>CM060636.1:21056162-26761162 GCA_030578275.1 Meda fulgida
GACTGGCACAGAAACAGTGTGTGTGTCTAACTGGATAATGCCATGGCACACACCCGCCTGTCAGGACCTTTTTGTCCTCGTGTATTTCTCTCTCTTGCCTCTGTGTTTGCAATTCTGTCTGTCTCCTTTGTCAATATGACACTGAATGTTATATAATGAATCAGCTATTCTTTCTATAACTTGTTCACTCTCTGTTTCAAGTAAACCCACGATTGCTCAGTTCCAAAAGCCCCATCGCAACACAAAGGCTGTTTTAAAAGGTTGGTAACTTAATTATGCTGCCTCCCAAGATTCAAGAATTGCATTTATCGTTCACAGGGAAGGCAACCCCACTATGCACTGTGAAATATATACTTATCATTCATTCAGAGATGTTGGGATGTTTGGCTTTTTAATAACTTTTAAACTTTTAAAATACACTTTTAATTGTTTGTTTTATTGCACTCTATCTAGTTGTATCTGCAGATTTAAATAACAATACATATTCCTTGATTTTTTTTTCATGTCTGAAATTAAAAATAATTTTTAAACTGGCTTAATCCGAAGTTCAGATTTCTGTTATGGAAATGTGTGCAAGTGCATATTCCAAAAAATACCGCATTTGAAAAGTTTTACATAAAGTTACACTTTTTTTTTTTTTATTCTTGTAATCAATCAACTGGTGAAAGAGTTTTTGTTCCCTATTCACCTGAAGTGCCTATAGCCTTTAATTAATTTAATAATAATTGTGTGTGCTGTGATTTTCTATGCTTATTGAAGTTGCACAGTTAGCATAAAAATATTTGAATATTATATGAATATTATATTTAAATCAATGGAAATTGTCAAAGGGAATGCGCAATTTGTCAATTAATTAAAAGGGAAGTTACTTCTGAGAAAATCTCGAAGATGTGTTTGCAGACGCCTCAAAGTTTTCATATTTTGCTTTCTAATACAACGGCATTACATTTAAGTGTTACTGAAGATGTTCATTTGTGTGTGTATATCCATTTTGATATGTGCCTTTAAAAGTGTCAGGTTAATATCAGGAGTCTGCTTAATACTTTTGACCTAATGTGGCACGACAAGACCAGATATAAAGCGAAGAGCACTGAGGTGTGTGTGGATCATCTCATGAACACACACTCACAGTCACCCGACGGTTCTATAATTGAAAGGACCTTGCTGTCGTCTTCAGTTAAGAGCACTCCAATGAAGGCCAATTACTAGAGGGGTTGAGTGTGGAGCCGTACTTACTTACACGAGCTAACAGTGAGACACCTGTGACCTCTCTATAACACTGCAGATCACAATACATCACCACTGATGAATCCATGAGAAAAACAGGAGGACACACCAAATAAAACAAATGTCCTCAGAGCAGAATGGTGTAAAAAAAAGAGTGGATGCGAATGAAGCGGTTTTTATTCAAGGTCTTTTTCGTATATTAGTGGGGCCACACAGATCCGCACATTTTGTTGCCTGGATCTTTTAAATAATTTTAATTAATTAATACATTGACTTATATTCTGTGATTAGCGTGGTTATTATTATTTTTTCAAATTTCTTTTGAAATATCCAATAATTGGACAAGAAAAGGTTAGTTCAGATTGTAGGCCAACTTCACAACATGAACAATCTCTCTCACACAAATGTATAAATGAAAAGTGTGACAAAGCAAACGTGTTTGTCAGTAAAGGGAAAGATGTTGGTAGTTTATGGAAATGTTTAATGTTTAGTTATGTTGAACATTTAGGAGTTTCTGTTATTGGATGTTGTGGTTACCATTGCGCTGAAGAGTAGTGCTGTAACTTCAATAGCGATTTTCACTTTGATGCAACTCATCCGATCAGCAAGGAGCAGGTGCGCGTGTATCGAATGTGTCCATCCTGAGCTTTATTGGAAATTGTATGTAGGGTCAATGTAACTTAATTAAGTTAAAGCAGCATTCCCTTGTTTTATGTTGCATAAAACTGATTGAAGTAAGTTATAACAACGAAATTAGAATTTATAGTAAAATGAGGCAGAAATGCTCTTTATAGCAACAACTGCATGTTTTTAGAGTGCATGTGTCATGATCAGTAGATCAATAAATGTATATATCTCTCTCAAACTAAATTCAAACTTCCCTTTTTAAATAGCGCAACATTAAAAAAAAAAAAAAAAATTATATATATATATATATATATATATATATATATATATATATATATATATATATATATATATATATATATATATAAAGAGTTTAAAAAAGCAAACTACAAGCCATGAATTCCTTTAGTCAAAATCAATACCAATCCATCAATATTTTATTTGTCTTCTGTAGAAAACTATTATATTGTATATTATATTATATTACACTCACAATGGTATTATACAGTACAGCACTATATTTTAGCGCATTTAGTGCCTGCTTAAACTAGATTGCAAGTTAGTTGGCGGTGAAGAAGCAGGTTTCTGCATTTCCTCAAATTCAGGAGGGCTGATATCATGATGAAAGAGGAAGAGGGAGAGGTTTTCAGTGAGGTAATCTAATTTGGTTAGTAAATGCAAAGCAGCGGCCATAGTTGCCGTGCCATATTTCTGTATGGCGCGAGCCACACCAAGAGTAAATGAGCCCATGTGAACAGCACAGCAGCATAAATTATTCACGGGCTGAGATGGCAATTATGGCTCTGAGCACAACCAACATTAATATTTTATGAGGGCTAACGCACACTTCCAAGTGAATCAGAAAGAGAGAGAGAGAGAGAGAGGGGGGGGGGGGGGTCTTCCCTATCCACTTTCTTTGAATTTTTTGGGTCTCTCTCTCTCTTTGCACTCACTTGCTTGGTCTCTATCTCTCTCAGCCTCTCAAACTATTCACTTCTGCATGATTTAAATGATAGCATTAGCTATTGCCCAAATCCTTACAAAGAGATTCTAAGTTGTGTTATTACACATTAATAACATAGTAATAAAGCAGTTATAATATGCATTAAGTGCAAATATTAGCATTAGCATTTAGACACACACACCATTTGATTTTACAGCACTGGACTACGTACATAAAGGACATGCTGATTGAAATCAAACATGAAAAATATACTTAAAGATTACAGATCAATAATTTAGTTGAATACTGTAGAATTGGCTCCTGATGTAGTGGTGAGAATTCAATGCTGACAGCAGCAGTCACATGATACCACTGTGGCAACAGTGTCAATACTATCATGCCAAGAGAAATACTAGGCATTTTCGTGTGTGTGTGTGTTTGTGTAATCAAAAAAGAGTGGATTTGTTTTATTTTACTTTTTTTTTTGGCTAATATGAATTCAGAACAGCGTACCCATATGATCTCATACTTTATATTTTAGCCAAAACAAGTTCTGCCACTTGTTTGTTACTAAATCTCATATTTCACACATCATAAAGTATTGGAGAAGTATCTCACTTTTAATGTTAAAGCTTAGTTCACCAAAAAATGAACATTTTCATAATTTTCTCTAAACCCATATGACATATAGCTCTTAAATCTCATCCTCGCTCACATACAAAATAGTTTGTCAATTTAGCGTCATTTACATAAAATATTATTGGTTCTCATTTGTCAATGATGTAAAACCTGGTGTAACACATTTTGACCTACCATATTTTAATGTATGCTTTCTGGGGTGCTTTTATGACCGCCACTGGATGCTTTCGATGAGATAAAGCAGCGTAAACATTTATCGTAATGTTTCCTCATGTATTTCACAGAAAAAAGAAAGTCAAATGGGTTTAGAACATGAGGATGATTTCATTTTGGGATCAACTATTCCTTTAAATGCCAGTTCTCTGACTCAGAAAGGGTGCGACACAATTACCAGATGTGATGTCACTCAAACGATGATGTCATGCCATGATTAAATCACTGCTATGGATTGACTCACTCCAAACTCGTGCTATTATGTTTTTAGATGAAATTTCTCTCTCTCAGTTTCAAATATGCATAAATA
The DNA here is from genome assembly GCA_030578275.1 of Meda fulgida. Taxonomy (NCBI): domain Eukaryota; kingdom Metazoa; phylum Chordata; class Actinopteri; order Cypriniformes; family Leuciscidae; genus Meda; species Meda fulgida. Next base: position 21,060,122 of record CM060636.1, read on the forward strand.
CAACACCGATCCCATAAACTACACAGAAGGAGAAAATCACGCGGGAACATCATTTTACACAAGCAACTCTTAATATGCAGGACGGGTAATTGCTCACCCCAGTGTGGGAACAGAGAACTGTCAATCAAACCGAGAGGTCCCTGGAGATATGGAAATCAAGTTGATGACTGGTTCACCTGGATCATATTCATGCTTAAATTCTGTGTTGAAGACACAGTTATTCTATAACAAGGCATCTTGTTGGACTGCAAAGTTCAACTATTTTTTTCTTTGGTGCTAATATAACTGCTTGAACTAGAAACATAAAGTAGATTAAGAATTTATATGTTGATGGTTTTTAATTTAATGCAAAACGTGGATATATTGTTTTAATTACAGTACTTCATGAATTACATAACTTTTATTTAACCAATGAAATAAAAAATAAAGTTCAGAAATATACAAATATTAAATAAATACAAAGCGTATTAATATAAATAGTAACAAACGACACTTTAAATGATACAAATATAGCATTAGTACGCTATTTCCTGTGAATTTGCAAGACTTCCGATTCATTAGCAGCTATAGGTAAATAACTAAAATAAACACAGAGTTCAGTAACTGTGTACATTAATATCGTAAGAAACACCATTTTGCAATATCAAGCAGCATAACGAGCTGTTTTGTACAGCCAAAAATAATTAAAGCGGATTACACTGGAAGCCTCACACATTCCATTTACAAATGGAAACTGTATAGAGACCGGTAGTGTTCCTTAAAGTTATGGTTTTGACATCCATATTACAGGCAGCAGGAAATTGACTCTTCAGTCAAAAGCACACACGTTCCATACTTTCACCTGGCAAGAAAGATGACCTGACCTCTGGAAACCTCTGTGACAGAGTCCCCAACAAACCAACCCAATGATAGAAACAGAGAAAAGAGACAGCAAAAATAGTCTGAGAGAGAAAGGAAAAGAGTGAGACAGGTCTCCTTTAGTGTCTATTGTAAAAGGCTAAAGGCAAACAACTCAATAATTCATGAGAGCAAGATTGATTTTGGGGGCTTGCTCGGGGGTTCGTGGGGGGGCTGGTGTGGTGGTCTAGCTGGGAAATCATTAGCCCAGCTAACACACACACAAACACACTCAGAGAGGCAGGGCTGATTAACGGTTACCGGGGCTGGGAGGGTCCCGTTCCTTGGGGGCTGGCAGATTTACTACTTTTGTTTTCTTGCACACAAACACTGGCTTTATACCTCCTCTTCTTTGTCTGTTTGTCTTCTCTGGGGAGGTGAATTGAGTGGTGGGTTAGACCAGGGCAAGAGACGAGGGAAAACAGAATGAAGCGAACAGAGAGTGAAAGAGTTTGTTCGGCTAATGGTTGTGTTGATTTTTGTTCTGTCTTCTTGTCTCATGTTCCACTCTTTCATTTGGAATCTATTTAGCCTCTTATTTTGAAAGTCTCTGGTTTCCTTTCTTCTGCTCTCCTTTTCCCTTGTGATTCCATTAGCATTTTTGTACATACAGCCCTCTTGTCTACTTTTCTGTCTTTAAGTTATGTTAAAATTATTGTATTTATGAGCTTTCTTTATGGTGTTGATACATTTCCTGTTGAAACAGGAAGTCGGGCAGGAACATATTGAAAGAAAATTTAAAGCCAAAATGTATCCAACAGGCTTCATTTTAGGTCATGGCCTTGAGTCATCGTGGAATTAGTGGGAGGGGTATTCTCATTCAAGCAAGCATTTGATTGGACCAGACAAAAGGACATACCCACTAGTGCAACATGAGTCATCAATATAATTTAATAATAAAATGTTGCTTATTTTGTCAATGTTTAGGAATAAAACTCAATTTTGATTTCATGGGATCTTTAAACAATCATGACAAAAGCAAATGGATGTTGATAATAAGAAGTTTAAGTAATGTTTATTTTATAGGCATTTTGTTAAGTCATTTGCTTCTCATTGCCTGTTAATAAGATGATAGGCATGTATGGAAAAACTGCATTTTCCATCATTCTCTGGGACAGCATGAGAAATATGGTCAAATACAAAGCATCAGTTGTATATCTAATAACGATAATAAAAAAGAGAACATGAATATGAAACAATACTTCTGAGCATTTGCCATGGTTTAAATGTTGTTTATCGGACCATTTCAGTGAGCTTCCATGATTTTCATGTTTACCATTTAAAGTTATGCATGTTTCCCAAGTTGAATCTTACTTTTGTTTTCATAATTTGAAAAAGGTTTTCATTTCATTTTCATCACTGATACCAATAAACTGCACTTGGGTTTTCTATGTGTCTCCACGTGGAGCGAGGAAATATGTCTCAAATGGGACGTGAAATATTGTACTTGTTATGGCACATCCAGCCATCATTACAGAATTGAAGCAAGTTTCTGCAGTGTACACAGAGACAATCTCGCACAGTCTATAACACAAGACAGCTAACAAACTCTGCGCTTCAGGCATGTGAACGATTTTCTGCACGTGTCAGCAGACAGCTTACACAACGCTGAGAGGCACTTTCCCATCTCAACCAGAAATGGGCTATCAAATGTCTCTCTCCACATATCAAAGGCATAGATGTGTGTGTACAGCTGTACAAATGCTTGCCGGATACACATAACACCCTGAATATGGATGTTTCCACATCATTCTTCTCGCAAATATCAAAAGAGCTTGAGGTGGAGTCTGATGAGACACATGTCATCGCTGGCTCCACAAATAATTTATAAACAGCAGAGTGAAGTCGAGGCACTGAGAACTCATACTGACAGCCACTACGTCCACATTCTTCCACCTGTCTTATCCTGTCTTCAGCAGAGACAAATAAAAAGACATCAAGGCGGTTTCTCGCTCCGCCTGGTCAACTGTCTCCAGATGATGACCTCATTCATGGTCCATCTGATTTGATTTGGCAGGGGTTTGATTTGCCAGAGAAGAGAAGGTAGCCTAGTGATGCCATGTGTGAGGCTTCTGAGAGTCTTTCAGCTGAGAAAAAAAAATGTATTAAATTGCTCTGGTCTTACACTGTGTCCAAAAATAAATAAAATGTCTTCCATGTTGATCTGTGTTTCCAAATCAGGAAAACTGAAAACTGAGAACCATTTATATATATATATATATATATATATATTACATAAATGTACATAAATTCAAAAACGTTCTGGTTTGAAGTTTCCGTTTGAATCAGTCTGATGGATTTTGTCTCACGCAATGAAGTCACATGATGTCACTTTCAGACATTTATATATATATATATATATATATATATATATATATATATATGTCACTTTCAGACATTTATATATATATATATATATATATATATATATATATATATGACATTATATCTCTGAAAGTGACATCATGTGACTTCATTGCGTGAGTCAAAATATATCAGGCTGATTCAAACAGAAACTCCAAACCAGAACGTTTTTGAATGATTCATTAAAAGCATTCATTAATATTAATTTGTTTGTGAATCGGACCTACACTGGTTGTGCCGTTTGTTTGTGATTCACTAAAAAGCATCGGCTAGTTATTTTGTGAATCAGACTACACATGTGATGCTGTATGCAGTATCAGTGCAGCCCGCAAGGACAACACAATCAAATATGCTTATTAAAACTACCAGTGACACGTCGCACTGAAAGCTCTCACAAAGAGTAAAATATCATTCTTCAAATGGAGATCGTGATTACTTGAAAATTAATTATATTTTTCCCTAACCCAAATTGTGACGATCACTTAATTTTTATCACGTTGAGCTGGTAGCTTCATTCACAGTGAAATTCACATTAATCAATTCACATTCCGTTCACACTGGTTCAAAAACTTTGATTGATTTCAGAGTCATCCCACAATTATGGCAATTCATTTTTCAAATTGTAGCCCAAACATCAAATATGTTTATATTGGCTGATCTGATTTTGTTGTTTCAGTGAGGACAGAAACCACTTCACACTAGAAACTTGTTGTATTGCGCAAAGCTAGTACCCAGGTGTTAAACGAATCCAGGTGTATTTGAGCAGCACTCAAGTAAGCTAAAGTAGGGGGAAAAAACGCACATACTTTACAAGATTAATACATTTCTGAACACACTCTATGAATCCACGCAGTGCATTTTGTATGTTTATTGTGTATTATGTTTAATTTGGCTTTGGGATCAACTTACTTAGTCAAACTCCTAGTAAATCTTTGAAACAGACTCCGTTCTGATTCTAATCATGTAAACAAAATCTCCTAACAAGTGCTTTGATTGGCATTAGCTGCTTACTACTTCCCCTCACAAAATCCCTCCTTTGGCTCCATCTCTTGTGTGTGGACTTTGCAGGTTCACTCTCTCTCCGCTCTGAACATCTGCTCGCTGTTGAACTACGGTTGGATTTGCCCATCTAGCTCCAAGAGCACTAGTTAATTAGTGGATGGAGATTAGGGAGGATAATAGACAGGGAAAATCTCCTGATTATCTCGCAGAATCCTGGGAAAGAGTTGCATTATAGCAGAGATGCCATCACCTTCTTATTTGTGTCTGGTTTAATTACTGAGGATGGGTCACATTGACAAGTGGCTCTGAGAGACGTGGGATATGATCAGCACAGCTGAGGGTTATTTTCCAGTGGCTAAATAAAGAATATTTCATGAAGGAGGGTACCGGCAGAAAAAAAAGTTTAAGTGAAGAAAAAAAAAAAAAACAGGGAACAGTTGCAATTTTTACGGTTCGTTTTAAGTGCGATAGGATTCCAAACGTCCAAAACTTTGTCCACGTTCCCAAAAGTATAAAGGTCAGTTTCCCACACTCAGATACAGTTATAGCCCCAGTCTTAAATACGGCCAATGAATAATCATTATTATGCAATAAACCAAATCTAGAGTTGTGTGTTTTCAGGAAAGAGGCCCAAAAAAAAAGGGTTGGATCAGATTCAAGGTTCTGATAGACCAAATTCAGCCAAAAAGCCATTAATGGGCAATTGCTATTATGGTTTTTACCAATGAAATTCCTTAATTTGTTGTAGATCCAAACTTACTATGATGACAAGTAACTAAAAATTAGTGCAAGCAATTAATAAAAACAAAAGCCTGGGTAAATAAAAAGACTTCAAATCTCCATTCTTTGTGTTAATCTAATTTTTTTAGCAGTGTTTCACTATGCAAGTCTGATGTTTTTATTCTCTTCTCTTTACCCCCTAATGCGCAGTTCATTATAAATGGCCGTGAGGGAAGCGTCTTTTATTATTTACAGTATTTACTTCAGGGGAAGTCATGGCTTGTGTCATATTTATCTTGCTGAAAAATGAGCTGAGGAATGTACTTCACCCCCTCTGAACACAAGGACATGTAGCCGGCTACTGATGCAGCTCATGATGGGTGTAATTCAGTGGGTGATGATATATGTATCACAATTAATCCATCTGATTGTTTACAGTAAATATTTGTAAACATTATTAAAACAGGATACATTTAGATGCATTACAGCTCAAAAGTTTGGGGTTAGTTCGAATGTATTTTTAATAAAATAATATTTCTATTTAGCAAGGGTGCATCAAATTGACAGTAAAGACATTCAATGTAAGATTTATAAAAGATTTCTATTTGAAATAAATGGTGTTCTTTTGAAATCTCTCTATTCATTAAAGAATCCTGAAGAAAAATGTATCACAGTTTCCACAAAAATATTAAAACTACATATATATATATATATAAACTCTTTTTAATTTTGATAAAAATCAGAAATGTTTCTTGAGCATCATATCAGCATGTTAGAAGGATTTCTGAAGACACTGAAGACTGGAGTAATGATGCTGAAAATTCAACTTTGCCATATAGGAATAAATTATAATTTAAAATATATTCAAATAGAAAAGAGTTGATTAAAATTGCAACAATATTTCACTATCATACTGGTTTCACTGTATTTGTGATTATATGAATGCAGCCTTGGTGGAAAAGGATACTTCTTTCAAAAGCATAAAAAAATCCCAAACTTTTGCAATACAATATGAACACAATAACATTGTACTTATTTTTTTTTTTATGTAAGTACATAGTAGTTAAGTACACTTAATATAAGGTGCATATTAGTCATTGGTGTGAACAGGCCTAAATATGTTCTTTTATATATTTATTATATTTCATTTTTAAATATATCCTGTATATTCTAAAATCAATTATTTCTTTAAAATCGATTCTGCAAATAAACATATCTTGTTTTAAGGATGCAGTAAATATGCAAGAAAACACATTAGTTCAGGAGGAAGTAGTTGTCCCCATCTGGGATGGGGAGAATGACGGCCGGGGGAGCGTGGGATTTTACAAGAGCCAGTGATCCACGTTATGACTGAGTGTGTGTGTGTGTGTGTGTGTGTGTGTGTGTGTGTGTGTGTGTGTGTGTGTGTGTGTGTGTAACTCAAGTCGGGCACCAGAGCAGGCAGGTCTAGCGTTACACAGCCTCCAGGCAGCTACATCTGCACCAGGTCTTGTCCGACAATACACAGAGACTCCAGCCAAACTCTCACACACATTGACATCATCCATCGGTGGGTTCTGCTGTATGTTACTCACACCCAACGAGCACAGGTAGCTGATACTGGTGCCGTCAGTCGGACCACGGCACAAAAAGGACGAATTTGGACCATTTTGATTGTGACTGTTCTGAACAACATAGTAAAATAAGACTTTTACTTCATTTCTGTAGTATATACTATGTAGTTTGCACAGTATGCACTTTTATTTCTAAACAAGCACACTGTGTGAATAGTGTTCCAATTATGCAATGCGCACAACTTGACCTTCTATTTCCAGTGTGACAAGTGAACAAAAACATTTTTTGATCTCCATTTTGCCTCCGATTTGAGGAAGGAAACAGTGAAGAGTAAAGCGATCACTTGTTATGTGCATTGCGAGAGGTCAGCTTTGACCTCGGATGTCAGGGGTCATGACCCCATAGAAGGCCTGGAATAATAATCAGTGTGACGGCAAACAGATGTCATTCATTTGCGTATACTGGTAAAATGTGTAAACTTGTAAACCACAAATCCACTCTTTCTCTGAATAGCACTGATGCTATCATACATCAATGACAACTCAAACCGGACTACGAAGGCTGATTTTTGTAGTGAAACTCCCTTCTTTCCTTCTTTCTTGTCATGCCTGCAGGCTCTTTAAGGTGATAGATCGCGCTCTGTGTCTCGTGCCAACAGCACAGCCATGGCAGACCTCTGGGGAGCCTGAACTGCCATCAATAATACAGAGACTAGTACAGACTCTCAGTCTAGACTAAGAGAGTTCGGTGTGGACACTGGTAAGGTGTAGTCTGATTATGGCATTATTATTAATAACTGGCAAAATACCAGATATGAATCTGGGTCAAATCTGTAGGGCTTTTAAAACTTACAAATGCTAGAACTCCTAAGGTTGGTGATCCCCATTGCGATGGATTTTATTCCTAATGTACAAGGTAGCTGCATATGTTCATGTATGAAGACACATTAATACTGGGTATAGGAGACCTATTAATCATTTATCAGTACAATTCAAAATAACTGGTTTCTGTCAGGACCACTATCGTCAAAAATGATTGACAATTAGCATACAGTTTGGATTGGCGGTATGGTTCTGTTCGGGGCAAGAACTAACTAACATAAATGCATGGCAGATATCAATAATGTTCGATATTTTAATGTACAACATAATTCAAGAGAATCAGTATGATTCGAAGAGGAATTTTAGAGGGCCAAGTCCTGACTGGACGAGAGGAGGAGCTGGGGATGGAGGAGGGTAATTACCTCCTGAGCAACGCTATGATTGATTTCAATTATTTGATTCCTTTAGCCATCGCCATTCTAATATGCTGATATGTTGCTCAAGAAACATTTCTTATTATTATCATCAGTGATGAAAACAGCTGTGTTCCAAAATTCCCACAGATCCCCTAACAACCCTTTGCGGTCCACTGTAAAAGATTAAAAACTTCTGCAATGGTGTGTCCTAAATGTATATGTTTTGTTTCATGTCTTTAACTTTAATTGATAGAAATGACAGGGAAAAGATGGCTGGCGGGATCATGAACTGAACCGATCCGATCAAGTTTGGATCTGAGTCAAACTCGGGTCATCATATATAAGCATATCATTTGCCCAACTAAGGCCCTGTTTACACCTGGTATTAAGATGTGATAAGATGGATTAAACCACCCGGTGTAAACTGGAATGTGTCTCCTTCATCTACTTTTGATCCGATCAACCAAAATGCATCTTAATACCAGGTGTAAACAGGGTCTAAGTCTCCAACTGATCAGTATAAGTCTCATAATTTCTCGCAAGTGCAGTTGCAGTTCACACTGTGATACATAAAATAAAGTATTGAACTTGGAAAGTAGTCTTTATATGACAAGTTATCGCATTTTTGCATTTTAATTTTCACAAATGGTCTCCATTGAAAGCTGCTATTTCAAAACTGCAACAAGTGAATCTACGTGTCCATGTTCATGTTCCAAAGGACAGATTTAATGATGAGTGTATCACACCGTTAGTGGTATGACAGCATCATCTCACAGAAGGAGTCTCAGGCGAGTGACAGGAAGAGCGGCCTCAGCACCTAGCCATTGGTTCATTTCTATTTCAGGTTCAATCTTTTATTTAGTCTCAACATCCCAGTGTCATGAAATATTCATGGCAGCATGTTTCTCGTCTAATACCGCTCGTGTCCTGTAACACCCTGCCATCTTTAAATATTTCTCAGAACAAATGCACTCTACCCTGTTCACCTCGCTCCGCCTCTGCCGCTCACCTCCGCTGGACCGACACGGGAACGGTTAACCGCTGCATTAATGTGGCCAACCAGGAAGTGGATGGGCCTTGACACTGCAGTGAGGATTTTATTAAAAGTGTAGCAAAATCTAATTTCTGCAGTGTTGGGGAAGTTCTTAAAAACTACAAACTAGTCACAACTTAATACAGTATAAATTATATATTATTTTTATATTCATTCAATTATATATTATATTTATATTATATATGTTCATATATATATATTGTTTTTGAAAGTCTCTTATGCTCACCAAGGCTACATTTATTTGGTCAAAAATACAGTGAAACAATGTGATAGAGATTAACAGATACAATGTGTTTGCTGTTTTTGTAGTAAATTTATGAATGAGGTAAAGGTGAATCCAATGTAATCCATGAATGGCACAAAAACTTAAATGTCATAATTACTGCGAATACTACAAAGTGATATAAGAAAAAGACGGGATATGAGATAGCAAAATAAGTCTTGAACATTGACTATGAATGCTGACAATATAGACCAGTCTTACTGTGGTCTACACCTCATTAATTTCAGCAGGGGCCAATCTGACAGGCTTCAGGGCCCGCTTTGCTTTTGCTGGAGTTTCTACAGGAGTCACAAACCCAGTGGAGGGGCTCATTTTTAGCTGTATCCCCCCCCCAACAGCCCTGCTACAGTCTCCACGGCTGGCAGTGATAAATAGAGCTGTTAGGACTCAATGTGACAGACCGGACAGTTCAAGACTGTTACTGGATTTAAATGCAACCTTATATTCTGTTATTTTAGCCAAACCACTGACCAATTAAGCATAATTGGAAAGATCGCAAAATGAGGTACTACACAGCTTATGTACACTACAAGTAGATGTAATCTGGTTTTCCTTTTTGATGATAACATGAAATGATTGGTACCTGGAACAGTAAACTTCAAACAAGAGCTTATTTAGGTTAGAACATTGAGATTTATATAGGGTTTCACAATGGACCAAAAAAATGTGTCATCATGTACCCCTGGCTCTGAATGTCTAATTATGACTTGATTGTTTTTATATAGTGTGTGTATTCATAATGTCATCACTCAAATATAGTGACGAAGCAAGACTCTTAAGGCCCGTTCACACCAAGGACGATAACTTTAAACATAACAGTTCTAAAAATCTCGCTCAATATTAAAGAATACTGTAGCAGAGTTCACACCGCAGGTATAACGATAACGGCACAGAGAAACGATATCATTGGAACAACTTTCAGAACGATTTTACCCAGCTGATGAACGATACAAATATTGACAGCCAATCAGAATCCATCCTGCTGTAACGAGCTCGAGCATTTAAAGTGACAGACAAGCATGCACTCAGAATAAACAAAACGATATAATCCGCTGATGTCGACGCTAACATAGTGTTCTTTATAGTCATCGTTTTTTTTTTTTTGGTGTGAACGGGCCTTTAGACTTAAATTAAAGCAATTCATGGCTCCACTGTTTAATTGTGACATTAAATATAAAATTGAACAGCGAGAATGTTATACAGTATGGTGTTAGTTTATTTATTTAAAATGTATTTATTTATGGCTTGTTAAATTATACTGAATATGATGATATAATAATAATAATAGCATTATTTTTATTACTATTAGACTCAAAATAATTAATAATCATAGCTTATTCACATGATTTAAAATGATGCAAAATTTTAGATTAAAGTTATACATTTGTATTATAAAATAAATTGTTATAATTGTTATTATTGTTGATAAAAAAAAACCTAATTTGAGTATTACAGTTAAAATAGCCTAGACAAGAGAACTCAACAAGTCAACAAGATGTGTATCAAAAAATGAATGGGGAGGCATTAGGAGCCTTGGCATTTATATGGTTTGAGGTCTTATTTATGTCTGCTTCACTAACGATGCAGGACGAGCTATGTTCAACATACATGTGTGAAATAAGGCACCCAATTCTAAATTTATTTCTGGTTACCTGGCAAAAACGGATGAGATTGAATTTTGTTCTTTAAGGGAGTTAAATAACTCTTTCCGCTTTTTCAGTTCCCACTCACACTGAACGACCTTGAAAATCTGCAAGCTCGACAGAAGCTTTGAGGATTTTTAAAGGGCCAATTTCATCACAGACGTGTCGACTAATGACAGGATCACAGCTTTTAGAAAAAGACAAGAGGCGTGGGGGTAGGGGGGAGCCATATCAAAAAACAAACCACTCAGACGCTCTCCTTTGAAACACGATACTGGTGTCCTTTACAAATTGTGGGTCAAATCGGAAAAAAACGAAGAGATAAAAAGGGTTAAAATGATGTAATGGCAAAGCTGTTCATATGGTACATCGATGTTCACACAAACTCTCCTATCAGCACACACACATCCTGGCAGCCCTCTCTGCCGCGCCGGCGTCACCCACGCCAGTTTTCGCGCCAGCTGACGCAACGGGGGAGCCTTTCTCGCCGAGAAATGGGAAGGAGACAGGAGAGCGAACGGACGGGTGGCAGAGGACGTGTTGTGGCCCCCGTCGTGTTTGTCAAACAAATTAAACGTGTTGGAAATTCCTCACCTGCCTTACGCACCGCTGCCGCATATGGCCAACCCGTTCAAAATAAGGAAATATGCATACATTAGCATACCTAATAACCAACCCTCTCCATTTAATATGCAAATGCACTGAAATATTACTGAACGCCGTCTGTTCTAAATGAATAAATTTGAATTGCAATTAGAATAATCCTTTATAATTAATGAAAACTGTCAATTTTGGTTCAGGAGTAATTTGATTAACAGGATGATGGGATGATGGTCGGGGCCAGTTGGGGGCGGGGGGAGGAGGGTGTTGGCAGACGAGGGGAAACGGTGGTACATTGGAACCGTGACTGTTCACGGGCGGCAGGGAGGACCCCTTCATTATTGATTACACTGTCTAATGAACCCTGGGAGAATGGCCTAGGCCACGGATACTGGCTCATTTGATAGGCCAGCCATTGAGGTGATGTTTGAGTTAATCAGGGCAAAGCCGACCCCTGCTCAACCCCCCTCCTTCGCTCCGTCCTCTGCAGGAATTTGGAGGGAGTCATTAAAAAACCATAAAGAAAGCAGAAAAAGCAAACTGCCACCCAGTAGGTGACCTCATTCTCAACTGGCAAAGAAGGCAACGTGTGTGCTGACGTCATCACCGGTGGGTACAAAGTACCATACATCATCATGATGTTTTTAATGCATTTGATTATACACTCATTTTAATAATCTGTCTGCGTCATTTTAGCACACAAGTTTTGATTAACGCAAATTGCACGATACCATCTAACAGTCAGTTCTGACTCTGAGTACTATAGAATGTGCTATTGCAGCACATTGAATTGCGGGTGTTTAGTGAACAAAATGCAGGCTGAAAAAGCTACATGAAAAAGTGGTGCAACTGTCTATTGAATTTGCTCCCAGATGCCAGATGCCAACCCTTCAGCCATAAAGAAACTACAAGACCAAATTCCCAAACCCAAATATCCCGAAACACACAAATTTGAAGAAACAAATGTGCTCTTACCTGTTTGTGCAAATTGCGTTGAAGACCCACGGGACATGAAAGAGAGGAAGAGAAACAAGGGAATGTTGATTAGTTAATTATACAGTTAATTTTAAGCCATGTGGTTCGGAAGCCAATATCTGAATAACATTTGTAAAGATCTCCAAAGGTGTAAAGTAACACAGATGGAGACGGCTTACAGTTACAACACATTAAAGAGGCTGTCAAAACATAAACTACATTACGAAAGCAAAGCTTGAGGGGCTTTCTTTCTAAATAAATCTCACCAGCATTATAAACACAGGAATAACTATTTGTGCTATAACTATTGAAGAGCACAAACCAGGAAATGTTCATAGCTCTTTAAGTATAGCAATTAAATGAGAAACATTTTTTATAAAAAATCTGTGAGGAAATACAACATGAGAAAACAAAATAATAAAATACATTCATAAAAAAAAGGTTGTGGCTTTTAGTCCATTTATGTGAGCTTCGATATCATCTATATTCACTCTTCATCTTAGAAAATGGACCAGCGATAATGACATCATCTAGCTCGCAGAGGCGTATTCAAATTATTGTCCAATACAATGCTCTCTGAAAAGATAATGTCATCCCCAAATTCCACCACCCTGGGACTGGAAACTGTTTCCAGGGTCTGGTGTAAACTAAATACAGGTCCTTCTCAAAAAATTAGCATATTGTGATGAAGTTCATTATTTTCCATAATGTAATGATAAAAATTAAACTTTCATATGTTTTAGATTCATTGCACACCAACTGAAATATTTCAGGTGTTTTATTGTTTTAATACTGATGATTTTGGCTTACAGCTCATGAAAACCCAAAATTCCTGTCTCAAAAAATTAGCATATCATGAAAAGGTTCTCTAAACGAGCTATTAACCTAATCATCTGAATCAACTAATTAACTCTAAACACCTGCAAAAGATTCCTGAGGCTTTTAAAAACAGCCAGCCTGTTTCATTACTCAAAACCGCAATCATGGGTAAGACTGCCGACCTGACTGCTGTCCAGAAGGCCATCATTGACACCCTCAAGCAAGAGGGTAAGACACAGAAAGAAATTTCTGAACAAATAGGCTGTTCCCAGAGTGCTGTATCAAGGCCCCTCAGTGGGAAGTCTGTGGGAAGGAAAAAGTGTGGCAAAAAACGCTGCACAACGTGAAGAGGTGATCGGACCCTGAGGAAGATTGTGGAGGAGGACCGATTCCAGACCTTGGGGGACCTGCGGAAGCAGTGGACTGAGTCTGGAGTAGAAACATCCAGAGCCACCGTGCACAGGCGTGTGCAGGAAATGGGCTACAGGTGCCGCATTCCCCAGGTCAAGCCACTTTTGAACCAGAAACAGCGGCAGAAGCGCCTGACCTGGGCTACAGAGAAGCAGCACTGGACTGTTGCTCAGTGGTTGCATCTCATTCAGAAATCAAGGTGCCAGAGTCTGGAGGAAGACTGGGGAGAAGGAAATGCCAAAATGCCTGAAGTCCAGTGTCAAGTACCCACAGTCAGTGATGGTCTGGGGTGCCATGTCAGCTGTTGGTGTTGGTCCACTGTGTTTTATCAAGGGCAGGGTCAATGCAGCTAGCTATCAGGAGATTTTGGAGCACTTCATGCTTCCACCTGCTGAAAAGCTTTATGGAGATGAAGATTTCATTTTTCAATATGACCTGGCACCTGCTCATAGTGCCAAAACCACTGGTTTACTGACCATGGTATTACTGTGCTCAATTGGCCTGCCAACTCTCCTGACCTGAACCCCATAGAGAATCTGTGGGATATTGTGTAGAGAAAGTTGAGAGACGCAAGACCCAACACTCTGGATGAGCTTAAGGCCGCTCTCGAAGCATCCTGGGCCTCCATAACACCTCAGCAGTGCCACAGGCTGATTGCCTCCATGCCACGCCACATTGAAGCAGAAATTTCTGCAAAAGGATTCCCGACCAAGCATTGAGTGCATAACTGAACATAATTATTTGAAGGTTGACCCTTTTTTTGAATTAAAAACACTTCTTTTATTGGTCGGATGAAATATGCTAATTTTTTGAGACAGGAATTTGGGGGTTTCATGAGCTGTATGCCAAAATCATCAGTATTAAAACAATAAAAGACCTGAAATATTTCAGTTGGTATGCAATGAATCTAAAATATATGAAAGTTTAATTTTTATCATTACATTATGGAAAATAATTAACTTTATCACAATATGCAAATTTTTTTAGAAGGACCTGTACTTTGGTTACAAAAAATATTGATATGTCTTTTTTCAGTTTCACTAGGAAATATGTTAAAAACAGGAAGTAACAGATCACTGCAGACCATTTCAGGTGGTCTTTAACATTCCATTGGCTGCAGTGTTAAGACAAGTACTAATTTAAGCATAAGATGTTTTACCATGTAAAGCTCACAACGTCCACACTATAGAAAACAAGAACCACAATTAGTCCAATTAAAGACAAGAAATAGTGCAAAGTAAGGGCTATATTTACAGACAGAAGAGTCAAAGCTGTGGACATTGGAAATAGAATAAAGGTCTTCCTCTTTGCCAGATTGTTCTAGAAGCAATTAAGTGTTTTCTGGCTGGTCGCTAGTGCTGCTGGACCTCGTAATGGTGTCATTTACACTCCAGTCACAAGTAGCTGTCGCTCAGCCCTGCCAATAACCAGCCGGAGACGCCACACCAATGTAGCGACTAATTAGCAAATTACGTTGAAAAAAGCAGAGCCCGTAATTAACAGTTATTATGGCATTTCAGGAGTTGTAGCTTTAATTAGTGCAGAATGGGTGCTTGCATTTCAATGCTGCCTCTCTCTCTCTTTCTCCATCCACACACACGGAAGCGTTCCACACGCTGCCTCTCTGAGTTAAGTCTTTTGCTCTTAAGAAAGCACCGCTCCAACAAAACCATGATCAAAAAGCTTGGGTCGTGATTTGCCACCGCAAACATGGAAAATGCAAAGCTGCTGTGCATTTAATAATGTTTTATGCAAGTTGCAAGGAACAGATATAATATGGGTCTATTACTTGTTTACCGCAATCCATCACCAGCAAAATTGCCTCTTCTTTTATTCCACTTCTCCTTGTTTCCCAACATGCTGCATCATTCCTTCCTTCAAAGTTGATGTTGTTGTTTTTTTTACGTAAATGTGTGCTATGTGTCTGTGTGCGCTCTACTTCCATAATGGGCACCTTTTTACCACGGCTTCCTCTTGCATCAAAGTCAAAAGCTGCTGTTTTAATTAAGTGACACTAATGAGCTTGTTGAAAGAAGGCTACTCTCGCGCTCCAGCGTGGCAGTTAATGTGTTTATACGGGGTGTCGTCCCTGATGGGTCTCCTCCTGTCCCCTTCTCCTACAGCCTTAGGGATGAGGACACAGGAATTAAAGGGATAGTTCACCCAAGAATGATGTCATTAATTACCCTCATGTCATTCCATGTCTTTTGTTCATCTTCGGAACACAAATCAAGATCTTTTTGATGAAATCTGAGAGCTTTCTGTCCTTCCAGCCTACATAACTAACACTTTGACGCTTCAAAAAGTTCATTAAAAAGATCACAAAACTAGTCCATATGAATTGAGAAGGTTTAGTCCAAAATTTTCGATCCCATGATGATCAGATTGAATTTAGGCTTTTTTCACATTTAAACATTGACCAGCGAACATACACAGAAGTGCATCCAAACCTACTTGACACGCGAGAACAAACCTCATTGTTTCTTGAATTCACTGAAAAGTGAAGTCTCTTTATGAATGTTTTGAAGCGTCAAAGTGTTAGTTATGTAGGCTGTCAATGGAAGGACAGAAAGCTCTCAGATTTGATCAAAATGATCTTCATTTGTGTTCCAAAGATGAACGTAAGTCTTACAGGTTTGGAACAACATGAGGGTGAGAAAGTGATGTCAAAATTTTCCTTTTTGGAAGAACTACCCCTTTAAGATCTATTAAGTTTCTGAGAACATTTTATATATATTCACCCACACTCATCACTTGTGAAGAGAAGGCAGGAACCAGATTTGAACATTTCTGTCGCTCAAGTCTCTTTTTACATGAAAATATGTTCTATTATGTAAGTAAAATGGATTGCATACAGCATTTCACACTGACTTGTATGACCAGAGCGACATTTTTGTGGTGCATGGATAAACAGTGTTACAGTGACTGAGCTATTTATTATTGTCAGATCAGGTTGCATACAGAAGGGTGGGTATCACAAACACATGTGAGCATGCATGTGCTACCAAAGTAACAAACATTAAGTGCGCATGACAGGGCATGATTGACAGATGGCATTCTGAATGCTCTAGGATGGATGGACAGGTGATGCTTATCTATGCGGGGAAATGTCAAAGTCCACCAGACCCCATCAGTCACTTATACACCACTATTACCATTTGTAGACCACACCTACTGTTAAATGCCAAATGCTACTCACTATTCTCTATCAAGGGTACGAGAGTCTCATTCGCTCTTTCACATGTAGACTCGAAAGCCTGCCAAACTACCATTTGAGTTGCATTACACCTACAAAGCCACACTGGATGTAGTTCAACACTTTCTTATTCTTATTTTACCCCAGAGATTTCAGGTCACCTCCAACTCTGAAGTTACTTTGAATACGGCTCATATGACGACCGCTCATCTTTGAGTCCTCCCTCTATCTCTTTTCTCTCTCCTTTGCGATTGTTATGGAAATGTCGAGCGTCGTCTTGGAGATTACTTATCTTTCAAACGGCCTAATCCTGCCCAGGATGCTAAATTCCGCCCTCAAAACACATCTTTGTTTCTGTTCCATTCTCGGCTTTTGTTCATTAACTTCTTGAATATTCATAACATTGATGCAGAGCTCGTTCTCTTTCCCCTTTTGTTTTTGCATTTTGTTAAATATTCAGAAAGCGGATGCAATTAACATGTTGTTAATGAATAATTAATCAGAACTAAAGCAGCCCCCAAATTTATGCACTTTAATTATTGAAACCGTAAATATGAAAACACAGTCCTTCTGCCTTTTATCAACCCCTTATTTAGTGTGTGTTCTTACATTCAAATGAGTCTGTGTGTGTGAGATCATTATGATATGCAGTACGACTTTGTGTGCATATGTGTGTTCGTGCATGTGCATGTTTCATTGCATCCTGCTTTGATCCATGAGCCTAAACAAACTGACAATTCCATGTCCAACATTATTCATAAGGGGGACTATACAATAAACCCAATGTATTGAATGTGTGCAAATTGGACAAAAATCAATTCATATTCGAAAATATTTTTTACACAAAAGGAAAACCAGGATATTAACCGTTGACATTTCCTTAAAGTCCCCCTTTAGTCAATCATTTTATCCGTTAAAACTCACCTTTGATCACCAAAATGACATATTTAAAAGTTTTTTTCCTTGAATTTTTTTGTCAAGCCTTAAAATAGCTTCAATGTAACTCTACACCCTTGCCTCATTTAGTACATGCAGTTCTATGAATATGCAAATTAGCCCCGCCTCCACTCACTCACATCAGCTCAGAGATCCACTCGTTGATCACACGTTGACGTGATTGGTTACAAGGTTGATGACGTCAGAAACACCAGCGTTTTCAAACCGAGTTTTTGAGACTGTCTTTGGTTCACTGGAGTTTTTAAAATACTCAGCAATGGTGTTGAACACTCGGGATTGTGCAATAAGAGTAAAACACCTGTGAAAAATCAATTCACAAGTTCCTTCATAACAGTACATTGGGCCCTATTTTACATTATATATACTTATTTTAGATCCATTATAGACATTTTTAGATCCAGATCCAAGAATACACGTTGCACCCCCTGCCGCAGCACTGAATTACGGGCTTATGCTTGCTCATTACGCCATATGTGTGCTTCTGCGTGTGTGTTGGCGGCTCATTAGGGCAGATCTAATTATTACTGTTGCATGCAAAAGCTTGCTGGTCATGTTGTTTGCAAAGAGGGAAATGTTGTCCTCGTTGCAACTTTCTCAGTGGAAATAACGGAGGATGTCTGAGCAAGAGAGAGAGAGAGAGAGAGAGAGAGAGAGAGAGAGAGAGAGAGAGAGAGAGAGGCCTATCCAACCCTGCTAATTGAGATTTGTTTCTGGGAAGGCACCGATGCTGAGCATAACAAGAGGAACTTGACCATACGCCACATCAAATTCTCAACTATGCACTCCAAAAATAGGCATCGGTGTGCAGTACAGTTGTACATGCTTGCTCAGTTCTTCAGGTAGGCTTGGCGCACATTACAGAATCATATATCGAGAAATGCTGAGGCACGCGGACGAAAATATTCTATACGTCCTAATACGCCGCACTGGCTTGTTATGAAACGCTAGTCATTTATCTTTAGCATCAGCAAGATTAAGCTGCACTCCATATAATGATGATACTGCTGACACCTTATATGTCTTTTGAGAGAGAGAGGGGAAAAAGGAATAAAACTGCTCTCTCGTTGCGTTTTGCGCTCTCTCTCTCTTTCTGTTTCCCTACCTACTTCCTCCTCTCCTCTTTGCTCAGATTCCTGCTGAAGGATGATATGTGACAGCAAGCCAAAATTGCTGTTAATAAAAAGGCCTCCTCCTCTCTGCCAACAGTGTGTTTTAGAGCAGCGGGGAAAACGCTCCGTTTCAAGTCGTCGTGAAGCCCAGAGAGGGTTCTGACAGGTACCAGTGACTGCAGAAGTCGGAAGAGAAAGTGTGTGCGTGTTTGTGTGTGTACACGTGTGTTGAAGACTGCATCTGTCATACAAACACACACACGTTACACTGGAGAAGGCTGACAGCTCCCTGACTGTGGCGCAGGCTCGCTCACACACGCGGGAGCAGATGCCATGCTCCTACCATCAGACACAATCAAACGCTCCTGCTAGCTGCCTTGCCATCGCCTCGTTTTTGTTCCCGCTCACAGGATCATAAATAAATGAACTGGTTTGAGAAAGATAAAGGCTTTGAGAAGGAAGACTTGTCAAGGAGTGCACATTCAGGTGTAGCTGATTTGGCATCGTATTTGCTCTTAAAATCTTTTCTAACAGGACCAACACTGCGTAGAGCACCAGATATGAAGTTGTCTTGTTGATAGCCCCATAACAAGCAGTCAAACGACTTCATAAGAACTAAAAGAAAGCTTCTGAATTATTAGTGTTGCCTGCTAAGAAAAACATCACTTTTACTGTCGCTTATACTTGGGTGAGAATAAACCAAGCCTATTAACTTTGCAGTGTAATTCATACTGTCTGGGCTACAGACATGAACGAGAACACAAATCTAGCTTGTTGAGAAAAGCTGACGTACGACACGCGATTTTAGCCTGGTTGGTGATAAATATCCGATAGCAACTACCACCTAGCAACCACGCAGAATCGTGCCAGTGAGTTTACTTGTTCTTACAAAAACGTAGTTCGCACAAGTCTAGTGTCTTGATGCTTGTGATTTGAGCTTTAAATGCTTCCTGTGATTGACACCTCAAAGTGTTTTGGCCTTCAGACACTCATTAACACAACCAATGCTACTTGTAATACTGGTCCATAATCGTTTGTTGGCCAGAGGAGAACTGGCTCCCCTGACTGAACCTGGTTTCTACCAAGGTTTTTTCCTCCATTCTGTCACCTGATGGAGTTTGGTTTCCTTGCCGCTGTCGCCTGTGACTTGCTTAGTTGGGGACACTTAATATTCAACAATATTATTGATTTGACTGCACTGACTCTAGTGGATGACAACTGAACTGAGCTGGGCAGCGTTTCCCAAAAGCATTGCAAACCTAAGTAGATCGTGGAACGATTGCCACCTATGGTCCCTATGATAAACTGAAGGACGACGACATCACTGTTTTTTTTAATTGATGATCTTTACAATGGAACTGAATCAACACTGAACTGACTTCAGCAGAGCAATGACACTGTTTTCTTTTAGAGCTGCTGTACAGTCGAAATGAACTCTGTTTGCATCATTGAATCATTTTCCTGTTATCACTGTAAAGCTGCTTTGAAACAATCCGTATTGTATAAAGCGCTATAACGTAAAATTACACTCACTCTTAAAGTGTCATAAACGTCCATCAGAGGGACATTTATGTGAAAATCTGTCTGTCCTTCAATGTTTCTAGAAAACACTCAGAATTATTTATCTCTTGCTGCAACAATAACTCTTTTGTTACTGACAAGCTGCTTTTCTTTCTGATAAAACTCTTCACGGCTTGAATGAAAGAGAGGGGATGCTGTCAGGCCTCTGTCTTAAAACTGCTCTCTTCAAGACAGCATCATTCCTTTTAATTAGCATTCCAGCAGTGATCAAAGATGAGCCACCTCTGCTGTAGGAAATATCGATATGCAACAGGAAAACTCTGTCACGCAAACGTCAATCCCTGCCAGGTATAATGCTGGCACTGCTAAGATCCATGCCAAGTTGGCATGCTGGCGATCTGTCGTAGAAGCTCTTACAAGAATGAGGATGATACTGTGACAACTGTCACATATTCATGGAACGATGACTGCTTAATTATCCAGTCAATATAAACGCATATTCTAGATAGAGGATGATGATTACAGAACAGATGTATTCGGAAAAAAAAATGTTGACAAACACCATGCGGCAGTTTGGGCTGAACGAAAACAGATCAAAAAGTGTGTCGCGTTACTCATGCTAATGATGCAAGATTTACAGAAAACTGAGAGATGGTGAGCTATCAAACATGTATATAACAGTTAGACATTTTAAATCATTCATAACTTTAGTTGTTTGCAAGGGACACTTTATTTATTCCTCTATTTATTTCTTGACTAATCTATTCTTGTTCTTGTCCATCATTATATATATATATATACACATCTCATTACACTTATACTGACACTTTTTAGAATGTTCACCATTTAAAATTGCCACTGATTACATCATTGCAACATCTGCATAATGAATTGTGATTGGCTTTTTTTGCATCTATTTGGATACTGAATCCTGATTGCTTTTCTTTTGTTGTTGTTGTTTCAAGCATCAGTTTAAACACATACAGCAAAGACATTGTCATATGTCGAAAGAAAACAAAATGTTAAGTGTCATGGCAATGACAAACTGGCGTAAAATGTATTTATTTACGCAAAACCAAAGACTAAAATAATCTTACATAAAACTTAAACTTCTACTTTTGTTGCCTTCCAAGCACATTTTTCTTTGGAGATGCAAATCTAGTTCTCAAGGTGCCTACAATAAAGACAGGTAAAAAACACAGTAGATCACAGTTCTTCAACGGGGGGTCCTGCTGCGGTACTACGGGGGGCTGACAATTATTCAAACTATTTCAAGCTGAAAGTAAACAAAATATTTTCCTCCTAAATTAAAATGTAAAATGACAATATAATGTAGAATATGACAGTTTATTTAAATGGCTTTGCAATGTAAGCATTATGAGAAAATATTTAAGCACACGTAATAATCTATATGCATATGTTAATATAGACCAGGTCTCTGTTACAGACTCGATCTCTATGCACCAAAAGTTCTCAGTTCAAAGACCTGAAAAAACAACATTATTCGTCGGTAGGTTTCATGTTTTTGAAGGAAGTCTCTTATGCTCACCAAAGCTGCATTATTTCATCAAAAATACTGTAAAACAGCAATATTGTGAAATATTTTTACAATTTAAAATAAATGTTGTTTTATTCCTGTGATGACAAAGCTGAATTTTCGGCATCATTACTCACATGATCCTTCAGAAATCATTCTAATATGCTGATTTGGAACATTACTTATTATTATCAATGATGAAAACAGTTAGGCTGCCTAATATGTTGCGGAAATGTTTATTTGTTGTGTGTTTTAATGCTTTATACTTTCTAAAGGTGTAACATAAGTATTATAATGGATTATATGTGTGATTACAATCATGAGATCATACATTAAAAGGTGTATTATGGAATGATTAATGCATTAAAAATAATATATAAAGCCTTTAGGTAGTGTTACGGATTTTGTTTTTTGTTTCAAAATTCTAAATGTCACTGCTGAATAAAAATAATTTCTTAAAATTCATTTTTTATTAAGTTAATTATTAATCATGGTGTGTATTTACAGTATAGCAGTTAAACGTTAACATTATAGCTTCAACAATTGCTGTACATTTAATAAAACATAATGGTCCATAACGAACATCTTGGCCCTCGAGGGCGATATCACTCATCTCAGAGAGCGAATGTGTGTCTCCACCTTGTTTTCCTCACTCGTGCTGTTTTTGAACAGTGAAGTCTCTGAAGGGAATAGAGAGCTGCCTGATGTTTGTGAAAGCCTCACACAGCACAACAACATCTCTGCACAACACTCGGAAAAGGTGATGTTTGCCGATCTCAAATGCATCTCAGAAACTTCACAAAGGCTGGCCGAGGGTCTCTAAAAGATCCAAAGTACCACCACATCTTTACATTATAATGAATCAAACTGTACAAAAACAAATCAAGCTTTAGCATTATATTTTTTGTGTGTTTACAGGAAGTCATATGTAAATGTATAAAAGAGAATGTTCTGATCTGCGATTACTCACACTAATGTCGTCGACTTTCTACTATGGAGCATAAAAGGAAATATTTTGAAAAATAGACTACAAGTCAAAGGGATCCAATGGTATTTGTTTTGTTGTTTTTTGACATGACATTTTGACATTTGACAGGGATGAGTAAATGATAATGGTGAAGTCCTCAGTGTGGTCCCTGTCTTTCAGGGTAGTTAATATCACTTTATGCCCACACACTGAGTAAAAGTCCTCATCCGTAATCATCTTTTCTCAATATGTCGTCTTCTTAATTTCAAGCTCCATCATGCTAGCACATATAGTACGTCCGTATTACATTCATAATACTACACACATTCATACAATATAGAACATACTTTTTAGCGGCCATGGAGTAATTACTTTTTCAAGATACATAATCAAGAGAGTACGCGATATCAGACGCAGCCAACACTTCCGCACCCCAGCGATTGACAGAAATTTCCGGATTTCCGTGTTTTCACAGTTATATGGGACACAATGACACATCTTCGTAAGGAGTACTGAATCTCCTGAACAAAACACATGCTCAAAGAAGAAGCAGAAACAAGCGATATCGTTCGTAAGCAGATGCATATGTAAAATAACGTGATCATCAACATTCAACAGCATATAATATCAAAACTGCCTAATGTTACTGAATGAAATGTCGACCCAGGACAAGCTGTAGGACTGTGAAAGCATTAGGGGTGTTGATGGACTCGAACTACTCCATCTGTGTTTTGATCATCGTTCTGGATCCGATCTGAACGTAGGCTTTGGCAAAAACGTGTTTTTCTTAGCTTTTTGCTCAAAATATTGCTTTATTTATGAAACTTACCCACATTAATAATAATAAAACAGGGTTGTTGTTTTTTTTTTGTTAAAAAGCAGAGGGTGTTGGCAGTGCAAAGTAAAAATGCTTGCAGTGACTGGCAACTTTTTTCAAAAAAGCTGGTGGGGAAAGAGTTAAACCACTGTACTGTATTGTATGCTTTGCATGCTGAGACCAGCATGGGATGCTGGGTGCAGGTTGATGGTTTACTGGTCCCTAGCATTGGAAACAGAAGTGCTTCTTGACCAGCTACATCAGCTCAGTTTTGCTTGCAAACAGCATGGCTTTACTGGTCCACCAGTTAGACCAGCACTATACCAGCTCTAACCAGAATCAACCAGCCTGGACCAACATGGAATTCATGCTGGTTTACGCTGGTTCTAATTCAATGATCTAAGGCTGCTGTTTCGAATGTACAGGTACATTCCCAAAGACAGTTCCCATTTTAGGCTGCCTGTCCCTAGGAAAAACAGGACCATGAATTAAACAAAGGAGATCTGGAAAAGACACTTATGTTAACCTGGATGTTAGCAGGCACAATGGAATCTCTTTGTTTTAAACAAACACATTAAATAACCTTTAATCCATTTCATTGCCCGCTCTCTTTCTTTCTCTTTTACCGATGACAGGAACACCTCTCCGCTCACGTTGTCCCCGTTTCCATAATCAGCCGAGTTCAATTATTCTACTTCCCAACGCCAAGCTTCGTTCACGAGGGACCCTGCATGCATATTAAAATTCTCCGCAACTTTCACCAGCAATAAAGTATCAGAGAATAATATTAGAAGCTTTTCTTTTTTTTATCTGGCACTTTTCCATCGCACTCACAAACACGCGCGCAGACGCTCGCACGCTTTCCCAAAACAGCATAACTAGTTTCTTGGGACCTAATTAACATCACCTGCGTTAATTACTGCCTCAAACCAATCAACAGCTTTCCCACTAATTGGTTTTTTTTCTCTATCAAGGCCGGAAGTCGCCATGGAGACATGTCACCTGAGGCGTGATGTACACACACAAAGCGAATAAAAGGGGACAGCCTCCAATTTAGGCTTGTTTGCGTAGCTTCATCAACACACACCTTATGCTAGACTTGAGGGATCAACATTGAGCTGTTGTTTTTGAAGCGGGCGATATGAAACGTGCCCAGGTTCGAGCAGTCGTGGGGAGCAGCTGCGAGAAACTCTCTCCCCAGAGACAAGTGCCAGTCAAGATCCCATGTGTGCGCACGAATGGGAGAGAGTGCAAATGCATGCTGTTTTCCTGCGTTTGCATGTGTTGCCTTACACGTGATGCGGTGTTGTGTAAAATCATGCAAATAGTGCAAAGATGCAAGGACTGCTGAGGGCAATAGAGGTTTGTGATTATGTACGGGTAGAGACGGTCAAGATTTGATGGTATTGATTTCCTTTCCACAGATTCTGTCACATAGACACTTTTGGCAGGCGGCAGGGCCTCTCCTTGGCCCCGTAAATGTGTTGTAAAGTTAGAGGGTCCACGGGGCTGGTCAGTCAAGCTCACAGGGGCCTTCGAAAATCGATAAGGGCTTGTCAGAGGGAGACGCTGTCACTTGTAACACTGACTGCAACAGACACAAAAACGAGTGGTGTGTGCTAGTGCAAAACTTGCTGTCATGACTGCCAGGGCGTTGCTATACAGCTCTGGTAGAGGACTGCGGGTAGTTTTAGCGTGTTGCTAGATTGTTGCTAGCGTAATGTGCATGGGGTTTCCAATCCTACTCCTGGAGGGCCAACATCCTGCAGAGTTAGGCTACGTCCTGATTCACCTGTCTGGAAGTTTCTAGTGATCCTCCTCAAGCCCTTGATTAGCTGGTCCAGCTGTGTTTGATTAAAGATACAATATGTACGATTTTTATAATCAAGTATTTTACAGTGTGAAATGTTTCATGCAGTTGTGTACTTATATTATCCCCAAAGTTCCTAAGGATTTGTAAACCCAGAGAAATTCCCGTTTTAAATAATGTCTCGTCCCTTGTCATTGTCTCATATCAATGACATAATACCCACGCTTTCCTCGGTTTCCGCTTGTAGAGTCGCCAATGGGGATCTATGTGTATATATCTATGATGTAGTATCTCTCGCACGTCGATGTTGACTCTATGGCAGTGAAATTAAATACAGCATGGGTTACACAAAAATATTAAGCAATTACTTGCAAATACTGTGGTTTCATTCAAATGTACTTTTAGTACTATGGTTTTAAATGTGTAAAACTGTGCAGCATTAATCCACCAAATCATTTGACAAATAGTCACATATCAGTAACAGGCTAATAATATAGCATTACATTAACCGTTCCTTGCAGCTAATTCATGACATAAATTCATGACATAAGAAGACATAAAATAGTGTCATCAAACGTACAGGTAAAATAAAAAGTAATTTATGACCTCATCCGTGTACATAATTCGTGAATTATACCATACATTTTTGGATGGTGAAAACGACATCTCCCATCGTTCCACTCTCCTTCATCAAGCTTCGCCTTTGTTATTGTTTTGAAAATGCAACCTCTGGCGGCAAAAAATAAACTCTGCTGGAAGGTGGCCCTAAAGAAGCAGGGTTGGACATCCCTGGTGTTTGTGGGTGGTTTCTAAGGTCTTGCTAGGTCGATGCTCTAGGGTTTTTTTCCTGACCCAAATCAAAAATGTTCATCTCCAAGTCTCTGTGGTGTTCTGGTATCTAGATACAAGCTGTCTTCTCCGCCAGGCACCAACCGGAGTTGAGGACTGGATTCTCAAGGCATGGATACATACATCCAGTACACACGTGCACATACTGTACAGCATACTAAATAATTCAATAACATTTTTGGTGTAGGAGGGCATAAAAATACAAAAAGACAAGAACAAAGCAAATATGAGATGAGGCATGAGTCCTTAGAGAGTCAACAGCAAGTGCGTGAGTGTGTGTAAGAATCACTAAACTCATGCTTTTTTAATATCTTATGATGACTTCCCTATAGCGGGGCGGCAGTGGCTAGGTGGTTCATGTAGGTTGTCTACAAACCAAAAGGTTGGTGGTTCAATCCCCGGTTCCACCTGACCAAGTGTCGAGGTGTCCATGAGCAAGACACCTAACCCCGGCTGCTCCCAACGAGCTGGATGGCGCCTTGTATGGCTGACACTGCCGTCTGTGTATGAATGGGTGAATGAGAGGCAGATATGTAAAGCGCTTTGGTGGCCATTGGGTCTGTGAAAGCGCTATATAAATGCAGTCCATTTACCATAGCTATTGTGCAGACACCAACAACAGCACCAGCATCTTGCTCCTCACAAGCATTAAGTATTCACGTAATGTTCTTGATGAACCAGTATGGACCAACTGATCAAAAGCCTCGTTTGAGCGCTGGCCCACCGAAGAACATCTTTTGACAGCTTTCAGCTATCAATCCAAAACCTCTTCACACACTCACCTCCGACCCCCATGAGGAATTTCTGCCCAATACGACTCCCTTGACCACATACGTGTGCGCCTCTCATGCAATATTTAGTGCCCAGAATGGAGGCCATAAAAAAGTGGCCAGGCTTCTGCCATTGTAAATTATAAATCGCTATTGATTTTCTTCGCTTTTTCTTTTGCGCTAGCAAAGCACCTCGGGCTCATTGTGAGACACTACTGGCAGAGAGCACTTTATTAGATTAGGAGCTCTCTCTCTCTCTCTCTCTCTCTCTCTCTCTCTCACACACACACACACACACACACACACAATCAGTTTTAACAGCTCAGGGAATGTCATGGGATAGTCAATTCCCCAAATTCGACTATGATATCACTGCCATAAAAAAGAGTGCAGAATGAAACCGATGCTGGATCATGGTCCCGTCTTTGGAAGACCCCCAAACCCTCTCTAGCCCTAGTGCCAAAACCCTATTTTTTGTTAAGCAACCAGGATGATTTGGCTAAGCAAATTTTGTTTTAGTAGATTTACTATAGACAACTGAAAACAGTAGTCAGGGGGATTAGTGGCCAACTTCAGAAGTGTGTTTTGAAGGGCCCCGGTCCCCTAGTAGTCAGCTTGTGTTGTTTGTGGCAAGGAGGTTGGGGGCCTTTGTGGTCAGCTTGTGCTATATGTGCTGAGGGGGACAGGGGCCCTTGTGGTCAGCTTGTGGCATATGAGCTGAGGGACCAAGTGACCCCAGTGGCCAGCTTGTGTTGTATGTGGCAAGGGGGTTGTGGCCCTTATAGGTCTGCTTGTGCTGTACATGATAGGGGGACCCAGGGGCTCTTGTGTTCAGCTTGTGCCGTATGAGCTTAGAGACCCGGGGACCCTAATGGTAAGATTATGCTATATAAGCTGAGGGGCCCAGGTGCCCTTGAGGCCAGCTAATGCTTTAGAAGCTAAGAGGACTGGGGCCCCTAGTGGTCAGATCCCAGTAGGCTTCCATGTTGGATGGAAGATTTTAAGTTTCCTTCTTTTGGACTTTTCCACGTTTTGATTTTTCCACAGCATTATGTTCCACCAGCACTAGCATTATACTCCAACTCTACCTGCCAGGAAATCCCATGCTGTCGAACCCCCTTTCATTCTCATCCCTTTCTTTCTCTATTTCTTGCTCTTAAGCCTTCTTAAAAGCAACTCACAGGCTTTCAGCAGAAAAGACCTTGGCTAAGAGCATCTTTCATGTTACCGCGCTGTCTCATTAAAGAATGCTTTGCAGCTTCCAGCCCTCCTAATTCAATTAATGTTTTCAAAGGGGGCTTAACTCTACCACCTAATTCATCTATTCTTTAGCTACTGTGTAAACAATTAAGCTCACACCGCCAGGGGTTAAGACACAGTTGGAATAACAAGGATGTTTCTCCACAAAGTACTCACATAATATTTGGATGTAGTGTGTTTGTATTGCTCTCAGCTGTCAAGGGTTTGGAATTTGACGGCATTGGTGTGCGTATCTGTGCGTGTGCCTGTATGTTTAATCTCCTCTCTTTCCCCTCACTGTTTTTCCAGTCTAAGTGCGAGCAAGCTTGTTTGTGCAACACTTCTCGCAGCCTCTCGACTGCTATCGGCACTATTTGTGTAAACACTCAGGCACTTATCTAATAATTCACTTCAGTCTGCCACCTCAGAGAAACACTGGATTTAGAGGCTTCATCGACATGACCGCCACACAACTCTCTAAAGCATCTCATCTGCCGCCCAGTGGGAATCTATGGCTCATGTAGCTTGTGGAATTCAGTGGAATAGATTTAAATCACATCAAATGAAAACATTGTCTTGATTTTATTTAGCAAACAGGCAAAGAACAATTA
This sequence comes from Meda fulgida, assembly GCA_030578275.1. Lineage (NCBI taxonomy): Eukaryota > Metazoa > Chordata > Actinopteri > Cypriniformes > Leuciscidae > Meda > Meda fulgida. Next base: position 21,089,064 of record CM060636.1, read on the forward strand.
CAATTCTGACATGTGGAATTTTGTGAATAACAGGTGAATTCGTAGAAATCGACAGCTTTCGTTTGAGTTCCTACATCTGTAGATTCCATGAAGATCTACTATACAAATATTTTTGTCGCACAGGTGTCTCATGATGATGTTCTCAGGTTTGTGAGGTCTTGTTGAGTGAGAGAAATATATGGGGGGGGGGGGGCTGGCTCTGGATTCCTGTAATTGTGTCAGCAGCGCTCTAGTTCCACCAGATCCCGCTTCTAGATTTCAGCTTGATGCTTTCTCCCCTAACCTCTCACTGTCTCCTCTCACAGGGCCCCTTCATTAGGATTTTGAAGCCATTCTAACACCCTTTCTTCTTTGACAAGGCAGGCATATCCTGTTACTGACGCCAAGAAAAAATAGCTCTGGTAATGGCACGTTGGAGGGCAAGAGCGACCCATAGGACACAATTATTGCTTTCCGTATGTTAACATGTCGAAGAAAGTGTCAAGCCGTTTCAAATCAATCTCTAACACTCTGCAAACCTATTTTACCAGCATTTTTCCTCTTCAACAAGACTCTTTTGAGTGCACAATTCTTTCATAACTGGGTTAACATAAACCTGCATTTTGTTCAGTAACTAATAACATGGCTGTATAATAGAGGGCAGATGTTGAAAAATCAACAGCTTGCATTCAAATTCCTTTAAATGTGACAAAACCGGTCAAAATTGAGAAATGTATGTTGAATAGATGAGTTCCTTCCACTCCGCTCTGATATGAGAGAGGTTAATACATCCTATAGAAATGCTAATAGGCCTCTTAAATGGAGTATAATTTCTCCATTGTTCAGTCCTGGTTGTCTTTTAATGTGGAGGTCTGGAGGACTGAAAGTGGTCTCCTCGTTTGAACTCTCAATAAACAGAGGTGAAAAGTGCTGATGGTTAAATGAGTAAGGTAAAGGAGAAATGAATGAGAATTCTGACCAAACTTCAGAAAGGTCACAACTAGTTTAGGTATGGAAGTAAAATACTAACAAATATGATCACTAAATTCAGCTCATATATATATATATATATATATATATATATATATATATATATATATATATATATACCATCTGTTTCATCACCAGTTTCCAGCTGATACTGTTATACTGTTGTATCTCTTTTAAAGAGAACAAACTTTATTTGGGGGGGGGGGGGATTTGGCAAAAAAAGGGGCTTTATTTCACACAACTGAATATTTTAACAAAATAAATATTGACAAAAAATATGACAGAAATATTTGTTCAGACTATCATAGTGTAAAAATTAAAAAAAATATTATTTTATGTGTTAATATATGGATTTGGGAGGAGGGTAAAACGATAAAATCTGTACATACTGTAAAAGAAATTTGAAATGAAGAAGGGATGGCATAAAGTTTCAAGACTTTTAATGTGAGGTTCATATAACAAAAAGAAAAAGTTCAAGTCTGTTTGTTTCAAATAAGTTAAAATAACAGGTAAAATCGACTCATGTGAGATCACATTGCTGAGTTTTAAGAAGCACTTCAATGAATGAATTAGCAGTGTGTGATCTGTATGATTGCTGAGTCTAGGTGATATTAGATATCAATGGTACAGTAACACAACCCATATTGTGCTTCAACCACGAAATGTGAGGAAGAGAGCCAGAGAACAAGGATAATTACAAAAGGAGTTGACACTCGGATTCCAACACAACACCATATGCTCATTAGCTCTCCCTCCCACAATCACTCCCTCCCTCTCCTTCTCCCTTGTCTATCTTTATTTTTCACTCTCTCATGTTCTGTCTGTCAGTCTTCATCGGTCTACTATCAGATGCATTACACAAAATCACTAAAACATAATGTGCATTAGCGTACCACACACACACACACACACACACCATCATCCAATTTACCATAACTAATCATTTAAAAGGCTTCCAGTTTACAATTGAAAAAGAACTCTGCAATTACAGTCATTCATAAACTTCTAGGAATCTCTCCAGGTAAATTACGAATCAGATCGTCTGCCATAAAGGGAAAAAAATTTAAAGTTCTTAGAAATGTATTCTTTTGTATTCATGTTAGTGGATTTTTGGCTATATGATTGAAATTTAATATAATTGAAAATTAATTTTGCAGATACTTTTCTGCAAAAATTAGTGTAGGTTTTTAGGTCTATATATAGATTGCAAAATCATACACACAAACTACATGGAGTCTACATACAGTAAAACAAAAGCAAACTCAAGTCTGGTAGACAGCGAGACGGGCTGCACTAAACAAAAGCAAGAGGCCAAAGCAAAGATCATACTTGGCGGAACTTTGACATGTTTTTCATCTGCAAACTGTTTTTTTTTTTTTTTTTTTTTTTGCAGAGCCAAGAAAACAAACATTTCAGAACAGCCATTTAACTGTTTGCCATTAGTTAGAGCAGGCGGTGGAAAAAAGAGTATGAGGAAGAGATGAAGAACGAAAGAGCGGGAGAGAGAAAGATGAGAGGAAAACAGAGAAGCCAAGCTTTATTTAAACCAGTCTACCACAAAACAGAACGATAAATAAACCCATTGTTGTTTTTGCTTTAACCCGAACAAAAGTGCACTGTAGAGACACCGCAAAAAAAGGATAAATGTTTTTTTTTGAAGAAGAAGAAGAAGAAAAAGAAGAAGAATATAGAGGGGGGAAAGAAACACCAAGACTATCATTCTTCCGTTTTTACAATGCTAAGATAAACTGGGTTAAAACATTTCTCTTCTTTCTCTTCACTTGACTGAAAGAATTACTCTTATATTAGAACTAATGTTTAGCAATAAGCACAAGCAAATAGCTTGAGTTTCCCACAACTTCAATATCTTCCAAAACATGTTGATATTGACTAAGTCCAACTTTCTTCCAATAAAACTGCCATATTAGCCATAAAATGTAACAACACTTCAGTTTTATATGAACATTCTAATGTTTTAGGCTACCTTGAGAGTGAGGTTGATGATGAAATGGGCAGGATATACACTATAAATATGTCTCTTGCTGCCTCTTTTGTGTGATTTGATGGTGATGTTTGTCTCTAACGTTGGAACTCCAGCAAGTTCCTGATTATGAGAAACAAATGTTGGCACCACATAATATGCAACACTTCATCGGGGCCAAATCCCAGATATTCAATAGGAATGAGGGTAAAGAATACGAGAGTACTGAACGTTTTATAAAGATTTGAAATAAGGTTATTTGCTGTAAAATATATTTTACTATATATATTAAATATATATATATATATATATATATATATATAACCTATAATTACTCTCCAAAATGATTGTATACGCAGTTGTATAAGTTACTTAACAAACATATAAGAACATTAAGCCATTTAATTGCTAAAATAATATTTGCAGAAGAAATCTTGTATGCACACAGTTTCTCATGAAACAGTATTTCAGGAGGTTTGCACTACTACTTGGTCCCAGATTTGGCCCACATGTGGACATAATGAGGCAGGTAATTGGTCGAGCAGGATAGAGTAACAAAGAGGTGCGTTTGGAGCCAGGAACACACGAGCCGTTTTGGTTCAGCAGTCTTTTAAAAAGCTGCAGCAATGCTTGAATGTAATGCACTGCAGAGCAAACTTCAACATCTCACCCAGGGCGAAACACTTAAAGCAGCATATGCTTTTAATTAAATGTATAATTCAACAAATAAAACTGTTATAATCTATTAACCATACAGTATATGCAGGGAGGAAGTGTGAACTCTGAGCGAGCGGAAAGGAATGAAAATGAGGTGACAGGAGTTCAAAAAACTTCATGATGACGTGAAAGGCATATTCCAGGTTATATACAAATAATATATATGAGAAATGAGTCGACAATTTTGCATACTGTATATAAACTCAGAATATTCAAACAGAACATGAGACTATATGCAGTTAGTTAGTGTTTAAAGCTGCTTTACAATAAGGTTTCATTTGTTAACATTAGTTAACTACATTAGTTAATATGAACTAACAATAAACAATACTTCTACAGAATTTATTAATCTTAGGTAATGTTAATCTAAACAGACTAAAACATAAGGTCAAATGTTAACATTAGTTAATGCACTGTGAACTAACTTTATCTAACATTAACAAATGTTGAGGAATGCTGTAAAAATATATTGCTCATTGTTAATGCATTAACTAATATTAATGTATGAAACCTTATTATAAAGTGTTACCTGTATGTCTGTAAGAGCTGTTTGACAAATGCATTGCTGCATAAAAAATATCAAAATAAAAATATTGTTTAAAAAAGTTTGTATTTTGCCTTTAATTTATAAATAAAGATACAAAGAAATGATGGGGAGAAAAGGAGCTAATGGGATTGGTAAATGATGCAAGCCAGATCTAAGCATTTAAGCAACCAGAACCCCTTTAAATAATCTGTTGCATGAAAAAAAAATCGATTTTTATAAGTATAATTGGAATGATATTTACATAATAATAAAAAAATAATAATTTGCGTTTCACAGAAGATTATAATTATCTTAACAACTACGAATAAAGCAGCTCTGGGAATTCAGGGGGCTTGATGTTTTTTTTGGTGACCCTGACATATTACGATGTGTAATATGTCCCCCCCCCCCCAAATAATCCATTTATGTGTTTACCAACCACGTGCTCTGGTCATTCTGGGTAAATCAAGACCCAACCACGCTTGCGTTCGCAATGTTTTCGCACACTAATAGACACTCGCACTTCAAGATACGAAGGGCACGCAAAAGTTGAGATCTCCCACAAAGTGATGAAAACCAGGAAAAACATGCATGCACTACAAAGAATGCAAAGTGAAGGTCAATGTGGTTGATTCGCGGGGGGAAATGCTGTCCCTCCTGCCTTGCACACAGCACAGGTTTTCCTACTATTGTCATCGGCAAGATTGATAACGGCACTCATTACAGCCAAGCAATTGTCAGCTTTTCCGGGACAAATTATAAAAAGAAACAAAAGAAATCCACACGCCCTGTCATTGTAACTAAACTCTGGAGGACCGTTCCCTCTCGCTTGTGTCTTTCGCTCCGAAGCCAGGAATGTTGGCATGATGCGGAAAAACGCACTGCCCAGAGAAAACATTATAAACACTTTCACATTCCACATGACATGAGTGCATTGAGTGCCTTACATCTCATATGAAATGTTTTATTCTGTGTCCTCTCCATCACGTCCCTTTCGAAGTCTTTTACACTTCTTTATTGCCGTTGGATTCTTTCCAGTTTTGAGATTTCGAGCAAAGCAAAACTGTTGTCACTGTAGGAGTTTCCACACTATGATTTCCAATAATTATACAAGATCATTACAAGAGGTTGTTAGGTTTAAAGTTATAAGACAACGGATACAAATTGAATACAAAAAAATATGTGGACACTTTCTGATTGGGATTAGTCTTTCCCTTTTTTGGTTAAAAGTAATAACAAAAACACATTACAAATTATTTCAAATTTGGAGACTTTCTGGTTGAAACTAGTCCTTTTTGGTTAAAATGACTAGCAAAAACAAAATTATTACAAAATTGGAGACTTTCTGGTTGTAACTAGACCTTTACTTTTTGGTTAAAAGTAACAGCAAAAACATATTGCAAATTATTACAAATGTGGGCCATGTCTGTGTTAATTCTTTGATTCTGCCCCTACCATCACCCTTCCCACATGCTCTCTGTCAAATAAGGTGTATGGCAGCATGCCCAATAGGGCAGAGTCTGATCGAGTCCCGGTGTTGTACAATCGCATAAGGGCCTGGCATGATGGATTAAGCTGTGGGGAAACAGAGAGGTCTGCTGTTTATCATCCACCTACAGCCAGAATGCAAAACCACAGGCCCCCTACTGACAGCTTCATTATTTACTGGTGCTGTTGGCCATAGGAATGCTACGAGCCTTTTCAACTCCTCACATGCTATCTGAAACCGTATTCCGATTTACTGCTCATGGTTTTCATGAATGGAGGGAATCCAGGTATGGGAATAATTATGTTCATGACTTTATCAGTTTATCTAGCTTGATAAAACTATGATCAAAATGTTTTCCAATGTGTATGGCCAAAAGAGAAAAAAAAAATAAAAGTGATTTTTTTTAAATCTTTTTTAAAGATAATTTTTTTAAAGCGTTTTTCAATATCTTTTTCAAGGTAAAAAGTAAAAAAAAAAAAAAATCATGCATTGTTAATTCATAAATATCATTGGGGTTTTTTGTACAACATCAAATCTTACAACCTGAACTAACCTTGCAATGTTATTCAAATTGCCATACTTTTGATATACTTATCACTCCCATACTTACGATATAATTTCTTGTTTTTTTATTTGGTTTGTTTTTGCACCACATGAATTTGTTGGTCACAACAAACAACTTTTTTTTTTTTTTTTTTTTTTTACAAAAATACTTCACGTTGTACTCAGTATTTGTACGATAATTGTTCTGTTTTTATTATTATATTATGATATTAGGACAGTCCCCCCCCCCCTCTTTATTTATTTATTCTTTTAATACTAAAATTAAAAATAGGTTAATTGTAGGTGTATTCAAGTCATTGTGTGTATGAATTGCATATATTATATTATATTATATTATAATTAATGAATAGATCTAATGTGTCACTTCATTGACCAAAGTAACAAGGTTACTCAGGTAACAGGTTTGCTCATCCCACAAATCCATCATATGGCTTCAGAAGACTTTAAATATACTGCAGAAGTTGTATGGACCACTTGAGTGGCGTTTTCATATAATTTGATATATTTTGACTGGTCACTGTATATTTTTGTTATATATGGATAATTAGTTGCATGAAATTTCTTTTCATTTGTGTTCATTCAAATGTTCATTTGAAGAAAATAAATAAAATGTCTCAATAATATTAGTGCAACATAAAGATACTAAATAATTTTTTTGTCACACCATTCCTTTCCAGATTTGATGAGAATACAAGGATTTGAGATTTCATGCTCAGTGTGGTGTACGCAGATGTCCAGGTAACATCATTCCCATAAGGCCCTTTAACTGCACTCCGAAGTGCTGACTCCCTTCTGTTTATTTCTGGCTGTCTATTTCTGGCTGCTTATAACACAAACTACACTACAAAAACACAACCCTTACCCCCAAACGAAAAAAAAAACAGGGGAGGGTTGAGAACCCCGAACTCCCTCCGGGAATACATTCCTCTCCATTAGCTGATCTAAGCCCACTTCCTGTGGGAGTCAGGAGGCCTGAGCCAGGGCCCTCCAGAACAGGAAGTAATACAACGAGTAGAGGAATTCATCATTCAGGGCCCTCCACACATCTGACGGCGACATGTTGACGACTTCCCCGACTCACACACACAAAAACACTCCGTTCCTTATCTTAGCATGGATCTGACCTTTGCACCTCTGTCTGTTGATAAGAGCTTACAGAAAGGATGTGCATGAGAGAAAGCAGAGACATTATTCGATTCTCTCTCTGCACTATAATCAGCACCTGTAAGAATGTACATGTGATGCCGTTTGTCACAGGACGAGGAAAGGGAATGAACTTCCTGTCAGTGCCAGCTCTGGTGGGTGACCCAAGCCCTTTTTTTCCATTGTCGCAGCTCAATGTACTTGACATATGGAACCACATGCCACACCTATAATAAAATGACATATATTTTTTTTGTCCCACAACATCCAGAGCCAATGTATTTTTGGGATGAGAAAAAAAAATGTTGCAGAAAGCAAAAAATACCTCAAAACTATATTTTTACATTAACTGAAGACAATGTGAATGGTGTTTACCTGTTCAAACCTCCACTAAGCAAGGGGTATTCTGGGTAGTGCCAGGTGTTACTATGCCGTTACTAGGGTGTTGTTAGGTGGTTACAACACCACTGAACTGAGTATTCATTGAAAATGGCACATAAGGATGCATAAATGCTAAATATTACAGTGTTATTAAATGACTAGTAATTTAAAATTTAACTTAGCAAAATTAAATATTCAGTATTGACCAAAAAAACTAAAATTAAAAAAATTATATATATTTTTATAGTTTGTTGTATGTAGTAGTATATATATATTTTATAATGTGTCATTGTAATATGAAATTCAAAAAATTGTATTTTAATATATGCTAATGATTACTCTTAACTGTGTTAAATGATTCATTTGTCTTTAAAAAAAGTGGAAATGAGGGTGCAAAATTAAATATCCGATACCAACCAATAACTTTAAATGAAACAATCTCAAACATAAAATTCAAATTCAAATAAAAACAATTTCATAGTTCATTGTCATATCTAAAAGATAGGCCCTCTTTTCATCCACCCATCCATATATCCATCCATCCATCATCCATACATTTATTATGCCTTCAAATTTAAATATGACATGAATAATTAATATAATTATTTAGTCTCAGGCTTGAGTTTCCATCTCCTGTGCTGGTACACTGAAAAACAAATACTAGGGGTGTAACAATACCCTCATGTCACGATTCGACACATATCACGATACTGAACTCACGATACGATATTATTGCGATACATGTGATACATAAAATGTACTGTTGATTAAAACGCAAAATCAGATATTATAATTAATATTACAATGTACATTGTGTGACACGATATATTGCTACACCCCTAACATACTAGTCAGCCCACAACTTATTTTTCCATCCACCATACTGCATCCTTACTTAGCGTTTGAACAATTTGTCTGTGCCTTTGACCTCCCGGCGTTTACACCGCGCCTGTCCCTTTCTGTTCACAAGCCGGTTCCTAGGGCCTTGGGGGTCATTTTCTTTTGTATGTGCAAATGGATCGAAATCTTCATGCCCTGTCCTCTGCCATAGAATTCCATGCTATTCTAGATCTATTATCACCTGAGAGAAACCTTCACACTCTTTGTTTCAAGATCCTTGTTTGACCCAACAGGTTTATTCTACATGGAATAACCTCACAATGACTTTTATTAATAGGCTTGTTTATTACTGAACTCCGCCAACAAAGACTGCACACCTAAAAAAACACATTGCAGCCAGACTGGATGTGATTATATTTATATCCAAGTGCCAACACCGAGCGACACTTCCATCCCTATGATCTCTGCTACTAAAACCATCCGGGCGTTAAAGATGTTGTTAATCTTCCTTGACTTAGATCCTTAGACTGCTAAATTATAGGCCAGGCGCTAAACAAGTGAGGATGTAAAAATGGCTGTTTATGCAGTGGTGCTGATTTGCCTACATAATATCCAGCCGTGCTCTGACATTAAGAGATGAGGCCCTCGCTGAGGAGACTGTCTAAACAAATCAGAGGACGCGCGAAAACAAACCAGCGTGTTGTGACTGGAGCTCGCGTGAAACGTCTCGGTTCCTCTGCCTGTTTAGAAAACAAACCTTCTTCAGCCAGAAACTGAAGATCTGAAATCCGCGGGATCGTCTCTGCCTGCCTCGCGACGACAAATCCCTGTCATGCCACTGGCGTGTTCCTTCTGAAAGGTTGACGGGGTAGGTGTGGGGGGCAGATGTAGATGCAGATGTAGAGAACGGTTTGAGTGTCAGGGGTGGGTGGTGTGGGTTCTTATGAGGAAGATTTTCTCTCAGCCGAACTGCACCAGAACATGACCTGAATTTATGATGTAACTCTTGTGGGTTGGAAGAACGGGACATATTTTTAAGTCACAACATGAAGCTTTTTGTGTGGAGGGAGTAAAGCCATGGCTTAAATCATCAAATCATAAGGCTGTCTTTGCAATGGCAAGTGAGTTTACATTATGGTTTTGTGTCTCCATTTTGACCCACAGCTCACTGCACAGTCATTTAACAAATGAGTATCTCGCTATTGGGTGCCATCTCAATTATAAGACACAAACAAGGCTAGAAAAATAATGTCTGGTTTCACAGACAGGGCTTAGAATAATCCAGGATTAAGCCTTAGTTTAATTAGGACATTTAAGTAGCTTTTATAAATGTGCCTTCGGAAAAATAAATGACTGATGTGCATCTTGAGACAAATACAATGGCACTAACATATTTTAAGATATGCCTGTGCAAGTTGCTTTAAGTTAAAGCAGCTCAAACATGCATTTTAGTCTGGGACTTAGCTTAAATCTTGCCTGTGAAACTGGGGGCAAGACTTTCAATTCATCCTGACAATTTATAATTTTAAATGACTAAATATTTTATTCCAATTAAAAAAGATATGGCTAAAACAGCTGTTAAACCTGTCCAATAATCTGTTCATATTTAAAAAAAAAAAAAAAATCACCTATAAAGCAACTCAACAATGGTGTCATTATTAAGCTCAATTTTTTAAATTTTGTTTTAATTCAGTTTAATAACTATCAATGTTCTTGAATTATGAAACTAGTTCAATTCAGCTAAGCAACTCCAGAAGGAAATAGTGTTTTATTCAGCTCAACTCAGCTCAAATTTAGTTTTCATCTGATAGTGTCAGGGCAGTTAAAGTCTAATTTTTGTGGATTAACTTGCACGGATGAATAGTTTACCACAAGACTAGTAATGTAATACAAATGTAATGTAAGACTAGGAATTCTTTTTCATTATATCAGGACTTTTAAATCAGAAATTTGTATGAATTGTATTTGTAATAATTTTTGAAATAAATTAATAGATTCAGATAAAAAAAAGTAGAAAACACTCATGACATTAATACTAATGCTGTTGACTGAGCAGTGTTATTCGTTTAGAAAAGGACTATAAAGCCATCGGATGGTGGAGATGAACAAGCGGTGTGCTAAATGCTTGACGGATGGGCCCTGCCTTGTCTCCAATTGACCGTGTGACATCAGCGATGTGAGGCTCGTGTCAGTAACGTGGCGCTAATGGCAGCCTAAGCTACGGTTCCTGACTGAGCAATCTATTAGCGCCTAATCGCCAGGGCCATATATCCTGAGCGATCCAGCTTCCCTATGCATCACAGTGTGTGTATGTGTGTGCAGGAACAAAATCAGCCATCCTGACATGTGCCAGAACAATTGATTTAGAATTTTTTTTTTTTTTTTTATGAAAACACGGCTATTAAAGAGAATGGCAAGTCATGGGATTTCTGTTGTAAAAATGGTTGACCAAGCTCTCATTCGCCAATTAAAAATAAAAATGTCAGAGTTATAACTCATTATATTATAGCCACTCTGAAAGGAAATCATGTTTGAAAAGGAAGCGCCCCTGAACACCAGAACAGTTTTACCATGTTTTAACCGCAATGTACCTTAAAAATGTCCCTTTTCACTTAACTTTTTACTTATTTGTACTAACTTGCAACATTGAGATGAAAACTCCTGACACAGGCCCTCAGGAAAGATGGATGACTCCACTTCCTCATATTATCTCATAGAGCTCTGACATTTGTCAACAGAGGAAATGTAGCCATTTCCTTCAACAGGCCGAGATACATGTGTCTCATCATGTTAGCCTTTGAAAGTGTTTATTGTTTGGATGGGATTCTTATCCTCCACTCATAAGCAGTTCTTCTCGATTAGAGACGTCCAGAGAGACTAGAACACAGGAAGCTAATGAGCTAGCCTAGTTAGCATACCAGAGATGTTGGATTATGGACCACCATCTTTGCAATGCACAAGATCCGACAGCAATGAGTAGGACTGGATGAGGGGCCAAAAGCTCCGGGCTTAACCTTCCAAAGGGTCACTAGAGAAAATTCGGACTAAACAATTCCTCCCGTGTCCACCAATCAATACAAACCGCAATGCACTTGCCAACGCCTCCATGGCAGAGAGCGAGTGGTTTGTTTTATCGCTATTTATTTTTCACTTTCATTGCGTTTCCCATCTCCCCTTCCCTTAAGGAGAAACAGGAGGAGGTGGCGAGCAATTATTAAAATGGGACCCAGGTGGCCCGCCATCGGTCTTGCCACTTGAGCAAGGCGGCAATGCCTTGACGGCTAATCGATTACTGCTCTCATGAAAGCAGCGTTGTGACCCGTGACCCCCGGATAAGCTTCCTGCCTGACAGCTGACATGGGGAGTGCCTTACTTGACTGAATTAGAAATCTGCAGGGTTCTCTTTTTTGATGTCTCTTCATTTCTTACTCCGCCCCAAGGAGGTAGATGGGTGGACATGTTTTTTTTTTCTAGTATGAATGTGAGGCAAAAAGAGCGTGACTTCCTTTATCCCTTAATCTCAATCGATGAAGAGTATTTGATGTTAAAGTTGTGTGAGGCGTTAAAGTTGTTTTTTTCTGAAGTCAACAAAGAAAAAATACTATATTATGTACTATAGTACTACATAATGAACACACTTCAAGACCATTGTTACTCAACTTTATGTTCAAATAAAGAGCACATTAAAATCAATGCAATATCCACAATGTTAATCAACTTTATATCACAAATCAAATGGCAAATATATTGTGAATATTTTTTTTATACGGCCCAGTCCTGGTCGCATGCCCTCTGTCTAGGTGACTCAAGTGCACTCATGATTTAAGCCCATCGTCTCAGGGTATGTTTGTTGTTGTACAGCCGTCTTGCGTGTTGTCGGGGACAACCAAGACGATGACCATCGATCAGGGCAGCTGGCGCAAAGTGAGCAGGGGACCACAATGGGGACAACAATGCTGTGCACAGTGGGACACTGGTCTTCTCTTCCTGGAGCGCTTTGGAGGGGAAGTCGTCTGTCGAACACCCTCTAAGCCTGATCTCCGGACAGACCTGTCGAACAGGAAGAGCCCACTGATCCACACAAAGGGGTCGACGGCATGGCCAGACACATGACATCATCTCATATCAAGGACGGGCAATTCCCCCTGATGAAGACCCTGAAATGAGAGGCTAGCGGCGTTCTCTCTTTAACGCCGTCTCAGATTTGTTTACAGACACTGACAGTCAGACGGTGTCGTCGAGAGGGGTGTGGTGGCGACAGTGCAGGGTGAATGCATTAAAGTTGGCCCGAACAGCAGGAGTGGCAGCTGTGGCGGACTCCAGGCATTCTTCCTTTCATTGTGACTCAGTTGTAGGAGGGAAGCGCCCGAGGACATGAAGCTGTGTGGCTCGCATGGCACCGAAAGAGGAGGGCACCTTGTGTTTGTACCATGCTAATACGAACTCTTGAAATATGTCTCAAATAGCACAGCTGAGAAGCTTGGGGTGGGGGGGTTGGAGGGGCAAAGCTTTTTGGTTTCGAGTGGTTGCGGCTACAGCGGACCGACATCCAAAAAACAAAAGCTCATAAAAAGCACAAGAAGAAGATGAAAGGGTGCTCCAATCCAGTGTTGAAAGACAGAGGTCGGCTTGACTTGCCACCAGTCTGCTCTCGTTTTAGGGCATTGCCTGTCACAGTGTCTGGTTATGTTTCCTGGTTTCCACTAGAGGTCCTCTTATCACGGTGTCATTTCGTTAGACTACATTTCCCAACATTCTGTTCTGCCACTCATCTGATTATTGCACACAGCTGTTTCCCGAGACCTTGTTAGTTCTGTGTATATATACCCTGTCTGTTCAGTGTTTGTCACGGAGTCCTTGTTATTGTCACCACACTTCAGTTTACTGTTTGAGTTGGTTCCTTGTGTTTGTCTTCTTGTTTTTGGATTGCCTTTTCTGGATTTTGACCTTTGCCTGGACTGTTGTGAGTACGGATTACCCTTTAATAAATACTGCTAGTGGATCTCACGTCTCTTGTGTGTGTGTGTCGTGACATCGCCACCACAGAGCCTGGCATGTAATTGGTGAAAAGAGGTTTTATATATTCTCTTTATCACGTGATGGCGGCGGTCGATAAGCCAAGTTCACGGAACTGCTGTCGAAAGTGCATGCGTGGATGTGAGGCGATTACTAGAAAGACAGTCCCAATGAGACATCTTCACCTTACACAGATGGAAAGGTCTTCCTCTTGACTTCAGTAATGTGTTGTATTTCTAAGAAAGATGTTTGAAATATGATTGGGGTGCAAAAAACGGAATCATTTTAAGATATGACATTATTGGATAACTGGATTTTTTTTTTATAACATAATGTGCATCAATGAAACGTAGACAAAAGAAGATTTGGGAAATGACCCAAGCAGAACTTAAGAAGAACCCAAACCCTGGTCACCAAGCAGAAATCGAGCCACCACACAATTAGAAGATGATTCATTGCTTAGTCTGTGTCAGGTTGTCTGAGAGAAAAAAGATCAACAGAGAGATGAGCAATCTTCCAAAAAGATGGCTGCGGTGTCGGTCGCCTGTTAATTACCCAGCATTTACTTTTTACTTGGGTGAGAGAAACTTAAAAAAAATACTTTTCAAATGTCTTTATAGATAGTATTTTTTTTTACCCTTAAATGTAAAATTTGAATTATTACAGTACATGTTAAATGTGCAATAATTATCTAAACAAAGATCAAAACTATCTTAATATTTATTGTCAGAAAAAACTATTTGCATGAATTTAAATACATGGCTGCCCAGCAGTTGTGACATCATTTTCACAGCAAACATGCCCTTAATAGGTATCAATGTTAGTGTACATGTTTACTAAAGTTACAACAATGAAGATTATGTGTACGAGTATGTATGTATGTTAATGTTGGATTTATTGGATGAGAATTGAACTGAGCTGGATGATGACATCCCTGTTGTCTGCAGAACTGCTTTATTCATGAAATGAACTAATTTAATAACTGATGATATTTACAACGGAACTGAATCAACACTGAACTGAGTTCAGCTGAACAATGACACTACTTTCTTACTTTCTGTACAGCCAAAGTAAACTCTGTTTGCATCATTTAATCATTTTCCTGCTATCACTTTAAAGTTGCTTTTTTTTAGGAGTCCAGGTCAAATGTTCCTATAGCTCAAGAAAAACCCATATATATACAGAAGATGCTTTGAAAAATTATTATTTTACTATGCACTTGGTACTGTTGTCCATGTCTCAATATAAATTGGATAGCATTGTGTTCTGCGAGGAAAAGAGGGCATGTTTTATCATGCAACATCCCTTTTGACGGCGTGAGCTCTTTTTCCTGGCAACCCTAACCACTTGCTTCCTCCTGCAGGTAGTGCCGTAAAAAAAAAAACACACTGAGACGCACACAAACGCACTCGTTTAGGGTTGGCGGTGCCCTGGTCTTCCAGCACCCCACCGCCTGTCTTTGATGGGCCTGCCGTGTGGACGCAGCCATCCGTTAAATCTGACAAGGTTTGCGTTTTTATTCAGACCCTGCTATTAATAATGGAGTGATGCATGACCGCCACGTCCAGAGCCTCCCCCACTTTTAGATTCTTTCAATGCAGTGCTGACTCGCTACCAGAGTGACTTAACAGCACACGTCGCCAACATCTACACCTTGTTTACATTCTCAGCGCGACCTATTCAGTTGAACTCACCTGCAACCTGTAATGACTGTTATGGGTCTGAAGTTTCCCCACCAACTGAGATGTTGAACTCCAGAGGCTCGAAACTTTTTGGGGAGGAATTCACCAGGGGCTGGGGTCTAGTTCTGCGAGTGACGAAGAATCTGCAAACAGCCAAGCGTACGGCCTGTCAATCATCACTCCCCACCGTCCCAAGAGGGTTTTCCTCTGCAGCGACCCCATCCTCCATCAAAAAAGCTAAATCGAGGAAGAAGGCGAGTAAAAAGAATTTCAGGGCTATATTGGACCTACTAGCTGGAGGCGCTGGCATTGAAGCTTCTTACATAAATACACATTCCCAGACACCTCCAGGGTGGAGAATAATAAGGACACCTCCATGTCACCTTCCTCTTAACATAACTGCAAAAAAGCACAGGTATCTGCAAAGAGGACACCAACTGGTGGAGATGAATATGCAGGGAGCTTTCGTCTGCTCTTTCATGACTTTATCATTTATCTGCAGAAAAAAAAATGGCTTCGGTCCTTTTTGTGTGCGCAAAGAAAACAGTCGAGACTGACAGCTACAGTGGCATCCTCCATCATGCCGTGCCTGGATGGTGACAGTCCACCGATTCCCCAAGGTCCAGCTGTCCCCAGACCCCCGCTGTCACTGCGAGACCAGACCAGTACCAAAAGACCAGTCGTCCACCCCAAGACTACCAGAGCAAGCAAGTGGATCATACCCCTTTCGAAGCCTTCTGTCAAAGTCGGCAAAGTTAAAATCTCAAGTGTCACCCCGCACGCTTCCCTCTAAAGCGATGGAGAAGCAGGCAGTATGGAAATTAATGCCACATTGATGGAGAGCCATCTTTATAGCGTGCTTTTGAAGTCCTGACAGCACAGATCGGCACGGAGAACTCTCTGAGCGATGCTTCAAAAGCCCGATTTCAAAACAGCCCTCCTCGCGGCGGCAAAATACGCTAGCGATGTGTACACAGAGTTCTGCTAAATTACATTAGAAAAAAAAACAGAGCGAGGAATGTTTACCACTTACCAGCCTAATGAAATTACATGTGCACAAGCTCACACACACTCAGCCTCACGATGGGAAATTATACGTGGCCATTACGCCGGGAGGGGCCAGGGACGTGACTGAATCTGTCTATTGAGCAAAAGGGTGGTTGGGTTTCCTGGCCAACAGCGTCCATTTAATTTTAATGGCATTGCTAATGCAAACTCACCCGGGTCGAGCGCTGGGTGGGTGCGTGGTAGTGATTTGGGAGCCGTGGGGGGGATGGTCACACAGCGGTCCATTCATGTATAAGTGAACTCTCAGGTCAGGTAAAGGGAGGGGTGTTCTGGCAGTGATATTAATGACCATTAAGTGAGAGTAGCTCTTTGCATTGGCACCCAAATCTAAACCACAGTTCCATCAGCCAGTAGATGCAATAGATGTCCTCTACTTGTGCTTACAAAAACCTACTGTGGTCATACAGTGCGGATATCAAATGGTGATACCATGGTACTCTGGCATGATGGTTTTCGGGACAATTACAAATACACTACTGTTCAAAAGTTTGGGGTTAGTAAGGTTTTTACATTTTTTTGAAAGAAGTCTCGTGCTTACAAAGCCTTCATAAGGTTTCTAAAAAAAAAGAAGAATAAAATAAGTTTAATGTGCAGTTACACCTGATATTTCACACAAATTCCACCCTCCCTGTTCTAGTGGGCCCATTGCCCGGTGCATAATGGGGGGGGCTGGTTACGCAGGGACATCGGGACACATCTGTGTGCAACATATCCTGGGGCAAGGCCATTTCTCCCAATCGCTACTTCAATTCCAGTCCTTATAGCTCCAAGAGGTTGGCTCTGGAGTAGTGTGAGCCTGCCGCCCCTTTAAACACCGCCTCAGGGCACTTGGTTAGGCCCACTGCAGAGCCACACAAAGTGCAAATGTGAAGCTAGTAGGTTCGGTTTGTCTGTTTTTCTGGTAACTAATTCGCAAACAAGCCACTCAAAACTGCTTAACTTCAGGGATAAAACCGATTACAAGTTTGTCACATATTATTGTTTGAGTTTCGAAAAAAGAGTGGAAAAAATTCTATTGTGTGAGAATTACACTCGGGTGGAATCTGGGGGGGCCTATCGTGAATTAGCATCAAATGTAAATGTTGAGCTTTCTAATGATGGACGGTGCAAAAAGGGATTCAAAATAGGATAAATGAATAAAACATCTTCAGTTCTTCCCCTCTCTCTTTCTCAGTTTCTCTCTCTCTCTCTCTCTCTCTCTCTCTCTCTCTCTCTGACACAAAGTCAATGGCATGAATAATTCACTGCTCTCTCTCTCTCTCTCTCTTTCAGAGCCACGGGTGACCTTTCCCCACAGGAAGTGGAATCGAAACACAACAATGGGCCCCGAGCACAGGGGGATCCCGGCTAAGGAGACACTCAAAACACAGCGGGGATACAGAGAGCTTGCGGATCCCATACATTATACATTCATAAATTATTCAGTTACAGTCCCTAAAATTCACATTGAATAAATACAGCCACCCACATGCTGGAAGGGGAAGACCAGCAGAGAGGCTCCGATCCAGATCGGCCCCAACATCAAACTAAGCAGAAGTCTAAATTACTGCTCTGAATCGTGGAGTGGTGTTTCATCCTGTAGAGAATAATATAATAAATAGATAGTTTACTTAGTACAGTTCAGCAATGCAAACCAAACAAGGGTGCCTAGTTTGACTAAATTGAGGGAATAAAAGATAAAAAAAAGGTTATAATATGTCTTATAATACTTTGTGCATAGAATACCTAGATGACCTGTTAGGTTTGGCAAAAACAAAAGTGCAGTATGAAAACACATCCCACAAGCCAATGCAAAAGACTTGACCTTCCATTTTCCAGTGTTACAGATGAACTGGAAGTGATATTATATAATTGGATTGCCAATAGTCAAGTCATTTTTATAGAAAATTGCTTTAAAATGCAAAATAACTGTTTTAGATTAAATATGATAATTGTTAAGCATGCAAAATAATGTCATGTGACAACAACGGCTGTTTGAAATATTGAATTGCATGCATAATGCATAGTGTCACAAGTTTTTTTTTTTTTTTTTTACAAAATAAGACGTACGTATTGCATACATTTATGCAGTACAATGGGCACTTCGATTTTAATTAATAAAGAAGGGTAAATAGAAATGGTGACATAAATAGAATCAATGTAAATGAATGTAACAGGAATAATTGGCACCTACAAAAAAATCTAATTAAAATATGATTTTATGAAAAACATGTTGACAACAAGCTGTAATTCTCTCACACTTATTTTCTTTTGCACCTGCACAACAGTAACAGAAAGAAGGAAGTGACATCAATGCCCTAGGAGTGGTCCATCCTGTCTGCCATTCTGAGTTCAGGTCAAAATCTCAGTTAGCAGGAAGCCCTGATCATCAGCTCCGATGTTCACACACACACACACACACACACACACACACAGAGAGAGAGAGAACACCTTACCACGGTAAAATGATTCTCAGATCAACTTGAGCTCTCTGGAATAAAACAAATCATTGAAAATGAATTTCAAACATCTGTCTCTCATGAGAAAGCTGGGATTTGCTGTCAGTTGCAGATTTCCCAATAACACAAACCCAACATGTTCTTGTGTGGAAACACAGGTTCAAATTGAGCTTGCGTCATTTCCTGATTCCATTCCTAGTGCTTTAAATAAAAACGTAATAAATCACGAAGCTGGACTCTAGAAGTACAGTACACCAAAACTCTGTAATAAGATACAGCATGACAGATAATAGGAAAGCTAAAGAAACTGATTGATTGACAGTTGAATTCAGACGCCTTGATTGACAGGTCTCACACTCACTCAATCCTCTTACTGATGTCGAGGCAGTGAGGGAGACGGGGCTCGCCTGAATTCTGATGGGACACACACGACAATTCTGCTACCTTTAGCTTTATCGCTATAAAGGTCTCAAATATTTGCTCAAACGAAACCAAATAAAATTGAACTGAACAGCAATAAGGGGGAAAAAACAGTGATGGAAAGAACTGATGTTTCAGTGAAAAGAAAGTTGAGAGAGGAGAGAGAGAGAGAGAGAGACACGCTCACTCACAGACAAATGCGTACGCCACTTTAGGGGTCAACCAGGCGCATGATAGGATTGTCGGCGGTGAACTAGAAGTCGTTAACCGTATATTAACTTGGAGAGGTAGAGGGCGACACTGTTATTATCTTCTTTCCTGGCTGGGATTAAGTGGGCCACACGCAGCCTGTCACAAAGAACTGGCACTGAGAAAGCACGAGGAACCTCACGGCGCTACAATGACAACCGATCGCATTCGAACAAGCCAAGGATATTCGCCTCTTTCTCTCCTCTGCCTTTCACTGCTTTCTGATTTCTGTCACTCTTTCTCACACTAGCCACTTTTTTTTTGTATTTCTTCTTTCTTTAATAGGCCAATCTGGACAGGATTAACGTAACAATGGTCGCCTCAGTCTGATTTGAGACAATTGCGTGCTGGGAAATAGATACAGCTAATTAAACCGTTAATGTCACAGTAGTATCCTTCTGCTGTGGTCTGTATTGAACTCTCAGACGGTTGCCCCAAAAAGTATTCGGACACTATAGAAGTACTTGAATGAATGTCATTGCATTAAAACATCAAAACAAATGATGGACATGCTTTTCTCAGCTATTAACCCCTAACCTAATTTTTGTAATGATTTTAATTGGTGTCAGGGGGATTTTTGAAGTCATTATGAAGTTCACACAGGTGTCCCAGCGGAGTAACCCCAGGTGTAGTTCAGCACATTAACTATAAACAGGGTAATGTTTGATAACCAGTCAGGGGGAGGTTTTTTTGTATTATTATTATTACTTTTTTATTACTTTAGCAATTCTGCTTAGTATGGAAACGTGGCTCTGCCTCTGAGTAAAAATAAATAAAGCAGGTAATTGTGAAATTAAAATAACAAATGAAGTCACACTATGTGATAAAACGAGATCTAAAGTAACACTATGAAGAAAACAAAATGTCAAAGTGATAAGAAAGTGACAAGAACAACCTGTTCTCTCAAGGGAAAACATAGGTGTAGATTTCGTCTAAAACGCACGATTTAAAAACCTAACTGTCATTGGGGGCACAAGCATATCATACGAAAACATATGAGATTGTACAAATTCATACAAATTAGCCACCAATTCACCAAAATGTAAAATAATCACAAATTTGCGAGAGCGAAAAATTAGCAAGAATGACAATTAAATTGTAAGATGTGAAATTTCAATTACAACATATAGTCAGAACTATCTTTGTGCATGGCGAAAACAGGATTCTGTTGTATGGTGTAGTGATGCCAAAATTACACTTCTTTTTTCTGAACTGCTTGGGCCTTCTTTATTTGTAACAAATGTCACAATGTCAAAATTAGCAAAAAGCTAACAAACACGTACCACATCAGACAAAAGACCTAAAATAAAGTAAATATTTTACTTGGTCTATTCTATTTACTATTCCTTACAAAATGAATCATGATCATGTACAGCAAGTTAATGTGATTTGAGTTCTATTTTGCCTGCGCGCCGTGAACTTTTAGCTTAGAGCTGCACTTTTTCAGCAGGCCATTAAACGTAAAATTCAAGGGCATGGTGACCCATTTCCCTCCATCAACTCTGTGAATGTTGTTTTGGTTAGAGAACAGAGATCCAGATGTTGAGCTCTGAGCGTTGAGAGTCAGGCCAGCCAAGAGGGGCTGAGAACCGAGTCTTGGGGGTACAGGAAGTCCCACGGTATCCACGGGAACTTTCGCATTCCAATCTTCGCCGGCCCTCTGACAGCTTTTGACATCCCCCAGCGTGGGCTCACCGCATCACCACAAGATCCCAGAGTGGGATAGAGCACTACTTCCTCAGAGAAAGCCTGACGACAGAGTGTTCAACTAACGTCTGGTGGTGCATTACAGAAAACACATCAGAAGAACAATCTCACTCGTATAATCGACACACACCCGTTCACGTACCCCTCCTGCGCCGGAGGATCTAACATCACAGGTATAATAGGCGACTTGTAAGTGGAGATGTTTGAAACGGCCCCACCGGAAAAGAACTTGCAACCAATTGACATGCCGCCGTCCTCTTTAAAACGGTGCGCTATCGCTTCCCTTCAAGCAAACACAGAGCTCTCTTTGAATAGAATTAAAAACTGTTTCTCCTAAAGCTAACTTTAGGGACATGGCTACTTATCTGAGGGATTTTTGGCACCCTAAACATAAACAGAAGTGAGAAGGGAGGGCCTGGAATAAAATGAGACATGAACAATAGACGTCCAGGGCTGCAGGGGTTGGAGTGAAGGAAGGTGGGGGTGGAGGGCCTGAACTGAAAGTGATTAAACCAAGAGGAAGAAAGGAGAAAGTGAGGAGGCGTCTATTAGATGTCAGTGTGCTTTGTGTCCATGTCAATGAGACGGGATTAAAGTATTGGAA
Organism: Meda fulgida; assembly: GCA_030578275.1. Classification (NCBI taxonomy): domain Eukaryota; kingdom Metazoa; phylum Chordata; class Actinopteri; order Cypriniformes; family Leuciscidae; genus Meda; species Meda fulgida. Next base: position 21,110,858 of record CM060636.1, read on the forward strand.
ATAATCTTACACAGCCGATGAAAGGTCAGTCCGTGAGAGGGAGAGGCCGAGAGGAACATATGGCCCAGCTGAGGAGTCGCTAATGTTATACAGCGGGATAGAGACGCTAACACACACACACACACACACACACACACGAATGTGAGAGGGACCGGTTCAAATAAAACAAATAAAGTGATCCAGATAAATAAGTATTACATGTGGCGTAAATCGAAGCAACCAGTGGAGTTCATTTCAATTCTGTGAGCGGTTATGATCAGTGGTATTCAGTAGTAATAAATAAAAACAACAACCTGCAGTTGGACGATTCGGTCATATATATTAGCCGATAAATGACGAGGGTGGATATTGTTTGTTTACAGATGTTGTTTACAATCCAAATCTTAGTAAATATGAAATTAGTTGTTTTAACAGCATAATAAGGGTTCATTAGTGTTTTTAACACAGATTTGGATTAGCTGTGTTCTTTGTGTATCTAATTAGAGCATCACTCTCAATGCAAAACCAGCAGAATTAACCATAGCCAGACTAATTACTGGTGTGAAATCAAATCGGCTCGTTGAAAGAAGTGCGCACTAATGAGCCCTTATTAACCAAGCTAAATAACTCGGAGGGAAAAGGCGGAACTGGGATTTATTTTTCTTTAGGTTACGTTTAGGAGAAATAATAAGTCATAATCGAGGCGCTGTCATTGAGCTTGTGAGAAAATGTGTAGCTGCCAAGAATACGTACCAAAATTAGGTTGTTTTCTTCTTTTTTTCACCTTTTTTTTTCTTTCCTGCATGACCCATTTCTCTGGGCTGCAAAATCATACGACGAGAGATCAGGAGTGACACAATCAGATCAGATCACAACATCCAAACACTCTCACCTTTATGACAAAAAAACAAAACACTTGATGGCAAAAAAAAAAAAAAAAAAAGAAAATGAGATTGTATATGCAAAGACATTATGTGGGAGGATTATTAAGTAGGACTGAGGGGAAAATTGCGGCACAAATGCAATTCTGCATTCTTCTAAATACATTTTTAATCATTAAAGTGAAAGGATAAATACTCAAGACAAACCATTAGAGATAAAAAAAGAAGTGCCATGTGGCTGCTACACCAATTTGAAAGATGTTGACTACATACTCTATATCATATATCATGTCAAGGCACATTTACACACTTTTTAATGCAGAATAGAGGTGTTATGAATGCTTTTACATAGATTTATTGTGTGGGACAACAAATATGTGCACAAATGCGAAAACTGATAATATGTTTTTCAGAACAGCTTTCATCCAGCCTCCCAGAATCCCAGTATTTTCCAAAAGATTGACATACTAGGCAGTTGTTGTTTTTTTAATGAGATTATGAATCATTTTGTGTTGCCATTGTGTCTCCCTGAATGAAAATGGAATCATGAGATGCCTTGATTCCCACTTAGAGAAACGTTTTTGATGGCCTTGAAGTTACCAAGACCTTCTAGTGGACCTTTTCACTGCACATGGGACCAATGCGCATGAGTTCCTCCGGCAGGTTCATCAGACTGTGTCCATATCGAGCCTCTTTGCTCAGTGAGGTTTAAAGGCGTATGAGCATGTATAAGGGAGCCACAGCTGGCTCCCAAGAGTTCTGACCCGTTCTGGTCAAGTGAAGCATAAACTTTGTCGGCTGCCCACAAACACGTGAGTGGGGGTGGCAGATCTGTTGTGTCCGACTGCGGTCGGCTGAGCAGCTCCGGTCACACCTGAGTCCATTCTGCAGGAATGGGTCAGTGACTGAAACCGAACAGCCACAACAGTCCCAACTCTTCACTGATTGCTGTCTAAACTTGAAGTAAACATGTAGCGCAGAACCGGGAGAGCCGATAGTGTGTGAGTGTGTGTGTGTGTGTGTGTGTGTGTGTGGGGGGGGGGGGGGGGGATTCTTCTCAGTGGGGTTTAATTTTCGCAAATGAGCCTGAACTTTTTTTTGACAAACGTTACAAATCAACCTAGTCTGGTCATCTGCACACAATAACTCTAACGCACCATTCTATGTGGTGTAAATCAAGTCATTTTTCCCCTTCGGCAATAGATTCTCACTAGACCATTTCACACAGAGATTCCGGAAAATACACGAATAAAGTGACCTGGGATTTGACCCGGGTTCGTTTGATTTTGGTTCATTCACACTACCAGTGATTTTCCGGAATCAGAGAGTGCGTTCACACACAACCCGTAAAACTCCCGTAAAGACACGTGACATCGCTGTGACTTGTAATCTGAGCAGCGTCTTAAGTTTGCTTATGAGCTGCGATCTCTCTCTTGTGAAACCACGCTTCTGCATGTTTTCTCTGATTCGACCATAAACTTGCGCTTTACGTACCATTTCACAGCTGGCGAAGGATCCCGGCTTCAGCGTCATCACTACGACACAGCACTATTACGGCTTTTGTTCACACAGCGCGCGTTCCGGGACTGAACACGGCAATGTTACTAGGTCCCCAACCCGGCATCGATCCCGGATAAATCCCAGGTCGAGTTTGCGTTCACACAGAAGGCGTTCTGGCAATTTGCCAGCAATTTGCCGGGTTCAAAGCGCTGTTTGAAAGGGGCTACTGAGATAAACCTTTGATTTGTGGCCTTTCCCAGTGTCACGGGCAATTTTATGGAAAAAAAAGGCATCTTGGTAAGTTAGGAAGCTGCAAATATAATGGCAAAGTGAAACCAAAGTGAAACCAAATCAAATGTGATTCAGTGCTGATTTTCTTCAAATCGGCTAATAAGCATTTGATGTGTTCACCTTATGCCTATATATATTGTCTCAAAGGGACGAATAGCAATTTACATTGAGCGTAGCGGTTGCTAACCATTTTGCTCCAACACAATGGGAAAAAGATTGTTTTGCTCAATTCCGAGAACCATGACCTGTCAAAGTAAATGCCCTAAGACGGCGGCTAATAGCTTCCACATTACAAAACACATAACTCCACACAGCTAGCCTGAAGCTAGCAACATTAACGACAATGAAAAGGCTACCTTAAGGACTGTGAAATCTTTAGCACTGCTAAAAATCCTATTAGCAGTAATGCTAACATTATTACAACTACAATTACATCATTCAAAAAGGATGCCGGGGTTTAAATTTGGATTTAAAGAGATGAATGTTAGGTGGAAGAAAGCGATGCCCTTGGGGATTGAGAGAGATGGCAAGAACAGGGTAGAAAGGATGGGGGGGGGGCAGGGGTCTTCGGCGTCTATTGTTTCACAGCCCATTATGCATGTGGGTTTCATTAAGACAAAATAAAGAGACCAAGAACACTGTCTTTTGTACTTCTGATGGGGGAAACATAATCCAGAACCAGGTCAGATATCAATTCAAAGTACATACCATGTAGATATTATCTAAATTGCTTACATGTTTACTGTCAAACATCTTCTCAAGAGAAATTACTCACTCAACACTTTTAACACAAAGACTAGCCTTTGGGCCCTGTAATTTACTCAGGCAAAGACAGCAATAAATGGCACATTAATATTAAGTTTTTGGACTCAACCAATCCTGCTCCCACAACAAAAAGAACAGTGAAAAAATAGCAACAAAAGAAACAACATGACAGAGCATTTAACTAACAAGTGATTTAAACACACACACACAGCAGACGGTGACGGCCTTAAGACTCCAGCATGTCCTGAGAACTACTTCAAACGTGACGTCAACCACAGCCTCAAACAGCATGATGATAACAATAAAAGTATCAGATGTATTCCGACACACACGTGTTAGGAAGTGCTAATGAGGGAGAGATTTCCTACCTGTCGATGATGACGGGATCGGAGGGTGTCTCGTTTCGGTTCCCGCAACTCTTTTTGTCACAACAACGACTGAAGGGACGAAAGAAAATATCTGTTAAAAAACGCATCATGTATAACATCAAGACATTTAGTATACAGAACATTTATTCCTGGACTTTTTTTGTGCAGAAGAAATGTTATTTTAGGAAGTCATATTTGTATTTTGACTATTAAGGTTTATGCACATTTTATTGTATAACAATTAGCTGAAGAAACACTCAATGCAAGAACATCAACATAAATGCTTAAATACAGAAGCTAGAATAGATTTTATCCAACAGGAATCTAACTGGATGGTGAAAAGTAATTTCTATGGCTGCATCTGAAATCACATAGCTCCCTACTATATAGTAGTATGTGACAAAAGAAGTATATTCAAATTCAAAGTACTCATAAAAGAGTAGGCAAAAAATCCCCAGATGACCTACTACTTGCCGAGTTTCTGAAGTGTACATACAATGGACTCTTTACTATCCCATGAGCCCACGGGAGAGGATTTGAAAATGGCAGTGAAGCGATGCAACTGACGTTGGTAGGCCACGTGATAATGACAACATGGCGAATGTAGTATGTCCAGATTATATTCAAACACTCATACTATATAGAACTGACTTTTTTTGCAGTAGCAAAGTAAATACTTATTCAAAATAAATACCTACTCAAGAGAATATCGGACGTAGCCTATATTTAAAAAGATGGTTAAATGGGAGTGGTTTAAAAGAGTTCTTGGTGACATCACCCAAAAAAGGAATGTTTTTTTTCTTAATAATATATATATATATATATTATTTTAAGCAATGAAGTATGCACAATAAGAGCAGAAACATGTATTAAGAAAGTAAATAAGGTAATTTTTTGATGTCTTATTGACTTATTGATTAAATCTAGCGCCCCCTTGAGTACTGGAGTTAGCTACCGCCACATTAACATAAGAACACGTTAAGCATGTACAACGGGACTGCTTGTTTGCGAGTTAGCTAAAAACGTGCATTTATATAGGAGATGAAGGTCTAGCAGAATGACAAGAGGAGAATTTAAGGTGTGTGAGGGGCTTCAGCGGCGGTTTGGAGACCACCGGCATCACATTTCTTCCGCACAGATGGCAGTAGGACACTGAATAAGGGCTGGGGACAAAACTGTCACATGACACCCCTGGCATTGTCCTTCCCCCTTCAGTTTTTCTTCCTCCCACAACTCTCTCTGCTTCCACCCTCTCGCCTTACGGTTTCTCTTGTTACTTCATTCCCAGCTCCCTATTTTCTCCAATGACACAGTTTTCAGATGTTCCAATAGACTTTAGCATTCTTTCATGGACTACAAGCGTTCAGGAGATCGTATCTTAAGATGTATCATGCTTATTCATGAGGAACCATGTGTGATTTATATAATACACTTCTTCAGGTATGCATGATGAATGTCTTTCTTTAGAAACTCATCATGAATAGAGGGCTAAAATCTCTCTCACTCTCTCTCTATCTACATCTCATATCTCTCTCGCCCCTCCTTCTGCAAGGCTTCCTCAACTAGGTCAGTGTCCTCCCAAAGGACTGGAACAAGGGATTGCAGTGCCTCTCTGTGTGTGTGTGTGTGTGTGTGTGTGTGTGTGTGTGTGTGTGTGTGTGTGTGTGTGTGTGTGTGTGTGTGTGTTTACAGTGTTACAGTTTACAATTTATACTGTGCAGGAAGAAGATTTGTAGGAGACTAATGATCAAATCCGGCAGCGCTCATGGGAGACACGGTTTAGCTCCTGATACACGGAACCTTGAGCAGCCAAATTCATAGATACACAATCAAAACAATTAAAGACAAATATTTTTAATTAGATTTTCCTATGCAAAACTCACAAGGGTTTTTACAAAAAGCATGGGTGTTGTAGGTGGTTGCCAGGGTGTTGCTATGGGTAGTCAATGAGTCAATGACAAAGAAAAAGTTCTTACCTTTGTAACTACGTTGGTCTCATATGGTTTTGAAAAACTTGTACACCCTTTTCAACAAAATTTCAAACGTAATGACCCTAAACATGTCATGTGGTGTAACCATGTGGTATAAGTAAAAAGTAATACTTTCCTAATCCATGAATGCATGTTTGTATATACATGTATATGTATAAGTACATGTATATATACATGTATGTATATATATATATATATATATATATATATATATATATACAGGTCCTTCTCAAAAAATTTGCATATTGTGATAAAGTTCATTATTTTCCATAATGTAATGATAAAAATTAAACTTTGATATATTTTAGATTCATTGCACACCAACTGAAATATTTCAGGTCTTTTATTGTTTTAATACTGATGATTTTGGCATACAGCTCATGAAAACCCCAAATTCCTATCTCAAAAAATTAGCATATCATGAAAAGGTTCTCTAAACGAGCTATTAACCTAATCATCTGAATCAACTAATTAACTCTAAACACCTGTAAAAGATTCCTGAGGCTTTTAAAAACTCCCAGCCTGTTTCATTACTCAAAACCGCAATCATGGGTAAGACTGCCGACCTGACTGCTGTCCAGAAGGCCATCATTGACACCCTCAAGCAAGAGGGTAAGACACAGAAAGAAATTTCTGAACAAATAGGCTGTTCCCAGAGTGCTGTATCAAGGCACCTCAGTGGGAAGTCTGTGGGAAGGAAAAGGTGTGGCAAAAAACGCTGCACACTGAGAAGAGGTGACCGGACCCTGAGGAAGATTGTGGATAAGGACCGATTCCAGACCTTGGGGGACCAGCGGAAGCAGTGGACTGAGTCTGGAGTAGAAACATCCAGAGCCACCGTGCACAGGCATGTGTAGGAAATGGGCTACAGGTGCCGCATTCCCCAGGTCAAGCCATTTTGAACCAGAAACAGCGGCAGAAGTGCCTGACCTGGGCTACAGAGAAGCAGCACTGGACTGTTGCTCAGTGGTTGCATGTCATTCGGAAATCAAGGTGCCAGAGTCTGGAGGAAGACTGGGGAGAAGGAAATGCCAAAATGCCTGAAGTCCAGTGTCAAGTACCCACAGTCAGTGATGGTCTGGGGTGCCATGACAGCTGCTGGTGTTGGTCCACTGTGTTTTATCAAGGGCAGGGTCAATGCAGCTAGCTATCAGGAGATTTTGGAGCACTTCATGCTTTCACCTGCTGAAAAGCTTTATGGAGATGAAGATTTCATTTTTCAGCACGACCTGGCGCCTGCTCACAGTGCCAAAACCACTGGTTTACTGACCATGGTATTACTGTGCTCAATTGGCCTGCCAACTCTCCTGACCTGAACCCCATAGAGAATCTGTGGGATATTGTGTAGAGAAAGTTGAGAGACGCAAGACCCAACACTCTGGATGAGCTTAAGGCCGCTATCGAAGCATCCTGGGCCTCCATAACACCTCAGCAGTGCCACAGGCTGATTGCCTCCATGCCACGCCGCATTGAAGCACTCATTTCTGCAAAAGGATTGAGTGCATAACTGAACATAATTATTTGAAGGTTGACTTTTTTTGTATTAAAAACACTTATTTTATTGGTCGGATGAAATATGCAAATTTTTTTTGACTAATTTGACTGCTAATTAATAGCTCGTTTAGAGAACCTTCTGGATGATATGCTAATTTTTTGAGACAGGAATTTTGGGTTTTCATGAGCTGTATGCCAAAATCATCAGTATTAAAACAATAAAAGACCTGAAATATTTCAGTTGGTGTGCAATGAATCTAAAATATATGAAAGTTAAATTTTTATCATTACATTATGGAAAATAATGAACTTTATCACAATATGCAAATTTTTTGAGAAGGACCTGTATATATATATGTGTGTGTGATGTGTATGTGTGTGTGTGTGTGTGTGTGTGTGTGTATCTATGTTTAGATAACTTTTTACCTTGAAAAAACATTACATATAGAAATATCATGAATTAATGATATCCCTGTTTTGAAGAGTTACACTACACAACCTTTTACAACCTATTATTCTAACTCTGCCTTGTCATAAAAAAAGTTCAAATTATCTGATATTTTAAGAGAATTATTGAACTTGACATAGTCATAAGGGTCTATAAGCGTCCTCTCTGCATGTTTCTGCATATTGGTTGCACCAAGTGATTTTTTTTTAAATATTAATATGTATTGTAGCAGTTCTGTACTTAGTTAAAAAATGTAAGAAAAAAAATACATTAAAGCATGCTCATCATAGAAGAGCTGCATTCAAGTCATTGCATATATGTTACATTTTTATATTTTTTTTAATAAATTAATAGATCTGGACAAAAATGGTGTGGGCCAGTGTGACATCACTGGCCCTAATATAACGTTGCTATGTAGTTGCTATAAAACGTGATTTATTTGAGGTCAGTAGCACAAACAGTGTACTTACATATTTAAATTTACATGTAGAAACAAACCCTAAACCCTAAATATGAAAAATAATAAACATTTGCTTTAGCAAGCGCAACTACAGTAATTATAACACAAACCTACATTAGCTTATTGTGAGGTGGAGAAGGTTATAATCTTTTTCCTGATCCTCTTCAAGACCATCCCGCAGGACACCCGAAGGAAATCGCATTTTAGATCTTAACGCTTCCTTCCTGATGCGGCTTTTGAAGAAATGTCTAAACGGGCTCATGTAATTAGCAGGATGTAGTCGACTCTGTCAACGTTGGAGCGCGTCTATCACACGCCTCAAACATATGTTTCCTCCCTGATTTCTTTGATTCATGACATTGGATTTGTGTTATGACAACTTTAGTCTTTAGAAGAACGATTTTGGTCAGTTTCGCGACAAACAACAGACTGAAACACTTTCCTTGTTTTTTTCTCCACCTAGTTTGTTAAAATGAGAAGAATAAGCACTTTTTTCCCGCACTTGCAAGATGGCATGGCACCATATGGCTAATGGTGGTGCGTGGCAATTAGTGGAGCTGATTAATGGTGAACAGCCTAATTTTCTGCTTATAATTGCGGCAGCGTTTGAAGGTACACATACAGCCTATCGCACGCACACATACACGATGGCATATCAATGCTGATTTGGCAGGTGGGGGGATGAGGACCACGTCGGTTTGAATATACATAAGCTGTCAATTCTAAATGTAAACAAAAAAGGGTGTTTTTTTTTTTTTTTTTTTTTAATAATGTGAAAGTGCCTATATGACATCTTTAAGTTGCGTGATGCGTTGCTGGTAAAACCTGGCATATATTTCATGGACGCCACGTGAGCCAGGGCACATTTGTTAGTGGGCCAGACTGAAATTTCAGATTGAGTAATGAGTTTCTGCTTGTCCTAATTAACCAGGCATCAGGGTGATATTCATGAGGGGGGGTGGGGGTTACAAGGGTGGGCGGCACTGTTAAAATACCACTAAAAATAGGCACGAGTCGATCATCACAACCTACTTTTAAGCAAATTCATCTTTGGATGTTAATTAAATACATAGCATTTGATAGAAAAGTCATCTCCTACTTGTTTTTTTGGCTCTGTTCTTCACTAGGGGTTTGACCTGAATAGTATTAATATGAAATTAGTTTCTTTTTAATATACTGTTTTGGTAACGTACGACTCAATACCCATAAGAGCAAATAAAATTGAAACAGAATATTGCACTAGAGCATACTGGTTAGTGTTTTAACAAGGTGACATGAAAAAGCAACAAGCCAAAGGACATTTTGACAGTCACTTGGTTTCTATTATGGGTGGCCCCATCTACAGCGAAACCTCATTGGTTCATCATACCAGATCATACCTGAATATTAAATACTTCATGAATTTCCAAATCTACAGCTGCATCCGAAAGGCACTGTATTTGAATAAGATCTTACTTTGAGATCTTTAAAAAAATATGTTTTTATATATATATGAATGAAATCCGGATGTACTACATCCGCCATGTAGCCATAGTCATGTGACTTACAGTTGCGTCACTTCACTGTCAGTCACGGAGCCTCTCCCGTGGCCTCATGGGACAGTAAATTTGCATCTGATGCACGTTTCAAAATCTCTTTGGAAGTCAAGTCATCCTGGTACTTTTCATCTACTGTTTATATGAATACTGTGAATTCAGACATTATACTCTTTTCACATGCTGTTTTTTGCATACTATATAGTAGAGAAGTGGGCATATTCAGAAGCAGAGTGAATTTTGGTGGACCTTAATTAGCTTTAAGGCTGTCTACATGCTAGTGCACACAATATTAACAATTTGAATTATCTTGTTTGCAGTGTTAAATATCATTTGCATACACTAAAATACTCTCCAGAATGAGAATGATGATACCACCTGCCTCTGACTAGCATTAGCAAGTAGCTAATCATCTGCTGAATATTGGAACCATATACTAGCATACTACACCATTTCTGCCATTGAAAGACATGGTAAAATGTAGTAAGATAGTACGCGGTTCCGAATTCAGCAATGGTTTGCCGGTGTCATGAATAATTCAGTTCACCCACTGAATTGAGTCTTCCTAGGACCCCGGGGGTAGTATTTTGTAATGCCTGATCAAAAGTAAATAAAAAAATAAATTAAAAAGACAAATGTTTAAAAGCCTGGGACACACCAAGCTGACGTCAAAGAACTAGCGGTGGCGAAAGCTGACTGCGTCGTCGCCTCACGCCGGCTGCGTCTTGGCCAAAATGCTGCGCTTGAACAAACCAAAAAGACTAAAGGCGATTGTCAACTAGCATGTGCGTTCTGCGCCTTTGTGTAAGTAAAAGTCTGTCTATATCAGCAGGTATCAATAGTCTATTTTTGTCATTTAAAAAGGGAAACTGAAACTGGGGCTGCAGATATACAAACTGTAAACAAAGCAGCGCTTGCTTACCATTTTGAAAATCAATGACGCTGATCACTTTCTTCATTCCAGTCGGCTTGTGTTATTATGAAAATATTCGAGCATTCGAATGCTCAGGTAAGATTATGTAAAATTAGAACAGCCTTCTGTCTGTACCGTCTTGACTTCTTTGTTCGCTTTCATCACTTTCGCTTATATTCCCATGCACTCGTTCGCTAAGCTGAACAGCCAATCAGAGTTCTCTCTCTCACCGACGGCCCGACACCGATGCAACATGCTGAATCAGCACAAAAAAACCCAGATGGCATACGACAAGGAATAGTTCACTTAAAAATAAAAATTCTGTCATAATTTACTGACCCTCAAGTTGCTTCAAACCTGTATGAATTTCTTTATTATAATGAATGTCGGTAATCAAACAGTTGATGTACCTTATTGACTTCAATAGTATTTTGTTTCCTACGGAATTTGATTACCGACATTCTTCAAAATATCTTCGTTTGTGTTCAACAGAAGAAAGAAATTCATTCAGGTTTGGAACAACATGAGGGTGATTAACTGATGACAGAATTACATTTTTTAAGTGAACTATTCCTTTAAGCCACTGAATAGAGAAACCATTAAAATCGTTTTGGGGTCATATATGGACTGAATTGTTCATGACACCCACCATATCTTATATTTTCAAAAGGAAATGTCAGTACTAAGAAAAAAAAATGTCATTCAATTTGATGTGGTTTTTAAATATCATATATGTTCTAGTTTACTGCGATTGCACTGTGACATGCAGAATTTTTAGCATGGACGGACAAATTATTTGGAAATGTGGCGCATCGCACCTGGTTAGGACAAAGTGTAATGGAAAAAGTCTCACCTGCACATGATTTCATGAGTCAGGAGAACGCGGCACATCTCCGGGTTCTTATCTTGACCTTCATAGATGATGGCCTTTGAACAGAGAGAAGAAAAAAAGTCAGTTTGGACTCACACTAACACTAGAATGAATATTTTAGGCAATTAAATGAAGCACATGAAGCGGTTTCAAAAGATATGTTACAGGAAGTTGACACAGACCATCTAACATTCCAAAAAAAAAAACATTTCCTCCACTCATCCACACTTCAACTATGGAGTCACAGAAGCCAATTTCATTTGAGAAACACACTGAGAGGAGGCGTAATTCTGCCGTTAAAGCATGTTGGCCTGGTCGTATTTAATAAATATCAGCATGTGTCGTGGGGAATCGTCTAAGCGGTTCCAATAGGCTATTTCAGGACAGGTTGTCCAGAGCTCTGGCTCCACACAGGACTTTGGCTCATTAAGTAAAGGAAAACAGAAGGTGAGAAATGAAGGTGCTCCAATAAGAAGGGCTCATTGTTTTACTTCTAGCTCAGCTAATTATTCTCTCTACAAGGCACGGGGCTGAGGTGGGGTAACATGTGGTAGAGGATGGGATGTATAATAACACCAGCCCAGAGCGGTTTGAAGGATGGGTAACAAGCCGAAGAACACCTGTTGTAGGTGGAGGAGATGGTAAGGAACATAATTGATTGGTTGCTCAGATTCTAACTAGCGGGAGAGATCAAAACAATGACAGTGATTCCTATCGATGAGAAAACATATTCATCAAAAATAATAAAAGTCTTTGCAACCAATTTGACTTATGTAATACAGTGCGTGTGGAACATGATATTTAACAAGAAGAGAATTCAGATGGCGAGGATAAAACCTTTTTAGAATATATTTTTGTTTGCTGGGTAATCTATAGGCTAAATAGGCTATGTTCTGAAAAGGTTAAAATTATCGCTCAATTATGAACATGTTATTTCTGAATGTTCTGTGGAGGTTTAACATCCAGTTTTCAAAAAAAAAGTTTTATCTCGGTTATGTGAACGTTGGAGAAAACAGTGAAATGTTCCATTTAAACCTTTTGCAAACGTTACGGGAACGTTGCTTTTGAATGAACTCTGAGTGTTCTGAAACAAGCTGTAAGTGTAATGTTTAGAAAGACGTTAGAAAAATATCCAACTCAAACGTTTCAGAAAGACATTCCATGAACAATGTGTAACAAACGTTTTTTGTGTGAATGCTAACGTTTTGAGAATCTTATTAAAGAACACTAAGAACATTTATTGGAGGAACGTTTGCTCATACATTTGAGAGAAGGAACGTTACGTCAGCTTCTGAATTTCCAACGCTATAGACCTTATGCGCCAGAGAAACGAGGGCGCCACCATCTTTAGAATATTGTCTTTGAACTTCCGTTTTTGAGGTCGCTCTGTATATTTCCATGGCATTGCTGTCCAGGAGTAATTAGCTTTTAAAGTGGATTTATACGGTGGCCTACAGAGCTCAACGTGATGCAACCTAAAGAAGACGCGAGCAAATAGAAAAAACTGCATGCAAATAGAAAAAGCGCGTGCAAATAGAAAAAAACGCCCGCAAATTAAGAACACATCTTCATCAGTTTCACAACACACGTGTGCAACCAAATACAGAAACGCGCTGCAAAAGCTCACAACACAAAAAAATACAGAAACGCGCTGCAAAAGCTCACAACACAACCAAATACAGAAACGCGCTGCAAGTAACACAGACCACAACGGAAATGTTTCCGGGGGAACCAAATAAGTGAGGAAACCGGCTGGGACGTGCTTATTGCACGTGAGCATCCCTATGCCCTACTCAGCTACTCCCTTCGAAGGGCAGATGGCAGAGCTCTTCAAGTGGGACTTTGGAGTGAGCATGGCACTAGTGTGCCATTTATGTATCCGTTTGTAACGCACTTGATGAAAGGAGCAACGAAAGACAACGTAATTTCCAAAATTATTTTCACCTGGCAGGTTCCCATGACAACGCAGCACGTTGTCCATCAGATGAATAGCTGTTCTGACGACAGAAATATGCTGTTAACATAACGGTTGCAAATAAATGTATTTTTACTTTACAAAAAAAACTATTAAAATATGCGTTTTATATATCCGTTATATATCTGTGTGTCAGTGTCTCAACTTTAAAACATTGGAGCCTACATTACTACACCTTCTTATGAAACTTTTCTTTATCAAAATTTAAACATAACATGAAACAATTAGTACAGTGTAACTGATGTATAGATTAATATCTTTCCTTCATGTTCTTCTTTATCGTTTTTTATTTATTTTAGTTTTCAGTGCATAGTTCTTTTCTCATTTCTGATGACATTGAACATATTGTTAATACATTTTGTATATTGTATACAAGTTGTATGTCATAAAAAAATGTAATCTCTGTCTGTTTTGCGGAAAAAAAGTTAAAAGAAATAAAATAAAGTAGAAATTTTAGCTGTAAGTAAAGAGTATAAAAAACTATAAAAAGTATAATATTACAATTTAATATTATTTTATATATACTATTTTATAAATATTATTTATATATACAATATATTACAATATTATTTTAATATTATAGTTTATTTATAAAAAAATATAGGCTTTCACTTCTTGTCAATATACGTTCTTTGCTGTAAATCCATAGACAGTAAAAGTGTAAATCACGTCCCAGCTCCATCTCGTCACTTATGGTTCCCCCGGAAACATTTCCGTTGTGGTCTGTGTTACTTGCAGCGCGTTTCTGTATTTGTTTGTGTTGTGAGCTTTTGCAGCGCCTTTCTGTATTTGTTGTGTTGTGAGTATTTGGAGTACACATGTGTTGTGAAACTGATGAAGATGTGTTCTTAATTTGCGGGTGTTTTTTTCTATTTGCATGCGTTTTTTTCTACTTGCATGCATTTTTTTTCTATTTGCATGCGTCTTCTTCATATCTATGCGTCTTCTTTAGCTTGCAGCATGTTGAGCTCTCCCGGCCACCGTAGATTTACTTAATGTAAAGTTACCAAAAGTTATCATGAGGATTGTAATGTTTAAAGCAGATGTCTTAACAAATGTCAGTAGTCAGTCATTTTAAAACGATCCGTTCATTCATAAATACACAAGATCGCTGTGAAAATACAGACCGGAAGACAAAAGACAACGAGCGCAGCGCTGAAAAGGGGCGGGGCTACATAAGGTCTATAGAAAAAGAAATCATATTTTACCTGAGTTGTGAACGTTAATTTATAGTCTTGAATGTAAAGCAACAAAAAGACTCAAAACAATGGCAAGAAGACGTGTCTTTCAATTGAATAATCCTCGCTCACCTGAACGTAAACAAACACGCAAACAACGTGGCAAACGACTCTTACAAACTGTTTTTAGTGAATTTGCAGGCAATGTGACTTAGGTATTTCGGTTAAAGAGCAAATATGTCTCATGTGCCGGTTATTTTTATTGTATCAATGCATACGGTGCGACAAGTATCCGATTCACAACTCTTACGAGCCTTTTCCTTTAAGTGATTCAAAAACATGCAGCGCAACAAAGTCCGATCCCCCGAGCAAACGACTCTAATGAGTTGGTTCCTCGTCAAATAAAAACATAGGCTAACTAATAAACTCAACGAACCAGTCTTAATGCAGATAGTGAATTAAATCATTTACTGAATTGCACGTTGTGCTACATTCAGTGATGTCTGTCTTTTGTGTGGGCTACTTCAGGTACGCGAAACATAGGCCCTTTACTGCAAATCAGCATAATCTCCAAACATAACTTTGTTTTGTTCGTTCTGTATTATTTGTTTGTTTGTTGATTTGTTTTTTGTTTTGTTTTATATTTGTGACTTGACAACCACAGTTTAGATGAACCAACAGCAAATCTCTTCAATTCACTCACTGATCTTTTTCTTTCATTTTTGATTGTCTCACTCATGGGTAAAAATGTGAAGTGCCTATGCGTTCACTGGCAAACTACCTACGCTAGCATATGATGTGCCAAACCATCAGTGGCGTGTGGCACAGGGGCGGCAGGGGGAGGCAGGAGGCTGGAGGAGGTGGGTGCGAGAGAGCAGTTGGGATGCCAGACTGGAGCACGGTGCACCATCTGGTACGGCCCCTCATTTTTCTCTCAAATTTTCTCGGCTTTGCTCTCACCCCTCCTTAACACAAAACACAGCACTGCCAGGCTGGCAAAGCCTTGTGTTGGACATGGTATGCCATTCCGAACAGTGCCGCGTTTGACTACGCCAAGCGTGTCACCTTGCTAAGATTCTGGGATCTCGTTCTTAGGCATACCGACTGGCAGCAAATCTGTCCCGTTACGCACAGTCATTACTCTCTGCCATGTAACGGAGGTGTAATTCAGCAAGCCTCTCCAGACAAAAAAAAGTTTGTAACATTGACCTTAACTGGAGGGGAAAAAAACACAGAAGCAAAGTTATATACCATGAAAAGGGTAATTTGACAGAAGAAATATCCAGAGATAGACGATACATTGGCTCATTGTTTGATGTCTTTCAGATGTACTTTACATTATACAAAGGCACTGAGAGCGATATTGTTACAGCCAGTGCTGGATTTGGCAAGCTCGGAGCATTTGTTCAGATGGTTTTCTTTCCCTTTGAGGGAATGGGGGCCAAGGTCTTCTAGAAGTACACAGCATGCATCACTGTCTGCTATAGTCCAAAGACCTGCTTCAAATTTCTAACTATAAACACCAAATCTATCTTTGCCCAATCCGGCTGAGGTATGCTCAGGAACATTCTTCCACTTGTCGTAGTGCCTTAATAGCATAATGTGATATTGATGATATGATATAAAATATAATTTGGGTTATATCCAGCCATTAAAGTCAACATGTACTCAATTTACTTTTTACTTTCTTAATGCGCATTCCTACTTTTCCCTAATTCTTTTTAATCGATTTCTGATTAATTAAATCACGTTCTTTCTCACATAAGGTCCTGATTTTTTATATTAGGGAATTAAAATAGCCATTCATGTTGGCTTCAAAAAAAGCAATCACGCAATCACATATTTCTCTATAGGGCACAGCTGATGTATCAGTAGCCAATGAGCTCGCTGCTCAACCTTCAAATACTTGGTCAGCATTTGCTGTAGCAGTCGCATTGCTTTAAGAAACCCTCAACCTTCCCCAGCTCCACCTATCTGCTTTGGGTAATTCATGTATGCAACATTATGCAGCAGCAGCATGTCTTACATGCTCACAACAGTGTGTTGTGTATTTGTTGGCAGTAGCAAGTCCTGTACTTTGCTCTGCAGGTTGCCAGATTGAGGACACGCAACAGGAATGAGCACAAAGGACAGTGGAAAGTGACGAGTCTTACAGTTGATGAGTGGATTTATCTGCATTTTAATATGCCACTGATCATAGAGCTTTTTAGATGGATGCTGAGGCTTTTTAGGTCAGGCAGAATCAGCGATCACTGACCTAGTTTGTTTGCTGGCTACCATGGCTGCAATATGCTGTGTTTTCCGACAAATGACAAGCCGGGGTGTCGAAAAATTGGCAGCGGGCGGGATCACAGAGACAGAAACAAAAACAAAATTTCCAACACGGAACACACTTCATTTCAAAGTAGAATAACTGGCTGTAAAAATGATTTTAGAGAAACAAGCATGTTTCCTAAATCTCTAACATATTAGAGATGACATACATATAATGGAGTCAATAAAATGAAATACCGCACCTTTAAGTGGAGATTTCAGATTTCAGAGATTTCAGGCAACACCATTCAAAAATATGTAGTGTAACTGAAATCTACAGATGCAAATAGATAAAGTGTAATAACATAAATACTTAAATGTGTATTTTTCTTTACACTAGTCTTAATGAAGACATGTTATGGAAGCAAAATAGTCTAAAATCTTAAAATAGACCAGTGCATGCAAAAACAATGGCTTTGCCTGTAGTGTCACAAATTCCTCTTGTCATACAAATGGAAATTACTTATATAAAGATTAATTAGTCTTTGTATACTCTTAAAGTGTGCCATCTTGATAACTTTAAAACGCCTTGGCTTCTTTTATTAAGATCAAAGTACAGAAAGTGCTGTGATAAACGCAGGAAATAGTTTCATTTTGATTTAAAAGGAACGGCGAATGTGCAAAGGTTCCGTGTTAAAAATTACCCTATGTTAATGTTACAAGCGTGATATTTAGGGCGTTTTTGACTGCTTGCCAAAGTGCGAGTAGGGCACATTAATAAGCATTCAACATTCATATGCCTTGTAATACATATTTCATCTCGCCAAGCACACTTTTCATATTTCATCCAGCGTTTTCCTCAACGGCTTTGATGTGACGCCTGAAATCGAAGGCAAGTAAGTAAACAAGACGCTATAAATACATGGAAACCTACTTCCTACACAGTTGGCATCATCTGTTAGCATGCCATTAAGAACACGGCTGCCTTTTTTTCCCAGGCCACTGCGCTACCTTTAAAGAGGTGCTGTCTTGGCAGTGATTTCACTCTTTGTTCTCCCACACACACAGAAGCGTTCGCATTCACAAATAAGTATCCCACCCCACCCCTGATCAGCTGTTCAGACATAAAGCCTGAGAAACAAGAGAAGAGGAAGAGAGAGACCAAGTGTTGGGCAGGCGGACAGACAGGATAATAGACGAAGGGTTTCTAGAGACAGCTAACAGACATCTGAGAGACTTCTAGACAGTGCAAGAGTTTGAGCAGGAGACGAGGGAATAAAACAAGGCCGGAAAAAAAGAGTTGGAGAATAGACGAGTTAAAAGAGTTATAAAAACAGAGTAAGGATTGAACAAGCAAAAAGCTACGCTCTTAAAAAAATAAAGGTTCAACAATGGAACATTTCTTTTTCTAAGAGTGTACATGAAAAGTAATCATCAATTAACGGTATTGTCAAGCCAATCCCAATACATGTCTGCTGAAATGCCTTTAAAGGGCGTGGTTTGGGAAAGGGGGCGTGGTCTAATTCAGTGGCTAAGTTTAGCTCAGGTTAGCTCAAGCAAAACAGATAACATCTCTTACGGCATATTAAAAAAACATAAACAACCCAGGAGGTAATGAGAGAGGAAAAGGGAAAAAAAAAAGGATAGATGAGGGAGGAACGTGGGAGGTCTGCTGTCACTGCGCTATGATGTCTCAGCGCGATGTGTTGGTGTTGAAGCTGCTGATCACAGATTTAACTGTCAAACACACCTAAGAGCCCCACACATCCCTGATTCTCACTTTTGCATCCCATTATGAGTTACAAACCCAGTTGAACTGTTATGTTTCCCTAAAGCCAGTTAAAGTGCAACTACCCGAAACTAAAACATTTAAGCTGACAAATTCTAACCCCAACCTACACCCTAAACTTAACCATTCATGATGTTTCTGAACTCACTGGTTTCTGGTTTGGAGGGAAAATTCCTGCAGTTTAATGCGTGTTATTGTTTTTTAAATTAGCATGCTAAAATCTATTGAGTATTCTTCCCCTAACTCCCTAAACTCAACTATTCCAGGATAAATGTAAGTTAAACTCGGGCCATCTGTGGCATTAAAAAAAACCCTGAAATGCTCAACATGTGAGAGTCAGCACGTATGCTAACCGCTAGGCCACAGCTACAACAACAAATGCAGTAAATTAGCACTATAGTCTCAAATCTATAACTCTGAGATGTTTACCATATATGCTGAATCTAATAATTTGACTGTGACAGTAACTACCAAAATAACAAGAGTCTTGAGCATTTTGCAACAGTAAATCAGTCTCGCCACTGAATAATAAGCTCTGCAACCGCTCTGAGAGCACTAACAACAAATCTGGACACTAATTACAGTCCAAGCTAAAGCTGTTTTAGCTGTTTTTACCACCGTAACATAAACAGAGTGGTCGCGTGTAAGTGTTTTAGCCGTGCTAGCGTTGCACAACACTTTAGCAGCCTCTTTGATTAGCATTTGTTCCCACAGTCACTTAGAAAGTGATAGTCTAGCTAACAAATTGGAATCAAGCTGCAGTCACATTTCCGCAGGCAGTAATTTCCCCAACAGGTTCAAGTTGCTCACGCGGATTCCTCCAACAGAAAACTGATTGGTTTGACCGTGACTTCTGTGTGAGCTGTGCTTCATGCATCACTACACTATTGAAAATGGACATTTTTTGCCTGCAAATTTATACAGAAATTTCCCTCATGTAACCGCACCTTAACTCACTCCACAACCTAATAACTCACAGGGAATTCAGATGGCTGATGGGGATATAGAGCACCACAAAAAATGACTCAGGTCGTCTGTAAGCAATAAGCAGTAATAGTCGTAGATAGTATCATCTGCACTCCCTTCTCAAGAGTGCACACTCTTCAAACTGAAAGCTTGTTTTAAGCCCCAGCCACAACACGGGCCGAGACACCTGTAGCTGTCCTGTGGTCAGCCAGTATGCAGGTCTCATTTCATCATCTCAACAGGTCTGACTGCCCCTGAGCGAAAGCACATCTGATCCCTCTCTTTCTCTTTCTCTCTCTCGCTCTCGCTCTCATTCACCTAAGAAAAGAAAGACCAATGCAGACCGAACTGTGCACGCTGTAATTATATCACTCGCAACTGTGATTTTTGAGCTGTTACAAGGTAACTAGCTGTCTTATTGTTGCGCGTCTGCGGCGGAGAATGATATTTGATATCCTCCGACTGCCTTTACACATGTTCCCCAATCTTTAAGTGTAGTTCTAAGCGGATCCCTTTAGTGAGTGATTTAACCAGAGGTTGTCTTCACATCTGAAAGTTTCTCGCACACAATACAGCAGCAAAAGGGGATCGCAATCTCATTCCTTGAGACTTCTATTACACCTGCACACAAAAAATAATGAATACAAGTGCTAAATATATTCCGAGAAGACTGACATGAAAACTGCCGGCAAACAACTACAAAAGATGTGTGAGGGGAAAGCCGAGGCGTCTGGGTGATTATTTTTTAACTTGACACTGATAAACAGCGCTCTAGCGACACTTCGCTCAAAAGTGCCATGTCCTCCCACGAAGTGCAGCAAAGCAGATAGTTAAGAAACAACAGCTCTTCTTCCTACTGCCAGACTAGTGCTGTCAAAGTAGCAGCTACTGGGGTTTAATGCGCTTTGATGTTCCCCACAACGCAACTCAGGCGGGAGGGAGAGAGAGCTGCCGCCCGCAGGTAAGTTAGCGGCCGCTAGCGAAGTGTAAAGAGCCTAGCGTGGAGCCTTTCTCAGTTTGCAGCAGGTGGCTAATAAACAGGGAGATGTTTAATAGACGCTTTTTGACAAAAGCTAATAGCTAATTCCCATGACACGGTAATTACGGCTGATCCAGGGTCTGCATTTTGGTTCTCTTATTCATAAACCATCCAGACACTAGCTCAGGGCCACACATGTCTTGGGTGACAGATAGAATCAAACAGGAAACAGGAAACAGGCAACACTAATAATGTAGATCTGCCATGTTTCGCATACTAGAAATGAAACAGCCCAAAGTTCAGAAGGAGGCAGCCGAGCATGACATCTGAAACACACCAACGGGCAACACAAACATGTACACGAAAAGGCTATGAGAAATGGATATGTACCCAGATAACAGGGTATGTTCTCTTGGCTGAGATTCTGGCAAGGTTCTCTCAAAGTTATGAACCAACATTAATACAGAAATGTTAAAGGGATAGTTCACCCAAAAAAATGAAAATTGTGTCATCATTAACTCGCCCTTATGTTGTTCCAAACCTGTATGAGTTTCTTTCTACTGTTGAACTAAAAAGAAGATATTTTGTAGTATGTTGGTAACCAGACAGTTGATGGACCCCATTGACTTCCATAGTATGTTTTTTCCTACTATGGAAGTCAATGGGTGCCGTCAACAGTCACCGACATTCTTCAAAATATCTTCTTTTGTGTTCAACAGAAGAAAAAAAGCATGTGAACAACATCACTGTAAAAAACGATATGATCAATAATTTATGAAAACATGGTTTTACATTGCTTTAACTCATCAAAATAAGTCAAGCAATTTTCAACCTTTTTTTATAAGTTAAACAAGATTCAACTTATTTTTTAAAATCAGTTCAAAGTAATTTAAGTCGAAATGACTTAAACATCCAAGTTGATTGTACTTCATTTAAGGCAGCAACTTTTTATTTACAGTGATGAGGGTGAGTAAATGATGACAAAATGTTCATTTTAGGTGAACTATACATGTAATGGAACGTTTTTTCAAAGTTATCTCAAAACGCTAGCACAAAAATATTTATGCATCGTTCATTGGACGTCCTTTTTTCTAAAACGTTAGTTGGATGTTCGTCTGACATTTTTTAAACCTCACTACTTGTTTCAGACTGTTTAGAGAACATTCAAAAGTAACGTTCCCATAACATTTGGAAGAAATGTTCGCGTAATGTATGTACAACCAATTTTTTTTTTTTAAAACATTAAAATAAAATAAAAAACATTCATAGTGTACTTGTTAGTGTACTTTTTGCATGGGGTGTTGAAAAGGGAAAACAAGGGGGCTGCAAACTGACAAGAAAAATCCAAAGCAAACAAGGCTCTCCTAAAAACACACACTAACGCTCACAGTTAAACACTAAACAAACTTCCAACTGAAAAAAAAAAGTCCAAAAGAGGCCACATGATGCTGTTCTCACTATATGGGCATGTAAAAATGTGACACTGCCCCTGGGAGATGCATAAGCACGTACACTACGCTGTAAGATTCATCAGTGCGGGGCACAAACAGTTCGACCTTTAGCATGTCCTGATGCCCCAACATGTATGAATTAGCCTCTAGTGACATGCGCAGATGGTGCTGTAAGGGACGAGATGAACCCTTACCTGTTTAGTCATGGAGTCAATTAGTCTTACATAAAAATCCTGCTCTGTTCTGATGCCTGGAACACACAGAAATGTGACGTCAGCATGTGCTTTTCATTACATTTTTTCTTTTTTAAAAACACATTCACAATCATTATCGGTAACACTTATGTTACATGTACTTACCATAGTATTAACAGTAAATTATACATAATTACATGCAACTAACGCTCAACCAAACCATAACCCTATAGTAAGTACGTTGTTAATTAATACTACTCAGTACTTATATAATTACACTGTAACAATGACACCTTAAAATAAAGTGTAAACTCATTATTTATAAATCGCTATTACAATGTAATAGATGCCATATTACACTGTAATTACACCACATATAATGCATTCTTGAAATAAATAAGCACATTTTGGTAGCTTAATTGTATTCTACTATTGGCATAAATTAGCAACACATAAAACCAATAACGTTTTAGTGCCATGTTTTTAAAACAAATTGTTATAATTACCATAATAAGATAAGATATGTTACTAAGTCACTTTTTTTTTACAGAAGTATTTTTGTGATGGAAAAAAATAAGCATAATTATCCTTATGCCATACCTGTTAATTAATAGTTTGTTTCATAAAAGAAGTTAATTACATTATATGGTACTATATAGGCCTACTAATTTAAATGGTTAAATAAGTTTCTCTGAAAACACAAAATGCATGGGTCAATAAAATAAAATAAAATAAATGAATACACTAAGTTTAATTCTAAATTGTGCCAAAGTCAGAGCTTGTCACGAGTTCATTGCTTTTCCTATTGAACAAAATCCAAACTCAAAAATGACAGAAGTGATTGTGATGAAGCAAAGATGATATAAAAATTTGAAAAAGCAATTTGCTTGAGAGGTGGCAGAACTAACAGCTGGTTTATTTAGAAACTGGCCAGATGACAAATGATAGACAGGCTGTCAGATTACACACTAATGAACATGATCAATTCACACTCACTCGAAGAAAAGCACATTAACAATTAATATCGCGTGGTCGGAAATAGGTTTATAATTGATTTAAACCTTGAATGAATTATTAATGCTTTCAAATAAATCGGATGCTTTGGGAAAAGTCATGCTTTGATTTGAAGAAAGTAACTGAGAATTAGTTCATGTTAATGATTGCGTTTAATTGTTCCGACAGGAACGGGCTCGATCGGGTGAATCATTGATTTAAATCACTGCCAATCTTCGTCAAATTGAGATCTCTAATGACAGCACCTGCTACTGTTGCTATTTTAGTGCACTGAATCGCAGATCACGATCAATGAATGTGCGCAAACTCGAGCCTCGTGCGCGAATGTGAGCATGTCTTACCGTTGCTGTAGAGAAGTTGCAGTCTGTAGTGTATGCCATTGTTTGTCTTTTCTCCTGTAGTCTCCTGGGTATGAAAATAATATCACAACAGGTCTCAAAATAATAAACTACATAGTAATGGGAGGAATGTTACTGCGCTTACAAAATTCAACAAAATCAATTTTAAGCATTAGGTCAAATTAATTTATTCACAGCTCAAGTCTGTTATGTTATATTATAAAGTGGCCTATTGTAGTTTATAAGTAGCCTATATAAGTATAATTATATACGTTTATACTGATAGGTTATTACATTATACAATATTTTATTATGCACGTGCATGTATGTCCATATACGATAGATGTTTATAAATATGTCAATTTAATTCTGCTAAAAGGATTTCACAATTATTTTAAGGTAGCTGTAAAAAAAACAATACAGGTTGTAAGGCATGCAATCTGTCAGGAGACTTAATTTTACATAGAAATGCAATAATTGCGCATTAAACCATTCATTTTAAATTAAAATATATTAAAATTATAAGCATTGATCATATTAAACAACGATACAATTTAAATAACTATCCGGTTTAGCTGCTACATTTTTTTTTATCCTGTTAATATCGCAATATTTTTTTGATTATAGCTAGGCCTATTTATCGCAACTATTATTTAATAGGCTATATTAATAGGCTACATTAATTATTTTACTATACTTTACTATACATTTTACTATGAGTTTGCTGTTTACTTTCCTACAATAATCTCTTGCACCTTCAAAATAAAATATATAAAGGACCGTGTTTAGAGCTCCGCTGACAGCGTGGTGCTGAAAATCAGTTTTGAAACTCACCTTCTCTTTTTCCACAAATCCGACAAAAGAGGTTCTCTCAATTTCCACCGGCTGTCCTTGTCGGTCATAAAGGGCTAAGACGAAGTGGAAGAAGTTGGATTTGCGAAGGTTTGATGGCGGTTGTTTCTCGAAGTGCGCCCGGGCCAGTCCCACTCCACTGCGGGGAAGACACGCAGAAAGGCCCGTGTTAAAAAAAAACCAAAAAAAAACCCACACACATCCTTTAGATATCAGAGTGGATGTGTCATTGAAATAAAATGTGCTTAAATCTTAATCCAATGATTGAGTTTTAGTGAGTTAAAAAACACCTATACAATAATACGCGTGAAAGCTAAATCTAAACTTTGTTATTATTATTGTTGATATTATTATTATTATTATTACCATTAGGCTATTAATTAATTAATTTATTATTAGTAGTAGTATTGCTATTATTATTCTTTTCTCCATCAAGTTCAATCCAGTGGTCTTAAAACCTCCAGATGTGACTGCATGCAGAAGGAGGTGAGCTTTGGCAAAGTCCCCAAACTTTGCATCCAAAGGAACTCGTCAAAGCTCACTAAACGACAAAACAAAGCGAATAAAAGGCTTAATCCTCCACAATCCGGATCGGATTCCCCAAAACAAGCGCCAGCAGCAGCAGCAGCAGCAGCCCGATCAGTCCACGCTCGCTCCGCGGGAGGTGCAGGCGCAGCCCCGGGGGTCTCTTACCTCTGCGCGGCCGTGTTCGCATCCAGCACCCCGGCGCCTTGCATCCATGTTCGGACTGCGTTCATGCCGGCTCCGATGGGCTCCTCTTTCAAAATACTCCCACTCCTTTGGATGCTCTCCTGAATCCCAAACATGAAACCGGGATCTCAAACACTGTCTTCCCGTTGGTAGTGTTCTCAGGTGCCCACCTCTCGTGCGTGAGAGAGAGAGACAGAGAGAGAGAGAGAGAGAGAGAGAGAGAGAGAGAGAGAGAGAGAGAGAGAGAGAGAGAGAGAGAGAGAGAGCGCTCAGATGGGAAGGAGTTTGGAAACCAGGACAGATCCCGGTGTCACAAGACGCAACGTGGAGACAAAAAGCAAAGAAGCCTTTTCTGTGATGATGATTTCGTTTCCTGCGAGCAGCTGGTGCGATCAAGCAGATCTCATATCAAGTGTCATCATGACCCAACAACTTTTCTCCTCCTGTCTTCTTTTTCGGATATTTTTTTTTTGTCAGGAAACAACACCAACAACAAAGAAGTGGGTAAATCAAGTGTAAGCTGTATCCTTAGCCCTCCTGATCAAATTGAAGTGATTTGTGTCTCTTCCCAAAGGAATCAATCCGTCCTTTGACTATATGAGAGGGAACTAAACACGAGCGCAGGAGCCCAGAGGCTTGAAGGAGGGACCGGGAGAGGCGGTCTCTCTCTCTCTCTCTCTCTCTCTCTCTCTCTCTCTCTCTCTCTCTCTCTCTCTCTCTCTCTCTCTCTCTCTCTCTCTCTCTCTCTCTCTCTCTCTCTCTCTCTCTCTCTCTCTCTCTTTCTTTCTTCCACCCACTCCATCAGTTTGTCAGATGGCATTACTAAAGCATTCAAAAGAAGCTGATTGGAGTTCAAAACGGCCCTGTATCGATCCATGTAGTTATCTTCTTCTTGATGCTGTAATTGCCGGATTGACAATAAAACACTGTGTCTTGTTCGCGCGTAAAGGATTCGCGCGCAGTAGCTATACTTGAGAGAGCCGTTAATAAGGGCACATTGTATGTCATCATCACAGTTGAATAAGTGCACGCGAGGTGCAGTGTTGTAGTTGCAGTCACGTAGTAAAGTGTACTAAAGAACATTAACGCAGAGCCTAAAAATATTAAAAACTGGTAGGCTAACTGCTTTACATTTTTAAGTAGCCTACAATCAACTTTTTTATGTTTAAGTAATTTCAACAACTTTTTTTTAAATGAGCTGAATCTTGTATAATTGAAAAGGTTGAACATTGCTAAATGAGTTAAAACAATGTAAAACATTTGTTGTCATAACTTATTGATCATATAATTTTTACAGTGGTGTTAGAGGAAGGTTTTGTGTTTGCGGGGAAGAGTACAGTGAGGTTCAGTGAGTTCATTAGATCTGAGGAACCTTCAAAATGGTGTCAGAGGTTCTTCAAATTAATGCTGTCTCAAGTGTTTTTACGCTGAAAAGTATAAGTCTTTCAATTAATTATGAAGTTTGAAATTTTACAAATAAATAGCCCATGTATTATTCAATAAATTCAGATCCTGGATTTATCTTCTTCTCATTCGGTTAGAATTAAAATAATAAAGGGATTACTTATGACTTGGCTTTTTTTCTTAAATTTGACGTCTATTTTCCAAAATGAGATAAGAGAAAACTGACTTCATTTGCTCATGAAGAAATTATATGGCAGAAAAAATATTCTGAAAGATGAAAGATGCTTTTTATAAGGTTGATACACGCGCGCGCGTAAGGCAAAGCTGGTATCAAAAAAATGCTTGATAACACAATATAAATGAAAAACAAACAAAAATAGCCCACTAAATAGATTGCAATTGTAGCTTATATATAGCCTAATTTGGACATACTCTTGACCTGCACTTAAAAACATGTAAATCATATTCGATTCATTTTCTCCTTAGCAATGAAACACGTGCATGGATATGTTTCGGTCAAATAATAATTCCGAATGAGAAATAACGAAATTCCCCCCAAAAAACATTTGATTCACAGCTATATGACAGTTGATGAATAAAATTTAATTGTAGGGGAATTATATGAAATCCATTCAAAAAAAAAAACACGCTCCTCTCCGCGCGCGAGTACACACACACACACACACACACACACACACACACACACACACACACACACACACACACACACACACACACACACACACACACACACACACACACACACACACACACACACACACACACACACACACACACACACACACACACACACACACACACACACACACACACACACACACACACACACACACACACACACACACAGCGCAAAGCATCACTCACTCTAACCATTTTATTTTTCCAAGCTGTATAGCTGTGACTGACAGATATGCGGCCGTGTGCACTGGCCCCTGGGGGCCACTGTATTTTTAGTTTGTCTCCTCATTCTCCAACGATGCACGTCATGCATGTTCTTAAAAAATCCCTTCTGGAAAAGAGATTTAGCTACTTAATCATGATGTCAATAAATCAGTACCCCTAATACTCTTCACGCGGATATTAACTAAAACCAATAAGAATTCAATAAAAATAAATATTAGTGAAGAGTATAATTTTTAATAATCCTGATTCAATGTATGAAATTAAAGAACTAATGGCACTGTACTGTATAAAAGCAATAACTCGCTGTTTATGCTCATAACACATTTAGTGTTTTTAAACACATGTATTAAAGCATCAACATTTCATGCCGTGTGACTCTGGATGTTTTCTGTGTATTGTTTATAAATACCCTATACATGTATATTCTTTATTCCCATGACATTTGTTCATAATACTCTTTATCGAATTTCTTGCTAAAATATTTTTTGAGTATAGCTTTATTAAATTGTTTTCCTCCGTTGTTAAAGAGCATTAATCAAATATTAAATGTTGAGCGCGCCATCGAAGCATCATGTAAATCTATGAACACGTGATGCAGCAGCGCCATCGTGCGATCGAACCTAACATCACACTAACAACAGACTACTAGTTCAATCAACGAAACTACTTCACACTTTACAAGGTCCTATTAGTTAATGTCATTACTAACAATTTTAGTATTTATTACACTTTGTTACCGTTAGGTAATTGTCAGTTCATTTTAGCACAGGTCCATTAAATAATATGAACAGAAACAACTCTTGATTTTAATAATACATACATTTTAACAAAGATAAATGCATTTTTTTAAATTGCTCTTTCACATTAATGAATGTAGTTAATGTTAACAAACAAACTTAACTGATACTGAATAATGACACTTAATTACATTAACACTGAATTCTTTGTACTATACTTACTGATACTTTACTAACTTTCTAAAAATAAAGATAAATCTCCAAATAAATAAAACACATTCATTAAAAAAAACCAGACTCAACTTCATTCTTTCTACGTTTCCATTTTATTTTAGATATAAGAAAACTGTGCAAAAACTAGTCGACAGAACTTGTCGAATGTCATTTGTGTTTGCTCATACAATCAGATGTATTCATGCACACAAACTTCCATTCGGAAATGCATCTCTTAAAGAACAGCAGGAAAACAATCAGTGTCTTCAGCATCAATCCCACTCTAGAGAGTGTTCACACGCTCCTCGAGACACTTCATCATGTTCACTGCTGCTTTAACACTGTGCGGCATATCAAAAACATGATAAAAGAATATACAAGGGAATATATCTGCCCATATATGTACACATTTATATTGAGCTATACTTCATCTGATCCGAGAGCATTTGTTGCCCAACAAGGCAAAATATTGATTATTCTCTTTAAAGGACATTAGTGCAAACATAGTATGGCATGAAATCTCTGGCAAACAAAATGGGAGTGCGTTTGACAGAAAAGAATGGCAAATTAAGTTTCAATGACAAGATGAAGTGCTGCTGGAAGTCAACAGCAATATTAAGATCAATTTTAAACCTTTCAAGAATGTCACAAAACATATCACAAAAAAAAAACTACTAAAATTACTGAAATATTTATATAATGATGGTACTGTATTATAGGGAATGGAGAATTATATATATATGTGTTTATATAAACAAACAAAAAAACAACATCCACTGTATATAAAAAATTTTTTTTTTTAAATTGATTGTCTACTCACTAAATGTTCATTAAAACCAGAAAACAGGTTTAGTCTATAAAGCCTGTAATATGCTTCTGAAACTGCTCACTTCCAAGAATCAAGCCAACTGCCAAACTGACAACCTAACATTATCTCCACTGACGGTTTAACATTATTTGTGACACATGGTAAAGAGAGACAAACATATGTATGAAAAAGCCTCCCGGCTTCGTACATCCCTTTAAAACTGGGGTAAATAATGAGAGGCTCGCTGTGATAAAACACGAAGTGGCTCAATGGCACTTTAAATAACATTCCTCAGTTTGACTTTGCAGGGGTCTGGATTCAACAGTGGCTCTTTTAGGGTGCGCTTCCAAAACACATTTATACACACACACACACACACACACACACACACACACAAACACACACATCTCATTTCTAATAATCTAAACAGACCAAATAGCATGGCGTATCATGAATCATCCAGAGATGACGTTCATATTTCGAATGGACGCATACTAAAAACGTTCCTGCCCATCAAAGTCAAAACGCTGTAGGAACTCAGTTTTATCATTTTGCCTCTTTAGGGCAGTATTCTGAAATGTCTTTTTGACCAGCATTAATGTGAATAGATCATATAAAAGTAATTAAATGCATCAGTGAGTGGAGCGACATGTGACCAGTCTTAAGCAACAGTTGCCTCCAAAAATTAAAACTCAGTCATCATTTACTCATACCATTTCAAATTCGTACGACATTCTTTTGCGGAACACAAAGGCAGAAGTTTAGCAGATTTTCCTTAGAGCTTTCATTACAAACACACACAATATATATATATATATATTATATATTTATTGTGTGTATATATTTGCATGCATGTATTGAATGAAAGCTCTATACACAATAACATTTGTATATTTTAAGTAACAACCTAATATTGGTCTGTTTCCTACTCAAGTATTCGTATGTCTTTAGAAAACTTCGAATCACAGACTACTTGTATGGAGATGTTTTTTTTGTTGTTGTCATTTTTTGAGTTAAACAGCCCTCGTTTCCTGTTCATTACATGGAAAAGAGCAGCTAGGACAAACTTCTAAATATCTCATTTTGTGTTCCACTGAAAAAGTGTTTACGTCACGAGTGTGATTAAATGATGACAGAACTTTTATTTCGTGGGTGAACTATCCCCTTAACATCTAGTCCTCAACATTGGCAATATGAAGTGTGTGTGGCGACACCTAATAGGCTGATAAGTTGAGTACTGTCATTTGCTCATGAAGAGGATTGGACATCTGATGTGCTGCATGAACCATCATCATCATCATCATCATCATCATCATCCACACCACCAGCTGGGCCTTCGCAGCCATCTGTCACTACGTCACATTCTTTGGGCTGGGCTTTGGAGCTCCCCGATAGCGAGTCCATTTCAAACTCTGGCTCGGCTGATGTTATCATTGGAGGAGTGTTTTTTACTTGGGTGCCTTCCTCAGTGTCCAACTCAATCTGTGGTTCACTCTGCTCCTGCTCCACCTCTGTTGGGTTCTGATTGGCCGGTGGAGTGCCTTGGGTGGCGGCACCTGGAGAGCTAATTGGCTGTAATTGGCTTTTGAGTTGCCCGTGGCACAGAGGACATGTCTCTTGTACGTACAGCCACTTCTTTAAGCAGGCAGCATGAAAAAAGTGGCTGCAAGGCGTGATGACAGCAGACTTCATATCCTAAGGATGGAAGCAAGAGACGCTGTTTAAAACTAGGCAGCCAAGATAAGAAGAGAAATTATGAACATGTTGACAAATGAGTAATGGATAGCGAGAGACAATTCAGATTCAAATGGTGGCAACAATTGTTCAAGAATCAATTCCAAACTACAAAGGCTCAATATCAATACAGGGGGAAAAAAAAATCTATTTAAACACCCCTTTTACCTGAAAGCAGATCGAACAGATGTCATTATGTTGCTGGAGTTGTAATGTGGAAGCAGTGGGCATGTTCTGGATCTTGTGAACTGCGTCTCTGCGCAACAGGAAGCTCTGCCAGCCCAGCTGGGCCCTTAGCCACACGTTATAGTAGGAGTGAACCAGGATGATGGTGGAGCCCATTACAGTCCATTCTCCAAACAGGGTCTCCGAAACACCGTAGGCCACCACGCACACGGCCACCAGGAACTCCAGGAGTCGGTAGGTCCCGTTGACGATGTAGATGACTTCATCCATGTTCTCAACCGGAGCCTTACGAAACTCCTCAACCATGAAGAGGATGTAGATCAGAAGGGTGCCAAGAACCTGAGAGGAGTGGAATCCTTTTTTACTATATTATACATTTGATATACATATTTATTATTAAATTTAGGGCTGTCAAAAATTACTTTCTTTTTAACACGTTAAAAATATGTAACAATTATCCAGCATCAGTTTTCCCCCTTCTTGGCCTCCTTTGGCTAGCGTTACAGTATATGAGGGGTCGGCAACCTCTTTGTGATGAAGTGCCATTGTTCAGTTTCCGAGTTAATCAGTCACCTCCCCCCTCTCCTCCCATATGAATATTTGAAATATTCATAATGGCCCCCAAAGAAATAATGCAAAACATTTAACATTTCACGCAATTTTTCATAAAATTTGTTTTAAATGTGTCAAAATCATGTTTGTTTCAGGTTTAAATCAAGACTTTGAAGAACAGATTTCCAATGGGTCTATTTACACCTGGTCATTTCATGCTTTTTTACTCATCAGATAGCAATGCGTTTTGTTAAAACTGGACAAAATTCATCTGGTTGTAAATGGAATAGTTTCACCTTCAATGTGGAAAAAAAGCCCTCTCTTTTGGAAAAAGCATTTACCCCCTTCATTTACCCCTGGTCTTGTCACGATTGGATAGCGATCCGATCCGAGTAAGCACATGAAGTGACCAGGTCATGCCAGGTGCATGCATCAGTCATTTTGATGTGTGTGGAATGTTTAATAGAACTTTATATACTTGATTGAATATCTATGAAATGTACCCTTTCACTATATAAAGTGGAACAAGCTGAGAGCTGTCACTCAGTAACTTGAAGGCTTGTTAGAGCTGTGCGCTTTCATTGACTTGCAGTTTAATTCTCACACTTTAATAGTATTTATAACTCCTAACTTAAAGGGAATGTCTAATGCTATTACATGCATTCTAACTTATTTACACTGTTAAAGAGTTGGGTTTTCATTCTAAACATAGCCAAAGTAAAAAAAAAAACTAAAAAAAACGAGTTGGACGTATGACGGAGTATTTCCGTGCCAAATACACTCCTTCAGGATTCGTATAACTGGCCCTGTATGACGTCATAAAGGGCGGAATTCCTTGTATTGGCAAGAACGTGTGCACACATCAACCAGAGCAGGAGCGCATCAGTCAACGTGCAAGTTCGGGTTACCGTCGGCAAGCCTCCAGGAAAGACTCGGTACGGCGTATTTGTCTTTTATAAATCTGATCAAACTAAACACTCTTCGGAAATATGAAGGATGCAACATTACTCTATAGGTACTCAAGATTAACATGAGATTGCCAGAAAGTGCGTGTGTTATGTTCCCTTTAATAAAACAAGTTGTGTTGCGAGGAATGATTACCTCAATGTAGATCTGTATGCAGGTGCGAGGTATTTATATAAATGAAAAGCATAGACCTCTCTCGCTTTTGCTCACATGCCAGCAATTACCCCTTCGCATGCCAGTGTTGCCGACCCCTGCAGTATATGGTCACGCTATCTGGGTTCCACTCACCAGCCCTGGCGATGTGCGAGAGAGCGGCCGACCGAGGATGGTCTGCACGTATGCCTATTCTATGATCAGCCAATCAATCATTCATTCAAGTGCTTTAAACCATTCAAGGGCGATAAGACACAAAAAAGAACTCAATTCGGTACTGTATCGGCATTTGCAGGTTTGTTCTATTGTATTTATGTTTTCTCGCTTGTAGTTTGCTTATTTTGTTTCTATAAAAAAAAAAAAAAAATAAAAAAAAAACACTCAATCGCGATTCAGGGCTCGACATTAAGCCTCGTCACGTGCTTGTCCTTAGTCTGGGTTTCCCCATGCTGCCCTCCCGCAGCGCGATTTTATTCACACTGAAAGGCAGTATGGATACCATGGGCCAGATTTTCGCCTCATTTAGGGAACCAATCACAGAACGGGGAGGGAGCAGAAAGACGGTGACGACATCTATACGACACACCGAAGCAGTTTGTTTATTTCTATGGATTCAACATGGCAGCAGACGTGAAGCTACCGCATGTTTATCTTGCACAAATGGCAATAGTCGCTGAACGTCATTGTTTACACAAAAATATCTTACCCATCGTCTTCTTCCTTGTCTAATTTCTGTCGCTCTACATACGTCATCTGGTATAATTGAAACGATTGCATATGAGCTACGTATAGGCACATTTGACAGACATTCTTAGCAGCCAATAAACAGCGCCGGGCAATCGTAAACCACGCCTCAAATACGAGAAAATGTACATGTGGTTCCCAGACCCAAGTCTCAACGAGAACTGGGTCTGGCGTTAGCCAGGCTAGCTTGTCCTTGTCCGAGTAAAACAAATAAAAATAAAAGATTCTTGGTGGCTTAAACAATTTATTATGAAGCAATATTTTAATCTGTGTACTATTAGCTTTTACATAGTTAAATCTGCATATTTTTGGTAATTACCCCAGTTATTTATCTTTATAAGGGCCAATTCTTTTTTAACCTAATTAAAATGTCAAATTCTTACAATAAATGTAATTATAATAATAAGACACCATGGGGCTCTTACCAATCAAATTAAATTATTTACACTGCAAAATTACAACTGCAATAAATTACGGCATGAGATTGTTTTAAATACATTTTTGAATATACAAATAAAAAATGTTGGGGGAAAAAAACCGCAATGATACTTTTAAACATAAAAACTGCCAGTAGGTTGAGTCATTGAATCATTCATTCGACTGATACATTCAAAACGCTGAATCATTCAGTTACAAAACACCGCTGGGTTTTGTTTTAAGAAAGCGCAATAGTTCTGCTGTGATCTTTGATTGGACATTTTCGTTGGTGAAACAGAACAAGAACAGTCAATAGTGTCCAAAATGTAAGTAATTTAATATGAACTACTTGTTGATTTGAACTAAAAAATCAATGTAACATTTGCAATCGTGATAATATTTGGCAAAACAGGTCCCTTGGTCGTGTTATGTTACTTACAGGGCAGTATCAACATTTTGAATTTTTATCATTTGTTCTGAAAGTTTCTTATGCGTGTTGTTTTGCTCATTTGTTTTGACTTCTCTACGAAAGTCTCTCAAAAAGAGACAGGCAGCGTGAGCCGTAACCTTGTTACCAGAAACACAAAATGCATTATGAATCGCTGTTTACACGGAATGTAATAAAATCAGAATCATTCTGGCGTTTCGATGCTTCCCTAGTTATTTTTTACCACTTAAGTTTTAATCAGTCTATTTGTCCCGCCGGGCAAGTCAAATTCTCTTTAATTCGCCCCTTCAAAAAATCCACTTGTCCCGGACAAGTGGTAATGTCGAGCCCTATAAATACACAAATACATGTTATACATTATTTCGTTTTTTTTAAATTTCCATTTCTTTTTCCATTCTTAAATCCCTTGCTTCATTGTGCTAAATATTCAAGAAACCCCCCCCCCCAAATGTACTAATTTACTGAAACAGTATTTACCTACACAGAAAAAATGTGTCTCTCCATAAAAATAAAATAAATTCAACATACTACTACAGCACCTGATCTACTAACAAAACTTGACTGCAGTAATGTCTATGCGCTGTGATAAAGTGTTTGTTTATATCTGTGCTGTGTGTGAGGTGTGTGTACCTGCAGTGACGTGAGAATGCTGGAGGAGATGATTATGAGCAGCCAGAAGTCCATGCGGAAGAACTGGCAGATCATGTAAGCCATATAAGCGGGGAAGATCAGCAGGAAAAGACACAGGCTCACTGCTCGGAAGTGCTTCCACAGACTCCTGTAAGAACAGAAGAAACAAGCCAAGCTCAAGATACAGGTCCTCAGACATACCCTCAGCAAGTACTCGACAAGATTTTATTTCCTGATTAAAACTCTAATCAAAACAAGTAACATGTTTTAGAACACTGCCGTTTCTGCTGAGGCATGGAAGAGTTCATGTTGTCGACATGTAGAAAAGACGCTGTTTTCTGAGCTGCGAAAGCAAATCCACTTTGCATGCACTTCCAAAGGATGAGGACTCAGGCTCGAATTGATACGGTAAAACCGAGGGCATCGTTGTTGTTCGTATAACTGTGTATACAAGTGCTGAGGAAGGCTCTGGCACATTCTACTATTGGTTTGTAGTCAACAATATTGTTATATTTAAGGACATTATGAAATTGAGATATTGTCTGTACTGAATGTAATGACTATAAACTGTACTATTAAATACAACTGTTGTCCTCAGATACTAGAAATTTTACCTCAGGGCTTACGTTAACTGAATTAAGAATCTCACCTGAAAATCCCAAAACATCAGCAATCTTCCTCCATGCGGATTTACGTATTTTGTCTATAAAGATTCTGAAGTCCATGGCATAATTCAGGGTATTTCCCTACTTCATTGAGTTTTAAGTCATCCTTTTCATTGAAGTAAGTGTGTTGTTACCTGGTACCTCCAGTAGGTGGCAGCACACGACAGTGAATGTAATCACGTCTGGCAAACTCATATAATTTCGCACTTATGTAAGTGTATGGAAATTGGAAACAACGGAGCAAAATGAAAGATTATAAAGGGCTACGTTTATTAGGCCTATACATTTTTGCTATATACATTTAGACTATTCAAGCTGTAAAACTATGAATTTTTTTGTAAAACTTAATGTCTCTTGCAGCATAGGGTGAAGTCAGTATTTACATTTATGATGATTTGGGACAAATATAATGTAATTTAATATAAAACTATGTCAGTGGCGCTATGTGACATGGCAGGGTTTGAACAGAGTCCTAGCTGGCGCTGTGCTTCTCGTCCGGCGTGCAACAAATAATGTTTAGTATAGGGAAGAAGTGCAGAGTGCAGACCCTGGCTCGAACTACGGGTGATTCATAGGGTCAAATAGTGCCTGCTTTTATGTAGCGGTTTTTAGATGTTAATGCGTTACTGTTGCATTAACTTGCCCTAAATTCAACATGAGAGATTTTCTTCAAACACAGTGCGAGTTGCAGTCGGACATGTTTTTCCGTACCCTTTTTGATTGATAGGATATAATTGGCCCTGATAATCGGCTGTCTTTAAACAATCTGCTGATGGCCAATAGGAAAATAGCTTTTACCGTTTAGGCACTAACCCGAAGCTCAAAGACCACTTTGCTTGTCCGTGTTCCACTCTGCCTCGGAGCACAGAAAGCCGCATGGGGAACAGTATCTCCTTCAGGGCTTAATGCAGTTTTAATAACTCATATTATCGAGCACGTCCTGCAGTTTAGCAACCTAGTAGAATTCCCAGAAAGGTGAATCGAGTGAAGCAATTTTAGCTGTGCATAGAAAAACTGTCTCGAGTTTTGCGTCATCTGATCAGCTCTATATGTAAAGCTATTATCTGCCGATAATAGGAGCACCCTGAATTCTGTTCAGGCATGATGTAAGTAAGAGGTGTTGGGGCTCTTACTTGTCTCTGGAGGCCCCCAGTGCTAAAACTATGGGGTCAGCAATCTCCAGCATGGACTGCAGGATGGAGGCCACCACGATGAAGAGGATGATGCTGAGGAGGAAAGCTCTGTGAATGACCTGGAGCTCAATGAGACCAGTCTGAACAGCCAAGATCAGCAGAGTGATCCCCTCCGTCATGCCTCTGAAACCCAGAATAGAAAGGCTTTACTGGATACACAGTAATCTATATACATGTCTGCAAAAATCCCATGTTTTAATAAGGAGTATCGTAAGCTTATTTGGCTGGATGTTTCTCACCTGTGCATGGCGTTGTCATTCATGAAAGCTCTGTAACCCTGCAGGTAGAACTTGCAGAGAGTGAGGACGCCCAGCGCCACAAAAGAAACCGTGAAGACCAGCCCCAACAGTGAGTAAGGAGTACTACAGCACTCAGCGATACTGCAGAGAACCACAAATTAAACATTCACATATGCTAGATATTGTTGAATGGTGTTTTAGTCTTCTACCGCCCTAGAATCCAGTTTAGTTTATGATAAAGGTGCTGTTCTAAATCTTTGTTGCAATGCATTCAGGGTTATGTGTAGACGGTAACGTTTGTGCTGGTTAAATACAGAGTTCCATCAAGTGTGACTCCACACTGAAGCTAATGTCAGTTGTTAATTCACAACCAAATTAAAGGGATGGTTCAGCCAAAAATGTAGTCGTCACTTACCCTTAAGTTTTTCCAAACCTGTTTCTTTCTTCTGTGTAACACAAAAGATATTTTAAAGAATGTTGGTAATCAAACATTTGACGGTAGCCATTCCAAAGTAGGAAAAAAAATACTATGAAAGTCAATGACTTCCGTCAACTGGCTGGTAGCCAACATTTTTTACATCTTATTTTGTGTTCAACCGAAGAAAGAAAGTTTTTGAGAGAACAATCCCTTGTAACAAAAAAAATGCAGATAGGGACAACCGGGATTAGAATAATGTAAATACGGAACCGAATTGAGCAACTAGTTGTTAATAACGTAATTAAATGCGCGAATCAACGCTCTTTTGTATGCGCGGTGGAAGAAAACCACAAGGAAAGAGGTATGAGCCTTGACTCATACCCGTTGCCAGATCTTGCTAAAAACAACAAACAATAACATACCAATGATAAATCTAAGGCCATGTCCACACTAATACGTTTTCGTTTGAAAACGTATATTTTTCTCCCCGCTTTGGCCTTCCGTCCACATTGAGACGGCGTTATAAGTCAGCGAAAAAGTCGCTTTTGGAAAACGCTCTCCAAAGCGAATACATTTGAAAATGCCGTTTTCCTGTTAGAAGAATTGCGCGATAACTTTATTTTTCAATCTGTCTCATCTGTGAGCTTTTGTGAGGTTTCACGCATGCGCAGTAAGGTGAATTTAGAAGTTTCTCATCCACACTGAAACGTCGGGAAACGCCTGAAAACGCTGGTGTGGATGGAGAGCGTTTTTAAACGAAAACGCCGTTTTCAAATGTATCTGGATTAATGTAGACGTAGCCTAAATGCTTTACATTGAAAACAAGACCAAATTATCATGACCTGGCCACAATAATAACTCCATAAACCTGATCGCTTTATGATCCAAGTTCAAACAAGCCCAAAAACAAAATTCATTCTATTGTTCATCTTCAGAACACAAATGAAGCTCTTTTTGATGAAATCTGAGATTTCTGTCCTTCATTGACAGCTACGCACTTTGACGCTTCAAAATGTTAATTAAAAAGATCATAAAACGAATCCATATGAATTGAGCGGTTTAATCCGCTTTATATGATGAACTGATTGAATTTAGGCTTTTATTTCACATTTAAACATTGATTAGCGAACATAAACATAAAATCAACCGAACCTGCTTGAAGCACGAGAACAGTTTGGGTAAAACGTTCCTTTAAATTTGCAGACCGAGTCTTTTGTCGCTGTAATAAAAATGATTTCGGGATTGAGTCGTGTTCACTATACACACAGAACGATAATTTGGAGGACACACTCCCGTTTTAAAATGAGGGTGTTACTCCTGAAACTTTACAGCGTGTGCGTGTCAATCAAGTAGGTGAACTAATTGGTGCAGAGGTGCAGCAGTCAAACCTGGTGAGGAACAGGAAGAGCAGCCTCTCTCGGGAGGGCGGCTGGTCCCGTGTGCTGAAGTAGGTATATATCTGCAGTGCGAACAGCACCAGCCAGAAGCACATGAAGAGAACAGGCAGAACCAGCTGATTCCACAGAGACATGCCCAAAGCCAGCAGACCATACACCTCCACCACCTACAGAACACAGGAAACCAAGCGTTCAGTGATTGTCTGGCAGGATGAAATGTCAACAATTTACATTACAAATAAAAATGAACATAATATTTACGAAAGCATAAATACATTGTAACGCCTTATTTTGCTCCACATATTCATAAAACAAAAATATTTAATGTATCTAAAATATTTAATATTCAGAATGTTTGAATGTGTCAACATTTTTAATAGTATTAAATTAAAAGTAAACTAATTACAATATTGAATAGTAAAAAAGGACAGATACTTTTAAAGTACCGCCATAGAATTTACTTTAAAAGTATTTTGGTGGCAGCAAATAACGGTCTTAAAAGTGAGTCATTGGAGTCATTCATTCCAATGATTCATTCAAACCGTTTATTAATTTACGAAGTAAGCAAATGAAGATATGTATGAACAGTTAATTATATGGCTTTCGCAAACGATTCATTCAAAAACGTACATTCATTCAGAAACAAAACCCCACTGTGTTTTGCTAAGAAACATTCTGCCCTGGCCTTGTTTTTGTTGTGGAAATAATAGTCTAAAATGTAAGTAAGTAAAATGTAAGTCGCTTGTTTAGTGAACTGTTGAAGAAAATCAATATCACATTTGTTATCATGCTTTTATTTTTATACAAGTAGCCTAATATTGTATTACCATAGACGATGCATAAAGCAGACCCCTAATTTCAAACAGGACTGAGCTAAAGTCTCTGCCTAAGCCTCATGTTTACTCCACTAGTCTTGCTGTACAAGGAGTGAATGAATCGCTGAATGTGTGATTCACTGTGCATTGCCTCAGCGACTCATTTTGACTTCCAATATCGTTCAGAACTGAAAACTAGGGTGACTACGTGAAAGGATTATGTGAACAGAATACAATTTGTCATGGGGATGCAAGAAGTTTCAACATTCAACATTCAACTAAATAAGACTTTACATATTGATTTGCTACCCTGTCCTAAGATAATGCTGTCATGCATGCTGCAGTTTGCTGTGCCAAGCCCTCACATACGCTGTATCAAAATTATTAGTTTGAAAAAATAATACATTTTCCAGGACAACTTAGGTTTTATCTCATTTTCCATGTTTTCCAGGAGTGGAAAATTGTTCCTTATTTTTTCGGGATTTCCAGGTTTTCCAAGATTTTTACTTGAAATTGTAATATTTTACAATATTCCAGTTTTTTTTTCTGCACTTATGATCAAAATGCAGCTTTGGTAAGCAAAATACTTTTTTTTCCATTTGAACACTATTGTATATGTTTTTATATCATATTTCTATACAAATTTGATCTGACAAAACCATTTTCACCTGCTGTGTGGAAAACTTATTTTAACGTTTTGAACACGATGCTTTTTCCTCAATCACTTCTGTTTTCAAACAGTTTTTTAGCACATGATCACATGAGAAAAATGTGAGAAAAAAAAGTCGTACCTGTACCAGCTCTCTGTAGGCAGTTTTGGCCAGATTGTAGGGCACCAGTAGGTTG
Source organism: Meda fulgida (assembly GCA_030578275.1). NCBI lineage: Eukaryota > Metazoa > Chordata > Actinopteri > Cypriniformes > Leuciscidae > Meda > Meda fulgida. The sequence goes on from CM060636.1 coordinate 21,151,543, forward strand.
GAGGCGATGAAGTACAGCACCTCCAGACCGGTGAAGATCATAGCAAAGCGGTTGATGAAGACGATGGTCTCCAGGGGCACGAGGCACAGTCTAGCCACTAGGGGGAGCAGGTGTGCAGAAAACAGCCAGATCTGTTTGGTCTGCATGACGCAGGAACACAGCGTACACACCACAACCTGACCTGAGGGAGAGGATAGTCTTACTGAACAAACACAAACGTACAGAGAGAATCACACTAGCACACCTTAATGCTTCCTTTAAAATGCTGCTTTCAATGTCCCTCCAATGCAATTGAGTTTGCTGTGTTGACACGGCAAATAAAAGACTCCATTTGACTTGAATGAATTTTTTTGTGCTACTTTGCTGTCTCGCAAAATAGTCACTGTAACGCAGTCAGTTCACACAATAGACTTGATTTACAAATGACGTTACCAAGAGTTTCTCTTGCGATGTTGTTGGCAAAGGGGAGTAATATCTGTGCTCTGTGTACAGTGGTGCCAGACATGACGTCACTTGACAAAAGGGCCAAAGCCAACAGTTGATTAATTGTGCTTCATTTCCAGTGAAATGCGGAAACTGCCCTGCAGTGCAGCTGCGTTTGTCAACTGTGCTGACCATATTACAACTCTTAATATAGGGATTAATATAGGGATACTTCTTATAGAAGTAAATGTCTGTAGAAACATGACTTGCGCTCCCAATCTTTTCAACAAGACTTTTCCAAGGATTTTTTTAGTATTATTTTCTGCAATCCTTTCAACCCGTTGTAATATTTTACAGCTTAAAAACTACTTTAGAATATTTCATAAGCATTTCAGAAGAAAATCTATTATTTCTGTGACTTTCCATTATGTTTATGACTATTTCTGTCTTGCCCTAACCTTTTTTTTTTTTTTTATAATTCACATAAAATCAGAGCTTGGCATAACTACAAATTTGACATTTATAGAATATTTGTGACTCTACGGTTTTCTATACAATTGAAAAAATCCTGGAAAAGTGCTTGCAAAGAGAAATTTCAACTGATAAAACATTTGAAAACTTATGATCTATTTTAGCTTCATAATCTATTTAATTCAATAACAGAAATTCCAATTTCCCAAGCCTAAAAATCCCAATTTTAAATGTCCTTATATTTCAAGGTTTTCAGAGAATTTTAAATAGTAATTTCCAGGAAGCCTGTAGAACTGTTTGTTTGGCTGTAGCTGAAACCAAGCTCCCGCAGTGTCACAGAAGAACTGTTTTTGTGACATCTATTCCTTCCTAGAGGTCTGAAAAACATTCCCAGATGAAGAACTGAACAGAAACACTATTTCTGTTCTCCCGTTTGAGCTTACTTATCTTTTAAACTGATATTCTGTATATGCCTCCTCTAGAACCCATGTTAATATAAGCTGATTTGGCATCATTGTATTGGGTTTTAACACCTTGAGATGAAGTTTCGCTTCCTTTAAAGCAGTTAAATCACTTAGAAGTGTATTTAAGGCGTATTCATGGAAAGGTTTGGTTGCGTGCCATTCCATTTCTAAATGCCTCATTAGTAAAACTGGAAGCATTTCACAGGGCCTCTATTCAGTAGCAAACCAAGCACATTGAGATCTGGTTTCTTCTCTATTAAACTGTGCTATACTTCAGCAGTCAGGTCTCTTTTACAGCAGGGGTGGGAACCGAAGTTCAGTAATACAACACCAGTTGTACTCATCCCTAATAACGCTTCAGGAACAAACACAGCAGTGAAGAAGAAAGCAAAACGTTTCGGAGTTGAAGGGATGTACCGATGAGTGCTGTGGTAAAGCGGTTCATAGACAAGGGCTCCAAGTAGAGGGGACCTTCGAAACCGGATTCCAGCTCTCCGCGCACGTAATCCCTGCAGGAACACCAGTCACCATGAGAAATACTAAACAGTTGCGTTAATGTCAAAATCTGTTTTACTGATCTGAGGGACATAGCAACTAAATTTAAAGTGAGTGCGTGTACTTGAACTGTCAACATTTGGCGCATTTCAAAAGCAATGTCATCTCCTCTCCACATCTTGTGTCAGTATAAAGTCATGCAGAAGGCTGCTGTTAGCACAGACCTAGAAAGCTGGTGTCCCGCGAAGAGCAGAAGAGCTGTGAGCACATAGAGGTAGAGCTGCACCAGGTGCTGCCGGGGTAAAGTCAGCAACACCAGGCTGAGGATGTAACCTGGACAAAAGGGAGTCTCAATTACTGACACAAATACTCATACAAAGATATGTATTGGGAAAAAAAAGTTCTTATGCCATTTTCCTTAAATAAAACAAAACACAAAAATAAAGTTAGTTTGATTTTAAATAATCCATTAGAGTCAATGACAGATAAGAGCGTCCATAATAAAGAAGGTTAAATAGCATATGACAAGTTAGAAACACTCTTTATACTCTTGTTGCTTTCATATGGTTTTGCAAAACTTTTATAACATTTAAAAAAAGGGTTTATTTAAAGGCACAAAATGTAATTTTCGCTGCTAGAGGTCGCTTATTCAAAACAAAGGCGAAGCTTGAGGCCGTGAATGAGAGTGGATTCATGGGAGTTGACGTCTTCACCTCCAGAGCCGATTGAAAGGAATCCGACAGGAATTATGAAATCTTGTTCATGGATGAGCGAATGTATTAAAGTTTCACTAACGTTACTGTGGTATGAAGCAGGGCAGGCCGAGAGCCCTGGAGCGAATGCTAACGTGAAATACCTGCGATACACACCGGTCTCGAGTTATGCTTATGATGCAATGAATAAAATGTGGTTTGACCATCGTGTTAAAAAACTATTAACATTTTCCTTACACATTAAATACATGTGAGAGTACTCATCTCACTCATTCTCAAAAGTTTTAAACACTTTTACCTTGATTTTTTATTTTTAATTATTACAAATGGCATGAATTATAAACCCATAAATAGCATTGTTTTGTGAATTTGCACCACGGCACAACCTGGGTTTTACAACCTGAACTAATCTGTCCTTGAAGACAAATGATCTGATATTTTAAGAGACTTAAGTTCTTATTGTGTCGTTTTTACTACTACTTATAACTAGGCCAACTTAAGATTTTCTTTTTCATTCTTTAAAAAAAAAAAATTGTTGTTGTTGCTTCATTATATTAGGACAGTTGTATGACCTTACATTTTGTAAAAGTATTGTTCAATGTGACCATTTGCTATATTACAATACAAGACTACAACTGTGTTATGAGATATTAACCAAATTAACTTGCTAACGCTGGCGATTATGACACAGAATATCTAAAACAGTGGGAAACAGCTCTGGTTTTTACTTACAATGCTGATTGAAAATGCTTAAGGATACTGTTACAGCAAAAGAAAAGGTTTGGATTTCATTTAAATCCCGTGGGAATAAACAGTAGTGTTTAACTCCCGGAAATAAAGCCTATAGCTATAAACCAGGAATCAACATTAGGGTCAAGTAATGGGTCGATGACACTGGTGGTGGTGAGATCTTTATTGCAGTAGTAGTGTCTTCAACCCTGCCTGTTCAACAGTGTCAGCTGTATCTGTAAGCCACACTAAACCTAAAAGACCGTTCAGGCCAACAGGAAGTTACATCAAACACCACGACGGTTCATCTCCGTGGCTGGCCAGCACATTCCACTGGAACAGCTCTCTTCTGCAAATATCTTTAACTGAACGAACAGCTCTGGGAAAGATTCTACCATAAAGCAAATCCCAATTTGTGTCTGGCTAGCAAACAATTGTCCTTCATGTGGTTGTTTATGTCTGCTGCACCAAATATGCAGAGAGAATCCAGCCGATTCAAACAGGGTGAAATCTAATACACTGCATTGGACAGCTGGGTGAGCATCTAGCTTGCAAGGGATCATCTATGGAGCATTTGCAGTGAGGGAATGCGACTTTATGGGTGTGTGTGTGTGTGTTGGTAGCAGCTGTTCTCTCTATATTGACTTCACCTACCACAGAATGATTATGCAATTGTTTACTTGGGTATGAATTAGCTATTGAAAAAATAAGCATAGCAATTCCCCATTTTTGGGTGGACAATTCGAAATCAGACGAACCAAAACTCTACAAGAAAACGTTATAATTATTATAATGAAATGTCATCATATTGTTCATATTAAAATGTGCATAAAATAAAAAAGAAATACTCAACAGACGGAATACTTCACAATAGGTTTAAAGACAAATCACACCAATATTTGCCAAAGGATGAATGCACGCCTCTTTAGTTTCTGCGGTTATTTAGTGTTACGTCTTGTGTCGAGTCTACGAGGCACAATTCAGCATCACTGAAACCTGCTCGGCTGGATCAAGTGTCCAGCACAGGCCACACAAAGAGACGGATAGTGAGGAGGGAAATGTGTGGTCGTTGGTAGTCACGTTAAAATGCATGATCGCATTTGATGCTGCAAATCACTTTCAGTGTGAAAAACATTTAAGGTTTCCACTTAACCAACAATACTGAAGAACAATAAACTAACACAGAGCAGGCCTTTGACACAAGCTCGATAAACTCACTGCATGCCTCCTTACTTCCAGGCAGCTAAGAAAATAAGTGTTTAAGTGACATTTATTTTTAATTAGAGAATTACTCCTTAAATACAGGAATTTACATCCTTGTCACTGGATTTTTAGCAGTTTGCACACTTGAGATAGGGTGCTGGATAAATGGAGTAGTCAAAACTGTATTTGCAATGCAAAGTCAACTGGCAGCTGGATAAAATCAGACACCAGAATGTATTAAGCGTTCAACAATTCATTCATTTCATTATAGATGAAACTGCTGCTGGACACGACGCCTGCAACAACACATCATCGAGCTCATTTACTCAATTCCTGAAACTTGCGCTGTTAAAATTAAACCATTTAAACGATGGCTGTCATAACTTGTTTTCAAGACAGATTTATTCAACATTAAATAAGACATCATTAATAGGTAAAAATATAATGAATATTCATCAGGGATGTGCAATATGTATACCATGGAGATGTGTAATGTATACCATCTGGGACGTGTAATATGTAGACCATCAGGGATGTGGATGTGTTGAGAGACGTGTTCTTTGTATTTTGTGTTGTCTTGAAAAACTGCGGAAGGGACAGAGTCCAAAATAAAGTACAATAAAGTATATCTTATCTTATGATGTAATGCAAAATGCTGCTCTCCGGAGTTATTTTTCTAGCTAACTAACAAGTAGTGGCTGACCGATCTAGATTTTTTTTTTTTTTATTGATGATGCCAAAAGTTTACAGATCAGGGTGGCAGATATACATGATCACACACTATTTAATTTAAAGATGCATGCCTGAGAAAACTTCCTTTAAGTTTCGTCAAGGGAGACTGTTTTAGGAGCAGAAACACAAAGCGCTTAGCACACCATTATCTTTGTGTCCCTGCAACATCTGTTTCGGCAGAGCACGTTTTCTCTGCTGCCGGCCTTATTTTTAATGAGACTGAGCCAACTTTCACCCAAACACGTGAATATTGTTGTTGTTCTTAACACGAGCATGTGAAACAATACAAAAATACAACATTTGTAATTAAAAGCATTTGTAAACCTGTTGTCACAGAAACCTAAAGGTCTCCCTGATGTTTAATATTAACACAATAGCTCAAAGGCTTAACTCTTGAGAGATAATAAATGAAGACATAATTATAGTAATTTTAGAACTGTAGAGTAAATTATTTTATGTACTTCTGAAATAAACAACTTTTATTTTGCAGTGTAATTTTACATTATATTATATAATATTTAATATAAGCATTTAAGGCATAAAAATTAAACAGTTTTCTCAGGCCTGATAGCTCTGGATTATGTAATAATATTTGATGCCTTAAATGCTCCTTAAATGCTCCTTAAATGCTTATATTAAATATTATACAATATAATGTAAAATTGCACTGCAAAATAAAAATAGTCATATTATATTACATAATCCGGAGCTATCGGGCCTGAGAAAACAGTTTAAATTTGATGCCTTTCTTTTAATCAAAATTTAAAAAAATATTGCAAGGTATTCTGGTGAATTACAGCATTTTGACAACATTATTGCATAGCTACACTCTTTATTCCATGTATAAAGAGTAAGAAATAAAAATCAAACTATGTAATTCGTGTCTCCTCCACTTTTCTCTTTCCTCATTTTCTTTGACACAAACAAAACAGGCATCATGACACAGACCGGGTCTTAATTACAGCTTGCAGTTCGATCGTTTCATTTCTGCTTGAGTGACTAACAACCAAGAGCGTTCCCATCATAAAAATCTTCCCAGCTCCTGACTCTGCGTTTCCACTGGCCCATTACAAGAGGACTCCAGCCAGAGCACAAACACTGCACTAGCACTCTGCTTTCCCTCAACAGAGAGCAGACAGCCAAGAAAACAAGCACGCCCACACACACACACTCACAACATGAATGTGTGTGGAACATCAGTATTACTACCACAAACAGAAAACTAGCCACGAAGCTACAATTTAAAATTACATTTTATGAAGAAAAGACACGCGAAACTCGCCGGTGTTGCTGCATTAGTATAATGGGTTGCCCACACACCAAGTCTAGATGTGACAGATCCATCTTGTACTGTGTTGCCTATATGATCACAACAGGTAAAATTCATAAGTTAGTTCAGTTAGAATACGCGCTACTGGATTGGATTGTCGTGTCAAAAGACTTCTTTGATATGACTTTGGTCACTGTCGCTTTGGTTTACTGATAAGAGAAAACGGGCTTGACTCCCGTTGCACGTTCATACTGACAGTATTCGAGACGCTACTGTAAGTTGCTGTTGGAACGGGACATTTTGAGACTCACACGTGTAAGTAAATACGATAATCAATCCCAAAAACTGACAGTGTGAATGTAGCCTATAATGTCTTGAAGCTGTTCTTGCGAACAGCATTTCCAGTTCAATGTCATTCAGTGTTTGATGTATAGACAGGGAGAGCTTGCTTGTTGTGTACATACCGACATAATGCAGGTAGAGGGCTATATATTTGTACTGGAAGAGGGGGTTATTGTTGAGACTGCTTCTCTGGATCTTCTGAAAGAAGGAGCTGACGTCCCATCGGTACAGGACCTCTAGCAGCATGATGCTGGGGATCCGCAGACCCACGTTCAGAACCGCTTCCACACGGGTCTTCATTGCCATGACCAGCAGGGCACCAAACAGGGCTCAATTTCAACTGAGAGAAACATAGCTTTAAAGACATTAATCACGAGAGCAACTCAGTCAAGAAGATAAGCATATAAAGAATTTCAGATTGAAATATAAAGCTAAACGTTCATAAACCGGAATTTTAAAACTATTATTAAAAATAATAATTAAAAAAATTATTATTTAATAATAATTAATTTATTAGGCATTATTTATTTGATCAAAAATAGTCAACAGTAAAGTTAGGAAAGTTTCCTATTTTAATATTTTTTAAAATGTAATTTATTCCTGTGATCAAAGCTGAATTTTCTGCATCATTACCCCAGCCTTTATTTTCACATGATAAGAAATCATTCTAATAGGAGGATTTGATGCTCAAGAAATATTTCCTTCTATTGTCAATGCTGAAAACAGTTGTGCTGCTTAATATTTTTGTGGGAACTGTGATAAACTACCATTTAAAAGTGTGGGTTAGAGAGAGAGAGAGAGAGAGAGAGAGAGAGAGAGAGAGAGAGAGAGAGAGAGAGAGAGAGAGAGAGAGAGAGAGAGAGAGAGAGGAATATAGAGATGTAAATTAATACTTTTATTTAGAAAGGACGTTTTAAAATTATCAGAAAACAAAGCCATTTATAATTTTATTAAAAAAATGCTGTTCATTGAAATTTCAATTCATAAAAGAAATCCTGAAAATGTATCACTGTTTCAAAAATAAATTAAATAATAATAAAACAAAAACTGTTTTCCACATTGAAACCATGGTAATACATGTTTAGTAGGAAGGAACGACACCTAACGTTACTTCTCTTATTACCACAGGATGGAAAATCTACTAACATAACATGCTGCTTTAGTCAACAATATAGTAAAATTATTATGCTGTAAAGAGAAAATAGTTTTGGATTTCGCATCTTTAAACTCACGTGGACTAGTTGTGGTTACGCCTGATGTGTTAAACGTGTTTGAACTCTAGTAACCCCGACACATCAACAGTCACACAGTTCAGAAAATAAAAAAACAAAAAAAACGCTGCCGAAACACTGCATAGATAAACGAAATATTACACTGATAATGCGACAGAGTACGTGTTTAAACGTAAACCTGAACAATAATGAATGACTTTCATTGGCTGTAGCGAGTTTGCGGTAACTGAAGGATATATTCTTAATGCTAAGGATTCGTTCAACTTTAACGTTATATATAACCGATTCAGAGGTCTTAAAACATTAGCGAGTATCGTTTTTTGAGGTAAATGAGTTTAGTATGTAAGTTAGCATTTAAGAAGTATTATCTGCTCAGCTAACAGCATTGCAGAACTGTGTCCGTTATCCCCTTACAAATGCTATGATAATTATAATATAAATAGACTTACGTGTTGTTTAATCACTTCACGCGGTTAGATTTCGTCTTGGGCTACGCCCCTGGGTGAATATAAACCATTTTAGCTCAGACGTTTTGTCAGGCGTTCTCCGTTTGCTACGGTCAAATTACAAGCAAAAGAGAAGAAGCATCTAAATTCACTTACTCCATCAGGCAGCCATTACACACACCGTTTCAGTTTCCACTGCGCATGCGCAACTATGAATACCGATGCTTGGCCACTAGAGGGCGCTTATCTTACACCAATTCTACTATGGCGTAGGCTTGACTATAACGAATATTTGTATTCACAAATACAGTAGAGATTAGACGAGAAATTGCTAAGAAGAGAAGGGAGGAATTGGATCGAGGGCCGAAATCAAATCTGAGTCTTTCGCGAGAGTTTCCAGATGAGTGCAGAGTAGGCTGCTACTGTCCAGTACCATCTCTACGGATCCGACAAAGTTATGAATGCTAATTAATCATTGACGTTCTACGTAATCTTCTTGAATCTTCGTGACTTACTTAATATTCATGAGCAAAAGATTCGTAAATTTGCATTTTCAATTTTTGCATTCTCAACATCAGCAGACCTAATGCGTTTATAGACTCTGCTTTTATATTTTTCACCACTTAAAGGAATAGTTCATCAAATGAAAATTCTGTCATCATTTACTCACCCTCATGTTGTTCCAAACCTGTATGAGTTTGAAGAAACAGTTGAAGGCTACAATTAATTTTCATGGCATGGGGGGGGGGGCAATATAATGAAAGTTAATGATCCCCATCAACTGTTAATATTACATTATCCATATTCTTCTAATTATCTTATGCAGTAGACTACCTATCATAAGTTTAGTAACATTACTATATTTAAAATGTATAAAAGAATTATCTTATCTGATCAAAAATACAGAAAACAATCTGTAATCAGAAATATTATTACAATTTAAAATAAGCCTAATGCTTTTCTATTTATAATTTATTTCTGTGATTCAGTGTCACATGATCCTTCAGAAATCATTATTTTCTAATATGAGGATTTTATACTCAGTTATTATCAATGTTGGAAACAGTTAACAACTTAATATTTTTTTGGAACCTGTGGTAGGCTACGTTTTTCAGGATTCATTGGTAAATTTATTCAAAATAGAAATCTTTTCTAAAAATATAAATCCCTTTTTATCAATTTAAAACAACTTTGCTGAATAAAAGTATTAATTTCTTTCAAAAATTACTGACCCCCAATGTTTTAATGGTAGTGTATATTATTCTTACAAAAGATTTCTATTTTAAATAAATGCTGTTCTTTTTTTAACTATTTATTCATCAAATAATCCTGAAAGAAAGTATCACAGGTTATAAAATAATATTAAGCAGCACAACTGTTTCCAACATGGATAATAAATCAGAATATTTGAATGATTTCTGAAGGATCATGTGACACTGAAGACTGGAGTAATGATGCTGAAAATTCAGCTTTGCGTCACGGGAATAAATTATATTTTAAATTAGGCTATATTAAAATAGAAAACATATATTAACATTTTTAACAATATTTCACAATATAATATTGAAAATATTATTTTATCAAATAAATGCAGGCTTGATAAGCATACGAGACTTCTTTCAAAAACATTAAAAATAGTAATTTTCCTAACTTTATTTCTTTCATTCCCATCATGTAGGCCTATTCACGCAAAGATGGAGCAGGAACGTTTGTTTACAGTCTATGAGCAGGAAGTTCGTTCTCAACGCACACGAATAATCATCGCCTGTAGGTGGCACTCGCGCACTAAACTGCTTCAAACAACGCTCAAATTGTTTGTATTTTATATTTGTTAGAAATTACATTTGGTATCTACTATAACTTAATACTGCTGCCATAAATCACCTAATTGTCGTCCATTATGTTTTAAGGCTTACTGATGATGTAAATTTACGCTTGTTTTTTCCTCCTTTTATGTCAAAGATGTGTCTATGTCTAATATAGATAAGAATATAGTAAGATAAGCATTATAGGCCCAACTAATAACCTACGACAACCAAATAAAAAAACTAAAAGTAGCATAAGTCCCTTTTGGCCTTTGTGTTTAAGTCGAACTTCGCGTTTAGATTATTTTTTTTACTGCGTTGCGTTTTAAAGGGATAGTTCGTTCAAAAATGAAAATTCGGTTGCACTTTATTTTACTGTAGGCCTACGTGCAGTTACGTGTATTTACAACGTACTTAGCCTGCCAAGAAAGTTGGCCGCTGGGTAAGGTTTAGCGGTTGGTTCAGGCCGGGTTAGGCTACCATGTTATTACTTATTAGTAGGACAATTATTGTAATTACTATAAGTAGGCATAGTTTATTACAGTATGTAGCCTATGGGGAACAGGACTGTAAAATAAAGTGATACCGAAAATTCTGTCATCATTTACTCAGCCTCACGTTGTTCCAAAACTATGCATTTTTTTTCTTCTGCTGAACACGAAGGTATTTTGAAGAATATGGGTAACCAAGCAGTTAATGGGCCCCATTTACTTCCATTGTAGATCTATAGAAAATGTTTTGTGTGTGTGTGTGTGTGTGTGTGTGTGTGTGTGTGTGTGTGTGTGTGTGTGTGTGTGTGTGTGTGTGTGTGTGTGTGTGTGTGTGTGTGTGTGTGTGTGTGTGTGTGTGTGTGTGTGTTCAGCAGAACAACATGAGGGTGAGTAGGCCTAAATAATGACAGAATTGTCTTTTTTGGGTGAACTCTACCTTTAAAAAGAACGCGGCTTGAGACACATGGCGATATTTTTCTTCTATTAGCGAGCAATTATTTTTAAACCATGTAGCCTACACAATGAGTAGCTACAAATCTATACAATCTCACAAAAAATATAGTTCGTAGGCTACAAAGAAAAAAAAAGTGAACTGAAGTGACTCATGTGCATTTTTTGTTTTCTAAATTCATTTAAAGCAGACCAGAATGGTCCATATTGTTTCATTTGGTTTATTATAATAACCTGTTCAAAAGCAGTTGTTCTGCGCCATCCTGTTGCGCTCTAGAGGACGCCCCTGTCTCTTCAGCGTGCAGACAGACAGAGAGATGCGTTTGTCATCGCTGCCATGTTCACTCTAGTGCACTTGTTACGCGGATGTTGAGGAAGTGGTGGTTGTGGCATTTGGATGAGTATCATCCGCTGATTCAGTAGCCTACCGTGAGAAAACGAATCCAATGCCGCGCTGCTATGGACGCGATCGGCGTATCGCACAATGATCCGCTCGATGACTATGAGCTGATACACCGCATAGGCAGCGGGACATATGGAGATGTGTTCAAGGTAGGACAAAAGTGTCTTAGAAAAACGATTTCCGTAAACATTCCGTGCAAATAAGGCTTGTGTGTGTGCCTATGATACCAAAAATTCAAAACCAGATCTTTCTTTCTTTCTTTCTTTCTTTCTTTCTTTCTTTCTTTCTTTCTTTCTTTCTTTCTTTCTTTCTTTCTTTCTTTCTTTCTTTCTTTCTTTCTGGCTTATATGTCAAGTTACCACAGATTTTCCAGCTATTAAAAATATGTTCTAAGAACGTTTTGCTAACGTTCCCATTGAGTTATGAAAACGTTATGAGAATGTTCTTTGAACATTTCATTAGTAACATTTTTTTTAAATGACAAACGTCCAAAATCATTTTCAGAAAAAAAAAAACATTCCATGAACAATACATAAAGAATATTTTTTTGCTAAAGTTTTAAGAACTAGTTATTAAGACCAGATAACTTTGAACGAACATTCTCGTTACTGGAAGAAGGTTCATAACTTTGAAAGAACCCTGCAAAGTTCTGAGAACGTTCCATGTTTGTTGGGTTAGTTGTAGCTAGCATGGCATTTGTTAACCATGATAAAAGGGATGAGTTCTTCAATCGTGTCTTGCTGCAAAATGAATAGCCGTCCAAACACTACACAGCCCTGACGTAGGCTAAAACAAGGCAAATTTGTGTTGTCAGTGAAAGTCAGATTGAAAGTCAGATTTAACAGATGTCTAACCATAGCACAAGAATAGACTAGTCATCAGTTAGATAACGTGTCAAAGAAATGAAACTTACACTTTGACTTTACGTAGGCCTACATGATTAAATATCACACATCTCGCAAAGTTATTTTGGCAAAAACAATGTTACCAAATTCAAGGTTATTTTGGCTAGAAGTGGGTCACTCATAGCCGGACGATAGTTAACCTAGACGGTGAAATGACAGCTATGCTTGCTAGGCTGTGTTTTGGAACATGGTTGCTGATTTGTTGCTGGTCCATGATGGTCTATCAGTATATTTACTATTATGTTCCAAAACACTTTCTAGCTGGACAGTCTGCTGTTAGTCTCATGAGACAGATACCACATATGTTGATTGGGGCTTCGAACTGGAATATGATAACTAATATAATATGCATGTGCATTAAAGGGATAGTTAATCCAAAAATGAACATTTTGTCCTCATTTACTCACCCTCAAGTTGTTCCAAACCTGTATGAGTTTCTTTCTTCTGCTGAACACAAAATAATATATTTTGAAGAATGTCGGTAACCAAACAGTTTTTGGACCCCGTTGACTTCCATTGTGACTTCCATTTTTCATAATATGGAAGTCAACAGGGTCCATCAACTGTTTGATTACCAACATTCTTCAAAATATCTTCTTTTGTGTTCAACAGAAGAAAGACATTCAGCTTTGGAACAACTTGAAGGTGAATAGCCTACATAATGGCATAATTTTAGTTTTGGGTGAACTATCCCCTTAATGTGTTGAATGAACTCACTACCAATTTCACAGTATGAGTGATGTGTGTACTAAGAGTCTGACCATGTTACACACTTTCACACCTCATTGACTTTTGTGTTCAGCCACGCCCATGTGACTCTGGCATGTTTATACACCATAAAAAAACATGCGATTCTGCATGCACTGTGGATCGCTTACTCCAGAAACCACCACACTGAACTTGAATTTTCCCTGAAAATAAAATGCTTACCATTCTATGCATTGAACTGGTTATGGTGGCATAGCAAGCAACAGAAATAACAGGCAGTGAAAAACATTTTCTTTTTGCATACAAGGAAGCATAGTAAAAACATTTGCAAACTCTTCATGCACATTTTGCCTTGCTAAATTGGTCAGTGACCTTGTGCCTCAATTGGGTGGAATTGAGTGTCCATTTATATCGCTCTGCCTGAACAAACATGAATCATGGCCTTGATAACGGAGAAAGTCACATTACAGGATGTGATTGAGTTCAGCAGGAAAGAAAACAGGAAATGAGCGCTGCTACTTTTTTTTTCATCTCTACTTCACCTTTCCAGTGTCTGCTGATCCACTATTGGCTGCTGGTTACCATGGTTACAGGCAGGCAGCTTCATTTTTCTGTCCTGGGTAGACCACACTGGCACATAATGTTCCTTACAAAACGTATGAAGGTTTTTAGTGGTGGCAGATGTTTTGACTACCTGTTGTTGCATTTGACTACCTGTTTTCGCACTAAAGGGATAGTTCACCCAAAAATGTAAATTCTGCCATCATTTACTAACCCTCATGTTGTTCCCAACCTGTGTGAGTTTCTTTATTCTGCTGAACACAAAAGCAGATATTTTGAAGAATGTTGGTAACCAAACCGTTTTTGGACCCCATTTACTTTCATAGTATTAAAAATATTATAAGGCCTTTAAAAGCTGGAACTGATACCTAGTCAAATGTCAAAGAGGTAGTGTGTATTTATGAATGTATTAAAATACTTGTGGTTCTTTGTGCACTGGGTTTTTATGATCCACTTCAACCACAAAACACAATGAAGGAGCTTGAAAGTGACATGACACAACAGTTGTTGTGGTGGCTTGACACAAGCGACCTTACAAAAGAACCAGGAGAAAATTTGTCTTAAACGGACTGATGTCAACATGCATTGCTTATGTGTAGAAGTACAATGGCATTAAACTCATCTGCATGAAGCACCAACTTTGTTTCTTTGTCCTTATAGGCCCGTAGCATTAAGACTTCAGTCATCACAGCTATTAAAGTGGTCAAACTGGACCCTGGTAGGTCATTAACTTTATTTTTCAATAAATCTCATTTGCATTGTATTGATATAGTGATGTATACTATGGTTTGGCCTTTTCAGTAGATGTGGATGATATTTGAGTGGTCAATCTAATGCAAATAAAATGTAACACAATTAGTGAAATTATGTACATTCTAGGCAATTATTTAGTCAGAATTTGTTCGAACATATTTTAAAAAGGGGAAATTTTCTTTTTCTAACCCCCTTTTAAACTCATTACTACTTTAGCAAGTGTTGACATTTGCTTTTTTTTCTAATGTAAATCTATGTAATTTCTGTATGTTTAAATAGTTTTAAACTCTCCCCTACAGCAGGGATTCCCAAACCTTTTTGTCAACCGAACCCCTCTGACCTAAAATATTTATTTCATGTAACCCCTTGACAATTTAAAGGTACAGTTCACCCAAAAACTACATATTAAAGGTAATCTACGGAGCCCCTAAGGGGACATGGTGGTGAAAAATAATAAGTCAATGTTTGCGAGAGAACGCAAAAGCATTGCCAAATAATATTTCCTTCCATCTCATATTTTTTTTCCTTACCGTGTCCCTTTAGTGGCTCCGTACCAGTCCATATCCATTTCAATGTTCTTATGAACTTTTCGAAGCAGGAAACATTTTAATGACTATTAGCTCTTCATCAAGCCCTGTTTTGGAAACCCTGCACTACAGAAAAATGTTTATATAATATTGTTTTGTATAATTATTGTTAGTGGCAATTGTGTATAAGTGTATTGTTATCTATTACAATATTTATAATAATTATTATTATTATTTACAATTATGACCCAATAGAATTGACCCAATTCTTGTGAAATGTCTGCGCTAAGTCACTAAATCGCGACTGCCTTTATTTTATTCAGTTAAACCAAATCTGATCTTATAGGGGATATGTACTCAATCCAATCTCTCCATAGTACTGAAAACAACTGGGACTTGAGTCTTAAAGCATAGGTTAGCTTCTCCAATGTAAAAATACTATGTTCTAGAGTCTTCGAGAGTAGGCAGAGTTGGTTGCAGCCACTTTCTTGTAATTGCTTTCTTACTTGCTATTGTTAGGATTCTGAACAGGCATTTGTTTGGAAAATCAGTGGGAATCAAACCCATACATCACCTCAAAACTGAAAGGAATTTGAATCTTAAGAATAATTTCTAAACAATTATGTATCTCATACCAATATTGATTAATAGAAAAACAGCTCCAGAAAATGTGGTAGTGGTTTTGCCTTGTTGACCCCGCACCTTCGCCAACAATTGGATCTAGATGACCGTTGCTTGATCTGAGCAGGCGTGGAGAAAAACCTAGAAACACTCTTCCACCCAAACGCTCTCCAGAACAAAGAATGTGTAGTTCTCTATAGTTATTATCTGTTTTTGTTCTGTTTTTTGCAAATAATAATAATAAAAAAAACATAAACAGTTGACTGGAAAAAGAATTTGCCAGATAATGGTTATTTGCAATGTCGCACTTAATTTTAAAACATAAATTGAAAATGTGCGTTCTATTTTTATCCCTTTATGAGCAGGTTTCACCAACATTCATGTATCTTAGAAAAGGGGCGGGGCTTAATTAAGGGTCAATTGAAGGCTTAGTTCACCCATAAATTTAAATGATGTCATTGATTACTCACCCTATGTCGTTCCAAACCCGTAAGACTTTCATTCATCTTCAGAACACAAGATTTTTGATGAAATCTGATAGCTTTCTGTCCCTCCATTGACAGCTATGCAACTGACACTTTCAAGCCCCAGAAAGGTAAATACATTATTAAAGTAATCCATGTGACTCCAGTGGTTTAACCTCAATTTTTGACCTTTCTGGGCCTTGAAAGTGGTAGTTGTGTAGATGTCAATGGAGGGACAGAAAGCTCTAAGGTTTCATCAAAAAGATCTTCATTTGTGTTCCAAAACTGAACGCAAGTCTTAGTTATTAATGACAGAATTGACATTTTTGGGTGGACTATTCCTTTAAGTCAAGTAAACATCTCAGATATCTGTTAATCGCCACCTACAGTTATTGTCCAACACTTATTATCTTAACAGTATATATTACATTGATTCTTTGTTGTTTTTTGTTTTGAGCTTCCGAACTGATATCCGTATCAACACATATTCAGATTTTAAAACTGAACAGGATTAGAAAGGCTAAACATTTGAATATATCTTTAGAGATCCATGTATTATGGTTGTAAATTCAATTTGAACTGAATTACTCACTGCAACATCTTAATTTCAGATACATGTTTTAATCCCGGTAAATCCCCCTTTTTTCTGGAGGCAGAATGTTGAAAACATGATAGCAAAGCAGAATCATACAAGATTACAGACAAGTCCTCTTTTTCTTTTTCTGTCAGGTGATGATATTTCAAGCATTCAACATGAGATAACCATGATGAAGGATTGCACTCACAAAAACATTGTCGCCTATTTCGGCAGCTACCTCAGGTTAGTCCCGCAGGAAACGAATAAATCGGAAACTGAAGTAAATCTAACAATGAACTTCTTCATATTCCACAGAAATAACAAGTTATGGATCTGCATGGAATTCTGTGGAGGAGGATCATTGCAGGACATTTACCACGGTACAATTCAAAGACTGACATCTATCTAATGTAATAATTAATGTGCTACATGAATGCATATAATTCCAATTACTGTACATAGATGTTCTAGGACATTATTAGCACTGCAAATAGATTGAGAATCGATTAATCTATCAAAAAATGTTTTAAGTGATTGGATAAAAAAAGCTGAAGTGGTAATGTTTAATGGTTTCATAAGCAAGCTTTGCTATATGTTGCTTCCGTATTTGTATGAAGGCTCATTCCGTTTGCAGTGGTTTCTGTTGTTATTTATATTGCCTGAAAGAGGGTTAATAACCATATGGTAACTGTGTTTCTGCAGTCACTGGTCCTCTGAAAGAGAGACAGATAGCTTATGTGAGCAGAGAGACACTTCAGGTGAGTGTACTTTCAAGTTTTTCATGGCGCAATAGGAAGCGATTTTAATCTTATGTACAGTATATGTTTTTAATGGTATATGGTTGTCTGTGGTTGTCTTTTCACACTATTGCATTTCACACTATTCTCACCACATCAAGCAATGTTTCAAACTTTTAACACTGCAGCGATTTTGAAAGCAACGCAAAACGTAAATAGTAGCGACAAATGTTTAAACAATACGGTGCTCGAATTTGGTGGTGAGTTATTTAGCAACAGACAATCTAAACAATAAACTAAACGCTTCCATCGCTTATGCATAAATATTAATGCGCTTTGTACAGTCACAGAAACGTCCACATGCTGTGTTTGGCAATTGCATCAATTAAAGCAATGATCATTTGATTTATGTAGAGACATTTCTAAACCAGTTGCATGCCTATTGAATGCCATACTTGCCCAACCATTGTTATTAACTTATTATTAAATATGTAGGGATATAAATTTACTCAAACTTTAATAGCAATGTAATATAAAATATGATCTAATTATAGTAATCAATAATATTTTTTATACTGTACCTTATAATGTTATGTCTAAATTGAGCTTTTTACGATTTCGAACTTTTACTGTTCTATTTCAACAAAAAAATAGAATATAATTTTTATATCAGCCATTTATTGGTTATTGGTCTTATTTAGGGATATACCGATATGAATATTTGGCCGATACGGAAAACCGATAATTCTTTATATTTGAAAGCTGATTACCGATATATTGGCCAATGAATCTAAATCCAAGTTTTTATGTGTTTTTTGAGAGCCTGATTACAAACATAAGTCTCACTATAAAATCCATGTCCCAAGCACACAATTATAATAATGTTCTCATTATAATTTTAATGCAGCCTATATGACATACTTGCGCTGCACATGTTGCACTCAACTGTATTTTCCTTTTTGAAGTGATTCCAATCATATTTCAAGCAATTCAAAACCATCATGGCGAAGAGTGTGCATCTGAAGTATCTCAACTGAAGAAAAGAATCCATTATTTATCGGCTTTAATATATCGGCCAATTTTTATTGGGCCGATAACATTAAAAATGAACATAATTCGTCAGACACCGATATGGTGGCCGATGTATCGTGCAAATTCAGTCTTATTTGTGTCGGACTTAACATTAAAGTTGAAATGGAACTAGAGTAGGGACAGATCTTTCCTTCGAAATGTGACATAAAGCAGCGCAAAACCGATTATCGGGAAAAAAAATTCGGGCTGGGATGAGGTTCTATCCATCGGTTGTTTATTGGACAGTGGCAGATCTTGCGAGCCTATTTGTTGCATGGAGCTTTTTATTAACAAGAGACATGAAAGTCATAAACAAATTAATGGTTATAAGTACATGTTATCAGTCAATGGTATCTGTAAATGTATGAGTCTGTTTTTTGGAGAAAATGTAAATGAAGTATCTGATTGCGAGGGCATTAGGAAGAAAGGGTCAGGGTTTAAGCAGACTAAATGATTGGAGAAATCTGTCGTTTCACCGAAAGATACATTTCGATTACAAATTATGAGGTTAGAATTTTAAAAAAAGAAACATGCATGAATTAATAATTCACAATAACATTACAAGATACAATAAAATACATTTATAAATTAGATAGGGTGAAATTCTACTGAATGCTACTCTGCTCTATTCTACTCAATGCTACTTCAATTTCAAGACATTCCTCTAAATATGCAAATAAAAGTCTAATGTAATTACTAAGCAGGGTTAAAGGTTAGTAAAAATGAAAACAAAGCTCATTTATGCTGTATTTTTCACATTTGTTTTCTATTTGTTTACAGGGACTACATCATCTCCATCATGCGGGAAAAATGCATAGAGACATAAAAGTAATGTTACAAATCAATAAGTCATTATTGCCTATAACAATGTTGCCATGCAGTGTGTTTGATAATCGTTAGTAGAGTTCATAATCTGTATATGAGTCTGTATCTCTGTATATCTCTCTATAGCACAATGATGCATGTGAGATGATAGCTTGGGTCTGATAGCGTGGATGTGCTCATTGTGTCATTCTTGGTTGCCCACAGGGTGCCAACATTCTTTTGACAGAGCGAGGAGATGTCAAACTAGGTCAGTCTGGGTTTACCCCTGTCTCAGACACACACATGCATATATTAACTAATACTCCATAAATCTCTTAAATATGGCCTTTTTCCTCCCCTCTGTCTGTCCATCAGCGGATTTTGGAGTGGCAGCTGAGATCAACGCATCTGTTGCTAAGAGAAAATCCTTCATCGGGACGCCGTACTGGTGAGTCGCCAAGATACGCTCCTTTTGTAAACACTTTTTTTTAGCGTTCAAAAGATTGGCGTCAGTAAGACTGCATGTATTTTAGTAAAAAGTTCAGTAAAAACCATTATTTGGGGAATTTTTACTGTTTCTACTTTAAAGGGTCAGTAAGCGATTTCTGAGAATCAGTGTTGAACACTGTTGATATTTGAAAACAACCCAAACAAACACACCCCTCCCTTCATTGCTCCACCCCCGAAATGACACGCAATGCGAGTGAAAAAAATATCTTTATCATAACAGAAGCAAAGCAAAAAAAAGCTTTGCTAAAAATATGACGAAAAGAACAAAAGAACAAAGAATATATATATAATACACAAGGAGCAGAAACAACGCTTCATTGGTGTCCATTTTCACAACCCTTCTTTGTCCAGTGATATTCCTCTGTCCTGTTCTCCATTGTAATGTCTCAGCCATCTCTCTTTCTACAGTCTTTCTTCAAATCTCCCTCTCTCTCCTCCCCCATCATGATTGGACACGCCCCCTACTTCTGATTGGCTACAAGTTTGTTGTGCTGCTCGGTCTGATTCACTTTCAACAGCGTTTTTCAATAATCACTTACTGCACCTTTAATTTTAAAATGTAATTTATTTCTGTAATGGCAAAGCTGAATTTTCAGCATCATTACTCCAGTCTTCAGTCACATGATCATTCAGAAATAATTCTTATATGTTGATTTGCTGCCCAAGAATGTATACATTGTATACATTTTAATTTACAGGAGGCTATTTCCACTTACATGTAATAGATAACTACATGGGTTGAGGTTAGGTTTAGGATTAATACCTAGTATTACACAGTTATTATAATTACTATAACAAGTTCATAGTATAAACAGGACTGTAAAATGAAATGCTACCGAAACACTTCTTATTACCATCACAGCTGAAAACAGTCTTGCTGCTTAATTTCATGTATCACTTGAATGACTTTCTCTCAGGATGGCCCCAGAGGTTGCGGCAGTGGAAAGGAAAGGGGGTTATAACCAGCTGTGTGATATCTGGGCGGTGGGCATCACAGCTATTGAACTAGCAGAGCTGCAACCGCCTATGTTCGACCTACACCCGATGAGGTTTGAACACACACACACACACACACACACACACACACACACACACACACACACACACACACACACACACACACACACACACACACACACACACACACACACACACACACACGTAGACCCTTTATGTATTCAAATCTTTTAACATCCTGTGATAGTCACACTATTGTACAAAGTACATTCCCCAATGTTAAATGTGCGATTTCATCAGTTTTCCTAACTTCAAATCGGTTTACACAGTTTGAGCCAGCCAAACCTTTGACCCATTTGGCAAACTTAAAACTTTCTATTCCAAAAACTAACAACAAAAACAGCAATGATTAATAATGTTTTTACTTGATGCTGCAAAGAGTGATGTTAAATTGTCTAGCAGACAACTCAAAACAAAAAGATGCAGCTTTTCCAACTCAACTAGGTGATGATGTCACATGAATTCGTATGATGTGAATCGTATGAAAATGTACGATTTTTTGTAAAAAAAAGTAATCATGAAGGTCTTTCTGAGGCGTAAGCAGATCATATGAAAACATACAAATGAGCAGTGTCGGGGAGTAACTAGTGACATTTAATGGGTTACGGAATTAAATGACAAAATAAATGTAACTGTAATCAGTTACAGTTACTAAGAAAAATTATGTAATTAAATTACAGTTACTTATGAAAATGATAAAGATTACAAAGGGGGTTACATCTGACAACTTACAGTATAAAAAAAGCTAGGATATGTTGAATAATATGAATTTTGTTTTTGATGTGCATGATGCCTCCTGCCATTTAAAGGCCGTTTAGTAAAGCGATGCTATTCTGATGCTTTTGATTGGTTCTCTTGTTTGAAATTGCAGCGCTATTTTTCTAATTTGCATAAATGTTTGAATTTGCAGGTTAACCCTGCCTGGTTTAAATGTTTCAAAATGATTAGCAGTTGAGAACATTTGGTAGAAAAAATTTAAAAAAGTTATCAAAAATCAATCAAATGTAATCAGTTACATTACTTCTTATAAAGTAAATGAAATAGTTACTCTACTTATTACATCTTAAGACCCCTGAAATCAAAATTCATTTTTTTTAGCTTTTAGTATGAAAATGTTACCCTTAAGGTTATGAATTAGCTAGTGTGTTCCAAATTTAGGAGATATAAGCATTCAAAACTTACCGTCTCTCATTTCCGCTAAAATGGATCACAGATTTTTTTGACATCACCGACATCATTTGACATCATTTTTTTCTCATCACATCTTCTGTCCAATCAAATGCTCTCTAGAATCCAACGTATCATCAGCGCTCGGATTCACTTCCATGGTGCTGTCAAGTACGACTTGCAGTCTGTGAGGTAAACTAAACGCTATTGGCTATTTGAAAAGGGGGAGGAGCCATTCAATATATCTCGCCCTAGCTTCCTGTTTCAATGGAAAGTCCGTCAACGCATTATACAAAGCTGCGCGTTCCAGGGCACTTCAGTGGGGCTTTAAATAGGGTAACTTGTCCTCTGTAATCTATTACATTTCTAAAGTAACCTTCCCAACACTGCAAATGAGATTGTACAAATTCACAAGAATTAGCCACCAGTTTGCCAAAATGTCAAACACTTATGAATTGCCATGAGATTGTGTTGAACTTTTCACAGACTTTGACCTTTAGGTTGAAAGGTCAAAATGAGATTTGGTGGTAGTGTTGGCTGCGAAGAATAGCAAAGTTTTTGTTATTATGCCCTCAGAGCTCTGATGCTGATGTCCAAGAGCAGTTTTCAGCCTCCCAAACTGAAGGACAAGAACAAATGGTATTTAATAAAAAGTATCATCTCATCTTTGCATTTTATTCAGTTTGCGATATCAATGAAAGCTAGCTCATTTGCATTATTAGGTCCACGGAATTTCACAATTTCATCAAAATGGCACTCACGAAGAACCCTCGGAAAAGGCCGACAGCAGAAAAACTCCTACAGGTGCAGAACTTGTTAACCAAAACTATGTCGAAAAAACATCTTTATTTTAGGGTCTCCTGATACTGGCTTTAATTTTTTTTTTATACTTTTTTTTTTTTTTTTTTTTTTACTTTTTCAGCATGCTTTTGTCACGCAGCTCCTCACACGTAACCTGGTTATAGAGCTGCTGGACACAGTCAATAACCCTGATCTTCAACAGACACACACTATGGATGAGAGCGACCTGGAGGTGAATGGAGGGCAATAAATGATATTTTCCTTTAAAATGGGGTAACAGTTTGTTTCAGATCTTTTGCAGCAGAAGAATGCAGTGTTTTCTCCAGTCCTAGTTCAGTGTGAGAGAAATATAAGTGATCCATTACTGACTTCTTGAAATGTGTAAACACTGTGACTGTCTGCTTATCAAGCTGTTTGTTTAACAGTCAAACAGGGTCAATGGCATAATGCTCAGTTTGTCCAGATCTTTTCAGTTCTTCATTAATTCAAAAATACATAAAAAAGCCATTCATACATTAAATGACTTGAAAGCGCTTTTGAAATTACTTTTGAGCAGCATCAAGTTAGAAATGTCAGGGCGATACAACTATCTTGACATCAAAATGAAGAAAAAAAAACGTAAAAAGATCACATAAAAAATAAAGAATGAACCCATTTTGTAAAAATATAAATATTTAAAAAGTTGGCAAGATTAGTTCAGGTTGAAAATTGCGATTTGGTGCAAAATAATTATTATTAAATAGGAAATAATCAAATAAATGTGTAATGATTATCTCTACACCAGGGTTATTATCGTTAACTAAAACTAAAAACATTTTTATTACTTGAAATAAAATAAACATTGACTTGAATTATTTTTTAAATATAAACCTAAACGTGTTTAATTACAACTAGTAAGACATCATTTCTCATTTTCATTTAGTTTAAATTAAAATGCTAAAATTACCAAAACTATGGAAGCTTGTTTCCGGCATGAAAAAAAAATAAATAAAGAAGATAATTGTGACTTTTAGGGAAAAAAAGACAGAATTGTGAGATAAAAAGTTACCTTTTTTATTTTTTATTCAGTGGCTGAAACAAGATTCCATTCAAAACAAATTAAACTAAATCTAAAAACTAATTCTTACAACAAAAAAATAATATATAAAATTTTTTTAAAGTAGTAAAAAATAACAAAATTACTAAAACTTGAATTAAATTTGAAGTGAAAACCAAAAAAAAAACGAATTTAAAATTCAAAACTATAATAGTATATCAATGATACCAAAGTAACACTGATGTGTTCAAGACACAATATTATTCACAATATAATTTCAAGTCATTAAATTAAAACTTGAAAATTTTATAAAGGTTTTTCAAAAACAAATTAAACCAATATGAACACAAAGAGTACATTTCTGAGAATGTATTTGTCATTGACCCAGGAATAATTATTTTAGCAGTTCCATTTGGTGCCACAAATGGTTAAAAAAATGGCACACTTTACCTTTAAAATTCAAACAATCACACATTTGTGTTACACAAAAGTATTACATAAACAGTAACATGGTTTTAAACTGACATGTGATATATGACTTTTAACATAACTTCTCTGTACAGTGCATTGTTTACTGTAAGGTAAAAGGTCTTTGTGTGGTTATAGAGTTTGTGTTAGTGTTTGTGTTTCTGTGTGTGTGTTTACAGACTTGCAGTGTCTTACCTGATAAGATTCATTCTCTAGCAAAACTTCCTGTTCAGAGAACTCTGTCTGAGGAGCAATGTGAGTCCTGTTCATACTTTAATACACAGTAAAACAACTACTTTATATGTTATTGCATCCGATAGCAGATAGACCATTTTTATATTAACATTTGCACAAAACACACATTTTGAGTATCTATAAGAGAAACCTTTGATTCAGTAGTTGATTTTTGTTTTCGTTTAATCTTTCAGTTAATAATCAACCATAACTAATGGGGTTTATATCATGCACTTTTATATAAATATTTTTATATTTGTACCTGCGGTCTACTTATAATATCACAGTTTCTTGTACTAAAAATGTCATTTAGTTTTTCATGAGCATTGTCTGTCCTCTCTCTGACCCTTAGAATTAAAGGGAAGTTCTCTCAATAATGAAAATTGAGTCATCATTTATTTACCCTCATGTCACTCCAAAACTGTATGACTTTCTGTCAAACATAAAAGAAGATATTTTGAGCAATGTCTCTGTTTTTTTGTCCCTACAATTGCCCCAGTGTTGTTTGGTTCCTAGCATTCTTTAAAATATCTTCTTTTGTGTTCCACTGAACGGTTTGGAATGACATGAGGTTAGAGAGTAAATGATGATGGAAGTTTCATATTTGGGTAAACCATCCATTTAAAGGGTTGTCATTATTGTCATTAAAATTACAATTGTCATTATGACAATCCAAACCTGTTGGACTTTCTTTAATCTCCGAAACACAAATTAAGATCTGTTTAATGACATCTGAGAGCTTTCTGTCCTTCCATTGACAGCCTATACAACTACCACTTTGACGCTTCAAAAAATTAATTAAGAGATTGTAAAACTAATCCATATGAATTGAGCGGTTTAGTCCAAATTTTCTGAAGAGCCACGGCTGCTTTAAATGATTAACAGATTGTATTTAGGCTTTTATTCAAACCGAATACTGCTTGACGTGCGAGACAAACCTCATTGGTTCCTGTAGAAGCTCAAACGTGCTGCGTAACACAAGAATGAACCTCATTGGCTCTTGCACTTCAAAAATGCTTGAGCTTCCGTTTATCACAACTAATGTGTGAGTTGATGAATGTTTCTATGTGAATACAAGCCTAAATTCAATCTGTTCATCATATATAGCGATCGTGTTTCTTCAGAAAATTTGGATTAAACTGCTCAATTCATATGGATTAATTTTACAATCTCTTTATGAACTTTTCAAAGCGATAAAATGGTAGTTACACGAACTGTCAATGGAGAGTGATGAACGATGAACGAATTCTAACGGGTTTAGAACGACATCAGGGTGAGTAAATGATGACACAATTAAACATTTTGGGTGAACTATCCCTTTAAGTCGCCATTTTTGGTATTGTGTCTTTAAGAATCCCACCCACTTCACATGTGAAATGAATAACAGCCCTCACAAATACACAAAACCCTACCATGGCATGTAAACATAATGATCATCAATGTATCCTTTTAATGTTACAAAAAGGTGTCATTTTTGGAGCTCATTTTCAGTTGTTGGTCTTTTTGGACCAAGGATTAAGGTCTCTTTTATTTCAAATTACCCCTATAACTTCAAGTTGCATATGCTTTCGAAAAATGACATTTCAACTGTAGAGTAATATGACTGATATGACCTCACCTCACAAGTACCAACCGGCTAATCAGGAGTGAACAAGAATGTGACATTAGTCAGTGAGAGTCATTGTTGTGATTTGGTAGATTACAGCAAGCCACGGCCACAAGCCAAGGCTAACTGGACAACAGCAGCTATTGTAACTGAGAAGCCACTCTAGAGCTATGAAAGGACGTATTGTGTGCGCGTGTGTGTGTTTCTGAGTGTGTCTTTAGGTGTATGTCTGTGTGCATAAATGCATGAGTGTGCATTCAAATCTGCATGTTAGAAAGTCATGCAGACAATACTATAGAAAGTGTCACGTTATGCTCCTACCACACGGTTGTATGTGAAAGGGCGAAACATGATGCAGTTGAATACAGTGATTCCGTTTTGGCTCAAGACCATCACTTTTTCTGTTTTCCAGTTGATCAAGTGAAGTTTGGGCCACCAATGAGAAAGGAGACGGATCCCTGTCCTGATCTGGTGAGATTAAACAATTGAATGAAATTGGAATTACTTTGTCCAATGTATCCATATAATTTGAACTGTATTTAAAGGGATAGTTCACCTAAAAATGAAAATTCAGTCATCATTATGTAGTTTCCCAACCTGCATGACTGGAAGACAAAAGGAGAAGTTTAGAACAATGTCATCTGTCACTCATTTCAATGACACCCAACACCAAACTTGAAAACCTTTGTGTTACATGGAAGAAAGAAATGACATGAGGGTGTGTGTAAATAATGACAATTTCATTTTTGGATGAACTTTCCCTTTAAATAAGGCTTCATATGCAAGAGTACATGCTCCTTTACACACTTTTTGAATTACTGATTGGTTTCTTGTTCTTCATCAGGGGGCGTGTGATGACTGGAGCTCTATCAGTGCGGACAAGGACTCGTTGTGGGTTTTATATATATATATATATATATATATATATATATATATATATATATATATATATATATATATATATATATTCACTCTTACTAGTTTAAAGTAATGGTAATAGTTGTAAATGTTGAGTCTGATGTGCTAACGCATGTAGGTCATCCAAAAACATTGATTGGCTCAGGGCTTTGACATCTGTCAATCACTGATAAAAGTCTAATGTGATGAGTATATTGTTAAATTTAGCTAAGACTTTATCTTTCTCAGAAGCACGAGTTTTACGAATTGCATTGTATTTTTTACTTGTTTTATTTTGCAGGAGTTTGTTAGAATGTGTGGAAGAGGCCTTGATGGAAAGGTAAACTGACTTTGTATTCTTTACACAGACAAAACTATAAATCTATAATATATATATATATATATATATAAAAAATATAACTATAAAAACAATAAATCATTGTAAAGGTACACTGCAAAAAAACATTCTTAATCAGATTTTTGTCTTGTTTTGATGTGGAAAAAATACAAAATACACACCTTCAAGATACTTTACTGTTCAATTTGTTACAAATAATTTATTGGATAAAAAACAGAAAGAAGACACAATATTTGATCCAATAAACAATCATTTTTTAACAAAGAGAAGATAAAAAAATGTATCTAAAAAAAAGTGTGTTTGTGAAGGTATATACGTATATATGCAGATAAATATGCATATACACATTTTTTAAAGGGGGGTATATTGAAGTAAGTTTAGATATTTCTTTCAAAACAAATAATAGCCAGGTATATAACCATAATGCCCCCTAGTCAGAGAATTATAATTATTATATTTATTTCTGTAGGGAATATTTGGTCACCTCCTTGTTAATAACTTACAGTTTTGTAAAGAAAGTGTTCTGTTTTTCCCCCAAAGTTAAAATTTAATTACAACCCTCCAACCACTTTACTGTAAATAACATGAGAAATATAACTTAAAATCAAAATGATGAAATGTCTAATTTTTCCTTGCTCTTTTGCAGGAGTTTGACTATAAAGAGGGGCTGTTCAGCTGCGGTAGGGAACAAAGAAATAAAAGTAGTATGTAAATTCAAATATCTTGTAGAATAACATAACTCATGTCTGTTTAATCTACAGCACTCACTGGATGAAGAGGATAAATATGGGACTGTGAAGAGAGTGGTCTCTTCTCCCCCATCAACAACAACCCACGGCCCTGCCAATCAGGAGAAATTATCTCCCGCTTTCTGTTCCCTCTCCTCACCTCTCATTGGCTCCACCCCTCTGAAGAACCCCGCCCCTGACACTAACCCTGCCATACTCAGCGAATCAGCATTGCTGATTGGTTCAACGCTGTCTGACCTGTCACTCCTCACAAACTCCTCCCTCTTCACAGACCCCTCCTTCCTCAGTCATTCCACCAGTCTGGGTTCCCTCTGTTCAACACCAACTGAAGGTGAGATAAGTCCATTCAAAGAGTATGTACATATGACCACACTTTGGGGCCGTTCACACAGAACGCATTTTTCCATTCCACTGCGCTACTTTTCCATTATTTTTCAACGGAAACGCGACTTCGCGCGAGACACGCCTTTCTGAAAACACCAGGTCAGAGGTCACTCTTCCGCCGGAACTAGACTCGTGTATGGCCGTTACCGGAAGCTAGTGATTATAGTTTGTAATAGTTTATAATATGGATATTTTTATTACAAAGTCACATCGCTTTGCTTTAGAAGGCCTTTATTAACCCCTTGGAGCCGTATGGATTACTTTTATGATGGATGAATGCGCTTTTTTTGGGCTTCAAAATCTCACTCCCCATTCACACAAAGCTTGGAAGAAGCAGTATATTTTTTAACCCCTTATAGTTTATTTATTTATAACTCCAATTGTGTTTGGTTGAAAAAAGAAAGTCACATAAACCTAGGATGGATTGAGTGTGAGCTAATTATGTTTGTTTTTTGGGGGGTGAACTAACCCTTAAAGGCCCCAATATACTAACGGCAAAGTCTTTTTCGTTCTTCTCTTAGGGCTAAAAAGGAATTCGAAATACGTGGGCAGCGATATACTGTTGGCGAACATTTAGATGTAATATGTAAATATGAGTTGCACAATTTTCTCTCAATAACAAAATATACATCACACATGACAGCGGTGAAAATCAGTGGTTAAGAAAGCATCTAAACATAGAGATGTGGATGT
Source organism: Meda fulgida (assembly GCA_030578275.1). Classification (NCBI taxonomy): domain Eukaryota; kingdom Metazoa; phylum Chordata; class Actinopteri; order Cypriniformes; family Leuciscidae; genus Meda; species Meda fulgida. The sequence continues at coordinate 21,180,860 of CM060636.1, forward strand.
GTTTGCACAAACTCTGCAATTCAACACTCTGGTCAAGTCAAGCCACGTCCATTTTTATTTATATAGCACTTTATACAATAGATTGCTTTAAAGCAGCTTTACAGTATTAACATGAAAGGACAGTTTCAGTGTCTCTTTCAATTAGAATTACAGTTTCTACTATAAAGTAGCTCTCCAATGTGTTCACATTTTTACTCGTCTGACCTTGATGTACTGAACAGAAGAAACAAACTAAAGTAATCGCTACGTACCAATGGTAGTTCGTCCCTTTTTTTTGAAAGTTTGCTTTGGCAAGCCAATTGAAACTCCCAAAACAAACTCCGAACAAATGTTGTTTTGGCATGTTTTTGTTCGAAATGATGTCACACAGTTCCATCTTTGTTTGGCTTGAAGTATATCAGGGTCTTTAAAACCCCTCACAACACCTATAGAAACACACTTAAAGCCCCAATGAAGGGCCTTGGAATGCACAACTTTGTATGGTGGATTTATGTCATTTCCACTGAAACAGGAAGCTAAGGCAGGATATATTGAATGGCTCCTCCCCCTTTTCAAATAGCCAATAGCGTTTAGTTTACCTCACAGACTGCCATTCGTACTTGACAGCACCATGGAAGTGATTCCGAGTGCTGATGATATGTTGGATTCAATAGTAGAGTGTGAATAAATTCTAGCCATTTCATTCTTAACCAACGTACAGTTGGAAAACTGAATAAAACTTGAGCGTTTGAGTAACCGAACACCCATCTCCAACCCATGTTTTCTCTGTGACGTGTCAACAGTCGCTTTGGCCAGGTGTTATTTATAGCATAGGGGGCGGGACTCTTTAGATCCTAGAGAGCATTTGATTGGACAGAAGATTTGATGAGAAGCTGAAGTCCGTGGGGATGTCATAAAAATACGTGATCCATTTTAGTAGAAGTACAAGACTATAAGTTTTGAAAGCTAAGATGTTTTGGAACACACCAGCTTATTCATAACTATAAGGCTAACATATTAATACTAAAAGCTAAAAAACGCCTTTAAAACCACTCTGCATAGCACTTTCAAGGTTTGAACCTACAGCCTTTTTCATCCCAGATCTTGAAGCATCAGGCCACACCGCTCCAGTGAAAATAATATAGTTTATACACAAATAAAACCAGCCTAAAAGCCCAACACTGATGCAGCCGCTGTGTTGAACAGGTTTGATAGCAGAGAGCTCTGTCGCTCCAGACCCAGGAGGACCCAGGAATAATTTCCCCCCACCTGACCCCCCTCTCTCCCCAGAATGGAGCACTCTCAGAAGGAAACCAGACGACGCAGTAAGTAGATCAAGAGGCTCATAACAAAACATTAAGAAAATATTACACAGGTCGAGTCAAACCATATCACAACTTGATGAAAATCTTTCTAAAATCTTTCATTGATTCCAGACAGCCGTTGTCCATGGACTGCCACCAACACCACAAGTACACGTACGTACAGAGAATCATGCTTCTAATTCAATTGCACGTTTTAATTTCATTCTTGTTGCTCTGTAATGAATCATAATTTGTCTTCCAGATGGGGGCCTGCTTCTCCAAAGTATTCAACGGCTGCCCATTAAAGACTCACTGTGCTGTTACATGGGTTCTGCCAAAGACCAGAGGTAAGACCAGAGTTAGCAGTAATTATTTATACATCACAATAGGGAAGAAAAGAAAATTACTACTTCCATTCCATTCTGACTTTAATTCATTTTTATTAAATTTTTTTAGTAATTTTTAGTAATTTTACCCCTGGTTTCACAGACATAGCTTAGTTATAGGGATACAAGGGATAGTTCACCCAAAAATGAACATTTTGTCATCATTTACTCACCCTCATGTTCAAACCTGTATGAGTTTCTTTCTTCTATTGAACACAAAGAAGATATTTTGAAGAATGTCAGTAACCAGACAGTTTGATGGACCCCATTGACTTTCATAGTTGGGAAAAAAACAATACTATGGAAGTAAACGGCTACCGTCAACTGTCTGGTTACCAACATTCTTCACAAATATCTTTTTTTGTGTTCAACAGAAGATAGAAACTCATACAAGTAAAAAAGTAAAACAATAAATAAAATAAAAACACCTGCAAGGCCTGAAAGAGATCAAGCCATAGCCAGGTAAGAGAAAGTAACTGAAAAGTAACGCAAAAGTAAGCTTTTTTGTGGAGTAACTCGATATTGCAATGCATTACTTTTAAAAGTAACTTTCCCCAACACTGCACACCAGTAAAGTTTTTTTTTCTAAGGCACATTTATAAAAGCCACATAAATGTCCTGGCTTAGTCTAAGCCATGTCTGTGAATCAGTCTTAGTCTTAAACTTAAAATTAGGCCGCATTTACACTGCAGGTCTTGATGTCCATTTCTGATTGGTTGACTATATCAGATTTTTTGACGATTTTCTATTAAAAGTGACCCACATCTGATATCTGCATTTACATGGCAAAATAACCCAAGATAGACTTACTGACCCTGAAAAGCTTAGGCCAAAAAGGAAGTAAAAACGGACAATGGACACAGATGACAAGATAATACAAGCTTTTGCTTTCCACACCATCTTTTAAAGGTCAGCAAAACATTGGGCTGAGGCTTCGTCCTCCATTGCGCCATTGAAAAGAGTCATGTGATCGCCGTTGATGTAATTTGCTACCATCGCTTTTTCAACAACGTACGACTGGGGAATATCCGATCTGTCCACTTACATGCAAGATGCAAATGCACGTATCTGATTCATATCAGATTTTTTTTTCACATATATATATTATAATATCGGAATCCATGTGCTTTTTTCCTGCTTACACGTTCATGGGTCATATCCGATCTGTGCCACATGGGAGGAAAAAAATCGGAATTGGGTCACTTGAATCATGTAATGTAAATGCGCCCTTATTTATCACAGTTACTTGGGAAGGCAACATTTTTACATTTTACGTTTTTTGTCGAATACTTTTATTTGAGCTTTATGTAAATGATCAAAAACATTTTAAATAGATTTAGCTAACGATAACAGCATTCTGTCTGTTGATATTTACCCATAGATCAATACCTTCTGCTGGGTGCTGAGGAGGGCATCTACACCCTCAACCTCAATGAGCTCCATGAGGACAGTATGGAGAAGGTAGATTATCTTTATTGACTCAGTTAATTTGAAGATGCTTAAATTGTTTCCAACTTAGAGTAAAAAATATTTAAGAAAGAAAAAGCTCAAAATAAGACAGTCACACTGTGAGATATAAAGGCACCATTACAAGACATAAAAGATACAAAGTTGCATAATACTATAAAGTTACCTTTTTATTTCATTATTTTAATTCTGAGGTGGAAACAAGCTTCCATAATTTACTAGAGCAAACATCTCATGAAAAAGTGTGTAATATTTTGTTTCTTTTCCAGTTGCTTCCTCAGAGGTGCAGTTGGTTGTACGTGATGAACAACGTTCTTATGTCTGTCTCAGGTATGTCCAGCGTTATTAATATGACCTTATTCAATCTACCATAAAGATCTGATGTCTTCATTAATTGTCCCTGCTCTCCTCCGTCGACAGGAAAGTCCTCACAGTTGACTTCTCATAGTCTGCCGGCACTTTTTGAGTACCGCAGAAATATGCAGCGTAGACAGGGACATCTAGCCATTAACGCACACCGCTTGAGCACAAGGATAATCGCAAGGTTTGTCACAGTTTGGTCAATCTATCCGTGAATGTATAAGATCGTATGATGTTCATTCATGAGGTTACATGAGTTATTATGATGCGCAATTATTGTTCGAAACAGACACACTGGTTGAAGACTAAAAACCTAGAATGCTAATTTTACAGATGTAATAATATTTCCTTATGTCTATTGTAATATAATAACTGTTTATTTATTTTTTACATAATTACAAACAAAAAATGTCATTTTTATATTTTAGTCAAAATGTGTGTGTGTATATATATATATATATATATATGTGTGTGTGTGTGTGTGTGTGTGTGTGTGTGTGTATATGTGTATAAGTTTTAATTGGTTACTAAATAGGTTATAGCCGTTAGATATCACCCCAAAAATGACATTTTATATACTGTAAAGTGTGTGCGTGTAGAGTATATATATATATATATATATACTTCAAAAGTATATAGCTGCATGAACGTTCAAAAGTGTGTGTGTGTGGTGTGTATATACTGCCGTTCAAAAGTTTGAAGTTTTGGGGTCTGTTTGAAGAATTCTCTTATGCTTACCCAGACTCTATTTATTTGATCAAAAATACAGTAAATCAGTAATATTGTGAAATATTATCAATCACATGATCCTTGAAATGTTTCTAATATGCTGATTTGGTGAAACTTCTCTTATTATTATCAATATTGAAACCGGTTGTGCTGCTTAATACTTTTTTGGAAACCATTTTACTTCGTTTTCAAGGTTCTTTGAGGAAATGAAAGTTCAGAAGAACACCATTTATTTGAAATACAAATATTTTGTAACATTATAAATGTCTTTACTGATCAATTTAATGCGTCTTTTTTGAATGTTGACTTTTGACCGTGCATATAGTTTCATTTATTTAAAATAAAACGTGTATTATTTAAAATAAAATGTTTTATACATTTAGGAAATAAAGAAATAATTAAATGAAAATGCCAATTTTTTGCGAACATTTATTAAGGATAAAAAATAATCAAGTTCCCCAGGAACTCCTTACCCCTAACTATTGTCATTGTGCCATTGAGCTAGCCATTCTCAGTTTTTCAGACTTTATTCATTTAGGCAGTAATTCTCTTTTTTTTCTCCAGGAAGTACGCCATGTCAGTAAAGATCCCAGACACCAAGGGCTGTAGAAGATGCAGCGTGGGTGAGGACCAGTGACCTCTGTAGGAGTGTGTGAATCATTCTCTGGGCATTTCATGCACATCTTAATGTTTATTTCTCCGCTTCTAGTACGAAACCCCTACACTGACAGCGTCTTTCTGTGTGCTGCTGTGCCATCTGGTTTAATCCTTCTAATGTGGTATGAACCTCTGCAGAAGTTCATGCAGCTCAAGGTGAGAAATGAGAGATAAGAGCGATGGTTGGTAAAAATATCTGCGCTGTTGCGTAACTTTCCTCTCTCTTTCTCTCAGCACATTGCTCTCAGTCTGCCGGAGTCCCTGCCCATCTTTGAGCTGCTTGTGCAGGAAACGGAAGAGCTGCCACGGGTCTGTGTGGGGGTGAGAAACCGTCCCAGCCAAAGAGACACCACTGGACAGATGCATTTTGACATCATCCACCTGGATGACACTCCACAAAGTCTGCCTGGTGTGGATACGAAATACTGTTAAGTCACTGTACTGCATGTTTGTTTAACAACAAAAACGATTTATGTAAAGAATCGTTCCAATAAGCTACATGATTTACATTGCCACAATGACATAGACTGATTGGTAGTGTGTTTTTATGTTTGACTGGAGTTATCTGACTTCACAGATGGCGAGTCTCTGGAGGTCAAGCAAGTGATTCAACTCGACAGGGACACGGTTCTCATCGCACTGGAAAGTAATGGCCTCTAACAAATACTTAAATGCCCCCTCACACGCACACACACACACACACAAATATCTAAATTAATTTAAACTCAGAAATTCCTAATTTATTTCAGTGCAGTGTCTTGCCCCATAGACTTCCATTATAGGTGCATTATTGTCAATACGATTGTTGTTTTTACAAATCAATGGGGTGTAACGTGATCCTCATGACACAATTCGATACATATCACGATACTGAACTCATGATACGATATTATTGCCATACTCCTAGACATATAGTGAAAGGTTAACAAAAAAAGGTACTGTTGATTAAAATGCTAAATTTGATATGACATTGTGGGTGTAATTGAATAGGCTTGGGCTTGGTGCTGGAAACCCAATGCACAGGACAATAGTGACACCAGAATAAAAAATATTCATGATTCTAAAGCTGAAAATACAGAATTGTTTTAGACTAATATGCTTGCACTTTTTACTGGTAACATTTGGCATTATCGGGACCCACAAATATTCCCAGACTGCATTATTATACATTATGTTCAACATTATATATAGCAGTTTAATGTAGTACTGACACTAAAAAAACTGAAAATCTCAAAACCTGATTTTTTTTCCTCACACAGTAATTTTTATTTTGGTTAACTATACACACAATACATTTTGTCACTATCCACGATGCATATTGTTGCATTTTTGTATTGCGATATATATTGTGACATGATTTATTGTTACACCCCTACAAACCAATGAACTAAATCCATTAACAGACCTTTCTGTTTCAGACACAGTGAAGGTCGTGAATCTGCAGGCATGTCCGAGCCATCAGAAGACCTCTGAGCTTGCTTTTGAGTTTTCCATTCAGACGCTGGGTAAGTCCCGTCAGACTGTAGCCATCATGTTCACCTCGTTCTGTTGCATCTGGTGGTAATGTGGCTGTTTTTAAAGTTTGCCTACAGGACAGTGTTCTTGCCTTCTGGAAACATGGTCTGAAAGGCAGGAGTTTACAAACTAATGAGGTAAACCTGACATCTATAACAATGATGGATTCACTGATGAATGAGAAAGGAAGGAAAAAAAGTATAAAATATTATGCTTTTTTATCTCAGGTTACCCAGGAGATCACAGACAGAAGTCGAGTTTTTCAGGTTTTGGGAACAACTAGGTATGTTTTCACACTGTGTTTGAGCAACATGTTTGGTAATAGAAAAAAATGTAATCATTTACTAATAATATAATGTTACCACAGGGATATTATCTTGCAAAGTACTCCTACGGATGATCCGTCTGCCATGAGCAACCTGTACATACTCACAGGGCATGAAAGCACCTACTGATGGGACTGAGATACTGAGAATGTTCAGCAAAAGCTGTAAACACTACAAAGGTCGATAGTTCTCTACTAAAAGTGTCGTGCCATCAGGCCCGAAAAGCTCCAAGAACAGAGGAAGACATGATGGAGTGATGCACACACAGTTCTCCGGAGCCTTTTAGGACCAGACTCAAGAATTGGAGCTGATTTGGAGGTGCGAGGTTCAACCATGGGAGAAAGTGACCTGTAGACCTACATTAGACCTACACTAGGTTTGAAATAACTTGTGGAACAAGCTGTTATGGGTCACTGACTAAACGATTGAGATGTTCTATTTAATGTTAGACAGTTTGGTGTATTCCTTGTTTTGGAAAAACTCAGTTATAATTTCAACATGTTTTGGTGCTGAGGTTCAGAATCATCTTTCATTGGCCAGTAAATCCAGTTGTATTGATAGAATTTAGTAAAACTTGAAAGCCATGGAAAATCCCCCAGAATCCCAAATTGTGAAATACATTAAATAAAAGTAACCAACAAGGATATGAATACTTTATTTACTGTTGTTGTATTCTTGCACTGCACTATATATTTGTGTTGCTTCATGTTAGTTCAGTTGGATAGTTCAACCAAAAATGAAAAATGTGTCATCATTTACTCAACCTCATGTTGTTCCAAACCTGTATGAGTTTCTTTCTTCTGTTGAAAACAAAAGAAGATATTTTAAAGGATGTTAGTAATCAAACAGCTGATGGTAGCCATTGACTTCCATAGTAGGAAAAACAACTGGAAGTCACTGGCTACTGTCAACTGTTTGATTGCACCAACATTCTTCAAAATATATTTATTGTGTTAAACAGAAAGAATCTCATACAGGTTTGGAACAACATGAGGGTGAGTAAATAATAACAGAATTTTCTTGTTTGGTTGAACTATCCCTTTAAGTGCTAGCACTAGTGGGCGCTGTTTCTTTCATGAGTTCTTTATTTTATAACGGTGTCTCGTCTTTTTTTGAGGCACATTTTAAAAACAGGAAGCGCTTTATCCAGTCGTCCATCAAGTCTTATCCTTATAAGTCTATTTAATAAAGTACTTCTAGTGGGAATGCGCTGTACTTACGACTTACTTAAACCGTGTTATTTGTATATAAAGAGTTAAATAGGGTATTCTCAGGATGAGTTTAGAGGTGGCTTGCTTGTCATTTCGCCAGCCGTACGCTACCCTTGTGTTGAATGGCGTGAAAACGATAGAGAGCCGCTGGCGGCCCCTGCTGTCAGAGATGCGGAACTGCACTCTAGCCGTTCACATCGCCCAGAAGGACTGGGAAGATGAGGACTGGAGACTCATCCTCACTGAAAGGCTGGGAATGACAACCCAGCAAACGGAAGAACTTCTGATGTCTGGAGACAGGTTTGGACGTGGTGTTATAGCAGGTGAATAAATAAGTAATTTTTAATGCTGTCTAGCCACACCCTAGCAACCACATCATTATTATTTGCATAACTGTGGGGTTTGTGTGTCGATATAAACCATTGTATATGTGCAGGTCTGGTTGACGTTGGGGAGACATGGCGTTGTCCTGAGGATGTTCCCTGTGAAGAGATGAGAGAGCTGGAGACTGCGGCTTGCTTGACTGAACTCAATGTGAAATACCTTACAAGACTCTCAAACCCGCGTTGGCTCAGTGAACCAATGTATTCTAGGGGCCATAAAGATGTGTGGACGGTACACATCCCAGTTCATCTACTTCCCTCTGCTGCTTCTCATCCGTGATAGTCAACATTGAAACAAAATACACAGCGTTTGGGTCAGTCCTGGTATTCTGTGCCTCATCATCAAATTTGAAAAATCAAACTGTTTTTAAAATAACTTTTTTGTGTAATCATGATATGTTGATGTAAAACATTTGAAAAATTATTTTGGCCAAGCTTGGGTACATGTAACCATTTATTAAACAAAATCAATGAAGTGGTAGATCAAAACATCCACCCTGTTAAATTAACAATGTTTAAATACTTATGATACTAATTTATGGGCATTGTGTACATTTTCTAGACAAAAACACCAGTTAATAAATGATCAGAAAATATATATAATATGTTTGAATTGAACTTACTTTCGCACAGACGCATCATTTTACATTTTTCATTTTCAGATTCAACTTTTTAAAGTGTTACATTGATACTCCAGTAATTTTCATTGCCACTTAATTATTAATGTTTTTTGTGCTATTTTTATGAAATTATTATAAAAACTGTTTAGCAGGGTGGACAAGTGGTATATAAAATATATGGATGGATCATTTTATATCTCAGTCACAACACTTAGATGTATTATTTTTGTTTGAACTGTATTTTGATTGGAAACATCACAAAACATTACCAAATAACTTTAAATACACTACTTTTTCCCTGGGCACCGAATCCCAGGAATGACCATTTGTGTCTGTAAAGTCACTCAGATGTGAGATTTGTAATCCATGTAATTTATGCAGGTTCTATCTTAAATGTTGAATATAAAAACATGCATTTGTGATCGTGATCATAGATATAGTATTCATTTATAATGAGGTAGTAAGAATAACAGGGCTCTTGGAATATAAAAATAGAAAAACGTGTAGGTAATCATTTCAGGGGAAATGAGGATTCAACACTTCAAAAATAAATTCTACATTATGGGAGCATAGTTGTAAGGACATTTTCTTTGTGTATAGCTCAGGATTTGGATTTGGAGGAAGAATTGTTCCGAGCCAGATGGGTGCTCACCCCTAAAGCCCAATTTATACTTATGCGTCGAACTCACGCCGTAGCTACGTCAGGCTGTGTGTAGCGCGCGTACCCTGCGGTGTACCCTGACGTGCACCTCTCCAAAGATGTAACAACGCGTCAATTCTACGCGGACGCAAGCGCTGTGATTGGTCTGCTAGAACCCCTCCCTCGGGTTTCACATGCTCCCTCTGCATGTGTAATTGCGCGTAAACGCGGACAACGACGCAGAAGTATAAATGAAAATCAACGCGTAGCCTATAGCGTTGAGGCACCGGCGTTGGTCCGACGCAGAAGTATAAATCAGCCTTAACTCCCCCAAGATTATACATGAAATCCTTGAGACGCTTTCCAAACATTACCTCACGCTATTGCATTTTGGGTAACGTAGTCTTGTTGATATTAATTAGCGCTGGCGTGGCGATGCGGGAGGCGAGTTTACCAATCATACTGCGTTGAAGGCCGAGTATTAATATTCATGACTTAAGTCTTTGCCATTGGAAGATATCGACGCAACGTAATTAATATTCATGAGCAAGCCATCACCATTGGAAGTTTACGCATTACAGACCTGATTCACATTTATGAGCGATATCCCTACACAGTAGGATTTCGAGTCTTTGCGAGTCACAAAGTTTTACAGTTATCACTTGTATGGCACACGATGAGCCTGTATGCAACATAGCGTGATTTTGAATTTCTTAGGATGGACAAGCGACAGACCGCACCACAGTCAAGCTCTGAAACTCCAGACAGGTCAGTGCCAAAAACACCCCTTTTATATATTATGATGCCTACTCCATCAGTGGCGTGGATGCGTACTTCTTGTAAATCGCGTTGGTTGCGAACGCTGTGTAGAGACGAGTTGTCATAAACCATGGTGTTTCACCGCGTTCTTCGGTTATTTACTGAGTGACTTGATGCAAACAAAATTCTTGGGCTTACTTTGTTTGAATGAGGTGTTGTCTCATAACCAGACATGCTGATAAGAAAGTAGGCTACTTTATCAGCATGAGAAATTGATGACGTTAAAGGTGCACTTTTTTATAGCTAATTAATGTTTTACTTATAGAACAAACAGCGGTTATACTTTTTTTAAATAAATGATTCACGCATACATGAGATGATGACTCCAGACATAGTCTTAGAAAAAGCTTTTGTTAGTCAGAGCAGCGGGTCGCCCCCTCATGGGAGCCGTTGTGTTGATATCACGTGACCAGCCGTGCCACGTAATTGGCTGAATTACTAATAGTAAAAAACAAAAACAAAAAAACAGCAATTATAATTCCTTTCAGCCAGCGCTCAAGACATTTTACACAGTATGATTATAAAAGTACATAAACTACAGATGCAACAGCAGAGTCTGAGTCAACAACATAGTTAAGAATGATTAACTATTAGTTTGAATAAGAGCCAGCTGAACATAAACAAATGCTCACTGAGTGTGCTTACATATATTATTGTCAGAAGTATTGCGTGACTCACTACCAGTTTTATATTTTAGTCCCACAGGGGCTCATGTTGAATGGTGCAAACAACTGATTGCTGCCACAATGTCAAGTCCGATCTCTGGATCCGTCAGCTCAGAGACAATTTCTAGAGAGTGCAAGGTATGTGTATGTGCCAGTTTTTATATTAATTATATATATTGAAAGAAATTCTCAACACAGATCTCTTTCGGTTTGGATTGCATTACTTTTACAAAGAACACATCTGCTTTCTTTTATTTTGTAGACACTTATGTTGACACTTATGTTGACACTTATGTTCCCTGATTTATTCTTCTTTTTTTTTCACTTATATTTCATCAATGTGTGGCAATACGTAGAGGCAGTAGACCGCATACAGAAGCAAGCAATATGAAGAAACATGTAAATGCTCACTAACTCAAAACAGGTTTCAGTTTTTTTTGTTTGTTTTTTTGTATGCATTGCCAGAGATCTCTCCACCCAGTGTTTTTAGTTTATACACTCTTACGCAAGAGTCAGCACAATTTAGACAACTGCTGTTTTTGTCATGAAACCACAGTGGATCAGAACATTGCTGATCAAGTTATTTTGTCAAGTCTACCCTCCACTGTTTCTAACTAATTTCATTTGAAAACTAAATTATTTACTCCTCTTTTTGTTACAAACCCTTTCGGTGGAACACAAAAGGTTATTTTTTCCTGGCCATATCCTAGAATCATAAAAGAATCATAAAAATAGTCCAGATAACTGCTGTAAGTACTTCTGATGTCAAATGAGCTTTGTGTGAGGAACAGACTGAAAAAGCATGCTGTTAACCAGATAATTAAATCCATTGAACACAACAACAGATTTGTGAATCATTCAGACCAGTTTTATGAACTAAGATCAACTGATTCACTGAAAAGATGGAAAATCCGACTCAAATGAATCAGACATCGCTATTTCCCTCATAAACGTGACCAGGAGAGCTTGGTTGGCTGTCAACGTATTTTATGTGAATAACTTTGGTCTGTTCCTCACGCAAAGCTATTGGATGATTAGCAAGACTTGGAATATAGTGCACAGGTCATATGGACCAATTTTATAATACATTTAGGGGGGAAAAAAGCTATGGAACTTCAAACATTGATGACTCTCATGAGTTGAGATCTACTTCTCTGTTAATCTTGCAGAACCTCTGATTGATTCTGACACTGCTTCTGTTTCGGTTATTTAACTGGGTTGTATAGCATGTCAAATTGATGTAAATGTTGTCAAATTAACCTTTTTAAATAAAAAAGTTGACTATGATAACAAATTGTACAGAACTTCTCTCTCCAGTCCAAAAATACCCTGTATTGAAACATAAAAGTAATGTCATTTTTTTATGTTCAAAAACGTTCGCCCATCCCAGTCAGTATCATACTTTTCTTTTCAGAGTTTTTGGTGCAGAAACCTTGACTGACATATAAGACGTCTGGAAAAATATAAAGCGATACAAAATGTGTATGAGCCCTTTCGACCTTATTACACCTGCATGAAAGCTTGTAGTTCTCATAGTTTCTTGAAATGATTGCATCTGCTCTCTTTTACTTTCTCTTTCCTCATCGATCTCTGTTTTTTCTGTGGTGTTGTGGTGTTTCTTTGGTGCAGGACTGTGATGTGGAGGTTAAAGAATTTCTCTTGGACAGTGGCCCTCAACAGACTGCCCCCTCTTCGGCAAGTCTTTCTCTGCCTGTGTTTGTGTGTGACTCCGTTAACAATTTGACATGATTACTTGCTTACAAACAGAAATAGACCATTTCAAGACACTTACTTCCAAATAAAATAAAAAAGCACACAAATGTAATTTTAGTCAAACTAAAAAAATTAACCCCCATCCATCCATTCATGTCTATACCTATATGTCCATCCATCCATCCATTCATGTCTATATCTATATGTCCATCCATCCATCCATTCATGTCTATATCTATATGTCCATCCATCCATCCATTCATGTCTATATCTATATGTCCATCCATCCATCCATCCATTCATGTCTATACCTATATGTCCATCCATCCATCCATCCATTCATGTCTATATCTATATGTCCATCCATCCATCCATCCATTCATGTCTATATCTATATGTCCATCCATCCATCCATCCATTCATGTCTATATCTATATGTCCATCCATCCATCCATCCATTCATGTCTATACCTATATGTCCATCCATCCATCCATCCATTCATGTCTATATCTATATGTCTGCCTGTCCTTTCATCTATTTATTTATTTATTTATGTCTATCCGTTTGTCTATCCGTTTGTCTATCCATCTATCTATCCATCTATCTATCTATCTATCTATCTATCCCTCTGTCTGTCTATCTATCCGTCTATCTGTGTCTATCTATCTATCCATCCCTCCGTCTGTCTGTCTGTCTGTCTGTCTATCCGTCTGTCTGTCTGTCTGTCTATCCGTCTGCCTGTCTGTCTGTCTATCCGTCTGTCTTTCTGTCTGTCTGTCTGTCTATCCGTCTATCTTTCTGTCTGTCTGTCTGTCTATAATTGTCTGCCCGTCTGTCCTTCCATCCATCAATCTATCTATCTGTCTGTCTGTTTGTCCGTCCGGCCATCCGTAAAATCTTGTAAATGTGGATTTCTTGCATTGTATGCTTATTATAATGAACTGTATTTTTTTTTTGTCCATGTAAATGCACTAATTATAATATTTTGATATCATTTAATCATTAATTTTAATGCTTGCCTGCAAAGGCACTTTAGATTTATTACTGTGAACACATTTTCAGTTTGTTTTTTACCCCGTCTAAATTATTTTCTGTGCCGCAGACGCTGTCGAAAGAGCATGATTTGTATTTTAATCTGCTATATGCCAATAGTTCTCCAGTATTGATATAGCACATAACGGAGTGAGGTGGAAAATACAAATGGCTTGACTCATATGCCATTATGAAATATCACCACCCCGTGCCATCTTTCTAGGGCTTTATTAGCATAATGCTGAACAGATCTCCATAGATCTTTTGTTTTGGTGAAGGTCAAGCCTGTTGAATTCCACAGTGCTGTCGTTGTCCTGCAGCTGGACCGCAACAGAATGACTGAATTCTCTGATTCGTCTGTGTCCACGAAGCTGCCAAACAGTTCTGTCACTGTGGGTGGAGCAGACCCTCGTCCCTCTGAACTCCCTACTGCTTGCTGACAGCAGTTTGCTCACAGAAACAGCCTTTTCAGGGCCAAAACATTGACTTGTGGTTCATGGGATCTTAAAAGATAATGCATGTAGACCAGAGTTTCTCTAGTTACTGGTGCTAAATTCACCATCAAGATGTTAGAGTTTTGTACATGGTTGTCAGAACGTTACTCTGTTTTGCTGAGTGTATTTTAGCTATGTGAAGTGCATATTCCCTTCTGTCAAAGTTTATGAAAGCATAAAAAAATATGAATCTCACTGAGATTTTCTCCCGTCTTCTGAATAACAGCTCTTTAGTTTACAGCCTCAAGCACTGGACCGGCTGTTTGCTTCAGGCAGAGAGAGAACTTAAAGTTTGGGAGTGGTGGAAAGGAAACCACATAAAGAGTATTTTTGTATCTGAGAGGTACTTTTCTAAATCACCATTTGTTTAATTCTTCTTTAAACCCCTCCATGTTGCGGTTGTTGTGGTTGTTTTGGGCGTATAGCTACCAACGCTGAAGCAGGTTAGATATAAACTTTGCAGATCAGTGGGCCTCCAGGAGCAGGGTTGAAGACCAACTGTATGCCATAGACTTTCACTGAAGGGGGGACATGGGCCATATTTAGGTACCATAATATTATAGTGCCATTGGGCTCTGGGTTTGCTCTTATGATTTTATCAGAAACCAGCCACAACGCCTTAGCAATGGCATAGCAATTCCCTGGAAAAATGGTGGTGAGTTTTACATATTCTGGTTATGTACGCATTAACCTAATTGCAAAAAGACAACATTCTAGATTCTAGAAATTCAAATAAGACAGCTGGCATATGCCTGTATTTATCAGAATTGTGGATGATTTAAATAACTTCTGAACTTCTGAAGAACTTCTTATCAGAAAAAAGGCTTATTTAGAATATGGACCGTAAACGGAAAATGATGTGCATGTAATCATATCAAAATGTGTTTTTTCCAATGTGTGACAGGCTCTCAGAGAAGGAAATAAGCAGGCTCAGATGGAGGAGGCTCCACGTGTTCCTGGAGAAACCATCAAGGCTATTGGTAAGGACCTTAAAACCTGCCCATTCGTGGTTTAGCATCTTTTTACCTGATGTAACAGTTCAGAACCACCATGAAGCATAGCAAGTTAAACATAATATGACATAATAAGTTAGAAATTTGGTCTCAAGGTCAGTGGACAAGGCTTTACATATTATTGTCGTCCTTTTTAGGTAGAATAGGTTAGGCAAAAGTGGATGGAATAGTCTTCCACACATATGCACATCAATGGTAGATAACCTTTGTACGCTGTGGTGTTTTCACAGTTAAAGACGTCATGTATATCTGTCCATTCTCTGGGGTTGTGAGAGGGACTCTCACCATCACTGATTACAAGCTCTACTTTAAGAGCCTGACACGGGTAAACACACTCTTCTACTTATTTTTACATTATCGAAAAGGCAGTGACATACGGTGGCCCAGTAGTGCACAACAACGAAATTTAAAAAGCAAACATAAGTTCACAACACAACGAAATTAATCCACAACACAACGGAAATAAGCCATGCAAGTCTGTCATTTAGGCTACATACATTTATAATGGGAACATTATAATTGGGGGCTTGGGACATGAATTTTAATGGTGAGACTTTTTTGTAATCAGCCTCTCAAAAATTATATAAAAAATTGGATTTAGATTCATCTGCCAATATATCAGTTATTGGATTTCCAATATCAAATCGGTTATCGGTATCGGCCAAAATTTTCATAAGAATTATTCCAAACTTTTGAACAGCATTGTACTGAGTTTCTGTTCAGTTACTGTCTCAGTAGATTGATTAAATTAAATTTTATTTTAAATGCTTTTATTCCAGAGTGTTTTCTCAAGTCTCAACAAGCACAAATGTTTTGGTTGGTTATTAAGATTGTTTCTGTGTTTGCGAAAGGATTCTCCATTTGTGCTGGATGTGAATCTTGGAGCCGTAAGCAGACTTGAGTCTATCGCTGTTCAGAGTCACGGAGACAACACTCAAGGACTTGAGATAGTCTGCAAGGCAAATGACAAGTTTTCTTCTTTTCACCCTTCATTGGCTCTTGGCCTATGGAAGCTTATTTCTACCACTGAATAAAAAATGTAAAAATTAAAAATATCTCTCAAATCTGACTTTTTTTCTCAGAACTGCATGATATAAAGTCACAATTGCGTGTTATAAAGTCACAATTGCGTGTTATAAAGTCACAATTGCGTGTTATAAAGTCACAATTGCGTGATATAAGCTCATAACAGCGAGTTATGAAGTCAGAATTGCATGATATAAAGTTGCAATTGCGTGTTGTAGTGTCAGAATTGTGATATAAACTCATTATTGTGAGTTATAAAGTCAGAATTGGATGATATAAAGTTGCAATTGCATTTTATAAAGTCAGAATTGCGAGATATAAACTCGCAATAGCAAGATATAAAGTCAGAATTGCAAGTTATAAAGTCAGAATTGCGTGATATAAAGTTGCAATTGCGAGTTCTCAGAATTGCGAGATGTAAAATCGCAAAGTCGCAATTACCTTTTTAATTTTTTATTCTGTTGCGGAAAGAAGCTTCCATACATGGCCTCTTCCCTTATCTGTCTTAGCTTAGCTTTTTATTCTCTTGCACACACTTTAAAATTTACAATTTCTACAGGACCTGAGAAACCCCCGGTTTGCATACAAGAAGGAGGGACAGAGCGATTTGGAGGTGTTTGAAATAATGTCAAAGTATGCGTTCCCTCTCTCCCACAACCTGGTACGACTTCTTGAAATCACCCACATATGACACTTGCGTGAGCATGTGCTATACACACCATAGCGCACTAGCTGACAATGTTTCAATGTGTTTAATGATACACATTCCTTCTCTTCCCTCAGCCTCTCTTTGCTTTTAAATACCGAGAGAAGTTTCCAGAAGATGGCTGGAAGATCTACGACCCAATCGCTGAGTACAAGAGACAGGTAAGAACTGTCATCACCACTCACCATGCAAAATTTTGGACAGGTTATCATTTTGGTATTGCAGTATGTTCTGATGTTATGGGTGATGGCAGGGTCTTCCAAACGAGAGCTGGATCATCAGTAAAGTGAACGGCAGTTATGAGGTGTGTGAGACGTATCCTGCTCTGCTGGTCCTGCCTTCAAACGTCACAGAGGACGAACTGAAGAGAGTGGCGGCCTTTAGGGCCAAACGGCGCTTCCCTGTAAGAAGTGTTTTTTTTTTTTTTTTATCTTGTTTAACAGTTAATATTTACTTTACAACGGGCCCTTGTTTGGCCAATTTAAATAATTGTATTGTCATCAGTGCTATTATAGTTAACGTAAACGGGTTTGATACTCAGTACAGGCATGGTTTGCAGTGTGTGTGTGTGTTCACTACTCACTGCTCCTAATGTGTGTGTTCTAACTTGGATGGGTAAAATGCATAGGACAAATTCCGAGTATGGTTTACAATACTTGGCCTTCACATGTCACTTTCACATAAAGCTGTGATATCAAATGTCTGAGTTGTATACTTACTTTTTAATAGGCCTTCTCATTAACACCATTATGAATAAATTCAGACCGATTTGCAAATACCGCACACACTCGAAAACGAGAGACGGTATGTATCGCCGTAACCAATCATGACGCTATGGAGACCGTTTTTAAATATGGTTTTAAATATTAAATGCTGTTTTATTTGTTCTGTCATGCCCATCTTCTTAAACGTAATCACATTCCCTCAGGTGCTGTCCTGGATTCACCCTGAGAGTCAGGCCGCTATCGTGCGCTGCAGTCAGCCACAGGTGGGTCCGTCAGACCGTCGCTGCAGGGAGGATGAACGGTACCTTCAGACGATACTCGACGCCAACGCTCAGTCTCACAAGCTCTGCATCTTTGATGCCCGCCAATGCACTGTGGCTGACACCAACAAAGTAAGAAAATGTGTTTTAAAAAACAAATACTACTGCCAGTGTTGGAGGTAATGCGAGTTACGTAATCAATCACTTTTTTCAAGTAACTTGTAAAGTAACGCATCACTTTTAAATCTACAACAAAATATCAAGCTACTTTTTTAAACAAGTAACGCAAGTTACTTTGTTTCCCATTTATTGCCTGACATCTGTTCGGTCCCCATGTTGAGAGAAACCGTGATTAATGTGCAGAGTCGTTGTGTGCGCCGTGTGTAAACATTATGGTCATTGTAGTTCTTGATTAAATCTCACTCGCACAAAAACAGATTCAGCAGTCCTCAGAATGAATAAAAACTGTAAAATGCAAACTCAGAATATTACGCAAACCCCGAATAATGGAATGTTCAGTTATTTAAAAAATAAATAATTCAATTACTAACAAACAAGCCTAGCCCTGGTGAGGAAAAATTAACGCAAAAGTAATTTAACTACTTTCCATTAAAGTAACTTCAATGCAATTAGTTACTTTTGTAGGGAGTAACACAATATTGTAACGCATTACTTTTAAAAGTAAATTTCCCCAACACTTTTATTCAGAAAGGACGCATTAAATTGATCAAAAGTGACGGTAAAGACGGTAAAGGTTAAAAAAGATTTATATTTCAAATAAATGCTGTTCTTCAAGGATTCCTGAAAAAAAAATCTGTTTTAACAAAAAAAATGAGTAAGCATCATTATTAAGCATATATATATATATATATATAAGAATTGTACCAATGCATGTACTCGCTCACTAAAAAAAAAGTTTTTCCTATACATATATACATAAACATATACATATATATACATATATATATATATATATATATATGTCCACATAACTAATTTCCAGTATTAAAGCCTTTAGATCGGAAGTTCAGTGAAGAGCAAATTAAATGTTTTATACAAAAATCATATACATGAGATGTTTGAGAAATCTTGCATACAATACATATCAGTAAGGGAGGAATTAAGCTTATTAACCTGTTTTAGTTTCTAAATTTACTTAGAAAAGCTGTTGATTATCAGTTGTAGTCTTAAATACTAAAAAAGTATGAATACTGGTTTCACTGAACCAGTTTAAACCTCAACACAGACTAAAACTAAAGGGATAGTTCACCAAAAAAAATGTAATCTGTCTTCGTTTACTCACCCTCATGTCAATCCAAAGCTGTATAACTTTCTTATGTGGATTAAAAAAGAAGTTCATTTCAGTTTTGCTGTGAAAGAAATGATAGAAATCTCATAGATTGATGGGCTATGTCAAAACATGTTCCCCATACAAATTACAGCATCATGTGTGATGACCATCTTGTGCCAGCAACAAACCCACTACTGTACCAGATTTTCTGGAATGGCTGATATGTGGCTCCACATTTATAGACCAAAGATGGAGGATATGAGAATGAGAGTTTCTACATCAATGTGGAGCTGAACTTTCTGGAGATCCCAAACATACATGTGATGAGAGAATCCCTGAGGAAACTCAAGGAGGTGGTGTATCCTGCCATCGACCAACAACACTGGTTCTCATCTGTGGATTCTACGCACTGGCTGGAATACATCAGGGTGAGAATCTGGGTTATGTCACTACACCATGTTCGTTTTTGAAGCCATGATCGAATCAGGTGGTCGTTATATCCTGACATACTCAGGAATCTTCATTGATGTTTCTGTTCTGTATGTTTTAAAATATTTCTTTCACTTTAATTTACAAGCAAGCAATTCATTGGCTGATTCTGTAGAGAGTCTTGATGAAGTCACCTTCTGGGGGCTGGATTCATGAAAATCTTCTAAAAAATAATTTCTCAAGATAAATTCCAAGAAGTTCATAAGAATGTTTCTTTTTCAAGTGTTATTTAAAAAAAAAATCATGCATTACTGTCCATTAAAAAGTAACAAAGTAACTCAATGAGGGTTATGCGCAATAAACTTCAGTATTCTGTAAAACAGGTTTCATCGCTTCCGGTTCAGGTCATATAGAGCCGTTTCACTCAAGATACCTTCAAATGAGCGGGCGAAGAATCGCATAATTGATGTCCATCCTATTAGTATCATTAGACTGCATATCTAAAAGGTTTTTTTCTTCTTCTCACTAACATTTAGATATTTAAATCGAATAAAATAGCAACAATAAAGATTACAAGCTACGTAAGACAACCTGTTTGTTCATAGTTACTTTTTTATGGAGTAATGCAATATTATAATTCATTACTTTTTAAAGTAATGTACTAAGCTCAAGCTACATATATGTCTGCCACTTTAAATGCTCAAGCAGGGTAGATTCTGATTGGCTGTCAATGTTTTTAATGTGCATCAGCTTGGAAAAAATTGTTCTGAAAGAGATTCCAACAATATAATTTTTCTGTGCCGTTATAGTTGTGGTGTGGACTCTGCTATTTATGTATAAATATACAATGTTCACTGAGAATTTCAATGCACTGCTTTTCCATTGATTTTCTATGAAAGAAAAAAAAAACAATAGAAAATTAACTTGTTTGCTCAGTTATGCTGAATTTTAATTGGATAAAGAAAATATACATATTTATTATTTAACCAAACCTGTTTTTTTTTTTTTTTTTGCTTTAGTACAGTCAAAACAATTACATACAGCACCTTTAACAGGTTAAAAGTGCAGAAAGTATACACTTTCCTGTTTATCATACTCTAGATTTGTCTATCTCACATTTTAGGTTGCTCGAATAATTAATTAATCGTTAAAAAAAAATCATTTCGAAAAAGAAAACGATTAAAACTAACTAAATGTAAAAAAGTATTTCTTAAAGGTACAACCTCACTGTTTTTTGTTTTTCTGTAGCTTTTGCTAGCAGGTGCGGTTCGCATCGCAGACCGACTCGAGTCGGGTAAGACGTCAGTGGTGGTGCACTGCAGTGATGGCTGGGACCGCACGGCTCAGCTCACCTCTCTGGCCATGCTCATGCTGGACGCGCACTACCGCTCGCTCAGGGGCTTCCAGGTGCTGCTGGAGAAGGAATGGCTGAGCTTCGGACACCGCTTTGCTTCGGTCAGTAACATTCTGCGTTTAAGGAAAAACACATACTGCATTGAATGTGAACAAACATCTCACTGTATATTCCTCTACCTCTGTATTTCTGTCTGTTAGCGTTTGGGACATGGAGATGGGAATCACGCAAACTCTGAACGCTCGCCTCTCTTTGTGCAGTTCATCGACTGTGTCTGGCAAATGACACGACAGGTGAGGAAAAAGTGCCAAGTGGAGCTGAGAAAAAAATAAGAAACGTTTTTTTTTTTTACATTTCTTTTTAGCAAAGTTTTCTCTTTTGTTCTCTCCATAGTTTCCCTCTGCATTTGAATTCAATGAGCTGTTTCTGGTCACGGTGCTTGATCACCTGTACAGCTGCCTGTTTGGGACGTTTCTCTACAACAGCGAGCAGGAGCGAGTCTCGAAGGCAAGGACAGATGTGTTATGCGCATTAATGTCACTTGGTTTTAGTCCCTGTTTACAGCTTGTCACTATATGCACTTTATACAAGATGAAATAGAAGTCTCAAGTGTCCCCAGGATGTGTCTGTGAAGTTTAAGCTGAAAATACTCCACAGATCATATTATACCATGTTGTAAATGACCATTTTTGAGTGGAAGGAAAAACATGCTGTTTTCTTGAACGTTTCTTTTCAATACAAATGAGCTGCTGCTCCCCACCCAGCTTTCCAGAAGAGAGCAGAGCCCCTACAGCTCGTGCGGCAGGTTTTGATTATCATCTTATAAAACAATTCTTCGTCATGATGAAAGTTTACTATCAGCATGCGTTTTAAAGCCATATCAGTCTAAACTTCTGATATATGGTTTTCTGAGTGCACCCATCCGAACCTCGCTCACAGAAAGCTGGATGTCAGTAAACCAAGTTCTCTTTCACGTCTTATTGCGCTTAAACTGTCAAATACACGCAAGGTTATGTCAAAACACGCGAGTACCTCTTCAGCAAGCTGACGTGTAAAATCCTTTAAATAAAACTGAAAGTAAATTGCAGACGCTCAAAACTAGACTTATGATCTTACCATTGCCCCTCTCTATCCTATTTCGGTCTTTAATCTTGAAATTAGCTGATGATAAAAAAAATGCAGCTCATATCTGTTGCTTTGGTTGACGTGAACTGGAATTTAAGTGACCAGGTGTAAACAGGGTTTAAGGGCTTAAAGTAATTGTGTCATGATTTACTCACCCTCATGTCTTTCTGATTGTGCAGGAGGTTTACAGTAAGACCGTGTCTCTATGGTCATATGTGAACAGCCAGCTTGAGGAGTTTACCAACCCACTGTATGTGAACTACGAGCACCATGTTTTATATCCGGTAGCCAGTCTGAGACATCTAGAGCTTTGGGTCAGTTATTATGTGCGCTGGAATCCTCGCATGAGGCCACAGGTGAGCAGGCGATGCGGAAGATGATGTTTAATAACTCATCATTCCACATGTTTCAGTGGAAGTAGGGGGAAATGTGTTTTGTGAACTTGTTGAACTGTAAAGTCTGACATATGAAATAATTGTTTCTTTTTTTTTTTTAAATGGAACAGTTTATTTAGCCTTTAGACAAAATATTCTTTAAAAGAATTCCACAATTGTTTTTTGAGTATCATATTTGATACATCATACTCAAGGAGGGAGAAAACACCTACTTTTTTTTTGCTTGGGTCAAAACTAAGCAAAAATATGCATTTTGGTGCCGTTGCTGATATTTATGTGTAATATTTATATAAATTTGGCTATATATGTATATGGTTAAAAAAGTAAGAAGGAATTCTGATTGCTTGTAATGTGTAATGCTTTTTTATTGATTTCATGTAATATTCAAATTTTTTGAGATTTTGAATTTGGGGTTTCCATAAGCTATAAGCCATAATCATCAAAATTATAACTTTTGCATGATTTTCTAATTTTTCGAGTTTGACCTGTACATATCAGTAGACACTAGATCACTCAATAATACTTCCTAGTAATATATGTAAATCCTTAGTTGCTTCAGTCCAGTAAGTGTTCATCTTGAAATATTACTAACAATATAAAAGTTATTACGTTTACTTTATAAGTCATTAAAGATTTCACAGCAAAAATACATGTACCACGACCTGAAGATGGACTTTTTTAGAATTACCCTTTTACTTGATTAAAAAAAGTTCAACTATCAATCAGATGACAGAAGGCATGTACAAGATTGTGTGCAACAGGTTTTGTTCATGTTGATAATTTAGAGGCCTTTAAATTTTCACATTTCAAATTTAATACAGTATGCTTCATAGGGTTTCTTGCATTAAGACAAATTCAAGGATTTCCTTAATGTTATTTTATTATTTAAATTATTTAATATTTACCATATTTTATTTATATGATATTATTTACTCAGACTTCAATAAAAATCCTGAAATGTTGTTTGTTTTCCAACGTTTAATGGGAATTTAAGTCCACACTATTGTATATATTTATTCATATATACATTTTAATTAGATTTTTTTATGTGTAGTAACCTTTATTCTTCATTTATTTAATTGTTTTATGAAGGGGTGGTATTTGGGAAACCTGTTTAGAAATGATCATTAGTGTACACCAAAATGTAGAAGTAAGGGGCACGTTTCCGCATTCCACTGCGATGCTTTTCTATTGTTTTCCTATATAAACGTGCTACATGTATTCACCCTTTGATTTACAATGCAGTTAATACTGCCATTGGATACTTCACATTTGGGAGCAACAAATGAACTTGGTTGCTCAGGTCAGCTGAATTTTAATTGGATAAAGAAAATATATACGAAACATTTGTACTATAGTTTTTGTCTCCTGCTTGAACTTAATATAACTCTTTTTTTTTTTTTTTGTCCTTTTTTGCATTTTAATAAAGAAAATATAAAAAGGCAATTTAACAATTATTTATCAATGCATTATTTATTGTTACATTTGACATTTATATGTAGGGATTTATTTATATATACATTTTAATTGGACCTTTTTATTTGTATTATTTGTTTGTTTTCATTTTATCTTGTAAAATTTTACAAAAGTTGAAAATGTTGTGATGTAAAAACTTTACGTTTAGTGAAACTATTTGCTCTTTTTTTCCCCTTGTCTGTCTGTCAGGTTCCTGTTCATCAGAGTCTGAAGGAGTTGTTGGTCCTGAAGTCTGAGTTGCAGAAGAGAGTGGAGGAGCTAAAACGAGATGCAGCTTCATCACATTCTTTCTCCTCTTCCTCAGAGCATGAAGGCATCCCCATGCAGACTACTGTCTGAGCATTTGGTCATGAGTGCCATCTAAAGGCCATGAAGCCAATGGCTAAATCCCATACCACTACATTCAACAAACATTTTCCACATAATGAGTTTTCTATGCAGAACTTTTTGAAGGGTATTTTTATTTTGTCACTTATTGTTGGGGGTAAAAAATTAAATTGCACATTCAGTTGATGATGTTAACATCTGAGCTTCATCAAGGGATGGGTTTCAAGAATAGGAGTTTTTTTTTGTTATCAAATTTTGTAATTAACAATAAAATTAATCAAGAACAAAAACATGCCTGAATATACCTGTGGCATGTTCTTGCTTTTTTTTTTTGATTGTCTGCAAGAGTTACTACAAATTAAAATATGACATAATTCAGAATCATGCATAATATAAAATCTGCGGATATATTTGCTCTGTGGTAGAGAGTGACACGTTTATTTTACACATAAACTGCCACCTTCAGATAAACGATTATTATTTTAAATGCAATTCAATATTACTATGACATACGAATTATTAAAAGTTGCCTAAAGCATACATATTTTATTTTCTAGATGCGTTTGTAATACCACTTTTTTAATTTTGTTTCATATACATTTTTATAATACATGTCTAATTTATTATAAACACAGCTTAAATGTGTAATTGTGTATATTAATGTTGAACAGAATTTTGTTGTAAGAAGAAAAAGATCTTACAAAAACTGGTGTTATATCTGCTGCTTTGGTAGTCCATTATATCTCATTTCTGATGTTTCTATCTTCAGATTTACTTTTAATTAGACAAAATATAGTTACTTAAATGTTTAGTTTTTTTTTTTACTTTTGATTTTTAAAGCATGTATTTGAAGTATATGTAAATGCAATTTAAGCTAAATATTTATAATAAAACTTATATTATTGTCAATCTTAATACTAGCTACATTTAATCTTAAAAGGAGTATCCTTGATACATGGTTGTGGAGCAATACTATTATTTGATCCACTCAGGGATTCCAGTTTGACTTTAATTTAAAAGCAACTTTATTTTGATTGTATTACCATCTTTCTCTTTATGTAGGCCCTCCTCATATTCATATGGCAGCCAAACTTCCCCATTTCTACTCCTCAACTCAGTATTTTCACGCCTTAAACACTGTACAGTATGCAGTCTTTAATTGCTGAATACAGTTTCTCTATAGTGCACTGTAGTTCACACTCACACGTGGTTTGCCACAGACCTTTTTAACTTTTGTTGTTTTGACAGCAATTCCCGCCTTGGTTTTAAATAATGGGGCGTGTCTTAGGCTTTTGTCCAATGCCGGCGCCCGTCTTATGAATATATAAGATCATTTGACCAATCCACAGTTGTGGAGGCTGTTTTAAATGCGCGCCGGGACTAACCAATCAGGCGGGTCTCGTAGTGAGCTAGCGCGAGGCTGTGTGGTCTTCTATAGAGAGGAAGCGCGAGGCCGTTAGTGACTGACTGTGGAGAACAGACGACAGGACAAACATTTAAGAAGGTATCTATAAAGCTCTCCGTTTTAAACTATTAATTGTTCCCTGATGTTCTTTTTAAAATCTTATTTTAATTATTGAAATCCTTTTTTTGTTACGCAAACGATACTCTATTTATAACTAACCATTTTTTCGTGTATAAACTGATTTAACGTACATTGAAATGTTAACGGTGATGTGTGTTTTTTTTTTCTTTCTAAACCCTTTTGCTTTCCTTTTAAGGTCCAATAAAACTACATATTTTTTTATGTCGGTTAAACCGAAGTTGGGTGACGAACATGCTTTTAAAATGGCTGGCGATATAAAAATGTGCTTCAAACAAAACCCGGGTTCCTAAATGGCCTGAAAGTCTGTCGTGAAGTGCACCGTGTATCATGGTTGCGTTTGCTGTGTAATAGTTTAATCTTTTCGTATATTTGCTGGTTAAAGAGCGCATTGAGTCGTTAAAGCACTGTTAACAGCAGCCAACGCCAGTCATGGCTGGTTTGACTCTGCCTTTGTTGCAAACGGGTTTCTGCCGGGCGCGAATTTGCGAATCCTACTATGGCGAAGTGTTGGCTCATGAATATTAAGTGCTTCGATGACGTTGCTACTTAAGTCTCTACAGCGTGACTTGACTTAATATACAACGAACGCCTTCACTATAGTAGGATTCGTTAAGTCCTTTAACGCCCACCTAACTGCGTGTGCATGGCAACCAATCAATTAGCTATACGGTGCGAACGTCACTGTGCGTAATTAATATTCATGAATCATGTCAAAAACCTTCACGGTAGTAGGATTCGTGATTTGGCGTGCAGTGTGAAACTGGAAAAACTTCACAAAAGCTTGCCTCGCGGCACATTGTTTAATGGACGACTTTTAAAATGTCGACTTTAAAAAGTTACACTCTAAATCATGACCTCGAATAGTCTCTTGTGAAAATGGGGGTGCAAGTCATTGTTCCTCGTCGCTGATAGAGGCCATTTTAATGAATAGCGTCTGATTGAGGAGACGCGGTTAGTCATTCGCTATCTTCACACATTGCCTGCCTTTTTAAACTAGTCAAGCTTTTAAATTACACTTATTTTGGACGTAATTAATAATTTTTAGCATTTATACTTAAAAATAAAATGTTGTTTCTGTCATTAATTTGCGTTTCACGACATAAAAAATAAACAAAACAGTGCTTGAAGGGCCCGGCACCTCGGGCTACGTGCAGGATAGACAGACAGACAGACACTGGTTCCATAAGTAAAAAATCTAGTTTTCTTTTTTTTTCTTTTTTTATAACTTATAAATCTTTAAAGGCTGTGAGCTACGAGGTGGTAATCGATGGTATGCATCAGCCCACATGAATTCTGTTCAATCATTACCCATGATTCTGCAAAAAACAGTCTAACAAGCAGATAATCTAAACAATTTGCACCAAAAAAAAAAATCTCATGTGCCCACTTCCATGAAGCCCTGCGGATGAAGTTAGTCAATCTTTCTGCGATTTGAGGGCACATGACTTAATCAGTTTAAGAAACCAGAAAATCAAAAATGTTATTAAGTCTCTAGGGGTGTGACGTCCCATGTTGAATGAAAAGATGCATTTTATATGTAGTGAAACAGGCACCTAATCATTTGTGGTTCTCGAGGTAACATGCATGCTTTTATTTTTTTTATTCTGTGTACTTTTAGGTGTGGTGATTTATTTGAGTGACTTCATAATAATGGCAAAGGGTGAACCAGGGAAGCCCAAGGGCAAGATGTCCGCCTATGCATATTTTGTGAAGACGTGTCGTGAAGAGCACAACAAGAAGAACCCTGGTGTCTCGGTTAACTTCTCAGAATTTTCCAAGAAGTGCTCTGAGAGATGGAAAGTAAGTAGATTATTCTTTAATCTTATCTGTAGGTGTCTATCTCCTGAAATCAATGCAAAATGAATAAAAAGGCTACCGCTGGGATCTTGAAGAACTGCCTTTTTTTTTTTTTTTGCAGACTATGTCACCGAAAGAAAAGACTAAATTTGATGACCTGGCCAAAACGGACAAGGTCCGATATGACCAGGAAATGATGCACTACAATCCAGGAAAGAAAGGTCAGAAGCAGAAGAAGGATCCCAATGCTCCAAGGCGGCCAGCGTATGTTTTCTGTCCTTTATTCCTTCCAGAATTACTTGGAATGAGCTCTAGAAATCTGGTCCTATGTGGTTCAGTTACATGAATGTTCGTCTCTGCTTTTTCAGGTCTGGATTTTTCCTGTTCTGTTCAGAGCAGAGGCCTGGTATCAAGGCTCAGAGCCCCAACCTGGGCATTGGAGATGTAGCCAAGAAACTTGGAGAGATGTGGAACAATCTGTCTGACTCTGAGAAGCAGCCTTTCCTATCCAAGGCCAACAAACTGAAGGACAAGTATCAGAAGGTGGAGAATGACCTCTCAAATGTTGTCCTCTATACAGTTTGAATATGGTTGAAGAATGAATGACTCGGGCCTGCCCCTGACTAAAGATTTTTCTAGCGGATTAGTAGCCGTTCATTTAAGCCATTAGTTGACTAATTGCACGTTTTTGTAATTACTTGAATATATACTGTAATATATAGGCTATTACGTGCTTAAGCACTTGCTGCAAAAGTAAGGATTATGAATGGGCTAGAAAACAGCAAGGAGACGTTTTAATTTATTAATAAACAAGTGTTTTCTGAAGCAGTTGACAATGCTGACTGGATGTGCCTTTAGAGAGAAATGCACCTTTAATATGGCTTTCATAATCAGAGTATTTGTTTTCATATTGGTTCATTTTTAAAAGTAGACTTTTCAAACTTACTATAGATATATTTTTCATGTCTATGAGGTAAGTATATTCTTAGTTTATGGTTCATTGGGTGTATTTTAAGTTTCAACTTTCCACTTATCCGGTGGGGGATATTGCAAATGATCACGCCGGCGCCTCCATGTCATGCAGTAAAGCGTGCTACGCTTTAGCTTCCACACTGCATGAACACTTGGATATGGTTCAAATAGTAGCTCACATTTATTTAGGTTTACATTAGAGTGAGCAGCCAATGTTTCAAATGATGAACCATATTTAAGGGTTTATGGGTGAACATTTGGATTTCCTGCCCAAGTACTGTAATTACCACAAGGACTGTTAACAATCTGTTCCTCACGGACTGTGACTTCGCCACTTCTTGTGACTATTAGGGGGCAGCCCTAGAATGACTATATATGTATGTATATGTGTGTAATATAAAGTATTTTTTATATTTATATAATCTATATTTCTAAAGTGTCATTTTATTCCTGTGATGCAAACCTGAATTTTCAGCAGCCATCCATTATTCCAGTCTTCAGTGTAATATGATCCTTCAGAAATCATTATAATATGCTAATTCAAATATTGCTGCTCAACGTATCAACATTTCAACAGTTGTGCTGCTTAATATTTCTGTTTGACTGGTTTTAGCTTTTTTTTTTTTTTTCTTAAATCAGAATAGTTAAATAATCCCCAATTTTAATCAGCACAACTGCTTTCAACAGATAATACTGTAGTTGTGAGTAATGATGCTGACAATTCAGCTGTGCATTACATTTTATGTATGTGTATAAAATATGTGCATGTGTGTTTTAAATTGTAATGTTTCACAATATTGTTGTTTTTACGCTATTTGATCAAATGCAGCTGTGGCGAGTATAAGAGACTTCTTTCAAAAGCCTAAATCTTACCAACCCAAAACTCTTAAACCGTTGTAATATTCAATTTCTCATGTCGTAATTTTGCCTTCTCAGGATATGGCGGACTACAAAAGAAAGGGAGAAAAAAGCGGAGGGGCATCATCTGCTAAATCCAAACCCAAGGTTGAAGATGATGATGATGACGAAGATGAAGATGACGAGGAAGAAGAGGATGATGATGATGATGACGATGACTAAAGAACTTGTTTCCCCATAATTGAGCAGTAAGTTATTTGTTCGCTGCCAATTAGTTTAAGTCTAAGAGGTCTTGATGTCAAGGCTGCTATACACTGATCACCAGTAGACAAGCCCAATGCATGCAAGCTCTGACTTCAGACAACCAAATTCTCAATGCCGGGTTTGCTGGTGGTCCTGTTACAGCTTGCTATTAAAACTGCATTGGCAAAAGCAAAATATTTCCACACCGTTCGACAATAAACAAAAGTGGTAGCAGTACATACTCTTTTTAAAACTATTTAAAGTGGTGTGTTTCTGTATGGCTGTTGACTTAAAGTTTCTTCTTCTTTTTTTTTTCTTTTTTTTTTTTTTTTCTTATTCTCCCAGCTTTCAAAATGCACAATTTGTGGATAGATTTAAGGTTTCATTTTTCCGTTCGGCCACATAAGCTTCCTGCGTTGTTGAAAGGATGTTTGTGATGTGCGGTTATATTATTATTTGTGTAATTTTGAATGATTACATTGATAATTTTATGTGTGGAGAGTCTGGGGACTTTTTCAGCTTTAACCGGAGGCAAATGATCAAATGCTGGGGAAAGCTCTTATTTGCACCTTCGATTGTTACTTTTTTTTTTTTTATGTATAGGTGACACTGTGATTTGAAATAAACATGGCATTTTTAGATCTCAAATGATTCAAGTGACTTTCTTGTCTGCAAAATGTTCAATGTAGTGTGTAAATACTTGGGGTATTTTGTCAATGTTATCAATAAAGTGTTTAATGGTAGTTTCTTTTAAGAGTGCTCATTTAATTTGGATTTGTTGTTTTTCCTCTATTTAATAACAATGCAATGACTGCAGTGAACCACTAGATGTCAATAGGCACCAATTGCAAATGCTGCATATAACAACCTAGAGAAAGCTGTCAATAAAACCAAACTGCTATAGTAAGTAGAAAATCAGTGTGAAAATTGGTATGTTGACAGATAGTAAATGAAAAGTAGCCTACCCAGATGACCTAAAACAGATTTGTCTAATCCAATGGATGTTTTACTGTCCCATGAGGATTTTTGAATGGCAGTGCCGATGCTACAATGACAAATGTATCTAAATTAACACTTACTACACATTCATACTATAAAATGAAAGTTTCCCTTCACAATGGTCGTGAAGTACATGTTTGATTTTGATCACTTTACTTTTCTAAGGGTAATTGGGAAAGTCTCTTGTATAGAAACAGTTTGACCAAATTATAAGGCAGGAAATTCCCAGAATGCAGTTCAGCAAGCTTAAAATCATTTCAAAATGTCAGATAGCATGAGAAGTTACATTTCTATTTCATTCAGTTGCAAGAAGTATCCAAGTCAAATGTACTACTTACAATTACTCATCAATGATCAATGCAGCTGTGGAAAAGAGTTTCTCATGACATGCTGAATTTAAAATTGCAATGCAGTTTATATTCATATAAAATTAATGAATACAGTGGGGGCTTTTTACATGTAAATTAAATGTGTAAACATTTTCAGTTGCTCTATATACAGAAACCAGTCGTTTCAAAGGGAATCGGCACAATCTTATGTTTCGCCAAATGGTGAAAAAAAATCACTCATATTTCACTTTTTTTTTCTTTTCTTTTTTTTAGTGATTTCATATTGGTTTCAAAGTGTGTGAACTTTATACATCACTACACTATTGACAATAAACTGCCTTTATTATATATGTGAACGCACAAAGTCGGCATGAAACGGAAGTTGAGTCTTTTCTT
The DNA here is from genome assembly GCA_030578275.1 of Meda fulgida. Lineage (NCBI taxonomy): Eukaryota > Metazoa > Chordata > Actinopteri > Cypriniformes > Leuciscidae > Meda > Meda fulgida. Next base: position 21,212,428 of record CM060636.1, read on the forward strand.
CCCTGTTGTGATGTTTATCAGAGTAAAACATCTTTTGTTACTCATCGTAACCCTGATTGCCTGAGAGGAGGGAATGAGACAACGCTAAGGGGGAAACTCCCCTTTTCCTAGAATACTGAAGCCCAATATGGTGAACGTGATTTCAACAAGTACCACATGTTCCTGGATCAACATCTTTGTTGATCCTGGATCAACTTACCAATCAGATTTGAGGGACAAGTTTACAGTTTATGTCAAGTTTAGGCTTAGAACCAGGGTGAGGTACTTAAACATCAGTGTTATTCACCTATCATTACCATCTGATTTTAGGGAAAAGTTATGGGTAGGATTAGGTTTAGGGGTAGGGATTGGGTAAGGAATAAATTTTGGGACAGGAATGTTGATCGAGGATCAACAAAATATGTTGATCCAGGAACATGTCTTACTTGGCAAAATCACGGTGACTGCCCAATATAGTGCTGCAGGTATGACATCACTTTGTAGGCCAAAACACAGAAACTATTTAGTCAAAGAGCTCATTCAAACCCATTTCCAATCAGTCGAAATCGAGGCACCAATCAGAAACGTTGGGGCGGGCTTTGCACGATGACGACAGCGCTGGGATTTTGAAGCAGATTATTTTGTAGCCTACATTACAAAGATGGATGCCGCCGTCGAACATCACTTGTTCGAATCAGCTATCGCGTCTGTTTTAATTGATTTGAACGTTTCCTTTTTGTTAAAAACCGAGCAAAGAACAACACTCGGAGATGTTTGTTTCTGCGCCGGCCGCCGCTCTGCATACATCATCTCCTTCATTGCTCTGATTGGTTTTAGATCTACCCGCGACGTCCGTTGGTGACGCCCCTCTGGAAATGATTTGTCTATGACGCTTTGCCAGACCATTACTCAGTTACAACTGAGAATGGTCTGGTTTTAACCAGGCTATGAAATATGGTCTGTGGTGAACACAAGCTCAAGACACTTTTAACATTTTATTCTACGACATAAAATACATCCGTATTACCCCACACATGATTATTTTTCAAGCTGTTATGTGTCTTGAAAAAGGCGGTTGCTAACAAGTGGCTAAATAGGACTACAAGAGACTAAACGTCATGCCGAACAGGTAAACTGCTTTTACAGACTCGTTATGCTTATAATTGTGCTCTTATGATCTATTCTAACTAAAATTCCTGGGAACATTTTTTTATATAAAGACAAAGAGTTTTCAGAAGCTTGGTGATGGTGATGTTGAAGTCGTGGGACCGTGGTGTAGTAAGTTTAACCTACCTTTAGCTTTTTACTTCGTGCGACTGCATTTAGGCTTAAAATTTATAAAAGTTGGGTTCATCTGTGAAAATGATCTAAAATTATACAAAACGTGTGAATATCATAAACTTTTGTTAATCACAGCTTGTTTTTTTTGCGATAATTCAAAAGCCTATGGAAAAATCCTATTGGGTTTTTGTTGAGGGAGCCAGTGTGATGCTAACTGCCGATTGGCCTACAAAGTGACGTCATACCTGCACCACTCTATCGAATGGAGCCGTGCGCATCGCGACGGCTAATGACGTTCAAGCGAGCGGAATAAGGGCGGAAACCTCCGCTATATAAACCACAGCTTACGTCATTGCCTCGGAATCTTTTGACTGAGAGAACCATGGGTGACCATGCTCCAGATGCTGAGCGTAATGTAGCATTTGCAGCATAATGTATCATGTCTCATTCCCTCCTCTCAGGGTACCAGAGTTACATTGAGTAACCAGAGATGAAACCAATATACGTTAAAACGGCTCATGTCAGATGAAGGCGCAAGCTTGGCGACGTGACAATAAATGCATCTCAATATAACATGGCAAAAACCATACATACCAGACGGTGAATATAAGCGACAGACAGTGCTTATAAATCGCCTTTGCGCTTCCTACAAGCGACTGCTATTAAGAGCGCTGTAAAGAGAGCAGGCGTGACTCCACTGTCTCCAGTGGTCAAAACGGCCATAGTTCAGCCATCATCTAGTCGCTCTTAAAATGCGAGTATGACTGGCACAGGGCAGTTAACAGGATCATCATTTTACTCTTTACACCATTTCTCAAACACTCCACTTATGGGCATATAAGCGCCTAGTTGAAGGGGCACATGCCTCTGTGATTGTGTTTAGTACACGTTGTGGCAAACCTTGCATCACTAGCGGGCTCCACTGACCGGCCACTCATACAGGTTCCACAGCTTGGGACTAGGGTGCCATTTGTGCCCCGCTCTTGGGACAGGAGGTCTCTCCTCAATGGGACAGGCCACGGGGGCGCCACCAATAATTCCATCAGCTCCAGAACCATGGCTGGTTTGGCCATTTGGGTGCTACCAGCACCACTGACTCCTGCTCTTCCCTGGTTTTCTGTAGTACCAGGGGGAGCAGTTTCACCGGAGGAAATGCATACTTGCGGCTGAGCAGTGAGCTAACGCGTTGACTCCCAGAGGGGACTGCGTCAGGGAGAAGTAAAGCGGACAGTGTGTGCTCTCTTCCGAGGCAAACATATGCACCTACGCTTTTCCAATATGTACCAGATCATGGCTACTGTCCTGGCACACTCTGATGCAGTCTACACTCCCCATGGACTACCCCTCTTGACAGTAAGTCCGCCCCGCAATTGACCCTTTGCAGGGAGTTTGATAGACATGCGATCTTAGCTTAAGCTTAATTCTCTCCATGCCAGGAGGCACACAAGGCTTGGACATCACTCCTCCATTGGGTTCGGTTTGCACCTGCACGTCGTGCTGTGTTCCACGTGTTCCAGCCTGCACCGTTTCGTTCCAGTTCCACCATTCGCCGCCAAGTTGTTTTTGTGCGGCCTTTTTTCCTTCTTCCTTCAGGTGTCCACCCGAGGGCCACAGCACAGTCGTCCGTTCTGTCCTTCCTCAGCACATGGCCGATCCAGTTCCATCTCCGTCTCCTCACCTCCTCACTGATTTTCTTTGTTTCTGCCATCTCTAGAACGGACTTGTTGGAGACGTGTTGCTGCCATCGAATCTTGAAAAGCTTCCGTAAGCATTTGGTCTGGAATATGTCTAGCTTCTTCTCCTCTCCTTTGGTTAGTTTCCAGGCCTCGCATCCATAAAGCAGAACCGAAAGTACTAAGCTCTTGAAAAGGGAGGTTTTGGTCTTTGTGCTGATATCGCTGGCTCGCCATATGTTTGATAGCCTTTTAAACTGCGCGCTTGCCAGTGCCACTCTTTTCTTGACATCCACTGTGCCTCCACCATCCTTAGTGACGTTTGCACCCAGATACGTGAAGCTCTCCACCTCCTCTGCCTCGCTTTCTCCAATCTTCAGCTTGTTGTCGCTCTTGCTATTGACCTTCATTATCTTGCACTTCTTGTCATTCAGTTTTAGGCCAACCTTGGCTGCATTGACCTCTAATCTGGTTGTTTTGTGCTGAATGTGATCCATTGTTGAAGATAGATGGGCAAGGTCATCTGCAAAGTCAATGTCTTCCAGCATGGTATTGAAGTCCCGTCGGATTCCATTTCTTTCACCCTCCAAAGTTCTCTGCATTACTCAGTCGATTACCAGGAGGAACAAAAATCCTGACATGCAGCACCCCTGCTTCACTCCTGTCGTCACTGGGAACCAGTCTGTTGTCTCATTCGCGTCCATACGGAGCACTGAAAGTCCTCATAAAGGGTCTTGACCATCTGGATCGGCTTCTGAGGGATTCCATACGGACTCATGATGGTCCAAAGGCTGTCTCGGTGTATGGAATCGAACGCTTTTTCAAAGTCGACGAAGTGGACATACAGTGTAGCATTCCATTCGTTGACTTGTTCCAGGATATTCCTAAGGATGAATATCTGGTCGACAGTTCCTCTGCCCTTCTTGAAGCCGGCTTGTTCTTTCCGGAGCCAAGAATCTACTCCATCTTGTATTCTGTTAATGAGTATCTTGCGGAGCACCTTGCTGGCCAGAGGTTACAAAGTAACCCCCCTCCAGTTTCCACAACTCTGAAGGTTTCCTCGCTTTGGAATTTTGCAAATGAGTCCCTTGGTCCATTGTGCTGGAACTGTCTCTTGGTCCCAAATGAGGCCAAAAATCCGTTTCAGTTCTAAGCTGGTCCGTTCGGTGTCTGCTTTAAGCATTTCGGCTGAGATTTGGTCTACTCCAGGGGCCTTTCCATTCTTGAGGGCCTTCAGTGCGATCTTAATTTCTTCAACATCTGGCGCCTCGACTGGAATATCTATCTCCTCTCTTTCCTCCTCTTCCTCCTGTGGTGGTTCTTCTGGTGTTTCCCTGTTGAGAACTTCCTGGAAATGTTCCTTCCACCTCTCTAGTCTGACCTCTTTACTCTCCAGCAGCTCCCCGTTCTTACTCTTCACTGCTGCGGTTTGTCTGGTACTCTGTCCTGTCAACTGTTTCACAATATTGTATAGTTCTTTCTGCCTTCCGTTTTCCGCTGCTTTCAGTGCTCTCTCTGCTTTCTCTGACATCCACCTCCTCTTGTCCTCTCTCACACTTCTCTTCACTTCCTTGTCCTTCTCCCTGTACTCTTCTCTGATTCTGTTTTTAATTATTTTCTGAGCGGGTACTTTCGATCCTTATCTTGGTGGCTTTTCTTTCGTCGATCAGTCTCCAGGTGTTATTGCTGATCCACGGCTTGTTCTTCCCTTTCCTGAAGCCGAGCACCTCTTCTGCTGACTTGACGTAGGCGTTTCTCTTCTGTTCCCATACCTCCTCTACGTCTTCACTCTCGTTTCTGGTCTTTTCCAACTTGCTTGTGACTCCCTCGCAGTACTTCTTCCTCGTCTCTTCATCTCTCAGTCGTTCTACTTCTATCCTCGGCTTGACCTTGTTGTTGTTTCTGTGGGTACTAAGACGCAGTTTGATGCGCGTTCTCACCAGGTAGTGGTCGCTGTTTGCATCAGCTCCTCTCTGTACTCGGGAGTCCAGGACAGAAGATCTCCACTGTCCTCTGATCAGAAGGTGGTCGATCTGATTCTTTGCTTTTCCATCCGCTGATACCCATGTTGCCTTGTGGATGTCCTTATGGGGGGATAATGTTCCTGTTATCACAAGTCCATTCAACTGGCAGAACTCGCACAGTCTTTATCCGTTATCATTCTGTGTCCCTAGCCCGTGCACGGCCATTGTCCTCTCTTACCCACTGTTGTCACTTCCAGCTTTAGCATTGAAGTCCCCCATAATGATGACGATGTCGTTCTTGTTACATCCATCAAATGTTTCCTGTAGCTGCTGGTAGAATTGGTCTCTCTCCTCTTCTTCCTTCTCATTGTGAGGGGTGTACACTTGAATAACAGACACTCTCCTGTATCTCGAGTAGAATCTTGTTGTTATTATCCTCTTGGTGATGGGGGTCCATTCCATGAGTGACTTTTCTGCTTGCTGGCTTATCATAATGGCAACACCACCCTCATGCAGTTCTTCATTCCCACTATAAACCAGCGTCTGCCCTGTAGCCATCTTCATCCTGCCTGCTCCTGTCCATCTACACTCGCTGATCCCCAGTACATCAAGTTGGTACCTTTCTATCTCTCTCGCGATCAGTGCTGCTACTCCTCCTCTATACATAGTTCTCACATTCCAGTGTCCAATGGTAAAAATGCTTTTGGGTGTCACTAGAGATCTCGTCGGGCGCTGGGCTTCCCTAAGACTTTGACCAATCGTCGTCATACTGCCGATGTCGGCGATCCCCGCTCCAACCTGGCCGTCTTGCAATATGATGTCCATTGTTTCTGTAACAAGCTTGTTTTCCGGGAGTAGGTTGTTAGCCTTCTCCCCAACCCCCAGGCTTGGAGGGCCAGTGGTTTTCTGTCAGGGTGTCCTTCCCTTATACTGCGTTGGTCCGCGACACCATACGGTGTAACCCCCCCCCATCCGCCACCCGGGGGGACGCGCCTCATAAGCCGTGCAGTCCTAGCGCGAGGAGACATGCGATCTGACCAATCATATTCTGCCATCAGCCGAATCCACCATTTTTGTCCGAAAAGCAGTCAGGAGAGTTAGTAGATTAACGTTGGAGGATTTTAACTTGAAAAACGCAGTAATGTCTTTCTGTGGTTAAAACAATATTCCTTCTTATATTCGTTCATGTTTATTTGATGTTGTTAACTAGAAGGAAGAGATGATCGGTTCACGAGCAGCTTTAAGAGGCTCTACAGTGATCTGTCACGAAACATTAAAGAGCCACAAAATGGTATTTATTGTTTACATTTCTTTAAAAAAAAAAGACCAAATGTGAAAGTTGAGACTTTGTTTCATATCAGAAGTAACCTGGTCTCTCCTGTCTGTCAGTGCGTTGTCAGTGTCCTCTTTGCTCCGCAATGTATTTTTCACTGTGTGAGAACTTGGTGTGTGGCGTGAGAACGGCTTGGCTTGTCGGATAAAGCAACAGTAACTAAAGGGCGCGGGTCTTTGCGAACGGTCAATTCAAGACATGCACAGCACAAATAGAGAGGAGATTTCGTTCGGCATGAAAGTCGGCATGGCGTTGTTGCTGTTTTCACCATACTCTGATGCGCCAAAAGACACCAATCCACCTTCCACCAATCCACCAAGCCGGCGCCCTTCAATCAAGGGAGTTTCCCCCCTAGCGTAAGCTATGGCGCAATGTTGAGAGACCGGCCTCGAAAAGGCAGCTGCTCCCCAAACAAGAAAAAATGTAGGGCAGGACTTGATTTTGTTCATCGGGAATGGATTGGATGGTTGTAGTCTGCCAATGCTGTGATGTCATGTGTGAGAGGTAAGTCCCGCCCTTGCTCCAGTAAACACTCATCAGAGAAGAGATGTTGCTGCAAGAGGGAGGGGAAGTTATTTTTATTCAAGATTAATAAGGCACATGCAATTTAATAATGATATGAACAGATTAATAGTTTATAATAAACACTGCAATATTCCAAAACAAACAAGAATGGTCCGTTTTTTAGTGTTTCAAGAGTAACAAAATAAAATTATAGATTTGTCCATCAAGTCAAATCACCTTCATTTATACAATGTAAACTTTGAAAACAGGCTCCAAGGTGCAAGCTTTAAAAAAAAATGCAAAAATGTCTACCCACAAACAGCCTTAAAGGGGTGGTATAATGCCCCTTTTCACAAGATGTAAAATAAGTTGCTGATGTCCCCAGAGTGTGTATGTGAAGTTTTAGCCCAAAATACCCCACAGATCATTTTTATAGCAAGTTAAAATTTTCCCTTTTTGAGGGTGAGCAAAAACGCATCGTTTTGTGTGTGTTCCTTTAAATGCAAATGAGCTGCTGTTCCCGGCACAGAGGGCGGAGCTTCAAGATCTCTTGTGTTAGCAGCTTGTAGACACACACTAAAATGTCAGAAACTGTTCTGCCTTTTATGTTCAGTCTGGAGTTTGACAATGAGAGAATCGAGAAGAAGTGACAACATGTAATAGGACATTTTTGAATGGTAAGTTGATGAATTTATGTAGCTGATGTGGAGTTAACTATCGCTAGTGTAGTGTTGTAAGAAGCCTACAGAGTGACATGCTGTTGCATTTGTGTTACGTACTGTATTGCAATAAATCTAATAAATAAATAAAAAGACGGATGCAAACAGCTTGAGCAGACTTACAATGTGCTCTAGCCTACTACAACATCTCTTCCTCTTCTCATGGACCCTTTGTTGCGTGTTCCCGGGGGCGGGGTTTATGTCAATTTTAAGGTTTGCGTAGTCACTAATCCGGGAGGAAGCTCGTGTAGTTCCTATCAGTTGTTTGTTGTAGTCCTTAAAAAAGCAATTTCTGTTAAAGAAAATATCTCCCTTTGCTTTGAGCAACTTTGCAGATGTTGTTTGAGCATAAACAGCAGCATTACACACTAACTAAAGTTTAAAAAGTGAAATCATAGTCAACCACCCCTTTAAACATTGTCTGTGAAGTTGTACACATGCATTCTCTGAAATATATTTCAAGATGTAGTCGTTTTTTTAATTGCCATCCTGCTTGATAGAATACCTTTCCCTTAATAAAAGAGTTTTTCTGGTATAGTAGAAAAGCAAGGTGTCAAAAGGCTGTGAAAAGCCCTGCGGATATTCCCATGAGAACTGAACCAAGCCATTCATATTTAATGTGATGTCACCTCAAGTGTTGGTTTTATACTGCAAGACATTAGAAAATATAAAAGGACCAATGGAATTACAAACTACCAGCAACATATGGAATGTATCGTATGCGCCTATACACAGAGAGAGAGAGAGAGAGAGAGAGAGAGAGAGAGAGAGAGAGAGAGAGAGAGAGAGAGAGAGAGAGAGAGAGACAGATGAGCCCCAAAATGTGTTTGAACCTTTGAGGCATATTTAAAAATACATGATTGTCATTGCATTAAATGATAAAGCAATCCAAGTGGAATTTAACTATAAAGAGCATGTTTCAAAGCATTCTGTACCAAATAAAAATTACCAAATGTCTAACTGTTGTTCACAAGCTGCACCCACAATAAAGCTCTTATTGTTTTGTTCCATTTGAACGATTAAATCAAAAGACTATAAAAATAAAAACATTTGTGAACTGGTATCACTATTTCTTGTGCTAAAAATATCAGGTAAAATGATTCCCAGCTCGATACGGTAATCTCCATTGTCAGACTAGGATTGATTATTAATATTTCACTGGGGCTTGTGCTCCAGAAAAAAATGATGCCTCTGTGTGAATGCATAGCAAATTTTGGATCTAATTATTGAACATGCTCACCTCCTCTTTTTTAATGCAGATGAATGACTTTACCGTCAACATGACTCTACAGTGCTGATAGACTATCAATATTTTGATATTATATTCAATATTGAATTCAGTTTCTCACTGTCAGGATATGCATCTAGTTATACTTTCACACTATTGTCTTGTCTTCTGCAATGAATGGATTTAATATCACATAGGCCTAGTCTATGCTCAATATATTTTAGCCATATAAAGCCTATCATATTTAATTATCAAAACGTTGCTGAAAAACTGCCTTTTGTCATCTGATTGATAGTTTAAACTTTTTTTAATCAAGTGTAATGTTTTTTGTATAATTCTAAAAAATGTCCACCTTCAGGTCGACATCTTTTTTTGCTGTGTAATATTAACATATTTTTAAAGTAAACTTAAGAATAGCTTTTATATTGTTAGTAGTATGAAGCAGCTTATGTTTACTTGGTTAGCCGTACATTATTGATTTTTAGAAAAAATCATGATCAAAATATAGGCCTATATCTTTAAAAAGGATCCATCAGGCTTTTGAGGAATGATTATTGAGGAATCTCTCAATTATCATTGTATTGCATTATGTTTTGCCTCGCACAATAAAAGCTACAGAGCTTTGATCAGTAAACTAAGCATTTACATATTTATATCTGAATATTATTTGTGTATATATATATATATATATATATATATATATATATATATATATATATATATATTATGCTTAATATTAAATAGACATATTATTGGCAGATATAGAGTGACAACTGTAGTCTATACTGTTACAAAAATCTCACAAGCTATTAGAATTTCATCTTACTCTTTGGATCAAATTGCATATTTTAACTCAGTTTGGGCCTCTGAATAAAACTGATGTGTTTTTCCCCTCTAGAGTATGAGATCCATATTCACACTATATCATACTGGGCCTATATGAGCCATGATGTATCACAAAACATAAAACAAATATACAAACTTTTTAGATTTTTAGAATACTTTGTCTAAAGGTGCATGTGGCGAGGGGGGCGTGGTTTCGCGAAGTCCGTAGCGGGAGAGGAATCAGCGAGTCGCGCGGTGAGTAAGTGGGTCAAGTGCAGATGACGAACACCTGTATCTGATTGCAGTAATTGGCGTGGAGACTGCATAAAAGCTGCCGGCTGAGAGAGAGAAGTGAGAGAGACCTGGGACTCGCACGAGGCTCTGAAGCTGAACCAAGACTGCCGTCAAGTTTGTTTGTCTAGTGGAATATTTGTTGTTTTGTTTTTGCCGTGTCGAGCGTCACGGCGGCCGCGCACGAGCGCACTGTTAATTATTGTTGTGGGAAATAAAAGTGCGAGTCCCAATTTCGCCGACCTCGTCTTCTTCTTCCTTCCCTTACACTGAACTTCACTACACTGGTGCCGAAACCCGGGAAGAAGAAGACTGCCGCCGCCATGCAGACCCCGCCGGGAACGCCGTTTGCGGAGCTTATACAGACGCTCGCGGGTCTTCACCGGGAGCAACATCACGCCCTGCTGGCCGTGAAAGAGGAGCAGGATCAACGCTTCCAGATGCTCCTCCAAGGCCAGCAAGAAGACCGCGAGCTGTTCCGGAGCTGGCTCGACCGGGAGGTTCGGGCCGTCCCCGTTCCAGCTACGGCCTCGGCCCCGCCCCTGCCTCTCAATAAAATGGGTCCCCAGGACGACCCGGAGGCGTTCCTGGACCTATTTGAGAGGTCCGCCGAGGCCCGGGGGTGGCCCCAATCGGACTGGCCCATGCGGCTCATCCCGTTGCTATCGGGTGAGTCGCAGATAGCCGCCAACCAACTGCCAGTCCAGAACCTCCTGGTCTACGAAGACCTGAGGCGCGCCATCTTGCAGCGGGTCGGCCGGACCCCCCGAACAACATCGTCAGCGGTTCCGGTCCCTGAGCCTGGAGGAGTCTGGCCGACCCTTCGTGATGGCGCAACAGCTCCGGGACTCCTGCCGCAGATGGCTGATGGCCGACGGAGGCGACGTCGAGGATGTCATCAGCAAGGTGGTACTGGAGCAGTTTATCACTAAGCTGCCTAAGAAAACTGCGCAGTGGGTCCAGTGCCACCGCCCGACGTCGCTGGACCAGGCCATCCACCTGGCGGAAGATCACATGGTGGCGTGCTCAGGGGTCGGCGAAGCCCTTCCATCAGCTTCTCTCTCTCCTTCTCTCTCTCTCTCTACCCCTTCTCTCCCCAAACCTGTGCCCCTTCCCAGGTCTCGCGGCGGGCTGGTGCCCCGGCCGGCGCCAAGGTGGAGGACCTCGACTCCGGCGGAGCCCGTTCCTGTGACCCGGGTCCCACCTAGGGGGCCCGCCACGTCCGACCACCCCGTCCCGAGTCCGGCAGCCCTGCACTCTCCACGCCATTTCCTTGACCCGCTTCCTGCCACCGGAGCGGCGGGGAGGCCTGGGCCGGCCTGTTGGCGCTGCGGGGACCCGGGACATTTTATAGATCGGTGTCCGGCGATGGAGGTGGGGACCCTGATCCGGGTTCCCGACGCGCCGCAGGCTGCCCCCGACCAAACTGGCCTGTACCAGATACCAGTGAGTATAAAGGGGGGTACTTATCAGGCTTTGGTGGATTCAGGTTGTAACCAAACCTCTATACATCAAAGTCTGATTCAACCGGGGGCATTGGATAACAGCCGCATGGTTAAGGTGCGGTGTGTGCACGGGGGTGGTGGTGAGGTATCCGATAATGCCGGTCGTAATTCAATTTAGGGGCCAAAAGCATAGTGTCGAGGTGGCCGTTAACCCGCACCTCCGGCATCCGCTCATTTTGGGGACGAATTGGCCTGCCTTTAATGAATTATTGGGGTCGTTATCAGCGGGTGCCTCTTGGGGTAGAAAGAACAAGGGAAAGACAGCGGTCGTTCAGCTGGGCGATGCTGAGCCGGGACCTCTGGGTCCTGCTGCAGGGGAACAGAGGGCTCTGGCGAGAATGGTTCTCTCAGAGCGCGATGACTTTCCCCTGGAGCAGTCCCAGGACGAGTCTCTTAAAAACGCCTTTAATCAGGTCCGCTCCATCGACGGCCAGCTGCTTCAGCCAGACCAACCGCTCTCTTATCCCTATTTTACTGTAATAAAAGATAGGTTGTATCGGGTGACCCAAGACACCCAGACAAAGGAAGATACAACACAGTTGTTGGTTCCTAAAAGCCGCCGGAAAATGCTTTTTCAGGCGGCTCACTGTAATCCAATGGCCGGGCATTTAGGTCAGGCGGCAACACTAAACCGTCTCATGGCCCGGTTCTTCTGGCCGGGCATTCACGAGAACGTGCGCAGGTGGTGCGCGTCTTGTCGTGAATGTCAGTTGGTGAATCCACCGGCCAATCCAAAAGCACCATTGTGCCCCCTCCCGTTAATGCAGGTCCCCTTCGAGCGAATTGGTATGGACCTCATCGGGCCATTAGAACGGTCAGCACGAGGGCATCGCTTTGCCTTGGTTCTAGTGGACTACGCAACGCGATACCCGGAAGCAGTCCCGCTTCGTAACATTTCGGCTAAAAGTGTTGCGAGCGCTCTCTTCTCTTTAATCTCCCGAGTGGGAATCCCCAAAGAGATTCTCACTGATCAGGGCACGGCGTTTATGTCACGAACGATTCGCGAACTCTACGAATTGTTGGGCGTTAAATCGATTCGCACTAGCGTCTACCACCCACAAACAGACGGTTTAGTGGAACGGTTTAATCGCACTTTGAAATCCATGATTCGTAAGTTCGTTCACGAAGACGCCAAAAATTGGGATAAATGGCTAGAACCCCTCTTGTTTGCTGTACGCGAGGTCCCCCAAGCCTCCACGGGGTTTTCCCCCTTCGAGCTTCTCTATGGACGTCAGCCCCGCGGGGTCCTTGACGTTCTTAGAGAGACTTGGGAGGATGGACCGTCCGCTGCTAAGAACGAAATTCAGTATGTCCTGGACCTGAGAACAAAGCTCCACACTTTGGGGCGGCTATCAATGGAGAATTTGTTACAGGCCCAGGGCAGACAGAGTCAGCTTTACAACAGGGGAACTAGACTCCGCCAATTTGCACCGGGAGATAAGGTACTTGTATTACTCCCCACTACCAGCTCGAAATTACTCGCAAAGTGGCAAGGGCCCTTTGAGGTCACACGGCGAGTTAATGATCTCAACTATGAGGTAGCGCGTACAGACAGGGGTGGAGCACATCAAATTTATCACCTCAACCTTCTCAAAAAGTGGGTTGAGGCAGAGTCAGTGATGTTGGCGACGGTGGTGAGCGGAGAGGAGGATCTCGGGCCTGAGGCGAGTTCAAAATCACAATCTCTCGCACTGGCCCTTGGTGGAGACCACCTCTCGCCCTCCCAGCTCACTGACATTAAAAATGTACAAGCTGATTTTGCGGATGTGTTTTCTCCCCTGCCTGGCCGGACAAACCTCATTCAGCACCACGTTGAGACCGAACCTGGGGTCGTGGTACGCTCCCGCCCGTATCGTTTGCCTGAACATAAGAAAAAGGTGGTTCAGAGTGAATTAGACGCTATGCTGGATATGGGGGTAATAGAAGAGTCAAGCAGTGACTGGGCGAGCCCGATAGTTTTAGTTCCCAAACCTGACGGCTCGGTTCGCTTCTGTGTAGACTATAGGAAGGTGAACGCGGTGTCTAAGTTTGATGCTTATCCAATGCCAAGGGTTGACGAACTGCTTGATCGGCTGGGTACTGCTCGCTTTTATTCGACATTGGACTTAACGAAGGGTTATTGGCAGATCCCCTTGTCTCCAATGTCCAAAGAAAAGACAGCTTTCACAACGCCGTTTGGATTACACCAATTTGTCACCCTTCCTTTCGGGTTGTTCGGGGCTCCAGCGACCTTTCAGCGTCTGATGGACAGGATTCTCCGACCGCATGCTGCGTATGCCGCTGCCTACTTGGATGATATTATCATCTATAGTACCGATTGGCAGCGTCATATGCAGCATTTGCGGGCTGTCCTGAAGACGCTGAGAAGGGCGGGGCTCACGGCCAACCCGAAGAAATGTGCAATTGGGCGTGTGGAGGTAAGGTATCTGGGTTTCCACTTGGGTCACGGACAGGTGCGTCCCCAAATTGATAAGACGGCAGCAGTTGCGACCTGTCCGAGACCCAAGACCAAAAAGGAGGTTAGACAGTTCCTGGGGCTAGCGGGATATTATAGAAGGTTTGTGCCTAATTATTCGGACCTCGCTAGCCCGCTGACCGATCTAACTAAAAAGGAAGCGCCAGATACGGTTCAGTGGACGGAGCAGTGTCAGCGGGCCTTTACCCAGATAAAGGCTGCTCTATGTGGCGGGCCGCTTTTGCATGCTCCTGATTTCTCTCTCCCCTTTATCCTACAGACGGACGCATCGGACAGGGGGCTGGGCGCCGTCCTGTCCCAGGAGGTGGAGGGTGGAGAGCGGCCGGTGCTGTACATCAGTCGCAAGCTCTCTAAGAGAGAGACGATGTACAGCACCATTGAGAAAGAGTGTTTGGCCATCAGGTGGGCTGTTCTCACCCTCCGCTACTACCTCCTGGGGCGGGAGTTCACCCTCTGTTCGGACCACGCTCCCCTGCAGTGGCTCCACCGCATGAAGGATACCAATGCGCGGATCACCCGTTGGTATCTAGCTTTACAGCCTTTTAAGTTCCAGGTGATCCACAGGCCGGGTGCACAGATGGTTGTGGCTGACTTCCTCTCCAGGAGGGGGGGGGGGGGAGGCTGCAGGCCGGACGGCTCCCCGGCCTGAGACGGGCGGTGGGGGTATGTGGCGAGGGGGGCGTGGTTTCGCGAAGTCCGTAGCGGGAGAGGAATCAGCGAGTCGCGCGGTGAGTAAGTGGGTCAAGTGCAGATGACGAACACCTGTATCTGATTGCAGTAATTGGCGTGGAGACTGCATAAAAGCTGCCGGCTGAGAGAGAGAAGTGAGAGAGACCTGGGACTCGCACGAGGCTCTGAAGCTGAACCAAGACTGCCGTCAAGTTTGTTTGTCTAGTGGAATATTTGTTGTTTTGTTTTTGCCGTGTCGAGCGTCACGGCGGCCGCGCACGAGCGCACTGTTAATTATTGTTGTGGGAAATAAAAGTGCGAGTCCCAATTTCGCCGACCTCGTCTTCTTCTTCCTTCCCTTACACTGAACTTCACTACAGTGCAATACATTCTTCCATTTAAAAAAATATATAATCTAGTGTCAGTGGTTATTTAGTTATTATTTAGCAACAAATACATCTGGAACATTCTCCATCACGAGGGTTAGGAATAAAGACAAACTCAAATATCACATTATCACAAGCCCCATTTGTATCAGATCATGAAGCTACATGCTAACACAAATGATCTAAGGCTTTATTGTTGTAATCTGCATTTAGGAGCGGTTTGCATGTTGTTGCCATGGATTTGGGCTTTCCTAAATTTCCCAAATCTTTCACCCTCCAGCATGTCCATGGATTAGATTTAATGCCCTGACAGATATGTTGTAGAATCCTTTACTTAAAAGTATATTAGCCTGCTCAGAAGAACTTATTAATAGCATGTCACTCCAGGCTGCATTTTTTTAGGTCAGACAGATTTGAAGAGAAATAATTGACGCGACTTGTTACAAAATCTGAAATATAATGCATAACTCACACTGTTGTTCTTGTGCAGCTGATGTGCATTGTGTAATGTGTATTGTGCTCTGGCTGGGTGTTTAATGGCTTTATTGACCGGAAGACCCCGTGTCCCTGTCATCACCTCGTCTGTTTGCCTCCGGACTCATCCATTCAATCCCAAGAGGCTTTGCAGCTGCCCTGCACATATAGGCAGGATGAATCACCAGGGTGTAATCAGAAACTCTGTGATAAAAGCAAAAACAATAATAAAGGAAAAACATACTGTATAAAAAAAAAAGAAAGAAACTCTGTGATGCCATAGAACAACCATTGTGGGTTCCCCAGATAACCTCTCAGTGAAAAGTTCTTAAAGGATGCTGAAGGATGTTCTGTCCACTATAAAGAACCGTTTGTGCAATGCAAAGCTTCCATAGACGTTAAAGGTTCTTCACAGAACCAAATGCCAATAAAGAACCTTCATTTTCAAGAGCGTATGTAGGCCTACAGAGAAATAATGTGCTGACATTATTATAGGAAATTAATCCATTAATACACATCCTATTTTTCATATTTTAAGACTGTACTATCATGATATCCATTGGCATTTTATTAAGTGTATGTTATGCTGCAGTCCTGCTGGAGCTTTATGTGCTTCAGTATTTGCTTGCCTGCAGTGCGGGTTAATGATGCTCTGCCAGTGCTGGAGATCAATTGAAACTGAGGCGATGCGTTCCTGCACCCACCCCAAACAGAAAAATCAACAACACAGGCTCATTGGGAAAACGTAGGCTAGCAGTGGCAACATTTTTGCAAAACGCAAAATACGTACCAATACGTACATATCACTGCAGTTCAAACAACATGCTAAAATGGCATGGTTACAATTTAGTTTTTATGTCACATTTGATTTTGTTAACACTATCGGGTAGGTTTAGGGTTTACTGTAGGTTTACGTTATTTTAACGTGACGGAGCATTAAGCTTAGCGCCACTCACCTAACATTTCAATTCAGAACTGCGGTGATACATACAAACACAAACGTAATAAAATGTTGCCATATTCATGTTCATCTGTTCCGGAAAAAACGAAACACGCTTTTAGCGCCGCTCACTGGAAATTTTACTTTGAAAATGTTGCCACAGGTACGTTTTTCTAATGAGCCTGGGTGGATTAGCTCCTAAAGGGACATTGACCTGAAAAATAAGTCAATGCTTTTGCGTTCCCTCGAGAAAATTATCCTATAGTAAGTCTACTGTGAAGGGAGAAAAATGCTGCTTCCTTTTCTTCTAGTTTTGATAATGCTCTCACTCACACACTGTCTGGTTTGTGGGTCATGACGTGATGCTAATTTTTTATCCTATATCTATGAATTTATTTCAAAATATATTAAAATGCAATTCACATACATACAATGACTTGTTTTGGAGCATGTGTGTATTACAATTTATTTGGTGTCATTAAGTTAAGTTGGTAAAATTGTCTTGATATCATAATGAAGAAAATAAAATAATTAAAAATGATTTTAAAAAAAATATTGAGAACGAAAGCCTTATTAAGTAGTTTGGCAGAATCTTTTGTTATTTATTAAAAAAATAAAAATAATATTTTTATTTTAAAACAAATGCTTCACTTTTTATTTTTTCCATCACACCTTTGTTGGCAGAATGTGATGCAATCAAGATGTAGAAACCTGTGTGTCAGTCAATAAGTCACTTAAAATATCAGATAATTTGACTTTTACAACATGGCACGGTTTTAAAATATGTGATTGAACTTTATAATTGTAATAATTAAAAAAAATGTATTTTTTTACAATAATGATACAAAAGATACACTTACATACATTATAGGTGTAATGAAAATCAATTTACTGGTTATTGAAGTGATTATTAAAATAGCATAAATAGTCAAAACCATATAAGAACTTGGCATGTGTTTTAATAACTGAATTAATGTTGTAATCCCTCTGGACATATGATGCCATACAGAGAAAAACATTTCTTGGCGCATTGATTATTTTGACTATAAATTGCGTATGCGATCGTTTCAGGCCTTTAAAGGGTAATTAAGAGACCATCCAGTGGGAGAAATGACTCTCATGGATATCTAGACTTGAGATCATAAATTGACAAATTAATTGAAAAATAATAAAGATCTACAACTAACAAGCCAAGAGCCAAACTTGAACTGAGTATAGCCCTATTCGCACTGGATTAGTATTATCTGGGGACCTCGTGTGATTTAGAAATTACCCATCCACATCTGAATTTCGTGTGGCGCACAGGATAAGCGAAGCCTGTGATTTTACTCGAACTTACTTACTTATCTCCCAGATATGATGTCAATAGGCTATAGCTTGGAAATGTCTTGTCGTTTAAGTCTAGCTGTATCATATATCATAAACAGAATAATGTTCTTTGCGGCATAATTCTATACATGTCATCCCTCTCCATCTAATTTTTCTTTTCGCTCTAATGATTTTCAGCTTTCTCTTTCTGCAAATTGTATATATGTTGTATATGGTGTAGATATACTGATATGACACAGCACCCAAATACTTTAAAAACACTCCATTCTCCAATCCATTCTTCGCGAAAGATGGATAAAAAGGTGCACAGGAAACAAAAACAATGAAAAAAATGATATACGACCCCACCAAATCACATTATTACAAATGACTAGAGGTCACCAGGTAATACTAATCCAGAGTGAATGGGGCTTATGACTGTGAAAAGCTCCTGTGGGTCACCTGGGAAGCCATTCACATTGATTTCCCAAGTCTCTTTCTCCTCCTATGGCCAGACAATCTGTAAAAGAGCCTTTGCTTCCCTCTTGAACACACGTTACACATGTGATATTCACTGGATCACTGAACTGGTGTGAAAACAGTACTCATGTGATATCAGTGAGAACATGATAACGACCCTTTATCTCTCTGTTTATATACACTGATCAAAAAAAATAAAGGGAACACTAAAATAACACATCCTAGATCTGAAAGAAATTAAATAATCTTATTAAATACTTTTTTTCTTTACATAGTTGAATGTGCTGACAAAAAAAAAAAAAAATAAATAAATAAATGGAAATCAAATTGATCAACCCGTGGAGGTCTGGATTTGGGGTCACACTCAAAATTAAAGTGGAAAACCACACTACAGGCTGATCCAACTTTGATGTGATGTCCTTAAAACAAGTCAAAATGAGGCTCAGTAGTGTGTGTGGCCTCCACGTGCCTGTATGACCTCCCTACAACGCCTGGGCTTGCTCCTGATGAGCTGGCGTCTCCACTGATGGTCTCCTGAAGGATCTCCTGCCAGACCTGGACTAAAGCATCCGCCAACTCCAGGACAGTATGTGGTGCAACGAGCGAGACATGATGTCCCAGATGTGCTCAATTGGATTCAGGTCTTGGGAACGGGCATAGCATCAATGCCTTCCTCTTGGAGGAACTGCTGACACACTCCAGCCACATGAGGTCTAGCATTGTCTTGCATTAGGAGGAACCCAGGGCCAACCGCACCAGCATATGGTCTCACAAGGGGTCTGAGGATTTCATCTCGGTACCTAATGGCAGTCAGGCTACCTCTGGCGAGCACATGGAGGGCTGTGCGGCCCCCCAAAGAAATGCCACCCCACACCATTACTGACCCACCGCCAAACCGGTTATACTGGAGGATGTTGCAGGCAGCAGAACGTTCTCCACGGCATCTCCAGACTCTGTCACGTCTGTCACTGTCACATGTGCTCAGTGTGAACCTGCTTTCATCTGTGAAGAGCACAGGGCGCCAGTGGCGAATTTGCCAATGTTGGTGTTCTCTGGCAAATGCCAAACGTCCTGCACGGTGTTGGGCTGTAAGCACAACCCCCGCCTGTGGAAGTCAGGCCCTCATACCACCCTCATGGAGTCGGTTTCTGACCGTTTGAGTAGACACATGCACATTTGTGGCCTGCTGGAGGTCATTTTGCAGGGCTCTGGCAGTGCTCCTCCTGCTCCTCCTTGCACAAAGGCGGAGGTAGCGGTCCTGCTGCTGGGTTGTTACCCTCCTACGGCCTCCTCCACGTCTCCTGATGTACTGGCCTGTCTCCTGGTAGCGCCTCCATGCTCTGGACACTACGCTGACGGACACAGCAAACCTTCTTGCCACAGCTCGCATTGATGTGCCATTCTGTAAGGATGGCTGGCGCGAAACAGACGTTACGAAGCTTTGCGAGATCCCGAAGCAAAGATGATTCGAAACACTGATCCGAAGCGTGATTCAAAACACCCACGTCACGTGACAACGGCTAAATGAAGCGTCTAAGTGTTTCATCAGGTGGAGTGCTCCGCCGAATCAGGGTTTCATTGATTGGTCGGTTCGGGAACAAATCACACAATCACACAGTATAAAAGTTTTGTCAACGCATTTTCATATCGTGGGTTTTTGTGAGAGGAGTTTGGTTTTGAGATAGCAGATTTTTGGTGATATAGTGACATTTATAGTGCGATTTGTTTAGTTATATTTAGGATTTAATTTACATTTACACATTGACTTAGAGACACACAGAGTACATATAGTGACACATTAATAGATGCATTGATAGAAATATATATATATATATATATATATAGATTAATAGATAGATACATATATTACAGATACATATAGATTATTAGATAGATAGATAGATAGATAGATAGATAGATAGATAGATAGATAGATAGATAGATAGATAGATAGATAGATAGATAGATAGATAGATAGATAGATAGATAGATAGATAGATAGATAGAAAGAAATGAGATGTGTGTATTGTGATCGGCAGCTAGCCTACTGCAACAATACATCATCCATGATGCGCCATTTGAGGAGCATTCATCCTGCCATTGTGCAGGGTGCAGAGGATGGTAGTGTTCCCCCTGTACCAAGGCCTGCTACTGACACTGCTGGACCCAAGGTTTAAAAATGTGGCTTTTGGAAATCCTGCCAAAGCCCTGGATGCTGAAAAGCACATCACACTGGAGTGTGCTTCACTGATGCGTTCAAACACAACTCCTGGTGAGTTTCAGTCTATGTTATCTTATGTAATGTGATTCATGAAATGTATACTTCATATGTGTTGTCAGTTTATGATTTGTTACTAATTGCCGTTTTCTTTTAATTCAGAACCACAAATGTCAACATCAGGCCCATCATCATCATCAACAGTTGAAACACAAGACAGTTTATGGGAACATTTTGACAATCGTATCCGTGAGACCCAGATGATACACAATCCTACAGCTGATGCCACAGTGGAAGTGAAAAAATACCTCAGCGATGTGTTTTTGCCCAGAACTCATGATCCTCTAACTTACTGGAAAGAGAGAGCAGTAATCTTTCCTCATTTGTATGTCCTAGCTAAAAAATATCTTTGTATGCCAGCAACAAGTGTCCCTTGTGAGATAATTTTTTCAAAGGCTGGAGAAATTATCTGTAAAAAAAGAAGTAGGCTGAGTCCTTCAACAGCAGAGAAATTTATATTTTTGAATAAAAATCTATAAGAAAGGGAGACATTGTGGCTTGATTTATTTTTATTAATATTCGTTTTTCATGACCAAAATCACATTATGCAATGTGAAGAGACTACAGGTTACAAGCTTCATATATTACAAAAATACAATAATAAAAAAAAAACAATACATTTTTTTATTAGCTCTTTGTAAAAGTTATTTCAGATCAACGCCTGCAAGTGACCACTAGGTGTCACCGTGGAGACGGGTTTCGGATTTACTCGAAGCCTCGAAACAAAATGGCACATTTGCTTCGACTGTTTCATTGCTTCACGAAGCCTCGATCTGCCCATCACTACCATTCTGGATGAGCTACACTACCTGAGCCACTTGTGTGGGTTGTAGACTCTGTCTCATGCTACCACCAGAGTGAAAGCACTGTCAGCATTCAAAAGTGAACAAAACATCAGCCAGGAAGCATAGGAACTGAGAAGTGGTCTGTGGTCACCACCTCCAGAACCACTCCTTTATAGGGGGTGTCTTGCTAATTGCCTATAATTTTCACCTGTTGTCTATTCCATTTGCACAACAGCATGTGAAACTGATTGTCAATCAGTGTTGCTTCCTTAGTGGACAGGTTTCACAAAAGTGTGATTGACTTGGAGTTACATTGTGTTGTTTAAGTGTTCCCTTTATTTTTTTGAGCAGTGTTGTCAGGGTTCTGTCACTTCTGTCTAGTCTATTTCTTGGTTTTGTGACAGAGCCCTGACACACCTTGTTTCATGTGCTTTCTTGTCTTGTGCTGTGTAGCACACAGCTTGTGTTTTACACTAGCCGTGTGGTTTCATGTTGTCATGTTTTGTGTGAACACGTCGCTTATGAGTGTTTTCATTAGCTGCGTGTTCATGTCTCGTTTTGTGTGAGCACATTGCTGGTGATTAGTTTTACTGGCCATGTGCTTGTGTTCAAGTCGTGTTTGGTGTGAGCACATGGCACAAGGAAACATGCATGACAAGCCATGTGCTCCTGTTGATTGTCTAGCCCCTCCCATCTTGTTACCGGATTATTGATTCATTTGCCCCTCCTGTCCTCCCTCATTACCTCTTTTGTTTGGTCTCCCTATTTATTCTCCCTGTGTTTGCAGTTCAGTGCTGTTTCGTTGTCGTATGTATGTTAAATGTACTCCTTATGTCCCAGATCCTTTTGCCAAGTCAAGTCAAGTCTGTCTTGTTTTCCCCCTTGTTTTTGTTTGTTTTTGTTTTATTTTTAATACTTATTAAAAACCCATTTTCCTGCACTTGAGTCCTCGCCTCATCTCCTCAACCCCACACCTGAAAAGTGTATATATAAAACATCACAACATTTATTTCCATCAAGAGGTGCATTAGTTTTTGTTTAAGATCTTGTATTTACAATGCCAATGAGTTGAGCACTCTGTAAAGTCTCCCCCAGCACATCCCAGTGACTTTCAATTAATTTTAGGTCTGGACTCAGAGCTGCTGATTTATGTGTGAAAATGATTATTCATGCTCCTCCCAACCATTCTTTCACAATTTGAGCCTGATGAATCTTGACATTGTCATCCTTGAGTATGGCTATGATGTGTCGTCCTACATGTTTGTTTAAGAAATGAAAAGCTACACACTCCATCAATTAGGGTTAGAAGAACTGTTGCCAAACATATAACATGCTAGAAACATAATGATCACTGCAATAATTATCCAATCATAGAGTTTTAAGCATTTGTCTATTTTTAATCCAAACAGCGACTTTTTCTTTTGGCTGGGCAGTGTATATAACAGCGGATGACTTTGCCACATTCTTCATAAATAAATCAACAACCATCAGCAGGCAATTCTCCACACTACAAACTGACAAACAAATCTTAACAGCAAACACACTCTCCCCCTCCTTCTCTCCGTTCTCGGAGGCAGAAGTCTCCAAACTCATGCATTCCAATCAGCCTACTACCTGTCCTCTTGATCCTATCCCCACACATCTCTATGAAGCCATTTCTTTTTCAGTTGTACCTGGACTCACTCACATCATCAACACCTCTCTGCACACTGATAACTTTCCCACAGTATTTAAGAAGCCTCTGATTACCCCACTGCTTAAGAAACCCACTCTAAATCCAGCACTTTTAGAAAATAACATTAATGATACACTTGAGCGAGTTGTGTTCAACCAAGTCTCTACATTTCTCACACAGAACAACTTCCTGGACAACAACCAGTCTGGCTTCAAAAGTGGCCACTCAACTGAGACTGCCATGCTCTTGGGTATTGAAGCTCTGAGACTGGCAAGAGCTGCTAAAAAATCACAAGTACTCCTCTTCCTGGATCTGTCTGCTGCTTTTGACTCATGTCTCATGACAATGAGCATCTCAGGAACTGCACTCCAGTGGTTCAAGTCTCTCAGGTAGATCCTTCAGTGTTTCTTGGAGGGGTGAGGTGTCTAAGTCACAACATCTAGCTACTGGAGTGCCTCAGGGTTCAGTGCTTGGACCACTTCTCGTCTCCATTTCATGTCATTACTAGGATCTGTCATTCAGAAACATGGCTTTTCCTTTCACTGCGATGCTGATGACACACAACTCTACCTCACATTCCAGCCAGATGATCCCTACGGTAGTTGATCTTAGCCTTTTGGTCCATCTACATTGAAATGTAACCCCTGAGTTTTCAAACTAAAACAGGGTCTGCAGCATTTCCTAAAGTCTTTCGAGGGATAAAAAGTCCGGAGTAGTGTGGATGCTACTCACGCCAGGCGTAACCGTAACAAAAGTTAAATGAGTTTTAAAACAAAAATTCACTAGTGTAAACATAGCCTTACTATTCTATTCTATCTATTTTTATTACTTAAACAACA
This sequence comes from Meda fulgida, assembly GCA_030578275.1. Classification (NCBI taxonomy): domain Eukaryota; kingdom Metazoa; phylum Chordata; class Actinopteri; order Cypriniformes; family Leuciscidae; genus Meda; species Meda fulgida. The sequence continues at coordinate 21,236,040 of CM060636.1, forward strand.
ACAACAAAAAAACCTTGCTACATGTACTGTGCTAACTGGGACTAGCCACAGCACTTACATATTGTTGGCCTATTGTTAATTTGATTGCTTTTATATTGTTATTTTCATTAGTAAGACATTTAATGATTAAATAAAAGTGTCTGCTAAATGATTAAATGTGAATGCATTTTTTTCCCATCAAAACGTCAGTTTCTGTGACATATGCACCTGCCATTCATTCTACAGATATTTTTGTCCTGATATGTGTCATTTCTGTTCTTATAGGTTTCTGTAAGGTAAAGGAGAGCAGTTTCACATGAGAGAGCCATGTAGGTACGTCAGTTGCCTGCCAAACCTCCTTGACAGCTGGCTGAGCATGGTAAAGGCATGGTAAAATTGCTCTATTTGAATGTATATGTAGATTCCAGTGAAAGCCATCTATAAAGGAAGAGTTCACCTAGATGAAGATCTTTGAGTCATCATTTACTCACGCTCATGTCATCCCAAACCTTTCTTTCTTCAGTAGTACACAAACATTTAAAAAAAAAAAAATTCTTCCATACAATGAAAGTTAATGTCAAATCCATGTGATATACAGGTCCTTCTCAAAAGATTAGCATATTGTGATCAAGTTCATTATTTTCCATACTGTAATGATAAAAATTATACTTTCATATATTTTAGATTCATTGCACACCAACTGAAATATTTCAGGTCTTTTATTGTTTTAAAACTGATGATTTTGGCATACAGCTCATGAAAACCCCAAATTCCTGTCTAAAAAAATTAGCATATTTCATCCGACCAATAAAAGAAGTGTTTTTAATACAAAAAAAGTCAACCTTCAAATAATTATGTTCAGTTATGCACTCAATACTTGGTTGGGAATCCTTTTACAGAAATGACTGCTTCAATGCGGCATGGCATGGAGGCAATCAGCTTGTGGCACTGCTGAGGTGTTATGGAGGCCCAGGATGCTTCGATAGCGGCCTTAAGCTCATCCAGAGTGTTGGGTCTTGCGTCTCTCAACTTTCTCTTCACAATATCCCACAGATTCTCTATGGGGTTCAGGTCAGGAGAGTTGGCAGGCCAATTGAGCACAGTAATACCATGGTCAGTAAACCATTTACTAGTGGTTTTGGCACTGTGAGCAGGTGCCAGGTCGTGCTGAAAAATGAAATCTTTATCTCCATAAAACTTTTCAGCAGGTGGAAGCATGAAGTGCTCCAAAATCTCCTGATAGCTAGCTGCATTGACCCTGCCCTTGATTGATAAAACACAGTGGACCAACACCAACAGCTGACATGGCACCCCAGACCATCACTGACTGTGGGTACTTGACACTGGACTTCCGGCATTTTGGCATTTCATTCTCCCCAGTCTTCCTCCAGACTCTGGCACCTTGATTTCCGAATGACATGCAACCACTGAGCAACAGTCCAGTGCTGCTTCTCTGTAGCCCAGGTCAGGCGCTTCTGCCGCTGTTTCTGGTTCAAAAGTGGCTTGACCTGGGGAATGCGGCACCTGTAGCCCATTTCCTACACACGCCTGTGCACAGTGGCTCTGGATGTTTCTACTCCAGACTCAGTCCACTGCTTCCACAGGTCCCCCAAGGTCTGGAATCGGTCCTTCTCCACAATCTTCCTCAGGGTCCGATCACCTCTTCTCATTGTGCAGCGTTTTTTGCCACACTTTTTCCTTCCCACAGACTTCCCACTGAGGTGCCTTGATACAGCACTCTGGGAACAGCCTATTTGTTCAGAAATTTCTTTCTCTGTCTTACCCTCTTGCTTGAGGGTGTCAATGATGGCCTTCTGGACAGCAGTCAGGCCGGCAGTCTTACCCATGATTGCGGTTTTGAGTAATGAAACAGGCTGGGAGTTTTTAAAAGCCTCCGGAATCTTTTGCAGGTGTTTAGAGTTAATTAGTTGATTCAGATGATTAGGTTAATAGCTCGTTTAGAGAACCTTTTCATGATATGCTAATTTTTTGAGACAGGAATTTTGGGTTTTCATGAGCTGTATGCCAAAATCATCAGTATTAAAACAATAAAACACCTGAAATATTTCAGTTGGTGTGCAATGAATCTAAAACATATAAAAGTTTAATTTTTATCATTACATTATGGAAAATAATGAACTTTATCAAAATATGCTAATTTTTTGAGAAGGACCTGTATATATATATATATATATACATACATACAGTATATTCATTGGTTATATATACCAATGAATATACAGTATATATATATAACCAATGAACAAAAACAGTTCTGGCACACAAACCGTTCTCGCACAGCACAGACAAGCGTTCCAGCATTCTGTCACATTTTCCCTGTCTGTTCCTTTTCTTCTGTCGGTCTCTCTTGGCTGCTGAGCTTTCTGTGTCAGTGGCAGCTTGATTTTCAACAATGTGACAAGTCCTCCACTGCAAAAGCGAAAGATTTCCCCAAGTGTCTGTAACAGACTAAGCCGATTGTCTCCATGTGTGTCCTGTGTCAAATCACTCTGAATTCCAGCTCTGCCGCAGCTGGATGCAGCCCCTCCTGTCTTTATTCCTCCCTCTCGCAGGTAATCTCTCGCTGTTTAAACTTCAATTGATAGTTTTGCTCCATCGCAACGTGCATGGCAGCGAGAGTAGTGTTAAAGTTTTAGTTTAGGTAAGCTTATGTTGTATAGCCTTCAAGATCTTAGAGTTTTTCCTGCCAGAGGCTTTGGGTTGTTTGCTGAGGTTTTTTGTGAGGCGCTAGTCTATTCTTCTTAAAGCTTCTTCAGCAAGATTTGTATTGTGTAAAGTACCATACAAATACATTTTAATTGAATTACTTTGCTTTTGTCATCACTTGGCACATGTCTAGTTTTCAACTGTAAATTATGTAAATCAACATTTGCAGCTATGATCCAAAATCTATTGAGCTGGCTAGGCAGCAGCTTAAAGCATTACACGGGTGAAGGCACAGCATTTGGGGTGTTTTTCTCAGGGATCCCAATTCATCAGTCTCTGAAGTAGCATATAGTGACTGACTGAATGGTACCTATTGTAACCCCCGTTCCCTGAAGTCCCGTCGCCACAATCCCTGGGCTCACCGATGAGTGACCGGGCACTGCTCGGCTCCTTAGCAAATACTTAGTGAGTGTCTCTCTGCACACTTCCTATATACCCGCAGCACGGGGTGCAGTTCCCGATGCAAATCTCACTCAAAGTGCTTCTGTTTCTGTTGACATTCGAAGGCGATAGGGCTCTTGTCAATCACTGACGCAACTTCTCCGTTCCCTCTTTCAGGGAACGGGGTTACAATAGGTGACCTAGACGTTCTATTTGTACAATGTTGAACTTTCACTTATGAGTGTTTGTGGGTTATTATATGCATTAGACCATGTGTCCACCAAAACATTAATTTTTTTTGTTCATATTTTTATAAACAGCAGCATGACGAATCACTGATAATCTATTTTCCGCTGAGCACGGAAATGCTTTTTACCTGGTTGTAGAGAGTAAAAAAATGTTTACCTTTGGGTAAAACTGTCATGGTTATGTTCTGTTTTGGCTTAGTTTTGTGCTCCCAGTTCCTGTGTTTATTTCCTGTCTCCATAGTTGAGCTAGTTTCCTAGTGTGTGCCTATATGTTACCATAGTAACCTATTGTGTCCACCTGCCCATTGTTAACTTACTGGTTTAGTCCTGTGTAGGCCTATATATACCGCCTGTTTAGTTCAGTCTCTTGTCGGTTCTGGTTAGCACTAAGTGTAGTTTTCTGTTTTGATTTATTATTAAAGATGAATTATTGGAATTCAATTTTCTCCTTCGTGTGATTGAACCACAAACTAACAAAAGTAACGAAAATGCAGCGTTCATCACTGTCACTTTGTTTTCTTCTTAGCGCCGCTGCTTAAGCGTTCTGAAGTGCCTGCAGCTAGGCGTTTTCAGAAGAGCACCTGACTGTTCAAATGCTTGGGGTTACTAAGATTTACCAAAAAATCTATTTGAAATTAAAGCTGTTATTTACTATTTACTTACTTTCTGTTCATCAAATGATCTTGAGATAAAAGCATCACTGTTCTCACAACAATATGAAGCAGCACAACGGTTTTCAACATTGATAATAATAATAATAGTAAATGTTTCTTGAGCAGCAAATCAGCATATTATAATGATTTATGAAGGATCATGTATAACTGAATACTAAAGTAATGGTGCTAAAAATTCAACTTTGCCATCACAATAAATTACATTTTAAAATATATTAAAATGGAAAAAAGTTATTTTATTAATCTAATAATGTTTGCCTTTACTGCATATTTGATCAAATAAATGTAGCCTTGGTGAGCATAAAATTCTTGAAACAGTAGTGTACAAATAAATGCCAGATCTCTAGCAATTCAGAATGCAATCTAAGAAATGTCTGTAAAAAAGAGCCCAATTTGTATTTCCCATATTTTAAATTATGCATTGCATTGTATTGTGAATTATGGTTAAAGGAAATGTCTGTATATTATTCTGGCAAAAAATATCAATACCTTTTTTGTTTTTTCTACAGCCTACAGCAGATTTCACAATGACATCATCACTATTGATTAGATTTGTATAAAATGCAATGTCTAAAAAACAGGACACCAAAATGATCTACAAGACAGTTTGAATGGAGATCAAGCTGAGCTAATTGTAGAAAAATGTGTAGAATAACAAGAAATGCTTAGATATCATCAATATAGTGCTGTCTTGTAATTATTGCATGTGAAGGACTGGTTACTGTTGTCAAAATCTCAGTGCAGAGGAGCCATACATTATACATGCCATAGCCCACAGCCACACTAGACATGATGAATAACCCACCAGGGATTACTGCACTGGGGTTATTATTATAGCAACTGTGCCAGAAGGTCATTGAAAATAAGTTTGATAAGATATCTGGACACAGGAAGCATTGCATAATTATACTGTATTAGTAAATGAAAAGAAATTCATTCAGAAATGTTCATTATGCAAGCCTTGTTATTAGGGGAGCACTATTAAGCCAGATAAACTCATTAGTGTGCTGATCTGGGTTCCTCAGGCTCTTCCAGCAGTCATCCAGCTAAATCATAAATGCAGTCCAGACTGTTATAAGTTATTTTTTTGTTTCATTTAAATGTAAGCTTTTTATTTCTCCTAAAATTCCTTTTCCTAAAATACAATTACACACAAATGAGACAATTTGTGTAAAAGTGCAGTTTTTTAATGAATCATCATAACTCAGATCATTTGTGACCACATGAAGGGGATGAGAAATGTTTGAATACACGTTCAGAATGATTTTTTTTCAGCTGATGAAGATTAAAATATTGACCAATCAGAATCCACATTAAAGAGATTGGGGATTTAAAGCAGCAGAAAACCTGGCCATCACAAAATACCAGACTTAAGTCGTTCAGAACACAACAAAATGAACATTGTTGCTAGGAAACCCATGACAAATGAAAATGATGTGTTTTAAAATAAGCTCAAAATATCAAATCATGTTTGATATCCTCTGACTTGATGGAATCATAGTCTGAAGCTATGTATTCTGTGCCCATCATCTGACTGCCAAATATCTGCAGACTAGCTTTTCTGACTTCCGGCAACTAGCGTCAACTTGTCTAGACTGCAAATATCTGGACAAAAGTTGTTAAGGGTTCTTGGTGTGAATGGGCCTTATTAGTTAATTTGCACATGTGAAATTCATGTTTTCTTTTTTTTTTTTTAGCCTGTGACACACCGAACCGACATCAGAGAACTACCGACAAAGAAAACCGAACAGTCCAAACGATTCCAAATGGTTATTTTGTTATGAAAATGCGTATGGGAATGCTCAGGTAAGATGAAGATGTAAAAGAAGAGCCATTTATGTGTGCCCTTTTGACTTTGACTGACTGCACTGCCCACAATACTGTCATAATTTACTCACACTCAAGTTGTTCCAAACCTGTATGAGTTTCTTTCTACTGCTGAACACAAAAGATATTTTGAAGAATGTTGACGGTAGTCATTGATTTCCATAGAATTTTTTTTCCTACTATGGAAGTCAATGGCTGCCGTCAACTGAGTAAGTAATAAAAAAAATGTGGGTGAACTACTATGCCTTTAACAATCCCAATTGGCCAAAAATCCACCAATGGAGTCCTTTTAGTGCTGCAAAAACTGAGCTTATAGATACTCAATGATGACCCAACTTTGACTGACAGCTGACAATTGGCTTGGTGTCATGACCTTAACGGACAGTAAAAACAGGATTAAATAGTTTGGGGAGAATAGTTGAAATTAAAATTGAAATAGAATGGTCTAAAATAGAAGGGACCATCTGACCGACATGCACGGCAACCAGCAATGGTTTGTTTTTTATTTTTATTGCCAATTAGGGCGGATATATCTCACACTGATGATGCCTAGTTTTGTTGCTACTAAGGCCCTGTTTACACTTATTATTAAGATGTGTTTTGGTTTATCAGATCACTATAGAAAAATAAGACACATTCCCATTTACACCTTGTGTTTTAATCTGTCTCTTTTGTCCACTGTCAACCACTTCTGTCCTGATTTCTTCGAGGGAAGGGCCTATAGTTGGGTAAATGTATGGGTTTTTCAGATCTTTTGATCTAATGGACGAAATATGGACGAAATATCTAATGTGGCGCTCAGCTCCACACATCTGCCTGGTTCTCCAGTGGGATGAGCTGTCACCAGCCAAGCACCTGTACTTGTCCTGTCATTCCCAGCGAGCAAAACGAAGTGCCCAGGAGAGAAACACCAACACATTAATGTCAGGGGAGAAACAGAGAAACACTCGTAGCTCTTCAAGACGAAGAAGGAGATATGCAGGATTTGAGATGACAACAACCCAAAAACAACCTGGGTGCCGAAGAGGAGGGGAGAGAGAATGGGGAAGGGGAATTGGGGGGGATGCTGCAAGAGGGAGGGTAAGATGGAAAAGGAAAAAAAACGGAGAGAGAACAGCTAGTCAGAGCGGCACAGAGGCAGACTGAGGTAGAGCAGGGGCTGAAGACGACACTCCATCCCGCAACCATGACAACGGAGGCAAGCGCATACCAAGCCCCCCGTACCCTCGCACCACCGATAAGGGGGCTGTGAACCTCAATGGACAGAGGGTACGACTGCAAAACACATTGAGGCACTGAAAACCTGGAATGATCTTTTTTTTTCTGCATCGATTAGTTCTTTTCCTGTGCTTTCACCTGGTGAGATGTGTTGAATCGCTGCTCATCAGGGTGGGCTGAATCCGGATCAAAGAGAACAGCTGGAAACCACACACCGGAGCCTTTTCCACTGTGACCCATCAATGGAGTCACTGAGGTGGGCTTAATACCGCTCAATGGTTCTCCATGGAGCAAACGACCAGGCGCATTGCCAGCAGCCTTGAAGACACATTATTCTTGAAATTCGCCTGTGAGATTGAACAGACAAAACATGTAAGCCAGATGATGCCCGGTGAGTGCGCATTCCTAATTGTGCATGTGGAGAAAAAATGTATCATTTGGAAAAGTATAAGAATTTTAACATGTTGGCTGAAGGTGCAGTAAGATCAGTGAAGAGAAAAAAACATCAGTATACACATCAAATGTATTCGCTACTATCTGTGACTTTGAACAGGGTTGACACAGAAGGAAGATGCGAGAATGTATCAAGAAAAGGTTATCATAAAGGATGAAAATGGACAGTTTATACCAATGAGTGGCTCTTTCAGAAAATTGACTGGAAAACTGATTTGTAGAAAGGGTTTCTATACTAATAGCTAAGACTATTGTAGCATTCAGAAAATGGTTAAGCAATATCTTAGAAAAAACAGTGTGTTTTCGAAGCACACAAACATATTTAAGTGTGGCAGCCGTCTGCAACTGTCAACAGGTTATTAAGGCTTTAATGAATCTCCCACAGCGCTGTTTGATGGCTTGTCCTCACGAAACGGTACTATGTGTCGCCATGACTTGCTTCTGATATAATTAACAGGACAGTGAACTTAGCCACACACACACACACACACACTCACACACACACACACACACACACACACACACACACACACACACACACACACACACACACACACACACACACACACACACACACACACACACACACACACACACACACACACACACACACACACACATATAAAATGTTTCATGGGAATATCAGACAGTTTGCATGTCCTCATATACAGTATAACCATTTCATTTGAATACACCTTAAAAAATAATGTGTTGGCTCAACAACAAAAAAATAACGCAACAGTTTGCACCAATTTATTTTTAGTTATGACAAAATTGAGTGAATTTACATTCAACCAACAAGCTACATTGAGTTAGAGGAACCTAATAATTTGTAGCAAAAACACACATTTTTAAGTTGATTACTCCAAAAAACTAAGTTACTCCAACTTCCAGAGTTGTAGCCCTGGAACCAATTCATCTTCAGCTATCATAGCACATGCTAACAAAACTTATGTAACATGCATATTTAATGAACAAGCAAGATATTTATATTAGTCTTTGCTTATAGAATCATTGCTTATAGAATCAATGTAGTGTTTACCTTCATGTATCTACTCTTCAGCACAATGGTAACCACAAAAACTTTACAGAAACTCTTTTAAATGTCAAACATAACAGCATTTAACACGAATAGGTCTTTCCCTTCACTAAAAACAAATAAATTAACACTCAATTTCAACATTTATTCTCCTTATCCAGTCATATGCAAAGCATGCTGGGAACTATAAATCCACTGCCTATAACTCCGAAGTTATCAAGACAATTTCATTAAGTTACTACAACCTAATTAAAAAAAGCCAATTAACGCAGAAATTTGAGTTTAAATTACAGATGATATTAAGTTGATTTAATGATCAACATTATTAAGTCAACAGAACTTTACAAAATAACGTTTGCAATTTAAAAGGTTTAATTCAAACAATAAAGTTTAACTTGCAACCATGCATTTATTAAACATGTGCTAACTGGTCCCCTGAATTACTTTTTAGAGTGTAGGCTAAATAGAATTGAAAGTAAATCTGAGTGGAATTTTGGTTTCACTTTTTTTAAGGTGTCATTGTTACAGTGCAATAATTACACAAAAATGTACTGAATAATATAAATTAACAACATGTAACCTACTCACTATAGGGTTTGGGTTAGGGTCAATAAGAGTGTTATTAGATATTCTTCAACCCTGTATCAATCAGCCAATAAAATGTAATAATAAGAATAATAATCATACAATAATTAATTTAAAATATATAAACATATTTGACATTTAAAATTTAAAATGCTAAACTAAAAATAAATAAATAAATAAATTAATATTTTTTGTAATTGGTTAATTTGTTTGTTATTCAGAAGTATGATTTATTATTGGAAGCGACATTTTTAAATAAAATTATTTAAAAAAATCAGAAAACAACAACAAATATTTTTAGGCACAAAGCATAATTTCCTGACAATGAATAAGGGCAATAAGCCAGGAAAACATCAAGATTTGTTGACAGCATTAAAAAAGTGGTAGTGGATGTTTTGCAGGTTTAATTGTGAAAATATTATCAGGCATGAAAATAGTTCAGCATTATGTAGGTTATAGACATGCTGGTCACAGGTGTGCTCTTCTGTAATTTACTTCATATTCATGTTTCACGCTTCGATCAACTTATGTATAAACATTTAAGGATGCTTTCGCAATATTCTTATATAACATCATGTGGGTCAGCATTTTTAGAGTTCATTCCTGAACAAAGACACTTCCTTTTTCACCTGCTTTTTACCAAGAGGTAATAGCATTGTTTTTGTTCTGTTCTCCAAATGAAAGGTTTCCATAAATATCTCATAAACGTGAAACTGTAAAACACAGCAACGGTGCAGACACAAACGCTCTATTATCACTCAAAGACTGCTTGATAATTGGATTATTTCTGTTAATAGTGCATGCATTAAAATGATTAAGCCATTCTAACAAAACCTGAAATGGTGGACCCGTATACACACTAGGGGAGGGGGGGCCGGCCTATCAAAACCTTCTCCCTGGTCCCTACGAATTCAAAAGACAGCTCTGAACAAATATCACTATTTGTCTCTAAGTTTAGAATGGAATTTAAGTGTATATGTTAAACTGTGAGATGCATTACATTGAAGATATGTGAAGATAAATTTTCCAATATTGTTTTCAAATAACACTGGTGCTTAGTTATCATTTCAGAAAAAAAATATGATTTTTTTTAAATTAATATATATATATATATATATGTGTGTGTGTGTGTAAGCAGGATCACTATAATCATAGAAAGTTTCATAAAATAGGTCATAAAATCATTAATTTATCTCACTGGAAATGGAAGGTTGAGTTGAGTGGATTGCATTATGGTATGCAATATTTCATGCAGGGTATTCCAATTATACAGAATAGTTGTATGCCATTCTGAAAACATTCCTCTTGTTTTTGTGTTTAGTGTAGTAGTTACATTAGTGAAAAAAATCTCTGTAATTTTATGGTACAGTGGTACTGATGACAAATAATGGTTCTGTGATGCCTCCTGGGATCATATTAGTGTCAGCTAAGGGATATACAGGCCCCCAAAATGATCCTATTGTATCCCAGATGAAATAATCCAACAACCATCTCACATCACCTGCTGTCAGCTGAATCCTGATGTCAGTATATCCTTAGACCAATTGAATAATGCCAGTCTGGTTAACGACCCTGTTCTGTGGTGAGAACCGTCTTGTCTGAGATTTTAACAAAGTGGCGTTCAGGTTTTACATAGACAAGCCCTCTCGTCCACCATCATCGATGCTCTGAAAAACAGCAGTGATTGTGACGCAGGTCGGCTCTATAGGGTTAACAGCGATCAGTCGGAGGGGTGGATTTCTATGCTGCAGAATTGCTAACCGGCTCCCCCACACTCTAGTAAACAGCTGCCTGTCCCTAATTAGCGTTTCGAACTGAATGTCTGTGCTGTGTGTGGGCTCCAGTCTCAAAAACATATTCAGTGTTATGGCCAGCTGAAGCTTTTACCTAATACCAACTAAACTAATGCTGTCTGCGTTTCTGTGGCTACCTTTCTTTTCCCTGCTAGTATGGAAGTAAAATGATGACAAATGTTTTTGAAGCAAAAAAGCTAGTTGAATTGCACTATTTGAAAAAATATCCATTGGAAATTTTTATGGGCTGACATTCACAGCTTTTGTGTCTTTATCATCTTTTCCATACTGAATTAATATTTTGGAAGTGAAATCGGAAAGGTGAATATGGATTATTGAATTTGTATTAATGAAAACGTGTGTTAAATGTTTTGAATTGAAATATTCACTGCTTAAATATACAACCATATTGAATTCCCATAAAAATGCAAGCCCTAAAAATGCAATGCATTAAAATGCAAGCAGGGTTAATGCAATGAAGATTTTTTCAAGTAGTGCAATTCAACAAGCTTTTTTGTTTCAAAAACATTTGTCATTATTTACTTCCATACTGCAAGCCCCACAATCCTGACATGTAATACTTCATTTTCGGTGTTCTGCCCTGTTCTGCAAACAATTGAGCACTCAAGACCTTTTAAAGTCACTGGCCCTGTCCTAAATGGCACCCTAAATGCCATTTAGGGTCCGTTCTTTCGTGACACAAAGTGTTTTGACTGTTAAGTAGAAGTCTGCTGCAGAGCGCGCCCCAGTGCAGGCTCCACAAAGGTGCGCATATCAAGCGCAAAGGGGGCGCTTGTGATCACCCTTCTAAAACCTGAAATGAAAAATGGGACACCCTACAGTCTCATGGACTTCATGATCTTGTGCATGTGGTGGCCATGCAAGTGTGACATTTTGGACAGGGCCATTGAGTGCGGTTGGACCATGCGCTATTTTTCATAAATAAAAGTGCTCAAATCAGCACAGTTTTTGAGTCTGCGACTTGTGTGCTGACAACAGGAAGTTCAGAAATGACCTCTATAGTCGCGCCAATACAGACAGGAAGTTAGATACGACCTCTACAGTTGCATTGATACAGACAGTAATTTTAGATACGACCTCGACAGTCGCATCGATACAGACAGGAAGTTCAGATACGACCTCTACAGTCGCGTCGATGCAGACAGGAAGTTCAGATACGACCTCTACAGTCGCGTCGATACAGACATGAAGTTCAGATACGACTTCTACAGTCCCGTCGATACAGACAGGAAAATCAGATACGACCTCTACAGTCGCGTCGATACAGACAGGAAGTTCAGATACGACCTCTACAGTTGCGTCGATGCAGACAGGAAGTTCAGATACGACCTCTACAGTCCTGTCGATACAGACAGGAAGTTCAGATACGACCTCTACAGTTGCGTCGATGCAGACAGGAAGTTCAGATACGACCTCTACAGTCCTGTCAATACAGACAGGAAGTTCAGATACAACCTCTACAGTTGCGTCGATGCAGACAGGAAGTTCAGATATGACCTCTACAGTCGCATCGATACAGACAGGAAGTTCAGATAAGACCTCTACGGTCTCGTCGATACAGACAGGAAGTTCAGATACGACCTTTGCGGTCGTGTTGAGGCAAACTGAAAATTCATAAAAGGCACAGGGGGCACAGACAGTTCAGACACAGCACCTGCGGCCATAACAGAGCCATCAGGAGAAACAGTGAGTTCAGAGAATGCCACCACCTCGGGAGAAACAGGCGTGGTGTGTGTGTCTTAAACACACAAAATGGTGGCAGCCATTACAGGGAGAACAGTAGCCAAAAAATCTACCTCCAAGATAGGTGGCGCTGCAGCTGGCCGGCTTGAGAGTGCTGAGACTAGTGAAGGCCTCAGGATGCCTGCAACTCACGCCGATGTTAGTGGCGGATCCACCACACAGGGTACCAGTCTTCTCCGCCACGAGTTGGGTCCAGCGGTCGGAATGGTACCGGCAGATGGTGACGTCTACAGTCACAGCGGCCGTTGAAGCTTGGGCCGTATAGCCCCCTCAACAACATTTTTTAAAGGGTGGATCCACCTTCACTTCCCCCACAGTTTAGGGAGATACACACTACCGCAAAGCGAGGTCAATATACTGAGCCAGGGTCCAGCCGGCATATTCCTCCGGCATCTGTTGGGCGATGTTGTCATCGAGCCCGCTTCAAAACAATCCATTTGCAGGGCGTCATCTAATGGCGCAAGATGGCAGCAAGCCAAAAACTCCCACACGTAATATTTCTATGGACTAGCCTTCCTGAAAAAATGGAAATCACTCTCACAGGGTCCTGGTTACTCCCTGTTTGACCCATTTTTGGTTAGTCATTCGGTCATGTAGGTGTGAATGATCAGGCAGGGTAGCGGATCTAAATGCATAAATACTTTAATAAAACACATAGGGAAACACTAGGAACAAGTCACACAAGGAAACACCACACAATAACAGGGACAACAACTAACTAAAACACAAGTGAAACATAAGCACTACACAGGGAAGACTAACTTAACAATATAACAAGGGGGCGTGGTAAATATGAAACACCTGGGGAACTTAAGCTAATCAACATGAAAAACTACAAAGAACTACAAAACATGGCACAAGTCAAGATATAACAAAAGAGTCCATGAACACACAGGGAATACATGTTAGTATAACAAATATGTTGTAACAATGTGAACAGAATTTCGAAAAACCTGCTTGGCCTGATTGTCTTGGCCCAGTTCTCCTTATCAGCTCTTATCATTGCAGCAGCCCTCACTCATATTTTCAATCAGTTTTGCTTCACTGCAGAAATGGCCATGGTTTGGAAACTATTAACTGAGCAGGCCTTATTCAAAGGTTGTGATATGGTTGAATCTAACTCATGTAGGCCTATCTCTATGGTACCAGAAGGTAAAAAAAAATGGTATCCATGGTATACATGATGTTCTGATCTCTGTCAAGGTTCATTAACTATGTTTCTCACATTGTTATACAACAATAGAACATTTGTCATCTCACCCGTTGGTTGTCATATATCAAGATCAATAGCCTCCACATTTTTTTAATCTATATCAATAACATACAACAATTAGCTGGCCTCACAGAAATGATATTTACAGTAATTTTAAAACAGTAACTGGCTCGATTGCATCTGATTTTTATTTTGCATCACATTGCAAAAGGGCTATTTACACTTAGTCATACTTAGAAATCTGATTATTAAAAAGCCAAAAATAAATGTGATGCAAGAAGCATTCGAGACAGATTGATATTCATGTGGTTATACATTACAATCAATCGAAACGTATAAAGAGAGAACATTAAAGTTAAATCAAGCTGTTTTTTTTTCTTAAATGGACAGCATTCAGCACATCATTAAAAGGGTTGTGTTTTGTCATAACTGTTGCCATCCCTTTTAGATACTTCTAGATAATGGAAATTCTGGATGTAATCTAAATCTAAAATAATAATGTTATTAAAAGAAAACAAAGATCCTCAATTAAATATCCAATATCAACCAATATCTTATAATAGGCTACTAGTAGATCCAAAACATACACTCCTGTTCACTTGCATGCTTGAAAGCATATACAACAAACAACACACACACACACAAACACAAACACACACACACACACACACACACACAAGATAAAAATAAATAATTTATACTTGCCCCTTGTATTTGTGTAATGTCTGATCAGTATCTGTCTGAGCCCTCGCCGGAGTATTGAACTTTGTCACCTCCTGGTCCTGTAACATCAGTTCCTGTCTTCCTTGTATTTCAGCCTTGACTGCGTCCGAAATCGCATACTAAAATGGAACCTTGAGGGTGTTGTAACGGTCACCAGCTGGAGTGCCCTTGAGAGCCACCAGAGGGCACTCCAGATAAGACTATTATCACTCACAAACTACATTTCCAATAACTCACTGCCTGGACTCATCATCACTTATCACTGATCACATTCACCTGTACCTCATTCTCTGATTGCATTCACCTGTGTCTCATCATCCTTTTAGTCTGTCTATATATACCATGTTCATTCAGTCACTCACCGCAAAGTCTTGTTTAAGTGTTACACTGCATTTCTGAGCCTACTTATGGTTTTCTTGTCTCTTGGTTTTGGATATCTTGCCCTGTTCCCTGGATTACTCTCTTGCCTCTGGTCCCTTCTTTGTTTATCTGTTTTGGACTGCCTGTCTGTGTACGACCCTTGCCTGTACATTGGATTACGCCTCTGGATTGCCCTCAAATAAATCTGTGTTTGGATCTTAACCCTCTTCTCAGTGTAGTTCGTAATAGGTGTACTGGGAACAACAGGAGAAGGGGTAGAGGATACACAGAATGATGTTGTGGAATATCTGAAGAGTATAGGGATATATTATAAGATCTAGGGATATAAATATGTAATATTAAAATAGTTATATATATATAGGAACTTTTTGCGGGGGGTGAAAGTAAAGTAGATCATTGAATCATTACCCATATTGCATACTCCGGTACAGTAGGTGGTGTTAAGTCGTGGATGCAATCCGCCATAAAACTTAAAGAAAAAGAAGAAGAAATCAGTTACAGGTGGAAATGAGAGAAATGCCTTTGGTAAATAGGTGGCAACAATTGAAAATATTTTACTGGATATCAATAAAAGGACAAAAGAATAGTCTCTCTGTTAAAGATGTTCTTAAGAACTGCTTTGAATATGAATATTCACAAGTAGCCAGTTTCAGATGGGATGCTAATAATGAGGCACAAAGACTAGGAATTTTTTATTATGAAATTAGTCCAACAGTGGCAATGTCAGTTATACCTCCATGGTTATTCCCAATGCCTTTGGTCTATTTACATTTACTGGAAGAAATAAATAACCCTCAGAGAAACATTTCTAAAAACTTGTTGGAGAAATGTAAACGTTACGTCGAATGATGGCGAAATGGGGTTCCGCTTAGAAAGCCTATCATCTTCGAGTATTATAAAACGAGCCAATGGCAAAGAAATACCATGGGTCTGCGGAATTTGCATAGCGTAACTCCGCCCCACCTCGTGGGTATAAAAGGAGGACGCCAGCAACATGCAGATATGTTTCTTCGCTGAGGAGCCGAGACTGAACTCAGGCAATTCCCGCGGTACAGCGGAGGGGGCAGGGAGACGTTACGAGGGTTACATACGTAACCGAGACGTTCCCTTTCGTAGTCACTTCAAAGTCGAATGACGACGAAATGGGGTTCCCAGTCTAATCACGCCACTCGGCTGTCTTCCTGTGCCCTGCGTAAGTCTGAGATCCCTGTCGTGAGACTAGCATGAACGAAGGACTCCAACTTAACACAGGAATACCAAGGTACACTGCAAATATGCAATCAGAGCCAGCCAGAAGGGGGTGGACGTAAGAATACACATATGGAAAACACTGAGGTGTCCAGCCCACAGGGTGGAATATTTCAACCCCAGGGGGGGCAAGGTGGCTTGCCAAGGGAAAGACACATGCTCAGAGAGGTTTACAGTGGAAATACACATGTGGGGGTCACCCGAGGGGAACCATGCACACGGAGGCACCCAGCCGACGCGAAAGCTGCCGCAGGCATAGACTCTGGCTTTGACATCAACAGTGCTGGAGGAACTCAGGGCTTACGGGGAAGCTCACCTGAGGAGAGTATCCAGTCTGTGGAGTGGAATGGCGAGCAAGCGAACACACCTGAGCGGGTCTAGTTACCGGCTAGTTGAAGCGAGTACACAAGAGGACACAGGCTCTACTCGGAGATTATAGAATCTCGCAAACGTGTTGGGTGTCGCCCAGTCTGCAGCTCTGCAGATGTCTGTTAGTGAGGCACCATGCGCTAGAGCCCAAGAGGAGGCCACACTCCGGGTGGAGTGTGCCTTCACACCAAGGGGGCACGGTTGACCTTGCTGCTGGTATGCCGAAGCAATGGCGTCCAATATCCAGTGAGACAACCTTTGCTTGGAGAGAGCCTTTCCCCTCAGCTTCCCACCATAACAGACAAAGAGCTGGTCTGAGGTCCTGAAACACTGTTTTCTGTCTACGTAAGCATGGAGGGCGCGACAGAGAAGTGCCAAGGCTGGGTCTGGGCTTGCAGGTTCACCACCTGATCTCGAAAGGGAGTGGTGGGAACCTTGGGCACATATCCAGGCCGGGGTCTCAGGATCACATGAGAGTAGGCCGTCCCGAACTCAAGGCACACTTCTTCAACGGAAAATGCATGCAGGTCCCTTACCCTCTTAATGGAGGCCAATGCAACGAGGAGCGCTGTCTTAACTGACAGGAACTTAAGCTCCACTGATTGCAGTAAAAAAACACTGATAGGTCCCAAGAGGCAACGAGAGGAGGACGGTTTCATCCTGCAGGAAGGAAAGCACGACACTGATCAAGCATTTTCTGGGGTCTTCTTGACGAGAAGAGCACCAGTTGACAAAGAAGTTCCACTTCAACGCATAGGCATGTCTCGTGGATGATGCTCTAGCGGAAGTGATGGTAGCCACCACCGTAGGTGGTAAGGTACTCAAACCTACCTCGTCGCATCCAGGAGCCACACGTGGAGGTTCCAAAGATCGGGACGAGGGTGCCATAGGGTGCCCTGTCTCAGAGAAAGAAGGTCTTTCCTCAGAGGAATTGGCCAGGGAGGTGCTGTCGCGAGGAGTACAAGTTCGGAGAACCAGGTCCGGAAGGGCCAATGAGGCGCAACCAAAATGACCAGGGGCCTCATGTACAAAGACTTGCATTGAATTCATACCAAAACATTGCGTACGGACAAATCTGTAAATGTGCGCACGCACAAAAAAACCCAGATGTATGAATCTCTGCGTACGAAGGATCCCCGCATATTCTCTTTGTACATCCCAATTAACATAAAATTGAGCGCACATGCACAAGCACAACGCCCCACCCAGTCTCCTCCCTCAATTAAATTATTTAAATATGGTAATTAGTACAATTTGGCAAAAGAAACCTGCAAGAACATAGCTAAAGTAAGCAAGAAACGAAATTTCACTGAAAATGAATTAGAGGTGCTACTATCAGAGGTAGAAACAAGAAAAAATATTTTATTTGGAACTTTGTCCTGGAATTAATAACAAAAGAAAGAAAAAAGAGGGGGAAAATTTTGTCTGATGCCGTCAACGCGGTGGGATCAGAGAGTCGCACCGTAAATGAACTGAAGAAGAAATGGTCTGACGTTAAGGTGGAAGTTAAGCAGAGAACTGCTGCGCACCGACAAAGTGTGGGCAGAACAGGCGGTGGTACAGGGTCCGATGAATTTACACCCTTTGATCAGAGAGTTGCCTCTATTGTAGGAGACGTTAATCTCTGGAATCGTATCCGTTGATGTGGGAGACTCGGATATAATAAAGGACTGCCAGCAAGGTGACTAATTTAAAATTTATTTCCTTAACTTTGACACATATAGCCTACCAGCCACCATTTCATTTTAAAATGCATGCAATGTAGCAAAAATTACACCAGAGATTTTACGTATCCACTGCTTTTATTGCAAATGCGTGTACCAATTAATAAGGAACAGATTCAAATTACTGTTAACATGTGCCTCTGTTTACTTGGACTTAGGAACCGCAGGAACAACAACAAGAACGTCCACTGCCACGCACTCAGAGTCCGCACTACCCGATCAGCCAGAGCCCATTCAGTCCAGCGTCTCCGGTGTCTATAATGCTCCCCCAAGTGCTGAAGCCCGTCCATCTGGCTGTGTCTTGATGCATGCTGTTCTGGAGTCACAACAGCAAATTGTTAGGTCCATTATAGAAATTAACAGTCACCTGAAAAATGACAGAAATAAGCCATTCATTAAATGAATTGGTCAAAAAATGAACTTTGTGTCTGAGTACCATTTATATTATCGCAATTACACGTTGACGGGCCTGAATGGCTTGTTGATTGTGCTGCACATATACTGGTCCTGGGTCAGGGTCATCTGGCGGTGCCCCCACCTCACCAAGGGGTATGCCATGCCTGTGCGCGACATTGTGCAGCACTCCACAGGCCAGTATGATGCAGCAAACCTGGTCAGGCTGGTATAACAGCATCCCCCTGGTCCTGTCAAGGTAGTGCCACCGACATTTCAGTTGCCCAATCGCCCGCTCCACAACTGACCGAGTGCGAGAATGGGCATCATTGTATCTGCGCTCTCGGTCAGTTTGTGGGTTGGTGTGGGGGGTTAACAGCCACGTGTTTAGTGGATAACCACTGTCTCTTGATGGGCAGTTGAATAATTACACACACAAAGATTAAACTTTTAGATAGAACCATACATTTAAATGCATAACTTACCAAGTAGCCACCCATCGCACACCCTGCCAGCTTGGAGTCTCATCCCAACCATGCTGTTTGTAAGGATATATGAATCATGGGTTGCCCCAGGCCAACTTGCCACAATATTTGTTAGGTGCATTTGTGCATCACATGTAATCTGCACATTTATTGAATGAATATTTTTTCCGATTCACATATGCAAATTCTTCTTCAGATGGCCTTTATAACAATATGTGTGCAGTCGATCACTCCGATTACATTAGGAAAACTGGCTATCGCTGCAAATTGCGCTTTAATGTTTGGCTGGTCACCTGCATCGTATGGGAACGTTTTATACCTGGTAGACAAGCGAATGATCCTGTCCCACACAGCTGGAATTGCACGGCTCAAACACGACTGGCTTATTCCTGAGCAGTCTGCCAGTTCTCTTTGGAAAGAACCAGTTGCCAGGAAACCAAGTGTAGTAAGCACCTGTAAAGGAACGGGTAATGCGTGGCTCCTCACTGTCTCTCTTTCCAAATTCAGCCCCAACTCAGTGCAGAGCTCCAAGAGTATAGCCCTTGGAAATCTGAAACGGCTGATAAGCCAGTCATCATCATGGGCCAGAAAATAATTGTGGTCCCTAAAAACTTGTTCTCTCCGGATTCGTCCATTGAAAATGTCCTCTAATAAAGCCAAAGCTGCCATTGCTAGACAGGGTTGTATCAATTTGCACATGCTTTATATATGTTCTTACTTAATTGCATAATTAATAGAATATTTTAATAAGTCTCGTGTGACAATAATATGTCAAATAATTTATCAATTACAAATTATAAGCAACATCTGACAGCTGGTGGTGCGATAGAACAATTCCTAGTGTAATGTTTGCCACTTCACTTTATTGCCTCTATGAGTCACCAACGGACAAAAATCACAACAAATGCACGTACGCCAGGCATGAAGTTCACGTGGAGGAACACACATTCTCACATTTATTTCACTGTTAGTACATCTGACCGTGAACGTGAAAGCTGGCGTACGCCATTTTTTTGTGCGTACGTAGTGTTGATACATGAGGCCCCAGCTCCTCGTCCTCCCTGAAGGTTCACTGGGGGAAACGCATACCTACTGGGTCAGTCCTGCCCTCGTGCATTTCCTTGAGCATCCGTGCCTGATACACTTGCAGGATGGCGATGGCATGCAAAGAGGCGGCAGCCTGCCCCGCAGCTCTGTAGGACTTCGCGACAAGGGTCGACGAAAACCTACAGGCTTTGGAGGGGTGCTTTGGGTCGCCACAGGAGGAAGCGCTCTGAGGACACAAATGCATCGCAACAGAACGTTCCATCTGGGGAACCCCAGTCTACCTATTGGCCGTGGCATCATCAAGGGGAGGAAAAGCGGAGAAGGTCGACCGAGCGATCGCGGGAAGACAATGGTGTCTTCCAGGACCTCGTGACCTCCTCATGCACCTCAGGAAGGAAAGGTATTGGTGGCGAACGCTGATGGGAAACAGCGCCTGCAGCACCCCAATCGTCCAACTGCGAGCGCTCAGGACAGGGTGGAGGATTGCACGCTATCCCAATGCTCGCGGCTGCCCGAGAGAGCATGGCTGTCATTTCGGGATTTGACTAGGACAATGCTGGCACACCAGACGGACCGCCTTGTGATGCCGTGACGGACATGACATCATCATCTGGAGGACCGAATGACATGCGCGGGATCTCAGAGGATGATCGCGCGCATTCATTCAGTACACTCACAGGTTGCGGCATGCAAGAGGCGGGTGTGGGCCGAGGAATGATCATCAGCGCTTTGTTCCACACAGACTTTTCAACCCTCAGGTCACCCTGGCCACCAGCCGAAGTACCACCTCGCGAGGAGGGTGTAGATCGGGGTGTGGATGAGGGGACTCTCGCTCTAGTGAGCTCATAGATTCTCGACCGCAGTGTTGCGATGTTCATGTTCCCGCAATGAGAACATGAAACATACACAAAAGCTGCTTTAGCGTGATCAGTGCCCAGACACACAAAGCAGCTATTTTGCCCATCAGATGGTGAAATCACCCGACCACAACCAGAAGTGCACGGACGATACATCTTTCACAGTTTTGTCGTGCAACTCAAATGAGAGATGATTAAACCCCGCAGGTGCTGAAGCGACCAGGGAGAAACACACGACTTGCAATCACTGCACAGATCAGCAGGCAATGTGAATTTCACTGGAATTCGTCGTCACACCAACACCTGGAGAGTAGCTCGTCTCGAAGAGTGAAAACTCAGAATGGCTTGTGGAGTGAAGAATACACTTGTCTCCGAAGCGAAAACATATCTGCATGTTGCCGGCGTCCTCCTTTTATACCCACGAGGTGGGGCGGAGTTACGCTATGCAAATTCCACAGACCCATGGCATTTCTTTGCCATTGGCTCGTTTTATAATACTCGAAGTTGATAAGCTTTCTAAGCGAAACCCCATTTCGTCGTCATTCGACGTAACTCGAAGTGACTACGAAAGGGAACTATATTTACATCAAGAGTATCAATATTCCACTCAAACATATATTGACGGCTCAAAATATCCTGAATCTGGGCATATAGCTACTGCAGTAGTAATTCCACAGCTGGACTTTAAAATAGGTAAAAGAACATCAAATTTCTTATCTGTTTACTCCTCATAATCGATTGCTATTCAATTGGCCCTTCAATGGGTGGAAGATCTGCATTTCTATCAAGTTGTTATTTATTCTGATTCTTTATCAAGCATTGTAAGTTTGAAAAATGGAAAATCTGACTCAAGACAGGATATTCTTATAGTAACTCTTCAGACCCTGTTTAGAATTCATCAGTCAGGAATAAAAGTCGTATTTTTGTGGATTCCTGCTTATGTGGGCATTGTGGGAAATGAAATAGCAGATGAGTTGGCAACAAAGGCATACAAGTATACAAGAATAAATGTTAATGTCCCTCTGTGGAAAGATGAAATGAAGGGCTTAATTAAAAAGACAATTACGAATAGATGGCATGAGTTGTGGACACAGGAAGGAAAGGGAAGACACTTATATGAAATAAATAAAGAAGTAGGAAATGTGAGAGAAGTTTGTGGCAAAAGAAGGGATGACAATAATTTCATGACTTTGTATTGGACACACAGCTTCGAATCAATCACCTTTTAAAATTGGTAAATATAATTAGGATTGTGCAGCATATGTGAATTACCTGAAACAGTATTACATTCGTCATGTTGTCATATGACCTAACAGTGTCAGTTACGTCACTTCACTGCCAGTCATAAATCCTCTCCCGTTGGCCTCATGGGATAGTAAAGTGTCCATCATGCACACTTAGAATCTCAGTGGAAGCAGTGTGTCATCCGGGGACTTTTTGTCTAGTCTTTTATAAGTACTGTGAATTCGGACATACTTCTTTATCACATACTATACTGTTTTTTCAATTACTATATAGTAGGGAAGTGTGATTTTCATGCAGCCCATGTGTTCCCACTGCCATATTGCGAAGTATTGCCAGTTAACTTTAATAAGTTAAAGTAAACATTTCTGGTGCTTGTGGAATCATGATGATTCCTGTTATATAGCTTGATATTATTTAAAAAGCATCTTATGTCCATGTCCGAACCAAACCACATCTGAAACAAAATTTGGTTTCACTTCATTTGGATGGTCCCTTTAGCACATTCTGTTGACTAAGTAACGTTGCACTTACATGTCTACTAACTCTCATTAGAGTGTTAGTAGAGTATTAGTAGACTGTTAGGGTTAGGGTTAGGGTTAGAATAAGTTGTCATGTATTTGCGTAGTTACTTATAGTCAGTAGACTGTCTGTTGGAGGAGCATCACAATAAAGAGTTATCAGATATTAAGCAGACAGTACTCTAATACTCTAAAGAGAGTTAGTTGACATGTAGTTGCAAAGTTACTTATAGTCACTAGAATGTTCGAAAGGGACCATCAAAATAAAGTGTTACCCAAAATTTGAAAGGAAAAAAAAAACATCTGTGGATACCCATTCTTTGAACTATTTTCAGTCCAGTGGCGAAAAAATCCAAGAGCTGGAAAAACCAGATGCCTTAACATTTATAAACTTCAAATCACAGATCCACTGCAGTAAACTAAGAGACGAAACAGAGGGGAAAATACACAGCTGCCACAGGAGATCAGTGTGAACTTAAATATGTGTTCGCTCTAAATGCCAGCCGATGCTCATGGAATACAATCAATGACTCCGGCCGCTCTGGGATGTTTCTTTGAGCTTGCAGAGGGTATGATGCCGTTCATGGCTCTCTAGCTCTCTCTCTCTTCTCTGTGGAGTTCTGCTATTCTATCAATGTCAGAATCAAAGTGCTAGGCTAGTTCATCTTTTAAAGACAGCTCAGCCTCTGTTTATAGCTGGAGGCAGAGGTCCGTACGGCTCACAAGAGATTTTTGCTTTTTGTTTCAAATGAGTAATAGCAGCAACATCCATCTCTAACTCCCTTTATAACCCACACAGAAACACACATACACTACTCTTAGTGCACTGTTTTCATGAAAAAGCATTGTTGCTTTAACTGAAGTTGCTGTTGAATGACGCAATTCCAGATTTTGCACGCAGGTTGTTGTTGAGGGCTAGATTGAAGGGGATATCTTGAGTCGTTTTAGTATTTTGGGTGCATTTGGGGTTCCAACTCTTCTCCTCTCTCATTTATTCTTCCCTGTGCTATCAAAGGCAAAAAATGCCCCACACCCCAAAATAACTTTACATTGTGGAGGATGAGGAAGATGACAATAAACGTTTACTTTAAAGAACCTCCTTCATTACGAGATCAAATGAAATCAAAACAGGAAATTGAAATTCAAATCAAATCAACAAACTCAAATCTAATTAAATACATGGGGTTAAATATTTCACACAAAATAAACAATGCAATGAAAAAAAATTATAGTTTATTCAATCATGTTATTTATTTAACAAGCTGTGCTGTTTTCATATGGAAACATTTAAACATGAATATAAGCGATTGTATTTGGGGCTGTGCACATTCACTGCCAAACCAAACTAATGAACTAAAATCTTCATCCAGGTCTACAATTATGCTGAATAAAACATGGGTCGATTCCCTCTGGAAAGCTTTTATGAAGCAGTGAAGTGTGAAGTACTACAGCAAATGGGAAAAACACACTCTCTCTATGCTTACATAATGATAATGACACCCCATCATAAACCTTATTGATATGGATATGAAAATAACAACAACAACAGTGACATTTAAGGTTGCCTTTGGAAATTTAAATTTAGTGACATTTAAGGTTGCCTTTGGCTTGCTCAGTGGGGGATATTCGAATTAATTAACCAAGCATTAATACCATTGATCAGCCGTACCAAACGTGGATGCTTTTTCCATTAAGAAACAAACATTGTTATAATATTTGATTGATACTGTGAAGCCGCTTTGATGCAATTTATATTGTGAAAAGCACTATATAAATACACTTGACTTGACTTGACTTGAAACAACACATTACAATAATGCATATTCTGGTTTCACCTGCATATGTGATTCAGGAATGTAAGGCAGCAATAACATGGAGCGTCTTGTTTGCTGCCACTGTTACCCAGGGTGTCCCCCAGGGCTCAGTCATTGGCCCTCTGTTCTTTCTCAACAATTCCCCATAGACAAATAATGTGATGTCAGTTCCAGTTCTATACTTTCCTTTTCCCTAATTACTGCACATTTGAATGCTGTTTTTCCCCCACCAAATTTGTCAAGCTGAGCAGTGTTGGGAAATGTTTTAAATGTAACATTACAATATTGAGTCAATTATTATTAAAAAATCCCCAGAGCCAATTATGTTGCACAATTGACACCATTTCATGCTAAAATAAGCAAATATGTCTCATTTCTCAATATGCCCCTCTAATAGGGCTAAAATATAAATAATTCTAAACAGATAAAGCCTAAAAATGACAGCATCCCCTGTAACCATCCAGTTTCTTGCTAAATATATTGACCCCATGTAGAGATCCTTCAGATTAATGATTCAGGAATGTTTCAATCACTTGTAGTGAACAGGAAATCAGGGCTCAATCACGCCTGAAAAAACGGAGGAAAAAAAACGTCTTTATATCACAGTTTGACACCCTTAACCAGCTGACTCTCTTTGAACACCTGGTTGTGAGCTACACTAGGAAGCTTTAGGGGATCATCTGGACATATAATATTCTGTGTTCCATCGCATTTTAACATCTAATTAATTCATATTTCTTCAGAAATCTGAAGAACAAAAGCTTTAGTTCTGAGGTTTGAACTTCATCAGTGCAAATCTAGATGGTATTTTTTAGATTATTTTATAAAATATATTCCACCATCTTCTTCTTACATGGAGCCTCGGTGAAACTCATCAGTGAACAAAGATTGAGTTGTAGCTGTATTAGTTCTTAAGAAAGAGGGACTTCAGGGACAATGCCAGTTATTTGCTTGCTTGAGTGTGATGTGCTTGTGTGAAGAGAGAGAAACTGAATCCCAAAACCACATGAATGACTATGCTGTAACTTTATGTCAGACAGAACTATAGCTGAAAGCATAAAACGATGTGAAGATCTAACTGTGCTTTTCTTTTGTGCTTTCAAACATCTACTGGACTACATTAAATGTGAATTCTATTCTCCTAATTAAATTGACAAAATCACCATATCTTTGTAGGTTAATAGCTTTTGCTGTGGATACCTTAAAACCATTTTAGGGATGGTTCACCCAAAAATTAAAGACTGAATATTCTCATACTTAGCCTCATGTTGGAAGTCAGTGGTCAACATAACTGTTGGTTTATAAAAAAGAAAGGTTTGGAACAACATGAGGGTTGAGTAAATTAGTAAATTACATCATTTTCGTTTCTTTAAAGTCGTTAAGGCAAGGATCACCTATATATGTGATATATGTGTATATGTGGTGAAAATATGTGCTGTAGGCTGTATTTTTTAGGGAATTTATGGTAGAAATATTTAATGATTTTTTAAAAATCAAACCTTTTGTGTCTTTACAGAAATTGGCTTTCAAAAATAACCACCCTGAGAAAAATATTCAATGGAGTAAAAAGTTTCTTGCCATGTAGATGTGTTTTGATTTAGCATATCAGTTATAAAAGGAATGTGTAATCTTGAAATGACTAACTGTTTGTTTGCTCAATCTCTGCTCAGCTTTTTCTGGACTTGTGTCATCTTATGTCACCGAGTCCACATAAACCCCATGGCGCAGCTGTACTACAACAAGGCCAGTAACTCCCCGTACCGCGATCGCATCCCCCTGCAGATCGTGAGGGCGGAGGTTGAGTTGTCTGCCAAGGAACGAGCCTACCTGACGGCGGTGGAGAAGGGCGACTATGCTGGAGTTAAACAGGCCCTTGAGGAGGCCGATATCTATTACAACATCAACGTGAACTGCCTGGACCCATTGGGCCGCAGCGGACTTCTCATCGCTATTGAGAATGAGAACCTGGAGGTGATGGAGCTGTTGTTGAGTCATGGCGTGCTCATGGGCGACGCTCTCCTCTACGCCATCCGCAAGGAGGTGGTGGGAGCAGTGGAGTTACTGCTGTCCTACAGGAAGCCCAGTGGAGAGAAACAGGTGTGTGTGGGTGTGACTTCCTTAGTTTCAAGGGAGAGTATTGATTTGCTATATTAATTTTGAGGAGAACAAGAAAAACTGAAAAATAAGACATGGAGTAGGGATGGGTTGATAATACTGATAACTGGATTTTAATCCATCTTCATTTTGATGATGCGATATCAATTCTTAAATCCCAAGATCGATCTTTTGCTGTTTTCAGATGTGTGAACAAAACATTACTAAGCATTATTTGTTGCACGCCTCCCATCTAAATTAGATGATTAGATGAACTAATAATCACGATAAACGTTGTTCTTTGTTACTTCTGATATTAGCTCTCAAATTCTGTCAATATTATCACGAAATTTAATAATTACCGTTTTGGCGCTCTTTTACACTTCTCTGGCGTCACTAACCACATCAGTTCAAGCGGCAGCGCGGATCGCATGTGAACTGTTCATCGCTTACTCTTGTTAGCACAAAATATACAAGAATGAACTTCAGAAGGTATGTAAAAAAAAAAAAAAAAAAACAGTAAACTACAAACTTATTGAAATATATTATCTGCCATGTAACTGGCAACTGTGGAAATACTTAAATAAAACACCTTGTGAACAATATGTCATGTAACATTACATTTACCCCAGGAAAGCCATTCAATCTAGCTAGTAAACTAGAATAAAACTCCACAGAGCAGATTTTTTCTAACGAATTGGAGTATAAAATAAGAAACATAATTATATCTTTAAAAATATTATATATTTTAGCCTAAAAACTGCTTTACTGTATGTGCAATATAACATTTTATTTGAGCAATGATTACGCCTATTATATATTTAACCTTTATACTAATGTACCAACATGGTTCCCTGAATAGTTTACAGCATTAGTTGAGAGATTGTTTTCCTTAAGAAAAATGGACTACTGTAGGCCTTTGTCCAAATTACATAATTAGGGTACTAGTATTTACTAGTATACTAAAGTTTTGGTATCATAAAAACCTTTTTCCAGTAAAAAATAAATGTATTGTGATATATTGATATCATAAAATAAAATGGCTCATATTGGGATATAAGAACTGGTCACCCCTTTAAACAGATTAATAATGCCTATGGTGCAATTGGTGACGCCAATTGGATCCATAAGG
This sequence comes from Meda fulgida, assembly GCA_030578275.1. Classification (NCBI taxonomy): domain Eukaryota; kingdom Metazoa; phylum Chordata; class Actinopteri; order Cypriniformes; family Leuciscidae; genus Meda; species Meda fulgida. Next base: position 21,263,971 of record CM060636.1, read on the forward strand.
TCTCTGATAATTTCAGTCTAACCCTCAGAATGTTTTATCGTTCTGTCACAATTTAAGACAAGCTTTGCAATGATTATTAAAGGATGGGGCAGGACTGTTTATGAAAACTCACAAAATGAAATGTTCAAGTTCATCTTTAATATTATGCTCAGTGCATTGGACTGAACTGTAGCCCTAAAGATTGAAAACTTCCTTAATAGCGCAATTTCACTATTATTTATTGCTCTCTTTGTTTGCACTCTTTAAGGTTCCTTCTCTTATGATGGACACACAGTTTTCGGAGTTTACACCCGATATCACACCAATCATGTTGGCTGCCCACACTAACAACTATGAGATTATCAAGCTCCTAGTTCAACGAAAAGTCACCATACCGCGGCCACACCAGATCCGCTGTGATTGCGTGGAATGTGTATCCAGCTCCGAAGTGGACAGCCTGCGGCACTCCCGTTCACGTCTGAACATCTACAAAACTCTTGCTAGCCCCTCTCTCATCGCCCTTTCCAGCGAGGATCCCATCCTCACAGCGTTCAGGCTCGGCTGGGAGCTAAAGGAGCTTAGTAAGGTGGAGAATGAGTTCCGGCAGGAGTATGAGGAGCTATCGCAGCACTGCAAACTTTTCGCCAAAGACCTGCTGGATCAGGCCCGTAGCTCCCGTGAGCTGGAGACCATCCTCAATCATCGGGATGACCACAGCGAGGAGCTGGACCCCCGTGAATGCAGAGACCTGGCCAAGCTCAAGCTAGCCATCAAGTACCACCAAAAAGAGGTGAGCATTCAAGACTGAAAGATTTTAACACATAAGTGCATGAATGTTTCACCAAATACATATTCGGGTCTTTGGATCCATATCCGCAGATGGCTCTAACTGCTGCAATAGTATAAAACTCTTGATATTTTAATAACAATTACAAAAGAATAGATTGAAGTATATTTTGTTACCTTTTAGAACTTGGAAGAGTTAAATTTGAGCAGATGCTTTTGACCATAATCTCAATTCTGATTATCAATTATCAATATCAATCTTTTGATCGCTGACAGCTTCTTCGCCAGATCCACCATCAAGTGACAGTGACACTAATATTTGATTGCATTCCCTAAATTGCTGAGCCATTTCAAGTTTTGCTGATGAAATTTGTTTATTCTTTTGTTTAATATCTGCAGTTATTGAGTGAAACATCACATCTTCATTGTGTATAAGACATTGCCACCTTGAGGAATACATGTGCACTTATTTCACTTATTGAGCACGGAAAAAAGAATACTTACACTATTACATACCTCGGGTCACTAGCCACCCTATACACATTTTAATCAGCTGTTCAAAGGTTTGCTATAGTTGCAATGGAGAGGCATCTGCGATAAGGAGATGCTCGATTCTCTCTGGCCTTCTTCAAGCTGCTGCTAAGGTGACCGTAGAGAAATCTACAGAGGTGAGGTCTCAATCAGCAGCTTCCAGGAGATATATCCCTCTTTGGGGGTCCGTGAGGGCTGAATGAGTAATATTAGCAGGGATAGAAGAAACATATCTCTCTCTGGCTTTAGGCTCCCCCATCCAGCTTACGTTAAGGTTGGGTCTGACTAGAGGCAGACAGAGTGAAATACATACAGCTATGTTGCCCTGTCCAGGTTTGAGATTAAAGCAAACTAGTGAGTCTGCTTGCTTCTCAAATAGAACCCTTCATACAGAACCCTTATTCTTATTTCACCCTGCATATGAGGGACCCCTTCACTTTTAGTTTGCGCTTCCTCTAGCTCAGCTGGTGAAACTGTTGAGAGATATTTTAGAAGGGTTGATCTTGGTAAGATGATGTGACCCCCTCACTTTCGGTTGCTCTCCCTTCATATTCTGGAGGTGTTGGCAGAAATCTGTTGAGGCAGCAGCTTACTGAAGCAGTGGCCATGGTGAGATGACCTCTTTACTGTTTAGCTACTCTGCCATGGTACAACCACTTTTCAGAACTAGGTGAGAAGTGGAAGAGTGGCGACACTGCAGGTTGTAGCCTGAAATGCTAAAGTTTGAAAGGTAGCATTTTGCAAGCTCCCTTTGGAAAGCTGCTCAAGTACCCCCTATAGTAGAGAAAAGTGGAAGGAATTATGATGGGTACTTAATACAATACTCCCTCTGCTTCGTTTACCTCCCTCCCTAACGATTGTTGGGTCGTGAAGTAGGGGTATTGCTCCCCTTTGGATGCGAGCTCTACTAAAGATGAATCGCTAGCTATAGTAGGTTTTGAGTATAGTACCTTTACTCTAGACAGGGTATGAGCTGCTCTCCCCCAATGACATTGGGGTATTTAAGTAGGGCCTGAGCTCCCCTGCCCTTGGGGTTAGAGCCTGGGTGATGAGAGTTACTGGGCACACTCCGTTATGCCCTGCCTTCATGTTCCTCTATTTTATGGGCAATCCAGTGCATTGGACTGAACTGTAGGCCTAAAGATTGTCAACTTCCTTGAAAGCACAATTTCATTATTATTTATAAGTAGAAATGTAAGCTTCCCCTTGCAGGAGCTGCAACATCGAAGGAGTCTTAACGGCTAATTACTGTGGGTTTTAGCACCTTGCTTGCTCCCTGTGTTAAGCTGCTCAAGTACCTCTTAAGTCAGAGGAGGCTGAATGGAACTATGCTGGGCAACTCATGAACTCCATATGTTTTGTTTACTTCTCTCCCCAACTATTGTTGGATCTTGAAGCAGGGATATCACTCCCCTTTAGATGGGTACTCGACTATGGCCCTGATTCAACAGTACAAATAATTAGACGGAGTTCGCTCCTTGTTATCTGTCATGTAATATCATAAAAAGCACTAGCTTTAAAAGGTTTTTGGAGGAGTGCCTTATTTCATGGCAGGGTTCAGCTGTTCTCTCCCAGTTATGTTGGGTTCTTGAAGTAGTACCGGTCCCTGCGGTTCCCTGGGGGTTTAGAGTCTGGGTGATAAGAGTGGTGGGCACACTGCATTATGTCCTGCTCTTATTCTCCCTCCTTTTCTGAGTAGGAGTAAGGATTAGGCTCCCTCTTAAAGGGGCAGCAATGAAAGTGAAAGTTGTAGCCTGAAGCCAATTGCTAAAGTTTTTAGTACTTTGCATGCTCTCTTCTGAAGCTGATCTTAAGATACCCTTTAGAGTAGAGCAGGGTGAACAGAATTGTGTTTGGTATTCCTTACTTTTGTTTGTCCTCTCCCCAACTGTGGTTGGGTCTTGAAGTAGGACCTTATGCTCCCCTATGGCTAGGTCTCCTGCATTCTCTAGTTGCTCCATGCTTGGAGAACCTGGCAAGTATAGAGGCAGTTTGCCTGGTGGCCTCCCTTCTTGTTATGGTAGCACTATAATCAAATGAGTGCATGAAGTCTCCTAGTGGTTCCTGAAGAAGAACTTTTCTCTAGTAGGGTTGAGAACTCTACCCTATGACCCTAGGGTAATTAAGCAGAGCTTAAGCTCCCCTGTGGTTTCCCTAGGGGTTAAGTTGCAATAGCAAGATGTTTTTGCTTTCTCTTCTGATGAAGTTAAGTTTATATTCTTCCCATTTGAAGGAATGGTAGATCAAATGCCATAGTTGAATTACTCCCTTTAATAAGCTACTCCCTAAAAGGCTTGTCAAAGTGTTGACATAGCAAGTACTTTATATAAGAGCGTTTGCTCTTGGGGCCTTTAAGGCTTGTTGCCTGCCCTGCATGGGAGGGAGGAAGATTGTAAAGGCCTGGAATTCCCTTGCAATAGAGCTTAGAAGCTTGTATACATTCTCTTACTATTAGAGAAAAACCTATCTGTAGAGTCAATCTATGCTAAGGCCAATGTGTTTGTTCTTACCCATAGCATAGTAAGGCTGACATTCCCTCAGCATGACATAGTGGGTACTAGCTGGGACGATACACCTGTCTCCCGATTCGATACTATCACGATACTTTAGTGCCGATACGATATGAATTGCGATGGTTTTAATTGCGATTCTACAAGTATTGCGATTCGATATTATTATTTTTTTAACACGACCATCGGGAAAAGTTAAATCATACACTTAAACAGACTGTACATGATTTATAAGATGATTCATATTTAGCCTACAAAAACAAATCATCACATCTTTCTGACTTTTATTTCAGAAGCAACATACAATACTACATTCTCTTGAATAAATGATTCAATCACAAATACATTTTTTAACAGTCACTTGTCGCCACTTAGTGGCGAAACAATGTAATCGATAAATGCATTATTTTAAGCACCAAGTTTCTATCAAAAGCTGATTTTATTCGCTGATTTTCATATTTGAACTTTAAATTTTTATCCAAGTACTTCTATGATAATTTTAACTATTGCATCACTGAAATAATGATACTATGAGGTTAAAAATACTGTTTGTGAAGCTGTTTCATGACAACTCTCTCTAGTTTGCCTGCACGTATGAGGCGCCACGTAGGATTTAAATCAAACTTCACTTAACAATACATACATAACACACGTGCATATACACCTATAAAGTACTCGCATATACATGTATACTATTGGATGTTCAAAATACATATATGAAATGCACTTGCACACTAATATGAAATCCATACCAATATATATTATGTTAGTAATGAATGCATATACACTTGTGAATAACTTGCATATACATATAAACTTGACGCACGTATAGGCTACACCTATAAATACTCGCATATACATATAAACTTCCATGCATATACACCTATAAACACTCGCACATACATATAAACTTCCATGCGTATACACCTATAAACACTCGCACATACATATACACTCGCTGCACGCAGACACACCTATAAACACTCGCACATACACATAAACCCGATGCGCGCATACACATCCATAAAACACTCGCGCATACATACAAAATAAAACGTGAATGCATGCTTTAGTTGTGTATATATGTATATGCGAGTGATTTCATATGTGGATGTGTGTGAACTTTTCAGTGCAAGCGGAAGGCATTTCAGTGTAAAAGGAAGTAATTTCAGTGTAAAAGGAAGTCATTTCAGTGTGAAAGGAAGTCATTTGTGCGTTCACGGAACAATATTTTTTGGGGGGAGGAAAACGCACAGTATAATAGAATAAGCAAAAAAAAAAAATTCACATGTGAATATTTATATTAAAATGTATATACAGGTCCTTCTAAAAAAAATTAGCATATTGTGATAAAGTTCATTATTTTCCATAATGTAATGATAAAAATTAAACTTTCATATATTTTAGATTCATTGCACAGCAACTGAAATATTTCAGGTCTTTTATTGTTTTAATACTGATGATTTTGGCATACAGCTCATGAAAACCCAAAATTCCTGTCTCAAAAAATTAGCATATTTCATCCGACCAATAAAAGAATTGTTTTTAATACAAAAAAAAAAAAAAAAAACTTCAAGTAATTATGTTCAGTTATGCACTCAATACTTGGTCCGGAATCCTTTTGCAGAAATGACTGCTTCAATGTGGCGTGGAGGCAATCAGCCTGTGACACTGCTGAGGTGTTATGGAGGCCCAGGATGCTTCGATAGCGGCCTTAAGCTCATCCAGAGTGTTGGGTCTTGCGTCTCTCAACTTTCTCTTCACAATATCCCACAGATTCTCTATGGGGTTCAGGTCAGGAGAGTTGGCAGGCCAATTGAGCACAGTAATACCATGGTCAGTAAACCATTTACTAGTGGTTTTGGCACTGTGAGCAGGCGCCAGGTCGTGCTGAAAAATGAAATCTTAATCTCCATAAAGCTTTTCAGCAGGTGGAAGCATGAAGTGCTCAAATCTCCTGATAGCTCGCTGCATTGACCCTGCCCTTGATAAAACACAGTGGACTAACACCAGCAGCTGACATGGCACCCCAGACCATCACTGACTGTGGGTACTTGACACTGGACTTCAGGCATTTTGGCATTTCCTTCTCCCCAGTCTTCCTCCAGACTCTGGCACCGTGATTTCTGAATGACATGCAACCACTGAGCAACAGTCCAGTGCTGCTTCTCTGTAGCCCAGGTCAGGCGCTTCTGCCGCTGTTTCTGGTTCAAAAGTGGCTTGACCTGGGGAATGCGGCACCTGTAGCCCATTTCCTGCACACGCCTGTGCACAGTGGCTCTGGATGTTTCTACTCCAGACTCAGTCCACTGCTTCCGCAGGTCCCCCAAGGTCTGGAATCGGTCCTCCTCCACAACATCAGTCAGGTCAGTAGTCTTACCCATGATTGCGGTTTTGAGTAATGAAACAGGCTGGGAGTTTTTAAAAGCCTCAGGAATCTTTTGCAGGTGTTTAGAGTTAATTAGTTGATTCAGATGATTAGGTTAATAGCTCGTTTAGAGAACCTTTTCATGATATGCTAATTTTTTGAGACAGGAATTTTGGGTTTTCATGAGCTGTATGCCAAAATCATCAGTATTAAAACAATAAAACACTTGAAATATTTCAGTTGGTGTGCAATGAATCTAAAACATGAAAGTTTAATTTTTATCATTACATTATGGAAAATAATGAACTTTATAAAAAAAAAGTTTATAAACTGAAGGGACGGATTGCACAACCGTCGCCACGGATTGTTTTGGTTTTTCCCACAGATGTTTTTTTCCCCCTCCATAATACGGGGTTGAAATATATATTTACCACATTCATTATTTATATTGTCCATTTATCCTACATAATACAAATAATACACTAGCCTACAAAATCGAATCAAAAGACATAAGTGAACATTTGAACCTTTATATGCCTATGTAGTCCTATGTTTTCTTTTCTTTTCATTACATTACGTAAATTAACACCCAATACTTAAACAGTTTAAAGTGTAATCTGGCAATTCATGAAGCAGCTTCTGAATTGGGACGCAGCAAACCAGCTGTGGCCATGGTCTTGGCTATAAAAGCCGAAAATGCATGACTGAAACATCCTCCCCATATCCTCCAGTAAAATATAAAACAAAAAAATGACAATAGCCAATTCTGAATCCATAGCTGTTTATTCAATTATAACAAATGAATGATCAGGATGGCAGTACTCTCGCACCGTTGCTTGGCGCCAGGAGCGGTAATCGGGAACACCTGGTTGCATTTAGGAAATCCTACATAGTGCGTCCTTCGAAGGATGAATAGGCTGCATCCTTCGAAGTCCGCGGCCTTTGGAGGATGCAGCCTTCACATTGGGACACAGCTCATGATTGCAAATGCGGTAAATAGACTGGTTATGCACAAATGACTTCCGGTTACACTGAAATGCCTTCCGTTTGCACTGAACAGTTCACGCACATCCACATATGAAATCACTCGCATATACATTTATACACAACTTGACAACTAAAGCATGCATCCACATTTTATTTTGTATGTATGCGCGAGTGTTTTATGGATGTGTATGCACGCATCGGGTTTATATGTATGTGCGAGTGTTTTTAGGTGTATATGCATGGAAGTTTATATGTATGTGCGAGTGTTTATAGGTGTGTCTGCGTGCAGCGAGTGTATATGTATGTGCGAGTGTTTATAAGTGTATATGGAAGTTTATATGTATGTGCGAGTGTTTATAGGTGTGTCTGCGTGCAGCGAGTGTGTATGTATGTGCGAGTGTTTATAAGTGTATATGGAAGTTTATATGTATGTGCGAGTGTTTATAGGTGTGTCTGCGTGCAGCGAGTGTATATGTATGTGCGAGTGTTTATAGGTGTATATGCATGGAAGTTTAAATATGTATATGCAAGTTATTCACAAGTGTATATGCATTCATTACTAACATATGTATTGGTATGGATTTCATATTAGTGTGCACGTGTATTTCATATGTATTTTGAACATCCAATAGTATACATGTATATGCGAGTACTTTATAGGTGTATATGCACGTGTGTTATGTATGTGTTGATAAGCGAAGTTTGATTTAAATCCTACGTGGCGCCTCATGTGCACGTCTTCTTCAGACAAAAGAGTCGATGATGTGTCTAGCAGGCACCCTCTTATACTCACAGGCGTTCTGCTCTGCTGTTACACGTATTCAGACACCGATCACGCCATAGTGTCATTATTAGATGCAGTGTCTCATTCCCCTTCTCAGGGAACTGTGTTGCATACGTAACCTAAGACGGTATTGGTTTAGTCACAAGCTCATATTCCTTGTGGCATTTTAAAAGCAGCTTATAATATGTATATATGATATGTTTTGATAGATTTTAAGCATATCTACACCTGTAAACAATTGTCTTGTCCTCAGGCATCAAATTAAGTTTAACCATATCATGTTGCCTTAAGTCTATTATATTTTGGCTCTGCATCAAATGCAGTGGTGAAGTACTCCTGAAACAGTTTGATTTTGAGGAAATCCTAGTTTTTTTTTTTTTTTTTTTTTTACATTAATCAACAATACACCTCTTGCCAAGCTGAAAAGAATGTATTCATTTGATCAATTGTAAATTTAAAACATGAAAACAATAAACAAAAATAGAAAAAAATATTAAATTAATACAACAAACAAAACTGAACCAGGACAGTCAAAAGAATCAGAACCTAAATCAGAACTTTTGTATTTTTCTAGAAATGTTATCTCGAGACGAATGGCTTTCAAAAGAACAGTTGTTTTCTAATGCAGATGGCATCATTGCGAAATGCTTTCATGAGAGGTGTCAGTTCAAGGTGCTGTTGCACTTTGAATCATTTGTCTGTTTAATAGGACCCCACAGCAGAATCGACTCCTTTCATAAAACTTAATAACATTTCAGAGAAAAGTAGGCCAGGCAGCGAGAGAAAATGTGATTTGAGAAACATTTATACAATTATTATGGACAAGCACATCATTTTACTCCTGCATTGTGTAAAAGGGAGCCATTTTAGGAGCATTTGTGTTTTTTTTTTTTTTTTTGTTTGTTTTTTTGGCAATGCTAAAATATAAACCTTCGATTAACTGTAAAATTGTGTGCAGTCATGGAAAGTTGGGCTGGTGCGGCATAGTGGTGTGTAGATGAAAGGTTGCAGGTTTAAATCTCACAAGGGTTATTTTGTTCATCATCAACATTGGGTACCAGTTGTACCAGGTAACTCCAGGGAAATAGACTTTGTAGTAAGTATAATGTACGTTTTACTAAATACTAAATGAATACTTATTCAAAGTCTGACAGGTTGATTTAATAACTGATTTCCCTTCAAATGCCCGTGGAAAAAGGTATTACGTAATGACGTGAATGACAGACCTTATGTTTACCTGCTTTAAAACCTCTTCAACATTTATGCTGTTGTGTAATGTTTGTTATCAGTTTACATTTATGCATTTAGCAGATACTTTTATCCTCAACGACCTGCAATAGAGTGGTATGAGCACTTTGTCACAGGTGCAACAATATTCAAGACAATACCTATAGCAAATTACAGTAGAGCAACATAAACATATCATCACAGAGCCAACGATATATAGCAAACAAAACAATAAAACTATGATATAGAATTTTTACAAATTCACTAATATTTTTGTATTACATTTATATAATAATTTGGTTACACTTTATTTTAATGTGTCTCTTTTACAGTTTGTACATTTACTGTAATTGTACATTTAAGTACTGAGTAATATTAATTAACTATGTACTTAGGGTTTGGTTGAGGGTTAGTTGCATGTGATTATGCCTAATTTATAGTTATTATAGTAAATACATGTAGCACGTAACAAGGACACATTAAAATAAAGTGTTACCAATAACATCTAAGAGATTTTTAATATTTTGGTTGGAAATGTGCTTAATTTTCATTAAATTAATAGATATAATTGTAACTTTCTTTTTGCAAGACATTTCTCGACAGTTTTCCAAATTATTAGTTTTTAATATGCTTTCATAGTATCATATATCATATACCAAGTGGCCAAGAAAATGTACAAAACATCTGTATGAATTTAACATCTATTTGATCTTTTCAACAATTTGTATGCATTAATCTCAAGCGATCAAAAATATTATGCCAGGTCATGAATTGCATCTTGATCTGCATTTGTCATGAATTTTCACAGACTTTATTTTTATACTCATTATTTTATTCTGACAGTTTGTAGCTCAACCCAACTGCCAGCAGCTCCTGGCAACACTTTGGTACGATGGTTTCCCGGGTTGGAGACGTCGTCACTGGGCAGTGAAGCTCGTCACTTGCTTCATCATTGGCCTGCTCTTCCCTATCTTCTCCCTCATATACCTTCTGGCTCCAAAGAGCACTCTGGGAACCTTCATCAAGAAACCTTTCATCAAGTTCATCTGCCACACTGCCTCCTACCTGACCTTCCTCTTGCTCCTCCTCCTCGCCTCACAGCATATTGTGCAAACGGACCTGCATGTACAGGGACCTCCACCCACCATTGTGGAGTGGTTGATCTTACCCTGGGTTCTAGGTAAGATTCCTTGGGTACATTTGAGCACAACAGTGGATGGGTAGGTTGGTGTACTTCAAATCTTAAAAGTATATTTTTAAAAACTGTACTTATTGTACAGTATTGTACCCTTATTGAATACATGGTATACAAGTTTCAATAGTGTATTTTAATTTATCATAAATGCTTGTCAGCACAATCAGCACTTTAACAATTTTTCAAAAAGATGTACTTAAGTCCTACATGAAAAACATGCAATTAAGTGTCTAAAAACATTACATTCAGTTTGCACTTAAGTAGGCCTATATTCTTTTAAAGTATTAACATTTAACTTCCATAAGAAGTACTCCTTTTTTTTTTTAAATATGGTAAAGTGTACTTCTTTTGCACAAGGTTATGTACCTTTTTCAAACTTCATTTCAAAGTATTTTTATGGCTTAGAACTTTTTTAAAAAATCCCTATGCATAAAATGAATAAGAAAAATAAAGTGGGCGGACACTGTGATGCTGGAATCCAAAGTGTAGATTTGTAGCCTCAAATATTCATTTAGCTCAAATAATGACGAAATGATGATCTGTAACATTCATTTAGCTGGCTCATTCCTCAAGCAGTAAAACTGGTCGACTGCACGGGAAATAGATACGCCTGTGGTTTTATCCCTCTGATGAAGTAAATGAATACTCATGAATTATTGATATAATAATTTATTGACCTCAAGACATAAGCGAACGAAATCATATCTGAAGCTCCAGTTCAGAACAGATTACAGCGGGGCTCAATCATAATGGCTTGAGGTTTTCTCTCAAAGTACACACAAGCCCAGAAGTAGACACAAGTGGAGGCTTGAAACGAATTATCCGTAGTCTGGAGGACAGGTGAAATCTGCTAGAAAGGAGTTTTATTTCTGTGAATAAGAAGCCAAGCACTAGGCAGTGGAACATTGAAAAATATATATTTCAGCCTAGCAGTGTAACGTGTACTGTATGTTCTGTGTTCCACCCTTCAGTGTTTTTGGTTCTGTCCTGTGACCAAGTTTTCCTCAATCTGTTTAATTATTAATTTTATTCACCTGTGTCTTGTTAATCAACTTATTAGTTTCCTTTGTTTGTTCATGCTTATAAGCTTTCAGTTCTCCCTTAGGGTACGTTTACACTAAAACGGAGAAGTTCTTCCTTTGAGTTTTCTCGCGTATACAGACGACACCATTGTTAAAACGATCCCCATTCACACTGATCCGCGAAAACGACTTAAAACCCCGTATTCTGCTGCCAGGCCAATAGATGATGATGAAACACTATAGACTGAAAACGTAATACGCATGTGCATGATGTCATCGTCTTCAGAGATTTGCGTTTTGAAACTTTGAAACCCGTTGTCAAAACTTTGCATTTTCAGGCACCCAAAATGCCATTGTCGTGTAAATGAATGGCCAAAACTCATAAAAAGTGTCACGTTCTTAGTTGAAAACAGTGTCGTGTAAAAAGCCCCTTAGTGTTTGTCAGTTCTCGTTAATGATAGCATCATTGTATGTGTGTATTTCTCCTGAGGTCAACTTGTTTCTTAAGGATTTGTTATTAAAGCCTGTCTCCTTGAAGTATTCCTCGTCGTCCGATTTTATATACATCACGTTACATGACAAGCAGTATTTGTTTGTTCTTTATTAAACAAAAGAAAAGAAAAAAAAAAGAAATTTAAATTCATTCGAGGGACAAGAAATGTTGCAGAATTTGGGGAAGGGTGGAGAATTTCGTTTTAAGGTTTCTCAATGTTATTTGTTTCGTGTGGACACCAAAAACATCAAATATATTTATAAATTATTTCTAATAATTTTTCTTGCAACTTCAATTTCACACTGATTTGCATTTGTTGTAGGCTTCATCTGGGCAGAGATAAAAGAGATGTGGGATGGAGGATTCACAGAGTACATCCATGACTGGTGGAACCTGATGGATTTTGCGATGAACTCCCTCTACCTGGCCACCATATCTCTTAAAATGGTGGCCTACTTTAAGGTTGATACCATCATCTTTGTGAAAGCTACAGTCCTGGAGTAGATACCTTTACAGAAGACCACTTGTAAATAGTTTGTTTCAGGTTGTACAGAGTTTGAGCAGGACTTAAAAGGAAATGATTGTAGAAGAAGGAATATGGTTTTCACCAGTGTCTTTATTTATCTCACATAATGTTCTCTCTCCATCAGTACAATAGCTCTCGTCCTCGTGTGGAGTGGGAGATGTGGCACCCTACGCTCATTGCCGAGGCTCTCTTCGCCATCGCCAACATCTTCAGCTCGCTGCGTCTCATCTCTCTGTTCACCGCCAACTCTCACTTGGGCCCACTGCAGATTTCTCTTGGCCGCATGCTGCTGGACATCCTCAAGTTCCTTTTCATCTACTGTCTGGTGCTGCTGGCTTTCGCCAACGGCCTCAACCAGCTCTACTTCTACTACGAGACGAAGGCGTCTGAAGAGCCCAACCACTGCAAAGGGATCCGTTGTGAGAAGCAGAACAATGCCTTCTCCACGTGAGTGAAACGCACTGTGCAGTTGTTTAGTAAAATGTCCAGGTTACCCCTTGAGAAAATGAAGTACACTTTAGCATACTTTTAAAAAGATGGAAATAGTTATGAACTGATGTATTGTTTTCGGACACTGAGGGCCAGATTTACTAAACAGGCCCAATTAGCGTGAGAGTGCAATTCCAAAAAAAGCGCTGATGGAAGTGGAAAGTTCTGCGTGTGATCTACTGACGACGTGCACATTAAAGAACACAGACGCAGCCAGATCATTTCCATAATGACCAACGCAATCTACAGAGAGCAGCGCAAATTAGCATCTGTTTTAAGACTTTTTATAAAAGTAAATAATGTAAATAAGGCTGTAAATAATGGGGCAAAAACCTGTAAATTGACGAGCACAAACCTTAGTAAATCACCTTGCATGATTCATTTAAATACTCTGAAAGGGAAACTCCTACAAATGCATATGCAATAAGGTCAGCCGCGAAAAAAACTGAAATGAGAGAGAGAGAGAGAGAGAAATAAATGGAATTTTCCTGTTCAATTTATTCTTCCATAATTTTGTGCCTTGGAAATTTCCACTATTCGCTCCTTTCTTCCTTTGATTTCAGCTCCAAGAAACGGGTACTCTCCAATAATTTGCATTTGGAGAGGAATTCTGCGCTTTCCTTCTAGTAAAGATTAGCAAGTCTAGTTGGTCTCCCAGCCTAATGTGAGCCTAAGCAGGCTGGTCTGTTGACCGAGTTTTGGCCACTTTTGTCATCTAGTCAGTCTGGGAGACCATCTTAATCCAGCTAAAACCAGCTCAGATTTTTTGGTAACACTTTATTTTAGGGTTCAATTCTTACTATTAACTAGTTTCTTATTAGCATGCATTTAATAGGATACTGGCTGTTTATTAGTACTTATAAAGCTTAAGCAGTAAACTAGGAGTTTATTGAGGCAAAAGTCAGTTAATAGTGAATATATGAATATGTGTTTCACATACTAAAGTGTTACAGATTTTTCATTATGGAAGGGCTGAAAACCCCTCTAAAACCAGCCAAACAGTTCAGCCTTAACATAACATGTTTGCCAACATGTGAAAAGCAAGAGTGAGTAGATAATGCCAGCATGTTCATTTTTTGGTGAACCATTCTTTAACATCCGTTTTGTTCTCCTGGACTCCTAGAGGAGTAAGTATGTCCTGTGTGTTGAAGACATTAGATATTAGATGATAATGACACAGCTCAACAGTCGAGCTTGCCTTTGCAGTAACAGAGATATCATAGCATTGATAATAATCTAAAATAAATGAACTGTGATGCACGTATTATAAAACCCACAAGGAAGCATCGGTTGCCTTGATCAATGAAAGTAATGTGGCCAAGATGCCACACGCAGCTTAATGCTGACCTCCCACAGAGGTCAAAATGAAAAAGAAATGAGAAAGAAAACGAGAGGAAATGGTTATGATCTTCCTGAGATTTTGCATCATAGTATGAGCCTTGAAGAATCATTTGATCTCAGAGGACGAAGACGAAATTATAGAGCGGCGCTTCATCCATCAACTCTTGTCTAATGATGAGAATCTTTTGCTCAAGGCTGTGCAGTAATAATGTGTTAGGAAATGCGAAGAGATTTCAATGAGAACAATACATTTCAGATCTACTCTTAAGAGGGCAAATATTTGATTTCTTCTAAGTAAAAACAGTTAGGAAAACATCCTATCCTCTTTTTCTTGGATGTTTTTACCCTTATTCATCCTTTCAGTGTTTCTGAAAGATCTATCTATCATCTATCTATCATCTATCTATCATCTATCTATCATCTATCTATCATCTATCTATCATCTATCTATCATCTGTGTCTGTCTGTGTGTGTGTGTGTGTGTGTGTGCCTGTCTGTCTATCTGTCTGTCTGGGTCGCTTGGTCAGTCCATCCATCCATCCATCCATCCGGGCTATGAACCTTCAAATTTTAAATATTTGTGTAACTTTCAAATGTTTTTTAAACTTTTCTTTAAAACTTTCAAACAAAGCTTTATTAAGTTTGTCTTGAAAAACTTTACTTTTTCTAGTTAAAGTTATTTTTTAATAATCATGTCATTAAAAATTCCTTATGTTCAGTTTTGAATTGCAGTTCTACATCCTGTTTACTCAATTCAAATGACAAGTATGTGATCACTTACGCTGTTCAAATATTTTTCAGGGAAATCAAATATCTTTCTTAGATTTTCTGCATATAAATATGGGACATTAAAAAATTATCATCTATGTTTAAGAAGAAACAGTATGTGCAGTATTGTACAATATATATTATATTGCAGGCTGTTGAGTTGATAATAGTGCAGGAAAATGTCTTGAGAGAGCATCAATGCCACCCTTTCAATTCAGTGGCCATATTTAGCTTCACTCAGTGTGAATACGTGTGTGTTGGAGAGAATCTGGAGAAATTACCGTTTCTGCTTTGCTTCTTTCTTTATTTCCCTCTCTCTCTTTGACTTCTCAGGCTGTTTGAAACTCTTCAGTCTCTTTTCTGGTCTGTGTTCGGGCTGTTGAATCTGTACGTTACCAATGTGAAGGCTCGTCATGAGTTCACCGAGTTTGTAGGGGCCACCATGTTCGGCACTTACAACGTCATCTCACTGGTGGTGCTACTGAACATGCTCATCGCTATGATGAACAACTCTTACCAGCTCATTGCTGTGAGTGCCAGCAAATACTGATGATTATTGATCATAATGTAAGGGTTTATACTGCTATCACATCAATTGTTTGGGATTGAAAGTAAGTATGGAAAGTAAGTGAAAGTAAAGAGATTTAGAGATCTTGTAATATGTAAAGTCAGATTTAATAAATGCCCATTTTTTTTAAATTATTAATTATTATTCACACTTTTCAGTACAAAAACTTGTGTTGTATTTATTAACTACATGCAATGAAGTTTAACCAGATGATAAATGTCCTAAAATAGCACTGTGCCATATTTGATAGATTTCATCTTATTCATAAAACTGACAAATATTTGTATGGTGCAATTAATGGAATAGTTCACTTAAAAATGAAAATTCTGTCATCATTTACTCACCCTCAAGTTGTTTCAACCCTGCATGAATTTCTTTCTTCTGCTGAACACAAAAGAATATGTTTTGAAGAACATTGGTTACCAGACAATTGATGGACCCCATTGACTTCCATAAAGGAAAAAAAAAATACTATGGAAATCAATGGGGTCCATCAACTGTTTGGTTACCAACATTCTTCAAAATATCTTCTTTTGTGTTCAGCAGAAGAAAGAAATTCATACAGGTTAAAAATAACTTGAGGGTGAGTAAGTAATTACAGAATTTTCATTTTTAAGTGAACTATTCCTTTAATATTGTGCTATTACCATCTGGGTCAATGACAAATGAGAGTGTCCTTGAGCAAATCTAGTTTAATACGGTTTAAATATGCTAAGCTCTTAGTATTCTTAGTATGTAGTATTCTTTGCATCCATTTAGTTTCATACAGTTTTTAAAAACTTTGAGAATCGAATCGAATAGACAAGAATTGAATAGAATGGGATATAACGTAATGGAATAGAATAGAATAGAATGGAATAGAATAGAATAAAAAGCGTTTATTTTTATTATACTCGTACGACGAAAGTGCTTCCCTTGGTGCCGTAAAATTTGTACAACAAACGAAAACAATATTACATACGGCACAAATGTTAAACATATAGTACAAAAGTAAACAATTTTGTAATAAAATATTTATAAATATTGCACTAATATATACTGCACTAAACATGTTCATTGCAAAGTTTACTGCACAACACTTTATTTTTATGTTACACAGTTATGATTTTTTTTATAAATATCATGAATTATTATTTAAAAAAGCACGTTTTGGGAAAGTTGCACCACTTGACATTTTTAATCCAGTACAACTATGTCATAAAAAGGTCAAATTATCTGATATTAAGAGACTTATTGACCTTGACACAATAATTTCCTGTTTTGTTTCTGCTTGAGAATTCCCTACATATGTGTTTTCACACATTTAATGAATATTAAATCCATTAGTATCTTTAGGATACTAAGAGACCATACAATTTTTGCAGTTTTGTGACAGTCAGATGGGCTCATGTTTTGTATTTTTCAGCATGTTAGTTATGTGCTTATATAAGCTACATTTAGAGGCATTTTCACTGACTGCGTGTGTCTCATAATGGGAACTGTTATTCAAGTAAACACAATTCTGAGTAAACGCGCATCATCCAATCACAACTAAAGCCAGTCTGGGACGCTATCCCAACTGGCACTTTAAGCTCTGTTCTCCATCCAACTGGCTGTCTGTTCTGCTGTAGGATCACGCAGACATTGAGTGGAAGTTTGCTCGTACCAAGCTGTGGATGAGCTACTTTGATGAGGGAGGGACGTTACCGCCACCCTTCAACATCATACCTAGTCCAAAGTCTGTTTGGTACCTGTGTGTATGGCTGCACTGCCGTCTGTGTGGACACGGAGAATCAAGGCACGAGGACGAGTGTAAACATGGAAAACTCAAAGAGTTCACGGTAATGCATTATGCGCTTTCATTCTGAATGCAGCGTGGGTGATACATTATAGCTTTCATTCAGTAAATGTGTCAAAGCCCTTGACTAAAGCAAACAAAAAATGCATAATTCCCATTATAAACAGCGATTTTTGAAGAACCACTAAGTAGTGAAGACAAGCATTGATATCATTCATTATCATGCTTTGTTAACTCTTAACCCTCAGGATTACATTTTGTTTGTGCTGTGGAAATTAATTTAACCTCAGATCATATGGTTTATTGAGGAAAATTCTGCTATTAATTTTCTGAGCAATCAGACTCATTATTTTAGCCTGGTGGATGGTGGAAAAAGGGACTGTCCAGCTAGAAATTGTTTTGTTCTAGTAATGTGTTTAGTGACATGGGGCATTTTTCATGCTGCAGTGGATTCTGGGAGCCATTTGTATGATTCATCCAGAATGCACTGCAGCATGAAGCATGTCACCGTTGTTGAGATTCATTCACTGATTCATTATGTCTAAGTGGGTCTAATAGACACATGAGTTCAAGATGTTTACAGTACAAAGTGTTTTCAAAAGACTATAGATTATCTGTTTAAAACATTGCTTAATCTCATGCTGTTGAAAGACAGGGCTACAATAGTCAAAAATATAAAATGAATTACACATCACCCACATGATCAAAGTTTAGACACCGAATGAGTTCAGGGAATCAATATAATTATGTCACCATCAATAGCTAGCCAAACTACCTGATCACGTTTTCTCTTGGCTTTTTCGTTATAACGAATGTGTCTTATAAACACATAGTTACAGCAGCCAGAGAAAAGCTAGGGTTAAGAGCCCAACTAAAGCAAACACTAATCATCATAATGGTGACCTCTAACCCTCAACATTTAAACCTCTGTTAATTCTCAATAAGGACATACATGTATGCATCACATATATTTTGTGGTTTTGTTTCAAATTTATGTTTTTATGTCTTGTATTTTGTAGTTTTCAGTCATGGTTCTTATTTGTCATGTGATTATCCCTTTTCCTCATATGATCTTGCCATGTGCTTCCCCTGTTTGTGCCATGTTCTGATTGGTTGTTTTGGTCATGTGGTTCTGTTTGTTTGGTCATTGGTTCCTTGTTCATTGCTTTCAAGTGTGTAGCCCTAATGTTATCATTGTCTTTTGTCTAAATTTGTTGGTGTTAACTCGCCTATAGTGACTCTGTTACAGTATAACAGAAATAAAGTCAGACTGGTTAGTTATTAGTAAAGCTGGTCATGCTGTTTGTGGAGTATTAGGAAAATGGGCTGGGAATGAAAATGTTCTGCCACTGAAAACATTAAATTACCTAGCTATTACATATTCCAAATAATGAATATAACCTGAAAATGACAGGTTTATCATAAGTAGTGCTTCTTTTGTGAAAATCATTCAAAAAACTATTTTTCATGTACCTGCTCATTCTAGAGTATAGCCTATACAAACAGGCCACATTAGCAAAAAGGTTCACTGTCCATTCTCAATTCATAGTTATTACGTGACGTCACAATTCCTTTTGAAATGCCTGGATTTCGCCTTTGAAATTTCACTTAACAATGGTAAATGGTAAAGCACTCTTTAAGGTGGGACTTCCTTTCCTACAGCCGCCATATTGAATGTTGCGAAGCTTGTGTCAAAAATACAATCGACGAATTGTAAGACAAAACTACAGCTGCCTTAGGGGCAATTCACACAGAACACGTTGTTCAATTCCAACGCGCTACTTTTCCATTGTCTTTCTATGTAAATACGCTAGACGGACGTGTATAACCATTGCGCTCGCGTCTTGTGTCTTTTGTAGCTTCTAGCGCATGTCACGGCTTTCTAAAAACGCGGTGCTCAAGTTAAAATCAATACAACTTTTAAAAATCACATCTCGGGACTTTGCATTTTTCCCCATTGCCTGTGTCTCGTGTTTTTCAAAGCAAAAACGCGTTCTGTGTGAACGAGCCCTTACTGAGAGTTATGATTTCTTCCATACAAGTCAAGTCACCTTTATTTATGTAGCCCTATGTACAATACAGATTGTTTCAAAGCAGTTTTACAGTGATTAATAGGATTCAATGATGGACACATTTTTTAATTGAACTCTGCCCTGTAAAGTACATCAATTATGAAATGTGTTCAATTCATCTATATGGCGGTTCTGTAGAAAACAGTGATGTCAAAGTCCAGCTCAGTTCAGTTCTAATCCAATAGAGTCAATGCAGTTAAATCAATAATATTGTTTAATATTAAGTGTCCCAAACTAAGCAAGTTTGAGGTGGCAAGGAACCCAAACTCTATATTTTGACTCGGATCAATATTTCGTGTCTAATTATTTTTTTATGTGGCAAGTAGCCGAGTAATAAGCGGGATAATGTACATCCGCTTCACGTCGGGATCCTGATCACCCTGTCCAGGTTTATTCTGACATAACAACCGGCTGGACATACATTATCCCTTTCATAACACCTTGAAATGGTTTGAAGGATGTCCTGCCATTAAATAAGGTTTGGATTTAACCTACTAGGGCATGTCTATTTGACACCCAGCCTCAAGTTGCCCTATGCCAATTTTGGTTGCTAAGCAACCTCGCTTCAACCATATCAATTCCCCTGACATCTTTCGATCAATTGAACTTCTCTCCTCTACTGTTTCTGCAAACTCACTCGCCCACGTTCTCCCACACACAGCAAATGGAGCGACTAGTTTTGGGTTTAAGAATCATTATGTAAGGCTGCTATCATTTATTTGTTCATTTTTAGCTGGCATATCAGTGAAGAATATGTGTGTAAAAAGCTTTAAGAAGATTTCAAGGAATAGTTGAAAATTCCATCATTTACTCACCCTAATGTTTCTTTCTTCTGTGGAATACAATAGGAGAAAATGTGCTGGTATAGACCTTATGTAGCCCCGCCCCTTTTCAGCGCTGCACTGGTTGCGTTCTGTCTTCCGGTTTGTATTTCCACAGCATGGCGGATTTATGAATGAACCTCTCGATTTCAAATCTTCCCGGTCTACTGACATTTATGACATCCACTTCAAACATTACAAAGCTCATGATAACTTTCATTAACTACAATAAGTAAAATCCACTTCACCAGCTCATTACTCTTCGACAACGATGCCAAATATACGGAGCTGCCGCAGAAACGGAAGTTCAAAGGCAGAATTCTAAAGACGGCTGCAGGCTTGTTTCTCTGACGCATAAAGTCTATACAGTTATAATGAACTGGAGCTGTCAAGCTAAAGTTAACACCACATTTTTGTATTGTTTTAGACTTTGAATAAAGATGCAAGCACCACTTTTTATGATAGCTATTTGATATTTTTGCATCCTTTTTGAAGTCAAAGCTCTAGTCCACTTTAATTGCCATTGCATTGAAATGACTTCAAAACTGGAAGTCATGCAGGTTTGGTAAAGGTGAACAAATGACAACAATTTCTGTCACACTTTAGATTATGGTCCAATTCTCACTATTAACGAATTATTAACTACGACTTTTGCCTCAATAAACTCCTAATTGCTGTTTATTAATAGTTAGTAAGGCAGTTGTTAAATTTAGGTTTTGGGAAGGATTAAGGGATGTACAATATGTTCATTTAGAATAAGGCATTAATATGTGCATTATACGTTTTAATAAACAGCCAAAATCCAACAATAACTAGTTAATAGTTAGAATTGGACCCTAAACTAAAGTGTTAGCACTATTTTCTTTTCAGGGACTGTTCTAAACTATTCAAGATTATATGTCATTAAGTAAAATCATAAAAAGCATGCCTTTACTTGTAACAAAATGAATGTTAACTGAAATAAAATAAAATGAGAAAAATATATTATCAAAGCATTTTTTATTAAAAAATACAAAAAGTTTAAAGTCGAAGTGAAACAGAAAATATAAAAGTCAAATCTAATTGAACATATTAACAAAAACTATAATAAATAGTATATCAATGTATATCAACACTGGAATTATTTTATGATTGTTCAGACAATTCACCTTTGCACTTATATAATGCCACAAATTTATTGTTGAAATCTGTTTGTGGTCTATCTGTTTTAGGAAAGGCATGCCGATAACCTCATCCAGAACCAGCACTACCAGGTAATGACTGTACCCATCACATTTTGGCATTTATGTCACAAATTCATTTTTCAGCATGCTGTTAGATCCAACCCATGCTGTTAATATGTTAACAAATGCCAACAATTTATTTAAATGAGAAAACAAATGTTAGCCGATGGGCATCATGCATATTAATGACTTATTAGAGCTTTGCAATCCATATCATTTGCATGCTTTTCATAAATAATAGTTTCTTGCAAAGAAACAAATCATGAGATTTTAAAAGGTGTTGGTCATGATCATGCTTAAAATATATCTTGATAGTGATACTGTTAATTGTAATTTGACAATATTCGGTACTTTCTCTAATTGCATTACATCCTGTCCTGCTTCTTATTTAATAACCACTGGATGGACATTGCTAATGTATTAATTCATAGCCAGACAGACTCCAGCAACCTCTGTAATGAACATCCCTATTGAAAGAGTGAAAACTGTGTGTCAAGTTTCAAAACGGACAAAAACACCATAAAAGAACCCTAAAAATGTTGATGTGCCATTATGAATTCACAAGAACGGGAATGTAGTGTAAGTCCATATGGAGACGTTTGAACTGCTTTTGTGATGCATTTATTGGATTTATTTTTCTGGTGTTGTTGCTATTTTTGAGCTTGACAGCTGTCTCGTTAAACAGCAAGAGCTGTGTGATGATTGTTCAAAATCTTTTCTTTTATATTCTGTGGAAAAATGAAAGCATACGGACTTGGAACAACATGAGGATGAATATATAATGATAAGAGTTGTCTTTTTTGGGTGACCTATTCCTTTAAGCAGTGTATTTTGTGAGTGTAAGGTTGTATATAATTGCTACAGACAAATGTTACTCCCAACAATCAGGAGCTGCAGTAGCAGATATTGCAATAGCTGTTATTTGTGTTATTGTGCTTAAGCTTGTTTTGGCTCACTCTTTATTGGATATGCAAATCAATGATAATGAATGCATGTCCAGATTTTCACCTCCAGCTAAAACATATATGCCCAAAACTGATTTTCACCCATTATTAAACTGCGATCTCAAAATATGCGCATGCCACTCACATCGAACGCCCATCACCTTATCTTACTGTGATGGTTCATGATGCAGTGGTAATGTTGAGCACACTCCACATCCATTACTGCAATGCTTTTCCTTCATTCATCCTGCATTGTTTTTTTTATTGGTTTCTGTGTTCATATAATTTATTTGGCAATAAGACTCGGTTCATTTCTCTTTTATTTTTGTTTTCTTGACCTCTTTTACAGGCCTAAACATTTGATTTGATATTAGGATTTTTGTTTTCTTTAAAAAAAAATGTATGCCCCTCACCCCTTGCTTGGTCCCTCACACTCACCCTGTCCGAGATTATATCATCATCACCTCATTTGGGGATGCGGAAAGTCCTTGTAAATCATTTTGAAGAGGAAAACATGGTTGTTTGTAGACATGTAACATGTCAAGAGAACTGTGTGTGTCATTCATCCTGTTTTCAGGGGGTGATCAGAAACTTGGTAAAGCGATACGTAGCAGCCATGATCCGCAGCGCCAAAACAGACGAAGGGCTGACAGAGGAGAACTTCAAGGTGTGAGGATTTTTTTGTCATCTTATTCCCTTTATAGACACTTATATAATTTTATAGATCTCATTTGTTTTTGCGTACATTTGAATGGACACTGAAACATACAATATCAACATAGGCTACTGGCAGCATCATTAAAGTCAACCCTTTTAAGCATGGGCAATAATAATGAGCTTTGCCAGGTTGTTAGTTAAGTAAAGTAGACATTATTATAAACGGGCCTGGTTTCACAGACAGGGCTTAGATTAAGCCAGAATTTGGCCATAGTTTTAATTAGGGCATTAATGTAGCTTTGGAAAAAAAAACATTACTGATGTGCATCTTGAGACAAAACAATGGCACTGATATGATATGATTTGCTTTGAGTTAAAACAGTTAAAACATGCATTTTAGTCAGGGACTAATTTAAGCCTTGTCTTTGAAACATGAACAGTTTATATACTAAAGTAAATTAACCTTGAATTAAGTCATAAATACGCCATATTTGCTTTTATAATACAGCAGAAAATTTGGCTGTATTACAATAAGACATCAATGTTCTATATATAATGATTTTATAATGATATTGTTAATATGAGTATTAATATTAATAAAATGATTTATTATCCTGACTGTACACAGTTTACAGTGCAATACAGCAACTTATATAAAAATAGAATCAAGTTAATGTGCGATCACAATATATGTTCAAACATGGCTCATCCAAACCAGTTAGAACATCTATTTAGCTTGAAATGAATTTCATAGTCTAAATAATGATTTCCTTTCATTTCCTTATGTAGCTTTCACTTTAAATGCGAAGTGTAATCACAACCAGGCATGATATGACAATAAGAACGATATGTCCAAATTTCCATCCTGCATGCAACAGGACATTTTGTTGGCTATGACGCCGTCTTCCGTCACCTCTTGTATATTAAACCTCAAACACTTGGGAAGAGACTGATAATGGAAGGTAACAAACGCCAAACATGGCATATCCCTAAACTCCACAAGAAAAACCATAAAGACTTAAGCATGAGAAGTTATGAAGATAAATCTTGTATAACGTTGGAATATTTCCTGTAATTAGGTGATTTGGTTAAGCTCTGGTAATTGGATTCTGTTTCTCTGCACTCAGGAACTGAAGCAGGACATCTCCAGTTTCCGCTACGAGGTTCTAGACCTGCTGGGCAACCGTAAACCCCCACGCCGCACATACTCTTCCAGTAGTGATGCCACTCAGCAGGACGAAACAGCTGAGCCCGAGGAAGAAGAGGATGAGGAGGGAGACGGGCTCGGAAGACACCGATGTGAGGATGAGGGAGAGTCAACCAGATCCAAAGCATCTACGTCCTTTTCCCAATGTTACAGGAGTAACCGAGAGT
Source organism: Meda fulgida (assembly GCA_030578275.1). NCBI lineage: Eukaryota > Metazoa > Chordata > Actinopteri > Cypriniformes > Leuciscidae > Meda > Meda fulgida. The sequence continues at coordinate 21,288,413 of CM060636.1, forward strand.
CCCAATTCAGCGTATCTGCCCTGTTTAGGTCCATGTCGGGACCGGCCAGAGAAAGACTGGAAAGCAACGGCTTGAGGAAGAACATATCCCACCCCTCTGCATTTGTGCGGACCTTTTCACGCTCCAAGAAAAACTCTTTGCAGCGTTTGGGAATGCTGATGTCGCGCATGAATGGACACGTCCCGGATCCGCATGCGGAGACCCCGGAAGTTCAGCAGTCTCCATTCAGCGTCTCAGACAGCGTGCCGCACACATCTTGGCACGGCCCTCAGACGCTGCCGAAGGTAACACAGAGCGAGATGCACCTGCACACGCTGGGATTGGGACCCTCTGAGACTGAACATAACCCAATGCAGGCCACATCTCGACGGGCAAACGGCAGAGAGAGTCTCCTCCTCCGGCCGCCCCCGCTGCACTGCGCTTCCTCCAGCGCACAGCTCTTGGCCTCCAGTGATGACCTGTGCCATAGCTGGATGGGACCCTGTGACAGTTTAGGCTCCTCCAGCTGGGAACAAGAGGAGTCTGTGACGACACAGCTGTAGTGGCAGTAGCGAAGTCAGCTTACTATTACCTTTTCACAGCTTAAGGGGTTCAAAAGGTTTGACAATAGTGAAAGGCCTGTAACACTCATACTTCAGCATCTTTACTCTTTGCACACATTGGATCTTATTCACTCAACACGAACAAAACAAATTTTGTAAAAACGGTCATAAAACCTCAATGCGAGAGTCAATGCGACCATTTGCGTAATGTGTATTTATGCGTTCAAATAGTTTGAAAAATGTGTTCCACTTATGTTTATTGATTGAGGCCCATAGGTCTGAGGATTGAGGTCTTTAAACACTGGACATTTATATTCAAAGGTGAAGCTTGTAATTTCTGAACTAAAAATGAATGACTCCTATAATAATAATGACACTCCCCGACCGCCATTGGTCAGATAATAGATAGCCCTGCCCCCAAATTATCATAACTTTCAAAGCAAAATCTGCATCTGAAACCACATTCTTCCCTATTGTATTGTAGGCGAAAATAGTAGCATGTCCAAATTCACAGTATTTATAAAATAGTAGTTGAAAATTACAGTAGTCACATGAATTTTGAACAATACCCGTTCTTGTCTTAGGACAACTTTGATGAACTTTTTTAATCCACTTCTCGGCGTTACTTTCAACGCACAGGCATCAAGACGCATAATTCTTTGCATTTGTAAAAGTAGACATGATTTTATAAATATTTATAGACTACTTTTGTCTTTGGAGCAACTAACCCCACTTCTACCCTAAACCTACCCATCTCTAAACAATATAAAACACCTAACAAGGAAATAAAAGTACAGTCACAGGTATTAATTGCAGAAACTGACCAAAAGCAGTATATAATAATGTTGCATCCTAAGTCTTCTGAAGCCATACGATATCTTTATGTGAAGTGAACAGAGTGGATCTTAATGCTTTATTCATTGAAATGATCCCACCACTCCATGAATGCATGCAGTCATACTCATTCAAACGATACACCCGACTCTTTAGCATGACGTAATTGGTTACGAGACATACGAGAGCCAATGCCATTTTACAATCAAAGCTGACGTAACGTTTCTTCGGTCGGCAATTTTTGAATCTGTGCATGATCTACGACTGATGATCACTTTTGGATCTTTTCTTCACACAAATCAATCCTTTGGCCTCAGAACACTTGGGATATTTGTACATTTTGAATAAATTGTGCCTGTAGTCATATCTGCCTGTTATATTCTGTGTTTTATATTACATCATACACAAATGGGTAGGTTTAGGGGGTGGGGTTGGGTTACGTATTCAAACTTATCTAAAATAATAATAATAATAATAATATAATAAATTATGCTGGCTGATTAAATTGAGAATCACATTCCAACATGTCATAATGGCAAAATTATAACCCAATATATGAGTTCATCATGACGATAACATTCCCATGCCCAATGAGCCCGTGTAAGATGCTAAAGGTTTCTCATTGAAAGTAAAGGGGGACCCTGTGCTTCGAAAAAATGACGCTAAAGGGGTAGTTACCCGGTGCATGAAGTGACCGAGCGTCAATGTGTGACGAGTTGGGAGTGTGAATGTGTTGGATGAACACTTCACTAACCCATGGTGCCACAGGAGAGGATTTGTGAAGCGACAACTAACACTGGCAGATCCCATAACACCAACATGATGGATCTAACTGCAGAACGGGATTCCACCAAGTAAAACATGTTTCTGGATCAACATCTTTGTTGATTCTGGAACAGCATTTTTAATCAAACAATCAGATTTGAGGTACAAGTTTACAATTTGTCAAGTTTAGGCTTACAACCAGGGTTAGGTCAGTGGCGCCGCTAAGGGGGGAAAAGTAAGGACGATTCTAAGGGCCCACACACTTTTAGGGGCCCCAGAGATCGATTTTATTAATTGAACAGGTGCAGTAGTAAGGGCCTTACCTCATATTTTTTCATGGGGCCCAAAATCCCTGGCCGCACCCCTGGGTTAGGTGCTTCTACATCAGTGTTATTCACCTGTTATTTCCCTCTGATGTTAGGGATAACTTATGGTTAAGATAACTTAACTTATAACTAATTTAGCGGTAGGGATATGGTTAGGGATACATTTTAGGACAGGAATGTTGTTCCAGGATCAACAAAACATGTTAATGCATCTAACTGGATGAGGATGTGCATCTGGATTACATGCTAAACATATTCATACTACTTTTTTAGCGGTCACAAAGTTGTCATTTAAAGCTGCAGTCCGTAACTTTTTGGGGTAAAAAAAGTATCCAAAATAATTTGAGCAAGTACATAACCAGCCAGTGTTCAAAACTATTCACCCGAGATTCACCCATTGTAAAACGCGAAAGACTTCGGAGTGGCTACAGAAAAAGAGACTGCAAACGGCCCATGCGAAAACAAACATAAGGAACATTCATTTTTTGGTATGGCAATTAAAAATAAGACTGCACAGAAATGGAAACTGAACTACGGGTACTAGTACACATTAAAATGCAGTCACGCAATGCTGATGTTGTTAACATTAACAATTTGAGAACAAAGTATAATTTGCACGATTTTACGTGATATAAGCGATCGTCAGATTTAATCAGCGCGATGTACTGCAATGCTTTTTTCCCAGTTGGTCAGAACAAAAGTGGATGTTACTTGTTCAGATGAAATTTTTTAGTGAAAATTCTTATGTTGGTCATACTTTCAAAAAGTAGAATCTGTGATTCCGAATGCCAGTATCCACACCGGCGCGGTGACTGGCAGCACATTCTCCTCAAAACATTGGATTCATCTGTGCCGAGGCACAACCCACATAAAGTTGACAATTCCACAAATAATTGCAATTGCAGATTTCGAACAGAGATGGCGACCAATAAGAAAAACAATGGACTGCAGCTTTAAAAAGTACCAACTCAGAGTATGCGATTTCGGGCACGGCCCTGTTCTATATAGTATGCATGCGTGTAGTACAAATACAATTAGTACATACTACATTCGGCATGTTGGCATAGTCATGTGATCTATGACATCAGTTGCGTGGCTTCCTCACCTTTACGGATCCTCTCCCATAGCCTCATTGAATAGTAAAGTGTCTATCTATGCACGCTTCAAAATCTCTGCAGAAGTAGCAGGTCATCCCTATATTTGTTTTTATGAATACTGCAAATTTGATGTACTACCTCTCGGATACTATTAGCAGGTAAATAGGCATATTACGATGCAGGAACTGCATTACACTTTTCAGGGAGATCAACTTGAATGTCTTAAGCTGTCTTTTCACTGCACACAACATTTGAATACAACTCAAGTAGCAATTAACTTTTTGGATCTCCGCAAGCTTTTACCTTAACTGTGGTGGAACGAATAATCGCAAACAAATAATAAAAGCTATGCATTTACTGAAGGACAAATGACCACCTGTACTTTTGGATAAAACATATGGACACAAACTTAATAAAGTATAAATATTAAATTTATAATTATTTCCTTCTTTATCGATAACCGTACATTATCACAAACAGTACTTTGTTTACTGTCAATTGTTTAATGCCTATTGGATTGAATGCATCACGTCTGGTTGACGTGTCATGCGGTCTAGTTGCTTACATTTTTTCCCCTAATTGGATTCGAAAATTACGCATACGCAGATAAATGGCTCACTGTGCAACCTCTGTGTGACTCTCCATAGGAAATTAATGACTTCTGGTCTGTTGTATGCAGTGCAAAGGTGGATTGACTTAGTTGACCAGGACTGGAGAAAGTATTCGAACGTAAAAAAAACAACGACAAAAAAAAAAACATTCCCTTTAAAAGTAAACATTTGCTATGTTGACATCTATGTTGTCACCTCCTGTGGTGTCAGAATGTGATGATTGTCAGAAATCCCAAAGAAAGCAAAATTGTATTTCTGAGCTCTTCGAAATATGCTTAAGGGTGTATCCTTGCAACTTACATTGAACAGGCAATATTTATTTCAAGTATTTGTTCTGTGGGAGGTGTTCAGATCAAAGACTAGTTATACAAAGATGGTTCACTCATAATACTGTGGCTGCATCCGAAACTGCATACTTCCCTACTATATAGGAGGCAAAAAACAGTATGTGACAAAAGTGGGCATACGATGGACGCTTTACTATCCCATGAGGCCACAGGAGAGATTTGTGATTGGCATTGAAGCAACGCAAATGACGCTGGTTGGTCGCATAATAATGACAACATGGTGAATGTCGTACATCCAGATTACTGGTTAAGTTACTGAATTACTTATTCAAAGTATGTGATTTCGGATGCAGCCTATGAATGGGGAAACTGAAATGTGCGGAAATAATGGCGGAAAATTCCCGCCTTCTTAATAAATGAACCAATTAGCAGTTGGTCATCTCACTCCATCACTTTAGCTGACGTTAGAAGCTCTGGTTTCCCATAGACACTAGAGACTCGTACTTGGGACTGCACATGCGCATTGGTTTGAGCGTAAGAAACAACATTTATGATGAAGTTCATGTCAGACTTAATTGGTGACTTCAAATTCGAAATTTAATCGTAAGCTTGGTGAACGGCTTTGGATAATGTTTCCCCATTCAAAGAGATCGTAGCTGTACTTGCATGACTGAAATAGCTGCCGTGAGGCGTTTCAAAGATGGCCGCCGAGTGAAATTACTTGCCTTAAAGGGACTTTGGTTCAGATGCACCCTTAACAAAAGTAGCAACCTTCTCGTACAAATCCATCTGATGTAAAAACCTTTGTTTAGAAATGTTAATTCAGCAAAGCTTCAAATCAAATGTTTTTAACCTTCACTTCAGATTACAGACCAATTGCGCCGCATGCTCAGTTCTGCTGTGATGTTTTCCAGTGTTAATGCTAGTGCAATATTTTTGAAAACAAGCTTAAACTGCAGAATTGAATAGCGCATATTGAAAGTCCTTTTAGGAGCTCAGAAGTGGAAGTAAAACCAATATATGGAATATAATGTCTGATAAATAATGTCACTATTGATCTACCATGAAGTGACATTTTAGCATCAGAAAATACAGGTAACAGGATGGAGACCATAAGATATATGCATCTTTGTAATACACTTACGTCTACATTTAGCATATAAAGGGCACCAAATGGTTTCAAATGAATCTTAAAGTATGCTACAAAAATTATGCATCTATGTGACTGGTAATATTTTAATTTGTCTTTCACAGGAGTTTTATAGCAACTGATATGAAATAGAGAGTTGGCTCCTAAAAACCCCAACGCATGATCTAATATTTAGTTTATGTGGAAGTTGATCACTGGGGGCTACTGTAGATTTAGTTTATTTCATGTCAGGTCTCTATCAGACTCTGAGACCCTGAACCTGCCACAAATAATATATCAGATCCATTCTACACTTTCTTTTGGGCTGGTAATCTCTCACTTGTATTGCTTTATCATGGTATTCATTTATGCTGTCAGTTATCGACAGTAAATCCTAAAATTATTTTTTGTAAGCTTTATTTTCTAACAAATTTTTTCTATATTCTTTTTCTAACACAAGGCACCTTTTTGTTACACCATGTGGAACTGTCATTTTTATACCTTGATTTGCAACAGAGGCATCAGTGGTTTTCTTTCATTTCTTTTTTTGTGTGTGGTCACTAAATAAATCATATCTGTTATCATCTGTAATGATTGAAACTGCACTTTTGCTGCTCTGGGAGTTATCTTTAAAGTAGGGTGACCAGACATGCCCATTCTTGGTGGGCTGTCCCAAGGAAAGGTCCCGGTTTTACAGCATGCAAATACTGCAAAAAAAGTTCACTGTTTACATGAAGAATTGAACCTGGACGAAAAAAACTTATCAATTATCAAAAAAATATGCAGTTAACAGGTTCAAGGTAGTTTAATGTTAGCTATTCATTTTAATTTAAGGTATGTTTACACTGCAAAGACGTACTAAAAAACAGGTGTAAAGAGCACCTGAAAACCATACTTTAGTAAATATACAGATACCTTACTGCAAAAGACTCCATAACAAGTTACCAACTGCAATACGACTTGAGTAAAAGTCTTACCCCCAGTTTCACAGACAAGGCTTAAGCTAGTCCCAGACTAAAATCCATGTTTGAGCTGCTATAACTGAAATATCTTAAAATATGGTGTCTCAAGATGCACACCAGTAATGTTTTTTTTCTAAGGCACATTCATAAAAGCTACTTCAATGTCCTAATTAAACTAAAGTCTAATCCTGGTTTAATCTAAACCCTGTCTGTGAAACCAGGCCTTAGAGTATCTGTTTTTAACAGTATACTTAAGTATTTTACTCGTACTGAATGTAGGCTCAAAGATGCACTAGTCCACAACACCTGAGACATGCCAGTGAAAAACAAGGTGTAGTGAGGAGAGCAATCACGTTTATTTTCTAAAATAAAAATAAAACTGAACACGTCTTTAAACACAAGTGTTAGTTAACTCAAGTGCTTAAAAAAAAAAGAGAGCATAAGTAAACCAATATCCTTCAAAAGATCTTCCAATATGACCGATAAAGAAAATAATGTCAAGTCGAAGCCAACCTGCACTGGACGTGCTGTTTCTGTCTCTTTACTGGTTGCAGTTCATGACCTCATATCATATACGAAACATCTGCCATTCACAACTACCTGCTAATGTATTTGCATTCATGTAAAGTTGCCATGTAGAAAGGTTTGGGTGAATAAGCGCAAAATGCACAAGATATAGCACCTTCATTGCCCTGTAGATGGCGATATTATTTTTGTAGCAGAAATAAACTGCTGCAGAAAAAATTAGGTGTCATGCAGTAACAGAATCACCCATCACAAATGTATTGGAGTAAAGAGTACACACTAGTTCAAAAATGTAGTCAAATAAAGAGGAAAAGTTGCTAATATTTTTGATACTCGGTAAAACTACATAGTAGCCAAAAAGATACTCAAATACAGTAACTAATTACATTTACTCAAATACTTTACCCCACTGCTATAACCGAAGTTTTTCCTTTGCGTTTTTCAAAATATTAATTTTAACAAAAAAAGAGATCATACAAAATGCTTATTTGGTACTGAAGAGGTTTACTCTCCCCCTCCCCTTCGAAAGTATCTTATGCTCACCATGACTGCATTTGTTTGATCAATACAGTAAAAATAGTCATTGTGAAATATTCTTGCGATTTAAAATAACTTTACTATTTAAATTATATTAAAATGGAAATGTATTCCTCTGAAGGCAAAGCTGAATTTTCAGCATACTCCAGTCTTCAGTGTCACATGATCCTTCAGAAATCGATAGGTGCGTTTGATGCGGCGCTGCGCAGACCGATCGGTGTATGACATCAAAGTACAGTGAGTGATTCGAAAGCATACGGCTCCGTCTGCCCTCTAATCGCTCTCACGGTACTTTGATGTCATACACCGATCGGTCTGCGCAGCTCCAGTCTAAAAATAAAAATATTGATTTAATTCAAAATAAAATAGTATTTAGTGTACAGTAGTGCAGAAGTGTGTGCGTACATAAATTTGATTTTATTTTCAGTTCAGCTTGAAACCTTAAAATGGATTTGGAAACAACTTGATTTAGTATCTTTTTTATTTGTGCAGCTACAATAAGTGATTTTTTTTTTTTTTTTTTTTACATAGAAAAAAAAGACAATGGTTTCCTTAGGATTGAACTCCTGGTGTGTTGCTAAACGACTACATTCTGGAAGCGTGCAAACATTTGTAAAAACAAATGAGAAGTGAATTCTAATTACATTTAGAATCGAGTCACTTTTTAAAATCCACAAATAATTGAATGGGGGAATCCAATATATGCTTATTAAATCGGTGAAATGATGTTAATTTGGGAGAGAATGTGCGTGGTGGTAAAAGCACATCTACTCTGTCCTGCCTTTCTATTCATGTACCGAGTAACACTGCAGGATCCCTGAATAACCATTCGTCTGTGAAAACAATACAGAACTAACAACTGAACAACTTAAGCGAGAACATTTCTGCTGGTAAACGATACTTAGACAAACTGTGAGTGTGGCATATGGGTGGGGTGGGTCTGGGTGATGTAGTTGACGGGGGAGTGAGAGGAAGAGGGGCAGTATGTTGCATGGTGGATGCGGGGATGCGGGCCAGCACCGTGAGTCCAGGGCGTGAGGTAGTGATATGTTGTGGAAAGCATGGGCATGTAGGGCTCATAGCTGGCGTGAAGGGGCGGCTGGCCACACTGCTCCTGCACCAGGGGGTAGAACACCGTGCCGGGGACCACCGTGGGAGGGCTTTCCATAGCCAGAGAGGTGCCTGAGGAGAGGAGGGCATGGGTGTGAGTGTACAGTGTAGAATAGAGTAGACTGATAGAGTAGACTGTTTGACAAGCTCAAGGCAGAGTGTGGAGGTTTGTGGTGGTAACGATAGAGGGATGCTGACCGTTGCCGGGCACGTCTCCTTGTGGATGGGGGCACGTGCGGACAGGATCAGGGTAGGTCTGGGGAACTGTGTGGTCAGCGGTAGGAACGGCGCTCGAGTACGGCTGGAACTGAGCGTCTGCGGCCGGCTGCTGATACACCTGCTGCATTTGCACCATAGAGTGCCAGTAACTCTGCTGATACCACTGGAAGAAATACAGAAACACTTGTCACGTTTAAAGTACAAGTCACATTAATCAGTTTCTGCTGACCAGTGTCATTTTAGTGTTATTTCTATATTAATATAGATTTTAATATTTTTTATTTCAGATTTAGCTGATTCATTTCCAGTTTAAATGTTAGTTTCAACTTGCCAAAACCATTCAAGGCAACCTTTCAAATGTCAGCTTTCAATTAGTTTTAGTTACAGTGTTTGTACAGATTTTTACAAGTGAAATTCCAGCACTTTCAAGCTGTGTCAGCCATTCAAGGGTGTGTACAATGGTGAATGAATAATCAGATATAATGAATAATTACATGTATGCAAAACAGCTCTGAAGTAAACTATAGTAGGAAAGCCTGCTGCAAGACCATAGCAAATATAAATCCATTTCCACTTGGTCCAACAGCAGTAGAAAACCATACAATTTTGCATTTACTTTCCAAAAGAGGAAAAAACATATACATTTATATAAAACAAATTCTGAAACGGAATTGATTCAAGCAAAAAGAAATGCAAATTCGCATGCATACAGTAGAGGGTGCAACATGAACAACTTTCATCTTTGCTGCCTTTCCGGATATCAAAACAAATGAACGTAGGATAAAAGTTAAACACTCAAATGTTACATCCATTTCATTTTTATAGCTAAAAGTAAAGTCATTTGTGATGACTTGTATGGTTATATTTGGTTCAATATCATCGAAGGTCAGTTGCAAACACACGGACAGATTAAGTCCGAATAAAATTTACGCATACCAAATTTTATGCAAACCTGCAATACAATTTGTTTCCCTTTGTGCGTTTATTTATTTTGAGGAATATTGAATCCATTTTGTGTGAGTGAGAAGAGAAAAGACACTGTTGCCGAAAACAGCATATGTCTGGTCGATATTTAAGCAGCATATAAACATACATTTTACTGAAACTGTTTTATGAACCCATACACTTTCAAATATGAAAATGATCTGTACACCAGAGTTTCCGCTAGAAAAAAATGGTGCCGGTCAGAGGTTTCGTTTTACGGACATTTTGATGATATGCCGGTCAAATATATCGCATCTTAATTAGTCAAGTTGAGGAAAACTGGAGGCAGTCTATGTAACTTAAAAAATGACATAATCAGGCCGTATAGAATGCAACATGTTATTATTAGCTTAACTTTCAAATAGACGGAAAAAAACCATGAACGTCCGATTGGCGTCAATCAACGCCAATTGTTTTTTACTGTGGTTTCACACACATTCACTTTTTGAAACATTGAGGCATGGATTTACCTAATACATATAAATAAAACATCTCCAGTTAACTAGCAGATCATTATTTTAGCCTGTTATTAAATAAGAGATCTAGCCCTAAAATCTTTTGTTTTTGAAATCAAGCTGAGCGCTCGTGTCCGCTGCTATCAGTTGCATGGACGACGCGCTGCGCGAGTTGCGCAATCTTCACTAGGACACACGTTTCAATCTATCGCCGTTGTGGAGACTATTAATTCCGGTGAAATCACAAAATAAAATTCCTGATTCACTATCGTCTGGCCTCTGAAAAAAGCTTTTAAAGCTAGTCTGCCTGGGCCTGTCCATATTTGAAACGTCTCACTCAATCGTTCGTTGTTTAGGTCTATATTGCAGCCATTTTAGGCGTGCGCTTTATTTGAAATGCAGCATGCGATGTTGTTTCATAACTTTCAAACAATAGAGCCTATTCCTTTATAACATAGCAAAAGATCGGTGTATTTTTGCTTTATCCGTTTTAGGCTTATTCTCAAATTCAGATTGTGTTAGGGGGACAGGATTATTAGGCAATTTTAATCGGACAATTTGACCGGAGAGATTTAATTTTGTCGGACATTTAATTTTTTTTACCGGCCAATGTCCGGTAATTACCGGACAACGGAAACCCTGCTGTACACGTTATTGCATTTACTGCAGTAAAACAAATGCTATCGCTATTATTTTAATCTTTGGCTATTTTTATTTAATTAAAAAGTAACTTAATGATATAACATCAGAACATTTTTTTAATAAATGTAAATGATTACTACAATACGTTTCAGGCAGGCTACCTTTAGGCTGGATGGCGAGAACGGATTAGCGCAAACATATAATCCAAATTTTTTACACAAATTAATTTTTGTAAATTATGCAGCGTTTTAACTTTGGGTTTTTTGCTCCTTGACAGACAGTTTATACTTCATATACGCTGTCATTTTATACACTGTCATTGATACGGTATGATAAACAGCTCTGTCCCTAGTTGAATTGTGCAAAAAATATCCACGACTTGTGTGACTTAAAAAAAAAAAGACAAAATGAAAAATAACCTTTTAAAGATTTTTCATTTTGTCTTTTTTTTTAAATCACACAAGACGTTTTAAGAAAAAAAAAACCAAATCAAGCATTTAAGGATATTCAAAATTCAAGCACATTTCAAAACTTGAAAAAAGCAAGCATTTTTGCAACTTTTCAAAACCCAGCAGTTAATGAGAACTCTGCTGCTGACTAAACCATCAAGCTTGCATGAAAATGTTTAAAGTTATTGTAACTGTGTACCCATGTAAAAGGATTACTAACAGACAAATCGTAAGCTTTCTTTTCTCCGCCCCATGAAACGTCAGAGCAAGCCTTCATATTTATTAATGCAGTCACTAAACAAAGGATACTGCATTGGATTTCAGATGCTATGAGGCCTGCGGAGTTGCTTTGTCTCTAGGAGTTAGGGCCCACTCCAATAGGAGGCGAAGCATCTTCAAGGGGTGCACCCTTACAAGACGTTTGTGCTGTGGCAGGCTTGTCTTCTCCGCATACCTTCATCAGGTTTTATAACTTAGACACGGTTTTAACCCAAGGATCCCATGTCCTTCAGTGTTAGTCCTAGTCTAGTCAGCACTTAACAATAGTCTGTACACAGCCATGTGGGCAGGCTCTTGCCATAGGAGTGGCGACGTTGGAATTAAGTTCCCATAACGTCAACGTCATGACACTGCATGGAGTTCACCTTGAAAGGGAACGTCTCACGTCCCTGGTTCCCTGAGAGGGGAACGAGATGTTGCATCTCATTGCCACGCCCCTGCCATGCCAGAGAGACTTCAAACATCCATTCATGGACTTGGTGATGCACTACGTTGTGTCGCGACTTCCATAATTTGGGCCAATCAGATTGGCGCGTTTAGTCATGCTTAAGACACCGGCTCACGCAGAGGAGATCACAGAGTCAACATCATGACACAGCATCTTTCCCCTCTCAGGGAAACGGGTTACATATGTAACCTGAGATGTTTTTCTTTTGTGTTCCACAGGCCAAATGTTGTCAACTACTGAGTTTAATCGAAATTGTTAAACCAGTTTGTTCTTCAATTTTATTTTAATTATATTGTGGCCTCAGATGACAATTTTTGTTTTTTTGTGTGAACTTTACCTTTAAGGCTCATAAGAATTAATCATTTAATAGTTACTAAATGGTTGACTTTCATAGATAGCCTTTTATCATGCTGCTTTTGTTTTATAAAAGCCACAATTTGCCATGTGTTTTTCATTTTAAGCATAACGCACATACACCTTGCCTCATTTATTTTTGCGGGACATTACGTAAGCTATAGTTGACAATGTGGTGATAAAAAAAAAAACTCACCTGTACCCCCAAATTGTAGTAGTACTGAAGCACTTTGTAATCTAGGGAGAGAAAAAAGAAAAAAAAAGGGGTAAATAAACAAACATGCAGGATATAATTCAACAAGGAGGTGGTTCCCTCTGACCTCTTGGAAGGTCACTGCCATTGGGGTCATACGAGTAGGGTGGAGGAGGTGCCAAGGCAACTGGCTCTCCCAGCTCATTCACAAACCACGGAACTGCTGGAAATACAGAGGAAAAGTGTCTTGATTCATCATCTTGGCTAACATTTTATTCCTCTGTTATAAAATACAGAAACTCAGGTGTATACCAGGCCTGCCCAGAACATTCTGGGGTGGCGGCTGTCCCGGGGTCAGGATGCTGTTGGGCTGCAGGGGATTTGGGGGCGTCTGGGAGCTCCCAGTGGATGAAGAGGAAGAGTTTGAAGTGAAGATTGCAGCCGGGGCAGAGTTGATTTGTTGAGAAGAGGAGAGGACAGATGACTTCACAACCACCTGAAAAGATTCAGCACATGTCCCACCCGAAAAGGATGAACACAACTGTGAAACAATTTTATGAAAATCATGAACAATGCATGCCTGTTGTGAGTAACTGTAGGTGGCGACACCCTCTTGTGGCGACCCGGCACGAGAACTTCCTTCTTGAATGGTCTGCAAGACACATTAAACCTCAATCTGATCAACACAATCTCCCATTAAAATTCTAATTTTAAGAATTATAAGAGAGCACTTTTTTTTTCTTCACAGAAACAATCTAATGACAGTCCCATTTTCTATATTCTCAAATTAAGGGAAAAATACAGGTTGGTTTAGGAGAGATTATGCAGAGCTGTCAGAGCACATCTACTCCATATTCTCCCATTTATTGGAACTCGTCAGCCACAGTATTAGCAAATGAAGGAGTCTAGAATACTGTACCAGATTCGTGGTAGACTCTGCTGCTGCATACACTGATGGATTCTGATATCCTGCCTCTGCAAAACAGAAACATGATGTTTTAATATCAAAGCACACAATATCAATGACAAGAGCATAATTCTAAACTTTTTCTAGCATCTAAGCCGTTAATGAACTAACCTGCGGCAGAGTAGATGTACTCCTCAGAGTAGTCACCTAGTCAAGACAAACAATTCAAATTAATCATCATTCATCATAACAACAAATGGGCTGTGTTGAAGCCTAGTGAGCTGCCAACCAAGACAGCACTTTTGGACATCTTAGACATATTTCCAAGGCAAAGGCCATTTCAAACTGTAGCTAGTAAACACTTCTGTGTGTGCTTTCCACACAAAAGAAAGCTTCAGTATTAAAGAATCTTCTGCTGAAATATTATTGGTTTAAATGTAAAAATCTAATTTTTTTTATTTATGGATTTTAACTGAGGTGGCAAAATAATTTACCAATTACTCAATTACAAAATAATTAGTTTTAATTAGTTATGGCCATAGATTAGTTAAATGAAAGTAAAATGCACCTGCATTGTTTTGCACTTTCTGTAGAATAAGACACTATTTTCTAAGTCATATTTTATCATTGAAGATAGCTTAAATATATTGTTTAAAAAAAAAAAAAAAAGTATAGTTTTCGTGAGCCCAATATTGTGTCTCCTCTCTTGAGCCAAGTGTATCGTCAAACCCCTAATAAATAATCAAGTGTCTGTACTGACACTACAATCTATTAGGTGGTGGTATGACACCTTAATGCTGGTTGCCACCCATCATATGAAAGAGCAGTGTAGCTACTACTGTCGCACAAAATCTGATGTCAGAGCGAAAGCGAGACACTAACTGCACCCGAAAAAGCTAATCCTAAGGAGACATGGTGATGAAAAAACAAAAGATCGTAGGAAAAACTGACCATATGGGTAGTTGTCAGTGAATTTTGACAGAGCCATGGGGTATTCAGAACCAAATCACATGCATATGCAGCGACTCCACAATGGGAAGGTTTTGGCTGTACCTTGGTCATCAGCAGTACTCCTCTCATCAGGGTCCTCCTCTGATGATGTCATTGTCTGTTTGCCTGAAGGAAGGATTGGACTGGGAACTCTTGGCACCCAGTAAGCAGTGGCCCCTGGAACCATGGGGCTGGACACTGCTTGACCCTTCAGATACACACAGAGATGGACAGAATAGTGATCTTAGCATCAAGGCCCATTCACACCAAGGACAAAAACTATAAAGTTAATGATCATTCTAATTCTACAAGAATAGTGAAATCCACACCACAACTATAAAAATAAATGGCACTAAATTATTGGATTCCTTTTCTAGATACGTGATAATGATAAAAGCGCTAACAGCCAATCACTCAACTTTAAAAAGCTCAAACATCTAAAGCAGCAGAGTGCGCTTATGATAAATGTTATGGTACACTGGTATGGACGCTAATATGGTTATCTTTATAGATGTGAATGGTCTTAAAATCCCAACTGTTACTAAAGTAGAACGGTGTCTCACTGGTATTGGGGAGAAGGCACTCTCATCAGTCTCCTCAATCTCATAGAAGGTGATACTTCCCTCCATGTCTTGGGAATCCTCTCCTGGCTCAGGAACACAACTCAGACACTCTTTATTCAGAGAGTGCATCTGCCTTCGACTCCTTCTATACATACAAAATTTTAACTCGTTTTGCTAGCAGTTGATTTTGAAGACGTCTTCGGAGCAAAAAAAAAAACAATTTTCAAAATTGCAAGATATTTCAGTTTTGTTTATGCTCTCGAGTTAATGAAGACAAGTTTACAAAAACAAAAATGACAAATTGAGTGTTCAATAAAGTGTACAGTCAAGTTAAAAATAAATGCAATTTTGGTCTGACTGCATTTAAAACTTAATCTCTCCCTTTGGGGTAATGGACCAAAAATATGAATGCATCTTTCACATATACAAATTTGTCCAATAAAACACTAAATTTCTTCGCCCATCTCCAAAACCTGAAAAATGCTGCCTCCACAGGCAGAATCTGAAGGTAAGAAGATTGTGTCACATCCTATCCACTGAGATACCTTCATCGAATACATTTTTCGAGGCTGCATAGATGTATTCTAAGCTGCCAATGATATACCACTCTCCTATGCGTGTGGGTCCGTGACAGTTGAGCTGAAGAAAAAAAATACTCGCATTTGGTGGTTAGTTTGTGTATAAATCCATGTTTTGCCCAATTTGTCCAACTTTTGACTTAATTTCTCAATTCTTAAAAAATTTTGTATTTTGAAAATTAAATATTTGGTTGGTTATCACTAATACTCTTTCTGTTTTGTTGCAGACCATCAGACCGTTATGCTGACTCAAAAGCAGTACAAAATCAGTTTTAGGGGGTACCTTTGAATGCAAAAACTGCCTGAGAAGTCATTGGTTTATTGGGTAGCGAGGCAACAAGTCAGGCAACAGCTGCCTAAGCTTTGAGAACCAGCATTCGATTATGCCAGGGGTGTCCAATCCTGCTCATCGAGGGCCACTTTCCTGCAGAGCTAAACTCTGCTGAATTAAGCAATCACTTTTTTTTGCTTTTCCGAGAAATCAATTGTTTTAAAAAGGAAAAAGCTGGAAGTAAATAATATTGACAATGTCTTCTATGCAACAAGCTGTCAAATGTGATTTTGGCAGTTTGAGAGGTAAACTAAAAAGGTAAAAAAAAAAGAAAAAAAAGAAAAGAAAACCGTTGCCCCCAATTTCCTATTTCAACAGGAAATGCATGTAAACATCCTTATTTTCAGAACCCATTTTTTGGGGAAACTGAACAAACACCAAAAAACAAACAAAATCCATGCAGTTACACAATAGATTGATAGATTATATTGAAGAGAAACTGTAGTTTGTCTCATTTATAGCACTATGTTAAAGTGAATGCTTTCCTACCGTGACCTGAAAGAGTAGTTATCAAAACTCTGGTAGCAGCGCTTGCTAGGACTGGGATAATAGGCCATGTCTGGTCCAATAAGATGGTGTCTGTTCAGGAATCGGCCCGAACTTCTGACAAAAACAGATGTGTGGCAAAAACCCCCACAAAAAAACAGATTCGCGTAATGAGTAAGGGTAGGACTTATGATACACATGTATGCCCAATCCTATTCTTGGAGATCTACCTTGCTGCAAAGTTCAGTTCCAGTCCTGATCAAACACAACTGAACCAGCTAATTAAGATTTTCAGAACAACTTTATAACTACAGACAGGTGTGTCTGATCAGGGTTGGATCAGAACTCCAGGTAGATCTCCAGGAACAAGACTTGGTTAGAAGATACAACAATAAACAAATAAACTTAAAGAATTGTGTCTAACCTGGGTGGTCCGTACCCACGCGGTGGTCTAGGCGAAGGATGGGGTCGGTAGTGTTCATAGGCCAGGCCTGGAGGAGGTGGAGCAGGACCGTGCACCCCTGGAGAACGGACATGATGAATGTTTCCTGGCCCAGGCTGCAGACGGGGAGGTAAGCCAGGCTGAGGACGACTGAAAGATACTGCCATCAACATCTCCTTACCACGAGGTTTCTTGAAGAACCTTCGGCGTCCGCGCAGCTCGGGGTCTTTAAAGAAAAAAAAGAAAAGAAAAAACCTGATTGTTGTCACTACACCAAATCATTATAAATTGAACAAAATCTCATAATTCTCAAATCACCAGGGGTCTCAATTCTAAAACTGTGTAGGATCCTTACTAAAAGTGTACGTGCGCCCTGAAAGCCAAAAATGGCGTACGCAAAAACAATATTCAAACTTAGAAAAAAGTTTGAATAATTTTGTGTACGCCATTTAGTATGGATCCTACAGAACCTGCGCAGAATTCACTTTAAATCCTAGTCAGCAGAAGACTGTGCACACACACACGTATCCACCCCAAAATAACCATATATGGTGCTTCCAACACCTTTTACTATGCATATCATTTGCATATGATTATTCATCCACGTGATAACATGTTTTATGGTACAAGACATTAGGAAAATCTGAAATACAGATGCGCCGTCATTACATTAATAAAAATCATTTAGTAGCCTATCCTTGCCTTGTTTTTGAATAAATAAATCAAATAGTGTAAAATACATTTCAGAGAAAGTTTTTCTCAATCTTTTGCACTGGCAAAATAGTATTTTTAATTGATTTATATTTTGAATGGAAACAGATAGACTATTTTCTCAGACAATCTGCTATTATCATAAGCAATTATCTCTGTAGTTAAAACATTAAAACACAGCATGCCAGAGGAAAAGTGTTCAAAAGCATTGCATCCGCAACAAATATTTCTTTTTATTGAATATCAAAATTCTAACTTCTCAGTAATGATTTCATGTGGTTTAAGTTTTTAACTCCATTAATCAGAATATGGCATATTTAATGTAAATGTTTATATCAGTTTATATCAGTTTAAATCATTCTTTTATTTAAACTGTTATTGTGAACATGCACTGTTTTTATGATTAGGACACTCATAAGGAAGATTTACGGTTTTACTTCATCTGCCGTTAGATATATATGCGTTAGTTTCACAAACGGCCCAGTTAGATTCTGTCTAAGTGACCAAAAAGACATTTAACTCCAGCTCACCATCGGTGTCGCCAAACTGCTTCATCTCCAAAGCATTCGTAAGCATAGATCAGAGTTTGCGTGCAGGTGCGCAAATTTTCCCGTCAAATTTGTTTTTATAAATCACAATTTATGCGCCGGAAGTGGCGTACGCCTCTTTCAGGACCTGTTTTGTGCGTACGCAACGGTTATAAATGAGGCCCCTGATAACTAAATAATTCAAAACAAAATATGCAACTACTATAAATACATCCAACCTTACCCAAATACATACAGTATACTTACGTTAATCGGTGTGTACTGTATAGCAACTGCTTAAATGTAAACTATATTATTACCCAGCGGTATTTTAAAAGTTGTGTATATATGTGAGGCGATCTGGGAAAACCAACCACATGGTGAAATTTTACATATTACAGGTTTTGATACCATATTAAAGCTGGGTTCAAGCCCTTTCCAAATCTGTGTTTATTTATTTTATCGTTTGTCTGTAACAAAAGTTATGGTTTTCTGAAGTCGGCTGATCGCTGTGATTTTCAGAAACGGAATTGAGAAAAACAGGTTTAATTAACGGTCACGTCCTGCTAATGGGACGACTGGCGCTCTTTTTCTATTGCATTTTTTTCATATCACATATTTTAGTAATCATCATAGATTAAGTATCATTAGAAAGCTTATGAACTCAAAATTCATCCTGTGAAAACCGTTTTGAAATTGGACGATTGAGAGGCGAGCAAGGTCTATTAAGCGAGCAGCTTCAGACTCTGTTGTTCTCTAGTGCTCCCCATCACGCCACACGATAACGCTGGATAAAAATAAATAAATAAAAACTTGCGTGCTGTTTTAGTTTACACAGGACTGGCGGGACCTTTATTCTGTTATGTGGTTTATTTTGATAGGCGAAACTGTCTTTGTAGTGTTAAGAGAAGGAGAGCTAAATGGGCGATTTTGTTTTTTTTGCCCCTCCGCTGTGCGTGTTCTAAAAGAGAAAGACACCGTCTTTTCAGCTTGCCACTATAAATTGCTATTTTTCTGCACTAAACTAGTGAATTGTCCCAACTTATATTCAGAGATGATAAACAAGATGTTATAGAATGATAATTTATTGAAAACCCAATTTTGACAAAAAAAAAGACATTCTATCTATTTTTAGACCTTACTGAAAACATACCAGCGCGACATCCGATGGGTTTTCCCAGATCGCATCACACACACATATATATATATATATATATATATATATAGTACATCCAAACTTTACATGCGTATATACTGTACTCATGCGAACAATTACACACTATATAGCAAATCTCAGCTGTATGATTGTTTATGTCAGCGCAAAAAACGTAAACTGAATTACTGCACAGCTCAAAGTTGTATTCGCATACTTACAAAACACTCACGAAGAACGATATACTAAATAGAAAATCTCAACTGCTTGAATTGTCGCAAAATATATACTATTAACGCACAGCTCTATCTAATCTGCTAAATGAGACTAAGTCATGAAGACATCACAATTTTCAGTAAAGCTGCTTTGAAAATTTATATTGTGAAAAACACTATAAATACAGTAGTCAACATCTGAAGTGTATCAAAAAAGTTAGTCAAAGTTGTCCTAAGACAAGAACGGGTATTGTTCAAAATTCATGTACAGGTCCTTCTCAAAATTAGCATATTGTGATAAAGTTCATTATTTTCCATAATGTAATGATAAAAATTAAACTTTCATATATTTTAGATTCATTGCACACCAACTGAAATATTTCAGGTGTTTTATTGTTTTAATACTGATGATTTTGGCATACAGCTCATGAAAACTCAATTCCTGTCTCCAAAAATTAGCATATTTCATCCGACCAATAAAAGAAGTGTTTTTAATTTAAAAAAAAAGTCAACCTTCAAATAATTATGTTCAGTTTTGCACTGTGAGCAGGTGCCAGGTCGTGCTGAAAAATGAAATCTTCATCTCCATAAAGCTTTTCAGCAGGTGGAAGCATGAAGTGCTCCAAAATCTCCTGATAGCTAGCTGCATTGACCCTGCCCTTGATAAAACCCAGTGGACCAACACCAGCAGCTGACATGGCACCCCAGACCATCACTGACTGTGGGTACTTGACACTGGACTTCAGGCATTTTGGCATTTCCTTCTCCCCAGTCTTCCTCCAGACTGTGGCACCTTGATTTCCGAATGACATGCAACCACTGAGCAACAGTCCAGTGCTGCTTCTCTGTAGCCCAGGTCAGGCGCTTCTGCCGCTGTTTCTGGTTCAAAAGTGGCTTGACCTGGGGAATGCGGCACCTGTAGCCCATTTCCTGCACACGCCTGTGCACGGCGGCTCTGGATGTTTCTACTCCAGACTCAGTCCACTGCTTCCGCAGGTCCCCCAAGGTCTGGAATCGGTCCTTCTCCACAATCTTCCTCTGGGTCCGATCACCTCTTCTCGTTGCGCAGCGTTTTTTGCGTTTTCAGCGTTTTCTTCCCACAGAGGTGCCTTGATACAGCACTCTGGGAACAGCCTATTTGTTCAGAAATTTCTTTCTGTGTCTTACCCTCTTGCTTGAGGGTGTCAATGATGGCCTTCTGGACAGCGGTCAGGTCGGCAGTCTTACCCATGATTGCGGTTTTGAGTAATGAAACAGGCTGGGAGTTTTTAAAAGCCTCAGGAATCTTTTGCAGGTGTTTAGAGTTAATTAGTTGATTCAGATGATTAGGTTAATAGCTCGTTTAGAGAACCTTTTCATGATATGCTAATTTTTTGAGACAGGAATTTGGGGTTTTCATGAGCTGTATGCCAAAATCATCAGTATTAAAACAATAAAACACCTGAAATATTTCAGTTGGTGTGCAATGAATCTAAAACATATGAAAGTTTAATTTTTATCATTACATTATGGAAAATAATGAACTTTATCACAATATGCTAATGTTTGAGAAGGACCTGTATAACTTTGATGAAAGGTTTTGATCCACTTCAAATGTTGAATACTGTATACGTAACTTGGAATGATCTGCTCATGTGTCCTTCTGATGACTTAGTAAAAGACCTATACATTCACAGTATATGTCAAGCCAATATTCAGCCATTTTGTCTGATATATACTTTTTAAAAATAACACTTATTTTATTTATATATTATATAATTATTTTATGCAGTTCATTAAAATTAACATTATCACTGCATATTCACATAAATATTTACATTTTTGGAAAGTTCTGTAAATTGACAATTTTGTACATATCTAATACGATCAAATAATCAAAATAAGAAATGAACTTGATAAAACTCAAGGATTGTACATCCCAACACAAATGAAGTTGGAAAGAGGCAGACCTAGTTCTCCAGTGTACTGCTCTGGATGGTTGTAGGAGTTTCCCTTTCTGCTTGGTGTGATGTTCCAGGCTGGCACAGGGTTCACTGGCTTCAGATTACTCAAGGAAACCAGGTGCCTAGAGGAGTTAAAGAAGATATTTAGAGATTCTCAGGGACATTTGCCTGTGAGAAAGCACAGGTGAACAGCTTACTTTTCTGCAAGCTCCTCAATGAACACGGTCACTGCAGTGGTGTGACTCCCTACTTCTTGAATGAAAGCATTATAGTACTTCCCTTTTGGATCCAAGCGGACCTGGGAAAAAAAAAAAAAACATGAGTATGATGGGGGCTGTGGTGAAATTAATTCTTATTGAAAAATACAAAACAGGGGTTTGTTTTATCAAATGAGGTATGACAAAAGAAAAATGGTACTCCAATTTGCAATAATGTTAACACTTAAACCTGATTAAAGTTGACCCACCTGACACTTATCTCCTAAAAAGTACTGTCTGCCAGCAAACACCATGTAATCAGTCTTCTGTAGCTCTAAAACACAGGATTATCACAAAGCACAATATCACAATAAAACTGCACATTTAAAAAAGAAAAGGGAAGATGCATGTTATAGATGGCATCAATTAGCTTAGTCAAACCACCTGTTCTGCTCAAATTATACGTTTACTTTGCATGTGGTTATATTGAATAGTGAATTCATAGTGAATCATAAAACATCAGCCCCTTTCAAACATACAGTCTTTACTGGTAAATTACCGGTAAGAGATCAAGTGTTACAGGACCTTTTCAAAAATACCAGTAAATTGGTTCCAGCAAATTACCAGTAATGTGCTTTGTGTGAATGTGGAATGAAGATTACCGGTATGATCATGCAAAAAGTCAAAACTTGCTGATGTAAAAAAGTTTGCTCTGGGGCAAATCATAAAGTTCTTTTGGAGATGACGTGATTACTCAGCGCTGTGTACAGTAAGCATTTTAATAGTTTTTCTATTTAAATATACACAAGATAATCATCTTTGACCATTGCAAAGACTATGGCAGAATCTGCTGAACCTGCCGTGGGTATGTGAAAGCAATGCGTTACTATGGTAATCCATGTCGAATTTTTTTTAATAGTAATATGTGTTAACGCGTTAATGGTTCAGCGCCGTTTTATAAGGAAGACGACGCTCAACACCCACAAAGTTATCAACTTGATAGCACGAGAGTCATAATAACGAATATATTACAACTATAAAAAGATTAAAGGGTTATATCAATCACTAAATGAGGAACCAAAGGAAACAAACATTGGAAGTATATTATCTTACTTTCCAGACACACTTTGGGAGCCGACGCTTGGTTTAAATGTGGCAGGCTTATATGTCTTTTTCAAAGCTGATTCAACGACAATATCGCAAATGAAAAAACAAGCAAAGATGAAACACGCGCATATTCAAGCAATGGCCAGCTTAAATTAGATCTGTGAAATAAAGCTAAACAATGTTACTAACCTATCAAGAAATAAAGCAAACTCGGCATCTGATGTTAGGCCTTTACGCTCTTTAAGTTCTCTCAAGTTTCTCCAATATTAACACAAGTTCTACCTCTTGCCTGATTGTAAGCTTTTTTCATTTTTAGTTCCACAGGCGCAGACATTTTCCTCTTTTTTTTTATCTGCCATCTCTTTCTGTAGTCGTTTGGCTAATGTCTGTGCTGTGTGCACTGAGCGCTCTCTCCTCCCTATCATTACTAGACATGCCCCTTACAGCTGATTTGTTACAAGTGTTTTGGCAGTCGGTCCGACACAGTTTTCAAAAGTGTTTCTCAAAAACTACTGATCCCACCTTTAATGCCTTTCACTGAGAAGTCAAAAAATTGTCACATTGAACAGATAGTGAAACTAAAGCACTTCTCATGCGGACGGATGAAGACAACGGCGCAGTGTTTAAAGATCACTTCCGATGACTGACATCACAGAATTTACCAGAATTTTGGAGCTGAATGGTGTCTTACCGGTAAAAAGCCGGAACGCCGTTGCTTGTGTGAACAGCATATTTGTGCATTTACCGGTAAAGTCATTCTGGGCATTTACATTTTCATGAAGCCCATTTAGCACAATCCATCTCCCACCAAGAAAAAAATCATGAGTCATTCGGGAAATCATACAGTAAAACATTACTATGATGTTTTTTTTCTACATCAGCAGTGCTTTCCATTGAATGGTTTAACATGGTAATCAGTATTCATTTAGCGTAAGAGTCATTAATGCTCTTAAAATTTAACTGAAGTAAAGTAAACCGACCTTTGCGGCTGTCTTGCCACACGTCAAACTCTACGTTGCGGTACAGCTCTGGCTCCAAGGCCTTTAGTACCTTGTATGGCAGAACCAGTTTTCCTGAACCTTCTGTGGCCTGGAGCAAAGAGTGTATGTCAAATACTGAAGAAAGTTTAACATCTTAATCTTTTAAATTATGGTCTTAGCCACCTTCTGATCCTCAGCTCCAGCTCTGGATTTGTCTTCTGAGCGGCAGTGACCACTCGACTCCCATTCTTCTCTGAAACAAGTCAAAAGTCATGCAAAGTACATAAACTGGCATTTTTCATAAAACTGGCATTTTATAAAAATCCACTTTTTTTTTTTACTTTGAATTGTTTGTCCAATTGCAAAAGTATTAACATGAAGAATAGTGCATTTTCATGTTTAAAACTATGGTTTTCTTGTGGGAATGTAAAAGAACGTTTACACTGCTCTTCTGTAACAGTGACCAGCAATGTTGGAGAAGTACTTTTCACTCTTTTTGAAAAAGTACACTACCATTCAACGTTTTGGGGTTGGTGACAGTGAAAACAGTAATACTGTGAGATATATATAACTTATAACAATAACTTTTCTATTTTAATATTTAAACAAAGCTTTTCAGCTTTTTTTTAGGATTCTTTGCTGAATATAAAGTTCAAAAGAACAGCGTTCATTTAACATACTTTATTGCAAGAATGTAAAACAAGCCATTGTTATATGCCACTTTTATTCAGGAAATATCCATTAAATTAAAGTATTAGTTTCCCTAAATTTTCTAACTCTTCAAAAAAAAAAACTAATCCCAAAAAAAAAAAACTAATCATAAAAAACAAAAGCGTATAATCCTTTTTTGGATACTTAATAAATTAATGTCAAGTATTGATTATTTTAAAAAACTTATTTTGGAAGGATCTCAGTTATCACATGCCTTAGAAATATAATTGCATAAGTTTTATGGACTACTTCTGTAGGTGTTTTTTTTTGGGGGGGGGGGGGGGGGGTTGAGGTTGTCAAACTCAAATTTAAAACTTAAACTGGCAGCTCTAGCTCTAGTAGCAATGAAAATATTTAGTCATGGAAACTATGCATAAACATTAATTAAACAATTTAATGAATTAAAAAGGAATTTATATCTGTAAGATATTAAGCTGTAGCTACATTGGACCAGCGGTTTGAAAATGGATGGACAAATAATTAAGCTGCGGGACCATCATATGGCGAGACGTAGGAATTCATTCAGCGTGACTCAGTGCATTATGGGTATTCTCTAGCTGTAGTGTACAACTGTTGTACACTTGTTATTGCGGTGCATTATTGGATTAAACAAGGGCACTCGATAAAATCCACTATAGTTTCAGACACCACTAGAAATGGCTGTTCCCTCAAATAGTGCCCTAAATTGGGTATAGGGGGCGATTTTGAACAGACAGAGAGAGAGATTAAGGAAGACAGGAGACAGCCTTAAAGTGTGCTATGAAAGAGTCAGGAAACAAGAGAAGACCTCTGAGGCCGGTCTTCTGGGGTGTCGTAGCCAGCGTCCTCACTGCACATAGACTGGCTGTTTCTGTATCGTCGTCCCCCTCCTTTAAATCCCTCCAGCGCCACCTGCAGCTCTTCTTCCTCAACTCCCAGAACACGAGAGTATAACAGTTCATACAACAAGGCTGAAAAAAAAAGGAAAATGTCACATACAAGATTCCACTACTGTGGTAAAATTACAATCCAATCCAACAATCCAGAACAAAATGTTCACCATTTGTGATTGTTCATGATGTATCACACAAGGAATCATGTCTTGAACTGCTAACTCACCCTGACATAGTGCAGCATCCATTGGATAGTTCTTGGGGTAAACAATGTCATAGTGGCCGTTGTTTGAGCAACACAGCGAAATCTGTGGGGTGGAATTCAAGATGATAAATGTGCTGGGAACCATAATAAATGCTGCAGAAATTACGCAGTTATTTATCAATAAAGCAATGCTTAAGCAAAGAAATTGTGTCATCTTATTTCTTCACATTTTAAAGGAAGACCAACTGGTGGATGAAAGCAGAACAGAATCTGCGTGAATGCTGCCAACCAAAATTTGATCCCAGCCTCAAACATCCCACCCAGTGATGCATATTCCCCCAGTTTCACAGACAAGGCTTAAGGCTGATTTATACTTCTGCGTCGGACCTACACCGGTGCCTCAACGCTATAGACTACGCGTTGGTTTTCATTTATACTTCTGCGTCGTTGTCCGCGTTTACACATGCAGAGGGAGCATGTGAAACCCGAGGGAGGGGTTCTAGCAGACCAATCACAGCGCTCGCATCCACGTAGAATTGACACGTTGTTACATTTTTGGAGAGGTGCACGTCAGGGTACGCGCGCTACACACAGCCTACGGCGTAGCTACGGCGTGAGTTTGACGCAGAAGTATAAATTGGGCTTTAAGCTAGACCCAGACTACAATGCATGTTTCAGCCGTTTTAACAGAAAGCAACTAGCACTGATATATCTTAAAAAAAGGTCACTGTCATTGTTTTGTCTCAAGATGCACACCAGTATTATTTTTTCTAACATAAAAAAAAACTACTTAAATGTCCTAATTGAACTAAGGCCTAACACGGGCTTAAGGCTGATTTATACGTCTGCGTCGGACCTACACCGGACCCTCTACTCCAGGGATAGGCAACTTCGGTCATGGAGGGCCACTGTCCTGCAGAGTATAGCTCTAATCCTAATTAAACACCCCTGAACAAGGCAATCAATGTTGTCAGTATGACTAGATAGATACAGGCAGGTGAGTTTTTATCAGGACTGAAGCTAAACTCTGCAGGACAGTGGCCCTCCAGGACCGAAGTTGCCCATCCCTGCTCTACGCTGTAGGCAATGCGTTGGTTTTCATTTACAATTCCGCGTCGTTGTCCGTGTTGATGCCCAATTACACATGGAGAGGGAGCATGTGAAACCCGAGGGAGGGGTTCTAGCAGACCAATCACAGCGCTTGCGTCCACGTAGAATTGATGCGTCATTACATTTTTGGAGAGGTGCACGTCAGGGTACGCCGTAGGGTACGCGCGCTACACACAGCCTACGACGTCGCTACGGCGGGAATTCGATACAAAAGTATAAATTGGGCTTTAGTCTAAGCCCTGTCTGTGAAACCAGGCCATTATGTACTAAACTAACAAGTGCTACTAGTGCTGTTGGATTCCAACAGAATCGTCAGTCACTGGATGGTCATTATGTAACTTCTTGAGTCAGGGGTCCAGCTTACCATCTGGGTATAATGAGAGCCTCAATAGAAAAACTTGTAGCTTAGGTTCATGACATCAAATCTTTCATAAATGTTCAAATAGCAGTAAAAAAGAAAAAAATTCTCAAACTTAACAGTGCATGCTGCTTTCCGTGACACAGTAATTACAGTTGGTTCATGGCCAGATTAGTGAAACTGAATTAGAACTAAACTCTAATGTGAACAGAGGGAGTTAACACATTCCTCACCTTAGGCAAATTGTCTTCCTCTGCAATCTCAGTTGGCGGCTTACCTGGATACCTGTAAATGACAAAGCACCGCCTGTGCCGAAAACCACTCATATGAGAATTTGGGCCCAAAAATCACATTTTAAATGAAATTACATTTAAATTGATTCAAACAGATATAATTCAGATGAATCACAAAACAAAGGAATAGTTTACCTCGTTTTTACTTTAGAGGCTATTTTATGTTTTTTCTTCCATGGAACACAAAAAGTGAATTTAAGAACATCCTCTTTTCAATATAAAGAGAGTGAATAAGGACTAGGATTGTAAAGCTCCAAAATACCCATTTCTTAAAAGCAGGCCACACAACTTGAGCACTTTCTTGAACATCTTCTAAAATCACATGGTAGCTTTGTGTGAGGAACAAACCAAAACACAAATCATTATTCACTGAAAATATGAATTGTAGTGCAACTGACTTTAGGTAATGATGCACTTTTTGTAGTCCATTGATATTTGGTGGATGGGAAGATTAACAGTTTTAACAATTTTTGGCACACAAAACTATCACATGACTTATAGACTACATTTATGAACCATTTGTCATTTTGGGGCCTCTTAGCATATCAAAGAGAGCAGCCAGAATATCCTTCAGAAATTTACCTTTTATGCTCCGGAGGAGAAAAATACTGGGTTTGAAATTACATGAAAGGGAGTAAAGACCCTTTTCCTTTGTGGGTGAACCATTTCTTTAAAAAACAGTTAATCTAAGAGAATATTGAAAGTAGTGTTTCACAAAAAAAGCCTCTGGATTAAGAAAAAGTAGATGCAAAGCATACCTGTACACTAAAGACAGTGCTTTTATTTCCACTTGTCCTGTGGTTTCCTGTGAAATTTGGAATATTACAAGACAGTACACTACAATTATATGCAAGTTATTTTGGTTTTTGACACAGTAAACACCTACCCAATCATTAAACTACAACAATAAAACACATAATATGCAATATTAATATTTTGTGAAGACAGAAAGACCCTGAATGCAAACCGTGGGGTCTTCCAAGCGTTCCAAATACTTCTCAAAAGATCCTTGAACAAACTGAAACACATGGTAACACAATAAGACAACTTGTTATAAAGGTTTAAATTTAATGACAGTTTCTACTAAGGTTTCATTGATGTAGTCTGAATTCACTCACAGGTTCAAAGTTACATCTGTTTGCCCTCATGAAGTTGGCACACTGTTTTCTTATTCTTTGATGGTAATTCTGGGAGTAGTAAAGCTTATGACAAAATAAAAACATCAGTTCAGCAGCATATTGTCAAAAAACGGACAAGTGAAGAGTTGAAATCATAAAAATGTCATTCAGCTAGTTTTAACAGCTATGCTACAGCATACACGGTTTTCAAGAATTCATACTTTCACAACCTTTGACTATGACACAAAAATGTACAGTTTGAGCTTATTATTAAGGTATATTTATGGAAATTACCTGCTCAGAAACAGCTCGAAACAGACAGGACGCGTCTCTCGCCATCATTTTTCGGTAGAGCCCGATGCTGGCCAGATACTCGTCCATGTTTACAAAATATTTCTTCAAGGGTTTCTGCATCTTCAAGAAATCATAAATAAAAAACAACACATATACAGAGCTTCACGGTTTTCCGACTAAAAACGAAAAAACAGTGAAGGTCGAAAGTTTCCTTTCGGCTTGAGAATGAAACAGGTGCTGCAAATGAAGCCTGATTGCAGCGCATCACTGTCGTTTGGCGCGACTTTAGATTTAAAAAACTTTGATGGTAGATTCAGGAATGATGGTTTATATGACAGCAGAAGTTCAGAGATTTTAAGCTAACAGATAAAATAGCATTGTGATACTGGGAATGTCTGCTAATACTCGCTACGCCCCAAACTATTATAATTTATAGTCTAATTTCAGTGGAGTTTGGTGATATTCCCTCAGCATTCAACAGGTAGGCCCATCAGTTTCAATTAAAATACAATACAAAAAAAAAATTTAATGAATGAAAATGACTTTAAAAAATAAGCTATTTTTATAACGTCTTAAAAGACAAGGGTGGGCTTGTTGTAGCCTAATGTTACAAGGTTACAGAGATATCTGCAATTATCATTGAAGCAATCTTACTCACAAAAATTACCTAAACCGACCACAATTTTGACTAAATAAGTAGGCTAAGCCTAGTTTACTGCTAACAAACGTATCCTATGTTATTCATTAGTATGGAAGCTTTTTTTCCGTCACGGGTTAAAAAAAGTAACCGCAACCTTTTCCTTAGAATTCCGAGGGGAAAAGTCAGAATTGCTATATCCCCCGGGCGGAAACAATTAAGCTTCCATACATTTGAGATTTACATGGACTAGAGGATAAACATGGACTAGATGCATAATATGTTACCGGTTTGACGATAAACCATGGTAAAAATCGTTTCATATTTGAATTATCCTTAAGACCATATTTGATTACCGCAATTTGAAAGACTCACGGTAAAACTGTCCAGCAAAGTTAACGTTAGCAACAGTCTCACACGTGCTAATGGAAACTGTGAACGAATTAATTATATGAATGTATTTTTTTAAGGGAACGACTGTCTTCAGAAAAGTGTTGATGCCATTTTCTTTTCATCCCACCCTCCGTTTAATGCATACTGTAATAATTAACTATTGTACAGCCGTTACCAGGGAAACGGTTAAATTTTTTTTTGCTTTTCCATAGCGCCATCTACTGTCAGAGTTAATTCAGCCTGCCTACCGCGTTTGTTCAGACCATTGCGAAAATGTATCTATTTTTATGCACTATTGTAAATTGATCAGTTAATGAACAATACGCTAATGTGCGGCATTATAAAATCAAAACAATTTGGATAAGATTTACGGACCAATTACTAGGCTACCGGTATCTCTATAAATTTGACGCTACCCTTTAAGGCTGAAATGTTAGGTTGATCATTTTATAAAACGTTTTTGTTATAACTTTATTTTAACATAGCATAGGCCTATGTTCATATTTGTAGATAATGTTATGACATAAGTCACCCAACCAACTTTTTTTAATGTAAAGCATAATGTTATTATTTTATTGTTTATGAAAATCAAAAAATTAATAGTGCTGCTAATTTTATTTGTTGTTTGTTTGTTTGTTTGTTTGTTTGTTTGTTTTCGATATAAAACCAACAAAAAAAAAACTCAGTTAAATGTTTTAGTGTGTAATAGCCTACAGTTCCAGGCAGTTGACTGGATAATATTGACAGCTGTGATTATTTTGGTCACTAAAACGTGATATGAAATTTTCATACGATTTCATCTCTACCATGGACCTTGTGACCTAAACACCCTGTAAAAACTGGAAGTAGCCTAATTTAAACAGAAAAGATCTGTCAAGGTAGCCTAGCTATTTTACTAACTCAACTGGTTAAAGTGTAGGCCAAATTAACTTACCACGCTTTAATAGATTATATCAAGTTTTAAAAGACAATATATTGTAGGCTAATTTTAGTATAAATATTGTAAGAAAGGGTAGCCTATGTTTTGAAAAAATGTATTGGCCTATTTATAAGACACTTTGTGGTAAAATAGTCCTATTTTTTTTTATTTAATCAATCAATCAATCACCTTTATTTGTAAAAGAATGGCTTTAAAAATTGTTATTTAAAGGTTCTTTATGTAGTTAGGGTTCTATTAGAACCATGTCGTCCTGGGGAAAAAAAACGTTTTAGCTTCTTTATTCCCGCCTTTTTGCTTTTCAAATCTGTAACGTTAAAGCCATCTCATTACTGTTTTTCTGGAGCCCAACACGCAGACTGTCATTCAATCAACACACTCTCAACAGGTAGGCTAAATGATGAAAATTCATTTCTTAAAATGTCTATACATTTTGATTTCAAACTGTATCAGATTTCCTATACCAATAATAAAATGTGATCAGCTCTGTTCAGTTAAGGATATTTCACTCCTCTTCTTCACTAAGTGACAGAGATATTGAATTTCCATATTGTTAGATTTTTATTTATTACACACACACACACACACACACACACACACACACACACACACACACACACACACACACAACATTAAAGCAATCCCATCACTTTTTGTCACTTTTCTTTTTAACATTGTATAGGGTTCACATACTGTCCGTTTTTGCTACTTTTGGCCTTCATAAACATAATTATTTTTACATAAACAAATGAGACACTGTCCCTACCTCATCAGAGAGAAACTGCCACACAATTACACCAAAATGATGGACTTCATATACACCATAGAGGATTGTGAAGATACTGCATTGGAACATGGTCTTCATGACAACTTTTATCTGTTTCTAGTTGTTTTTTACTTCATGAATTTATTCACGTTCAATGTCAATTGTCCTTTATTAATGCTTTCAGCTAATAACTGTTGTTAGAGCACTAATTTTTGCTACATTCACATCAGAAAATAAAAGTAGCCTAACTGACACAACATGCTGTTTTTATGTAAGACCCTAGAGGCTTACAAGATATTATGAGAGGGGTAAAAATGATATTAATATAATATTTAAAGTATTCAAATAAAATGTATAATAGGCTACTAATATTAATGAAAATAAACCGTTATTCAAAAGGTTATTTATAACACCATGGTCATATAGCACTTTCAAAGCATGGTTCTTTAAAGAACCTTAAAGGGTTCTATTGAACACCAAAAAAGGGTTCTGCTATGGTTAAAAGCTGAAGAACCCTCATTTACTCGGCTACTGTCAACCATGTTTTAGAGCAGTTATTTTCCTGAACCTTTAATCACATTTGATAGTTTCTCTTATTGGTTAGTTTAGTTTAGTCAATGTTATTATGTCTTTTGTTATGTTGATGCTGTGCAGAAAAGACGTGAAGTCAAGATAGTTGTTTAAACGATTCTACAGATCGTGTTTAGGCTATAGCCGAACGTTATATGGATTGGTTTTAGATGAAAGGTGATAGTAATAGTCTTATAGAAAATGAGCGTAAAATGTTCTCCCACTCCTACTTCTGTGAGGTAAAAGAGCTACAAGCACAAACACACTATGCATTAACACCATTAAAAAAAAAATTAAACAATTTTTTCATTTAAAAAAATCATTCTGAAGTATTTTAAAGATTACATTTAGATATAGGCGTGTAGCCTACTTTTTTTTCTTGTTCGAAATAAAAGATGAAGTGTACAATAATTAGTTTTTATGCAGATAGCCAACACCCAATAGAATGTATTGAATTTCACACGTAGGCTAAATGAACTTTGCACGTTTTGACCTCATTTTAAAGTGGAGGTCTTCAGAGTATCCACACGGTGGCGCCAAAGCTCGCGATGAGAGACGAGATCTCAGTCACGTTAAAAAGGTTATCAGTAGTATGCATAGTTTTTGGTTAATATTACGTCTTTTAGTGTCGCATCTATGCTTCTATACCCCAGAAAAATCATTGGGCATGGCATTTGTTTAAGCATTTGTCTGAATCACTTGATAATTCGCGTTTACTGTCATACCGTTCTGCCTCAGTACCTAGATTAATGTCTACGCAAAGAAGTATACAAATTAATTATTTTAACTCTTAAAAAAACTATTGCTACCTTTTTAAAATAGCTGAAATGGACATGTAAACTAAATATAGTTGACCTATAGTTTAAATGTCTATCTCTGTTGTAATGAGCAACAGCTCATAGACAAAAGTAAAAATTGACAGACATTTGACGAATTGTATTTTCTCAAGTCGCAAACTAAAATAATTTAATCCAATATATTAATTCATTTCTCACCATTTATTTATGGTGTAAATGTTCAATAGTGTGACAAGTGTATAACAACTAGACCTGGACTCTCAGGTGATTTATTTATTTATTTAGAATGGTGTTAATTATTTTGGGGTTTATTATATTAATAGTAATGTTCTTTGGCAGTATAATTTATTTTGATTCTCTGTGTATCAGTAGTCTTCTGTATTCTCTCTCTTCACTGAGAACATGGAGTGAGATGCTGTATATTTGCCTAAAAGGCCTTTGACACCAGAATCATTGTAGTATCATGGTGTCGTCCCTTCCCCCTTCAACTAATGGATGGTCAAACACTCTGGGACTCAATCCTTATAATGAAAATACTGCATTAATTTTATTTTGTGATGTGTCATTGTAATTCAAGAGATGTTTTTAATCTTCAGATTGCTCCAGCACAGGCCATTTTAAAAATATTTGGCAGTGGCCCATCTCGCCCCACACGAGCGTATGCTCCTTTTATTGAATGCCGTTTGTCAGAGGTGGACATTAAAAGCTCCCCTTTATTTGAATAAACTATTCACATTTTTAAAAAGAAAAAAAAAGCTGCACTGTAAAAATATGTAAATTGGTCCCGGGAAGAACGTTTGGCTCACACGTAGTCTTTCATATCTCAATGTTGTCCATTACAAAGTGCATCTCCTTTCCACTTTTACATGTCATCTTGTTTTTATTGGCAGGTTGTGTACTGCTCTCTGATGATGAGATCGTGCCGGCCCATCCTGTGTTCACCAGTTGAGATCCAGAAGAGGATGTGATGGACCACACAAGATAAGGTGATTCTTCAAGTGATCAGCATACAACAATGCCATTTTCAGTATTACTGCAAAGCTTTAAGCTTTGACGTCAAATAAATGCATCTGAGCTGAAATCACCATAGACATTGAGGACGACATGTGACCCAACATTCATGATCAGAATAGGTTCTTCAGTAACAAATAATACAATTGTACATTTGATCTCGGTCAAA
Source organism: Meda fulgida (assembly GCA_030578275.1). Lineage (NCBI taxonomy): Eukaryota > Metazoa > Chordata > Actinopteri > Cypriniformes > Leuciscidae > Meda > Meda fulgida. The sequence continues at coordinate 21,322,532 of CM060636.1, forward strand.
AACGCAGTCATGGTTATTGGACTTTATTTTTTTTATTATGTTTTAAACAAAACCACTTATATAATATTTGAAAACTTGTCTGACACATCAAAGTCATGTGAAAGAAAAACACACAAAACAGGAAATTATATTAGTATATTTATACATATATCTCAGTAAGATTGTCATGTGATGCTACTCCCTAAAACCTTTTCTATTAAGTTAGTTAATTCATAATTATCATATTTATATATATATATATATATATATATTTTAATATATATATTCAATCACTTTACGTGAGTGTAATTTATATACGCGGATGAAGTTGAATAACATATATCCAACTTTGTATAGAGCTGTGAAATAATTACGTTTTCCCAAAACATATGAATTCAGCATGTAGACACGCCTATATGTCACTGACCGTTCTCCGTAATCTCGTTTATTCTTGCTCTGGAAAAGTGTCTTTACACACAGTAAGTGCAGATAACCTTAACCAAGTTAGTTTTAATCCAGTCTTATGTGTTGCATCACAAACTTGTATTGCTTTCAGAAGCAGTGGATTGAACAATGATTGTTTTATTGAGATCAAAATTAGGCCACAGACATGAGCTTTCCTCCATTATAACCATGCTTGCTTTTGCTAGTTTTATGGTTTTAAACCTCTGGTGGTGAGCTATTATTGTTATTTATTCGATAAAACCTTGCAAATTTTCTCAGAGGGAGTTTTAAACGTGTTTATCAATGGGTATTTAGTAAAACATGCAAACTCTCTAAAAAGCAGTTAAGCTAGTTTCCCTATGGTACCATTGAGCGCTTGACATTGCCGCACATCTTTGTTTAGTGTTCCTCTTATCTAAGTTGCCTCACTTACAACACTCTAATACTGCAATAAAATCCCTACCGAGAATGCGCTTGGTCACCTTGACATGCTGTTAAATTGCATTCGTGCTCCAGAAACTACGGATGTATCTTTTCCCCCCATTAGGTGCTCATGGGATTGCTTTTAATGACACTTTGCTGATTTGCTTTCACTGTAATAACAGACAGTCTTTGTGACATCCACTGGCTTCTGCAAACACCATGCTAATCTAACCACAGAACGTGTAGCACAGCACCAGCGTAATTCGATTCACAGCACATTGTGCTTACACGCTCCAAATCTGCCTTATGCCTGTGATATTGAAACACCTCTGCGTTTGCTGGAGCCTCACCAAATGAACGCGGGAAAGAGGAAAAAAAAACAGCAAGAGATGCACTCCTCAACCAGACGATAGCCAGTGGGGGCCAAATGAAAGCTCTCAGAATCGCTGTACATACCCATCGGTCAAACAATCCATTTCTGCCCTGACATCGCTGCAGTCTGTCTGTCTCTGCATGGCACAGGAGGAAGGTGGAAGCTGCAGAAACAAATACATTTCATATCCAGGTGTCCTACATTGAAAAAGAAATTGCATAATAGATTTAGAAACTTAATTGCTTAACAAGTTTTAAGGGTTGTTTTGACCTTTACAAGGACATATTTCCTTTCTAACCATATATACAAACAAATCAATACTTATAACTGAATCAGAAAATTGGGTCATTTTAAATGTCGCTGTAATTACTATCTACCAATTGTATCAATGATGTACTATAAATGGAATAGTGTTTTTCGTGTATAGACGACAACGTTGCGCTGTAAATAATATAATTTTTTTAACTTAAAGTTAGTATTCCTGCTGCCTTAATTTTAAGTTTAGACAACTTGGATATTTCAGTTGACTAGATGTAATATTTTAATAATTTTTATAGTGTGTCAGAACACGTTGCTTTTTCAGGCCCCTAACGCTGCTGTCGTGTATTTGAACAGCCAAAACTCAAACGTGTTTTGTTAACATATGGTGTTGTGTAACGGCCCCTTAAAGTATTTGCATTTAATTAACGATTGTTTCTTACACTGTAAACTTTGCCCCTAACTGTAACCCAAATTACTCTAACCCCTATAGTCCTAACCCTAAACCTACACTTACTTCTAAACCCAACCATACCTCGAACTCATTAGCAATATTTTTTTGTTGTTATGTTACACAAATACATAGACTTGTGTGTATTTCATGTCACCTGAAGGCCACCTGACCCATTATGATCAATTACTGCCTATCAAATACAGAAGTAGCTGTGACTCATTTGAATATGATTTGAGATGTTAAAAGTTGTCAATTATTCACAGCGCACACACTTACCGTTATAGTAATACTATATGGTTGCTATCAGACTTTTGACTGGCACAAGGAAGTTTGATCATGTTACCCCAATACTGCGTTCGTTGCACTGGCTGCCAGTTTGTTATAGAGTTGATTTTAAAATTCTGCTTTTTGTTTTTAAAGCCATAAACAAATTAGCTCCAAACTATCTCTCTGATCTTTTGAAATGAAATGACTGTGCTAGATCATTGAGGTCATCTCAACAAAGATTGTTGATGGTTCTAAAATCAAGACTGAAGACGAGAGGTGACCGTGCATTTTGTGTTGTTGGTCCAAAACTGTGGAATAGTCTTCCTGTACCTTTAAGACTAATATCCACAGAGTCTGTTTTTAAATCTAAGTTAAAAACCTACCTGTTTTCACTGGCTTTCAATTGTCCTTGATTTTAATGTTGAATTGTCAAATTGGTGTTTCTGATGTAAACTCCCTTTATCATTTGCTTTGCGGTCTGTCTTGTTTTTAAGAGATTTATTCTGTTGTACAGCACAATGGCCAACTACTGTTGCATTTATTGTGCTATATAAATAAAAGCTGATTGATTGATTGATTGATAATACAGATAGAGGAGCTAGTTCTTACTTGGCCTACTTTTTCACTTTTTGCAAAAATGTTGTCACATGCTCTATTTCTCTCACTCTCTCACTTCACCCCCCCCCCCCCCCTCCCTCCCTTACAATATCACTATGGTTTTTCTCAGGTTTGGATGCAGGTCACTTTGCCATCTCTTTTCTGTCACTGTGTAAATAAGTTATTTAAAGCAAATTCATGATTGGCGTTTGGATTCAGTCAGCCCCTCCTCTGAGTGCTGCTCTGACACGTGTTTATACGGCTTTTATCCTGTCCCCAACTCTTTGCTGAACAGACACTTTTGTCGTGCTGGCTGGTGAATTTTTTAACAGATCTCATGGCCACTTTCGCCTTTACGATTGCCAGGTTCACCAATTTACTGTAATGGACTGAAGTAGAGAGACTGGGTTTTACAAATGATTTTGAGAGTGAAAGGAGAAAGTGAATGGAAAAATAAACAAGCAGATATAAAACTCTTTATTTGGAAGAGCCAGAGATTAATATTTCATAAGGGCAGTGTATGTATCAAGTCCCTTTTTCAAGTTTTGTGCTGTAGTTTGTCACAGCCTATTACTGCATGCAGCACATTCAGATCATATTATCGAATATTTTTTATGGATAGGGAATCGTAAAGAAATGTAATGATTCTGGTTCCATTTAAAAGAACTTGTACTTTTAAAGAAGTAGCCTAAGTTATTGCAAAAATGTTGATGTGCCAAATTGATGTGATAATTTCAATAATGAATTTGGAACAGTTATTGCAAAAGGTGTGTTAACAGACTTTTTAAAATACATTTTTGCAGTCAGCATAAATGCAATACAATAATTGGCCCTAAAATTAAATGACAGTGCCAAACAAACATAATTTAGCAACATTCATTAATAAAATATAAATGCATGTCTTTAGCTACACATCATATGTATAATAGCTACATGTCATATAAACAACCATGGCAAGTAATGCCAACAGTTGACAATGAAAGTAACATACTGTAGTTGACGCAAGTAAGAGTTGACTGGACTCATTGTTAAAAATGACTTGGTTGCCAAATGTGAAGATCTGTTTCAACATGCAAATAAACAATACATTGCTAATTCAGTAAAATGATTGAAATATCTCTTAATCCTTCCTCATCTGGATTCACTCATGCATGTTCACACAATCACTTTGTCTCCTCTGACACATATAGGGAGGACACTGACCATAATGTGTTCAAAATATCAGTTGGCAGTTTATTTGTCTTAAAATTTGAATTCCATTTCTGTGAACCTCCTTTAAAGACGTGACCCCAAATGCAAAGTCAGTTTGCGTACATGAACCGTTTTATGCAGTTTATCATGAGAATTGATTGTGTGACTGTTAGCATCTGTGACATCACAGTGGCTGTGTATCACTATAAATGAGTGCTTCTGAACGCAAAGGTTGCGCAGACGGCACACAGGCACGTTGGATAATTAGCGGCAATGACAAAGGAGCAGGGCGCTGAGCCGTGGTCTAATGCGTCGCTGGTGCCGGGACAGGCATGTGCCCCCAAAGCTCCAGTGCTGCCCCATTATTAATGAATGACCTTTGCTGATGTTAAAGGGTTTGGGAGCAAAATTAACGTCTGCACTCATTTGTTGCTGTCACATTCCTTCCTTAACTTTCCTCATGGTGTGCGAGAAATTGCTTTTTTTAGTGGGGGTGGGGTGGGGGTTTCTATTAACTTACCGTATTCACTTAAAAGCATGATGAGTCGAGTTAGATTGATGTAAGGATCTGCTGTGTTTATGTGCCGGTACTTTCCGCGTGCTGCGATGTGCACTGTTGCATTGGGGTCATAAAGTCTTCTGTTCTCCTTTCCATGGTGACGGTTTGTGATTGTTTTGGTCATTATTGTTACTTTTGTTTACAGCGAGTGAGTATTCAGGAAGTGTAAACAGTGGCACACATCCTCTTCTACCCAGAAGCCCCTCTACGGCCAAGCAGACAGAGCTTACTTCTACCTTACTTCAAAGAAAACGGAAAAAAGTTCAACTCTGCACAGTTTCCTACCGAGTCTTGTTAAAGCGGTGTGGAAAAAAAGAGGCACTTCAAAGGGCCAGTGCTTCTTACTGTCTCGAAAGCACAGAAAGGGTTTTTACTGGCCTGTTCTAGGTTATTAATCTCCACTGCACCTCACTAAATCTTAATTAGTCTGATAAAGAAAAAAGTCAACTAACAAAAACAACATAAGATCTTACAGCTAATCTAAAGTTCATCAAAATGTCCCTCTGTAAATCATGTAGTTGTGATGTTGCCATTTGTTCAATCACTATTTGCGCTGAGAGAGGGATAAGAAATAAACATAAAAGTCATAAACATGTTCACCAGCAACCCTTGTTGAACTGAACGTTGAACTGTGAACGTAGTGTCCTGTCGTTCCTCTGATGTCATGATGAAGTCATGATTTATTTTGTGTTAACGTTGTCTGGCATATTAGAAAACAGTGTGCGTGTGTGGTGTTAAAAATAAAATAAGAAATAAAATGATACATAAAGTAAGGTTTATTGTTAAAGCAAATCATCACATTTAGTTAAGTTAGTTCTGAGGACATCTGCTTTTGTACTATTCATACAGTGTAAAATCAAATCGACATTGTAAATATGCTTAAATATGCATGCTTAACAAGAAAATACTATTACTGAAATATTTTTCATTTAATTAAATTTGAAATAAGTTTCACAATTTTTTTTTTTTTTAGCTATAGACATTTAAAATTGTTGTGCAGGAAAACAGCCCAAAAATGTTGATGACCCATCCTGCTCTGCACAGGTTATTGTCCAATCAGATGCTCTTTAGAATAAGACTGTCCCGCCCCTCTATTTCATCTGCCAGTAACTACCAATAGCAAGTACCCCTTTGATATAACAGCACTTGTTTGTGAAGTCTTTAAAGAGCAATTAAATATAAAAATAACAAATATGTCAATGGAACAAAACAAAATTTCATTGTTATTGTCTACCGATTAGGCCCCATTTTTAAGTTGGCATAAAAATAAGGTTTTTATGAAAACAGAAGCTGATTTTCCCTCCAGTGTAAATGTTCTAGCTGTAGCAAGTACATTTCTTGTTAAAATATATTCTATTGAAAACAAGATACTGATTAATGTAGGCTTTTTTTGCTCCTGGTTTTGCCCGCTCTTTCACCTCAGCGGAGTCATTGTGACATTAACTAAACTGGGGTTGGCGTGTACTTTCTCTCTTGCTGTTCTTGGTGCGCTCAGTCACTAAATGTTTATATTTATATGTATTATATTTATATATCTATGCCTGGAATGGCTGCTTATGAGATCATTTCTTTTGCCTTGGGGGAGGAAGTGTTTTTTTGTAGTGAATAAAAGCACTTCCTTCTCCCTCACAGGCCCGGATTTTATGTTTATCCATGTCGTGAGAAAGCTACCGCGTAGTAATGCCTTTTCCATAATTAGGCTGATGGCAGGAAACACAAACTAAATAAATTGGTGTATAAATGGAGGAATGTGGTAAGGAAAAAACACAAGACAAACTGCAAAAAAAGGAGGTAATTTGCAACGGAAAGCTTTCGTGCATTTCCGAAGACTGACTTTTGGCTTAAAAGGACAACGTTAATGTTGTTTGTTTGTTATCTTCATCTACAGTATGTTGCTCTGTTACAGTCCTCCAGTTTTCTGAGTTGAAGTTGTAATTGTTTCCGTACAGCAACTGTTCTCTTTGACCTGGCTCGTTTCCCCTGTGTAATCAGGCAGATCTATTGAACACTGATCACGAAGGTTTTGTCAAGTGCACTTGAGTGGTTCTTCCTTGTCTGATCTGTGTAAACTGGGGTCTCTAATAATCACAAATTTACATTGATCGATGTTGCACATTTATTTCTTATCTTGTCATCACAATGATTGATTGACACATTCGGTCTCATTCATTTTCCCAATTAGAAAAAATCTCTCTTGTTTGGCCTCATGAATCTACCCATCCCAGGCTCATTGGAAAAATTTGCCCGTGGCAACAATTATGTGAAAAATTGCTTCTTGCACATTTTGCGTCACTTTCAAAGTGAAATGTCCAGTGAGTTGTGCAAAAAGGGTGTTTAGTTTTATCATATGAACTATAATCTGGCAATGTTTTATCTTTGTTACTTTGCTACATTGTTACATTGTTTGGAAATGAAATGCCCGGTGAGTGTCGATCCAAGCTGAATGCTCTTTTGCATTTGAAAATAATGTCGGCCCAGATCCGGGCCACATCTGGTACGGATCTGGGCCGACACTGTTGCTGTCTGGGGTCCCACCTTCATTAAAATCTACCCTAAACCTAGTCATAACAAAAACAAGTTCGAGATATATATTCAATTTAGCTTGCTTCTACAAGTCTTTGAGCTCTTTGTGACTCATGTTTCACTGGACTTATACCAGTGCAATACCTGGTACATGTCTGGTGAGCTACCAAGCAAGTTTACTACATCAGAAAAGCATACAAATGGAGCTGGTTATATGATGCAAAACTCAAAAAATATTACTTTACAAATCACATACTATGGTAAAAGCATTTTGAGGTCATAAAATAGTATTGTACAAGGAACCACACTAAAATAAAAGTGTTTAGTGCTCATTTCAGCTGTAAACTCCAGTGAATTGTAAGTTTAAGTTTTTCAAAAATGTAGGCACTTTTTCCTAATGACCCTGGGTTGATTTCACCACCTCCTGGGCTGCATTAACATTTCAAGGCCTAATCTATATTCAGCTTTCTTTTGTCCAGCTTGCTTTCATGCACTTAATGTTAGTGCGGAAACCCGCAGGTGGATTTAATTGATAATTGTGCACAAATACGCCACTCTGGGAATTCCACCCAGAGAAAAAGTGTCACTAAAGGACACGCTAGTTCATTCATCAAATAAGAGCTCAGAGACATGGGTAACAATACAAAACAATTTACTTTATTAAATCAGTCACTTTTAAAACAATCATTAAAACACAACAGTTCTCGGCCAAAGCAGAGCTCCTAAGAGTTTGGCTCTAAGGAGGTCACAGGAACACCAGATAACTGGGGCTTACCAGCAGGGTCAGGCTATCAGAGGTTTCATCAACACACACACCACTTTCCACGGATGGACACAGCACACTGTGAATAACACCACCACCGCTAGAAGGGAATAGAGCCGGCCTCCCTGCCTTTGGCACCCAGGTCCTGTGATAAAGAAACAGAGCAAACTTTATAAGAGTCACTAAAATGCACAGAATTAGTAAAGGACAAAGCACTGAACTGGCCCCCTACTGAATGGACAATCACTTAATCCTTATTTGGTATTTTGGTTTCTGTTATTTTACAAAAAATGCAAAAGAAACAGGCAAGGCCTATTTGCCTCCAAATTACAATAAATTTAACAAAAAGAGTTGGCAAACTACAAATGACAGAATTGGTTTTAATCATCTGCAAGAAAATAAACTAAACAAATAACTAGAAAAACACAAAAGAAAAAGCAAAAATGCATTTAACAAACTATAGTAAAATAGATCAAACAAGCCACACAAAAATATTGAACTGCAAAACAACCCAAAAACAGAGCGACGCGCTCTTTGCAAAATGAAAATAAACTAAAGTGCAAAAAAATCAGTTTAGAAGATACAAAGGCACAGAAGAGTAGAGAGCGTCACTTCTGGCTAAATGTAAATAAAGACAACTTAAACAAAAGAAACAGAAAATGTAAAGCTAAATCAACACAAAACAAAGCATCAGTGCTATCCGTGGGCAGGACGTGAAACGCGCCCGGACTAGCAGTCAACACTCCCACTGTTTTAGGGAGAACACCTGCAATAAAAACAGAACATTAACCCTTGATGTTACTATGATGCGTGAGCCCCTCGCCCAAACTTAACAAACATACCAATATTAGACATACCAATGACGAAATGAGTGCATAATCAAGAATACACAGAACAGCGGCAGCCAAGCAGCAGTGCGAGAACCAGAGCAGCTGATCCGAACCACCATACGAGAGGAAACCGCAATCCAGCAATCGGAGCTTACTATGGTGCAGAAAACATGCAACCACCGACATTTAATTACTAAATTTAAAAGATAATCTCACAAAGTCACCAAATGCTCATACCTCTCTCTCCAATGTCCACACCTGATGCCGGAAGCAGCAACAATACAGCGTTAGTGACGTTGACAATGACGTTTACCTCAAACACAGATCTGTCGCCCTTTATATTGCCATGGTGACAGCTTACAGTTGGGCTTACGACCCCAAATATAATTATTAGGGAAGGTAATGGGCTTCACCACCACAGTATCAAGACATACCAACTGCTTTTATAAATAGCCAATGAATTACGCAGTGTCATTAGTGAGCTTTTAAAGGAGTGCTTAACATGAAAATCAGTAAAATTTACATTATTATTTTGCACATCCTTGTTTTTAGAACCATTGTATGATGTCAAATAAAACATCATAAGAATCCAATTAATTGGATCACTTAATTCTGGCTCAATTGTCTGCCTTCCATGAAGCTTAAGGACGTCATGAAACAGAGGCTGCAATAGTCTTTTCTTCCCTACTGTGACGTAAATCTGAGTAAAGCGGCTTTTCGAATGAGAAAAAATGTAGGGCGGGACTTGATTGTTTTTATTCATTTTTATCGGAAATTGCTTGGATTGTTGGATGGTTGTGGTTTGCTATTGTTGTGATCTCATGATGTGATGTTGTCCTGCCTTCATGCCAAAAAACACGTCATTCAATATGTACTGCAATTCTGCAATATTCTATAAAAAAAAACAATTATCCATCTTGATTTTGAAACACTTTTTTTCAACGTTGTTGCAATAAAGAGGGGAAGTTATTTTGATTAAAGATTATGAGGGCATATGAATAATAAAAAAGTGCATTATAATAAATATTCCAGAAAAAATAACTGTCCTTTTTGATTTCATGGTGACTTTAAATAGTTGTCTGACAGGTGCTAAGAGATTATTTCAGACCAGGGCTAACTTAACCTCTCTTATTACCCCTCTGCTGCATAACAATATTGATAAATACTAAATTAAGAGGAGAATCAGAAATGAATTTCCCTTGTATTTGTAGGCCAGATGACCAGATATCAGCTATGTATCCATATTAGAACCACATTTAAAAGTATCCCAAATTGAATGCTAAAAATCCAATATCATATGCATTTCTGCTGTTGATATACATATGCATAATATATTCATATGTATCTGTGAAGAAATTCTGAATTATTTTCCCAGACAACAACATGGTGTCGGCCCAGATCCGGCCCACATCTGGCACACGTGGATTCAAGACATACCAGATTTGGGCCGAATCTGGTCCGACACTATGTTGCTGTCTGGGTTACAGCATAGATGCAGCCTTTGATTAACCCTTAACCCAGAAACATCAGTCTAGGGGTCACATGTTGGCTCAAATTTTTGATTTTCAAAAATCTACTACTAGGCTTATATGACATTTCAGTTTGTTTAATAATTCTTTATTGCTATTAGCTTATTAATTGTGTATTTTATTATTTCGCTTTTGTTTTTTTATCTTCTGTTACTATAATGCTTGCATAACAGACATTTCGATTTAGAAGAACATGCTGTGGTACTTTGGTTTGGTACATGAATAGCATGGAGTGTAGTATCCTTTCTTCTAGTACCCTAGTATCTGATGTATCTGTGGTCTGTGGCCATCAGTAGGTGTGTGGTTTGGGTGTGGCAGTGTCTCTGTGTCCTCTTCCTCTGCAGGGACAGACGGCAGCGACGCACACGTTAACACTGCGCTCAAACACTTTCTGACAGGTTTGGCATATGCCACCCGCTAATTACAGTGCCAGTCCTCCCCCGCTGCTGTTTACTCACCCTTCACTGCTTTATCTGGATTAGCCTGACGAGCCACTGCACACTTATTCTCTCTCTCTCTCACACACACATTTATTCATCTGATGGTGCAGGGATCGATTCCTCTCATCTTTGGTTCTGAAATCTCTCATTCTTACACATTAAGCAGTCTGTCTCCCACAAACCACCACACATACACATATGTATGTGAGCAACATTTCATATACTACTGTTCAGATGATGCAAGTGTCCAAGTTATCTTCCTCCTTGTGGTATACACAAGTCATACTTACAGAGAACCTTCACAGCTGATGGGCGAATTAAAGGAATTGAGTTCAATGCATGTTAAGGTATAGTGACAGACTTTGTGGAATGTCTTTGTGGAATGTCATTTAACATGGATAAAATGCTTGTAAATTGTGTAACTACGTAGTTTGTCCAGCAGCGGCTGAGCGGCACGATGCGACAAAAGACAGTTGAACCCATTATAAATTGTGATGTTGTCTACTCTGGATGTGACCCTAGCGACAAATCTCTGACAGTAAACAGATGGCTCAATCTTTTTATGACGTACTGACATGAAGGGCACATGATTTATAACGGGTGCTTTGTCGCGTCCAGGGTAAACGGCTTTTAGCTGTTGCGACGCGAGCAACAAAGGCTGCGTCCGGTGTAGACATAGTGCTAGCCCATTCTGCCTATATCGCTACGTTACAACATCAAGCAACATTCCAATAATTTATATTATTAAAATACTTTAATTAGGGCCATTTTGCTTAATGAGTAGTTTCACGTGTAATACATTTTGCTGACTACTTATTTAAAATAGTATTTAAGTAAAAGTACTGTACATATGTAATTAAACCTCTTCATTATGGTATTATTACTTTTGTAAAAGATCTGAGTACTTCGACTAGAGGAATTAAGACTAAAAATAGAAGATAAGGTTTTGCCAGTGACAGTTTTGATATATTTATTGATAGAAGTTACTTTTTATATAACGTGACTAAATAAAAAGACAAAGTCATTAGTGAAGATTATGCAACAGTCTTTAGAATTAGTAATGGGCGATATAAACGATATGCAATATAAACGATACAAAATTGGTCTACGATATGAATTTTAATTATATTGCACTATCGCGATAATGCATGTTGACGCAATCTACCCGCAAAATTTAGAGCCACGAGCTGCAAACGGCTGCAACGCATCATCGTATTCGTCATCTTGAGTAAACATGGCTGAAAGCGAAACGGAGGAGCTGGTGAAAAAAACCGGTGGAACATCCATTGCTTCAGATTTAAGCCGTCCGACGAGCAGCAGCAAACTATACTCTGTAGGGGCAACAGTTCTGGCTAACGCCTGTTTCACACATACTCTGTTTGCAGTGTATGTGTGTATTTTTTCCGTACCCATGTTAACAGGCCTGCACGCGGATGCGGTGCGGCAATGCGTTCCAGGAGCGGTGTGTATACAGCAGTGCAGCGATCGTTTCCACACAGTCTATTTTTGCTGTGCTGCACGTGCTGAATTAAAGTGACAGCGCATGGTTCATGGTCAAAATGAACACGGATTGATATGAAAATATAGTAATCTTTTTTACTAATATAGTAAAAAAAATATGATACTATTTTTCAATCATTTTCTTTTTAACTTTAAGCTAGGGGTAATTAAAGCAAGTAAACTACACATTAACATTACCTCAACAACGCGACATAATGGATGCACTTGTCTCTTTGTCAAACAAGGCCTTTGTGATTGCAATATTTCTTGTAAAAAAGATTTAAATGCAAAAGAAAAGGTATGAGAGAGCTGTTTTTGTCAATTATGTATGTTTTAATTTAAAATGTTTGCGATGTTTACAAATGTATAAATGTTTTGCCACTTGCTTGAGCTACTTAATATATAAATCTATATAGAAGTAATAATACGTTTTTAAGTGTATTAAGTTTAAACGTGAATAGCCTAAGTCTTGTGAAAGAGTGCGTTTGACTAGCCTACTGTCTGTGTACAAATAGAATCACAATGCTGAAACTCTTATATTATTTTATTAAAGACACTAATATTAAAAATAGTGATTTGAAATAAAAAATAGAGGATTAATGTTGTTTGTCGTACAGCCGTAGATCAGTTGCGCACTGCCAATGCACCTTATGTGAAAGCACAATAGCACGTGCTGCTCCTGCGCCGCATCCCACCGCACTGCACACGGAGTATGTGTGAAACAGGCGTGCACTACAGGAAATAAACCCAATACTTTAAGCTTTTTCTTTGTTAAAGTCTCTGCAGAAATTCTATTCATCTACAACATTATGTTCTATAATTACAGTTTTGCATAATAAATGTTTTTAAAACAAATACATTTAGCAGTTTGGCTTTCCTAATGGTCTGTCTAACCTGTTCTGAAATGGTTCTATTATAATTTATATATCGTGATATATATCGTTATCGCAAGAGGCTGCAATGTATATCGCAATATGGATTTTAGGCCATATCGCCCATTCCTATTTAGAATATAAGAATAGAATAGAACATGCAATGCAAACTAGTTTGATTACAGCTCAAATGTATAATTCTCCTTCTATTATTTACGCTGCCTTCATAACATATCTTTGTCACACAAGTGTTTGATCACCACATTTAAGTTATCGCAAAAAAATGTGTTTATATATATATATATATATTCTGTTTATGTACCAGTCAAAAGTTTGTACACACGAATGGGAAATGTGTCCAAACTTTTGATTGGTTCTATACCATAATATAAACATAAATAATATTGTTACTGTATTATAATATACACATAAATTATATCAGCCGACATCAGGCTTTTTTTACTCCATAATATCGGCATCGGCCCCCAAAAATCCATATCGGTCGGGCTCTAATACTTACAATCAGGGCTTGACATTAATTTTTTGCTCACCAGCCACTTGTCAGGGTTCTGTCACTTCTGTCTGGGTTATATTTCTGGTTGGTGACAGAGCTCTGACATTCCCAGTTTGTCCTTTGTTTGTTTAGTCTGGTTCATTGTGAGCACATGGCTTGTCTTGTATTCCTTGTGCCATGTGCTCTCCTGTCAATTGTCTAGCCCCTCCCATCTCGTTACTGATAATTGATTAATGTTCCCAACCTGCTTTGTTCGTTACCCTCTTTTGTTTGCTCCTATTTCGTCTCCCTGTGTTTGCAGTCCTGTGCTGGTTCGTTGTCCGTTTCCTGCCAAGACCTGTTCATCCTGTTACCTGCATTGTTTTCCCCCACGGGGAGTTTTCGTTTGTAGTCTTTAATTATTTTCTATCTTTAATAAATGTTCACTTCTTTGCACTTGAGTCCTCGCTACTTTTCTACAACCCATCACGTGACACCACTATAGGTAATGGTTTTCCAAAGTTACTGGCCACTCAGCATTTTCACTGGCCACAATTTTGACATCGATACCATGGGGGAAAACTGCCATATAGATATGTATCTCCATAATTTGGCAGCCGGTAGGCTATATCAGGGCTGCTGTAACTTTAAGACCTGACGCACTGACCCATCATACTGTGCACACACTTTGGGTGTGAGGACAAAATCTGCGGGAATAAGTCAAATTATGCGCAATCACACACGGAAATTCAAGCACTGTAATAGAGACAATTTTCATCCGGAGCAAATGAAACGAGCGGGTAAAGGGACGGTTTGCGTGTCGACTCGCTGTCGGAGAGATGAGAGGGCGAAAAAGCTGGTATTCTGTTTTGTGGAAAATGAGTATTAGAAGCATTTCAGATATCGAAACAGTGATATTTTGACAACACTATTGTACGTAAATAATACAATTGAAAAATGAATAGGTCTATATTATATATAAAATTCAACCAGCCAAAGTGGCTTGTAGGAGTGACTGTTACACGCCACTGCTGAAATCCACACTTATTTGGTAGGGGTTAATGTCAAGCCCTGCTTACGATAGAAGTCTGTATGAGCAGCCAAGGATTTAAAAGGAAGAAATGAGAAGCTTGTAGTTTAAAAAAAAAAAAAAAAAAAAAAGTGTATATACCTACACCTCTGGCATGAAACTCTAGATGATGCAGGCTTATGGTTCTTTAACGCATTTGGTAGCGATCACGTAATCATCTACCTAGCACAGCAGATTGGTGGTTGTTGCATCACATCCAATGAGCTGTGGCTCAACATTCAAACAAATACCGGTAGTGTTGCTGTTAGCAGTCTGCAGCCCACTTTCAGAACGCATCTGGAATCAACATCTAAGGGAAGTAAAAAAACAAATGTATATATTATTTATTATTTAAGATAAGTGGTTGATTTTTTTCCCAACATATCTGCACATATTGTGTGATCTGGTTATTAACTCTTAAATGGAGACATCTTTTGAAGTTTTAAACTTTTTAGAAATGTTTTAAAACTAGCTACATCTCAACAGTGCATGAGTGAATCACTGAAGCATATATGCAGCAGTGTTTACTGCATGCAGCAGCAGCGGCCTATTGTATGCCATCGCTGTTTTATACTTTGTTAGCATGGATATGAAGACAGTTAAAGTGACAAGCGTTTGCATGTTAAATGGCGATCACATATTTAATTTATTTCCAAGAGTAATGTTTTTATTAGCTAAGCTAAATGTGTGTGGTTGATTCAGATAGGCTACTTGTGTCCTACTTGCGCTAAATGAAGTATCAAACCAGTAAAACTAAGCATTTGTTTATAGTATTGTGGATTGATTTACTAAGCATTAGCTGGAGCGTTATGTAGTTGTGTCTATGAATCAGCAAATGGTCTATTGTTTGTATCTCTGAGGATACACGGTCTAAGATATGAATGAGAAAGTTTAAGTAAAATAAGTAAAAAGGGCAATGTGTTCAGGGGTAATGTTTTCATTTACTATGTTTAACATGTTGATGCAGCGTCAGAGCACGCTCCTGTCATTCGTTATCACTCCTATGGCTTTTCATTTATCAAATAAGACTATAAAGGTTTTGTAATCATTATCAAATGATATTGTTCACGAGAACACATAGCATACATTTCTAGTGTTAAGCTGCTCGGCAAGTTAGCCAAGGCACACATAGCCTTAAGTCGTTAAGCTGGTCGGCAAGGTAGCTAAGATAGTAAAACATGCGGTCCAATAAATAAAAAAAACAGCAGTGCATATGTGTTACGTCCCGTAAATGGCTATAGGGCTGGAGGGAACACAACATAAAATAAAGTAATATTTTCCTGGATAATTTTAACCGTGGTACGTGTTTAAGGCGCTGGTGCAAAATAACACAAGAACAAAGGGGAGGTTAAATTGTCAAGTCAAGTGTATTTATATAGCGCTTTTCACAATATAAATTGCATCAAAGCATTTTATAATGCTTTGATGCAAAATTGTGAAAGAGCAATACGTTTGTTCACGAAGTGATAACTCAGAGTGAGAAAAATTAACAAAAATAAGGTACCGAACACAGGGAGAAGGAACCTGAGCGGGGCTAAATCAAAGAAAGAAAGACGACAAAACCCATATAACTATCTCCCCTTCCCAATAAGCTACTAATTTAAAAAAATATACAACAACAAAAAAAAAACATCTTCGGTGTTCAACACGCCCTACCTAAACTATACTACATAAAACTCAAAACATACAATGGTGGCACCCGCTCCTTACCTAATGTGGTAACCACGTTTTTCCTAGAGATGTTGCAAAGAAATGGAAGTCACGTGACATGCTACCCTGGTCACTACCCCCTGGTCGGCAACAAGCTATATAAAAAAAAAAACACAAAAACTTAAAGTTTTTACTGGTTTCGAAAAACAAGAAGTCACTGAAAGGAAACAAACTGTTAATTAAAACAATCGAAAAAGAGTCAAACAAAGAATCAGAAAACGAAATCAAGAAAAACAAACATGCCAACAACTCCACGTGGCAAAACAATTCAACTCCCTCCTTCTCTTTTCCCCACCCTCGGTTTCGGTCTACGTCACTTTTATAACGGGGACGCCCATCCAGGTCCAACCGTCGTAATGAAGATTGACAGCCAACAGCACCGCCCTTTTAGAGGTGATTGTGGAGAAAGTGAAAGTAAAAGAAAAAAACAACAGCAAAACACCACATCCTCTGAGCATGTAACAATATGTCTTGGTGATAGAGCTGCTGTTTTGGGGATGTTTTTTTTTTTTCTTCATGTCTCCTGTCTATGTCATTATTGTGCAGATATATCTGCCGCGCAGCAGCTTATTTTACCACTCAACATCATGTGGATATTACCTCTATTGTCTATATATTGGCTCCATAGGGGTTGGAGTTCTATGTTACGAGGTTGGTGAATAATTTTTCTATATGTGATATATCTATGCTCCCCCTAAAGGTAGTGGTAGGCCGATGTCACAGTTTAAAGTGTTCTCCCTGGGACAGTATTCCTGATGAGCAAGAGAAGCTGGCATAGCTAAACCTTATGGCTCTGCTCTTGGGATGCATGTGGCTAACACAAAAAAATGGATGACGTACATTGCATGCACCCTCATTTTCTCACAGGCGCTCCGGTAGTGACATCATGGACTGTTGCGGCCAATAAAGTTGTCATATTTACACACGTGCTTCAGACACCAGTCACGCTGATATTGTTCCCCATAGTGTTGATCCAAGACGCAGTGTCTCATTCCCCTTCTCAGGGAACCATGGTTACAGTCAAGTCACCTTTATATAGCGCTTTATACAATACAGATTGTTTCAAAGCAGATTGTTTCAAAACATTGAACAGACTTCAGCCGAAATGCATCATTCTCCTGTAATCAGTGTTGATTCAATTCCGTTGTAAAGATCATCAATTATTAAATTAGTTCATTTTATATATAAAGCAGTTCTGCAAAAAATGTCATCCAGTTCAGTTCTCATACAGCAGCGTCAGTACAGTCAGATCAATAATGTTGAATATTAATATATTCAATTTTTCTTAGGATGTAACAAATGCATTAGGTGTTACATGAAGTTTTCCTGGTTCCGGCTGACCTAATTTATGCAGCCTAATCATTAACTGAAATTTAATCAGAAATTGATCATTTGCTATGTGTATGCCAAAGTTATAATCTGAGACATTATCATTCACACTACTATTCAAAAGTTTTGGATCAGAAACATATTTTTAATTAATACTTTTTAATAATACTTTAGAAATTAATACTTTTATTCAGCAAGGATGCATTACATTTATCAAAAGTGACAGAAAAGATTTGATAATGTTGCAAAAGATTTTGATTTCAAATAAATGAATAAAAAAAAATCCTGGAAAAAACGAATCAAAGTGTCCATGAAAATTGTTTTCAACATTGATAAGAAATATATAAGATAGTAATAATAAGAGACATTTCTTGATCAGCAAATCAGCATATTTAAATTATTTCTGAAGGATCATGTGACACTGAAGCAGAGGTGGGTAGAGTATCCAAAAACTGTACTCAAATAAAAGTACAAGAACTTATAGAAATATTTACTCTTACTAAAGTAACTATTAAGATTATTACTTTGAGTAAAAAATATCTAATGAAAACCCTACTCAAGTACATTTATGCATTTGGCAGATGCTTCTATCCAAAGCATACACATTTACATTCTTAGTTACATTCTTAGTACACTTACGTTCCCTGGGAATCGAACCGAGCTCGGAATTTTGCCAGAGCCCAGAGTACTCCCCCTATACTGGGGTAGACCCAGCCGAGTGTGAGGTGATGGGGTGGTGGAGGACTGAGAGACTTGTCGTGAGACAGGAGGTGAGGAAAAGCTTTATTTATACCGGCTTCCTCTTGAGTTGATTGGTTGATTACCTGAACATGCTCCTCCCGAACGTTGTTACATAAAACTTCATTTAATTTAATTTGATAGGCTGTCTTTGCAACAAACACAGAAGAGACGATGATTATTTCTGGCATCTGTAGCCCGAAAATCATTGCATGTCCTTTGGTTTGTATAATAATAACTTACACAACTACATTTGGATTATTAGACAATGTCGTAATAAAGTGAATCGGCAGAGTTTTGCGTTCAAAAGCATGTAAAGAGAACTATTAACACGGAGAAGAAATGGATAAAACTCTTCACATGTGCACTGAACATCTAAACACCAACAATGATTAAATGCACATTGATGGATCTTCCGTCTGTTCTCCAAAATGTAATCATGTATATTTCCGCAGGCGCGTGTAAACTGGTTAACTATATCTAAGCAAAGGCGTTCGTTTTCAAGTCACCCCGCAACACTCACAAATTACAGTGGGATGGCGGGTGTTCATTTCACACTCTGTGAACAATGGTAGCTTATTTAATGTATAAATTAAGGTATATGTTCAAAACTGTTTGGTTGCAAAATCCATTATCTGTATGAAATGAAATCGAATGTAACTCGTTCACAGACAGACAACATATGCAGATGTTCAACTAATGAAGACCTTCATCGCTGGCCAACAATATGATGCTTTTGCAGGTTTGCTTTTTATTGACAGTCGGTCTATGGCCACTTCATCCAACGCTCTTGATGTTCTTAAATTTCCTGTTACGACTCAGAGTGAGAAACCGCTTCAGATAATTCAGTGCTTACAGGGAACTGAACAAATAATTCAAACTGATTCGCAGACTAATTTAGATAGTTTTGCCAACTTGTTTGAAGAAGTCTGAACAGACTCGACTCAAAGGAGTGATTAATTTGTGAATGGAGCATCGCTCATGACCCTGAAAGAGAGAGAGCGCACTTGGAATAAACTATGCACATGTATTATTCTTAACATGTATTGCATTACAATAAAGAAACGAGAGAAACGTTGCCCAGCGTAACGAAGTAAAAGTAACTTGAGTGCTTTTCTAATGAAAAACTGTAAAGTACCCACATTTAAATCTTCTCTTAAAAGTACAAATTTTCCCCAAAAATACTCAAGTAAATGTAATGAAGTAAATGTACTTTGTTACTACCCACTACTACCCATGATGCTGGAAAATCAGCTTTGTATCACAGGAATACATTACACTTTAAACTGTATTCAAATAGAAAAGTCATTTTAAATTATAATATTACCCAATATTATCGTTTTTGCTGTATTTGTGATTAAATAAATATAGCCTTGGTGAGCACGAGACTTCCATCAAAAACATTTAAAAATGTTACCGAAACCCACACTTTTGAACAGTAGTGTATAGTAATTATTATTGTGGCAACACATTCAAATGTATTTTTATCTCAATGGAAAGATTAGAAGTATTGTCTTTATCAAATCTTTATCATCACTGTTTTGGTCAAAGACATTATTCAGGCATTGTGTGTATTTCTGTGCCGTGCCTTTCCTGATAGACACAAGCTGCAAGCTTATAACTGTTCTTTTGCTTGTTTTTACATATAGCCAAAATAATTTAGTCAAAATTTTTTTTAGTAATTAATTATTTCTTTAAAACATTTCTTTAATATCCAGCATTCAGGAAATTTACTTGTGTCAGCTTGATTTTTAGATGACACGTACGGGGTTCATCTACATGTAAAGAGAGACGAGAAGCCAGAACGGTCTATTTTACGACTCATCCAGGATGGAAAAGATGGTTGATGTCAGTTTCAGCTTTGATGGCATATGAAGCACGGGGCAAATGTACTCATAAACACTCCCTAACTGAGGAAACGGTGTGTCTGCATGTGTATGTGTGTATATGTTTTTGAGAGGTGCATCAATAATAGATGAGCCCTGTATGGACCTGCCTGCCAGACACGCAGGATTAGCAGATGGTCCTGAGAACTGAGCCTCTGTCGCCACGACGACACGAGCAGATGCCACTCACTCGCACCCACACACAGACTGCAGTCTTTGTACCACGGTAAAACTGATTTACCATGATCTCCTTTCTCAATACAATCAGGAATATTTTAGTAATAGCTTCTTTTTGAGAAAACTTTACAAGCAGTGCTGTAAAAAATTTAAGCACATTTCATGAGGAGTTTCGCACATTTCCAGCATGCAATACTTTTTATGTGGATAGTATTAATGGTCAAGAAAAATAACAATGAAAATTACCAGTCCATGCTGATTAGAAAAACGTACCTGTGGCAACATTTTGCAAAATTTCATGTTTCACGTCCAGTGTCCAGTGAGTGGCGATAACAGATGAACGTGAATATGACAATGCTTTATGTTGGAGTTTGCACGTATCACAGCAGTTCTGAATTAAAATATGGTGAGTGGTGCTAAAAGCTTAATGCTCCATTTTAAAATAACTTACACCTACACTAAACCCTAAACCTACCCGATAGTGTTAACAAAAGCTAATGCGACATAAAAACACAATCGTAACCATGGAATTTTAGCTTGTTTTTGAACTCGTCTTTGAGCTCTTTTATCGGGACTCGTTTTCACGGATTCGCACCCGAGCTCTTCGCATCACAAGTACAATTCTTTAACAGCTGAGCTACCGAGCAAGCTTAGTATGGCAGTAAAACCGAACAGAGCTGGT
The DNA here is from genome assembly GCA_030578275.1 of Meda fulgida. NCBI lineage: Eukaryota > Metazoa > Chordata > Actinopteri > Cypriniformes > Leuciscidae > Meda > Meda fulgida. The sequence continues at coordinate 21,343,618 of CM060636.1, forward strand.
TAAGTGTTACAAATCATGATCGTTTACAAATCATGCACTGGTAAAAACTAAAAAGTGTTTTGAGGTCATAACATAATATTGTGCAAGGAGCCGCATGAAAACAAGTCTTTATTAATCCATAATCTGCCCTGTAATTATTATTGTGTATAAAAACGATTAAAAGTGCTTGCTGTTTTACTACCTCTATTTGATTTCTGTTGTAAACTGTAGTGATATGTATGTATTGGTATGTATTTTGCATTTTGCAAAAATTTTAGATAAATATGAAGTCTGCTTTTAAAAAAAAAAAAAAAAAAGAGAAAAGAGTAGTATGCGACAACAGCGGGGAAATATACTCTGTATATCCTCTGGTGCAGTGTTTGCATGTCAAAAGATCAAATCTGAAAAGCTTGGGACAAACGCGCACATCAACCCCATCTCTTTATTTATGTAAACACTGTTCAGATGTATCAATCGGAATGATTTCTCTCCGATTGAAACAAAAGATTTCCATGTAAACGACTGATTAAATTCTAATCAATATCTTTATTACGTAATATTTTGAGAGAAAAACAATCATGGTGTACTTACTTTCACAGCACTAGCTGTTTTATATCAGTTTTAGCCTGGCAAGTGAGTGTGCTGAGGCCAGGTTTGCCAAGTCTGCGGTTTTCCTGCAGAATTGGGCTACTTTTAAGCCATATTTGGCGTTTTGATATGAGGTATTTGATTGGGTTAATGTTTGGGCTATTGTTGATTGGCCATTGGTCTGGTTATGTTATATATATCTGGCAATAATCAAACACACTGTATTAATATCAATAATTGGTAAGTTCGATTCAGTCAAATAAGAAAGGTTTAGTGTGTGAAGGTTTAGTATAATGAACATTCAAAAAACGGATTCACTAATTCGTTTGAATCATCATTCTGTTCTTGAAACTCCCTGAATTGCATTTTGTAGTAAAATATTGAGATAAATACAGCTACACTCTATATATATATATATATATATATATATATATATATATATATATATATATATATATATAATTTTACTTGTATAACATGTTGTTGAAGGGTGTTTAATCAGATTTTTCATATAATTTAAATATATTGCCATTTAGTACTTCACTGTAGTTTTTGTTTTTTGTTCTATATTTGTTCGATTCCAGCTTACTTTTTTATATTATTTTTTAAAGTATAGATTGACGTGTTTAACTAAGCTTGCAAAGCAACTTGCAAAGTTGCTTTCCTTAACACTGGACACCACCAAATGTTGCTCGTCCATGTGTGAGGGTTTTTTCTCCATTTAACCACTAGATGTGTTTGTAGAAGTGTGAACTCTCACTCTCTCTGTGTCTCTGTGTTTTTGTAACAAAGAACAACATGTTTTCCACCAGTTCTGCTCCACTTACAAGGAAAACTAAAACAATCCATCAGTTGTCAGGATCACTGGACCAACTGTGGGAGAACTAAATGGATCCTGGGTCTGGGAGTCTTCCCTCATGTTTCAGTGTGTCTTCCTGAGTCTGCACTTGTGCTCTCATATACTTTGAAGTGGGACTCGCGGAAGCGATATGAAAATACATCCCGCTTCACCATTCTTCACTTTTCATTATAGGAAACGATTACATTTCAGTTGTTTATAAACGTTACATTTTTAACATTACTTTTTCCCTTTCATAAAAAGACCTTGATAGAATGATCTCAGGTCTTTTTAATTTGAGAAGAAATTAAATATCCCAAACTTTTCTCAGATTACCCAGGATGCCAATGTCTCCAATTAAAAGTGAGAGATTTTAATATAAACTCCCATCACTTGGTCAGAAGAATTGGATGAGAAATGTGGCTGTATACTTATGCCATCAACTATCAATCTTTTTGTCTAATTTGAAAGAACATTAGAAGTATGCTCTGAAAGAGCAATTTTAGGGTATTATTCATGATATTTTGATATCTTCTTAATAGTCAGTTTGCAATAAAAAAATACAATTTCAAACTAAATTTAATTACTGCACTTTTTTTCTCGCACTACATAACAGAGGTTATTTATTCAAGAACCTCTCCTGCTTAAAAACCTTCTGAAAAAAATCTTAAACTCTGTACAAAACACACAACTGCTCGCAGCACTAAATAATGAAACACACATCCAAAGAGAAACGGCAGCAGTGGACAGAACACAGAGAGCTGCTGACCAGCATTATCGCCTGCAGACATCTGAGGCTGTCCCGCTTTAAAACATTCCTATTTACGGCACGGCGGCACAGAAATAAATAAATGTGTTAATATGTTGGGAAGGCTGGTTGGAGGGTCTGCTGGTGCTGTTTGGTTTTTCTGTGATGATGCCATTTATCAAGTGCTGACAGCCCGTTTGTGAAGTGCTGCGCTACGCGGTCCACTTCAACTCACCGTCCCGCCGTCTCAGCTCTTTGGGAGAATGCATAAACGAGACGTCACGATGCAGAACGACTAGTGTAACTTGCCCGTGGGACTTCCAGGGTGAAAAACACTGGAGATTCTCCACAGACACATGCACAAGTTGATGACACAGTTTTTGTATTTATTTAAGGTTTTTCTCGAAGAACATGCTGTCTGCTTGCTTTCTGTGTTGTCTTGGCAAAACGTGTGAGGGGACCTAGAATAGATCCTTGGGGTACCCTATATCATCAGGTGAAAATGGAGGGAAAATGGAGATTCAAATGCATCATGAGGATGTTGCAGGAGTTTTTCCTTGTAGGGGTGAACTATGGAAAAAGGGCACATTCCTGTGACCTTCAATTTTTTTTGTTAAATGGATGTGTGTGCGCGCAGGTTCAAGCAAATAGTACAGGTGGTGATTTATGATTTTCAGTGCAGCAAGATGCGACTTGACATTTTCCTGCTGTGGCATAGCCCAGTTCTGGCTCCATGCTTCATTACGTGAGCCTCCCAACGCTATTCCCGACCCAGTAAAAATAAGCCTGCTCACCTCAGCTATGAGTGAATGAGCATGTGTGGATCTGTCTCTGGGGTGGGCGGCTTCATTGTGCTTTGCTATTCTCACCTTCCCCAAAATTTCCATATGGCCATGATGCTACTGCTCCAGTCAACCCTTAAATACACACACACGGCTGACAGCAACTTTCAAAGTCTTACTTGGTAAGATAAAGGAAACTGATAAATAAGTAAACAATCACATCTGTGAGCAGAAATGGTTGACATTTGGTGTGATGTAGATCATTTCTTATTTATGAGTGTTTTCATGTCCCCTGACCCACTTGCACAGGTCATATGACTAATGCCTAAAATTAGGTGATGCATATGTTCTTTACTTTTTTTTCTCTCTACTACTACTACTACTACTACTACTACTACTAATAATAATAATAAAAGCACATCATGCAATTGTAGTAAATGTTAAATACATTTTTTTTAATCAAAATGAAAGCTTTGTAGCTTCTACAGTTTATATAACTGTAGAAGCTACAAAGCCTTCATTTTGATGAATGACATCTATATCTATTATTTATATATATATATATATATATATATACACACACACACACTCTTAAATGTTAACAAATAAACCTTATGCAGATATACACGGTATTTTACAAAATGTAGACACTTCTAGCAAATCAAGATTTTTTTTTTAATGTTTTAGACACTACTTGAATTGACTCATGTTTATTGGGGTACTCCAAAATGTTGGCTTTTCACTTGGTGTCAGACCCAACTCCCCCACATATAATACATTAAATGAATAGAACAGTTAAATTGTGGAGAGAAAGCTGCTCAAAAATGTTATATGGCAAGCAATTCATTCTCAATGAGTCTGCCACAAACCACTACTGCTTCAACAATGCGTTCATATTTTTAGTTATAATATTACACAAGTCATGAGCCATGACTAACAACGTACTGGGCAGAGTTGGTCATACGGTGACTATGTAGTGGTTTTTTTTCTGAATTTAAAAGGGCAGACTATGTAGATAACATGAACGTACTCATCAATGCATCAAAGAAAAAAATCTTTTTGACAAGTCAAAACAAATGATTAAATTAGCACCTGACTTGCAAGTTTAGCAAATAATGGTTTGTGGCTGTGATGTAGCAAAAATCTATATTTTAAAAAGTGTCTCTGCCAAAGTTATTGATTCAATAGAAAATGCGTCAACATGGGAAAGAAAACTGCACTTGTGATATCATGGGCTCTTTAAATTGCAATGAGCCTTATAATTTCAGAAATGTACAGTAGAGGCATAAGTAGCAGTCTTTAGCGTACAGTATACCTTTGCAAAACTACAGTCTCTGCAGAAATTCATTATTCTTAATTAGCATTTCTGTAAACAGCATTAACCCCCATCATTTGCCATAGAGGAAAATCTCTGCGGTGCATTTCCACTAACAGTCGCAAACGCAGCATTTTGTTGCAGTTGTTTCTAGTTATTACTTCAGTTGTTCAGAGAGAGAGAGAGAGAGAGGAGGGCAAATAGACTAGAACATTCCTAGACACTGCTTTGTCTTCACAAACCCACATCCAGACACCTATTATTCACTATTATCTTTTAACAATGAAATTTACTGCTGTTTGAATTGTTTAATGCAGCCTGTAGGTAATATCCCATGATTCCCCAGTAGACAGCCACTTTAGTGAGCTATTTAACTCCCTTTCAACTGCCTTCACTTATCTATTCATTCATTTTACAATAACATACTCCAACTTTAACAGCCAACACCAACGTGCGTGTGTGTGTGCATGTGTGTGGATTCTGCTTGTAATATTGTGTACGTACACTCAAGGTGAGGGATGCCAAATGTTGGCTTCCTTGTAAAAAGAAATCACTATTTGGGATCAAAGGGAAAAGCAACAAACAGGAAGACTATTAGGACATAAAATTTCAAGGAATTTGCTTGGCTGTTTTCTACTATGGAAATGCTACATAATATTTAAAGCATTGTTTTATAATCTAATTTTTAATTATTATATTGATAAATAGTTTCACTATGATGATTATTTAATTCGTTTTGTATATTAATAAAAATATACAAATTGAACAGATATTGAAGTCATTTCAACAAACATGTCATGGATGTTTAATTTATTCAATCGCCTACTTGTTCACAAATTATAAGCTAAAGAATTTAATCATGAAAGAATTTCCTGTATTTCTTTATTTAGCCTAAAATCTTGATGTTAAAATACTCAAATGCAGTTCTTATGAGTCTAAATCTGCTAAGGATAATTAAATGTAACAAATCATGTAAAAATGTATCATCTTTTTTGGAAAATTAGCTAACTTTAATCATTCGATAATTGCTTTAACCTTTTAAACAACTGAGAAGATATGTAGGTGATTTTTATAAAATGTCATTTTAATACTGTCAAGTTTATAGTATATATTACATCAGCATCTGAGAGTCAAATTGGACGACTACAGCTCTAGATTGTCCTTTTTTTCCATAATTTTGGCAGTAGATGAACTGTTAAATGAGTAGTCAAGGATAGAAAATTACTGCAAATATTCAGGAATGTCAAAATCAGAATTCTAATTTAGAATACTAACATTTTCAGTTGGATTGGCGTTTATTCTCTTGCACTGTGTATTTCACTCAGTTGCTTGATCATTCCGATTTAATTTTAGCGAGTGAAGAACAATTTTATACTTTATTAATATGTTGTCTCTGACAGACAGCATGTTGAAGCCGCTCAGGCCGCCATTTTCTCCCTCTTTCGGAAAGTGATGTCAAAACATCTGGAAGTGTGGGTTTTGCAGGAAACGCTTGAGCTCGCTGGACCTCTGCTTCTCGTAAATACTGCAGTGTATTGTGCACGTTATTTTTTGAGACATCGATGTTGTGATATTCAAATGATGTGGATCTGAAAACAGATGGTAATAATTATATATTTCTTAACCGGCAAAGTGCTTTCTAATTCGGTGAAGTGATTGATGCCCATGAGTGTCGATGTTTTTAGTTGTAATATTACAAACGACAGCCAGTTTTTGACGGACGTAATGACGTGCGTGTCTGAACTATGTTTGATTTTTGGGTAATTACAAAACATGCTGGAGATGCTTTTTACGTAGTTCCTTATAAAAGTTTAGTTTGTGGCCTAAAGAGAACACATGTTACTCAGAGATTGACATTTGACGTTTGGCTTGTCATAACTGTGACAGTAAGCTGTTTCAATTTGGTTGACTTTTGAAAATCAAAATGTATTTTTTTTTTTTTTTTTACCAGGCAAGGAGTGGGTTTTGATGCACAAAGTTGTTTTGATTGTTTCCTTAAAACGAAAATATTTATTTAAACCCATCCATTATTACCCCTTAGCAGATTTTGGCTGATGTAGTGTATATAGCTGTTGTATATTTCGGCACCTCTCTCTAAGAGGCAGAGACATCCTGCAGTGTTGCAATGTTTCCATGACAGTCAATCGTTCATGGCCACGGTGGCATAATCTGTCCAAACAGCTCCATTCCGAAAAGGTTGAGAGTTATCGATCCTGGCCACGTGTCATATTTCAACTCCAACAACGATGTTTTTAATTGACATGGATCTGCTGTTATGGATTATAGGCTAGAGGAAGAAACTGTGGAGGTGCACACCTGGCTCTGATGTCAAGCTTCTATGACTCTCCATTCGTCTGCTCCTTTAATCCTTGCCTTCCTGTTAGCCTTAATCAGATTCAATGTTTTTAATGGAACATATGCAAATGATTCTGTTTTTATCTTATTTCAACTGATCAAATAGTCCACCGCAGCGATTGTGTTTCAAACACTCACCTCAATCCCACCCCTAAAAACATCACTAATCATAAATGAAGTACTTTGACTACTTTACATAAAGCCAGTTAGGGAGGAGAGGGGCTAATCAAGAGTAGATCAAACGACTCGTCTTTAATTGAAGTGCAAAAAAGGACCCTCTTTCTTTTTTCGTTACCTAGGGCTAATTCAGGCAGCGGCTCTCAGGGCTCTATCGAGAGGCCTGCTTCTTTTCCAACTCCCAGAAGTCCACGCAGCTACGGACAACAGATGAAGTGCAGTGGCCGCTGTGGGAAATGTAGTCTGTTACTCGACGGCTTGCGGTGCTTGACGGTACGTGACTAATTAGGTCAGTTCCTCTGGCAGCTGCAGGTGAGAGGTGCTTGCTCATGTTTGCTGCTTGTCGAACACCTCCGGGACAATGGAGCTTCAGAGCCGTAGGTTTTTATGGATAGCTGGGGTTTGATTACCACAACCTCAATCAGGGAAAGATATCATGAAAGTCATTATCATAAAGAACCAGTTCTAAAGATCAACTAATGTTTTTTTACCATTCAAACTACAGGTTAACCGATATAGTTTTGCAATGTCTGACATCAGTATTTTTATCTAGAGAGAGGGGTGTATAATATAATACGGAAATAACTAACATTAAAAGATAGAAATTGATAGTTTTATTCTGCAAGGATGCATTAAATTCAGCAAAAGTGTAAAGACTTTACAGTGTTCCCAAAAAAGGGGAGTATAAAGTGTTCAACAAACATACTACACAGGACAATAATAATAAGAAATGTTCCTTGAGCACCAAATCAGCATTTTAGAATGATTTCTGAAGGATCATGTGACACTGAAGACAGGTGAAATATAAATATATTAAATTTAAAATATATTCAAATGGAAAATGTATTTTAATTGTTATCATATTTCACAACATTACCGTTTTTATTGTGCAGCCTTGCTGACCATTTAGACTTCTTTCAAAAACAGCTCTGAAAAAACTGAGGCAAACCAGGCAAAAGTTTCCATCCTAATTTTATTAATCAAAGAAAAGAAAAAAAAAAACCTACCAAGATGTTCATAGGGGTGTTTTTATTCATTGTGGCATGTGCAAGGCTGTGATAAATGTCTGTTGCCATTTTAAAACAAGATTCAACATCATTGATAGCTGCCGATTTGTGATTGCGTTACTACGGAGTCGCTAGAAATGTTTAAAAATAGATTTGAAGAGGCAGCATTTTATTTTCAATCAATAAGTGTCATTTTTCATCGTTGTATTTACAAGCATGCTCGCTCTGAATGTGCAGAAGGGTACTTCTCATCTCTTTTGTGTCACTATAAATGTATCCACGTAATAACAACGTCAGGATAGCAAACGCTAAAGCATTTACAAGTCTTTATAAACGGGTAAAAACAGATGGGGGAGTACTGTAATACTGTGTTTATAGCAACATCAAATGAACACCTTTTTTTTACTTTTTAAGTTGCAATAGAGAAAACATTTTCGTGGGGCAAAGAAAGACTGCAAAGACGTACAAAGTATGTTGTTTCAAGATCACTTAAGCATCCTTTTCAAATGCTGATTAAAATACAATGGAAAACAACAAACCAGATAATAAAATAAACACCAGAATAATAAACTTAAGGCAGGGAAACGACAACATGGGAAAAAGATTTTTACACTTTCAACAACAAAAAAAATACAACAACGTAGAAAGAAAAATGTTGATATAGAATCCCTTTCTTGAAAGGCAAAACAACAATTGTAGACAATGTTTATTAAAGAAGCACACGTCTTATTTGGAGTCTGTCAGCATAATATTTGTCCAATTTGTCCCTTCATGTAGAGATGCTGTGGACAAGGTTCTCTACTGACTCGTCAAGACAGTTGTGCTGTTCAGAATCACTGGTGCACAGAATCATGGGGGATCAGCAGATAACACTCAATAATAATAATAATAATAATAAAAAACTGGAGATAGGTTTCAGAGGAGGGTGTTGTGTGCTTCACATAAGGAAAGGTAATTCATCAGGTAATGAGATTTTAATCCAGAAAAAAACCTTTTTGTTTTTAAATCTCAAAAAAGTGAGGGATGTAGAAGTAGTCAAAACAAGAGAGAAAGACTTTTTTTTTTTTTTTTTTTTATACAATCAGTGTGTGTGGTGTTGAAAGGTCAGCAACAAGCAGTGCTCCAGAAACACACGCTAGTCTCATGAGGACCCAAACGCACTGCACCTCCACACACACACATAGATGTACATACACACTCAAGTCCTGTACAACGGTTTCAGGTGACTGGTCACCCATACCACTTTTCCACCGGAAAAAAGCCCCATGAACCCATCTCTGCATCACCCCATCCATCTCTGGGTGGAGATGTCTGTCGTGGTTGTGGGACTAAAGATACAAAGCTTCAGTACATGATGGGTGGTTTGGAGTAGGGTCTGTTTTCTGTAATGAAGGAGAAAAAAAGCAGTGAATTACAGTGATTTGATATATATTTCAGTCATGACAACTCCAAGTAGTTTTGGCATGTTAATGAATATGGCAATGCTAATGTCTTGGCATACTAGATCTGCTATGCATGCTGCTGCTTACTGCTACAGAGTAAGTAGTTCTGCCATTAGATACACAGCCTCTGTAAGCGATCTAGACAGGTGGAGCTGGAGGGTTTCCAGAGGTATTCTGATCTTAGCTTAGAGCGAACACTGAATCAGACTATTTAAATGTTGAGCAAGCAATCTCATTGGCTGCAGAATCAGCAACGGCCAATCAGCTTGTTCCACATGGTTGTCGTAGTTTGCAGATTGCATATAAAGGACATATCAACCTGCGCCATCTATAGTTTGTAATGACTGAACTATATTACTAGGTCCAATACGATTTTAGAGCTGTGTCTATTAAAAACCAATAACAATCACACGATTTTAGCACAACTGTGTTAAATTTAATATTCCACCACCCCAAGAGAATCAAAAGAATCAAAATTAAAAAAGGAACACAGACAATGTCTTTCAACAGCAGCATTTAAAATGTACGTTTTCTGAATGAATCATGTTTGCAGTGGCCGTAAAGCACTAGATCAGAGAGAAACAGCTGGTGGTTGAGGAGCAGGAGTGCTGCAGATGCATGTTAATCGAAGAGCTCGCAGCGCACCGTCACACAGGAAGCAGTTCATTAGGACTCGAGTGCTTTTACATGTTCAACATGCTCGTTTCTGCAAGCACCAACAGATGAGCTAATATGTATGCAGGATGTAAACAAAACAGCACAGTTGTCAAGGTACATGGACGACGTGCAAGCGTAAGAGAGGGAGAGCAAGATGTTAAACTGGGCATGTTTACACCCCTCACATAATCTACAGGCCACCCCAAATCTGTTCACTTTTAAACTGGACATGGAAAAATTACATTTGTCCAAAAGTTATGTGAAAAAAAGACATTTGATTGGTGACTTTTCCACAGAAGTCTTCACATTCTTGACCGTATTCAACAATTTTGATATAATTTGGTGAGTGACTACATTTGAGCCCTTTCTACAAATTACCTTGACGGGAATTTCACACAAATTATTGCATTTAATGCCTTTGTCAAGCTTTGTCAAACACTGTTACTTACTACAGTTATTGTAAGAAAATTGTCTCTGTGTTTAATAATAATAATTAATAAATACATAATTTTCATCCATTTGACAAGGTTGTCAGATTTTGGAACTGACAAGCAGTTATTGGCCAATAATCTCAATAATCTCATCATGGCCAAATATCAGTCAATTTGGGAAAATCTTAATTTGATCTGTGTATATTGGTATAAAATAAGAATCACACCAGGTTTTTAAACTGTGAGATCCCATATTTTGGTAACACGGTTTCAACTATAAAACAGCTAATATAACATTTTAATTCCTAAGTTGACAGTCGAAAGTTTCTAAAGTTTAAGCACTGATTTTCACTGATTGTTTGTTGAAAGAATTTCAGGTCCTGTTTTTGTACCCCATTTGTGGAAAGTGCCGGTTAAACTGTGAATTGAAGTGCTTTCTCCTGTTCAACCCTCTCTGTTCTTAAGCATACAAGGATGAATACTAAATGTGCTACATAAACATTACATATGACATTCATATAATATATGAACCATTTGAAATGTTTGAATGCCACATTGAGGCCTGCTGGTGCTAAAAGGAGGGAGAGACGCTGGAAGAGATAAATAGAAGGCGGGTATTTGACTTGCTCTGAAATATGAGTTACGAGTAATATCCTGAAGTGCAATTAATTGAGTCCTATGGCTGACAGCAGACTAAATCTGCCATGATGAAGCTGTACCCAGGAGACACCGGAGCAAATAGTTCATACACCTAATACAGAGACCTGACAGAGCAGGACACTATCTGTTTTGTTAAGCGGGAGGTGGGCCAAAATACCAGTATTCAATGCTTTAAGAATTTTCATTTCTCTTTTGTGAATGTTGAGTGCTTTCACTGCTAAACTCCATCTAAAAGTATTTCAATCTGCATTTTGCACATTTTTTTTAATTTTATGAGCTCATATTTGTAAAAATATTTGTAATGAACTTGTGAAAGCAATTTTTTAACTCATCTTCTAAATAAGGCACATTTTATATTCAGCATTAAAGTATGTTATTCCACATTTGGACAAGATGTGCTCTTCAATGTGCAAACCATTTTCATATTTGCATTTTTATATTTTACCTTACTGATTTTTATCTATTAGGTGTTGTAGCCCTAACCTAAAACATCCAAATATTTAAAGTTGTATTCAAGGCAGCCGTTTAATTATTACATTCTCCTCCTTATATCGGTATTTCAGTAAATGAGCAACGGTTTCCAGCGATGAGGTGAACCCTATGCATCTTTGGCTCTTTTACCCCACATGTAGAATACTGTAACTAGATGGATGGGGAGGTGAGAGTGGTCCTCCTCTGGGACCTCCTCCTCACCAACACACTCCATATTTAACATGCTCCCCTTCCTATAACCACGGTCTCATTTATTCTCTTGAAACAAACCACTGCCTCATCCTTGATTATTCACACTCGTTATATCACTGCACGCTACCAATTAGTGGCTTGAAGAAAATGTACCACTGGATATGATTGGTATATTGAAGTACAGTGTGTTCAGATAGTACCATACGAAATCTGCACACTTTCCACGCTGATTGTTGGAACATGTACGGAATTCTCTGAAATGACGCCCGTTGAGTGTGACTGCAATGTTTCGAGTTCGGTTTGCTCCTTAATTACATTTTCACCTCACCTCCCTTCTTCACTCACTCTCTCCCTCCACCCCTCCACACTTCTCTTAATCGGCTTGTAAAATGATGTCACCTTCCTTTGTGTTCAGCAGTTTTCTGTTAGCGCCACTTGTCTTGATTAATCAAAAAAGGCACGGGTCATCGTAATGGCCCAACATAGAGGTGGAACCTGAGAAAGCGCAAAAAGCTTTTAGTCCGACGAGTGGGATCTCGGCAAGGACAATCAAACCTAATGAAATCAGCTGTCACTGCTAAGCTTGCAAAACTGTGAAGTCCGACTTGGGAGAGAAGCACGGGCTAATTAGATTTTTGCCGGCTGTAATGGATAAACGTGGTGAGGTTCGGGAGCTCGGGGAGGGGTGGAGTGGACAACAGACTTCATACACAAACTCCCCAGGTGGGGCGGCTGCCAGACGTTGTAAGCTGATTGCACCTTTCCTCTTTCAGCTTGATAGAACTTCTAGATAAAGAAGTGTAGAAATAAAGTGATGATCCGTGCATCCGAGAGAGGACGGGATCATTATGATCTTGGGTTTTTTTTCTTCCTGAACAAAGCAAAGCACTCCTTAGCCAACTGATCGGATACGCTCTAGATAGTTTCTTACTATTAGTTTGCTGTTTACACTGAATAAGTAATCTACGGCCATGACATATTTTTATTGCTGAATATTTCCCTTCATATTGCAAAATTTGTTGTTTTAAATAAGAATTTTCGTTGCCATCACAAACAACATTTAAAACATGTGGATCAATAGTTCAAAGCTCGCTCAACAGAAGAATGATTAATTTTACAGCCCTAAACTGAATTATTATATCAACTATATTGAAGATGTTTTTTTCCCTTTTAAGATATGCAATGCAAGGCTGTTTTTTTCTGTTGTACTGTGCTGATCACTGCTCATGAAGTGCAGAACAGCTTAAAACTGTGTCAGAGCGATTACGGCCCCATCGTAGAGAGCCTAATTTGCACCTCGTATTAGCCTCTGCATTACGGGGGAAAGGTCTGATCTTCCCGTTTCCTGGTTCTGCTCATTGCTCTAAAGGTCAGGGGCGTCGTGACGGAGCTCTAACACTAATCCCTGCTGTAACACTCACATTAGTGACGCCTCAACTCAAGCCACAGGCCGGTAAAGCAGGCTATATGGAATTCTACTGGAAGCAGGCCTCCACACTGCAACTAAAATGGTTGCAAATGCGACAAAATATTGCTGAAGTAGTTTATAAGATTTCAGTTGTTTCATTTAAAATGAGCTAGGAACTGGAATTTATAATCAAAGATACATATTAATAACAGAGTTTTGTTGTAATGGTATTCATTCTAAAAAGAAAATCAAACATTCCACAAAAATATTATGTCATTGTTTAACAAAGTGGTCTTATCACTGATCTATATAAATGACTGGATTGCTAATGACATCATAAAAAGTGAAGCCACCGCACCGCTATATTGGTATTCCCTCACATTATATTCAATCAATAGGAAATCATCTGATTTTAATGAGGAAACATTACCTAATGAGTCAGCGTTTTTATATCTGAAGTTGCAACACAAATGCCCTAAACATTTAAATGGTTATTTGTTTAAAGTTGGGAATTTCCCTGGCTTATGGCTTAATATTAAAAGTTATGTTCATCTTCATTACAGTCGCAAAATATCAAAACAGCTGACGGACAAGACACCTCAGCATTTGTATAACAAATGTCAAAATGATTGTTCTGAAATCTAAATATACAGATTTATGCTTTGTAAGGCACAAAAAATAAAATTGTATTTGTCATGTGCTGTTATTCACTGTAGTTATGTAACTATATTGTGTTATATAGGCCTAATACTGTTTTTAGTGGTACAGTAACACTGTACAGTAAATGATTCAACAGTATTTTTATTAACAGCATGTATTTCGAAGCAGTAAAGATAATGACAGTTAAATAACTAACTGGCTCAATATTTACAAATAACACGTAATTCATATGCAACTGAATGCAATGAGCAAAAATACAATACAAAAAAATACAATACTTTTGTGTTTCACAAAGTTTTGCATTTCCTAGAAAAACTTTTAGTTCACTCACATGTCTATTTAGGGGCTCTATAATGTTGAATTCATTGCAAGGGAAACTTTAGGACTCAGCCCACACCTCTGTCCAAACCGCCAGAAATATTCTTACAAAAAAAGATATTGGCTCCCTTAGTCTATTTTTAGGCCTGATTGTAAGTGTTTAAAAGTGCAGGAAACCAGATTTCTGTAAGATTTCAAGATCAGTGCTTCTCAGTTGGTGGGTCGCGATTGTTACTTTTGTACAATAAAAAAATAATACAGGTCTGTGTGTGCAAAACAACTGGTCTAGTTTCAAGACCGTTTTCTTGAGTCATGAGTTACTTGATGTCTCACAAGATTTGACAACAGCATGCTCTTTTCTGTCTCCAGATGTCGGCCAACAAAATAACAATTGATGTATTTCTTAGTCTAGTCTAAGGCTGCCTGTCTTTGATCTGCAGGTTTTGTAGGTCTGACCTGGAGTTGAAAGTTACAGACTTTGAAACATGAGATGGGCCACAGATTTAGGGTGAAGTAGTGTCTGATTCAACCCGAGAAACCTACAATCACCCGGGGATGACCCCTTTACACTGCGAATGAACCCTGGTGCTGCCCCAAAGAAGAAGAAGAAAAAAAAAATCATCTACTCTGCAAACGCATCAGCAGTGCTCTGTTACAGAGCTGCTGTCAAAGCCCGAAGAAAAATTCTTTATTTGCAGACTGTGAAATTGGCTATATAGGGGAAAAACATTTTGCTCATTTTCTGTGGAGCACTTTGCAGCCCATTTCCACTGCATCTTCTGTAAACATATGTATTTATTCACCTTCCCCCAGCCCCACATTTCAATAAGATGTACGGCAGCGGGTCTTTAATTCGCCGTCAGACGTGTTGATAATAGGTCCCATTTATCAAACACAACTTTTGGCCAGATTTGGGAGGCTAGCTTGGAGGGAAAGACAGATGGAACAGGGATAAGAATGAAACTGTATGAGTGTGTGCAGAAGCGCTGTAAAGCGCAAATAGATCTCGGGGAACGGAAGCGTGAAAGGCACATGAAAACATCAGTTTGTAATCTCACTCCTGAAAGAGTTGACATCTTCAAAGGGTCCCAATGAGATGTAAGGCAAGTTCAGGGATTTACTCTGGTAGTTTTGCTGGGATTCGGCCCCAGGAGACAGGGGGGCCTCTGGACCATATGTACAGCACATGGCTGGTTGCATCTTCTCAGCTGTGGTCATTTTTACTTTTCATTCAAATACCGAATGGCTCATGTCAGGTCTTTATTTTGAGTGTTGTAGTTATACATGTAGTTTAAATACAGTATGTGTAACTTCTTACCTTGTACAGCTGAGTTCTCCTGCTGGTTTCCATTATGTTCAGACTTCACCTCCGGTATCACTGCCTCTAAAACCAAATACTTCACACAATTAGAGCTCTCGCTATATGTACTTTATCAGTAAAACATGCCACTGTCTCAAATATATTTACAAACATTATATAAATTATACATGAATCATTTTTGATGGAGTTGCACCATCTGACATTGTACAACCTGATTTATTGACCTTGATACAAAATCACGAGGGCCTTCTGGAGTCCACTCAGAGGAAATATTTTCTGTTTTATTTTTTTCTGCATGTTTCTGTACATTGGTTGTACCACATGACTTTGATTTGGTGTTAAAATTTTCAAATATTTAAGCTTCACAGCTATTTTTTACTAAATTTTTTTTTTCTTCTTTACTTTATGCTCCCCAAAAATATAAACATGAATTTTAAAAATGATAAAACCCCTATTTATACATTTAAAAGTGGGGCATCATGTCATTGGACTTAAAGTAAACATGAAAAATTGTTGGCGACCCATTTTGATTCTGTAATACTACATACATATTATTGTGTGAAACCTGATATTCTGCAAGAACAAAATTTAGGTTGATTTTATCCATTAGGAATTAATTAGATGGTGAAAGAAATCGGAGGTGGAAAAAGTTAAATATTAAAAATGGAATAAAAAAAGTAAAAGTTATACTTTTATTCGCATTAAATTGATCACAATTGACAGTAAACACATTTATAATGTTACAAAAGATTTCTTTCAAACCATTTCATGGTTTCTACAAAACAATATGAAGCAGCACAACTGTTTTCAAGATTTATAATAATAATAATAAGAAATGTTTCTTGAGCATCAAATCAGCATATTAGAATGATTTCTGAAGGATCATGTGACACTGAAGACTAGAGAAAACTCAGCTTTGATCACAGGAATGAATTTAAATTTCAAAGAGAATTCAATATTCAAATAAAGTTATTTTAGATTGTAATAATATTTATAATATAAAGATTTTTGATCAAATAAATGCACCCTTGGTGAGCATAGACTTTTAAAAAACCTTACCAAACCCAAACCTTTGAATGGTAGTGTGTATTAGTAAATATATTAAAGTAAATCGATTTTTTTTATTTTATTTCACGTTGTCTACCTAGTTCAGTTTAGTTGAACTGCATTTGGAAATAATCTCCACAACAAAGGCAGCGTTGCACGGATAAACATACGAGGAAGTAGCGTTATCTGAGGAGAAATGTGACGTAACAGCAGGCGTACACAATAGGGATCTTTTTCTAGCATTGCCCGTAGATGAAAGGCAAAAACAAAAGGCATTTCTCCTAATGAATTCCCGTCTAATCAGCCTTTTGGCCTAATAATTGCCCCAGCACTCAAGAAAATACTTGCAGATGTCTTAAATGTTTTAGTTTTTTCTCGATTCAAATTCTGCTTCTGTTAAGATATTCACAATTAAAAAAGTGTAATCAAAACAACAGCAAGCGATTAGGAAAATGGTTTGGCCTTGATAAGTGCGCATTTAAAGCGTTTATGATAAACATCAGACTCCATTTCCTCAGCTGAGATGATGACGCTAATGCATCGCTAATAGTTATGACTGAGACGGAAATACCAATATCAGCACCAATTAACAAACAGATAAAAGATCTGAATAGGCAGATCTTTAAAGATAGCGTGAGAGAGTATCAAAGGATAGACTGTAAAGAGGCCTATGTCTGTGTATGTTAAGCCATGTCCAAACAAGGTGTGACACGAGTTTCCAGTGTTAAGTCAATATTCTGTTGTCAATGAAAGCAACATAATCACAGCCAAATATAACACGTGATTTTTAAGAATATGTACTGAACAATTGACCACCCCCTTTTTCAGTGATTCAGGAAGTATTAATTCATTTCTCCATACATATTAAAAAAAAAAAAAAAAAAAAAAAAAATATATATATATATCAAAGCATATTATAAGAAAATATGAAAAAGAGAATGGTAGAAAACAGGGCTTGACAATAACTTTTATGCTCACGAGCCACTGTGATTAGTGGTTTTCCAAAGTTACTGGCCATTCAGCATTTTCACTGTCCACGATTTTGACATTGATACCATTAGAAGAAACTGCCATAAAGACTGCCATATTTTTAATATAATCTCATAATTTGTTAGCAGGTATATTAGGCTGCTGTCACTTTAAGATCTGACGCACGGATTCATTATACTGTTACACATGCGTTTTCTTTCTCAACTGTTTACGCTCACTTTAAACATAATTGACTGTTTACATGAATACTCGCCAAGTGTAGACATTATTTTGTGTGTATTTGACTGTTTATGCGGAATAAGCAGCGAAAAAGAACACCATTTAGTACTAAAAGGGTGGCTTTATGTGCTTGCACTTTGGGTGTGAGCACAAAATCTGGGGGAATGAGTACAATTACGCACCACGCACAATCCTACACCGCAATACAAGCCCGGTAACAGAAACAATATTCATCAGGAGCAAATGAAAAGAGTGAGTGAGGGGAGGCGGGTTTGTGTGTAACTCCCTGTCGGAGAGAAGAGATGAGAAAGCGCAGCTGGTATCGAGTATCTGTTCTGTGGAAAATGAGTAATGGAAGCATTTCAGATATTTCTGTATCGTTTATTATTTCAGATGCTTTCCTTTTTAAAAGACCGCAATTGAAAAATGTGTATATTACATATAAAATTCAACCCAAAGTGGCAAGTAGGAGTGTCTGCGTTACACGTCACTGCTGAAATCCACACGCATTTGGTGGGTGTTAATGTCAAGCCCTGGTAGAAAACCTAAATACTTATATGTGGGATTGCTACTCAATTCATAAAGCATTAATAACGGAACTAAATCACAAACAACTGTACCATAGTCCACTGAATGAAAGTCATTCATTAAAAACAATATATTTGATGGGAAACTGTCTCAAATTGACATTTGCTATGCTTCATGGGAGTGGGTGGCCACTGCTGAGCTCTTTTTGCATGGTTCTCATTTCCATGATAACAGTGACTTCTTTGATTGGTGGATCTTTCTTTCAGGATTGTGTAGTATGTTTTTATTTTTGTCACCTGGACAATTAAATACTGTCCAAAATTCCAACAATAGTCGTAACTAAATGTTATATTGTGAATATTGTAATAGGCCTATGTTAAAACCAAACAAGCTTTTTAGCAAATATCATTGATTAACAATCTTTGAGCTCATGGTAGAAAAAAATTGAGACTTATACTTCAGGAATGTTTTTAACCTGTTGATCTCATAACTATATGGAGCTGGATTTTGGACCAATGAGATTTCACTGTGGGCTTGTCATTTATTGTGTCAAATCAAAAAGCAGAAGCCCACCGTTGAGACTCATGCGGAGACTCTCAGGAGATGTGGCCTGTTTGAGAGCCTGTTCCACCTGCTCTCTCCTCTTGGACTCAAACTCCAGAGCCTCCTGCAGTTTCCTCTTTGCCTTCTTTTCCTTCTTCAGACGCTTCTGAATAGTGGCTGAGGGAGACAAGAAAGAGGTTTGAACAAACATTCAAACGTAAAACACTTCGCTCGTTCAGCATGGTGTCTGAAAACACACGGAGACGCCAGCGCAGACTCGCATTCACACATTAGAGACTTGAAAGTGCTCATTAGCACTAGCAAAACAAAAACATATGGTGCGCTACGTGCAACAGCTTCCAGAAAGGATATGTAAAATTGCAAGGTTTTTAGATGTTCAAAGTAATAAACTAATGGAAATATGGCGTAGTTAGGGGTGTTTGCTAGGGCACCACTATTAGTATTACTCATATTCACTAACCCTAGACTCTTAAAAAATAAAGGATTTTCGTAGCGATGCAATAGAAGAACCATTTTTGGTTCTCCAAAGAACCTTTCAGTTCTTAAAGGGATAGCCCTTTTTTGTTTCACGATCTATTTATGAACTTTTTGAAGTGAGAAAGTGTCAGTTTCGTATCTGTCAATGGAGGGACAGAAAGCTCTCACATTTCATCAAAATGATCTTCATTTGTGTTCCAAAGATTAATGAAAGTCTTGCGGCTTTGGAACGACATGAGGGTGAGTAATTAATGACAAAATTCCCTTTAAAAGAACCTTTTTTTATCTTGGTGTGAAGAACATTTTAATAATCTGAAGAACTGGTTTTCAAGGTTCTTCATGGAACCACTGATGCCAATAGAGAACCTTTAATTTTAAGAGTAAGTACGAGTAATCTTATAAGCACTACTAATAAAAATAAGTTTAACCTACCAATTCATATTAATAGGACAACACAACAGCTGTACACGCACCTAACGCCAACACATGTTCACACGGCACAATGTTTTCACACAACACAATCTCTGAATATGGGCAAACATAATCAACTCTGTGTATATGTGGATTCACAGCAATTAACAGCCTTTTGAAACACTCAGACTCTGGCAGAAGATCTTTAAACAAGCTCCCGGCATGTTCGCTCGCTTACAGCCTTAAATGTATGTCCCTTCCTCCTCGCACCTCTAATTGCTTGCCTTTGATTGGCCAAATCATCCACCATATAACAGTCCACATTAAAATAACATGAAATGCTTTAACAGCCATGGCTAATAAATTTTTGAGGTGTTTGTACATATTGTCAGAGTTGTTATCCAGCTGAATAATTGGCTTCATTTCTTGGCGTAAACGACGGGAGTTGAATTGGCAGTAAATCCACTAGTGACACGGTTTGGTTGCGATGTAAGGAGAGAATTGGCGGCACACACTGAGCTTTTTCTGCGTGTTCGTCATGCGTTAATGTGTTTACTACAAGAAAATGATGATGATGATGATCGTAAGACCAATGAATTTCCATGACTTTAGTCAATCATTAGTGAATACAGGATAAGACTTCATTTAAAATTATTTCATAAAATCATTTTAAAGATGATTTTACACACTATTATTGAATACATGCATAATTAATTAATACTATTTCATTATTATAAATATTTAGTATAATTACATGAATAATTTTATAAATATTTATTTCCATGACTGTGGGAACTATATATAGCTATTATATTAAGTAGTATATAGTGTAAAAAAGGTTGTTTTTCAAAGTTTTAAATAAAAACAGATTATTCTAGTGCGTTTCGCAAGAAAATGCTTTCTACTTCAAAATGTCACATTTAATTCAATGTTTTACTTGTCTCCTTTTTGTAATTAATTTACTAGGAATTTCTGAGTGAAAATTGTTACACCAAATTTATTTCAGCGTATGACGATGATAGTTAAATTATGAAGCAGCCTAACATCCTCCAGTTTAATCAGGTGTGTGTACGTACCTCGGCTGTGCAGTTCAGAGGTGAGCTGTCTCTCCAGACTCTCTCTCATCTCTCTTTCTCTGTACAGCTCCATCTTTAACTCCTTACGTTCCTGTTGCACGTGTTTCTCCTGCACACGGGCATTATCCACAGCCACCTTCAGAAGCCCCTGAGCCGCCAACAGAACACAAGACACAGTCGATTTTAATACACAGATAAACATCCACAGTTATACTGTATATACTTTAAAGCAGTGGTTCTCAGCCAGGGGCCCGGGGCCCATTCGGGGTCCTCAGCAAACTTCCAAAGGGGTTGCAGGATAACTTAATTGTAACAAAACTTACAATCAAGTTGTAAACTGAAATCATATTTCTTTTTCCCCCTCCTTAATGTTGTTTTTACTGAAGAACATATTGTTTTATTAAACTTCTGGAATCCCAAAATGAATTGTGGTCAATCAATCTCCCTATATTGACTCTCCCAGTTTTTGTTAATAAGATTTTATACTTCTACACATCCATAAGCTTTTAAAGCTATACAAAGGATTTGTGTGAGGGACACACTGAAATTTAAATCATTCACTGGCAATCTTGACATGGTTCAGTATGAACTGACATAACAAACATACACAAACAAAACACACACTGAATGTACCTGGATGTTAGTGAGCAATGTCTCCACTGAAGAGAGGCCATCTGCAAAAAGGAAGGGGGCGGGGAAGCCTGGAGGAAGAGTCTGAGAGCCCAGAGGAAGCTTCTCGAACCCTGGCTTCTGCATGGGCAAAGCTAACTGAGCCTCATCTGGCAAAACACAGAACATAATATATGTTGTGAATAGTCACACCAGTGATTTTATGACTGTCGACATTCACATATTAACAAATGTACCCAATTAAATTGTATATTTTAATGCATGATTAAAGCATTTACAAATTACATTTAATTTATAATTATTCAGTTTGGCATCATAACTGTTTTGCTGAATTTTTAGAGCAGGATGGCTAAAAGATGATATATATATGATTTAGAAATTAGAAATAAATTAGTTAAATTAATCATTATGAAAAAAAACCTCTAAAATAGATTTTTTTTAAATAGCATCTTCTTGATTCTGTAATCTTATTATTTTTAAAAAATAAAGAAATTGTTAAAAGTAAAGGAAGTAAATACTATAACCAACAGTAATCCGGAAAAAGGCAAACGTTATAAAACTTTACATAGGTCCTTCTCAAAAAATTAGCATATTGTGATAAAGTTCATTATTTTCCATAATGTAATGATAAAAATTAAACTTTCATATATTTTAGATATTCAGGTATTTTATTGTTTTAATACTGATGATTTTGGCATACAGCTCATGAAAACCCAAAATTCCTATCTAAAAAAATGTTTAATGAAAGTTTAATTTTTGAAATTAAACTTAAACTTTCAAACTATATGAAAGTTTAATTTTATCATTACATTATGGAAAATAATGAACTTTCTCACAATATGCTAATTTTTTGAGAAGGACCTGTATATCATTTAATTTTTAAAGAATAATTTATTAAAAATAATTTATATACTGATGTGTACATTTCATCAATATTTATCGGTTGACTACTACACTGTAAAAACTATTTTTTTAAGTTGTAAATAAAACAGACATTTAAGTACGTTTTACCAGAAAATAAAATGAATGTCTTTTTTTTCAAAATTTTACGTTTAATTCAGTGTTACTTGCCATTTCTTTGTTGTTGTTTGTGAAGCAATTTCTTAGTGAAAATTGTTTCTACACAGACACACACAAAAAAATCAGTTTAGTGCAAAACTTTTTTTTGAAAGGCAGAATTAAAAAGATTGTTTACAAACAGGTTTCTCAGATACTCTCCCTCTCTACCATTGGCCAAACACATAGTTCCACCCCAAACTCACACCATTGGTTGAGTTGTTGCTGTGTTGGTCAGATCCCTCAAACAAACAGCAATCTTTAAATGTTGCCACAGTTATAAAATCAACCTACAAATTGCCCACTTTTAGTCTCTGCATAACAAACTGGCATAGAAGAATGCACTTTAATCTCAAAAAATGATACTTCACCTTAGTTACACCACACACATTTTTTTCAAAGAGGATGAACTGGCTACGATCAAAGCGAGACTGTACACTCAGAACCAGTAAATGCGAATATCACTCAGCGGGGAAAATATAAACCGAGTGAGCACTTCGCCGTGTATTTCTGATGAAACGGAAAGCTGCTGTGTCTAAACCTCCATATAGTTGTTAATCTCTTATGTTCACACACACAATCCATATTTTACCCACAAGCCCCATAGGCAACCCCTCCCACCCACAGTGCCAGGCCACAAACTATAGCCCCACTGCACCAGCAATAACAGATAGAACTGGAGCTGAATAAGAAAGAGCGCGAGAAGTCATGATTCACCCCGGCTAATCTGGCCAGGGCCTCTCTCAGCGCACGTTGACATGGCCCTTCCAGGGCTCCCTACGCAAGACAAATAGGACGGCTGGGGTGGGAATTGTGATGACAGTGTATCACGGGTCACATCGATTTCCCTGCCGCACGCTCTCCCGCGCCCCACCAGATAACCCTGCACTGCTTTCTGCCCATTGTTCATACCCCACCTGTCCCACCAGCTATAAATTTCCCCCCTTCCTTACTCGCCACTGCAAAGGGCATTAAAGAAGAGAGGAGCAGAGAGAAAGAGGGGAAGAATTCGCCCCCCTCCTCCTCTCCTTACAGGTTGACAGTGTGTGATTAAGTTTTTGGTGCCGGCTGAAAGTGGCGAGCAGATGAAGGTCACGCAGATAGAGTGTGAAGAGGAAAGCGTGCGAGAGGAAGAAGGATAGGGTGAGAAAAGGGGTGAGCGGAAGGGGACGCTGGAGAGAGAGGTGTGAGGTGAACTGTGAGATAAAGCTGGAGGTGAAGACCGCAGAAATGTTTAAAAGCGCAAGAGGGTGTGTGTTTATCAGTCACGGCCGTGCTTCTGTTCCCTGTGTTCAATTACAGACAATGTAGGCTTTAAAGTCAACATGAAAATTTGGATTGTATGTTTCTGGTCTTATTGTGTACGATTTATCACTGCACATTTATTCCAAAGAAAAATATGTCTTCGTAATCATTAATTTAAACTGAAATGTCTGTAGTTTGTTCAGCTTGTTACTTGAGTCAGTCTTGTTCACAACAAGAAGAGAAAGGAGGTGGATGAATTATTAATTTGTAAATATGTCTGATATATTAATCGTATATCTGATCATTAAAATAACGTCAAGATGTTTTGGAAGCCTGCTTTACCCACTTTGTATCTATGCTTTGTTGGATATACTGTATAGTACATCCTACTTTACCTTCATACAAACAAAACACAAAGCGATGTACATATGCTATATAGCAAATTTCGGCTGATTGTTTATATCATTGCAAAATGTAGCAAATCTAAATAGCAAATGCTCTATATATAAAGTTGTATATTTATTAGATCCAACTTTATATGCAAACATAGCAATATATATAGCAAATCTCAACTGCCGGGTTTTTATTTCGTCACAAAATGTAATTATATTATTGCCCAGCCCTTTATATATATTTGCACATGTAAGTAATGTCCAACTTCATTTTCATACATACAGTACACTTGCGAAGAGCGAATAGGCTATATACTATTTAGCAAATCTCAACTGCTTGATTATTTGCATAATTTCAAAATCTAACTATATTATTGAACAGTTCTAATCTGATAAAAGACTATATGGAATGAAGACCTCAAGATATATTAAACATTACATCACAATTTTCTGTAAAGTTGCTTTGATACAATTTTCAAAAAATATTATTAAAAGTGACTTTGCTTTAATTGTCAGTAACACTTTCAGTATTTTTTAACAAATCTGTTAAATTAATGCTTCAGTAACTCATTCATAATTCACAAAAAGACTGACTTGTTGCCACCTACTGGTGTAAGGATGCAACTTGCAAAAAAAGGTCACTGAACAAATCAGGAAACAAAACTTGAATTGAATGAAAATTGAACAAAATCCTACCTACATTCAGTTTTACTGAGTAACATGGGCTTTCAATTTTGTTTCATGAACGAGTTAAAATTCAACATCTTTGTAGTTCTTTTTGGTAAGTAGATGACTGAAACTAAAAACTACACATCCCAGGTCAATGCGGCAGTAGAAAGGAGGTTAATGGCAGCAGGCTCTTGAAAGCCCTGCCCTCCTGCTGGCCCCTGCACACCTAATTGCAAGTCCCTTTTAAACGACAGATTTATCTTGCAGCGGCTGCTGATAGTGTTCACTTCAATTCATTTTATTCCATCCAGCAAAGAGGGTGGAAGAGCCCTCGGCCCATGACATTTACAAAGTGCCCCCGTTCTGTCTCCCCTCACTGTAATGTGCACGAGTAATGATACTGTGTGTGTGTGTGTGTGAGAGAGAGTGTGTGTGTGTTAGGCCAAGCACAATGGGATCTGTTTGTTTGTACATAGTATGTTTGTTGGATAAAAATGTATTTTTGGTTCCCGGCAGAAGACAATACTGAATCATTTTTTGCAAATGTAAATATTTTTAAAAGAACCAAACACAAAAAATACCTGTCCCACCAAACAACACGCATCCATCCACTCAACCCTACGAAAACACCGCCAGGCGAGAGTACAAAGTGAACAAACAGATAAATAAATAAACTAACAAAAAGAAGGGAAGTGCTCTTTTCTTTTAACTGACCACTGCAATCAATAATTAATCTATCAGACCTTTTATTTGCTGTCCACTTAAAATAAAGACAATATGAAGTTTCTGGAAAAAGCTTTCTTACTGGTCAAAAACAAAGAAACTCAAGTACCACCATGGCCACAAGAGAAAAAAAATAAAAAAGAGGTACAAAAGCTTAGCTTTGAGATTTAAATGGGAATATTGAATATTGAGTACATCGCATATATATATATATATATATATATATATATATATATATATATATATATATATAATTTATAATGGAATATATGGAATAATATATAATAAAATAATATAATGGAATAATTTATAATAAAATAATATAATTTATATAATCTTTCTTTTAACATTTATTTAGTGCGTCGACTTAATCATCATACATGTAAAGTGTTCTCGATTGTACTAGAACCTCATCAAATAAAAAATAAAAAACGCTTTCTCCTCATGTCTCTTCCTCGAACTTTTCTTCTAAAGACGGTTTCAGCTTGACATAATGTCAGCCTTCCCAGAGACGGTGGATTCTGCCCCCCGTTCCATATGGATGAACAGATGCCGGGGACATGAACGAGAGAAAGAAGGCTCTCTCCCTCAGCGCCTTTAACCCCAGTGTGCTTTTCTTGCCCCCACATATTTGTTAGTTTTTATTTTGTACATGTGTTGGAAGGGGACGTCTCTTGAATATTCAAAGGGATCCAATTAGGGGGTAATTTAGTGTGCATCTACGGCACTGTTTTTGTCAGGTACGCGCGCATGATCGCACCCGCGCGCACACACTAATATAGGTTTGTTTACACAAAGATTTACATATGAAGATCAAGGCACACAGCTAATCACCATAATTGCCAGAGTAAATGTTAAAAGATGGGCAACAACTAATTATTTGAGGTTGTTTTGAACTGTGAGGTCCTTTTTAGCACTATATTAATAATGTCATGAGAGAGGAAATTAGTGACAAGTGTATAATGGTGCATTCTGAGCAAAAAGTTGTAGCTGCTGACTTTACTATTCGCTTTGCCTTATTTTGATGAAATCAGTTTAGGATGAGGGCTGTTCAGGTGTCATATTTCACCCCTAAATCAAAAACTAAAATAAGCCTTTTAGTAGCATTTAAGACTGTGTAGTGAATAGTGATGTTAATTTTAATGACAATTAAGCACATTTACTCAATTCATAATACTGTATTTTTTCGAGATGTTTTAATTTTATTTTTATTGATGTAATTCCACTATTCTCAATGGTGATCCTCATGAGATTGATGTAATTAGGTATACATCAAATCTAAAGTAATATAAAAGGTAGTTAATAATTTAATATGTAATACAATAATTTTATTTTACATTTAAATGAACATATATACTAATGTGATATATAAATACTTTAACATTTGAATAATATAGTATTAATATTATTATTATTACTATTTGCATTTTAAGATTTAATTTAATGTTTCTTTTTAATTTGGAATCATAGCAATAAAAATTAGGCTTTTTTGCATCACTACAATGCACTTTGGAGGGCAATATTTAACAAATAATGTGAAAATACAAAATATCTTAATTGTCCTAAAATAAGCTTCATTATCATAATCATTACAGCCTCATTATCAGTCAGTCTCATTTGTCGATCACACAAGGTTAAATGAGCATAAAACAGCCTCTAGGAAAATTAGTGGATGGCAATGGTTAGAAGAGTTTGCATTAGTAATTAAGAGATATCAGGAAGAAAAAGAACAACACAGGAGAAATAAAGCTAGAGTAAGTTAACAAATATGAGATTAAGAGAACAGGGCGAACAAGAGGAGATCAGACCTTCTCACCGAAGCTGATGGCACACAAACTCTGAAGGAGCATAAGCCCGCTAGAGAAAAAAAGCTTGAGAGAGACAGATCACCCCTCTGCCAGTTAGACATTTATTCCCAACAAGATGGCAGTGTTTGACAGGAGGCACCAGGGGAGCCCTAAAGCATGGGAATCCAAACGCCAGGGTGGTATTTATAGCTGTGAGACACAGTCCAATCAGACCCAACTCACAGAGGAGTAACACGACGGAAGAAACTCCTAGATGAACAACCTCACCAATTCACAAACATACAGTTACTGGACAGTCCTCAATCCACACAACTCCTGCAATTTACATGAAAATAGGTAACCTAGTGTGGAGTAAATGTCTGGTCTTTACAATTGTTTGGAGTTTTGCATGAGGGCGAAAAAGTTCCCCATGAAGATTTAGCTAATTTTCAAGTTGTTCATGTGAATTCCCAGTGCTGAAAAATAGACAGCTATTTTTTTAAAGGCACAATTTCCAACAACAACAAAAAAAAAATTGCAAAAAAACTGTTCACTGCTAACAAGTAACAAGTTACCACCTACAACCCCAAGCAACTGCATAACAATGCATTTAAAACCGTTCACAGCACTCAAGGTTTTAGGTGGCCCTTGCAACACTGCCATTTTTTTTTTCATAAATGCACAAATCTATTTGAAGTTACAAATCAGAAAGATCCTCTGGTTTGTTGACTTGCTATAACAAAAATTCAACAAAGCACAGAAACTTCCTACCACCAAACCACAAGCTATATTACCGGCACAGTAAATGAAAGTCAATGAAAATGATACAGTGCACAAGTCACTCCCTATCACCTCTTAATTTCGTTCTTCAACTTCAAATAATTCTCAGGGGTTACACTTCCAAAACTTGAGGTCTACAGGGCCCCTGATTCACTAGAGCACAGAATAACAAGCTACATTAAAACCAGGCCCCCAAAAGGAAATGCACAAAGCACTTAATGAGCTCAACCAAAGCAAAGGACCAATGTTCGTTAGTTAACCCCCACGATACATACGTATACACGAGAAAAAAGATGAAAGCAGGACAATAAAAAGCCCTAGCAGTAATAGGTTGAAGGAGGAAGTGAATGAGGGGGTATTAGTGTATATTACATTTTAACAACCATATGAAGGCTGGACCGCAGAACACGTCTGGGCTGTTCTGGAAGATAGAGGATGGTGGGAATGCAAAATGAAAGAATAGTTAAGTCTAAGTGGTGCAATGAGAGCTATAAAACTGGCACTGCATTGACTTGCTGTATCAGTATAGTAGGAAAACTAACTAGAAATCAACAGTAAAGTGACTTGGAGAACTAGAAAGCTAAACTAAATCCACTTTTTCTGTTTGGGGGCATTTTCCCACTTTCATTGATTGGTATAAGTAGACAGGAAATGAAGTGGGTAATGGTTAAGGAAATAATATGACCTGGACTCAAACCTCTGTTTCCTAAGCAAGCACCACCGTTCAATGTGTCAGAGCATATGTCGCGAACCACAAGACTAGGCCATGGCTTTTAAGGATTTTAAGATCCACAAGCACCCACAAATATTCAAACTATTCAAAGTATAAAACTCTCTTTAAAACGACGACATAGACTAAAAACAAACAGAACTAATTTGGGCTTGTTCTCGCTTAAGTCAACAGGAGACTACAGGAAAGGGCAATTTAAACGAACAAATACACCTGCAAATAAACAGGAAAGTAAACAAACTAGAAAAGAGGCCAGGAAGCATTTTCCTGACACTCCAGCCCGGTGCCTAATGAATATGTGTACATGAAATGAGCCTTAATGAGCATTTCCTTCTCCCCCAATTAGCATGTGAAGAGCAGTAGGTGGAATATTAAATGAGAGGAATACTAGGTCAACACAGCAGCCCTTTACCTGTGCGCCGGAGGAATGGACCTGCGAGATGAACACGTCACAAGGGACACAAAAAAGAACCCGAGACGCCAGCGAGAAAGTTTTCCTCGTGCAGTCCAATGTTCTTTCATTTTCTTTATTTGGAAATGTGAACTCCTTTGTGACGTCCTCTCTTTTTGCAGCATATTGTGATTTAAAGATCAGAATACAGTTTGAAATACCCATTTAGCCTTTAGTGTATTTGCATTGAGTCTAATCTATATGACAAAACAAACCTTTATACAGATATACAAATAAAATTTAAAGTCTTTAAATTCTGCCATCCAAAATGTTGACACCTGTAGATATAGACACCTGTTTTCAGGGCGTATACACATGTACTTGGTAAAATGTTCTCTACAATGAGAACATCCTTTGGGAAGTTCCACCTGGGAAGAACTAGCATTAGCAAGCAGCATTATTAACAGGTAGCAAATTAGACTTTTGCCCTGCATCCAAATATACTGCAAGTAAAAAACAGAACTGAAAAGATGTGTAAATTCATAGAATTCATAATGCAGTAGGATGAAAAAAGTTACCTACTACTTCCATCGAGATTACGAATGTCCGTATTTCATTCATAACATACTTTTTGTTTTTTAATGGTCGCAAAGTTTTTATTCAAATGTAGTACCTACTAAACAGTGTATGATTTTGGAATGAGTTAAGGGATGGTCAAAATACACTTTTCCTTTCATTGACTTTCATTCATATGTACGCGAATGCATCAGACCAGA
Source organism: Meda fulgida (assembly GCA_030578275.1). NCBI lineage: Eukaryota > Metazoa > Chordata > Actinopteri > Cypriniformes > Leuciscidae > Meda > Meda fulgida. The sequence goes on from CM060636.1 coordinate 21,373,479, forward strand.
AACGCAAGCTCATGCGCAGAGTTTCGCATTTTGCTACATTCCAAAGTTCAAGTTTGGTGTAAAAGAACGCATATTTTTGCAGTCAAGTAAATGGTATATTTCAAAGATGTACTATTTGTTATGTTAAATTTATGTTTATAATAAAAACAGCATGGAGTGTGACATCATATCACAACCGTTGCAGTGTCCGTAAAACATTTTTGTGTCAAAGTCTAGTGAGACGGCGTCTTTGGTTAGCAAGCTAACAATTTAGCCTATAGCTCAGCATAGTGCTAAGTGGTTAAAAAAAGCTAATCTAATTAGCTCGGACAAGATATTATAATTATCATTATTAAATAAAGGACAAATTCTTCGTATTTTTATGACGTTGAGTTAAAGGGTTCGTTCACCCAAAAATTATCCCATAATTTATTCACCCTCAAGCCATGCTAGGTTTATACGGCTTTCTTCTTTCAGCCAAACACAATTGGAGTTATATTAAAAAATATATTGGCTCTTCCAAGCTTTATAAAGGGAGTGAATAGTAACTGAGATTTTGAAGCCCAGAGAGCTCATCCATCCGTCATAAAAGAAATCCATACGACTCCAGGGGTTTAATACAGGCCTTCTGAAGCGAAGTGATACGTTTGTGTCCAAAAATATCGATAATTATAACTTTTATAAACTGTGATCAATGGGTTCCGGCAACGTCTGTCCGCGCGCTCACGAGAGAGTCGAGTTCCAACGCATGACGTAAGATGTAGGAGTAGTGTAAGCTTAGGTGAGAGTAGACATCTAATTCGTGACCGGTGATTTGTTTTGCTCTATACTCTGTGCTTCCGTGTTCATCAATACATCATGCGTCAGGTCAAAGGTCACTCTTCCGCCGGAACTCGACTTGCGCACGGAAGCCAGTGATTACGGTTTATAAAGTTATAATAAATATGGATATTTTTCTGCAAGTCGCATCTCTTCGCTTTTCAGAAGGCATTTATTAACCAACCGGAGCCGTATGGATTACTTTTATGATGGATGGATGCACTTTTTTGGGCTTCAAAATCTCACTCCCATTATAAAGCTTGAAAGAGCCAGGATATTTTTTTAATATAAAACGATTGTGTTTGGCAGAAAGAAAAAAGTCATATTCACCTAGGATGGCTTGAGGGATAATTTTCATTTTTGGATGAACTAACCTTTTAAGTTAGTTCACTTTGTTTCCTTTGTAAACTGATAGTTGGAATTATTTAATTCTGGTCCGTGTATTGTTTTCTTTTATCGGTACGAGTATCTCTGTGCGCCTTGGGGCAGCTTTCCTTCAGATGTGATCGTGACACCACACAGGAGACAGTGCAAGCCTGAGAGACAAAACCTGTTCCAACTCTTCCCTCAGAACCAGAGCAGAACACAAGCACCTGTCCTCACCCTTCTCCTCCTCTCTGCCTTTGTGTGTGTGTCTGTGTGTGTGTGTGTGTGTGTGTGTGTGTGTGAGAGAGAGAGAGAGGAGATAGAGCGCACATCATTTATCACTTGTGTTCTCGTCCAAAAATGTCGCTTTTGTGGGGTGACTTTCAACCGTGCTAACCTTGCTCCAAATTGCTAACTGTTTACTTTTTCTTTTCCAACATGTCATTGATTTTCCTCACCTAATATCTGTTCCTCATCGTTAACACAAAGAGAAACACTGTGCGGCGTGAGGAGACCCTCTAACCCTCCAGCCGGAGAGCTCTCGAGGGCCGCTGGGGCCCCGCAAAGGGTCTTGGTTTAATTAAACCATCACAAACGCGCTTAGAACAGCAATCAACCTAATGATCAAAAAGGGTCTTCAAAGCCCATGGATGGTCCCCTTTGCACAAATCTGAAGGGGGGGGGGGGGCTTGCGAATAAACAAACAAAAATGAAGATTAAAATACAAGGCTCGAAGAGCCAAGAGCATGCTGTTTGAGGACTTGGAACGAAGTAAAGCGATCGCTTCAGTTTCCTTTTACGTTTGTTGTGACTTATTTACCAGCACGCTTATCTCAAAGGGCGAAACAATGGCGCACATTTCTATCAGAAATCATTACAGGCCATTTCAAATCATTTCCGCGCAGCTAATTTCATAATAGCGGAGGGAAACATTGATTGTAACCAGATGCTACATATCTACTCTGTGGAAAACTGGACAGAGCAATTACGCAGCACAAGTCTCGGCCTACCCATGCTCCCTCTCGCACACACAAATGTACACTAAGTGCTTCCACAGCCAAAGTGCTTCACATCAGCTTAAGCCAAATACATTAGCACATTATCATACAACACATATAGACTCTGGACTAGATTTTAAGTGTACAATGAAGTGATTTCTGAGAAACAAAAATCAAAGAAAAACACGGTGGCACCTGCATAGCATGTTGTCAGGTCTATGTTATGCATATTGAACATTTGTCGTTTGAATAAGTCAAATTTAAATCAGACATCTATATTTCTTTATTTATTATAGGACCTATATTTCATCCTAATCAAGGTGTAAATGAAATGATCCTAATACTGTGGCTATTTATTAAGTCAACATGAATGAAACTTTCCTGGCTTAATTTTAGTTTGAACTGTTTTAGCTCAGTTTAACTTTTAAAAATTACTTTTCACCATTCAATCAATTCTTGATGGACAAAATCAAGCCCTGCCCTGCATTTCTCATTATACTTTGAAATATTGCTCTTTCTGGGAAGTTCATACTTGCGTCTTAGGAGGTCGTAATCACAACACTAGTTGCATTCGAATCACTTTGGTTGTAAATGTAACAAATTGAATTCAATACAGATGCTGCATTCGATGCAACCGTCATGTTTTCCGTCTGACACAACTCAAAATCTCAGTGCTCAAAGAATTCCCCAGAATTCCAAAGATTTTCCTACTCGTAATTACAACTTTGTGGTGCCGTTTATGGTGTTGACTTGAATGCTCCATTAATCACATTAAAATGGGCTGTAAATATGATTGAATTCTATGTTTGCTTAGCACATTAGCATTAATACCATATCAATAATACAATTTCCTGTTTAAACTGGACAGATCTCATCCAACATTTACAGTTTATGGTTCTGTGTCCACTCCAAATAAAGGTGTAATTTTATGCTTATGTGGCTCTAAATTGTTCTTCTAAACAAAAAATACGTTAACATTTTATTGAGGTTTTCACTCATAAATATTGTTCAATGGTTTGGGATTCAATTTACAACAATTATAGGCCATCTAATGATAAAACAGTGTTATTGATGTGTGTAAAAGTGTACGGTTTACTATTTAACAAGAATAAATCATTCTTACATGCGCTGCATGTCTTCGTTACACTTTTTTAAAAAGGCCTGCAGTTTCAGTGGCCTGATTGTAAGATTAATGTTAGTGTGTGCTAAATGGTTTGCATATGAACCGAAACCAGACATAATATCAGAATTTCCTTTTGCTCTTTAATGGAAGAAATGAGAGACCCTGCCTGCAGTGAGAGCAGCTCCTGTTGGCATTCAACCAGCCCTGAGTGAAAGAGAGGAAGAGAGGTAAAGAGAACGAGTGATTTATGGAGAGCTAGAGAGGGGGTTCACTCACTAAAGTCCCATTGAAACACAGTGCTCCTGGCCCCGGGCTTCACCATTCATCACCACGTACCACCACGTCACTTTGTTTATCATCACCGACACACACACACACACACACACACACACACACACACACACAGAGGCCAAACAGTGCTTAAAATTCAATCGCCCTTTAGTAAAGATTCGGGAAAATTGGCCCCGAGTAATCTATGTTTGTGAGACTCTGATCTTTTTAACTTTAGATTCGTAGATTTGTGGTTGAGGTGCAGTCACATTTACCATTGATCTGTGAATTTTCATTGACAAAATCCAGTCACTTCAATAGGAATTCATGCAATCGTGAATTACGTTTGAGGGCGAGAGATTTCCCCATCGGGATCAAGTTGGTCAGGCGAATTTGCCATGTTGACCAACATAAAATGGTTTGGAAATGACTTTGTGAGCTGTGGTTCATATATCACTACACTTTTGACAATGGATATTATCAAAATGAAGGGACGTTACTATAACATTTACATTTTAGGGATTAAACTTCAGCGTATTTAAATTCCACACCATGTGTGCTACAAATATAAAGTATACCTCAAATGAAGCTGCTTTTTGAGAACATAAGTGATATTACATTTCTGAGAGATTAGACTTATGATTATTATCTGTCAGGCAAAAAGCCCCATTGACCATGTAGGGACCAGAATATAAGATCCAAAATAGCATACTTCCCTATAGCATGCGAAAAACGGTATGTGACGAGTAGTATGTCCGTATACTTATAAAAGAGTAGGCAAAAAGTGCTCGGATCGCCTACTTCTTCCGGCGAGATTCTAAAGTGTGCATATGATGGACACTTTACTATCCCATGAGGCCACGGGATTTGTGAATGGCAGTGAAGCGACGTGAACTGATGCTGGTAGGTCACATGATAATGACAAAATGGCGAATATAGTACGTCCATTATATTCATACTGCACACATTCATACTATTTAGAACATACTTTTTCAGCTGTCGTGAAGTAATTACTTATTCAAAATAAGTACTTACTCGAGAGTATGCGATTTCGGACGCAGCCATAGGGATGGCTTTTTTTAATTAGGCCAATAAGCAACATCCTAGCAGCTGCACAGCAACCTGGCAACCACCCAGAACACCCTAGTATTGTGGTGGCAAGTTTTGCAAACAGCACTCACATTTTCAGCAGAAAATATAAAAATCTACTCTTCTGATGAGATTTTAAAATCTGTCGCAGGTCATATAAGTGGTTTTAATACATAAAACATTAAACATGCAAAAACAAAGATAATTAAAAAAAACTGAGAGAAAGAGGATATGATGTAAAGAGGGGATGAATTACTGAAGGTCAATAAATAGACACACACTAACATGAACAGAGGAGAATTCATAACAGCATGTAACACAGTTGGACAGCACATCGCAGAAGTAAACTGGAGCAGACATATTTGATATAATCATGGCCAATCTTTACTAAGTCAATCCTCTCAGGTGTTCAAGAGAGACCCGCGTGTGTGTGTGTGTGTGTGTGTGTGTGTGTGTGTGTGTGTGGGGGGGGGGGGGGGGGGGGGATGTGCAGAAGTCTACTGAAACGTGTTTGAAGATATAAAGTCTGAGTGACGGTGAGTTTAGAATCTGCTGGAATGATCAGGAGATATTGAGAGTATGAAAGATAAAAAAAGAAAGACATCAAGTGTGAGATTGTGGTCAGTGACCTAAATTTCCTGCATTCTTTTCTCAACCCTGCAGTAAATGCAGCATGCTGCACTTTTAAAAACAAGAGCGGTTTGTGGTATTCACGCATTTGTGTGTGTTTGGGGTAGATTCTTTTCCAGACACATTAATAAAATATGGTCGGAGGCCAGGTGCACACTGAATCTCTTTAAGAGAGCCTCAGGGCATCTTTGCATTGTCTCCTCCCAGCAGCCCTGTGTGTGATGTGCGTTAGGGGCCGCCACCTGCTGTACCAACACACACTCGCGCGCAAGTTACGCTCCAGAAACGGTGCCCACACACACCACGACATCTGAGATTCTCTCTCACACACCTCTTTATCTGTGTCATAGAAAAAAAAAAAAATTCCTATAATGATAAATGATGCACTTAGCTGCTCTAACAGCTCTCTTGCACTCATCTACACACACAGGCCATAAATATGAACTTCATACATGTTCAGTTAAGCTCCTAATTAAGTCATTAATTAAAAGAGGAGTGTTGTGACGCTAATATACTGCCAGTCTAAACCAACGGGTATAAATTTAACTAACGAGCATCGGCCCGCATTAAAATGTTGTGCGTGGTGTCAATACATTCGGCAGCGTTAAACTGACATCATCTAGGAGTCAACTGCCATTTACTACATTGTTCCTGAGACAGTGTTTAAAACTTGATCTACATCACATGTGAGTGGTGTGTTTTCCACATGGGCTTTTGTACTGTTACTACATTACATTCACTAATAACTGCATGGATTATTTGCATCTGTATGGAGAGGAATTCGTTCTTAACCTCATTCTAATATTATTTAGACATGTATAGACAGAGAGAAACAAGCCTGCAGCCGTCTTTAGAATTTTGCCTTTGAACTTCCGTTTCTGCAGCATCTCCGTATATTTCTATGGCATCGCTGTTGAAGAGTAATGAGCTGGTGAAGTGGATTTACTTGTGGATTGTAGCTAACAAAAATGATCATGAGCTTTGTAATGTTTGAAGTGGATGTCATAATAAATGTCAGTAGAGAGGGAAGATTTTAAAACGAGAGGTTCGTTCATAAATCCGTAAGATCTTACCGCCATGCTGTGGAAATACAAACCGGAAGACAGAACGCAACGAAAAGGCTTATACATGTATTTTCTATGTATAAAATTTCATCTTAACACATTTATAAGGGCACACAGAGTGATTGTTTATACATGTGGTTTTAATTATTATATTTTTTTCTGAAAATTTAGAATACATTTTAGTACAAAAGTTATTGATGAATCATGATTTGGTCATGAAAACATTTGTATGCAGATTTCACTTACAAATTTGTGCATATGCACAGTAGTGAATGAGACCCAAAAGTGACGACTAATTGTCAGTCACTTGGTTTTTGACTTTAAGGTACAGTCATTTTACCGTTGTTTGACAGGAATCTGCATGATTGGGAATTTCGCATAATGGTGAAAAATGTTCACACAAATATAGTGTTGACCAACAGAAAGTTGATTGGTTTGAAAGTGATTCCTGTGTAGGGCTATCATCAACATTGCGCAACCAAATGTTCGAATGGTTCGAATATGTGTTTTTTTTTTTAGGGAATATTCGAACGTCATTTTTGAGCAATGTTGATGATAGCCCTACACAGGAATCACTTTCAAACCAATCAACTTTCTGTTGGTCAACACGATATATTTGTGTGAAAATTTTTCACCATTATGCGAAATTCCCAATCATGCAGATTGGGATCGAGTGTGAGTGAGGTCTGCGGTCTTGGCCATTAGGTGATTTACTTGTTTTTGTGTAGGTAATACGTTGTCAAATATGTTTAAACTTAAATAAACTACCTATACGAGACATAACTATCTTGTATAGGTAGTTTATTTAAGTTTAAACATATTTGACAACGTATTACCTACACAAAAACAAGTAAATCACTTAATGGCCAAGACCGCAGACCTCACTCGCACTCGCAGGCACTCTTTCTCTCTCGCCCTCACGCTCTCTGCGCATAACGGTTTAAATGAACAACAACAATAAACAAATGTTGAGTGCTGATCAAGAGTTTTGTGCAAGCAATTTAAGGTTGCGACTCTTTTCCCAAATATAGCAGGCTTCATTCAGAGATTGAAAAAAATATTATTAACATTAATTGAAGTTTTACAGTATATAGAACCGACATTGAACGCTCCGAGCAAGCTGTGCTGTGGTAAACATGGAACTTTTCCTTCACATGAAACGGTAAATAATCAAACCAGTGGAAGCCTGCAGTGCATGAAACTGCTGTATCTAACCTACCTTATTCATGCAATATCTATTCTGTCAGTACAGTAGCCTACACTTTAGTAATGTTTCTGTTTAACGTTAAATAAAATGAGGCACACAATTCCGGGAAATGTGACAACAAAGACCCCTCAGGCAGCGCGCCCACTCGCAAAGCAGACAGCCGCGCCTCTGCTACCGCAGGTGTGTTTTTCCACATTCGAATATTAATTTTCACCTTCGAAATTCTGTTTTTTAAAACTATTCGAAAATATATTCAAATTTAGAATATTTGTTGACAGCCCTCTTCCTGTGTAAGTAGTGCATCATGCTAGCCTGACTTCGTCATACTCATATTCTAGTCAGAATGTGAGTCTGATACTGCTCCATAGGGCTTTGATTATGAGGCGTGTCTTAACCGAACCAGGAAAAAAAAACTCTGCACTCAATTGGATAGACCTACAACCAATCAGAGCAAGCAAACGGCAAGGAAGGACGGCAAACACATCTTTACGAGCGACAAATGCTTGATTGCAGTTCTCTGTTCGTCTTTTAAAATTAATGCGCTGCCGATTTATTTTACAACAGACGCGATAGCGGAATCTATACATCTATACATCTCACTTCTCCAGCTGCAGTCATCTTTGATGTAAACCAGTTCAAACCAAGCGCTCTTTGATGACGTGATTAATACGTAACTCCAGATCATCTGTCCATCATCGTATAAAGCCCGCCCTGGCAATTTGATTTGCCAGACGATTTCTGAACCGATCATAATTACTCCTCAATGGATCGAGTCCAGACCGAAATTCCCGAATCCCGATGTGGGCGGGGTTCGGGCTGGCATCCAGGCTAGCATCACGCACTGCTACACTAACAATGGACCTTATTTTCCCACAAACATTTTGTTGCACTTTACAAAATGTCTACGCTGCAAGTGAGTGTTTTAGTGTGATAGAGTGATGAACTAACCTTTCTCTTTAAGGATTTTCTTCATATTGATGCCGGAGTCTCGTTCTTGCAGTTCTCCATCGGTCTGGTTCAAAACTGCACACATTAAGAGAAAACATGTTTAAAAAGAGTCCTCAAGGTTGTCCCCAGAAGTCATGCAATTCTGACAAAACACCCCTTTGAGAGCAGATTTTTTTATCTATGGGTAGAGGTTAGTCTGTAGTCATTATAATTAGCTTTATAAAAACCATTCAGTCTATGGATTGTCTGAATTGAAACTCATTGTGTTTGTGTGTCTACTGACCCAGGCGTTCGGGACTCTGTGTGTGTGGGTTTGGTGAGCTGGACACACTACTGCTGGGGTGGGAAGAGGGCTGTGATCCGGGACGAGGCGCTTCCTCCAGAGATGGAGCAGGAGACGGACTGTCCTGTACACACTCCTGAAACACACACACAGATTCAGTTTACATATTCTTTACAAAGGACTCAAACATACCTGCCATTTTTACTGAACAAAACTGGATCTCATAGTTTGATCCAGTGACATTATCGTTAACTAAAACCATAAAACAACTATATCAAAAAACTAGTTGACAAGGAAACCTTTAACATTTTCATTTAGTTTAAGTTGAAGTACTAAATAAACTAAAAACGAATAAATAAAAATGAAATCCTACATTGACTTTTTTTTTTTTACACAAAATTACTAAAACTAAAATTATTTCCATCAACAATATCTGATTTTCCCACAGAAAAAAATTACAAATAAAATATCTTTGACATCTCCGCTGTTTCTTCTAAACAGCAATGAGGTAACATGGAGACTTTCCCTTGTCTCCTGCTTGTCTATTTTTTTTTTTCCTGAGGAAAAGTGCCCTTGCATGCCTTTCAGAGATCTCAACAATATCTCAATCTATGCTCAGATTCACTAGTCAGATATTTTTAAAAGATATGAACTAAATTGTCACATTCGTTTCTATAGCTCTGTACTCTTATTGTACATCAACAATTGCCTAATTTTTGTCTTTTATTTTCCCAAAAGACTTTTAGGGAAAACATCTGGGACAGAGTTGATTCTTCAATGAAACATAACTGAGAAGTAAATTCCTCTAGAGGAATGAAAGATCAACCAACATTTTCTTTTATCATAGTAAAACATATTCTGTTGTGAACCCAGACAGAAGCTATTGCTATTTAGTGTGTGGCAGTGAATATCTATGTAAAAGTGTGTGTGTGTGTGTGTGTACTGTACGCCTTAGGCCATTTCTGCATCTCAGAGAAACACAAAAGTGTCCTCCTCCAACTGTAAATTGACTCACACCCTCCTCTCAGGGGGAACATGGCAGTAAGATAACAGATAGTGTTTGTCTTAAAAGCCTGCATCTAATATTCCCTAATACACGCTCCGCACGGACCCAACAGAACATTTATTCTCTTATTCCTCCTCTGAGTATTTGGAATCAAACTCTCTCTTGTAGAAATTAAGACGGTTTGGTATACAGCTTTGTCCCAGGTGTTAAATGGCTCATAGAGCGAGACAGACTCGTATCTAACGTGTCACTGGAGCAAGACACCAATCCGATGGGATCTGCAGCTGATGTGAAAATGAGCTGACTCTAGCTGAGAGTCCTAATGAAGGACTTTTCTGTGTTTGGCCACTGAAGTCTCAACTTTGTGTCTTGTGCGTGTTACCTTGATGACGGACGCTCCTGCTCTGGACAGGGGGCTGTGCATCTGAGCAGCTGCGGCCATGTTGGCGATGGTGTTCAGGTGGTTCATCTGGTTCATCGCCATGGCAACGGAGGCAGGCGGCAGACTGACGGGCAGCAGGGGGTGGGGCATCATCATAAACGGCAGGTCCAGCCCTGAGAGAGGACGACAGAGAGAGACTTAGGTAGGAGGCAGCAATCACTTCGGTTTACCTCGCTTTATATTTAAAGGCAACATTAACTCAATTCATAGGTTTTCATAGGAACGTCCAACTGGAGAGCAAAACTAAGACAATGATATTAAAACACCAAATACAGTATACACCTTAGTCTATCCTCATGTCGTATGGAAACTCATTTGCACAAGTCATAAAGTTACAGTAGGCTGTTTAATGCTTAAGGTCATGAGACATTTTTAATATAACTTTTAAAATGTAAATTTTTTTTCCAAAGATTCTTTGATGAATAGATTTTCAAAAGAACAGCATTTATTTTAAATGGAAATTTTTGTGTTTTGCAAATCTTATTGATGATGCATTCTGTATACAGGCGAACGGATGCGGCCAAAATATGAATGCAGTGCACTAAATTGCATGTTTTAGCAGTTTACCATAGAAAACTCTTAATGTGGCTTAATGCATTAAGACAGTGATATTTTAAGTAAACTTTTTAATAAAACATACTATGTACGGACAAGCAGATGAACCCAGAATATGAGCACAATACGCAGTTTCACGTTAACCGTATTCCCATAATAAAACCATTAAAAATAAAACACTAAGCATGCAATTTAGTTATATACTATGCTCATCATCACGCTTGTATATGGTATGCATCATCATTAAAATGTATATTGAATTTGATCTTTTAATATCACTGGTTTTAGTGCGTTAGACGTTTTTCACATTAAGGATTTTTTTATGTTTCACTGTTTTTAGTGACTGAAATACTATGATATGGTGCTGTATAACTTGTAATTTGTTCACATATGTTTGTTTTTCTTCTTTTGAGAAGTGAGACGGATAATTGTCCGGCCTAAAATGCAGAAACCTGCAATACAGGAAACCTTTGAATACTTTTTTCTTTTTAATGGTCATGTTAAAATACTCTATTTGACCAGGGTGACACAGCCACACTGGCTCAACCAATGGCGTAAGCTTGGGGCAGGACTATCAAATCCTAGTGGATAGAATCACGCTCAATGTTTCCCTCAGTTTCACTCGAAGTACATCACTTTAAAGAAGTAAAATGTAAATTTTGTTTACGTTGGCATTAAAGAAAAAAAACGTGGTATAAGAAAAAATGAAAATGATTTGATAGTCATGAATACACTATCCACCTTATTTTTAACATAAGAGCGAAACAAAAGAATAAACCACTGAACCAAAGAACGATAACAAACACGACGTGTAGCTCAATCGGGCCGAGAAGAATCAATGCACCTGGAGCTGGCGTGAATGAGTGGATGTGATGAATGAATGACTCACGGTTAGCCAGGAGATGACTCTGCTGTAGGGAAGAGAGATGAGACCCTGACAAGCCGTGCTGAGCGGAGAGGCCGATGTGAGCCAGACCGTGCTGGGCTCCGGAGGAGGGGGACTGGAGTTTCTCTTTATCCCAGGACGACTCACTGCCGCCTGGAGACAGAGAGGGAGGGTTGAGTGAGAGTCTGGATCCCTATACAGAGCCAGAACTCCAGGTGTAATCACAGAGACAAGACTGGAGCATACGGATAAAAATCATTAAAAGCTTTTCCTTGCTCTTTTGAAATAAAATGTTGGATTTGCACTATGCGAAATATTATAAGAGTTCAAACACCCTAGTCCAACCTGGTGTAATATAAAAACTAATTTGCATATACTCTCATTTGCATATACTCTCTTTGTTGGGCAGTTGTGGCCTAACGGTTAGAGTTGGAATTGTAACCTGAAGGTCGTGTAACCTGAAGGATTCCCGTGCCCTTGAGCAAGGCACCTAACCCACAAATTTCTCCCTGGGCGCGACTGCTCCGTGTGTGTGTGTGTGTGTGTGTGTGTGTGTGTGTGTGTGTTCACTACTCACTGCTCCTAATGTGTGTGTGCACACTAACTTGGATGGGTTAAATGCAGAGGACAAATCCCAAGTATGGGTTACCACATCACTTCACTCACTTATTTAAAAAAATTAAGGTTTCAAAAGGTAATTTTTGCAACGATGCCATAGAAAAACCATTTTTGGTTCCCAAAAGATCTTTTCAGTGTTCAGTTCTTAAAAAAAAAACCATGTTTTTCTTAGAGTGAAGAAAATTTTAATAATCTAAAGAACCTTTTTCAACTACGCAGAATCTTCAGTGGTTCCTTGGATGTTAACGGTTCTTTATGGAACCATCGATACCAATAAAGAACCGTTATTTTTAAGAGAGTAAGTCTTAAAGTTACAATAGTCAGTTTAATGCTGAACGTCATTCGAGAGGCTGGAAAATAAGACCATGAATTATATTTTATTATTAGAAAAGACCAAAGTTATTTGATCAAAGATGCAGTAAAAACAGTAATGAAATATCTGTGAAATATTTTTTAAAATATAAATGCTGTTTTGGAAAAACTGAATTTTCAGCATCATTACTCCAGTCTTTAGTGTTATGTGATCCTTCAGAAATCATTATAATTTGGTGCCCAAGAAACATTTTTTATCATTATCAATTTTGAAAACAGTTTTTGCTCCTTAAAATTTTTGTGGAAGCTGTGATGCTTTTCTTATTGCAAAGATTCGTTGATGAATAGAAAGTTCAAAAGAGGATTTATTTTAAGCAGAATTTGTTTTTGCATAATTGTAATTCTCATTTCTATAATGCAACATTTTACATTATAGAAAAGATAAGATAATGTTTTAATTATAATCAGCAGGATTTAAAGGCAGAACAACTACAAAACATGTCAAATGACATTTCAAAATATACAATTATTTTATTTTTTTAAAAAGCAAAACAAAATCATCCTAAAATAGGCGGAAGAGAACAGTTGTGAGAACACTTATAGAGAGTGTTTCAAAATATTACAGTAAAGGAAGGACAGAAAATGTAAGTGCAGTGGGGATTTGAACGCGTTACAGTACAGCCTGATTCAACCCTATGCGTTCCTGTGAGCACGATCACACTTTTATTAAGTCTTGAGTCTGACCGCCTCCACAACTTCAGACCCAACTCGCGCTCAAAATCCCATCTCTTCCCAAGCAGTTGAAGAGTTAACCCCTCTGCCAATCACTCTAAACTCATCCCAGAACGGATGGCATCTGGGAATTAATCGCTGGAATGAAATGCAGCAGAAAAGCTAGCTGCTAAGTGTCATAAAACAACTTAAGTTGAATTAGTTGAGAGAAGAGTGAGAAAGATTGCAAAGCAGAGGAGAGGAAATCATTGTCTAATTCTGCCTAATAAGCAACGGAGGTCCTACGAGTGATCCAGCAGATGGTGTTTTTGCAACAGATTGCAGTGAGTGATTCTTTTAATAATAATACGAATTAAAATCTCTCTCTGTAGAACGCGGGGGCGCCGTTCATCGGGGAGTCGTTTGAATGAGCAGGAAAAAACAGCCTGATAAAGTAATGGCTATGCCCAAACACCTGAGGCCGAAGCGGAGAGCGCGTACACGTGTGTGTGTGCGCGTGTGATGAGATGAGTGGGGCGGACGGCTGATGAAACACAAAATGATGAGGGAGGAACCGTGCGTTCATGACATTTGATATCAATACACAATCCATAAGCAATACGAGTGAAGACGTAATAGGATGTAAACTGCTTTAGAATGAATTCTGAAGCCATTTGTGAGGCCCATCGGTGCGTAATGATGCATAGATATTACTGTAATCAGTTGTAGTATCCCTTCAACATGATGTAAATATTGAACGTTACAACACAAAACTAGAACGGTGTCCACACTGTATTTTCCTAATTTGCTTTCTAATCTCCTAGAATGGGATTCATGTTTTATAAATATTTATATTCAGAAGACAGGCAGAACACAAGTTATATTTTAAGAAATATAATATATTTAAGTAAAATAAAATAACCAAGGAAAAGTGAGAGGTTTTCTGAAGGAAATAAAAAAAAGTCTGTTCTGGAATGTCATGATGAGCAGATGATGGCATAATTTGTATTTTTGAGCGAACTATCCCTTTAAGAGAGACATAGATGAACAGGGACAGAGAGCAAAAGTGTTTGCATTGCAAATTCCACATGACCTATATTTGCTCTTGTCTAATATAATTAATTTCTGAACATACGAGCAGAGCTCAGAGGTCCCGCAGTATAGGTGCTAAATAGCCAACCGATGTTTCTTCAACTATAGCCATTTTTAGCCCTGTGGACTTATAGAAAAGAATCTCTTTTAAAACACGCTTTTTACACTCTTACTCGTTTATTTTAAGTGCCTAATGTCCAACAGTATATACATTTATCATTGGAGAATAGTGCCTTTTTGTTTAAAAGTCATGAATGTTTCCACAACAGTGTCATATCCATCACATCTGACATGATGTATTGTTTAAAAACATTCTCTAGTGGAAATGACATTCTAAACTTTTTTTTTTTTTTTTTTTCAAATAAAATGGCTGACTTTGTCTTGCTTAGGTTTCATATCTAGCATTTCATTGTCAATTTGAGCCATATTCTTTTACAGGTTGAAATAGATATATACATACAATCATGCATACATACATATAATTTATTAATTAAAAAATATGTATTAAAATAGTTTGTGGACATCACAAATGAGGGAAGTAATATGTGTGAAAATAGTATGGTATATACACTGCCGTTCAAAAGGTGGAGTCAGTAAGTTTTTTAAACAAAAAACTTATCAATCGTTATCATTTAATGTATCAAAAGTGACAGTAAAGTACATGTAAAATGTTACAAAAGATTTATATTTCAAATCAATGCATTCATTTATCAAATAATGCAGAAACAAATGTGTTAAGGTTTATAATAATAATAATAATACATGTTTCTTGAGCAGCAAATCAGCATATTATGATGATTTCTGAAGGATCATGTGATACTGAAGACTGGTGCGATGCTGAAAATTCAGGAATAAATTACATTTTAAAATATTAAAAAATAGGAAAGTTATTTTAACTGTATTACTGTTTTTACTGTGTTTTTGATCTAATAAATGCAGCCATGGTGAGCATGAGAGACGTCTTTCAAAAACATGAAAAAAATCCAATAAAGATTTGTTTATCTAAGTTCATATGAGCAACGGTAAATATTTTTATGATGGACATTATTATTCAAGAATTAATGTCTGTGTCTGAGAGGGTAAAACAATAACATTTATAAAGGGCGTTTGAAAAGTAACAAAAATAAACAATGAAAGCACAATAAAAAGTTTCCAAGACCATTTTAAAGTAACCTTCAATTGAAAAAAAAAAAAAATCTGTTACAAAATTCAACCCTTGGGACATAAAAGTGCCTTTATGTAAAGAAACACATGTGCATGTATGCGTGAGTTTGTCTCACTCTGTTCCACTACATCATTAAACAGGCTTCATAATGATCACACAGCGAAGACATCATCTAAAGCACCATTTCTCTGTTTTATTATATATATCCCACAACTCAGCGCTGTGACCTCTGTAACAGGCTAACTGAAGCGGTAGTCTCTGCGAGTCTGTGTGTGTGTGTGTGAGAGAGAGAGAGAGAGAGAGCATGCAGTATATCAGAGCGAGTGTGGAGTTGAACTATCCACAGCTCTGGTGCTGATGGCCCATTTGGGTTGAATCCAAGAGCTCCTCCAGTGTTGGCTGCTAAAGTAATTAGCCTAAAAGTGATTCCAGCCAGTAGAGATAGAGGAAGAGTAAGCAAGCAAGAGAGATGGAGAGTGTCTATGTTTCGGCATCCCGTCCAGACGTCAGTCATGCTTTGAGAATGTGTCCATCACCGTGATGCTCCTTAACCACACGCTGACAGAGCTGGTTAACTGCATCCCTTTTTAAAAAGTCTGCCGTAATTGCGACACGCATCTATGGGCACGTGCACAGATACACTATTCCCCACTGCCCCCATGTGAAACTCAACATATTGAGCTTTCCGGTATTTATGTCAACCAAAATCAAGTATTTTTGTCATAATTATTAACATGTCAATGATCAAACTCACTCTGAAAACATCTTCAATTTGACTCACACTCGCAGTCACACACTCTCTGCCGTTATTTACGGTTCATTCAAGGTATTTGATCACTATGTGTGTTCCCTGTGCCATTTGAGCTACAGGAACAGTTATTTTTATTTGCACAGATGTGCTGGTTTGAATGCCATAAGTAGCAAAAGCTCATGCATATTAATTAGGTTGTGCACAAATAATTCAGAATGATTCCTTACTGTTTTGATAAATAGTCAATGTGGTGTGTTGATCCAGAAATCATGTCGGTGGTAGAGCATTTGCTCTTTTCCCAGTTACAAATGAACCTATTTAACAAGTTCCTATCATTCTCACGGTTAATTTAGGCATATGAACTTGTGACTTTATTTGATAACCTCATTCCTATCTGCTGCTATCAGTCTTGGGTTTTTGCAGATCAATGGATAGACACATGGATCAGTAATTGAATCCAAACATGACTAGTTGGTCCAGTGCCGGGTCAGAAATGAATGCGGGCAAAGATAAGGTAAGATAAGGGGGCAAAAAATTCCCCAAAATAAATCATGGTATCAGATTTATTTTTTCCGCATTTTTTGCAGCGTTGAGAATAACAAATCTATTACATTTCATTTACATTTAAATCTTTCCACGCCATTGATGGAAATTTATGGCTTTCCGCGTTTTCGCTGTTATACGTTCGGGGGCGCTATTACGCATCTTCTGAAAGAGAACTGAATCTCCTCAAAACACAGGTGAAGAAAAAGCAGAAACAAGCGATATCATATGTAATCATATGTATACGTAAAATAACGAGATCACCAAGACACCAACATTAAACAGCATATAAATCAAAACTGCCTAATGTTACTGAATGAAATGTCACCCAGAACGAGCTGTAGGACTGTGACGCTTTGGGGGGTGTTGATGGACTCGATCTATTCTATCGGTTTTGATCATCGATCTGAGTCCCATCCAGGGATAGTCTTTAACAAAAATGCGATTTTCTCAGCTTTTTGCTCAAAATATTGCTTTTTTATGAAACGTACCCACATTCAAGCATTGATAGAAAAGGTGTGCATGAAGATACAATTAAAACTGTTTTTTTGCTGAGGGTCTGTTCTTTATTTTTGACATATTGCATGGTCAAACATTCATACAACAAATTATTCTGGGGGCCATTACATTTTTGTGAAAATTATTTTAAAAAACACTGGCGGTGACTGGCAACTTTCTTTTTTTTAAACTCTGGCGGGGAAAGAGTTAATAAGGTAAGTTAAAAAATGCCCCTGGAAATCAATTCCATCTAGCAAATATTGCCCTTTAATGGAAAAGTAAATCCTGGTCCAGTGGCAACTTTGAGTATGAGGGGTTCAGGTTTCTAATTTGTCCCATATAACGTTTTATCTAGTAAACCAAAATTACAGTTGTGTGTAAGGAAGTGGGAACACATTTGTTTGCATTGTGTGGCTTCACTTCCATGGAATGGCGTGCAAGCTGTGAGATTTCCGTTAACAACGCAAAAACCACCCAACCAAACATTAACAATATTACAGCCAAACGCTGTAATACTTTTCCACATAACGTTTACTTTCTAAGTTTGCTTTTATTTTTAAAGTGCTTAAAGTTTCTGTCTAATAAATTATTAGTCTGAACTGTTAAGTGGTGTCAAAATAGTAGTCCCTCTTATGACACTTACCATCCAAGTAGGAAAACTTATCGGAAAACCAATGCCGATAATTAAAAAATGCCAAGGTATTGGCTATATTTGATGATCAATGACTAGTCCTAACCCTTTATGTGTGGGAGAAACTGTGTTTCCTCTTCCTTTAAACCACTGAAGTGGAGTGTTTGTTGGCCAGTCAGACTCACCATCTGGCACCTAAGCCTGCCTTCACCTACAGAGTTCACTGCCTGGAGACTCAAGTACATGTGTGTGTGTGAATAATATAACACTGGCCAGCGCATTAGCACTGAGGTCAAAAGTAGGGTGTCTTAAAAGGCTCACGTCATCAGTAAGCACAAAATATCCTTCAGAAAACGACACAAATCAAAACAAGAGCGAGCAAGCTTTGATCAGAGAGATATACAAATATTCTAGTGTTTTTTGGGGGGGGGTGGGTCATTACTTTTTTGTGGCCTGTGAATCATCATCTCGGCCGTGTTGTTTGGGCCTGTGATGGGTTTAGGGTCTTCAGGCCCCCGTTTGAGCGGTCGCATGTGTTGATGTTGGTCTGTCAGTAAACAAGAGTGTGTATGTTTATGCCTTTGGTCAGTGAAAAATCAGCAAGTATGGCGTGTGTTTAATCCACCCCAAAACACATCCTGGGCTAAACGTCTCACACTCAAGTACAGAGAGGATTCTGGTACCAAAGTGTGACAATAATTTTGAAAATGCTAAATTATTGACTAGGTCTTGGATAAAAATGACATCCCACCCCAAACTCCATTGGGCCAATGTTGCTATGTTTGGTCCGACTCATTTCAGCAAATCAGTTGTTTCGAACAATGTTGTTTCAAAGTTGTACAAAAAATGCTTCCCAGAAAAAACACAGCTTTGGTTTTGGATATGTTGCCTATGTTGCAGTCATTCCATTCATAACAACATGAAGCCATTTACAACCTCAATATAATTTGCATTTACAATAATAAAAAAAAATCAAATATATGTTTCTCTATTTTTAGTATATAAAACAATTTTCTATTCATCAAAAGTAGCTGATCTTCAATCCTTACGAATCAGAGTTCAAAATACACAGTTCTCAGTTCAGTGAGTCAGTGAGCTGCTAAAAAGAATTAATTGAAGCGCACACTGTCTAGAGTCAATGGTAAACATATAAACCATGTATAGCAACAAAACTCAGTGTTGCTTTGGTTCCGCCGTCTATTTAAAACTAAACCTACTGTGTGACACACACACGCATTCATTAATATCGTTATGCCAGCAAACCTTACAGTCTCATACACACAAACACACACACACACAAACTGTCCGGGAGCGCATTAACAGCTTGTAGCGGGTACGGGCAGAGGACGGCACGCTGGCACTCTGTTTGTCATATTTCTTGTGGGCCTCGCCATCTGCCGGGGTGGCATTTTCATGGCTGTTTACCCTGACTCCCGCCAAGGAATCATCTGCCACCGCATAATGCAGCCCGCAAAAAAAAGGGGGGATTAAGTTGGTAATGCAACTGAGACTATTGCTAATTTGGTGTAATTGGGAAGAAATGAAGATAAATGAGGGCGAGAGAAGGAGAGGCAATCAGTACGGCAGGCAGTACAGCTGTGCTTTTGGCCAAACTCGAGCCCCCCGCCCTCACCCCTTCCGAGCATCACCCCCCCGCCACGTCACCCTGTGCTCAACAAGGTGCATGCAAATTCAAGCTAATGACAAATACGCTGGGCTGACACACACAGCACAGGTTACAGCCTTATCGTTCATCAGCTTATAGGTGTAAACAGGAGACCTTCACACACAAATTCTCTTTGAGATATAAATAAATAAATCCCTAAAATAATATATATTTTATAAATAAATAAAACTAAACAAAAAAATGTATAATAATATGATTTTATGACAAATGTGCACAAAACTGCACATTTATTTGTTTTTTTATGTCTATATATTATTAATGTTTATTTCAATTTTAGTTTGAGCTATTTTAGTACATCAAGTTAAACTAAATGAAAATGAGATGTTGAACTAGCTGAAATAAAAAATGTTTAATTAAGTTTTTATAATTTATTTGATTGCAGTTATTCTTTTCAGGCAGCAAAAATATTTTATGATGTTAGTTTTAGTTAAAG
The DNA here is from genome assembly GCA_030578275.1 of Meda fulgida. NCBI lineage: Eukaryota > Metazoa > Chordata > Actinopteri > Cypriniformes > Leuciscidae > Meda > Meda fulgida. Next base: position 21,393,585 of record CM060636.1, read on the forward strand.
GCACAATATTTTTTTGTATAACAATATTATAAATGTTGTTGACTTACATTATCCCAAATATTTCCAACAATGTTTAAATCCAGAGAAATCAGCCATTTTAACCAGTGTAACGGCCCGTGTCATTGTGTCGCCTGTCAGTGACGTCATATCCGCATTACCTTCAATTTCTGGTCTTACTTCCGTAGAAACCATGGAAACACCAAAGATGCTTTGATATATTTAATATATTATGTATTTTGTTATAAATATTATGCGACAGAAAATGAATCTTGTTATATAGCTCAACACGGTTAGTCTTATTGTTTGAATCTCTTGATTTAACGTAAGTACCATGTTTGTACCCTCAGAGACACTATTTTGTCAAGTTGCTAACATAGCAAAATCAGAAAGACCCTTATTTGTAGTAACAGTAATTCAGCATTTTCTACACCATATAATATATTTAAAAATGAATTACATGCCATTTAGCAACACAAGTCATCCTAACTTTTAATAATATGATATTCTAATATCGATCTAGTTTACTGCAGTGTGCAACAAGTGTCTCATACATAGTAATGTTATAACATAACTTTCAACACACTCAAATGTATGTTTAGTATGATTTTTCTGCCCAAGTAAAACAGTGCTGTGTTACCCCGTCATTTTAATTTGTCAGATAAAGCCTGTATTCATTATAATGAAATAAAATAATGTGAATTGTGAAGTTCAAGTTCAGGAAAGGAGGTGGATATTAAACAGAACTTAATTTGTTGTAAATATAAATAAAATAAACAAAGAACAAAACATAAGGAGTGGCATACTTGTCAGATGGTACAGGTCAGAGCTCTTTAAATTGTTTATGTTCATTATTGTTGTAATGCTACGTGCTTTGAGACATGAGGTAGTTTAACGCCGTCTCTCGTGACACATTTGTTTGCTCCCTGCTGTACGCATGCCTTCAGAGCGTCTTCAAAGGACACGTGCCTTTGGAGACGCTCTGGAGGCAGGGTGGGAAGGCAAAGCTAGTTCGCTATTGTAAGCCTTTCTGAAAATTGCCTACCCTACCTTTAATAGAGGGCTACTGCCCAAGTCATGCCTACCATGGCTGTATTGAGAAGTTTTAATTTCACAACAGTGACAAATAGTGTCAAAGTTCAGGGCAAACACGATCTCTACCTGGCTGTCACCAGTGAAGGTAGGTACGGGAGACGTGGACGCTGCTCGCCTGCTCTGCGGATGGCTGTGGTGACTGTGACGAGATGTCCGAGAGTGGGAGGGGCTTGTGCAATTTCAAGTTCCTGTTTTAAGTTACACCTGGCTTTAACCCCAGTAGAGATTTTATTTGAAATATGTTTTAGTACATCAGCTGACATAGGTCTGGAAGTGTATCTTGTCTATATGTAATATACTGGTTCAGACACAGTTTGCAGTGTTAAGAGTTTCATGATCTGTGTCTATCATACAGGTTTTCAGGTTAGGAGGCTGATGCGTACATGCGTATGTGAGTGGCAGCGTGTTTTCAATGCTTTGTGGGACGACCGCTGAGCTCTCTATATCCATCTACACTGTGCCAGACACCCCTCTGGCTGCCCTCCCCGCAGAATCCACCCTGCTCCGCACAGATGTCCCCACACACACCTCATACACTAAAGCCCCCTGAGGAGGACAACCTTCACTGCTATACATCAGTCTCAGCCGCCATAGCGATGCGACATCTGCGTGGATCTCCGTTCAGTCCCACTGTATGAGAATGATCTGCGCTGTGCGATATGATGCAAGCAGGTAACAACACAAACACAAAACCTGCCCTGGAATAGAGGACACAATACTGTAGGAGAGATTGGGGGTAAGCTGTGCCACTTTCAAATCATCGTCTATGCTATGCAAGGAAAATTTTTGAAAACTAATATAGTAATATTTCAGGATATCTGCTACCAATTCAAGAAAGCATCTATAACTTTAGACCATAAAATGTGACCTCTTAAAAAAGTCCAGTGACACAAGTTGAATAATTGGGGGAAATATGAACATTTGAATTAATATTTTTGTTTTAAATTAAAATATGAACATGCGCGCAAAAACATTTACTAATGGACAATTCCATTGTGAGATACTTTATTACATGTCCATAAAGCAATATTGAGTTTATCATTTTGGACCAATGCAGCGCGTCTGAGCGCGAGCTGATCTTGATCAAGCGATCAGCGGATCAGCGCTGCGTCATCTAGTGAGAAGCATTCACATTTCTCCGTTATTAACGAATCAAACAGTGCTGACGTGGAAACCAGGAAGAAACATTGTGCCATGAATGAACTATCCAGTGTCCACAGATCAGCAACATTCATCATGGATTTACTGTAGTTAGACTGTAACCATGGAAGTTTGGCAGAAATAGTAGGCTACAATGATTTCAAGTAACATCGGTTTTATTTCAACATTATGAATAAAATTGCTGCCCTCAGATGTTAATCTGAAATAAAAATAAACCTGTTTATAACAACTACAATTTTACATTTAATTTTTTTTTTCAAGGAGCAAGGAGCTGTTGTTTTATATGCTCCTAAGAAGAGTCAAGCATAGATCATCATTGCTCAAAGTAAAAAATAATCATACTTTATGATGTTAGTTTTAATAAAATAAAAAAATGTAAATCAAGGAAATTTCTCTGGCATTTTTCTTTTTGCCATATCGAAAACGTACCGAACCCTGACACCAGTGTATCGTATCGAACCGAACCGAACCGTGAATTTTGTAAAACGGTTACACCCCTACTTTACACCATAGCTACCATTTTGGGAAAAAGGTTTAACTTAATTCATGGCTAAATTGTAGCCAAATAAGTGACAGTTTTACATATTTACAATTTCCCAACATGTCTGATATATTCTTTTAAACCTGGATAAATTTGCATTGGCAAAAATTTCATTTTACCTGTTATGAAGAAAATTTATTTTGACCAGAAGTTTTTTGGTTCACATTTTTATCAAAAAGTAGAGAGGTGTATATAATGGGTATTTTCTACATATGGTCACATGGCCAAAAGAATGCACAGTTTACTCGATTAAAGGACCGGTACATCTTACCCAACTGAGTATGCAACTACTATCCATTCACTTCCATGCCAACTACTTGAATTCCATTATGACACATTCCCTATTATAATCAACCATACTATGCTGCTGGTGCTGGAAAGCCCTTTGACGAGTCAACCCCAAATATGCTGCTGTTTCATGTTGCATCTAATCGTTAACATCCATCCCAGGTCAGCTGGATAGATTCAACGTGGATTTCATGGACATGGTAAATCTCATTAAGTAGAGAGACTCACTCGCAAACAGCTCTATAGAAGTGTTATGATATGAGGATGTGTTATGATGTTATGATGACTTAGAAGACACAAAAGCATGGATGTCTTTACAAGTTTATGAAAACACCTCCGCTCAAAGCCCCATAGGAGAGTATAGAGCTTTGAGTTTGGGGTGCAAAAAATCTATTTACACGGAATAACAAAGAATAATGAAGAAGGGCGATCAAGGGGGAAAAACATATACATTTTAAGTCACTAATTCTCTCCCTGAACAATGAGAGAGCAAACCACAAGAGGCCTGACGTAAAAGTGTTTGAATTGAAAGTGAAAATGATTAAAGAGCTCTTTTAATGAAGTGTTAATTGCTGTGAGAAGTAGGTAGAAGGTTGAAGGAGATGCACTGCTTTGACAGGAGCGAAAGCTACAGCAAAAGCACATTTCTACACTGATATAAAACTAAACACTTAAAACAGTGAAGTCATTTTGGTAGAAGAGTCTTATTCACTAATAACATTGAACATAGAAATATTATCATGCATGGGGCTTCATTTGGTTCAAAATTTTAGCCTTAATTCAGAATAATTGCACTAAGTGCAAACTTATTCGATGGAATCTGTGTGAGAACAACTGCACACTATTTTTACAAGAGATGCATTCATTTTACTGAACAAGGAAAAGTTAGAGTGGACTAAGGATAGAGCCCTGGTGAACACCAAGTGACAAAAAGTTGGAAAATAGGAACAAAGATGCATCCAAAAAAACCCAGGTGAGCTTCTGGATCTCTTTGTTTTGGTAAATAAGTAACTCTTCTTGCAGAGGCCTCTCAATATTGAATGTCATATTTATACCTTCACCTACAGTTGAATATTCAACATCTCATCAGCCTCGCTAACTGAGTCCTATATTGTGTTTCTCATGGGCCTTTTGTGCTGCATAAGATGGCACAGTCTTTCACTTACCCTTATCACAGACACACATTAATGGCCATCAGAGAACTCTGTTCTCTTTGAACGGTTTACGGCGACTATCCTTTGATCATAAGTAGTGCTCGCTTCACAGAAAGCCTGAAAAGATGTCTCTTTGATATCGCCCTGCGTTTACATATCAATGAGCGCCACCGAAGATGGGGGCTCAGGAGACTCTAATGCACCACACTTTTGGGAAATGTAGCTTACAGGATATGTGTTGACCAGTAAATGGATACATTTGTCAGACAATTTCGTAGATGAGGTTGAGTAGCCACCTTCATCCGGAAGCAAGGACTCGTCAAGAGTTTATCCTCGATAGATTGTGGCTCATTTGACTGTTTTGGAGTGGAGAGCCCCACATCTTTATGGGCTTTCATTAGACATCATTTTGAGGCTCATTTGAAATCAATCCCCCTTCAGACCTTTACGCCAGCTCTGGTGTCGGCCGGATGAAAAATGAGGCGGGGCATTGGGGCTTCAGGCAGCCCCCCGTCCATCGTGCTTGGCCCAGTCCGTTAATACAGCATCATCTGGTCGAACGGACGGGCAATTCCCACATCTCATTACCGACAGGAACTGTGGGTCATTACGCGGGATGGATTCCCATTAGCTGAACCGAGGGTTTGGGACTAAATACAGAAGCTTTGGACATAAGCGCGTATTCACAAGCACTTTGTTACATACTCCTTAGCCACTCTTAACTTGTTCACACACTTCTGGATGAGAGGAAGGTGAGAATTACTTGAGAGAATTTATCTACTGCGGAATGCAAAAGTAGGATTTTTTGAAAATAGTATGCAGCTTGTGCCTTGACGTCCATAGTGACCAGGGACTTTGTGAACTATTTATTTAAGTCTGTACAAAATAGTAAATCCTTATAAATTGAGTCAACTCAGTGAAAGCAATTTAGAGGCATGTTTTCTCCCAATGAAATATATACAACATATCTCTCTTTTGCCAGAAGAGGAGTTCATTCTCGGTGACACTGGACAGTTATCTGGAAATCAAGGTAACGGAAAAGCAGTCAAGAGCGGGTTTAACCTGCAGGAGTGCAAGGAATATGTGGCACAGGCCGGTGAGTGAAGATAATGCAGGTCCTTCATGTGGTCCTTTGCTGTATGAGCCATCTGTTTATCTGACACACTGTGTCCTGATGGACAGGGTGGGTAATCAATGCAGCTCTGCTCCACAGGTTTGTGGATGAACGTATAGTGTTCAGTTGTTCAGCTTCATGTGCGCCTGAGTGTGTGTGGTTGCTATTACAATTTTAAAATGGGGTATACCTGACATGTTATGTATGCGAGTATGCCTCCGCGTATAGTGTAAAAGTGTGAGCGGAAATACATTGTGGACGTCCATCTCCAGCAATGGTCAGCAAGCAGCTCCTGTCCATGTGGTGATGATGATTTATGGAACATTAATTTTGGATAGCTGGATCTGGGCAAATATTTTAGTCAGAGGGAACATAGTGGGAGAGATTTCTGATTTCAGCTTTTCAGTCAGCACGACAAACTAAAGAGACTTATATGATAATAGCAGACGATCTCCGATGTGCAGCTCACCTAAAAAAAGCTAATGTCTGAATAATAATTTGTGTAATAACATTTACCTCAAAATCACATTTAAATATGTTGTGTTACACATTGGGAATTATCTAAACCATTTATATTCTAATAATGAGCATGTTAAACAGTTTTGACACCTTTCTGTTCCTGATTTTAATATTCTGGCCACATGGGGCAATGTGGACCTCTGACTTCTGAATGTCACCTTGCATACAAGATGTTGTACAAGATAATAGTTGATTAATGACCTACTCTGACCTGTCTGAACTTATTACTTGGGTCAAATGTATCTACAAGTCAAAAAGGAATATATTGTGATTGATTGATTTTGTGTATCAAAGGTCAAACTATAACAGCCTTTAGAATATGCAAAAATTAAGTTTCTCAAAGATTAACAGGACTTTTAGAGCAGACTAAGTGGCAGAGAAAAAAAACCCTAATTGAAATACTGAAATAGGTTCTTCACTTCATTAATACGCAAGTGCCCTTTATATTTAAAGTACTACATGTGTTTAGGCAGAGGAGTAGTAAGTAATTCTGTTTTCAAAGTCATTGTTGTAACTATAAAGGTCACTAATGATCACAATTTTCATTTTACATACTATTATTATGACCATTATAACCAATTTCCCACAACTATAAACAATGGTCTAAAACTATTTAAATGGTCTATTATACTACAGTAAATGTATAAATGATAAAAAATATATATGTACTAGTGAATAATATACATGTAAATATTGAGTGTAATAAACTGTAAACATAAACTGAACCAGACGCTCACTCCAGATGCATTAAGCCACGGTGCTCATGTGGATGACATGATTTGAGTCTGGCCTGCGACATGCCAATGTCCCATCAATTTACCAATCAGTCTCCCAAATAAAATACCATTTTAGAAACATGGCCACCACAAACCATTATCGAACCATTTGGCAATCCATAGTCAGTTCTTCAGAATCCCACAAAATGTTTCCATTTTCAAAGAGAATGTGAAATCGCATCTATAGGTACCATTTCCTCCAAATTTTCTCTTTTTCTAACAAATCTGACCCTGAATCCAAGTTCATAAGGTGAGCTCAACTCTCGAAGAGCTGCTCCGCTGGAGTGATACAGGAAACTGATACTCCCCCACCTCGGCCACAAGATCAACACTGATCCCTCTTGCTCTCGACATGCACAATATTTGACGTAAAACAAAGCAGAGATCAGATGATGCCGTTTATGTGAGCTGATAGGGGGGAGAAGTGTCTCCGGTTACAATGGGATTATACTGTAGGTAAGGATGAGTCTTCTGTCGTAGGGTGAATCTCACATAAAAACTGTCAAGAAATATCCAGGACATGCATCCAATTTCAAATATTACTCTTGTTCGGGACATGTCGGAAAGGATAGTGAGTGTAGCTATAGTGCTACATGAGCGTACGAGTGAGAAAAAGAGATGAGCGAGTGAGTTGGTCCTCAGTGGCAACTCTAGGACAATACAACCTGATTTAATAAGAGTGACAGTTGCTCTCTAATGACAGAAACGCTCTTGAAAGTGTGATGGCAAAATGAAAGGATAGGTGATAGGTGAGAGACAAAGAAAAGAAGAAATAAAAGTGCTGACCACTTTGGTAGTTAGGGATTTGCAACATACACAACTCTGAGACCCGCAATCTCTCTCTCTCTCTCTCTCTCTCTCTCTCTCTCTCTCTCTCTCTCTCTCTCTCTCTCTCTCTCTCTCTCTCTCTCTCTCTCTCTCTCTCTCTACACCTGGTTTTTGCTAACGCAGCAAATCACATGGCTGACAGATTCCCGAGCCCGTTTAAATAATGCATAGGATTTCTCTTTTAACTTGTCAGTCGCTCCACAAAAAAAAATATCAGTTCTTTTCTGATGTAATTTGTGACAGTGATTCACTCTGACAGTTCTCCATTAGACCAATGAGTCCCTTTTCGTTCGCCAATTCTTCTACTGTCGTTCCAACAAGAAACACGTGTTACTCCTTTTCCTTTTTTCCCTCTCTCTTGTTAACAGGGGTTTTCAGAGCTGTATTTATATTTAAAGACACAATTTCACAGGAGCCCCCGTTAACTCACTTCACCTTCTAGAGCTGCTGCAACCGTATTAGCGCAAACATTGTTCTCTGCCTAACACACTCTGCAACCGAAACCGCACACCGGCTGCGAGTCGCTGAACAAACTCCGGTACACTTTGTGCTACTGGATAAACTCAGGGGCGGAAAGGCAGACTGTGTTTTTCCATGCCAAATACTTCATCAAATCTCTTTGGCCCCTGTCAAAGACATTGCTGTTGCGAGTCGTTTTGCTTTTTGATTCAATTCTCTTTATTTCGCGCGCTCTGGCAGCAAGGGTGGGGTTAACGTTTGAGCGGACAGAGTGAGGAGGGAGATTGAAATCAAGCCTATCTGTGTTGACTGCCTGCTGCAGATAGCTCAGGCTTTTTGTGGAACGATCCACACAGTGGAGGGAAAGCACAGATTAGCCGTTTCCCCTTTGAAGTTCTCCTTAAAAAAAAAGCAAAAGGCTCACCACCAAGATCTGGAGGGGAGGGGACCAAAAACACATCTTGTGGGAATGTAAAGAAACAAAAAAGGAACAGGAAAAAGCGCCATCGGGACTTTGTAGCTGTACCCGAGCAAGCAGCGTTTTGGCGGCGCACAAGAGAGAGTGAGGCAAAAAGAGAGCGAGGTTAAAGTTGTCGAACGACTTCAGAGGGTGTTTGTTTAACTTTAGGGATACAAGGAAGCTAGATCTGATTCCAAGACACCCCCCCTTCACCACCTCTCAACTCCAAACCATGCACGCCAATGATCCAAAACCCTCCTCTTAAATGTCTCTCTGGTTCCTCAAAGTTCCTAAGAACTCCAGAGCTTTGGCTTGGAGAATCCAATTAAAAATAACATTAACGGAATCTGCCCCCTCATTTGTTCAAATGCCTGTCATTCACCATGTTCTGTCGTTTGCGTATTTGTTCATTAAAGACCTCATGTTAGAATTGTGTGGCTTTTAGTGAATGTCCGTGAGCTTAAAGGTAACATTTAGTACTGAATAAAGTTGACAAAATGAACGTTCAGCAGTTGGAGTTGGTAGCCTCATAGTGTGGTTACACTTCAGTGAAAAGTGACACGTGAAGGCCAAGTATGGTAACCCATATCCGGAATTTGTCCTCTGCATTTAACCCATCCAAGTTAGAGCACACACATTAGGAGCAGTGATTAGTACACACACACACACTGCAAACCACGGACAAAGACAAAGACAAACACACACACACAAACACACACACACACACACACACACACACACACACACACACACACACGGAGCAGTCACAGTTCAGGTGACCTGAGTTCCAGTCCCAGCTTGTGGTCCTTTCCAATTATGTCTACACTTTCTCTAACTCATTGCTTTCTTTTAACAAATACTGTATTCAAGTAAGGTAAAAAATTATTTAAAAATCTAACTTTCGTTTAAGCCACCATTCCACCATCTCCAATATTCACATAAACATCAGGTTTTCTAAGGCTAACCAATGTAAATAATTATGCAATAATTATAAAAATAATAATTTTAGACATCATTATTTGCAACTGCCCAACTAACAGAAATGTTATTTAAAGATAAAAAATATTGGTAATTCTCGCTTCAAATTCATTTGGATAAGAATACATCACATCCGACTGAGCGATCACACATGGTCTAGCCACAAAAGTTCACATATTTTTTTAATTGGACCCAAAGCTCAAATTGGATCATTACTTCACGCAGCTCCCATAATACTCTCCATTAATGAGATTTAATGTTTATTTGTCATTTGTTGTTTATTGGATAAATGGCAACTTTACATCTTAACTGACAGTTAAATAGTTATTTAGACATTCAGGTAAAAACTTTTTTTTTGCTGAATAACTTTTTTTGTTTTGTTCTTAAAAAAATGACATTATGGAAGAAAAAATGGTTGCAAATGGTAATTCACCCTGATTGGAAATTCAAAAAGCCATCAAGAGTTAATCTAGCCCCCGAATTGTCAACCTTATCAGATCTGACACCACACAAACAAACGCCTATAGTGCTGGGTCTGTGCTTACTGTGTTTCACGGCCCGGGACTGTTGTTCACTCAGCACGCTGACATCCGCAAACACGAGTGAAATTTGACTCTGTGTGATTCTCAGCTTCCATTGATGCAGTTCTCTCTATCTCTCTCATCATCAACATTAGCTCTATCGGCAGCCAGAGTACATTAGAGGATGTGTGATTGAGTGCGAGACAGACGTGTTCTCTCCACCCCTGGCACTGGTTCTTCTTCCTCTCTCCTGCTCTTTATTCTCGCGCCATCATCTTTCTGTCACTACACACACTCTGTTTCTCTCCACACGTTGCTGTACGCATGGACCGAATTCAAAGGTGATTTGTATTCAGTCTCAAGTGCTGATCTACAGTAGGAATAGCTTTTTGTCAAGCCATAGTTCCGTCACTGATTCTGACTAGATGAGCCACATCTGAAACCAATGTAACAGAGCCAATGGCGGTAACACTTGTGATTGCACATCATTTGATTTTTACATTACTTCAACTACAGTAAAACTCTGTAAACGGTCCTAAAACATTTTGTTGGTTGCTTGCACTGGATAGTCCCACCTACAGCAAAATGTAATTGGACCAAATCTTAACTCTATATTACAAAGTTCTGATTGGCTGTGATTTTTTAATGAGGACTGAACAATTGCTTTAACTTGAAACGACCAAAACACAATATAACACATATGGACAGGAGTCAATATCATCAAATTTAGAACCTAAAAATAACTTTTTGCCAATGGCAGGTGACTTAAAAAAATGTCAAGTCAAGTATATTTATATAGTGCTTTTCACAAAATAAATTGTATCAAAGCAGTTTCACAGTATCAATCAAATAACATAATGTTTGTTTCTTAGTGGGAAAAAAAACATCCACGATTGGTACGGCTGATCAATGGTATTAATGCTTGGTTAATTAATTTGAATATCCCCCACTGAGCAAGCCAAAGGCAACAGTGGCAAGGAACCGAAAAACTCCAAGTTAAAAATGTAATCAAAATGTAAAATAATCACTGCATTGTCGTCACTGAATAAATTAACCATAGGTTAATCCTTAATAAAGTTAAAAAAGGTTGTTCAGACAAGAGCAGTGAGTGATTTTTTCACACGTGTATTCTTTCTCAACTATTTACGTTCACTTAAGCCATAACCGACTATATAAACTAGAATCATAGAATCGTGAATTTATTCTTTCAAGCGCAAGACAACGTGAAAGAGAGCTCAATTCAGGATCGAGTGCTGTCTGAGCACAGCTTTCTGGGCGAGCACCTCGGATGTTTGTGCACAGAAACCTTCCCACAGTGTGCGAGAAACGAAGTGAGTTCCCTTACGCGTCTTCTTGCGCTTGCATGTTTAAATTGGCAAGGCTTAAACTGTCGTGACGATGCAGCACTGGCCCGGCAACTGTTAAGACCCTCGTTCATGTTTGTCACATCCATGTTTTCACAGTATTGCATTGTTAGAATTCATAAAAAATATTACCGGCCAACAGCGATTTTTACTCTTGTTAATTTTAGGCCCTGTGAAAAACACCAGAAGAGTTTATATGGTAAGAATGTGTAGTACTGTGTTTCAACACAATTTTAAAACCTTTGCAAACTGATATGACGAGTGAATTGCATGTATTAATATCTCCCTCTACATATTCACACACACGCACTGTGTTTCTGTGAATATTTGTGTGTGTGTGTGTGTATGTGTGTCTTTGTAAGCGTTATTGGTCTTGGCAATAACAACGGCTGGCATTTGTGTCTGTGCTCGCAGTTGTTGACTGTGATAATAAAGAATGACATTTTACTCTGTGTGTGTGCGCGGTGATGGTAACATCACAATCTAAATGCACAGTCAGGTGGGAACATTAAAGACGTCATTAGCCTCAATAAAGCTCAGCAGAAAGGAGAGGGTTGCGTGGGCAAGAACCCATTACCTCAGGTCACGTGCCTGTGTGTGCGCGTGTGTTGAAGTGATTAGATTGTTGAACGCATCCTAACAGTGCTCTTTATTTTCATTTTGTGAATATCTATGGCCTGCGCTGGTAAGTGATTCAAAGCTAGTGAGTCATAAACTGGTCAAAGCTAATGGCTGTGTACCCCTGCACATCAGAAATGAGTTCTGCTGCTGCAGTGGATTTGTGAGAACGCAGCAAATCTAGACACTAGAATAGTGAAATAGTGAAACTACAATTGATAGTGTCAAACGTGCATATGATAAACTATTATTATGGTTTTGCTTCAAAGTGAATGGGGAATGGGAATCATAATGAATTTGACAATTCCATGATTATCCTTAATGATTCTTGTTCAACAATTCCATTATTTTAGTTGTATTTTTTTTAAATCCATTAAAATGATCATAAATAATCAATAATAAATTTGACTAATTCAACTTTTTGTTTATATAGAATTTTTTTTGCATACACTGATTTTGGTTGCATTTATTTGAAAGGGTGAAATAACTGTTTTCTATTTAAATGTATATTTTAAATGTAATTTATTCCTTTGATCAAAGCTGAATTTTCAGCATTGTCTTCAGTGTCACATGATCGTTCAGAAATCATTCTAATATGCTGATTTGATGCTCAATAAACATTTCTTTATTATTATATTTCAATGTTGTGTCGCTTAATATTTTTGTGCAGTGATGCATTTTGTTCAGGACTGTTTGATGGAAAGAAAGTAATAAAACAAAAATAGTATTTATTTGAATTAGATATGTTTTTCAAATTATAAATGTATTTACTGTCACTTTTGATTAATTTAATGTGTCTTTAATTAATAAAAGTTTTATGATTTTGTAAACTTTTGAAGTATGACTTATCTACCTGCACTGGAGTTCAGCTCCTCGTTCTCGGACTCTGTCCCGTTCTGGCTTCCTGCTCCGTGAATGTTGTTCATGGCCATCAGTTTCATTTTCTGGAGCTTCATTGCTTCAGCCATTGCTGCTGCTGTCAATCCTGTTGAGCACACAAAGACACACACACACAGGTAAGTGAACCTGGTAACATACTTTACACCTGATACTAACATCCGTCTCGGGAGATCCAATCTCAAACAAACGGCCGACACAAATCACTGTTCACCTGGTATTTACATGCATCTCAAGTGCATCTCATGTGACCAGATTTCATCAAAGAGAAGCTCCATTTACTTCCTCGGAGTGTTAGTAAACGTTGATAAAGCACATAAAGTTGGGAACCCATCCATAGTTTTGCACATCTCTAATCAGTAGTGGTGGTGACTGCCGCCCACCGGCAGAATGTGGCCCTCTGGAAGAGGAGGGAGGGATCTACTCCCAGAAGGCCTTCTGCTCGTGGTCCTGTGCTAGTGTGTGTGTCCCACGAGGATTTCCCAGTGTTACTCACTGTCTCACGCACACTTCCAGAACTGTACCCTGGGCTCATCAAGGGCTCCTCAGCCCTGGAAGCAATCATCACTCAGCCCAATTAGGCCCCTAATTAATTCAATTAAACAACGGAGGGACACATTAAGTAATTCATTAAGTGACGATGTGATGCCTTCTCGCACTCCGCTCTGGAAATTTCTCCACAAATCAGGTTGGGCCCACGTTCTGTGTCTTTTTCCCCAGGTTCAGACAATGGATGTCACCTTGATCTAATTCATTAAAAATTTAGCCTCCAACGGAATACGTGAACTAGCGCAGAAAAGAAGGCCGAAGAAAATTCCTTTATCCTCCGTTTAAAACGCTCGGCATGGATTTGGAAGCACGGGGCACTTCTGCTCCCCAGAGGGCCGTGCGCTCCCCTGATGAGCTCTTACGGCTGAAAATGAACAACGACACGACTGCTTTTGCTTTCTGCGACAGCCGGCAAGCCAAATAAACTGGCAAATTAGTCATACTTTGAAAAATACAAGTTGTGGATATGCTGGACTTGGGTTGGAGTGATAAATGAATCTACTTATGGCATGTATTTAAACAAAAACAAAAAATAGAAGACAAGCATCTGAGTATTTTTAGCAGCCAGCCATGTCTGTAATAAAGTAAAAAAAAAAAAAAAAAAAGTCAGTATGCTTGATTCAGCTTTTATGAATTCTTTTTGTTGCTTACTTTAAGTGATACAGTTGCGTGGATTTCAACAAAGCTCAGTTAATTTTTGAAGAAGACATATTAATTAATTATTATTATATAGAATAGCATTATATAATAAAAACACCAATATAACAAAGTTAATATACTGTCACTTTTGATAAATGTATTGCTCGCCCTTGTAATGTGCGCTGAATAAAAGTTAATTTATTAAAACAATTATCTTACAGACCCCAAACCTTTACACTGTAATCTATATAATACAAAGTTTAAATCTTTTGATTAAGAAATAAAATGTTTGTGTACATTTTATAGTTTATTTAGACAATAAAATATTTAACAGTTAAATACACCATAATATTAGCAATATTTGTATTGCATTTTAAAATGATTATTATTATTATTATTATGATATCATTTACACTATTGCCAATTGCTAAATTATAATACATTATTATTGTAAAATATTATAATTTATAATGTATATAATGATAAACATAATAATATAATTATAAACCATATTATAAAATAATATTATAAATTATTATGGGTAACTGTTAGCATAATAAAATTAGCCAAAACATAATGAATGTGTACAAGTTTTAGAACGACAGCATTTTAAATATCTTATTATAGCATAGCACTGCATGTGGTGACAGATTAAAGATGAATAAAGCAAACATTTTGTAAAAGGGCCCTTTTTTCTTGAATATCCAAGAGTGCTGAAGTTGTGGAGAGGCATCAGATCATTTCCTGTGAGGTCCAAATAAATAGTGCAAACTAAACACACACGTTTATACAGAATATAAAGAGTAGAAAACCAAGGAAAGGGGGAAAAGCACTCACAATTGGTGCATTGTCTTAGCATACACACACACTATAAGTCTGCCTCCCGATACTATGTCAAGGAGAAGCCCCGAGATCAAACGGCGTACGTAACAGTAATTGATGTTTGAGGAAAGTCGCGACCCGCGGAAATGGGAGCCGGCGGATGAAAGGCGAGTGCCGTTTTGCAGGGGTGGACAAACAGATTGCTTATTGTTTGCCTTTCATTTGGCCCTTCAGATCTACAAGTCTCTCTGCTTCAAACACTCAAGGTATCACCCCCCTGCCGCATGAATGAGGGCGCTCGGGCACGTCCTGAGGAGGGGGAACACATCTATCCTCCTTTCCTCGCCCAATACTCCCTCGTTCTCAACATCTGACAGGTCCATCTCGGTCGCTAATGGTTCACCTGGTTTGGAAGTGAGGAGGTGAGCCGGCGTGGTGGACGGGGGCTTTTGTAGTCTTAAGGGGGGTCAGGTACGGGCCAGTCTGGATTCCTTTGTGATGACGTGCCTGAATTGGCCCTTTTTCATACCTAGACAACAATGTCCCATTTAATTAAAGACTGGTATGAGAAGAGGTAGATTCCAAAGCGAAGGAAAAATTGATCCAAAGGAGTTTCTTTTGATCTCAGAGTCAGTGAGCGTTACATCAATGGATCCTTTTCAGTGTTGAGAGGCTCTCGGTTTCACTGCGTTTAACTTTCCTGTCTTTACCGCCGTAATGAAACCTTAAAGACGCAGGTAAAAGACATGGAGGTACTAGCACCTGAGATTGCGGCCTTGGATTCTGTTACGGGTCAGCAAATATCAGGAATGTCCATGTCCCTTATTTTTGGTTCATTCATAGGCTGAAATGGCTTTAGATGAGAAATATATGGTTAGCATCTCAGATTCGAATAAAAACGGATCCAATTTTGTAAACTAAAATCTACTGTTATTAAATTCCTTTCTTCTGCTAGATTGTAGTCAATGGGTGTTGTGCAGACTGTGCAATGATATACACAGGTGCTTCATTTCAAGGCTGTTGCTACATTGTGTGTTTCACCATGTTTGGAACGTTGTGTTGACCAATCAAAAGCCAGGGTTGCCACTATCCGTTTTGATCTGAACAAAGTCAGCAGGCCTTTCTGAACGAAGGATTTCAGTTAATATGAAGGTAAAATAGTTTGCGTATTAAAGGCAGAATTCACTTCAAATGACACAAGAATAGATTTTGAAACTAATGTAGGCCTACATACACTTGAGCTAGAGAAATAAAATAAAATAAAATTGAACAAACAGCTTGTTAAAGAAAAAATTATTTATATATCAAATTAACAAAAGAGTTATAACAAAACTATTGTGCAAATTGTACAGTGTAGCAACAGAAATTAAATAAATAAATATTGTTATATTTATTATCCTCCCAACAAAACTTCCCCAACCAAACATGCTTGTACAACCCAATTCCACTTACAATGATCATCACATACGAAGGGCTCCTGTGATTGTATGTCTGTGAGCATACAAAGGCGAATAGAGCAGAAAAAAGAATAAAGCAGGAAGAGATAGAAATAGAGACCAAACAACACACACAACACAATTGCCTGTGAGAACAAGCCCAGAGAGATCATGTTTTCCACAAAGAGGGTCAGTCAAACACCCCCCCCCCCCTCTCCATGCAACCGGACGAATTATTACATTTTGCATTTCTCCTTTTCAGATGAAACATGGATAAAAAAGGAAAGGAACAGTGTCTTTTCTTTGCTTTGACAGAGTGTCTTGGGGAAAAGTATCAGATTTGTGCACAAGATGGGGGGGGGGACAGGCAGAGCATCTCCTTTGATTCACTGAAGAGTAAATATTACTGTCCGATTTCACGTTGAACAGTAAACCGAGAAAGGACAAAAAGCCAGAAGAAGGGAGGGTAGAGAGAGACGGGGGCGGCATACTGTATTTAATTCACCTTTGGAATTTCCGAACGGCGGAACAAGGGATGAGATGAACGCCTGACAAAGGCATATGGCCGGCGGGCGAAACCGGACTCTGCTGCTTTTCAGCGCTCAACGGTGAGAAAGAGAGAGGGAAATGGGGCGCGATGGAAGTTGTAAATAAAAGCCCAAATGAATGCTGAGATTTCCACCTCATGACCCCACTGTTTGTGTGTAACCCACTGGAGGACTGATACAAATAAATCTAGGTTGTATGTTAGTTTCCACCAACCAGTTTACTTCCAAAGTGAGGCTGTTTTTGTTGGATCCGAACGGCTCAAATGAATCGAAACTATTGATAGATTGACAGTTTCGAATAATTTGAATCAAGTCTTGGTCTGGATTTTAAAGCACCAGAAGGCGCGTCTAAAAAAAACTAGGGTTTGGGAATCTGTTTTTAAAAATACCAGACATAAATGACTTATGAAATTCTATTCTATTAACAATTCAGGGACGTCAACATTTTTGCACAATTTTTGTGAATGAACCACTAGTGTTTTTGTTGGATACAAACAGATCAAATGAACCTAAACTATCAATTTATAATAAGTCAGTTTAGAATCATTTAAAAGAAAAAGCTAAAAAGCTTGTTTATTTATTTAAAAAAAAACAGATATGACTACTGACACTGTTTTTTGTTAACAGAACACAGGCTACGTTCACACTGTCAGTTTTTGGAATTGATAACCGCATTTACACAGGTGTGAGTCTCTAAATGTCCTGTTCCAACAGCAACTTACAGTAGCGTCTCAAATACTGTCAGTATGAACGTGCAATGGGAGTCAAGCCCGTTTTCTCTTATCAGTAAACCAAAGCGACAGTGACCAAAGTGATATTAAGGTAGGTGACATCTATAAAACTGACAAGCCTCATCCCATTTGACACGACAATCCAATCGAGCCGCGAGTTCATCCGTCAAATCTTCATTAACCGACAGCAGCTTTTATATCTGTGTGGAGAGCGGAGCATTTGAGTCGTGCGTAAACTGGTTCTAAAACCTTCAGATGACACACAACTCATATCTCCATCATTATAAATGACTGAAACCAAACATGAAAACATATGATAGACATGCATCGGTGTAGCGCAGCGTCTCTCTCGCACTGTATGATGTGACAGACAACCAGTTGTCCGGTTCCGTTCAGAGAATGCAGTTGTGAGTTCTAAAAATGTATGGGTGTGAGTTCGGTTATAGAATGCGATTGTCACTATCATAAATAACTGAACTGTGTGTGAACGTAACTGTATTAAGGACTCAAATACAGGACTGATAACCGTGCTGTGTGAACATGGCCATAGTAAAACACTAGCGCTAGCACTGGCCTGACTAGTGTAGTCTGATTTGCAAACAAATGACTCTTGAGGAGGTTCTTATAAACAAAGTCCATGATTTATTGATTTGAATTGGTCTCAATCGTTCACCGTTCTTGAGACTGTGTCTTATACAGGCGTGACGCGATAAGCAACATACAACAACATTTATTTTGAGTTTTATAACTGCTCGTTCTTATTTATTGACCAGTGAACAGTCGAGGGGTCTCCCTGATCCTGAGTCAGCTCAAGTGGGCCGAAACACTCTGTCTGCGAGTCAGCCCAGTATGAGCAACACTGTAATTACTTTTAATAAAGGCAGATGCTGATGTGGAGTTCTGCCATTATTGGAGCAGAGAAAAGAAGACACACACACACACACACACACAGCGTGGGAATGAGGGCATTGATGGCCATACCCAGAGGACGGGCAGAGGAGTGTTGTGGACAAAGGAAAGAACAGAAAGAAAGATTTAATGTAACACCATGACACCGACCAATGACGCATCACAAAAGCTTGAAGCCGTCTGCACTGAAAGCATTGAAGACACACTTCATCAAAAACATTCACCAACACAGATAAATCAGCTGTAAATGCAAAATCACACTTCACATCACTTTATTTTCTAAGGAAATTCTTTGGTTTGAAAATGCACATAATATATAAAGCAAATATGAGTTAAATTAGTAGAAGTACTTAAACTTGTTTTAATATATAACAATATATACACATACATACACCCACTGTCGGTTTTACGTAAGTGTTTTTCGTTTTAATAATACTTCAAGATTCCTAAAAAAAATATTAAGCAGCATAACTGATTTCAAATGTTTCTTGAGCATCAAATCAGCGTATTCTAAAGATTTCTGAAGGATCATGTGACACTGAAGACTGGAGTAATGATGCTGAAAATTCAGCTTTGATCACAGGAATTAATTATACCAATTGTATTGATCAAATAAAAGATTAGACTGATTAAAAATAATCTTACCAACCCCAAACTTACGGTATGATGTATACATATATATTTTAACCATTTTAATACCATTTTACTTTGCCAAGGTTCAAATCATATTTTCAACTGCTATGGTTTGGGATGCACTTCTAATATGCGAAGTGGGACACAGATGTTTTTCAGATGCGACATGAAATACAAGACAGAGATGTCTAATTTAGTCTTTGTGTGTATCAGAAATACGCCACAGACATTACAAGATTTTTACTTATTAATTTGACCTCTGAATGCTCAGAGAGATGCAGTCCAAGACGCAAGGAGACATTTTTTCTGTTGGCATTAAAGTGCCAACAAAACAGACAAATTAGGCCATAACATTATGCCTCAGCACTCCTCATTTCCTCTACATTACATTTAAAAACATTAATATAATCCCTCCTCGTAATTCCTGAGGCAATTAAAGGTAAAAGCGGACCAATTTACCACGCGCTATATACCAACCCAGTTTAATATCTAATAACAGTGCTCTAAATTGTAGTATTGTGTTTTTTTTGGCATTAATAGATGCTGAGGTCCTAGTGGCCACTAGACACAGGTGTTAATTATCCAGCGAGGCAGTGGCAGCTTGCAGTTTTATATTGCATCAAGGTAAAATTACAGCACATTATTCTCCTATCAAACAGAAATAAGCCGTTAATTAACTCCCTGCTGTAGTAATCGCTTCTTTATTTATTTATTTGTTTATATTATTTGTGCAAAGCCCACATCTAGTTTCCAGTTCAAAGTCTCACAATTTGCACACTTCTTTCACGCGCTAAAAGTTACAGACCTAAAAAATACTCACTAATAGAAGTTCTGTTTCGTGCTGATCTGATGTCAGCTTTGCAGTGTTTAATATATAATTCACTGCATTCATGCAGCTGATAACAGATCAGCATTTCTACGTGGAGAGTATATATAATATACACATACATATACAGTATATAATAGAACATAGGTGTTTTGATGCAAAAAATATTTTACAAAAAATCTTATTTTATATTTTAGAAAAATTTCCATCATACAAGATATCAGCAAATTCATTGTATTGGTTTTAGTAGGGAAGGAAGGAAGGAAGGAAGGAAGGAAGGAAGGAAGGAAGGAAGGAAGGAAGGAAGGAAGGAAGGAAGGAAGGAAGGAAGGAAGGAAGGAAGGAAGTAGGATAGGAAGGAAGAAAGGAAGGAAGATAGGAAGGAAGGAAGGAAGGAAGGAAGTAGGATAGGAAGGAAGATAGGAAGGAAGGAAGGAAGGAAGGAAGGAGGATAGGAAGAAAGGAAGGAAGATAGGAAGAAAGGAAGGTAGATAGATAGATAGGAAGGAAGTAGGATAGGAAGGAGGATAGGAAGAAAGGAAGAAAGATAGGAAGGAAGGAAGGAGGATAGGAAGGAAGGTAGATAGATAGGAAGGAAGGAGGGAAGGAGGGAAGGAAGGAAGGAAGGAAGGAAGGAAGGAAGGAAGGAAGGAGGATAGGAAGGAAGGTAGATAGATAGGAAGGAAGGAGGGAAGGAGGGAAGGAAGGAAGGAAGGAAGGAAGGAAGGAAGGAAGGAAGATAGGAAGGAAGGAAGGAGGATAGGAAGGAAGGTAGATAGATAGGAAGGAAGGAGGGAAGGAGGGAAGGAAGGAAGGAAGGAAGGAAGGAAGGAAGGAAGGAAGGAAGGAAGGAAAAGAACAAACACTAACCCAAATACACACCAGCACTCTGTAAAACACACATGCATACTTGCATTAGTCTGAATTAAAAAACAAACTGATGTATAAACTACAACTTACAGTATCTCCATCTAAGAATAAATCCACCTTTAACTTAAACTGCAGGCTCTCTATCTGGTAAGAGATGCACAATCTTTCCACCTGGTTGTGTTTTCTGTACTCTAGAGATGAAACGCGTGTGAATGTGGAGTGTGTGTGGAGTGTGTAGAGTGGGCAGTGCCGACTGCAGCAGGATTGTGAAGCGCTGAGGATGAGCTCTGTGATTGGCCCGTGGGCGTCGTGATCTGTACGTGTCATCAACAGTCGCCCTGGAGGAGCGCGGGGTTGTGGGTGGCAGAGGCAGTGTAGATTAATAACCTTGTGTCCTGCAGTCAGACTGCCTATGAAGAGAAATGTGTGCGCACAACGGTCAGGATGTTAAAACGCATCACACTCGAATGCAGTGTGTGCATTTATCTGTACGCGAACACCTTTGCTCACCCCTTTATGTATTTCTATTAATGGTGTATATTCATTTCGGCCCTTAATGCTCACATACGGACACATTCATGCAATCGCACACCTATACTGTATATACACACAAGATGCAATCAGCAGTGATTTCGAGGCATCCCTTTAACCCCAGGAACTCGTTAATGTTTCATGGAAAGAGCCACTAGAGTCTTCACTGGCCGACTCAGAATCTCACGACTTAGCAGAAATAAATGGGCCAAGTGTTCAAAGAGTAACAAGGCACTGCTCACTGGGCAGAAAGTGAGTGGAGAGCACTTTTCCTCCTCTTTCTCTCTTCTCTGCTGTGTATTTGGCTCACATACTCCTCTGTTTCACTCTCTACATACATTCTTTTCTCACATCATCCATCCCCTCCGTCCAAATGCCTCACAGCGTTCTCAGAGTATGGCTTTTAATTGACTGAAATATGCATGCAAATAAATTCTGTCATCATTTACTCAAACTCAAGTTGTTCCAAACCTGTATGCCTTTCTTTATTCCGTAGAACATAAAAGGAGATGTTTTGCAGAATGTCCAAGCTGCTCTTTTCCATATAATGAAAGTAAATGTGAACCGAGAAATGTGAATTATATTTGTGGCAGGATTATAATCAAGAATATTAAATAAAAAAAAAAGTCAAAATAAAGCTGAAATAAATAAGAAATAAAATAAGTTGAAGTGTAAGCACTAACATTACTAAATGGAAATAATAAAAAACTAAATTTGAACTAAAACTAAATACTTGAATTGAAATAAATTAAACCTAAACAGTAATATTAGGAGTAAAACGAAGAAACATTAAGAAGAAGAAAAAACATAAAATGACCAAAAATTAAAGTAAAAGAAATGATGGAGAAATTTGGAGAAAATGATGACAGAATTTGCCTTTTTGAGTGAAATATACCTTTAACTTTCATAATGCGTAAAAAACATGTACAGTGCATAATTTAGTTTTGAGTTGTTTCAGGTGTTATTACATTAAATAAAAAAAATAAAAATAAAAAAAGTATGATCAGCAAAATACAGGGTTAGGTAACAGGGTCCATTTTTTTGTCTCCAAATGCCTCATTCTCTACCTCAGCATGCAGCTGCTAAATAATCCAAGTGTTAATAAGTAATTATTAACTTTATTATTATTATTAATTATTAATTATTAAAGTTAATTTAAGTTAAAGTCAATGTGAACATTAATAATAGGTATAAAAGCTGCAATTTGAGCAGTGTCCTACATCTACACGTTTTTATTGACCTCACATTAACCATGCTTGTGTGATCTGTGCAGAGCATTTGATAAGGATACAATAAAACTCCACAGAAAAATAATAATATCAAGGTCCACCTTTCACAACTGAGAAACAGCACTTCGCCTCATATTAATATTAATAGTGACGATCAAAGTTCACCTGAACCATCCTGCTCCTGTTCAAACAAACCAGTTTAGTGCAGTCTGGAGGTGTGGTAATGTAAACTATGGTTATGTTTATTAGCTCATAAAACCTGATAATTTCATTGATTACTTTCACTCTTCAAATGTCTAATTCTTCATGAGATGGATTGCAGGCGTAGGACGTGGATGCAGAAAAAAGGCCCTCA
Organism: Meda fulgida; assembly: GCA_030578275.1. Classification (NCBI taxonomy): domain Eukaryota; kingdom Metazoa; phylum Chordata; class Actinopteri; order Cypriniformes; family Leuciscidae; genus Meda; species Meda fulgida. The sequence goes on from CM060636.1 coordinate 21,416,433, forward strand.
AGCGCATACAGCGGTGTGTGATAAACCTTGTTTAAATGTGTAGAAGAAACAGAGTGTTGATTAGTGTGAAACTGAGCTTCTGTAAACCCTCGGGCATCATACCTGAAAACATCCTCGCAAACATCTTCAGACCCAACGTGATATTAGCGTGTCTTTCTCCTCCCCGATACAAGTGTGTGTGTGTGTGTACGCTCTTCAAACTGTTGTTGATCTAGATTAGTTAAGATGCAGCCGTAGGCATCAAAAACAAAGCAAAAGAAAGAGAAAACAAAATGGGTGTTATTATTTGCTGCATTTGCAGAACCAATTGCATTTAAGAGGACATTTGAGGTGGAATTTCATTAAGAGAGTCATAACATCTAGATCCACCTTGATAAAGAGGTTTTTGTACCATTGAAACATCCTGCAAGTTTCTTATAGCTTAAAATGTCCTCCTCATTATAAACAAAGCATTTATTAAATCAAGCTCCAAAAAACGTCTCTTTTGGATATTGCGGGATTTGTGACGTCACACGCGAAAATACATTTACAGATGACTGCCTCCAGAGCAAGACATCGACGAATAGTTCTACATCATCGCACCATAGGCCCTGCCCACTGGCGCTCAGTATCTTTACGGCACTTGCCTACACTGGATGAGAGCGTCGTCGCGTCATAAGCAAATACAAGCCAATATAATCACAAACATTAGCCACGTTTCCATTACCCTTCAAATTGCACAAATTGAAATTGCGAATTGAAAATACGCCCAATGGAAACACGTCAATATTTTGTTTTTCAGGCAATTCGAAAAATAAATATTTAGCTAAACTGCAATGGAAACAGTTTTTGCATATTTACAGGTCACCTGACGTAGATGACGCGGTATGTTTGGACAGAATACGAGACCGAGTTCTTTATTAAATTCATAAAAGACAAATGATTACAGGAATACTGGATTCTAAACCTCAAAGAAATGCCACAATCAAGACCTCGAAGCAGATATGAGGGAGAAACACCCAGAAACACCTCATATGTGCCGCTCCAAGTATAAGGGTCCTTGCCATTAATGCTTGGATAACACACATCCATCTCCTTCCATTAATAATAATGGCCAGTGCAGTGGCTGCGATATACATAAACCTATCAGCGTCCGTTGCCATGATTTTTGGAATGACTTCTGGAAATGAAGTTTTAGTCGCATAACATCGGTTAATGGAAACGCCGTCATTTGGCAATTGTTTTTTGTCGACATTTAGAAGAAGAAGAAAAATCGCAAAAGTTTTGCCCAAATCTGTAATGGAAACGTGCCTACAGTCTACACTGGATGGATACAAAAGATGCACGTTCACGTTCTGACGTATCCACACTTGAGTCTGTCGACAAGTAAATGGAAGCGTAAAGGTTCAGTTAAACAGCTCATTTCTGTAGAGACTTCAGAAGGATACTAGCGTCAGGAACACGTGGTTTATTTTAAATGCCGTCATGGATATGTTTGTTCGGAGCATTTGACAGCATATTGATTTGGAGGCACAGTGTAATGGAGAGTTCATAAAGAAACTTTGTTGACAGATGAAGCAGCCAACAGTATTGGATCACTGTATCAACTGTAGCTGCATCACAAAAGCGTAAATAAACGATTGCATAATGCTTTGTCTGTAAAGACTCCTTTGGCTATCAGACTCCAATGTTGAATGACAAAATATCCTTTCATAAAATGCATACACCATACAGTTGACACATAGTGCATAGTACAACTGCATAGTGTATAGTGCGTAATTTGGGACGCACCTTCTGTGTGACTGTTAGGTGGTGTTAAGTCAAAAGATCTCTAGGTCTCCATGATATGCTGGTCTCTAGATGTGACTGTAAACATGAGGGGTTTTTTTTCATCTACCAGGTGAAAAGTTCACTTTGAATAGTAATTGCAAACCTCTTCTCCACAAGCAACATGATTTGAGGTATCATTCATGTGGAAGTGATGGAATATGTAGCATACATCTAGTTAGAGGAAACAGTTAGTATCAGTTTTGTTTTTAACCCTCAAGCTATATGTTGAAAACAAAACATGCTACGCTAAACACAAAAATTGCTTTCAAAGCTAAATTTATTCGTACTAACTTTTAGGGCGGTTTAGTGCAGTGTAGACAAAATCCAATAATATGCAACACCTATGTATTTACAACAGTGAAGTGCTTGTTTGCTTAACGTCCCAAATTTGGTGCTAGCGCTAATGGCTTAGCCTCGTTAACATGGTTAATTGCAGAGGCGCAGGGGTATGACCTCCCTCACATTTCAAAGGAAGACTGAAGCTGGGTCATTAAAGACAGACCACCCAATTCTCTCTTCAGACTCACAGGCGTTTATTTTCCAGTAAGACAGCAAACCTAGAGAGTCCAGGCTTCAACAAACATTTACCTTGACTAGCATGTGTTATGTGTTCCACAAAACCCTTTAACTCTTTTTAACTGTTGTCCTGTGGTGAAGAGAGCCAGTCTCTTCTCCTCTCTCTCTCTCTGTGGCCAAGGCTTTTTGATGGCCTAATCAAGAAAGCTACACTTTTCTATATAAATATGTATTAGCTAAGGGAGTTACTTCAAGATTACAACTGAACTCTGAATGTCGTTTTGATGCGTTTGCCGATTGTTGAGCATCTATTGTTGTTCATGGAAATGTGTAAAGTTATAAGATAATAAATGTATAAGTCTCTTACGGAAATGTAATATATGACATAAATGTCCCTATAATCGCAAGTGACGCCGTCATATAGGCTAAATATAAGGCAATATATTGCTATCACATATATTCATATCTCTAGATATATGTTGATATGGGTTTATAACATACTGTATATAAATTGTCCATATTGAATGAGTATATTGACATATAATACAATGTATATGATTATTGTTTATACAATATTGTATGTTATGACCATAATTTAAAAGTTCCTTAATAATTAAGAAAATGTATAATTTAATCACATCTGTGCTCTTCCAAAGGCATATAGAAACACTTTCTGTCTGCATTTCAGCCCATGTATTTAGCATGCGTTCCACCCCAATACCTTACGTCATTGCCAAATGCCTTACTTGGCGCGCCAAAATTCAAGCACAATCAAAAGACCGCCAAATTACGCGCATTCAGAGACCAACGGATGAACAATGTTCGCCCTTGTCGAGTGGAAAGAAGAAACGATAATGAAAGTTGGAGCATTGTTCCAACATCACACATAAAAAACTTCAATATTAATGATTTCTTAGACGGACTTGATGACAGATCTGTAGGCTATATTTAATTGAGTGGAGAGGTGGATTGAAGAAAAAAACCTAAAGGAGGATGGCCGTACGAGGCAACTGTGCATAAAGTTGCAGGTAAGTTAATTTCTGAACTTATTATGATTCACACATTGATATTGCACAGAGAATAAATAACCGCTGAATTGCATGAGCTATTTGCTACTGATCATATCGCGCTAACATTAACTTAGTACATCGGATAATTGAGCAGATATTCACAATGTTTGTATTCATCAATGTAAATATCAACTTACTTTAATTAAATGAGCTGTTTCTGAAAATAATGTTTTATTTCGTTATTGGTGTTCAACAAAATACTTAAGAAACATGCATTTCGTCCCTCTGAAAAAACTGCACGCATGCTCAGCTCATCAGCTCATCGGTTCTCAGTGTGTCGAACGTGTCCGAAAGACAGTTCTCGGCTCTGTACTGGTGATTGAGAACCGCTGACCTGTACGCTCGGTGGTATGCACAGTCTCAGTTCAGTGAGCTTTTGGAGTTACTGGAGTAACATATACTCCGGGATACTGGTTTATTTCGAGTCAGAGGTGTCTGAAAGTGAGTAGTTGTGGATCAGCGCTGACGCAAGACGCGAACTGTTTCGAACGATTCAGTCCGATTTGGAGTACTGGTTCAACCGGTTCACTAAAAAGAACTGATTCAAAAGAACGATTCGTTCCAGAACTGGACATCACTAGTATATTATATAGTTGTGTGTTCAGTGTTCAGTAGTTTTCTAATTTTGCGCAGCTTAACAATTTTTCTTTTTGAATTAAAACTGTTTTAATAAAGTTTTAACTGTTTTACTGTATTACTTCTTTTTTGCTATAACTGCACCATTTAACATTTAAGGCTTAGGCATGTCATGTGCATCGCATTGCAAGTGTGTAAGTACACCTCCATAACCTATATTTAAAAATATGTAAGAAATTAATGAAAGCATGTTTTTCACATCTGTTTAGTTTACATCATACATTAATGCAAAATATTTTGCAATTAATATACATAAAATAAGAACATAACATATTCAAAATATGTGCACACAATGCCATTTATATATTCCATATACATTTATCAAAAATATATTTTATATTTATATATTTCATTTTAAATATATAATATATATTAAGACTATAAAAATATTAGAGACATATATATGTCATATGTATGTAAGCAATATGCTATGCATTTATGTGTAGTTTGTATATTGAACATTTATACAAATAAATATAATTATATATGTGACATACATAGAAGACTATTATACATAAAAATATATGGGCTAGTTTTATATGTCAATATATGAAATTGTTCCATTTTCTAATAGATTATATATATGGGCATATATATGTACATATGTTTTCACTTTCCATGTGGATATATTTAATATATGTATATTTCATATGTGTACATATATTACATTTCCGTATGAAGAGTTTTTTTCCTCTAAGACTGGACAGTTCCTGCTTGACAGTATAAAAAAGGAAACAATGGAGCATCTTCAAGAAGTGTAAGGCAGAGACAGAGAAAGTGGGGGGTTTCGAGTCTGTCCAAAAGAGTTTAATATGATTGATGAGATCTCCTTCCCGCTCTTTCTCTCTCCATCTGAGAACACTCACTTCCGTCAGGAGCTGGTACTGGATCAGCCCTCCCACTGAAGGCAAGGTGCATCCAAGAGCCGAAACAATAGTGACAGGCGGGCCGGCCGGGGGTTTGCTCGTAGGATTAGCTCCAATAGCCATAATAAATGAAACAAGAGGACCCAAATGAAAACAGTTGGGCGCTGACTGGCGGAGGGGCTGATGGGAAGTGGCAGCTTTGCCGGCCCCCGGGCGCCGAATTAGTTTTGCCACTCGATAATTTGACTGATCCACTCCAGTGGCCGGAGAAAAAGGGAGCGAGAGAAACAGAAAGAGGGATAAGTAGGAAGGTGAAAGGAAAGGGCTGAGGTTTACATGCTGATACTGTAGTTCACTGCACCTGTTGAGCTGCCTTCACTATCTCGCTCTCAAACAGCGTTGAACAGCATGATGGGAAGGCTCTCGTACACGAGCCAGTAGAAAGGCTGGGCGATTGGATCGAAATTGAAATGCCTAAACAGCCTTTTATTAAATATAAAATGAGAATAGAAATGTAAAAAAAAAAAAGTTTAGATAATGTAAAGAGAAAATAGAGTAAAATATTATTTTATTGTTAATAATGATAATTAACAATAACAATACAACTACTACTAACAATAATAATAATTATAACAATACTAATAAAACAACCAATTGATATCAAAATGAATAAATAATTGTGTTGTCTTTATATATCACACATTTTAAACAGTGATACTTTAGTAATACTTATATACCCTTATAGTATTTATTATTATTTTAATTTTTTTATTTATTTATATATTTTCATTTGTTTAATTTTAATTTAGCAATAATTTTATAAGTATTTTATGTAGCTTTTTTTAGTATTGTATGTAGCTTTATTTTTTTGTTTAGTTTTAGTAATTTTAGTACTTCAGCATAAACATTTTATTTTAGTTAGTTGGTTTATTTCAGTAGTTAATTTTTCATTTAAGTTTGATCTAATATTTCTATTTAATTATTATTTTATATTTATATTTTGTTGCATTCATTTTTAATATCATATTTATTTGTATATCGTGATGTATTTATATAGCAAGTAAACAACATTGCGACAACAATATAAATAGCTACTTCCCTGGCAAGTGTGCTTACTACTGAACTATAAAGACAGACCCTAGTTGTGGACATGAGCACATATAGCGGCCTTCCCTCAGGAGCTGACACACGTAAGGGCCAAACATACTGTAGTTTTGTAAAGCAGCCCACTTAGGGATTTTGGGTGTTTGTCTGAGGCCCTGTTTACAATTGGTGTTAAGATGTGCTTTGGCTGTCAGAGCAGAACCCAAAGCTGGAGCTCTCCGTATGTTTTTCCGTCGTCTCCGGTCGCGTTCATGTGTAAATTCCACAAGCTTATTTTATCCATTAGATCAAAAGATCTGAAAAACCCATACATTTATCCACACGTAGACCCTCCCTCGAAGAAATCAGGACAGAAGTGGTTGAAAGTGGACAAAAGAGACGGATTAAAACACCAGGTGTAAACGGGAATGTGTCCCTCGCCAGTTGTGATCCGATTAACTAAAACGCATCTTAATGCCAGGTGTAAACAGGGCCTGAGGGTGACCAAAGGGCAGTAGAGCAAAGAGCCTGTCAACAAACTGTCTACAGTCTCTTGATCTCAATCAACACACGAGACAACCACTTCTTAACCACTTCATCTTGAGACTTATGAAGCATTTGTCTATAAGCTACACAACAAAAGCAAGAAATGATGAGCTTACATGTCTCACGAACAAAGCAAGTTCAAGAGTCTATGTGAAAGAGAAAGCGGTGAGCATCTGTCTCTCCGCGTCTCCCTCGGCATGCTGGAGCCGCACTTGAAGGCTAACCTTTGTGTAACCTTTCTGAACGTTGAAAGCGTGTTTCGCCACTGACTTATTAATTTGGACAAGGTCACCCTTTTATTCATTTTAATACCAGATTTACGAAGTCAGATCTTGAACTTTGATGTTAAATAAAAAATAAAAAAAGTGCAGATGAGAGCAAAGTCGAGGACAGCGTGTAAAAATTAGCGTGACTTTATCGATGTGATATTGACGTTCTCTTTTTTTTCTTCTCTTTTTTTTATACAAGGGGAAGAAGTGTCAGCGTGGCCGATACCTGGCTAACTAGCAGCGTAAGCACTAAAAGAGCCATTTACATACTGCACTGTCAAAATTAATAAAGCTCGCTGTGGGATGCTGAGACTCTTTGTTTTTGGTTGGCCCTTTTTTGTTTGTGTGTGTGTGTGTGTGTGTGTGTGTGTGTGTGTGTGTGTGTGTGTGTGTGTGTGTGTGTGTGTGTGTGTGTGTGTGTGTGTGTGTGTGTGTGTGTGTGTGTGTGTCTATATTGAAATACTGTATTAGCTGTCCAGAGAGCGAGTGTGTGTTTGATGATGCCCTTCACACGGAGAACAGTAACTATTTCTGGTAAGCACTAGCTCATTTAGCTGCAGGTGCCCTGATGAGTAATTAACATGGACATATTATTCATGCAACCTCTTGATGCTCGATTCTCTGCTTATTAACACTTTATTAGCGCACAAGTAAAAAATGATGAAAAGGCTTTGACGCATACACACATATATACACACACACACATATATATATAAATATATATATATATATATATATATATATATATATATATATATATATATATATATATATCAGTGGCGATTTCTTTAATACTGCAAGGGAAGCTCAGCTTCCCCTATAATTTCAAAAAAAACAATAATAATTGACTAAAAATGCATTAGAACACGTTACTCTTTAAGACGAGTTCGTTCAGAATCAGCTATCAGGTCGGCTGACTCGATCTCCTTCTCATACATTCCCGTAGCGTCAGTGCATCTCCCAGTTGAAGCCGAGCATCCATTGACTGCAATGGGGCTGCTTTGAAAAGTTTTTTCTGTGCTTCGAAACTAGACGGTCATGCTGCGATTATGTCCCGCCTACGGACGCTCAGCGTCTCTGGGGTGAATGAGGAGTGGGCTGGCCCGGACTCCGCAATGCCGTGTGATGATTGGAGGGTCTTTTGATTGACAGCGATTTAGTACTATAAAAAGTCAGTCAGTCCCGGCGCGGATTTTTCAAGTGTAGTCGAAAAAGGGCAAAAGCCTCTAAAAGCCACCTCTGTCAAAAATGAGATAATAATATTGATTGAATGCTCTCCGCACATAGTATACTTTCATCAAATACTTTCACTTCAAACTCACTAAATCTCAGCCTCAGCCTCAGCCCATTCAGAAATATACTTGGGTAGAAACCTATACATTGGAGCCTGATAAAAATGTTAATATATATTAAAAAAAAACATTAGACGGACTTAGAGGCTTTTGCATCTGAAGTCTTCATATATATATAGCGTTGTGGGTAACGCATTACAAGCAACACGAGTTATGACATCAGATTACTTTTTTTAAGTAACAAGTAATTTGTATATATAAATATACACACACACACATTTATATATATATATATATATATATATATATCATAAACTATAATTTTGTGAACATTTTAAATAGAAAGTTTAAAAAAACAGCATTTCTTTGAAATATTGATATTAATTTATATATGATATATAGAGAGAGAGGGGAGACAACTTCAGGTTTCTACTTGTACAATCTTTCATCCTGAGGCATTACACTGCAATTTGTCACTCCGAGGCTTCGCACAGACGACATCATTTATTTGGGATTAACAAATGTGTATCATTCCCCAGAACTAATCCCAATTTTGTAATCTCTGACACACGCAGATTGACTTGTGCTCACATAAGAGGTTTTGGATATGAGTGTAGGATTGATCTTAAGGTGGGTCTTAATGTGTCGCCGGCGGCGCTAGCACACCCGAACAACACACATACGCTTAGACGTTTGTCCTGGACGTGAGTCATTGGCTCCAAACTGTCAATCAAATCCCGTTTGCTAATTAAGTGGCTAATTATAGTTAACGCTGCCGAGCGGTGCAGTGATAAGGAGGCCAGCGGCTGACAAACAGACAGATGAGTATCATATCACTTGAGTTCTGTAGGTGGACGTCTCAATAGCTATTAATTCTTCAATAAAGACGGATCAAGTTCGCAGGTGCGTTTAACAGCCCTTACGAAAATGTTGCTGTGGTTCTTAATACTGTAAAGCAGTTTATATGTGAACTTCGTACAAATCTTTGACATTTTGTTTAATTTCACTTTTTTGAGCATAGCGTCGACTAATAGTACACATAAAATAAGTACACTGACGGATCAACAACGACAACAAATACTAGTTACACTATAGTTTTCATAAAGGGGGGGTTTACTTGTTTTTACTATGATTTTACAATAAATACAACAGTTGTGTTGTTTCCTGTAGTAAAAAAGGTTATTTTGGTTTTACTATAATTACTTCAAAATTCAATCCCTTCTTAAAAAGAATAAATTTTTTAAAAGGTTTTTATTGTAGTACAACCATTTACTGTAGTAACTGCTATTTCAGCGGTTTACCATGGTAAAAAAAAATGTCAAGGCAACTAAATAGTCTCAATGTAAATGCAACATTTGTGCTCTCTCCAGTCTTTGATCCAATACTTTGTAATATTTGTTTTATCTCTGTACTCTCAATGATGAGTCAAAATCAGCTATGGGGTAATAATGGAACAACAATTTTAAAAAGCAATTTTTCACTATCATTTACAATAGGATCTGCAGTTTAAAAGCAATTTTGTGCATCAAAACCAACGCATTCATGGTAAAAAAAATTAACTTTCAAAAGTTAATGAATTTGCGACAGCAGAATGTAACATTTTTGTCAAGCCAAACATGTCAATCTCTGAGTAACATATAATTTATTTAAGCCACAAAATAAGCTTCATTCTGTAAAATAAGTGTAATGAAGTACTCAAAAAGCATTTCGAACGTCTCCAGCACGATTTTTGATTACCCAAAAATGAAACCTAATTCAGTTACGCACGTCATTACGTCCATCAAAAACTGCCTGCCGGTTGTAATATTAGAACTAAAAACATTGGCTCACTTCACCGAATACTTGCCGGCTGAGAAATAAATAATTATTACCCTACGATCCATCGGTTTTCAGATCCACATCATTTGAATATCACAACATCGATGTCTGTCAAAAAATAACGTGCACAATACACTGCAGTATTTACGAGAAGCAGAGGTCCAGCGAGCTCAAGCGTTTCCTGCAAAACCCACACTTCCAGATGTTTTGACTTCACTTTCCGAAAGAGGGAGAAAATGGCGGCCTGAGCGGCTTCAACATGCTGTCTGTCAGAGACAATAACGTACGCAATACATAACACACATAAGTATGTGGTTCCTCAACTGAAATTAAATCGTAATGATCAAGCAACTGAGTGAAATACTTCACAGTGCATGCTAAAGAGAATAAACGTCAATCCAACTGAAAAACTTCGCTGAGTTAGTAATCTGATTAGAATTCTGATTTTGTTCTGAACTGTTAAATGAGTAATCTAGACCTGTAGTCGTTCGATTTGACTCTCAGATGCTGATGTAATATATATTATAAACTTGGCGGGTGATTTTAATAAAATGTCATTTTAATACTATCTTCTCAGTTGTTTCAAGGATTAAGGCAATTATCAAAGTTAATTTTTTTTTTTTTACATTTTCCAATAAAATATACATTTTTATATGATTTGTTACATTTAATTACCCCTTAGCCGATTTTGACTCTCTCACCTCTGGAGTGATCCCAGATAATTTCTTTACATGTGAATGGAATCAGTGAAGTGATAAGTGAGGACAAACTGTTTAAAGAAAAAAAAAAGATGTGAGAAAAGCATGTCATCCTTTCCCGTCCATTCACTTCAGCTGAGTAGGCAGGAAGTGCTGGAGAAGTACTGGGAAGCCACAGGAGAGAGGCCAGCCTTCTCTTTATAAGAAGAGCAATGGAAATAAACACTTGAAGCCTCTCTCCGTCCCCGAGCCTGTGCGTGCTCTTGTAGTTATGATGTCTTTGTGTTTTTGTTTTTTCCACAGGTTCTGCCTGCAATACTGAAGAGCAATTGAGACATCTCCAGCTAGTGTGTTTGAAGACAGGCAGGTCACTGTGATCCAAAAACAAATCATAGCCTTCATTAAATAGGGATTGAAGGCCACCCACCTATGCACCTGGTGGCAGATGGAGGTGTGTGCGTGCGTGCGTGCGTGCGTGCGTGCGTGCGTGCGTGCGTGTCTGTGTGTGTGTGTGTGTGTGTTGCAGGAGGACTATGCAAAAATGAGTTATAAACAGTGTGAAAATGGCGCAATGATTATTACTAATTATTAAACTAATATGGCCCTGTCCCAAATGGCACACTTCATGCGCATTTATGGTCTTGTGGACTTACAATGGCTGTCGCGTATGCGTGTCCATTAAGTCCATGAGACCATAGGGTGTCCCATTTGTCATCTTAGGTTTCAGAAGGGTGCTCGCGAGTGCCCTGTTTGCGACCGATAAGCGCCCTCGATGCACACTTTTGCCAAGCAGACTTCTTCCCGACAGTCAGAGCAGTGTTACATCACCAAAGTGCGGACTCATAGGAAGACCGTGAGTGTTTGGGTGCCATTTGGGACAGGGCCTATATATAAATGCACATTTTTTTGTAATTCATGACCAAAAAAAATCTAAAAATGTACAATTATAATGTTATGTAACACTATTTTAAGATGACGTAGTTACACGTTACTACATGTACTTACTATATTAATAACAGTAAATTATGCATAATTACAAGTAACTAACCCTAAACAAAACCCTAACCGTAACTCTAAGTACATGTAGTTAATAAATATTAGTCAGTACTTACTGGATAAGTAAATGTAACTACATCACCTTAAAATAGAGTAATCAAATGTTAATTAGTTAACAAAATTACCTCACCCTAAACAGTGAAAAAAATACATTTAATAGCCAGAAAATAAATGTTATTTTACTGTAAAATTTAATATTATAGTACCATGTAATATCGTATAGTACCAACTAGCATTACCTTATAATCCACAGTGAACATCTATATTACATTCAACAAGACAACACTAATGCAATATTAATGTAAAATAATAATAATATACCGAAGCTGGTGGCTCGACACGCTGCACAACGAGCTCAAGCTTACCGGTTTGCCCCCCCATCAAGCCGATAATCGCATCAAATGGCACCAGCGATCCAGAAAAGCGAACCCTGCTACTATGCGGGATAAACGCTAAAGAAAAACAAAAAGAATAATAATATACTTTTACAATAACTTATTTTCTAAGTAAAAACTTTTGAGTTTACTTATTACAGTGAAAACTGCAAGCCCCGGGTGTGACGCATCATTTGATTATAATTTTAAAAAAGTATTTATTTTATTATGCTTGCTATCAGTATATTTGAATTGGAAAAACAGAAGTTAGCTCAGTTGTTCCAAGTATAATAATACATTAAAATGACATACAGTTATGACCTGTAAGATATGCAGTTGCCAAAATGTATTGCGTAACGCCTGAAACATCACTGTATTACATTACATTTCTAGCATCTTTCTGGTAAATTTAACAGGATATGTGTTTTCTCTGCATATCAAGCTGTGTTATGAAATCAAGACAGTTCGCATTTTACTTAGTGAACTCTGCATAATATACATCAATAACTCCTCCTATCCCCTTCAAACTTTAAACTAAATGTTGGTCACAAATGTAACCTGTGGGGTTAAATGGGTTTATACAGTTCTGCCGAGACTGTACAGATGTCACCTTTGTCATATATCAAAAAGTCACAGACGTGATAATGACTTTAAGATTGTGAGTTTTTTTTCTGAAACAAAAAAAACGATTTTTGTGCAAATGACTAGCTTAATTGTGTTCAACTGTGGATTTTTTTTTCAGCTGACTTGTCAATTGACTGCCATATGTTAAATCTGCACGACTGTGCCACTTCAAGTTGCCGTTAACACATGACTCCTTGCAACGTTTTACAACCCTCACAAAAGTACAAAATGGAGTTGGGTGTTGCTGTACGCACTCTTATAAAGCGTGCACATGAATCACAGGTTTAACCAAACATAAACGCGCAGTGGTTCTTGCTGATATCTATATTCCTGGCAGCACAAAGCTCTCGTCTCACACAGTTTGAAAGGCTTAACGTTCATTGGGATGCAGGAGATGGGCTGCACTGGCCCATATGTCACTAAACAGATCTCCATGTTTTATTTATCCTAGCTCTTTTCCTACACACACACACACACACACACAGACAGAGTTAACCCCTCCAGTCAGAGTGCAACACAAGTGACCGGCTCTAAAACAGACGAGGGACGAGAATCCCTCAAAGAGGTCGCAGAGTAAAACTGCACGACTGGTTTAAGTAGATTGTTTCTTACAAATGTATTATATTTGTTTAATTGATTTGAGTGGCAGTGCTTGAATTTGCAGTAAACAGTCAATTTTGGTAACCAAAATTGTTCAGTTTTCAGCTTCAAATTAATTCCTGATGAATAAAATCAGTCTTTTTTATTTTTCTTTTAATAGCTTTTAAATTCGAAACATGCCACATTAGACATTACAGTAAAATGGGTTGTGACCGGTTACCGGCCAGTCGACTACTTTTCGGTATGTAGCCAAAATTTCAGTTTTCACCTTCACATGAATTCTGGATTGATGAAATCAAGTTCTGTCCTATATATTTTTTCTATTAATACCTTTAACTTAGAATCATGCCACATTACGGAAGTAAAATGGTTTGCGAACTGCAAATTCACATCGACCTTTAGTCCGACCAACTACCTTTTGGCTCTGTTTACACCTGGTATTAAGATTTTAGTCGTTTTAGTCAATCAGATCACAAGTAGACGAGGGAGACACATTCCTGTTTACACCTGGTGTTTTAATCCGTCTCTTTTGTCCACTTTCAACCACCTCTGTCCTGATTTCTTCGAGGGGAGGGTCTATGGGCGGGTACATGTATGAGCTTTTTCAGATCTCTCGATCTAATGGATGAAATAAGCTCACGTAATTTACATGAGCACGGCCGGAGATGACGGAAAAAAATACGGGAGAGCATCAGCTTTAGTTTCTGCTCTGACAGCCACAAGATCACGGCGAACGCAGTGAGTGCGTGTTAGAAATCAGGAATGGTGAGAGAATATTGTGCTTGGTATGTTTTTCGTCTTCAAACCAAACTAAGTTCTTCAGCCGACAGTTTAAATACTGTCTGGCTAGCGCGCCTCCCATAATGTTTACGTCAGTGGGCGGAGAGACAAGCTCGAAGCGTTTTAGACCCCGTTTACACCTGTAATTAGAGTCGTCCACTTGTGATCCGATCGACCAAAACGCATCTTAATTAAAGCTTCAAATTGATTGATAAAAATCAAGTTCTCTTATTTATTTTTCTTTTAATACCTTTAAAACATATTTTCCACTGATGAAAGTAAAATGGGTTGCAGATTGCACATTCAGATTGACCTTTAGTCCGACCAGTCGACTACTTTCCATCACGAAACTCCTTGATTAGCCAACCACATAACAACGTACGACACTGAGACTCTAGGTGCTCGAAAAAGATGTCTTGTGTGTGCGAGAGTGCGTACAGGTGCATGACGGAGCCAGTGGCAGTCTTAAATACTCTGTGTGTGTTTCTGCACATGTGTGTATGAGTGAGTTTAGGGAGGGGGGGGGCAACAGAAGGGGGGATAAACAGATGGAGAAACTGCTCCCCAAAGGGACATGTCATTCATCAAAGTCACCAGCTAGGCCTGCAATTGTTTTCACCCACAGAGAAAGAGAGAGACGGAGTGTGTGTGTGTGTGTGTGTGTGTGTGTGTGTGTGTGTGTGTGTGTGCGTGTGTGCGTGTGTGTGTGTGTGTGTGTGTGTGTGTGTGTGTGTGTGTGTGTGTGTGTGTGTGTGTGTGTGTGTGTGTGTGTGTGTGTGTGTGTGCGCGTGTGTATAGACAGGTTTGTGTAAGAGGCGCTTTCCACAAGTGTGTATGTATGAGATCGAAGGCCGGGGACGTGTGTGTGGGAATGTGTGAGTTTGAGAGAGAGTGTCCTTTCACTGACATTTCGTATCAGTGCCGCCCATCAGTTATCTGTTACCAGCGGTGGGCCCAGACTCGAACCCAAAAAACAGTCGGTGAAAGTCAAACTACCCCTCTGTACAGTCAATTATATAAGGATATTGTACACTTTACAATAAGGTTTGATCTGTTAAAGTCCTCCTGTGGTGAAAAATCAAGCTTTAAATGTTGTTTATACGTCTATGTGGTGTTTTTAATATAATTTAAGACAAACCATGTGTAAATTCATACGTCAACACCATTGCTGAGTATTTTCTCCTTAAACTCTAGTCAGTGAATCAAAGACAAAATCGCAGTTTAAAATCGCGGATGTTTCTGATGTCACAAACTACCATGTAACCAATCAGGTCAACGAGTGGATCACTGAGCTGGTGTGAGTGAGTGGAGGCAGGACTAATTTGCATATTCATAGAACCACGTATACTAAATGAGGCAAGGGTGTAGAGTTACATTCAAGCTATTTTAAGGCATGAAGAATATTTTTTCAAGGAAAAAAACATTTAAAATGATTGGACTTTAACATTAGTTAACTACACACGCAACAATGAACGAACACTAAAGAAATACTTTTGTATTATACTATGTATTTGTATTAACCAACATGAACAAAGATGAATAAATTCTGTAAAAATATATGGCTCATTTTTAGTTCATGTTAGCTAATACATTAACTAATGTTAATGAAAAGGTCCTTATTGTAAAGTGTTACAGACTTTTTTTTTATATAGATTTTCTGAAAAAAAAAAATGCCATCACCACAATGCTAGGGTGCTAACCACAGTAAGTGGTTGCCAGGGCGTTGCTAGGGTGTGGCTTATTGGTCCAAATGAAAAGAGACCAACTTTAAAAGGAATATTTCAATTCAATACAAGTTAAGCTCAATCGACAGCAATTGTTGATTGCCAAAAAATATAAAATGGTTTCAGTGATGCAATTACAATTGAGATAAATGGGACCAATCTGTTCAAATACTCACTATTTCAATAAAATAGCCACAAGATGTAAACTGTATGTTTTACTAACCTTTTCTGAGTAAATTTATATTCTATTATCTTTCAACTTCAATTCAACTTTAATCACCGTAAAAGTAACAACTTTACAGCTCAAATAATAGCAAAGTGCTATTAGTTTAACTGCTTTTATACATTATAACCAGCACATTTCTGTCTTTAAATCATAAAAAAAATTGCCTCGTTAACTTCCATTTTAAGTGCTTCACCGTAACCCAATTCTTTCCTTTAAAAACAAAAAACCATAACAGGGGGTTGGTTAAAATATTTTTTTGTGGAAATCAACTTAATTAACTGGGCTAAACTCATGCTAAACCTGGAATAAATCTCTTAATCTGATATTCGGATATTCCAGATATGGCCTGGGTCCCTGCTTCAATGTAAATCTATGGGATTATCATGATTTTAATATCTGCCAGGTGAAAATCACTAGTTCGAACGTTTAGAAACGTAATAGTATATACCTCTTCTCAAGAAGCTGCACGGTTTAAGGCATCATTCATGTCTGAAGCACAAACAACGCAAGTTATTCTAATGTCTTGTACATATGAGTTATGTTATATCAGCTCTCGTTGCCACAGGCTTATAATGTTTCTGTCAACAGCAATCCAGGAAACCAAATGCAAAAAACAAACCCCACAACAACACCTGGTTTACTAGCACCACAGACACTTCGTCACAGCGGAGGGCTTCGAGAGAACAAAAAAGCGCTTCATTTCTCCAGAGACATCTTTCTCTGGCTGTTTTTCTCTCTCTGAGGATGAGGGTGAGCATTGATATCCTCCGCCGAGCGCTATATCAGCCCAGCCGCCACTTTCTTCTGCCTAATTATGGCGTTAGCAGGAAATAACTGCACAAATTGCTGCTAATAATTAAATGGCAAGTCTGATCAGAATCTGCTGGTGTGTTGCTTGGAAAGTGACGATAGTTACGATGCCTTAAATCTATTACTGAAAACTAATGTGATGTACTGATGTATGGTCACGCATTCGAAATAGTTTGAGTAGTGAGTTCGAAAAAAAGGTTCTAATAGATATAAACATCTCTTAATGAAATAGCATGAATATGATAGCTTTTTTTTGCTATCATTTTATTAACATATATATCACATATTATATATACAGTATATATTAACAAAATTATAGCAACAAATTAATTTAATTTCATGATATAATTAATTCATTATAAATACACACTTGTATAATTACGAACTATAAGGACAACTGTAATTAGAATCCATACTAGATTAATATTACAACCGATGCTAATTAAATTAATTTTTTCCTCATTAAAAGTTGCAAATCCATTAATTTGCTGTGAAAGATCACAAATGAAGTCGTCTTTGATAACTGTGGCCCGTTTAACAAGTTAATATTTTCAGCAGTTACATTACTTCATTTCAATGGAGGGCCATTACATCTTAATAAACTTCTGCATTAAAGTTTTCGATGATTTATAGGAATTGTAAAATGTTTAAGCAGCTTGACTCACTTCTAGTGTGTTTTCTATCCGTATTGGAATATGCACGAGTAAATGAAGAAATGCAAGTGGAAAGGAGAGATGGTTTGCTGTAAATAATCAGCGTAAGTTCAGCTACTCAAGTTTCACAATATGTTGATATTACGGTCATGCTGACACACGTGGAGGACAGTTCCTGTGCATTCATGCATAAAATACAGCAACATTGTGAAATATTATTGCAATTTAAAATAACTTATAAAAACTATAAAAATCTAACATGTAATTTATTCCTGTGATGGCCAAGCTGAATTTTTCAGCATCATTACAGTCTTCGGTGTCACATGATCCTTCAGAAATCATTGCTCAAGACACATTTCTTCTTATTATCAATGTAGAAAAGTGTTTTATGTTACTATAATAGTCTACATTTAAAACGATAAAAAAAGGAAAATTAATACTTTTATTCAACAAGGATGCATTAAAATGATCAAAATATTAATTTTGTAATGTTACCGAAGATGACCATTTCATCTAAATTATGTTTGTTTTAGATTCTTTGAACTTTATATTCATCAAAGAAACCTGAAAAAAATTGCATCATGGTTTCTTACAAAAAATATTGAGCAGCACAGTTTTCAACATTGATAATACTAAAAAAAATGTTTCTTGGGCAGCAAATCAACATATTAGAATGATTTCTGAAGGATCATTAATGATGCTGAATATTCAGCTTTGATCACAGGACTAAATTACAATGTTTAACATCAAATTACACAAACAGTTATTTGAAATTGTAATGCTATTTTTCAATATTACTGTATTTACTGTATCAAATAAATGCAGCCTTGGTGAACAAGAAACTTCTTTCAAAAACTTTTTTTTTAATCTTAATGATTAAAAACCTTTGGTTACATGAAATGTGACAGTAAATTCACCTTTAAATGTAACCAATTAAATAAATAAACAAATTACCTGTAAATATGTAATCCACAAAAAAACACACCTTGTTTTATGAATTTCGGGTTACATAAGACTGATTTTATGACTGATACACACAAAAAATTGTGCTCAGGTTTCATGAATGAGGCCCCATAATATGAATGTCCCTATTAACTCACGTCGCTCTCAAATCGCATCACATCCTGCAAAGTCAGACGTTTTGTTGGTGTTGGGGACGGCAAGATGAGCAGAGGGATTGAGAGAAATGTGGACGCACATTTTAAAGAGCTCCATCCCCCTCCCCACCTCGGAAATAACAACAGAGTCATCGAAAATCAATCAGCGGGGCCGGCTAACGGACTGCTCCGGCTACTCCGCGCTGCGCGGGTCGATACACGCGCTGCCCATTGTGAGAGCTAAATTGCCACTGCCATCAGCAATTTACAGAACTGAAGCTAAAAAGCAAGGAGAGGAACGACGGAGAACGTGGCGTTAACCGAGACGCACATGCGGTTTAGTCGTAAATATAAAATACGCAAACAAACAGGCAGGTGAGGTCCAGTGGTTTGGGATTTTGCCGATCAAACGATACCTATGAAACGGATTGTATTCCAAAGGAAGGAATGATGAAAGAGGGATGACGAGAGAGAAAGAGAGAAAGCAAATGCGTGCAAAGGAAAAAAAGCAAAGAGGCTACAGAAATCCAATAGTTTAACCTCTGTTTGAGACGCAGTGGTGGCCAGTGAAGGACAGAGGGGGGAAATCAATACCAACTGATTTGCAGAAGGTGGAAGAGTGGGAGGAGGAGGAGGAGGAGGAGGAGAGAAAAGGAGAGATGGGCAAAGAGACAGACAGCACTGATAAAAATAAAAAGAAATCCAGATTACACAGAGGAAGGGAATACAAATGTTCCTATACGTGGTGTTTTACACACTGGTGTCCGTCTGAGGGCTGGAATTTTTAGGTATTCCAGGTGGGTGAGCGAGAGGGGGGGGGGGGGACGTACCTGTCGGGGAGAGCAGACCTGGAGAGAGCAGCCCGTGAACACCGTGAGGAAGCAGACGAGAGCTGTCCTGCATCGCCACGCCGAGAGAACGCTTGGGAGGACGACCAGGCCGAGAACTGGAGAGAAAAAACAGACAACGGGGGTTTTATTGACATGAAATACACTGAATAAAAAAATGGGTTACTTTTTAAAGTACTAAATAAAACAAACATTACAGGAGTAAGTTATCTAAGAAAATACAATTTCAGTTCTATTTCTACCTATTTCACATGTGATTCAATGTATTTATTTGCGATTCTTTGTAATTATAATTTACAGAGAGAAACATTTTTGGGGGTCCAAACATTCGTTTAGGGTCCAATTATCACTGTTAGCCAGTTGCTTATTAGCATGCATATTACTAGGATGTTGGCTGTTTACTTATAATGCACATCTTAAAGCTTTATTCTACATGACCATATTCTACATCCCTAAATCCTTCCCTATACATAAACTTAACAACCACCTTACTAACTATTAATAAACAGTAATTATGAGTTTATTGAGGTAAAGTCATAGTTAATAGTTAGTTAATAGTCAGAATTGGACCATAATCTAAAGTGACTCACATTTTCCACAACCTTTTTTGCTTTAACATGTAGGTCACACGGTTACATGACTGTGTAATGTGTTTTGATTGGTGAACACCAAACATAAGCTACTTTTGGGTCAATGACATGAAAAATAATAATTCATACATACTAATGTCTTGAATACATGATATATACGATACAAAAGATGATAACCATGTTTTTTAATTTATGAATATTTTAACTTTTGATATTTTCTGTTCTGATATGATGAAGACAAATGAGCCTTATAATAAATGCTGTAAATGCAGTCTCTTCAGACAGAACAATGAAAAGGAAAGTTCTTTCAAAGCAGAATCAAGTTACTACAATTTAAACACACACACACACACATCAAACCAACAAACATACGGTTATATATCATCCCCTGTCATGATAGATACATGAACAAGCACAGTCTTAGAAACATGTGCCGCTAACGTACAACACGCTTGACAAATTATTCAACACAAAACACAAACACACACACTTATCTCTCACACTTCCTTGTGAGAGGGGCTATCAAAGAGACAGGTACATGACAGTTCGAACCCTGCGCAAGGGTGCTGGCAGAGCAAAATAAGCCAGAAAAGCAAAATGCTAATTCAACTGCTGCATATCATTGGATCAAGTCCAAGAACATCAAGCAGCAAGTCTATTTCACCATTCTATTAATACTGCAGCGCTAACAAACACAAACCAGAGCAGAATCACCACTAAACTAATCATAGCAAAGCAAAGAGGAGCTTCTAACGGCAGCTGCAGTGACGTATTCCTAATATATTGGACCTTTTATTGAAAGTAGCCTACTTTTACCTGTTGAAAGTAACATGCCTTCACAAGCATCGGTAAGAGCTGTGTTTGTGATGTTTGAGTTGGGGGAGCCGTTTGCAAAATATGCTTTATTTGTGTCGTCATATTTGGGGTTATTCGAAGTTTCAACCCCTGGCCTAAACTGTACTTTCACCACTCTCAGATTCAAGACCTTAGAAGTGCACTTACTTATACATATTTTTAAGTACTTTCATTTCAGACTTGAAGCAATACAGCAGTAAAACAATGTCAATAAACAGTAGCTTTACTACAAGTCAAGTGGATCAATGGTAAACTTCGAACGACCCCTTCAGCGTCCAGTTGTCCATTCGTCACCACATGGGCCTTCCTCTCTTTCCTGCTCCAAGAAATTTTAGTTTGGCTCACTGATCTGTTGACAAGCTTGTCAAGGTCTGTGGCGAATGCGAATCACTTTGGACCATCACATTACTAATCTAATTAAAAACTATGAACAGTGGAGCGTGGTGGAAAAGAGATGCAATCAACATGAATCACTTTAGCTGTTGTAGTGCATGTAAGTGGAGAGCAGTCGATGGAGTTAACTGTACTGTTAAAAAAAAAAAAAAAAAACGTCAGCACAGTTTGCCAGACCACAATTCCTCTCCAGTGAAGATGAAATTAAGCGGTGCAGATGAGTCTTTGATTTATGGAGAGTTTGACAAACTATTTTACAGTCTCGTTTTGTTTCACTTTTTTCAGTGAAACATACTTTTTATGCATGCGATTTTATTGACAGAGAAAATAGTTATTAAACTGCCATGAATCGACTTTACAGCAGAAAAAAATATATGTTTACGGCCTGGTACTAAAAGCATTTTTGGTCTATTTTGCACTTCATGACAACTGAGAGGGGGTGAATTTTTTTATAACTCATCAGTTTAAATTTTATTAAGCCTTAAAGTTCTGCATAATTAAGGCCGTGGCCACTTGAGTGTCACTACTAGCCGTTTGTCTGCTGTCTGTTAGCCGTCACGTCAACTCAGCTAATCCCGCCTCTTTGCCCATTTTCGGTTATCCGGGAGGGACGCGCAGCCAAGATGGCGACGTCCGGCTCCGCCCACTTTAGGCTTCAAAAATGCTCTTCAGAAACCTACGGGTGACATCATGAGAGAGAGAGAAAACGTGTCCAGGGCATTGGTCGGTTCCGATGTTCGGCCCAGATTATCTGTTGGAGGTGTTAACAGATCAAATCTCAAACCTCCTGATCTGTTCGAGGACACGTCTGGACCACCTCGACAATATGAGACATGCTTGATATTTAGGATTTTAAATCGGGATGATTACGACTATGATTATATTAGGACTTCAATAGCCAATGAGATACAAGTCTACAAGGAGATGGAAGTAATTGAACTTTTGAAATGGCTGACCGCGAAACTACAAACAGCTGTGTGGGTCCAGTGGTCCGTGGTCGAAATGTGGCACGACTGCCTTTACAATGTCTTCTTATATAATGTATACAGAAAGTTGCCGCGACACAGTATCCATTTTGTTTATATCCGTGCCCCCGTGAGATCACTTGAGGGACTAAATCTGGCATGACAATCTTAAGAATATCTTGTAGTGTGTGATGTGAGCAGGTTTGAGATTTGAAAGAAGAAAATGTGTGAAGATTCTCCTTATGTGCGTGATGCAACCAGATTTCACAATCGCTAAAGATTGAAAAACTCCTGTAGTCTGAGTAGAGCTTAATGCGAATTACTAGGCCACAGGTGAGAACTATTAAAACTATTAAAGGTTGCAAATAACATTCATTTATTTTAAAAATATATTCGTGTGCAAAGGCCCGAATTTGTTTTAAAGTTGTTTTTTACATAATTCTGATAAAAGCCACATTGGAAAACAATCAATTATCTCAGTGTTCCGATAACAAGACTCCATTTCCTTTGAGAAAAGCAAATTAGAAAACAGCATGGCGGGGCAGCAAACGATTCCATGAGGTCAATGTAGTGCAGGAAGAAAAATCAGCTAAATGAAGACGGTCAGCTCCGAACTTGAAATCGGACATCAGTGAAAAGAAAAGCAGAGGCTTCCGGTTGTGCTTAAAATTAGGTGGAAAACCATTTCCTTTAAAGCTCTACGTCGACGTGTGTTGAAGAACAAGAAGAGTTTTTTCTTTCCTCATTGAGAGCATCTGACTCACTTGCTCCTTTTAAGCATTCCTAATCGAGGCGTGCCCGAAATACAAGATCCAAGCCAACATGCTGGAGTCGTTAGAAGTCTGCAGTCAGGCGATTGTGCGTGAACAGGCACTTGACTCCCGCGGGACTCTTAAAGCTATTTTCTTATTTAGCTTCACTTTGACTGGGTATTGTTAGAGGCCGAGCAGTTCTTTCCTCACTTGTGACAGGTGCTTCCCTTATATAAAACCCATCCTTTCATTTTCAAGAGCACTATTGGAAAGGTAGTCGTCATGTACTTGACACAATGTTCCAGAAAAAGTACTGGAATTCTAATTGTATGGAAATATGTGACTTGATATGATAACTACAGACAAGGATATAGTACTGACGTAGTGCTGCAACTGACAACTACTTAGATCAACAAAATTTGGATTATAAGTTTATTTCCATCAAAAAGCAAAAGAATATTACACTGATTATGCCTAGTAACATGATAACTTAAGGTCAAGCAAATGCCATGAACTGTGTTCTGTTAAAGGTCATAAACTGTTAGAGCTAAACCTGATCAGCACATTTTTGTCCATTTGAGAACTTACGTTGATATTGTTCTGCACTTCCCAACGTTTTGACATAAAAAGGGGAAAATCCAATGATTTCACAACCTCATGGTTTTACGTAGTTCATGTTTGCATTGTATAGCTTTTATTATGAGATTTTTTTTAATGTTAGCAGCATTTTGTTGTACATCTAAATGCATTTAATGTTTAAACAAAGTTATTCAATAAAAATCTTATTTACAAGAAATTCAAGATTTATACAATTTACTCAAGAAGAAGAGCATGCATATCTGACTGATATTTACAGCTAATTCTCAAATCACCTTTATTGATTAGGAAAATTGAAAATCTCCTTAGTTGAAGGAAATACTGTCTAAATGAAGTGAACATTCTGTACTTTATAAAGTCAGATTATATTATTCTGTATTATGTTTAGCCACTTTGCTTCCACATTTGTTGTGAGGACTATTAACTACGACTTTTGCCTCAAACTCCTAATTACTGTTTATTAATAGTTAGTAAGGTGGTTGTTAAGTTTATGTATTGGGAAGGATTTAGGGATGTAGAATATGGTCATGCAGAATAAGACATTAATATGTGCTTTATAAGTAATAATAAACAGCCAATATCCTAGTAATATGCATGCTAATAAGCAATTAGTTAATAGTGAGAATTGGACCCTAAATTAAAGTGTTACAGAATTTTGTAATAATTTTAAAAGGCATTTAGGTGATGATGCGTGAATGGTAGCAATACAGGAAAAATATGGAAAGAAATGTGTGAAATAAAAAAAAATAATTGAGCAATTTTACAACAATTTAACAGGTATCCTGTTTAAAAGCTGTCAAACATTTTATAGACTAGCTGTTGTAGCCATAATTTCAAGTACTGAAAATAAAACTAAAAGATTGCAGAATGTATACGTTTATAAAAATGTAACTGCACCAGTAAGAGCGATATCCTCTTTTTAGAGGTTTACACAATTGCACAATCTCTTCCAAATTGCTGATAAGTATCCAATAATTTGAGGGTGACAATATACATTTTCTCGAGTTCTTACTATAAAAGAATAGGATTTATAAGGCAAAAACATTATAAACACTCATAATCAGAGTGTCCTGACTTTGTCTCGATTAACTGGTTATAATGCTAGTCTACTGAAGCCTGCTTGTCAGTATATCGAGTCGACTCCTTGTGAACCGCCCAGTGCTTTAGTCAATCTGACTGTAATGGAGCCTTTCACACCCTGAGAATTCCCTGGTATGGGAATATTTTTCATCTCCCTTCCCCACTAGCAGGCATGATGCCCATGTGCGTTCCCTACAGCCACGACAGACAGTGAAGAGCAGTGAGTATACAATCACACACGCGCATGCACTCTTCTCGCTTTCCCCGTATCCCATCGGGCTGGAGGAACAGATGGCAGTGAAAAGTCATTCACACGTTACTGCACGTTCCACACGCCGAGGAAGAAAACCCTGTCAGTGCGCTCGTCGCAACCAATCACTCTGCTCAAATCCCCGGCGACAGTATTGCGCTCTGCTGGGGACCGGCGAAAACTGGGTTACTAAGCACTTTTTATTCTCTCCCAGCTTCGTAAATGTGCCCTTGTCATCTTTTAAACGGCCTTATTCAATATTCATGAACAGGCGACACCTGCTTGTCTAGCTGAGACAATGTGGCTGAAAAGACGGGGGCGGGGCTACAAGGAAGTCCCGAGGTAGGTGAATTAAACCACACCCCTTTCGGCTGAGTGGGCGTGTCTTAGCTTGCGTGTCTAAGAGTTTGTTCGCCGAATCCAACTTTGTTCTCTTTAGACGAGAACGTTTGTAATAAATTTAGCCCGAGAAGGTGCAAAGGCCGAGGGTTGGACCGTGGCCGGAGGGGGTGTCGGGAGGACAGAGAGGGAAAACAAAATCAGATTTCCCAAATTATAATGGAAAACGGTTTAAACAACAACAAAGACGGCAGCTGAGGCAAGAGAAAAATGTACGAGTCAGGGTGCCTTTGAAGATATTTAATTAAAATCTAATCCTGCATTCTTAAAGGCTCACATAAATTAAGCTGTCAGTCAGGAGATTTATGCATTCACATTTGCATATTGCATACAATTCATCAATTACTCATGTTTGAAAGGCTTGAGTATCCCAGGGAGAGGAGCTACCAGTGTGCCAGCTCAGAGAGACAGACAGAGAGAGAGAGAGACAGCGTGAGGGAGAGAGACAGACAGAGAGGATGATGGGGCTCCTGGTACCCGCTGATGCCCAAGAGGAGTCAGTCTCCATATGTCCATGCATTCAACCAATACTACTGAAATCCTTTCTCTTGCAAACGTACACACACACACGTTGCATGAAGCTGTCTGGTCTGAGACTGCCACCAACTAAAGCTCCATTCTCACAGTCAGGCAACTACAGCTGATTTCATTCCGCACTTTGCTCTCAGTGTTGTACGGCTAAACTAATTAGAGTACAATAGAGCGGACCAGAAGTACATGTGGCAGACAGAAGCAAAATGATTCACTGAATAGTTACTACATTAACACTTCATCTATCTAAATTATGTAAAATAAAGAAAAAGCATGAAACATAAGACATACACCACCATCCAACAGTTTTTGAAATAACTCTTCCAGGTCAAATTAAAAACAAGAATCTAAGTCTATGACTGCGACTACCCCTTAGCTTTCCATTTAAAGCGCATTTCTGTCAACACATTTTTACAGACCGAGGTAAGAAACTGAAGTTCAAATTATTTTCTGTGATATCATTCCCCACATGTTGTCAGTAAAGCTTGTATTGCCTTTAAATTTCACTGCATTTCAGTACAGGCAAGGTCACACCTGACATTTTCAGGTATGCATGTTCAGTCATCACTCTTTCTGATAAAGCCATCCAATATTTCTCAGATTAAAGGCCAATGCTTTTAATTTGGGAAAGGCTTTGGCCATGGTAGGGCTGTTTTTTTCCACACAGGCTTGTCTCACACTGTGTTCCATTATCCTGATTGTGATTGTCAGACGAAGACTATTGTTAACTATAACTAGCGGTTTTGCTGGAGGGTTGAGGAAAGCCAAGTGCAAGGCGGTGCAACCGAGGCGACGCCAAGAAATTAGGACAAATGTCTCCAACCACCTACCGGTTGGCTAGCAGAATTTCACAATGGATGAAGTGTTTAATAATCTGTCTCCAAAGAAAAAATAAACAAAGATGGATGGAAAAAATGGCATTAAAAGGATAGTACACCCAAAAATGAAAATTCTGTCATCATTTATACACCGCACCGTAAAGTTGTTCCAAACCTGTACGAGTTTCTTTCTTCTGCTGAAAAGAAGAAATTTTGAAGAATGTCGGAAACCCAACAGTTTTTTGTCCCCTTTGACTACCATAGTATGGAGGGGAAAAAATACAATGGAAGTCAATGGGGTCTAAAAACTGTTTGTTAACCTACATTCAAAATATCTTCTTTTGTGCTCAGCAGAAGAAAGAAATTCATACAGGTTTGGAACAACTTGAAGGTGAGTGAATGATTTTTGTTTACTGTAATAACAACCGATTAAATATGAAAAGATAACATTAAAAAAAATGATTGCACTACTGCCCAGTAGTTGGCGATATGCACAAAGAATGTAAAATCGGCTTTAAACCCAAAAAAATGATAGTAGTAGTATGGCGCGCTTCTTAGCGTCCATTTCCATGGTGACTCGTGGATTCGACGCTCTCTTTTGAGAATGTCTTTGCGTGTTCACCGTGAAAATACTCTGGGTTGACTGAACGTTTTTGGAACCAATAACTGGGAGTAAGAAAGTTTTAGGTCAATCAACCGAGAGTTTGGGGTTTATGTGTCTGTAAGTTAACCCTGCTTTCTGTTATATTTCTAGGCCTACAGTATACCTCTCAAGTATATTAGGGAAAATTAGAGGCCTGACTCTTTACCCAATTTGGATTATTACATTTTGAATTGCTTTTTTCGAGGGGGCCGCCACAACAGACGACCTAAGATCAGCTAATGACAGTAAACAAAGATGTGTTTTTCCAAAATGCTGACTCCTGGGACGCCACCAGAGAAAGGTCAAGCGCTCACAGCGACAGAGTCCTGTCTATGTGGCATGGCCTGTTTCGCACGCATACACACATGCTGTCCGGCCCTCACAATGTCGCTTTTGTTCTGCATTATTAACAGAGAATTCCTCCGCTTCAAGCTTTTATTAAAAAACTCGCTGCGGCTGGGCGCAGGCAACTATTTCGGAAAGGGTGCAATGTGTCGACCCGACCCAGAAAAAAAGAAGAGACCGAAGAGAAATCTCTACTCGTGGATTTCTTTAAGTGCTGCCTCCATCTGACACCATGTAGCTTTTAGCTTAAGTAACCGCCGATCATAATTTTTCCCTCCTTCTCTCAGCAGTGCCACTACAGAGCTACTGATGGTATTGAATAAATGTCAGATGTCTTCCCCCCTGCTGTCTGCTCCGAGAGCGAGAGAGCGAGAGAGAGGTGTTGCCTTATTCATGGTGGGCGGGCGAGCGAGTGGGGGGAGGGAGAGTTTGTTTGTGAGCCATTATCTTCAGCCATCAATCAAACCCGAGAAGCGTACGACATGAGCGCATCATTTGATTGCACATGGGAGCCAGTGTGTATGAATATCCATAACAATATGGACGTCCAGTGAGATGATCTTTATTTCTAAATGACACACAAGGCCTTGACACATGCTGCTAAACAGCAGATCCCCAGGCCCTGCATGGAAAAGCTCTGCAGATTTACACAGAATTAGTATGTAGGATATTCATAAAGTTCTACACGTCCACGGCCCCTTGGTCTGTTCAACACATTTTACCGGAATAAAATCCGATACTCAAATGAATGCAGAAAATGCAACCAAAGTGCACGATTTATACGTGAACCAGCTTCTTTTTTTTAATTCAAACAATAAACTGCTTTCTATAGCACATTTGGGGTGAAAGTATAAAAGAGTATTAATTCAGATTTATTTTATCATACAGTCAATCATTTCTAGCATACTGTGCATACTATTATTTTTATAGGTTTTTATTTCCTTTTTTAGTAAGTAGTATACATAAAGATATGTCCATTTATCGTTATCGGCAATAATTTGTTTTTTTAACATTACTATACCGGTAGTAATACATGATTGAGGTGGTATGTGGTGGAATAACCATGTGGACGGATGGACCACGAAAAATTATTTTCCCTTTCTACTATTACAGAAACCAAATGAAATCAAGGAGAAAACTCCATGAATCAACTTTCATTTTTAAGTTCATGAATGTTTGGGTGAATATGTTTCACAGTTCTAAAAGCACAGTGAGCAAGTACATTTAAATGTGTGATGAATTGTGTTTGTAAGGGGTCAATGAAGAGCTATATACTCAAAGGACTTGATGTTTCTCCACTGACAAACCCTCTTCTCATAACCTGTGCTTGACCCTCATCATTAGTCCACAAACACACACACACACACACACACACACACACACACACACACACACACACACACACACACAGAGATGTTGGGTTTCCATGTTTTATGTGGTCTTTTCATAGACACAATGGTTTCTATAGTGCAAAAACTGTATATTCTCTCCCCTAACCCTACCCATCATAAGCTGCATTTCCATTACCCTTCAAATTGCGCAAATTGAATTAATAATAATGAATAGTCGATCAATAATAATGGGCAGTGCAGTGGCTGCGATATATGTAAACCAACATCCGTCGCCATGATTTTTGGAATGACTTATCGCAAGAGGAAAAAATTACGTTTTAGTCGCATAACATCGATTAATGGAAACGCCGTCATTTCACAATAGTTTTTTGTCTACATTTAGAAAAAAAAATCTAAAAAGTTTAGCGCAGATCTGTAATGGAAGCGTGCCTACAGAAAACTTTCTGCATTTTTACATTTTCAGAAATCATCATCCTGTATGATTTATAAGTGGTTTTCCTCATGGGGACCAAAACATTTCCCCACAAGGACAAGGATTTAGAATATTGCCATCTTTATGGACACACACACACACACACAGACACACACACACACACACACACACACACACACACACACACACACACACACACACACACACACAATCAGTACATCTGTTCCACCTGAATTCACAGATTAATCCTTCCTCTTTAGACACGGCTACTTCCTTTTTTCAGCCTTGCATCTCTGTGAATCTGTATTGACTCATCACTGAACATATGATGAGCCGGTGATTTACCACACGGGGGAATGGACAGACAGAAAGAGAGAGAGAGAGAGAGAGAGAGAGGGATGGGAAAGAGGAGGGAAAGGCTGTCGTCACTTGACAGCTCACTGAGATACGACTCAATGTGCAGCTCTTAAAAATAGCAGCTCTGATAAACAGCAGTCTCCCCTTAACCCGCGGCAGAGATGCGCTTTTGAGCTGGCGGACACAATGTGCCCGACTGCGCTTAAGTTAAGATGTGATAGATTCAAAGCATCCCAGCAATGAGACCCGCTCTGACAGCCTGTTAACGGTGAGCGGACGCACATGTCGGGGCCTTCGGTGTGTGAGAAAAGACAGACAGAGAGATTCCTTATCTCTGTATACTCACACACACTCACTGTCTGTTTTACTCATGCTGCTTTAATACACACTCGTATCAGTCTAAGTAAGTTTGATATCTTTTTCCATTCCACCTGTTTCTCAGTCTTACTATCCATCTCGGTAAGTGTTGCATTTCATTCTGTCAAAGCGAGCCTTGAATGTTTAAAGTCAGCATGAAATCAAAACTGACCTTTTTACTTTTCTGTAACACGAATTATCAGCGACATTATTATGAAGGGAAAAAAAGTCCGACTTCTCAAAACAACTTTATTCCTGCTGACATCATAAAGTCTATTTTTCAACATCAACTTTTAAAATATTATTACAATTTAAAATAACTGTTTTCTATTTTAATATATTATAAAATATACTTTATTCATGTAATGGCATAGCTGAATTTTCAGCATCATTACTCCAGTCTTCATGTCACATGATCCTTCAGAAATCATTCTAATATGCTGATTTACTGCTTGATAAAAATGTCTTATCGATGTTGAAAACAGTTGTGCTGCTTACTATTTTTGTGGAAACCGTGATACAATTTTTTTAGGATTCTTTGGTAAATGGAAAATTCAAAAGAACAGCATTTCTTTGAAATAGAAACCTTTTGTAACATTATGAAAACATTAAGTTTTCGTTTGTCACTTAAATGCATTATTGCTAAATAAAATAATTAATTTATATCTAATTTTAAAAAAAACGTACTGTCCCAAACTTGTGGACAGCAGTGTACATAAAAAAGTTACAAAATAATTCGAATTAATTATTATAAACATTTGTGGAAATACAAAAAAAAAAAACACTACACTCATAATAACGTAAAAATATTTTAAATTTAGACTTCTGTCAATCCATTAAGAATGTACAGTTACTGATACAGTATATCAGCTATTATTTGCCTATATTGATCATATCGGCTTTGACAGAGTTATTAGTCAAATGCAGTAATAGAAAATTGGGAAATTAGTAGTTGATAAATCTATCTATACATACTAGTCGAGAAAAGCAAAATATTATGACTAACATCAAAAAACAAATTGTCACAAACATCCAACCAAATAAAGTGAAACATTATAAGCAAGAATGTTTCTCATTTCTCTGCTCTCTTCATCATAACTGAGGTTTAAAGAACACACAGAAATTGCCTCAAAAGGTTAAGTGCAACAAGTGCGATCTCATGACTGTTCAGACAAACTAAGTGTGGCTCACTAATGACTATTACTTGATTATGGGCTTTGTCTACGGCACGACTTTACATTGGCGGTCGACTGAAAGCAAACAAATCAAGAACCCGTTGAACCTTGACACATACAGTGCAAACACACACACGCACACTTCTCCTATATCCTCTCTCAAGTATCCAGGTTCAGATCCCACTCAATTAAATTAGATCTGCTTCCAGTAATTCTGCCACTCTCAGCGCCAAAGCTGACAGCAATCGGCTTTCTTCCTAGCCGACACAACTCGTCCCCTCCACCGCGAGTCTTTGTGGACCCGGCGGGCGGGATGATGTGTGTGTGGGGGGGGGGTGCTTCAGACAATAGCGAGGGTTGGCACTTAGCTGTATGCGGATTAAATTCTCTGACATTATCAACCCGCCCGCTAAATCCATGCAGGGGGCGGGAGGAACAGGGTTCAGCAAGATGCAGAACAAACCTTCTATCCCTGATGCTCGACGTCTTACTGTGGATTACTGTCACTCAGCGCAGAGAGAGAGAGAGAGAGAGAGAGAGAGAGAGAGAGAGAGAGAGAGAGAGAGAGAGAGAGAGAGAGAGAGAGAGAGAGAGAGAGAGGCGAGGGAGGGTTACTTTCATTTATTTAATAACCCGCACCCTAATCTGTTTCATAACAGGGGAGGGAGGGAAAATGTCATGGGAAGATGTAAACACAAGGAGCTGGTGGCTCTTGTACCTACAAACAGACTTTTCCGAATTGAACAAGTCTATGTGAGGACTGGGGATGAAAGCTGATGGGCTTCTTTCCCCGGCTGTTTCTGTTTAGGCATTTTATTCTGACCTCTGTACTATGTTCCGCACACATGATTAGAACAGATTAAATATCTCTGAAGTTCTCGTGAGAAAATATATTAGATAACAGCTAATTTTCCATAGGAAGGTCTTTTGGAGTGACAAAAACATTGCTCTTAAATGCATCATGAGGTTGTATACAAACTTATGAATGCATTTGGCAAAAACTTTCATCTGAAACAATTGACAGTGCATGTTCCATGGGAATCAATGACCTTGGCATTGCTAACGCCACACTAGACCTGTTGAGTTACAAAAATGCTAGCATCAAAATGGAACATTAAAGTCAACATGAAATGGCATTTACTACCCCTTTTACTTATATAATTACTAATATTACTGACTAAAAAACAGAATCTGACGAAGAGCCTGCGTGCTCAAAACGTAACCCGTGTGAGTCTACTATTATTTTTTTCCATTTTTTTTAGCTTAGATGCGCAGACTTCTTTCTGTGTTTTATTTGATTTGTCGACCGCTCAAACCTGTGCATTTTTTTGCTGCTGATGTGCGTGCTTTGGTCCGGTTTTCATTGGAATAACATGCAATAAATATCGGAAAAACATGAATTGCATGCAATAAGGTCAGGAGCATGTATTGAGAAAGAAAATAGGGTTAATTTTAATTTCACCTTTACCAAGTATGACATAGGGCGGAGCATGTTACTCTGAAACATGACTTCATTAGATATTAACCTATCAGGGTGCAGGACAAACACTGAGTCTGACTTTGATAAGTCTATTTACAGCTTAGACCTGCAGGAAACTCATAACCTGTTAACCTTTTAATTCACCAACACCTTCTTTACCCATGGAAACAAACCTTTCCAACAGGATTTCAAATAAAAAACTAAAAATGTTCAGGTGACTCTTTTTGAACTCTCTATTCCGGACAATGAATTGTCCGTAATGATTTTACCAGATTATAAGACGCCATATTCAACAATGAAAGCTTCAGGGTGCAGAGCCAGCCAAAGGTCAGGATTAGGAACTGTTTACAAGGCCTAGGTGAAAGGTCGCAGGTCAGGAGCTTAAGACACACAAGCCCAATTGACACAGTAACCTTATTGAGTTTTTCCAGAGGCAGCTGCCAGGCGTCCGATACCGCATGGCGCACTGTTTATACCAAAGAGTGCTGCAGCGAATTGATAAATTGCTAAATTAATCCCTTCACACACATTTGGAATTGCAATGCTTTTCGCTCATTCAGGAGGGTCACCCTGACCCTGCTTTTGTTTTAGGCAGATTGTAGCAGCTTGACTTGATTAAATGCATTTGATCCTTTTAGCAGTGTACAGCTCCATTCATACTGTACTGAGGAGATGGAGGTGAAGCATTAAATGATCCGCTCTATGCAAAGTCACACACGGAACTGCATGAACAGTGGATAGTTAACATGAGCATTTAAAGAGGTGTTGAAAAAAGTGAATCGTTTAGCAAAAAAATACTATTATAAAATGCGCATTTCCTTTAAAAAATAAGTGGGTGAAATTTATAATCAAAAGCAGAAATCATCATCAATATGTTTGTAGCGCAACTATAAAAAAAAAGGGTTCATTATGTCCCCAAAATCCTTTTAATCAAATTATAGTTTGTGCTATTTGGTTTGGAATTTGATCGTTCATAGCAGTAAAATATACTTTGCACTGCGCTGTCTAGTTGCATTTGTAATTCGCCCCTATCAAGTTTAGATATGATATGCCACTAATTTTCATGGTCTAAGACAGTGTTTCACAACCCTGGTCCTGGAGGCACACCAACGCTACACATTTTCCAACTCTTCCTAATCAATCACACCTGAATCAGCTCATCAGCTCATTTGTAAAGACTCCAAGACCAGAAATATATGGGTCAGATAAGGGAGACATCCAAAATGTGCACTGTTGGTGTGCCTCCAGGAGCAGGGCTGGGAAACACTGGTCTAAGAAGTCACCATGGCAATGGCCATCTGATCAATTTCCTGTGCTCGCCTGTGTTTCCTGAGTGACCATAAATGTTCATTAGCATTGCTCTGCGATTGCTAATGTTTGGAGAACACATCTAATGTTGGTTACAGACATAAAGTTGGGAATGAACAATGATTTGAAACATGTTACATCTCAAGCATCTTTCAGTTGCAATTACATTAAATGCTGAATGCAAACACAAGCAGGCACTAGCAGTCATTCACATGAAATCCGACTAGTGACAGATCACACAGTGCTTGAATTACGAGCATTTCACTTTGCTCTCATGAGCAACACCTACCAGATCCGCTCTAATTTAATGTAGGGTGTGACAGACGTGGAAAATCAATAGAGGGGGCAATGAGAGTGGATTTTTGTCCTATCAAAAGATTCCACGGATGGCTGTCACTTTGCTAGAAACATTCCTCTTTTGAAGGCCTTTCCAATTAAACTAATGGTTTCTCCTGTTGAATGACTATTCGCTCGGACATGAGTGAAACTGGGTGCTTTGAGCCAAAATGGAGTAGTGAAGAACATATCACTGTTTAATGAGGAAGTAAATGGGTTTTGTCCACATTGCAGAACAGTCTTTTACTTAATGCAGTTGGCTTGTAATTAAAGAACAACAGATTCAATTGAAATGCATGAGTGTAAAGCACAACCGCTCAAAGTGCATTATTGCACCAAGCCACAATTACACAGTGTGTCTCACACAGCCTTTAGTATGTTGGACCCTTCAGTTTGTCTCCTGTCAGCGGGACTAACACCTGACCCTGCGTTTGGCCTGCCTGTCAACTTCCTGCTAAGGTTAAACACACCAGGCCAACATCCTCTTTTTCACTGCATGAACTAACCAAGCAACCATGGCTATAGTAGACCACTACACTTCAATCCTTTACAATTATTTGGGGATACTTGTACTAAAATATTACAGTACTGTACGCTATAAAACAATTTCATCACAAAACCAATTTTCAGAAAGCAAAATAATCCTAGTTTTCATATTTTTTAACTTGATATTCTTTAAGTGCAACAGCATTGGTGCTGATGTGGAGCTTAAGAAACATGAACTATGACTAATTATTGCTTATTAATAGTTAGTAATGTGGTTGTTAAGTTTAGGTATTCGGAAGGATTAGGGGATGTGGAATATGGTCATGTAGAATAAAGCTTTAAAATGTGATTTAGAAGTACTAATAGACAGCCAATATCCTAGTAATATGCATGCTAATAAGCAACTAGTCAATAGCAAGGATTGGACCTTAAACTAAAGTGTTACAAATATTTCTAATTATCAATGTTAAAAAAAAACAGTTGTGGAAATTGATTTTTTTCCTTAAAACCAATAAGATCAATAAAAGAACAGCATTTATTTGAAATAGAAATCGTTTGTAACTTTATAAATGTATTTACTATGACTTTAGATCAATTTAAGGCATCCTTGCTAAATAAAAGCATTCATTTCTTTAAAAATAAAAATCTTTTGATGTACTTACCATTTGTTTTACTTTTATTAACAGTTATTATTAACGTCAAATCAAGGAAGAACAACTACAATAATGCATTAATAACACCATTTCTAGGGATTTCCATAGAAGTCTTCTTAGATTGTGAAATTAACGTGCACATTCTATCACTGCCGTATCACACAGTGACGGATTTATGCGCGGATTATTAAAAGCAGCTTGCGTCCTTATTTACGCACCCCGCAGGTATGTGCTCTGTCTGCACTGTAAATACATGTATGTTCTGATTAGTGCTGCCACATGTGAACAGTTAAGCAGGCCCATATAATGCAGACCAGACCGTATGGATTCCTGTACAGTCTTAAATGGACACATGTTTAAAATGGATCCTTTTGAAGTTGCCAAACAATGTGCAATATCAGGAAACAAGCTGTGTGCATGGGGCTGGAATGTGGAGCGTGGGGGGAAACGGAGCGGAGAGGGGGACACACTTAGCAAGCCTGTGGGTAAAAGTAACACACAATGAAACATGAAAAAGACTCTAGCCCCCATTAAGCCAGAGATCACAAGACAACAGTGTGTGTGTGTGTGTGTGTGTGTGTGTGTGTGTGTGTGTGTGTGTGTGTGTGTGTGTGTGTGTGTGTGTGTGTGTGTGTGTGTGTGTGTGTCACTTTCAGAAGGCGTTTTGTGCGCTTCGCAGAACACGTGCACTCAGTGGACGCTATATCCTTGTACGTAACGGTTCTCAGACAAACATAACACTCTGGATGGATTTAAACTCAGTCTTTCAATCTCTCTGGCTTTATCTCATGTAGACAAACACTCACACACACACATATCCACGGGACGGCCCTCATGGTGAGAGCAAGTCTATTTTGGTGCAGGTAGCTGAGCACTTGGTGTGCTTTAATCAGGAGTGCATTGTTAGCTATGGCCTGATGGGAGCTGATGGGCCCACGGTTAGGAAAAGATGAAATAGAGGAACAGAGGAAGCCGACATGTCCTATACGCACACTTTGAATCATATTAAAGAAATAGTTCATTGAAATATCATTCCATATCCGTTTGATTTTCTTTCTTCTGTGAAACTCAAAAGAAATGTTAAATTCAAATAAATATTTAGGACTAAATTTAATATTCATGTATTTGAATTACATATACAATTTTCCTCCATTTGGATTGCACAACTTTAACAAACAAATTAATCAACTTAATCTGATGCATTTGTCTGTCATAGATGTTTCAGTCTCATGTTTGAACTAATTGAGCATCGCTTGTTCCACAGCTGGCCATATTTTAACAATGATCATACTTTTTATCTGAATAAATGTAAATATTCTCACAACTATTAATTTATGCTGATTCTAAGATATTTGAATGCATGAATTTTGAAAATGTGATCATTTAAATCAAATCAAATAGATGCAAATAGTTTGTGATAAACAGACTGAAATCTTAGTTGTTATTCAGTGCTTGACAGCTTCAGTCCCCATTTACTTTCAGTGTATGGAAAACAATAGCTTGGACAAGATCTCCATTTGTGTTCCACAGAAGACAGTAGTTGCACACGATTTGGCCGTCTGAGACAAATTTTGGATCCTAAAAGATTCCTCAGATCCTAGGCCAAATTAAAGCAGGGCTATGCAGTTTCGGGAATTTCTTCGCTGTATTCTCGCTTTTTGCTCGCAGGTTTCTCTATAGAGCTCCCCTACAGCTTTGGAATATATATTTGACAACACTGTTGAAAAACTTGTTGACGACTCTCAGATACCAGAGGCTAGTAGATCAACGACATCAAAGCAGATGGGGCATTCTTTACAGCGTCGTCTTCATTCGGGTTCGAACAGCGTGAGGGAGCACAATAATGACAGAATTTTAGCTGATTTTTTGCCGTAAAGCAATTCGTTAAATCGAGAGACCTGATATCACGCGGTACTTCCTGACGCTGCGGCCGGCGGCTCAAAGTTGCAAGTGTTGTTTTTCCACTCACAGGCGATAGGGGTGTGTGAGACGACCACCATTCAACCCGAAAAAAGTAATATAACCATTCCAAGTACTCCGAAGCTGTTCAGTTAAGGTAAAAAACCTGCATAGTTCACCTTTAAGTCTTTGATCGCTAGTTCACAAACATCCGATAAATGACAACTGCGATCAAATGTGTGGCTTCTCCTACAACCGTCAAATCAAAAACCAATAGAAGGGCCGAACCTGATGACGCAATTAGTGAGACAACACACTGGAGATTGTTTTTGTTTACTAGCCACCATTTCGATCCTGCATTTAAATGTAGCTCACATCACTTAACGTGTCACGGATTGATGATGTAAAACGCCCAACGAGTCTTCTCGTCCCTTTTTAAAGCATCTTAACTGCCGTACAGTCTGATATTAATGACAACTGAGATCCCACAGTGTGATATGATTCACAGCGGGTATCATGATCGTAGAGTACGACAGGCAACATTTGTGAAGGACTGCTATAAATCGTAGCTTAAGTCAGGAATTTTCCATCATTTATGAGACAACGATTCCCCGCTATTGATGGAATTTTCCAGCTTTCCATGTTTTCCCTGTTATACGGTAGGGGCACTATTGCACATTTTAAGAGTATGAATCTCTGGATTAAAACATGCAAAAAAAGAAGCAGAAACAAGCGATAAAAGCATTGGTTATTGCTTGTGGAAAAAAACAATATTTTCTCAGCTTTTTCTTCACATTCAAGTGTTGATAAAATAAGAAAAGGCATGAAGCTAGAATAAAAATGCCTTTTTTCTTGTTTAAAAGCAGAGGTTTCTTTTGATATATTGCATGTTTAGATATTCATAGAACAAAAAAATTTGAAGGCCATGAAAGTTTCTGAAAAAAAATGCTTGCAGTGGCTAAAAAAACCCTGGCGGGGAAAGAGTTAATGAACGTGATTTTCAGTCTTGCATCAAAATTATTGACACTTGGTAACAGAGGCATGATTAATTGCTTTACGCTAAAATGTCACTTGTTGGCTTTATTTAAATTTATCTGTGGCTGTTTTGTGGCATTTGAACAAATGCACATACACATAATAATAAGATAACAGCACATCAATTGAAGACCACGCCCTTACTTTAAAAAAAGAAAAACACATCATAAATAACAAATTGAGCCCCAGAAAGCAGCCACAAATTCTCGTCCATTAACATTCTGCACAGTGTTAATGGCAACTTTTAGAAACATAAATAAATCTTTTTCATTAACGTGTGCATGACAGATCTTGTGAGGACTGGTTCTCCTCCCTCATCCTGCAGGCGTGGGCACTTGTCTGCCCAGAGTGTTCTTTAACTGAACTGTCAAGATATATTGTGGGATACAGAGATGAGTCCGGATGCTTGTTGATAGCCCCGTCCTGTTTTCTTTTAACAAAATAAAAAAATAAAACTCTACTCTTCTAATCTTAGTAATCAGAGTTTGAAATATCTTTTAGATATTGATATGCTTTAGTATTTTTTTCCCAGTGTTCAAATTGAGTTTTTTGTGTTAGAAACGGTTTTCATTCTGTGACTTTATACCATGTAAAACATTGTCGCTTACGAAATGAGAAACAAACTCAAAATCTTGCAAAGTAACATTGACAAAACCACAGAAGAATCTGCAACGAAATTTCCTGCTCAAACCATTACAATCAGACTGCAACCATTAACCATTATTAAAAATAAACTTCTGCCAATATCTTATACCAAACATTGGAATCCTTAATATTGATATTGTGCACAACAATACACATGTGCAGTTGAAAGTTTCATCCTTGTCTATTGTTTCGCTATTTCTCTCCAGAATTTATGAGCGATCATTTCTTTAAACTAGAGTTGCGTGTATCTCTTAACCCACTTCACAAGCGCTCGTCAATGCAGACGTCTATTTTTGTAGCAATCTCCAGTACTTTGCAGTTGCTGTTCCGTCTTAGTTTCTTTTTAGTTTAATTGTTATTGTTTGTTTAATCCTCTTCATCCCATGTAAAACATAAGGCCGCATTTTCTTTTTGGACTGTGAAACAACTGACCAGCTCAGTGTTGCCACCTTGTGGACAAACTAATTAGCGCAAAAAAGGCACATGTGCGAGAGGAGCTTACAGAGTAATAAGCACAGTTACAAAAATCTGTCTGTACGAGTAGATTGCCCGCATACTATGATGATTATTACATTTACGTCACACATATTGTACGCATACCCTTACGAGGTTAAAGCGCGCAAGCAGACCATATACGGGACAAGCCGGATTCCACCATATCTTTATGTTCACATTATTAATCTTTTACATTGTCATCCTTTTATTTTTCATATTTGGCATGTTTGTGTGCTGCTGTGTGTAATAATGTGTAACCCGCCTATAGGCGCACATTACTAACGTGCTCTTTAAATAACAAAAAAAATATTGCGCCATTTCAGTTGGTCAATGGAGCAGTCTATTTAAGTTGCCTCAAAATAGCAACGCGCCAACAATCTGCCTGAACACACCTCGTTTTCAGACCAACATGCCAATGGGCAAACAGAAGGTCGCAAATGCATTTGCCATTTAAACAACGTGGCGCAGGACGTGAAAATGATAACTGCGTCGGGCTGAGACTAGCAAAACACACTTGCGTCGCGCATGGCGCTGCATTGCCCTAAGCATTAGTTCTTCTGGTGTTTAGGAATACCCAATAGTAAGAGTTTAACGGTTCTCTGTAAAAAAAAAAAGATTGGACCGTTCTCCACCCACCGTTCGGCACATACTTGCACCGAGGTTAATCTCAAACCTGACAATGCATCTATAATATGGTTTGTTGTAAAACAGAGTTCCGCAAATGTATGTTTCTGTCGATGCCTACACATTCTAGCTTCCCAATATGTTAAAACAGCGATGATCAAAAACAGTGCCATATGCCTTGCCCCATGACCAGTCACTTATGCCATCATCACCCGGGTGTTGATAGCGCACGCCGCTGTGTGCAGTATCAGTGTATTGCATCAGTGCATTGTGACTTAATGTTCATCAAACAAAAGACAAGGAAATCACTCACTGAACTTGACTGAATAGCTTTTGTAACTTTAATAAGGAATAATCTTTCATTTATACAATGAAATATGCTGTTTTTTTACATTTGATTACTTTATTCAATTTCCGTACCTAAAAACTACTGTTAAAAAACCTGAAAAGCACTTTTATTTTATTTGTATCTTTGCTCTATTGTATTTATTTGTGCTGTTGCTTGTAGTCCTTATTTGACAGTAGTCCTTTTTTCCCAGAACATGGCACATACCAAACCGTGACCCTAAAACCGTGAAACAAACCGAACCGTGAGTAATATGAACCGTTACAATAGGCATAACTGACATGTAAATGAGGCCAGTCATTTACATTTACATTTAATCATTTAGCAGACACATTTATCCAAAGCGACTTACAAATGAGGGTAGCAATAGAAGCAATCAAACCAACAATGTGCAAGTGCTATGACTAGTCCCAGTTAGTCTAGCACAGTACATGTAGCAAGGTTTTTTTGCATCTTTTTTGCATCAGATGCATCTTCAGCAGTCATGTTCATGTTTCCCATTTCTGACATTTGGAATTTGGAAACCTTAACTGGCTTTTCCTTTATGTCATCTGTCCAGATCCGCTCCATCTCCTCCCTTTCCTGCTCTCGTTCCTCTCCACCTAGCTTACTAAAGTGCATTTTAGCACATGGGATCGATGCTCAGATCTGTAGTTAACCGTGCACTGTAATGCAAATGCAGAGCCGAATTGATCGACAGGATCTCGCCCGCACCGCTGCCGCTGTCCCTGCAAGGGCACCCCCCTCGCAATCCGATAAAGTCCCGGCTGCAACGACTGCTGTGTGCACTGGGTTTCCAAAGTGCCGCTTCAGCACTCCGGCCAGCTGCACGAACGCGAGAGATGTCAGACTTTCAGTGGCGTACGGGGAGGTGAGGAGATGAAGGGGCTTGAGTGGGCGAGAGGTGTAAACTTGAGAGGAATATAAAGTGAGTTTGAAGTAATTACAGCTTAGATGGCAAAGACTAATTTCATAGCAATTAGCGGAATGACTTATCAGCGCAATCTTCACGGTGGATCGCTAAAAAAGAAGAAGCGCCCATCTCTTAAACGCCACGTTTAGAATGGCATCAATCAACGACAGAGATTGTATCACGACGCAGAGGATGTTCTGCGCCTCGAAAGCTTCAGATCTCGAGACGTCAACTTATCACGCTGAGCATAGCTAGATAAGAGCGAGAGGAACTGAGTTGGCCTCCTCAGCTTCCAATACACACAAGGCCGGTGCGAGAGATGTTCGGCCCAGTTCACGTATCCAATCAGGCCGATGTAGAATTTACACTGTCAATTCAGTTTAGAGCTGCTGTTGAGAGAGCAGATGTGCGAAAGAATGAGGGGGCGTACACACAGGACAAAAACAGTGAGACGGAGCGCAACATAAGGAAACAGACTTCAGCATGTTGCCGTGAAAATGTTGCACTCTTGATGTTAAGTGATACGCTGAAAAACTTTTTTTTTTTTTACAAAACTGCAATTCAATTCAAGTGCAACAGTAAGGTCTAAAATAAAATTTAAAATAATTAAAATAATTTAATTACTTAATTATTTTGTCCTCAGCTGTAAATGGAACCTTGGATCATGCCTTCATGAGCTTGAGCCTGTTACATGCCCTTTATGTAGTTACTTCATAGCTCTATTACACAACTCTCTGGAACACTTGATTCATTATTTCATTTTGTGGTCAAATATTTTTGCAAAATTGCCACTGAACTGTACATCTGACTGCTGTCCCTGGTACTTTGTCCACTTTGTGGACGTTTGCCTCTCGCTTAATCAAATAATTCCAACTCAAATCAATATTTCATGTCAATTTATTTGGTAAGTAGATGTAAAATGAAGTGAGATAATGTAAAATCATTATTGCGAAAACATGACCTGATGACTGTACATTATGCCTAACATAATTTACAGATACTATTGAAAATGATCAATATAATTATAGATTTATAACAATTAAAAACACAAATATGAAAATTATAATGTAATTATTTTAATCAAATGAATAGAAGTTCAATATAAGTTTATCTTCATTTTTTTAAATGATTTTTTTTTAAATGTCATATTGTTGGGTGAATTTAAGCGAGTGAAATTCAGTCATTTCAATAGGAATCCATGCAATTGAGAAATTCACAAGTGAAAAGGAGAAAGATTTGAGAATTGAGAAGGTCACAGAGCATAAAAAATAAATAAATACATTTTATTAAATATTTTTCTTTCAAATGCAATTTTTTAAAAAGATTTAATTAATTCTTAGATTTTCATCCATTTCTAAACCCCCGGCAGTTCCTACTTAAACCCCACTTTGAGAAAGTCTAACAGTTTAATGCACTTCACTTGCACTAACAGAGTGGAAAAAGTTCTTTCTCTTTGCATTTTTATAATTGGTTACAAGATTATTCTATTCAAATCAATGTGATGAATGAGTTGGGTCAAAAGTAATATAAAAGTAATCAGATTACATTACATAAAATTTGTAATAGTAATAGATTACATGTGTTCAGTAATGGATTACAGTTACAGATTACGTTTTTGTAAGTAATCTACCCAACATATTTATTTATTTATTTATTTAAATTAAATATATATATATGCGAAATTGCTAAAAATTTTAACTACCAGCCTGGCAAAAACTCTTGTAAAACCCGCAAACAGCGGCAAGCTTTTGTCTTATAAATGATGACACGTGAGGCCCCGTTTTGTCACTTCCTCTAACCCCAGAATTCTTTAATGCATTAAAACATATT
This sequence comes from Meda fulgida, assembly GCA_030578275.1. Classification (NCBI taxonomy): domain Eukaryota; kingdom Metazoa; phylum Chordata; class Actinopteri; order Cypriniformes; family Leuciscidae; genus Meda; species Meda fulgida. Next base: position 21,459,770 of record CM060636.1, read on the forward strand.
TGGTCCAATTCAAAACTATCAATCATTGAGGAAGGGCATAAACTGAAAGCAGAGCAAGAGTCTTACACACACCAGATCGGTTCCACATGTGGCCAACAACTGGAAAGCTCTGCATCAAGACTGCCTGACAACCCTCAGGCTGGTCCTAATTCACCCCCGCTTGTTACTCGCCAGTTAGCAGTGGGATATCCCTGCCCGATCAAGCACTATTATATCAGTGTCGATTTTAAAGTTGATTGTAAAGCTTTATCATGAGGGTTCTCGATCATTGCTATCCTGGAGGATGAAGCTGAGAATAGAACCTGTTCTTTAACTTTACAGTAGAGTTATACAAGCTCTTCCATGCAAACAGCACTGTTAAACCTTCAAAACAGAGCTCTATGCCTAGTAAAAAAAGGACTGTAAAAGCCTTACTAGAGACCAAGTTCACATGGATGAGATTGGACTCAAACACACTGTAAACTTACATACAGTGTACTGCAATGTGATATTGCATTGTAAACAGAAACAAAGCTAACAAACGAACAAATAAAACTTGATAACTAAGAAATTAAACAACAACAAATTCACAAAATCTAAGAGAATCTAACTTGTTTATTATTTATAAATTGTTTATCATAATCACTGTTTATGATACAATATCACATTGAAATATGAAATACTGCATGTAATTTGCATGCAAAGTTTGTAAAACATAAAGACATATACATATATATATATATATATATATATGACCCTCAGATGGTTGAACGTATTGCCACAGTGTAGGTCAGCAGAGAACGTCATCTTTGCCCTCAAGTTCCTGTCCTCTACCTCGGCTCAATTCAATTACCATTCATTCCCCCCACAAACGAGCACACGTTTTCTTCTTTTCATTCTTTCATCCCTCTTTTCTTTTTTAGCATAGACAGGGCTTATGCAAATGAGCTCTTCTCTGCCACTGAGGGTTGCCAAGCCATGTGCCCCAGTGTAATGTCATCCCACTTAAAGACTATGTAAACAGCATTATCGGCACGTTTGCACGACGTTCGCCGCAAGGTCATGGTGGGCCGGCAGTGGTGCGGGGGGCAGAAAGAGACAACAGGGGGGGCATGCAGAGAGGGACGAGTGTAGTGCATGTTCTGCATCTGAAGACGGATGTTGAGTGTGTGTTCAAGGTGTACGCTAGACGGCCTCCTGTGTCTTTCGTCTGGAAAAAAACACTTAAGATACATGATGCCATGACAAGCTCAAACAAACAAACCAAAATAAAATAAGGTCCCAGCTTTATATTAGGTGTCTTTAACTAATACCGGTATGTACTTGAACACAATAAGTACATTGTAGGTACATTTTGACATGTTGTATTGCAAAACACTTTTGCTGCTATTGGGTTGGGTTAAGGGTAAGGTTAGGGACAGGTTTGGTGGTCTGGTTAGAATTAAGGGTGGGTTAAAGGGTAAGTCAACAGTATAGAAATTCATTACAGATGTAACGGCATACAAGTATTTTTTTTTTAAATAAAAGTAAAAATCATGTACACAAGTGCATTGTATCAGATCAATTATGTTATAGTGCATAGCAGTTAAAGACTTAATATAAAGTGGGTCATAAAAAAATTAAAAATAAATAAATAAATAAAGCGTTTTAGGTACATTGTTAAAGACAATTTAAAGGGGACAAAACAAAATGAATAATAAAAAAAATTATATATATATATATATATAAAATTAAAAAAAAAAAAATAGGCCTATATATATATATATATATATATATTACATTTCTCACAGACCGAAACTAAATTAAACGGAGAGAAAATAGCTTGAAAATGTAGCTTAATTCTAATTTATTAGGAGAGACGACCTGAGGCTGGTTGAATAAGAATTAATATTCTTAGAATAATTTAAAAAGTTAGTCTAATATTTTTCTTCAAGACGGATCATAACTTTTTTAAATAAGTTACATAAAAAGGTAGATTGGTCTAATTGCATCTATTTTATACTTCTCAAGGCATTCAACTAGAAACATCTGTACCAGCTTATGAAATGGAACCAAAAACAAGACTCATGAGCGATGAAAGAGCAATAACTCCCGAACAATAAAATGTTCCTCTGGGTATCGGCCTGTTGTTCGATTCAATCGTATTTCTCTTTTACCCTCCTCAATTCACAACATATCGCTAAAACCACTTCCATTCTTCTTTCCTCCCCTTTAGAAAAAAAAGTGAAAATGCCTCCCCGTTTCATCCGTGTCCAGGAGCACTCGTGTGACACAATGAAAGTATTTGAGACCCCTGAGGCCCCTACCTCGACCCCTGACTGCCTGAATGGCTGTTGTGCTCATTAGCTGCCATGGCGACACCAAGGCTGGCGAATAGCATTTGAGCTGCGGACCGGCACAAAAGCACCTCCAATTAAATGTCAATAATTTAACAAATCCTTTGAACTCCTCGCAGCTCCATGTTTACAGGGGCTTACAAGAACACTGGAGCGCCATTGTCTCATTATCTGCACAAGCCACAGGAGAGATAGAGGGAGGGAAAGAGAGATAGATAGTTGAGAGAAATGTTGAGAGGGGTGGTTGAAAGGACACACGGGGAGAGGGGTGGAGGACAGCACTCTCCCATGTTTGGGCTAGGGATATCTGGGAAACGAAGTCCATTCATGTTCCACCCCTACAAAGCGATATTTCATTGACTCCGTTAACTTCCTCGAGCCTGTGAAGAATCAAACCGTAGCGGTGTGAGGCTGCTAATGAAATCCTCAGCTTCGGTCCTGCAGGAGAGAACGAGGCTCTCGACGTGGCTTCTTTCGCAAGTTTTAGCTTGTGGAATTTCATTATAAATAGTACTTGACATCTACCATAAATAGAAAATCAATTAACATTCACACACCTTTGTTCTAAATTACAGTGACAGCAGCCAAGCATATGAGAGACGTTACTGAGGTGTCTTTTCAAGTCAACGACCTGGTAATTTGACATGTTCTGCACTGGTACTCTTTCAGGTATTATTTCGTCAAATAGGACTATCGTAACAACAATATCTACTTTGGAATTAAATTTGAAGTGTGCCATTTCTGCACCACTAGCATCACCAAACGAATCTCTTCAAACTCACTCTGACCTCCATTGTTTGGACAAACAGATACTTCCACATCATATGCCTCTACATGTAAAACTAAGAGAGGAGGAAGTATTTTAACCAATTTTAGGAACAAAAATCACATACTTCACCTTAAAAATTGTGCATAACTAACCAAACTTTTTCTTCAGATCTTGTGCTCTGCTGATGACCTTACAATAAGCATGTGGTTCGATTCACTTTGAAACTCAGCATGTCAAAAACACAAAGACAGTTTTGACTGCAAACGCTTCCAAAGGAATGGGGCAAATGGATTAGGAAAACAACACCCCTCCTTTTCCTCCAGGCCTCCCATCCCTCTGCTAGCCCGCGTCCCGCTAGCAAGAAAACTCCAAGAAATCGAAAGCCTTGAGATTTCCTTACTCCCTTTCTTGGCCAAACTTTTACATCTCTGTTTACTGGGATTTTTTCCTTATTACAAAATGATTTCGGTCTGCAAACATGCATGGATTACTCAGCCAGTACGACCCGAGGTCATCCCAGAACATGAGGCCAAGGAGGAAAAGAAAAACAACGATGCGATATGAAAAGAAAATAGAGATGATTGTTGTCCGACTGTGCTACGCTTTTGTTTAAAGCAATTAAGGCTGTAAGCTTTTTGAATTGCATTTATTAAAAACAATAATAAAAAAATAAGAAATAAGGGGTAAGAAAAGAACAACCTGAACATGTAGAAACAGAGCTGAAGAAAAGAAGAAAAAAAAAGATGCAGTGGCACAAACTAAACATTGGCCGGCCCATGTTTTTCTAGCAAAGCCTGCTTTCAGAAAGATTTGAATTTAATTGATTCCTTTTTACACAAATACATTGTTGGAATGCCAGTAATGAAAAGAGCCACGGAGGGGTCAGCGGGACACAGCGGTGTGGAGAATAAAGAGACCAGACAGAACACAGGACAGACAGACTGATGGACAAGCAGGCAGGGGATGTTGATATAGATCAACTGTACATCTGCTACATCAATGCCCAAGACTGCATCTCTCGTTTTTTTGTAACTTATATATTAATTATTATTATTATTATTAATTATATTAATACATTATGTTAGGGCTTTAAAAAATTAAAATAATGCATTTATTGTAATATCTTTGAATTATCTACATTTGGGGGTTTTCAGCAAATATTCACTCTAAAAAATTAGTTGTTTCAACCTATGTTTGGGTCAAATATGGACAAACCCAACCATTGGTTTAAATTTGGGTTTGTCCATATTTGACCCACACAACGGTTGAAACAACCCAGCCTTTTTTTAAGAGTGTTGATGCATGCAATTAATTGAGATTAATTCGATAAATTAATTAGATTAAATATTTAAAAATCTGAATATCTTATTTTAACAAAATTTGGTAACACTTTAAAATAAGATTCAATTACTTAACCCTTAAATGCATGAATGTTCGCCAATCATAATTACATATTCAGGTCTTTAGCGACTGGTATCTATATCTAACACTGATGGATCTCTACCTGTCACAATAATAGAAAATTCTCCTGATATTAAAGTTACAATTACAGAAGAATAAAATAAAGCATATTTTGTTGCAAAAAAATAAATGAGAAAACAGCCATTCTTTTATATAAAAAAAGAAATCTGTTATATTTTCTATAATGAATTGACTGAGGAATACTAAGAGGGTTCATGTCTAACTTTCATTTTAGTGAATGACGTTCCGGGTCACTAAAGACCCGAGGTATGCGTTTAAGGGTTAACATTAGTCAATTCAGAAGTTAGCATGAAGCAACAATGAAAAATACTTGCATTTAATAAACTTAGTTAATGTTAACATTTACTAATATATTATCAAAACCAAAAGTACTATCTGTTAATATTATTTACCTGATATGAACCTGAGCTAACATGAACCAACATGAACTTGAACTAACAACGATCAGTTGTATTTATATTAACTAATGTTAACAATGATTAAAAAATATTGTAACAAATGTATTTAGGTTAATGCATTAATATATTTTGATGGAACGATTAAAGAAATTGTCATAATTAACAATAACAATATTGGCGGGTCTAAGAAAATAGCGCCAACAATGGAGCTAAAGTGTGGTTGTTATGCACCTGATTTGATCAAATTAAAAAAAGACTGTTGCCTCATAGGCATTTTCCAATGCTCCAAGTAGCTTGAAAACATCCACCTGTGTGCCTCGTATCAATGACAATTGCCATGTCCTCTGGGGCACGTCACTGTTTTGTATGTGTCCCACCCTATTATAGCCCAAGGACATCAGCACGGCCCTCTGTAACTTAACACCTATGTAAAATAATACTACATGTATTATTCATACTAACATGATGGAGCAGTTGAAAACAGCCCAGAAGACAGGCACCTATGAAAATGATGACCAAACACAGAAAGAGTCGTGAATTATTGAGGTGGCCATCAGCTGCGTTTTAGCAGCGCAAAGGGATGCTGAATAAGCCGCTGACTGGAAACCCAGAATGCTTTGCAATGTTCTTAAAAGGTTAGGACCAAACAGTGGGGTAATCGCTTTATCACAGTGTCGGGAAAAGATGCTTTGAAATTGTTTGCTATGCCACAAGCTACTTGTAAATTTAAACAATGGCAAAATGATCCTTTTGGAAAAAGTAGTAGCAACACACAAAAGTTGCAAAAAATGATCAACTATGAATTTATGATTTATATATCCTTTGCATAACAAGTCAATTATTTATTATTACTACTGTATTAGATTCATGCTGAATACAGAAAACACAACTAAAAATGTTTATTTTATATATATATATGTGTGTGTGTGTGTGTGTGTGTGTGTGTGTGCGTGTGCGTGTGCGTGTGCGTGTGCGTGTGCGTGTGCGTGTGTGTGTGTGTGTGTGTGTGTGTGTGTGTAAATAAAAGGACAACAGTGATAAACGCCAACAAAAATCTATCTCACTCACAAATTATGCTGAGGAATTTCTGGGTGATCGCTTGAATCATTGAATCTTTATTTTTCATTTATGTTTTTAAAGGTCCCCTGCAGAGAGCCTTTTATTATAGAGAGCAGATATATATTTAGATATTTTATTTTTGGAAAATTCATTGAGATGAGCCATCTGAACAAATCAGCACTTCAAACTCGCCGATGGGCAGTATTTCAGTTACAGGCATTTATAATACGTTGTATTATATGTTGTAAAAACTAGTTCAGGCCCCCCACCCCCAACTTTCATGCATGTATGAACGGCTACATCTAGCATTGGGTGAGCGGATTTTCTGCATTAATAAGGGATCAGAAAAGGTGAGGATGTCATGGTCGATTCTACTTGTTGATTAAGCTTAAAACAAAACATCATTCAGATTTGCCTTCAGACGATTAACATGAAGGAATAAAAGAACACTGGCGAGGGGAAAATTTGTGTTAGCTGGTCAGTCTTGATAGTTGATCTGTTGTTTGTTTTATCAACCGGGTAGTCAAATTCGTTTAACCATTATTTTTTTCTAGGACTATGTGATATAACAATATATATAGTAGCATGGTAAAATAAAGTGTGTGTAAACTTTTTCTATATCGTTTATATATCAGGTATGCAACTATATCCATGCAGCTTTTAGTGGCCAGGAGTTACTGAAACGATAGAGCGATAAAGAAATATGGATGAATGAGTAATAGAGAGCGGAATATTTATATATAATGTTAAAAATAGTTATTAAAAGTGCAATATGCTGTGAAAAAGAACTCATGTTTAGTATTCACACTATAGGCAGGTTTCTGTGTGCGGCTAAATGGTCAAATACACAAAAATATGTCAAAATCTTAGTATTCACGTAAACCCGGTCAGAAAAGTAAACAATTGGGTGAATTGGATGTGTAAATTGGGTCAGTGCTTAGCTCTTAAAGCGACAGCAGCCTAATATACTGCAGCTGTCTGTGACGTTAATGTTAAACAAACAGCAAAAGACAGAAAATCAATCATTGCTCTTGACTGAATCACTTTTCTAGCTTTAATAAGTATCAGTGTGTGTTTCATTAATTCAGGGAAGACAATGCAGTGTTTTATTTTACATTTGATTATTATTTATTCAATTTCTGTAGTATTTCTTACTTCTGTTAGGAAGATCTACAGTACATAAAATACTTAGCACTCTTTATTGAATTTGTATCTTTGTTCTGTTGTATTTTTTGGTCATATTGCTTGCCATTTGTTTCTTTGTTCTTATTTTATAACTGACTATTTACTTGTTTTCAATAATTGCTTGAGAACTGATTGGACACTCACTTAAATAGTTAGCCTAGTATTAGTTATTGCTGTGGTATCAGAACTGGTATCTAAAACTTTAGTATTGTAACAACCTTATTTTCAGAAAAAAAGACTAGCCTATATTATGATATATATTGTTAGACTGTGAAAATTACTCATATCGTGATAAGCTTTTGGTCTTATTGCCCAGTTTTACATGTGGTTTATTTAGTAGTGTTCACCATAAGTAATAGGCTACAATATAACATATACAGAAATAAGTATATAAATGGTGCACAGACGACAGCTTAAACCCAGTCTTTTTGAAAAGTTGGTGGTAAAGGTAGGTGAAATGAAAACAGTTTCTAAGTTTCTAAGCAGTTGTACACACCAAAATGTGCTTTGCATTCAGAATAGGTTCAGATACATTGATTGTGTGTTTTAAGAAAAATACAAACAACTTTATTTGTATTTAAATAACTTTTTCCGACACTGTATTTAGTATTTTGTTATTATATAGGGCTATTATAATTTTAAATACGGTACATTTGCATATCTGTTCAAACTGAACCAGTCAATGATCCTCAGTGCTATTTAAATGAAAATTCTAGCAACGTTCTCAATTTGCTTGTTTGTATGCACATGAAAAACGTAATGTAGCAGTTTGTCACGCTGCTTAAATAACTTATTGCTGGAAAAGCTGCACTATTTGTAAAACAGCTGAGCTACTATGTATAATAAAAAAAGTTAAAAGTGAAGTATATAATTCATGTGTTCATTAGTGTTGACAAAAGGACTTAAATACATTGTAATAATAATCACTACTATTATTGATTTGACTGCTCTGACACAATTGGATGAAAACTGAGCAGCTGTACAGCCAAAATGAACTTTGCTTGCATCATTGAATCACTGTTAAACTGCTTTGAAACCATCAGTATTGAATAAAGTACTAGCCTATATAAACATAAGTGCTGAATGATAAGACTTGCTGCCAAGCTGATCTAATAATGTTTATGGATGAGTGCAAACATTCACGTTTTTTAACATTACAGTGGTATGAAGCAGGTCGCGATTGCTAAAGAGACAGATATCACACGCGAGTCACGCGGATATAAAGGAATAAGGACATTTAATTCTACCGATCTACCCGCAAGTGCTGGATTATTCACACAGGACAGATATCACACGCGAGTCCCGCGGAAATAAAGGAATATCAAAGTGAATATCCAGCAAGTGCTGGATTACTCACACAGGTCAGTTTATTAGACGAATTAAACGCGTGAGTTAACGCAGCGCTGCTTCAATTGGTCTAACGTTAGACTATCACACCAAACGGCATTTAAATGTGTGTTGAAAGTTATTCTACGTGTTAGTTTGTTTGCTGTACGAAACTAGCAGTAACGTTAACGTTGAGCTAGATTAGACAACATTAGAATAACTTACTGATCATATTCTATTTCTAACATTTCATCACGTTGAGCTAACGTTATCATTGATTTGTTTTATGTAGCCTACGTATATATCATTGATTTGTTTTATGTAGCCTACATTTGCTCTCCTGTCTAATAAAGCTGTCAAGTCGTGACTCGTGAAGCTCTGACAAGTCCAAGTTAGTCGCGGACGCGGAGCTCTCGTCATCTCAAAAACGCCACGCTGATATTGATTCTTATTTTAGTTCTCCTTGTTTGTCCCAAAGTCTGCTTGAGTTCTCCTTGTTTGTCCCAAAGTCTGATTGCCATGGTCTATGTTTGAACGAAACAAGAACTGCGTGCCGCTAAACGTTACGCACGTAACGTAAGCACCTAGTTGTCCACGTCTGTCGCCATGGTTACGTCATGGCTATGGCAGTTCGAGCGGAAACCGAGGATAGCGCGGATATCCTCGGTTGTGTAAATACACAACTGCAGCTAAATATATCACACTGTGCAAGTGATTTTTGGATAATTTATTACAAAACATTGGTGCATTCTTACATATTGTGCCTTTAACAATAATACTAAAAAGTCTGATTGCCAAGGTCTATGTTTGAACGAAACAAGAACTGCGTGCCGCTAAACGTTACGCACGTAACGTACGCACCTAGTTGTCCGCGTTTGTTGCCATGGTTACGTCATGGCTATGGCAGTTTGAGCGGAAACCGAGGATAGCGCGGATATTGCGTCATTGACAGGCGACATTTTTTTCTGGGACAGCCACTTATTTAAAATTGGAATTTCTCTGAAATAAAAAATCTTTGGAGACTTTGGGGATATTGTAAGTACACAACTGCAGCTAAATATATCACACTGTGCAAGTGATTTTTGGATAATTTATAACAAAACATTGGTGCATTCTTACATTTTGTGCCTTTAACAATAATACTGATAATTGTTAAACAGGTTTCCTAAACCATAGAGGGTTTTTTTTTTTTTACTATTTTCAGGTCCATCACCCAACAAATTACTTGTCTCTGCATATTAATATAGAATAGGAGAAAGTATTAACAGAAAGAAAAAAAATCACCTATGTGTTTGTGCATTTAGCACATTTTAACATTTAACATAAAAATAATGTATTCTGTGCAGTAATCTAGTCTGTTCCTAATGCAGTCCAAAAATGGCTCCATAAGATGGTCAAATTCCATTATTTTAATCTAATATCAACAGGGCCAGCCATATAAACATCCTTTTGTAACTATACTGCCACTGCTGGGATAACAGACTTTTTTCCAGCCCATTTCCCTCAGCTCTAAGCGATCCGAACACAAGGGTGGACCTCTGGGTGGAATTTACAGCTCTATGACTATGGTGAGCACCACAAAAGCTACTGATGTCACTCCTTCCTACACAACCCCTCAAAAATGACCCTGTGAGTCGAAACACCAAGACCAAATGCCTTGTTCACAAACTGAGAGCATCATATGTAAATACAAATGGGAATGAAAGTTAGAAAGAATCTTTTTTGTGCATGTTAATACAACAGGCAGATGGTCGCAGAGCGGAGGATGACTAAACGAATAAATAAACAAATACAAGACTGTTTTGTTTTTACTGAAAGTTTATCCAGCGTGGCCGGAATTAATGCCGTCCACAAAAGAGTCCCGACAGGCAGAGCATGAAATGGGAATGGTGGGGTGTGGGAAAAGAGACGAGCGAAAGAGAGGCTCCCATCTATTGTTTTCATTGTCTGGGATCAGAAGCTGGAATGAGAGCCGAGAATAGGGGGGTAGAGCGAGAGAGAAAGGAGAAACACTCAGAATCCACAAAAACGCTCTCGACACAGAGTGCAAAGATGAATTACAGGTATCCATTTAGCCTAAACAGCTGGGGTGAGGGTGGAGGAAAGTTAGCGGAAGAAAAAAAGAGGGGGGATAGAAGGACGAAACATAAGTTCTTTTAACATAACCTCTCATCCCTTGGTATGACTCCTCCCTGCCTTGAGCAACTCTGCAAGAATCCGTTTATGGGCCTGGAAAGAGTATCTGAATCACACTAGAAAACAAACAAGAACCCATACGCTCAGAAGGAACCATTCAAAGAGACATCAACTATACATCACAAGCCAGATATCCCACTGTCAGATTAGACCATAACAGTTCTGCTTGGTCCCAGGCAACAGGATCAAACAAAAAAGGCTGTACAAATCAAACTCACGAATTAAGAATCCTTGTACACAACGCCTTAGTGCAAGTCAACATACATCCACAAAGCTTGACCATCTAATACCATCAATGTCCAGTTTACAATTTCTAACAACTAGTATTTCCCCTGAAGCGCCATCGGTGCAAGTCAGTGCAACCTTACTTTGAAATGGTTCTGATGCTGGGGTGTCACCAGCTACATTTTTGAAAAACAAACAAGAGTTTGACTTGGCCTTCTGAATTGACATCTGCACAACAAAACATGGAAACATCTGATAACAGAAGAGAAAATATACTCTCTACTTGTGATATGGTCTTCTACGGAGATCCAAGAGAGATTTGAATTCTCGCAAAGGGGAAAAAGCCTATCCAGTTTGTAACCTAAAACAATCTGCAATTCCCATCAATCAGCATCAGTGCAGGTTTAAGACTTCTCCGATCAAACCTTACTCGGGATTGACTTCACACAAGGAGGAAAAAGTGAATTATTAAATTTTACAGCTCATTACTTGGGCAAAAGAGGAATCGACTCTAGAGGGGAAGAGGATTAGTGGTGAAATGAAGCCAGTGATATGTAGTGGGGGCCATTATCTTGCCCAGTTATCTGGATGGTGCGATAAGTAAATAACCATTGCGGGAGTAACCTCCGGGGACGCAGAATCAAAAAGCGCTCAGATTAGCATAATCTCTCTTGTCTTTCACAGAAGTCTCGCTCTCCCCCTCGTTCACGTTCGGGAAACTATGTTCTTTCGTAGGAAACTCTGTCAGGCAGAGATAGAAGTTCGCAGCACTGTTTTTTTTGTGAGCTTATGCAAGCAGAACTAACTGATATCTGCAAATATCAAAGGGGTATCTCTCGTATCGCTTTCAATTTGCACCACTTTCGTTTTTAATTAGTGTTTTAAGCCGTATCTTCGATGAAGAGAACTTTGTAGAGTTTGACGATAATGTGGAGTAGTCATCCAAGCCTTATGGTTTCTTAAAAAGATGACAAGAGTGGAAAGGGATGATTTACGTAGGAAGCCCTCGAGGCAATTATTGGGTCTACAGGTTGGCCTACAGTAAAACATACCTTTACTTCTTAAAGTCACATAGCTGGAGGTTCTCAGTTGGTACTCAAGCCTCTGCTAAGGGATCAAAAGTGCTGAGGAAAACATAAATGACCTCAGACTTTCACAACCGCCTTCACTCTATATATACATTTCAAAACGGAGTGCTGGAAAGGAGAAAAGGTTAGACAGGAAAAGGGTGAACACGTTGCGTTTCCTGCACCGGGCCTCAATCAGAGAGAATGGACAGATTAGTGAATTGATTCTGCAGCCGTGTTTACCCAAGAGCGCAGAAATTTCCCTTCCCTCGCACCATGCTCTTATCTATATTATTCCAGTTTGTTTTTAACAAACAGCAGTCTCGTAATAACCGTAGGGGCCACTGCTTGCTTTACGTTTGTGAATAAATGGCCGTAAAGCATTTAATTTCAGACTTTTTAACAGTCCGTAATAAATATTTTCAGATAATAACTGAAGGTGAAGTTGGCTTTATGGCACTGTAAATTAGCTCCCAGTTTTATCAGCATATTCGCAAGCTGTTTAACTAGCACACAGATGTCATAATAACGTCCTGAAGAATAACCTTGTTGTTCCAGCGATTGCGCCGTAGTCCTATTACCCAGGGAGCTGTTACGCACACACACACACACGCTCATCTTCCTCTCGTGAATCTTTAACTGTTTAGTGAGCGGCATGCACAGAGGACAGACGAATCGCCCCAGGCGTGACTGTCACACCAGCCATTATTCTCCCCTTGACTTCCATTCTCTCTCAGGCCTTCAGCTGCAGAGGTTTTCCCTCGTAATTCACCCACATTAGCCCTTCTAACTACAGACCCCCCCCCCCTCCCCTCCCCCCTTCTCCTCTCTCGGCTCCTGCGTCCAAATAAAAGAAGAATGAATGCACACCAATGGGGCAGCTATTCGGACAGACAATATTCTCATGCATACCGCCCCGCCGTTTTTTGTGTCGCATACTTGGGTCCAGTCAGTGAGAATGCCAATAGTCCGCCAGCATCGGGGGGGCTTAGTTAAGACTTCACATGTCTATGATTAATGAAAATAAAATGCAATGGGGAGCGAGTCGCCACCCCCATTCGCCCCCAGAAGGCTTAGGTCTGTGTGGAAGCAGCGGCGTGATAATTACTGATAAATCCGAGGTCTCAATGAAGCGCACTTTCCCTAATCTCACTGGAAACATCACAAAAGGTCCGGCTCTCTCGCTCTGACACTTGACAGTGCTGGTCTTTGCTCTAATTTCTGTTGGCCTGCGGCAGGCAGACAGCATCCATTGTCAGAAGCCACTCAGTGGCGAAAAGAATCAGGACGCATTTTTGGCCTGGCTAATTCCTATTGTGTGACTAGCACACGATGACCTATGTCCATCTCCTTTTCAGAATATGTAGTCTAACACTGGCTCTTTTATCTTGAGTTGTTGCTGCTTACAAAACCAGCTAAAATAATGCATATGTTTGGTTTTGGATGTTGGTCATCAGGATAGGATGCTGGTAAGTTGGTGTCCTCACCATTAACTATAATAACCAATAAGACTACCCTGGTTGACCAGTTTTAAGGTTTTCTGGTGGCATGCATGGCTACATTTGGGCCAGTGTCTTTTAAACAGGGAATAAGCCCCCCAAAAAAGACAGTTTTTTCTGTTTATGGCAGCTTGATTTTTCAAAGACAATATTTTTATGATTGGTGCTCCCCAATCTTGAATCTATTGTTTACATCCCTGGCTACCTCTGTATATCTCTTTCTCTCTTTTTCCCCCTGACGAGATAAGATATGAGTTGACGTTTGCGTTTCTACGGAGATGATAGCTATAAACACACTACTATGCTTAAGGTTCCTCATTTACCCCTTATATAATATAGAGTCCTTCTCCTTTAGGAAAGGTGTGCCTGTGTGAAAAATAGGTGGCATAAATCAGTGGTATTTTTTTAGACCAAGGCTGCTGTTTACACTTGCACACACACACACACACACACTGAGACTCTTAAATCCCCAGGTTGTGTATATGCATGGGGAAGGTGGGGAGTGTCGCGCTGGTCAACATTTCTGGAGGATTATTTGATTAATGCTGAGGGCTGCAGTGTGTTTAGACAGGGTCATGACCCCTGGGCATCCATTTAATCAAATCTCTCTTTTTCTCAGCTCACCCAGAGGAGGTCAAAACTAATACAGCCTCCCCGGTCTCCCTTTTTTCTCTCTTTCTCCCTTTCTCTCTCTCTTTAATACGTGCAGCCGTCTTCGAATGCATGAATGAGAGGTGTGCATGCGTGTGCGGGTCTGATGAGAGACCAGGAGCGTAAGGAAATCTGTGGTTGAAGGTTTGGAGTGTGCGTATGCTTTAGGGACAAAACTGACCCCAAAAGTTAACTAATTCTAACAAAACCAAGCTCTAAGACAAAAAAAAATCCATAAAAATAAAAAGCTTTAAAAAGTCTACAGTATGTTCTCATTTATATGCTGATTATCACACTGCAAAATATAATTATAATTTAGATTTTCTTAATCTGTGTTTTTCTTTTGTTGTCCAATAAAATATCTGAACATGTTAAAAAAATTACATGAATGTACTTAAAACAAATGTAGCAAAAAAAATGTGTTAAACAGGGAAATAGTAGCCTGAGGGGTAAAAAAAAAAAACTTAATTCAAGACATATACATATATATATATATATAATAAAAAAAGAATACTGATCAAGAAATGACTTTTTCCAATGTAGCTAAGAAAATGTATGTACAGAAATATGTATATATATTTGAACAGTGTTACACTGTGTTTACAAGGTTGTGCGATAGTTTGTCGTGTCGCTGGCTGGAGTTTTTTTGTGCAAGTACAAAGTTTGTGTGTGTTTGTGTATGAGCCTCTCTTTGTTTATCCAGTGTTAACTAATTATTTCATGGCACAGACCGCTATCACCCCCCCACCCACCCCCCTCGTACCCGGCCACCAGGGAGGCCCTGACCTCCGGAGAGAGCAGAAGCCCTTATTCAGCGCAATATTACTTAGTCCTTTCTTCCTCCACTCCAATAGTGACACTTCAGCGCAAAACTGCCTTTCTTCCTCCACTCTGCTCACCTCTTTGAATACATTAGCCCCTGAGAAAAAATACACGCTAACAATCCTTTGTTAATGATATGCTTATTTACCTGCTGCTGTCAGAAGTCGACACTCCATCCACTCTCACCTTACCTCTGCTTGCTGCTGAAGTCATCATAATTTTTAAGCAATAGTGCAATATTAACATTTCCCCTGACTTTCTCCTCTATGGGTTTCGCTTTCCTTTTTTCCCCACTTTGAACAAGCCAATTACCCTGTTGGCCCGAGCCAATTACACAGTATTTGTTCTGGACTTTTCAATAATACTCTCTCTGTCTCTCTCTCTCTCTCTCTCTCTCTCTCTCTCTCTCTCTCTCTCTCTCTCTCTCTCTCTCTCTCTCTCTCTCTCTCTCTCTCTCTCTCTCTCTCTCGAAAGGTTTTCAAAAGGTTTGAGTTGTAATTGCCAACCATTGATCAGCATAAACTACAGGCTAAATGGAGTGTAGTTGTGTACGGAGGGGGGGGGGTCTGACATGACGCGGGTCTCTATGGTAATGGCGTCAGCATAAAACTGAAATAATTGCCTTGTTTGAATTACATGCATCTTGTAGTCTTTGCTTTTTAATTAAATCTTTACACCAACATTATGAACATAAATCTTTAAAAGCTGCAATTTTATGGCACCTGCACAATGCTACAAGATTCTAAAAATAGCACACATCTCAGTATTTAAGTGTTTATATAGAAACATTTATGAAACTAACTGTAGAAAGTTAGTTTCATAATACGTTTAAATCATCTTAAATTTCTATCTGGTCACAAAAGCTATTCTATAAATTAAGAACACTTGGAATATAGCGCACTATTCACTGGTATTTTATTGTGCTATTTTGTCATTTTTGGAGCTTGACATCCCCAGTCCCCATTCACTTCCATTGTATGGAAAAGAGCAGCATGAACATTCTTACGTAGACCACAAAATGAGAAATTAAGAGAGAGAGCCAGGCAGGTTAAAACTAAATGAGGGTGAATATATGCTAAAAGAGTAATTCACCCAAAAGTAAAAAAATTCAACTAGCAATGTGTCCTTTTGAATATAATGGCTGTTAGAGTGGGAGACCGGTAAAAGATCAGCGAATGTGTGTTTGTGTGTGTACACACACACACACACACACAGGGGGAATAAGAGAGATGTCCAGGCTGCTTGACTACATTTATTAAGGGTGCAGGTGCAAGTCTGTCTCACTTTCAATCTCACACACACACATACGGCTCCATTCACACCGACCCGCACAGCCCTGGGGTACGGTGGGTCACGGCTATGAGTGACATGGCTGAGACTGAGGGACGCACACACACACACACACATACATACACACACTTGTGTCTTGACTCCAGATTAAATTCCTTTAAACGTGGGAGGTGGACTATACACATGACCCTTATTTAATTAAAAATCACAGGAGTGGCCCAAAAGAGAGAATCCTTCATTTTGTGCACACAGTAAAGCAACAAGAAACAATAGAGAAATTCACCATGAGGGAGTGAAAAATAATAATAACTCCCTCTCCTCTATTTGAGAAGCACATTTAAACTTACATAAACATGTTTAATATGAACGGGGAACAGTTCAGCATATTATCTGTTACATATTTACATATGTGTTCCTCCATTTTTATGTCAATCACAATGAAATTGAGTAAACCATAATGAATTAAAAAACATCCGTAGACCGGTTTGAAACTAAATGAGGGTGAATATATTATGAAAGAGTAATTCACCCAAAAGTAGTAAAGTTGAAAACTATTTTGAAGACTTATTATGCATGACTAAAAAAAATTGTTTTGTTATTTATTTTACAGCAAGTACTGTAAGATATACAAATATTTTTTATATATGTTATTGTAATGTATAATTATTTTAGAGCTGGGTATTGGGACAATGTGTCAGTTTATTTGGTAACTTAAATTTCATAACAAAATTGTGTAAAACAGTGTGTGTGAAGTTCAATAAATGCATCTTTTATATACATAATATATAAAAGTTTATAATACATAAACTTTTACATGATTATAAGTTAACACCAAAAAACTGATTACAAAACTTAAAATATCATTATAGAGAATCTAAATAAAATTAACAACATTAATGTTGAATTTAATGATTATCTTGAATATTATTATTTATTGGAATGGATTATCTTCCATTTTTGTTTGTTGCAACAAGTCCATACGAAATTTAGATTTCATGTTAGATTTATGAAATTGATCATGCTAAATGGATATTGTATAACAAGCCGCAAAAGTCTTATTTTATGATTTAATATAAGGTAATAAAAAAATGATATAAATAAGCATGGTTTATTTATAGAACAGGCAATGGTTAAATTAAGGTCTTCACTCGACTTGACTCCAAGATTAATACTTTGAAACTGACTTGCCAAACAAAGACTTTGATTACTTTTTTTTTAATTGAATTATTTCCACCATCTCTGTCGTGCGCCATCACCAAAAGCCGCCGCACAAAGAGCTAAACCTCAAATGACAGATAGCTGTTTGTTTTTCATGCTGTTCTGCAGCACTGTAATCACTTTTTCCGAGTCGTGCATTTTGTACCTCCCAAGCAGACAGGATGGGACAATTAATTAACTTTTATAACATTGAAATGAATAACAGGATGTTTTCAAACGCAGCACTGTTGGAGCAAAGAAAGGCTATTGTTTAAGAGCGCGATTGTTCAGCCACCGAACACAGATGACAAGAAACAGGTATATTTAAGCCCGAAGGAACGAATGCATCTAGCGAGTTCTTCTTTTTCCGGAGATCGATCCGAGACAAAGCTATGGGAAGGAACTGGGCTAATTTAAGTCCCTTAAGACAATTAAACATTTGGTGTGCATTCAACTAGACTACATCTCGTACGGCCCTCTAATCAATTGTGTTAATGCTGCCTTAGAAAGACTTTCTTAAACCTTAAACCTAAAGAAAGAGGCTTGAGAGACCCAAACTTGACAAGAGGAGCAAAAGGACTCGCTCTCACACCCCAACAACAGTGGGCGATATTCTCACTTTCATACTTCAAACTCGATGCATTAATTCCCTAATTGAGTCGCCCTCTCCATCCAACCGCCGCCGCTTCTTCTCCACGCTTCACTCTCTCCTTCGTTTTTCCTGCTTCGTTTTAATAAACTTCTTGTTGGGGCTGCCACGGCACACACAGATAGACAGTGTGATTTGGTGGCATTGTTTAATTTGATTTGCTGTAATTAATTTGCCCCGTGCGCCGAGACACTCGGAGGCGTGCGTGTTTGTGGCTGTGCTTATGCGTGCTTGCGCGCGACCCGATAGCGGAGTGCATGAAATAAATCATTTCTGTCAGAGCCTACCACTCACTTTAATTAAAAGCATGCCGCTCTATAGAAGACAATTACGCCGGCGATTGTGACAAAGAGGTGTATTAAGCCGGACCAAATGTCATAGCGTGCATTATCTGCTGCAGGAGGCCTGAGGGGAGAAATGCGATGCAGCACCTGGTTCTAAAAAAAGGAGCGCTGTTTGCGGCCCTCTCAGGAGCGAGAGTGTGTGTGAAGTGGACATTTCTCTTAACCCCTATCAATGGCACATTTTTCAGGCTGTGACATCATGACCTTGCCTGTGTCTCTTTCGGCATTCCTTACTGCAAGTCTCTCTGGCCGTCGATTCAGATCAGATTTCTGTGATGTGTGATTGTGCTTCTATGGCGAGTGTGTCAGGGAGACGGCGTTTGGACTTACCTGAAGTGAGGGATCCGGGAACACGCAGGAACGTGGATCGCCACATGAGAAAAGAGAGAGAAAAACAGTCAGATGTGAATGAGTGCAATTTGAACGCATTATTGTACTTCATTAAATCGAACTTGAAATGTTAGCATACTTTACAGCACTACCATTGACTTTAGTCCCAAGAGGAGGGGCTGTACACCATTCATGATCAATTGTGGTTTGATAATGTGTGTAATCTTTTTAAGATCACGCCATTCCACAAAAGAAACATGTTATTTTGATTTATTGCACAAGCATCAGTCAATTAATTGTTTAACAGTGACATACCTTAAAGTCAGCACAAAACACCCATTTAACTTCAATAATCTGATGTATTTCGGGATATTCAATGAGAAAATGCATGCAATTGATTTTCATTTGCATTTATCAATTTAGCAGATGCTTTTACCCTAGGTTTTTAACGGGATGGCAGACAGCAGTGTGAGTAAAATAATAAACGCACCAGCAACGTTTAAGTCTCAAGTCTGTACGCATTTCGGCTATTATACCATTGATGGGACAAACAAAACAGATAAAGAGTACGCAATATACAAAAACTGCCTGGTAGAAGTACACAGTTAATACCACGAACATGCAAAGCTACTTGCAACCCTATCACCCTGATCTCATTGAAAAGGTTTAATTTACTTAAAATGGTAAGAATAAAGAGAGAAAACCTTTTCATGAGAGATAACCTTTTCACGGGCATATTGTTTTCATGCTTTGACCGATATCGTGATGTATCATTATAGGATTGTCTAGCAATATATTGATTATGGCAGAATTGCTGTAGCGTGATATTATCGGTATCAAGAGCCATGTATTGTGTATCGTGCATCGTATCGTATCATAAGGTACCATGTGATTCCAACCCCTAATTGCTCATTACCTCAGTATTAAACACTCAACTTGAATGTCAAATTCTGGACTTTTTGGGGAATTTTGCTTTGCAAGCACCAATCATAATTCCTTTCGAGAAGGAAATGGTTAGTAGTAATAAACGTAATTAAATACCAGTGCACTTTATCTTTCTTCTTCTTTGGGTTCTGCCTAAACACCCATTAACCGTGGTAAAATCCACATCTTTTCGTGGCTTACTGATTTAAATGTTACTTTTTCACTAGTTTATGCAACTTTACAGTGTTACGCTGGACTGGCAAGATTGTGACAATGTACTGACTTTATAATGACAATTTCACGTTAATATTTAAACGTGGCATTGTGATAAACATGAACACTCTTATTCTTGTAACCTTATAATAATCAATTTGCCAAGCACAAACTGTAATCTGCTTGGCAACTGCCCTGAACGAGCGACTTTATTTGAAAGCTGAATCTTTCTGAACTCGTCTCGAGGTGACGTGAAAACTTTCTGCATGCCCCTAAAATAATTCATGAGCACTTTGTGAGTGACAATCTCACAATGCTCAATAGGAAATTAATCTCATAACTTGTTCAGCGTTTTGACAACGCTGTTGCCTAACAGCTCAGATTAAGGGAGACACCATCCAATTATGTGTCAGTGTTAGCAGCCAAATAATAGCACTCATCATTTTGAGAACTATTGTTGAGGAAGAAATGCCGAACAATGCTAAGGACTACATTTTGGACGGAAACGGCACTGAAGCGAGAGGCTCTTGACAGGAGAGGCGTGAAACTGCTACATCTGTGACAGGAATTTTGCCGAAGTTCTTTTAACGGTAGCGTTCGCATTTTGCTTCATCGAGAACAATTGTTGCCCACGGACCGTAGAGGTACGGTAATCAAACAGTACCGACTTTCTCTTTTTATTCCCAGTCTTGGAACGGCGGGCGGAGCGACTACCTGCCAGTCAGTTGACGGAGAATGCGTATCGCGGCCTGACGTTATAATTAAACTATCCTGTAAGACATTCACAGACCTGCTGACAAGCACGTTCGCATTATGACAAAGTGGTCAGATGTTTGAGACTTATTCGTAAAGCTGCTATTAGGGAGGACCTGACAAGTCGAGTGAGGAACACACACACGCACACACACAAAAGCGCTTTTGTGGGCGTACTGGGCGGCATAAGCTTGCTGTGGCATGAAATATTTCAATGCTGTGGTAAAAAGTTGAAAACAGGCTTCAAATTTTTGACTGTTATTGTCTGTTAAATATGTTTAAATTACAGGGACTGGTGTTGGTTTAAAATTGTAATTTTAATAGACATAAATGAAGAACAAGAGTTTTTCGGCTCGTCATGTATAGTTGTGTTCTGTTAAAATCTCCTTATTAACTCTTACAATCCATCATCCTATGGCTAACTTTATCATCCATCAAAAGCTACATTTGCATTTTAGTACTCTAGGCCGCTGGCTACAGAGTCCATCTCTTACACACTGTCCCTCTGAGGGCCCCTCGGGCCTCTCCGGCCTGGCGACAGCAGAAGGAATGAGGGAAAAGAAGATTCTATTACAGATGACAAAAGAGCAAAGTCCCGACCTCCGGTGAGCTCTATTATTTAACATACATTATAACCGAGATCCTGATTTGTCAAAAAAGATGGAAGATATTTGCAACTGCTTAAAGCGGTGACCTGATAAATATACATTTAGACATGCTGAAAACTTTTGCCGTTTGACAAATTAACGACACACAAATTACATGTTTATAATAGCTTTAGATTTAGCTTTTACAGACAGTTTCTCGACCCAACATGTCAACTGCAATGGTTGCAGTCTGCTTTCTATTTACAAAAAGGAAGAACGCTATTGTCAATTTCCAGGATGTGCCCTCTATTTAGTGTCTTAATTGGTATGAGGTCGATGATAATTATAAACAATTAGCAAATGCTGTCAAAAAAGTTTTGCATGTCTTACCGCAGGTCACATGCTTATTGCAGAAATGCACATTGAACTCGTCTTCTAGAGAGCGCAAAGAAACTTGCAATACATACTAAACAATAACAGCACCTTTCAAATAACCGTTCAAGACCACACACTGCACACGTGCATGACATGCGCAGACAGTCACATTCTGCTCTAAAAAAGGAAGCATTAAATGGTCCATTTCCTGTACATGCGCTCCATATATTTGATTGAATATGAGGTCATGAAAACCGGCATGCATAAGTGGTAAGTTATACATAATTAGCACAATAATATTTCAAACTGTTAGGTAGAGTATCGCATTTCACACAGCAGGATGCCATCAACTGGGCATATGCAGTTTTGAACCAACCAGATCCAACGGTAGCTGCACGGATCTCAGACTCATAATTTCACCATCCAGCTAGGTTCATCAACAATAATGCCATCAGAAATCTTTGGGGAATCTTGGATGACCAGCTGACCTTCAAAGACCGCATTGCAAGGGTGATCATGCAGGTTTTGCACTGCACAACATCAGGAAGATAGACCCTTCCTAGCCTCAGCCCTCAGACGTCCCACACACGGACCGCTGGCTGAGCGTCTGATGCATATGGCACACTTTACTGGAAACACTTCAGGATTTTCAAAGTTGTCATCTGATTGGGTGAATTCTACAGGATGTCCGGGAGACGTGTTTGTGGCATTCTTTAAGGTTCACGGCATAGACTCTTTAAAATAGCCCCTAAACATGACGAAAAACAAAACAATCTATGATCGGTCAGTCAGACGACCTCTAGCCAGTCCTTGGCCAATGAAAGCTGCTATGGTGTCTAGACCTTGTCAGTCTGAAGGTCTGGCTATGCGAGACTAGGCCTTTCCAAACTTCTCGTCCAGGCCCTTGTCATATCTATGCTGGACTATTGCAATGCTCTTCTGCCTGGACATCCACCTCTACAAATGATCCAGAATGCAGCAGAACAACTGGGTTTCAATGAGCCCAAGTCACACCTCAGTTTCTCTCTCTGCACTGGCTACCAGTTACAGCTCGCATGAAGTTCAAGACATTGGTACTTGCATATAGAACATCCACGACTGCACTGTGCTTCCTCTACCCGCTCTTACGAGTCTACATCCCCTCCACAAGCCTGAAGTCAGTAAGTAAATGACGCCTCATGGTACCTTCACGGAGAGGCACAAAATCCCTTTCCAGAACATTTTCCTTCACAGTTCTTGGATGGTGAAATATCTTACCTACCCTATCCAGAATGCCGAATCCCTGACAATATTCAAGAAACACTGAATCCCCATCTCTTCCGTCAGCACTTCACTGCATTCTGAAAAAAAAAATCCCCTATATGTTCACTATTCCTTAATCTTTCCCTGTTCTAGCTTGTGCTATTCTAAACAATGTCTGAAACTTGATTACCTGCACATTTGATGTTTATTGCCTATTTACGATGAATCGCTTGTTGCATTCCTCATTTGTAAGTCGGTTTGGATAAAAGCGTCTGCTAAATGATTAAACGTAAACGTAAAATTTTCTTCTCAATATTACAAAGGAAAAATAAAACACAAAAGATACTAAACAGTAACTTTCAAATAACAGTTCAAGACCACACATGTATTCCATGCCCATGCGGGCACAGGTGCATTCTGTTTCCGGTTTTACAAAAAGGAAGCATTAAATAGTCAATTTCCTGTACGTGACCGTCTCCCCTTCTACCTTCACATATCTGACCACTCCCTGAACTGTGACCATAGGGCAGAGAGGAAAAGAGAAAGGAGATAGATAGCACACCAGCGAGAGAGAGAGAGAGAGAGAGAGAGAGAGAGAGAGAGAGAGAGAGAGAGAGAGAGAGAGAGTTACTGCAGCTCTTTCAAAGGTGAACTCTATCTGCGCTGCTGCTATAGTGAGCAGAGGCGGGTAATAAAGAATGCCGGGCCTGACAAGGAAGGTCTGGGCGCAGGTGTTAAATCAGGCAGTGCGGAGGGCAGCCGTATGCGCAGGCTGATTTATGGGCCCTTCCAACCCGTGTGTTTTAAACGTGACCTTGCGTATACACTAACCCTGACCCGCTTCTTCACCGGCCCATTTTACCATGCGCTTCTGCTCAAATACACACGCTTTCATTCCCATGCAATACCGTACATAGGGATATGTCAGCGCGTGATGCCGCGTATGTATATGTTTATGACTCTGGTGTCCTTCAATTGCTGAGTATGAGTGCGCTGGAGTTGGTCGAGAAGGTGTGAGTTCAACACAACGTATATGCATTTATATGCATTAGCTATGAAGATTGATTCATATGTTTCTTGACGCTATCTCAGAGTGTTTGTGGAAAAACGTGTTTATGTGCAAGACATTTCAGACTGATTCACGTTATATGATTCATCTGTGTTTGTTTGTGAGATGCTAAAAAGCATGTTAGTGTAAGACATTTCAAACCGATTCACATGGCTTTACGCATAACTGGATGTTTCTGACGTGCAGTAAAAAATGTGTGTGTAATGTGTATGCATAAAAAAAGATTTTAAATGAGTCACATTACTTGGTGCATATCAATGTATTGAAAAAACTATAAACTTGTGTCTATGAGCAATATATTTCAGACCGATTCATGGTAGCTGATGCATGAGTGGGTGTTTGTGACATGCTGATAAATGTGTAAGTTGGAAGACATTTCAGACGGTTTCTCGTTACTTTAAGCTTCACTGGATGTTTGCAATGAAGTAAAAAAAAAAATGTGTGTGAAAAGATGCATGCAAGATATTTCAGACCATTCATATTACTTGCTGCATTTGAAAATGATTTTCATGTACTGGAAAAACTTGTGTGTGTGAGTAAAACATTTCAGACCGTTTCACGTTACTTTTAATCATCACTAAGTTTGCAAAATGCAGTATAAAAAATGTATTTGTATGCATGAAAAATTACAGATGATTTGAATGACTTGTTTACCTTGGGTATTAATGAAATGCTGAAAAAGGGTTGTGAGACATTTCAGAGCGATTCATGTTACCTGATGCATATCTGGGTGTTTGTGACGTGATGACAAAGTATGTGTGCATATGAGATTTTAGAATGATTCATGTTTATTGGTGCATCTCTGAGTGTTTCCAACATGCTGAAAGATTTGAGAGTATCTGTAAGCCATGAGATCAGGCAGATTCAACATTAGTTGACCCATCTCTGGCTGATTGTGACGTGCGGAGAAATGTGAGAATGTGTAAGACTCTCATGAGTGTATGTGAAATGCTGGAAAACATGTGTTTGTGCATTCACATTAGTTGATGCATTTCTTGGTGTTGGAGACATCCTGAAAAAAATGCTGGTATGCCTATTACATTTCAGACCAATTCACGTTAATACCTCTTATTAAAAAATGTAAAAATGCAGATCACTTGATGCATCTCTGAAAGTTTGTGATGCAGTGAAAGAGTTTATGCAGCAAGCTTGCGTAGTCTAGTGTCTCCCACATTGCTGATTAGGACACTGAGATAAACGATTGTATGCCAGATCAGATAAAGTTAACACCAGATAACTCCAGTTCATATGTTTCGCTGTACCAAACGCATCAGTCCTCTTCTAGAGTTATTCAGCTCTGCTCTACGTCTATGAAGAGAGCTCTCCCCATCCAAACAGCTCGACACACTCTGAATATCAAATAGGATCCATACACCCTGTGCAGGGGCAACTGAAGGAAACTTTGAGGGGAAAATTAATGAGCTGAAATGGTTACGAGAGATATTAGCACGGTCGTGCGAGCATCCCAGGATGCACATTTGCCAAAAAAGCACGCACTTGCACTCGCACGCACACACTCATGCTTTCCCATGTGTAGCCGGTGTGCGTTATGACCTGCGCGGGGCTCGTAAACGGTGGGTCGTGTCTGCGGTTGGGTTTTTGGGCTGGGTTTTACGGCAGGTGAGGGCGTGCAAACAGCTCTCTTCTGACTCGCAGTCTGCGCCCATGCCAGCATGCCTGGTGCTAGTCTGGAAAATCACTGGTGTAGAGGGTACTTCTTTCTGCAGAGTGGTCAGTTTACAAAACATACACTCACAGCATGCAAACTGTAAGTACTCATATATAGTAATCCACAAACAATATCCAAATATGCTGATGAACGTTGTTTCATGGTGAAGGTAAAATGTGCATGACGCATCACAAGCGTATGTTTGTTATCAAACCGGTTTTCTAAACACTCCAATCACGCCTTCTGCTCTGCACCCTATAGTCCCATGATCCCATCCCAAACTCCTGCCATTGGTTGAACCAGAAGTTCTCACTCATGTAAAGTCACAAACAGAGCAGGTTTTAAAAGGGCTGCACAAAAGTTTACACTTTTTGGGAAGTCAACATAAATTTGACAAACTTATTCCAAAGTGTTCTCAAAAATTAGGTACAGTTCTTCAGACTAAAAATAATTTTATGAATTCTTATTTGAGGAAAAGCATTTCACATTGATAAGGCTGCATAGTGACAGCAGCGAGTTGTGCGTAATGTATGGAAAGTATTGTGCAGTGCATTTGCTGATACTGGCTTTGCAAAGGTTAAAGGGTTAGGTCACCCAAAAAATTAAATAATCCCATCATTTACTCACCCTCAAGCCACCCTAGGTGTAAATGTGTTCCTTCTTTCAGCCAAACACAATCAGAGTTATATTAAAAAGTTATAATGGGAGAGAACAGAGCCTGAGTTTTTGAAACCCAAAAAAGTGCATCCATCCATCGTTAATAAAGGCCTTCTGAAGCCAAGTGATGCGTTTTGTAAAATATAAATTAAATTAAATAAATAAAAAAACAATAGAAAATAAAATAAAATAAAATGTAATCAAACAAGAGCCAGTTGCATACACTGATAAGAATAGTTTTACAAGTTCCTTTCTTTTATACCGTTCATAACTTTTTTTTATGTCAGTTACATAAACGTGGTTTAATTTAATACCAAAAAGTAAGTCTGATTACTCCCCTGAACAGCTCCCCTAACTAGTAGGTCATACAAGTTCTTAAGACAGTATTACCATAATGGCTGTTTATGCAACTAGCCCAAGATGATGGCATACTTCAAAAATCAAGTTAAAGCAAGCAAAATGCATGCAATAGATTTTGGACAATCCCATGATGTCACAATTGAATACGTCCATTTCCAGTGTTTTTGTTCACGGTAAATGAGGAGAGATTGTGTGTCATAAAACACTAATGATGATGCAATTCAATCATGAGTCATTTATTGATTGAACTGATGGATTTATATGTGGCTGATGGGCGTCCAAACAATGGACCTGGGGCTCTTCTTAAATGGATGGAGGTTAACACAGCCCTATTACCTGCCGCTTGATTCCAGTGCGTTTTTATTACATGCAAAACCATCATTCACGCACAGGCATATAAAGATACATTCCCTCGATGCTCTCTCTCTCTCTCTCTCTCTCTCTCTCTCTCTCTCTCACACACACACACACACACCATTATCACCTTTAACATTCCTAACCACACGTCACACCAGCTGCGTCGTCCCAATGACAGTATCAGCCCGAGCTTTCAACAGCTCCGCCAGCAAATAATTAAAGACCATTATTTACCTTCCTTGAGATGAACAGCTATCTCGTGCCTTTCTGTATTCTACCTTTCCTCCCCCACTCGTTCTCTTTCTCTCTTATTCCGGTCTCCCCCCTTAGTGACACGTCCATGTCAGCTCCAATAAATCATCCCAATTTGTCTCTTCTCTGCCAACATGAGCTTTAATCTTCATTTACGACTTAGGAAAAAGGGTCTGTTTGTCTGAATCCTCTGATAAAACACTTAAGTAACATGTTTTTTTCCCCCTAGTGATTGTCATTTGGATGTACTGCACATATTTTTCATCCAAATGTAGCATACGATAAGAGAATAAAGTGTGAACAGTATGCAAGGGACAGATGTTAAAACGTCTATCATACAAAGTGCTCTATTGAAACACTTGAATAGAAAATTACGCCAAATTCACACACACAGTCTAGTATGGTGACTTAAAAATGCTTAAAAGTATGTCTAAAGAATATACAGGCCATCAAAGCAGATATACAGATATAGATTTGAACTGAAAAAGGTACTTATTAAGTATGCTAATGGTCGACTACAGAATTCTGTCACCTTCAGAACCCAAAGTGATTCCATTGGCTGAGACTTTTATTGGTATCCAAGTGCCTGACTCTTAAATTACTCATCACATATTACCGAAGCCGATGCCTTTATGATTTCAGTTAGCAAGCTAACATCTTATCCTGCAAGTTTAGCATCTCGCTAACTGGTTAAAAAAGATCCTTTGATTAGATAGAACGTCCTATCACAATAACGTGCTACAGACATGTAGAATCAAAGATATAGTAGCTTTTCCAAAAGCTGAGGTAAATACTAATTATGAATATGCACAGTATCAAACTCAATTACAAAACACCATCATGGTAACACACAAAACACTAAAATAATGCAATAAACATTAAGTTAACAACATAAGTTAATGTACATAACCAATAATAAGGATAACCGATAATAACAACAAAATAATAAGAAGAAAGAATTATTTAAATGAAAAACTATCAAATGTGAGTTGGGAACATCAATTTACATTTTCTCACTGTGAATTAAGACATGATTTGATCTTTTCATTTCCAAAAACTAATATTTTGACAGTATTTTACTGTAAAATTAGATTAAATGTCCCATTAGATATATTACAGTTTTTCGCCATACAGTTTACAGTAAAGGAACTTAGCGTTAACCAATGAACAGGTATTATCGTTGCATTATAGTCTTTTACCATTAACATTTTTACAGTGCAGAACAACAGAATGCATGACCATATGTTATAGCTTAACAGGCAAATTATTTAGTATGCTTACAGACAAAAATGAAAGTTAAACTCTTAACTAGATCATTTGTTGCTTTGGTTGTATATTGTCATATATAATATAAAACTTTCATGGGTGAAACAGCATAAATGATTCAACGTTATGGTTGAGATTTCCAATCAGGCACAGATTAGAACACCTAAAACAACTTTCAGCCAATGGAAATGGATTGATGACTAAAGAGGACTGGATTCTGAAAAGGGATTGAACTGTCACTGACACCTATAGTGACTTTAGTGTGATAAAATACGATATACAAGCCCTCCCTGCATACTGTTAAATCCAGCAAATGAGATATACACAAAATTGCTGTATTGAAATTAACACTACAATATTGTGTCTAAGGAAACACATTATATTGGCTAGGCTACATTTTGAATATTACCAAATATCAGACAATCAATTGGTGTGAGGGATGTCAGTCACCAATGATCACAGAGCCAGAGGCAAAATGTCAACTGAACTGGTGCTCATTCAGGCGACATAAATTTGAATACCGGTATGCCTCACAACATTTCTCTGGCAACTAGCTACACTACCTGGCCAAAAAAAAAGTCACCGTTTGGATTTAAATAGGCAAATGCTTAAGCGTCTATGACTGGATCATTATTGCACTGATTATTATGTTCTATCATGTTATATGTTTGGGAACAGTTATTTTAACTCTAATAGACACATCATGGCCATATTCCAGGATGATGATGTCAAGATCCATCAGGCTCATATTGTGAAGGAATGGTTGGGAGGAGCATGAAGGATCATTTTCACACATGAATCGGTATCTCTGAGTCCAGACCTTAAATTCATTGAAAGTCTTTGGGATGTGCTGGAGGAAACTTTACAGGGTGCTCGACTCTTGCATTGTCAATACAAGATCTTGACCAAATAGTTATGAACATCTTGATGGAAATAGTTGTTGTGATGTTTTCTTCTTTTTTTTTTTAAATGGCAAAAACATAAAATTTATATTCGCAACTTTGGATGAAAACAGCTAATGCTTAAAATTAAAGTTTCGCATAAAACATCTGCGAATAAAGAATAAAACATCCCATGTGTTCAAGAGCACAAAATCGTCACTTCCAAGGACATTGGCGCAAAATATTTGTAATAAAAATGTTGCTGCAATCAGGGAAGCCACTGTGGCCATTATTTCATACATCATGAATAACTTTAACATTTAACGTTTGGAGGTGGATGCCTGGAGGGAACGCAATCGTGTGAGACAGTTCTGGAAAGTAATTATACCAAATAATTTTGATGACAGACTTTGGCTCTGGCATTTTGGAATGACCAAACCAACATTTGAGATGCTGCGCAATGAAATTGATCTGCTGGTTAGTCCAGTTATACAATCACATCCTCATGAGGTTTTTTTATTGCAAATCGATGGATTTATGCTGTAAATGTGTCTCCACCAAATGTGTCTCCGCCTGTCCTTTTATCGAGAAAAAAAAAAGTATATGCCTCAATTGAGCACATAAGTTTATCCACATTTTTAGAATTGATCCGCATCTTGGCGTTTCTATCCAGCATTGTGCTATACTATCCCAAAATTCACATAAAAACAGGTGGATGGAAACCTAGCTAATGTTATAAAACCTCAAAGTGGTTCTCAAACTACTACACCATCCTACATGGAAACTTGCTTCAAAGTTTTGTATACGTACTGTATGCAAGTAGCATTGCCTGAAACTTTAGCCTTGCTCGGCGCCTTTAGAGGCGTTTTCGTTCAGTTCTCCAGCGCTCCCAATGGTCCCGCGGCAGAGGGGAGTGTATGTGTCTCAATCATGGCTCAATTACAGCCTTCTTGCCTCAGTATGAGAGATCTGTTATGAATACACAACCGCTGCCACCAATCACCATAACCACTGCTCTCATTACCATCCCTTTAACTGGAGCGATTATTACCCTTTTATTAATGGAGGGAGAGAGAGAGAGACAGAGAGAGAGAGAGAGCTGAGAGCGAGATCGGAGAGAGAGAGAGAGATGGTGAAAGAGAGAGAAAGGAGATACAGCAGCGCGCAGTAAACGAGTGTCAGGTTCGGTGCACGCACTAAAAAATTAAACCAATTAGGAGCGCCGTTTGGAGCCCCTCCGTTCGCATTCCTCTCCGAGCCACTGAACAGCTCAGAGGAAAGAGAGACAGAGTGAGAGAGAGATAGAGGGAGGAAAAGAAAGAGCTCGGCACTCTATTCTGTCATGCTCGGCGAAGAGCGGAGAAGAGCGGGAGCGAGAGAGCAAACGTTGCCGCTGAGAGGCGGATTAAAAGCAATCTATATCCACATAAATCATTGATTAAATGAATCATGAAATTAATATGTAAATTGTGTGTTTAACCTCTATTTATATACCACTGTCTGTCATCGTAGCGTAAATCTAAAACTAATTGCGATTTCTCGCCTAGCATGGGAAACTGCAAGAGAGAGACAAGGAGTGGAAGGAGGGAGGGAGGGAGAGAGGTAAAAGTCTGACATATTTATTAACTAAACGTTCAACTACATCAACTTACTCATTAACAGCGATATTAAGGGAGAGTGGTGAGAAAAGCACACCGTTTGTGCTGTATCAGCACTCCAAGCAAAACAAACGCTAGAGATTCTTTCAGCACAGAAAGACGACAGTTGATCAAGACAAGTACAAGAGCCAGTTATATCAATGCTGTATCATTTATAGATTTTGTTCTTAAACGTATAACTTTGATAAAGGGCTGCGACTAACAACTGTTATGATAATCAGGTTAAGCTGTTTTTGGTTCGATTTATCAATTATACGAGTACAAAAAGTTTAAAAGTAATTGGTAAAAAGCATGTTATTTTATATTTGGTCCAGTGTTATCCCTAAAACATTATGGATCTAGTACTGCAATTAACTCCTACTTAATAATCACTTAGTCTCCTGATCACTTGTTCGATTATGGTTAAAAATCCTAATTGCATTCAATGAAAAGCATGTTTTTTCTGCATCTGCTCCAATATGTCTTTTAACAAATGCTACAACTAAAAACTCTGATCATTCATTCATTTCAGAAAAAAGTTATATTCTTTACTATTTGAAACTGGTTCATTTAATATAAGTTTTATAATCTTGAATTTACATGAATGTAATTGATCGATTAATATTAATAGCCGATTACTTTTTAATTAATCAATTATTCAGATTAAAAAAGCAAAAGTTTAGCTGTTCTTTATAAATAATCTTCATTGAGTGCGACAACTTTTGTTGGATTAAAAAACATATCGTATCTTGTTCTCTGTCAAAGAACGTGAAAGTTGAAAACTACAAAACAAAAACGTGTATGCTATAAAGTGTGTTCAAAATCACGTTCAACATATAAAGAGCACATACCCGACTAATCAAAAACATTCTTGTCCACCATTTTCATTAGCGATTTCTATTGATCTCAATGATTGGCGGTTGCAGGTTGATACAGTATATATCTTGTGAACACTGACAGTATCCTAAACATAGAAATCAGAAACTCAAAAATACTGTAAACATGCTACCTTGATATAATATTATATATCATGCAACCATCAAAGCGACTGATACCTGTATGTAATGTATGTCTGACAGACACATTGTTTAGGGGTCCCACCGGTGAGGTTGTGTGTGTGTGTGTGTGAGTGTGTGGGTGATATAGGTGAGGTAGAGTGATGGGATCGGAGGCCCTTCCTGCCCCGGCTGACATAAACCACACTCTGGACAGTCCAGCCGGCCACAGAGGACCCTGATTTATAGTCAGGCGAAAGCCAGGACAGCCGTGGTGATCTTTCAATAAAACATCAAAAAAAGCTCTGACCCATCCATTACCCATAAGCCCCTGTGGAACAGACAGGTCAGGCGTGCCTGCCATCCCTCACACTGCAATCTCACACTGAGGCACCATGGGAAAAGCCAGGAAGAGTGTGTGTACTGTTGAATTACAGCACAGTGAAAAAGATAAGAAAGAGAAAAAAAAGGACCATTAGATTCTGCTCAATTATAGTTCATCTGATCGCTCAAAATCATAACATTAACACTATTTTGACTCTACTTGATCAAATTAAGTTGAGATAAAATTGCTAATAAACTTAAAAAGCAAATGTCATTACAAGTTGGGTCTGTGCTTATATATTGTAAAGTTTCATTCCATTTTTCTGCGCACATTCGACGTTGTTCATCAAAAACAAGCAGAATAAATTAGCATACTGTAAAACGACATTAATCGTTTCATATTTATTTTGTCCCATTAGATTAAATGCGACAATTTATGTCACAGTGGTTCAAAATTTGCTCTATTCATATTTAACGAATAAGGTCAAATGTATAGCACACAGTGATTACCCAAATAAAATAATTGATAGATGAATCGATTATTAAAATTGCATGAGACTGTTCATTAAAGTATTAATATAAGTTTCACACTCAATTATATAATAAATCATATTTTAACAGAACTTATATTTGCTGACTTCCATTTATTATAATATGAATGAATTAAACTAGGAGTTTTTACAATGGGGTCCGGTGACCCTCAGGAAGCGGCAAGGCTGTACAAGTGGGGGTATCATTTTTTAATTATAAAAATATAAATCTATTTTACAAAATGTATTTTTAGGATTGTCAAAATTATAATTTTTATAATATTACCGTTTCATTCAGCCATTATTTTGTCAGATAATTCAGTACGGTAACAAAATAACAGCAAAATATTTAATTTTGCAAACAACATGTGTTTATAATATATAATTTAATTACTACTTTTCTCACAGTTTAAGCTGCCTTTATATTTTATATATTGTACTTGTCATCACAATATTTTAAAACCCCTTAATATATGATGATAATGTCTAGCATCAAATTATTAAAATATGGGCCAAAATCAGAAAGAACTGATATGAAAATTAGTTCAAATTAGTTCAAATAAACACACACACACACACACACACACCTGTGTCCAGATGGAGACATGAAAGTGAAAGACAAAGTATCCTTCGCTTGACAAGAATGCAGCACAAGACGAGCCACAAGCTTTACCTTTACACACACACACACACACACACACACACACACACAGAGCCAGTTTTTGATATGTTATCTGATACATGCACTAAACTGAAGGCAGATCATTGTCAGTGTGTCTTCAAAAGAAAGCAATAAAGCGTTGTGCATGCTCTCCCCCTTGTTTCCCTAATTCACTTCATTTCATTTTAACTATCCGTAACAATCTGGCGAGACATTACCCTGTAATGAAACCACACAGGGCCTGATTGTTTTCATCAGAGGAGCACCCCCCCCCTCCCCCAATCTACACATACTCACACACACAAATGACACCCATTGCCACTGACAGACACAATATTTACACTGTTTCAGACATACACAGATGCACAACATCAACCCACCCATCCATACATACAAACAAACACACCAAACCAGAACAATCCGGATTGATGCAAGCTACTTATGACATATAAAAAAGATGTGCTCCGATTGTAATATATTGTATTTACTAATCTACAAGACAGTAAAAGTTGTTATTATTAGGGTGTGGTCTTTATCCATCTCTCTGATTGGATTAGACGTCTCTGTGAGGCTTTTTTTAAGACACGGACATCATAATGGTGAATAAACAAGCACACAACCTGCTTCCTAGTGTGGTTCCAATTTACAGTCTGTACACATGCTTAACATGTTTCCAATCAGGCCCAGGGCCGCTATTAACGGAAACCATCTTCAAACTTATGAGGACATGGGAGAAAAAACATGAGAATGGAAAACACATAAACGCAACTGTTTTTGAGCCCAAGATTGGCATTCAGTGCAATGCAAACTGAAGCAGATTGAATATTTTCTGTCGTCTTGGACGAGGTGTAGGTTGCTCATCTGTTTAACTTTAAGTTAAAATGTGATTATTCAATATATTTTTCATATATCAATTCTGATTGGATGAGTTGAACTCGAAACAGCCGTATATGCAGACCTGGTGGTATGACTGAAATAATTCATTACGTTAATGAGTCATTTTATATTGTACTAATATAAATTACAAGTTATTTTTGCTGTAAATGTGCTGTTATTTTTGTAAAAAAAAAAAAAAAAATCTTGATAATCGAGTGATTGAAATATTAAAAATAATAATTATAATAAAAAAATGTATTAAGATCCAGGTTTCTTTTATGCATACGTTCCAGACATGTTTGAACTAATAACGTATAACAGTCATCTAAAATAAGTCAATATTTAATCACACACATATACATATCTCCCTAAGGTGGACGATGATGCAATTTTCTTCTAAAAACAAACTTTGTTGTATTATTTTCATGTTATCACTGTGAAGCTGCTTATATAATCTATATTGTAAAAAGCGATATATAAATAAAGGTGACTTGACACACACACACACACACACATATATATAATTGTGTATATATAGGGACAGTATATTTACAGTAGGCCTAAGGAAAATCCTGGCCCTGTTAAAGGACAGTGCAAGGAATGACAGTAGTCATGTGGCATGTTACAGGTGGAGGTCACATGATACTTATAAAACATTTGGCAACTATCTTCCATCATACCCATATCCTCTGCATTTGTCTAAAATAATGGCGTTTTTTTGTAATATGATCTATATTTCCATGTGCATGATGTGAAGAGAGCATCGCTCCTGGGTGGATTTTAAAAGTTTTATAGGCTTATTCTGCAGACTTCCGGGCAGCGGTACGCAGAAGGGTGTGTGTGGGGGGTGGTAATTGGAGCTGGGCTGCCCCGGGGCAGATAGAGACAGAATGAATCCCTTACAGATCCGATGAGAGCACCAAACCGGCCATGATGTCACCACATACCCAGGGCTTTTCTTGATTTAACCCAGACACAGAAAGAGACTCAAATACACACAAACACTCACCCACACCCTCCCTGACCCTTTCTCTCCTTACATTCCACCTTGCTTTCATCTTTATTTCTTTCTTCAATAATCCAGAGCAAACAGATGTTTCTACGTTTGACTGCAACTTGACATTAGTATGCCTTCGCAGCCTGTCAAAGCCTTTTACTGCAGTGACATCACTGGTGATTGACTTGTCAGCATTGACACAAACCACCATTTAGTGTTTACAATTTATACCTTAATAATTATATTCATGGCCACTTGTGTGTGCGCAGTCAGTCAATCAAATTACAATTTTTATACATTATTAAAATAACATAGATGTATTATTATGTATTAAAATATTTCATAAGTAGTTATTTAAATAATTATATTAAATTTATATTCCATGAAATTTCCACAAAATACAACTGCCTGGCCTCTTGTATGTTGTTTTACCATAATAAATAAATAAACAAATAAATAACAGATAAATATATACATTTATATATACAAGATACATATATACAAGATATTTTATACATTTTAAAAATCACATTTTAATGTATTATTCAAAATGTAATAATCATATTAATTACATAATTATATGCATTATTATATTAAATTTATATTCCACCAAAATTCAATTGCTTGGCCTCTTGTGTGTTTATCCACAATAAATAAACAAATAAATAAATATACATATAATATATATATATATATATATATATATATATATATATATATATATATATATATATATATATACACACACACACACACACACACACACACACAGTAAATATGAATGAAATAATTTATTATTTTCATAATTTTTTATAATTATTTATTAAATATGCAATATTATGCTATAAATAATTATATATTTAATGTTTCATTTAATTAAAATCAATTAGAAATATTTCACAATATAGTTAGGTTTTTTATTTACAATAATTGAAAATACAACTACGAATTCATAAAGACACATTTGTAGAACAGTGTAAAACTGGAGCAGATTTGTTTGATGTGAGAATGATAGTGAAGCAGTTTACGCACACACAAAACAAAACTATGTAATAAAGTTAGAAAGTGGTACGTTTAAATCACCAGAGTTCAACGACATCAATGTTCAATTTACACTACACCAAATGTTAAAGTTTGCAAGACATGTAAGCACGTAAAACACAGCACTAGATCCGTGGGCTGCTATTCATTTCATTTCAAAACTATGGTCATTTGGAGACTGACTGAAGCAAGACACCCTTGATGGAACTAACAGGGCATTGTGCTCTTCAGGTGAACCCATCTGCCCAAGCTAGATGGAAGGGGCTAATTCGGCAAATTATGGCCTCCAGATGTGGGAGACAACTGTAAACACTCCTCTAAGCAGGGAAAAGCAGGACTTTGTCATCTCCTCAGATCTCCACATATTTCAAGTCCTTCGAACCGGGATTCCGAGACTCACTTGAGCTCGCCTGTCATTACCATAACCTCTCCGTTCTGGCGCGCAAACTGCTTTGTGTGAACGGATCAACAGCTGCTAGCTCGCAGGAACGGGGAAGTGCAGCAGAACATGTCATGAAATATTAATCGGCATACTTGGGATGCTAGTTAGCGCTTCTTTGACCAGCTTTAGTCCCCTGCGGCACCTCCACGCGAGCTAGCGCTTAGCGTTAAACCAAACTATTAAAGTGGCAGAAAAAATGATGAACTCCTGAAAATGGATTAAGATGGGGCTTATGTTTAAAATACTTATTAAAACGGCTCTAATCGCCTTCTCGCCGCCACGGCAGACAATGGTGGGGCGGAGGCGGGGGGGGGGGAGAAAACACCAGCTCTTCCGGTACAAACTACTTTGCCGATTTCAGTGTCACATTCAATTTTCTGCTTCCTGCTTCTCCCCGGATCCCCATCCAAAAAAAACAAGCATTTAAAACATCAGTCCTAATTAGATGATTAGTGCTTGGAAGGGCAGGAGATAAGTCATTTGCATAATTCAATCAAAAGAGTTAGAGATACATATTTCGATGTTCGTTTGTACAATTATCTCCGCTGTCCTGAGGGCTGTGATACTAATGTGATTAAACAATACTCTTGCGCGGGGCCTAGTGTCCTCCATTAAAGCACTGCTAGAGGCAAAGCAAAAATTAATTTTAGGAGACAATCAATTTTATTCTACATGACTGTAATAAATATAGCCTGGCTGCAGATGTGTCATTAAGCTCAGGAGGAGACTTTCCCAAAGTCAAAATGACACTATTCTCTTTCTCTCCTCCTGCCGCAACTCTGCGGACGGTGAGCGGAAAGTGTCATTTTTCCTCTTGTGAGATCCTTGACAGGCCATGTCCATCTGTCTGTTTTAACCTCTTCTATCTCTCTCCCACGTCGCTGCACATCAGTGAGCACCTGCTATTCCTCATCCCTATCGAGACTGTATTAAGAGCTAACTTCGTAATTGCGCCTTCTAAATGCTCCTCAAACATCGTTTAATGAATGCGGATGTAAATATGTAATTTGTGCAGATTCACATACGTAGCAGGCTTCTTAATTTGTTTTCGTGATTTCCGCGCCCAAAAAAATTCTAGTAGCGCCTTTCCATCACTAATTGACCACATGTGTCTTTGCTTTGCCTCTAATTCATTGGTTACGCATGGGACTAGTTATTAAAGCGCTGTGGCTTGGAACAGGCACCCGCCAACATTAATGAGAACTCGCATGGCCACAAGTTGTTTTATAAAAGCCCGTCAGCTGTTAAGCGCTCTCACGTCTCAAGCATGTTCACAGTAAGACATAGACGGACAGAATAGTCCAGCTGCCTGATTGTCTTTACAAAATATGTTCAACTATACCTATGAATAAAACTAGATCCACCCATCTAACATGGTGGCCCAAAAACTATTTGGACTCTAATCCACAATCAATAAATCAATAAATCAATCAATCAAATGTAGCAGTACACAAGTTATTAACAAGTACTATTTATTTTAAAGATGTGTATATACACAAAAGTAGATTACTTATATATAGAGAGAGAGAGTCCATATTTATAATGACTAAAATTATATATATATATATATATATATATATATATACACACATATATATATATATACACACTATATATATATATATACACACACACACACACATTCACATACACACACACACACACACACACACACACACATTCATATATCCGGTCAAAAGTTTGGAAATATTAAAATGTTTTTAATGTTTTTGAAAGAAGTCTCTTATACTTATCAAGCTTCCATTTATTTGATCAAAAATACAGAAAAAAACGGTAATTTTGTGAGATATTATTGCAATTTAAAGTAATGGTTTACTATTTTAATATACATTAAAATTGTATTTATTTATTTGACGCAAAGCTGAATTTTCAGCATCATTACTCCAGATCCTTCAGAAATCATTCTAATATGCTGATTTGATACATAGTTATTATCAATGATGGAAACAGTTTAATATTTTAATATTTTTCTGAAACCTGTGATACTTTTTTTGACAGCACTATGTACATAAATTGTTATATACAGCGCTAATAAACAAAAGAGAAGGCTGCTAGGTTTCAAATCATGACAGCCTGTTTTAAAACTGAATATGAGATATGACAGCCGTTCACAAGGCTACCATCATAAAAACAC
This sequence comes from Meda fulgida, assembly GCA_030578275.1. NCBI lineage: Eukaryota > Metazoa > Chordata > Actinopteri > Cypriniformes > Leuciscidae > Meda > Meda fulgida. The sequence continues at coordinate 21,498,837 of CM060636.1, forward strand.
TGAAGCCCCTCTTGACGTTTCAAATGGTCTTAATTCATAATTTACTGTGCTGAAAGGGTAAAGGAAAGAGTGAATCTGCAAAAACAACAACCCCCAAAAAGGTGGATGTATAATTAATGGCTGACATTAAGGTGTGCCGAAGGAAAAGCGACAATCTGAGGAGATTTGATGAGACAGCGCGTTGTCTCGTGTGCCCAGGCCGAGCTGAGCGTCGCAGCCTCGGGCGAAGCCACAGGCGCTGAGCTGCCGTCCATATGGACCGGGCGCGCACACTTCCGCGCGCGCCGCGAAACTGGAGGCTCACGCACTGAAGCGCGCACCCCTGACAGGGGACGTGTCTATCAGTGTCTTTGTTTTAAAGTTCCCAAATTTATTTAGTGTTCAAACTTTAAGCGCGATTCAAAATTAGACAAAAACGGTCAAAAGATTCAATAAGATACTAATTCAAATTAATTTACAGAACATGCTTATTAAAGGTGTCAAATTGTGCATTTTAGGGAATCTTTGAAAAGCAGCGCTTTGACGCGCAGTGTGATTGTAGCTCGCGCCTGGGGCAAAGATGGGAATTAGACACATTTTAAATTAATGACTAAAAAAAGCAAATCGCTTCAAGAGACGAAAAAAAAATATGACAGGCTTTCGAACAAGTAATGTGTTTTATGATTTAACTTGACAATTCCTGCTAAAGTGCGATTGGCATGAATGCAAGTGGGATGTTTCTCTCCTTTTTATGATGTTATTCGCATGAAGAAACTCCCTGGTCAGCGGTGCAAAAAATATTAGTGGACAAGAGCTTTCTGCACTATTTTTTATTTTTGGATGTTCTTGCACTTGGTGGAGAGGGGAAAAACAGTTAAACTAATCTAATCCACCTTTGGAGAGCAAGCACAGATGTTCATCTCTAATGTAATTCCCATTCAATTTCCTAAGTGCAGTCCCCAAGTGCAAACTAGTTTAGTGTTATGTTTAGCTTGCAAATTTCGTTTTAATAAATAATGAATGCATTAAAACCTGGAGATCAATTGCGAGCTGAGAAATCATAAAAGCGGGCCGTAAGTGCCGAGTGCGTTTGCTGATTTGGACACTTTCTGTGTTTCAGTCAAGTTTTACAGATCCCCTAGCATATTTATAGGTCCTATCTGAACATGTAGTGAGCTCCCTACCTAGACAGCATATTGAGCTGCTGACTTGGAACGGGACAACTTGCTGCGCGTGTATACAAGACGCGTTCTGGAGCCCAAGCACCGACTCTTTTTCGACCCCGGCTCCATTTTTTATGATTTATATAACTTTCTCTTCCCTTAAAATGTGGACGAAACACGCATAGGTCTCTAAAAGTGTAGTCCGATTCCTGAACAATTGATTCTAATGAGCCGGTTCTTTTTAGTGAATGAAAAACCTAGAGCCTGAACGAATGACTCAATGAGTCAGTTCTTTTAAGTGCATCAAAACACAAAGCAGCATCAGCAGTGTATGACTTTAAAAGTACTTTTAAGTGAATCAAAAACACATACGAATCAGTTCCGCAGAAAGAACTGGTAAGTTAATTCATGATGTCCAACTCAAAATTAACTCATTTAAAGATAGACAATCTATGAGTTCTGTTGTAATCAGTGATTTATTTTTTTCATTTAAAAAAAAAAACAAGCAAAAAGGAATCCTATATCATTTTTAATATTTAAAACGTGCTTTAGCTATTTAAAAAAATATATAGGACCAATTACTATCTTACATTTATGTCCCATTTAAGATGTCTGTGTAAAGACATTTAAAAATTGTCTTTGTAAACACCTTTTGCAATAATTCATCTGATTTATCTGTTCTATTGAACTTTGATATGATCTCATTATTTGACTGCTGAAGGCAGTAAATGCATTAAGAGTTGCATTTCTTTCATCCAAATATGCATTCTTTACACTTTAAAAATTTGTGTGATTTGTTATCACACTTTATCTTTAGCCAAATCAACTTAGATAGTGGTTCAGATAACATAATATTTTGAGTTTCTATTTATTAAACCAATCTCCTTCATGGTATTAACTCAAATTTTTTATTTCAATTAACTTAATTTTAAGGCAACCAGGTAACTTACTTTTTTTAATTTAAACCAATATTATTTTTTTTACAATGTAACAGTAAATGAATCATGCAATAATGGAACTGTAAAAGAATCATTAAGAGGAAACAAAATCAGTATCGTACAAATTCCTATCAGTTTTGTTGGTCAATATACATGCATGAGACGAATGCCTTTGGCCACTGCGTCGCATCTTGTTCTATAAGTGTTTGTGTGACCGGCTTAATTCCGTTGCGCTCTGTCTGGCTGATTGGAATACAAAAAATGTGCCCTATTTAAACACCCCCTAAATAGGCACCTCACTATAGGTTGAGACACAGCCGTCACCGGGCTGGCGATCATCCTCGCTTGTTTCGCTGTGGCTGTCCCATACAAACTGATGCAAAAGACACCCATTTGTCCCAGCTTAGCCCTTCTCCCAATGAGCCTGTGCTGAAGGAGGAGAGAGAGAGAGAGAGAGAGAGAGAGAGAGAGAGAGAGAGAGAGAGAGAGAGAGAGAGGAGGTGAGGGGCCAGCACGCACATTAGTTTCAGCCATCTGGTAGCGGGACGGTGGATGATGTTTAAATCTGACTATAAAAGCGATGCTTGCGAAGGTGAACTGTAAAGCAACGATGCCGAAGAGCAAATTCAATTTCAGGGGGGCCCATTGCTCGGGCAATTTCATTATCCGACCGTATGCTGCAATCTGACAAGAAGAGTGAAAAGCACAGCGCTCCGCACCTCATTCTCTTATTGTCCATTTTGCCTGGACTCAAAATAAAACAAAATAACGTTGTAAAACGGTCTCTCCCCCGCTCACTTTCTCCTCGCTCTCGTTTCTAATTAGATGTGCACGGCAGATTGATTCAGAACTGTGCAAAGCCCAATAAAGTAACGGGGGATTCTTCAGGAGGTTGTGCTGGGGATGTTAAAAGGTTAATTACCGAACCTTGCCCAGAATGACCATCTGGATATATGCGCTCTCTCCCTCCCTCTCTCTCTCAAACACACATGTGTATCTCCACACACACATTCACTGTGCAAAAGTGCTATTTAAGACCACGTTCCTGGACCTACTCCCTCCCAACCAATTTTCAATACCTGACCTTTTACATGTGAGAAAGTAAGAAATGGAAATAGAAGACTGAAAATACTGGACCTGATGCAAAATACTTAATATAGAAAAATACATATAGTTACTGAAGTTGCAGATAAGCAGTACTAGGTTTTGAACTTTTAGACTAATATATATATATATATATATATATATATATATATATATATATACATATATATATATATATATGTTATACAATATTAAATATAATATTATTATTATTGTATTATTTTTCTTAAATTAGACCATTGATTTGTACATTAATTTTAAGTGTTTTTACAAGTCAAATTAAGGCAAGTGTATTTCTAAACAGGATATATATATATATATATATATATATATATATATATATATATATACACACACACGTACATACATACATACATACACAATATTGTGACTGTCATTCCGCTAAAAGTGAAGATTGTGCAGTTTTCATACTAACATATAATTAGAGACTTTTGCCTTTGGATCTCAGAAAAAAAAGGTACAAAAGCTGTCACTGGGGCAGTGCCCTTTCAAAAGGTACACCTTTTTGTCTAAAGAGTGCATTTAGTACCTCATAGTTACATATTGGTACCAAAAGTGTACATATTAGTACCCAAATGGTACATAGAACCTTTTTAACGGGTATCGTCCCAGTTACAGCTTTTGTACCATTTTTTCTGAGAGTGAATGATAAAGGTCTTTATATGTGTACTGCTCCCTTGAGTCCCACCACACCAATCACACACACACACACGAGCTGATATTGCTAGAGGAGCCTGAGAAGAACACTAATGCATCTGTCATGATAACAAGCTAAGAATAACATCTCCACACCAAACAGAGCCACAGATCCAGGAGAGGTGCTTCATTGATTAATGCAACAGCATCTTATCCCAAATGAGACGTGGGGCATCATCCAGAATCAAACAGATATCAAACAAGAATTCAAATCTGGCCCTGGATATGATATGGGTCAAAAGCGCATGAAATGATACTGACGTCTATTTATGTGAGCCTGACTCTGTGGAGAAAACAACAGAAGAAAGTGAAATGCAACCGAAGTATGACCCCTAGTCCAAAGAGCTGTCGTTGTATAAGGAAGAATAAAAGACAAAAACGAATATTGGAAGCCCAAAAGTTTCTAAATACTTAGCGTAGAATGATCATTAAAGTTGAAGGAGTAAATGTAGTCATTTAACAAAATGTCCCAATGAAGACAAAATCCAGCAGCTCCAGGAAAAGGTAACTTATAAATATTATTAGGACAAAAAGTAAAAATACTTGCTGATGTTTTTTTTTTTGTTGTTTGTTTTTTGTTATTAATCTTTGCCTAACTTAAATCCTCGCCAGTTCAATTAGTGCAATGATTTATTAAAGTGTGCCTCCAACCAAATAAATTGTATTAAAAGGCCGATGAAATAGGCCTATATCCTTGCAAGTTCATATTTTTAGTTTATTTGAATCGTTTTTAGATAATAAAATGCCCATGTTTGGTTGTTGTAATAAACATGTTTGTATAAGCGAGTCTCGTAGAAACCGGATAAGCGAGGAAAATGAATCAAAAAGATTTTGGAGAAAGATTCTTGCTTGATTCTGGAGAAAGCTGTTCATTTTATGATTTATTATAGGCTACTTCTGTATTTTCCTCATGACAGTTTGCTTTGAAACGAACAAAACTGCAGGTGGTTTGGCAGAAATAAAAACTGACTGGAACCTATTTTAGACAAAAGTTTGATTTGGGATTTTTAACTAGTTTTGAAAAGTACACAAGTAGCACTTTATAATAACTTTAAATACTTAGCCTAACTGAAAATATTTAGCCTAGGCTATATTAAAATGTAACTAATTTATATCACGTGCATTGAAATAAAAACGTCATAAACGTAGGCTAATTGATATTTTTCCACATGTAGGCCTATTCAACTTGATTTAGTTAATAATGAAAGTTATCATAAAGTGTTACCAACTTTGCAAACTCCGCAAGCTCTGAATGAACTTGAAAAGAGCATCAGATTCCACAGCTCGGTGTAAATCTGAAGTGTATGTGACTTGCCTGGCATTGGTGCAGTCGTTATAAAGCGCCTCGAAGTCTTTTCGGGTGATGAGTTTGCACCGGTTCACGCCCGGCTGAATGGCCCCGAGTCCGCGCAGGATCCGCACCTGCTCCACCGTGCACACCACGGGGCATATATCCAGCCGCTTCAGCTTGGTGTAGACGGTGTGCAGTCCGCCGACCAGGTGCTTCAGGAACAGGTCGAACACCTGCGGGAGACAGATGAGCTCCTGACCGTCTACGGTGAACGAGGCCACTTTCACCCCGTGCACCTCCACCATCTTACACTCGTTATTATGGACACCGCCGGGTCCGTTCCCGTTCGTGCCGACGCCGCCGCCACCGGTGCCGGTGATGAAAGAGTTGATCATGCTGCTGGTCAGTCGCGGGGACTCGGCCGGGCTGGAGTACAGAGAGTCGGGACGGAACAGGCTGCTCGCGCCTCCGGGAGTGGAGGTCGGTGAAAGCACCGGAGGAGTTGCTGATACGGCCATAGTTTATGCGAAGTTTCCTCCTTTCCGTACTTTTTGAGTCAAGCACACCTTTGCTGGCTCCTCGCACTGTTTCGCGGCTTTCACTCGGTGTTTCTCATGCGTCTCCGGTAGCCACTGCTGATAGTCGGTAATGTGCAACTACCTTCCTCGCGAGTGAGATGGATAGAAGTGTATCGCACTCAGCGAATCAATTAGCCAGCCCACTACAGGCCGGAGTGACAGCTCTCTCAGCCAATAAGGAACGCGATGGCACACGCCTTCAAACATTATTGGCCATCTGCCAGTTAAGGGCGGGGACTTTTGATCTCACTATCAAAAGCGAATACAACTTTTTAGATTGCTGTTAGACAGATGGACGGTAGATATATTTCTTTAGCTTTTTCCTATCATTTTGGTTACACGTCATAAGTGAATCCGTTCAACTTTATAAAATGCTTCTTAATAATGACTTTGTAGTTATTGAAAGTTACCATAAAAACACTTCTATTATTATGGCATTATAGGCCTGAATAGCAACAATGTAATAGGCTAATAATAATAATAATATGTTTATTTTCTATAGCGCCTTTCAATGTACTTACACCTTTATAATATAAGACTTCTTCGACTAATATATCCAACTATAATATTAACAAATATTAAATAAAACAGCTGAGCTGTCACAGTCCTGCCATACCATCGCATCATTGCAGAATCATCTTTTAATTGGTCTCACAGACAGTCTTCATTTCAGTTTTAAATTTACAGTGCAATAACAAGCATGAGAATATCATCAAGACAACATGAAATATACATGACTTATTTTGCTTCTTATTTGTGATTAAACTGACTTTCAGGCCCAAAACATTATTGCTAGGTTATTAACTATTCAACACATAAAGGTAAACTGAGGTGAACTAACTTTGCTGTCTAAGCTTTGAATAAGCACTTCTGTTGTTATAACATTGCTTTTTAGGTAACTTATAAAAGATAGAGTTCCGCTGTTTAAACATTTGGCCTAATTTGAAATGACGTGAAGTGGCTTGCTTAGAATTTCTAGTAGGTTATTATGGTGCTAGTATAATTGGTATTTGTCACCATTTGAGTTCTTGTACCCATATGTTAAAAACCTGACAGATTATTTCTACTTCAAATTAACATGCTTATTTTTGTTTTCTCAAACATCCAATCTGTTTGTTTTATTTCCGTTTATTTTCCCCCCTTAACATTTATAAATTAATTAAATGATATTAACAGAAGAACAGATCCTCTGAAAATATATGGAGTGACTTAAATAGAGAACAACGTTCTGCATAAAAATGTCAGTCTCTCTAATACAATTTATTGTAACACATTTGATTCACGTTTTTCCTTTCAATACAATATCTTTGCTCTCATTACGAGCCACTTATTGAAGCAAATGAGGACCTTTGTTAATGAGAATCTTTATACAGGTCAAAAAAAGTCGTTGTAAAATGAATGTAGGAATCATGCTTAACCTTTGAGCCCTTGCAACTTTTGTGGGAAGATTAATATTGTAATGAGTGCCTAAATGCCATGCAAATTTCTGCCAAGTATCTGCTGAAATTAAAAAGCTAGGTGGCAATCTAGAAAATTAGATACATATTTTACCTAGCTTTCAATCACACCTCAACCCTTCGTCTTATATTTAATCTTAATGAATACCTGATTATCATACCTGGCCCTGCAGGCACACACATGCACCGCCCCCTTCACCCACCCCTCCAGCACCGCCCCGATGCTCAGTATGCATATTCACCACTTATACACACACAGTGTGTGTGTGTGTGTGTGTGTGTGTGTGTGTGTGTGTGTGTGTGTGTGTGTGTGTGTGTGTGTGTGTGTGTGTGTGTGTGTGTGTGTGTGTGTGTGTGTGTGTGTGCATTAGATTTAAACACTGGTTTCAGTGTTAAGCCTTTACCATCTGAGAAACACATTTTAAAAATAAGTAATTAATCATTTAAAATAAGACAAATACTACTTACTAAAAGAGCTGACGTCTGTTAATCTAAATGTAAAAGTCAAGCAATTAAACAAACTTCTTTCTAAGTAATATTATCAATAAAATTAAGAGAAGAGAAGAGGTAGGACAAGAGTGAAGAGTATAGAAAAGATGAGGCAAGAAGAAACAAACTGAGCAGATGAGATGAGAAAAGTTAAACATTAATGAGAGGGGATGAAATGATGACACAAGACAGATAACTTGAGACAAAGTGAGAGGGAAGGAGTCATACAATAAGAGAAGATGATATACTTAGAGGAGATGAAACAAGAGGAGACCAGCAACAAAAACAAGCCGAGCAGAGAAGAGAAAAGGGGAGATGAGATGAGTACAGGTGAGACAAATTGAGATGAGAGGAGACAAGAAGTGACAAGTTGAGCATAGAAGAGAGGATAGAGACAAGATATGTGAAGCGATAATAATGGATAGCGATGAGGCAAAGTGAGAGGGCAGGAGTCATACAATGAGAGAAGATGAGACTTGAAGAGACGAAACAAGAGGAGAAGAGCAGAGAAGAGAGGAGAAAAGACAAGACTAAACAAGACAAGAAAAGACAAGTTGAGCATTGATGAGAGGCAATGAAATGATGACGAAGGAATTCATCGATAACAATGGATAGTGTTGAGACAAAGTGAGAGAGAAGGAGTCATACAATGAAAGAAGATGATATTCTTGAAGGGAAGAGACTAAACATGAGGAGACGAGCAAAGAAGAGGAGAAACGACACAAAACAAACTGAGCATAGAAGAGATAAGAAGAGGCAAGATGAGATGAGGGGTGGGAAAGATCGAGATGAGAGGAGACAAGAAGTGACAAGTTGAGCACAGAGGAGACAAGAAGATACACGTTGAGCATAGAAGAGAGGAGACACTATAATGACACAAAACATGAGAAGTGATAACAATGGATAGTGATGAGAAAAAGTGAATGGAAGGAGTCATACAATGAGAGAAGATGATATAGTTGAAGAGAAAAGACAAAACAAAAAATGGTGAGACAAGACAAGAAAATACAAGCTTATAGAAAAGATGAGTTGAATAAAGATTTGAGATGAGCATAGAAGAGAGGAGACAAAATTATGATACAAGACAAGTGACACGATAACAATGGATAGAGATGAGACAAAGTGAGAGGAAAGGAGTCAAAAGATGATATACTTGAAGAAAAGAGACGAGCAGAGAAGAGAGGAGAAGAAAACAGATAAGACAAGAAAAGCTAAGCACAGAAGAGTCAAGGTCAGGCAAGATGGAATTAGGCTGGTGAGACGAATTGAGAAGAGATGAGAAAAGAAGAGGCAAGTTAAGACAAGATGAGCACATACTAAATGAGAGGAGACAAGAAGAGACAAGTTGAGCATAAAAGAGACAAGATGAGATGAGAAGAGACAAGACGAGATGAAAAGAGAAGAGATAAGAAAAGAGGAGACCGACAAGTTGAGCATAGATGAGATGAGTTGAGACCAGTTAAGCATTGAAAAGAAAATAGAAAAGCAAAAAAGAGAAATACAGAGATGTGATGTGAAGAGATAATGATAATGATTAGACAAAGTGAGTAAAGGAGTCATATATGATACAACGAGAGAAGAAGCTATACTGGAAGAGCATAGGTGAAAAAAGAAGAGTCAAGTAGACAAAAGAAGAGAAGAGAAAAAAGAGACAAGAGAAATTGAGCATAAAAGAGAAAAAAAATCTAGAAAAAAAGATGAGATGAGACAACACAAGAAGAAACAAGTTAAGCGTCAAGATCAAAAGAGAATAAATGATCAAAAAGAGAAAAAAACTGAAAATAGGCATGTGGAGAAATAGTAACGGATCAAGATGAGACAAAGTAGACAATACAATGAGATAGAAAGAGATATGCTAGAAGAGAAAAGATGGAACAAAAAACAAGCAGAGAAGAACAATGTAATAATAGATTCATGGAAGAGACAAAGGAATGTTTTGAAATGGATGAGACAAGGTGAGACAGAGAGGAAGAGAGTTGATGTTTCAGACAGAGGCTGTGTTTTAATACTCATGTAAAATATTACACTGAGGCCAAAAGCAGATCAGCAGCCCCTCTTGGTGTAATGAAATGTTTCTGCATTCATTTCCACCTCACGCAAATCAATAACAACAATAAATTACAACTGATTTTAATTGAGTGTTGTTTCTAATTTTACTGTCACTCGTGATAAATATTTATGTCTATTACAGCATTTCAAATTCATTACACTCCCAGATCTTTTTCACTCAACGGATTGCTACATACATCAGCAGTTCAGTAATCCATTTGGGCTGTGACACGTGCCAAAAAGTTGCCTGACTCTTAATTTAGGGTAAAATATCACCCTTTAATACTACTTAAGAAAAGACAAGCTGTCACTTGAGTATGCTCGACGTACTTAATTTCTCCGAGAAAGCCACCACAGATGATTTAAGGACACTCTTCTCACACTTCCTGCCAAATCACGGGTGACTGGACCTTTTTGTGAGCCTCGTGCTTTCGAAGACACACCGGCTGCGTGTGCGACACTGTCCATCAACAAAAATTACTCTGGGAGAAAAGTGGCCAAAGGAGGTTAACTGTTTCGGTCACGTCAGACTGAAATGTGTTATTTCATTTTTCAACTCTAGAGTTGTGCTGTCTTCAGCGCTTTGAATGAGTGATGTGGACTTACGATAATGGTGAACGTTACGTAGAAGGGTCCTGTTGTCCAGTAAAGCGACTGTTGGAATATCAAGGTGACCTGATTTATTTATTTAAATGCTCCTTGGAGAAATCTCAGTTTTCCAACAACAACAAAAAAAATCTTTATGCAATATCTTTATTTAGCATAAAGCGAGTGAAGGCTATTTTTAGTTCCATTAAGATTAATGATAATTTTATTGAGTATAAGATTTATTATTGTATTATATTACTTGATTTAAATCCCATTAGATTCTAATTACATATTTTTGTCTTATTTAAAGGGATATTTCGCCCAAAAGTGTTAATTCTGTCCTCATTTACTCACCTTCATTTGTTCCAAACCTGTGTGACTTTCTTTCTTTTGCAGAACATAAAAGAAGATATTTTAAGTTTGGTAACCAACCGGTTTTGGTTGTTGACTTCCATTGTAGGAAAAAAAACCTTTTACTTAAAATAGTTAAATTAGTTATAAAAAAATGTTTTTTTGTTCCACAGAACATCTTAGAGTTTCAATTAAAAAAATGTAAAAGATAAAATGATACCTCTGTACTTGTGGCATGACAATATTTACATGTTTTATCAGCACTAATATGTATTCATCGGGCCATTTCTGCATCACCCAATGCATTCACGGACTGACACACTCTGATAACTGATCTCTAATTTAATTTATATTTACGGCGAGATTTATATTGCAATAATGTTCTCGCGGATGTTTCATTTGGAGAGTTTACGAGGGGCCTGACAGATGGTGTCATAGTACGTTGCTTTGCCACTGCTCACCTCTCTCTATACTCAAGATGGCCACCCTCAAAAAGAGCTGAGGGAGAAATGAAATCAACTGTGAAGTCTCCTTGAATTCCACTTCAAAGTTGCAGTTAAGTATGAACAACTTTGCCACAGTATTTAGAAATCCCTGACTGAACGAATGCCAGATCTTTGAACAAACACTGGCAGCAAAGCCTGCAACTTATACAGTCTAGTTATCGTTGCGGTGGCTCTGTTGATAAATTGTGTACTCTTTCCTTGTCAGAATCTTAATCTTAATCCTTCTTAATCAACATTTACTCGCCGAAGTGCTGGTACGATACAGCAGTCAAGCAGGAGATGGTAGGACCGTCCTTGGAGACATCTTTACCCGGCCTGAAAGTATTAACGGCCAACAAAAAAGTCTCCAAACACAGAAGCCGTGAATGAAGACTTTATCTCCACCGGCTCTTAGAAGCAAGCATCAAAGCCTGAGGAACTCACAGAAGACTATGACTAAAGGTGCGGGCTCTCGCAAGATAAAGAGCGCTTGATTCTTGCAGAAAGCATTGTAGCGCTCTTCGCCTTGATTTTGCTTTCAAAACCAGCCAGAACTAAATGCCTCTGAACATACGGGGTGATGGCACATGATGAAACCCAACACGAAATGATTTCAATCCACACAAGTTTTGCTTTTCATTTCTGCTTTTCAAAAAAAAAAAAGAGCCGTATCCCCCAGAGAACAAGCCGTTGACATGAAGACACCCCTCCATCACAAACACTGCAACAAACTCTCTTGTTAAAAGCATCCCTGGTGCGTCAGATATGAGAGAGAGGGAGAGCGAGCAAGAGAAGAAAAAAGGGTTCTCCTGTTGTAAGCCATCTGTCTTGTTTTCCGCTGTTGTTTTAAGCACGGACAAGACATGCTTAAAAAAAGCAGACTAAGGCAGATCAAGTGTCACCAATCTGTCTTATTTGAAGCTATAAACACCTGTCCTCATTCTGGCCTAAGAAATAAGTATCAGTGACAAAAACTGTGATGTTAAAGTCAACAAAGCTGTGGAAAAGGAAGGTCTTAAGGGTTATCAGTGCTGCCTCTTTCTGTTTCTGGAGATATGGTCATCTCTCTTTGTTTACCAATGAACTACACCACACACACAAAAATGTTCTAGAGATCTACGGAATGCAGAAAATAGAAAGCGAGTTCTTCACAGCACGCTTATACAAGATGATTTTTCAAAACCCTTGACTGGCGATGAAGAAAGCCGCAGAAACATCTGGAACATGCAGATAGGAATATTTAGAGAATAGACAAAGCTGCTCTGAAATATATTCTCCGGTGCATTCTGGCATATCTCGAGATAAGGAAAATGTTCTTGAAATATATGAATTATAAGTGGGCAACCCCTTAAGCTTCTAAAAAGGCCCGTTGTTTTGTTTTAGGAGCAATTGGTTCAGAAGCTTACTTTGGAGATATGTGTAGTTTAATCATCTGACGGAAAAAAAACTGGCGAAAGTTCTGTGAACTTATAACATCAACCAACATTTTAAAACAACACAGTTTGTTTCAGATGCCCATTCCTGTCTACATATTTCGGGTTCAAATACTTCTTAAAAATCAGTACAACAGAAAACAATCTGGACTCAGGACTGAATTGGGAAAACAAGCAAAATAGCATATACCGTTGTGAAGGTACAAATAACGACAGTTTTTATTCAACATAAGCCAAAAACACGAAACAGTGTGCCGTGCACAAATAATACCGGACAAATAATAAGTGAAGGTGAGGAACTGATACACATGGTGATGAACTAAATGATGAATGTAGCTAGGTTAGATGTTGTGGGAAGAAGGAGGTGGGAACCGGCGAACGTTCAACAACTTCTAATAAATAAATAAATCGACAAATACAAAAACTAAAGTAAAGGCAGCAGTCCCTCACGGACGACTGCTACCACATGTAATAAAACACAACATAAATCCAGGCCTGGCCTCTCTCGATCTTCACTGTCGTCACTCCTCCTTTTATGCTTCCGCTCCTCCGTGAGAGATACGAGACCAGTGCGACGCGCAGATGTTCCTTATCAGTAATCACGCCACCGGCCTCGCGCCGTTCTTTCACGGCCCTTGACCTCGTCCTGCTCGCTACAATGAACATCTGTGATGAACAAATTAATATCCCTGGTAACTGATTAGCGGCTGGAAAAGGAGAACTAAGGAACAAAAGAAAACAGGTGACTGAACAAAACCAAAACTGAGCATAACTGTGACAGAACACTCCCCTCCGGGACAGTGCTGCCTCGCACTGTAAAATAGCTGAGGAGGTGGTTCAGGAGGCAGACGAGGGACTGGTGAAAAACGAAGCCCCAGTGGAAGGAACAAGGATGGCAATTATGGTGGGAGGGGTCAGGGAGGGAAAGATAGGAGGAGTGGCTGAGAACTGAGGCAGAGACGGTGAGACTGAGGACCAAGGCATAGCCGGAGAGAGGATGAGCCCACTGGAGCCGAAGGAGTGGAGAAACAGAGTGCAGAGGACGGCTTAAAAGTCTGTGGCACAGGCAGGGTGGCGGCTGACCAAGGTGGAGCCGGAGGGACGACAGTCTCTGGTGGAGCTGAAAGAGGGAGAAGCCAAGGTGGAGCCAACAGGTCGATGGACCAAAATGGAGTGACAAGATCAGCAGTTGGAGACAGAGCCGGCGGATCTACTTGCTGGACGAAGCAGATGGTGGAAGACATGAGGCTTAACCACACAACGGCACGGTGTTAGGGGAGAAGGCAGGGCTGAAGGAAGTGCTGACTAATGCAGTGGAGGTGGAAGGGTTAGGCGGGATCAGCGAGGATAACTCCTTCTGAATACAAGACGATGAAACGGGCATTATTCTGGGCAGGACCAGCGACGACGATGAAGGTTCAGAAGGTACAGGGCAGCGTGGGAAGTGTTACAGTCTTTCAAGCACTCCTCAGTGTCCAGCTCCACCAATGTCCTGTCTGACACGGATGTTGCCGGCTCATGCACATGTTCAGACTCACTTTGGGGCTCAGTCTCGGTGGCGGACGTGGCTGCAGGCTCAGGCTCCTTAGTGGGCATTGGCTCTGGCTCAGGGTCCGTGAGTTCGTAAGCTCCTCGTCTGCGGTGGGCTCTGGTTTGTAATCCATGATTGCGGTTGATGACTGACTGGGCTCTGGATGCAGCACTGTAACGATGGATGTTGGGTAGGGCTGGTGGGGTCTATGGACAGGACATTACACCTAGATGAACAAGATTCAGAATCATCATAAGGATTTGTATGATATAATAAAAAATAATTAAACATAATAAATCAAACAGGGGTCATTAATTAGAAAAAAAGGTATTCTTTACAAGGGTCCCAATTTAATGCTGCCTTGACATGCTTTCGGAAATGTACTTCCCACTTCTGAAGCACTTCGCCGCATTCAAGTGCTTTGTATCGGAAAGAACAGGAATCATGAAGGACACAGGGTGTATCCTGGCTTATTTATTGGGGAATCTTATTAAAGTCAAAAAGATATTTATATAGCATCCCATTCATTCACAGCTATAACAATAAACACACTACCTAGATTGTCAGCTTGCTAAAGATCCTGGAATTTCTGTCAAATGCAGGCTATTTTTGTAGTGTATAAAACAATGAATATGCACTACTTTAAGGACAAGACAAAGCGATGTAGCTGCTGTAGAGAAAATGTATAAAATCACTGCAGCAATCGTTCCTCCCTCCGCCATATTTCAAGTTTGTGGCCCGCCCATTTCGGAAACTTGGGTATCAAAATTATGAGCTTTCCAGTGGTAAATATGACTTGAGAGGGGATTCATTTCCAATTTTTAACTATAGAAACTCCTTAAACTCCTAGAAACTCCTATATTTAGGTTATGATCATTCCGATAGCACGTTAAGGCAGAATTATAATTCAATTAAAAAGCTGTCACAAGCTTCAAAACGACCTTTTAGAATAACTTTGCATTAGACTGTGTCTTTTTAATTTCTTTGTCATTAGGCCTAAATGTATTTTTGCATTTATATATATTTTTATATCTCTAATAATGAACAGTTAGATGTCTTCAGATGTGTGTGTGTCTGTGTGTGTGTGTTTAATACACCTTGATAGCTGGCTGTCAGTGGCTGTGAGAGCCAGGAGGGTATTTTGACAGCTCATCATTAACACCTCTTCCCAACTGCTATTTGAAGAATATTATGTTGTCGACAGCAGCTGGGAACAGAAATCATCGGCGAATAATAAATAAAAAAAAGTTTAGATTTTCCCAAATCTTAAAGTATTCTGATCCCTTTTCAATAGCCTTAGCCTACCTCTGGGTGTCTCATGAGTATTAATAAGACCTGCTAAAACACTCTGGACTTCCCAATTTTTAAAAAGATAATGGAATATTTCATTGGTTCACATTTTGTGAATTAAAGAAAATTAAACTGTAAACTTAGCCTAAACTTTCTTCACTATTTTATATTTGTTTATTTGGATAGCCTTGCGCAGTAGGCTATAGTTGTTTTGTTACAGTTGTAAAACATAAACACTTTAACAACTTAATATTCATGTGCAGTGTCTTCGTCTTTATTATTTCGTTTTTATTATTCAGAAGTAGTCTAAAAATCAGCAGGGTTTTTAGCCAAGTTAGATAGGCAGGAAATCAAATAGGACACATTAATGAAAAAGTCAACAAAAAAAACGAGAACTTTTAATGCTTGTTCTAGAATATGCAGTATTTCATTTAGAAAAAGACTGAGTACATTGTTGGCTTCTTTGTCCTTGAATGGTATGTTTTTTTTTTTTGTTTTTTTTTTATTATGCTTGCAAACAGTACAGAGATGACAATCATGGTATACAATTTTGTCAAAAAAATTGCAAAAGTGTCTGTACAAAATATAACAAAAATAATGTACAATGTCATCTGAACATAAAGAATAAATGAAGAAGATACCAATGTGTAACTGACTAAAACAGAAAAAAAAAGACAAAGATGATAGAAACAACAACAATAATAATAAAAAAGGTCATGAGGGTAAGATATTATTTTTTACCGGTACATCATTTAATGTACACAAATTAAAGTCATTACAATTTAAAATTGTTTTAATTGATTTCCTATTTACTGAGGATGAAATAGTGTTAAGGTATATTTTAAATTCTTTAAAAAAAATGGTTTGTTGTTGGTGAATTTACATTTATGGATATCAAATTTGCCAATAAAATTAATTAAAATTATTATTATTTTTTTTTTTAGTGGGGTCAGAATCAAAGTATCCAAAAATAATCTCTTTAGCGGTTACTGATATATCTTGCTGGATATTATCTTTAATGTCAATATTTTTTTATTGTTTGGTATAGAAACATGATATCAATGCTAAACAGTTTCTGTGTGAACTTGGCAAAATGAGCATCTTGTGTCAATATTACTTTTATATTTAATCATAAAATATTTTAACAGGGTAAAATGTATTTATTATTTTGTAGGACACTTATTTTACTTTATTAGTTCGAAAATATTTTTGTTGTAGGGACCAAATCCTTTTCCAATTTAAATTTTGAAATAAATTATTCCAGTAAGAGATTGCAGGAGAAACAGAAATGATACAAGAAAAAGGGAACTTTATTGTTTCTTCTTTTTCCTGAAAAACACATTTTACCTATTGGAGTTTCAGTTGGCTCAGGAAAAGTAGTAATTATAGAAGGAGAGTGAATGTTTTTAAAGATGATAAAGATTCCTGTTAATATTGCTCCCATAAAACTCTTTGGGGGTAGGCATTTTGTATTCAGAATTCTGTGTAAGTCTTTAAAAAACCTTGATTGTTAAATAGCTGACGACGTACTAAAAGCAAACCGTTATTAAACCATTTAACAAAAAATAAAGATCTATTTTTGTATAAAATATTTTGATAATTCCAAATAAAGAATTTATGGGGGGTGAAATTGTGTTTATATATTAAAGCCCATGCCAAAAAGTACCTGTTGGTGGAAATTTGAAAGTTTGGTAGGGATTTTTGATATGTTGTAATTGCACATCAATAAAAATTGAATGGTATGTTTAAGGTTATAAAAACATGAAGTGTACGTCACCCTACAGCGTGTCACGTGACAGTGTGTAGTTTCAAGATGGCTACGGTGGATCTCCCATCTCAATTTGATGTTGTCATTCTCGGAACAGGTACGAAATGCCTACGTTAATATGATCATTTTTTATTGTTGGCTCTCCAGACGTGTATTTTGTGCCCGGTTTCGCTATGGGAAATGGGTGTAGGATGACAGTCTCTGTGTTTTGCTACAGACAAAGCGACATATGAACGCTAAAGCTAATGTGTGTTTTGACGATGAGGAACGGCATTTATATATTTCTTTTGACAGTCATTTCACTGTTAAAATGTGTGATGGGATGGAAACGGAAAGATAGAGGAAAATAAATCCCAGAATAGCGTGTGACGGGCTGGTCATGAATGAGAGATGCTGAATCACTGATGAGGTGGAGAAGGTGGTGATGGAGGAACATTGACTTCACTGTGTTTCTTCACTGTGTTCATTCTGTTTGTCACTGTCATTCCTTAGTCTAGTTACTTCATAACTGTGGATCATAATACTTGAGTGACATTCTGTTTTGATTCGTTGCTTAAATCTTAAGTTGGTCGTTTTTGAAGAGACACTTTCTGAAGTACAAGCATATCAGCATGGCTCAATATTAACTAGGCCAGTTGCTTATTATTATGCATATTACTAGGATATATTGGCTGTTTATCAGTATTTATAAAGCACATATTAAAGCGTTATTCTGCATGACCATATTCTACATCTTAATTCTACTCAATGCCTAAACTTAAGAACTACCTGACTAACTATTAATAAGCATTACAATTAGGAGTTTATTGAGGCAAAAGTCTTAGTTAATAGTTATAGTGAGAATATAGTGGACCCTAATCTAAAGTGTGACCATAATATTAATAACAACTATGTATTGTCTATTGTCAATATAAAAACATCTGCAATTCTCGAAACTTGATGCAAATAATAATAATTATTATTATTAGTAGTAGTATTATGAGCACTTGTTATTTCCAACAGGTGTCAACAGTTATTATTAAAAATATTACAGTTTTTCACAATTGCTAAGACACATTTCTTGACATTAAAGGGGTGGTTGATTATGATTTCACTTTTCTAACTTTAGTTACTGTGTAATGTTGTTGTTTGAGCATAAACAACATCTGCAAAGTTAGGCTACAACGCTCAAAGTTCAAAGCAAAGGAAGATATTTGCTTTTAAAGAAATCGTTTTTTAAGGACTACAAAAAATGGCTGGTAGGGACTACACGACATTCCTCCCAGTTTAGTGACATCACTAACCCTAAAATGTATATAAACCCCGCCCCCGGGAACATGCAGTTCATGTTGAGAAGAGGAAGAGTTGTTGTAGTAAAGCACATTTGAGACTTCTAGCTAAAGCTGTCGCATCCGTCTTTTCACATGCAATAGCCCATAGTACGAAACACATATCATGTCACTCTGTAGGCATCTTACAACAGTTCCCACACGAGCGATTTATAGATTATCATGACAGAATATTATGCTACATTTACATTTTTTACATTTAGTCATTTAGCAGACGCTTTTATCCAAAGCGACTTACAACTGAGGACTAAACCAAGCGAGTCATCATTAAGAGACAAAAACAACGCAAGAAGTGCTCAAAATACAAAGTTCAGATATTGCTCGGAGTAGCATAAGCCAGATAAGCAGGGATTTAAAGGAAAAGGTGTTTTTTTTTTATGTTAAGTGCTCATGGAAGAGATTTTCAGTTGTCTTTTGAATGCTGTCAGGGATACTGCATTCCGGATGAGGGTGGGCAGATCATTCCACCAGCATGGCACCGTGAAGGAGAATGTTCTGGAGAGTGATTTATAGGCTCTCTGTGATGGTACCACGAGCCGTCGCTCATTGACTGATCGTAGGCTTCTGGTGGGGATGTAGACTTGTAGAAGTGAGTGGAAGTAGGAAGGAGCTGATCCTGAGATCAGTCTGTAAGCAAGTGTCAACACTTTGAACTTGATGCAAGCAGCGAGTGGTAGCCAGTGCAGAGAGATAAACAGAGGAGTGACGTGGGCCCTTTTGGGCTCGTTGAAGACCAGACGAGCTGCAGCATTCTGGATCATTTGTAGAGGTTTAGTTGCACATGCTGGAAGTCCGGCCAGGAGAGCATTGCAGTAATCAAGCCTAGAAATGACCAGGGCCTGGACGAGAAGTTGTGTTGCATGCTCAGTTAGGAAAGGCCTGATCTTCCTGATGTTGTGCATAGCAAACCTGCATGATCGAGCTGTCGTTGTGATGTGGTCTGTGAAGGTCAGCTGATCGTCAAAGATTACTCCAAGATTTCTGACTGACCTTGATGGGGTGATTGAGGAAGAATCTAGCTGGATGGAGAAGTCGTGCTGTAGAGACGGCTTGGCAGGGAGGATGAGAAGCTCAGTCTTTGCCAGGTTGAGCTGTAGGTGATGTTCCTTCATCCATGCCGAGATGTCCGCCAGACAGCTTGAGATCCGTACAGCACACACACACACACACACACACACACACACACACACACACACACACACACACAATGCTAATCAATGACCTGAAGATAGTTAACTCCACATCATCAACATAAATTTATCAACTAACCATTCAGAAACGTCCTATTGCGTTCTACATGTTGTCACTTCCTCTTGAGTCTCTCCATTATTGTCCGACTCCGGTTTGAACATAAAAGGCTGAACAGTTTCTGACATATTAGTTTGTGTCTGTGTGAGGTAATAGGAGCTACTAACACACACACGCACACACACACACACTCTCTTGAAGCTCCGCCCTCTGTGCTGGGAGCAGCAGCTCATTTGCATTTAAAGGCACACACACGAAACAACGCGTTTTTGCTCGCCCTCAAAAAGGGACACTTTCAACATGCTAAAAAACGATCCAAATTTTCAAACTAAACTCACAAAACCATTAATTGTTTCAAAACTATTTTACTGGTACTCAAAATCAAATAATACTTTCAGATCATACACACGAGTCATTCATTAGACACTACATCAACAAATGGAGAACGCAGCATCCAGAACGTTACAGAAAAAAAATAGCTATATTGTATACAGTCAGCATTTTTTGCAATTGCATAAACTATAGTAATTGCAACCGAGTAAGGTGAATATATTGTATACTGTATGCACTGCAAGTATACTGTAGTATTGTACTGAATATTGAATAGTAGGCCTATTGAATGTCTGTATATTCAGCACTCGCATATACTGTAAAAATACAGCAGTCCAACTGCAAAAGCCAAAAAGGTAAAAAAAAACTCTAAATGAAAAGCATATTACGGTACACTCAAATACTGTAAGTTGTGCAACTGCAAAATCAAGGTCAATGAGGGATTGATTCTGCTTCAAAATCATGTCGTCCTGCTGACTCTGGCCTGAGGACTTTGTCCACATCACAGGCAATGTTCTCTCATGCCAGACGAAGGGAAAACCTTCTAGTCTGACTCATCCAGCCTTGACAACACTGTCCACACCTTGTTCTTTCTCGTCCTCATCCTCTTCATCCTCATCTTACACATACTCTTCCTCCTCTCCCTCTCAGATTGTTTCCATCTATTGTCCGTATCATCATTCAGTGTCTGAACTGGCTCATATTTCATACAGTTGGTTTGAGCACATCATTAGAAATAAGTGTGAACCATTTTGAATTGTTGTGTGTGACGATGACAACTGTGTTGGAGTTGTTTAACTTTTGCCTTTTGTGTTTAGTGTTTTGCGACACAAATTAGTGTGATATGTGTGTTTTAATGAGTGAGAATGTGTTTAGAATTTTGCAAAAAGAGTGCAGGATATTTGCAAACAGTGTCTAACTGCCTGAACTTGTTTAAAGGATAAATTTGACGATGGGTCCTGTCTCGACTTTTTGACTCTTTTAGAATCGCCTCTGACCGCTTCAGGGTGGCTGTCTACCGCCATGCACAAACATGTCCTTAAAACAACCCTTAACTTTTGTTTTCAAAACTGTCCAACTCACGAGTGGTTAGTGGTGTTCGTTGATGTTCCAAAACAAGTAGCGTAGCGAAATACAGTTTCTGTCGTGTTTTATTTGGCATTTTGTAAAATTGCATTGATTTCTGTTGGAGGACTCATTGCTCGTTGATATTACTGCGCTACCGTAAACGGAAAAGGGGGCTGTTTACATTTGCTTGTAGTCTTTTCGCTCTTTTCGAGACCTTTTTTTTACTGTCTATGCGCTAGACACTGTGTTTCGTACAGCGTCCTTGTACGGCAAAGTGGTTGTCGCCATCAAGTGGTCGGGAGTGTGCTAGTGCTTCAGACTCAAATATCGAGCGGAGGTTTATGTGCGGTTGTGAGGTATCTGAAAAAATAGTTCCACTATAGCAAATAACACGGATTGAAATCATACATTGCGCCAATATATTTGTTTTTAATCATCAACGAACACCACTAACCACTCGTGAGTTGCACAGTTTTGAAAACGAACGTTAAGGGTTGTTTTAAGGACATGTTTGTGCATGGCGGTAGGCAGCCACTCTGAAGCGGTCAAAGGCGATTCTAAAAGAGTCAAAAAGTCGAGACAGGACCCATCGTCAAAAATTCTGTGTCCACCACTCTAGTTCATCCAAAACAAACTAGAAAATAGACTCAAAGTGTTAAATACCGGAATTATCCTTTAAGATTTTGCAGAAATGGCGATTTATTCAACGACATTGGTTTAGGCTAGTTGGTTTAGTTTGGAGTTTAGTGTTTTAGAAATTCAGAAAAACTGTAATATTGCTAACTTTGACTATATTGCTTTTTTTGTCGATTGACTGTATAAAACATATGAAATTCACCAAATAATAACATTTAGTATTCTTAACACTTATTAATAATTTGAATAACAACTTTATTGTGTATTGTCTATTGTCAATATAAAAAAACATCTGCAAGCCTCCAAATCTGATGCAAGTGGCAAATAATAATAATAATTAAATGTATTATTATTATCATAAGTAGCCTAGTTATTAATAATTGTATTAACAAATTTGTCTATTGTCAATATAAAAACATCTGAAATTCTCAGAATCTGATGCAAATGGCAATTATTAATATTATTATCATTGCACACATATTATTTATAACATTTATTTACAACAAATATTATTACAATTAATAACAACTTTATTGTCTCCCTTCACAGCCCGTTAGGCCAAAAAGCGAATAATAATAATAATAAATCATATTATCATTAAGTATTATTAATAATAATTTGATAATTTAATAAAATGTTGCTTCAATCTGTAGAAAGAGATCTAATAATTTCTGATGACTGAAGTCAGTCCGTTTTTGAAAGTATTTTAGTAAGTTATTTAGCAGACACTTTTTATTCAAAGCAATTTGCAATACAGTTATTACAGGGTTACTGTAAACTGAATTAGCAGGGATCAAACCAGAACCCCGAGTGAACAGTAAGTTTCACAGTGGCCAGTCCTAGTTTAACATTCCCTGGCCTGGTCTAGAGTTTAGCCCTACTTTGAATTGAGTGCAGCAGTGCTTTAAAGTAGTGCACATAAACCAGTTTTGTGGTTTAATGGAACTGGAGCTGACCCTGACTCTGTGACCTGCTTCAAACCCAGCAGTGAATTGTAGGTTTGTGCTTCGGATACTTTACTGGACTGTGTGGTGCAGCTCGAGTCCCCTGGAATGATACTGTCCTCGTTCTCTCCTGTGTCCTGATTCAAAGCGCAGAAGTGTGTTTATATGCAGGCCAGATCCTCAGGACAGTGTTGAAGCCAGCGGGAGATGAAGTTTCTCCCCGGTGCGGGGCATTGTTCTTCACAACAGGGAGGAGAGGTAGATGGGTAAAAAAGAAAAGAGGGGTGAGTGCGATTGCTAAGAGCAACTTTCTCGTGCTGTGATTGATGGTGTGCAAATGAATATATCTGGCCCACTTCTGGTTCCGCTCATGCAAAACCACCAGAGCCAGTTGGTCCCAAGGCAACCGGTGACACGGGGACACTCACAGCTTGGACTATTTCTGCTCAGACTCTGTTCCGTGTCAAGGTTGCTCAGACAAGCGTGCTTGTCCCAGACTCCCTAGTTACCCCCGTTTTCTGCTCCTGGATAGAGGCACAAATGGGGATATGGACAGGGAGCAGTTGTTAATGAATACTGCGGCCCTCATAATGATGCCTGCTAGACCCTCTGACTGTGTGAAGGACTGCGTTCCCGTCGGTCGCGCCCCGTCAGCTGGTGAACTCGCACCTGACCCGGCTGTCCCCAGAGAGTCAAGACTCAGGCTCTGCTGAGGTAGGAGCAGATGCCTGTGGACCTTTTCCTTTTTTATATATTGTTTGGCTCAAAGGCCCACAGTGAAATAGAATAATTTCTAGCAAACTGAAATTCCCCTGGCTTCAGGGTATTTTGCTGCAGTTGGTGTAGTGCGGGGTCTGGAGCTGATCAGGTTCAATGGATGACTCCAAAAATCTGTTTTTGTATTACAAATACTTTTATATATCTACTTTTTGTATGTTATACACCAAAATTAACCTAATAAATTATCCTGGAGCTTATAGAGGTATAAAGACGTTTAAAAACACTCAAGTTACAGGTTTTTAGGAACTACTAGGATGGTTCCTCTAGGGCCATTCAACAACGTGAACTACTAGAGAATGGAGGACGCAGTGATCAGAGCTGTGTTTTTGTTGTGTGTCCGTGTCGTGGGATTCATGATAACAGAGATATAAGATATGCGATGAAAAGAGCAAATAGAAGGGCTAAGAGACGAAATCTCCTGTGACAAGTAACTATGTTATTCATATGTTACAACAATGTTATTCACAAGTAAAGTTACTTATTGAATGTGTTTGTTGGATTATTTTTCTGAACAGCCATTCATTCTGAAAAAATGTAAAGAAATGTGTAAACAAGGCCCAAAACAAAGAGGAAAATACAATTTTGTGATCATCTAAATAAATTTAAAAAAAACTTTGAGAAAATGAAAAAAAAAATCATGAAAACGATTCAATGAAAATGAATATATATATATATATATATCAATATTTTATAATTAGAAGAAATTAATAATTACACATTTTTATTGTTGTAGGCTAATGATTGTTTAGTTATTATTGAGTCATTATTAAATAAAAAAAACACCATTAAAAGTAGTTTCTCCATGCATATTGCTTATTGGGCACTTCAACAAAAAGAATCTGCAATGTATCGGCTACAGAAAATCAATATCAGTTTATACTGTAACTCTAAGGCAATGTAAACATGTAAACTGTAAACTTTTAAAGCCAGAGTCCATCAATTATTTTCCAATATATTGTGTATCTTAAAGGAATAGATTATCCAAAAATGAAAATTCTGTCATTTACTCACCCATTGCTATTTTCAGACTGTTTTTGGGATTAACAACCACATATACCTACAGGTGTGTCTCAAAATGTCCCGTTCACACAGCAACTTACCGTAGTGCCTAGAATACTGTCTGTATGAACATGCAACGGGAGTCAAGCCAGTTTTCTCTTATCAGTAACATTAGTAACAGTGACCTAAGTAATATCAAAGATGGTGATATCTATAAAACTGAAAAGCCTCATCACTTCTGACACGACAAGAGTCCATTGAGCCGCGAGTTCATCCGTCAAATCTTTTATATCTGAGTGAAGAGCGGAGCATTTGAGTCGTACATAAAACACAAAACTGATGTGAACAGCTCCAGTGGAGAAAAGTGACTGTTACCTAGAATCTGTTCCCTACAAAAGCAAAAGCACACATGAAAACCTGCAACACAATGTGACAGACAACTAGTTGTCCAGTTCACACAGTGGGCTTTTCCAAGAATGTGGTTGCGAGTCCTGGAAATGTACAGGTGTGAGTTTGGTTATAGAATGCGATTGCCACCGTAACTATATTAAGGACTCAAATACAGGACTGACAACCACGTTCTATTGCTGTTTGAACATGGCCCATGTTACTGAAATTAGTATTATTTTGTGTCCATACAATGGAAGTCAGTGGTAACCAAAACTGTTTGGCAACCACATTTTTTGTGTTCATCAGAAGAAAGTCATAGGTTGGTTACGCCATGAGGGTGAGTAAATTATGACAGTTTTCAAAATGTTTGGATGACGAGGAACAAATCTGCAAATATTGTTCTGCATTGCATTGCTCTGCTTTGTGATATTGAAAAATGAATAAACTAGTAAACTGAAATATCCATAATCTGCAGTAGTGTATTGATATTTCAGTTTATTTATTAATAATTATTTTGTATTGTCTGGTATCATTATTTGGTCAAATATGAATCGTTTCATTGAAGTTATGAATACACATTTTAAAATGCATAAACTATTAAAATAATTATTCATCTTTAGGCTGTCTAAAAAGGCTCAGATATGTCCTAAACTTTTCCACTTTAACTTGGCACTGTTCATTTCTTATTAGCCTATGTGACAGTACTATCAACAGCATACTGATATATGTTTTAAATGGATATCATCTACACTCGTCATCACAGAAGGGAAAAGTATGCCATACGTGCAATCTGTGTATAATTGTAATTGTATAGGGAGCAGAAGTGTGAACCTCGTATCGCGTCCTGCTTCCTTTGAAATGGAATTGCATTGCTTGCTGAGCTTGCAGGAATCATTTTCAGAAAAGAAAGGTGGCCAGTTTCAAGCTGAAAATGTTTGGCATGTTAGTAACCGGATAAATAATGTTTGACCTGTGAATTAGTTTCCCATTATCTTCCACATTATTGTTTTTCTGGCAAAATTTAGAATTTTTTTGGAATGTCTCATGTAAACACATTTTGTAGCATTCACCTTCTCGCCATAATGTAGAAGGCCTGCTGCAACCTGTTCATAAAAAGCTTAATATTCTCATGATCCCATGCAGTGGCAATAGCAAACATGTTGTATGAAAATAATTCAGTTATATAATTTGTAAAATGATGTGCAATAGAGTGGTGCAAGGATGACGTCAGAACCCAGAAGACTAATTTGCCACTGGTTTCTTTGAGATTTTTTTATTTTTTAAGAGTAAAATAAAGCCTGTGGTAAACATAACTTTATACATTGACGGTTTGTTCTGCAACATAAACTGCACACACTGTCTTTAGTTACTTATTAAACGTACGTTCAAAAGTAAACATAACTGCTTCAAAAATTGTGTTTTCGGTATGGATGTGTGCAGTTGAAAAACGTCAAAATATAGCCTAGTCAAGTTATGTTTACCACATGCTTAATTTTACTCATAAACTGAAAACCCCATTATAAAATGCCATAGGCAAATCTCGAGGGAACCAGCGGTGATTTTTCCGGGTTTTGATGGGTTTTCACCCGCACCCGATAGATTTTGAGCATCCTAGTAGGCTATAATCTAATTTATTGTTCAGCGCTCTCAGATTATGCATTTATTTGTCATTTTAACTGTTGGAAATGAAGTGCAAAAGTGGACTTCTTTCTTCTTCTCTTTCTCAAGAAGATTTCTTGTCCTGTTGCGCCATCTATAGCCCATGATCAGCGACTAGTCGACATCAAGCTTAAAGCATCAGGGCATAGTCGACTAGTCTGTGGAACCCCTAATATCTGCAGTCCAGCGCCAAAATCTTATATCTGATATAGTTTCAAACATGATTTCTTGGTGATGAGATTTACCAGGATTGAAGTTATGGGTGTGCGTAGTAGCAGTGGTAGTTACAGGCCATGGTGTTCGGCCTTACACCGATTGCATAACATGCCTACTGCCCCCACTGTCGTTTTGCATTTTAGTAGAAATAAAATAAATTTAGTTCAGTTGGACAACGGACACTACAGTTATAAAGTGAGGCGCGTCTGCTCCATAGAGTAGGAAAAGCAGCGCAGAGCCGAGATGGCGAGAGTGAGGCGCAATGACTGACAGGGCTGATGGCGGAGGCAAAAGCGCAAGAGAACTTTTGTTGATAAGACAATTAAGACAAACACACATTGACTTAATTCCTGATCGAATCGGCTGTTTGAATGAATCAATTTAATAAATGGCTCAATGACTTACTCATTTAGACATTTACCGCCAACTACTGGCAGGTTAAGTTTCTTATTTAGAATGTCATTTCATAAATGTAAAAATAAATAAATAAATAATTGTGTGTGTGTGTGTGTATATATATATATATTGCGGATAGATTGCCCAAAACATTTTAAAGAAATGTGTTAACCAAACTGTTTTGGTCTGTAAATATATCTAAATACCAATTCAGATGCAGCTTCTGAAAAAAAGTCGTGACCCTTGTAGCCCTTAAAGTGTTTGTAATAAATTCTATGTTGAAAAAAATAAAATGTTTATTTCTAATACTACTTTTTGTCATGTCTATTTGAGGATTTCCCCATTTAACACAATAATGACTTTAAATGATCTTTTGGGGGTAATTTCACTGCCAAATTGAATGTGCGATTAATTAGCAATTAATTAGATTGATTAATCAGCAAGTCATGTAATTAATTAGATTAAACATTTTAATCGCTTGACTGCCCTAGAAAAAAAGTACATTATTGCAGTAATGAAAATCTAAGAAGAATTATCAAGAATAATATAAGAAACTAAATTATCCAGATGGCAATGAGAATGTAGGTTGAAAATGTGCTTAAAATCAATGGTCCTAAAAAATAGAATTCATTATTTTTATGTATATAATAATGAGTCCTAAAATGTGTCCTGGGCATTTTTGTGAAGTTCACCTTTGAATCTCTTTTATTAAGTTCACATTCATCAGATGAAGGTCAAGGCCTATTTAAACACCATGCATGCATGAATATAATTCCACACAAGCAACATTTGTTTTATGAATCAAAACAATATATTTCTATGTAGCTATTCACACCACTGCCTAAACTATGTTTCAATCACAAAACATTTTTTAAAGTGAGTTGCGACGTTTAAACACTCATCAACCAATAAGATATACACTCTTTTCTAGAGCTGCCGCTAAACGTACCCACACATTTAGATGCGCTAATATACAGAAATATATTTCGCCAACTGGTAGAAGTCCAAAAGGTAATTGCATTTAGCAGTATTTCCTGATAAATGTTCGCTGAAGCACATCAGAGCACTCGCACAGCAGCGGTAGAGGCTAAAGGATGCAGACAACGTGAAGGTACACGACTCTTTACTGTGGAGCATCATTACAGGCTAAGCAATCATTGGCTGACAGGCCTGACTGAGATGCACGTTTAGTTCATCTCATATCAGATCTGTGCCCTCACCTGCCGCTAATAGAGCAGCAATGAAGAAAACAAGCCAGCCATTTCACTGGCCCGTTCTTTGAGCCTGGGTTAATGTAACTATTCATCATGTTTGGACCCCATGCGCCTTTAGCTTGAATAGCCTCTATTAGCAGTCATGTGATTACAGAACACCTTCACAGATATCCCTGTGCTCTTTTCAGGTGATTGATTTTCTCATGGCCCTTGAGCATTAGTGTGGAATTGATTGTTAGTTGGACCACCAATGGGCGTCATAGTCACAGACTGCTTGCAGATTGTCAGTGATCATTGTAACAGGGTTTATGTCTTTGAAACGTAATGCTTGTCTGTTAGACATCTGTGTCTAGATTTCATTTAGGCCAATGTTGACATTGGATTTAATTTTAAGTGGACATAAATTTACATCATGTGTTTGTTTTTGTTTTTTTTTGCTGCATACTGTAATATTTCAGGTTGTTTTTTGGGTTAGTGACATGGCATTGATAAAATAAAAACATTAAAATGCAATTCATGCAGTGACTTGAATATACATCATTGATGAACATGATTTACATTTTTTGGGGAGGCATAAAATCAAACATGTCGATGATATAATGTAGAAAACAATCATTAGTTTGGCTTACAAATGGCAATTTTAGGTGATTTGGCTTCAATTCCATTAACATTTATTTGTATATTGCTTTGCACAATACATATCGTTACAAAGCAGCTTTACGGAAAATGCATGTATCTAGATTACAAATGTACACTTCATTTTGGTGGTCCCTTTAACACATTCTGTTGAATATAAGTAACGTTGCACCTACATGTCTGCTAACTCTTAGAGTGGTAGTAGAGTATTAGTAGACTGTTAGGGTTAGAATAAGTTGACATCTACTTGCAAAGTTACTTATAGTCAGTAGAATGTCTGTTGGGGGACCATGACATTTTATATGGTACAACCTTTTTAAAAAACGTAATGATTTTTTGTGAATTATTAACCGGAAGTTGCAACCGACTTTACTTCAGTGTTGTGATGTATTTCCAAGTGAATACGCCACAACACTGAATATTGAATAGAGGGCATCAAACTGCCATCATCAGAGAGGGAACGTCATTCCAGAGCGGAAGCAAATCTTCAGATTTTTATTTAATATCACCACGACAAAAAAAAAAAAATGTCTGTGTATTAACTTGCATGGTTTAATTATTCACTAGAAGACTGGTAATGTGCGGTTCAAACTAAATAGTGTCAATTTTGATTTAATGTCAACTTTGAATTAGATTTTTCATCCTCCTTTTCAATTCTGTATATCTTTGATACTCTTGTTTGAAACTTTATCTGACGAAATGGAAACATCTTCATTTACTCACCCTCATCGCTCAAAATGTTTGACTTTCTTTCTTGTATGGCAGGGTTTCCCAAAATGGAGTTCTTGAGTTGATGAAAAGCTAACAATTAATTGAATCGAATGTAAAAGTGAAGAAATAAATGGGGCGTTAGAACCCACACAGACCACAGGGTGAGTGCCGCCTCCTGGACTCACTAACACCTCTTCCTGGTTTTCCCAGAAGGTCTCCAAGGTACTAACAGGCTCAACCCTGCTTAGCTTTAGTGGGCAACCAGTCTTGGGCTACAGGGTGATATGGCTGCTGATTACTAACAGATTATTTGGTTTCATGTAAACGTAGCCACTGACATGTGAATAAGATTTGAGAGCTATGGCATAGGGACCAATTTTCAGTTAGTGACATTACATTTTGTATTGTTCCTCACAAAGAGCATCATTTGATTTCAGAAGAATTGGAATAGAGCAAAACATGTATGGACCACTTTTATGGTGCTTTTTTTATTGAAAAGAAGAGCAGCCCGTAATTTTTGCTGAATTTCTACTTTTCTACTGTAATTCATACAGATTCAGAACGAGGAGGGTACACTCTTAAAAGGAAAATGTGTTTTTTGACATCTATGGTTCCATGAAGAAACTAACATCCATGGAACCTTTCCATTACCAAAAGGTTGTATAGAAGAAAAGGGTTCTTTGAGGAACCAATATTTTTCTAAAGCATCATGGCAAAAAAACAAACAAATAAACAACAACTTTTGGAACCTTTATTTGTAGGAGTATAAGTAGCCTAAATGATGACAATTTTCATTTACGGTTGAACTTTTACACTTCCCACAGGTGTGAATGAAAGGATACAACAACATATTGTGTGTGTGTGTGAGAGAGAGAGAGAGAGAGAGAGAGATAGAAGGGATGGGTGAGATAAATGGGTGGAGTATGAGAGAAGTGACCTGCCCCCCCCCCCCCAATCTCTCTCTCTTTCTCTCTCTCTCTCTTTCTCTCTCTCTCTCTCTCTTTATCTCTCTCTCTCTCTCTCTCTCTCTCTCTCTCTCTCTCTCTCCCTCTCTCTCTCTCTCTCTCTCTCTCTCTCTCACAATCCTTCCCTCGCTCCCTCAGCCTCGACTATAAATAACCGAAAAATGACTTTTAAGGTGCAGAGATAGAATCCATTTGGAATGTTCTCTAAAATGAAGAGTGATTTATGATTTCATACAATTCCTGCTGAAAGCATTCCGGGCTTTGCCCGGTCATCAAAGTCCTGCCAGCTCAAATCTATTATTTATCGCCCTGTATGTCTATGTGGCATCAGAACTTTATGGCAGGTAATGTTTGTCTTTAGCAAACATGATGTGGAAAAATCAATACCGGATAGGATAAATGGTATTAAAAGATGGCGGCGAGAGGTTATTTACACTTTTTAAAAACATCTTCAGTATTATCTGGACAGATACATTGAGGCACCTCAGACCGTTGCTGTTCTGGTAGGCGTGTAATTGAGATGCATCTGTTTAAAAAGGCCAAGTGAGTTAATGTGATACTTTTCCATAAATAAAATTAGGCTGTGTTTCTTCAGTTTAGGCACTGTAATCCTCATAAAGATTAATTATTAGAGGGCCTTACACAAGTAATTTCTATAGTAAATGTTTCAAGCTGTATGCAAATTTGGTGTATTTCACTGTAACAGGACACACACACACACACACACACACACACACTGTATGTATATATAAAAAGAACATTGAACAATGAATCGGCATAATGAAAACAGGGACGTGCATTATGAAAGTCATAAGAGAGAATTCAATATCATGCCATTAAATTTGGACGAGGGTTTTTGGTCACACTGTAGGCGAGCATGTGGGTGTCTAGAATCCCAGGATTCTCCATCAGTGAAATAGCCAGTGCTGGGGAAGATACGACGGGCCTGCTCGGAATAAATCACTTTTCCATTGTGTGTGTGAGATGGGGCTGTGCAAGGCCAGATGAAGAAGAAGAAAGATGGAGGGACAGGGACGCTTCAGTGCCTTAATGGAGTTGTTTTCAGCCCTGGTGCTGCTCAATCTTGCTCTCAGGGACCCCACGCGTTCCTTCACCCTTTTTTACTGCGGCTTTACGAACTATGTAAACTTCAGCTCAAACATCATGTAAATATACCATTTGAATCCATTGGCGTGTGTGTGTGAGCTAGAGCTTGAATGAGTACTTGTTTTTAATAGTCAGCGAGTTATCCGGGAAATGTTTACACTGTAAATGACTGTCCAAACGCTGTGCAGCATCAGCGGCCTTTGTCTTTGCAGATTCATGTGGCTTGCAATTTCATAAACCGTGTAAAAACAGTCATCATGACACTTCCATAGTTCTTCTATAGTTTTATAATAGTAGATTTTCGATTTGTTTGTATATAAGAACGAGAAATTGATCTAACAAATAATAAATCATTAAATCCACTGAGAAGGACAGTGTTATTTTATTATTATTTACATGCTTTAGTTTTTATTAATATTTTTATTTCCATTTTATTTAATTTTTATTATATACACTGATCATCTTATTATTTTAAGTTATTTATTTATTATTGCGATTAAATACATTTTTCTCTTTTTTCAGCTTCCTTTCAATTATTTTCAATTTCAAAATATTTTTTATATTTGTATTTTTAGTTGCTGAGTTGCATTTGTTGCTGCCCTGCTGATAAACCGATCAATTAATTGAAAAATCTTTAAAAATCAAGCGCTGATTGTGGATAAATAAATAAATGTGGATAAACGGATGTAATTTGATTACTTATGCAAATAATTTTTTAATTCTTAAAATCAATTATCCATTTATTTTCCAATTTCTCAGTTGATTGATTGATTTGATTCTCAAATGATTTTTGATTTGTGTCACTGAACAAATGACTGCACACCTGAAACACCTTGCATTTTCAAAACAAAGATGTTTGACATTGTCATCCTGGGATATGGCCATAATGTGTCTTCCTACATGGTTGTTTAAAAAAATGAAAAAGCTACACACTCCATCAATTAGGGTTAGAAGAACCAAACATGCTGCCAAACATATAACATGCTAGAATTATAATGATCACTGCAATAATGTTCCAGCCTTAGACTCTTAAGCATTTGTCTATTTAAATCTTAACAGCAACTTTCTTTTTGGCCGGGCAGTGTACTTTGCCATTAGTCCACACGCTGGGTCACAGAACGAATTGACTGGACAGTTCAACCCTTGCTGTGTGAATTCTAAAACCTAGTGACTGACTTTACTTAGAAATGGGAGATGAAAGCTCGAATGAAATACAGTATTGTCAGCTGTGTCGATGTCCTAATGCTGAGTTGTGTTTTCTAACTGGATGTATCCACAGCAGTTACAGTGAATACGCCTCAAGCGAGCCTTAATGCTTTTATGTTTGCGCCAATGTAATTGTAAAAGCAGTCGTACTGCTTCACTATTTCAGCGACGTGTGCTTGAAATGGCACGCATTTTGCAAATGGACTGAAACAACATTCAATTTATAGAGAGGTCGGGCAGGAGGACGCAGTGGTGGTGGTCAGTGACAATGCTTTCTGTCTGTGTTCATTTCCCAGGCCTCACCGAGTCTGTCATTGCGGCGGCCTGCTCCAGAGTCGGACAGAGTGTTCTGCATTTGGACAGGTACCACTCAAGACACTATTAGACTGGAAGATTCCTTGGAACTCTGAAGGATTGCTTTGCTATTTTCTTATTTCTGCTTTGTACCTTCAAGTAAAGTGGAATTTGATGCTCAGTGTCTATGTAATGAGATTTACGTAAGCAGATGCACACAAACACTTGAATGACGTTCAATAAATGACACTTTTTTTCATTTTACAGGAGGAACTACTATGCTGGAAACTGGGCAAGCTTCACATTCAATGGCCTGCTCTCGTGGATCGAGGAATATAAGGTCATTATTTGAGCTTTTTCACTCAAATACAAATTTATGAGAGTTTGGTGTCCTTGTTACATGTAGTCACTCTAGTAATAAATATAATTATGCATAAGTACATGCAACCAACCCTAATCCTAACTCGTAAGTGCATGTTGTCAATTATTACACAGTACTTGAATGTATAATTACACTGTAATTAATTACACCTTAAAATAAAGTGTAACAGAGAATTGTACCAACTGAATAACTTTTAAAAAACGGATTTACTTTTAAGCAGTTTTTAAGATGTGGGTCACCTTGTTTTTTTAGCCAACGGTTGATTTTGGTTTATAATGTGTGTTCTCAGAATCAGCAGGAGGTACAGATCGCAGAGTCGGAGCAAGTGTGGCGAAGCTTGATTGATGAGGGAGAGGATGTGATGCCTCTCAGCTCCGTGGACTCCTCTATTTCCAACTTAGAAGTGTTCTGTTATGCCAGGTCAGCAATAATTGTGTTTCAGTTACAACTCACACAGGCCTGGCCTAATGCATACATTTATGATGGCGGGTCCTGTATGTTTTGTCTCTTAAATGCACATTTTCTTTGAATTTCAATGAATTTCACAATTATATTTTGGGGGACCCTTTAAGGTATATTGTAGCATATAATCAGAATAATAATAAACATGCTGCATGACAGAAACTATTTGAATTGACTTCTAAGGTAAAGTAAAAGTAGTTAAAGTACGCTGTAAATAATTATTTATCAAAGTTTTAAATAAAGATTATTGTAGTATGTTTGACAAGAAAATGCTATTTCAGTCTTTCTAATTAAAATTCTACACCTTTTATTTGTGTGTAAAAAGTGCTAAAATGGCAGATAATTAATAATAGATAAATGAAATAATTTACAATGAATAGCAATAATAATTTATAAATGCTACTTATAATAAGTAAAATAATAAGTAAAATAATACTTAACTATAAAAAAAATTACACTGTTGCTATACATCAGTGCAATTCCTCATAAAATCCAAATAATGTATACCAACTCTAAATGTTTTGAAATGAGATTACTCGCTAACAATTGTGAATTATATTTTTGATGACTGAAAAAATAAAATAAGCTTTTCTGAGTACATAGTGTACAAACTTGGTGTACAAGGCCGGATAAATATTCTAAAATGACTGCCAGGATGTAGACCAAGAAGAAAATTTTTTTTTTTTCTTGTTGTTATTATTTGATTCGTTTTTTGGATTGTGTTACTCGTTAACAACATGTATTCAATACTTCAATGAGCTTGTTGTTTTCTGCCTTTAATACATTATCTAACTGCGTGATTTGTATATGTACATTTCTGAAATGCATAACTTAGACACAGTCACCTCTGATAACAGATCACTGAAAATTGTAATGTAGACACATGCATTTTCTTTAACGCTGCTTTGAAACGATATGGATTGTAAAAAGCGCTATACGTGAATTGAATTTTCCTGTTCTTTATAGTGAGGAAGAAGAGAAAGAAGAAACGAAGACTCCGTTAACAAGCTGTCAGCCAGTGAATGCTAAGACTGAATCAGAAGAGACCAAAGGAGGCTCTACAGAGGCTCAAGACACATTTACAGGTGATGACGCCACAGAATCCAATGCTAAGACCCAGAACGAGGAGCATACATCTGAGATTGCAGAACCCAGCCAATCACAGGAAGAGAAAGAGCCGCAGCCAATCAGCAGCCCAGCAGATCCACCCGTGGAGGTGGAAAAGAAGATAACATATCAAAAGTTGTTAAAAGAAGGACGCAGATTCAACATCGACCTTGTCTCCAAGGTTTGCATTGGTTTAAAATAAAGAGCAGATAATAGGAAACCAAGAACTGCTTTAATACCAAGACATCAACTGAAATTAAATCTGACACATAAAGATGTGGAAATAGTTAAATGCTCCATTATTGTCTTCACGTTTACACCTACATGTGTGAATAGATGCTTCAAACTATTAAAATGACTTACTAAAACACCCTCACATAGTGAACGCAGTCGGCCATCTAGCTTCAAATGAACCCAGAAGGCAGTGAAATGAAATTTATAGTGTTCTCTTTGACCCTCTTCAAAGTTGATGTATTCACGTGGTGCATTGGTGGATCTGCTCATCAAATCTAATGTGAGCCGTTACGCAGAGTTCAAGAACATCAGCCGCATCCTCACCTGTAGAAATGGAAAAGTGGAGCAGGTATAGAGGATATATTGCATAATTCTAACAGTATAAAATAAATGTAAAATGTTCTTTATCTCTAATGACAATTGATCTATCTATCTATCTGTCTGTCTGTCTGTCTGTCTATCTAGCTGTCTGTATGTCTGTCTATCTGTCTATCTGTCTGTCTGTCTGTCTGTCTGTCTATCTAGCTGTCTGTCTATCTAGCTGTCTGTCTATCTGTCTGTCTGTCTGTCTATCTGTCTGTCTATCTAGCTGTCTGTATGTCTGTCTGTCTGTCTGTCTGTCTGTCTATCTAGCTGTCTGTCTATCTAGCTGTCTGTCTGTATGTCTATCTGTCTGTCTGTCTGTCTATCTAGCTGTCTGTCTATCTAGCTGTCTGTCTGTCTGTCTGTCTATCTAGCTGTCTGTCTGTATGTCTATCTGTCTGTCTATCTAGCTGTCTGTCTATCTAGATGTCTGTCTGTCTGTCTGTCTGTCTATCTAGCTGTCTGTCTGTATGTCTATCTAGCTGTCTGTCTGTATGTCTATCTGTCTGTCTGTCTATCTAGCTGTCTGTCTATCTAGCTGTCTGTCTGTCTCTATCTATCTGTCTGTCTGTCTATCTAGCTGTCTGTCTGTCTGTCTCTATCTAGCTGTCTATCTAACTGTCTGTCTGTCTGTCTATCTATCTGTCTGTCTGTCTGTCTGTCTATCTAGCTGTCTGTCTGTCTGTCTCTATCTAGCTGTCTATCTAACTGTCTGTCTGTCTGTCTATCTAGCTGTCTGTCTGTCTCTGTTCTATCTATCTATCTGTCTATATCCAAAATTCTTTATCCTTCATGTTTTTCTCATGTGCATTGTATTTTAGGTCTGATATAAGGCATCCTGATTCAAAGTATTGGAGCAATTCCGCTAAAATAATATGATTAAATTGAATTGCTGCTTGATTCATCCATTTCCATTTACTAATGTACCTGATAAGAGTATTGACGCAAAAGGTGTTTCTCATTCCACTAAATGCCGCATTGTAATGCAAAATCCATCTGTGTGAGTAATTCAGGGCTAAAGGTAAGCTGTTTTAAGCAACAATTGTTACCCCCCTCTGTATGTAATGTGTGTAATATGTGCACATGCATATGTAGTACTTATACATGCAAACTTGCATGAATACATACACAAGTCACTACTTTAACATGCTCTGTCCTGTTTGTTCGCCGTCTGAAGGTCCCGTGTTCGCGAGCTGATGTGTTTGCCAGTAAGCAGCTGACTGTGGTGGAGAAACGCATGCTGATGAAGTTTCTTACCTTCTGTCTGGACTTTGAGCAACACCCAGAGGAGTTCCAGGGTATGACCCCTAGTGTTTGTTTCCCTTCAGCTCTGTGATTCACATTGAGCATCAGAGATCTGTCACAGACATGTACTATAGATTTCAGGTCATATTAGAAATCTCTGTGAGAATTCAACATTTAAATCAATATTGACCTATTTAGTTTCATAATGAGTTTTCTTAGAGAGAAAAAGTTTTTCAGATTCTCTCTCTGACTCTGAGTCTGTGTGGGTGGGGGAAATATTAGTAATCAATAATATAATTGCTATAAATCCACAATCCAATCAAATGGCAGTGGTAATGAAGCCCCACCCTACATTATTTCCCTCATCACAATGTCACATACATTTTAACAACTATAAATATCATCATATGTACATTTTTATTAAATATTTGTATTTAAAAATGTATGTAAAGGAAATGTAAATTTCAACAAAATAAATAAAAATAAAAATAGAAAATACATAATAATATTGGAAGAATATTTAAACTGCATTTTTTTATAAATTATATAATTCATGTACTTTTCATGTTTTTTACGCAATGTTATGTTTCGGACAACCTGCCATGGCATAGTAAAGAACAACTATATAAAATTACACACATTTATGTTGACAAATTCTGCTTTTTTCAGTCTGTATCTCCACCACTAAATCGAGTGCTGTTTCATGTTGTCTTTAAAGCTGTAGCTGTAGTGATATTTAGTCTCACTGACATAAGGTAAATTGCTCCTTTTATTACAGTGTTAGGCAACATGCAATAACCTCTTTGAAAATCATTCATTCAGTCTAGTAGTCTATCTTTTACTCCCTGGCAGACTAGTGGGAGGTCATTGTCCTTTTACACTGTAACAGATTTAAAATTGTCCTTATTTTAGACTACTCAGAGAAACCATTTAGTGAGTTCCTGAAGAACAAGAAGCTCACTGAGAACCTGCAAGACTTCGTCCTGCACTCCATCGCTATGGTGACGCAGCAGACCCTCACAGAGGAAGGACTAAAGGCCACGCAGCACTTCCTGCGGTGCTTGGGTCGCTACGGCAACACTCCCTTCCTGTTCCCCCTCTACGGCCTGGGAGAAATCCCACAATGCTTTTGCAGGTAAACTGTTCAGGATGCTGTTACAGAATAGAGCGGAAAAAGACTTTATCAGGTCATTTCACATAAGGGTTATAATAGTTAACATTTTTTTGTTTAAAATTAACAAAAGTCAATACATCTTCCAAAACATGTTTTTGTCTGTTTTGCGCTGATTATAAGTGTATATTATAAGTTTATATATTAGGATGGTTTTCGTGGGAAATTGCGTACATATGTCACTCGCCCATGCGTGTCTCATCATATCTGTAAGTAGGGAAAGGTTTCTCCGGCTACTTTGACACGTGTATGGTGTAGCATAGGTTAGTTGTCACAACAGGCAAGAAATATTGACATGGAGCATCTAAATCTCGAACCTCTGGGGAATCACCTGTGTTTTAAAAACTGCCGAACAGAGGAGAGAGACAGAGCTCGTAATAAAACAAGAATCAACATTGGCTTGGCTTTTTGGAGATGACAGATCAGTAAGGTATTTTATTGAACAGATAAGTTGCCATATGTAGCTGTCTAACAGAGTTCATCATAAAGCATTATCTATTGTGAAGGGTCATTTCATTATTGTTGTTGTAGCGCTGTGCTGGAATTTATTTTCAAGAAATTAATGGGTCTATTAATGGGTATCGCTACCTTAACGTCTTCAGCTAGTCAGCTTGAGATCGAAACTGCTTCTATCTCTTAAGCATAGTAGTGAATGTTTTATAAGCAGTAGGATAATCTCTCTCCCGCACAGTCAGAGTCGAAGCTGAACCAAAACAATGTTCTTCCACAAAATTCATGCAGTTTTCTTTTTTAACCACTAGAGGGTTAAACCAAAATTTAAAGTGTACCTTTTTATATATGGAAAAAATATATATATATATATATATAAAAAGCCAAAGCAACATTTCTCATTTTCATTTAATTTAACTTGATGTACTAAAATAACTAAAACTAAAACTGAAATAAAGATTAATTAAAAACTATAGACAAAAAAAGGAAAACTGACAAAAGCAACAAAATTACTAACATTTTAACCAAAATTCAAATGAAAACAGAAAATATAAAAGTAAAAACCATTTATTATTTTTTAATAAAAACTAAAATTGAATCTCAATTATATTAAATTGTTAGGGCATCTTAAAGGCACAGCAACAAAATGTGGCCATTTGATTCAGAGAGTGAAAAATAATAATAAAAGGCAGCGGCTATTTGCTAGTGTAAGAACCATATTTTCTTGCCGATACCAGCTATATACACCATTTAAATAGCAATAGATTCAATATAATAGAATAAGTGAAATTAGAAGCAATTTCTTAGAGGTATACTATTTATACTAAGTGAAAATAGTGATAGATTCTATTTGCACTATGTAAGAATAGCAGTATTTTACTTTCAATAAATGTAAATAGTAGTTAGATGCTACTTATACTTATATATAGTAGCAGATACTATTTGCACCTCAGTGTTGTTGGACATTAAACGGTATGCAATAATAACAGAGTGTAAATTATTATATTTATTAAAATGATGAAATGGATGCCGGCTTATAACCCTATGACAACAGGGTTGTAACAACCCAGATGAACAGATGAACTTTATTATTAAACACACGTTAGACGCTTTATTTCCACTTTTCGAATATTTTCTTCATTTTCATTGAAAATAAATACTTTTCCGATTTGATATGTGATGGGAAAAGGGAGTAAAGGGAGTTTGGCAAAAGGTGGATTCTGACACGGGTCGATTTGGGTAAAAACCTTATGCCACGCGCCTTACCCATGCACTAATGCTACTGTTGACAATCCAGCGTCATACGTAATTTTGTCTGGCCCAACCAGATGTCAGTGGGCGGAGTTAGTGTAAATAGCCTCTACCAACAAGGTGGGCTACTTAAAGTCCCTTTAAAGGAACACTCCACTTTTTTGGGAAATAGGCTCATTTTCAGCCGATCTCCGGGTCTGGCGGTAGTAGCACTTTTAGCATAGCTTAGCATAGATCATTGAATCTGATTAGACCGTTAGCATCTCTCTCAAAAAAATGACCAAAGAGTTTTCGATATTTTTCCTATTTAAAACTTGCCTCTTCTGTAGTTACATCGTGAACTAAGGCCGACAGAAAATGAAAAGTTGCGATTTTCTAAGCCGATATGGCTTGAAACTATACTCTCATTCCTGCGTAATAGTCAACTTTGCTGCAGTACCATGGGTGCAGCAGGTGCAATCATATTACGCAGCACCTGAAAATAGTCCCCAGCTATATAACTTCCAACGTGACCAGCACTAAGTGTCAGGCGCTGTGTAATATCATTGCGCCTGCTGCACCCATGGTACTGATACATGATAGTTCCTAGCCATATTGTCCTAGAAAATCGTAACTTTTCATTTTCCGTTGGTCTTAGTACACAATGTAACTACAGAAGAGTCAAGTTTTAAATAGGAAAAATATCAAAACTCTCTGGTCATTTATTTGAGCGAGATGCTTACGGTCTAATCAGATTCATTGATCTTGTGATTTTGCATGCAAATTTGCATGATTTTCCATGCACATTTTTTATTGATTTTTTTTCAGGTGCCCTTGTAAATTTTTATTTAAAAAAACTTCCCCTCCCTCTTGCAGCGACATTTATTCTCTTCTCTGATGACATGTGAGGGCGGGACAACCTGACACTCACGTGACATCACAGCAATAGCAAACAACAAAATCGACAAAATCAAGTCCCGCCCTACAGTTTATCTAGTTCGAGAAGCCGTTTCACAGTACGTCACAGTAGAGAAGAAAATACTTCCATTTTAGTCCAATTTACTTCCAAATTTTCCAGTTGCATTTTTTAACTCTCTAGTCTTTTTCAACTGGTTTTAGAGTGTGTTTTTTTTTACGTTTTAGCTCACACACTCGGCTCTGAGGGGGAAGGAATGAAGCTGGCAGTTAGAAGCAGGGTCAGAGCTCTGCAGGACCCTGAGTGTTTGCTTTTAGCACTTTGAGTCTGCTGGGAGCAGTGCTGTGAAACGGTGGCACTTACAGACGAGCAGTCTTCAGCCCCATCATCCCAGAAACCATGAGCTGGCGTCTGGCCAGGTTACAGAGAACATCTCCCCAAAGACAAGCAGAACAGTCGAGTGTTTATCTAAAATGCACATATGACTCCAATCTCTGGTTCGAGCTCTGCTCTGAGAAATACGTCTGTCTGTGTACATATTACATCAATAAGGCTATAAAGCTCATGTGCCAAAATAGATCAGGTGATATCGTTTATTGATAGGGCAGAGCAATTGCCAAATGTCTCTTCCAATGTAAACACACCAGATAGATATCAATATTTCATTTTTAGTCAATTAAATCATCATTTGTTTGTGTCATCTGAAGTTATGTAATCCTGTTCTGTGATAAGATTTGATCATAATTCCAAGTAAAGGCAACTTAACCCTCCACCTCACAATTTAAGCTTGATGTGTCTCCTCTGAGATATCTACGAATTTTAATGTGCCTCTTCGTCTGTGAGGCAGATTAATTAGCATTTTTGATTTCCATAGTTTTCCACTAATCGCCCTTGCTGACATTCAGATAAGCATGCTAGCGCACTGAGGCATGAACCCACCTGCAAGCTGTCCATCATCTGCGGAGGGAACGCTAGAAACAGTTGTCGCCGCTGAATATTTTTCTCTCCATGACTTCATTATTAAAATCGAGCACTATTTCTTTTCAATCGTCAAAAGTGATATGGATGTTGTCAAATGCATCATAAAAGAAAAGGAAAGACAACATTTTCTTAGCAAATAAAATAATAGTTCACCTACAAACGACAAAGTAACCAGCTTTGTGTCAATCTAAACCTGTATGCCTTTCTTTCTTGCGTAGAACGCAAAAGGAGATACTTTGAAGAACTTCCTGGCTTCTCTTTTCCGTACAAAGAAAGTGAAGGATAATTCAGGTCTTCGAGACCCAAAATGACTACAACCCCCCTTTTCTTTGAAAACATTGCTCTTTTATCAGAGAAATTCAATATCGGTCGACCTCTAATTCCAATGTATTGATATATTAGCACACAAAACAATTTCAATACATATTAAAAATAACATGTCTTGAGTGTATATATTATATACAGTTAAGTGGACAATCACAAGTGGACGACGCTAAATACAGATGTAAATGGGTTCTTAAACGTTTTGAGCTTGTCTGCTTTTGACCACTTCCAGAGGGAGTCGAAAACGCATTCGACCGGATTTCATAGTGTAGACGCTCGTGGTCGAACGCATTCGAACAGTCACAAAAGACTGCAAAGATTTAAACTTTGTCAGATGGAGACCCAAGTTTGGTTTGAAGACGAAAAACATACCAAGCACGATGTTCTCTCACCAATCATGACTTCTAACACGCACTCACAGCGTTCGGTGTGGTCTTGCGGCTTTCAGAGCAGAAACTAAATCTGATGCTCTTCGTATGTTTTTCTGTCTCCTTTCACATTCACGTACATTGTACATTGCGTGAGCTTATTTCATCCATTAGATCGAGAGATCTGAAAAAGCTCATACATGTACCCGCCCATAGACCCTCCCCTCGAAGAAATCAGGACAGAAGTGGTTGAAAGTGGACAAAAGAGACGGATTAAAAGACCAGGTGTAAACAGGAATGTGTCTCCCTCGTCTACTTGTGATCTGATTGACTAAAACGCATCTTATCAGGTGTAAACAGTGCCTATGACATGCATTTAGAAAATAAATAGGGTTCGTTTTCATTTCATATAACTTTAAAGTCTGCACCATGTGTCATTCGCAAATGTGAGCTATAAAGTTGTAGAATGTCACAGCAGTCAGGTGAGTCCACTAGAGAAGTGAAGCACTACAGAGAGAGATGACAAAAGGAAAAAGAGTTTAAAAAACTTGCGGAGAAATGGAAAGAGAAGGACCTCAGAGGGGACAAAAGGCGAAGGTTTGAGAGACAAAATTCAGACGGAGAGAACAAGCGAGGGAAGGCGGGTTCATTCATCACGCTGATACCTGCTTGCAGGTGATAGATGGATAGATGGAGGTGCAAACTCAATAATGCTCACTCTCTCAGTTATTCACAGATCAGCGAGCAGCTCCGCTAATATAGTGATGAAATGCTTTACCGTCCTCGCCCCGCATTATCCCTCAAGTTTTGACAGCGGAGACTTTTTAATTTCTAAATAACCTTTGGCACTCTGACTGCCATCCTCCGTCTTCTGCATCCCCCGTTCCGGTTCCTCCGTCTCCATCGCTGGGATGTTTTTTGGAGCCGGCGTGATCCATTCAGCCCGGTAAACACATTTGGCCGTGACAGGTTATGATTTGCACCTGCGATCACGGCGCTCCAATCAGACAACAGTCAAACAGAAACAGATTGAGAGGACGGGGAAATGCATTAATTAGAGGCGATGATTGTCTTCCCAGCATTCCCTCACACGCCGCGTTTCCTCTCTGTCATTCGTTTGCCTCCCCCTTTACCGTGTGTGTTCTCGTGGAGCAATAAACATTTAATTTATTCAGATCCAAACAGGATTTAATTTTTGCAGAGAAAGGCCTGCCA
This sequence comes from Meda fulgida, assembly GCA_030578275.1. Classification (NCBI taxonomy): domain Eukaryota; kingdom Metazoa; phylum Chordata; class Actinopteri; order Cypriniformes; family Leuciscidae; genus Meda; species Meda fulgida. Next base: position 21,542,623 of record CM060636.1, read on the forward strand.
GCCAGCATGGCGCTTTGTTTTCTTTTAATTATTGGCCAACCATTAGCCCCCCACTCGGCTTCCAGCACCCTAGATTACAAGCGAATTTGCCGGCAATGAACCTGACAGGTTCCTGCCGGCAAGGAACCTGAAGTGGTCTTTGCCGCGTGTGGTAATTTTGTTTGTTTAGCATCTCCTGCAAGGCAAGTGGATTTATTGTCGACACACACAGAACGCTAATAAAACGCGCTCTCTTTTTTTTTGGAGGGGGAGGCGGGTGGGCTTCCCATGGGCTCTTAGAAATTTTTCCCCAAACCTGGTTTGGCTTTTGAGGAGGCGGAGGAAGCACGTCCAAATGTGGCATCAGGTTTTTTTGTTGTTGTGTTTGTGTTGCTTTAATCAAGCGAGTCAAGCTTTTCTTGCCTTTGTTTAATAGACTGAGATCTAACAGGTCACTAGGGATGCATTCAAGATCTTTTAGATTAATGGCTTCAATTCCGGCCCATTATTGACTATCTTCTGGGAGATTGAGCAGAATGTTTTGCTCTTTTGTTTAAAGAGAGTGTTTTTTTTTTCTTCTCCTCATCAAACAAACAAAAATTGTGAAAAGGCCATTTTGTTTTGTAACTTTTTTAAGATTATCAAAATGGAATGTCTAATTGTTACTGCCTATTTAGATGTCTAGTACTAATTTAAATGGATAGGCGTATTAACCCTTTAATTAAGCTCTTGAAGAGAGCTTTCACTTTAAGAGTGCATGAAGGATTGAGTTGCTGTGCACATTTGTGCATAAAAGTTGGGTTAAGTTCATTAATAATAAAAGTACAACCTTTATTAACTCTTTATTTTTATTTCTTGATTTATATTTATCATTTGTTACTTAGTTGTTTTTAAAGGAATGAATACTTCTATTTAATAGAGTTGCATTAAATGGATCAGTTAGAAAATATTTCTATTTCGAATAAATTCTGTTCTTTTGAACTTTCTATTCATCTAAGAATCTTGAGAAAACATGATCATTGTTTCCAAATATTAGGCAACTGTTTTCAACATTGATTAGAAATGTTTCTTGAGCAGCAAATCAGCATATTAGAATGATTTCTGAAGGATCATGTGACACTGAAGACTGGAGTAACGATGCTGAAAATTCAGCTTTGCAATCACAGGAATAAATTACAATTAAAAATAAATCGAAAACAGTTATTTTAAGCTGTAATAATATTTTACAATATTACTGTTTTTACTGTATTTTTTAATCAAATTAATATAGCAGTAGTAGGCAAAAGAAAGACTTTAAAATCTCCCTAAATGTAAACTTTTGAACGGTACTGTATGTTTTGCACAAATTGACACTCGTACCTTAGCGCCAAGTAGCTTTTACGAATGTCCCTTTTTAATGTACCTTAATATCCCTTTTCTGGATCAATATAAATAACACAAAGTAGAACATCATAGCTTGCAAAGTGAAATTCGTTATGGATTGCAGCCTATAGCTATCTCAACCTGTTATCTCTGAAAACGCTAGGATATTATAGCATTGCATTTCCTGCGGCATGAAAAAAGCTTCCGTCCTTACGGGGCTCTGTTCAATTTATTTGAAGCTCTGCCGTGATGTTGCCATTAGAGCCCGAAGCTTGTTTGTGCTTCTTGTTACATTACTTTTTAATTACAGAAATAACTAGTTGGAGGCAGTTGTTTTGTGGTGATGTCGGTGGGGTAAAGGGGGGGGGGGGGAGGGTGTTAGGTGACGAGAAAGAGGGAGTTGTCGAAGATTTATTTTGGATGTGACCTTCTCCACACTCGCTGCAGCTGTAATCAGTGGAATTAATAGCATAATCAAATTATACACAAACTCATAAATCATCGGTGAGCGCGCTGTCACAGCGTCGGGCTATTAATGGCCTCCATTGTTTTGCTACCGTATTAAAAAATCACGTCCCCTGATTCCCGTCTTGATAGGAACTGAAATGCCATTTAGAGGCTATAAAGAGCAGGGGCTTGTGGGGGTACTGGATTTTCACAACTGTTAATTTAGCCGTGATGGCGAGTGATGTCGCTAGGGCGAGTGCTGGGGCCTGGAGAGGGAATGGCATTGCCCACGCACTCCACCCGACTGCATCATTGAGGCCGACAGCGGGCAGTTAATTAGAGTAATATCAGCTTAAACGTCTGTCAGTTAGGGTTAATGACATCAAAGGGCTTCCCTGCTGCCTCTATGGGGTTCTGTGGAGGACAGGAGATGGGCCCAGATGATTGCTGGCAGATTTAGCCTCTCTTTTTTTTTTTTTTTTTTTTTTTATCTTTGCACTTTATTAAGATGCCATGTCTCTATATTAATCTGGGCAGACAAGGCCAGAAGTTTTTTTTTTGTGTGTTTTTTTCCTTGTTTAAGCTCGGAGTGAACAGCAGTGTCCTTTTCCATCTCTCCATCTTTGTCATATTAATGTGACCTAATATCCAACCTATGCCCTTCATGTTACATGTTACTTTATGGTGGCGGATGGATTTATTTCAGTGTATATTTATAATTTATATACTGTGTCCTGTTTATATACTGTGTGTGTGTGTGTGTGTGTGTGTGTGTGTGTGTGTGTGTGTGTGTGTGTGTGTGTGTGTGTGTGTGTGTGTGTGTGTGTGTGTGTGTGTATATATATATACACACACACACACATACACTAGCAGTCAAAAGGTTTGGATCTATTATGATGAATTAAATGGATCAAAAGTTACAGTAAAGACGTTTATTATGTTACAAAAGATTGTTTTAAAAAAAAATGCTGTTCTTTTAAACTTTCTATTCATCGAAGAGTCCTGGAACAAAATTGTAACTATTTTCAACATTAATAATAATTAATGTTTTTTGAGCATCAAATCAGAATATTATAATGATTTCCGAAGGATCATGTGACACTGAAGACTGGACTAATGATGCTGAAAATTCATCTTTGATCACAGGAATAAATTATATTTTAAAATATATTAAAATAGAAAACAGTTATTTTAAATTGTCATAATATTTAACAATATTACTGTTTTTGTTTTTTATACTTTTAATCAAATAAATGGAGCCTTGGTGAGCAGAAGAGACTTCTTGTAAAAACATAAAAAATCTTACTGATCCAAAACTTTTGACTGGTAGTTTGTATATGTATGTGTGTGTATATATATATATATATATATATATATATATATATATATATATATATATATATATATATATATATATATATATATATATATATATATATATATATATATATATATATATATATATACAGTGGGGAAACTGATTATTTGATCCCCTGCTGATTTTGTACGTTTTCCCACTTACAAAGAAATGAAGGTTCTATACTTTAAATGGTTGGTTTATTTTAACGGATGGAGACAGAATATCAACCAAAAAATCCAGAAAAAAAACCACATTATATAAAGGTTATAAATTGATCAGCATTTGATCGAGTGATAAAAGTATTTGATCGCCTACAACCAGCGAGAATTCTGCCTCCCACAGATTGGTTATGTGCCCTTGTGGAACACAAATTAGTCCTGTCACTTTAAGAAAGTACTTCTAATGTCAGCTTATAATGTGTATAACGAAACCTGTCCACAGAATCTGTATCTTCCAGCCCAACCTCTCCACCACCATGGGCAAGACCAAAGAGCTGTCAAAGGACATCAGGGACAAGACTGTAGACCTGCACTAGGCTGGAATGGGCTACAAGACCATCAGCAAGAAGCTTGCGGAGAAGGAGACAACTGTTGGTGCAATTATTTGGAAATTGAAGTCTGGACAATAGTCTGGAGCTCCATGCCAGATCTCACCTCAAGGTGAGGGATCAGCCCAGAACCACACGGGAGGAGCTTGTTGATGATCTCAAGGCAGTTCGGACGACAGTCACCAAGTAAACCATTGCAAGGTTCCCGCAAGGTCCCACCGCTGAAGAAGTCACATTTACAGGCCCGTCTGAAGTTTGCCAGTGAAGATTTAAATGGTTCCAAGATGGCTTGGGAGAAAGTGCTGTGGTCAGATGAGACCAAACTTGAGCTCTCTGGCATCAACTCAACTCTCTGTGTTTGGAGGGAACCACAGAGATGGAAATATTATGCTCTGAGGCTGTTTCTCTGCTAAGGGTATAGGACAACTTCACCACATCGAGGGGCCGATGGACGGGGCCATGTACAATCTTGGATGAGAACTTCCTTCTTTCAGCCAGAACACTGAAGATGGGTCGTGGATGGGTCTTCGAGCATGATAATGACCCAAAACATACCGCCAAGGCAACAAAGAAGTGGCTCAAGAAGAAGCACATTTAGGTCTTGAAGTGGTCTAGCCAGTCTCCAGACCTTAATCCTATACATCTAAACATCTCACCTCTGTGCTTGCCAACAGAAGCATCAAGTACTAAGTCATGTTTTGCTTGAGGATCAAATACTTACTGAAATGCAAATTAATTTATAACCTTTATATAATGTTTTTTTCTGGATTTTTTGGTTGATTTTCTATCCGTTAAAAATAAAAATACCATAAAAATGATAGACCCTTCATTTCTTTGTATATGTATGTATATGTATATACATGCTTTTAAAAATACTTTTATTCAACAAGGAAACATTAAATTGATCAAAAATTAAAGAAAAGACATTAACAATGTTACATTTCTATTTCAAATAAAAGGTTATTTTGAACTTTCTATTCATCAAAGCATCCTGAAAAACAAAATGTGTCATGGTTACCACTACATTTTTAAGCAGCACAACTGTTTTTAAAATGTAATTTCTAATTTCAGCACATTAGCATGATTTCTGAAGGATCATGTGAGACTGGATTAATAATGGTGAACATTTTTCCTTGCCATCATTTTTTAAATATTTAAACAAAATACAAATATATTTAATTGTAATAATATTTGACAATACTTTTAGTATTGTCGCAGAGATGGAAATCATATATTTTACTGCGTATATTACTGCGTATACGTTTACTGCGTATACCGTATATTTTACTGCATTTGTGATCAAATAAATACACCCTTGGTGAGAATTAGAGACTTCTTTCAAAAAATCTTACTATTCTTTTGCATTTATCTTAAAAAATAATAAATACATATCATAATAATTAAATAATCTTTATTTGCTTATTTATTTCAATGAAAAAAAACATTTTGTGATATAGTAATTTTCTATGGTTAAGGGTGTAATCATGTAAAGTGTCACTAACTATCAGCTTCTAATGGCTTATTGCCTTCGTAAAACTGCAGAAATGGCAATAAGATAAAGGACACCAATGTATAAATGGTTAGTGTGTGCAATTACACAAAGTATGTTGGCTACTTTATCTCAGCTTCTGTCCGTCTGTCCATTCATCTTGTTTGTGTTTCTCTCTGTATAGAGAGTTTGTCTCCAGGCTTTTTAAGAATATTTGAATCACTTTGTCGTTGTGTGTTTATAGTTTAATTAAGCTGCTATATGTTATCACCACAACATCTCAAGAAAGCTTTACTTGTAAAGGTAACACATTTTAAGATCTTGGTGACATTTTTGCCTTGTCAAATGCATTGGATTTTGTCCTTTCTTTGTGGACAAGGTGTGATCAGCCCTTTTTAATGTCATGCCATCAGCTGTAATTATGGGTGTTCAGCAGTTCCATTCAGATTAGATGTCATATAAATAAACGCAAGCGTATGTAAAGTGTTACTTTTTTTTCTTTTCTTTTTTCCTTGCAGAATGTGTGCTGTATTTGGAGGAATTTATTGTCTTCGACACTCAGTGCAGTGCCTGGTTGTGGACAAGGGATCCAACAAGTAAGTAGTTCACCACTGATTCTGTTCTTGCACTTTGACAACACACATTTAGATGAAAAACAACAACTTTCAACTCATAACGCTCAGAAATTTAATTAGATAAGTAGATTAACTTCCTCCTCCGGTTGATTCACACCACTCCAGTATCCCAAGGCTGATCAGAGCCCATTTGTGTACGGGGTACTCAAAAACAAGGCCAAGAGATGGCGCACATGAGTGAATGGGGGGGGATGTATTCGGAATATAGATATGAAATTAATTTTCAGGGAGACAGCGGTACCAGCCCCCCTTAAGCAGCCGAGCTCGGAAGACAAATCACAGACTCTGCCACTTGGGCCGGCGATGAGTGATGCCGCTTTTTCCTCGTGGCCTTACCTCCACTAATTGATTTTCATCTGAAGACAAAAAAGCCCTCTGTTGCTGCCTCTTAAAAAATGAGAGTTCATCTCCCGTCTCCCTTGATTAATCTGTGCTGATAATGTGCGTCAGGCCCCACCAGAAAGGCCTTTAATGAGTTTCAAAGGTGGGTTGTTGTCATAAACTAGGTTAGATCTGGGTTTTTTTCCCCTCTCTCTTTATTCCTCTCTCATTCTTTGGCCCTCTCTTTGGCGATTATATTGAGTTTCTTTCATCTTGCTGGTGAATGACCCAGGGGGCTTGGATTCCTCTGGATGTAGCGCTCTAAACTTACACATGTGATAGCAGTAGCTTACTAGTGTTAAGGCTATTGCGGACCTTGCCGGTGCAGCAGCGCTCAAATTAGATGCATTTCCCTGTCGTTTATCATAAAATCATAAATTGCTCGTAAACTAGTAGATGGGCATATCTTTCAGGCTAGGGATGGAAAAAAAAGAAAATTGATTTTCTGATTAAAGGCCCATTCACACCAAGAACGACAACTATAATGATAACTATATTAGCGCCCACACCAGCAGACAATATAGGGTTTTTTTTCTTTCTTTTTTTCTTCAATTTATGAACAAAAGACAATGTGTAATAATTATAAAATTGTTATAATAACAGTAAATAAATGCAATAAATGTTTTATAAAATATAATTAAAATCTAGTATTAATTCTATATTATAATTAATATTAAACCTATAATATTTTCATAATACACCTAGTTAGAAGTGTCCTTGTATAATTTACAGCAGAAGCTGAGAGAGAATTTCTTTCATTTTTTCGACATTATAACTGAAATATGCCCAGTTAAATCAGAATTCAATAGAAATGTAATCAAACGTAATCAAAATGAATCGAATCAAGTCGAAAATCTTGTATACTAGAATGAAATTTAGTCGGGAAATGTGTAATGTTAGCCATTTAGTAAACCCAACCAACTTTTGAAAAATAATATTTTAAGAGGTGGTTTTTGCTCGGCTGCAATTCTAAAAGTAGCTGACTACAGAAAAAGAAACGTCTTGACCAGCTGCTGTTGTATGTGTCAGATCTTCTTTGACTATGACTAGCAACTGCTTACCAACATCTACCTTTCAGCAAATCAGGTAGCACTACCTGACCTGTGTGAAAATATTTATTCTTTAACCACGCGGATAACTTTTACAATTTGTTCTCCCAACAAATCTTTCAGGTTGTTTATTCGCTCCTTTTAGTAGGCTATTTGACGGAGGTCAGTTTAGTTTTGAAATGTGACCCTGGATGCGGTCAGCCGTCCCAAACGTCAGTTCTACTTGAGCGGCCCAGCAGGAGGTGTTCCTCAACTTAACGTAGCATACGAAAGACAACCAAGATGACCTTAATTGATAATTTACTGCAAGTTCTTTGTGATCGCCACCAATGTCCCCATATAACTGGAGCACTGCGAAGTTTCAAGGCGAATTCTTTCATCCAAATTTGGGATTGAAGCCAGACTCACCTGACCGGGGGCCGGTCAGTATTTGGCTTGGGAGCTGGCAGGGCTCCAAACCGAGGTGTCCGTCAGACCCTGAGCTCAGTCTATAAAGCATCTAGCGCGGACCATCCATGCCCTCCTCCAGTGGCGCCCCATGTGGAGTCAGCCCTGCGCTGGAGGTTAGCGCCATACATCATCCATGGAAAAAGTTTCATGAAGGTGAAAAAAAAAAAGCTGGCAAGGTGTCTGGCAGGCTGAACAATGATTTTAATTTCCCTGGCATCATAAATTACCACCCTATGTCTGCTCTTATTACAGACATAAAGTTGAAAAGGGTAGAGCCAGATTAATAATGCGGCAGAGGATTACAGAGCCTCAAATCCCACCTGCCACTCCATGCGGAAGACGGTCCAGCACTGTCCGGTTCGTCACCGCCACGACAGGCAACTCAATCACTTGTCCGAATTAGTTTCACACGGCAACAGAACTCAACTGGTGATAAGATCCCTTCTTTGGTGGTGCCTGCAAAGACAAGCAGATCTTTTATTGTGATTAGTTGCATTGGAGGAATCCAAGCCATATGCTATCTTGACTATCCAAGTTGCGAATTCAGTTCATGCACAAAATCTAAATATCGGAAAAACTATTTGCAAATAAAGCAGCGTTTTCACCTCGTGTTCCAAAGAAGGAAATCGACACTTTCAGGGAAAACACTGCGAAAATTTTAAAGCAAGTTCTTGCTCTAGAGGATGTCTTTTTTTAATGTAATAAATTATTTGCAGTTTAATGTGCGCAGACGAAACAGAGTTTTTTTCTATTGTATTTTAATGTATTCTCTTTTTTTTATTGTACAGCACTTTGGTTCACTCTGTGGTTTTTAAAGCGCTTTATGAATACATTTTGATTTGATGAGTCTGAGAGGTAGTAACCAATCATCTGAGAGGATTATTCATTCATTTTGATGTGCGGCTGTAAAGTTATTCTGTAAATGTGTTGTCGTTTATGCACATCTTCTCAACAAATAAAAATGCAATCCACCATGTTTATGTACATTTTGGACATTCTCAATGACATCTTGGTGTTTCCATCCAGAATTCTTTTATGCAATTATTCTACAATTTACTTTAAAAAAGTGTCAATGGAAACGTAGCCGTAGGTAGCCCTTCTTAAAGGGATAGTTCACCCAAAAAGGAAAATTATGTAATTATTTACTCACCCTCAAGTTGTTCCAAGCCTGTAAGAGTTTCTTTCTTCTGTTGAACACAAAAGAAGATATTTTGAAGAATGTTGGTAATCAAACAGTTGATGGACCCCATTGACTTCTGTAGTAGGGAAAAAAGTTCTATGGAAGTCAACGGCTACGGTCAACTGTCTGGCTACCCACATTCATCAAAATATCTTCTTTTGTGTTCAACAGAAGAAAGAAACTCATACAGGCTTGGAACAACTTGAGGGTGAGTAAATAATGACAGAATTTTCATTTTTGAGTGAACTATCCCTTTAAGCTTTACAGACCTAACCTAGCAGGGCGCTCTTGCTCACAGGAAGCTGCTTCCGAATCAAAAGAACAAACTACGCATTTAGTTTCAAGTTTAAAAAATCAAGGGAAAAACTTTTAAATAAGTCATTTTGGTGATCAAATGTGAATTTTGAGGGATACTCTAACTATAACAACACTGGTATACACAGATTCTTTCATTGAATCAAAACAATGGTGTACTATTTTATGCAATATTTACCGAGACAAATAATCTTCTTGCTTGTAATATCCGTCATGGTGTCATTCAGCATATGATCTGTTTAGCCTACACAAAACCACATTTGCAGAGAAGTATATAAAATTCAAATTAGTTTGAACGCATGCATCGTTGGGTGCAAGGTTATCTCGCTGATTGGTTCAGAGGCCACTGACGTGGTTTATGAAGGCAATTTATGACCTCTTATGATGATCTACAAAGCCGACACTGGCCTCGGTTGCAAGTGAAACGGAATCATTAGCACTATTCAGTGTTTTATGCACACTGACAGAAGAAACTTATGCACTTGTGTAGAAAACTCTTTACATAGTGAGCGCTGAGGAAAAAATTTATCGAAGAAACCTTTTCAAAAATAACACCTTTATTTTTTTTTGGTTGTCAATCAAAATCCAGTCCAAGACTCGACAATAAAGACTTTTTTTCTGCTTGCCCGCAGTTGAAATAGTTCAGATTTTTACTTGCGCTGCCAACATTTTCACTGACCCCACCATAAAAAAAATCATACATTTAATTTTTAGCAACAAATAAAATACATAGTTTTATATGCATAAAACAAGTTTGCATTTAGTTAAAATGCATTTGTTTTAATTCAGATTCCAAATGCTAATTAATTATTTGTAGTTAGGATTTTTGTAAAGACAAAAAAAATAATATATACTGTATATTTAAATATATATAAAATTAAATTTGTTTTTGTATTTTTTTTCTTTACAAACAATTCTCACTATATACTGTATATATTCTACAATTTATATAAGACCATCTTTTTAATTTGTCATAATAAATTACACAATTGTAACGGAAATCACAGAATTAAAAACACATGTTTTAGTTTTAACGCATCAAATCACATGTACATGATCATGGAACAATTTTTTCAATTGGCCTGACTCTCTCTCAGACCGACTAGAATCATTGTTGAGCCTTGCAGTGATTTGCGTAAATGCGTAGTTTGTTCTCTTGATTCAGAAGCAGCTTCCTGTGTTAGAGCGCCCTGCTACGGTTGCCCTCAGGTGTGTAAGGTTTGTGAAATGTATCCCATAATGCTTTCCTTCACCCCATTGGCTGACGATTGATTGGAAACCCTCCGCTTCCTCTGCTAGTTCCTCCGAGTAAATAAATCTTCATTTACATAAACACATCTGTCCTGCAGTCAATCTAGGCATTGGGGGAGAATTATTCCGAGGCCTGAGTTTTCGTCAGGGGAGGGAGAGCCTCTCTTGCCCCTTTATTGTGTTGTGAAAGTCCATTTCAAGGATGTCACCCCCAGCCCATTAGTTTGGATAATGAGCCCTATAAAGCACATTTATAACTCTTGACATAACAAGCCAACAGATTCTCTCACTCTTTTTCCTTCTCGCTTGCAGAGATCAGAGGAGGATAGGTCAAACTTGTGCCCTAGGCCACTGGTTCCCAACTGTTTTTTTCTTCAGGACCCAGATTTTACATTTTGATTTAATGTGACGAACCGACCAAAATTGTTTCAATTTCAAACAGGAATGAAAATTGCTTAATTGAACGTTGACAGGGCTTGACATTAACGCTTGTCGGCTTGTCCCGGGACAAGTGGATTTTTTGAAGGGGCAAGTGGAAGAGAATTTTGTATTCTCCTGATTAAAACTTCTGAGACTAAAAATAACTAGAAAGCATAGAAACGCAAGAATGATTCTGATTTTATTACATTCTGTGTAAACGGTGATTGATATTTGTGGTAACAAGGTCGCACTGTTGAGGCTCGTTCTGCCTGTCTCTTTGTGAGAGACTTTTTTTAGAAGTAGAAACATAGTGAGGTAAAGATTCATAAATTTGAGATTTTTTCTTTATACCACATGATATAGTTAAGGCAAGCAACATAACACGACCAAGGGAGCTGTATTGCCGAATATTATCACGACTGCAAATGTTACATTGATTTTATAGTTCAATAAACAAATAGTGAATATTAAGTCACTTACATTTTAGACACAATATTGACTGTTCTTGTTCTATTTCATCAACAAAAATAATTCCAAACAAAGATCACAGCAGAAATATTGCACTTTCTCAAAGCAAAAGAGTTTGTGTTTGGTTACTGAATGATACAGCGTTTTGAACGAATCGGTTGAATTGATGATTCAATGACTCACTCATTAAGTGACTTGCTGCCACATATTGGCAGTTTAGTTTGATGTTTAAAATTATCATTGCTTTTTCCCCCAACATTTCTAATTTACTTACCCCTCCGAGACATTAACTTTTTTACTTAAGTTAACAACTTAATGACCAATATAGTTGCACAATATAGCACTTGACAAGGCTGAATATCGAGCCCTGATTGATATATTGTCATGAACCACGTAGTTCCAGCAATATGCAAAATTATTACCATGACATACTGACCTCACGCAAAATGCCAAAGCAACACATTTTCCTATAGTGACACATATGAAACGACAGGCCACTTCTCTTTATAAAAAGAGCTTTTAGAAGCAACCACCTGACCCATGAAGAATGAGACAGCTAATATATGATGTTCTAGTGTTTAATATTTTATCTTCAAATCATAATCTGACCATCTCTTGTCTCTTTTGTGAGTAGAGCAGGTTTTTGGGTGGTTTGGGGCATGGACTTTTTCTTGTCCTGATACATCTTCTTGTATTCATACGTCACAGAGTTAAAGCGGTGATTGATACACGCGGTCAGAAGATCAGCTGCAGTCATTTTGTGGTTGAAGATTCATACATCAGAGATGAACAAAGACAGAGCACAGCTTACAGGTAAGCACACAATACGCCACAAAAGTGAAATTGACCCTTTTCACATAAGCCAAAGTCGTCATAGTTGGGTAAACTTATATAGCGGTGAATGAGAGGCTACATTTAATATATATATATCTGTTGTGTTCCCATTTGCTTAAATAGCAAAAGAAAAATGGCACAATAGTGTTTTCCCATCCATCCATCCATCCATCCATCCATCCATCCATCCATCCATCCATCCATCCATCCATCCATCCATCCATCCATCCATCCATCCATCCATCCATCCATCCATCCATCCATCCATCCATCCATCCATCCATCCATCCATCCATCCATCCATCCATCCATCCATCCATCCATCCATCCATCCATCCATCCATCCATCCATCCATCCATCCATCCATCCATCCATCCATCCATCCATCCATCCATCCATCCATCCATCCATCCATCCATCCATCCATCCATCCATCCATCCATCCATCCATCCATCCATCCATCCATCCATCCATCCATCCATCCATCCATCCATCCATCCATCCATCCATCCATCCATCCATCCATCCATCCATCCATCCATCCATCCATCCATCCATCCATCCATCCATCCATCCATCCATCCATCCATCCATCCATCCATCCATCCATCCATCCATCCATCCATCCATCCATCCATCCATCCATCCATCCATCCATCCATCCATCCATCCATCCATCCATCCATCCATCCATCCATCCATCCATCCATCCATCCATCCATCCATCCATCCATCCATCCATCCATCCATCCATCCATCCATCCATCCATCCATCCATCCATCCATCCATCCATCCATCCATCCATCCATCCATCCATCCATCCATCCATCCATCCATCCATCCATCCATCCATCCATCCATCCATCCATCCATCCATCCATCCATCCTCAAGTTTTTAGTAAAATGGAAAAAAAGTTGTACAAGTTTGAAAATTACATTTGCATTTTTGGGTGAACTATTCCTTGCAATTACTGTAAATGTTTAGGGTCATTTTGAGTTTTCTCTTTTCTGAATAATCTCCGTCATAATATATGTTCTCTGTCTCTAATGATTGTTTGTGTTCGCCTTTTCTTTTGTAAGGATTGTAATTCTGCTTCTGTTTCTCCATCTTTGTCCACAGGCAGATATCTCGAGCAGTGCTCATCACGGACAGATCTGTGCTGCCTTCAGAATCGGATCAGCTGGTAAGCTTGCTTGCTTTCTTGCTTTTGGACAGGCATTTGTTTGTTCAGTTACACGTTTAATACATGTACTTACGATAGTAATAACAGTAACTGATGCATACTTACAAGTAACGAACCCTAAACCAAACCCTAACCGTAACTCTATAAGTACATGTAGTTAATAAATATCACTCAGTACTTATTGGATTAAGGACAATGTAACTATGTCACCTTAAAATTTTGTAACTGTTTATTCTTTCATTTGTTCACTTTTTTTTTTCATTTTCTTTTTTTTCTTGTTTGTTCTTGTATTTTTTCATTTGTTTGTTTTTGTTTTTCTCGTTGTTTGAATATTCATTTGTTCATTTGTTTTTTCTATTTGCTTATTCATTTGTTCTTTCTTTTGATCTTTTGTTTGTTCATGCTTTCATTTTTTTACATTTCCATTTGTTCCTTTGATTTTTCTTTTTGCCTATTAATTTGTTCTTTGTTCTTTTGTTTGTTCATTCTTTCGGCTGTTTTTTTTATTTTTATTTTTTTGCTTATTCATTTATCTCTTTTGATCTTTTGTTTGTTCATTCTTTCGTTTTTTTATATATATATATATATTAATTTGTTCCTTTGATTTTTCTTTTTGTTTATTCCTATTGTTATTTCTATTTATCTTTTGTTACATTTTTTCAGTTGTTTATACCTTTGTTTCTTTTATTTGTTGTTGTTTTGTTTTAGTTTGTTCTTTCATTCTTTTATTCATTTAATTTTTTATCTTTGTTTTTCTTTCCTTTGTTCTTTTGTTCACTCATTTGTTTGTTCATTCTTTCATACTTTCATGTATTCATCTTTAAGACTTTAGACTTTAACCTTTTATTGACTAATTAGGGGCAAAGTTCTGCAGCAGGGAAATTACCATCACATACAAGACTGACAAATACACCGCATCAAAATACATGAACAAAATAATACAAATTACAATCCTTTTGCTATTTAAGTTAAACAAAGTTATAGCACATGGTACAAATGAAAGTGTGAATTTGTTGGTCTTAGCTAAAGGGACTCTGTACAAAGACATTGAAGGCAAAGTCTGGAATGCAACGCGTTAAGAGGATGATATGGATCAGATATAATGTATTTCACTTTCTTAAGCACATGCTTATTAAATAACTCTGACAACCCAGGCAGTTTCACTCCTAGCACTGTACTATAGTTATTAACAACTTTATCCAGTGCATTTTTAATCTTTAGAGGCAAACCAACAAATATATGAGAATGTTTAAACCGATTCAGTGTATGCTTTATAAAAGACAGTCATCAATGTCTTGTGAGTGTTGAGTTTGGCTGGCTTCCTTGCTGACTCATCTTACACAGACTGTCTGTATTCGTTTAGAAATGTAACATCAATTATAGAACATAAATACTTCAACCAGTTCAATGGGTTGGTTGTTAATAATAGTAGATAAGGTTGCTTTATGATCACGCCAGAAATCGATTCACATATCTTTGGTTTTACTGACATTCAGATTCAGATATTGTTTGTTTTTTATGTTCTTTCATTTATTCTGTTTTCATACTTTTGATTTTTGTTCCCTTTTCTTATGCTTGATCTTTTGTTTGTTAATTTGTTGTTTCTTCGATTTGTTTTCGCTTTCTTTCTTTAAGTCTTTCTTTTGTTTGTTCATTTCATCTTCCTTCCTTTCGTTTTCATTTTCTCCTTGCATGTCTCATGCACATTTAACTTTCTTCTTTTCTTCCTTCCTTCCTTTCTTTCTTTCTTTCTTTTCATTCATATTGCATATCCTTTCTTTTTTTTCTTCCTTCCTTTCTTTTTCATTTTCCTATATATATTTTCTTCCTTTCTTTCTTCCTTTCTTTCTTCCTTTCTTTCTTCCTTTCTTTCTTCCTTCCTTTCTTTTTCATTCTTCTAGCATATCATTCATTCTTCTTGCATATATTTTCATTATTTCTTCCTTCCTTTTTTTTCAGTCTTCTTGCATATCCACATGCACATTTAAAGGACATTGACCCATCTCTGCTGTGTGTGTTTGTGTGGCACGTTTCTTGCCAGCCTTGCACTTTTGCTTTTCAACTTGTATTGCATTACATCTTTTTTATGCTGCATATCACATTTGGATGGATTCTTGGAACACGTCCAAGATTCGGCAGGCATAGAAGCAACAAAACATCAGAGGCGATTTGTGGGATCGTTACAATAGTTTTGACATCCCGTTCTTGAGCGTAACATTCTAAAGTGAATTATGAGAGGAAAAAATAACCAGTTCAATGGGCAGTAATTCTGTTTGCTGTTACTGGTTTAGAATTGGATAAATAAATGTCTCCAATGCGAGAGTGGACGGTGACACGCAAGCGTCCTCTTGGGCTAATTTGAGTGCTGTCCACCAGAGAACAGGGAGGGGAAGCAGAGTGGTCAGAACACCTTCTGAATCTCGGCCCAATTTTCTCTCCATCAGGAATTCATGCTTGAATATTCAAAGCAGATCAGGAGAGGAAGGAAAAGTGGGTGTAATTTATGCTCATTAGCCTGGGCGAACAGAAATTAATATCAGCGTCTTGACACGGTGTGGAAATGGAATATTACATGACTGTGTGTGACAAAACGTAATGAAATATTCAGGCTGGTTTTAATTAGCCGTTCTTCCTTTGGAATGACAGTCGCCAAACGAGCATTCTCTTCCTCTTGAACACTTTTCTTGTTGGCACACTTGTCTTGTTGCACTTGGACTTGATTAAAAAGCAGTTTTAACATAGTTTAACCCAAGGACCGTATGAAAATATTGTCTGGATTGTAATAACAGGATTATATAGATCCTGTTACACAGGCACAAAATGTAGGTAATAGGTTTTACCTCTGCGTTATGCCGGACAGTGGCCCTCCAGGAGCAGGATTGGAAACCCCTGATTTAAGTTGTGTGTTTTCTGTTTTATCGGCAGATCTCGTTGGTGACGATTCCTCCTCTGGGATCTTCTGCACCAGCTGTGAGGATGGTGGAGCTCTGTTCCTCCTCCATGACCTGCATGCCTGGCACCTGTGAGTTACACATCCACCACAGTCACAACACTCTTGCCATGATCACACTTCAGTTATACATTCACAATAATCATACAGTAAATGCATGTTGCACCACGTTGCGCACAGGTCAGGTGTTGTAACATGACACTTAAGTTTGAACCTTGTTTGCTGACTTTTCAAAGCGCAGCCAATTATTTCCTAACTATTTGCAGATCTCCCTCCTGCCAGTTCTAAAATGTACTAACAACCTTGTAATGATATTGTGCAATTTCTGTTTTCAAATATTAAGTCTATACAAGCCAAAAGTGGCCACAGTCTCAAATGATCACCAGTGCTGCACAATACTGTAAAATATGATTATAATTGAAAATAGCTGTTTTCTATTGATCAAAGCTGAATTTTCAGCATCATTACTCCAGTCTTCAGTGTCACATGATCCTTCAGAAATCATTATAATTTGCTGATTTGCTGCCCAAGAAACATTTCTATTTCTATTATTATTATTATTATTATTATTATCAATGTTGAATTATCGGTTTTGCTTCTTAATATTTTTGTGAAAACTGTGATACACTACCATATAAAAGTTTGGTGTAATATTTAAAATAAGAAAATCTAAGAAATGTATACTTTTATTTAGCAGGATTGCATTAAATTGATCAAAAGTGACATTTATAATGTTACAAAAAAATTCTATTTCAAATAAATGCTGTTCTTTTGAGCTTTCTATTCATCAAAGAATCCTGGAAAAAAAAACATTTTCATGATTTCCCCCCAAAAAAATTACCCAGCAAAAACTGTTTCAACATTGATAATACTAATAATAAATGTATATTAAGCAGCAAATTAGAATTAATTATGAAGGATCATGTGACACTGAGACTGGAGTAATGATGCTGAAAATAAATTTGATCAAATTAAATGCAGCCTTGGCTTTTTTCAAAACAAAATCTGAATCATTCCAAACTTTTTCATAATAATGAAATAAATGCTTCAGTTTTGCATTGTTTTACAAAACCAGTATCAGCGATCTTCCAAGAATTGTCACAGTGATGCACATTGATAGTCTTTGAACACAGCCAAATGTCAAAACTGTCCTTCAAAACACTCAGTTCACCGCCCCCCTCAGTGATGACTCCATCATTAACTCCATTATTATTTATGAAAGTTATTGTGTTTGTTACACTGGCCCTATTTTGCTATCAATCATTGTGAAGGGGATCAGGTGGAGATGGTGGAGTGGTCTTGGCGCAGACCCCAGTGACTGACTCCGTCCTCACGGGGGAATGAAAAGCTTAATCAGCGGAACTCCGCTTCCTCTCTCTGGGAATTGAGTTCAGGGGAAATGATAGGAAGCTGGATCAGAGCTATCGTTTGCTTTTCTATAGCCCGATCCCACAGGGAGATGGATCATAGTTATTCCTCTTTAAGTAATGCACTTCTACCTGAAAGCATCCTTCGCAATCAGCGGATGATGATGACCGTGACAGACATGCGTTCGCAGGAGAAGATGGTCTTTATTTATCATTAACCACTTATGACAAGACTGTTTTACTTGCACTGCTGGTTGTGTTGGATGTGCGCAGCAGCACCAAACTGTGTTGCAAAAAAATATGGTTGAACAAGCAGATA
The DNA here is from genome assembly GCA_030578275.1 of Meda fulgida. Classification (NCBI taxonomy): domain Eukaryota; kingdom Metazoa; phylum Chordata; class Actinopteri; order Cypriniformes; family Leuciscidae; genus Meda; species Meda fulgida. Next base: position 21,560,613 of record CM060636.1, read on the forward strand.
TTCCTGATAGTCCTCGGCCCCAGATTCAGCCTCTTCACATTACATTGGGGATATGTTTTAAAGGGGACCTATTATTCCCTTTTTTAACAAATAAAAACTTGACCTTAAAATCAATATAAAATCAGAATAGGTCCCATATTTTTTTCATACAACATTTTGCCTGATGTTACGAAGGCCCTTTAAGCTTCAATCAGAGGATATTAGTGAATGGAGGACTTAAATGCCCCTATTATGCTATTTTAAAGGTTCCTAATTTGGTTTTGGAGGTCTCCTACAACAGGTTCACATGCTTAAAAGGTCAAAAAACACTTTCATTTTCTCATGATATAAATTGCAGCATCACCTCCTTTCTCATAGTGTCTGAAACGGTTTGATAGATAAAGCAGTTTGTTGATGGAAATACACTTTTTAATGCTGATAGAGGCATCTCATAATGTACGACAATCTGAGTAAAAACTTATCACTGAGAAATGTCCTGCTCAAGCCGTCCTTGCAATGGAGGTTCGGGTTGAATAACTAGTTCTTCCAATGTCTCATCATCAGACTCAAGCTTGAATTGTTAATCAACACTCATTTCTGGAGATTCAGTGTGAAAATGTGTATTACAATACAAAAATATATTACAAATTTTAATGTTAGTTTTGATTAATCGCAATAAATTACAGAAAGAAATGTGCTTTTTATTTCTTGGATTCATGTACTCCACATATACTGTATGTTCATGTGGAAAAAAAAGTCCATTTGGATAGAACTGAAAAAATATTGTTTATTTTCTTCAAGATTCAAAACGGAATATTACATGTCCATTACTGGATATATCGTGAGTCCACCTGTACTGCAAGTGTTCACTTTTAACTAGCCAGGACTTTTTAAAATCAGCCCCTGGAATGTCTTTGGCAGTGGAGAGAATCTTTTTCAAAACTCTGCAGTCCCGTGTGTTTTTAGAGCCTTTAGTGAAGCTGCTCCTCCTGTCCCACTGGAGATGCCTACATCTGTGCACCTCTCCACTGTGTGACACGGAGCCTGTGTGCCGCCCTGAGCTGCCTGCACTCGAATTGTTCTCTTTGATCCTCACGCGCACACACTCCCTCGTACCACAGACCACAGGAAGTAACATCGGAGAAGTAATAAGCCTGGAAGTGGTGTATGTGAACTCTTGGGATTACCCAGGACATTTCTACACATCCCGCTAGTAGAACTTCTCAGACCTTTATGAGAATTGAGATTTGTTGTTTTGAATTTTGGTGCCGGGTTCTTCTTTTCCCCTCTGGATCACTTTCAGGGCTTCTTTCATGGAAGGCCGGAGTCTTTCTGTAGTTCTTCTAAGATTTGGATGTTAGCCTAGTTTGTCATACTTAAAAGGTGCTTTATGTATTATTATTATTTTTTTACTGAAGTAAAGCAAAAAAAAATACCATAATATGTTTGCAGATATTTAGGAAAAAGCTAAAGCCAATTAATTTACTTTGAAATGTGCGTTCCATGTAGTGTTGTCAAAAGTCGGTACTGAAATGTTTAAAATGTGACAATATCACCATTTCCCTCTAGCATTTTGAGCGCTGTTGAATGGATTCTTAAACACCTCTGATTGGCCATTGTGTTCAAGCGCTCAACATATATTTCTGTGATTGGTCATTTTGTTCACACGCTCAATATATATAGCCACAAAAATTACCCAGAACAATTTGTCCCAGGAAGGTTTTTTCCCCTAGACCTGTTGCTGTCTGCGTTTCTTCCATCGCGGTCTAAAGTACCGTGAAGATTAGGCAAATTAGTCCGGTGATGTAGGACTGCGCATGACTTTCCAGTTCCCTCTGGATTTCGTCCTCCGCATTTAAGTTTAATAAAGCCTGAACCTCGTCATTAGTCCATAGGTCGAATTAACTCCATTGTTGATTCGAATAGCAAACAACTCTTAAGGTGATGATACACAGGGCAACTCTTTGAGCAATGTTGCTGGGCAATGTTGCTGGGCAATGTTGCTGGGCAACCAGATGAGACACAGGGCGCACAACCGATCTAAATTATCCAGATAGAAATGTATTGCCCATTTTCAATAGGAAAGTGCCCAAGCAACAATCGCTCGGCAAAATTGCCCAGCAACATTGCTCAAAAAGTTGCCCTGAATATCATCACCTTTACTGCGCGCACCACAACAGACTTTTAAAAACGGTGGTTGAAATAAAATTCTGTGTGGAGTCAAACAATCAAAATCCTGTGTAAATCCCATTTGAAAGCGGGAATTTATCAGCGCTTCCCCTAATATCCACTGTCTCTGTCAATCTGGCATCCCATGGCAATGGCAATGGCAATGGAATTTTCCAAGAAATGTTTTTCTGAACAATGTGAAACCAAATGTACAGATTATGCCCCCCTTAATTGTCCTAAACTGTCTGTTGTGGTCTCTTTTAACAGATTTGGTCCACTTGACCTGTTCATCATCTGGTACGGCCAAAGAAGATCTTGCTCCTGTTGTATCTCAATTGTTTGACGTTCCCGCCATTCCTGAAGAGGAACCTTCTGGAGGTAAGACTAGACCTAGCTCTTTCACTTCCAATTAAAACTCCCCGTCATTTAAAACCATTAACATATTCAGTCCTTCTGCGCATCGACCTCCGATTGCACATACAGATCCACTATACGTCCTGCTAACAGTACTTAACTAACCTTGCCGCCCGTGTCAAAGAGAGATCATCTCTTCCTCTCTTTAAAGAAAGATCTGGTATTGCTGTGACATTCAGCGAAGGGCTTACATGGAGACGTTATTGGCGATAACAGTGATTGATATTGATGGTGGTGTGGCAGGCAGGGGCCAGGCGCTGCTCCCATTGATTCCCATTATGCTCTGTCAGGGTCTGCTTGGCTCCTTCAGAGTGAATCTGAGCACAACCTGTCACATACGACCTCACAATCTACCTTCAGATCATAAGGGTGGAATCACATTGTGAGTTTGGAAAGATTCAAGAAAAAAAAAAGAAAAAAAAAGATCAGTTTATGTTAGTTGTACGCATGTTGGTGATAGTCGTGGTAAAATGTCTGTGTAGTAGCTAAGTATTTTTTTCCAGACACTTGTGTTTTCCTAGGATGTCCTCTCTCTTGTGTTATTGAAGTGGTGTTGAGATGCATGATTCATTTTAGATGGTTCATTCAGATGTTTAATTTCAATCAGTAGATTAAAAAAATTATTTACTTGAGTCATTACTCAATAGTGTTCCCAGAACTCCTCGTTACATCGGCTGTTTTGTAAATAAATAAATGTATATTTTTATACTTTAATACATTTTATTTTAGTGTTGTTAGTTGAGTTCAGTGTAAATTCAGGCGTTTCAAATAGGGCTGTCAAAAGATTAAAAAAAATAATTACATTGTGTGCTGATTAATTAATCGAATCAATCTCAATTAACCGCATCTGAGAAAAGACAAGCGTTGGAACGACTTTTTCCTCTGTGAATGATTGCATGATTTAGGGGGGAAAACCTATTAAGATTTTTCTTTTAAAAATTGTGATTTCTTTTTTTTTTTTGTCAAAAGAATTTTGTGATTCTATATCATATTCTTTTTTTTTATGATTATTATTACTGAATTAAAAAATTATATTTTTGTCAAAGAAAATTATTTTAGAAGTTTAAGTATTACTATTGTAATATTTCACTGTAAAATAAAAAATAAGAAAAATAATATAACTGTAAAATTAAAATACTGATTATATTTATGGCTTTTTTAATTTCTTCATTTTCAAACGTTAAACTTTTGAGCTTTTGATTTCAACTAGTGCTCAATGCAGATCCAAATGGGTGGGGCTTGACCTAGTCCAGCTCCACTTCTGTGAATTAACCTAATTAGGTTTAGGGATATGGTTAAGGTTAAAGGGTTAGGGTGTGGTTGGACCTTCCAGCTCAACTGAGGTCCAGAGAGGGGGAACTGGACGTCAAGCTCCACCCATTGGCTCTGCAGTGAGCAGACTCTGTTTATTTTGGCAGAAAACCCGAAGGGAGTCCTAAAATCTTCTCTTTTGTTGACAACAGCTGTTTTATATGCACTTTTCATGACAAGTTTGGGAAGATGGTTGGCACATTGGTTTTGCATTCCCAAATGCACGTTATAAGCAATCCATACTCTGAGCACATGTAGAATGAGTTTTTGTGCATATATTTATTTAATTAAATTGCAGCCATTGCAATTTAATAATTCCACTAAGCCTTGTTATGATTTAATTTGGACAAGTTTAGCTACTAGACTAGTTTGTAGCTGGACTTGATTTCATTTCTTGACACTGATCCTTTCCTATAGCTTCATGTCATAATTGACGATTCCTAAAATGTGCCAATTTATCAAAATGTGTGTAATAACAGTGTCTTGACTCCAGAATAAGTGTAATGGTAAGATGACTGTGTTTCATGGCTGTAAGATCAAGGTCATCAAGTCCATGGCATCTTCAACCTTCCTCACTCCATCTAACAAACTCAATCTCTCTTTATCAGCCATCATCTCCCCACACCTTTAATCTTTATCACTTTCCCATCATGCACATACTCTCCTTTCAAGCACTGCCTTTTTATATTGATTCTTGTTGTGAATTTAAGTACTTCTGCGGCTCAACAAAATAGAAATGTTATAATTGTTTCTTTTTGTGTGTGTAAGCATGTGTGCTCAGGTGCGTGGCCGGCAGGAGGGTGCGAGACGTGGGGCCCCGCTGGGCGACACACAGCCTTTTTATCACAGGAATGAGCTAGTACTATTTTAATTAAAATGTCAGAACAAATACTGGCAGAGGTCTTGAGGATGAATCGCTAGATAAGAAGAGCAGTGGGCCTGAACAGGTCAGAGAGACAAAGTCACCTGGGTAGATCTTCATTCATCCCCATGGTCAAAGCTGTGTGTGTGTGTGAGATAGAGAGAGAAAGACAGTCTGTTTAGATCATGATGGAGCCAAATGGAACAAATCAACAGCAACTACTGAAGATTTCCTTGGGGATTTTGAACCCATTGAAAAGATCAAGGCTCATATATGACCATGTGTAGACTAGATAAAAACAACTCCAAACACCTTAGCAACTACATAGTAATGCCCTGGTAACCACCGACAACACCCTTTCATCATGGCCCTGTTTACACCTGGTATTAAGATGTGTTTTGGTCGATCAGATCACAAGTAGACGATGGAGACACATTCCTGTTTACACATGGTGTTTTAATCTGTCTCTTTTGTCCACTTTCAACCACTTCTGTCCTGATTTCTTCGAGGGGAGGGTCTATGGGCGTATACATGTATGAGCTTTTACAGATCTTTCAATCTAATGGATGAAGATAAGCTCACGTAATTCACATATGTACAGGGAAGGAGACCACGGAAAACACAAAAAACATCAGCTTTCATTTCTGGTCTGGCAGCTGCAAGACCACTCTGAACGTAGTGAGTGCATGTTAGAAATCAGGAATGGTGAGAGAACATTGTGCTTGGGATGTTTTTCATCTTCAAACCAAACTTGGGTCTCCATCTGACAGTTTAAATCCAGTCTGGCTAGCGCGCCTCCCATAATGATTACACATTAAGTCAGTAGGCGGAGAGTAGGCTGTCTTTTTTGGCCGTTCAAACATATTCAACCAAATGAGCATCTACACTATGAAAGCAATCCGGTCGAATGCGTTTTCGATTCCCTCTGGAGGTGGTCGAAAGTGGACAAGCTCAAAGCGTTTTACACCTGTATTTAGTGTCGTCCACTTGTGATCCGACCGACCAAAATGCATCTTAATACCAGGGCCCATGATGGTGAGATTTGCATGGGAAAACACTCACATTTTTCTCAGTGTACAAATGTATTTTCTTACATTTAATCATTTAGCAGACGCTTTTATCCAAAGCGACTTACAAATGAGGAGAGCAATAGAAGCAATCAAGCTAACAATAGGGCAGCAATATGCAATTGCTGTTTTTTATTGATATAGAACAGTAAGTGTTAGTATTAATGGGTCAAGTGTTGCCAAAAGAGATGTGTCTTCAGCAGTTTCTTGAAAATGGCTGAAGACTCAGCAGCTCGGGTTGAGTTAGACAGCGTTAACTGAGTGTTGAGTTAGTCATGCCACCAGCCGGGAACAGTCAAGGTAAAGGTCCGTGAAAGTGAGTTTGTGTCTGTTTGGGATGGTACAACAAGGCGCCATTCACTTGCAGAACGCAAGCTTCTGGAGGGTACATAGGTGTGAAGTAGTGAGTTTAGTTTTACGGGTGCAGAGCCAGTGGTTGTTCTGTGGGCAAAGTCAGTGCCTTGAATTTGATGCGAGCGGCGATTGCCAATGGCAACCAGTGCAAGTTTATTATGAGAGATGTGACGTGAGCTCTTTTAGGCTCCTTAAAGACCACTCTAGCTGCATCATTCTGGATCAGATATTTGACAGTGCATGCTGGAAGACCTGCCAAGAGAGAATTACAATAGTCCAGTCTGGATAGAACAAGAGCTTGGACAAGGTGTTGTGTAGCGTGCTCTGAGAGGAAGGGCCTGATCCTCCTAAGGTTGTATAAGGCAAATCTGCAGGACTGGGCAGTTCTAGCAATGTGGTCTATGAAGTTCAACTGATCATCATTTAGAACTCCAAGGTTCCTGGCTGACCTGGATGGAGTTATGGTTGATGAACCCAGTTGAATGGGGAAGTTGTGATGAAGTGTTAGGTTGAGTGGGCCGAGACCACAAGAAGCTCTTTCTTCACAAGGTTGAGTTGAAGAATGGTGGTCCTTAATCCAGCAAGAAATGTCTGTCAGGCAGAATTAGATGTGAGTAGCTACAGTCGGATTCTCTGGTTGGAATGAGAGATAGAGTTGTGTGTCATCAGCATAGCAGTGATAGGAAAAATCTTGTTTCTGAATGACAGGTCTTAGTGATGTCAGTAGATGAAGTGAAGAGAAGAGAAGTGGTCCAAGCACTGAGCCCTGAGGCACTCCAGTAGCTAGATGTTGCGACTTAGACACCTCACCCTTCCAAGACACACTGAAGGATCTACCTGAGACTAAAACTTAAAGACTTAAACCATTGGAGTGCGGTTCCTGAGATGCCCTTCGTCATGAGGGTTGACAGGAGGATCTGGTGGTTAACTGTGTCAAAACCAGCAGACAGATCCAGCAAGATGAGTATTGAAGATTTGGAAGCTCAGAGTCTCAGAGCTTCAATAAGCGAGAGTTGGGCTATCTCAGTTGAGTGTCCACTTTTGAAACCAGACTGGTTGTTGTCCAAGAGGTTGTTCTGTGCAAGAAAGGTGCAAAAGAATTGGTTGAAAACGACTAGTAAAATCTAAGATGTTGTGAGGTTTTTTTAAAGGGTTGTAGAGGCCAGTGAGTGTTTAGTGTCTGTGTGTACTGAGGCAGTGTACCAGTGTGTGATAGAGGGTGGGAGTGGTGTGGGAGTGGTTTGGGAGGTTTGCAGCTGCAGGCATGTGTTAGCCGCCATCAGGAGTGCTGCTGTATGCTAATCTGACATTTGTCACATCTGGGAACATGTGTGCGTATGTATGACCGAAAGAGAGCCACTGCCTCATCTGGCTGTCGGCCCAAACACTTTCATACTTACAGATACTTCAATATAATTTTTAAACTTAAGATATAAAATGATACATACTAACCAAACATAAATGTATATAAAATAGTATATTTTATATAAAAGTTAATCTTCGAATTTCACTCACTTTGAGCAAACATTGAGTCATTGGTTCAAGCGAGGAATGAAACCCCATTGCAGTGTATGTTGCTCAGAGACACGCAACGCTTGATTCTGCTTTCATATCATTTGGAACTAGTTTTGTTCGGTGAGCAAAAGTGCTGTCAAATCGATTAATCGTCATTTAATCTTATCTAACTAAAGTTTGTAAATATGTAATGTGTGTGTGTGTGTGTGTATGTATGTAATGTGTGTGTGTAATGTGTATACATACATACACACACACACACAGACACACTTTTATGTTAGATGTGATAAATTGCAAATGATCGATTTGACAGCACTAACTAATATGTATTGTTTATTTTATATAATTATTATATCATTTTTATATTTTATTTTATTAATATTGTCAAATACCACAATTTAAAATTATGGTGTTATATTTGAATATATTTTTAAATTGTAACTTATTCCTGTGATCAAAGCTGAATTTTCAGCATCATTACGCCAGTCTTCGGTGTCACATGATCATTCAGAAATCATTATAATACATATTGAATATTCTAATATGCTGATTTGCTGTTCAAGAAATATTTTTATAATATTATAAATGTCTGTCACTTTTGAGCATTTTAATGTTGCTGGTTAAAAGTAAAATTATCTTTTAAAAAAAATCGTACTGTCCCCAAACATTTCAAAAGGAGTGTATATGTCAGGAATAATTGATGACGGTCCATTGAATTATTAGAAAATAATGCACACCCGAGGTGGTAATGCGGCCACGACGTGAAACAGAGTGCACCTCGGGTATGCTTTGCATTACTTTCTAAAAATTCATTGGACCATAGTCAATTATTCTGTTTATACTACAGTAACCACACCTCAAGACAGTGAAGACATCAAGATGTTGTATTTCAAGACAATTGTTGTTGGCTGGAAGGACCTTTTTAAATAGCTGAAATCATTTGGCGAAGTAATAAGGAAATGTAATGTGGTCAAGACCTGCCTGGAACTACTTTAGCCACGCGTTTCCCTGAAAATAATATCACAACTTAGAAAGTTCGTCTTCAAATCAAATCAGAAGTATTCAACAACCCCGTAGTATAAGATGTTTTATTGTATCATATTAGTATTGTTTTTATGCAATTATACATCATTATAAATAACAATATTTTTTCAACACTTGGTTATTCTTTTTCTCTTTGTCCATATATTATCTAGTCACATGTTCTTGGCTGTCTGGACTCTATAATAGAAGTGATTCTTGGCTGTGTGTGTTCAGTGTTTTGTGAATCAGTGACTCGGCAGCATTCAGAGGAAAGGATGGGTGGTGTATTTGAAGCGGCGTTAAACATTGATGCCGCCACACCTCTCCCCCTTGCCAAATTAAGCAAATCATCGGGCCACTCCGGGCAGGAAAAGGAACACGCGTCATTATTGTGTGACATTTGGGTAATGACCGTTCTGACATTTCAGACTGACACCTTCTCCCTCTCGCTTTTTCTAGCCTTTCTTTTCCCACCTTTTTGCGGCAGAGGCTCGTGTGTTTAAAGGGTAATGATACAGACTGACAGCTTTACGCTTTAAACGAACCAGCGAGACACACGCACACACACTCTTGAGATTCTCTGCTCTTCTGTTGGACCATAGAGCCCGTCTCGCCTAAGATGTCATCAAAGAAGAAGAAAAAGAGATTAGATGACCCACGTCATGCAGCTGCTAGCAAAATATTAACAATGATTCATCTCATGATAAATCAACGTCAGTCTTTTATAACTGGCAAAAGTGGTGTATATGAGAAAAGTGCCATTTTTGACAATATTATTCCTACTTTTGTCTAGATGGCCCAACTAAAGCAGTCTGCAGTCTTACACCAGTCTAGAGAGGCATGTAAAACAAAACTGAGATTGATTTGTTGCTCAACATGTTGGTCTGTTGATCTATTCCTGGTGTTTCTATACAATAAAATCAGAAAAGTAGACAAGACTGTTGCTGCATCTGAAATTAAATACTTCCCTACTATATATGCGAAAAACAGTATGTGACAAAAGAGTAATATGTCCGAAAAACAGTAGAATCTTCTGCTGAGAGTCTGGAGTGTGCATTTGATGGACACCGTGGGAGAGGATTTATGAGTGGAAGTGAAGCAACGCAACTGACACTGGTAGGTCATGTGACAGAAAAAACATGGCGGATGTAGTATGTCCACATTTCATACATACTAACCATATTCAGAATATTATATTGTACTTTTGGCCGCAAAGTAAATTCAAATGTATCTTCTCTCACAGTATGTGATTTTCGATGCAGCGTGTATGGCCCTGTTTACACAGATGCGTTTTGGTCGATCGGATCCCAAGTGGGCAATGCTTAATACACTGAAATAATTTGTAATCATTATGGGAGGCGCGCTAGCCAGACTGGATTTAAACTTTGTCAGATGGAGACCCAAGTTTGATTTGAAGACGAAAAACGTACCAAGCACGATGTTCTCGTACCATTCCTGATTTCTAACATGCACTCACAGCGTGTGTGATCTTGCAGCTGCCAGAGCAGAAACCAAAGCTGGTGCTCTCAGTTTGTTTTACTGTCGTCGTCTTTATTCGTTCATATTTAAATTGGACAAGCTTATTTTGTCCATTAGATCGAAAGATCTGAAAAGACATTAATTTACCCACACATAGTATGTCTACAGGTTTTTCATCAACTCATAAAAAACATTCCGCTGTCCTTGGTGCTGAAATTCTCACTGTACGTTTCATATTAAAAAAAACACCAACATGTCATCTTGCTGTCATTTGTTTTGTTACAAACATACTGTTATTGTGTGTATGGAAGCATCTCACATTTAAACAATGATGCAAACTCCATCATTTGCATACATTTTGGGTTCTAATGTACACTTCCACAGCCTTGTTTTTTTTTTGTTATACTTTATTCTATTTTTTATTTATTTTTTCATATATAATACATTTATAATCAATATTCATAAATAATTCATAAAAAAATGTCATTGTTATGTTTAAAAATATATTATATAAAGAAATTATAATATCAATATAGGTTTTTTACGTTTATTCAGTGTTGGCATGATCAATGTACAATGTGCCATCCTGAGGTAAATAAAAATAGTAATTTAACAGAAAATCTTCAAAATATTGTGTGACATGAGTTTTGTTTCAAATAAACTACAGAAACGACTCCAAAGCAAAAAGGATATTGTTTAAATGATAACATACATGCATAAATGTTCCCAAAATTAACAATGAATAAATAAAAAGGACTGAGTAGCAATAATAATACCATTTATAAATATAATATTGGTGGCTAGGTTAGTCATAATTATATATATATATTATTATTATTAATAAAATTGATATTAATGATATTTCTTATAAATTAATGTGTTGATTTCCATCACCACAACAGCAATTGATTTCTTTCATATAAATGACACAATAACGCTAGAATCTGTGCCCACATAATCCTAACAACCCAACATTAATACATTTCTACAATATTTTGCATTTGCATGTTAATTTATTGAATATTAAAATTAATTGTGCTAATTTGATTGAGCATAGTACTTTCGGCTCCCAAACATTTAACCAAAAAATTGTTTTTGACCTCATATATTCCCAATATATAATCTCAAAATCAGTGCAGAACATATGAGAAAAGTGCATAGGTTCCACCTAGGTCAGGAGTGTCCAGTCATCCTGCAAAGTTCAGCTCCAACCCCAACTGAACACCTGGACCAGCTAAACAAGGTCTTACTAGGCATACTAGAAACTTGCAGGCAGTGGTGTTGAGGCAAGTTGGAGCTAAACTCTGCAGGACTGTGTTTGGGCACCCCTGATCCCCTAATATAGACTGACCCAGGCTTAATATTTGTAGGAATTGTCGAGGCAAGACATCTAAAATGCATTAAGACATTAAAAGACAGTAAAGAAATGACTGCTTAAACCTCCCGTGCAGGTTTGGAGGAGAGAAGCAAGCCTGGAGTGCTGTGGGTCATGTACTTCAACATGAGGGACACGTCGGCCCAGGACAGCAGCAGCTACAGCCTGCCGAGCAACGTTCACGTCTGCACTGGTCCCGACAGCAGCCTGGGCAGCGACTACTCCATTAAACTGGTGAGTCCAGCAGAGGGAGGCAGACACGACGTTCTATGGATCAAGTATTGCCTCTAGGCTAAATTATAGGATGATTTTTGATGATTACGACACAATTATTATCGTTTCTGATTATTTCCAGGCTGAATCAGTGTTTCATCATCTCCTCCCTGATGAAGATTTCTGTCCGCCTGCACCCAACCCAGAGGACATCATCTACGACGGAGACGGCCCGCAGGCCGAAGGGTCAGGGTTTGATGAGAGTAAACACACAGAAGAGGATAAAAGCCAGGCCGAGGAAGAGAAGAGTCCATCGACTGAGAGCTCTGAACCTGCAGAGATGGACAGTGTTACCCAGGAGACACCGCTGGACACGAGCTCACCCTCTGAAGAAGAACCCCTTTAGAGCCTTTTCTTCATTTCCTCTACAATCACCACTTCACTGAGCATATGGAATCCAAAATACATAGTCTCAACTCATCAACCCTTTTTATATATTTTATGTGCCTTTCTTTTGCACTTTCACACTCAGCACCCTGACCGGTTACTGTAAACGGTTTATAAATGTACTTTTTGAAAACCAATATGCTCTTTTTTTTCCAGAATGTATTCATATGTATTCAATATTTTGCATGGTTCAAGCAAGGTGCCTATTATATATTCTACAGGACAAACACACTGATTTTGGTAAGGGCAAACACTGATTTTGGAACCTTCTCAAGATTCATTTGCCAAGAACTTGTATTTCAAATGTCTTTTTAAATGCTTTTGTGTCTCAAGTCTGCTTTGCGTCATCACATCCTCAAGTATTTGTGTAGCTATAAATGTGTCATGCAGAAAGGGTTGCTGGCATTAAATATTTAATGGAAGATGTATTTTAGTGTCATGTCTGCAGCATTATTTGTGTTTGTGTGATAATATATATAAATATATATATATATATATATATAAATATATATATATATATATATATAATTTAATTATTAGTGCATTTTTCCCTGTAGTCAATAATTTCCTTAAAACTAATCTTTGAGCACCAAAATGACACATTTAAACGGACTTGAAAAAATTTCTTCATGCCTTAAAATAGCTTTAATGTCATTTTACAACTTTGCCTCATTTGGTATACATGGTTCTATGAATATGCAAATTAGCCCCGCCTCCACTCACTCACACCAGTTCAGAGATCCACTGGTTGACGATCACCTGATTTGTTACAAGGTAGTTTGTGACATCAGAAACACCAGCGATTTCGAGACTGTCTTAAATGCACTGACTAGAGTTTAAGGAGAAAATACTCCGCAATGGTCTTGACATGAATTTGCACATGGTTCGTCTTAAAGCATATTAAAAACATCACATCGATAAATACTTGATACTTGAACAACTTGATTTTCTCCACAGGGGGACTTTAAATTAACTGGAGATGTTAATTCCCTCTCACCACAACAGCATGTATCCTTAATATTCCCTTCATATCTGTCCTTTCATATGACTGACACAGTAACATTCCATGTGTAACATTTGTACCAACAGAATCCTAACGCCCATCTTTCTAATACATTTTTACAAATTCCTACGCATTTGCATGTTAATTACATATTTTTGGAGGACAGTTTTTTCAGCACCTAAACATTAAACTCCATCCACTAAACAGAATTCCCATAGATTGTCTCTCAGATACATTTAAAGTGCTCAGCCACCCTGCAGTATTGAACTTGACATCGTCTGTCACTGCGAAACTCCAGTGTAAACTGAGGCCGAGCATCAGTGCAGTTTACCTGTTCTGAAGGCGATGTGAGGAAGTGAGAGAAGGAGCACAGTTTGATGACATTTGGTTTGCACTGCCATGGATGAACAGATGGCTCATTATGGTCGTCCCTCACAGCGCTTGCTGTCTATGTTTCTGTGGAATTTGATATGGGCTCTGCTGAGGGTATTTACCCGTTCTGGAGGGGATGGATTACTGCTGAACACATGGCCCAGGTTAGTCCCAGACCAGAGGAAGTGTGCTGGTTCTTTTAGGCGGCTGGGAGTAAAGCACACCCCTGACAGCACTGACGAGTGTTTAGAGTCAAGTCAAAAGTGATGCGTCACGTTATAAACCAGTCTTAGGTTTAATGTACTCAGTTTGTAGGTTGCGCATGTGTAGGTGTAGGCTTAGAATGCAAAATGCGATGTATTTTGAAGCTGCACTGCAAGCTCCTGATCAAGCGCTACTTTATCACTATCCTGTGAGAAAGAACTACTTTATTTCAACCCTGTGAATGTCATTTTGGAATGCATACGCTTACATTGAAATAGATGACTGAGTTTATTGTGCCTGGTAATAAATCATAAAATGTAAATAAATAATACATTTTTCCCTTCAATATTTCTTTGGAAAATTGTGTTTTGTGTCAACCCTGTTACAAAATGTTCAAGGTTTGTGATCAGTGCAAATATGTCTAATAATGGCCTCAGCTATTAAGTATCATTGCACCACACAGTATTATTCAGGCTGTTCCGGTGATTAAAACTGGAATTTATCTCATTACAGAGTTGAACTATCAAGCTTGATGAATTTATGTGTTGTTAGTAAGCCTGAGCCCTGACCCTAAAGCACTACTTTTTCAACCCTGTTCCTGTAATTTAGGAATTCACACATACATTTGAATAGATGACTGAATAATTGTGCCTGATGATAAATCATACAATAAACTGAAATAAATATTAATAAATTGTGCAATTTTTTTTTTAAATCATGTGCTTTGTGTCAACCTTGTTACATAAAAAAATGTTTCAGGGTTGAAGATCAGTGCAAAAATGTTTAATAATGTCCTCCACTATTACATATCATTGCACCACACTGTTCACGGGTTGTTCTGGTGATTACTAGTTCTGGTAACTATCAAGCTTGATGAATTTGTTTGTTGTTAGTAACCCTAAGCCCTGACCTAAAGCACTACTTTTTTTTAACCCCGTTACTGCATGTTTAAGAATTCATGTAGTGTTTATAAATTTGAAAAATGAAAAGGTAACTGTTTTTTTGTGCCCTTGTAATAAATCGCACATCATTATTTATTGAAATATAGATAACGCATGCCATTTCTCTTTAAAATGTGTTTTGTGACAACCCGGTTACAACCACAAATGTTCTAGGGTTTAAGAACGTCCAATAATGGCCTCACAGCATTATTTTGAAGCTGCGCTGCAAGGTCCTGTGATCATGCACTTTATCTCTATCCTGCGACAAAGCGTTGTTTTATTTCAACCCTGTTACTGTCATTTTGGAATTATAAATGTAACGTCCAATAATGGCCTCACATCAAGTAGGCCTATCATTGCACCACAACTGTATTATTCACATGTGTGCTGGAGATTAAAAAATGGTGTTTATTCCATAACAGAGTTGAACTATTAAGCTTTATGAAGCCAACGTAAGTGTAAACATAATGAAATAATGATTTAAAAAAACTTTTAGAGAAACATACTTCGGTTTCAACCACAGAGGCAAACAATATTGCAGTTCCTTTGGATCAAACCATTTTAACAGAGTTGAACAGAACATGGCGAAAAGACGAATGCCACATTTTATCTAAATATGAATTGATAATTGATTCATGTTTTATATAATATATATACATTTTTTTTTATTTTTTTTGTATAAGCAACACACACACAAAACTCCAATAAAGGAAATTTCTTCCTTTGCCTTTACTCAAATCTCTCAAATAATGTAAGTTCACTATATACTGTTAATTCATGTGAGGACATGATTTTCTGAGAGTGACCTACTGATAATTTCCCCCAGCTGAGACACGAGAACCTGAGATCTCAAACATGCCCTTATTTAGGTTTAAACCTATTGAGTGTCCATATCTGCTTCATGCTCTGTGATCGATTTCCTCAATTTTCGTAATTTCATGACAATCCTTTATCTCCAGCATTTTGGTTTCATCTCATTGTTTTGGGGGGCATGAGATTATTTTCTTCTCTCTTGAGTGACCTGCCTGCTCAATAGCATCATTGGGAATCAATTTTCTGCATGGAGAGTCTTGACATTCAAACGCAAAAGGGTAGAATGTGCCACAGGCAAGACACCTAGCGGGGGCCGTGCTTCTCGGCACTACGGGGTGCATTCAGTCAGGAATCTTTCGGGACTTACTCTTCGGGACAAAATGTTTCTCAACAAATTGAGGATTACGACAAACATTTTTTAAAACCTATAGCTGATGCCTCTGGCTACATCTGATTTTATCTTTAAGAGGACCATTTAATAAGGTGCTTTCTAGAGGTGCAAGAGAAAGGACACTAAGGATGATTAAACATGTCTAGATGACCCATATGCTCAATACAAGAGCAAGCATAATGAAGATGTTTAATCATTTTCAATAAATCATTAGAAGTTCAATGGAGTATTGGAAAATGTTGAGGTTGGACAGGCGGTATGACAGTTGATGCCACGTTTTAATCCTTTGTTTGTTTCAAGTCAAGCTGTCATTTTGTCAAGTTAAGCAAAAAAATGAAATGTTATTTAATTGTAAACATTTAGGATACATGATTTATTTCAGATTTTGTGAAAATTACATTTACTACATCTTTATATTTATCCCATGCTGTTAAACATAATTCGTCGATCGTTTATTTAAAATGAGAAGAAACATGTAAAAAGAAAGTGTCAAACGTCCCCACGGCGGAAGATACACAGATGTATGTCTTAATAAGATGCAGCACTTCTGATTTGAAAAGCTTTCATGTGTTTTTACTGACATCTAGTGGCTATATTATGTAATTACATGAGTTCAATGCGGATTTTTATTTTTTTGGGCTTGATTTTGACTCATGATAAAAAGCTTTTTTTATTTGCTGTGTTCTTATCTCTACACAAAATATATTATTTTTTATAGCCTAATGTTGAAGGGAAAAAGGAAATAAATAAAAACAAGAACATAATGCCCATTGTAATAACTATTAAAAATCTATATTTTTGTATCATTTATTTACTATCATTTATTTACTAGGCTATCATTTATGGCTGCATTTTAAGGTCCAAAATCATTTATTTGCCTCATACATACTACATGAATGTGATGTAATGTATTAAAATGTTTTCCCTCGTCCAACAGTGCAAAAACAAACGAATTAAGGACAAACACACAAACATTATAAAACATAATAAAATGTAACTATGTAGCCTATGTATCTCAACCTCTTTTTTTACACTCTATGATCTCAACTCAATAATATGATGTGAATAAAACAAAATACTATATATTATGTAAATAAAATAGAATATAAAAGTGAAAATAGAATAAAGTAGAGGTTTTGATGCAAAATATACAAAACACAGAAGCTGAACAGTGTGCAATTTTTTTTAATTATTTTTTTTTATTTTTACATACATACGTCATGATAGATACGTGTCGGTGTCAGCATGTGAGGCGGGAATATGTAAAAGTCCTCGTTCACTTTATGGCCACTCCAGTGCAGCAGGTGGCGGAAGTGACATATGTAGCAAACAATAAAGATGGCGACTTCCATAGAGCACGAGGATTCCTTTAAACAAGTACGGGTTTTTTTTGTTGGTACAATATCGAGCGTTTTAGTGCCGTCGTTTGTCGGATTATATTTCAATTTATAATCAGCCGAAATGCCAAATAACTAAGTCGTAAACGGCACTTTAAACTCCGCTAAAGGCTGTCCACATTGAGCTGAATGCAGTGTTTGTTTCGGTGTGATTACAGGAGGAGATTGAAGAAGAGCCCAAAGCACCAAAGATCCGCGAGACACCAGAAGACATCAAACTAGATGCGATTGGCAACACAATCGCATTTCATCCCAACCAAGATATCCTTGCAGCTGGAGACATTGATGGAGATATATACCTGTACGGTTGTTTTTCTCAGTAATCTATAGTCCTCATTTTAGGTTAAGATCAATTTTACCAACTGTCTGTGTGTCTGTGTTATGTTTGGGGTCACACAAATGCTAATGTTGCGTGTTGTAAAACAATAGTTAGTAATTAGTAATTCCCAATTTAACCCTTTAAAAAACGATTTGATAGATAATCGTTCAAGACACTGCAGACAAAACCTGAATTCGGAACCGCGTACTACTCCTACTCTTTCTGCCATAGAAACATATGGTAAGAATAATATGCCACTAGTACGTGGTTCTGAATTCACCACGTTTTCATGGGACGTGACGTCAGCCGCGCAATGCATGTCGGGAGTTTAGGTCACGGAATCTGCGGTATAATTAGAAGTAGACGTTAACGTTTGTATTATACACGTTGAAATGGTGAACGCTTGCTGCGTGGTTAAGTGTGACCGGCGGGGAAAACCTATCGGAAATGGCTTGCGATTTTTCAACTTTCCGACTTGGAAACAGCACAATGGAACTCAGATTTCCGAGTTAACGAAGCGGCGTCGCATGGCATGGGTAGCAGCAGTAAGACGAAAAAACATCACCTTCAGCAACATTCCCCGACACATGCGGGTTTGCTCGCGGCATTTCCATAAAGGTAAGTTATAAGTGAAACACATCCAACTGTTTTGTTTTGTTTGTATTAAAGCTAGCAATGTAAACATGAGCTGTGTCCCAATTCAGAGGCTGCATGCTTCGAACTCCAAGAATGTCGAACTGAGCGGTCATGAAACACCAAAACACATTTTGTGAAATGTAACTAGATAATATACAGACTGCACATAATTGAAAACATTATAGGTAGCCTACTTGTTAAGTTTATTCATTAAAGTATGTTTAGAGCAATTTCTGTCTTCCTGTTTGAAAAGCCAAGTCGGAGCAACGTCACGGATTCTGAAGTCAATGCGTGATACCGGCAAGATCCGTGGTTTTCCAAAGTTACTTGCCACCCAGCATTTTCGCTGGCCACAATATTGTCATCGATACCATGAGGTGAAAATGCCATTTAGATATTTTAATAGTATCTCATAATTTGGCAACCGGTATATTAAGCTGCTGTCACTTTAAGACCTGACAAGCAGACCCATATACTGTTTAAATAGTACGTAATCCCATGGCGAAATTCAAGCCGTGTAACGGCACAATATTCACCTGGAGCAAATGAAACGATTGAGTGAGTAAGTGGAGGTTTGTCAACTTGCAGTTGGAGAGAGCGAGAAGGATGCAGCTGGTATGGTGTGTCTATTCTGCAGTGTATCTAAAAGAGTATTGAAAGCCAATTTCAGTGGTTACGGTTACATTGACGGGTAGGTTTATGGATCAGTGTTTTGTGTAGGTAGTCAGGAGGAGCATTTGAAGGAGCCTTCGAATTGGGATGCAGCTGTGGTTGAGTTGTTGCTAAACATCTAACTTTGCAAGAGTAGCTAGCCGCATAGGTACATAACTAATTAATTTTTTTTTTTAAAAATTGTTGTTTTTAGGCAAACCAGCCTATGAAATGCTAGAGTGTGATCCCGACTGGGTGCCATCATTACATCTCGGGCACACAGAAGTGAAACCAATGGACTCTGGGCGGTTTAACCGGAGGTCAAAGAGACAGCAAGCTCTAAAAAGGAACAATCCTGAACCTGCAACACTGGATCTAGCTGGCCAGAGATCAGAGATGGTTAAGGATGAACCACCAGATGACGATTCACAGATGGATGAAGCTGGCCCAAAAGACAACACTGTAGAGCAGCAGGAATGTAGTTTTTGTAGCTGCAGGCGTGCTGAAATTAACCGCTTGTTGGAGGAGAACAGGAAAACTGAAGGAAGAGCTCTCTCAAAAGAAGATGGAGGAGGATTTTTTGAAAGACGACGACGTGAAGGTCACGTACTACACTGGACTTTCATGTTTTGCTGTTCTGATGGGTGTGCTGACACAACTTCTTCCCTGCTTGCCACTGACCAGCCGAAAACTTTCACCGTTTCAGATGCTCCTCTTAACTCTGATGCGCCTGAGGCTGAATCTACCAATCCAGCACATTGCGTACCTCTTCTCCGTAGATCGAAAGACTGTGTCCACCACATTCAGAGATACCATAGGTACACTGTTTACACATCTCAAACCCTTGGTGCACTGGCCAGAGAGACATTGCTTGCAAGCCACCATGCCACGTCAGTTCGTAGAGGCTTTTGGCAATCGTGTAGCAGTTATTGTGGACTGCTTTGAAATTATCATTGGAAGAGCATCGAATCTCAAAGCTAGAGCGCAGACATTTTCCCACAGCACAAACAAGCACACCCTAAAGTATCTCATTGGCATTACACCCAGGGGAGCCATCTCTTTCGTTTCCCGAGGCTGGGGAGGTCCTGTCAGTGATGAGCATGTGACTGAGAATAGCAGCCTTCTTAACAAACTGTTGCCTGGGGACTTGGTGTTGGCAGCTCGTGGATTTGACACCAGGGACAGTGTCGGTGGACTAATGTGTGCAGAAGTGAGAGCAAGTGGACATAGCAGGCTGAATGCAAAAGATGTGGAGGAGACACGGCAGATAGCTCATCTCAGAGTCCATGTGGAGAGGCTTAGTGGATGCGTACGCACAAAGTACATCATGCTAAATGGAACTGTACCAGTGAGCATGGTGCTCCCATGTCAAGGCGAGGACATGACATTCCTTGACAAGATTGTGTCTGTATGCTGTGCCTTGACTAATATGTGCCCCAGCGTTGTTATGAAACTGCAAACCATGACGTAAAACATGTTAAGTGTGTAAGAATTGCATGTTGCATACCACCTGTTACCAGAATAAATGACAAAGTTATTCAATTCTGTATCTCTGTATTTATTGATAGTTGACAGGAGTGTACAAATGCAGTTCAGTATAAATTCATCTCTCTTTGGTTTGCAGATATTCATACTCCTGCACTGAAGGAGCAAACAAAGAGCTGTGGTCATCAGGACATCATCTCAAGTCCTGCAGGAAAGTGCTCTTCTCCAGTGATGGACAGAGTAAGCATCTACTACTTCTTCATTCATTAGTGTTTCCCCAACACTGACTAAAAGGTTCTGCAGGGATGACGTTGTTGTTTTCTTTAATAGGCAAACCTGGAAGTCAGAATCACCCTGATCCCTCAACAAAAACCAATATGATTCTTCCATTTGCTTTTAGATTTTTGCAGAAAATAAGCTCTGTGACCAGCAAATGTTTATTATTCTTACACTTTTTTTTGCTATAATCTTCACAAATGAACAACTTTTATAAAGTTTGAAGCCTAAATTCAATTGGCAGATGTAAAAAGCTTAACGTAGGCTACACAACACTATTTAAAAATCACCACAGTTCAGATTCCAACAACTCTTGATTCTTTAAAAATAAAAAATTCTGAAAGTTTGAGTTAAAATAGTTTGCGAGAGCGTGATTATAAACACCAATGGCCGATTTCACAGACAAGGCTTAAAATAGTCCCAGACTAAAATGCATGTTTGAGCTGTTTTAACTGAAAACAACTTCCACTGATATCTTTTAAAATATGACAGACTCATTGTTTTGTCTTAAAGGGATAGTTCACCCAAAAATGAAAATTCTGTCAGTATTTACTCACCCTCATTTTGTTCCCAAGACCTTCGTTCATCTTCGGAACATGAATTAAGATATTTTTGATGAAATCTGAGAGCTGGATCACTCCTCCATACTAGGCCATAGGCTTTTGAATTGAAACTTGCCTTTTTGGGTCTTTATTTCAACTATTCATTTCCTTCTGAGTCAGTTAAACTAGTGTAACAGCGTAAGCTTCTGTTGTTGTACGTCACACGCATCAAACACATGACCAGCGTCGGCCAATAGTGAGCCTATGTGTGACGTAGCTCTATGCAAACATACTAGTTTAACTGACTAGAGGCCCACGAGAAGGAAATGAATAGTTGAAATAAAGTCGTTATTTTTGTTTGTTTTTGCGCACAAAAAGTATTCTCGTCGCTTGATAAACTTAAGATTGAGCCACTGTAGTCACTTGGACTATTTTAACGATGTTTTTAATAACTTTTCGAGGCCGGCAAGTTTCAATCCTTGAAGAAGCCTATGGACTAGTATAGAGGAGTGATCCAGCTCTCAGATTTCATCAACAATATCTTAATTCGTGTTCCGAAGATGAACGAAAGTCTTACGGGGTTGGAACAACATGAGGGTGAGTAAACACTGACAGAATTTTCATTTTTGGGTGAACTATCCCTTTAGTATGCACACCAGTAATGATTTTTTTTTTCTAAGGCATGTTTTAAAAAGCCACTTAAATTTCCTAATTGAACTAAGGCCTAATTCTGGCTTAATCTAAGCCCTGTCTGAAAGCTTTTTTAAAAATCACTTTCATAAAGTGAGTAAGTATCTTGAGCTTTTGTTCACCACAGACCTTATTTCAGCCGTTTAACTAAAAACCCATTAAAAAAAAAAAACCTTGACTTTGAGACTATGGAACCAGGAGTGCTAAATGCTTACAAAAATGTCATTTCTCTATATAGCAATTACCAGTGATTTCTCTTCTCTTTGTTCTTCAGAATTGTTCAGCGTGTCTAAAGACAAGGCTGTTCACATCATGGATGTGGAGGCTGGAAAACTAGTGACACGCATCCCGAAAGCTCACACGTATCTGATGTTTCCATCTATTTTTATAAAGCCATTCTCAATTTTTTTTAGTTATTATTCTGGTTGAATTAGTAAAGCTGTTGAAATGTTAGCACAGAGCTCTTTGAACAGCAAAGTAATTAATGTTTTTGATCGTTTTTTAGGGTCCCAGTCAATGCCCTGCTGCTGGTTGATGAGAATATATTTGCGACAGGAGATGATGAGGGAACGCTGAAGGTTTGGGACCTGAGGAAAGGAACATCATTTATGGATCTGAAGCACCATGAGGATTATATTAGTGATATCGCCATTGACCAGGCGAAAAGGACACTACTTACTTCCAGGTAATGTTTTAGGGGACCTAATATGTCCTTTTACAAGTCTTAATTTTGTTTTTGGGGTCTATTAGAATAGGTTTTCATGCTTGATTGTTCAAAATACACATTTTTCATATATTTAACACTGCGGCACCTCTCTTCCCACCACTTTGACGCTTCAAAGAGATTGAAAAACTAATCCATATGAATTGAGTGGTTTAGTCCAAATTGTCTTAAAGAGACTGACTTTATATGATGAACAGATTGAATTCAGGCTTTTATTCACATTTAAACATTGATCTGTGAAAATAAACAGAAGCTCAACTGAACCTGCTTGACGCGCGAGAACAAACATCATTATTTTCTTGCTGAAGCTCAAACGTGCTGCGTAACACATAAAAATGAACCTCATTGGTACTTTCAAATGAAAATGCTGCTATACCCATCAAGGAAACTTGTTCAAAAAATTATATTGCATGTAATTATAAAGTTATGTACTTGCCAACTGGTGATTTCACACGGTGACTAAATAGATTTTGTTTTTGGACCCAAGCAAATTAGTTTGTTCTTTTCACCCCAGTCTATCAAATTATAACAGTCCAACAGCATAACTGTATAACAGTGTGTCCAATGGACTTCCGATGAGTTAATTCGTGGGCAAAGGTACCAAACACTGCATTCCAAAACCAAACAGAAGAGGTCGTCAGTCTTCAGTGATCCCGGAAGCGTGTCTCAATCCACAGGTGAATGTGAGAAAACTAACCATTGCAGATTTCAATCAGATTTACAAAGCAGTAAATGTATATATAGATTGTTCCGCACAAAATAATACAAATATATTAATGTAGAAAAATAGGTTGACTTAATAGATATCTAAAAAAAAAATTAAAGAAAGAAAAATAACCAAACCTTTCCCATCAAGTATTTATACTGTTACGCAAAAAAAGCTATAGGCAGATAGTGAAATCTGAAGAACTGTAATGTAACCGACTGCTGAAGGAAGCCTAACCATGTCCCTTTAGGGGCTCCATAGAATGTTTGTTTGAAAAATGTTTATGCTCTTTCATTAAACAAAAGGACACATGGCGTATTATTTTATGTAATGTTCTTTCTAAATTAGGTGTGCAAATATACAATCATCTTATGTGTAAATTTGATGAAATCTGTTTTTGTATTGTATTTTGGTTTTGTTTGTATATAACTTTTTTTTTTTTTTTTCCTCTCCCAGTGGCGATGGCACTATGGGTGTATTCAATATAAAAAGACGAAGATTTGAACTGCTTTCTGAATTCCAAAATGGAGATCTTACATCTGTTTCTATTATGAAAGTAAGTCTAAACAATGTCAGTATTGCTAATTAATTAACATTTTAGACACTGTGTTTGGCTTTTTTCTTTAATTTTTCTTTACGGTGTTGTGAACTAGAGTTGGACAAAAGCAGTCATAAAAACTACTACACAAAATATCAGCACCTTTGGCATGCTGTTTGTCTAATCGAATTAATTGACCGTAACTACTGTATCCTCCTTAATTTTCATCGCTGAAGTAAACCGTTTCCCCTGAATGTTTGAGGCTTTTGATTCCGTAGCTGTTATTAGTAAACTAAAAGAATAAGGAAGTGCAGTGAACATTAAAGCTATTTGTACTACAAACCAGTTTTTTATGATTAAAATAATATAACAAATGCCACTATACTAGTTTGCATAACTGCAAAAGCCTTGCACATTCATGGTAAAAAATGTGACCACGGTTTCATAAAAAAAGGAGGGTAGTGTAGTTTTAATCATGAAAAAACTCTTTTTTTTTGCCACAGAGAGGCCGTAAAGTTGTTTGTGGATCCAGTGAGGGCACCGTATACATTTTCAACTGGAATGGTTTTGGTGCCACCAGTGACCGTTTCGCAGTCCAGGCTGAGTCTTTGGACTGTATCGTCCCCATTACAGACAACATACTGTGTGCTGCCTCTACTGATGGAGTGATCAGGTGAGGCACGTTTGGAACAGATGTTATGTTACATTGTTACTTTCTTTGTTCATGGTCTTATCTCACTCTGTGTGTGCATAAATGTTAGCAATAAGGTACTCGAGGCATGCTGTTTCGTAAATAAGGATGTTGTCAGGCACGCCGCAAAGCGTGACTATACACAATACAGCATGCCCTCGAGGACCTTTATTGCTTTTATAAAACTGTTTCCACACTGAAAATAGATATATTAATTAAGGTTGCTGAGGGGGTTGCGCAGCGGTTATAGTCATGCTTTATTGTAAATAAAATTTGCTATTGCCCAATCAGCATTAATGACAGCATTAAATAGTCATTTGAATTCTATGGTTTTATGTATCAAGACATAAAAAAAATCATCTCGTCTTTAGCAGGTCTTAAAATGAGGTAAATACAACCTCAGATGAACACCACCACATGACATATTACACAGTGTCATTGTTTATTTAACAAAAACTAGGCCAAAATGGAGAAGCCACGCATGACAAACTAAGTACTGCTTCCATAGGAATTAAGAGGGCAAGAAGCAGTCAGATGCTGATATTGACGGTGAACATCCAATGAAATGAGTAAAACTAATAATAAATACTTAATTTTGCAGGGCCATCAGTATCTTGCCCAACCGTGTGGTGGGCAGTATCGGACAGCATGTTGGCGAAGCCATAGAGGAGATCGCACGATGTAGAGACTCACGTTTCCTGGCCAGCTGTGCTCATGATGAGCTGATCAAGTTCTGGGACATCTCCAGCATACCCGAGATGAAAGTAACCGATTATCGACGTAGAAAGAAAAAAGACAGACGCCTCAAAGCTCTGAGTAATAAAGCTTTTGATACAGGACAGAATTTCTTTGCCGGCCTTTTAGACACAACTGAGGAAAACGGTAAAGAAGAAGAGGAGGAGGAGGAAGGCGACGATGACGACAGTGGAAGCGACTGAATATAATTTATTGCAATCACATTTGCAGTATTGTGTTGCCATTTGTTGTCTAATTAATGTATATTTTCAGATTAACATCTGAATCTGTTTCATTTATATTTGTATAGTTTTTTTTTTTTTATTAGCCTCAATTTCAATGCAACGGTGTCATGTTCTTATTTGAGTTACGGCTCCTTAATAAATCAACCTAACATTTATTGCCCAAAGAATGTAACAAAAAAAAACAAGTTTACTATAGAACTTAGCATTTTTTTAAATCTACTACTGCTTATGGTTTTGTAAACTGGCTTTTAATTAAACTAAAAATCCAATATTTCAAAGTTCAGGATGAAATGCGTATTTGTTTTGATTGGAATTTCACCTGAGAAAAACAAAACAATGAAACTTCAACACAACCATAATATTAAGTCAAGTAGCTTATTTATTGAACATCTACATTTTAAATTACTACATATTCAGAATATTTTGTTTGAGGTATATTTAAATAAAATATGTGTGGTTGTGTGCGCATGAGAGAGAGAGAGATACAGATAAGATCATCAGTTCATGCCAGTTTAAGTGTATTCTGCCATAGAAGCAAATGTCCTGTATACCAATGGGATAGCTGAAATTCATGGTTGTAACAATCAAAAAGCGCCACCAAAGAATAACTCTGACATCAGAGGCCATTCTTAACAGAAGGTCTGGGTTTGAAATAGGTGGGTTTTCTTTAAATACCTTGCAAGCCAGATAAAAGCTTTAATCCCGAATTTAAATCCATGAATTTACGCAGTGGCTCAGACGGGTATGCCAGAGGAAGAAGCAGACTGGCTACTCTAGACTGACTGGAATGGATGGAAAGTCTTTGCCCTGTTTAGGAAAGGAAACAAAAGCTGCTCCCTCAGGCTTAATCATCAGAACTTCTCCATTCTTGCTCTCATCTTTCAAAAGAACAAGGAAGGCCTTGGCAACAGCGTCAACCCTGTAACAAAATGACAACAATTACATTGACTGTACGAAACCTGGCATCTACACAAATGTTTCTAAATTTGTGTTAAATTCATAGTCTTGTTTTGTCTCCTGGGAGGATGGATAAACGTGTTAACTCACTCCAGACAGCCGTGGTTCTCCATCATCATCTCCGTAATGCTTTTCAATGGAAAGAAACTTCCGGTATGCTCTTCTGATTTCATTAAGGACAGAAGACTGGTGTTCACAAACCACGGACAGAGGATGTTGATTCTCACCCCATAGTCAACCAACTTGGAGACGGCCTATTTGACACATGCAATTTAAAGAAAATAATCTTTTTCACAAAAAGATTTGAATGCTTTATGCATTACTTTCCACCATCCAGACTGAAGACTCAATACATACTGCCATGGCACGGCTAAATCCCACCACGCCATGTTTAGTTGCTGTGTAGATGGGCGCCATTGGCAAAGGCCCTAAACCTGCAGCCGAAATTCAAAGATTCAGTCAAGAAATGTCCTTAAAAGCGATAATTCACCCTAAAATGTTAATTATGTCATTTACTCATTAATCTCATGTCGTTCCAAAACGTATGATTTTTTTCTTCAGCAGAACAGAAAAGAAGATATTTATAAATGTCCAATGGGGCCTAAAACAATATTGGACCCCACTGACTTTCATTGTATGGTCAAACTAGCTAAATATCTTTATTACATTTAAGCATATAGCTGATGCTTTTATCCAAAGCGACACACAAAAGAGGAACTAAAGCAATTAGTCGAAGAGCCAACAATATTCATAAAATACAATGCCAGATTTATTAGACAAGATTAGGAAGCAAGCTAGAGAGGAGAGGTGCAGATAAGTAGGATAAAAACAAAAGAAGATATTTTAAAGAATGTTGGCAACCAGACAGTTGATGGACCCCATTGACTTCCATAGTATTTTTTTTCTTGCTATGGAAGTCAATGGGGTCCATAAACTGTCTGATTACCAACATTCTTCAAAATATCTACTTTTGTGTTCAACAGAAGAAAAACTCCTTCAGCTTTGGGTCAACATGAGGCTGAGTAAATGATGACAACGTCTCAATTGATGTCGCTTGTTCAAATGAGTAAATTACAGAATTTTCATTTTTAGATGAACTATCCATTTAATTTCACAGATATATTTTTATCCTGCCTTTTCATTTTTATTTCATGAGTTCACCTGCCCATCCAGTCTTAATAATTAATGTTAAACAAACGTGGCTTGCTGTCCTTAATAGAGGCTTGGCTCGAGCTCCGAGCTCAAAAAAGTGTTTACCACAGACAGCAAACTAATCAACTGTGAAGTAGTTTGGTGATATAAGGAGAGAAGACTAATAGATTTTGTCGTCCCGTGCAGAATACTTTTCGCTGTTGCGGGGTTGAGGAAATATGCAATGCAATGAACATACAATTGATATGCAATAAATTTTAATCGTGGGAGAAATAACTGCTCTTTCAAAAAAGAAAAGAAAGGATGTATAGGTTTGAGGATGTTAAAATTGGATACATAGTTTTAAGGAGTTTTAAGGAAGTAAAAAGAGTATGTATGGTTTTAAAGATGTAAAAAGAGGATGTATGGTTTTAAAGATGTAAAAAGAAGATGTATGATTCACAAGGCGGGGCCGAATGCCGGAAGAATTGTCGCTGGGAACGAGCAATGCCTGCTGCTTTTATACGCTCGTAACAATGACTGACATGATTGAAATGAATGACTGAATGATTAGGCTCCTCCCGAACCCTTGGAACTTCATTCTGTCTGTTTATTTATAGAGACTATATCAAACCTGCCATAGATGCAATGTTGATAATGACTCCTCCATTACCACCATTTTCCTTCTTCATATGTTCTAGGGCCAGATATGTGCCCCGGACCACTCCCCCCTGAAATCACAACATGAACAACAAAACGTTCAGCTGAAGCACAGATCCACCGACAGATAGACTAATAAATAGACGGATAGACAATACTGTAGATAGACAGGCAGACAGACAGATAGACAGACTCCTACCAGGTTTATTGCTATAGTCTTTTCCCACTGTTTTTCATTGATGATTCCTGCATTGTTGCACATAATGTCTATGCGGCCAAACTTTTCTACAATTCTTTCCAAAACTCCTGTAAAGGAAATGTAAAAAAAAAAAAAAAAAATCCATGAGACATCTTCAATCGCTTTCACTGTTCTTATTATCTGCTGTGAAGTTGTTTGTCCTGTAACTGACATCTGATATTGGAAGTCATGTCAGTCACAGGGTCGTGTAATCATTGTCAGATAATAGTTGAGAGATAATCTTGACCTTTAAAATCTTCCTCTGATGAGACATCGACAGCATAAAATTCAGCTCTGTCACGTCCATACTCCTCATCAAGCGTGGTCTTCAATTCATTTCCCACTGATTTATTCACATCGATTAAAGCCACCTGTAATCAAGTGAATCAGTAAGCTATTAGCCTATAGTACAGTAGTGAACAATAGTTGCTTATTGTACAGTAGGTGCGTTTCTGTATCCTTCATCCATTTTAATTTCATATTTTTCTCTTAATGAGGATGACTTGTTAGCCATATTATATAGCCTACTACTAATATATGTAACATATTAAGATTTAAAAAAATGAAAATAAAAGATAATGGTTTGTATTTATTCTTAAAATGTAGGCTATATTTTAGATTTTAATGGATAGAATATTTTATTTAAAAGACTTAATTGTGGCCCCAGTTTGGGTCAAACTTCACAGCACATTTCGAAGACATAACAGCACGAATGTTCGTTCTAAAAGACACTTGTAGTGTCAGGACTTAGTAATGTCTAAATTAAGTGAACTGCAACACTTTTACTGTTCATATAGATAGATAAATTACAATGACATTACAACAAAATCAAATTTGATGACTGGTTAGGGTGATCACAGCGCCAACTACGGTCACAGAATTCGAAAGGCCATTACATTCTTTAACTTTGAGCTGCAGTCTTATCGCAGCCAATTATTGCCAGACAATAAAAAACGCTTGTGCAACGACTGTGTTTGCCATGTCAGATCCAACGTTTTTTTCAGAAATGATTTTGCCTGTTTGTTTTGAGTTTGTCTTAAGGTCAAAAGTTACGAGACGACATCGAATTATTTATAAATATTTATTTTCAATCATTAGCTTATTTTAAGTAGGCTATCTGCATCACTTCAACTTTTCCTACAGCCTGCTATCCAGAATGATCGCCTGCTGTTAAAATTATTTTATTTTATTTTAGGCTATTTTTTTATTTTTTCTGCTATGTATTTATTTTAAAATAGAAATTTTTGCTTTTCTTAGGTCCCGTGTGTTTTTTTAAGATTTCCTCTTTCCGAGTTTTCTAGCTGGTAAACTCGTATAGGCTATTTGTCATTCTGTGACGTACTTTCGAATCTGGAACTAATAGCGGCGCGAGGAAGCCCTTCGACAGACTGAATATTTACAGCACTGTAGGCTATTGTTTCCTAAGCTTGATTTCGGGTAGCCTACTTTCATTTGTACTTGGAGCCTACAAATACAAATTGATACATTTTATAAATTCTTTTATTTTACCTTTGACCCATTTTTCAGGAGTATTTCCACAAAGCTTCTGCCCAAACCCTGAGCTGCTCCGGTAACAACAGCAACTTTATCCTTTAAATCCATCATCAGCCACACACCTGAGAAAGAAACACAAATGAGTGGCAAAGGAGTGAAGTCTACAGTGACTAAGTTACTAACTGCGGATGAATTGAATGAAAAGAGGCGATGGTGAAGGGGTGGAGTTAACCACAACTCACAGATGTAGCGGGTGTTCCAAGAGCCTGCGGATAAAACATCTTATAAGTAAAAGACGATCTGTAAGGCTAAATGTGTATGGTGTCTTGTTCAACCAACAGACGTTATTATGAAAACACTCTGGATAAATAAACCAGTGTATTATTAACACATCCTGAACACTTTTGTTTCAACATCTAAACTGAAGATTTGATCCATTTAACAGAAATTTGCTATAGTATATCATTATACACACATTTACAAATCACACACAAGTTTGTTCCTCTATTTTAGTGATTTTGTATCAGGTTAATGAGTTGTTTATATATCTTAACCCTACCCCTAAACTTTCTATCACTCAACCCTACCCCTAAACATGTGCAAACATATGCTATTTAAATAAAAACAACCTTTGGCCAATTTATAAGCCCTTTTAACCAATGAGGAACAGTAAAATGTCCTCACTGCGATTGTCATCATTTTTCAATATATAAAAGGACAAAAGCAAAATACAAAACCGGATGCAGACTTTGCAGGGGAATGTCTCACTTTTTAGAGAAGTGACAGCAGAATGTATTTTCAAAGCAGAGGTGAACCAAAGGTCTGGTTTGAATAGAACATATGAAATAAACTATGAGAATGATATTAAAAGATACAAACGACAAAATGATCATTCATAAATTGATTATTACAATAATAGGCTAATATACGTTTGATAGGATTACTTAGAAATAACCATAAAAGGATAATCAAAATAATCGTAAGTTATTCATATCTTACACACCACCTGTTGCTTTCACAGTCTGTTGAACCTTATGTGTTATAACTTTTAATAATTTCCTAGATGAAATCTTGTTTTACATGACTTAATCCTCCTCTAGCGATGACACATTCAATTTCAACACATCTGATTCAAGCTGAGGAGGAAGCTGCCTGATGACTAACAGGTTGTTGTTGTTTTTAAGACTTTAAATATTGTAGTTAAGGGATATGTCCTGTATGATACACACTGTCTGTAATTACAAACCAATAGATCCAAGGGTTATGGTGACAGTGACATTGACCAATTTAAAAGGATGGTTCACTTAAAAAATCTAAATTCTATCGTACTCACCATCAAGTTGTCCCAAACCTGAATGAATTTCTTTGTTCTGCTGAACAGAAGATATTTTGATGAATGTTGGTAATCAAACTTGGCCGCATTAACTTCATACTTTGTTTCCCATATATCCTATGGAAACCTAGTCCATCAACTGTTTGGTAACCCATTTTCTTCAAAATATCATATTTTATGTTCAACAGAACAAAGAAGTTCATACAGGTTTTAGATCAACTTGAGTGAGTAAATGATGACAGAATTTTCATTTTTGGGTGAACTATCCCTTTAAGTCAACTGCAACAACAGAACCTGACCAACCTCAGCTGTGCTTGATTATGTTCCAGTTCCTGGAAAGGGGCAAACAAGGGGCTTGGCAATGATGATGAACAACATACTGAACTTCAAAGAAAGAGGAGAGAACAGCCATTTTTGTAAATTAGAGAGGACTATAAGAGGCTGCTTTTGATAAACCAGATATCTAATGTGTTTATGGAAATTCATGGAAATTCATGGAAATATTTCTAAAATATGTTTTGTTCACACGTCAACATCGAAATGTGCACGCACGCACGCACACACACACACACACACACACACTGCATTTATATGTTTATGGACATTTTATAATAAAACTGTGGCCTGTAGGCCTATTGCATTATTAAATAAATGTTATAATTCAGATGTAGGCCTAGGCTATTTAAATATACCCTAATAAATATTCACTGAAGAAACTTGCCATATTTAATAAGTATTGCATCAATTGTTTTAAATATCATGCAATAAGTCAATTAAAATAAGTTAAATCGGGCTATTATTAATTTTTACTTACAAAGATGTTTACATCGTGTAAACATCTTAATTAAAAAGGCATAAAAGAATTGATCATAAATAACGTCTCACAGTTGTTTCATCACAAGCCAGTCAACAAGATAACATTTCTTTTAGATTTTAAACTAAAAGTACGAAAAAGGTGTGTCTTTATTTCTGCCACGGTCTTCTTTGATACACCAGTTTGACCAATCAGCTCTTGCGCCTGTGGTTGCGTTGCGTCGGTATGACGTATTTATGAAAAATGGCGGCTACCCGCAGCAATGAGTTTGGTGACTTGGTTCAAATTAAAAAGCAACTTATTTCTATTATAGCGCAGTGCAAGGAAAGAGGACTCGTCCACAGCGTGAAATGGTAAAATTAGTTATATTTATAATTGAACACATATCAAGAATGCCGCCAGTTATTTAATTGCACTGTCTTAATGGGAGACAGTTAGTTAGCATGACAGCTAACACAATGAAATAAATAGAAATTATTTCTGTATATCAAAACCTAGTCATCTGTATACATAGACATGTTTCTGCACGTGATTTAACGTTAGGCGCGTCTGTAACATGCTGGGCTTTCATTCACTAACATCTTGCATGGCAATACCATGTTGTTTGACGTACCGTTATAACACAGTGGTACCTTTAAAACTATATTCTTTGAAAGACATCGGTGTAACTTACCATGTAAAGAATAAATATGACAATCATTCTGCACCATAATAAATATATAACATAGTATTGGTGGTCCAGGACAAGAAGATAATAAAATGTACTGATCATATTCATCTTTGTTCTGCTTCGTTCAACACTGTGCTGTATGTTGTGTTTTATATTGTATTGTGCTGTTTGAAATATTGTGTGTTGTTATCTAATAATGTCTTAATTGTTGTCTGTAATTTACAGTGTGTATTGCTAAATGTCTACTGAATGTAGGCCTATGCTAAATGTAGTTTCCACATATAGAATCAGAACTGAAGACTGAATGCTAAGTATACTTACTCAAGGAATATTAGGAGTATAGATAGGTGGATTATATATATATATGAAGACAAAAACCTCTAAAAGCCACCTCTGTCAAAAATGAGATAATAATATTGATTGAATGCTCTCCGCACATAGTATACGTTCGTCAAATACTTTCTCTTCAAACTCACTAAATCTCAGCCTCAGCCCATTCAGAAATATCGGTACTTGGGTAGAAACCTATACATTGGAGCCTGATAAAAATGTTAATATTAAACAAAAACTTTAGACTTACTTAGAGGCTTTTGCATCTAAAAACATCATATATATATATATATATATATATATATATATATATATGAATGTATGCACATAATTGTTTTATGCACATATACAGTAGTCAACATTTCAAGTGGATCAAAAAAGTTAATCAAAGTTGTCTCAAGACAAGAACGGGTATTGTTCAAAATTCATGTACAACTTTGATGAAAGGTTTGGATCCAATTCAAACGTTGACTACTGTATATTAGATTGTATGTATTGCTCTGCAGTGTTTAAAAAGTGGACAATTTACCTGTAATTTCTGTTTCAGGGCATCTGAACTGGCATTTTCTTTGGAGACCCTTCCTCTGAATGAGATCCCTCCACCATTAGAGCTAACTGAGGTCAGTCTGGAGTCTGGGCTAGTTACAACTTCTGTCTTTCTCCTGGTAGAAGACCGTGGAGAGCTGGCTGTAGTATATTTGTAGATGTTAATAATAACAGGTGTGGATAATCTGTTTTGCCTGAAGATATGCAGGTGTAAGCGTTGACCAAAGCGTTGCCCTTTCTTCCAGGAGGACGCCCAAGATTTGGATGCTCTTTGTCTGGCCAAATCATATTTTGACCTGAAGGAATATGATCGAGCTGCATATTTTCTCCGTGGCTGCCGCAGTCAGAAAGCATATTTCCTTTATATGTATTCACGCTACCTAGTAAGATGTTTCACTATTGTTTTGTACATATTTTCTATCCCTTCTGTTTGGAGATGAAATGTGGAAGAACCTATATTCTTTTTCATTCACTCAGTCAGGGGAAAAGAAGAAAGATGACGAGACAGTTGATAGCCTTGGTAAGAAAAAAACATTTTAAACAGTGTCTCCAGCACAGACAGTCTCAACTGCTCCCGTCGTAAGCATGTATTTGGTTGCAGGTCCATTGGAAAAGGGTCAGGTCCGAAACGAAGCCCTGCGAGAACTTCGGGTGGAATTGAGCAAAAAACATAGTGCCGGAGAGCTGGATGGATTTGCTCTCTATCTGTATGTATCAAACAGTGTTTGGATAACGGATTACAAGTAATCAGATTACTTTTTCAAATAACTAGTTAACACATTACTTTTGAATTTACTTCAAAATATCTGGGTTACTTAAATAAGTAACGCAAGTTACTTGGTTTTCCCATTTCTGACAGCCCTCCTGTTCCCATGTTGAGAGAAATCGTGATTAGTTCACCTCAAAATGAAAATTTCCTAATAATTTACTCACCCCAATGCCATCCAAGATATCCATGGCTCTCTTTCCTCAGTGGAAGAGAAATAATTTTTTTTAAGGAAAACATTTTTGGATTTCTTGGCAGCCAACGTTTCGAAGTCCAAATCAGTGCAGTTTCAAAGGGCTTTAAAGTGCTTCAAAGGGCTGTGCACGTTCCCAGCTGAGGAATAGGGTCTTATCTAGAGAAACGATCGTTCATTTAAAAAAAAAAAAAACATTTATACTTTTTATAACTACAATTGTTCGTCTTGTGCTGGTTTCCAACGTGATGACGTAAAGCCTGGCGCGTCGCAGACCAGCACAAGATGAACAACTGTGGTTAAAAAGTATATAAATGTGTTGTTGTTGTTTTTTTTTTAGAAAATATGATTCCTCAGCTGGGAACTTGCACAGCTCTTTGAAGCACTTTAAAGCCCGTTGAAACTGCATTGATTTGGACTTCGAAACGTTAGTTGCCATTGAAGTCCATTATTTGAAGAAAAATCCAGAAACGTTTTCCTTAACTTAATTTCTCTTCCATTGAGGAAAGAAAGACATGGATATCTTGGATGGAATTGGGTTGAGTAAATTATCAGGAAATTTTGAGGTGAACTAAGTTGTTGTGTGCGCTGTGTGAACATGCTTATTGCAGTTGTATCTTGCTTTTCACATATTCAGTATTCCTCCAAATGAATAAAAACAGTGAAATGCAAACTTTTTATTACGCAAACCTGCAATAATTAAATATGTTAAATAGCACAAATATACATCATGTATTTAATCTCACTTTATTAAGCAGTGCTTTTGCTGCTGACTGCCGATAATTCAACCATGCTAATAAGCAAAAATGTGTTTTTCAAAAATGTGAATCACATTTGTGTTAAAATTTGTGTTTATTGCTGAAGAAAGTGTGTTGAACTTTCTTTTCATGCTCCTATTCTTCTGCGATCCAGAACGGCAGCACATCTGAAAAATTAGTTTGAGTTGCGCCCTCTACTGTACACGCATGAATTTGCATTTCTTTCAGCCTGTGAGGCTAATTTATTTCACTTTTGGTGTGAAAGTGCCTTTACACATGCCAAAAATATAGGTTTTTTGGGGGTCATTAAAAAAGAAAACAAGCAAGACCAGCCCAGGCGTGGAAAAGCAACATAAAAGTAATGTAACACATTACTTTCCATAAAAAGTATCTCTCACAATTTTTTTTGTAACTTTTTTAAAGTAACTCTCCCCAACACTAGTGATTTCTGGTTTGCACATTGTAGGAAAATACTAAAATAAACTATAGTTTAAAAAACAGTGGTCTTCTAGGACTGCTTGTTAACTTTTTGTTAATATAATCTTGTTTTTCACCAGTTATGGGGTGGTTCTTCGGAAACTGGATTTGCTGAAGGAGGCAGTAGAGATCTTTGTCGCTGCGACACACGCTCTCCCTCTGCACTGGGGATCATGGCTGGAGCTCTGCAATCTCATCACCAACATTGAAATGGTCCGTGTGTTTCCCAACCAGCTGTGCTCTGCCATGGTTTACAGTTCAGTGCCGGTACACTGAAGTAGACACACAAACATACTGAAATAGCTTCTCTGTTTTGTCTTTCTCAGCTGAAGTCCCTGTCTCTGCCTGACTGCTGGGTGAGGGATTTCTTCATGGCGCACATGTACACTGAACTGCAGATGATCAAAGAGGCGTTGCAGAAATATCAAAGCCTTATGGAAGCAGGGTTTGCCAAGAGCACCTACATCATCTCCCAGATCGCCGTGGCTTACCATAACATAAGAGGTGACTGGTAGTTGCAGCAAATTATATATCCCTAAATCAGGAAATTATTTTATGTTTTTACTCATTATTTAAGCATATTACTAATTTTTACCTTTTTTTTTTTCCAGATTTTAAAATCCTTATATTCAAATGCACTAATGTATTTACAATGTAGTGTAATGTTGCTATACGGTTTTATATTGTAATAAATAATATAATTAAAGTCACTATGTAACTTTTGGCGCTCTAGCAGTTAATGAACAAAACTGCATGCGTCTTGTGGAAGAACATTGTACTTTGCTACATTGCTACTTCTCTCTGTTTATGTATGTGTGTGTGTGTATATATATATATATATATATATATATATATATATATATATATATATATATATATATAAATAATATATATATTATAGGTGTACTGTAGTGATTCAGGATAAGACAAAAACACTGTTTGGAAGACGTGACATGATGGGCTCGTACATTTTGAACCAAAAAAAGTTACATGCTGTACCTTTAAAATTTATTTAAGTGTATAAAAAACAGGGTGAGGAAAAGGGTATTATCATAATATGTGTTTCAGAAAGATAACACTTTGCAATAAGGTTCCATTTGTTGTTGACAATAATTAACTACACTTGTAAGCATGAACTAGCATTGAAAAAAAAACATTTATCAACCTTAGTTATCCATGTTAATTTCAACATTTAATAATACATTGTTAGAATTAAAATTTCTATCTGTTAATTTTTAATGGACCTGAGCTAACATGGACTAAAAGGAACAGTTGAATTTGTATTAACTAACGTTAACAAAGATGAATAAATACTGTTACAAATGTATTTATCATTGATAGTAAATGTTATTTAATGCATTAACTAACGGAACCTTCTTGTAAAGTTTTTCCAATTTTTCTTCCCCAGATATTGATCAAGCCTTATATCTGTTTAATGAACTCCGGGAGCAGGATCCTTTTCGCATCGAAAACATGGACACGTTCTCCAACCTGCTTTATGTCCGGGTAAGAAACTGTTGATCAGGGGTTTAAAGTCGGCCTGAAATCAATCAACTATTAATTTATCTATTTTCTAAAATGTATATTATAGTTCTTATTGTGAATAATTCATCCAAGTATACGTTTCATTTAATAAAATAATTGGCCAAATATTTTAGTCAAAAACAGACTTCTCTGTTGACGTATGCAGGACTTCTCCAATTATTTATTCAGCTACAACTTATGAATGACATAAAAGGAACATTTATGAAATTTAACAATTATTAGCTTTGAATTACGCATCACATAACCATGTGAAAAGAGAAATGACATTCATTGTAATTTTTCATTGAATATACATCAGAATAAGGAAGAAAACAGGATTTTTCATTTCATGCGGACTTTAACACTGAAATGACACCACAAAGTGATTTTCTATCATTTCTAATCAGGCAAAGGATAGAGTGCCCATACAAAGTTGTCTCAGCCAATGGAATTGCTTTTGGGTCCAAGGGGGATGGACAGTGCTGGGGAATCTTGCAGGATATGTTTTTTTGGGTCAGATATTCCAGTGAAATATTAATGATGGATTATCTGCTGATATTGTATTAAACTGGAATATATAGGATAATACGAAAATGCAAGTAGAAATTAATTTCAGTTTTAGTAGATAATATTGTGTTAAGAGACTTGTTTTTTCTTATTTTTCAGAGCATGAAGCCGGAGCTCAGTTATCTGGCCCATAATCTGGTGGAGATAGATAAGTACAGAGTGGAGACATGCTGCGTCATAGGTGAGGATGAAAAAGAATGGAGTCATATATATATTAGGGATGCTCATTTCGGTTAATTTTCCCCACCGACAACCGCCGCTCGTTATCCGATTATTAACCGTTAACTGATAAGATTATAATATTGAATTGGCATTAAGAACAAAATAAAATTGGCGAGTGTCTGTGACGGTAAAAAAAAAAAAAAAA
Source organism: Meda fulgida (assembly GCA_030578275.1). Taxonomy (NCBI): domain Eukaryota; kingdom Metazoa; phylum Chordata; class Actinopteri; order Cypriniformes; family Leuciscidae; genus Meda; species Meda fulgida. The sequence goes on from CM060636.1 coordinate 21,599,005, forward strand.
TCACGAGTTTATTTTAACGTGCAAACATGCAGAACAGATCAACAACGGATCCTGGATTCACATAAAATTTTCACGCTCCTGCAACATTTCTGACAGTGACAACAGAGAAAAACAGAAAACAATAATATAAATTATAATAAATAGGCCTACAATAAATATATATTTTTTAACTTAAATAATGAACAAAATACGATGAGAAAAAGAAAACACTTTTTTTTTTCGTCAAATAAAAATAGCAGGCCTACCTCAATCCACAGCTTGTCTAGTTTTTATTTAAAAAAAGTAACATGTCTGCATGATGGGGTCAGTCTGGAGCGCAGCCTGTGGACCGTTAGACCCGCCGGCAGAAAACACCGACGGCACAGCTGATGCTCGGGAACACAGAGATAACGTCTCGCTCGTGGCCAGCTGCAGGAAGCCTTGCATTTGCTTGTGGATGTTAACCCTTACTGCATAGCATATTTTGCAAGTAACTTCGTCACCCTTTCTGTCGAAATGGTCCCACATAGTAGGCTAGCTGCTACTTTTCGCTCGCTTCATTTTGTTTGCTCAGCTAATACAGTATGTCTGTTGGTGCGTGTGGTTGCGCATGTCGACACGCCCAGTGAGTTAACAAATATTGGCTATATATAGTATGTGTTTTTTTTTTTTTTTACCATGCAGCAGATAAAAAAGCTTAAAATAAAAATAAATAAAAAAACGTTTAACTGATAGTATTAATCGGTCAAAATTTTTACTTTCGGTTAACGGTTAAACGGTCAATATGAGCATCCCATATATATATATATATATATATATATATAAATATATATATATATATAAATATACAGGTCCTTCTCCAAAAATTAGCATATTGTGATAAAGTTTATTATTTTCCATAATCTAATGATAAAAATTAAACTTTCATATATTTTAGATTCATTGCACACCAACTGATATATTTCAGGTGTTTTATTGTTTTAATACTGATGTTTTGGCATACAGCTCATGAAAACCCCAAATTCCTGTCTCAATAAATTAGCATATCATGAAAAGGTTCTCTAAACGAGCTATTAACCTAATCATCTGAATAAACTAATTAACTCTAAACACCTGCAAAAGATTCCTGAGGCTTTTAAAAACTCCCAGCCTGTTTCATTACTCAAATCCGCAATCATGGGTAAGACTGCCGACCTGACTGCTGTCCAGAAGGCCATCATTGACACCCTCAAGCAAGAGGGTAAGACACAGAAAGAAATTTCTGAATAAATAGGCTGTTCCCAGAGTGCTGTATCAAGGCACCTCAGTGGGAAGTCTGTGGGAAGGAAAAAGTGTGGCAAAAAACGGTGCACACTGAGAAGAGGTGACCGGACCCTGAGGCAGATTGTGGAGAAGGACCGATTCCAGACCTTGGGGGACCTGCGGAAGCAGTGGACTGAGTCTGGAGTAGAAACATCCAGAGCCACTGTGCACAGGCGTGTGCAGGAAATGGGCTACAGGTGCCGCATTCCCCAGGTCCCCACTTTTGAACCAGAAACAGCGGCAGAAGCGCCTGACCTGGGCTACAGAGAAGCAGCACTGGACTGTTGCTCAGTGGTTGCTTATCATTCGGAAATCAAGGTGCCAGAGTCTGGAGGAAGACTGGGGAGAAGGAAATGCCAAAATGCCTGAAGTCCAGTGTCAAGTACCCACAGTCAGTGATGCCCTGGGGTGCCATGTCAGCTGCTGGTGTTGGTCCACTGTGTTTTATCAAGGGCAGGGTCAATGCAGCTAGCTATCAGGAGATTTTGGAGCACTTCATGCTTCCACCTGCTGAAAAGCTTTATGGAGATGACGATTTCATTTTTCAGCACGACCTGGCACCTGCTCACAGTGCCAAAACCACTAGTAAATGGTTTGCTGACCATGGTATTACTGTGCTCAATTGGCCTGCCAACTCTCCTGACCTGAACCCCATAGAGAATCTGTGGGATATTGTGAAGAGAAAGTTGAGAGACGCAAGACCCAACACTCTGGATGAGCTTAAGGCCGCTATCGAAGCATCCTGGGCCTCCATAACACCTCAGCAGTGCCACAGGCTGATTGCCTCCATGCCACGCCACATTGAAGCAGTCATTTCTGCAAAAGGATTCCCGACCAAGTATTGAGTGCAAAACTGAACATAATTATTTGAAGGTTGACTTTTTTTATTATTATTAAAAACACTTATTTTATTGGTCGGATGAAATATGCTAATTTTTTGAGATTTGAGAATTTTGGGTTTTCATGAGCTGTATGCCAAAATCATCAGTATTAAAACGGTAAAAGACCTGAAATATTTCAGTTGGTGTGCAATGAATCTAAAATATATGAAAGTTTAATTTTTATCATTACATTATGGAAAATAATGAACTTTATCACAATATGCTAATTTTTTGAGGACCTGTGTGTGTGTGTGTATATATATATATATATATATATATATATATATATATATATATATATGTGTATATATACGTATATATAGAAATTAATTATTATTAGTCACTGTGCATGTCGGTCAGACAAACTCTTACTGTCTCAAGTACGCGATTCTTAGAGTATGTAAAGTGGACACAACGTCGTGTCGATAGTCATGAGTCTGGTTAAGTGACACTATGGTCAATATTAGTGATCTGGACAGTTGGTTGATAAGAGAGGCTATTGTATTGAGTTTTTCCAAGGAAGCGTGTGTGCATAAAACAGTGCCTTCCATTTTAGCAAGTTTTGGATTTCTTCAACGAGGATGTAAGAAAAACTAGACAAAATAGCCTGAGGAAGAAATAGTCTATAATTATATATCCTTGAAATTGAACATCAGCCATAAAGTCACCACTGAAAATTGTTTGTTTTGTTGTCCACTCACAGGTAACTATTATAGTCTGCGGTCTCAGCATGAGAAAGCCGCCCTGTATTTTCAGCGTGCTCTGAAGCTGAATCCACGCTGTTTGGGGGCCTGGACCCTCATGGGTCATGAGTACATGGAGATGAAAAACACATCAGCTGCTATTCAGGCCTACAGGTACCAGGGATGGGTTTTTCCGCATTTATATGTATTTTCTGACCTGAAAAATATGAGCCGGATTGCGTACATCTGAGGGTAAAAAAAATAGTTGAGGGGAGGTGTTTGGTGTTACTGTATGATGATTGAAATCGCCACATTGCCTTAAACAATCACTAAATAAACTGCAAAATTTCTAATTCTTTCATGCATGGATGGCTTCTGACATCTGCATGTTAGCCATGGTTCAAAGTGCCAAATGAGAGTAAAAATCGTTGAAACGGTGGTACTTACCTGTTGCCTGGAACCTTTTTATGAATTTTAACAATGCATGGTCTGCACAGGGCTTAGTGAAATCATCAAATCGTAACACTTATGATGTAATCATAATATATATAGTCAGGTGTGCTGCATGTTTCACAGCAAAGCCAAAGTGTTTATTTTCAGTTTCGATTCACAGTAAAATGCTTCTCTGCAAGTGCTGTGTTTTGCAACATGTGCCAACGATCTTCCCTAATTCGAAATGTGAATCGTTTATAAATCCATTGTTGTCAACAAAGAAGCGTTTGAAAGCAAAGAAAATAAGACAACCATAAATTGGCACATTCGCACCAAATAGTTCTAGGAACTAGCCACCAGGGTGGTTCCCCGAGAACTAATGGTTCCCACAGGAACGTTTAGGAACTCCCGTAGGAACTCTGAGGTACCATAAGCAGCGCTTGTTGTTGTGGCTTTTATTTTTACAGCGCTGAGAACGCCAGCTAGAGCCTGAGCAAACAAACAGTGTTCGCATTCTCGGAGTTCATTAACTGTCTAAAACGTTATTAGATAGAACTGTTACAACATAGAAAGTAGACAGTAATGAAAAGTTATTAGCGTATGCCGTGTAGTTGAAGTCCAGTGTTGCAAGCTGAAGAGAAATACATAATCATGTTTCGCTTGGTCCCCTCAAAGTTGGATTGGATTTTCTCCTCAGCGTAAAGGTTAAGAGAGTTAGAGTTAGTTTCTGGAGTAAATATATAGACTATAATATGTGTGTTTACAAAGCTTTTTTAAAAATGGCAGGTTCTGGTGTTTTGAAAGCATTCAGCCAATCAGCGTACACTAACGTCACAGATAGTTCCTAAAGGGCTGGGTTAGACCAAGCGTGCCGCACAAGCCCTGAATAGTGAAGCCAAAGCGTCTCGATGGTTGGTCCCAGTATAGGTTATAAACCCCGCCTCCCCATGAAGTCTAATGGACGTGATGGAAACTAAACAATCAAATTACACATCAATTTATTTTTTTCATGATTAACAGCTTCTCTAAACGACCAACCAACTGACTATTTGGGGGATTTTCGGTAGGAGATTGGAGCTTCAAATTTCTACATGTCCATAACTGTTTATTTCACACTGACACAATGAGTTGCTCTGCAGTAAACTTTGTAGTAACCGTTTCTGAAGGAGTGAGGGTGGGACCTTGATATCACGGCTTTACTTCTGGCTCACTTCTGCGCAGACTTGGGTCCCGCGTTCACTACTGCGCAGAAGCTGGTCCCAAATCAGCGCAAAATGTCAGCGCCATATTAAGACTTTGGCGGCTTCACTTTTCACCAATGGAAGAGAGTGAAGGGGTGTCATCCATCTTTTTTTACAGTCTATGGTTTAGACCCTACTCTGAAGTAGGAGCTAAATTAGTTCCTCCAAAAGGAGTTCCCAGAACTAAAATCGTTCCTAGTTCCGGCGATGTGTACACCAAAAACCGGGAACTTCCACCAATAGTTCTAGGAACTATGAAAAGGTTCCTCCGATGCGAAAGACCCTAATGTTAGTATTAGGTAATTCCGTGTCAACTCAACAAGAGGTCCTCGACTATAAATTTGGATTCTGATCAATTTTTGTGTGGTGAAAAATACATGAATGAATGAATGAGGCATTTATAAAGTGCTTTTTCATATGTACTACTGTACATCCAAAGCGCTTTACAATCTACAATTTACAATAAATGAAAAAAAAAGAGCCAAAATATTAAATGTCATGAATGTGTATTTACTGAGTAATGCACTGTTTTGTAGAGGGGGGTCAAAATGACCATTTTCACCTGAGATTTGGAGCCAAATTACAGGGGGTAAAAATGACCTTAGAAAGATGGCAGCATCATTATTTTAGTTTTTACACAGAGACTGGTAGCTATATTAATATAATCTGTTGACTTTAGCAATCTTTGTTGCATTATATGCTAATGGTGACAGTTCAAAAATGGGAAAAGGCACTTCTTGTGCATGCCTCTAACTCGAGTATTATTAAAGATACCTTAATATCCTTTTAGATTCTGGTTCTTAACATTTCTTTTGGTATCTAAATTTAAAATGCCCTATATGGTTCAATCCCAGAATACAGTTTTCTAAATATTTTTTATTTTAAAGGGGGAATATCTGAACAACAAATAATGTTGAAACTAGAAATGTGTATCGTTTTTTTCTCTCAACACAATTGCATAGAATATAGCTGTTGCATAGAATATTACCTGAGTGCTATAAATATTATTTTTCCAAAGTTTGCATGGCTGTCACTCTAAAAGTATTCAAGATATCTTAATATCCTTCTAGATTCTAATTTGTATTAAACTTTTCTTTTGAAATCTTCTTTTTAAGGCTCTATATGGTTAAATTTCATAGATATGGGAATCCCAATGCGACTCAATGTTCAAATTGTTGACCAAAAACCAACTATTTCAACTTTTCAAACAACTGATACTCATAGTGTTTAAAGAGGAATATCTGAAGAACAAATAATACTGAAACTAGGAATTTATCTTTGATGAAGCAGAAAAAAGGAGGGGGGGATTATATCTCTTGTTTGTTTTATCATTTAATCAAATCTAATTAATCATATCTTAATAAATAGTTTGTTGTGTTTATCATTATTATCATTTGAAATGTATGGTCAATGCTCTTTTCACTTGTTAATCTTGATTTCTCTATGTAGTTAACCTTTTGTTCTTTCTGTAAGACGTGAGAAGAATTCTAAAGTTTCCCCTAGACAGACCACAATGGAACAAATGTTTTTGTTAAAGTGCTAAAGATGTTATCTTAAATATCATGTCAGCAGAGAAGACATCTAGCATGTTGGGGAAAGGTGGCAAGAGACGCTTCTTTTTAATACTAATGTGTATGTATGTGTTGAGACTAGCAATTTTCTGTCACATATGGTCAAGAACAATATGACAAACTGTACTTGACCCAGGGGTGTGAGACCACAGAAGCCAGATCTTATCTTGTAGCTGTTTCTGGTGGGGCTGCTTGTTTTAATATACAATGAAAAGAGGAACCTGGCTTGGCTCATCTAAGTAACTGTAGAAAAGGAAGACATTTTTTCTGTATAGGTTAGTCTTACTTTGGACTCAGACCTTTGCTCTTTTGCGATCTGTCTTGTAGAAAGAGAGCCCTCGATCACTTTGCTTTTCCTTAGTCAAGAATATTTTACTCAAAGTGTGACTTATTTTATTTAGAAATATTATAAGGGATTTAACTGTTCATGTTATGTTTCTTTATTAAACTTTAACTCCTGATTATGGAGGAAATATTATTTCTATTACTGCAACTGTCTGCTGACTACTGGATCTCCGATTAATTTATATAGCAAGGTGTATCTCTGTTATTGCTGATTGTTGAGTCTTAGGAACATGGAGGCTACTTCCCAAATAACGGTCACTTTGACAGGCAATGATTCCCGACTGGAGCGCACACTCACTAACCACAGCAATCACTCCCTCCACCAATCCGGACGTGACTGTCGTACACCCCAGCTCTTTTTTTGTCTCGAGCCAAAATATGAAAGAGTTGGGTCCGCAAGATGTAGGCTAGCTCACTGACTCAAACAATCCGCAAACAACAGAAAAATAGAAGAGATGCATCACCAATTCAACAGATCAACATCATGATCTCAGTTAAAATGAACAAAATCCTTTCTTTTAAATATCCTTGAAACCGATTCATATATATACACTTTTGAGAGCAAGTTATGTGCCTCAACTTGACCATTTCAGGGGATTTTTGGCACTCGGAGAGGTATGTTGTATTGAATTGTTTTGATAAAGGGAAACAACGTACATTGTCTGAAGAATAAATAATGTTGAAACAAACATTATTTATTCTTCAGACATTCCCCTTTAAATGCAATAAGTATCAGCGGTGTGCAAGCAACAATTGCTTCTAAGATCACTACTGATGTGTTTCCTCCTTGGCACTGTTTTAACACACACCTAAACGCTCCAGACCAGCAAAATGCCCAAACTTCTGCCTTTATAGAGTTGATCACACTTGCTGATGATCATTTAATCAAAGACCTTTGATTATCAGCGTCTGACGGCTACTTGCCCTCTTAATTCCTATGGAATGAGCATCATGCTACAGCCAGTTCAGATTTTATACATTTAGAGGGCAATTTGTATTTAAATGTTTTAAAAGTAAAATTCAATGACTTTAAAGAAGTCTTTAAAATAATAATGCAGACCTTAAACGATAGAAGTGACATTTGACTAGTTTATTTTAGGTGTACTTACTGTAACACAGTACTGGTGTACTTAGTTTGTCATGCGTGGCTTCTCCATTTTGGCCTAGTTTTTAAATAATTTACCTCATTTTAAGACCTGCCAACATATATATATATATATACATATATATAAACATTGTAATAATATTTTACAGTAGTGCTGTTTTGACTGCATTTTTGCTGAAATGAATCATTGGGTTAAAATGAACCTCGAGACTTCTTTTTAAAAAAATAATTTATTTATTATAATAATAATGGAAAAAAATTATATTTAGAATTTACATATAGAATTATATAGATTTTTTTTTTTTTTGCAATCTGTTTGGACCAGGAAAGTCATACTGAATTGTATTCATGTTAAGAAGTAAAATAAGTGCTACATTTTTAGCCTAAAACATTAATGTAATACATTGTCTCGTCTGTCTCTTAGACATGCAATTGAAGTGAACAAAAGGGACTACCGGGCCTGGTACGGACTCGGACAGACCTACGAGATCCTCAAAATGCCTTTCTACTCACTCTACTACTACAGGAAGGCCCATCAACTCAGGTGAGTGCATCAAGTACACGACTCATTTGGTCTGTTTTATGCAATATTGAGCCGAGAAAGTTCACCTGTGCTGTGTTTGTATCAGGCCTAACGACTCGCGAATGCTTGTTGCTCTTGGTGAATGTTACGAGAAACTGTCTCAGCAAGTTGAGGCCAAAAAGGTGAACAGTTATGATTATTCAGCACTGGAATAGATCATTTTCTGTCAGAATGTGAAATTGTTTCCCATTGATTCTGTTTTTGTGGGTTCAGTGTTACTGGAGGGCTTATTCGGTTGGGGATGTGGAGAGAATGGCTCTTCTAAAGCTGGCAAAGTGAGTGAGGTTTGGTTCAGGATAATGGTCACAGTGTAGTTGTTGCCCGGTTTGCTGAAACTGTATGTTTGCTTTTAGGCTTCACGAACAACTGAATGAATCTGACGATGCTGCACAGTGCTACATAATCTACATCCAGGATATTTTCTCATGCGGTGTAAGTTACTGGAGTTGTTGCACGTCATGCATACAGTAACATTAAGATCTGATTTTATGTTTATGGTCACATGATTAGAAGAAATATGTCTTTTGGACTGATCGGATGTGTTTCTGTGATCTCAGGAGCAGCTGGAGCATGCTGAGGTGAGCACCGCTCTGCGTTATCTAGGCCAGTACTACTTCAAGAACAGACTGTACGACGAGGCGTCTCTCTGCGCTCAGCGCTGCTGCGACTACAACGACGTGAGTTTCTTCTGGTCATCACCCTTCATTAAGATATTATTTCAGATTCATAAAGATAAGAAAGTTTGCAGACTTTGATGAACATAATTTAGCCAGAAAGTAATTTAAAAAGCTTTAACTTTGCAGGTTTTATAAAATTTAAGTAGTTTTAAAATCTTGAAGATTTTAAAGCTATGCAATCACTGACTTTCTTTCATATAGAAGTGTTACTAGCATGTTTTGACATTTATATCATGTTCTTCATTTGATTGGAATGTTTTAACCCGTTGCTAGCATGTTTTAACATTTCTAGAAGTTCTTAGCATGGTTTAGCATTTTGTTAATTTATATTTTCGTTAGGCATCATTAGCATTGATAGTACAATTTAGCAATGTTGCTAACACATTGTTCAGATGTTTTAACATGTTGCCAACATGATTTATCACATTGTCAGCACGTTTTAACATTTTGATAGCATGTCCTAGGCTAGTTGTTAGGCTTTGCTAGTAAACCCGTAAGTCTGCTCCGTTAGAAAAGGTATAGCACACTAAAGCCTCCAACATAATTAGGAATCTGTGGTTGGGCTATCCACCTTTTTTTTCAGTGCAGTAAACTATAAAACTGTCTGTGCTACAAACCAGCGTGTTTATAATTAAGACAATTAAAATAATATGGTAAGAAATATCAATTTGCAATATCAATCAGCATAACAGGCTGTTTTGTACAGCTAAAAATAACTGGAAGCCAGGCCGTGCCCACACTTACCTGAAAAACAAGGTGGATAACCATAGAAAAAAAAAAAGAAAAGAAAAAAGGATGACGTGTGTCCACTTCCTTTCATTGTATAAAAATTAGGCCAAAATAATCCCAGAAATGGCGGTTGACATTGTGCGCCAATTACATAATTTGGAGCCAGAGTCTGCAGTAGTGATCCTGAGGTATCAAGATCCCACCTATAGTCCTGTTCCTGCACACTCAATCACAAGCACTGCTGTCAATCATGACTTCACACCCTGTTTTATAGCATCAAATAACTAACTTAAACCAAACGTATTGGAAAAACAATCACTTAAACATACATCAGTTATGACTCCTGAGTCACGTTGCCTGATTAGGGTATAAAAAGGACCAAGTCATTAATCTGTTAACTGTTACTGCCACTGCATGTTTAAAACAATTATATCCCATACTTCACCTGATCTAATGTTGACAAATGATATGTCATTTGAAAGCTTACGAACTCAAGATTCAGCCTATGAAAACCGTTTTGAAATTGGGCGTTGCGTTACCATAGAAATGGTTCTCTAAATTATTTTATCGGGCTCCTCCCCTTTTGGGCATCGTCATGTTTCATAATTTATGATCAAAACCTTTTCTAATCTTGACAAAACATATTTTCAGAAAGGTCTCAAGGTTCCTTATTTTGTGAACGAAGTGATATTTGGACCGAAATGTATTCATTTGTTATGGCAGAATGCATACAATTAGATTAAATGGAATGTATGTCACCCGGTGGCTATTTTTGGTATTATGCCCAAACAAAATCTCATGGGAACTTCAATTTTTGTGAAATCAACTTCAAATTTGGAACACTAGTTGGTTAAATATATGGCTTTGATTTTAGGAAAAAATATTAAGTACAGTATATTTGATTTACTGTAAGTTTAAACTTCCATAACTTTTTCAGACTTTCATTTTTTTAAGTGCCTTCAGGAATAATCTGCTGACTGTTTTCTTTAAAACAAGCCCAAGCTTAGGCCTATATTCCAAAGCATTCTTGAATTACATCATTTAAGTTTGAATAGTGCATTTTAACGTCCATTCTCAAAAAGGGAATATTGTTTTGTTTTTTGCTGCAAAAAATACTAAGACATACTAATATCAGTTTAACCTGTATATTTTATAATTTGTACTTTTTTTTTTAACTCAAAATACAAAGAATGGTCAACGTAAGGGTTAATCCCTTTTTTATATTCTAAACAGGAAAGTGAATCAGTAACATACATTTCAAAACGTGCTTAGTAACATGAACAACATAGCTTAATTTTCTCCTTCAGCACCTTAAGACAATGTTCACAATTAATGTTAGCAGTATTCTTTTCTTTTTTTTCAGAAGAAAAGTTTAATATATATTTACTTATCTCAAAATCTGAATGTTCTGCACCACTGACAGCCATCTTGGATTGAGGTCAGGCTGACCAATTGATCACAAAAAACTTGAAGCAAATCATGTGACCAGCATACTCAAGACAGACCAGGCTGTCATAAGAGATAAAAGGATTTGATGAAAAAAATCTTTATGCCCCAAAAAAGACAATAAAAACAATGCGAGTCACGTTGCCTGTTTTAGGGTTAAGACGTGCGGCACATTTGGTGAAAATAGCTTTAATGGTAAATGGACTGCATTTATATAGTGCTTTTCACAGACCCAATGGTCATCAATTAATATCAATTTCTGGTATTTTAGATGTTCAATATAGAATTTCTGGAGCTTGCTTTCTCACGTAATAAACTTACACGACTAGTCGAACTTGTTTGCTTTCTCTTCAGGCGCGAGAGGAAGGCAAGGCTTTGTTAAGACAAATCTCTGCGGTGCGGGAGCAAGGAGAGCCTTCATCTACAGACTTGTCTTTACCCTGTGTCTTCAACCCTCTGTCCAACAACACCACTCCAGTCAGGAGAGTATCTCCACTCGACCTGTCGTCTATTACACCCTAACACATCCCAGTCGCCGACGGGGCGCTTTGTCCACTTAGAAACTTCATTCAATTTGGATGCTTTGATGATCTTTATGTTCCCGTATGCTACATTGTAAATAACTGCCTGTACAGACAAAGGTGGCCATTGTGTTAAATAAAATGCTAAAACATTGAAGGTTGAATGTTTTATTACAAAACTCACCCATTTAGTTGAGATTATACAGTGTAGAGAAAACACTTAAACATTCAAAAGTGACAAACCATAAAACGAACATGACCAAACTCATGCGAAATGTGCAAAAGAGCAGCCAACACAAGAGTGTAGTGCTTAAAATCTGTGCATTTGGCTACTTACAAACATAAGGGGAAAAAATGGTATGCTTATTTGGTGACAATAACATTGAACCTGGCAAAAAATGAAGCAGCATGCATGGAATGGACAGGAATTGTGCTCAGATTTATTATACATTTGGGAGACATTGAAAGCAGGTTAATATTTGGAAGCACTCTTATCTTTGTATCTTGTATTTACTGTTGGATTTGGTTTGCATAATACATACTTGTACACATGTCAAAAAAAATAGTAAGTGACCATGCTTTTCTGCTATTTACAATAGAAAACCTTGAAAATACCTATACAATGTTTTCAGGGGAAAAAAAGGAAAGAAAAGAATCATTGTCATCAAAACAAGGCCCATTTATGCATCAAAGGCCACCTGATTATATTAAAAGACTTGTCTAAAAACAAACTTAAAGACTGAAAACCAAGCCGCTTTAAAACGTTGCAGTGTCCAGCTCTTAATTCTTGACTCTGAGCTGGATGGGAGTGGACGGAGGAGAGGGCTGGCGCGAGCGCAACACGCGGGCGTAGGGCGTGTTGACGTCGGGTCTCTGACGGGCCTGTCGCGAGGGGGTCTTTGAGGGCGTGCGGGAGGGGAACAGCGAGCGGAAGAAGGGGCGCTTTTCAGGAGGCTGGTTTTCCACATGAGCCACCGCTACCCCACAGCCCCTCTTCTTGCAGGATCCAGGTGCAGCGGGGGCCTGAGGCGGCTGAGCGCTCTGATACTGACAGAGCATCTCGTCTTTCTTACGCAGGTCTGCTTTGACCAGCTGAAGGCTGGTGTGCAGCTCCACCAGCATTTGATCCTACAGACGCAGAACACAGGGAGGAGAGGGCGGCGAACAGGGTTAGAGAGGCCAGAGGGCAAAAGGTGAGGTGGAAACTGGAATTACCTGTGGTTAATTCTTTTCAAATCACACCAATTAGATCAAATCTGGTTAAGTCGGGAGGTTTAGAACAAGAAACAGCATGTTAGAAAAGGAATTAAGAGAAAGTAGTTTAGAGCAAGGGATGCATGTGAATCTTTTGCATCATTTTCATGTCATTGTTTGGATTTTGTTCTTAGTAATTGTGACCAAAGTCTAAATTAGAGTGAAAGGGGTTAAAGAGAGAATATAGGAAGAAACAAAGAGGGAAAGGTGTTGATGTAGTACAGACTAGGGAATACTAAGGCTGGGTATAAAAAAGATTCAATTTTAAATCAATTTTCATTTTTATGAACTGATATTGATTCTTAAAGATTGATCCTTGATATTTTAGTCTATGCTGTCTTCAATTGATGCATGAACAGAACACTGTAGCGCGCCTACCATCCTAGAAATCACAATAGGCTTTGAATGTCGTATTAAAATGAACAATTTAAAAACTTTCAAAAATAAACTGACCAAACAAATACCGTATAATATAATCTTTTTTTATATACACTTTTTCCATATTTAATGCATGTTTGAATAAATCAGTCAAGTTTTTATGAAAGTCACCATTTAAATGGTTATATTTCAAAATATGCAAATATAAAGTTAGTATTATTACTTGATTATAAAGTTCCTTGTGCAATTTAACTGTTTGTATACAAATCAGTCCATTTAAACCTTCAGTATTATAGTAATGTAGTCCCAACCAACTCCCTGTATAGTTTACAGCATTAGTTGAGATTTTCCTTTCCTTGAGGAAATTTGCCATGTACTGTACCTGATCTCCAAATTAATCGAGTTCAATCGTAAGCTTGTGAATCTAAATCAAATAGTGAATTTTTTTTTATTACTCCGCCCTATTGGATACTCTCATAGCTAAAAAAACAACATTCTTTTTCCTTTATTACAATCAAACTAATGTAAGTGAACTTAAAATCACAGCTACATAAACCTGTTCTAGTAGACCACCTGAACAAAATGTAGTTTACATGCACATACAGCTATATTACACACTAAAGGAAACGTGACTGTATTTGTGTTCATTACCTGTTTGGCGAGTTTGCTGTCTGCTGAGGAGAGCGCGTGACGGAGTTTCTCTCCATCTGTGTTACGGCAGCACGCTCTTTCTCCCGACTGCAGCTTAACACCCAACATCTGCAGCTCCATCCGCAGCTGCTTCAGGTTCTACACACAAAACACACTCAATTACACAGCCCATTACATACAGGATACTCCATTTGTCCTATCATGCAAATCAAGCGCCTCCTGGAGGGACTTCGTCTACAACAACAACACTTATTAGCTAGAAATATTTCCACCCAAAGTATTAAGAACGAACATAAAATAATAAATGTTCAATTTATAAATTAACATCAGCCAAGATTAATAAATGCTTTAAAAATGTTGTTCATTGTTAGTTCATGATACCTAATGCATTAAAGTTAACAAACAGAATTTTGTTTTTGGAATATTGTACACTGATGAAGTGTACATTTACTATAAAGTTAACAGGGTTGGTTGCCCTATGAAATAATTTTTTCCCTTAAAATCGGTATTGTCGGTTTTAAAATTTCTGAATTCTGTTGTATATATCAGGGTACCCCCAGGATCCTCCAAATTAAATTCAAGGCTTTTTAAGACCTTTTTAATACCATTTCAAATGAAATTCAATGCCAACTTCGTACCCATTCCGTCAGAAGTATGAGGGGAAAATGTCAAATCTGTATACATTTTAAACCCTAGAAAATAATTATGTACAAGGAGGTTACTTGAATTAAATATATATTGAATTATATATCAGTCATATTTAATACATACGCAACAGCATTGTAGCGCGCACGTGTGTGTAGGCCAGTGTTAATTTTGGCAGCCATTTTTGATTTAGTCTTAGTCTTCAGACGAAAATGTTTATTGGTCTTAATCACATTTGAGTCATCCTGTTTTTTATAGTTGTAGTTGACGAAAAGTCTTAGCATTTTTTGTCAACTTTTAGTCAAACTGCAGTTACTTTACTTTTGGTAAAAACTAAATAAGACCTTTGTAACGAAATCCAAGACTTTGTATACTAATTTCAAGGCTTTTAAGGCCTTAATTTGAGATGATCAAATTCAAGACTTTTTCAAGGCTTTTAAGACCCGCGGGTACCCTGATATATATTGAATAGAAATGTATTAAAGGGTCATGAAACCCCAAACTAAATTTTCTGAGATTTTAACAGAGGTATGTGTGTTGAACACCATTGAAGACATGTTAGCATCTGTTCGATTTAATAGTAAATTTGTCACCCCTATTTTCATCTTCCGGGTTTAAAATCTTCATCGTGTCCACATCACCGGCTGTGGCGTGGCAGTGCACTGTGAGTGCTTTGATGACTCATCAGTGTCTCATAGGATATGAAAACTCATTAATAAATATGAGAAGACACCGTCTCTTAATTATTCATGACACCACGTGAATCTTTCCAATGACAGACATGTCAAACTGTGGTTCCCCCTCTCCCCTGCCATACCACTCCCACTCCCCTCCCTTCTCCTCACAGCCATCCACGCCCATTTAAGTTGCATTTTTCAAAAATATTGTGAGCTAGACTTGAGCTGAAAGAGGGGGGTTTCATGACCCTTTAAAAATTATGATTAATTTGACAAGTACTTTCCTATACAGTATTTCACCAGGTTTTAGTGAATACATTTAGGGTTCTGTGCTGTATTTGACAATATATTTGATATATTGATTATAATATTTGTAAATAATTGATTGTCAATAATTGATTTCTTCGAGGGGAGGCTCTATGGGCGGGTACATGTATGAGCTTTTACAGATCTTTCAATCTAATGGACAGATTAAGCTCTAACAATTTACATGAGCACGACCGGAGACGACAGAAAAACACAGAGCATCAGCTTTCATTTCTGCTCTGACAGCCACAAGACCACACCGAACACTATGTGTGTGTTAGAAATCAGGAATGGTGAGAGAACAACGTGCTTAGTATTAGGGCTGAACGATTAATTGCATTTGCGATATCGCGATATGACCAAATGCGATTTTTTAACAGCAAAGGCTGTGATTACACGCTGGTCGTGTGACACACGAAAGTAAAGCAGTCTACAGAGGAAGCATCAACTTGGCACGCTTCGCATATAGGCCTGGCCTACAGGAAAGAAGATTTTATGTAAATCTATTTAATATTGTGTTGGTCATACTATACAATAGGGGTGGGAGAAAAGATTATTTCTCCAACGATTCTGAGCTTAGTTTAAGCGCAGATGCACAATGACGCTGCGTGCGTTTTAAAAACACCCGTTTTCTGCTTGCTTCCAGTCATACATACACTCCGTAAAATAATCTTTCATAAAGTTCGGAAAGGCTAAAGTGAATTACAAGGACATTCGCAGGCTTCATTGCACAGGATATACGCTGTGAGAAACACATGCTTTGATTGATGTTATGCTTGCAGAGTGCTCTCGCCTGCCGGTATAATCTTTACAAATTCTCTACGAAAGCTTTTATGTCATTTGGAATGCAGTGGGCTTATTTATTAAAAATATGAAACTCACTGACAGAGGGCTGCTTTCAATGCTGACGTGCGCTTTGTGAAGAGCGCTTGCTCTTGCGGCGGTGCACGACTCCGTGTGGTTAAATGTCCTCGCATCTCAAAATGCTTTTATGACGCGAAATTAATGTAAACAGTTAGTCATGTCTTAAGGGATTAAAAATTGTCCAGACAAGGCAAACCACATCTTATATTTCACAAGAGAGCTGTGCATTGGCGTGAACGCAGCTTATCAGATATCCCGCTGTCTATGATGTCATCAGTAATAATAATAATAATAAAAAAAATAAAAAAAAAAACAGTACAGATGAGAAAAAGAAAAACGGATGAAAGTCAACCAAAGTATTTAGTTAGTTTAGGAATTTTTGCATCCCTTTTCTGTCTTTCGAGTTTGTTTTTCCTTATTTGTGCTCCACTATCACTTTTTTTTCATAATTTTTGCACTCTAGCGAGCGATTTATACCCATGTTCTATCATGAAAGCATAACGAAAAGAGGCGTTTCTCAACGTCATGCCGCAAATTGTAGAGTTAATTTGATTGGGCGGTGAATTATATCAGTCAGGCACATTTTCCAAAAACTTCTTGTTATTTTATTATACACAAATCGACCACCTATAATTTAACAATCTCATTTCCTCCAGCCAATCACGGGCCCCCTAATCCCGCGGGGCCTGGGGCTTCAGCCCCACCTAGCCCTTATGTTAATTCGGCCCTGGGTGTATAATGTTACCAGATGCGCGCATCAACCGTCGCCGAGTCCGTGTTGAATGTGACGATCATCCATTTATAATCACGCGTAACAACACCATCGGCCATTGTAATTGGCCCATCGGGTGCGGATGCTTAAATCATTGAACATTATTAGTGCGGGTGGATGATGTTTTTGGCTGTGGATTCAGGCGACGGAGCTCATCTAACTCTAAAGCATTCAGACTCTGCAGGCGTTAACAGCTCGGGTGAACACGGCTAACGTGGTTTATCAAGTTAGTGGTATTACCTCCTGAATATTCTATTTGTGCGTGAAATGAGCGCACACACACACGTGTCTTCTCCAGGTTGTGCTTACCAGGTTGTTCATAAAAGCCAAATGTGCCCAGATGTAGGCTTTTAAAGTAGTTGGAGCATGTTTAATTACTCGCACTCGCGTCTCGTTTCCCTCTGTCAGTGTATGCTACCACGACAAAGCACATACGCGATAAATGACATCAGAAAAGCGTCAGTACATTATAATCGGTTATGGTCTATTACTGAACCGATACCGAATCGGCCTTGTCTGCATCGCGATGCACCGTAGAAACGATTAATTTCGACACCCCAACTAGATATACTCAAATACTAAAAGCACTTTGTTTATTGTGTGTAATGTTTTTTGTTCCTGTCATTTACTAGCGTTTATGTTTTAAAGCTATATTAGCTATTTAAAATTCTTAACATGCAATTGTTTTAATTACATTTTTTAATGTGTAACTATTTAAAAAAGTACTTACATTTTTTTATTTATTTAATTACTTAATTGTATTAATAAAAAGTATAAATACATAAGAAAAAAAAAAGTAGATCCAAGAATAGTTTTGGAATTGGATCGTGAGGTCAAAAGATTCCCATCCCCACTATACAATGATTTTTTACTTGGCTTTGTTGAATACAGAAGATAAAAAGCTAAAAAAAAAAAAAAAAGTCGAGGCGCAGTCATCATCTTTTTTTTTTTGCAGGAAAAAAAAAAAAAGGTACATTGTCTAGTTTAGCGATGCACAAAACACCACTTATGCTGAAACCAAGCCGCTTTCGGTTGGTCAACATGGCGAATTTGAGTGGATGCCTTTCAAAGTTCTGCAGAATAAATCTGACTGGGCGATGTGACCCAAAAAATTTATCACGATCATTTTTTTATATCAGTCGATATCGAGAATTATAAAGATAAATGTCAAATCTTTATTTCTTTTAAGTTTAAAGGCAGATTTTTGCTCCTAAGTGAAAGTTGTAGAAACCAGAGCGTTAATTGTGGTTTTAAACTACTCTTTATTGTCAGAACATATCATGACAAACACTCGCCAAACAGGAGAAAATTTAACAAATCTGAGGTAGAACATTCAAACATTTGTCATTTTTCCTTAAAATAAATCTTAAAAGAAAAAAAAAAATTCTTAGTTTCTGCATGTGCTAATTTTTATTTGGTCACATGTAATATTCTGACTGTTTGAGTTTTATTAAAATTAACCATTGGTCATCCAGCATCATGCATTTAGATCATGATAACCACAGATAAAACCGGGCATATCCTACAGCACCTCACTATCATGGCAAAATGTTACTTTATGGTTTCTATGGTATTTGTATGAAAAACAGAAGCCTAAATACATGAAATAATGTAATTATATTCCATTAGTCCTTTAATACATTGTCTACATTAATTTAATACAATTCAATATGTATATTCCACATTTCATAGTGCAGTTAACTAGGCTAACGTTACAGTAAACCGTGGTAAATGATGGGAATTTGTAGACGGAAAAGCTTCTGACTGTATCGTTCCACACTGTTTCTCCTGTTCATCAGCGTGGTTTCATCTGCCTTTAAACTGGTTTAAATCACTGAGACATTTGTGTTCTTCGCTGAATTCAAGCGCTTCTCACTGGATCTCGTGACCGATCAGAGTAAATGCATCTGCTCTAGTGAGCTCGCGCTGCGCTGCCGCTTGGACTTTGAGCCGAGCGGATAAATGGTCCGTGAGGCACGCGGTTCAAATGAGTTTCGTTCTGCTTTTGGCGCATAAACATTATCAAACTCTTGATATAGTTTTATCGAGAAATTTTTTTAGCGTCATAATCGTTATTGTTTTATCGCCCAGCAAAACCATTGAAAAATCCTAAAATGGAATTCAAACAGCCCATCACATCCAATGAGAAACAAAAGGACTGACCCTCTGACCCTCCTCCAGTTTCCGCTCAGCTGTAGTTGTCAGAGAGCCTGTAATGGCCGTCGGTGGGAGGTTCTCCTGGAAACGCTTCAGTTCTAAAGAAGAGTGTGGATTCAGTAGTTGTAGAAAAGTGCTGTCAGGTAAATACATTTTTTTTAACTTGCAACATTTTTAACTTTGGAAAAGTTTCAGGTAACAGTTTAATGTCAAATGCAAAACTTACCAAGTGTTTTCAGGCGCAGTTCCGTTTGTTTCAGGTCCAGCTCAGCTTTGCACTGTTCCAGCTCGGCTTTACACTGCATGAGCTCCACGCTCTCATGAGCCGATTCTCCTTTGTGTGTTGAAGCCAGACGCCGCGAGCGCCGGGGACCGTTGACATCACTCAGAGGTGAGAAAACAGGAGCTGGGACAATATTGCCCTCTTCCTTTTCCTTAAGAGCAGCAGTTAGCTCTCTGATCTCATCATCTCGCTCCTTCAAGAAATGACCAAATCAAAACTGTCAAGATCACATCTTTTAATCTGTCCTGTATCAGTATAGTAACATCAGCTTTGGAAAATAGTGTTCACTCAAAGATGTATTTTAAAACAAACAAATAAAAGTTAATATAAATCCAGCAATAATGCATTAAATTGATCAAAACAATTTGTTCTTTTGAACTTTAATAAAATGTTTTCCAGGGTTTTTGATGACTACTGTTTCTGAAAAAATATTAACGGTTTTCAACATTGATAAGATAAAAATGTTTCTTGAGCAGCAAAGCAGCATATTAGAATGATTTCTGAAGGATCATGTGACGATGAAAGAAGCTTTGCCAAAGGAATAAATTATATTTTTGTAAAGTCTGTTTGAAGTTGCTTTTGATTTTTATTGATGAGTTATTGTGCTGTGTTTGGACCTAAAGATTGTTATTAGGCCTATATATATAACTGCTCCCTTCACATCACTGACCTCTAGCTCTTGGCTGTAATAGTTCTTCAGGCTGCTCTTCAGGTTGTTAATTTTGTTCTCACATCTCTTCTCCATCAGATCCCTCTCGCCCTCCAGTGTCTCGCTGCACGACAAGGGAGGAACTTAAAACATTGGATTTACAACTAAATAACTTTATATTACTTTACAGTACATATATATGCACTAGAGATACAGATTCTTTCGCTTATCCATAGAAGCTCTAGGTACCTGAAGTCATGCTGCATGCGGTTGATGACCTCCATCATCTCAGTGCAGACCTCCTCTCGAACCTTGGCCTCGAGTTCCTCTTTCTCCTGCCGTTGACGCAGCACCTCACGCTTCAGAACATCGATGGCCTTTAGGAGTGCCTGCCCAACATAACCAAACCCAGCTGAATTATAAAATATATCAGTATATCAGTAGGGTTTAAGGAGGATTTTTTTTTACGCTTTCTGGTAAATAGGGTTTCTGAGACATTTACAAAGAAAATTACATCAACAGTCATATAGGCTAGTCAACAGTCATAGTGATTTTCTACAATTATTTTTTACAGAGAATGAAAACTCCAAACACATAAGACTAAAAAAAAAAATAACGTAATATGTGTCTCAAAGATTAATAAATGAAACCTGAGAGGTTAAAGATCCAGATAGGTCATGAAGGCATTGTAAAAAACATACATATGAATCGAGTGCTTTAATCCAAGTCTTGAGAAGAGATACCTTCACAAGAAAGTCTTTCCATTAAAAGTCCAGGTAACCAAAATGTAAGAGACAGAAACCTCAGGTGTCATTAAAAAATGTCTTTCAAAGTCGAACAGATTTAGAACAACAAAAGGGTGAGTAAATTACAGAAATCTCATTTCTGGGTGAACTGTCCTTTTAGTTATCACTAACAATTATTCTCTCTTATTAACCAAATTAAAGTGGATTTACATCAGGATCAAACATGGTGATGTCTCCTTCCTCATCGCTGTCCTCCTCATCCTCCTCCAGTAAAGTGGTATCGTTGTGATGAGCTGGCTGCTCTCGAAGCAGGGACAGGATGTACGCCACACGAGTCTTGCTGCACGGCCCATGTACCAGCTGAAATATGAAAGATATTTGTACATGGTTTGAATGCCGTTTGGTGTCCAGAAGAGGCAAGATAAAAACGTTTTTCAGAGCAAGAAGCATCTTTTCACCTGTGTGGCAATGGCAGAGAATTTGAGTGCTTGGAGCGTTTCATCGTAGGTGGAGGCGCAGGGGTTGATGTTGACCACCATGCAAGAGCGCCCGTGACCACAGAAGAAACTCTGGAGGACCCTGGTTAGCTTACTGTCTCTGAAAGGAACGACCAGCGGAGGACGAGACCTGTGGCATTGACAGAATAATGACTTCAGTAATGGCGGTTTTCCACTGCGTGGTATGACTCGGCTCGCTTTTCCACTGCAGTTTAGTACCGCTTCAAAGTGGGTGGGATTATAGACTGATGGTTATAGTTGCGCTCCCTCTACTGCCGTGACATCATCGTAAACGTGACAAACAAACGCACAAACACAGGAGCATATTGATGGAATGGTTTTCTTGATTCTCTGCAAGATGAAGTTTGTTTCTAACGGGTTTGGTGTCTTGGGTCGCAAACAATGACGCTGGTAGTGACGATTCTCTGACAAATCAGTGATCTGCAGTTTTAGCATGTCACATTTTAGTATCCGTATGGCACGCTTGGAACCTCAATCGAGGTAGTACTATTTAAGTGAGCCGTACAATGCAGTGGAAAAGCATTATAATGGTTTCGATAGTTGTTGGACAACTAGTATACCCATCACACTGTGTAAATTGTGAAGCGTTTCACACTCACTTGTTGGTTTGATTGTGCCTCAGAGCACTGATGCAGCGTCCCAGTGTTAGCAAAGAGGTGTTGATGTTGTTTGCCTCTTTCATTCTCTCACCATTTTGCTGGACTTTACAGCGCTCAGAACCCGCCAAATCACACACAGAGAGCCTGTCGGAAGTAACAAAGAAATTCCAAATCAAATCCTTTTGAGAACTGAACAGCTGACCATCTTTTAATTCTAAAAGGTTCAGTCCAATACACCAATAAAATGCCTGATATACCCCAAAAAAATATCACTTAAGAAGCACACAGTTAATGTGGAAAGACTCACTCGCTGATTCTGGAAACCTGTCCCAGCTCTGCTTGTGGCTTGACATGTAGAACACGGATGGTAAAGATACTGTGGCTAAAAATTAAAGGAAAATACACAACATGATTTAATTCTTTTTCAATTTAATAAACTATACTTTTGTATTGTTGCATAAATAAATAGCTAAATACATGTAAACTTTAAATATATTTCAAATAAAAAGTTTCTGATTGGTACAGAAGAGTAAATCCACGATCACACTAGACATTGAGATATGACAATGCACCCATCTTTGCTGCGCGTCCCTCCCGGATAACAGAAAATGGGCAAAGATGTGACGGCTAATAGACAGCAGACAAACGGCTAGTATTGACAGCAACAGCAATCTACCTGTCACTCAAGTGGCCACGCCCCTTAATTTTATAGCTATAAACATAGCTATGTTTGAAATAACTTTCACTTTACTATGTTAGTCATGCTGTCTCAGGTTATCTATCCTCCTGCTATACTGCTTGTGCTTTAATTTATCACTTTCATTTTACCTTTATTTTTGTCAAATTTTGTACTCTATGTTCAGCACCTTAATTGAACCTAAACATTTTTTGTGTGACTATATACTTGAATGTTGCACACAACGTGTAATTTTATGTTGCCTTGCACTTTTAGCCTTGTCTTGGCCAGGTCGCGGTTGCAAATGAGAACTTGTTCTCAACCGATTAACCTGGTTAAATAAAGGTGAAATAAAAATAAATAAAATAAAAAAAAGAAAACTGCTTCTTGCACTTCTGCTGTAAAGTTTGGCATTTTAACTCTTTTGGGGCCTGTCAATGAATTGCAGTTTAAGTCACTTCCGTGTTGGATTCAAGAGAGAGACAGGAAGGTTGCCGCTTGGGTTTAAAGTGATTAATTTACATGACCAACTTGGACCTGTTGTGAAATTGGTGTGGGGAAATATTACAAAATTCCCAATTGTGTAGATTCCCATTGAAAAGACTGGATTTTGCCTGAGAACATTTTCAGAACAATAGTAAATTTGACTGCACCTTAGTCACAATGAAACTTAAGTAACGACTGATCTTCCGCATTGCGACATACTTCTGAGGGTAACACATCGGGGGCAGGGGGGAAATGTAGGTCGGGACTTGGTTCTGTTTATCGGTTGTTGATTGGATTTTGAGATGTGGGTTAGGACTGGGGTGGTATGGATTTTTTCTTAGCGCGGTTGAAAAGCAAGAAATTCCCGCGGTACTGCGGTAAACCGATAGCACCATCCTCTGCTTAATTATTTTTATTCCCGGTGGGGATAAATTTATCCCCCCCCCCCCTCAAAGTGATCAGTGTTACTATAGTGGCGAGACGGATCACAAAACTTGGGGAGGGGTCGCATAGTATACAATAGTACATTGTGTTTAATTTGTTGTTTAATGAGATCTAATATATGTTGTTAGTTGCGAGAATTTTTTACTTGAATAAATACATAGATCCGACTACTAACCCAATGTACTTTAATGGTTCAGTGGCAGAACTTTTGCCAAGCGTGTCAGAGGTTCTGGGTTCTAATCCGCACTATTATAGCCCCCCCCCCCCCCTCATCAAAACCGATTGTTTATTAGTGGTTGTATATCAAGCAGGGACACGTTTTTTTGTGCATTATGTTTTGTGATTTCACCGTAACGAATAGAGAGTCTCTCCGCAACAGATTGAAGCGCGCGTCCGAGTGAAGACTATGCGCGAGTCACAACAGAACACTGTATCCGTGGCAACGAGCACTTTGGTCACTTGATTTAAAAAAGAACACATTTCAGATCACCTCTTATTTAAATAAATAAGCACGTGCAATTAAAAACTGAGATCCTGCTTTTGGGGCTTTCTCATGAGTCATGCGCCTGTATTTTAACGCTTTAGCAAAATAGAATTCAAATTATAGGCTACAAGAGACATTACACAGGTACTCTCGCATACAGGCCTAATAGTCAATAACAATGGAATATTATTATGGGTCATGAAACATTCCGCTCCCAAACTCGCGAAAGGTCGGATTTGCTCCATCTTTTGATGATGATGAGTTTTGTTTAGAAAACCTTGAACCCATGTTAGACACAATGTCACTAGACTCAATCCAAGCCATTAGAATCAATGAATCCATGTAATTAGACAAAACATGCACATGTGCAGGCACTTTTTTTTCTGGTGATGACTGTGACGAGCTCAGACCCGCGGGACGGGTCACGTGACCGCGGTAACCGTCCCAGCCCTAACGTGGGTGTGGCTCTCAAAGTTGAGGCAGATGAACATGAGCTTGCAGGAACAGGGTTTAAGAGGACTAAATGTTTGCAGAAGTCAGAGAGAAGACGGTCATCAGCTATGTTTCTATCCACCCATTGCATTTTGGGATAACGCTGGAAGGAAACGGCAAGATGCGCATACATTATAAAAATGCGTATTAAAATAAAAAAACTATACGCATGATAAGACATGCACAAACTACGATGGAAACATGTTAACTTAATAAATCACTTGATGCACAACAAAAACCTCACATTAATTTGGTGATGAGGATACGATTGGATAACTGGACTAACCATAGGAACAATTTCATTGCAGAATGATCAAACCAACATTTGAGCTCGCTGTGCAATGTCTGAGCTGATGTCTGTCATCAGAATGATTTAGTATAATGTCTCCCAGAAGTGTCCCACATGATTGCGTTCCCAAACGCCAGTCATCCAATTCAAACACAATATAACATGACGGAGTGTGCAGATGAAATGCAAAAACGCTAAGATGCAAATCATTTATGATGTTGGAAAAAGAGCCACAGTGGCATCCCCGATTGCAACACATTTTATTAGATATTTTTCCCCAATTTTGTTCTCTTGTTCTCTTTAACACATGGGATGGCTTTATTTGCAAATGTTTTATGCGATATTCCCATTTTGCATGCAACTTTGGGTGGAAATGGCTATTTTCACTGATAGATCCAGTTATGACATAATTAAACATTAGAAGGTCATAACATCTTTTAAAATGAAACCTATGCATGGATGAATTGTTTACAATAAGTTTAACAACATGCATTTAGAAAGTGGAGTGAGTGGAAAAGTTAATTTTTTTACAGCATCACTTATGCTTTTATGACGGCATAATTGGTATGATGACATTAAGCAGGTACCTGCGGCTGGAGTTGTGGTTTAGGTGAGTAGTGGCAAAACTTTGGTTGCGTTGTCCAACTTTAAGCACTTTCCAGGCCTCTTCTGCACTTTGTACTTGAATCCAGGTCAGATCTAATGGAAGGACATAAATGATTCAATATAATTAAAATGGGTAAGTAAAAAAAATTGAGGAACTGGATTTATAATTAAATCAGTAATTCAAAGTGGTAATTTCAGTGCTCTTCAGTGATTCTTACCCTTTACGTAGGGGTTTCCATGTTTGTCATCGCTGAGGCGTAGCGTGGCTCTCTTGTGGGACTGAAGTGAAGGCGGAGTGTCCAGGAGATCATAAAGAAATTCATTGTAGATCTCATAAAATGAGACCCAGACTGAGAAACGCACTCCCTCCTCAAGGTCCTCCCCACCACTGAGACCCAGGCCATTTGTCTCCAAAAAAATGCCATCTGAATCTGTAATACAACACACCTGCTTAGAAGAAAATCTCTAAAATGTTATATTTTGATTAAGATTGCTCTGTGAAACTTTGCATTCGATATCCTGTCATTTCAATAGGAATCCACGCATTTGAGACTTTCAAGTGAGAGTGAAAAATTTCCCCACATAGATTTTGCATCGGGGGGTCACAAATTCACCATGCTGACCAAGCTGCTTGGTTTGAAAGTGACTCGAGCGGTGCTTCATGCAATGGAAAAATTACCTTCTTTGCCTGCCAAATTTCACTAATGTGACTGCACCTGATATGTTACTGGGAACTATATGTAGCTCCCCAAACGGAACTAAAATCTCTTTGTTTGAGTTGCCTAACTTGTGAGTGCCTGGCAAATGGGACAAGTGTCATTATTTCTGCAATACTTTTCAGTATGAAGTAGCTCAGGGTGGAATGTCTCACCCTCCAGCTGTGTTGCTATGTGACTGGTTGCTGAGAGTCCACCGATGCCACTGTCCCAGGACAAACCTGCACGCAGCCTAGACTGATGTCCACCTGTGCTTTCCTCCTGAACAAAGGGAAGACAAATCAAGACAAGAAAAATCTGAAACTATTGAAGGAGAAACAGGATTATGTTCATTACTTTGTTTTTTACAGAAAGACTGAATGACCAATAATATCTCAAGAATCACCACCATCTTATAATTATGTTTAATATGACATCACATTTTCAGACATGGTTGACATTTTATTTCTAATTGCTAAAGTTCATAAAAATACTTAATTGACTGATGTGTCTTTTCACACACTTTCCTTACAGCCTTTCATAACTTGCCACGGTATGCAGACAAGCTCTCGCCCGATCCTCGAGCAGTGCCAAGTGTGCCATTCTCACAATAAACACCTTTTATACAGACCCAGATTATAGACTTCTCATTTGCCAGCTGTACATACATATATCTGTGTTATTCAGAGAAACCTCGCAGCTGAAGCTATAATGCAGCTTTTCTTACTCTTAAACTGTATATAATGGAATGCATTTAATATATTTATATAGGGATTATATAATACAATTAATGCAAAACTTATAGTTGTGTTAGGATGAAATATAACTCCTTAACACGATTATAAGGCCGTACAGAGTAGGCTAACTGCTTTGTGTACGTGTGGTTTCAATTGTTCCTATATTTTTTCCTAAATTTAGAATAAATGACAACATTTTTGGTGAATCGTAATTTGTTCTTAAAATCATTGTTTTGTTCTTAAAATTGTGAACGCATGCTTAATGAATGAAAACCAATGGCTCTCTTTATGAACGGGCCATTGAATCACTAGCCGCGTTTCCACTGTCGGGCCAGTGCGAGCCAGGGCTTTAAACAGGCCGTACCAGGCTAATAGCCTCGGGCCAGTAGCACCTGGTCTGCGTTTCCACTGTCGGGGCAGAAGCTCCACAGTGCTTCACTAAAACACGCCTCTCTGGAACAACGTCACACTAACCCATCATTTCACCAACAAATAGAAGTTTTATCAGAAAACTAATCAGAAAGAAATCACTGGAAA
Organism: Meda fulgida; assembly: GCA_030578275.1. Classification (NCBI taxonomy): domain Eukaryota; kingdom Metazoa; phylum Chordata; class Actinopteri; order Cypriniformes; family Leuciscidae; genus Meda; species Meda fulgida. Next base: position 21,626,445 of record CM060636.1, read on the forward strand.
CAGCGTGCATTGCAAAACAAACATGATAAAAGCGACCGTTTGCTGGCATTTTTGTTGTTTAGGCCTACTTGAATATTTAAAACCAAAGCATCAATGTTTTACCACAGGTTTACGATAAAAAAATTATACATTGATCATGAATTGATGCATGTCAAAATTGCACATTAGTCTCACAGAAATAAATTACCGTTAGGTTTCACAAAAGAAAAACACACTACTTCTTCAGTCGCGTCCGTTCCTGTTTATTTGGTAGTTACAGGACATATGTACATCACATTTAGAAAGAATGATAATTTCTACAAATATATGCCACCAAAAATACGACCTGAGGAGCTTTAGCACTCTCTCGACTCCCAGTAGGCTACAGATATTTTCATTTAGAGAAACAGAGGAAGCTCCCGAAAAAAAAGTTGCTTTAGTTTATGATAGTCCGGTATAAAGAGACGAGACGTAGGCTACTGACAGATAAAATAAAAACATATTGTGATAGCCTTTATGATTGGTCTGATTTCTTCAAGCGTTCACAATGTTTTTTTTTACTATGCGTATCTTCAATAGTTAGCGCACATAGTCTTTTGCATCGCGTATAAATATTTCTACCTTGTACAGTGATCAGAATCCACATCGGATCACAAACAGAAGGCATTCAAACATGAAAGTGAGTTAATATATTTTAAAAGTCTTTAATGCTTTGCAGGTCTAGGGCGGGTGCGAGAAATATTTTATACACGCTATTCTTCCAGAACTACTTGTATTAACGTGTTAAATCAACAGCCCTACTAAATGCGCATCTCTAATTATCGCTTAGAACATTTCTTATTCAACCATTCTAATTTTTTGTTACCTCTCTCTTTACCTCTTTCAGCAAAGCATGCCGACGCATTTCCTCAGCACGGACCTCACGAGCGTCCAGCTTACGGACCTCCATGCTCAGTACAGGCTTGAGGTCCATGGCGGAGTACAGTCGCCCAGACAGCTTCAGGAATACAGACACTAACGCCCGTGGCAGCAGACCCGCCTCTCCACCTGCCCCTGTTGAATCACAGCAACACCAGAACTCGCATTACTTTAGGAAGCAATAACATCATCCAGTTTTACATAAATTTATGTGATGCGATCTGGGAAAACCCACCACATGGTGAAATTTGACCTATTACAGGTTTTAGAGCATTTTAAAGCTGGGTTCAACCCCTTTCCAAATCTGTTTTTATTTTATCGTTTGTCTGTAACAAAAGTTGTAGTTATCTGAAGTCGGCTGATCACTGTGATTTTCAGAAACGGAATTGAGAAAAACAGGTTTAATTAACTGTCACGTCCTGCTAACGGGACGACTGGCGCTCTTTTTCTATTGCATTTTTTTCATATCACATATTTTAGTAATCATCATAGATTAAGTATCATTCGAAAGCTTATGAACTCAAAATTCATCCTGTGAAAACCGTTTTGAAATTGGACGATTGAGAGGCGAGCAAGGTCTATTAAGCGAGCAGCTTCAGACTCTGTTCTCTTGTGCTCCGCATCACGCCACACGATAACCCTGGATAAAAATAAATAAATAAAAACTTGCGTGCTGTTTTAGTTTACACAGGACTGGCGGGACCTTTATTCTGTTATGTGGTTTATTTTGATAGGCGAAACTGTCTTTGTAGTGTTAAGAGAAGGAGAGCTAAATGGGCGATTTTGTTTTTTTTGCCCCTCCGCTGTGCGTGTTCTTAAAGAGAAAGACACCGTCTTTTCAGCTTGCCACTATAAATTGCTATTTTTCTGCACTGAACTAGTGTATTTTCCCAAGATATATTCAGAGATGATAAACAAGATGTTATAGAATGATAATTTATTGAAAACCCAATTTTGACAAAAAAACTGACATTCTATCCATTTTTAGACCTTACTGAAAACATACCAGCGCAACATCCGGTATGTTTATGACAGTATGTTTATTCCGTCTTACCATGTATGGTGTAGGTTTTGCCCGAGTTGGTCACACCATAAGTATAGAGGAGGCGGTTTTCTCCACGCAGAACATCTCGTACCATCTCCCTTATGGTGTGATCATAAACCTCCTGCTGATTGGTTTGTGGTCCAAAAATCTGCACAAAGAAACAAAATTCACATGATGCTGCATCCAGGGTGAAACTTGTCAGTAGAAAGTCCAAGAACATTGAACTGGCTAGTGAAACTGGGGAAAAAAAATTAAAAGTAACTTGGTGTGCTTTTAGGTTTTTCAATGAAATGCTATATTTGATAATTTCCTTAATAATGGATGCATTACCTTGGTAAAGGTAAACTTGTGCAGGCTTTCAGAGACGCCTCTCTCGGCACTCTTCATGTTGCGGGAGTCTTTTGGCGCTCTGAGAAGCAGACTGTCCTCAGATTGCACATTTATACAACCCTGAACAGCACAAACATTACAATAAAGATGTCATTGTTTGCCAACCAAGCCATTCCTTCCTTGAAAATGTTTCACAAAAGTGTCAAATTCCTTTACTTGCTCATCTCCCCGCTCCTTCTCTGCCTCAGTAAGAGGACGGATCCGTACGAAAACCTTCAGCTTCTCTGATGCATCATCAGCGCTGCCTCTTCTGCTGACATCACTCTTGATCTGGACAGGCTGCCGGTCACACAGATGAAAGACCCATTAATATCACAGAACTAAGACATTGTACACAAATAGATTTGTTTGAAAACGCGTCTTTTTCTCTCCGTTGTTGTGGCCTTCCATCCACACGGAGTCCGTGTTTTTGTCAATAAAGACAGAGGGTTTTGAAAATGCTCTTTCAAGTGGATAAATTTGAAGCCGTCGTTTTCTCATTGTAATGTGGACTATGAAAACGGAGGCATTTGAAAACGATGACGCACGTTTAGTCATGTGGCGCATATCATACCAACAAGAGCTATGGTTATACCTACCTTGTTGTGCCTGCAATTTACTTTCAGTGTTGTTAAAGGCAAGGCAAATTTATTTATACAGCACATTTCATACACAATGGTAATTCAAAGTGCTTTACATAGAAGAAATTAAAATAATCAAAAGAAATAAGAATAATTAAAACAGTTTAGAATTTTTTTTTAATAAAATACAGTAAAAACAATCGGACGAGCAGTGACACAGTGCTCATTGAGTAAATGCATAGGTAAACAGATGTGTTTTGAGTCTGGATTTGAAAGTGACTACTGTAGGAGCACATCTGATCTCTTCTGGAAGCTGGTTCCAGCTGCGGCTGGCATAGTAGCTAAAAGCACACTCACCATCCTTAGAGTGAACCCTTGGTATTTCTAGCTGATGTGATCCTAGTGATCTGAGTGATCTGTTGGGTTTATATTCAGTGAGCATATCTGCAATGTATTGAGGTCATTAAATGATTTATATACCAGTAATAATACTTTAAAAATCAATCCTAAATGCAACTGGGAGCCAGTGTAAAGACCCGAGGACCTGATTTGATGTGTTCATATTTTCTGGCTCTGCTCAGAATCCTGGCAGCAGCGTTCTGTATGAGCTGCAACTGTCTAATGGTCTTTTTAGGAAGGCCAGTGAGGAGTCCATTACAATAATCCACCCTGCTGGTGATGAAAGCATGCACAAGTTTCTCTAAGTCTTGACTGGAAACAAAGCATCTAATTCTTGCAATATTTTTCAGATAATAATATGCTGATTTAGTTATTGCTTTGATATGACTACTGAAACTAAGGTCTGACTCTGGAGACACACCCAGATTCCTGACTTGATTTTTAGTTGTTTGACCCCTAGACTGAAGGTATGCGTTCACCATGAGAACTTCATTTTTGTTTCCAAACGCAATGACCTCAGTTTTGTCTTTGTTTAACTAAAGAAAGTTTTGGCACAGACAACTGTTTACTTCATCAGTGCATTGGAACAGGGAGTCAATGGGGCTGTAATCGTTAGGTGATAGGGCTAAGTAGATCTGTGTGTCGTCTGCATAGCTGTGGTAAGAGATTTGGTTCTTTTTCATTATTTGGCTCATTTATCATGTACAGGTTGAATAGGAGTGGCGCAAGAATTGAGCCTTGAGGAACTCTGTATGTCATGGATGTCCACTCAGACTTATGCTCTCCTATACTCACATAACCTCTCCCTTCTAAGTATGACCTGAACCATTTTAGGACTATCCCAGAAAGCCCGACCCAGTTTTCCAGCCTGTCAAGAAGTATGTTGTGATCGACAGTGTCAAATGCAGCACTGAGGTCGAGTAGTACTAGAACTGATAATTTGCCTTTATCAGTATTTAAGCAAATATTGTTTATTATCTTTATGAGCGCTGTCTCTGTGCTGTGATGCGATCCAAAACCGGATTGAAAATTGTCAAAGTATCCATTCGAGCTAAAGCATTTGTTCAGCTGATTGAAGACAACTTTTTCAATGATCTTGCCTATGAAAGGAAGATTTGAGATCAGTCTATAGTTGCTTAATATGGTCTTATCCAGATTGCTCTTTTTCAGGAGGGGCTTGACAACTGCAGTTTTCAGGGAGTTCGGAAAACTCCCATAGAGAAGTGAGGCATTAACCACTTTTAGAAGATCTGATTCTAAGCTGTTTAACACACTTTTGAAGAAAGATGTGGGAAGTGCGTAGGTTGATGTTTTAAGGTGCTGTACGGTTTCTTCCAAAATTTTGCCATCAATTTCTTTGAAATCAGACATAGTAACTACTTTATCAGTTTGTGGTTTGATCTGTCTGACCCCAGTGCGGCTCAATGATGTGCTGATCACCTTTCTGATATTATTGATTTTCCCAGAGAAGAAAGAAGCAAACTCCCTGCACTTGCTGTCTGAGAGCAATTCATTGGGAATCTGGCTTGGGGGGTTTGTAAGTCTCTCTGTGTTGTTTAAGTTGCTGTTTATAATATTACAGAAGAACGTCTGTCTACCTTTGCCTAGTTCCATATTGAAAGCATGGATGTTGTCTTTGTAGATGTTATAATGTACTACAAGTTTTGTCTTCCGCCACATGCGCTCTGCTTTTCTGCATTTTCTTTTCATATTTTGCACTGCTGTTGAGTTTCTCCAAGGTGCTTTCTTTCTACCCCTCTTCCTGACTATCACAGGAGCAATATCATCAATTACACCTTTAACTTTTGAGTTAAAAGAATCAAGGAGAAAATCAACAGAGTCAGCAGATATGCTTGGTGTTAAAGATATGGCCTTCATAAATAGCACACTAGTGTTCTCGTTTAGCATCTCTTCTTGACAGACACAGATCTAGCTTCAATGGCACGAGAGATCAATATATCAAAGAAAATACAGAAATGATCAGACAGTGCTACGTCCTTAACAATCGATGAAATGTTTAGACCCTAACTGATTAGTAAATCTAGAGTGTGTCCACGATTGTGTATCGGTCCATGTACATGCTGAATCAGATCAAAAGTTTTTAAAACAGTTTTGATTTCTTTTGCCATATTGGTTTCTGCATTATCTATGTGAATGTTAAAATCTCCAGCAATAGCAAAACAGTCAAACTGAGGAAATTGTTGATAGCAGTTCTGTAAAGTCCTCAGCACGCACGGAGATGAAAAGGGTATGTATGGACTTATCTAACTCTGGGGGGTAGGGTGAATAAGCTAAAGTCCCAAAAAGTCAGAGTGTTCCTTTAAGACAAACAAACTAAATTAATACCCTGCTAGTCAACTGGAGATGCTTTCTTTGTATTTGATAAATCAGTGACGGGAGATGTTTTAAAAAGTTGAGGGGACAATTTTTAAACTGACTAACATTTACTCATTCGATTTTAGTGCTTATTCCAATAATAAAAAATAACCATTCCATTGTTATTGGTTATAAACTGACAAGTAGTTATTTGATATTAGTACCCATTTATTACTTGATGTAAATTCCAGTCATCACTTGTAACTAGTGATACTCAGTTTGTTGCACAACTTATTTTTTACTTGTCATATGTAATAACTAGTCAGAACAGCTACTGTAGTTTAATTACAAATCTTACTAGTAAAATTAAAAATTTAACAAGTAATGATTGGTATAGATACTACTATTTAATAAATAAGTACTAAAGTCTAACGATTAAGCCCCATAGAATTCACTAAAATTGTAAGCAGTGACAAAGGAAGTTACTTGTCACTACTCAAATAAGTGCTTGCACAATACAAATGTATAAGTCACACAAATAAAACTAAAAAGTACTACCAAGAGAACAATAGATGTTAGTAAATCTTAAGAATTATCCCACGGTTTCACAGACAAGGCTTAAGCCTAGTCCCAGGCTAAAAGGCATGTTTGAGCTGTTTTGACAGAAAGCAACTTGCACTGACATATCAATATATCAGTCCCATTGTTTTGTCTCAAGATGCACACCAATAATGTTTTTTTCCTACAGCATGTTTCCAAGTGTCCTATTTAAACTAAGGCCTAATCCTGGCAGTGAAACTACACCTAAGTGTTTAAATAGCTTGCCACAAGATGTGATGAATCATTATGTTATAAGCATCTGATTTCAAAGCACGTAGCAGCATTCAGCTCTGAAGTTACTGTCAACAGAAACATGACCAATTCTACCAATTCTATCAGATTGTGCTACCAGACACTATATTCATGAGCTTTTAGGCTTTATTAACGTCCATTCTATACCTACCCTAAAAACAATGCAAAAATGGTGTTGGTAGCACAATCTGATAGTTATGATTATTCGTCACAACACCTGGACCGGAGCCTGCAGATATAAAGACTATTTGTCAGTCAGAGCATAAGTTTACTGTCTATCATACATACCTCTTTAATGGGTGTTTGAGAATCTGCAGCAGGGGTTATGACGGAGATCTCTGGCAGAGGAGACACAAACCGTGGACATCTCATGAGAGCTCCAATATCAGCAGCTGTGGACTCAAACACAGCTCCACACTCTTCCTCATCGGACAGAACACCGTATGGAGACGCCAGAGCCATTATGACAGACCTACAAATGAAAACATGGACAATTCTACTCTCAATAAACGGATAAAGATTTACTGTCAGGACGTTTGAATGGACAACAAACGTTAACGTTACTTATAAACAAAGTAAATCAGGTAGCCAGCTATGTTAGCTGCACTTCAGTTCAAAGACGCTGTTTTGTGCAAACTTTAACGTAAGTTGGAAAAACAAAAGACGAGAATAGACGAGCAGGAAACCGCATTTCGATAGGATTTTTTTTTATTTTACTGACCGGAAGCCCTGTTTGCTCTTTGCAGCTAGCGTCGCATATTTGAAAAGACGTAAGTTAAGTTATATGTTACATTCTTACCTTTATTTATGATGTCCTCAAGAGGAAAATAACAGGTTTTATGTAAATGACTTCTATACAGTCAGCTAAACTAAATGTGTGTCTCTAAAATCAGTACATCTACCCTAAACACAGTTAGAACTGTAACTAAACTAAACTCGTCTGTCCAGCTGCATAGTGCATAGCTCACCGACGGTTACTGAGACGACAACATATTCGAACACCGCGGTCAGTGCGCTCCTCCAATCACCGCGCACCAGAGCAACTCCGTCCAATCAGACACACCGGAGGAAATACTCGACTTTTGATTGGTCACCATCTCTGCACTTCCACTCCCGTGGTGTTGCTGCTGCTTCTTCTTCTTCTTCTTCTTCTTCTTCTTTTTATTTGGCGGTTAGCAACTATTTCTTGTGCATTACCGCCACCACAGGACTGGAGTAAGGCACGGGAGTTACTGACTATTCTTTACTGTTATAAACAAACAAAATATACCAGCAATTAAACAAATATTGATAACTTAAAAAAAAAAAAAATTAAGTTATTCTTATATCCTTTTTAAAAGGCCTGTACTTTTCAGAAAAGAAAGTAAGAAATCAAAATTCTCCCTTGAACTACTATTCAATAGTGTTTTAGTTTCTAAAGACATTCTCTTTGCTTTCATCTCATTAACAAGCCTTTGCCTTGCCTCGTTGTATTTATGACAGTACATAATTACATGCTCTACTGTTTCAGGTATATTACCCTGGCAATACTCACAATTTCCATCTCCATGCTTTTTTATTAAAAACATTGTACTATTCAACTTTGTATGACCCAACCTCATCCTAGTCAGCACAATTTCCTCCTGTCTTGATCTGGTTATGTGTATGTCTTTTCCCACTTTCCCTTGTATCCTATATAGATGTCTTCCTGAGCACCCATTATCCCAGATATGTTGCCACTTTTTAATAGTTTTAGCCTTAACTATACTTTTTATCTCTGCTTTACTGTACTTTACATCTATATCTATATTGCTTTTATCTGTTGCTCTCTTTGCATGCTCATCGGCCATTTCGTTTCCTTCCACTCCTATATGGGCTGGAACCCATAAGAATGTCACCCTCCTTCCTGATGCTTGTATTCCATTTGCTAGCTGTAAAATTTCAATTAAAATATCTTCCCTTGAATCAGACCGATAGTTCTGAATACTGAACATTGCTGAACTTGAATCAGAGGCAATCACTGCCTGCAGACAATTATTAGACTCTAGCCACAAGAGTGCTAACCATATGGCAACCAGTTCAGCAGTATACACTGCTAGGTCATCATTTATCCTTTTTGCCTTTGCTATTCCCGCCTCAGGGATTACATAAACTACCCCTACTCTCTTCTCAATGTTTTTCGATGCATCTGTAAAAACCTTTACACACTCTTTGTATTTTCCTGTTATATACTTGCTTACCCCATACTTATCCACTCCATCTTTCTTCCTTTCCTCCAATAGTCCTAAATCAACCTTCACTTCTTCTAACATCCAAGGAGGCACTACTGGATATGCCACTGTTGGGCTGATGTTCAGGCTGATGTTCCCATGTTATTCACCTTATCTTTTATAACCCACCAATAACTTTTAATTTTCACACTTTCTTTTTCCTGACATTCCCTTAATACTGTCTGAGACATGTGGTTCTCTTTATGCCCCCTGATATTTGCCCAGTATACCAGTGCTAGCTGGTCCCTCCTCAAATGCAGTGGCATCTCACCCACCTCTACCTGAATTGCAGCTACTGGAGAAGTTTTTATTGCACCACTAATTATCCTCATTGCTTGATTTTGCATACCATCAAGTTTGTTTAAGCTTGTCTTGGAGGCAGATCCATATGCTATACAGCCGTAGTCAAACACTGATCTCATTAGACCTGTATATATGGTTTTTAATGCTGACCTTGTTGCACCCCAATCTATCCCACATAAACACCTCATAACATTTAGTATCCTTTTACATTTATCTACCATCTTTTGGATGTGACATGCCCATGTCAACCTCTTATCAAACCAGACTCCCAGATATTTAAAGATCTCAACCCTCTCAAGCTCTTTATCTAACACCATTATTTTTAATTCTCGGCTAATTTTTTTCCTTGTAAAGAACATAACCTTTGTCTTCTCTATTGAGATTCTAAACCCCCATTTCACTCCCCATTGCTGAACTTCATTCACAGCATCTTGCATCTTATGCACAATAAACTCAATGTTCCTTCCCTTCTTCCACATTGCACCGTCATCCGCAAATAACGCTACTCCATCTAGACCATGCAAGTCTTTAAATATCTGGTCTATCATAATTACAAATAATAAAGGACTCACAATGCTTCCTTGAGGGGTTCCATTTTCTACTCTAAAACTCTCACTTAGTTCCCCATCAATTTTAACTCTCAATGTTCTTTCAGACAGGAAATTTCTGACCCACTGATACATCAGTCCCCTAACTCCCATCTGATTTAATTTAATGAATAGTCCTTCTGACCACATCATGTCATATGCTTTCTCTATGTCAAAAAACACTGCCACTACAGTCTCTTTATTCACTTGAGCCTTTCTTATGGCTTCCTCCAGGCATACCACTGGGTCCATAGTACCCCTTCCCCTTCTGAATCCACTCTGGTAACATTGCAACCATCCTTTTGACTCTACCCAATACATCAGCCTATCATTTATCATTTTCACCATTGTCTTACCCATCTGCGATGTCAACGCTATAGGTCTATAACTTCTTGGACTATGAGGGTCTTTCCCCGGCTTCTTAATTGGTACAATGATAGACTCCTTCCACTCTTTAGGGATAATTCCCTCCATCCATATCTTATTGTACAACTTCAACAGGACATCCTTACCACTATCACTTAGATTCTCTAACATTGAGTAGCATATAGTGTCTTTTCCTGGAGCTGACTTTCCTAACTTCTTCAGTGCTCTATTCAATTCTCCTTTTGTGAACTTCTCATTCAAACTATCACTTTCCCCATTCCCATTCTCAAACACTCTTTGATATTTAGACACAGTTTCTTCTCTCCCTTTTCTTTCTTCATAACTAAGGTTTTCTGAACTGTGTACTTTGGCTAGTGTTTTTCCTATAACTTCTGCTTTCTCCTTACTAGAAGTTATACTGTCATCTCCATCAATTATCACAGGATATCCATATTCCCTACCATTTCCTTTCATTTTCCTAATCATTCCCCAAACCTTCTCTATTGGAGTAGTTCGACCTAAAGAATCACAAAACTTCCTCCAGTACTCCCTTTTTGCTTTCCTGACATTTTGCCTTACCATTGCTTGCGCTCTCTTGTATTCTATCAAATGCTGGAAGTTGTGTGTCCTCTTAAGTAATCTAAATGCCTTGTTTCTTTCTTTAACAGCTTCCTTACACTCTCTTGACCACCATGGCACTATTTTATTCAAGCATTTAGGTTTTGATTTTGGAATAGTGACATCTGCCGCTGCTATTATGCTTGATCTAATTTCTCTAGTTAATACATCAATACTTTCACTACCATCAACACATGATAGCCATTCCTCACTTAGTTCTTCAAACTTATCCCAATCAGCTTTCTCTACAAACCACTTCTCTACTTTCACTTCTTTCTCTTTCTCTATCTCCACACCTATGTGTACCTTTATAGGATAGTGATCACTACCCACTGTGTTTCCTCTTAACACCTCCCATTCACATTTGTCCGCCACATTTCTTGTACCAAAGGTTAAGTCTATTGCTGACTCTTTTCCCCTAGATACATCTATCCTTGTCCAAGTTCCATCATTAAGACATACTAGTTCTTTCTCTTCTATAAATTCTTCCAACACATTCCCATTTACATCATCTTTATCACCCCATAAAGTGCTATGTGCATTAAAATCTCCACACCAAATAACTCTACCCTCCAAATCTTTCCAAATTTCCTCAAGCTGGTTGCTTTTTAACTGATTACATGGGTTGTAAAAATTTATAATTTTAATATTACCCTCTTTTACCCACACTTCCACAGTGACATATTCCAATTCCTCTCCTTTCTTAATTTCCTTGTACTGCAACCCTTTCTGTATAAAAGTCATAATCCCTCCACCTTTCCCATTCTCTCTATCCCTTCTTACTGCATTATACCCTTTTATGATAAAATCTAGCCTAGGAATTAACCACGTTTCTTGAACACAAATAACATTGGGCTTCTCCTTAACATCTTCCACATACTTATTAAACTCCTGACCATTCGCAATTAAGCTCCTGGCATTCCATTGGAGTATTATTAACACCATTAAAAGGATCCAACCCATGACTGAGATTGTTGAGTTTCCTCAAGGGTTTCTCTAATATTTTCCCACTGTAACCCTTTTACATCCAAATACTTCTCAGCAGTTTTTACTATAATCTTAATCCTTTCAGTCCTGCTAGTCATCTGGGCTGTGCAGTTAATGATTTCTGCCATGAAGAGCACAAAGCCTACTTTGCTCACTATCAATGTTTCTTCCTGAATCCTGTCACACTTTACACATCCGTCATTGTCTTTACTGTTGTTCACTGCATTTTGTGGTATCTTTGGTACTCTCCTGGCTGCTTCAGCATACGTGATTTCCTGATTCACTTTAACCTTCTGCACTTCTTGCATTCGCTTGTACACTTCACACCCACCATATGCAGCACTATGCTCTCCACCACAATTGCAACATTTTTTCCTTGGCCCTTCCTCACATTCATCATATTTGTGTTCACCTCCACATTTACTACATCTTATTTTCCCTTTACATGCTGCTGCCACATGCCCATATCTTTGGCAGTTGAAACACCTCACAGGGGGTGGTATGTACATCCTCACATCGTAGCTCATGTACCCTATAAAAACTTTCTGTGGAAGTCTTTCTTCTTCAAAGGTAAGCAGTACTGAGCGACTATCACATACTACACCATCTCTTTTTGTTTTTAATCTTTTTGCCTCACTCACCTTTACATTTTTTATATTTGTACACATTCCTTCCATTGATTCCTTCTCAGGGATTCCTGTTATTACTCCTCTAATTCTTCTTTGATCTTTCACCCCTTTAATTTTCTGCCCATTTAATGCATTTACCCTGACTGCCTTCTTTTATTGAACCTCATCCTTACACTTTACCAATAATGATCCATTCCTCAATTTTTTCACGCTATGTACATCCCCAATTTCCTTATGTATGGCTTTCGAAAGTTGTATTGGACTCCATACATCAAAAGTCGCTCCCTCCTGCACCAGTGAGATAAACACATTAAACTCTTTCCCCTTTTCCCTATCTTTTACCTCAGAATAAACATCTGGTATTTCCAATGAGCTCTTTTTCTTCCGCTTATTTCCACTCACACCTGCGCTATCTACCTCCATCATTTCCTACTCCGTCCTTCCTCCAGTCCCCACCGTCTTCTCCGTTCAACCCGCCAAATGCCAAAACTACCGATTCCAGAAGGTCCAGATCGTTGCTTTCAGAATCTCCGCCGCTCTCGGTGTTGCTACTTGGTAGTTTAGCATTTTTTTGTTGACTTTTTTTTATCGTCCGTCAGCCGATCTGATATTCGCTAACGTTACTGCAATGAAGTGAACGTAACTTTTAATAAGCAGGGGACATTCCCGACTTTAAACAGATAACTATTTTAATGTTTGCATTGTGACTTCAGATATAAAACACTATTTAAATGTTTGCATTGTGACTTCAGATATAAAACACTGCCTCGTTAGGTAATGTTTCCACATTAAAATCAGATGATTTCCTATTAATTCAATAGAACGTGAGGGAATACCAATATGGCTGCGCGGTTGCCTCACTTTTTATGACGCCTTGAACAATCCACACATTTATATTGATCCGTGGTTGTACCCTTAAAATAATTTTGGAAACATCCTGAAAGTGCAGATAGACCGCAAGTAGTGCTCAAGCACCTGCCCTTTTGGCATCTGACAGGTGAAACTCGAAAAATTTAAATATCGTGCAAAGGTTAATTTATTTCAGTAATTCAACTTAAATTGCTAAACTAATATATTAAATAGACTTATTACATGCAAAGTGAGATATGTCAAGCCTTTATTTGTTATAATCTTGATGATTATGGCTTACGAAAACCTTTTCGCAATATTTTAATTTTGAATTTGGGGTTTTCATAAGCAGTAAGCCATAATCATTAAAATTATAACAAATAAAGGCTTGAAATAACTCACTTTGCATGTAATGAGTCTATATAATATATTTGTTTCACCTTTTAAGTTGAATTACTGAAATAAATTAACTTTTGCACAATATTATATTTTTTTTAGTTTCACCATCTAAGTGCCCTTTTGGAAGATATTTTAATTCAATTCTCAATTAAGTGTGTGCCTGACAATATCTCTTGTCACAGCCACCACAGTTAAAGGGTTAGTTCTCCCCAAAATTAAATTTCTGTCATTAATTACTCACCCTCATGTCGTTCCATCCAAACCTATAAGACCTTCGTTCATCTTCAGAACACAAATGAAGATATTTTTGATGAATTCCGAGGTTGAATGAGGTTTCTCAGGTCGGAAATGCCACCAAAATGACTAAAAATGCCCAAATGTTATATACATTTTGTACAACAGTTCAATGAACAATGAACAGTTCAATTTTCAAGACACAATGTTGTCAATTGTGACTCTTTTTGCTCTATTTCATCAACAAAAATAGTTCTAAACAAAGCAGAACTGCAATACAAAGTGGCGTTTTTAGTATGTAATATGGATTATGTAATCAATCAGATTCTAAGAATTAAGTACTTGTAATTTTAAAATGTAATATAATTAATTACAAAGTATTTAATTTTAGGAATCTGATTACATAGATTGCACATAATCAGTTACTACCCAGCACTATATTACGTATATTTTTTATAGGCTTATACCATTTTGCACGTTTTGAACAAGCTTCCCTTTTTCCGGTGTTTGGTAAAACAATAGGGGTGATCCTTAACCCTTGGTCATGTGGGCATAAAGATATGTCTTATGGTGTTTTTTATATTTTGTTTTATTTGGATAATTACATTTCTGTGTTTATTTCATTTATATGGTCAAATATTAAAGTATTTTAAAATATATATTTTTTATGCAAGTAAACTGAACCGTAGGAAGAAAAGATGGGGGCATACTGCTAAAACTATTTGTGAATGTTATGCTGCATAAAAAAACGTTTTTATATATTAGCCTATTTAATATTGCTGAATCATTCTAAATACATTAATTCATACAACAATCAGTTTTTTTCATTTAGATATAGATTATAAAGAGAGAATACCATTGGTATTTCATGCCTATAAAGAGAGAATACCATTGGTATTTCAAGCCTTTTTAAAACTGTCATCATTTTCCTATTTTTTTTACCATGCTGTAAACCAGTATTTTTTGTTATTAAAATGTGACTATACATTTACTATTATAGGTACATATATAGTACACTATGATCATCTTAATATAAACTTAAGCTGTGAAACTATATGATTATATTGAAGAAACAAAATGTGATTTTTTTTTCATTCAAAATTGATTTTTTTTTGTGCTATTTATTCATTATTATATTTTTATGTGAAGAAGGTGCGATTTGTTCTGGCTTCAAGCTGGGTGAGATTTCAAGCTTTCACCCTAATGTTTTTGGGGCAATATTCTGCAGCAACAATCTTTAAAAATGTTGGTAGCATTTAATTTTGCATTAGCCTACTCTTTAAATTGGCTCTAATGCACAAGTGTTGGAAGGTAGAAATCCTCCTTGGTTTTTTACTCTCCTCCAAGGCAATTTTCTGGGACATCTCATGTCCCATAGGCAGCAACCTCGGTCCCTGGGGCACATTTTTTTCTGAGTTTCTTCTCCTCCTCCGCTGTATTTTCGTACTTCTGTATCAGTCTTTCGACATAAATCGCACTCTGTGCCAAGCCGTCTTCATTCTCCTCTTTCACAGGCACCGCGCCACTACGTGAAGGAAACGGTGCCAAACTCCTGACTATAGAGTTGGGGATGAAGCCATCAGGAGCGATAGGCCAGTTAATTTTCGGGCGGGTTGGCAGTTTTATATCCGGCAGTTTGGTCGGTGGACGCAGAGATGTTTCTTTCACCGTTTTCACCGGCGTCGGGCCCCCTGTCTTCTTTCTGCCGCGGGACACCCGATGCTGCCCGTTCGTTTGAGCTCTCTGTGCACATTGAACCATCTTAACTGCGTTTTTGGAGCACCTGCTCACATCGGACTTCTTGTTTATGTCCGGTAATTTCGGTTGGCGTGAAGTGTTTTTTTCTCTCACCATTGTAATCGTGAGTCACGAGAGATAAACCCTTGAGGAGCAGTTAATATTCCAGAGCTGTAGTTCGTTAACGCTAACAAAATCGTCGCGAATTGTCTGCGAGCGAAATGCTAGCTAGCCAAGTCCGTTAAAATCTGAGAATGTGAGCAATGTCATGACGCCAGTACACAATCCAAAATATATCATGCGCAGTCTACAATCTTAAAAGTAAACAAAGCGTTTAAAACACGGCTGCTCTGCTCCAGAACACAATGACCATTAACAACAGGACAAAAAAAGTTTAGACTGATCAGTTGTTTGCTTAGCCCACTAAGCGTGGGTCTCATTCAGCTTCCTAGTTCAGTAAGTCAGGGCACTTATCAGAGGGTCAGCCATTTTAAGGGCTGTCTCTCACAAAATCCTATCAGTGCACTGCAATGTTTGCTCCCTAAAAAGTCCCACTATGCACCGTGAAAACTAAGGAGCATCAATGCTCACTATGGCTGCATCCGAAATTGCATACTTCCGTACTATAGTAAAAAAAATATTCTTTCCTTTTCCTTGAATCCCTCCCTTTTCTGGCTTATGCTAAGCAATGTCGGAAACTTTGTATTTTAAGCACTTCTTGCGTATTTTGCCTTTAAGCCTACATGATGACACTTGCTGTATTCCTCATTTGTGACCCTGGACTACAAAACCAGTCACAATGTATATTTGTGGCAATAGCCAACAATACATTGTATGGGTCAAAATTTATCGATTTTTCTTTATGCCCAAAATCATTAGGATATTAGGTAAAGATCATGTTCCATGAAGATATGTAGTAAATTTCCTACCGTAAATATTTTTGTGAGTGGATGCAGCAAAATCGCGAACATAAATAGACAACTTTAGATTTTTTCAATGTTTGGATTTTTTGCTCCTTCAGATACCAGATTTTCAAATCTCGGCCAAATGTTGTTTTTATCCTAAAAAAAATTGACCCTTGTGACTGGTTTTGTGGTCCAGGGTCACATTTGCAAGTCGCATTGGATAAAGGCGTCTGCAGACTGACTAAATCTAATGTAAATCTAATGTAGTAGATTAAACAGTATCTGATAAAAGAAGTAGGCTATGTCTGAATTCACATTACTCATAAAGAGTAGGCGAAAGAAAAGTACCCGGATGACCTATGCTTTTTCCTCCAGCGAGATTCTGAAGTGTGCAAACGATGGACACTTTACTATCCCATGAGGCCACGGGAGAGGATTTACGAATGGCATTGAAGCAAGGCAACTGATGCTGGTAGGTCACATGATAATGACAACATGGCAAATGTAGTACGTCCAGATTACATTCATACTACACACATTCGTATAGAACATACTTACATAGCGATCGTGAAGTAATCACTTCAAAATTAATTCAAAATAAGTACCTAGGCTACTCAAGAGAGTATGTGATTTCGGACGCAGCCCTTGTTCCCGGAAGTTCTGAAGTGAAAACATAAATCACGTGAGCCGACTCACTACACATAATGACACGCAATTGATGTTTTTAAAAAAAATACAAACCATTATTTTATTATAACATACATCACTAGACAGGAAATGAGCATAAGCTAACATTTATAATTGATTTTCGGCTGAAATGTTGCACACATATGTAAAAAGCAAAGTATTTATCACTGTACTTTAAATAACATTAAAATATAATGTCAGAAAGATATCAGTTGTGCTGTTGTTCATAAATAACAGTTGTGATGTCGTACAATGAGGACATTGTTACGCTGCAGGAAATAGAGTCATCAGGGTCACAAAGTGTAGTAAAACAGGATGCTTAATGTTCTTACCAGTGCCCAAATTCATGGACACGATACAATTCTGATTCACAAACTAGAAAGCTAGGGAGCTGATTGAGACACACCCTAAATCTGTCAACGTCCAGATCGACCAACAGTTCTTTAATTATCTAGGCTGATTAATAAATAAATAGGCTAAATAAAAATGATAATCCCAGAATCCCCCATCATCATTCGAAGAGACAATGGACTAAGGATTTTAATATTCTTTATTATGCATGCCGCATTGATAATAGATAATGAGTGATAATATCAGAGACAAACATGAGTCAAAACTAAGTTAAAGTTAATTTTCATCAGCCCTTTTTGATCTAAATGGCTAACTTTATTATTATTCTACTGCATGGAGAAAGAATCTGTGGGACAAATGCAAGACACAAGTGTTTGGGACATGTGTATGACTCCAGTCCTAAGTCTGATTGGTGTCTTGGGGGCTCCATAAAAGGAGAGTGTATTAGGAGTCAAACAGGCTCCTGGGAAGAGAAGAAACACCGCAGTGTCAATACAGAAGAGCTGAAGAACACCATCATCGTGAAAGACAGAAGATGAGTGAGGAGAAATGAGAGTTTTGGAAGTATTGCTGTAGATGTAGTTTGGAAAGTTACTGTTTCAATACAGAGACAGGTGAGTTTGCTAGGCCAAACCTCTAACCTCACAGTGTTTGTTGGACTTTGGAACTACAAAAAGTTTTAGATGCATTGGTTACTTTAATATAATGTGATTGTCTTGTTTTATTTCTCTTTCCCAGATCGTGTGTATTTCTTGGGCCGGATCAGGCTGGTGAGTGAGATATTCTGTCCTCGGCTAAACTTAGTCTCGACAATAGTCACTGTCATGATGGTGTACAATTACAATACAGTGAGCAGTTGGTGTGAGAACTTGAAGGAACTATATATAGATTCATGTAGTGACCACAGTGCTGACAAGAAGGTTAATATACAAAAACAAACTTGAATTGCAATTGCAAAAGCTAGATTATGCAAATATTTACTGAAACCCCAATGGGTACTAAAATGTTTCTTAAATGAAATATTGTTTTATATTGTTCATCTAAATGGTTTGTTATTATTGCTATTATTGGTTTGTGCTTTAGGAGTTTGTTTTCGTCTCAGATCCATGAGCCCCTTCTTTTCATGTTGCCATGGGCAACTACAACGCCGCACTTACAGCTGGTAAGACTTCCTTTATCTATCAAATATACAAAAGTCCTGATGTATTTTAACTGCATTTTAAACTTTAAACAAGATTATCTTTCATGTATTTCACCAAATTGTGCTTGGTATCGTTTTTTGATTTCATTTTATTTCACACATTTTGCATCTCGCCATCCCAGATATTGAAGATTTCAAGTCCATTGTGTCGACTCTAGAGAACCAGCGTATTCTGTCTGAACACAACAGACTGGAGAACACACTCTCAGTTAATGTCAGTAAGTGAATTATTAGATATTATAATTATTGCATGAACAAGCCATGGCAATTGAGTTGTCATAAATGTGAGATTATAGGGAAAATAATCAGTATTAAGTAAACATTACATAAAGGCTTGTATTTACCAATGACAAACAAACCTCTTGAGGTCCACATAAGATCATTTTACTCCTGAGAATGTGTAGACAGAATGTTTGTCACGTTTTGACTGACAGAGTCTGTGTCAGGATGTCCTTGAGTTATATTTATCTTTTCAGTGTACAACTCAGTACATTGCAATGACTAATAGTGTACAACAGCGGTTCTCAAGTTTTTTAGAGTGGCGTACGCCCTGAGGCATTTAACAACAACTTTTGCATTCTCTTGCAAATGTTTTGCGTTCCCCCGAGTAACTTTGCTTCCGCTCACAAAACATTTATGTTTCCCGGGGAAACTTTGCGTTTACTCGCAAAACCTTTGCTATATGCAAAGCTTCTCGGGGAAACATAAAGGTTTTGTGAGCGAACGCAAAGAACGCAAAGGTTTTGCAAGAATTGCACTCATAGAGCAGTTACTAGTCATGTGACTAACACTGAAAACTGGGACCCACAGCATTTGATCATTGGATTTATGCAAATCATTTCACTTATAGAAGTGTTTTCGCAACATTGCTCCTGACGAACACATTAATTATTATTTGAGTTATCACAGAGTGAGTTATTTATCCAAGCATAACTGTCTTTGGAAGGCTTTTGCCTTTCAACTAATCAAAATGTACAATTTCATGTAATTTCACATTTTCATGCATTGCAGGGATTCCCAATTTTTTTTGTTAGCTGAACCTCTCCAACTAATGTATTTACTTGAAGTAAGCCCTCAGATTTTAAGTTAATAAGTTGGGTCAATAATAAAATGAAGTCATTAATAATAATAAAGTTAATAGTTCTCTGATGTCTGTTAATGATCACATGATATGCAGGTAAACAAATATTTTAAAAACGTTTTAAAATGTTTTATTTTGATTGTTTTAATTGAATTTTTTTATTTTTTATTTTTTTTAGGATTTAATTTCTTAATAGCTTTCAAGATAATCCTATTCAAATCAATGTGATTTCAAAGTAGGTCAAAGTCAGGTCAAAAGTAGTCTGAATACATTAATTACATTACTAACTACAGTTTTTGTCATGTAATCTGGAATCAGTAACTGACTATACAATTTGTATCTACTGGAATATTATCAACATCTGACACAAGAACTCACACAGGGTTTGTTTTTGTATCGAAGAGAGTTTGATAGCTAAATCAATTTCTATGGACAGTCTGTGTCTATAGGCTATTTGTTCTTCATGCCAAGGGATAAGTATTTCTGCAAATTGTGTTGTTGTGTTTGAAGGATAAAACCATTAGAGATAAGATACATTTTGGAACCTAAAACTGAAGATATTAAGTGTTTTGTACTTATTTGTGTTCCCTTGGCAGGAACAAGCAGGACAGGAAATGAATGAAGTGAATCAGGAACCAGACTTGCTGGCCCTCAAGTTTCTTTATAGTAACACAGATGCACCCAAAGACACCAAAGTATGTTTGTTACAAAAAAATCAAGTGTGTGTTGATCTTTCCTTACCAAGGGGTTCCCAAAGTTTTCTGTCAGCCAAACCCCTCAGAAGTCAAATATTTACTTGAAGTACCCCATAAGGCCTGTTATTTAAGTTAATATTTCAATAATTTTGCAACACATTGGCATGTTCACGATTTTCTGATGTTGATTATGGTCACAAAACATGCAAGTAAACAAATAAAATATCTAATCTTTAGTAAGTGTTTCATGTTGATTGCCATATATGGCTGCATGTCTACTGTATAGGCATCCAGACATGAACAAAGGGCCAGATTTACTAGTTTAGCAATTTACACTTGCATATCTTAAAATATGTCAGTGCCAACGTTTTGTCTCAACGTGCACACCAGATATAATTTTTTTCTATGGCATGTTTATAAAAGCTACTTAAATGTCCTAACTGAACTAAGGCCTAATCCTGGCTTAATCTAAGCCTGGTCTGTAAAACCAGGCCTACAAATTACAATACAAATATTTATGTCGTAAATTCTTCACTTTCAAACATTCAAACCCTAAAGCTTTTAAAATGTCAAATCCTCTAGCTTTTATTTAGTTTCAAATGTGTTTTAAACCACAGTTTAAAGAGAAGCAGCATTTACTGTGTAGTTCCATCTAAATCGTAGCCTTTGATTTGATCATTGTGATGTGACATCGCTATTTTACATTTTGATGTATTTATACATTTTGATTAATTGTATAGCCTCATTTGTTTATTTTAATGATACATTCAATTGAATTAATAACTTTGCGAAGCCCCATTTGGGAAGCCCTGCCTTATCCTTTTCTAAAAATTTAGGAAATGTGTAGATTAAAAAAATCTTTAGCTTTCAAAACTGGATTTTTTTTAGTGCTCAGTTCTCACCTTCAGGGGCCCTATTGGGCTTTTGGGGCTCCTGGCAGTGTGAGGCCCCTAGAGGACAAACTGCTCACAAATGAAATGAAATGATTAGGATTGTCCCTTTAATTTTGTTTTAGGAACCTGTCAGCAACTGTACCTCTGCTCCTGCACTGGCAGTTTCCTCTTCTTCATCTTCTGGCACAACAACCACAATCCCGCTCCCTGCGTATCTCTCAGCATTATTAGCAGCTAAACCCCGACCGGCCCTTCAGGGCCCCGCCACCTTGGAGCAGATGAGAGCAGAGCTCCGAGATCTTCGAGATGAACTGGATACGCTGAGGACTCAGCAGAAGTTAGTGCAATATGAACGCATGTAAACTAAATAAAAACGCTTCCTATCCTTATATTTCTGTAAATGTAATGGCATTGTGTTTCAGAAAAGAGATCAAACTGCTCATGAACGAACTGGATGAAGAAAAGAAGATGCGTTTGTCACTGCAAGTAAGCATGAAGATGAGTCAAGAGCCAGATGTTAACTCATTATTCACAATTTCACTCATTACCATAAAGCCATAGCATGTTATGCTTTGTTATATTTTCAACAATCTTGAGTGTGTAATGTTGCCATTTGAGCATGAAAAAGGTCTGCAAAGTTATTAAGCACAGTCCCTCCAAAACAAGATTTATTCTATGTCTGCGCACACTGTTTCTGAACTCCCTGAAATGCCTCGACTGTAGTCTTACATTTTCTTTCGGGAACAAACACATCACAATATTCCTCATTTAAGTAATTAGTAGACCCCAAAGGAAAATCAAAACTTTGGCTAAGGGCATAATAGGTCCTCTAACATGAAGATTTGTGATCATTTGACAGTATATATCACTGACCCTCTCACTTGTGCTCTATTTCATTTCAGATTGAAGTAGAACAGCTTAAGAAACGCATGTCCAAGTGAGCCAATTCTGAGGGATCCAGCATCACCTGATCAAACCACAGATACGCCACCGTGAGTCTCAAGAGTGGAAACGAAAAACTTTAAGAGACTAAGGAGGGACTCTTGGGAATTTGCATCAAGATTCAATGTGAAAATAAATTGTGCCGCTGCATGACTAATATAAAAGAATGTTTTGGGTTATAAACTTTGGAAGATGACTGGAGAGAGACATCAGTCCATATAGTTTCAATCAAATACATTTAATGCTGGGATGTCAGATTCTGTCAGATGCAGGAGAATTCTAAAGCTTTAAGAATACGGTTCAAAAGTGTGAAGTCGGTAAGATTTTAAAAATGTTTTTAAAAGTCTCTTCTGCTAACTAAAGCTACATTTATTTGATAAATACAGTAAAAACATGATATCATGAAATATTATTACAATTGAAAAATGTTTTCTATATATTTTAAAATACAATTTATTCCTGTGATTGCAAAACGGAATTTATCATCATACTTCAGTGTCACGTGATCCTTCAGAAATCATTCTAATATGCTGATTTGCTGCTCAAGATTAATTTTTTATTATTATCAATGTTGAAAAATATTTTTGTGGAAACATGATACTTCTTTCAGGATTCTTTGATGAATAGAAAGTAAAAAAAACAGGGCTTTTAGTAACAATGAAAAAAATATTTATTTGATCAATTAAAAACCTTACTGACCCCGAACATTTGAACGGTAATATATAATGGAATGTATTAACTTTGCTATTATATTGTACATTTTGTATATGCGGCGAGCATAAAGTCAAGAAGCATATATGATGTAAAAAAAAAAAAGAAAAAGAAAGGGGGTCCTGCAAGAAAAAGAATGGGAACCACAGCTCTAGATTTTAAGTTAAAACACAGACATCTACCATACAACACAAAAAATATATATTTTTAGAAAAATATTTATTTACATTCTTAAAAACAAAGCATAACATAACAATCAGTAGATTATAATTCTGAAGGGACAAACCGTGAAAGACAACATGTTGACAGGAAAAACAACTTCAGATCATTTTAGTTGAAGACAACAAATGACATTGACAACAAATGACTATGCCGAGTAACTGAGTAAAAGAGGCAGGGGTCACAGTCTTGAGACAGGGATGTGTTTGAAGGGAGAGTCTGGATCAAAAGTTCGAGTCATCACAAGGAATCGGTCTGAACGTCACATCTTTATTTTTCTCCAGCAGAAGATCATAGCGACACAGAGGCCTGTTGAAAAGCAAAGCAACAGTTTAATGTGACATTTACTTGAATGAAACCATAAGAATGAAACCTTTGATTTGTGGCTGTCAATTGTACATTGGTCTTTGCTTCTATTCTGTTTGAGATGTGTGTTGACAAGCATGAATTTAATCTTCGCGTCATGAAGATTTCAGGTGAAGAAAATGCTCTGTTTTGAGAGTACTGCTGATTTAATTCTTATTGGCAACGAGCGTTTGAATCTAGCCTGTGACATTTCCTAATCCCATGTTTGACGTCAGTGACGAACAATATATATAATATTATTTTAGAACCTGATACTTTTCCAGGATTCTTTGATGAAAAAGTTTAAATAATGAACAGCATTTATTTAAAATAAAAATCTTTTGTAACAAACAATATACATCACCGTTCAAAAGTGTGGGGTCTGTCATTTTTTTTGTTGCAAGAAATTAATACTTTTATTCAGCAAGGATGTGTTAAATTGATAAAAAGTGATAGTAAAGATTAATTGTTAGAATAGATTTCCATTTTGAATAAATGCTGTTTTAAAACAAAAAACCTTATTCATCAATGAATCCTGAAAAAAGTATCACAGTTTCCAAAAAAATATTAAACAGCACAACAGTTTCCAACATTGATAATAACTGAGTATCAACTCAGCATATTAGAATGATTTCTGAAGGATCGTGTGAAACTGAAGACTGGAGTAATGATGCTGAAAATTCAGCTTTGTATCACAGAAAGAAATTATATTTTAGTGTATTAAAATAGAAAACCATTATTTTAAATTGTAATAATATATTACACAATATTACTGTTTTTTTCTGTATTTTGGATCAAATAAATGCAGCCTTGATGAGCATAAGAGACTTATTTCAAAAACATAAAAAATATTTGTGTTTCCAAATTGTTGATTGGTACTGTTATATATATATATATATATATATATATATATATATATTATACAGGTGCTTCATAATTAAAAAAATGTAATTCTTCAAAATTTCATTTGAATTATTTTAATTAAGTAAACATACAATCTAAAGAACCCTTTTCCACTATAAAGAACCTTTTGTGCAATGAAAAGGCTCCATGGATGAAACCATAAATGCCAATAAATAACCTTTATATATTTTTTAATTTATGATTTATTTATAATTTATGATACACACAGGGTGAAAAAAAGATAAATAACTAAACGAATACTAAAAAAAGACAACAAAAGATAATGATGGAAGAAGTAAAAAAAAATACATATATTCTCATTAGCAGATAACAGTGGAACACTGAAATATACTAAAATAGACAGACAAAGTAGTATATTCATTTAGAACTGAAATCTAAATATAAATCCGGGTGAAGATGTATAATGAAATCTACTAGCCGGAATGAAAAGGGTTAATAAGCCAAATTAAGAGTCTGCAGAGTTTGTATAAATGCTAAAAAGGACTTCCACATTTTAGAGAGTGTACTGGGCCGATGAAGGGAAAATCTATTTTTTTTTTCAAGTTGAATGAAATACAAGGCCTCTAATGCAACGAGAGTGTGATGGGGAATAGGAGTTTTTCCAGTTAACCAAACTTTGTCGTCTGGCCAGCAATGTGAGAAAAGCAATAAAGTCAGCAAATTAGCGGGGTAAAACAAAACCCTTAAATTTGAAGAGTGTACAAACGTTTGAGGACACACCTGAGGTTGTTCTGTAGAGGAGTCAGGCGAATGCTCAGAAGCCGTAGTTTGTTACGTGGCCGGAGTCCTTTCGCTGGACAGAACTTCAGTGTGATCTCTTTAACAGGCTGGATGTCTCTGTCAAACTGAGCGAGAAGAACGGTCTCCACATACTTCTCAAACTCTATGGATTTACTGCAAAAAAGGATGAGAAACATTAGCATGAGCCCAAATAATGAATCTGGAACTACTCTTTAATAAAGACAAATGTCCGATAGGAGAAATGAGACTTTCATGGACTTACTGGTTGAGCTCAACTTGTGTCTCTTCCTTTCCGTTGTGTAATTTAATCGTTAAATATCCCCAAAGCAATTTCTTGTTCCATGTGACAATATCAACCTTGTAACCGAACTCTGATGGAGTCAAAGATGAAATAATGAGTCAGTTTTTACAGAACAGCTGAAATGCAAAACTAGAAACAGCATTTTCGTAATACTTTTAAAAATACTACACTACCAGTCAAAGGTTACAAATAATAATTGTAGTGGCTGGACCAATCGGACACACAATTATTCATTATATGTAATGAATAATCCAGCAAACCCCCAAGTTTCGTACCTTAGACTAACTAAACCGGTTTAGTATAAGCTGTAGACCCCTCCTTGTTAACAAGGTAACTGATGGTTCTGTTCAGAGAGTTAACTGACTATTATGTTTGTGTTATGTTCCATTACCCGGTTTCAGATTCAGTCACTTTCACTTTCCAGTTTACCCATGTATGCATGATGGTGTGTGTTTGTTTAGACTAGTTATGTGTTCGTGATTAAGTTGAATAAAACTTTTGTGCACATTCATGGAGTTTTGATTCAGATCCCTGCTTTTAAGACAAAGTCCCTTTAGCGATGTGATAACAGCTACATGCTAAGAAAGATATATTTCTGTGGTCATGAGACATTTCGTAGATAGATGATCAGTACTGAGTGTTCGCTGGACAAACAATACTTGATTGTAACATTAATTCAGCTACATCAATTAATTCTATTAACTGATACAAATATTTATAATTAATTATTCATATTTCCCCTTTAAGCTAATTTTCTACATATCATTATGTTTTTTTTAAAGAAATCTCTCTTATACTAAGGCTGCATTTATTTAATCAAAATACATTTAAAATATAATTATATTAACAAACTTTGTGTTTTAAAGAACAGATTACAAGATCCTTCAGAAATCAATCTTTTATGCTGATTTGTTTTTCATGATTCTTTGATGAATAAAGTTCAAAATAACTATTTATTTAAAAATATATATATTTTGGAACATTATAAATGTCTGTCACTTTTGCTCAGATTAATGCATCCTTGTTGAATAAAAGTATTCATTTGTATTTGTTGTTACCAAAACTTTTGAATGGTAGTGTATCACTGTTTCCACAAAAATATTAAGCTATACAACTGTTTTCATTGATAATAATAATAAATGTTTCTTGAGCAGCAAATCAGCATATTAGAATGATTTCTGAAGGATCATTTGACGCTGAGTAATGATGCTGAAAAATCAGCTTTGCATCACAGGAATAAAATATATTAAAATGGAAAAACAGTTATTTTAAATTGTAATGTTATTTCAAAAATTTAAATAATAATTTTAAGTCTTGGTGAGCATAAGAGGCTTCTTAAAACACTCTTTTATTTGTTATTACACCTTTTTGACTGGTAGTGTATATAATACTGTATGACCATATTAACAACAAGAAATAATATTAACATCGAATATATAAGACTATAAAGAATATACTATATTGTACTTATAAAAATGTCACAATGCACGACTAGTGAAAGCAACAACAACAAAAAAATCGTATTCACAAATATTAACAACTTATTAACAAATATTAACAGATTAAAAGTCTGGTCACAATTGGCAGTAATTAATGTATCTGAAACACATTAAAAAGGTGCTCACTGCAGAATTGAGGAGCTTTATTTGTTTGGAAATACGTCCTTGTTTGTCCAAGCCGGACCAGAGGCTCCTTCCAGTGTACAACATCGTAACCTAGGCAATGTAATGAAATAATGAATGTCTCAGAATGGGCAATTAAACAAATTAAACTCAAGAGTTTACTCAAGTGTTTGGAATTTACCAAAAACAGGACATCCATCTGGCTTAAACTTCCCACAATCCATGCACTTCCCATCTAGGAAGTCTGTGTAGGATTCACAGGGGTAGGCGGTAATGGGACAGGAGCCGTTCACAGAACTCATGTAGAGAAACACCGACCTCTGATGGTCACACTTGAAATACTGGGATCCTGAGGAAGATTAGAGAGGAATTTTGTAAGAAGTTTTAACCCACAAACGGAGTTCTCACATACATAAAATCGGAAAAAAAAAGAGAAGAAAAAAAAATGTCCACAACTGTTTTCAACATTGCTAATAATAATGTATGTTTTTTGCGTATCATGAGCTCATATGAACTCAAGGATCATGTGACACTGAAGACTGGAGTAATGATGCTGAAAATTCAGCTTTGATCACAGGAATAAATTATATTTTAAAATATATTCAAATAGAAAATTTGAAATGGTCATAATATTTACCAATATTACGTTTTTTGTTTTGTTTTTTACATTACTGTAAATGCAGCTTTGGAGAGCATAAGAGACTTTTTTAAAAAACATTAAAAATCTTACCGGTCAAGATATATATATATACACACACATTTTTATAATGACAATTTTCTTTTTTGTTTACATTATTAAAATGATATAAAAGCTGACCTGAAAAGATGCTTCTGGGACATCCTGGCTGGTCTGCTCCACCGTTTGCATAGTAGTCGATGTGACCCAGGAGACTGCGATAGCCCAGTGCTACAAAACAATGGCATACAATGAATTAACCAGACCTAGATTTTCTATTTTTATATTATGCATTTGGTGTTTGCCTTTGCAAATGTCACATCTACAATGCAAGACTGCTATGAGTGGTTGCTAGGGTATCGCTTCCTGAACCGAATCAAGAGCCCCAAGTCGAGATAAGTCTCAATGATGTGTGAGAAAAACCGCACCATCCATGTCTGTGTGTAGAGCTTCCACAAGCTGGGCATCAGAGGGGTCTAGACGTTCACTGGGAGGCCGACCATTAAACTCTGGCCCTGCTGGATCCAGCGCTGATAAAAGCAATGAAAACATCATAAAGCTGATGAAAATATCATAATAATACTGAAACTGATAATAGCTTAAAGCAGGGGTTCTCAACCCTGGCCCTTGAGGTCCATTTTCCAATCCTGATCAAACTCACCTGCCTATAACTTTCAAGTGCAGCGTCCCAATTCACCTAATTATTATACTACACCCTAAAAAAATTAACTTTATTTGTGAAGAAAAAGTACATATTTTTGTGCGTGTGTAGCAGAAGAGTAGACAAACTTTAGGATATACTGTCACGTCATTAAATTGTGTCTTTAATGGACATTGTCGCATATTTACGTATGTCCTGTCACTGTAAACTGGCCTGTCAATCATCTTTTCACAGTTAACATCCTCCACTTTTCATTAAATATAATTTCCTAATGTATTGGAAAGAAAAAAAAATAGCACGATGATCTGCCAGATGTGGGTCTTTAATGTAAAGAACTCCCATATTTTTGCATAATGGTGCATTTAAAAGTTAACGGCCAAATGGATCTAAAGGCTCGCATTGTTGTTGCAGATGAAATATAACACGGATAAGATAACAATAAAATCACTCAAACTCTTTGACCTTTATCTAAACCTCTCTACTTAACCGTCAGTCCCACACATCCGCCATGTTTGAACACTTTTTATTCGTGTTTGTAGTTCCCAACCGAATCCTCAATTGGTTGTGGGCAACATTAGCCGTTAGGGTGTGCACAGATCCACACTTTGAAAATCTACCAGAAACAGAAGACCATCCGGCGACTTCTGGGACACACTTATTCTAATCTCACATACCATTTAGGATGGATAATATGCACATAGGGACGCAGGGTAGTAAGTCCGAAGACCTTGGTTAGCTTGTGCAGATGTGTTTGATTAGGGTTGGAGCAAAACTCTTGCGGGCCAGAGTTGAGAATCCCTAGCTTAAAGGTTTAGTAGGTGAATGGATGAATCTCACCTGTTATCCTGCCAATTTTCCCGCTAAATTCGGCCCCAATGAAACCTGAAATGTGGGCTCCTAGACTGACACCAATCATGTGAATGGAGCTCAGGTTGGCCCCATTGATCTGTAATGTCAACCGTGCAAGTTTGCACACTAGTTAGTTAGGCAGCTATAATTACATGGGAAATAGAGAGGCCACACAGCCACAATTGTATATCATAATTAAAATATTTATAAATAAGTTTTATTTTGGTTGTTTTTATATAAAAAAAGAAGTAACATTAAGATATAATAGTTTTTAGCTTTTCATCCATTTTCAAACCCCCTGCAGTTCCTACACATCCCCCAGTTTGAGAAAGCCTGACATACGTTTAATGCACTTCACTTTTTTGATAAAAGACTGGAATAAATGTTCTCTATTTGCATTTTTTTAACATCATTATGCTACACGATTATTCTATTCAAATCAATCTGATAAATGAGTTAGGTCAAAAGTAATCTAAAAGTAATCAGATTACATTACCTAAAATGTGTAACGTAATAGATTATTTTAATCTTGTAATTTGTATTCAGTAATGGATTATGGTTAAGTAATCTACCTAGCACTGCAAATAAACATGACTATTATGTCAACATAAGGATTGCATAAAAA
Organism: Meda fulgida; assembly: GCA_030578275.1. NCBI lineage: Eukaryota > Metazoa > Chordata > Actinopteri > Cypriniformes > Leuciscidae > Meda > Meda fulgida. The sequence continues at coordinate 21,656,291 of CM060636.1, forward strand.
TAACCTGAGCAAGTTAACGATTAACGCAGAACTTTAAAATGCCTGTATGCTTCACCTGTGTACATACAGACCTACAGTCAATGCGCAAGACTCCACATTAATGATGACTACAGAACCTTAAAGGCCTAAGATTGTTTTTCATTAAAAAAAATTCCCTGAGCTAGTAAACTCATGTTGTTCAACCACTTTCCACCCTGAATACAACACCCACATCTCAAGATCCAATCAAGAACCAAAGTCCCTCCATAAATGTTTTCCCACTCAATAAGTTGGTTCTAGAACTAACACTCAAACTAAAAATCTACAAAATCATTTTGATTTCTTGGGGTATCCCATGAAGATTTTTTTTTAAATATTTGAATTAATTAGTATTGTGAGCCTGTCTGGTGCTAAAATGTTTGTAGGGTGAAAAACTATCCATAACGGAGTCCAGGAATGTATATAATGTATGTATCATTATCCATCAAAAAAATATTCCATAATTGTTGACATCTAGCACACCAACAATTTAGGCCCACCTACTTATTAAAGGGTTAGTTCACCCAAAAATCAAAATGATCCCATAATTTACTCATCCTCTCAAGCCATCCTAGGTGCATATGACTTTCTTCTTTCAGCCAAACACAATCGGAGTTATATTACAAACTATTCCAAGCTTTATAATGGGAGTGAATAGTAACTGAGATTTTGAAGCCCAAAAAAGTGCATCAATCCATCATAAAAGCAATCCATACGAATCCAGGGGGTTAATAAAGGCCTTCTGCAGCGAAGTGATGTGACTTTATAAGAAACATATCCATAACAATAACTTTATAAACTATAATCACTGACTTCCGGTAATCACATATTTACCTACTATATAGTAGCGAAGAGTAGTATCTCTGTATTCACACACTACTCATAAAAGAGTATGGAAAAAGTTCCAGGATGACCTACTACTTCCACTGAGATTATGAAGTGCGCATCCAGTGGACACTTTACTATCCCATGAGGCCACAGGAGGGTATTAGTAAATGGCAGTGAAGCAACGCAATGCTGCTAGGTCACATGACAATGAAATACTACACACATTCATACTATATAGAACATACTTTTAACGGTTGTGAATTACTCGTGTGTGTAATTACTTATTCAAAAGAAGTACCTACTCAGAGAGTATGCACAGCCTGTGATTAAAAACATACAGGTATTCTTTATTTGTAAAATTATGCGTCTGAGATTGCACTTCCTTTACCTCCATTTTCCGGACGAGCTCAGTAAGATTTGCAGCCACCTTGTGTGTGTTTTTCACGACTTTCCAGTAATTCAAATTGGTTGCACCATGGTTCCAATCCACCACAATAGCGTTCATATCCCGGCGGTTGAGAAGGAACTCCACAAACTGGTAGATCCACACTGGGGGTGAGCCGGTGGGCCGGTACCCGTGGATGAGGAAGGTGGTGGGAGAGCTGAGGTTGAAGTGAGGATTGCTGAAGGGCTCTTGGTGGGAGAGCATCTGACCGCAGAAGATGTTGGCCCGTGTGTAAAGCAGCAATCTGACATCCAAAGACGTCCCCGCAATGGAGTGTCTAAGGTCAAGGTCTATCATCCTCTCACATTCTTGAGCTTTAGGGAGAAAGTAAATAATGTTCAGATGCTGGCTTCTTAGGCAAAGCAAGTCCTTGTTTAAAAAACAACAACTTTAGTTGTATCTTGTATGAGGGCCACTGGATGTACTCCGGTCCTACTTTTAAGAGAGACAACCGAAAGGAATACAATGTAGTCTACAAATAGCATTCTTTTTACATTTACACTTAAAAGAAGACAAAAATGCGTGGGAAAAGGTGTGCACGTATGTTTTGGTATTTACAGGAAGAGTGGGAATAATGTTACAGGACGTCTATGGAGCCCACACATGGAACTATTTTTAACATTTCCAGAGAATTTAGAAAAAATACAGTTTCTATATTACTGGCAGTGAATGATAGGTGTTACTTCATCTCACAGCCGACTGTCTCATGGTGTTTTAGGCCACTATGGTTAACCACGTTGAAGTGTGAACATTTAGAATAATGTGATTATAAAACTGAAACCGTTTGTTTCAACATTACCTCTGAAAGTGTCAAACAACATCAGCATCACATATAAGAGCCCCCAAAAGAACGTCCTGTAGAACTGCAAAAGAGACAAAAGCATGACAGAAACCTCAGATGCTGTAATCTAAAGGCGGATTTCACACAGTTCTCATCTTAGCAATGTCTTTGCTCACTTTAAAGTGGCGGAAGTGCTGCAAACTTATTTTGCTTTTTTATTACTTTTGTGGAAACCCACGCATCACGTATTTTCAGTAAGTTTCCAGTGACCCATTACACACTCACATTCACATTCAGTTTCAATGAAACTCATTATTGTGCAATACGGTCTCTCATTTTCTTTTATTATTTTAGTATCATTGATATAACTAGTTTTTGTTCATTAGATTTTATTTTTCTATTTTAATTGTACAGTTTTAGTAATTATGTTTTAGTGCATTTTTTTTCCATTAAAAAATGCCTAAATAGTTTTTATTAGGTTTTCGTTTACTTAGTTTTTGTTATTTTATTACTTCCGCTTAAACTAATGAAAATGAGAAATGTTGCCTTGACAACTAGCTGAAATCAAATATGTTTATTTCAAGTACACTTTATAAAGTATACTTGAGTTTATAACTATAAGTATACAAGTATACACCATATATATTCAAGAATACACCATATATAAGTCAATGAAAAAACCCCACCATTGAACAATAAACTAAAACAAACAGTCCGTGTGTTTTGAAGTCATTGTGAGTTTGTGCACATTTGAGAGACTCTACATCTAAAGCTAAAAAGAAGACAAACTGGTTTTAAACTGTTGTCATGGGGAGAGTATAAGAATGTGCCTACTAAACAAGCAGAACAAATCACATGAACATATACATAAACTGTGTTCCCAGCTAAAACAATTGTCCAAGAAATAATATGCAAACCAGTCTGACAAACCACTAATGTAAACAGTCACAAACATAGTAGCCATGTACTCACGTGATCACCACTGGACATAAACGTAGTCTATTCAGACAAAGAGCAGTTACTACTATCTGCAACAAGAAATAATTTACATGAAATGAGGAGACATCTTACCATGTTGGAGGAGTATCCAGACATTTGTCTGACAACGTCAGAGTTGCTGATACTTCATTTGAAGACACCAGGAAATTGTAAGGTGACACTGGCTGAACTACTCCTCCTTGACTTTAACTGCTCCACCCACTAAACATCCACCTACAGGTGGCACATTCCTGAAATCTGATCCTGATTGTCTGTCGGACTTGTTGAGAAGAAATGTAGGACTCACCAAGAAGCTTGAAAAAAAAGCTGGGATTTTACAACTGAATTAAACATGCGTTTCGAGACTAAATGCACATATTTTTACATTGGTTGACTAACATAACTTTGGAAGACTAATTAAATATATAAATCATTCATAGTTCATAAAATGTATATAGGTAATTAATATATTATATTATAAAACAATAAGTTATAAGTAGTATAATAAGGGATAGTTCACCCAAAAATGTAATTTCTGTCATGACTTACTCACCCTCAAGTCGTTCCAAACCTGTATGAATTTCTTTCTTCTGTTGAACAAAGACATTTTGAAGAATGTAGTTGTGGCACCATTCACTTCCTAGTATGGAAGAAAGAAAAACACTTTGAAAGTCAATGGGGTCCACCAAATGTTTGGTTACCCATAATCTTCTAAATATCTTCTTTTGTGTTCAGCGGAAGACACATAATAACAATTTTTGGGTGAAAATATGTCCCTTTAAGTTCACACAGGTGACTTATTTAGAGTAACCGCAGGTGTCGTTTGAAAAGTGAACTTTTGCTATCTTTACCGTGCCACTTTCAAAACTGATGTTTTGTTACCCGTCTGCAATGACATATAACCACTGATCGAATATAACAGATTATTTATATAGATCAGTGCAAATAGCCTACTTTTCGTCCAGATATTTTAAAGGCGATATCGCCATCTAGTGGCTCACTGTGGTACTGCGGTGTCGCAATTCAGTTATTCATTACGACAAACCAAACACCATCCTTATAAAAAAGAGTGCATGACTGTCTAACATCAACCGAAAAAAAATCTAAAAAAAATTTAATCTAACATTTCAAACCCTTAAAATCGCTTTAGAGAATGTTTGACAGGGATCTCGACAAGACCATCCTCGTGGGAAACATCCACAGCTGTGTGACGGAGGAGATTCTGTTCGAGTTGTTTCTGCAGGTGAGCTCATCCAGTCCATCATCATTCACCTGTTCTTGCCAAGATTATTTATATGCAATGCTCAAATGAGTTTTGTCTTCTTGTCAAATCGGTTGTTGCATCCCATATTTTGGGGGTACGTTCGATAACGTTTAGAGCAGAGGTTTCCAGTCTTTAGATGCCATGGACTCCAAAGACCATCCTCGTGTGACTGTGAGATTCTAAAATTTAAAATGCTTCTATCTTTTATTAACACGCAATTTATACACCGATATTATAAATCTAAAATGAATCTCCCTACAGTAATATACTGTTAAATGTATTATTTATGAATGAATATATTGAATTTTAATCAGGTATATATTATATTTAATCTGCTTAATAGTATACTAATCTTTTTATTTTTTTTATTCATTCATTTATTTATTTGAATCTGATTTATTAATTTATTTTAATCTTTTTTTTTCCACAGTCCCTCATTTCTGGCCCACTGGGAGTTTCCGAACCCCAGTTTAAAACCCCCGGTTTAGAGTATCATGTTAAGGAGTTTTAAAATAATTAAATTAGACAGTATTTATGGCTATAATTTAAGAAACAAATTGACCTAAAATCTTAATAATAAACTTTTAAATAATGATATCTATTTAAGCAATTCATTCATTTAAATGGTCATTTATTGTTGTTGTTATGGTTATTAAGTTGGCTTGTGAGAGCCAACTTACTGAAATCCTATTTAAACTTATTATTATTCTTTTTCTGAAACCCGAGACTAAATCAAACTGCCATTCTATAGACTACATGAGCCATTGAGACTCATTTAAACTAATAAACTCATCTATATATGACACTTATCTATCTATCTACACTTATAAACTTTTAAACTCATAATAAATTAATAAACTCTAAACTTGAACTCTTAGACTCATTTAAACTTATAAACTCTAAACTCATACATTTAAAAACTCATACACTTATAAACTCATGAATTCATACACTTATAAACTAATTAACTTATAGACTCATGAATTCACACACTTATGAACTCTTAAACACAAATTAATTAACTCTGAACTCTTACTCATTTAAACTTATAAACTCTAAACTCATACACTTATAAACTCATGAATTCATACACTTATAAACTCATAAACATAAATAGCAACCACCCAGAACACCCTAGCAACCATCCAGAACACCCTAGCAACCACCAAAAATATATTAGAATGCCTTAGCAACACCATAGCAACCGCCCAAATACCTTAGAACATCCTAGCAACACCATAGCAACCACTCAAAATACCTCAGAACACCCTAGCAACACCATAGCAACCACACAGAACACCCTAGCAACTGCCTAAAATACCTTAGAACACCCTAGCAACACCATAGCAACCACCCAAAATACCTTAGAACACCCTAGCAACCACCCATTACACCCTAGCAACCACAAAATATACCTTAGAACACCCTAGCAACACCCTAGCAACCACCGAGAACACCCTTGCAACCACCCAAAATACCTTAGAACACCCTAGCAACCACCCAAAATACCTTAGAACACCATAGCAACCACCCAAAATACCCTAGAACACTCTAGCAACACCATAGCAACCACCCAGAACAACCTAGCAACCACCCAAAATATCTTAGAACACCCTAGCAACCACCCAAAATACCTTAGAACACCATAGCAACCACCCAAAATGCCTCAGAACACCCTAGCAACACCCTAGCAACCACCCAAAATACCCTAGAATACCCTAGCAACACCATATCAACCACCCAAAATACCTTAGAACACCATAGCAACCACCCAAAATACCTTGGAACACCCTAGCAACACCACAGCAACCACCAAAATACCTTACAACACCCTAGCAACCATCCAAAATATCTTAGAACACCCTAGCAACCACACAGAACACCCTAGCAACCACCCAAAATATCATAGAACACCCTAGCAACCACCCAGAACACCCTAGCAACCACCCAAATGCCTCAGAACACCCTAGCAACACCCTAGCAACCACCCAAAATACCCTAGAATACCCTAGCAACACCATATCAACCACCCAAAATACCTTAGAACACCATAACAACCACCCAAAATACCCTAGAATACCCTAGCAACACCATAGCAACTACCCAAAATACCCTAGAACACCCTAGCAACACCATAGCAACTACCCAAAATACCCTAGAACACCCTAGCAACACCATAGCAACCACAAAATATACCTTAGAACACCCTTGCAACACCCTAGCAACCACCCAAAATACCCTAGAATACCCTAGCAACACCATATCAACCACCCAAAATACCTTAGAACACCATAGCAACCACCCAGAACACCCTAGCAACCACCCAAAATACCTTGGAACACCCTAGCAACACCACAGCAACCACCAAAAATACCTTACAACACCCTAGCAACCATCCAAAATAGCTTAGAACACCATAGCAACCACACAGAACACCCTAGCAACCACCCAAAATACCTTAGAACACCCTAGCAACCACTCAGAACACCCTAGCAACCACCCAAAATGCCTCAGAACACCCTAGCAACACCATAGCAACTACCCAAAATACCCTAGCAACACCATAGCAACCACCAAAAATACCTTAGAACTCCATAGCAACACCCTAGCAACCACATAGAACACCCTAGCAACCACCCAAAATACAGTAGAACACCATAGCAACCACCCAAAATACCTTAGAACGCCCTAGCAACTGCCTAAAATACCTTAGAACACCCTAGCAACACCATAGCAACTACCCAAAATACCCTAGAACACCCTAGAACACCCTAGCAACACCATAGCAACCACCAAAAATACCTTAGAACACCATAGCAACCACCCAGAACACCCTAGCAACCACCCAAAATACCTTAGAACTCCATAGCAACACCCTAGCAACCACCCAAAATACCTTACAACACCCTAGCAACCACATAGATCACCCTAGCAACCACCCAAAATACAGTAGAACACCATAGCAACCACCCAAAATACCTTAGAACGCCCTAGCAACTGCCTAAAATACCTTAGAACACCCTAGCAACACCATAGCAACCACCCAAAATACCTTAGAACACCCTAGCAACCACTCATAACACCCTAGCAACCAACCAAAATACCTTAGAACACCCTAGCAACATCATAGCAACCACCCAAAATACCTTAGAACACCCTAGCAACCACCCAAAATACCTTAGAACACCCTAGCGACACCATAGCAACAACCCAAAATAACTTAGATCACCCTAGCAACCACCCAAAATACCTTAGAACACCCTAGCAACTACCTAAAATACATTAGAACACCCTAGCAACACCATAGCAACCACCCAAAATACCTTAGAACACCCTAGCAACCACACAGAACACCCTAGCAACCACCCAAAATAACTTAGAACTCCCTATCAACACCAAGTTTAACTAAGTTAAACTTTAAACTACTTTAAACTTCTTCAAACTTTCTGGTCCAAACTTTCACAAGCCAACTTAAAGTTTGTCTCAACAAACTTTTTTTACTAGTTTGATTATTATTATTATAAATATTAGAATTGTAACTTATTATGATTGTTTGTCATTTGTTTGTTTTTAGAAAAGAAATATTTTTTTGTTGTAGTGTGAAGTTTTAAATTTTGTTTTCATACACTTTTTTTTTTTTTCTTTTTCTTTCTCTTCATATATGATTCACTTACCAGGCTGGGCCGGTAAACAAGGTGCATATATTCCGAGATGGACAGCAGGCCCCTTATGGATGTGTTTATTATAAGCATGCTGAAGCTGTTCCGTATGCAGTTGAACTTCTCAATGGAATCTGGCTCTATGGGCAGCCAATCAAGTTACAATGTAAAATTGGTGGGTAACTAAAATCAGTGTTGAGTTAAAGGTAGACATGTTATCTTAACAGAATGCTTGTGCTTTGTTATTTTTAGGTGGCCATTATCACAGAAATCACATGCTTGCATACCACATGGAGAATGGACTGATAGCAAACAGGTGTGTCAGATTACAAAAAAAGGTACAGTTTCATGCACTTTTGTCAGTGTTTTTGTTTATGGCAGAGTTTGGCATTATGGGTATTAAAAAAGGACTGCTTTTTTTGTGGGTTAATAATCACTGGACCACCGAGGTATTTCAGGCAATGAGGAAAGTTACTTTAAAAAGTAATGAGTTACAATGTTGCGTTACTCCTTAAAAAGGATATATAGAACTAATTGTGTTACTTTTCATGGAAAGTAATGCGTTACATCACTTTTGCGTTACTTTTCTTCACCTGGGCTGGGCTTGCTTGTTTCTTTTTTAATAACAAAAAAGTTCTATTTTTGGCACATGTAAAGTCCCTTTCACACCAAAAGTGAAATGAATAAGCCTCAGGCTGAAATAAATGTAAATTCACCTCTGTAGAAGAAGAAGAATTTGGCTGTGTCCAAAATCGCATACTCTGAGATAGTACTTATTTTGAATAAGTAATTACTTCACGAGCACTAAAAAAGTATGTTCTATATATGAATGTAATCTGGACGTACTACATTTGCCATGTTGCCCTTGTCACGTGATCTACTGTTTTTTAAACTTAATTTAGCTGAGATAACAGCTCTGAGTTTCTCCTATAATGCCTGATGAGTTTGGAGTACACCTGACGAGATCAGAGACCATTCCTCCATACAGAACCTCAGATCCTTCAGATTCACAGCTCCATTTAGACTTTCTGACCCCAAGACTCAACTAATCTCTGCAATTCTCCATCTGTGATCCTTGGAGAGTCTTTGGCCACTCAAACTTTCCGACTCGCCACACATTAAGACAATAGAGTCCTCTTCCAGGCAGATTCGTTTTGTGAGGTTTTTTTTTTTAATGAAAGTGCAAAAGGATAAACAATGTAGATTTGTTTTTACAGCCATCTTATATCATATTTACCAACGGTGCCAATAATTCTGACCACAACTGTACTTTGTCACGTACTGTTTTTCGCCTACTACGAAGTGTGATTTCAGATGCAGCCTCTTACTTCAGCGAAAAAAAGAAAAAAAAAAGATTTGTGATGTTTATCTAAAGTGATTTTTATATATTAGTATGGTTGAATTGGATCATCGAAGGCCAGCAGCAAAAACATTGGTTGATAAAGTGAGAGTAATAAATATACATAAAGCATTTTGTGTTATTTTAGGTTTGCACAATATTCTGAGTTTGCATTTCACAGTTTTTATTAATTTTGAGGAATACTGAATCTGTTTTGTGTAAGTGAGATGAGTAAATGCTCACATTTAGTCTAGAACTACAATAAGCATCATGTTAACACAGCGCACACCAACAGCGCTTACTCTCGATTTCTCTCAACACGGGGAGAGAAGAGGTCTCAGTCAACGAATGAAAAAAAAGTAACTTGCCTTACTTATTTGAAAAAGTAACTCTGATATTTTGTTGTAAATGTAAAAGTAATGCGTTACTTTACTAATTACTTGGAAAAAGTAATCTGATTACGTAACTTGGATTACTTGTAATGTGTTACCCACAACACTGTTGATACTTCTGAAGTGTGTAGTAAGATAGTGTGCCCATACTTAGATGTCAAAACATGCGTCATGCTTCTATCGCATGAATGTGTTAGCATCTAGCTACATTCATTAATGTTAAAATTCTTTATTACTTCATAAATTATTCAAAAACTGCTGTGGTAGCTTCAGCCTCATCATTTTCTACGAGTGAAAACGTAGTGAACTGTCACAAGCTACTTTTCTTTTGCACAAGGATTTGTGGTTAATATAGCATTCACAGATTAACATTTTAATATATATTATTTGGCTCATACATGGTTGTTTCATATAGTGCCATCTACTTAGATCACAACCTGTTTGACAGATTCTTTTCTTAATTTATACATTCACTACTGTTCAAAAGTGGAGTCAGTAAGATTTTGTTTAGAAAGGAGAGAATATTTTTACTCAGCAATTACACATTCAATTGATTAAAAAAAGAGTTTTGAAACCTTTTGAACTTTCTGTTCATTAAAGAATCCTCCACAAAAATATTAAGCAGCTTTCAGCATGATGCTTTACCATCACAGGAATACATTACATTTTAAAATATATATTCTAAAAGAAAACATTTATTTAATATTGTAGTAAAATTTGACAATTTACTGTATTTTTGCTCAAATAAATGCAGAGCATAAAGAGACTTCTTTCAAAAACATTTAACAATCTTTTGTACAGTATAGTGTTCTTTTGTTGTAAGATAAGTGATATTTAGCATGTTGAAATGTTATGTGTTGTGTTTTAATTGTTTTTCAATGTGTGACATTGATTGCAATTCCGCATACTCTGTTATTTCCCTTCAACGTTTTCCATACAGTGCTGATGCTGTGCACCAGGAAAATATGGTTTTGAATTTAAATGGCTGTCCAGGTGTGGAGAACCGTTCTAACGAAGCATGTGGCTGGAGTGACACGGTAACATACACAAAGAGGAAAAAATATAATCATCATGTTTCTTCCTTAAAGGTACGGTAGGCAATTTTCGGAGAGACTAGCAATAGCAAGCTAGCTTTGAAAGCGTAAGATCCCTCCCACCTTTCAGAGCGTCTCCAAAGCCACGTCTCCTTCAAAACACATTAACGGGTACAGCAGCGTCTGCATAGCGTCACAAGACGAGAGACGGCGTTACACTACCTCATGTCTCGAAGCACATAACATTACAACAATAATGAACATAAACAACTTAAAGAGCGCTGACCTGTACCACCTGACTGCTGCAGATTCATTTCGCCGTTGATAGTGTTGCCATTGAAATGCTTAATTTAGAGTCACGAACCGATCCGATTATAACGTCACGGGTTTCTATCTCTTCCAAATGACAGTAGTTATGGCGTGAAAACAGCATAAGCTTATTGTTTTGGTTCAGGAGGAACTGTAGAAGGTGGCTGCTGTTTCTCTGCATAAAATGAAACGCGCTGATGACGTGTTATGTCTGCGCGGAGGTATGGAAATGCATACGTTGACAGGCAGTTAGGCCATCAAATTCAATGATTGGACAAACCTTGTATGGTCCTACGCCTTCCACAGACGATATATACAGTATACATATAAATACATTTAGAACACTTAAAGGGATAGTTCACCCAAAAATGAAAATTACCCTATGATTTCATCATCGCCGTGTGGAGCACTTTTATGACGGATAGATGCTCTGAAAGAAGAAAGTCATATACACCTAGGATGGCTTGAGGGTGAGCAAATCATGGGCTAATTTTCATTTTTGGGTGAACTAACCCTTTAACTTAGTGATTGCTATCAGGATGTGAAGAGACGTTTAACCAGCATAATCAAACGTGTTTCTGGAACAAATCACCTACCCTGCCTTTAAATCTACAAATAGAGCTTACAAGAGCACACTTGAGAAGAAAATATGAAAATACCTCCGGGTGTTGTATTCTTTGTGTCTTAGGTATACAGCTGCAGGCCTCTGGATGTGTGTCCTCCAGTTGTGTGGCACTGTCCACCCCTCCAGCAGTGGATGAACTCCGGATACCCTCCTTGGACGTCCTGTCTGGATGAGAATCTGTTGCTCTATAGGTCAGCAGCCAGCACCAGAGAAGGTTGTGCAAATGTAAGTTTAGAGGGTAAATGCAGGGGGAAAAATGCTATAAAATGCCACCCTAACAGCAAAAACAAGTGTAAATCTTATTTTACAGGCTCAGTTTAAAATGTAAAATACAGATAAACGTTTCATTTTCAGAGACAACAGTACAGTGGATACTGTACAAGCATCCTGACACCTCTTGCACAAAAAAATACACCATATATCCCAGTGAGTGCTTTTGGTAGCACTGATTCAGACTGTAAGCTGTAAATCATTGATATCTTGAGTGTGAATGCTCTAATAAAGCCGTCTAAATGCACCTTACTGTTTCTTGAAACATTGAAACACAAATCTGATGATCCGAAATGTTTGTTTTTGTGACTTGCTGATAAACGTCATCTCATGTTCACCTTCAGTAGGACTTTGCATCTCGTGCAGTTGCAAAATCAAATGAGGAAAAGCAATAGCATAATGATTGATTGGTCTATTAGCATTTTTACAATGACATATTTAGTGGCGGGGATAAAATATTAACGTGACGTAAAATGTCATATATTATATTGGATGATAATTTATGGCCATTTCTTAGGGCAACTTTAATCGTTCACTCTTATTACCTTGAATAGTCTGTTGTGGGTTAGACAGTGAAAGCCTCTCCTTCTCTTGAATTGAACTGAACTACTATGATAAGATGCAATAACTATTAACTTTAGACTTAAGGAGAATTTTATTCCCCGAGTACAAGAATATGTATTTCAGTTGGTTCTGGTGTTGGCATTAATTAAGACGAAATGTACAAACATAACAAAAGCCTTGAGATATGTGTGAATAATTAATACTTCTTATCAACATTGACATGTTGCAAAAGATTTCCATTTCCAATAAATGCTGTTCTTTTGAACTTTCAATTAATCAAAGAATCCTGAAAGAAAATTTCCTGTTTTAAAAACTGTTTATTTTATTATATAATTTGTATAATAATAATAATAATTTTACAACAATGTTTATAATTATAAATGTTTCTTGACTGTCTTGAGTTATGATGCTGAAAATAAATTACATTTTAAAATTCATTCAAATAGAAAGTGGTTATTTTAAATTGTATTTATAATTCAAAATATTACAATTTTACTGTATTTTTAAACAAATTTGTGTCAGAAACATTAAAACAAATTACAGACCCCAAACCTCTGAATGTTACTGTACTTTTTTTTTTTACAATAAAATAAATATAATAATTATATATATATATATATATATATATATATATATATATATGTGTGTGTGTGCTTGTACTGTGTACATATTATTTAAAAAGTTAAAAACTGTAATTTTGTATAAAAAATAAAGTAATATTGTCAATTATTATTACTGTTTGAAATAGTATTGTTGGAAATCACACACACACACATATATACATATATATAAAACAGTGCTTTTTATATTATTTTATTTTTATACAATATTACAGTTTAACTTTTTAAATAATAACCCTTTTTAATACATAATACAATTAAATAATAGCATTATAATAAATAATAATAAAGTTCTTAATAAATTGATCAAATAATTATTGATAAAGCTCAGGTATTTTAAATGTATAAAAATAATTTCAAACTTACTATTGCAAATGTAATACTTTTTCAAACAGTAAGAATAATGGACAAAATTACTGTTTCTGACTGTATTTTTGAATACTTACTTTTTTTGTTGTTGTTGTATTTTGTAAATTGTGGTGCTTTGTTTATCCCATTTGAAATCTTGCTGTTCTGTTGATGACTTAACCATGTGTTTGTCAAGGAGAAGGTGGTAGGATTCTTCCTGAAGGTTAACAGGGAAAGGACAGGTGAGTTTTCACAGCACATGCTGATTCTTCCCACTGGAATATATTAGGATTGTGGAAATCATCTAGAGGTATGATTTGACAGTTTTTGTAAATGGTAGAAAAGGTCAAAGTGTTTGAACATTATATTTTTGCTTCCAACTTCCGTTTATTTCCGTATTTTCCTGTTTTCCTGCTGATAAAATGGTACTCAAGTTATTGTTCAATAAAGATTTATTGCTAGTTTATGTAACAGCGACAAAAGCAAGAAGGTGGGATATTAGAAGCTCTGGAAGCCAGTGTCACCTCTGACTTTCCAGTGACATGCTGGAGGTTTATCATCTGAAGGAAAGTGTTTAAGTCTTCATAAGTCAGTCACTTGTCTATAAAATGTCTAGAAGACGTTGTCGTTTGTCGTCCACGGAGGTTCTGCTCACAACACTGGTTGTTGTGCTGTTTGTGGTTTGCGTGGGACTAATCGTCATAACTTGGCTCGCACTAGACAACAAAGGTATGATATTATTACCTCCATTTCAGATGAATAATACTGAATACTTACGATGTTCTGTTGTGACCCCTTTCCATTTTTGTTTTTTAAGCTATAGATGGTGAAGGAGAGGAAACCGGCACAGAGTTCACTGGAAGACTTGTCATATCTAATGGAACGGTTTTCACAGAGGAACTCCTGAACAAATACAGCGCACAGTTTAAAGCTCTGGCATATGACACTGAGCAGAAGGTGAATTAGCCATTTATTTCATATAGTTATTATTCCTGGAAGGTTTAAAAAACAGTTAAAATACAAATTACTCAGCCTCATGTCAGTCCAAACCCATATGACTTACTTTCAGATGTTAGGCCGAATAACAGTCTTTCCATTTACTGTCCACACAATGAAAGTGAGACATTAATTCTGCCTAACATCTGCTTTTGTGTTTCACTGTAGAAAAAGTCATACAGTTTTAAAATGACATGAGTGTGAGTAAATGGTGATAGTATTTTCATTTTTGGGTTTAATATATATATTAGTGCTGGGCGATGACATCCAAAATAAAAGTTTGTGTTTATATAATATATGTGTGTGTACTGTGTATAATTGTATTTGTATATATATATATATATATATATATAAGAAATATTTGCATGTATATACTGTGTATATATATATATTTATACATCATTTATATTATATATAAATATGAATATTCTTTATATTGATTACTCATTTTACTTAAAAATATACATGCACTTCTGTGTATTTATATATAAAAAGTACACACACATATATTATGTAAACACAAACTTTTATTTTGGATGCGATTAATCGTTGCCCAGTACTTGTGTATATATATATGTATATATATATATTTATGTATATATTAGTGCTGGGAAACAATTAATCACATCCAAAATAAAAGTTTGTGTTTACATTTTACAACGTACATTTACAAATGTACAAACATTTGTGTACAATTAATGTGGAATGTGAAATCACCCTAAATTTATTTACAAATGGTTCATGTGTCGTATTTGTTATAAAACCTTTAAGACTGATTTTAATGAAAAAAATCATTGCACTAATTGTTTAAAGTAGAAATTGCTTGATAAAGTTAATAAGGAAAATCAACATTGATAAAAAATAAAGGGAATGGCAAAAACTCCTCAACCGTGAAACAACTGGGTGCATTACATAAATTAAAATACATTTTTGTCATGAAATTGCCACAATGCAAAATATTAAAATGTTAATAGTGCATAAAAATCTTATTCATAATTTTTTTAAAGTAAAATATAATTTTAAATGTAAGCTTATTTTCATGATAAATAATTATAATGGTTAAAAAAGATTTTTAACAACACATCTATGTTATGCGAATCTAAATGAAAACGTAATTTTCAACAGCTGCGACTAACGTTTGTATATAGTGTTATGTAACATACCATTTAATTCTGTAAGTTATTGGCTGACTAATATGTTTTATCTCAGTATTTTAGTGTGATAAAGCAGATTTTGCATTCTCTGTGTATTGCTGCTTGCAGATCAGTGAAGCCTACAGTCTTACTTCCCTTAAGGAGCAGTTCAGGAGTTCCAAGGTCAATGAATTCAGGTGAGACTTCATATATTACAGCCCCTAAGCTATAAAGACAGCAATAAAGTTCATAATCTATAATATTATGTGCATGTATTTAGATTCTAGAGACCTCTATGGTGAACGTGATTTCACCAAGTGCAACAAGTTCCTGGATCAACATCTACATTCCAATCAACCAATCAGATTTGAGGGACAAATTTACAGTTTATTTCAAGTTTAGGCTTAAAACCTTCTACATCAGTGTTATTCACCTGTCATTTCCCTCTGATTGTCGGGAAAAGTTTTTGAGCTTTTGAGGTTATGAAATACCTGCAAACATGTTACAGGCTAGTCCGTCTATAACATGTCCGCCTATTATTCCTAAAATAAATATCTGCGTTTGGCGTCCCACTCGGTCTAAAATAGTCTAATAGAAATTCTGAATAAAACATTTATCGTGGCATACAGTACTGTAGTGATTTAGGATAGGACAAAAACATGGTTTGGAAGATGGATTCATGGTGTACTCGCTCTTTATACACATTTTGTCAATTTTGAACGGAAAAAAGTTGCATGGTTTGTATATAAAAATATATAATATATCCCTTTAAGGATATATTCTCTAAAAATGTCTTATTTTATATAGTTGTGCTTCTCAAGTAGTCTGTCACCAGTTTTATGTCTGTTTTTATTCCTGTTGTTCTCAGCGAAGGCAGTGTAGTTGTGCACTTTGACGTCGTCTTTCGTGGTCTTCTAGATTCTGAGACGGCGCAGGAGCAGTTAGTAGATGGTTTACAGCGGGGCGAAGGTGGAAATGATGGACTCGTAATAGACATCAGCAGCGTGCAGGTCACAGGTAATATCATCAATATCAAGACATATCTACATTTTCATAGTCATCTGAAGATCTCCATCTGACCATATATTCTTAATTTAATTAGTTCATTTAATATAGGCAATCGTTTGAACTATTGTTCAGATGATTGTTTAACAGTTCAGTTGATTGTATAAAATTTACCAATATATATCCTCAGAAAAACCAACTTCAACCCAGAGACCATCTACTACAAAACTAGGTGGGTTATGTGTTATATTTTATTGCTGTGTGTGTTATTGTAGTGTGTGCTGTGAGGTCATCATGACATGGTAACAGTGACGGAGGTCATTTCTGGTTGTTACAATTTAATTTAATTCATGTTATGAAAAGCTAAAAAAAAGTTTATATAAAATGTAATATAAAAGTCCATGGATTATTTTTTTATCAACACCAAAATGTTTGTATGATATAAGGGATATACATTTGTATTGTATTATATATTATGGAGTGAAAACAGTCTCAAAACCTTCCACAAATGCACGCCAGAGATCCTCATGGGCGTGCACCCATCCACAAATGCACGCAAGAGATCCGCATGTGCGCGCACCCATCCACAAATGCACGCGAGAGATCCACACACGCAAATTAATCCACAAATGCACGCGACAGATCCACACACACACAAAGCAATCCACAGATGCACGCGACAGATCCACACACACACAAAGCAATTCACAGATGCACGGGAGAGATCAACACACGCAAATCAATCCACAGATGCACGCGAGAGATCCACACACGCAAATCAATCCACAAATGCACACGGGAGATCCACACACACACAAAGCAATCCACAGATGCAGCAAGAGATCCACACACACACACACACACACACACACACACACACACACACACACAGCGATCCACGAGTGCACGCGAGAGATCCACACACACAGCAATCATGCATTATTGTCCTTACTAGCATTGCTTTGCTCACAATCCACAAATGCTTTATCTGTACCTGTAATTTCATGCACAGTGAATCACGTGACTTTTGAGACTGTTGTTCCGCGGCCTTGATTCACAAATGCACATTAGCCTATCTGTCCACAAGCCTATCTGTCCACATTACCTGCAAGGATGCGATATGGTGTCTTCCTCCTGAGGGCGCTAACCGACCTTCGAGCTGAGTCTTTCAAAGGGCTGGATTCATTTCGTTTTCTGATTTGCGAGACAACTGAAGTCTAAACATTTTTCACTAAATATCATATACAGTACATAAATGGAAATATAGAGTAAAACCAAACCTCTTTGTAGGGGCCAAATTGAGCTTTGAGTTTGATTTCATGTTTCTTTCTAGTGAATAGTGGTGTGTGTCTGTGGATAAATTATAGTGATTATATGTGACCACAGGTATGTCTACCGCCACCTAAAGGACGGTTGAGAGGCTGAAGGTGGAGCCCTAGGGAAAGGCCTTAAAGACAGGAAGCCACAGTATCTGGGTGTGGCTGAGAGGGCAAACAGTCTTTTGACCGTGTGTTGGTGTGCCGTATGGTTCCATGACATCAATTGCTTCTTTTATGTTGTCTTTGACATATCCTTTTGTCATTCTGGTTACCCTTCGAGTCTGCTTACCTCCCTTTTTTGAGTCATTTCCTTTCTGCACAATGAGTTTTAGTGCATTTTTAATTTTTAGGACCCATGCAACCGCTACCCTCAACTTCAGCCAGTCTGAAAAGTGATTGAGCAACTTGTCTGTGGGCCTTTCCTCACATGTCTGCATGATTGTATTCACTGTTGCAGATTTCCTCACCTCTGGATCATCTTCACAAAGTTCAATTTTGTTCACAGATTCATTTGGCCAGTCCTCTCCTGATGACCAAAGGAACTCTGGTCCAGAGATCCATCTTGGGTTCCTCCTGAACCTCTCTGCGCTCGCTCATACCTCTAGAGCAATCGTCAGCAGGGTTTCTTTTTGTGTCAATATATCTCCACTGAAAGACTTGTGTGGCCTCTCTAATCCTAGATGTTCTATTTGCCACATAGGTATGAAAACGAGTGTGGTCATTTGAAATGTACTTTAAGACAGATGTACTGTCGGACCAAAACACTGACCTAACTGTAGGTGGTAGCAATTCTCCCTTTAACATTTTATCCACTTTAACTGACAAAGCTGCAGCTGCTAACTCCAGCCTTGGGATGGTCTGCCGTTTTAATGGAGCTACTCTTGCCTTGCCAATCAAGAATGCTACATAGACTTTTCCTTCTGTATTTGTCATTCTGAGATAGCTGACTGTTCCATAGCCTAGCTCGCTGGCATCAGAGAAGTGATGAACCTGGTTATGTACTGACTCCCCAAAATTATTTGGCTTAAAGCAGCGTGGAACTTTAAAGTGTGCGAGTTGTGAGAGACTGCTGATCCATTTGGTCCACTGGTCAGAAAGTGTGTTGGGAATGGTTATGTCCCATCCAAGGTCCTGTCGGCACAACTCCTGCAACAACAGTTTAGCTGGCAAGGTAAGCGGAGACAGAAAGCCTAATGGATCATATAGAGCTTACCATTGATAGGATGCCTCTTCTGGTAAGTGCACGCTCACTGATGGCGATGTTGAACTTGAAGGAGTCACTTTGAACACACCATTGAAGTCCTAAGGCTCGTTCCATAGGCAATTGATCTTTGCTCAAGTCCAAGTCCTTTATCTTTTTAGCTCTGTCCTGTTGTGGAACAGCATCAAGGACAGCTCTACCGTTGCTTATCCACTTTAACAAATGGAAGCCTCCTCTATGACAGACTTCAGTGAGGTTTGAGATTAGTTTTATTGCTTCTAGTTCTGTGGGCATCGATTTTAAACAATTATCTACATAAAAGTGCTCCATGATTGTGTTTGTTACCTCAGGAGGGAAGTTGCTTGCATTGTCCTGTGCATTGCATTGTCTCCTTTTTCTGAGAGCAAAGTTAGCTATGCTCGGTGAAGAGACTGCACCAAACAAATGAACAGTCATACGATATTCCACTGGAGCATCATCCGTGGCTCCTTGTGGCCACCATAAAAAGCGCAGGAAGTCTGTGTCAGTTTCAGTCACCTTAACTTGGTGGAACATGGCCTGTATGTCTGTCATTAGTGCTACTGGTTCTTCTCTGAAACGTGTCAACACTCCAATCAGTGTGTTTGTCAAATTTGGGCCTTGGAGTAGTTCAGAGTTAAGGGATGTTCCCCGAAAGGTTGCACCACAATCAAACACTACTCTAATGGTCTTCTTTTTTGGGTGATATACCCCATGATGAGGGATATACCAAACCTTTCCATCTGTCCTATTCAGTTTTGCAAAGGGAACAATTTCAGCGTAGCCCTTGTGAATGACATCACTGAGAAACTCTGTATACTCTCTTTGATAGTTCGGATCTCTTTTGAACTTCCTTTTCAGATTCAACAAGCGCTGTTCTGTAACAACACGATTGTTGGGCATTGTGATATTATCTGCTTTGAAAGGTAAGTTAATGCAGTATAGTGACCCTCCTTTACTTTTACAGATTCATTGACAATGTTCAGGAACTTCTTGTCATTCACTGACTTTTCACTTTTTTCTTCATAAGCTTTCTCATTGAAGTCTGTGTTGTATTGACTCACCAGAAGTTCTTCCAGGTCCACCAAGGAGATCCGGTTTGCAGTCACTGTGGCCATTTCCACACCTTTGCTGCTACCTCCCAATGGACCGTTGATTACCCAACCTATCAATGTTTTTACAGCATAAGGTCCATCTCCTTGTGAGTTGATTACCTGCCAAGGTTCCATAACATTTGCTGCATTCATTCCTATGAGTAAGTCAATGCCACAGTCTATGTGAGGTAATTGGATTTCACTAAGGTAAGGCCATTGCTTTAAATTTTCTTGTGTTGTGATGTTCTCTTTCGTTGCAGGCATAGAATTTTGTGTGTAGACATCAGGTAAAGGAATTAATTTTTTACCATTAAGTTCACTGATTTCTAAACCTGCTACTAACACACTTGTTATGCCTGCAACGGCAATGCAGTCCTCAATTTGGCTCCTACACTCTTATTTTATTCTTCAGCGTATAATCAGAATATATAGCCTATTAAGAAATTCATTCGGATAACAGGACAGCTTTAAAGTCTTTAAATTATTTCTGTAACTGTTAGCCAACTACTAGGTCAGGGGTCAGCAACAGGCGGCCTGCTGGCCAAAACTGGCCCGCAAGCAATATTTTCTGGCCCGCCGGATTATTTTGGAGGTCCGTTTTTTTTATCAGCCTATTTTTATTTTTATTACCTGATAAAAAATATTTGCACTAAATGCTGCACAAAACTCTTCCATTAGGCTACTTGAGAAAACTTGAGACTGGCTAAAAAAAAATATTGGCCCGCGGCCAAAGTTAATTGCCGACCCTTGTACTAGGCTGTACTACGTTTTCTTTTGTTTATATTATTGTAATTCTGAATGTACTTTGTGGTAATGTAATAACACCTCCCCCCATAATATATTTTCAGCAATTACCTATATGTTTTGCTTTCCTTATTTTTAAAGAAAGGATGAATGCTTCCACATAATTTAACCAGCAGAGTAAAAGATTTCTTTCAAAAGAATTCACAAGTATTACCCTCAGGGGTTAAAGTGGGCCGGAACTGTCCGGAACTACGTTCCGGCACCTCAGATAAATAAATAAATAAATAGATTCATTAATCTCAACGAATCTCACTGGTCCCGCAATGGGCAGACCGACCGACCAAGCTCCCTTCCTCCCCGCTGAACGGAGCGATTACAAATGCGTGAAATCCACTCACGGTGGTTGAGCGCGGTAAAGTTAGTTAGGTTCGATATTTCGCCAGACATTTGTTTTCCCTTGCCACTGTTTTATAAGGTCAGCAGTCTTACAAAGATATCGATAGCAGGATTAGTTTTAACATTATGTAACCATTGTATATATCGACATTAAATATTCATTCAAAATAACGTATATTAATGCTGCATATTTATACCTGAGAACGCTTTGACGCGTTTCCACATCGCATGATGCCTAAAGCCCAATTTATACTTCTGCGTCAAACTCACGCCGTATCTACGCCGTAGGCTGTGTGTAGCACGCGTACCCTGCGGTGTACCCTGACTTGCACCTCTCCAAAAATGTAACAATGCGTCAGTTCTACGAGGACGCAAGCGCTGTGATTGGTCTGCTAGAACCCCTCCCTCGGGTTTCACATGCTCCCTCTGCATGTGTAATTGCGCGTAAACACGGACACCGAAGCAGAAGTATAAATGAAAAAATATAAATCAGCTGATAAAAGTAAACAATTATCTCAACCAATGTATTATTACAACCAACTAAATAAAGAGACTGAATGATGTACTCAATCAATTACATTACCACAAAGTACATTCAGAATTACAAAAATATAAACAAAAGAAAACATAGTACAGCCTAGTAGTTGGCTAACAGTTACAGAAATAATTTAAAGACTTTAAAGCTGTCCTGTTATTCGAATGGTTTTCTTAATAGGCTATATATTCTGATTATACGCTGAAGAATACAAAAAGAGGTTTGGTTTTACTCTATATTTGCATTTATGTATATGATATGTAGTGAAAAATGTTTAGACTTCAGTTGTCTCGCAAATCAGAAAACGAAATGAATCCAGCCCATTGAAAGACTCAGACTCAGAAGGCCGGTTAGCGCCCTCTGGAGGAAGACACCATATCACATCCTTGCAGGTAATGTGGACAGATAGGCTTGTGGACAGATAGGCTTGTGTGCATTTGTGAATCAAGGCCGCGGAACAACAGTCTCAAAAGTCACGTGATTCGCTGTGCATGAAATTACAGGTAAGATAAGAAAGATAAGAAAAACCTTTATTTGTCCCACAATGGGGTACAGATAAAGCATTTGTGGATTGTGAGCAAAGCAATGTAAGGACAATAATGCATGATTGCTGTGTGTGTGGATCTCTCGCGTGCACTCGTGGATCGCTGTGTGTGTGTGTGTGTGGATCTCTCGCGTGCACTCGTGGATCGCTGTGTGTGTGTGTGGATCTCTTGCTGCATCTGTGGATTGCTATGTGTTTGTGTGGATCTCCCGCGTGCATTTGTGGATTGATTTACGTGTGTGGATCTCTCCCGTGCATCTGTGGATTGATTTGGGTGTGTTGATCTCAAGCGTGCATCTGTGGATTGCTTTGTGTGTGTGTGGATCTATCGCGTGCATTTGTGGATTGATTTGCGTGTGTGTGGATCTGTCGCATGCAATTGTGGATTGATTTGTGTGTGTGTGGATCTGTTGCATGCACTTGTGGATTGATTTGCGTGTGTGGATCTCTCGCGTGCATCTTTGGATTGGTTTGTGTGTGTGGATCTCATGGTGTGTATTTGTGGATTGATTTGCGTGTGTGAATCTCTCGCTTGCATTTGTGGATGGGTGCGCGCAAATTCGGATCTCTTGCGTGCATTTGTGGATGGGTGCCTGCTCATGTGGATCTCTCGCGTGCATTTGTGGATGGGTGCGCGCACATGCGGATCTCTCGCATGCATTTGTGGAAGGTTTTGAGACTGTTTTCACTCCATAATATATGATATAATAAAATGCATTAAAACAGAAAATAGTTATTTTTTAATGTTATTCATATTGCATATTTCTGAAAAATCACAGATTTAGTTAAAAAATCTGTTTTTCTACCTGTTGGCTGGAATGGTAATAGTCTTGCATCGTCTGTCAGTCACTCCAGTGAATTGTCCAGATGGACAGAAGGGATGTGCCGATGGTACATCATGTATATCTCAAACTGACTTCTGTGATGGAATACAAAACTGTTCTGATGGCTCAGATGAGAATCAGAGTGTCTGTGGTATGTATTTATGACCCTTTTAATATTATATGTTTTATTTAAAATATGATTATTTACTTTGAAAATATGCACTCAGGGCTTGACATTAACTTTTTTGCTAACCAGCCACTGTGGTTAGTGGTTTTCTAAAGTTACTAGTCCCCTGGCCACAATTTTTACATCGATACTAGGGCTGGGTATCGACAAGGGCCTCACGATTCGATCGTGATACATGTGTCACGGTACGATATATTGCGATACGATAAAAAATAATAGAGTTGAAAATACAACTTGCTGTGTAGTATGTGTATCACATTATATTGATAACTCATCAGAAAAATAAAAACTTCCATTCCAATTTATTAGCAAAGCTATTTGCATTACAGTGTCATTGAACAGTGAAGACACTGAAATGTATGAAGTGCATAATGTGTACACTTTTAACTATAAATGAAGATCCCACAAAATGTATAAAACTGAAATTTCTTCTGTTGAAAATAAAAGTTATTTTGATGAATGTGTATCCAAACAGTTGCAGTCCCCTGTGACTTCCATAGAATATATTTTCATACTATGGAAGTCAATGGGGAACAGCAACTGTCTGGTTAGCAACATTCTTCAAAATATCTTCTTTTGTGTTTAGCACAAGAAATGAAATTAATACATGTTTGGAACAACATAAGCTTCACGGACCAAACAGTCCGGCAATGAGGAGAACAGGAGTTTTTGTTGAAAAATAGGGGTTTTGTTTTATTTACCCAAAAAATATTAAACAATAGAAACCAAAAAGTTAACAACAAGGCCTATAAAAGAGGTCAACAAAATATAAGTATACTCAAAACAGCATACAACAAAACAAGATATGAACTAAACAAACTGACCTCCCTAAATGAGACACAAAGGAACATATATAGTTGTTTGGCCAAACCAATTTACACAGAAGGGAAAAACAAAATGGACGACAAATACCACAAGTACAAAGTAACACAAACTAAACCCAAAACCGCCCTCCGACATGCCAGCACATGGCATGGCTTGATTGGCAGGCCACAGGTTATCACAGTCCTCAACCCTTGGCCACGCCTTTCTTCCCCCAGGACAGACCTCTCTCCAACATGGTAACAAAGAAACAATAATTAATATAACAGAAAATGTTTACATAAACCTACAATGTGAAAATGTGTGCACTCCATTTAAACATTGTATGGCTAAAGCAAATAAATGTATATTAAAATTGAAATAAACTATATGATCTGTGTTTTGAAATCATGAATTGTTTGGGTAGTGGCTAACTGCAAAAAATAACTTAACTGCATGCTTAACCCATGTGTGCTGGTATTACCATTGCTGGCTGTTACCTGGCCTTGCCGGTGTGGCTTGGGCCATCACAATAAGTGAGTACTAAATAACAGAATTTTCATTTTTGGTTGAACTATCGCTTTAAGGAGAAGCGGCCGCATGTTTTGTAATATTTACTAAAATATTAGTAATATTTACTATTAGGCTACTGTCACTTTAAGACCGGCCCGTGACGCATCTAATGCACATGCATATGACGCACACCCAATTTTTATATATTTTTGCACAGCCCTAATCGATACCAAAAAATTTGCCATTTAGATATTTTTAATATAATCTCATAATTTGCCAGCAGGTATATTAGGCTGATGTCACTTTAAGACCTGACGCACGGATCTATTATACTGTTACACATGCGTTTTCTT
Source organism: Meda fulgida (assembly GCA_030578275.1). NCBI lineage: Eukaryota > Metazoa > Chordata > Actinopteri > Cypriniformes > Leuciscidae > Meda > Meda fulgida. The sequence goes on from CM060636.1 coordinate 21,681,428, forward strand.
TCTCAACTGTTTGATCAATTAAAACATAACTTCGTGTTTACGTGAATACTCAACAAGACCGGCATTTTGACATTACTTTGTGTGTATTTGACTGTTTAAGCGCAATAAGCAGTGAAAAATAACTCAATTTAGTACTGAGAGGTGGCTTTATGTGCGTGAACTTTGGGTGGGAGCTAAAAATCAGCAGGAATGAGTAAAATTATGCACAAGACCCTGTTGTGGCAAAATTTCTGTTAAACATCATCACTGCGTTAGAGACACTCAGAGTCAAATTAATTAAAAGAGAAGTATTTATTCTTGCAAGAAGGCCCAGTCGCCATCACAGCAGTTACCCTGAAGTGAGTGACGCCCACCAGGAAGACATGAGACAGCCTTTATACTCTTTTCAAGGTTCCTCCTCACCCGCTGTACCTTTCACCCACTCAGATAAGGTCCCCACTGCTGTTCAGTTTCTACTTAAGGACACAAACTGGTACTGAAATGAACTAGCCAAATCTGACCATTCCTAAGGTCAAGAGGTCCTGTCCCATATATTTCTGAAACGTCACGCACAAGCACGTACACACATATACTTTTACACATTGAATAGGTTCAATCCCTTATGATATCTGTTAGGAATAAATTACTATTAAAATTTCTACAACAACGCGAAATCCCACACCGCAATTCAAGCCCTGTAACAGAAACAATATTCATCAGGATCAAATGAAAAGAGTGAGTGAGGGGAGGCGGGTTTGTGTGTAACGGTATTATTGAAAGGATTGCAGATATTTCGGTATCGAAAAATTGATATTTTTTATTTAGTTTAGTTTATTATTTCAGATGCCTTTTTAAAAGACTACAATTGAAAAAAATGTTTATATTATGTAATAAAATTCAACCCGCTAAAGTGGCTAGTAGGAGTGACTGCGTTACACGCCACTGTGGAAATCTACATGCATTTGGCAGGGTGGAAGATGTTAATGTCAAGCCCTGTATGCACTTGTTGCGATAGATACAGTATTGTGTGTCTTTCATACTCCTTAGCAACAATGTGTGATGGCCAGTTTCTCCTGCTTGGTTCGACTGGATCCTTCCACTCTAAAAACTTCCCAGACGTCTATGACAGTCCCACAGCCTGCCGGTGGATTATTCGGTAATACAATAATCAGATACATCTAGACATACTTTGAGATTTCACCTACTCATACTGTCTTTTATTTCACCCACAGAGTGACTGAGGGCTTTACCATAAAAATAGTCTTTCACACTTTCCATACGGAACCGGATATTGACGTTCTGGAGCTATATGAGGGCACCGGCCCTAAGAAAACATTGACATGTGAGTTTCGACAAACAGTGTTACATTAAGCTTTCTGACTTCTTAAGTAGTGTGTTGACATCAGATTGTGTCTTTCAGACTCTCTCTCAGGAACGTCACCAGGGGACATCTGGCTATTATCTCATGAAGCCTCTGTTGAATTTAACGCGGACTACATCAATAACTTTCAAGGCTTCAATGCTACTTACACGGCAGAGAACATCAGTGAGCTCTCTAGTGGGTATTGATTTCCCAAAAATAACATACCTGCCATTGAATCAATGTTATTTGAACATTTATGGAACGTTTGACATAATAATGGTGCGGAAATACCTTATTCAGAGGCATATAGAGTAGTGTTGCCACGATACTGGAATTTCCAACTTCGATACGATACCTTGAAAAATACCAATATTCGATACCACTGCCATATATACTGCCATACAGATAATTTATTATCTCATAATTGTTTGGTAATTTGGGTAATTTTGTTGCAATAGCTTACACTCAGCACAGGGAGGCTTTATTTAAATTGCTTGGACTACATAAGTAAAGAATCAGAAATAAAATAAGAACAAATAAATAAATTGCAAACGATAGCACAAATATACTATAGCATAAAGAGACAAATGAAGTAAACATGGCTTTAAGTTTTTCAGGTGTCTAACAGTAGTATTCAGGTAAGAAGTACTGCTGAAATTAAAGTAATCAAATGTAAAAAAGTTAAATGCAGATTAATGCTTAAAGTTACAAAAGTTATTCAGTCAAGAGCAGAGAGTGATTTCCTCTTTTTCTTTTGTTCTTTGATTAACATGACAGACAGCAGCAGGTTTATTAGGCTGCTGTCACTTTAAGAGCTTATGCACAGATCCAATATACTGTTACTCAACATGCAATTTTTTTTAAAAACTATTTACGTTCCAAAACTGACTGCATTTACCTGAATACTCAGAAAGACGGACATGTTGACATCATTTTGTATGTATTTGACCGTTTAACAGAATGAGCCACGAAAAAGAAGTCAATTTGGTTCTTGCAAGATGTTTGAGAGGCGGCTTTATGAGAGCGGCACTATAGATCAGTGGTGCTTGCGCTTTTGGTGTGAGCTCAAAAACTGCGGAAATTACAAAAATGATGCACAATAAGCACTATTCAACCGTTGCAAATGAGACGAGTGAGTGAGAGGATGCGGATGTGTGTCGATTCGCTGTCGGAGAGAAGAGAGAGTGAGAACGCACAGTTTGGTATCAGGCCTATCCATACTGCAGAAAAGTAGTATTGGAACCGTTCCAGTTTTTTCAGTATAAATACACATTGAATATCGTATTGAACACAAATAGAGTGCTGCAGTAATGACGGATTTTTGTAGTCAGCATCACCCTGGTTCTCTCGACAAAAACCCCATAGGATTCTCCCATTTGGCTTTTGGATTATTGCAGAAAATAAGCTCTGTGAGCAAGAAAGATTATGATTCTTCTAACACATTCTGTTCCTCTTGATAAATTTCCCAAATGAACAACTGTCTAAATACAGTCGGCAGAAGTAAAAGCTAAACGTAGCTAAAACTACAGCACTGTCGACATGCCTTCACCATCACATCTCTAAGTTTCCAAAAAGTGCAAACAATTCTAACTTTTATTTCAGTTAAAAAAACAAACATATTTAAGTTTTATTGAACTCTTTGGTCTTTGGTAGATAAAGACAAGATAAGCTGTTCGTTTGAAGAGGACTTCTGTCTCTGGAGGCAAGACTTTGATGACAATGGCGACTTTATTCGAGCACAAGGCGCTACTCTTCCACCAGACACTGGCCCAAGCTTTGATCACACAATGGGCAACAACCAATCAGGTGCCATTTCATACATTATGCTATTAAAGACTATACAACGAATTTATCTGCTGTTAGCAAATAATTGAAAATGTATGCTGTCTAATGTTTTATTATACTTTGATTTCTGATTGATGATATTTACTCTGATGCACATCGATTTTTATCTCATAGGGTACTACATTGTGACCCCTCGGACTCCTGGAAGTTGGGATAAAAAAATCCGTATCTACAGTCTTCCTCTGACTACTGCAAAAGAATCAATGTGTCTGCAATTCTGGTTCGTTTTTATCAGGGGTAACGTTGGGAAACATTCACCTTATACATGCACATTCTCCTAAAAAAGGTGTCTTATAAATACAAATTAAAATGGGCTAAGATGATGCAATGGTAGAAGTAGTCAAATATGTTTCCACCTCTTGTGAGAAAGAAGTGCGCTTAATTCTATTGAATGTGCACTTGTAGTGTGCTTCAGATTTTTAAAGTTTATTTTTTTTAAACTGTACTTGCATTTATTATAATGTTAATGAAATAAAAGTCCACTTCAGTGTACTTAAATGCCAAATTAAAAATTTACAATCATTTTAAATATTTTTTTTATTAATTTTTAGTTGGCCTTTCCCTCCTAGTGCATAAAAACTGCATACACCTTTTGCATTCCAGGGTCTTTTTGGACCCGGTGGAGTGTAAGCTTATAAAAGTCACATTTATTTAAATAGTGCTTTTTACAATACAGATTGATATAATGGGACAAAAACAATCATAACTTAATATTTTTCAACTAAAACCATTAAAAAAACATATTGTATCTAATCAGTAACTTCTCATTTATGAGTGAATGTGCAAAAGGTTTAATATTTTGAATGTTACCATGTGTTTTTTTTTACCATGCTATTTATTCTTTTTATTAATGAAAAAAATTGAGAAATTCTTTGAAATGTAATTTTTTTTCAAGAAATAAAGCAAAAAACAGTGGTGCAAGGAAAAATGTTTTTCATCAGTATTTATGAGAAATTTGATTTGACTATATCATTAGATTAAATTTATAAGTAACATCATAATATGAGAATTACCAGTATTAATTCCATTGACTGAAATAGTTCAAACTGGTAATTCTCATATTATGATGTTATAAGTTTCTATAAATTTAAACTTTTAACTCGTGACTGCTCATAACTGTTTTCAAACAAAATATATTAATTTGACTTGCATGACATTTTACTTTCATATAAAAAAATTATGATAAACAGCTTGAATCTCCTTTTCATGTTGCAATGGTTTATCAATTGGTGGCAACAAAGTGAAATGTGAACTTTCTTTTCCCCAATTCCTCTTTCCTTTTTTAAATTTAGACTATTTTTTAACACATGGAGACATAAATTTGTTTTTGTTATTTTATTTTAAAAGTGTAACAATTTAGTTGGTTATTTCTCTTAGTTGGTTAAACAAATCTGAAAAAAGTGTATTTTGACAATCTTAACAAACGTACAAAATTGATCTTCGTACTAAAACCTATGGATTAAAAAAAATAATAATTATGTACCTCTTCCATGTCAAAACAGACCCAATTGGAATAGAAGTACACTTATTTTTTTATTAAACCACATTTTCTCTTTTAAATGGCAGTGAACCAAAGACAGTCTCAAAATTTCGGTTTGAAATCGCTGGTGTTTCTGACATCACAAACTACCTTGCAACCAATCAGGTCAATGTGTGATCAACGAGTGGATCTCTGAGCTGGTGTGAGTGAGTGGAGGCGGGGATCATTTGCATATTCATAGAACCGCGTATATTAAATGAGGCAAGGGTTTAGTTTCGTTCAAGTTATTTTAAGGCATAAAGAAAAACATTTTCTAGGAAAAAAAAAATTGGTGATCAAAGATGAGTTTTAGGGATACAATTATTGACTACAGGGGGACTTTAAATATACGACATGCAAGTTTCGACAGAAATTACATTAAAGTGTATTTTAGTTAAGCATTTTCAAAATTCTTTTAGCACTTAAGTATATTCTTTTAAACTATATTATATCATACTTAAAAGTATCCTGAGGTGTACTTCTTTTTCACAAGGGATTGAACTCCCCTGTAAGCATTAGATTAATGTGCCTGTGCTCTTTGAGGTACCATATGTTCGGGGAGGAGGTGTGGCGTCTGACGGTCACAACAGAGGAACGCTCATCCGTCACGGTCCTCTTCCAGAAAGAAGGGAACTTTGGTGACAACTGGAACTATGCTCAAGCCACACTAAACATCACTGCAGATGCTGTGGTCAGTTCATGTACAAATCAACTTAGTTCGTGACATTAAACTATTAAAAAGTCACTAAATACATTTGCCCGTTTCTTGTCTGTCTTAGGTGGTATTTGAAGCGCAGAAGAGGGCGGGATTTCTGAATGATATCGCCCTGGATGACATCAGCATAGTGCCTGGTTCCTGCGGACAGGCCCCTCCTGACCCGACCCCTGTCCCGCCTCCCACCACCCCCCCTCCCATACCAGGTAAGGCAAGATCTAGCAATAGACCCTTTTTACAATGATGTCAGTTTGTTGTCATGCAAATCATGTTTATTAGCACAAACTTGTAAAGGATTTACATTTATGTAATTCAATTCTAATAGTGGATTGTGGGGGACCCTTTGATCTGTATGAGTCAAACTCAACATTCAGTTCTCCAAACTACCCCAATGGTTATGGACACAATGCTTTGTGTAAGTACAAACGTTGATAGATTCATTTAACTTTTAGTCATGATCATTAAGAATGCAGAATAAATCATTGAAGATTCTAATAAAAAATGGACAATTACACCCATATCTTGTTTAATTTATAATGTTTTGAGTATTATGGTTTATCTTGGTTAGGTATGTGGACTTTACATGCCAAGGAAGGACAGAATATACAATTGCATTTTCAAGATGTTGCTTTAGAAATGGATCATGACATTTTGGAAATACGGGATGGAGTGGAGCCGTATTCAGAGTTGCTAGGTAATTTTGTTTGGAAGACATGATTCTTTGAAATAAAAAAAATTAGAAAAAATATATGCATTTAGATGATAGGTAATGGGGATTTCAATACATTTTTCAGTTAAAAGAAAATATATACTACTTTTCAAAAGTTTGGGATCGGTAACATTTTAGAAGTCTCATATATTTAAAATTTTTAAATATTTGATCAGTCATTTTATCGGTTTTCTGTTTTAATATATTTTCAAATGTAATTTATTCATGTGGTCAAAGCTGAATTTTCAGCATCATTACTCCAGTCTTTAGTCACATGATCCTTCAGAAATTAACTAATTCGCAGCTCAGTAAACATTTCTTATTATTTTCAATCCTGAAAACAGTTGTGCTGTTTAATATTTTTGTGGAAACCATGATAAATATTTTCTTCAATGAATATAAAGTTCAAAAGAAGTATTTTTTTTAAAAGGTTTTGTAACAATGTATAAGTCTTTACTGACACTTTTGATCAGCTGAATGCATCCTTGCTTAATTAAACTATATATATATATATATATATATATATATATATATAAACAATCTTGCTGACTCCAAACCTTTGATATATGTATATTTTGATAATTTTAATATTTCATTGACCATTTATATGAAAGACAAATTATAGATAATATGCTATAATAATCAATATTTACATAACATTAATTTTCATTATGTTTTTTGTTCACAATATGCAAAGAAAATAAATGGAACTTTATGTAGTAATGTGTGTTTCGTCACTGAAGGTGTCCTAACTGGTGATCGTTCCTTCCCGGATCTTTTTTCCACAACCTCTCGGGTGACCATCATGCTTTCCACAGATTTCTCGGGAAATGACAGAGGCTTTCTAGCCAACTTTAGCACAGGCCTTAACATTGGCCAACCAGGTTAGTTTTCTCCTTTGTACAGTATGCGAATGGTAAAATAACATGGAGATAGATGGCCTAAAAAACTGCAAAAACTCTCATGAATATGCAGATCCTTGTCCCACTGGACAATTTCAATGCGGCACAGGAGTGTGTGTGTCCAATGCCAGTGTGTGTAACGGTGTAGAAAACTGCTCCGATGGCTCAGATGAAGGCGACTGTGGTAAATCAACAAATACAACAAAACCTTACAAATCAAATCATGCTGTTCATGCTGCTGATCACAGGCTGTTGTATTTTAGTGCATTTAATAAAAGCTAATATCACTGGAACTGAACGACTCAGACTTCAGGTCCAGAATGATCTTTACACGGTGTGTGCTGAAGACTGGACCTCTCAGCTATCTGACTTCTTCTGCCGCTACTTGGGCTACAGGTAAACACTTAACCGTCTAATATATTAAGCATATTATAATATTAACCATGTGAAGACAGGCATATGAAATGAATTTTTGAAACCTTGAGTGATAAAAAAATTAGATATGTTTGTCGAGTATCATATTTGATACATCAGGCTTTTATGGCTCATATAGTATGATATAGAAGAATAAGGAACTTATTCTCGAGTATGAAAAAACAGCTACATTTTATTCAGATAAAATGCATTTTATGCATACATTTTATTCAGATACAATTTTGTGCAGTGGCTAATGTTTATATGGCCATAAAGTAAGATCCTAGTAAGAACTAATGTAAATCAATGAGATCAGCATAGCAGACAACATAAAATAAATATAAAAATCAGTTAATCTCTCAATAATATGTCTTACTAAGATCATATTTAAATTCGTGCTGGGCAACGATTAATCACGATTAATCACATCCAAAATAAAAGTTTGTGTTTACATAATATATGTGTGTGTACGGTGTATAATTATTTTCTATATATACACACACACATGCGTGTATATATTTAAGAAACATTTGCCTGTATATTCTGTATATGTATTTATACATCATTTATATTATATATAAATATTTTATATATAAATAACACATTTTTCTTAAATATATACATGCATGTGTGTGTATTTATATATAGAAAATAATTATACACAGTACACACACACATATATTATGTAAACACAAGCTTTTATTTTGCATGCGATAATTTAAATGCTTAGTTTTATGATCAAAGCTCTGTCGTTTTTATATTGGGGGCAAAACGCAGCGCAATGATGATTGAGAGATGAACAAATAAACTCTCCTCAAAAGCCTGATGTATCATATTCGAAAGAAAAAAGATGGATAATCAAGTAAACCTAAGTTGCTTCAATCCAGTTAGTGTTTAACTTGGAATATTTCTAGCAATATAAAGGTTGTTCTTGTTTCCTTTACAAAAATCAGTAAATATTTCCCAGCAAAATGACACGTGTACCACAAACTAAAGGTGGACATTTTTGAATTATATTTGATAAAACGGGATAAACTATAATTCATAGGACAGAAGGCATGTGGAAGATTATGTACAACAGCAAAGTTTCTTTAATATCTTAGAAATTTGTATACCAAATTTGTTATGGGTTAAGCATAAAATAGTTTGTCAAATAATACCTATTGTAAAAAAAACAGTATAACATGTTTGTTGATGTACCTAGGTCAGGAAATGCCTTGTTCTCCATCACTATGGATGAAGATAGTCCGTTTACTACTGTAAGTGTGAATGCTAATGGGTCACTGGATCTGAAACCCAGGTAATCGATAAAAACCTTTCTGAACCCCCCTCCCCCCCTTTTATTGGCCCATAAAATCTAATTTCAAATTCTTTTGTGTCTTTTTAAAGTGACGCATGTCTCAGTGAGAAGATCGTGTCTCTGCATTGTAACAATCAACGTAAGTTTGAAACCTGCAGCTTGTATCATACGCTCTCATGCGAATCAATACAAATTCAACATCTCTCGTTGTGTACTCTGCGTTTCAGCATGTGGCGTTCGTAAAGTACCTTCAAAAAGTGAGACCAATGTGGAAATGAACAGAGAGCAAGCAGGCAGAGTGGCGGGAGGACAGGATTCCCAGGAAGGGTCGTGGCCTTGGATAGTGTCTCTGAACTGGCTCGGCCGCCATGTTTGCGGGGCCAGTTTGATTGACAGAGAATGGTTGATAACAGCGGCACACTGTGTTCATGGGTAAGCGCTGCTCAGCATTCATGGCTGTAGTTGTAGCTGTAAAAAAAACATGCACTGAGAGACTAAATTAGATTTTGATCCTGTAGAAAGAATGTTCACCTGTCGAACTGGGCAGCTGTGTTGGGTCTTCACTCTCAGTTTGGGACGGATAACCCTAACAAACAAGTCCATTTAATAGATCATATTATCATGCACAAGCGCTATAACAGGATAACAAAGGAGTCTGACTTTGCCCTAATGCACTTACAGACGCCTGTCAACTACACAGGTACGTAGACAAAACGCTTTGTTTTTCTACAAATGATGGTTTTTTTTTTATTCAAGTTTTTTCTATTCAAATAAATATTGTTCTTTTAAACTTTGGATTTTTCAAAGAATCCTGAATAATATTACCACAGTTTCCACAAAAGTATGAAGCAGCAATAATAATAATAATAAGAAATGTTTCTTGAGTATCAACTCAGCATATTAGAATGATTTCTGAAGGATCATGTGACTCTGAAGACTGGAGTAATGATGCTGAGAATTCAGTTTTGACATCACAGGAATAAATTACATTTTAAAATGTTCAAATAGAAGATATTATTTTAAATTGTAATACTATTTCACAATATTACTGTTTTGTCTGTATTTGATCAAATAAAAGCAGCCTTGGTGAGATTAAGAGACTTCTTTCAAAAACATAAACCCCAAACTTTTAAACGGTAGTCCTTTGTCATCTATGATTTATTAATTTTGCAGTTGAAATTGTCTGATAAATGGATGGTTATGTGAACATGGTGGCCATAATGAGGGGGAACATGTTTGTCAGAAATAAATTGTTAACCCCCCCCCCCCCCCCAAAGAAGATAAATTACATTTTGCTAAATAAAAACATAAATAAAATGTAGCCTATTTGTTTTTTAACGACATTTTTAACATGGCCTTTTGCAGTTAGCTGCACCACTACTTACAGAGATATATATCAGAACAATGTAAAATGATTTGTACATATTTTGTTGTCAGATTTGCCAAGGATTAAAAAGATTTTTCTTCCAGATTACATTCAGCCCATCTGCCTCCCAGATCCTAGAGCACAGATTGAAGAAGGGAGAAAGTGTTTTATTGCTGGCTGGGGATTGCTGTCCGAAAATGGTCAGATATACACATTTTTGCATTCTATTCTATCTTTTTGTTTTGTTTTGTTTTTTCCAGATTTGAGTTAATCTTTTGGATGGTCGTGTATAAGCTGTTTGTTTTTGATCTCCAGGCAACGTAGCTAATGTGTTACAGGAAGCTGTTGTGCCCCTTCTAAGCAACACACAGTGTCAGGAATGGCTGCCTGAGTACAACATTACAGACCGCATGCTGTGTGCTGGGTATGCCGAGGGTGCGGTGGACTCCTGTAAGGTGTGTACATTTAAAATGTTTATTTATTATACGGTTTCATATTTCTTTTCTTTTTTTTTTGTTAATTTAATTAGATCAAGAATAGTGAACAAACTATTTTTCACATGTCTCATATAAACTCTCAATTCTGACTTTTTTTTCTCTCAATTGCAAGTTTGCTGTGAGAAATAAAGTCAGAATTGTGAAAGATATAAAGTCAGATTTATATATACTATACATATAACTTCCTTTTTTAGTTCAAATTCAAATGTAGTACCTACTTAGACATTGGCATATTCTTATTGGCATATTTTGTGGGTTCTTGACAGGGGGATTCTGGAGGCCCGCTGATGTGTGAAGAGGCTGGCCATTGGGTTCTTGTGGGGGCGACATCTTTTGGTATCGGCTGTGGACGACCCCAGCGGCCTGGAGCTTATGCTCGCGTCAGTCAGTTTGTTGACTGGGTAGTAGAAAACCGACTGCTCTATTCAGACTGGAAGGGGTTATAATAATTTAATACACATTGATGTTATGTCTTAAATTAATTGTTTTCTTGATTTCCATGAGCTTTTGGACATTGTAATCACCACCTAGTGATTTATGCACTCTATTGTCTTTGCTAAAAAAAATGTAAAATGTGAATAATGGAGGAAAATGTATTTGCTAGTAACCAGTCAGTAATATTCAGCCTACCCAAATGTGTGTAACAATTGTAATGTTAAATCGGGATTAAATTATGTTTATGTAATTTGCTACAGTTGTTTACAGTGTATCATAAATAAAGACTTTATTTCTTGTAATGTTTTGTAATGGTTTTTCATTTTGTGATAGCTCAGTGGAATATATAAAAAAAGACCTTGATAATCAATGGAAAAAGACATGAACCAGCACATTTCAACCTTTATTCGCCTATTAAGTCAATTTTCACATAAAAAAAAAGATAAAATGTCATTACAAATAAAAATTAGGCCAGTGTTATTTTTGATTTTGCATTCGCTCACTATTAAAATTAACTGCATTACATTATGAACTTCCATTCTCATAAGATCCGGAACTCTTGAATAGTTCCGGATTTATTATTGAACTCGCCGGATTTATTATCGGGGCGCACCGCAGCACAAGCGCCACACTTAAAAGCCACCCTTATTATTTTTTAACTTGCTGTTTTCTACCTTTAACGCAACAAGTCCGGGTCTATAAAACAGGAAAAGGCTAAACACGTCTGTAATAACCATGTCAATAAATTCTTAGCAGCTTTGCAGCGAACTTTAGCTGTAATTCAACTCCCTCCTGCTCAGCGATAGGAACAGCAGATAAAATGATCCCTCATATAAACATCAGATACCCTTTGGCAAATATGCTAAATGTTGCCTTAGCCCTGGTCATTACTACAGCTTTAAATGTTGGATTTTGTCAGAGTATTGATATTAATCCGGGTAAATGTCTCGTGTGGGGTCCTGGACTGAATCCTGATGTTGTGCTTCCTGTCAGATACTTCTACATTCAGACTGTTGATTCACGAGGAGAAAACATCACTGTCTCTCCTGGTAAGAATGTAATATATAATCTTATACAGTGCTGGTGTAATTAATTACTGTAATTTAATTACTTTTTTCTGTCATTTAATTAGTTACTTCTGATGTAATTGCATGAAATACTAGAACAATTCTATATAAATAATAGTGGATTTAACATCAAATTTTAATCTTCAAATATATGTTTTAAATGTGATCTTCTCCCTTTACACACTTTGGTCAGTTCAAGAATAATTTATACAATTGGATACATTAAAACATTAAAAGAACAGTTTCATGTTTGTCCTTGAATTTTTTGACATTCTTTATGGTTGAGGTTGATATGGTATTTGGAAATTAATTAGTAATAACTAATGCAATACTTTTTAGATGGAGTAATTAGTACAGTAATCTAATTACGCTATTAAAGATGTAATTAGTAGCTAGTAATTAATTTAATAAACCCAACACTGATCATATACAAATATTTCTTGGAAATAAGATGGATCATATCAAGGGGTTATCCAAAAGGGGGGGAGGGGGGGAGGGGGGGGGGGGTTAAATCAGCCTTAAAGTTTCATGACATTTCTATTTTTTTAATGAATGTACGTTACACTGTTCAGTTACATTATATAATGTGATGGTGTTTGTATGTGTTTTGAATGACTTTTAAGATCTCTGTTTCAGTAATACACAGTTCTTTTGGATTAAAAAGACAATATTTAGTTTATTATACATTATACTTTAGTTTAGTAAACACACTTTATAGTTACTGTTTATTTTCTTTTAGTTAAAGACTCTTTCAAAGTGACGATATTGTCTTTGGAAAAGGAGTATCTTCGTGTCCATGTCCCAGCACCATTGGATCGGGGCGACGGCTCCCTGCTTGTCAGATACCGACTCTATGGAAGTGTATTGAAGGGTTTGAAGATTGAAGTTTTGTATCAAGACAAGCCAGTGGCAAAGTCACCATACAGTCTTAGGGGTAATGTATTTTTTGGACATTGATAGATGTGGGCTATAGGCTTAGTTTTACCCAGCCAAACTTTATATTTTGCTTACGCACTTTTAGTGAGATTCCACATAATTACAGTAGTAGCACTTGTGGTGTACTTCAATTATTATTAAAAGTCTATTTAAAATACTGTATTTGCTGATTTATAATATAATAGGCCACTTAAGTGTACCTAGAAGACACTTTCATGATTATTTAAAAAAGTACACTTTGTAGTTAATGTCAAATGAAATATTTTACTTTATTTTTTCCTTTTGTTGTTACAGAAGTACACTTATTTTGATGTGTTTAATAACATACTAAAGCACATGTGAAGTACTTGATTGTATTTGTAACTGTAGTGTGAAAATATTACACTTACAGTTAATATAGTTTATATGGACTCAATTGCAACTTCATCATTACAAATGTGCAAATACAAATATAGTAAAATACATGACAAACAGCTGTCAATGTAAATTACATTTAAGTAACTATTTGTCTACCATAAATGCTTGTACATTCGTCAGTGCACTTTAACCATATTTCAAAGGCGATAGAAGTAATGATGAAATTATATATAAAGACTTAAATATAATAAATGTAAAAAAATATAAAATTATAAATGTTGTATAATACATTAAAAGTGTCTAAAAACATTGCATTCTGTTCTCACTTAAGTATATTCTTTTAAAGCATATTAAAAAGTATACTCTTTAAAAATATGCAGAATTGTACATCTAATAGTATTACTGGTGAAACTCGGAAAATTCGAATATCGTGCAAAAGTTCATGTATTTCAGTAATACAAATTAAAAGGTGAAACTAATATATTTAGTGTATATAACTATATACATATGGATGATTATACTTTTCAGAGGGCTGACATTTCTGTTTTAAATCCCCTTTTTTATTGATTTCATGTAATATTCTAATTTTCTGAGATTTTGAATTTGTTGTTTTCATAAGCTGTAAGCCATAATCATCAAAATTATAACTTTTTCACAATATTCTAATTTTTTGAGTTTCACCTGTATGTAAAGACAAACTCGTTTCCAAATTATCTGCAATTCTTGTAAAAGTTTAGCAAAATATGCATCATAAAATCTTTTTAATTTCATCAGGTCCTGTTCATCATGAATACTGTGATTGTCCAGAGTCCGATGTGGCAGCGTGGCAGAGGGTTATGCAGTGCCCAGAGGAAGACCCCCAAATTCAAGAGGATTTCAGTTCATTCCCATCTATTGACCTGCAGCAGCTCCTGCAGGAGGTTCCAATGCGCTTTGCAAAGCGAGGAGGACTCATTCACTATACCATCTTAAACAACCAGGTGCATCGGCGCTCCCTGGGCAAGTACACCGATTTCAAGATGTTCTCGGATGAGATATTGCTCTCTCTCGCTCGAAAAGTAAGCTACGGAGGTTATTTCTTACCTTTATTAAACCCATTAGTGAATGTGCTTCTATTTAGCATTTTTCTGATTTAATAGAAGAAAAAAAATCATTATTGTCATCAGCGCTTTTTTTTTTTTTTTTTTTTTTTTTTTTTTTTCATTTTTATGGTGATTCATTGGACACATTGGTCATATCAACTATTTTATTGTTATATCTGTCCTGTCTCCACCAGGTAAAAATGCCTGATGTGGAATTTTATATTAACGTAGGAGACTGGCCAATGGAGAACAGGAAAGTGAATGACAAACCTGGACCAGTGCCTATTATCTCATGGTGCGGCTCCACGGACACACGTGACATCATTCTTCCCACATATGATATCACACACTCATCCTTAGAGGCAATGAGAGGTGTAACAAATGACCTGCTGTCAGTCCAGGGGAACACAGGTGCTTCTTCGAACGTCAGCTCCTGTCAATCTCCAATATTATCTTACTTTCCTTTGTCTCACCTTTCTGGACTTCTTTATTGGTTTTCCCAGGTCCTGTGTGGTCAGATAAAACGGACAAGGCGTTCTTCAGAGGCAGGGACAGTCGAGAAGAGCGCTTGCGTTTGGTAACCATGTCCAAAGAAAATCCAGAGCTGCTTGATGCAGGAATAACAGCGTTCTTTTTCTTTCGTGAACGGGAGAAGGAACTTGGAAAAACCCCACTGGTCGGTTTCTTTGATTTTTTTAAGGTAAGTAATGTGTTGAAAAACCTTCATTAGACTGTGATATGGTTTTTCTCTGCTTAATAAAAAAATACAAATGAATAATTTTGACATCCTTGGGTCTACTCTTGAAAATCTCTCTAGTACAAATACCAGATGAATGTGGATGGAACAGTAGCAGCCTATAGGTTTCCGTACCTGATGCTGGGCAACAGCTTGGTCTTAAAACAGGATTCACCATACTACGAACACTTTTACACACATCTGAAACCAGGTGTGCACTATGTCCCAGTGAAGAGGGACCTTTCTGATCTCATCGAGAAGATTAAATGGGCTAAGGTACAAACGGTGTCCTTACTTTTGGAGCACATTGAATATGTATAATAACAGCATAAATTTAGACGTAACAAAAATTGCAAAAAAGAGACCCATATCATATGCAAAACAAAAAAGGAAAATCTTGTAATTGTTAGAACTTGAATATGTACTTTATGTACTCAGAACAATGACACAGAGGCAGAGGCCGTAGCTAAAACGGGACAATCGGTGGCGAGAGATCTGCTTCAGCCTCACAGACTCTACTGCTACTACTACACTGTTTTTCAGGTAAGAATCTGCTATTTACAACAATAAATGCTGAATAATGTATTGATAAATAAAAAGTGCCTCCTAATGCATTCAAAAACTACAGACAGCTTTTGCATTGCTTGGTCAGTTTTGACCCTTGAACTAAAAACGTAATATACTTAAAACTAAAACCATATTGTATCTGATCAATAACTTCTCCTTAATGAGTGAATGTGAAAAAAAATGTCTAAGTTTTAAATATTATCATGTTATTACTACATGTAAATAAAAAATTGGGTAAAAATTGAATATATTTTTTGTCTGTTTTTCTTCTGTCTTTGCATGTACATATTCATGTTTACCAACAAAGTTCAGACCTAAAAGTGTGTGTAAGATATGGCAAAGAGGCTAAATATATATTTAAATATGTACATAAAGTTATTTGTGAGGCAAATCAAACCAATAAACCAAAACTGACCTGCCCCTGGCGAGATGGGCTTTTAATAAAACTTGACAGTCTATACAGTAGAAAAAAGGAAATTTCTGTCAGTATTTACTCACCCTCATGTCGTTCCAAACCTGTAAGACCTTCGTTCATCTTCGGAACACAAATGAAGATATTTTTGATGAAATCTGAGAGCTTTCTGAACCACTCATAGGCTGCAACATCATTGCAATTTTCAAGGCTCAGAAAGATAGAGGAAACCACGTTGAAATAGTCCATATGACTACACTAGTTCAACCTTAATGCTCTGAAGCGACGAGAATGCCCTGGAGCTGTCATCTGGGAGACTTTTCTGGGTACAGCTAACACAGAGAAAGTAGTAAACGTAGTCAATTTGTGTGTCCTGTCCTTTTACAGATCTATGCAAATCGTCAGAGCACTCAGCCTCTAGTCCATCCTGATATGGAAATAGTGCCTCAGCCATCCGATCACACGGCACTGTGTAACTGTGAGAGAAGATCAGAGGACCAGAAACTTCAGCAGAAGGACGAGCTCTGACAAAGATCAACTGATAAAAGTACTCCATCTGAAACAAGTATCACAAACATGCACATGAATGAAAGAATATCGAATGGAACACAAAAACCCTTCAAATAAATCAGAATGGTTTGTTGTGTATAGATATACAAGGATGAATGATGGCTTACTTGAGTTTCGATAAGAGTAAACAATTTGTTTATCTGACTGCAGATAAGTATTTATGTACCTGTGCATTATGCTTTTACTCCCACTTTGTTTTAAATTTTTATTTCCTCACTTTTTCTGCTTTTTTACATTTTTAATTTCACAGAACTATGAGTGTAACATTTTTGCTCTGATTTTTTCATATTTTTTTTCTGTTTTTTACTTTGATTTTGTATCATTTTCCCCCTTGTTTGTCCTTACTAATATTACTTTTCTTACTAGCATTACTTGTAACAGTATGGGAAGCAGGGATGATAAATAACATTTGAAATGTGGGACAATGCAAAACCTGTGAGTAGCCTAGTTTTGTTTTAAAACTTTCTTGTAAATGTTCTGAATGAACTAATGTAAGCTAGCTTTATACTGTATTATACTGGCCAAACTTAAGCTCATTGCCCAAAGAAAACATATTCTAACAATTCCAACACTACATCAGTGGACTCTGTGACGGCTCAGAATGAATTACTGATCTGATCTTTTGGTGACACAAGTGTCAGTTTGACTAGACGTGGAGTTTGTGTCTCAGACCTCAACAAAAAAATCAGTGTCCCCAAACTCTGAGCTTAAATCATGCTTGCCTTAAACTTGTTCACATTCCATGTGTTCAGTTGTGCCAAACAGCTGTATATTCTGTGGTAATATAGGTGACATTTGTCAACTCAAGGATTTTTAATTTTAATTTTTTTAATAAAAAAAAAAAATCACAACTATTGTTTCATCATAAACTGTCTTTAATCATAGTTAAGAGCTCTGTGTGCTGGATTTTTCATTGTGTTTTGACATTTTTGTAGTACTATTTTTCTACTTATGTAAAATTGATTTACAATGCCATATAATCAAAAATGTTGGACAACACTGGAATCTCAACCCACTGGCAGCAAGAGGGACAATGGCTGCATTCTAAACAAGATGAATTCACCTCGCAAGGGAACTTGGAGTGAGAGCAGTCATCGCCACCATATCGAAGAGTCATTCCAATCTGAAGCGCTCAAAGAATTTCGAAGGGTATAACTGATGTACACTTAAAAATGAAAGTAATCTTTTGACTTTTCAAAGATTTTCTGTTTTTATGCCCATCAAAGACATCAAAACATATGAATTATAGTCTACCAGAAAAATTGACAGTAGCGGGATCTACCCAAGAATTTGCATTTGTGAATACAACATTCGCCAAGTATCATGAACAGATTAACAATGTACTGGAAATGCAAATTTGAATTGTGATAAAGAAAAATAATATTAAAGGTGTTAATACATATTCTGTTTTTTTTTCTCTGAGAGATAGGTACATAACTCATTCCAAAAAGATTTAACACAAACACATTCACAAACAGATGTACACTTGTCTCTTCTACATAACAGAAAGAGCATTTATTTTCAATGTTTTGGATATACTTATTGAGTACACGATTACAAGGGTAGCATCTATGCAACATTTTTAATTGTAATTTATTTTATTTTGTTTGTTAAAAGATATTTGTGTGGAAGAGAGCAGACAAGACTCCAATTAACATTGTATAATATAACGTCATCATCCATTTGAAAGATGATGCTGGAATAGATTTTCTGTTAATATTGAATTTGTCATCAGTAATCAAAATCCCTTCAATTGAAACAGAAGTGTTATACAAAGAAATAGGACTATAGGTTTGCTCTCCTTTCAAGAGTTTTTATAACACTGTAGGAATGGCGTTGAATGCAATATTATATTCATTTTATGAAGCTCCAAAATCAATTTTTTTGGGAGAATTCTGAAAAGGAATAAAACTGACAATTGTCATCCATCAGCTGATTAACAATATAGATGTTATTTAAATACCATCTCTCAAAAAATATTGATTTACGTCTTATTCTGATTGTTCCAGATAAAACAACGGTGAGGTGAAAAATGATGTTTGTAAACCAGTAACCACGAGGAGAAAAACCTGTTGGTGAAATTTAGCTAATTTAATGGCTAGTTTTCCAAGTGAGAAGGGGCACTGTAACAAAAATTCAATATCTCCAATTTTCTTAAAAACAAAATTAGGAAATATGTTCCATATAAAGTTTTAACAAATCTTTTTAACCAATTTACTTTTAGCACATGGTTAAATAGGGTAAAGTCAACAACTCCAAGACCTCCATCACTAACCTTATCTCTTAGAACCTCCTTTTTCATTTTGTGGGATTTATTTTTCCATATGAAATGATATCATAATTTCTCTAATAAGGAACATAATGATTTAGGACAATCCGTTACAGAAAAGAGATAAGAAACTCTTGATAGACCCTCTGCCTACTCGACCAGAGGCCTTGTGATGTGATGATAGTTTCTCTCAAATGAAATGTTGTGAAAGTGAGAATATTAAACCGAAAAAGGACTATATAAATATGAGTCCTGCATGTTCTGCGTGTCTCTGTGTCAATGAATGGCATCGCGCTGTTGCCATCAAGCCGGCGTGAACTAGTGTTTTTCCTTGATGCCTCGCCACAGCCAATCAGCAGCACTTGATTTGTGCACATCATACATGATGCATGCTTATTGTTTCACTGACGTTGACAAGATTAAGCCCTCAGGTATCCAAATTTGGTACCGAACGACAAGACAATTTTTGATACTCGATGGTATCGAGGCAATTAGGTCGGTGCCTAAAAAGTATGGAAGCCGATACCCAGCAGCCCTAATACAGATTGGTCATATATGAGGCGCTATATAGATAAAGATGACTTGTCTTAACTTGACTTTTAAAACAAAGCAAATGAAGCTGTGATGACTTGATGACTTGTTTCCAGTCTTCAGTCTCTCATGTTCTTGCTCAGACGTGGACAGGCTCTGATCTCTCTGGTGTGGCGCTTGAGTTCCTGTCAGGTTGGGGATGGACTTCAGGCTTCGGGTCGAGTCTCCAGCTCAAGCCCTCCGCCAAGGACAGCAAGTGTGTTCTTTCCTATCCGGTACACAGATTATATGTACAAGTCAACTCATGAATGACGTTTTAAGATCTGTTTTACAACAGAATTGAATTCTGTTTGCACTGATGCTGTTATTTTCCTGTTTACCATGAAGCCGCTTTGAAACAATCTGTATTATACAAAGCGCTATCTACTGTAAATGAAGAAGGTGACTTGACTATAACAAGAACATTGCAATGAACACAAATGTGAAAATCTCACTACAAACAATCCAGAGTTGAAGACAAATGATAATAATCCTACTCTGTCTGTTACACTTCCTCACACCTGAAATCACTGATCAAGTGAATCTCCTGAACTTCTCCAATCTACAGTAGATCATTTCTAATCGATTTATGTTGTGACATCTGCTCTAACGTGGGCCGTTTCGTTGGATCCCGGGCTAGGCACTGGCTAATCAGATCACTGCATTCTGTACAAATGTTAATAAGGAGAGAGCTGGTTAGTCATGTGACTTGGAATCTATGAAAACAGCATCTAAAACGTGATTAATATAATGTAAAATTTTCCTTATCTTTACTCTAAAAGTGAAGTATGTAATTTCTGCGACACTACTGGCACCTTAGCGGAATTACAAAATAAAGCATATTTAAAAAAAAAAAAAAACCCAAAGGCCCCTTTTGTGCATCCCGTCTTCCCCAACTTAAACATCACAAACCCAGCTCTTACTGCTTCTTGTGAAGGCTTGTTTCAGGTCCAACATATTAGAAATACTTACAGCTGTGTGGCATTTGTCTTGATAAAAATGTGTCTTTCTGAACGGGTGCATGATGATGCTGTATGGTATTGAAGCATGCTTTGTAGCGCGTAGCATCACAACGCTCTGTTCACGTTCATGACCCGTTTCGTCTTTGAAGGTGTAAATGCAGCGAATTTTGGCTTTCACTTCTGTAACTAAAGCTGGATTTCTTTTCCCATGCTACAGTAACCACGGCCCAAACTCCCGCTACACGTTGAGCAATATATAAAAAACCTTACATACTTCACCTTTAACTGTTTCTGTACAGAGCCTTTACTTTATGTGTGTGTGTTTATCAGTGTTTTCAATATTATTCACTCACCTCTGGATAAGTTGGAATTCTGAAATGTAACTTTGGCTTCAATGATTTCCATTCTACTGCGAAAAGGACGAGAGGCGTTCAACATCTCATCACTCCTAGAGCCCAGACGTTTGCTGGGACGGCGTGGAATTTGGGCTCTGTGAAGACTTCAGGTGGGCAGTGATCCTGTATTCCTGTAACCAAGACATTTGCACATTGTTGAGCTTTTATTCCTAAAGCGTCACTACATTCAGGTTTCCACAATCCCAGAATGCTCACCAAGGTATATGTCGCTCTCGTAGCCCTCACTACTGAATAGCTGACCGCAGCTAAAGTCTATCAGCTTGAGGTCTAATGAGTTTCTCTTCAACAGGAAATTCTGCGCATGAATGTCATTATGAAAAACGCCATGCTGGATGCAGTGTTGTACTGCCAGCACAGCCTGTTGCATGAAGACCCGTGCTACTGTTTCACACACTTCAGGATTACGACGAGTGATGAAGTCCAGCAAGCTCTCGCAGGGTTCGGGGAACTCCATAACGAGAGTGAATTTTCGAGGGTGTTCAAACCACTCGTATAGTTGTATGACGTAGGGGCTTATGGGTTCTAGCCTCATCATTAGCAGCAGCGCCACTTCTGTAATGAGAGGCTCGGGATGCCCAGGCAAGAGAAAAGCAGTAGACAGAAGGTTAGCTGGGTAAAAATCTCACCAAAACATCTCACTTTTCTTTGATCTTTTTAGATACGTTCAAAAGAGCCTCAAAAGAGCTCACAGTTTTATTGTTGTGCCTCTAGGCTTATTTGTCAATCACATTCACACCAAATGCTTCCTATGGGTGTATTAACTACAGCAATCTGCACTTAAACAACTAAATGCATATTCAGGTTTTGGCCGACTTACAATGTCAAGAAAAAGAAAATTGTCAAACTTGCGCATCCGCTTGATTGCAACCTGCAAAAACCCCCCCAAAAACAGTTTCAGTAACAGTATTCGAGCACCTGACCTTGCACTAAGTATTAAACCATCTGTACATTGTTTTGAATATGTTTTGATGCACACAAAAGCAAAATATTTGTACAATTCGGGAAGATTTGCCTTTTTGCCATCAAATTTGCGTGTTCCGCTGTACACACTGCCAAACGCTCCGCATCCAATCATCTCTCCCGCTTTATAGAGAGACTCAAAGGACTCTGAAAAACAAAGAGAAAAATATGAGAAATATATGAGAGATTGTTTTATTTAAAAAACATCAGTCTTTGTTGCGTCGAGAAAATAATGTTAATATGGTGAAAATAACATGAATATTCTCTGAAAACAAGTCTTAAGATATTTTTAGTGGAAAACAAGATGGCAATACTGTTTAAAATAATGTCGGAGAAATAAGGACTGGCGACTTACCATTATTTGGCTCGACGCCGGAGAGATCTGGTGCAGGTGAGGATGGATCAGGCTCCAGATCTGCTGGAGGGACAAAAGGCTCCACAACATCCACAGCACAACTGTGGCAACAGCAGCTGAAAGAACCCTTCATAGCCTTCCATAGCCAGTTGAGGAAACGACCAAGACTTTTCCTCTTCCTTGTAGGTTTTTCTGAAATGAAGAGAAACATCCCTGATGTCAAATTAATGATATCATGACATAGCTTACATTTCACTGTTATTCTTATTCTTATCTGTAATGTTACAAGTCCAAAGTAATGGAAATATTTCCAAGCTACCCACCTGACTTCTGCTAAATGCCTGCATAAATGTCCCAAAATCGTATTTCACAAGATTAATAGTCCTTTTATTTCACAATTTTTATTTGTCACATAAGCGACTCGGCACGACGGCCATTTTGACAATTTTGTGAGTATTTTGACGATTCAAGTGCAATAAGTCAGAAATATAATTCTATTGGGGATGGAATGCTGTCTGAGAATCGGCTTTCTGTGCGCGTGTTTCTGGTGTGTGTCAGACAGCGCAAGCACCATTGAGGTCACGGCTTATTGAGAACGTTTAGCTAATGTTCCCATTAAGTTAAGCAATCGTTATTTCTAAATGTTCCCTGAACGTTCACAACGTTCAGTTTTTTTCAATGTTTCAAAAATGTTTTTTCTTGGTTAAAGGAACATTATATTTTATAATTTTGCATGATGGGAATGTTAACTTTGGAATGTTCTCCCAATGCTCTGAAAATGTTTTTTTTTTTTTAAATCAGAAAGAAAATTTCAGCTAAATTCAGCTGAGCAACAGTAAATGTGACCGGACATTAACATGCTAAGATCTTGAAGCAGTTATGCATGAAATCTCTATCTGGACACTTTACACTGCCCAGCCTTATTTCAGTCTCACCTGTTGAGCTCTTGTTCACAGGAGAAGCCTCCATGGCACCTTGAGCAGTTCGGCCACGTGAAGTCTCTGTTGGCTCGACAGGAACTTGACCCGGCAGCGGAGGGCACTGCCACCCTTCCAAGCTGTCGGACCTGGACAAACCGCAGCTGCTGCCACTGTCCTGTTCGTTTGGGCTCTCCGAAATATCACCACTCCACCTCCATTCCACGCTGTACGAGCCTCTGCTGCTCAGCCTCAACAACTCTCTGCATAACCGCATCTCCACGTTGTCCTCCGAGAGGGACAAAGATGATGATGAGTCTGGAAAATTTCAGACATCAAAAACTGTTTTTTTTTTTTGTTCTTTTTTTTTTGTAATAATATTTATAATCAATGTAAGAATTGGTCAAAGCCTATTCTGACCTCTGCGAGAGTGTTTAGATGAAGTGGACGGACGTCCATCATCTGGGCTCTTCTGGCTGCCGCTCTGCCACTCCTTCTTCCTGTGAGCCAGACCTGTGGACACAGAAACAGACAACTCAGAAGACGAAGACTGTGTTAAATATCCACGAAGCTCCTGGATCTGGGTCGGGCCTGGCAGCGGATCCTGGTCACGGTCATCAGAACCGTGTCTCCAAACCTCCTGACCAGCCGTCTGAGAGACAGCAGCTCTCCTGGATCTGGAGCGGCCTGAGGCTGGAATATTTTACATAGTTAGTATTAATGGTTTAATAATAACCAATACTCAATGTCAGTGGTCAATTACAAATTGTTACTAGAACATAAATTTAGTTACTCAAATTGAAAAGTTGATTTATTATGAAAGGAATCAAATACATGTGATCACTGAGCTGGGAAAATTGGGGGATCAAATCGACCTTGCACAAGTTTCTTCACATTAATTTACTCAATCATTGTACAATAATATCATACAATACCATTTACAAATAAAAAACTAAAGCACTCACCTCCTCTTCCCCCCATGTGAGCCATTGGCATCCTCCAATCTGCAATAAAAAACAATACAAAAAAAGAGAATAAAATACAACACTCCTTAGAAACACTAAAACTTTTATAAAATAATCAACTAAAAATTAAATAAAACGCCAAACTCCTTCTAACGTAAGAAAAGAAGAATTAAATAGAAGTTTCCACAAAAACAATATGATCTCTTTAAAAAATAAAAATATGTAAAGGATATATGCTCCGATCTTCTTCTAGAATAAAAGTCTCTTCTCAGCTTCAGCTTTACAAGATTTGGATAGAAAATACTTCGCAAAAGTCTCTGAATTGTTCGCCTCGTCTCTCAACCAACTCAGAAAGCGATCAGTTCGAGTGTATGCACTCAAAACTCACAACACGCGTCACTATAGCAACTAAAATTCAAATCATTCATATATATAACCAAGCACGTGAAGTCGCGTGCGTGAGCGCACATCGAATCTCAACACATATTGAAAAGTAACACACTTAATTTTAAACGGACGGCAAAAACAACGGTAATTTGACTCGATATTTTAATTGACATGAATTCCTACATTTCTTTTAAATCAAATAACAGAATCCCAATCAAAGAAATATACATCTGAATTAAATGCCTATATTTTTAATTGAAGTGGTATCAGTTGCAATAAACTGTGAATTTATTAAATGATTGTACTCAATTAGCTTAGGGGCTATAGGCTATGATGAATATTTAAGGCTTTGAAAATTAACCTTCGGTGATCTATACTGTAGCCTAGTTATATTCACCGTAGGTTTTCATACATGACTGTATTCATTTCAGTTAAACTAATGATGTGACAGGAAGGTGAGATCTTTTACTCCACTCTCGCCAATTGGGGCGGTAGATGTTTGGTCTTTAGTATTCCTCCAGAGTGTGCCCTTATGATGAAGGTCTATTGATAAATTTGGATGGTCTAGATTGGCCATGATTGATAGGTAATACAGAAAGAGATCTATTCATGAGGACACACCCTAAGTAAGAACGGTTTGAAGGTGGGACTAGAGAAAGTCCCAAAGGGGGGATGTGTTGGGGAATTTAATTTGTCTCATACATGTCTCATACATATATAGACATCACAGATTGTAATGATAGAGAAAACCAGATCTGAATCTGTGATGTCTATACTAGAGAAAACTAGGCCTGAATACACGGGGTAGATGTTTAAAAGGCGCATGCGCTGAGGTCTTGCCACCAATAAGAAAAAGGCATTGATGTGGTTGCACTTTCTGTCGAAATGATGGATGATGACCTTTGATCTAGTCCCGCCCCTTGCGGTTAAACTTTCTGTCAAAATGATGGTGACGGTTAGTTTAATCGTTTGAAGTTAGTTTGATAAGAAAAAGGGGAGTGTGACAGATAGTTTGAGATGTATTGGCTTTGATGGTGACAGTTAGTTTAATCGTTTGAAGTTAGTTTCATCAAGATAAAGGGGAGTATGACAGTTACTTTAATCGTTTGAAGTTAGTTTGATCAAGACAAAGGGGAGTATGACAGTTACTTTAATTGTTTGATCGTTTTAAGTTAGTTTGGCGACAGACCAAGGAGGAGTAAGTAGAAAAAGATAACTGTATGAGCGTTAATTGGACACCTGATAAGAAAAAGGTATAAGACCTGAACGCTGGCCCTTGTGGAGTCAGATGCTTAACTACCATCTCACTTTATTGAACTACTCAAAAAAGTTAATGCTTCTGAGACCTGAAACCTCGACTCTGCACGATTTCTTGAGACCTGAATTCGAGATTGAGAACCTGACCAGAAAACTCTGAAGTTTGGCACGACACACCTCTCACTGCGCCTCTAATTACATCTCTCACTGCTACTTCACCTTTCAATGTATCTCTCACTGCTCCTGCACCTCTCACTACACCTCTCAATGCATTTCTCATTGCATCTCTTACTGCTCCTGCACCTCTCATTGCATCTGTCACTGCTCCTGCACCTCTCAGTGCACCTTTCACTGCATCTCTCACTGCTCCTGCACCTCTCACTGCATCTCTCACTGCTCCTGCACCTCTCACTGCATATCTCACTAATCCTGCACCTCTCACTGCACCTCTCACTGCATCTCTAACTGCTCCTGCACCTCTCATTGCATCTGTCACTGCTCCTGCACCTCTCACTGCATCTCTCACTGCTCCTGTACCTCTCAGTGCATCTTTCACTGCATCTCTCACTGCTCCTGCACCTCTCACTGCATCTCTCACTGCTCCTGCACCTCTCACTGCATCTCTCACTGCTCCTGCACCTCTCACTGCACCTCTCACTGCATCTCTCACTGCTCCTGCACCTCTCACTGCACCTCTCACTGCATCTCTCACTTCTCCTGCACCTCTCACTGCACCTCTCACTGCTCCTGCACCTCTTACTGCACCTCTCACTGCATCTCTCACTGCTACTGCACCTCTCACTGCATCTCTCACTGCTCCTGCACCTCTCTCTGCACCTCTCACTGCATCTCTCACTGCTCCTGCACCTCTCACTGCTCCTGCACATCTCACTGCATCTCTCACTGCTCCTGCAACTCTCACTGCACCTCTCATTGCATCTCTCACTGCTCCTGCACCTCTCACTGCATCTCTCACTGCATCTCTCACTGCTCCTGCACTTCTCACTGCAACACTAATTGCATCTCTCACTGCTACTGCACCTCTCAATGCATCTCTCACTTCTCCTGCACCTCTCACTGCATCTCTCACTGCTCCTGCACTTCTAACTGCATCTCTCACTGCTCCTGCAACTCTCACTGCACCTCTCACTGCACCTCTCACTGCTCCTGCACCTCTCACTGCATCTCTCACTGTACCTGCACCTCTCACTGCACCTCTAATTGCATCTCTCACTGCCACTGCACCTCTCACTGCATCTCTCACTGCTCCTGCACCTCTCACTGCACCTCTCACTGCTCCTGCACCTCTTATTGCACCTCTCACTGCATCTCTCACTGCTCCTGCACCTCTCACTGCATTTCTCACAGCTCATGCACCTCTCACTGTATCTCTCACTGCTCCTGCACCTCTCACTGCATCACTCGCTGCTCCTGCACCTCTCACTGCATCTCTCACTGCTCCTGAAACTCTCATTGCACCTCTCACTGCATCTATCACTGCTACTGCACTTCTCACTGCACCTCTCATTGCATCTCTCACTGCTCCTGCACCTCTCACTGCATCTCTCACTGCTCCTGCACCTCTCACTGCATCTCTCACTGCTCCTGTACCTCTCACTGCACCTCTCACTGCATCTCTCACTGCTCCTACACCTCTCACTGCATCTCTCACTGCTCCTGCACCTCTCACTGCATATCTCACTAATCCTGCACCTCTCACTGCACCTCTCACTGCATCTCTCACTGCTCCTGCACCTCTCACTACATCTCTCACTGCTCCTGCACCTCTCACTGCAGCTCTCACTGCACCTCTCATTGCATCTCTCACTGCTCTTGCACCTCTCACTGCAACTCTCACTGCTCCTGCACCTCTAACTGCATCTCTCACTGCATCCCTCACTGCTCCTGCACCTCTCACTGCAGCTCTAATTGCAACTCTCACTAATACTTCACCTCTCACTGCATCTCTCACTGCTCCTGCACCTCTCACTGCACCTCTCATTGCATCTCTCACTGCTCCTGCACCTCTCACTGCACCTCTCACTGCATCTCTCACTGCTCCTGCACCTCTTACTGCAGCTCTCACTGCATCTCTCACTGCTCCTGCACCTCTCACTGCATTTCTCACTGCTCCTGCACCTCTCACTGCACCTCTCACTGCATCTCTCACTGCTCTTGCACCTCTCACTGAATTTCTCACTAATCCTGCACCTCTCACTGCACCTCTGACTGCATCTCTCACTGCTCATGCAACTCTAACTGCATCTCTCACTGCACCTGCACCTCTAATTGTATGTCTCACTGTTACTGCACATCTCACTGCATCTCTCACTGCACCTCTCACTGTATCTCTCACTGCTCCTGCACCTCTCACTGCATCTCTCACTGCTCCTGCACCTCTCACTGCACCTCTCACAGTATCTCTCACTGCTCCTGCACCTCTCACTGCATATCTCACTGCTCCTGCACCTCTCACTGCACCTCTCACTGTATCTCTCACTGCTCCTGCACCTCTCACTGCATCACTCACTGCTCCTGCACCTCTCACTGCATCTCTCACTGCTCCTGAAACTTTCATTGCACCTCTCACTAGATCTATCACTGCTCCTGCACCTCTCACTGCACCCTCATTGCATCTCTCACTGCTCTCGCACCTCTCATTGCATCTCTCATTGCATCTCTCACTGTACCTGCACCTCTCACTGCACGTCTAATTGCATCTCTCACTGCTACTTCACCTCTCACTGCATCTCTCACTGCTCCTGCACCTCTCACTGCACCTCTCACTGCTCCTGCACCTCTTCCTGCACCTATCACTGCATCTCTCACTGCTCCTGCAGCTCTCACTGCATTTCTCACTGCTCATGCACCTCTCACTGCACCTCTCACTGCATCTCTCACTGCTCCTGCACCTCTCACTGCATCACTCACTGCTCCTGCACCTCTCACTGCATCTCTCACTGCTCCTGAAACTCTCATTGCACCTCTCATTGCATCTATCACTGCTCCTGCACTTCTCACTGCACCTCTCATTGCATCTCTCACTGCTCCTGCACCTCTCATTGCATCTCTCACTGCTCCTGCACCTCTCACTGCATCTCTCACTGCTCCTGTACCTCTCACTGCACCTCTCACTGCATCTCTCACTGCTCCTACACCTCTCACTGCATCTCTCACTGCTCCTGCACCTCTCACTGCATCTCTCACTGCTCCTGCACCTCTCACTGCACCTCTCACTGCATCTCTCACTGCTCCTGCACCTCTCACTACATCTCTCACTGCTCCTGCACCTCTCACTGCAGCTCTCACTGCACCTCTCATTGCATCTCTCACTGCTCTTGCACCTCTCACTGCAACTCTCACTGCTCCTGCACCTCTAACTGCATCTCTCACTGCATCCCTCACTGCTCCTGCACCTCTCACTGCAGCTCTAAGTGCAACTCTCACTGCTACTTCACCTCTCACTGCATCTCTCACTGCTCCTGCACCTCTCACTGCACCTCTCATTGCATCTCTCACTGCTCCTGCACCTCTCACTGCATCTCTCACTGCTCCTGCACCTCTTACTGCACCTCTCACTGCATCTCTCACTGCTCTTGCACCTCTCACTGCATTTCTCACTGCTCCTGCACCTCTCACTGCACCTCTCACTGCATCTCTCACTGCTCTTGCACCTCTCACTGAATTTCTCACTGCTCCTGCACCTCTCACTGCACCTCTGACTGCATCTCTCACTGCTCATGCAACTCTAACTGCATCTCTCACTGCACCTGCACCTCTAATTGTATTTCTCACTGTTACTGCACATCTCACTGCATCTCTCACTGCACCTCTCACTGTATCTCTCACTGCTCCTGCACCTCTCACTGCATCTCTCACTGCTCCTGCACCTCTCATTGCACCTCTCACTGTATCTCTCACTGCTCCTGCACCTCTAACTGCATATCTCACTGCTCCTGCACCTCTCACTGCACCTCTCACTGTATCTCTCACTGCTCCTGCACCTCTCACTGCATCACTCACTGCTCCTGCACCTCTCACTGCATCTCTCACTGCTCCTGAAACTTTCATTGCACCTCTCACTGCATCTATCACTGCTCCTGCACCTCTCACTGCACCTCTCATTGCATCTCTCACTGCTCTCGCACCTCTCATTGCATCTCTCATTGCATCTCTCACTGCTCCTGCACCTCTCATTGCATCTCTCACTGCTCCTGCACCTCTCACTGCATCTCTCACTGCTCCTGTACCTCTCACTGCACCTCTCACTGCATCTCTCACTGCTCCTGCACCTCTCACTGCACATCTCATTGCATCTCTCACTGCTCCTGCAGCTCTCACTGCATCTCTCACTGCTCCTGCACCTCTAATTGCATCCCTCACTGCTCCTGCACCTCTCACTGCACCTCTCACTGCATCTCTCACTTTTCCTGCACCTCTCACTGCATCTCGCACTGCTCCTGCACATCTCACGGCATCTCTCACTGCTCCTGCAACTCTCACTGCACCTCTCCTTGCATCTCTCACCGCTCCTTTACTGCTCACTGCATCTCTCACTGCATCTCTCACTGTTCCTGCACTTCTCACTGCAACACTAATTGCATCTCTCACTGCTGCTGAAACTCTCATTGCACCTCTCACTGCACCTCTCACTGCTCCTGCACCTCTCACTGCATCTCTCACTGTACCTGCACCTCTCACTGCACCTCTAATTGCATATCTCACTGCTACTGCACCTCTCACTGCATCTCTCACTGCTCCCGCACCTCTCACTGCATCTCTCACTGTTCCTGCACCTCTCAATGCACTTCTCACTGCATCTCTCACTGCTACTGCACCTCTCACTGCATCTCTCAGTGCTCCTGCATCTCTCAGTGCTCCTGCACCTCTCACTGCACCTCTCATTGCATCTCTCACTGCTCCTGTACCTCTCACTGCATCTCTCACTGCTCCTTCACCTCTCACTGCACCTCTAATTGCACTTCTCACTGCATCTCTCACTGCTACTGCACCTCTCACTGCATCTCTCAGTGCTCCTGCACCTCTCACTGCTCCTGCACCTCTCACTGCACCTCTCATTGCATCTCTCACTGCTCCTGCACCTCTCACTGCATCTCTCACTGCTCCTGCACCTCTAACTGCATCCCTCACTGCTCCTGCAACTCTCAGTGCACCTCTCACTGCATCTCTCACTTTTCCTGCACCTCTCACTGCATCTCTCACTGCACCTGCACCTCTCACTGCACCTCTAATTGCATATCTCACTGCTACTGCACCTCTAACTGCACCTCTCATTGTATCTCTCACTGCTCCTGCACCTCTCACTGCATCTCTCACTGCTCCTGCACCTCTCACTGCACCTCTCACAGTATCTCTCACTGCTCCTGCACCTCTCACTGCATATCTCACTGCTCCTGCACCTCTCACTGCACCTCTGACTGTATCTCTCACTGCTCCTGCACCTCTCACTGCACCTCTCACTGCTCCTGCACCTCTCACTGCATCTCTCACTGCTCCTGCACCTCTCACTGCAGCTCTCACTGCATCTCTCATTGCATCTCTCACTGCTCTTGCACCTCTCACTGAAATTCTCACTGCTCCTGCACCTCTAACTGCATCTCTCACTGCTCCTGCACCTCTCATTGCATCTCTCACTGCTCTCGCACCTCTCATTGCATCTCTCATTGCATCTCTCACTGCTCCTGCACCTCTCATTGCATCTCTCACTGCTCTTGCACCTCTCATTGCATCTCTCACTGCTCTCGCACCTCTCATTGCATCTCTCATTGCATCTCTCACTGCTCCTGCACCTCTCATTGCATCTCTCACTGCTCCTGCACCTCTCACTGCATCTCTCACTGCTCCTGTACCTCTCACTGCACCTCTCACTGCATCTCTCACTGCTCCTGCACCTCTCACTTCACATCTCATTGCATCTCTCACTGCTCCTGCACCTCTCACTGCATCTCTCACTGCTCCTGCACCTCTCACTGCATCTCTCACTGCTCCTGCACCTTTCAATGCACTTATCACTGCATCTCTCACTGCTATTGCATCTCGCACTGCTCCTGCACATCTCACGGCATCTCTCACTGCTCCTGCAACTCTCACTGCACCTCTCATTGCATCTCTCACCGCTCCTCTACCTCTCACTGCATCTCTCACTGCATCTCTCACTGTTCCTGCACTTCTCACTGCAACACTAATTGCATCTCTCACTGCTGCTGAAACTCTCATTGCACCTCTCACTGCACCTCTCACTGCTCCTGCACCTCTCACTGCATCTCTCACTGTACCTGCACCTCTCACTGCACCTCTAATTGCATATCTCACTGCTACTGCACCTCTCACTGCATCTCTCACTGCTCCCGCACCTCTCACTGCATCTCTCACTGTTCCTGCACCTCTCAATGCACTTCTCACTGCATCTCTCACTGCTACTGCACCTCTCACTGCATCTCTCAGTGCTCCTGCATCTCTCAGTGCTCCTGCACCTCTCACTGCACCTCTCATTGCATCTCTCACTGCTCCTGTACCTCTCACTGCATCTCTCACTGCTCCTTCACCTCTCACTGCACCTCTAATTGCACTTCTCACTGCATCTCTCACTGCTACTTTACCTCTCACTGCATCTCTCAGTGCTCCTGCACCTCTCACTGCTCCTGCACCTCTCACTGCACCTCTCATTGCATCTCTCACTGCTCCTGCACCTCTCACTGCATCTCTCACTGATCCTGCACCTCTAACTGCATCCCTCACTAATCCTGCAACTCTCAGTGCACCTCTCACTGCATCTCTCACTTTTCCTGCACCTCTCACTGCATCTCTCACTTCACCTGCACCTCTCACTGCACCTCTAATTGCATATCTCACTGCTACTGCACATCTCACTGCACCTCTCACTGCACCTCTCACTGCTCCTGCACCTCTCACTGCATCTCTCACTGCTCCTGCACCTCTCACTGCACCTCTCACAGTATCTCTCACTGCTCCTGCACCTCTCACTGCATATCTCACTGCTCCTGCACCTCTCACTGCACCTCTCACTGTATCTCTCACTGCTCCTGCACCTCTCACTGCACCTCTCACTGCTCCTGCACCTCTCACTGCATCTCTCACTGCTCCTGCACCTCTCACTGCAGCTCTCACTGCATCTCTCATTGCATCTCTCACTGCTCCTGCACCTCTAACTGCATCTCTCACTGCTCCTGCACCTCTCACTGCATCTCTCACTGCATCCCTCACTGCTCCCTCACCTCTCACTGCAGCTCTAACTGCAACTCTCACTGCTACTTCACCTCTCACTGCATCTCTCACTGCTCCTGCACCTCTCACTGCACCTCTCATTGCATCTCTCACTGCATCTCTCACTGCTCCTGCACCTCTCACTGCACCTCTCACTGCTCCTGCACCAGTAACTGGACCTCTCACTGCATCTCTCACTGCTCCTGCACCTCTCACTGCACCTCTCACTGCTCCTGCACCTCTTCTGGCACCTCTCAATGCATCTCTCACTGCTACTGCACCTCTCACTGCATCTCTCACTGCTACTGCACCTCTCTCTGCACCTCTCACTGCATCTCTCACTGCTCCTGCACCTCTCAATGCACCTCTCACTGCATCTCTCACTGCTCCTGCACCTCTTACTGCACCTCTCACTGCATCTCTCACTGCTCCTGCACCTCTCACTGCATTTCTCACTGCTCCTGCACCTCTCACTGCACCTCTCACTGCATCTCTCACTGCTCTTGCACCTCTCACTGAATTTTCTCACTGCTCCTGCACCTCTCACTGCACCTCTGACTGCATCTCTCACTGCTCATGCAACTCTGACTCTAACTGCACCTCTCATTGATATCTCTCACTGCTCCTGCACCTCTCAATGATCTATCACGCTACTGCACCTCTCACTGCACTCTCCAGTGCTCCTGCCCCTCTCACTGCATCACTAACTGCTCCTGCACCTCTCACTGACCTCTCACATGCAACCTCACTGAGCTCCCTGCAATCTCATTGTATCTCTTCACTGCTCCTGCACCTCACCACCGCATAACTCACTGCTCCTCACCTCTCAATGCACCTCTCACTGTAATCACTCACTGCTCCTGCATCCTAACCCTGGGGGGCCCAACCTGTTTTCCCCCCCCCCTTTTCCCCTTCCACCTGGATCTCTCACTGCTCCTGCACCACTCACTGAATCTCTCACTGCACCTGCAACCTCTCCCTGCACCTCTAATTGCATATCCACTGCTACTGGCACCTCCTCACTTGCATCTCTTTACTGCTCCTGCACCTCTCTCTGCACCTCTCACTCACTCTCACTGCTAGCATCTCGCACTGCCTCTGCACGATCTCCACCGCATCTCTCCAATGCTTCCTGGGGCAACTCTCACTGCCCTCTCATTTGCATCTCTCACCGGCTCCTCACCTCTCACAGCATCTTCACTGTATCTCACACTGTTTCCTGCACTTCTCACTTCTCCTGCAAAGACACTAATGCATCTCTCACTGCTGCTGATCATCTCAGCACCTCTCACTGCACCTCTCACTCTCCTGCACCTCTCACTGCATCTCTCATGTTACCTGCACCTCCACAGCACCTCTAATTGCATAATCTTCACTGCAACAGCACCTCTCACTGAATCTCTCACTTGCTCCCTCACCTCTCCTGCACTATCACTGTTCCTGCACCTCTCAATGCAATTCTCATTGCATCTCTCACTGCTACTGCACCTCTCACTGCATCTCTCATAGCTCCTGCATCTCCTCAGTGCTCCTGCACCTCTCACTGCAACTCTCATGCATCTCTCACGCTCCTGAAACCTCTCACTGACCTCTCATTAGCATCTCTCACTGCTCCTAGCAGGCACCTCGTCGTTGCCTTCTCTCACTGCTCCTGCACATCACAATACATCATCTCCAGCACCTGTTACCTCTCACTGTACCTCTCACTCTGCATCTTCTCACTGCATCTCTCACTGCTACTGCAGCCTCTCACTCATCTCTCAGTGCTCCTGCACCTCTCACTGCTCCCTGAACCTATCACTAGCACTCTAATTGCATCTCTCACTGCTGCTGAAACGCTCATTGAACGCTCTCACTGCACCTCTCACTGCTCCTGCACCTCTCACTGGCATCCACTCACTGTACCCGCACCTCTCACTGCACCCTCTAATTGCATTCTCACTGCTACTAAACCTCTCACTGCATCTCTCACTGCTCCCGCACCTCTCACGCATCTTCTCACTGTTCCTACAATCTCAATGCATTCCTCACTGCACTCCTCACCTGCTACTGCACCTCGCAACTGCATCTCTCAGTGCTCCTGCAAACTCTCAGTGCTCCGGCACCTCTCACCTCTACACTCTCATTGCATCTTCTCACTGCTCCTGTACCTCTCACTGCTTCTCTCACTGCTCCTTCACCTCTCACTGCACCTCTAATTGCACTCTCACTGCATCTCTCACATGCTATTGCACCCTCACTGCATCTCTCCAGTTCTCCTGCACCTCTCACTGCTCCTGTACTCTCACTGTGCACCACTCAATGGCATCTTCCCTCACTGCTCCAGCACCTCTCACCTGCATCTCGTCCTGCTCCTTCACCTCTAACTGCATCCCTCACTGCTCCTGCAACTATCAGTGCACTTCTCACTGCATCTCGGCACTTTTCCTGGCATCCTCTCACTGCATCTCACACTGCTAACCTGCACCGCTCACAGCCACCTCTCATTGTATCTCTCACTGCTCCTGCACCACTCTAACTGCACCCCTCATTTGTATCTCTCACTGCTCCTGCACCTCTCCCTGCATCTCTCACTGCACATTCTGCACCTCTCACTGGATCTCTCACTGCTACCTGGCCACCTCTCACTGCATCTCTCAGTGCCCTGCCCTCTCACTGCATCACTAACAAACAGCTCCCTCACCTCTCACGTGCACAACCTCTCACAGCATCTCCTCACTGCTCTTGCACCTCTCACTGAAATCTCTCACTGCACCTGCACCTCTCAACAGCATCTCCTCACTGCTCCTGCCCCTCTCATATGCACCTCTCACTGTATCTCTCACTGCTCCCCGGGCATCTCTAACTGCACCCTCGACTGTATCTCTCACTGCCTGCCCCTCTCACTGAATCTCTCACTGCAACCTGCACCTCCTACTGCACCTCTAATTGCATATCTCACTGCTACTACTGCACCTCCGTCAGCTCACTGCCAATCTCTCACACTGCTCCTGCAACCTCTCTCTGCACCTCTCACTGCATCTCTCCAATGCCCTGCACCTTTTCAATGCACTCTTACTGCATCTCTCCACTGCTACTGCACCGCTCAACTGCACTCTCACTGCATATCTCACTGTTTCCAGCACTTCTCACTGCATCACTGATTGCACCTCTCACCTGCTCCCTGCACCTCTCACTGCATCTCTCACTGTACCTGCCCCTCTCACTGCACCTCTAATTGTATAATCTCACTGCTACTGCACCCTCACTGCATCTCTCACTGCTCACGCACCTCTCATCTCACTGGCATCCTCCACTGTTTCCTGCACCTCTCAATGCACTACTCATTGCATCTCCTCACTGCTACTGCACCTCTCACTGCATCTCTCAGTGCTCCTGCATCTCTCAGAAATGCTTTCCCTGCCCCTCTCCCTGCACACTCATTGCATCTCTCACTGCGCCTATTACTCTCACTGCAACTCTCACTGCTCCTTCACTCTCTCACTGCACCTCTAATTGCACTTCTCACTGCATCTCTCAGCTGCTAATGCACCTCGTCACTGCATCCCTCTTTCAGTGCTTCCTGCAACCTCTCACTGCTCCTGCCCCTGTCACTGCACCTCTCATTGCACTCTCACTGCTCCTGCACCGCTCATGCATCTCTCACTGTCTCCTGCACCTTCTAACTGTCCTCCCCTCACTGCTCCTTCAACTCTCAGTGCACCTCTCACTGCATCTCTCACTTTTTTCCTGCACCTCTCAACGGCATCTCTCAAATGCACAATGCTCCTCTCACCACTGCACCTCTAATTGCATATCTCACTGCTACTCTTGACTTGCACCTCTCACAGCATCTATCACTGAGCTCCTGCACCTCTCACTGCACTTCTCTCACTGCATCTCTCACAGCTACTCAGCAACCTTTCACTGCAATCTCTCACAGCCCTGGACCTCTCACTGCATCTCTCACGCTCCTGCACCTCTCAGTTGCAACCTCTCACTTTAATTCTCTCACGCTCCTCACCTCTAACTGCATATCTTCACGGCTCCCTGCACCTCTCCTCACTGAACCTCTCACAGTATCTCTCACTGCCCTGCACCCTCACAGCATCTCTCAATGCTCCAGCAACTCTCACTGGAACTCTCATTGCATCTCACACTGCTCCTGCACTCTACCTGCATCTCTCACTGCTCCAGTACCGCTCACTGTACCTCTCACTGCAGCATTCTCTCACTGCTTCTCTCACTGCTGTCTTCACCTCTCAATGCACCTCTAATTGCATCTCTCACTGCCACATTCATCACCATCTCACTGCATCTCTCACTGCTCCTGCAACCTCTCACTGCACCTCTCACTATTACCTGCACCTCTACTGCAACCTCTCACTGCATCTCTCACTGCTCCTGCACCCTCTCACTGCATGCTCTCACTGCTCCTGTAGCCTCGCACTGCAACCTCTCCCTGCACTTCTCACTGCACCTGCACCTCTCACCCCCCGCATCTCTCCCTGTAACCTGCACTCTCCCTGCAAAACCTCGCACTGCATCTCTCATGCTCCTGCACCTCTCCTGCACCTCTCACTGCTCCTGCACCCTCACCGCATCTCTCACTGTACCTGCAACTCTCACTGCATCTCTAATTGCATATCTCACTGCGACTGCACCTCTCACTGCATCTCAACTGCACCTAGCAACCTCTCACTGGCATCCTCGTCACTGAATATCCTCACAGCTCCGCACCTCTCACTGGCCATTCTCACTGCATCCTCCTCACTGCTACTGTAACTCTCACTTGCATCTCTAAATGCATATCTCCCTGCTTTTTTTCCTGCACCTCTCAGTGCAAATCTCACACTGCTCCTGCCACCTCCATTGGCACCTCTCACTGTACTCTCACGCTCCTGCACCACTAACTGCACCTCACATCCACTTGTATCACTCACTGCTCCTGCACCTCCTCTTGCATCTCTTCTCACTGCTCAGCTACTCTCACTGCATTGCATTCTCTCACTGCACCTTACCTCTCATTGCATATCTCACTGCCCATGCACCACTCACTGTCACCTCTCACTGCATCTTCACTGCATCTCTTACTGCTCTTGCACTTCTCACTGCATCACCCTAATAGCATCTCTCACTGCTACTGCAGCTCTCACTTGCAATTTCTCACTTCCCTGCACCTCTCACTTGCATCTCTTCACGCCCTGCACTTCTAACTGCATTTCTCACTGCTCCAGAAACTCCCTCACTGCACCTCTCTCTGAACCTCTCACCCCACCTCTCACTGCTCCTGCACCTCTAACTTGCATCTCTACTGTACCTGCACCACTCACTGGCACCTCTAAATGCTAACTCACTGCCACTTGCACTCTCAAATGCATCTCTCACTGCTCCTCCTGCACCTCTCATCACTGCACCTCTCACTATATATTTTCACTATCCTGCACCTCTCGAATGCACTTCTCACTGCCAACCTCTCAGTGCCTGCCAACCTCTGCCCTGCATCTCTCTCTGCCCTGCACCTCTTCCCGCACCACTCACTGCATCTCTCACTGCTCCGCACCTCTCACTCGTATCGTCTCACTGCCCCTGCACCTCTCACTGCATCTCTCACTGCTCCTGGCATCACCTCTTCATTGCAACTCTCACTGTATCTCTACTGCTCCTGCATCTCTAACTGCACCTCTCATTGTAACCTCTCACTGCTCCTGCACCACTCACTGATCGCTCACTGCTCTCTGCACCTCTGCACTGGATCTCTCACTGCTACTACTTGCACCTCTCACTGCATCTCTTCAGTGCTCTTGCCTGCCCCTCTCACTGCAACACTAACTGCTCCTGCACCTCTCACTGCACTCTCACCTGCATCTTCACTGTTCCTGCACCTCCACCTGCATCTCTCACTGCTCTCCTGCAACCTCTCACGATTCACTGACTGCTCCTGCCCCTCTCATTGCACCCCTCACTGTATCTCTCACTGCACCTGCATCTCTAACTGTGCCACCTCTCACTGTATCTCTCACTGCTCCCTGCACCTCTCACTGAATCTCTCACTGCACCGTGCACCCTCTCACTGCAACCTCTAAATGCATACTCACTGCTACACTGCACCTCTCACTGCAATCTCTCACTGCTCCTGTACCTCTCTCTGCAACCTCTCACTGCATCTCTCCAATGCTCCTGCACCTTTCAATGCATTCTCACTGCATCTCTTCTCACTGCTATTTTATCTCGCACTGCTCTCACATCTCACACGGCATCTCCTCACTGCTCCTGCAACTCTCACTGCACCTCTCATTGCATCTCTCACCGCTCCTCTACCTCCACTGCACTCTCACTGCATCTCTGACTGCCTCCTGCACCTCTCACTGCACCTCTCACTGCATCTCTCACTGCTCCTGCACCTCTCACTGTATCTCTCAATACTCACTGCTCCTGCACCTCTCACTTCATCTTCTCACTGCCCTGCACCCATCATTGCAAACTCCCCCCCCCCCCCCCCCCCCCTCACTGTTCTCTCACTGCTCGCTGCATCCTAACTGCACCTTCTCCTGTATCTCTCCCTGCTCCTGCATCTCCTCTCGGTGAATCTCTCACTGCACCTGCCACCTCTCGCGCCTTCCCCCATCTTGCACCTTCTCACTGCATCTCTCACTGCTCCTGCACCTCTCACTGTATCTCCTCAACTGCTCCCTGCACCTCTCACTGCATCTCTCACTGCTCCTGCACCTCTCATTGCACCTCCTCACGTATCTCTCACTGCTCCTGCATCTCTAACTGCACCTCCACTGTATCTCTCACTGCTCCGCAACTCTCACTGGCATCTCTCACTGCTCCTGCACCTCTCTCTGCACCTCTCACTGCAATCTCCAATGCTCCTGCACCTTTCAATGCACCATCTTGAAACTGCATCTCTCACGGCTATTGCATCTCGCACTGGCTCCTGCACGCTCACGGCATGCTCTCACTGCTCCTGCAACTCTCATACGCAACTCTCCATTCATCTCTCACCGCTCCTCTACCTCTCACCCTGCATCTCTCACTGCATCTCCTCAACTGTTCCTGCACTCCTCCCTGGCACCACTATTGCATCTCCTCTGCTGCTGAAACTTCTTCATTGCACCTCTCACTGGCACCTCTCACTGCTCCTTCAACCTCTCACTGCACTCTCACTGGAACCTCACCTCTCACTGCACTCTAATAGCATATCTCACTGCTACTTGCACCTCTCACACTAATCTCTCACTTCTCGCCGCACCTCTCACGCATCTCTCACTGTTCCTCTTGCACCTCTCAATGCAACTTCTCATTGCAGTCTCTTCACTCGATTTTTACTACACCTCTCACTTGCTTCCTCTCAGTTGCTCCTGCATCTCTCAGTGCTCTACACCTCTCCTGCACCCTCAGTGTATCTCTCACTGCTTGCCTGTAACCTCTCACAGCATCTCTCACTGCTACCTCAACCACTCACTCAAACTCTAATTGCCTTCTCAACTGCATCTCACACTGAAAATGCACCTCTCACGTGCATCTCTCTGTGCTCCTGCCACCTCTCACAGCTCCTGCAACTCTCACGCAAACCTCTCATTGCATCCACTCACTGCTCCTGCAACCTCTCAACTGCATCTCTCACTGCCCTGCACCTCTAACTGCATCCTCACTGCTCCAGCAACTCTCGCAGTGCACCTCTCACTCTGCATCTCTCACAGCACCTGCACCTCTCACTGCACCTCTAAAGCATATCTCACTGCTTACTGCACATCCCTCACTGCACCTCTCACTGCACCTCTCAAATGCTCCTGCAACCTCTCACTGCACTCTGCACTGCTCTCTGCACCTCTCACTGCACCTCTCACAGTATCTCTCACTGCTCCTGCACCTCTCACTCTGCATATCTCACTGCTCATGCACCTCTCACGAGCACCTCGTCACTGTAACCTCACTGCTCCTGCACCTCTCACTGCATCACTCACTGCTCCTGCACCTCTCACACTGCATCTCTGCACTGCTCCTGAAACTCTCATTGCACCTCTCATTTGCATCTAAATCACAGCTCCTGCACTTCTCACTGCAAATCCTCTCATTGCCATCTCTCACTGCTCTTGCACCTCTCATTGCATCTCTCACTGCTCTGCACTACTCTCACTGCCAACTCTCTCTGCTCCTTTACTCTCTCACTGCACATCTCAGTGCAACTCTCACTGCTCCTGACCTCTCACTATATCCTCACTGCTCCTTCACCCTCACTGCAAATAAAAAATATTTTGTTGCTCTCACTGCTCCTGCACCTCTAACGCTCCCTCACTGCCACCGCAACTCTCACTGCACCTCTCACTGCATCCTCACTGTTCCTAAACCCTCTCACTGGCATCCTCACTGCACTGTGCACCTCTCACAGTTGTCTAATTGCATATCTCACTGCAACTGCATCCTCTCACTGCATCTCTCACTGCTCTTTGCACCTCTCACAGCACCTCTCAGTGCATACTCACTGCTCCTGTAACCTCTCACTTGCATCTCACACTGCTCCTTCACCTCACACTGCACCTCTAAAAGCATTTCCTCACTGCATCTCTCACTGCTACTGCACATCTCAGCTGCATCTCTCAGTGGCTCCCTGCACCTCTCACTACTCCTGCACCTCTCACTGCACCTCTCATTGCATCTCTCACTGCTGCCTGCACCTCTCACTGCATCTCTCACTGCCTCTCTCACTTCCTGCAACCTCTCACTGCAATCTCCACTGGCACCTGCACTCTCACTGCACCTCTCAATGTACTCTCACTGCTCCTGCACCTCTAACTGCTGGCACCTCTTCATTGAATCTCTCACTGCTCCTGCACCTGCTCACTGCATCCTCTTCACTGCTCCTGCACCTCTCACTGGATCTCCTCACTGCTACTGCCAACCTCCTCAATGCACCTCTCAGTGCTCCGCCCCTCTCTACTGCAATCTCTAACTGCTCCTGCAACCTCTTCACTGCACCTTCTCTCTCTGCATCTCTCACAGCTCCGGTAAGCACCCTTCACTGTATCTCGCCACTGCTCCTGCCCTCTCACTCTATCTCTCACTGCTCCTGCACCTCTCTTTGCACCTCTCACTGAATCTCTCACTCACTTCTGCCCTTGCATCTCTAACTGCACCTCTCACTGTATCTCTCACTGCTACGGCCACCACTCACTAAAATCTCTCACAGCGCGTGCAAACTCTCACTGCACCTCTAATTGCATATCTCACTGCTACTGCACCTCTCACTGCATCTCTCACTGCTCCTGCACCTCACTCTGGCACCTCTCACTGCATTCTACTCAATGCTCCCGCACCTTTCAATGCACTTCTCACTGGCCAATCTCTCACTGCTATTGCAACTCGGCACTGCTCCTGCACAGCTCACACTGCATCTCTCACTGCTCCTGCAACTCTCACTGCAACATCTCATTGCATCTCCACATGCTCCATCTACCTCTCACAGCATCTCTCACTGCATCTCTCACTGTTCCTGCACTTCTCACTGCAACACTAATTGCATCTCTCACTGCTGCAGAAACTCTCATTGCACCTCTCATGCACCTCTCACTGGTCCTGCACCCTCTCACTGCATCTCTCACGTACATGCACCTCTCACTGGCACCTCTAATTGCATAGTCTCACTGCTACTCTACTGCAACCTCTCATGCATCTCTCACGCTCCCCGGACCTCTCACTTCAACTCCCACTGTTCCTGCACTCACAATGGCACTATCTCATTGCGCATCTCTCAGTGCTCCTACAACCATCTCACTGCAACTTTCACTGCAACCTCTCATTGCATCTCTCCACTGCTCCTGTAACCTCTCACTGCATCTCTCACTGCAACTGCTCCTTCCCTCTCACAGCCACCTCTACTGGCACTTCTCACTGCGTCTCTTCACTGCCTAATTCCTCCTCTCCACTGCATCTCTCAGTGCTCCTGCACCGCTCACTGCTCCTGCACCTCTCACCTGCACCTCATTGCATACTCTCACTGCCTCCTGCACCAGCTCACCTCATCTCTCACTGCTGCTCCTGCACCTCTAACTGCATCCCGCACTGCACATGCAACTCTCAGTGCACCTCTTCACTGCATCTCTCAAAGCAACCTGCACCTCTCACTGCACTCTAATTGCATATCTCACTGCTACTGCACCTCCTCACTGCATCTCTCACTGCTCCTGCAACCTCCTCCTGCACCTCGCACTGCATCTCTCCATGCTCCTGCACCTTTCATGCACTTCCACTGCCTCCCACTGCTATGCATCTCGCAGTGCTCCTGCACATCTCACTGCATCTCCTCACTGTGCACCTCTCACTGCTCCTAACACCTCTCACTGCATCTCTCACTGCTCCTGCACCTCTCACTGCACCTCTCCACTGCTCCTGCACCTCTCACTGCAATCACTCACAGCTCCGTGCACCTCTCACGGCATCCTCACTGCTCCTGATACTCTCATAGGCACCTCTTCATTGCATCCTATCACTGCCCTGCACTTCTCACAGCACCTCTCATTGCATCTCTCCAGCTCCTGCGCCTCTCATTGGCGTAGACGTCTCCCGATGCTCCTGCACCTCCACTGCATCTCTTCTCACTGCTCCTGGTACCTCTCACTGCACCTCTCATTGCAACTCTCATTGCTCCTGTACCTCTCACTAATCTCTTCACCAGCCCTTCACCTCTCACATGCATCTCCTCACTGGGCTCCCTGCACCTCAAACTGCAATCCCTCACTGCTCCGGCAACTCTCGACTGCACCTCTCCTCTCACGCACTCTTCACTGTTCCTAAACCTCTCCTGCATCTCTCACTGCATCTCCTCACTACATCTCTCAACTGCTCCTGCACTTCTCTTGCCCTTCCTCACTGCATCACTCCCTGCTACTGCACCTCCTCACTGCATCTCCTCATGGTCCTGCACCTCTCAACTGCAATCTCTCTCAACTGCTCCTGCACCTCCACTGCACTGCTCCAGCACCTCTCACTGCACCTCTCACTGCATCTCTCCTGGCCCCTTTCACTGCATCTCTCACTGCCCTTCACCTCTTCAGTGCACTTCTCACTCATCTCTCACTGCTCCTGCACATCTCACGGCACCTCTCACGTGCACTGTCTCACTGCCTCCGCTCAACTCCAGCATCTTCTCTCACTTCTCATGGCCACTCTCCTTCCTCACTGCCCACTAAAATGCATATCTCACTGCTACTGCACCTCTCACTGCAGTCTAAGAATCACTGCTCCTGAACCCCTCACTGCACTTCTCTCACTGCATCTCACCCTTCTCCTGCCCCTTTTCAACTGCCCCTCTCACTGCTCCTGCACCTCTCACTGCATCTCTCACTGCTCCTGCACCTCTCATTTGCCAACCTCTCACTGTATCTCTCACAGTGCTCCTGCACCTCTAACTGCATATCCAACTGCTCCTGCACCTCTCACTGCACTGCACCTCTCACTGTATCTCTCACTACTCCAGCACCTCTCACTGCAAATCTCTCACGCTCCTGCACCTCTCAACTGCGCAAACTCTCAATAGCTCCAGCAATCCTCTCACTGGACCTCTCATTGCAATCTCTCACTGCTCCTCGCACCTCTCGTTGCATCTCTCACTGCTCCAGCACCCTCACTGTCATCTCTCTCAACTGCTCCTGACGCTCTCACTGTACCTCTCACTGCATCTCTCACTGCATCACTCACTGCTTCTACTGCAACCACTCATGCAATGCACTTCTAATGCATGTCTTCACTCATGCCACGTCACCTCTCACTGCATCTCTCCTCTCACTAGCTCCTTGCACCTCTCACTGCACCTCTCAGCTATTCTGCCCTCTATACTGCACCTCTCACAGCATCTCTCCACTGCTCCTGCACCTCTCACTGCATCTCTCA
Organism: Meda fulgida; assembly: GCA_030578275.1. Lineage (NCBI taxonomy): Eukaryota > Metazoa > Chordata > Actinopteri > Cypriniformes > Leuciscidae > Meda > Meda fulgida. The sequence continues at coordinate 21,726,376 of CM060636.1, forward strand.
CTGCTCCAGTACCTCTCACGGCACCTCATGTCTCCCTGCTCCTGCACCTCCCACTGCACCTCTCACTGCATCTCTCAATTTCATTTATACACTGACAAAAACATAATAATACATCTCTTTTAAAAAAAACGTTATATTTTCTGTTACCACGCTGAAACAATATTGCTATTGTTAAAGTAAAAAAACAAAACAAACACCCACTAACCCCATATTCTAACCCCTTTCTCATAAATATTGTGGCTTAGTATCTCATTATAATGCAAATCTTTCTCATAATAATGAGTTAATAGCTCATTAACATGAGAAAAGTATCCTCTGGTTATATCTAGTATAAAGTATCCTCATCTCTGACTGCACCTGCACCTCTCACTGCACCTCTAATTGCATATCTCACTGCTAGTGCACCTCTCACTTTATCTCTCACTGCTCCTGCACCTCTCACTGCAGCTCTCACTGCATCTCTCACTGCTCCTGCACTTCTCAATGCACTTCTCACTGCATCTCTCACTGCTACTGCACCTCTCACTGCATCTCTCAGTGCTCCTGCACATCTCACTTCACCTCTCACTGCATCTCTCACTGCTCCTGCACATCTCACTGCATCTCTCACTGCTCCTGTACCTCTCACTGCACCTCTCATTGCATCTCTCACTGCTCCTGTACCTCTCACTATATCTCTCACTGCTCCTTCACCTCTCACTGCACCTCTAATAGCACCTCTCACTGCATCTCTCACTGCTCCTGCACCTCTCACTGCATCTCTCACTGCTCCTGCACCTCTAACTGCATCCCTCACTGCTCTTGCAACTCTCACTGCACCTCTCACTGCATCTCTCACTCTTCCTGCACCTCTCACTGCATATCTCACTGCACCTGCACCTCTCACCTCACCTCTAATTGCATATCTCACTGCTACTGCACCTCTCACTGCATCTCTCACTGATCCTGCACCTCTCACTGCATCTCTCACTGCTCCTGCACCTCTCACTGCATATCTCACTGCTCCTGCACCTCTCACTGCATCTCTCACTGTTCCTGAACCTCTCACTGCACCTCTCACTGCATCTCTCACTGCTACTGCACATCTCACTTTATCTCTCACTGCTCCTGCAACTCTGACTGCACCTCTCATTGCATCTTTCACTGCTCCTGCACCTCTCACTGCATCTCTCACTGCTCCTGCACCTCTCACTGCACCTCTAATTGCATCTCTCACTGCTACTGCACATCTCACTTTATCTCTCACTGCTCCTTTACCTGTCACTGCATCTCTCCCTGCTCTTGCACCTCTAACCTCATCTCTTACTGCTCTTGCAACTCTCACTGCACCTCTCATTGCATCTCTCACTGCTCCTGCGCCTCTCACTGCATCTCTCACTGCTCCTGCACCTCTCACTGCATCTCTCACTGCTCCTGCACCTCTCACTGCACCTCTAATTGCATCTCTCACTGCTACTGCACCTCTCACTGCATCTCTCACTGCTCCTGCACCTCTCACTGCACCTCTCACTGCATCTCTCACTGCTACTGCACCTCTCAGTGCACTTCTCACTGCATCTCTCACTGATCCTGCACCTCTCACTGCATCTCTCACTGCTCCTGCAACTCTCACTGCACCTCTCACTGCATCTCTGACTGCACCTGCACCTCTCACTGCACCTCTAATTGCATATCTCACTGCTAGTGCACCTCTCACTGCTCCTGCACCTCTCACTGCCGCTCTCACTGCATCTCTCACTGCTCCTGCACCTCTCAATGCACTTCTCACTGCATCTCTCACTGCTACTGCACCTCTCACTGCATCTCTCATTGCTCCTGCACCTCTCACTGCAGCTCTCACTGCATCTCTCACTGCTCCTGCACCTCTCAATGCACTTCTCACTGCATCTCTCACTGCTACTGCACCTCTCACTGCATCTCTCAGTGCTCCTGCACCTCTCACTGCTCCTGCACCTCTCACTGCACCTCTCACTGCATCTCTCACTGCTCCTGCACATCTCACTACATCTCTCACTGCTCCTGAAACTCTCACTGCACCTCTCATTGCATCTCTCACTGCTCCTGTACCTCTCACTATATCTCTCACTGCTCCTTCACCTCTCACTGCACCTCTAATAGCACCTCTCACTGCATCTCTCACTGCTCCTGCACCTCTCACTGCATCTCTCACTGCTCCTTCACCTCTAACTGCATCCCTCACTGCTCCTGCAACTCTCACTGCACCTCTCACTGCATCTCTGACTGCACCTGCACCTCTCACTGCACCTCTAATTGCATATCTCACTGCTACTGCACCTCTCACTGCATCTCTCACTGCTCCTGCACCTCTCACTGCACCTCTCACTGCATCTCTCACTGCTCCTGCACCTCTCAATGCACTTCTCACTGCATCTCTCACTGCTACTGCACCTCTCACTGCATCTCTCACTGCTCCTGCACCTCTCACTGCACCTCTCACTGCATCTCTCACTGCTCCTGCACATCTCACTGCATCTCTCACTGCTCCTGAAACTCTCACTGCACCTCTCATTGCATCTCTCACTGCTCCTGTACCTCTCACTATATCTCTCACTGCTCCTTCACCTCTCACTGCACCTCTAATAGCACCTCTCACTGCATCTCTCACTGCTCCTGCACCTCTCACTGCATCTCTCACTGCTCCTTCACCTCTAACTGCATCCCTCACTGCTCCTGCAACTCTCACTGCACCTCTCACTGCATCTCTGACTGCACCTGCACCTCTCACTGCATCTCTAATTGCATATCTCACTGCTACTGCACCTCTCACTGCATCTCTCACTGCTCCTGCACCTCTCACTGCACCTCTCACTGCATATCTCACTGTTCCTGCACCTCTCACTGCATCTCTCAGTGCTCCTGCACCTCTCACTGCACCTCTCACTGCATCTCTCATTGCTACTGCACCTCTCACTGCACCTCTCACTGCATCTCTCACTGCTCCTGCACCTCTCAGTGCACATCTCACTGCATCTCTCACTGCTCCTGCAACTCTCACTGCATCTCTCACTGCATCTCTCACTGCTCCTGCACCTCTCACTGCATCTCTCACTGCTCCTGCACCTCTAACTACATCCCTCAATGCTCCTGCAATTCTCACTGCACCTCTCACTGCATCTCTCACTCTTCCTGCACCTCTCACTGCATATCTCACTGCACCTGCACCTCTCACCTCACCTCTAATTGCATATCTCACTGCTACTGCACCTCTCACTGCATCTCTCACTGATCCTGCACCTCTCACTGCATCTCTCACTGCTCCTGAACCTCTCACTGCACCTCTCACTGCATCTCTCACTGCTCCTGCACCTTTCACTGCACCTCTCACTGCATCTCTCACTGCTCCTGCACCTCTCACTGCACCTCTCACTGCATCTCTCACTGCTCCTGCACCTTTCACTGCACCTCTTACTGCATATCTCACTGCTCCTGCACCTCTCACTGCATCTCTCACATCTCCTGCAACTCTGACTGCACCTCTCATTGCATCTCTCACTGCTCCTGCACCTCTCACTGCATCTCTCACTGCTCCTGCACCTCTCACTGCACCTCTAATTGCATCTCTCACTGCTACTGCACATCTCACTTTATCTCTCACTGCTCCTGCACCTGTCACTGCATCTCTCCCTGCTCCTGCACCTCTAACCTCATCTCTTACTGCTCCTGCAACTCTCACTGCACCTCTCACTGCACCTCTCATTGCATCTCTCACTGCTCCTGCGCCTCTCACTGCATCTCTCACTGCTCCTGCACCTCTCACTGCATCTCTCACTGCTCCTGCACCTCTCACTGCACCTCTAATTGCATCTCTCACTGCTACTGCACCTCTTACTTTATCTCTCACTGCTCCTGCACCTCTCACTGAATCTCTCACTGCTCCTGCACCTCTAACCTCATCTCTCACTGCTCCTGCACCTCTCAGTGCACCTCTCACTGCATCTCTCACTGCTCCTGCGCCTCTCAATGCACTTTTCACTGCATCTCTTAGTGCTACTGCAGCTCTCACTGCATCTCTTACTGCTCCTGCACCTCTCACTGCACCTGCACCTCTCACTGCATGTCTCCCTGCTCCTGCACCTCCCACTGCACCTCTCACTGCATCTCTCATTTTCATTTATACACTGACAAAAACATAATAATACATCTCTTTTAAAAAAAACGTTATATTTTCTGTTACCACGCTGAAACAATATTGCTATTGGTAAAGTAAAAAAACAAAACAAACACCCACTAACCCCATATTCTAACCCCTTTCTCATAAATATTGTGGCTTAGTATCTCATTATAATGCAAATCTTTCTCATAATAATGAGTTAATAGCTCATTAACATGAGAAAAGTATCCTCTGGTTATATCTAGTATAAAGTATCCTCATCTCTGACTGCACCTGCACCTCTCACTGCACCTCTAATTGCATATCTCACTGCTCCTGCACCTCTCACTGCATCTCTCACTGCTCCTGCACCTCTCACTGCATCTCTCACTGCATCTCTCACTGCTCCTGCACTTCTCAGTGCACTTCTCACTGCATCTCTCACTGCTACTGCACCTCTCACTGCATCTCTCAGTGCTCCTGCACCTCTCACTGCATCTCTCACTGCTCCTGCACATCTCACTGCATCTCTCACTGCTCCTGTACCTCTCACTGCACCTCTCATTGCATCTCTCACTGCTCCTGTACCTCTCACTATATCTCTCACTGCTCCTTCACCTCTCACTGCACCTCTAATAGCACCTCTCACTGCATCTCTCACTGCTCCTGCACCTCTCACTGCATCTCTCACTGCTCCTTCACCTCTAACTGCATCCCTCACTGCTCCTGCAACTCTCACTGCACCTCTCACTGCATCTCTGACTGCACCTGCACCTCTCACTGCACCTCTAATTGCATATCTCACTGCTACTGCACCTCTCACTGCATCTCTCACTGCTCCTGCACCTCTCACTGCACCTCTCACTGCACCTCTCACTGCTCCTGCACCTCTCACTGCATCTCTCAGTGCTCCTGCACCTCTCACTGCACCTCTCACTGCATCTCTCATTGCTACTGCACCTCTCACTGCACCTCTCACTGCATCTCTCACTGCTCCTGCACCTCTCAGTGCACATCTCACTGCATCTCTCACTGCTCCTGCAACTCTCACTGCACCTCTCACTGCATCTCTCACTGCTCCTGCACCTCTCACTGCATCTCTCACTGCTCCTGCACCTCTAACTGCATCCCTCACTGCTCCGGCAACTCTCACTGCACCTCTCACTGCATCTCTCACTGTTCCTGCACCTCTCACTGCATCTCTCACTGCACCTGCACCTCTCACTGCATGTCTAATTGCATATCTCACTGCTACTGCACCTCTCACTGCATCTCTCACTGCTCCTGCACCTCTCACTGCATCTCTCACTGCTCCTGAACCTCTCACTGCACCTCTCACTGCATCTCTCACTGCTCCTGCACCTTTCACTGCACCTCTCATTGCATCTCTCGCTGCTCCTGCACCTCTCACTATATCTCTCACTGCTCCTTCACCTCTCACTGCACCTCTAATAGCACCTCTCACTGCATCTCTCACTGCTCCTGCACTTCTCACTGCATCTCTCACTGCTCCTTCACCTCTAACTGTATCCCTCACTGCTCCTGCAACTCTCACTGCACCTCTCACTGCATCTCTGACTGCACCTGCACCTCTCACTGCACCTCTAATTGCATATCTCACTGCTAGTGCACCTCTCACTTTATCTCTCACTGCTCCTGCACCTCTCACTGCATCTCTCACTGCATCTCTCACTGCTCCTGCACTTCTCAGTGCACTTCTCACTGCATCTCTCACTGCTACTGCACCTCTCACTGCATCTCTCAGTGCTCCTGCACCTCTCACTGCATCTCTCACTGCTCCTGCACCTCTCACTGCATCTCTCACTGCTCCTGTACCTCTCACTGCACCTCTCATTGCATCTCTCACTGCTCCTGTACCTCTCACTATATCTCTCACTGCTCCTTCACCTCTCACTGCACCTCTAATAGCACCTCTCACTGCATCTCTCACTGCTCCTGCACCTCTCACTGCATATCTCACTGCTACTGCACCTCTCACTGCATCTCTCACTGCTCCTGCACCTCTCACTGCACCTCTCACTGCATCTCTGACTGCACCTGCACTTCTCACTGCACCTCTAATTGCATATCTCACTGCTACTGCAGCTGTCACTGCATCTCTCACTGCTCCTGCACCTCTCACTGCACCTCTCACTGCATCTCTCACTGCTCCTGCACCTCTCACTGCATCTCTCAGTGCTCCTGCACCTCTCACTGCACCTCTCACTGCATCTCTCATTGCTACTGCACCTCTCACTGCACCTCTCACTGCATCTCTCACTGCTCCTGCACCTCTCAGTGCACATCTCACTGCATCTCTCACTGCTCCTGCAACTCTCACTGCATCTCTCACTGCATCTCTCACTGCTCCTGCACCTCTCACTGCATCTCTCACTGCTCCTGCACCTCTAACTGCATCCCTCACTGCTCCTGCAACTCTCACTGCACCTCTCACTGCATCTCTCACTCTTCCTGCACCTCTCACTGCATATCTCACTGCACCTGCACCTCTCACCTCTCCTCTAATTGCATATCTCACTGCTACTGCACCTCTCACTGCATCTCTCAGTGATCCTGCACCTCTCACTGCATCTCTCACTGCTCCTGAACCTCTCACTGCACCTCTCACTGCATCTCTCACTGCTCCTGCACCTTTCACTGCACCTCTCACTGCATCTCTCACTGCTCCTGCACCTCTTACTGCATATCTCACTGCTCCTGCACCTCTCACTGCATCTCTCACTGCTCCTGCAACTCTGACTGCACCTCTCATTGCATCTCTCACTGCTCCTGCACCTCTCACTGCATCTCTCACTGCTCCTGCACCTCTCACTGCACCTCTAATTGCATCTCTCACTGCTACTGCACATCTCACTTTATCTCTCACTGCTCCTGCACCTGTCACTGCATCTCTCCCTGCTCCTGCACCTCTAACCTCATCTCTTACTGCTCCTGCAACTCTCACTGCACCTCTCACTGCACCTCTCATTGCATCTCTCACTGCTCCTGCGCCTCTCACTGCATCTCTCACTGCTCCTGCACCTCTCACTGCATCTCTCACTGCTCCTGCACCTCTCACTGCACCTCTAATTGCATCTCACACTGCTACTGCACCTCTTACTTTATCTCTCACTGCTCCTGCACCTCTCACTGAATCTCTCACTGCTCCTGCACCTCTAACCTCATCTCTCACTGCTCCTGCACCTCTCAGTGCACCTCTCACTGCATCTCTCACTGCTCCTGCGCCTCTCAATGCACTTTTCACTGCATCTCTTAGTGCTACTGCAGCTCTCACTGCATCTCTTACTGCTCCTGCACCTCTCACTGCACCTGCACCTCTCACTGCATGTCTCCCTGCTCCTGCACCTCCCACTGCACCTCTCACTGCATCTCTCATTTTCATTTATACACTGACAAAAACATAATAATACATCTCTTTTAAAAAAAACGTTATATTTTCTGTTGCCACGCTGAAACAATATTGCTATTGGTAAAGTAAAAAAACAAAACAAACACCCACTAACCCCATATTCTAACCCCTTTCTTATAAATATTGTGGCTTAGTATCTCATTATAATGCAAATCTTTCTCATAATAATGAGTTAATAGCTCATTAACATGAGAAAAGTATCCTCTGGTTATATCTAGTATAAAGTATCCTCATCTCTGACTGCACCTGCACCTCTCACTGCACCTCTAATTGCATATCTCACTGCTAGTGCACCTCTCACTTTATCTCTCACTGCTCCTGCACCTCTCACTGCAGCTCTCACTGCATCTCTCACTGCTCCTGCACTTCTCAATGCACTTCTCACTGCATCTCTCACTGCTACTGCACCTCTCACTGCATCTCTCAGTGCTCCTGCACATCTCACTTCACCTCTCACTGCATCTCTCACTGCTCCTGCACATCTCACTGCATCTCTCACTGCTCCTGTACCTCTCACTGCACCTCTCATTGCATCTCTCGCTGCTCCTGTACCTCTCACTATATCTCTCACTGCTCCTTCACCTCTCACTGCACCTCTAATAGCACCTCTCACTGCATCTCTCACTGCTCCTGCACCTCTCACTGCATCTCTCACTGCTCCTTCACCTCTAACTGCATCCCTCACTGCTCCTGCAACTCTCACTGCACCTCTCACTGCATCTCTGACTGCACCTGCACTTCTCACTGCACCTCTAATTGCATATCTCACTGCTACTGCACCTCTCACTGCATCTCTCACTGCTCCTGCACCTCTCACTGCACCTCTCACTGCATCTCTCACTGCTCCTGCACCTCTCACTGCATCTCTCAGTGCTCCTGCACCTCTCACTGCACCTCTCACTGCATCTCTCATTGCTACTGCACCTCTCACTGCACCTCTCACTGCATCTCTCACTGCTCCTGCACCTCTCAGTGCACATCTCACTGCATCTCTCACTGCTCCTGCAACTCTCACTGCACCTCTCACTGCATCTCTCACTGCTCCTGCACCTCTCACTGCATCTCTCACTCTTCCTGCACCTCTCACTGCATATCTCACTGCACCTGCACCTCTCACCTCACCTCTAATTGCATATCTCACTGCTACTGCACCTCTCACTGCATCTCTCACTGATCCTGCACCTCTCACTGCATCTCTCACTGCTCCTGAACCTCTCACTGCACCTCTCACTGCATCTCTCACTGCTCCTGCACCTTTCACTGCACCTCTCACTGCATCTCTCACTGCTCCTGCACCTCTTACTGCATATCTCACTGCTCTTGCACCTCTCACTGCATCTCTCACTGCTCCTGCAACTCTGACTGCACCTCTCATTGCATCTCTCACTGCTCCTGCACCTCTCACTGCATCTCTCACTGCTCCTGCACCTCTCACTGCACCTCTAATTGCATCTCTCACTGCTACTGCACCTTTCACTGCACCTCTCACTGCATCTCTCACTGCTCCTGCACCTCTTACTGCATATCTCACTGCTCCTGCACCTCTCACTGCATCTCTCACTGCTCCTGCAACTCTGACTGCACCTCTCATTGCATCTCTCACTGCTCCTGCACCTGTCACTGCATCTCTCCCTGCTCCTGCACCTCTAACCTCATCTCTTACTGCTCCTGCAACTCTCACTGCACCTCTCACTGCACCTCTCATTGCATCTCTCACTGCTCCTGCGCCTCTCACTGCATCTCTCACTGCTCCTGCACCTCTCACTGCATCTCTCACTGCTCCTGCACCTCTCACTGCACCTCTAATTGCATCTCTCACTGCTACTGCACCTCTCACTTTATCTCTCACTGCTCCTGCACCTCTCACTGCATCTCTTACTGCTCCTGCACCTCTCACTGCACCTGCACCTCTCACTGCGTGTCTCCCTGCTCCTGCACCTCCCACTGCACCTCTCACTGCATCTCTCATTTTCATTTATACACTGACAAAAACATAATAATACATCTCTTTTAAAAAAAAAACGTTATATTTTCTGTTACCACGCTGAAACAATATTGCTATTGGTAAAGTAAAAAAACAAAACAAACACCCACTAACCCCATATTCTAACCCCTTTCTCATAAATATTGTGGCTTAGTATCTCATTATAATGCAAATCTTTCTCATAATAATGAGTTAATAGCTCATTAACATGAGAAAAGTATCCTCTGGTTATAAGGATCTATGATTTTTTTCCTCACAGGACTTCACAACAGAAAAAAACCTTATCATTTACAACACATTTTATTAGATTTAATTAACTTTAGCACAGACCTGATGTTTACGATCAAAACTAACTGTAGTTATTATAAATTTAAATGGGTAAAATTAAAAGTGAAATATGCTGTCCGTCCATTTAGGTGCAAATGTCAACAAATTGTGTCTATTCCCTCACTTCCCCAACGGTCCACCAGATGTCACCCAAAGTCTAACTTGGAATTGTTCATTAACCTCCCCACTCAATCAAATGTTATAAATCATATATTATGTGTTATGCATACCAGTAGCGGCTCTTTAAGGCATACTGACTGACTGGGTTCAAAAAGGATGTGAAAAAAATCCACTAAATCCCAGATTTTTCCCACACCCTTTTTGAACCCAGTCAGTCAGTGTGCCTTCAAAAGCTTTTCTGAGAAAGGAAAGCTGTGACAAGCATCAGCTGTTTTGTCTAAAGTTGTTCAGTGTCTACATTTTTCATATAATTCATTGTGAATTTGACAACTTTGAGCTTGTTTAGTGCAACAGGCTTTCCTTGGTGTCTTTGGTTAATCAGACAAATTATTCGTATACACAGTAATATAATGGCAATTCCTACACAGTAAAGATTTCCTGCCCATTTCAGGAGACAGACACATAATTCTTTGGTATATTCAATAAAACGATTTCTGTCTGTAAACACTGACAAACAATTTGGATGACAAAGTACAGGTCACTAATGGTAGAAAAAAAAGTCAAATAGATATATATATATATATTAAACTATTTAATCTTACAATTTATAGACCCATTTCTGAACTGATAGCAGCAATCTAAATATGCGTGACGTTGGTGGAAATAGGTTGTCTGAGGTCAAAAATTATCGTTGTCATTCCAAGATTCTTGACATCAGTATACTTTTCTTTGACCTGACCCCGTATTTGAGACTGAGAGTTTCCCTATGTTCCATTCCTGTTTCTCCCTAATACCTTCAAAGGGTTTACTCTCCAAGGGAGGGTGATTGTTCTCACTGTGAAGTGCCCTTAGGAGATGGATTTATCCTGTTTGGTACACAGCCTGAATTTACTGTGCCAATGTATAAGAGATGATAATGTACAGTCGTGCTCAGAATTAATGGTATCCCTGGTAAATATGATGAAAAATGGCTGTAAAAAATAATTCTGCATCGTTTATCCTTTTGATATTTCATTCAAAAAATTGGCAAAAATCGAACCTTTCATTGAAGTAAAATAATTGACAGTGGAGGGGAAATCACATTATGAAATAAATGTTTTTCTCCAAAACAAGTTGGCCACAATTATTGGTACCACTAGAATTGTTTACGAGTAAAATATCTCTGAAGAATATTCCCATTCATATTTACCTTTTTTTTTGCACACCAGGGTGACTAGGAACATGAAATTGTCCAGCCATGACTTCTTGTTTTACAAGAGTTTAAATATGGGGAAACACAAAGGCCAAATTCCCTTAATCATCCATTACAATCAGTAAAACCAAATAATATAGTTCTGATGTGCATCAAAAGATTGTTGAGCATCACAAAATAGAAAGTGGCTGTAAGAAAATAGCTAAAGTTTTGGAAAAACCCATTTTGACCATCAGGGCAATAATTAAGCACTTCCAATCAACTAAAGATGTTACAAATCTGCCAGGAAGTGGACGTGTGTCTATATTGTCTTAATGCATGGTGAGGATGAAAGTTTGAGTGGCCAAAGACTCTCCAAAGATCACAGATGGAGAATTGCAGAGATTAGTTGAGTCTTGGGTTCAGAAAGCCTATTTAAAAAAAATTGAACAACCCCTACATCACCACATGTTGTTTGGGAGGTTTTCAAGAAAAATCCTCCTTGCTCATCCAAAAACAAACCCCAGCAAATTCAGTTGTCAGACATGACTGGACCTTCAAACAGCACAGGGTTCTGTGGTCAGATGAAACTAAAAAATAGCTTTTTGGCAGCAAACATGCAAGATGGGTTAAAGCCAGTCTTCACCACAATCTGAGGGATCTGCTGTTCACTGATCGATTGCTCCTGTCTGCCTTCCTGCCTGCTGTGAGTTTGTTTGCGTCGAGGCTGTAAGCTCTACGCCTCGTATTAGCTTTGTATTTCTTTCTGTTTTGAACCATCATTTACTATCATTCCTAGTTGTTTATATTACTAAATATAGTTTACCCACCATCTCAGATTAACCTTACATCGCTAGCTTCCGTTATTGTTAGCACAGAACGCGTGTTTACGCGCCACCCGCGCTCATTTATTTATTATTTATTTTCTCTCGCGCGCCCGCGCCTTTGAGTTAATAAAAGCCCAGGTAAGTAAGAATCAGTCAACACAAACGGTGAGTAATGTCTTGTCCTGTTATTGTCACCTGTGTCACATGTCATATGTTTAGTGTAGCCTTCTCCGATGGCAATATAGGATTTATTTGTGATAAATGCAAGGAGACAGTCAGGCTGACGGAGAAGATTTCAGAGCTAGAGACACGCATCCAAACTTTAATTGAGGATAGTAAGGATAGTACTAGAGCTTTAGATACTATTTTGGATGCGCCTAGCATAGTGAACTCTGTACATGATTCGGTTCCGGCTGAAGTAGAGCCCAGGCAGCAGGGCAGATGGGTGACCGTGAGAGATCGCTCTAGTCGCGGATTAAAAAACCACCCTTCCGTTCCGATTACCATAACAAATCGATTTGCCCCACTCAGTGAAACACCCACTGAGAATTCTGTTGATTGTGCCCTGGTAATTGGTGATTCGATCACACGGAACGTGAAAATAGAGACACCAGCCACCATAGTCACATGTTTGCCATCAAAGCAAATTTAAAAGTGCTGGCTAATGCTAATCGTAAATTCTCTAAGATCATTATTCATGTCGGCACTAATGATGTTCGACTCCGCCAGTCGGAGATCACCAAAATTAATATTAAAGAGGTGTGTAAACTCGCAAGTACGATGTCAGGCACTGTAATTTTCTCTGGCCCCCTTCCTGTTCGCAGGAGTGATGAGATAGTTAGCAGATTGGCCTCACTCAATGGTTGGTTGTCTAAGTGGTGTCCGTTGAATAATATAGAATTCATAGACAATTGGAAAAGTTTTTGGGGCAAGCCTGACCTGTTGAAAAGAGATGGTGTTCATCCCTCCTGGGATGGTGCTGCTCTTCTCTCTAGTAATATGGCACATAGTCTTAGAGCTAAAACATGACAATCTGGGGCTCAGGTCAGGAAGCAGACAGACTGGCTAAACCGACCGTCTGCTAGCGGCCTCGCGTCACCAAGGTCAGATAAATCCCATCACATAGAGCCTCTTTCACCTAGATATCATCATATAGAGACTGTGTCTGTTCCCCGAATTTGGAAATCCAAAAAACGTCAGGTAAAAAATTTAATTGATGTTCAACAAATAAAAAACAGATATAATACAGATGAACAAATGATAAAGCTTGGGTTGCTGAATATTCGATCCCTTACTTCAAAATCGCTCATAGTTAATGATATGATTTCAAGTTATAATCTAGATGTGCTGTGTTTGACAGAAACCTGGCTAAAACCAAACGATTACATTACTTTAAATGAGTCAACCCCACAAGATTACTGTTATAAACATGAACCTCGTCTAAAACGCAAAGGGGGAGGTGTTGCTGTAATTTATAGTAATATTTTCAAAACCACTAAGAAATCTATTTTTAAATATACTTCTTTTGAAGTGTTGGTGCTTAATGTAAAAATATATAGTGTAAACGATAAATCACGTTTGAGATTTCTGCTGGCTACTGTATACAGGCCACCAGGGCACCATAAAGATTTTATCAAAGAATTTGTGGACTTTCTATCAGAATTAGTATTGGCTAACGATAAAGTACTAATTGTTGGTGATTTTAATATACATGTAGATAATGAAAAAGATGCATTGGGATTGGCACTTAAAGACATTGTAAACTCAATTGGAGTTAGACAACACGTGTCAGGACCCACTCATTGTCGTAATCATACTCTAGATCTAATATTATCACATGGAATAGATGTTGATGCCGTTGAAATTCTGCAGCAGAGCGATGACATCTCAGACCATTATCTAGTCTCATGTAAATTACATTTAGCCAAGGCTGCAAAGCCGACTCCGTGTTATAAATATGTTAGATCTATAACTTCTGCCACTAAAGATTGCTTTATCAATAATCTTCCTAATAAGTTTCATCATCTCAGCATCCCGGATAGCTTAGAAGAACTCGATATTGCAACAGAAACTTTTAACTCTCTCTTTTCCAGCACTTTAGACGCAGTTGCTCCGTTGCGCTTAAAGAAGATTAAAGAAAATAGTCCAACGCCGTGGTACAACGAGCACACTCAGGCCCTTAAGAGAGCAGCCAGAAAAATGGAGCGCAACTGGAAGAAAACAAAACTAGAGGTATTTCGGATTTCATGGAAAGAGAGCTCGATTGCTTACAGAGAGGCTTTAAAAGCTGCTAGATCTGCTTATTTTTCAACCGTATTAGAAGAAAATAAACATAATCCTAGGTATTTATTTGAAACAGTGGCTAAACTAACGAAAAAGAAAGCTTTAAGCACAGAAGTTTCCAAGCAACACAGCAGTAATGACTTTATGAACTTCTTCACTTATAAGATTGATAATATCAGGGACAAAATTGTAACTATGCAACCGTCTACTACAGTATCGCATCAGGGAGTGCATTGTAGTCTCCCTGAGGAAAAATTGTTTTCATTTGTTGCTATAGGAGAGGAAGATTTCTGCAAACTCGTTAATTCATCTAAATCGACAACTTGTATGTTAGACCCTATACCGACTAAGCTACTGAAAGAGATGCTTCCAGAGATCATAGATCCTCTTCTTAATATCATTAATTCGTCTTTGTCTCTAGGATATGTACCAAAAACCTTTAAGCTGGCTATGATAAAACCGCTTGTTAAAAAAACGCAACTTGATCCTTCAGAATTAGTCAATTACAGGCCGATCTCAAATCTGCCTTTTCTGTCAAAGATATTAGAAAAAGCAGTATCCTCACAACTGTGTTCCTTTCTTGAAAGAAATGATATCTGCGAGGATTTTCAGTCAGGATTTAGACCGCACCATAGTACTGAGACAGCTCTCATTAGAGTTACAAATGATTTACTTTTATCATCTGATCGTGGTTGTATCTCTCTATTAGTGTTACTTGATCTTAGTGCTGCATTTGACACAATTGACCACAACATTCTTTTAAATAGACTGGAAAACTATGTTGGCATTAGTGGAATTGCACTAGCATGGTTTAAATCATACTTATCTGACCGTTATCAGTTTGTAGCAGTAAATGAAGAGATGTCTTATCGATCACAAGTTCAGTATGGCGTACCACAAGGCGCAGTACTAGGACCGCTGCTGTTCACTCTGTACATGCTACCATTAGGACATATCATTAGGAAACATGGAATTAGCTTTCATTGTTATGCCGATGATACTCAGCTGTATATTTCTTCAAAACCTAACGAAACTTACCAATTCACAAAATTAACGGAATGCATAGCTGATATAAAAAATTGGATGACTAGTAATTTCCTACTACTAAACTCTGAAAAAACAGAGATTCTAATTATTGGACAAAAAACTTCCACACGTAATAACCTAGAATACTGTCTAACCCTTGATGGCTGCTCTGTTAAGTCTTCGTCGTCGGTTAGGAACCTGGGTGTGCTCTTTGATAGCAATCTTTCATTTGAAAGTCATGTGTCTAGTATCTGTAAAACCGCATTTTTCCATCTTAAAAATATATCTAAATTACGACATATGCTCTCATTAACAAATGCGGAACAATTAGTTCATGCTTTCATGACAACAAGACTAGATTATTGTAATGCTCTACTGGGTGGTTGCCCTGCACGCTTAATAAATAAACTACAGCTGGTCCAAAACGCAGCCGCTCGAGTTCTTACTAGAACCAGGAAATATGACCATATTAGCCCGGTTCTGTCAACACTGCATTGGCTGCCTATTAAACATCGTATAAATTTTAAAATATTGTTGATTACTTACAAAGCACTAAATGGTTTAGCTCCGCAGTACTTGAGCGAGCTCTTAACGCATTATAGTCCTTCACGTCTATTGCGATCTCAAAATTCGGGCCAGTTGATAATACCTAGAATTTCAAAATCGACTGCGGGCGGTAGATCCTTTTCCTATTTAGCACCAAAACTTTGGAACAGTCTTCCTACCATTGTCCGGGAAGCAGACACACTCTGTCAGTTCAAAGCTACACTAAAAACACATCTCTTTGACCTAGCATACACATAATATATTATAGACTTCTATAATTCAATGTTAGGCTGCATAGATTAGGTCAGCCGGAACTGGGAACACTTCCCTTAAATCCTGATGTACTCGTTACATCATCATAAGAAGAATGGCATCTACGCTAATTTTAGTGTCTTTGTTTATCCCGAGGTTTTCCCGCAGCCGACCGGATCCAGGCCGTATCCAGATCTGACTAGGAGCTTTGCCTGGACCCGATGACAACGCAGTGCTGAAGTGCCAACTAGCCTCTCCCTATGGAGGATCCCTTTCCCACTCTACAGATAAAATGTTGTGATTCCGGTTCGCGTACCCACCCCGAAGTGATAAAATAAAACAAAATTCTGTATCATATTACAGTTACTGTAAATCCGGCCTCTAGTTCATAAACGCCAGAGGAGAACTGGCCCCCGACTGAGCCTGGGTTCTCCCAAGGTTTTTTTTTCTCCATTAGGTCACCTGATGGAGTTTTATGGCACCAGTAGGTCACTTGATGGAGTTTTTCGGTTCCTTGCCACTGTTGCCTTTGGCTTGTTCAGTTGGGGATATTCAAAATAATTAGCCAAGCATTAATACCATTGATCAGCCCTACCAAACGTGGATGTTTTTTCACTAAGAAACAAACATTATGTTATTTGATTGATATTGTGAAGCTGCTTTGATGCAATTTATATTGTGAAAAGCGCTATATAAATACACTTGACTTGACACTTGACTTGGTGCACACAAGGATAAAAAGTACCCCATGTGTACAATTTAATATACCATCTTTAATGTTGTGGTCATATTTTTCTGCTGGAGGTCCTGGACTTCTTGTTCAGATACATGCATGGCATCGTGGATTCTATCAAATACCAACAGATAAAAAATCTAAACCTGACAGCCTCTGCTAGAAATCTTATAATGGGCCGTGGTTGGATCTTCCATCAGGA
This sequence comes from Meda fulgida, assembly GCA_030578275.1. Classification (NCBI taxonomy): domain Eukaryota; kingdom Metazoa; phylum Chordata; class Actinopteri; order Cypriniformes; family Leuciscidae; genus Meda; species Meda fulgida. Next base: position 21,743,388 of record CM060636.1, read on the forward strand.
CAACGATACAAAACAAACATCAAAATCAACACAAAAATGTGTTAAGTAGCACAAAATGAAGCTTCTGCCATGACCGTCCCAGACCTGATGAGTGGAGTGAACTGAAGAGAAGAAGCTCCAACATGGATCTGGGAATCTGAAGGATCTGGAGAGATTCTGTAAGAATGGTCTCTGATCTCTTGTCTGTGTTCTCCAAACTCATCAGGCATTATAGGAGAAAACTCAGAGCTGTTATCTTGGCAAAAGGAGATTGCAAAAAGTATTTAATAAAAGGGTACCAATAATTGAGGCCAACGTGTTTTGGAGATAAACATTTATTTCATAATGTGATTCCCCCCCCCCCACTTTCTATTCTTTTACTTCAATGAAAGTTTAGATTTTTGCCAATATTTTGAATGAAAGATCAAAAAGATAAATGATGCAGATTTATTTTTTCTAGCCATTTTTTATCATATTTACCAGGGGTACCATAAATTCTGAGCACGACTGTATAATTGTTATGGGTACCTGGCTAAAGGCCTTAAAAACGAAAAATACAATCAATCAATCGTTTGTGTTCATGCGTTCCCTCTGTAACAATACAGCACTGGTTAATATGTTTGTTTTTGTTTTGTTTTTTACTTTTTTTGTGCATATAATTTATACCAGAGCTTGAATAGAACTTATACTAAATAGCTTTAGGGGCTGTTAACACGACACAATTTTCAACTTAAAAACGTAATGCGTTTTGTCCGTTCATTTACTTAAAAAAGGCATTTTGGGTGCCTGATTCAAAGTGCAAGTTTTTAAAAATGGTCTCTGTGTAAACAACAAAAATGCAAATCTCTGAAGACGATGATCATGCACATGCGTATTACATGTTCAGTCTATAGTGTTTCATCGCCATCTAATGGCCTGGCCACATAATACAGGGTTCTCTTACGAGAGTATCACTCGTACTGCGTAATATCTTATGCTATGGGGAAAAACTCTTTTCCATGAGATATTGAAGCCAAAAATTAGCCTTAATTTTTAATTAATGTAAAACGCTGTGCAGCAGCATGCAGACATAGGCAAGACAGCTTGTGCGCCTATTGGCTGCCCTGCGGCAACAGCAGCAGCCTATTGAGAGAGGCGCTGCATGACACCATATCCAATGGGGGCATTTCGCGCCCATTTCGTCACGTCCTGCCAGAAATTGGCGTGGTCTCGCCCTATAAATATAGCTTGATAAGGCTGGTACAACTGATTTTCATCTCTTCAGCGAAGCTCACGCATCGTTGGATCCGGAGTGAGAAGCCGCACCGTTGACTCAAGCCTTCTGCGGGACGAGCCTTCAACCTGAAGCCGCTGGCCTTCACCTTGCCGCCTTCAGCTGCCGTAGCTGCTACGCTTTCTGGCGTATATTATATCCTTTACCTCTGCTGAGAGTGTTTGTTCACCGCTGCAACTCACACTTCTCTATAACTCCAAAAGAACTAACATCTTTTTCAAGATGCCATCTTCCTGTGGCTCGTGCCGAGCCCAACTCAGCGACGGGGACCGCCATGTCATCTGCGTTTCCTGCCTGGGTCAAGATCATGCGGCTCTCGCGCTCGCTGACGGCGGATGCCCTCATTGCGAACTGATGCCTATGGCGACTCTGAGGACTTCTCGGAGCCCGCACTTCTGCCCGCTGGGGTGCCGCGCCCCCGAGCTCTCTCCTGCCCGCCAAAGCTCGCCGGTTCGCCCGCCAGCTTCGCCGGCATCGCTCGAATCGCTCACAGATGGACAACCAGCCGAGGCCTGTTCTATCCTGGCGTCGGACAGTGAGTATTGGGCGAGCTCTGTGGACCTCCCCTCCGCCGCCCCGTCTCAGGCAAGACCCGCGCCTTTCCTTCCTGAGCTTCACGAGGAGGTCGCGAAATCTTGGAACGCCCCTTCTCGGCCAGGATACGTACCTCTGTCTCTGCAGCATTCTCCACTCTGGACGGTGCGAAAGATAAAGGGTACCTTTCTCTTCCTCCAGTGGAAGCAGCGGTAGCATCCCATCTCTGCCTGCCCTCTGCTGGACGGCGTGCTCAGACGGCGTTACCCTCAAAAGCCTGCCGAGTGACGTCAGCCATGCACGCTCGCGCTTACACCGCTGCTAGGCAAGCAGTATCAGCGCTACACACAATGGCTATCCTGCAGATTTTCCAAGCTGACTTTCCCCGTAAAATGGACGAGGACGGACCGGAAGCTTAAAAAAGGCATTTTGGGTGCCTGATTCAAAGTGCAAGTTTTTAAAAATGGTCTCTGTGTAAACAACAAAAATGCAAATCTCTGAAGACGATGATCATGCACATGCGTATTACATGTTCAGTCTATAGTGTTTCATCGCCATCTAATGGCCTGGCCACATAATACAGGGTTCTCTTACGAGAGTATCACTCGTACTGCGTAATATCTTATGCTATGGGGAAAAACTCTTCCTGAGCTTCACGAGGAGGTCGCGAAATCTTGGAACGCCCCTTCTCGGCCAGGATACGTACCTCTGTCTCTGCAGCATTCTCCACTCTGGACGGTGCGAAAGATAAAGGGTACCTTTCTCTTCCTCCAGTGGAAGCAGCGGTAGCATCCCATCTCTGCCTGCCCTCTGCTGGACGGCGTGCTCAGACGGCGTTACCCTCAAAAGCCTGCCGAGTGACGTCAGCCATGCACGCTCGCGCTTACACCGCTGCTAGGCAAGCAGTATCAGCGCTACACACAATGGCTATCCTGCAGATTTTCCAAGCTGACTTTCCCCGTAAAATGGACGAGGACGGACCGGAAGCGATCTGCAAGCACTACGGACCTGGCTCTACGCGCTTCAAAAGCCGCTGCACAGGCCGTTGGGCGGAACATGGCCTCTCTCACCGTGGCTGAGAGACATTTGTGGCTTACGCTGTCTTAGATGACGGATTCGGAGTACTCTGTGTTCCTCGACGCGCCCATCTCCTCAGCTGGCCTTTTCAGATCTGCCGTCAAAGACTTCGCGGACAGATTCGTCGAGGTACAAAAGACTTCGCAGGCTATGAAGCACTTCCTGCCAAAGCGTTCTAGTTTTTGCAACAGGCCGCTCAAAACAGCCGTCTGCTTGGGGCTCTCAGCCGCAGCCTGCACCACCCGCCGTCGCCGCTTCCCAGCGCCGCCAGGCCCGAGACCAGAGACCGCGCTCTCGCTCTGCTGGACGCCGCCCCCCTCAGCGCGGGCCCCGGCCGAGGATTGAGATTAAGCCCGAGGTCTCAAAGCCTTCCTAGCCCCTCTAGGAAAGCGACGGTGTTCAAATCCCGCTGCGGCCCGGTTTTCACCAAACCTTTTCGCTCGTTCAATTCCACGCAATGTGATTGTTCCAGTGTACTTCGCAGTAAACAAACCGGTCCCACAGCCCGCTTGCCTGCACACAAAAGCCGTTTTCACGGCTACCCAGATAAATCCAATAAAGAGTGTATTTTCTAGTGTTCCGGCCACGGCCGATGGTGTTATGAGTGTTGTAAGAATGCCCACGTCTCAGTGCCCATTCCCACACACAGACACAGCCCGCCACAGTACAGGGCTAGCACAAATAAAATCGACTCATGTCGATTGTGCAATAAATATAGTGAACGTGCCCACAACTCAGTGCCCACAAACACTACACGATGCATGTCCCACGGTTTCTGTAAAAACGAAACCAACACACATTCAGTCGGCGCGAGCTGATCCCTCTGAACCCTCCCAGACCTCCTTCAGTCCCGGTGTGGGACCTTTCTACGGTTTTGGAAGCCATGAAAGGTGCCCCTTCGAGCCAATCCATTTGTCAGACATGAAGCATCTGTCTTTCAAAACTGTGTTTCTTTTGGCTCTCGCTTCAGTGAAGCGCATAGGGGAATTACAAGCGGTTTCAGTAAGCGCGACATGTATGGAGTTTGGGCCTAATGACTCAAAAGTCATACTCAAACCAAGGCACGGGTACGTGCCCAAATCCCTCAACACACCGTTCAGGGCCCAGGTTATTTCCCTGTGCGCCCTCTCGGTTCATGATGAGGAGGAGGATGCGATGCTCTTTTGCCCTGTCAGGGCACTGAGAGCTTATGTGTCCCGCTCGTTGGCTTCAGACAGACCGAGCAGCTCTTCGTTTTGTTTGGCGGACGCTCCAAGGGACTAGCCGCATCAAAACAGAGCCTATCCAGATGGATAGTCGACGCCATAGCACTGGCTTACACTTCTAAGGGCTTGCAGTGTCCTTTCGGTGTCAGAGCGCACTCCACGAGAGGCGTGGCCTCGTCGTGGGCGTGGTATAGTGGGGTTACCTTGCAAGATATCTGTACAGCCGGGGGCTGGGCCTCGCCGTCTACATTTATAAGGTTTTATAACTTCCCTTTATACTTTAACTTTATAAGGTTCCCGCCTTACAAGCCAAGCTTCTGTCGGTATAGAATTCAGTGCTATCTGCCCCGCTGTGCCGGTCCAGATGCTGAGTTTTGCCTGTGCATCGCTCATTGAGCGATAAAACAGCTCCATGGGTGTTGAATAACCCGTACTATTACCCAGTTCAGGCTGAGCACGTTCACCCTGTCTGCGTGAAACACTGTTAACATAACTAGCTTTTGTGGGATGCTATTTCATGGGGAATGATCCTTGCAGCCTCTCTTCCCCGACTCTTTGTGAGTCTATGGTGATTATGCACTATATGAGCCCCGGGCTACTGCCCTTGGGACTTTGGTGTCGGATCCCAGTACGCACGGCGTTTTGCATTGTGTTCCCCATAGCGTAAGATATTACGCAGTACGAGAGATACTCTCGCAAGAGAACGTACTCGGTTACTAACGTAACCTCGGTTCTCTCTAGAGAGGGAACGAGTACTGGGCATCTTGCCGTGCATACACAGCTCTGGTTTGCTTCGGCGATGAAAACCAGTTGTACCAGCCTTATCGAGCTATATTTATAGGGCAAGACCACGCCCTTTCTGGCAGGACGTGACGAAATGGGCACGAAATGCCCCCATTGGATATGGTGTCACGCAGTGCCTCTCTCGATAGGCTGCTGCTGTTAGGCAGCCAATAGGCGTGCGAGCCGTCTTGCCTATGTCTGCATTTTTGGCTTCAGTATCTCGAGGAAAAGAGGTTTTCCCCATAGCGAAAGATATTTGTCACGACCCGGCCTAGAACTCAGGTCTCTGGTGTAAGAGGTAGGTGGTAATACCACTGAGCCATCAGAAAGCAGGGGTAGAATCCAATCAAAACAAAGTAAACGAGGTCTCAGGTAAGATAGTTTAATAAATAAAAAATGATGTAAAAAAACTTCAACTGGTCTTCTCAAAATGGAGGTAAAAAAAACACAACAACAAAAAAACTCCACGAGGAGAGAAAAATAAACAGATGCACAACGTGTTATTATGCCAAAATACAGATATACAGATATGTATATATATATATATATTGGGTTGGGGAGTAACCGAATACATGTAACGGCGTTATGTAATCAGGATACAAAATCCAGTAACTGTAATTCGTTACAGTTACGTCAAAAAACGTAGTAATCAGATTATAGTTACTTTTTGAAAAAAGGGGGAATACTTTTAGGATTACAATGGTTTAATTTAAAACGAAATAAATCTGTATTTTGGCATAATAACACTATATGAAGAGTTGCTTGATTAATTATGCATGGTGCATGCGGTGCATGCGGCGCAAAATAACGAGTAGGGGGAGGCTGCAGACCTGGAGCCGGTAGATATACGCCCCTGGCAGTTTTACGCCCCTGTTGTTCCTGATGCGTCCAGTAGGGGGAGGCTCTACAGCGACATGAATTGAGGTAGCCTATGTTAAATAATCTTTTTTTAATAAATTTATTTATTTATTTTGTATTGCAAATGAAAGGATACAAGACATTAACAGTGAGACGACCCGAAGGCGAATCTCAAAAATTGCCTGTGACGGGGTATTATCTGAATCTGAAAATAGGCATCCTTCAGATCTAGAGAAATAAACCAGTCCCTCGGGCGAACGTGCGCGAGGATCTTTCTGGTCGTAAGCATTTTGAACGGTCTTTTCGCAAGCGCTTTATTCAAATGTCTCAGATCTAGGATAGGTCTGAAGGCTCCGTCCTTCCTGGGTACGAGAAAATATCGGCTGTAAAAGCCTGACTCGCTCAGAGAAGACGGTACCTTTTCTATGGCTCTTTTGCATAGCAGCTTCGCTATTTCTGCGTGAAGTAGGTGCGCTACTTCCGCATTCACTCTCGTCGCGGTCCGGGCTCGAAAGCGAGGGGGACGCCGACGGAATTGGAGTGTATAGCCCTGCTTTATTATGCCCAACACCCATTCTGAAATCCCTGGGATATTTTCCCACGCGGCTATGTGAGTCGCTAGGGGGCGAATGGCCTCCGTGTTCAACTCGCTGCCATTTGCTGGCTTGTGAAACTGAACCGGAGCCGAAAAGTCGGTTCTGGGCAATGGCTGCTCGCTGAAACCCGAAAACGGCTGATTTATGTGAGATGTCCCAATCATAAGGGATGGGGAGCATTTTCTTTTCACTTTTTGACGCGCGAGCAGCGCTCTGGGCGCCCCGATCGCGCTGGATGGGGAGCGTCTTATCACTGCCCTGCATTCTTTGACCGTGTAACAGAGCGGGCAGATAGTGGGCACAGACCTGTGGACACATTTCTTACTTTCAACACTCGAGCGGCTTTTCTGCGCTTTATGAGAGTGTGCTCTGTGATCGACCTGAGATTTGATGTGCTTGTGTGTAGGGGTGAACACTGGGGCGCGGGCACTTTCACTACACTTAAAACACCACCGGCGCGAGCCGGACCAGATATTGTACTCTTTTTTAGATTTCTCTGGTTCGCCGTGAAAACGGCGTTTGTGTGCAGGCGAGAGGGTGAATAAACTCCAAGACTTCGTTAGCTCCGTGTGCAGTTCAGGCAGGAATGGGGCGGGCCTGCTCGCTGAAGCTGGACAACGGCGGCTCTGGAGGAAACATCCGTCGAGCCTGTTCGGCACGGGTTCCTTCGGCAGCGACCACTCGAGCCCGAGTCGGTCAACAGCCTGTGTTAACAGGCGCATCAGTTCCGTGTCAGCTCCAGCGCGGGTACGGCCGGATTCCTGGATCGACGAGGAGTCGGAGTGAAGTGACCACTCCTCGCTATCCGATGCCAGGATGGAGCAGCAGTCCCTTGTGGCGTGTTCCTCGACCTCATCTTCAGATGCGACGGCATTGAGGCTCTCAAGCGGCAGCTGCGCGTCGGTGAGGGGGGGAGGTGAAGGCGAAGCTCGAGGGAGGTCCTCCGGCGAGCGAGTCGCTGTGGCCACAGCTTCCGGCTGTCTCTGGGAGCGGCGCTTCTTTTTGCGTGGTCCCGGACAAGGCGGAGTGACTGCTTCCGAGTTGAAGGCTTCGAGTCGAGCCCGCAGGGTCGACAGCGGAAGCGCTTCGCAGAACTCGCAGCCCCCGTGTCCGAGGGCTAGCTCCGCATGTTCAAGGCCCAGGCAGAGAGCGCACATGACATGGCGGTCTCCGTCGCTGAGCGGGGCCCTACACGAGCCGCAGGAAACGCGAGGCATCTTAAAAAAGACACTCGCTGCTCTTTTAGAATGTGTAAGGTAAAGGATACGTCGCCGGATAGTGTAGCTCGCACGGATGGCTGAAGGTGGCGAGACGCCCGGCTTCCTCAGCGCTGTCCTAAGCTGGCTGTTCGCTTGTTCAACGGCGGCGGTGGCTTTATCCAGCGATGCAAAGAGCTCGCTGAAGAGACGGAAAATCAGGGATGTCAGCCTACAGCCCCTATTTTTATACGCTAAGCCACGCCCATTCTGGTGGGCTGTGATGCTATGAAGGCGCGGGCGCCCTTCATTGGGCGTGACGTCACGCCGGGCTCACAGGTAGGCTGCAGCAGTTGCCCGCAGGGCAGCCTATGAGCACGCGAGATGGCCTGCTCTAGGTCTGCTAGCTGCTGCACTGCGTTGACAATGAATACAAAATTAAGGATAATTTTTTGGCTTCAATATCTCAAGAAGATGAACCTTTCCCCTAGCGTAAGCTAAGCTTACGCAATACGAGAGAACCTCTCGTAAGAGAACTGCCAGGGGCGTATATCTACCGGCTCCAGGTCTGCAGCCTCCCCATATAGAAAATAACAGCTCTCTACAACAATCTCCTCAGACACAGATTGAATCACTGCTGCTAGAAACGATGCTGACCAGGGGTAAAAATGCTTTCATTTCTTGGAAATTCCGCTGCTATTTTGTTTTTAAAGAAGATTCCTTTCATAATCTATTCTCAGTCTCACTTAACGTGATGTTCGCTGCTAGGTAACGTAGGGGAACTCCCACTGCCAACGGCCCTTAGTTCAGTCAGGCAAATTAAGATAGATCACGGCTTTAGTCAACATGTAGGCCTATTTTAAAATATGTAGATTGTGTAGAATTGTTAAATGTTGTGTTTTTGTTTTTTCCTTGTAGCCTACATGTTAATTAAAAATAAAACAAAATAATCTGTAATGTGTAGCCACAAGATGTCTGTATATACTGTATACTATAGTCCTTTACATACATATTTATTCAGTGTTGTGAAATTCTTAATAATTAAAAGTTGTAGTTTTTTAAAATAATATGTCCTTGAAGAAATCCAAAAGTAATCAGTTACATTACTTTCATATTATGGTACTTGGATTATGTTACTGAATACTTTTTTATGAAGTAATTTGTAACTGTAACGGAATACATTTTTAAAGTAACCCTCCCAAGCTTTACTCGCATCTGCCTTTTTTTTAAAATTGCAATTGTGACTTTATAACTCGCAATTCTGACAATTGTGACTTTTTAACTCGCAATTCTGACAATTGCGAGTTTATGTCTCGCAATTCTGACTTCTTTATCTCGCAATTTCGATTGTATATCTCTCACTATTCTGAGAAAAGTCGCAATAACCTTTTGTATTTTTTATTCTGTGGCGGAAACAGGCTTCCATAGCTATTGCCCTCTAATCAAACCAGAGTGTGCATACAGTAGCACTTCTCTTATATCTTTTATAACTCACAATTTTGGCCAAACATATTAAACAACTGAAAAAACGGAATAAAAAAAACACATTTATTCCTGCATTGCAGTTCTAACCTTCATTTTTCGCTGGTTTCAGAACTGAATTTAAAGTAATTAATGTTTTAAATGCAAAATTCAACCTCTTACTCTACTTACTGAATGCTTGTTATGCTTGAAATATTTGTATACAGGTGGTGCTTATAGGTACTGTTTCCTGTACTTTATATCTATACCTGTACTACTACAGCGCCCTCACTAATTTCAGAAGCACCCTTAGTGATCTCGGAGTGTTATGCTTTATTCAGCTTGCACCATGCAGAGTTTCATTACTGAAACGTTTTCAGTTTTAGTGGGTTTTTGAAGTGCATGTTAATAATGGTCTCTTGTACATTTTGTTTGAACATATTGAGAGTTAGGACATCAATAGTAAGCATCTCTATTTTTGATGCTATTGAAACAGACAGCATAGTGCCATTGTAAATTGTAAAAATGATTTGCATAGCCCAAGCAGTCGAGCATGGTGTTAGAAATGCCAAAGGACTGTTATGGGTTCGATTACCACGGAAAGCAAGAACTTTAAAAAAAAAAAATGTGTACCTTTATTGCAGTGTAAGTCACTTTGGGTAAAATTGTCCACCAAATGCATAAGTAAAAGTAATGTAAATGCATTAAATATTTCAAAATGTCTCTTCATTTAACAAGTTGCAAATAAAAATAATGCAAATAACACTAAAAGCTTATAGATGTGCGTCCTAAAAATAAATTAAAAACATCATTCAATGAGTGGTAACACTCAAAAGTCACACATGGCTGTCCACGGTCAAAATCGGTTCACATTCTAAAGTAACTTTGCAACTACATGTCAACTTCCAGTCATTAGAGTATGTGTGCACTCTATTTTAAGGCTCCCTAGACATATTCTACTGATTACTTTGTAACTAAATGTTCACTTATTCTACTAACACTAAACCTAACCTAAAAGTCTACTAATACTAATAGTTACTTACTTGACATGTAGTTGCAAATTATTGATAGTTGACAGTTGCAAAGTTACTATTTAGTAGAATGCCTAAAGTGGACTATCAAAATAAAGTATAGTTTATATAATTAGTATTTTTTTTTTTTTCATTTCAAAAGTTACACCCTTACTGTTACCGGTCAGAAATGACAGAAACAGCCAACATGTGATGCTTTTTGAAAAGCTTAGAAGGGTTAATGTATTAATGTAGGCTTCACTAGATTTATTGAAAATACATATTCGTTTATACGGAAGCCCTGAACCGCAACGTAAAAAATAAATACATCTAAGATCACTAGAATAAAGTTGTAGCAATACGAGATTAAAGTCATAAAAGTTTGAGAATAAAGTAACAATTACGAGAACAAAGTCATAGTAGGCTATTACGAAAATAAAGTCGTAGTATTACGAGAATAAAGTTGTACTAATACGAGATTAAAGTCTCAATATTTTGACAATAAAGTCAAAATTACAAGTTTACAAAATTAAGACTTTATCCTCGTATTGCTACTATGACTTTACTCTTGTTATTTCGACTTTATTCTCAAAATATTACGACTTTAATCTTGTATTGCTATGACTTTATTCTCGTAATTTCGACTTTATTCTCAAAATATTGTGACTTTAATCTCGTACAGTGATGAATCAGAAAAATAAAAAAATATATATTTCCTGCTCATGTTTTATCATTCGCTTATGTTTTACAATTTAATCAAATGTCATCAGCATATTTTAAGAAATCATTATTATCATGATGATGTGTTTCTCATTACTATCATTTTGATGTGTTTACCATTATTATAATTTGAAATGTATGTTTAATACTGTTCTCTTATTAATCGTTGTGCCTCAAATGTAGCTGTTTGACTCAGGGTGAACTTTTGTGCTTGCTGTTTAGATGAGGTCAAAAGTCTGTAAGTTTCCAATAGACAGACGAGACCACAAATGCTCGAATATCTCAGAATAAAGCAGTAGGCCTAAACGAATGCTATCTTAGCTACAGTAAACATCTTGCAGTGTACGGGCTAACACCTCAGAGTGTGAAAACATGAAAACTAGATATATGTTTGTGTCTTGTGTGTCTACTTCGATGCAATATACTATGAAAAGAGGAACTTAGCTTTGTTCCGATGAGCAACTGTATATTAGGGAGATCAATTTCTTTGGACTCAGACCTTGCTCCTTCACAACCTGCCTTTTCAAAGAAAGATCTCTCAACCAACTTGAATTATCATACTCGGAGTGTGTTAATTATATTTTACTTAGAAATATTAGAAGTTATTTTAACTGTTCATTTTACGTTTCTTTATTAAACTTTTAATCCTTATTATGGATTAATTAATTTCAATTTACTGTTTCTCCTCCTTGCATCATATTGCTATGACTTTATTCTCGTAATTTCGATTCTCGTAATCTTAGATTTTTTTTTCTATGCGGTTTAGGGCTTCCTTAAGTTTATAATAGTATCTAGGATATTAATTTTCCAGTGACTTACTTGAATACATTGAATCCTCTCTGGCAAATTCCACTCCTTGTGCTTTGTTTTCTTGTAGTCTCATACTGTAGTCTCACAGCCTTGAAATTGTCTTTCAATTGTCAAAACACCAGCTAGATGAACCAGAACATGCTTACAGACCATAACACATGGATGACATGTTAGTGTGATATATTTTCATCATTAGGTTCACTCTTTTTGAAGGCTTCAATTATAAACTGGCGTCTATTAAGAATATTTTGTGAATGTCCTATGGACCAAATGTTTTTGTGGCCTACTCTCATTCTGATGTCTTACCAAGACTCAATGAAGGCGTTTTTTGATTCCACAATAGTGTTGATATAGCCACTGACCTCATCACAGATTTACCTGTCACTGGGCTTAACTACAATAGTCATCAGTGATGGTTATCATTTGAAATGGTTGCCCTGAAGTGACTCCCAACAGCTATGAACAAACATCCCAGGCTGTATTTCATCTGACTAGCCTTCCAAGTGAGATTATTGTCTCACACATTCACTTCACATGTAAAAACAGAGTTCCTGCTCCATTCATACAACACATCTTGGTCTTGGAACCATTCTAATCATAAGCAAGATTTCGAGTATATGTTTACTCAGGATATATAATGATAAACAATATCTAAAATATTATTTCAAGTAATGCAGCACTACGTTACATCTTTGGTTTCCTCATTGTCACAGTTCTAATGAAAACCACAGACCCCCTTAAAGATGATTATGTATTAGGTACCTGTCTTTCACCTGTGTGTTTAACCTGATTGGTTCTTCACGTGTTTAATTCTGCAGACTGAACTCCACAGACACAAGCACACTGATCAGCATAAACACAAGTGTGCAGGTGCCCATAATCACATCTTCTTTAGACTTCTTCTTTTTTAGAAGGTCTCTTTAGTTGGACCATAGGGTACAGGCAGCAAATAGAGAGAATACAATCATTAAAGTCATTATAATCCATCTACTAAATGACTAACTATATGTGTTTTGGTCTTTGTGTGTGTGTGTGTGTGTGTGTGTGTGTGTGTGTGTGTGTGTGTGTGTGTGTGTGTGTGTGTGTGTGTGTGTGTGTGTGTGGGTGGCCTGGTAAACCCTACGTTATGGGGACAAAATGTCCCCACAAGGAAATCAGCTTATAAATCATACTAAGTGATGTTGTTTGAAAATGTAAAAATGCAGAATGTTTCCTGTGATGGGTAGGTTTAGGGATAGGGTTAGTGTAAGGGAATAGAATATACAGTCTGTACAGTATAAAATTCATTATGTCTATGGAAAGTCCCCATAAAACATGAAAACACAACATGTGTGTGTGTGTGTGTGTGTGTGTGTGTGTGTGTGTGTGTGTGTGTGTGTGTGTGTGTGTGTGTAATTATGGTCTTGATTTGAGCTCAAGAGTAAGATATCCCTGAGAAAGGAAGAACAAAACCAGTATCAGTCTGATACTGACTGACCAGGAAACCCCTTATTATCCAACATCTCTTCTTCTCTTCTCTTCTCTTCTTTTTGTTTCCACAAACATATTAAGCATCACAACTGTTTTCAACATTGATAATAATCAGAAATGTTTCTTGAGCAGCAAATCAGCATAGTAGAATGATTTCTGAAGTATCATGTGACACTGAGTAATGATGCTGAACTTTCAGCTTTGATCACAGGAATAAATTACATTTTTAAATATTCAAATAAATTCATAAACAGAAAGAGGTTTATCGCAAGTATAATTGCACATACAAGGAATTTGTTTTGGTTCATTGTGTGTGCAAAACATACGTGGCAGTAAATCTCTTTCTAAATCTGAAAACAGTTATTTAAATATATAACAATTATACTATTATTTAATATGATATGGAGAACCTTTTTCTTAGCTATAAAACATTGAGTCATCATCAGTGTTGTGAGAATGAGCGGAGTCCTGCAGGCTTCGTCGGTGGGTGAACAGATAATGCATTTAGCCATCCGCAGTATGCTGATTTTTCTGCCAAAGATTTACGTCTTTGGACGTCACAGGGCAAATGTCTAGTCCACCCACTCCTTCCTTAAAAAGCCTAAACTCTACAAAAGTAGAGTATGATCAAGATTTTAACAGCATTATTAAAATGCCCAAACGTGTAAACAAGGTTAAGTTAGACTCTTAAACATTTGGTGTTTCATAGAGACTTTTAGTGCAGCTAATTTAATGTATATTCAATATATAATTATTGTATTATTCCATTAGCTTTTCCTGTGATATCCGCCTGTTTACGTTATGGCTAAGACTTATTATAGATTTAGTGTTAGAGAATTGAATTGCGAGACAATTTATTTGTTTGTTGACTACTCTCTAATCTTGCCTCTCATTCATTCATCTTTGTGTCTATGGACTTTTATTGTACCAAAGGGAAATCACAGGGAGAACAATATATACACAACTCAATACACTAATTATTCATTTTCCTGTTGTGACCACAGTCTGTTAGCATTAATCTGTGGACTCATTGCAGATGTACTTTCATCTGTCTGGATTAAAGATGGACAATTTGTCTACAGCTGTGGGGAATGAAGTAACCAGTTGTAATGCTTAGTCTCTAAACTAAGTTTGGTCCCAGTGAGCGGTAACTCGCATCACTTCATAAAACTGAGGTTAAACCACTGGAGTCACATGGATTACTTAAATGATGTCTTTACTACCTTTCTGGGGCTTGAAATTGGTAGTTTTGTAGGCTGTCAGGGACAGAAAGCTCTCAGTTTGGTCATGAGGGTGAGTAATTTTCATTTCTGGGTGAACTATCCCTTTAAATTGAATGTTTATACAGAAGCTTCAATATGAAGGCTAAAGTAACACAGAATTGATTTAAAGAGGAGTTCTTCTGAAATGAGTTGTAATAGTTTTGCTTGAGAATGAGCGATAAAAAGGACTCTATTATTATTAATCAAATTTAAAATGTCCATATTTTCTATTAGTCTATCCATGGGGTAGATTGTAACGACAACACCCTTTGACAATAGTTTACTATCAGGGATAAATAATATATTTCTACACTAATTTGATGTAGTTAAAAATGTGAAGTCTTCCCTATGTCAACACTAGATGGCGTAAAGTGTGCAACAGGTTCACACAAGAACATGACTCTGTACAACAGGATTACAAACCACCATGTTTATTTTGGCATTTTGTACATTAAGCAGCTGGTTGGACAGACAAAAATAAATAAACAAAAATAATACACCTTAAAAAAAATTCAAAACTTTTTTGTTGTAAAAGTAGCATAGAGGAAACATTAGCACTTGGCAAACAAGATCATTTGTTTCGTGGAATGACACAAACTAAGCAGATACCATTTCAGAAATGTGCTGTCAAAACACAGTAACACATTAGGCAACATTCACATACTGCTTTGCCCATCAATGTGGTAAATACTTCATATAAAATGTGCCTAAGACGATGTTTGACATAGATGACTAATACCTTAAATGAGAAGCATGATGTATTCATTACTACAGTACCAACAACAAAACACCAAAAAAGCTTCACATAATGAAAGAGATTCAAGCTTTTCAGTTTTTATCCCAAATAACGCATTTCACATAAATAATCCTAGATAGATATTTGAAATGTGTGTGTGTGTGTGTGTGTGTGTGTATATATGTGTGTGTGTATATATATATATATATATATTTCTTCCCTTGCAATGTCCTTCCCCCCCTATATATATATATATATATATATATATATATATATATATATATATATATATATATATATATATATATATATGTATATATATAGCATATAAAGTCTTCCCTAGCAATCCCCTTCTTCCTGGAATAGACCTTAGTCAGTGTAAACACACCATACTGAATTTTATGTGTATGAAATTGAGGCCCTGTGAGCATAGATTTACATAGTCTTTTCAATAGCATGCACTGCATATATAGGTCCTAGATTATACTTCTCAAAACTCAGAGCTTTTTTAAGCTCACAACGGTTTTATGGAGTTTTTGTATACTGATTTTGTTTTTTGAAATATCTTGCGTCATCTTAAAAATGAGCAAGTTGTTAATTAAGACTACAATTCTTAAATATAATTCTTTGCACACACTGTACTTCTATCCATCACAACCTTGTTTTTATTCCTGGCAAAAATAATTATAGCACTTCAATGAGTCTATAGCCACATAAGCTGTATTTATGTCTCTCTCAAATTCCCATGACATACTTGCACACAGGAAGAGGGCTCAAATAGCACAACACCGGGCCATTGCGTAAACGTACATTTGTCAGCTTTTAGTAATGTCAGATATTTTCCAGTAGTGTTTCTGTGATAATCAAGTGCATTGCTATTATATAAAACTAAACGGATGGAAATAAACAACCGTCGGATCAATATCAGGTGAGTTTGTGTTGTTTGCCCAAAGGGCTGTTTGTTCAGGAATCTGTAAACAGTACAAACACAGGAATTATGAATGCCTACCCCAATTAATGTGATGCCAGAAGTTGTATTCCTGAAATTAGGATGCTGATATAGCATCAAAATTTACATACTCAACATCTAAATATTGTTTAGCAAAGAGAATCATTGGCACGTTCATTACATGAAGTGACGTGTTAAATATAACATTATTATTGTGCCACCCAGACTGCGAATGTAGACTTGCGTACTTACTTTTATAAACATGACCCTTTATAGATACAGCTTCAGCTGTAACCTTAAAACGATTTCCCAGTGGAAATGTTAACGGGGGAAGGTTGAAGGGCTAGGGTTGGAGAGAACTGCTTGGCTCCTTCACTTTTTTCCTTTTGACAAGAACAGCTGGTTATAGCACAGACGGCAATGTGCACCTGTTGCCCCTCATCAGAGGGTTATATTTCCTCTGACTGGAGGAGGGCTCAGAGATATCGAAGACCCTGGTTTCCAGCGAGTCCAATTTAATGGAATGTAACAAGTCTGTCTGGCATAAGACACCCCTCTGATGCTCTTTAAGATCCGCAGTCCACATGTTACGGTACAAATCCAGACTCTTGGTTTTGTAAGCTGAGGAATTTATGAATAATTTATGAATTAACCATCCAGGTTTCAGTTGAGACTTGAAAAGTGTCTCGAGGTAGTAAGTGGAATCCAGAGGTAGACTGTCTTGGCTTTCAAACTTTGTTTCTTTCCTCATTTGTCCAAAAACAAAGCTTACTTAATTTCCATTTGTTCTGACTCGATACAAGTATCACAATATGTCAACAGTACATCTTAGATATGGTGTAAATATGGCCAAAGCTTCATGGTTCAAAGGCTAAAACATCTAAAAACCATGTTTTGTCACAGACAAAAGCGGTTGCAGAAATCTCTCAAGTGCTCCAGGGAATATTCAAACGTTCCAAATTGGCTAAATATTGGACGTCACAGCTTTATTACAATTCCCATTTGTGTTTTTGGTGCCTGCAGTCAAACTGTTAGCACTCATTTCTGTTTCGCAAGCTAGCGAGGGCTCTCGTTGTCTGGTGGTCTTTGTGTGGACTTGCCAGCTGTGGCCGCTGTAGATGTATCCCTTGTTATTTCTTGTGGAAGGTAGGTGAGAAGTTCTCCAGCACAGGATCTCCTGAAAGGCGCATCTGAACTCAGGACTCCTGCAGTAGATCAGGGGGTTGAAGGCGGAGTTGGCGTAGCCGATCCAGTTCAAGATCCTGAAAGGCAACATGATGTTGTCCATCTTCCAGATGGCTGCCACCACGTTAAGCACGAAAAACGGCAGCCAGCAGAGGGTGAATGTTCCCATGATGATCCCCAAGGTCTTCAGAGCTTTGTGGTCCTTCATGCAGAACTTGGTCCTCCGGTTCTTCAACTCATTCCCCTCCTGGGTGCTGAAGCTCTGTGTGCGTATGCGTCCCTCAATGCGATCGATTTTCTGAAGCTGCCTACGGGCCTCCTGGAAGACCCGGCTGTACACAAATACCATGATGACCAGCGGGATGTAGAAGGAGATGATAGAGGAGGTCACGGCGTAGGCAGCGTTGGTGTTGAAGTCACAGCAGTTTGGGTTCTCCAAGCATCTCAACGCATCAGGGTCGTCGGACACCCACCACTCCATGTGGATGGGCAGGAAAGAGATCAGGGCGGCCACTGCCCACACCCCTAGGACCATCCCGCAGGCCTTCCGCTTCGTAAGCATCGACTGATAGCGTAGAGGCCACATGATCGCAACGTACCGGTCCAGGGCGATCACGCACAACGTCTCGATGCTAGCGGTCACGCACAACACATCCGTAGCCGTCCAAAACTCGCAGAAGAAGTTTCCGAAGTGCCACGTGTTGAGAAGGATGTAGCATGCGCCGAAAGGCACCACCATGAGGCCCATGACCAGGTCGGCACAGGCAAGGGAGCTGATGAAGTAGTTGGTGACCGTCTGCAAACGTTGAAATCGTACAATGGCGCTGATGACCAGCACATTGCCAAAGACGATGCCTAGAACCAGAAGCCCCATTAAGATGCTAATTAAGACCACCTCTGCATCGCTATATTCTAACACTGGAGAAGAATCGTTTAGCCTAGCTGAAACATTCATGGGCAGGGAGGTGTTCTCCGTGCTCAACGTATCCTCTCCCTCCATGAGCTTTGACCTGAGGAAGGAAAATCAACATAAAGTATTGTTAGCTGGAAAAAGAAATGCTTTTCAGAGAGCACAAGCAAATAGAAAGTACATTGAGAGTGTCAATCAGAAAGCAAAATATGAGAATGACTTTACAGCATGGAAAATGTGTCAGAGGAGAATATCCTCAAGAGATCGAGTCACTTACTAAAATCAGGAGAGTGTTTTAGAGTCGTCCAATTTAATTCCAGTCTTCATGGACTCCCTTAAGGTATACAAAAATAATCCTTTTGAATTGTGTTTCTCTTAGGAAGTGTTCTGGTCTCACATAGTGTTCTTGCACTGAGTGTGCTCAACTCTTAATCACCTGGTCATTTTTTTCTGTGTTTCGTTTACATGCGCACAGCACTCTTGGCTGAACACACTGTAGACTAAATGTGCTCCTGACTATCAGTTGGACTCTTATAACAGCCAGTGATGACATCACAGTTTGTCAGCAGCCAATCAGAGCACAGCTTCCTTACAGTGCAGAGCACTACACTTGTAAAGAGAAGCAGAGAAACAGAAGAAGCTATTTGATGTTACTTTCAGAATTATTACTAGTATTCAATTTAAGGCAATATGTACCAGTAATAAAAAACAAAAAGACAAAATATATTTATGATTGATAGATAGATAGACAGATAGAGGGTGAGAAACTCTTGTTTTGTTCTTTGTTTTTAATGATCTCTGCTGTGATATGGATGTTCTGTGTTCCTAGAAAAGATCCCCACTGTGTTTTGTCACTAAGCCATGTAAGATCAATATTTCTATCCACATGTCTTAATCTTTGCCTCACATTTTCTGGGTTAGGAGATAGGAGACTAATGACAAAATTAACTTAATATTTATATATTAGTACTCAAAATGAGAGGTTTGGGATATTTAATTCTGTACAAATCAAATTAGCTTTTAAAAATCTGCTAATAACGGTCACAATAGTTCAGGGAATAAAAACAACCCTCTTATAAATATGTAAAGAATTGAGGTCTTAATTATTCAAGTAGACATTATTTTTACATTCTTCATGTCAAAGGAATAACGTCCTTTTAAACTCAAATAACACAGATTCACATGCACATTTTTGAGGAACTAATAAGGAGACCCAGTTTCACAGCCAAGGCTTAAGCTAGTCCCAGACTAAAATGCATGTTTGACATGTTTTAATATCTTAAAACATGTCAGTGCCATTGTTTTATCTCAAGATGCACACTAGTAATGATTTTCTAAGGCATGTCTATAAAAGCTACTTAAATGCCCTAATTGAACTAAGGCCAAATTCTGGTTTAATCTAAACCCTGTCCGTTAAACCAGGTCTGGCTCTTTTAATTTTAAGGCGGACTTCTATTGGTACAGCCCCTGTATTAAGCATTGGGATGCTTCTATCACTAGCTCTTTTATTTGTAAGGTGGAACTACAGCTGCCATATAAGCGTTAGAGTAGAGAGGCAGGTTACATTTGAGAATGAGTGACAAACACATACACAGCTGGTAACTGTTCTGAACATGGTAACTGTTTTTTTAGCTGCTCATTAGCTGTTGGTAGGCCATCTTGATATGCCATCACTTTAGCATACTTTTGAAAAGAATGATATTTACAATTAAATAATAATGTATAGTAGTTTAAATTTATTTAAATGTGTGTGCTTGATGTGACATATCTGAGTGAAATGGCTTCTCGAACAAGAAAAGATGTAGGGCGGGACTTGATTTTGTCCATAGGGAACTGAATGGATGGTTGTGGTTTGCTACAATATTGGTCGATCTCATGTGAGTGACAGGTTGCCTCATACAAGTAAACGTCATCAGTGAAGCGATGTCGCTGCAAATGGGAGGGGAATGTAATGTTTGAAGTTGGAGCAATCCAAGAGAGCAAGCAGGAAGATGATTAAACAGACTTTTAATGAACGCCGAGGGAAACACAACATTAACAATAGACAGAGCTGAGGAAAACCAAGGGCTTAAATACACTAGCGAAGGTAATCAACAGAACAGGGAACAGGTGTGCAATTCAAGTTGAAACTAAAGCCCTATTCGCACGGGATAAGTATTATTTGGTGATCGACCTCTAGTAATTTGTAATAATTCTTGTCTGTGATCTTAATCCCGTGCGAATCGGCCATGTCTGTAATTTGTAAAGTAAAAATTCCCCCGCAAATGACCTAGTATATTTCGCCGAACACCAAGGTCCTGTAATAATATTAGTCCCGTGCGAATCGGCATCTCTGTGATTTGGCGGGATCGTATATAATTTTTTCAAGGTTTTTGTTTCATGTGCGCCTTTTTATCCATCTTTCGCGAAGAATGGAGGCTGCGTTGGAGTGTTTTGATAGTATTTTGGGTGCTGGATCATATCACTATACAACTACACAATCAGAAAGCTGAAAATCACCAGAAGAGCAAAAACTAAAAGAATGAATAGATGGAGATGAATGACATGTATAGCAGCATGCGTTAAGGAACATTCTTCTGTTTATAATATATATCATACACCTATACCTATAACAACAGCAAGACATTTCCAAGCAATAGCCTATTGACGTCATATCCGGGAGTCCAGTCAGTAAATTTGAGTAAAATCACAGGCTTCGCTTATCCTGTGCAAATATGAATTTCTAAATCACACGTGGTCCCCAGATAATACTAATCCCGTGCGAATAGGGCTTAAGGCAACTAAAGGCCCGGGTATACTTCATTTTCCACGTTCCGCTCCGTCTTGCTCAGTTTTGTTCAAGTGCCTTTCAAAGTATACTCCTTTGGCCATGAGCGTGGAAAGACGCGTTCGCTGCGTGTGCTCCATCTAGTGGATTTTCAAAATTTTAAAAACTTGCAATTTGAAAACCGTTTTCAAAAGCTTGCATTTACATGTCGCTGTTGAGTAAATGAATGGCCAAAACGCATACAAAGTTTTCAGTTTTTTTGTTGAAAATGAACTAACAGAACTAAATAACCCACACTCAATATAATAAAGCACACATTTGCTTGTTCCACTTCTGGAAATTCACTTTTAAATGCTCTTTTAAATGATGTTGTAAGCTAGTTCAGTTTGTTAGTGTAAACTCTGAATTTGGTTGCAAGGGTTTGTCACTTACTATATGTATGTTCAGATGTATAACTAAACTATGTATGTACAGAATCCCTTTCAGAAAAGCACAGTTCATTTCAAGGTTTCCTACCGCAATCAGATAAGACAATATGAAAGCACTAAACTCCATATAGCTTCTCTTGCTGAGTCAAATGTCCATGCAACATATCTCAGCATGCGTTTAATCATTCACCAGAGGCAGTCTGTGCCTCGTGTCGTGTATGTTAATTAACTATGCATCCATATGTGCAAATAAGCATGCAGTCTTGGTTGTTAGCATGCTCTGTGTTGCTAAAAACAAAACATGCTCAATAGCATCTGATACTGGAGCAAATAAAAAATCTGAAGCGGTATGTGGGTGGATTTGTGCTTTGGTTTGTATATTCATGTAGCAACCTTTTGTGTTCATTTTGTGTTCAATCTTTTGTAGAATTTAGCTGTAAACACCGGTTAAGTCTGTTTATGAGCACATATGCATGAAATGTGCTTCATTAAGTGTAAATGTGCCTTTCCGTACAACCAGTTTCAACCTGTCAATTTTTATATTGAACATCCTGTGTTAGCATAATGAAAACATAACATGTTATCAGGGTATTAAGTTATTTTAATTGTTTTAGGCATAAACAAATTAGTGTTTAAGCATAAACAATTTAGAGCACTTTAGCGTTAGCATTTTTTAAGGATGTTATTGCGTCAGCTTGGCTTTGAAAGTGCTGTGGCATGTAACATCAAGGAACAGTAATGCTGTCTGTTCCATATAAATCCAACAATGAGGAAGTGGCCAAGAGTTTTGTGAGATGTTTCCTTGGGAGGGATATCCATGTTCATTCAAATGAGTTTACTTACGCATCTCCTGGCTCCGACAATAACCTTAGATAAACGCATACAGGGGCATAAACACCCTCACACATGCAAACACACATACATACTCAACTTCACAAGAGCAGTGAGAGCAGTTAAGGAAATGAAACACTTGACGAGAAGGTTTTTCCACAGGATACCTCCCAAAACCGTTTTTTATCATTGACATGCATGCCAGATGTATTCCCACTCAGTACCAGGGAGATCTGACGAGCAGATTGCTCCTCTTCCTGGGGAAATGAGAGTGCAGAGGAAGGTGTAGGCTTGTCTATTTGGTCAGGCATGCTGTACATGCTGTAAATTGACACTAGGTTTCAACTTTAGGAAATAGCAGGGTTCAGATAGGTCCATACTCGTCTGTGAACCACCACAAATTAGATGTTATTATGTATGTATATCTTAGTTTGAAATTGTCCAAATATATGCCAGAGATATATTTATTGGCATTATGTCTAGTATATGATGCAAAAATAACATTCATCCATCTTGAAATGACCACTTCAATGTAAAACATGTAAGATTTTAACAAATTACTATAAAACAAATGCAAAGAAGCAATACATTACATGGTGAACAAGTTGTCATGATTGAAATATATATATTTCTATTGTCATATTTCTATCATGACAACTCTTGGAAGTTTTCTTGCACGGTAATGAATATGACGATGTTAATGTATTTGGTCTTGACGGAATATATCTGCTACGCTGCTGTAATAATGTAGATTATTGCTGGTCCTGCTGCTGCAGAACAAGTACAGGGACTTGCTACTGCCAATAGAACACTATGTTTCTGTGGCATACAAGACAGTCTGCTGCTGCACAAATAGCATACTGTATATAAAATGACCTGTATTAGATCTATACAGGTGGAGCTGGGGAAGGTGGAGGGTTTCAGTCTGAATTCTGAATCATGCTGCAGACTGCTATAGAAAACTTTTAACCAGCTATGCAGCAAGCTCATTGGCTGCAGATGTGACAGGAACCAATCAGCTTGTGCCATGTAGTAAACAATGCAAATGTCATCAGAGGCCTGTTGCATGAAGCCGGTTTTAGTTACCAGGTAAGTTTGAGGTTAAATTGAGCAAACTGTTTTTTTTTTTGTAAGACTTTTTCAGAAATAAAGTCACATAGAAAGTAACAATTACCTCTTTTTTTTTAAACTATGTGACAGAAACATACACCTTTAGTAGATTGTTGTTTAATTTGATATTTTCGTGATTACTTAATTTCATTTTGATTAATTTGGTGGTGTATAATTGTTACATGGAGAAAATAATCAGAATTTTCTCCATGTAATAATCAGAATTTATTAACAACCTCTAAATGTGATCATAACGTACAATGCTATTTTTGTAATGCTATTTATATGTCACAATATAGCACAAACATTTTTTTTTAAAAAAAACAATATTATTGTGGTTAGGGAAGTGGTTGTTATCATTTGGTGAATTTTGGGCTCTCATCCAGGCACATATTGATATTGAACACTCTACACACAAATTATTACAATTAAAATAACTTATACATAAAACATGGAGACAACAAACATGGACAATGCTGCTACATCACAGACTGTAATAATTTCTACAGTATATCCCATACCACTAACCATGAATATATAAATATACTGGACCACATGTATACATAATTAACAAATATGTTACAAATTGATATTTTTTATATATCTTCCGTGAATATAGACCAGAAATACAGTGCACAGCCATGATGACTAATATATATTAATTCTAGAATATGTCACATATTGGAGCTGATTTTAGGAAACAGCACTAGGCATTAAAAGGGTCAACGAAAGGTCAATTAACTCACTGAATTGCCTGCTTGATAATGGTGCAGCCCAAATCCTTAAACAATTCCAAACTTTACAAATTCAGTGATGGGCGGATACTCATGCTGTCTCTAAGATCCAAAACTGCGGCGCCAACTTGATCCATGTCTTATTTGAATGCAGTTGAGAGCACATTGTCAAAATAAGTGAAAATGTAATGGCAACAGACAGCGATGCACTTCGGTCAATTATAGATAAAAGCTCACTGTCCAGAGAATCAATCAAGAAGATAAATCTACAGCACTTAAAGGATGTACATGATGGACCTGTTTCCTCTCACGTTCACTTTAGGATATTTTTTTATGTTTGATTATTTTAGCTTCTCTGTCTCTCATTTAATTTTTTTTAGAAGATCACACAATGCCAATGCGAAATGGAAAAGGCTTGTAATTGTATTAAAATATTTCGTTCAAGTAAGTGTCCTCTTCGTAATACTTTGTGTTTGTATTTTTTTGTACAATTAGTTTGTCTGGTAACCAAAAAATGTGGTTCTTTATGGGGTAGCATTTAAATGAATTGCTTTTATCCTAGCACAAAATTGTATTTAATTGGATTGAATCAGCATGAAAGCACTACACAATCAAAAGTCAGTGAAGTAAAAAAAAAAAAAAGATAATTTACAAATGTATGGGCCAGATTTACTCAACACGGCAAATTAGCATGAGAGTACAATCCTCAAAAAAAGTGCTGATGGAAGTGGAAAGTTCTGCGCATGATCTACTGATGACGTGCACATTAAAGAACACAGACGCAGGCGGATCATTTCCATAATGACCAACGCATTCTACTGAGAGCGGTGTAAATTAGCGTCTATTTTAAGACATGCTTTTTTGGGGGGCGGTAAATAATGACGCAAACAGCAGTAAATTGACGAGTGCAAGCCTTAGTGAATCACCTTGCATGATTCATTTCAATACTCCCCTCCATGTTGCATCTAAAAAGGGAAACTTTACATTTGCCAGTTTTATTCTATTTTACTTTAAAGAAAAAAAACAGGCTTTCCCCACTGCACAATGTGACGTCGGAGTGACGTCTTTTCTATGTAATTTTTGGACATCTAATTTCGGTCCACTGAAGGGGTTGTTTTGTAACGCCAGGCGACGTCTTTTTTCGACGTCTATTGCATGTCTAATGTTGACGTCCGTGGGACCAAACGTGGTCGGACGTCTTTTCAACATCAAATTTAGACGTGACCAAGTTTGGGTCAAATATGGACAAACCCAACGTTTGGTTTACATTTTTAAATGACATTTTTTTATTTTGTTCATATTTGACCCAAACTTGGGTTGAAACAACCCAGCATTAGAGTGTTATATATATATAGACAATATATTTCCCTCACTAAACAGTCTTGTACTTTTGTCTTTTTGTCCAAAAATGTAATGGAACATTTTATTTGCTTCAAATCTAATTTTGTAGTGTTGTGATCCACCTTGTAGCTGATTGGATTGGTTCATGGCTTATAACTTAATTTAATGTAGACTTTTAAAAAAAAAATCCAAATGTGAAAAATGAATGATGTTTTATGTTTGGTTTCCAGTATGTGATAGTGAGTGTTCCAGACCTGTTTGTGGAAAGGTTAGCAAGGTTTAGCAAACGATTGCTAAGTCCCTGGCCCAGCCTCAGTGTGCCACATCTATTGATGCTTCTTCCACCCATCAAAGGTTTCGAATGTCAGTTAAGGGTTCACAGGTCCACAGATTAAGATAGGGAGATGTACTGTCATCCTGGTCATGACTGGTCATATAGTTTACAGCAGGTGCCATTGTTATCAGGAGAGGATTCATTAGTTTTTCAGCAGAGCTGGGCTGAATTTGTTGATAAATTATCTTAGATGAATGGACTGAGTTTTCCATGACGCGACAGAAGACAGGTGCAAACCAGAGGAAGGATGGGCTGATTTTTTTGTTGCACCGGTGAGAGATTTGTAAGGTAGACTAGGAAAGTCAGCTGAAGTTGCTTTTTCCTCTTTTAAGCAGCTTTACATGCAGGAGATTGTGGCAGTGAAACAAGTTTTGCTGTTATTTATCTATTATTTAACTCAATGGATGATTTAGAAATGTCTTTTATCTAGGTGTAATTTAGACTTACATTTATAGTATTTAAACAAAAGGTGGGTAAATTCAGATACACTTTTGGATCTGCAAAAAATTGTATAAATAGCATGGGAATCTTAGAAGCATCTTGTCATGTTACTTCAGTCACTTCGCAGTGTTTATTCTTGATTTGTTGACAGAGTTCTGACACTCCTATCGTCTTGTTATGGTTAGCGTGCGGTTTCAAGTTCCTCCGAGCCGTGTGCTCTTCTGTCCGCGTGTTGTTGTGTTCTGTGGATGTTATGTTCTGTCTTGTGCTGTGTAACACACAGCTTGTGTTTTTCACTGGCTGTGTGCTTTCATGTTGTCATGTTTTGTGTGAATAAGTGTTCTCATTAGCTGCGTGTTCCTGTCTTTTTTTGTTTGAGCACATGGCTTGTGATTGTATTCGCTGGCCATGTGCTCTTGTTTTTTGTTTTGTTTAGTGTGAGCACATAGCTTGTCATGTCTGTTTATTTGTGCCATGTGCTCACATGTCTTTTGTGTAATAATAATGGATAGTAATGATGTCTCAAGCATTACTACATCCTTCTAAAGGAATTACTTGTCATTTGGAACAGTATTCTAAAGAGAAGATCATGGTAAACCGCTAGTAATGACTCAAGCATTAAATCCGTCAGAAGCAATTACTATCCAAAACCTTACAAAAACCTCAAAAGCTTACAATAACATCAGTAGTTACTAGAGGGTTATCATGCTTTTCACTCTACTGTTCCATATAATTAGTAATTCCTAGAAGGATGTAGTGACATTCCTTACCATGATCTTTACTTTAGAATTATTTATACATAATCTAAATAATGCATAAACTATGAACCTGTATTCTTAGAAGTCCTCTTGGGGTATGAACAATTTAGGTGTTTGCTTTGCTTTTGAAATGCTTTGTTTCATTATGGCAGTTGTGGCCTAATGGTTAAAGAGTCAGAGGGGTTCGATCCTCAATACCAGCAATAAATGATTGAGGTGCCCTTTAGCAAGGCACCTAACCCCCAATCGCTCTCTGAGTGCCACAGCAGAATGGCTGCCCAATGCTCTGGGTGTGTGTCCAGGGTTGCAGTGTGTGTGTTCACCACTCACTGCTCCTAATGTGTGTGCACTAACTTGGATGGGTTAAATGCAGAGGACAAATTCCAAGAATGGGTTACCTTCACATGTCACTTTCACCTTATGCTCACAATCTGATAGTATCATCATCAGATTACATCGTATGACATTTGAATGGCAATATTAACTCTTCAATATTTATCCACTCTCCTTTTAATTATAAACTTGTCCTGTTTTGTGGACCCAGCTGGGAATGTACCATATAGAAGAAATGTTTGCAGTTCTTTCTCACTTTTGCAGGATCCATCATGAGAGAGAGAGAGAGAGAGAGAGAGAGAGAGAGAGAGAGAGAGAGAGAGAGAGAGAGAATCTCTTAACTGAATGCTCTGCCTTCTATATGAAGTATCAATATTCTTTCCTTATGTCTTACTAAAAGTCTTACCATTTACCTTAGCGCACCACAAATCGGCTTTATTTTTTATTGTATCCACTCAGCAATAAACCACCAAACTCACCACACAAAGCTGAGTATGAAACAGAAATATATAGGCTTGTTGTCATTTACCTGGAAAATTAATAAAACTGGGAGCATGTGCATATATTATTTGGCCATAATTACACTGGCAGCCTATCCATTAATGTTAATTTGAAATTAGACAGCTTGGACTACCTGATCCAAACGCTGCACAATGGAAAGTGGAAATACTGGTTTAATTCAGCCATATACAGTATGTTAGAACCATAAACTGATTAAGAAGAAGAGGAAGAGCAAATTATACATCTACAAGTCAATGTATCAGAATGGTTATGCATTTTATGTATCACTCTCTACAACATCGGACACATAACTATAATTGATATGATTAGTCTTTGGCTTGACTACTTCTATTACAATGCTGAAGAAGATGAAGACTGGAGGCAGGATTTAAAATAAAAACGAGGTTTAATAAACAAGAAGTAAATCATGCGCAACAGTGTGCATTATACACAAACAACAACCAACAACTGAAGAGTAAAACAGAGCAACTTAAATCTCAGAGGCAAACAGCTGCCTTCTAAAAATCAGCATCCTTAGAAACACTATGAACAACTTAGAACATCAGTGGAGAAAGGCATATAGTTCATCATAACATCGTAATATACATAATTCACCTGCTATATTGCTATATGTACCCAGTTTTTAAAATGTCCATAGAGCAGTGGTGTCCAAATTTATTTGAAGGGTGCCAGATTCTATGTTGTGGACACACCTGGGAGATGGAGATCTCTCCTTTAATATATATATATATATTAGGGCTGTCAGTTAAACGCGTTATTAATGGCGTTAACGCAAACCCATTTAACGGCGTCAATTTTTTTTATCGCGAGATTAACGTTCTTTTTGGCCTAGCAAACTTTGTAGTTTTTTACATGGTTTTGCAACAGGATGATAAAAACATTTGCACAAAGCAAGCCGATCCACTTTTCCATGTTGATTAGAGCATTAAAATGAGAAAAAAAATAATGGGACAAAAAGAAATCAAGAGATATTTCGAATAAATAAAAATGTGCGATTATTTGCGATTAATCGCGAGTTAACTATGACAGTAATGCGATTAATCGCGATTAAATATTTTAATTGTTTGACAGCTCATATATATATATATTGAGACTAGTGGCACCAGCACCTGATTTGGAGGCACTGCACCGCACATGTAATATTAATAATATGACATGTTTGGGTTCTTGGAAATGCCCATTTGACAGTAACAGTTGAGTTGCGATGCAGATGATAATTTTGGCTACTTAATTTCCTAATGTTAGGAAACCAGTTAAACCGTAACACTGGTTGTGTTCACACACCAGGGCTTCACCGAAAATGTGTTTGTGATTCCTGAAAGTTTACAGGTGTGAGTTTGGTTATAGAATGCGGTTGACACTGCTGTAAACTCCAATGTATAAAAATAATTATTTAAATATTATTTTTTTGCAGCTACCCAGTGTAGGCCCCTGAAAGCATGAGTGTTTATGCGTCCCGAGTACGTCCAGTAACTGACTATTTTAGAGAAAGGACCACAGGTGCTTAGGAGGCTATAGTTCTCGCCCTGGAGCGTCGGTCAGAACGCAGGACAGGAGGCAGGAATCAGATTGAACATTTTACTCAACTTTCTTTGGCAGCACAGACATACATTAGACAGTGATTACAGGTGCGGATTTGACTGTAGTTGCCTCTCAGGTTATGTTAATGTAAATGGTAGGTTGACATTATGTACTTGAGTATATGTGTGTAGACAGTTATTAATGTTCAACACAAACACTGCACCGCGACTTCTTGAACAGTCTTGCTGTGGAGAATCCAGCTGTATGTATCACGCGCATTCTTGTGCGCAATCACTTTCAGCGCATCCGCTAATGGCCACTAGATGGCGCCTTTGCTCTACCTTTGTAACAGCCGCCCCCACATTTGCTATGTAAATGTGCTCCAATTGAATGTTAATCCTCCGTAGGTAATTCAGGCAGCTGAATTAGCTTTACCACAGGTCTGGTGAAGCTCTTGTCATTAACTTTTACCTCAGCTGCTCTCACATGTCCATCAGCGCTTGGAAACACCTTTACCACTTTGCCTACTAACCATAGAGCCCTTGGTAATTGGGAGTCAACCATCATTACAACAGACCCCTCAGTAAGGTCCTCAGTAGTCCTTTGCCATTTTTGCCTAAACTGAAGACCTGGTAAGTAGTAGCTTATGAACTTGGCCCAGAAATGATCTACCAGTATCTGACTTTGTCTCCACCGTCTACGACTTAGGCATTCAGAATCTTGGTAGACAACTTGCGGCAATGAACTACTGGGCCGCCCCATCAAAAGATGATTTGGTGTTATTGGGTCAACATCCGCGATGTTAGCTGACACATACCCCTACGGTTTGGAATTCAAAATAGCCTCCACTTCAATTAAAACTGTTCTGAGTACGCTTTGTGTTCCAATCGTGGTGCTCAGTGCTGCTTTTACAGAGCGAATCTCTCGCTCCCACACTCATCCAAAGTGTGGAGCTGCTGGAGGATTGAAATGGAAGTTGATTTGATGTTTCGCTAGCAACCCTTGCAGGTTAGTACTCATGGCAGTGAAAGCCTCTCTCAACTCTCTCTCTCCCCCTCTGAAATTTGTCCCCTGATCGGAGTGAAGTTCAGTAGGGGTACCACGACGTGCGGTGAACCTCCGTACTGCCATCAGGAAGGCATCTGTGTTGATAGAGGTAAGTACATCAAGATGCACTGCTCGAGTGGTAAGACATTTGAATATGATACCCCATCTCTTTTCTGTACGCCTGCCAATCTTCACATGGAATGGCCCAAAGCAGTCCATCCCAGTGGAATAGAACACTGGCTTGAACAAACGAAGTCGAGCAGGAGGCAAGTCAGCCATCTTCGGTGGAACAGGTTTGGATCTCAACTTCCGACACTCCAGGCAAACATATTGTTGCTTCCGAACAGCCTCACGCCCTCTCAATATCCAGTACGAACGTCGGAGTTCAGCGAAGACTCGCTCTGGTCCAGGATGGCATAATCTCTGGTCAAAATCCTGGATTAACAGTTTGGTGATGCAGTGGCTTGGATCCAGCACAATAGGGTGTTTGAAGTTGGGATCCAAATCCTCTGCTCTTCGGAGGCGTCCACCAACTCGAATGACCTCATTTGTTGCATCAAACTCAGGAGCCAGAACAAGAAGGCGGCTACTGGAAGGAACTGGTTTATTGGCTTTGAGAAGGTTATATTGCTCTAGGAAACTTTCCAGCTGGGACTGTTTACGGAGGAGGGAGACTGCCTGCTGATAAGTTCCTGCACTAGATGGAGTAACTTGCCCTGCTTCCTCAGGCTGAAGGGTGCTTGCTGTGGCCTCCACCAGTTCATTCCAAGTAGCATACCTGCTGGAATCAGGGACAGACCTATCAGAACTTGAGATGTAATGGCAGAACAAGGAACGTCGTAGCTCGGTAGGATCTTCTTCACCGGACCCTGCTGGAGCTTCTGGCCACTCATCAGGTGGTCGTAAAAGAAAAGATGGACCTTGACACCACCTATTTGGTTGTGCTGGTTCCACCAATGATTTACCCCTGGTCAGATCATCTTCCGAGTTAAGTGTTGATCTCACGTACCTCCATGACCGCTGATCTGTGAGCTCTTGGATTTCAGCAACCCTGGTTCCCACAAAGACCTTGAATCGACACGAGTTTGACTGGATCCATGTCAGCACAGTGGTCCAGTCAGACCACAAGATGGTATTTCTGATTGGTAAGGTGAGCTCACTGATTATCAACTTTGCAAGTTGGGCTCCAGTGACTGCTGCACAAAGCTCCAGTCTTGGCATGGATTGTTGTCTTTTTGGCGCAACTCGAGATCTGGCCAGCAGGAATGCCAAGTGAACACCACCTTCAGCATCTTCTGAGCGTAGGTAGGCCACTGATCCATATCCTCTCTCAGATGCATCACAGAACACACGGACATCTCGTATCACATCTGGCTGATCCATAGTTGTTGGAACATAGCAGCGAGGTAAGGTGATGCGAGATAATTCAGGCAGTTCTGCTAGCCATGTATTCCAGGCTTGGAGCAGCTCCTCAGGTAGTAATGGGTCATCCCATTCTCGTTGTTTATCCCAGAGTCGCTGTACAATCACCTTAGCCCGAGTTGTATATGGTAATATTAGCCCCAACGGGTCATACTGTCTGGCCAATGTACGGTACACAGTGCGCATTGTGGTTGGGCCGTAATCGTCCAGTCGATGTTTATAACAGATGGTATCTGTAGGGCAATGCCATCTTAGACCTAAGGTAGACTCTTGAACATCAGAAAAATTTTGGGTGAGCCACAATTCAGCGTTATCTGAGCAAGCTTCTTGAGGAAGAAGGGCATATGCCCTCTTTACTTTCCTTAGAATAAGCCATGGTTCAGTTTGTTTCATTGATTGTGGAACATACACGGATTGTTGCTGAGGTGGCGAAGGAACGACCAGCCAGGGTGCAGAATAAGGCGTTAAATATGGAGCATGGGTTGGAGGGCAGGTGAGGGAATGATACAGTGAACTGCCCTGACCCTGTATATTGTGCGGCATGAGGCTTGACCTGATATCCCCTCTTTGAGGCCTGAATGAGTGATTATGGAATGAGTTTCCACTGACTGGAGCATACCATCCATAGAAGGGCTGTGCTACTGCTCTCTCGGCGGCTAGTTTCACTGGGTTTGAATAACTAACAGAAGTAGCGTAAGTGACTGGGAATTCACGCTCTTTCCTAGCTATGTAAGGAACATCATCACATGCCGGAGGTGGTGGTTCAGGCCATGACTCATCTTCTTGAGGACCTTCCACTGTCGTAATAAGTCTCTGTGGTGTTAAGCGGGTAACTGAATGGGACTCAACCAAGGACACCGGTGACACTTGGGACCGGAGTGGTGAGACTTGCGATGATGCGGAGAAGGAAACTAGTGATGATAAGTGAGCAGGGTGTGAAAGTGGCTGCCTTGTTAGAGGAAAAAAGGCTCGGCCGTCTTCCAGTAATAGGTGAGTATCTGCACTTGGGGTTTCCTCCAAAGTCCCACGGATAGTACATGCTGGCGCACTCGATCGCGTAAACTTTGTATGAGCTTAGTGTCTTGGCCAAGCTGAGCTTGAATGTCCTCTAATTCAGTATAAAAGGCTCCCCACTCATCTCTTGCTACATACCGACTTCCAGATCTGGCCGATGCTGGTCCCGCTGAGTACATCATTCTAGCAGTTTCATCACTCTCTGCATCGTACTCCTTTTCGAGTCTAAATGTAGTCTGTGCTGCAGTATCTTCTGTATAAGAGGAAGTCAGTTCTTTGTGGCCTGTTATATTCACTTGGTAGTCTTACAAATAGGTTGGCAGTCTGACTTGCCGTTTTGGCCGCACAGATTCTGAAAGGGCTTCACTCATTTCTTTAGAAGTAGCCATCCTTAACCAAGGTAAGCACTGATATCCTGCTCGAAGGATCAATATTTCAGAGAAAGGACCACAGGTGCTTAGGAGGCTATAGTTCTCGCCCTGGAGCGTCGGTCAGAACGCAGGACAGGAGGCAGGAATCAGATTGAACATTTTACTCAACTTTCTTTGGCATCACAGACATACATTAGACAGTGATTACAGGTGCGGATTTGACTGTAGTTGCCTCTCAGGTTATGTTAATGTAAATGGTAGGTTGACATTATGTACTTGAGTATATGTGTGTAGACAGTTATTAATGTTCAACACAAACACTGCACCGCGACTTCTTGAACAGTCTTGCTGTGGAGAATCCAGCTGTATGTATCACACGCATTTCTCACGCGCATTCCTCGTGCGCAATCACTTTCAGCGCATCCGCTAATGGCCACTAGATGGTGCCTTTGCTCTACCTTTGTAACACTGACTATAAACTGGTCTGTTTAAGCTGAACGAAAACTTTTTTTTTATCATCCTCATCCTCATAGATCTTCCTCAGGCATGTCAAGTCCCCAGGTAGTCAGTTGTGATACTTAATCAAATCAAATTCTTGTGTGAAGTGAAAATGTCAGAAAGAAAAATGCGGCACACGGTTTTGACTTATGATTCCCCCCTCATATTTCAACTTTTCTATTTTGAAAGTGTTATTAGAGAGCCTAAAAAATTTAATAGATTTGATTCTTGGAAGGAATTTTTTAGGTCAGTACAAGTAAAACTCAGACAACAGCATTTGTGGCATAATGTTGATTACCAGACAAAAATAATTGACTCATACTATTAAGAAATACTTTGCATAAGTGGTCTCTTGAAATCTAATTTAACTTAATAATTTGTGTGCCTGGATGAAAGCATAAGCTTTAGCTTTGGGCTCTTTTGGGTCACAGGTTTTCCAAAGGGACAGCACTGTTTGGAGAGCTTTGCTCGGTGCAGCCCTTCAGGACAGAGAACTGCTCCATTAGTCAAGCACCCGACTCTCCCTCAATTAATTCTTAATGCACAGGGGTATGAGCGTAATATCTGAACTCTCTGGTAAAATTTATAGTATAAATAAAAAAATATGCCTTTTTTCCCTACCCAGTTGGTATTTTCTTGTATAGAGAGAGAGCAAAGAAAAAAACAATCAAGCCCCTTTCCGTCAGCAGACCCAGTTTAGTTTTTTAAATTGGAGCTAAAAATAAAGCTAACATACTTTTACTTTGCATTTAAATCCTACTGTATGTGTCACTGTACATGTATAGTGTCTGTGGTTTTTAGGGTGATAAAAAACCCCATTGCTTTGCTTAAGATTTATTATTATTAACCCACTGGGGTTGTATGGATTACTATTGTGATGCATGGATGCACTTTTTGAAGCTTCAAAAACTCAAACAGAATACAAACATTTACACTACGATTGTATACAGCTGAAACAAGAAAGTCATATACACCTAGGGTGGCTTGAGGGTGAGTAAATTATGGGATAATTTTAATTTTTAGGTGAATTATCTTTTTCGTCATCTCTTTTGTCTCCTGCATGATGGGGGATCTCATTGTCACCTGCTCTGCTATATCTATTTTTTCTACAGCAGCATGTCATGTATGTATTGGCAGTAGCAATTCCCATACTTCAATTCAATTCAAATTTATTTGTATAGCGCTTTTCACAATACATATTGTTTCAAAGCAGCTTTACAGAAAGTGCATATCAGAAATGTACATGGAAAAAATAGATTTAGTTAATCATGTATTAATTAAGGCCATAACATATTGCCGGCGTTGAGTCGTCTATGGCAAGCCATTTTAACTTTTATTCATTTCCAGGATATGAATCCTTGATATCAACAATTACATTTTCACTAGTTAAAATGATAAGTCTAGATATCAATAATTGAATTTCAACTAGTAAAAACTATAATTCTTGATATCTGTAATTGTATTTTCACTAGTGAAATGTCACCATAGGCTGCCATTCAAAATCAATTGTTGATATCAAGAATTGATTTCTTACTAGTTGAAATACCAATTTCACATATCAGAAATACAATTCTTACTAGTAAAAACCTTAATTTTTGATACCAAGAATTCAATTGTCACTAGTTGAAATGTATATTCTTGATATCAACAATTGAATTGCTACTAGTAACAATGCTCATTTTTTATGTCAATAACTCCATTTTCACTAGTGACAATGTTCATTTCTGATATCATGAATGTGATTGTTACTAGTAAGAAAGCAATTTTAGATATCTGAAATTATATTGATATCAGAAATACAGTTTCAGATATCAAAAATTAACATTTTTACTAGTAGCAATTCAATTGTTGATATCTAGAATAGACATTTTTACTAGTAGCCTCATAATTCTTGATATCAGGAATTCGGATTTTTACTAGTAACAATGCAATTATTGATATCAAAAATGTATGGCAAGCCGTTTTAACTTTTATTCATTTCCAGGATATGAATCCTTGATATCAACAATTACATTTTTTGATATCAAGAATTCAATTGTTGATATCAACAATTAAATTCTTGATATCAACAACTGAATTCTTGATATCAAAAAATGTAATTGTTGATATCAACAATTGAATTTAGTTTTAGATATCTAAAATGGCTTTCTTACTAGTAACAATCACATTCATGATATCAGAAATGAACATTGTCACTAGTGAAAATGGAATTATTGATATCAAAAATGAGCATTGTTACTAGTAGCAATTCAATTGTTGATATCAAGAATAGACATTTCAACTAGTAACAATTTAATTCTTGATATCAAAAATAAAGGTTTTTACTAGTAATAATTGTATTTCTGATATGTGAAATTGGTATTTCAACTTGTAAGAAATCAATTCTTGATATCAACAATTGGTTTTGAATGGCAGTCTATGGTGACATTTCACTAGTGAAAATACAATTACAGATATCAACAATTATAATTTGTACTAGTTGAAATTCAATTGTTGATATCAAGAATTATCATTTTAACTAGTGAAAATGTAAATGTTGATATCAAGAATTAGCATTGTTACTAGTGGAAATGTTATTCCTGATATCAAAAATTGCCATTGTTACTAGGAGAAATCTAATTCCTGATATCAATTAGTATCATTTTAACTAGTGAAAATGTAGTTGTTGATATCAAGAATTCATATCCTGCGAATGATTAAAAGTCAAAACGGCTTGCCTATTGCCATTCCCAGGATATAAATCGTTATTATCAAGAATTATAGTTTTTACTAGTTGAAATTCAATTGTTGATATCAAGAATTATCATTGTTACTAGTGAAAATGTAAATGTTGATATCAAGAATTAGCATTGTTACTAGTGAAAATGTAATTCCTGAT
Organism: Meda fulgida; assembly: GCA_030578275.1. Lineage (NCBI taxonomy): Eukaryota > Metazoa > Chordata > Actinopteri > Cypriniformes > Leuciscidae > Meda > Meda fulgida. The sequence goes on from CM060636.1 coordinate 21,779,752, forward strand.
ATAAAAACTCGCGTCCCGAGATAACAGCGGAAAAACAGATGGGAAATAATTAACATAGCTGCTGGTCATAATATTAATGCATTCGATCTGATTCAACAGTAGTTTAAAAGGTATGCATTATATGAATGCTTGGCTAAAGAGATGCGTCTTTAATCTAGTTTTAAACTGGGATGGCGAGTCTGATCCTCGAACAATCTCAGGAAGGCTATTCCAGAGTTTAGGAGCTAAATGTGAGAACGCCCTCCCTCCTTTAGTGGACTTAGATATCCTAGGAATGACCAGAAGCCTTGAATTTAGTGATCTTAAAGAACACGATGGATTGTATGGCGATAGAAGGTCTGTTAAATGCACAGGAGCTAGACCATTTAGGGCTTTATAGGTCAGCAGTAATACTTTGTAATTGATACAGAACTTAATAGGTAACCAGTGTAGAGATGATAAAATTGGTGTTATATGATCATATTTTCTTGATCTAGTAAGAACCCTAGCAGCTGCATTTTGGACTAACTGTTGCTTGTTTATTGAGGATGCAGGACAACCAGCTAATAAAGCATTACAGTAATCTAGTCTTGAGGTCATGAATGCATGAGGAACAGATAGCATGTTACGTAGCTTAGCAATGTTTCTAAGGTGGAAAAAGGCTTTTCTTGTAACATATGAAATATTATTTTCAAAAGAAGAGTTGCAGTCTAGTATAACACCCAGGTCTTTTACTGTAGTGGATAAAGTAAAAGGACATCCTTCTAGATTAAAGTTGTATTATAAGAGGTTTTGTTGGTAGTTTTTTGGACCAATAAGTAATACCTCCGTTTTATCTGAATTTAATAGCAGGAAATTACACGTCATCCAGCATTTTATATCTTTAAGACACTCTGTCAATTTAGATGAGTTAGTGTTTTCATCTGGTCGTGATGAAATATATAATTGAGTGTCATCAGCATAACAGTGGAAATTAATTCCATGTTTTCTCTTTAATATTACCAAGTGGGAGCATATATATTGAGAATAGCAGAGGGCCTAACACCGATCCTTGCGCACTCCATAGTCTCCTGACGTTATCTTCGATTTTTCCCCATTTAAACAGACAAAATGGTGACGGTCTGATAAGTACGATCTAAACCAGCTTAATGCTTGTCCCTGAACACCATTGTAGTTTTGTAATCGATCCAAGAGTATTTTATGATCTATAGTGTCGAACGCAGCGCTAAGATCGAGTAGAACTAGTATTGAGATACAGCCTTGGTCTGAAGCTAAAAGTAAGTCATTTGTAATTTTAACTAGCGCAGTTTCTGTGCTATGATGCGGTCTGAATCCCGACTGAAATTTTTCATAGATATCATTTTCTTGCAAGAAAGAGCACAATTGAGCGGACACAACTTTTTCTAGTATTTTAGACATAAATGGAAGATTTGAAATGGGTCTGTAATTTGCTAGGTTATTTGGATCTAATTGCGGTTTCTTAATGAGAGGTTTTAGTACTGCCAGCTTGAATATTCTTGGATCATGACCTAAAAATAAAGATGAGTTAATAATATTGAGAAGAGGCTCTTCCACTACAGGTAACACTTCTTTCAGTAGTTTAGTGGGTATTGGATCTAATTAACATGTTGTTGGTTTAGATGCAATGATAAGTTTACTTAGCTCTTTCATAGTTGTAAAGCGGTGTAGTTGTTCTTGAGGGGCGATAATTGAGGCTGAATCATAAGACACCACAAATGATTGTACATTTACAATTGTGTTTCTGATGCTTTCTATTTTCTCAGTGAAGAAATTCATAAAATCATTACTACTACACTGTGACGGAATATTTTGCTCAGGTGATGTCTGTTTATTTGTTAGTCTAGCCATGGTGTTAAATAAAAACCTTGGATTATTTTGGTTATTTTCTATTAGTTTGCAGAGATGCTCAGCCCTGGCTGCTTTTAGAGCCTTTTTATAACGTGACACACTGTCTTTCCACGCGATTCTAAAGACCTCTAAATTACTTTGTTTCCATTTACGCTCTAAGTTACGAGTTTCTCTCTTGATAGCATGCGTAGCACTGTTGTACCATGGCGCTTTAGTTTTCTCTCTAACCTTTTTTAATCTAATTGGTGCTACAATTTCTAATGTACTAGAGAAAATGGTGCTCATAGTGCTAGTTAGTTCGTCTAGTTCATCTGTTTGTTTGGGTTCACTGAGCAGCTGAGATAGATCAGGTAAACTATTTGAGAATCTCTCTATAGTGGTTGGAAGGATTGTTCTGCCTGGTCGATAACGTGGCGCAACATGACAAATTTCAGCAGTATGTAATATGCAAGTTACCATGTAATGATCAGTGACATCATCACTTTGCGGTATAATATCTATTTCGGTTGTATTGGTTCCATAAGATATAATTAAACCTAGTGTATTGTTGTGGCAAAAATTCTGTTAAACGTCATCACTGCATAAGAGACACTCAGAGTCAAATTAATAAAAAAGAAAAGTATTTATTCTAGCAAGAAGGCCCAGTCGCCAACACAGCAGTTACCCTGTGAAGTGAGTGACGCACACCAGGAAGACATGAGACAGCCTTTATACTCTTTTCAAGGTTCCTCCTCACCCGCTGTACCTTTCACCCACTCAGATAAGGTCCCCACTGCTGTTCAGTTTCTACTTAAGGACACAAACTGGTACTGAAATTAACTGGCCAAAACTGACCGTCCCTAAGGTCAGAGGTCCTGTCCCATATGTTCCTGAAACGTCACGCACAAAAGCACGTACACACATATTCTTTTACACACTGAATAGGTTCTCTCTCTTATGATATCTGTTAGGAATAAATGACTATTAAAATTTCTACAACAGTATGATTTAGACGATAGGGGGACCACTGACGTTTTGCTTGACCCCAAAGGAGTTTAACAAATCTGTAAACGCAGCCCCTAACGCATCATTTGTGTTATCTACGTGTATGTTAAAATCTCCAACAATTATTGCTTTATCGACATTGACCAATAGATCTGAGAGAAAGTCTGCAAACTCTTTTAGGAAATCAGCATAGGGCCCTGGAGGTCTATATACAGTAGCCAAGGCTAGAGATAATAGGGATTTCTTTCTTACATCTGAGAGCATAACATTTAGCACAAGTACATCAAACGAATTAAACCTGTGACCTGTTTTCTGAGTAACATTTAGAATATCTCTATAGATTGTTGCAACACCACCGCCACGGCCGATCAGACGGATATTGAGATTTTCTGGTTTAATTACAATTAGATTTTTCCTAGATCCTACAGTAGATTTATTGTTTGGCCTACACTACTTAAGATATCAATTAAGTTGGGACAGCAAAGACTGTGATTTGGACTTTGACTTACTAGTCATATGGTTTGTAACGTTTTGGAGATGTTGTCCGACAGAACAGCCGCTCCGATTCTGCTGGGGTGCAGGCCATCAGCACGGTAGAGCCTAGGTCGCTCCCAAAACAGATTCCAATTATTATCCATACTTGCTCTGAAGCAGCAGCGTAGCAAATCGTAGCAGCGTAGACCAAATATAAACATTGTCATATCCATTGATTGGTCCTTAACTCAATCTGCTTGCAATCACATCATTCTCTATAGGGCTGATTGGATCCTGCTGTATCAGTAGCCAATGAGCTCGCTGCTCAGCCTTCAAATACTGGTCAGCATTTTCTGTAGCAGTTTCAGCAGCAGAAATAACCAACAGCAGTAGCAATAACGGCAAAAGTAATAACAGCAACTGTAGTGTAGCAGATCTATTCCGCCAAGACCAAACATATCAACATTGTCATATCCATTACACTCAGAGGGTTGTCATAACAGAACTAAGTTTTGATTTAATGATGAAAAGAAAACACCTTGAATACCTATTAATGAATATACATTAATTTAAAAAAAAAAATTCTGTAGGGAATTTTTATCTAACCTTGCCATATCATCTGATCTGATACTTTAAGGAACCTACTATACAAGATTATACAATTTTATAATCTGATTTGATAATCTGATTCTTTAATCTGAGGCAAAACGTGCATTTAAACTGACTTGACACTACAAAGTGCCTGCCTAATGTTCATAATTATGTATACACCAACAGTATATTCATAATAAACACATGATTTGGTCCATCATTTTCATGTAAAACTTTAAACTGCACACCCACAGTATGTCAGTTAAACAGACAACACAGACATTCGGGCAGTGACTCTGATCTAAACCGGATGTGGAGCGAGTCCAAGCGTCAGGTCAGGGCTGAGGCATGGCCGCTCTGAGCCACATGTCTTCCTCTAATGTCTGCAGGTCAGGAAACTGCTGGAGGATCTCAGGGCAGGGGGGGATAAAAAATTCTGGGTAAAGAGGACAGCTAGTTAGGCTGAGGGTCAAAATAGATGATAAAGTAATAGTTGATATATAGATGAAAACATTGTGACAAATTCATTGGCATCAGTCCATTTCAAGTGGTCAAATAGAGTTAATTTGACCAGAGTAATTACCTTTATGTATTGGTATTGCAAAACCACCAGTTTATATTTGCATTTTACTTGGTTTATCCATGGCGACATCCATGGCCCACAGCAAATTTTGGTTATATGGATGAGTACGGAAACCTCAAATCTGAGGTATTATAGCTAATTTAAATATATAAATACAGTTTCTCATATTCTTGTTTCTTAAATTGTGGTCACATTTACCATTATTCTGTGGATTTTCATGTCATTTTAACATGAATTTGCGCTATTGGGAATTTCGCACGAGGACAAAAGATTTCCCCACGTAGATTAAACAATGAGTTCAAGTTTATCATGCAGATTCGCTTTGTTGACCAACAGAAAACTGCTTGGTTTAAAAGTGACTTCTGTGTGAGATGTTTTTCACTTTAGAATACTGATTCAAATAATTAGTAATTGCTTCTGAAGGATTTGGTAATACTTGAGAGTCATTACAAGTAATTTACCATGATCTTCACTTTAGAATTAAATATAGATTATGCATTACTCACATGACCCTGTATAGAGGTTTTTTAATTGTTACCATTGTTGTGTTTTGCTTGCTGAATGTTTGTTGAAAAGTCTGTGTTTGACTCAAGCATGGTCAATTACAAGATATTGTACAAATGCAGAGGGATTATATCAACCCAATTAAAAGTTTCACAAGGTGTTTATGTTATATGTATATATGTATATGTTATATCATTCATACATGCTCCTTGCTGATCAGCTTATGTGATGTTCTCTCTAATTTTTCAGTTGTATTGACATTTAAGATTACTTTGGGCACTCAAACCAATCAATTAATCTTAACTGGGATTTTCTGAGTAAAAACGGTATAGTATGTGAATAGTACAGATTACCAGATTTTTACAATTAAGTTGAGACATTAAGTAAAGATGGGATATAGGGGTAGTATAATGCCCTTTTCACAAGATGTAAAAATAAGTCTCTGATGTCCCCAGAGAGTGTAGGTCTATGTGAAGTTTTAGCTCAAAATACCCCACAGATATTTTTTATAGCATGTTAAAATTGTCACTTTTTGAGGGTGAGCAAAAACGCTCCGTTTTTTGAATGTGTCTCCCTTTAAATGCAAATGAACTGCTGCTCCCGGCACAGAGGGCGGACAACAAGAAATTTCTGAATGGTTAATTGATGAATTTATGTATCTGATGTGAAGTTAAATATCTTCTAGTCATTGATTAGCATATTCTTTCATGGTAATCTATAAATTGCATTCCCGGGGGCGGGATTTATGTACATTTTAGGGTTAGTGATGTGACTAACCCGGGACGAAGCTTGGGTAGTCCCTACCAGCCATTTGTTGTAGTCCTTAAAAAGCATTTTCTGTAAAAGAACATATCTCCCTTAATTTACTTTGAACTTTGAGCGTCATAACTTTACAGATATTGATTATGTTTATGATGTTGCTAACAGCAACATTACACATTAACTAAAGTTATAAAAGTGAAATAATAATCAACCACCCCTTTAACTAAAAAGTGTTAGTTAGAACAACTGTTGGATTTTACAGTGTACAATGGAATGCGGTTTTAACTTAACTGAGTTATATTGACCCAACATACAATTTCCAATAAACACATGCACACCTGCTCTATGCTGATTTTGGGTTATTTAACACATTAAGTTGCATCAAAGTGAATATCGCAATTCAGAGCGCTACTCTTCAGCAAAATGGTATCCACAACATTCAATAACAGAAACTCCTAGATGTTCAACATAACTGAACATTACACATTAACATAAACTACCAATATCTTTCCCTTTACTGAAAAACACATAAAATAACACTTGCATTCCCTTGCAAAGAATGCTGGGAACTAATAGATCCACAGCCCAGGGCTGCATTTTCCAAAAGCATCGTGAGCTAATTTGATTGTACTTAGGCTCACGATGCTTTTGGGAAACGGAGTCCTGCAGTAGCATATCTAGCACACTTGAATAAACTTATTTTTTGTAAGGGTGAGAATCTGGGTGGTGGAGGACTAGATAGGAATGTAGAGGTACTGTACATACAAAGAGGTAATAAAAAAACACCAACTTTCCCATTTTTGGACCATTTGAAATGGACTGACCTTTTAGATGTTTTTACCTAACACAGTATTAACCACTTTAGCTATATCTGAACCCCCAAACAAGTAAGATAAAAAAAGGTTGCCCAAAGTCAAACTGGTTTGTCCTCTAAAAACCACTGACTCAATACCCACCATCAAACACACCATATATGACCCGAGGCCACTTCAGGGAAACGACACCATTTAACATGCCTATTGCCTTGTGGTGTAATTCATTTCCTTGCCACTTTTTACAGCATCCTATTTGTCACCATCATAGCCACAGCCTTACCTCAGCAAGCCACATGACCGTAATGGGACATTAAACAGGGCAAAGCATAAAGTCAATTCTCATCCAAACAGTCCTGACATAAATCATTACAATCCCCTATAAGAGAATGCTGTTATTTTACTGCATCAGAATCCTGCATATGCAGTGCTTTCTTGCAGTAAACGTCTAAATGAGAAACTATTATTTATGTCCTTTTCATGTCATTTGTGTTGAGATCAAGCGAAATACAGTATAGTAAATTTAGAAAGCTCGGGTAAGGGCGCATATGCCTGTGGTGACTTTACACCCATTTCACAACATGAAGGGTAAACAGAAAACCGATCCATGAACTCTTCTTGATAACTTTCACAACTAAAACTCAAGCAAGGATTAAACCTGCACAAATACACCACTATACAGTAGATCTGCTACCAGCTATTGTAAAGGGTTAGGTCACAAACAACATTAGAGCAAGTTCAACTACTGAGCTAATCAAATTACAGGACGATTCTTGTCAGTTGTAAACTTGTCCATTTTTGAGTGATAAATGTTGACCTAGAAATACCTCAAAGTACTCAAGTGTACAAAAGAAAATGGAAGGGGGAGGTGAAGTGTTTTTCTCACGTCTACATCCTTTTTTTATTTTCCATTTGGTTTCTGCCTTCGGAAAATACCTCTTTTTGTCTGTCTAACTGGGTCTGGGAGTATGTTTTATAATATAATCATTTCAGATGACGACCTTTATGTAAACACAGTAAACTTTATTCCACCTTCTCTATTTTGGAGAAGCATACTTCACTTTTTCAGGTCATATTTTACATTATACATTATATTGTGACATTTAATCAAGCAAACTTTTCCTCAAGCATTATGTAACTACAATTTTGCTCACTGAATTTTATTTACCTATTTTCCTGTATTCAATAATGAAAACACTTGTGTTGCTATGTAGAATATGTTCATATGTATAAAGGAACATTCCGATATTAAGCAGAATATACACTCTTAAACATAAAGGTTTCAAAAGTGGGTTTGTCTAAGTGACGCCATTTAAGAACCATTTGGGGTTCCCCAAAATAATCTTTCATTTTTTTTCTTAGTGTGAAGAACATTGAACCTTTTTCCACAAAATAGCCTTTTGTGCAATGAAATGCTTCATGGAAATATAAAGAACCTTTATTTTTAAGAGTGCAGACATTAATCAGAAATCTGATTCTGTGCATGTAAATGTGATCGATGGATCTCTGAGAATGCATGTGGGGATATTCTTTCACAAAATATTGGGATATGATACACTTTGAAATAAAAGATGATTTGCAAGAAGTCAAATCTTTCATTATTATGGGAGTTAAAACTAAAAAGGTCCAAAGTCATCATTCAATCCTCAGACATGGGCAAATATCAGAAATCACTGTATGGCTGTTTGAAAACAATGAGGGAATTTAGACTCCTTGTCATTCTTTAGTCTTATGTAGACTGTACACAGCATGTCATTGACACACTGGGTGCTTTTAAATATTTGGAAGTTGTTATCAGGCAGTTATAATAAGCACTTCTAAAATAATTACTGGATTCTGCAAAGTACAGTATGTGAGGTCCATGGCATTATGAGTTTGTTTTGCAAGAGCTGCAAAAGTTCTGGTTTGTGTCTTAAAGTATGTCAAATTCTTCAAGCACAATTGAATATTTAGCATTTTCATTGTTGAGACTCTTTTTTTTTTTTTTTTTTTTTTTTTTTTTTTTTTTACTTTACCCTGAAAGTCAATAGACAGGTTTAATTTCTTCAGTGTTGCCTAAACACAGTTAGCTATTTAAACAAGCCTGCACTTTGTTAATTATAGAATGTAATTGCAGGCCTAATTGGATTTAATAGTGACTAATAACCAGGTACAGAAACTTATTTATACAGTATAGACAAGTTGATAACAAACGTTCACAAACATTCCCACAAGCTCACCCATAATGCTGCCCGTAGGGCAATGATATTTATTATTTTTAATGCTGTATCGGCGTTTAGTACAGTTACAATTCATCTCTCTCTCTTTCTTTAGAGTAATCAATGCACATTCTGTACAAGGGGTTGTTTCCTGGGTTGGCACACTCAGATCACTTTAGTCTCAGCCTAAATGAGACATTGTACAAAGAAAACAGACTATAAACAAAGTTAATGAAAAAATATTTTTAATATGCTATTTATGGTGACACTTTCTATAACACAATGAAGGTGCGGCTTCCGCTAAGTTATTGCCAAAATGTAGAAGAACTAACTGAGGGCAGAACGTAAGACAATCAAACTACCCTTTGTTAAAAAGAAGTACACTAGCACATTTCTAAAATAAGACTTAAAGACGTAATACACTTGAAAAGAAAATACTTAACTGCGAACTGTATGCAATGTTTTTAGTCACGTAATTGCATGTTATTTACAACTGAATAAAAAAGTTGTCACAGTTCGCAGGTTCACTTGCTCATTCTGTGTGTGTCTGCTCTGATCTGATTGCCCATGAGCGTCAGCTGTGCTGACGAGCAATCAGATCAGTCGCAGGTGTACCTCGTTTGTGAGTCCTATATGTAGTGCTGTGTTTGTCATGTGCAGTGTCAGATCGTTGTTTCCCTGGTCCTGTTCGGGTCTCATGTTTTGTCTGCAGTCTCATGTTTCTTGTTCTCACAAATTCCTGCATCTCTCTGCCAGCCGTTTCGGACTCTGCTTCAGTGGATTATCTGGTTTGTGTTGTTCTCACTCTGCTTCTGTGGATTATCTGGCTCGTGGATTATCTGGCTCGTGTCTTACTAGTTTCCTGGACCATGCTTCGCCCACTGCAGTCACCTGCGCTGCCAAGGGTCTGTTCCAGACAGAGGACTTCACCAGCCTTCCTGTTTTCGCTGTTCACTGTTTGTTAATAAATAACTTTTAATTGCATTTGGATCCTGTGACTCATACCCTAACATAACGATCTGACCAACATGGATCTGACCAGAACAACGCACGTTTTGATCGACAGGACGAACAAATCACAGTGACCGGTCGTGCTGTTCAGACCTTGGTGGCGCAGGTGTCAGAACTCTCCTCCCAATTTCAACAGCTGAGAGTCGAGTCTGCCCACGGGACCACTGCGCCCAATCCACCACCCGCTGTTCGACCCCCGGCCCAGCCTTCCAACAGTCCGGAGCCTCGTCTACCTCCTCCTGCTGCCTATTCGGGTGACCCACAACTGTGTCATGCATTCCTGACTAAATGCTCACTGTTTTTTGCTCTCCAAGCATCTTCATTCCCCACAGAGGAGTCCAAAGTAGCCTTTGTAATCACACTACTCTCTGGACGAGCGGCGCTGTGGGGAACCGCTGTATGGGAGCAAGGGCATCAGTGCTTGACGTCCTTCCAGTCCTTCGGCGCGGAACTCAAGAAGGTGTTTGATCGCGCAGTCTCAGGGAGGGAGGCGGCCAGGTTCTTGGCAGACCTTCGGCAGGATCATAGGTCAGTGGCGGACTATGCCATCGAGTTCCGGACACTGGCCACGGAGTGCAAGTGGAACAGCGAGGCGCATTGGGACATCTTTCTGCATGGGTTGGCCGATCGCATCCAGGGTGAGATCTACACTCTGGCCCTACCTGCATCACTGCCTGATCGATTTAGCCATTCGAGTGGACTCAAGACTGCAGCGTCGAGATCTGGTAATGCAGAGGAGTTCGATTCCAGATGTACAGAACCATCCACTTTCACCTTCCTGTGATGCGGTCGGCCCAACATTCGACCCGGAACCCATGCAGGTGGACAGAGCTCGGCTCTCCCGGGAGGAGAAGGAGCGGAGGAGAGCCCAGGGGCTGTGTATATACTGCGGGACCAGGGGACACTTTGCCACGAAATGCCCGGTAAAAGCCAAGGCCCGTCAGTAGCGAGGAGGTTACTGACGGGTGGCATTGCTTTCAAGGAAACCTCCAGAGAGTTGACGCTCCTCTTCGTAACTCCTATCATTTGGTCCGCGTCAGGAAGGGGGATGAGTGGAAAACCGCTTTTAACACCCCCAGGGGGCACTTTGAATACTTAGTTATGCCGTTTGGGCTTTCCAACCTCCCCGCGGTTTTCCAGGCACTCGTCAACAACGTGTTGAGAGACATGGTCGATCAGTTCATATATGTCTACCTGGATGACATATTGATTTTTTTTTTTTTTCTTCGTCTCTCTAGGAACACGTTCAACACGTCAGATGCGTGCTTCAGAGGCTGTTGGAAAATGGGCTTTATGTCAAGGCGGAGAACTGCGTTTTTAATGCACAGTCTGTCCCCTTTCTAGGATGCATCGCGCCGTCTGAGGGGATGCTTATGGATCCCGACAAGATTCAGGCAGTGGTAAATTGGCCAACTCCTGCAAGGCCCTGCAGAGGTTTCTGGGCTTTGCCAATTTTTACCGACGTTTTATTCGCAACTATAGCCAACTAGCTGCGCCTCTGACCGCCTTGACCTCCACCATGACGACGTTAGGGTGGTCTAGTGCAGCCGAGTCTGCATTTTCCAAACTTAAGGACTGCTTTTTTTTTTTCAGCCCCCATTCTGGTTGTCCCTCATTCTTCTCATCAGTTTGTGGTTTAGGTCGACGCGTCAGAGGTGGGGGTAGGCGCGGTTCTCTCCCAACGCTCTCCCGCAGACAAGGTTCATCCGTGCGCGTATTTTTCTCATCGCTTGTCCCCTGCCGAACGTAACTACGACATTGGTAATCGAGAATTGTTGGCAGTCAGGATAGCCTTGGAGGAGTGGCGTCATTGGTTGGAGGGCTCGGGGGTACCCTTTATCGTTTGGACTGATCATAGGAACCTCGAGTACATCAGGTCCACCAAACGTCTATACTCTAGGCAGGCTCGGTGGGCACTTTTTTTCGGTCGATTCGATTTTTCCATTTCCTACCGTCCAGGTTCCAAGAAAATCAAACCTGACGCATTGTCCTGCATTTTTGACCAATCTGAATGCCCGGTTTCTCCCGAGTCCATCGTTCCACAGAGTCGTGTGGTGGCAATGCAGACCTGGGAGATCGAGTCGAAGGCCTGCACTGCCTTACATGGGGTAGTGCCTCCTCCCGGATGCCCACCAGGTCGATTGTTTGTGCCAGAGAGATTGCAGTCCAACGTTATCCATTGGGGTCATTGTTCCAAGCTAGCTTGTCATCCAGGAGTTAATCGTACCATCTTTCTCATTAAACAACGGTTCTGGTGGCAGACCATTGCTCGCGACACTCGTCGTCTTGTTTTGACCTGCTCCGTCTGTGCTAGCTGTAAGACTTCCACTCGTCCTCCGGCTGGGCTCCTTCAACCGTTGTCAGTGCCTTCGAGACCCTGGTCACATTGCGCTACATTTCGTCACAGGCCTCCCTGCCTCACAGGGTAACACGGTGGTTTTATCCGTGGTGGACAGGTTCTCGAAGGCAACTCATTCCATCCCTCTGCCCAAATTACCTTCAGCCAGAGAGACAGTGGTGGCTGTCATAGACCACGTTTTTCGGATTCATGGCCTCCCGGCAGACGTGGTCTCTGACAGAGGTCCCCAGTTTATATCCAAATTTTGGAGAGAGTTTTGCCGGTTGCTGGGGGCGAATGCCAGTCTTTCTTCTGGGTTCCATCCCCAGAGCAACGGACAGACGGAGAGGGCCAACCAAGATTTAGAACGGGGGTTGCGATGTTTAGCTTCACAGAATCCGTCCTCTTGGAATCAGCACATCTCATGGGTTGAGTACGTGCATAACTCATTACCAGTGTCGTCCACGGGCCTGTCTCTGTTTGAGAGTAGTTTAGGGTACCAGGTTCAGGGTTTCCTAGTCTGGAATCCGAAGTCGCGGTTCCCTCCGCTCACAAATTCGTCCAGAGGTGCAGACACGTCTGGAGAACGGCCAGGGAGACCCTTCTCCAGGTGGGTTTGCGCACCAAGGCCCAGGCCGATCGCCACAGGTCGAAGCCTCCCATCTACGTCGCTGGTCAAAAAGTGTGCCTTTCATCTACTGATATTCTTCTGCGCTCCGCTTGCAGAAAACTTGCTCCAAAATTTATTGGCCCGTTTACCATCACCAAGATCCTTAGTCCGGTGACGGTCCGCCTCAAATTTCCTCCGGCGTACCGGAGAATTCATTCTGTTTTCCATGTTTCAAAGATCAAGCCCTTTTTTCGTTCTCATATTAATCCGCCAGCCCCGGTTCCCCCCCCCCACCGCCGCAAATCGTAGATGGGGAACCATTTTATTCGGTTAACCATATTATGGACGCTAGGTGGGGGGGACGTGGATTCCAGTACTTGATGGACTGAGATGGTTACGGTCCGGAGGAGAGGAGTTGGGTTCCTGCCCGAGACATATTGGATCATTCCCTTATCGATGCTTACAATCGTCAGGTAGGTCCCTCTGGGAGCGTCAGGTGACGCTCCTAGGGGGTGGGGTAATGTCACGGTTCACTTGCTCATTCTGTGTGTGTCTGCTCTGATCTGATTGCCCATGAGCGTCAGCTGTGCTGACGAGCAATCAGATCAGTCGCAGGTATACCTCGTTTGTGAGTCCTATATGTAGTCCTGTGTTTGTCATGTTCAGTGTCAGATCGTTGTTTCCTTGGTCCTGTTGGGGTCTCATGTTTTGTCTGCAGTCTCATGTTTCCTGTTCTCTCGGTTTCCTGCATCTCTCTGCCAGCCGTTTCGGACTCTGCTTCAGTGGATTATCTGGTTCGTGTCGTTCTCACTCTGCTTCTGTGGATTATCTGGCTCGTATCGGTCTTACTGGCTTCCTGGACTACGCTTCGCCCACTGCAGACACCTGCGCTGCCAAGGGTCTGTTCCAGAACGAGGACTTCACCAGCCTTCCTGTTTTTGATGTTCACTCTGTTTGTTAATAAATAACTTTTACTTGCATTTGGATCCTGTGATTCATACCCTAACATAAGTATCATAGTTAAAATTCATATTGAATGCAATTAGTTTATAAAAGTCTGCTTTTTGACAGACTTAAGTTCATCTTTTTATAATTTCATAATTGCTTCTATTGTCTTTGAAATAAGTACACTACAGGTGCAAATTCAATACAATTAAACAACATTGCAATCATGAAATGGCCATAGAAATAAACTTTTTATGTAAAAGTTCAAAGCATGAAGTATTAATTATACTGAATTTTTTAAAGCATAAAATGCATATGGCAGTTATTTGCCATGTGTAAAAAAAAATAAAAAGTAAATATAAAAGTATATTACAATGCTAAGGAAACATTTAGCTCTATTTGTGTTTTCAGTAACATAACTGCTTTTAGCATAACACTAACTGGCTAAAAAGCTCTTGAATAGCTAGAACAAGATAATGCACTAGACTCTTTTGATCTGGCATTGAGGAATGGGAATAGGATTCTGTTGGGGGATTGGATCTTGCATAGCAACAGCATCTACCAGCAGGCACTATCTGCACCATGTTAGCTAAACCCCTTGGTTTGTTGTATGAGTAGGGGATGGATGTCAAGCTTAAGCTTTTGGGCTAGGTAACTTAAAGAAAAAAAATAATCATATTGTTTAGAATTGTGTCGATCGAGAGTTCTCAACTCTTGCCCTTGAGGTCCACTTTCTTGAAGAGTTTAGCTCAAACATTGATCCAACTCACTTGATTAGGGGTGCATCTCAATCAGCTCCCTAGTTCAGTACTAATCAGGGAGTCAGCATTTTAAAGGCCGTCTCTTTCAAAAAATCCTGCCAGTCCACTAGAACGTTCGCTGCCTATAAAGTCCCACAATGCACTGTGAAAACCAGAGAGCATCAATGCTCTAGCCTGGTTAAAACCAGACCATTCTCAGTTGTAACTGAGTTATGGTCTGGCAAAGCGTCATAGACAAATCATTTCCAGAGGGGCGTCACCAACGGACATCGCGGATAGACCTAAAACCAATCAGAGCGATGGAGATGACGTATGCAGAGTGGGTGTTGTTCTTTGCTCGGTTTTTAACAAAAAGGAAACGTTCAAATCGCTTAAAACAGACGCGATAGCTGATTCGAACAAGTGATGTTCGACGGCGGCATCCATCTTTGTAATGTAGGCTAAAATCTGCTTCAAAATCCCAGCGCTGTTGTCATTGTGTAAAGCCCGCCCCAATGTTTCTGATTGGTTCCTCGATTTCGACGGATTGGAAATGGGCTTGAATGAGATCTTTGCCAGACTAACTTTCAGAGCACCTAAGCACTTGAGGTTGTTTTACGAGTTCGCACTTTCGTGATGTAACACTGCTTTGACTGCTGGGAAGAAGTCTATTTCTTAGGTATTTATGGGATGGGAGATCTCCTGGGAAAACTAGGTTTCTGCTGGAAGAGGTGTTAGAGAGGCCAGTAGGGGGCGCTGCTCACCATGTGGTCTGTGTAGATCCTAACCCCAGTATAATGATGGGGACACTATCCTGTCAAAAAGCACCGTCCTTCGGGTGAGACGTTAAACCAATGTCCTAACTCTTTGTGCTCATTAAAAATCCCAGGATGTCCTTCAAAAAAGAGTAGGGGTGTAACCCTGGCATCCTGGCCGAATTTGTCCATTGGCCTCTATCCATCATCATGGCCTCCTAATCATCCCCATACTATTTGGCATCACCATAACTTCATCGCCTCTCCACCAATAAGCTGGTGTGTGGTGGGTGTTCTGGCGCAATATGGCTGCCGTCACATCATCCAGGTGGATGCTGCAGTATTGGTGGTGGTTGAGGAGATTCCCCTTCTATGTAAAGCGCTTTGAGTGCCGTGAAAAGCACTATATAAATGTAGCAACTTATTATAACTGATTCGCGACCACGGAAGCTAGGGTGCTGATTGAGACGCACCCTGTTTTAGTAATCCTGAAGACCTTGGTTAGGTCGTCAAGGGTGTTTGATTAGGGCTGGAGCAAAACTCTGCAGGAAAGTGGACCTTAGGGGCCAGAGTTGAGAAGCCCTGATGTACTATAGATATTGTGTAGTTTTGGAACCTGTTGACTTTTATTGTATGGACAACAACAGCAGACAGTCTTCAAATTATCACCTGTTGTGTTCCACAGAAGAAACAAGGTTAGGAACCACATGAGGGTGAGTAAATGATGACAGAATTGGGGGAACTATCGAAGTTTTAACCTTTAAGTATAATGCGGGTGATGTGGCTGTCTGTTCACAAACACATGAATATGTGAATTTGTTTGTGATTGGGGGAACGCATCATGTAATTTCCTATTTTTTTTTTTTTTTTTTGGCAGTCAATGCCTGCACCTCCAGTGAATGACAGTCCTCTTATCTGCTACGAGAAGCAAAGTGTTTGAGAATGAGTGTGCCACTGCTGAAACACAATGTACCCAGTCGTAAGTCTTGGAAAGAATGTTACTACTCTGACACACTTCCCCCGCTTATAACTTTGATGGGGTGAGACAATGAGTGCATGAGCCACGCATTGACTGTTGGAATTTAAGCTAAAAAAAATCTCTGTGTTGAAATAGACAGTAGTATATCAGGCCACATATGCAAATTAATTTCAAGTAGTAGCTCTCGTACATTGCGTACAGACTCTGTACCGGCTCTGAGTACAGTCCCATGAGCATTTCGATATCACATCACCATGGTGATGGAGAACTTGACCAGTGTGTGTCAGGCAGCACTGGTGGTCAGATTCGAATGGTTCTTAATACTAATGCGTACCTGATGTAAGGCAAGTCAATCAGCTGTGTTTCAGTAACCATGGTGACAGCGTCCAGGTCTTGTTTATGTTTGAGGGAAAGCAGAGACCAAATGATGGAAAAGAGACAAATAAATAAATGCTGGATTATTTTATAACACAAAGCAATTTTTAGATTGAGGCTAAGGTGCCTCTCTCAAAACTGGAATAAATGAGGCTGGTAGAACACATTAAAATTGTGGTTCTAGTGCGCCCACCAATGTAATGCTAATATCAAACATTAATGGACTTTCCATATAAATTTAAATCCTGTTATGCAAAGTAGCTCAAAATAGACAAAGTTCTACAGCGCCGGGAGACTAATTTCTCATTATTATTATTATTACTACATCAACTGATTTGAGTATAAGCAAGTCAAGTCAAGTCAAGTGTATTTATATAGCGCTTTTCACAATATAAATTGAATCAAAGCAGCTTCACAGTATCAATCAAATACCATAACAATGTTTGTTTCTTAGTGGAAAAAACATCCACGTTTGGGCTGATCAATGGTATTAATGCTTGGTTAATTCATTTGAATATACCCAAGCAATGGAAGTATTAAACATTAAGTATCTTTGGCCGAAAGTTTTTGCAAGTTCCGTTTTTTAGGTTTTGTTTAAAGCATATCGGCTCTCTAACTGACAAATCTTCCCTAGTGAAAAATAAATATATTAATATGTATTTGAAATACATTTATTTTATGCTAAGTATATTTCAAATACATTTATATATGTATGTACTTAATATAAATACCCTGTAATTGTACTTTTACTGTACTAAATTTATATACTGTCTGCTAAATTGGAACACCTAATTTTGTACTTAATGCACTTTAGTTATCCAGAAATAGTGCTGACGTTTAACTACAGATACTTAAGAAAATGTATGTCACAGGATGAAGAAGGTGAAGGAGACTCCAAAAAGGGTTTAATAAAGGGTCCTATATTGACAACTAACTCAGGTAATCCACAAAGATGAAGGCAAAGTAACAGCATGTCTACACGTAAACAAGAACAACAACCGACAACTGAAGGGTGAAACAGAGCAATTCAAATACACAGTGATAATGAGATAATTGTCACCGGGTGAACAAGCCGGGAACCAAAAAATTGTTGACTAGTTTCAAGGGGGAAGAAATGCCGGTGTAACACCGGGCCGGCTCTGGGTTTACCTGTCATGGCCGCCGACCATAACAAGCGCCAGCTGAAGCCAGTGAGTAGCGCTTCATTGAATCATGAGGGGTTTGAAGAGAGGGGTTTGAAGCACAGTAGGGTGTGAAAGAATGCTCTGGCAGTAGGAAAGCTCTACAGGAGTGCTCGATTGGATTGTAGCAGCGGCAGTGAGCAGTGAAAAGTGCAGCAAGCAGAGGTTTAAGACCTGATCGGGGTTCTATGTTGAGTCCCCCGAGACATGCTCATTAAGTGAGTCATTTTAAAGAAACCACGAACAGCAACACAACGAAGTAAGTGAGAAAACTTCAAAGAGGAAGAAAGAGAGTGACTGGCAGAAAAGAGAGTGGAAAACCGCTGCAGGATTCACGTGATTCACTGAGGAAAAGTTAAGTGTACCCCTTTTAATGATTTACCTCTTAGAGAAAGACACATGTGAAGATTGCCATCACCAGTGTACGACTAACCTGTGTTTGTGGGCAGTGTGTGTTATCCTGTTGACAGTAACAGTAGCGGCTGGGAAGATCGCTGAATCGATGTTCATCTTCTGAGTCCACTATTCTTTGGTTCATCCATCCTATGCAGAAAAGAGAAACGAGTCGATTAATCACTGTGAAGATAGAGAGAGTTTGCAGTGTCTGAAAGAGTGAACTAAACACGTGTGGAGATTTACAACAGTGATTTATGCACGAGTGCGGTGAGATCAAACAACTGTGTTTTCTCTGAGTTTCTGACGGATGAAATTGACCTATAACTTTGAAGATTCTTTCGAATTGATCTGTCCCTTCACCTGTGTCCAGGTCTCGGGATTGTGTGTATGGTGCAGAGGAGAACAGCTTGACGCACCTCTATTGCCACCGTTCACGAGCACTGTGCACCACGGCAAAGAAGGTCCAGCCTCCCTGTTTCTCCCAACGGCGCCGTTCTGACCCACCCAGAACGAGAGCGAAGGCTGGTAAAGTACCCCATTTCTGTCATCGAAGTCACTGCCTGTTCCACGAGCTAATTCAACGAGTCTGACGATGAGAGAAGTCACTGTCTGTCTCACGAGCTTATTCGACGAGTCTGACGATGAGAAAAGTCACTGTCTGTCCCACGAGCTTATGCAAAGAGTCTGACGACGAGAGAAGTCACTGCCTGTTCCACGAGCTTATTCAATGAGTCTGACGACGAGAAGTCACTGTCTGTCCCACGAGCTTATTCGACGAGTCTGACGACGAGAAAAGTCACTGTCTGTCCCACGAGCTTATGCAACGAGTCTGACGACGAGAGGAGCCACTGCCTGTTCCACAAGCTTATTCGACGAGTCTGACGAAGAGAGAAGTCACTGTCTGTCCTACGAGCTTATTCAACGAGTCTGACAACGAGAAGAGCCATTGCCCATCCCATGAGCCACCAGGAGAGGGATATACTTACTTGAAAAACAGAAGAGTACCTACCAGCGCTCCCCTCCCCGTATCGTACCACAGCCACGAACGTCCCTGCCCCTGCTTTTATCCCTTTTAATTTTAATAAAAATACTTACCTTTTAAACTTACTTTGGTTGTCTGCCTCTGGTGTCTGCTCCTCCGGAGTGTGGTAAATAACCCTTGGCTTTAAAATCGGTGACATAATGAACAGGTGTGATGATTAGATGTGTGTCCATGACAACTGATGACTGGCGGAAAACAAAGATGGAATATAAACTTAGAAGAAAAAATAGATAGAAGATAAAATTAAAGTTCATGACAAAGAATCAAATCAAAGACAACTGATTGTCTTCATGACATTACACCACTCCCGGGAGGCGCGACTTCGCGCTGTAACAGAACATAAAAAAGATGAGGGACTGAGTGAGGGTGGGGGCTTTGAAGGTTGACAAAGGGATGGTTACAGGAGGTGGTAACGGAGGAATTGTGTAACAGGACGACGATCCCCTGGCAGAGCTGATGGTGATAGGCTGATGCTGCCGACAAAGTGCCGACAGCCCACTGCAGAGTTGAGGCAGGGAGGAGCCAAGGTGTAATGGCCTGCAAGTCAGTGGCAGAAGAAGAGTGACGACTGACCAAGGGGAAGCCGGTGGGACGAGTGTGGCGAGGGGGGCGTGGTTCCGCGAAGTCTGTAGCGGGAGAGAAGTCAGCGAGCCGCGCGGTGAGTAAGTGGGTCAAGTGCAGATAACGAACACCTGGGTCTGATTGCAGTAATTGGCGTGGAGACTGCATATAAGCTGCCGGCGGTGAGAGTGAGGGAGAGAGAGACCTGGGACTCGCAGTACGATTGTGGACGTGTGGTTCAAGAAACCGTAGACTGAGTGTTTTGTTCTGTGACTGTTTGTTTCCTGTTTGCCGTGAGTGCATCACGGCGGCCGCGCACGAGCGCACTGTTTGAATTTGCTCTTTGCTGAAGAGAATAATAAAGTGCGAGTCCCAAACTTCGCCGACCCCGTCTTCTTCTTCCTCCAACTACACTGAATTCACTACACTGGTGCCGAAACCCGGGAAGGAGAAGACTGCCGCCGCCATGCAGACCCCGCCGGGAACGCCATTTGCGGAGCTCATCCAAACGCTCGCGGGTCTTCACCGGGAGCAACACCACGCCCTGCTGGCTGTAAAAGAGGAGCAGGATCAACGGTTCCAGATGCTCCTCCAAGGCCAGCAAGAAGACCGCGAGCTGTTCCGGAGCTGGCTCGACCGGGAGGTTCGGGCCGTCCCCGCTACAGCTACGGCCTCGGCCCCGCCCCTGCCTCTCAACAAAATGGGTCCCCAGGACGATCCGGAGGCGTTCCTGGACCTCTTTGAGAGGTCGGCCGAGGCCCAGGGATGGCCCCAAGCGGACTGGCCCATGCGACTCATCCCACTGTTGTTGGGTGAGTCCCAGATCGCCGCCAACCAGCTGCCAGTCCAGAACCTCCTGGTCTACGAAGACCTGAGGCGCGCCATTCTGCAGCGGGTCGGCCGGACCCCCGAACAACATCGCCAGCGGTTCCGGTCCTTGAGCCTGGGGGAGTCTGGCCGGCCCTTCGTGCTGGCGCAACAGCTCCGGGACTCCTGCCGCAGATGGCTGATGGCCGACGGAGGCGACGTCGAGGATGTCATCAACAAGGTGGTACTGGAGCAGTTCGTCACCACGCTACCGAGGAAAACTGCTCAGTGGGTCCAGTGCCACCGCCCGACGTCGCTGGACCAGGCCATCCACCTGGCGGAAGACCACATGGTGGCGTGCTCAGGGGTCGGCGAGCCCCTTCCATCGGCTTCTCTCTCTCCATCTCTCTCTCACTCTTTCTCTACCCCTTCTCTCCCCAAACCTGTGCCCCTTCCCAGGTCTCGCGGGGGGCTGGTGCCCCGGCCGGCGCCAAGGTGGAGGACAGGGACACCGGCGGAGCCCGTCCCTGCGTCCCGGGCCCCACCCAGGGGGCCCGCTTCAACCGACTACCCTGTCCCGAGTCCGGCAGCCCTGCACTCTCCACGCCAATTCCTTGACCCGCTTCCCGCCACTGGAGCGGCGGGGAGGCCTGGGCCGGCCTGTTGGCGCTGCGGGGACCCGGGTCACTTTGTAGATCGGTGTCCGGTTATGGAGGTGGGGACGCTGATCCGAGTCCCCGACGCGCCGCAGGCTGCCCCCGATCAAACTGGCCTGTACCAGATACCAGTGAGTATCAAGGGGGGTACTTATCAGGCTTTGGTGGATTCAGGCTGTAACCAAACCTCTATACATCAAAGTCTGATACAACCGGGAGCATTGGATAGCAGCCGCATGGTTAAGGTGCGGTGTGTGCACGGGGTGGTGGTGAGATACCCGTTAATGTCGGTTGTAGTTCAATTCAGGGGGCAAAAGCATAGTGTGGAGGTGGCCGTTAACCCTCACCTCCAGCATCCGCTCATTCTGGGAACGAATTGGCCGGCCTTTAACGAATTATTGGGGGTATTATCAGCGGGTGCCTCTTGGAAAAAACAAAACAGGGGAAAGACAGCGGTTGTTCAGCTGGGGGATGCTGAGCCGGGACCAACGGGTCCTGCTGCAGGGGAACAGAGGGCTCTGGAGAGAACGGTTCTCTCCGAGCGCGATGATTTTCCCCTGGAGCAGTCCCAGGATGAGACTCTAAAGAACGCCTTCAATCAGGTCCGCTCCATCGACGGCCAGCTCCGCCATCCAGACCAACCGCTCTCTTATCCCTATTTTGCTGTTTTAAAAGATAGGTTGTATCGGGTGACCCAAGACGCCCAGACAAAAGAAGATACAACACAGTTGTTGGTTTCTAAAAGCCGCCGGGAAATGCTTTTTCAGGCGGCTCACTCTAACCCAATGGCCGGGCATTTAGGGCAGGCGGCGACACTAAACCGTCTCATGGCCCGGTTCTTCTGGCCGGGCATTCACGAGAACGTGCGCAGGTGGTGCGCGTCTTGTCGTGAATGTCAGTTGGTGAATCCACCGGCCAATCCAAAAGCACCATTGTGCCCCCTTCCGTTAATGCAGGTCCCCTTCGAGAGAATTGGTATGGACCTCATCGGGCCATTAGAGCGGTCGGCACGAGGGCATCGCTTTGCGTTGGTTATGGTAGACTACGCAACGCGATACCCAGAAGCAGTTCCGCTTCGCAACATTTCGGCTAAAAGTGTTGCGAGCGCACTCTTCTCGCTAATCTTCCGAGTGGGAATCCCCAAGGAGATTCTCACTGATCAGGGCACGGCGTTCATGTCACGAACGATTCGCGAACTCTACGAATTGTTGGGCATTAAATCGATTCGAACTAGCGTCTACCACCCACAGACAGACGGCTTAGTGGAAAGATTTAATCGCACTTTGAAGGCCATGATTCGTAAGTTCGTTCACGAGGACGCCAAA
Organism: Meda fulgida; assembly: GCA_030578275.1. NCBI lineage: Eukaryota > Metazoa > Chordata > Actinopteri > Cypriniformes > Leuciscidae > Meda > Meda fulgida. The sequence goes on from CM060636.1 coordinate 21,802,229, forward strand.
AATTGGGATAAATGGCTAGAACCCCTCTTGTTCGCTGTACGCGAGGTCCCACAAGCCTCCACGGGGTTTTCCCCCTTCGAGCTCCTCTACGGACGGCAACCCCGCGGGGTGCTTGACGTTCTTAGAGAGACTTGGGAGGACGGACCGACCGCTGCTAAGAACGAAATTCAGTATGTCCTGGACCTGAGAACAAAACTCCACACTTTGGGGCGGCTATCAATGGAGAATTTGTTACGGGTCCAGGGCAGACAGAGTCAGCTTTACAACAGGGGAACTAGACTCCGCCAATTTGCACCGGGAGATAAGGTACTTGTATTACTCCCTACTTCCAGCTCTAAATTACTCGCAAAGTGGCAAGGGCCCTTTGAGGTCACACGGCGAGTTAATGATCTTAACTATGAGGTAGCCCGTACAGACAGAGGTGGAGCACATCAAATCTATCACCTCAACCTCCTCAAAAAGTGGGTTGAGGCAGAGTCAGTGATGCTGGCGACGGTGGTGAGTGGAGAGGAGGATCTCGGGCCTGAGGCGAGCTCAAAATCGCAATCTCTCGCGCTGGCTCTTGGTGGAGATCACCTCTCGCCCTCCCAGCTCACTGACGTGAAAAATATTCAAGCCGAGTTTGCGGATGTGTTTTCTCCTCTGCCTGGTCGGACGAACCTCATTCAGCACCACGTTGAGACGGAACCTGGGGTAGTGGTACGTTGCCGCCCGTATCGTTTGCCTGAACACAAGAAAAAGGTAGTTCAGACTGAATTAGAATCTATGTTGGAGATGGGGGTAATAGAAGAGTCGAGCAGTGACTGGGCGAGCCCGATAGTCTTAGTTCCTAAAACGGACGGCTCGATCCGCTTCTGTGTCGACTATAGAAAGGTGAACGCGGTGTCCAAATTTGATGCCTATCCAATGCCGAGGGTTGACGAATTGCTTGATCGGCTGGGCACGGCTCGTTTTTATTCGACATTGGACTTAACAAAGGGTTATTGGCAGATCCCCTTGTCTCCAATGTCCAAAGAAAAAACAGCTTTCACGACGCCGTTTGGATTACACCAATTTGTTACCCTTCCTTTCGGGTTGTTCGGGGCTCCAGCGACCTTCCAGCGTCTGATGGACAAGATTCTCCGGCCGCATGCTGCATATGCCGCTGCCTACTTGGATGATATTATCATCTATAGTACCGATTGGCAGCGTCATATGCAGCATTTGCGGGCTGTCCTGAGGACGCTGAGAAGGGCGGGCCTCACGGCCAACCCGAAGAAGTGTGCAGTTGGGCGCGTGGAAGTAAGGTATCTGGGTTTCCACTTGGGTCACGGACAGGTGCGTCCCCAAATTGATAAGACGGCAGCAGTTGCGACCTGCCCGAGACCTAAGACCAAGAAGGAAGTTAGACAGTTCCTGGGGCTAGCGGGATATTACAGGAGGTTTGTGCCTAATTATTCGGACCTCGCTAGCCCGCTGACTGATCTAACTAAAAAGGAAGCGCCAGATACGGTCCAGTGGACGGAGCACTGCCAGCAGGCCTTTACCCAGATAAAGGCTGCTCTGTGTGGCGGCCCGCTTTTGCATGCTCCTGACTTCTCTCTTCCTTTTATCCTGCAGACTGACGCATCGGACAGGGGGCTGGGCGCGGTCCTGTCCCAGGAGGTGGAGGGTGTAGAGCGGCCGGTGCTGTACATCAGTCGCAAGCTCTCTAAGAGAGAGACGATGTACAGCACCATTGAAAAAGAGTGCCTGGCCATCAGGTGGGCCGTTCTCACCCTCCGCTACTACCTCCTGGGGCGGGAGTTCACCCTCTGTTCGGACCACGCTCCCCTGCAGTGGCTCCACCGCATGAAGGATACCAACGCGCGGATCACTCGTTGGTATCTTGCTTTACAGCCTTTTAAGTTCCAGGTGATCCACAGGCCGGGTGCACAAATGGTTGTGGCTGACTTCCTCTCCAGGAGGGGGGGGGGGGGGAGGCTGCAGGCCGGACGGCTCCCCGGCCTGAGACGGGCGGTGGGGGTATGTGGCGAGGGGGGCGTGGTTCCGCGAAGTCTGTAGCGGGAGAGAAGTCAGCGAGCCGCGCGGTGAGTAAGTGGGTCAAGTGCAGATAACGAACACCTGTGTCTGATTGCAGTAATTGGCGTGGAGACTGCATATAAGCTGCCGGCGGTGAGAGTGAGGGAGAGAGAGACCTGGGACTTGCAGTACGATTGTGGACGTGTGGTTCAAGAAACCGTGGACTGAGTGTTTTGTTCTGTGACTGTTTGTTTCCTGTTTGCCGTGAGTGCATCACGGCGGCCGCGCACGAGCGCACTGTTTGAATTTGCTCTTTGCTGAAGAGAATAATAAAGTGCGAGTCCCAAACTTCGCCGACCCCGTCTTCTTCTTCCTCCAACTACACTGAATTCACTACAACGAGGGAACCCGGTGAAGCCACAAGGCCGAGGGTCTCTGGTGGAGCTGAAGGTGGGAGGAGCCTAGGCTGAGCTGTCATATCGACGGGCCGAGATGAAGAAAAGTGATCAGAGGCTAGAGGTGGAGCCGCAGGATCCTCTCTCACTCAGGCGCTGTTTTTGGTTGCCCAACCTGAGACTCGACGTAACAGCAAGGCATCCCCAGAGATGGCGAAGGGCTGCAATCATCCATCAGGGATGGAGCTAGAGCTGGGGTGATGGTGGGGAAATAGTTGTCAATGCTCTCTTTAAACAGTGATGATTCCAAACAAACTGACAGAGCAGTCCAAGCAGTTCTTAGTGCTGTCTTGAAACAGCGATGAAGGACAGACAGATAGTTCACAGTCTACAGGCCTCAGTGCTGTCTTGAAACAGCAATAAAGGACAGACAGATAATTCACAGTCTATACAGGTGTCAGTGCCATCTTGAAACAGCGATGATGAAGGAAGTACCGGGTGGGAGTTGAAATGTCCCCATTGAAGTCCATCAGCCAGTCCTCAGTTTGCGTTTTCACCAGCATTCCCTCAACCTCTGGTGTCACGGGCTCACACCCCTGGTCAGTCTCACTGTGGGGCTCCTCTTCCAGGGCGAAGGTCAGCTCTGTCCTCTTCATCTCGGGGTCTGGCACACGCAATTGTGGCTCTGAGCCACCACAGCAAATTTCACAGCATAATCCATATTAGATTGTTCGTTCTGTCACAGGAGGAAGTAAACGAAGGAGAGTCTAAAATGGGTTTAATAAACAAAAAGGGTCCTTTAATGAAAACTCAGGTAATCCACAAAGATTACCAAGATTACAAAGACATCAGTGTCCATGACAACTGATGACTGGGGGAAAACTAAGACAAAGAAACGTGATAGAAGATAAACAAAAATTCCATGAAAAAAATAAATAAATCAAAGACAACTGAGTGTTCTTGACAATGTGATTGTGCTAGAGTGGAACTATTGTAAGTATACTTAAGGTACAATTTAAATATATTTTATTTTATCATTATATCTTGATATAATGATATCTTATCATTTAAAGACTAATATTATACAGTGATCATACGATCATACAGATTTTGGCCTTTTAAAAAAAAGAAAAAAAAGAAATGTCCGCCACAGGTCTGGTAATCATAATTATTCCTATAAAATGTATTACATATTAGATATTAGGTGGTTTCTCACCAAAACCAATCAGAGCGCTTGCAAATGCATGGACTATTTCTTTGCTGACATTCTTGGGTGAATGTTTTAAGCATTAAAGTCACAATGAATGTAATTCCATGTAAACTCCCCAACCAGGTATATTCACTAAATATCTTCATGTGTGTTCCACAGAAAAAAAGTCTAACAGGTTTGGAATTAAATTAAGGTGAGAAAATAATGAAAATTAATGACATCATTTTCACTTTGGGTGAACTATCCCTTTACATGCCCCCTCAAGAGACCTGTTTTATTGCTAGCATTACCTAAAACCCTGACCCTGATTTCAGATTAATATACAGAAGCTACATATTTCCCAGGAGTACATCTTACCATTTACCTTGGGCTTATCTTAATTGCCATCAATCAAAATGTGTAATCAATATTAGATATATCAGCACAAGCCATGGTCTCTCCATGTGAGTATAAGACTTTCACATTAGTACAATGTCTTACATAAAGGTAACCCAGCGCGCGCTGGCAATCCTCCGGTGACCTTTTAGAGACTAGTTCTCCACAGAGAGTCTTGGCTCTGCATTCAATCCCAAGTGCTGCCAGGTAAAGTGATCTCTGGGGTTAGAAAATAGACTGATCACGCTTACAAAATGGGCCGTAGGCCTACTGTTTTATTACAAGCGCCACAGCTCTACTCTGAGGCAATGCCAGAATGGAAGAACGCCAGCAGGCACATTTTTACCTACAGTAGTTTTGAATGGGACTAGCAGTGCTATTAAGTTGTTCATCACATGCCTAAAGATCTATTGAGATTTACTGGTTCTCTCACAGATTGAAGGTCTTAGTTATTGGGAAATCCTCAAGACCAAAAGAATAGCTGGTCACAGGACTTCCTGGAAGTTTTTGAAAGTATTTTTGCATGTTGTCACAATGACATGATAGTTTACAGCGTCACTGACACATCATGCCCACTGTCAGTGACACCTATAGAATTTAAATAATACTAAATAAAGTATTACCGGACTTGTGACTCTTCTTAATAGTTTTCTGTCATGTTAATTGTTTCCTGTTCAGTTTCAACAACCTGTGAATAAGTCTTACATGACACATTGATTCACCTTCCAGACGATTCTATCCATGGCAACTTTTAAGGCATTCAGTTCACACATTCCCTAGGAACTGAACCCATGATCATATAGCATATAGTACCATGCCATATATCATTTTAACTACTGGGACAATTAATGTATGCCACTTCCTTTATAGACACAAGTTCTGATATATGAACATAAACAATGATTTTATAACTCTGTTATGTATTCTATTACTGTATCAGTGCAATGTGTACTTAAATGGGTCATGGCATGGATTTTTTTAAATTATTTTAATATGTTCCTTGAGGTTCTCTTATAATGTTAATTTTTTTTTTGCACAAAAAAAACAAAACAAACACAAAACAAATGTATATGTGGAAAAACAATTATTTTCAACCCTCATTCACTCTGTCTGAAATAGTCGGTTTTTAACGGGCGGCTTCTTTATGGCTTGTCATTAAATGGCCACTGTTATTTTTGGCTAACATCATTGGATAAGTAACAGTATCAACGCCCGTTATTGCACATGAGTAAGTGTTTTGAAAACATTATCCATAAAATCCTTCATTTATAGACAAAGCATTATGAAATCGTTTACTTATAATTTATGCAGCTGCTGTCATCCAATACTGATGGCTACTTCATCTGTCAACAAAGTTTCTATGTGAGCTCTACATTACATTGTGCCTCCAAAACAATCTGCAGTCAAATGCTATGAACAAACATATAATCCTCTGATGAGATCCATGACAACATTAAAAATAAAAAATCCACTTCCTGACTATTCTTGATGCTTGTATCCTTCTGAAGTCTCTATTTACTACACTTCTATTTACTATTTTATCTTGTCGGCAGACTTAAAGGGTTAGTTCACAATTTTTTTTTAAATTTTGTCATAATTCAGTCACCTTCATGTTATTCCAAACCCGTAAGACTTTTATTTATCTTTGGAAGACAAATGTAGATATTTTTAATGAAACCTGAGAGATTTCTGTCCCTCCATTGACAGTCCAATGAACTACCACTTTGATGCTTCAAAAAGTCCATAAAGAGATCGTGAAACTAATCCATATGAATTGAGTGGTTTACTCCAAATTTTCTGAAGAGACACGTTTGCTTTATATGCTGAACAGATTGAAAGTAGGCGTTTATTCACATAGGGTAGACATGGAACCCATGGGCAAGCCCTTATCATGCCTACATTGGCCACACCATTACATTTTTGGCTGGGACAAAGTATGACTTAATGCAAATCCACTGTCACATGATGGAATTTGGGTTCCTACGTACATCTCGAGTTCACTTATGACGTGAAATCATTCTAAACATTCTGTACAAATATAAGCAGACAATCTGATACTGAATAAGTACACTGCACATAGCTAAGCTAACACCAAAATAAATAGAACGTCAAGAGTTTTGTAAACTTTTTTTTGCTGCACAGGGCATTAGTCCATCGATTAAAAGGTCATTGACCAAACCAAAGGCTGTTTGGTGGACCAACAGATCAATCCTTCGATTCCACTCCTGTCTTAGCCACTAGCATCTACTAGCATGTGGTGGCTCTTTGCCGAGGTTTCCACTGACAGTTAAGGTGTCTGTGTTTTTTAAAATCTCACAAGACTCAAAAACAGAGCGTGCAATATTACATAGTTATTAGTCATTGTTGCCTCTCAATTCAGCAAGGAAGTAGGCTGACAGAAGTTGCTCATTCATAACAAGACTTCTATTAAAGCGTTTTATGCATATTATTAGCATTAATGCCATTTTCTCACTTCCTGCTTTTCCCATCAGCACTGAAAAAGGCTGATAATATGAACTACAACCACAATAGCTCTTGATCATTCATCGCAATCACTTCATTGGAGTCTCATGATTGTTTCTTTTTCTGGCGAAACCCTGCAGAGAAGCTGTATAACGAGAGCATGAGAGCTGCTTCATTTCTTCTCATAACTCTGTACTGAATGTTCAGAGACTGATATTGTTGCAACAGAATCTGATTTTATTACTGTAACAGTTACACATAAATAACTACATTGTAAAAAAAATAACATATGTAAATAAAACAAAGATTATTGGAGTATGTTTAACAAGAAAATACTTGAATTCAAGGTGTTACTTGTATTTTATTTGTAATTAATTGTGAAATTTACTAGCAATTTCTGAGTGAAAATTGTTTCTACACCATTTTTGTGTATACTATTACCTTCATAAAATCTCTGATTGTTTGAGTTGTACATACCAAAATAAATGCCTAAAAATCCAATGTTTAATGAAAGAAATTAGTATTTGACTAATCTAAATATTTGAGAATGGAGAAATGATACTGATCGGTTTTTAAGAACTACAATTATTACTTGTTCCATATCAATATTCTTACAACAATCTAAGAAACTAAGTATGTTGGACACAATTAATAAACATGAACAAATAGAGGGGAATCTGATTTCCCCAGCATAGTGTATTTTCCTTTAAGGTGTGTTTAGGTGCACTAAAAAGGTCTAATTTTTATTTCTAATCTGGTGTAATCTAATGTAATCAGGTTGATTAAATCAAAATGTGTTTGATCTGATCACAACAAACCATACGAAGCATGTTACATAACAAAACATTATGTCAGTGTCAGGAAACAATGATTGTCAAAATATGTGCACACTGAAACAGTCCAAAGCTCCCATTCAGTCGTTACTTTACAGACAATCCCCTTGGGTGACTATGTACCTTCCACAAGATATTGACTTTTCTCAGTAGCCTGCCTGTGAACTGTCTGAATTAACCTACCCTGCGGTCATGCATGCCTGATTCGTTCATGAATGTCAACAACGATCAAATAATCGGCAGGCTGGACTAAAACCTGATAATGTCAGGTAGAGCTATCTTCTAAACTATTAAACATTTGCCTCAGCTCAAGCTCAATTATGTCAATATAAAATGACTAAATATAATATTTGACATGTCAAAACTACAAACAAAGATTGGGTACATGGGGAGCAGAGATACAGCTAAATAAAACACTGAATCTCTTTGGAGACGCTATACGAGGTGAGGTTAATTAGCTTCCTCCATCTCACTGAACTGACAATGTTCTAAGTAATGTTGTGCTTAACAAGGATGGCAAATTGCCCTCATCTTTGTATGCAGCATCACGTGTGACAAACATGAGATTTGTTGGAAGTAAGGGTTTAAAGCTGCTTCAGAACACATTTGCATAAATAGGCTCTAATACGTATGATGTATGTGATCATGCATTACATTTTTGCAGTGTTCATTTAAAAAAATATTTACACCTTGTCCTGCTCAATTGTCAACAGACATACAGTAGATTGTGACAAGTTCTTGCATGCTGTGAACAAAAAGTCAGAAAATCCCATTAATGTAGTTGTGTTGCAAGTCCATGCATTTAACCTTTAAACAGACTGGATTATAAACTGGAGGGTTTAACTGGAAATTGCACAAACACGTGTTATTGCTCCAAAGAGAACAAAGCAAAGGCCGAATCTCACCTTATGTGGCTTTAAGAAAACCTTAAAGTGTGCTTTTAATGAAAATGCAATGCAATGCAATTTTTGATTCATGTAAGTGATGATCACCCACTGTAACTAGGGTTAGGTCACCCAAAAATGTAAATACTGTCATTAATTACTCACCCTCATGTCATTCCAAACCCGTGAGACTTATGTTCATCTTCGGAAGACAAATTAAGATATTTGTGATGAAATCTGAGAGCTTTCTGTCCCTCCATTGACAGCAACGCAACTACCACTTTGACGGACAAAAGTTCATAAAGAGATCGTAAAACTAATCCATATGAATTGACCGGTTTAATCCAAATTTCTGGAGACACATGATCTCTTTATATGATGAACAGATTTAATTTAGTAATTTATTATTCACATATAAACATTGATGAGGGAACATAAACAGAAGCTCAACCGAACCTGCTTGATGCCTGAGAACAAACCTCATTGGCTCTTGCTGAAGCTCAAACGTGCTGTGTAACACGAGAACATGCTTGCTTGGGCTTCCGGGGTTTGAAATGTTCCGGAGCTTCTTACGGGTTTGGAATGACATGAGGGTGAGTAATTATGACAGAACTGCGTCTGCATGCTTAAAGAGATTCTTCATTGTTGCGGGTATGGTGAACATACACTATACACAACCTAATCAGTGAGGCCCTTTTTAAATATATATTTATGTTATATATAAGTTTTATATAATATATTAATATATACGATTTTTTTTGTTAATATACCTTAGAGATACAAAGTACAAAAAGTAGTCAAAACACATCTAACAGAACATAAGTTGTTTATTTTTTACAACATTATGTGCTTCTTTTTTTAATTAACAATGTCAATCTTCATATTTATAACAGAATACAATACAACAATCTTCACATGTATAGCAATGTCTTTAATAACTTTTCTGGGCTGCCAAGTTTCAATCCCATAGAAGCATATGGAGGAGTGATCCAGCTGTCAGATTTCATCAAAAATATCTTAATTTGTGTTCCGAAGATGAACGAAAGTCTTACGGGGTTGGAACAACATGAGGGTGAGTAATTACTGACAGAATTTTCATTTTTGGGTGAACTATCCCGTTAACAACAGTCCTTTGTGTGGTGGAACAAGCAATGCTAGAAATATATGGTTAGCATCTTAATTTAAACTTTATTTTATTATTTTAATAGTTAATTAAGTAATTATGTTAACTCAACTAATTTAATGTAAAGAGGATACTAATTAGGCTACTAAGTAAATAATGTCAGCTAAATGTAGGCTATTGATTAGAGTTGCCATAAACTAAAGATTTTTCTAGTCGACTAGTAGTCATTCATTTAAGCAATTAGTCGACTAATCACACGTTTATATTAATTTCTGCTTTAATACTGGGTGCATGGAGGAATAGCCTATCCCGGTTTATTAACTGAGAGGACAAAACCGTTGCCACGGATTGACTTCCCGGGCTCCGTAGCCTACTACGGAGATGCGCTTTCCTAATTTTTTTCTATTCTGTTTTTTCCCCCCCTATATTTGTAGATAAACTGCATGTTAAAAATATCTATAACCCGGAACGTTTATTTTCTCAATGCAAAATTAAATACAATTGAATTCACAAAAAAATAAATAAAAGAATCACAAACAAACTATTTGCAGTTAATTAACCATTTGTGATTACACTCTAATATAATAATGCGTCAACATTTCGGTAACCTGAAACTGTTGTATATTCTCAATGTAAAATAAATACAAATGTATTCACAAATAAAAGAAAAAAAATCACAAACTCAAAGCTCATTATCTGATGGGTGTTTCGGCCAGAAAGCAGGATCGTGCACGGGCTACACTCACCGGCACACATCGATCCGAATGAAATTTCGATCGGATTGAAATGGGTTGTTCATTCCTTTTCTCATCCGATTGAGAGGACATGTAAACACATGATTGATTGAAATCCTAAACTGAAAGGAAGTGTCAAGAAGTGTCGTCGAACTGCTCACGCTTGTGCAATAGCCTACGATAGGAAAGATCCACTTTTCATATTGGGGTCCCGCAATCGAGCAGATGTAATAATAACGTTAAAATCTTAATGGTTATAGACTGGCCATACAATATATGATAGAAAACTAATAAGTAATATATGGTTTATAGGCTTCTTGGAATTTTTCGGGGGCCCCCTAATTCCCCCGGGCCCTAAGCGGCTGCTTAACTCACTTATTGGTTAAGTCCGCCCCTGTATTTACATAATGTCTTCACTTTGTTTGTTATAATGAGGATCTGCGAGTGTGAATACAGATGTGTTTATATTTGGTTGGTAATGTCTCTGCTCTTCCAAGTTTCCAATGGAATGGTGCTGGTATAGTCACATGACAATGACGGATGTAGAATGTGCGGATTATATTCATAATATATAGAACTATGTGTTTTCACTAGTTGAAAAATAATTATTTATTTGAAAGAAGTAGCCTACCTACTCAACGAGTATGCGTTTTCAGACTCAGCCGTATCAGCTCATGCTCATAGGCCTACTACTTAAATATGTGCCTACGCTATACAGTATATGCATATTAAAATATATTGTTTCTATATGTATATTAATCAACATCTTTAAATAGTTAAATACATTTAGCTATATCTCTCCATTGTTTTAAATTAGATTTTGCTGTTCGCAATGCTTCATGGGATTGTAGTTTTTAGGTATCTTGCACTTTAGTCTTTTTTTCTTATTTTCAACTAAATTTTTGCTTGAAATAAAAGGATGGTTGTTTTGGTTCATAGCTTATACCTTTAACAATTAAAAAACAAATACCTAGGAAAAAATTAATGAGAAAAATACTGAGCGAAGTCGCTGAAAAAGGGTGCGGGAACTAATGTACTGGCTCTCTGGAATACTCCATTCTGATTGGTCAGTGATCACCCCATCCAGTGGTCTAATATTCCCTTGAAGTGGAGTTGGGAATATAGTTCCTGTCCCAACTGGCACACTTTTGGACTTACAACGGCCGCCACATGAGCGTGATCAAGAAGTCAACTAAGTGTAGTCATTTGTCATTTTAGGTTTCAGAAGTGTGTTTTCGAGCACCCCCTTAGCGGTCGATATGCGCGCTCGATACACACTTTTGCAGAGCCTGCACTGAAGGGAGTTCTGCAGCAGACTTCTCATCCTTGTAGCACACAGTATGTCTTTCTTTAAAGGTTTATAAGTTATTGTAAATGACATCTTAAAAGACATCTGGTAACACTAAAACTGGCTAAGTTACAAGACAATAGCTATAATCATTTTGTTTTACATTGGCTTCGATCAAAACATAAACAAGCAACACTGTAATAGCACATTACATTATAATGTAATATGTCTTATCTATCTGGAGATTTGCCAGGCTTATAAATGAATTCCCATTCTTATTATTATATTCAGTTGTGTTGTGAATGACAGGCAATTTTCTACCTCATTTTGTACTTTCAGGTGTAGCAAGCTATTTTGAGACTTTCATGAAAGAAAGACTGAATTAAAGAGTGAATGAAAGGATTCGTCAGATGGCAAATGAATGAATCAAGAACATAGAAGCAAGGCACGGAAAAGAAAGAAGCACACAGTTTAAGAGACTCTTCACATCACCCTGAAGATAATTTGACTCATCTCCGGAATGAACTGTTATATAGATCAGTCTGAATGGCCTTGAAAGAAGAGTGGTAAATGCTTGCACTTTGCCAGCAGGTGTTCAGCCTACACATATAAGCAAAAGACCAGGAACGGGCCTGTCAGAATATGTGAGCACAGCGTCATTAATGAAACCCTGAGGGAACAGGACTTGCTCTGATCTGGTCTGGTTGTTTTCCTCTATGGATCACATTATGAAATAACTTTCAGATCAAATCAGTTGCTTTATTATAAAACTACAGTAATCCCCATTTAACTAACTGCACTGCAGTCTACATAAGCAAATGTCCTTATAGCCTACATGGACTTTAATAGTTTCTATGCTTAAGTGTAAAAATGGACTTTAAACCTGTTTATTTTCATAGATATGTTCACTGACACATTTTATTAAAGCACTAATTTATGTTATTGATCACACTTTATTTACTCACCAGGTTCATCAACAATTAAAGGTTATTTAAAAAACTAAAAAGGCATATTTGGACTAAGTAAAATTGAACACTAATCATGTGATTCATTAATGATTAATTTATAAGAACTGAATCAATACGCACATCAATAGATCAATAATCATGTTTATTAATGCTGTTCAGTGCTGTTCATTGTAAACCACAGGAAGCTTAAATATTTTGTTATCATATGTATTTCTTTTATTTGAAACACCTTGGTTCATAAGACGTTTACCATATAGACCTTTAACAATGAGCCTCGGTAACCATGCAAATCAATTCACAGTAAAGAAATCCTTGGTAATTCATGCAAATCAATTCACAGTAAAGAAATATACATCTTAATAAACCAGAACCCTGGGACTTTATAAAATTAAAACACAAATGGTTGAAAAAAAAACAACAACATAAAACCCATAGACAAATATAATAAGTAGGCTAAGAAGACAACTGTTAATGTTGACACATCACCCATATTTACACAATAATATGAAATAGGTGAATGTCATTTACATTACACTCTAATTTGTACATTTCTGCTAAAAATATGAGATAGTTAATAATGGACTGCATTCCAGCTTTTTATAAATAAACCAGGCAACATATTCATAACTAGTACATATGATTCCCCCAAAGTACTTATTATAAGAAAGTTCATACCTATTTTCAAGTCAAGTCACATTTATTTATATAGGCCTATACAATTCAGATTGTTTCAATGCAGCTTCACAATAAACTATATAAAATAACAATATAAACGTTGAATACAATTTCAGCAGCTCTTTCAATGGTGTTTGTTCAAAAAATCTCTTCTGGTGGAGTGCTGCCACCCTGTGTTGAGTCTTTATGCACATAACTCATTATAAAGTGCTGATTGAGATCTTTTTACTCAGTATGAACCCGTTTATGATAAATCTATTGGGAGATTTTGTTTGAAATATAATATGTGATGTCAAGAGTCAATTGCTGTAATTTATGGGACTCAAAGAGAGACTCAGAGAAGGATGTGTGATTATGTACTGCTATTAATAAATGAACGTGCTCTTTATATTTACAGTAGTCTGGAATATTTGGTAATTTATAACAAAGCTATATAATAAATTAGCTAATACAACAAATAGATAGATAGATAGATAGATAGATAGATAGATAGATAGATAGATAGATAGATAGATAGATAGATAGATAGATAGATAGATAGATAGATAGATAGATAGATAGATTACGCCTCATATATCCTCACATTATCCCATCTGAAACCAGATAGATCGAAAGACAGATTACGTCAGTAAAATGTTAACCTGGTTAGGTTCAGTATAGGTTGAGTACATATCTTATGATAATTTGATTTATTTAGACTTTCTTTGACATAAATAATGGTTGTTTGCCTGCAAATCTAGTCAGTGTAATGTCTTGCAGTGCACACTTTTGTTCACTAAGGTGCAGCAGACATCAATGTAGAACTGAAAAACAACTGTATATTTATTTTTTGCATTGTATAAATATAATGTAAAAAAAACTTTGAATATCAAATAATCATTAACAAATATCATTAAGCCTACATTACGTTAGCCTAATCAATTCATCTCTAATCATATATTCATCAGTTAGCCTATCTTTCATATTTGTTGTAGGCCTATACCAGATTGGATACCTATCATCCTTTATTACTCCTTTCCATAATTTAACGGTAAAGTCATCAGAACTATAAAATGCCCCAAATGGACGGAAATTAGGCTATGGTGACCAAAAATGTTCAACAAATCAAAACAGTTTTTATTAGCTTTTTCAAACGCTACATCCAGAAATCAATTAACTGAAATTAAATTTGAACTTTGTATACCAGGCTCAATTTATTTTAATCTACACAACTTATATGTCACCTGTATTACACTATCTTTCAAGACCACATCGTTTGAGCTAGCCCTATTGTCTCCCCCCACCCCTCCCTTAAGGAATGTGTATTTATTTTTTCTGTGAAACAAAAGTTAAATGTATTTCAGGTTTCAGTGACAATGACATAAATTATAAACCAAGTATGAAAAATGTCCAGAGTGTTCATGTTATTAGATTTTTAACAAAAATGTAATTTGCACCAATAAAATGAGCAATGTGCTTTACATTTACAGCAAAATCAGAGTACTTGAAGTTTTAACTTAAAATTAAACAGACAAGCCAAAATAACAGTATGAATATTTATTAATGAACCATGCTGAAAATCAGCCTATTTGAAAAATATTGTTAGCTGATGCTAACTGGCTAGCTAACTAGCAAGCTGATGATAACTTGAGGTCATTTTTAAATATAAGTCCAAATATTTTTATTCAACCACCTAGTTAGATTACATTTGATGGAAAAACAATATTGTTCAGACCATGCAACTACAGTAATTATGATAGAGGGAGGAAGCTTGTTTCCGCCACATAATAACAAATAAAAAAGGTAACCTTTTTCTCTCACAATTCTGACTTTTTTCATGATACAAATTCACAATTGCGTTGTTATAAAGTCAAAATTGCGAGAAAAAATGTCTGAATATTGCGTTTATTTCTCGCAATTGTGGATTTCTCGCAAATGTGAATTTATATATTGCAATTCTTCTATAACACATTTTGCGATCATGCACTCTGAGTTTATACATCGCAATTGAAATAGAATTCTTACATAGAAACAGAAACATTTTCAGAATTGCGAGATGTAGTCTAAACTTGCAATTGTGAGATAAAAAGTCACAATCATCAACAATCATCAAATTTTATTCTGTGGCGTTTTACCCCACAGACTGGGTTTGAAAAAAAAGTGTCATTCTAAAAATATTTTGTATTTTCCTTAAATAACATGCATGCACTCCCTAACTAACTGTAATGTTCAGGATAAAAGCATGCTTTAAAAAATATTCTTAAAACACTAAAGACCGTTAAAAGCTGCGAAATGGATTAAACCCCTTATAAAATGTTAAAAACTTTACATAAGAAATAAATAAATTCTGTCCGTGTCCAACAACATCCAAGACCTCCAGTTCAGGTACGACTCAAACATTTACCGTGAATGTCCTAGAGACGATCACATTGGCCGGGTCCCAAAACCTAGTGAGCTGCCTAGCTAGCGTTTTGGAACCTCATAATATGCGCGTCTCGATTGGTTTTGTGAGCAGGCAGCACACTGGGTTTTGAGTCACAGCCGCGTTTGCATGTACACCCACCCCGCCTCTCTCCAGCTGATGCCCGCACCCTGTCAATCTCTATCCCAGCAGAGAGAGAGAGGACGGGGGGAAACCGAACCAGAGCGGGTCCGCGGGGGGAAGAGGCGCATGAAAACATCCATGGGTGGCTGTGTGGGCAGTCATCATGATTCTTCAGGCAGTTTAAACGAGAACTCGGACGGAACCGGAGGTAGGAAATGAAGCATACCCAGGAAATGCGAGTAAATTTGTGCTTTTCTGGGTCTCTGTTGCTTCCCTTATCGGCTTGTTAGTGCTTTGAAACATCGTGCTGGGTTTTGCGTCGCTTTGTAAGGCTCGATCGCTCCTCTCGGACACGCGCCTGTCTGTAGGGACAATTAAGACTGTGATTTTGTGATTATGCAAATATTTTCTTAATCCTCCCCCACCGCTCTTTGTCTTTGTGCATTGATTCGTTTTTTTTTTTGCAAATAACACATTCCTACTAGCTGGTTAGCTTTAGCTGTGTGTTATATATAAAGAGAGTGTTAGCTTGGCTAGTGTGGATCTGTTTCTGTTATTTTTAGTAAAATGTGGGTCATGTTTTTTCCTTGCAATGCACAAATTCTTTATTCTCTTGTGGTTATTCTCCATCCTTTATCTTGTTTATTGCAAACCATTTGGTTTCAAACATTGTTTATTCGTTGTTAAGTAATCTCATATTTAGGAGTGCTGTTGTACTGAATATCTGCATGGTCGTGGTTTGACCATAAAGCACAAGGCCGTGCTGATATTGACACCAACAGCACGATGGCGAGATATTGTTTTTATATAACTTTCGTTTTAAAATTGGCTAGTTAAATTGTAGCCTATGTTTTCTTCACCAACAAAAATACTTCAGTATAGGCCTAGTTTCAAAAATAATTTCAAAAGAAATGAAAATAAACTATTTTTGTTAAAAACTTTTGTGACAATTTTAGTGGAGCAATAAGGCTACGTTCACACTTAGAGCACTATTGCTCAAATCTGATTTATTGCTCTGATATATTTATTTTTTTATATTTTTTATAGCTTCTCATGTTGTTTTAAATGTGGTCAATATCAGATTCCAGTGTGAACAGATCCGGGTCCTCATTGACTCGCATGTGCAAAATAACGATAAAAAAAGTCACGCTGCACGCTGTCATACGGAAGTAACAGATAACATTAAAGTAAGCTATTACTCATTTATTTATATTGTGATCTGCCGTGGAAGCCGGCAAATTTATGTGTAGGCAGTTTAAAAAAAAACAAAGATGAGGACACGAGAGCTGTCACTGTAATATCTTGTAAATTCTGACACATCGCTGTCCTTCACTGACTACCTTTCGCAATTGTCTTGATAACTTCGGTTATGTAAAATCTTTGAAGTGACTCCCATGAGCGAAGAATTGTGACAAATGTTGCTCTAGAGTGATGTAAAAGTGGCATGAATTCCGATATGACTGTTCAGACTGAGTTGGCATTGCAACACATCTGACCTGTATCGGTTTTAGGACCACATATGGAAGTGGCACAAATCGGAATTGAAAAGATCAAATTCCATGTGGTTTGTGCTGTTCACACTGTCATGAGAAAAACAGATGTGCCACATATGAACAAAACAATTCTGATTTGGGCCACATTTACCTGCAGTCTGAAAGTAGCCAAAGATTCCCCTCCCCTGGAATGAATCCCATTCAGAACAAGTTTAAAAAAAATAAAATAATAATAATCGTTCTAACTGAGAATAGGGAAGACGCACCACAGCTATAACAATGAAGACGAAGAGGAACAATATCATAGTAAACAACATCATTGTCCCTTGGACGCTAATCATCTTTATAGTTAGTGGTCTGATGGCCTTAAATGGCCATTCACCATAGGACAATCTACAACAATATCTGATATTTTAATAATTGTATAAACGTATAATAGTCCTAACATGGCTAATCAGACCATGTTAACCAGGCAAACCTTGACCACTTCAGACAAAATGAATGATCACCCAGTGCCAAATGAGTCACTGATATTTATGGTCTGTTTTGCTGGAAGAGAAGGTCTACAACAGCACTTTTGCTAAATTGCCTCAGATATAAAATGCATGGATTAAAAGCCACAAAACTGAATTCTATTTTATCACAACAATCAAAGTCTTCTGTGTTTGTTAATAGTTGAGACACTCGTGATTTCCTGCTTGTGTTACAGATGTTCCTGCTGGTATCACAATCAAACTCGTGTTTTTGTTCGGAGAAGCGCTGATATACAGGAAGCTTCACTGCTCCTTATACCAAATCACAATATGGATGATATATAAAACAATATATGAGATGTCAGCAATTACTGCTTTTCTCTTTATATGGTGAACAAAAATAGCTTCTAGACAAAGCCTATGGGACTAAATTACTCATCATGTGTCATTATTGTAATGAGAGCGGCACCCTTAGATTAAACCCTGAACAGTTCCTGAAATTGAGTTACCTGCGGACTTAATGGCAGCTAATTTTCCACAGTTCACGGCGCTTGATTTGGATGTCAACAATTTAACAGCTCCTTGGGGATGGAGGTAGTTGTGCCAGAAGGAATTGCTAATGTTTCAAAGTAATAGCAAAGTTTGGGTTGAATATGAAGTTTACTATAGCCACGTACACACTGCAGCTAAATTCGGTTGTTAGTTAGTGTAGTGAAGTGCTATATCCTGTTCTGTACATACACAGTTAAGTACAGGAGTGACAACCGTATTCTACAATTAATTAATTAATTCGAATTAATTCGGTTAATTCTACCGAATTAACTCCCAAAAAATGCAGGTAGTGACAACAGCATTTACAAAATTCTACGCAGTGTGTACGGAACCGGAACGGAACATAATTCTTAATATTAGGCTTTTTAATTAAATTAAATTTTATTGAATCTGAATAATAAAAAAATTCAAGCCAATAAAATAAAATAACCACACTTTTATTTAAGTAATAGACTTGTCATAATGTACTGACTTCGGTACCAAGTTGGTACTGAAATTTGAAAATGTGACGATACCAGCATTTCCTTCTTGCATTTTGAGTGCTGTTGAACGGATTCTTAAATGCCTCTGATTGGCCATTGTGTTGACACATTTAACTAATATGTCTGTGATTGGCTACAATGACAACTTTGACGCTCTTCACCGAGCGCTTAGATGCACACGGAAGTGTTTGAAAGCAGGCGTCTACCAACGGATCCCTAATATATCCGCTGATAGATGGATTCGCTGAGAGACGCCGCTTTCAAACGCAGAGTTGTGTGCGTCTCATCATACGAGTTATGTTGCCCATTACAGTTCAGTGCAGTTTTGTTTTATATCTCAGTGTTAAATATGTAGAGTGAACGCTTAGCGAACCATTTTCTTTTTTGGTCCAGATCAAAAGAACAAAGAGAACCAAACTGTGTGAACGCAATACACTCTAATACTAAGGGTCAAGGGTTTGTTCCAAAAGCCAACTTTTTTTTTTTTCAACCCTAATTCATTAAGCATTCATACATCATCACTCAGATATTTTTTGTCATCTAACAATGTCAGCAGTCTGTTCGCTGCTCATGCCGGGTGTTTTCTGAGCTGTTTGTGAGGTGAAACTTGAGTGCCTTGTCTGTTTTGCATTATGCAGTGTTCGAGTTCTCCAAGCAGGCACAGGAGTCCTCATGCCAGGCCACGCTTCACCTGGATCGTTGGGTCGTCATGGAGATAAACGTGGAGTGGGCCTGACATCTTGGCCTGCTTCCTAATGATAATGTCTAGGTTTCTCCTTTATACCCTTAAAGGAATGTTCATTCATTTTATAAAATGTAAATGTATGTAAATGGAGGATGTAAGGATAAAAAATCGTTCGTCTCTGACATATACATTTTATTGCCATGAATATGCCCCGGGCCTTTGTTTTTAATTACAGTGAAATATGAATTCAGAAACGCGAGCTATTGGCCTACAGATGTTCTCAGTGAAGTGACCCATACCTGCCTATGTTAATAATCCAGACAGCTTGCCATTAGTTTCCCAGAATTCCTTTCATGTTAGAAGATGTTTTATTGTTGGCCAGCTAACAGAGAATTCAATACAGCTGGAAGTTATTCAGAGGCATTTGCAAGGGCATTTCAGGCAGCGGAGAAAATTTGAACTCTATGGCAGAAAGTGTAGAAACATTGATGTTTTTCATAGTTAAAGAGATATTTCACACAAAATAAAAAATTATTTACTTGCACTCATGTCGTTTCAAATGGAACTCTGCGGAACACAAAAGGTTTTGAAGAGCGTTGGGAACCAGACCGGATTTAAGCCCTTTGACTTACATTGAAAGGACAAAAAACAACTACAACAAACAACACTGAGACATTTCTGAAAATATCTAATTTAACGGTTTCCTCACCAGCATTTAAAAAAAAAGTTGCCAGCCACCGACAGCATTTTTGATCATTTTCACACAACTTTCATGGCCCCCAGAATATATTGTTTTATGAAAAAAATAAATAAAAAATAATAATAATAATATATATATATATATATAATATATACATACACATACACAGTGTATATATATGGATGGGATTCAGAGAAATTATCAAAACATCGATCAAGTAGAACGAGTCCATCAAAACCCTCAAAGTTTGCACAGTCCTATAGCTCGTCCTGGGTGGACATTTCATTCGGTAACGTCAGGTGGTTTTGAATTATATGCTGTTTAATGTTTGATGATTGTGTTATTTTACATGTGCTGCTTAAACAGTGCTTCTTTTTCGCCTGTGTTATGATCCGGAGATTTAGTACTCTTTCAGATGATGCGTAATAGCGCCCCATACCGTATAACAGTTAAAACAATATAGATTTGCAGGAAATTTAATTGCGGCCGCAGGGAAGCGTTGGCTGCGTTCGAAATTGCATACTCTCTTGAGTAGGTACTTATTTTGAAGTAATTACTTCATGGACATTAAAAAGTACTTTCTATATAGAATGAATGTAGGCCATATCACCCTGTAGCCTTAAACTACTTTCCCACAGAAGCTAAGCAGGGTTGAGCCTGGTCAGTACCTGTGGGAGACCTCCTGGGAAAACTAGGTTTCTGCTGTAAAACCTACCTTCTGCTCACCCTGTGGTCTGTGTTGGTCCTACACCCCAGTGTAGTGATGTGGACACTAAACTTTAACATGCACCGTCCTTCGGGTGGGACGTTAAACTGAGGTCCTGACTCTATGTGGCCATTAAAAGTCCCAAAATGTCTTTAGAAAAAAAAGAGTAGGGGTGTGGCCCCGGCATCCTGGCCAAAGTTGTCCATTGGCCTCTATCCATCAAAATGGCCCCCTAATCATCCTCATATACTGATTGGCTTCATCACTCTGTCACCTCTTCACCAGTAAGCTGGTGTGTGGTGGGCATTCTGGTGCAATATGGCTGCCGGAATGCAGGTGGACGCTGTACATTGGTGGGGGTTGAGGAGATTCCCCCTTCTATGAAAAGCGCTACATAAATTATGTAAAATTCCGTCAATGACGGGGAATGAGTTAATTTCAACAGAAGAAAGATTTGAAGACGTACTGATAAAATGTCACTTCTTTTTGAGTGTCAGGTGATAAAACACAGATGGGCGCATTGTAAATAAACGTTTTACTCCGCAGTAGACATATTCGTTCATTTTTATCAGTAGCGTTTGAGAAAATTTGAAATTCGGTTATGACCATATGTATACGTTTTTATTTTTTGATTGGTAAGGGTGCGATGTGTTTCTTATTTGAAAATATATGGTCAAGCTAGTGGGAATTAAAATAGTAGTGTATGCTTAATTTAATTACGGTAACAAGCGGCAGTGAGATGGTCAGTCATGTCACATGATGATGGCTTGCAGTATGTTTTGAGTTTGCTGTTCTGTGTACTTTGCAAGACGTGATGCAACAACTAAAGACATTCGTCCGATATACATAAGTGGCGCGAATGGAATCCATCTCCGCCAACTCCCCCAATAAAAATGTTATAGTATTTTTTTCTAAATCATATACGTTGAAAAAAAAATCTAGCATTTTCAATGCTACAAGGAAAATTAGGAATCACAGCATTTATTGTATAGTATATGAAATAAATATTCATTTATTAAATATTACAATAAACTGTTAAAATATATTTGCAAGGATTAACTTTAAGTGAGCATTAGCAAAGTTAATCTAATTGTAAAATCTCTAATATTGGCCAACAACAGTTAGGCTATACATTGTATTGTTAAGAATCAAATGAGGTTATGCAGTCTCTCCTTGAATTTGCCCTTGAGAGGACAGTTCTCTTATTCTGAGAGGAGGTGGAACCCGAGATGAAGATGGGGTATACTCGTCTCCGGAGACTCGCAGAGATCCGAGACGCCTCTCCCGGACCGACCAGAGGTTGTGCGATTCGACCCATCTGTCATGTGATCCTGACATATGCAGGCTACTTGAACGTGGCCTTTGAAAGGAGAACCATTCTTCCACCGCTTTCTTTCCACTGCCATCATTTTATCTTCCACTGTACATGATGCATCTTGAGAGAAACCAAATGACGGATGATTTTCTCTACGAGACACAAAGCTTCTGCCAGTCGCCATTGAATTATTGACACCCTGTATGGAGTCCTGCGGGAGTCTCGACAAGGCCGATCTCCTCGGTCGATGTTGTAGACTTAATTGTGTCTGGCTTTTCTTTTCTCACCTTTTCTCCCCTCGTTCCCTCTCTCTGCACATTTGTGTATCAGCGGCTCTCACTCCCTCCCGTGGAGGCCTGGCAGTGCCGATAGTTCCCAGATGTCAGCACGCCCTCGCACGAATGCTTCTCAGAGAGTCCTGTGGCCAACCGGCCTGATGGGAAGTACATATAGAATTAAAAACCATATGGATGAAGTCTGTTTCTCTGTGTTTTTATGGGGGGTGTGGTGGCTACGGTTTCTCTAATGGGCTTTTGATGCTGACTTTGAGTTGGGGAAGGAACGAAGGAAAGGATTAAAAAGAAGAACGAGGATGAAACTAAAGATTTCGGCAGTCGAATAAGAGGAAAATCGTGTTGCGCTTGCACCCAATGATGCTTTTTACACGCACACACATGCCATCACGAAATGTTCTCCTTTTGGAGCTTAATCCAGATGATCCTCGTTTGGGATTCTTGTGAAAATGAAATCCACAATTCTGCAGAAAAACTAGGTTGAATCTGCAGCCTCCAGAGTTTTGCTGAGCTGTTAGTTTCACTCTATAAAAACTATAAGGATTTGTTTGTGTTTAGGTGAAACAGGCCTGTCCAAATACTTCTCAGGTGTTTTAAACTCTTGTACATGTGTCTTGTTAGGTTTTGTCATTTTCACTGTATTTTAAGTGAGACCACTATGGTCTACATCAGGTGACCACATGCAGTCTTATTGCAGTTCTCCACAAGTTTACTTTTCTTGTAAAGGAATTATGGGGAACTAATTCCGAAGCCATTCATGACCTGCAGCCTGTTGGCCTACTTGTACTGTGCAGTATGCACTTAGGGGTTGTATTGTAGTATTATGTACTACCAACACCAGTCTCATAGAATTGCGTCTTGTTTTCACAGACCCTTTTTGTCGCTTACATTGTGTATAAATGTTAGGATCAAACTTAAATTGCCTTATGTCACTGCCATGTTTAGTTTAATTTGTGTGTTCAAGTGATTTTGGCAATATTACTCTAAAGTAAAGATTACCCACTCTTTGACACATTTACAAAGTACTTTGATTTGGGATGCATATTTGAATCACCCACAATATATATTGGATCTCATTTGGTATGCAGGATTGGGTACTAACTGTCAGTAATGCCACACATACACGAGTATTTTGCCTCCTTTAAAAAAAAGAAAAAGAAATCTCGTCCACACACAAGCACGATAAAAAAAAAAAATCTGTTCACCTGAAAACGCAAAAACACGCTATAAAGCGCTTTCAAGAGCATGCCAAACCAACAGGTGGCGTTATAACCCTAACTACCTGATCTGTGCATGTATAAGTATACATATTACAAGTACACGTTACAATAATAGGTTTTAGCAGCAATATTTTGGCTACGTCTGCCATTTGCGCAGACTTGCCTCATGTAAACAAAGGAGATCAGCGCGCACTCCGACTTCACAAGCCAAAAAATCACTGGTCAAACACTAACCGAAACCGTTTTGGAGGGCAGGAATCACTGACCGAACCGGTGACATTTAATTAAATCTCTGATTACACATTTTGACTGTGTCAGTGTCTATTTCGTGAGCACAACAGAAGGTTTTGTTAAAAGAAACAGTACAGTAAATGCATAACATGAATAACAGTAAATACATTTGATTAATAATTAACTAATGTCGGTGCATCACAAATAATACCCACACTACGCATTTTTATGCTAGCCATGCTACACATTTTGCCAAGAGTAGGGTATATTTACTATCAGGGTTTAAAATGAACACCCGCCCAATGCAAGTAAAAATGAACTGGCGGGCAACGCCGTCAAATCACTAGCCAATTTGGTGGGTTACTCATTTTTGCTGGGGAAGTTTGTGAAAGCCAAATCTGCACAGATTAAGCGCAGATATTCGAATCGTGAGTCATCATATTATATTAAATACAGCGTACTGTGCAGAATCTGCGCATATCTGGCTTACTTGAACACACACGTCACTACGCAACAAAAAACGGCACGCTTGTTCATTTGCACTCAAGCCAAAGCGAAGATTAAAAAGCATTTGGTTAACAGAAAAGACATGGTTATTTTCCAACACCCTAACATTTTTTTGATGCTCTTTATACTGTATTGATCTGTCCACCTAAAATACATTTTTGGTGAAAAGAATGAAGATAAAAGAGTAAGAGATCTGGATGGATGACATTATTTTGTTTGAATAAGAAATTAATGTATGAAAAAAAGAAAAAAGTTAATCTGGTTTATTTATTTTTTTTTTATTATTTTTTTTTGGCTAGAAGAAGTTCTGAATGGCCGGTGAGTCAAAAAAATAATTTCAAACCCTGTTTACTATGTACTGTACAACTATTAAGAGAAGATATTCCAAACATAACCATGGGCTTTTGTCACCTCATCCAACCCACTTCATCTAAATAAGACTCTGCCGCTAGTGCATCATTATAATCAGGAAATAGAACTGTGATGTTATAGATTTTCTGTCTGCAGCATGGAGAAATGTGCACCCTGAGGGAAGTCCACACGCTCCACAACCCTCCAAGAGACAACGACTGCCCCCCGTCCCCAGAGGAATAGAGAATCACTGTTGACCGTCTGAGAGACGGTTGACTGAGAGACCGTCTCTTAGTGTATTTACACTGCGATTTGTTTGTATTGAGTCTAGTATATTGCTGCCGGAGTCGTTGTCTGGCTGAAAGCTTGATCATGGAGAGCGTCCATAACAATCATGTATTGTGGACAGTCTCATTTGCTTGCTGTCGCAACTGTCTTAAAGTTACTTCACTTTATCCATTCTTTCACTTCATTTATTTATTTTATTTATTCATTCTTTCTTCTTTATTTGAACAAGATTCCATGCTATTCCTTTTTTTCCCCCACCAGGACACATTACCTTAGTTTCGATACTAGTGAGCTGGCGGGCTAGACCGTCTTTTAAGGCATCATGGCTGTGCTGAACATTGTTCAGCTGCTGTTTTATTCTTTGTCTGGAGTTTGATGCGTGTTGAATGGCTTGTGTTTGTGTCTCATCACTGAACATCTTAGTGTTGGGTAGCATTATCACAGGCATTTGGTTGTTCTGCAACCTGCGTTCCTGACCAAAAATGTTTTATAATGGCATCCAGATGTTTTACCCAATAAATCTCCTTTTCTCAAAGACGTCTCGGGCCCTCTGATGTAACTGCTTGGATTTCAGCCCTTGGTAATTCTGCCAGTGTTATTGACTGGGAGTCTGTGTGTCTGTAGTCTATGTGCTGGTTTATAGAGAGTGCAATACATCTCAAGGTTTTGCTTTCAACAAATGCCATTACTGCAGTATATCTATTCTCAAAGGAACAGACAGAATGTTACAACACATGCCACTAACATCCACTTCCTTTTCATATGGGGTGTTTTTAGGGTTTATTAATAAGGTTGGCTTGGAGCCTCAGTTTTAGGCTTTGTAAACTCAAACATTTAGGATTCTGTGTCTATTGTTTTAGCAAATTCTGCTGTAAATATGTCAGCAAGGTAGCAAGAACTTTTAATTGCAAACATTGGTTGCATTTAATAGCTATAATTATAAATTAAAAACATTGAAATTGAAATATATATATATAGTGACTTGTTTATAATGTTGCTATAAAATGTATATTTTTGCAGATAAATCTGAACCACTGGCCCAAAAGTGATTAGATTATAAATCTGCTTGTGATCTCAATAATTCAGGACATGCAAGACAAATACAAGATGATCTGTTACCAAACTGTTGCTTTTGGACCCAAGTCTGATATCACTTAGATTTCAATTGCATATCTAAACTGTGGGTTATAGCATGTTTTCCACAGCGCCACCTGGAAAACTTATGAACCCTCAACCCTTTTCCTGGATTTCCCCAAATATCTCCTGTCTTCTCTTTTTTTTCTTATGCCAACAGTAGACTTTGTAAATTTCTGTTTTAGTTAGTTAGCCTTTTTTTCGTAACTGAACTCTATACTGACACCTTTTGGCCTGTATGCATAGTTTGTTTACCAACTGCTTTTGTATCAAATCAAAGATGTTTGTTATTCCTTTTTCATCCATTGTATTCTTGGTCATATTCATATAAAGAACATTCTTGGATTCAATCTCAACAGCTTTTCACGCATTGTTGGTGGTTTGTAGTGGTAGTTCAAGTTCTCTCTTTGCAGTAACTGGTGTTGGCAAAGGCATTCTGCATTGCAGTGGCTGTGACCGTCATGTGTTTGAGATTTGGCATTTGATGTTATGTCTGTAGCAGGGATTCCTTGTTTGGACATTTTTATTTGTCCAGTTTTTATTCTCCTTGACTGGTATATCATGTGTGCGCACGATTCATCTCACTGGACTGTGTTATTGTTTTAGGCTCCGCTGTGTCTGTAGAGTGTATGTGTTATATGGTTTGCTTATTTTGTTTACTTATATGTTTATGCTGTGTAAGGCACCTTGAGTGCTGTATAATATAATATCCATTCATTGTCCTAAATGTACATCATTTTTAATTTATTTTATTTGCTACATAATTTTTTTCAAGCATACCGCTTGTCCTATGTAGATGGTAGGGGGTTATAATTGATATATTATATTAATTATTATAATATAATATATCCATCCATTCTCAAAACCGCTTGTCCTAAATGTACATAATTTTTATTTTATTTCTATTTTTTTTCCTCAACCTTACCACTTGTCCTATGTAGATCACAGGGTTATAATTAATATTATATTTTCTGTTATGTGAATCAAAATATGTCACTTGAATTAAATTTCTAAAGTGCCATTTGTTCCTCTTGTGTAAAAAATTGTAAAAAATTACACCTGCACCTTCATGCGTTATAACCCATGTGTTATTAATGTAGTACAAAATGATATGCAGTACTACTAGTGTATTAAAATGGTACATTGATCCATAATCATATTTAACCTAATCCACCATTCAAAGGACCTATCTGGAGCTGATGTTACGGCAGATTTGTTAACCCTCCTATTTTCAGTTTTGCAAACAGAAACATTGAGATCAAGTCATGCTGTTTCAGTAAACACATTCAGTTTCTGCCTTATACTATCAGCTCATCAAGGATTAATATGTATATCTTGGAAAGTTTAGGCTCTGAAATCTGATTGAGCCATGGACCGAGTCATTGTCATTTGTTAGCCGCAATAAATAGGTTTTGACCTGTTCGTCTCTGTTTTGCAGTTGCACTGGGCCGAAACCAGCCCCTGAAGAGAGAGAAGCCCAAATGGAAGAGCGACTACCCAATGACCGATGGCCAGCTGCGCAGTAAGCGCGATGAATTCTGGGACACGGCACCGGCTTTTGAAGGTCGCAAGGAAATCTGGGATGCACTTAAGGCGGCTGCCCAGGCCTTCGAGAGCAATGACCACGAACTTGCTCAAGCCATCATTGATGGCGCCAGCATAACGTTACCACACGGTAAGAGGCACATGTCACAGACCAGCGCGCCTTGATTCTAACCAGACTCTCGTGTTGACAAATGATTTGTTCAGTTTGGTAAATGCTATAGTTTCCTCTTATGTATTTAGATGGTTTTATTGAAATCTATTGAAAATATGATTTTCTCCTTCTGTTTTTACATCTGTCAGTTCCCCATAGAAATAGTTCACCCAAAATGAATCTCGCAACAGGGGAAGCATAATGAATGGCAAGCACTTTACATGATGCAGTGAAATCTTAACAATATATAAGTGTGACTTATATTTCAAAATATTTTTGGGGGCCACATAAGGCATGAGCTGGCAGGGTTACTTTAAAAATGTATTTCTTTACTGTTACAAATGACTTCACAAAGAAGTATTCAGTAACATAATCCAAGCACCACAATATGAAAGTAATGTATTTGTATTACTTTTGGATTGCTTCAAGGTCACATGTAAATAAAGTAATGTAAAAATAAATATTTGGGAGAATGATTGCGCATGAACCAGTAGGTGGCTCACGTCAATTCAACAGAACATTGATTTCTCTGATTTAGATATCCGCACCCGACAGTCACAGTACAATTATTCGACTTCTCAGTGTTAAGCATGATGATGTGGTAACATATTACACGGAAGTAGGCTGCTTTTTAAATGTCCTTTTCTTCTATCTTTCCGAGCAAATGTCCTGTAAATGACACTACTCATTAGCCATGTTTCCATTACCCTTCAAATTGAGCAAATTGAAATTGCGAATTGAAAATACGAACAATGGAAAAAAGTCAATTTGGCAAAAACTCTTTTTACGCTCACATGAGGTGGTTTTTCAGGCAATTCGAAAAATAAATATTTTGCTAAACTGCAATGGAAACAGTTTTTGCGCATTTACAGGTCACCTGACGTAGAGCCGCGGTATGTTTGGACAGAATATGAGATCTTTATTAAATTCATAAAAGGCAAAAGAATAGCAGGAATACTGGATTCTAAACCTCAAAGAAATGCCACAATCAAGACCTCGAAGCAGATATGAAGGAGAAACACCCAGAAACACCTCATATGTGCCGCTCCAAGTATAAGGGTCTTTCCTTACCATTAATGCTTGAATAACACACATACTTCATCTTCATGTGTGTTCCAAAGATGAGCGAAAGTCTTATGGTGCGTTCACACCGGACGCGAATAGTGCGTCAGGCGCGAGTGATTTCAATGTTAAGTCAATGCAAAGACGCGTCATGCGCGTAAAAAAATCCTGCGGCTATAATGAGGCGTAGAGCGCGGCGCGAATGATTTTATTAAGTGCTTTTTGTGCATTCACGCGTTTGACGCGAATTTGCGTCTGCCACCCGAGTTGAAAAATCTGAACATTGGCGTCAATTCGCGCTGCATTAACCAATCAGGAGCCTAGCTGCTTGCTGCTGTCACGTGGTGAGGTATCCGGATGCTTCAATATGACTAAATGCCTGGTGTGGTTCTAATGCACAACAAAGCAAATATTTTATCACATAAAACTTGATTTCAATATATGAGACATTCATTTTGTATTGAATGCTATTTATTCCATATCTAGATTATATGAAATATTATAATGTAAAGACAACCAACATACTATAGTGCATAAGTTCGTGTCTGAACAGTGTTGTGTGAGAGAGAAAAAGTCACAGGACAGGTTATACTTTTGGAGGCTGGCTCCATTTATCATCAAAACAAAAATAAATGATATATTAGGTGGATGAGGGCGAGGGTGATCCTCGCTCCGATGCAGGACAACAGGTCATCAAGCTGGGCGCGGAACAGGCGGAAGTACCGCTGAAAGCGGCCATCATCCAGGCGCAGCTCCTGGAGCGAGCAAATGGTGAAACGCGCCAAACTGGGTTCGCCTCCGAGGGGTCTGGTGGACACAAATACGGCAACGATGATCCCTACGCCGCTGTTCTGCTCTCCAGAGCAAACACAGAGCGGTGACTCTCCCGATGAATGCTTGATCAAAATAATAAAGATGGCCGCCAACGGGTTTCGAATCCGACGCGCGTAAATTTCGCTTCAAACTTTTTTTACGCGTGGCAGTTTTACTCTTGACGCGCGAATTAACACAAAGTGGTTGAGCGTCAAACTAGACGCGGTAGGCGCGAATTTGATGCGCTATTCGCGTCCCCTGTGAACGCAGCATTATGGGTTTGGAACGACATGAGGACTACACATCATTCTGTAAATGATGACAGAATTTTCATTGTTGGAAGAAATATCCCTTTAATAATCGGACCCTACAGGCCAGTAGCCATTCATACCAAGAAATATATTGAACTTTCTCTGCGTTTTAGCTGTTCGTTTACACAACAACGGCGTGCGTTTTGGGGGCCTCAGAAAAGTTTTTAAAAACGATACCATTATCATCTCCGTGTAAACTACAAAAAACACACATTTGTGAAAACGCTGACGTCATTTGCATATGTATTACGTGTTCAGTCTATAAGCACAGCGTTTCTTTACAAAGTGACATCGCCAAATACTGGCCTGGAAGCAGAATACAGCATTTTTTGTTGTTTTTGTGGATCCCGTGTAGACGGTGATAATTTTGACAATGTTGTCACCTGAACGTGAAAAATGCAAAAAGGAAAATAGAAAATAAAGAAACATACCCATTGTAAGATTTATTTATTATACAGAAATGTTCTCAATTCAGTCATTTCCTTCACCAAATTCTCTGCCCAAGGTCCACTTCACTAGTTGCATAATCTTAGGAGCCGGCATATTACGCTTATTTGCTTATTGACCACGGTTCAGACGTAAAACTGTGTTATCATTTGAATGCATGTGAACTTCCCTGTGTTCCTCTGTGTGGTTTTCATTGTCTACATCTGCCTGGGTGCAGCTGGAGATTCTTGCAGGCAGTTGTCAGCGTCTCCTGAGAGCCGGGCTGCCTGGTGACGGCCTGGAAAAAAAAGCTCCCGCTGTTACTAGGCTGCAGTTGAGCTCTCCAACAGGACACATGCAGATCGAATCAACCCCTTCCTGTGAATCAAAACATACTTTCTCCCCTAGTCATTCCCACTTTTATTTTCCACCTAAGAATTCATTTATTAGTTGAGCTGTAGGAGTTGAAGCCTCGATGTTTCTTCGATTTTTGTACTGGAGTTTGAATAGCTGCTATGATCAGGTGGTGCAGCATTCATAAATGCATACATTTCCATTTATTAATTTTAAAAATTGTTTTATTGCACAGTTCATTCACAGTATGTCTTCTCTGGGTTTTAAATCTGTGTCCCTCTTCGTGTTGCTATCACCATTTGAGCTACAGGAACAATATAATACAATATATGCCATAATAAGATTGTTATTGTGCTGATGGATGTGTCTTTTTTTAATTTCACAGTAAGATATAATAGATGTTTTTTGGCCAGTGACCATTTTTTCTTCTAGATAATTATTCAGAAATACATAAAAAGCAATTCATACATACAGCAATTTTAATACTCTTCTATTATGACCATATTTTTATTTCTGAAATATTTATAATTTCTTAATAATTATCATGATTATTATATTAATAATTATAACAATAATTATTGATCAAATTCATGGTAAATAAAATACTTTTAAACATTAAAACTTTTTTTTTTAAATGGTTAAGATTTATACACTCAAATGTATTCAATGTGTAATAAAAAGGTTAAGTTGTAATTGTAAAGTTTTTACTTGAATTTAAATTGTCATTGAATTGGAAATTTTCTTAAAAATTGTATAAAAGCTATTCAGGACCTTATGCAACCAACATGAACATTTTTATGAATTTGGCACGTTTTCTTCCATAAGTGTCAAAGATATTTGTCATTTGACTCATTATCATTAACATAAATGTTGGTGTTGATTCAGTTCCGTTGTAAAGATCATCAACTATTCAATTAGTTCATGTCATCTATAAAGCATGTACATTTCCATGCATGTATTCTTCATAAGACCACCGCTTCCAAAACTTTCACCTCATAGTGCCCCCCCCCCCCTACACACACCACACCGGATGACCAGGCCGTGTGAAACAGTAAAGCGGTGCATTAATGTAGTCATAGTGAGCGTCAGCAGTTGTTTCAGCAGCAGGAGAATTTACATCCAGAGGTTTTCGGGGGGTTCTAGAGGCGCTCTGCTTGTCATGAATCAGGCCTGTGGTTGTTCAACATGCTAAGGTGTATTTATATCTCTGAGAAAAGGTCACAGATCATAACCATTCTCCACTTTCTCTTCTCTGGGTGTGAGTAAACAGAGGTGGGTTACGCAGTTCTCTTGCTTTCTGAGTATTTGTGGTCAAGTTTATGTGAAGAGCATTTGACTTCCATTCATTTTATTGGTATTGAATCACATTGCTTTCAGTGTAGAGAGTATTTGGAAATTTGGTATTCTAGAACTCCTTGAATGTGTCTAACTGGGACAGTAGTCTTGCAGAACCGAAGGGCCTTTTTACTGTAACTATCTGAGATAGTTGATGAGAAATATGAGCTCAGCGGTGTACATAAAGATCTGCGTAACCCAGTTTTATCCTTTTCATCCCAGAGGATCAAGTGCAGCTTTTTATATTTAGTAAAATCACAAACGTGTTATTTCTGTGTTGATGCCAAAATGTGTCCTAACTAGCTATGAGAATCAATTGATTCCTTTTAATGGGCGTTATTCATGAAACGCATTTCAAATTGAAAAAAAAAAAAAATAAAAAAAATAAAAAAAGCTTTTAATAATGTCAATTAAGTATGTCATTTTACTGACATTATTGTATGTCAGTAATAATGTTATTTTGGTGGTGGCGTAGAGTAAATGCCATACAATAATAACCCACATGTGTTTGATTTAATAAAAAGAAACTGACTCATAAAGTCGTATACAGTATTTGGGAATCAGACCAGTTATTATTAAATAAAACTATTAAAAATATTTTAAAAAACTTTTTTTATCTGTCTTATTGTAACATTAACTTCAAAAGCCCAATGGCCAATGGCTTTAATTGCTTTTACTTGCGATATCATTTTATAACTGATTTTTATTACATTAAATATAGCCACAATAAAATATTGATATTAGATGGAAAACTTAAACTAAACAAACATTTTAAATGTTGCCTTGGCATAAGTTTAAGTTAAAGCACTAATATTACTAACTGGAAGTAAATAGAAACTAAATTGAACTAAAACCAACGTAAAATAAAATGAACCTTAAAAGGTCATATAAAAAAATAAAAATGACAATTATAAAACAAAATGGCTAAAAATGTCATTAAAATTGAAAATTGAGCTTAAATTAAACAAATGAATTAATTATAATAGTAAATAATACTAGTATAACACCGAATCAGACTACATTGGATGCTATTTCACATTCAATTGGTTGGACTACAGTGTACTGTTTGATATCCACAAAAGATCTCATAAATTATTTATTCGATAATCTATCTACACTCATTATTTTTTTCTGTACAGTGTAGACAGATTCCGGAAATGGTTTTTTAACCAGTTCCATTAAAAGTAAAAGTTGTCATGAGGATTACATTGCAGCGGTTATCAGGTACAAGCAGTTTTCTGGGTCTCTGCTCAGGCTCTTGATACTAGGACAGTTACTGTTTTTGACTGAGAGCCAAGAAATCCCCTCTGAAGCAGCTCTTGAACATTTATTGACTCTCACTGGCTCAATACCCGTCTAAAGGCGTTTTTTTTCAAAGGCACATTAATATGATGAGAGGGGTACTTAAGATTGTGATTGAATAGAGAAGAGGGTTGCATGGAGGGAAGAATACGTCAGTGTCATTTCATCTCCTTACATCCTTGTTTGGTCTTCACTTTGAGTGACACAACTAGGACATGAATACCCTTACACTGTTGAGAATGCTGAGTTGAAACATCTGCAAGGAAGCAGTTCGCTGTCCGCTAGGCCTGGATGATATAGCAACAAAAATGTTGCCTTTTCTCTTTTTCTTCATTGAAAGGAATCACCATTTGACCAATCAGCCACTTCTGCCAAGTTGATTCCAAATGCATTGTGCAAGAAGTAAAATCCAGTAAAAATCCAGGCTTGGTTTCCTTATATTTACTTGACGCTAAATAAACAAAAATAATTTATATAATATATATATAATAATTTAATAATAATCGTAAATAAAAGTGAATTGACTTGAATAAATAAAATGATTGGAGTCTGTTGTTTCATTGGAAGATCAAGTTATAAAATATTAAAAGTACAAGGTCAAGTTTAAAATAGAGTAAATAAACATGCATGGATGAATCTTACCCAATAAGATCAATAACATGCATTTAAAAAGTAGGTGGAGTGAATTTCCTACTTCAATGAAAAGTGCAGCACGATGTTGAATCGTACATGAACCCGAAATTAATCAAACATCGTGAGATATTAAAGCATCAAAATGTCTCATTACGCTCTCATATTTATAAGTTGCAGAACAAGGAATTTTTGTGGTATGATGATTGACAAATCATTGCGATATGCTGTATTATTTAAACTTTAAATCGCCACTTGCAAAAATCTTTGTTGTGAATATTCAGTAGGCTTTTATTTCTGAAGCTTTTTTTAGAAAACTAATCTGACTTTATTTTTTGGTTTCTACTGTGAACTCTTCTACATTATGTGTGTTGTAAGCGTGAACTGCAGTTATGTTCTCCTGGATGGATTTTCATCTGTTCATCAGCTGACAAAAAAATCCAATTATTCTTCCTTTTGTCATAATAGTTGTGGTGTGGACTTTGCTATTCTCTTGATTTTTGAAAACTTAATGGGCATAGTTATTGTTCTTAGTGTGATGAACAGGCTTTTAGACAAAACGTATCTGAGGTGAGTAACTGCAATTTGGTTTAGTTTAAAAGGAGTAGTTCACCCACAAATCTGTTACTGACTCATCATTTGTTCCAAATCATGTGTGACCTTTTTTTCCATAAAGCAATATATGATAACATTGGAATAAATGTACTGGTTGTTTGATGGCTGGACTGAGGCATTACATTTTTAAGAAGGATGAAGAAGGAATGAACCAATGTTTGTTATTCCCTGATATTCTTCCCCATCCTGTGAGTTGGTAACAGCTGCAACTGGACAAACAGAACTAAACTCCAATTTGGGTACAGATCATTCAGGCTGGTTTCGTGAGCTGGATCAACAAATTCAATCACAAATTCTCATGAATTCTCATGGATGATTGTCATGAAAGTTGCCAAGGAGAGTTATGGCCGAGTTGCAATGAATTAAGACTTAATTTCTGTTTGTTCCTCACTCAAAGCTATCGTTTGACATTTGTATGAACTTTTTTGTTGTTGTTCCATGGATGAAATCATTTTAATTTCTTTGGTGAACTCATACTTTTATTTTTATTCTGGTTTAATCAGAAGTGCTTTGATATGACGAGCAGTAAAGAGTTTCACTGGAAAGTTTCAGAAACAATTAATGACATTTTTCATTACTATTTCGATATAAACAATGCATAACAACAAAACTTACTTGTGTCATCATGATAGTATGAATTCTACATAGTAAGTTTAGCTGACTTCCTTAGAGGTGTAGCTCATGATGATTAAAATGACTTGTTTCCTCTTTCGAAGAAGCCAGTGATGTAATCTTATTGTTCCTGTGGTGTGAACCCTGTCCCATTGCCATTGATTCATTACTCCTACTTCCTCTTTGGTTGACAGATCCACAGTCATTCTCTATGTCATAGGAATGCTCATCATATGATGTGTTTCTTGGTTTATTTTATTAGTTGGAATATTAGGATTTTAAAACAACCTTAATACCAGTACCAACTAATACCATACCATGTGTCTGTTCTACAGAATCAAAAGCCTGGAGGACTTCTGATGGTTCTTAAAATATTATTTTAATATAATAATAGTATTATATTGTTTTAATACATTTTTTGTTTAGGTTGGCACAAATTTAAACTAATTTATAAAAGGCATACAAATGTCAATCCAAGTAGGAGGGCTTCCCCATCTAAGTCTTGGTTCCTCCTAAGGTTTCTTCCCATCTTCTTGAACATCTTAGGGGGTTTTCCTCGCCACTCTCACCTTTGACTTGCATACTGTGGGGTTTGTAAGACACTGTTGTTTTATAAAACTGCTTTCATAAATACGTAGAGTCCTTGATGATGGACGCACAATTGATAACCATATCACCAGCATAAAAAAATTGTGTTTGGTTTAAAAAAAAAAAAAAGGGCCCAGGACTGAACCTTGTGGTACTCTGTTATTCTGTCTGTCTGTCTATCTATCCAACTTATCTATCGACTAGGGGTGTCACAATATATTGTGTCATAATCGCAATACAAAAATGCAACAATATGTATCGTGGATAGTGACAATATGTTTTGTGTATAGTTCACCCAAAATTAAAATGACTGTGTGGAAAAATTCAAGTTTACAGAGTTTCAGTGTACTACATTGAACTGCTATATATAATGTATAATAATGCAATGGGGGAATATTTATGGGTCCTTTGTAATGCCAAATGACTTATGTTACCTGTAAAAAGTGGCCTATACATTATTTAAAATATATCTAGTCAGTGAAATAATGCAAGCATATTTGTCTAAAATAATTGTTTTCAGCTTCAGAATCATGAATATTTTTTATTCTGGTGTCACTAGTCCTGTGCATTGGGTTACCAGCCCCAATACCAGGCTTATTCATTTACACCAATGATGTAATACCAAATTTAGCATTTTAATCAACAGTTCATTTTTTTTTAAACCTTTTACCATTTGTCATGGAGTATCGCAATCATATCGTATTGTGACATAAGGGTATCGTTACACCCCTACTATCGACAGAACCTCAAAGAAAGTGCTTCAAAGAAAGCAGTGAAATCTGACATTTTATACAAAGGAGTTCATAATCAATTTCTTAAATTTGCTCATTTGAATAATGTCCGAAACACTGCACAGAACCTTCAATATTTATTTACTTTATTCATTTTGCATCATAACAACAAACAATTTTCAAACAATTCTCAATTTTTTGATCTCAAACTTTTTGATTCGACTACATATAAGACATGCAGATTCTATATTACAATATTATGGTCCCCTGTTTTAAAGCATTAGAAAAGTTCACAAAGAGGTACTAAATGTGTTTAAATAGTTTCTTTTTCTGTTATCTCCAGGCGCTTTGACTGAATGCTATGATGAGCTGGGGAACCGCTACCAGCTGCCCGTCTACTGCCTCTCCCCTCCCGTCAACATGATTGAGGAAAAGAGCGAGTCGGAGACTATTGAGGTCCCAGAAGCTCCAGCTTGCGAGGGCCAGGAGTGCCAGTTGCGTCTCCGTCTTTCCACGGGCCGGGATCTACGCCTGGCTGTCCGCACCAGCGACAGCGTCCAGCAGATGAAGCGGCGTCTGCAGACCCAGGAAGGGGTGGCGTCCACCAGCCAGCGCTGGTTCTTTTCAGGCCGACCGCTCACCGACAAGATGAAGCTGGAAGAGCTGAAGATCTCCAGAGACTATGTCGTTCAGGTGATCGTCAGCCAGCCTCCCGCAACCCCACCACTGCCCCAGAACCCCACTCCTGTGGAAAACTAATGCCTCGTTGGAAAACTAATGCCTCGTTGGGGATTTTTACCAGCACACCAAGTGTGCATGTGAGAGGAGATCACTAATGGGGTGCGTGGGCTGCGGGATCTTTTAGAAGAGGATTTCTCCGATTCGGGATTGGCCGAGTCTAGAGTGAACATCTCTAGAGGCTTCTCCCTTTAAATAACACACTGCCTTTGACTTACAGCTCTTCTAAAGGAGTTGAGATTCAGACTTTCTGGTTAAAAGTCTCAGGTCTAGAAAACTGGAGCCCTGAATTGACCAATAAAGGTCCAACGAGTGGTTTTGGCAAGGGAAACTTAATATAGCTTTGTTATCTTTCAAGATTATGGAGTTATACTCTTCATATTCTATTCTTTTTTTTTTTCTTGTGACGAGAGCATATGTCTGCAAGGCAGACCAGGAGTGTGGACCTACCTGTGTCTGTCAGAACTTGAATTCTGAAACGGAGACACTTGGGGCCAATTGGACTTTATAAACCGCTATTGGCTTTAAGCAATAGGAGGATCACTTGTTGGACTCTTTTCTTAATTTTTGTTTTTATTAGAAACTCTGTAACCAAAAATATATAAAGAGTTTTAAGAGGAGGTCTGTTACATGTTGCAAAAAACAATGCTAGTTTCCCCCCCCCCCCAACATATTTGATCCCTGTTCTTAATCAGATAATGTTTTGACTACACAAATTCACTAAACGGCATTCATTCATTTCTTTCATTTCAAAAGAGGGGGATGTTTTTTCTCCAGTCAAATACACTAGTTGGAACTTTTTGGAACATGTGCTTTTAGTTGTTTTACTTGTTAGCAGTCGTCACATTTTGCAGATAGCTTTCAGTTCAGAGAGCTATTCCGATAGATATCCTTCACCAAACGTATTTGACTTTCTCACGCCCTGTCAAACTGTCTGCACAAAAGTGTGAAATTGATATGGAGGAAAGATTTCAGTCATTACCTGTGCAACCATTTGGATTCCTTGTAATCGAGGCGCTTTTATGAATTTATTCAGCTTTGCCTCACACATCCCAGGGAGGGATATATAAAGGTTGGAAAGGGGTTATCATGTAATAAGAGTGTGTACATGCGTGAAAGGGGAAGCAATGAGCAAGGGATTTAGTAGAAGGAGAAGAACTCGGTATGACTGCATATTTCTACACCAGGAAAGGTGGGGTTGGAACAAGTATGGCTGGGGAGGACACGAATGTAGCTGAATGAACCACAATCTCACAAAGTACTCTATATACATGTTTTGTTTTATTTTGTGTTTTGGCCTTTATGTTGAGAGGGATAGTAGGACAGGAAATTGGAAATGACAGGAGCCAGACTCAAACAGCTCAATATGTCGTAGCACGTGTGCTTACCGCTAGCACAGGACTCTTAAGTGTTTTTCAATGGATTCAAGACTTTGTCCTGACGAAAGAGAATTTCAAAACAGTTGCATATTTTAATGACACAGAATGCGTTTTTAATTAAAAGATGATGAAACATTTGTACACCTCAGTATGCTGTCTGATTTTTTGTTACAGTATTGTTAAATATATTTCATATATTTTAAATATATAAATATATTATTATTATTATTATTATTATTATACACATTCAGTCTATTATATTTTATACACTACCATTCAAAACTTTTTTTTAATTAATGAAGTCTAATGCTCACAATGACACAATATTTTTTATATAAATCAAAATGTTTTATTTAT
Source organism: Meda fulgida (assembly GCA_030578275.1). Taxonomy (NCBI): domain Eukaryota; kingdom Metazoa; phylum Chordata; class Actinopteri; order Cypriniformes; family Leuciscidae; genus Meda; species Meda fulgida. The sequence continues at coordinate 21,841,081 of CM060636.1, forward strand.
TTATTATTTTTAATATTAATATATTTTACTATGTTCCTGTTATTGCAATTTATCAAAACTGAATCTACTGTCACCTTTATCCATCCTTGCTCAAGAATTATGAATTTCTTCCAAAAAATAAAATCTTCCCTACCCCGATACATATAGTTGATGTATTGTATAGTTGTATATTGTATAGTTGAAGCCTATACACTACTAAGGGTAACCATACACAAAATTACGTTTTTTATTAAATATGACTAACATTTCACATTCAATAAGCCAATTGGCTTGTATTTTCTGAGCAGATATGTTTTCAGCTCTAAACCGAGTTTCATTTGTTCATTTATTCGGTAAAAAAATGTGCTTTATTCAGCCCATTCAAAAAGTCCATTGTGTTATGATGAGGAAGTCGCAGTTCACCCTGGACCTTCTTTATTTCCTAAGAGAACTGATTTTTCCATCTGCTTTATTACTTTGAAAGTTATGAAAAATTTGGAGGTTTTCATAGACGTGTTGCTGTTAATAATTAATAAACGTGGTTTTTGCGCTATTATCAATTCACATATTAGAGGAACTGTGGTACTATACGCAAGAACGACAATGCCGGAAATGTACAATATATTAACCAATGGTTTTGAGAAGAAATCTTTATTGCGGATACATTTATGGTACTGAAGCTTCACATTAAACTTCCTCATTATTATTGATTCTGAGGCTGGATGGTTGTTAGGGCAATTGTAACCACTCTAGAAAATATTTGAGTCATCTTAATGATGACATTCAACAATTTACCCTTTTATGTTTATTTATGACCAATGTTGCCCAACCCCAGACTTTATAATGTCAAAAAAATACATAAAGGTTTTGTGGCTTTAGTTTAAAATGTTTAAATGTGGCTTTATCACACAATCATGCATTTCCATTGTTGTATATATTGAGCATTTTGGAATTCCCTGAGTTTTGGTTTGTGGTTGATGGACAATACGTGACGAAAGGTACACACTTTCTCTTGTGGCCGGCGCTTTTACACTTCACTAAAATGTGTAACTCACACTAGGATATCTGCATGATGATGCTACCATAATGTTCAAATTGACACGTTCTAAATTTGCATTTGGCAGCAGCGACCTAAATCATTTTCTCGTCATCTGAAGGAACAAATATATATATATAATTGTAATTAAAAATATGTAATTTTATATTTATAAACAAACGGAGAAATTCAAAGAGGCTATATTTTTATCAATTATATGAATGCCTTTTATATATAGAAAGATATGTAATTATATATTTATAAATTACGATATATTTATAAATGACTATATACTCCCATATTGAACCCTTTCATATATGAAAAAAAGTAATTCAATTGATAAATTACGATATATTTATAAATTACTATATGCTCCCATGTTGATGCCTTTCATGGATGCAAAAAATATGTATTTATAAATTACAATATATTTATAAATTATTAAATGCTCCCATAATGATGCCTTTCATATATGTAAAAAAATATGCAATCCTATTTATAAATTACAATGCTCCCATAAAGATGCCTTTCATATATGTAAAAATATGTAATTCTATTTATAAATTATGATATATTTATAAATTACTATATGTTCCCATAATGATGCCTTTCAAAATATTTAATTATAAATTCATAAATTACGATATATTTATAAATTACTATAAGGTCCCATAATGATGCCTTTCATACATGTAAAAAAAATATGTAATTATATCTATAAATTATGATATATTTATATATAAAATATTCTAACCATAGATTATATTTATAAATTACAATAAACTATTTTTTTTTTATACTATATATTGGGCCTCAAACCAAGAGCATGTGAAACTCATATTGATGTCTGTCATGTAAAAATTATATATAAATATATATATTTTTTTTTTCTTAAACATAAAAGGCATCAATATAAGCCTCACATGCTCCTGCGGAAATTATATTAGTGTATAATATTCAAATATATTTATGAAAAAAAAATATATACACACACACACACAAATATATATATATATATATATATATATATATATATATATATATATATATATATATATATATATATATATATATATATATATATAAACTAACAAATAATCATCATATAACAGCAGTGAAGCATGAATCACACACACACACAAAAATCTACCAATTTCACTAAGTGAAGATGATTTAATTGCAATATGACCTGTAAGGTGTTTTATTCTCATGCTCAAGCACTCCCACTAAAACCCCGAACACATAACACACACTGTCACACAGCTCATGGAAATCCCAAATAAACTGGCTTCACCACATGATTTACAGATCCCTCTGTTTACAGCTTGACACTTCTGCTCACTGGAAATTCACACTTCTGTATCTCATTCATCTATAAATGTAGCTCAGGTCTAAAAGGACTTCAGTGAAAGGGAAGAGAGTCACCACAACTCATTCAGTTCAAGGTAAGATTCAAACAAAGGTGTCCTTCACATCTGGAGTCTGGACTGCTCGCATGCACTGCTGTGTGGGCTGTTTAATGTTTATGATGATGTTTATGATTTCATCATGACTAACTTTTTAAAATATTAATATATAAATAATGTTTTTCTTTTAATATTTACTTCTATATTAACATTACATTTAAATAATTGACACAATACTATGATATTAATATTTCATTTCATGTTTTGTTTAGATGTGCAAGATTGTGTTTCTTATTCTGCAAGCTGTCCTTCAGTTGGCAGGCAGCACTTCACTGAGAGTCCTCAATTCAAATGGTAACTATTGCTTAAATCTCTTTTATTGGCTGATTTCTTTAAACAATATATATGTGTGTGTATATATATATATGCATTTATTTGATCAAGAATACGAAAAAAATAATATAGTGAAATATTATTACAAATGAATTTAATAAAATTCAGCTTTGATCACAGGAATAAATTACATTTTATAATATATTCAAATAGAAAACAGTTATTTAAAATTGTAATATTTCACAATATTACTGTTTTTTGTTGTTGCTGTATTTTTAATTAAAGGAATGCAGCCTTGCAGAAGAGAACATGAAAAATTGTGAATATTATACATTTTGATCAATTTAATGCGTCCTTGCTGCATGAATAAAAGTATTCATTTTTGAAAGACGGCATTATTCCTTTAACGTGGCGAGTGTGATGAATGAGTTGTTCTGTTGTAGTTGTGGCTCTGGACGTATCAGATCTGTCCAGCTCTGAGGTGTCACTGCATTGTGGAGAGCAATATGAAGGAGAGCAGATTCACTGGCAGAGGAATGAGAGAAGCATCTCTGAGACCGGAAACCACATCACTGTCACCATAGACGGGCTGCGGGGGGGAAACTTCACATGTCACAGAGCAAACAACAGAGATGTCCTGAATTACACACTGTTACTGGTCCATCCAGTCAACTTTCCTAAAGGAGTTCTTACACAATCCACTCACGGAGGTAAATATAAAGAATATTTCTGTGTTCATAGTGTAATCGCTATAGCTATACTTTATAAAGTACTAGGAGGAAATCATCTCTCACCTCTCTCTCTCTCTCTATATATATATATATATATACACACACACACACACACACTTTAAAGTTTTAAGTTTAAAATACTAATATCTAGTTATAAAGACAAGTTTTACTGTAGATCATCTTAATCGAAATTCATTATAAAACCATTTTATCTTGAACTAAACGTCATAAAGTCCTAAAATATAGGTCTATTTAAAAAAGAATACATGCAAATAAATGTGCGAGTTTCTGAGATATTCATTAGCTTTTAAATGTGAGATCAAAATCTCTTGACATCTGCATTTTGGAAAATTTAAATGCATAGCGACCATGCCCGGATTAACATAGTTTTGTGCCCTAGGGTGACCACAGTTTAAGTGCCCCCCCTCCTCACACTTAATGTGTGAGCACTTACCAAATCGCAATTATATTTCTTTATTTTTAAATGCATAAATATGTATGTATTATATATATATATATATGTATTAATTATATAACTATATAGTGAATACATATACATTTATAAAATATGACAAATATTTTATAAGTATAGTATTTGTTTTAATGATTTGGTGCCCCCCATTGGCTGGTGCCCCTGGGCACTCGCCCAGGGTCACATATGGATAATCCGGCCCTGATAGCGACAAATATGTGACTATAGGAATGTGCTGAGGCAGTTTATTCTGTTCCTATTTAATGTTTTGGTAATGTTTTGGGAATTGCCAGTCAAGAAATTTTGTGGAAAGAAAATATCCAAAATACAAATGTATGTTTATTGCACTTTATCTGTTTGTGTCTGTAGATTTTTAAGTAAAATACAAAGGCTGTCAGAAATCTCCACTTTAATAGCTCTTAAAAAAACTCCCCTGATTTTTACATTGTTCATATATCCTATGCCTGATTTAAAAACATTTTTTTGTTGTTTTCTGTCTGTTGACATTTTCTTATTTATGGAGTGATAAAAATAGATGTGTACAACCTTAAACTCTAACATGTCAACACAATGAAACACGAATTTTGAAACTGGCTGTATCCAATGTTTAGATTTCTGTTCTGGAAATGAGAAGCAGCCTAGTGCATCTTAACAGTATTTAATGACACGTTTCATAAAAAAAAAAAAAAAAACTAGTGTCTTAATATACTGCAAGTCCATAATTCGTGTACATGATATATGTTTTTGACCGCATATCATGTGCAGGGCTCTGTTGTTTTTGGGAAAAAAAAAAAAAAACGTTGAGTAAAAGATTAATTCGGTGATTAAATGATTCAGTGATTCAAATTGTTTTAATAAAATGTGCATATGATTTGTTTGTTTTTCTCACTGTACCTAAAAGCTCAACTTTTTTTTTGTCCGTCAAGAATTTGTCTCTTGTTTTGCGAGAAACTATGACGGACAGTTTCATTGCTCTTGGAAGTGGCATCAGGAACGGAAAGAAAGAGCCGTGGTGTATTTCGCAGCAATACGGTAACTATTCTGGATTATACTTATTCTGGATTATAAGACTATAAGAAACTTTGCCAATACACTCCAACTAACTCTAACTATCAACTAACTCTCATTAGAGTATTAGTAGACTGTCTGCTTAATATCGTTACTTATAGTCAACAGAATGTGTTAAAGGTCCCATATTGTACACCTTTCTGAAGTTTTATCTTAGGTGGTATAAGTAGCCTACCAAAAACCATCTCAATACATTTTTACAGCTCCTTTCTCAGGAGCTCTGTCAAGAACAGGTCGAATTTGTGCTGTCTACTTAATATTCATGAGCCTCTCTTCTGATTGGCCCGTTTTTTCTGAGTGGCCCACCATTGGTGGGGGTGCTGGCTGAAGGCGGTGACTGAGTAGTTCTGACATGACATTTATACGGAAGTCACAACAGCTCTTGTGAAAAGGCCCAGCTACTTTATGCGGGCTGTGCGCATTTGTCTGTGGATCGACTGTTTTGAAACGTATATGGTAGCTTCATAGCCCCTAGACCTCAGTTATCATGAAAAAAGCCAGGAAATTTCAGTTTTGACAAAATAAAGTGAAACCAATAGGCTAGGCTTATGTTGAAAGAGCAAATCAGAGCTAACTGAGCATTGTTTGTACAGGAACTCTAGTTTGATCAATTGCACTCTGGACTCTGATATCTCTGGACTAACGTGTATCGACGAGGATTACTGTCGGTACTCTGAAGAGACTAGGAGCATCAATCTCACTCTGTTCGTCAGAAACCTGTATCGGCTGGAGGAACACCAGAGGACTTTCATCATCCGAGACATTGGTAAGAGCTTTTGTGCCCCCGGGTGGTCACTACATGTATTGGACTTCAGATTTTGGGATCCGTTACTGTGTAGACCAGGTATCATTTTTACGAACACAAATACATGATATTTAACTTGAAGATTTTTTGGTATCCGTTTTGAAGAGTATAGCTATTGATTTAGTATTTCAAGCCAAAAATAGTGACCAAATCGTTTTTTTAACTACACTTTAGCGTAGACTACTTCAAAAAAAAAAAAAAAAAAAAAAAAATTACGGAATATTACAGAAAAATAATATACTTTCTATAGAATATAGGCCTACTTTCAGACACTTAATTGCATGCTTTTTATAACTAAATGTATAGTTTAGTTTAAATTGATATTAAATGCAATTAGTTAAATATAGAAGTGCTTAAGTAGGATTTTTTCATGTCATTCTATATGTATATTTCGATTATGGTAAACTAAAGTTACATGAATGTCCTTTCTATTGAAACTTGTGTGCCATGTATTTAAATATATTTATAATTACACTTTTTTTTTTTTTTAAATGTACAGGATTTAAAATTGGTTTGGAATGAGTTTGGAATAAATTGTATGGTCGCTGGTGGTAAATCGCTGGTTGAGAACCACTGTACTAAACTGCTTATTTCCATGTAACTATTACTTCTGTCCTAACTCAAACTCTCAGTCCAACCAGATAAAGTTAGAATCACCAAGATCCAGGATGATGTGTTTGAGTGGCGCCCCCCTGAGACGTGGAGTTTCCCCTGCAGTTTCTTTCCCCTGTCCTACGATGTGAAAGTGGTTCCCAACAATCATAACTGTAACTACACAAGAAGTCGTGTTGAAGTAAGCCAATTTCCTTGATTTAAAAAAAAAATTATTTTCAAGATCAGTTTATAAAAGATCGAAAATATTAAAGATGTTAATTTCTGTTAATATAGACAATGGAAACCAACAAGACGCATTACAAGGTGAACATCAAAAAACCATATACTTTCTGCGTTCGAGCTCAGGACACACTAACGAAAACACTTTGGAGTGACTGGAGTCACCATCATGTGTAAGTAAAGTTCGACCTGCAGTAGTATTTTATATTTTATGAAAATAATTCAGCTTTACATTCTATATCTATTGTGTAACAGAAGAAAACACCAGCACACTTCGGAACAATAAAAGGTGTGTTGATTTGTCTTTTAATAACCATATTGATCATATTTTGTTGAGAATGTATCCCTTATTTTGACATTTTTCAATTCTTTGTTTTATGAATGCAGGTCTCAAGGGACACATCACTCTGCTTGATTATCTGCTTTCTATTGCACCTATTCATATTTATATACATTTTATTTTATGTGCCACTGTAAAATTGATTTGTGCAATAAATTTTCCAGATCATTCAAATACTCAATGGCTTCATATTTTATTTTATGTTATGTAATGGGATTTGTTAGTCAGGGACTGGGAGTGTCCTTCCTGCTTGTGTGATGTCTTATTTACATGCAATAATGTGTTTCTAATATAATATTATAGCTAATGTTGGAGATTTAACAATATATATATAGTGAGAGAGATTTAATATAATATAGCTAATGTTAGCCTAGTCCACTGGCCTCATTTATAAAACGTGCATAAATACACAGCAACGTTCATATTTATTAAAGGACTCGACAAAGACGTGAAAAAGTAATCAGGTGTCTCCTTGAGAGAACAAATATAGCGTGTATAAAATCTTGACTGATATATAAACTTTTCATTTTAGAGAAGTATTAAGCATCTGACAAACTACACACAAACTACTGTAAAACCATTTTAGTTTCATTTACATTTAGGTTACAACCATAATTCAATACCCACATATGAGCACCGGATGAAATGCAGTTACACAAAATGCAGTTAATATCTACCGAAATTGATGACAACACATACCTTGTGTTTAAAACAGAAAGGGGGGAAATACCAACAAGCTTCAATGTTACGACTTGGTAAAAAAAAAAAAAGAAAAAAAAAAAACTTCTGACAAGCTACTTTGATATGTCCTCTTTTTCTCCCTATTATCATGTGACTGTTTTATGAACATAAAACATATATCATTTGTATTTAGAAAAATAAACATGACAAATGTTCATCATTGTTCATTTGGAGAAGCGTTTTAACAGCTGATGAAGCTGCAAATGCATGTTCATCTCTCAACCGTTGTTGTGTGGCTTAAAATAACATCTCTTTGGAATTTAGAGCCATTCAGACAAAGAATTTTGCAGCCAGTCCAGAATGATTGCTTCTTTTAAGACATGGCCAGTGTTTACACCTTCCAGTAAACACTTCATTCTTTCAATTGACTAAGATTTTGCAAAAAAAACTAAATTATATTAGCATTATATCCTCTTTCAATCAGATACAGTATTAACAAAACACACACATTTCCATATTACCACCAACAGAAAAAAAAGGTGAATTATAGGAAGAAGAGTTTGTCAGGCAGGGAATGATGTTAAAGTACCGTCATGCTTGCATTAAATGCAGTCTATTAATAGTTGAATGCTTTTCATTGACCTTTTGAGGTAAATAGTCTTCTGAGGAGTACAAATGCTAGAATATTTTTTGTCCTCCGGGAACGACCGACTATGAAGGGATGTACGATGAATGACGCGAGATACAGAGAAGCTGATGATGTGGAGCAGCAGTTGTTTGTGAGGCTTCTCCTCAGAGCTGACGATGTCATGGATTCTGCCTCTTTGAGAGGTACCTGTTGGACAAGGAGACAAAATCATTAGGGTTGTAAAAATCATTCATTATATTTCACTTGATATGCTTATTACGGGGTCAAATTGATAGTCGCATGCATCTTCTTTTGGGGACTTTTATTCCAGCAAATACGACAAGACAACAGCATTGAAGAGACAAAATGTGTTTTATTTCCATATTATTAAACCGAAATCTCTCAGTCCATAGTAGTGCTATTTTAGTATCACTGATATATTTGATATAGCTTTTGTTAATATCTTAAACTACATATTGTATTTTTTTTTGTTTTTTGTATGTCTACATATTTTAGCACTTCACATTAAACTAAATGAAAATAGGAAATGTTGCCTTGGCAAATAGCTGAAATAAAATAAGCTTACATTATGTATTTTTATACATAAATACAATACAATATGTATTTTTTCTGTTAATTTGTTTTATTTCAAGTATTTTTTTAATGGTTTTAGATTTAGTTAATGACCCATTTTGAAATAAAGTTCGTCAATCTGTCCAAGACATAGACTAACTATTTTTGATCAAATTATTTTTAAATTGTCACTTTTCTATAATTAAATCGCACCACATTAAGGATTTCTTTACACGACAATAATGTGCTTTTTTGCGTACAGCTGACAACGTCAAACCAATCTCAGTTCACACGGATCCATGAAAATGACTAAAAACGCTGTGTTCCTCTGCAAGGTCAGTAGTTGGCGATGTCACTTTGTAAAGAAAAACTATAAAAATACGCATTTGTGAAAACTGTCAATTGGCACGTAGTTTACACGTAGACGTATCGTTTTCAAAAACCTACACTTTGAAACCAGTTTTCAGCCCCCCAAAATGCTGTTGTCGTGTAAATGAGCGGCCAAAATGCATACAAAAAGTGTTCAGTTTTTAGCAGACAACCGTGTTGTGTAAATAGCCGCTAAAATTACTCTTAAATACATATAATTTAAAAAGTTAAAGTCCCCCTGTGGTGAAAATCAAGTATTTAATATTGTTTATATGTCTATTGATTATATGTCTATGTCAATGTAATAAAAATAAAAAAAAGTCTCAAAAACGCGGTTTGAAATCGCTGGTGTTTCTGACGTCACAAACTACCTTGTAACCAATCAACCCAAGTCTCTGAGCTGACGCGAGTGAGCGGAGGCGGGGGTAATTAGCATATTCATGGTTTTGCGCATACTAAATGAGGCAAGAGTGTGATATAAGGAATGAAGAATCACCCCCCAGGAAAATACATTTCAATAAAGCTCATCTTTGATCACCAAAATGAAATAAGGAATATAATTATTGACTACAGGGGGACTTTAACTAAATTAAATGCATATGATTCAAAAAAATTTTTTTTATCTTTATCTACATTCGTTATAGAGTGAATAGAGTATTTTATTGACTTCACCTTTCCCAGTGCTTGTGGTTGAGACCCGAGAAGTCATCCAGTTTAGCGATTTCCTTCAGATACAGAGACAGCTTGTAGAGCTCTTTGTCTTTCTCACGGTTTAAGTGAGCCTTCATGAACGGTCTGATCTGTGACCAATACATGAAGAAGAATACATGTTTAAAACCATTTAACAGTTTCTTATAAAGCAGATACAAAAACAACAGACAATTATTTGACAACGCTACTGGTGAGAAAAAAACAAACAGATTCTCTGATACTGAAATGATTCTGAAGAATTTCACGTTTCATGTTAAGTTTTTAACTGCAGCTGCCACTTATAAAGTGCAGGGTAGATTACTTACAAATTGTAGCTGGTTACAGATTCCAAATTACACAACAAATCGTAGTTAGTAACTAACAATCCATTGAAATCCATAACATTTTAGGTAATGTAATCAGATTACTTTAGATTACTTTTGACCTCGTTTATCACATTAAATTGATTTGGATAATCTTCTACCACATTGATATAAAAATACAAAGAGAAAGAAAATATATTCCATAATTTTATCAACAACATGAAGTGCATTAAACATTACATCATGTCATGGTTTCCAAGGTTAAGGTTCGTGAAGGAACTGCAGAGGTTTGAGAGTTTAATGAAAAGCTATTAAGTAATTAAATCATAAAGATTTTAAATTAGAATCATACAAATTATAATAAATATGTGTTTGAAAGACAAAAAGCCTTCTAAAGACAGAGCAATACATAGTTAAATGACTCACTGAGTGATAATTCAAATAATAATTCATTTGTTCGTCGGTTCATTCATTCGATGTTGCAATGTTGAGAAAACACTCCTTAAAAGTGAAATTATTTCTATAAATTCAGTGGTCAAATGCTTTGTGGCCTCTCAATTTTCCATATAATTATAGCCGGCTATGATTATGATACCAAGACTGCATTTACAGTCAACCCATAATTTATTCAGACACCTTCAACATTTCTCAAATTATCACAGTTTATTCGCCATAGTTTAGAAAATGGTTATAAAATATGACAAGGACTCAAAATGAACTGTCTCAAATGAATTAGGTTGAATAGCTGTCAGCTGTTAAATTTAAGTACACAATTAGATAATGCCAATTTAGTTCAACAAATTACCAAGCAATGCTTCATTTTGTTCAGTCTGTGGTCGCATTAAAAAGGTCGCATTAAAACACTTAAGCAAAACATAGTCAGGTCAAAGTGTCTGAATAATTTTTTATCAAAATTTTTATAGATTTTACTGGTAGTCCACTGTATGAAGAATTTTTGGGTATAATGTGTCACAGTTTTCTTTATTTTGCTATCCTCACTTACATAAATGAACTATAGTGTCCTGCACCCACTAGTAAAAAATATCAAAAATTATATCTGGTGTCTGAATAATTTGTGGTTTGACTATTTGATTAAAAATACAGTAAAAGTGTGTAATAAATATTACAATTCACAACAGTTTTCTATTTGAATATACCTTTAAAGTGTAATTTATTCCTGTGATGGTAAAGCTGAATTTTCAGCATCATTACTCCAGTCTTTAGTCACATGATCCTTCAGAAATCATTCTAATATGCTGATTTGCTGCTTAAGAAACATTGGTTTTTATAATTACCAATGTTGAAAACGGTTGTGCCGCTTCATATTTATGTGGAAATCATGATACATTTTTTTTGATAAATAGAAAACATATACATACATCAGTTGTTTTGAAAACTGTAACAATGTAAAAGTCAATTTAATGCATATGTGATGAATAAAAGTATTACTTTCTTTTAAAAAATAAAAATCTTACGGTAGTGTATATTACTTTAGAATAATTAATAATAAAAACAAGTAGAACATCAAATCAAATCACAAGGTGCCTTCCTAATTCCTTAAATTCCCAACTTAAATCAGAAATAAACTGTAAACATACCTTCAGTCCATTCTGTGGATTCATGAGGAAGTTTCTTCCGATGTCATCAAACATAACAGTGTTCTTCCTGTCGTAGAACTCACTATATTTACCCCATATGACTCCCAAAGGCTTCACCTGAAACATGACAAGCAGACATTATGCATCATGCTAATGAAATGTAGAGACAATGACTGTTTTTTTTTTACTAGAATATGTCTGACCTCTACGACTCCTCTTTTAGGTGTGTGCACAGTGATCATAGCTGCACTGTCCAACATGAAGGTGATCTTGTAGTTTGGGTTGTCAGTCACCCCCAGTTCCTAAAAGACCACATGTATAGCATAATGTTAATGTCAGTAATGGAGACCATAGGGTTTACTTAAAGTTTACTTAAGTCCCCCTGTAGTCAATCATTGTATCCCTTAAAACTACATATTTAAGTTTTTTTTTTTATTAATTCATCATGCCTTAAAATAGCTTGAATATAACTCTACACCCTTGCTTCATTTAGTATACGAGGTTCTATGAATATGCAAATAAGCCCCGCCTCCACTCACTCACACCAGCTCAGAGATCCACTCGTTGTCGATCACACGTCGACCTGATTGGTTGCAAGGTAGTTTGTGACGTCATAAACACCAGCGATTTCAAACCTCGTTTTTGAGACTTTCTTTGGCTCACTGCCGTTTTTAAGTAGAAAATACTCAGCAATGGTGCTGTCTTATGAATTTACAAATGGTTTGTCTTACAGCATATTAAAAACACCATAGACATAAACAATATTAAAAGCTTGATTTTAACCACAGAGGGACTTCAACTTCAACTATTTATCACCAGAGTACCATCATAACCTGAGGCACATTCGAGGCTTGAGGCAAAACTGTTCATTTTGGATCAGCATATAAAAGCATTATGACGAAGTCTTCCTTTCTAATGTGGAAAACAAAACAAGGACCTACTTTCATTTTAGCATCAATCCACTTCATACTTGTTGCAGCTAAAAAGGAACGAAAGAGAAACAATAGATCTCAGTCTGAGCATCTTGAAGAGTCTGCAAAACTTCATAATCTAGATGGATACTTACACCAGATGACAATATCATAGTCCTCATATGCTGATGTAAGAAACTCGTGTAAGTATGGTCTCATCAGCTCCTGACCCGTCTCTGCACAGGACTTATGATCTACATTTAAAGGAGAAAAAAAAACATATGCATATACAGTATGTACGCACTCACACACACACACACATATATATATATATGCATACACACACACATCAGTGGCAAGCGGTGGCTTCTTTAACCGGGTATGCTGGGTTGCGCATCATGTAAAAAAAAGTGCCCGATGCAGATTCACTGGATAGGTTTACTATAAGCGAGATGCTTTGTGTTCGCTCTATATAGAGTTTTAACACATAGCAACCCAGCTAAAAGTATTCCTAATAAGTTGGTCCTTTTATTGAAAGTAACCTACATTTACCTTCTGAGACATGCATTCACAAGCACCCGTAAGAGCTGTGATCTTGATGTTTGAGTTGAGGGAGGCACGCACGAAGAGGCCTTTTGCAAAATATGCTGTATTTATGTAATTCTCCTGGATGTCACTAGTGTCGCTGAAACTATAAACTTCCTTTAAACGTTAAGGCGCATCAGCATGGGACACACTAAGGGTACATTTACACGACAATGATATGCTTGAAATGGAGAAGCTTTTCCCGCGTACAGACGACACCATTGTCAAAACGATCCCCATTCACGGTTAGAAAACGACTAAAAACACTATTCCGCTGCTAGACCAGTAGATGGCGATGAAACGCTATAGACTGAACACGTAATACGCATGAGCATGACATCGTCTTCACAGAATCACGTTTTCGTTGTTTACATGGAGACTGTTTTCAAAAACTTGCACTATGAAACACGATTTCAAATGTTTACACCCGAAACATCGTTGTTGTGTAAATGAACGGCCAAAACTCAAAAACAAGAACAAGATGTTTTTACGTTTTTAGTCGGAAACGTGTTAAGCCCCTAAAGCCCCTAAAAACAGCCCCATAAGAAACCCCATGGCAGGTGTCAATTTAAAAAAAATAATAATAAGAAGTTAAAAATAGTATAATAAATATTATGAGCCTTTTATTAATAAAATAAGTTAAATATAATTATAATACATAAGTATAATAAATAAAAATACAAGTATAATAAATAGAAATACAAGTATAATAAATAAAAATACAAGTATTCTTTAAAAACAAGTTGAAATAATGCAATGACTTTAACAAACGCATAGACTAACGCATTAACAACCTTCTATAGTTACAGTAGGTCTACTTACAGAATAGTTTCAGTTATGACTTTTTCAGTTGATTTAGTCCATTTAGTTTTGTATCAAATGCAATGTGATTTTCGTTGATGGAGATCTGGTAGCAACAGCACGTTTTTCCGCTTGGGAGAGCGATTCGCGGACAGCTTTCCCTGCGCATGAAATCCCCCATATGCCAGTAAACCAATGAGAACACGGGACAATGATGACGATACATAACAATGGAGCATAGGTGCCAAAGCTATTGTGAATCCGCTCACACGAAACCCTCCGTAACTGCCAGATTTGTAGAAAATTACCATAGTTTGGCAAATAAATAAATGACAGGCAGTAACAGTAACATACGTATTACCAAAGTCCTATCATGTAAGCTTCATGGTACACCTCAAACAAGGGAATTTATGATCATTTATAGTGTTAATGCAAATCAGCAAGCCCACAAATGGCTTGGGTATGCAGAGCATTCACAGCTTATATGGACGTCGCACGCCACTGATGTATATGTATATAAGGGCAAAACATAGTTGATATTTCTATCAAGGGACCCTAAAGAATTCAAGTAGAGCAGATCTTTGCATTTCAATTTAAAGGCTGCATGAAATGAAGTTGCAATAGTCTTTTCTTCTGGATTGTGACGAATATTCAAGTGAAACAACTTCTTAAACTAGACAAAATGTAGGGCGGGACTTGATTTTGTCCATCTGGAATTGATTGGATGGTTGTGGTTTGTTATTGGTGTGATGTCATGTGAGTGACAGGTTGTCCCGCCCTTAAACCAGTAAACATGCCATCAAAGAAGAGAGATGTTGTTGTTGCAAGAGGGAGGGGAAGTTCATTTGATTCAAGATTATGAGGGTTTGTGGATTTATAAGAAATATCACAATATTCCATACAAAAAAAGAAAAAAGAAAAGAAAGAAAAGTCAGTTTTGATTTCATGACGACTTTGCTATTGGCTAGACGGATTTACTCAGTCCAACTTATATTATCAGATGCATGTGGTTTGGGTTTCAAAGACTCACCGAAGAGCGTATAGTCGATATCTAGAACGAGCAATCTTTTTCCTGGTCTTGGGAGATTTAACTCGTCAACTTTATATTCTTTCACTCGACGAGCTATCTTGGCCAAATTCTCCTCTCTGTATAAAAGGAAAACAAATACAAAACGTTAATTCAGAATAATCTTGTTTCCAAATGTATGATAGTGGCAAAATAAAATAAAGTAAATTTAACTCTGGTACATCATTAGTAAATATATACAAGAAAATTGACATTATTCTTTTTATTTTAATATACATAATACCGTTCAAATGTTTGGGGTCTATAAGATTTTTTAAATGTTTTTCAAAGTCTCTTATTCTCACAAAAAGTGAATTTACTTGATATAACAAAGTTTCCTATTCGAATATTTAATTAAATATAAAATATTTAAATGTAATGTATTCCTGGGATGGCAAAGCTGAATTTTCAAATAAAGAGGAAAAACCGCACTCTCTAGTTATATCTCATATTTATTTATACCATATCCACACACTCTCAAGTTATATCTCATATATTTATTTATACCATGTCCACACAGACGCGTTTCAGCCTAAGCCATCATCAGTGTGTAGTGCGAAACACCAAAGGGATTGCTTTAAACATCACAGGTGAACCCCATTAACGTCATCAAATCTTCTGCACCGTCAGGTTACCAACATTGTAGGAACACACAAGGGATAACACAACAAAACAGCCCATAGATAATGCTCACATGTAACCCTTATGAGCAATTATCAAGAAATAAAAAAAAATAATAAGAAGAAAATAAAACGAAAAATTAGCACAATTTAAAGAATTAAATACAGTTAATTTCAAATTGAATTGTTTCACAAGAAACAATTTAAAGCCAATTCTTCATTTAAACCATTGGGGTATACTGTTAGAAGAGTATAAATCCAAAAAGCCTCTCGTTGAAGGAGACAACACTCCCTATCTCCACCCCGTTGAAGAGATTTAACTAACTCGATGCCTTGAAATTTCAAAGTACAAACATCATGCCCAAATTCATTAAAATGTCTAGCCACAGGTGATTTAATGTCGTGATTACGTATGTTACTTTTGTGTTCGTGTAATCTTATTCTTAACTCACTTTTTGTTTTACCAACATAAAGCCCACATGGGCATTGAAGTAAGTACACAACAAAGAACGTACGGCAAGTGATTCTCCCTCTCACAGAGAATATCTTGCCAGAACGTGGATGTGGAAAAGAATTACCTGTAATCACATCGCATTACAATTCACGCAACTCCTACAAGGGAAATTGCCCGGATCAAAGGCTGTGAGCCAATTGATAGGCGGAGTGTAAGAATCAGCTCTAACCAGCGTATCTCTCAAATTATGCGACCTCTTATAGGCAAAGGTGGAGGGTTTTGAAAAGACTGGCCGATCTGTGCATCTCTAGATAGAATTTTCAGCATCATTACTTCAGTGTCACATGATCATTCAGAAATTATTCTGTTATGATGATTGGCTGCTCAAGAAACATTTCTTATTATCACCAATGTCGAAAACAGTTGTGATGCTTAATATTTTTGATGGATATATCAGGATTCTTTAAAAAACAAAAAGCCTCAAATAAACAGCATTTGTTTGAAATTTTGTAACATGAAAAATGTCCTTACTGCCCTTTTGATCAATTTAATGCATTAAATAAAAGTATTAATTTATTTATTTATATAATAAAATATATAATAAATAAATAAATAATATTAGGGCTGTTAATTTAATGTTTTTCATTTTCTTACTGACCCCAAATTCTTAAATGTGGAATAAAGAACATGGTTTCACTGGCCTGTTTTCAACTTCAGTCACCTCCTCTTCAATGTCAAAGTCATTGACCACATCGTCATTTTCTGGTGGAGGCGCCAAAACATCTTCCTATGGAAAGAAAACTCAAAGGTTATGAGATCTTGCATTGTACGAAGAGCAAAATATACTTGAATTTCGATAAAGTCTAAAAAAAATGTGAAGAGAAATGTGCAACATAATTGCATAACCACCACAAATTACACATATACTAATATATACTTAAAATATACATACATAAATCACTTGGAAGCTTTTAGAAATAAATACAATTAAACGCAATAATATCACCCACCAAACTTTCCTCTCTGGTGCCCATCATCATAATTTTGGTATTGGGCTTCAATTTCAAGTCACCCAGTTTGACTTCATCATCTGCTGGTTTACCTGACAAAAGTAGAAAGTTAAACGATTTTGTTTTTACTTTGAATATTGCGTATCAGAAATAGTGTGTGTTTTTAATACCTTTCACTTTCAACCCCAGGAGCTTCTGTCGTTCTGGAAGAACTCCTGTGAGTGATTTAATGGACTGTTTCAGATCCAACACAGTGTCCTCCTCAGACAGTGTACTAATGGAGTACTCCTGCCCGCCCCACTTGATGATAACCGAAACAGACATGCTGGTGGATGAGCTGTGAAAGGAAGTTGTGTGTTATTTGCACATAATTGGAATGATTTTTGATTTTAAATCAACTGTCAGCCTGAACACTTTATGGAGTTCATCAGCATTTACAATGAAATGTTGGACAATGAAACTGAAACCATAATCATTTATTAGTATGGCGTAGGGCTTCGTTTTGCAGCCGATCCAGCAATCATTCGTCTTGAGAATGACAGATACAAATCCTTCACACTGACCAGAGGGATTTTGATCAATGTGACACGGCAGCCCCTTTAGGGTACAATGTTTGAACCATTTGGTGTTCATGGTCCTCCAGAATGGTTGAGTAGTGTTTGGCATTCACTACTGTGCTGGATGCCATGATATTGCAGCCCAAACCATCACTGATCCACGGCTGTGTTTCACTCTGGGCAGCAACAGTCCGGGTGTTAAGCCTGCTTTGGGCTTCTCCACACCGAAATGCCCACGGATGTGGGAAGGAGAGTAAAGGTGGACTCATCAGAGGACAATAAATGTTACACAGTGTCCACAGTCCAAGATTTGCATTGTTGGCACCAATGAAACTGACATTTGGCATTGGTACAAGTGACCAAAGGTTTGGCTATAGCTATAGCAGCCGACCATGAACATTGACTCTGTGGAGCTCCTGACAAACAGTTTTGGGGGAATCAGGAGAATCGAAGTGCACATTTAATTATGCAGTAATTTGGGCAGCGGTGGTTTTATGTATTTTTGGATACAATACGGGTTAGTACTTGGACATACAGTATCCACTTGCATTGACAGTTACTCCTGTTGGATGTGGTTCGTCCAACGTTGAAGTATGCTGAAATTACCCTGGATAGAGTAGCTCACGAATTACGATACACAACAAAGACTTGTTGTCCTAGTCACAGATGAGCCTGTGTGATGCACACTAACAATTGTCCTCTTTTGAACTCTCCCATTACGTTGTGTGGATGGCAATATTGAATGTGCAACTGTGCTATTGCTCTGCTAATTCATCCAATCAGTGAAGATTGGCTACCAGGCGGCACACGTATGTGTATGTGTGTGTGTGTGTGTATATATGTATATATATTATGTAGGCCTATTATGAAACCTCCAACGCTATAATGGCCAATGTTTCAGTTTCATTGTCCAACCTCTGGAGATGTTACCTTGGAAACGCTACACCAACATCAGCAACAGAAGATTTCCACTGTTCAGTACACAAGACAAATGGGTCAGGTGCTACATCACTGTAATTTTTATTTTATTTGCAAACAACAACCTCAACGAAAAAACAAACAAAAAAAAACAACAACAACAACAATCTAATAAAATACAAGCGAAGCCTATGCCATGATGATCACACAGAGCATTATTACATTTTAAATAAAGTGTAACCAACTAGTTTATGTACTTGTTTTGCAATTCTAGAGCTGAAAGACCTCCATCAAGGAAAGGATGGATCTGGCAAATTGCATTAGTGAACAAGCATGCATTAGCTTCATTAGCTTTTAACTCATTAAGTTGGTTTGCATGTAATGCATTAATGAGACCTGATCTGATATTCGTGATCACGCCATTCACTTCTAAATAATTTAATCTAAAACTTCTATGCAAAACAGACAAAAAGAGTAAGGAAAGGTTTCTCACGTACATATGATCCAGTTCATTCAAAGCTGAAGCTGACTACTGCAAGCACCGCTAGATTTGCTTTGTTCTTCTTCTCTTTGAGTTTGCTTATGATGGCCTGACTGCTTCGCCTACTGCCACCTGCTGTTAAAAAGTAGATTTAACACTTTTGTTTATAACTTTCTCCAATAATCTGATTCTTTTTTCCTTTCCTTTTTTTCTTTTTTTTTTATATGGACAATTTTTTTTGTGTGTTTAGCGTTTGATTTGGCGACTAAATACCATAGACAGTACACGCATTTTCGGGGAGTTTTTTGTGTGTGAGCAGATTCGACTCTGCGAATCGGTTCTTACAAACAGTTCATTCAAAGGAACCGATTAAAAAAAGCGACTCGATTGGTTTGCGTGCAACAGTGCCTGCCCACTTTTTCAGTATGTTCCACATTCATTTTTATATGTAAAAACTGTATTCCAAAATTCCACACGTACAAATATTTGAGTATTCTGAAAGCGTGAATAGCTGACGTGTTTTGCTTGTTTGATGGAGTGGAGATGTCTCTGAAGAATCATGGGTAATGTAGTTTCTCACCATGATTAGATTATTTAAAAACAAAATGTCTAAATAGTGCAAGCTGGTGGCTTCAACAGAAGCATATGCCATCGATTAAAAACATCGTCGCCCACAGTAAATCTTTCTTTAAAGGTGAATTGTAAATTATCATTCCAAACGATTGACGCACTAATATGGGACCACGAATCGTTCAACCAGTTTTATGATCCCGTCCAACTGATTCACCAATCGCTGGTAAACGGAAGTGACGCAACGAAGCCGGTGAAAGCGATTCTTCACGTTGGAGAGGTGCACATTTTTAGAATTTGTTGCTGTTTTTACCTTTAACTTTATAGGAAAAGAATGGGCGAACCCGTTGGCGAGCACACGTCCCGACTTCAGCGTCAGGTCAGCTTTGCATTAAAACGCTAAAAGTTTTGTACATTGAAAAGTTGTGTTCATGTTTCCATTTGTTTCTCGTCTTCTGACGTAATAGACTGAAACACGCATGCAGGTCTGATCGTTCAAATAACTACTGCACATTCGGCCCGAATGGGATGTCAAATACTTTAGTCAAGCTGTTTCATTTAAGTATGAAGAGAATAAATCATCATGATGTATGTATGTAATGTATGTATGTATGTATGTATGTATGTATGTATGTATGTATGTATGTATGTATGTAACTTACAATAACAGTATGGGGATCATGAAACCGAAGTCCACAGCTAATGCTTAAATGCAAAGTATGCTTGCTTGTGAATGCTTTTTTACTTTCTTTGGATAGAAAGTAACCACATTCCCAGTCAAAGTGAAACTGAAATAGAACTGTGTAGCACAATAAACAATATTAGTGACGTCACGTGTCTCAATTTTACTGGCACAATCAGCTTGCACTTTGAAGTAATTCTTATAACTACTTCATAGTGGTATCTGATACAGTATGTGATATCTGATGGTTATGATCTTTGTACCTTGCCTACTTTGATTTTCTTTGGTGTCAATTTGCCATGTAGGAAAGAGAAATCAAGTTACTCCAGGACGATATCGAGAGGCTGAGAGATCAACAGCAGCTGAACTTCACTTCTTCACAGCTGGATGAGTTACGAGAGGAGAATTCCCGTCTGAAGTATCGCCTCAACATCCTAAAAACAGTTAGTGTGATGTGCTTTTCCTTTAAATGAGATGATTGTAATATTTGTAGTGCGACAGTTTGACCTTCACTGCGAATGTTCAATGCATGTTCTGTGCAATTACATACATTTACCACTTTCAATTCTGTGTCAGCAGCTAATGTAAGAATAAAACCCAATTAATTGGACACGTCATGAGCACATTTTATTGAAATTTTGCGCTGTTTGTTTGACATTCCTATGGAATGTTCTGTAAAACTTGTATTTGCAAAGCTTTGGTACATCTGCACTGTATGATAATCCATTATCGCATATCAGTTATCAGGTATTTTCTTTTAAATTTACCAGTATCCGTCAATGTTGGATATTTTATTGTGCATTTCCCTTAACATTTTGTCCTCATCTTACACTCACTTAAAGTGAATCTTAAATTTAATGTAATCTTTTTATTCAAACCTCAAAATTAATATATATTTTCATACTTCGTTACACTTTATTTTCATAGTCCATTTTAGATATTCTACTAAGTAACTTTGCAACTACATATCAACTAACTCTCATTAATTTGCAACTACATGTCAACTAACTCGTAGAGTATTAGTAGTCTGTTGGGTTAGTATTAGAATTAGTAGAATAAGTTGACATGCAGTTGCAAAGTTACTTCTAGTCAGTAGACTGTCTGTTGGGGAGCATCAAAATAAAGTGTTAGATATTAAGCAGACTGTCTACTAATACTCTGATGACTGCTGGACGTAGAAGAATGTCAAATTCCTCCCTCAGACCTTAGACGCACTGTCAATTATTAATTCTCAATTAAGTGGCAAAAAGAGTGGAATACGTGTCGTGTACAAACAATAAATTGTTTGAAATCCATCCTGAAATCTCCTTTAAAACAAGATTTGATCAAGTGGTGTTCTCCAGATGTCGGATAGGTCATACAAGATTGACGCATGCATTTTGCTTTAAGAGGAAGACCCAACTTTAATTATGTTTGCAAGACTCCCCTTTCAATTAAACACATTTTGTTGGATTGTCCTGCTTTTTATCCAAGTATAAAGCGTTTTTATGAAGTAAGCTAATTAAGGACTTGTTAGTAAGCTTTTACCAGAAAAGGTTTTAGAATTTGTATCATACGTTAATGTTAAAAAATCTTGTATAATAATAATTGCTGTATTTTTTTTTTCTGTTTGCTTGGTTTTTATTTTTATTGCATATACGCATGTAACTTGTATTTTTGTAATTCAGTTTTTGTCATGATGATGGCTACAGATGGTGACATGGCATTAAATACAACTATACTGGTACTCTAATGACTGCTAGTTGACATGTAGTTGCAATGTTACTTATAGTTTGTGTAATGTCTAAAGTGGACTATTAAAATTAAGTGTTACCTCATATGCTACATTACAATGCTGTCATGCCTAAATTCACTTGTAACAACTAAAAGGATTGATTTTAGATTTTATTTTCAAATAAATGACATTTATTTAGGCAAAATATTATACAATTTTTATATTCTGCCATTTATAGGTTATCAACCAAAACATGAAAATAATTATCAGCTTGTCGGTACTGGCCAGAATTTGAATCAGTGCATTCATATTAAAACGATTTGAGTTTTAAATGTGTCTCAATACTGTATAGTCCGGTTCCGTTCTCAACAGCGCAGGTTTTCCGAGAATGCAGTTGTAAGTCCTGAAATTTTATGGGTGTGAGTTTGGTTGTAGAATGCAGTTGTCACTCCCGTAAATAACTGAACGGTGTGTGAACGCAACCATTTGAAGGACTTAAATACAGGACTGACAACCATATTCTGCTGTGAACGTGGCCATAGTATATATTAAAATAAGACTGCAATTCAGTAATGAAATCTGTTGCCACTGTGTTTCTTCAGAGTTTACAGGAGGAGATGAGCCAAAACGGCAAGGCGATGTTGAACATCAACCAGCGTTTGCAGCAGATCTTTGGAAAGGCCATCAGTACCGCCTACCCTGACCTAGAGAACCCGCATCTTTCGGTCTCCCCCAACCAGCAGGCCAAGTTTGGCGATTATCAGTGTAACAGCGCCATGGCCATGTCTCAGGTCAGTGTCCTTTATATGATGTCCAAAAGTTCATTTTTGGGTGAACTGTTCTGGTGCTCCCCTTTATGTCATTGAGAATGTTGATGTGACTTGTTTCTTTTGTCCAGAATTATATTTGTAAATGTTTATATGTGTATGTTTTAAGATGATGAAAGCTAAAGGGCAAAAGGTCAGCCCCAGGGAGATAGCAGAGAAGATTATCCAAAACATTCCCCACAATGAGTTAGTTGAGAGAACAGAAATCGCAGGACCAGGTTTGTTCAGAACATCATTTTCACCTAGATCTTTTTTCTCCATCATTTTAAAGATTGATTATAAATAAAGTACATATTGCATTGTAGGTTTTATCAACATTCATCTTAAGAGAATGTTTGTCTCTAAACTTCTCTCAAACCTGCTTGTGAATGGAGTTCAGCCTCCACCTCTGGTGAAGAAAAAGAAGGTAGGAGTTTCACTGTAGTGATGAAATGCATCACAAAATAGTTCTATAAAGCAGTGTGTTATCAAGTGGTCTTTACCCTTATTGCTATTTTTCAGGTTATTGTGGACTTCTCCTCACCTAACATTGCCAAAGAGATGCATGTCGGTCACCTGCGCTCCACCATTATTGGAGACAGCATGTGTCGACTCTTTGAGTTCCTGGGTTATGATGTGCTGAGGTTGGTGTGTATTAGTTGTGAAGCTCAACTGTGAGTTTTCATAAAATTAAAATATCTGTTGTAGAGGTCGACCGATTGATCGGAACCGATAACTGATTGCTGGAAAAATTGGCACACACGGTGCGTTTTTTTGCTGTCGGGAGAAATTGCGTGGAAATCGTTGATGCTCATATACATTTTTAATAATAAACAGAGTGATGTGAAATTTTATATTGTGGCTTTATATGTGATCATATACTTGCATGTGTTATAATATTATTAACACTTTACCAAAATCAAGGTCAAATGAAGTTTTTGTTCAGTGAATGTCGTGTTTTCCGTCATTAGAGCGGCTACATCTAAGGCAGTCAGTCCACCACGTCACGTTTTCACTCGTAACACGAGAATGAACCTCATTGGCTCTTGCTGAAGCTCAAACGTGCTGCGTAACACATGAGGATGAATTGGCCAGCGGTATGTGTGTGTTCATTAGTGTTTGAGAGTGCATCTCTTTAATCCTTTCGTCCTCTATCTCGATCTGTCAGGTTGAACCATGTTGGGGACTGGGGGACACAGTTTGGGATGCTCATTGCTCATTTGAAAGACAAGTTCCCAAATTATCTCAGTGTTTCCCCGCCTATTGGTGACCTTCAGTCTTTCTACAAAGTGAGTACATGTTCTATACAACCTGAAGGGATGTGTTTAAAATTGGATATGAACCGCTGATCGTATTTGCTGATGTTTCACCAAAATTTCACCAATGTTTACACCAGGTTACTTAATTAGTTATGGTTTTTTTTCTGGGGGGGAGTGGGCTGTATTTTATTGTACTTTATTGTACTTAATAGATGGAAAATCACAGAAATATAACATTGTGTAAATCAAACCATAAAAAGCATTTATTGCTAATATGCCCAGATGTTTAATCAAGGGCATATTAGCATTATTTAATATATGTTCAAATAATTATGTAAAAGCTTAACAACTGCATAAATAATAGCTAATATGCCTTTACTATATGTTTAGTAAATCATGAACTAGCGGGGTGTTAATGCTTAACTACTGCATAGTCATGGACCCTTAAAATAAAGTGTCACTCAAAACTATAATTTCCTTTTCCTTCTATACTGGCTCTGTCATAAAAATAGTCAGAATTCTCAAAAAATGCACACAAACGGCAAGAATCAGCTGTTTTCTGTAGGTCTGTACGAACACTTTGTGCTTTTCATTTGTTGAGATGCATTTGATGCTTCGCTTATTCCTTACAGAGCCATTTTGCTTACTCAACAGAATGTTTGGTTGCTAAACTGCTGTGTTACACAGTTGAGAGAAAAAATGAAAGTGAAGTTTGTTTGAGGAGACCCCCCCCCCCCCTCCATGTAAAAGTGCTTAGAGTAACCAGAAAAGCGCTATATAAATGTATGTATGTTTGACAGCCTTTACCCTCTTTTATTACTTTTATTTTGTACATGGGACACTATACTGATTGAGTTATGCTTTAACTTAGATCTGTGGTTGTATTGTTTGCATTTTGTCTCCACAAAAATGTAGAGTTTTTTAATGGTACCCTGTAATATAGTCTTCACAGGAGGCTTTGAAGGAATCTTGGTCTCACTAAGAGCTTTCATCCTGTTCAGCTGAATGTTTAACTTTTCAAAGCTTCTCAACTTGTTTGTTCTCTCATCTCTATCAGGAGTCTAAGAAGAGGTTTGATGAGGATGAAGAGTTTAAGAAGAGGGCCTACCAGTGTGTGGTTAAACTCCAGAGCAAAGAGACAGACTTCATCAAAGCCTGGAACCTGATCTGTGACGTTTCCCGAAAAGGTACGTGCGAGGCACACTGAGAATGTCGTTCTCACTTGATCAAGTATTGAATAGACTAAAGCCTTGCCACATTAATGCTAGTACAAACCTCCACAGACAGCATGTGCCCTCTAGAGGCATTTACTGCCGACACGCTCTGCGTTACATTATTCTCTGAAACAACAGCCCGCAGTGTGGAGAGAATATCAGCTGAACCAGCAAGAAATGGCAATAAGATGTAGTTCGCCCTACTTTATTTATCTAAGGATAATGTGAGTTGTTAACTGGTAAAGGAAGCAGACAAAATATCAAAGATGCAAACAACTACACAACCTTTAACTTTTTCTATTGTAAGAAATTCCTATTTTTATTCATCAAGGATGTATTAAATCTTTCAAAAGTGACATTAAAGACGTTTACTATGTTTCAAAAGATTTCAAATTAATGCTGTTTTTTTATTTCACTATTCATAAAGGAATCTTGGACAAAAAGTATCGCAGTTTCCACAGAAATATGAACCTTTTCAACATTTATAATAATCAGCGTATTAGAATGATTTCTGAAGGATCATGTGACACTGAAGACCAGAGCAATTCATATTTGCCTTCACAGGAATAAAATACATTTGAAATTGTAATAATATTTCACAGTATGGTATTATACTGTATTTTTGATAAATTAAATTATGCCTCGGTTAGACTTTAAAATATATTGCTAACTGCAGTCTTTTAGGTTTTATATTTATAATGCCACACATTTTTATTTATTGCATTCACAATTTAAAACTATATTAATAATTAAAAATGCTTATATTAATCTAAATCTTTTTTTTTTTTTTTTACATTTTATGAAAATGCATTATGAAAATTTGCATTTATTTTTATGTTTTAAAAGTGCTGTACAGTATTTTTAATGGTTAAAAACTATTTTCTTCTCAAAGTAGCATACAAACTGCAGCATCTACTCAGGCAGACTTCCCTCAAATTCCTCCAATGGGATTGAAGCCTAAAAGTGCACATTGACCAAATTTAGGATGCCACGTGAGACCGAACAATGACATCACTTTTGACACCACCAGGGTTTAGACTCTTAAGTAATTTGGTAACACTAGAATGATGGTCCGTCATTAATAGGTAGCTATGCAGGACAAATGAGCGGTACTACATCAACACTTTAGCTACTACTATCAGGGCCGGAGTGGGACTCATTTTCAGCCCTGGAGTTTCATGCCTTAGACCGGCCCTCTTTAGTTCCCGACTGACTATATAATAGTACACATTACAATACATTACCGGGAATTCTCCCGGTGCTCCCGATTAGCCAATCCGTGCCTGACTACTATTATCTAATATGGAAACAAGCTTAACTAATCAGTAAGTAAAATCAAATTTAGGACTGAGATAGTTCCTTATTATGTAATCAATACAACATTACAATATTATCATGTGTCTGAGGCAATCAATCATCCGTTTTTACTCTGAACTACTAGTGATCTGGACCATTGTTCTATCGAATCACTAATAGTTCCTGCAGAGTGACTAGGCAACACTTGAGTAATTCTGATGCATTTCATGACTATATTCAGAGTAAAAAAGATGATTAATTATGTCTCAGACACATGCTAATGTAATTGATTAGGGTAACACTTTAGTTTAGGGTTTAATTCTCACTATTAACTAGTTGCTTATTAGCATTCATATTACTAGGATAAAGTGTTCTAGGATTCTAAAGTGTTACCTAATATTTTATAAGGACAGTGGAGGTCAGTATATAACTGCATCTTAGTATTAAGTTAACATAAGCGTGGACTCAGTGTCTATATAGTTTATTCCAGTAACTAAAAAAATTAAAAATAATACTGCCGAAAATAAAAAAGTCATCATTTACTCGCATTACTTCCAGACCGGATTGTTTTTTTCTAAAGTAGTGAAGCTTCTGTTCCAAATATTGTAATTAATTTAAGAGCTTTCATGTCCGAAATGTTATCAATTTTAGACGCTTTATCTATCATTTTGATTTAATTCTATAATACGCCTGACATTTATAAGCTGAGACATTACTCACACATTTATTCTGCAATTTCTATATTTATTGCAGAGGAAAAACGTTTGTTAAAACAAGTTGGAACACTTTAAACCCTGAAGGGCACCGATGGCCTTCAGTAGTAATCCGGCACCAGCTCTAGACTCTGATGTGACAGCATCTACCTTTACCCTTTAATCAAACCTCGTTCCCCCACTGAGGCTTGCCTAATGAAGGTCAATTAGTTTGTGTTTTTTTCTGCTGATGCTGTCCAATCAGGCTTTGCTAAACCAGGAGGGTGCTGCATTTGATTTCCCTGTGGTGTGCCTGTTGTAATTAAACCGTCTTGTCCCTTCCGCTTCTGTCCGCTGTGCTGATGCAGAGTTTCAAAAGATATACGACTGCCTGGAAATTCGTATACAAGAGAGAGGAGAGTCCTTCTACCAGGACATGATGACAGCCGTGGTGAAAGAGTTTGAGGAAAAAGGTACAGATGGAGAGTTCTTTGACTCTTTCTTTAGTCTGTTGTCTTAGTCACTAATAGTAAACTTTGATATAAAAATATTTTGTTAGCTTGCTTTGAGAACAGATATCATAGTCTATTGACATTTGAATAAATATTAATATGTTGCTTTATTTCCTGTGTTTTTGTGTTTCTAATTGAAACAGGAAGTGTGGGTATGACATATCAAAAGGTTAAAAGTTTATTTTGGGAACTTTTAAGGATACACCATAATGCTGATGGGCTCTAAGCTAACACGCATGGATCTGGAGACACAAAACTCCTATTTTGAATAGGAAGTGTAATAATTATAATTTCTCAAATATTTTGTTGTTCAGACAAACAGGAAGTCCAGATTGCAATTCTGTTTTGTGCTGCTAGTGGTACCAAAATAATGTTTTTTTTTTTTTTTTTTTACTATTTTAATTATTTTATTAATTTAGTAATTAGATAATTTTGTTTGTTTTTGTTTATTTATTTTTAGTTTATTAATATTTATTTTGATTGATATTTTTTTGCTTTTTTGATTTGTATCTTAAAATATTTTTTTATTTAATTTTTTAGTTGATTAACATTTATTTCTATATTTTTCAATTTAATTTTTTTTGTTTATTACTTTTAAATGTATTACTTTTTTATTTGTATCAGTTCATTTTTTTATTTAATATTTATCTTTATTTTATTTAGTTAGGTTTTTTTGTTCATTTTTTTATTTTTAATTGTTTATTGTTTAATTGTTTTATTTAACAATTGACAATTGAACAGTCCCAGTTATCCTTGCGAAGATTTACATTGACATCATGATTTTAAGATTGAATATAATGTTGTACAGGCAAGGTTGATATGTCATTTTATTGCACTGGTGTTATGTTCTAGTGGCTGTTCTTCCAAAACAGTGTTTAATGTTTACTCTGGTGCAGTGCAACCGTAGGTACAATACAGTAAATACAATTTTTGTTTGTTTTTACAAACCGAGTCTTTTCTGTGCCAATCGACAAAAATTCATTGACCCGGAACATCCCTTTAAAAAAAGCACTGCATGTCTTTCCGTACGTGTCCAGTGGGGGGCAGTGTTGTTCCAAGATTGATTTTCAGACTCTAGCTTTACTATACATCCAATTCACATTCCCTGCTGATGCTCTTCTCTCTCATCAGGGCTGGTGGAGTTGGACGAGGGCAGGAAGATAGTTTTTGCTCCAGGCCAGTCTATTCCCCTGACGATTGTCAAATCGGATGGAGGCTATACTTACGATACCTCCGATCTGGCTGCCATCAAAAATCGTCTGTTTGACGAGAAAGCTGACATCATCATCTACGTGACTGACAGCGGCCAGGTGTGTGGGTGTATAGGTTTGTAATGGAGAGTCTTGGGGAAATCTTGAACGGCACAACCCTTCCCAAAGTTATCTGATGCGCATGAGGGACACATGAAGCAGATGTCGAGGGCGCTGAGAATTCAAGAATTCAAATTTCTGTATGTTTATAGATGTGTGCAATAGACTCCTCACCTATTCAAATATTAATGCGGCATAGGTCAGGAACGCGGTCTGCTCGCATCTCGATCAACGCTGCTAGTTTACAATTCTGCTTCGTTTAGATAAGAAATATGCTTTCTTTGGCTAAAATTGATTGAAGGATTTATCAGGAGGATCTTGATCCAAACTGTGTAGAACTTTTTGATTATTTGGTGTATTATTTGTATTGATGGTCATGTAAATAAATGTTCTCTGTGTTTCTTTTTACGATGTATGGCAGGCAATGCACTTCCAGGTGGTCTTTGCTGCTGCTCAGTTGATTGGCTGGTATGATCCCAAGGTCACACGGGTAGAGCATGCAGGTTTTGGCGTGGTGCTCGGGGAGGACAAGTAAGTGTATTGATCAATATGGAAGTCACCTTTTGTCAGCATCATGTTTTCACCAGGATGACCCATAGTGCTGCAACAACTAGTAATCAATGAAATCCATAATAATGGATAAAGAGAACAATCAACCGTCTTTGTGCGTGACCACAACGAACCTGTGATCTGACCCTAAAGTAGTTTAAATGCATTTCTATGAAAAACTAAACAACGGTTCAAAAGATTTACTTTCGAATTACGTTCTAATTCTTTAATTCAGCCAGGTCGCATTACATTGATCCAAAGTGACAGTCATTTTTTGAACGTTACAAAAGATTTCTGTTTTAAATGAACACTGTTCTTTTGAATTGTTTTCAAACACTGATAATAATCAGAAATGTTTAGCAGCATATTAGAATGATTTCTGAAGGATCATGTGACACTGAAGACTGGAGTAATGATGCTGTGCCATCACAGGAATACATTACATTTTAAAATATATTCAGATAGAAAACAGTTATTTTAAATTGTAATAATTTTTCTCAATGTTACAGTTTTTATTTTATATGTGATCAAACAAATGCATCCTTGGTGAACATAATTATTTTTTCAGAGACATGTTAGAATACTGAACCTTAACTTTTGAATATATTCTTATAATGCAAGCATTTCTATTTTGCAAAAAGTGTAATTAATTGTCACCTTGAATAATTAGTTACATGGTGCGCAGTATTAATGGAATGAATGTTTGATTAAAGCAATATTTGCTGTTCAGCATCAGATTTGATGAAATGCAAAAAATAGTATTTTATGTGAACGATAACTGGATTACGGCAAGATTAATGAAAAATAATAACACTTCGGTTTTCAGAGGAGATAATTTGTATGCTAGCATTGGTGGTTTATCTGCTGAAAGGTCTTTTTTTCCCTAATTACTTTTAGTCATTTTTACATTTTAAACCATAGCATTGTTTGAAGGAGAAACCTTTGCAAGGTACCCGATAGAATATTTAATGTACGATTTATCAAAGAATTAATGGACCGATTAATCAGTTGTCATCTAGTAATCAGCTAGTGGCTCATGTAGCACTAGTTTTAGCTGTCATAGAAATATTGTATTGAATGATATATTTGAAGAGCACTGATTCCACATTTCCATGAGTCTTTTTTTTTAATAAACATGGCTTTTCCATCCCAGGAAAAAGTTTAAGACTCGCTCAGGGGACACGGTGCGATTAATGGACCTTCTGGAGGAGGGTCTGAAAAGATCCATGGACAAACTGAAGGAGAAGGAGAGAGATAAGGTGAGCCCCTAAAAACTCAGAGGAAAGTAGCACCTTCTTATGCTTCTCACCCTGAAAGCTTCCATCCAACTCCTTTTGTGTGCCTGAGTACTTCAGCTCGATTCAGAAGAGATCAATGGATCTCAAATGAGACCAGATGTGCTAATGACAATTACTGCCTATATTTCTCAACTCCTTTGTGCTCAGAAATGAAGAGCATCCTAATGCCTCAGTCACTTGATTGATATCTCGCAAACGAGTAACAGTAAAGGCAATCTATATTGTTTCAGACGCAAGTAAGCTAAGTAAATGTCCTCGTATAGCCTTACTTGGAAACGTTAAAGGCAAACACACAATTAAAAGGTTTTTTTTTCTTTTCTTTTTTTCCGATTTTATTATTTTATAGGTGTACCAAGTATATATATATATATATATATATATAAGACTTACTTTCCCTAAAGTGAATCAGACTTTTGCCAAGTGCCTTATTTGTCAGGAATATTGAAAATAGCATATGCTGCATTAAATTAGGCAAAAAAGTTATCAGGCGTGTAATCGTGTAATGATCCTGTGAGCATAATCAGTGATGTAGGACAGAGCCAATATTTGATCTGATCTGCTGATCTGAAGCTATTTTTTTTCATCTATTTTTTTTTCATCTATAGTCTTGCAATTCCACACACATACACAAACGAAAAAATCCTCGAAACATCCATAAAACAGTCTTCCTTAAAGTTCGAAAAGGTTGAAGCGAATTACAAGGGCAATCGCGCGCTTTATTGGATCGGATATATGCTTTGTGAGAAACGTGCGTTTTGCTCGTTGTTACACTTACGATGTGTGGTCTTGCCCGCTGGCATTCCAGTGTTTTCCGTTTCCAAATGCTCTACAAGGCATCATTTATGCCGTTTGGAAAGCAGGAAGCTTATTTCAATATACGAAACTCACTTACTGACAGACTTTCATAAGCTCACGTGCGCTTCGTGAAGAGCGCCCGCGGCTGTGTGCTACTCCAAGTACTTATATGCACTTGCTTTTCAAAATGCTTTAATGACGATTAATGAATGTAAACACCTTAAGTTATGTATTAAAGGATTAAACAGACAGGATATAGATCTATTAGATCCGCCGCTGTATATGATGTCATAAGTAATAGTCAAACTGCTCTCGACTGGATTGCTTTCAGAAACCTAAAATCCTCCTGTAGTCAGTAATTGCATCCCTTAAAACTCATCTTTGATCACCAAAATTACATTTAGCAATTTTTTGCTAACATGCCAGCTTAGTATTCATTTAGTATACGCGTATCCATGAATATGCAAATTATTAGCCCCGTCTCCACTCACTCACACCAGCTCAGAATACCTGAATACCAGCTTTACTGTAGTAAACGCTGCACGATGCCAAGTGGAAATACTGGTTTAATTCAGACATATATGTTTGAACCAGAAACTGATTCAGAAGAAGTAGAAGAGTGAATTATACAGACTCGTCTACAAGTCGACGTATCAGAATGGTAACGCGTTTTTATGTATCGCTATCCACAATGTCGGACACATAACTAGTAATTATAGTAAGTAATTAATGATTAGCCTTTTGCTTGAGCAGATTATCAACTAGTAATGTATTAACAGCTAATAATGTGTTGCTTATGTTACACAAAGCATGTCTCAGTCAGACAGCTGCCTTCTAAAAATCAACATCCTTAGAAATGCTTTGAATAAAAAATTGTCAGTGGAGAAAGGCATATTGTTCATCGTAATAAACATCATGTACATAATTCACCTGTTATATTGCTAAATGTACCTGATTTTTCTTATCAACAGAAAAATATACCGGGACAACCTCTCTTCTCTTCAGACCCCCCTCTGCTTCGCAGCATAGTTAATCGTGGACTTATTGCAGCCGAAAACACAGAAAAAGATAGTCAATAAATTATTAAAATGTTTACACACTCATAATCATTACTTTTGCCAGTGCGCCGGGGCAAGCTTTATGTGTGCTTTTGAGCGCTGATTAGCTAAATATTACTGGCAATTAAAGGCTCATTATTATGATTTATGGTCTATTAATATAAACGCGCGATTAGTTGACTTATCGCTTAAATAAATTACTACTAGTCGACTAGAAACATCTTTAGTCGAGGGCAGCCCGAGAACGTAGGTAATTTTATCCTCATTGCTTATTCGGCACATACTGGGTAACTTGTTTTTCTGAAGGTGGCAAAAGGTCTTGGATGCTTCAACCTCACTGGGGGTCATCAACGTTTTAATAGTCTGTGTGTTGCAGGTGCTGACCCCGGAGGAGCTGGTAAAGGCTCAGCGTGCCGTGGCCTTTGGCTGCATTAAATATGCAGACCTTTCGCACAACCGCATCAATGACTACGTCTTTTCCTTCGACAAGATGCTGGATGACAGGGGCAACACCGCAGCCTACCTCCTCTACGCCTTCACACGCATCAGGTAAGCACTCAATGTGATGGATATCTTTAACCGCATTAAATGAGCCCTGCTCATTTGCATCAATGTGGTACTCAGTTTTTCTTTTTTTTTTCTATTCATTTGATTTTTAAGTATTTTTAAGGGGACCTATTATGCCCTTTTTCAAAGTCTTGATTTTGTTTTTTGGGTCTATTAGAATAGGTTTTCATTGCTTGAATGTCCAGAAAATATTATGTTTTACATATATTTGACAAGACTGTCCCCTTAACATAACCACGAGTTTCAACACACTACTAGTGCAACTCTACCAGGCCTCATCCCTTTACAATGGAGGCGTTTCAGGGAGTTCAGAAACCGTGTGCTCCGATAAAAAGAAAAGCTCGCTTTGGGGTGACTTTGTGCTTTGTAACTTTGCAGACCATGCTAAAATGGCGTCGTTACACTTTAAAGACTGAAGATAATAGGACCCCTTTAAATATTCTATTCATACTTCTATTTCTACTATGATGAGTGTGTTTTCTTATTTATTAATTATTTTCTTATTTATTTATTTATTCTTATTTCTTTTTTTTTCCTGTCCTGATATCTTTTTAGTAAATAATTGTTGACAAAACTTCTTATTAATAATGAAAATGTTGTCTGCCAGTTGTCAGTCATGTGGTATCCAAATGTAGAAATGTCATCATCTAAATGTAGAAAAAAACCCCACAAGACTCTCTTGTC
Organism: Meda fulgida; assembly: GCA_030578275.1. NCBI lineage: Eukaryota > Metazoa > Chordata > Actinopteri > Cypriniformes > Leuciscidae > Meda > Meda fulgida. Next base: position 21,875,356 of record CM060636.1, read on the forward strand.
TTGAATCTCTTAAAGAATCTCTTAAAATATCACATCAATTTACCTTTACATGACACAATAGTTCAGGTTGCACAATCTGATATGGTGCGGTGTGTATTTTTATATATATATATATATACTTTTTTTACCATACGAAACAAATATACAAAATGACACTTCCTCTTTCTTTATCATGGACACTCTTATATAGAGCTGGGTGTTGATACATCAGGTACAGTGTCTTTTTCCAATCATAACTAAAACTGTAAACTAATCAGGGAATCTTCCCTGTCATATAGTAGATATATTTCTATATCTAGATATAAACTTTTTGTTTATTTCTAGATATAGAAATAAACACTTCTATATAGTCTTTGTTGGATACAAACATTTAAATTGCATTTAAGACCGTTTTTAATGAAATAATTTGTACTCCAATTTATTGTTTGAATACGAACATTTACACGGTGCTGTCAAAACTTGTTTTCATGACAGATTTATTCTAACATACTGTACATAAATATTCAAAATCAGATATATCTTTGTTTATTAGGAATTTATTTTGGTGATAGAAGAAGCTTCCAATACACTGAGAGTACAGATAGACAGACACACACACATATTATTAAACAAAAATAGACATATTTGTATGTACAGGATATTGTCAGATATATGCAAGTGGTAATGCACATAGTTATGATTGTACAGTGGGGAGAACATTTAACTGGTCATGATTTAGATTGCCTGGGGGAAGAAACTTAGCTTGTGCCTGGCTGTTCTGGTGCTCTGTAGCGCCGGCCGGAGGGGTGATGGGGAATCCACAGTGATTTTCTGAGCCCTTTTCCTCATCCATGGATGTATTAAGTTCTTGGTGGGTGGGCGGGCGGGGGGCACCAGTAATCCTCTCAGCAGTCCGAAACCGTCCTCTGTAGTCTTCTGATGTCTGATTTTGAGGCTGAGCCAAACCAAACAGTTATGGAAGTGCAGAGGACCGACTCAGATAACTGCAGAGTAGAAGTGCATCAGCAGCTCCTGTGGCAGGTTGACGAAGTAACTACAACCTTTGCTGGGGACTTCAAGTCCTGAGAGATGGTGATGCCTTGGAACCGGAATGACTCCACTGAAGTCCACAATCATCTCCACTGTTTTGAGCAAAGTTATTTTTTTCTAGTTGACCAACAAGCTATGGACATTGAATGGCTTTCTTATGTCCTGTATTGTCTTCTACAGTATTGAGGCGTCTTAGCCTGCTTCAGGTGAGGCCTTCTGGGCTTTGATATACCCCTTCTGGGATATCTTTACATGGGTCTGTGCTGGAAACGTTGGCCTGAATGATCCCCGCATGGATGTAAGGAAAGAGCTCAATAAAACACTGTTGAATGGCCCTTCATGTTCATTCCCAATGGTTGTTCTCCTGGCAGTTTTAACCGTGCTGCTGTGTGAAAATGGTACGTGTGTGGGAATCGGGGGCCTTGTGCACATGAAAGAATGCATGCATCTGCTGCACAGTCAGTGTGTTTTCTGGCTGAAATGTGTGAGTTTGTGACAGATCTACTTCTGCTTTCCCCCAAGTGGATGCTTGGCACAAGTGCTCTATTATTCTCACTCTTTATCACCTTGTGTTTGCTCTTCTGTCTCAGTAGGGCTGTTGACCTGATGTCAGGTACCACAATCCCTCTCATGGCTCCCATGCATTTGGGGAGCTTTTTCCTGTCTTTAATTGGCTGTTCAAAACAATTGGTAACAGAAAATCATATTTGGGAGAAGTGAAGGTAGAAATCAGAGCCAATGACTGGAGAAGGAGCCAAAAAAATAATAACTGGCCATGGCAGCAGTTGATGGGGATTTCAGTGTTTTGTTTCTCAGAATGCATCCAATAACCCGATCCTCTTTTTCTCTGGCAGAAAGGCCTTTTAGACACTTAGTCATGGTGATTCTTTCTTGTAACATGTTTTCTTATTTATGTGAGCTGTTGCTACAGTTAAATGTCACTTCTTTTTTTAATTTGTGCATGTTTAACTTTAGTTTGGCCATTTGCATTGATGTCATCCTGTGTTGATATCAATAGTTGACCATTTAAAGGAATAGCTTGTTTGAAAATGAAAATGATGTCATCATTGTTCTTCAAAACCCATGAGTTTTTTCTATGGAACACAAAAGTGCTTTTCCCCATACAGTAAAAACATACAGTGACCGGTGGCTGTCAAGATCCAAAATGGACATAAAAGCATCATAAAAGTGTTTCACATGACTTATGAGCTGTTTTGTGAAGCCTTTTTTGTGAAATTAGTGAGAAACAGACATTTCAATTATTTAAATTTAAAATGTTATTCACTAAAAACCTTTTTATACACTCTTCCTCTAAAATGTAATTTTCCCATGGCAGCATAGTTATCGTTGATGAGAACATGTATTTATTTTTGTTAACGGAAATTAAAACTAGTATAATCAGGAAACACTAAAACTAAGGGTATGCTTACAAAACAACGATGTACTAAAAACTGATTTTTTTTTCTTTTGCATTTTTCGTGTACAGGCAATAACGTTCTGAAAACGACAAAAAATGCTGTATTCTGCTGCCAGGCCAGTTGTGCGATAATGGTATTGTTTTCAAAAACGTACACTTTGAAACCCATTTTCAAAAGTTAGCATTTTCAGGCCCCTAAAACGCCATTGTCATGTAAATAAACAGCCAAAACACATAAATGTTTTCCATTTTTAGTTGAAACCGGTGTCGTGTAAACAGCCCCTAAAATACATTTCCATGGCATCAAAATTGTTAAATACATTTTTTAAATACCCTCACATATTACTTATAGAATATTAACGGTATTAAGCATTTTTAAATGATACGCAGTATAGGCCGTGTGAATTTTGGCAGCCCTAAAATACTTTAACCATAATAAAAATGAAATAAAAATGAAATGTAAATTTGCTCCGAGCTCAAGTCGATTCACTCATGTCCCACAACCGAACATGATGTGCCAAGTTTGACCATGCAGAAATGTCTAGTATCTTTTATAAGACACATTCTTCTTCTGTCTACCTCCAGGTCTATAGCTAGACTGGCTAACATCCAGGAGGCCGTCCTGCGCAAAGCAGCCGAGACCACAGAGGTCTTACTGGACCATGAGAAAGAGTGGAAACTGGGTAAGTGCATCCTGCGCTTCCCCGAGATTCTGCAGAAGATCACAGACGACCTGCTGCTTCACACACTGTGCGACTACCTCTACGAGCTGGCCACCACCTTCACAGAGTTCTACGACAGCTGCTACTGCGTGGAGAAGGACCGGCAGACAGGTGGGTACCCTGGAGCCAGCCGTGAGCGGGATCTATACACTTCACGCTTTCACTGACAGGGATGACTGAAAATAAGTGTAGCTCGCCCAGAAAGAAAAACATACTCGGTGGCCAAAACCTTGAGGTTTTATTGGTTAAATAAATTCATGTACTTGGAGCATGTGGTTTTTGCTCTTTAGAAGATGCGTCAGGAGTGTAATTGGTCCAGAAATGTATTTAGTTTCAACTCATAGGCCAGTATAAACTTTTTGACTGCAATGAATGATGCTAAATAGAGGAGTTTTAATTTAGATGTAATTTAATAACTTTGTTTTTCACAGTTGCAATACATTTTAACGAACAACAAATGATTCATTTGAACAGGGAAATCTAATCTAGGATAATATCAGATAGAAAATCCCTTAGTTGTTTTTTTTCTCCCATTTGAATCTCCTCATTAAAAACTAGTTACTTAGGCATTTGATGAAGCTACTTTCTCTTGACTCGTACAGTTTCTTTAGTCTTTTAATATAGACTAATGAAATAAGTTGACTGAGTTTGAAAAGACTGCTGCTTGTGGGACTTTTGGGTTTCCTTTTGTTTAAGCACAGTGCTTTAAAAGCTCATGGATTTAAAGATAAAATGTAATTTCCGTGGCACCAAATGCAAAAATAATGACCATTTTCAAGTTTCCCGAACAGTGTATTTTGGGTTACTAATGCGTCTCTTTTTAAACTAGTAAAAAAAAGTACATCTTGAAACAAACATCTTGGAATGCTACATGCTGGAAAGACGTGAACAATTATTGAAACAACAGAAATTGGTTGGTCACATTTTTGCAAAGTTTTTTTAACCTTTTTTTTTTTTTAAATGCGCTGTAACTTTTGAGCGGCTACACTGACGTAGGCTACTTCACGTACGTAGCCTAACTTTCTTTTAAGGCCTTGATATGCGATTGCAGTGTAGATTCCCATCAATTAAACAAAATCACACCATTGTTTCTTTTATATTTTTAATGTTTTAATGATAAAGAATGCAACATTAATGCAACACAAAATTAGCAATTATGATAATATAAAATTAAATTAAAGTAATTTTATTAAGAGATCTGTGCCTCAAGTGGGGGGCCACACGCATTTTGGGGGGTGGGCCTGGCCCCCTATGGCCTGCCCATAGCGACGCCCGTGGACTAAACGTTGTTGATTTGATTGAAATGAACCTGCCTCTTTGAAAATGTCCTGTTTGACTAATGACTGCTCTAAATCTTTCTCCTCAGGGGAAGTGGTCAAAGTCAACATGTGGCGGATGCTCCTCTGTGAAGCCACCGCAGCTGTGATGGCCAAAGGTTTTGACATTCTGGGTATCAATCCAGTTCAGAGGATGTGAACTGATCAATGCCTTCCTCCTCTGAACCCAAGACCTTTTTCTCAAAAACATAGATGTCCCGACGGAATCTTATGGTATGCCAAATAAAATTCATTTGACTGTCCATAACAAAAACCTTTGATTTTCCTGGTCATTTCTCCTCACGTAAATGTCAGATTAGCCAACTGGACCCTGAAAACTGCCAAAAAGTCAATCTGTTCAACCTTTCCCTTCTATATAACAAGTCTGAATCTTATTTTAGTCTAGCAGTAAGAATTAGCTCACCTAGTTTTGGTTTACCTAAAGCAGGGGTGTCCAAACTGAGTCCTGGGGGGCCACTGTCCTGCGCTGTGTCTGAAATCAGGCACTATTTAAGGGGACAGCCATTTGTTGTGGTGTCCAAAACCATAGTGGATGTTATCGAGTGCACTCATTTAATCCCACAATGCACCGAAATAACGAGTGTACAACTGATGTACGCTCAACGGCTAGATAATACCCAGAATACACTGTGAGGGTCACGTGCTGAATGAATTCCAACATCTGAAAAGAAGATGGTGACCGCAGCTGAATCATCCGTTTATACGGTTTCCAAAATCCTTTTTAATTCATTATTAAATTGTTTAATTAAGGTTTATGCATGGTTTCCATGACTAAATCTTAATATTACCACTGGATCTCAGTTTCCTAAATTTCAAGTTCCGATTTCGGACACAGCCCTGGAGAGTTTAGCTACAACTTGCTTCCAACTTCAACACACTTGCCTGGAAGTTTCTAGTATGCCTAGTAAGAGCTGGTTCAGGTGTGTTTTATTGGGGTTGGGGCAGGATTGGACACCCCTGACCTAAAGATTTTACATCAACAACAGCTTAGCTTATTTTGCTTTTGGACTTTTCATTCCACAATATGCATAAAATATTTTTCCCTTGAAATGTAATGCAATAAATCAATTTCGTAATGTGTTTGTATTCACTGGTGTATTTCTGTATCTGCTTTCTCTTGAGGGTTTTGGAGCATTATTCAGTTTGAGATAGTAACTTATTTCATTTAAGATTTTTAATAGAGTTCACTGTTTGTTTTTCTCTTGCCATTAGGATTTAATTAGTTGTGGGTTATAAATGCAGCGTCCGCACCTGATAATCTGTATGAAGATTAAGAGGAATGATTTAATTCACTCGCAGGGTCAGTGGTTATTTACTCTTTGGACGTTTTGCAACTGGGATTTTCTTGATAATTTCAAGTCTGAGATCAGAATTAAAGATCTGGACACTTAATTACCTGGTCGAGTCTTGGTGAATCCATTAGTTTTCTTCTAAGCTACTCTAAGGGCATCCGTATACTTCATAGGGTTTATTTTGAACTGTGTTTGTCCAACCCTATCTCACAGCAATTCGTACAAATTTTACGAGGTGGCTAGTTCGTACGAATTCATACGACCTCACTCGTATGATTTACCAAAAAATTTACAAATTCATACATATTTTACTAGTTGCCCAATTCATATGAATTAATACGAATGACCCACCCCTGACCCCGCCCCTAAACCTACCTATCACTGGGGTTTAGAAACTAGTACGAATTCGTTGAATTGGTCGTGAGATAGCAAAGTCATATACACCTATAGGATGGGTGTAGAGTGAGTAAATTATGGAATAATTTTCATTTTGGGGTAAACTAACCCTTTAAAGATCAGATAAGAATTAAAATAGTCTATTACAATTTAAAAAGCAGTCAGGCTAGTGATTGACCAATCAGAATCAAGTATTCCATAAAGTCATGTAATAAATAAAAATTCATCAGAGCATCAAGAAATAAGTCATGCCAAGCCATGTTGTACTTCAATGATATATTTATTTAAATAAAATCTGTAACATATCAACAATACCATCACAAAAATATAAGTTATATTAGAACTCTTATAAAGTCAATATTTATAGTATAATTATGCTATTTTAGTTTATCAAATGTGTAGCATCACAATTTGATCATATAGTTCATAACTCTATGATAGTAAAATGCAAAATAATTATAATCCAATAATGTGCCAGGTCACATATATCACCAAATGATGGATCATACAGTCTTTTAACGCTCTCATATAAATAAAAGAGAACATGGCAGCTTCCAACTGAAAAACAAGTCTGCTTGAATCCGTGTCTCGGCTTCTGTACACAACATGGCTAATCTGCCCTTGTATTTCTCATGTTTATGATGAAGGTGTACACAAGAATGGCACCGCAGTCGAGTCTTCAGAGTGATATAGTTCCAGATCAAGTTACCCAGTCCATCCTTTAATGCTTAAAAACAGCGGGAGTTGAGAGTTTTAGCATCAAACACTGCAACGCATTATCCCGTGGAACGGTCCTTTATATAGGATGAGACATTTCATTACTCTGACACTCTCTCTTGTCAGTCTTGATAATGCAAAGTGCACCGGCTCTCTTGGAACACCTCATCACACTGTTGTTGTTTCTTGTCTGCAGGCTGAATTGTCTTTGCATTAAAATGGTCCCGTAACTCTCTACGGGACCAAGATTCTGGAACAACTTTGAAGATTTCACTTCATCATCTCAGAGCTTTGGAGCTTATTCGTTCGCTCACATGCACTTTATTTCTTTGTTTTTTGAGCTCACCCATAGTTTTTGGATTGTAAAGCTGTCTGGGGTTTAACAAATTACTCTTTGGAGTCCTTACTATGCTTTGATTCTTTTGTTTTGTGTCTAAAAGAGTCTCTCAAGGCATTCAACACAGATGAAACCAGGTGTCCTCCTACTTTATGGTGCCATTCTGGAGATCGACCTCTGATGAAAGAGAAAAGAGTGAAAAGTCAAAATAGGGGTTCATGTCGCATCATAAAATAAACCGAAGCTTTAAAGATTGAAGAGTAAGACAGGTTTACTTTAAGACTTTGTTCACACTTGTTAATTGTCAATATCAGATTCTAAAACTGAAACTTTTGTCGTTTGTCACATCCATTCATGACATCTCGCTGTGGTTCTGTTATTAGCATGTCAGAAATTGCTTCACATTCAGGTCTATTGTAAGCCAGAAACTGCTAATTCAGCATTCAACACACAAACACACTGCATCCCAAAAGAAGAAAAAACTATATAATCCAATTTGTCCATTCACACTGAGACATTTCCAAAAATCTATTGAATTTGATTTTTACATGTTTGTGTACATTTGTATTATAACTATATTAAATAAATACAATTATTTTAATATATTTTTAATATAAATATATTTTATATTTGTATATACAAAAAATTTGTATTTATAATATAATTGTATAATGTTATTTTTTAGCTATATCTTTAAAAGCAGGTTTGTAAAAATAATATTTTATTTGTTTTCCCCCCTGTGAATCTGCTACACAAAAAATTTCAAACCACATTTATATTTATATTTTATATTAAAATAATATAATAATAAAATATAATGTAACGCGTAAACGATCCCTGTTCAGACGGATCCGCTAAAACTACTGAAACACTGTATTCTGCTGCCAGGCCAGTAGTTGGCGATGTCACTTTGTAAAGAAACACTACGCGCCTATAAACTGAACCTGTAATACGTATGTGCATGACGTCAATGATTTCACAAATTCACATTTAAACGATAATGGAATCGTTTTCAAAAAAACATGCACTTTGAAACCCGTTTTAAAAAGTTTTTTTAGGCAACCAAAATGCTGTTTTCCATTTTTGGTTGAAACTGTCGTGTAAACGGCCCCTCCTCATTACTAATTTTTGCTGCCTGTGAGAACAAAGGAATATGAGTAAACAAACTGCCTGTAGTTTAAAATAATATTAGAAATCATTAATAAGAAATCGAACTGTGAAAGTTCAAATGAGAAAGGGGTAATTTACTGCTTTAAAAATAAATAAAATGCAGCTTAGTGGTTATTGTATATTTTTAGTGGTATATTTTAGGTTCTCAAAATAACAGTGTACAAATGTTCTTGGTTGCCATCTGAAAAGTTGTAAAATAGTGATAAAATGTGTAGTCTTTTAGAAAAGAAGCCCATTTAGATACTTCTGCTTCCTTAATTGAAAAAACAGATTCCTGCTCCCAACCCACCAATCAATATGCACCAATAGAATGCTAACTTTGTTTTGACAGGACAAATACATGCTGCAATCACAATAACGTATAGTGTCTCCCTTCACCTGCACTCTCAAATATGCCAGCTAGACAAGTTCTAGCCGTTGGAGGTAATATAATATGTCTCAAAGATTGTGCCGCATGTTTGCGCTGTCACATCACATCCCCAGGAACGCATCTCAATTTTGTTTTCTGCATTACATCCCTGTTTCATTGAGTCTACCCTAAAATATGAATCTCTAGGGGCCCTTGTAGACCAACAGGGAACAAATTGATTGTAAAAGTAACAAAATCTTTGAGCCAACCATAAAACTTGCTCCAGTGTGCTCGGATTTTTTTTTTGAGATACACACCTCGTGTCTGTCCGGCAGAGGTGCGTGACTCTTGACTTTTTTGACCCCAGCGGCTCGATTAAAAAGAAGCTGCAGAAAACTTGCGCCCGTACTCCTCTGACAGCCACACTGGCATGTTCGACTGAGGTGGAGGACACAAACATGGACCCTGTGGGATGATCCGTTTGCCACGTCCTGCAGGAAAAGGATGGAAAAGTTTTAATTGAATGATCATGTTCAAGCATCAGTTCAAGCGCATTGATATGTGGGGTGGCTGGATTACAGCCATGGCAGCGGTTAACGGGATTACACGTGCAGTGGCGTGCTTGTCATGAGGTGCCGTTGTTAAGGGATTTACTCTTTACTGTGCTAATTTGTCACCGAATTTGCTAAATTAAATTCAGGATGGAACCCGTGTTAAGTTTAAATTTTCTGCTGAAAGGTTCACCTATTATCATTCCAGCAAGGTAATTTAGACATCAATGTAATTTGTCCCAGATGCTAATGCAGGGAATTATGCAAAGGTGAAACACCTTTGAATATGAAGTGCAAAGCTCTTGCTCTCAATTCATTCTGTGAGCGTCATCCCATTTCAAAGTACTTTATTGGCTTTGGGTGATAAGCCTCAAGTTCTGTTTAACACAGTGGTTCTCAATTCCGGTCCTGGGGACCCACGGCTCTGCACATTTTATATGTCTCCTTTATCTGACACACCCAGTTCAGTTCATATAACTCTTTCTTAATGAGCTGATGATTTGAATCAGGTGTGTTAAATGAGGGAGACATACAAACTGCAGAGCTGTGGGTCCCCAGGACCGGAATTGAGAACCACTGGTTTAACGTTTGACCTTGATTTTCTAAATATTGCTAAGTTTTCAATTGTAATAGTTTTCAATTTCCCTTCAGTTATTGAATTGTCATCATTAGGGATGATAACATATAGGGCCCTATTTTAACGATCTAAGCGCATGGTCTAAAGCGCAAGTGCACTTAGGACGTGTCCGAATCCACTTTTGCTAGTTTTACGACGGGAAAAATGGTCGGCGGCCCCGGCGCATGGTCTAAAAGGATTGACCCTATTCTCTTGAAATGATAGCTGTGTTGGGCTGAAACTAGCCAAACACACTTGCGTCGCGCCTGGCACCGCATTGCGCTGGGTGTATGATAGGGCCTATAAACTTTAAGAGCACTTTGTGACAAAAATTAGACATATATGTAATAATTTACAAACTACATATTTATATTTGTAAATAAAAGTAATTGAGAATAAGGGCGTACTCACGCTAGGCACGGTTTAGTCAAAAGAGCTTAACTTTGGGGGTTAAACGTTCTCGGGCACCGTGCAGATCGCCTAGTGTGAGTACATCCTAAGTTACCCCAAATTCTCCAGTAAATCTTTACCTTAACAGAACATACTGCAGTGGTGGTCGGGCCCCTGCAGCCTGGAGTATGTAATGGTACACATCTGCATCCTTGTCCAGTGTCTCCACCACCTCGCTGTGCAAGAGGTCTCTTTGCCACTGACTCTGTTCTCGTAACACGTGATGGAAGACTTCCTGCTGTGGAGCATCCAATTCCGTCGTTCCTCTCCACAGCCGCAAAGGGTAACCATCCTCCACCTTCAAAAATTACATTAGAGTTATCACCTTCTTATCTTTGTTTGCAGGATGTTTATGAAGATGAAGTGCAATTGCAAACTGAAACTACGTGTTTGATCACAACTGATTATGGCTTTGGCACAAAGTCATCCTTTGTGCGCATAATATATTTGGACTCCTTTCTCTAAAGGCGGGAATGCGAGTCCTTTGGGTCTCTAAACCCAATATTAGGATGATATTAGGATATTATTGATATTAGGATGTAAGTTGGAGGAGTACATACAAACCTTTTTAACCGCCACATCCACATGATCACAGCTTGAGCAGGATATCCAGCCTTTAGACTTGTCTCTGACCTCCCTCAAGAGTTTTTGTGTGAGTAGAAACAGCCTGGCACGGTCTGGAACTTCATTTTCTCCACAGTGAGACACAGAACTTTGACCTGCATCATTTTGCTGTGAATCTTCAGTAAAGCTGCCTGCTCCCTGGTCTTCCCAGTATTTCGGTATCTGTATTAATGACAGATATAAATGTTATGTTTTATATAGTACATATACTTGCATATAAAATTTTCCAGCCCCTTAAGAAGCTTTGGTTTTGTTTTGACTAGTCTAGTAACTTTCGAGTTGTTTTAATCCCAAGGACCCGATTGTGAGGGATCCCTTTAAATAAAACATATAGGCAGCTATATACACTCACCGGCCACTTTATTACGTACATCTGTTCAACTGCTTGTTAACGCTTGTTAAATTGTGTTAACGCAAATTTCTTATCAGCCAATCACACGGCAGCAACTCCATGGATTTAGGCATGTAGACATGGTCAAGACGATCTGCTGAGGTTCAAACTGAGCATTAGAATGGGGTAGAAAGGTGATTTAAGTGACTTTGAACGAGATGTTGTTGGTGCATGACAGGCTGGTCTGAGTATTTCAGAAACTGCTGATCTACTGGGATTTTCACACACAACCATCTCTAGGGTTTACAGAGAATGGTCCAAAAAAAGAGAAAATATCCAGTGAGCAGCAGTTCTGTGGGCAAAAAATGCCTTGTTGATGCCAGAGGTCAGAGAAGAATGGCCAGACTGGTTAGAGCTGATAGAATAGGCAACAGTAACTTGAATAATCACGCGTTACAAGAAGAGAATCTCTGAACGCACAACACATCGAACCTTGAAGCAGATGGGCAACAGCAGCAGAAGACCACACTGGATGCCACTCCTGTCAACTAAGAACAGGAAACTGTGTGTACAATTTGCACCGGCTCACCAAAATTGGACAAGAAGATTGGGAAAATATTGCCTGGTCTGATGAGTCTTGATTTCTGCTGCGACATTCAGATGGTAGGGTCAGGGCATAAACAACATGAAAGCCTGGATTCATCCTGCCTTTTATCAACGGTTCAGGCTGCTGGTTGTGTAATGGTGTGGGGGATATTTTCTTTGCACACTTTGGGCCCCTTATTACCAAATAAGCATCGTTTAAACGCCACAGCCTACCTGAGTATTGTGTCTGAACATGTCCATCTCTGTATGACCACAATGTACCCATCTTCTGATGGCTATTTACAGCAGGATAATGCGCTTTGTCACAAAGCTCAAATCATCTCTATCCAATATAGCACGTTTGGGATGTGGTGGAAGGGGAGATTCGCAACATGGATGAGCAGCCGACAAATCTGCTGCAACTGCAAGATGCTATTATGTGGACCAAATATGTACCAAAGACTAGTGAGGTGTATCTAATAAAGTGGCTGGTGAGTGTATTTTCATGCGTGTATATATATATATATATATTTAAATTTTTATAAATAAGCCCCTTTTCACATTTCTGGTGTTCTCAGAAGCAGAGGTCCTTATAAACTTATATAGTGGTGAATGGAAACTACAAGAAATATATTTTTTGTGTTTCCACTTGCTCCAATAGCAAAAAAAAAAGATTGTTGGTCAGAAGAGAAAATAAAGTATAACGTGAAAAAAAAAAATATATATATAAGCATGTTGAGATTGCATGCAGCTGGAAGTACTGATAGTCATTAGTACTAAACTCAATGCACATGATGCTTTGTACCTGGAAAAGGCGAGAACATTCAGTAACCATATGCGACAGTCCCTGTGTTGCAGCCAGGTTCTCGCTTAGATCTCTCTGGTCCGGCCTCCCCAAGCTGTATTTCCGTTGTCTAGACCTGTGTCCAAAAGCAGAAAATAGCACAAATTTCACACAGAGCTGACTAAAACAGCTTTGCAGCCGTCCAAATTAGTCACACTTCCTCCTATAGGCTTTACCAAGGACCTAGAGGGAAAAGGGGTATTGATATGATAAGACACTTGGGTTCTCTAAAGATTTTTTTTGTCTAGAAAATTTGAAATGAGGGATGGGGTTGTGGACACAAAGCCTGTATTTCATTTCACAACACATTTAGTCAATTTGCTTGTTTTCTAGTGGTTCTTCTTATAGCAGTGCGCTAAATCTAAGCATTGAAAAGTTATCTGCAGTGCCAGTGCATAGCTGCACCACAGCTCAGTGGGAGGGCAAAGAGAGCTTGTTGGCTTCGGGCAGCTGGCTTGCAGAAATTTCTTCAACTGCCTTCAAGTCAGCCTCTTGGATGCGTTTGCCCTGGCAGGACTGTGACGTAACTGTCTTAGGTTCCTCTTTACCCTCAAAACACTCCAGATAACATACTAGTGTCTATAGCATCCCTATACTTCAGAGCCAAAGTATTAGATAACTTGTTGTGGAACATATGTCAAACATTAGTCCTTCTCAGATATAAAGTTTGAAGGGACCAGATTTGGGTATATTAATCCCAATTTCCTCTAGAATCTATCTTTCAAACGTTCTTGCCTCTCTCTCTCTCTCTCTCTCTCTCTCTCTCTCTCTCTCTCTCTCTCTCTCTCTCTCTCTCTCTCTCTCTCTCTCTCTCTCTCTCTCTCTCTCTCTCTCTCTCTCTCTCTCTCTCTCTCTCTCTCTCTCTCTCTCTCTCTCTCTCTCTCTCTCTCTCTCTCTCTCTCTCTCTCTCTCTTCCAGTGTTTCATTAACCAGCTGAACTGTATTACAGATACAATATCTTCCTTATCTGTGAAATTAAAGCCAGATGTTGAACTGCGCTGTTACATAAGCAGCTCTCCCACAAAACTGACCCAACAATTGTGCCATACAAAATGGTGAAAAATTTTTTTTGACTACAATTGATGTAATCTTTATTGTGAAAGATGACAAGCCTTAAGTATTGCCAACATAGTGCATATAATCTGGAGCTGGTTACAATAAAAATGTGTATTGAACGTTCAGAACAAAATTATGAGCACCAATGCAATTGTTACAATGTAACTGATTATAGTTTTGACTGCTTAACCCTACCTCATGCTGGTTCTGTCTCTTTTGAAAGAGTTGAGGTGGAACAAAGAGGGCGCCAAGCACACAGCGATGTTGGTTGGGGTCATCTGGTTCTCCTCCACGCAGGCAACCACCTCTTGGAGGAAAAGGAGGAGGCTCTGAAGAGCTTCCCTGTTCTCATCAGGCAGGAGGTAAATGGCTGCTTGAACCCCCGCAAACTGTTGATCTTTGGGGAAGTCTGTTGGGAAATCATGAATGCAGAATAAAAGCTTGGAAGCAGATGATTCACTTTGTTTCAAAACAATCAAATTCAACAGTTTGTTACTCTTGATGTAACTACATTAGATTGAGTTAAATGTTTTGCTTGGTTTCAATTTATGCTGGCTTACATTGATAGATGTGCAGGAAGCTTTCGCACAGTTTGCTGGAGAAAAGGGGTTCAGGTAGGTCTCTGAAATACTGCTTCACCATGTCAGCCACATCAAAAGCCGACTGATTTTCAAAGGACACGCCATCGGGGTCAGCCTCCACCATGTCCCTTAAATTTTGAATGCGGGATTTGACCCCAGACTTTCGGAAGAGCCCAACCTGTCAGGTTCAACGAGATATGTGTTGGCAAAGGGAACAAACTGTTACGTACCAAAATGATGCAGTTTATTCTACTGTAATTATCATGTAATATACATGGGTTGAAACTCAGTCATTAACACATCAGTCATGAATCACATTTATAGAGTGCAGATATGGATTCAGCATGTCTAGTCTCATGGGTCATAACGTGACTCTACATATATTTATGCACAATCTGAAATTCGCTGTATTCAGGTAAAATTGCCTCTATCTTGGCAGTGTCCACAAGCGGTTCTGAAGTACTATGTTTGCTCTCTTTGAAAAACATATCAGAGAAATAGTTTTTATGCAGTATTTATTTGTTGTTAATGACCATTTCTGTTTATGAGAATAATACTGATGTAGAGTCATGTTTTTCCCTTTAGCAAGAATAACTGCTGTTCAATATAAGCTTATTTTTTTGATGATTATGCAAATGTAACTGTACATTTAGCTTTTATTGAAACAGCCTCTATTTTTGGTTGGTGACTGAATGGCATACCTGATCCAAGCACTCTGTCCTTAAGAACTCCATTGCTCTCAAAATGCTTGGTGGCAAAGGTTTCCCCGATTGCTGGACACTCTGGAGCAAAGGCACCTCAAACACCTTTCTGCTCTTACGTTCTGAAGGTTTAACCTTTCGGTAGACTTTTGGCACAGTCCTAGAATGGCAGAAGTGCAGAATGATGTATTTTTAGGTACTTGCATTACTCACCTACATTTGTCTGAGATAATGAAGTGTTGTGCTAAATTGAAAGTAGAAGTAGCAGCGTATATTTAGCGGATCACGTTAACCGTATTAGCAGTGTTGTGAGGCCCTCATGCACATCAGCATCAGTGATAAGTGCTAGCATGTGTTGAACTGACATTTCATTTGTTTGTTGTAATAAGCTTCTTGTTGTTTTCTCTGTATGAGCTTGAGGAATCTAGTAGTAAAGAAATAAAGCAATTAGAATGGATGTAGTGGTTTTAATCTTTGAGTACATATTGGCCTGCTGACGAAAGGCTTGTGATGAATTTTGAACTGTCCTTTTCGTTTAGCAAAGCCCATATTGATTTACATTATGAAAGGCCTTTTTTCATTAGACGGTGAACTTGCTGCCATGACTATAGGCTGTGTAGTAGAGAAGATAACCTGACAGCAATTTAAGTCCTGCTTCTCATTATTTCTATATAAATCAGGTTCAGGGACCTTGAGATAAAACTTCAAAGCCAATTAAATTCGGTTTTGCCGGAGCCAACTAATTCGTCAAAAATTGGATTTTCAAAATTTCATACAATCTAGTTTCTCTTGATAGCGTTAGCCTCAATTACCCCTTCATTTATCTTCTAGCCTAACTCTCCTCAACATGAAGCTTGGATGTTCAATTAAAGACAATATCAACTCCCAGTGTCTCAATGTGATTGTTTAGATTCAAGAGGCTCTGGATTCTACAAAAATTAGCAATAACCAGTCTCATATATTATTGTAGAAGAAAAGAGAGGGAAAATAAATGAACAATTGAAGATTTTGAATGAATGGCTTATCTAAAATCAAGTGATCAAGTGAATACTCAAGCAAGCGATCAATATGAATGCGGGGGTAGACTTAAAAGCGTTGTTTCTTTTGTAGTTAGCACAATTGTTGTTTAAACAAATAGCCCAATTACTCCTCTCCCAAGTAGTCAATTATCCTCTCCTCTTCAGCTTAAGCAATTGTTCTTTTTTTGTCCAGTTAACTACACAAATGCGTAATCTCAAACATGTTATTTAATTGCTCTATGGGGAGCTTAGTTCTCAGATTTGGGTTGAAATATCAAGCTAGCAAAAGGCAAATATTTCCTATTAATGATCTCATCAAAGAGTCTTAAAACATATTGAAATGTGCTTCATGTGTGGTGACTTGTAGGGAGTGTCATCAACCACCAATAGATAAGCATTTTCTGTTTCTTTCACCCCCCCCCCCCCCCCATCTACCATTAGTCCTTCACAAATTCATTCCTTAATACTCTAGTATTGCCACAGAGTAACAGTTTATACACTTTTCAGGGGAATGTGAACCTGTTAAACTGTAATAGGAGAAAGTATTTTTACATCGGAAAAATAAACATGTCACCTTTCATTTTTAATGAATTTTAAAGATGAAGTGAGTTGGGGGAAAAAAACAATTCTTAAGAACCCGTAGTTAATCGTGGATTGAACATCAATGGACTCAATTTCGCAAAGAACAAATCTCCATTGTTAATTTATATCTCCCCATGCTATCACATGGCCGAATCACAGTGTGAGAGTGTCTTAGTAGTAGTAGCAGTGTGTGAAATAGTAAAAAATAGCAAGACTCTGCTGTGTCATGCAACCTATGGTGTGAGAGGGTTCACTCTCATTTTCACTCACTCACTACTCTTGAAACCTTGTCTATTTTGTCTGCTGAGAGATTTTCAAGGTTGCAACTCAGCATTGATAATGAATGGGTCTCCAAACAGCAGGTTTAACACTATCTTTATTCCTCTCTCATTGTCTCGGTGTTTTTAAGCAAGCTACTTTTACCAGATTGTGTCTATCCCTCTTCCCCTCCCCTGCTTTTCATCCTCACCCCATCTTACCAGTTCCAGCCTTGTTTGCTGAAGGGTGAGTGCTTGTCCATCAGAGCCGTGAGCCTAAGAAGGCTCAGTCTTTGCAGCTTGGAGACATGTGGTGCTGATTTTGCCTGTATGCCTGTGCTGGGGTTACTCAGTGAAAGCATCTGTGCACTGGACCAGTGGGGCCTGTGAATTCTGAAATGTAGGAAATTAACAAACTTTTGTATAAATATACTTTGCTCTTTATTAAATGCGTGTACACTAGATCCCTAGCATGTAGCATGAATTCAATCAGACATTTCTTGTTCCAGCTGCCTTCATAAAATGGTAGTTTGTGTCTCTTACCGATCACTATGCTCGGTAGGCTGAGCAGTTTGTGCAAATGCTTCCGGGTTCTTGTTGTATGTCTCCTCTTGGGCAGCTTCATCCGTCTCCTCTGGCTCTTTGATCTCTAGGTGGATGTCAGTCAGAGAGGAGGGTGAGGGAGAACCTGAGTGGGAAAAATCTGAATCCCCGTTCTCGGACAACTTATCTGTCCAAGAGGTTACCAACTGCTGCAGACCACAAATGCGTTCCATTACACTGTCCAAAGCAGAGAAGACATCATCATCCAAAATCTGCGTGTGATCTGGGATGTTGTCATAAATGCTGACACGGTGATCACAAGTAGCCAGTGGACTGCATGCTTGTTGCTGGTCCATGGAGCTACTGCTTCTACACTGTCTACCTCGGTAACCATGGAAGCTTCCAGTCCTCCAGTTGACCGAAGTGTTGTCGATAGGTGAGAAGGCGTTGTTGTGGGAGAGCACAGTTGGGAATGTGCCTGGCTTGTGTCCATGGGGAATTTCAAAGACGGGGTTTTCATCAAGGTTGCGCTGGTTGTTGAAATGCTGCTCATTGATTTGCTTCTGGCTGTCGTCTTGTTTGGGCAGCCCAGGGCGTTTGCAGTTGCTGCGCACCTTGGTCACTGGGCTTGGCGTGCTGACCTCACTGCTGCTTTCCGAGGGACTGCTACTGGATTCAGAGGGTGGTGTGCTGGATGCAGGACTTTCAGTATTGTCTTGGAGCCTTGCTAGGTCTAGACATTGGAGGTGCTTTAGCTTTTCCTTACCAAGACCTTCCTGGATAATTGGTCCACTTATGACAAGTCTTGCTTTCCCGCTTCTGGTGTGTGGGTGTCGCGTGCTTCCTGTTAATCTGAGTTTCTCCATCTTCCGGAGAAGGCTTTTTCCTTTTCTTACTGGAGGCTTTTCAGCAAGGCACTCTTCACTGCTCAAAGTGTGATGTTCACTGGGGGACGGAGGTCTGCTGGAAGAAGTGTCAGGAGATTGGGGTTTGTAGTTCGAGGAGCATCTGGAGGAGCTACGACTTTTTTCGGGTTCCTCTGCCATTGTGTTAGGAGTGCTTCCCCCATCGCTGTCAGCATTACTAGAGCTATGAGTGGAACAAAGCTCATGGCATTCACCGCTATCAGAAAGAGAGGCATCACAGCTTTCCGATCTCTTAAAACTTGAAATGGGGCTGTTCAGTGAGTGCAGTGGCTCCCCGTCATCCACACGTATCCATCGCCTGCTCTTCCTGTCGAATGACCATTTTGGGCTGATTGCATAGAGGTCTTCTTCCTCCTCTTCATCTCCCTACATGAACAAATCAATGGTTTATACACGGCGAAGAATGGTGGAAAGGAAACTTTTCCTCAGGCTTTCTTTTGTTTATATACTGTGTTTACATGCATTTTCTCGAGAGTTTTCTCTCACACTCACCCTTCTTTTGGACCGGCTCAACTCCAGCTTCATCTCCACGCACTTGTTTAAGATACTTAATCTCCTGAAAGCAAAGGAAAACATTGATGTCAAACAGGAAGACAACATGATGTTCCCCTCAAATTCCTCCCGCTGTGATTAGCAAGAAGCGTTCTTTCTACGTCAGCATAGCATGCGCTCATGCCGCCGAGGGGTGAAAAGCACTACCTGCATAGAGAATCTAAGGCATCCTTATCCAGAAATTCATGATCACTCTTCACCCAGTCTATGTCAATAGGGAAACAGCAATCTGGAAGGCAAACAAATTAAATTGAATTGCAGTACAATAATATCTGCAATTTATTAGGACACATGGTTAAAGTATGCAATGAGAAATGATAAAAATAAATATTTACCGGTGAATAACTGTGAATACTGAGGAAAACCAGCTGCATGAAGCCAATCACAAGCCCCCTTTGCTTCTATCTCTACAAAAGAGAATCAGTGCATATAAAGTATGTAATTTCTGGTTGTTTAGCTTTTATTGGGCTTACATAAGAGGCAAATTCAGCAAACTATTGCCACTTAATTCAATTTATTTTCTAATTAACATTGAAAGTGGAGCATTTTTTTGTACAAAGCCATTTTATTCCACCCCAAGTTTATCAACCATCCTCTCATTTCATTAATTTCATGTGGATTAAAAGCGGAGGCTGGCTAATTTGCTGCTAATTGAATGTCTTAGGCTTTTACATGGTTGACCAAAAGAAGACAGGCTGTAGGCACACATGATTTCAGCCTTGCTTGCTGCTTCTATTCCTCTGTCACTCATTTACTTTCACCTTTTTAAAAATGTTCCTAACTGAACACTGCCAGGAACAGATGGTGGAAACAAATCCTTTCTTTGCACTGACTGGCGATCCATAAAACCTTGCATAGGATTCTATCTTTCCCATAAGTGGCGAAGGGGTCAGGGGAAGACAGCTGGATCTGTGCTACAAAGAACAGATGGCTCAGATATGTAAACATAGAGACCAAGTTAATGCTGCCACCCCTGCTCTGACATAGAAGTGGCCTGTAAAGGACTGTGCTGGATGCGATGCCCTCATGTAGCTGTGTTGCAGGCAAATCTTTAGGTTACCACCATGGCTTGCAGTCATCTTGCATTACTGTAGTTTATCTGGGCTGCTGAATTCTGGGCTGAATAAATGAGCATTGCAGATCAGAAGTTTCTCAGACAGTGGGTCTGAATCTGGAAGGCGACTTGTGGGAAATGTGTACATACTCATGCTGGTAGCTGATGCAATAACTGCTACCTCTGCAAATTACCCAGTTCCAGACATTTTCTTAGAACTCTAGCATGAGAATTATATAACTGTGATCGTATCACATGCCTCTCCACTGTTTAATAGAGCTGAGCAGGGAAAGGCACTTCCTTTTCTAAATACCTCAGGCGGCCCTACAGGAAGTTGTGCTTTTAGGGTTTGGATGCTGATAACAGATGTGGCTTGTGATTGTCCCCCACCCACCCCAGAGCGCTCTAGAAGCCTACAAGGATCTGAATGGTCTGGGAGGGTCTTGGCTAATGGTGCTACGTGCTGCACAGGCTGTAAGCTATGAATGATACAAAACGCTGTTAGATTGGTTGGCTGATACCTCCCTTCCTCCTTGCATGAGGCACATAGACACTCTAGGTTGAAGCCACCTAGTAAAGTGCTCCAGCAGGACCCCTGGGGATTCAGCAACTGCCATAAACACCTATCTTCAGAGGAGCACTCAGAGAGTCGATTGACATGAGAAAAGCATCTATTGGACCCCTGAGGGGTGGTGAACATCATGTTTGGCTGACAGCATGAACAGTTCTAACCTTGAGAGTCTTGGCGGAGCTCAAGCAGAGCAACCTTTAACTTTTGCATAAGTTTAGAAAGAAATTCAAGATATTTAAGAGAAAATAAAGGTTAGATGAAGGCACCCAAAGTCTAGAGAAGCATATTTGCATTATGATTCAATATATTGTCTGCATATATGTACTTATGTTTGATAATAATAGAATACAGTGTAAGTACAGTTCTATAAAATACTGGTCTCATTCATTTCTTTCAAAATATTGAAGCAGTTGAAGCATGTTTTTTCTCTAGGACTGAATTTGTTAATAGTTTTGAATTGTCAGTGTACTTTTATAAAACCTGTATTCACATCCAAAATGATCACACCTCATTTTCGTTCGTAGAGTTGGTACAAACCTGTAAAATTGAATGTGTGAAAGATAACGGAGATTTATGGCTTAAATAAGCCAGTATGACGATGAGGGATTTTGTACTCCCTTTAAATCTTTTTAAATTGGGTTTTGACAGCAGTGCAAGTCAAACGCCCCACAGGGAGAAGGTCTGCTGCTCCAACGTGTTCTCATGAATATTTGTATATATTTTATGTAAAATTTGGTTTAACCACACGCCCATTTACATGCATTACTCAGACACTAATATGGAAAATATTGACATATTCATAGCATCTAAATGTAAATAATTTACATATGAACAACTTTATTACAAGACAACTCTCTATTCAAAGTATGAAGTATAAACAAAGCTACAATTTAAAATTAATAATAAAAAAAAATCTCTTTTGCTTTCCTTTGTGGAAGTTTTCTAAATATGAACCTATAATATACACCACAAATGCACCATAAAATGAACATAATCCATTTTATTCTTGCACTGTAATCCAAATTTTCCAAAACTGTATGATTGCATTATGTCCGGAACAGAACCAAATTCAAATCTTTATTCAGCTATCTTTACCTACAATCAAAGCATAGTGACCGTAAGGCTGTGTGTCCACCAAAGCATTTTTTCCCCAATGCAAGTGTATTTTTCCAATTTTGAAGAGTTGAAGAATGTTCAACTTTGGGTAAAACCATAGACTGTAAAAAATATGAACGTAGTCTCTGTGACGTCACCCGTAGGTTTCTGAAGAGCATTTTTGAAGCCCAAAGTGGGCGGAGCTGGCCGTCACCATCTTGGCAGGGTGGCACTTTTTGGTGTTGTGATAAATCGAAAATAGGCAAAGAGGCGGGATTAGCTGAGGTGTTGTGACGGCTAATAGACAGCAGACAAACGGCTAGTGGTGACAGCAGTGGCAATCCACCTGTCACTCAAGTGGCCACGCCCATAATTATGCAGAACTTTAAAGTTTAATAAAATTTAAATGGATGAGTTATAAAAAAAATCCACCCCCCTCACAGGTGTTATGAGGGGAAAAAATTAGCTATATAGACCAAAACTACTTTTTGCTCCAGGCTATAAACACATTTTTTTCTGCTGTAAAGTTGGCCATTTTAACATGGGGGTCTATGGGATTGACTCTCTTTTGCAGCCTGTCTCTAGTGGTCAGTCGATGAATTGCAGTTTAAGTCACTTCCGTATTGGTTTCAAGAGAGAGACAGGAAGGTTACCGCTTGGGTAAAACGCAGCGCTCATCACTGTCTACTTTGTTACCCAGGGTAATGTGGGATAAATACATCACCGACCAACTGTCACATTCTGCTTATTCAGATCTGTGGTTTTGAATAAGATTTGATTGACAACTAAATGTTTTACTTTGAACCACACAAAACACCAGTGAGCACTTTTGAATGCAACATATCATCATTGGTCCTGCTTTTTGCCAAAACAATTTTTTTTAAATAAATGAATTGTTGCAAATTTTCTTTCAAATGTACACTACATTTGTATAGTACAGGGTTAGGTTTAGAGATAGGAGAGGGATTAAGTAATTGTATATTAAAACTAAAATTATTGTCACTACATTTTTTATGCCTGTTTTTTTTTTTATTATATTGTTGAAACAAGGTTATCTTAGGTTTTGGGATAGGGTATCAAAGAGATCTAAAATACTTAAAACTATATATTTATAAAGAATTCATAATTATTTTACATTTCTATAGCTGAATTGCTTAGATTTTAGATGCTCCTACTAAGTCAATATTTACTTTACTGTGTATTTAGCATCTAACCAAACATACAAATAAGTATAGTTTTGTATCTATTACGTATGCCATAAAAACAAAGAGACAGGCTGGGTGCTCCCTATCTCAATTCTTTTGTGTTTTTGCATTCATACGTCAAGAGTAAAAGTGACAAGTCACTGGCTTTGTAATAATCTCCAGATGTGGCACAAAGTTTTTGAGTCATGTAAACCCATTTTCCATAACTATGAACTCGCACAGCTGTTTTCGGACTGACAAATATGCTCCATTTCATTAGGACTGATTTCGATATAAATCTTGGCAGGTACAGAAAAATGAGGTCATTCGGATAATTGTTCAGACACACTGTTGTTACTCCTGGTTGCTAACAACAATATTTTCATAGATCAGATGTGCCAGTGCAAAGAGAGACTCTGTAACTCCTCAGCGCTATCCAGTAATACAAGATCATTACTGCTTGTACAAATTTTTACAAATTGTTAGATATATTGCCAATAAATTAAATGCTCAATTTAATAGACATAAAGACAGGTATTCAGCTCAATAATAACATGCAACATCCTCTAATACACTCACTTTTGTTTGTCTGTGACAAAGTATTCACTCTTGATTACTAAGTGGGCCCTTTAAAGTCATTATGATGTTACACCGGCTTCACTGATAACATCTCTTCTGATTTACAATCGAACAGTTGTATTCATCCAATTAAATTATGCTCATGCTTGTTCTGCCATATTTATTAGAATATGGAACCACTCAAATCTACCATGGTCTTATAACTAAAGGCCAATTTTAGTCATAAAATTGCTCAGATCAGCTTTAGATTAATTTGACATAAAACTTAAGAATCATTTAAAATAAAAAAGATTTTTTACTTACTTGTAATGAGCATTGTTGTTCGTTTGGTTCTTACGCAGAAATGCCATACAAAAAAAAAATCAGACTGACTAAGTGTAGTAAAGAGTTTTAGACATTACCACAAAAAATAATCTAGGCAATAAGCTTCAAGCTTCCAATAAACGGATGCAAAGTATTGCTACTTTTGGGAGAAAGCTAGGCTTCTCATTCACACTGGTCACCATAATGAAATCGCAGGAAAGGCATTCCCCTCTTTCCTCACTGGACCAAACCAAACTCAACTTTGACTGGGTGGGTTGTTCCCAAAGTAAACAATGACTTTTGTCTAGGTTATTTACTGTGAATGCCTGGAATTATTAAGCATTTTGGACAACTGTTGGTCATTATGTAGTAAATATTTTGAATGGCTTGTATGTATGTGTATAATGCAGGTCCTTCTCAAAAAATTAGCATATTGTGATAAAGTTCGTTATTTTCCATAGTTTAATGATAAAAATTAAACTTTCATATATTTTAGATTCATTGCACACCAACTGAAATATTTCAGGTCTTTTATTGTTTTAATACTGATGATTTTGGCATACAGCTCATGAAAACCCAAAATTCCTATCTAAAAAAATTAGCATATTTCATCCGACCAATAAAATAAGTGTTTTTAATACAAAAAAGTCAACCTTCAAATAATTATGTTCAGTTATGCACTCAATACTTGGTCGGGAATCCTTTTGCAGAAATGACTGCTTCAATGCGGCGTGGCATGGAGGCAATCAGCCTGTGACACTGCTGAGGTGTTATGGAGGCCCAGGATGCTTCGATAGCGGCCTTAAGCTCATGGGTCTTGCGTCTCTCAACTTTCTCTTCACAATATCCCACAGATTCTCTATGGGGTTCAGGTCAGGAGAGTTGGCAGGCCAAGTGAGCACAGTAATACCATGGTCAGTAAACCATTTACCAGTGGTTTTGGCACTGTGAGCAGGTGCCAGGTCGTGCTGAAAAATGAAATCGTCATCTCCATAAAGCTTTTCAGCAGGTGGAAGCATGAAGTGCTCCAAAATCTCCTGATAGCTAGCTCCATTGACCCTGCCCTTGATAAAACACAGTGGACCAACACCAGCAGCTGACATGGCACCCCAGACCATCACTGACTGTGGGTACTTGACACTGGACTTCAGGCATTTTGGCATTTCCTTCTCCCCAGTCTTCCTCCAGAATCTGGCACCTTGATTTCCGAATGACATGCAAAATTTGCTTTCATCCGAAAAAAGTACTTTGGACCACTGAGCAACAGTCCAGTGCTGCTTCTCTGTAGCCCAGGTCAGGCGCTTCTGGCGCTGTTTCTGGTTCAAAAGTGGCTTGACCTGGGGAATGCGGCACCTGTAGCCCATTTCCTGCACACGCCTGTGCACGGTGGCTCTGGATGTTTCTACTCCAGACTCAGTCCACTGCTTCCGCAGGTCCCCCAAGGTCTGGAATCGCACAATCTTCCTCAGGGTCCGGTTACCTCTTCTCGTTGTGCAGCGTTTTTTTGCCACACTTTTTCCTTCCCACAGACTTCCCACTGAGGTGCCTTGATACAGCACTCTGGGAACAGCCTATTTGTTCAGAATTTTCTTTCTGTGTCTTACCCTCTTGCTTGAGGGTGTCAATGATGGCCTTCTGGACAGCAGTCAGGTCGGCAGTCTTACCCATGATTGCGGTTTTGAGTAATGAAACAGGCTGGGAGTTTTTAAAAGCCTCAGGAATCTTTTGCAGGTGTTTAGTTGATTCAGATGATTAGGTTAATAGCGCGTTTAGAGAACCTTTTCATGAGATGCTAATTTTTTGAGATAGGAATTTTGGGTCTTCATGAGCTGTATGCCAAAATCAAGAGTATTAAAACAATAAAAGACCTGAAATATTTCAGTTGGTGTGCAATGAATCTAAAATATATGAAAGTTTAATTTTTATCATTACATTATGGAAAATAATGAACTTTATCACAATATGCTAATTTTTTGAGAAGGACCTGTATATACTGTAAATCTAAGGCATTACACTATAACCTTTTAGTTTTATTAGGAATTTCCCTTAAACAGCACTCAGTCATGAGATATTATGTCTAGATAGTGCGAATTCACTGATGCCTAAAATAAAGTTTTGTGAAAGGATTTTAGATTTGAACATCTGCTCTTTTGTTGCATGTCTTCGAAGGACAGACGCAGAGCTATGACGCTAATGAGTGTCCTAAATCCCATAAGGATATCGACACAGCCCATCACAGCTAATAGTTTTTGACTCTGAGGCTTCATCAGGACTTACTCCATAGTAACCCATTAGCACTAATGGCTCTCATTAAACACACCGGCGTTTGATTACATCCTCTTAAGCGAGAAAGCCTGAAGTTCTCAGTTTGAAATCCTCTCCTAAGTGAACATTGAAAGTACAGATGAGGACAGGATGGTTTGCTTTTACTTTGTTTCTGCAAACATTTCCTAAACTTGACTAGAGAAAACTAAAAGAGTGTTTTGTAATGCACTTCTATGCAAATCTATCTGACCTTTTTCAGTTTACTGTAGTTGTCAGTTTTCTAATAAGAGCAGACAAATCTGTTGTTTTGTATTAAAATCAGTATCAGTGTCCAGCGGACACAGCGAAGAAAGAGGAAGGAATAACAAACCAGGCATGTGATAAGTTAGCGGAAGGCATGACAGGCGTTCCTGGCTCCATCGTGTCCCCAGCCTGTCCCACCCTCGCTGAAGGGTGGGATGGAGTCATTTGGAAGCAAGACACGCAGTGCTGTAACAGTGCAGTTTCCTCTCTGGCCCTGTGTCAAATTGTTTCAAAAGTGTCACTAAAAAGCCTGTTCAATTTGAAAAAAGTAGAAGTACTATATAGAGTACTACATTTAAACTATTGTGCCTGTTCAGCTTGATCTTATTGGTATTCTCAGCTATTGGTTTGTTACGTTTACACATAGATTTGTTTATGTTTGGATATATGCTGAAATGTACAATATGGATATATCGACAGCTTAAAAAAATTAAGCAATAATGCATGCATAGTTTTAGAAAGGTAAAAATCGTTAATGTTATAATTGTATTATATATTGTATTTATATAAGTACATGTTTTTGAGGCCCTAAACCCACCCATACCCTAAACCATATGACTACTTCTCAAAAACATTACAAGTGCCTTGGAACGTGCAGCTTTGTATGATGCGTTGACGTAATTTCCACTGAAACTGGAAGCTAAGGCGACACATATTCAATGGCCCCTCCCCCTTTTCAAATAGCCAATAAAGTTAAGTTTACCTCACAGACTGCAAGTCGTACTTGACAGCACCATGGAAGTGAATCCGAGCGCTGATGATATGTTGGATTCAATAGTAGAGTGTGAATAAATTCTAGTCATTTCATTCTTAACCAACGTACAGTTGGAAAACAGAATAAAACTAGAGCGTTTGAGCAACTGAATTCTCCAACCCATATTGCTCTGTGACATGTCAACGGTCGCTTTGGCCAGGTGGTATTTATAGCATACGGTGCGGGACACTTTAGATTCTAAAGAGCATTTGATTGAACAAGTCCACGGTGAATCTCCTAAATGCGAATTTTGTCATTGTTTTGGAACACACCAGCTTATTCATAAACTTAAGGCTAACATATTCATACTAAAAGCTAAAAAAATACATTTTGATTTCAGGAGGCCTTTAAAACTTTAAATGTGAAATATACAACACAATTTACTTCAAAGGGCAAAAACATACATTTCAAATTTCATAATACTTAAAATGCAAGAAAAAAATTTGTTTAGATTGACAATAATATAAAAAATCACCTCAAATTATGTGAGAAAATACAAGAAACTACAAGGTATTGAATATGTATTGAATATACTGTCTCTATGCGTATATGGTTAGATCACATTAGCCTTTTATTTTTGTATTATTTGTGTTCTTACAAAAACTATAAAATTGTTCAGTTTCAGGTGATTACGATTCTTAATATGCCTTCAACACATTGAGTCAGTATTCTTAATAGTGTTTACTTGATAAGGACAAGTGTTGACATTTTACATGGCTCTCATAATAAGTATATAAACCATACACTGCCTGGTTTCCATGGCAATTTTTGTAATCTGAAAAACTCAATTACTATTTACAAAATGAAAGAGACTGGAAAAAGATGTATTCAGGCAGAATAGAAGTATGCTCACTTTTGTAACCATACTATTCAAAGTCAAAAGGTCAAAAGCTTACTGACAGCAAATATAAAGTCTAAAATTTTCACTTCCAGATT
The DNA here is from genome assembly GCA_030578275.1 of Meda fulgida. NCBI lineage: Eukaryota > Metazoa > Chordata > Actinopteri > Cypriniformes > Leuciscidae > Meda > Meda fulgida. Next base: position 21,903,384 of record CM060636.1, read on the forward strand.
GCTTTTGCATCTGGCCTCTTCGGATATCATAAAAGAAGCACTCAATCCCCAACATTTAATCGCTTGAAAAAGTCGTTTATTTATTTCCAGTTTTACTGTGAAAGAATTGCTCTTGTTCTGGGTAGAGCTGTTTTGACACCGGGGATAATTACAGCTCTGTTTAAGATTTGTTTTGTGAACCGCCTGGCATTTGGATTGTCACAGACTTGTCAGATCCCTTCATGAAGAAGTGCGTCTGAGAAGAATAGTCGTTCGGTGAGCGGAGTTGACACAGACGTGAATGTACCCCACGTGAAAAAAAAATCATTCCAGCTCAGCTCACATAATTGCGTGTTTTCGGACGGGCTGACGTGAACTAGTGGTGGCAGGACTATCAGCGTGTTTCATTTCAAGAGAACACAACATGCTACTTTACTCCGGTGGCAGCCTTCCGCATTCATTAAAGACTAAAACATCTGTTTGATCGAACTGTGCTCAGCTCGTGAAAGAACGACGTGAATAGGAGCCCGTAAAAGGGAGGTGATCGAGACTTGCACTAACAAAAAGTGTTCCAAATCGAATGGAGATGAATGGCCTTGTTTTGAACTTATGTGTTCAGTTGTATACAAAGCGACAGATGGCTGACGGCTGATGGTCTTCCTTGAACTCCTCAGCTTTTTCCTCATTCTGTCAAAGCGAACCTGTTGTTTGCGTGATCGTAAAATTGTGTCTGGGCGTTCTTTTGACCCCTTGGTCACCCTTTAAAGAGGTTACAAAAGCACGTTTCCTTTTCTCAAATACAGGGAATGGATGACCGTACAGATATATTTGTGTGATGTTATTAAAGGGTGAGCCCCTTTTGTTTTGGTGATATTTATAGATGGGTTCTTTTGTAAATGTGAGGAAGAGCTTTGAGAACTGGCCAACTTGAATCCGTGGCTGCCTCTGAGTCTCTCCAGTGGTATTTCCTATATTTCCGTAAGCGTTCTGATCCAAGAACTGGCTGTCCTTCCTGTGCACACACACACACACACACACACACACTATGTCATCACAGCAGCGACTATCGGCTCCACTTGTGCGACAGTTGTGCAGTCATAATCTTCTCTGGTTTTGTGACTTTGACCTTCTCGGAGGGCGGTGGAGATAGGAAATTAAGAGTGTGAAATACATTATCAAGATAATCCAGACTGTGGCGATGACTACTATTTGAGACTTTTTCTCCCAAGTAATAGCCTTGTGGAATTGAGAGAGCCAGCTAATCAATCTGGTGCGGGGGCAAGAAGAGATGCAGTGGGCTCGGGTCCAGATGCTTTCGAATGAGATTCAATTAGGAGTGAATATGATTAGAGATTACATTAACAAGCGCTCATAGCTGATCTGTGGCACTTAGTGTTTCCTGTGGCCTTGGAAGAACTGGCAATCTACTGTCAAACTCAGAGTCCAACTGGCCCTCGGGTTTTATGTGGCACTAAATCAGGCATGTCCTGAACTTTGCAGTCAGAACTTTGTAAAAAGAAAATGTCAAACTAAGGGCCTTTCATGCGATTAAGCGACGCAAATGTACGAGGTGACAACGCTCTTGAATCGAAACAATAGATCCCTATGGAGATATTCCCACCAGGGACGGTCAATCGCGGTGCGACCAGAGTACGATTTTTTTCTCAACCAGTGTGCCTATTTGTTTCCCGTCGCCCCACGATGAAACAGGCCATCCAGTTAGTTTTGAGCTTCAGGGGCTGTTTACACAACACTGTTTCAACTAAAAACATAAAACTTTTTATGCGTTTTGGCCGTTCGTTTACACAACAACTGCGTTTTGGGTGCCTGAAAACACAAACTTTTGAAAACGGGTTTCAAAGTGCAAGTTTTTGAAAACACACTGTGTAAACAGTAAACACACTAATCTCTGAAGACAATGACGTCATGCTCATGCGTATTACATGTTCAGTCTATTGTGTTTCATCACCATCTAATGGCCTGGCAGCAGAATAGCCTACAGCGTTTTTAGTCGTTTAGTCCGCGGATCCGTGTGAATGGGGATCGTTTTGACAAGGGTGAAGTCTGTACTCAGAAAACTCTAAGTAAAAACGTCTCCGGTTTATGCATCAACATCGTTGTCGTGTAATCGTGTAAGGGTACCTTAGATCACGTGCCTGGAGCCGCTGCTGCTGCACAAAAGGGCAAGATTGGTGACTATATTTTGAAAACCAGTGTAAACAAAAGAGAACGGATGTTGTTATCCGTGGTTATCATTGGTGTCTGAGAACAGATTTATCCTCACATGTTTACTTCTTTATATAGAATATCATTTCTATTCTTTTACCACTCAATTATGAGATCTGAAGAGCTTGAAACCGCATACAGAGCACTGTGTGTCCACCGGGTACACGAGTCAGAGAGCGCTCATTCGCTCTAGAGGCCCTATTTTAACAATCTGAAACTCCACAAGCTTCGCGGAAAGGAAACCAGCACGGCAGAAAGTGGCATCCTGTTTGTTTTCTTTATTTTACAAAAGAACAATGTTTTGTTTTTATTGTGAGTGTACACAAATAAAAATAGACCCTTTAAAGTTTTGAATGATTTTAAAATTGGCCGGACATATAAATTTACTAAACTCGTATCGAACCGTGACCCCAAAACCGAGGTACGTACCGAACCATGACTTCTATGTACCGTTACTCCCCTAGTTGCCTGGCAGAAAATACTCAGCCTTGTTGGCATGAAGGACACTGTGTTCCGTGCATGAGGGATAAAGTGTTCCTATCAGGATATCCCCATGCCAGCCCTGTTGTTGGTATTGGGGTCAAAAATAGTGCTGATCCACGTCTACCTATAAATATACGACGCCTATAACCGTGTACATATATAAGCTCCTTCAGTATTATCGGCAGCTATCTCTTTTCTCAGGAGATAATTCCCTCCTCCATCCCCAGCTCCTCCTCTCGCCCAGTCAGGATTTGGCATTCTGATTCCCCTTGAATCAGAATAAATTCTCGAATTATGTTGTACTTTAAAATCTGGAATTAATGATATCTGCATACATTCATGTTGGTTGTTTTCTGTTTACCCTAAGGGGGGTTATTGCTGCTCTCCCTGCTCTTATCCATGCCAGGCTGGATGGATGCGCATGGAGTTCTCGCCCAGAACGGAACCATACCGCCATTCCAAACTGTATGCTAATTGTCAATTGTATTTGATGATAGTGGTCCTGACAGAATTGCAGCAATTGAGAGGATGGCTGCATTCAAACAGTTTGTACACAGTAAAACAGAGCACATGAGAGAGAAGGAGAGAGTATGTGTTTGTTTCTCTTCTCGAGTTGTAATGCCAGCTGCCTGACTCTCAGGGGTCCTGGAGCCAGTATGCACAGCGTGAGTATGCAAACTGTTTAGATTCAACTTTCCGTAATATCTTGCTGGCTTCAGTCAGCAATGCCAATGCTGTAAACACTCATTCACCTACATATACTGTCCATGCACCCATGCATCATCTCTTTACTGTTAAAACTATAATATAAAATCACTCACAATATATAAATGTTGAATAATTTACTGCAGCTGACGCTTTTATCCAAAGCAACTTGAAGTATGCGTTCAGTTACCAGCCTAGATCTTTAACCACTATACAACACTGTGAATTGAAAGCATTATAATGTGCATACAATGGCCCCAAAAAGTTATTGCATATTTAAAAATGTTTGAATGTTGGATTGGATTAGACGACAAACTATCAAAACCAATTGCATCTGCAATCGAATGATGATAGAGATTTTCTCAGGCTATTGCAATAATTTGTTCCCTTGTTTTAGTTGAATCAAAGATTATGATTTACTAAAACAAGAGAACTAATTTTCAATTCGTGATGTAAGGGTGGTTTTACTACAGCGCAGTAGCAAAATTATAGTAAAGTTATAGCAAAATTATAATTATACACATTAATTATACACATCAGTATCTCAAAATATGTGGGAATTTTCCAAAATAATTTTCATTTCGAACGTCACACATTGATATCTCGAGATTACAACAATTATGAAATGGTGTGAACGCAGAAAATGACAGGAATGTCCAGTGCTGGACATTGTAAGTAGACAAATTAATTGAACTAGTGAAAAAGTAAAACTTGTTTTAAAAGAGTTTATTCATATGGCCAAAAGAAGCCCATGGTTGAAGAAACGGCAATCTGAGTGCGAGTGTGTTTTGCACCTCTCTCTGTCCTACTTGCACCACCTTGTGCTCTATGAGGCGTATGGCCAAAACAATCTCCAATAACATCATGACCAGAGAATCAGACTGGAAACAGTCAGCCGGCAGTATAAGTTTTGAAGTTCTCTAATCGTATGTTTTTTTTTAAGCATATCACTTAATTATAATGTATCTGTAAATTTATAAACCATTAGTGATGTACTTTAGTGTCATTTAAAGAAAGGTTACAAGTCTGCTACACCTTGAAAATCCCCTACAGTACAACATCAACTCCTTAACTTTTCTGAAACATAGAGGACAGACATCTGTTCAATGAGTCAGAGCTCGATCGTTGAGGAGTTACTTAAACTGGGAAGAATCCAAAAGTGGCAGCATATTTGGGAATGTTAAATGACAAGCCTGAATATGAAGTCTTACAGTACATAATCCCAATTTTACACATTAAAGAGGTGTGCATTATGCCGTAAAATAAAAAATAAATAGAAAAGGTAGATTACTCTATATGTGAATATTATGAGTGAATTACTATTTAATACTATGAGCATACTTTATCTGTTATCTGTACTTTTTTTTATTCTATTCCAGAGAGCTCTGCCAAAAATATATATGGTCTATGAATTAAGAAATTGTTGTTCTCTTTAAATTTAATCGTTCCTTTGTATTAGTAAAAACGTGAGAACATTGTGTTAATTAGTTCCCAATATTTAACAAAAAAATAAAAGGAACAAAATATGTAGAAGTCAGCCACAATTTAACCATAGCAATGGATCTATAACAAAGGGACATTTTAATAAAACTTCCTCATGTTTCAACTAAAAGGAATGAACGTATTAATTAAACATGCTTTTGAATTCACATCTGTTTTTATGTATGTCAGTATACTCAACTTCTAAAGTCTGGGGACAAAAGTCTGGGTCTGTTTGCATGTAAAATGCGCGCTTGCCAAATATGGCTCCGTCGCTCATTGAGCGCTCAGCCGTTGATTTATGAGGAGAGATCGGTCAGTGACTCTCAGGATGTAATGATGGAAACTGAACTCTGTGATCTTGAGCGGTGATATTGCCGTTTATAGAAGTTTGTCTCCAGAGGAAATCCTTGCCTGATTAACCAAGTCCTGCCCTCAGGCCCAGATCCCAGCCCATTCCTGTTTAGTCCCAAGGTGAGAGAGAGACAGACACAGAAAGATAAGTAACCTTCTGAGGATGTGGACAGTAATGAATGAGGAGCTTTATGAAAGGATAGATAGATGTCCATGAGATGAAGATACAAGGAGTTGTTGATTAACCCGGACGGCAACGAAACTCAACTGGACTCGACTGAATCACTCTGACTCGTCTCTCGCTAATTGTGTTTGACAGGACTAGAGCAGCGCTCCAAAATAATATTTCCAAACCCTCATGGGCCCCATAAACCTTTGATAGGAAGATGACTGATATTTCAGAGGAAAAATTACTCCTCATAGTTATTGGTCATTCATAATCCTGTTTTGAAGTGTTAATGGAGAACCATATTTTAACTGCCAAATTTAATACACGCATCCAGCAGATATATTAAATCTTTAATGCTTATTTTAGGAACGTACATGGCCAACTCCCAAGGACAGCTAAGTTCCTTGAAATAAAAAATGCTGAAATGCTGTGCTGTGACCTTTTTTTTAGAAAGCAGGGGTGAGATTAAAGAAAGTTGGCGCTAGTCAAAGTATCGTCACATGGAAAGTAGCGGGAACAATATATTATCTTTGAAGTGCTTTCTTGTGTAATTTGGAAGTCATACTGAAATGTGCAACTATTTACTTTGAGTAACACGTTAAGAGAAATCTGTCATAATCTGTACTTTTAAGGTAGCCTATTTAGTGCTCTAGATGCCAGAATATCATATTCAAATTGAAAAAATGGAGTCATTTAGAAGCAGTTGAGTGACAAGAGCTGTATGTCTTCATTAGGTTGACTTTTGTTTAACTGACTGTTTAAGCTATGAGAACAAGAAAAATCTAGTGTAGCCCAGATGTAATTATAAACCAGCTCCTTAAGAGTGTCAGATTCCTGAATAATGATGTACTGAAACCTAAACAACGTAATTTAGTAATGAGGTAGTGATAAGTGAATATGACTTATTGTTGGTAACTTTGCATAAAAAAATCGCTTGATATCTGTAAAATATTTCCCTCTAAAGGAGAAATTGAAAGTCGTTAAATAAATATATTCTATAATAGGTTATTTTTTACAATCTGACTGATTCAAGATCTTGCACATAAGAAACAAATATCCGTCTCTGCGTTCGTTTTGAACCCCTTCAAAACACGGAGTTCACGCCACCTTTCAAAAGCCCTTATGATATTTATCCTTGAGTTCGCATGGTCCCAGTTGAAGTCTCTTTTTTTCTGTAGCCTCTCCGAAGTCTTTTGGATTTTACAACGGGTGAATCTCGTCACTGGTGACTGTTGTTTGAGCCTTTCTGGATCTGCCATCAAATTGAAAAGTTACATTATATCAAGTGAAAAGGCTATAAATCTCCACCTCCAACATCCTCACACGCAATATAGCCTACTAGCCGAGACTCCTCCTTCATGTGTACAAATGTGACGTAATGACGCAAAGACATGCTCGAGTTTCCCGCGGAAATCCACCAGTACCACTGGAGTTAAAAACATTATTACAAGCTTACCATTTTGAACAGATAGTTTTGAACACCGGCTAGTTATGCACTTGCTCAAATTATTTTGGATAATTTTTAACCCAAAAAAGTTACGGACTGCAGCTATAATATTAAGTGTTTATTATGATTCTAATTCTATGCGAATGGGGAAGTCCACACCATAACGACAAATTATATTGTTAGAATCACTTTCATGAACGATAAAAACACTAGCAGCCAATCAGAAGCATTTAAAGCAGCAGAAAACATAACTGCTCCAAGCGTTTATAAACTAAACCTTATCATGTGTTGCTGTGAACATTCTCTTATGGTATACTTTCTGAGCCAGTATTTACTGTTACACTAATGAGACAGTGGTATACATTAATAAGGTAGAATCCTTTAAACCAGTTTAAATTGGAAGGAAAGGACGACGATGACAGAATAAATATGTTGAGGAAGTAACATGCCAATACTCATAACCTTTCTCCCAAATTGTTGGATGAGCCAGGCTTTGATGAAAATGTCACACCATCTTTCCTTATTGAAAATCATTAACACCTTAAAGATCATGACATTAAGGAACTAGCCAGGTACATAAACTTTGTACAAGTAAGCAAAAATGCCCGCTGGCCAACACTGAGTCCTAATGTGGCTGTCCCATTGGTGCCTGAGAATGGACGGGATGTCCATTCATCAGCTGATAAGGAGACAACATTTCACAAAAGCTGTCCAGATATTGATGCATGATGACCCCATTCATGTCCTATTCTTTGACAGTAATTCATGGTGAATATGAATTACATGAATCTAGAGAGTGTTGAGTTAAATGATAATCTCGCCATGGAATCACTATTTTTCCAGGATTTTTTCTTTTTTTAAAAACCTCTCTGTTGAGCAATACTTCAAGCAATATATGAACAGTCCCATCAGTCACAGCTGCATCAAGCATAAGTACCAGTAGACATCATATCTCACTGGGAATTATACCTGGTGTCCTATCATGTAAGCTGCTATTTAAAGTCCAGTATGGCCCATGTGCCTAAAACTTTGCCCAACCCTGCTTTAAAACCTTGAGTGAATAATTAGGTCTCGTTTTTGGCTTTCCTGTAGCTTTTGGGTTTTTGGAATAATCATAATGGCCCTCATTTATCAAAAGTGCGTACACCAAATTTCCAGCGTACACCTGGCGTACACCCAAAACCTTGGTGACTTTGAGATTTATCAATATGGACGTTGGCGTACGGCACGCTCAAATCCTACACCAGCTCAGGAGGTGTACGCACGTTTTGGGTTAGTGCAGAAATGCGCATTAAAACAGAACACCACAAAACGCACTGACAAACTAAAAGATATTATATATTATGACCCACTGTAAAACAAAAACAACTTAGCAATTATAAACTTCAGTGTTTATTTTTGTGCAACATGGACTTCAATGTTTAATTTGTGTGACTTTACCAAAGCATTTGATTTGTAGGCATATGTATTCCTTCAGTTGCGAGCCTGTGCGCTTTAACTGACTTTTCCAGGGTTAGTTCCGGTAGGTGCGCACGGACTGGGCATTACTTCAGTAATGAAAGGCTTTCAATGACCAAAAAATAATTCAGACTGACAAAACAATAAAAACAACATTCTTCTTCTAAATAACAATAAGCGTCATTAATAATAAAAATCATAATAATAAGAATATTACAAATTGTAATGCAATTATTAAAGTGAATGAATGGTACTCCACATCAGATCATCATCACTATTGTACACCCCAATACAAGTGACGTGATATGAAATTAAATGCTAATTGTTTCAAAACACGTGCTGTAAAAAATGCATTGTGATTGGTCATTTCGGCTCCACGTCGGAGAAGTTTCTATTCTTCTCCGTTTTCCGTGTGTCCATGGTGTAAAATGAGGGCGTGGGGGAAGCGGAGACTTGAGTATATAGGGGCGTGTTATTCTAATGACGATCGTTTTCAGCCGCGGCATTTATCAAGGGCAGGTATTGCGTACACCTGGATTTCAAAGGTACGCACAGCTTCATAAATCAGGCGGTGAGAGGAGTGTAAGCATAATCTTACGCCAACATATACGCCCGTTTCTACGCAAGAATGATAAATGAGGGCCAATGAGTTTATTACTCGTGTCTTTTAGTAATGTCAAGTTACTCATGAATCACTTTTCATCATTTTAATGCATCCTTGCTGTATAAAAGTATTATTAATAATAAAAACTAGTAGTGTATATTGTACAACTTTAGCAGCAATAACTTAAAGTAATAATAAATCAGCAGTCTCATATTCTTCTTGAGGGCAACTTGTCAGATCATTGATATTTTGAGGTAAAGCTAGTTCATGCCTCTCCAACGAACCCCAACTTCTAAAGATTGTTGGATTGTTGTGTTAATCATATCTTTGTTTGTTTTTACAGACTGAACATGTTCAATCAGTGTTTGTCAGATTATGGAATATTTGTGCAGTCTGGTGTTTTACCAACAAACCCTGACATAATCTGACTTAATCATGGAGTCTGTTCCATGAAGTTGCTGGTCCTCCATAGAAACGAAAAATATTGTCTGCCAACTGCCTTGGTCATGTATTTACAATATTATTAACAAATATTTATATTATTATTTCAGGGCAAGAAGATCTTAAAACTACATGTTTTCAAAATTATTTGTCAGACCACAGTAAATGGCATAACATTTAAATAAGCTCCTATTTCACACCACATTTTATGTTTCCTCATCCACATTAATTAGTGCAATTCCTATTTTCAGCTCTTGTGTAGGATGTCCAGCCATTTGGCAAACTGATAAATGTCTCTAGTTGGCTTCCGCTTAATAAGAAAATAGGATGAATTGCATGGATTTTTAAAAGAATTGAAAGTGGGGGGTAAATCACATTATGAAATAAATGCTTTTCTTCAAAAACACGTTGGCCATAATTATTGGCACCCTTTTATTAAATACTTTGTGCAACCTCCTTTTGCCAAGATAACAGCTCTGAGTTTTCTCCTATAATGCCTGATGAGTTTAGCCGTGGACATGGGGTACTTTTTATCCCAGTTTGCACCAAACCCATCTGGTGGGTTTGGTGCAAACTGGGATAAAAAGGTCTTTTTTAGTTTCATCTGACCAAAGAATCCGGTCCCTTTTGAAGTTCCAGTTGTGTCTGACAACTGAATATGCTGGAGTTTGTTTTTGGACGAGCGAGGAGGATTTTTCTTGAAACCCTCCCAAACAACATGTGGTGATGTTGGGGTTGTTTGATTATTTTTTAGGCTTTCTGACCCCCAAGACTCAAGTAATCTCTGCAATTCTCCATCTGGGATCCTTGGAGAGTCTTTGGCCACTCAATCTCTCCTCCTCACCGTGTATTAAGACAATAGACGCATATATCCTCTTCCTGGCAGATCTGAACATCTTTATTCGTTTGGAACTTCTTAATTATTGCTCTGATGGTCAAAATGGGGATTTTCAATTCTTTAGCTATTTTCTTACAGCTACTTTCTATTTTGTGATGCTCAACAATCTTTTGATGCACATCAGAACTATATTCTTTGGTTTTACTCATTATGATGGATGATTAAGGGAATTTGGCCTTTGTGTTTACTCATATTTAACTCCTGTGAAACAAGAAGACATAGCTAGACAATGTTCCTAGTCACCCTGGTGTGCTAACAAAAGGTAAATATTAATGGGAATACACTTCAGATATATTTTACTCATAAAATATTCTAGTAGTGCCAATAATTGTGGCCAATGTGTTTTGGAGAAACATTTTTATTTCATAATGTGATTTCCCCCCCACTTTCAATTCTTTTACTTCAATGAAAGGTTAGATTTTTGCTAATTATTTGAATGAAAGATCAAAAGGATAAACAATACAGATTTATTTTTGTATTGTATTATTATTACCTGCATATTTACCAGGGGTGCCATTAATTCTGACCACAACTATATATATATATATATGTGTGTGTGTGTGTGTGTGTGTGTGTGTGTGTGTGTGTGTGTGTGTGTGTGTGTGTGTGATTAAATTATATTAAAATAGGCAACTTTTGATTGGAATAATGTGTTGATATAAACATTAACTAAGATTAATAAATGCCTTAGAAGTATTTTTCATTGTAAATTTATGTCAGCTAATGTTAACAAATGGAGCCTGATTGTAAAGTGTTACATTGAATTGAATTGTAATGTTACCGATTATTTGAATGGTTTTGCAATGTATCAAGGTATGTGAAAACATGGTCCATGTTTCTCTATCCACAAGGGGTCCTTGGCCTTAAATAGGTGGAAGACTCATGTTTTAAACCAATGTCACCCCTTCATTTCCTTTTATTACTCTGTTAAAGACAAAAGGCAATCATTTTGACATGGCGGGTTTCATAGCACATTCAGAAATATTGCCCTCATAAGCTTCAAAGCACCTTAAATTGCTTCCTTATAGTAGGTAATGCTACACATACTGTTTTTCCTTTGACACCCTAGCTTATTGATATGACAAATGCCAATCAATAAAGCTTTAAATCCCACTAGCCCACAATGAGTAAGAGAATTCCCATTTGCATGTACAGGTCAGAGGCAGTGGAAAAACTAAAGTTTGAAGTGTTGTTGTTTATTTGTCACACCTGAAAGGGCAGAGGAGATGTCCTTTGCAGCAGTTAAATGAAGTGAATGGTTGAAGAGACGAAACAAATGTCATGAATGGTAATGTGTTTGTTTATGCAGTCTTTGGAAGTCCTCTCAATCTGCGAGATACGGCTCAGTGGAACTTTCCATGGTTTGTTTCTGAACGTGTTTCTCCTCGTAATTATTTCTCAAGAGTTTTTTTTTTTCTACAGCGTTATCCTTGCATGCCTGGGTCAAGTTGATGTCTGGGCATACAAACAACATAGACTCCGTAGAAATGTGCCTCTACCTACATTTTGTGCAAATCTTCAAAAATGTACCTACAATTCACTGCAGTTTCCAGCTGAAATCAACACTAGACAACCTACAACTTTTATTCCTTTTCACACTAATGATGATTACAAGCGCAGATTATCAATTAACAAAGACTTATTTTCACACAGTTCCTTGCACAATATTATGCTATGACCTCAAAACACTTTTACCGTAGTGCATGATTTGTAAACCAATACATTTTGATGTAATAATACTCCATATACAGGAAATGGCTGTTCTGATATAGTAAACTTGCTCAGAAACTTATTATGCAGAGCATTGAGTACGAGTCCTGCGAAAAACTCAAGGAAGCAAGCTAAAATGGCATGGTTGCTTCAGCAAATGCATCTTTTTTAATCTCAAGTTTGCTTCTGTTGACACAGTTTTGTGTAAATAGTATGCAATTTTCGAACATGATAGAGCATTAACCTTTTAAAAACACACACTGTTCATTTAATTTCCGACCTGCCGCGGCAGTACAACAGATTCCTCTGTTCCAAATAAAACTGAATGCTTTTAGCAACCACTCACTGGAAATTTCACTTTGAAAGTGTTGTGAAATGTGCAAGAAGCAAAGTAATTTCATTTAGCAGAAATGTCGCCACAGCCACGTTTTTCCAATGAGCCTGGTTTCCATTTAAATGACTGAAATCGAATGCATGCATACAAATTGCTTTGCAAGCATCATGGTTACTGTAAGATCAGCATTTGGTTTGGGTGTTTAATTTAGGAATTGTTCTCTCAGTTGTTTTCTAAATTTGACCTGTTGGGTTAAGATCGAAAGGCAATGTTCTCTTGAAACTGATTTGTTATGGTCCTCTAAAACTTTGCACTCCCAGTCAATAAGGATCTCAAGTGTGACAGGCAACAACCAGGACAGACAAAAATTTGGAAGTGTTACCAAGCAAATGATTGGGTCTGGTCTCCAAGCCATAGTCATTTAGCTTGATAAATAGGTTCTCTTTGATTCCCACCACATGCCGACTTGTTGACATTACTCCCCTGTGAAGGGTATTTTCCAAGAGATACAATCCAAAAATCACAGATTTTTCTGTTCATAACAGATACAAAAACATACCGTTATATTAAAACACATAAAAAAGCTTCAGCAACATCATCCGTTTTCTTCGTGAAGAATAATACAGAACCAAACGGTCCACTTTTAACTGCCTCGCGGTGTGAATCGATCTTAATCTCGAGGAACAAAACCATTGTAGAGAGTATGCGAAAAGAAAGGCCACTCATCATGTTGAACGGGTGAATCAGTTATTAAGCATTATTGTTATTCTCATCTCTTATTCAAGCCTACAGTCAGCACTACGGAGTACCTTAGCAGGCTGTGATAGATTTGGAAACTAAGCAGAGCTGACTGAAGTTTCAAGGTTAGGGGGCTTTTTATGGACTCTGGGATGGGAGTGCCAAAGCTTGGTCGTGATCATGGTTTCCATTATGGTTAACATGGCCCCGCAGACTACTCATCCGTCATGGTGAAGCTGAACGAGAGGAGCGTTCCCTACATCAGGCCTGAGCAGAACTGCTCTCCCCTGGCTCAGGAAGTCAGACAAGGTAGGACAAAACACCATGCAGTGATATTATGCATTCATAGCTATGGGTTGAATAATGAAATGTGATCTAATCTGTACAATATTGTGTTGTAATTTTTGAGGGAGCAGCCACGATGGCCAATAGTCTATCGTTAGGGCTGACTGGTTTATCTAGACTTTTTGTAGCGTGTGCATAACAATAATTATAAATAAACACATTACCAGTCAAAGGTTCGGGGTCAGTAAGATTTTGAAAGAACTCTCTTATGTTCACCAAGGCTGGATTTATTTGATCAAAAATACAGTAAACACAGTAATATTGCGAAATGTTATTACAATTTAAAATCTGCAAAAGGTGAGTCACCCTATGTGAATAGGGTAAAAAAATAAAATAAAAAATATCACACACACTAATAAATATCACCATACTACACCAGTTGATTGATTACATTAATAATTGCAAAAAAATTTTGAATTACAAGTTTTCTGAAATTGTATGTTTAAATATGCAAATGAGGCATTATCTAATTAAATATGCCCTAATTTGCATACATTTTTAGAAAAAAAATCTGAACATTGGATGAAGACAAAATTTAAAATTCTTGTTTCATTTTTTAATAGTCAAAGGTTTTTACAGAGGAGATTTTGGATATCTCTATTTATCACTCAACAGCCAAAAATAAATAAATTGTCAAAAAATTATTAAAAATTAGGAATAAATTGTTGTATAAAATCTGGAAAACTGAAGTGTTACTGAAGTCGATATTTTTGGAGGAAAAACTCATTTTGAGAAAACAGCCTTTAAAGATACTGTAATTTAAATCTACAGACACAAATAGATAAAGTGCTCTTAAAGATACAATTAAAAGTGTATTTTGGATGTTCTCACTGTTTTGTACTAATAATATATAACATATACTAGGGATGTGCATGAAGACAAATACTATGTTAGGAAAGGAAATGACACATTCTACGGATCCCCTAAAGGGACATGGTGATGGAAAAAAAAAACATCTTGTAAAATATCTGTGTGGCAGAATATATGGAAGTTTTCCTAATGGTATTGAAAATTGTATCAAAAATCAATATTTTTCAAGGTATTGTTCCGAAGTTTCCAGTATCCAGTATCGTGACAACATTACTATCAATATGCAGGGTATTGAAATCATTTTGGAATGCACACAAATTTTTTACTTTCACATTCGCACCACGTGTACATGGAGGTACTGACCACACATTTTATATTTGTCATATGTGTCAACAACACTCAGGATCAGTCATCTCTCTATCCTCACGGCCCTCTCTTTAGGGCCTCTGTAGAAAGTGTTATTCATGTTCAGTGCCTTTCCAAATTTGGATTTATATTAGTATGAAACCAAATGATACATATTACTATAAATCCCAGTTATAAAATATTTGATCGCCTCTCCACTTTACCTCGAACTGCTGTGTACAGTATATAAACCCTGTTCTATTAGCTTTAGGTTTTACACTATGAAACTCCTGCTTCAGAAGCTCTGGACAGTGGCTAGCAGGAAAAAGCCACACCAGCCCATGGCAGGTCCCTACAGTTTGTACATGGATGATACTCAAGCTGCGCCGTCTCTGGAAGATTCTGATTCCTGTTGTTACATGGCCTTAAGGTTAACTCTTGCCTTTGTGTCCTGCAGAGTGGTAGACATTTTTTCCTGCTCTTTCAAGAATTTTTGCACCTGGCAGCAAGTGGCAAAGGAAGTGGCAGTTGTTCATTGCCGTGAGCAGTGAAACAGACCTCACTCTGTAAATGAGCAACTGTCTGACGGAGGATCACATAATTTCTCGAACTAAATTTAAACGGGGTGCACTGACTGAACAAAGCAAAAAAAAAAAAAAAAAAAAAAGTTTCAGAAGGCACAAAATAGTTGCCGACAACATCAAAAGTTTCAGTTTAAGGCCAATTTTATATTCCACTTATTCCGAACCCAAAGTACATTATAGCGAAGCCTATGTAATGTTATTAGCAATTGCAGGTATTCATATTTAAAGTGTGGTTCTGGCATATAGCCCACATTTTCTATTGTTTCTATAGACTTTTTTATAAACTTTGAGAGTATCTAAATCTTGAGAGCAATTTATGTATGAAAAGCTTAATGAACAAATGGTTACAAATTATTTTAGGTTAACAGAATATTTAATTTATCTTACACAAGGTTTAAAATTAACCTTTTCACTCACCGGCAAATTTGGCTACTAAATATTTAATTTACCGACCATTCAGAACTTCTACTATCCAAAAATGTGAAAGAAAGAAAAAATAAATAAACCAGATTAATTGCGTCACAGCTTATGTATATATATATATATATATATATATATATATTTTTTTTTTTTACAGGTCCTTCTCAAAAAATTAGCATATTGTGATAAAGTTCATTATTTTCCATAATGTAATGATAAAAATGTAACTTTCATATGTTTTAGATTCATTGCACACCAACTGAAATATTTCAGGTGTTTTATGGTTTTAATACTGATGATTTTGGCATACAGCTCATGAAAACCCCAAATTCCTGGATAAAAAAAAAATAGCATATTTCATCCAACCAATAAAAGAAGTGTTTTAATACAAAAAAAGTCAACCTTCAAATAATTATGTTCAGTTATGCACTCAATACTTGGTCGGGAATCCTTTTGCAGAAATGACTGCTTCAATGCGGCGTGGCATGGAGGCAATCAGCCTGTGGCACTGCTGAGGTGTTATGGAGGCCCAGGATGCTTCGATAGCGGCCTTAAGCTCATCCAGAGTGTTGGGTCTTGCGTCTCTCAACTTTCTCTTCACAATATTCCACAGATTCTCTATGGGGTTCAGGTCAGGAGAGTTGGCAGGCCAATTGAGCACAGTAATACCATGGTCAGTAAATCATTTACCAGTGGTTTTGGCACTGTGAGCAGGTGCCAGGTCGTGCTGAAAAATGAAATCTTCATCTCCATAAAGCTTTTCAGCAGGTGGAAGCATGAAGTGCTCCAAAATCTCCTGATAGCTAGCTGCATTGACCCTGCCCTTGATAAAACACAGTGGACCAACACCAGCAGCTGACATGGCACCCCAGACCAACACTGGCTGTGGGTACTTGACACTGGACTTCAGGCATTTTGGCATTTCCTTCTCCCCAGTCTTCCTCCAGACTTTGGCACCTTGATTTCCGAGTGACATGCAACCACTGAGCAACAGTCCAGTGCTGCTTCTCTGTAGCCCAGGTCAGGCGCTTCTGCCGCTGTTTCTGGTTCAAAAGTGGCTTGACCTGGGGAATGCGGCACCTGTAGCCCATTTCCTGCACACGCCTGTGCACGGTGGCTCTGGATGTTTCTACTCCAGACTCAGTCCACTGCTTCCGCAGGTCCCCCAAGGTCTGGAATCGCACAATCTTCCTCAGGGTCCGGTCACCTCTTCTCGTTGTGCAGCGTTTTTTTGCCACACTTTTTCCTTCCCACAGACTTCCCACTGAGGTGCCTTGATACAGCACTCTGGGAACAGCCTATTTGTTCAGAATTTTCTTTCTGTGTCTTACCCTCTTGCTTGAGGGTGTCAATGATGGCCTTCTGGACAGCAGTCAGGTCGGCAGTCTTACCTATGATTGCGGTTTTGAGTAATGAAACAGGCTGGGAGTTTTTAAAAGCCTCAGGAATATTTTGCAGGTGTTTAGAGTTAATTAGTTGATTCAGATGATTAGGTTAATAGCTCGTTTAGAGAACCTTTTCATGATATGCTTATTTTTGAGACAGGAATTTGGGGTTTTCATGAGCTGTATGCAAAAATCATCAGTATTAAAACAATGTAACACCTGAAATATTTCAGTTGGTGTCCAATGAATCTAAAATATATGAAAGTTTATTTTTTATCATTACATTATGGAAATTAATGAACTTTATCACAATATGCAAATTTTTTGAGAAGGACCTGTATATATATAATGTATTTTAGGTGGACAGATCAATACAGTACAAAGAACATCAAAAAAATTGAAAAATTTCATCAAAGTGAATACATAATAAGTAACACACCAAAATGGCTCGTGATTTGATCATAGACAGTAAAAGAAATGGACACAGCGACCCCCTTTAGAAGCACTCACTTCCTGATGGCTGAGCGTACTGCGCAGGCTCAAACTGAGCTTGACGACGTAGATGTGACGTGAGCAACCTGTCTGACAGTTGTATGTCTTCTAGTAGCTGTGCCGAGAGAAATCTGAATCGTTCCCTTCCGAATCTTGCAGAGACGGAGAGCGTGAGTATTAGCTGTCCATGAGCTAGCAGCAGGATCAACTTTATGACTCTCTATGGGCTTCTCTCTTGACTTTATCGGACTTCATGCCTCGACTGTGCGACAGTGAGTTGAGTGGTTATGATGCAATCGTTAGCCTACTCTTTTACAAATACGGCTTCTATGGGGCCATAACGTAAGATACAAAGTAATAGAGCCTTTTATACATTGTCGTGTTTCTTTAGAAATAAATAATGGACAAATGGAGTCTTTGGACGCCTCAGATGTAAAGTTATTCCCAGTCGAAGTGACGCCAAAATGAATGGGAGTCAATAGAATGCTAACAGCAGGTGAAGTTCTGCCACAATGGCGGCCCCCGGGAGGCTTCAGTTTCTGGCTGATGGTGGGTCCGGCGGGTGTTCATTTCAAATCCTCTCTCTCTCTCTATATATATATATATATATATATATAAACCAAATAATATTTTGTTAATATTTTGTTGTTTTGCTATGCAAAGCCCCTACAACAAAATGGCACCTACATAATTCTCCATTTTAATTTTAACTTAAGCCTTCACACTCAGTGTCAATATCTCTCCTTTTTGACTGGCAGCTCAGTGTTTGCCTGGTCTTATCCCATGTCAATATTACAAATAGGATCAAATGTAAAGTGACCTTTTCCTGCCAGTTTACTAGCAGCTTATTTTCTCTCATCGGGTAGATTTACAGGTCGTCGGCTTCTCTCTTCCTTATAGTGTTTATAGTCAGCTGTTTTCTCTATCCGTGCCCTGTTCCTTTAGGCCTGCTTATCCAGCATTATTCGGCCCTCGTCTCACCCCAAAATGAGTGTCTTATGTGGGCCTGAATCAATCAAGCCGGGGCCCGAACCACTTATTGCAGAAAAGGAGACATGGGCTATTCCATAAGAAGGGTGAGGAGAGATGGAGCCAGGTTTCCAGCGGATGAATAAGAGTAGAGAAAAGGGAGAAAGATTGAGTGTGTGAGGGAGGGCCCGGGATGAAGTGAGCCGGTAGGTGTGATGTCACGGATAAGAGAAGCGGCACAGCGCGGGTGGGAGAGACTGATTTTTCTGATAAGACTGCAGAGAGCCTAAGGAAATAAATAGAGAAACACAGGAGGGTTCAACAGAAAGTGTGATGGGAATGACTTCTGAAAGCAGAGGCGTTACAACCGACAAATGTTTGCGTCTGCGGTGGGGAAAGGGAGAATGGTGTGAAGAGTATGAGCGAGACATTTCATCTGTTGTCTGAAGACTGTGACGGAGTTTGTATGACATCAATAAGTGGATACACACACTAGTGTGTGAGTGCTGTAGTTCTTGACCATTGCATCCTCATTCACAGAGGCTGTACAGACAATAGGGTTTTTATTGTTTGTCCGACTGGTGTCTAGACACTGCTGACAGAGACATCTAACCTGAGCTAACCTGGCTCACAAACAAACATACACATACACACACACACACACACACACACACACACACACACACACACACACACACACACACACACACACACACACACACACACACACACACACACACACACACACACACACACACACACACACACACACACACCTGAGCCCACAAACAAAGGTTTTAAAAGACAGATTTGATGAGAGTTTGATGGCGTATCTTGTGGGCTCTAGTCATTACGGACCTGTTGTAAATCAGCAGGTTCATTAACCCCACTGGTGCTGTGATTTAATACAAACACACTCACACAAACATACAGACTCAAGGCGGAGGAAACACAGATAGACATACTGGGATACAGCATTATTTTGGCAATAGAAGGCACAACACAAAGCTACTGCTCTCTATTTGTAACGCTTAAATGATTCCCAGTGCTTTCCATGAATATCTGGTGTTTCGTTTATTCATTAGAGACACAAACCTCATGTTCGGCCTGAGAACTGTTAGATACAACATAGGAAAAATGTGCCTCTATTCCTATTTGGTGACACTTTATAATTAGTGATAAAGTACTTACAAAGTATTAACAAACTTACTTTAAAGTTTATTCATAGTTTATATATTGTAGTCTACATTGTTAATATAATAATAGGTTATATACAAATAGTGAGTGCAAATAGATACGAATAGTGATAATGACTTTATTCATTAAACTGTGTTTAATTAGCTCGTAGTAAAGGCATTTTTAATTGGTTATTATGAGTAAATAGTTCTCACTTTAGATTAGGTCACGGGAAATGGGAAAATGTCATTACGGTAATTAAGTGCTCTAAACCAACCTTTATTGGACATTAATTGCATTCATATTCAGTGTTCCTTTAAATGCTTACAAACGCATTACATCACACACACACACACACACACACACACACACACACACACACACACACACACACACACACACACACACACACACACACACACACACACACACACACACACACACACACACACACACACACACACACACACACACACACACACAGGCAGTTTATGGGAACACTCCATAGGCGTAATGGTTTTTATAATGTACATACTGTATATTCTATCCCCTTACACTAACCCTATCCCTGAATATATATATTGCAACAATATTAATAGTAGCACTAATATCCAGTAGTAGTAACTACTAATAACTAATAACTAGTATCCCAGCACAGATACTACAATATGTTAATGTCTGTGCAGTATGTTAACTAATTAATTAACTTTAATAGTTTGTTAATGATTTGCAAGTACTCTATACTATGTATTTTTTTTACATATATAACCGCAGGTTGACTTTCATCAACAAACAATTCCTTTCACTGACCATTTAAAAAAAAAAGTGCCATGATTGTATGAATTTTATGGATTTACAGTATTAGTAAATCACCAAAAAACAGAAGGTTATTTTACAGATACTTGACTTATTTTACTTACCAACCAGATTATACTGTTAAATTAATCCATTTCATGGATTATGTGAAACTCCCCAAGATAACAAACACGCCATGTTTCACATATTCTCTGGGTCCCAAAAGTGGAAGAATGCATTAGTAAGATGGCTCCGGAGCTTAACACGCAACTGTCACTTCCTGTTTGCATGTTCATTCTACAAACACAATAGTGCTTCAGGGTTTGCACAAAGCCCAGTATTAGAATATAATCAAGGGATTCTATCTTCCTACTTTTCATGAGTCTACTGGAAATAATCTGCGATCTCTCTCTAATGCGTGAAACTAGATTGAGATCAAAACTAAAAGGAGGCGTTGGGAAGCGCCAATGATTCCGTTTCAACGGCTCCTCCTTTATTGTCACCCGCCACATGCGGCCCGGCATGCAGATTGGTCTCAGCATTGGTTGTTCTTCAGGAACCAATGGATTAGATGTTGAACATTCTGTTATCAGCAATCAGTAGAAGACATAACGAAAACTATGAGTGGGCCCTGTAGCCCTGTTGAATAAATACCAGGCACTATAAAAGTTATATAAGCTCCAAAAAAACAAAACAAAACCAATGGGTAGTTTTATTTCTCAAGAGAGCTTCAGTAGAAGTAACTCACTGAGCAGAAGTGTATTGAACAGTACACTGTAAAAACCTCAACACATTGTATTTTGTTTGATTTTCCTTACTCCCAAAAGTTGACAGAACTTTTTCATTTTCGCAATTTCATAAACTTTCAATTAGACCAACACAGTAAATAAGGGGCTGTTTACACAGCACCGTTTTTAAACTGAAAATGTAAAACTTTTCATGCGTTTTGGCCGTTCGTTTACACGACAACGCCGTTTTGGGTGCCTGAAAACGCAAACTTTTGAAAAAGGTCTCTGTGTAAACAACAAAAACGTGAATCTCTGAAGACGATGACGTCATGCACATGCGTATTACGTGTTCAAATGATAGTGTTTTATTGGCAGCAGAATATAGCTTTATTAGTTATTTACATGGATCCGTGTGAATGGGGATCATTTTGACAAGGGTGTCATCTGTACGTTGTCGTGTAAACGCACCCTGAAGCTGCAGTAAAGAGATTGTGCCTCTCTGTCTCCATCTCTGTTTGAAACATAAAATTGCAAGTTGCTCGTAGAGTTTAATATACATACTGCAGCTTTAAGATTAGTTGAATAAAATCAAAAGTTTTTTTTTTTTACAGTGTAGATCTACACATTAATGGAAAGCCAGAGTTGTCAATGACTGATTTCAGTCATTTTGCTGTCAATAATATCTGCATCTTATGGAAGCTTGTTTCCTCCACAGAATAAAACATTTTAAAAGATAATTGCGACTTTTTATCTCACAATTGCTAGTTTACATCTCGCAATTTTGACTTTTCTGTACGGAAATGCGAGAAATAAACTCGCAATTCTGACTTTTTTTCTCGCAATTGTGAGTTTATATCTCGCAATTCTGACATCTTTTCTCAGAATTGTGAGATATAAGCGCGCAATTGCGACTTTTAAAGTCCAATTCTAAGGAAAACAATATTCCTAGATATTATTCCTAGATATATTCCTAGATATAGACTTTATAACACACAATTGCGACTTTACATCACGCAATTCTGAGATAAAATCTCAGAATTTCGAGATGTAAACTTGCAATTGTGAAGAAGTACCTTTCTTATTTTTTATTCTGTGGCTGAAACAAGCTCCCATAGCATCTGTACATTCAATATGCTGAACAAAAATATCTCATTCTTAGTTGAAGGTTGGAGCGGAGTATTTTGCATTCTGTAACTTTTTAAAAGCAGTGCAGAGCTTCTGCTTAGTATGTCTCCAAACAAACTTGAAAGCAGCTTAATATTTTGTTTTCGTAAGTGAATGCAGGAAGTAGACAGAAAAAGATTGAGGAAATTGTTGAAGGTTAACAGTCTACACAGAAACTAGGCTCTTGGATATCTCCCAGACGGTGTCTAGCCATTTAAGGCTATGACACTCTCCGTGCCTAAGCGAAATACCCTGAAGCTCGAGCCTTTAATAACAGACATGCTTGCCAAGTGACACTATAGAAGACACTGTGCAGATTGCAGTGTGAAAAACCATTAGGAAACCTGCACCTTTGGAACTCATACTGATGAGGCAAACTTCTGTAAGTCTTAGAAGACTGCTACTTATCAGGCTTTTGAACCAGAATAGAACAGTGCCCCCTGAAACAAGAGACCAAACTTTCAGCTTCCAGTAATCTCTACATTGAGCAATGATAAAGCTTTGGTCTCAAATTATGCTATAAATCCTCGATTCCCAACTTGGAACTTCAACTGCAAAACCTGAAAGGTTAGCCTGTTCTGCTCTCTTCTGGATGTCTCTGTAATAAAAGTTTGGGATTGGGACTGTATTGATCGTTTACATTGAAAGTTAAGGTTTAGATGTTTCTGTCGCTATTTTAATGTAAAGAAAAGCAGCCATTGTTTTGAAGCCAGCTCTTTTAATAATAATCAGGATGTATATAGCACAAAATACACCCTGAAAAACTTGTACTAAACCTTAGAAATCTGAACATTTCTGAATATATCTGAAAAAGAAGTCAAACTGAATATATACATTTTTTTATTTAATACATTCAAATTAAATAGACAATATATTTTAAAGATAACAGGGTTAGAGATATAAGTGGACCAAATGTTTGTTAGTAATTACTGATAAACTAATTTTCTATTAAATAATTATTTTCTAATGGTTGAACTTGACATTCATTCAGTACATTTTTCACAAATTTGAGAAAATAGAATGAGATTATTTACTGGGAAATGTCACTTCCTGAAATCCAGAATTTTAAGAAATTATCCTTTTTTGTGTGTAAACATGCATCAATAGGGCTGCACTCAGAACGTTTGGTCATTAAAATTACTGTTTTTTTCAAAAGTTTCAAAAACTTTACATTTTGACAACGTGATTGAAAATAATGACATTGTTGAATAATTTTTATTATTGGTTACAGTCAAAAAGGACAAGACCTCTGAGGTGAGACAGGCCAAAAGGAGTATACAGATGAATGATTTTATGTAAACAAACAAACAAACAAACAAACATGGGATTTGCGCCAAATATGCCTGTTAAAAAGTCATGTTTGTGGAAAGTGCCATTCAATTTCGGTGCACTCTCACGGCTAGTCTGTTTGACCAGCCTGTTCTCATGTAAATGCTTCTCTATAGCACGCATTGTGTATTTTCGTGTAATTTATACGCGGAAATGAGTTTTTACGTGCATTTTTCCCGTGCATTTGATACGCAGTTTATTACCACTAATTCTACCCATGCGTATAATACACACGCACCCCACACCACTACTCAACCTACCCTAACCAACCCATGCGTATCCTATGCACGTAAAAACTATAAATTACACGATAAACACACTGCGTGCTATAGAGACGCATTTAGTGTGATTGGGTTGGTTTGACTGACTCCTATACTGTTAGCCAGATGTAAGATGTTTCTTCCGATTTGCTCATTGTTTACTTTGAGAAAGTTGTGTTTTCATGGTCAGATGATCTCATAAAGTCGTAGGTGTGCGTCAAAAGGATCAAGTTCACATAGCCATTTCTATAATCTAAAGAGCTTTACAAGTGATCTGAACATGGCACTGTAATTTCCGTAAAAAATCTATATATCTCTGTGGCTTCAAGTGACAAGGGATGTTAAAGGACAAGTTCGGTATTTTACAATTAAAGCCCTGTTTTAAGATAGTTTCTGATTAAATAGAACGGTTAAGATTGTTTTTTAGACAGATGCTGCTGTCCCGAGAATTTTCAGTTTCTGTGGAAGCACCCCCCCCACCTCTACAATGGTAGCATAGGTGCACTGGAACAATCCTTTATAAAACGCATAAACATTTAGGGGTGTTCACTGATATGCTCACACAAAAATCGCTGCAAAAAGATGCTTTCCAACAGGTTTTATCGTAGTTTTTGTACAACTCCATTGACTTGTATTGGATGTTCTGTGATGTACGGTATTACTCCAAAATGGGGTTGTTTGTATTCTTTCTGTAGTCTTATGCAGTCGCGGTATCGTAGGCTACACTATACAAGTGGTTTGCTTGCAATTGGCAAAGGTGCATTATCGCCACCAACTGGGTTGGAGTGTCTATTATTCAAGCTCTCAACGGAAGAATGTCCGGTTGTGAGGCGTCGGAAAAATAGGTCCACAGTTTTACAACGAATGGTAAAACACCTGTTGGAAAGCATCTTTTGCAGCGATTTTTGTGTGAGCATAGAAGTGAACACCCCAGACCACTCGGTGAGTTTCACGTCTTTGTAAACTAAAGTTTTATGCGTTTTTATAAAGGATTGTTCCAGTGCACCTATGCTACCATTGTAGAGGTGGGGGTGTGCTACCACAGAAACTGAAAATTCTCGGGACAGCAGCATCTGTCTAAAAAACAATCTTAACCGTTCTATTTAATCAGAAACGATCTTAAAACAGGGCTTTAATTGTAAAATACCGAACTTGTCCTTTAAAGGAAGCACTTTACAGTGTGCATGTACGCAGGAATATTTTTTATTTCATTGTTAAGTCGGACTTGACGTTGCGAGACTCTTATTTGTGACTGTCTTTTTGCATGTTCTCAACGGTGTAGAGTGGAGCTGAAAAGTATTGATTTAATAACTTGTGGGGCTGTAAAAAGAGTTGCCTTGGATGTGCAAGTCCTGAGAGATGACAATTTTATGCATCATCAAAAATAATGAAGGATCTGGATCCTTCCTTCAGGGAAGAGACTTTTGATTAGGCCATAATTCCAGATGATCCTTTTGAACTGGATAAACATGAGCGAAAGCTAAAGAGAAGCTTTTTTGAAAACGCTTTAAGGGGAGGAAAATGAGGTCATTACAGAGAGAAAAGTCATAAACGGTGCCCTGAGAGTCATATGGAGGACATTTCGGCAGTTACAGAGGTCAGTCCTCTAAGCGCCCATTTAAACATGTTCACTTTAATTTATGAGTTGTGGGGTAGCAGAGTTTTCTCAATTTTTTATTAGCAAACATATTATTGTATTAACAGTATTGCATTTTTCAAGTTGTAAACTGATCTTCAGCATTGGTCTTGTTTTCATAAAATGTAGCATAAATGTCTTGTTAGAGTCTTTAGGCAATAATATACGACTGACGAGATATAAAAAACAGGAAACATGCTTCTCGAACCAAGAATGCTGAAGTTTTAAGGCATGCACCCTTTGATTATTGGCCCAAGTGGTGTTCAAATATAACTTCAAGCTAATTTTAATTGGCTTATCGGTAACGCTTTACAATAAGGTTCATTAGTTAACATTAGTTAACCACCTTAGTTAACGTGAACTAAGAATGAACAATACTTCTACAGCATGTATTACTCTAGTTAATGTTAATTTCAACATTTACTAATACATTATTAAAATGAAATGTTCCATTTGTTAACATTAGATAATACACTGTGAACTAATAAGAACAAACAATGAATAGCTGTCTTTTTATTAACTAACATTAACAAATTTTAACTTATATAGTAACACATGTATAGCTCATTGTTAATACATTAACAACTAATGTTAACTGATGAACCTTATTGTAAAGTATTAGCAGTTTATCAGTATTTTTCCAGGTTCCTAGACATCCTGGTTCTGGATGGATGGATGGATGGATGGATGGATGGATGGATGGATGGATGGATGGATGGATGGATGGATGGATGGATGATTGATTGATTGATTGATTGGTTTATTGACGGATTGATTGATTGATTGGTTTATTGACGGATTGATGGATTGATGGATGGATGGGTTGGTTGGTCGGTTGGTTGGTTGATTGATTGATAGATGGATTAAATAAAATTATGGATTAATTAATTAATCGATTGAGGGGTTATAACACCCTGTGCATTGTAATTCTGCATTTAGAAAAAGTCTTTGTCAAAATAAACTATGATCATTTAGCACAGACCATTCATTCATTCATTCATTCATTCATTCATTCATTCATTCATTCATTCATTCATTCATTCATTCATTCATTCATTCATTCATTCATTTCACAGTTGTACAGACGGCCTTTGACCGGAGCAGCACAAATTCCAACACATCCGATGTCCAATGAACCCCTGGTCACATGGGACAATAGAGGGAAACTGAGCAGTAAATCTGCAGCTGGTTTAATGAGCCTTGGCCGGCAATGAGAAGCCAGATTATATATGGTTATGAGAGTGTGTGAACGCCTACCTCATGCCCACCTAACCTTTGAGCCCAATTTATAGAGAGGTCCACGCGTAAATCTGTTACTCTAATCAGCTATTTGCATTTTTTAAAATATGGTAAATTGCTGACAGTTGTGATAGATTGTTCAATGTTTGGTTTAATACAGGCAGCAGTTGTAAGAAGTAAGAATGATCATTCTGATACCCCAGAACTTAGCTCAACTTCTTCCTGACTGTTCTTCTCTATTTTTAGTTCCTAGAGAAGTCAGCTGACTTCTGTTGTTTGTGTTTGTTTATGTTAGTCTTACTTAAAGTAATGAATGTCCATTAAAAAATGAAACCGTTATAGTCATTCATTCACCCTCAAGTTTTCCCAAATCTGTACAAGTTTCTTACTTCTGTTGAACACAAAAGAAGATATTTTTAAGAATGTTGGTAACCAGGTAGTTGACGGTGCTATCAACTGTCTGGTTAACAGCATTCTTCAAAATAAGTTATTTTGTGTTCAACAGAAGAAAGAAACTCGTACAGCTTTACAACAAAATGAGAGTGAGTAAATGGTGACATACTTTTTATTTTTTTCGGTGAACTAAACCTTTAATAATCTGCTGTACATATAAGATGCTATAAAATATGTTTTAATACTTTGAAACATTTGCGTATTAGGTAAAGCCTATGAAATGGAGACCTGCAAAGGTTCTGAAAAACAAGTCAGTGGAATTTATAGTCTCACTGATGCCCTGCAGTTATTCCAGCAACGCCACTTGCGAAAAACATTAACAGACTCAAAAGAATTCCGGTCCGAAGATGATACAGTAAAACCAAATGTGTGCGTAAACAAAAAAGGTGTTATGATTTGCTGAAGCTCATTACCTCCTCAAAGAAAAGAAAGATTCATTGTGATTTATAATCTCATAATTGAGAATTTATATTTTACTTTGTTTCAAATCTGTGAAGTTATTTCCTGTAAATGTGATATCTCACATTTCTTGTTCATATCTACAACTTTTTTGTTGACTTATATCAACTTTCTTGTTGTATTATGTATCTAAAAATCTGAGTTAAAATTTTAACTTTACATTTTATCTAATACATTGCTTCCATACGATGAAAACAGTTTATTCTGCATGGTGGCTGCCATTTTTTTAGAACACTTGACATCCCTCCCAATTGATGCATAGTTTTGGTGGCAGAATAACTGAATGATGTGTGATAAATTTAATCCCAGAATATTTCGAATTATGTTTTAGAAGTGTCTGTAAAAATAATCTTTTTTTTTTTAACAGTCATGACATTTTCAAAGCAGGAATTTAGAAGAACAATGATTTCCCATACGCGATGTTTCAAAATCAAACTATTCCTCAAAACGACTTGCAAAATATTCATGGCTGTGGTAAAAAGAAGAACTTGTTTTTTTTTTTTCAGAGATTCTGCTATTGTAGCTTAGGAAAATGTGGAATCTGACCCCATTTCCTTCCTTTTTTTCCAGCTGTGTATGTTTCTCTTCTACCCCCCCCCCCCACCTCCACCCCCACCACATCTTCTTTCTTTTCTTTCTTTTTTCAAGATTGCAACATCTGGTGAGGCTTTCTCATAGTAATCTCTGGAGCTAACAGGTCTGCTCTGCATCATAATGGAGCTCAGAACTCTTTATACACAGTTCCTCTATCGTTCACACATGCAAACAACTGCTCTGACAGGCACACAAAAAACACGTGGCTCTGGTTCCTGTGATGAGGTAATGCCTCTTGGCAAGGGTGAAACAAGAGCTGACCGTACTGAATGGCGAGGACAATCTGTTCAGTGTAAACCTCAGGTAAAAAAATAAGTGAAGCAATACAATAGAAAAGAAGGAAAAGCAATTATTATTGTTTTTACTGCGCATGTACTCGTGTTTATTCCGACTTTGACGTAACCCAGATGCCGCAATACCTCACACATCAGCCCACATCGATAAATGCTTCAATATTTCCCAGCCAGATGCTTACTCCAGATGCCAGACCATCATTTCTGCAAGTGCTGCATTGTATTTTACTTGGCCGTGATGTCGTGCGAAGTGCCACGACAAGCGCGAGTCCCTGGCACCATGCCGCATTTAATTGGGGTGCGTTAGTGTTTGGCAACAATCTGTTTTAATTGGCTTTCAGAATGCTTTTCTCCCGCTAATGTCGTTTTTCAGAGTTCTCGCACATTTATGGGCCGTATCTGGCCAACACAGATCCTTGGATGCACATCGTGATCTATGCGCGTACGACCGTGTGTGTTTACTCCGAGTTATGACAAGCTGGGTCAGGGTGTAAATATTAGGACAGGGTTGTAATGTATGACGGACAGAAATCCCCACCCTTGAGCGAGAGGAGGCCCCACGAGAAAGACTTAGAGATAGAAAAACTATCAAGGAAGATTTAGCCCTCTTATCGACCAAAGGCCATTTCCTGCGGTGCCTTTCATGCTCTTGGGTGCCAGAGATGTGGATATCCGAGCAATTAACTTGCTCGTGTTAACATGTCAGGGTTGTTTTTTTCAAACACAGAGTTAAAAGAAATGTTTCAAACCATTTTAGACATTTGGAAAGCCATCATCACTGAAAACTTTGAGAAGTTAAGTGGATGATACAGATGATGACTCAGGTGAAGTGTATCAAAAGCACAGTTTCATACAACAACCTTTTTAAATACATATTAAGCTGCAATTCACATATAAACCCTTGAAACCGGAGAATTCCCAATGCTCACTCCTGGTATGCTTAAACAAACGTTTAGCTTGTCATTACACCTCGGTTATGCAAAGTTCACTGAGAAAATCATACAGCAAGAACGTCAATGGACCACCAAGGCGGTCTGTCGACCACAACAGAGAAACCCAAAATCTCTTTACCTGAGAGGCGCTTCTCACGTGCGCTCTTCCAAAATGTATCCCAAGCCTTGTTAGTTGAATCCTTCACATGCTCGCTAAAAGACCTCCTGAGTGGAGTTTTCACCATGTGTGCCATATCCATACGCTTTCCAAAGCTGTCCAGTCGTTTTTCACTCCATCTGAGTGCCGTGAATCCTCTGACTCGAGCTGGGAGCCCAGAGAGAAGGAGGTTTCTTCTTGCTAGCTTGACACTTGATGCAAAAAGTCTGCATGTAGTTTGAAGACACCCTCTAAAATGAGATTGTGTAAGAGAGAGAGAGAAAGAAAGTGGGAGAGTGAAAAGGAAGGGGGAGAAAACTTTTTTTTCCTCCTAAGTTAGGGGTCAGAGGAGCCTGAAAAGGAAATAGCATCTACTTCGGGTTAAGCGTCACCACCCCTCCTCATCTCTAAGATAAAGTCAGTCGTGCATCTGGATGGTCACCAGTCATATACAACCATTTCTAAGAAGGACGGTAAAATAAATATTACGTTTGGATGTCTCTTTTGATGAAGGGTTGGGAACTGTGAAGGGACTGTCCCCTTTTTTCATTTTATTTTTGCTTTTTCTCTAGACGGTTTGGCTTTACCGTGACTTCCCGTTTCACAGGAGAACTTCTCTGTTTTCTATATTTCACACTGTCAGCCCTTTTAAGGGTTGACTCTTTGATTCCAAACAAACAATTTGGTTCTGAATAAACAGATCTGTCCAATCTGTCGTGATTGCTTATTGGCTTTTCACAGTGTCCTCGTATTTATTGAAAGATCGAAGTTCTCACCGTGCTTACAAAGGATGACATTTATAATTACACATAAATGTTGAAATAGTGAATTTTCTTGTAGTTCTGATCATAAGGATTCATTCTTATGTCGCCTTCCAAAGTTTTGTCATGAAACTCATTCACATGTCCATTATGTGAAATCTATGTTGTAGAACAAAACATAAAGGTAATTTTACTTAAAAAAAATAAAAAAAATAATATATATATATATATATATATATATATATATATATATATATAATGATAATGGCATTCTAAAAACCCATTCAAAACTCCTCAGAATGCCCATTGTTCAAAATGACTCATTCATTTCCAGGTTTTAGGTCTACAAAGCAGCTCTACTACAGTACTTCCTGCTGCCAGAGCAAACAGCACATGAACACATAAACTGACCCGGGCAGATTCTTCCTGCCCTAGAGAATACGTTGAGCTTCTGGCAGTCCGGATCATGGCATGTTACTGGCACAGTTGCTCTGCTGCCATATGTCAGACATAATTTAATTCTGTGTTAACATACCAAATACCCAGCATGAGCAACAGATTCTGCCATCTTTGTTTATTTTTTGCTGTCGTTTCTTACCCATCTGCCTTTTTAAACTTTAAACCATAGCTTAAAAATGCATGGCCTTGTAGTGAAAATATATCAGTGGGACTTGTCAGATGGCTAAAAAGACATCCTGCCTCCCTCTTTTGAACTCTTCCCCACAAGTGGAAGGGCAGAGTACTATTACTGTTTGCAGAAACTTTGGACAGATTGCAAACGGTAGAGCTTGTGAAGTTTCAATGCGCATTCATCTCAACAGTGAAATATAATTAGCAATGTCTTATCGTCAGCTTTGTTCCTCATGACTAAACATGGAGTTCTGCATGACTGTTTTCGGGATGAAACATTAGCTCATGATTCTTTCATAGAGTGAACTGTCAGGTTTCTTTCTATGAAAGAATCATGAACTGGCATTGTTGATTGACTCACAATATTCCAAATCCACTGAATATTTAGGTCACTGCGTGAACTTTTTTCCTTAAAAGTTTGTTTGTTAAGTGAATTTTGTTGGTTTTAATATCAAATCAAAGGTAGAAAAATATGTTTCTTGGATTAATTTTTATCTCAAAAACCTGCAATTCCAACAGGGATTCGTAGACTATACCATTTTTAATATTGTTAACTAATTAATTACACAAGCCATAAATATACTTTATTTATTACACGTTTAGCCGATGTTTTTTTTTCCAAATTGTGAGAATTTTTTTAAACTATTCAACATTATGACAGTTCCCAACAAATATGCATGAAATCTATCCGTGAAGTGCACTACATTGTTGACTGACCAGCAAAAATCCACTTGTGAATTTCTAGGATTATTATGGTCATGTGGAATTCCATGGCTGCCTGTAAAGGATTGCTTAACAGTCATCTGGTTCACATTAGCAACACAATTTTTGCCCACTATGAATCTGATTGGCAACCGACAATGAAAATCCTTCATTTTATATTTTCTTTATGCGGTAAATCACTCTTTTGTGTCGTGCAGCAATTTGCTCAGGGGAAAGGTTACACGCATAGGACAGGTGTTATGGGAAAAAAATGCTCATTATTTTCACCCTGATATGTAACAGTATGTGAAGTAACAGAGGCTAATATAATTAAGAGTACCAGTCTCTGGCATAAACTGCATTAATTATTTAGAGTCTTATGCTGTTATCTTTGCTCTGAAAAAGATTTATTCGAGCAGTATGTGTCTTTACATGCAAAACAAATAGCATGGTGGACCTTGGGGTTCGCGGTGGTGGTATAATGATGTGGTAAAGGAAATCTATGCGTTCATTAAAACCAAACTTCACTTGCCATGACTTAGTGCATGAAATCAATTCAACAAGACCACATGATCTTTTTCAACACCCATTGATTGGTTCTGTATAGTCAAAACCAGCTCTGAATTCCTGCAGTACTTGTGCAATCGTTGAAAAAGATGGGATATATGATAAATGTGAATTGAAGCGACCTATGTACAGTTCTGGTGGAAAAAGCAACGATTTGATTGGTGGGTCCAGTGGGTCAACAACAAATTGTGCAACGACTCACAGATCATTCCCATTTGGGGAGCTCTAGCTGCAAAGCAGTTCTTCATTTGTAAGCGGCACATATGCCATACTAGACATCGTGTCGGCACCCTAATATGCTCATGTGTGCATGTGTAAACAAACCCTACAGTACAGTACGTCTAACTTGACTCAGCTGCATTCCCTTAGGATTTAATTGTTCATCCTAGCTAGCATATCTTTTCCCAGCAAGAGTTCATTCTTGTCTCTCCCTCAGCTCTCTGTTCACTCTGGAATAAAACATCATTAAAGGTGCAGTTTTCTCCATCCTTCTCACATTTGTCTCTTTCACACCATCGTTTCACACCAAGTGAAAGCACTTTGAGACTTTTAAATAGGACTTCAGTGATCACTTTACGTTGCAATAATAAATACACTTCATTTTATAGTGATTACAAACCCCAGCTGAACAGTGTTGTTAAGCAAACTAAAGTCATGTGTTTCAGGATTAAGGATAAGGCTTTGTTTTCTGTTCATTCTTTCATTGCTTGCAGTGTTAGGGTTGCTACTCAAATAAATTAATTTAAAACCCATTACTCATTACATTACTTTCAAAACGAATATAATTACTTTACTTATTACTTCCTGGCAACAGCATTTTGTTTCACTATTTTTTGCACTACTCGGATGTAGTGTGTCCACATTTCATTCATACTACACACATTCATACTATATAAAACTAATTTTTTAATGGTTGCAAAGTAAGTTTCAAACCAAATGTACCTACTATATAGAATGTGATTTCAGATGCAGCACTTGTTACATAGTGTAATACACATGAACTGGACTTGTTATCGCTGTTATGACTATAAGATCATTCGCTGCACGTCACTCATATTACGTGTTCATAATCCACCCTGTCTCTTCCATGACGAAGTTCCACTACACTTCTTGTGTTCTGTTCCGTGTACTAACCCAGAGAAATGTTTCTACACATGAAACATGAAGCTAATAAACACACAATTACGACAGCATGTGATTTGGGCTATTTTTATAAGAATAAATTATGTTCACATAAAATATGCAAAGCAAAAGCGATTTGCTTATTCTAAAATGCTACAAACAACATATTTCTGCATCATCATATGACCAAAATCCACATTAGATTGCAATCGGAAGTTATTACAAACACTTGATTGGGATTTACAGTGAGTTTTGAGTAGAAGCATAGTATATAAATTGTCATTTTACCTATTTACTAATTTACCTGTTGTACAATTATATTTCTGTCATGACAACTCTCGGAGTTGATGGAATAGATCTGCTACCCTGCTGCTGTTGCAGAGCATGTACGGGACATGCTGCTTCTGTACTACAGCAACTGTAGTCTGTAGCAAATCTATACAAGTGGAGCTGGGGAAGGTGGAGGGTTTCTGAAAGAGTGCTGCAAATGCTAACCAAGCATTTGAAGGCTGAGCAGCAATCTCATTGGCTGCTGATACAGCAGGAACTAACCAGAATGATGTGCTTGCAAGCAGTTTGGGTTAAGGATCTATTAGCCTGCGCCATCTAGAGTTTCAGGACAAAACTTTGTATTTCATGATGTATGTTTTCAAAAGAATTCACATAAGGTCATAAGAAAATGCTTTGTTTTGTTTTCTAGAAAATGTACAATAGGTGGGTATACTGTATATTGGGATCAAAGGGATGTGGATTGGCAAGCCATGTAATGTCAGAGTAATGTAATGTCACACATCATTTCTTCTGACAAAATCAAAGTAATGTCACTGTTTCCAGCCGCTTAATGTAAGCCTTTCTATATGCCAATCTAGCTTGCTGCAATGGTGACATCACATACACGCAATAGTCTTGGAGATTACAAAAAACAATCTAGGAATGATTGGATTGTTGGATTTCAAATCAGTAAGGGTTGAGACAACAAAAACAATGTTGTAAAGAGCTATTTAATGGATGGTAACTGTAATATTTACTAAACCGTTGTTAGTACTTAGTTACAGTACTGCATTACTGTAACACCTTACTAGTAACGCATTACTGCCCAACACTAATTACTTGTTCAGTTATACTTGTTTCTTGTTGTGTTATACTAAAGGGTCAGGGTTAGGCTGGTTGGCTTTGACAGTTAGCCAGTACTAGTTTATGGCATAGCTCACACCATTTATATCCCTTAAAATGTACACAAGTAAAACTTTTAAAAAAGTCACATTTCTGATAAAAACTGCTTAATTACAGGAAAGTGAGTATTTTTAATGTTACTTTCTCACCCCTGCAAGTGGGTCTGACACGTCTGGGGAACGATTTCTCCTTGCAGAAGTCCTCCTTGTTAAAAAGAGAAACTTTCAACCTCTCTATCGATGTCATTTAAACTCGTCCCTCAGTTAAATGTAAAAGTGCAAGGAAGAAAACAAATGCAGAGCAAAAGAAACAACGGGCGACTCACACTGTCACAAACTCTAAAGCTGTGGTCCAAGTATTGATCTCATCTAATAAAAGCACTAGAAAGTCGGAGCTTCTAGGTTGCGTCCTCCAAAACCGCTCAATTAATTCCCATGTCGGTGCACTGTTGAGTCAGGGGGTAGTATACGCGGCACAATTGACAGAGTAGAGAATTTATACACAGAGAAGCCTCTGGTCGAAGGTAGACGTTATTCTTTCCTGCTACCTCTGTTGTGAGTCTGAAGAACTCCTCAAAGTAGTAAACTGTCTGGACTGGACTAAGGCTTGAAAAGTACCAGTCAGAATCCATCTTGTGTTTTGTTGAGGCATTGCTCTCTAGACACACAGATCAACCAGATTTTAGTGTCTTGTACAACGGGATAACATTCTTATTTCACAACAGGTCACAAACAGACGGATATACAACAGTGCCTAGGATATTCTTGTTTTATTATTCATGAAGGTATATGTGTCAAGAAAAAAAGTCAGATGGGGACATAAACAATGATCAAATAATAATGACTCAAGATACCTTGGGCATCCCTGTAGCTCAAACAGTAGCATGTGCAATGAGTAACACAAAGGTCATGGCTTTGAATCCCAGCGAGTGCATGAACTGGTAAAATTGAATGCATACATATAATTGTACCTCATGAAATATGATTCCCCTGTGAATGACTTCAGAACCTGGTTTGAAAAAACCCTTGGCCAAAGATACCTTTACTAAGATAATATAAGTCTCCACCTGATGCTAACAGAAAGTTTTCTAAGGTCAAATGAAACTTGAGCTCATCTAGCAACGCTATCAGGACCTGTTAACCAAAAGTCAAAGCATTAAATGTAGCATGAAAGTGTAATAGAAGTGTCTCGGGTGCTTTGATTTGAAAAAGTCTAATGTAATGACAAAGAAAAAAAGTCTCTAACTTCAGTACAGCATATATTTGAGATTTTATTAGAAAGCCCATTTGTGTCTTAATAGTATACTGTAGAAGCCACAATGAAGCGAAAAGCTTATTCGTTTTCTACTAACTTTTGAAGTTTTGGTGAAAGGCTCTTACTTTTTCAATAATGACCCTACTTGACCTTTATGCATTTGATAATATAACGATCTCCATTAAATAGCATTTAAGAGCATATGTAATTTCAGCGGCCTGTGGTGGACTTATCAAATAAGAAACCTTGTCTTGCTTTTGGATTTCTTAAAATTAAATTAAATAAAAAAAAAATAATAATTTCTTAAAATTAATTAAAAATGGATCAATCTTAAAATTTGTTGAATTATTACATCGTTTTAATTTGTAAAAGCATATGAACACTGTATAACATGCGTTTATCAATAACCCTAACTAATGTAATATATTTGTATTTTTAAATAACTATTATTTGTTAAAACCATATAACATTATATAATTACTATATGTATGGATTTCTTTCTTCTGCTGGACAGTAAAGATATTTTGAAGAATGTCTGTTACTAAACAGTTGATGGAAGTCAATGGTGCCCATCAAGTGTTTGGTTACTGACATTATTCAAAATATCTTCTTTTAATTTTAACAGAAGAAAGAAATTCGTACAGGTTTGGAACAACTTGAGGATGAGTAAATTATGTCAGAATTTTCATTTCTGTGTGAACTATTCCTTGAATACAATCTGTCATTTGTCTAATTATTAAGCTTCACTTTGAAACATTATAGGTGTCTCTGTTGGCCTTTTCATCTCATTTTTCATAATATTTGGTTGGTTTCATTTTTAAACTTTTGATTATTTTTCTCATGTCGTTTTTTTTTAGGTGACACTGCCTCCTCGGAGAAAACACCCCTGCTGCAGACTGGACAAAATGAAATAACATTTCTTCACCCACGATTAATCTAGACAGTTCCTCAATACAAGTGAAATTTACTGTATCATCAAGTTTCTTAGAAATAGCCCTGTCAGCAATCATTATTAAATGATTTGTCCCTGAAAACAAGAAACTAAAAGCTTTTACTTCTTCTTTTGCTGTGTTCTTCTCTTTGTAGAGTAAAACCAGGATGTGAATTAAAAAAATGGATCTTTTATTAGGAGAATTTCTAAATATTAAAATACATTTCCTTTGTTTTGTTTGAATTGAATTGGTCATATCAACCATAAAGTGGGTCATACTTATCCTATTTGACTAAAGTACATGGGCAGAGGGCAGAAAATAATGTAAATAAAAAAAATAAAAAAATGTCTTGATAACTGAGTGTCATCTTTAAATGTAACTGTTGGCTATCCAATAAACACATGTGCTGCATAGTTAAATAACAAGTTTACTTCTTGAAATGAACTGAACCAAATATTCCATGCAAGCTTTCTGCACAAGGCCTCAAGAAACCCAGCCATGTTAATATACAGTACAACAGAGTAATGTTAAAGGTGCTGTATCTATTTTTTTTTTTACTTTGCTAAAGCACAAAACATATCATAATATATTAGCAGAGATTTAAGAAACATGCTAAATTCAAATACAAATGGTACAGCCAGTTATTCTACTTTGAAATGTGCGTTCTGTTTTAAACGTCTTTTTGGTGTTTTGGTCTCTGTGATCCTGCCAACTGCCATTTTACCCAGTAGAATTTCGATACGGTTGGAATCTGTGATCTCTGACCAAATTTGTTTGTTGGCTTTCATGGCTGCAGCGGAAAACACGACGTATTGCAGCCATGAAAGCCAACAAACAAATTTGGTCAGAGATCACAGATTCCAACCGTCTTAAATGCTATGGCATTATCCTACAAAGCTCTATGACAAGAGGCATATTAAAATGCTGATAAATATTGGAGATGTGTTTACAGTGTAAGGCTTATCGCAACTTTTTCTATTTTCAATTGCGCTCATTCCTTTTGCATGTCCTCAATCTGGCAACCCACGGTGCCTTAAGTCTGAGCAGGAGTTGGTGGGAGAAATGACTCTCTACAATATTTTGAATTGTGACTGCAGTACCCATTTCAATCACTAGTCAATATTACATACTGCACCTTAAAAGGGTTAGTTCATCCTAAAAATTAAAACGATCCATACCCACCCTCAAACCAACCACAGGTGCATATGACTTTCTTCTTTTAGCCAAACACAATCGGAGTTATATTAAAAATATTCTGGCTTTTCTAAGCTTTATAATGGGAGTGAGTAGGGCCTCTAAAAAGTGCATCCATCCATCATAAAAGTAATCCGTACGGCTTCAGGAGGTTAATAAAGCCCTTCTGAAGTGAAGCAATACATTTTTGTGTAAGAAAAATATCCATATTTATAACTTTATAAGCTGTAATCACTGGTTTCCGTGGGCAAGTCGAGTTCTGGCGGAAGAGAGATGTATTGGTGAACGTGGAAGCACAGAGGATAGAGCAAAACAAAACACCGGTCATGAATTGAAAGTCTAAAAAGATAATTTTGAAAGAGAAATGTGGGAGGATCTTGAGTTTGTTGACCAGCCCTATTTGTTTGAACCGCGAGAGGCGTCTACTCTCACCTAAGATTACTCTACACCTACATCCTACGTCATGCGCCGGAACTCGACTCTCTCGTGAAAAGCCAGATAAAGTATAAAGTTATAAATATGGATTTTTTTTCTTCACAGCAGGGGCATCAGAGTGTCGTTCACAGCGTTCTCCTCAAACGTCAGTGATCCCTCAGATGGTTTGAGCTTGGTCTCGCAGCTCAACTCTCTTCAAAGGCCTGGAGCCTCCAGGGACCCTGTGAACCAGTGCAGCCAGCCTTCTCACGAGACCACAAGCCGAACGGGAAACATCTCACAAACCTAACACTGTTCTGAACGGAGGACTGAACATCACGGTTTTCTGAAACACTGCATATCTGAGGACGTCTGGTAAAGCTCATCTGTCTGAATTGGGAAATCGGGTCCTGATAATGCATGCTACCGATGATTCATGTGAAGTTTGCTCAATTCAGATGCGTAGTTTGGATAACTGGTTGAAGCAATGAAAAACGTATTACGGGATAATTTATGATTTTGCAAACCAACCTGGATGCTATCATTAACATTCCCTTCCATCTCAATGGCAGTTTCTCAGCTTGTACATGCAGTCGTGAAGGCCATCTTTGCATGATTCTAGAAACATGTTTGGGACATGGTTACATAAGCCCTTGCTGCAACTACATTATTGAGGAAAAACATCTTTATCCATATGCTATATAAAAGTAGCCACGTATTCAGAAAAAATTATGCTCACCTAGGCAGCATTTATTTGATGAAAAATATTATAATATATAATATTGTATAATAGTTTTTATTGTAACAATGTTAAGTCTTTACTCTCACTTCACTGATCAATTTAATGCATCCTTGTGAAATAAAAGTATACATTGAAGTTTGGGGAAGATGCGCCTCATTTAGAACAATGCACATTTACATTAGCATTGCATAAAATATGGATTTACAGTGTAATTAGTGTTAGCTCTCTATCTTTGCTTATTTCAGTACATGATAAGGGGAGGTTAACTGTTTGATAATATTAATGTTAAAACTGGAGGCGTTCTAGAGAGAAATTGGCTATCTCTCTTTTTTAAACCATCTCTAGTGTGAGATAATGAACCTCACTTGAGCTTCTAAAGGGTATTGTATTCTTTGCGCTGTTCTGAATATTGATTTTTTTATGTTCAACAATAGCTTGCTGGGTGTTCATTAAGGCCTTTCAACTGATTTTAAATCTAATTTTTTTTCATTTTGATGGTGAAATGGTGATGAGTGTACTGATTACTGAAAATAACTTTTTCATCATTTCAGCACTGTAATAGTCTTTCCCAATTGTTTTGGAAGAGACATTTTTATCATTGATAAGTGATGCGTTTTAAAAAAGTTGTCAGTCAAAATTAAAACAGTTGAAGGATATAGATAACAGCAAAAGAAAATGTGATTTGAACTACAGTGTGTGCTGTTTTTTTTATATAAATTGCAGTGTACAGTGCAGTTGTGTAAAGTATTTGAGGAAATGTAATTATTGACTTTGCTTAAGCATATTTTTCCGATAAGCGCATGGACACAATGGCCAATCAGAGGTGCTTACGATTCCGTTCAACAGTGCTCAAAGCGTCACATTTTTACCATTTCAGTACCGACTTGGTAGCGAAGTCGATATTTCTGACAACACTACTTTGTTTATGGTTTGTACATCTACAGTTTTAGTTCTTTGGGTTATCTTTTTTGAATGACAAATACTGACTACTGCCACCTGATGATATGGAGAGTTATTTCTGCTCACATAGGCACAGAACATAAATGGTGGTTGGGCATTAGCTGTAGTCCTTGTGTTGTGTTCAAATGTAAGAGACTCAGGAGACATGAGGTAACACAACAGTCTGCTTTTGCTGCCTCTAGTTCTTTGATGTCGGGTTGGTGTGTCTGGGCCTTTAACACTCTTCATATTCTCTACATTTGTGTTCCCTGCATCTGTTCCTCTTACATTTATTAACTTATCTATTTGCCATTATTCATGCAATAATGTTTTTTTTTTTCAATTCAATGCTTTTTTTGGGGAAACTTACAGCATTAGCATAGAGAAACAGCGTATGAAAATAAAAATGGAATGATAGCAAGCCAATGACGAATAACAATGCCAGAGCCATTTGCAACTTATCACACATATGCACGGATCCTTCTGAGGTGATTAAATTGGTGTTAAAATGGCAAACAAGCACTACTTTGTGCTTTGTTTTGGTTTGTATATCTGCAGTCTTAGCTCTTCGCAAGATGCAAGAGATGCAGACGACATGAGGAGACACAACAGTCTGCTTTATTTCTTTAATGTCGGTTTGGTGTGTCTGGGCCTTCATTTTCTCTACTTTTTTGTTGCATGCATCCCCTCCTATTGCATTAGCTTATCTCTTGCCTTTTTTCGTGCATTAATGTTGTTTTTTTCTCTCTAAAGGCAATTTTCTTGTGCAGGCATGTCAACATAGCCCATAAGAAGCTTATCAAATAATGAATAGAAATTGATGGATTATCAAATAATGAATGCCAAGTTTTTACAACATTTAAGAGTAATTTCTTAGATTAAAATAATGTTTTCAATGAGGAGGAGGATTTACAATAGTATTGTGTTATCTCTGGTGAACTTTTAATATGGGTTCTCAACCAAAAATGCAGACTCAGCATATAAAATTCTACAATGGTGGAAATCACCATAAATGTATATCTATACAGCAGACAAATACAACAGAAAATAGTACAATATATAAAAGGTTATAATTTATTCATGGTGCAGCGAACGCTGTGAACCTAAATGCAAGCATATTATTATATACTGTGGACATCACACGATTTAGTTAATCTATAAATATGCAAGAGATTACTGTAGTGCAGATAATAATTGTAATTCTACAGCATATTTCTGCTACCTCAGTCATTTCCTGCTGAAATTCACTGTGGAGTCACAGTATACATTTGCCATTCATTCGTAAAGACTTGCAGCCAGGCTTATACAGTAGTGGGCAAAAGTTATGTCCATGCTAGGAAAATTGACATATTCACCCTTTATTCCAATGACTAAAAATATGTTTAAGATTTTGTAAGCATACTGGGTTGTGCTTGGAGTCAATTGTTTTATTTGTGATAACGCAATAAAACGTCAAATTGTGCGGATTTGTGGCCAGGCTGTCATACAAAGAAATGATAAATACAAGCAAAAACAACTAAATATTAATAACTGGATATGTTGTAGACAATGCTTTTTCCGGCGAGCTTTTCTTTTCATAGTAAAATAAACCTATAGCTGTAGTTTTTTGCCAATTAATTTTCTCAGATAAATACCTTAACTAAGTTTAGTGTTTTTATTCTTCCCTCATATTTAAAATATTTTAAAAATATATTTTCCTCATATTTTGATGTTTTAAATTCGCCATGCAGGCAATGATCAATATTAATATTTGATAATCAAAATGACGTTTGTTTTCCTGTGAAAAAAATAAATAAAATAAAAATAAAGCTACCCCTTAAAATAGCTTGAATGTAACTCTACACCTTTGCTCCATTTATTATGTGTGAATTAATGAATATGTAAATTAGTCTCCGC
This sequence comes from Meda fulgida, assembly GCA_030578275.1. Taxonomy (NCBI): domain Eukaryota; kingdom Metazoa; phylum Chordata; class Actinopteri; order Cypriniformes; family Leuciscidae; genus Meda; species Meda fulgida. The sequence goes on from CM060636.1 coordinate 21,945,300, forward strand.
CTCCAATTAATCACACCAGCTCGGATTACCTGATCCACACGGTCAACTGTAGTAAAAGCTACACAATGGCGAGTGGAAATATTGGTTTAATTCATATATGTATGAACCAGAAACTGAATCAGAAGAAGAGGAAGAGTGGATTATACAGGCAGGCCCAGTTCTACGGGGGTGCTATGCACCCTAAAACAAAAGCAAGAGCATCCTCAGTTCATACTGTAATAATATCATATTGATGAAACAGATTTGGTAAACGCTCCAGTGCGCATTTGTGTCTTTGCTCTGGAGAACGTCAAATGTTTTTATTTACTATGTGTTTTAGAGATGAGCCATGTAGCCAATCAAAGACATGTTTGTTGATCTCTTGAACGCAGTAGCCAGTCAGCGTTGTTTAATTTACTCCGAATCCACAGACGCAGAGTTTTTGTTCAGCGTTGAGTTCTGCACCCTCGCGAATCCTCTCCTTAACAAAGTGTACACACAATGTAAATCAAAAATTCATTGTGCAGTGTAGACAGCTTCAATGATTATAACGGAACTTTGTTGGATCGCAATGAACTGAGATAAGTGACAACTTTTTAGTGATTATAAATGGAGCTGTCTTTGCACTATTTCTAGGCTATAAAATCCAATTACAATTTGAATAAAAGTCGACACATAACGGCAATCGATATGATTAGCCTTTTGCTTGACTACATTATGAAACAGCTAACAATGTGTTGCTAATGTGACAAAAACTATGTTCCCGTTCACCGACTCAAAGTCAGACAGCTGCCTTCTAAAAATCAACATCCTTAAAAATAATGATAGGAAAAGCCCCGCCCCACACGTTGACGGGAATGGTTACAAGCTTGTGATGGTGGGAAAGAGAAGCGGTTTCAAACCACGTTTTTGAGACTGTCTTTGGTTCACTGCAGATTTAAGGAGAAAACACTCAGCAATGGCTCTGACTGATGAATTTGCACATGGTTTGTTTTAAAGCATATTAAAAACACCACACAGACATATAAACAACACTAAAAACTTTATTTTTACCACAGGGGGTCTTTACAGTTTTTCTCAGTCGCTTTGGTGCTTTTTTCACATCATCCCTAGCATGTGCAAAATAATAAGTGCATTTCTCAGAAAAATTTGAACAACTGCAATACACAATAGATATGTTTCTAAAGCTAGTCAGTCTCTAAAAATCCTTAGTATATCTCTCAAAAGTAAATATTAATGCCAATGATAATTTCAGTGTCATCAGAATGATAACTCAATGTCATTGTTCACGAACAAGGTCGTCAAAATGTTTAGGCATGTTGTCAATGTAACTGTGTACTTTGACAGTATTACCTGATGTAAACTTGGGCTACAGTTTGGATGAAAGTTACTGTATTGAAAATGCACAAGGCTGCACTTCTATGGCATATATCAATTTCAACAGTACTATTTACATATTACTGTATGTGGGTTATTGATTGAAAGAGACTGGACAGGATTTTGTTTTTCACAGCTTTTACTAGTGCTACTTTAAGAAAGCAAAAAACTAAATTTACGGTAAGAAAAAGACAAGGGGCACAAAGAAAGAAAAAAAAAATTAGAAAGAAACACAGGAAACACCACTAACGCACAACTTTGCCCGCAGCACTGTTCTAGTGCTGTCTCTACACATCCAGACATTCCTGTCTGTCGGCCCACATATCCTCATCCACATCACACCTGATATTTTCCCTTGCAATGCAACGTGGAAAGAATCTTTTGGAATGCCTTATCCATCCTCTGCAGGCGTCTACTATGATGTCCTCACATGCTACCTCCATTGCAGCCAGCAGGGTCATGTGTGTGTGGCTGACGATCGTACACCTTCCACCTCCATGCTGAAAAGAACTCCTCAATTGGGTTAAGGAATGAATAAGGTGGGAGGAATTCTATGAGCATCCTCGGGTGGGTCACAAACCATTGCCTTATGAGGACACGGTTGATCTCCCAATATTCGGCTGCACCCTTCGACCCGCCTCAGCCATTGTAAGGCCATGATTGACAACATTGTCTACAATAGTGGCCCTTATGTCATCTGATATGTGCCTATGTTCTCCTCTGCCCCTTCCTCTGTTTTGCCTTCCACCACGCATCCTTGCTCCTCTTCTTCCTCCTCTTGGCTGTTGACCCTGTTCGTTTCCTGGTCCATCCATTATTGGAAAATTGCAACTCTGTGTTGTGGTCTGTCTATATATGCTTGCGAATTGATTGTTCATGAGATGCACCAATTCAGACAACTGGTTGATTGTTGGTTGAACTAAAACTTTACATTCCTTCATGAGTGAGGGTCAGTTTCACCTGCACGATTCATCAATTCACGTTTTTGTACAAAAGGTCTAATAAAAATGTGTAAAACTATGCTTGACAGTTTATGACAAATGGTTCAACAATTTTGCATGTAATGACTTATGCAAGGAACTAATGGCTAGATGTTTTGAGGGGTAAGACAGAGAACCATCTACTATATTTTGATCAACATGACATGAGCCATTGAAAATGTGGAAAAAAGCTGACACTTGTATATTATCAATTGCAATATGTGCAAAAGCAATTGCAATTTGTTCAAAGGAATAAGAAAGTGGTTTCATGATGTGCACAAGTGACTAGATGATTTGGAAATTGTACAAGTAGTATCAAGAATTGCACTTTTGATCTGCACCAAAGCGACTGAGAAAAACTGTAATCAAACCTGTAGGGTCATTAAAAACAAAATCCCAAACCAATCCCTTCTGGACGTCATTTTTGACCACTACACTATTTATAAGACTCAACAACACTGTTACTATGAGAAGATACAAAGATTGTGGGTATGCTGTCCATATCAGAAGTTTTTGTTGTCTTTAAGGGAGACACAGAGGGAGGACTTTGCTTCCTCACATCAAGGACAGAAAAGGTGGCAGGACAGATCTTTTCACAAGTTCTTGTTATCCAGCCAGCAGCCAGCCAGACACCCACTTGAGCTCTGCAAGCCATCAAACCGAGCAATAAGCTCTTCTGTCGTCTGCTGTGGATTTCTACTTTTATCCTTGCCTTTCATCCACTTTTCCCTCGCTCTGACCCTCATTCCTCAATGATGATGCCTGTGCTGCTGTTTCTATAGAGAAACATTGATGGTGCGGCCCCAGAGAGGCTCTCGGCAGGGCTCTGACAGGTAACTCCCCTGGCGGTCTTTTGCCCCAGCCGGCTGCCATTAATCCCTCTTCCCCTCTTGTAAACGTCTCATATGGAAGCTGTTAGCACTCCTGATGGGGGCCGCGGAGTGAACTGTGAGGGATCTTGTTTTTAATTACACTGCCTCATTGCTTCAAATGAAAATTCTGAAATTATAGTGACCGCATTTGTTAAACTTGGGGAAAAAAAGCTCCATGAAGTACCTTAAATGCATTTATTGTAAAGTTATACAATAGCTTGGGTGAATAACACAATTAATATATATATAGATAGATAGATAGATAGATTTTTCACTGCTAGTGGTTGATTATTCAGAACAATAAAATAGATTAGCTTGATGACTCAGTGATGGAGCGTGGAATCATGGGAGTTGTTGTGTTCACCCTCACGGCAGTTTTCACTTTATAGCGATATCTTTGGCGACACAAACCATCACGTTGGTCCATCACGAATGTGCAAAAACAAACAATTGTGGCTAGCTAGACACTACCAGAGATTGCCAGCTTTAAAGCTAAATCTACCACTTCCGTATTTTTTTCAGGAAGCCATGTTTTCATGGGTTCTGCAATGGCACAGGCAATGTCACTGGTTAAAATTGTGCATTTCTCTGGAGTTAAACATTATTGAAACCATTTGGGATAATACAAGTACACAAGTCAAAATATATAACATTGTTCTAGTGGTTTTCGGATATTTTAATGCACAAAAAGTACACATTGCTTTAATTAAATACAATAAAATCAAACTAATATGAATGAAGTTTCGTGAATTCACATTTGCATGACGTAACTCCGCCCCACCTCGTGGGTATAAAAGGAGGACGCGGGCAACATGCAGTTGTGTTTTCGCTTCGGAGCCAAGAGTATCTCTTCACTCCACAGCCATTTCTGACTTCGCTCTACGAGACGAGCCATTCTCTCCGGTGTTGGTGTGACGGCGATCTGCAGCGAGTTCACATTGCCTGCTGATCCATGCAGTGATCTGCCAGTGAGTGTGTTTCTCCCTGCTCGCTTCAACATCGCAGAGTTTTTTTCTCCTCTCACAAAAGAGCTCGCACGCGGCACGTCTTTTTTAAGACGGCTCGCCCGTGCATTTGTGGTTGCGGCAGATTGGTATCGGACTCTGATGGGCACGAGCGCTGTCTAGTGTGTTTGGGCTTTGATCATGCTTGAACAGCGCTCGTGGGTGATTCATGTTCTCTCTTTGGGAACATGATCATCGCGTCATTTAGGTCGAGACTCGGTGAACTCGCAAGAGTGAGAGTCCCCTCATCCACCCCCCGATTTTCAGCTGGTGGCCAGGGTGACCTGAGGGTGATGGTCTGGAATAAGGCGCCGACTCTGTGTCCGTGACCCCAGCCCCCCTCTTCTATGACGGTGCCCGCTAGCGATCAAGTGATTCCACAAGTCTACCTTCGGGTGGCCCGTGTGTTTTCATTTGAAAGCTACAGATGATGGTGCTATGTCTGTAGCGGCATCACTAGGTGGGCTTTATTCTTCTGGAAGTGACGACTCGTTACAGCTGCCACCTTCTGGTGTGCTATGGCTGTGCCTGAGTCTGATCCGGAGATGACGGCCATGCTTTCCTGGGATGATTGGTTTTTGGGTAAGGCCGCCGACCCGCGTCCACAGCAAACCCCAATATCTTTCTTCCCGGACGTGCGTGATGAGATCTCGACGTCCTGAAAGACACCCGTGTCTTCTCAGGACCGCTCGTTGGTCTCATCCGCCTTTCCCTCCCCTCAACGGGGCCGCTGCCCATGGGTACACTGGGGTCCCCCCGGTTGAACGCTCTGTTGCGATGCTACTGTGTCCTCAGAGTGCTTCCCGGCGCAATCCTAAGCACCCATCCGAAGCCTGTAGTTCTTTTCGTCTACACTAATCTGTGGCGAAATCCTATAGTGCCACAGGACAGGCAGCTGCCTCACTGCATCCCATGACCGTTCTGCTGGTCTACCTGACCCAGATGCTCATGGTTATGCATGAGGGCGGGACTGACTCGAGGCTCTTTAATGAGCTACCAAAAAGCGCGCCGCCACTGACCTTGCTCTCTGAGCGACGAAGGTGGCCGTGCGCTCTCCGAGTCAGGTGATGTTTACCACTCTGGGGCTGACCGGTCTGATGTGCAGGATGTCGGCGGACTCGTCTGCTCGACACCCCCATATCTCAGGTCGGCCTCTTCGGCGGTGCCTAACCAGCCCTTACTTCATTGTCCCCAAGAAAACCGGTGGGTTACGACCGATCCTGGACTTGCGCGTGCTGAACCGCTCCCTTCACAGGATGCCGTTCAAGATGCTCACCGCCAAACGCCAAACGCCAAACGCCAAACGAATGTGTTCGGCACCAGGATTGGTTTGCAGCGATGGGCCTGAAGGACGCCTACTGTCATGTCTCCATTCTGCCTTGACACAGACCGTTCCTCCGGTTTGCTTTCTAGGGGCAGGCATACCAGTACGCGGTCCTCCCTTTTGGGCTAGCCTTGTCTGCTCACGTCTTCACGAAGGTCGTCGAAGCAGCCCTTGTTCCCCTTCGGGTTCAAGGGGTTCGCATCCTGAACTATCTCGACGACTGGCTTATCCTAGCTCACTCTCGAGACCAGGTTTGCGAACACAGGGACCTTGTGCTCTGGCACCTAGTTCGTCTGGGCCTTCGGGTCAACTGGGAGAAGAGCAAACTTTGCCCCGTGCAGAGGATCTCTTTTCTCGGTATGGACATCGACTCGGTCTCCATGTCCGCGCAGCTTACGAGTGAGCGCGCGCAGTCACTGCTGACTTGTCTGAGACAAATTCAGGGCAAGAGTGCGGTTCCACTGAAATATTTTCAGAGGCTCCTGGGGCACCTGCTGCGCGGTGACGCCGCTCGGATTGCTTCATATGAGACTGCTTCAGCTTTGGCTTCGCGACCGAGTCCCGAGGTGGGCATGGCAACAAGGCACGCTCCGTTACTCCGTATCAGTTACTCCGACCTGCCGTCAGACCTTCACCCCGTGGTCGAACCTCAGTTTTCTCAGGGCAGGTGTCCCCCTGGAACGAGTTTCCCGGCATGTTGTTGTCTCAACAGATGCCTCCACCACGGGCTGGGGCGCCATGTGCAATGGACATGCTACCGCGGACTCCTGGATAGGATCCCCAGCGCCTATGGCATGTCAATTGCCTCGAGTTGCCGGCAGTACGCCTTGCCCTGCACCGCTTTCAGGCGCTGCTCAAGGGTCAACACGTACCAGTCCGATCAGACAATACCGCCACTGTAGCGTACATCAACCATCAAGGTGGTCTACGCTCCCGCCGTATGTCGCAACTCGCTCGCCACCTCCTCTTATGGAGTCAGAAGCATCTGAGGTCGCTTCGAGCCACTCCCGGAGTGACTTACTCCACTTACATTCCCGGAGCCCTGAACTGTGCAGCCGACGAGCTCTCACGGCTTCAGACCCTCCCTGGAGAATGGCGACTCCATCCCCAGTCGGTTCAGCTGATTTGGGACCAGTTCGGGGACGCACAGATAGATCTGTTTGCCTCCCACGACTCGACCCGTTGCGACCAGTATTATTCCCTGACCGACGGCACGCTCGGCACGGATGCTCTGGCGCACAGCTGGCAGCGGGGCCGCAAATATACGTTTCCCCCAGTGAGCCTTCTTGCGCAGGTCTTGCGCAAGGTCAAGGAGGACGAGGAGCAGGTCCTTCTGGTTGCACCGTACTGGCCCACCCGTACTTGGTTCTCCGAACTGGTGCTCCTCGCGACAGCACCTCCTTGGCCAAATTCTCTGAGGAAGGACCTCCTTTCTCAGGGACGGGGCACCCTGTGGCACCCTCGTCCCGATCTTTCGAACCTCCACGTGTGGCTCCTGGACGGGACGAGGCAGGTTTGAGTACCCTACCACCAGCGGTGGTGGCTACCATCACTTCCGCTAGAGCTTCGTCCACGAGACACGCCTATGCGTTGAAGTGGAACCTCTTCGTCAACTGGTGCTCTTCTCGCCGAGAAGACCGCCGGAGGTGTTCGGTCAGTGTCGTGCTTTCCTTCCTTCAAGATGGGTTGGAGCGAAGGCTGTCTCCCTCCACCCTCAAAGTTTATGTTGCCGCTATTGCCGCACACCATGACTTGGTTGAAGGTAAATCTTTAGGGAAGCACAACCTGATCGTCAGGTTCTTGAGGGGAGCGAGGAGACTGAATCCTTCTCGCTCTCCTCTCGTTCCCTCTTGGGACCTCGCAGTGGTTCTAACTGCCCTGCAGAGTGCTCCCTTTGAGCCTCTGCAATCAGTGGAGCTTAAGTTCCTGTCAATGAAGACAGCGCTCCTGGTTGCATTGGCCTCTCTCAAGAGGGTCGGGGACCTGCAAGCATTCTCCGTTGACGAAGCGTGCCTGGAATTCGGGCCGGCTTACTCTCACGTGATCCTGAGACCCCGGCTTGGATATGTGCCCAAGTTTCCTACCACTCCCTTCCGGGACCAGGTGGTGAACCTGCAAGCGCTGCCCTTGGAGGAGGCAGACCCAGCCTTGGCACTGCTCTGTCCAGTACGCGCTCTCCGCGCCTATGTAGACAGGACGCAGTGTTTCAGGACATCAGACCAGCTCTTTGTCTGTTATGGTGGGAAGCTGAAGGGAAAGGCTCTCTAGGGAAAGGGGAAGGATTCTACAATCTCCGAGTGGAGCCAGTGTCCTCTCATGTACTCGCTTCAACTAGCTAGTACTGGACCCGCTCAGGTGTCTTCGCTTGCTCGCCATTCCACTCTACGGACTGGATACGTGCGATATTCTCCTCAGGTGAGCTTCTCCGCAAGCACTGAGTTCCTCCAGCACCCCTGATGCTAGCGCCAGTGTCTATTTCCTGTGCGTCGGCTAGGTGCCTCCCGTGTGCATGGTCCCTCCCCTAAGCTACCCCCACACGTGTATTTCCACTGTAAGCCTCTCTGAGCATGTGTCTTTCCCTTGGCAAGCCACCTTGCCACCCCTGAGGTTGAAATATTCCACCTGCGGCTGGACACCTCAGTATTCTCCGTATGTTTCCTTCGGGTCATATGTGTATTTCCAAATGCCCCCCCCCCGCCCCTTTTGGGTTGGTGTTAATTGCATATTTCCTCTAAAGCTATGGGATATGCTTCCCAGTGTACCTTGGTATTCCTGTGTTAAATAGGAGTCCTTCGTCCTTACAAGTCTCACAAGGGCTCAGATTCACGCAGGGCACTGGAAGACAGCTGTGAAGGTGGCGTGATTAGACTGATAACCCCATTCGTCGTCATCCGACGTAACTCGGAGTGACCACGAAAGGGAACGTCTCGGTTACGTATGTAACCCTCGTTCCCTGAGTAGGGAACGGAGACGTTACGTCTTCCTGCCACTTCCGCTGTACCGTGGGGATCGCCTGAGTTCAGTCTTGGCTCCTCAGCGAAGAAACATAACTGCATGTTGCCAGCGTCCTCCTTTTATACCCACGAGGTGGGGCGGAGTTACGTCATGCAAATTCCGCAGACCCATGGCATTTCTTTGCCATTGGCTCGTTTTTGTATACTCGAAGTCGATAGGTGTTCTAAGCGAAACCCCATTCGTCGTCATCCCACGTAACGTCTCCGTTCCCTACTCAGGGAACGAGGGTTACATACGTAACCGAGACGTTATGTTTAGTTGTATAGAAAAGTCATGCACAAAAAAAAATCTCAAAACCGACATAAGGCCGAATATAGTATGATAAAATGTTCATTTTTGTGTGTACGGTTCCTTTAATCACTGTGTGGCTATCTCCAATTACTCCCGTGACCATTACAGGTAGACAACTTCTAATAAAGATGAAATACTGTATGCAGGCTGCTTGTTTCACTGCAGAACCGGTAGTTCACCATTTATTCTGACATTTCAGCTTAGAGCATGGTTAAACAGTGCAGAGTGTGCAGTCAATGCCTCAGACATGCGCAGGTCTCCAGCCAGGAGCTGTTAGAGGTCAGCGACAGGATGTATTAAGTGGGACTGACTAGGCAGAGATGCTGCAAAGCCCCTAAATAATTCACACATTCCCCCACACAAAGAGCTCAGCCCGGCCCAGCAGCTTTTCTTTGTGAGAAAATTTGCTCTGTCAGCGCCGCCCATGGGTTGTCAGCTCACACCATTTCACATTTTCCTCCCTCCCGCTCACGCCTTCAAGAACGGTTAACGAGTGACGGTGCTGAGTGTCCCATGAGGATCTCATGGGTCAGGCTGGAGCAGGACAGAGGGATGTTTTGGATGACAGTGCAGTCTCGTTTTGATTTTTCACTGTAGTGATTTGTTGTGGTAAGCCTAGCGCTTATGGTGGACTTTTGGTGGACTTTTGGTGGACTTTTTAATGTCAGTGAGGGGATATCATAAGCATAAGTAGTAGTGTTATTTTAGCAGCGTGATATCCAATTATTGTTTGTGTTCATATTTTGAATTCGATTTTATTTTTTCATATTAATTTTAGTTTGTTTTAAAAGCACACTATGTAAATTTTCGCCACTAGAGGTAATTTATTCAAAACAAAGACGTAGCTTCATGATGCTTTGATTTTGCGGAATCATGGGAATTGTTGTCTTTACTTATACAGCCGGTGGAGAATATGACGAAATTTGGGAAGAAATCATATTCATGGATGACCAGTAATGTATTAAAGATGTATTAACGTTACAAAAGCCGTTGGACTGTAACAAGGCCACTAGAGCTTTTATTATGCCGCCCAAATTTGGGTAGTATGAATGAAATTCGGACGTACTACGTCTGCCATGTTTTTAGAGTCACATGACCTACCAGCATCAGTTGCGTCGCTTCACTTCCGTTCATAAATGCTCTCCAGTGGCCTCATGGGATAGTAAAGTATCCAGCGAATGCACACTTCAGAATCTTGGCAGAAGTAGTACATCATCTGGGGACTTTACGCCTTCTGTATTTCAAACACTCTCTTGGCATATTGTTTTTTGCAAACTATATAGTATAAGGGAAGTATTATATTTTGGACGCAGCTCATGACTCAATCAAGACTTTGATGTCATATTATATGTATGGGTTCATTGACATGTCAGAAGTGGAGACCCCCCCCCCCACTGACTAGGCCAGGAAAGCCTCTGGCACCAATAAGGTGATCCCAAGGAACTTAATCAGACTGCAGCTATACAGCCGATGAGCGGGCCGCTGTAAATCAATCTATTTATATGCAACCCTCAACAAAAATAATTAGCAGGGTTGTTTCCAGTGACCTTCTCCATCTCTACCTGACACAGTGTGGCCCTCAGAAATAAGCTTCAACAGCGAAAGACATTACAACACGTCTGACTGCATAGAGGACATTTACGCAGGTTACCTCATATACATATTCCTTGCATACATTAAATACTGTATGTAAGCATTCATGTATTGCCAGTATGTATTGCTTAATGAGTTTATTTTAAAACAGACAAATATGAGATATCATATAGTGTTCTTTTTAAGGAGATGGATCGTGGACTAATGACACCGCAGCTTTGCCAGATTTCTAAAACACATTTGGCCCCAAGCAATATGCACCTCAATACCGTATGTATGCATAATAGCATACATCTATTTTAATTTTTTTCCAGCACCATGCAATGTCCGCCTAACTCAGAATTAGATCTATTTTCCGCTGCCAAGTTTTTGTTTTTCATTTTAGAGGCTGTTTAGAGTGGAAGTACAATCTATTTTAATAGAACGATTGTGAGCCTGAGCAAATTAAACTAGCAGTAAAAAATGTCTCTAGGAAGTTTGTATCACCCAAAATGACTATTCTGTATTCATTTCCTCATGTCGTTCCAAAAATGTATTCTTTGTATGACTTTCTTTCACCAAAGAAGAACCTTTGAAGAATTCACTATTAATTAAAAAAAAAAAATCAATTATGAGTAATTGGGACTGGATCTTTCAAGCTTTAAAAATGACACAAAGTGTGTGAGTCATATTCCAAGTCTTCTGAAGTCATATGATAGCTTACTTTTGTGTGAGGAAAAGACAGAAGTTTAAGTAATCAGCCATCCAAGCTGTCCTTCACACAATGAGTGAAGTAGTGATGCCTAATTCTTGAACGAATCATTGATCAATGAATCCATTGATTCTTAATGTCTCATTCACTAATCTGACTGATGTGTTTCTTGAGTTGAACTCAATGACTCAATGATCCAGTCACAGCAGTTACTATTAATCATTTATGGTGAAATGACTGACCAGTATATTCTTCAAAATTTCTTCTTTTGTGTTCAATGGGGAAAAGAAAGTCATAGAGGTTTGGAATGACATCATGAACTTTTTTTCACCACTGCTTTTGACATGGGACAGTAGGTGTGGAACAGAATCTCTAAACCATGCGTGTTCAGATTTGGCAAGATTTACGCCTTCTCTATGCCCCCAAATATCCTTCTGTTTAAAAAACCACCAGCTTTGCAAAATGCATTCAGTCCCAGGGCTCCAGGAGAGGAAATGACACGACTCTATGATCCATGGAGTTTAAAAAGTACAGCTTCCTTGCCTTGCCGTTTTTTTTTTTTTTTGTCAGACAGAACTTTTGAACAGTTCCTGGGAAATGAGTGTGTAAATTAACCGTACTTAAATTATTAATGGGGAATTGCATAATTTAAGTCCAATCCTGTGAATGTACTGTGTATTAGTTAGAAAGTTAAAAAGTTTAAACAAGCTGCTTGAGTTTTCCATGAGGTTTCTGCAGTGACGGCTGCCTGCTTGACAAGCATCCTGCACTAATTGCAACCCGTCAAAGCTAGGAATAAACGAGAGGGAACATGTTCAAACAAACAAACAAACTGATGTCATATTTTTCTTCAAACAAATAATCACTGATATACTAAAAGTAAACTTCGGGGTGTTAAAATGCTTTACTGATAAATGATTAAATTAGTCAGAAATTGAGAAAACAACCAGTGTGCAAATTAACAAATGTACATGATACACTGTTCAATAGTTTGCGATCTTTGAGAAGTCTCTTATGTTCACCAAGGCTACATTGATTTGATCAAAAATACAGTAAAACAATAATATTGTGAAATATCATTACAATTTAAAGTACTAAAAGCATATAGCAAAGCTTTTTTTTAGCACCCGTTACTTCAGTCTTCAAAAAACGTTTCTTCTTATTATCAATATTGAAAAGCACTGTTTTTTTTATAAATTTTTTGTCATCAAAGAATCCTTAAAATGTATCACTGTTTTCAACATAACACGAAATGTTTCTTGAGCAGCAAATCATCATATTAGAATGATTTCTGAAGGATCATGTGACACTGAAGACTGGAGTAATGATGCTGACTTAATGATGAAGTCTTTGCCATAACAAGTAAAAAATTACATTTTTAAATATATTAACTCCTTAACTGTCACCGTCCCTTTACTTCGCGATATAACTATTAAAGTGTATAAATAAACTGGGGACACTCTTTCCACCATTTGTATTGTTGAATTGGATCAAAGGTAAGCAGCAAATACATTGGTTAATAGAGTGAGATTAAATACATAAAGGATATTTGTATTGTTAAACATATTTAATTATTGCTTGTTTGCATAAAATACTGATAGTCTAGAAATACAATAAGCATCAGGTTAACACAACACCTCTGCACTTACTCACGATTTCTCTCAACATTGGGAATCAGGAAAGGTGTCAGTCAATAAATGCGTTACTAAACTTGCGTTACTTATTTGAAAAAATATCTGATATTTTTTTTAAAAGTAATGTGTTACTTTATTCTACACTTGAAAAATGAATCTGATCATGTACTTACATTACTTATAATGCATTACCCATCCACAACACTAATAATTAAATGCTTGGCGAGCTTTACATACCACAACTAGACCAAATTAAATTGAACACTCATGGAATGAACTCTAGAAATGGTAAAACCTCATAGTAAAAAGGTATCTACTTCATAATTTATTATTCCAGGTGTCTGTCAGTAATTGGTTCCCAATATCATGAAGTGCCTCAAGGCTACCTGAGCTGACAGTGAACAAAACTAGCGTAATATCAAATGCTTACATTGAGTCAACACCCTACGGCTTTTCAGTGCGTTTTGTGGGATGAGCAGGATCCACATATAAAATGAAAACAGCCATATTTGTGTCATTTCATCCAACCACAAGCTCATTTCAGGGTTTGTGTGGTGCACGTAGCCTCAGAAGCTCAACGGTCGAGCTAAAACTGCGGTTCCACCAGCATTTGCTGTCGCAGTGTCAGAATAATTGGCTGACTGAATTAGACCAACTGTGAAGTGAGTGATTTTGATTGTCTCGATCTGTTTGTTTCTAAGCGAAAGCCTTTTAAGTTTCTAAACTCACTTCTGCAAATGAATTGGATGGAAAACCTGCTAGTTTGCTCAACACAAAAGCAAGCCGCGTTCCTTTCAACATGTGTTTTTTCCCCTCCAAAATGTCTCCAGTTCTACTAGGGAAAGTGAAAATCAAGGTCAAGGGTCAGAAAGAAACCGGGTTAAGAAAATAAATTGCCCCAGGAAGCGAGACAGACTTAACTAATCTGAGGCTTTGCAACACGGAGAGCTATTTTTCTTTCCTTTAATCTGCATGTCCTTGCAGCGTTCGCATAATTACACTGGATTTGCTTGCGTTGAATGTACCTCAACAGGCTCAATAGTGACACATCTCCACTCAAAGCAAGGACAACACTTTTGTAATGTAGCTTACGCTGTGCCAGCTGAGCCCTCATGTACGGTAATGAAAACCCTACGGACATATTTATTGTTCGGCAAGGTTTCTGATCACAACAGCCAGGTGTTGCAGTTTTATTTATTTTTTGCTCTGGGGAAAGTGCGGCCATGGAAAAGTGAAGACGCATGCAAAGTTAGGATGACTTGCGTCAACAGCACTTACATGCCATTTAGGGACTGGGAAAATAATTAAAAACTGAAAATGATAATTAGTTGCACTCAAAAAAAATGCTGAGTTGTTTTAATCAATTTTGGGTCATATATGGACAAACTGAAACATTGGGTTAAAAAATGTAATTTGAAAATTTTACGCAATGGCTGTGTTTGCCCATATTTCACCCAAAATTGGGTTAAAATAACCGAGCATTTTTTAGAGTGTGTCGACAAAAAAAAAAAGTTATTAGTCCATAAACATTGAAGACATGTTTTATATCGCTCTGTGCATTCATCTAAAGCTGACAGCAATAAAGAGGTTTGGTACAATACCGACGTATTCCCAATGATCCTTCAAAGTGAGTCTTCAAAACCAGGTTTGAGTTACGACTGCACAAGTTTACAATAATGCCAGCAGAGGAAACTCTGCTTGCTTTGATTTGTAGTCTTTGTATACTAGTGCATCAAGCAATTCATCATTTTTGAAATGTTTCTCTCGTCTATCTCACATCCTCACAGCTCTTTAGCAGAGGAACTGTGTATTTCTGCATGTAGGTCATAAGCACTAGACAAAACTCACAGACAGCACATAGACAAACAGATAGTCCCACCCTCAAACTCACATTATTGGTTGAGTCATTGTTGCTGTGTCAGGCTGGTCAAGATGTTCAAATAAAAAGAGTGATAAGCCACATAGAGCTGCAGCAATGAATGAACCACCGAACGAACGAACAAACGAGTGAACAATGTCCTAGGGTTTCGATGATGGATGGACGGACAGAGAGACAGACAGACGGATGGATGGATGGATGGATGGATGGATGGACGGACAGAGAGATAGACAGATGGATGGATGGATGGATGGATGGATGGATGAATGGACGGACAGAGAGACAGACAGACGGATGGATGGATGGATGGATGGACAGAGAGACAGACAGACGGATGGACGGATGGATGGATGGATGGACGGACAGAGAGACAGACAGACAGACGGATGGATGGATGGATGGATGGATTGATGGATGGATAGATAGATAGATAGATAGATATGCATAATAATAATAATAATAATGAAAGCAGGAAATAACATCCCTAGTTTGATTCTTTTAACTTCTTGTGAAACCTGACATACATGATCAGGGAGCTTAAAGTTAAAAGCTGTAAATTGCAATAGATGTAATATTACAAATAATAATAATATATAATACATAAAATTAGATAATATCAAGAAATTCTGGAGATTTCCAGTGCATGGAAACAAACGGCCTAATACCAGACATTTTACTCTGTTCCATGTTCTTATAACTCGAGTCCAAACAACAGCTGAACCTTCCCAGAATTGACTCTCCAGGAATGGGCAGCGATATTAGTTCATTATTTATTAGATTAACTGGATATTTGAAGCCTTTACAAGATAAACTAGCAGTCACACGTCTTATTTAGCTGTGTTTTTGATCAATCAAATTCTGCCCCCTAATGGCAGGCCCCGTGGAGGCTCACTGGTTGGAGGCCAAAGATCCAGCGCTCTTTCATGTCTCCTATCGAGAGAAGATCTCACAAACATGGTAACTTGTGTTAAAGGCCTTTGATATTGCAGGTTATTCATCATACTTCTTACTGGTGCTCATAGATACAGTCTCTATTTCTTTATTTTTGTAGATTGTCCAGTGGTGTTGATGGCAAACAAACTTCAGGCTTAATGAATTATTAAATATCTTATGCTATTTCGCAAACTATTTTTTATGGAAGCCCTCAGAGTAAAAACAGTGATTGTGAGATAAATAAGAAATACAGACACATTGTGAGATATAAAGCCACGATTATGAAATAAATAAAGTTTTCTCACTTGGCCTTTTCCCCCCAGCTTCCTTAAGTTTTGCAACAATATTACACATGAAGGTTACAAAATATTCTAGATTAAATATCTGAACTTCATCTGAAGTGGATGCCATTGAAATTGATGATCACCATTCAAATGCAGGTCAGAATACTTGCTGCTAAATAAGACCGTTTATCCTTTACTTTGTAGCCGGTCCCATGTCATATTCATTGCATCCACAGACAGCTCACAATGGAAATTGATTCAAAACATTTTTTAAACAAAATAATAATAATAAATAATTAATCAATTAATAATATTACTTTTTTTAAGACTTTAGTTCTGAACAGGAAAAAAAGCTGATACATTGCCATATTTCAAACGGTATGATTCGCACACAAGGCCAATTTGTTTTCATTAGAAAATTATGATGGCTTGTTTAACTGCAAACAATGAATGACGCCATCAGTGAAACATGAATGTTTGTCTGTATTTTTTTCCCAGTTACCTCCAGGGATTGGCTGGCCGGGAATGAGTATGCAAACGCATCGGTTTGGTGACTGATGAACTGAAACATGACACCTGTTTATCCAGACATTTGGTCTGATGTGAAATATATGATAATGAAATTAATCTGCGATGACTGCGTTAAGTTGAGTGATTTCACAGTTCACATCCTGCATGACATGCACACTAAATTGATTTAATAACTTGGGCTGCCATCCACTAATTTGCTTTGATGTGATATCACTTCATTCTATGGTGTGAAGTGCATCTGCAAATTAAGTATTTACATCTTTATTGTAATTACTGGGGTTAATAAGGCTGTAAATAAGAGTAATCTGCATAAAAACAAGTTTTCAATTAGAAAGGTAAAGGTAATGCTGAAAAATAGTCTTAGTGGGATAATGAAAAAGTTATTATGCATAGCACACCCATTTGATGGCACCCTTCATAACATAATACAATTTTGTAATAAATAAGTAATGTGATGTATTAACCCTTTATAACAACCAAAATTTGAATTTAATGCGTTCCTAATGCATTTATAAAATATATATCAAATAAAGACTGACTAAACACCCATATTTCAACGCAAAAACCAATATTTAAAAATTAAGTTTAGTTTACTTACAATTGGAAACCAATTGACTCCATAAGTTTCACAGACAGGGTTTAGATTAAGCCAGGATTAAGCCTTAATTAAATTAGGACATTTAAGTAGCTTTTATAAACCTGCCCTAAAAAACATTGTTGTGCATTTTGAGACAAAGCATATCTAATAACAAATATTTTAAGGTATGCCAGTGTAAGTTGCTTTCAGTTAAAACAGCTCAAACACACATTTTGAACTAAAACACACATTTTAGTCTGGGACAAGGCTTAAGCTTGGAAGTTTAAATCCATGTTAAGTATAATAGTCTTTATTATGGAAGCTCGTTTCCGCCACAAAATGAAAAAGGTAATTGCGTCTTTTTATCTAACAATTCAGACTGAATTGCGAGATGTAAAATCGCAATTGCGAAAAAAGTCAGAATTCTGACCTTACAACACACAATTCTGACTTTATAAAAATAAAGAAATAAAGTCCGAATTGCGAGATGTAAATATATTTCATATTAGTAGTGGCCAAAAAAGATTTCTGCCCTAGGAAAGGTGAAATTGCATCTACTGCGCATAAAGAAAATATGAAGAGGTTGAATAAACAGCATCATCAAGCAGCAACAGCTCTGTCCTTCACAAGTTCCTTCCTTTAAAACGTCTTGATTACTTTGGTATTAAACCGACATGAAACCGAGTAGGGGGAGAAAATGACTTTCTGATGAAGTGTAATTCTTCCTGGAAATGTTGCACCTACACCGAGCTCGGCTTAAACTTTAATCTCAAAGTCTGGATGATGAAAGAAAAATAAAACATATGGATGATAAAGCTGCTGCTCCGCTTAATTGATGCTCCATTCAGCCTTGAAGCATCTGATTTAAAGAGCAAACTGTGTTGTAGATTGGCTCCCTGCTCCATTCTGCACGTGCATGCTAAAAAAATGAACAGTCACAATAACAGTATAAAGATGCCTATGGCAGTGACGAATGACGAAGTTATGTCTAAAATCTCTCCAAGATGCTCTGTAATTATGTTTGTCCAGTTATCCATTTATTTTCTATTTGAAGTCGACATGTCTGTATGGTAACTGAGGAGTGCAACAAATAAATCACATGACAGCAGTGTTTTTTTCTTTCACTTCCTTTTCAAACCAGCTAATAGCCTATCAGTCTGAATCCAACACATTGTTGATTATTTGATGAAGAAACTGCAGTGCATTGTCATGGGAGCAGAGTTAATGTGTCTACCTTCTTATTTCATTCATTATTAAACCGAATTTCATGTTGCAGCAACAGGACATTTTACAGGCAATGGCGAACAGAAACCAGTTTATTGGGTTATTTTATTGTGTTTGTGCCTGGCATCTTACTAAAATTCTCACCTTAAAAAAGTTTTTGAAAAGCCAAACATGTCAGTCTCTGTGTGACACGTCATTTATTTAAGCCACAAAATAACTTAATTCTGTAATATAAGTCTAATGAACGTAGAGGGTCCAGCGAGTCACGCATTTCCTGGAAAACCCACACTTCTGGATGTTTTGACTTCGTAATCGCTTTTTGAGAAGAGGGAGAAAATGGAGGCCTGAGCGACTTTAACATTCGGTCTGTCAGAGATGATAACATACGCAACAAATTATTTATTTGCAAACGACAACTGCATGGATACATCAGAAAGTGAACGGGCATCTGTTGTATCCATCCAGTGTAGACAGTGTTTGTGATTATAATGGGTTCTATTTGCCTTTGACGCGACGCAATGACGCTGGCATCCAGTGAAGAGCATATGACAGCCGTAAAGCGGCTGAACGCCAGTGGGCGGGGCCTATGTTGCGATGATGTATAACTATTCGTCGATGTCTTGCTCTGGAGGCAGTCATATGCAAATGTATTTGCCCATGTGACGTCACAAATCCCCCAACATCCAAACGAGCCATTTTTTTAAGCTTGATTAAATAAATGCTTTGTTTATAATGAGGACATTTTAAGCTATGAAACTTTCAGGTTGTTTTAATGGTAAAAAAAAAGAAAAAAAATGATCATATATAAACCCAGCAGAAATTTTGCGTGGGCAGCTTTTCTGCACACTTGTCTTGACCCAGAGTGTCTATGAATTAAATGAATATGAAAAGATCAAGGCAAATTTGATTTCTCATGTCATGACCCCGTTAAAGGTTCAGTTTGTGCAGTTTTAAATATAAAAGTCTCACTTCGTTTAAAGTGCATCTCTAAAGATGCTCAGTAAAGGCAGATGGAATTTCAACATGACAAGCATACGAAACTTAAACCAATGCCTGTCATGAAATTATTCATCACTGAGTTGCGATTAGCCCTTAACAGTAGCATTGAGAAGAGGAAATATGTCTTATTCTGGTATTCGCCAAAACGCAGTACTTGAGATAAGCAGCCAAATAAACACTCAATAAATAAGCACCCATGGATGGCCTTGTTTGAAGTTTGAAGGACAAAGTGGCTCATGGATTTTGTGAACTATGAAATTCAGTGTTTTGTGGCTTAAACTTATGAAAAGAAAAATATGGACAGTGGTCAAAGCTTCTGTTGTCTGGCAGTTCTTCTGAGAAGCTATTTGAGGCAATCTCCCATAAGAACCACATGATATTTGATATGCACATTATTTTTTTTCATGAAACATTTAAGGTCTGTTAGTTTCTTAAGGAATCTCTGCATCCCTTGAATTACTAGCGGCAGAATCTGTCTTCATCAAGAGACCCATTTATCTTCACAAGCCATCTTTGAGACAGGCTGTGGATATTATACAAACATTTAAATCCATTGGGAAATGAGTTGCTTGAAAATAAAATATTGTATTGACAGTAAATGGACGAACAGGCAGTGTACCAATACGATTTAAATTCAAGCAGCATTAGCCTTCATTAATATATGTCACAAGTAAAGCGGTCTAAAAGTATATTCCAAAAGTCTCTCATGGCAGCCGGAGGAGTTGAGCAAAACATCCACAGAGCTAATGATGGTAAAGGACGGAGGGTTGACATTAATTGCTGCATTGTGACAGCAATGAGTCATTTGTTTACTAAGCTTTCAGTGTTGCAGTGCTGTTCCTGAGCTTGATTTTACTCCTTAAATCGTTGCATTCATACGCAATAGGCTCTCACATCATCAGACATTTGCTTAAAAGAAGATTTTATCAAATATATATGAATTCTTTCATCATTTGCTTGTATTTATGTAATTCCAAACAACAAAAGAAATGACACAATATTATGACAAGGTGTTTTTTTAGGGCTTTTTTTCAACACACTCTCATAACAGTTCGTAACTATTTTATGTTTTGGTGTAAAACTTTGTCTCATCTGCAAGATAAAATCTGTACATACAATATTCATTGAGGAGGACCTTCATGCTGAAAATCACATTTACATATGAATCACTTACTAAAAAATGTTACAAAATCACCACCTCATAAAATATGTTTTCTCATGAGATCCATTTTTTTTCTTTGGTCCATCCATACAATGAAAGTCCCAAACATTCTTCAAAATATTTTCTTTTGCATTCTGAAGAATGTCTTAAGTGAACATAAACAGTTGAGAAAGAACACGTATGTGTATCAGTAGCTCATATTGTGCTCCGTTCCAGCTTGTAATTTGGATTTTTCTTGTTCTTGGAAATAACGTCTGGACAAAGTCTCAAAGTCGGACATTCGATCTGTGAACTCGGAGTACGTACATTGACCAACCCCCACCTCAGGGGGATGCGTCATTTGACGTCACCAAGATAAACGTTAAAACAAACTTTAATATTAGACATTAAGTTTATGTAATACTTCCTTCGTTTTTTACTTTTCGTCAGCTGTTTTTAAAGCAATTTATGTTGTTTTTATACTGTTTTTGCCATAATTGACACAAAAACATGATATGCTCTTGTTGTGTTGTGGCGACATCATGTTGTCAACATTTGAACGTAATGTTTGATTGCCTGGAACTCACAACTCACTGAGGTCTGTGGGACATTGGGACCTTTCAGTGGGACATTTCATTTGGGATATTCCCATGACCAACCTCATCTGGAACGCAGCATTAGTTCTTAAAGTGACAGCAGCCTAATGAATAAATCATTACTGCCATCTGTGTAGGCCTACTTAATGTTAATAAAACAACAAAGACAGAAAGATCTGAGAAAAAAAACTCACTGCTCTTGACTGAATAACTTTTGTAACTTAAATAAGGATTAATACTTTTTTTTTACATTCCAATTAGAATCCAAATGCAGCTAATTTAATAAAGGAAACAGGTCACACAAAGAAACACGGAACTCAGAACAGGAACATGGAGAACACTACAAGCAACAATGACCAACAAACAACTGAAGAACAGAGGTATAAATACACAGGCAAACAAGCTAAACAAGATAACAAGTTGGTGTGGTTAAACTGAAACACCTGGGAAGACTAATCAACATAACGGGGAACAGCTGAACATGGGACAAGACACATGGCAGGATCACATGACGAACAGGGAATCACATGACAGACAAGAACAAGGAACAAGACACAAAACTCACATCGTGACATAGCCCCCCCTCTATGGGCGGCTCCCGACGCCCATCAAAACAAAAAAAAACAAGTTCAGGAGGGTGTTGAAGCGGAGGCGGTCTTGGGGGAGGGATGGAGGGCCAGGTCCGTTCAGGGGAACGGGTCCAGGGCATTGCGAAGGCGGACCTGGGTCGTGAAGCGTGGGCGACAAGGGCAGAGCAGGAACTACAGACGACCAGGGCGGAGCAGGATGAGGCGGCGGCCAGGGCAGAGCAGGATGTGCAGGCGGCCAGGGCGGAGCAGGATGCGCAGGCAACAGGGCGGAGACCCCTCGGGCAGCCACCGCTGTGAGGACCCTTCGGGCGGCCACGGCGGTGAGGACCCCTCGGGCGGCCAATTTTCTTGGGGGTAGCTACAGGGTCATAGGGTGGAGTAGGCTCAGGAACAGACACCGGCTCGGGAACAGGAACAGACACCGGCTCGGCCATCCTGTCCAGAGACACTGGCTTGGCGGCGGCCGTCTTGTCCGGAGACTCTGGCTCGGCAGAAGGGACGTGAACAGTCTCTGGCTCGGCAGACGGGACGTGAACAGTCTCTGGCTCGGCAGAAGGGACGTGAACAGTCTCTGGCTCGGCAGACGGGACGTGAACAGTCTCTGGCTCGGCAGACGGGACGTGAACAGTCTCTGGCTCGGCAGACGGGACGTGAACAGTCTCTGGCTCGGCAGACGGGACGTGAACAGTCTCTGGCTCGGCAGACGGGACGTGAACAGTCTCTGGCTCGGCAGACGGGACGCGAACAGTCTCTGGCTCGGCAGACGGGACGCGAACAGTCTCTGGCTCGGCAGACGGGACGCGAACAGTCTCTGGCTTGGCAGACGGGACGTGAACAGTCTCTGGCTCGGCAGACGTGAAGCGGAGGCTCTGCGTGGCTGACGAGAAGCTCTGGCTCGGCAGGCGTGATGTGAACAGGCTCGGCGGCGGCCATCTTGTCCGGAGACACTGGCACGGCAGACGTGACCAGTCTCTGGATCGGCAGAGGCGAAGCGAACAGTCTCTGGATCGGCAGACGCACCAGGTCGCTGGGGTGGGGCCGGCAGGGCGAGCAGCTTGAGCGGGGCCGGCAGAGCAAGGCGCCTGGGCGGCGCGTCAGGGATGGCAGTCACCTCCGAGATGGTCTCTGGGTTAGGAGCCACCGGACAAGTCGTTGAGGAGGCCTTTCTCCTCCTTCTCAGTCTCCGGACCACCGGAACTGGGACCACCGGCGAAGGCTCTGTGCTAGAGGGAACCAGTGGCGACCTGGCATGCCACGGGAGGAAGCTCTCCAGACATCTGGACTGGAGATTGCCTCTCTCCAGTCCAGCCCGGAGAGATCGGGGAGCTCCCTCGGGTCGACCTCCTTAGCCCCCAGTCGGTATCACAACTTAATCACCTCATCACCTAGAGAGCAGGAGGCAGCAAAAGGAACAAACCCCCAGGTATACTGGAACAGATCGAGGCTATCCAGGGCCAAGGCCACGATCTGTTCAGCGAACTCCCGGCTCATGCTGTTGAGATCAGGTTGATCAGGCGAGATCCGTACTGCTGGATTGATGTTGGTCGGTCGTTCTGCAATAACGCGGCAAGGACGAAACAGAGAGAGAATCCAAATGCAGCTAATTTAATAAAGGAAACAGGTCACACAAAGAAACACGGAACTCTGGACAGGAACATGGAGAACACTACAAGCAACAATGACCGACAAACAACAACTGAAGAAAAGAGGTATAAATACACAGGGAAACAAGCTAAACAAGATAACAAGGGGGTGTGGTTAAACTGAAACACCTGGGAAGACTAATCAACATAACGGGGAACAGCTGAACATAGGACAAGACACATGGCAGGATCACATGCCAAACAGGGAATCACATGACAGACAAGAACAAGGAACAAGACACAAAACTCACACCGTGACAATTACATTTTGGTGTCATAACTGCCTGTTTTTGCAGTTTCATGGCTGGTAATTTTTTAATTTTGTTTAGTCACTGGCCATTGGCAGGTGTGGCAAAAAGTTAGTTTTAGGCCCTGTATGTACCTGAAAATATCCGTAAAATGATTTTGTGTAACAATGTCTTAGGTGACATGTTACATAATTCTAAATTCATTTAATTCTAAAACTAAATTTGATATGTATTTTATACAGTATATGACTAAATAAATACTATGACAAATTGCTTTTGATGTTTCTTATTTGCAAGTCACATTGCATTAAATCATCTGCTAAATTAATACATGTAAACACAATTATCAAAGAATGAGTCAACAATAGATATTGCATGACTATAAATAATTATCATTAAATAAAGAATTTATATTGATGACAGTCTATCCCACCGGAAATTGAAAGTCAAGCACATTGTGGAATACAGTATTTTTTGCAGTATGGTTTGTTGTATACTGGCCATTTTTTCAAATGTATGTACAGTACATCAAATATGTACAGTATGTACTGCAGCATATTCCCTTCAACATGCTGTGTGATATTTCAGAATCAGTTCTCCGATCCCCCCCAGATCTCTTGTATTAGAGCTGGCAAAGTGGTTTTGATCATACACGGTGAAATATTCACTTTAAACATACTGTACTTGCTGTTTTGTGTAATCATGTGCAGGAGCATATCGAATAATTCAGGAGAAACTTGACCGAGCCATTACATTTAATTACTTTTAAACTGGGCTGTCACTTCTGTGGAGGACTACTTAATTAGCGACAAATTAGTCCAAAGTGCTGTAAAGAAACCATCCAAGTGACCTGAAAGGAAATTCACTCTAAATAGCCAGTCAGTGCAAAATCATGGAATACATGATACAATTACAATAATAATGGATTTTAGCAACACATGCGACAATTATAATAATAATGCCCTTCTGGAAATACCTGGGATTCATGTGAGGTCTAAGTCACAATTAGAACCTCCTATCATGCGTGATAAATATTCAAGAATAATGCATTGCGGCTACAATAATTATCGTTTGAATATGGCGAGGTTCGGGTGGGGTTCACTGATGCAACCATGGTTACAGATGCTTTAATTGACAAGGAAGAATTTCGAAGCGGTTTTCTCTTCACTGTTGACTTTTGAAATAGCTTGGTCTGCAAAGCCCCCCCCCCCCCCTCTTTCAAAGTCAAACTGAAAGTTTACATTCAGCACAGTATGGAATGTGGGCGGTATAGCGTATTTTCTGGCGCTTGGAAGTGGAAAGTTGCCGAAACAAGCAAAGGCAAAGCAGCAGGGAAACAGTCTCTGGAATAGATGTACTGTAATTTGCTTTGGATAAAAACGTCCCCTTAATTATTACTTTCTTAAAAGTGGGTGGCACCTGTAGTCATCGAGGTAAAACATGGTCTGCATCTTTAGGGGTGTAATTCAGTAGGATTGCAGTGAGCTAAGAATAGTTTTGGAACTGTATTACCTTTTCAAGTCTTTGAGTCGTCATTGACATGCTGCTGACTATAATGAGCAGGAATACTATTCCATTATCTATTCTAGCCATTAGTGCCACTCATGAAATCACTTCCTCTGTTGGGTTGCCATGGTTGCTGGCCTTCAACATTAAACATGTTAACAGTTGTCACCCTAACACAGCTAATTTTCCAATATTACCTTGGAGTCATGAAAAAAAGTTTCGTAAAAATTCAAAAACCTAACAGTCTACTAATACTCTAAAGAGAGTTAGTTAACTTGTAGTTGCAAAGTTACCTATTGTTCGTAGAATGTCTAATGTGGACTATCGGCATTAGATAATGATTTTACTATATTCTGAGAATTATTTTACTTCATTCACCAAGACAGTATCACATAAAATAATATGTAAGGATGTATAATGTCCATTCAGAGATCATTATCGCAAAATAAACTCAACCATGGTGATTAAGACAATCATTTATTATAAAATTAATTATGACTGTACATTATCTCACATATTATATCGCTAATAGAAAATAAAAATGGCCCAAAAACTGATTTAAGTTTAAATATCCTGGTCAAGTTTTCATATATATATATATATATATATATATATATATATATATATATATATATATATATATATATATAAATGTATGTATAGAGAGAGAGAGAGAGAGAGAGAGAGAGAGAGAGAGAGAGAGAGAGAGAGAGAGAGAGAGCACTGTTTATTAATACTGTAAACTGTAGATATTTCCAGGTTATGCAAGTAAAGATTCCAATAACGGTTTATTTTAAGGTAGTTACATAGTAACTTTATGCATAAGTTAAGCCTAACCTAAACTCTAACTTTTAACCTGTAAATGCATGCATATTAGTCAGTACTTATTTGCGTAATTACACTGTAACAACATCAATAGTGTAACCAAGATTCCTAAGCAAATGTTGATAAGTGTTATTGACTTAGAGAAATTGGCCCTTATCCATATTTTCTTTTCTCAAGTTTATTGGTTCAGTTTAGGTTGCAAATCAATTCATAAATACAAACCGTATACATTAAGTATAATAAATTTAATATAGACAGCTGACATTTCTTTGCATCAATAAATTTCTCTCTACAACACGTATGCTTTGCATAGAATATGGGAGGATTTTTATCATTGTTACCTCAAAAAAAAAAGAAAAAAAACCTACCGAAAAGTTCAATGAGTTTCCAGTCATCACAAAATGTCAAACAAAAGTTTAATGTCACTGAATTTCTGCAAAGTGGCCAACAAAAGTCTGATAGACCAAATACAGGAAACAATTCTGCACACCATTTTGAAGAAAACCAAAATAAGTGAGCCCCAGCTTCAACTGAAGGCATTTAGTCTTGTAATATTAGCTATTTATGTAATCAAATTCTCAATTTTATTTACACAAACGTATACATGTGGGAGACTCATCCAGTATAGCTGTCACACATTGAAAGCTAGGTTACGCTAGAGCTGATGTGTTGTTTTACTATCAAAAAATATATGAAACATTTTGTGCTCCTCGTACAAAATCGTACATACACGTTGTTCTGAAGTAAAGTCTGGGAGAAGAGATGAAACTAAATGCTATAACTTTTCCTGAACACTCAAATGGCTGTAGATTAAAACCTTTATTCAGCACAAAAATTCATCAAACAATATAATGAGCACATCAAACAACAGAAGTATCCGTCCTAATCTCCTGCTTTTAGTTGAGTCGTTCAATACAGGGGAAAGATCAAACAAACGTAACGTGTAGTACGCGTAATGTTTTTGCTCTAACCTCATTCAATTATGTCACTGGCGTCCGTCTTTTAGTGTCAAGCAAGAGTTTATTACAATAGTAATCAAGCACACACACACACACACACACACACACACACACACACACACACACACACACACACACACACACACACACACACACACACACACACACACACACACGATATCAAATTTCAAATTCTCCTGAAAAATCAAAAGAATGAATATGATTAAGCCCTTCTGTGATGCTGTGTTGTACCCTACAGAGTTCCCTGTGTTCCTGTCTCCTTTCACTACCCATAGAATTTACTATGTTAATTGGATGTTAATTTAAACGCCATGATCACAGCTGTCACTCCTCATTGCTTCAGATATAGTGGGCAAGTGGCAATGAATTACAGCGAGAACCATTTAAATTATATCACAGGATTTTTTTCTTCATATTTCAGTGGAATATAACCCTCTGGAGTGTGAAATGTAATTATACAAGAGACAAGATTCAGGGTTTCATATAGGGTCAGTCGAGATCTACATTAAGAACAATCAATGCGTCCGAAATCATGTACTGTCTGAGTAGGTACTACATTTGAATTTGAACTTACTTTGCAACCGTTAAAAAAGTATGCATTATGAATATGGGTAGTATGTACTGCTGTACATCCGCCATGTTGTCACCGTCACATGAACCACCAGGTCAGTTGCGTCGCTTCACTTCCATTCATAAATCCTGTCCCGTGGCCTCATGGGATAGTAAAGTGTCCGGCGAATGCACACTTCAGAATCTCTCCGGAAGTAGTTGGTCTTCTGGGGACTTTTTGCATTCTGATTTTGAATACTATGAATTCAGACATACTACCGTACTGTTTTTCGCATACTACTGCATATAGAAGGGAAGTATTCGATTTCGGAAGCAGCGAATGTGTCTTTTGCATTTGCATTCTGGCATATGGTGTATACTATATTGTATACAAGCTACCGTTCAAAACTTCAGTAAGGGTCAGTAAGGTTTCTTTTGGTAACACTCTATTTGAAACCTTTTATATAATGCATTATAAAAGTATTTTTTAATGCATTCACTATGCATCTCCTAATGCATTGTATGATTTTATGAATAGTTGTAAACAGTTATATTACATTAGGTCACACTTTAAATAAGTCTGTCTTTAACTACCATGTACTTCCATCAAAAAATAATTATTATATTATTTTACAGTGTCATTGTTGTGCATATTACATGTAGTTACTATAGTAATAACTATAAATTAAGCATAATTACATGCAACTAACCCAAAACCAAACCAAAGCCTAATCCTATCCCTATGGTAAGTATTTCAATACTTGAATGTATAATTACAGTGTCACTAAGACACCTTAAAATCAAGTGTAACCCTTTATTTTAAGGTGATGTAGTTACATTGTACTTACTCAAACATGTAATATTAATTACCTACATGCACTTACTATTGAGTAATGGTTAAGATTTGGTTAAGGGTTAGTTACCTGTAATTATGCATAATTTACTGTTATTACTACAATAAGTACATGTAGTAATGTGTAACTACGTCACCTTAAAATAAAGTGATACCCTTTATTTTACCGTCCTGTTTCGCAAATACATACTATGCACTTATTGTAGTAATGACACTAACTGGGTAATAACTACCAACCCTGGACCTACCCCTAAACCTAACCTTAACCCATGTTGTTACCTTATATTACTCAATATTTTCGCTGGGAAGTACACTGTACCTAACAATTATCACTTTATTTTACAGTATGTGCACTTTCAATGTGTTTACAATGTACTTATTGTGTTGATGTTGTATTGCAAAACACTTTTGCTGCTATTGAGGTGGGTTACAGGTGCGGTTAGGGGTGAGTTTGGTGGTATGGGTAGGTTTAAGGGTGCGTTACGATGTACGGAAAAGGTCAAATGTGTAATTATAGATGAAATTACATGCAGGTATTCAAATGTCAAAACATGTATGTACAGAATAAGTGCATTGTATCAAATGATTAATTTAAAAATTAGTACATATAGCAGTTAAAGACCCTTAATATAAAGTGGGACCAAAAAACCCAAACTCTTGAACGGTAGTGTATGTACAGTATAACAACAAAAACAAAATTAGCCAATTCCTCTTTTAGTCTTGGGAATTGGGAAGTGTGAACTTTCAATTCATTTTCAACAGCTTTGTTACATGACAGCTTTGCTTTTTGGTTTGTGTGTCTTGGTTTGTTTAGCACATTTTAGTGTTCAATTATACAGAAAGAACAAAAGTCAGGCTTGACACACAAAAAAACAGTAAAAACATCCACACATCAATAAAGTGTTTCTCCCAAACTCAACTTTTCTTCATTCCTTGCCAAGCCAAAAACAAAAGAATTTTAAACAAAAATCTGAAATGCACACAACGTGTGAGTTTGGGGGTCACTGGGTTTCTCAACATTTTTTATGCAATTAAAAAAGTTGATCTGTGTGAGCAAAAAACAAGTAACTTAAATGCATGTCTCCTTGTCTAAATAAAAGTCAGTGGGGTGTGCTTCTTGCCACGAGTGCATTGTATTAAGGCACAGGCGCTGTTCTCCTTTTTGAACAGAGTGGGTGCATGGGTTCCATCCCAGTGCAAGCACAGTTTTGGTTCAGGTGATCACCATCATGAGAGGCATCCCACATGGAGGACTATCAATGTAGGAATTGAGTAATAATACAAAATGAGATGTTACAAATAGTTTTGACCTCAAAACAAAAGAAAACTGACGCATTTATGTGGCGTATGCAAGATAAAGCACCCACTGTACTTTCCTCAGCAAAACATGGATTGACTCTGATTGAAAAAGAGGACACTAATGAGAAAAAGCGAGGTATGCGCGACTTTAATGATGTGTCAAATGGTTTTCTGGTGATCACCTTGAAAGTTTCTGGTTCAAACGTTGTTTTACAAAGTTTTTTCACGAATCTTGAGGAAATCCTTTCTTCAAGAGGAACGAGTCCTCTGTATGTATGAGTGTAATGTAGTGTGTGTGTGTGTGGGAGCGAGTTTGTGTGTATCTAGAGGCATAAGTTGCTGCTGATCTGGCAAGTGGAGCCAGTTCCTGCTTGTGATAAGAAGAGTTTTCCGTTGGGACAGACACACACCTCAAAGACAGTCTGTCTAGTTCCAGAGGGGGAGGGGGCTTTTCCCTCCGGCAGACGTAGGAGCTTGATTTTCCTGGCATCCAAGGTGATCTAAAGAGATAGAAAGGAGAGGATCAGAAGTTTATTTCATTGTTTCACATTACAGATATTTTAAATAAACATACCTTCAATCGGTTTATGTCACTTTCCATGAACAAGGTACAATGTAGGTGCTTTATTGTCAACCTCAGAGGCCTTTATTGTTCATTCTTTGTTTTAATATTACTTTTTAAAGCCTTTTACTAAAACTTGGGACATGTCTAAAAGTATGAATTTGTTATTTTATAGCAATAAACATTTAAATCAACATCAAAATGAAATAATAAGTTACTTTGGGACCTTATGGTGGTTTATAGTCAGAGATGCACTTGTATTTTCCATGGGGGGGATAATTAACGATAATTAACTGTTAAATTAAACAGTTTAATTAACTGTTAATTAAAATGATAGATTTTGTTAATAAAATGACAATACTTACAAATATTTTACTACAATGAATATCATTATCATAATGTTAAAAGTTTTGATTTTTTATGTTTTTGAAAGAAGTCCTCACTCTTTCAGAAATCTTTGTGATATGCTGATTTGCTGCTCAATTATTCTGAACTATAATTGGAACTCAATTGTTAATAATGATTCTTATTATCAACTGTTTTTAATATTTTTTTGTGGAAAATTAGGATGAATAGAAAGTTTAAAAGAACAGCATTTTTTTTTAATGGAAATCTTTTATAACATTTTAATTGTCGTTACTGTCACATTTGATCAATTTAAATTGTAACAATGTTCCACAAAATTACAGTTTACTGCATTTCTAATCAAATAATATGCAGCCTTGGTGAGAATTAGAGCCTTCTTTCAAAAACAGAATAAAACAGAAATCCTTCAAAACTTTTGACTGGTAGTGTATGTCGACATGATTTTATGACATTGTTACTATATGACTTTAATTGTTGGATACAGCAGAGGAGGTCAAGGTCTCTGAGGTGAACAGGCCAACATCCCTATTTTAAGAGAATTAGATGTGCTTAAAACTAGACACATTTCACACTACATTAATTTAATGTTAGATAATAATGTACCATATTCATAGAAAGTGGTAAAGATTAGATCCATGCTTATTTTTCTCTTTAGAACTCTCATATTGTAGGCCCAAAAAGACCAGCATTGTCATTTTATTGAACAAAATATTCCATCTCGCAGTCTGTTCATCCAAGCCAAGTCCTCTAACCTCCTTCATCCAACCAATCGTAGCAGTTTCAGTGACATAAGCACTCCAGTAAGTCCCGGTTAGACACACTTTTAGCCCTTTACCCAAGCTGCTCCTATCTCGTTTCTCACTTTCTATTTTTCATGGGACCCTTGAGAAAGCATGTATTACCAAGGCTGAGAGAGGAGCTAGTCAAGGTATAAAAAGGTAAGAGGAGTCATTACTGACAGCCTCAAGGAAGCATTCCCGTCAAATGACCTGAAACACTTTTTAAGCAGGGGTCTCAGCTGACTTCCCAAGACATCTGCTACCGAGCAAATTCGAGTGAGGGAGGGCTTCCCCCCCTCCTCTGTGGTGGCTAATGTGCAAACCTCCAGACTAATTGTGGTGGAACTGTCAAGGGGGCAGTCGGGCCGGCGGAGGTTTCTGGTAAAAAAAGAGCAACAAATGAAAGTGCTGAGGGGTACTGGAGTGGAATATGCGACAGACGGGGGAAAGTCAAGAAAGCATAACCTGAAACTATGAGAGCTGATTTAAGCTCGGCCCCTTGACCTCACTGGGACTCGTTTATCTATCAATCTGCAAGTCAATTGGCAAAACCCAGGGGCGTAGCAATTATTATAAATGTGGGACATGTCCCCCATTACTCTTTTAGAAATTTCTGCATTAGTTCCTATTCTTTTTTTTTTTTTTTTTTTTTTTTTTGCGAGAGCATGGATAATTGTGACGCTTTGCTCATTTATTCAAAAAATATTTATGGTAAAGCTCTGAAATTTTCCCCCCACTTTGGCATGTTAGCAGATATTAGCTGGGCCAATTAAATGGATGCGCTTTCGGGGAGGGGGGATTTCTGTGTTTAAGTTCTGTTTTGTGATCTGGTTTTCCCCTGTCTTTGTGATCTTGGTTTAGTCCTGTTAGTGTTTCCCGGTCTGTTTAATTAGTAATTCCCTTCACCTGTGTTCTGTTTATCATCCTATTAGTCCCTGTTCATTTAAGCCCTGTGTTTTCCCTCAGCGTTTGTTGATCGCGGTCGATGTATGGTTGTGTGTTCCTGAGTTTTCCTGAGTTTTCCTGTGTTTTCCTGTAACCTGAGTTTGTGAATAAACCAGCTGCATTGAAATTCTGTTCCCTCGTCTTCAGTATCCTGCAACAACCCTGACAGTATGGTTATTTTAGTCAAGGCACAACCTTCTCAAACACTAAACATTTAAAACTATGAAAGATGGGCTTTGTATCTGAGAGCAATCAAGATTTTTTTTTATTTTTATGCAAATAAATATAAAGATATTTAAAGTGCATTATGATGGCGCATGCAAACATGTTCACTGTTACAGAATTATGATGAAAATGAAACAAAAAAAATAACAAAATGAGGTTTTATTTTTACTCATTCAAACATTTTTGAAATATCTATGTCTGAAATTGTTTGTCAATTTGCAAGAATGCATTTGTTTTATTATTGTGCTTCCATACGTATCAGGCATGTGGAAGCACATTTCAGCTTCGTAGTACAAAAATAAAACAGGTAATTATGAAATAAAATGTAAAATAATTTCACACTGTGAAGTATAAAGTCCCAATTATGAAAAATTATTTTGCAGCTGTGAGATATAAAGTTGCAATTATGACAAATAAAGCCATAACCACTTTATTAATTTAGTCTGAAGCTGAATTCATTAAAATGCATTACAATTCCCGTAAGCAGATTCCAACTGTATCTCTTAAAAAACAACCAACAGCTCATTTATCAACACATTACCATGTCTGTACAATAAATCCACAGATATTTGAGTCGGATACCTGACAAACATATTGAATTACAGCATGAATGTTTAACTAAACGTCTGCTTTCCTCTGAAGATGAGAAGAGGACATATGGATGTAGATGGAGGGCTTGTTTTGATGACAATTAATAGCAGATGGAGTTGTCACAACACAGAGTAGATTAACTACAGCATCAGGACTCCCAGCACAGAATGAAGGACAGTTACCTCTCCATCTTTTGACTCCAGGCGTAAATCGCTCCTACAGGTCGCTTGGAAATCCCCTGCGTCGGCTTCTATCTTCACTCCTTTAGGTGCCTCCATGTAAAGCGAACGTGTGGGAGACTCCAGCCTGAGCAGAAGACATCACAAAATAGAATGTGTTTCTGAATAAGACCTTCAAATCAGATCAAAATGGCCCAAAATGTTACAGCAATGAAGCTGATGAGACTTCATTGCTTCAAAGTTCATGATTCCCTGGAGGCAATGCAATTCAAGCCATCTCATTTTTATCACCAAATGTAATTGAAAGATTTTTGAGAATATCCCGAGTGTATAATATGAGAATTATGAAACATTCAGTTCAACATTCAGATGTTAATCAAGACACTTTGGGAATTATATAAATTTGGAGTGTTTATTATTATTTTTTGAGACAATTTCTGTATAGACATTTACTACATAGAGATCAAAACAAAACCAAAAACATAACATTTACACAATTATTTATAAAAAAAAGATACATTCATTTATCACACTTTGGCCTTTTGGCCCTGTTTACGCCTGGTATTAAGATGTGTTTTGGTCGATCGGATCACAAGTAGACGAGGGACACATTCCCGTTTACACCTGGTGTAACCATGAGACCTGGTGTACCTGGTCTCTTTTGCCCACTTTCAACCACTTCTGTCCTGATGTCTTTGAGGGGAGGGTCTACATGTAGGTAAAGTATTTTTTTCAGATCTTTTGATCTAATGAATAAAATAAGCTTGTGCAATTTATATATGAACGCACCCGGAGACGATGGAGAAATATACGGAGAGCTCCAGCTTTCATTTCTGCTCAGACATACGCAAGATCACACCGAATGCTGTGAGACCATGTTAGAAATCATGAATGGTGAGAGAACATTGTAAATTTTTCGTCTTCATTCAAATTTTGGTCTACAGCTGACAAAGTTTAAATCCCGTCTGTCTAGCACACTTTCCATGATGTTTGCACATCAGGTCAGCAGCGAAGAGTAGGCGGTCTTTTGTGGATGTTAGAATGCATTTGACCACATGAGCATTTACACTACGAAAGCAATCCATTCTAATGCGTTTTCAACTTTCAAGTACCTCTAGAAGTGGCAGAAAGTGGACAAGCTCAAAACGATTTAGACCCCGTTTACACCTGCATTTAGTGACGTCCACTTGTGATCCGATCAACCAAAACTTAGAACCAGGTTTACAGTAAACAGGGCCTTTTTGTTGACATACCCACAATTATGAGTAAACAATTGTTTTGCCCAACAGATATTCGAAAAAGTTTTTTTTTTTTTATAAAAAAAGGACATGCAAATAATGCAAGATGAAACAGTAAAGTATTTTAAATACTCATGTGGCACAATGATAATTTTTTTTAAATAAAATGTCATAAATATATTTACAATATCTATTTATATTTGATTATATTTAATAGAAAATTATATTTTAACAAAATTATTGTTTTACAATAAAATATGTATTAAAACATAATTATACTATTTAATAATTATTGTTTAGCAATATTTATAAAACATGTTTTATTTTATAGTAATAAAATAGTATGTCTGTATATTATATTTAAATTGCAAAAGATACAAATAATTTCTTTAAAAAAAAAAGTTTTTGAAAATGGCTTTTTATGAAAAACTCACATGATACAACACAATGACCTGCTAGTTAATGAGCTGTATACGAGATCTGATTAGCACGTTAGTAGGCGAAGCGAAAGTAAGTGAAAAGATGTGAAGGGCCAATCTGATGCAAATTACTAATAACAATAGGGAAGATGATGAGACCTAGCTCAGTAGAGATTTAATTGAAAAAATCACTTATTATTTTTATATATTATACATATTTTTATATATCAAAGAAAAATTAGGATCATTAGCTTGATGAAACATGAAAGCGTCCTTTATTATCCTGAACCCGGCATTCAACCTTTTGAATTTCAAACAGTCAGCATCTGCGTGATATCGGTATTCACAGGGAGGTGGAGCAGAAACACAGGAGCTGTCAAATAGGACATTTAAGCAGATTAGGGTTGGTGCACGGCAGTCGCCCCTACCAGGGATAAAAGGGAGTTGACTAATTTGTCGCAGGTAGAAAAACAAAGGGAAAATCTAATTTACCCCCTCTGGGTTTGAGAGATATATTAGGACGAAGGCAACACAACCTGCCAAGGGAATACAGCCCATTTAGCCAACAAATGCAGCTGCAAAGAAAGAGAAACAGAAGAGGAGTTCAAATAAACCTGTACAGTAGCTTGAACGGTAGCATGGCGCTAACTATGTGGCTGTAAACCTGGGAGCTACCTTAAATGTTGGTGCCACCTATGCATTCAGCTTGATTCAGTGGTGTTAAATAATATTTCTGACCACATGAAATGCGTCTTTTCATAGAAGTCTATTCCAAATGTAAATACCTAAAGCAGTGGTTAGCATTAACGGTTAGCATTCCCACTCAACTAAAAGGCATTTGCTGGGCTGGTGCATATGTTTCATAATTTCTAATGGTCTTTTTTAATGGTCTCCGTTCATGTCCATGTTGAAATCTGCCATGTGTCTGATGAATTTATGCCAAAATACTACAGTTTTTGACTGGATGCACACGTAAACAACAAAAAAATATGAAACATGTTTTCTTCTCCCTTTTAAATCAAATCAAGCCTATATTTACTTTCCTAATACTGCACAATTTAATAGTTAGGTGTGTTTTTATAGCATACTGGCATTCAGCGGTCTATTTACATTTAGCCTGCTCACAGCTAATGACAACATTGCTTCTAGCCATGACATTTTTTTACACTTTACAAGTTTTATGCATTTTAGTCATAATGTGTTTCTCTCAGTCCTGTACGAACCAGCAAACTCGATACAAAACACAAAACAACAATGCAGACAGGTTAAACAGGTGCCTCCATCAGTTTTCAGCAATGCCACTAATTTCCATACATTTAGCTTTTTACAGCCTTACACTCTCACTGAGGACTATTTCAAACTTGCTGTTACAATGTTCCATCCCGCCATTGGCTAAGCTGATAATTCCCAGTACATTTATTCAATGATAATGAAAGGACCCAAGGGTGCTGTGACCATGCGCACGGTGCACAGCATCCACCCAATTACCCCCAGAAATACAGGCCTCAATGGGGCTCAGCAAGACAGTTCTGGACTCTTTTCAACTCGGATTGGAGTGATGACCAACGGGTCATGAGCAGCGAGCTCGATTCCATGACCAAGCGCATATCTTTAAATAATTACCGCCTACTTAAGCTGCAAGGTAGAACGGACATGGCTGTTGAACAGAAAAGATAAGAGATACCACAGAAGCGCTCTTGTTATATTACATGCACACTATAAAATGTGTTTTATGGCCTATTGTTTCACCGTATGCCTCGTTCTCCATTTATACTCACTGTCTTCCCAACTTTTATGGACTGCAAATTTTCCACAGTCAGCCTGTACCTGCTACAGTCCAGTGTCTTAAAAAGTGTGATTATTTCTCACTCTTGAATTATGGGAAAGGAATTAAATAATACAATTTTAAATCCGTATTGACAACGTAGAATTACAAAGACAATAACGTTTTGTGCTGAAACCCACACCATTCCAAATTGCTACCTGCCAAGCCTTTCAGTCTAATGAAAAAGGGTTTGAATTTTACTTCAGCCCGGATGGAGAGCATGTCATGCAAAACAATAAAACAAAGGGTCAAAATTTCATTTCATATTCAGTCAAGAAAGACTCTGGGATTTGAAAAACATCATATCTAAAAAAAATCATCAAGCAACAGTTGAAACTTGGATGATGTCCAATAGTCTTGACTCAAAGATTAAAATCACAAAACTTGGGGAAAAAGTGTCACGCCAAGTCTTTGTCGTGTGAAGAATTTAAAGGCACTGTCAGTAAATACAAGAAGGTTTATAATACCCAGGAATAGCTATCTGTTAGCATTCTCATTTAACTCAATGGCACTTCTTTGGCTAGGGCAGGACCCACAACCCGATGTAAAAGGCAGCAGACAATTATCCGACAAAATATCCATTTCCAAGAAAATCCATGTCCATTTCATGCTTTTAAGAGTCCTCCAAAAAAAGAATCAGACACTGCTCTGTTGGCTTGGTGGTCTTATGTGGTCTCCCAGCTTGGTCAGGCTGGTTTGTTGGCTGATTTTAGAGAGGTTTTGTGGGTTTTTATCTGTAGCAGCTGAGATAGTCCATCTTAAAGCAGCTAAGACCAGCTTAACGTAGTCTCAGACTCAGACTTCATGCCCACGGACCATTGGGTGAATGTCAGATGCATGAGGCACACAAAATGTGAAACAGTATGTGAAGTTTGCGGCACCATTTTTTAAGTAAACTTGCTCAATGTTCTTGAATGAATAATCTATTAGATGCACACTGGTCTGTACAAAACTAACTGTGATTGGTTGACTTACATAATGGTCAGAGCTCATCTTGGGGCGGTCCTTGGCCAATGAAAGCTGTGATTGAGTCTAGTCATGTCAGTGTAAAAGTAGCTTCTTCTTGTTTAAGCATTGTATGTCCCTCGGTTTTGGGGTCATGGTTCGATATGAGTTTGGTACAGCAAAGAGCAACGAATCCCCAATGCTATGTATCTTTTCATTTATTTTTAACAGACAGTGATGCAAATTACAGTTTGTTCCACCTAGAGTTATTTAGTCCGCCTGAGGTAGTTGGTACAGAACAGCCTCCTTTCGTGTATTAAACACTAAGCAGTAAACAGAATGCACTATTGCATAGACTTTTTTTTTTGAAGGCCTGATAAAAAACAAACAAAAGTTATTTGGTCACAATCAGCAACAAAAATGAAAAGTATCTCT
This sequence comes from Meda fulgida, assembly GCA_030578275.1. Classification (NCBI taxonomy): domain Eukaryota; kingdom Metazoa; phylum Chordata; class Actinopteri; order Cypriniformes; family Leuciscidae; genus Meda; species Meda fulgida. The sequence continues at coordinate 21,983,226 of CM060636.1, forward strand.
TGTGTTATACAAGTACAAAATAGAATAATGAAAAATAAAACCCTCATTATATCGGCGGAAAAAAATTAAAATACTCCGTAATTTATGGTCATACAGATCATCATAGACATCATTCTAAACTGTAAAGGGTCTATTTTTATTTCTGTGCACTAAAAATAAAAACAAAACGTGTTTTTGTAAAATAAAGAAAACAACAGAATGCGGTTCCCTTTCGAAAGGGAACTCGCACTGCGTCAATGCCGCTTTGGGGAACGATATACCCACGCCGCCATGCTAAGGGGACTGCATGCCAGGTGGCAGTGACAACTGTCAGAACTGGCAAATTCAAATGAAACGCTAGAACCACTCACCCTCAGGTCACACTGGGCTGTCAGTGACAGCATTCCCTACGGTACATAAACATGGTTAAATGAAAGGCCTTCCTGGGCCTGCTCAGGGCTTGGAACCACAGCTTCCAATTAGAAGGGGTCCCTTCTAGGGAATGTGGCTAGGGAACCCGAAGGAGCCCCAGCCAATCACTATTCAGGCGAACGTACTCACCCCTAAATTTAATTGATCATCTCATCTTCTTCTGCTCTTTTTCCTGTTGTGGAGGTTAGCAAACAGCGTTGCATTTCAGCATTGCATTACTTCTGGATTGGAGTGTGGATCACCTATGACTGACTGTGTTCATCCTCTGACTGTATGCACAGAAACCGTGATGGTTCGGGACAAATACATGTCCCGTTACGCTCTTAATGTCTTTTATATATATATATATATATATATATATATATATATATATATATATACACACACACATATATAGCTTTTGGGTTGGTTTTTGTGACAGAGAGCCAATGAGAGATTCCCCTTGTAGACTTGTATTTTTCATGAATGAGTCTCAGATTTTCCATTGCTAATTTTAAATAAGTAATTCATTTTAGGCATACAAAAAAAAAAAAAAATGCTTACAGAACCTTTAAATGACCTGCTCAAAATATACACCTCTGTCTGTAATCGGAATATTTCTCTTTCATTCAGGTTATCATCATAGGATGACATCTTTTACCTCTGCTTTCCCTCAATGGTAGATGAGGATATAATTAGGGCTCTCAATTAAATTAATCACATAATTTGCATATATCAATAGTATGGTTTACTAAGACAAGCCCACAAATAAAGATTAATCAAGAAATTAGACACTTTAGGAAAATGATAAAAGGATAGAACATATTTTACAAAAAGTAATTTTTAGAAGTATTATCCATCCATTCTCTAAACCATTTATCTGTGGTTAAATTTGCCTTAAATCTGCCTTAAATTTGAAGCTACAATTAACTTGGATGTTTAAGTCATGTCTACTTAAATTACATTAAACTGACGAAAAAAAAAAAGTTGAATCTTACTTTTTTTTATAGTGTACTGTAGGGTTGTTGGTAGAATTCCAATAAATGGATTCATTTACAGTAGTTAACTTTTTTAATGTCTTTATTACGTTTAATACTTTGAAATTAGTTAACGTGGACTTTCAATGGATGGACAAGAATAATGAGATGATAATAAAAATATCTTCATTTGGATGAAGGAAAGACTTTGGAACAACATGATTTCTGCTTGAACTTTCCCTTTAATGATAAAACATTACAAACTCCATCAAATCTCCAAACAATTTTTTGTCTGTCACATTTTCTCCTGAACTAGTTAAAGGGATATTTCAAATGTAAAATGCTGTCATCATTTACTAGCCTTCCTAATGTTCCAAACCTGTATGAGTTTCTTTCTTTCGTTGAACACAAAAGAAGATATTTTGATGTTGGTACATTTGGAACATTCTTCAAAATATCTTCTTTTGTGTCCTCAGACAGGGTTAGATCAACTTGAGGGTGAGTAAGTGATGACAAAATTAAAATTTTGGGGTGAACTATCTCTTTAAACACAGCCCTGTTAAATTCAGGGAGATTTCACCCCTCATTTTGATTGACGGCTGTCAGTGTGTTGTTCTTGTTCATCACAGAAAGCTTGATAAGCCACAACACTTGTCTGTGCTTGTGGCTTTACTTCTGCTTGCTCCATCAGCAGAACAGACAGGAATGGGCCAGTAATGTGTATGTGTGTGCGCGGGCCGTTCACCAGGAGCCCGTCTCCCCACAGGCCATTTATTGCTCATTATTTCCTGCTAAATGTGCATTCCCTGCCATATCTGACCCAGTTGCCAATGCTCTGCCGTTCCTGTTCGCCTACTGCTTGGGGTATTGGCATTGCACTTCAAATGTTTGTTTTAGTTAATGAGAATCTACTATAATTAGATTTTGATGAGCATCCAGGCATCGATCAGGACAGAAAAGCAAGAGAGGAGGTGCCAGCGACACGCACATTGATCTTCCTTTGTCTGCATGTATACAACATTACTTGGATTGAGCCCTGGTCTTAATGAGTAGCTTCAGCACGGGTAAACTGTACTTTACAGCGCCAGCACTTTCTCCGAAGAGGCCTCAGATACTACGCATAGACCAGGGACATATTTTGTTGTGACATTTGGTGACAAAATAACACTTAAATTGGCTGTAATTGCTCAAAGCTTTCAGAGCAAAGAGCAAGAGCGATTATCCCCTCAAGAACTCTCATAATGCCCGGCCTGATCTTTGGAAGCGGCGTGTTGGAGGAGGTTAGAATTTTATCCACACAATTATTACATGACAATGACATCAGTCTAATGTATAACTCTTATCTTCTCCCACCATAACACTGACCAATAATAGCCGTGGAACAATGTATCTGATTGAATTTAAAAAGCCTGCAATAATAGGGAACATTTGTCTGGATTTAGACTGCCTTCGAAAGCTTAGAAAAGGACATAAACTATTCAAAGCAATTGTAAACCATTAAAATCACAGTGCACTGACATCCTGTTTGTTTCACGAGCACCTTAGACAAGATAGTATTGAAATAGCATGGCAATTGTCTCTATCGAAACATCCATTTGGGTGTTTCTTAAATAAGCAGTGTAGGATAGATTTCCGAATTTCCATGCGACTGTCTTTACAACCGATAGTGGTGCATTTAAAAGACGGTAATCCAAATTGTGCCCCCCCCCCCCCTTCCTCTCTGCTGTCGGAAGCAGCTTACAGAGGTGCTCTATAATCTGCTGTCAGCCAGACGCATACGCTAAAAACCTAAATTTAGGGGTAAGTGGAATTTGCACAAATGTCATGCTTTCTTTCCTTCCTTTGTAGCTTTCAACAGAGACATGTGTAGTGCTTGTTGGAAAAGAAACATTTTTCCCCGCAATCTTTGATCGTTACGCTCTGTGTGGGAAATTGCAATCGACGTGCAATCATCTCCCTATGCAGCTCGGTAGCACGGCTCGGGATGTGGCGTCTTCTGCAGCTGTACTTTAGTGAAGGGCTTGCTGTTAATGATTTTGATAATGCTAGCAGATGCAGATCTATAAACAGCATATTTCAAAGGGGAAAAAAAGTCGCTTTACCGAGATACCTAAAGTGTTCTTTAATGGTTCGTGATTTTCATCAGTGTCATGACTTTAGATTCAAGCACAAACACACACAAACACAGCAAAATAGCATTTTGATTTTAGTAGTTTCAGTAGTTCATTCTCAGTAAAAAAACAAAACAAATACTTAAGCCAAGGATGTGCTATCAGTACCATGTCGGTTATATACTAATGTTAGAATGTTTTTTTTAACGCTATCAGCCAATATTATTTGGATTGGATATTTGATAATACCCCCTGTGTTTTATTTATTCAGAAAAATAAATACATGTAATTATTTAAAATATATTTGCTGTCATGTACTGCTCAGTTAAAGTAAATTGTTAAAATATACTAATAATTAAATAAAATTACAAAATTCACTAGTAGCATTTAAAATGATTGATTTTAGGTTTTATTGTTTACTTATTTAGACAAAATGGTATATATCATTTACTTATTATGACTAAATGGTATATATTGTTTAATTATTTAGACTAAATTGTATATATCAGCCAATTATGAATCAGCCATAACATGAAAGTAATTATCAACTTATCTGTATCTGCCATAATTTTAACATTCTTTAAACTAGATAAGAACTTAAGAAACAAAATTGTGTAAGATATGAAGATCTTTTTAGAGAATATCTAAATTTATTTTTCCTAGCCTATTGTCATTTTTTTTCTCCACAATAAATTTAGTTTACACCAAAATTTGTTTTACTTTCTACTTTCCAAACTGTCTAAATAAACTCTAAATGAAAAAGCCATAATGACTTACACAAATATTCATCTTCTTATTTAAAACTCTATAAACTATAATCATTGGCTTCCGGTGACAAATCGGGTCTCACTTGAAATTGGGTCTCTATTAACTACCAGTTCATACTAATTACATACGGAAAATGTTAATTAAAAAAATGTATAGGTTACTATATAGTGCATTATAAAACCAATTGAACATTTCTTTCACGTCACAACTTGTTAATTATTAACAATACTAAAAATAATAATAGCCTATAAAGTGAATAATTGAACATCATTACATTCTTTTATAACTGAAATATTTGGACGTGCAATTACAGTGTAGTTATAGAAAATGAAAACACCTTGGATGGAACATCTAATCAGAATCCAGAAATCAATAATGATATCATATTTTTTTTAACTGTCTTACCGTAACTCTTTGAAGGGCTCGGCCCTCACATGCGGGGTCTCCACTGAGTTACTGAACACTGCACCCTCCGCTCCTGCAAACACAATCCGACATGTACAATCTCAGTCATGCTCTGAACGAAGCAACGGTCCACATGCTAAAATCAATGGACATAATCTGTGAAGCTCCTGTATTGATCCATACAGTCTGGCTGTGTCCCTGCAGATGTGACCTAAAGTTGAGCCACCGAAAACCTTTTCACTAGGCTTAGCTGAAACAGTTACGTCACGGGTTACAGCCTCAGATTCGATCAATAGGCTTCGAGAAGAACCGTGGAGTTGCTCCTTGGAATGCTAATGCTAATTTGGAGTCCTTATGCAAACTACACCAACAGCTCAATACAAGCGCAGCAGTATCATATAACAGTAAGTATGATTTTCCTTTTGTAGACTCTAAAGGACGATCTGACTCAAACGTCAAAAAAATTGACACCAAAAGGACCATGACTAACAGAATAGCATGGCTTGAGTGTTTTAGGAGCATATGTACAGCTCCGATGTTTCCTGTGGAGATGCTCTCAAATTACAGTGCATCCTAGGAGGCTGAAGTGTTCCTAAAAAGGTTGCCAAAAGGCCTATCTCAGGGGGGAGTGCTACCATTTGGCTTAATGGCTGCTCCGGGAGGTGTAAGATCTGTTGCCCACATGTACGTTGTGAGAGCAACTGTGGATGGATTTGTTCCAAAATATCAGGAGGGGGCAAAACAGGGTTCTCCACTGGTGTTTTATTCCAATAAGGAGACGGTTTAATCTTGGTACAGCTCGCCGCAGGGGACAGATTTAGTCACAAATATGATTTGGCTAATTGAATGAATTTAAACATCAGAAGACAAACATTAGAGCATCTATTCAAACACCAACACAATCACTATGTAATCAATAGTTATTACACCTGCATAACTGTGAAAAACATTTGTAAGGATGAAATTCAACAAAGACTTTTGGTCTCTTGTTACAACACCCTCTTTCATTTGGAATAAAGGCACAATAGGTGCTGATAGAGATCAAGGCCTGTATGGAAAGATGTGAGTGGTACAACGGTGGTCTGCTAACTGTCACACCTTTAGTATGGTGGGTGAGCTGTAATCTGCTGATTGGTCAGTTCGAATGTCTCACATTTGGGTTTCAGTTACATGGTCAAGAAAGTGATAAAAGAATTTTGTATATGTTGCTCTGGGCTCTTCTTTTCCTTCTGGGTCCCTTTCTTGGGGCACTCTTTCCTTGCCTCCTCTTTTCTTTGTCTTTTCTTCTTGGGGGCTTTGCCTTTGCTCTACCTGAGTTCTGCCTTCCATCTCTCTTTCTCTCTGCTCACACTTAGTTTCGTTCTTACTAAGGCTGCATTTATTTGATCAAAATACAGTAAAAACATAAACATTGTGAAATGTTACTGCAATTTAAAATAACTGCTTTCTATTTTTCATTTATTTTAAAATTTTTATTTATTCCTGTGATGGCAAAGCACATTTTCAGCATCATTACTCCAGTCTTTGGTGTCACATGATCCTGCAGAAATCATTCAAATATGCTGATTTGCTGCTCAGAAAACAATTATATATATATATATATAATGTATATATGAATAATATATTCATATATAATGTATATATATGAAGACCTCCGATGCAAAAACCTCTAAAAGCCACCTCTGTCATGAGATGAGATAAAATGAGATAACAAAATTGAGTGAATGCTCTCCGCACATAGTATATGTTCATTAAATACTTTCAATTTAAACTCACTAAATCCCATTCCCAGCCTCAGCCCATTCAAAAATGTCGGTACTTAGGTAGAAACCTATACATAGGAAGCTGATAAAAATGTTAATATTAAAGAAAAACGTTAGACAGACATAGAGGATTTTGCATCTGAAGTCGTCATATACCTAAAGGATTATTAGGAACACCTGTTCAATTTGGCCCAATCACATGGCAGTTGCTTCAATGCATTTAGGGGTGTGGTCCTGGTCAAGACAATCTCCTGAACTCCAAACTGAATGTCAGAATGGGAAAGAAAGGTGATTTAAGCAATTTTGAGCGTGGATTGGTTGTTGGTGCCAGACGGGCCGGTCTGAGTATTTCACAATCTGCTCAGTTACTGGGATATTCACACACAACAATTTCTAGGGTTTACAAAGAATGGTGTGAAAAGGGAAAAACATTCAGTATGCGGCAGTCCTGTGGGCGAAAATGCCTTGTTGATGCTAGAGGTCAGAGGAAAATGGGCCGACTGATTCAAGCTGATAGAAGAGCAACTTTGACTGAAATAACCACTCGTTACAACCGAGGTATGCAGCAAAGCATTTGTGAAGCCACAACACGGACAACCTTGAGGCGGATGGGCTACAACAGCAGAAGACCCCACCGGGTACCACTCATCTCCACTACAAATAGGAACAAGAGGCTACAATTTGCAAGAGCTCACCAAAATTGGACAGTTGAAGACTGGAAAAATGTTGCCTGGTCTGATGAGTCTTGATTTCTGTTCAGACATTCAGATGGTAGAGTCAGAATTTGGCGTAAACAGAATGAGAACATGGATCCATCATGCCTTGTTACCACTGTGCAGGCTGGTGGTGGTGGTGTAATGGTGTGGGGGATGTTTTCTTGGCACACTTTAGGCCCCTTAGTGCCAATTGGGCATCATTTAAACGGCCTACCTGAGCATTGTTTCTGACCATATCCATCCCTTTATGGCCACCATGTACCCATCCTCTGATGGCTACTTCCAGCAGGATAATGCACCATGTCACAAAGCTCGAATCATTTAAAATTGGTTTCTTGAACATGACAATGAGTTCACTGTACTAAAATGGCCCCCACAGTCACCAGATCTCAACCCAATAGAGCATCTTTGGGATGTGGTGGAATGGGAGCTTCGTGCCCTGGATCTCCATCAACTGCAAGATGCTATCCTATCAAAATGGGCCAACATTTCTAAAGAATGCTTTCAGCACCTTGTTGAATCAATGTCTCGTAGAATTAAGGCAGTTCTGAAGTCGAAAGGGGGTCAAACACAGTATTAGTATAGTCTTCCTAATAATCGTTTAGGTGAGTGTGTGTATATATATATATATATATATATATATATATTAGGGCTGTCAGTTAAACGCGTTATTAACGGCGTTAACGCAAACCCATTTTAAAGGCATCAATTTTTTTATCGCGAGATTAATGTTCTTTTTGGCCTAGCAAACTGTAGTTTTTTACATGCTTTTGCAACAGGATGCGGCATGCGCGGCGCTGCGCTATGAAAACCATTCAATTCAATCATGATTTCAATGGCTTAAGTTGCGCCGTGTGAGGATGTTTTGTTGCTTTGTCAACCAAAGCGCAAGCGCAGTGGCGCGCACGCCATGGTCAAAGTTCGAAATAGTTCAACTGTTGACGCTGCGCATTCTTCGTCCTGTCTGAAAGTTAAACTACAACACCACACCGGATCTAACTAGACCCAAAACAACAGGCACGCGCACACACTTGTTTGGGCTTGCGATCCGGCCAAGGAGAAGTAGGCTGGGTTAACGTTACGTTTTGAGTGGATGACGAGCGCGAGACGCCAAAATGGATGGCAATAAGATTCTGAATAGAAAGTTTACTTTTAAAAAGTTGCCAAATGGTTCCATTGACAAGACCAAAGTGATCTGTGAGTTTTGTCGTTGTGAACTGAGCTATCATCGCAGCACGTCCAGTCTGAAATATCACTTGATGGCCACACACACACACACACACACACACACACACACACACACCTGACGCGAATTCTCCGCCCCCTCGTCAATACCAGGACCTCGTCAGTATTTCTTTAACCCTTTTATTGATGGACAGCGTTACATCGTGTGAGAGATTATTTGCTCCAAGTGAGAATGTTAGTGTGAAATTGAACACAGTATATGCCAAAGTTGTTTTCAATAAAAAAAAAAAAACATTTGCACAAAGCAAGCCGATCCACTTTTCCATGTTGATAAGAGCATTAAAATGAGAAAATAAATAAATAATGGGACAAAAAGAAATCAAGAGATATTTAGAATAAATAAAAATGTGCGATTATTTGCGATTAATCGTGAGTTAACTATGACATTAATGCGATTAATCGCGATATATTTTAATCGTTTGAGAACACTAATATATATATATTGTTTTAAAAACCATGATACATATTTTTCAAGAATCTTTAATGAATTAAGGTTTCAAAAGAACAACACTGTTTTGAATATAAATATTTTGGAACATAAATGTCTTTACTATACTTTTGATCAATTTAGTGTGTTCCTGTAACGGAGCAGGCTCCCGCACCACCTCCTCTTCACCACCGGAGGGAACCGTCTCCGGAATATTAACTTTACCCATCGAACTCCATTTCCCATCATGCCTCATACCTGGGACTGATTGTACTCACACCTGCACCTCATTCACACACATTCATATAAGCCTCATTCACACACTCATTCACACATTCATTCAGTGCGAAGTCTTGATCTGCCCTGGCCATCATTTCTGAGCGTTATTTCCCAGAGTTTGTTTCCTGTGTTTGATCTTGGATTGTTTATCGTTGCTGACCCTTCTCTGCCTGCCCTGACCCCGGACTGTTTACTGGACTCTGATTCTCTCTGCCTGCCCTGACCTCGGATTGTTTACTGGACTCTAATTCCCTCTGCCTGCCTCGACCCTTTGCCTGGTTACCTGGTTTGTCTCTGCTTTGCCTTCTCTGTTCTGTTTGCCACTGTTTGACCTTGCCTGTTTTGACTATTCTAATAAATGATGCAAATGGATTCTCCTGACTCCCTCTCTTCACAACAGAAGACTTCGCCAACACTCGATCCAGCAGCAGTCAGGCACCTCGCCACCGAGGTATCTGCTCAAGCTTCACAATTATCCTTGCATCACCATCAGCTGAGCCGACTCACTTCTCTCACCGAGGATCTAGTTCGATCACTACAGAACTTACGAGTATCATCCTTCGGCGTGCCCGCTGAACATTCACAAGGTGCATCTTCCCACGCTGTCAACACTGCTGTCCACCCTCGTCTTGCTTTTCCAGAGAAATTTGATGGTAACCCAACCAAATATAAGGGTTTTCTGCTACAGTGCACGCTTTACATCGATCGAGCAACCATCATTCTACCCCGATGACGCTGGACGCATTGCATTGGAATGGGCTACGGCAGTTTGGAGACCCGATGGTTCTGCATTTCCCTCATTCACGGGATTTCTTCAGCGTTTCCGTGATGTCTTTGAACACTCCACTGCAAAAGGGAATCCGGGAGAACAGTTGTTAAACCTCTCTCAAGGACGAAACACCGCTGCCGAGTATGCTCTCACTTTTCGCACTCTCGCGGCTCAAACCAACTGGGTCGATGATACTCTTAAAACACTCTTCAGAAAAGGACTATCAGTCGAGTTACAGTCTGAGTTGGCCTGCCGAGATGAGGGCCGAAACCTGAATGAATTCATTGATCTCGCCATCCAGGTCGATAATCTGATGCTTTCTCGCCACCACCCTCGAGTCCCACCACGATACACACACGAAGCCGCTATGGCACCCGAACCCATGCAACTAGGCTTCACCCATCTCTCTCCAGAGGAACGAGAACGCCGTCAGCAAAACCGCCTCTGCCTGTTTTGTGGTCAGCCAGGCCACATGAGAATCGATTGTCCTGTTCGCCCGGCCAATAGGACCCAAGCGGTGAGTCACAAAGAAAACCAATGCACATCCAACCTCTTACTACCCATTCGTTTGTCCGTCTGGGACCAAATCATTTCAACCACTGCCATGATCGATTCAGGAGCTGCGGGGAACTTCATTTCCCGCAAATTCGCTTCTTTACATCAGCTAAAACTAAAACCCTGTTCTTCTTCTTTGACAGTGGAGGCGCTAGACGGACGCCCCATTGGAGGAGGAAGAATTCACCGGGTGACCGAAGAGATCACAATGCACATCGAGGCCCTGCACTCGGAAAAAATCCAATTCTACGTCATTCAAGCTCCACATCATAGCATAATACTCGGCCTGCCTTGGTTACGCATCCACAATCCACACATCTCTTGGAGGGAAGGTCAAATCACTCAATGGGATGTCACATGTCACAAGCACTGCCTGACTAGAGTCACTCAGATTCCGCAACCCGTCTCAACTAACCCCACTTCTGATCAACAAGAAATAAAACTCCCTCCAGCATACGCAGATCTGACTGAAGCCTTCAGTAAGAGGAAAACATCACAACTTCCTGAACATCGATCCATTGACTGTGCCATCGAACTCATGCCCGGAGCCAGTCCACCTAAAGGTCGAATGTTTCCATTATCTCAGCCAGAATCTGAAGCCATGAAGAGGAGTTAACCAAAGGTTTCATTAGACCCTCAACATCTCCAGCATCAGCAGGTTTCTTCTTTGTTAAGAAAAAGGATGGAGGGTTGAGACCCTGTATTGACTGTCGTGGACTCAATGAGGTGACTGTTAAGTTCCGCTATCCCTTACCTCTTGTTCCAGCCGCCCTCGAACAACTCCGCCAGGCCAAATATTACACCAAACTGGACCTTCGCAATGCCTATAACCTCATTCGCATTCGGGAAGGAGATGAATGGAAAACGGCATTTTCAACCAGCAGTGGCCACTATGAATATTTGGTTATGCTGTTCGGTCTGTCTAACAGTCCTTCTGTCTTTCAGTCATTCATGAACGATGTTTTTCGGGACATGTTGGATAGATGGGTGATCGTATACATCGACGATATTCTAATTTTCTCAAATTCCCTAGAAGAACACATTCAACACGTCAGAATGGTCCTGAAACGTCTACTGCAGTACCAACTCTACGCCAAAGCAGAGAAATGTGAATTTTATCAAACCAGCACAGCATTTCTCAGGTATATAATCAGTCAGGAGGGAGTAGCTATGGACGACAAAAAGGTCAAAGCAGTGTTGGACTGGCCCTTACCCCAAACCGTCAAGGAATTGCAACGTTTCCTGGGCTTTGCCAACTTCTACCGACGTTTCGTCCGAAACTTCAGCACTGTAGCCGCACCTCTCACCGCCATGACCAAACGTCAAACCCACCGGCTGCAATGGACTTCGGAAGCAAATCAAGCATTCGACGGACTCAAAGCCCTGTTCACTTCTGCTCCCATTCTCCGACACCCAGACCCAGCGCTTCAATTCATCGTGGAGGTGGATTCCTCCGACACAGGAGTGGGGGGCATTCTCTCGCAACGCCAAGGTGATCCAGAAAAAATTTTCCCATGTGCCTTCTTCTCCAGAAAACTGTCCCCAGGTGAACGGAACTACGATGTAGGTAACCGCAAATTGTTAGCCATGAAACTTGCTCTCGAGGAATGGCGACACTGGCTGGAGGGAGCAACCCAACCCTTCATTATCCTCACCGATCACAAGAACCTCGAATACCTTCGGTCAGCCAAACGTTTTAACCCCCGTCAGGCCAGGTGGGCCTTGTTCTTCACCAGATTTCAGTTTACTGTCTCCTATCGTCCAGGGTCCAAGAACATTAAACCTGATGCTCTCTCCCGCCAGACAGATGAATCTCAACCCCCTGTCACAGATAAAATGATCCCAGGAAAACTCCTAGTGGCTCCGGTGCAGTGGGATATTATCACAGAAATCGAGCAGTTCAACAGTCAAGCAGAACCTCCAACTGAGTGTCCTGAGAGTCGCTTATTCGTTCCAGAACCTTTGCGCTCACGACTCACAGAACAGATACACTCCACACCCAGTTCTGGACATCCCGGCATAACAGCGACCACCCATTTGCTCCGGAACCGCTTCTGGTGGCCAACTTTACAGTCTGATACGACCCGACACATCCAGAACTGCATAAGTTGTAACACGTCCAAATCCTCTCGACAATTGCCAGCCGGACTTTTAAATCCACTCCCCATACCGCGACGCACCTGGTCTCATATAGCCATCGAATTCATCACAGATTTACCCAAGTCACAAGGTCACACTGTCATACTCACCATTGTGGATCGTTTCTCCAAGGCCTGCAGATTAATTCCTCTTCCCAAACTTCCTACGGCTCTGGAAACTGCTGAACATCTTTGCAACCAGGTCTTCCGCTTATATGGCCTTCCCGAAGACATCGTCTCTGACCTAGGACCTCAGTTCATCTCCAGGGTATGGACATCCTTCTTCAAACATCTCAACGTCAACATCAGCCTCACTTCCGGTTATCACCCCCAATCCAACGGACAAACTGAACGTCTCAATCAAGATGTAATTCATTTCCTACGATCCTACTGTCAACAACACCAAGCTGAGTGGAGCAGGTATCTATTTTGGGCCGAATACGCTCAGAATTCCCTCATCAAACCCGCCACTGGAATCACTCCATTCAAATGCATCCTGAGGTTCCAACCGCCACTCTTCCCATGGTCTGGTGAACCCACTGATTTACCCTCTGTCACCGAATGGCTACAACGGAGTGAAGAGGTCTGGGATCAAGCACACACTCACCTATGTCACGTCGTCAGACGACAAGAACTCCAGGCCAATCGTCAGCGCCGCACCGCCCCAGAGTATCAACCTGGCCAATGGGTTTGGCCCTCAACCAGGGACCTCAGACTTCGACTTCCATGTCGCAAACTCAGTCCCAGGTATGTTGGTCCGTTTCAAATTGTTAGACAAATCTCACGAGTATCATTTCGATTATACCTGCCCGCTAATTACCGTATTTCCCCCACGTTCCATGTATCACTCCTGAAACCTGCCGGTGGTCCGCGAGGAGAGTCGGAGGAGGGAGCCACAGGTCCAAACCCCCCATCCATCCTGGTTGACGGCGAGGAGGCGTATCGTGTGCACGAATTGCTCGACTCCAGGCGCCGGGGTAACGTCCCCCAGTATCTAGTTGACTGGGAGGGGTTCGGTCCGGAGGGGCGTTCCTGGGTCAACTCTGGAAATATCCTAGATCCCACACTCACGGAGGAGTTTCATCGGATGCACCCGGAAACACCGGCCCCTCGACCCCGTGGGAGACCCCGGCGTCGTTTGCCTCCTCGCTTCAGGAGCCACTCTGTAACGTAGCAGGCTCCCGCACCACCTCCTCTTCACCACCGGAGGGAACCGTCTCCGGAATATTAACTTTACCCTTCGAACTCCATATTTACCGCCTCATACCTGGGACTGATTGCACTCACACCTGCACCTCATTCACACACACTCATATAAGCCTCATTCACACACTCATTCAGTGCGAAGTCTTGATCTGCCCCGGCCATCATTTCTGAGCGTTATTTCCCTGAGTTTGTTTCCTGTGTTTGATCTTGGATTGTTTATCGTTGCTGACCCTTCTCTGCCTGCCCTGACCCCGGACTGTTTACTGGACTCTGATTCCCTCTGCCTGCCTCGACTCTTTGCCTGGTTACCTGGTTTGTCTCTGCCTTGCCTTCTCTGTTCTGTTTACCACTGTTTGACCTTGCCTTTTTTGACTATTCTAATAAATGCTGCAAATGGATTCTCCTGACTCCGCCTCTTCACAACAGTTTCTGCTGAATAAATGTATTACTTTCTTGGAAAAAAATGTCTAAAGTGTTCCTATTACTACTACTAAATAGATGAGCTCTTAGAGAAACAATGTTTCTTCGGCTAATACGGAACAGTATAGTAGAATTCACATTAAATGAGGTATGTGAAGAACTAAATATCTTAAAGGTAAATATATACATCAACATGCCATGTGCCTGTGATAATATTGCCTTTGGAGTAATAGAAGAAGCAGGATGGGCTACATATGTGATCAGATACACATCTCTCCTGTGGCACATTGGGTGGGCTTGTTCATGGAGAATAGCTGGAGGCGGGCCAAGGCAAATTCCATCAAGGTCGGGAATCACTCCAAGGCACAGCAACAAAACGGCCATACCTGAAGGCCTTGGGACTTTGGAGAAAATGAAAAAAAGTTTATCATGTAGATTGTATGAAAATGGCAATCTTCTGCGAATCGGCATACCTACTCCTCTCTGACAATAACATAGGTTATGGTAGCAGCTTTAGGAGACAACACTTCGAGATGGCATGCAGATACATGGGCCTTATGAATGGCAAGTAGATTATTAAAAGCTCAGTGGTCACCAGTGGATAAGAAGTTTTGTTTGCAGAGAGGCAGTTATGGCTGGAAGTCATGCACAGAAATAAAGAAAATTGGACAAATATTTAATGCCTGCTGGACTTTTTCATTACTTTTTTTGTCCAAAAAAGAAACAACAGATCGCTAATTTATAAGTATTCACCCCCTTTAATGTGACACTGATCATTGGTGCTGCCAATTTGTTTTAGAAGACATAAATGTTAAACAAATGGAATGTACTATACATCTGGAGAGTCAAATTCATTTTGAGTCAGTATTATGGGTCAAGAAGAAGTTAGAAATTGAAAAGCTCAAAGCATGTATAGTAACAAGAAGATTCCCAAGGCAGAAAGTGATCTCAGCTGAAGGAGAATGGAGAGGCTGTGCATATAAAAACTGCTGACTGGGTATGTGCAGACTATGAAGCCAGCTGGAAGAATCAAGCTTTTGGCCATCAGACTAAATGGCATGTTTGGCAAGACAGACACTTCTTATCAGAAACGTAACATCCCTGGCCATGAAGCACGGCAGTGGCAGCCACAGCATCATGCTATGGAGATACTTCTCTTTAACTTGGGAGATTTGTTTTCTGGCAATATTTAATCCAAATCTTCTGAAGAGGCATTATTGATTTATATGATGAACAGATATAATTAGGCTATTACTCACATATAAACATTTATCAACGCACATACAGAGCACATCAATTATGGTAAATGAAAGCTCAACTGTACTTGACACGCAAGAACAAAACTCACTGATTCTCGCATTTCAGCTTTAGTTTCTGCAAAACTATTTCATTAATTTTCATCACTCTACACATTTGCGATAATTATCAATGACATTTTGTTACTCAAATTGTGAACAGCATTCGATTTTATTAACTTCCTGAACTGCACAAAACAAAAATCTCCATTTAGAATCACAGATGCACAATTTCTTTAACAAAAGTACTATACAGTCAAATAATCAATAAGAGTGCAAATCACTTTGGTATGTGTCTGTATTTGTGGGTCCAGTGCTTTGTTGCACCGATGGCTGAAACATTTCAACAGAAAATCTGCTTCACTGTTTCACTTTTTGCAGTTAGGCAGAGCAAATTAACAAATAATATGTGACTGTCTTGTAGAGGCGACGCTTCCCACAACACACAATTCACTGGTTCGCGGAAAAAGTGCTGCTGTTTAAGGATGTTAATTAAAGTTGCTAGCTTATATTTATAACACTTTTACAGAGCTCAAGGTCGCTTTACAGCAAAGGTTATACTGAATGAGTCACTACATAATAAAATGCATGAATGCATTACAAACCATGCAATAGTACAAGAGCACACAACATCATACATGTCTTAAAGATGCAAAACATTCTGTTGATATTTTTAAATTGAATGACCATGCATATTTTCCCTTTAAATATGAAGTGTTCTAGCAATTTCTGTGCCAGTGGCATCACCGGAATTGCAAGAATTAACACTAACTCGCATTGATGCTCCCTCCATTTTGAGCCATGGCTAACTTAGGCTCTTTATTTTATTTTCCTCTTTATTTATTTTCCTGTTCTTTTTTCTGTCATTGTGTAAATAATCAACTTATAATTAATAGACAAAAATGCTTCTACATCCAACTGAAAGCCAGTCCAAAGGCAGAATTATACAAGAGATTCAGAGCATCCACACAAAGTCACTGATGGAACATGACACGTGTTGCTTCTGTTGTGACCGGGGGCATAACGCACATGGCAGACAATTACCAAATGCCAATCGCTATCAACAATCTGAAAATCGCTTAGCTTGAGCCGCCAAAGAGGAATGATCAACTTTTTACAGTTCTCCTCAATCCTTTGTACTAAAAGCAACCAAATATTGTGGATCTTTGCAAAATTCTGTAAAATGCACCAGAGGACAGCTAAAGAGAAAATAGATTTGAATCAGTCTTCAGTCATGACACCTCTCGGAGTGGATTAAATTCAACCAGCATTTGTTTGCATGGGGCATGAAATATACATGAGTTGATTTTGGCGGATGAGATCTGCTGTGCTGCCACTGCTACTGCTGAGCAAATACAATAATTTGTTCAGCTTAGTCAAAAATAACAAACAAGGGAAAGACTGATGCAATAAATGGTAGAACCCCTGTTGTAGACCTCTACAGGTGGCACTGGGGAGGAGGAGGGATAACTTTCACATTGTGCAGCATGCCGATTGCAGGTACAATATATATGGTTACGTGGATTTGGAAAAAAAAAACTTTTGATTGGCTGGTGCCGTGGCGTTGAAAGAAACAATCAGCGTTCGGTTGGAGTTTCATGCCTGAACTATGTATATAGCAGACATTGAACTTTTAGATTATATTCGAGAGTTCATTGTTTTCCATACATTTCTATAATGGTCATATTTGCGTAGGCCACAGGGCCAGCTGTGTCTTGTTCAGAGAGTAAAAGAGCAGGCAGTGGGAGGATTCCAAGGAGATAAACAGGTCTATCTGTGCATCCCTGAATCGACTCCAGATCAGCTGGATCACCTGGGGGATAAATGCACTGCAATTGCACGCTCCACCTGAGGAATCTCTGTGTACCCTTTGTACTCATCTGTACACTCTTGGGGCAAAAAAACAGATGAATGCACCTTTTCTCTAATGGAAGAACATTTCCTCTCTAGTAAAGGGAAATGGAAGAGCAAGTAAAGACAACTGCTTGGCTCTGAAGCAAAGAGCTGAATGAGTGAGTTGCCAACCAGCTTACTATATGTCCAGGGGAGTGGCTTGGCATGCTAATTTCCCTTCCCAATAATCATTGACCCATTTTCTTACTACCCGAAGGTGACTGGGCTCCCAAGGGAGACCCGATACATCAATATAGATGTAACATTGAACGTGACTGGTATGTATAGTAATAATGAAGTTTGCTTTACATACTACATAAATAATAACAAAGAAAAACAATACTTACAATGGGAGTTCGTAAATACTGATGAACATTTCTGTAAGGGCTTTAAAAACAAATAATTGACTAGAATATTTCAGCACTTTCCACTGCAATAAATGGTACATTGAAGTACAATTATTTTCAGACTGTCTATAGCCAAATTAGCTGCAAACTCCAACAACATCAGCTCGATAAACCACCTGGGGAGTTATTGATATCTCATTTTTTCAATCCCCCACCTCATTAAAGCCAACGCTTTCAATGACTTGGACAAACCCTAGATAATCACAGCTAATTCTTCCAAACAAACCTGCACCTGCTGCTCCCTGCTGACACCCTGCAAAATAAACTTCATAAACAGATTGAGGGGGTAATCGATAAAGCCATTCGAGTTTCACTTTAACTTCCACATACCGTCCCCATCTCAAATGATTTTATCATTGTGTTTCTATTTCATTGGCTGCGACTGTCCTCTTCCCTCAGTGTCACATTTGATCAATCCTGGAGTTATGGGCCAGTGCTCAAGTGTTCTGGGCACTCATAAAGATTCACTTAATGGATTTGTCCATTGGCACAGGAACCACAATAGAATCTGACCCTCGCGCCGGAAGGTGCTCCCTCTGAAAACATGCTTTGTTTACTTATGAACCAGTCAGTTGTGGCACCACATAAAATGCTTTGGAGTGTGTTCGATCAAAGAAAATCTCTCCGCTAAGCGACTGCTGCCTGACAAGTTGGCACACTTTCAAAATACACTGTCAAATCATTGTTCTAGTCAGAATTTTTCGAGTAGCAGTATCCAAACAAGATTACTTCAGAGGCAACCCTTGTTAAAAAAAGAAGTACATTTTAGTATATTTTAGTATATTAAAGTAAAAACAGTACTTATTACAGATATAGTATACTTTAAAAGAATATGCAAACTTAATGTAATGTTTTCAGACACTTAATTACATATTACTAATAAATGAAAATGTATAATAACTTTTATGACCCACTTACGTAAGACTTTTTTAATGTATAATTTATACTTATGTTGTCTTTAATATATGATTAAAATGTACTGCCAAGAGTTTTGACAAACATTTATGGTTAAATTAAAATATACTTTAATGTCAGTTCTGTTGAAACGTGTACATCATGTATTTGGTAACACTTTATTTTGATGGTCCCTTTTGAACATTCTGGTGACTATAAGTAACTTGGGGAACAGGATTAGATAAATGTCACAACATTGTACAAAACAACAACAAAGTATACACACTCTTTACTCCAATACATTTGTAATGAGTAATGCAATTACTCGGTACAGTTAATTTCTGCTACAAAGAAATTATATCGCCATCTACAGGGCATTGAAGGTGCAGTGTTTTGCCCTTACCCACCTTGTCAAGAAAGCTTTATTATGTGAATGAAAATGCATTAGCTGGTAATTTCTGTATCACAGATGTTTCCTATGAGATGAGAACGTGGCTCCAGCCGGTGATGAGGCTTTGACTTTTCAATTCTACTTATTTTATTTATCCTTTATATTGAAGAACATTTTTGAAGGATATTGGTTGAGCTTGAGCTTAACTAAGTCTTGAGTGTTTGTAGACATTTAAGAGGCTGTTGTGTAGACCTTGGTTTATTACAATATTGAGGAGTTCAGTTTTATTTAGATTTTAGAACGTAAACGTGATTGCTCTCCATCTCCATTTATTCATTTAAAAGCTCACGCTTTTATCCAAAGTGACTTATAATTGCTATATATGTCAGAGGTCGCACGCCTCTGGAGCAACTAGGGGTTAAGTGTCTTGCTTGGGGACACATTGGTGTCTCACAGTGGATTCAAACCCAGGTCTCTCACACCAAAGGCATGTGTTTTATCCACTGCGCCATCACCACCACCACCACTCTCCTCACAAATACACTGTTTCTTGTTTTTCAGTGCCATGTCTCTTAAGGGACTGTAACACTGCACTTTTAATTCAAATGACTATTATTCAGACGCATGCAAATGTGTCAGACAAGAAATGCAAAGTCATGCGAAAAAATTCACATTTCGCTGCGTTCCAAAGTTCAATTTTGGTGAACTTTGAGCTGCGAATTCGCATCACGTGATGTAGTAAACTACGTATAATAAAAATAATAATAATAATAATAATAATAATATCAATAATATGTATTTAAGGGGCCAGAAAGGCCAATTTAACTCAAAATGAATTATCAATTAATTTATAGAGAATCTTAAAAGAATCACTTATACGGCCGAGCAAATTACTCCTGTCTGTGAGTGTTCATTTGAAGAGGCCGTAACTGTCACCTCTGCAGCGGATATAAATATCCAAACTATAGTGAAACACTATTTATTAGCAAGATAACTTAGATCAGCAGTTTAAGAGATTAAATTCCTAAGCACATAACACAAGAACAATTATCTTAAAATATAAACAAGATTTTATTGGTTATTCTAACACATAAAACTAACATCTAACACAAACACACGCGCGCACACTTTCATACGAGTTGCAGAAAGAAAAAGAGTGAGGAAAGAATGAGTTTTAAGAGTGAGAGATGAAATCCCAAGTTTCTATATGCACTTAAAAGACATGACCTGAACAAAGCATCAATCATTAATTTAGCCTTTCTTTCGTTTCTTAGGCGGGTTATTCAATTTTATATCAATGCACCAGTTCAGCTAAGAGTCTGGAGGCTACTTGCTTGTCTTTGCGTTCCTTTGGGGATTCCCTTTGTCTGCGTAAAAGGGGGTTTCCCGGGTCCGTTGCTTGGCTGGCGGTCTCCTCGTGCATGGATAGATCTTGGGCAGCCAATCACGTGGTGTGTTGGCGGATGGATGGGAAGTCTTTGAAGTTGGAAGCGCTTTGCAGTCGAAACGCTTTACCGAAACTTTGCAGCAAAACTTAACTTAGAACCGAGACTCTCAATGGAAAAGAAAAGAAAACTAAAAAAAAAGAAAGAAAAGTGAGACAAGTAGTTAGATGGCTTGAATGAAGCTGTTGTTTAACCCATGTTCTTCTGATCTTGATTTGGGTTCTTTTGTCTGCTCGTCTACATGGTTAATCGTCCATCTGTTACTCTGTCATGGCTTCCACGACGACGTAAATCTACCCTAATGCATTCTGGAATCTAGTTCAGCATAACTCTACGGATTATAAACTCAAATGTTTAGCCTCCTGGATGAGTTCTGACCAATTAGAAACTGTCTTTATTTGAGAGGTGGTATTTTCTTCACCTCTCATCGTAAATCATGCGTTATCTGTGATCCCTTTACTCTACAGCTTGAGCAGAGTACAGAGGGTACAGTTTAGACATGATTTCTATTATAAGAACACAAAACATTTTACACAGATTTCAATCAAGCCATCTTCTGAATTAATAACATATGATCATACTGATAGGAGACAAGACACACTTTCATTCAAACATCTAATAGTTATAACAATTACATGACTTATATGTGATCTAAGCATTATAGACACATACAGAGGTTGTAGACACAATATAGAATTATGTACTGGAACGATGTTTGATTATAAGTTCGTCAAGAATTGTTTTGGGATGATTTTATGTAGTTTTGTATGTAAAGTCTCAGTCTCTGTGGTTTTGAGAGTTCTCAACCCTGGAGTCATTCAGAGGTCTTTAAGAATAAGGAGGTCTGTTTAACATCCCTTGTCTTGGGATCAAAGAACCTTTGCCGTTATCTTGGTGGGTCCCGAGCCGTGCCATCTCTGAACCAATCAGTCTTTTCCAAACTATCTAACTTTGACAACGTTCTTCCTTTAGTTGGGCTCATCTCTTTGAAGCTTGCAGGGCCATAAAGTTCTTACTGGGGGTTTGCATAGACTAGCTGGAGCCTGGATCTTTATGGTTCTGGATTGGTGATTTGAGGTCTGGAGTGTTGAGTTCTGTGTGGAATTATGTTTGAATGAATCACATGGAAGATTCATTTGTGTTTGGTTCGCCCTCAAATCCTACAATGAAGACGTCTGACCAATAGAAGATCGATTCGTCATGCCGTGACCTCTTGCCTGAATTAAAAGAACAACATTTTTACAGCAAAGTCGAGGAAACTGTATAATTTTTTACATTTTTAGTGTATTACTATTTGTTATATGTTGAATTCATGTTTATAAAAAAAAAAGATGTTACAGAGCGTGAAGTCATATCACGACCGTTGCAGTGTCTGAAGAAATTTGCATGCTCAAATCTAGTGTGACTGCAGCTTTAGGTGTTGAGAGCTAGTGTATCCTTGAGCCTACATTTAGTACGAGTAAAGTACTTTAGTACTGTTAAAATCAGATAGCCTAATTTAAAATTCAAGTCGTATTGGTGACTTCGGTGGCTTTAAACTGGGGAATTTGGTCATTTTCAATGTGATGTCTCTGTGCTTTTACTCAAGTATGGTTTCCATGTACTCTTTACACCTCTGTGTAACAAATGATGAATGCAAATGTTATTACATAGTAGTTAGCTTAAATTCATAAAAATAAAGTGGGACACATTGATAAGGCTTTTTAATCCTAAAATGCTACTGTAGTGTTGTCGCTTACAGCGGGATGCTAGGGTTGGATGGGCTTGTATCCAGCAGAGATGTGTTTTGCATTGACTAGATGGACTCCACATGAACGTGAGTAAATCACTGGCAGAACTGCAGGGCGGTATTACTGTATAATGCTCAGAGTGCTCATAGCACAACAGCTTGTTACCACTGATTAATGGAGACAACCGGGCACCATCCGTTAACGGCAATGCAGGCAACTGTGTCAGTGGAACACCGCTGCAGGTGGCCAAATGAGGCGAAATCGCAGCTATCTGTCTGCAGCCAATAGCACGTTAGAATCAGACCAACTTGTAGCAAGATTCCCAGTGGTTACCTTATTGCGACTCACATGAAAAAGGAAGTGTGTTTCTGTGCAAGATTATTACAATTTTGTATTTTCTTAGTAATGCTAATATATACATTTAGGGCCACACTTTACATTAGGTGTCTTTAACTACAGTAGTCAACATTTGAAGTGGATCTAAAAAAGTTTATCAAAGTTGTCCTAAGGCAAGAATGTTGACTACTATCCGGCTTTGGGTATTGTTTTCATGTTGTATTGCAAAACACTTTTGCTGCTATTATGGTGGGTTACAGGCAAGCGGCAACATTCTAATCTGAAAAATGAAGCCTACCCGGAAGTGCAAAAAACTGCAATACATCGAAAATCCGCTAGGGGCAGGTCCCAAAAGGGAGTTAAAATGTCCGTTTTCACAGCATAAATTCATGTTTTTACAGGTTGGTCCAATGGACTTTTATTGTATTTTTCGATAGGTTCCGAGTGCCTGACAACTGTGAATTTTTTTTCTATCTCGTTAGTTTAGATCGTATTTAGATATAAAATGTATGACAGCTTGATTGACAGCTGATAACGGGTTGCGCCAAGTGGAATTCCTGAAACTTGACGTCTCAGCCATGATCTGACACAACACATCATACCACCTCTGCATCCTTTCTGAACATTTTGAACAAGATTTTCCAAGATGGCGCCGCCCATACCCCCCATAAATGGCCTCAAAACCGTTCTTCAGAAAGTCTATGGGTGACGTCCATAATAATTATAA
Source organism: Meda fulgida (assembly GCA_030578275.1). NCBI lineage: Eukaryota > Metazoa > Chordata > Actinopteri > Cypriniformes > Leuciscidae > Meda > Meda fulgida. Next base: position 22,006,513 of record CM060636.1, read on the forward strand.
TAAAGCGATTCTCAAGGCGCTTTACATAATAAAACAAGCTAAATTAAAATACAACACATAGATTATACATAGATATACATAGATACAAAGATAAAATGCGTTTTCAATAAAGATTTGAAATTACTTAAAGACTGTGCATCTCTGATATTTGGAGGGAGTGCATTCCAAAGCCTAGGAGCATAGGATGAGAAAGCCCTATCCCCTACAGTACGCAACCGAGTCTGTGGGACTGCCAATAGACCAGCTTGTGAAGAGCGTAAATGACGCTTGGGTATGTACAAAGTTAAATGCGCAGACAGATACTGCGTTGCCAGACCATGCAGTGCCTTATATGTGAGCATAAGTATTTTAAAGTCAACTCGGAACCTGACCGGGAGCCAGTGCAAAGACTTTAGAATTGGTGTAATATGCTCATTTCTTCTGATTCCAGCCAAGATCCTAGCAGCAGAATTTTGTACACATTGTAATTTGTTCAGTGTGTTTTTTGGAACTCCAGCAAGAAGTGCATTGCAATAGTCAATGCGAGAAAAAACTAAAGTATTAATAAGCCTTTCAGTCACCGAAAGGGATAACATAGGAGTGGAGTCTGCAATATTTCTGAGATGAAAATAAGAGTTCTTAACAATGTACCGCACATGAGAGTCAAAGGACAGACTAGAATCAAATATAACTCCCAAATTTTTTGACTTAGGCTGTGCCTCCAAATCAGTCCCATCTATATTCAAAATTAGTGAACCAGCCTTACGAAGCTGATGAGGAGTGCCAATAAGCAAGAACTCAGTCTTATCACTATTTAGACACAGGAAATTTTGAGACATCCATGTTTTTATCTCAGAAATACAGTGTGTTAAAAAATGAACATCCAGATTTTGACCAGGCTTAGAGTGAATATAAATCTGAGTGTCATCTGCATAACAGTGATAATTAAGTCCTAGTGATCTTAGTAGCAGTCCGAGTGGAAAGATGTAAATGCTAAAAAGTAAGGGGCCAAGGATTGAACCTTGGGGAACACCCATACGGACAGAGCCAATCTCAGACCAAAAACCATTCATACAAACAAACTGTTTACGATGCGAGAGGTAAGATCTAAACCAGGTTAAAACAGTCTCAGAAACACCAAAGACAGTTTCCAGACGGTTGAGTAAAAGATTATGATGAACAGTATCAAAAGCGGCACTAAGATCAAGAAGGATAAGAATAGAAAGAGAACCAGAATCTGAGGCTATTAACAGGTCATTGGTGACCTTGACCAAGGCTGTCTCAGTACTATAACATTTTCGAAAACCAGACTGAAAGGGGCTCGAAAATATTATTTACTGTAAGATGACTATGTAGCCGTAAAGCCACAACACGTTCCACAATTTTTGCCAGAAATGGAAGATTTGATATAGGGCGATTGTTATTTATGTTATCCAACTCTGCATCACGCTTCTTCGGAACAGGTATTACAGCAGCAGTTTTCAATGCTGCTGGGACAACACCAGAACACAAAGATTCATTGACAATGCCAAGAACAACTGGACACAATGAGTCAAAACAGGATTTAAACAGGCTTGTAGGGAGGGGATCAAGTAAGCAAGTGGTAACTTTCATACCTGTTACCACCCTAGTGAGCAGCTCAGTCTCAACTTCAGAAAGAAAGTGAAGGATGTGCCAGAGAAACAAGGCAAGCGTAGTATAGAAGAGGAAACCGGTATAGCATGAATCATTTTGTAAACATTGTCAATTGTAGAGTTAAGAAAAAATGAAGAAAATCATTACACACCTGATTTGAAACAGGCAGAGAGGTGCCAACATTAGCTGTAAGAAGCCTATTTATAGTATGAAATAGATGTCTTGGATTACTTAGATTATTATCAATTATCTGGGAAAAATAAAGAGATCTTGCAGGCTCAATTTCAGATCTATATTCCACCAAGTGATCTTTCCAGGCTTGATAAAATACATTCAGGCCCGAGTCACGCCACTTACGCTCCATTTTACGGCAAGCTGCTTTCCTAGAGCGCAGGTCATCATTATACCATGGGGCAGAACGAGAAAAAGAGACTCTGCATGACTTCAAGGGAGCAAAAGAATCAAAATTAGAGGTAATAACAGCATTCAAATGTAAAATCTTATCTTCCAGATGAGCTGACTGAAGACCACTAAGAGAGGAAACAACAGTCTGCAAAATCTGACGAATGAATTGAATTTCCATTTACGAAAATGAACAGAGTGAGAAGAAGACGTAGAAGGAAGAGGCAGTTCCATCTTAAAAAAGATTGCCAGATGATCAGAAAGACCAATATCAACTGTGTGCACTGCTGTGATATAATTGCTTGGTTTGCAATCTCAAGGTCTAATGTATGACCTTTGTTATGTATAGGGCCACTGATAAACTGTTTAAGATTAAAACAGTCTAATAAAAATAGGAAGTCCTTTGCCATCACACAGTCATTTTCGTCAATGTGTATGTTGAAGTCCCCTAGAATGAGGACTCTCTCAAATTTATAACACAACATTGACAACAAGTCAGCAAAATCAGTCATGAAAGCTTCATTTGCCTTTGGTGGTCGATAGACAGTAGCGATGGTAATTGCCTTTGGAGCAGAAATATTTAAAACAAGGCATTCAAATGATGAGAACTGTGGTACACTCACAGCGCTGATGTTAGATTGCAGATTATGAACCACAATAATTCCACCCCCTCGACCAGTAGATCGCGGTAAATCAAACAGTCCATACCCCTCAGGAGTGATCTGACCGTCATTTTGTTTAAATGCCATGTTTCAGTTAAAAACAATAAGTCCAGTTTTCGCTCTGCGATAATGTCTGATAAAAGCAGGGCTTCATTGTTTACTGAGCGTGCATTAAACAACGCAACATTCACGGGGCTCTGGTACATCACAGAATGCAACTCCGACCGAATGAACAAGGATATATTACTCAGGACTGCACCTTCTACTACATACTGTATAGTGTAAATAATATATACCTTTTTATAGTGTAAATATCTATTTATTTGAATGTTGTTTATTCATTTAAAAAAATAATTACGCTGATTTACATCTGCATCTCTTGCACCACAGCTCAGTGCATCTTGGCACACGTTCTAAGCACTGGATAGGCATTTGAGAAACAGCCGTGGCATTTGTATCTCAGAAGCTTGCGAAAAGCAAAGAACCATCTAAGCAGTTAATTATCAAGAGTCACTCCAAAAGTTAGTTTTGAAAGCCAGGGATTTTAAATAAAATGGCAACCCTAAATAAAAACCCCAGGTGTTTACCTCCACAAACCCTGTCCAGTTTTTGCATGGATAGTGTGTTAATTGAGGCAACCTCAAACACAAGAATGCATTATCACATAGATGAACAGACCTTCCGGTAGGGAGATAACATCGTCCTTTGCTATAGGGCAATTTGTCATCGCTACAGTGAGCGTGACGCTCTGGACTATAAGACTGTGTGCATTTCGGCAAAAGAGAAAAGAAGACCAGCCTCGGGGAGAGAAGAAATGTTTACAGAGGCTTTGAGCATATATAGGTTTATATAAGAGAAATGGAGTGTATCTTTATTCAAATTAATGAAAATGTACAGAGAGTGGTGCTGTGAATTTCTTCAGTAAATAATCGAGTCAGTATTAGGGAAATCATTTGAAATTTAAAATACCGTCAGTCATACTACCAAAAAAAAAAAAACGTAAAAAAACCCCATAATATATATATATACATATATATATATATATATATATATATATATATATATATATATATATATATATATATATATATATATATATATATATATATATATATATATATAAACTATAATATTATATTATTTAAGCATTCTATAAGAGGAAATTATGGGACAGATTCAGGTTTAATTAAAAACAACTTACTTTTCTGTTTCAAAGATTAACCAAAGTCTTGGAATTGGGGATTGGAATGACATGATGAGTAAATGTCCCTTTAACCAAACTTTTTACCTAAAATAAATTTAAACTTAAAAGACTCAATGAATCATTTATTTGAATGATGAATTATTTATTTGACCATTGATTTACATTGTTACATGTACTGTGCAAACAAACCGATTCAGACTTCCTAAGTGCACACTCTGATGCACAATGGAGTGTGTTCAATTACTGCAACACGGTTTTGAAAACGATTGTTTCGCTACTAAAAGCGATTGGTCTAATTTATCAACCCGATCCCACTAAATGCGTCTCTATAGCATGCAGTGTGTATTATCGTGTAATTTATACGCGAAAATGAGTTTTTACGTGCATAGGATACGCATGGGTTGGTTAGGGTAGGTTTAGTAGAATTAGTGGTGTGTGTATTACACGCAAATGAACTGCGTATCAAATGCACGCGAAAACTGCGTATCATATGCACGTAAAAACTCATTTTCGCGTATAAATTACACGATAATACACAATGCGTGCTATAGAGACGCATTTACGTGAGAACAGGCTGAATTTATAGCAATAACTTTAAGTTAGCTATTCTCTCTAATACTGTAGAGAATTCAGAAGTTTGCGTGTAATTTGGCCTGAACACTGTAATGTGTACTGTATGTAGACAAGCTCACATAGTTCAATGTGTACCACTAAATCTACTCCACTTCACATTGTATCTCACAGAAGAAATTATTGTTGTAAGGCTAAATTATCAAAATAGTGAGTAGCCTCAACTAATACAGCTCCTATTTAAAATTCCAAGAAAATGTTATAAAAAGAACCATATATGAATGAATAAAATAATAAAATAATGAATGTTATGTCTGTGTAACGTTAGCCTAACGGTCGCTAGTTCGACAGATGCAAAAAACAGAGGATTCGTGTTAAATAATGTAAGGGTCCGTCGTCAATAATTCATACATCATTTCAACATAATTTCTTATTGACTTTCTGACTTCGTTGACTACTTAACGTTAGGATATTTTCAATAAAACACTGTTACTTACCTTTACGCTCGCTCCTGCTTGAACCGCTCGTCCTCCTGTTGACATTGTGATTTGAACAGTGTGAGGACAAAAGCGCGCGTAGAGGTGAGCGCTGGGTCAAAAGTTTCCAAAACAAACCCAAATGCTGGGTCATTGTCAGCTGATTACAGAGAAAATAACCCAGCAACATAGTCAAAATGCTCAACCCAGCATATGGGTTTAAAAATAACCCAGCATTTTTTAGAGTGTATATCAAACCCCTTATAAATATCACAAAATTGCAAGAATGATGCTTGGTATGTTTGTGTGCACATAATGCCATGAGGTTTCAGGTAACAAGACATGACGTGAGACACACAGCACCAATATGCCCTGCTCAATGTGAAAACCTAATCTTGCTTGGTGACCAGAGACAAGGTGAATTATTTCTGTGTGTGTGGGTACAGCGGAGCCTTAACCATAATTTACCTGCTTTTATAGACTCTTTATCATCCGCTTACTATGGTCATCTGACAGAATTCCAATCGTCACTCAGCACAGCAAATTTTCCATTCAGCCATAATAAAACAGTGAAATGTAGGGGCCATATTTCCTCTGTAAAGGATCCTCCTGTACCACATTTCACAGACTGTTAATCTCCATCGCCCCAACAAATGCATTGAGATTGAAGCCCGTCTAGAAGGAGCGAATCAAATTTGTCTATAGATTCAATTAACAGCTTTAATTACAGGCAACATTGAATGCTGTATGCTGCGATGATTGCAGTTAATTAAATATACTTTAATAGACAAAAATGTGATCTTGTTTTTATTATATATATATATATATATATATATATATATATATATATATATATATATATATATATATATATACAAAACATACAAAAACAAATAACTTCCACTGCTGTGAGTCACTGGAATATAATTGAGGCTAATCAATGCGTGTTAATTATAATTAAAGCTAATAAGCCAACTGCTAATATCATTATCCCACGGACTGCTGTTAACTGAACATACTGGTGAGGAAGAGCTAAAAGCACAATCTGACATGTTCAGCAAATTCGCTGTCACAGCCCGTTTCGATTATCACAGCGGAGCGCTGCTATGTCTCATCTAAGGTTCTCAACATCACTGATGCTCCCCAGTCATTTTCCAGTAAGACTTTAGGAAAGGAAACTGGGTCGAATGATAGTGGTTTAAAGCGATTGTGCAGTTTGGGCCTTTTTTTATTGTATTCCTGTAACCAAGGGATGAGCCTAAAGATCCTATTTGAATTATTTACAATTGCTGGCAGATAAAAGCTAAATGGCAGGTAACGGATAAGGAATGAGCAAAAAGCGAAACCTGTGACCCCAGAGCTGTCCAGAAATCTCAGCGTTGCAGAATTCCACAACATTCCCAACATTTACAAGTTCTACACATTCCTGCCCCCTTCGTGGTAAAAATTTTGGCTGCTTAATTGGTAACACTTTATTTGGATGGTCCCTTTTAATCATTCTGTTGATTAGAAGTAACTTTTCAAATACACAACAACGAACTCTCATTAGAGTATTAGTGTACTGTCTGCTTAATATCGGCCAACTCTTTATTGTGATCCTCCTCCAACAGACAGTCTTCTGAATTTAACTTATAACTTACAAGTACATGTCAAATTATTCTAACCCTACCAGTCTAGTAATACTCTACTAACACTTTAATGACAGTTAGTAGACATATAGGTGAAACGTTACTTATAGTCAACAGAATGTGTTACCAGTCCATTGAACAGAATTCAACAAATCTTCACTAAAATCAGTGTAAGAAATCCCAGTAACACTTTACAATAACATTTCAATTGTTAACTTTAGTTAATGGATGCATGATGAACAATACTTCTAACATTTACTTATACATTTTCAAAATCAAAATTTGTATCCGTTGACATTAGTTATTACACGGCTCTGTGGAATACTTGATTCTGATTGGTCAATCGCACCATACAGCTGTATGTTATTCCCAGATAACCACTGCTAAAAACAGATAACGCAGGGTCATCCGGGTCACTGAAGTCAGCAGCGCTCTATGCTAGCTAGGAATGTTTTTTTTCTTTGTGGAAGTTTTGCATTTGGTGAACTTATAAAATATAAAACTCAGTCAAATCAATATTTTGTGTACAGTCATTTAATTATGCCACCCAGTATCGTGGACTCGCTCTCTCTTGTTTCATACAAACACAGCTGCTGCCATTTTGTGACTATTGTTTTGTACACTGTTGGATTATGACAGGTACCATTTTAAATACAGTTTCATCTGAAATCATTATCTCTTATCTCCATAATTATTTATGTGGCGAAATGCTGTGTAATAAGTGGTATGACTGTATACTGTATCTCTTAAATGTCCGTCTAGCTTGAACTTGCCATGCAACTGCTCTCTCCGCGGAAGCTTTGCCTTTAAAGACCTAATAAAATATTTAAACTCAGATCAATGTTTCATGTATAATTATTTACGTATGTGGCAAGTAGCTGTATAATAAGCGGGATAATGTACATCCAGCAGGTTGGGATAATAATATTAATGTACATCCAGCCAGTTGGTATAATATCACCCTGACAGGGGTTTATTCTGAGATAACATTATTATTAGCTGGATAATGTGTGAACTAACATACAAACAATGAAGAATTGTATTTTTTATTAATTAACATTTACAAAAATGAATACATGCATTCAAAATATTTGTGCTCATTAGTTAATGTTAGCTAATTCATTAACTAATGTTAAAAAAAAAGTGTTACTGAAAATCCTATTAAGAAATCAACATATTATGTCTGGCCTGCACTATGAGCTTAAACAGACATTTTATTCACACCATATTATTTCTCTGCTCTGCCTCAACCTTAATATTTCTTTATGCCCCCAGAAACCATAAAATAAAAGATTACTCGAAAGAAGGGAATAAACGAACAGCTACATAAGGCAATTTTTAAAAACCATCTAACATTTTAATGTAAAATTGCCTAATTACTCATACATTATGAGACTCGAAGCTTGACATAGCATCTCTCGGGAGTGACTTTGGTACCCAAGCAAATTGCTTTCCTCTCTTTAACATCTGATTGTTAAAATTAACGAAGAATAACATTCAGCTCCGACTAATATAATGCTCCTGGGACCACATCAGCACGGAGGCCATATCATTGTTTCAGATATAAATAACTCTTTCGTTTCAGTATTACAGGAAAATATTGCAGCCTTTCATTAGTAAATTTGAATGCTTGGCATTTCAGTGTTCATGGTTAGGTGACAGTTTCCTGAATTTTGTCTCATGTAAAAGCACAAAAAACAAACCTACTATCTTAGTAAAACAGTCAAGGTCTTTCCAGTAGCTCATATTGAAATAGGGCAACGCGCCTGAGCAGATGTTGCAGGGTCTGTCCTAATTTGCTCTTATTGCTCTTCCTGTGGAGCTGAACAAAATACGAACAGAATTTCGCAGCTCCCCCGCCCCTCGTGAGACATTCTGAATTTCCTTCCCTGCTCTGTTTTCTTTTATATCAGGGCCGACACTTATACTATGGCTGTCTATAATCAGATGAAGCACTGCTTATCATAAAAGAGTTGCAAAATACTGTAATCGAATGTCTCCAGCTGGGAATGATTCTCCTCTGCAATGAGACGAGCACATGAAAGAAAAGTTTTCACAGCGAGCTCTTCATGTTCTGGAAGACTTTAAGGTTGGATTGTTTTATGAAACTATGATTCATCCCATTTAGTGACTGTATATGCATTTGCATTTATTTGTGCATACACTGTTAAAAGTAAAGCCTCTAATTAGAAGCAAAAAAATCTGCCTTCATGGCATAGCAGAATCTTTTTAAGTCTAGTTCTTTAAAAAATGCTCAGTATTGAAAAAAATGGCAACCTAAAAGATGTGCTGCAAATGGTAACTTCTAAACTAATCGATTATATTCAAGAATTTTTTTATTAAACACTACTGAATCAACCTAAATATATATTGGGTCACACCAACAAAACTAAATTTAAAGGTAAGATCAGGTAGAATTAGCTCTATAATGTAACAATTGCAGGTTACCACTTTTTACATTGCACTAGCATCTCAAAGAACTTAGAAAATATCACAATATCACAATAAGAAAATAGTACTTAACTGGGGTGAAGGCTATCTTTCTGCATGCTATACGAATTGACAAGAATGGGCCAATAACATTCCAAAATAAAAATAAATAGCAAAATAAAATCCATGACAGACAAAAAAAAAATTAAAAAAAAAAAAAAATTGTCAAGTTCTTGTCAATGTACTCTTCCTTCCTGTAGCTTAAATAGGTAGAGCGTGGCAATGGCAACTGATACAATGTGGATGTGAATGGAAAGTCACTTTGGATAAAAGTGTCTGCCAAATGCATAAATGCAAAAATACTCTTTGTATTCATGTTGGTTTCCTATTGTTAATTTTTTAACCAACCTTTCGTAAACTGTTTTTAACTTCTAAAAATGTAAATGTCAAGTAAAATAGACAATTGTATTTTCATTACACTGAATAAACATGAGTTAAAGTTTTTATACACGCTTAAAGTCCCCCTTTGAAAATCAAGATTTTATTGTTGTTTCTATATAAACTTTATTGCAGACACAAGTCCATATAACACAGCATAGAAAAGAGATACAAAAAAAAAAAAACATTAAAAATTCTATAAGAGATACAGGCTATTGCACCAATGTCGTCTTAACCTCGAAGTATGTCTATAACAGCTTTTAAGAACTGTGTCTTTATATGTCTATGTGGTGTTTTTAATATCCTTTAAGACAAACTCAGTCAATTCATCAGTCAACACCACTGCTGAGTATTTTCTTCTTAAAACTGCAGTGAACCAAAGACTCAAAAACGCGGTTTGAAATCGCTGGTGTTTCTGACATCACAAACTACCTTGTAACCAATCTTGTCTACGAATGGAGGGTTAGGTTTAGGGTTACAGCGAGGCACAGCGGCGATCACAGTCATGGGGTTTGCAAATGGATCTATCAGCGGGGTTTGAGACGGGCCCAGCCTTATCTCTTCCTTCACCTGATAGGTCCAGTACCTTCTCTCAGGGTTTGGAAGCATGCACTGTGGTTCCTTCCGCCCCAATTGAGGCACAGACACTGCAACTATCAAATTCTGAGGAACTAGATGTTGCCAGTGTCGATTCAAGAGATACTGAGGACTTGCCACCTCAGTCTCATGCATTTGAGGAGATGGTTGAGGTTGTGACAAGAGGAGTTGAAAGACTGAGTATTGACTGGCCAGCAGGTAAGCAGGACGTTCGTTCCAAAAGCAAGCTGGACGAACGCTTCCTGCCATCATGGTCACAACCTCAATGCCGGGGCCTACAGTTTTTCCCCGATCTCCACACCGAGGTGTCAAGATCGTGGGAGAAACCGGTTTCGTGCAGAGTGTATAGTGCACAAACATCAAACTATTCCTCTATATCGAATTATAAAGAGCACGGTTATGGGGTGATGCCAAAAGTGGAAGAGACGCTAGCAAGCTATTTCTCCCCCGAGGCGACATCTTCCCTAAAGGTCCCGGCATTACCCACTTAGCCAGTCAGGACCACATCTTCGCTAGTGGGTAAAGCTTACTCAGCCGCTGGTCAGGCTGCAGCATGCCTTCACACAATGTCGCTGCTGCAGGCCTACCAAGCTGTGTTGTTTGGAGACATGGGCGAGGGCGGGTGAATTGGTCCTGATGTTTGCGAACTACGTCGAGCCACAAATTTATCTCTCAGGGCCACCAAGGAGACGGCTAAATCCATCGGCCATTCTCCATTAAGGAAAAACAAATTATTTTATCCATTTGCATTGCAATAAAGTTCTTTATGCGGGCCTACATTTTTTTCTTGGGGACATTTTCAAGTCATTGGTTGAATCAAATTGTTAAAAGATTTGCCCAATAGAAAGAGGTTTTGTCGAAGAACACATATTAGAGTGAACATTGGTATTTGTTAAGTCTTGCTTGAACTGACAGGTGTAAAGTTGTATTCTGAGTTGATCAGATGTGTTCTGATGTAAATTGAAGTTGTGTTTACCCTATACTCACTCTCAGCAGTCATGACAGTGTAGATCTATTACATGGTAGGAGAGTGTTTCTAAGCTATAGACTCGTAAAAAGAGACAGGCATTTACCTCAGTATAGAGTAGCAGGATTTTCCTGAACTTAAAATGTGCACATCGTCCCTGTGTGGTCCACCAAACTAATTCAGATGCCTGGCATCACCCCAGGAACACTTGAGATAAAATCCGAAAGAGAAACATCCAGTTCTAAATACTCCTGTTCTCGCTGCAGTCCGTTGCTGAGTTTGAGTGGATGTAAGGTAATGAACTGTGGCTTAGGGAAAATCATTGGGGGAAAATGAATGTACACAGGCTTGAGTAATCACTTTAAAGGAAGTTTAGCTCTACCCTTGAGACAAGCAAAGCTCCATGATCAAATACAACACAAAGCAACCTTGAAAAGTCCAGGATTTTATTTCACCTCCCAAAATAAATCATTGGGGAAAAAAAAAAGATAAATGGGGGAAAAACATATATATATATATATATATATATTTTATTTTTTTCCCCATCTGGGGTTTTAATGTTGGCAAACACTGCAAGCGCTTCTTGTTTTCATGCCAAATGTGACCAGAAACTGAGAGGCCTTTTCAAAACGAATCGTGCCAATATTCTTTTAACATTCTTAGAGGACTAGAGAATAAATGGGCCAATATGCCTTTAATAATAATAATAATAATAATATTAATAATAAAGATGTTATATTGTCTCAGTACTAAAGCCAAAACTGTTAAAATATACTAAATAAACTATACAGCTATACAGCAATAAAATAAAAATCAATAGAATAACATTTTGATTAAAACTCAAAACCATTCAGTAGGTCTGTGAAAATCAATGATTACATTAACAACGCTGAAAAAATGCATATGTAGGATCTCCAGACCCCCCCCCCCCCCAAATCTCCTTTTTGAGCCCCAGTTTGAAAACCTGTATGTTAGACAATATTATTACAAATAGTATTACATTTATGAAAGCAACAAATAAATGTCAGATGTTTCATTATATTGTAGTATTTGCTTTGCCATTGTTTTTGGAGGGTTCTTAAATGTGTGAAATGGACTTTGACATCAAAGCTCAGGATATACTTATTGCATGATACCACTGTATCAGTTGCCAACACAATTCGTACTAGAAGGACAATGTATCATGCCAGTCTTTGCTTAAAATCGGTTCTGTGAGGCTCAGTTAGCACTGCAGCTTTATCTTTGTTGACTGTGCCAAACAACTGTGTAATGGGAACAAGGCTTTCTGTGAGCATAAAAAAGTTTAATACCCTCAAATGTGTTATAATATAAATGTTCACTCACCCATAACTCGTAATCTCTCTGCACCAACTACCACCTCATGGTCGTCCGCAGAGAAGAGCAATTTTCCTGCACTTGATTTTACCTCCAGCATTTTGCCCCGTGCATGAACTCCATGAGAACCTGGCAAAAATATATTTTTTTACAGTTTATGAAGAACATTTTTCATGTGTCCCCAAAGAATCTAGCTCAAATTATCATTATATAAATTAGGGGTGTAACGGTACATGTATTCGCCCCGAACCGTCACGGAATGGACGCCACGGTTCGGCGAACACAGTCAGTCACAGGCGATCCACACTCCAATCCCGAAGGGGGCGTGCACGGTAATGCAACACTGTTTGCTAACCTCCACAACAGGAAAAAGAGCAGAAGAAGAAGAGAAGAAGAGACAATCTATCCACCAACCCAAAACAAGAGTTCAGATGGCACGCAAGCAGGGTTTGAAATGAACACCCACCAACCAGCCAAATGCGGGTGAAGAACAACTGTGGCGGGTAACTGTCAAATCACGAGCCAATTTGGTGTGTTACTTATTATGTATTCACTTTGCTGGGGATGTTTGTGTAAGCCAATTCTGTACAGATTTAGCGCAAATACTCAATTCATGAGGCATTATGACAAATTAAATATATTTGCGCAGAATTTGCGCATATCTCGTTTACTTGAAACACACACATCACTACACAACAAATAACGGCGCACTTGTTCATTTGCATTGAAACAATACCAACGATTAAAAAGAAAACAGAAAAGACTTTATTATTTTCCAACATCCTACATTTTTTATGTTCTTTGTACTGTATTGATCTGTCCACCTAAAATCACAAAAGCTAAGAAAAAGACTACAGGAGTGCAACAATGAATCTCTGCACAATTTTTCATGATTCCATTAATGTTTTTAATGTTCATTAATGTCAGTACCTTTGTTTTTTACTAGCCCTAAAAAAGACGTATGCAAGAGTGCATTCTGCCTAGTGCTTAATACACTAAAGGAGCCAGTACTGTACAAACTACCTGGAGTGCCACTAGGTGAAACAAACTGTATTTTGTACTACTGTATCTTATTATGTTCAAAATAAAAAAAATAATAATAAGAAAATAGCATTAGGGATTTGTTGTTTTTCTTGTTGTACCGAACTCGTGACCCCAAAACCGATCTATGTACCGAACCGTGACGTCTGTGTACCGTTACATCTCTAACATATACTACTGCAAACAAGCAGCAAGCAATTCAAATATTTGCCATTTGGCACATTCAGTCTTGTAATTTACTTAAATGACTTTTCTGACCAGCTAGTATACAATGCACATTAGAATTCAATTAATGAAACATGTATTTGTTCTTCCACTTCCACTTAATTTTGTTTTGTATACAGTTGTTCTAGCACCACAACTCAAGTAAAAGTCACTTAACTAGTCCATTTAAGGCAAAACTACTTTCATTAAAATATAGCCTTACTATTACGCTATTAACCAGGACTTAATACTACATGCATCCGTGCACATGCAATTACTGTGCTGTAATGAAGTCTCTAGTCACAGTTATAAAGGCTACATCATGAGAAGGATGAGACTATAACAATCTGGCTATCAAATAACCCTTTAACTCTTTCAAAATAGTCATTTAAACATCTGTCCCATAAAATCTAACATTATAGCTGCCTGGATTCATTTTCCTCCTGTGAGCAGATTGGCCCATGTAGTCGCCTCCTGAGTTCAGTGAATATTTAATTTCATGCTATCTACCCTATAGCAGAGATGGGGCGAGAAATCTTCATTCCAATTTATAGTCTGCAAAATCTTGGGGAGCAAGACCATTGTAATTAGCACAAAGGGGTTGCTTGAGGGTTTTTAAACAATTCTTAAAGTGTGTTTGTATTTGTGAGCTTACCTGCAACGAGTTGAGATACTAATTGCTTCTTCTCGTTGAGGATGTTGACAGACACGTTCTTAGAAGACTGCAGGAACAATGGGCTTCCCTGACATTAAAAAGAAGAGTTAAAAGATAAAAAAGAAATAAAAAAGAAATTAATAAATGCAACTTTTTTACTTGTAATGCAAAAAAAAAAGAGAAAATAAGAAATTAGAAATTGTCCCCCACACTGTAAAAAGTGGTTACCTGCAATTGTTAGGTTAAAGGCACAGTAAGCGATTTCTGAGAATCATTGTTGAACACTGTTGATATTCGAAATCAACTAAAACGAACACACCATTGCTCATTGCTCCACCCCCAACATTCTCAAACAAAATAATGCTTTGTGTAAAAAAAAGCGAAGATGACGATAAGGAATGTAATGTCTCTCAGCCGCCTCTCTTTCAACAGTCTTTCTTCGAATCTCCCTATTGCTCACTCTCTCTCCTCCCCCACCATGAGTGGACACCCCCTGCTGCTAATTGGCTACAAGTTTGTTGTGGTGATCGGTCCGATCCACTTTCAACAGTGTTTATCAGAAATTGCTTACTGCACCTTTAAAGAGCTATTTCTACCTATATAGCTATTTCTTTCTCTATATATGTGTGTGTGTGTGTGTGTGTGTGTGTGTGTGTGTGTGTGTGTGTGTGTGTGTGTGTGTTCAATTGTTATTCTGCTTAAAACTTCTGAAAAAAAAAATCAGCCAGTGCAAAATACACACAATGAAGATACATTCTCTGAAAACTTAGTCTTAATATTTTATGTAGTCATGCTTATCAGGTGAATGTATCTTGTTATGAGGCTGTTTAAATATTGTATCAGGAAAATAAGGCAACAATTCTTGTTAAAAATGATTTTGCAGTGTTACACGTTCCACTGTGAGTGCAAAATATAAGCATTTGTGAAGTCTCTCCTAGGCAGGGTACTGTGCAAACACTTGGTAAAGATTTCTCTCTGTGCTTAGGGGCCAATCAAAAATTAACACAGCATGCATGTCTGGGTTGATTTAAGTGTTGGGCAGATGGTCTCCTCCAAGAATAAAAAAATAAAATAAAAAAATACAAGGCATCCATCTACATACAGCTGAAAAGAGTAAAAAAAAAAAAAAACAGATATCTGTCATAATCTAGAATAAACTCTTTAAAAAAAGATACTATTGTGTTGCACATTAAAAGCTCGAGATATGTCTTTAATTTAAATTATGCATTTTAGTTTTGCTGCTCTGTTTTAACTCAAGTTTAAAATGCTTTCTTTTTAGATGCTCTTCATTATTGTGAGAACATCTACAAAAATAGGTCAGAAACAGAAAAAAGTCTACTGCAGTTGTGTGAGGGTGAGAGGGGCACAAGCTATATTTTCTATGACTTGCATTTATCTAACATTAAAATCTTTGTCATTGAGGAAATTAAAATAAATAAAATGCATATTTACATCTTAAATTCCAAAGCTTTTTTTATTTTAGTTAGTTGTTGGCTTAACATTAACTTTTTTGTTCATCAGCCATTAGCCACTCAATATTTTCATTGTCCAAAATTTTGACATCTATACCATGGGGAAAAACTTCCATATAGATATTTTAATATAATCTCATAATTTGGCAGTAGGCTGCTGATACTTTAAGACCTGACACACAGATCCATTATACTGTTACACAACTGTTTATGTTCACTTAAAAACATGTTTTACGTTAATACTCGCCAAGACCAGCATTTTGACATTACTTTGTGTGTGACTGTTTAAGCGCAACAAGCAGTGAAAAATAACTCAATTTTGTACTGAGAAGAGGCTTTATGCTCACACACATTGGACGTGAGCACAAAATCTGCAGGAATGAGTACAAATATGCGCAATAAATTCGGTCCCATGGCAAAATTCAAGCCCTGTAACACCAACAATATTCATCCAGAGCAAATATAATGAGTGAGTGAGGGGAGGCGGGTTTGTGTGTTACTTGCTGTCGGAGAGATGAGAGATGGGAAAGTGCAACTTCTTTTCGAAGCGTTTCAGATATTTCAGTATTGATAGGTATCGAAAAATCCAACGCTATCTCACGACCAATTCGTACGAATTCGTACGAGTGATTAAAAAGTGGCTAATTCGTACGAATTCGTACGACCTCACTCGTACGAATTCGTACGATTTGTCTAAACCCACGTGATGGGTAGGTTTAGGGGCGGGGTCAGGGATAGGTCATTCGTAAGAATTCATACGAATTGGCCAAAACGTCAAATATGTACGTTTTAGCCCAAATCGTACTAATTCGTACGAGTGAGGTCGTATGAATTCGTACGAATTAGCCACCTCGTAGAATTCGTACGAATTCCCGTGAGATCGGGTTGAAAAATCTATATTTTTGACAACACTACACTGCACTTACAGTGTATTATTTCAGAAGCCTTTTTAAAAGACTACAATTGAGAAAATTATATATTATATATAAAATTCAACCTTCAAACTGACTATTAGGAGTGACTGCATTGCATGCCACTGTAGTCCACACGCAGTTGGCGAGTGTTAAAGTCAAGCCCTGGTTATATATCAATTATAACACTGTACTGTATCCGTGATTGAACATCAAAAAGTATGAACATCAATATGTTACAAAAATCGGAAATATTTCAGAAATGAAATGAGAAAAAAACGACCAGGTGGTAAAAGAGGTGAGGTTAGAAAAAGTAGGAAAGATTTGTGACATCAGCCGAAAAGGAAAATTAAAGGCAGAGCAAGTTTTTAAAGGGGGCATTTCATGAAAATCTGACTTTTTCCGTGTTTAAGTGCTATAAAAGCCCTGTGCATCTACCAACCTGAAAAGTGACCCAGCAACTTTGTTTTAGTAAGCCTTTCTCTGCAAGCATTTCAAAAAGCCGATCTGATTTCGCTCCCCCTTTTGATGTAGGAAAGGGGTCTTACACCGTGTCCTAACTACACGCAATCTTTTCCATGTTAATCAGAGTTTTTGTCTTAACCAGCCGCAACGGCGACACGCGACGATTCTATTTTGAAAAACGTTTTCTATTTTTCTGCGACATGGCGCTGGAACAACAAACACAAAGTGTGGCAATGATAATCTCAGGTACTGTTTATGTGCTTTTTTTTAATGTTAAAAGCGTGCAATGTGACTTTGAATATCATTTAGTGCTCCCAGCTTTGTAGCTGTAAAAGCAACAATGGATATTTCACCGCAGATCTTGAAATTAAACAAATGGAAACAAGAACATTCAAACTGTGAACAAACAAGTGTATTATTTGACAAAGATTGTTTAAGTAACTCAGTAGCCTATGTATTTGAATAATGTTTAAATTGTGTAATATTTGTGAATTTGATTATGTAGCCTACTTATCCATCAGTTTGCTAGTTATTGCCATCAAGATTACTCTCTTTTTCTTGAGCTGTGCACTTGCCGCGAGACTCCGCCCACCACACACACTGTTCTGATTGGCTGTGGGTTTTGATTGATTTTGACGCATCTCTCGGTCGCGTCGTGTCTAGTGTACAGACAAATCATTTGTCGCTGAAATCTTATCGCATCGCGTCTGGTTAGGACACGGTGATGGTGTAATAATATTAATGTTACCGGCCGGCCCTTAATCTGCACATTTCCGCCATTTGGTTTATGAAAGCGACAAAGTTCTAACGAAATGGCAAAAGTTCGAGAAAGCATGCAAATTGTCTGTCGTTGGCTGCACAGATGAGCACAGAACACTATTTGACAAAAAAAAATGTCACAGCTGTCTTACAAAGATGTAACTTCAACAACTACATCCATGCGATCATCCACTAAACATTCAGTAACGTCCAGATGCAGTCTAAAAGCGATCTCTTCCCGAGTCTCTCTGTAAAGCTGCACTCCGCTAACTGGTTATTTCTATTTGACTGAAATTCGCATGTTTTGTTTTTGCCAGAGTATCTGAAGCTCGTGTAAAGTATCAGCCATCTTCTGAACGGAGACAGGGAGGGAGCAGCAGCTCATTTGCATTTAAAGGGACACACACAAAAACGGCGCGATTCTGGTAAACCAAAAAGGGGCAACTTTGACAAGCTATACTATCTGGGGGGTATTTTGAGCTGACATTTCACAGACACATTCTGGGGACGCCATAGATTTATAATACATCTTCTGAAAAGGGGCATAATATGTCAACCTTTAAAGAAGAAATATGTTTTGTGTGTGAATCGTGCAGAATAAAAACATAAATGTGCAATGACAAAGTAAACAAGGTCAATTCTGATTTCATTTTGACATTAAAGTCTCAATGTAATAGAAATATGAACCAGATTCATCATATGCTGATACTGGTGGAGAGTTGTTTACACAGAGAAACACCAGGAATGCAACAGGTGTTCAATTATTCATACGCTGTGACCTTCTGAATAATACATCTAAATGTCTATAACATCTTAAATGTACAATCTAACATACAATGAAAAAAACAAAAGGTCTGGAAAATTAAATTTGAAGGCATCATCACAAAAGAGAGTGAAGTAAATAATGAAGAATAGTAGTGAATATTTAATTTCAATTTCAAGAAATCTGATATAATTATAGTATGTTATTTGATATCCTTTATTTAAAAAGTAAAATTTCATTAAACATTTTGTATGCTTCAGTAAGTGGCAGTCAGATTAAAGCACTAGTGGATCAATTGGTTGGTAGATGCATCCCCAAGTTGCTATGAACTAGAAATGTGGCAACAGCTGGTGAGTAACTGTGGTTACAGCTCTGTGCCTATGGCACTTTATGGGAATGTTCACTGCAATGCATCTTCTGCAACTTGCTTTGAATGAAAGCATCTGAAAATCAATGTTTTTTTTATTTTTTTATTTTTATTATTAATATTTTATTATTTTAAATGGAATTATGCAAGATTTCAGGTAAATTTATGGCACTTTTCCGCATGCTATTTCAGTACCAAAACCTGCACAATATTCGCAAACCATCCCCAATCCAACTAAATCTGTGCTGGTATAGTTCAATGCCATGAGTATTTAAATTAATACTAATTAAAATATTCAATCAATATTAAATCGTTTTATTTCAGAGCAATCATTTTTATGTAAATTAAAAAAAGCAGTTTAGATAGATAGATAGATAGATAGATAGATAGATAGATAGATAGATAGATAGATAGATAGATAAATAGATAAATAGATAAATTGATTAATAATTTGGTAAATGCATGAAATAAACATAATACAATTTAATTAGGTCAATTTCATTATTTCATATTAGGCTACTGTCACTTTAAGACTGAATTCACGGACCGAATATCCTGATTCCCGACACACATCCGGTTTCTTTCTCAACTGTTCACTTATGACATAACCGAGAGAATACTTGTAGAGACGGGTATTTTGACATAATTTTGTGTGTATGTGTCTGTTCAACCGCAAGTAAACGTGAAAGAGGAATCAATACAGTGTTCGAGCGCTGTCTGAAACGTGCCCCTCTCTCTCTCTCTCGCTGCGTGCGCATGCTTCGGGTGCGTGCGGCTGTGCGCACAGATAACAGAGTGCGAGTCATGGTTTTCGTCTCTTCTTCCACATTTAAAGTCGTTTGAATGTTTAAATTGGCAAGGAAAAACACATACAAATGAGAAACTTTCACTCTGTGATGGTTAAATTTAGCAGTTAATCCACGAATCACATGCGCGCTGAACCATGGGGCCTGGTCTGTACGGATCACGGATCAACTGAACACACTAATCATCATGATTGATATCTTACCCGAGATTAAACGTAAGTAAACCAGTAAGTAAACTTGTCCCTAACCCCAAAAATGTTGGTACTCAACAGCGCTTCCCCTCCACGTTTTCTGCTGCGCATCGTTTATTTTTACCACACATGCGCACCATTTATGTGCACCCCTGCTTATATGAATATTTGTAAGTTGTTTATTTCTCCTGGTATCACCATCTTAACATGTGGTGTTTGTCTAATTCTTGGAGTGAGTCTTTTATTCATACGGCAGTGGATGGGAGTTTCCTCTCATCACCAGTCCCATCAGGCCATTGTTATTCACCTCACCTCATCTCCTCTGTCTGTTTCTTTCTATCACTCTGTCTCTCACTCTCTATAGTCTCACTCGTGCTAGACAGATGAGATAACGCCAGCACCCTACACATTATCAAGCCATCCATCCACTGCAGCCTCACTGATATTATTACACCCGGACATTGTGTGAGAGAGAGAATGTATGTCTTCCTTGCTATCGCGCAGACACCATGCTGACAGGCCCTGATGTGCACTTACTGGTCTGGACTGGATTTCTTTGGCATACAGCGGCTGAAGGAATTCTGAATCGCCCTCCAGTTTCAGGCCTCTCTCTGTGATACGCAGGTGACCCATGCCATCCTGCAGAAAGAGGTGGACAGAAAGAGAGGAAAAGAAAGGGAGAGAGAAATACAACAGGTTAATGACATGAATGAAAAAAAGATGCTTATGAGTTCTCATTTTTAGATGATGACATGGAAGTCATTTGGAAGTAATTGATGTAATTAGAATTACTGGGTCAATGAGACATCCCTCAGATGTTTTTCGATGTTAAAGAATTAAAATAGACAATTATTGATTTATAAAACAGTGGTTTTCAAACTGGGGTCCACAACCCTCATGTCACAACAAGTTTTAGGCAGTTTGCAGAAAATGTCCCCCTCTTGTTTTTAGCAGTATAAAAAAATTAACACCAAATCCAGGTTCTCCTCAACAGATATCCCAGAAGAACATCAAGTGATTCAAATCAAGTAATATAATAACAAATATTAACAAGGAAAACGTTAACAAAGCAAGCAGATTCAACAAACCTTCAGCACTTTTTGTGAGCCAACTCCATAGTAATTTAATAGCAATCAATGAAAGAATTCACCGCTCAGATGTCACTAACATTAATGTGAAATTAGTGTAGCCATATTTTATTGTAGACATAGCACTTCCCTTAGGGTGTACCCACACTAGGCATGGTTGTCTTGTACTGTGCCCTGGTGTGATTGTCCCCCTCACTCACATTGCACGTCTTTGAACATCCAATAAATTAAAATTAATATCAGACAGCAGTGTGGATTAGAATATGCTCATCTATAAAATTTCATGTTATTTTACCATACTGTAAAAAAACTGTGAAATTGTCTTGATTACTTTTTTATTTACTATTTGAACTGAAGAATGGTTGCCTCACAAATATGTTCAATCATTTACTGAGATTTTAAAAACATTGACGGATAATTCAAATTTTTCCGCTAGTTTGTCAGGAAAAAACAAAAACAAACAAGAAATAACATATTTAAACCGAGCACCTAAACTTGTATTTTACAACTATTATCTGTTCTGTACATGGTAGATAGGCCTATGCAGATTGGATTCACTCCTTCTCTCTGGGTATGCACATGTGTGAGAGAGAGAGTATGCATACTCTCTGCCAAGTGACAAGAAAACGAAAGATTTTTTCATGCATAGCATAAACTTATCTGCTGCTTTATATACAAAGTAAAGATGTGTTATAGTTACTTCAATTATTAGTCACCCAATACTGTAACATGCATTTGACGCATGGAAAGAAAGCAGGGGAGAGGTCATGTGGCTCACCTCACTGCGTGCGTAATATATATTTACAACATATAATAATATTTATAATATTTATAACAACTACGAAGAGCACGTGCAAGTGACAGGCTTTTGGGTGTATGAGCACTACTTACACATCGTCTTTGCTGCTAACGCCCACGATTTGACAATTTTGTTTGTCTCTCATTGAAAATGAACTAGGGACTTGTGCTATCCACGTCCCATGTGAAACTGTGTTTATGTCGAACAGTTTCAACAGTGAAACCATGTTTATGTCGAAACTGTGTTTATGACGAAACCCCAGTGAAACTGTGTTTATGTCGAACCTAGGAAGGTTCCTGCCAGCCCAATCTTAGGGCGACTCGCCGGGTTTTCTCCCAATTCTCCCGATGGCCACTCCAGGCCTGCACTAAGCATTAAATGTGTTTTGATACAGGGTCCCAATAGCTCAGCTTGCTATTTTAAAATTACTCTTACAGTAAACATAGACTGTTTTCTTTGAAGTCTGAAGCCTTTAGTGAGGAATCCACTTCCTATCCCTCACATGGTCTTATCGCCATATTTAATAACGTTCACATCAAAGGATCAAAGTGCCTGTCACAATTGTACCCTGCTTTGTTCTGCTGGCCATTTTCTTTGCACAACTGCCATTAACGTGAGCAAATACGGGGAATGAGTTGTATTATGTCTGACTTCTATGAAAGTCTGTAACAAACTCTTTGAGTCATGCTGTTACAATTTGCAGGTCTGTGTGGATTGAGAAAACACATTAATATGTGGATAGGAATCAAAGTCAGTGTGTGGAATTGCAGTGTTTACTATTTGGTAACTTAGTAGCCTATATAAAAGGGGAAGAAAATAATCAAATAACGATAAAAAATAGACTCAAATTTCCAGAAACTAAAACTTGACTAACCAAAAAACAGGATAGGTTGTCTAAATATGCCAAAAAACTAAAAAGGTCATTTGATAAAGGACTAAAAATGTTTTAACATTACAATCATGCTAATTAGCTGCTTGTAACCAACTATCATGTTCCAAAAACAGATCCAAAAATCCCACATTTATTTATTATATTTTCAGTAGAAGAGATTTAGCTGGCTGGAAGTAAAACTTGTCTTTTGTGGTGATAGAATGCAAACTAAGTAAAGATACAGGAGAAGGGGAAGGAAGGAGAATGAGATTAGGCGCCATATGATAGTGAATATTTCCAGGTCTTTCTCTACACGAATCAAAGCAGAATCGAAGGAGTGGTGTATATGGGCAGAGGAAAGGCAAAGAATATGATGAATTATTCAGGAATGTTTGCAGCAGCTGACAGAAAGGCCGAAAACTCTCAGGTGTGTTTCCGCACGGTACCATGCGGGAATCAACAAATCTCCTCTGGCATGCCACAGTTTATGCAGCATCAAGGAGTAAACTGATTTCCACCACCAGTGTCACTGCACTGGCTGTTTGATATTTATTGTGGAAGAGAATGTGTGAGAGAGGAGAGAAAGAGCAGACAAGAATTGCAAAAAGGGGTAGGGTGAAAAAACAATCTCCTTTATCTGATAGTGTGACATTGAGGGGAGGGGCAGTTTAGAGTGCTTTAAAAAATAAAGAAAGAAGTGAGAAAGACACAGACCTTGTGAAGAAGGTATTGCGGAATTAGTTACTTATTAATTACTTCTAGGTTCCAGACCTCCAAGTGTGATCATTTCCCCTTGGGCTATGATGGGACCCCCTTTCTAAAATATAAAATCATCTGTATATTTTCATGTATAAAGTATTTTACATGAAATATGATTGTACATGATATATACACCTCTGCGTGCTGACAAAACGGCACTGACCCCCCGAAGCATGGACTCTGCAAGACCCCTGAAAGTTTCTTGTCGTTTCTGGCACCAAGACGTTTTGGCACCTTCAAGTCCAAGGTTTCAAAGTGGATCGAACTTGTTGGTCCAGCAGATCTTACAGATGCTCAACTGGATTGAGAACTGGGGAAATTGAAGGCCAGGGCAACACTTTGAACTCGTCATGTGTGGCAGGTGCTTTATCCTGCTGAAAAAGGTCACTTTCCACAACACCATTGTCATGAAGGGGTGTACCAGGTCTGCAACAATGTTTATGTAGGTGGCACGTGTCAAATTTACTCCCACGTGAATGGCCGGTTTCCCTGCAGAACATTGCCCAGAGCATCACACTCCCTTTTCCAGCTTGTCATCGTCCCACCGTGCATTGGTGCCTTCACTCCCCCAGTTAAACAGCGCACACTCTGATTGGCCTGCGGCTACACAGCCCCACACGACTGACGCATTCTTCCCATAACCATCATTTTTCTGTGCCGTGTAACACAGTAGACCTTCTATTGGCTCGGACCATAGTGGATAGCCTTCACTGCCCATGCACATCGATGAGATTGAAAACACCCAGTCGCCAGTTTATGGTTTATCCCTCATTGGGCCACTGTTGGTAAATTCTCACCATTGCTGACCAGGAGCAACACATGAACCTTACCATTCAGAGATACTCTAACCAGTTGCCTTGCCATAACAATTTAGTCCTTGTCAAAATCAGATTTATCCTGCATCCAACATGTTGATTATGAGAACTGATTGTTTGCCTACCAATTAATCTACCCAGACATTTATATGTGGGCTTGTTAGAAGATGATCAATGATATTCGCTTCACCTGTGAATTTGACTCATCAGGCTATCAATATAATAAAATAATTTAGGATTAACCCTTTAATGCATTAATGTTTTGTCAAACATTATTACATATTCGGGTCTTTAGGGACCCGGATCTATATCTAACACCGATGGATCTGCCAAAATAGTATAGAACTCTCCTGATATTTTAATAACACTTCCAAAAGGTATAAATTTGCTTTATTTTCTTCTTTTGTAAGTTGGAAGGGTTCAATTTGAGCAGGTGTTTTATACCATCATCACTGTCCTCGTCAGAGCTCATTCCCAGTACATTCAGCATCTGGCTCATATTCGCGATCCCAACCATATTCTCAAAGCTATCGTTTTCAACGTCTTCAAAATCAATATTTTGATCGCTTACAGCTTCTTACCAGATCCACCATCAATTGACAGTGACACTAAAATGTGTTTGCGTACAATACTTGCTCTGCAGTAATTCGCTGAGCCATTTCAAATTTTGCTGATTATACTTGTCTATTCTTTTGTTTTATGCCTGCGATAATTATAAGCGAAACATCACGTCATCATTTTGTATCAGGCATTGCCACCTTGAGAAATAAAGGTGAATTGCACTTATTGAGTCATTCAATTGTTTCAGAGATTCAATTGTTGTTGCACAGAAAAAATATATACTTACATTACATACCCCGGGTTCTAGCGACCCTACACTTTTTACAAAGAAAAATTATTTGAAAACAGACATTCTTTTATTGTATTTTTTCTATATTGTTCATAATGAATAGACCGAGGAATATTAAGAAGGTTGATGTTCTAACTCTAAAAAAAGAATGAGGGAAAGGGTAGTAAATAACATCCTGTAATCTTATGGGTTTAAGGGGTAATATCATGATTTCCAACCAGTCTTTAAAAAAACAGAACCTGTTAAACAGTAATAATGCAAATTCTGCAAATATTTACTTATTTTATTATTGCTATTATTATTTTACACCGTTTTCTATTAACTTTCCCACAAAGTCCAATTTCAGAACTGTTCTACAGCAGTGCTACATTTGAGTTTGTGACTATTATGGACTACTATTATTATGTTGACTCAATGACATTTGAGTTTTGACACCTCAAAGAATTATTGATTATTTATTCATTATCATTGAATTATTGCTCTTGATTATTTATTCATTCAAAAAGGTAATGACGAGAAAATAAAAAAAAATTCCGAGCAAGCATAAAACTGGCTTAATATGTGTATCTCAATGCCAAAAAAAACACAGAAAGTATGCAAGGCTGTACAACTCAAGCACATCTTGCACACTGCACAGGATAGCAATTTCGAAACAGTAGAAGGTGAAGGTTTAGCTCTTGAATCTTAATTAGCTAACATGACTGGATGGTCTAGGAAGATTACCAAGCAATGTCAGCGCAAGCTAATTAATATTCATGAGCCAGGTCTCGACCATATAGTGACATTACAACCCAACCATCTTCATTCCCCACAATTTAAAAGTCATTCTGTTGCCAAGGTTGTAAAGCCATGAGATAGCTTCCTCCACCAAAGCTATCTCCTTTATATCTAAATGATAGCTTCCATTACCAAAGCTATCTCAACATATCTCATTTGTGATCATGTACACAAACTAAAGCTGCACGAGTTGTCTGCACAAATTGCGAATTTTCAGATAAAAAAAATGATTGTGCTTTAAAATGCAATCTTATTGCCGCTCTGTGATGCTGGAAACGCCGTCAGAAAATAAGCTGCTCACGTCTAAGAATTATACGGTGGCTGAGAGAGCTCAACGCGCTGCAACTGAGGAAAACACATGCAAATAGAAAAACACCCCCGCAAATTAAGAAAACATCTTCATCAGTTTCACAACACATGTGTGCTCCAAATACTTACAACACAACCAAATACAGAAACGCGCTGCTAAAGTTCACAACACAACCAAATGAAGAAACGCGTTGCAAATAGCACAGAACACAACGGAAATGTTTCCAGGGGACCCCAATAAGTGACAAACCCGGCTTTTGCTGTGTTCAGCTGTCACTCACATGACATCACAACAATAGCAAACAATAATGACCCGATAGACCACCGCTACTTTTGCGTCATCGAAGGGTAACGCCCCTTTTTTGGGGAAAACAAACGGATTCCCCTGAGAACAGAACTCGCTCTACATTTGCAAAGTCTATTGATAGCAAAAATGACACAAACATACACACTCTCTTTGCCGGCCGAGGACCGTGAGTGGTATTTAAAGAAGCTACTGGATACGGGCTTACAAAGGTGTCTCTTTGAAATGGTTGAAAACTGGATTATTTACCACACGCAGTGGCCAAATATGGACTATTCAGATGTCTACCACTATCGTGGAAACACCAAGTAGTTAGCCTATTTTTTGTCATTAACACACTCACAGTTTGACAAACTAGACCATGAGGCCATGTCACTTGGGTCATATTTAAATTGATTTAAGCTATTGACATAGTTTTGTTGTTGACTAGCTATACTAGTTAGAAAGACGAAGCTGCTAGCAGCTACGTGATTAACGTTAGCTCTCACTAGGCACGCTACCTTGGCTGTTAACTGATTTTACTGTTGAAATAGTGGCAGGCTAGGACTAAAGTGGACTTGGCTGGTTTCTGCTTGTGTCTAGAAAGCGCTCGACGACCACTGCTCTGGGCTACATGTAGGTTAACACAAACGGCAGTAGATCAAGCCTTCTAGGCTAGATAGGATAGCGTAATGTCACAACATCCAATTTGACAGGCCCAAACATACATTGGTCCTATATATATTTTGCCGTACACTGTAAAACTTTTCACAACTTTCAAATTCCTAGCACTTTCTAGACACAAGTAGAAACCAGCCAAGTCCACTTTAGTCCTAGCCTGCCACTATTTCAACAGTATAGTATAGCTAGTCGTCAACAAAACTATGTCAATAGCTTAAATCAAGTTAAATATGATCCATGTGACATGGCCTCATGGTCTAGTTTGTCATACTGTGAGTGTGTTAATGACAAAAAAATATGCTACTTACTTGGTGATTTCACGATAGTGGAAGATGTCTGAATAGTCCATATTTGGCCACTGCGTGGGGTCATTAATCCAGTTTTCAACCATTTCAAAGGGACACCTTTGTAACCCTGTATCCAGTAGCTTCTTTAAATACTGCTCGCGGTCCTCGGCCGGGAGACCAGTCTCATCCCAAGGCGTCATCTAACTGGCGCTTTTGACCATGTTTGACCATGCGTCAACATGCCGACGCACATTGCACCCTTTACGCGTCAATATGAGATGCACCTCCTAGTGGTCTAACCCTAACCCTACCCCAGACCTAAACCTACCCATAACGGAAGCGTCATCTAACTGACGCTAAAGGGTGCCATGTGCGTCGGATTTAGACGCATGGTCAAAAGCGTCAGTTAGATGACGCCCGAGGATGAGCTTCTCATATTGACGCGTAAAGGAGGCCACGTGCGTCGGCATGTTGACGCATTGTCAAAAGCGTCAGTTAAATGACGCCTTGGGATGAGACTGTGTTGCGGCCAGCAAAGAGAGTGTGTATGTTTGTGTCATTTTTGCTATCAAGAAACTTTGCAGATGTAGAGCGATGTCTGTTCTCAGGGGGAATCCGTTTGTTTTCCACGAAAAAGGGGCGTTACCCTTCGATGACGCAAAAGTAGCGTTGGTCTATGATCCAATTAATTCCCGATGGACAGTCCTACACTTTCTTGTTCCAGAAGCTGTTTTGCATGGATATACATCACAATAAGGAAGAAAAGTCTATTGCAACTTCCATTTCATGCTGACTTTAAAAAATCTCCTCTTGCAGCATTCAGGTTTGGAGCAACAAGAAAATTAATAAATAACTATATTGTATTGTCAATATTGTATTGTCTATATTGTATTATGCTGGGTTCAGACTACACAATATCAGCCCAATTTTGGCACGATCCGTTTGACGTAGGGTGTGATAGTGATTTTTTACCAATAGGAGCACAGAAGCTCTTTCGTACACAGCTTTCAAGCATGGCGGAATGAAAGACAGATGATATTGGTGCTGCTATTTGGAATTATGTAATGGAGGAAAGGTTTGTGGAACAATGTAGTTTGTAGTCATGTAATCTGGCATGTTTCTTGTCTGACACATCGTAACAGAAAAAATATAGTGTAGGCTAGTCTAAACCTGGCATTAAAGTCCACATTTGAATGAATGAGGACAACATTAGCCTACATAACCAGAACACCCTTGTTGACAGATGTAATACTGAAAGCCTGTGATTCTATCAGGAACGGACACTCATTTGCATTACAGTCACACAAGGCTCCGCACTAACTTGCGGTGCAGGCTTTGATGCCATTGACACAGCGCACGTGAGCTCTGCAGAGCACTGCGACTTCTCCACAGAACAAGACGCCCTAAAAAGTCTCACCACTGATAGATTTGAATGCATCTTTGTTTCAAAATCGCTTTGAATCATGAAAGTCAGAGCAAGAGGGTGAACAATTATTAGAGAGACGACAACGGATTGCATTCCTTTCCCTTTTTACCTGAGGAGAGAAATAAAGAACAAATGAATAGCCGGAATTGCTCATACGGGAGGCTTTTTGGTCAACCTGCACGCTAGTGTTTCTTTTGCAAGGAAAAATATTCACAGAGTTAATTAGCAGGGTTAATTGGTGTGCAAATCTATTTGCATTTTTCAGTGTAATTGCATTCAGTAAGTCATCAAAATTTCACCAGCGATTGTTTTTTTTTAAATACAGCACCTTTGCAATGCAAATCATGTTTCTAATCCTGTCTGTATGTTTTACCTGTTAACTTTAGCTCATTTGTCTTTGCTTTGATAAAAAATACTTTTTTATGTTACATTTAATTATATTTCAGGCAGCAGCAGTCACTCCACAGCAGCCTAGTGTGGATGATGCTACACCTTGCCAATTTGTATAAACTATATGAGTTGCTTTGCGTGTATGGTGAAGGAAAAATGCTGCCAATAAGAAATTGTGTATCCAAGCATAAAAAAAATCTAAGATGACGTGACACATGCAAAGCTAGGTGTCAGTGTTTTCATGGAAATGAATTTGGTCTGAATCCTGTTCAGATTAAGAAGCAGCATTTAAATATGATGAGGGATTACAACATTTGATTCCATGCCAATCCACTCTGGGTTTAATCTAATGGAAAATGTGTGATCATAAATAATGCATAGTTGTAGGTTGGTATCAGTTTCCTCATCCTGTGATTTTATGCAGGCCGCATAAGAGAAGATATTAAAGTAAAAAAAGATTCAAACTTTGGCTCATTGGGAACAAATTTGCCTCTACCTATATTTTAGCCAAACTCCAAAAGCATACAGTTTCCAGCTGAAATAAACATTAGAGGCAGTAAAATACCATACATTTTTGTTCCTTTTTAAAACAATTATAATCACAGGGGCACATTATCAATTAATAAATACTTATTTTCACACTTATTTGTACCACATCTCCATAGGTTTTCTGACATAGTAAACTTGCTTGGTAGCTCACTTGGTACAGCACTGCACTTTCCCATGAAACACAGGACAAAAGTCATAATGAAATATTGTAGATGCAAGCTAAAATGGTATGGTTGCTCAACAAATGTGATTTTATTTCATGTTTGCTTTTGTTAACTTTCTGAAATACCGCGATATGTACAACAACCAACGTAATTATTATGTCTAAATAGCCATCTCGACAAGTATTCTCTCTGTTATGTCATGAATGAACAGTTGAGAAAGAAACCGGATGTGTCAGGATATTCGGCCATGCATTCGATCTTAAAGTGACAGCAGCCTAATATCCCTGCTGTTGTCTGTGTCATTAATGTTAATAAAAAAAATATCATCATCATCTATAATGTTCGAAAGAAAAGAGGATAGTGAGGAAAGCAGTCAGGAGGAAAAAGATGACGACTGCTCCAAACTGCCAACGTAGGGTAACCCAATGTTGTTTTGTCTGGCCCAAATTAAATAGAATATAGAAAGAAAGAAAGAAAGAAAGAAAGAAAGAAAGAAAGAAAGAAAGAAAGAAAGAAAGAAAGAAAGAAAGAAAGAAAGAAAGAAAGAAAGAAAGAAAGAAAGAAAGAAAGAAATTAGCGGTTGTTTATTGAAGAACAAGTGCTGCTTCTTTGTATCTTAGTGTCAGGTAAATTGTTATCTCAAAGAGAAGATAAGAGGTTGCACCCTCACGGACTCAACCTAAAAACATGGGAAGCCTATTTTGCTTGGATCACAGGTGATATCCCTGCTGTTGCCCATGTGTTCCCTCAGATGCATATCGATGGAATTGCCTCTCGGCTTGCTGGAGGCTCCATCTTGAGATCTGATCGAGTTCTTCAAAGTCGGAGAAGCCGCCTTTTAGATCATCTATCATAGGAATGTGTCATTTCTCAGGAGTGCAGGGAGAAATGGAAAGAATGTGGAGAACACAGGGAAGTGGTGGAGACTGAGATATTTGTTCCATTTAAAGGAATAGTTAATCCAAATTAATTTAGAAGAGGCATTTATAAGTCAGATAGCCACAGAATAAAAAAATCTTTTTATCTCACAATTCTGACTTTTTTTCTCACAATTTAACTTTTTGTCAGAATTGCGTGATATAAAATCGCAATTGCGATTTATAAAGTCAGAATTGTGAGTAATAAAGTCAGAATTGTGAGAAGTTATCACTATTTTGACTTAATTACTCAGAAATCTGACTTTAGAAAAAAGTTTTTTTTCCCTTATAATTGGACTTTATTACTCATTTATATCTCACAATTCTGAGAAAATATGTCAGAATTGCGAGATATAAACTCGCATTTCCATGTAATAAAGTCAGAATTGCGAGATAAAAAGTCGCAGTCATCTTTTTAAATGTTTTATCCTGTGGTGGAAACAAGCTTCCATACAAACCTGTATGACTTACCATACTTTGGTATGGTACATTCATTTAACAGAATGTCAACAAAAACAAATGGTGACCATGGCTGCCGAATAATTTTTCAGAGAAAAAAAATGGAAATCTTAGCCTGTTCTTCACAGAAAGCTTTCAGTTGACTTGAAATAGTGTAGGAGTCATATGGACCGTGCACTTTATGATACTTTCATGGTGCTTTTTTCTCCAGCTTAATAACCATGGTCCCTATCCATTTTTACTATACGGAAAAGGGCACCATCAACATTCTTCAAAATGTCTTCTCTCGTGTTTCACGGAAGACAGAAAGGAATACAATAAATTCTGACCTTAATTTCATAATTGGAGTAAACTGTCCCTTTAATTCAAGAAATACAACGCTTGTGGCGAAATTGCTGCAAAACGCACATTATGCAACACTTTCAAAGTGAACTGTCCAGTGAGTGGCGCTTAAAGCACGTTCAGTTTTATCAGAAATAGATGAATGTGAATCTCGGAAAGTTTATTGGTTATTGTACGTTTTGCAGACGTTCATGAAATGTCCAATGACTGGAGCTAAAACGCTAATGCTCTGTCGTGTTTGGAAATACGTATCATATATCTTACTCAAAACCTAACCAATAGGGTTAATAAAAGCAAACATGACCTAAAAGTGCATTTTCTGAAGCACATCACAATTACAATGCTGTACCAGGTGAGTCTACCAAGGAAGTTCACTACATCAGAACAAAATTATTATATAGAGCTGGATATGTGACGAAAACATAAATTAGCCAGGTGAATAAACACGAGGGATTCATCTGACCCACATACAGTAGATGAGTGAGGCTTCATTAATGCTTCCCCAGAGCGCCATCACCATCAATCACTGTCAGCCCTCATAGATTTCCTATAGAGTTCATATCACGACTGTCCTGATCCGTCTCAGGCTGCCTATAGAAGCGCTAAATCAAGTGCTTGCAGAACACACATTTTTAATATCAAAACTGTGAACGTATTTTGCAAAGTCAACAGAGCTCGGCTGAGCTTTAAGGCTATATCTGAAAGCCTCACAGAAGTTCAATCTTCTTACCAACATTCATGATCATCTGGATCGTGAATTAGACTGACCATCAGCTGCGCACAGATTTAAGGTCTATTTTCAAACCTGATGCAAATTATTGCTGACTGACCAAGCTCAAGCCAGCAGGTGAGCCTGGTCTCGCTCGAGTATCTAAAACTGCAGAAAATCACGTGGACTTGGAGTGACAAGGCCGCTGATGAGACACAATGTCCTGCTTGTGTTCGGATGTGTTCGGCAGTCCTCCAGATCTCCAGCGGAAAGAACATTGACTAAGGTGTCCGCTCGCCAAAGACACGTCCGATAAGGTCTTTCTCCCCTTTCGATCTAGGACGGACGATCAGGATCTTTTCAAATTCTGTGGGTGGCAAATTTACGGCTCTCTCACCACACTGCAGGCAGCTTTATTGAATCAGGGCACGAGGAGATTGAATAGCCTTGTTTTCAAGGAACAACTTTAAAGAGGAATGTCCACTTCAAAGTCTTTAAAAGATTCATCCACACACTAGGGGGTGTAACTCAGTGGCTGTAAACTAAATGCTTTCATCTTTTTATTTCTGGGTCATCACTGTGACCACACATTCAGCGTGCCCTGCAAAGGTGAATACACTAAGTGTGTCGACTGTATACTAATATGGATCAGACTAACAATGCCATGATAAATGTTTCATAGGTCACCCAAATGATATAAAACCTGAATAGAATATGACTTGGTCCACAATTCGTGCAAGGGTGCAGGTCTTATTTTATATATTATTATATATACCTGTTCAAAAGTTTGAATGTTTTTGAAATAAGTCTCTAATGCCGAGGCTGTGTTAAATTGATCAGCAATATTGTGAAATATTATTACAATTTAAAATGTTTATTTATTTATTTTTTCAATATTTTTTAAAATGCAATTTATTCTTGTGATGGTAATGCTGAATTTTCCATAATCCTTATAATCAGAAATCATTCTAATGTGCTGATCTGGTGCTCAAGAATCTTGGTTCTTAGTTGTTCCAAAGAACAGTATTTATTTAAAATAGAAATCTTGATAACTATTTATTTGAAACCTTTATATATAATGCATAATTGTTATCAAGATTTATATATTTTTTTTAAAAACCATTATATATATATATATATATATATACAGTCGTGCTCAGAATTAATGGTACCCCTGGTAAATATGATAAAAAATGGCTGGAAAAAATAAATCTGCATCATTTATCCTTTTGATCTTTCATTCAAAATATTGGCAAAATCTAAACTTTCATTGAAGTAAAAGAATAGAAAGTGAGGGGGAAATCACATTATGAAATAAATGTTTATCTCCAAAACACGTTGGCCACAATTATTGGTACCCTTTTATTAAATACTTTTTGCAATCTCCTTTTGCCAAGATAACAGCTCTGAGTTTTATCCTATGATGCCTGATGAGTTCGGAGAACACCTGACAAGAGATCAGAGACCATTCTTACAGAATCTCTCCAGATCCTTCAGATTCCCAGATCCATGTTGGTGCTTCTCCTCTTCAGTTCACTCCACTCATCAGGTCTGGGACGGTCATGGCAGAAGCTTCATTTTGTGCTACTTAACACATTTTTGTGTTGATTTTGATGTTTGTTTTGGATCGTTGTCCTGATGGAAGATCTAACCACGGCCCATTATACGATTTCTAGCAGAGGCTGTCAGGTTTAGATTTTTTATCTGTTGGTATTTGATAGAATCCACGATGCCATGCATGTATCTGAACAAGAAGTCCAGGACCTCCAGCAGAAAAATATACCACAACATTAAAGATGGTATATTAAATTGTACACATGGGGTACTTTTTATCCTTGTGTGCACCAAACCCATCTTGCATGTTTGCTGCCAAAAAGCTATTTTTTAGTTTCATCTGACCACAGAACCCTGTGCTGTTTGAAGGTCCAGTCATGTCTGACAACTGAATTTGCTGGGGTTTGTTTTTGGATGAGCAAGGAGGATTTTTCTTGAAAACCTCCCAAACAACATGTGGTGATGTAGGGGTTGTTCAATTTTTTTTAATAGGCTTTCTGAACCCAAGACTCAACTAATCTCTGCAATTCTCCATCTGTGATCTTTGGAGAGTCTTTGGCCACTCAAACTTTCATCCTCACCATGCATTAAGACAATATAGACACACGTCCACTTCCTGGCAGATTTGTAACATCTTTAGTTGATTGGAAGTGCTTAATTATTGCCCTGATGGTCAAAATGGGGATTTTCAATGCTTTAGCTATTTTCTTACAGCCACTTTCTATTTTGTGATGCTCAACAATCTTTTGATGCACATCAGAACTATATTCTTTGGTTTTACTCATTGTAATGGATGATTAAGGGAATTTGGCCTTTGTGTTTCCCCATATTTAAACTTGTAAAACAAGAAGTCATGGCTGGACAATTTCATGTTCCTAGTCACCCTGGTGTGCAAAAAAAAGGTAAATATGAATGGGAATATACTTAAGAGATATTTTACTCGTAAACAATTCTAGGGGTACCAATAATTGTGGCCAACTTGTTTTGGAGAAAAACATTTATTTCATAATGTGATTTCCCGCCCACTGTCAATTATTTTACTTCAATGAAAGGTTCGATTTTTGCCAATTTTTTGAATGAAATATCAAAAGGATAAACGATGCAGAATTATTTTTTACAGCCATTTTTCATCATATTTACCAGGGGTACCATTAATTCTGAGCACGACTGTATATTAATTTGAATGCATTAATTATGCCCTGTAATGCACCTTATAATCCATATATTACATTAAAATACTTAAAAGATCTTAGTGAACCCAAACCCTGGCAGTGTACACTGTATGAGAGTGTGTTGGTGTCCATATATGTCAAAAGCTCACATACGATTTTTAAACTGCAGACAAGCAGCTTTTTTTTTTTTTTTTTTTTTTTAAATGGAAAACCTTTGCACAGTTTTTTCTGAAGCAAATGAAAAGCTAGTGACAAAGGTGCTGTGGGAGACCACTTTAACGGCAAAAGTGCTTTCACCTCTTGAACAGTAAGGAAAAAAAGTCACTATGCCCTTTGGGCCAAAAATAATAATCATAATAACAGCTACTCTTTGAATGTTACTCTGACTGTTTACTTTATATTTATGCCGCCTGAGTGGCCACTGTACCTCTGTAGGTTTAAACTGCCTGGTGCTTTTATAAGTTGAGAGTGGTTTGTTTCAGATGGAAACGGAGGACAGTTAACGCATACTACATCAAAATATTAACAGTTGACTACATGGCTGCTGTTGTCGCCATCATAATAATAAATAAACAAACAGTGTGCATGTTACAACACTTAAGTTTACTTTTACCATATTGCTTTGATGTAAAGGTATTTAATTCATATTTAATAATAGACTAAAATAGCAAATTATAATACATAACCATAGCCACTACATCAGAAACACAATATAGACATTATTAGAGATGTGCACGGAGCTGAATATCTCATCAGAAAGGAATAATTACTTCAAAACTTAATGAAAAACTAGAAAACATGGATTTGTTGCAGTCTTTTATTGTGTGCATTTAAAAAAATAATTTTCCCCATTTTAAAAAATGTATGTCAATGTTTAAGCAAGAGCAAGATAAATGGGGTGGTATATTTTTCAAAGGGTACACCTTTGTTCCCTTTAGGTACTTATACCTTTAAGGTACCAATATGCACCCTTTGTTACAAAAGTGTACCTTTTGAAAAGGTACCGTCCCCGTGACAGCTTTTGTACCTTTTTTTCTGAGAGTGTAGCAGTAGTACACTGTAAAAAAATAATTTAAGCTGTAAATTGTCACAGATTGAGAGGAAACAGACAGGTCTTGTGCAAGTGAAGTATTTATTAATCTTGAGAATCAACCAGTAGGTAATCATAAAAAATGATAGCAGTCTGAATAGTTTGTCTTGATCAAGTGGACAAGGTCTCTTATCTGTTGCAGATGGGTTGGTGGTGGACTTGGACGAAGGACGCCGATGAGATGGAGAAGGCAAGCCGATCAGAAGGCAGACGGGAATCTTCACAGAACAGGTGAGTAACAGGTAGGTAAGAATCTTCAGTTTAGAAGCGGGAGTCAGGACATCAAGGGTTATTCGACGAGACCAGACGGTGTACTGAGATAACTGGTGCAGTTTATAAAGGTGAAGGTGAGTGAATACTGAGTGGCATCAGGTGAGGAAGACAGGTGACGATGATTAGTATTCCGGGGATGACGAACGAGTGGGCGGAGTAAAAAGGTGTGGTGCTGATGCTTGTGTATCTGTGACAGAAACCTTCCCAATCCACAAGGTACTCCAGTTGGCCACCCTGCCGCCTGGAATCGAGGATCTGATGGACTTGGTAGATGTTCTCCACTGCCGGGTCTACAGGAGGAGGAGGTACGTCTTCAGCACCAGACCCTGTGGAGGAAGGAAACAAAGGATCAGTATATGGCTTGAGGAGGGATACGTGGAAGGATGGTGAAATGCGGTAGTGTGAAGGGAGTGACAGCCGGTAGGTAACCTCATTGATCTGCCTCTGTATAGCGAACGGACCGATGTACCTGGGACCCAGCTTGCGACAGGGCTGTCGGAGGCGGATATCCCTGGGAGAGAGCCAGACCATTTGTCCAGGTTGGTATACAGGGGTCGCGGATCGTCTTGCGCCTCCGAACAGCCCTTTGCAGGTGTGTGTGTGCTGAGTCCCAGACCCTCTCGCTCTCCAGGAACCAATGATGGACTGCTGGAACTTCGGACGGCTCACCTGACCAGGGAAACAGGGGTGGCTGAAAGCCGAGTATGCACTGGAACGGAGTG
This sequence comes from Meda fulgida, assembly GCA_030578275.1. NCBI lineage: Eukaryota > Metazoa > Chordata > Actinopteri > Cypriniformes > Leuciscidae > Meda > Meda fulgida. The sequence continues at coordinate 22,043,756 of CM060636.1, forward strand.
AGACCTGTGGTGGATTGCTGAAGGGAGTTCTGTGCATACTCGGCCCAGGGTAGATAGCGGCTCCAGCAGTCCTGATGGTTGTGGCAATATGACCTCAGATATCTCCCGATCTCCTGAATCTTTCTCTCCGTTTGTCCATTTGATTGAGGGTGATACCCAGATGTAAGACTTACGGAGACTGCGAGAAGGTTGAAGAAAGACTTCCAGACACGGGAGACGAATTGTGGGCCACGATCTGAAACGATGTCCTCCGGAATGCCAAAATGCCGGAAGATATGGGTGAACAGTGCCTCTGCGGTTTCGAAGGCTGTGGGTAAACCTGGCAGAGGAATCAGTTTGCATGCTTTGGAGAACCGATCGACTATCACCAGAACACAGGTGTAGGACTCCGATCAGGGAAGATCGGTGATAAAGTCTACCCCGAGATGAGACCAAGGTCTAGTGGGCACAGGCAGAGGAACTAACTTGCCTTCGGGAAGGCGTCGACGTACCTTGGCCATGGCGCAGATGGAACATCCTCTGACGTATCGGGAGACATCCGGGGTCATATTGGGCCACCAATAGCGCTGTTGAATGAGCGAGAGGGTTTTCTGGCTGCCTGGGTGTCCAGAGCCCGGAGATGTATGTACTGAGTCCATGAGAGACGGACGTAGACGGTACATAGATCCGTCCCTCAGGACCTACCGGGGGAGCAGGTTCTGTCTGAGTGGCTTCCATAATATGGTCATCGATACTCCATTGAATGGGACTGACTATCATGGCTGGAGGGAGAATGGATTCAGGGTTGGAAGGAATGGTGTCAGGTTGGTATAAACGTGAAAGGGAATCAGCCTTGATGTTCTTGTGTCCGGGTCGATAGGTTACTTTGAAATTGAAACTTGTAAAGAAGAGTGACCAGCGGGCTTGACGGGTGTTGAGTCGTTTTGCATCTCGGAGGTATTCCAGGTTTCGATGATCAGTGATAACGTCAAAACGGTGTTTAGCTCCCTCCAGCCAGTGTCTCCACTCTTTCAGAGCCAGCTTGATTGCTAGAAGTTCCCGGTTACCAATGTTGTAATTCTGCTCCGCCGGGGACAGTTTCTTGGAGAAGAAGGCACATGGATGGAGTCAGGGAGGCTTCCCCTGCCGCTGAGACAACACCGCTCCTACTCTCATAGTAGAAGCATCTACCTCGATGACAAACGAAAGATCTGGATTCGGGTGAAACAGAGTAGGAGAGCTGCAAAAATATGTTTTGAGCTTCTTAAAGGTGATGGTAGCTTCGTTGGTCCAGGACAGAGACTTGGCCCCTTTGCGTAACAGTGAGGTAATGGTAGAACTGATCTGGCTGAAACCTTTGATGAATCGGCGGTAGAAATTTGCGAAGCCCAGAAATCGTTGAAGTTCCTTGATGGTTGATGGTAAAGGCCATTTGGAAACTGCTTCCACCTTCCTCTGGTCCATGGTAATCCCTTGTGGTGAGATCACATAACCCAGGAACTGAATGGGTTCTTGGTGAAACTCGCATTTCTCCAACTTCAGGAAGAGTTGATGCTCACGAAGACGTTCTAATACCTGTTTGACGTGATGGTGATGCTCTGCTAGACTGGAGGAATATATCAGAATGTCATCTACTTAAACAATGACAAAACGGTGAAGAAGATCCCTGAAGATTTCGTTCATGAAACTCTGGAAGATGGCGGGAGCATTGGACAACCCGAAAGGCATTACTCTGTACTCATAGTGATCTGCTGGGGTGATGAACGCCGTCTTCCATTCATCGCCCTTCCGGATCCTGATCAGGTTATATGCACTTCTTAAGTCCAGTTTGGAAAATACCTGAGCACCATGTAACTGTTCTAGGGCCGATGGAACCAGAGGAAGGGGATACCGATACTTGATAGTTGAATCGTTGAGTGTCCGGTAGTCAATACAGGGGCGCAAGCCTCCGTCCTTCTTACCAACGAAGAAGAAGCTGGAAGCGGCAGGGGAGGTGGAAGGTCAGATGTGATCTTGACGAAGAGCCTCGATATACTCCTCCATTGCCTTCTGCTCCGGGATGGACAGTGGGTAGATCTTACCGTGCGGCAACACAGCCCCAGGCAGCAGGTCGATCGCACAGTCCCATAGCCGATGAGGTGGGAGTTTCACCGCCAGTTGTTTGTCGAACACATCCTGGAACACCCGGTATTGAAGTGGGATCTCAGATTTGGTGTCGGTGGCTGGACTTTCGATAGTAGTTGAATTGACGGAAACTTGGCATTCGGAGGAAGAAGACGGTACCCTTTTTATGGATAGCAGACACTGAGAAAAGCAGGCTTCTCCCCATTGACAAATTTCTCCCGTGGACCAGCAGATGTTTGGGGAATGAAGTTCCAGCCACGGGCGTCCCAGGATAATGTCAGCCGTGAAGCCCTCCAGTACCAGAAAGGATCATTTTTCCTCATGCAGGGCCCCTATCTTGACGGTGAGCGTGGGACTGCAGTACCGGATGTGGCCACGACCTAGCGGTTTACTCAGGATGGATTGGACATGTAATTGATGATTTATAGACTTACGGCGAGCTTGGAGATTCTGAAGAGTAGTGAGGGAAATTAAGTTACCAGCTGAGCCCGAGTCAAAGTCACAGTAGAGACAAAGGTTATTGTTGATACGTTGTAATCTTTCAGTGGAACTTAAATGAGTCGTATCCACTTCCATGGGTTCTGGTACTGGAAGGCTATCTGGCGGTATCGGATGAGGAGGAGGAGGTGCAGGGCGGTCAAATAAACAGGCAGTTCTGCGCTGAGCGATGCGTATGGAACGCTGGATGAGGTTTTCTAAGCCGATGTTGTCGTAGATGGCCAGTTGCAGACATATGTCTCGGTTGAGACCCTGACGATAAGCGGTGACGAGCGCTATCTCATTCCATCCACAGTTAGCGGCCAGCGTTTGAAACTGCAAAGCATACTCAGAGACTGATGATTTTCCTTGCCGCAATCGAAATAACTGGTCATGAAGAGACAACGCATTAGGTGCATGAGAGAAAACTTCTCGAAAATGGATAATGAAACTTGAAAGAGATTGTTTTACCGGTCCCTTAGCATCCCAAAGCACTCGCGCCCAGAGAAGAGCGCGTCCAGTGAGTAGTGAGATGATAAAGGCGATTTTCGCTTGTTCAGTGGAAAACTGTGCAGCTTGCATCTCCATATACAGTTCACAGTGAAGTAAAAAACCGCCGCACTCCCCCTCCTCACCAGAGAAAGACGTGGGTCAGGCCATGGGACTGACAGAGGCAGATGTTACCGATTGTGTGACAAGTGGATGGATGATTTGTTGAAACTCTTGCAGGACCGCTGCAGCCGGAAGTTGAGGCGAAGGGCTTTCTTCACCGCCCTCCGCGTTCGCTTGCATCGTTGGTCTGGTCTTCTGTCTCAGATTGAGAGGAAACAGGCAGGTCTTGTGCAAGTGAAGTATTTATTAATCTTGAGAATCAACCAGTAGGTAATCATAAAAAATGATAGCAGTCTGAATAGTTCGTCTTGATCAAGTGGACAAGGTCTCTTATCTGTTGCAGATGGGTTGGTGGTGGACTTGGACAGAGGACGCCGATCAGATGGAGAAGGCAAGCGGATCAGAAGGCAGGCGGGAATCTTCACAGAACAGGTGAGTAACTCGTAGGTAAGAATCTTCAGTTTAGAAGCGGGAGTCAGGACGTCAAGGGTTATTCGACGAGACCAGACGGTGTACTGAGGGAACTGGTGCAGTTTATAAAGGTGAAGGTGAGTGAATACTGAGTGGCATCAGGTGAGGAAGACAGGTGACGATGATTAATTTTCCGGGGATGATGAACGAGTGGGCGGAGTAAAAAGGTGTGGTGCTGATGCTTGTGTATGCTCCGTGACATAAATAAAGCAGAGATTATTGGAGTACATTTTACAAGCAAATACTATTTCAGTCTTTCTACTTCAACATTTCACATTTAATTCGATGTGTTACTTGCTGTTCCTTTTGTAATTATTTGGGAAATTTACTAGCAATTTCGAAGTAAAAATTATTTCAAAGTAAATCTCACACCAAAATTTGCTAACACTTTATTTACATTGCCTTTGTTACACACTACATGTAGTAACTATAGTAATAATTAAAAATTATGCATAATTTCATGCTACTAACCCAAACTAAACCTTCATTCTAACCCTAACCCTATAGTAAGTACATGTAGTTAATAATTATAACTCTGTGCTTAATTGTATAACTACACTGTAACACAGACAGCTTAAAATAAAGTGTAACCAGCCTGAGACCTAGGGGATATCTGGGTTGGCAGCAAAGGACACAAGGCAGTGAAACGCTGTACCTTACCTGTGAAACAATCAAAGTTCCCTTGGCATGTCAGTTTACTTCTGAGCTCGCACCCAGCCCAGACATCAACATAGTGTCGGCCCAGATCCGGGCCACATCTGGTACATGTGAATTCAACGTGGAACATATTGATGTCTGACAGGAGAAAACTAGTCTCTATAGTGAGCTTCACAAGAGCACTTAGGAGCCATCTACGGGGGAATCTATTGGTGTTCCCAAGAAAAAGTTTCTGTTTTCAGTTAATTATTTATTAAAACATTTTGGTAGCATTTTAGTTTACTTTAGCATGCATATTATAATGATATTGGCTGTTTATTAGTACTTTAGCACATATTAATGCCGTATTCTGCACATCCTTATTCTACATCCCTAATTCTACCAAATTCCTACCCAATACCTGTAACTGTACAATAACTGTAACAACTTACTAACTATTAATACGCAGTAATTTGGAGTTTACTGACACAAAAGTCATAGTTAATAGTTAGTTAGTAGTGGAAATTGGACACTAATCTAAAATGTGACCAACATTATACAACCCTTTACAAAAGTGTAACCCAATTTCTTTTCAGTGTAGGCTGCACATAGTCATGTTTTATGTTAGTAAACAAATCCCTGTTTCCTGTTTCTAACATAAAAACTACACAGGGTTTTTTTTTTTTTTTACGAATCGAGTGAATAATTCAAAGACTTCTCCAGAAATATAGCACAAAAATAATGTAACTTAAAGACACCTACTGGTGTAACGATGTAACCTGCAGATAAGGATGGTAAACTAATCTGAAGGAATCCGAAGAAATCTTAGAAAAATCGTATATAAAGGTTGCAATTAAAAAAAAAAGAATAATTATAATTAGTTACACATGGCATATATAGAAATGAAGATAAAGTTACATCTAAAATGGGCATTGGAATTAGTTTTGAGATACTTTTTAAGCCCTGCCAAAATTAGATCTGAATACAGAAGCAGATAATTTTGTCACAGATACAAAAAGATAATGGCTTTGCAGCGCATCTAGATATTATATATAACAAAAAAAACATTTCGCATCATTTTGAACCATTTTAATGTATTTCATGAAAAAAAAAAAAAAAAAGCCCACCACTTGTGACAGGCTCACAGAGAATCCTTTCTTAAGGTTTTCAGGTTGGTCTCAACACATAGGGGTTAACTGCTTCTTCCCCCGGGAGTCTCCCACCAGCTTTGATCCACATTTCAAAGGCATTCTGACCTACCCCAGCTCCTTTAGCCTACCTATACATTTTTTTATGCTTTTCAGAATGCAGAATTTTTTTTATTCGGAGGTACAAACAAAAACTTGATCAATGGAATTGTATTCTGCAAGAGACAAAAAGGCATTGCGCTTTACCCTCTGTGCCTCTGTTTGTCCATAGAGACAGGCTAACGGCCCCGCCTGCTAATGTTGGCCTGTGATAGAACAAAAGAAGTCAGTTGCATCACTCTCTTATTTTTGACTAGAGAGAGAGTGCAAGAGCATATCATTATAGTAACATCTAAGAGAGAGAAAAAACTCAGAGTACACAAGCATACAAATAAGGTTAACATTTTAAGGAAGGTGTTAAATAATGCTAATGCTAGCATAATGTGAGGTTTAATAGTTCTGTCAGGGTTCTGTCACGTCAGTCCGGTTTCTTGTTTTCTTGTTTTTCGTTTCTTGAGCCCTGACACTCATAAGGTCTTGTCATTGTGAGCGTGAAGTGTGTTTATATCGTCCACGTGCTTTCTTGTTGTCTTGTGCTGTGTAGCACATGGCTCGTGTTTTTCATTAGATGCGTGCTTTCATGTTGTCATGTTTTGTCTTGTGCTTTGTAGCACATGGCTCATGTTTTTCAAAGGCTGTGTGCTTTCATGTTGTCATTTTCTATGTGAACACGCAGTCGGTAAGAGCTCTAATTGGCTGCGTGTTCGTTTCTTGTTTTAGCACATGGCTTGGGATTGTGTTCACTTTAGGCTTGTTTCAGATGAGCAAAATCTGTTCAAAACCGATCACCGCTGATCACAGCGAAATGCATGCCGGTTAGAAATGTGTTTAAGTGTGGGTTGCCTGGCTCTTGTGGGTTGACGGCACAGCTTAATGCTTATTGGTTAAAACAACCGTGATGTATTGTTCTCTTTTAAAATGTTTGATTTTGAAATTGTGATATATTTTAATGTGTATAAATTATGCATGAATATTCCCAAACTCTCAGAAAGTGCTATCTCTCTATGGGATATGTTGTCATATATATATATATATATATATATATATATATATATATATATATATATATGACAACATAGGCTGTTAAACAAAAAATTGAGGGAAAACATATTTTGAATGGAATTAAATAAATAAGTAATTTGGGTGTCTTGTTCATTATATTTATTTTCATATAAAAGCAAAAAAAAAAATACATCCAGTTTATTAGAAACACAGTGCATGAATGTGAATCCCGCAATATCGGGATAAAGTGAGAACTGTCCAACTTGGCTACACTTTTTTCACTCCTCTACTCACTGCAGCCCCCTACTCTCGCCTAAGAGTACCTTCACACGACAACGATTATGCTTAAATCAGAGAAGTTTTTCCTCTGAGTTTTCCATGTACAGACGACACCATTGTCAAAACGATCCACATAAAGTTTCAATCAATATCAGAGAAACTCTAATCTCCCTGTTCTTCTCAGGTTAAATCAATCACTTTGCATTTGTATAAGAAAAGAAGAGAGTATATTTTTTAATCTGAGGTATTTGATAACTTTTAAAACTCTCTTCCATTGCAATTTACAGAAATTTGTACCTCGACGTGAACGTTAATTTGGTAAAGTGTCCCGAAGTTAAACAATTTTTATATGTAAACAGATGCTTTAAGCCATCTGATATATCTCCCTGAGGATTGTTCATTTGCACTGCGTCTGGTCTGCCATTATGACAAACACCCTTGACATTCCACCCATAACCGTCGTTCTGAAACTCGAATGTTACACTGGGCTGTTCCTCATTTCCATTTAGCTCCCAAACAAGTAATTACTTTTGTCAGGGGAGTAAAATCTGTAACATTTCCCTTTTGCTCCCACGCCTGACCTTTTCATGCTGCTGCTGAGTGGGATATTTTTTCGAAAACAATTGGCGGCGATACTGTGAAAAAAATGAATGAAACTGCTCTGAATGAAAAAGCACTAAATCCAGCAAAGTGGCGCATGAGCTCTTTAGATGCAAATCAGACCAATTCATTCCGAACAAAGTCAACAAGCTTCTCGAAAGAACTATTGTTTTGTATGCTATTTCTCTATCTCTCAATCAGTCTTTTTCTCTTTCAGGCAAACAAAATGGACAAAAACCAATCAGACTCTATTGAAAGTGCTGCACTTTCGTCTGCTTATAAAACGTCTCGGGTTATGACTATAACCCTTGTTCCCTGAGAAGGGAACGAGACACTGCGTCGAGAATCGACACTTTGGGGAGGCTCCCTTAGCGTGCGCCTCTGAAGTATGAATGAAACTAATCCAATCCTGATTGGTGTTGCGTCGTGACGTAACATGTGACTGCATACCCGGAAGTATAAAAGTGACGCTGTCACAACACACACTAGCCTCGCGATGAAGCAAGATGCTCAAAGGCCTCAAGGGGCGTGGCAGAACGACGCAGTGTCTCGTTCCCTTCTCAGGGAACAAGGGTTATAGTCATAACCCGAGACTTTCCCTTTCGAGGGAACTCTACACTGCGTCGAGAATCGACACTTTGGGGAACGAGTGCCCACTAGGCCACGCACCGAATAGGCCTGTCCCGGAGTGAAACTGTCTAGGCACTCAGCAATGACTGAGCACGTGTGCACCAGGCGTACTAGGAAGGTGGAGACTGTAGAACCTAATAAAAGTATGTGGAGTAGCCCAACCGGCTGCCTCACAGATCTCCTGTAGAGGTACTACCGAAAGAAGGGCCCTAGAAGAAGCCATGCTTCTAGTTGAATGAGCCCTTACAGCTAAAGGTGAAAGCAAACCGCGCACCTTGTAAGCCTCAGTAATAGCCTGAACAATCCAATTACTAATAGTTTGCTTGGACGCCGGGAGCCCCTTCTTAGGTGACCCAAAACATACTAATAACTGGTCCGACCTTCTCCAAGAAGAGGACCTCTCAAGGTACACGCTTAAAGCTCTGACGGGGCAGAGCAAATGAAGCTTCTCTTCTTCTGCCGACACATGAGGTGGAGGATGGAATGCCTGAAGGACTATAGACCGAGCCGTATTCGATGGAACTTTAGGCACGTAGCCCGGACTCGGGTGCAAAAAAGCTTTTACTCTGCCAGGGGCAAACTCCAAGCAAGCTGGTGTTACTGCCAGGGCTTCGAGATCTCCCACCCTCTTAAGTGAGGTAATAGCCAAGAGAAAAACCATTTTCAGCGTTAAATCCTTAGGCGAAGCCGACTCTAGAGGTTCGAAAGGGGCCAGGGATAACCCTTCCAGAACTATAGCCAGGTCCCAGGCAGGAACCCTAGACCTGTTTGCCGGCCTCATCCTCCAAGTACCACGGAGAAACCGAATGACCAACTGGTGCCTCCCCAGAGGCCCATCACCTAATGGTGCGTGGAAAGCCGCAATGGCTGCCACGTACACCTTAAGCGTGGAAGGGGAGAGACCCGCAGAGAAACGATTTTGAAGAAATTCCAGAACTGAAGCCACCGGGCAGTTTACTGGATCTACCTCATGTTCTCTACACCAAGTGACAAACACATTCCACTTGAGGCCATATAATCTCCTAGTAGATGGAGCTCTGGAGCTAAGTATGGTTTCAACCACTCCAGCTGATAGACCAGAATTTAGGTACTGAACCCCCTCAGAGGCCAGACCCACAGCTTCCACAGCTCTGGCTGAGGGTGGAAGATTGTGCCCTTCGCCTGAGACAACAGATCCCTCCTCAGAGGAATCTGCCATGGCGGAGCTATCAGGTGTGATATTATGTCTGAAAACCACACTCGGGTCGGCCACATTGGGGCAACCAGAAGAAGACTGATGCCCTCCTGACGGACCCTCTCCAGGACTCCCGGGAGCAGAGCGATCGGGGAAAATGCGTACAGGCGAAGCCTCGGCCAGGCCTGTACCATGGCATCCAACCCCAGTGGGGCTGGAAGTGAGAGGGAGAACCAAAGTGGACAGTGGGACGTCTCTCGAGATGCAAACAGATCCACTTCCATTGGTCCAAACCTCTCCCATATTAACTTCACTACTTCTGGGTGAAGTCTCCATTCCCCGGGCCTCAGCCCCTGCCTCGACAGGATGTCTGCTCCCTGATTCTGAACCCCCGGAATATACATTGCCCTGATAGACAGTATTTTCCCCTGGGACCAAAGAATAATCTGATGCGCCAGTCTGCACAGAGGGCGCGATCTGAGTCCCCCTTGTCGGTTCAGATAGGCTACCACCGACGTATTGTCTGATCGTACTAAGACATGGTAACCTTTGATGTCTGGGAGGAAGCTACTCAAAGCCCTGAACACAGCCATCATCTCTAGGCAGTTTATATGCCAAGAATGATGATGGTCCTGCCACAGACCCCTGGCAAAGCGGCCGTCCATGACCACGCCCAGCCAGTGAGGGAAGCGTCTGTCGAAACGGATTTCCGGTGACATGACACTCCCAACACTGGCCCTTGGGATAGGAACCAAGGTTTCTTCCATATTTGCAGAGAACGAAGGCATCTGCGCGTTACTCTGATTAAACGAAACGGATTTCCCTTGGGAGAAAACCCCTTGGTTTTTAACCACCACTGAAGGGGACTCGTGTGTAGAAGGCCCAAAGGAATGATGTTGGATGCCGCTGCCATGAGGCCCAGCATTCTTTGAAATTGTTTTACAGCGATGGCCTGGCCCAGCCTTAACCCGGATACCATCGCCAGAATTGACTCGATACGTGCGGGAGACATTCGTGCCTGCATCGTAATCGAGTTCCACACGACTCCCAAAAATATCATGCACTGGGATGGTTCTAGCACACTCTTCTTTGTATTGAGTCTCAACCCCAATTTCTGAATGTGGCCAAGGACGACTTTTCGATGCCATTTCTCGAGACTGGGCCAAAATGAGCCAGTCGTCGAGATAATTCAATATACGAATGCCTTGAAGTCTCAGTGGAGCAAGGGCTACATCCATACATTTGGTGAATGTGCGGGGAGAGAGTGCTAGGCCGAACGGAAGAACCCAATTTTGGTAAGCTTCGCCCCCGAAAGTGAACCTCAGGTATCTCCTGTGACATGGAAGGATGGAGATGTGAAAATAGGCATCTTTTAGATCTATCGTGACAAACCAGTCCTCGGATCTGATCTGACTCACGATTGCAGGAATAGTTAACATTTTGAACCTGAACCTCCTCAGAGATCGGTTCAAAACCCTGAGATCTAGAATTGGCCTTAACCCCCCATCCTTCTTTGGAACTATAAAGTACCGGCTGTAAAACCCGGACCCCCTCTCTAAAGGATGAACACGTTCTATGGCTTCCTTTAGTAGCAGAGTCTGTACTTCTTGTTCCATCACCTGAGCCTGCCCTGGAACCACTGTAGTTTGCACCCCCCCAGAAAACTTGGGGGGGGGGGGGGATGCCCAAACTGTAGTCTGTACCCTGATTTTATTATATGCAGGACCCACGCAGATATGTTGGGAAGATGATACCATGCCTCTACAAAATCTACTAGGGGTACCAGCCTCTCGAGACTGGCCTCTGGTGTTTTTCAAGCATCTTTCTCAACTCCCTGAAGCGGAATACCGGCAGGCTGTAGTCGATACGGTTCTTTTTACCATAACTGATGCTTTTTCTTTATTAGAATATTTTCGCTGGAAAGAGATGCGGCCCGAAGCATCGTTGACGGCGGACAACATACATAGTTTCCTAGAGGGCTCCGCTGCGAGAACAACCTCGGTTGCCCTGCAGTGGAGGGGACAGCGCTCAGAGGTCCTACCACTTCGGTCAGGACCTCTTCCCCGAAGCCCTCCTAGCCTGAATGACTTCCCTCAGGTCGCCTCTCTGGCTGGAGGACTTCGATTTCTGAGAGCGTTTCCTCTGTTGCCAAGCTCCAGGAGGAGGGGCTCTAGAGGAAACGCTCTCTCTCTGCTCTGCTCTGCTCTGCTCTGCTCTCCGGTGTGGGGAGCTGGCTGATGGCTGGGGATGATCACTTGGCCCCACCCTACTCGATTTGGATTTTGCCTTACGGGGGAGGTACTGCTGGAACGCCGCAGATTGCTTCTTTGCCTCCTGAAACCTGTCGACGACCGATGTAACGGCGTCGCCGAACAGGCCAGAAGGCGAAAGCGGCGCATCCAGCAGAAAAGATCTATCCTTATCCTTGATGCCAGATAGGTTCAGCCACAGATGTCTCTCCATAGCCACCATAGCTGCCATAGAGCGGCCAATGGCGCGGGCCGTCTCTTTTGTGGCCCGGAGAGACAAATCTGTGGCCTTCCTTAACTCCGCAATAGCTTCAGGAGTTGGCCCCTCCCCCTCATCCAAATCTTTCAGGAGGTCGGCCTGGTATGCCGGCAAGATAGCCATAGAGTGCAGACATGAACCAGCCCGACCTGCCGCCATGTAAGCCCTGCCTATTAAAGCAGATGTATCTCTGCAGGGCTAACTAGGCAGCGCCGGGATTTTCAGGGAAGATGCCGACTCAGGGGAAAGATAACCTGCTAAAGCCTCTTCTACCTTAGGCATCTTCCCATATCCCTTGTCCCGTGCCCCCACAACATTGCTGTAATCAACCACACTGGGACTGGAGACACGGGACGAGTGCGGTTTATCCCACGATCTCGAGATCTCATAGTGGAGATCGGGGAAAAACGGCAAACCCCGGCGCTGAGGTTTCGATCTGTGCTGCAGGAAACGCTCATCAAGCTTACTTTTTACTTGCGTTCCCTGCTCATCATGTGGCCAGCTGATGTTAAGTCTGGCCACCGCACGAGTCACAACCTCTATCAGCTCCTCATAACCTTGGCCGTGAACTGGCGTGCCCAAATCACGGTCATCCGCATCAATGCTGAGCACATCCACTTCCTCAGAAGCAGAGAGCTCAAGCATTGGGACCTGATCGTGGGCAGGAGAAGCCGCGATGCGGGCTCCTGCACCACTCTCAGGGGCTACGGGATCTTCAGATGAAGAATGAGAAGGTGCCTCAGCAGCCTCATTCTCATCTAAAAGATCCCGCTGCGAGCCCCACGATCTCAATCGCCGCTCTGCCTCAACAGACGCGGTACCAGAACCGCGGAGAACGCGAGCCTGACCGTGCTCATCAAAGGACGCCAGCTGGGAGCGCAGCACTCTAATGGGAAGTGCTTCACAATCTACACAAGCAGCTCCCTCGAGAGCTGCCCGTGCATGCTGCGCTCCCAAACAATTCACACATAAAGAATGTGTGTCCCCACCCGTGATATAACGAGGGCAGGGATGCACACATTTTTTAAATTGTTCGCTGGCCATAATATAGATCACAGGGACAAACAACACCAAATAAGACAGACAGTTTTTCAACACAGAGCGCTTGCTGAAGAGCGAAAGCTAGTGTGTGTTGTGACAGCGTCACTTTTATACTTCCGGGTATGCCGTCACATGTTACGTCACGACGCAACACCAATCAGGATTGGATTCGTTTCATTCATACTTCAGAGGCGCACGCTAAGGGAGCGTCCCCAAAGTGTCGATTCTCGACGCAGTGTAGAGTTCCCTCGAAAGGGAACTAATATCTTATGTAACTTGCTCTAGGGAAGTGGACACACTATGATTTTAACACAGAGGAAACCTGGAAGCACTGACATATTGAACTGTGTTTACAAATGCAAAGAAACCAATTGTTTTAAACCTGCCATAAAAAATATATCTTTGTATCATTATGTTTCAAAGTTCATCAAAGACATGATATGATGTAGTAATATGCAGTGTTGGGGAAAGTTTAAAGTTTAAATGTAACGCAGTATTGCGTTATTCCCTAAAAAATTTGCTAACTGCATTACTTTTTATGGAAATTAATGTTATGTCACTTTTGCATTTATTTTTCTCACCTGGGGTTTAAATCAAAAGGTTTTATTTTCGCAAATGTAAAGGTCATTTCACACCAAAAATGAAATGAATAACCCTCAGGCTGAAGAAAATGCAAAATCACTTGCATTGCTTATTTGAAAAAGTAACTGTTGTCAACATTGATACAATTTTTTTTTTATCAGCATAATTAGAATTATTTCTGAAGGCTGGAGTAATGGCTGCTGAAAAGCTTTTCTATTAAAATAGAAAACAGTTGTTTAAAGTTCTATTACATAACATAATAGCACTGTTTTTTGCTGTATTTTTTATCAAATAAATGCAGCCTTGGTAAGAACGTTTTCAAAAACTACTGACCTCAAACTTAAAAAAAAATAGTTTATGCTCTTACACATTCAGATAAAGCCATATATAGCACATACAGTGTTGCTGAAATTATGATTTTTCAATTACATTTTATTTATAAGGAAGTTTACAGTAATTGTATTTGTCCCAGTTGAGCTGTGATTCAGCTACTTAATATAAAAGACATTCAAAAACAAAATAATTTTCATTTACATTAAACAATACTAGCTAATATCATCATTTAGCTGAATCTTTTTGCAAAATACACTATAATCTGTTATCCAGGAAGATAAAGACTGTACGTGTAAATGCATTTTTCTGTAAAAATTATTTTTGCCAGGTTTTAGATGTACACAGGCATATGCCATCAAAGCTACTAGACATGGTGGACTAAAAGCCATAAAACGCTCATTTTTATTTCATGAGAACTTTATAGATAAGGAGAGACAGAACAGAATTACTCCAGTGTTCATATGATGCCAGAGTAGTGGTTTATGATGTAGGCTTTAAAAATGTATATCCTTTTGTGAATTATCTAATAACCTCGAGTGCTATTACTGGCTGACATAATTCAGTCACTATTTCTCTGTCTCTATTTCACCCTCCCCGGTCTGTCCAAATTGGGACAATGTTGTCTTTTTTAATCCACTTCCAGCTTAAGACCAAAAAGGTTGGTCAATCACGCTGCCTTGTACTCTTAAAAACAGGGGTTCCGAAAAAAGGTGTTGTTGCAGTGATGCCATAGAAGAACCATTTTTGGTTTTCCAAAGAACCTTTCAATGAACAGTTCTTGTGAAGAGCATTTTAATAATCAAGAACCTTTTTTTTCCACTATAAAGAACCTTTTGTGAAATGGAAAGGTTCCATGGATGTTAAAGGTTATTCATGACACCATAAATATCAATAAAGAAGCTTTATTTGTAAGAGCCGAGGAGCCCGAAACGGACATTTAGCAATCCGATCTTCACTCGAGGCTCTGCTCTTTAGTTATTTTCTTATATCGGCATATCAGGGTTTTGTACAGGTGTTTCCACTACATTCATTTTTATTCACTATTAATACAGGGCAGAACATATGTTTTTTATTTTGGCTTCAGATGACCCATACCATATGAATCCTGCTAAATAACCTTTAAAAAGATAATATATGCTTGCATAAAGCTAATTAGTGATTTGTAAGAGCTATTAAATGTTCAACTACTGTGTCCAGAGAGTTTACAGTATATGTAAAGGCAGCACATGAGCATTTTCAAACTACCGCATTAATGACTGCACTGTAAAAAGAGCTTTATGAGATGTTGTGTGTGCGCTTCTTATCTAGCCCTGTAGGAGAGGGCTTTCGAGGTTGTGAATGTGCAGCAGCTACAGCCTCAGTGTTATTTTCAGTTTATGGATGGCGTTGAGGTGCCACAGTGGCAGCTCTTGTTTGTCGGCAGGTTGAAAATGGTGCTGCATTCTATTAACCCAAGTACGCCATTGCTTAATGTGTCAGGTCTAGCAAATTATGTTTTTATCCTCGTGGGCCCTGGAAAAGCCTGTGGCTTTGGCACAGCATGTTGGATTTGTTCGCTTTTTATTGTGTTGGAGTCATTCTTTTCCAGCTTACGTTAGCTTTTTACTGGGAGAAAAATACAGAGTGCAGTGCCATACAGAAACAGTAGGACAAATGCAAGGGAAGTACATAGAAATTTCTCACTTTTCATTTGAAATTAGGGCTAGATTCAATTTGAATGCAATTCACAAGCTGTTGATTTAGATTCTGATTCTATGTTGGTATGTCTTTTAAGGAGTGTCTATTTACACAAAGTGCAAATAACCCGCTTTTTTGGCAGAGGCTATTTACACTATCTCCGCTTGTTTGGGCCAGGCAAAATTACAGAAGATGCTGGATTGTTGACAGCGGCAATAGTATTTTAAATAATCATTTTAATAAATATAATAATTTACACTCTTGTGCATACAGTTTAATTTACAAGGTGCAAATAGTATCTTTCATCTGCAAAAAGTATAGCATAGCAACACATATTGCAAAGAAAATGCTATTTACATAGTGTAAATAGAATCTATCTCTATTTCCACTTACACTTTTTTTTTTTTTTACTAAAAAGAACGTCTCATAACAGTTGTTCCATAATGAATCTCTAGTCGCACTGCATGTTTTTAATTAACTAAAAGGAACTGGCTCATAACAGTCTTTTTTTTTTTCATGAATCAGACTGCACTGGTCACACTGCGTGTTTTTGATTTAGTAAAAAGGACCGGCTCATAACAGTGATTCGTTCATGATTCAGACTACACTAACTACTCTGGTCGTGTTGCATGTTTTTATTAACCAAAAAGAACCGGCACATAACAGTGATTCGTTCATAAATCAGACTACACTGGTCACATTGCATGGCTAATAAGAATCATTTGTTCAATAATCGGGCTGTACACACTGTATATTTTTCATTCTCAGAAAAAGAGTGTTCTAAAGTGTCATTTGTACATTCATGCTGTTTTTCTAAAATGATTATTCACTAAACTGAATCGAATGAATGCAAATTTGATTTCACTAAGCTGCTTAAAATAAGCACAGACCATATCAGGATCTTTCGAATCAATATGGTAATTCAGAAAGTTTTGTTCTTTTGAGTTGTTTTCAATATATAAGCCATCTGAATGATTCAAAAAACAAATCACACTGAGTTCAAGCAGAAACATGCATGTGGCAGTGAAATGATACATGGCTTTACTGAAACAGGCAGGTATGACTGAACACTCGATACGGCAAAACTTTCTTCCCGTACTCAGAGCTCAAAGTACTGACATGGAGGGGAGGCCTCCAGGGAAAGGACGGGGACATCATCACATCATCACTTGGTCATTTAGAGACTCTCCACACCAGCTTTTGAACTGACACTTATTGTTTCCCCCCAAGAGTTCAATTAATTCTGGTGTGAGTATCAGCCGCAGGCCAAGATGGCTGCAATGTGAGCGTGCGAATGAGCGAGTTCTCTAGAGCTCACTGATTCATGTTCACGGTTGACCCGTGCCTCACAGAAAACCCTTGTGACAGACTGTTGGTGGGGCCGTTACAAAATGGCAGTTAGTCATGACACACATTTCCATAATAGCTTCGGAGGGTGTCAACGAGGCAGCGCTTGAATGAGAACCGGCAGCACAAGCTAACAGTTGTATTGATATAAATAGAGCTGCCAGAATCAGAGGATCTACGAGGAACACTCTGAAATCCTGTAGCCTAATTTTGTGTGTGTGTGTTTTGACTCATACTCTCATAACTGAACCCATGGGATGCATAGAACAATGCTGCTCAAACAGCCCCAAATATAATCGTATTAGTATCTGTGTGGTTGTAAAGAAGTCTCTTATGCTCACTAAGGCTGCTTTTATTTGATCAAAAATACAGTAAAAAACAGGAATAGTACTACAATTTAAAATAACAATTTTCTTTTTTAACATATTTTATGCTGATTTTGTGCACAATAAACATTTCAAACATTATCAATGTTGAAAAAAGTTGTGCTGCTTAATATTTTATTATCAATATTAAAATTGATACATTTGTTAATTAATGCATTTAACAATTAGTTAGTCTTTCTTGGACAAAATGTCTATCCTTTTCTGATTTCCACTATGTGAGATCGTGGGTATTGCAATCTGGAAATTTTAGCACAGAGCAGTCTTCAAAATATTCCTAAAGATTTGTAGGTCTCTAACATTCATGTGTAAAATGTGTTACGTGTTAAGTGCTGTTTTAATACAGTAACAGAAAAGTGTCTATCCAAACAAATACATACAAAAATGTATGTCACCACTTGAACACTGTGGAGACCAAGCTGAAATCTGCAGCATTGACTGAGCGCAGAGATGTGTAAAAATATTATAAAATCACCTCTGAGATGTAAAACATGCCTCATTAGTCCTGAAATGGGCATTCACTGCCAAATAGCTATGAAATGAAGACATTAAGACTTCTGCATGGTACTATATTAATCAAATTAAAATGATATAATGCTAATTACATTTTGTCTAGAGAATGAATATTGTGTGGAAAGAGACAAGGACGTGCAATCTCAATTTCTAACGCATTCTCCCGTGATGTCAACATTGATATGCACCGTCCTTTGGCATCTGAAGACACTAAATATTTAATTCTGTTCCAGCCCTGACACATCGGCCATCCTGCAGTCTGAGGTGACATAAATCAGCCAAACATCCAGCTGCTCATCTGCATCTGCACTCTTCACAGACCTGATCTCCACAGGTCCCTTGAGAGCCCAATGCCCTTCACACCATCTTACTCCAGTCTAACACTCCTTTTACAGGAAGGCTAAGAATCTTGACGAAAACGAGAAGCATGAGTTGAACGTATCACCCCACATAAACATAACATTTCATCTGCATAAATCTGCATTGCAAAATCATTTTAGTCACAGTTAGGGATCAGGCCCCAGGCATGCACTGTGAAATGTTTTGTCAGGTAACCTAAATATATGCTTCCTGTGGTAACATCTAAATGAAGGGGTTTCATTCGAGTCAACATTTTGTTTAATATGACGGAATCAATCAGACTGCGTCCCGGAGGGGACGGTTAACTAAAATTAAGTCATTAACATTCTTTGTGTGGTGAAATTGAATTATCATCGATGCTCAACAAGTATAAAATATTGCCCGCCAGTGAAATTGTCACGGTGTGGGTTTTGTGTTTGTGTATCTCGTTCTTGTCTGTCATGTGTTCCCCTGTCCTTTCATATTTCAGCTGTTCCCTGTTTTGTTGATTAGTCTCCCCATGTGTTTCTGATTAGCCACGCCCCCTTGTTATCTTGTTTAGCTTGTTTGCATGTCTCTGTGTTTCAGTTGTGGTTTGTCGGTCGTTGTACTTGCTTCAGTGTTCCTTGTTTCTCCTGTTATTTTTATTAAATTAGCTGCACTTGGATTCTCTCTCTGCTTCGTCCTTCCGGCATCATAACAGAACGACCGACCAACACTGAATCCAGCAGCATGTTCGCCAGTGTCTCTTCTCCAGCCACCGAGCGGAGGAGAGGCCACTCTTTTGAGGGGAGCTGGTTGGTCAAGTTTCGTGGGACACGTGGAGGCCTCAGTAGAGGAGGTGGTCGAGAGGAGCCCCGACACCACTCTCCACGCTGGTCATTCTTCGACCCTGGGTTGGTGATGTCCAGCCCAGGGCCCCATTCGCCGCTGGTCCCGTCCAGCCCAGAGCATCACGTCAGCCACGTCCAGCCAGAGCTTCACGTCAGCCTCGTCCAGCCAGAGCTTCACGTCAGCCACGTCCAGCCAGAGCTTCACGTCAGCCACGTCCAGCCAGAGCTTCACGTCAGCCACGTCCAGCCAGAGCTTCACGTCAGCCACTTCCAGCCAGAGCTTCACGTCGCGCCTGCCGAGCCAGAGCTGGAGCCCTCTTCCCCGCTGGTCCTGTCCAGCCCAGAGCTCCCTTCGCCGCTGGTCCCGTCCAGCCCAGAGCTTCCTTCGCCGCTGGTCCCGTCCAGCCCAGAGTTTCCTTTGCCGCTGTTCCCGTCCAGTCCAGCACCCTCTCGGAGACGGAGGAGGAGGAAGAGGACTTCCCGCAATACCTGGAAGTCCTCCCTGTACTTCCTGTCAGCCCAGAGTCCTCGCCGCTGGTCCCGGCCGATCCAGAGACCGTTCACGTCACGTCTGCCGAGCCGGAGACCGTTCACGTCACGTCTGCCGAGCCGGAGACCGTTCACGTCACGTGTGCCGAGCCGGAGACCGTTCACGTCACTTGTGCCAAGCCGGAGACCGTTCACGTCACGTCTGCCGAGCCGGAGACCGTTCACGTCACGTCTGCCGAGCCGGAGACCGTTCAGGTCACGTCTGCCGAGCCGGAGACCGTTCAGGTCACGTCTGCCGAGCCGGAGACCGTTCAGGTCACGTCTGCCGAGCCGGAGACCGTTCACGTCACGTCTGCCGAGCCAGAGACCGTTCAGGTCACCTCTGCCGAGCCAGAGACCGTTCAGGTCACCTCTGCCGAGCCAGATACCGTTCAGGTCACCTCTGCCGAGCCAGATACCGTTCAGGTCACCTCTGCCGAGCCAGAGACCGTTCAGGTCACCTCTGCCGAGCCAGAGACCGTTCAGGTCACCTCTGCCGAGCCAGAGACCGTTCAGGTCCGAGCCAGAGACCGTTCAGGTCACCTGTGTCACGGTGTGGGTTTTGTGTTTGTGTATCTTGTTCTTGTCTGTCATGTGTTCCCCTGTCCTTTCATATTTCAGCTGTTCCCTGTTTTGTTGATTAGTCTCCCCATGTGTTTCTGATTAGCCACGCCCCCTTGTTATCTTGTTTAGCTTGTTTGCCTGTCTTTTTATACCTCTGTGTTTCAGTTGTGGTTTGTCGGTCGTTGTACTTGCTACAGTGTTCCTTGTTTCTCCTGTTATTTTTATTAAATTAGCTGCACTTGGATTCTCTCTCTGCTTCGTCCTTCCGGCATCATAACAGAAATATACCATCACAACAAAAGAGCAGAGGAGGACCGTTGAGGCAGCCAAGAGGCAAAAACTTCTTTGATAAATAGAATCTGTGAGACAAGTAAAGAGCTCTGTTGCAAAAAAAAAGAATATATATATATATATATATATATATATATATATATATATATATATATATATATATATATATATATTGTTTTTACCTCAGTTCAATGTCTTCATATACACTACTGGTCAAAAGTTTGGTATAAATAAGACAGGCTAGTTTACGGTGATAGAGTGTACAAAGCAGTCTATAGTAGTATGTCCCAAAAATTGCCAAAAAAGACTACAATGTGTAGCAGAAGAGAAGGCGGTGTCACTTTATTTTGATGGTCCCTTTAACATATTCTGTTGACTATAAGTAACCTTGCACCTACATCTCTACTAACTCTCATTAAGTCAACAGAATGTTGAAAAGGGACCATCAACATAAAGTGTTACAGAGAAGGCAATTTTTGGGAGAAGGCATTACTATGGACAGCTTTGTGCATCCTTTCACCATAAACTGGCCTGTCAATCATTGTCATGTCCTCATATACACACTCCACATTCCAGCTCATTTAATGTACTCAAATAAAAAAAAGTGCAATTATTAAAATAAAATTATGTACTTCCACAACAATCTTATGTAAAAGAAAATTCCAGTCCAAATATTTTTAATTAGCAAACATGAACAGAAACAGATTTCCAGTTCCTCTTCATCTCCAGTCCCAATCATGGAAGGATATAAATCCCACAAAGTAATAAATAATCATACAAATGTTACATGAAAGTTAGGAGTGTTTGTTTACAGAGGGCGTTGCATCGCTGGGTGGGTTTGGGGTCCTGTGACAGTTCTGCCCTCAGGCCCCTCCTTTGATCTGGCCCTGCTGTACATTCAATTAATCAGGACCCAAAGCACAGTAGGAGAAAGTTGAAAAGATCAGTAAACACATGAAGGGAGGGAGGGCAGTTGGCCTCAGAGAACTGACTCTACGTGCGAAAACCTTAACAGATCGACCACTGAGAGCCAAATGAAAGCAGCCTAGGTGAAGCTCAGAAAATACACAGCAGTAAACAGAAATAACGGCTCTCCGTCATAGCGATCTGTCAATTCTAAGTCGTTCAAAGAATCGATGCCCAGCAGCAGTAATGAAGCCCAGAGTAAAAGACTGAACTTACTATAGTGAAGTTCATAACTTTGAGGATCCAGATGGTGAGAGCGAGGTTGACCACTATGAGGATCATGAGGAGGAGGACAAAGAAGTAAAGGCAACGTTTCCGCCAGCCGTAGATCCCCACTTTATACAGTTGCGGTTTTTCGGTACTCTGGACATTGTTCCTATGAGGGCACTGTTCCTGGGTCATCTGCAAGACACAAATAAAACGTTAATTGAAGATTTTGTTAGAGGCATGAAACACGATTTAGGAGTCAATGATACGACACTTTTTTTTGTCCTAATGTACTATGTATTCAAAAGTACTTCAAAAATACAATTCATATACAATTATTTGAGAATGCTACTTTTTTTGTTTTCATTTTTGTTGGTGTGACCAACAAAGTCATGTGATCCAACTAAAATGCAGAAACATGCAGAACATGAAATTATTTAAATATAACAGAGAGCAGGTAAGTAAAACAAGGTCAGTAATGAAAAATTAATTAATGTCATATAATTTGATGTTTTTACAACAGTACAAAGTTAGTTCAAGTTGTACAATTTGATGTGGTGCATCTCCCCAGAAAATGTAATGATATACAGGTCCTTCTCAAAAAATTAGCATATTGTGATAAAGTTCATTATTTTCCATAATGTAATGATAAAAATTAAACTCATATATTTTAGATTCATTGCACACCAACTGAAATATTTCAGGTCTTTTATTGTTTTAATATTGATAATTTTGGCATACACCTCATGAAAACCCCAAATTCCTATATCAAAAAATTAGCATATTTCATTCGACCAATAAAAGAAGTGTTTTTAATACAAAAAAAGTCAACCGTTATGTTCAGTTATGCACTCAATACTTGGTCGGGAATCCTTTTGCAGAAATGACTGCTTCAATGCGGCGTGGCATGGAGGCAATCAGCCTGTGGCACTGCTGAGGTGTTATGGAGGCCCAGGATGCTTCGATAGCGGCCTTAAGCTCATCCAGAGTGTTGGGTCTTGCGTCTCTCAACTTTCTCTTCACAATATCCCACAGATTCTCTATGGGGTTCAGGTCAGGAGAGTTGGCAGGCCAATTGAGCACAATAATACCATGGTCAGTAAACTATTTACCAGCGGTTTTGGCACTGTGAGCAGGTGCCAGGTCGTGCTGAAAAATGAAATCTTCATCTCCATAAAGCTTTTCAGCAGGTGGAAGCATGACGTGCTCCAAAATCTCCTGATAGCTACCTGCATTGACCCTGCCCTTGATAAAACACAGTGGGCCAACACCAGCAGCTGACATGGCACCCCAGACCATCACTGACTGTGGGTATTTGACACTAGACTTCAGGCATTTTGGCATTTCCTTCTCCCCAGTCTTCCTCCAGACTCTGTCACCTTGATTTCCGAATGACATGCAAAATTTGCTTTCATCTGAAAAAAGTACTTTGGACCACTGAGCAACAGTCCAGTGCTGCTTCTCTGCAGCCCAGGTCAGTCGCTTCTGCCGCTGTTTCTGGTTCAAAAGTGGCTTGACCTGGGGAATGCGGCACCTGTAGCCCATTTCCTGCACATGCCTGTGCACGGTTGCTCTGGATGTTTCTACTCCAGACTCAGTCCACTGCTTCCGCAGGTCCCCCAAGGTCTGGAATCGGTCCTTCTCCACAAACTTCCTCAGGGTCCGGTCACCTCTTCTCGTTGCGCAGCGTTTTTTGCCACACTTTTTCCTTCCCACAGACTTCCCACTGAGGTGCCTTGATACAGCACTCTGGGAACAGCCTATTTGTCCAGAAATTTCTTTCTGTGTCTTACCCTCTTGCTTGAGGGTGTCAATGATGGCCTTCTGGACAGCAGTCAGGTCGTTAGTCTTACCCATGATTGCGGTTTTGAGTAATGAAACAGGCTGGGAGTTTTTAAAAGCCTCAGGAATCTTTTGCAGGTGTTTAGTTGATTCAGATGATTAGGTTAATAGCGCGTTTAGAGAACCTTTTCATGATATGCTAATTTTTTGAGATAGGAATTTGGGGTTTTCATGAGCTGTATGCCAAAATTATCAGTATTAAAACAATAAAAGACCTGAAATATTTCAGTTGGTGTGAAATGAATCTAAAATATATGAAAGTTTAATTTTTATCATTACATTATGGAAAATAATGAACTTTATCACAATATGCTAATTTTTTGAGAAGGACCTGTATATTAAACATTAATTTCATTATATTTTTTAAAAATACTTTTCGTCTTGAACACATCTTAATAATTATATATAAACCATTTAAATACCAACATGAATACACATATTACATTACAAAATAAGTGTAATGTGTAATAAGTACCTGGCATATATGTGTTTTAAAGTAGATTTTGAAAAGATTTATATGTCATTGACCCTATTATTGTAAATATAGATGGAGGAGTACATGTGTACAGTAAAGACACTGCAATGCAGAACAAAGGAAAATAATGCTTTGAGAGACAGTGCCTTTGGGATAGTCTGTCACTTTTGCCCTATTTATAATGAAATCATTCACTCAGACAACCATCTACACTGGTTACAAATAAATGGAGGTCAATAAAGTGAAATCAGTGGGCTGGAAGTGTATCTCTGCTCAGCCAGCATGGAAACACTGACTGTGGGATATTCTGATATGAGTTTGACCCAGTCAGTGGAAACGTTTGCTATGTTTTTTCCACTGCCCTCTAATCAGTTTCACATGAGTAAGTGACAGTAGGTGACTGATTCAGAACACAGAAGGGTGAAGAATAATCAGTAAAACAGTAAGGGTCCAGTTTTTATGTAAAAACAATGTATGTAATATGGAATTATATTGGATTAATCTGCATTACATGAGGTATTCACATATGTTAGAAACTTACAGGTGGGACTCTCAAACCGTCCTGCATCCAAAATCGAATATTTCCTTACTAAATAGTAAGCGGAAAATATCATGCAAAACGTCCAAATACACCGTTTTCGAAAAATGGTAATCTAATACTTCGCCGAGATTCTAGAGTGTACACTTAATGAACACTCACTATCCCATGAGGCATGGGAGAGGTTTTAAGGCCATACCACAGAAAAGAGCATTTATCTCTTCTGGTTCCATCGTCCTCAAGTCAATGTTTTTTTTATTTATTTATGAGTTTTTGGTTAAATGCTTGAAATTAGGTCTGTGGTTAACACAAGCTCCAAAACATTCCATTGATTATCTCTCATGAATATAAAATTATAATATATATAAAATTATATTATACAAAATTATAATAATATATTGCTATTAAAAAAATAATAAATACAAATAACAGGTAAAATCCAATATTTTCTTCCTGACAGGCAAGCTTATCCACCATTTATTGAAAATTGGTCTCCATAATTAAGGATAAAAACCTCTTTGTATCACTGTGATATTTTCAAAATATGCACATAAATGATTGCAAGTCCTTCGGCTATTCTGATGTTCAGCGTATCTTTAGGAATGGGGTTTCTGAGGCTTTCAAAGATTTAACCTAAATAAGAAGTGGTGAAGTGATTAATGAGACTCAATGAGGAAAAACAGCATAATGAATTAGCTAATACTCCTCTGCAGGAGGGAAGGCAAACCGTTGCATAACTTTAACCAGCAAGAGGAAGACTACTGCCTACATTTGAGTAAAATAAACATACAGCTATTTTTATTTTATTTTTTAAATTGGTTTATGGGTCAGTGACATACAGTATAAGAGTGACCACAATAAATAAAATAAAATAAAGAAATATACATTTCTTAGAAATGTATTATGTTGCATATAAGGTTTTGAAAAATCTTTGATCAATATGAACAGATTCTCATTTTGGTGAACCGATATCACTTCTTAAATCCCAATAATCAATCTTTTAGTCTATACTGCTTTCAGTTGATGCGTGAACAAAACTTCACCAAACGTTCCCAGACAGCAACATAGTGTCGGCCCAGATCCTGCCCACATCTGGACCATGTGTAATCCACGTGTACCAGATGTGGACCAACACTATGTTGCTGTCTGGGTTGTTTGTAGCTCTCCGCTTATCCGAAAAATCACAATAATCTCTGTGATTTGTTACTTCTCAAATGAAAAAGTCAAAGCTTTCGAATTTTATCATTCAAACAATAAATACACTTTTGTCACTTTCTTTAATGTAGCATGACCAGTGTTGGGGAAAGTTAGCTTTAAAAGTAATGTTACAATATTGCATCCGAAAAAAGTAATTGCGTTACTTGCATTCCCTCGCAGTGTTTTTTTTTTCTTTTTTTTTTTCTTAAAAAGTTGCCAGCCAATGCTAGCATTTTCGATCATATTCAAAAAAGTTTTCATGGGCAGAATATTTTGTTGAATGAATATCTGAACATGCAATATATAGAAAGAAAGAAAGGCCTAAAAAAGAGAATAATTTTTATTCTTTATTTTTATTCTTTTTCTAGAATAATAGATTTTTTTTTTCAACAATTGAACGTGGGCAGGTTTCATACAAAAATAGCAACATTTTGAGCAAAAATCTAACAAAAAAACCCGTGTTTTTTGTCAAAGACTACATTCAGATCGGATTCAGAGCAAGGATCAAAACATAGATGGAGTTGACCGAGTCCATCGACATCCCCAAAGCATGCACAGTCCTACAGCTCGTCCTGGGTCGACATTTCATTCAGTTTTGATTTATATGATGTTTCAATGTTGATGATAGCGTTATTTTATATACAGTATGTATCTGCTCTTTACTCTTTCAGAAGATGTGTCATAGCGCATAACAGTGGAAACAGACATTTCCGTCAATGGCGGGGAAAGAGTTAAGTAATGTTACATTATTTTTGCATTATTTTTTCTAACCCGGCCTGGGCTTGCTTATTGACATGAAACAAGCTTCACCAAATAAACATGAATTAACACCAGAAGATATGTTGAAAGATACAGTACAACTTGTCATATGTCTTGTGTATTCGCTCAGTCAGTGTTTTACCCGCTGAAAGACATCAACAAAACAGCTTTTAAACAATATGTCATGACATTTACCTCAAAAAGAACATAGATCAATAACCACCTTTGATTTAGTGTTGTAGTCATGACCACCTAAACCGAGACCAAGTCAAGACAAAGACAAGACTAAAGTTTTGAGGGGTTGAGACCAAGACAAGACCAACACAATGCAGGGCGAGACCGAGTCAAGACCAAAACCAGACCAACACCCTTCAAATTAATCTAAATGATCCACATTTACTAATATTTATAGTCATGTGGTGTAACAACATATTAATAACATACAGTATTGTGATTCCACCTTGAATGCATGTAAACTTATACATTATACATTATATACACTGAAGAAATCTAACAGGTTATTATTCAGTTAAGAAATACTACAGAAATTAAAGTAATCAAATGTAAAATAACACTGCGTAGACTTCATTGTAAAAAATAAATACAGAGTAATGCTTACAATTCAAGTCAAGAGCAGAGAGAGATTTTCTGTCTTTTGTTCTTAGATTAACATGGCAAACAGCAACAGGAATATTAGACTACTGTCACTTTAAGAGTTTTTGCATGGATCTAATATACTGTTACACAACTTGTGTTATCTTTCTCAATTTATCTAACTGCCAAGAGAGCATTACAATAGTCCAGTTTGGACGGAACAAGAGCTTGGACAAGGAGTTATGTAGCATGCTCCGAGAGGAAGGGCCTGATCTTCCTGATGTTGTATAAGGCAAATCTGCGGGACTGGGCAGATCTAATTTTTTAAAACTATTTTATTTACGTTCCAAAATCGACTGTGTTTAACTAAATACTCATTAGATTATGCCAAACTACTTAAACTTTCATTTTTATGCTTTTCATTCTTTTAACTTCTTCAGTTTACAGTTGTATAATCCTGTCAGAAATTAAAAGGCTTGCTCCTGCATTCAATTTTTGTATGTGTGAATTGCATTTGTAATATTAATATTTAACAAATGAACAGATCATACAATGCAATTACAGCAGTGCATAAACTGTATTTGTTCCAGTCCAGTTTAACCTTGATGTTGAATGTTCACTGTAGTAATAAAACTACATTAAGAATTTCATAATTATCTGGAAGCTCAAATACATTTCTGCAAAATGTCCTTGGTATGCTGAAAATAACAGTCAGGCTTTTACCATCCATAATAAAACAGCCTGTAATTAAAGGAAAACAAAGCTCAGTGGCTTTCGTGTTTCTGAAGATATGCCTGGGGTCACACAACTGTAAATAGAGTTGCTGAAGGACAGGTCAGGTGAAGTGAAAGCACTATTCAACATTGCTGGTTTCTCAGGGAAAAGCTGAGATGGCAACTTACTCATCTGTGAACTGAAGTGTTAGTGTCCTACCCTTGTCAGCGGCAAATACTACAGATGTTAGTCGTATCGTAACAGGCACTGGTAACAAAATAAGGTGGAAAAGGACTTACAGTTAAAGATCAAGAACTATTGATTGAAAAAAAACTCAAAATGAGCAAAATACACTTAGCCAATATTACTGTAATTTATCCAAACCTTTCTTTACAACATTGAAACGATTTGAAATTAAGGTTCCCTTTCGTAGTCACTATGAGTTACGTCGTGACGACGAATGGGGTTTCGCTTAGAAAGCCTATCAACTTCAAGAAATATAAACCGAGCCAATGGCGAAGAAATGCCATGGGTCTGCGGAATTTGAATAGCGTAACTCCGCCCCAACTCGTGGGTATAAATGGAGGACGCCGGCAACATGCAGTTATGTTTCTTCTTCGGAGACAAGTTTAATCTTCACTACATAAGTTATTCTGAGAGACGAGCTGCTCTCCAGGTGTTGGTGTGATGGCGAATTCCAGCGAGATTCACATTGCCTGCTGATCTGTGCAGTGATTGCCAGTCGTGTGTTTCTCCCTGGTCGCTTCAGCACCTGCGGGGTTTATTCCTCTCTTATTGAGATGTACGCGCGATACATCTTTCCGACAAAACTGTAAAAGATGTCTCGTCCGTGAACTTCTGGTTGTGGTCGGGTGATTTCACCATCTGATGGGCACAATAGCTGCTTTGTGTGTCTTGGCATTGATCACGCTAAAGCAGCTTCTGTGGATGTTTCATGTTCTCATTGTGGGAACATGACCATCGCGACACTGCGGTCGAGACTCCATGAGCTCACTAGAGCGAAAATCCCCTCATCCACACCCCGATCTACACCCTCCTCGCGAGGTGGTACTTCAGCTGGTAACCAGGGTGACCTGAGGGTTACTGTGTGGAACAAAGGGCCGACGATCATTCCTCGGCCTACACCCCCCTCTTGCGTGCCACAACCCAAGAGTGTACCGAATGAACATGCGGGATCATCCTCTGAGATCCCGTGTGTCATTTGGTCCTCCAGATGATGATTCCATGTCCATCGCAGCATCACAAGGCGGGCTCGAGTCATCCGGAGATGATGATGATTCGGCTGTGCTGCCGCCGTCTGGTGTGCCGGCATTGTCCGAGTCAGATCCCGAAATGACAGCCATGCTCTCTCGGGCAGCCGCGAGCATTGGGACAGTGTGCAATCCTCCACCCTGTCCGGAGCGCTCATGGCTGGATGATTGGTTTTTGGGTGCCACGGGCGCTGCTTCCCATCAGTGTCCGCCCCCAATACCTTTCTTTCCAGAGGTACATTAGGAGGTCACAAGGTCCTGGAAGACACCACTGTCTTCCCGCGATCGCTCTGTGACCTTCTCCGCTTTTCCTCCCCTTGATGAGGCCGCGCCCAATGGGTACACTGGGGTTACCCAGGTGGAACGTTCTGTTGCGATGCAGGTTTTTGTCGACCCTTGTCGCAAAGTCCTATAGACCTGCAGGGCAGGCTGCAGCCTCTTTGCATGCCATGGCCATCCTGGAGGTATATCAGGCACGGATGCTCAGGGACATGCACGAGGGCAGGACTGACCCAGGGCTCTTTGATGAGCTGCGGTTTGATGTGGTCCAGGAGCGTCACCTCTGGCTGAACCTGGCCGATATGCGAGACGCTGAGCGAACCAGATTGCTCGATGCTCCCATATCCCAGGCCGGCCTCTTCGGCGGCGTGGTTGAGGACTTTGCCCAGCAGTTCTCAACCGCCCAGAAGCAGACTGAGGCAATTAAACATATTCTGCCCCGACGGCCAATATGCTTACGGCCAAACGCATTTTCCAGTGCGTGCAGCCGCAGGATTGGTTTGCATCGACTTGAAGGACGCCTACTTTCATGTCTCCATTCTTCCTCGACAGAGACCATTTCTACGGTTTGCTTTCAAGGGGCAGGCATACCAGTACGAGGTTCACCCATTCGGGTTAGCCCTGTCATCTCGCGTCTTCACGAAGGTCGTCGAGGCAGCCCTTGTTCCGCTACGGCAACACAGGGTTCGCATCCTGAAATATCTCGACGACTGGCTGATCCTAGCTCACTCTCAAGACCAGGTTTGCGAACACAGGGACCTTGTGCTCCGGCACCTAACCCGTTTGGGCTTCTGGTAAACTGGGAGAAGAGCAAACTTTGCCCCATGCCGAGGATCTCTTTTTTCTGAATGAAAATCGACTCGGTCGTCATGTGCGCACAGCTTATGAGCGTGCTTATAAGTCTCTCTGAGCATGTGTCTTTCCCTTGGCAAGCCACCTTGCCACCCCTGGGGTTGAAATATTCCATCCTGCGGGCTGGACACTCCAGTGTTTTTCCATATGCATCTCTCCGGGTCATATGTGTATTCTTAAGTCCACCCCCTTCGGGCTGGCACTGATTGCATAATTCCACTGAGAAATGCTTCCCAGTGTACCTTGGTATTCCTGTGTTAAGTAGGAGTCCTTCGCCCATGCTAGTCTCACGACAGAGATCTCAGACTCACGCAGGGCACTGAAAGACAGCCGAGTGGTGTGATTAGACTGGGAACCCCATTGGTCGTCACGACGTAACTCGTAGTGACTACGAAAGGGAACGTCTCGGTTATGTATGTAACCCTCGTTCCCTGAGTATGGAACGGAGACGTTATGTCTCCCTGCCACCTCCACTGTACCGCGGGAATTGCCTGAGTTCAGTCTCAGCTCTTCAGCTAAGAAACATATCTGCATGTTGCCGGCGTCCTCCTTTTATAGCCACGAGGTGGGACGGAGTTACGCTATGCAAATTCTGCAGACCCACGGCATTTCTTTGCCATTGGCTCGTTTTATATTTCTCAAAGTTGATAGGCTTTCTAAGTGAAACCCCATTTGTCGTCACGATGTAACGTCTCCGTTCCCTTCTCAGGGAATAAGGGTTACATACGTAAACGAGACGTTATTATGGTTTCCAAAGACCATTTTCTTAATAGGATAGTTCACCCAAAAATGAAAATTCCGTCATAATTTACTCACCCTCAAGTTGTTTCAAACCTGTATGAATTTCTTTCTTCAGCTGAACACAAAAGAAGATGTTTTGAAGAATGTCAGTAACCAAACAGTTGATGGGCACCATATAGTTTTATATTAATTGTTTCCTACAATGTGGTCTATCAACGGTTTGGTTCCCCATTTTCTTCAAAATGTTTTATTTTTATTGTTTAGCAGACAAACAAAAATGCATTCAGGTTTGGAACAACCTTGAGAGTGAGTAAGTGATGACAGAATTTTCATTTTTGGGGGGACTATCCATTTAACTAAACTCTACCCAAAAAAGTAATTGAGATCAAATTTTATACATTTCAAAGCAATCAGACTGAATCTCTTGCAGTTAATTGTAAGCTCCACTCTTTACACACTAAAACTTCAACATAACAGGAACCCTTCAAATTCCTAACAGAACATTACACACACTCCACGTTCTTCATATTGCTCAGAAACACAAACAGTGCATTCCAAATGGCATAAATAATGTCTTTACAGGGCACTTCAAAGAGAGAACAATAATCACTGCCATATTGTTGGGTCGTTTAAAAAAAAAATCATCAAAAAAGTTCAAAGAATAAAAATAAAAAATGGTATTTGTAATGTTACCTGTCAAATTACTGTAGATGCAAATGAAATAAAATGTGCAAACATGTTTTGAGAATGTTTAAGAATTTGTGAAGGTTAGAAAAACTTGTATGTATAGCCTATTGATATTTTATGAAGTACTGATATGAAGTAAAATGAGTTGCAAAAAAATAATAATCACATTTTCTAGTGTAAGTGAGATACTGAACACTGCAACAAAAAAAAATACATTACATTTGTTACAGTATTTATTAATCTCTGTTAACATAAAAATACAACTGTTCATTATAGTTCATATTAATTTAGGTCCATTAAATAATATCAATAGATTAACAGACCACTTTTGAATTGAATAATGTTGAAATAACATGAACTAAGATTACGAAATGCTGTAGATGTATTTTTCATCATTAGTTCATGTTAACTAATCTGGTCAACTAATGTCGACAATTTGAACTACACTATGGGCCCTATCATACACCCGGCACAATGCGGCTCCTAGCACAATGCAAGTGTTTTTGCTAGCCCGACACAGTTATCATTTTCACGTCCTGCGTCACGTTGTTTAAAGTAGTTCACTTTTTAAAAAAACCTTTGCTGATAATTTACTCACCCCCACGTCATCCAAGATGTCCATGTCTTTCTTTCTTCAGTCGAAAAGAAATTAAGGTTTTTGATGAAAACATTCTAGGATTTTCCTGCAGATAATGGACTTTATTGGGTACCAAATGGTCCAAGGTTCAAATGACAGTTTCAGTGCTGCTTCAAATGGCTTTAAACGATACCAGACGATGAATAAGGGTCTTATCTAGCGAAACGATCGGTCATTTAAAAAATAAATAAAAAAGTTTAAGTTCGCCTCGCTCTGTTCTGTGATGCGTGTTTGTGACTTCATGTAATACGTAATTACGTATTACGCGAGTGAAACTGGCTTTTAAAGGGAATGGAAGATGAGACTGGTTGTTGTTGTTTTTTTGCACGTAAAGCCCAAAACACACCCATTACCCATTCAGAGAATATGAACAACCCTTTTAGACCATGCGCCTGAACCGCCAACCAATTTTCCCGTTGTTAAACTAGCAAAAGTGGATTCGGACATGCCCGAAGTGCACTTGCACTTTAGACCATTCGCTTAGTTCGTTAAAATAGGGCCCTATTAGTGTCTTATTACACGTCTTACAAAATGTCTTCTTATAAGAAAATAAATACATGCATATTTAACCATAAAACCAGTAAAATTTTGATTTAATGCCAGCTTTAAATATGCGGAGACCACAAAACACAGGTCTGCAGGGCACAGCTTGAATTCTACACTAACAGTTGTTTTCAAGGCTCAGTGTGGAGCATCGAGGCTCAGGATTTAAGACTAAATCCTGCTTTTATAACAAATGTCATATGTTCCCTTTGTTCTTTTTGTGAGTCTGGCAGGTTGCAGCGCTTGAGATTTTAGAGAGGATGATGCTTTACTGTTGGCTCTAAACAAAAAAAAAAAGGAGGATTGTCAGAAAGCCGCAGAATATGAAACACCTGCTTGTAGTTTAGCCTCCCTCCCTGGTGCCCGCATTTATTGGCAGCTCACTGGAAGAGTTGCAGGAGCACCGCTCTCATATACCCTCATCCATTCCTCAGTTTCTCTACATCGCTTAGAGGCAAAAGCAAATACAGAAACCATCTACTTTGGTTTTTAAAAAGCACAAAGTGTATTTGTTTGTTTTCTACATTCAGATTTACAGCGATTTTGTCACAGAGACTCATGAGGCCACTTGTATCCTCTGAGCTATAAAGCAGTACAGTCTTGTGATTGTGCCTTCACAGTAGACTTTGTTGTGATCCCTGCAAAATATCATAACCATATCAATATTAGGTTTGAGAGATCACTTTTTGAGGTTATAAAGAGAGGCAGAAAATTACCCAATGGCCTATAAAGTTGTTTCTAACTCCAAGCAAAAATGTTTGGTTTCACGTCATTTGGATGGTCCCTTTAACAAAGTAACGTTGCACCTACATGTCTACTACCTCTCATTAGAGTGTTAGTAGAGTATTAGTAGACTGGTAGGGTTAGGGTTAGAATAAGTTGACATGTACTTGCATAGTTACTTATAGTCAGTAGACTGTCTGTTGGAGGACCATCACAATAAAGAGTTATCAGATATTAAGCAGACAGTACACTAATACTCTAAGGAGAGCTAGTTGACATGTAGTTGCAAAGTTACTTATAGTTACCAGAATGTTCAAAAGGGACCATCAAAATAAAGTGTTACCACATGTTTTTTTGTGACTACAGGTTCATTAAAATTTCAGAATCAACATAAAAGTTAAAGAAGCCCGTGGAGACATATAGCCTACAGTAATCCAAATATAATAGATGCATGTACCAAATATTTAACAGAATCAATAAAAACAGTAGTAATGTGAATTCAGTTCCCTTTCGAGGGAACTCTACACTGCGTCGAGAATCGACACTTTGGGGACGCTCCCTTAGCGTGCACCTCTGAAGTATGAATGAAACTAATCCAATCCTGATTGGTGTTGCGTCGTGACGTAACATGTGACGGCATACCCGGAAGTATAAAAGTGACGCTGTCACAACACACACTAGCTTTCGCTCTTCAGCAAGCGCTCTCTGTGAAACTGTCTGCCTTATTTGGTGTTGTTTGTCTGTGACAAAGCTCTACATATGGCGAGTGAACATTACACTAGTGTGTGTACCCCTGCCCTGTATATCTCACGGGCGGGGACACGCATCAGTTGTGTGTGTAAAGTTATAGGAGCGCAGCACACACAGGCAGCTCTCGAGAGGGCTGCCTGTGAACACTGTGAAGCACTTCCTAATAGAGTGCTGCGCTCCCGCTCGGCCATAGTATTTTCTTATGATGACCAGGATCGCAGAAGGATCTCGAGGATGAGAAACGAGACTGCTGAGGCACTTTTTCGTTCATCATCTGCTGATTTCTATAACACTCGTTCATGACGCAGAAGCCCGCGATGCGGTTTCTTCTGCCCGTGACGAGTGCCTGTTGCTCGAGCTATCTGTTTCTGAGGAAATAGATTATGCTCAGCATCGGGAACGAGCAACATGAGTCACACTCGCCGGCTCATGTTTCTGCTTATGTAGAGCTTGTGGAGGTTGTGATGCATACTCTGGAGTCCAGTCTTAAAATAAATAATTAAATATATATGTGTATATATATTAGCTGGCCACAAAATAAGCAGGATGATCCTTGTCAAAGCAAGAAGAGCTAGACGAGAGATTTTTGTAGCACTATTCACAACCTCAGCCCTGGGCTAACTGTGTTTTTCCCCAAATCTAAGAGACATCAGTGGCTAAATTTGTCTGGTACAAAAAAGGGAAAGACAAATATTTTCTGCTGAACGCTCCGCTATCACCTTCTGGTCTGTTCTCCGACGCTGTGACTTCAATCGTCGACAGGTTTATAAATAAATAAAATAAAAAAAATATATATATAAAAACTAAATATATATATATATATATATATATATATATATATATATATATATATATATATAAATATATATGTTGTCCGTTTTGAACGTTTCGGGCTACATCGATTTTCCAGCGAACGCACACCGTGGCGTTCACCCCAAGAGCTTGCAACCGGGCACCGACTATGGTCAAAAAATATTTCTAGACTTTCCTGCCGGTCATCTGCTTCAGGAAGTCGAGAATAGTGCTCGAGAAACACCCGAGGCCGGTCTCAAGGGGCTGGTTCCCTTAATAGATTTTGTAGAATGGCAGCGCCTTCCAATTATCTATATGGGTCCTGAATATTTTTAAATATGGGCACAGACTGCAGTTCGGTTACCGACCTCCCAAGTTTGTTGGGGTCGTACCGACCGCAGTGGTTCCAGAACAGGCTCGGGTTATGGAACAAGAGGTACAGACTCTACTGGAGTTAAGGGGCCATAGAGAGTGTTCCCCTACCAGACAGGAAGTCCAGGTTTTACAGCCGGTACTTTTTAGTTCCAAAGGAGGATGGTGGACTGAGGCCAATTTTAGATCTAAGGCTATTGACTTGTTCTTTGAGGAGATCCAGGCTCAAAACGCTTACAATTTCCATTATCGGAAACCAAATCAGATCCGAGAACTGGTTGGGCATGGTAGATCTAAAAGTTGGGGCTGTCCACTCAGTTGCAGGGCAACCAATGTTGTTCTTGCAGCGGGGCCCGGAAACGATGTGTATTGCCCGCCGTCTATGACGCTTCGGGCCGCATCATTTAAAAAAAAAAAAAAAAAAAAAACGAGCAGCAGTTATGGTCACGAAAACCGTATCGACTACAGCCTGCCGGTATTCCGCTTCAGGGAGTCGAGAAAGATGCTCGAAAAACACCAGAGGCCAGTCTCGAGAGGCTGGTACCCCTAGTGGATTTTGTAGAGGCATGGTATCATCTTCCCAACATATCTGCGTGGGTCCTGCATATAATAAAATCAGGGTACAGACTGCAGTTCGCGCACCGCCCCCCCCCCCAAGTTTTCTGGGGTGGTGCAAACTACAGTGGTTCCAGGGCAGGCTCAGGTGATGGAACAAGAAGTACAGACTCTGCTGCTTAAGGAAGCCATAGAACATGTTCATCCTTTAGACAGGGGGTCCGGGTTTTACAGCCGGTACTTTATAGTTCCAAAGAAGGATGGGGGGTTAAGGCCAATTCTAGATCTCAGGGTTTGAGGAGGTTCAGGTTCAAAATGTTAACTATTCCTGCAATCGTGAGTCAGATCAGATCCGAGGACTGGTTTGTCACGATAGATCTAAAAGACGCCTATTTTCACATCTCCATCCTTCCATGTCACAGGAGATACCTGAGGTTTGCTTTCGGGGGCGAAGCTTACCAATATCGGGTTCTTCCGTTCGGCCCAGTACTCTCTCCCCCCACATTTAACAAATGTATGGATGTAGCCCTTGCTCCACTGAGACTTCAAGGCATTCGTATATATTAAATTATCTCAACGACTGGCTAATTCTGGCTCAGTCTCGAGAATTGGCAGTTCGGCATCGAGATGTCGTCCTTGGCCACATTCAGAAATTGGGGTTGAGACTCAATACAAAGAAGAGTGTGCTAGAACCATCCCAGTGCACGATATTTTTGGGAGTCGTGTGGAACTCGATTACGATGCAGGCATGAATGTCTCCAGCACGTATCGAGTCAATTCTGGCGATGGTATCCGGGTTAAGGCTGGGCCAGGCCATCACTGTAAAACAATTTCAAAGAATGCTGGGCCTCATGGCAGCGGCATCCAACATCATTCCTTTGGGCCTTCTACACATGAGGCCCCTTCAGTGGTGGTTAAAAACCAAGGGGTTTTCTCCCAAGTGGAATCCGTTTCGTATAATCAGAGTAACGCGCAGATGCCTTCGTTCTCTGTAAATATGGAAGAAACATTGGTTCCTATCCCAAGGGCCAGTGTTGGGAGTGTCATGTCGCCGGAAATCCGTTTCGACAGACGCTTCCCTCACTGGCTGGGGCACTGTCATGGACGGCCGCTTTGCCAGGGGTCTGTAGCAGGACCATCATCATTCTTGGCATATAAACTGCTTAGAGATGATGGCTGTGTTCAGGGCTTTGAGGAGCTTCCTCCCAGACATCAAAGGTTACCATGTCTTAGTACGATCAGACAATACGTCGGTGGTAGCCTATCTGAACCGACAAGGGGGACTCAGATCGCGCCCTCTGTGCAGACTGGCGCATCAGATTATTATTTGGTCCCAGGGGAAAATACTGTCTTTCAGGGCAATGAATATTCCGGGGGTTCAGAATCAGAGAGCAGACATCCTGTCGAGGCAGGGGCTGAGGCCCGGGGAATGGAGACTTCACCCAGAAGTGGTGAAGTTAATATGGGAGAGGTTTGGACCAATGGAAGTGGATCTGTTTGCGTCTCGAGAGACGTCCCACTGTCCACTTTGGTTCTCCCTCTCACTTCCAGCCCCACTGGGGTTGGATGCCATGGTACAGGCCTGGCCGAGGCTTCGCCTGTACGCATTTCCCCCGATCGCTCTGCTCCCGGGAGTCCTGGAGAGGGTCCGTCAGGAGGGCATCAGTCTACTTCTGGTTGCCCCAATGTGGCCGACCCAAGTGTGGTTTTCAGACATAATATCACTCCTGATAGCTCCGCCATGGCAGATTCCTCTGAGGAGGGTTCTGTTGTTTCAGGCGGAGGGCACAATCTTCCACCCTCAGCCAGAGCTGTGGTAGCTGTGGGTCTGGCCTCTGAGGGGGTTCAGTACCTAAATGCTGGTCTATCAGCTGGAGTGGTTGAAACCATACCTAGCTCTAGAGCTCCATCTACTAGGAGAGTATATGGCCTCAAGTGGAATGTGTTTGTCACGTGGTGTAGAGAACATGAGTTAGATCCAGTAAACTGCCCGGTGGCTTCAGTTCTGGAATTTCTTCAAAATCGTTTCTCTGCGGGTCTCTCCCCTTCCACGCTTAAGGTGTACGTGGCAGCCATTGCGTCTTTCCACGCACCATTAGGTGATGGGCCTCTGGGGAGGCACCAGTTGGTCATTCGGTTTCTCCGCGGTACTTGGAGGATGAGGCCGGCAACCAGGTCTAGGGTTCCTGCCTGGGACCTGGCGATAGTTCTGGAAGGGTTATCCCTGGCCCCCTTCGAACCTCTAGAGTCGGCTTCGCCTAAGGATTTAACGCTGAAAATGGTTTTTCTCTTGGCTATTACCTCACTTAAGAGGGTGGGAGATCTCCAAGCCCTGGCAGTAACACCAGCTTGCTTGGAGTTTGCCCCTGGCAGAGTAAAAGCTTTTTTGCACCCGAGTCCGGGCTACGTGCCTAAAGTTCCACCGAATACGGCTCTGTCTACAGTCCTTCAGGCATTCCATCCTCCACCTCATGTGTCGGCAGAAGAAGAGAAGCTTCATTTGCTCTGCCCCGTCAGAGCTTTAAGCGTGTACCTTGAGAAGGTCGGACCAGTTATTAGTATGTTTTGGGTCACCTAAGAAGGGGCTCCCGGCATCCAAGCAAACTGTTAGTAATTGGATTGTTCAGGCTATTACTGAGGCTTACAAGGTGCGCGATTTGCCTTCACCTTTAGCCGTAAGGGCTCACTCAACTAGAAGCATGGCTTCTTCTAGGGCCCTTCTTTCGGGAGTACCTCTACAGGAGATCTGTGAGGCAGCCGGTTGGGCTACTCCACATACTTTTATTAGGTTCTACAGTCTCCACCTTCCTAGTACGCCTGGCGCACACGTGCTCAGTCCTTGCTGAGTGCCTAGAAAGTTTCACTCCGGGACAGGCCTATTCGGCGCGTGGCCTAGTGGGCACTCGTTCCCCAAAGTGTCGATTCTCGACGCAGTATAGAGTTCCCTCGAAAGGGGACGTCTCGGGTTATGACTATAACCCTTGTTCCCTGAGAAGGGAACGAGACACTGCGTCGTTCTACCACGCCCCTTGAGGCCTTGGAGCGTCTTGCTTCATCGCGAGGCTAGTGTGTGTTGTGACAGCGTCACTTTTATACTTCCGGGTACGCCGTCACATGTTACGTCACGACGCAACACCAATCAGGATTGGATTAGTTTCATTCATACTTCAGAGGCGCACGCTAAGGGAGCGTCCCCAAAGTGTCGATTCTCGACGTAGTGTCTCGTTCCCTTCTCAGGGAACAAGGGTTATAGTCATAACCCGAGACGTTTTTTTTTCAAGATTTTAGAACTTTCTAAAGAACATTGGAAACTTTGGTAAATTCAGCCACTATTTTTATCTCAGAAACACTCAGCAAATACAGGTTGCTTGACCATCATAATAATCATACTATGAGAATGATGTTCATTCATGTTGAATGAGCAGCCCAGCAGATTACAATGTATCTGATGTATTCTAACATGACAGACAGTCGCACAGTCTGACTTGGCTTGACACAGTCTCACTAGTGTCATATCGTACATCATGACAAGCCACAATTGTAAATGACAGGAACAAAAATGCAACTGAACTCTGTTTTAGTTTAGTTCATATCTAACTTTACTCTTCATTTTCACAACTGTCCTTCACAACAGATCCACAAGCAGTATAATGAACCCTTAAATGTGGGGATTCAGAAAATATGCTTGTTATTTTAATGATTCACAAGTAGAGGCCAATTGCAAGGCAAATGTCTCATCACTAAAGCAAATGTTTTGCATAAACTCATGCGAAACATCTTTTAGTGTTTTAGTTTTATTGGACAAATGAATTGCTTGACAATTTGAGTACTTTTGCAAAGCATCCAATGTAAATATGGCTCATTAGCCTCACTGTTTGCCAAGGTAAACTGGTGTTTTAGCTAATGTTGTTGCACTCCACAGGTAATACCCGCTCTGATTAAAATTGACTTGTTGGGAAATAAAATGTGCTTTTAGTAAATTAGAACTCAGTCGGGTAACTGAAATTGGAATCGTGCAACATGGATTTACTCAGCTTGATTTCAGTGCTACATGTCACTGAATTTAAAATTAGTCCAAACTATTTCTTCTCATTCTCTAGGATGACCAAGTGAATATGGCAGGAAATCCTAAAGTATGTCTCTTAAAACTTAAAATGATAAGCAAACAATGGTCATGTTTGGCTATATGCTTAGTAGCAATCCTTTCCAAATAGTATGGATAGTGTTTAGATCGTATAAATACAGGAATTAAGTTATCATCTTACAGCAAAGGTACAGATATAGAAAACCTATGTGCTAATGTGTGTCCTATCCTACATGACAACACAATGAATTTATTATCTTACAAAAGACAGTTTATTCATCTTTTATTTTATTTTAATTTAATTTAAATTTATTTATTTTGGAACTTAAACGATGTGAACCAAATTATAGGATTATTCATAAAACATAAATATGGCATCACTGCAAAAACAACTTCTTATTATGTAACACTCGAGTTAATAACAAAAGACTTAAAACAGTAGGCTATTTTATTATAAATATGATGGATGAGCCACATTTGAAGTTGCTGTATAAAGCCAGTACACGCAAATCTGTGTGCACACATCAGTTCTATATTCAATTTTATATTAATGCGCCTAATTGGCAATGTTGCTCAGCTACCATTAAGAATCTTTAGTTACACAGTGTTTAGTTGCATGGCTGCGACAGTTCAAAACAAAATGTACAGAAGGATCTTTTCATTTCCCTTTTCCAGGCTTCCACATTCTGCTCGTTTCTCTACCACAAACCTTAGTGGAATCTTAAAAAGCTTCCATAGGCTTTTTCAAATTCTCAGAGGTTTGGGGTGGGGGAAAGCTGTTTTTGACTCGGACACTAAAGGGCAAACTGTAACCAAACGTCCCATAACCTTCACAGCTGTTTCCTTCACTCTCCAGCCAAAGTCCCGCCCCCTCTTTTCCTCCTTATCTGCCATTACCACTCCAACCTGGCATCCTCACAGAGAATCACAACAATCACCTTTCTAACAGTGTCCTGTCGTCAGAGGAGCGTGAGCGTAAAACAGCACGAGAACCCTGTCGGTATCTCTGCAATCTTTCCACAGCGAACCCTGTTGTTACTTATTTATAGTAGCATGTTTCCCAGAGGTCCAAAGTAATTGAAACCAAATGTGTGGAGGCAGTGAGATGGGGAATTAGAGCAGCGTTAGCATCTGGACAGGAGAAAAAGAGAAAGAGAGAAGCGGGAAAACTCTTTGTCTACAATCGGGACACAAACTTTTTGGCTTCCAATTAATACAAGAGTTCTATTTGGAGAGCCCAACGCACTGCCAGAATACTCAAATAAAATGGGACTGAAAGGAAGAGAGACAGAGAAAGAGACGAAAATAACGCAGCAACCCCAACTGCTCCAGCGCAGACAGAAAACTTCCCAAAAAATGAAGTAGCAGTTCACATTAAGCACAACACTGTCTTTCTGCTGCCAGGAAGTCACATGCATTTCCTCGCACAAAGCACGAAGTCAGAAACAATGAGTTTAAAACTTACCATCATGACCATGGCTCTCAATCTGAAGTCCAAGCTAGTGCACACAGGGTGTGACAGGCGGATAAAAGTAGACTGAGACACCACTTAAAGATGGCATGAGGCCTATTTCTCTGTCTCTGTCTCTCGCTCTCTTTCTTTTTCCAACTTCAGGCAGTTACAATCCCCCCTTCCGACACTGTCAGCTTTTTCCAATAGCGGACGCGTAAGCCAAAATCTCTGCCTCAGAGTCTGCAGGAATTTCCTGGACTCTTAGTTTGGTATCTGCAGCAGAACCACGGAGGACAGCGACTGAATCTCTGCTACCGTTTGCCTGAGTAACTGCCCCCTGGTTTGTGGCCAAATATAGCACTAGGAGACACATGGGGGAAGTTAGGGGGTTGATGTCTGGGGTTTTTATTTTAGGACAGCCCCTTACCCTCCATTTGTGTGTGTGTGAGTTTCAGCATGCAGCCATGGGAATTGGGAATGCATTTAATTTTCTACTTGATGTTCTTGCCGGGCTGACTATGAGGGATAAAATTGCTACAAAGCCCTTCCTACACAGCATTTTCTGCAGGGATGAAGTCATCAGACTGATGAATAATAGTAATCATTGTTTAGGTCGCTTTCTTTAACTGGCCAGTTCAGCATTTGCAGGATGTACCATGGGGAGTGTGAAACCAAGACCATGCGCAATCAATATGCAGAATCCCCAGGACGATTAATCAGCATGTTCATTTCTACGCAGTGGTGTGCTGGACTATAGTGTGTGTTAGGGTACAAAGAATTACCATAAATGTATTCATACTGTGTTTTACCTTACTGCAGTGACAAAGAATTATGTTTTGGATGTTTGGGATTGAATTTATTCAGGCAGTTGTTGTTAGCTTCGCACTCTTTGTCAAGGGTTCGAAAACAACCAATTAGAGTCAGAATTCTGAATCAGGGTTTAGAGGCACCATTTCCATGTAACCTTGCTGAATAATGTTGTGGTTGTGTTGAATAAATTCACCACCAAACTTTCTGTATGCAGTTGTTTTGGTGGAGTTGACTCCTAGATTTTACTTGTAAATACTCACCAGCACCAGATATCGCTTAACCACAAAATAGAGGCACTCAACAGAAAAACAAACAATGCCCTGATTATACTTCCTTTGTATGAGTTTTGTCACTCACCCATTAAGTAAATACATATCCAGCTAATATATTTGCCACTACATGTTATGGAAACCTTCTGAATCTCTGCCAACAATAGTACTGGCAGTCTGAATAATATTATCTACTCCCAAAAAACAACTCTAGCCTTCAAAACCAGGAAGCCATGAGGTCTTCTGAGGGGCAGAGCCAATACAACAAAAGTAAATAGAACTGGACCAAAGCGAGTGGAGAAACAGATGTGTTTTCTCTGCATCAGTAAGTGGAACCAATGTCTAGGATCTCTCTATTATCTCTCTATTTTCTCTCTATCTTAGTGCAGCATTTGATACTATCGACCACAACATTCTTTTGAATAGACATGAAAATGTTGGCATTAGTGGAGACTGCAAAAGTGTTCACATCTTTCTCTTCACATCCAGTTCTCATTGCGTTCACATTGTAACTCTTTTCCAGTTTAGTTATGATAGTTTTTCAGTTGATTATTATTATTATTATTATTATTAATGCATTTCATCACACAGCAGAGTTTCTGAAGAACTTACTAATGATATTCAATATAATACATACACTTCCCATTTCAAACCAGATGTTTGAAGTAAAACTCTTGCGTTCTGCGTTCATAGTGTACACTACATGCAAATCACATTGCATACTCCAAACCAAACTCATAGGACCAACTGAGATGGAGTTTACATGGAACAATTAGTAATAGTACAATTGTTTCTTAAAGTGTCAGGAAGTGTTTATATCAAGGACAAGTAAATGTATCTTGTGATATTGCTTATTGCTTCATGAACTAAAAATGCCACAAACTATTCATCATTCATACTGCATGTAGACAGCAACATTTATTTTAAACATTAATTTGTAGACCTTTTTGTTTTAATAGTAGCACTAGGCCATGATTTCCATCTCAACAACTAAATGTGAGAAATTATTCTTTTGTAAAATTTGGTGCATTTGGTTTCACATCTCAGTTATTCTCTAAAACAGAACAATTTCCACAGGATCACAGCTGCAGTTTAGTACAATAGTTATGTAAAGTGTCAGGAAGTCTTAATATCAAGAACAAGTAAATGTATTACCAGATCTTACATGATCTAAATCACATCAGCTTGTGTCACAATGGTTTACTTCACTGCCAGACCATGGGTGTGACAGTGCAGGGAGCTGCGATGTTAAACTTGACATGAAACACACAAGAACGTTGATATGCAGTAAGAGCAGGGACGACTGAGTCATCAGTCATTACTGGCCCAGTCGACTGAGACGAGGGGGACCAGGGGAACACCAAAATCTGTGTTTACCAGTGAGGGAGCTCACTTATTAAGCATAATGAAATCAGCCTCTTCCCATGACCTCAGTGGTACCACAGGGGGCACACAATAGTCCTGTTTGTGCTGCTGTGTGCGTGTAGCAGTGCAAAAGTCTCACTGGAAAAACGTGCCTATACCTACATATTTGCAAAAAGTCCAAAAACATAAATATTCACTTCATCAAAACTAGTGGCAGTAAAACAGCAACAACTTTTATTCCTTTTCAATGAATCATGATTACAGGTGCAGACTATTGATTAATAAATACTTTTTTTCATGCTTTTCCTTGCAGAATACTATGGTATGACCTCAAAACACTTTGCATGATTTGTAAACTTGAATATTTTGACTTTTACATCGCATAACCAGCTCCATGTGTTTTTCTGACATAGTAAACCTGATCGGTAGCTCACCTTAAACTGGAAAAGCAGTGCACTTATGATGCATAATGCTCGAGCAAGAGTCCCACAAAACACGAGTCACAACACCTGATAAAAGAGCTTAAAAACTTGTAGAAGGGAGTAA
This sequence comes from Meda fulgida, assembly GCA_030578275.1. NCBI lineage: Eukaryota > Metazoa > Chordata > Actinopteri > Cypriniformes > Leuciscidae > Meda > Meda fulgida. Next base: position 22,087,947 of record CM060636.1, read on the forward strand.
AAATGTCATGGTTGCTTCAGCAAATGCATTTCCCCCCCCACATTTTCTTTTGTTTAACACTATAAGTTGGTTCAGGCTAGGGTTAAGTGTATGTGGTATATTATTTCCTAACACAATAAAGCATTAACCATTTAACCACCACTCACCAGACTTTTCATTTCATTTCCAAACATACCACAACCGAAGTAATGAAACATCTTTACATTCACACTCATCTGTTTCTGGATAAAACTTTGAGCACCACTCACTTAACATTTCATGTCGCGAAATGTGCAAGTAGCAACAAAATGTAATTTTGCAGAAGTGTCGCCGCAGGGATGTATATCCAATGAGACTGGGTTGATGCAGCCACAAACACTTTATGACAAATATCTCCTGATCCGCAATCAAGCGCTACCAAGAAGAATTGCGACACTGTTTAACATTTGAATTCTCTAGGAAAACTTCTGCAAAGTTGAGCAACCATTCACTCAGCTCCTTTGAGTAAAACAGTTAACAGATCTGATGTCTGTGTTTCGATGCGGCGCAAAACTGCCTCGCATAGAACGGGCATTAAGAAGACAGATTTCATATCAACACAGCTGAGGACACAAACCTGACCATTCTATCAAAACAACCCTGCAGGGTTGAAATGCTATTAGCCTCTGTTAATCAAAACGCCTGCCACTGCATCCAGCATTCCTCCCACAGTTTGGGCAAAACATATTGCTGTCATTATGCAAAGCCGCTTTTCTGGGTCGAAGTGCTGATTGTTCCTCAGAAGCTGTGAATGATCAACATGACAAGTCTGGGATTGCAAGACAAGGCAGCATCTACCGGCAAGTCCTCTTGGGAGAGAGGATAAAGGGGAGGTCTTGAAAAATCCACCCATCCGACGCGAGTGAAGCCGCTGTTCAACGTTCCTTGGCACTGTAACTATTGTTTAACTGTTCAGTGGGTCAAAACATTTTTTTATTGACTTGATCGTTATAAGGATGAGGGATCACCCCCCAGGTTTTGGACTTTACTCATGCGTGCACGGATGGCTGAACAGATATTTGAACACCCATTATACACAACTTTCTTTCATGCATATTTTTAGAGCTTTTTATTGTCAGTTTGTTTTATTCAAAGTAAGCTAAAGCCAAAAGATCAACCGTAATTTGCAAAACCAAGTCATCAAATAACAATAGGACTCGAATTGGCGATCATTTGAAAACAATTGGTATCATTTGACTTGAATCTGTTTATTAAAGATTCATAGAATTGAATCTCCCTAAAATGACATACCAATGCTACAAATGAGAGAGGACCTTTTAGGACGTGGCGAGGAAACTTAGTTAGCTGCATCACTGTCTTTGAAGGCATCCTAACCGCCATGGAACCAGGTGATTGATTTGGAACGAAAAAATGCACAGGAAACTCAACTGTTTATATAGCGTAGAGTTTAGCAGTATGTTGCTATTTGCTTTCTGTGACTGCCTTCTGTAGAAAGGATACATTTACTTCTGCCTAATTTTGCTAAAATTAGGTCTTAGAAGGCAGTATAATCATGCTCCCTAACATTTGGAACAGCTTTTGTGCCAAAAGCATGCCTAAGATGCCTTAAAAAATGTATTAGGTTTTGGAACAGAGTTGTAACATACCATCTGCCCCAACCATATGTACTCACACTCACTCACACGCATATATCCGGGCCTACATATTTTGACGCACCATTATCCCAACATCTGACTTCTGTATGGACATCACACAGAGCCTGGGGAGCACGATATTGTTGAAAAGGGCCAATCGATCGCTAAGCAAATAGCATCTCTGGCATCAAATCTGCTTGGCAGTGGTCTGACAAACCTGACCATGTCAAAAGAACCGACTGCCACATCTATAAGTATTCAATAGGTAATTGAGGGCTGGCTAGGGAGGGAGTGGAAATGTCAACAAAGACCCTGGAGAAGCAGACAGTGTGTAAACAGGAGTCCAGTTGGTGGATAAAGACAGGAAAGATATTATGCTGCCTAAATGCCATAGGGCTTTCCCAGGGGCATGTGGTCCTTAGTCTATTTACTCTTTAGCTCACTGCACTCAGTCGCATGTGTTCTGTAGCTAAGAAAGGTAAGCGCGCAGCTGGGCAAAAATGACTTACGACTGTGCAAGGCCGTGTATAATCAAGGGAACACATATAATGCCCAATATTCATACAAATGGAGGAAATTCACTAATCAGTTGTGCTTTGTTGCACAAAATGCACAAAACCCTGCATTTTATTCATTAAACTACCCACAATATAGTTTCATTTATTTTAGGGTTTAGTTTGTTAAGTAAAACCAAGATAACCAAGTCCAGCTCAGAGGTAATAAATGTGAACAGCAGGATTCTGAACTTTGTAATAAAACAGTTTAATAAAACTAAACCAAATGTAATATCATCTAAGGTGTAAATACAAAAGTATTTTGATGGTCCCTTTAACACATTCTGTTGTCTATAAGTAACGTTGCACCCAGTCTACTAATACTCTAATGAGAGTTATTGAACATGTAGCTGCAAAAGGACCATCAAAATAAAGTGTTGCCAAATATTTACATGTTTTAAAAAGCTGATGCAAGAGCCTATCTATAAAACCTGGAGAAAACTATCCACTAGTATTCACAAACATCCCATTGACAGTTGCTCGTCTTGGGCCCGGCTCCACTGGAAGTACACAATTTGAAATTTGCCTTTTTTGGCTTATATGCTTTTTTTGAGCCAGTCACCTGAGCCATAAATGCCACATGACGGATCACTCTGGAGCTGAAGAAAATGATGCCATGAAAACACTGATTAGCTGATGGCACCACAAAAAACATATTGGCTGTGTCCGAAATCGCCCTCTACACCCCTAAATAGGGCGCTACGAGACAGCCATTTGTAGTGGTGTCTGAAACAACAGTGGACATTATTGAGTGCACTTATTCAATTCCACAATGCACCGCATTAACGAGTGTAATAACTGATGTACACTCAATTGTTAGAGAATATCCATAATCCACTGTGAAAGTCGCATGCCGGATGAATTCCCGCGTCTGACATGAAGATTGGCTGAATTATCCATCCATCCATTTTCCATCTTATGTGGCCAGAGCGTAATATCATACAGGTATACATTTATTTTGATTTTGATTATGAAATTGAATATGATAATGTTTATGCATAGTTTCCACAACAGTCTTGCCAGTTTGCAAAGTTTCAAATAGTTATTAAAAAGCAAGCACAAACTATGCAAAAGCGGCAGCCCTTCTAGCGCACTCAGAGCCCAAATTCACTCACTCGTTTTCATTCACTCTCTCAAGTGAACTATATTAGTGGACTAATGTAGGGAATAGTGAATGGAGGAGCAAAATCGGACACAGCCAAGCAGTCCTCAAAGCTCGACCCCTTGCAAGTTTGTTCTTTTTTTTCACACTTTAATTGCATTTTGAATGAGTTTTGTTTAAATGTTTAAATTCAAGGTAAATATATGTATTTTAAACACGGCTTCTCAGACAATCAGTGCAGAAAATGTGTGCCGTTGCAGTCTGGGTATAATTACTACTAACACTTGATTTCATCATCTTTATTCTTCCTCTCTCTCTCTACATTCTTTATAACCTCCCACCACGAGCAGCACTGTAAAATTCCCACATTGCCTCCAAGGGTTGTAATTAGACTCTATTACACACCAGGAGAATCAGAGCTTGATTGGGCCTGAAGACAGACTACAGATCGTCTCTGTTGATGGCCTTTAAAGACTTTGAATCACACAAGCTTGAGTGATACAGGAGAGTCTCATTCTCTCTGATGGCTTTAATTTCCTTCTGCAAGATTGATTTGTGTTTATTTTGCTGACAAAACATTGATTACGTTGACTGCACCAAGGCTCAAAAGGCTGAGCAAAATGTACTTGGCCGCCTGCACGGGTACATTGGCATCTTCTTCAGGAAGGAAATGGGTTTGAGTCTGAATGGTGATTACATGTTATGAGTGGATCCAAAAAGCGAGTCGTCTAACTCTTCGCTGCTGGAATCATTTTCTTTTCACATAAAAGTTCTGAATTCACTGAGCTGCACAGCTGTTCCACAGTATAAAAGATGTCAATCATTTTCCATTGCTGAAAGATGAAGAAACAGTCCACATTGCAAAAATCATTTTCTGGATCTTTTTTTGCTAGTTAAATATCTAAACATTCTTAAAACAAGATAAATTCACCTCTTAAAAAAATATAAAGTTAAATTTTTGCAATGCAGAAAAATTAAACCCATTTAACTTCCATGACATTTTATTGTGAAACAGAATATTCAAATGGATAGTAAAGCTTATCAAGACAAAAATGTATTTGTCTAAAATTAATTAAAACTAAATTGAAGTAAATAAAGTTTTACATTTTTGAATACACAAAAGGAATGTTAGACAGATTTGTTTATGGGTTATTTGGTGTTCCACGGTTTGGTGATCTTTTTTTTAAATTTAGAATAATAATTGATTTGGTTGCACTTTATTTTACAGTACGTTCACTTACAGTGTACGTACTAAGAAAGTACTGGGTAATATATGGTATATATTAATATATGGTAACTACATGGTTTAAGGTCACGTTTAGGGGTAGGTTCAGGGTTAGTACCTAATCATTACCCAGTTATTGTAATAACTATAATAAGTACATTTGGAATTATAATCTATGTACAGTTACTAGTATTTATTTGAATGTCATAGTTACACATTACATGTAAATTCTGCATGATTGCAAGCAAGTTACTCTAAACCTAACCTAACCTATAGTAGGAATATTCAGTTAATTGATATTACTCAGTACTTATTTGTGTAAGTACACTGTAACAAAATAACCTTTAAAAAAGCGCGTTACACTTTATTCTAAGGTGTCATTAGTGTAATTATATATTTAAGTACTGATTCATATTAAGCAACTATATGTACTATAGGGTTAGGGTAGGATTGACATTTGGTTGAGGGTTAATTGCATATGCATAATTTACTGTTATTACTGTGGTAAGTACATGTAACACATGTAACAAGGACATTGTAAAATAAAGTGTAACCAAAAAGTGTAACCAACATGCATCAAGAAAGTAAATGGGGTCGTTTTTGATTTAAGGTTGACTTCACAGGATGTTCAATGTGGGTCTGCTGTTTTTGTTTTTCTTGTCGAGGCACATGAAATGTATTTGGACAAAATCGGGGGTGACAGAAGTGATATTTTCTTCCTGAGGGCTTAAAAGGTCCTTCATTTCCAGGCCACTTCTTAAAGCCACTGGCAATACTTTCCCGCTGTCTACAACACCACGTGACACAACCAATTACAGCACAGCCATAAACATCACGTAAGGGATGACAGTTAGAACCGCCCCCAAACAGCAAACTAACAACCTGGAACAGACATTTCATAAATGATGATGCATCAATTAAAGAAGCCCTCAGTAACCTTGGACATAAGCACATTAGGAATTCAGCTTTCAAGTGGATTTGTCCTAAAGGGCATTTTTAACAGTTTTTATTTCTGAGTCATAATAACACTCTGCTCTCTTTCTTTTACTCTTCTGAAACGTGGTAATGCTGAAGGATTCAGTGTGCTGTGAAAGTTCCCCCCGGAAACTTCAACACAACTGAAAGCCCTTTATGTGTGGGGGGTGTTTATATCTAACTCATCACAACAATAAGATTCAATGGCAAGGTGTTTAAAAGGCGCTTATAAAGTATTTATTGGAATTAATTTATTCTCTCTTCCTGGGCGAGTTTCCATAACATTCACAAAAACAATGTAGTAGTACAAGGTAAAATCTAATTAGGAAATCTTACTTAAAAAAACATCCAAAGCGGTTGCCTTAAAAAACAAAGTAAAGTGAAATAGTAGTGTGTTGTACTGACAATTCTTAGTTTGTATAGTTCACTTACATGAGAGATCCAGTAACTAAAAAAGAACTGTAGAGAGTTCTTGATAATTTACATTAGATTTACTCTTGACTTAATTTAGCTACCATTGTTGTTACCATTGTTGTGTTTTGCATGATGAATGTTGTCTGTGTTTGACTCAAGCATGGTCAATTGCAAGAAATTATTAAAAATATAGAGGGATTATATCAACCCAGTTAAAGTTTTCACAAGGTGTTTATAACTTAAGTGTTAGCAATACAAATGTTTAAGATCATTATACCTTTTAAAATCAACCAATTTATTACTTGCATTGCTTTGAAACCAAATAACTGTGATTTCTTGTTCCATCGGTACATCACTACACCAATCAAGTAATCTTGGGTTTTCAGAGTAAACAATGAATAGTATGCGAATACTAAAGATTACTAGATTTTTACAATTAAGTTAAGACTGAGTAAAGTTAACTAAAACAATTTTAGTTAGAACAACTGTTGGATTTTATAGTGTAGTTGCTTTATAAATAGAAAGATGTTTGTAGGCCTATATCATTAGACATTAGTCATTCTGGAATATATTGAAAGGCAACTTAGATTTTGTGAACCTTGCACTACTGTTACTGCACGGTTTGATGCTATGTATGTGTTGGAAATGTTGGATGTCATCAGTGGCTGTACCCAGTGTCTTTTCATTAGGGTTAATCTGGGTAAATTGGGCCACATTTTGACTGTTAAAATAAGGAGGTCCAATTTTGCTCCTGGAGGGCCAATGCAGAGTTTAGCTCCAATCTGCCTCAACACACTTGAGGAAGTTAATAATTCTAAACTCCTTGACTAGCTGGTTCAGTGTCTAATTAGGATTAGAGCTAAACTCTGCAGGATATTTGTCACCCAGGAACAAGACTGGAAACCTCTGATCAAAAAATAAACCAGTTTACCTGATTTCACCCTACCGGCCTTCTTGTCTGTGGATGTTACGCTATTTATGAAATGCAAGAGTAACATTATATGACAACGGTCTATGATTTCAGCCTACAGCTAATCACAGTCTGTCGGATTCTGGAATGTAGTAAAGTTTTATATAAATAATAAATCAATTATTTTAAATAAATTAATAAACTAATACAATTATATACTCACCAGAAAAAATTGGAGCCCAGACTTCATGGGCGGTCTGTTAGTACAATTAACTGCACAGCAAGCCATATTATTGTATAATTGTATGAAATAAACCCGAAAACAGCACAAACATAGCAGTGATAGCAAGTTCAGTGGCTGGAATTTGCTGAGATGACGTGATGACTAACAGACAGCAGACAAATCCACCTGTCACTCAAGTGGCCACGCCCTTAATTATGCAGAACTTTAAGGCTTGATATAATTGTGCCTAACAGGTGTTGCTCATTAGCAATCGCACCACCGGCCTCGCGCCGTTCTCTCACGTCCCTCGGCCGTCCTGTTCGCCACAATAATTTAAATAGATGAGTTATTAAAAAAAAAATCACCCCCCTCACAGTTGTGAGACCCTATGAGACCGGAATGTTGTCGCTTGGTATGCATTGTATATACTTGTATAAAACAATTGATCGCATGCATTAATGCGTTAAGATGTATATATTCCATTGACATTGGCCTCTTGAAGTACATGAGCCTTTGCAAAGACCGTTTTTTTTATCTGTGTAATAAAACTAATTTGAGGTTTTCCATTAAACTGCTTTATTTCATGAAGGTAAACTCGTTGTATGCTTAATCAAGATCGTTAGGGTATACTATGTCTAATTTGCCAGTACATGCACAAAGCAATACATTCGTAATACCAGTCTGGACATGAATACTACAACAATATAATCTGTTAATGGTACACATGACACGACCGAGACTGCTCATCTTTCTGCTGAGTGAATTAGTTTCCTGGGACGGGGAAGGTGACATTGCGCACAACGGAAGAAGGAGCCCCAAGGTCGATTATTACACTAACACAATTTCCACATAATTACAGTTAAACTCTCATATCCTCTGGCCCGTCCTTGAACCACGCTAGCACATTTGCAAACAGCGACAAACACGGCCTCCTCGAACTCCACCGTGTCAAAGCGAGGCTGAATCACAAAACAAAAAAAAAGCAATCAAGGGAAAATCAATGCTTTTCAGATTCATTTTCACATCTCTTCCGTCCTCTTATCTTCTCCTAGCAAAGGCGTTTTGGCAATCATCTGTTGTTTGTACCTGTCTACAACTCGGAATTCTCTATCGTTTATATGGCCCTACACTTGGTCAATACTACTTTACCTTTTTACAAAGTGCTCTCCTTTGTTTTCCGACGAAAGAATAGACGGTCTAACCAGCATGAATTTTCTTTTCCTATCCCATTTGCTATTTCTGTCTACGGTTCCAAATATTTCGACAGCAGGTAACTTTCAAACTGACAGACAAACAGATGAAGCAAGCAGAGCAACAGTTATGCTGCCTGACAGAAAACGCTTGACTTTCTTATCATTGTACAAAGGAATCATTTGTGAGCAGCACATAGGGATGTCAAAGTGGTCATGAGTCAACGTATGTTTGTATTGCATGAATGCAATAGTGATAATTGTAGTTTGCTGTAAGGAGGTAATGGTAGTCCACGTCACAAGTGCCAAATCATTGCACATCCATCATGACGGGAAACCTGGACCACCCTTGAGCTTGTGTGTTGGACGTTTCATTTGTAATGCCGGTTTTGCATAAAATGTCAATCCCAAAAAGGTAGACAGTTCAGAAACCTGACAAACTGTCTGGAGGCTGACAGGTAGTACACACACTGTCGACCTTTCTGCATTAGAAATTATCTGTGGGTTTGTAACATTTGCACTTAGCCAGACCAAAACGTGTTAATTCTAAGTGAAACACCCTCTATTACTGTTATGTTTTAATGCTCTAATGCATGCTTGTGTTTATTCTACCTCACAGCTAACTGGGAGATTATTTGTTTTCTTGTGTGTCCTAGAGGAGTTGCCCAACAGTGATTGTTGTTCCTCATGGCAAGCCATGAATATGATGCAAACTTTCATTACAAGTGTGACAGGATTGAAAACAGGTGTGTAAACTTAACTGTTTCATTACAGTTAACTGGTTGTAAGTAAGCTCTTATTTGAAATTTAAAATGGTGTTTATTTTCACTTAATTTCAGTTGAACTGCATGGCTCAAAACAATAAAAGCTAAACTAAGCATTATTGAGACTGAGCAGAGCATTTTCAGATGCCTAAATGCTTTGTGTTTAACTGGATGGAAAGCATTTATGTTAGAACAATATATAACAATATATCGATATTATCAAGTTATTATCAGGTATACAGTATATTGGTATTATCACTTACGATCAATATATCGGTCAAGATAAAACAAATAAATAAATAAAAATAATTTACCTTTGCTGTCATCTAATACTCACTTAAAGTTTCTCTTTAATAACACCATCCGTCCATCCATCGACTTGCAAAGTAGCATTTGCCAGAATGCAACAACTTTTTACAACAAAGAATATCATCACCACTAAATAAAATAAATACCTCAGATTATCACAATGCAAGTTTTTGGAAATTAACCAATTAGAATCATGCGAAAGAGTACTGACAAACACACAAAATAAATACATACATTTGCGTTGATAGATTCAACAATATAACACAACTTGCGATAAGAGATGAGATTAAATTATTTATTTTTGTGTTCATTGTACATCAGGGTTTACTGTGTTGGAAGGGCTCAAAGTGGAGCAGCTTCTGCACTTTATTCTGGTGGGGGTGTGACAATGAGAAGGTATGCCTTGAGATGACATATGACTTGTAAGATGAGTTTTCCCTCCTAATAGCCAGTGGACTTCACAGCCAGACCACCCCTGGGCAATGAGGGAGTGTTATCTTCAAGAACAAACCACACACACTCATTGAGTGTCACTCTCCCTGCCAATAACTCTTTGTGCATTCAGTGGCACACGACACACGTCAGTGTACTTCTTCACCACTGCACTTCAAGGCAGTTACAGTTCCATCTTCTTGTCACTCTGGGGCCCTCTTGGCTTCAACTTAATTTGGTTGGGAGAGCAGAGCGGGAGATTTTCCACCAACCTGACAGGCCCTTGAAGGAACACTTAGGGACAGCAGAAGAGAATCCACATTCATTTGCTGCAGACATAGATCTCCCACCAGGCCGCATCCCCAGTGTTGTCGCTTTGCGTCTGGCACATACGCAAAAGAAAGCTTGACCTTACTGTGCATTGAAATGCTTAATCTTGTGAGACAGAGGCTGAGTGGATGAATCAAAGCTTAAATATAAAGGTCAGACAGATAGTTAATCTACTGCAGCGTATCAGTGGACCTTGAAAAAAACACACTTGCAAAATCATTTCATCTTGGACATGGTCATGCATAAGAGCTGAAAATAATGAACTTTTCTGAAACCTTTTTGCAATGACTGGTGTTTTTTAGTGGATGCTTATGGTCAGTTTTCCGAGTAAGCGCCGCGACAGCCTTTGGCCAACTTCGGGCTGTTGGTGAGCGTGTGTCGGGCTCTTTTTGTGGTGTCTTCCACGTCAGCTAAAGTAGGGCTAACCTCGGTGGCAGTTTTCCCGTTTCAGCTCGTTGAATTGGCATCAGTAAGAGATCACTGATTTGATGTTCAATTTTTGCTCAATGAGTGCACGAGAATAAAAGCGAAATTGATTAAAGAGAGTAACGTCGTCAAAACGGCACAGACAGAAGGCTGTTCCAATTTTACATTATCTTCCCTGAGCATTCCAATGTGTGAATATTGTAATAATAATATGAGCCACCTGGAATGAAGAAAGTGATCAGCGTGATTGATATTCAAAATGTTAAGCAAGTTCTGCTTTGTTTACAGTAGGTATATCTTCATTCTTAATTACGGTTTCCCTTTTTGAATGACAAATATAGACTAAATATATAGTTATTTCCTTACATACAAGTGCAGAACGCAGGTAGTAGTTGGCAATTGCCTATAGTCTTTTTGGAATGTTTAAGCCAGAGAATGTCTAATATGGGGAGAACTTCCACTCTTAGTAAACTTCTGGGTTCTGAACTGGTTGCAGTTCCACTCTGGTTCCATATGAGGGCGCTCACAGTGCGAGTACAGAATGAATGGAGGTCTATGGAGCTATACTCCTCAAAATCCACTTTTCTCAGGATATATTTTTTTGTCTAGTAATTTGAATGTTGTTTTCGAAAGGTGATGCAAAGAAATTACACATTGCTGGGTGTTCGATTTTTTAGAGTCACTTATTTGCCTTAAAAAGTCTTAAAATGTCAATGACGTCATAACATCGTACGACCAGAGATACTGCTTTACAGCAATCTTTAAGTCACTTTGGTGCTTTCGCGCTCTGCACTTTCTTTTCTCTCGAGGCATCGACAACACAGCTGACACAGGTAAACACACGTGCTAGAAGAGTTAAGTCCGCCTTAACATTCTGGTCCCGCTTCGGATGCCACGATGCCATCAAGCGGTATGTCTGGTCATAAATCAGTCCTTCACTGACCAATCAGCGTCCATTAGCAAAATGCTAGCGTGTTATGGGCAACAACAACTCAACCTGTAAGAAATCGAAAGGACATAAGTACTCGTTCTTTCAACTTTCGACCTATAACCCATGTTGAACTTGCAAAACCTACAATCAAATCTGAGATTTCTCAACGGCAATCGGGTGAAAGAGCCAAATTTAGCCGTCTAGCTCCATAGACTCCCATTCATTTTGCATTTTGAGTGGAACTCTGGTGGAACTACAACCAAAATTCGCTACAATAGGACTTAATAGGGAGTGGCCAGGCTCTCCGTAGACGGGCTCTGGTTTAAGCCCAGCTTTTTGGTCCAGATGCAGCTGACATGAATCGACAACACAGTCGGCCTTTGTCCCACAGTCACCTTTATTTTAACAATGACTTGGTGTGTCATGGCCTTAAAGCACATTACCATGTTCCAACAACATGTGGCTTCAACAAAGTATTATTTTCTCTGTGTTTTTAGGGAAAATAAAATGCTATATAAATCAGGCAAATTAAGAACAAACCCCAATGTACAATTATTCAATGTACTGATGTATTTTTAGTGTTCAGGTTTTTTTTGTTCTTTTACAAAGTACTACAGCTGCCCCAATGGAAATGTACAACTGTTCAAAAAAAGCATTGTCTGGACCTCTGCTGGGAAGGAAAAATAGAGACCGGACTCCTTGAAAATTTAATTGAATACCCCTGCCTTATATAGTGCTCCATGTGGCATTTATCATGTAGCAAATAGTAAATGTGTGAACAAGTAACCGATTTTAGCCGCCACTTCAGCGTCTATTTATAATGTAGGGGGCAGGACACTTTAGATTCTAGAGAGCATTTGATTGGACAAGTGCAGAGTGATGTCATTAAAATCATTGATCCATATTGGCAAAAGTGAGAGACTGTAAGTTTTGAATGCTTATGTCTTCTAAATGCAAATTGTCCTTGTTTCGGAGCACACTAGCGTGTAGATAACAGTAATGCTAACTTATTCATACTAAAAGCCAAACAACTTCAATTATACAGAGTCTCTCTGTATGACTATCTATATCTGTAAGCTTTTTAAAGCAATACAGCTTAAAAAAATTTAAAAAAATAAAATAAAAAACAGATGAAATAACCAAGGTTTCATGAGCATTAATATTGTGTAAGGATTAAAGTGGGCCATTTTTTTTTTTGCAGTGTCAAAAATGTATTTTTTTTCTTACAAAGCTATTTCCCAGACTTAGCTGTGAAGTGAGCTAGCTTTAATAGGCTTTACATAGCAGGGTTTGGAAACAGCTGGAAGTCCAACCTAGAGGCTTATTCTTATTCTGGTTGAACCCAGAACTGCAGAGCGAATTCCAGCTGCTTCTAAACTTTAAGCTTTCAAGCATTACTGAAAGACTGGATCTTTCAGAAAACATACCAGAAAGATTTAGGACAGACAGACTGTTTTCATGAGTGAAAAGAGTGTTTTTTTGCAACACAACACGCAATAAAAAAAGCACAGTCATTGTTCAGCATCACGATGTTTGATCTCACGACCTTTTGATTACTAACCTGAGCTTTACCCCTAAGATTACATAGATTTATGTCAAAACAAGTCACTCCTTTATATTACTTTCTTTCTTTTGAGGAACACAAAAAATTATTGTGGTGAGCAGGACGAGGCCGAGGGACGTGAGAGAACGGCACGAGGCCGGTGGCGTGATTTCTAATGAGCGACACCTGTGCGATGCGCCAGTCTTGTATCTCCTGTATCTCTCACGGAGGAGCGGAAGCATAAAAGGAGGAGCGACGACAGTGGAGATCGAGAGAGGAACAGGCCTGGACTTGTTTTGTTTTGTTTTGTTTTGTTTTGTTTTGCTATATGTGACAGCAGTCGTCCGTGAGGGGACAGTCTTTTACTTTCGGCTTGTACCTGTTTATTAATTTATAGTGTTGTACGTTCGCCGGTTCCTGCCTCCTTCTTCCCATAATATCTGAACTTTGAAAAATTTCTCAGTAATTTTCCAATACTGTTTTGGACCCCATTGACTTTCGTTACAATGGACAAAAACTGTGAGTATACACATCTTAATCATTTGTTTTTTTTACGTTTTTTTGTAATTAAATACCATAGCTTCTTATGAGTATTAAAAATGTGCGAGGATTAAAGTTTTTGTGCAGTGTCAAAAACATTTTTTTTTGTTTTGTTTTTGTTTACCGCCGTCGGTGTGTGAATGGGTGAATGTGAGGCAATATGTAAAGAGCTTTGGTGGCCATTGGGTCTGTGAAAGCGCTATATAAATGCAGTCCATTTACCATTTACAAAACGCAAAATACGTTTCGCCGTGTACATTCCGCGACAGTTTTAAAGTGAAATGTTCAGTGACTGGCGCTAAAAACGTTTTTCCAATTAGCCTGTGTTGTTGATTTCATAGGGTCTGTAAGGACAAATAATAATAAAGCAGCTTTGGTTTTATTTAGGCAGGCTCCTCCTTAAAGTTGCCTAGACTGGCATGTGCGGGTGAGACGAGGCAGCGCAGTTTCAGATCTTTTTTTTTTTTTGTGCCTATTTCTCTAGTGGCCTCATTAGCTGTCTCTCTACCGCCTCAGTAGTGCTGCAGCTCCAGCCCAGCCTGATGCTGATAGTTGTTCCTCCGTTCCAGTCCCATGCAGATCAAAACCAGGCTTATTCCCTCAAAACTGCCTCTCCAACCGGCATGTCCAGGGAGTGTCGAACAAAACCATGCTGTCCCAGATAGGAAGTCGCTAAAACATCACCATTAGGATCATCAAGCTGCCACTCAAACAACCAGAGGCATCTTACAACTGTTTGCTTGGTGTTGACGCCATCGTCTTAGTGGTTTAATAAAGTCCCGCTGACATGTTGACTATTAGGAAACTCACTCGGGACTCTTTGTTTAGTCAAGACTGAGAGTTTCATCTTTAGAAATTCCTTTTGCTTAATCATTTGGTAAACCATACCACTGTCAGAAACTTTAGTATTGATTTGACCGTACTATTTTCTCAAAGCCAGTGGAGGAAAAAGCCATTAAAGGTGCAGTGAATGCTGTACCACAATACAAGCTGATGTTTCCTTATAATGACTCACCTGAGATAAGAAAAAAAAAACATTTGTCTCGTAGACAGGCATGTTTTTACCCTCACGAGAAACAAAAAGAATATCGACTCCTTGTGTACCCCAAATGGTGTAGAACATTCCCAATCTAAAACATCACAACAAGTCTAGCCTTTTGATGAACAACACTGTCAAGAGTCTTTCAAGTCTTTTATTGCCTGATAATTGTGGCATCTCCATTTAGCTGTCCAATAGAGACAAGTGTTATTCTCATCTCAGACAGGCTGAATCACTGCAACGAGGCAGTGGGTATGTATGCAAACAAGACAAATACTGGATGTTGTCTGTTTCAAAACATCTAAATTGTAGCATTCGGGTAACTATTATTTTGAGAAAGGAATGTAACCAGAAATTGTAATGTTTAGAACATTTTTGATGAAAACGCAGGGGCAGATCTGCATGTCGTTGAGTTATAACTGCTGTTGACTCATCATTTTCTCTCCTCATATGCGACAGTCGTAAAGTCACACAGGCAGAAAAAGCTGACAGTGTAAGAAAAAAAGGCAGTGTTTGGCTTTTTCTGTAATCATTATATTGCATATCAGTACAGGTATTTGTCATTGTGTGAAATGCAAATGTATTTGCATTATATGATGATCACAACTACATAAAAATCCTTTTTCTTTTGTTCTTCCCCTGTGATTGATTAAAAACGTAAGTAACAGAAGCTGACTTTAATCACATAAACATATTTCATGAAACCAACATGAAAATCAAAGCTGATCATTTTAAACTGTCTTAATGAACTCCCCTGGACTTATCAAGCATTATTCATCAGCATTCAGCATTCATAATTCATTCATTTAAGTCTATTCCAAGTATGCTTCCCTATAGAAAATATGCAAATATGCCTTGTGCAATTTATAAAATGTATTATTTTTTTAGGAAATTATTTTTGGTTATTAAGTATGAGAAATTCATAATTTAAAATGGTTTTTAAACTTCTTTTCTTTTTTTATATTATGGAAGATTATGAAAGGTATAAGATGGAACACATATGACTGTAAGAATGAAGTAATTCCAAAAATGAAAATGACTTTCAAAATTGACTCCAAAACCATACAGTATATTTGTGATGGTAATCAAAGACAGAGACTATATTAAGCTCATTTCAGTGGACCAAGTGCTGCTTTTTCTGTAGGAAAGCGCATGTGTGTGACTAATAGCTAATAGCTACTTTCATGCTTTATGACTCATAAGAAGAGACTTGTTTGTGTAAGAAACAAATGAACACAAATAATTATTTACCACCAGTTACAAGAAAAAGCCTAGCCAATTACACACGGTTAATTAACTGAACAACTTTAAGCTTCTGCTTTAAAGGAATAGTTCATCAAAAAAAAAAAAAAAAAAACATTTCTCATCATCACATAGTTCCAAACCTGTGTGACTTGCTTTCTTTGATAGGAAGTTTTTTTTTTTTTTTTTGTTTTTTTTTTTTTAACACAGCTCTTTTCCATACAACAGAACATTGATAATGCTTGCAAAATGTTTGCGTTCCCCTGAGAAATTTTGAGTTCGATCGCAAAAATGTTGAGTTCCCTGTGAGTTTCCCAGGAGAACGCAAAAGGTTTTGCGAGCGATTGCAAAGTTTCTCGAGGGAACGCAGAAGTTTTGCTAGTGAACAAAAAGTTTCTTGGGGAAATGCAAAAGTTTTGCGAGCGAATTCAAAAGTTTTGAAATAATTATTTTTCCTCCAATCTCTTTTTTTTTTATCACGTACCTTCCTAGGCTACGTAGATGCAAGTCTACTTGGGTCATTTTGTCATGAGATCTACTTTTGCTCTCCATTTCATTTGTGTCTTGAAACTCTTGAGATGTTCAAGATGTAGTATGATTTTTCCTTTCCTACAAGTTTTCTCTCGCTTTCTGCATTCTGTCAGAAACCTTTAGGTGTTTTTTTTTTTTTTTTTTCAGAATTTCACCGCAAAATTGCTTGTCAAAGACAACGAGGGCTTGAATTAGTGGCTGAGAGTGTCCCTCTCAGGATATATTGAATAGTTCAGTTTATTTTAGTTTATTTTTTTTATAAAGCACATTTCTGCTGCCTCAAGTACAGCCCAATATGCTGTACAAAGCCATCGATAAAACCAAACAAAGAAAATACAAAACACAACAACATGAAATTAATATTAAGTTCTCCCCTGGGTCAGAGTCAAACGCCAAGCTATAAAAGTGCTTGTTCAAAGCCGTTTTAAAAGAGGGTAAAGTGGAGACAGAGCGGATGGAAGGATGCCATTCAAAAGATGTAAGAATCAGGGTGATTCTGTCTCTTTTGATTCTAGCCTTCTCTAACTCTTAAAGAGCCTTTTCTTGCTCTCTCTCTCTCTCTCTCTCTCTCTCTCTCTCTCTCTCTCTCTCTCTCTCTCTACATCCTCACGTTGCTTGCCATAGCTTCGGCGGTTGGATACATAAGAAAAAAAAAATTCTTTGCCACTCTTAATGGACCTCTCGCCCTTCATACCTCAGTCTTTTCATAGGTCGCCTACCAATTAATTAAGGTATGTGGAAAGCTCTCAAAGCACTGCGGAAGCTCTCCACAGGACATGCCTAGCAGCTCAGATAGGCCCAAATTCAGCTCTGATACAGCTGATAGGAAGTCATTAGGTAGGGCTGTACTGAAAGAAAGCAGCAGACTGTGAGAAGAAAGCCAGACAATGAGCAAAAAGCACTGGGTGTATGTGAACCATGGGTAGTCGAGCTAAGCAAAATGCCAGAGACAATGAGTGTCAGCTGGAACTGCTGTTCTCTCTCATTTCCGGTGCTGACCTTTTGATGAATATGGAATGACGGCAACCGAACACAACCGATTCGAACCCTGATTGCTTATAATTCCCTTTTCAAAGGAGAAATATTTGATTTGATTTAGCAGTGTTAGGGATTTAGAGTGGTATATAGAAGAAAAAGGAAATGGATATAGATCTGACAACCAAAAATAATGGACCGAGTTATAGTCATTCGCACAGGGATGGAAATTGTTGGCCTGATAGGAAATAAAAGAAGTACAGCTTTCACAATGCCTTGTATCAGATGTCCATTCCTGCAAATTCCATTTGGCAGAAATGCAAATTAAATGAAAGTTAATCACTCTTTCTGAGCGTGCCCCTTTTTTCCCTTGTTCTTCCCCCGTGATTGATTGAAAAAGTAAGTAACAGAAGCTGGCATTAACTTTCGGAAACATCAGATTTCATCTTCAGTATTAGAGACAACATGAAATCAGAGCTGATCTTTTAAAACGGTGTTAATAAACATCCCTGGACTCATCAAGCATAATTCATCAGCAAATTAAATGGCCCAATATTAGTGAAATCAATGTATAGTTTCCCTATAGCAAATAATTGATACAATTTCAGAGAAACGCACAATAAAAAGAATCTGCAACACGATCATCCATTTTGAACTAAAAATCACACCTTGCGCTTGCAAACTTTACTCATACTAGCTTTTAAGACTCACCATTATGATGTCTTATCCTGGAGTCTATTTGATAATCAGTCTAACCTACATGTAAAAAAATATATATGTTGATCATAATTACAATAAAGTATTCACTTACATCCCTAACGGCACATTAGAAGTTAAATGTGGTCTTTGTATCGTCTTTAATATCAACCATAGATACAACCATCATATAATTGCCAACTACGACTATCCACAAGTATCTGTTCTTCCACAAAAGAAGGTGGTTTTATGAGAAATTGCTTGTGTTGTGTTTGCAATTCACATTATCATGGCAGACAATAAATATTTTAAATAATGCCGAGCCTTTGAGGTTCATAGAGTTTCTTTTGTAACAGTAATACCAGCCCTGTTGTTTCTTGAGCCATTGATTTTGAAATATTGATGGAATATTGACGGCAATCACACTACCCACACCAGGGTGGCATGATGAGTTCAGAAGTTAGAAGCAAGCTTTGAATGTGGAGTAATCTTGCCTGAATGCTCAGCCACTGATAGAAGGCACCGAATTGGGAGGCTTCGTTCTCTGCACGATCATATGACTCAGGAGATTACTGCTAGCCCATAGGGAAATGAAGAAGCTTTCCTTAAATCATCTTGCTCTATTCACTCCAAAAAGCCCAGCCGTTGCAGGAAGGCTTTACACGACACCCTCAACTAATGTGGCCTTTCCGATGACCTTTCACAGCAAACTGACACAATCACTTCTTTACGTCAGCGTCCCATTATGTGCTGGTGATTTTCCCAGCACCCTGCACGATGAAGACCGAGTCTTTGTGCACAGTGGAACTAAAGCGAACGAAACATTTCAGGTCAGTCTTTGAACGAGTGCTAACTTGTGTATGCCAAAGCTGTCTGCTGCAATGAATGCCTGGAAACTATATGCGAGCAGTGAATACAAGGCATTAGGCTTTATCATGGCTTAAAATACATCCTCGCAGCCTCAAGGGTGGCAACAGAGCGCTCCGAAGAATTTCAGCAGATAACTGTTTAAAACATTGACAAAATGTTATTTGTTGACATTTACCCACAGAAGGTCCCAGAAGCTTCAAGCTTGACAGGCTACTAGGCCAGAGCCTTTAAAGACTGCCAAGAATTGGCAATATATATGCATGAAACACAAAGCCTTTTCAGGATTTCAAGGCACTTCAGATTCCATGTTGTGTAATTGGTTAAAGTAGGGCTGCTAAATGCACTGTGATGGGGGTTTTTTTCTCTTGCGCACCTTTTACAGGTGAAGCTCTCTACTCCCAGAGGGTCCTAGCCTCCTCCCCGTCCCCATCTGAAAATCATTAATACTGATTTCCTGGGGCTGTCATATTATTGATTTTTAGGATTTATGAGCGCTAGGCTCCTGAATACGTCCCAGGTCTGTTCGTCCACATGTAGCAGTCATTCATTTGAACACTGTCTTTGACAGGCTTTGTCCAAACCAGTCCACTTTTTCTATTAACCTTAAAGGAATGTTTAGATTATTTTCAAAATAGAGTCTCAGGTGCTGTGGCAATACTGTCAGTTACCACAGACAACAAGTGACTTACTTTCAGTTTGTATTAACATGCATACTGACCCTATCAGAAAAACATGTGACATTGGTGAGGGGTGAGGGGTGAAGGGGGGGGTGCATTTGCCTTTCATAAAATAAAATATATGGCGAATGACAAATAAGAGTTCCCATCATAAAAGAAAACAAATCTTATACCTATTGATGTATTAATAACTGTGTTGTACCATTGTAATACACTGACAACCACTCATCGCAGTGGTGATGAGTCACATGATGAATCAAAGCTCATCACAAGCAGCTCTTCCACAAGAAAGATAATACTAATATATAGAAGTCATTCACACATTGACTAAACACCATTATGATAGCACACTTTAAATTTAAAAAATGCAATAAACATTAATTGAACAACATTAAAAGTAACATAAAACCCTAATGTACATTAGTAATGCACAAGAAAACTATGAAGAAAGAGTTATTTCATCAAAAAAACATCAAATGTGAAGTGTCACGCAGGGAATTGTGAGAATGTAAATTTATGTTTTTTTCACTGTGAATTATTCAATGAATTGGTCTTTTTCACTTTCACATTTAAATGTACCGTTAGAGTACAGTATAGTGTATACGCTACACATATGTATAGTACGAACACTATCTGTTAACCAATTAACAGTTTTCACCGTCTTTTACCGTTAAAATCACAATCATTTTTTTACAGTTGAAATTTATTTTTTAACAAATGAACGGATCCAGACAAAATAGGATTGTCATTAATTGACCCATAAAGTGTGTCTAAAAGCCCAATTGGCAATGACAATAATCAAAAGTAACATACAGTATTGGTTAGCAGGGTAGAAGTTGTCCACCGAATACGAATCAGGCTTATGAACATAACGGTCCTGTGTGACCTGTTCTGTAGGAAGGCCAGGTCAGTTGAGCCCTGTCAAGTGTAATTGCTGCAATATCATTCACAGAGAGTTTCCAGCTCACTTGTCAATGTGTTGTGTATCTGTGGGGGAAATGGGTTTAGCAAAGAGCTTGTGTAGGGACCGATGGTGCTATCAAGAGAGGTCACTGTCAAGCCTCCCACCGCCCGGCAGCTGACAGCTTTAGTTTAGCGAGTGCAGATGACCGGCTGGCTTTTCTCTGATGCTGGACGAGGGTTACAAGAGTCCGTCATCCGTGGGAGAACCGGACAGTTTCAATTAGCTGGATTATCATCGATCCAGAGGCTGTGACAGTCATAGAGCAGCAATAGAGGTTACCAGTGTTTCATTTTCAGCATGCAACAATGTGACTGACAGTACTAGACCTGTGCACTTCCTTTGATGAATTACGCAAGTGTCACGTGGATGAGGAGGAATGGTGTGTCCAGACTTTTTTGACCGGGAAGGCCTTTACAGAATTTCATGAAATCCTTCTTCAATCATCTAACAACTTTAACAAACCATTTAACAACTTTCACCATCTTACATGTGTAACAATATTTTCTGCTTGTCCATTGAAGTACTTCAAACAAATGACGGTGGGTGTCAACTCGTTGGTGATACTGTATTTCATACTTCACAATTTAATTTAGCCAAATAATTAGATCAGAAATATGCATTTGTAAAACGATTTTAGATTTGATGTATAAATTATTAAAATGGAATTTCCTTCACCAATCAGACACTAATACTCACTGTCAAACTGAAGTGTTTGTCTGCTTCAGCTATGATTTAAACCAAAAAGATGATATCTTATTTTTTATCCCGCCTCTGACTTGAGAGATGGCCAATCATAGTGTACAATTTTAGACATGCCATAGGGGTGTGAATATTTGGGTAGACAGGGCATCGAATCGATTCACGATTCATACATTTTCAGTTCAATCCAGGAAAGTTTTTTGCAAATTCAAAATTATTCAATTTCATTCACAAAGAAATTTAACTTGATTCGACTTCGATTAATGATTTGATTCTGTATTCTTTAAGGGGGATCATAGTAGGGGGCAATCATAGAATATTCATATTCCTCAATATGAGTGGATTTTATGTAACAATTACAATATACTGGATATTATGATATTTTGGTCCCACTTTATATTTGTCACGGTAGATGTTTTCTCTGTTTCCTTCTAGTCTCGTGTTTATGTTGTTGTATGAATGCACGTGTGTGAGGGGTGTGTCTGTATGACATCACTTGATCCGCTCCAGCTGCTCATCATCACATATCCAGCTGCAGTTGATCATCACCACACTATTTATACTCACCGTTGTTCTCTCATCCTTGTCAGATCGTTGTTTCATGTGGTTCGTGTTGGTGTTCCGGTGTCCAGTTCCTGCCTTGTGTTCCTGTTTGTTCGTCTGGATTCGAGTTTCTACGTTTGTCTCACCATCGTCTCTTCATCGCACCACTTCACGGATCCTGACCATCTTGTCCCCGCGTCACCGTTACCATCTGTTTGCACTGCCGATTCTGTGATACTCAATAAACTGTTCACTTGCATTTGCTTCCTGTCATTCATCCTAGCCCGTGACAATATTAGGTGTATTTAACTGTCAGCAAGGGTTGTAGACAGACAGATGATGAAGATCAGCATAAGTTCAAATGTTAAGTTTAATAAACATCCAACGGGTAGATACAGCCAAGTGCTATCTTAATGAGGCAATGGTGAGGAACTTAGGGGCTGTTTACACAACACCGTTTTCAACTAAAAACTTAAAACTTTGTATGTATTTTGGCTGTTCGTTTACACAACGTCGTTT
The DNA here is from genome assembly GCA_030578275.1 of Meda fulgida. NCBI lineage: Eukaryota > Metazoa > Chordata > Actinopteri > Cypriniformes > Leuciscidae > Meda > Meda fulgida. The sequence goes on from CM060636.1 coordinate 22,110,183, forward strand.
TGGGTGCCTGAAAACACAAACTTTTAAAAACAGGTTTCAAAATCCGTGTAAACAACAAAAACGCTAATCTCTGAAGACGATGACGTCATGCACATGCGTATAGTGTTTAGTCTATAGTCTTTCATCGCCAACTAATGGCCTGGCCACAGAATACAGGGTTTTTAGTAGGGCTGGGTATTGACACAAATTTCACAATTCGATTTGATTTCGATTCACAAGCTTGAAATTCGAATCGATTTCAAATACGATTCGATTCGATTCAATATTATTTTGGATATCAGGTACAATACATCAAAACAAATCTCTTAACTAATGCTGTAAACTATGGGAGTCAGTTGTAGCCTACTAGGCTTCTTTAGCCTTCTATAATTTTGAAGGTAAAAATTAACTGATTTGTAGCTATACAAACACGTAAATTACACTTATTTATTTCTATAATAAGAAAGTTATATGAAATATAAACATTTAAATGGTGGCTGTCATAAAAACTTGCCAGATTTATTCAAACATGCATTAAATATTGAAGGACATTAAAAATTATAATGAATATGTAATATGGTGCATATATTTAGCAAAATTCTCCTCTCTAGAGATTTAGATCTGACTAACTGACTAAGTTACTAAGTTTAATGTTTTTTTCTGAGGTAAATGTGACATGCTATAAATGTTACATGCCATTGTTTACTTGCTGTTTAACTGACGTCTTTCCAAGGATGAAACACTGATTGAGCGATACCACATTACTTGATATGGATTTCGAAGTTGTACTCTATCTTTTAACACACTTTCAGATGCTCATTGATGTTTATTTGGCGCTGTAACTGGTATTATTAAGGCGGAGTAACTGGTATTATTAAGGTGGAAGACGAGATCATGTGCGCTCCGCGCTCCTGCTTCTCTTGAGCTGAGCCAGAGCGATCTCACGCCACAGTGCCAAAACGGTATTTATGTTTTTGAATTTCGTAAGAAAATGGACGTAATTTGAAATTTGAGACTTTATTTCATAATAATAGTCACAAAGCACAAAGATTATTTCGATTTATTGGATGGGATGCACGCTACAATGTTCTCCGCGCTCATCAAATGAAAACAGGATGACTAATCGATTCTTGAGATTCAAGAATCGATATCGGTCCGTAAAAATGAGAATCGATTAATATCGAGAAATCAGTATTTTTTACCCAGCCCTAGTTTTTAGTCGTATTCGCGACTAGATCGTTTTGACAATAGAGTCGTCTGTACGCAAAAAAACTTCTCTGTTTTAAGCACATCGTTGTCATGTGAACGCACCCTAATATACACATGGTGATTGAACTGTATGACAAACAGCTCTGATGATTAATGTCCATAGAAACTGAAGAGTGGCGGAATATTCTGACAAATTAACACGTGATGAATGAAAACAAACTAAAAGGCCATGAAAACGAAACTACCAAATGCAACTGACATACAGTAACAGAACACCCCCTCCTGAAGGTGAGACCTCGTGGCATGGAGAGAAAGGCTTAGGAGGCAGATGAAGGGATGGTGACAGGAGATGGCGAAGGAATGGTGATGGTTGGCAGCAAAGGAATGGTGACAGTAGGATGATGAGACCCTGATGGCAGTTATGGAAGGGGCCAGAGCACAATGTACGTAATGTTCAATAAAACCATATGACTACTAGCTTTTGATCCTTTATTTGAACCAATTACTATTGCCTTATTGTTATTATACCTATGCATTTTAAGTCGTTTTAATGGTTATTGTTCAGTTAGGTCTATTTTTATTACCACAAAAAAAAGATATTACCCAAATAATCGTCAAAATAATTGACAGTTTTATCGAATAATAAAATAATCATTAGTGACAGAAAATGCATTTGCACAATATGTGTGTTGTATCCAATGATTAATTAAATTTTAGTAGATAGTAGTTAAAATACACTTCATATTGAGTGGTACTGTTATTTTTGCCGGAAATAGGCTTGTTATGGTAAAGTTGTAACTATAGATGCCAGGCAAGTTTAACAATTCTTGATACCAGTTTAGATACCTCAGCAAAAGCTAAGCCTAATATAAAAAGTTCCCTGACAATTTTGGAAGTAAACAAGAAAACTGTCAGTAATAAAATGAGAACAAAGAAACAAATGACAAACAATAGGACAAAAAAACAAACAAACAATGGAATAATGGTTTGAGTTTTTCTGGTAAGTCAGATGTTGATGGTTTTAAAGCAATTCTTACAATCTCAAGGATGATGAAAGAAAATAGTTCAGCTGTCAATTCAGTTTGAAGATAAAATTTATTGTGACTGCAAACAACATGCTTCCAGTGCATCTTCCAGTTTCTTTTTTATTGATGTTTTACAACATCTAGTCTTTGCACTCTGATAGGGTCATGAGCTTTTTCCTGCTGTATTAATCATAGAGATGTTGTCTGGAGAAAGAGCTGGTAAGTTTCAAAATTAATCTTTGTAGTTTAAATGCCAGCCTGTCAAGGCAGACCCTGTACTCCTGACAGGCAGATTTGTCACTGTACTGGGTGGCTCAGCCTGTGACACAGTGATGGATTGTGGGATAGAAGGCCAGGATGTTGGGGTGCATGAATAGGGTGCATGAATAGGGTGCAGGCGTTCTTCTCACTCTATCTCGTCTTTATTAGTATGCCTTCATGTGTCATCGTCCTCTCAGCTTTGATCCGCGTGTGAGAGGAGTGACATTTCCACGCCTGCATGTGTTCGCTAACTTCTGAGAGATCCTCCAAAGCCTTTGTTTTGCGATGTTGGGGCATGGAAAGGCAAGCAAACATCCTTGTTTTGATGTCCAATAAATGTGAAAATGTCAAAAGTCATATTGGATGAAAACAAAAGACAAACATCATTCGCACCCGATTGTCGTAAGACCTTTCCTACAGACCAAATCAAAAGCCAAGCCTGAGACCAGCCTGGAAAAGGTGACACTGTCTCGGTTATGACATGTACACATCCATGAGAGACGCAAAAGAGTAAACTGACATCTAAGGTGGCTGTGTGACACACCGCTGACAGTATCTTTCTGAATACAGAGAAAATGTTTTTCTTCTTTGGGTAATTAGTTCTTGCTTTCCAGCAGAGTCGCGTGTCACGCAATCAGTGTCGCGCGGCGGTTCTGAATGGAGAGAGAGTGTCCTGCTGGGTGAGCGCTTGTCAACATGATCCAATTTATCTCAACACAACCAAATACTAATCTGACGTGAAGATTTTCTGAAAGCTACTGTAATAGACTTTAACACTTGACTTTAAACTGTTCATTTTGTGTTTATTTTGAGTTGCAAGCACAACTGTTGCAATCAAAACTTGTACAGCTGATACAACTTGTTTCCCTTTCTTTTACAGAGAGCACAGATGCACTCTTGTGGCTTTTGGATAAACTAATGAACTCTTTTAAAAGACAATTTTCACAATCTCACTATTATATATTTTATTTGTTTAATTCTTCTGGGTTTTTTTCACCTTTAAAGTCATGAACATTTCCACCTCAAATAATACACTGTGTTGAACATAATTTTGTGGTGGAAATGATGGTGGTGGAAATGATGCTTCAAATATTTTAAAAGTAGAGTTTTTGTATTTTACAGTCCATGTTCCATTTTATATACACAGTTCAATAATATTTTCCACTTTTTGCATGATTTGATAACTAATAATGCCCACTGTGCATACTAACGCTTTTGACTCCTTGATACACAGGTACACTATTATTAAATGGTTGAGATGGAATTATGGCACAAATGTGGGACCCCCAATATGGACAGACGCCCACCCACCACAGTTTCACAAAACTCCGTGAACACTGCTACATTCTTGTAATAAATATTATTGAAGAATTTGGTAACACTTTATAATAACTGCATGCTATTAATCATTAGTTAAGCATTAGTAAACAGTTAATTTATCATTTATAAAGCATTAATAGACATTAATAAGCAGTTTAAAAATACAGCTATAAATGCCTTACTCTTGATTTAAAAGCATATCTATAATGTTTTAAATGCATATCTATAAAGCATTTTACAAAGGAGATTTAAAGGCTGTTAATATTTCTATGCTCTGTATTACTGTTGTGTTTGTTTCTTTTTTTCTGTTTAGAAGATAAATGAGCCTTTAAATGTCCTTTAGAAATGCTTTACAAGGCATAACTAGTCCTCACTTTAGATGAGCTCACAAAATAGTTAACTGACCACTACTAAATGGTTTATAATACCTCAATTTACTACATTTACTTACAATTTCTACGTGATCTTATGAATCACTGACAACTCCTACATAACTGGTTTGTAAATAATGCCATACTTAATTTAGAAATGATAAATTGATCATTAATAAAGTATGTCAATATACAATTATTAAACACATTATAGTTATGCTTATAAATCAAGAATAAAACATTAACAACTGTATTTATAAACTGCTTATTAATCCTCTGGGGACGGATTGGGCGGTACCGCCCAAAATGGCATACTACAAATGTGTAATTATCTTAAAAACTATTAATGATAGAGAGGTTCGGTCTTTTTTGCTGTCTTCCTCAGATTCCGCTGAAAACAGTGATAACAAACTTACCCTGTTTGTATACACACTTCCTTGTTGCGCAATACCACTACGTCAAAGGCCAATGAAATCGATGTTGTTTGGCAGATTCACGAGCAACAACCAATGGAAAAATTGCCGATGGAGGAATATTTTTCTTACCCAATAAGAGGAAGGTTACCATGACATATTCTAGCAAATCGGAGTACTCTGTAGCCTGTAGACGACAGAAAGCGAACATATTTACATAATTAAATATAAATATAAACGATCACATATTTACTGGAGAGTGACGAGGAGAAAGCATTGCTTAGTAAAGCATTCCTATGAAAAACGCCTTTACACATTTTATTTAACAATTACACATGTCTGCCATGCAAAGGCTTTGACAAATATATTTTTTTGTTCAAAAACCGTTCACTATTGTTGAGTGATGTGTGAAATTTCAGAAATAAATGCCGAATTTCCGTTTTTGAAATTCTCTAGTTTATTGTACATTTTCACTCATACTTCCTTTATAAACATATTACATGCGTGCTAATGTTAGCTTAGGGTCTTCTGAATTCATAGATACCAAACACATAGTGTTCCATCTCCATTACATATAGTTTATAAGCCCAAATGTAAAAATAGAGAAAACGGACCAAAAAGAGCTTAGTCCCCAGAGGGTTTAAGTCTATTAATGCTTTATAAACGATGAATGAACTGTTTACTAATGCTTAACTAATGATTAATAGCGTGCAGTTATTATAAAGTGTTACCAATAAGGGTAGCGCACGCATTTCACGCTACAGCTGTCTGTCTCTGAAATATTCCACTTGTGAGGATTTTTATTTTCTGCTCTAGACCATCTTCCACATGAACATCGAGACCCTCAATGGTACCTCTTTGTTTGGCAGAGACCAGACCCTACAGCGAGTGAAGTGGAAAATACGCCCCCTTAGATGAGGGCGCTCTCTACGAATTATAACGATCACAAATCAATGGCTCTTTGTGCTGCTGTCCTTTGATGTGATTAGACGCAAGGGCCAGGGCAACACGAAGATAGCTTCCAGTAATATATTCCTCTCTTAGGAGCAAAGTGAGGCTGGAGAAGTAAAGGCAAAAATAGAAGCTGTCATGGCCGCTGACCTAATGGATTGGAAAACAAATAAACAAGCGTGAAGTGAGGGGGAAAATAAAAATGAATGAACGCATTGGAAGACTGCGATAATGAACCCAACCGGTGGCATGGAGAGGGGCTATCATGCGGCTTTTATAAGATTGTTTTACAGCACTGCTTAACCTTCATGGGGGTCATAAGAACGGATGTGTTCCCTTTGTGCAGCGCAGGGTTTTTAGTATAAGCTGTATGCTTATACTGTATGATCTCATTTAACAGGAAACAGTAAGAATGAAGTGATCATGAGACAGTTTTATGGTTTAAAAAATAAAGAATTTTTAAAGTACTCTATATTTAATATGTTTAATGTATTTTTAATTTTTCATTTAAATATATATTAAAATTAAACATGTTTGCATGTGGTTACAACTTTGCTATTCAAGACTGCTTGATGTCGGCATTTGCAACTCGATCTCATGAGAAAACTACTATTTTGCACTATTTTAAATTTAGTTCATACAATGTGATCCATTTTCTCTGTTATGTTGGGCAGTTTTGATTTATATAATTATGAATCTTTGGTTATCACGTTAACTTACTTGTGTGTGAACAACTATCCGCTCCTTCTGGGCTGCGTTTAACTCCACTTTTAGGCATATACTCCCGAAGCATTTCTCTTCGGGGGAATCCCCACCGTCATTTTGAAGTGCGTTCAACTGTAAAGTTGGTCAAGTCAAGTGTATTTATATAGCGCTTTTCACAATATAAATTGCATCAAAGCAGCTTCACAGTATCAATCAAATAACATAACAATGTTTGTTTCTTAGTGGTGAGGGAAGTGTTTTCAGACAGACCCTCGATTTTGACCGAGGGAGTGAGTCTACTCAACATGTACACTTCAGGCAGATCCAGACCACATTTCAACATGATTGTGACGTCACAGCAGATCATGTTTAATTTACCCTCCCACCCCACACAAATCCACACAAATCTAGCTCAACTATGTGATCATTATAAAGGTGTTTTAACAACAAAACACATCCACACATATTTGATCGGAATATCAGATATCTCATGCTGTAGCTAATAAATTTGTGAATATTTATATATTATAAAATGAAAAATTACATAACAGCAGAGCATCATTCATTCAGTGCTGTTGTGGTTGGGGTGTGTCATGTGACAAGCAATGACCCATCACCATGGAAACAATAAAGTGACAAGATCCAGAGATGCTGTTCTATTTCAGAAGATCCATAACCATGTGACCATCATCAACCATAACTCCATCCAGGACAGCCAAGAACCTTGGAGTGGTGATTGATGATCTGTTATACTTCATAGACCACATTGCTATAACTGCCCAGTCCTGCCTTAAACATAGGAGGATCAGGCCCTTCCTATCGGAGCATGCTACATAACAAGAGCTCCAAGCTCTTGTTTTATCCAGACTGGACTACTGTAATGCCCTTTTGGCAAATCTTCCAACATGCACTGTCAAACCTCTACAACTGATCCAGAATGCTGCAGCTAGAGTGGTCTTTAACAAGCCAAAGAGAGCACACGTCACACCTCTCCTCATAAACTGGTTGCCAATCGCCGCTTACATCAAAGGCTGCATTTACACTTGGCATTAACATGCGACCTGTATCTGGATGTTGTCCACATACACATTAAAAAAGACAAGTGTAAACGCACTTCTGATCGGAATGTTATCCGATCAGTGTGTCCAGGTTCTGAGGTAGTCGAGGACGCTTGTGATCAGTTCTCAGAGTAATGTAAACGCAATCCAGCCATCGTGTCTGCATTCACAGGTGGACGTCACACAAACCCCGCCCACAGTCATTATTCCCCCTCCTCTCTCCGGATCTGAGAGCTGTGTGGTTTTGCGATACAGTCAAGTGAGAAGTACATGTAGGCTACATCGCAAATATACTGAAATGTTTGCCTTTGCAGTTCGCACCCGAAAGTTGCAGAACCATTCATTTTCTGTAAAGAAAGCACATTTTTCCCACTACAGCTGGCAACGTTCTCGGACCCATACGTTTCTCTGTACCATTTCCATGACCGCATCTATCCACATTATTAGCAGCCTACTTGCAGCCTCTTCATCCTCCTCATTTTGCAAGATTTGTAAAATGTCCCCCGACTTTTTAAAAGAAAACCTAGCACTTCAGGTCGACTTTGCACTGGAAGCATCCTTCTTTTTTTTCCGCGGGAATGCGGGATCCGATCTGTTATCCAGATACAGAAGCCCCTTGATGTGGACAGGTGTAAACGCACCGTGTCCTGATTGGCTTATGTGATCGCATGTTAATGCCAAGTGTAAATGCAGCCAAATTTAAGGCACTGAAGTTGTGTTCTGCAAGTGAACAGCGCCTTGTAGTGCAATCCCAAAGAGGCACAAAATCACTCTCACAAATCTTTACCTGGACTGTTCCAAACTGGTGGAATGACCTGCATAACTCAACCCGAGCTGCTGAGTCTTTAGCCATTTTTTTTCGTCAACACTTGACCCATTAATTCTAACACTTAATAAAACAAATAATCCTTGCAACGTGTGCTATAGACTAACTGCGACTAGTCACAGCACTTGCATAGTGTTGCCCTAAGTTTGATTTGATTGCTTCTGTTGTTCTCCTTACAAAGCGACTTACAAATGTAACGTGTGTAAAAATGTCTGCTAAGTAATTAAATGTAGATGTGACAGCACCCCTACTGTATAACAGTAAAAACACGTATTGCCTGAATCCCTCGTCAATGGCAAGGAAACATTGTGACATAAATTACAGAAGTTCTCATCAATGGCTGGGACAGAGTTAAATGTAATTTTTTTCCATATAAGCATTAAAACCATAACACTTACTGGGGCTTAAGCAGACAGTACGAAAATGGACAAATGAGATTATACTAATTCAAATGAATTGTTAATTACCAACCCTTTCCCCCCTCCAGCTCCTTGTGATTCACAAATGTCCAACCTCACAAATGACTTTCTGAAAACATCCCTTAATTCCCTGAAAAAAAGTCTGGTGATGCTACATGTTTCAAAAGATGCACTCTGACATGCCTGTTGTTTAAAAGATTGTTATTCATAATTCTCCCTTCACTAGCATTTCACAACAGTTAGAGCTTTCATATTATAGAAGGGACATAACTATAACCTTCATTTCTCAACATAAAATGTAACTTTTTGCCTGAGAGTCTTCAAGTGGCATTCTTTTTTAGGTTTCAAAGGGAAGGTTAAAACCATATTTCATGCACCACTGCTCTCTTAAAAACTGACATTGCACTTATTTTCTGTCTACTAGTGCTGTCAGGGACTTCTCAGTATTGTCACTGGGTTGTCCGAGAATGGAAGACACAAACGACAACAGATGCCAAGCAGTGACATCTCTGTCAAGTGACAGCCACATCCAAATGAATGTGGTTGGATGTAGCTTCTCTATTGTCTATACTCTTCTAAAGGTGGCCATGTTCACCTGAGTAGATCTTAAAGTCATGTCTCCTTGCACTATTTTAGAGTAACGTGAATAGTAGGAAGGGTGGGCGACACTTTAAAGTACTACCCAGTACGTCCTCTCTCCATCGGATGTTTTTATTCTAAACTGCTGCCATCTGCTCCGCTGTTCCAGCTGTCAATCACAGCGAAACTGAGCTGCCCTTCCATCGCTGTCCTCCAGAGTTCGGTTCTATCTCAGTGCTTCTCCCAAATTATTGGACTTCACTGCTGGGTTCAGTCTTGATTAATGACACAGTCATGGTGTAATCAGCCAAGAACCATGTTTGACCTTCCTCCATCATGGTACAGAAGTCCTAACAAAAGCTCTAACATGGGAAAATCCAATTCTTATGTTGTAACTCGAGGGCATAGTGACCTTTCTGTCTTGTTTCACCACTCGCACTGCACTATTACGACATAGAGAGATACAGATATTAGTGTGCATGTGTGTTAATCAGAAAATAAGTATGAAGAATATCTCTACAGGAGACACTTTGTAACAATCAACCATCCATTTATCACATCGTTTAAAAATTCTGGAAACCCATTAGTTTTCCAATTTGCCTCAAAATAACTGCAATGAATCACCTTGGAGCCATTGTCCAACACCTTGAGCATCAAAACCACCATTCCAGGAATAGTTCATCCAAAAATGAAAAATCTGTCATTATTTATTTAACCTCATGTCATCCCAAAGCAGTTTGACATTCTTTGCAGGGTTATTATAGTTAACTAAATCTAAGAGGGGGGGGGGGGGGGGGGGGGGGGTAGAAAAGAAAGCTAGTTGGATTCAATTTAGCAAAACAGGGTGTGTAACACATGAGAAACATCATGTCTAGTCCCAGTTGTTGAACTTACAATGTTCATGATAGAAAAAAGTGTGATGTGATCCATCCGACACAAACTCTAAAGCGTAACGAAATATTAATGCACTTTGCACCATAAAGGGGAACAGAACATAACAGCTACAGCACCTATATAAACAATTAATGAGACAAGCACCATGGCAATTCTAAAAGTGGAGCAGAAGTGTCAAAAATATAAACCACATGCTATTCTTCAGATGCTTCGCCCATCTACACAAAAAAAAAAAAAAAAAAGATGAAGAAAAAACAGTTTGGGATCATTACTTGAGAACTGAAGTGCATGATTATTTTGACTCAAACATCAGTATAGTTCAGGAGTAAATTTCCCATCTTCAGCTGCTAAACCCTCACTGTCTTGCGTGAATCTGATGAAGACAAATTATATTAAACTTCATATTGCATTCTTTCCTCCAGCAATCCCAACTTTTGCTACAAAAAAGTTTTGGCTTATGACACGTGCCAAAATTGATGGATGGGACTTTCTCATGCAAGGTATCCACATAATAATGTTAGAGCTTCATCTTTGCTAGGATTCCATTTAAAAGTTATTTTTCTGAATTTTCTCAAATATTTTAGAAAGTAAGGAAGGACTTTTATGTGCAATATTTAAGAAATCCATTCAATTTTAGTAAATTCTAACATCAAAATTCAATTTAATTTTACATGATTAGTTAACTAACACTAATCAGGGACATTTTAATATCACGGTCCTTCATTATGATTGGCTAACCTTTTCACATAATAAATGAGCAGCAATGCTTAATACTCTCCTTAGTTAGATAAATAATAATAATTGTAAATAGTATATTATATAATAATAATAATAAATATAATTAAATAATATAATTTAGATATAATAATAATAATACTCATATCTATCCTTCTTATTCCTTAATCAGCCACTGAGGGTGGAAAGGAGCTTATTGATTCAATTACGGTCACATTGAGCCATAACACTACAAACCCTATTCATGTTTGTCTGTCAATTAGAAGAAGAAAAAATCCCACAAATAGATAGCACTTGATTTTTTTTTTTTTTTTTTTTTTTTTTTTTGATAGCAATTGATAAATAGCATCTGGTCCTGTTTATTTATTGTCTGAAGTGAGAAAGAAAGGGCCAGAAAACTTTTTTGTCTCTATCAGACAGACCTGTTTTAAACTGTCGAGGGAAAAGCTATTCCCAGATTAATCAGCATAATGCATATGTGCATCAACAAGCTTGGCACCATCTCAGAGAGCATACTGTTTATGGCTTCTGCAGCTAATCAGCCTCCGACCAGCTTGTAGACAATTTGCGATCCTTGACTTTGAACGTTTTCTCCAGTCCTGAGTGTCTGAGTTTCGAAATGTGCTTTTAGATGTGCAAGCTTAAGAATCTGCCACTGTAATGTCCTTATGATCCTAAGTAATAGGAAAAGCCACAGTCTCATTGTAAAATTTATGGATTTGGTTCATTTGAGCCAGTCCTCTGAACATAATTGCATTTGCTTCATCATCAGATAATCAGAAGTATTGAATTAGATGCAACTTTGTTCAAATAATGTATCATTAGACAATTATCAATAATTGCTCTTTTACTTAATTAGGTGCTTTCCACACCAATCAGGCAATGCTAGGTTTAAAATATAGGTCTTCACACCAGGATCTTGGAGATAAAGGATGTGCAGTAGACGAAATCAAGGGGTGAACTTTCTGTTGCTGCCCTGAATTTGTACCTTGAAAAATGTTGCGTTCTTACTTTTCGGCGCCCAATCCTGTTATAGAGCGTAACCGTGCCTCATTATGACAACATTATCAGCCATTCCACACATATTCAAAACCTTTTGTGCCTTTACGGAACTCAATTTCTGCTCTTTTTATTTGTTGCCAGGCACTTTTGGAATGAAATTAGAATGGCATCCACTTCAAAAGCTTCTCGCTTTGGTCTGGGTGATTTCTGAAGCATTGTCTAACTTTGGGAAAATCCCCAGTACTGGCACTGACTAAACTCAGCTTTTTCTAATAAAGGAGGGCTGCTAAAGCCACACAGGCAGTGCAAAAACTGTGCAACGTTGATTTATGGTTCTCATGCTTTTGCTTCTGTATTACAATTTTACATTTGTTTATCACACAAAAGTCGCCTTTGAAATGTACATTATTAAAGGGATAGTTCACCCAAAAATGAAAATTACCCCATGGTTTACTCACCCTCAAACCATCCTAGGTGTATATGACTTTCTTATTTCAGAAAAACATAATCAGAGATATATTAAAAAATGTCCTGGCTCTTCCAAGCTTTATAATGGCAGTGATAAGTGAAGCTTCTGAAGTGAAGCGATTTGTGTAAGAAAAATGTACATATGTAAAACTTCTAAATGCCTACGCATGTCGACTTATGCCAATAGAGACGCAATGTAGGAATAGAGTAAGCTTTTATGCATCTCACAGTTAGGGTTAGGGGAAGGGTTAGGGTTTATGGCTGACTCAATGAATCATTCAATCAACCAATTCATTAAAAAACACAAATTCATTCATGAATGAAATGTGTCTGTTTTTATAAGTGAGTCATAGAATCTGTAACTCAGCTGATTTATTCAAAACACTGATAAGGAGAAACAAAAAAGTGACTGTCTTTATGAATGTGTCGTTGAATCATTCACTCAATCAATACAGTCAAGAATACAGATTCATATAAAGAATTACAAAGGTGTCTGTCATTATAAGTGAGACATTGAATCATCCATGCATACAATACATTTTTAAAAACAATGATTCATTTGGGCACAAAACAAGTAAATGTATTTTAGTGAACCATTGAATCATTAATTTAGACAATTTGTTCAAAAACAGATATGAAATAAGTGGTACTGTCTTTAAGTGAGTCCCTTAATCGTTCAATCAATCATTCAGTTTTTTTTTTTTCAAAGCCTCACTTTTCTTCAGGAACAAAACAAGTGACTTTCTTTATGAGTGAGTCACTGAATGATTCAATTAGCCAATTCTTTAAAATACACTGATTCATTCAGGAACAAAACACTGTGTCACTCAAAGGTGTAACAGATTCTTTTTTTACTTCGTTTGGAACTACCTTGACAGAGCAAAGTAACTGGCAATATAAATGAAAGTTACTTAGCACTCACTAGCACTAAATTATATCTATTTGCTGCCCCTAACTTTTCAAGATTATGTGGTTAGCTGCATCTTATTATATGCATTTACATTTAGTACTTATCAGAACTGGCCTGAAACCCATTTTTGGGTCATGACCCACTAGCTGAGGAACTAAACAACTTCTGATGATGTCCAGCGGACGTTAACTGCTCATCTAAATAGACTTCAGAGGCAGCAGATTTTAAAAGCCGCTAGCAGTTTATCAGCCCACCATTTGGCAAGCTCCATCGACGACAAGAAAATAAGTGCAGCGGCTGGAGGGGTATCGATCCCAATCAAATAAATTGCCAGTGGCTCAGTTCTGTGTTGATGACTCAATGATGTTGGATTGTCACCGAGGAACATTCAGCTCGGATACTTGGGTTCTAACTAGTGAGGAGAACACACTTCCACTTCTTGATCTATTGAACCAATTTGACATTCTTTATGGTGGATCCCATTTCAGTTTGCTTTTATGGTCGCTTTTATTTCAGCTGAGAGAGGGGCTTAGCATAGTTATAAATGACGGAAAGTAAGAATGTGAAGATAATGGCTCCTGCTTGACTGTCAGAGAATAAACAAGCAAGAAGACTTATGCGTTCAGGGTGACTGCAAATCACAGAGTGGAGGCAGAGCCTCTAAATGAAGTAGAAAGGCCCCAGAGTGCAGAGTCAGGAGGGAGAAGGAGTGACAGGTGTGCTTTAAGCCTGGCACACATTCAAAGACGAGCACAGCCTGTCTGGAGCTCATGGCAGCATCACAGAGACAGAAATAGCATCTATCATTTCTAGTGCATTGGTTGTAAATATTTCTTCCAAAATCTTTATGGTGGCGAAATCATTCATTTTGGACTTTCTGGGGTTGTGCTTAAGTTGATGTAGAAGCAGAAATCAGTTTGCGTAGAGAAGATGTTTCAAACACATTCATCTACACCCAGCTTAACTCATAAACCCATTAGCTTACTTCTTAAAGTTTTAGAAATTGTTGTTTATCTTTCATTTACAGAATGTGCATCATTCGGTGGGTATTTAGGAAAAACTGTCCCTGGGCAACCCAGTTCATTTTACAGTTTACATCAATATTTAACAGATACAAGGACAAATATTCATTACCCCTAATCATTTTATTATACAGTTGTTTCCAAACATCCATTGAATAATTTATAATACTGGATCATTGCTGTTGTAGTTTGACAGAGAAGCAGGTCATTTAAAGTAATTTTCTATTCTATTCTATATTCTATTCTATTCTATTTATGCAATAAGCCTCGAGAGGCTGTGCATTACAGTAATTTCCAGCCCGGTCTCATGAAACTGCGTATCTATACCACAAATTTAATTTCCCGTGCCATTTATACGCTAAAAATAGTTTTTGCGTGTATTTGATACGCAGTTTTCGCGTGCATATGATACGTACTTTATGGCGTGTAATGCGCACGCACTCCACACCCTAATCCTACCCAAGGGGTTTAGAGTGAGTAGCATATGCACGCAAAAAACATTTTTGCCGTATAAATGGTACGAGAAATTAAATTCGTGGTATAGATACGCACTTTTATGAGATCGTGTTGGTAATTTTTCGATTTTAAAACATTTCAACAAATAATGTAATGTATCAGTAATATTATCATCAATAACAACAAATAATAATAATAATAATAATAATAATAATAATAATTTGCCATGAATATTTCTTCCTGCATGTTATAAGAACTATATTTCCCTGACTGGTTTGTAGCAACTTTTTATGTTGAATATTTGTATATTGTAGTATAGTATAGTATATACTGTATTTCTAGAGAACTGATATTTACTATCGCAGCCTTATATTTATTGTAATGGAAACTTAATGTAATTTTGATGTTATATAAAGAACAAGTCTACAAGGATATATGTATGTTTTTTGGGGGGTGGGGGGGATTCAATGTGACTGATCTACAGCAATTTGCAGTGTCTACAATACCTGCAGTCTCTCCTTCTGGATAACAAATAATAGATTCACTTGTGTTTTAGCCCAACAAGTGTTCATGTTGATTGTTTTCCTGGCACAGCTGGTCGTCTCCTTCTCTCATTCTGTCGGTGAGCTCCTAATCAGATGCAAGAGCAAACCCCCTGAGTATGTGCCCGACGTTCAGCACAGCATTCAGAGTGGAAGGAGAGCCTGAGACGCGCTCTCATTCTGCATGGCCACACAAACACTCCGGCCATCACTCCGCCTGCCTCGCATGCCAATGGAGTCACTCTGCCTCGTCGCGCCAATCTCAAAACTTTCCCCCTCTCACATCCCTGTATGAAGGACTTAGATGTGTCTCATTCCTTCTCTCTTCTTTTCAGAATGTCAGAATCCCATGGTCTGTTTCAGACAGCTGTAAGTAGTGTGTTTTTACTTTAGTGCTAATCTCAACAGGTTACAGCATCACACTCTGCTTGCATGTGGAAACGTGACAACTTGAACATGAACTCATTTTATTTCAGTTACAGTACTTGGCCAGGGTTATTTTCATTAACTAAATATTAAAACATAAAAAAATGCATTACTTGAACTAAAACAAACATTAACTGAAATATAATTATTATAATGTAATTAATCATTTTATACATAAAGACAGATACTTATTTAATTTCTGTTTAGTGTATCATGATGTAGGCCTACTAAAATCAAACAAAAACTAAAAACAAAAGCTAAATAAACTAAAACTTACAGACAACTAACTTGTGAAACTAAAAACAACATAGATATATTTAATAAAATAAATAATAAAAATGACAAAAACACAAAATAATTAATAAATGAAATTTAACAAAATCCAAATTTGTATCATTTTTTTTACTGTACCAATGTAATTTCATGAACCATTAAACTTGGCATATGACAATGCACACTGAGCCCATTTCACAGTGCGGTTTCTTGGTTATTTCACAGAGTTAAATTAGTTAAAGTGAACTTAAGCCCTTGCAATATGACGCAGTGCCCTAACAAAAGCCACATTTTGAGCACTTGTTTATAGTATCAGCCTATTTTTTTATGGACCCTTGAAATTGGCAAATAGGACAATGCAAACAGCCGTTTTGCGCCATCAGCCCATTCACAGCGTGGTTTTATCGGCCATCACAGAGAGCGCTATAAAGCGGACAGAAAGCTGTGATATTAGTGGTATACTGACCTAAGTGGTTTACTGCCTTAACAAAAGCTACATTTTGAGCAAATAGATCTGTATTAATTAATGCGCATACATACTCTAATTTTCTTCATAGTAAAATGTTAGTGACGTACAAGGGAAATATGTTATAGACAGTAGGCCTATACATAATCGGAAATTGTAACGGATGAGCAGGCCAAAAAAGCCCGTCTGCACATGAACGTTTTCTTGTGAACAAGCAATAGTTTCTTTTGAGCATGTAAAAGTCTTTTTTTTTTTTTTTGCAAAGGTCCCTTTAGGGGCTCCGTAATAAATTCAAAATTACCTTTTTTTTATTGTTTAACCAGTTGCGAAAACATGCTTCTGTAGGTTTAGAATGGCATGAGGGTAAATATATAATTACAGAGTTTTCATTTTTGGGTGAACTATCCCTTTAGGAACAGAACAATTGTCCATTGAAATTAAAAAAGAGACGCTCTCATTATTTAAGTTTGAAAGACGGTTGTCTGGATTACAAAACAGAAATCTGAATAGGTTCATGATGTTAGTTTGAATGCTTTAGGGACAAAAGTCAAGAATGAGGTGTGAGTCACGAAGCAAGCTGCTATAATGATTTTATTTTGAGACTGGTATTTGTCTTCTTAATAATGTTGTGCTCATTCTCTATAGATAATGAAAGCCAACAATGTTTACAAACCAAATATGCGTCATTTCAGCTCATGACAATTAATATTACCACAGGGAAAGTGAGAGAACACTTAATTCATGAGGCACTGTTAGGATAGGAATCATCAAGAAATAAAGAGAAAACAAGCTTGAAGATGCCTCCTAAATCTGAGATATTCATTCACAAAGAGAAAAAAAAAAAAAGTTAACCTACAGTGAGAGAGGATGGGACACGCACACATCTAGCTCGGGAAGGAAACATCATTTCAAGCTTGAGTGGCCGCTGCACTTGTGTCCTGCCAAATCGAAACAACGGCTGTATTCCAAATTTCCTGACCTTTCTGATTAATTCCCCTAACCACTGGCCTGTGCACACTGTTCTCTGGTCACTATTTCTTGTAATATGAGCCGATCTATGCGGTTGCTGGACCGACCTGACATCAGATATCAAGTAGTGAACAACACTATACCATAATTGAAATGATCATACACAAATAAACAAAAACATTCTTAAAACAAACTGTTTATTAATATTTATTTGACCCTGCATAGTTTAGTTGATGGCATTTGAGGAGGAGAGAGTGTCAGACAAATAGTCTGTGTTGGCATCTGCTTAATTAGCTGCTTCTACCAAGTGACAGAAGAGTCTGTGCCAAAATACAGCAAAGTTAGATTGGATCTTTGACATCAACAATAAAAGATATGGGAAGCATTTGTCATTCCTTTGAAAACATGTTCCATCCATCCATCCATCCATCCATCCATCCATCCATCCATCCATCCATCCATCCATCCATCCATCTATAAATCAGTAAACACCATAAAATGTAAGATTTTTCAGTAAATCCTTTGAAATGTTTTTAAAAGAAGTCTCTTATGCACACCCAGGCTGAATTTATTTGTTAAAAAAATAATAATAATAAAAAAATACACTAAACACTGTCAAATTTGAAAACCGTTTTCTATTTTAATATACTTTGAAATATAGGCCTATCTTTTTTTCTTTGATGTCAATGCTGACTTTTCAGCATCATTACTCCTGTAGTTTCACATGGTCCTTCAAAAATCATTACATTCAAGTAATTAGGATTATTTGATGAATAGAAAGTTTAATGGAACAGCATTTATTGGAAATATTTTTTTTGTAAGTCTTTACTGCCATCTTTGATCAATTTAATGCATCCCCGCTGAATAAAATTATTGATTTCTTTCCTTCTTTAAAAAAAAAAAAACGTACTGATCCCATTTTTGAATTGTGTATGTGTGTATGTATGTATTTCTACAGTTTAAGTATAGTAAGAAAATATAAAAAAACAAAAAAATGATGGTTTGTATTTGGAGAGTAGATGAGAGTATTATTACACAGAGTACATATATGAACTGACTAAATTTGATTGTAAGCTTTGCTTGAATCTTGTAGTTACAGACAAAAGAAATAAAAAATACAGCAAAGGGTTTGAGAACTTTGCATTATTGAATTTAGTTTCTGTAACATACTGTATACAGTAAGACAAAATGCCTCTGAATGAAGTGCTGTGACACTCCTTTAACTATATTTATATACTGTGTCGAGCACAAATATGTTTAACCAGTCATAGCTCACGACCCATGTCTAATAATTGCCCAGATGGTGACTACTATACCCGATCTTGCACAATAATTAAAACCAAAGTGAAAAACAGCCTCACTCACTCTTTCCCGCCTCCATGTTGGCCTTGGATGACCTAGTATCCGTCCACCCAGAGCAGGGGGATCGCGAGGCAGTAATAGCCCACCTGTTCGTCCACACGACCCTTCCCTGTTAGATCTGAGGCCCTGTCGTCCTGCCATGTAATAAAACCCAGACAGAGGCTGGTGCTGTCTCCACTAAGGTCCTTCATTAAAACTCTGGAGTTGCTTGAAAGTCAACAAGTTTGGGGACACAGAATGGTGGCTGGAGCTACAGAAAGGCATCCGATTGGAAGACGTATAGGCTGGGGAGGAACAAACATCCCGAGTGAGGGTTTACATGCCCCATGGGCCATACCCCAATCAAACGAAGTGTTATAGAGACAAAGGGTCTTTGCATCTCAAAGGGAGTTGAATTAAAGGCCAAGAGCATGATCCCTGTGGGCTGTGGCATTTGAATAACATGGACTCACATCAACAAGCCTCAGTGTGCTGTGGGCCCACCGCTTGTTCTGTCAATGGCTTTGTTGCGTGTAAGTATCCAGGGTCATAGAGAACTCTGGGTATTTTCACACATTCCGAGCAGGAAAATATTGAGACATAAGAGATGACATAAACTGTGAATGGTCAAAACAGAATAATAAAAGGATTGCAAGGATTCTTTCATGAACAAAACAGACAGCATTCTTTGCATTAAAGCGTCCTTGTTTCAGCAATTACATGTGTACTTGATATCAACACTTTTTCATTATTATTACACTGTAATTAATATGTAACATGAGAACATTTCAAAAAGTGACCAAAATGATGTACTGTATGATAGCAGTGTCCTGAATGCATTCTGTATGTCTGATTAGCATGTCCCAGACTCCCCTTCACATATTCAGAAGAAAATTACACGGGAATCTGTTGAAGTTTCAGAATATCAACCCACTTTGCAATAGTAACGGTATGTTTTTTTGGAGGATGCCATTTGCAATAATGTGGGTGATATCAAGCAGAAAATTAGCTGGCCCCATCTGGCCCAAAGTCAATAGCCTCTGAATTTTCCCTTCAGGGAACTTGCTGTTCAAATATAGTCATGAAACCCACAAGTTGTACCATCTCAGGTATTACAGTTGAATTCATGATAGATTTCACACCCTAATTCATCTCATCCTAATATTTGCATACAATTTACAAGCAAAGTGGAGTACTCTTCCTGCTTTGTTTAATGCTGACAGTACAAGGCGCTTAATACCTGTTGAAAAAAGCACTAAGCACTATGCAAACACCATGTTGAGCCACAGAGTGCTGAATAAAACTCAGCTTTGGTGAAACAATAATGGCATAGATTACCCTGCCAAATGTCATACAAGCAGGCAGGGTTAGGATGCTATGAAGTGGGATCCACTGCAGGCTTGGGAGACAGAGGTGCGCTTCTCGCCTCGTTTGATAAATACGCATTTGCCAAATTGGATTTAGATAGGATGTTCTCTATCTAAGGTTCTACAGATGCTCATTTGCATGGAAGTTCAGTGTGGAGGCAACAGTATGGAGGGATGAGAGATTTCCCTCACAATAATGTAGAACCGGCCCTCCGCACCTGCAGTCACTTGTATTTTCATATATTTAAATCTGGCACAAACGCTCTTCCTGCTAAACTGAAAATATTGCCCAAAGGTAACAGATATGACATAAACTTAGATGTTAACCTTCTGAAGCATCACTTGCCAAAACTTTTGGATAGGTACTGTAAAAAAAAAAGAAAAAAAAAAAAGATAAACAAGTCAAGTCAAGTAATAAAAAAATTAAAAAAAAAACATTTGTAAGAGGTGCAAAAGTCACAACAGGCAGTGAAGTACATTGCACTGCTTAAAACACTTTGAATTGAAGTACTGATAGAGAAAATTAAGTTGAAATTCTGAGAACTTCTGAAGACAAAGATGATGATGAACCATTTTTACATTATAGAATACAAGCCATGTGAATAAGCACTGTGATGTTAAACATATGTTTTATTTGTATCCACTGCTGTGTTAACTCAATCTCATGAGAAAACAACTATTTTATGAGGTGGTGATTTTGAATTAATCAAATCAAATGAATCAAAAGGTGTTTTTTTTATGTAAGAATGGGGATACCCACCCCTAAATCTAACAATCAATATGCAAGTAGATTGTATAAAATTCAAAAAAAAAAAAAAAAAAAAAAAAACTACAAATGAGATTGTATGAATTAGCCACCGATTCGCCAAAACATAAAATATAAGTTGTCATGCCTGCCAGCAACCAGAGGGCACTCCTTTAGTCTTTGTTATCTCATAGACTGCATTTCCCATAACCCATTGCCCGGAACCATTGACTGATTGCTTTCAGCTGTTTCTCATTACCCTTGTTAAATCTGCCAACTAATCAAAATTATTCAACCCTCATTGCAAATCGTGCTTATTGGTAAAATGTACAGACTTTCAGCTGTTTGCAATGAACAAACCAAACAAAATGAATTGAAATGGCTCAACACAACAAATGTTTCAAGTGGTTTCCCCAAATTCAACGGAAAATGCAAATAATAAACCTAAAATCAAAATAATTCAACCCCTTGGCAAAAATATTTAGTACTTAGTAGAAAACATTTTTGCTGTTATGACCTGCTGCAAACAAGATGTATAACCAGACACCAGCTTCTGGCAGCGTTTCTGAGGAATCTTAGCCCATTCCTCATCAGCAATGGCCTCCAGTTCAGTAATATTCTTGGGTTTGCGTCCTGCAACCGGGTTCTTCAAATCCCACCAGAGATTTGCTGTGAGGTTCGAGTCAGGTAATTGTGATGGCCACTGTAGAATCTTGGTGGAATTTGAGGTATGCTTGGGATCATTGTCTTGTTGGAAGGTCCGATGACACCCAAGATTCAGCTTCCTCACTGACGGCATGATGTTTTCTCCTAGGATTTCCTGATACTTCAATGAATCCATTTTGCCTTCCACCCACTGCAGGTTTCCAGTGCCAGAGGATGCAAAGCAGTCCCAGAGCATCAGCGAGCACCACCATGCTGAACTGTAGGCAGAGGGCTCATTTCAGCATATGCTTCATTCTTCTTCCTCCAGACATTTTTTTTTCACCGCTCCACAGAACAGAATCCCAAAACTTCTGTAGCTTAATAATTTTGAGCAAATTGGAGCCGCCATTTGTTGTGCTTTTGGGTAAGTAGTGGTGTCATGATCCGGCCTTCTTGTCCTTGATTTCCCCTAGTCTTGAGGATAGATCATGACAGACCCATGTTTTGTGTACAAGCACATGGCCTTTTGTTTGGGCCATGTGCTTGTTGTCTCGTTAAGTAACTCCGCCCCCTTGTTACCCTCGTCTTGTCATTATTGTCTAGTCAGTTTCACCTGTCTTCGTCATTAGTGTTCCCTATTTAATCCCCTTGTGTTTGCTGTCTTGTGCTGGTTCATTGTTTGATGTTGTATCTAACTGTGAGTAACCTGTTGAAAGTTTTGTCAAGAAACAAGTGTTTGTTCCTGTTTTAGTTCTTAGTTTACTGTCTGAGTATTAGTCTAGTATTGTCTATCCTGTCTTGTTTTGCCCCATCGTGGGTTTTGTCTTCTGTTTTTGTTATTAATAAACCCCTGTTTGAGTTATTTGCTGTCTGCTATTGGGTTTGTCCTTCAACCACATAACAAGTGGTGTACGTCTTGGAGTTCTGGCATGGAAACACCATGTGTTTAGTATGCACCTTACTGTGCAAGCTGAAACCTCTTAAAGTCTTGCTGCAGGTTATTTACAGTCACTCACCGGCTTTTCTGAACCTGCCTTCTCAGAAATCTGGTTGCAGCCATTAATAGCTTCCTTTTTCTGCCACGTCCAGGTAGTGTAACAACTGTTCCTTTAACTTTGAACTTGGGAACCATGCTTCCAGCGTTGTCTCTAGGAACATTTAGTGCTTTCACTATCTTTTTGTATCCTGTTCCTCCTTTGTGAAGGGCGATTACATCTTCTCTTGACTTAGACATATTTCTAACATGCAGTCAAACGTGAAGCTCAACAAACCTAGCCAGTTCAGATATTTCATGTGTTCTATCTCAAGTACACCTGGTGCAACTAATGAAGCCATTGATTCCTTACATCAGGTTTGCTTGAGACAACACCTGTTTTGCAGATTTGTGCTTTGTAAGGGATTATATTCAGGGGGTTGACATTTTTCAGACAGGTTGATTTTCAGACTGTGCCGCACAGGTATCTCCACCGGATCTGCTGAAACATGCATTTTCTGCATTTGACACCTGTGTTCAGACCATTAATTATAAAAGCTAGTACGAAATTCATTTCTACCATGTCAATAGTACATTTCCATTATGTCAGTAGTAGATCAAAAACCATGTTATATTTCCTTGCATGTTTGTCATCAAAGCATCAAGAAAGCACTGGTGTCACATAATTTGAATATGCTCTGTATGATTATTTGCTATATTGGGGAACTATGGGGGGTTTGCCTGAGGGTGTTGGAGTGAATCAAAGAACTTTAGAGTTTGTTTACGGCAATTTAATGAACTTCAGGTTATGTTGAGAGATGCAGACAACGATTGAAAGAATAAGAGATATCCTAACTTCAATTATTTTTTACAATAGATGATTTCACTGTACTGCAATGTGTGTGTTCATAAAATCAATTTTGTTGAATTCCTCTTGTTCATGTAAACTGTTATTATTCTTTCCTTTTCCTCTGACATAGTAGGTGACTCATTGCACATTCATTTTACCTGAAGATTTTCACCCTGTCATGTCATTCTCTTTTTAGATTATAACCTGGCATGGATGTTCACCAGAAAAGACATGGATTTAAAGAAGCATAAAAAAAAAACCCTGACAATGAAGCTGAGACTGGCTTGACAGTACAACAACATCCAGAGCCTGCTCTAAAAGATAGCTCAAATATACGTTCAAAGACAAACATCCATCAAAACGGAAGGAGATTGAAAGGGCTGAGATTAAATACATGATATATAGTCAAGGGAGTATTTTAAGAAATCATTCTAAAATCACTAAAATTATTTTTGAGGCTAAAATGTTATCTAGTGCTGCATGATATGTTAAACATGTCAGTTATGCTATATCAGTTAGAAGTTATATGATTTTTAAACCACAAATGTTTTATATCATGAAATGAGGATGAGTAACTTGCAAGGTTGACAGCATTAATCAACCTTCAGATTGTGGAAGACTTCACAAACCAACTTAAATTGTGTACACTGCAATTTAAGGCCCAGTTTACTGATGCATTGACAAGTGCCTGCAGGAAAATGTGAAATCATATACCAACATATTCAAACGACTTAAGACTTATTCACCCACTGCAGATAGATCTTCTGAAGGAATATGAGTCAAAATTCCATCCTATGAAACACAATATGCTGCACCAGAAGAAAATAGAAAAGCATAGAATTTAAAACTTGAATATATTCATTGATTATATAATTTTGTACTGTAGTCAAATTATTTTCGGATCATCAAGCTCGGTAAACACTGGCAACAGACACAGTACTTTTAATTTCATCAAGTTGATTGGCCACTAAAACAAACCCACAGTTTTCAAGGCTTTCAAGATTGATTTTGATGTGACATAAAGCTGATATCTTTATGGTTAGAAGTGGCTCTAAAGTGGCTCTAAAGTGGCTGAGTTGTTTACTTACTTTTTAATTAGTCTTTCCATCAATGGCATCATTTTCCTCATTTGTGAACGTGCATGAAAACAAGAGGCAGGATTTATCGCACTTATCAATCAGATCCAATCATAGCGCGATGGAGGCACTGCCTCCTCTCACATGACTTCCCCCCATTTATTCTCAATTACCCGCCCACCAAACCCACGGCACGCTTTAGGGGGTCTGTTAAAACTCAATGGGTTCAGGGGAGGCAAGAGAGACACAGACTCACACTATAACTGGGGTCGCTGTTGGACAGTGTTACTTTAGAAAACCAGTGATTTATACACTTTTTAATGTAATATTTTGAAATATTAGAGCTTTTTTCAATTGTGTATTTTGCACGATTATGTCTAACACCATCTGCCAAATTTGTAACACCTCATTTGCATCTGGTCAGCCTACCGTGTCCATTTGACTCACATGTGCAGTGACCTGAATGGAATTTAATTCGTGCTAAAACATTCCATCTGTCTTATTAATTATGTGAGTCTCCCCATCCCACCTCCATTTTGTCCAAAACTGAGTGATTATTAACGGAACAATTTCCAACGGTCTACATAAGTCTGCCCAAAGTGCTAGGGTTAATTGAATCCAATTAGCACTGAAATGCGTACAAATGGATTGTCTTCATAGGAGTGTATTTGCTGTTTCAGTGTGAACAATGGGTAACAGGCTTAAACAACCAAAAGATAACCCCCTTTTCAAACAGTAGTTGATTCTCACAACCAAAAACACAAAGTGCCTTGTGCAGTCTTTCCTTTTTTCGAGGTTGATGTGTCAAAGTACATCAGTTTTCAGCCTTTTCTACTTCAACAACCAAAGATATCACCTAAAAATAAATTGGTTCGATAAAACGATTACGCTCCCTTGGGTTTATGGTGTTCCCAGCACCCTGGCACGTTTGATCTGGAATAAAGCTTCAGCGAATTGGGAAGCACCCCAACTGTACACTGGTAAGGGAGAAAGACAGTTGTTTAAATGAGGTTTCTTATCAACCAGCTGTTTATTCAGTCTGCCTGGAGCCTACTGGGACCCTGATAATTCCACCCTTGCGGAAAAGATGTTATTTACGGAGCCATATGGGGAGCACGGCCCTCAGGACTACCTTATCGGGTGACAGGGTTATAACGGCGTAATCGTAATCGCAATCACAAAAAACTGTTAACCTTGCCCATGCTCACTGAACTTCCTTTAAGAAAGATGGAGACATGGAATAAATTGACTTAATTATGGATCGCAATCACAAAATTACAGTATTTACATTGTGCTGATTACTTTAATAAATGTTTAATGGCAGGAATTCATCGATGATTAGAGCAATGCTTGCACAAAACAATCACCGTAGACACACAGAAAAACAAACCAGCAATATGAAGAGCAGTGATGTCAAATACATATTAATTTTATTAAATTCGATTCACAGCCTTTAAATCAACTGCAAGATGACCCTTACTTTGATATTATGTTGACTAATACATTATAATTTAGATTTATATGCCAAAATACTATTAGGGGGTTATTGTATGTCAAGTTGTAGATGGGTGAATGACATAAAGGGAGGGGGGGGGGTATTGTTCATACATTTATTTTTATTTTTTGGGGAGGCACACCACATGATAATATGCAATCTGAACTAACCATGCTGTAATATAAAAAGGTCAAATTATATGATTTTTAGAGACTTGTGATGTATCACGTCAGGATGGTTTTATCACCCTGTTTGACCTTATGACCCCTTAATATATAAATAAAAAAATCTTTTTTAATATAGAAATGACAAATGTCCATGTCCTAGAAGATACATATTCAAGTCATAGTATATATATATGAAGTGATTTTTTTTTATCATCATATTTTTGAATAAATTCTGACAAAAAAAATAGTGGTGAGCAAGAACTACATGAACCCAAGGATTCCAGTTCATTTTTTATCATTTCTTTGATCATGTGCCAACTTTTCAAGCCAAATTTCTGTAGCTCTTTAAA
The DNA here is from genome assembly GCA_030578275.1 of Meda fulgida. Taxonomy (NCBI): domain Eukaryota; kingdom Metazoa; phylum Chordata; class Actinopteri; order Cypriniformes; family Leuciscidae; genus Meda; species Meda fulgida. The sequence goes on from CM060636.1 coordinate 22,136,471, forward strand.
TGCTCCTATGAGCAGTGATATAATGAAATAAGATTGTCGAATGCTAAAAGACACAAAAATACCTCACCCCTCACCTGCACCCCTCAAAATAATTTTGAAAACAGTCTCAACTCTAATGTCAAAAATCTAATGACCCATGACGGATCCCTGGTGCACGCCAGCAGCTAAATCCAGCCCTTGCTTTTGGCAGTGTCTTGAAATATCCGCTGTCACTGACGGAGTGGGCCAGGTGGCACCAGCTGGAATAGATGCCACTGTTGATTGATAAAGTGCCGCGGGTGTTGCCGGACCAGAACTTCACTCCTGCCCCCTGCAAACTTCTGTTCTGACCATCACAGGGTCAGCCAGGTCAGCGCAAGCAGCACAACATTAGCTTCAATAAACCAGCCCGAAGATACTGTGATTGGCCTGTTGGGATGTACATCTAATGTACAGTGCCAGCATGAGCAAAATAATGACAGAAGACAGTGAGGCATTAAAATGTCATTTGGAGGAAACTGCTGTGTGATCATAGGAATCCAGTTTAGCCCAGTAATTATGACACATTGTTCCTCTCTTCACTTTGGTTGTTTAAATAGTTTAGCGTCCATTTAGCAAAAATGTCAAATGTCAAAACCTCAGAATGTGGCAACTGATCAATCAGGATTAAGTAGCCATGTAATAATAAGTTAAATGAAAATTGATGTTGATATAGTATGTCAATGATACTAAAATAACATTCACTCCTTTTTAATGCATTATCACTCAATGGAAATTGTTAGGGCCTTTTTTAACTGATGTAAAACTATATCATAAGCATCATCCTCTGTGCTGGAGGACATTTATTTCATAGCCTTTCATTTAATTAAATGCTCACCAAAACTCTTCCAAAAAACAAAAGAAAACATTTTAGAGGAGATGTTCCAGTCATTACACCTGACGAATGTAGCATCAACCTGAGATGAATTCTGATTGGTTGGTCAAAGCCCAAATGCCTCTGAGGCAAATGAAATCGATCCTGTTTTTTCAGGTCATCTCCTCAATCAATCAGAAGTGATAGGCTCAGTACAATCAATATCAATTTCAAAAGTGTATACTACATCCTTTGTCAAAATACAGGGACCATTTGCACTACAACGCAAAATAATAAACTGTTTAAACATACAAAAAGATCAGCATATAAATTAGTCACACGTTGGCTGCAGGAGAGATTAAACGGGATCCAGCAGTGTTTATTTAGAAATAAACTCAAATATCAGGAACAGGAACCAGAAAAAGAACAACCAAATAAACACGACATATAACTGACAAAGAACTGAAATAAACAAAGGACTTGGCGAATGATATGGGCTGATTAACTAAACACACCTGAACAGAACTAAACCAGTCGGTGACCATAGTGAAAAACAGCCTGGGAAAGTTAGAGAACCAAATTAATTAAACTAAACCAACCTAAGAAACACAGATATGAACAGAACAGATAAAAAACAACGTGAAGAAACAAACTCAAAATGGGACCAATATAATATTTGCTATATATATATATATATATATATATATATATATATATATATATATATATATATATCATTTAACACTTTTTCCACATTTTAACAGTTTAAAAAAAAAATATATATATATATATATATATATATATATATATATATATTTTAACAGTTTAAAAAAAAAAAAAAATATATATATATATATATATATATATATATATATGATATTATATTATATTATATTATAGTCAGCGTTCTGGACCCGTTCTTTATAGTTTCACATGTGTTCTGTCTCTGTTTTCCGCCACTCATCTGTTTCCATGGACACTAACCATTCATCTCAGCTGCTCATCATTTAGTTTGTCACCACTGTATTTAAATTCCTCCTTGTTCACGCTTCAGCGGTCAGTTATTATTTGTGTTAGTGCACACTGTTACGCCTGCTGCCTTCTAGTTTAATAAACCTTGTTGATATTTTATAATCTTGTTGTCCGTCTTCATCTTCTTCAGACAAGAAAAGGTTAAACGTGGCAGTGTAAATTCATTGGTCATTGCATTAGTTTTTCACTGCAGGTTTCCTAAAAATGAAACCCATGAAACAGTCCTGTATACTGAAAGTTGATTAATTTGCTTGGATTCATGGAAATGCAACACCTCTCCAAGCTAAACTGAAGCGGGGGATGCATTTTCCCTCAAACCCATAACCACACAAATAAAAAAAAACTTTTTTTTTTTTTTTATGAACAATTTCCAACTTCAGATATCCAATCTACTAAAAAGCAGTGTGGCTACGACCAGCCAAGCAGCTCACAGCACTACCTCATCTTAACATGATTACATTATTTTATTTAAAAGTGAAGCGAAAATTAATTTGAGCCTCAAAGATAGTTACCACTCATTTATAAATGTCACTACGTATGCGGGTTGTCCGGTGTACCGCTTTATCTCGTTCCAGAGTGAGAGCGTAATAACACATCATCTGGAAGCCAATGATTCACAAATTACATTCTCATGCTGGGAACAAAACTGCAGGAGAAAACAAACATTGAAAAAAAAAAAAAAAAAAACTCATATAAAGGATACAAATTGTAACGGTGTTGTGGTAGTTGAAGGCACAAGACGAGGATGAGGGTATAACACAATGTTTACTGGTAAAACACACTGTAGACAGGATAAACACAACTAACATTAACGAGAACCAATAAGATACTGAAAAGAACAGAGAGTATAAACATACAGGGTGAAATCAGGGAAACTAGCTAGACACAGGTGGAGGAAGATTAACCAATCAGGGATTAACAAGAACAGGTGCAGACAAGACAGAACATAATTGTGACACATATTAAGAAGAAGTCACAAATCTAAATAATATGATGCATGTGGGTTGCATTCTGCCATGTAGAGATATTTATTTTTAAATGAAATCACACCAAGCCTGAAGTATTATAATATAACATAAGTTGGTATATATATATATATATATATATATATATATATATATATATATATATATATATATATATAAATATATATATGCAAAAATTCAAAGGTCGCATGACTCAAAAAGAACTGGGATTATTTATTTTCTATCAATCGATGTTTAAATGACATGACTGGAGAGCCGTGCAATACATATTCATTAGTAAAATATTCAAACCGCCAGGGGAGTGATTGACAGGTGAGATGTATGAGTGGTGTTACTTAGCCATTGTTTCATAATACCTCCCAACTTCCATTCAGACAACACAATATTCCTTCAGTTAATTGCTTGTCAGGAAAGCACGCAGGTCTGAGACAGTGATATAATGCCTTTGCTTTGTTGACTGGCAACAAGATCTGTCTGAAAACTCACTAATGAAACGGATGCGGGGAAACTTCCAATTCAAGAATGATGACTTTGCCACTCATTTTTAAAATTCACTTACAAGGACAAGTTTGGATAAACTGTGATATAGAAAATTGTCCAGTTTAAGCCAAAAGTTGCTGGCGTTCTAAGGGATAAAAACCTGTGGAAAATTGTTTGCAGATGGTGCTAATAAAACAATTTTAAATGACAAAATTATGTATGAAACTTATGTTTAGAAGTCAGAAAGAGAGCCGTCAAGCTAATTTTTAACTGCTAGTGAACGTATTAAATTGGCTTTGATGCCTCTAGTCTAGTGTGATCTGTAATTACTATAGAATTTAACGCACACTGTACCTTATAATTCACAGCTTGTGATTAGATTGCTGTGCAAATTGACATGAACAGCTGTGTTCTGTTACATAAAAAAAAACATATGGCCTTCTAAAGACCGAAAGAAAAAAAATAAAGAGAAAATCTTATGAAAAGTCAGATCTATACTATCATAAACCAGATGAGCAAATCTGAATTGAGGACTTCAGCAAAGTTCGAGAAAATGCAATTATTGTTATGTTTTTGATAATGTAAGAACAATCACAGATATATTCCAGCGTAAAATTAAGATGTTTGACGTAGAGCGTCAAAACGGTAAGACTTTAATGAATACTGAGATGCTAAGAACACAACACAACTACCGTTAACGCAGGACACAGAACTAAGGGTGTGTTTACCCGACAACGATAAACGCTATTGTTAACGCTAAAAACGGACACGTTTTTTTCTTTGTACAGATGACAACGTTATCAAAATGATCCCCGTTCCTATGGTGGGCCAGTAGTGCACAACACCATGGAATTTAAAAAGCAAACATAAGTTCACAACAAAATCAAGCCACAACACAACGGACACAAGCCTCAACACAACGAAAATGCTCTTGACCACTAGGGCTCTCGGAGAGCAGTGATGTTAGTTCCCTTTCGTTCGGGAACTCCTACGTCTCGTCGGAGGAGTTTCCAACGAATTGGGATCACGCTAGGGAGACCAATTGCCTTCGAGTGAACTAAAACGAGCCAATAAGTATTGGCATGCAAGATTTGCATTCCGCGGCCCGCCTACCAGTGCGGGTATAAAGGCGGAAGCAAGCGCATACACAAACGCTTTTAGCTTCGGAGCCGACCGATTGTGTCCTCTCTGAGTGAATGAGCTTTAAGAATGTATTTTTCTTACGAGCTACGAGTCTGCTGTTTCGGGAGGGGATCTCTCTGTGTTGGTGAGATGGCGTTTCAGCGACCGCGCGGTTTCCTGTCTACCGGCTGCATCTATATGCTGTTAATTCAAAAGCTGTTTTCACAGCTGGTAAACGGTTGAGTGCGCACAGCGGGCTTGCAGTTTCCCCGCTGTGTTGCCGCGTTGGGTCCCTGTGTGCTTCAGCACGATAGAGAGTACTTTCTTCCTGAAAGAGCAACACGAGTGAAGATCGCGTCCTTTTCAGGATGACGTTTCACTCGTGTATTTCTGGATGCGATCGTTTCCTGTCCTTATTTGACGGCCACGTTCATTGTTTCACATGCCTAATCAGTGTGTGAGACTACGTTCGTGGGTGGTTCATGTTCTCTCAGGAGTGCATGACCACGTCGGCACGTTGTTCGTCTCCCCTTTCTCGTAAAGGCTTGAGCCGCTCAGCGTGCCGTGTGCCGTCGAGCGCCGGCTGACAGCGCGGGTTGTCACGGCAACCCAGCGCGCGTCATTCGGCGCTCAAGATGCGCGGTCAAGATCAAGACTCGTGTGCCTCTGTGAGGTGAGTCCCTTTGCTTATTTCCCGATCTAGTTTCTCTTCTGGTGCACCAGGGGAGGGCTACTTTGGCAAATAACATTGGTGATCTGAGGGTTCAGTGAGCACGAGCCACTCACTCCTCTAGCGCATCGCAAACATGCTGAGACTGTGTTCGTGGGTGGTTTATGCTTTCTTGTGAGAGCATGACCACGTCAGCACGTTGTTCGCCTGCCTGTAGGCTTGAGCGCCCGGCGTGCTGTGTGTCATCAAAGCGATGGCCACGTTCACTATCTTGCATGCCTGGTTGACGGCCACGATCACGGTTTCACATGCCTAATCAGTGTGTTGAGACTGCGTTCGTGGGTGGTTCATGTTCTCTCAGGAGTGCATGACCACGTCGGCACGTTGTTCGTCTCCCCTTTCTCGTAAAGGCTTGAGCCGCTCAGCGTGCCGTGTGCCGTCTAGGCTTTCGGATGGGTCTCTGGTCCTTCTCATGAGGGATCAGGCATTTCATTCGGGGCCCCAGGGAGGACAGATGTCGATCGCTACATCGGAGAGAGGGCTGTTATACTCTGACTTTGATGATGAGTTCCCAGTGTTCTCATGCTGAAGATTCAGACTTAACAGCCACACTTTCCTGGGCTGTTCTAAAGTGCCTGGATGTGTGTGAAGAATTTTGGCAGTATGGAAGCATTTTGGTGCCAATATGGCAAGCCAAACATGCCTAAATCTGCAGAAGTTTTTCCTCTCTCACTACCACTGCACGTGCGTAGTTCTAACTCGGGGTTGAGCTGTGCTTAGTGACTGACCGTGATAAGTCACAGCGCTGGCCCTCGGTTAGACGATGTCCACACTGTGGTCCAGAAGCACCTCAAAACCAGCCCGCTCGGAGTTGTTTTCCCCCAGCAAAAGGAAAGGGAAACAACCCTGAGAGGAGCTACTCAGAGTATGTGACGTTCTGCTCTTGGGAGTGCGTGTCATCACCACTCCTTCCCCCGGGGAGGGCCGGGTGGAGAATTCGTTTCTGTTCCGCCGCTGGTTATTCAGAATCAGCGGTACCCAAAGTTTGAGCAGTCCACTTCCTCTGAGTAGTTCACGGGCCCCAGCGCTCAGATGGCAGTGACGCCGCCACGGCCTCGTCACTCTCGTCTCTCGCTGGGTGAGGGGAAATCAGGATTCGATGCCCCCAGGCCTCGTTCCTCATTTCCCCTCACGGTCGAGACTGGCAGTCAATAAGACCAGTTTCCTCCGTCCGAGCGAGACTGGTAGTCCAGGACGACGCTCCATTGCCTCGCCACTATCAGTCTCCTCCGTCCAAGAGGGTCAGAATGGCAGTGTGCGACGCCACGTTGCCTCGCCGCTCTCATTCCCCTCACCCCAGCGCTCAGACGACAGTGTCGCCGCCACGGCCTCGTCACTCTTGTCTCCCGCTGGGCAAGGAGGTGCGGAAACCTGGACCCGACGCTTCCATGCCTCGCTCCTCGTTTCCCCTCCGTCCTTCGCCTCGGAACAGCCCGCAGTCGAACGCCTCCGGGCCTTCCCTGCCGTCTGCCCCTCGGTGGAAGCAGGTAGGTGTTGCCCTGCACACCCAGACCTCTCTCTCGGCCGCAGCAATGCCTCCGGAGTCAGGTCCCTGCCTTCCACTTCGCTGCCCCTCCGCGGGTGCGCCGGTGGTTCGGGTGGGCTCGCTGGTACTGTCTCTCGAAGCCTGGTTAGTGCTTCCGAGGCCGTCCCGCTGGCTCATCCGCACCATTCGGCTCGGCTATGCAATTCAGTTTGCCCGCCGGCCTCCCAAGTACAGGGGTATCCGCTTCACTCGTGTGCGGGCGGATCGCGAGCCCCTGTCTTTGTGAAAGAGATCGACGTCCTGCCTGGCGAAGGACCCGATCGTGCCGGTCCCTCCAAGCCGAGATGAATCCCTGTTTTTTAACAGCCCCTAACCTTCCATTTCCATTGTACCCAAGAAAGGCGTGGTTACGAACCGATCCTGGACCGCGAGTCTTGAAACGGAGCCCTGCACAACTCCCGTTCAAAATGATCACGCAGAAGCGCATCTTCGAATGCATCCGTCCCCAGATTGGTTTTGCAGCTAATCGACCGCTGAAGGACGCGTACTTTCATGTCTCGATCTTCCTCGACACAGACCCTTTTCTTCGGTTTGCTTCGAGGTCGAGCATTTTCAGTACAAGTCCTACCCTTCGGCCCTGGCCCTGTCGCCCGCGTGTCTTCACGAAATTCGTGGAGGCCCGCCATTGTTCCCATGAGAGAACATGGCGTTCGCATCCACAAACTATCCTCACCGACTGACTATAATAGCTCACTTCGCGAGAATCTGTTGTGCGAACACAAGGGACTGGTGCTGCTCCAAACACCTCAGCCGTTTGGGTTCTTCAGGTCAACTGGGACAAGAGCAAAACTCTGCCCCACGCAGAGGAATCTCTTATTTCGGTATGGAGTTTTGACTCGGGTCGGTTAGAACTGCGCGCCTCTCATAGGAGCGCGTCCAGTCAGTGCTCAACTGACTGCCTTAAGTCCTTTCAAGGCAGGTCAGGCGTTCCACTAAACACTTTCACAGGGCTCCTGGGGCATATGGCAGCCTCAAGGCCGCAGTGACGTCCGTTCGGCATAGGCTTCATATGAGGAACACTTCAGCAGCCGGCTTCACGATCGAGGTCTCCGAGATGGGACGTGGCCAGAGCGGCCGTTTCCGGGTCAACATTACCCCGCACTGTCCGCCAAAACCTTCAGTCCCCTGGTCGGACCCCTGCGTTTTCTACGGGCCCCGGAGGTCCGCCTACCCAGGTGTCCCATGCTGCGTTGTGTTTCACAGATGCCTCCTGCCAGCGGTGGGGGGCCACGTACACGGGGATGCAGGTTCAGGTCTGTGGACGGGCCACAACTGCAATTGGCACATCACTGCCTAGATTGGCAAGCATACGTCTATAGCTCTGTTGCCCTTCAGGGGGCTGCTCTCTGCCGAGACAAGTATGGCCGTACGGACATGTCACTGCGCCCCGTGTGCGTATCATCTACCATACAAGGTGGTCTACTTCCCGTCGTATTTGCGACTGTTTCTCGCCCGCCACTCTCCTCCTATGGAGTCAGAAGCATCTGAGGGTGCTTCAGGGGCCATTCACGTCCCGGTGTGCTCAAAACCGTGTGGACCCGACGAGCTCTCACACTCACGGCTGCCGACTCTTCCCCGGGAGAATGCGATTCCATCCCCAGGTGGTCCAAACTGATTTGGGGCGTCCATCGGAGCCGCTCAGATAAATATCTGTTTGCTCTTCGGACACGACCCATTGCCATGGTTTTTATTTTCTGACCGAGGGATCGCTCGGCACAAGGTGCACTGGGGGCCAACACAGTTCTGGCCCCGGGCCGTTCGCAAGTAGCGTTTCCCCCCAGTGAGCCTTCTTTGAACAGCTTTGTCAAGGTTCCAGGGAGGACGAGGAGCAGGTCCTGCTCGTTTGCCGGCCGTATTGGCCCAACCGGCACTTGGTTTCGTGGAAACTCGTGCCTACCTCGCGACAGCCCCTCCTTGGCCGATTCCGCTGAGAAGGACCTCCTTTCTCAGAGACGGGGCAACCCTGTGGCACCCGCGTCCAGACCATCTGAGACTCCATGCGTTGTCCCTGGACGGGACGCGGAGGTTCTAGGTGGCCTACCACAGCTGTGGTAGACACCATCACTTCCGCTAGATCCCCTCCCCACGAGGCGCCTCTATGCGTGGAAGTGGAACCGTTTTCGTCGATTGGTGTTCCTCCCGCCGGGAAGCACCCCTGAACTTGCCTCGATGGAGAGTCGTGCTTTCCTTGCCTGCAAGAATGGGTTGGAGCGAAGGCTGTCTCCCTCCGCACCCTCAAGGAGTATGTGTTAGCCCGTATACACTTATCACGACACAGTTGAAGGTAAGTTCGTTGGGGAAGCACGACCTGGTCGACAGATTCCTTAAAAGGGTCTAGGAGACTAAATCCTCCTCGTAATTTCGCACCCCGCTACCCTATCTCTGGTGCTCAAGCACTCCGAGTCCCCCTTTTTGACCCTTGCCTCAGTGGAATTGAATAATCTTGTCCTATGAAGCAGCTCTCCTGTTGGCTTTGGCTTCTTTTTAAGAGGGTAGGGGACTGCAGCTGCAGGCTTTTTCGGTCGATCGAAATCGTGCCTAAGTTCGTCCCGGGCCTTTCTCACGTTACCCTGAGACCCCGCTCGGATATGTGCCCAAGGTTCCTATCACCCCTTCGTGGACCAGGTAGTGAACCAGCAAGCGCTGCCTCTTGGAGGGGCCGACCACAGCCCTAGCTTTGTCCTCTGTCCCCGTCCGCATGTCCCTGCGGTTTATGTGACAGAACGCAAAAGCTTCAGGACCTCCAGATCAGCTCTTTGTTTGTTACGGAGGCCAGCAGAAGGGGAAGTCTGTCTCCAACAGAGGTTTAGCCCACTGGTTAGTGGATGCTATGTCCGGGCTTACTTAATCCCAGGACGTCCTTGCCCACCCAGGTTTTGACGGCTACACTCTTGCTAGGTGTTGCCTCTTCCTGGGCTTTGGCTCAAGGCGCCTCGTAACAGACATCTTAGAGCTGCGGGCTGGCGACACCTAACACGTCGCTAGGTTTTATACCTCCGTGTTGAACCTTTTTCCTCCCGTGTACTCGCTACGGCCAGTAGCGCGACAATTAATTGTGTCGGCTTGCTACGCCATTCCCGCCCTGGGCCAGATCCGTGCGTCTTTTTTGCTCCGTTGGTTTCCCCCCCCCCCCCCCTTCCTCAACAAACGCTAACTCTTCTGAGTTCCCTCCATCATCCCTCCGGTTCCCTCCGGCACCAGGCGAGGCGATCGCCCGGCGCAGGTCCTTTTACCTCTCGTGAGGAGTTGTTATTAGACTAGTGGCCATAACAGTGGTCCCTGTCGCAGACCCATTTCTCCACGTTCCAGCTACCCCTCCGGGTTAAGCTCCGTGTCTCCCCACAGACCCGTTCTGACGTCGCTTGCTGAGTACTCTCTCCCACCCCCCGGTGCTGGGACTAACCTCAAGGACTGCGTATTTTTACTACCGCACGATAGTAACAGACGGTTTTTCCAGTGCCTCCCTTCGGGCAGGGGGGCTTCCGCAGCGTTCCCCTCCTACGGGTGGCACGCTTTCCCCCATGTTTATCCGATCCACTGAGCGGTCTTTGCGGAACAGCAAGTGTGATTCTTCCTAGCTAGCTCCCTCATATATAAGAAACTATGCCCAGGGAGCTAAGCTGGGCCTGGAGGGGTCAGCAAACCATGGGCGTTTTGTTAGGGATCCCAATTTCTGTTGGAATCTCCTCTGAAGCGAGACGTAAGGAGTTCCCGAACGAAAGGGAAACGTCTCGTTACCAAAAGGTAACCCTCGGTTTCCCTGAGTATGGAACGGAGACGTCCTCGTCCCGTCCGCCATGCTGCTGTACCTTCGCGGTAGGACTGGACAACCGTTCGCTCCTCAGCGAAAAACGTTTGTGTATGCGCTTGCTTTCCTCCGCTTTTATACTCGGACTGTAGCGGCCGCTGAATGCAAATTCTTTGCATGCTAAAAGTTTATTTGGCTCGTTTTAGTTACTCGTAGGCAATGGTCCTCCCTAGCGTGATCCCAATTCGTTGGAAACTCCTCCGACGAGACGTCTCGTTCCCTACTCAGGGAACGAGGGTTACCAACGTAACCGAGACCGTTATAACTACATTTCTCATTTGTTACTGCAACAATATTTACAATGAACTATAGGTAAACAGGAGTTTTACTAGTCAAATACTGTTTAGTTTTTACGCAAGTAACCTTTGTAAGTTTTCTTAAAGTGAACTAACATCATACGTATGAGTTTAATATTTCTATAATATTATTGTACTTTAAGTATACAACTATGTTCTATTTAGGTATGGAATTTTTTATACTTGAAATATAGACTATCTTTAAACCTCTTTTCCATTTAAAAAAAACATTTATTTTAGCTTTATGCATCCTTTTTTTAATTAACGCATGAATCTGGGATAATTTCATTAAAAAAAAGCAAACCTTTTAAACAAAAGCTGAGAAAATCGCTTCTTTTTAACGCAGATGGGATATCAGTAACATAACAGATTTAATGTTAATAGATTTTTGATAAGAGTGAATTCATTCACACCCAACAAAGCAGTTTTATTTCTGTTTTAATGTTTGCATGATCAATGATGTTTTCACAAATGTAGCAATCTTCCAATACTGCCTTCTTCACCCTGTGTTTTTGATCAATTCTTACTAGAAGATAAAAGTAATAGCAGCGCCACCTACCATATAAAACGGGTAAAACAGATACCGGAAAATTCAAGTCAAAGGTCTGCAAAGAGTAAAGAAGATTTTAAGAAAATTCTTAAAGTACACTATCATGGAACTAGCCAACACAAACATTCAGATAACAGAGTTAGGACATAACTGTTTTCTTTAAAATCAATATTTTCAAACACTGTAAGTTTATAAGACTATAGGCCCTACTCATCAAAAACACAATCCAAGTATATCTAAGAATATTCATTATACTTTTTAAAGTTATATCTCGATCAAAAGTCTGAGTACAAGTAATTGGCCTAATACCTTTTCTGTCTGTATAAATCAAGTGTACTATAAGTTTGCACTTCTAATATATTTTTTTTAGTTTAAAAAAAAGAAGTATACTAATAGAGCATACTTCCAATAAACTCTTTTTCGAAATGGTTTCATTTTCTAACATTTTTTTCGAAATGTGTGTTTTTTTCCCCCCCCACTTTAAAGTGGTTACTGACAAAGCTTCTCCATACAGACCCTAATATCGATCGTGAAATTTTCGTTACCGACTATTAGCATTGTTTATCCAATAGATACTCAGCTGCAGACCCACAGTGCCCATATGTCACAGCAGGAATCAGGCCAGCACTCTCTAGTCGATATTTTTAACACTGCCCTAGTTTAATCTATGTCTGCCAGACAGGATACAGCACATCCTCCTCAAAATATTCTCACTGTGGACAATTCATTAATGCAGTTCCTGGTACTTTAATGTAGAACATGTCCTACCTCCCAGAATTTGCTTTCTCTCTAGCTTGATCAATAAGACCAGTAAGCATTGTAAGCATTTGTAAGGTTTTAGCAGGCAACACAAACTCCTAGTGGTTGGCAAAAAGTATGGACTAAAATATAGTTTCTGCTATAGATCATGTTTTCCAATCTTTTTACACCACTGATCCCAAAATAAGGGACCTTAAATTTAGAGTTCAAAAATCAAATGGACAGTTTCTTAGTTTATATGGAATTTTGTTCATATTAATTTTAAAGTATTTAATCTGTGCATGCTAGCTATAAAAAGGCAGCTTTTATTACGTTAATATACTAAAACCCAATTTATACCGTGAAACATGAATAAATTAATATTAGATATATGTGTAAATAATATTTGGAATTATTCGATTTCATCACCCTACTCACTAATCAACGGCTAATTTACTAACTAGAGTACAGTATTGTTTAAAAGATTAGAATAATTAAAAGTTTGTATGTTTAATGTATTAATAATTGTATTTTATTTAATAAATATCAAAGAAATACCAAATCTATAAAAGTACAGACAGACTAAATAAACTTTTAAAGGCTAATTTTGACTGTCAAAGAACCCTTGAGTGGAAATATTTGCCTTCAGTTTTTTTTTTTATTTTTTCATTAAAAATCTGCACAAGAACAAACTATGCCTGCCGAGGTTAGTGCAGTTTTTTACATTTAAAATGTATGTAAAATTACTGAATTATTGGGGGTAGTGTTCGCCATGCCCAGACTTGTTCCTGGAATGTATGGACCTTTTTTTGCTGGCCTTTAGCTCACAAACCCTTTGTGCCTCTTTCTATTTTTGCACTTGTATTCATTCTCCAATTTCCTCAGGAACTGGTTGATAAAGGAAACAGTTGGACTTTTCATTCATAATAGTGGAGAGTTTTAGCTAATACGTGCAATATATAACTCTGATTAAAGCATGTGTGCAATTATAGTCCCATATAAGTATAATATAGACTGGTCATTAAATGCCTTCATTTTTTTCCCTTCAAATATGAGCTCAATGAACTATTATTCTAAACACTTGAGACAATAAAATGAAAGATTTCACTGGAAAGTGAATGTTAAAGGCTGCATCTAAAACACTATCTGAATACATACTTTTTTACGTACTTGTGACTCATTTTTCTTATTTATATTTTTATTGCAATTAACAAAAGTAACACATACAAGGTATGAACACTACCATGAGACATACTAAACGTTCCCTTTCGTGGTCACTCTCCGAGTTAACGTCGGAATGAACGACGAAATGGGCGGTTTCGCTTTAGATCACCTATCGCATCGAGTATACAAAAACGAGCCAATGGCAAAGAAATGCCATGGGTCTGCGGAATTTGCATAGACGTACTCCGCCCCACCCTCGTGGGTATAAAAGGAGGACTGCCGGCAACATGCAGATATGTTTTCGCTTCGGAACCAGTAGTATCTCCTCACATCCACAGCCATTTATGACTACACTCTACCGAGACGAGCCAATTCTCCGGTGTATGGTGTGATGGCGATCTGCAGACGGTTTCACAGTTGCCCTGCAGATCGTGCAGTGATCTGGCCAGTTGAGTGTGTTCTCCCCCCTGCTTGCTTCACATCGCGGAGTGTTTTTCTCCTCTCACTCACAAAAGAGCTCGCCATAATCGCGGCAGTCTTTTTAAAGACGGCTCGCCCGTCTTTAAAAAACAAAAAAAGTGGCGGCAGATGGTAACGGACTCTGATGTGGGCGAGCGAGCGCGTTCTAGTGTGTAGGGCTTTTATCATGCTTGTACAGCGCTCGTGGGTGATTCATGATCTCTCGGGAACTGGATCATCGCGTCCATTTATGTCGAGACTCAATGAACTCGCAAGAGTGAGAGTCCCCTCAATCCACACCCCGATCACGCCCCCCGCCCCCCAAAAAAAGAAAAAAAATAACGAGGGAGCTACTTCGGCAGAGGGCCAGGAGTACCTGAGGGATATAGTCTGGATCAAGGCCCGACTATTCTTCCTCCCCCAGCTCCCTCCTGTGTGAACGTTGCCCGCTAGTGAACCTCCGATTCCCCGCGAGTCGACCTTCGGTGGCCCGCGAGTTTCGTTATGAAGCTCCAGAGGAAGAAGCTTATGTCCGTTGTAACATCATAAAGGTGGGCTTGGTTCTCTTGAAGTGACGACTCCGTCCAGCTGCCACCTTCTGTGGTTATGCTGTGTCCTGAGTCTGATCCGGAGATGACGGCCATGCTTTTCCCTGGACGATTGGTTTTTGGGTAAGGGGCGCCGACCCGCGTCCACGGCAAACCCCAATATCTTTCCTCCCGACGTGCCATGATGAGATCTCGATGTCCTGAAAGACCCCCCGTGTACTTCTCAGGACCGCTCGATGGCTCAACCGCCTTTCCCCCCTCACGGGGCCTGCTGCCATGTGGTACACTGGGGTCCCCCCGTTGAAGCGCTCTTTGTCGATGCTACTGGTCCTCAGAGTCATCCCGGCGCTATCCAAAGCACCCTCGAAGCCTGAGTTCTTTTAGTCTACACTAGTTCTGTGAGAATTCCTATAGTGCCACAGGACAGGCACCCCCCACGCATCCCATGACCGTTCTGTGGACTACCCGCCCAGATGCTCATGGTTAGCATGAGGGCGGGACTGACCTCGAGGCTCTTAAAGAGCAAACCAAAAAGCGCGGCGCCACTGACCTTGCTCTCCGAGCAGGCCAAGGTGGCCGTGCCTCTCCGCTCCAGGTGATGTTTACCCACTCTGGGACTGACCGGTCGAATGTGCTGGAGTCGGCAGAATCTCTGCTCACCCCCGCACGTCCCAGGTCGCCTCTTCGGTTCGGCGGTGGCGGTAGAAGTTCTTCTGCCCAATAGTTCTTAAAACCGCACCGGAAGTCAGATTCGAGGTTGGTTCCTGCCGACGGCCCCCGCCGTCCGCTCAGTCCCTCCAGTCTGCCAACCGCCGAAGGCACCCTCCCACGGTTCCATCCCCCCCTTCTTTTTCCGGGCTGGCTTGTAAGAACAGTTGGGCGGATGCCTCAGCCCTCTAAGCCCCGCCCCCCGCTAGGCGCCGGTTTTAAGCCGCGGCTTTTGAGATGGGCTGCTCAGAGAATGGAACTCAGTTGCTTTTCCAGGAGTTGGTAGCAGGGCACACTCACCTTTTCCCGGTGGAGGGCTGGGGAAGAAATTCCTATTCAGAAAGAACTGACCTCTCGCTCTCGTCTCTGAGCACAACAGAGTTCTCGGACGACAACAGAGCCGCCGCCCACCCATCCGAGCTCTCCCTCGTCCCCCTCTGTTCCCCAGAGTCGTTCACACGCGTGCCGTCCACAGGACCAGGCATCGTCCCTGTCCCCACTCTGCCCAGACCCCTGCCAGAGCAGCCCCCGTGGGAAACCTGTCCTTCCCTGGCCCTCGCCTCTGACAGGGCGCGTATGTTAACTGGCCCCCACACTGGATCGCTATGGCTGGTTCCACGTCCGGCCAGTTTACTCCAGCTTTCGCTGCCGGGTCCTCCGGGACCACCCCTGTGGGTCCGCATGACCCCGCTGGTTCAGTTTCCTGGGAGCCTGGCTAGATCTTCCCCCAACTGGTCCCGCTGGGTCGCCCCGCACCATCAGGCTCGCTATGCGATTTCATTCGCACGGTCCTCCTCCCGATACAGGGAGTCCGCACCACTTTGGTCGGTGGCAACGCCGCCGATCATGCGAGCAGAGATTGCCACTCTGCTGGCGAAGGGTGCAATCAGACGTCCCTCCAGCCGAGATGAGGTCCGGCACTACATCCCTTCACTGTTCCCCAAGAAACCGTGGTTACGACCAATCCTGACTGCGAGTAGTGAATCGCTTCCCTTTACCGATCCGTTTCACAATGCTCACCCCAAAACGCATGTTCGAGTGTTGCGGCCCCAGGATTGGTTGCACGATCGACCTGAAGGAAGCCTACTTTCATGTCTCCATCCTCCCTCGACAACAGACCGTTCCTCGTTTTGCTTTCGAGGGGCAGGCATACCAGTACGCGGTCTCTCCGTTCGGGTAGCCCTGTCTTCCTCGCGTCCTTCACGAAGGTCCGTCGAGGCAGCCCTTGTTCCCCTTCGGGTTCACGGGGTTCGCATCCCTGAACTATCTCGACACTGACTGACCTAGCTCACTCTTAGACCTAGTGGCAACACAGGGATCTTGTGCTCCGCACTAGTCCCGTTCTGGGCCTTCGGGTCAACTGGGATAAGAGCAAACTTTGCCCCGTGCAGAGGAATCTCTTTTCTTTCTCGGTATGGACATCGACTCGGTCGCCAAGTCCTGAGCAGCTTACGAGCGAGCGCGCGCAGTCACTGCTACTTGTCTGAGACAAATACAGGCAAAGAAAGGCGGTTGCCACTGAAACATTTTCAGAGGCTCCTGGGCATATGCATCTGCAGGGATCCGCGGTGACGCCGTCATGATTGCTTCATATGAGACCCGCTTCAGCTTTGGCTTTATCGCGACCGATGGTCCCAGGTGGGCATGGCAACAAGGCAAGCTAGCTACGATTTCCAGTACTTCGAGCTGTCCGTCAGACCTTCACCCCGTGGTTGAACCTCCAGTTTGAGCCTCAGGGCTGGTGTCCCCCTGGAACGAGTGTCGAGGCATGTTGTTGTGTTCAACAGATAACTCCACCACGGGCTGGGGGCGCCATGTGCAATGTCATGCTGCCGGCGGGCTCCTAACAGCCCCCAGCGCCTATGGCATGTCAGATTTGCCTCGAGTTATCTGGCAGTAACGCCTTGCTCTGCAAAACCACTTCAGAGCGCTGCTCATGGTCAACACGTACTAGTCCGATCAGACAATACCGCCACAGTAGCGTACATCAACCATCAAGTGGTCTACGCTCCCGCCGTAGATGTCGCAACATATACTCGCCCGCCACCTCCTCCTATTGGAGTCAGAAGCACCTAGGACCTGAAGCTATCACACCCCCGGAGCCTGAACTGTGCTGCCCGACGAGCTGTCACTGCTTCAGCCCCTCCCTGGAGAATGGCACTCCATCCCCAGTCGTCCAGCTGAAATTGGGGGTCCAGTTTGGCACGCACAGATAGATCTGTTTGCCTCCCGCGACTCATCCCATTGCGCCGCAGTTTTATTCTCTGACCGAGGCACGCATGCACGGATCACTGGGCACAGCTGGCCGCTGGGCCGCAACTAAGCGTTTCCCACAGTGAGCCTTCTTGCGCAGCTCTTCGCAAGGTCAGGAGGACGAGGAGCAGTCCTTCTGTTGCGCCGTAAACTGGGCCCACCCGGACTTGTTCTCCGAACTATGTGCACCTCGCGACAGCCACCACCTCCTTGGCCAATTCCTCTGAGGAAGGACCTCCTTCACAGGGACCGGGGACACACTGTGGCACCCTCGGTCCCTAGATCTCTGGAACCTCCACGGTGTTGCTTGCTCCTCGACGGGACGAGACAGGTTTGAAGTACCTCTACCACCTCGGTGGTGGCTACCATCACTTCACGCTAGAGAGCGTCGTCCACGAGATCACGCTGGATCCTCATAACTTAGAAACGCGTGTGCAGTGGAAACCTCTTCGACAATTGGTGTCTCTCTTCGACCGCCGAGAGACCCCCGGAGGTGTTCGATCAGTTTTTCCGTGCTTTCCTTCCTTCAAGATGGGTTGGAGCGAAGGCCTGTCTCCCTCCACCCTCAAAGTTATGTTGCCGCATATAGCCGCACCCACGACTTAGTGGAAAGTAAGTCCATAGGGAAGCACGACCTGATCGCAGGTTCATGAGGGGGGGGCGAGGAGACTGAAATCCATCCTCGCTACACCTCTCGTTCCCTCTTGGGACCTCCAGTGGTCTTAAGTGCCCTGCAGAGTGCTCCCTTTGAGCCTTTGCAATCATGGAGCTTAAGTTCCCTGTCAATGAAGACAGCGCTCCTGATTGCATTGGCCTCTCTCAAGAGGTCGGGACCTTCACGCATTCTCCGTTGATGAAGCGTGCCTGGGAATTTCGCCGGCGCGGTTCTCACGTGATCCTGGAGACGCGCCGGCTTGGAAATGTGGCCAAGGTTCCTACCACCTCCCTGGGGCCCGGGCCAGGTGGTGAACCTGCAAGCGCTGCTGCCCTCGGAGGAAGGCGGACCCAGCCTTGGCACTGCCTGTCCAGTAGGCGCTCTCCGCCTTATGTTAGACAGGGACGCAGTTGTTTCAGGACCTCAGGACCAGCTCTTGTCCCTGTTTATGGTGGGAAGCTGAAGGGAAAAGCTCTCTCCAAGCAGAGGTTTTCTCACTGGATATGGACACCATTGCCTTTGGGCAATACGCAAACAGCAAGGCCGACCGTGCCCCCTTAGTGTGTGTCTGCCACTCCCCACCGAGTGTGCATCCTCTTGGGCTCTAGCGCATGCGCCATCCTGGCAGACATCTGCAGAGCTGCAGGCTGGGCGACACCGAACCATTCCCGCCAGAATCTATATGTCTCCGAGTGGAGCCAGTGACCCACGTCATGTACCTCTGTACTCGCCTCAACTTAGCTAGTACGGACCCGCTCAGTGTCTTCGCTTGCTCGCATCATTTATCCACTCCACGGACTGGATACGTGCGATATTCTGCCAGGTGAGCTTCTTTCTTCTTTCTCCGAAAGCCCTGAAGTTCCTCCAGCAACCCTGAGCTAGGCCAGTGTCTAGTGCCTGGGCGTCGGCAAGTGCCACCGGGTGCATGTTCCCTTCCCTCCCATGAGCTACCCCCACACGTGTTTTCCACTTTAAGCCTTTCTGAGCCATGTTGTCTTTCCCTCGGCAAGCCACCTTGCTAACCCCCTGATGTTGAAATAATCCACCTGCGCTGACATCCTCAGTTTCTCCATATGTTTTTCCCTTCGGGTCATATTTGGTATTTTCAAATGCCGCGCCCCACCCCCACCACGCCCCCCCCCCCACTGGGTTGGTGATAATGCATATTTCCCTTAAAAGCTAGTTGGGATATGCTTCCCATTGTACCTTGATATTCCTGTGCTAAATTAGAGTCCTTCGTCCAAAATATCTCGAGGGCTCAGGATTTACGCAGTCACTGGAAGACAGCTGTGAAGGTGGCGTGATTAGACTGGTAACCCCATTTGCGTCATTCTCCGACGTACACTAACTCGGAGGACCACGAAAGGAAACAGTCTCGTTAGTATGTTAACCCACCCATCGTTCCCTGAGTAGTGGAACGAGACGTTACGTCTTCCTGCCACTTCCGCTGTACCGCGGGATCGCCTTAGTTCAGTCTTGGCCTCCCTCAGTCGAAGAAACATATCTGCATGTTGCCCGCGTCCTCCTTTTATACGTCCACGAGGTGGGCGGATACGTCATGCAAATTCCGCAGACCCATGGCATTTCTTTGCCATTGGCCTCGATTTGTATACTCGAAAATCGATAGGTTTTCTAAGCGAAAACCCGCCATTTCGTCGACAGTCCGACTAACGTCTCGGTTCCCCTAGTCAGGAACGAGGGTTACTTACGTAACCGAGACGTTTTTTATTAAGAATCCCCTCACTTACATTTGTTATGTTGTCATTGTCCCATGTGACCCTACAGCATCAGTTGTGCTGCTTTTTCGCTGCCATTTACAAATCCTCTCCTTTTGGAATGTGCACTTTAAAAATCATGTCGGAAGTAGAAGGTCATCCGGGTAATATTAAGCCTACTGTTTTAATATCTGTAAATTCGGACATACTACACTTTTTTTCACATACTATATTGTAGTGCCAAAATTCATATTTGGATGCAGCCCAATCTTATGTGCAAATAAGCAGATGACTGTGCATGCATAAGTGTTTTGGTGACTGTATTGAGTGCAATCTGACCTTGTAATGCCATGAAAGGATTTCAAGACTTGTGTGTTCCAGAGCCGAACAGTTTTTTTTCATTTTCCCCATAGAATCATCCGGGATTTGTTCATTGAGGCTTTTCAATGCTACATATCTTGTCACTCTAACTATATATCATTGTCCCTCAACCCGCTGCATATTTTTTGACAGAACGCTCTGCACAACAAACAGAAGAACAACTGGAATTCTCAGAATGGATGTGTTTCATCCAGCATTGTTTTTTTGGGCAAAAAACATCCAAATTCACAGTTTATAAAAGCAAATATTCAGCAAGGGTTTGAACTGGGCTGATTATAGAATGTACTGTAGTATGAGTAAAATAAATATTTAGAGTTGATGAGTTTTTTTTTCCCTTTCCTCCACTGGGTCGATTCCAAGCCCTGAGGCAAGCCCAGCAGGCAGACCGCGAGCTGTTCCGGAGCTTGCTGGACCGGAGTTTCGAACGGAAGGGGCTTCCCACAGCTCCCCTCCCGGCGCTCACATGGCATTATCGAAGATGGGGGTCTCGGACGATCCCAAGGCCTTCGTGGATTTATTTGAACGAACAGCCGAGGCATGTGGGTGACCGTTGACCAGCTGGCCGGTACGGCTGATACCCTGTTGTCCTGCTGTCGGGGGGAAGCCCAGAAGGCTGCACAACAACTGCCCGTTCAGAACCTCCTGGTATACGCCGATTTAAAACGAGCCATTCTCCAGAGGGTCGGCCTTAACCCTGAACAACACCGCCAGCGCTTCCTTTCACTGGACCTGGCAGAAGCAGGCCGACCCTTTGTTTTGGCGCAGCAGCTCCGGGACTCGTGCCGCAAATGGCTGTTGGCCGGAGGAGGCAACGCCGAGGCCATCATCAACAAGGTGGTACTGGAACAGTTCGTCTCATGGCTACCGAAGAGGACTGCCCAGTGGGTCCAGTGCCACCAGCCGGCGTCGCTGGATCTGGCCATCCAACTGGCGGAGGATCAACTGGCGGCGTGCTCCGGGGGCGGCGAACCCCTGCCATCTATCTCTCTCGCTCTCTCTCCCCCTGTCTCTCTCTCTTCCCACTCCGCTAAGCCCGTTCCTTTTCCTAGGACCCGTTTTCCCGGACCACCGAGGGCACCTCCCCGTTGGAGGGCTGGAACAGAGGGTCCAGCCGGGTCACGTGGCTTCGTCAGGGGAGGGGGGCCGGGACACTCGGATGGGCTCGACGCGGTTCCTGCGCTCTCCCCATGCCAATTCCTTGACCCACTTCCTGCCACTAGGGCGGCTGGAAAGCCTGGGCCGGTCTGTTGGCGTTGCGGGGATCCGGGCCATTTCGTGGACCGCTGCCCGCTGATGGAAGTCGGGACATTGGTCCGGATCCCGGACGCCCCACAGGCCGCCCCCGATCAAGCCGGGTTATACCAGATACCTGTGAGTATTAAGGGGGGGTACCTATCAGGCCTTGGTGGATTCAGGTTGTAAAAATGAAATTCAGTATGTCATGGACCTGAGAGCAAAACTCCATACATTGGGGCGGCTCTCTATGGAGAATTTGCTTCAGGCTCAAGACAGACAAAGCCGGCTGTATAACAGGGGAACTAAGCTCCGAGAATTTACACCGGGAGATAAAAGTGCTCGTCTTACTACCAACCTCCAGCTCCAAATTGTTAGCGAAGTGGCAAGGACCCTTTGAGGTCACACAGCGGATAGGGGATCTCAATTATGAGGTAGTACGAACAGACAGGGGTGATTCATGGCAAATCTACCATCTCAACCTCCTAAAGAAATAGAGTGAGGAGGAGTCAGTGTTGCTTGCGACGGCAGTGAGTGGAGAGGAGGATCTCGGGCCAGAGGCGATCATCAAAGGGAAATCTCTCGCCCTGGCCCCGGGGGGGGGGGGGGGGGGGGGGGTGGGGGGGGGGGGGGATCACCTCTCAGCCTCGCAGCTCACTGACATTGCAAGGTTGCAAAAAGAGTTTGCCGATGTGTTTTTACCCCTGCCTGGTCGTACTAATCTAATCCAGCACCATGTTGAGACAGAGCCGGGCGTGGCAGTTCGTGGCCGGCCATACAGGTTGCCTGAACACAAAAAAAAGTGGTTCAGACAGAATTAGAGGCAATGCTGGAGATGGGAGTAATTGAGGAGTCCCACAGTGAATGGGCAAGCCCGATAGTTTTAGTTCCTAAAACGGACGGCTCGGTACGGTTTTGTTTGGACTATCGCAGGGTGAATGCAGTGTCGAAATTCGACGCTTATCCAATGCCGCGGATTGACGAGCTGCTTGATCGGTTAGGTACGGCTCGCTTTTATTCGACGCTGGACTTAACAAAAGGATATTGGCAGATCCCCTTGTCCCCCATGTCCAAAGAAAAAAACAGCCTTCACCACGCCGTTTGGGTTACACCAATTTGTAACGCTTCTTTTCGGGTTGTTCGGGGCTCCAGCCACGTTTCAGCGTCTCATGGACAGGATTCTGCGACCCCATGCTCCATATGCCGCTGCATACTTGGATGATATCATAATCTACAGTAATGACTGGCAGCGGCATGTGGACCATCTAAGGGCCGTCCTCGGGGCGCTGAGACAGGCGGGGCTAACGGCCAACCCGAAGAAGTGTGCAGTTGGGCGGGTGGAGGTAAGGTATCTGGGCTTCCACTTGGGTCATGGGCAGGTGCGTCCCCAAATTGACAAGACAGCAGCAATTGCAACCTGTCCTCAACCTAAGACCAAAAAGGAGGTGAGGCAGTTCCTGGGGCTGGCGGGATATTACAGAAGGTTTATTCCTGACTATTCGGACCTCACCAGCCCGCTGACTGACCTCACTAAAAAGGAGGTACCAGATACGGTCCAGTGGACGGAGAAGTGCCAACAGGCTTTTACACAGGTTAAGGCTGCTCTGTGTGGTGGCCCGCTCCTGCACTCTCCTAATTTCTCTCTCCCTTTTCTGTTGCAGACTGACGCGCCAGACAGGGGGCTGGGCGCTGTCCTGTCCCAGGTGGTGGAGGGGGAGGACCGCCCGGTGCTGTACATTAGTCGGAAGCTCTTGAAGAGAGAGACTAAGTACAGCACCATAGAGAAAGAGTGTTTGGCCATCAGATGGGCGGTCCTCACCCTGCGCTATTACCTCCTGGGGCGGGAGTTCACCCTCTGTTCGGATCACGGGCCCCTGCAGTGGCTCCACTGCATGAAGGACACCAACGCGCGGATCACCCGTTGGTATCTAGCTTTACAGCCTTTTAAGTTCAAGGTGATCCACAGGCCGGGGGTACAGATGGCTGTGGCTGACTTCCTCTCTAGGAATGGGGGGGGGGGGGGGGGAGCTGCAGGCCGGATGGCCTCCCGGCCTGAGTCGGGCGGTGGGGGTATGTGGCGGGGGAGGCGTGGTTCAGCGAGGTCTGCGACGAGAGAGAGAGTGGAGAGACGAGCGGGCGGTAAGTGAGTCAAGTGTAAAATGACTAACACCTGTGTCTCGTTGCAGTAATTGGCGTGGGGAGACCGTATAAAAGACAGACGGGAACCAGCGTTGAGAGAGAGAGGGCTGAGGACTCGTGGGGAACGCGGAAGCACGAGGACGTGACTGAAGCAAGTTATTGAGCACTTTGTGAGATTTATGTTGAGACGCGCATGTAGCGCGAGTGTAATCAGAGTTTATTGATTAAAATACCCACGAGCCTCAGCCAGCCGTCTCCGGTCTCCTTCCTTCTTACACGTTCACAACAAGGGAAATACTACATATATATATAAGTTTTTCTGATATAAAAATAAAGATAAAAATACGTCTGTTTTTCTGGACGCTCCGCTTTCAAAAAACAAAGAAATAAACCATTCAGCGGTGTTCCAGAGGTTTCTTCCTCACCGATCTAATGTTCCTGAGACTGCTGGGCGGGAGCAGTCTCTGCCTACTAAGCTCCTCGCAGCACAGAGTACAGCAAAACAGAGGGTCGCTGTAGCAATGTTCAGGGAAGAAGGAGGCGGGAACCGGCGAACAATCAAAATATAATTTATTTTAAATAAAACAAACAAACAAAAATACCGCCAGCAGCCCCTCGCGGACGACTGCTGGCTACCGAAAATAAATATAACTAAAGTAAAATACAAAAACAAAACACAACTAAAATACAGGCCTGGTCCTCTCTCGATCATCAACGTCGTCGCTCCTCCTTTATGCTTCCGCTCCTCCGTGAGAGATGCGAGACCGGTGTGCTTCACAGGTGTTGCTCATTAGCAATCGCACCACCGGCCTCGCGCCGTTCTCTCACGTCCCTCGGCCGTCCTGTTCGCCACATACCCCCATCGCCCCTCACAGGCCGGGGGGTACCCACGAGCCTGTGCCTACTCCCCCCCCGGCGGCGGCGATCCCTGGGGAGTATGGACAGACAAACCGAGGGAAACGGAGACGGAAGCATGAGGAGCGACAGATCGAGAGAGGGGAGAGAGGAAAAAAAAATTGGTCCGGTTCCCACAACGCGCTGCCATCTGGTCCCCCACCAGCTAGGCGATCTCCTCCGCGGTGCCTGGCGGTGACGCTGGGTAGCCCTCGGTGGACGGCTCGACGCTCCTCCGCCGCCCGGTGGACGGCGACGGCTCCTCGGGTGCCTTGGGCAGACGGCAGGAGTCCCCCGCTCCCTGCTCCTCCCCTTCACTGGTGGACGGCAGCAGGCTCCGGCCCACGGCGAGCGGCGGCGACTCCTCCTCTCCCTCCCGGATGGCAGCCGCCCCTCCAATACCCAGGCGGCCGGCAGCGAGCTCGACCGTCCCACCGGCAACTCACTCCAGCGCCCCGCCTCGAGCGTCCGTGGCCGCGAGTCCCCCGCTCCCTGCTCCTCCCCTCGCTCGGCGGATGGCAGCAGGCTCCGGCCCACGGCGAGCGGCGGCGACTCGCGCACCATGCTCGATGGCACCGCGGATTCCCCACACCGGCGAGGACTCTCTGACAGCGCGTTCCTCCCTCTTCCCGGGTTTCGGCACCAGTGTAGCAATGTTCAGGGAAGAAGGAGGCGGGAACCGACGAAGAATCAAAATATAATTTATTTAAAATAAAACAAACGAAAATACCGCCAGCAGCCCCTCGCGGACGACTGCTGGCTACCGAAAATAAATATAACTAAAGTAAAATACAAAAACAAAACACAACTAAAATACAGGCCTGTTCCTCTCTCTCAGCCGGCAGCTTTTATGCAGTCTCCACGCCAATTACTGCAATCAGACACAGGTGTTCGTCATCTGCACTTGACCCACTTACTCACCGCGCGACTCGCTGATTCCTCTCCCGCTACAGACTTCGCGAAACCACGCCTCCCCCGCCACAGTCGCCATTCGGGCTCATCCACAATCGAAGGGGACCTGGGTGGCAGTCGCAGCCTAGCCGGTTAGAGATATGCAAGATCTGAGGACTGTTTTATCTCTAAAATAGCTTGGACAAAGAAGAAGCCCTGACGCCGAGGCTATCAGGCTTCTAAGGGTGGTCCACTCCGAGGTAGGGACGGTTTTGAGAAATCGTTTCTCCTCGGCTCTGAGGAGGGTCGCAGCGCTGCCAGTTCGGTTTTCCTGACCTGCGTCAATTAAACAGCAGGTTTCAGAATCTCAAGTTCAAAGTATGCTTACGCTAAATATGATTGTGTCACAGATTCAGTCCGAGGACGGTTTGTCAAAATAGACTTGAAGGACCCTTGCTTATCTATCCATCCTCATCACAGGAGGTTCCTGAGGTTTGCTTTCGGGGGCGAAGCATACCAGTATCGGGTTCTTCCATTCGGCCTAGGTTTATCACCCCACACCTTTACAATATGTGTGGATGCATCTCTGGCTTCTCTGAGACTCCAGGGCATTCACGTATTATACTATATCGACGTTCTGTCTCATTTAAAGATGTTGGGGTTACGGCTCAACACCAAGAAGAGTGTGCTCTTCCCAGCTCTAAGGACCACTTTTCTAGGTGTAATATGGGATTCGACAACGATGCGGGTACGATCGTCTCCAGTACGTATTTCTGCGATTCTCACATCCGTAAATGGGGTAAATCTAGGCCAGTCACTAACTGTGAAGCAGTTTCAGACTGGTAGGTCTCATGGCAGCTGCGTCCAACGTAATTACTTTTGGCCTTCTGTACATGAGACCCCTCCAGTGGTGGCTTTGGACCAAGGGGTTTTCTCCGAGGGGAAATCCGTTTACACATGATCAAGGACACGCGGCTATGCCTACGTGCCTCGGTCATGTGGAAGAACCTTGGTTCCTCACTCAGGCCCAGTGTTGGGGGCTTCTTGACGACGCATAATGCAATCGACGGATGCTTCCCTCACAAGTCGGGGGTGATCATGAGTGGTCGCTCTGTGAAGGGTGTTTGGCAGGACCTTTTAGCACATAATTGGCTATAAGTGACGGCAGTATTTCCTGCCAGACCCGAGAGGTCACCATGTGCTTGTCCTTTCGGGCAAACACACTGATGGTCTTGTATATCAGAGCAGATATCCTGTTGAGGCAGGGGCTGAGGCCCGGGAAATGGACACTTCACCCTGAGGTGGTGGAGCTTCTTTGGGAGAACTTCGGTCAACTCAAGTCGACCTTTTGCATCGTTTGTACAATGCATTGTCCTATATGGTTCTCCCTCACGCATCCAGCTCCGCTTGGATTGGATGTGATGTATTAGGTGTGGTTTTAAGCTACACCTGTACGCATTTCCTGATATCTTTGCTCCCGGGAGTTCTAAAAAGAGAGGGTTCGCCGGATAGGGGCTCGTCTAGAAAAAAGATCATTAGTAGCCCCGTTTTGGCTGGCCCAAGTGTGTTTCTCGGACCTTCTGTCCCTTCTAGACGGCTCTCCCATGGAGATTCCGATCAGGAGGGACTTGCCGTCCTAATCATGGGATACAATATTTCACCCTCATCTGGAGTTATGGATACTGTGGGCTCGGCCTCTGCTCATAGATTCAGGTCTCTCGACGAGGTCATGGAGACATACTCCAGTCCAGAGCTCCCTCCACGAGAAGACTAATATGCATTGAAATGAAAACTGTTCTTTGCCTGGTGCGGAGAACGCCTTGTGAATCTTGTTTCTGCCCTGTTGGTACAGTACTTGATTTCTGTAATGAATGTTTCTTTGCTGGGTTATCTCTGAGGAGAGATCGTTAGTTTCATCTTCTCTGTGGTACATGAGGCTGAGGCCTGCACGTACTTGGATTTGCACCTTGTGTGGTGGTAGTATTCCTTCACCCTAGAACTTAAAGAAGAACGTAATCTGTTATGCCCTTTTGGGCTTTGGATGCTTATGTCCACAGAGCTCTCTGTGGTGTATATCAGAGAAATTATTTGTCTGCTTCGGGTCACTTTAGTTAGGTTGCCCTGCATACTAAACAGATGATGAGCAAGTGGGTAGTTGAGGCTATCTCACTTGCTTATGAAGCGGCCAGACAGCCTTGACCTTTGGCTGTCCAGGCTTGTTCTACGAGGAGTATGGCTGCTTCTTTGGCATTAATCTCGGGAGTTTCCCTTCATGACATTTGTGATGCGGCAGGCTGGGCCTCGCTTACATTTGTCAGGTTTTATGACTTTGACCTTAGCTCCACTCCTGGGGCTAGGTTGCTTGCTTCTTAGTGTGCACTCAGACTTCACACAGAACGGGCACTTGTCATTATGGCTTTTTCATGGGGTTCCCACAGCATATTAACGCAGCGTTTCGTTCCCTTGATAGGGAACGTCTCAGGTTACATATGTAACCATAGTTCCCTGAGAGGGAACGAAACGCTGCGTTCACATGCCATACTTACTGCATGCCCTAATCGACTTGCTTCAGGCTTATCAGAAGCTGACGCGGTCTGCTTTCAGGGGTGCTTTATAGCTTCCTGGTCGATGACGTCACCCGCCTATGACGTCTCATCTTTCCATTGGACTGATTATACAAGTGCTTCACGACGCAATCACACAGGGGTGTTCCCACAGCGTCTCAGGGAAATGAAAGCTTTAGCATAAGTTCTGCCAGGAAGACTCAATTACTGCGTCACTCGTTACCTTCAAGTTATCCAATCACGCCCTTATTCTTATTGTATAAAAGATCGGTACTTACACATGTTTGAGTTCGCAGATGCTGACGCGACAACAACCTCCACCCTCCCCACCACCACCAGGATGGTCCCGTCTATACTTCCCTGGGGGGTCGGCTGCGCCCCTGCCTTCGTCTTCAGGCAGGAGATGCTGATCCGCTACCCTCGGATTACGATCTATGGACGGGGCCTACGCCAAAGAACTTTACAAATAATTGCTTACTGGGCTGCCAATAAATTAATGCTTGTTACTTAATTTTATCCCCCGAGTCTTTCTGGTAGAACTATGGTTACATACGTAACCTGAGACATTTTCATTACTTGTATGCACTACCTTTAC
The DNA here is from genome assembly GCA_030578275.1 of Meda fulgida. Taxonomy (NCBI): domain Eukaryota; kingdom Metazoa; phylum Chordata; class Actinopteri; order Cypriniformes; family Leuciscidae; genus Meda; species Meda fulgida. Next base: position 22,164,790 of record CM060636.1, read on the forward strand.
AAAGTTTTGGGTTGGTAAGATTTTTTCAAGTCTCTTATGCTCACCAAGGCTGTAATATTGGGTTAAAAGTATTGCAATTTAAATAAAAGTTTTCTATATTAAAGGGGCTATTTTTATTAGCGACAGCGGTGGCTGTAAACGTATTGCTCGTGCCCGCTGAATGTGATGCAAGACCCCAATGTACTCATGGAAAAATATTTGCAATTATATACTGTTTGTTAACAAATATCCGTATACGCTCTTAATAACAAAATAAACACACAACAAAAATGACAGCGGTGAGAAAACGCTGAAGTTAAGTTAAGAAAGCACCTGACAGTGATGTGGATATATTTGTACCAGCTCTGCAATTCACCATCATCATGTCGACAGATTAAATAAAATTACACTGTTGATGACAGGTTGATTATAAAGTATATTTGAGATAATAGACTATATAGATATGGCGATGTGAGACTATAGTTTGAATAAATCCCATTTCTTTGCATGATACAGATTACAGTACAGAATATCTGTAACATTGCATTTAATGTGTGAATGTGTGTGTGCTTTAAACAGTAATACTACATAATTGCTCCATCAAATCCAATTTTTTTTAATTTATGTAATATTCACATGTTTGTTTTGCCACTGTATGGATTTATGTTATCCGATGCCTCTTAATGGTATGTCTTTTATGTTATATTTTATCATATATCCTCTTAATTTTTTTGATGGTGTTGATTATGTACAGTTTTGAAGTATTGTGATGCTTAATAACGGCATGGCTTTTAAATCACTATAAAAATGTACATGTTGATATGATAAGGGCAATCAGTGGTGGGCTGTTGGTGTTTTCTCAAGTCAACTTCTGTGGGGCAGGGGCATCGCTGTTGCCTAGCAGCCAAATCTGACCCTGGCACCAAAAGAAACACCAAAGCAAGACCCGTGAATCAATCTGTCTCTAAGAGGTAAGTATATGTCACTCTTTCTCTCTCTCTTACACACACATACACACACACACAGTATAATTCACATGGAGCTGGTGCCAGACCGGTGGGTTGCCCTGCTGATGGGGTCATGTGGTTCTCTTCACAGCAGACACAGACAGGTGACTGGCTCTGACTTACTAAAACAGGACATTACTGTTGAAGGTTTCTGTTAAACAAAACAACATTTTATTGGTTTATATTTAAAAAAAAAAACATTATAATGAGGTAAGAAAAATAAATCGTAATTTAACATATTACTATATTTATTTGAAGACAAAAATACTGACAAGCATTTTTTTTTTTTTTTTTTAAATAACCTCAAGAAAATTCTTAAGAAATTGACATGCATTCACACAATTTCTTCCACTTTGTAAACATCACCACAAGAAGACTTGGACGGCTCTCTGCTGCAGGATGCAAGGTGCAGATGTTCTGTTTTAATTGAGAATTCTAAGCAAGGAAGCAATACGTCAGGCCTGTAAAGTGAGCTACCTAAAAGTCTCATCCAACTCAATTAAATTTCACCCGTAATTCTTGGCTCCAGCCCACCCTCAGGCCTTGCCACTAAAGCACAGAACAATAAATCACCTCAACCTTGTTGCATCTCCTGAAATCTAACTGAGACAAAGAACCTTCATTTATTACAGAGTTTGAGTTTAAGGCAGGTGTGGCCACTGCCTCAATTTCCTCACCAAACTTCCAAGTCCAGGTGTGGGAGTTTTATTTATTGATATAAACTATGGCATGTAGGAATGAAATGATGAAACTTGATGCCACTTTCCCTCAGGCTGTTGAGTGCACAGAAGAAAGCACATCTGATTTGAAATGGATATTGAGTGACTGGTAAGAGTCAGATAGACTGTACCTTCAAACTAAATAATTCTTTGATACTGAACTTGTATGCTTCTTGTTATTTTTTTTCTCCCCTGTCGGTTTCTTCTTTTTATATAATTATGAGGTCAGTTTTCAAAAGTTGTGAAATTAACAGGCTCATATTAGGCTTGATTTGAAGTGCTGGGGATACATGTGAATGCTTAAACCATTAAATTAGACAATAAATTTACTGTCGAAGACTCTCTCTTAGCCATAATGGGCTAAAGACATCTTTTAAGGACTTAAAGTGGCATGAAGATGATGTAAGAATGTTCCAATTCCTCATTAAGACATGAGAGGCAGTGTTTCAGTGATTTCACCACAGGTGTGAAGTGTTCTTAAATATTATGGAGTACTAGGTATGTCACTTAAGGTATGTTTACACGACAATGATATGCTTAAAGCAGAGATATTTTTCCTTTGAGTTTTCCGCGTACAGACGACACCACTGTCAAAACGATGGATCCGCGAAAACAACTAAAAACCCTGTATTCTGCTGCCGATGACCATGAAACACTACAGACTGAACAGGTAATAAGCATGTGCATGACGTCATCGTTCTTTAGAGATTCACTTTTTTGTTTACACGGAGACCGTTTTCAAAAACTTGCACTTTCAAACTTTTTAAATTGACAAACTGACATATTTAAACTGTTTAATTCATGTTTTTAAAAAAAATGAAATGAAATGCAAAAATCATTTGCCACCAGTTTTTCTTTGTTCTTTCGCAAAATGCTTGAGTGAACAGTTCACATGTGGGAGCAATTAACAAACTTTTAATAATTAAGAATGAACTGAATCATAAGAAGAAAAATCCTCCTTGCTCATCCAAAAACAAACCCCAGCAAATTCAGTTGTCAGGCATGACTGGACCTTCAAACAGCACAGGGTTCTGTGGTCAGATGAAACTAAAAAATAGCTTTTTGGCCGCAAACATGCAAGTTGGGTTTGGTGCACACAAGGATAAAAAGTACCCCATGTGTACAATTTAATATACCATCTTTAATGTTGTGGTCATATTTTTCTGCTGGAGGTCCTGGACTTCTTGTTCAGATACATGCATGGCATCGTGGATTCTATCAAATACCAACAGATAAAAAATCTAAACCTGACAGCCTCTGCTAGAAATCTTATAATGGGCCGTGGTTAGATCTTCCATCAGGACAACGATCCAAAAACAAACATCAAAATCAACACAAAAATGTGTTAAGTAGCACAAAATGAAGCTTCTGCCATGACCGTCCCAGACCTGATGAGTGGAGTGAACTGAAGAGAAGAAGCACCAACATGGATCTGGGAATCTGAAGGATCTGGAGAGATTCTGTAAGAATGGTCTCTGATCTCTTGTCAGGTGTTCTCCGAACTCATCAGGCATCATAGGATAAAACTCAGAGCTGTTATCTTGGCAAAAGGAGATTGCAAAAAGTATTTAATAAAAGGGTACCTATAATTGTGGCCAACGTGTTTTGGAGATAAACATTTATTTCATAATGTGATTTCCCCCCCACTTTCTATTCTTTTACTTCAATGAAAGTTTAGATTTTTGCCAATATTTTGAATGAAAGATCAAAAGGACAAATGATGCAGATTTATTTTTTCCAGCCAATTTTTATCATATTTACCAGGGGTACCATTAATTCTGAGCACGACTGTATATATATATATATATATATATATATATATATATATATATATATATATATATATATATATATATATATATATAAGTTTTATTAATTCAGTTCAGCTGAATACCAATATCTGAGTGGCCATAACATGACATAATCGCAGGCGAAAGCAGAGGCAAAACGGGAAATAAGAAAAAAAAAACTCATTCCCGCTTTAGCTGCTTTTTTTGGGGCAGAGATGAGTTTGTTATTGTGTATTTTCCTGATGCAGCTCTGGCATTTCCATCCTAACAAAAGCCAGAGACAGCATAAAGAACACAGTGTACTGTGATGTTGGGGTGGGAGATATGAATCTTATATCTAGATTTGAGTCATTTTATTTCACAACAACAATATATAACTCAATATAGTTGCATTTGCATTGAATAAGGTTTTTATGATATCAAAATGTTTTATACCATTACAATTTTATAATTCTCATCACCAATTCCAATATCACAAAAAAACTAATACTAGCCTATTACTAAACTCTCAAGCTTACTGAAGAGAAGACAAGCAAACAGTTAGTGATAAAATCAGAACAAATAAACTAATTACAAGCAATATGATAACAAACTACAATAGAACAAAGACAAGTGAAATAGACCTATCTGGAAAAAAAAAACATCAAGTGCCAAATAATAGGAGTGGAAATCATTTGAAATCTTACGATTCAATTAAAATACATTGTTGGGGTCACAATTCAGTAGCACTTTATTTTGATGGTCCCTTTTGAACATTCTGGTAACTATAAGTAACTTTCCAACTACATGTCAACTAACTCTCATTAGAGTATTAGTGTACTGTCTGCTTAATATCTTAGAACTCTTTATTGTGATGGTCCTCCAACAGACAGTCTACTATAAGTAACTATGCAACTACATGTCAACTTATTCTAACCCTAACTCTACCAGTCTACTAGTACTCCACTAACACTCTAATGAGAGTTAGTAGACATGTAGGTACAACGTTACTTATAGTCTACAGAATGTGTTAAAGGGACCATATGCATAGATTTGATTCTATTTTATTTAAAATCCTCCTTATATGTAAGAACACCTGTGCCCCCAAATTATTAATATTAATACAGCTCATAGGTTTAATTAAAGCTAGGGTATACGATTTCAAAGATTGTTCATTATTAATATCCTCGTTTAGATGCTGGTTATGGTTATATAGTACAATCCAAACAAAAGGAATAGAAAAAAGAATGAAAAAAATCCATTCACTCTATTGGCTGTACAGCCGCAGAGAAGTTGACCAATGTAAGCTGTCCGGCCGGACAGCTTCCAATGGTCAACTGCTCTCATCCAATCACCAGCTCCACTTGAAACTCCGCCTGGCACTCGCGTCTCCACCCCACCGCACCTGACCCCGCCCCCCTCCTGCGACATGAAATTGCGCGAAAAAGAAGCTGACAGTCTATGGTAGCTAGCTAAGTAGCATCAGATAAAAAAAATCTATCAAAAATAAAAAAACAGCAGCAAGCGGCCCCTGCTTGCCCCTAGTGTAAAGTTTGGAAGAAAGAGAAAGTCTGTAGTGGAAAGAGCAGAGATAAAAAAAAAAAAAAATGTGAAGAACGCCGGATTCAAAGTAGAATAAATATAGGGTCCACCACTGATCGTTGGAGGAAGCTTCCGGGAGATCTTGGACTGAAAACCGACGCTGACACGGCTGAGTTTTTGTTGAGCAGGTAACGTTAAACATTTATTTATACTTTTATGGTGTGACTTGTTACATAAATAGCTTTTTAACAATTACTGAAAACCTTAGCAATACTAGTAGTAGTATACTAATGGTGGTGGGGAGTTTAGAACATTTCATGTGTTGCTAATCTTGCGTTGGCGTGAACAGAGGGGAGGGGTGTTTGTGTGTGTGGAGGGGCGGGATGAGGTTCTTTTAAAAATTCAGGCTTTCTCGACCGATTTTCAAAATCGTATACAATAGCTTTAAAATTAAATTAAAGTTTTGTTGAATTATTATTTTTCAATTATTATTGTTTTACTTATTCAATAAACTTATAATAGGCCTATTTAAATATTTTATCATCAATCAATTTATAATATCTAAATATTTTCTTGCCTTCTATTTTTTTAGGATATTGGTAATACTAGTTCGCTTTCGTTGTCACTCCGAGTCACGTCGGATGACGACGAATGGGGTTTCGCTTAGAAAGCCTATCAGCTTTGAGTATTTAAAAACGAGCCAATGGCAAAGAAATGCCATGGGTCTGCGGAATTTGCATGACGTAACTCCGCCCCACCTCGTGGGTATAAAAGGAGGACGCCGGCAACATGCAGTTATGTTTTCGCTTCGGAGCCAAGAGTTTCTCTTCACTCCACAAGCCATCTCTGAACTGTCAGCTTCACGAACGAGTTCCTCTGGTGTTGGGGTGACGGCGATCTCCAGCGAGCGCGTGCTTCCTGCTTATCTGTGCAGAGGTTTGTCAGAGAGTGCGTGTCTCCCCGGGCGCTTCAACACTCAGAGTGTTTCTCTATTAAAAGAGCTTGTACGCGGCACGTCTTTTTAAAGATGCCTCGCCCGTGCACTTCTGGTTGCGGCAGGCTGGTGTCTGACTCTGATGGGCACGAGCGCTGTCTAGTGTGTTTGGGCATGGATCACGCTAGAGCAGCGCTCGTGGATGAGTCATGTTCTCTCTGCGGGAACATGACCATCGCGTCACTTAGGTCGAGACTCAATGAACTCGCAAGAGTGAGAGTCCCCTCATCCACACCCCGATCTAATGCTCCCCCGAGGAGTGCTACTTCGGCTGGTGGCCAGGGTGACCTGAGGGTCACGGTCTGGAACAAGGCGCCGACTATGTGTCCGCGACCCCAGCCCCCCTCCTCTGTGACGGTGCCCGCTAGTGAACCTCCGATTCCCGCGGGTCTACCTTCGGGTGGCCCGCGAGTTTCGGTTGAAGCTACAGAGGAAGATCCTATGTCTGTAGCAGCGTCACAAGGTGGGCTTGATTCTTCCGGAAGTGAAGATTCAGCGCAGCTGCCACCTTCCGGTGTGCATACGTCTGTGCCTGAGTCGGATCCGGAAATGACGGCCATGCTTTCCCGGGCAGCCGCGAGCATAGGTCTAGAGTGGAGGCCTCCACCCTGTCCTGAGCGCTCGCGGTTGGACGATTGGTTTTTGGGTAGGGCTGCCGACTCACGTGGTCCACGGCAAACCCCAATACCTTTCTTCCCGGATGTGCATGATGAGATCTCGAAGTCCTGGAAGACCCCCCTGTCTTCCCGGGACCGCTCGCTGGTCTCATCCACCTTTCCTCCCCTCGATGAGGCGGCTGCCGTGGGTACACTGGGTCTCCTCCAGTTGAACGCTCTGTTGCGATGCAACTGTGTCCTCAGAGTGCTTCTTCTCGGGGCGAGCCTAAGCACCCATCTAAGGCCTGTAGATTTTCGTCGTCTATGGCGGCGAAGTCTTACAGAGCGGCGGGACAGGCGGCCACCTCTCTGCATGCTATGGCCACTCTGCAGGTCTACCAGGCCCAGATGCTCAGAGACATGCACGAGGGCAGGACAGACCCAGGGCTCTTCAATGAGCTGCGTGCCGCAACCGACCTCGCTCTCCGGGCGACGAAGGTAGCCGCGCGCTCCCTGGGTCTGATGATGTCCACTGCGGTGGTCAAGGAGAGACACTTGTGGCTGAACCTGGCTGACATGCGGGATACCGAGCGGACACGTCTGCTCGACGCACCCCTGTCCCAGGCCGGCCTCTTCGGCAGCGCAGTTGAGGCAGCACAGAAACAGACAGGGGCAATCAAATACATTCTGCCCCGCCGACCCGCTGCTGCCTCGACGTCGGCCGGGCAGACGCCTCAGCCTGTTTCCCGCCAAGGGCGCCCTCCTAAGGCTCCCGCCCCTCCCGCTCAGCCAAAGCAGCAGCCTTCACCCAGGCCCAGTAACGGAGGAAGCCGTAGTAAGGCGCCACAGCCCTCTCCAGCCCCGCCCCCCGCCAAGCGCCGGGCCAAGCGGCGCTCCTGAGACGGGCTGCTCAGGGATGATGGTTGTTTCCCAGGAGATGGTAGCAGGACCACTCCTTCCCCCGGTGGAGGGCCGGGGGAGAATCTTTTGTTCTCCACTCCCCGCTGCTCACCCACGAGTGGGCAGCACCCTAATGTGGTTAAAGAAAGAAACAACCCCCTCATCCCTGAGCACACAGAGTTCTCGGACGACACAGAGCGCCGCCCACAAGCCGTGCTCTCCTCGTCCCCCTCTGTCCCAGAGTCGGTTGACACGGCGTGCCGTCCACGGACCGTTTCGTCCCTGTCCCACTCTGTCGCCAGACCCCTGGCAGAGCAGGCCCCCGTGGAACGCTGGTCCTTCCCTGGCCTCCTCTGTCAGGGCGCGGATGTTAACTGTGCCCCCACACCGGATCGCTATGCCGTCCACGTCCGGGCTAGTTACTCCGCTTCGCTGCCCCTCCGGGGGGACGCCTGTGGTTCGCATGACCCCGCTGGTACAGTTTCTGGGGGCCTGGCTAGAGCTTCCCCGTCTGTCCCGCTGGGTCGCCCGAACGATCAGGCTCGGCTATGCAATTCAGTTCGCACAGTCTCCTCCCCGCTACAGGGGAGTCCGCTCCACTTTGGTTGGTGGCAATGCCCCCATCATGAGAGCAGAGATTGCCACCCTGCTGGCGAAGGGTGCAATCGAGACTGTCCCTCCAGCCGAGATGAGGTCCGGCTTCTACAACCCTCACTTCATTGTCCCCAAGAAAACTGGTGGGTTAAGACCAATCCTGGACCTGCGCGTACTGAATCGCTCCCTTCACAGGATGCCGTTCAAGATGCTCACCGCCAAACGCATTTTCGAATGTGTTCGGCCCCAGGACTGGTTTGCAGCGATCGACCTGAAGGACGCCTACTTTCATGTCTCCATTCTTCCTCGACACAGACCGTTCCTCCGGTTTGCTTTCGAGGGGCAGGCATACCAGTACGCGGTTCTCCCTTTCGGGCTAGCCCTGTCTCCTCGCGTCTTCACGAAGGTCGTCGAGGCAGCCCTTGTTCCCCTTCGGGTTCACGGGGTTTGCATCCTGAACTATCTCGATGACTGGCTGATCCTAGCTCACTCTCGAGATCAGGTTTGCGAACACAGGGACCTTGTGCTCCGGCACCTAGCTCGTCTGGGCCTTCGGGTCAACTGGGAGAGGAGCAAACTTTGCCCCGTGCAGAGGATCTCTTTTCTCGGTATGGACATCGACTCGGACGCATGTCCGCGCAGCTTACGAGCGAGCGCGCGCAGTCACTGCTGACTTGTCTGAGACAAATTCAGGGCAAGAGTGCGGTTCCACTGAAACATTTTCAGAGGCTCCTGGGGCATATGGCATCTGCAGCTGCGGTGACGCCGCTCGGATTGCTTCATATGAGACCGCTTCAGCTTTGGCTTCGCGACCGAGTCCCGAGGTGGGCATGGCAACAAGGCATGCTCCGAGTACCAGTTACTCCGACCTGCCGTCAGACCTTCACCCCGTGGTTGAACCTCAGTTTTCTCAGGGCTGGTGTCCCCGTGGAACGAGTTTACCAGCATGTTGTTGTCTCAACAGATGCCTCCACCACGGGCTGGGGCGCCATGTGCAATGGACATGCTGCCGCGGGCTCCTGGATAGGACCCCAGCGCCTATGGCATGTCAATTGCCTCGAGTTGCTGGCAGTAAGCCTTGCCCTGCACCGCTTCCGAGCGCTGCTCATGGGTCAACACATACTAGTCCGATCAGACAATACCGCCACTGTAGCGTACATCAACCATCAAGGTGGTCTACGCTCCCGCCGTATGTCGCAACTCGCTCGCCACCTCCTCTTATGGAGTCAGAGGCATCTGAGGTCCCTTCGAGCCATTTACATTCCCGGAGCCCTGAACCGTGCAGCCGACGAGCTGTCACGGCTTCAGCCCCTCCCTGGACAATAGCGACTCCATCCCCAGTCGGTCCAGCTGATTTGGGACCAGTTCGGGGACGCACAGATAGATCTGTTTGCCTCCCACGACTCGACCCATTGCGGCCAGTATTATTCTCTGACCGAGGGCACGCTCGGCACGGATGCTCTGGCGCACAGCTGGTCGCGGGGCCGCAAATATGCGTTTCCCCCAGTGAGCCTTCTTGCGCAGGTCTTGCGCAAGGTCAGGGAGGACGAGGAGCAGGTCCTTCTGGTTGTGCCGTACTGGCCGTACTGGCTTGGTTCTCCGAACTAGTGCTCCTTGCGACAGCACCTCCTTGGCCAATTCCTCTGAGGAAGGACCTCCTTTCTCAGGGACGGGGCACCCTGTGGCACCCTCGTCCCGATCTCTGGAACCTCCACGTGTGGCTCCTGGACGGGACGAGGCAGGTTTGAGTACCCTACCACCTACGGTGGTGGCTACCATCACTTCCGCTAGAGCGTCGTCCACTAGGCACGCCTACGCGTTGAAGTGGAACCTCTTCGTCAACTGGTGCTCTTCTCGCCGAGAAGACCCCCGGAGGTGTTCGATCAGTTTCGTGCTTTCCTTCCTTCAAGATGGGTTGGAGCGAAGGCTGTCTCCCTCCACCCTCAAAGTTTATGTTGCCGCTATTGCCGCACACCACGAATTAGTGGAAGGTAAGTCCGTAGGGAAGCATGACCTGATCGTCAGGTTCCTGAGGGGGGCGAGGAGGCTGAATCCTCCTCGTTCTCCTCTCGTTCCCTCTTGGGACCTCGCAGTGGTTTTAAGTGCCCTGCAGAGTGCTCCCTTTGAGCCTCTGCAATCAGTGGAGCTTAAGTTCCTGTCAATGAAGACAGTGCTCCTGGTTGCATTGGCCTCTCTCAAGAGGGTCGGAGACCTGCACGCATTCTCCGTTGACGAAGCGTGCCTGGAATTCGGGCCGGATCACTCTCACGTGATCCTGAGACCCCGGCTTGGATATGTGCCCAAGATTCCTACCACTTCCTTCCAGGACCAGGTGGTGAACCTGCAAGCGCTGCCCTTGGAGGAGGCAGACCCAGCCTTGGCACTGCTCTGTCCAGTACGCGCTCTCCGCGCCTATGTAGACAGGACGCAGTGTTTCAGGACCTCAGACCAGCTCTTTGTCTGTTATGGTGGGAAGCTGAAGGGAAAGGCTCTCTCAAAGCAGAGGTTGTCTCACTGGATAGTGGACACCATTGCTTTGGCATACCAGCAGCAAGGTCGACCGTGCCCCCTTGGTGTGACTGCCCACTGCACCCGGAGTGTGGCATCCTCTTGGGCTCTAGCGCATGGCGCCTCGCTAACAGACATCTGCAGAGCTGCAGGCTGGGCGACACCGAACACATTCGTCAGATTCTACAATGTCCGAGTGGAGCCAGTGTCCTCATATGTACTCGCTTCAACTAGCTAGTACCGGACCCGCTCAGGTGTCTTCGCTTGCTCGCCATTCCACTCCACGGACTGGATACGTGCGATATTCTGCTCAGGTGGGCTTCTCCGCAATCCCTGAGTAGGGAACGGAGACGTTATGTCTTCCTGCCACTTCCGCTGTACCGCGGGGATCGCCTGAGTTCAGTCTTGGCTCCTCAGCGAAGAAACATAACTGCATGTTGCCGGCATCCTCCTTTTATACCCACGTCGTGCTACGTCGATTGAAGCTTTGGGGAACGATATACCCACGACGCTATGCCAAGGGGAGTACATGCCCATTGGCAGTGACAACTGTCAGAACCAGAAAATTCAAATGAAATACCAGAACCACTCACCCTCAGGTTACACTGGGCTGTCAGTGATAGCATTCCCTACGGTCATAGCCCAAGCTATAAGCCTCACAGGAAAACCTCCATGAACATTGTGTACCGAAAGGCCTACATGGGCCTGCTCAAGGGCCTGGAACCACTGCTTCAAATTAGAAGGGGTCCCTTCTAGGGAATGTGGCTACGTAACCCGAAGGAGCCCCAGTCAATCCCTATTCAGGGGAACATACTCACCTGAAATGCAACCAGGAAGGCCTGGTCTGGCATCACTTACATTGGATACTTCAGCCTGGCCAACTTCCTGTCTGTCCGAAGTCAGAGCCTCTGGACACTTGCCTTTAGAAAAGGCATCCAACCCGAGAGACTGCAAAGCTGACAGTTTACTACTCGGCCCAGATTTCAGAGACGGGGTATCCCGGAGAGCATGACTCAGCATAGCGCTTACAATCCTTGCCAGCAAGGAGAGTTTCACTGCTCGATCCACATATCTACCCAGCGTTTGTGTTTCAAAACACTGAGGAGGCATGAGAAGGCCTAAGGCCTGATCTAACTGGGAGGCTTCACGAGAGGCCTACGACCGTCTGACCAGACTCAGGAGTCTGAATACTTATAGTGACCCTCAGTGAGGGGAGCACATGGTCCGCCTCGTAGGCAAACCCGGCTGTAGGCAGGAGAAAAAGAGGTTCCGGGAGGGAACCAGTAGCAGAAAATTAATACTTTAGTCGAGCCAGGGCACAAGCTCCCTTTCAGAAGCTGCCTGCTAAGGCCACTACACCAACATAACTGTTGGGCCATCCCACAGGAGGCCTAATAAGGCTAGCTATCTGGTCGCGTCTATAATGTATGTCCCACAATGACTCACCTCCGAGGAGGCCTGTTAAGGCCTACTATCCTTCAGTGAGTCTACTACCCGAACTACTAAGGCCAGCCACCAGAGGTAAGCTGGCCTCAAGAGCCCTCTTGGGGGCTGCCTGGTCAACGAGGCCTGCTGAGGTCTACCACCTAACCGGGCAGCCTTCGTTGGCAGATAAACTATTTATACAGTGCCTACAGCATCCTGGTACCTAGTCACATTGCCAAAAGCAGTGTACTCAGCAACAAAGCTAATGGCAATGCTCTGGCTTCACTGGAGCATACTTTGAAAACCAAAAAGAAGTGAAGGTTAGAACTTTCCGCTCGACCCAAGCCATGATGTTGCGAGATAGGATAATACAGAACTGAAAGTGAACTGCCACAAAACCCAGTCTCTTCGTGAGGCGAAAGATGGCCTAACCCTGCTCAAGAAAGACCCATTGAACCGGGAAGGCCTTATTGAGGCCTAAACCAGGGTCTTTATAAATCATGTCCATGCACCCAGCTGCATTACTCTTCTCGCCCCAGAATGCAGAGAAAGGCGTGGGCCTTGGCCTAACGACTCCCATGGGTGGAGGCTGTCATATAGGGATGCTAAAAACCTATATTCACAAAGTGAAGGGCCAGAGGTAGAAATGCTTTAGCAGAACGCCTCTGCTATCCCTAGGAGGAGCCACAGCCTTACGAGAAAAACTTTTTTTTTTTTGCATATGAGGGGCTGCAGAATCAATCAAACTACTGAAAACCCTGTTTGCGCAATAAATAGTAAACTTTAAAATAGTCTTAAGCAGAAAAAAACTTTTATGTCCACTAACGAAGAATGGAGACGCCGATTGCTTTCATGTCCGTTGCGGACATTAATAGGCAAAACCTCTGCAAAAAAGGAAAGCAAACATGAACGAATGGAAGGACAAAGCAAGGAAGTATTTTAGGGATGCTGGGAAACCATATGTGAACCGGAGAGGAGAGCTAAAACGAGGAAAAATTCCACCGAAAGAGGCGAGTGTAAGAACCGTATGTACAATGTATCTACCTAACGTTAGCGGTTACAGTCAGAGGGGCGTGTAGGCTACTGGGCGTCGTCTACTACAGTTAATATAGCTCACTCTGTTTACGGATCAAGTCATGAATGGGTCGAAATGAAAACTGTACTCTTTATAACATAACATATAGAAATTAATCGAAACATTTTAGCTGCGTTTGAAGTCCCTGTACTGTATTGTCTGTATTTGTTCTGTGATTTACGTTAGCAAAAAAAAAAAAAAAAAATTGAAAGACATGCCTAATATTTTCTTCAAGGTTCTGTTACTGTATTTAAACTAAGATAAAGGAATCAGATCTCCAGTGGTTTAAAGTGATATGATGCATTGGACTTATACTGTTATTCCACATTCCAGACATGTAAATTACTCTTTTTATTTTTAAGATTGACACTGAAAATTCTTATCTCATTAGAATTGGGAAGCTTTTGTTGTCTATATTCAAGTAAAATAAAAATATATAATATAATTTTCACAGTCCAAATTAAAAAATATATTATTATTCAAAATTTGAAAATATGGATTTATATGGTTCTTCGTCTCAAGGCTTCAATTACTCTACCCTGAGGTGGCTAATAGCCCGAGGGCTAACACAGGTGTGCGTAGAAAAACAAAACAAGCAGTAGCATAAACATTCCCATTCTTCTTTCTAGAAAGACGTTCTGCCACTTAACATATTTCGTATGAATGAGCGGCGGTCTCAAATGCTCTCACCATGAGAGGAAGCCAAAGCTATAAACATAGTTTTGCAACTAGAATGAGGGTTGGTACACCTCGCTTTATCTTACATATGACAACAAGGGAAGCCATCACATACTGACACAAGAATCCCAAACAACAGGTTCTTTTCTCTATCGTTCTAGCCACCTAACAGGGGAACTTAAGGGCCCTAATACCAAACATTTTTACCTTACCTTATGACATTGACATACCCCATAACTATACAGGGAACCAGGTCTGTAGAGAGATACATTTTAGTGTTAGTTGCACACAAAAATTACTCTTAAAAAAGATGAACTCAGCTCACCTGCGGCGTGCAAAGTGAAGACTCACCAGACAGTTCTTTATGAACATGGGGTCTACCACCTTTACATGCCTGAAAGAAGCACTCTCACTAACCAAGCCGAGGCGGGCCATCAGAACATTGGTCTCACCATGGGCCCAGCCTCAGGCCTGATGTAAGAAGGGAGTCGGGGAAGAGGGGAGAGGAGAAGGCTAAGATTAATCACGCCCTCAGGGGAGGTGATCTATCAACGTCGCTGTGTGCGTTTGTGCTGGATCACCTCCCTCAGATCCCTCTTCTTGCGGAAGTCGCGCCTCTTCGGTGACCTACTCCTCCATGAAGGTGGCGCATGAGAGGCGACACTGGCTCTCTGGCCCTGTCTATGGTTCTCGGACCTTGATGTGCCTGGCCCCCGTCTGGCTGGGCGTGGATACGGATCTCAGCGGTATACATGGTCCTAAATGAAGCTGAGCGCGCCTTCGCTACTCTGAACTTTCCAACCACCACCTCTACGGAGGTGCCGAAAAGGTCAGAGAGCGACACCGGCGAATCAAGGAGAAAGCATTTCTCTTTCTTCCCAATGTCGGCCAGGTTCAACCACAGATGCCTCTCTGTGGCCACCACCGCTGCCATCGACCGGCCGATTGCGGCAGCAGTCTGTTTGGTGGCCCGGAGAGCTAGATCGCTGGTGTGGCGCAGCTCAGTAACCGGCTCAGGTGCCCCAACCCCTGGTCGAGATCCCCCAGCAGATCGGCCTGGTATACCTGCAACACTGCCACGGTGTGCAGGACAGCACCGGCCTGACCCGCTGGCGTGTATGCTCTGCCATTCAAACTGGCAGGGTTGGAGCTCTCAGTGTTGTTGTCCGCTCTCCTATCGCCTCAACATCAGCAAGACTAGCCCGCTGATGTCAGTGGATACGGGCAGAATATGGGTTCTTTCATGTCCTCTCGATCTCAATATGGATATCGGGAAGAAATGGAAGGCTCAGCTGAGCTGGTAGAGGAGAATCCGCTCTTATCGTGAGCGATTTCTCCCCCTATTCGCGCAACCATGGGAGCTGCAGCCTGCCCGCGGCACGTTCCATAATACCAACCATGCTCAGCATACACAGGGAAGGGTGGCTGAGAAGACTCAGGATCTATGCGATTATCACAAACCTCATGAGCCATCTCCTGTTTTTCCGGAAGAGCACTCGCTGCCGGACTAAGTTATTTTTTTTTATAGAAAAAATGTCATCATCCACCTGCAGCTTACCCTCATCCGCGCCGAATCGTCGGAGAGGATTACACCCCTCTCAAGGCGATCGGCGAGCTCCATCTGGGAGCCCCATGA
Source organism: Meda fulgida (assembly GCA_030578275.1). Taxonomy (NCBI): domain Eukaryota; kingdom Metazoa; phylum Chordata; class Actinopteri; order Cypriniformes; family Leuciscidae; genus Meda; species Meda fulgida. The sequence continues at coordinate 22,180,212 of CM060636.1, forward strand.
CGCACGTCTCAGTTTTTTTTTTTTTTCAGCACGAGCAGGGCCTGAGCCGCGAGGTCCAGACGCCGAACCCTCTCGAGTGCCAGATGAGAGCAAAGCATTCTCAACTCACAAACCACTCACAATTTGCACAAGGCAGTTCCCTCTTCCTTCCCAGATAGAAAACCCACAGTTTGTGTGTGTCACCCGGCGTCAAATATCTTGAGCATGGGTCTGCACACTTCTCAAAGCACTCAGCCTTCTCAGTGCACTTCATAATTACCTGATTTTCAAGCTCTTACAGACAGAACAGTCCCTTCAGACGAAATGGTGCTTGTCATGTTTGCAAGGCACCCTTTTATACTTCAGGTTGCACGTTAATGAAGTCAGCAGTTGACGCCAGTCAATGTGATTGCCCAACACAGTCTCATCCCAAGGCGTCATCTCACTGACGATTTTGACCATGCGTCAACATGCCGACGCACGTGGCACCCTTTACGCGTCAATATGAGAAGCTCATCCTCGGGCGTCATCTAACTGACGCTTTTGACAATGCGTCTAAATCCGACGCACATGGCACCCTTTTGCGTCAGTTAGATGACGCTTCCGTTATGGGTAGGTTTAGGTCTGGGGTAGGGTTAGGGTTAGACCACTAGGAGGCGCGTCTCATATTGACGCGTAAAGGGTGCCATGTGCGTCGGCATGTTGACGCTTGGTCAAACATGGTCAAAAGCGTCAGTTAGACGACGCCTTGGGATGAGACTGGTCTCGATTGCCGTGACTTTCCTGAGGTGTTCCCCAAATTGTCAATCGTCGCAGTGCGAGTTCCCTTTCGAAAGAGAACAGCAGCTACTGTTAGTGGAGTACTTTAACAAGGTAGTTTAAATTGTACACACCTTGTAACCGCATTCTTATTTTACTCAAGCCCGGTGAAGATTGAGACGCCGTCTCTGCTCAGCCTTTCATATTGGCGCGAGTCTTTTCCATCCGCAAAATGTGTGATTTCCTTCTGGTTCCAATCAGTGGCCGATCGTTTGGAGTTAGAAAAATATAATAAGCGCTGTTACATTCTCATTATTTAGTGATTTAGCCTCAGATACAGGATGTTCATTTGCTTTTACAATGTCCATTTTGTTTGCTACCACAGCAAACACTTCCGGGTCCACATCGAACGCATTTCAATTGTGTAAAAAGGTACAAAAAAGCTTGATGTGTGCCAGACTATGGTAATTATACATTATTTAAAATACTGATGTGGAACCGTTGTTGTCAAGTAAGCTTCATTTGTCCCCCATTGCAAACCTGTGTGCTCTTTCTAAACTGTTCGGGTGCTCCAGTTCTTTCCTGTAAAAACATCAGATGTTTTCGAATATCGATTTTTTTTATTTATTAATTGACTCAAATCTATAGAAAATATAATTGGGTTCATATGTGAATCAATTCCCCCCCCCCCCAGCCCTACTAAATAAGAAATACTACATTTATTGCAAGTAATTAAGTACAAAAACACTGCATAGTCTTCAGTGTGTAAATTAAATACAAATGTATTCTTATTAAAGTTATAAAAGTTATTCCGTCAGGAGCAGTGAGTGATTTTCTCTTTGTCTTTTGTTGTTTGATTATGACACAGACAACAGCGGGTATATTACGCTGTGTGGCGAACAGGACGGCCGAGGGACGTGAGAGAACGGCGCGAGGCCGGTGGTGCGATTGCTAATGAGCAACACATGTGAGGCACACCGGTCTCGCATCTCTCACGGAGGAGCGGAAGCATAAAGGAGGAGCGACGACGTTGATGATCGAGAGAGGAACAGGCCTGTATTTTAGTTGTGTTTTGTTTTTGTATTTTATTTTAGTTATATTTATTTTCGGTAGCCAGCAGTCGTCCGCGAGGGGCTGCTGGCGGTATTTTCGTTTGTTTGTTTTATTTTAAATAAATTATATTTTGATTGTTCGCCGGTTCCCGCCTCCTTCTTCCCTGAACATTGCTACACTGGTGCCGAAACCCGGGAAGAGGGAGGAACGCGCTGTCAGAGAGTCCTCGCCGGTGTGGGGAATCCGCGGTGCCATCGAGCATGGTGCGCGAGTCGCCGCCGCTCGCCGTGGGCCGGAGCCTGCTGCCATCCGCCGAGCGAGGGAGGAGCAGGGAGCGGGGGACTCGCGGCCAAGGACGCTCGAGGCGGTGCGCTGGAGTGAGTTGCCGGTGGGACGGTCGAGCTCGCTGCCGGCCGCCTGGGTATTGGAGGGGCGGCTGCCATCCGGGAGGGAGAGGAGGAGTCGCCGCCGCTCGCCGTGGGCCGGAGCCTGCTGCCGTCCACCAGTGAAGGGGAGGAGCAGGGAGCGGGGGACTCCTACCGTCTGCCCAAGGCACCCGAGGAGCCGTCGCCGTCCACCGGGCGGCGGAGGAGCGTCGAGCCGTCCACCGAGGGCTACCCAGCGTCGCCGCCTGGCACCGCGGAGGAGATCGCCTAGCTGGTGGGGGACCAGATGGCAGCGCGTTGTGGGAACCGGACCAATTTTTTTTTCCTCTCTCCCCTCTCTCGATCTGTCGCTCCTCATGCTTCCGTCTCCGTTTCCCTCGGTTTGTCTGTCCATACTCCCCAGGGATCGCCGCCGCCGGGGGGGGGAGTAGGCACAGGCTCGTGAGTACCCCCCGGCCTGTGAGGGGCGATGGGGGTATGTGGCGAACAGGACGGCCGAGGGACGTGAGAGAACGGCGCGAGGCCGGTGGTGCGATTGCTAATGAGCAACACATGTGAGGCACACCGGTCTCGCATCTCTCACGGAGGAGCGGAAGCATAAAGGAGGAGCGACGACGTTGATGATCGAGAGAGGAACAGGCCTGTATTTTAGTTGTGTTTTGTTTTTGTATTTTATTTTAGTTATATTTATTTTCGGTAGCCAGCAGTCGTCCGCGAGGGGCTGCTGGCGGTATTTTCGTTTGTTTGTTTTATTTTAAATAAATTATATTTTGATTGTTCGCCGGTTCCCGCCTCCTTCTTCCCTGAACATTGCTACACGCTGCTTTCCCTTTAAGACCGAAGATCTAATATATGTTACAGTGCTTTCTTTCTCAACTGTTTACGTTCACTTAACATATAAATGACTATGTTTACAAGGATACTCGCAAACACCCAATAATGCGGCAAACATAACTTAGTTCAGACTCACAAACTGCATGAGCACAAACAACAGGGCACACATTGAGTTCTCTTTTGCTGCTTATAACATTTCAGTGGTTTAAAGTCATGCGGTTAAAAACGCATGCAAATAAGCTTTCGTGACAGCAGTGTCACGTGAGCACATTTTCGTGATAGAGAAGATAGTCCAAAATCTTTACCAGTTGATACATATCAACTGGTTATTCATGTCTGTCTCTATTCTTTCCACTGATGTGTACTTGTCAAAAAGATCCGCCTAGACCACTTATTTGAGTATAAGAGAATAGGTAACATTATGTTAATTTGATCATTTCCATGTATGATTAACTGCAGAACAAAACAATGTTGACTATGTAAATCAAGCTATTTTTCCAAACCTATCCTTTTGTGTTTCACAGAAGAAAGAAAATCGTTCTCCGTACACGTGTGTGCTTGCGGTGGACTGGAAGGAGTGTTTGCTGATGGTGTGAAGTGAGCTCAGAGCTGTAAGTGTTAGAGGATCTGGTGTTGATAGCTCAGAGATCAAGAGGCACAGGTGAGTCAGAGCAGTGGTCAGAATAATTAAAACAGGACTGGTCTTCAGTGGCCAGTAAAGGGACCTTTGGGAACAAACCGACAGAAATAAACATCTTGATTTTAAACCAATTCAACGTACGAACATACACAAAACCACTAAAGCATAACTAACTTTCCAAATCTAAATACTCCATAATTATTAATATTTTTGAAGATGGGCTTTTTTTTCTCTCATCCATAGATATGACTAGTGTAAATCTTAACTAAGCACATTTACTGAATTGTTATGAACTTATTCATTTTGACTTGAATCTGAAAATCAATGTTTGTAAAATGTATCCCATCTTTTTATGTATTTGTTGACTAAATTTGAGGAGTTACTCTTTTACATTTGTAGCATAAAAATATTATTTTTGTTTTAAGTGAAAAGTTGACCCTTGGGGTAAATTGCCCCGAATTAAGACAAAGGCCTCCAGTAGAATGTTTTTGTTGGTGTCTTCATGATTTCATTATAATATTATGATTTAATAATTCCGTTATTCAGATGTAGGCAATGCAAGTGTGTGTATGTTTACTTGCGCTCATACTCTTCAGTCTTAATAAGGTTTGCATTTGCATTTGAAAGTTATGTATGAATATTGGCTAGATTATATAATGTTTTTACAATTAAAGAGAATATGGTGGCCTATCAGAGATGAAAGAAAACCTCATTCTTATATTATTGTGCATCTCTGTGCAGTAATTCATCGAGATAGTCCTTAAAACCCAGCAATATGTTATGTTATTGAAATAAAAATGTTGCACCTTAAAAAAACAAGAAACATAAAGAGAGCAATTACTTTTAGTTGGAAATAATTAGCAGTTGATGTTTCATATTGATCAAAAGGTTTTAGCAATTACAGACAACTTGCAACATAAATGTTTATAACATTATGACTATTGTGAGACTTCAAACTTTATGACTGTGGGCATGTTGTGGTTCTGTCCTCAAAGGCATAATGTCAACTATTCACTGAAACAACGTCTCACCGGCAAATTATGAAAAGTCCCCTATGAAATGCAGCGAAGGGCGCAAAGCCGTAACAAATAAATGTTAGTAATCTCAGTAGGATTTATGCACTGGAATTGAAGAACAGTCCTATAAATACAACTACGATAAAATACACTTTTTTTCTGTGTCTTAATATATGCCATACTTTAAGTGTTTTGAAGCAGCTTACAGTCATTTCTTTTCACATCATTAACCATGTTGTTCATCAATGCATCATCAGTTTATTTCATTTTCCACAGTGAATAAACTCATTCTTTCAGCTGGACATGTTCAGAATCTTAGAATATTTTTGTTATTGTGTAAGAACACAGTATGTACTTTGAAGTAAGTCTGTATATAACTTCAGTTGTTCATATTCTAAGAATTGGTAACAGCATGACTCTTGGTTTTAGGCAATGCTCTTTTAGCTACTATAACTAAAGGTAAAAGAAAATAGGAAAAAAAGCCAACATTACTTTGGGCACCATTCAAAGAATGTTATCCAATAGAGAAAAATCAAAGGGCTGCCTGAGTCTCTTCGTCTTCCCACAGAAGTGTCTGGACTGGCGTGTTTGTATGTATGGCTGGAGGGCTTGTGTAATGATTTTACACAGAGAGTCCACCACTCACTAGCGTAAGGAACAGACCATAGTGATGAGTGATTCGGAAAATTATATAGACTTTATTACATTGTTATAAATAGGTTATTACATTCTAATAAACTACATATTAAAGTAACATAAGAAAAACAAAGTAGTCCTGTTCAGGCACCTTATCTGGGGCTTCATAATATGATATCCATAATACTATTCATAGTTATTATATAATAATAAACTATGTATTACTGTAACAAATAAACAAAGCAGTCCAGTTTAGATGACTCAACTGTTATTACTTATTAGTTATACCTGTCACAGTTAAAGAATAACTTTATATAATCTAATATATTTTAAATAGCATAGGAACATTGATAGCAAACTAAAGATAAAAAGCGCATGTGTGCAAATGAAAATTCTGTAATCATTTACTCTGCCTCATGTCTTTCCGGATCTTTATGCATGTCGTTCTTCTACAGAATGTTACATTTAAGAATGTTGGTCACCAAGCATTAACTTCCCAAAAAAATGTCAATGGGAACTGAAACTGTTTGATTTCCAACATTATTCAAAATAACATATTTGTTATTTGCTAAATTAAATAATTGCCTTTTATTTTCTCAGTGAAATACAAAGAATTGTATTTTTAATGTATTATGTGTAACTCGATTAGTGTGTCGAGTAAATTTATGTCAATTTTTTTTCTCAATATTTTTCACAATAAATATTATTCAGTTACAGGTTTAGAACAACATCAGAGTGTATAAATGATAAAAAAGGGAATATAAAAAAATATTGAAAATTAATATTATTTTTGGGGTAACATTAATATCAAAGATTGCAATCACACTTTCAGTCATAGGTCAGACCTTCAGATAGTCCCACCCCCAAACTCATACCATTAGCTGAGTCAATGTTGCTGAGATGGGTTGGTCAAAATGCTCAACAAACATGTTTTACACTTTTAAGGGAAATCAGCCTACATATTGTTACAGTTTAACTCTTTGTTTCCCCTTTTTCTTAGTGTTTTGGTTTAGTCCTATTCAGTTTTCCCGCTCCTCGTTTGTCCTCAGTTTATTCACCTGTGTTTAGTTAATTATCTTCATCCATGTCACCTGTCTCCTTATTCATTATGGTCATCAGTCTCTGTATTTAGTTTCCCTCAGTTCATTCAGTCCGGGTCCGTTCTCATTAGTATTACGTTTGTAGTTTGACGTGTGTTTTGACCCCTGAGTTTTGTAAATTTGAATAAATTCCTGTCCTCCAGTTTATCATCGTCTTTCTCGTGTTTCCTCCACCACGTCCCGTAACACATATATCTTACTTATGCTTGTCTCTAATTATTAAGCCGGGATAGAAGGAAACATTTTCAAAACAAATAACTATACCAACAAACTTACATGCATTCTGTCAAACAAGTTTAATTTGAAACTAATGTGTTTTTGACGTTTGTAATGAAATGAGACCATGTCATTTAAGTAAAATGCGGAAATAACAAAAATGCTCATTTGGGGAATGCTTATTTTTCTTGCGCATACAAAATTTATCCAAGGAATTCTGAGTTGACATTTTTGTAATTACTTTCGTTTACAATATGAAACACTCTGGAGTAAAAATCCTATTGAAATGGTAGTGAGGAGACTGACCTCTGGGAAGCACATCAAACAGCACATCCATACTCTGTAAACGTGCAGACACTCATAAACACACACCTCCTTACACAGGCCATTACCACCTAACCAACTTGTCTGAAGCAGCAAATAACATGTCAGAATTCCCTATGTGGCCACCATATTTACAGCATTACAGCCCGGTACACTCTAATGATGTGTTTTATCTCTCTGCTTTTATGGCTGACATCTTCCTGACACACACACATACAGACACACATCTCATCTGATCAGCAATAGTAGGGACCCTCTCGGGTTGACCTTTTGATGGAAGATGCTTGACCTTGGCTTTCCTTGTCACTCAGCCCCTAATTCTTCAGGAAAAAGCCTCCTATGTTTATAGGATCTCATTAAGATGGAGTAGAAGGTCTAATACCGAGCCAACACTCATCAGTCAGAGAGAGAGAGAGAGAGAGGGGGCGAGTGGTGGGGGTTTTCAAAGCCATCTGTCTGACCTACACTTATTCTAGGGATGGGTCACAATGGTCAGTGTAGTGAAACTCAGCGTGGGTGTAGGAAGAAGAAGACAGTGTCGGCGGAATTGGGACTCGCACTTTATTTTGAAACAAAAATAAAGAAAACAAAAAGGTGCGCTCGTGCGCCTTCACTGGGGTGAAACACCACAGCACAAAAAAACAACACTCTCTTTCACTCAAAACAACTCAGTCCGTTCTGCCGGCGTGTGCTGCTGTAGTCCCGTGCGAGTCCCAGGCCTCTCTCCCTCCTCTCTCATTCCCGGCAGCTTATATGCGGTCTCCACGCCAATTACTGCAATCAGACACAGGTGTTCATCATCTGCACTTGACCCACTTACTCACCGCACAGCTCGCTGACTCGTCTCTCGCTACAGACTTCGCAAAACCACGCCCCCCCTCGCCACAGTCAGATAGTCGACTAGTCATCCAACAACATACTGACTAGTAAATTAGTGAAGTTGATTAGTTTAGGGATTTTTCTACACCAATGGTAACAAAAAAAATCTTAAGCTCACCAAGGCTGCATTTATTTAATAAAAAGTACAGTAAAAACAGTAATATTGTAAATATTACAATTTAAAAGAGCTTTTTTTTAAATGTAACTTATTCCTGTGATGGCAAAGCTGGCTTCACTCCAGTTTATGGTGTCACATGATTCAGAAATCATTGTAACATGCTGATTTGCTGCTCAAGAAAGATTTAATAATTAATTGTGATCAAGGGGATGGAAAGGCGTAGCGCCAAACACTAGTCCCAAACAGATTAATTAAATAACTTCTTGCGGTGCATAGATTCAAAAACCTCCGCACAAAACCAGAAAGATCCCCACAAGAAAATTGGACAAAAAGCTCAGAAGATTTATTGGCCAGAGGCCACAAAAAAAGTGCAAAAGTGCAAGGTGCGCAAAACATTTTCGTCATCACCGATTGAAAGCTTTGGAAATGATAAAAACCTGACCATAAATATTCTCATTCCATTATTGAATATCACAAAAAAGTATGATAACGATTCATTTTGGTGAAATCAATGCAGTATTGGTGAGCATACGAGACTTTTTTAAAAACATTAGAAAAAAAAAAAGAATTATTTCAAACTGTTGACCAGTAGTTTACACACACTCACTGACCAATTTATTATGTACACCTGTTCAACTGATCTTCAACGCAAATATCTAATCAGTTAATTGCATGGCAGAAACTCAATACATTTAGGCATGTAGACATTGTGATGATCTGGTAAAGTTAAAACTGAGCACCAAAATGTGGAAGAAAGATGATTTAAGAACGTGGCACGTTCTTGAACAAGGCATGGTTGTTGGTGCCAGACGGGTTGGCCTGAGTATTTCAGAAACTGCTGATCTATCGGGTTAAGCCCACGGCCCCGGGCTGAGGGAGGGCCCCGGTGACACCGGAAAAAAATTATCACTGCATTTTATAATGGTTGACTTTCCCTTTAATATGACACTTTATTGCTTTGCTTTGAGTACATGTGCAGGCATTTCAAGTCCTGCGCAAGAACAGTCAAAAAGAGCCACGTCCAGCAAATCTCAGTTAGGTAATCACTGTAATCATAGCATATCACACACCGGACACATCTCTTTCAGTTCAAGATAGCAGTCAAAAACCATTAAATCTAAATCACAAAACAGTCAAAAATTCACTTCAAGAATGAACAAAGTGTCATCAATGAGTTTGAAGGTAGTTGTTTGAAAAAACACAGCAAACTGAAAGAGAAAGATGATATATCTTATTATAGCTTTCTACAAACGAAAGACAAACGTTTTGTCGAAAAATGCACAATACACGATATTCCAACTTAGAGTTAAATGTACATTAACAATAATTTGTAACAAATGTAATGTGATTTAATGGAAAACTATGTGAGTGGCGTTCTTTAGAGCGGCTTTGAATAGGCTGCATACGTCATAAAGAATGTCTTACTTCAGAACAGTAACAATTATAAAATTGACCGTGATTCCTAGTGACGCATAACTGTTGCAATTTCATAATGACTTTGGAATGTAGTGGTCAGTTTACTTAAATGAACCAGCCTCAATGAAGTATGCAGCCTACAAATGCCAACTCCGCAGGACCCATGCCTTAGAATTGAGACGCAGCTAATGTGTTCGAAGACGTGGTGTGGCACTGCTCTTCTCATCTGGTGTGAGACCAACGTCAGTCAAACCCTCTCAAAACTTAGGCAGTCGCACACCGGACAAGGGAGTCACGCAACTACAACTCACAAGTCTCCTATCGCACACCGGACACGCCGTTCAGTTCAAGAAAGCGGAAAAGAAAAACATGCAAAAGTTCATTTTAAGAAGTGGTGTCAATAAGTTTGGTGTTTGAAAAAGCAGATCAAACAGAAAGAGAAAACGCAATCTATATTATTATCTCTCTATATGAAGCCTCAGAAAGACAAACGTTTTGCTAAAAGATGCACAAACTCTTCTTTGTAAGGTGGTTAACCCTAACTCTAACCCATGATCTGATTACATTTCAGCTTTATGAAAAAAAAATCTGAAAGATTTTAGTATATTTTTATATAACATTAATTAAACTGAATTTATTTTTATATATTACATTTTTATTGCATATATTTCAAAAGGCTGATTTGATAGGATGATGTAGCTGATGTATGCAGTAGTTATAAGTAGCCAGTGCAAAGTGCAAATTTCTTTTAACTTATAAATATAATAAAAAAATAATAATAAAATGTATAGTAAAAACACCTGTCAAGGTCACCTGAAACCAGCCTAGGAATTCCAGTTAAGACAATTTATTCAACTACTTTTTGAAGTAACCCTGAATCCGTTTGAAAATATGTAGTTTGCACATCCCAAGCAGTCACAGAGGAGGCACTTCCTAGACTGTCTGGCTCCATATAAAGATGTTGAGCTTATATTAATACGTATTGTTTCATGGATGCATAACTTGAGCTGATGTCTTATTTGGACTCAGAAATAACATCTGAACTGATTTTGTGTGATACAAAATAAATGCTACACCCAAGTTAGTGAGTGTATGTATACCAATAACAAGACAATAGGCTATATACACTAACGCTGCTGACGTATTTCCGGTAGAATCTCAGCCAGCGTTTTTACTTCTGCATAGCGCGTTCTATAGCGAAGTATACAAGCGGCAAATCTTTAATAAAATTATTTTCTCAGAAACGGAGATAATGATTTTAGAAACTAATTCGCTAGTCGAATTTCGCATGATATGAGAGAATACTCACCCTCAAAGTTGTCGATAATATAATTTAAAGCCCTTCTCTTTCTTACTCTTATGTGTGACAGCTAACTGCCTCAAAATATTGTTAACATCATTCACGTTAACCGCGGGAAGTTCTTGTAAACAGCGAGTGTAATTTGCCATTATCTCCACCTAATGCAAAAACGGCTTCCGACGCAGCACCGGATGTAACTGGGCGGGCTGAGACAAAACGCGGAAGCGATCGCGCATATTACTGTTATTATCAAAAGTGAAAGATGTAATTGTATTAATATACAAATGTAATGTTTTGATTTGGCCTTAAGCTAGCCTTATTAATTAATTGTTTCTCCTCTCAGGGCTGATTTGCTTTCATAAAAAGACAGAATATAAGAGACAACATTTAAAAAAAACACATGATTCCACCAAGGTAAAAAAGAGTGCGCAGCACATATGTTCAATAACCAACTTTGAGGCGACCAACTCTGCGCATTACACTGCCTTTCAGTTTTCCATTCCAAAGCTCACAGACAATCCACAGTTACCTAAATCCAGTGGACCCTTCCAACCATTTACCATCAAAAATGAATAAAGTCACAAATGACCTTTGTTTTTAATGATTTGCTTTCAAATTGCTGCCCACTTAAGCACAGAAAGCTTACAAATGGAACAAACCCACTTTCAAGACATGTGAAGTTCCCTACCGTTTGATGTTTTGCGTATTAAATCCCTGGTTTTGGAGACCTTGACTGAGTTTACTGCCTGACTGTCTATTTTTAGCGTTTCCTTCCTAAACCGTATTTGGTGGTCTCCACCTCCGCATGCTAATTTACCAGGCATAACAAAAATTTAAATCTGGACTCAGCTGTCTGAAGTTATCACCATGCTTGAGTGTACAGCCAGGCGTCCTGACTGGGCCAGTAGGCTATTTAAAGGAGCTTATTATGAAACACGGCTTCTTTTGCAAATGCAGATGCTTCCTAGCTGAAACTACTCTGCCATAGAATGCTGTAATACAAATACTAGAGCTCTGTATAAATGCAAAACAGCACTAGATTGATAGTACTCAAAAACTCTGGTTAGGTTTTGTTTTAGTAATATTGTTGTGCTTTTGTCATTTCTATTAGTTGTGTTTTTAGTTTAATATTTATGTTTAGCTTCCATTTATTTTTATTTCATATTTAGTTTTAGTAACTATGGAAATTCATCATAAAGTCCTGAATTATTACATGTTTAAAACCATGACAATATTTAAACAAATAGTCAAATAAGCCATTTCAGTATTTATTCTGTGAAAATGATTTCCAAACATGACAAGCTGTGGCATAATTTTTTACCACACTGAACCATTTTGTCTGGGAATACAGACTCACTTGCCCGTATCCTTTCTACTCCAGCAAGTAATCCTATGTTTCTCTAGTTGTCTCTGGCATCTGCTCCTTATACCTGTTTGTATCCTCTGTTAGCTTGTCTCCTCCTAGTGTCCTTCAGTCTCTGTCTGCACCTGGTGAGTTGAAACAAGATTCAAGTCCAGTTGCATCATGCAAGTGCAGCTTTACTATTGAACTGAACACTTCCAAGACTCGTTTCAAGATCTCATAGATAATATTCGGAGAGAACTTACCTAGGCAACAACAACCAACACTTCCTTTAGCTCTCCTCAACCCACGCCGTCACATTATGTTGCCAATCCTATGGTCAATCCAATGCCCTACTTTGGATCAGCGGAGGACTGCAGTGTTTTCCTTTGTAAATATTCTCTAGCCATAGAGATGCAGACGTACTGCTTCCCCACTGATCGAGCCAAGCGCTTCAGTGGGCCCGATCAATTTGGGGCCAGTAACTCAGTCGCTTGACAATTTCCTCTCTCACTTTAAAGAAGTATTTGGACATCCTGTTGGTGACTCAACTGTGAGGGAGCAATTATATAATATTTTGGAAACAATTACTAGGGAAATCTTCTATAAGTGACTATGCTCTCAAGATTTGCACTTTAGCAGTAGAAAGTGGCTGGAACCTATCGTCAAGGTTTGGAGCCCTCCTTGTGGCTGCATCTTTCTGCTTATGATGACACCATGGGTCTACAAAGATTTATCCAACTCTACATCAGTGTTGCTCATCATATATCATCACCTGCGTCCAGGAAATTACCACTCTGCAGTCCCCTCCAATCAACCAATGTTCACCTTCCAAAAGCTTTCCAGAACCAGGACTAGAAGCTATGCAAGTTGACTCATCTAGACTGTCCCTGGCAGAACATCACAGTCGACTGACCCAGAGACACTGGTTGTATTGTACATCATAGTGGTGTGTCCCATTCGCCCTCCACATCCTCTGGTGAGTTTTGTGTCCAATCCTATTGTTACTTTCTCACCTTTATTAACCCGAATGACTCTAAACACTGCTGATGTATCCGTTTCAGTATCAGCTCTCCTCCACTTTGGGTAAGCCAGCTACTTCATCTTTGGGATGCTCTGCCACAATCTAAACCTCTGGAAAATAACCTGTGAAGATCCACAATAACTGGTTAACCATTAATTTAAAGAAAAATCCCTTTCTGTGTGGGACCCACCTGCCTCCAAGTTGGTCTGTTATACACAGATAATTTTGTGCTTTTGTTTTTGGAGAGCTTCACCACAGATGTCATCCTGGGGCGCCTTTATGCACATTAACCATTCACCTGTCATTTCCTGGTTCAACGGAGACGTCCTGAAGTGGGATTAGTAATGCTTTCCAGCCTCTTTTCTTTAGCTTCCTGTTACTTGACTTCCGAAGAACTCTGAACCAGCCATTCCAATAGACCTGTGGACTACATCCATCAAAAGTATCATCAAGCATCTTTTTCTAGCATATCTGTGAAGATTCCTCCATTCTATTCAAACTTTCAGGACATCTTACCAAAGAGCAGCTGAATTACCGCTTCATCGACCATGGGACTGTTTAATTGATCTTCTGCCTGCTGAGCCAGTGTCCCATGGGAAGTTTTATCCATTATCCCTTTCTGAGCAAAAGGCCCTGGAGGAGTTAACTGAGGATGCTCTTTGTCAATGTAAAGCTTATTCTTTGTTGTAAAGAAGGACTGAGGCTTATGGCCCTGTATAGACTACCGGTCCCTGAACAAGATAACTTTCAAATTCTGTTATCCTCGTCCCCTCTTTCCGGCTGTTTGGAGCAACCATTTTTACCAAGCTGGATCTCCACAGTGATCCTCATTCGGATTCGGAGTGGGGATGAATGGAAAACTACCTGGTAAAAACCCACTACGTGTCCAAGGTTTCATGAATGAGGTTTTCTGAGAGTACCTCCACAAAGTCATCCTGGTTTACATTCATGATTTTCTGGGATACTCCCAGAACCTGGCCAAACATTGCCATCATGTTGCACTATTTTTTCATAAGCTAAGGTACAACATCAGCTGTTATGGTATCCATATGGACGAGGGGAAAGTTGATGCAATCTGTTCATGGCTCACTACTACAATTGTAAAAGAACTCCAACACAGATTAATTCATCATTACAGCACCCTGACATCTCCCTTAACAACACTCCTCAAAGGACAGCCCAAGTCCACCTTTACCACCCCATCCTATACTCATCCATTATGATATCGGAAACCGTGAATTGTTAGCCATCAAGCTCCCTTTGTCACGTAAACACACAGGGGACAGAAGATCCAATTGCGTATGTATTTAATAGGGTAATCCTAACTCGTAGTCATACAGGCAGGGGTCCAAATCCAATAAGGGCAATCCAAAACATAGAACATAACAGGAACCCGCAAGGCACCGAAGTGTTAGGACATTAAACAAGGACTCCGTAACAGACACTAACAAAGACAGGGAATATATACACAACTCTAACAAGACTAACACAGAACAGCTGGGAACAATGATTACGGGGAACAGCTGAGTGCAATGAACTGATGAGTGACAGTGACAGACAGAATGCTGGGAATTGAAGTGAAACGTGAAGGACACCGTGAGAACGAGGACCTCTAGTAAAAGACAATGGAACACAACCATACACTGTGACACCCTTTGGGGGAATGGTGGCATTAGTTAGATAAGCTTTGTCATTCATTTCTATTGTTAATGGACCACAAAAACCTTGAATACCTCAGAGATGAAAAATTACTCAACCCCAGACAGGTACATTGGACCCTCTATTTTACCTGATTTATTTTTTTCTATTTCCTATTATCCAGAGACCATGCACTCTCCCGTATCCATTCCCCATCTGAAAGTGCTGAGAAACTCAAGCCCATCCTTTTATCCAAGATTTTTATGAACCTGATTAAACGGTCCCTGGACGAGGACATGGCTAAACCCTTCTAGGTGTGACATTAGCTTATCCACTGGCTATCATCCTAAAGTCAATATCTACCCTGGGCCAAGTAGGCATAGAATTCCTTCTGCCAACCATCTACCGGACTCACTCAATTTCAGTGCATACTCTGCTTCCAACCATCACTATTTCCATGGTCAGGAGAACTATCCAAGCCTTTGTACCAGCCTTTGACCACTGGTTTAAAGAGAACGAGAGGGTTTTGGGCATAGCTCACCATCATCTCCAACAGACAGTTCAATGCCAAAAGAGCCTGGGTTCTGTGACAGAGCTCTGACACTCCTGTTTTGTCATGTCTTTGTGTGGGCGCGTGGCCGTGCCCTCTCTTGTCTGTATGCCTTGTTACATGTGTGGGGCGTGGTGTTTGGATCCCGGCACATCTGTCTAGTTTGGTTTCGGTTCTGTGTCGGGATTTGGATTGGTTTTCTGTTGTGAGTGTCCAGGATGAGCTTACGCTCATTCTCGTGTGCTCTGTCTTGTCGTGTGAGTGTGTGGTTTCGAGTTCGCTCAGGCCGTACGCTCTGTCCACGTGTTTTGTGTAGCACGCGGTTTGTGTTTACATCTGCCTTTTGCTTTTGTTGTAGAAATTTTAATAGTCATTTATTCCTAACAGATATCATAAGGGATTGAACCTATTCAATGTGTAAAAGTATATGTGTGTACGTGCTTGTGCGTGACGTTTCAGGAATATATGGGACAGGACCTCTGACCTTAGGAATGGTCAAGATTTGGCTAGTTTATTTCAGGGCCAGGATGTATCTTTAGTAGAAACTGAACAGCAGTGGGGACCTTATCTGAGTGGGTGAAAGGGTAACTGCTGTGAGGAGGAACCTTGAAAAGAGTATAAAGGCTGTCTCATGTCTTCCTGGTGCGCGTCACTCACTTCACAGGGTAACTGCTGTGTTGGCGACTGGGCCTCTTCTTGCAAGAATAAATACTTTTCTTTTTTATTAATTTGACTCTGAGTGTCTCTTACGCAGTGATGATGTTTAACAGAAGTTTTGCCACAACAATTTGGTGTCAGAAGAGTGGGATTCCTTGGAAGTGCCTTCTGGACCTGAGAGCGGACGGTGTTTGGCCACCTGGACTGAGCAGTTCCAGCTCTACCTCGTAAGTTTCAGAGAGAGGGGCCGACCGCTATCAGGGCCAGGAGAAGCTCCACTGGAATCAAATGAGAACGAACCCGTGGCAGTCCAAGACATCTCTGGTAAGAGACGGCTAAAATATTTTATTTTGGGTTAAAATATTATTCAATTGTGGGTAAAACCATAGTGGCTGGGTCTGTTTGTTTCTGTGGTGTAAGTCAAGAGCACCGGTACAACACTGCTAGGAATGTGCGAAAGTGCGTATTTGCGAAACAAGGCACTGGGTGCGGTTTTGCAAATCGAGTGAGCTTCGTACGGCAGTCAATTGGGGGTCGGTTGAGACTTACGGGCGGGTCAAGGGTTAATGCAGTGGGGCTAACTGCGTGAGGAGCGTATTTGCAAAATAAGGCACTGGGTGCGATTTTGCAAATCGAGGGATACTCACGTAGCAGTTTACTGGGAGTTAATCGATCCGTCAGGAAAGCACTGGGTGCGCCCTGCCTGGTCTGAGGGTAAGTGGATCAGATCTGGTGGAGACGTCCATCAGATTAGTAGACGCAGCGTCGAACAAAAATCCACAGAGTAACAGAAACAGCCAGTATGGGAAAATCTCAGAGCAAGATTGCCAAATTTGACACACCGTTTTTTTTTTTTTTTTTAAAATGAGGAAATATTATGAGGGAAAATGTATGTTAGACATTGAGAAAAAAAAAAAAAAAAAAAAAAAAGGGAAAAAAAAAAAAAGTCGAACTGCAGAGAGAAATAGGGTTTTACTTATGCATCCAGTAAATGGATGCATGACATTAGATGTCTATAGAACTTAAATTTATGTGATAAGGATTGAAGTAGCAAGCAGCAATAAGGCTGTCTGTGTGAAATAGAGTGATAGAAATAGAGTGGAACTGTAAGTGAGAAACTTGATGGAAGAGGGAAGTGAAGGGAAAACAAGAAGGTTGGTGTGTGAGATATGTGTGTGTGGGGATTGTAGTTAAACAATCATGTACTGGTTAGATAATGAAGGAACTGGCATGTAGAGAAAAGAAAGGAGAGGATACAGAAGGAACTGGTATGTAGGGAAAGATTGAGAAGACATAGTGGAAACCTATATGTCATGAAAATAAAATGTCTGACAGAATTTATGGAAATTATAGTTTTATAAAAAAACGAATGCATATAGCCTGGTATTTATGATTGGAGACGATGTCTGTATTTAATATCTGAGGAGTGACTGAGGGTCCAGCTATGCTGGGAGTACAGCAACAGTGTTTGCTTATTCAGCCCGGCTTCCGGACATTAAATATATACTTGTTCTGTAATCAGTGTTGTTGCTGATAATACCAAATTAGTAAAATGTAAAGACAACTTTGACCAAAGATTCTGGAAATCAATAATGTATAATGTCGGATATTTGTTGATATTAAGTAATTGATGCAAAAGATGTCTGTGTTATAATGGAAATTCTGGGTCAGGGATCATTTCCCTGGACAAGTATGACTAAAGTTAAATGAAAACTTTGTGCAAACAACTTATGCAGCTTAAGAAAATTGATGTGCGGCCAATAATAATGATAAAGATTATGATTCGGCTATTGGGATTGAATCCGCCACTGGTGGATTGTAAAAGAATAAGAGATAAAAAGGGTCAAAAGATTGAAGTCTTAAAGTGAATCCTTTTGAAGAAAAGATCTATAATAGTAATTTTCTTGAAACAGTGAAACAGTTTGATGAAAGTTGCAAAATATATAAAAGTAACTAAAAGGATGGTTGTGTTTTAATTCAACATTTTAAGAAGGGTTCAGGTTATATAGAGAGACAAATCTCACGGATGATTTATAATAACTGCAAAAGATGCAGAGTAGCCTTGTCAAAGTTAGTGTGAATCCCGATTGGAGAGTGATAAACTCCTAGAAAAAACGTTGAAGTTAGATATTAAGCTATGGTAATTGAGAACTAGAATAATTATTTGTATTTAAGATCAAATAAGTAGAAGTAATAGGCTACTGGATTAACAGTTGTTAAATGTAAAATGTGTTCTGTTAGTGTTTTGACCATGAAAGAACTAGAAGTTGATGTTTTGCTTTCAAAAGATAAGTTTGTTATTGGCTGTAATGAAACAGCTCGCTCATCTGAATCTGATGTCTGCTGTGGCTGAAAACCGCCAGTACGACAGAGACTCAATCTGAGTGGAAATTTCTAATGTCTAAATTCCATGAGATATGGGCAAAAGACAACTATAAAAATGTTTATTTGGAAACACATGTAATTTCTGGCAAATATGCCTTCAGCTGGGATAGAGTTAAAAGATGGTAGATAGAGTTTGATGTTAGAAGTTTATGAGAGTACAGTGTGCCAGTCCTGAAAGTCTCAGAGTCTCTCTCAATCATGTCAGCTAAAAGCTGTTATTTGAGCCTGTGTCATAAGTGATAAGCTATTTATAGTAAAAGCACAGTGTTTCGGTTGAAAATCAGACACAGAGATGTTAAAATAAATCATTGCCATTAAGTGGGCAAGTGGTATTTGAGAATGTTTTAAATGTAAAACTGAATGACTTTAAAGAAGCCTTTAAAATAATGATGCAGATCTTAAACGATAGAGGACCAGTAACATCTTTAAGTTTCCACCATGAAACAGGGCCGAAGGCTACGGCTACAGATGTACAGTAACAGTACACTGAATGTATGGCTGTGATCTAAATTCACTGAGTAATCTAAGTAGCTAGGTTGATGATTAAGATGGTTAATGGATTTAAGTGATTAAATACTGCTGTTATTAACCTGTCTCCCTGCGTGAACACTATTAGGCAATCGGAATGGCTCTGGTGACTCTTGAACGTGCCTTTCCTAAGCTCCAGAAAACAGCTGAGTTCTGTTGAAGAAAACTGATTGTGTGATGGGAAAGAGCGGTCACCAGTGTGTACGAGTGGCTACTCAATGACGGGATGATCTTCCTGGCCAGGGGACAGCCCAACGCAGGGGGTCACGAACACTGGGCACCTCCGGATGGAGGTGTTATACGTGAGAAAGGTATGAGAGTTGAGGGCTGATTACTGGAGGCCACTGGGATCAGCAGAGCATTGAGAGGTGAGATGCGCTGTGAGGAGTTACGGCAGTCTGACCCAGAAAATGTGAGTTTCCTCTATACCACTCGCAGGAAGAAACCGCATTGGTTGTATGGCTTGTTTTTCATTATGACAAGTGTCTGCAACTATGCCAGGGGGACAACACCCTGATGGAGATTATAGTTTAAGAGCCAATGGCCTTTCAAGAGCCAGCTGACCCAGGAGGGGATTGCCATTATTTGTTGTGGAGACAGTAGCAAACTTGTATGTATTGGTTGCCTTATAGGCAAGAAAAAGTATAGAAGTGTTGATTTTGAACTAATATGTCTATAACATAGTCTTAACTCCTGAAGGTCAGTAGACATGGTGGTGACTAAAGATGAAGACAGCTTTCGTAGATTCAAGAAAGGTGTGCATAACAAAGATGAATGGTCAAAGGTTATTGTAATGAATTAAAATTTTGTCTAAGTTACAGTCTTAGAAGGCTGTGGAAAATACTATTTGTTAATAGTGAGAGAGACTGCCTGAGTTGAAGGAAGGGATGGTAACTGTGTCTTTCTTTCTTTCTTTCTTTCTTTCTTTCTTTCTTTCTTTCTTTCTTTCTGTTATCGGCCTGCTAGAGCAAGCTGAAGAAAAATAATGATAAGGAACCAAAACAACCCAGCTGCCTTTTCTAAAAATCAAATGAATAATGAACAGACATGATTTGAAACTGGTCAAGATACCATGTAAAATTAGGTAAACCTAGAGGAAAATGTGAAGTTTAAAATCGTACTTAAAATTGAAATCTTTTAGAGACGATATACTGAAAAGGAGCAGTTGACATGCGTGTCTAATATGAGTGTGTGAGTGTGTGTGATGGTGACAGCACTTTGTCTTGTATGTGACTATGTGTTAGTTTGGGGTACTAATACTAAGTCTGAATGGGGTGTATATTGTGTCATTACCCACTAGGATGGCTTTTGGCAAATGACAAATTTTAAAGGAAGCTGCTAAATTCTGTTAGGTGAAAAGATGATACAGAACATAGGACGAGCTTTAAACTGATTGGTCATCAAGCTACGTCTGGTATTAATTACTTTTGTCTTTATGATGTTGATTTGATTTACGTTCTGGATCAGTTTAAGTATATGATGTAAATTGGAATTGTGGAGTTGTAGATTACCATCTGGCATGGGCTGAGATAAATGAAAATGTTATAGATTTGATGGCAACAACACAGTGACATATTGGCTAAGTCAACATGAAATTAGCAAGAGAGCCCCTCACATTTATGAGTATTGTGACGAAAAGGGGGAAAGAAAAATGATTGACTGACATTGACCAAGTCTGTACAGCACGACCTGACCTGATAGAAACAATTGATGACTTTGGAAATGCTTGTAGATGACTGACTTGAGAGACCAAACAACAGGCCTGAAAAGTAGGATTCGCTGTGAGACTCAGGGCCGTTGCCCTTCAAATACTTCGATAAGAAGATGAGATTGTGGCTTCAAGTGAAGAACGTAATACTTTGTTTCAGAGACAGAGAAAGATGTCTGGAGGAAATTTGGCTGAAGGACGCCGTTTGGGTTGGTGTTGATGGCAAATCAAATTAGTTTAAATTGATGCACGAGTTGAGTCGTGCATCAAAAGGGAGATGGTAATGATTGACAAAATATGGGTTACTAAAGGACAATATATGTTGGGAGGACACTGGGTTTAATTGGGTAAAAGGCCGTTCCAAACAAAAGTTGCTGTCTGTAAGTGTGCCGCACACGCTGATAACAAAATTGCAGGACTGTTTCAACAGGAGACGCCAGGGCAGATGCAGCAGCGAAGGCTGCGGCAGCACAGCAGACAAAAGAAACTACGTGTACTTTACTATCTGAAAATAACCTCGACATTTGTTTTTCTCTACAGATCATGCAGAACTTTGATACAGGGCAGAATGTGCCAAATAAAATGATGGCTATGGATGAATTTGGCTAACTATCCTGGCCTGGGTTATTATTGTAAGAGAAAGGTTCCACACCTGCGCAGCGCATAACTTAAGATTTTCCTTTTGCAGAATGTCAGGATGGATTGCAGCAAACAGAACTGATTCTGTTCCAAATATATAAATATTGTGGTGGACATGAGCAAAGTGGGTTGAATGTTTTTCAGGGGAAAAGGACCCCGAGTGCTATTAAATGAGCAAGAAATTATCCAGTGATAATGTTTCAGGCTGTTGATTCCACAGGTCACACCAAAAGGGACGAGCGGCTAGACAAGCATCACTAACAAAATAGTTAAGGTCTCCATTCACAGGTGACAGCAGGCAAGGTATGGTTCATTCCAGTGGGGGTGCGGTCGTGATTAAAAGGGAAGACCTTGTAAGGATCAGAAAATGGTTGGAGAGTGTGACACCTGGGTCCAAGCCTCTCACCTTAGACAACACCAACAGGCCTCAAGCATCCAATAGAGCGGAAAGTGAGGTTTAAAGAAGACGGTGCTAGTAACTGTCTGCCTCGCCTACGAGGGAAAGACCATTGCAACGGCACGCAAAGTGTCACCCTGGCGAACACGGAACGTCCGTGGGGCGAACAAGATGATCAACACACCTGGAGCAACCAACTGCCAACTGACGGTTTAAGTTTAACAGAAGAATATGTTTTTGTGATGATTTTGTTGATTTTGTTTGATTGAATCGAACTAGGTATTGATTTGATGGTAAATGTAGAAATCTATTGATTGATGTGTCCGTACTAGAGATATTAGAGTTAATTTTGAACAACTAATTTGGTTAGAGGAATGGATAAAATTATAAGACTTCTCTGGTTAGATTTGTTAAACAGTGCATTCAATAGAGCTTAATAAATTGAATTAGAAGTGAATAAAATGTGGAAGATGGACATAAATTTAATGGAAAAGGCTTAATGGTAGGAGTTAGGATTGTATGTGTTATGATAATTTTGTTATTCATGGGTGAATACGATAACAGAGACAGGTGAAAACCTGCTGTCTGTTCAATTGGTAAAAAAAAAAAAAAAAAAAATGACAGTCTATCCCAAGGATTAACAAAATGCGACGAGACAGGTAGCGGAAGCTACAGTGAGCTGTGTTAAATGTATGTTCTGGTTGTTTTTCTTCTATTCTTTTTTTTTTTTTTTTTTTCTGAGAAAGATTAAGGGCAAAGATTTAAAGAAGGTTACAAACAGCGGTCATCCGTGTTACGAGGTGGCGTACAAGGAGAGGGTTTGAAATGAAGGATTCTATTCTACTTTTATTCTTTGTATTTTTGATGACCTGCTAAAATAACCAGTGTGAATTGATGGTGTTGTTTTCCTAAGTAATCTGTACACTATTTCTTATTTAATTGAGGTGACTGAGGGTTCGATCTAGGTCGAGAGTGCAATAGCAGTGCCTATTCATTTAGCCCGGCTTTAATTAAATTCTTTACTTGCTTGCTAATATTTAAGGGACTATCCTTGCAAAACAGCCTAAGCTTTTTCTTTTCTAAATAATATTTCAAAAATGTTTATGAAGAGTGATCAGTTATGCGAAAACCAGAGATGAAGAGTAGTGTGATGATATGACTTAAAATTTGTCTTTTTGTTTATTATTGTGATTATGGGTAATCAGAATGATAAAAAGTGGGGAATTGTTGTAGAAATTTTAATAGTCATTTATTCCTAACAGATATCATAAGGGATTGAACCTATTCAATGTGTAAAAGTATATGTGTGTACGTGCTTGTGCGTGACGTTTCAGGAATATATGGGACAGGACCTCTGACCTTAGGAATGGTCAAGATTTGGCTAGTTTATTTCAGGGCCAGGATGTATCTTTAGTAGAAACTGAACAGCAGTGGGGACCTTATCTGAGTGGGTGAAAGGGTAACTGCTGTGAGGAGGAACCTTGAAAAGAGTATAAAGGCTGTCTCATGTCTTCCTGGTGCGCGTCACTCACTTCACAGGGTAACTGCTGTGTTGGCGACTGGGCCTCTTCTTGCAAGAATAAATACTTTTCTTTTTTATTAATTTGACTCTGAGTGTCTCTTACGCAGTGATGATGTTTAACAGAAGTTTTGCCACAACACTTTCATGTCATGTTTTGTCTTGTACTGTACTGTTTTACTAGCTGTGTGCTTTCTTGTTATCACGTGAACGAGTCACGTTTGTGTGAACACGTGGTGTATGAGTGTTTTCATTATTAGCCTCTGTATTCCATTATTAGCCAGTTGTGAACAAGGGCTTGTGATTTGTTTTACTGGCCATGTGCTTGTGTTTTTTGTCATGTTTGGTGTGAGCACCTGGCTTGTCATGTGTTTCCTTGTGCCATGTGTTCTCCTGTCGATTGTCTAGCCCCACCCATCTTGTTATATGATTATTGATTAATTTTCCCTACCTGTCCTCCCTCGTTACTTACCTTGTTTGCTCCCTATTTATTCTCCCTGTGTTTTCAATCCTGTGCTGGATCATTGTTGAATGTGCCGAGACAAGCCAAGCAATGCCAAGCCATTTCCCCCTCGGGGTAGTATTTGTTTTATTTTTTATACTTAATAAAAACCCATTTTCCTGCAATTGAGTCCTTGCTTCATCTCCTCAACCCCACACGTGTCAGAAATAGTATTTTCTTTGCTTTAAAAAGTGCCCACCCCTTTTTCAACAGTCCACTTTAGACATAACTATAAGTAACTTTGCCACTACATGTCAATTAGCAGTCATTAAAGTATTTGTAAACTGTCTGCTTAATGTCGGCTAACACTTTAGTTTGATGGTCCCCGAACAGACAGTCTACTGACCTTAAGTAACTCTGCAAGTATATGTCAACTACTAGTCATGACATGTTACAAAGTTTCTTATAGTTAGTAGAATGTATAAAGGGGACTATCGAAATAAAGTGTATCCTGCCATTTCATACCAAAAATGATTCAAATGTAATTTCCACCACCGTGATGTGCATTACAAGCGAAGATATTAAACAATGCATCATATGAAATGTAGTGTAAATGACACTAAAGTCATTTTCTTTACATCAATCAATTAAACAATCAGTCAATTAAATAAACTAGTGGAAAGGTAAAAAGTGTTTTAAGTGGAGAGTTTACCAGAAAGAAAAAAAAAAACACTTAAAAACATTACATTTCTAAGCAAGAAAAAACACCTACAATTTATAAAGTCCTAACTAAACGCTCAGAGACTGCAGAGCTTCACACATGAATGTGTCATTCAGAATGTTCTGAATCCATTTAATTTTTTGCCCTGCAGTATTGTTTCCTCCGTATCTGTCACACTGGTGGGAGCTGTGCCTCTCCTATTAATTGTCAGCGAGGGCTGGAGGGCCAGTGCAGGCACCGTCTGGTTCATTGAATTATAGACACCAGCCTCCATTTTTATGCCTGGAGGTGCTTGGTTGTAATGTCAAGATGAGGGCCAGCGTTTCTGTTCTGCCAGTGTCAAGAGTAACATGACACCGTTCTATTGATTTGGCACAGTTAATATACTTGGGAGGTGTATAAGATCATGAAGAGACGTGCAAATAATACTGTCAACTTTTCTTTGTCTTTCATTCCAACAAATTCTCCTCAAATGAGAATATCACAGATTTAGATGTGTCCTCACTTTTTCCACAGAAACATTTAAGCATCCAAAATTAAATGAAGGCTCCGTTGCTTTCACCAAAAATATGTGCAATTTCAGTTTATAATTCTGTATTTAAACTGTGCACTATTTAAAAAATCCCTTTGAGTCACAAATACTAATAAATTTGAATTACCTGAGGAAAAAAACAAATACATCCCATGTGTTCAAGAGCACAAATAATCACTTCTTGGGAAAATGGAACAAAATATTTGTAATAAAAGTTGCTGCAATTGGAGAAGACACCATGGAGCTTTTTTTATTGGCCTTTCCTTTTCCATGGCACCCCATTAAAGTACTGTCACACTAGCACTTTTGGTGCGCACCCTGGTTCAATTGATGTCAGAGATTGGTTTGTTTGGTGTGAACACTGTTTTCCAATATAGGGTGTGCACCCGCAAACCGTACTCGAGTCTACCTAAAAAAGGTGATCAGGGAGTATGGTTCATGTGAGCTCCAGTATGTAGCCTGTTTCCCTGAGATGGGAACGAGACACTGTGTCATGGCATAGCCAATATGGGAATGCAATATTTGAACACATGGCAATCTCGATTGGCTGTTGAGAGGTCAGGTGACCCTAAATGCTCACCTATGTCACGGAATCCCCAGGTTTGAATTGTCTGAAGGAAGACACACAGGCATGCCCGAAGTGTGGCAATGCGACGCAGCGTCTCGTTCTCTTCTCAGGGAACTGGTTTACAAATTCCCTTACAAATGGAACTCCATGCTGCGTCATGGCATTGATGACGCAGGTAACGCCAATACTAACACCGGGACGATACCTCTATGACGAAGTCATGACTTTAAAATCGTATGAATGTGTGCAGAGAGGACCAGCCTGCTGCAGCACAAATATCTTGGAAGAATGCAAATCCAAAAATGGATCCTGTGAGTTGGCTGATGTAGTAAGAGAAATGGGAACACACATCTAAAGCTTCTCCTTCTCCAACTCCACCTGTGACTACATAATCTAAGCCGCAGTAGTGCCTCAGCAGGCACAGAGCCCAAACCAGAAGCCTGACTCTCATCCCATCAAGCAGTAGTGGTTAGCCTTATGGATAAATGCTCACAATGATCACAATCAGCATCCTCAAGGACTGACCAAGCAGGATTTGAATGTAATCTGGTCTGGGGTGCAAAAATCCAAGGGCCTTTTGATCTCATGCTCTCCTAAACGAAGTCAGTGTGAATAGAAAAAACACTTAAAGAGTCTTAAAGAGAGGTTCAAATGGAACCTTTGATAAACCTTCAAGGATCATAGAAAGGTCCCAAGAAGGAATTTGCTGCCTGCATATGGCCCCAGGTGTCTGGCACCATGCAAAAATTTCGATGCCAAGGGGTGCCTCCCCACAGAAGCTCTGACAAAGGTACATGGCAAGCGAAAATAACAACCACATATACAGTACTTTAAGGGTAATAGGAGCTAACCCTGTTGAGAAGCACTCTTGGAGGAACTCCAACACTGTACCAGCCAGGCAGTGGACTGGGATCAAGTGGTGGTATTCATACCACGACTCAAAAGAGCTGCAGACTGCATTGTGGCGACCAAATCAGCTTAGCGAGATGGCAGATAACATTCACAAGCCATCTGCTTGGTCGCAGGGAGGGCCAGAACTTTGGCCCAAATGAGAACTTTTTTATTCGTTTTTTTTGCATATGTAACTCCTCAAAGCTAGATGCATTTTTAACATGTAACTTCACATTGTCAAATGCAGTGAGTAAATTAACCAGACGATTTGTTACATGGACAGATTAGAATATACTAAATACAGGTCGCAATCATGGGTAAAACTCCCGACCTGACTGCTGTCCAGAAGGCCATCATTGACACCCTCAAGCAAGAGGGTAAGACACAGAAAGAAATTTCTGAACAAATAGCCTGTTCCCAGAGTGCTGAATCAAGGCACCTCAGTGGGAAGTCTGTGTGAAGGAGAAAGTGTGGCAAAAAACGCTGCACAACGAGAAGAGGTGACCGGACCCTGAGGAAGATTGTGGAGAAGGACCGATTCCAGACCTTGGGGGACTGAGTCTGGAGTAGAAACATCCAGAGCCACTATGCACAGGCGTGTGCAGGAAATGGGCTACAGGTGCCGCATTCCCCAGGTCAAGCCACTTTTGAACCAGAAACAGCGGCAGAAGAGCCTGACCTGGGCTACAGAGAAGCAGCACTGGACTGTTGCTTAGTGGTCCAAAGTACTTTTTAGGATGAAAGCAAAATTTGCATGTCATTCGGAAATCAAGGTGCCAGAGTCTGGAGGAAGACTGGGGAGAAGAAAATGCCAAAATGCCTGAAGTCCAGTGTTAAGTACCCACAGTCAGTGATGGTCTGGGGTGCCATGTCAGCTGCTGGTGTTGGTCCACTGTGTTTTATCAAGGGCAGGGTCAATGGAGTTAGCTATCAGGAGATTTTGGAGCACTTCATGCTTCCACCTGCTGAAAAGCTTTATGGAGATGAAAATTTCATTTTTCAGCACGACCTGGGACTTGCTCACAGTGCCAAAACCACTGGTAAATGGTTTACTGACCATGGTTTCTGGATGAGCTTAAGGACGCTATCGAAGCATCCTGGGCCTCCATAACACCTCAGCAGTGCCACAGGCTGATTGCCTCCATGCCGCGCCACATTGAAGCAGTCATTTCTGCAAAAGGATTCCCGACCAAGTATTGAGTGCATAACTGAACATAATTATTTGAAGGTTGACTTTTTTGTATTAAAACACTTCTTTTATTGGTCGGATGAAATATGCTAATTTTTTAAGATAGGAATTTTGGGTTTTCATGAGATGTATGCCAAAATCATCGATATTAAAACAATAAAAGACCTGAAATATTTCAGTTGGTGTGCAATGAATCTAAAATATATGAAAGTTTAATTTTTATCATTACATTATGGAAAATAATGAACTTTATCACAATATGCTAATTTTTTTAGAAGGACCTGAATACATGTTATATAATATTATATGTTCCGCACTCACCTCAACTTCAAGCATAATCCACACGCCGCCTCGACAAACAAGCCACGAGGTTGCTTTCAGAGTCGGTAGAGAGGACAAGAGATAGGGGAGATCCGCCTCTGTTAACTCAAATAGCGATCCCCATGATCAAAGCCACTGCCTCATCGGACGCAGCACCCGAAACACATGGCGCAAATGCCTCAACAAAAGTGCCAGGCAGCTTCCTCATCATGAAATTGCTCACAAAGAGGACAGTTAGCCTTTTCGAAGGCTATGCTTGCTTCACTCCCAAACACTTAACGCACAAACAATGCGTGTTGTCCCCTGTAATAAAGTGGGAGCATGGCAACGCACAATTCCTAACTTATCATTTTTGCTGGCCTTACAAAATAGAGATTGGGTCAAACAAATTTATGAATGAAAAGTGACTTCCTAAAAAAAAAAAGAAGATGAAAGCTTTGGCGTAAGTTCTGCCAGGAATTGTCACGTCACTTATTACCTTCACATCTAACCAATCGTGTTCTAATACTTGTAGTATAAAAGATCGGCACTTACACATGTCTGAGTTCGCAGATGCTGACGCCAACATTCATCTCCATCCTCCCCACTACCACCAGGATGGTCCCGGCCCATACCTCCCAGGGGGTCGGCTGCACCCCTGCCTTCGTCTTCAGGGAGGAAATGCAGATTCCGTTACCCTCGGATTGCAAGCTACGGATGGGGCTAAAGAACTTTAGAAACTTGCTTGCTGGGCTGTTAATAAATGTATGCTTTGTTAAGTCGTTTTGCCTCCCGAGTCCTTCTGGTAGATTTGGTGATTTTGTGACGTATATGCCCTTTTATGGTCTTGCTGACGTGCTACGCTACATCACCTAACCTAAGACGTGCTCAAGACACCAGTCACACAGAAGTGTTCCCATAGCGTCAATGCCATGATGCAGTGTCGAGTTCCATTCGAAAGGGAACTATGTGTTTGTGTGCGTGTTCTCACTTACAAGTGTGACTGACATACTGAAAGCAGAGAGAATGTATGGGCCTTTCTCAATCTGTGTTCTTGTCTGTACTTGTGTTCTTGTGAAACATCATCTTTTGTGGCCCAAGTATTGTCCCGATACACAAGTTTGCATTTTGGGAAGAATGGTTAAAAATCCCGGTTCTCGAGTCAAATGTTGAGGATGCATCGGTTGGTAACTTGTGTGAACTTGACGGCAGAAATATCCCAGCATTCATTTCGGCATTCGAGGAAGGAGCAGGAAACAGAGAGAGGATAGATTTTTTCCTGTTTTTTGAACGAAAATACGCTTATTGTTAAACAGCTACTGTGGCGTAGGGCGTAAGGCGAGAGGTGCATGAAGCTTTTGATGCATTCGACCCAAGTTCTGTCACGTAAACACACAGGGGACAGAAGATCCAATTGCGTATGTATTTAATTAGGGTAATCCGTACTCATAATCCAGTTCAGGCAAAGGTTCAAAATCCATAAGGGCAATCCAAAACATAGAACACAAACAGGAGAACGTAAGGCACAGAAGTGTTAGGACATTAAACAAGGACTCCGTAACAGACACTAACAAAGACAGGGAATATATACACAACTCTAACAAGAGTAACACAGAACAGCTGGGAACAATGATTACGGGGAACAGCTGAGTGCAATGAACTGATGAGTGACAGTGACAGACAGAATGCTGGGAATTGAAGTGAAACGTGAAGGACACCGTGAGAACGAGGACCTCTAGTGAAAGACAAGGGAACACAACCAGACACTGTGACATAACCCCCCTCTACGGAGCGGCTACCAGACGCTCCACGACAACACTAAGACACGACACAAGAGTTCAGGAGGGAGGTGGAACGTTGGAGGATCAGGGGGAGGGATGGTGGGCCAGGTCCGTGAAGGAAGACAGGAACAAGCGGCGAGGGCTTAACCGGGAACCAGGGAAAAACACAAAGTCTATCGGGCGGCCAGGGCGAAGCAGACGACCCACCGGGCGGCCAGGGCGAAGCAGACGCCCCACCGGGCGGCCAGGGCGAAGCAGACGACCCACCGGGCGGCCAGGGCGAAGCAGACGACCCACCGGGCGGCCAGGGCGAAGCAGACGACCCACCGGGCGGCCAGGGCGAAGCAGACGACCCACCGGGCGGCCAGGGCGGAGAAGACCCCTCGGGCGGCCAGGGCAGAGAAGACCCCTCGGGCGGCCAGGGCGGAGCAGACCCCTCGGGCGGCCAGGGCGGTGAAGACCCCTCGGGCGGCCAGGGCGGAGCAGACCCCTCGGGCGGCCAGGGCGGTGGTGAGGACCCCGACTCCGGCTCAGGAACAGCGGACACTGGCTCTGGCTCAGGAACAGCGGACACAGACACCGGCTCAGGAACAGACACCGGGTCTGGAACAGACACCAACCCTGGATCAGGAACAGCCACAAGAACAGCAACGGCCACTAGGAACAGACACAAACACAGGAACAAGCACTGGCTCTGGAACCGGCACTGGCTCTGGAAACGGCACTGGCTCTGGAACCGGCACTGGCTCTGGAACCGGCACTGGCTCTGGAACCGGCACTGGCTCTGGAACCGGCACTGGCTCTGGAACAGGCACTGGCTCTGGAACAGGCACTGGCTCTGGAACAGGCACTGGCTCTGGAACAGGCACTGGCTCTGGAACAGGCACTGGCTCTGGAACAGGCACTGGCTCTGGAACAGGCACTGGCTCTGGAACAGGCACTGGCTCTGGAACAGGCACTGACTCTGGAACAGGCACTGACTCTGGAACAGGCACTGACTCTGGAACAGGCACTGACTCTGGAACAGGCACTGACTCTGGAACAGGCACTGACTCTGGAACAGGCACTGACTCTGGAACAGGCACTGACTCTGGAACAGGCACTGACTCTGGAACAGGCACTGACTCTGGAACAGGCACTGACTCTGGAACAGGCACTGACTCTGGAACAGGCACTGACTCTGGAACAGGCACTGACTCTGGAACAGGCACTGACTCTGGAACAGGCACTGACTCTGGAACAGGCACTGACTCTGGAACAGGCACTGACTCTGGAACAGGCACTGACTCTGGAACAGGCATTGGCTCAGCTTCCGGCTCTGGAACAGCAGACACTAGCTCCGGCTCTGGAACAGCAGACATGGGCATGTCCAGGATCCGAACCAGATGCTCCAGATAGTCCAGATCCAAGAAGGCAGACGGCACTGGCTCTGCCTCTGGCTCTGGAACGAGTACTGGCTCTGCCTCCGGCTCTGGAACCGGCAATGGCTCTGCCTCCGGCTCTGGAACCGGCAATGGTTCTGCCTCCGGCTCAGGAACGGGCACTGGCTCTGCCTCCGGCTCTGGAACGGCCATTGGCCCTACCTCCGGCTCCGGGCTCTGGAACAACAGACACTGGTTCCGGATCCGGAACAGGAGACACGGGCATGTCCAGGATCCGAGCCAGACGCTCCAGATAGTCCAGGTCCAGGCAGGCGGACGGAACGTGAACAGTCTCTCGCTGGGCAGACGTGACGTGAACAGTCTCTCGCTGGGCAGACGTGACGTGAACAGTCTCTCGCTGGGCAGACGTGACGTGAACAGTCTCTCGCTGGGCAGACGTGACGTGAACAGTCTCTCGCTGGGCAGACGTGACGTGAACAGTCTCTGACTGGGCAGACGGAACGTGAACAGTCTCTGACTGTGCCGCCGGGAGGTGATACATCTCCCTTTCACCTCCTCTGCTCGACCTCCACGGGTCCCGCGGAACTTTACCAACCGGGTCCCCTTAAACAACTCCCTTCTCTCCCGCTCGGTTGCTGGGGAAGAGATGTCGCCAAACATACCGCTGGATCCTTGTGTGACGGAGTCCTTCTGTCAGGTAAACACACAGGGGACAGAAGATCCAATTGCGTATGTATTTAATTAGGGTAATCCGTACTCATAATCCAGTTCAGGCAAAGGTTCAAAATCCATAAGGGCAATCCAAAACATAGAACACAAACAGGAGAACGTAAGGCACAGAAGTGTTAGGACATTAAACAAGGACTCCGTAACAGACACTAACAAAGACAGGGAATATATACACAACTCTAACAAGAGTAACACAGAACAGCTGGGAACAATGATTACGGGGAACAGCTGAGTGCAATGAACTGATGAGTGACAGTGACAGACAGAATGCTGGGAATTGAAGTGAAACGTGAAGGACACCGTGAGAACGAGGACCTCTAGTGAAAGACAAGGGAACACAACCAGACACTGTGACAAGTTCGAATCCATCTTTTGCCAAACTCGCTCTTCTCCCTTTTCCCAACACATG
This sequence comes from Meda fulgida, assembly GCA_030578275.1. NCBI lineage: Eukaryota > Metazoa > Chordata > Actinopteri > Cypriniformes > Leuciscidae > Meda > Meda fulgida. Next base: position 22,212,199 of record CM060636.1, read on the forward strand.
CAGGTACTGGTGACACGTACGCGTGCATTTGAGCAACACCGGCAACAAAACTAGCACAATACTAGTGTAATTGCTAAATAAGTTAATTGCCATTATGAAACGTTTTAGAAAAGTATTAATTAGTAGAGAACTACAATGCATTTTTTAATTCCCTGTCTTATTCTGCCCTCTGGCATATCAAAATTAATACAAACCTTAACATGAAGAGACGGACAGTGTTATTAACAGACAGTAAAAATCATACTAATAATAGCCAACTATGTACAAAAAAAATCTAATGAGCCAACTCAACGCATTTAATTACACGTTAAGCATAGCCGAATACACTCAAATGAGATTGACGCAGAAAAGACGTCAATAAATGCACGCGTCACCTGCTACATCCTCTTTGTTGCATGCTCAAATTATGATCACTAATACAAAATTAGAAATGTTATTCAAAAAAATGTCTCTATTTGTACAAATTGCTGCACATTCGTTAAATTCTGAATTTTGCACACATACGTTGAAGGCAATTTGTTTGTGGATAGTATCCTAGAACTGCAACATTTTCAGCCCCTGGAGAGCTGAGGAGTAGAGGACAGGAGAGGAAGAGAGAGACAGACAGGAAGGAAACATTAATGGGTGTGTGTTCGTGTTTGTGTGTTAATTATGGAAGAATTTGATTCATATAACTGGATTGGTAAAGGTGAGGCACTATGTGCTTGCTTAGTATACCAGCTAGTTGCTCGCTAGAGGTGTTACCAGCAAATAGTATCTAAAAATTCAGAAGCTTGATTGTCGGGGTTGAGGTGAGGTGAGGTGAGGTGAGGTGAGGTGAGGTGGGGTGGGGTGGGTTGTGAGGCCCTATAAGACATTGTGCCCAGGGGCCTCTGAATTCTCCATCCGGCCCTGCTCATGGTCCATAAGAGCTAGTTCCTCCTCCGTGTTCTCGGGTTCAGACAGATATGGCTCTGGGTCTGCTACAAACAAGTCATAATCATCTACAAAGTCCGCCATTGCAAATGATCTCTTGCAGTTTGCTAATAGCACAGGTGGTAAAAGTCATGTTGGTTCTGTTGACGGAAATGAGAGGGAGGAGGAGAGGGAGCGGGGGGAGAGGATTTTTCACGAGTCATGTAAATATCTTATTTATTATTATAATACTAATAAAAAAATATTTTGATTGTTATTTTTTTATAAGCATTTAAGAGAGTATGCTAATGTTTTTCTATCTTTCTTTTTTCCCCCTTTTTCCCTTTTGGCCACCTAAATAACGGCTCTTGTCTCTATTGCTTTGATGTCAGCTCGAAACGGGCCATCAGAAGAAAAAAAAACCCGAACTCCTGGAGCTGCGCCCACAGCTTTGCTGATTCTGTTATTTTCTCTTGTCACGACTGTTGTGAGAACTTGAGGTGATATAAGGTGGACTTTTGTCAACCAATGAATCCTAATGAGGCTCTGCCCATCATTTATCTAACACATTTATAGAAATGAACCAGCTTTCTGTCCCTTATGCGGGCCTTGCAATGTTCCTCCAACAATTATCCAGCAGTGACAGACAGACAAAAATAGATTTGCATCTTTCAACGGAATAGTAGTAGTATTAGTTCATCACACAGAAAACTGTCAAAACATGTCAAACACATTCATACTCTAGATAAAAGGCGTTTTTAAAGAAGTGTTTATTACAGTTGTGCATAATCCTTACTGAGATGATTATTTTTGAAAATAGGGGAAATTTTCCGGCGCCCACCACAAGCAGTCCCACCACCCCAACCAAGCTCCAGTATCCCTTACATTTTAAGACTAAATAAAAACACAAAAGGGTATATATGAAGAGCATTTATTTAAAGGCTTATTTGCATATTTTCTGTTCATTTAACATTGCTTATCTTTACATTTATATTTTATTTTCATTCCACACATTCTTTTCATTTCATATTGCTTTTCTTTTACAGTTTTTCTTTTAATTTCACATAACTTTTCTTTACTCTTTTAGTGAGTTATTGTACAAATTTGTTGCAGACTTTGCATTCTTTAAAGGGGTCATGCCATGAGAAACCGAATTTGCCTTGATTTTTTGGTATATACGAGATCTATGTACTATTCAAACTTCCTGCAAGTTTCATAGCTTAAGACGTCCTCCCCATTATAAACGAAGCATTTATTTAATCAAGCTCTAAATACAGTTCGTTCTGGATCCATGGTACGAAGTGACGTCACGGTACGAAGTGATGTACCAGTCGTTTGCATATGACCGCCTCCATGCCACGCAGATGTGCTGTTCCTGGCTGTGGACAAACATGTTTGAATGCTGCCGAACAATCCAGACGTCAGGGAAAGCAGTTGGATGCAGTTTATTTGCAGCATATGCAGCCCGCCAAAGACTTACTTATTCGGTGAGTGATGTAGATGAGTGTGACAGGGCGCATGTTACCGAAAGAACGAGCAGAGAGAGAGACCTGGCCGCCTTCAAACTGTCTTGCTCTCCCTCTCTCTCTCCCTCGTGCATATGTATCAAAATCAATTGAGAATTGACATGAAGGTAAAAGATCGGAAGACCGTAAGTTTCACGTGGCGGAGCATAGTGTAGTAGCCTATATGTGATACAAAATGATTAACGTTAATAATGTATGCATAAGCAGCACTGACGTTAGCCAATCATAACAATGGGCGTTAACCCTGAACTCTTAAAGGGGAAACACCTCCAAAACAGACTGTTTGAACCAGAGGGGGACAAACAGGGTGGGAAAAGGTCACAAATCACTACGTTTAAAAAAAAAATTTTGTACCAAAAACTATAGTAATACTATAATTACACCTAAGGGAACATAATAAAACAAAACAAAAAAAACATGTCGTGACCCCTTTTAGACTGTTTTGGAAGGAGTGTATTTGTGGGCTGGGCCAGAGTGGTTAATTTTACATGAGAGTAGAGCGCAAACAGTTCTGTTGCTAGCGTCATCCTATTCTCTGTAACAATCTTTCGTACCATGCTAAACACACTTTCTGAACTTGCATTGCTATGGGGAATGCATTGTAAAGCCTTCATATGTTTTGGCAGCTCACTAAACCTCATGTCCTTTCCTACCAGGCCCCAGAATCTGTCGATTCTGTCTTCTTGGGAGAGTAACTTACTATCTGTCACCTGATACTGATAGTCTGTGAATTCCTCTCTCATCTTATCCCCTTTCAGCCTCAACTGAGGGAACAGGCCCCCTAGCCTTTCCACTGTAAAGTAAAACAAATGTTTGACTGAACATTTCAGATCTAAACAACTATCAAGTATACTGTACCAATTATTTGTTTGGTTATCAATGGGGAACTGTCCCCAGAGGATGTTGTTATGATGCGATGCAAAGCCCTTCAAGACAAATTGTTGGTAAAAATGGGCTATACAAATAAAATTGCCTTGCCTTGCCTAACATCAATAAGCTTTATGCACAGCTGCACTACTTCCTGAAGTTATGCCAGCTCCTTTATTTTCTGTCCTACATTATTGGACAAACTGATTAATCCAGGTGTCTGACCATTGCTAGGGTGGTTGCTAGGGTAAGTAGTGGAGCTGGGCATAAAGCCTATTGGTAAACTGTTTCTATTATCTACCTGTCCCTGGAGTTAAGACGAGCTGCAGGGTCCAGCACTTTCATGTCCCTCAGGTGTGGATGGTCGAGGGGAAAGGAGGAGAACTCTTAAGAACTGCCTCATAGAAGCTTCTCACAGTTCTACAACAGCATAAGAATGAAAAAAATGCATTAGTGGTAATATTTTTAGGCACACTACAGCCTATACTCTCCTACTGTCAAAAAATGATATCATAATATCATTTTTTTCACTGGGTAATACACTCACTGAAAGATTTTCTTCTCGGCTAACACAGGGAGCTCAGTGCTTCTCATGAATTTCTTTGTGTCTGCTCCGATAAAGAGATCTTCATCAGCCAACTGATGTCCATCTCCATACTCCACCTCCCTGAGAGGTACACCCACGATTGCCCTGGCTGGTATGAGGTAGCCCAGGATCCTCTTTGTCAGCCTGCACATCTCCTCTTCAAGTCTGTGAAACTGTACTCCCTCTGACTGCAGATAATATCAATGGTCACAACAAAATAACAGTGAAATAGGAATGCTACAATAAACACAAACATTAAATGATATACTAGTATTCACTCATTCATTCAATATCATTGACACCCACCTGGAAGGCAATGTTAAATTCAGATAAAGGCTTAAGGGTAGCCCTCAGGAACAGGAAGTAGGTCTTCACGATTAGATCACGCAGATGGCTTGCCAGATCACGCACTTTAACACCCCTCTCCACCTCTTCATGACTGTTAAAGTAGGCCTACCGTACATAGAGATACAGGGTGGCAATACATGGTTAAAATGGAAATATAGCATAGTAAACTGTGTAGATATCTGCTGAGTGGAGTTACCATCCTACCTGTAGTGCATCCCACTGGTTCAGCACCCTCTGGATTCAGGTTAACAGATTCAGCCATCTGGTGCTGCAGTACCTGAGGAGCTTCAGGTGGTCTGAATCAGTGAAGTCTACAAACTCTTTGTAGACTTCACATCTTTTTGCACTGAGAGATAGAAAATTACTCAGTTAGTGGTTGGAATTGTGAGTGAGTGAGTGAGTGTATGTAAAGAATATGAACTGCAGGCCTACTAGGCTACCTTGTTCATGAGTTAGCCACATGCAATGTTGTTACATTGTAACACACACAACATTAGGCGAGAGGAATAACAGGCCTATATGTATGCATTTACCTTTTGTCAAAGTGGGTGTATATCCCCACCAGGATGTCTTCCACTGGTACCTGGGCTGCTCTGATGCCACAGCCAGTGGCCAGCTGTACCAGGTGGCAGATGAAGCCAAGGTCCTGGACGTGGGGCTGGCTGGTCTTCAGTCTGCTGATGACCAAGTTATGGCGGCCTTTCATAACACTTGCATTATCAGAGTTAAAGGCAATCAGGTTATCCCATGGGATGCCTCTTTTTCTATTGGAAACAGGAAAAAATGCCACAAAACTTCTCAGACAAAATGTAAGGCTGTAATTAAATGCAATCTATTAAACATGTCAACAACACAGTGCAGTTCCTCTTTACCTTAATGCTTTACTAAGCTTTTCATACAGATTTTCTGCATTTCCTACATTGCATATAGGCATCTCCAGGCGACCTGCAGAGTGGCCTCATCGTAGAGTCAAGTCGGGATGACGAATTCTTTGTCTGCTTTTCTGTTGTTCGATTGAAAAGGGCTGAGATCGGCATGTTTTGGCCAACTCGTCCTCTAGTTCTGCTGCTATGGCACCTGTTGAGTGTCTAGTAATTAGCTAGTAAGTTAGCCAATAACATGCATGCCATGGGTTAATGCTCAAATGTTAGAATATTCAAACACATTTCAAACACATTTTATACCATTTTATTACCGGGTATTATTATTTTTTAATAACGCAGGTTTAAAATACGGGAGATTTACAGTAAAATACTAATATGGGAGAACGGCGGGAAAGAAGGATAAAATACGGGACTTTCCCGGCCAAAACGGGATACTTGACAGGTATGATTTCTTTGTAGGTATCATTGGGTGCCACATATTATCATTTGTATTAGATGATATCTATTCTCAGAGGGTGTGTGTTATGGATTAGGATATGAAAATGAAATGAGGTGAAAGCAAATGCCCTTGCCCTGTGTGTTTTTAAAATTCTCCTTTCGATGTTAAAGTCCAATATTAAGTATGTGTTCTGAGTTTGTCACATCCTAGAAAAATGTGTTGTTAGCCACCCAGCCAAATTTGAATGATATAAATAGCCGTCAAGTAAATAAAATAAGCTATCAAAATCTTGAAAAAATGAGCAGTATTCTCGGCTCTCAAATGCTGGGGGCGTGTCCGGTGGCTGCGCTGAAACCACGGGAGGATGCAGGCCGAGGCGGGAGATAGTCGGTTCGGCCCCATTCACCAGTAACAGTGGATAATCAGTGAATCCCAGTTGTCTCTGACAAAAGTTTATAAAACTATCCTGTGTAAAATGACCACTATAGAGGCGGGTGTTGGGTGTTGCGATCTGTTTTCATTTCCGTGACGAAGGAATGGCTAGCTAGCAAACTCAACTGTAGGCTGTAGTAACTAATTGTACTGAAAGTAACTCACGATTGAGCGGCGAACTGATGCGAATGTGCTCTAGTTATTGTTAGGGGAGGGGCCAGCCTCAGTGGCTCCAGTGTGTTATCGACAGTAGGGGCGGGATATTTTTTTTTGTCAAAAAATTCTGAACACAGCAATAGTGAAAAACTGTTTAACGGTCTAACTCCACAATTCAGTACTTCACAGTTCATATTCTTTGTAATGGGTTTTAGGTATATATTTCTAACATTTATAATGTGTTTATAATTTTTTTTTTTTTTAAACGTCTCGGTTACGTATGTAACCCTCATTCCCTGAGTAGGGAACTGAGACGTTACATCGAATGATGACAAAATGGGGTTTCGCTTAGAAAGCCTATCAACTTCGACTATTACAAAACAAGCCAATGGCAAAGAAATGCAATGGGTCTGCGGAATTTGCATTTCGTAACTCCGCTCCACCTTGTGGGTATAAAAGGAGGACGCCGGAAACATGCAGATATGTTTCTTCGCTGAGGAGCCGAGACTGAACTAGGAACAAGGGTTACATACATACATACGTAAGTCTGAGATCCCTGTCGTGAGACTAGCACGGACGAAGGCCTCCTACTTAACACAGGAATACCAAGGTACACTGGAAAGCATATCTCAGTGGAAATATGCAATCAGTACCAGCCCGAAGGGGGTGGATTTAAGAATACACATATGACCCTGAGGGATGCGTATGGAAAAACACTGAAGTGTCCAGCCCGCAGGGTGGAATGTTTCACTCCCAGGGGTGGCAAGATGGCTTGCCAAGGGAAAGACACATGCTCAGAGTCTTACAGTGGAAATACACATCTGGGGGTCACCGGAGGGGAACCAAGCACACAGAGGCACTTAGCCGACACGAAAGCTGCCGCAGGCATAGACTCTGGCATTGACGTCAACAAAAACTAACTTGTGTACTTGCAACTCAGTGGGGACGAGAGAGAAAGGGGGTGGGAGCGGGGGTGTTCAAAGGAGCCGTTTCATTGGTTGGCGCCTAGCCAATGAAATTGGACTTCTATTTTACTCGATGAGGTCACGAAACCCGCGTCCTCTAGGGACGCTCTGAAACGCTAACATGGCTAAATGCATTTAGACGGATATTAAAAGAAATAAATGATATTATCAAACTCAGTAAACACCATAATAATAATGCATACTACAGAAATCTGTAGTAAAAATAATATCAGTCTAAATGCTATGCTAGCGTTTCAGAGCGTCCCCAGAGGACGCGGGTTTCGTGAGATCATCGCGCCACCACTGAGTTGCAAGTGCACAAGTTAGTTTTGCACCAAATATATCGCAAAAAGAGTAGCAAAAGTCAAGGCGGGAAATTTGAAATTGCTATAACAGATTTGAGAAGTTGCAAGTGCCTAATTGAGGCTTTACTGCGAATGTGAATGTAAGATTAAATGCAAATATATATTACAAGTTTGTGTCTGTCATTGTATTTCTGTGAATGGCATTTTACACATTTGTGACTACTTGTCTGCAGCTTTAAATTCAGAATACAGGTTTGTGACTATTGTCTGCGAGTGCAAATTTCAACATTAAACTTCAGATTTTTATTTTACAGGTTTTCACATTGCAGCTGTTAGTGTAAAGGTTCACATACAAGTAAGGATATTTAATGTACAAGTTCTCTAATTCACATCTACGTGCTCTCGTGTTTTGCTCCTAATTTACCTTCATACTCTTACCTCAGCCCGCTTGCCCTTGACACAGATCCAAACTTGACGACAGATCTGACCAGCTAACCGTTGTGGGCGGGACTGAGCAACGGAAAAGTAATGGCGGATCATTTGATCTGCGTCATCGCACGCGAGCGAGCACACACACACAGTCACATGCACACAAAGCCACGCAAAGTGCAGCAACGCAGATTTGGAAAAATATTCATAAAATACATAAAATATATATGAAATTAGGGGAGAATACTACAAATGATGAGCAAAATGAGCATCTATTTGCAAGACCAGATTAAAATGCAATAATGATTCAATAGGCCTGCCTACTGTATGTAGCCTACTGTATGTACAAATACTATTTTTTAACCTTAAAATTCACTTTAACACCCACATGCTTAATGATCTTCAAGGAAAATATGTTAAATGACTGCTGATTTCTGCAGTTATACCTTATTTTCTTTGTTTTCTAATTTCACAGAAAAATCTGTAAAATATTTCTTAATATTTTATGTAAAATTATACATAACTCTGTAAAATACAGACAATTTCCTTAAAACAAACAAACAAAAATATTCTGGGGGTCAAAAATGAAGGCTGGTGGGGAAAGAGTTTGTCCCGATCACCAGCTGGAGTGCCCTTGATAGCCACCAGAAGGCCCTCCGCCCCAGACTATTGCAACTCAATCAACAACTACACTTCCCATAACCCATTGCCTGGACTCATTATTGTTTGATCCCTTCCACCTGTGTGTCATTACCCTTGATAACTCTGTCTATATATACCTGGTTTATTCAGTCATTCTCTGCAAAGTCTTGTCTAGTGTCTTATTCTGAGCTTCTCCTTGTTCTCTGAATCTTGATTTTTTTTTCTTCTGCCCGTTATTATTGGATTTCTCTATTTTTAGATATTTGTAATGGAAAACAATTAAAAAAAAATACTGAGTGAGAAACTAATTTTCCTAGGTGCAGCATTTTTTTATATATATATCTCAGAATGTTCTTCCAGGCTTTGACAGCACTTCTGCATTTTATTTTTAATAGTTAATTTGGTAACACTTCATAATAACTGCATGCTATGAATAATTAGTTAAGCATTAATAATTTTATTTTCATACTTTATTAATGATCAATTTATCATTTCTAAACTGTGTATTACAATATTTACAAACTTATTTAGGAGTTGCCAGTGGTTCATAAGATCATTTATAAATTATAAGTGATTATTAAACTGTTTAAATGTACATTTATATATGTGTGTTAATAAATGTTTTATTAACATATATTCATACTGTAAATCATGGTTAATTCAGGTAGTTTAGTAGTTGTCAGATAACTATTTTTATGAGATCATCTGTCAGGAATATTTATATTTCTCGTAAAAGCTTTTACAAAGGAGATTTAAAGGCTCAGTTATCTTCTCTAAACAGAAAAAGGAAACAAACAACACAAAGTGATACAGAACATAGAAATATTTATTTCAAAATGCAAAAAAAAAAAAAAAAACTGTACAACTGGTAAAATGAAAAATAAACCTCAAATTCCTGTACATCTCCAGAAAACATAAGTAACATGCAGTAAAATTAAAAAAAGCCTCTACTATCTTATATAAAAATTACATTTAAGTGTAAACATTGCTAAATAAAAATTTACCAGTGCCAATAACAGCTGTCATGGTTTGTGTAGGCAGAGGATGAAGAGGAGATCAGAATTACCAATAAACAATAAACTTTACTTATAAATCAAAAATAACAAACAGGTACAGGCAACGGGCAGAGAATTCACACCAACGTATACACCAGGTAACATAGACGAGAACCGACCAAGACTGAATGCACAAGGAAACAGATCAGGGAAATAAGACACAGCTGGGGCAAAACAAACGAGATGACTAAATGAGGTGATTAACAGGGAACAGGTGAGACAGATGAATAAATGAACTCAAACAAATCACAAACACAGTCCAAACACAAACAGAAACATGACAACAGGAGTGCCAAAATACAACAAATATTATTATTTATTTATTTTTTTAATAAAACAATAATAATATAAAACAATATTCCACAGTGTAAAAACTACCTCAGTACTAGTCTCAGCCTCAGACGTCATGCCCACGGACCGTTGGCTGAACGTCTGATGCATATGGCACATTTCTGGAAACACTTCAGGAGTTTCGAAGTCGCAATCTGATTTGTTGATTTCTACAGGATGTCCGGGAGATGTGTGTGTCGCGTTCTTTATCGGTCCTCCTGGAAACAAATACCATGATGCCAAAACCCCTCGTGAAAGAAATCCATTGTGTTTACAACTGTGACAATGAGCGCTTACCAGGATCAACTAAACGCTGGATTTTCAAAAGTATGTGAAGTTCACGGTTCCATTGTTGCAGTAAACTTACACAACATTGTGAATGAATAATTTGCGTGCAAAGGAAAAAGATTGTAAGTTATTGATATTTTTGGCACATTCATGAACTCCTTTATCATGTGGATAAGTATCTTGAGTAAATTCCGTTGTTTTTGCAAGAAAATAATGGGTTGTCTTAACAGTAACTTCCAGAAGCCAAGGCAGAACACCGTAACACAAGTTACATTCTCTTTGGCTTTGTTTTGGAAGGCTCATATTGAGTTACGGTACTCTGCCTTTGTTTAGCCGCGCGTCAATATGAAGTTCTATCAAATAATGCTACCTATCAGATTGTACAGTGTTCTGCCTTTGTTTTACTCTCCATTAAAATGTAAATTATGGTGTAGCCTGTGTACTTTGTACAGCTGCCATCTGATGTCCTCAGAGCTTTGTCCTGCACTAACGTGGTCAGAACATTTAGTATGGTCTGAACCCGCTCCATCGAAAACGTGTGATATCAATCACGAAGCATATATGGAGAGTTGACAGAAAAATCGTACACATGACGTTGCAGGTGAATACAACAAAGAACAGAATCCCCGCCTCTCCCAATTCGGATACCGGCCCTGGTTGAAACACCCATGCATCTAGCTGGCAGAGTGCCAAAACTGCACCGCCCTGAACATGATCGAGCCGACACAGGACTATATAACAGGGTGTGATAATAATGAAGCAACAAGGGTATATTGGTGCATGCACAACATAATCAAGCAACAAGTGTAGCCTTCTGGTGCATACCGTTCTTCGGATGAGACGTTAAACCGAGGCCCTGACTCTCTGTGGTCTTTAAAAATCCCAGGATGTCTTTCGAAAAAGAGTAGGGGTGTTACCCCGGTGTCCTGGCCAAATTTGCCCCTTGGCCTCTGTCCATCATGGCCTCCTAATCATCCCCATATACTGATTACATATACTGGTAAAGCGCTTTGAGGTCCCAGAAAAAGCACTATATAAACGTATTATTAATTATTACAACATCAGACCAGCTGTTACAAGCAGGTTATACCTAAAGTCACAGTGTCCGGAATAAATGGTAAATGGACTGCATTTGTATAGCGCTTTTACAGACCCATTGGCCACCAAAGCGCTTTACATATCCTCACATTCACCCATTCATTCATAAACCGACGGCGGTGTCAGCCATGCAAGGCGCCATCCAGCTCGTCGGGAGCAGCTGGGGTTAGGTGTCTTGCTCATGGACAACTCGATACTTGGTCAGGTGGAACCGGGGATTAAACCACCAACCTTCTGGTTTGTAGACAACCTACATGAACCACTGAGCCACTGCCACTAAATCCACATTATTAATCCGTATTAATAATGCAACCAAAGCACAGAATAGCAATAAGTAGATGGCTATAAGTAATTGTAAATCACACAAAATAAATTCCATGCTCACTAGATTTTATACAGGTGTTACTATAACGATTTTGTTAATGGTGATCAGCAAACAAATATTGATAATGTGGAAGTTACTGGCTTTTGCCTTGGCATGACTTCTCACTTTTTGCTAACAATAGAAAGACAGAGTAGTAACTTTAAAATAGTGGTCGAAAGTCAAGTTTGAGTTTAAGATGTTTTTATGTAGATCATTTTCATTACTTAAACATTTAATTGCCCGATTTCCAGTGTCCTGCCTGTAATTAATTTGCCGGAACAACTAAAAATCTTTAAAGTAATTTTTCTCAGTTCCACACTCTAGCGAGTTAAGGTCTTTTGCTTTTGTAGGACAGTGTTATTGTAGGGACATCGACATTATATTGTCACACCCCTAAACATGATGCGGAACAAAACGAAATGTGATTGGTTGCGTTTTATGTCAGTCAAACGTTCTATTGGGCGGTCCTTGGCCAAGAAAAGCTGCGATAGAGTCCAGACCTTCTGCCGTTAGTCTGAAGGTCTGGCTACGGGAGACTACATCAGTATTAACTTTAAAACAGAAGAAAACTGTGCCTTTAAATCTCCTTTGTAAAAGCTTTACAAGGCATAAATAGTCCTCACTTTAGATGAGCTCACAAAAATAGATAACCAACAACTACTAAATGCTTTATAACTACCTGAATTAATCATGAATTATAGTATGAATACATGTTAATAAAGCATTCATTAACATACTTAGTAACTATTACTATATGTCTAAACAATAAGATGTATATGTCAGGATTCCATCCACGTCATGATCGCCATCGCCGCCCACTCATTCCCCCACTCATCTTATGAACCACTGACAACTCCTGAATAAGGTTTGTAAATAATGTAATACTTTTATTTTTTAGAAAATAGAATTTAGAAATGATAAATTGATAATTAATCAAGTATGACAATACAATTATTAAACACATTATAGATATGCTTATAAAACAAGATTAAAGCATTTATAGCTGTATTTATAAACGGCTTATTAATGTCTTTTAATGCTTAATGTCTTAAATTAATTATTTACTAATGTTTAATTAATGATTCGTAGAATGCAGTTTTTATAAAGTGTTACTGTTATTTCTTCTACCTTTTTTTGTTTGTTTTGTTTGCATGATAGGAGGTTTAGGGTTCACTGCAGTGACTTTAAGTTATTAGGCTGGATACTCATCACAAATGTAACTAATAGAGCAGTATAGTTTGGGCATGTACATCCGTAATTGCTTTCTCACCATTTTGCATTTCCTCATCAAACGTTAGTGAGCGTCCAAATGGTTTCTAATAGACACTTCAAACAGATCATCAAAGCCTCATCTAACAAAATACAATATGTGCATATTGTATCAGCTTGCTAACAACACTGCATAAAGCACTTGCAAAACTCCTGAAGTCTTCATTTCACTGCAAACCATATTAATGTGATATTGTCAGCTCACACCCTCAGGTTATATGTAACAATATTAGTGATGCATGTTCAACATGCAGTGTTCTGAACTTTGTTAGCATAGTGCCAAGCACAAAATCTAATAATGTCCTTTGCAGATCCCAGCTGATGAAAGATGGCACCTATGAAGCCCAGTTCAGAGCGGCCCCCTCACAGACACAAATGTGCCCTGCGGCACGTCATAATTTGATTCCTACCAAGTTATTAAGCATGCTCTGTGAGAACTGATCAGTGATTTAGCAGCAGATTAGGAAAATTACTCTTACCAACAGGGTTATGTATGAATTATATTTAACAGTTTTACGTAATTAAGGTACAACACATGAGTAACTAGAGGAATTTTTTACAATTTAAATTATGGTAACACTTTATTTTGATGGTTCCTTTTGAACATTCTGGTGACTATAAGTAACTTTGCAACTACATGTCAACTAACTCTCATTAGAGTATTAGTGTAGTGTCTGCTTAATATCTGATAACTCTTTATTGTGATGGTCCTCCAACAGACAGTCTACGGACTATAAGTAACTATGCAACTACATGTCAACTTATTCTAACCCTAACCCTACTAGTCTACTAATACTCTACTAACACTCTAATGAGAGTTAGTAGACAAGTAGGTGCAACGTTACTTATAGTCAACAGAATGTGTTAAAGGGACCATCCAAATGAAGTGAAACCTAAATTATTGGTAAATGTATGAAATATTAGATTTTTAAAAGAAACAGTTTATTAAACTTTTAGAATAAATCTAAAACTATTTGCATATGTTTTTTTTTAGTATCATATTTGATACATCAGGCTTGTATGGCTTATATAATATGATATAGGGAACCAATTGTAGAGGGGGAAAAAAACAGATGCCCAAATTGATAGATTTATGCTATTTTTTACATTTTAATTCAATTCACATTTTGTATAGCACTTTTCACAATACAAATAGTTTCAAAGCAGCTTTACAGAAAATGTATTACAATTTAAAGTAATCTGTTGTAAGTATTGTCCATATGTCAGAAATGTACAGTTCTAAGGTAAAAATCAAGTAGTTAGCTAACATCATGTATTAATTTAGGCAGAAGCAATGAGCTCATAAAAGCAATTATTACCAGCTGTGATCCTAATGAGTCATATATTTAGATAATTTTGCATTTGTGTATGTTGACGTCATCTGAAGTCCTCGCAGGGGTTGGTGTCATCTTTTCACAGGTGTTGGGTCATCTAAAACCAGCCTAAATTGCAAAGACAACTAAGAAGTAGCTTGAGAATAAGCCTATCAGGCTCATGGTTTGGCCAGGTCAGAGTCCAGGTATAGTGAATATACTGTATGGTCTTACTTTAAACTCAAAACGAACTGGGAGACTGGGATTTTTCAACTACTCATGAACAGTTTCAAGCCATTAACATTTAGTGGAACAACACTGACTCTTCTTCCTGTAAAAAGCTGTTTGCTGGGGGTTAGTTGGGGAAGGCTATTCTGTGCTAAGTTACTTTATCTACAGGATTTGTGAAATTCTTGCTAATTTCCTGACCAGTGATTTGTGATTAAAATGATGAAGACCATTTAAAGACCACAATATATTTTACCATTTTTGGCTTGGCCCATTAGTAATCCAGTCTAGAGGTCATGAATCCATGAGCTTTTCTGTATCAGAACCACAACAGATAACAAAACAGTTATCAAACAGATAACATGTTCCGTAGCTTAGCAATGTTTCTGAGGTAGAAGATGTCTTTTGAAAATCATATTTCATATGTTACAAAAACAGCCAAGTTGCTGTCTAATATAACATCCAGGTCTTTAACTGCAGAAGATGAAGTAACAGTACATCCTTCTAGATGCAAATTGTATTCTGTGTGAAATGATTTTGGTCCAATAATAATACCTCAGTCTTATCCAAATTTAGAAGAAGAAAAGTACTGGTTATCCAATATTTTATATCTTTAACACAGTCAACTTCGATAATTTAGAAATTTCATCTGGACGTGATGAAATATATAATTAAGTATCATCAGCAGAACAGTGGAAAATAATTCCATATTTTCCAATAATATTACCAAGGGGCAGCATGTATATTGAAAAAAGCAGAGGGATTAAAACAGACCCTTGAGGCACTCCATAAGTTCCTGAAGTTAAATTTGATAATTCACCATTTTAATGCCTGTCCTTAAATACTAGTGTAATTTTGTAATCTTATCTAAGAGTATGTCATGATCTAAAGTGTTACGGATATCAAGTAAAACTAGTATTGAGATGCAGCCTTGGTCAGAAACTAGGAATAATTTATAATTTTAACATGTGCAGTTTCTTTGCTATGATGGAGCCTGAATCCTGACTGAAAATTTTCATAAATATATTTTCTTTTCTTTTTTTTTGCAAGAAGGTGCACAATTGAGTAGATGTGTCTTGTATTTTTGCCATACATGGAAGATTTAAAATTGGTATGTAATTTGACAATTAATTTGGATCTAGTTGTGGTTTCTAAATAAGAGGCTTAATAATGACCAGCTTGAAGGGTCTTGGGACAGTTAATAATATTGAGAAGATTTTCTTCTGCAACAGGTAACATCTCAGTTACGTATGTAATCCTCGTTCCCTGAAGTAGGGGACGGATTCGTTACGTCAGTGACAGACAAAATGGGGGTTTCGCTAGAGAGCCCTTTCACCTTACAGTATTAGAAAACGAGCCAATGTTAGGAAAATACCATGGGTCTGAGGAATTTGCATCGCGAACTCCGCCCCACCACGTGTGTATGAAAGGAGCCGCGAGTGCAATCTCTCATTATGTTAACTGTAGGCGGACATGACGTCTCCGTTCCCTCCTTCGGGGAATGAGGTTTACATACGTAATCGAGACGTTCCCTTTCAGACAGTCACTACGAGTTATGTCAGTGACTAACGAAATGGGGTTCCCAATCTAATCTCGCCACTGCGGCTGTCTTACAGTGTCCCGTGGAATATGTAACAGTGGAGGACTTAGAATAGGAGGACTTAAAATACACATATGACCCAAGTACGAGATGCATATGGAGAGCTCAGAGGTATCCAGTCCGCAGGGTGGAATGTTTCAACCTCGAGATGGCAAGAGAGGTCTTGCTGAGGGAAAGACATGTGCTCAGAGGAGACTTACTATGGAAATACACACGTGGGGGTTGCCCAAGCGGGGAACCATGCACATGGAGGCACCTAGCCAATCACAAGGGCTGACCAACCGGGCTTGCACTTTGGTGACGGCATCAACAGTGTAGGAGGAACTCAGGGTCTATGGAGAACTAATCTGAGTAAAATAGCGCACATATCCAGTCCGTGGAGTGGAAAAGTGCAGCAAGCGATGACACAGAGCAGGTCCTGGCTACTGGCCACTGGGAGCGAGTACACGAGAGGACAATGGTTCTACACAGAGATTGTAGTATCTTGCGAATGTGTCGCCCAGCCTGCAGCTCTATAGATGTCTGTTAGCGTGGCGCCATGCACTAGCCCCCAGGAGGAAGCAACGCTCCAAGTGGAGTGTGCCTTCACCCCTAGGGGGCATGGCAGGCCCTGCGCTTGGTAAGCCAAGACAATGGCGTCCACTATCCAGTGAGACAACTATCTCACTGGATAGTGGACGCCAAGCAGACACTATCTGCTTGGAGAGAGTCTTTCCCTTCAGCTTCACACCGAAACAGACAAAGAGCTGGTCTAAGGTCCTGAAACACCGAGTTCTGTCTACGTAAGCACGAAGGGCGCGTACTGGACAGAGCAGTGCCAAGGCTGGGTCTGCCTCCTCCAAGGGCAGCGCTTGCAGATTCACCACCTGATCCCTGAAAGGAGTGGTGGGAACCTTGGGCACATATCCAGTCTCAAGATCACGTGAGAGTTAGCCGGCCTGACTTCCAGGCACGCTTTGTCAATGGAAAATGCCTGCAGGTCCCCCACCCACTTGATGGAGGCCAAAGAACCAGGAGCGTCATCTTCAAAGAGAGGAACTTAAGCTCAACTGAGTGAAATGGCTCGAAGGGCGCTATCTGCAGTGCAGATAAAACCACTGTGAGGTCCCAAGAGGGCATTATGTGGGGGGCGGGGAGGATTTAACCTCCTCGCCCCTCTAAGGACCCTGATGACCAGGTCATGCTGTCCTACTGTCTTAGACTCCACAAGGTCGTGGTGCGCAGGAGATCACAGCCACATAAACCTTTAGGGTGGAAGGAGACAGCCTTCACTCCAACCCTTCTTGGGAGAAGGAGAGCACAGAGCTGATCAGGCATTTTCGGGGATCTTCACGGCGAGAAGAACACCAGAGCACTTCAGAGCGTAGGGTACTCAAACCTTCCATGTCCCGTCCAGGACCCACACATGCAGGTTCCAGAGATCGGGACAAGGGTGCCAAAGGGTGCCCCATCTCTGAGAAAGGAGGAGGGATTCGCCAGGGAGGGGCTGTCGTGAAGAGCACCAGTTCAGAGGCGCAACCAAAAGGACATGCTCCTTGTCCTCCCTGATCTTGCACAGGACTACTAGCTGTGCGCTAGTGCATCCGCGCCGAGGGTCCCCTCGGTCAGGGAGTTAAACCAGGGGCAGTGGGAAGTGTCTGGGGAGGCAAACAGATCTACCTGTGCATTGCCAAACTGTTCCCAAATCAGCTGAACTGTCTGGGGATGGAGTCTCCATTCCCCAGGATAAGGCCGTAGTTGTGAGAGCTCGTCGGCTGCATAATTCATCTCTTCCGGGATGTGAATGGCTCAAAACGACCTCAGATGCTTCTGACTCCATGATGTGGCATTCACACCAAACGCAAATAGACCGTCAAATTTGCGTCTATCGCGTCTGGTTGGACGCTTTTTTGAATCCATTCGTGCGTCCAGAGCGAATTGGACGTGTGTAAAAAGCAAAAGTTTGAAGCGAGATTGACAAGCTTCTGAGGCAAAATCCGCTTCTTGTTGGAGGAGCAAGTGCTAGCGGTTGTCTGTTTTCAAGATGGCTGATGTTGATCGAGCATTCATTGAGAGAGTTACTGCTCTGTATTTGCTCTGGAGAGCAGAACAGTGGCGTCATCGTCGCTGTACTTGTGTCCACCAGATCCTCCGGAGGCGTTTTTCACCATTTCAAGTTTTTATGTGATAAAATATTTGGTTTGTTGTGCATTAGAACAGAATAGAATAGTCCTTTTATTCCATTTAGTCATATTACAAAATAATTTACTGCGACATCCAGCATCCAGATACTTCACCACGTGACAGCAGCAAGCAGGCTCCTGATTGGTTAACGTGGCACGAATTGACGCAAATTTTATCAGATTTTTTTACTTTAAAATTTTTCGCCTTAAACGCTTGAATGCACCAAATAAAATCATTCACGCGTATCGCGCCAGACGCTCAATTCGTGTCATTCGTGCGAACTGGACGCGCCAGTGCTGAAGCGGTCTCATATGAAGCAATCCGAGCGCCAAAAGCGCCGAAGCACCAGGTCCCTATGTTTGCAAACCTGTTCTCGAGAGTGTGATAGGATCCGTCAATCATCGAGATAGTTTAGGATGTGAACCCCGTGTTACCTGAGTGGCACAAGGGCTTCCTCGACGACCTTCGTGATGGAGATCATTAAGTCTTGACTAAGCACCTCGATATCATGAGAACATGACTCATCCACGAGCGCTGCCTGAGCGTGATTAAAGCCCAAAAACACAAGGCAGCGCTCGTGACCGTCAGGCGGATGGACCATGCACCCACGACCAGAAACACACGGGCGAGACATCTTTAAAAAGGCGTGCCCGTACAGCTCTTTTAGAAAGCAAAAGCTATTTTAGTAGTGCTGAAGCACCCAGGTGAGAAACACGTACCGCGTGCAAGCCACTGCACAGACCAGTAGCAGGATCTTTAATCCGCTGAAACGCGCCGTCACACCAACACCACCTGAAGAGCACTCGTTGCTTTGAAGGCGGCGAAGGAAAAGTGTGTCCTCATACACACTTCGGCTCCGAAGCAAAAACATAATGCGAGATTGCACTCACAAAATTTGGTTATAATAATTGAGGTTGAATCACACACCACTGACAAAAGTTGTATTTTTACAATTGTATTTATGATGCTGATTTCTGTTATTCTGAAAGTCATTACTAATAAAATGTGTTGAAAAATGTGCAAAAAGTGATATTTGCTGATAATTTAAATCAATGAGAACAGTATAGTAGAATAAAATGTCTCCCAATAATATGCCTTAGTAAGATGATATTTAAATGCTTAGTTTTATGATCGATACTCTGTAATTTTAATTGTAGGGGGCAAAACATAAATCAATGATTTGAGAGATGTACAATTAAACAACAAATAAACATTCCTCAAAAGCCTCAAAAATTATCACACTTGACTCATACTCACATGTAATTTTTCAAAAAAAATATGGATATTCAAGTAAACCTAAGTTGCTTAATTCCAGTAAGTGTTCATCTTGAAATATTACAAACAATATAAAAGTTATTCTAACTTTTCCTTTATAAAAATCATTGAAGATTTCACAGAACGACATACACATACCATGACCTGAAGGGGGACAATTCTATTTTTAATGAAGTCAAATAAATGTTAATTATACTACGAGTTTATGTATGTTATATTTTTACTAGTTAAAAAGGAGGCTGGAACCGGCAAATAGACAAACACAAAACAAAAGTAAAATCAGCAGCCACTCACGGACAACTGCCTCACACACATAAACAAAATATAACATAATGTCAAGGCCTGGTCCTCTCTCATCCTTCACTGTTGTCGCTCCTCCTTTTATGCTTCTGTAGCTCCTCCGTAAGATGCGTGTCACGGTGTATGAATTCATTGTCTCTCTCTCGTCTTGCGTGCTGTTGTGTGTGTGTGCGTTAATTGTGGGCGCGGTCACTGATCAGCGATGATCAGCAGCGCCAGCCGGCTTCAATCTGTTTTACCCTTTATATGCTCAGTAACTGGTGTCTCATGTTGTCAGATCGTTTGTTCTCCCGGTGTGTTTCCTGTTCCCGAGTTTCGTTGGCCTCCTGTGGATTCCCTGTTCGTCTTCGCCTTCTTCGAGTTCCTCTCACTTCCACGGATTCCACTTCACTCACGGATCACCTGCACTGGACTGGGAGCACGGCACTGGTTGTTCACCGAGGTCCCTGCGTCACTCTACATCACCGCTGGATTCCGCCCGATCCACCGTCCCTCTCCTGCTGTGTGACTTTCCCGGTGTTGTGACTCTGACCAAACATTATTTACTTACCTTTAATAAAGCGTTTTTGCTATTGCAACTTTCTCCTGTGATTCGTAACAATGCGAGTCCGGTGTGTCGCGCAGGTGGCGCTCATAATCAATCGCCACCTGTATGTGGCCCGCCCTGCTTGCAACATACCCACATCGCCCCTCGCAGGCCGGGGGGTACCCATGAGACTGCGTTATACTCCTTCCCCAGTCACGGCAGCCACGGCACCTGGAGGTAAGGATAGGACACAGAGGATAGCACGGATATTACATCATTGATAGGCGACAATGACAAGGGACAAGCCATTATTTAAAATTGAAATTTCTCTGGTTTACAAATCCTTGTGAACTTTTGGGAGCTGCATGAAATAAATCACACTGTTCGAGTGGTTTTTGGATATTTCATTACAAAACACTTTATAATAACTGCACGCTATTAATCATTAGTTAAGCTTGAGTAAACAGTTAGTTCATCATTTCTAACGCATTAATAGACATTAATAAGCAGTTTATAAAAACAGCTATAAATGCTTTTTTTCTTGATTTATAAGCATATATAATGTGTTTAATATTTGTATTTTTCATACTTTGTTAATGATCAATTAATAATTTCTAAATGAAGAATTGCATTAAACCAGTTATTTAAGAGTTGTCAGTGATTCATAAGATCACTTAGAAAGTGTAAGTAAATGGAGTAAATTCAGGTAGTTATAAAGCATTTAGTAGTGGTCAGTTAACTATGTTTGTAAGCTCATCTAAAGTGAGGTGTAAAGTATTTACAGAGGAGATTTAAAGGCTCATTTATCTTCTAAACAAAAAAATGATAACACAGTGATACAGAACATAGAAATATTTAACAGCTTTTAAATCTCCTTTGTAAAAGCTTTACAAGGCATAAACAGTCCTCACTTTAGATGACCTCACAAAAATAGTTAACTGACCACTTCTAAATGCTTTATAACTACCCAAATTAACCCTGAATTACAGTGTGAAATTCATGTTAATAAAGCATTTATTAACACACTATTACTATATGTCTGAATAATAAGATGTATGAATGTACATTTAAATAGTTTATTAATCATTTAATTACACTTTCTAAGTAATCTTATAACTGGTTTATAAATAATGCAATACTTCATTTAGAAATTATAAATTGATCATTAATAAAGTATGAAAATGCAATTTTTAAACACATTATAGACATGCTTTTAAAGAATAAAGCATGTATAGCTGTATTTATAAACTCCTTATTAATTTGTCTATTAATGCTTTATAAATGATGAATTAACTGTTAACTAATGCTTAACTAATGATTAATAGTGTGCAGTTATTATAAAGTGTTACCAAAAAATATTACATATTGTGCCTTTAACAGTTCATCTATTGCCAAAATTATGGGGGAAAAAAGATCAGTCAAGAATAGAAAATTATTGAAAATATTCAGATCAGGAATGTCAAAACCAATACATGTTGAAGGATGTTTACTAGCCCGGCAAGTTTTTTTTTTTTTTTTTTTTCTTTTTTTTTTTCAATTGGATTGCCATTTATTCTCCCAGTGTGAAGTATTTCAGTGAAGAACAAATTTATACTCACTTGCATTATGCATTTCAGTTCTTATTCAATTAAGAATGCATCTTTTGCATAAACATTCACAAGTGCTAAAATTTGGTCTCGGTTCCTAAAATTTTTAAGAAAACTGAAGAGCTATCCTAACTTACTTAGTAAGTGCAATATGACATCATATTATGCACAAATGCGGAAGCCACACGCTCTCCAAAACAGAATTAATGTGTTGAATTGATATTATGCCAGGAATTTGGGTCAATGTGATTTGTAGTTGAGTGAACAAGTGAAATCCATCAGCCTAATTTTTTTAGTTGCATCACTTTTCATTTAATGACTAAATTAAAACTCAATGTGGAGGGGCAGCAGTTATTATACGTTTGAAAAATTGAAAAAAACTCAACAACTAATTTTATTATCAATTACTTGAACATGTGTGAATGTGTGAACTATGACAAAGGGAACTTTCTTCAATGACATTTAATAGCAGCAGAAAATATATGCATTTATATGCTTCAATGCCTATAATGCTTCAAAGAAGATCAAAAGCTTGTAAGCATAGAATTTTATGCAGGGTGACGCGTCAGGAACTTTGGCAGATTGTTTGTGCTGTTTAATGTGGTTAAGAAATTTTTATCCCCAGTGCATAACTTAGCCTACATTGTACTGATATATTCTTATCTTTAAATATTATACAATCAAATTCAGTTTCAAAAAATCCCTGGTCTTATCTGCAAGTAAGTTGCCATTAAACTTCAAAAAACCACATAAAGCAAATGTGTACATATACTGTATGTCAACATACATAAGTAAAATATTTATTTTGGTCAAATATTAGTGGTAAATATCAAAATTGTATCTATGTTTAATTAAAATTTAGCATTATTTGTATTTTAACAATAACTGTAATGGGATTAATAACACATGTTTGTTTATCTTTATTATCATTAATAATTAAGGGATGTAAATTGTCCTGCTGCATTTAAGTTATGGAAAATAGCTGTCGTTTGTTATAATGATTATAATATTTACATTATGACTTCAAACACCACTCACTTCATTTAAAATTGCTTTATTGGTAAAGAAAAAAAATGTCTGAGACACGTGTACCAACTAGCCAAAAATGGCCGATACAGTGATGACGTCACAAGGTGCTCCCCAGTGTATAAAAAGTGCACATGAAAACACGTCATCACCTTCATATGTCTGAAGGAAGACACACTGGTACGTCCGAAGCATGGCAACGTGACGTGGCATCTTTTTCCCTTCTCAGGGAACCATGGTTACATGCAAAACCTGAGACGTTCCCTTTCAAAAGAACTCAACGGCGTGTCTGTGATATGGAAGAGAGGACTCAAGAGCGAGAGTGACAATCACAGTTCCTTTAATGAGACAAGGATCGGACCACAGGTAATACAAACGGAAAGTCAATAGTTAGCAATAGAGGATTCCAGTGGACTGGCATTATCACATGAACATAAATCCCCTCTGTGGTACAGATAGAAACGAACAGCAGGCAGGAGATCCAGCGGTAGAAACTGGCAACATCACACGAACACAAATCCCCTTTCTGGTACAGGTAGAACGAACAGCGGGCCGGAGATAGCACGGCTCGGTGACTCACGGAACTGGAAACTGATGATAAACTGGAAACAGGTATTCAGCCTCTTTGCACGAAAGGTCTCAGTGGGCGAAAAGATGAGCACAGGATAATACCGGTAGAAGTATAACGCAGAGAAGGTAGACAGGACGAGACAGGAGATAAACTCTGGTTTGTTGGCTACAGAGACATTGAACAATCTGACAACAAGACAGGACAAGAGAGGGTTAGAAAAAGCCGATATAATGAGAGGAGATGAGGAACAGGTGGGAAGAAACAAGCGAGAGGGAAAGTGGACACAGCTGTCAGTAATGAGAGAGAAAGTGGTGAGTGAAAGAGCGAGAGAGTGAGTGTGTGTGTGTGTGGGTGAGTGGGTGAGTGGGTGTGTGTCCAGCAGAGGGAGACAGAGGACGAGGCAGGATCATGACAGTGTCAGCTGACGCAATGGGGACGTCAATACCAACTATGCCATGCTGACTAGTGGCTGCTTGGAGACTAAAAATAATCTAGAAACTTAGGCATTGAAACTTAAAAATTCTGTCAGCGAGTGGAAACTCCCTGAACAACGTTGCAATGGGAAGGAATGTAACCACCCTTAATACCCAGATACTTAAGGGAAGATAACCGAGAAGTTAATGTAATTAGTATAGATGATCATCTCAAACATCTGTGAACATAAATGACACCAGAGAAAAAACTGAACAAACCAAGAGCACTAAATACACAGGATAACAAGGAACACAACAAGAAACAGGTGCACAACATAATCAGTAACTATGGAAACAAACTAGTGACTAGAACAAAAATAAACAGGAATGAAACACAAGGAAATACAAACTAAGGGTCTGAACCATGAATCTGAAACTAACTGTGACAGCTGCAACATTTCCCAAACTTTTTTCTCATTCCCTCTCCAATATTATACCAATAAAAAGTGTCAAAAAGGTTTCACCCATAGTTTTCATGCACTATAATCTCTACATGCAGAAGGATCTAAATGGTTTGCATGAACTACAGTTTACAGGTAAAAAACAAAATTATTTTGACTACTTTTGCAATTACTTTGTGTCTCAACTCTGAAGTCTTCTGGCGACAGGTCTTCTCAGGTTGAGCCATATGATCTAGCTGTACTTTCAGTCTGGTACATTGAGCAGAGAAGAGAAGTCATCAAATGTGGAATGAAACAATTTCACCAATCTGATGTTGTTGAAAACAAAGTGCAATGACAACATGTGAAATAATGTGCCCCCAAAAAGCAAAAAAAAATATGAAAAGAGACTTTTGAGGGCAGAGGGATGAATCAGATCAAATATGAAAACCAATTAAATTGATCAATAATTGAACTCTTATCTTGACTGGATGCTTCTGCTTATTTTTAAACCCTACGCCATTGTTCTACAACAGGCCTCACAGATACTTACAAACTATTCTGGGTCTGGCAACCCATGGTGCACAAGAACCATCTGAACAAATATGCTTTGATGCCAGAACACCTACATACAGTATTATACCTAAAATGACAGCTCTGGGAATGTACAGTGTATTGCTTTTCTTCTGCTTTCTCAAATATACACTTTTTGAATGAGAACTGGTTACATATACTGTAAATGACCATATATAATAGTTCTTGTTCTCACAGCATAAACCTTTTAGCTTCAGTTTGGCTGCCGGTTATAATCAGTATCAGTGTCAATTATATAAATGTCACAGATCATCATCTTCTAGTGTCTTCTACTTCCTATCCAGGTTTAAAGTACAGTGTGCTAAAGTTCTATCAATGCATTAAAACAGCATATCCGTTAGCATGCTAACATGGCAACTTGGAGGAAAAAAAGGAAAGAAAATGTTGGAGTGTTTGCACTTGAAATGTGGAACTTTGTTAATTATTGAGTGTGGCTCACAAGATTCACACTGTCTTGGGATTGAAGTGTGCTAGGAGTAAATAATTAAAATGTAGCTAGAGGGGGTAGAAGACATTTTCTGCCAAACACTGAGATGTAACTACCAAGACAGATATTTTTACCCAGCTTAACTAGCCTGGGAAAACCCAGACAACTTCCGGCAAATTTAGATTTGCTCTGAAAGTTAGTCTGGCAAAGAGCTCATTCAAGCCCATTTCCAATCCGTCGAAATCGAGGCACCAATCAGAAACGTTGGGGCGTTCTTTACACGATGACGACAGCGCTGGGATTTTGAAGCAGATTTTGTAGCCTAAATTACAAAGATGGATGCCGCCGTCGAACATCACTCGTTCGAATCAGCTAACGCTTCTGTTTTAAGCGATTTGAACGTTTCCTTTTTGTTAAAAACCGAGCAAAGAACAACACTCGGAGATGCTTCTCCGCCGGCCACCGCTCTGCATACGTCATCTCCTTCAGCGCTCTGATTGGTTTTAGGTCTACCCGCAACGTCCGTTGGTGACGCCCCTCTGGAAATTATTTGTCTATGACGCTTTGCCAGACCATAACTGAGTTACAACTGAGAATGGTCTGGTTTTAACCAGGCTACAGCTTAACTGCATTGAAGAGGAAAAGTTGTATGCTAGTATTTTGACCCTACACCTTTAATGTGAAATGTCACTGAAGTTGTACAGTGTTCTGTAGTCAAATGGTGATATAAAGAAAATTGTAAAACAAATGTTCACATTAATATTTAGAAAGATTTTACTGAATACTGTGGTAGATTTTTCCCTATGCACCTGACTTAGGTTGAACCGGGTGTCCTTGACACCTGAGCCTCGTCTTGATCCTACAGAATTAGTCAATTACAGGCCGATCTCGAATCTACATTTTCTGTCAAAGATACTAGACAAGGCAGTATCCTCAAAATTATGCTCCTTTTTAGAAAGAAGTGCATCTGTGAGGATTTTCAGCCAGGATTTAGACCTTGCCATAGTACTGAGACAGCTCTCATCAGAGTCACAAATGATTTGCTCTTATCATCCAATCATGTTTGTATCTCTCTATTAGTGTTACTCGATCTTAGTGCTGCATTTGATACCATTGACCACAACATTCTTTTAAATAGACTTTATTTAGACTTTAAAATTATGTTGTCATTAGTGGAATTGCATTAGCATGGTTTAAATCATACTTATCTGACCATTATCAGTTTGTAGCAGTAAACGAAGAGATGTCTTATCAATCAAAAGTCCAGTATGACATACCACAAGGCTCAGTATTTGGACTGTTGCTGTTCATTCTGTACATGCTACCCTTAGGAGATATCATCAGGAAGCATGGCATTAGTTTTCACTGTTATGCCGATGATACTAAGCTCTATATTTCTTCACGCCCTGACGAAACCTGCCAATTCACAAAATTAACGGAATGCATAGCTGATATAAAAAATTGTATGACTAGTAATTTCCTACCACTAAATTCTGAAAAAACACTTCCACAGGTAATAACCTAGAATACTGTCTAACACTTGATTGCTGCTCTGTTAAGTCTTCGTCGTCGGTTAGGAACCTGGGTGTGCTCTTTGATACCAATCTTTCATTTGAAAGTCACGTGTCTGTAAAACCGTGTTTTTCCATCTTAAAAAATATATCTAAATTACGTCATATGCTCTCAATGACAAATGCAGAACAGTTAGTTCATGCGTTCATGACATCAAGGCTAGATTATTGTAATGCTCTACTGGGTGGTTGCTCTGCACGCTTAATAAAAAAACTACAGCTGGTCCAAAACACAGCAGCTCGAGTTCTTACCAGAACCAGGAAGTATGATCATATTAGCCCGTTTCTGTCAACACTGCATTGGCTCCCTATTAACATTGTATACATTTTAAAATATTGCTGTTTCTTACAAAGCACTAAATGGTTTAGCTCCCCAGTACTTGAGCGAGCTCTTAACGCATTATAGTCCGTCACGTCTATTGCGATCTCAAAATTCAGGCCAGTTAATTCGGCAGATATCAAAATTTAGCACCAAAACTTTGGAACAGTCTTCCTAACATTGTCCGTGAAGCAGACACAATCTGTCAGTTCAAATCTTAACTAAAAACACATCTCTTTGACCTAGCATTCACAGAACACATTATAGACATCAATGGTAGGCTGCATAAATTAGGTCAGCCGGAACCCGGGAAAGCTTTCCATAAATCCTGATATACTTGTTACATCATAAGAAGGATGGTGTCTATGCTAATATTAGTCTCTCTGTGTCACGGGAATGGATGAAAAGTGGAGACAAGAGCGGGTAGGTAAGGTTTATTAGAGTAACTAATACAGAGACACAGTCAAGCGTCCGTCACACGGAAACACGATCACAGCGAGCGACACACAGGAACGGGCAAGTGATGCAGGGACCTTGATGGACGCCGGTGAAGTGATGAGAAGTGGGTGAAGTGCTGATGACCAGTCCAGAGAGTGAAGTGAATCAGTGACGATAAACACGAAGACATCCAGGACAGGAACGCAGGTACGGGGAACAGCCAGACAGGAACAGGAACGAACACCAGGAACACATCACAACGATCTGACAAGGATGAGACGAAAACAGTGAGTATAAATAGGCATCGCTGATCAGGATCAGCTGGTGCTGGGATGGAATACAGCTGGCGCTACTGATCAGTGTTACGGGAGAGAGACCACGCCCCTAGTCACAAACACAACAACAAGGACACGAGACAAGAATGACACAATGAATTCAACCACCGTGACACTCTGTTTATCCCAAGGTTCCAGGCCGGATCCGGATCTGATGAAGGACCTGCACCTGGAAACGAAAACAACGTTCTGAAGTGTCTACTAGTCTCTCCACTGTGAAGGCCTCTTTCCCTTCCTTTTACCTCTGTAAAGATAAAACGTTGTCGGGATAATTCCGGTTCACGTGGCTACGCGAAAGTGATAACAAATTCTGTATTATACATTTTTCAAGGCTTTTTTGGTTTGCGTTCTCAAGCCACCAGTCACTGTTTTGTGCAAATGAGCGGCCAGATCGCATTAAGGGTTTTCTGTAAGAACGGTGTCGTCAAGTCAAGTCATCTTATTTATATGGCGCTTTTAACAATGTAGATTGTTTCAAAGCAGCTTTACAGAGATAAACATATAATTTAAGGTAACTGAGATTGTTTTGGCTTTATAGCGGTTCTTAAATAATGATATTTTCCAGCTAATGTTAGTTTTGATTGATTCACTTCCGTCGAATTGATCATTTGTTATAAAATTAGGGGCCGATAAGACGACACCGTTATCTCTAAACAGACTTTAAACACGAACCTGGGATAAATGCTGATGGCGTTCACATGCGCATTAAGAATTGATTCTATAGTTATGAGCGTTTGAATATATGTGCGCAGGTTTGTAATTCCCTACAAACTATGCCTAAACAAACTACTTGTCTTGCCTATAAATTTTGATACGGAATTTTATTTGATCACTTCGGGGTAGGTACGCGAACTGAATTTTCCCACAACACTTAATCTGTAGAGGCAAAGGGATCATCCTTAGGGAGAGGCTATTTGGCAATTCAGCACTGCATTGTCATCGGGTCCAGGCGAAGGTCCTTCATCAGATCTGGATACTGCCTGGATCCGGCAGGCTGCGGGAAAACCTCAGTATAAACAAAGACACTAAAATTAGCGTAGATGCCATTCTTTTTATGATGTAACGAGTACATCATGATTTAAGGGAAGTGTTCCCAGTTCCGGCTGACCTAATCTATGCAGCCTAACATTGAATTATAGAAGTCTATAATATATTATGTGAATGCTAGGTCAAAGAGATGTGTCTGACAGAGTGTGTCTGCTTCCCGGACAATGGTAGGAAGACTGTTCCAAAGTTTTGGTGCTAAATAGGAAAAGGATCTACCGCCAGCAGTCGATTTTGATATTCTAGGTATTATTAACTGGCCGGAATTTTGAGATCGCAATAGACGTGAAGGACTATAATGCGTTAAGAGCTCGCTCAAGTACTGTGGAGCTAAATCATTTGGTGCTTTGTAAGTAATCAGCAATATTTAAAAATGTATACGATGTTTAATAGGCAGCCAATGCAGTGTTGACAGAACCGGGCTAATATGGTCATACTTCCTGGTTCTGGTAAGAACTTGAGCTGCTGCGTTTTGAACTAGCTGTAGTTTGTTTATTAAGCATGCAGGGCAACCACCCAATAGAGCATTACAATAATCTAGCCTTGATGTCATGAACGCATGAAGCATCTCTTTCAGTAGCTTAGTCTATATAGGGTCTAACATACAAGTTGTCGATTTAGATGAATTAACAAGTTTGCAAAATTCTTCCTCTCCTATAGCAACAAATGAATACATTTTTTCCTCAGGGAGACTACAATGATGCGATACTGTAGTAGACGGTTGCATAGTTATAATTTTGTCCCTGATATTATTGATCTTATAAGTAAAGAAGTTCATAAAGTCATTACTGCTGTGTTGCTGGGAAACTTCTGGGCTTGAAGCTTTCTTTTCCGTTAGTTTAGCCACTGTTTCAAATAAATACCTAGGATTATGTTTACTTTCTTCTAATAGAGTTAAAAAAATAAGCAGATCTAGAAGCCTTAAGCAGAGGCTTTAAAGCCTCTCTGTAAGCAATCAAGCTCTCCTTCCTTGAAATCTGAAGTACCTCTAGTTTTGTTTTCTTCCAGTTGCGCTCCATTTTTCTGGCTGCTCTCTTAAGGGCCTGAGTGTGCTCGCTGTACCACAGCGTTGGACTATTTTCTTTAATCTTCTTTAAGCGCAACGGAGCAACTGCGTCTAAAGTGCTGGAAAAGAGAGAGTTAAAAGTTTCTGTTGCAATATCAAGTTCTTCTAAGCTATCCGGGATGCTGAGATGATGAAACTGATTCGGAAGATTATTGATAAAGCAATCTTTAGTGGCAGAAGTTATAGGTCTAACATATTTATAACACAGAGTTGGCTTTGCAGCCTTGGCTAAATGTAATTTACATGAGACTAGATAATGATCTATAATGATTTTTGGCCTTCCCGGGTGCTGTGCTGTCCTGCATGGCCCCAGCAGGCCCCAAGGCCGCAGTCCTTGACTCACAACCAGTCATGGACTCATTCAGGAGAGAGAGAAGACTCTCTCAACCAGAACAGAACCAAGGACAATCTCAGGAGTTCGGCACAACGACTCCAACCATCAACTCTTCCGACCTCCGACCTCCTGCTCGGCGTGGCCTCAGCAGGGCCCAGGGCCTCAGGGCCCAACCAGCCATGTGCTCATGGAGATAGAGAACTTTCAACCAACTTTCACATTTGACACTCACGTAACCATCAACAAATTCAATCTTCAACAACTTCAAGAATTGTTCCCACTACAAAAATGGAAGGTATCAATTTAAATGAAATGCTCTGAAAATAGATAAGCTGATGGTTCTTTTAATAGTTTAAATAGTTCCATTTCCGGTTTCCAGTTTCTATGACTCACCCTGTTACCTATATATATATATATATATATATATATATATATATATATATATGTATGTTTGTATTTATGTATGTATTTATGTATGTATGTATGTTTAGTTTAGTTATCTTTGTGATTTAATTAATAAAACTTGTGCACAATATATATTTGTTTCTGATGCAATGCTTGCAAACAAAGTCTCTTTTACGATCTTAATCTTGTTACATGCTCAAAGCGCTGTACATGCTAAGAAATAATTATTTTTCTATGGCCATGGAAGATACCCTTTTCTTAGAATAAATGAATATTCAAAAGAGTTTGTTGGACAAACTGATTAATTGATTGTAATATTAATTTAGCCACATCAAGGTAATCCAATTAACTGATCCATATATTCATAATTAATCATAAAAAAGTTATTATTGATTAATAATATTTCATAGAGCTAATTCGTTACAGCATTAGCCATGACTTTTAAATTTGCTTTGATGCCAGGCGCTCTGGCTCCCGGGAAAATATGTGACTATGGTGGCTGGTGTCTCTATTTTCACGTTCCGTGTGATCGAAATCACCAATTACCAGGGCACAATCAACAGAATTCTCAGTGGGTGTTTTACTGAGCGGGGCAAACCGATTTGTTATGGTAATCGGAACGGAAGAGTGTTTTTTGATCCGCGACAAGAGCGATCCCTCACTGTCACCCATCTGTCCTGCTGCACAGGCAATAATTCAGCCGGAACCGAATCATGTAAAGAGTTCACTATGCTAGCCGCATCCAAAATAGTAAAAAAATCTATAGCATTCTTACTATCCTCAATTAAAGTTTGGATGCGTGTCTCTTGTTCTGAAATCTTCTCCATCAGCCTGACCTCTCCTTGCATTTATCACATTTAAATCCTACATTGCCGACAAAGAAGGCTATGCTACACATGTGACATGAAGTGCAGGTGACAATAACAGGAAAATACATTACTCACCGTGTTTGTTGACTGATTCTTACTCACCTGGGCTTTTTATGAACTCAAAAGTGTAGGCGGCACGAGGAAAAAAATAAATAACTGAGCCATCTTGGCAGAGGGTTCTGGAATGGCGGTGGCCATCGTGGCAGAGGGCTCTGGAGCGGGACAATAAGGGGACTCGACTCTGGAATGGCGGCCATGACGGGACTCGACTCTGGAATGGCGGCCATGACGGGACGGGACTCTGGAATGGCGGCCATGACGGGACGGGACTCTGGAATGGCGGCCATGACGGGACGGGACTCTGGAATGGCGGCCATGATGGGACGGGACTCTGGAATGGCGGCCATGACGGGACGGGACTCTGGAATGGCGGCCATGACGGGACGGGACTCTGGAATGGCGGCCATGATGGGACGGGACTCTGGAATGCCGGCCATGACGGGACGGGACTCTGGAATGCCGGCCATGACGGGACGGGACTCTGGAATGGCGGCCATGACGGGACGGGACTCTGGAATGGCGGCCATGATGGGACGGGACTCTGGAATGGCGGCCATGATGGGACGGGACTCTGGGACTCTGGAATGCCGGCCATGACGGGACGGGACTCTGGAATGGCGGCCATGACGGGACGAGACTCTGGAATGGCGGCCATGATGGGACGGGACTCTGGAATGGCGGCCATGACGGGACGGGACTCTGGAATGGCGGCCATGACGGGACGGGACTCTGGAATGGCGGCCATGACGGGAGGAGACGAGACGAATGACTACGAGAGTCCACATACATCAAACGAGGTCGGACAAAGAGCTGGGGTGAGATGAGTGCATATATAGTGGCAGTGATGAGGGTGATGACGTGCAGGTTTGTGTGATTGTGAATGAAGTGCAGGTGGGAGCGTGATGGGAAATGTAGTGAAGAGGATGGTGACTAGGTAGAACTGTGACAGCTTCAGACTTTCATTGATTTTAAACAAGATATTGACAAAGTGTCCTTTATAATGTACCATTTTACCAATATGCCAAAACCAGAAGGATACTGTAATTCTATTCAGGTTAACAAACAAATGCACACATAATAATTGCTCCGGTTACTGTGGTTCTAGAAGGTAATAATAGCTAATACTACATGTTATTTAGAAGTTAAAATTGAATATTCATTAAATTAGTGATTAAAAGTGAGTTACTTAGTGAAAATGTCAATTGACATAAAAATGTAATGCTCAATTCCTCTTAAGTGCAGTGCTGTTAAGGTGATGCAAAGAAGCTACAAAGAGCACCAGTGAAAAGATACTTTTACCTGACAGATAAACCAGTTATGAATACAATTTTCAGGAAGAGAAGGGCAAATTACAATTTACTTGCCGACTCTAAGTGGATTTTAATTCGAACTTTTCAGCCGTTACAATCAGTGGCATAATAGGTGAGACAGAATCTTTTCACAAAACTAAGTGCCGTCTCCTACACTCATTTTCTGGTTCAGATTGAATGGGCCTGTCTCTAAATACACCATAGCGTTCTTTCCTATGTTGACACCATAATAAGCATAGAAATGTTTAACTGGCACCCACACAGAGCGCACAGGAGCTGAGAAACAAATGCTTCTGGAATGAGAACGGATAAACATGCCCAACAGGACAAATGTGCATGATTTGATTGAGTTGCCTCAATCTATTACTGTAAATCAGCCCTCTGCTATTGTTTCATTGAGAGACGTTTTTTCAATTCCGTTCAAATGTGAGAATAAAATTGTAGTGGGGAGGAATATCTCATTTCTAGGGCGTAGAGAGGGCAGACAATGGCTAATCACTGAAGAGGTATGATGTCTCCCTATAAGACTCCTCTGGTCCATGTCCAAATATCTGTACAGACTGTATGCAGCGGGAACTCAGCTAAGCTTGCCATGAATTTGCAGCTCCATACCTTTGAGATAAGCTTGATGTGATATTGCCTTCTTGATATTCTGTTTTCACAAATGCAAAATGCTGTCTGTGAACACTGAAGCCTCGATGCTGAACAGAGTTAGCGATTCAAAACAGCAATCATAGATACTCAATGGTTTTGCCTCGAATAAGATGTAGCTGAAGTTCATTTGCCTCATTAATCTGATAGCTGAGGTCTACACAGTCATTTTATGTCATTTTAAGTATCTACACTATCAAGATGCTCGTTCTCATATCTTAATGTGAATCTTAAGTTAACGTTTCCCCTTCGAAAGACAATTTAGAGCTGTTGTTACAAGGTCACAATGAACTAATTTTAACCAGCTTAAGCACATGTATTTTACACCTTGGGACAGCCCGGTGAAATATGGCTGTATGGGTTTTCTAAAAAGGTTTAAAAGGTTAGTGAAAGCATGTGCTTTATTATTGGTCGCAATTATATAGAAAGAAGAGAAACTGGTACTAAAGTATACTTCAGTTTTCACTCATATGCTAGGGTTTGTTTACAGTGCGCATAGATATTTTATCATCAGTGTGCATGTAAATGTCATCATCATCATCATCATCATCATAGTACATAAGTACTGCATGCAAGCAGCAAGATTTGACTAAAGCCCAAGTATACTTTGTATGTTCACACACATGTTAGAATATGCGTACAGCCGGATACATAGACTTTCAAAGTATACTTGATAGTGTGCATAACCAGTGGTGACTGATACATGAGCACTACAAAGTTTCATCTTTCTCCAGTGTCAGGGCTATTTCTCTACAGAAGTTATAAGCAACAAAAATTAATTTGTTCTCTTTTAAAGAGTTGCATGCATCTCTGAACAGCCTCACACAAGCACTTGGTGGTTGTGTATTGTTGATGCAGTATATTGTTGTTCTGTTTCTCACATTTCGTTTTTGATTGTTAAATTCAGGCCCGGGTCAGTATTGCCACCTTGTGTAATAAAGTAAAGTAATGTAGTAAAGTAATGCACATTTGCGAACTGAGCATATACAGAGTAAAAACAGTTAGAAAAATCAGTCTGATGATGAATTTATTTGCTAGAACATTCTTTTTAAGCAGTGTTTATGTCACGTAAGAGAGTCCGTAAGTGGAAAGCGGAGAAGGAAAGTATACTTTGACTGATTACAGTAATGTGATACTTTGACATATATAATTTCAATTACTTGTTTGAAATGAAGCTGAATGCATTCCCAATTATCACAATTGTTTAACTACAAAAAAAAATATGCTGCTGTCATCAAGCAGAATAAAAAAAAAATTAAAAAAAATTAAAAATCTAATTTTAAACAGATTTCCTAAAGTGTCCCTCTATCCGCATTGGTCAGTCAAACATGGAGCCACACCCTTAAACTCACGCCATTGGTCGAGCTGTTGCTGTGTCAGGCTGGTGAGGTGTACAAAAACAGCAATGTTTTGATTAAAGCACAGAGACAGTTACGCTATTTGTGGAAAACAACCTACATTTATAGTTGACTGCATATTTTAATTTAATGGTTTGAAAAAAGGAAACATCATGTGACCCTTTTGAAATTACAGAAAGCATGAGACATGTTCGACATAACTGCAGGTAGGCAACAAGAACAGTTTTTCACCTGAGCCTTGAACAAAAATTCATGTTTGACGTGCTTGACTAGGTCCAAGGTCCAAATGTTTGCTTGCAAAGGCTACACTGTAGAAAGTGAAAACATTTTTAGGTTACCCAAAACATTTTTACAGTATGTTGGATTACAACAGACTATAAAAATAAAAATAAAACATTGCAGTCCAAAACAACACTGGATCCCATTGGCAGTCACTGTACTGACAAAACACTGCAACAAAATATGTTGTTTGCGTTCCACAGAATGAGGAAATTAATACAGGTTTGGAAAGACATGAAGGGTGAATAATGACCAAATTTTCTTTTCTTTTTTATCATAGCCTTCAGGATAAATAAATTGAAGTTTACATAGCCAAAACATTTAATATCTCTAAAAATAATTACAGCTTCATATCATGAAAGAATGTTCTACCTGCTTGAGAGATACACACACATGGTTTACTAATCTTGTGACTTTTCTATTGTACAGCATGCCGGTTTGCTGCCCATGTGAGAGATCCAATATATCCCATTGATAAGTATTTGGGGGAGTGAGGAGGCACAGAGGAGAGGTTTGCCGTCTCATCTGTCATGTGCCTTACTGCTGATAAGAAGCCGAACTTGAGCTGTCACTGGTCACAGGGGCCACACCAGGGGCCGCGTTCTGCGTCAGGTCCCCTCCTTTAGGTTAAGTCACCTCACCTAAAAGCAAGGTGGTAACTGTCTGGACTACAGATCTTTTTCAGTATCTTAGAGGACTGCTTTGACATTCATGACAAAGTCACTTTCCTCTCTCCCTCCTTAAGGCAGTGGAGAGTCTCTTAGGGCTAAGCCAGACAGACAGAGTCAAAAATCTCATTAACCTTTAAATGCTTTAGATGAATATGAATCCTTAATTTGTGAGTATTCACTCTAAATACTTTTTACATTTTTCTCTTGTGTGTGTTGGAATTATATATATATATACAGTCGTGCTCAGAATTAATGGTACCCCTGGTAAATATGATGAAAAATGGCTGTAAAAAATAATTCTGCATCGTTTATCCTTTTGATATTTCATTCAAAAAATTGGCAAAAATCGAACCTTTCATTGAAGTAAAATAATTGACAGTGGAGGGGAAATCACATTATGAAATAAATGTTTTTCTCCAAAACAAGTTGGCCACAATTATTGGTACCCCTAGAATTGTTTACGAGTAAAATATCTCTTAAGTATATTCCCATTCATATTTACCTTTTTTTTGCACACCAGGGTGACTAGGAACATGAAATTGTCCAGCCATGACTTCTTGTTTTACAAGAGTTTAAATATGGGGAAACACAAAGGCCAAATTCCCTTAATCATCCATTACAATGAATAAAACCAAAGAATATAGTTCTGATGTGCATCAAAAGATTGTTGAGCATCACAAAATAGAAAGTGGCTGTAAGAAAATAGCTAAAGCATTGAAAATCCCCATTTTGACCATCAGGGCAATAATTAAGCACTTCCAATCAACTAAAGATGTTACAAATCTGCCAGAAAGTGGACGTGTGTCTATATTGTCTTAATGCATGGTGAGGATGAAAGTTTGAGTGGCCAAAGACTCTCCAAAGATCACAGATGGAGAATTGCAGAGATTAGTTGAGTCTTGGGTTCAGAAAGCCTATTTAAAAAAAATTGAACAACCCCTACATCACCACATGTTGTTTGGGAGGTTTTCAAGAAAAATCCTCCTTGCTCATCCAAAAACAAACCCCAGCAAATTCAGTTGTCAGACATGACTGGACCTTCAAACAGCACAGGGTTCTGTGGTCAGATGAAACTAAAA
The DNA here is from genome assembly GCA_030578275.1 of Meda fulgida. Taxonomy (NCBI): domain Eukaryota; kingdom Metazoa; phylum Chordata; class Actinopteri; order Cypriniformes; family Leuciscidae; genus Meda; species Meda fulgida. The sequence continues at coordinate 22,249,327 of CM060636.1, forward strand.
TATAGCTTTTTGGCAGCAAACATGCAAGATGGGTTTGGTGCACACAAGGATAAAAAGTACCCCATGTGTACAACTTAATATACAATCTTTAATGTTGTGGTCATATTTTTCTGCTGGAGGTCCTGGACTTCTTGTTCAGATACATGCATGGCATCGTGGATTCTATCAAATACCAACAGATAAAAAATCTAAACCTGACAGCCTCTGCTAGAAATCTTATAATGGGCCGTGGTTGGATCTTCCATCAGGACAACAATCCAAAACAAACATCAAAATCAACACAAAAATGTGTTAAGTAGCACAAAATGAAGCTTCTGCCATGACCGTCCCAGACCTGATGAGTGGAGTGAACTGAAGAGAAGAAGCACCAACATGGATCTGGGAATCTGAAGGATCTGGAGAGATTCTGTAAGACGAAATGGTCTCTGATCTCTTGTTTGTGTTCTCCAAACTCATCAGGCATTATAGGATAAAACTCAGAGCTGTTATCTTGGCAAAAGGACATTGCAAAAAGTATTTAATAAAAGGGTACCAATAATTGTGGCCAACGTGTTTTGGAGATAAACATTTATTTCATAATATGATTTCCCCCCCACTTTCTATTCTTTTACTTCAATGAAAGCTTAGATTTTTGCCAATATTTTGAATGAAAGATCAAAAGGATAAATGATGCAGATTTATTTTTTCCAGCCATTTTTTATCATATTTACCAGGGGTACCATTAATTCTGAGCACGACTGTATATATATATATATATATATATATATATATATATATATATATATATATATATATATATATATATTTGTGCTGTCAATCGATAAAAAAAAGAATATTTTTTTTCTGTGATTGATCGTGATTTATCTAAATTAAAAACACTTAAGTTTTTATTATATTTTATAATTTCACAGTTAATCTCCAGATTAATGTGGAAACAACATAAAGACAGTACATTTTAAATACTTGTTTAATGGCACTTTTTTATGAATGAAGGCCAGTATCACTGATACTAGTACAGCTACTGATGTCTTGCTATAAATTACAGACATGGCATCATTTTTACCAACACATCTAGCGTTAAATAGATCTCAACAGATTCATTAAAAGTTATTACTCCTCCACCTGCGTGACATAATTAACCAACATGGTTGAAAGACCAATTTGTGACAATATGGTAGCGTGAAACAGTCGTGACTAGCTAGTTTTCTTCAACGATGCAGCGTACTTTGGTAGTAAAGCAGCGAGTTACGTTGTGTTACGGGAAACGCACCCCAGATCTGAACAGTTGCGATACACAATGTGGACAGTCAATAACTTTAGTTCCCTTTCGTGGTCACTCCGAGTTACGTCGGATGACGACGAATGGGGTTTCGCTTAGAAAGCCTATCAACTTCGAGTATTAAAAAACGAGCCAATGGCAATGAAATGCCATGGGTCTGCGGAATTTGCATGACGTAACTCCGCCCCACCTCGTGGGTAAAAAAGGAGGACGCCGGCAAGATGCAGTTATGTTTTCGCTTCGGAGCCAAGAATTTCTCTTCACTCCACAAGCCATCTCTGAATTGTCAGCTTCACAAACGAGTTCCTCTGGTGTTGGTGTGACGCGATCTCCAGCGAGCGCGTGCCTCCTGCTTATCTGTGCAGTGGTTTGCCAGTGAGTGCGTGTCTCCCCGGGCGCTTCAACACTCTGTGTTTCTCTCACAAAAGAGCTTGCACGCGGCACATCTTTTTAAAGATGCCTTGCCCGTGCACTTTTGGTTGCGGCATATTAGTGTCTGACTCTGATGGGCACGAGCGCTGTCTATTATGTGGGCATGGATCATGCTAGAGCAGCGCTCGTGGATGACTCATGTTCTCTCTGCGGGAGCATGACCATCGCGTCACTTAGGTCGAGGCTCAATGAACTCGCAAGAGTGAGAGTCCCCTCATCCACACCCCGATCTAGTGCTCCCTCGCGGGGTGCTACTTCGGTTGGTGGCCAGGGTGACCTGAGGGTTACGGTCTGGAACAAGGCGCCGACTATTTGTCTGCGACCCCCGCCCCCCTCTTCTGTGACGGTGCCCGCTAGCGAACCTCCGATTCCCGCGGGTCGACCTTCGGGTGGCCCGCGAGTTTCGGTTGAAGCTACAGAGGATGATGCTATGTCTGTAGCAGCATCACAAGGTGGGTCTGAATCTTCTGGAAGTGAGGACTCAGCGCAGCTGCCACCTTCTGGTGTGCATACGATTGTGCCTGAGTCTGATCCGGAGATGATGGCCATGCATTCCCGGGCAGCCGCGAGCATCGGTCTAGAGTGGAGGCCTCCACCCTGTCCTGAGCGCTCGTGGCGAGCCTAAGCACCCATCCAAGGCCTGTAGATTTTCGTCTACTCTGGTGGCGAAGTCTTACAGAGCGGCGGGACAGGCAGCTGCTTCTTTGCATGCGATAGCCACTCTGCAGGTCTACCAGGCCCAGATGCTCAGAGACATGCACGAGGGTAGGACAGACCCAGGGCTCTTTGATGAGCTACGCGCCGCAACCGACCTTGCCCTCCGGGCGACGAAGGTAGCCGCGCGTGCCCTGGGCCTGGTGATGTCCACTTCGGTGGTCCAGGAGCGACAACTCTGGCTGAACCTGGCGGACATGCGGGATACCGAGCGGACTCAGGCCGGTCCCAGGCCGGCCTCTTCGGCGGCGCAGTTGAGGATTTCGCCCAACAGTTCTCAACTGCACAGAAACAGACCGAGGCCATCAAACATATTCTGCCCCGCCGACCCGCTGCTGCCTCGATGTCGGCCGGGCAGACGCCTCAGCCTGTTTCCCGCCGAGGGCGCCCTCCTAAGGCTCCCGCCCCTCCCGCTCAGCCAAAGCAGCAGCCTTCACCCAGGCCCAGTCGCGGAGGAAGCCGTAGGAAGGCGCCACAGCCCTCTCCAGCCCCACCCCCGCCAAGCGCCGGGCCAAGCGGCGCTCCTGAGACGGGCTGCTCAGGGATGATGATTGTTTCTCAGGAGATGGTAGCAGGACCACTCCTTCCCCCGGTGGAGGGCCGGGGGAGAATCTTTTGTTCTCCACTCACCGCTGCTCACCCACGGGTGGGCAGCACCCTAATGTGGTTAAAGAAAGAAACAATCCCCTCATCCCTGAGCTCACAGAGTTCTCGGACGACACAGAGCGCCGCCCCCAAGCCATGCTCTCCTCGTCCCCCTCTGTCCCAGAGTCAATTGACATGGCGTGCCGTCCACGGACCACTTCGCCCTTGTCCCGCTCTGTCGCCAGACCCCTGGCAGAGCAGGCCCCCGCAAAATGACCTTCCTGGTCCTTAACTGTGCCCCCACACCGGGCCGCTATGCTGTCCACGTCTGGGCCAGTTACTCCGCTTTGCTGCCCCTCCGGGGGGACGCCTGTGGTTCGCATGACCCCGCTGGTTCAGTTCCTGGGAGCCTGGCTAGAGCTTCCCCGTCTGTCCCGCTGGGTCGCCCGAACCATCAGGCTCGGCTATGCGATTTAGTTCGCACGGTCTCCTCCCCGCTACAGGGGAGTCCGCTCCACATTGGTCGTGGCAATGCCCCCATCATGAGAGCAGAGATTGCCACCCTGCTGGCGAAGGGTGCAATCGAGACTGTGCCTCCAGCCGAGATGAGGTCCGGCTTCTACAGCCCTTACTTCATTGTCCCCAAGGAAACCGGTGGGTTACGACCGATCCTGGACTTGCGCGTGCTGAACCGCTCCCTTCACAGGATGCCGTTCAAGATGCTCACCTCCAAACGCATTTTCGAATGTGTTCGGCCCCAGGATTGGTTTGCAGCGATCGACCTGAAGGACGCCTTCTTTCATGTCTCCATTCTTCCTCGACACAGACCGTTCCTCCGGTTTGCTTTCGAGGGGCAGGCATACCAGTACGCGGTCCTCCCTTTTGGGCTAGCCCTGCCTCCTCGCGTCTTCACGAAGGTCGTCGAGGCAGCCCTTGTTCCCCTTCGGGTTCACGGGGTTCGCATCCTGAACTATCTCGACGACTGGCTTATCCTAGCTCACTCTCGAGACCAGGTTTGCGAACACAGGGACCTTGTGCTCCGGCACCTAGCTCGTCTGGGCCTTCGGGTCAACTGGGAGAAGAGCAAACTTTGCCCCGTGCAGAGGATCTTTTTTCTCGGTATGGACATCGTACATCAACCATCAAGGTGGTCTACGCTCCCGCCGTATGTCGCAACTCGCTCGCCACCTCCTCTTATGGAGTCAGAAGCATCTGAGGTCGCTTCAAGCCATTTACATTCCCGGAGCCCTGAACTGTGCAGCCGACGAGCTCTCACGGCTTCAGCCCCTCCCTGGAGAATGGCGACTCCATCCCCAGTCGGTTCAGCTGATTTGGGACCAGTTCGGGGACGCACAGATAGATCTGTTTGCCTCCCACGGCTCGACCCATTGCGACCAGTATTATTCCCTGACCGAGGGCACGCTCAGCACGGATGCTCTGGCGCACAGCTGGCCGCGGGGCCGCAAATATGCGTTTCCCCCAGTGAGTGCCCCCAGTAAGAGGGTTGGGGACCTGCAAGCATTCTCCGTTGACGAAGCGTGCCTGGAATTCGGGCCGGCTTACTCTCACGTCATCCTGAGACCCCGGCTTGGATATGTGCCCAAGGTTCCTGCCGCTCACTTCCCGGACCAGGTGGTGAAACTGCAAGCGCTGCCCTTTGGAGGAGGCAGACCCAGCCTTGGCACTGCTTTGTCCAGTACGCGCTCTCCGTGCCTATGTAGACAGGACGCAGTGTTTCAGGACCTCAGACCAGCTCTTTGTCTGTTATGGTGGGAAGCTGAGGTTGTCTCACTGGATACTGGACACTATTGCTTTGGCATACCAGCAGCAAGGTCAACCGTGCCCCCTTGGTGTGACTGCCCACTCCACCCGGAGTGTGGCATCCTCTTGGGCTAGCGCATGCCGCCTTGCTAACAGACATCTGCAGAGCTGCAGGCTGGGCGACACCTAACACATTCGCCAGATTCTACAATCTCCGAGTGGAGCCTGTGTCCTCTCATGTACTCGCTTCAACTAGCTAGTACTGGACCCGCTCAGGTGTCTTCGCTTGCTCGCAGTTCCACTCCACGGACTGGATACGTGCGATATTCTCCTCAGGTGAGCTTCTCCGCAAGCCCTGAGTTCCTCCAGCACCCCTGATGCTAGCGCCAGTGTCTATTGCCTGTGCGTCGCCTAGGTGCCTCCCGTATGCAGGGTCCCTCCCCGGAGCTACCCCCACACATGTATTTCCACTGTAAGCCTCTCTGAGCATGTGTCTTTCCCTTGGCAAGCCACCTTGCCACCCCTGGGGTTGAAATATTCCACCTGCGGCTGGACACCTCAGTATTCTCCGTATGTTTCCTTCGGGTCATATGTGTATTTCCAAATGCCCCCCCCCCCCCTTTTGGGTTGGTGTTAATTGCATATTTCCTCTAACTATGGGATATGCTTCCCAGTGTACCTTGGTATTCCTGTGTTAAATAGGAATCCTTCGTCCTTACAAGTCTCACAAGGGCTCAGATTTACGCAGGGCACTGGAAGACAGCTGTGAAGGTGGCGTGATTAGACTGATAATCCAATTCGTCGTCATCCGACGTAACTCGGAGTGACCACGAAAGGGAACGTCACGGTTATGTAAGTAACCCTCGTTCCCTGAGTAGGGAACGGAGACGTTACGTCTTCCTGCCACTTCCGCTGTACCGCGGGGATCGCCTGAGTTCAGTCTTGGCTCCTCAGCGAAGAGACATAACTGCATGTTGAGTTATGTCATGCAAATTCCGCAGACCCATGGCATTTTTTTGCCATTGGCTCATTTTTTAATACTCGAAGTTGATAGGCTTTCTAAGCGAAACCCCATTCGTCGTCATCCGACGTAACGTCTCCGTTCCCTACTCAGGGAACGAGGGTTACATACGTAACCGAGACGATCAGATTCGAATCAGAAAAACAAATAATTGGATTTGGACTGACCTTTTTTTCATATTAAACGATGTTATTCCCTTATCTAAGACGAGTTGATACATACCTCTCTCGTCTCTGTCGCGCGGGAAAACTTTGATAGCAGTTAGCTTTGCCCAGTTCATTCATTAGGATCCAAACAGAGAGGAAGTTAGAAGCGACCAAACACGTTTTCCCCATTTAATATATACAGTTACACAAGTAGTTACACGACCAAGTATGGTGACACAAAATAAAACATGGCGCTTTTCTAAGTGGGTAAAATGGATAACTATAATGTATGGCGGCATAGCACTTGGGAGCACTTCTTCTCGGCGCAGTAATATTACCCTGAAAAATGACAACACAAAGGTAAGAAAAGCAATCTTAATTTTCCTTTAGACTGCATATCATATGCAGTTCTGCTAATCTAGAAAATATATATTATATATATATATATATATATATATATATATATATATATATATATATATATATATATATATATATATATATATATATATATAAAATATTTAGATATTTTTATTAGAAAAAGAGTGTTCAGGAACTCCTGTGTGATCATAATATGAACCATTATAAGTAAAAAAATTAAGTTTGGGCCAATGTCGGCAAATTAAATTGTTTAGGGATTCAAGGAGGTTTTATTGTCGAGACATGACGTACTGGTCCTGGTGTCAACAACAAAGCATACACCTAAAATCAAGACTAAGCAGAAATAGAAATATAAAGCAGAAAATACAATAAAATCTCAAGTTAGGTAAGACTAAAAAAAAATAAGAAAAACAGTCCAAGTAAATAATTAATGAATATAAATATTCAAGTGTTATTGCACAATTTGGTACTGTGGGCAATTATTACACATAAAAGAGTTAGTATTTTGTGGCTACTGTTTCAGCACATAAAAACTATAATAAATGATTTTTATTCCACATTAAAGACTCAGTGAGTATGAATGTTATTACATATGAGAAGACTTTGTAAGTCTTACAGCTTCTGGGATGAAGCTGTTTCTCAGTCTGGCTGTTCTCTGATGCTGCGCATCCTTCTTTGTGAAGGAAGGGGAGTAGGAGAAACAGTCCATGAGCAGGATGGGTAGAGTCCTTAAGATACTGGCAGCCCTGCTCCTGCATCTGCTGATGTAGATGTCCTCAATTAAAAAAAAAAAAAACAGTGATCCTCTTGAGCAGTCGTGACTACCCACTGCAGTGAGGTCCTTTCTGCAGCAGAGCAATTCCCCTACCATGCAATGATACATGTTGTAAGGATGCTTGTTCCCAGGCCAGCCTGCGTGAGCCTCCTCAAGAAGCACAGCCGTTGATGGGCCTTCTTTATTAAGCTGACAGAGTTGGTATGCTAGGTGAGGTTGTTGTGTATCCCCAAGTATTTAAAACTGGGAACAACCTCCACAGCTGTTCCCCCCATGTAAAGGAGGGCGGGAGCCCACTGAATTCCACAATAATGTCCTTTGTCTTCTTCACTTTGATGCAGAGGTTGTTAGCTTTGGACCAAATGTCCTGTTTGCCCCACCCTGTACTCATCTAACCTGCCAACTTAACAATTTGAGTTTATTAGCAGACTCAATTTATAGGATTATTGTATTTAGATGAGTGAGTGAAGTCTCTTATATCAATAGAATTTTCCCAAAGCAATTCCAGAACTCACTGACTGGTCCCAGCGATAAGGTTCATGGATCGCAGTTCGAGGTTAGACTGAGAGGGGAGGCGAGTCTGCAGCGCTGGTGCACATGAGACTATTGGATGTGCAAAACACTGTCTGATTAATTCATTTCTCTGGTTGGGAAGACAAGGCAAGCGGCTTGGAATATGGGATGAAATATTCCAATATACTTAAAAAGTGAACCCTTTAATCCTGTTCCCAGAATTATGAGGTTAGTTGATTTGAAATCTAGACAGATTATAGTATAGGGTAATTACATATAACAGGGAATAATGGTTATTTTAGTAATGTAGTAATACAGTTCACAATTCTCATATAATAGTAAAGGTACAAATCACAATATAAAAAAGACCCCTTAACAAATCAATCAAATATATATATATTTTTTATAGATCTGTCGCACTAGTTGCAACAGAGCTAAAATTGAATGATTAATACGCAAGTCAATTATGATACTCTAGTTTTAGACGCACAATCTCATATTTAGTTCAAATTGCTTAAGTTTAGTTTTTAGATTGCTGTAGCAGATGCAGGTCCAACTAGAATGATTTCCATCTTGGATTCATTCAGATAAAGAAAGTTTATAAACATCCACTTTTTCAAAGGCTATCAAAATGTCTAATGCCTTTGTATTTCCCTTTTTGATCGGCATATAGATTTGAGTGTCGTTGGCAAAGCAATGGAAGGATATCCCGTGTTTGTCACAAATATTGCATAGTGGAAGCATGTAGAGAGAAATGAAGATTGGGGCAAGAATGGATCCCTGTGGGACTCCTCATGTAAGGTTCGCAGTAGATGGAGTAAAATGATCAATGCTGACTGTAAAAGATTGGTTAGTCAAAAAGGATGAACCACTTAAGAAGACTTCCACGAAGACCGATGCAATGTTCCAAGCAAGAGATAAGAATGGAGTGATTGACAGTATCAAATGCTGCTGTTAAGTCAAGGAGTACGAGAGCCACAGGGTCACCAGAATCGATAGAGAGATGCCATTTAACACTCTGAGAAGAGCCATTTCAGTACTGCGGCGAGATCTGAAGCCTGACCGAAATGTGTTCATGATGAAGTTAGGGCTTAAAAAACAATTTTTCAAAAACATTTGAGATAAAGGGCAAAATCGAGATAGGTCAAAAACTAGATAGGACAGAGGAATCGAAATTGGGTAATTTACGTTGTGGTCTGACAGTTGCATGTTCAGCATTTTTCCGGTGCTGAGACCTATGCAGTTGAAAGGCAAAAAAAAATAAATAAAAAAAAATAAAATAAAATCTGTGCTACCTAAGTAGATAAAAAATGCTTTTGTCTTCCCTTGCCAAATAGGTAAGAAAATTTCAACATCCATAATGTACTGGCCTTGTTGCTGTCTATAGACCCCTCCCACCAGTCTGCTACGGTGTGCGCCCGAAAACTTGGGCAGCTGACTAGTTGCCTCGCTGCCTTTTCAGGCAATGACTTAGCAGGCAGGGTTTGTGCACAAAGGTACCTCACAAAGCTGATTTCGGACAGGCAGCATAGAACAAAAATTGAACAAGTTTGGTGAATATTTAATTACTACAATAGTAATTTCTCGCTAAATAAATGACAATGATTAAATAAATGATTGAAAGAGGAAAACTTTGGTCAAAAATTTACATTTACACACAAACTGACCACCACCCGCAACGTTCAGATGGCATCTTTATTTTTAGCTCAACAGTCACAGAATGGAATGCAAAGTATTGTGGGATATCACAGGCAGCGATGGATACATGCTATCTCCAAAAATCAGTCAGATGAAGGCATCTCAGGAGACATGAAGTGAAACTAACATTGGATACCAGCTGCGTTTTCTCTTTTCTCTCTTCTCTCTCTGAAAGTGAGTTGACACACACACACCCGCCTCCTCTCACTCACTCATCTCATTTGCTCCTGAATAGTATTGGTATTACAGGGCCTCAATTTCTGCATAATCAGTCATTTTTGCCACACACATAAAGCCGCCTCTCAAACAGTTTGGGAGTCGCGAGTATCAAATTGAGTTATTTTTCTTGGATTCGAATCCAAGGATGTATTTTTTTGTTTGTTTCTTTCTCTCTACTTCCCATGCAGGAAGTAATGGCTGCCACCTGACTCCAATGATTGGTAATCTGCTGTGATTGGAGGAGGAGAGGACGCTGTGAGGATTTAAGCAGCACCATTCCACAGAGCAGTGTGTGTGTGCGTGCGTGCGGAGGCTGCTTTGTGAGGCTTCTTTTCTCAACCCAAAAGCATTATTAGTTGTTTTTATTTATACCTTGTTGATTGAGTTTCTCTTCAGTGTTAACACTCTTGTGGTAACAAGTGCCAAGAAATATATATTTTTTTATAAGTTACTTTTGGTTTGTAATTACTACTGTTATTGTTTTTTACTTACTAAGTTTATATGGTTAATTCTTTGGGAAGGGATTGTGGGTGCCATTTCCTTTATATCTTGTTTTCTCCTGTTTAAGCTAGTTAGGGAGTTAGTGTATTTTTATTCCTCTTTTCTTTTGTAGCTTAGTTAGTTTCTCCCTAATACTTTGTTTGTTGTTTTGGTCTTGCATTCTCTTGAAGCCTTGAAATCCTCCTACACTAGTAAAATAAAATAACTTGTTTTTGTTCTTTGTTGAAGCACTGGGGTTTGTAATTGAACCTTGCTGTCTCCACACATTAAACCCTTTTCACTCTGATTAAATAGGGATGTAACACTGGTATTAAGATGTGTTTTGGTCGATCGGATCATAAGTGAATGACATAATGACATAATAAAAAATTACTGAGCACAACGTTCTCTTACTATTTCTGATTTCTAAAACGCACTTACTGTGTTACCTGTGGTCTTGCGGATGTCAGAGCAGAAACGAAAGCGGCTGCTCTCCATATGTATTTCCATCTCTCCGGGCGCGATCATATGTAAATTTGCGCAAGCTTATTTTGACTATTAGACCAAAAGATCTGAAAAAAACACATACATTTAACCACCCATAGACCCTCCCTTCAAAGAAATCCGGACAGAAGTGGTTAAAAGAGGACAAAAGAGACAGATTAAAACACCAGGTGTAAACGGGAATGTGTCCCTCGTCTACTTGTGATCCGATCGACCAAAATGCATCTTAATACCAGGCGTAAACAGGGCCAAAGTGACAGCACCCTAATAATCTTACTTCCTTCTGTGTATTGATTGTTAATCAAACAAGACAAAGATAAAATCACTTTCTGCACTTGACTGAATCAATTTTGTAGCTTTAATTGTGAGAATCTGTATTTCATTTTTCTTTTGCAATGAATACAATCCAGTATTATTTTACATTTGATTACTTTATTCCATTTCTGTAGTATTTCTTACCTGAATACTACTGTTAGACCTACCTGAAAAACTTAAAGCACTGTTTATTTCATTTGTATCTTTATTCTATTGGATTTATTTGTGCTATACAGATGGCCACGCGCTACTGTGTGTAAGATATTGCAACAAAATTACCCCATTGTAAAAACACAGATACATTAAGTGAGCAAACATTTAGGTGAGATAATTGTAATGGTAATTGATCAATGTTTATATGTGAATAATGTGATAGTGTCTCTTTAGACTTTTGTCGGGCTCAAAAATAATTGATTATGATTAGAAAATAAACGCCTCAATATAAATAGCTACAGGAGCTAAACATTTTTTTATTTATATATATATATAATGTAATAGATAATATATAGATAATAATATAGATAACAGGCCAATCAAACTGAATACTATTATTAGATCTTAATATATAATTGAGTATTTATATATATATATATATATATATATATTATATATAATTTCACTTGGTTGACACCAAAAAAATTGCTTGGCAAAAAGTGTTTGTCATTTGATGAGCTTTACCAAGACATCGCACAGAGCGTACATGTGATATGACTGCCCATAAACCTTGTGGCTCAATGTAAATTTAATCTAGGAGTTGGTGTCACTTGTATTTATTGCATTCTGACGTGAACTCACAGGAACTGCTCCACAAAAGTAGACCAGTATTTTTTTTTCTTCTCGAACTGATCCATGAAAAGCTAATTGTATATGAGCAGCAAATCTTCCTTTTAGAAGTTGCAGCATGCTTGTCTGCGTGACCTTGCAATACACAGTGGAGCCATAAAAATTGAAAGCATTTTTTCTGTGTCTACAAGACAGGCATTTGTTTTGTTTTTTAAATGGCTGGCTGAAAGCAGTTTTACCCTTGCTTGTACCATCAGACAGACTCAATCATACACAAAAGGTGGTTTTGTGCACATGCTGATATAATTCAGACTGAGCTTATCTTGCTTACAACTCAAACCAAACAAAATTATTGCTAACGCCGGCAATGCAGATGTCCTCCATACAAAGGCCCCTTTGTCATGCATTTTTTTGCCATGTTGAGTTGCTGAGCACAACACAGAGACATGGCTGGAAGCATTGCACTTGAGGGCCTTAATTCATCCAATGTAATTTTAAAGCACGGTGTGCACTTGCTACTAAAAAAGACTGAAGGTCATTTGTTTAGAGACTCAGCTCCTTGTTACTGCAACAATAATTAAACAATCACATTGATTTTATGTCCACCTGCAGGAGATTTAGCAACCCAGAAACATGCCCGGTTTACAATTAGGGTCTACCGTATTAACTTCATTGTACATGCACAAACATTAACATGACGGGTCATACTGTTTTTTTTTTTCTTTTTGACCTTTCAGTTTATGTAATGTAAATAGGCCTATTGAAATGTTCAATTTTTCCATTAAATCCTGAATAGTTGTGATCCTGAATAGTTATTATGATCCAGTTAGCCCTGCTGATAGATGCTGTAACTACACCATTCAGGTGCCAATGAGATGAATGGAAATGGATAAATGGAACTCGCTCCAGGTATTAAAACACATTGGTGCACACAATAGGCCATGCAAGTTTGGGGGAAATGAGTTTGAACATGGATGTATATATTGGTGTCTGAGTGGCTTGTCAGAAAGCAGTTCATGGAGTGAGTTAAAAAACAAAATATATATATTTTTTTTTATGCACAATGTTTTTCAATGCATAAAAAGACTTTCACTTTGGCCACTGAAATGCCCATTGGCATTTGAGATGATCTTCAGATTTATTTTTACACATTACTTAATGACATGTCAAAAGCAGAAGATCATCTTTAAAAGGTGTGATCATGTCATTTTACCTCTTTTAAAATGACTGGCATGTACCATCCTAAAACTGCCACAAACAATGAACACTGAGAAGACATTCCATAAGAATAAATCAACAAAGACGTAATATAATCAAGGATGCGTTATGAATTTAAAATACAGTTTCAAACCTGGAGATCCTCCCCCTCCCCCACTGCGTGTGAGCAGCTATTAAAATAATTCTGCATTTTGTATTTAAAAACCAAGTTAAGATATGAAGAATCTTGGTAACCATTTACTTGGGGGTGTGTTGGGAAACCTGATTGAAAACGGTCAATAGATGGGTTTGACTTGAGACAGCACTGTGCAGACCGATCAGTGCATGACATCAAAGTACCACGAGAGCGATTAGAAAGCAGATGGCTCCGTGTGCTTTCCATCGCTCTCACTGTACTTTGCCATACACTGATCGGCCTGCACAGCGTTGCTTCAAGTCAAACACCAATTTGCAATTCTGGGTGTATACAGATTACACACTTCCCCCTTAAAACTGCTTTCAAAGCATTAAGAACTGTTTTTAACACCAATATTAAGAAAACACATTACCACCTATGGACGTAGGCCAGGAACGTGTCAGGAAATATCAAGCTGGAAGACACCAATATGGTGAGATGACAATACAGGAATATTGCAGCGTTGCAGGAACTGGAAAAGCAGGTGATTAATATTCATTTCTAGGATGTAGAATAGAACAGATCAATAAGCAGAGTCTTTAGTGTGTTGCAGGTGTCATGGATATCGTGAATGTGGAGAGCAAAGACTTCCAAGGATGGTCCATACAGGTGAGTATGCATTGGAGAATAGTCCTTGTCATAGACCAGACAATAACTGAATGTGACTTGTGTATCTTACAGTGCTCTTGATGGCTAGTGATTGGTGCCAGGTGCGGGTGACGGCTGAATGAGTACAGGTGAGAACCAGGAGGGATGCTGGGAAATGTAGTCTACAGTGCACATGTGACAGAAAGATGATAGGCCTAATGATGAAATATGCATGAAATTTCCCTCTCAAAGGAAGAAGCTGATCATTTATGGATAGAAATGATCTTGGTGTTACGAACCACTCATATCATCGTTAATTATTCTATTAAGAGAAGTATGTTAGGTTGAACATACTGTACAATGACAGCTTGATATTCGTAGCACCATCTGTTTAAGACAATGCCGTCAGGGCTAAGGTCTCGTCTCATTAGCCCAGGAAAGCACTCAGCAGTTTTATGACATCATTAATTGTGCATTGAGCACAAAACTCATGATTGGATCTTACATAAACATATCTTACATATCCAGACAGGGACTGTCAGCCTCATAGGACATACTGATTCAACCAGAGTAAATGCGGGTCAGCCATCTGTGCACTCTGTACATCTCACAATTTGTGTAAAGTGTGTTATTTAACAACACTAAACAAAATAATAACGCTAAATAATCACAACGGTTGCATCTCTTTAGCATTCTGTTTCATCACAATCTGGGTTTTATTAGCGATTCAGTCTAACTGTGATCTGTTTATTGTTGCTGAAATAATACAATAGCACTGCTGTGTGAATATTTAAGCTTATTATAGATGTGTGTTACTTTTGTTAAAAGACTCATAGTGCAATGAAAAGTGGTAAACAGAAGGGATGTTGTACATTTTCTGTTGCTCACGGCAGCAAAAAAAATAATTAAATGATTAACAAACAAGGGATATAACAGGGCATATACAGACATGAAATGTAGTCAAGCACACATGAAATCTATCATTGAAATAAAGCTAAAATAAAATAATTAAAACAATAAATATTAGATGAAAAACTTAAGGAAAATTGAAATGGTGCAGTGCAACTAAATGAAATAAGTGTAATAAACACAAACTAATAAAACATATAAAAGTGCATAACAAAATCAATGAAACTTTAATTAAAACCAATAAAATAAATCCAGGTTAACTAGGTAATAAATAAGGAAAAGAAGTTTGTGGGCAAATGTGAGACATGCCCCTCTTTCTCTCTCTCTCTCTCTCTCTCTCTCTCTCTCTCTCTCTCTCTCTCTCTCTCTCTCTCTCTCTCTCTCTCTCTCTCTCTCTCTCTCTCTCTCTCTCTCTCTCTCTCTCTCTCTCTCTCTCTCTCTCTCTCTCTCTCTCTCTCTCTCTCTCTGTATATATATATATATATATATAAATTGTAGCAGAGGTTTCCTATGTGTTGTCCTTTTAGAAATACCATTTTTGTTCAGTGGTTTTTCTGTGGTCTTTTACTGCTATCCTTCTTTCTCTCTTCTTTCACGATTGCCTGTTGTGTCCTAGTGTGATATTTGCAGGATATCCACTCCAATAGTGAATGGCAACAGTCCAGAATTTTCTACGTTTGTAGACAGGGAATGTTAAAGTTTATTGATTAAGCATAAACACCCAGGTCATTAGCAATGCTTTTCTTGCCTTTTCCAACTTTTCCAATGCATTTTTAAGGTGAACGTTTTTGGATTCCAAGCATGATTCACTTACCAGTCTTTCTTGAGAAGAACAGATTGGTCAGCTTTGTGTGCCTTAACTTAAAGGGCACACTCTTAAAAAAAATGGTTTCAAAGGGGGGTTTTCTCAGCAATGCCATAGAAGAACCATATTGGGTTCCCCAAAAGACCCTTTCTTACAGTAAAATAACTACTTTTTCTTTGTGTGACGAACATTTTGGATAATTTAAAGAACATATTTTTGAAGGATTCACAAATCTATACTTGCCACTATACGAAAAATTATAATTGTAATTTGTACATGTATATTAAATGTTTATAATTAATCAATCAGTAAAGTAATTCATAAAAGTTTGCATTTATCCAAAGTCTTCGTTCTGCGGGCAGAAGATGTGTAATTGTTTTAATGCAAAACGTTCTGTGGATTGTGTGGGCATAGTGCCTGCTTTGTGTGATTACTTTAGTGAATCTGGTGTTAAAACAACACAAACAGCATGTGTGCAAATAAACAATGTAATCAGCGCACACAATTCCTCCCACCTCAGGAATCATTTTAATAGTCCAAATGCCCCCCTCCACCATTTTACCCATAAAACCATGCTGGATAAATGACATCTTAAAAAAATCATAACACTATACCAGGATATTAAACTTATGTATTAACTACGCTAAAGTGGCAATTATATACAGGCACACTCTTTAAAATGATTCAAGGCTCCATGATGGAATTAATCATTATTCATGTTTTTATAGAAAATTTATGCAAACGTTATTATGCAAATGTTTTCTTCCAATATGCATATTTATTTGCACATTTCCTTGTGCGCAAACCATCACATCATTGTACAAAAGGCAAAAAAAAAAAAACATATTTATTCACCTTGGACTATGCCCTTGGCTAAATTATTTAATGTGTCAACACAAGAGCTGATAATGGTTATTGCATGAATTAGAGTAAACAAACTGCTGAAATTGTCCCAAAGAAAATGTGTTTGCGAAACATTTCTCCCCAAAAGCTCATTTTGCTTCAGTTTCAAATGAAACAAAAAATATGCATGATATGCTTCTGAATTCACTTAGTGTAGGATGGATAGACTATGCAGAATGCTGCAAAAACAAAGAATGGAAATTTTCAATTAGTCAGTAGTGCTGTGCCTTTGAAATAATTTGAATGGGATGCAAATACAAACCATATTATACAGGAAGTAATGAATAACCTATTATTGCTTGTGTTTCAGGTCTGATCTCCAGCTACGCATTGCAGAAACAAAAAAAAAAACAAAGCTAAAAATTCAAAACATGTCAGGCTCTTTTACAAAGAGCTCAATTCAAAAGCAAGAGTGTCGAAGTCACACTTTCATGACATAATTTCCATGTAGTCAAATCCACTTTAATTCTCAGTGAGGAGCACAGCCTCAAGTGATTTGATTGTACTGATTAGAAATTAGTTTGTGCTGTGAAATCAGTTTGTGGTTTTCTTGTTATTTTTTATTTATTTTTTGACATTAAAATAGTTCCTATCAAAGTTTAAAATGTAGAGACAACTAAAGTAAATCATAGGTTGCATTTCCTGAATATACACTATATTGCCAAAAGTATTGGGACACCAATCCAAATCACTGAATTCAGGTGTTCCAATCACTCGTATAAAACCAAGCAGACTGCTTCTACAAATTTGGTGAAAGAATGGGTCGCTCTCTGGAGCTCAGTGAATTTAAGCGTGGTGCCGTGATAGGTTGTGCCCGGTTCAATAAGCCCATTCTTGAAATTTCCTCTCTAATAAATATTCCACGGCCAACTGTTAGTTGTATTTTAACAAAGTGGAAACAATTGGGAACAACAGCAACACAGCCACAAAGTGGTAGGCCACGTAAAATCACAGAGAGGTGTCAGCGCATGCTGAGGCGCACAGTGCGCAGAGTTAATAACTACAGACCAGGGACGTGCAGAGAGTTCCTCAGGGGCAGGGGCTCAAATGGCCAAATTTGGCCAGCAGCCGTATCACCCCGTAGCCCAAGACTGGTTGCCCATTGAAGCCAAGCAGGGTTTAAAAATCCCAGGATGTCTTTCGAAAAAGAGTAGGGGTGTAACCCCGGTGTCCTGGCCAAATTTGCCCCTCTGCCTCTGTCCATTATGGCCTCCTAATCATTCCCATATACTAACTGGCTTCATCACTGTCTCCTCTCCACCAGTAAGCTGGTGTGTGGTGGGCTCCATAATGGATATATTTATGCTTTGCATCACAGAAACAAATTATATTTTTTAAAGTAGGCTATATTAAAAACCATGATTTTAATTTTAAATTTTTTTTCTGTATTTTTGATCAAATAAATGCAGGCTTGATGCACATAAGGGACTTCTTTAAAAAAGATGTAATGTCCAGTAGTACTGTACTATTATACTATTGTTGAAAAAAATATATCAAAAATGTTACAATAAAAAAGTCACCATTTCGCGTGTTGTTGTCAGCCTACACTTCACATAATAGGCCTATAGGCCTGGCCTTCATTTAACAAACTATGATAGTTTCATCAAATGGTAAACGGTGTATCAATATAGACTAAATACAAGTGACTTGAATATTATACTTACCATTAATGCTACTTTTGGTTCTGGTTTTGTGCTTTGTAGTCAATTAACATCCATTAGTTCAACGACGCAGATTCAGATCGCTTCATAAATGTAAATTCATCTGTCAAACGATTTATTTATAAATGACCGGATAATTAGCGCTCCACATAACATTGTCCAATGAAATTTGAACTTCCAGATGACACTGTGTATTATACATGACAAACAGGCTTCAATTAATTATGTAATATTTTAAAATATGTGATATATGGATTTTTAATTGAATCGATACACAACCTTTTATTATTGGGGGGAAAAAAAGTTGAAAAATTGTTTGGTTTATTTTTTCCCTGCCGTCGAACCATATACTCACTGAGAAAACCATATTTGGCTCGAGAGCATCGGTTCCCGAGCAGACTGTGGGATACCTATGTTTACACTAGTGCATTTTCATTAACACAAAACTTTTGCTACGGTTATGCCTGAATTTTACAGTTTTACAGTTATTAGTATATCGCAGGTCAAAGAACAATGTTTCAAACATATCTCAAACTTTTCATAAAGCACTATTTCAATATTGCATGAAATTGAAGGTTCACTTCATTTTCCCGAGCAAATTACTGTTATTTGTAAAATTTCCATTTCAACTCTGACACATTCATACACATATTCATATTTGCCTTATGTTAAAAATCTGCATTCACCCCAATAAGCATTGACCTCATAGCTTTGCTTTCAATAGCAACAGTACCTCAGTGAAATGACGGATGTACCATTCACTCAGAATAGATTCTCCTCTGAAGGGAATCTCAGCAATGGCAAAGAACCAGGAAACTAACATAGGGACCTTTGAATGGAGGCATAATTCAGCAAGAAAGCAAGTTTAATTTAGCACTGCTGCCCATAACATCTAAATAAAAAATCTGGAGGACGACAGTGGCTTGAAATATTTATTTACTGTTTGTTATAAGAGAATTTAAAATATAATTCCCAGAAGATATGATGAGTGAGTGCTTTTGAAATCATTTAGAAGAAACGGCTTTTCATGAGACTTAAATACCCACAGTCATAACCACAGTCCAACCTATTATTTAACTCTAAACCTATAGGGCTGGAGTCTACTTATTCCTATTATAACTCTGAAGAACCTAAATGAGCTTTGTTTGTTAATCAGCAAAAAAATTATGGTTAAAGGTTTTTACACATTTGTTTTCTAAAGACTGACTCACACATGTTCACATATATGGATCTCAAAACTGTATTTATCTGACTGGGTTTTTTGCTCTCTGAGCACCCCTGAAATATTGCTGATTAAAGTGCTTCCTCAGTTGAGCATATATTAATTTAATATTGTATTTAAAAAAAGTATTGTTCTCTCTCTCGAGGTTTCCTCTCATTTTCAAAACTGTGCCGTGAGAAAAAAAAAACTATCTTCAAAAGAGTCAACCATCACCATCACAAAAGGCACTCAACCTCAGTTCAGTATGCCAATAAAGAAAGATTTTTTTCCTCATTAATTTATATAATTCAAATTTCAGATGGTCCAAGGACTATCAAGTCAACTGTGTCATTTAATTATGGCCGTTTTAAATGAGTTTCCTCTTTTCTTTAAAGTTTTTGAGCTGTGATAAGAGCTAGCTCATCACATTACATTCTGCCATTGTGAGACTCATTTTAGCAGCTCTCTCAGTCTAATTGTTCAGATGAGAATTCACCCCGACGCCCCAGGCCATACAGAGCAAAGAGCGGTGGAAGTAGACCTGGCACTTTTTTGACAGTTTATGCAATTGAACCTTGCTTGTGTGCATCAATGGTGCACACAGACAAATGTGGACTTTCTTTCAAAGGTTTACCTTTAAAGACATGTTTAATAAATCTGTTGCGACTTAAGAATTAGTAGACTAAATATTATAATTCATTTAAAAAGGACAATTCTTGCAACGTAATATGTTTATTTATTTTTTATGGAATATTTAACATATAGTATAGTCAGTCCTTACGTATCAGATTCCAAAAATAAAGTACTTGTAATTAGATTGTTACATTTTAAAATACCTTTTTTAATGTTTTTTTTTTATTATTGATTACGTCACAATGTCAGTTTGTTTTGATTTCTGTTCTGGTCTGTGTTTGGTTTATCTGTTAATTAGTTCAATCCTGCCTGTTTGTTTCTATAGTTTCTGATTGATTGTTAGTTCAATTCAGTTGTGTCTTGTTATTTATATCTTATTTATTTTTATATCTTGTTATTTATGTTACTCTTTCTATTTAAACCCTGTGTTCTGTCTTGTTCTTTGTCAGTTGCAATTTGTTGGTTTTGGTTTTGGTTTTGGTTGTTCTTGTTCTTGTTTTTGTTCTTGTTCAGATTTTAGTTGGCTTTTGTCCAATAAAAGACTGCTACACTTAGATCCAGTTTTGTCTATGCTGCAACCTCCACTCTTACAGATTACATGATTCCATGCCATTCTCACAATGGCAGTAAATTATTCATAATTCTTATTAAAAATAATTATTTTCCTTTCCAAAAAAGTCTAACGCTCATGTTCAGAAGGACTTCCAGGTTTGTGGAATTGCACTAGTCATGTGACTATCACTGAAAACTAAGACACACGCTAAGCTTTTTATCACTGGATTTACAGAAATCATTTCTCATTTGACAGGTGTTTTCTCAACATTGCAACATTGCGTATCTAATCAGCTCCTGATGAACGCATTAATTATGTGAATTGTCACTCAGTGAGTCATTTAACCATGTATTACTGTCTTTGGAAGGCTTTTGTTTTCAAACACATTAAAATGTACAAATTCTCATAATTGCATATTTGAATGAATGAATGCATGAATTGACATATTTACATGGAATGCAGGGATTCCCCAACTTTTTTGACAACTAAACCTCTTTGACCAAATATTTTATTTGACTGGTAACAGCCCTGTAGTAGTTCACTATTAACTGAATTGATCAGTTAAACTTAAGAACTTATAGGCTACATGATGATGTATATAGCCTACTATTTAATAAGGTTTTTAAAAATGCCCCAGGAAATCAATTTATAGCAGAAATATCACCTCTTTATGGAAAAGTTTGTTGCTGTTAACATTGTTTTTGGAAGATACATTAAAAATGCAGTTAGCTTTTGTGTACGGATC
Organism: Meda fulgida; assembly: GCA_030578275.1. Lineage (NCBI taxonomy): Eukaryota > Metazoa > Chordata > Actinopteri > Cypriniformes > Leuciscidae > Meda > Meda fulgida. The sequence continues at coordinate 22,270,324 of CM060636.1, forward strand.
TACAATGCATGGCATAAAATGTGGTTAATAGTGGATAATTTGACGCGCTTCCGTATCAAAGTGTCTGTTATCAGCGGATTCTGTTCATGTGTGCCCAGACATTTTAGAAATCCCGACCTGCTGACGTTTTACGGCCAATATAGAGTATGGTAAACCTATATAACTACATACAGTTAGGGTGATATTAGGACATAAACCGTGCGTGATATAAGATTTTGGCCATATTGCCCATCTCAGTCATTTATTTCCTGCGTGACCTGTAGTCACATCCACAAACCTCTTGCTTATTGTTTGGTCACACCACAAGGTGTCACTGTGGCCTCAAAGCTTCAGCACTGCCACTCTGAGCTTGATTGCTATGTCTGAGGTAAAACACGCCCCCCTCATTAGCATACAGACCAATAACTGTATAAATAAATAAATGTAGACATAAATAAATGAAAATCTAAATAAATGTGGAAAAAAGTATAATTATACATAAATAAGGAAATTAAATTATGAATAGTCATTTATTTTTTACATTTCTCTGCATGTTTCTTTGTTTATTTATTCATTTATTTATTCATTTATTTATTCATTTTTAATTTCTGCAGGTTTGGTCCTCCATACCTGCGCGCTGCACCATCTCGTATCTCTCACGGAGGAGCTACAGAAGCATAAAAGGAGGAGCGGTGACAGTGGAGGACGAGAGAGGACCAGGCCTGGTCTTTTACTTTGTTTATGTTTTATTATGTGTGTGCGGCTGTCATTCGTGAGGAGCTGCCGACTGTCCTTTCGTTTTGTATTTGTTTTATTTTATGATTATTAAAGTGTTTGAATGTTCGCCGGTTCCCGCCTTCATTCCCATAACCACGTACTTCATTACATTCACACTTGTAGTTTGGTTCGTTTAGTCGGACCCCCCCAAAAAAGTGACGTCAATTTGCCCAGGCCCCTTCTACGACTGTTGACCCGTCCTGACTGAGCTATACACAATACGCCATTGTTTCAACGCCGGAGCAGGGGTAGACAAGATGTCACGTAAACCACACGGGAAGCAGAGAATCCAAGCGCAGTAGTTTAATTGAAGGGCAATCCAAAACACGTAGTCAAGCAGGCAGGGGTCAAAATCCAAAAACGCAAGTACAACACCAGGACAAGAACCAGGACGCAGATCAGGAAGTGGTGTGACATTAAACAAGGACTCCGTAACAAACACTAAACAAGCAGAGTATTTATACACATATCTAACAAGACTAACACAGAACAGCTGGGAACAATGAAAACAGGGAACAGCTGAGTGCAAAGAACTGATGAGTGACAGTGACAGATAGAATGCTGGGAATTGAAGTTAAATGTGAAGGACACCGTGAGAACGAGGACCTTTAGTGATAGACAAGGGAACACAACCAGACACTGTGACATAACCCCCCCTCTACGGAGCGGCTACCAGACGCTCCACGACAACACTAAAACACGACACAAGAGTTCAGGAGGGAGGTGGAACGTTGGAGGATCAGGGGGAGGGATGGTGAGCCAGGTCCATGAAGGGAGACAGGAACAAGGGGTGAGGGCTTAACCGGGAACCAGGACAAAACAGAAAGTCCATCGGGCGGCCAGGGCGGAGCAGACGACCCATCGGGCGGCCAGGGCGGAGCAGACGACCCATCGGGCGGCCAGGGCGGAGCAGACGACCCATCGGGCGGCCAGGGCGGAGCAGACACCGGCTCAGGAACAGCAGACACCGGCTCAGGAACAGCCACAAGAACTGTAACAGTCACAAAAACAGACACAAACACAGAAACAAACAGAAACAAACACAGGCTCTGGCCCCGGCTCTGGAACGGGCACTGGCTCTGCCCCCGGCTCTGGAACGGGCACTGGCTCTGGAACGGGCACTGGCTCTGGAACGGGCACTGGCTCTGGAACGGGCACTGGCTCTGCCCCCGGCTCTGGAACGGGCACTGGCTCTGCCCCCGGCTCTGGAACGGGCACTGGAACAGTAGACATGGGCATGTCTAGGATCCGAACCAGACGCTCCAGATAGTCCAGGAAGGCGGACGTGACGTGAACAGTCTCTCGCTGGGCGGACGTGACCGCTGGGCGGACGTGACGTGAACAGTCTCTCGCTGGGCGGACGTGACGTGAACAGTCTCTCGCTGGGCGGACGTGACGTGAACAGTCTCTCGCTGGGCGGACGTGACGTGAACAGTCTCTCGCTGGGCGGACGTGACGTGAACAGTCTCTCGCTGGGCGGACGTGACCAGTCTCTCGCTGGGCGGACGTGACGTGAACAGTCTCTCGCTGGGCGGACGTGACGTGAACAGTCTCTCGCTGGGCGGACGTGACGTGAACAGTCTCTCGCTGGGCAGACGGGACGTGTTACATCTCCCTATCACCTCCTGGGGAAGAGATGTCATGAAACATACCGCTGGATTCAGTGTGACGGAGTCCTTCTGTCACGTAAACCACACGGGAAGCAGAGAATCCAAGCGCAGTAGTTTAATTGAAGGGCAATCCAAAACACGTAGTCAAGCAGGCAGGGGTCAAAATCCAAAAACCCAAGTACAACACCAGGACAAGAACCAGGATGCAGATGAGGAAGTGGTGTGACATTAAACAAGGACTCCGTTACATACACTAAACAAAGCAGGGTATTTAAACACATATCTAACAAGACTAACACAGAACAGCTGGGAACAATGAAAACAGGGAACAGCTGAGTGCAATGAACTGATGAGTGACAGTGACAGACAGAATGCTGGGAATTGAAGTTAATTGTGAAGGACACCATGAGAACGAGGACCTCTAGTGATAGACAAGGGAACACAACCAGACACTGGGACACAAGAATGTCTCCTAAGCAGAGGTGTTTTGTTGTTGGATGTAAGAATGAACATAGCAGTCTTCATGTACTCTTGTTGCTACTCGAGGATGGATCTGTACCAACTGTTCGTGATCCTGCTTATAGTCTCTGGAGTGATACTGGTCACGGCAGTAATGAAAGGGAGAGCGCACACTTTATTTAGAGTTGTTTTACGGATATAAAGTTTATCAGTTTATTAAGCATCCCTGAAAAGGTCTGTATATATTTGTTTACTGTTAGTTGTAACAAGTAATTTTGTGTAATTCGCTGAGTATGTTGATGATAATGCAAGGGAGAGAGAGTTTATGGATAAGACTTCTGCACACTTCTTGTACTGTGTTTATTCAGCTCTTACAGTGATTTTCTGAAGTAAAAAAAATATCTGCAGGTCTATCAAATACAATCTTCAAATCTACAAATACACACTTTGGGGACATCAGTGACTTATTTTACATCTTGTAAAAATGGGTATAATATGTGCCCTTTAAACTATTTCCTTGTTAAATGTGATTTCTAAAGTTACTCAATTTATGTTCCATGCTCCTTTTTTGTTTTGCATTGTAACTGAATGGGAGAAAGACATTAAGGGCAATTTTGTTTTGCATTGTAACTGAATGGGAGAAAGACATTAAGGGCAATTAACTTAGAGGCTGCTTATGTGTTCTTTATATCAGTAATATTCCAGGAATATACAGTGTCTAACAAATTTAGCTCCATAAATCTACACAACGCAGAATAAAGTGTTTCATAACTGGTGTCGCTGGCCGCTCATCATACTTAGCATTGCGAGCCACCGCACCAGCACTGAGTATAGTATGTATATAATAAGACCACTATATACTGTATATCTATGTAACTCAAGAGGGTGCAGGCTGATCGGTCCTCCACATGTAATCTGCAAGCAATCACATCATTACTGCATGGTACAATCTGATTGGCCTCTGCTGATCCTGCAGCCAATTAGATTGCTTGCTCAGCATTCAAATAGTCTGGTTCACTGTTTGTTGTAAGCTAGTCGTGCAAGAGTTCCTCTGAAATTCAACCACTAAGATAAACGTCTTTTTATTATTTTAAAACAGCAAAAGAAATTGCATGATATGGATGACACAAACATACACCGTCAAAATCTAATTTGATTATTTCACAAGTTGTGTTGATACAGAGTGGATAATTAAGCATAAAAGCAAACTAGCATTAGTATGCTTTTTTGAGTTGATAGAAGCAGCAAAAGCGGTAGTTAATACACCTGTTCAAAATCATGTTTGTTGTATTACAAGTTGTGTAGGAGTTAATAATTAAGCATAAGCAAAGCTAGCATAAAAAATGCATTTTGAGTCAATAATAAATACAGCAGCAACAGAAAGAAGGCAATCTTGCTGTGAGGCTACAGGCAAGCATAGCTTGCATGGTTACATGTTTTAAGCAAAATGATGTATTTTTAATGAAGAATGTTCAGGTTTGCATGTTAACCTGTGTTTTGCTGTTTGTCGCATGACCATGCTTTTGGGCGCTGTTTGAACATGGCAAAATATAAATAAATGCATGCAGCATATGTTGAGTTGACCTCCAGGGCGAGGTCTTGTGGTCCCAAGAATCTCTGGATCGACTTCCAGCTGACTTCAGGAGCAGATCCCGGACGAGCCCCCACAAATGTTGCAGACATCACTCTGGAGCTCAACTCATCAGATGAGAATTTTCTTTTTCAAAAAAGAGTGAGAAAGACAAGAATTTGCTATTATTCAAGTGGTCCTCTGTGTTGTTTTTATTTAAACATAGTATTTAAAACCATGGAGAAAATTGTTGAAGAAACAAGTGTGAATAAATATATAAATATACATATAAACAAAAACATAAACAAATAAATCCTTACAACATGTACTCAAATGTTTCAGTAATTTTCAAGTATTACTCGGGTAAGTGTAACATATCATCTGCAATAACACACTGACGGTTGACCTTTTACACTATTACAAAAATAATATGCACATTAAAAAAAAATATTTTAAACCTATTTATGAACTTGACCACTTTGCTCAATACATTTTTTGTATAAATCGTAAACCACTAGCGAGCTCCTCTGTGACATAATATCCATTTAAAAATAGTAATAAAATAACTATTCAATAAAAACACATTCATTAGATACAAAGCATGTGAATTATAGGTTTTCTCTGAAATGTAATAATTTTAACCCTTTTCAATAAAAGAATGAGAGAGCAAAAGTTCTATACTCTTAATACACTCATTATAACACATATTTGTAATAAATAAATAAAAATAGAAAAAGACGTGAATAATAGTACACATATATGCACAATAAATGTAATATACAAACAACTTACTACACTCGTGACCCAACTTAATAGGCGATTTCACATTGGGGGAACCTTTTCATAGTTCCAAGAACTATTGGCAGAAGTACCTGCTTTTTGTTGTGTTCGCACCAGGAACTAGGAATGATTTTAGGTCTATGAACTCCTTTTTCAGGGAACTAAATTAGCTCCTACTTCAGAGTAGGGTCTAAACCAGCAATATAGAAACTACCAGTGATTACCATGTTGATTGGCCAAACGCATGTCAAACACCGGCACACATCATTTTTAAAAAGCAGTGTAAACATATTTACTCCAAGAACATGGAAAAACAGCGATAACGGCATTTACCTGTTGTCTGCTGCATTGTTTTTTTTTCTCAGCATCGATGATACAGTATGTAACACTGCAAGTTGTCGTAGGAGATTTTGTCGCTTAACCCCACTTTTTGCTCTTTCAGTTGCGTAAATCGTGCATTTACATTCCATCTCCATTATCGCGAAACCTTTATATTCAACTGCTTCCTGGGGTGCATCATTCATGAACATCCTTTTACCCTTTATATTGTAAAGATCATCAAATATTAAATTAGGTAATTTAATCTATAAAGCCGTTCTGCAGGAAACTGATGTCCTATTGTTGAAAATTAACTTAGTGTCCCCAACTTAGCAAGCCATGGGCGACATCATAAAAGAATGGAGAAAAAAAACCTTGGGAGAAACCGAGCTCAGTCGGGAGACCAGTTCTCCTCTGGTCAACGAACGAACGCGGTGTGATAATGATTCAGAAATCAGATTGTGGATCGGTAGCATTCAAATATTTTATCGAGTTCCTTTTGCTTGAAGATTGGATTCATCTCACAAGCATGAAGACAAAGCTGGTCATAAGTCTGTGCAGAGGACGTGTCTGGTTCTTCTGTCTTGTCAACGATCTGCTGTCTAGTTCTGCTGTCTTGTCGACGAGGCCTTCAGTCGTGTCTAGGTGCAGTTCCACCATCTGATCTGGATAGGGATCGGATTCTGGAGCGGATTCCGGCTAACCTAATTTATGCAGCCTAACAATCTTATAACTGATTTGAATAATATAAATTTGATAATGTGTGTGCCAGTTTAAAGAGATGTGTTTTTAGTCTAGATTTAAAGGTGCCCTGTGTCATTTCGGCCAAAAAATCAATTCATACTCCACATTCCATACCAGATGGGGGCAGTGTCTCCAGAAAGTGAGTTGGTCTACTCTAGAGTAACAAACGAGAAACGGCATAGTCATAATGCTCCGCCTACAGAGCTCCTGTGATCCCCTCCATCCAATTTGCATTTAATAAATTATTTTCAAAATAATAATAATAATAATTTACGTGCAGTATTTATATATTTATTGATGTGTATTTAAGTGTACTGTTTGACTGAAAAAAAAAAAAACACCCGGAAGTTTGACTGAATGTTTACAAAAAAGGGGTTTCCCGCTGAGCCGCTCTGACCGCAGAGCATCTCGGTAAAGTTATAGCGACGTGCTTTGTTTTGCCTATTCAGAAACGAATGGAAAGAGAAACTCATGTGGAGATTCCTCTCCCAAAAATGTCGACTTCAGCTGTATTAAGAACGTGAGTAGGCCAGTTGTTTTTATTACTCTTCATAAGTTGCACCAGCCGTGGTGTAAATTATGCATTTGACACTGATATGCTATATGTGTGTGAGTGTGTCGTAGTTGATTATGCATGGTTGATTTAATACTTAACTTGAGATTTGTGACTATTTGGCTGTTATTATAGGAAGTTGGCTTATAGCATGCTGTGTTCACGGAACAATGCAGACCAGTGCTATAACTCTAACATGATATCTTCAGTAGCCGAAATATGATTGTGCAATAGGCTAATTGTAGTTAGGATATTGAAATGTCCCGGTTTTCAAAAGGCTATGTGAATATGTCCCGGTTTTCGAAAGTCTATGTGAATATGTATGTTCAAACAGCGCGCACGGCAGAGAGGTAGAGAGCACGAGACCTTGCGTGCTTGTGCTAGCGTGTCTCATGAAGCGCATGTAAGCACGATTGATTGACATCAGGTTGAAGTACGCCCACAAGCCGTGCGAGTTATTCGTGTATTAAAGTTTGGCTGGTGGTTATGTTGCCCGCATACCGCCTCCCATGGCCAAAACTGGTATTATGACACCTGCCGGGCCGGGGCTAGTAATTTAGCATGCTAATTCAGGTTTATATCTCGGCAGCACTATAACTTGCAATTTTTTTAATGACATCATCGCACTTATTTCTTCTCATTCTTTTGATGCATGTAGCTCATTTTTTTTGGATATTTTTACCTCAATTTTTACATATGGCACCGTTAAACTGACAGATTGTGTCTAACCCGATCAAGGCTAGGCAAACTATTCCAGAGTTTGGGTGCTACAAATAAATAGGAAAAGTATCTACTGTTTATCAGTTGATTGTGATTTTGTCCAGAATTTTGAGATTGCAATAGACGTGAATGAGTATATAATGCATTAAGAGCTCGCTCAAGTACAGAGGAGCTAAACCATTTTGTGCTTTGTGAGAAATTAGCTCGATTTTAAAATGTATACGATGTTTAATAGGGAGCCAATGCAGTGTTGACAGAACCGGGCTAATATGGTCATGCTTCCTGGTTCTAGAAAGAACTCAAGCTGCTGTGTTTTAGAGCAGCTGGAATTTGTTTATTAAGTGTGCAGAGTAACCACCCAGAGCATTACAATCTAGCCTTGAGGTCATGAACGCATGAGCTACCTTTTCTGCATTTGTCATTGAGAGCATATGCCTAATTTGGATAATATTTTTAAAATGAAAAATGCTGTTTTACAGATGCTATAAATGTGGCTTTCAAATGAAAGATTGATAACAAAGAGCACACCCAGGTTCCTAAGTGATGACGAAGACTTGACAGAGCAGCCGTATTCTTATTATTATGAGTTATTACGTAAGTTACGTGCAGAGGTTTTTGGTCTAAACATTAAAACCTCTGGGTTTTTTTCTGAATTGAGTTTCTAGGAAATTACTACCGGTAGTTATCCATTTTTTTATATAAGCTATGCAATCTGTTAATTTTTGGAATTAGTATGATTTGTTAGGGCGCAAAGAAATATAGAGATGGGTATCATCAGCGTAACTGTGATAACTAAGTCTATCCTTCCTAAGGATATTTCTCAGCATGTACAGGGTGAAAAGTAACGGTCCTAATACTAAGCCTTGCAGTACTCCATACTGAACTTGTGATCGATATGACACCTCTTCATTTACTGCTACAAATGGATACCGGTCAGATAAGTTTGATTTGAACCATGCCAATGCAAACAATTTACAACACTACATTTACTCCATTTACTTACCCTCTATGAGCTTATTGAGAGACAATAAGTAACCAAAGAGTCTTAAGGAAATTGGAAGGCACTATTTTCTTTGTCTGGTAGAGTGTTACCCCCAACATTATGTTGAGTCACGAGTGTAGTAAATAGTTTTTATATACATATAATTGTTAAATGTGTATATCGGTGAACTATAATTCACATGCATTTTTTAATGTTTTTATTTTCTTATTACAAAAATGTGTGCAGAGTTGAGAGCTTGAGTTCCCTTTCGTTGTCACTCCGAGTTACGTCGGATGACGACGAATGGGGTTTCGCTTAGAAAGCCTATCAGCTTCGAGTATTACAAAACGAGCCAATGGCAAAGAAATGCCATGGGTCTGCGGAATTTGCATGACGTAACTCCGCCCCACCTCGTGGGTATAAAAGGAGGACGCTAGCAACATGCAGTTATGTTTTCGCTTCGGAGCCAAGAGCATCTCTTCACTCCACAAAGCCATCTCTGAAATTGTCAGCTTTTTACAAACGAGTTCCTCTGGTGTTGGTGTTTGTGGGCGATATCCAGCGAGCGCGCGCTTCCTGCTGATCTGTGCAGTGGTTTTGCCAGAGAGTGCGTGTCTCCCCGGGCGCCTCGACATCAGAGTGTTTCTCTCTCTCACAAAAGAGCTTGCACGCGGCACGTCTTTTTAAAGATGCCTCGCCCGTGCACTTCTGGTTGCGGCAGATATGTGTCTGACTCTGATGGGCACGAGCGCTGCCTAGTGTGTTTGGGCATGGATCACGCTAGAGCAGCACTCGTGGATGAGTCATGTTCTCTCTGTGGGAACATGACCATCGCGTCACTAAGGTCGAGACTCAATGAACTCGCAAGAGTGAGAGTCCCCTCATCCACACCCCGATCTAATGCTCCCCCGAGGAGTGCTACTTCGGCTGGTGGCCAGGGTGACCTGAGGGTAACGGTCTGGAACCAGGCGCCGACTATGTGTCCGCGACCCCAGCCCCCCTCTTCAGTGACGGTTCCCGCTAGTGAGCCTCCGATTCCCGCGGGTCTACCTTCGGGTGCCCCGCGGGTTTCGGTTGAAGCTACAGAGGAAGATGCCATGTCTGTAGCAGCATCACAAGGTGGGCTTGATTCTTCCGGAAGTGAAGATTCAGCGCAGCTGCCACCTTCCGGTGTGCATACGGCTGTGCCTGAATCGGATCCGGAAATGACGGCCATGCTTTCCCGGGCAGCCGCGAGCATTGGTTTAGAGTGGAGGCCTCCACCCTGTCCCGAGCGCTCGCGGCTGGACGATTGGTTTTTGGGTAAGGCTGCCGACCCCCGTGGTCCACGGCAAACCCCAATACCATTCTTCCCGGATGTGCATGATGAGATCTCGAAGTCCTGGAAGACCCCCCTGTCTTCCCGGGACCGCTCGCTGATCCTATCCGCCTTTCCTCCCCTCGATGAGGCGGCCGCCCGTGGGTACACTGGGCTTCCCCCGGTTGAACGCTCTGTTGCGATGCAACTGTGTCCTCAGAGTGCTTCTTCTCGGGGCGAGCCTAAGCATCCATCCAAGGCCTGTAGATTTTCGTCGTCTATGGCGGCGAAGTCTTACAGAGCGGCGGGACAGGCGGCTACCTCTCTGCATGCTATGGCCACTCTGCAGGTCTACCAGGCCCAGATGCTCAGAAACATGCACGAGGGCAGGACAGACCCAGGGCTCTCAATGAGCTGCGTGCCGCAACCGACCTCGCTCTCCGGGCGACGAAGGTAGCCGCGCGCTCCCTGGGTTTGGTGATGTCCACCGCGGTGGTCCAGGAGAGACACCTGTGGCTGAACCTGGCTGACATGCGGGATTCCGAGCGGACTCGTCTGTTCGATGCGCCCCTGTCCCAGGCCGGCCTCTTCGGCGGCGCAGTTGAGGATTTTGCCCAACAGTTCTCAACTGCACAGAAACAGACTGAGGCTATCAAACACATTCTGCCCCGCCGACCCGCTGCTGCCTCGTCGTCGGTCGGGCAGACGCCTCAGCCTGTTTCCCGCCGAGGGCGCCCTCCTAAAGCTCCCGCCCCTCCCGCTAGGCCAAAGCAGCAGCCTTCACCCAGGCCGACGCGAGGAGGAAGCCGCAGGAAGGCGCCCCAGCCCTCTCCAGCCCCGCCCCCCGCCAAGTGCCGGGCCAAGCGGCGCTCCTGAGACGGGCTGCTCAGGGATGACGTTTGTTTCTCAGGAGATGATAGCAGGGCCACTCCTTCCCCCGGTGGAGGGCCGGGGGAGAATCTTTTGTTCTCCACTCCCCGCTGCTCACCCACGGGTGGGCAGCACCCTAATGTGGTTAAAGACAGAAACAAACCTCTCACCCCTGAGCACACAGAGTTCTCGGACGACACAGAGCACCGCCCACCAGCCGTGCTCTCCTCGTCCCCCTCTGTCCCAGAGTCGGTTGACACGGCGTGCCGCCCACGGGCCGCTTCGTCCCTGTCCCACTCTGTCGCCAGACCCCTGGCAGAGCAGGCCGCCGTGGAACGCTGGTCCTTCCCTGGCCTCCTCTGTCAGGGCGCGGAGCTTAACTGCGCCCCCACACCGGATCGCTATGCCGTCCACGTCCGGGCCAGTTACTCCGCTTCGCTGCCCCTCCGGGGGGACGCCGGTGGTCCGCATGACCCCGCTGGTGCAGTTCCTAGAAGCCTGGCTAGAGCTTCCCCAACTGTCCCGCTGGGTCGCCCGCACCATCCGGTTCGGCTATGCGATTCAGTTCGCACGGTCTCCACCCCGATACAGGGGAGTCCGCTCCACTTTGGTCGGTGGCAACGCCCCGGTCATGCGAACAGAGATTGCCACTCTGCTGGCGAAGGGTGCAATCGAGACTGTCCCTCCAGCCGAGATGAGGTCCGGCTTCTACAGCCCTTACTTCATTGTCCCCAAGAAAACCGGTGGGTTACGACCAATCCTGGACCTGCGAGTATTGAATCGCTCCCTTTACAGGATGCCGTTCAAAATGCTCACCGCCAAACGCATTTTCGAGTGTGTGCGGCCCCAGGATTGGTTTGCAGCGATCGACCTGAAGGACGCCTACTTTCATGTCTCCATTCTCCCTCGTCACAGACCGTTCCTCCGGTTTGCTTTCGAGGGACAGGCATATCAGTACGCGGTTCTCCCGTTCGGGCTAGCCCTGTCTCCTCGCGTCTTCACTAAGGTCGTCGAGGCAGCCCTTGTTCCCCTTCGGGTTCACGGGGTTCGCATCCTGAACTATCTCGACGACTGGCTGATTATAGCTCACTCTCGAGACCAGGTTTGCGAACACAGGGACCTTGTGCTCCGGCACCTAGCCCGTCTGGGCCTTCGGGTCAACTGGGAGAAGAGCAAACTTTGCCCCGTGCAGAGGATCTCTTTTCTCGGTATGGACATTGACTCGGTCGCCATGTCCGCGCAGCTTACGAGCGAGCGCGCGCAGTCACTGCTGACTTGTCTGAGACAAATACAGGGCAAGAAAGCGGTTCCACTGAAACTTTTTCAGAGGCTCCTGGGGCATATGGCATCTGCAGCCGCGGTCACGCCGCTCGGATTGCTTCATATGAGACCGCTTCAGCTTCGGCTTTGCGACCGAGTCCCGAGGTGGGCATGGCAACAAGGCAAGCTCCGAGTTCCAGTGACTTCGAGCTGCCGTCAGACCTTCACCCCGTGGTTGAACCTCAGTTTTCTCAGGGCTGGTGTCCCCCTGAGACGAGTGTCGAGGCATGTTGTTGTCTCAACAGATGCCTCCACCACGGGCTGGGGCGCCATGTGCAATGGTCATGCTGCCGCGGGCTCCTGGACAGGACCCCAGCGCCTATGGCATGTCAATTGCCTCGAGTTGCTGGCAGTACGCCTTGCTCTGCACCGCTTCCGAGCGCTGCTCATGGGTCAACACGTACTAGTCCAATCAGACAATACCGCCACAGTAGCGTACATCAACCATCAAGGTGGTCTACGCTCCCGCCGTATGTCGCAACTCGCCCGCCACCTCCTCCTATGGAGTCAGAAGCACCTGAGGTCCCTTCGTGCTATTCACATTCCCGGAGCCCTGAACTGTGCTGCCGACGAGCTGTCACGGCTTCAGCCCCTCCCTGGAGAATGGCGACTCCATCCCCAGTCGGTCCAGCTGATTTGGGACCAGTTTGGCGACGCACAGATAGATCTGTTTGCCTCCCGCGACTCATCCCATTGCGCCCAGTTTTATTCTCTGACCGAGGGCACGCTCAGCACGGATGCACTGGCGCACAGCTGGCCGCGGGGCCGCAAGTATGCGTTTCCCCCAGTGAGCCTTCTTGCGCAGCTCCTGCGCAAGGTCAGGCAGGACGAGGAGCAAGTCCTTCTGGTTGCGCCGTACTGGCCCACCCGGACTTGGTTCTCCGAACTAGTGCTCCTCGCGACAGCACCTCCTTGGCCAATTCCTCTGAGGAAGGACCTCCTTTCTCAGGGACGGGGCATTCTATGGCACCCTCGTCCCGATCTCTGGAACCTCCACGTGTGGCTCCTCGACGGGACGAGACAGGTTTGAGTACCCTACCACCTGCGGTGGTGGCTACCATCACTTCCGCTAGAGCGTCGTCCACGAGACATGCCTACGCGTTGAAGTGGAACCTATTCGTCAATTGTTGCTCTTCTCGCCGAGAAGACCCCCGGAGTTGTTCGATCAGTTTCGTGCTTTCCTTCCTTCAAGATGGGTTGGAGCGAAGGCTGTCTCCCTCCACCCTCAAAGTTTATGTTGCCGCTATTGCCGCTCACCACGACTTAGTGGAAGGTAAGTCCATAGGGAAGCACGACCTGATCGTCAGGTTCCTGAGGGGGGCGAGGAGACTGAATCCTCCTCGCTCTCCCTCGTTCCCTCTTGGGACCTCTCAGTGGTCTTAAGTGCCCTGCGGAGTGCTCCCTTTGAGCCTTTGCAATCAGTGGAGCTTAAGTTCCTGTCAATGAAGACAGCGCTCCTGATTGCATTGGCTTCTCTCAAGAGGGTCAGGGACCTGCACGCATTCTCCGTTGACGAAGCGTGCCTAGAGTTCGGGCCGGCCGGTTCTCACGTGATCCTGAGACCCCGGCCTGGATATGTGCCCAAGGTTCCTACCACTCCCTTCCGGGACCAGGTGGTGAACCTGCAAGCGCTGCCCTCGGAGGAGGCAGACCCAGCCTTGGCACTGCTCTGTCCAGTACGCGCTCTCCGCGCTTATGTAGACAGGACGCAGTGTTTCAGGACCTCAGACCAGCTCTTTGTCTGTTATGGTGGGAAGCTTAAGGGAAAGGCTCTCTCAAAGCAGAGGTTGTCTCACTGGATTGTGGACACCATTGCTTTGGCTTACCAGCAGCAAGGCCGACCGTGCCCCCTTGGTGTGACCGCCCACTCCACCCGGAGTGTGGCATCCTCCTGGGCGCTGTCGCATGGCGCCTCGCTAGCAGACATCTGCAGAGCTGCAGGCTGGGCGACACCTAACACATTCGCCAGATTCTACAATCTCCGAGTGGAGCCTGTGTCCTCTCGTGTTCTCGCTTCAAACAGCTAGTTCCGGACCCGCTCAGGTGTCTTCGCTTGCTCGCCATTCCACTCCGCGGACTGGATACGTGCGATATTCTGCTCAGGTGAGCTTCTCCGAAAGCCCTGAGTTCCTCCAGCCCCCCTGATGCTAGCGCCAGTGTCTATTGCCTGGGCGTCGGCTAGGTGCCTCCGTGTGCATGGTCCCTCCCATGAGCTACCCCCACACGTGTATTTCCACTGTAAGCCTCTTTTGAGCATGTGTCTTTCCCTCGGCAAGCCACCTTGCCACCCCTGAGGTTGAAATATTCCACCTGCGGCTGGACACCTCAGAGTTTCTCCATATGTTACTTTCAGGTCATATGTGTATTTTCAAATGCCCCCCCCCCCCACTGGGTTGGTGATATTTGCATATTTCCCCTTAAAAGCTTGGGATATGCTTCCCAGTGTACCTTGGTATTCCTGTGTTAAATAGGAGTCCTTCGTCCTAATATCTCGAGGGCTCAGATTTTCACAGGGCGCTGGAAGACAGCTGTGAAGGTGGCGTGATTGGACTGGTAACCCCATTCGTCGTCATCCGACGTAACTCGGAGTGACAACGAAAGGGAACGTCTCGGTTACGTATGTAACCCTCGTTCCCTGAGTAGGGAACGGAGACGTTACGTCTTCCTGCCACTTCCGCTGTTTCGCGGGGATCGCCTGAGTTCAGTCTTGGCTCCTCAGCGAGAAAACATAACTGCATGTTGCTAGCGTCCTCCTTTTATACCCACGAGGTGGGGCGGAGTTACGTCATGCAAATTCCGCAGACCCATGGCATTTCTTTGCCATTGGCTCGTTTTGTAATACTCGAAGCTGATAGGCTTTCTACACATCCTCTGTATGTAAATGTGTTTTTTTTATTGATTTTTTTTACTGTTTTGACACAGAGTGTGCCATTAAATTTACAATTTAAGAATTTAATTACATCTAATAATAATAATAAAAATAATAGTAATAATAGTTGTATTATAATAATTAATGATAATAATTGTAATAGAGTAAACAATTAACCGTCAGTGATTGCAGATGATATGTTATACTTAACCAAGTTATACTTACCTGAGTTCAGTCTGTATTATTAATGTGTTTGTTTGTTTGTTTGTTTGTTTGTTTATTCACAGTTAAGAATACTGTTTCTAATAATACTTAATTTTATTCATGGTTTTGAAATTTTTAAATAAAGACAACACAGAGGACCACTTGACTAACAGCAAACTCTCGTCTCTCTCTTTTATTGAAAAAAAAACACATTCTCATCTGTTGAGTTGACCTCCAGGGCGATGTCTGCAACACATGCATGTTTGCTCAGGTGATATAATTTGTTAAAGTCACACGTAGTGTGCATTAGAATTAGATCATTTTGAGCCATATTGGCTCAGGCACATAGCTGGTTAAGGTCAATAGTTAAATAAACCTAAGGGTATGAAACCAAGGTTCACATTGTTAAAGTCTCTAGTTAAATAATTCTGGCGTCGCTATGCCAGCTACACATAACTCAAGCCACTACATGTTAATGCATTTGTCAAAGCAGACCCTGGCACACATAGCATAGTCCATTAGTGTAAAGCCATAGTCATAGTGCCATAGTCATGCTATTGTCCTGCTGCAGGGACATGAGGACTGCAGATAATGATGATATTAATAATAATAATAATAATAATAATAATAATAATAATAATATTTCTATAAACCCTATAAAGCTCTATAAACTCAAGGTCGATTTACAATAGAAAATCCAATAAACATGGAAGCAGGCATAAAGACAGGCATAACTGTACAATGAGTGTAGAAAAATATATCAGAAAAAAATAATATACATAACACATATGTTATGTGAAACATAACATAGACTAAATAACACAAACCAGATCATGAGACTAGGGATCAGAAAAACAAAGTGAAAAGATGTGTTTTAAGGAGGGCTTTGAAATCATGTGATGATGTGAGGTTGCGAATATGTTGGGGTATAGAATTCAAGAGTGTGGCCAGAGCAAATAAACTGCAATGTACATAATGTAAGATGCTTAAGACAGTGCTACAGTTACTGTAGATAGAATGACAGCTGATCTACCTTGCAGTGCCAAACCATGTGTAACCATGTGTCCCCCCAGATGTGTTTGAGAACTTGCAAATGCCTTAGTGAAAAAGTGGAGTAACATCTCACAGCAAGAGCTGTCAAATCTTCTGCAGTCCACGAGGATGAGATGCACTGTTGTACTTAAAACAGCTGGTGCCTACATCATATACTGACCAATCAAAGCGTGACTTTGATTTAAACATTAGACCTACATAAAGTATTAGCCCTACAGTTACAAGCATGGAAAAATATTTAAACCTATAACATTTCACATAGTTAACATATAAAGTCAAAATCAAGTATTTAATGTTGTTTATATGTGTACATGGTGTTTTTTAATATGCTTTTAATATGCAAACCATGTGCAAATTCATAAGTCAACACCATTCCTGAGTATTTCCTACAAACTGCAAAGACAGTTTTAAAAACGCTGCTTGAAATCGATGGTTTCTTACGTCACAAACTACCTTGTAACCAATCCAGTCACGAGGGGGGCGGGCTTTAGAAAATCAATAACTAATCTCTGATGCAGGGGCGTCTCAAGAGAAGCCAGGTTATCCTGGTATATTTTTCTGTTGATATGAAAAATTATGTACATTTAGCAATATAGCGGGTGAATCATGTATGTTATGTATATTACGATGTTATGATGAACAATATCCTTTCTCCACTGATGTTCTAAGTTGTTCAAAGCGTTTCTAGGATGCTGATTTTTAGAAGGCAGTCTGATGTGGCAAAAGGGAACATGGTTTGTGTAACATTGGCAACACATTATTAGCTGTTTGATAAAGTATCAAGCAAAAGGCTAATCATATTAATTACTGTTCTGTGTCTGATGTTTTGAGAGCAATACATAAAATGCATTACCATTCTGATACATCAACTTGTAGACAAGATTTATCAGACTTGATAAATAGACATTGATTTGTAGACAAGACTTGTTATGACTGAGTGTAGGCGGGGCTCAGTTGCATGATGTGCAGTACACACAAACCAAGCAAGTCAAGCAAAGTCAAGTCAGTGGTTCATTTCAAGCAAGTCAAGTCGAGTCCTGCTAAGGGTCAAGTCAGGTCAAGTCAAGTTACAATACCAAACAGAAAAAGTAGAGTTTATATTGGCCTAAACCTAATTCATTTTTCCCTCGGAAATTATTATCTTTCTTATACATTTATAACGTAATATTAATAATATCATATAATTTATTATAGCATGTATTTATACTGAACAAAATTATAAACGCAACACTTTTGTTTTTGCCCCCATGTTTCATGAGCCGAACTTAAAGATCTAAGACGTTTTCTATGTACACAAAAGGTCTATTTTTCTCAAATATTCTTCACAAATCTGTCTAAATCTGTGTCAGTGAGCGCTTCTCCTTTGCTGAAATAATCCATCCACCTCACAGGTGTGGCATATCAAGATGCTGATTAGACAGCATGATTATTGCACAGGTGTGCCTTAGGCTGGTCACAATAAAAGATCACTCTAAGATTTTTGCAGGTTTTTTTTTGGGGGGGGGGGGGTGACCATCATTTGCCTCACGCAGTGCAACACATCTCCTTCGCATAGAGTTGATCAGGTTGTCGATTGTGGCCTGTGGAATGATGGTCCACTCCTCTTCAATGGCTGTGCGAAGTTGCCGGTTTCTTTGGTTCTTTGCAGAAATTCTTTGGTTATGCAAATCGATTGTTGCAGCAGCTGTCTGGGTGGCTGGTCTCAGACGATCGTGGAGGTGAAGATGCTGGATGTGGAGGTCCTGGGCTGGTGTGGTTACACGTGGTCTGCGGTTGTGAGGCCGGTTGGATGTACTGCCTGACACGGTTCATGAATTCACTGTTTCTCTCTCGTCTTGCGTGCTGTTGCGTGTGTGTGGGTGTGGCCGCTAATCATCACTGATTAGCTGCGCCAGCTGGTTCCAATTGTTTGTCCCTTTATATGTCAGTAACTGCTGTCTCATGTTGTCAGATCGTTGTTTGGTTTTCCTGGCGTGTTCCCTGTTCCTGTTCCCGTGTCTGTCTTCTGGATTCCCCGTGTCTCTTGTTGTGTTGGTTCGTCTGGACTCTCAGCACCTTCACTGGATCAAAAAGCACCGTCTTGGGATTACCATTGGATCACAGAGCACCACCTTTGGATCACAGAGCACCACCACCAGTTGTCCACCTGGGTCCCTGCGTCAGTTCTCCATCCAGCGCTGGTGTCCGCTCGACCATCTTCTGTTTTTTGTGACGTCTGTGTGGTGTACTGTCTGACCAAGTTTTGAGATAATAAATAGCATTTTGCATTTGCATCCTGGCTCTGTCGTTCCGTAACAGAACGATCTGACCACATCATGGATGCAGCAGGTGTTACGAGCTGGGACGATTTTGCTTCTCTGAGCATCGCGAGAATGGATCAACAACAAGAGAGTATCGCAAACACAGGTCGGACGGTCCAAGCGCTGGTGACGCAGGTGTCCGAGCTCACCCAACAACTTCAACAACTGAGAGCTCCCACTGCGCCACCCACACCGGGTCAGTTTTGGCAGAACCATATGTTTCGCGGCGCAGAGGATTAGCATGTCGACAACATGGACACGGTCAGCCCCGTCTCCGATCCCGAGCCCATGCAGGTGGGTAGAGCTCGGCTCTCCCGGGAGGAGAGAGAACGACGGAGGTCCCAAGGACTGTGTCTGTACTGCGGGAAGGCGGGTCACTTCATCCATTCGTGCCCGGTAAAAGATCAAGCCCGGTAGTAACAATGAGGCTACTATCGGGTGGGATCTCCTGCCGAGAAGACCTCATCACCATCACCATCATCCACTCTCCTCCAAGTAAGACTAAGGTGGGCAACCCACACGCATGACACTAAGGCTTTACTGAACTCTGGGGCAGAAGGTAATTTTGTGGACTCTGGACTGGCACAACATCTTCACATTCCTGTTTCCACTCTCAGGCACAAGATAGCCATCAATGCTCTCAATGGACAACAACTTCCAAACATTTCACATACTACTGAACCCATCACTCTCGCTACATCTGGCAACCACACTGAGACAATAACATTCCTCCTCATAGACTCCCCACTCACACCTGTCGTACTTGGTCACCCTTGGCTTACACAAACACAATCCCAGATTCGATTGGGGCCACAATTTTGTTTCTATGTGGAGTAATGTGTGTCATGAGTCGTGTCTAGTGTCTGCGGGTATGTCTGTCCCTGTTTCTGTGTTCCAGGAGGAGGTTGTGAATTTGTCTAACGTGCCCGAGGAGTACCAGGACCTGAGGGAAGTGTTCAGTAAGTCCCGTGCTGCTTCTCTTCATCCGCATCGTCCCTATGACTGTGCTATAGACTTAGTGCAAGTAGTCTCCGCCTAAGGGAGACTACTTACATTCACTTTCTGTTCCAGAGAGGGAGGCTATGGAGAAATATATTTCTGATTCTCTAACATCCAAATTCATTCACCCCTTCCTCATCTCCTGCGGGGGTGGGGTTCTTTTTTTGGGGAAGAAGGATGGATCTCTGCAACCCTGTATTGATTACCGGGGGTTGAACAACATCACGGTAAAGAATACTTATCCTTTGCCGTTGATGTCTTAAGCCTTCGAGCGGTTACAGGGAGCATCTGTCTTCACGAAATTGGATTTACGTAACGCTTATCATTTGGTCCGCATAAGGAAGGGTGATGAATGGAAGACCGCGTTTAATACTCCTAAGGGGCACTTTGAATACTTGGTCATGCCGTTTGGGCTGTCCAACTCCCCGGCGGTCTTCCAGGCACTCGTCAATGACGTGTTGAGAGATATGGTTGACCATTTCATATATGTTTACCTGGATGACATATTGATTTTTTCATCTTCTCTCCAGGAACACATTCAGCACGTCAGACGAGTGCTTCAGAGGTTGCTAGAGAATGGGCTTTTTGTCAAGGCGGAGAAATGCGTTTTTCATGCACAGTCTGTTCCTTTCCTAGGGTACATCGTCTCGTCTGGGGGAATGCGTATGGGTCCTGACAAGGTTAAGGTTGTGATTGATTGGCCAAGTCCAGATTCCCGTAAGGCCCTACAGAGGTTTCTGTGGTTTGCCAATTTTAATCGCGTTTCATTCGCAACTTCAGCCAACTAGCCGCACCTCTGACTGCCTTGACCTCCCCCAGAACGACGTTCAGGTGGTCCGATACAGCCGAGGCTGTATTCGCTAAACTTAAAAGCCGCTTTGTTTCGGAACCCATCCTCGTTGCCCCTGATCCATCACATCAGTTCGTGGTGGAGGTCGACGCGTCAGAGGTGGGGGTAGGAGCAGTCCTTTCCCAACGTTCTTCCACAGACTAAGTTTTTGCGAGTTTTTGTCTCATCGTTTATCGCCTGCCGAGCGTAACTATGACATTGGTAACAGAGAGTTGTTGGCTGTCAAGTTAGCGCTGGAAGAATGGCGTCACTGGTTAGAAGGGTCAGGGGTACCTTTTATCGTATGGACCGATCCCAAGAATCTAGAGTATATTAGAACCGCAAAAGACTCAACTCTAGGCAGACTCGATGGGCACTTCTTTTTTTTCGGACATTTTGACTTTTCTCTGTCGTACCGCCGCCCGGGTTCCAAGAACATCAAACCCGATTCCTTATCTCGTATTTTGACCAATCCGAGCGCCCGTCTACTCCCGAGTGTATTTTACCCGAGACTTTAGTTGTCTCCACTCTCAGGTGGGAGGTCGAATCGAAGGTCATGAAGGCCTTAGAAGGGGTATCGCCTCCAACCGATTGCCTACCGAATCGCTTGTTTGTGCCAGAGGAGTGTCGATCCGACGTTATTCAGTGAGGGCATTGTTCCAGCGTAGCCTGTCATCCAGGAGCTCATCGCACCAGTTTTTTGGTAAAGCAACGAATCTGGTGGCCACTTATGTCTCGTGACATCAGCAGTTTTGTCTTGGCCTGCTCGGTTTGTGCCACTGGTAAATCCCCAGATGGGTTACTCCAACTGCTGTCTGTCCCTTCGAGACCCAGGTCCCACATTGCGCTAGATTTTATCACCGCCCTCCCACCCTCCCAGGGCAAGACGGTCATTTTATTCCCTTGCCCAAATTACCTTCCGCCAAGCAGACAGCGGTAACTGTTGTAGATCACATCTTTCGTTTACATGGCCTCCCGATGGACGTGGTTTCTGTCAGCCTTTCTTCGGGGTTTCATCCCCAAAGCAATGGTCAAACCGAGAGAGCCAACCAAGATTTGGAGAGAGTGTTGCGATGTTTGGTTTCCAAGAATCCTTCCTCCTGGAGTCAACAACTTTCTATGGTGGAGTACGCCCACAATTCGTTACCAGTGTCATCCATGGGCCTTACTCTGTTTGAATGCAGTTTGGGTTACCAGCCACCAGTGTTTGCCAGTACGGAATCCGAAGTCGCGGTCCCCTCAGCTCACGCCTTCGTCCAGAGGTGCCGCCACACTTGGAGTAGAGCCCGTGAGACTCTTCTCCAAGTGGGAGCGCGCACTAAGGCTAAGGCCGATCTCCACCGGTCGAAGCCTCCGAAGTAAATGTCTTTGGTCAAAAGGTGTGGCTTTCTACTAAGAACATTCCTCTCCGGTCCGTATCTAACAAGTTTGCTCTCAAATTTATAGGCCCGTTCCCTGTCTCCAAGATCATTAGTCCGGTGACAGTCCGACTCAAACTTCCTCCTGCGTACAGGAGAATTCATCCCGCCTTCCATGTATCCAAAATAGAACCTGTGTTTCATACACCCATTAATCTGCCATGAATTCACTGTCTCTCTCTCGTCTTGCGTGCTTTTGCGTGTGTGTGGGTGTGGCAGCTAATCATCACTGATTAGCTGCGCCAGCTCGTTCCAATTGTTTGTCCCTTTATATGTCAGTAACTGCTGTCTCATGTTATCAGATCGTTGTTTGGTTTTCCTGGCGTGTAATATGTAAATATATTAATTGCAATCTCAGATCGATTAATTGGCAGAAGTTATTACTCAACCTGCACGTGATGTCATTAACGACAGTCATATATTGTTGAAATACCATTGTTTAATGACGGAGGTGCAACCACTTTTGGGAAACAGTCGCGATTAGCTAGTTCGTTTCTACAATTCATCGTACTATGGTGGTTAAGCAGCGAGTTATGTCATTGTACAGGAAACGCACCCCAGAACGATTCAGTAACTGAGTGATTCTGATTTAACTCACAAACAATTTTGAAGGATGTTTAATGAATTCATTCATTCATGAAAATAATGTGGTAACAGTCATTTGTTCATGAATAGCAAATCATGTCTCACACTGTGTTTGCTGTAACATGAAGAAATACCTATGTGCTTTGTAAAGACATAAATAACAAATGTGGCATTGGTTATTTAATGAACTAACTTACCCCACCTCACATGCTATCCAATTATACATTATAGATATTCTCTTATTAAACCACATTTAGTTCAAGCTAACATTAAACAGTAGGACATGTAAGTCAAACAAGTGAAAGCCACTCTTTACATGCTGTCAAACAATCTTAAACAAAGATTTCATTGTGTTTGGAAGCGTTTGATGGTTATGCATTTAGAATGCTTATGGTAATCATTATTTCCTGATGGCTGTTGATTTAGATGGTTAGAGGTAGAAGACATTCAAGCAGATGATATTGCTGTTGAATATATACTGGCAAACATTTGGGGTATATTATTAGAATACTACTAAAAGAAACCCATCATTATTGTGCACTTTAAATCTGTAGGCTCTTGGAAAAACACAAATCCACCTGTCAGTTTGAAAATCTGATAAATAACTATCCACATGTCAGAACCAGTAGTTTGCATGGTGTATGATTGTCAGTGAGGCGCAGGCAGCTGGAAATATGCGGCCTTCAAATCCCTTAGTTTCCATGTTAGTGACGTTAGTTACACACGTTAGTGACACGTTAGAAAAGTGCTGATTTTGTACAAAAAAAAGTTTTCTGACAGTTCAACTTCAGAAAAAAAGACTTTTAAAATGTTGTTGGAAACAAGCCCTTGCTCCAGATTTTCTGCAGAAATTTTGCCATTGTTTAGCCAGGGAATCTCCAAACCAGCCCACGTTTCCACAGACTTGGAACTGAACAACTGACTATGTTACTGCATAACTTGCCCGAAAAACAAGCATTGGTGCATTATGGTATTTGTTCACTTACTCCTCATTTTTAACATCTAATCCAGATTAATTTGATTCATAAAATGTATGGATTTTGTGTAATCATTATTTATAGCAGCTCTAGAATAAAGTTATTTTCCAGCTAAAGTTAGTTTCGATTGATTCACTTCCGTCACAACAATCATTAGTTATTAACTTAGGGGCCGCTAACACGACACCGTTTTAACAGAAAACTCTTAAGTTCTCTCTACGCAAACTTCAAAAACACGAACCTGTGAGAACGCTGATGGCGTGCACATGTGTATTAAGAGTTCATTCTATAGGTATGCACGTTTGAATATATGTGCGCTGGCATGTAGTCCTTCCTTAAAAAATCAACCCTCAACAAACTACTTGTCTGGCCTTAAAATTTATAATACATAATTTGTATCGCTTTGGTGTAGCGATATGTGTCACCATTATGTTCAGTTTGTTTTTGTTCATGGACTTTTATTTTGTAATTCTTTAGTTCCTGGTTTCCCTTTGTATGATTTTCCCATCACTCCTTTGTTACCATGGTCACCGTCATTATGAGTTTGTTTGTTTCAGTTGTGCCTAGTTTATCACCTCATTTGTTAAGAGTATTTAGTTACTGTGTTATTGTGTGTTTGTTCCTGCATGTTTGCCTGTTTTTAGAGTATTATTATTAAAGAATGCGTTCGATCTTCATTATCTGCCTCTTCAGTCCGTGTTCCTGCACACCGTGCTGACATTATGAATAACAGAAATAATGAATTATTAATATAAATCAGTTCACACATGATATTTAAAAAAAAAAAAAAAAAAAAAGTATTTCACACAGACAGAGAAAATGAAGTTGCTGATGAGGGATAAGTAAAAGGACCTAGTGGAGAACAGACAATATGGATAGATAATATGAAGATAAATAGATCTGTGGACCAACATCTGTGGTTGATTACCAGAGAATATAATTTTGACACGTCCCCTGTTTTTTTTTTTTTTTTTTTTTTTTTTTTTTTTAAAGAACAGAAAATGTCTTGACAGTAATTCAGTTACAACAGAAGTCTAGGCAAGTTAGCCATAGGGTTTAGTATGAAACTTGTATTTTTTAAAAGCACGGTCAAGAATTATTTAGTTTATTTCAGCTCTAATGTTGTCAAAAACATTTATTTGAGGTGTGGCTAATTTTTGTAAGTGGAGGAATTTTAGTTGTATGTAAAGTGTACAGTGTGCAATGTGAATAGTTATGGCACCTCATTTTCTTGATTCCCTTTACAGAGAGTGGGTTAATTATAATAATCAGTGGGTTGATAATGAGGTCATTCTTTTTATATCATAGATTTGGCTTATTTCCCATTATCTCTCACAATCCTCACCTGCCCTCTGCCTTCACTCAGCCATTACAGACACCTGATCACCATCTTCTCTCCTAATCACCACCTCATAAAAGCACACACCTCAGTTCCCTCAGTATCTTGTTTGGAACAAGGAAAACAGAATCATTTCTGTGATTTCCTGATTCTTCTATGCCTGTATATGATCTCCAATGTACCTGTGATCTCCCTCCTGTTTCTCCTAGTGTGTTGTTCTCCTCAGCGTTACCAATCTGCTCACCATTTTCCACCAATATACTGAGGTGTGTTCCTCTGAACTGCCAACCATCACCATCTGAAAGACAAATTCTTTCATTAACATCATTATGCCACCCGTCAACTGCCAGTTCTGCTTGCCTCTTTGTTTCCTGAACCCACTGTGTGATCCAATAAAGCTTGTTTGGATTAACTTACCCTCTTTCTCCGTGTCTATTTGTACTATAATAGTTATGCATGGTTTGTTTTTCTTGGTAAAAGTGCTTTATTTAGTGACTTCTGAACTAACTGCTTGTTTTCAAAAATATGATTTTAATATCCCCAAGTTACATCAAGGGTCAAATCAAATAGAAATAGCAAATTCAATTTTAAAAGTTACAACTGCATGATGTAACCACCTTTTGTGTGTATGCTGTACAGGTCTGGTATAAAGAATGTTCCCTTTCGTTCGGGAACTCCTACGTCTCGTCGGAGGAGTTTCCAACGAATTGGGATCACGCTAGGGAGACCAATCGACTTCGAGTGAACTAAAACGAGCCAATAAACATTGGCATGCAAGATTTGCATTCCGCGACCTGCCTACCGGTGCGGGTATAGAAGCGGAAGCAAGCGCATACACAAACGCTTTTAGCTTCGGAGCCGACCGATTGTGTCCTCTCTGAGTGAATGAGCTTTAAGATTGTATTTTTCTTACGAGCTATGAGTCTGCTGTTTCGGGAGGGGATCTCTCTGTGTTGGTGAGATGGCGTTTCAGCAACTGCGCGGTTTCCTGTCTACCGGCTGCATCTATATGCTGTTAATTCAAAAGCTGTTTTCACAGCTGGTAAACGGTTGAGTGCGCACAGCGGGCTTGCAGTTTCCCCGCTGTGTTGCCGCGTTGGGTCCCTGTGTGCTTCAGCACGATAGAGAGTACTTTCTTCCTGAAAGAGCAACACGAGTGAAGATCGCGTCCTTTTCAGGATGACGTTTCACTCGTGTGTTTCTTGATGCGGTCGTTTCCTGTCCTTATTTGACGGCCACGTTCATTGTTTCACATGCCTAATCGGTGTGTGAGACTACGTTCGTGGGTGGTTCATGTTCTCCCAGGAGTGCATGACCACGTCGGCACGTTGTTCGTCTCCCCTTTCTCGTAAAGGCTTGCGCCGCTCAGCGTGCCGTGTGCCGTCGAGCGCCGGCTGACAGCTCGGGTTGTCACGGCAACCCAGCACGCGTCATTCGGCGCTCAAGATGCGCGGTCAAGATCAAGACTCGTGTGCCTCTGTGAGGTGAGTCCCTTTGCTTATTTCCCGATCTAGTTTCTCTTCTGGTGCACCAGAGGAGGGCTACTTTGGCAAATAATATTGGTGATCTGAGGGTTTCAGTGAGCACGAACCACTCACTCCTCTAGCGCATCGCAAACATGCATGAGACTGCTTTCGTGGGTGGTTTATGCTTTCTTGTGAGAGCATGACCACGTCAGCACGTTGTTCCCCTGCCTGTAGGCTTGAGCGCACAGCGTGCTGTGTGTCATCAAAGCGATGGCCACGTTCACTATCTTGCATGCCTGGTTGACGGCCACGATCATTGTTTCACATGCCTAATCAGTGTGTTGAGACTGCGTTCGTGGGTGGTTCATGTTCTCTCAGGAGTGCATGACCACGTCGGCACATTGTTCGTCTCCCCTTTCTCGTAAAGGCTTGAGCCGCTCAGCGTGCCGTGTGCCGTCTAGGCTTTCGGATGGGTCTCTGGTCCTTCTCATGAGGGACCAGGCATTTCATTCGGGGCCCCAGGGAGGACAGATGTCGATCGCTACATCGGAGAGAGGGCTGTTATACTCTGAATATGATGCTGAGTTCCTATTATAATGGTGTGTTCTCATGCTGAAGATTCAGACTTAACAGCCACACTTTCCTGGGCTGTTCTAAAGTGCCTGGATGTGTGTGAAGAATTTTGGCATGGAAGCATTTTGGTGCCAATATGGCAAGCCAAACATGCCTAAATCTGCAAAAAAATGTCCTCTCTCACTACCACTGCACGTGCGTAGTTCTAACTCGGGGTTGAGCTGTACTTAGTGACTGACCGTGATAAGATGTCCACACTGGTGGTCCAGAAGCACCTCAAAACCAGCCCGCTCGGAGTTTGTTTTCCCTCAGCAAAGGAAAGGGAAACAACCCTGAGAGGAGCTACCCAGAGTATGTGACGTTCTGCTCTTGGGAGTGCGTGTCATCACCACTCCTTCCCCTGGGAGGGCCGGGTGGAGAATTCGTTTCTGTTCCGCCGCTGGTTATCCAGAATCAGCGGTACCCAAAGTTTGAGCAGTCCACTTCCTCTGAGTAGTTCACGGGCCCCAGCGCTCAGATGGCAGTGACGCCGCCACGGCCTCGTCACTCTCGTCTCTCGCTGGGTGAGGGGAAATCAGGACTCGATGCCCCCGGGCCTCGTTCCTCTTTTCCCCTCACGGTCGAGACTGGCAGTCAATAAGACCAGTTTCCTCCGTCCGAGAGGGTCAGAGTGGCAGTGCGTGCTGCCCCCGAGCTGCACCACTCCCGTTCCCCTCTCCCAGCCCCAGCGCTCAGACGTCAGTGACGCCGCCACGGCCTCGTCACTCTCGTCCCCCGCTGGGCAAGGAGGCGCGGAAACCGGGAACGACGCCCCCAGTCCTCGCTCCTCGTTTCCCCTCCTTCCTTCGCCTCGGGACAGCCAGCAGTCGAACGCCTCTGGGCCTTCCCTGCCGTCTGCCCCTCGGTGGAAGCAGGTAGGTGTTGCCCTGCACACCCAGACCTCTCTCTCGGCCGCAGTAATGCCTCCGGAGTCTGGTCCCTGCCTTCCACTTCGCTGCCCCTCCGCGGGTGCGCCGGTGGTTCGGGTGGGCTCGTTGGTGCAGTCTCTCGAAGCCTGCTTAGCGCTTCCCAGGCCGTCCCGCTGGCTCATCCGTACCATTCGGCTCGGCTATGCAATTCAGTTTGCTCGCCGGCCTCCCAAGTACAGGGGTATCCGCTTCACTCGTGTGCGGAGCGTCGATGCCCCTGTCTTGAGGAAAGAGATCGACGTCCTGCTAGCGAAGGACGCGATCGAGCTGGTCCCTCCTGCCGAGATGAAGTCTGGGTTCTTCAGCCCCTACTTCATTGTACCCAAGAAAGGCGGTGGGTTACGACCGATCCAGGACCTGGGAGTTTTGAATCGGGCCCTGCACAAGCTCCCGTTCAAAATGTTCACGCAGAATCGCATCTTCGAATGCATCCGTCCCCGGGATTGGTTTGCAGCGATCGACCTGAAAGACGCGTACTTTCATGTTCGATTCTTCCTCGACACAGACCCTTTCTTCAGTTTGCGTTTGAGGGTCGAGCATTTCAGTACAAAGTCCTACCCTTCGGCCTGGCCCTGTCGCCCCGTGTTTTCACAAAAGTCGTGGAGGCGGCCATTGTTCCCATGAGAGAACATGGCGTTCACATTCTCAACTATCTCGACGACTGGCTCATTATAGCTCACTCGCGAGATCTGTTGTGCGAACACAGGGATTTGGTGGTCCGACACCTCAGCCGTTTGGGTCTTCAGGTCAACTGGGACAAGAGCAAACTCTGCCCCACGCAGAGGATCTCTTATCTCGGTATGGAGTTGGACTCGGTCGGTCAGACTGCGCGCCTCTCAGAGGAGTGCGTCCAGTCAGTGCTCAACTGCCTCAAGTCCATTCAAGGCAGGTCAGCGGTTCCACTGAAACAGTTTCAGAGGCTCCTGGGGCATATGGCAGCCGCAGCCGCAGTAATGCCGCTCGGCTTGCTTCATATGAGACCGCTTCAGCGCTGGCTTCACGATCGAGTCCCGAGATGGGCGTGGCAGAGCGGCACGTTCCGGGTCAACATTACCCCGCACTGTCGCCAAACCTTCAGTCCCTGGTCGGACCCTGCGTTTCTACGGACCGGAGTTCCCTTAGTCCAGGTGTCCAGGCATGCTGTGGTTCTTACAGATGCCTCTGCCAGCGGATGGGGGGCCACGTACAACGGGCATGCAGTTTCAGGTCTGTGGACGGGGCCTCAACTGCATTGGCACATCAACTGCCTAGAGTTGCAAGCAGTACGCTTAGCTCTGTGCCGCTTCAGGGCTTCTGCACAGACATGTACTGGTCCGTACGGACAGCACTACGACCGTTGCGTACATCAACCGTCAAGGTGGTCTGCGCTCCCATCGTATGTCGCGACTCGCCTGCCATCTCCTCCTATGGAGTCAGAAGCATCTGAGGTCGCTTCGGGCCATTCACATCCCGGGTGTGCTCAACCGTGCGGCCGACGAGCTCTCACGGCAGCCGCCTCTTCCGGGAGAATGGCGACTCCATCCCCAGGTGGTCCAGCTGATTTGGCGAATCTTCGGAGCCGCTCAGGTAGATCTGTTTGCCTCTCCGGACACGACCCATTGCCAATGGTTTTATTCTCTGACCGAAGGATCTCTCGGCACAGATGCACTGGCGCTCATCTGGCCCCAGGGCCTTCGCAAGTATGCGTTTCCCCCAGTGAGCCTTCTTGCACAGACTTTGTGCAAGGTCAGGGAGGACGAGGAGTAGGTCCTGCTCGTTGCGCCGTATTGGCCCAACAGGACTTGGTTCGCGGAACTCGTGTTCCTCGCGACAGCCCCTCCTTGGCCGATTCCTCCGAGGAAGGACCTCCTTTCCCAGAGACGGGGCACCTGTGGCACCCGCGTCCAGACCTCTGGAGACTCCAGGTTTGGTCCCTGGACGAGACGCGGAGGTTCTAGGTGGCCTACCACAGGCTGTGGTAGACACCATCACTTCCGCTAGAGCCCCCTCTACGAGGCGTCTCTATGCGTTGAAGTGGAACCTGTTCGTCGATTGGTGTTCCTCCCGCCGGGAAGACCTCTGAACTTGCCCGATCAGAGTCGTGCTTTCCTTCCAGCAAGATGGGTTGGTGCGAAGGCTGTCTCCCTCCACCCTCAAAGTGTATGTTGCCGCAATAGCCGCTCATCACGATGCAGTTGAAGGTAAGTCATTAGGGAAGCACGACCTGGTCATCAGATTCCTTAAGGGTGCCAGGAGACTAAATCCTCCTTGTAATTTGCACCCTGTACCCTCTTGGGACTTATCTCTGGTGCTCAGAGCAGAGTCCCCCTTTTGAGCCCTTGCCTTCGGTGGAGTTGAATGTCCGGTCTATGAAGACAGCTCTCCTGTTGGCTTTGGCTTCTTTTAAGAGGGTAGGGGATCTGCAGGCTTTTTCGGTCGACGAATCGTGCCTAGAGTTCGGTCCGGGCCTTTCTCATGTTATTCTGAGACCCCGGCTCGGATATGTGCCCAAGGTTCCTACCACTCCTTTCGTGGACCAGGTAGTGAACCTGCAAGCGCTGCCCTTGGAGGAGGCAGACCCAGCCCTAGCTTTTCTCTGTCCCGTCCGCTCTTTGCGGGTTTATGTGGACAGAACGCAAAACTTCAGGACCTCAGATCAGCTCTTTGTTTGTTACGGAGGCCAGCAGAAGGGGAAGGCTGTCTACAAGCAGAGGTTAGCCCACTGGTTAGTGGATGCTATTGTCCGGGCTTATGAGTCCCAGCACATGCCTTGCCCACCTAGGTTGACGGCACACTCTACTAGGAGTGTTGCCTCCTCCTGGGCTTTGGCGCAAGGCGCCTCGCTAACAGACATCTGCAGAGCTGCGGGCTGGGCGACACCTAACACGTTCGCTAGGTTTTTTAGCCTCCGTGTTGAACCTGTTTCCTCCCGTGTACTCGCTACGGCCAGTAGTGCGAGGAATTAAGTTGTGTTGGCTTGCTACGCCATTCCCGCCATAGGCCAGATACGTGCGTCTTTTTGCTCCAAACAGTTAACCTCGTGAGTTCCTCCATCACCCCTCCGGCACCAGGCGAGGCGGATCGCCCGGCACCAGGTCTATTACCTCTCGTAGGAGTTGTTATTAGACTGGGTGGCCTTAACAGTGGTCCCTACGGCGACCCATTTCTACCACGTTCCAGCTACCCTCCGGGTTAGCTCCGTGTCTTCCCCTCGACAGACCCGTTTTGTCGTCCTTGCTGAGTACGCTCCCACCCCTCGGGCTGGGACTACCTCAAGGACTGCGGTATGTTTCACTACCCTACGGGTTAGTACATACATGTATTCCAGTGCCTCCCTTCGGGCAGGCAGGGTCTCCGCAGCGTTCTCTCCTACGGGGTGGGCACGCTTTCCCAGTGTTATCCAATCCACTGAGCGGGTCTTGCGGAACAGCAGTGTGATTCTTCCTAGCTAGCTCCCCTCATATAAGTAAGAAACTGCTATGCCAGGAGCTAAGCTGGGCGCTGGAAGGGGTCAGCACCAAGGCGTTTTGTTAGGGATCCCAATTCGTTGGAAACTCCTCCGACGAGACGTAGACGAGTTCCCGAACGAAAGGGAACGTCTCGGTTACGTATGGTAACCCACGTTCCCTGAGGAGGGAACGGAGACGTCTCGTCCCGTCGCCATGCTTGCTGTACCTTCGCGGAGGACTGGACACCGTTCGGCACCTCAGCGAAAAACGTTTGTGTATGTGCTTGCTTCCGGTTTTATACCCGCACTGGTAGGCGGGTCGCGGAATGCAAATCTTGCATGCCAATGTTTATTGGCTCGTTTTAGTTCACTCGAAGTTGATTGGTCTCCCTAGCGTGATCCCAATTCGTTGGAAACTCCTCCGACGAGACGTCTCCGTTCCCTCCTCAGGGAACGAGGGTTACCATACGTAACCGAGACGTTTTTGCTTGGGTGTTTTGCTCAGCAAGAAAAAATGGGGAATATGGTATTAAAGACGTAAGATTATATATATATATATATATATATATATATATATATATATATATATATATATATATATATCTTCACTCACCTGCCGCTTTATTAGGTACAGCTGTTCAACTGCTTGTTAAATATCTATCAGCCTTTCAGATAATCTGCTGGAATTCAAACTGAGCATCAGACAGGGGAAGATTGCCTTGTTGATGCCAGAGGTCAGAGGAGAATGGCCAGACTGGTTTGAGCTGATAGAAAGGCAACAGGAACTCAAATAACCACTTGTTACAACCGAAGTCTGCAGAAGAGAATCTCTGGGAACACAACACATTGAATCTTGAAGCCGAGCTCAAGTCATCTCAAACTGGTTTATTGAACATGACTAAGAGTTCACTATACTCAAAAGGCTCCCAGAGTCACCAGATCCTATTTCAATAGAGCCCGTTTGGGATTTGGTGGAACAGGAAATTCACATCTGCAGCTGACATACATTCCCCTCCAAAAGTATTAGAACGGTACTGGGTTTTGAGTTTGGGTTTAAGATCAAAAGAGGAGTATAAGACAAGAGTTCAGAATTTCAGCTTTTATTTCCTGGTATTCACATCTAGATCTGTTAAACAACTCACGACATACCACCTGTTTGAACCCACCCATTTTTCAAGTGAGCAAAAGTATTAGAACAAATAATCTTAAAGTAAACATTTAATATTTGGTGGCATAACCCTTGCTTGCAACAACTGCCTCAAGCCTGCGACCCATCGACATCACCAAACTGTTGCATTCTTTCTGATGAGTGGTTTGCATCTTGTGGCGTGGCCTCTATATTTCTGCTCTCTTAGTCTTCTTCGGACAGTGGATTGTGATACCTTCACCCCTGCACTGTGGAGGTCGTTGGTGATGTCACTTACTGATGTTTTGGGGATTTTCTTCACAGTTCTCACGACATTTCTGTCATCAACTACTGTTGTTTTCCTTGGCCGACCTGTTCGACGTCTGTTACTCAGTACACCAGTATTTTCTTTCTTTTTCAGGACATTCCAAATTGTTGTGCTTGCTATGCCCAATGTTTGTCCAATGGCTCTGGTCGATGTTCCTTCTTTTCTCAGCTTGACAATGGCTTGCTTTTCTCCCATAGACAGCTCTCTGGTCTTCATGTTAGTTATCCTCTTTAACAGGAAATTCAGTCTTTATAGGTTTGAACTAAGGATGAAAACTTAGACTAGTAACGCAGAGCTATTTAATGTTTGGACAATCAACCTAAAAGGCAACACCTGGGCAAGTTCCAATACTTTTGCTCACTTGAAAAATGGGTGGGTTCAAACAAAGGGTGGTATGTCATGAGTTATTTAACACATCTAGATGTGAATACCAGGAAATAAAGGCTGAAATTCTGAACTCTTGTCTCATGCTCATCTTTTGATCTCTCCAAATGTCTTCAGTGAACAACAAAAACAAAGGAATTTGCCTTACCTTTCCAATACTTTTGGAGGGGACTGTATCTGCTCCAACTGTGTGATGCTATCATGTCAATATATACCAAAATATCTGAGGAATTTTCCAGCACCTTGTTGAATCTATGCCTTGAAGAATTAAGTTAATTATGAAGACAAAATTATCTGAAGTTCCAAACGTAGGTTCAGGAAATGTTTTTGAAAAGTCTCACGCTCTTATTTTATTTAATCCAAAATACAGTAAAATTATAATATTGTCAAATTTTACAATTCAAAAAAGGTTTACTATTTTAATATATTGTAAAATGATCGATGGCAAAGCTAAATTTTCAGCAGCCATTACACCAATCTCCAGATGATCCTCCTGAATTTTGTCTTTTATATAAAAACTGTTTCAGAGCTGCTCAATCTGCTTAATATTTTTTTTGTAGACACATGGACATATACAGTAGATGTGAAAACAGTTATTATATATTTTAACTGGCATTATTTGTGATTTATCAATGTCATTACAATAAAAGCACGTCACACATTTACACAAACCATTTTTTTTATATAACCTTGTTAAATACATATTGGTGCATTTATGGATCTAAATATCTGTTTAAATTATTCAAGTGCAGTATATGCTTTATGTATGCTGTTGTTAAACAGTACCAAAGTCACTGATGTCTAAAAAATAAAAATATATTTTCCTATCCATGCTGTATGATTTATAGTGCTAGACCAAAACAAGTTGATCAAAGGTAGATTGATCTAGACTCATTGTCAGTCATCCAGGCATTGTGACCCACTCTAGCCCTGCCAAGTCTGGAGTGGGTATTAAAGGAATAACTCCCAGGAAAGCTTTATCTTCCACTTTGATTTCACTTCATGTTCTGATTCACAGTGGCCTGGTTTTGCACCGCATGACACGTCACTTTGTCAAACCTGCTCTGGTACCAGACTCGTCGAATAGAAATGAATGGTTCACGAGTGGGTATACTGGAGGCAGCGAAGATATAAACCAGCTTTGTCATCTTTAAAAAAAAAAAAACAATTATAAAAAGACAAAAAAAATGTAAATATAAGTTTTATAGGGAGTTTTCAGACCTCTAGATTGTTTGCTTTGAGACACAGACCTAAATTGTTACAATGGTGCAATTTCTTTTCAGTTCCCTTTCACAAGGAAACAGTTCAAAGCATCCCAAAATGTGTATTTGCAAATTGTGTTTATGCACTTTTACAAATGTTTATAATTATTTAAATTAATATACACATAAATTAGGGGTGTATCATTACATGTATTCGTCCCGAACCATCACTATACGGACGTCACGGTTCGGTACATACAGTCAGTCACAGGCGATCCACACTCCAATCCAGAAGGGGGTGTGTGTGGTAATGCAACACTGTTTGCTAACCTCCACAACTGGAAACAGAGCAGAAGAAGTAGACAACCTTTCTACCAACCCAAAAAAAATAGTTCAGATGGCACGCAAGAGATTGCTAGTATATATGCTCAGTTTCTATAAATTTTTTGTGACGTGCTCCACAGCTTAATGGAAAGAAAATCGGGACGGCAGAAAGTACAGTACTATGTTTGTTTTCTTTTTTACAAAAGCACAATGATTCGTTTTTATTGTGAGTTTCACAGTTTCGAATGACGAGGTTAGAAGTTATGGGAAGAAGGAGGCGGGAACCGGCGAACATTTAAATATTTTAATAACAAAATAAAACAAATACAAAACAAAAGTGTAAGGCAGCAGCCCCTCACGGACGACTGCTGGCCACACAAAACAGAAACAAAATAACATAAAATCAGGCCTGTTCCTCTCTCGATCTTCACTGTCGTCGCTCCTCCTTTTATGCTTCAACTCCTCTGTGAGAGATACAAGACCGGTGTGTCGCGCAGGTGTCGCTCATTATCAATCACACCACCGGCCTCGCGCCGTTCTCTCACGACCCTCGACCTCGTCCTGCTCGCCACAATGTCTTACTCTTATTTTATAGTATTTTGAGTATTTTAAGTTGTGAATGAATGAAATAAAATAATTTTGGCATTATGTTGATTTGTGTCGCAACTTATGGATGTCTCACTTCTACAGTCTGTTGATGGAATGGGAAGCCTCAAGTGTCGCTTCACATGCTTTCTCCTGGGTAAAAGGTGAAATATGCTCTTTATCTCCTTCTCGCTCATCTTTCCATAAAAAGTGTAATATTGAACTTTCTGCATCCACTATTGTCACTATATATTTATGAGCTCTCATGAGCAAAGAAAATGACAGTAGGCTATGCGTCCCCTATCCATGACCCTAAAATCGAGGTATGTTCCCAACCGATACTTCTGACAACGTTACAATCCTAGTATATATATACTGTATATACAGGTCCTTCTCAAAAAATTAGCATATTGTGATAAAGTTCATTATTTTCCATAATGTAATGATAAAAATTAAACTTTCATATATTTTAGATTCATTGCA
The DNA here is from genome assembly GCA_030578275.1 of Meda fulgida. NCBI lineage: Eukaryota > Metazoa > Chordata > Actinopteri > Cypriniformes > Leuciscidae > Meda > Meda fulgida. The sequence goes on from CM060636.1 coordinate 22,305,742, forward strand.
CACCAACTGAAATATTTCAGGTCTTTTATTGTTTTAATACTGATGATTTTGGCATACAGCTCATGAAAACCCCAAATTCCTGTCTCAAAAGATTAGCTAATTTCATCCGATCAATAAAAGAAGTGTTTTTAATACAAAAAAAAAGAGTCAACCTTCAAATAATTATGTTCAGTTATGCACTCAATACTTGGTCGGGAATCCTTTTGCAGAAATGACTGCTTCAATGCGGCGTGGCATGGAGGCAATCAGCCTGTGGCACTGCTGAGGTGTTATGGAGGCCCAGGATGCTTCGATAGCGGCCTTAAGCTCATCCAGAGTGTTGGGTCTTGCGTCTCTCAACTTTCTCTTCACAATATTCCACAGATTCTCTATGGGGTTCAGGTCAGGAGAGTTGGCAGGCCAATTGAGCACAGTAATACCATGGTCAGTAAACCATTTACCAGTGGTTTTGGCAATGTGAGCAGGTGCCAGGTCGTGCTGAAAAATGAAATCTTCATCTCCATAAAGCTTTTCAGCGATGGAAGCATGAAGTGCTCCAAAATCTCCTTATAGCTACCTGCATTGAACCTGCCCTTGATAAAACACAGTGGACCAACACCAGAAGCTGACATGGCACCCCAGACCACCACTGACTGTGGGTACATGACACTGGACTTCAGGCATTTTGGCATTTCCTTCTCCCCAGTCTTCCTCAAGACTCTGGCACCTTGATTTCCGAATGACATGCAACCACTGAGCAACAGTCCAGTGCTGCTTCTCTGTAGCCCAGGTCAGGCGCTTCTGCCACTGTTTCTGGATCAAAAGTGGCTTGACCTGGGGAATGCGGCACCTGTAGCCCATTTCCTCCACACGCCTGTGCACGGTGGCTCTGGATGTTTCTACTCCAGACTCAGTCCACTGCTTCCGCAGGTCCCCCAAGGTCTGGAATCGGTCCTTCTCCACAATCTTCCTCAGGGTCCGGTCACCTCTTCTCATTGTGCAGCGTTTTTTGCCACACTTTTTCCTTCCCACAGACTTCCCACTGAGGTGCCTTGATACAGCGCTCTGGGAACAGCCTTACCCTCTTGCTTGAGGGTGTCAATAATGGCCTTCTGGACAGCAGTCAGGTTGGCAGTCTTACCCATGATTGTGGTTTTGAGTAATGAAACAGGCTGGGAGTTTTTAAAAGCCTCAGGAATCTTTTGCAGGTGTTTAGAGTTAATTAGTTGATTCAGATGATTAGGTTAATAGCTCGTTTAGAGAACCTTTTCATGATATGCTAATTTTTTGAGACAGGAATTTTGGGTTTTCATGAGCTGTATGCCAAAATCATCAGTATTAAAACAATAAAGCACCTGAAATATTTCAGTTGGTGTGCAATAATCTAAAACATATGAAAGTTTAATTTTTATCATTACATTATGGAAAATAATGAACTTTTTGAGAAGGACCTGTATATACACACACTTCACACATCTATCGAGCAGCTATTTCTTAGAATTCATTATCGTTCCCCTAGTGAAAAAAAGTATATTTTATTGTATTTGAAATAATAGTCCCTTTTTCAATAGTACATTGCAACTATATTAACAAAAATTGTACTATCTTTCAATATATTAAAAGTATATTAGCATCATGCTTTTACCTATTTTCACAATACAACTTTTAACACACTTTAAAATAATTGTACTTTAGAAAAATATACTTGAAGTGAAAATTCAGTCTATTTTTTAAAAGTGTATGTATTTGCACTTTATTAAAAATAGATTTTAGGTATATTTTAACTGTGTGCTGGAAATCATCATTGTAACTGCATTGAAAGTATACTTTCAAAATACATTATAGTATACAATAGTATTTTGTACAAAGTATATGGAATAAGCCAAAGGTATTAATCAGCCTATACTTTTTACTGAAATATATCACACCATATGATAGCCTCGTGGGCAAGTGCGCCAACATGTGCTTCGGGAGACACGAGTTCGAGACCTGGCTTGTGGACCCATCCTGATCTAGTCCCTCCTCTCTCTCTCTCTCTCTCTCTCTCTCTCTCTCTCTCCCTCTCTTCCTCACATCCGTCTAGCTACTGTCCTATCATAATAAAAGGCGAAAAAGACAATAATATATATATATTAAAAAAAAGATTATATATACACTTATGGTATATTGCTTATGCTTTGAAGACACTCGTAATGAACTTGTAATGTACTTGTAACACAAATAAAGTACACTTTAATATCACTAATCAAGCATGTAATTAGTCCCTACACTGGCATATACTTAAAGTATACTAAGTATACTTGAATTTGGTCCAATTCAGTACACAAAAGTACACTAAATACAACTAAAGTTATACTTTACTACAATTTAATTACAACTGAAATATACTTAGTACAAAATTAGTTGTTTCAAAATAGCACACTTCAGGTTAACTAATCATTAACACACTTGAAGTATACTGATAATTAGTCTGGTTGCAAGTATACTTAGCATATATATTTTTTGCACCAGGGTCGTGGCAATGCTGTATAACTAAAGGTGTCGTCACATTAGTGGAATATTTGTGAAATTTCACAAGCAAAAAAAATCCATTGTCCATAGTGGAGTGAGGTATGAAGCACAGCTCACAATACGAAAGATCTTCCTTCTCTTCTCGGTCAATGCGGCACATTTGCTTGAGCAGCAACTTGAACCCAACAAAGAAATCTGTGTGGAGATTGATTTAAATGTCTGGATTTCACCATTGAACACTAAAGGTGCGGGCTTTGGTGTTCTAAACACTATACTAAACACTAGCGAAATTTTATGTGAAAAAAGGTCCATTGTCAATAGCACTGAGATTTATGAATAAATGCTCACACAATATCCCTATTGCATGAATTTCTATCAGAATTGTGAAATTTTGCCGGTTAACGGTAAATGGGAATGCACATTTAGCCGACACTACTTTCACATCTTTGCCGACTCACACTCTCTTAGTTCATAAACTAAACTGCCGTTCCCTTTCAAAAGCTACAATCGATGCTGCGCTGCTTAGCGCATTGGGAATGTCTTTAATCGTGACCTGCTGTGAATATAGTGTGTAAACACGTCGATAGAATCGACCCGGAGGTAATATAGCCTCGGTCGGTGACGTCATCGGTGCGCACCCGCGACACGAGGCTATAATTAGATGAGCCACAGGTGAATCGTCAGGTCTTTTGTCTTCAGAGATCTCTCTGTGTTTGGTGTGCAAGCATTTATCTCCTCTCTATCTACTACAGATCTTTGTTAGGAGTTATTTAGTTTATCACTGGCAGTGTGCAGATTTTCTCTTTCTCATCTAAAAGGAGCTTAGAAAAAGTTGAAAGAGAAATGAATCAACAGAGCAAGTGCTGTGTCTCTCCATGTTCTCGTCATATGTCAGAACTGGATACACACACTTACTGCTTTGTTTGTTTGGGGAAAGAGCGTGCTGCCCTTGCGTTTGAGCATGGTGATTGTTCACAGTTAAAGTGCTTTGTGTGGCAGTATGAGTTAGTATAATGAACTGGCGTTCCTTTGGTCACTCCCCGTGTGAAGCTCCGCCCTATAAATAGCAAGTAACTCTTCTGACACCCTCTCTTGCTCATTGGTGACAGGAAGTTGTGTTGTGCTTCCTGGCCTCGCTCTCCGTGTGCGGTACTGTGCTGTGCAACAGGTAGGGTAGCGGCTTTGCTGTCTCCTTGCGAACATTGTTTCCTGCTTTCTTGGTTACTGGTACTATGTGGTTACTTGCGTTCGTAGATCTCCGGTCGGATGGCCAAGCTTTCATCTAGTCGTTCAACTCATTGAACCACTGAACGTACTGCATTATTAGTGCCGTGAGCACTCGTCGAGCTTTCTCCCTCGGGTATGTCTGAATGATGGGTATGTATCTCAGATGATGTAGGATTCATTTATATTTTGTTTCTTATTAATTGGGGGTTAATGGTAATTTTTTTCTTTGTGTAGCTAACAGGAATGAGGCCAGTTTAGCCGGAGATCATCGCTAGCTGCACAGGACCGATTCGCTGGCTGCTGTTTTGTCTGCTCTTTTGCTTTTGGCCGTTTTGCCTGCGGCTATATTGTGCATTTTTTGGGGATTTCCTGGGATTTCTTACTGCCTGTTAATCCTTTGCCTCCATTGGTAAGTCTCAGCAATTATATGTTTCTTTTTGTTTTTTTGTGTTTTTTGTTTGTTTTTTTGTTTTGTGTTCTCTCTCTTCCCCGAGAGATGACTGTTTTAAATTGTTAAATTATTTAAACAAATAAATGGTGTGTCTTCAGAATTGAACATTGTCTTTGGCTCTATTGTATACGTACCTGTGTGTCTTTAGCTGTTAGACTTATAGAGCTTGGGTAGTAAAATCATTCTCTGGGTGAAATTCCCAGGGTGGCGTAGTCGGTGTTTAGTCTGTCTTGGTATTGAACGCAACATTTGCTTATTTCAAAGGGGATGCACCCGCAATGCGCGATCTGGCTGAGGAGCGAGAGACAGGTGCGTCCTTTTCGCTCGCTCTCTCTCCAGATCGCAATGTCCTTTTGCCTGACTACCGAAGCGTGGCTCGGCGCTTCTTCGGCTTAGGCAGAGGACACTGGATCTCGTGAGTTCGTCACCTCCGAGCGTTCCTCCTGATGATAAAAGGAGAAACTCTCGGGGCGGTCGTTCGTGCAGTGGCCAGACTACACTGATCACAGCAAAAAGAGTCCCATAAAACACGCAAAGCTTACAAATAAAGATTGATAAATATATAATATCATACTCATATATATATATATATATATATATATATATCATATATATCATATATATATATACACATGACGTGTCTTTGTGCCCTCGACGTCGACCAATTCGACTATCGCGGGTGCGAAGGCACGCGATTATAAGAGGCTTCCTCAAATCGGAGAGACGCTTGCGGGACATTTTCAGCAAGTCAGGCTGGTATTGCGCCGTACACCGTGGCTGTGTTACAGGCATACTAGGCTGATCTTATGAAAGATTTAAACAGCCTGTCTTCAGACCGTGTTTGCTTGTCTGATTGATATTTGGCTGTATTTATTGCTAATGAATTAAATGACAATATATGAGAAATCAGATATTAAATGCAATATATCAGATGCTTGTATTAATATATTGTCTGGCTGTTCTTTGGTCACATTTAATTCTGAGGAATTAAATATTGAAAAAGGCCATCTAAAAAATTATGTACTTTGAGAGTACCGCCTCCGAGCACTTCTCTCGTTATGATAAAGCGTGTGAGAGGTTACTCGAGGTGGTGACTCGTGCTGTGGCCAGATTACAGCTAAACTGCCCTGCTTGAGGATCTCCATGACGTTAACTCGTGCATGGGGAAAAACCTTAATCTTTGTGCATCTTTGTGCCCTCGACGTCAATCTATTAGACTTTTGTGGGTGCAGGGGCATGTGGTTCACGATGATGCACCAGTCCGAAGAGACGCTCGCAGGCTATTTCTTCTATTGGGCTCATCGTCATTTAAGAAGTCAGCACTCCCCACCAAGTTGTGTATAATAATATCCTCGCTGGTGGGGGTCAGACTGCTGTTTCTTTGCACACTATGGCAGTGTTGCAGGCATATCAAGCTGATCTGATCAAAAAAAGGGGGGCTCAAAGCAGAGTATGGCAAGTTGCGTTCCCCCTCGTAAAGACCGGGGACCGGCTCGTCGCGCTCAGCAGCCCTTTCGAAACCATTGTAACATCCTTGCCACCTCAGGTGATTCGGGGGGTAGCGGTTTCCACCAAAATGTTGAAGGTTCTTTTGTTTCCTGTTATCGCCCAGGACAAAGAACATTTAACATTCCCCTAACAGGAAGTATTAAAGAGACTTTGGCAGTGTGAAAAGCTACTGCAGGGTATCTCTTTTTGTGTCCTAAAAACAGTAAAAAGGAATGTTGCCCTCCTCGTTTTAACGGAGTGGTTCCCACTACCATGAAACAGGAATAGGCGCATCTGCTGTCACAAAAATGGGGGACTGCGTCCTTTTTTTAGATCTTTGAGGCTTGAACCGCTCCGTTAGAATGCTCAAGTTCAAGATGCTAACTATCAAAAGGATCGTGTTGTAAATTCAACATCGTGTTTGGATCTTCACATTCGATCTTAAAATACGCATATTTTCATATAGAAATATTGGCACAACACTGGAAGTTCCTGATGTTTGCTTTGGGGGGCGAAGCGTTCCAATTCCGTGTCCTTCCATTTGACCTAGCCATGTTACATAGGCGATTGGCTCATACTGGCCCAGTCTCAAGAGCATGCGCTTCGACATCTAGATCGATCCTCGCTCATCTTCTCTATATGGGGCTGAGATGCAACGCCAAGAAAAGGGTTCACTCTCCTCCCCCAGAGGGTAATGTGCTTGAGGGTTAAATGGAACTCTGCCACCATCAGGGGGACAACTGTCCCCCGTTTGTGTCAAGACCATTTTTTAAACACCCTAAAGCAACATATGGCTAGGTCACATTACATAAGTCTCATGGCCGCTGCGTCCACAGGGATCCCTCTGGGCCTTTTGCACATGAGACCACTTCATTTGTGGCTCAAAATCACTATACAATCCCCAAGGGCAAATAAAGGCAAGAGCACGCGCTGAATGCTTTTTGTCCTTTCTAAAAATCCATGTTTATGGTAAGTCACGCGCTGAACGCTTCGTGTACTTTCTAAAATCCATGTTTATGGTAAGAGTTATGCGCTGTGGCTTCGTTCCCTTTCTACGTGGTTCAGACCCCGGTTCCTCACCTTGGGTCCCACTCTTGGTGCGTCTTGCCGTCGCAGAATGCTAACGACAGACGCCTCCCTGTCGGGCTGGGTAGCGGTCTTAAGTGGTCGTCCAGAGGGAGGGGTCGCCCATCCGCCCTGGGGAGGCATCATCTTGACTGGCAAATCAATTGTCTCAAGTTGATGGAATATATGTATTTCTGGCCCGAAATACTTTCTCCCTCAGTTTAGAGGCTGTCCTAGTGCGGGGGGACAACACAGCGGCAGTCTCTTACATAATCACCAGGTCTGCACTCACGCAATCTGAACAGAATAGCGAGGCAGATTTTCCCTGGGCCCAGTAGAAGTTCCTGTCACTCAGGGCAGTGTACATTCCAGGGCATCTGAATGTGGGAGCGGATTTACTGTCCAGACAGAAATTACACACAGCCCATTCCCCCCCCCCCCCCCCAAGCAATAGTCCTTGAGGGTCTGGTTGAGACCCCCTTTGAACCTCTAGAGTCAGCGTCTCATAAACTTCTGACCCTAAAGATGGTTTTTCTTATGGCTGTAACCTCTCTAAAAAGAATCGGGGACAGGCAGCTCTGTCAATATCGCCATCCAGCGTTGACTTTGCCCCAGAAATGGTGAAAGTGATTTTGCATCCTCATCCTGATTACCTGCCTAAGGTACCTTTCTCGGCTGTACATCCAGTCACTCTTGAGGCCTTCTGCCCTCCGCCGTTCACAACGCCGGATCAGGAGAGATCTCACAGACTGTGTCCAGTCCGTGCTCTTCAGACTTACGTCCACCGCACCAGCCAGTGGCGAAAGTCAGAGCAACTGTTGGTTTGTAATGGGGGCAGCCACCACCAATCAGACCATGTCACATTGGTTCAGGGATGCTATTGCTCTTGCCTATGAGGCGCGCGGCCGAACTTCGGCAATGGGTCTAAGGGCTCACTCCCCCAGAGGGGTCGCCTCCTCTGCTGCCTTGGCAAGAGGTGCCCCCTTGCAGTTTGTTTGTGATGCAGCAGTCACCGACCGAGGCTATATTACCTCCGGGTCGATTCTATTGATATGTTTACACACTATATTCACAGCAGGTCACGATTAAAGACGTTCCCAATGCGCTAAGCAGCGCAGCATCTCGTTCCGCTTTTTCAGGGAACAGGGTTGCAGTTAAGTAACCCGGAACGTTATTTTGCATCCCAGTTACAGATTGCAGTAAAATAAGTAAAATAATTCAGAAGGCCATCAGAATAATTAATATTGTTGTATCTTTTTGTTAGGCCGATTATTCTGAACATTGTAATGGACTATTTTTTCTAATAACAGGAGCTTTAACATAAAATTTTACAGGTAAGATTCTAATAATTATAACTCAAATCTATATTTCATTGATGCTTTTCTTTGAGGTCGGTGCATCTGTATGATAGGCATATATTCATTTGCGTAACACCAACAATGGTGCCGCCATTGACATTTAGGATGTTTAAAAAGAATGTCAACCACCAACAACATTATTGAATAACATGAAAGGCAGATAAGGACTTTCATATTCAATCATCTTAAATCCCCATTAAGACTTAAAGCAGCTCTTTACATTTAAAACTGAGAATACACTGCATACCTATTCCAAGAAGGACTATGCAAGACCTCCAAGCAAATTAGGTTAGTACTATTCAAAGGAGTTAAAGATAAAGTATTAACTAGGGATGTGGCAAAATATGTGTTTTCATAAGAGATGAGTAGAGCATAAGCATTTGCAATCAAGAGCGCTTCATCTCAAGGTTGTCTGCTTTTATAAATGAGATTTAAGTATTTAATGAACGATTCATTAAAGAACAATACCAGGACAAGGCTGCAGTAAAGATCTCTACTAATGATGGGGCTTTTTAAGACAGTTGAGTAAAACTGATTTTGCGTGTGCATTCCAAAAACCATGATTCCTAATAAGTTAAAATTTAGTATTTAATTGTATACATCACCTCAAGCTTTAAACACCTTCCCAGAATTTTGCTGTTCCTTATCTATTTTGATGTGCAAGGATGTTTTGGTACTGTATTTGCTCATTTATTCAGAAGATATTTATCCTAAATCACTCATATTTTTTGTCTTTTTCCTCTTTGACAGCCGTCATTACCTATGTCATATTATTAGTCAATTCTTTATAACTTAATTGAGTCAGATACAGAATAACATTAATACATGTAGCCCCCTACAGTCTAAGAAATAGAAATACTACTCCCAGAAATACATGTAGCCCTCTACACTCTAAACTGGGATCTAGTATGTACTTAACCTTGGACGCAGATTTGCAGAAACATTAGACTTAACTTAATCTACTTGAGAAAATAATTTCAGAGTAATTCAGAATAAAATCAAATGTAACAATTTATTATGTCAGGTAAATGTTTCATGCCAATTTCATAATCAATTCAAGGATAATAAATACAAAACATCTAATGCTCTGGAATAAAGAGAGAAGATGCGAACCTGACATTATAAAATACATGATGCGGAGTGTCTTGCATACACTCCGCATCACGGGCTAATTTGAGTTACAATTGTAGCTAATGGCATCAAAATTAAAAGAAATTTGGAAGTCTGTTGCAGCCAGTGAACCATTCATTAACCATGATCACCATTCCATGGGTTGCGATACAGCTTTAAGCACAGGAAAAAAAGTTAAACCGCTCAGAAATAAATAAAAAAAAAAAGCTCATTTCAGTTTCCATTGCAGTCATCCCTATTTCAGCCTTCTTCATTTCCTCTCTCCCCACAAAATTGCTCACACTGCACAATCCACTACACACAGTATAAAGAGCCCTGGATCCCCACAGCACATCTGATATGAAGAAAAAGCCAAAAGCTAAACCTATAACATTCATCATTCCATATTAATACAGCACAAAAAGGATGTGAGCTTTGATCTGAACAGGAAGGTTGAGCTGCTCAGCTTTTTAAAAGTGATGCAGGTTGATGGAGCCCGTTCTGATCACCCGAGGGAATCCACCGGGCCGCATTACAAGAGCTCTTGAATTTCCTGCATGTTCTCTGTGGCTACCAGAAAGGCTTTCAGTTTTTACAGTTTAAATACATACTTTTTGAAGGGTTTTTTCATGTCTTTTGTGAAGCCGTTGAAGTTTTAGAGATTTAGTGAGTCACCATGAAGCTTATGTGCCTCGATGTGGGAACACCATCATATCCCATTTTGGAGTGTGTCTTTCCTTTAAAGGCACATGCAACATTCAAAAACATTCGCAATATATTAAAAACATGCTTAACCCTCACTGAAAAATCATCATGCATCATATGGAAGAATCACGTGCTATTTTGGAAAGAAATTCACATGCATAAACATTATGAAAACACAAAAATCTCTGTTTGACTGGGGAGGTTTGTTGCTTGAACAACAATATGAACAAAATTGAACCTACAACCTGTGTTATGAGCTTAGATGTGTGACGACCGTATTTGTGTGGATTATGGAAAGTCACTCACATATCTAGCATTATATACATTTAAGTTGTTCTAGAAGTTCAACTGGTAAAGTCGCAATGGCAAGGTCATGGGTTCGATTCACAGGATATAAACAGGCAAACATGTAAACCTTGAAAAAAATAATATTATCTTGAAGAAATATCATTGTTAATGCAATTAATATTTTAAGTTATCACAGACAAAATCCACTAACAGGTTCTTGCTTAATTTGGCCAACCTAGTAAGTAGTGGCCATTAACACAAGAACTGGATCATTGATTTGGTAAATTGAACTTGAGAACTGAACCAGTTGAATCACTATTTTGTATATGTTCTTGAGTCACAATAAAGTAAAGGGAAAATCTTAAAAAAAATAGCTTAAAACAAGTTCAAAGAAATAGATTACTGGATGTAAAAATGTCATGTGATGTAGCAAGTTTGATAACATATTTTATTTACATCTAGAATATATGCAGGCATACTCATTATCTTAAGAAAAAATTGTAAAACATACTTTTTGATGTTTAAATATAATTATTTATTCACAATATGTCATTTTTGGGAGTCACACCACATGATATTTTACAACTAATCTTGCCTTGTCATAAAAAATCAAATTTTCTTAAATTTTAAGAGGCTTACTGACTTTTATTTCGACCTTCTTCTCAATAATCCAGTTCCAATGGGTTTTCAGTTAACAGCTCAATGAAGGAAAAGTAGTATGCTCTACTTTCGGAAGCTCTGTAACTGGTGATTTCAGCCAGCGCGTGTCAATTGCTGAGACTTATTTACATGAGCATAAGCTCTCAAAATTATATCTTCCATTAACAAACGTGCTACCAGGGCTCCATCTGTCCTTATGTTCAAGTAAACTGTCTCTGTCTTTGTGCTTTTTTTTTTTTTCCTGAAGACCATTTCTGGATGAAAGATTGTTCTATGGATATCTGGTTAGGGGTTGTTGGTTTTCACATTACTGTCAATCGCATTGCAGTTCGCTGCTCACAGCTTAAAGGAGAGGAGACCCTGGGGTTGTGTGCACTAAATATTTTCTTGTACTGCTGATTTTGCACTATTGTCTACAGTGCAGTACAACAGTTAACTGGTCACTGCAAATATCAAGGAATCTGAGTTTCAAAGGTTGATGTTTTATAGAATGTTTAACATGTCAAAGAGAACACTATGACATTTAGGCAATCTTCTCAGAATGTCTTAACACATGACCCACACATTCTTACTAACAGCAATAGATAATTCAGCAGGAGAGCTTTACTAGTAATATTCCCAGAATGCAACTTTAAAAAGAACACTGTATCCAAATGGGGCTTGTAATTGTCACATGTCTGTCCTGTCTTGTGATGCACATGGGTGATTTGTTATGTTGAGCCATGTCATCTTGTCATTGTTTGATCCCTCCCCCTTGTTATCTGATTATTGGTTTATTTGCTCCACCTGTCTGTCTCGTTACCCTCCTTTGTTTGCCTACCTATTTAGTCTTCCTGTGTTTGCTGTCCTGTGCTCGTTCGTTGTTTTTGTTATGTGCATTCGTCGTGTTGAGTTCTGTTCCTGTCCTGCCTTGTTTGTTCTGGATTAAGTGTGTACGTTGTAGTTTTCTTTATTAAATACGGTTTACTCTGCACTTGAATCCACGGATTGATTCCACGCACCGTGACAGTAATGATATAGCCCCGTACATATTATATTATTTTGTACAAATTTTCACCATTGCTCTTGGATCAACTTGAAAATACATGCCTCAAGAGTTTAATGGTGGTACATAACAGGTTATAGGTTCAAAATCAAGATTTCTCCTGGGTTTTACAGACTACAACTACAACCTGTGTTGTGAACCTAGATGTGTGACTATACAGCATTGGTGTGGATTATAGAAAGTCATTCACATATCATGTATTACAATTATTAGGTCATTTTTGTAGTTCAATTTGTAGAGTATGGCTCTAGAAACACCAAAGTAGGCTCGATTCATACAAACTGGCAAAAATGTAAACCTTGAATAAATATCATTATCTTGAATAAATATCATTGTTAATGCAATTAACTTTTCAAGTTAGTACAGACAAAATCCAGAGCACTAACATGTTCTAGCAATGCTAAAGTAAAATTCAATTTGTCTTTTGCTTATACACCATCCATATTCAAACAAGCAACCAAACTTAACTTAAAATTGAAAATTAATATGGCACTACACTTATTTACAAACTAATTTTCCCTCAAAAATTCGATAGGCCTATAGGACAATAAATTTAAATAGATTTAATAATCAAATGAATAATTATATTATTCGTTTATGAATACTGATAATAGATCATGTATTATGATGAAACTGCAACTCTATGCAAAAGAGATTTTTTGATGATGAAATATGTGTTATTGGCTGATATTTGGAAGATAAAATCTACTGATTGGCAAACATGGAGCTCCAGATTTTATGTTCTGCATATCAAAAAGATTAGGCTCCTAACAAAAGTTTGAAGCAAGGAAAAGTGATTCATCGCTTTTGAGAGACATCGAGTGAATTAAATTGCCATACACAGCCTTCAGACTCGCACTTGGTTGCTTTTGAAATTCATTACCATGGATTGTCCTCATTAAAACCAGCGACGAGAGTTCAGCGCGGTTGAAGTCTGTAGTGGAGGCGACTGCTCGACTAACATTACGGCTGGAATAAACGAGACCTTTTTAGCATGAGTCCGAATGTACTACTAACCCTTCCCTCCTACTCTCACACTTCAGCTAACTCACTCAGAGGTTTCTACATGAATAATTGGCTATGGGTGAAGAAAACGATCAAACACCTGAGCAGAATCAAAATGGCTACAGTTCTTTAAAAAAAAAAAAAAAACTGAACATGTTTACGCAAGCTAGAGTTGATAATGAGACAGTCTTGTAGAAGATAATTAAAGTTCAGTAAAGTGGACGGCCTTATTTAGTTAAAAACAGTTTATCTGTCAGTAGCGTGAAGTTATTGAGTTCAAGTGTATTTTTAGTCAAGGAGTCTGGGTTTATCTCTTAAAGGCTGTTCAAATTCTTGAGTTAATATACATAATATGCAAAAAATATATTGCTTAGAACTTTTCATTAAATAGTAGTCAAAAGTACACAATAATGATGCAAGAATAAATGTTTCAAACAGGGCTGTAGTCAAATCCACCTGCGAGTCCAAGACCAGATCTAGGCGAGACAGAGTCCAACTGAGACAGTCAAGACAGAGATAGGAGAAAAGAATCCTCTTCAAGACCACATACTTAACTATCTATTCTAAGATAATAATTTTGCATTATTATTTGAAATGATCAAACAGCATGTGTGCATATTAACAGCCTGGTTGTTTTTAATTTCACTACAGGAATAGAATATTTGAATTAGTGCTGTAAATCGCTAAAAAAAAATTAACAAGATTAATCACAAATTTTTTCTGTGATGAATCGCGATTAAAAACAAGTTTTTATACGTTTTATTATATTTTATAATGTAAGTGAAAATTATAGCCCTTTTTAAAGTGACTATAAACCTTTCAGCCCTACTGTCTAATCTCATAAAAAGACTCGAATGCAAAGGCTAACTTTTACGTTCGGGTTGGATCATGCCTGCCGTTAGCTAAGGGGAAATGATTGATGCCTCCGCGCAGCGCACACAAGCGGAGCCCGGCATAGGCCGGATCAAGACATTTACCAGGCGACCAATGTCAATCCCCATTCTAGATAGATTGTAAATTAAACCAATAAGGTTAATAGGGATGGGCGATACCACTTCTTTTTTTTCTTATACAATACCGATACTTTCAAGGCCAGTATCGCCGATACCGAAAGGCATTTTAACATTCAATATGCCTAAATTGGAATTTATTAGATTATATTTTTGTTTACACATGGTTAAAATGTTTACTTGTAGTGGTAACCATGGAAATTTACAAAATATTATAGGCCTAGTTGAACTGGTCACTGTAATGTAAATTTTCTGAAGGATTGCCAGTGATTGGCTGTCGCACCCATAAAATGCAACCTTTTAATTGCAGAACCATCTTCTGTTTTAAGCATTGTTCTGGGCTGCGTTTCACAAAAGAATAAATGGTTTCTTAAGATACTTTTGGGAAATGCAGCCCTGTTTGAATGCATTATCAGCATTGTGTGAAGTGTGAACGCTCTCTGTGATTGATTGGTTCCGACTTGCAGCATTTGAATGTGTTCAGATGAGCAGGAAAAATGGTTATACTACACAATTATTCACTAACATTTATTCATCCAATTCAATGCATATTGTATGCATTACTTTTCTTGTCAAATAAACAAAATCACTGGTAAAAAAAAAAAAAAAAAAAAAAACACTGCAGTGCTTTGATACTTTCGATACTCGACGACAGTATAGATATATCGATACTTCATATCTATCCCTAAACTTTAACCGTTTCTGATCAAGCAGGCTTCATCAATGGTTTTGCTTTGAAGGAGAGAAAAAAAAATTGCTGGCGAGGCCAATGACCAAGTCCGAGACAAGGCTAAGTGAAAATACCAACGAGTCCAAGACAAGTCCGAGACAATAGAAAAACGCCTCGAGTCCGGACTTGAGTACTTCAGCACTAAACAGTAGTGAGCTACAATATTGTCACATGCACAAGCTGCAAGTAAACATTCATGCATAGTTGTTGTGGATTTATGGACTGACATGTATACATGTACAAGTGCATGAATGTCAAACAGTTGCATTTCCTCAGAGTGACCTCAAAAGTTCTGTCCCAATAGGGATGTGTAATAGATCAAAGGGTCCTGTCACCTTGGTTGGTGAGAAAAATAGCTTCTGCATGTTTGTTTTGCCATGTGCATTTAGCATATGGCTTTTTGTTTGTTTCTGTTTCCCATTCGCTCTTCTGTCAGTCTTTAGTCTTGGCCCGACCCACTTGATACCTGGGCATTGGTTCACTTGCCCCACCTGTCCTTCCTCACTATGTGACTTGTTTCCTTCCCTATTTAATCTATCTGTGTGTTTTGGTCTGTGCTGGATCATTGGCTTTTACCCAGTTTAGGGTTTTTCCGGTCTTGTCGGTCAGTTCTGCCGGTCCTAGCCTGTGTGATCCCTGATGTTTCCCTGCCCTGGACTACGGGATGGTTTTCATTCTGTTTTTTTTTTTTGTGTGTGTGTGTGTGTGTGTGTTGTTGTTTTTTTTTACCTTGAATAAAAAAAGAAGTTTCACACTGCGTTTGAGTCCTCGCCATCTCTCTGCAAGACTTGTGTGTCTTTTGAACTATTCATTAAAAGGACCGTTCACTAGATATATTTATGAATATTCATGAATTGGACTACACTGGACATGTGCAACCTGCGAGCACTACCTTTTTTTTATTGTGTTTTGTAGCGGTTTGTAAATGTACAAGTCCTGCAAAGTAACAAATCTCAAAGTCTCCCACAAAAACTTCCGTCACTATGTTGAATATTTTTCAGCATTATGCCGCCCAAATGTACATGCAAAGAAAGACGCGCGGCTTCATTTGTAGAATTTAGGTATGTTTATACAACAACTATTTGCTTAAAACAGAGAAGTTTTTCATTTGAATTTTCTGCGTACAGGCGACACCAGTGTCAAAACGATCCCCAATCACACGGATCCGCAAAAAATACTAAAAACGCTGTATTCTGCTGCCAGGCCATTAGATGGTGATAAAACACTATAGACTGAACACGCAATATGCATACAATGCACACAAAGGAATCGATAAGAGGAATTGAAATTACAATTTTATAACAAGTATCCGATTCCAGAACTGGAATTGATTTTCCATGGGTGGATGGATGGACCGATCCTGAAGTCCAGGCACTTCTCCACCTTTATGCTAAGGAGGAAATCCAGTGTGACTTTGAAGGGACCAAGCAAAACATGATTATGTATTTCTGCTCAGCTAATGACATTGGGCATCAACCACACAGATTTTCGTATACTGTTTACTTTCTTTGTTTAACAGTTCTATCTAATAACGTATTAGATAGGACTGTTAAACAGATCGTAAACTAATTAAGACCAAGAATGGGAGTGCTGACATTTTCAGTGCCATCAAAATCCTGCACAACAACCAGAGCGGCTGGTTGTAAGTGACAGCTTATATCACCTCATAGTTCTTACTGGCAGTGTGAACGCAACCAGGAAAATGGACCTAGGGAAAACATCTAGCTTATGTATGTGATCCCGGTTCCCTGAAAAAGGGAACGAGACGCTGCATTGTCAGTCAACACTATGGAAAAGTATCTATCAGCTTAAAAATATCTGAAGGAAGACATACAGGCATACGGAAGTATCGCAAAGCATCAGCTTCTCGTTCCTGTAGTGGCTAGACACACAATTATTCATTATATTTACTGAATAATACAACAAGACCCCTCACAACAAATCTAGGTGACAAGGTGTGAACAACCTCCCCAAAAGGCAGAACAGACCCCTGGTTACCAAGGCAACAAAGATAAACCAGCAAAGATAAGGCGGTATACAAACCAAAAGAATGTGGAGAAAGTGTTCGCTCTCAACGGCATTCCCTATTGAAACAGACACATAAAAGGCCGTAAAAAAGGACTTCTCTCCATTAATTCATACACAAACCTTTCCATGAATGAACATGCATTTACCCAGGACATTGTTTGTATTATTACTGTTTTGTAAATTGTCTTTTGTATTGTATACTCTTTATTCATGCTTCACGTGTGCTTCAGAAACTGGCTAAGGCGAAGTGTTTGATAGTGTCGACTGACGAGAAGTTCCACATCGAAAGGGAAATTTATTTCTCAAGGGACCACCCAGGTGTCTAGTTCCTATATTTTGAAGCAATCTCATTGCTTTTTATCAGGCATTGGGATGCACTTCATTCCACCCTAGAGTCGCTCCACCCTAGAGAATGCTGCAAATGGATCCCCTAGTGTCTGCTGCTTCATCACAGAAGACTTCGCCACACCAAGATCCAGCAGCGACGCCAACCAGGGATACAGGTATTCAAATCATGCGTCTCCGTCAGGGGATTGAGAAGTATGTTGAGGAGTTTATTGAACTGGCACATCTCACCTCAATGCACACAGTATGTCTTATGATATTTTTTCGGGGAGGACTAACTGAACCGCTCAGTTCATTCATGCCCTTGCATGATCCTCACTGGACTTTAGAGCACTATATTAACCTGGCCCTTTTGTTGAGCGACTCATCGTTTACTGTGGGCGTGGTAGAGAAGGAGCTCCGTGAACCCACAGTATCCCCTCCTGCCGAGACCGAGTTCCTTCACGTCTTCTCTACTGAACCTGAGAATCCTCGCATCACGCCAGTCAGCGGGTCTGCCAACGGATCGGTCTATGGGCGTTCAGGGCTGATGTCCAGCTTAGCAGATTCCCTGCTAAGGTCCGCACGGTCTGCAAGGATCACCGTCCTGCCTGAATCTCATTCTGCCGAGCCACGTCCAGCCAGAGCCTCACGTCAGCCACGTCCAGCCAGAGCCTCACGTCAGCCACGTCCAGCCAGAGCCTCACGTCAGCCACGTCCAGCCAGAGCCTCACGTCAGCCACGTCCAGCCAGAGCCTCAAGTCATCCACGTCCAGCCAGAGCCTCACGTCAGCCACGTCCAGCCAGAGCCTCACGTCAGCCAAGTCCAGACAGAGCCTCACGTCCAGCCAGAGCTTCACGTCAGCCACGTCCAGCCAGAGCTTCACGTCAGCCCCGTCCAGCCAGAGCCTCAAGTCAGCCAAGTCCAGCCAGAGCCTCACATCCAGCCAGAGCTTCACGTCAGCCACGTCCAGCCAGAGCCTCAGGTCAGCCACGTCCAGCCAGAGCCTCACGTCAGCCACGTCCAGCCAGAGCCTCACATCAGCCACGTCCAGTCAGAGCCTCACGTCAGCCACGTCCAGACAGAGCGTCACGTCAGCCACGTCCAGCCAGAGCCTCACGTCAGCCACGTACAGCCAGAGCCTCACGTCAGCCAAGTCCAGACAGAGCCTCACGTCCAGCCAGAGCTTCACGTCAGCCACGTCCAGCCAGAGCTTCACGTCAGCACGTCCAGCCAGAGCCTCACGTCAGCCACGTCCAGCCAGAGCCTCACATCCAGCCAGAGCCTCACGTCAGCCACGTCCAGCCAGAGCCTCACGTCAGCCACGTCCAGCCAGAGCCTCACATCCAGCCAGAGCCTCACGTCAGCCACGTCCAGCCAGAGCCTCATGTCAGCCACGTCCAGCCAGAGCCTCACGTCAGCCACGTCCAGCCAGAGCCTCACGTCAGCCACGTCCAGCCAGAGCCTCACGTCAGCCACGTCCAGCCAGAGCTTCACGTCAGCCACGTCCAGCCAGAGCTTCACGTCAGCCACGTCCAGCCAGAGCTGGAGCATTCTTCCCCGCTGGTCCCGTCCAGCCCAGAGTTTCCTTCGCCGCTGTTCCCGTCCATTCCAGAGCCCTCACCTCTGGCGCCCTCCAGCCCAGAGCCCTCACCGCTGGCCCCGTCCAGCCTAGCACCCTCTCGGAGACGGAGGAGGAGGAAGAGGACTTCCTGCATCCTGCAATGCCTGGAGGCCCTTCCTGAGCCTCCGGTCAATCCAGAGACTGTCCACGTCACGTCTGCACAGCCAGAGAAGCTTCGCGTCACGTCTGCACAGCCAGAGACGCGTCACGTCTGCACAGCCAGAGACGCTTTGCGTCACGTCTGCACAGCCAGTGTCTACGGACAAGATGGCCACCTCCGAGCTAGTGTCTACGGACAAGATGGCCGCCTCCACAGAGTCTGTTCCTGTTCCTTAACCAGTGTCTGTTCCTGAGCCGCTTGCACTGCCTGAGCCGCTGTCTCTTCCTGAACCGCCCTGGTCTGTTCCCGAGCCACCTGCACTGCCTGAGCCGCTGTCTGTTCCTGAGCCGCCGGCACTGCCTGCTCCAGCCTATGTACCCGTAGCTGGCCCCAAGAAAATTTTTTGGGGGGGCAGTAGGTCCCGCTATGGGACCATGGAGGCCGCGCCGCCATGGTCTCCTGAACTGCCTGGTCCACCATGGCCACCTGAACTGCCTGGTCCACCATGGCCACCTGAACTGCCTGGTCCACCATGGCCACCTGAACTGCCTGGGCCGCCTGGTCCACCCTGGACCCCTGAACCACCTGCTCCGCCCTGGTCGCCTGCACAGCCGGCTCCGCCCACGCTCCACGACCCAGGTACGCCCATGCTCCACGATGGGACCATTGCATGCCCTGGTCCTGTTCCCCTGCACGGACCTGGCCCTCCATCCCTCCCCCAAGACCACCTCCGCTTCACCACCCTCCTGAACTTTTGTGTTTTTTTTTGTTTGTTTTTTTGCGTCTGGAAGCCGCTCTTAAAGGGGGGGCTCTGTCACGATTAGCCACTCACTCCCTGGGTTATCACGGACTACATTTCCCATCATGCACCTCCCTGGACTGATTACACCAAACACCATACACCTGCACGGCGCTGATTACACACACCTGCATCTCATTCACACACACACATATAAATCACTTCCACGCACCACACCAGTGCGAAATCTTGACTTTCCTGGCTGTAATTCTGATCGTTTATTACTGTGGATTATTTATTGCCTTGACCTTGGACTGTGTACACCGTTTCTGATCGTTCTCTGCCTACCTCGACTTGGATTGTTACTGGACCTTGCTTCTCGCCGCCTGCCCCGACCATTGCTTATTATCTGGTTTATCTCTGCCTTGTCTCCATTGCCCTGTTTGCTTTTGTTCATCCCTGCCTGTTTGACTACTCTATAAATGCTGCAAATGGATCCCCTAGTGTCTGCTGCTTCATTACAGGTGTACAGTAATGAATAAGTTAAGTAGAAGAGCTGGCTCTGTCTCAGCCACAGATGGTGACCTCCTTCCCAGACAAAAAAGGGAATTGGCTAAACATTAATAAGAGTCCTCGAAGACGTACAAGTCTCCCGCCTCTATTGTGAGTTTGAAACACTCTTCTCTCTTACAGATTGGCAGCCATTTTACTGGGCTGTTTACAATTCCAGAAGCCAAGTGATGAAGGAATGCTAATGAATGATGCCATTTTTCCTATTATTGGTTTTTTGTAAGACAGTATGTGAACCTAAATAAATAAACAAAAAAGACTGTGGCAAAGCAGTGAGGCAGGTAATTGCTGCAAAACTAATTAGGTAACTACTCAAGGACAGCTTGGGATGGGAAAACAAGGAGGAGGTGCTGTGTCACCAAAAGTAATTGGATGGAAAATACTCGGGAAAGTGTTGTATAAACAGCCGAAGTGGGGAAGTTTGGAGAAGGTTGAAGATTAAACTAATTAATGAGTGTGATGGGGCGCTATCAACAACCTGGGTGCTGTTCTCTCTTACATGAGAATCGACTGAGGCAAGCCCCAATTACCGTTCCTCTCAAAGAGCTCATGCGGCCCTCTGTTTCAAAGATGAGTAGGGTAAGAATCTGTGTCAACGAACAGAATGAAGAAAAAAGATGTGCTGTATGTCAGATCCTAAGAAGCAATTTGAAAATACTCCATTTATCCATGTACTGTATCCACTGGCCAATTATTCAGTCCTCGGGTTAGAGTTTGGTTAAAACTTTTTAAAACAAACATCACATCATACACTTTTGAAAAATAAAGCTTCTTTACTGGCATCATGGTTCCCTGAAGAACCTTAAACCTCTATGGAGCCTTTCCATTGATCAAAATGTTCTTTAGAGTTGAAAAGGTTCTTTAGATTATGTACAATGACCTTCACACTAAAAAACAAAACAAAAAAAATGTTTAAGAACTGTTCTCTGAAAGGTTATTTTGGAAAACCAAAAATGTTCCCAAATTGGAATCCCTGCAAAAACTCCTTTTTGAAATCTTTAAGAGTGTATAATGATCTTTGCTCATTTAAAATGATTCCTGGCAGCATTAAAGTACTTAATATGACTCATACACTATATTACGGGGCTAATGAAGACAAATGATACCTTTGTGTGAGGAACAGACCCAAACTCAAGTTGTTTTTAGGTTGATTCATGGAAGTTAATGAGACAAGCAGCCATGTGTCATTTGTTATAATTCAGTTAGAAACCAGGGGAATATGGCAAAAACTTTTTATCTTAAGTCTTAAGTTAAGATCTGGCAAGTTAATTTAGGATTTTTCACAAATTCATATTACAGAAGCAAATCTTAAGTTGATTTAGGATTCTTATCCTATCTTACAAAATCTTAAACTCCTCTATCAAGTTCGGAAATCAACTCTCAGGTCAAACAAAATAAGTGGTGCTTTTCTTTAAGTGAACTTTTGACAACCTTGGTAGAAAAGGCAAAGCCTAATCCTTTAATTTCATAGGAGTCTGTAATTATTTTGTCAGAGTTTTGTCGTCAAAGTGCAGGACATCATTTGGGTGTTTACATAGTCTGTCCACAATCAAACATCGCTGTTCTTGATCTTGTATCATTAATAAATGTGACGCCATTCTCAGACAGACCTATTATTATGTGATTTTTACAGTAATAATTAATTCTACCAGTAAGACTCAGGAGAATAATACTGTAACAATTAACCATTTATTAACAACCCAGCAAGCAATATAAAGTTATTAGGCATAGGCCCCGTCCGTAGCTCGCAATCTGAGAGTACGGACTCTGCATTTCCTGCCTGAAGACGAAGGCAGGGGTGCATCTGACGGTGGTGGTGGGGAGGATGGAGGTAAATGGGAGCGTCAGCATCTGCGAACTCAGACATGTGTCAGTACCTATCTTATATACCACAGTATAAGAAAACGATTGGACAGATGAGAAGGTAATGAGTGACGTAACAATTGAGCCTTCCCGGCAGAACTTATGCTAGAGCTTCATTTTCACCATTAGGGTTGTCCTAAAGTTACGACAGTTTTTAGGATTTTTTGTGGAGTTATGGGTGCTTCTGTAATACCCTTTTCCTATAGTTAAAATAAGATTATGCACTTAAGAAATGTCATTTTGTAATAGCTTTTGTCCTAAATGAGTTCCTCACTGAAATTGCCATGGTTACCAAACGGATAAGATAGGATTCTAAAGTTAGGATCTTTCTGTAATGCTTGGATTCTGGGTGTCAAATCTTTCTTTTGAAAGCCACATTTCTAACATTTGTAAAACTGTGTTTTTCCATCTTAAAAAATATCTCTAAATTATGACATATGCTCTCAATGTAAAATGCACAAAGGTTCTTTCACGCTTTCATGACCTCAAGGATAGATTATTGTAATGCTTTACTAGGTTGTTGCCCTGCACCCTTAATAAACAAAACTCCAGCTGCTCCAAAATTTAGCAGCAATAGTTTTCACTATAACCAAGAAGTATAGCCGTATGAGCCCGGTTCAGTCAAATACTGCATTGGCTCCCTATTTTCACGGTGTGAGTTTTGTGTCTTGTTCCTTGTTCTTGTCTGTCATGTGATTCCCTGTTCGTCATGTGATCCTGCCATGTGTCTTGTCCCATGTTCAGCTGTTCCCCATTATGTTGATTAGTCTTCCCAGGTGTTTCAGTTTAACCATGCCCCCTTGTTATATTGTTTAGCTTGTGTTCCCTTGTATTTAAGCCCTGTGTTTTAGTTCAGTCCTGGTGAGTTCTTGATGTTGTAATGTTTGCTGTTGTCTCCCTGTCCCTGTCCCTGTCCCTGTCCCTGTCCCTGTCCCTGTCCCTGTCCCTGTCCCTGTCCCTGTCCCTGTCCCTGTCCCTGTCCCTGTCCCTGTCCCTGTCCCGAGTGTTCTGTCGTGTACCCTGGATTACCTGTCTGTCTGTTTGTTTATTAAAGTGCTTGGGATTGGATTCACTTTTCGCTTCATTCCTGCCTGCATCATTACAACTATTAAACATTGCATTCATTTTAAAATATTGCTGTCTACTTATAAAGCCCTGAATTGATTAGCTCCTCTGCAGCTGAGTGAACTCCTATCGCATTATTGTCCATTATAGTCCTTCATGTCCACTACGATCATGGCAAGTTGATAATACCTAGAATATCAAAATCAACTGCGGGCAGTAGATCATTTTCCTCTATAGCACACAAACTCTGGAACAGTCTCTTAGCATTGTTTAGGAGGCAGACATAATTTGTCAGTTTAAATATTGATTAAAGACCCATCTCTCTAACCTAGCAGACACATAACACACTATCACATTTCAATAATTCAAATCACTTAAAGGATTGTTAGGCTACATAAATTAGGTCAACCAGAACCAGGAACACTTCCTATAACACCTGATGTACTTGTTACATCGTAAGAGGAATGGCATCTACGCTGATATTAGTCTGTCTCATTCTTATCCTGAGGTTACTGTAGTCAGCTAGATCCGGTCCATATCCAGAGAGCAGATGGTGGACCTTCATCCTGAGACAACCACAACACCCCTAAATGTCAGCAGAGACCATGACAACAAGCCCTAGAGAAAGATCCCCTGTGAAAGCCTCGTCGACATGACAACCCTACATCTATTGTATAAAGCGCTATAGAAAATAAAGCTGACTTGACTTGATTTGTGACCGAATCTTTTTAATGAATGAGTTGGTTCACGAAACTGGACTGAATCATTTGTTTTTGAGTCGGCCTGATTCAGTTCTTGAGTTCAACTGACTCGATCCAATTGCAGCAGTTGACATAACTTAGATTTTTATCTTTGCACACAAAGTTTAGAGGACCTGGAATGTAACACAAAAAGTCATATAGACCTTTTTTTTTTTTTTTACTTTAAAGCTCCAGTAATTATTCATTGTTACTGCATCTAAAAGAGGGACCGGTATATTATTCAAAACTTATTCTTTTGTATTCTGCAGAAGAAAGGAAGTCTTACTGGTTTGGAACGACATGAGGGTGAGTACATGATGACAGAATTTTCATCCTTGGGTGAACTAATTCTTTAAAAATTAAAGACTTTGATGATTTTGAGAAAATCCTCAGGGTTTCTCTCAGAACACTCAGTTAAGCAGCCAACTTAACTTTATTTAATTTTTAAGTAAAATCTATCTTTTTAAGTTAACCACTATAGTTTATGTATTTCAATGTGTTCCCACCTGACCTCCAAAAAAAGCTTGTTGGCAGGTACAAAATCCCAGTCACCTCTCTCTCCAGTTCACTGTCTATAGCTTGTCGTGGGATCTCTCTGCCGGTGTGAAGGCGCATTCCAGGGGTGTTTACATTCAGCTTGCTGGTGCGGGTCCCTCACGGGAAGCACCTTGTATCTCATTTAGGTGCTCCAGATGACGATTGAATGTTGATCGCTGCATCAGGGAGTGAGCTTTTGTCCTATGGAGAGGATGAGGAAACTGAGCTGCCCCCTCCGGGGTGGTTGTTTACACTGAATCGGATTCAGAGTTGACGGCCATATTTTCCCAAGCCGCAGCGAGCATCAGGCTCAAGTGGAACCCTCCACTGTGTCCTGAGTGCTCGCGGTTGGATGATTGGTTCCTGGGTGCACTCCGTGCGCTCCATGTGACCATCTCACTGAGTTGTCGCCGAACATTGAGCCCGTGGTCGAACCTTGCATTTCTGTAGGCCAGAGTTCCCCTAGAACAATTGTTCAGGCATGTTGCTGTCACAACAGATGCCTCCACCACCGGCTGGGGTGCCGTATGCAACAGGCATGCTGCCTCGAGCTCCTGGACAGGACTTCGACTGCAGTATCATATCAATTGCTTCGAATTACTAGCACTACTCCTTGCCCTGCGCAGGTTTCCGATCGTTGCTGCACAGCAAGCATGTACTGGTCTGGACGGACAACACATCGACTTGCGTAAATCAACCGTCAAGGTGGTCTATGTTCCCGTTGCATGTCGCAAATCGCCCACCATCTCCTCCTCTGGAGTCAGCATTGGCTCTAGCCGACACGCTCTCACGACAGCTCACGTTCCCGGGAGAATGGAGACTCCATCTTCAGGTGGTCTAGCTGATTTGGAACTGATTTGGGGACGCACAGGTAGACCTGTTTGCCTCCCAGAAGTCCGCCCACTGCCAGTTGTTTTATTCCCTCACCAAGAAGACCCTTGGTACGGATGAACTGGCACACAGCTGGCCCCGGGGCCTTGAAGGTGTATGTCACCGCTATCACAGCACATCACAATGCTTTTGATGGCTGATCACTGGGGAAATCATTATGTGGTCATCAGGTTCCTGGGAGGCCCAGGAGGTTAAAGCCTCCCAGGCAGCGTCGTATCCCCTCCTGGGACCACTCTGTCATCCTTTCGGGTCTACAGAGACCTCCATTCGAGCACCTAGAGTCATTCGAGCTTAAAATCCTGTCTTTAAAGACAGCGCTCCTGACCGCGCTCGCTTCCTTCAAGTGGGTGGGGCACCTAGAGTTCGGGCCGGCCCCAGATAAGTACCCAAAGGAGATTGGGCAGCACGAAACAGTGGTGACCGCCTGTGGCTGCCTGAGGCGGTGATGCTGGAGCGATGGAACAACAGGTGGGACAGAGAGCTCACTGCCATGCTCATGGGTCAAGGTGGGGTGGCTGCTGTTCCATGAGGGGACCGGAGACCCGCTGCCATCCGCCATGATGGGGAGGAGAAGGCAGACAGAGGGAACGGGGAACTTGCTGTCGGCCCCCATAGCGGAGGAGCCATCGCCGGCTGCCAGGAGGCAGAGGAGTGTGGAGCCGTTCACTGAGGATGTCCAAAACCATTGCATGGCACCGCAAGTGAGAGCCTCTCAGCTGGTTAAGGACTGAGCACCAGTGTGTCCGGAAACCGGACCAAGTTTTTTTTTTCACTCCACTCTCGTCTCTGTCTCTCCTCATCCTTCCAACTTCTTTTCTCTCAGCTCGTCTTTCCTTACCCCCAAGGTGTTACGGCCACCGTGACGGAGTAGAGCACAGTCTCTAGGTTATCCCTGGCCTGCTGCGAGGGGCGATGGGGGTATGTGGTAAGCAGGGCAGAGCCGAAGAACTGGACCGAGAGCCATGAGAACGGTGCAAGGCCGGTGGCGTGATTGCTAATGGGCGTCAGCAGCGCGCCACACCGGTATAGATTGTCTCACGGAGTAGCTCCGGATTGATGACAGTGAAGGACGAGAGAGGATCAGGCCTGAACTTTACGTTATGTTTTTTTTATTTTTTTTATGTGTGTCGTACATGAGGGGCTGCTGCTTTTACTTTACTTTTGTTTTGTTGTTTGTTTGTTTGTTTATTTGTTTGATATAATTTAAGTTTTGTTGAATGTTCGCCGGTTTCCGCCTCCTTCCCTAAACAACTAACCTTGTAAATGACACCCATTCAGAAACTTTCCATGCTCAGCCAACTCCGATCCCATTTCGTCAGATAGATGATGGGGTCTAAATACAACCTAATACAGCCTTCCAACTCAAGTAGAACCACAATCAGGAAGTGGAGAGAAGTGTTTGTTTCAGATATAGGCTTAACTTGACCTTCCTTCCAGGGCTATCTCCGCTAGAGTTGGATTAAGTCCCCATCCCCTGTAAGGGGTAAGTTTAGTGTTTGTTCCAGATACTTGTTGAGAAACTTGGTGGGGGGTCCTGCAGTAAAGGTTGACAGCCACTGGGTTAATTGATTGTGTCATACTGCAGCTACAATATATATTAAATGCACTCTGATTTTTTAGGTTACTGAAATGCTGTTTGAAACATTGAACCGTAAATATATTCTTATGTAAAATAAAATATACTGATAAGATCCAAATCCTTTATGTTAACTTTATTTTGGGGTTGGGGTCACAATTTAATTTTTTAGCATTTAGTGATTTTGTATTAGCACTAATTTCTTATTAACTAAGCACACACTGCTTCTCTCTTTGTGTATTAATGGATTAAATCTAACAAGCCATTTATGGAAAAAAAAATATATAATTCAAATGCTTTTGAACTGCATATGGACATCCATTAAAGTGATCTTTTACATATTTAGGTCACAGCTCAGACAAATAACAATGTCATCACTCTGAATGCCAAATGAATGAATGAGACCTAATGCATCAATGAATGCCATTATAACATACAAACGACTGTAGCTCTTCTCAAATTTCCCTGCCCATTTTGTCCCACTAACGTCCTGTCACAGGATGTGTTGTGGCATCTGTGGCAGTTTGTCTTGGCAAGCCATCACTGTGCAGGTGGAGAAAAAGATTAAAGAGTCAGATGTTACACACTCAGAACACATGAGCTTCAAGGCCACAACAAGGGCATAAATACTTTTATCAACCTGTCAGCGAATCTAGTTCAAATCTAGTTTTAGGTCTATTTTATTTACACAGTGGGGAAATAAGTGATTAAAAACAGTATAGGTTTTCACACACATTCCAATATGTTCAACGTATTCTGCAAAACTTAACACAAACATCTGTTTTCATTCAGAAGACACAAGTACAGAACATAATTAACTAAAGCCGTCACAATGTGAACTAAAAAAAACACATTTATCCATGTGTAAACATTTGTAAACAAAACTGATGAAACACTAATCAGAATCTTCTCAGGATAATACAAATAGGGGAAAAAACACAACACCAGATATTTATTTGATACAGTGGCTAAATTAGACCACCCACCACCAACACATTTGCAGACACACATTTTATTTTTTGATGGGGATAACAAAATCTGTTGTTTTGTTTTTAATAAATGCAACAACCGCAGAAACTTTAAAATAATAGCATTAACCACTGCAGCCAGATTTGACCTACAACATAATGTTATCCACTAACATGTACTAGTTAAATATTGACCAAAATGTTTTATAAACATAAATTATAAATCTAATATTCCTGTCATAATACAGGAGACAACACCAGTAAATAGTGAAACACTGGTGTTTATTTGGCCGGAACCGGAAGCATGAGCAGGAGAGAGTATATGGTGAGTAAAACTGTAATCAGATAGTTTGTGGATAACTTAGCTTGATGATTACTGGTATTTTGGTGTCTTTGCAGAAGCGATGGCAGAACGGGAGTCAGACGAGCTGACAGGTACTAGAGACTGGACAATGACTATAGCAGGTCACTATAACAGGTAAGTGTCTATAGTGTAGACAAGACCAGACAACTGACGTGAGGATGGTGACTGCAAATATAGAGCAAGTGATGATTGGGTGCAGGTGCTATGTTGTCACGCACAACACGCTAGTAACTCGCTAACCTGTTAATGCGCCACCCGTGTGCGCTGTTATTTATTTATTTATTTTTCTCTCGTGCGCCCGCGCCTTTGAGTTCATATAAAGCCCAAGTGAGTAAGAATCAGTCAACAAACAAGGTGAATAATATCTTGTCCTGTTATTGTCACCTGCACTTCATGTCACATGTTTAGTAGCCTATAGCCTTCTCCGTTGGCAATATAGGATGTATATTTGATAAATGCAAGGAGACGAGGAAGTGCCTCAGCCGTTCAGTGGTCAGTACAGGTTGTGGCAGGAAGGACACTAAATGTACCGTGTTACAAGCCTCTCCGTGCCAACAACAAGTGCAGCAATGCTCACTCATAAACTCCCCCTGTGGTCTTGGAGCTCGGGCTTCCCTGGAAGTGGAACCGTGGCGAGGCAGGATGTGTTTTATGGCCTCTGTCTGTTTCTTCACTGCAGAAAACTGTTGAAAGAAGTCCTCAACAGTGTCACCAATGAGGCCGCCTTGGGAGATGGGGGCAATAAGAAAGCAAACCTTCTCTCTGCATCCTTCATCTCCACAAATCTAAGCTACAGGTGTGGCTCCTGGACCACTAACAAGGACATCGCCTGACCCAGCTCCTGCACTGTAACCTTCATAGCCCGGAGGGCATAGTTGGTTGCCGAATGCAGTTCCTGCTAAAGTTCTGGGTCAGGACTACCCTCGTGCAGGTCTTTTAACGTTTTGGCTAGGTGTACCTGGAGGATAGCTATTATGTGCAGGGTGGATGTGTCCTGGACAGCAGCAGTGTAAGCCCTAGCAGGTAGAGATTAGGTAAACTCATATGCCTTAGACGGGAGGCTCGGACGATTCCTACAGGTGGGTGCGTTTTGTGGGCATATATGCACTGCAATTGCTCTCTCAACCAGTGAAACATCCGAGTACACCCGCACTGCCCCACTATCGAGGGTAGCGAGGACGGAGGAACCAGCCAAGCATGTTCTGGCCGTGAACAGCACTTTCCACGTCTTCGTGATTTCCTTGTGCATTTCCGGGAAGAATGGCACTGGGGCGGGGCGGGGCACGAACGTTCATTGTGCTCCGACCCCAAGAACCAATCATCTAGCATGTGTGTGTGCTTAAGTGAGGGCGGTGATACATACTCAAGCCCATAGTCTTCAGCATAAGCCCGCCCTCTGATGCTGCAGTGGATAACTCATTATTTTTGCAAGCCTCGAATGAGATGCTGCATACACCCAACAACGCAACGTCATGTGATGTTACATCAAGTGATGCAGCATCAAACTCATCCAGAAACCGGAGGAACTGAGCGTGCTGGGGAATGGGAGGTTGGTGGGGATTTAACCAGCGAAAGCGCTGCAGCTGAGGAGGCTCTCTGTCTCAGAGAGGGCTGCGACCGCAATGTTCCGATGGACAATCTCACAGCGAGAGCATGAACCACCCACAGTCACTGATTCAGCATGGGCACGGCCCAAACACTGAACACAGTGATCTTGCCCATCAGAGGGAGAGAGAAATCTTAAATAAGGAAATTTCTCTTTTAGGCTGCTGAAACACCATGGGGAACTGTCTTGCACTTATCCGTAGTAAGGAACTTAGTTATAGGAAATGTTAATAATCAATAATAACTTTGATTTATGAGTTATGATTAACTTGGCATATTTGGGTCAGTTAATTGGATTGACTTGACATGGTTAAATTAATATAACAATCAATCAATCAGTTTGTCCAACAAATTCTTTTGATTATTAATTTATTCTAAGAAAGGGTATCTTGCATGGCCACAGAAGAATAATTATTTCTTAGCATGTACAGCTCTTTGAGCATGTAGCAAGGTCAAGATCGTAAAATACTTTGTTTGCAAGCAGTGAATCAGAACCAAATACATAAAGTGCACAAGTTTTATTAACTAAATCATAGACATGAATAACTAAACAAACATACATAAATACATAAATACATATGTAGGAAAAAGGAGTGAGAGATGGAATGATGTAACGATGGATAAGATCCATCTAACTATGAGAAGAACCAACAGCATTTCATTTTCACATTTCATTGAATTGAATACTTGCATTTGTAGTGGGAACAATTCTTGAAGTTGTGGAAAATTGAAGTCGTTGAGGGTTCCGGCAGTGGCAAGTGGAAGTTGTTTGAAAGTTATCTTTCTCCATGAGTGGATGGCTGGTTTGGTCAAGGCCTGGGCCCTGGGCCCTGTTGAGGCCACACTGAGCACCCAGGAGAAGTGAGGAAGTCGGAAGAGTGAGTGATTGGAGTCGTTGTTGGTTGGAGTCGTGGTTCCAAAACTCCTGAGATTGTCCTTGGTTCTTTGTGAGAGAGTCTTCTCTCTCCTGCATGTCTGCATGTCTGGTTGGATCAAGGCCTGCTTAGCCCTGGGCCCCCGTGGAGGGGGAGGGGGTTCCCCAGTATCACCAGAAGCAGTGTTGCGGCTGGATGATAAAACTAAGAGAGCGAGGTCACATGTGGACTGTCTCTAATAAAGCCTGAGAAAGATCCAACCCCTAAGGGTTGACTGGACCAATAAGCAAGGTGAAATGTCTGAGTGGGAAGGTTGCTCTAGTTAATTTACGAGTCTTTGTCCCAAGCGTAATTATACCTTCATTAATGCTCAGATAGATATAACACTTCCACAGTGCATTCTAGGATAAGGTGATGTACATCAAAGTGTGAGTCATTAAATTAGGATTAATTTGGTAGGAGGTATGATACAGGTGAGGTTACATTGATAATTAGTTGGTTGTATACCAAGGTACATACCATAATATATACATAATAGTACACGAGACAGTAAACCATTTACACTGTTTCTTTCACAGTTTTATGCATGTTCATTTATAGATCTGTATTAAAGATTGTTTCTGTCTTCCCATTGTCTCTCTCTTGCGCATGTGGCCACAGGAATGTGGTCGTAAAATCTCCTTATCAGCCCTGTAACATGACACTGTTTCAGCCCTGGTGTTCGTTTCATTTGGGATGTTAGTTTTGGGGTTTCATAAACCTTTGTATATAATGAATAATTAGTGTGTGTCTAATGGGTCCAGACCCTACAGTCGAAGGAGAGACCGCTGTATGGTGATGGTGATGATTTGACTTGGACTAGCATTAATAGGGAAGCAAACAAAAGAGGGTAACGAAGGAGGACAGGTGGGGCAAATTAATCAATAATCAGGTAACCAGATGGTTAGAAAATCGACAGGAGAGCACGTGGCACAAGGAAACACAGGACACGTGCCCACACCAAACATGACAAAAAAACACAAGCACATGGCCATTAAAGTAAATCACAAGACGAAACATGAACACGCAGCTAATGAAAACACTCATAAGCCACGTGTTCACACAAAACATGACAACATGAAAGCATGCAGCCAGTGAAAAAAACAAGCTGCATCATAGCACAAGACAAAACATGGCATGAAAGCACATGAAACAAGGCACACAGACAAGACAAAACAGGAGTGTCAGGGATCTGTCACAAAACCAAGAAATAGACTAAACAGAAGTAACAGAACCCTGACACCTAAGGATTGAAAAATGGGTCCTAATGATTGTAAAAAAAATATATAATAGTTTAGGAGACTCCTGCACCACTACAGTACATATAAAACATCTTGGATTGTTAGCCACAACAAAAGAAATCCAACCATCCAGAGAATTATATTCCATGTATTTGATTTAGGTGGCTTGTTGTTGAACAAGGTAAACAAACTCTATATTTTCTAGAAAGTGAGATTGATTATGCCATGAGTTGTTGTGCCCATGGTATGCCACTCAGAATATAGATAACAGGAATTTGCATGTCAGTCCAGATGTTGGAAAAAGTTTATTTTATTTATAGACAATGGAGTTGTCAGCACAAGCCGTTTATTTACTGCCGTGAGCAGATCCCGAGATCTGGCAGTTTGAATAGTGATGATCAGACAAAGTTTTGCGCTGCAGCTCATGAGCTATATGGAATTTAGAGATGAGGACATCTTTTATGTGAGTCTGAATAACATGGGTGTTCCTAAATAAAAAAAGGCATAAAAAGGTATTACTTTTGAAAAAATGTTTTAAATCATGTACACTCATGTGAGATAAAGACTCCAGTATAATAAAATTGTCATGTGCTGGCAGACTAAGAAATCCAGGAGAGACGGATCTAAATGGAGGTTCACTTTAATAAAATAAATGAAGGTAACAACCAAGTAACACAAGGAAACATGAAATAAAACTGAAAACAACTACACACAACATGCATGGAAGGACAACAACTGACAATGAACATAGGAAACGCTTGGGTAACAAGCTAGAAACTGTCAAGGTTCTGTCACTCCTGTCTAGGCTATTTCTTGGTTTTGTGAGAGAGCCCTGACACTCCTGTTTTGTCTGGTCTGTGCCTTGTTTCATGTGCTTTCATATTAATCATGTTTTGTCTTGTGCTGTTGTCTTGTGCTGCTTTCATGTTGTCATGTTTTGTGTGAACACGTGGCTTATGAGTGTTCTCATTAGCTGCGTGATCATGTCTTGTTTCGTTGGGGCACATGGCTGGTGATTGTGTTTACTGGCCGTGTGCTCATATGTTTGTCACGTTTGGTGTGAGCACATGGATTGTCATGTGTTTCCTTGTGCCGTGTGCTCTCCTGTCGATTGTCTAACCCCGTCCATCAACTAGATGCTAATATATGCTATCCTGATCGTTTTTAATACTTTTCCAACTCCTGACAACTACAGTGGTTTTGACGGAGAAAGATATTTTTATACCAGGGTCTGAGCTTATGCCAAGGGTATTGTGAGCTCGTACCAAGGGCTTATTGAGCTGGTGCCTGCTTACGTCACGTGGAGAAACAACTTCCAATAGGAAAATTCAACTGCAGTAGCTACCGTTCAACCTGAAGAGGGCAGCACTCAGATGTTTTTACACCATATATTGTAGAATTAGAACACTTTATACCCAAATGTCAAAAAATTTACTAGAAAATATGAACACACTAATAAAGCCCCAGTCTTACGGATCATCAACTAAAAAAAGTTGCTTTAGGGTTTAGTTACCCTTTGAATAAAAGCCCAACTCTGCACCTGAGTCCTCGCTCCTTTCACTACCCCCACACCTGACAGAAACACTAGAAACAGCCAGGAAATAAAACAAAAGTCCTGACAAGACATGTGGAACATTATAAAATAAAATCAATATTCTACATGGGGTGGAGGCTGCCATTTAGAGATCACATGAAAAAAATAATTTACTTCATTTTAAGAAATTATCCAAAAGGCTTTACCTCACATCATATGAGCCATGATTTTTAACTATTCTAATAACCTCTGATAATAAAGCTTGAAATCTGACCTATTTTGTCCATCTGAATTTTGAACTAGGATTTTTATTTCTTTTTCATCTGAACATTTTAGATGTAATTTTATAATTACATAATTTCACCTCTAAAAACTTCAGAACAGGCGCTTACAAAAACAAATCTATAAAAAACAAATGTCAAAAATAATTATTTTTTTGTCACATGTCTGGAATTTATTTACAAAATTAACCCAAAACTACAAAATACACCACAAACTATTTTGTCTCTTCAATTCAATTTACCTTTTTTTGTCAAATAGTTGATTGTATTAGAGGTGTGATGAAGAATGTGTGATGAAGACTGAATGAGATAAAGAGAGTTTTTAATGAAAACCAAGAACAAGAAAAACTACACACATTAACCATTAACACTGAACAGAGACCTGAGAAAACTAAGGGCTTAAATACACAAGGATGATAATCAACAGAACAGGGAACAGGTGCTAAATGTATTATAAACCATGGTAACAAACTTTTTATTACATGATGGGTCACAGTTATAGTGTTGTAAAAATGCAAGAATTTACAGAGCTTTATTTTGAATTTCAATATTCATTTCAATACAATATTATTTTGAAATATACTTCTAAATGTCTGCAGTCCCTATGTAACAGACGGCACAATTTAGTAATTGTGGTGCCACTAATTAAGTGATACAAAACAGTTGCAAGTGTTGTACAAAATACACTCATCTTTGCACCAATAAAAGGTGCAACATGTTTTACTACCAACTTATATGTAATGTTTAATTAATTAAAAATGACAGTAGAATGTTTTCCAGAACATCTCACGATTTCGGGGCACGTGAGTTCCTGGACATGATGCATGATGGGATACACTTAGCCTTTGCTTCATAGCAGCAATAGGCTACGTTCAGACTACAGGTAGTCAGGTAGATTTTAAAACCTTGTGGAAATGTATGCTAAACGTAAAAAAAAAAAGGTTTCAACTTTTTTTAAAGTGTTTATGCTGCCTTTAAAAGTTTAGTCAGCTTTTGTTTTAGTCAGCAAAATTGTGAGGTTGTATTAAGTGACAACACATAAATATTGATCAGTAAATGCACATAGAGCACTCAAATTTGGTAAATGGATGCTCATGCATGCTTGCTTGACAAGAGATAACCAATCAGGTTAATTCTTGCATTACACTCCAGGGCTGCATCTCCCAAAAGCATCATAAGCCTAAGTTGACCGTAGATACCATTGGTTGCAATTGTTCTACGATCAACTTAAGCTTACTATGCTTTTGGGAAATGCAGCCCAGCACTTTGAGCTTCTGCAAGAGCCATTGAGGATTGTTCTCGTGCATCAAACTTGAGCTTCCGTTTACCATATTTGAGTGCTTTGCCCTTGTGTATGTTCCCTGATATATTGTCACAATGAGTCATAGTTTTAGATTCATTATCAAGGATTTTTAGTTTGCTTCTCTTTGTTTTCCTGTTTCCGTTGTTTCCCTTTTGTCATTAATTACCATGGTTATTCATTATATGATTAATTAAATCACACCTGTTAGCATTTGAGTTTGATATCTTGTTTATAAGCCCTTCAGTTTGTTTAGTTCTTTGTGTGGTGTTGGATGTTTTTTAGTACACACTGTTGCGTTGTATACTCTCGTTGGATTACTGCTGTTGTTTTGTTATATTAAAGAAAAAGAGATTGAGCTACATCTTCTTCTTCGTCGTCCTTTGAGGACCTACCCACGACAAAGTTTATATGTGAATAAAAGCTTGACTTAAATCTGTTCATCAGTGATCTGTTCTCTTCAGAAGACTTGGATTAAACTTAATGATTTACAAGGATTTATTTTACAATTTCTTTATGAACGTTTTGAACTATTAGAGTTTTGGGTGAACAGACTTTCAATGGAATCTTTCAGATTGTATTAAAAATATCTTCATATGTGTTTCAAAGATAAATGTCCTATGGTTTCGTAATGGCATGAGAGTGAGTAAATGTTAACAGAACTTTTTTCTTTTGGGGGGGGGGGGGGGGGGGGGGGTTCTTGGCCACAAACACATTGCAACCACCCCAACTTACCCACCTCATGTCTGGCCCAACTTACATCTTAGATACGGAGCCGTGCCTGGAAAGAACCTGGAATTAAAACAAAATGTATCCTATTTTATAGACATTGTCAATTGTTTTAGTCTGTACTGTCTATAATCTATGAACGTTTCCTCTAGTGCCAATTTTACTTTTTAACTTTTTATTAACTGCAAGAATAAAATTGTCAAATGTACCATGTTGTGGAAGCGTATGAAAATCCACATGGCAGAATTCCATCTGCCACCCATAATCCATCAAGTGGACAGGCTTCTAATCAGACAAACGACCTCATCAGCTCCATCCACCAGTTTCTCGATCTCCATCGCATTGGGCTGTAGGGAAAATGAGTGGCTTGGGGAGGATATAGACATCGAGATTGGGCGACTGATTATATCTCTCTCTGTCTGAAAGCGATGGAGAGGGAGGTGGCCCTGGTTAAGACAGACCAATCTGTAATTCCCCAGGATGTTAATGAGGCCACTGGGCTGGTGATGAATGCTGAGGTTAAGACCAATGATGAGCTCTTGCCTTTATCTCCCGCCCTTGTCGCACAAAATACAGCATGATCCTTGCCTTCTCGCCACTCAAGGCCCTTTATAGATCCATCACGGCCTTTGATTATTGATTGACTGTCGGCAGAAAAGCCAGGGCATCGAGAGGTCGTGCCCTTCTCATCTGCCACCACGCTGGCTCTATCAAGATAAGCCTCATTCTTCACCATTCACCTCCCATTGTGGGGCCTGCAGTCGAGCGATCGTACCCTCCCACCCTCTGGATAACCTTGCAGGCCGGCTGTTATTCTTGATGTCAAGGCAC
Organism: Meda fulgida; assembly: GCA_030578275.1. NCBI lineage: Eukaryota > Metazoa > Chordata > Actinopteri > Cypriniformes > Leuciscidae > Meda > Meda fulgida. The sequence continues at coordinate 22,342,199 of CM060636.1, forward strand.
TGGAAAAAGGTGATATTTCAATTCGATTCAGTGGTTTTAATGAGAATGTGTTGGGAGAAACTGGATGGATTGATTTGTTTTGTCTTTGGTTCGTCCTGTTTCTTTTACTGAATGAGGCACGTAAATGGACAGCACAACAGAAGCATTAGGGGAAAAAATTATAGATTATGATGAAAAAGGAAGAAAAATAGTTGGAAGAGAATATGAGGTTGAACATTTTATGGCACGCATGAATAAATATTTGAGCAAATCAGAAAACATTAATGTCACATGAATGCACTATTTAAACTTTTATATTCATTACCTACTCATAAATGATCCAGAATGAAGGTTTGTAGTGGTACAAATTTATGTTACTTGACATTTATGGCCCTCTAAATAAGATCTTTTTGACTAACTATTTGCTGGGTTTATGGTATATACAAAGCTTGTAGCTATAATCAACATGCTGCCACATGCGTTCATGTGGAGCAAGGCTATTTAACTAGATTATTGTGTGTTATATTTTAGCTTTCAGTTCAGTTTAAGTTTGTATGTTTTGAAAATGACTGTTTTGTTCATTTAACATAATACCACAAATTATTCAGTCTGCTCATGATGACATTTGATCCTCATATACTTTATTTTGCTGACCAAGTGTCGAGTTGTCCATGAGCAAGACACCTAACCCCAGCTGCTCCCGACGAGCTGGATGGCGCCTTGAATGGCTGACACCGCCGTCGGTGTGTGAATGAGTGAGTGAATGGGTGAATGTGAGGCAAAATGTAAAGCGCTTCGGTGGGCCATTGGGTCTGTGAAAGCGCTATATAAATGCAGTCCATTTACCATTTACCATTTGTTGCAATTATCGTATCTTACTTCTGGAGAGCTAGAACATAGACACAGTTGAAAACAGATTTCCCAAATGAGCAGTCAGTTATGCAGACTGTCCTTCATTGTGTTTTTTAGACTTTTTCAGATTAATCTCTGCACAGGTTTGCGGCAGGAGGAGCACTCGCATGATAGAATCTTTCATAAAGTCTCCTTTATACATCTGGTGAACTAAGGCTTCTATGTGCCGCCTGCAGCCAAGGGACATGGTCACAGGAAGGGGCGGGTGTCAATTTCCTGTTTTATCGCTTCAACAACGCAACCTACACATCTCCAGCGACATCTGAAATGAGCTTAACCAACCCATGCAGAAAAATGTCAGCCTCCTCCCTGTCTCAAACTGATTTCCAACCCCTCTCGTTCCTCAGAACTCCCCACTCCTGCTTATTTACACACTAATGGCATGTTGGCGGAGTGAAGAAAGAACACCTACAGTCAGTGGTGTGACCCGGTGAAATGCAATAGAGGAGTGTAATATCCTGCCAGTGTGCCATTCACCCAAATGGAGCTTGATGCGGGTCGCAGTATCTACAGGAAGGTTCTCAGTGAGCAGTAATGCTGGGCCAGATTGATAGCATCCTGGAGGAGCAATAAAAAGATGCTGACTGAACGAAATCACATCTCTGAGTCGGCGTTCATTCAGCTTTGACATTCAAATGCACAGATTCTGAGCTGCTTTCGTTTGCTCAATGTTTGCGAGGATTCATTATAAAGTTTCTGATTTTCTTTCATGGGTTGCTTCCAGAAAAACAACACATTTTTTTGTGCCCACCGTCTTATCATCATCCAAAGCTTCACCATCAAATCAGTGGGCTTTTTCGACAAATTTTAATTACTTGATTGGCAAGGTACATTAAAAGGCCACCGTTGAACATGAAGTCAAGTGTGATGTGACACCCCCCCCCCCCCCCCACACACACACAAAAGCCGCATTTTGACTTACAGTAAATTAGTAAAATTGCATCCCAATAATTGGCAGGCTACAACAATTTAACTTTGGCTATGTCTACATTCATCTAGATACATTAAAAAAATTGTGTTTTCATTTCAAAATGTTTTCCATCCGCACTAGTGTTTTCAAAAAGTTTCCAAAAGTTGCTAGTTCACACTGAAACGTGTGAAAATGCTTAAATCATGCATGCATTAAACATGATAAAAGCTACCTGAGATGATACATGGAGAGACCATACATAATGAATGTCTCATGCTATTCTTCTGACATGATCATTTTATAAGCAACATGTCCCACTACTTACTGATGCATCCAGGACACACTCAATCACCATTCCATGTATGCTATAAAATGCAATTACCCTCATTTTTTGAGGCAAAATTGACATACTCGTAATTGCAAGAAAATGTTTAGTCATCTTTGCAGGAATGTAATGGAAAGATTGTACAAAGTAACATTTATCTTCAGCAACACTGTGAAAGTAAATAGCACATAGAAGGCACATGCTAGTATAACCATAGTTTTATATGGATACAATATGAGTCACATGACTAAACATGCCTCATCATTTTCGAATACTACTGTTTTCACATTCTACACTACAACATGAAAACTAGGTTTTCAGATTTATCCACAGATGTATCCAGTTATTTAAATAAAGTTACAAGTATGTCCAACTTTATCCCCATACATACAGTATATTGTAAACATTAACACCATGAAACAATGTGTATTGTAAAAAAGTGGTACAAATGAATTTGACTTGCAAAAGATTTGTACTCAAAATAATTGTGTGTCTTTGGCTCTTATCAGGCCTGTTTCCTGACTAAACAAAGACCATAATTCTACTGCAGGCACATGGTCATATTTTACTCCAGACACACACCATGGAATTTCCTCTTCTCTTTATTGACTCGGTTATTTGTCATTCTCTTTGCAAAGGTGCCTGGCAATATTTCAGCAGACGTGTTGTTACTTTTTTTAATAAAAATTCTAGGTGCGAGGACACAGAGGCCCATGAATACATATAAAGCAGGACTTGATGTTCTTTGATCCACTGATAATTTTACTTAGGCTTTAAAAGAGCCTACGAAGCGTAAAAATATTCTTAGCAGGCCCTAACGGTGCGTTAACACTCCATGCCCAATAATTAAAAAAAAAAAAAACACGGCCATATAACAAAGACGAAAGCTCTTACAACAACAACAAAACCCTCAATATGCTTTAATGTGCTTGAGTTAAGACCGAATTGCAAAACGTTTTTCATTTTGGTGTGAAGAAAATGCTGCCTCTACGAATTCTGGAGCCATTCTTCACTCTGCATTATCATTTTGATGTCCGCCATCTGTTCCCCTTTCCCTTCACATCTCTCACCAGGTTTGTTCCACCAGAGCGCCATAAGGCAAGAGAGGAAGGGAGCAGGTGAGACTGTGGAGGATACGTGGAAATAATGAGAGCTTAGGTGAAGAGGTGGAAATGTGCTTGTGTGGGAAGCTTCGCTCCACGACCTTTTTATTATTGGTATGTTGTGTTTGGATTACTTACAGCTCTTTGTCAGACATGAGCGTTCATCTGTTTATACAAATAATTTGAGCAAAAGATTAATGTTTAGCACTTATTTCGACATACATACATAAATTCTTCTGTACTTCTTGCATTATTTTAGTCCAACATCTTAAAGGAGCTGGATCCGTTTTGCTAATTCAACCACATGTGCTCTTTCCAAAACACTAATAGGGCAATAATGTCAGCAATACTGAACTAAGTAAAAACGTTGGTTTTAATCTGTAACCAAAGGGTTAGTTCACCCAGAAAAGTCCCATAATTTACTCCACCTCAAGCCATCTTACTGTATATATGCCTTTCTGCTTTCAGCCAAACACAATGGGAGTTACATAAAAAAATATCCTTTTATAATGGGAGTGAATAGTAACTGAGATTTTGAAGCCCAAAAAATCGCATCCATGCATCATAAAAGTAATCCATATGCCTCCAGGGGGTTAATAAATGCCTTCTGAAGCGAAGAGATGCATTTTTGTAAGAAAAATATCCATATTATATCCACATATATATGGTTAATTCAATATATAGTTCATTCAGTGATGCCATCTTTCTCCCATGGTTAAACTAAACGTCAACATTTTCAGCCTCAGAACGGGAACATTAATTATGTGTAGTAAACTACAGTAGTGTTTCATTCGGTTCAGCTCCTCCAGCTGACTCGTATTCTTCACAACAGCTATAATCTAATGAGACTGGCTTGTTACACTTTTCTAACTAGATCATGCTGTTTCCTGCTAGTGCCTAGATTTTGATGTTGATCATATAAGATATAATGCGGCTATGCTGTTGTTCATAATTGTCACCTTGTTTGTTTTGTTTTTTCTCACTTTCATCCTTTTTTATGGCTAAGTATGTTTATGCACTAGATTTTTTTTTATAGTGAAGAAAAACAAATATTGTCATGTCTAACAATCAATCATAAGGTGATTTTTTTCGCATACTAATAATCGGCCTTAATAAGGTTAAATCAAAGAAATGAAATATGACAAGACATCGTTTCACTGTAGCAACTATAGGCAGAGAAAAAGGCGAATAAAAAATGAACTCACTTCTGTGTTTTGCTTCATTTAAACACAAGTTAACATCAAAAGTTAGGCGGAATATTTCAAACACATAAAATAAAATTCATCAGAGTAACTTTTTAATGGCGCTGGATAAAAGTCTCCAATTCAACGTTTCTCTTGTAATACTGCACTGGATGAACAATCCTTAAAAACATTATTTTAAAAGTCTTTATATATAAACTTTAAAATTCTGATGAAATCTGTGATCGAGACTGAAATAAACTCTTTCCCCGTCATTTCCTTCCCAAAAATGAAACTCCATGACCCTTGTGAACTCATCCAGACAGAAGAAAAGCTCTCCCATCCCCTGGGATTCACATTCCCCCCACTTGTTTTATCCATAAGCAGTAGGTTAATTTAATTACTTTTTGATAGAGAGCAGTCAATTTCACAGTCAGGCACCTAGCAGAACCTAAAAATTGTGGCCCCATAGGTATGATATATGAGGCAATAACCTATAATGTAATGAAGTCACCTTCAGAGCAGGACCTCTGTCAGTGAAGTAATAATGAATTATAACAAGCATAATAGTATTTGGGTTTGACATGGCAGGCGCTGGGTAAAATGAAATAAAAAAAAAAGAGTTACACTCTCTGGAAACCGAAAGTTCACCGGCAAATCCATCAGGCTGGCACTTTCATTGTGGATCACACAAAAAGACATATGCTAGGGCAGTGGATCAGTCGTGATCCTCAAGGTGGTGTTATTTGAATGTATAGAACAATTTGCATAATACGTTTAAGGGTTTCTTGCATTATTTCTCTTCACCCAGGTGCCAAACAGGGCCTTTTATAGGAGCATATACATACATATACACATACTATAGTCTAATTACAATATCTTTTGAAGAACTTCTTTATTATTGTATTATATTATTTCACATTAGCTATAATTGTGCTTTTAGCAAACAAGTGATGTATATTTTGGAGATACAATGGTACAGCTGTATTTTAGTCCTACTTTCTTCTACTATTGATGTGTAGATTTACCTTTCTGTTGGCTGTTTGTTTAAGCTTGTGATATTGAGCTTAAATTATGCAATACACTCAAAGCTCTTGTGAGAAAAAAAGGGGAACCTCTTGTCCAGATGATATTAGAGGTGTATCTATTTGATATTCATTGGCATGCTGGTGGCCAAATTACCCTCACCCATCACTAATTAGACTCTGCGTGTCTCAACAACCATATGTTTCTGGTGTGTCCAGGCTTCTATGTCTCTCCCTCCCTTTCTTTCTGTCTCAAAGTTGTGGTGTCCGTATCATATTTTATTCCACCTTGATCTGCTCTTGGCCTTGCATCACCATTCAATCATTTGTGTGTAAATTATGAATGGCGGGAGGGGCTTTGTAGGTTCCAGTTCCACCCAAACCTGGTGTGGTCCAAAGAAGCAATTCTGTGAATTTTCTGAAAACGAATGGCTTACTGATAAAGACCAATCATTAGCGCATTTCTTTTTCCTGTTTACAACATGACAGCAACTGCAAGTTAAACAAAAATGAGTGTTATGTCTTAGTAAAATGGGCTGAATAAATTCAGTTCTCTAATCTACTAAAACTAATAAAAGAAAGTAGCAAACAGCATCTAAATAGGCATATTTTGACTTTTTTTCTAGCATTATACATCTGCCGACTAATCTAATAACAATTTTGCAAATATTTGTGTCAGCTAATGTCTCTCACTTTTCTGCTTATAAATAATGCAATGTATTTACATGTTTTGAAGGCAATTAGTTTGCAGAACTAGAAAGGCCTTCATTCCAAAACAGCACATCGGTAATTACTGTGCTCCGACTCTAAATCAAGAAACACTTTTCCTTCTGAAAGGAATAACAAAATGGAAAGCATATAGATGTGACGGTCATATAACAAAGCGGGGATAGTGTTGTTTTGAGCCGAGAGGCCGTCAGATGAAGGACCAGTGGCTGCTTGAGCTGATAATGAGTCTCTCCGCTGTCTGAGTGGACCTTTGTTGGGTTCACAGAGACTTATTACAATGTCACCTTACTCTCATCTATATGGAGGACAGGTTAGGACATCAGTGTTGCCAGTTAAAAAACAATATTCAGTGCCTCTGAGTGGAAAGTACAATGGTTTTCATTTAAATGTTAAACAAATATTGGCTATCATATAAAATAATTGGCCTGTTGATGACACCCAGAATCACATGCTCCCTCCTATTTACATTTATGCACTGCATTTGGCAGACACTTTTATCTAAAATGACTTGCATTCATTTACAGTGTGTTGATGAAATGATTTGATACTGCTGCTGTCACACAGTGTGGCTGTAATAATCGCTCGAAGATGAAGTATTCAAATAACACCATTTTTATTAATCATTCCACAAGGAACACACAGGAGTAATAAACAGAGACAACGGTGTTGGGAAAAGTTATTAAAAAGAAATGCATTACAATATTGCATAACTCCATTAAAAAGTAACTAATTACTTTTAATGAAAAGTGATGTTTTACATTAATTTTGCATTACTATTTCTCACTTGGGCTGGATTTTCTCATTTGCTTTATAACAACAAATATATATTTTTGGCAAATTTAAAGGTCCTTTCACACCAAAAGTAAAATAAATAAGCCTCAGGCTGCAGTAAATGCAAATTCACGCCTGCACAGTAGAGGGCGCAGCTAAAACAAATCTTTCAGTTGTGCTGCCATTCTGGATTGTAGAACGATAGGAGGCAAAAGTAAAGCATTACTTTACTCGCTACCTAAAAAGTAAAAGTAATCTAATTACGTAACTCGCGTTACTTGTAATGCGTTATCCCCAACACTGAGAGACACAACCACATAATACCTAGCCGATAACCGATTAACTCAAAGTACAAACTAAGGGCTATAAATGCAGGGAACAAACAAACGAAAATAAACAAGACACAGGTGCAAATAATAAGTAACCACGGTAACAAACAAGGACACACAGTAATCAGAAACCAAAACTAAACAGAGATGGCAAACAGGAGCTGACAACAAAGGGTGGAGGTCTTGGTGGATGGATAACGTAGCTGACGTAGGACGAAACCCTTGGGAAACCATCGGAGGAAGAATACTCGGTGGAGCAGACAGAGGGAGGAGCCAGAGTGGAGCCTTGGTGAACAGTGCAGGCAGAAACTGGGGACCAACTAAGGCGGAAGCCCGCGAGGTGAAGACCCAGGCGGAGCCGATGGCCCAGGATAACATGGCTGGTATGGTAGGCTGAGGCAAAGCCGGAGGAACGAGGGAGCCTGGTGGAGCCTTAGGGTTGACAGGCCACATGGAACCAAGGTAGTGCTGAGCCAAGGGCGATCCGACAGGCTGAGCTAGAGTTGTGGGCCTGAAGGCCCGATTTGAAGCCGGGGAATCCTCATCTGCAGCCAAGCTAGAGATCGGGAGGCCTGAGCGGGAGAGCTGGACAGAGCCAGCTGAGAAGGAGAAAAGTCGAGGAGCTGGACAACACCAGTAAAGTTGACGGGAACAACAGAGGATTAAGGATTCCGGATGGGACTGGGTCATCAAGGAAGCCCAATGGGTCAGGCTGAGGAGGAGAAAGTTTGGGGGTGGAAACATGCTTTGGAAATGGTTCCGTTAACCACAAATGGTACATTAACCTAAATGCTAAACTAATATTTAGCATTAAAAAATAAATAAATACATTTTAAACAAACAGATGTAATGCTACTAAACAGTGTAACCATCATGTAAAACATTTCGGACACAGCCTCAGTTTCCTTGGTCCTCATTTACGAAATAAGAGTATGACAGAAAATTGGGCGTATGGTTGTTCCCACGCAAAACTTCGCATTTATCAATATGGACATGAGAGGTGGCTACCACACCGGAGCTCATCAACTGATCATTAACCCTTAAACAACAAGATTAGAATGACAAATTAAAATTAAATTAAAATATGTTTTTTTAACAAAGTTCGGGAGGAGCACGTTCAGATAGTTAACATGGGTGGAGAGCACTGATCAATGGAAATCAATGATAAGAGGTGTTTATAGATTCAGCAGTCTCGCCTCAATCATTTGACAGTTTAGCAGCACCCCTCCACCACTCCTTCTCCACTCTTCTAGTCCTAACCACCAACATACGGGGGGAGTACTCTGGGTTTAGGCCGAATTCCGAGCTCGGAGACCTCCCCCTGGACAGCATGCCAAATACGCATTAAACTTTACTCCCTCTAATTGTATGTAAGTGTGAACTTGTGAAATGAAATTAGAATAGTTGGTTGTCAAAAATGACCGACCATAGGAAATGAATGGCTATTACTATACAGCATAAATACAGAAGACTGAAATAAGAGGTTGAAATGAGATCAGAGCCAGATGGATCAATCTGTGATAAAGCACTCCTGTTTATTTTTATAATTAATTTTTTTATTGAATTTTAATGTGGAACAAAATGCTTTCTCTGTATTTGGGTTTGACTGTAGTAATAATGCAAAATGTGTACACTTAACCCCCCCCCCCCCCCCCCCAAAAATAATTGTATAAACCTTGACACAAATAATTTAGGAATTTCTAAAAAAATGCATTCAAATCCACATCTTAAAAGTAATTTTGTCCAAAAACTACTAGAGAATTCACTAGCCTCTCCATAGAGTACTATAACAGGCATCTAGTGGTAACACCATGAAATTACATTGTTTTATTTTATTTTCTGTCAACAGATGTCACTAATCTGACTTCAAAAATTTGTGGGTGCTTGCCAAAGGCAAAGCCCCAACTATTAGCTATTGCTGTTTTTATTCCGCCAACGGTTTGGCGCGCAACTCCTCCAGCAGCTTTTGTCACAGACCCATAAATGATGCGTCACATCGTGCAGATTATTGAGGAATGGTGTGTTATGACTTTTAGAAGCGATAGGGGGTACGGTGTTCGCCCCAGGGGCGAAAAAGCGCCCGAAAAATCCCATAGACTATCCGGTATTTAGCACTTTAGCACGGTATTTCGAAAAGTCTCGAAAGTAGTCTCGAAAAGAGCGAAAAGGCTACAACCAAATGTAAACAGCCCCCTTTTCCGTTTCCGGTAGCGCAGTAATTTCAACGAGCAATGAGTCCTACAAAAGAAATCAATGCGATTTTACAAAATGCCAAATAAATGCCCCATGAAACGCACGTGTTTCTCCTACTATTGTAGATTGCATAGGGATATTGTATTGAGCATAACTCTGGATCACAGTGTCATAGAGACAAGGGGGCGGGCTCATTTTACTCAGACGACCAATCAGTCTCTCAGAGTCATTGTGAAGCTATCAAGCCACGCCCTAGCAACCATTTAGAGCACCCTAGCAACAAGTTCCCTAGACTTACTTTGAAAGAGATCAAAGGGATATCTTTGGATAGAAGTGTGATAGGAACATGAGGGTGGTCTCGTTTGACTCGAGGCAGCAAACAGCCAACCCTGAATCACCTCAACACTTACTGGCCACGCCCTAGCAACCATTTAGAGCACCCAAGCAACCAAAATCCAAAGAGGGATATCTTCCATTCCAATAAGTACAATCAAATCCTCTTAAAAATACAAAATAAAAAAATATTATTGAACAAAAATATATTACATTGATTTTACTGGGGGGGGGGGGGGGGTTCATTTTCAGGTGTCGGGTGTTACACCCCCTCTAGGTGAAAGGGGGCAACATGAAATAATCAGAGATTTGCAAGGATTTAGAACAAAAATGTATTTATTTTCTTAATTTGGGACTTATGATTCAGGAGCTGACCAACCCAAAATAACAAACAAAAAACAACCTTGTCTTTAAACCTCTTTCCTAAATCCTAACCCCTAACCCAAAAGAAAAGAAAATGAGAATACAATCTGTAAACCTTACTCCCTAATCAAAAACAGACTTCAAACAGTTTACAATAAACAAAGAGAATGGCGTCAAGCTCCCTACTTCCCAAAAATCAATATTTACAATATATTTACAATCAGGCAAACAAACTGAAAAGGGGGGTCCAAATCAGTGTTAGTAAACAGGTAAAGGGTAAAATATACAAACAAAACACAGTGTCAAACACTCAAAATACTCAGCACTTTATAGTCACAAACTCTCTCTGCTTAACACAAACTCTCTGTGCTCAAACACAAAACGCACTCTGTCTATAGAGAAAATGACGACGTGTCTTTTAAAACACTGCACCAATCAGGATAGAGCATCAATCACTGTGCAGGAACCAATCAGATGGTGTTCCAATCATCCTGCAGGAACCAATCAGATGACGTTCCTAGACAGACATACATAGAGAGACTCACAAAACAACAGAGAAATAACCAAATACAAATCATAGGGTCGTAATACCCCCACACATATGAGTAAACATGGTTATAAGTTTACAAATGACATCTGGACAAAGAGTCTGTAATAACATTGTCAACACCTTTCTTGTACTTAATGTGCAAATTAAAACTCTGAAAAATGAGTGCCCAACGCAGAAGTCTCTGGTTTTTGTTACACATATGCTGAAAAAAGTCTAGTGGACTATGATCCGTGAACACATCAACGGGTTGCGAACTAGGGCTGGGAAAAAAATCTATTTGATTTTAAAATCGAGTTGGTAGGTCAAATCGATTAATATTTTTTTTTAAAATTGATTTTTTCGATTTTTTTTCTCCCCCTCTTCAGTATAGCGTACATACATTTTGCATTCGCCAAATCTTCCTTCAGGGTTTCCGTAGCACGCTCCCTGCGACGCAACTCTCTGTCCCTCCCCTCCCCCGAGGGCAACGCATTTTTTTTGTTTTATTAGCTCAATCCAAATACATTATAAATAATTTGGATGTTGAACAATCTTTGTTTCACGCTGCACAGTGACTTTTTAGTTAGAGAAAGGGTTTGCCTTTGCAATTTTGTTTATGTTGATGCACTTTAATTAAATACAATAAATATATATTTTTAAAATATATTTACAGTTCGCAGTTATTTTGATTTAAATGGAAGGGGCGGGGGGGATCGAATCATAAATCGAGTTTATCAAAAAATCGCAGATTTTTTTAAGGGGAAAAAAAATCGCCCAGCTCTATTGCGAACTGGAACCAACATAAACTTCAAAATGTTGTAGAGCTAACAAAAGAGCTAATGCTTCTTTTCTATTGTACTGTAATTGAGTTCATGGCGATTATATTTCTTTGAATAGAAACATATCGGATTGTCAATTCTTTGGTCATCTTCCTGCAGTAGGACAGCACCAGCACCCGTACCATTAGCATCTACTTCAAGTTTAAAAGGTCTAGAGAAGTCTGGGGCAGCCAAAACAGAAGCATTGCACAACAAATTTTTCAAAGACTCAAAGGCAAGTTCACATTTAGAATTCAAGTTAAAAGACACAGCTTTACAAAGGTTGTCTGTGAGGGGTTTCACAACGTCAGAAAAGTTTTTACAGAAATTTCTGTAGTAGCCAGCCATTCAAAGGAACTGTCTGAGGTCTCTCTTAGATTTGGGCACAGGAAACTCAACAATGGACTGAACTTTAGATTCTAAAGGGCGGACGGAGACATGACCAACCTTTTTACAGAAGTATGTGACAGTGGCATGGCAATTCACATTTTGTCAAATTAAGTGTAAGATTAGCAGCTTGCAACCTTAAGAACACTTCTTCTAGGGTTTGTAAATGACTACTCCATGTATCGGAGTAACACACTACATCATCGAGGTAAGCCTCACAATTGTTCACATTGGCTAAAACTTTATGCATTAAACTTTGGAAGGTAGCTGGAGCGTTTTTGAGGCCGAAAGATAAAACGTCATATTGCAGAAAGGCGTCTGGGGTGGCAAAGGCTGAGATCTCAGAAGCACACTCAGTAAGCGGCACCTGCCAATACCCTTTTAAGCAAGTCCAACTTAGTTACAAACTTAGTTTGTACTAAGTTACAAGTTACAAGCGCGTCCAATCCGATCAATACAATCCTCCATTCTGGGAAGAGGGTAAGAATCTGACTTTGTTAACTGATTAACTTTCTGGTAATCAGTACAAAAACGTGATGTCCCATCAGGTTTTGGAACTATTAAACAAGGAGAACACCATGGACTAGAGTTTGGCGCAGCCAGACCATTTTTAATGAGATACTGGGTTTCGTGGTTTCATTATCTCACGCTTTGCAGGATTGACACATGATAAGCATTTTGCTTAACTGGACGATAATCACCAACATCAATGTCATGTTTCAACACATTAGTCACAGTAGGTACATCTGAGAAAAGTGTAGAGTATCTATCAGTTAACTGTATCAGTTCACTTTGGGAAGTTCTGGATAAATGTGAAAGTTTAGAACTGAGACTTTCAAGAGTTTCCGAATTCTGCAAACGAGCACCAGAAAGGCAAGCACTTCCTAAGTGAAGATCATCCATAGAAGGAGAATATTCAGAAGGAACCACATCCAGAAGTTACAACAGCAGGAGTAGACAATGAAGAGTCGGCAGAATCTTTAGAGTTAGGTCGAAAGACATACAGCATGTTTATGTGGCATATGCGAGTCTTTCGCTTTCTTTCGGGAGTTCGTACTACAAAGTCAGTATTACTTAACTTTTCCTCAATCACATACGGCCCCGCAAACTTTGCTTGTAGAGCTGAGCCAGGCAAAGGTAGCAATAGAAGAACTTGATCACCAACCTTGAATGAGCATTGAACAGACTCTCTGTCGTATCTGCCCTTCATACGGGACTGTGAGGTTGCTAGTGACTGCTGTGCTAGTTGCCACACTGAATGTAAACATTCACGAAATGAACTCACATAATCTAGCTCATTTTTAGAAGGGGTAGCCGACTGATTTTCAGAGAGTAACTGTTCTTGTAACACCTTTAATGGTCCCTGCAGACAATGTCCAAAAACTAACTCGGCTGGACTGAATCCAAGTGATCCTTGATCAGACTGAATAAACTTGGGTAGATCAAAGGTTGCTCAGAATTTTACAATTGCTTGTACAATTGCAGGGGTCTTCAACGAATGCAGTGGGATGGCTTCTAGAAACCTAGTAGCAGAACACAAAGTTAATAAGTACGAGTGACCAGACTTAATTCTTGGTAAAGGACCAACACAATCAATCACAAGCTTCTCGAACGGTTCATTCATCACTGGAATAGGCTTTAAGGCGGCTGGTGAAATAACCTGATTCGGTTTTCCAGCAACTTGACAATCATGGCAAGAACGACAGTACTGGGACACAGTGGACTTCATTCCGGGCCAGAAAAAATGTTTCAAGAGATTACTATAGGTTTTCTTAATACCTAGATGACAAGAAAGTTCATGATCATGAGCCACACTCAGCACATAGTCTCTTTAAGACTTTGGAAGGACTACCTGAAAAACAGTACTCCAGTCATGCTTCAAGTTCTCAGGACTCCATTTACTCATGAGCACACCGTCATCTAAAAAATAAGCAACAGCGTGATCTTGTAGTTCGGACTTATCAATCACAGCAGAAATAAGTGAAGTCAAAGTATCATCAGCATTTTGTGCCTCTACTAACTGTTTTCTGTCAAAGAGAAAGTCAAATCTAGGTCCAAAGCTCAAATTCTCTGAACGAACATCTACAGAATCCTCAACATCTGGGAAATCTGAACTCATGAACGAGTTAGAGAGATCAACTTTATTTTCAAACCTGCGAGCTTGCGCTCGAGTCACAACACAGGAGTGGAATACACTGGGTAATTCCTGAGTCAACACATCATTTTCTGATGCACAATGTACATCAGTAACCTCAGGAAGGCAAGAAACTTTACTTCCGGCTAAATCATTCCCAAGAATAAGAGAGATTCCTTTCAGTGGTAACGGAGTACGAACTGCCACTTTTACTAAACCAGTCACAATGTCAGAACTTAAACACACAGAATGCAAAGGAACTCTGACCACACCAAGTTCAATTCCCTGAACTAAAACATCCGAATTACAGCTAGACTGTGAAGAAAATGGGAGTACATTTGCCAGGATAAATGACTGTGCAGCACCCGTATCTCGCAAAATACGTACTGGTTTGGTTTCTGAGTCCAATTCAGAAAATGACACCGTTCCTTCACATACAAAAGGTTCAAACGAGGGATCAAAAGATAGCAAAGAATTGGAGCGTGAGTACGCACAAAGGCTACGCTTTTCTCAGATTTTTCCGCTGCAACACTCTCTCTGCTTAACACAAACTCTCTCTGCTCAAACACAAAACGCACTCTGTCTATAAAGGAAATGACGACATGTCTTTTAAAACACTCTGCACCAATCAGGATAGAGTATCAACCACCGTGCAGGAACCAATCAGATGGCGTTCCAATCATCCTGCAGGAACCAATAAGATGACGTTCCTAGACAGACATACAGAGAGACTCACAAAAAAACAGAGAAATAACAAAATACAAACCATAGGGTCGTAACACCGGTCACTTTTGACTGTGAAGATAACAAGTGTGACTCCCAAATGAGGAGCACCAGAGGGTTAAAAATATTACAAAGTTCCCTTATTTTTCATTTTTGTTGTTCTGAATACCGTTCAATTTAAAGGATTTGTTGTACAGTGAAGGGAAATAAAATAGCGAGGTTAACGGGTGTTTTTGAAGTAAGATATATTGGTAACGCTTCCTTTTAGGTAAAGTACTTACAGTGTACTTACAGTGTACTTACCTAGAAAGTACTGGCTAATATAAGGTAAGTACATAGGTTAGGGGTAGGTTTAGGGGTAGGTTCAGGGTTAGTACCTAGTTATTACCCAGTAATTGTAATTAGTAAAATAAGTACTGAGTATGTACATGGGCAACTGGACTGTAAAAGGAAGCGTTACCGATATACTGTATTTCTCTTTCATGAGATTACGTCCTCTTGGGCAAGGTTACATTTCTCCATGTCATACTCTAAGGACAAGGCTTCTAAAATTTGGGGCTTGATATTTAAATGACGATTGTTTTTTAAGCCACCACATTTATCAACATATGATCATTCGTACGATGGAATTGGCAGCATACGAATGTTTCATGAATCACACATGAACCCTGTTGTAAGATGATTTCATGCGCTCAGATCTGCGCTTGTTTCTCTATTAGATTGATAAAGGAGGCCCCAAGTGTGTGCCTGTTAGTTACCATAGCAACCTATTCTGTCCACTTGCCCCTTGTTAATTCACTCATCTAGTCTGAAGCTGTGTCGGAAATCGCCCCCATATACCCTCATTCACTATTCTCTACATTAGTCCACTAATATAGTTCACTTGAGGGAGTGAATGAAAACAAGAAAGCGGAATCGCTTTTGCATAGTTTTTTTTTTTTTTTTGAGTCTTTTTAAACTTAGCAAACTGGCCACTCCAGTGGTAAGATGAAAATATTTTATCTTGATCTCTGTCATGGAAAAATATGTATGAAACTTAATTAAACAATTTAGTAATTAATTAAAAAGGACTTTATTTCCTGTATTATTTATTACACTGTGCGTAGACCAGCGTTTTGGAAAATGGATGGATGGATGATTCAGCTGCAGACGCCATCTTCTGGTCAGATACGGGAATTCATTTGGCGCACGACTCTTACAGTGCATTGTGGGTATTCTCTAGCCGTTGAGCGTTCTTCGATTTTACACTCGTAATAACAGTTCATTGTGGGATTGAATGAGTGCACTTGATAATGTCCACTATGGTTACCGACACCACTAGCTGTCCCCTCCAATAGAGCCATATTTAGGGGTATGGGGCCATTTTTGACACAGCCTGTGTGTACATACTCCCTGTACAGTTCAGCTCCTTGTCCGCTCTTACATCTATGTTAATGGTTAGTGGTTGTTTCTCTCCTGCTTTTTATATTCTCCTGTTATCCTGTGTTTGTTATTTTCATCTATTGCTAATTAAAGTTGACTCCTGCATCTGCCTCAACTAATCCTTGCTGCAACCATACGTGACATTAACAGAGCACAGGGAAATTTCGAATCTGAAGGAATATTGTGAAGTTTCTCTGGGTTTGGTAATTTAGATGAACCTGAACCAACCTTGCCATGTTATTAAAAAACTGTCAAAATATTACATATTTTTAAGATATTTTCTAACTTGGGGTTTACAAAGATCCTTTCTTTAATATCATTCCTGTTTTATGATAAGAATATATAAAAAATAAATGAAATTTTAGCCTTTTAATGTACTGCAACCAATTACCACCTTGACTTTTTGTTTTAATTTAAGCTCTTTTAAAATTTAAGATGAAAGATTTAAGATTAGATTAAAATTACTCTAAACTTTTCATCGTATAAGAGGTGTGCTCAAGTTGTTGTCTATATCCATTTTACTTCAGAGATCTTGGCAAAAAAGTGTTATTGACTCTTACGTATATTTTTCTCTTAAGTATTTCCATGTTTCTACATGTACATGTGTGAACAGGAAAGATAGAGGAACTAGTATATTCTTTCTGTACTGTGTATACATTCACCCCCAAAAGTAAAACCCTAAATCTCATACATCACATTTAATCTACAGTATATGGGACCCATCCCATCCTCCAGTTGTACTGAACGTCATCATTAAACTCCTAGGATCTACTATCTCACTCACCTCTGCGGTTCATGTGGGCTTAAACCAATTAGCGAATCCTCTTTATCTCAAATGACCAATAAATCAGTCGGCCAGTGGACTGTGAATTGGCCGCACACCCAAATCTATAGAGCATGTACGAAGGACGCCAGAGCTCATGATTAATACCAACCGAACAGCCTCCATAACGGCACAGAATATATGAATAGGATGTGTATGTATATATTCCATTTATATGAGCCCATGCTTCATAAATCACCTGTAATATGTGGTAATTTGTGGCCAGGAGGACGCAAATAATACAGAACCATTCAATGGTGTTGATGTTTTTGTGCAGCTGATTGCATTGTTTACATGCCGTTTACATTAAATCTGGTTGTTTTTCATCAGCACAAAAGCTTGTAATTCACGGTTCCATTTTATGTTTGAGTGGCACGCAAGACTTCAAGGAGTATTAGCGAAAGCCCCCCCATCTTTCATTTTACAACTCAATTAAATGAGACGAGAACTGTGGCGGTGTATGTGATTAACTTTTTAATCTGGCCACAAACTATGAGATGCATTTTTGGAGAGCAAATTAAAGTGACAAGAATTCGCCCCGAGTAATTTCTGTTGATAATCTACAAAGTGAGTGCAACACAATCAGACAGCTTAACAATGGTTAATTTTCTCATAAAAGGGAGATAAATGAAGCTTTGATGACTGAAAATGATCATGAGTGTGCTATTTGCAGCTGAAAAAAAAACAGCTCAGTAGTACTGTCGCATATTCTGAAGATATCTCGTCATACGCCAAAGATAGAATTTTTTTACGTCACTGACCAGATGCCAGGTCTCTAAAACTTAACAAACCATTCCTTTCCAGAGAAAAGAGGGTGTTGGGCACTTCTCAGAATTGCTGTCATTAATGAAACTCCATAAAACTGGCTACATGAAGTAAATGCTTCAATACAGCTTTAAAATATTTTCTGTCTACTCTGAATGCATCCAGCCTTGCCACACAGGGTCAAACACTTTTACAAGCAGCTGGAGGGAAGGACGTTACTGAGTGGCACTTTTCTTGAGGAGTTATTGTGTTATTGCTTAGATGTTTCTTCTATATTCTTGCCAACAATAAGCCATTACCTGCCACTCTGCAAAGAGAGACACTTTTATTTTATTGAAATGTTTTGGAGTACATGACAGCTGACCTCTTGGTATTGAATCAAGTGGACAGGGTTTGAAAGCATTGAAAGTCCTTTCTTTCCTTCATTGAAAGCTAATTCTAGGACTATTAAACATTTAAATGTCTTAAGTGATGTACAACTGGTGTCATAATAAAAGTATAAAACCTGGCATGGTGATCAGAATCTTATTTCACCTGAAAAGAGGTTTATTTAGCAAAAAATGACTTGATGTCAAGTCAAATTTATTTGTATAGCACTTTTCACAATACACATTGTTTCAAAGCTGCTTTACAGAAAATTGTGATGTTAATGTTTATATCTGCATGCCTTCTAGTCACATTTAACAGATTAGAGCTGTTATAATATTGGTACTGATGTATATACTGATTTCAGGTACAAGCTAATTGTGGTTTATTATGATATTGTTAGTTATTAATAGCAATCGTTTAATTTTAACAGGAAGTCCATTTGTCCATGCATATTATTTTGCCAGTGGTGACAATTATGTACACAAAAGAATATTATTATCAATAGATGCATGAAATGAGCAAAATTTTAGAGATAATGCTTAACCACAATAAATTTAAGACTGTATGATGTTCTAATCATGCCCATCCAACTTTACATTTCCCTCTAATTGTATTATGCAATTACCCATAACGTCAGGGTGAGAAATATAATTTTTTTTAATTGTATTCTTTTCTCTGGGGAAATTAGTTGAGCATGATGTTGTACATAATTACAAGATTCAAGCCAAAAAGCTCTTTTGAAATATACTCTTCAGGGCTGCACAATATATCGGAATTATCGAAATATCGCAAATGTATCGAAAGGCTTGTGATAACTGCATGATTTTAATACTTCAAAAGATTACAAAAAGTCCAAGTTTTAGGTCGCCGCAGACAGCAGAGACTAGCCACAATGACTTGTGACATGCTTAATGTTATTACTAGTAAATACAATAATCGAAGTACTCATACGCACAGAAAGCCGCCTCTCGGACAGCATGTGTTCCCTAATTCAGTTATCTTTTGCAGATTATATGGCCAAATGCACAACAAAAATTATCCCAAAATGCCAGTATTCACGTAAACAATGTGGAGTAAAAAGTTGAGAAAGAAAGTGCGCGTGTTGGGTCCGTGCAGCTCTTTAAGAGACAGCTAATAAACCTGCTTCCGTCTCTGTGCTTAATGTTATCAAACAACAAAAGACAAAGAGAAAATCACTCACTGCTCTTGACTGAATAACTTTTGTTGCTTTAATAAGAATCAGTATATATTTATTTTGCTTAACCAGCTCCATATGTTCGGTTTTACTGATTTATTAAGCTTGTTCAGTAGCTCAGCTGGTACAGAATTGTATTTTTGAAGTGGAGAGCTCGGGTACGAACCCCGTGAAAGACGAGTCACAATAAAAGAGCTCAAAGACAAGAGTTCAAAAACAAGTTAAAATGCCATGGTTACGATTGTGTTTTAATGTCGCATTTGCTTTTGTTAACACTACCGGTTAGGTTTAGGGTTTAGTTAGGTGTACGTTCCCTTAAGAAAAATATGTTTATTCAAGTATTCGTATACTTCTTTTAAACTAAAAATAAGAAAGTATACTTTCAGTCTACATTTTATATACTTCTCAGAAATATACTTTATGTAGTTCTCAGAAATATTCTTAAAATTACACTTAAGTGTACTTGACTTATAGGGGAGAATCGGGCCGAATGTAACACGGGACGAAAGTAACAAAGCGATTTTCTCAGAGCCCTGACTACATTTGCATTTCAAGCTATGAAAGCATGTTAAGCACGCAGCCAGTGACGGAGCTGCCAAATATGACGTGATTTCCTAATCGTTTTCCGCGGTTAGGAGTACGGTAAGTAAATTACTGAAGCGGTACTTTTTTTCGAATTACAAGTTGTGTTCTCCTTTCAAATGTCACAGTAATGATCAATCTACAGGTTATTTAGTGCTGTAACAAATCATAAAGTTTGCCTTGTCAGAGTTTTTCAGTATACAAGTAATTCGGGTTAAAATGTCAGGAGTTGCAGTCGAGTAACACTTGTTACTTTTGTCCTGCTGCTAATGTGGTGATTTTCTGTTGCAGCATTTCGTGAGCTTAGGATTATAAGGTTCCATCTCCACTTTTGGTCGAAATTGAGTATTTGACATAATCTTTTCCATTAGGTGTTTATTAATGTTATTTTTGTAAAAAAAAAAATTTGTTAGTAGTTATTAATAAAATAAAAAAGTTCCATCTCACAAAACAGCAGGGATGTAAAAACTTTGATGCTCAATATCTCAGAACTACCCTAAACGGAGATAGAACTGTATAATTCTAAGCTCATGATTAATTAGAGCATGTTTATGTAATATTATATTGTATGTAATATTATATAATGTAATATTATAACAGAATATGCCAATAGTGAGGGTCAGAAAGACAGAGGTCTGATTCAGACAGACATGTATGAGAGTGTGTTTCTTAGGGCAGCTGCAAAGTCTTATGGCATATACCATGTCACTTTGCTCCGATACTGCAGGAGGAGGGCAGAGAACAGTAGGGAGAAGACTAGACCACTAGGGTACAGGTCACACACCAAAGTCTTCTCTGTTGACCAAGAGATGAAGCTGGAGGCTTACATTAAGAGAGCAGCTGATATTTATCTTGGCCTATCTCAGGTCAGTGTTGTAGGCCTACAGTAAAAACACTCAACATGCAGCTCACTTACACTGCTATTACTAAAACCTTATCAAAATGTGAAATTTGTATATTCTTTAAATATATTTTTCATTTTTATTCAAATTTTTATTTTTATTGACATTACATTTAAATTTTCCACTGCTGCAACATGTTAAAATGTCTTAATCATGTCATAAATAAACTCCCTCTAAAACATTTTTTTTTTTTACTGTTTTAGGTGCGCAAATTTGCATATGAGTTGGCCAGCAGACATGGGTGCATGGGATGGGATGCCACCGAGATGACGGGAAAGGACTGGCTCACCTCCTTCCTAAAGAAACAACACATTATCTATTCGCAGAACTCAAGCCACCAGCATGTCCCGGTCCACTAGCTTTAACAAAACAAATGTGTCCTCTTTTTTTAACAACTTGCAGACAGTTCTAGTCCACAAATGTTTTGAAGTAAAGGACATTTGGAATGTGGATGAAACGGGTAAAGTTTACAAATCATTAAAACTAAAAAAAAGTTACAATGATTCAGTGGTTTAAAATACATGGGACAAATCTATTGTTATATAAAATGTAATAAACTGTAAACCTTGATAAATACATACTGCAGCCTACACAGATAAATATACAGATTATAAAATAATAAATATGTAATTATATAAACACACAACACACACACACACACACACACACACACATATATACCAGCTATAATACAAACATACAAATGAACAAAAAAAAAATATTAATAGTCAAGTGTATTTATATAGCGCTTTTCACAATATAAATTGCATCAAAGCAGCTTCACAATATCAATCAAATAACATAACAATGTTTGTTTCTTAGTGAAAAAACATCCACGTTTGGTAGGGCTGATCAATGGTATTAATGCTTGGTTAATTATTTTGAATATCCCCAATTGAGCAAGCCAAAGGCAACAGTGGCAAGGAACCGAAAAACTCCATAAAGTGACCTACTGGTGTCCTAAAACTCCATCAGGTGACCTACTGGAGAAAAAAAAACCTTGGGAGAACCCAGGCTCAGTCGGGGGCCAGTTCTCCTCTGGCGTTTATGAACTAGAGGCCGGATTTACAGTAACTGTAATTTGATACAGAATTTTGTTTTATTTTATCACTTCGGGGTGGGTACGCGAACCGGAATCACAACGTTTTATCTGTAGAGTGGGAAAGGGATCCTCAGTTGGCACTTCAGCACTGCGTTGTCATCGGGTCCAGGCAAAGCTCCTAGTCAGATCTGAATACGGCCTGGATCCGGTAGGCTGCGGGAAAACCTCGGGATAAACAAAGACACTAAAATTAGCGTGGATGCCATTCTTCTTATGATGATGTAACGAGTACATCAGGATTTAAGGGAAGTGTTCCCAGTTCCGCCTGACCTAATCTATGCAGCCTAACATTGAGTTATAGAAGACTATAATATATTATGTGTATGCTAGGTCAAAGAGATGTGTTTTTAGTCTAGCTTTGAACTGACAGAGTGTGTCTGCTTCCCGGACAATGGTAGGAAGACTGTTCCAAAGTTTTGGTGCTAAATAGGAAAAGGATCTACCGCCCGCAGTCGATTTTGATATTCTAGGTATTATCAACTGGCCCGAATTTTGAGATCGCAATAGACGTGAAGGACTATAATGCGTTAAGAGCTCGCTCAAGTACTGCGGAGCTAAACCATTTAGTGCTTTGTAAGTAATCAACAATATTTTAAAATTTATACGATGTTTAATAGGCAGCCAATGCAGTGTTGACAGAACCGGGCTAATATGGTCATATTTCCTGGTTCTAGTAAGAACTCGAGCTGCAGCGTTTTTGGACCAGCTGTAGTTTATTTATTAAGCGTGCAGGGCAACCACCCATTAGAGCATTACAATAATCTAGTCTTGATGTCATGAAAGCATGAACTAATTGTTCCGCATTTGTTAATGAGAGCATATGTCGTAATTTAGATATATTTTTAAGATGGAAAAATGCGGTTTTACAGATACTAGACACGTGACTTTCAAATGAAAGATAATAATCCAGATTTAGAGATAATAAAACAATAGTATAAATATGTAACTATGTACAAACACTAACAATACACACACATCTAAGTATATAAACACTTACAAATGTTCATGAAAGCTCATCAAAGTTTATAATTAAATTTCAGGTACCACGACGGTCCAGGTGCCAGATAAAATTATCGCCACCAAGGGGAAGCACCAGGTTGGTGCAGTGACCTCTGGAGAGAGGGGGACATTGGTAAATATTGCCCTTGCTGTTAATGCAATTGCCCCTGTACTTCATCATTCCCAGGAAGAAGTTCCAGGACCACTTTGTTAGGAATGGTCCCATTGGCTCTACTGGTTCTGCTAATAGTTCAGGGTGGATGCAGGATGTAGAATTTCTTGCCTTTCTTCAGCACTTTGCCAGGCACACCCGTGTGACCCTGGAGTCCTCGACAATCATTGGTCACACCTTTGTGGCAGCAATTGACTTTTGTCGGTCAAACGGCATAGTCCTATATCTTTCCCACTGCTCACATCGTCTCCAGCGTGTCTTCTTTCTTCTACAGTAGTGTCTTCTTTCCAGTGAGGCGATATATAAACACAGCAGCAGATCACTGGATGAGAACACACCCTGGAAAAACTTTGACCATCTATGATATTCCAAACCTAGACTCTTCGGTGAGGGCAGCTCTGGAGGAGGAGCAACAGAAGAGGATCCAGAAGAAGCAGTCTGCTCCAAAGAAAAGGCTCCTCACCATCGAAAACACTGCACCCACAGTTTCCTCAGACAAGGATGAGGAATGCCTTGTGTGTAAGGAAACATTCAGCTCATCCTTGCCTGGGGAAGTGTGGGTTCAGTGTCTCTTTTGCCAGCTCTGGTCACATGAGAGAAAAGTCCAAGTATATTTGACCTGTACTTGTACTCAATCTTTTGATCGAGATATACTTAAAAGTATAATTAAGTATTCAAAGTATACTTGGCGTGTAGTTGTGTTAACTCTTTTGATCGAGTAGCCTATTAAATATACTTTTTTACATCGTTTTTCATATACAGTCTTATGAAACTTACATAGTTTGAAAATAGTGATTAGAATATTGATATAAAACAGACATGTTTCTAATTCTGCGTATCTACATTTTTTGTAGGCTAGCGCTAAGCGGGGCAAGTACAAGCCCTCGTTTCCGTCGATAGTGATGGGGAAGCTTACATTGCCATTCCTCTGCCCCCACTGGGAAAGGCTGATCATAACCTGGTCCTGCTCACACCACAGTACAAACCATATATCCAGAGACAGTCCACGACCAAATGCTCCTTCAGGAAATGGTCTCCTGAGGCAGTGGACATCCTGAACAGGAAGAGGAGGGCATTCAAGGATGGTCACAGAGATGAGCTGAAGCGCGTACAGGGGGAACTCCATGTCCACCTGAGAGAGGCGAAGGAGGACTACAGAAGGAAGGTAGAACAGAAGCTGCAGCACAACAACATGAGGGAGGTCTGGGATGGCATGAAAACCATCACATGTAAGAAGTTGTAAGAACTTCTTGGCTGTAAGAAGAAGGGCGGTATCACAGGAGAGGGGGATGCTGGGAGAGCAAAACAGCTAAACCTTTTTTTTCACAGGTTTGATACACAAGCTCCCACAACCAGCGACAGCCCACTTCACGCCCCCATGTCCATCACCTCCCACAATGCCACCACCATGTCCATCACCATCTCAGACTGTAGACCACCCCCACCCTCCATGCACATGGACAGTTCAACACCCCTCCCCACCACCATCACCAAGGATCAGGTCAGCAGAGAGCTGAGGAGGCTCCAACCAAGGAAAGCAGCGGGCCCGGACAGAGTCTGTCCAAGGATGCTTAAAGCCTGTTCTGCTGAACTGGGGGAGCCACTCCAGCATGTCTTCCACCTGAGCCTGCAGCTGGGGAGGGTCCCAGTGCTCTGGAAGACTTCATGTCTCATCCCGGTTCCCAAGAAAAAAGTAGCACTGACATCACACATCTTGAAGACCTTCGAACGGCTGCTGCTCCATATCCTCAGACCCCAGGTTCACCATACACAAGATCCACTGAGGTTTGGATGCCAGGAGAAGATGGGCATGGAGGATGCCATCCTCTATCTGCTCCACAGGGCCTACTCACATCTGGACAAGGAGAGGGTCGCTGTGAGAATATCGTTTTTTGATTTCTCCAGCCCCTTCGACACCATCCGGCCGCTTCTGTTGAGAGACAAGCTGACAGAGATGATGGTGGACCCACTCCTGGTGACATGGATTACGGACTACCTCACAGAAAGACCACAGTACGTCAGACTGAAGGGCTGGACGTCAGACACTGTTGTCAGCAGCACTGGAGCACCACAGGGGACCGTACTCTCTCCTGTCCTCTTCACCTTGCACACATCTGACTTCCAATATTACTCAGGGCTCTGCCACATGCAGAAATACTCAAATACTACAGAAGACGATAATGCGATAGTTGGCTGTATCAAGGATGGACAGGAGGGGGAGTACAGGAGCCTGGTTGAGGACTTTGTGAGGTGGTGCAGGACCAACCATCCGCAGCTGAACTCCTCCAAGACCAAGGAGATAGTGGTGGACTTCAGAAGGAAAAAAAACACATGTCCAGCCTGTGTCTATCGAAGGGGGTTGATGTGGAGGTGGTCAGGACTTATAAATATCTGGGGCTGCAACTGGATGACAAGCTGGACAAGACAGCAAATATGGACACTCTCCACAGGAAAGGGCAGAGCCGTCTGTTCTTCCTGAGAAGGCTGGGGTCTTTCAACATCTTCAAAAAACTCCTGCAGATGTTCTACCAGTCTGTGGTGGTCAGCGTACTCTTTTATGCTGTAGTTTGTTGGGGAGGAAGCAGCAAGAAGAGAGACGCCAGTCGACTGGACAGACTTGTAAGGAGAGCTGGCTCAGTAGTGGGCTCAGAACTGGACTCTCTGGTGACAGTGGCAGAAAGAAGGACCCTGGACAAACTGCTGTCCATACTGGACACCGCCAACCACCCTCTGCACAACACCTTCATCGGGCAGAGGAGTGTGTTCAGTGGCAGACTGCTATCCCAGCCCAGCTCCACCAACAGACTTAAAAACTCTTTCGTCCCACCGGCCATCAGACTGTACAACAGCTCCTAGTCATGGCAGGGAGGACAATAGACAATTGGACAATTTCTACCTCCATCTGTACACTTTACTTCCATTTGCACTCCATCTGTACTGTTTACCTCCATCTGCACTCCATTTGCACTGTTTACTGTTTTGCACTGTTTACTGTGGCTACCGTGTTATAAGTTAATTTTAATTCTATTTTAATATAGGTTTAATGTATGTTTAATGTTTCGTATGCTACTGGATACTTGAATTTCCCTCAGGATAAATAAAGTATCTATCTATCTATCTATCTATCTATCATTAGGCTACATAAAAGTGTCATGTTAACATCAGTGTAAACCAGGAGTGGTTTAGGGTTTCAGGTAGGCCTACCTTAAGGTTATTTAACATCAAAAATTGAATAGTCAAATGTAAAAAATAAAACACTGCTTAGTCTTCACTGTACATGTACTATGGTAAAAAGTGTTTTGAGGTCATAACAGGCTAATTGAGCAAGGAGATCTTTATTGATCTATAATCTGCACCTGTAATCATACAGTAATTGTGTGTTAAAATTATTAAAAGTGCTTGCTGTTTTACTGCCTCTAGTGTTCATTTCTGTTAGAAACTGTAGTGATGTATTATGTATTTTGCGTTTTGTAAAACATATTGCCACAGGTACGTTTTTCCAATGAGCCTGTGTTGAGTAAAACACTGCTGTTCACTTTCAGAAGTTGTATGCTTTCTTCTCACAAAAAATAATGTGAAACATGTATGTTGGTTATATCATTTTAAGTTTTTAAATATGTTTTACATTTTTTATATTTTTCAAATTATATAAAATTGAAAAATTGTATTTTTGATATAATTAACATTTATTGTATACACTTAAAGCATTATCGCATTTTTCTTCAGTATTGTGCAGCCGAACACTTATCAGGAGGTTAGTGAATCATTAATTATACTTTACATCCATCTTCTCAGAAAAAAAAAAAAAATCCCTAAAGTAATCCTGGATTACCACTGAAATGATGCTGATTTTGGAACACTAAATGTTTGTACATTATTTAATGAATTTCCTCCTTCCTTCTTGATATTTTTAAACAAAATGTATCTCTAGACAAAATCCTTTAATGGATAGGGATCCAAAAAATAAAATGCCTGTTAATTTTAGTCTATTTAATTTCATTTACAAAGCTATTCAACACCCACATCTCCTATCCACTTAAAAACACAATAACACTTAACCTCAGGTTGTAATGTCTGTAACCAAATTGCCCAACTCAGACTTAAATTTCCTCACGTGTAGCAAAAAAATTAGCACGCCACTTTTTGGATTTAAAAACTTACTCATGGAGTGATATGTTCATGCCAATGACCATATATATAGGAATTACAAATATATTTTTTACTGTTAATTTATTATGTTTTTATTTCACCCAAAATCACATAAATTCATGACATAATATTTTAAAACCATTCACAAAAAGGCTTTGTTCCAAAAACTATTAACCTGCTGCTTTTGTCCTCCATCTTAGATGAATTTAGTCACTGAGCTCATTGCAGTCCATTAGGTAACTCAACAAAATTGGTAGTACTGGCGTTAAATGAAAAGTTTGAGGCTAAAAGCAAATGATGGCTAAATGAAGCAGTGTGATAATTTAAGAAAACATGTAGCATTGCAAAAATGTTTCGGCATTCTTTTGGTTTTTAGACACATTTATTCAATCTTATGTCTTACATTATTAAAGCTAATGCATAAGAATTGGGACACTGTTTGTGCAAACATGTCGTGCCTGTAATATTTAAATAGCTGTATTTTTAGCCCTCTGGCCTAACTGCATCTTTCAGATCTTGCTAAAGTGTTTCTACTGGGTATTGGTTGTAATCTGGTCTTCATTTTGATTTCATTCCAACCTTTTTGAATCCTTGTTTTGCTGCATTGAATTTTAGGCTGTGTCTGAAATCTACCTCTTTCATTCACTATTCCCTATATTACTCCACCAATATAGTTCACTTGAGGGAGTGAATGAAATCGAGTGAGCAAACTGAGTGCGCTAGAAGGGCTGCAGCTTTAGCATAGTTTGTGTTTGCTGTTTAATAATTATTTGAAACTTTAGTTTGGTTTAGTTTTAGAATGAATGAGGGAAAGTCACATGAGAGGAGGCAATGCCTCCATCGCGCTATGATTGGTTTTGGTTTGATATGATTGGTTAGAGTGATAAATCCTGCCTCTTGTTTTCGTGCGTGCTCGCCAGGCCCGGATTGGCTAATCGGGAGCACCGGGAGAATTCCAGTCTGTTTTATTGACTAGGACGGCCAGTGTTGTCATGGCACTGGGTTGAATGATTTCCTATAGGCTGCGGTCACAGCGCAGCCCCACTATTTTTATTACTATTTTCTCGCAGCCCCACAACAAAAAAGTCAGTTGTTAGAGATGTGCGGACAAACAAATAATAGGTACAAAACATGGATAATAGTAGCGCCTACGAGTCAGGGCCGTACCCACCAGGCCCGGTTCTACGGGGGTGCTAGAGGGTGCTAAGCACCCTCAAACAAAAGTGAGAGCACCCTCAGATGATATTATTAATAGCATGAAACACACATGAAAACGAGATTTCGCCGACAATAGAATCACAGACGGATTTCACACACATACAAAATAAATCCATTTACACGATTTTTCAAATCAGAATTTATTTAATTATGCTTTCATGTTTAATGCATCTGATTGGTTTTGTCCTTTTGCGATCGTGATACGCATAGGTGAATCTGTCTCTTAAATTGCCCACTTTGCTTGCCTGTGTGCGTCCCGCTCAGGAAATTAGTTCGCTGACTTTAGGTAGTCTAAAAATATGAATGGTCCATTTTTCACCATGGACATAAGATATTGGCTCAAGAAAGCTCAAACCTCTGGTACATCACAAGATGAAATGACACCGCCTGCCAATGACAGCAGCGAACCCCGCCCTACAACCTCACTCTCACCGCTTGACACCCCTGCAAACACCGGCGACAAACCTAGTGTCGCGGCCGATGGCGCCGCCGCCGAGTGACCTAAATCTATAAATCAGCTGTTTCGTTCAAAAGGACTGATTCATTGTCGTCAGAAACTAAATGTTTAAAATGGAAGTTACTTATATTAACTTCATTATTCAACTGCAGAATAAAATCAATTTCAATACTTCACACATTTGCTATAGGCCTACTGCTGATATTTGGGAAAAACAGCACTCTTTGTTTAACATTTCTTAACTATATCATATGATATAAATGTAAAGAACAAAAACTCGTAGAGGGCGTTCCCCCCTATTTTGAACTTTGACCATTCTAACTGCATTTAAACCATGCAGTAAATCACTCTAAATGCATCCCCGGTCTCCCTACCATTTTCAGACAGCCCGATCTCATCAAAGTGCGTATCAATACCACAAATGTTATTTCTCGCGCCATTTATACGCCAAAAAAAAAATGTTTTTGCGTGTATATGATACGCAGTTTTCGCGTAGATATATGATACGCACTTTATGGCGTGTAATACGCATGCACCCCCACCCCTCCCCCTAATCCTTACCAAGGGGTTTTCAGTGCGTAGCATATACACGCAAAAAAAACAAAACCATTTTTGCCGTATAAATGGCACGAGAAATAACATTCGTGGTATTGATACGCACTTTCATGAGACTGCGTTGTTTCAGACTGATGACGATTGGGAGCCATTTATGTTTATGTAAGCAGTAAGCACCCTTACTATTTTCAGAAGCACCCTCAGTGATTTGGTTCTAGAACCGGGCCTGGTACCCACCATAGCGCGACGATAGCCGACCTCAACATCAGCACTCAAACACCGCTCGTCGGCAAAGGCAAAATGTTTGAGATGACCGATCAAAGCAGAATTTATGTTCAAAGAAGCGCGAGCCTTGCGCGAATCCCAACGCGACGCGTTCACGAGATAAGATGCAAGTGGCATATTACGATAGAAATTTTAAACGACCGACATAAATAATTAGTTTGCAAAGACTGTATCAATCAAAGCTCAATTTCGGGAAGGAGAGATTTACAGGTAAAGATAAAGAGACTGAGAGAAGAAGAACGAGAAGGAGAAGGAGATAAGAGAGCAGGTAGAGCAATAGCCTATTGCATACTGTGCCCAGAATGAGAATAACTTGTCTTTATTACAATGGATTCCTATTTAAGACGTTTTTTTTTTTTTTTTTTTTTGCCAATGACAGAGGACAAATAATATGCCTCCGAACCCCCTAGCAAGATCCCTTTTGGGACCTCTGTAATTTATAAAACCCTGTGTACGGCTATTGCACTGAATATAAAATTATATTTTTGAAAAATACAACGAATTACAAGGCTGTACAGAACAGTGCACCATTGCAGACTTAGCCTATATACTGAGATTTTAATTACATTATTTTAATATAGTCAGTCGGGAACTAAAGTGGGCCGGTCTAATGAAACTCCAGGGCTGAAAATGAGTCCCACTCCGGTCCTGGTGCTCGCGTATCAGTCCGAATGACCAGGTGTAAATGGAATCATTTTGATAAATAAGATAGCTATCCGATCTGAGAAAACGCATGAAGTTGCCAGGTGTAAACAGACCCTTAGTTTTCATTGTATTCATTATTTGCTGTTGTCTTTGTTCAAGTTTCCCGCCAATCGTTATTTTCTATGGACACTGATCATCACAGTTCTTTGTCATTGGCTGCGTTCGAAACCTCATAGCCTACTCACTGAGTTTAGGTAGGGCCTACTTCATTTCTGCGTTCCAGGCAGGTTTTTGAGCACATAAATAACGACTTCAACCCACGACTCACGACTTTGTAGTGTTCCAGGCCAGTCACACCGAACTACCTGAGTGCAAGGAATTTTGTTTTTTGTTTTTTTCAATGCTGTCAAGTTCAGGTTTATGTCACCTTACATTTCCATGCAGCAATACACTTTCACGACATACAATTGTTTCAGACACATAACATTGTAATACATAATCGTGTGTGTATTATTATCATTATTATATTATTATTATTTGACGGCAACGTTATATTGTCCTAAAGTGTATTCTCACCGTGTACCGCCTGCAGAAACACTGCATCCGTAGGGACTGCCATTGTTGTTTTGTATGGTTTCGCGGGCTATTTGACGTCAGAGCTTGTAACTGGGAGTACATCGATCTAGTGCGAGCTCACGGGTGGGAAGTCACGGGTTTGAGTGCCGTTCCAGTGCACTTTAACGAGTATAAGGTTGGGAAAAGACGGGTTACAGGTTCCCTGGAACGCGGCATTACTTAAAGAGCGCTGAAAGAGTACTTTATAGCTTGATCTCGTTGAGTATGAATGCTAACCGCCATCCGCCATGTTGACATTATCATGTGACCTACGACGCGTTATCTCAAGTGCAATAACTTAAAAGATATGAGGTTTAATATCAGGTTTAATTAATCTCTGTAAATATCTTGATATTGATGAAACTTGCTTATTTTGTGGTCTTGTTGAAGAAACAGCCCATTTATTTGTGATTGTATAACCAATACATTTAGGGTCGATTTAAGTTCTTATATTTTTAACCCTTCTAATGTGACCCACAGTTGTATCCTTAAATCCTTTTTTATTTAAAAAAATCCACATCGTCATATCTTTAATATGTTGTATTTTATATCCAAAATGTTCACCCACAAGCAAAAGGCCCTTTTCGTCCTTTATGTTTTCCTATTTTTCTTGTTGAATGTTTCATCCCTTGGACTTATAAATAACAACAACAAAAAATCAGTGTTTATGTATTATTGAAAGGTTTTTAAATTGTCATTGTTCTTTTTTTTTCAAGTGTATATAATCTCATATTATGATGGATGCAATTCCATATTTGTTTTCTGTCATTATGATTGTTCAGTGTTAAAGATACAACCATCGTATCTTTCCCTGATCTTGTATGTAACTATAAGTTCTGCAATAAAAAAAAAATTATGTGAGCGTCAGGTGCAGTAAAGCCTCATAACATCAGTAACTCGACAGCCGTACCTAGAACGGTTTTCCTCAGCATTTGTAATGTCTGCACATTGCTCACAGCACACAGCTGTGCAGCTGCTCGAAGACCTCGCCTTTGGAGAAGACTGTTTATTTTCATACTAGAAAAATGTAAGTATCACTCCTTATAAAAACAAGATTACCCCAGAATGAATTGCATCACTAGCCATCACAAAACGTACACACAATAATAATGATAAATGCTGATCAATTTATGCTGCATTAAATTTATATTTAAATGCTGCATTTTACTGAAAATTATACATTTTAGTAAAACAAGCTTAATATAATTTGTTTTGTCATATGACATAGATATGCATGAATACACACTAGATAAATGCAGTGAATAGTTATAGTCAAGCAATGAATTACAGCATAAATATGTTAAATAATTGTATGTTATTTACTGACAACAATAAGAAACATGAATAAACAAGTAAAATAATGAATAAAAGTAACCATCACAATTAACAAATGCAAATACAAGTCAACAGCACAAGAAACAAGGCTTTATTCAAAATAGAATCATGTATTTACAGGCGATGAACCCCACATCCTACTGCCATCTCAACACAGCGCTTCTCATTCTGTGGCTTTACTCTGATGATTCAGCTGACCAGCAGAGGTGACCGTGCCTTCGTGCCGGAGCTTGTTCTGAGGCAATAAGGGCGGGTGGAGTGATGGAGGGTCTCATACGGGCAGGTGGAGAGATGGAGGGTCTCATACGGGCAGGTGGAGAGATGGAGGGTCTCATACGGGCAGGTGGAGAGACGGAGGGTCTCATACAGGCAGGTGGAGAGATGGAGGGTCTCGTACGGGTAGGTGGAGAGATGGAGGGTCTCATACGGGCAGGTGGAGAGATGGAGGGTCTCATACGGGCAGGTGGAGAGATGGAGGGTCTCATACGGGCAGGTGGAGAGATGGGAGGGTCTCATACAGGCAGGTGGAGAGATGGAGGGACTCATACGGGCAGGTGGAGAGATGGAGGGTCTCATACGGGCAGGTGGAGAGATGGAGGGACTCATACGGGCAGGTGGAGAGATGGAGGGTCTCATACGGGCAGGTGGAGAGATGGAGGGACTCATACGGCCAGGTGGAGAGATGGAGGGACTCATACGGGGAGGTGGAGAGATGGAGGGACTCATACGGGCAGGTGGAGAGATGGAGGGTTTCATACGGGCAGGTGGAGAGATGGGAGGGTCTCATACGGGCAGGTGGAGAGATGGAGGGTCTCATACAGGCAGGTGGAGAGATGGAGGGTCTCATACGGGCAGGTGGTGAGATGGGAGGGTCTCATACGGGCAGGTGGAGAGATGGGAGGGTCTCATTCGGGCAGGTGGAAAGATGGAGGGACTCATAAGGGCAGGTGGAGAGATAGAGGGACTCATATGGGCAGGTGGAGAGATGGAGGGTCTCATACGGGCAGGTGGAGAGATGGAGGGACTCATATGGGCAGGTGGAGAGATGGAGGGTCTCATACGGGCAGGTGGAGAGATGGAGGGTCTCATACGGGCAGGTGGAGAGATGGAGGGACTCATCCATGGCACCATTTCCAGAAAACAGCTCCGGGCTCTCCATCCTCAGTGCTCACACCAGTCTGCAGACATTTCAGGTCCGAATCAGAAAAGTGCTTTGAAATTACAATAATTAAAATAAACTACAACTTAAGATTTAAATAGATTTTGTTATTCATTTCTGTAGTATACTCATTCAAAGCCTTTGATGGAGCATTCAGCTTTATGAGCCTGTCACAGTCTCTGGTTTGTGTTTCCCCGGGTGTTCCACTAGAGGTCTCTCTCCCTCACTGTCACCGTTCATTCTGGAACTACATTTCCCACGATCCTTTGTCTGTCCTCATCACTCATCATTGCATGCAGCTGTTTCTTATTACATTGTTTAGTTTCTGTGTATAAATACCCTGTCTGTTTTAGTCAAGTCAAGTCAAGTGTATTTATATAGCGCTTTTTACAATATAAATTGCATCAAAGCAGCTTCACAATATCAATCTAATAACATAACAATGTTTGTTTCTTAGTGGAAAATAAACATCCACGTTTGGTAGGGCTGATCAATGGTATAAATGCTTGGTTAATTAATTTGAATATCCCCAGTCCTTTTAGTCCTTGTCACGGAGTCATCACTAATTGTCACCACACTTCTGAGGTCTGTCTTTCTAGTCTGTTTCTTGTTTTGTTTCTTGTTGTTTTGTATTTTGGATAGATATATGGACTTTGACCCTGCCTGGATGACTACGATTTGGATTACACTTCATTAAATACTGCAACTGGATCTATCGTCCCCGTGCAGCCCGCTGTCAGCCCTGAGATCGTCTCGGAGCTGCCCACCATCAGTCCTGCCACGGCCTGTCCTGTTCACGTCACGTCAGCCGAGCCTGTGTTTCCGGACAAGATGACCACCGCTGAGCCGGTGTCTGTTCCTGTGCCTGAGCCGGTGTCTGTTCCTGTGCCTGAGCCGGTGTCGTCTCCTTCGCCCTGGCGGCCCGAGGGGTCGTCTCCTTCGCCCTGGCGGCCCGAGGGGTCGTCTCCTTCGCCCTGGCGGCCCGAGGGGTCGTCTCCTTCGCCCTGGCGGCCCGAGGGGTCGTCTCCTTCGCCCTGGCGGCCCGAGGGGTCGTCTCCTTCGCCCTGGCGGCCCGAGGGGTCGTCTCCTTCGCCCTGGCCGCCCGAGGGGTCGTCTCCTTCGCCCTGGCCGCCCGAGGGGTCGTCTCCTTCGCCCTGGCCGCCCGAGGGGTCGTCTCCTTCGCCCTGGCGGCCCGAGGGGTCGTCTCCTTCGCCCTGGCCGCCCGAGGGGTCGTCTCCTTCGCCCTGGCGGCCCGAGGGGTCGTCTCCTTCGCCCTGGCGGCCCGAGGGGTCGTCTCCTTCGCCCTGGCGGCCCGAGGGGTCGTCTCCTTCGCCCTGGCGGCCCGAGGGGTCGTCTCCTTCGCCCTGGCGGCCCGAGGGGTCGTCTCCTTCGCCCTGGCCGCCCGAGGGGTCGTCTCCTTCGCCCTGGCCGCCGGCTAAACCATCACCCCCTGTTTCTGTTCCCTTCCATGGACCTGGCCCCCCATCCCTCCCCTGATCCTCCTTTCCACCTCCCTCCTGGACTTTTGTTTTGTTTGTTTTTTGTGGGTCTTGGAGCGTCTGTTAGCTGCTCCGTTGAGGTGGGGTTATGTCACAGTGTCTGGTTTGTGTTTCCCCGGGTGTTCCACTAGAGGTCTCTCTCCCTTACTGTCGCCGTTCATTCTGGAACTACATTTCCCACGATCCTTTGTCTGTCCTCATCACTCATCATTGCACGCAGCTGTTTCTTATTACATTTAGTTTCTGTGTATAAATACCCTGTCTGTTTTAGTCCTTGTCACAGAGTCGTCACTAATTGTCACCACACTTCTGAGGTCTGTCTTTCTAGTCTGTTTCTTGTTTTGTTTATTGTTTTGTATTTTGGATTGAGATATGGACTTTGACCCTGTCTGGATGACTACGATTTGGATTAATACTGTATTTGATTAATACTTCATTAAATACTGCAACTGGATCTATCGTTCCCGTGTGTGTTTCGTGACAGAGCCACTCTCCTCTCACCCAAATGTTCCTCAATTTGTCAACAGTACTAATGGACAAAAAAAAAGATAACTTATGTTTAGTTACTTTATAGATATGTTTATTTACCTTACTTACAGCACATTTATCAAATCTAAACAGTGTCGACTCAACAGTAAATACTAAAATAGCACACATACGTCAGATATGTATTTCATGTTGTGATATGCTCATCTGCAATACTTATAGAAGATTTTCCTGTCAGATGTAAATAGACATTTAAAATAAGCATCTTTGAGATGTATATGGTTTATGTACAGCCACTTAGGAGATGTGTGCTTACTGGAGCTCTCCTGACAGCAATACATAATAGAACGTGTTTTTACAGCAAAATCACAACTATACTGTCTAACGTCTTTACACCTTCAACAATTGAACAGTTTACTCGAGTCTACTGTATTTCAACACATTTCAACACAAGGAACGGGGTTTACTCACATTTGAAAACACCCGCGTCGCTGATCTCCGTGATATTTGTTAATGACGTATGCTTTCCCGTGGCCTCCTGGGATAGAAAACTATCTGTCGATGGGTGCTTCATAATCTGGGCAGAAGCAGTAGGT
This sequence comes from Meda fulgida, assembly GCA_030578275.1. Taxonomy (NCBI): domain Eukaryota; kingdom Metazoa; phylum Chordata; class Actinopteri; order Cypriniformes; family Leuciscidae; genus Meda; species Meda fulgida. The sequence goes on from CM060636.1 coordinate 22,378,273, forward strand.
CATCCGGGAACTTCTCGACTACTCTTTTATGAATACTGATGTTTCGCACATACTACTTCTTTCACGTACTGTTTTCTCCTACTATATAGTAGGAAAGTAGGCATATTCGAACGCACTATTAGTATACGCACGTCCAAATCTCGCGAGAATTAGTACGTCACCCAGGTGATTCTCGCCTACTCTTTTATGAATACTAAGGATTGGTACATACTTTTTCGCTCACCAACTGCTTTTCCCCTACTATATAGTAGGGAAGTATGGGGTTTCGAACGCAGCCATTATCTCATTATCACTGTGTAGTTAAGATCCTCATTGTTCACTCTTCAGTTGTCAGTTGTTGTTTGTGTTTGGTACACACTGTTACGCTTTCATGGATTATCAGAGTTTATTTTATTATTAAAGTCATTGGTATTGGAAACTTTCGACTCTGGACTTTGGACTCCTTAATCTGACACATATATTTTTGCTTGTTACTGACTTTATTTATTAGTTTGGAATAAATGTAAAAATGTGTAAAAAGATTTATACTTGTTTTAATAAATAGAACATTAATTACATTGTTAAAGGGGTGGTATAATGCCCTTTTCACAAGATGTAAAATAAATATCTGATGTCCCAAGAGTGTATATGTGAAGTTTTACACCCCACTGATATTTTTATATAGCATGTTAAAGTAGTCACTTTTTGAGGGTGAGCAAAAACGCACCATTTTTGTCTCTGTCCCTTTAAATACAAATGAGCTGCTGCTCCCGGCACAGAGTGCGGAGCTTCAACAGCTTGTGTTCTTTTACCTCACACAGACGTGCACTGAAATTTTCAAAATCTTTTAGCCTTTTATGTTCAAACCGAAGTCAGGAAGATGGAGAGACTCAAGAAGAAGCGAAAACATGAACAACATTTCTGAATGGTTAGTTGATGAATTTATGTAGCTTATGTGTAGTTATCTTCTAGTCATTGATTGACATATTCTGTCTTGATAAGTCGTGTTCTGGGAGCGGGGTTTATGTAAATTTTAGGGTTAGTTAGTGATGTCACTAACCCGGGAGGAATGCTGTGTAGTACAGTCAAGTCAAGTCAAGTATATTTATATAGCACTTTTCACAATATAAATTGTATCAAAGCAGCTTCAGAGTATCAATCAAATAACATAACAATGTTTGTTTCTTAGTGGAAAAAACATCCACGTTTGGTACGGCTGATCAATGGTATTAATGCTTGGTTAATTAATTTGAATATCCCCAACTGAGCACGCCAAAGGCAACAGTGGCAAGGAACCGAAAAAGTCCATCAAGTGACCTACTGGTGTCCTCAAACTCCATCAGGTGACTTAATGGAGAGAAAAAAAACCTTGGGAGAACCCAGGCTCAGTCGGGGGCCAGTTCTCCTCTGGCGTTTATGAACTAGAGGCCGGATTTACAGTAACTGTAATTTGATACAGAATTTTGTTTTATTTTATCACTTCGGGGTGGGTACGCAAACCGGAATCACAACGTTTTATCTGTAGAGTGGGAAAGGGATAATCCATAGAAAGAGGCTAGTTGGCACTTCAGCACTGCGTTGTCATCGGGTCCAGGCAAGAAAGCTCCTAGTCAGATCTGGATACGACCTGGGATAAACAAAGACACTAAAATTAGCGTAGATGCCATTCTTCTTATAATGTAACGAGTACATCAGGATTTAAGGGATGTGTTCCCAGTTCCGGCTGACCTAATCCATGCAGCCTATTGAATTATAGAAGTCTGTAATGTATTATGTGTAAGCTAGGTCAAAGAGATGTGTTTTTAGTCTAGCTTTGAACTAACAAGAGTGTGTCTGCTTCCCGGACATTGGTAGGAAGACTGTTCCAAAGTTTTGGTGCTAAATAGGAAAAGGATCTACCACCAGCAGTTGATTTTGATATTCTAGGTATTATCAACTGGCCCGAATTTAGAGATCGCAATAGACGTGAAGGACTATAATGCGTTAAGAGCTCGCTCAAGTACTGCGGAGCTAAACCATTTAGTGCTTTGTAAGTAATCAACAATATTTTAAAATTTATAAGATGTTTAATAGGCAGCCAATGCAGTGTTGACAGAACCGGACCAATATGGTCATATCTCCTGGTTCTAGTAAGAACTCGACCTGCTGCGTTTTGAACTAGCTGTAGTTTATTTATTAAGCGTGCAGGGCAACCACCCAGTAGACCATTACAATTATCTAGTCTTGATGTCATGAAAGCATGAACTAATTGTTCCGCATTTGTTAATGAGAGCATATGTCGTAATTTAGATATATTTTTAAGATGGAAAAATGCGGTTTTACAGATACTAGACACGTGACTTTCAAATGACAGATTGCTATCAAAGAGCACACCCAGGTTCCTAACCGACGACGAAGACTTAACAGAGCAGCCATCAAGTGTTAGACAGTATTCTAGGTTATTACGTGTGGAAGTTTTTTGTCCAATAATTAGAATCTCTGTTTTTTCAGAGTTTAGTAGTAGGAAATTACTAGCCATCCAATTTTTTATATCAGCTATGCATTCCGTTAATTTTGTGAATTGGTAAGTTTTGTTAGGTTTTGAAGAAATATAGAGTTGAGTATCATCGGCATAACAGTGAAAGCTAATTCCATGTTACCTAATGATATCTCCTAATGGTAACATGTACAGAGTGAACAGCAGCAGTCCTAGTACTGAGCCTTGTGGTATGCCATACTGAACTTGTGATCGATAGGACATCTCTTCATTTACTGCTACAAACTGATAACAGTCAGATAAGTATGATTTAAACCATGCTAGTGCAATTCCACTAATGCCAACATAGTTTTCTAGTCTATTTAAAATAATGTTGTGGTCAGTTGTGTCAAATGCAGCACTAAGATCAAGTAACACTAATAGAGAGATACAACCATGATCAGATGATAAGAGCAAATCATTTGTAACTCTAATGAGAGCTGTCTCAGTACTATGGCACGGTCTAAATCCTGACTGAAAATCCTCGCAGATATCATTTCTTTCAAGAAAGGAACACAGTTGTGAGGATACTGCTTTTTCTAATATCTTTGACAGAAAAGGCAGATTTGAGATCGGCCTGTAATTGACTAATTCTGAAGGATCAAGTTGCGTTTTTTTAACAAGCGGTTTTATCTTAGCCAGCTTAAAGGTTTTTGGTATACGTATCCTAGAGACAAAGATGATTTAATGATATTAAGCAGAGGATCTGTAATCTCTGGAAGCATCTCTTTCAGTACCTTAGTCGGTATAGGATCTAACATACAAGTTGTCTATTTAGATGAATTAACGAGTTTGCAGAATTCTTCCTCTCCTATAGGAACAAATGAATCACATTTTTCCTCAGGGAGACTACAATGCACTCCCTGATGCGATACTGTATTAGACGGTTGCATAGTTATAATTTTGTCCCTGATATCATCAATCTTATAAGTGAAGAAGTTCATAAAGTCATTACTGTGTTGCTCGGAAACTTCAGTGCTTGAAGCTTTCTTTTTCGTTAGTTTAGCCCCTGTTTCAAATAAGTATCTAGGATTATGTTTATTTTATTCTAATAGGGTTGAAAAATAAGCAGATCTAGCAGCTTTTAAGGCCTGTAAGCAATCGAGCTCTCTTTCCATGAAATCCGAAATAGCTCTAGTTTTGTTTTCTTTCAGTTGCGCTCCATTTTTCTGGCTGCTCTCTTAAGTGCCTGAGTGTGCTCGTTGTACCACGGCGTTGGACTATTTTCTTTAATCTTCTTTAAGCGCAACGGAGCAACTGCGTCTAAAGTGCTGGAAAAGAGAGAGTTAAAAGTTTCTGTTGAAATATCAAGTTCTTCTAAGCTATACTGGATGCTGAGATGATGAAACTGATTAGGAAGATTATTGATAAAGCAATCTTTAGTGGCAGAAGTTATAGGTCTAACATATTTATAACACAGAGTCGGCTTTGTAGCCTTGGCTAAATGTAATTTACATGAGACTAGATAATGGTCTGAGATGTCATTGCTCTGCTGCAGAATTTCAACAGCATCAACATCTATTCCATGTGATAGTATTAGTGTGATACTAAACATAAGACATGTGACACAGGTGACAATAACAGGAAAAGACATTTCTCACCGTTTATGTTGACTGATTCTTATGGACTTTTATGAACTCAAAGGCACGGACGCGCAAGAGAAAATAAATAATAAACAAATGAGCGCGGGTGGCGCATTAATACTAGCATGCTGTGCTAACAATAACGGAAGCTAGCGATGTAAGGTTAATCTGAGATGGTGGGTAAACTGTATTTAGTAATATAAACAACTAGAAATGATAGTAAATGATGGTTCAAAACAGAAAGAAATACGAAGCTAATACGAGGCTTAGAGCTTACAGCCTCGACGCAAACAAACAGCAGGCAGGAAGACAGACAGGAGCAATCGATCAGCAGATCAATCTATAGTCCCCACCAGCCGTTTGTTGTAGTCCTTAAAAAGCAATTTCTTTAAAAGAAAATATCTCCCTTTGCTTTGAACTTTGAGCGTTGTAATTTTGTAGTTTTGTAATTTTGTAATTTTGCAGTGGTTCTCAACTCCAGTCCTCAGCACCCACTGCTCTGCACATTTTGTACGTCTCTCTTATCTGACACACTCAGTTCAGATCATGGAGTCTCTCCTAACGAGCTGATGATCTGGATCAGGTGTGTTACATTAGGAGACATACAAAATGTGCAGAGCAGTGGGTCCCGAGGACTGGAGTTGAGGACCACTGCTGTAAAGTAATGTTTATTTAACCAGGAAAATGTGAGATTACATTAAGTGTAACTGGGACATACATTTACATTTGATTTTTAAAAAACAAAACGGTGAGGACCTTGTATTCAGAACAAGATCTCCTTGACCTCCTCCTTTCAGAACACAACTGCACGCCACTGGTGGAAATACAGCCAGGCATCAGCATGTAGCATGACTCCTCACCTAGAACCAAGGCTGTTTTCTGCTCCAGCACAACCGTTGCCTGCCTATTGTCATTATGAATAATGTCGCATTGATCTCAGTGGGCTCTTGAAGTGCGCTCCACGCATTAATGAAATTCGCAGCTCCACTCATGTCAGGATCCAATACAAACAGCTCGGAGATGAAAGTCGTGGTATCACTCAAAGCAAATTCTCTTTGGTTTTCAACATGCGTCTACATTTAAAACATCAGCACCTGAGTGTTAGGGCATGGAGAACCGTGCCAAGACAATTGCTTTACAAATTTATGTTAGATAACTTGCAGGATCAGACAAATATTAGCGTTGCAATCATGAAAAATAACATGATTTACTTTGAAACCTCTGTAGATCTTCACAACAGTGTGAACTTCTGTGAAGGTGTTTCTTCAATTTTAGCATATTTTTATGTCCCATGGGGGTTGATTTTAAAAGGAACCGCTTTTTACCCTTTTCTTTCACACATAAAACACATCTTTAGAATTATTTTATCTAGTCATTTGATTAGACCATCATTTACTTTTCAGTTAATTTATGTCACATATGATATGTGAAAAAAAAAAAAAGAAAAATCCAACCCAGTCTCATTAGAAACTGTTTTACAATTTGGTAAATTTATTGGTGAATTCCTATGAATTTGTATGATTTGATTTGTTCAAAAACATACATACATACATACAATATGCAAAATGGAAAATATACCAATTTTTTGTGTCTTTTTGTTAATGAGGGATTTGTGGACAATGTTTTTGGATTTGTGGAGTAAAAGATAGTAATAACTTTAAGTTATTAAGTTAGTAATTATTTTGAAGTAATAAAAACTCAAATTTTTGAATTTGAGTGCCACAAATGGCACAGAAAGCCACAAGTAACATGTTGTTACTTGTGTTATTATTTTTAAATGTAATACTTGTTGTTATTAATGGGGTTATTAATAGAATGAGATGTACATTTCAGACATCTTCACTTTCATTAAAACCAAAAGGTTAATTGAGTGAAATCAATTTGATTTCTCTGCGTACATCTAATTCATGACATATCTTCAACTAAAATATGGGCAATTAAATATGTAAATATTTATATGCCAGGACATAAGTCAGAATAATGTAACCTTTCAGACAAATCTCTGTTACTAAGATCCTGCTTTGTCTGTCATCGGTTATTTAATCATTCAACTAAATTGTGAAACATTTAACTAAATAGAATACCTGATAAAATATATAAATATAAATATACGAATTGTATAAAATGTATTTACACATTCTGTAAAAGTTCATCAAGGGTCTTTTACCCCTATTTTAATATTTTACATTTTGTGTTATAACTAAATCAGCAAATGTTTCCATTTATTTCCTGTAATAACAGATTAGCTGATGCATTATTATCCTGCACATGCTAAACTTGTATCTAAATATGTTACAGTTTAAAAAGTAAACCCACATTGTTCTTAAATGTGCATTGTGTGATATTTATGAGGATCTGTTGACAGAAATGCAATATTTATACATAACTATGTTTTCAGTGGTGTATAAAGACCTTACTTAATGAACCGTTATGTTTTTATCATCTGAGAATGAGCCATTTCTATATCTACATACACCACGTGTCCCCTTACATTGAAATTCGCCGACATGTTTCTACAGTAGCCCTAAATGGACAAACGCGTTTCGTTACTGTATTAAATAAAACACTGACACAATGATGAACAAGTAACAACAATATTCGCAATAACATATCATTTACTGAACAATAAACATAATTTCTGAATTTATCTTTGTAAAGAAACCTCATTGCTGAAATGGCTACTCTCTGCTGTCTCAGATGACAACATCTTTTCCTGTCTGCCACCATAACTTTTGTTGGTTGCAATTCGTAACCTCACCACTAGATGCCGCTAAATATCACACACTGCACCTTTAAGGGGGGTGTCCCTCATGTTTCCCTAACCCCACCCTTATAAACCTAACTATCAGTGCAGAGTTTACAAAAACGCACAATTGAGATTGTACAAATTAATATGAATTTGCCACCAATTACGAATTTCCAAGGGATTGTGTTGGAAAAAAATTGAGGTAAACATCACTTGACAGCTGAATTTTAATTTGTTTAATTAATTCTAATTTTGTATGAAATTATAGAGAGAGATATTGACTCAACTGCAGGAGTTTTTTCATCTAACAGATAGAAAACAAACAGGTAGGTATTCAGGCAATGTGCATCGAGTGATTCATCACAGGCTTAATCATCAGAATTCACAGATACGATGCACTTAACATACAGATCCACTCTTGAGTCTGTGAAAATCAAAAATTCAGATAATTATAGACAGACAAACATAAATAAGGGGGGGGGGGGTATTCCAGAAAGCCGGGTTGGTTTGTTTAAGGGTATGTAGCCGTATAACCTCAACTTTCGGTTCCAAAAACAGAGGTAACGTTCAGAGTATATAAGTTACTCTCTGAACATAACCTTCTCCAGGTTTAGTTTTCTTCAGAGGTGTTCACCGCATGTGTGACCTATTGATGAGACTTTAGTGGGCGTGACAGATTGGGCACAATATTATATATATAGTTATATCAATATTAATTGTCACACCTATAAATGTATTTCTATAATGAAAAAAAAAAGATTTATCTTACCTTTAAAGGGTTAGTTTACCCAAAAATGAAAATTCTTTCATTAATTACTTACCCTCATGTTGTTCCAAAAACCCGTAAGACCGTTTGTCATCTTCGTAACACAAATGAAGATATTATATTAGATATTATATAGTCCATGTGACTACGTTGGTTCAATCTTAATGTTATGAAGCGACAAGAATACTTTTTGTGCGCAAAAAAACAACAAAAATAACGACTTTATTCAATATTTTCTTATCTTCCGTGTCCTTCTCCTACGCTGTTGATGTAGTGTAAACAGTGCAAAACTTCTGGGTTCTACGCTCATTATTGGCCGACGCTGTTCACGTGAGAAACACGACATATGCGTGTGATACTGACGCAGACCCATCACCTAAACTTCATATTTCAAGCTGCCGCAGCTTCTACCTCCTCTTCCGGCGGTGGAGGGGTTGAAGAAGTAAGCAGACAGCTTATCTGTTTTCATCATTTAAGAGATGTCATACTCACCAGACCTCTGCAGGGGACGGTAATCCAGGCACCGTCCGCTGAAGATTGTACCTCAAATGGGAACTAAAGGTGGCTTCTCGAAGCATAGCTGTGTGAAGGAGAAAGATTCTAAAGCAATTGGCGCCCAGCGTTGGATATATAGAGGCTAGGCCCGCCCACCACCAGAGTGCTCGGACACCATTGGCTATTGCAAGTTCAATTGCTTGATTCTATCAGGCTTCAGGAATTTTGGAGAAAGGAGTTACCCCAAAGCGTAAGCTATTATGCAATGTCTCGTTCCCTCCTCTCAGGGAACCACGGTTAAGTTGAGTCATTTTTGATGCAAACTTTGGAGGTCCCATTCACTTGCACTTAAAATCACAGAGATGGACAATTTTTCAAAAAATCTCCATTTGTGTTCCACGGAAGAAATTAAGTCATATACATTTAGGACGGCATGTGGGAGTAAATTATAAGAGAACTATAATTTTTTGGCGGAGTATCCCTTTAAGAAAGTAAATAGGGTTCATTTTGATTTCATGCTGACTTTTACATGGGTCACCTTAAACTCTTGGCCCACCTAAACCTTTAAACCTACCTACACCCATGTACATTGAGTGTTTTCTCAGCTGTCACTGAAGGGCTTTCTTTCACACTAGCATCTGTAACATGACATGCTAGAGAGAAGCTCTCCACTGCCATCCTTCCCAGGGGGACTGTCTCATTTGCTTGATGCTGCTGCGGCTGAGGTTCTCTGATAATAAAGGACACAGCCTACACAGCCCCACTACCAACCCAACCCCCCGCCCCCCCGGCCCAAACACACACACACACACAAACACACTTAAACTCCTTCGTCGCAGCCGGACCCGCCACTCAAATTAATCAGCCTGAAACGGCATCATCCCCGGAAACACTGTCACCACACGAGTCGACAGAGATGTTCCAGACGCTTCTCTGCTGCCCGTCCGGCCCGAGTCATCATTAGTCCCAGCAGCCACAGCTGCAGCCAAGAGCTCCACCTGCCAATTAGGGGCACCTGTCCAAACACCACTGCCAGTCACTCACTGCTCACAGTGCGAACACACCCCCGCAGTTCACATTGAGCCGGGGCACTTTGACATTCTCTGCCGTTTTGGTCTGAGATTTTGCAGAGGAGGACAAAGTAATGGCTGAATAAATAAACGACTGTAAGGTGACAGATAAGACTGTTATTTATGAGTAATATGCATTCAGAGGTTTTTAAAATGCCTTGCATAAAGGTCATTAAATCATGTTGCACTTTGTCATATGTTTACACCATGGTTCCATCTGTAAATCATGTTCTGTGCCAATCGGTGTGTCATGTAGATGACATTGAGCTGTAATAGTTGAGTTTTTGGTAAATCCTGCGACACCTGACTCTGTTACAGTGCTTTTGTGAATGCTTGGAGTAGGGGCAATTGTGACGACCATAAAATCATCATGAAATCAAAATGGACAATTCTTGTAAAAACAATGTTTTGTCATTGTTTTAAATTCATGTGCTTTCGAAATCTTTGAACCAATAAATTCCCCTCCCTCTTGCAGCAATAGGTGTGTTCGACTTAAAGCAGCGCTACACTGACTGATCAGTGTATGACATCAAAGTATCACAAGAGCAATTAGAGAGCAGACGACTGTATGTTTTTGAATCACTCTTGCGGTATTTTGATGTCACACACCAATCGGTCTGAGCAGCATTGCTTCGAGTCAAACACACCTGACATCTCTTCTCTGATGACGTGTTTACTGGCACGAGGACGGGACAACCTGTTACTCACATGAGATCAACAAATAGCAAACCACAACAATCCAGTCAATTCCCAATGGACAAAATCAAGTCCCGCTTTACATTTATGCTTGTTTAAGAAACAGGAAGATTGGGAAGAAAAGACTATTCCAAATTCCATTTCATGCCGACTTTTGAAAGGTTTGGGAAAGGCTGTTGAAGGGTTTGGGAAGTAAGAATCAGTTACATGTTTGTCAAATACATGTTTGAATTTGTGCTCTGCATTTCACCCATCCAAGTGCACACAGACACACACACACACTCAGAAGTGAGCATTGAACACACACACGGAGCTGTAGGCAGCACACCTTGTTCAAGGAGCACCTCAGTTGTGGGTAATGAGAGTGGAAGAGAGCACTGTTCATTCAATCCCCCCCACCTACACTCTCTGCTGGCACTGAGACTTGAACCTGCAACCTTTGGGTTACAAGTCCGACTCTGTAACCAGTAGGCCACAACTGCCCCCGACATAAAGTGGAGGAATAACAAAGGTGAGTATTCAGGTAGGATACCTGACCCTAATCTTAACCTTGTGCACATTTTTAGAATTTATCCGCATCTTGGCTTTTCCATCCAGCAATTTTTTATGTGATATCGCAAAATTTACATAAAAATAAGTGGATGGCAACATAGCAAGTGTGACAGGAATGCATCACACATGAACACTCACACAAACATACACAACAGTTGTTTTTGTGCTAAATTTAAGTGTCCTAAAAAAAATATAATATAACTTTTTTTGTCACTTTAAATTGTTCACTTTATTCAAAAGTGATTATTCTTTATTCTTCAATTAAGTTCTTGCTTAAATTATTTAAATCTTATTTATCAAATTACCTCTCATTGTTACATCTATGCCCAGCTAGTGTTGCAACTCACCCCAGGAGTGGGTTTGGTTGTGACAACAGAACACTTTGTATTTAAAATGAACGCACATAATTTGTGATTGTGTCATAGGCCTATACGTCCAAGTGAGTTTTATTTAGTAGACAAAGGTGGTGTCAGTAACAGTAGGAGACAACACAGATAATTCAAACCAGTAAGAATATTTATTAGTAGGTTTCATTGGCTCAGTCTGGCCATTGGTCTAAGGGTGATAACCAGATGATAGGCTTATTTAGATCCCCAGAAGTCAAAAGAAGGACTGCCAGACTCTGGATATGAATTGGGGTCCACGATCCGATACAATATCTTCGGGAAGGCCGAAATGACGGAACATATGATGGAATAATAGTTACGCTGTCTCCATGGCTGTTGGAAGACCTTTTAGAGAGAATAGTTTATAGACCATGGAGAATCTGTCTACCACGACAAGAATGCAGGTGTGAGACTCAGAGGTTGGTCATAAAATTGACTCCAATTTGGGGCCATGGTCTGTGAGGAATGGGTAGTGGAACCAGTTTGCCTTCCGGGAGTTTGCGTTTGAAGATGGCACAGACTGAGCAACCCTTCACATATCGGGAGACATCCTGGGTCATGGTGGGCAACTAGTAGCGATTGCTGGGGAGCGAGAGGGTTCACTCGGTGAAGAGATCGTCGAGGGACCATTGAAGTGAACTGACGATGATGGCCGGAGGGAGATCTGGTTCTGGAGGTTGGGACTCAAGTTCAGGATGGTACAGACGGGAGAGAGCATCGCCTTTGCAGTTCTTTTGTCCAGGTCGATAAGTGATAATGAAATTAAAGCGGGTGAAAAGAGGGCCCAATGGAGCTGACGTGCTTTCACTCTTTTGGCATCGAGAAGGTACTCGAGGTTACGGTGATCTGTGATTACCTCAAACTGGTCGTTGGGTCCATCCAGCCAATGTCTCCAGTTCTCCCCAGACATCTTTATAGCCAGAAGCTCCTGTTGTTCTTCTTAAAGCCTCTGGAGGACCTGCGTCACGTGGAGTCTATTGTTGATGTTCCAGATGTAATCTGGAACACTGAGGGTGAGTTGGAGAGTCCATAAGGCATCACGAGGTATTCATAGTGAATAGTTCACCTGAGACAGGTGGCTACCGTGTATCAAAGTTTGATAGATCTAGCACAAACAACCTTACTGATGCTTTAAACAAAAATTGTTACTACCATACTGTCTCCCCATAAATATTTTTTTTCATCCAGCGTTTTTTCTTCTTCTATGTGTTCTGCTATTTTACTGAGTGAGAAACCTCTCCAGGCAATCAAGTACATGATTCATTGAACTGTTCATGATTCATACTGAATCTACTGAAGCCGTTTCACTATTCCATGTAGCCTACCGATTCATTGAAAATAACTGACTCAAAGAGAGATTCATTGGTTAAGCAGACATTGCTAGTTCTGATTCTAAACAACCGAAAATACTGGACACACAACTTGTGAGCTGAAATATTGACAGGAAAACTATAAATCTGTTGCATTTGGCAACATTATACCCTTCTATGTAATCTATAAAATACAATATATGCAAGTGCTACATATATCTGTTTTTCACAACACACGAAAGAATGGGGGGGGGGGAGGTTCAAGTGTATTTTTTTTTTAACAAAAGAGTTTATCAGCAAACCAATTATTCAGTGTATCTATTTAATTTTCTTGTTTAAATATTATGTCATTAAAACTCTAAAAAATATTTATTTTTTGCCAGTGCCAGGTCCAACAAGTGATGTGAACACATCAGGTAGTTTCAAACTCAGAACATTGTGTATATAAACGTTATCTATGGAAGATTATGAGAGAGTCATTCATTGAACAGTGTGTTCAATTTATTCTTGGTTATCCTTAAAGCTAAAGGCTGTCATGAGCTGTTTCTCTGTTTATCTCTCTAAACAGGGGCTACAAACCTGCCATTAGAAGGTGATTGAGTGAGACCCCCAGCCTCCCACCCATCACCTTGTGTATTCATGTGGTGTGCAGAGGTCACCACCCTAACCTGAAATCATCTTTATTGCCTCCTGCACGCTGTGGCTGTCAATAAAGTGCACTCTGAGTCCACTGAATTGGGACACTTTCATGTTCTGTGAATTTAACCCTTAAAATGGCTCTTGGTGACCACCAGTGTAATGGACAACTCATTATATATATACATAGCATTATAAACCAACTAAATCCTGGTAAGATATACCTTTAATAGGTCAGAGCTTTCCTGTGATGCAAAGTATAGATTATAGACAGGCACTCAAATCTAGAATCTTTTCTGCAGATTTTTCCCTTTCATTTACATCATTGTCAAATTTATAATTGGTCCAAAACCCTATTCTAACCTTTAATTTTCAGAAATATTCTTTTTAAATCGTTCGAGTAATTGAATGGAAGAAAATTCGATGCGAATTGGATTGTCCAGTGTAACATGAGAGAAGCTTTTTGAATATTGCTTCAGCTTGCTTGACTGTAAAGCTGACGAAAATAAAAATGTACAGTTTGTCATGATACAGCATTGCATTTTGAACAAAAATGTGTTGTTACTGTAAAAGCTACACTATTTTGAAAGCAGCTGAGCCACTGGCATGCTAGTATCACTACTTTTATTGATATAAGAGAGGCTAAAATTCTCAATGCATGACATCAGAGATATTTTTGAGATATGACTTATTACTGATATAATTTACAGGACAGTGATTTTACTCTATATAGTGTGTAATGCAAGAAATGTTCAAATAAAACATTGATTTTATCTTTAAATGTTTGTTTGTTTGTTTGTTTGTTTGTTTGTTTGTTTGTTTTACCTGGCCTTTTTATAATCATTACTATTTTAAAGAATTATAGCCTATATAACTTAAATCTAATTTGACCTAAATCTTTCATTTTAGTTCAATTTAAGTAAGTTTATGAAAGAAGTCTTTTATGCTCACCAAGGCTGCATTTATTTGTTCAAAAATACAGTAAGAACAGTATATTGGGAAATATGATTTGAATTTAAAAATGTTCTATTTGCAGATCTTTTAAAATGTAATTTATTCATTTGTTGACTGAATTTACAGCAGTTATTACTCCAGTCTTCAATGTCACATGATCCTTCAGAAATAATTCCTTTATGCTGATTGGTAGATGTATGTTTAATTTGTTTGAGTTTAGTTTTAAAATCTTTTAAAGATTTATTTTTGCTGTTTTTGCCTTTTATTAGGATAGGACAATATAGCTAGATAGGAAGTGATGTGGGAGATGGGATCGGGTATTCTTACCCTCCGTCCTCCATCCTATGACCCGGAAACCGATCGAGATCAGCCATCTTGAAGGACATCTCAATTCTATAATTGCACACCGAGGATGCAAGGATCGAGGAGTGAGGAATCTTCCTGAGGAATCATGAGCGAGGATACAAAGGAGTATCCTTTGCGGAAGAGTTTTATCAACTAAACGTGACGCACGTATAAATTCTCCTCCCCTTCACATTAGTCACAATCATTTTAATTTGTACTTTACCTTTGAAGTTTATATAAACCATACATCTCACATATTTCAACAGGGTATATTGTTTAATAATTATGTGTTATGAATTTCTTAAATAAACAAACTTCAACAACATAAGGGCAGATCCTTTAAAGGGATAGTTCACCCAAAAATGAAAATTCTGTCAGTATTTACTCACCCTCATGTTGTTCCAACCCCGTAAGACCTTTGTTCATCTTCGGAACACGAATTAAGATATTTTTGATGAAATCTGAGAGCTGGATCACTCCTCCATACTAGTCCATAGGCTTCTTCAGGGATTGAACTTGCCGGCCTCAAAAAGTTATTAAAGACATCATTAAAATAGTCCAAGTGACTACAGTGGCTCAATCTAAATTTTATCAAACGACGGGAATACTTTTTGTGTGCAAAAAAAACAAAAATAACGACTTTATTTCAACTATTCATTTCCTTCTCTGTGGGCCTCGAGTCAGTTCACTAGTGTAACAGCGTAAGCTTCTGTTGTTGTACGTCACACGCATCAAACACATGACCAGCGTCGGCCAATAGTGAGCCTATGTGTGACGTAGCTCTATGCAAACATACTAGTTTAACTGACTAGAGGCCCATAGAGAAGGAAATGAATAGTTGAAATAAAGTCGTTATTTATGTTTGTTTTTGCGCACAAAAAGTATTCTCATCGCTGGATAAACTTAATATTGAGCCACTGTAGTCACTTGGACTATTTTAACGATGTCTTTAATAACTTTTCGAGGCCGGCAAGTTTCACTCCCTGAAGAAGCCTATGGACTAGTATGGAGGAGTGATCCAGCTCTCAGATTTTATCAAAAATATCTTAATTCGTGTTTCGATGATTAACGAAGGTCTTACGGGGTTGGAACAACATGAGGGTGAGAAAATACTGATAGAATTTTCATTTTTGGGTGAACTATCCCTTTAAGCGCTGCTGATGACACTGTGGAGTGACGCTCAAGTGATCAAGTATTTGAATGTATTAAAAAAAGCTGTATTATTTGATTCCTCCATCCTCCTTGTCTTTCATTGCAGCCTTCCCTCGTATCCTACAGAGGGTGGAGCTGAGATGCGAGGAAAGGAAGTGAGGAAAGGTAACAGGATACAAAAATAATAAATGAAAAGCACCCAGAGACGTTTGCCTACTTTCAGCTTACTAATTAAAGACCTGTGGAGCGCATTCAGATAATCAAAGCTAATTAAATATGAGTGGAGCACATTCAGTTAATCAACCCAATCAACAAATTAAGAGGTATATGTACAGCAGACTTACCTCTGTTTGTCGACAGTTTAACAGCACCCCTCTCCCACCCCATCTCCTAATTTCTAGTCCTAACTACTCTTACAACTGGCCCTCCACCCAGACAGCACGTCAAATACGCATAATCTTTACTCTGTTTAATTTGATGTAAGTATGAACTCGTGAGTTAGTTAGCATAAGTGGAACTGAATGTGTGAGAATAAACACGAAACACGCGATCGTTGTCATGCGGTGAAACCGGCCAATCGTGGAACCTCATCAGAGTTCGTGCAGCTGCTCTGAAGAATCTGCTCTTGCAGTACTTTGATGCCATACGTCCAAATGACGTGGCGTCGGCGCTATCTCAAGTTGGACAAAATTTCTAACCAGCATGCACTGCTTCAAGTCAGCCACCGATCGGTCTGGGCAGCGCTGCATGAAGTCCAACAAGCCTATCGGTTTTCCGTGTCTGCCTGCCCGCCTGTGTCATTGTTAGTTTCCATGGTCACTGATTATGTTACGCACCTGTTTCAGTTTCTATTGATTTAGCCTATACCCCAGAGGAAACATTTATAAGTTGTGATTCTCAAATATCTCTCATTTTAGCATCAACTTTGTTTCAGATGTGTCTCCTAAAATTCCTTAGGAGAAATAAGAGTAGACATGAGAAATATGAGAGAAAAGTAGTTAAAACAGAGAATGTGGTGAAAGAAACATTGTCTTTCATCTCATTGAACATTGAACATCTCTTTATTGTCTTGCTGCAATCTCTTTCTGTCACATTCACCTCCTTCATCTGTGTCTTCACTACACTTCCCAGCATCCCCTGTCGTCATTGCCGGCACCTGCACCTGCGCCTCATCATCCTCATCATCATCACCGTCACCTGTATCCCATCACCAGCACTGACTATTTAACATGCACTCTCCCTGCAGTCGCTGTTTGGTCTCGTCATTCCATGACTCACGGACTCCCTGATTCACTTACCTGTCTACCTACATGCATTACTTCTTTCAAGACCCGTTGATCTGCACCAAACCACCTTCAAGTCACCTGTGAAAGAGAGAAAAGGACATTAACCATCAGCTAAGCTTCTTTTATGTTTCTGTGTCATTGGTTTCTCACCTGTTATCTCCGACTGCGATCCTTAATGCACAATAAAAGTCACTAAACTTACCATCTAGTCTGATTTGTCTGTGATCCCTGACAGAAGACCAGACCCCAAAAAAGTGACAAAAGAACCGACCATGACTGGAATGGAGTTTGCAGCGATGGAAATTATTCTCCTCTCCCAGAAGGATCTGTCCCGTCCAGTCCAGAGCTCTCTTCGCCGCTGATTCCGTCCAGTCCAGAGCTTCCTTCCCCGCTGGTCCCGTCCAGCCCCGAGCTCTCTTCGTCACTAGTCCCGTCCAGTCCAGAGCTTCCTTCACCGCTGGTTCCGTCCAGTCCAGAGGCCTCTTCGCCGCTGGTCCGGCCCAGCTCAAAGCCCTCTTCGCCGCTGGCCCCGCCCAACTCAGAGCTCTCTTCATGCCTGGTCCCGTCCATCCCAGAGCCCTCTTCGGCGCTGGTCCTGCCCAGCTCAAAGCCCTCTTCCCCGCTGGTCCCGTCCAGTCCAGAGCTCTCTTCGCCACTGGTCCCGTCCAGGCAAGAGCTTTCTTCGCCGCTGGTCCTGTCCAGCCCTGAGACCGTCCAGCCAGAGCCCGCTGATCCCGCGCCAGAGCCCCCTGATCCTTCGCCAGAGCCCGTCCAGCCGGTCCCGTTCCTGTCCGCCCAGCCAGAGACTGTGCTCCCACCGGCCTCCCTCTCCCACCTCCTCTCAGCTGTCACCGTTCCGCACTGCCTGTCATCCCCTCAGCTCACCTAAGCACCTTCAGTGAGGTGGAGTTGCTGTGGGCCCGCCAGCCTGCAGCTCCGGCATGGCTAGAGGCTGAGTCCCTGGCTACACCTCAGTCCTCAGAGCCCACACCTTCATCTCGGCCCATCAGCCCTTCGCCTTCACCTAGATCCACGACTCATTCATCGCCTCCGTGGTCCGTCTGCCCGTAGGCTCCGCTGGGCTCGATCGCCACTCCAGGTCGGCCTTCGGTGGTCAAAGTCCAGTTCCTGCCACGGACTTCCGGGATCCGGGCTGCACCCTTCCTCTGACCTCCCCGTCGGCCTCCCTCACCACATCGTCACCCCGGTCATCCATCCCAGGCCTACGATGGCGCCATGGTTCATCGGCCACTCAGCTCCGCCCTGGCCGCCTGCACGTCCTGATCCGCCCAGGCCACCTGGACCATCCTGGAATCTGTCCAGTTGCACCCGGTCCACCTTCCCGTCACGGACTCCAGGATGCTTATAACATGCAGTCCCTGTCTGATCTCGTCATTCCATGACTCACGGACTCCCTGATTCACTTACCTGTCTACCTACCTGCATTCCTTCCTTCAAGACCCGATCATCTGCACCAAACCACCTTCAAGTCACCTGTGAAAGAGAGAAAGAGAGAAAAGGACATTAACAATCAGCTAAGCTTCCTTTATGTTTCTGTGTCATTGGTTTCTCACCTGTTATCTCCGACTGCAACCCTTACTGCCCAATAAAAGTCACTAAACTTACCATCGAGTTTGATTCGTCTGTGATCCCTGACACTTTCAAGACTCCATTATATGAATATTTTATTGCTGAGAGGTTCCTCTTTTTAAGCTCAGGGGATTCTAGAATCTCTCTTTAGTATCAACAGTGTCTCAAATATAAAATAACTTCACTATTAATACAGGCTTAAACTCTTAAGGAAAAACAAATATGAGCACAGTGTGTGATGTCGTTGAGATTTTTCCGGATTATTTAGAGAAGACAAATGTGAGCGATCCAGAGCCTCTAGCTAAGGAGAAAAATCTGAGCACCGTGTGTGATGTTTTTAAGATCTCTTCTAAAACTTTAAAGGAGACAAATGTGAGTGCTTGAGTCTTTGTCTCACGAGACAAGTTTGAGAAGCAGGAGACAAGCAAAAGTCTCCATTTGATGTTAAAATAATCTTATATTTGTCTAGGAGAAATGGTTGAGATGTTTGATTTCTTTTCTCTGGGATTTCCTGTATATAGGCCTAAGCCTTTAAGCCTCATTCAGACTCTCAGTCCAAATCTGATTTTTGGGCATATCCGATTTCAACAAGTTGTCATGTTCTAACATGTTGCTGTTTTTGCTGTTATTTTTTGCATGTTTCTACCAGCACCACATTATTGCCATAGAAACCAATGCAGATATTCAGGAAAATGAAAGCCACTGGACACACAAATCGGATCTGAACAGTTGAAATACACAATTTGGACAGTCAATCATTTTAGATTAGATTCCAATCAGATACATGAAAAATAGGATTTGGACTGACAGTGCCCGGCAAGCAATTTTGCGTTTAAAATACGTCTAGCCATCCAAACACAGCCCTGACGTCTAAGGCAAGGCAAAAGTCAGTGAAAATGTAATAGACGTCTAACCATAGCCCAAGAATAGACGCACAGGTTACGCATAGAAAACGTCAAATAAATGATACCAAACAACTCGTAACCGCTGTTGACTTTGCTTAGCTGATGGATTATCATACATCTTGTAAGTTATTTTTGCAAAAACGACATGTAACCAAATTCAAGGTTATTTCGGCTAGAAGTGCGATACTCATAGCTGGACTACATCGGGTCTATATTAACCTAGATGGTGAAATGACAGCTATTTCTTGCTGGGTGTGAACATAGCCTTAGTTCTCACAGTTCTTTATTCTGTGTCATTATTTTATGTGGTTTTGCCATTCTGTTTCCCTAGAGATCTTGTTCATATTCCTAGTTGGATTTAATATTTAAGACTGTTTATTTGATATTCTCCTGCATCGCACAATGTAGCACTTTAGGGTGATTTGGGGTTGGAAACATTCAGACTCACTATTGCAAAGACGGGTAAGAATTGTTAATCAAAAACACATTTTTATCCACTGTATATTTAAGAGACAGGCAGCTATGGAAATGTCTCTGGTGGTTACAACACTGGGATCTTGGAAAAATATAATTTCTTGAAAATTCAGCAGTAACCTTTTCAAATGAAATGATAAGGGTATGACTGAGAGGTATTCAGGCACAAACTGCACCATTTCCTATAAATGACCTGTCACTACAAATGGCCAGAGTCCATCTTGGGTTTCTTGGGGGACTGCCATACAAAACTAAACTTGAATCAATCATGACAGTGATTCTAAATGAAACGTTATATCTACTCAAATACTTAATCTAGGATGAACTTCATTGAATCAAGTTATTTGGACTCATGCAAGTTTAGTTGAGATTACTCCATTCAGTTTAGTTCATCCTACAGTATCTTTCCATCAAACTCTTTTGAATAACTGATAGAACATTAACAAGTCTCCCCATTTTCTCTTCTTACAAAAAAGGAATAAAATAGCACTTTATTGCAACATTTACTCTCCCTATAACCAGCCCTGTGCAAAGCATGATGGGAAGAAATCATTTCAGTTTTGATCGAGATAATAAATGTTATTTCAACATGAAAGCATTGAGTTTTGAGTACAAAGAGTAAAGGTCCTTGCACACTGAGTCTGAAATTCTCATCCCAATATAATGGACCCAATATTTCCTCTTTCTTTTTCTCTTTTTAAAAAGAGAGAGGACAACACATTCAACCTCACTGCTTGAAGACTGTATTGTTTTGCAATTTTTTTTGCAACGGATTAATTAATAAGCTTCAGACTCAGTGTGCAAGGTTTCTGTGCGTGACACATTTTTAGGATGGCAAATACGGAAAAACACATACGAACATTTCGGACTCAGTGTTCAAGGACCTAAATTGTTTCAATTCAGTTTACCATGTAATCGTGTTTGAACAAGAAAACTGACTCAATGGTGTTAAATCAAAATGAATTATTTAAATAAAGTGAACAGTATTTTAATGATTATCATCTGAATCTCTTATATATCCTTGATTTTGTGTGTTTTAATGAGGAATGACATTGATTGAACTTACTATAGAGTATATTATCTTATCTTATTTTCTGTTGATTGAGTGATACTCCACATCGTCTTTTTAACAACACAGCAAATCAGCACAATATGTCTGCACAGACTGTAAGGACAAAGTTTTTTTTTTTTTTTTGACCAAATTCTCAAAGAGAAATCTCCTCTACTTTTCTTTTCCCTTTGTCATCTAAGACATCCCTTAGCTGAATAATATCTCAACGGTTATGACAGCGAGGGTCATCTCATGTCAGTACGCTCTGAAAGGCCTTTTTGTTTTCATTTCAAACAGACGAACAGCTCAAATTAGTGTATTTCATCTTTCTCGAGTTTGAAGCCTTTGATGAATATCTAAGTGGTGTCTGGAGCCACAGGGTTTTTGACCAACAGCTCCATTGATATCCATCTTGCTGCCAGTCGCTGTACAGGGATAGAAAGAGAAGCACTCTGCCTGCCATGGAGAGAGGTAAAATGGCAGTCACTTATCCCCTCACTTCATTATTCAACACGGTACGAGTTAAGTCTAGTGAGACATGAGACATGAACCTCACAGGTGAGACGCCTTTGTCCTGTTAAAGTACTTCAGAAGAACCATGACATGGCGAGTAATTACAACTGAAATGGATGTATTTAACCTAGAAGTGAATAATCCATGCTGTTGAGAATGCAAGGAAAATTTGAATGCTCTTGACTCTTTGTACTTGGCTCTCCCAGGGATTGTTTTGCTTTCTGAGATCATGTCCGTCATTGCCCGGGGCAGCTGTGGCATCTGCAACCGCCGGAATGTCTTTGCCACAGGCGATGAAACTTTGGCCCTCTCCCGAAAGATATCGTAAAGTGAACGAGTTCAAAGACAAGACTTTGTGTTCTTATTCTTTCGTTCCACTAGAAGTCACAGCAAAATCTCCCACTGAAAAAACGAAAAGCGTGAATATGCAATTTCATCAGTTTCCTGCAGTTCCAAATCATTGAATTTCTGATGATCTCTTTCTGGAATAAGAAATTCCCACTTTACTCCTTGCCGGGTGATCAGCGGAGTACTCCATCAAGGTCTTCTCTCTGTCTCTCTCATTACACTTCTGTACCAAATCACAGAGGATTCCGTGTAGGTCACTAGGGTCTCCACATTACAGTCGGTGTAATTGAAAGTACTGTGATGAGAACCGTGTGCCTGGTGCAGAACTTCACTCATGCATGACCACACCTTTTGTTCAGAAAATGTAAGAAAATACACTATTGAGAGCATTCAGCCCAATGTCAAGTGTATTTCACATGATCACTTGTGTATTGAATACTCACAAGCTGGTCTACAAATGAAAACTGCTGTTTTCAAACACGGCGAGTGCTAACCTCTAACATTGCAAGTTACTTAAAGTGCTATTTTCTAAGCATTAAAGATTTATGTTTCGTAACATTTATGAAGTCTTCTTGCCATAGAAATAAATCACTCTCAAAAAATGTTTCCCCTTGAGTGCTGTCCTTAATACACAAAAAGAAAGTCATATTCATAAATAGAAGATTATAGCCCGTAAATAAAATATAAAACAAAAATAAAATATTGTCTTGAACAGGTTTGTGCTTCATTCCGATTTGAGAACAGCATTTAAATTCCTCAATTTGAATTGAGGTAGAAAATGGATGGATGGATGGATGGATGGATGGATGGATGGATGGATGGATGGATGGATGGATGGATGGACGGAGCTGGTTCACCATAGTAGTCGCTAGTTAAGCAGCCTGGCAGGGACACCAGCATCCAAAAGACAACATATGCTGTTTTTTGTTTTTTAGCAGAGTCAATATTAATGGTCCAGCTGTCAAGGATTCTGTTGGATCTCAGTAAGCCGAGCTGTAACTCCCTGTGATAGCTGTTAGAGGGTGGTTTCATTTGATGATAGTGTCATCCAACACTCAGTGCATAATGCAGGGAACATGTCAAAATTATAGAGCGTAACGAATAAGTGACCAAGACTGAGAATTTTCCTCCTAATGGGGTTGCCTAGAATGTGATCCAGATGCACATGCACATTACTATTTGAAGGGCAATAAAAGGGGGATTCTTGATGGTACTCTCAGGCAAGGAGAGAACATTATTAGTCTCAGTTCCTGCAGATGTAAAGAGAGTTTGTTCCTTATTTATCTCCTGTCGGCTGCAACTGGATCTCCGGCAAGTCGACTTCTTGAGATAATACATTTCCAACATTCGTAATGCCACCTTAAGTGCCTCTAGAGGAGTACTGTAAATTAATAGGCTGCATACCTCGATCTCAGGCAATTACATTACCCACTGATTTATGAAAAAAAACAGCCACAAATGGGACAGTAACCTTGAGCCTGTGAAATGCAAAGTGAATTGAGTTTTCGTGGAATTCTAGTCCCCGCAAGAGAAACTTCTGGGCAAGCAAACTTTTAAGAGTATGGAATACTTATCAATACAACCAACGTCACTGATGGCATAGTCAGTCTGCACAGAAGTAAAGGCTGGTATACACTACACAACTTTTAAAATAGGAACAGATTTTAAAACATTTGGCAGTCATACACTTGCTGACTTTGTAAATGGTTAGAAAGAAAGAAAGAAAGAAAAAACTGGGCATCATGCACAAAAACGACGGTTCCAAAAAACAAACTCATGCAGAACCTTGCGCCTCATTGCTTGGAGACGCATGACAAATGAAAACAATATGTGTTCTAAAATCAGCTTAAATGTCAGACACATTTGTTTTCGTTCAATTGGACAGATTCATAATTTGAAGCTAAAAATTGGTTTCACTTTATTTTGATCGTCCCTTTAACAAATTCTGTTGACTATTAACTCTCATTAGACTGTTAGTAGAGTATTAGTAAACTGGTAGGGTTAGGGTTTGAATTAGTTGACGTACTTGGATTGCAAAGTTTCTTATAGTCAGTAGAATGTCTGTTGGCGGACCATCACAATTAAGAGTTAGCAGATGTTAAGCAGACAATCTACTAATACTCTAATGAGAGTTAGTGAAAATTGAGTTGAAAAGTTACTTATAGCCAACCTAATGTTCAAAAGGGACCATCAAAATAAAGGGTTACCAAAAAATTTGGTATCCCTTTCCATCAAAAAATCCCTCTGTGATTTTCTCTCAACTGCAGACTGGCTCTGACTTTTGGCAACTGACGTCAACTTCTCCAGACTGCAAATCGTGGCAAAAGTCGTGTAGTGTATTCCAGCCTTAAATGACATGAGGCTTATTTTTGTCCATTAGTTTATATTTAAATTTATATTAAATATTAAGTTCAGTTACAAAACTACAAAACTTTTAAGCTACTCAATGAAATATGCTATTCTCTGTGTGCAGCATTATAAACTAGCTTGCGGGTGGTAGGTTTTACATACCGACTGTTATGTCCCTGAGCATTTAAGATGATCTGTTAGCCAAAGGCAACATTGTTTCTAAATTGTATTGTCTCTTCATTCAATTCTTTCACCTCTTGAACACAAACCCCCTGATGGCATTCATAGGCCACTTCCATTGTCGATATTTAATCAGCTATATGACTTGTTGTGATCAGCACACTTGCCTTACAGCTCTGGGGA
Source organism: Meda fulgida (assembly GCA_030578275.1). Lineage (NCBI taxonomy): Eukaryota > Metazoa > Chordata > Actinopteri > Cypriniformes > Leuciscidae > Meda > Meda fulgida. The sequence goes on from CM060636.1 coordinate 22,402,337, forward strand.
TCTTAAATGGAGGAACAACAAATGCATCTGATGGACACTTTGCATGATTTGCTTGTCAGTTGCATGAATTTGCCGCAAGCTGGCGAGCCCCCAATAACAGATTAAAGCAAGGCCTGTTATTGTTCGAAGCCTAAACAGCTAGTGACAGCTTATTGTCTCAAGAGGCTGAAAAGAACCGTCTAAGTTACCGCCGCTGGACTTGTCACCACGGCGTGTCAATATTCTGACAAATCGTCCATGCTGCTTTCATCGTAAACATTATCTTTAGCTCTTGTGTGCATTTGTGCATGCCGGGGCTCGAGGCCGGCAAATCTTGGACTAGCTGGTTCTGTGCCGTTTCTATTACAAAAGGTAATGAGGAGAGGCTGGAGGTGAGAGTTCTCATCCACCCGCAGTAATTCCCGGGAGCGTGTTGTGCTGCATTTGGAATCTCACAGTGGATGACTGCACACCTCCTGTATTTTGGCAGCTGTTAAATCCTTGCTCTTTTTCAGTAAGTGCTGGGAGATAGTATACTGCAAAAACTCATCAGGACAAACAATCCGAAATATATGCGGCATTATAATGAATATTACAACATTAAGGTGCAGGTGAACCATTTAGCCTTTGAGAAACTCAGTCCAGACTTTTGTGAAGGGGATGGGAAGGGGAGAAGTCGTTTTAGCTAGTCACTTTGGCATCAGGATCCCCGTTGAGTGACAAAACACTTAAATTCTCTGCTAGAGTATACACTAAAAATGCTGTGGCTATTAGACAAGGGCAAGATCAATTTGGGGGTGTCAAAATGGGCCTTTAGAGGTAAAGTGCTATTCTGAAATGCTTGACACCGCTCAATTTTGCAGCTATAAGGTAAGGTCTTGTTTTTATGAGACTAAAGATTGCTGACTCCATAAAGATCAGTACCAGAGAGTCTCGGTTTCCAGAATCTATTCCCTCACGCTACATACAACACATAGAGTGTGGCGCATGATGTGGTGCTTCTTGGGACACGACTGACGCATTTGTTCCTATTCAGAATCTTCTGTTCCAAGCAAATCTCATGTATGCTGGCAAAAGCATTTCTCTGGGTTTCTGTTCCTGCTGTTGTTGAAAAATTTGCCCAGTTGTGACAAGAAATCGTTAAGAGTATTTCAGCAAAATCCTGCACAGGCAACAAAATGCAGCCTTACTTTACTGTAGCGTTTACGCAACGTTGCGGGGAGGGAAGACAGACACAGTGGGATTCCGGACATGTGATTTTAACAAGCTTTTATATGACAAAACACAATGCATAAAAGGAACTGAAAGGGAGTAAGGAGTCAGGTAGGGGGTTGTGTAAGTCACTGTTTCAAAGGAATAGTTCACCCAGATATGAAAATTCTGTCATCATTTACTCACCCAAATATCATTCCAAAGCCGTACATTAACCAAAAAAAAAACCTTTATGATGTCACACATAAATTATGTAAGTCATTCATACTCGAAAATAAAACTTTCCGAAACGTTTACGAAAATGAAAATGCTGTCATCATTTACTCACCCTAATGTTGTTCCAAACCTGTATGAATTTCTTTCTTCTGCAGATATTCTTAACACAAAAGAATATATTTTGAAGAATGTTGGTAACCAAACAGTTGATGGACCCCATTGATAAAATACTATGGATCCAATTGGGTCCATCAACTGTTTGGTAACTGACATTGATTATTCATCAAATTAGATGACCATGCACGAAAACAAAGCAAGTAATACAATGAAACAGCATACGGAAATGAAAAAAAAATGTAGTGAGAGCAAACATTACATATTTCTGTAAGGAAACAACAGTTTAATCCACATTAAATCTTTGGTTTGGTAATCTGCTTCAGGTTCTAACACAGCTGCACTTGGAAAGCTGCATAATTCAATGTCCTAAGATATAAGATCATAAATCGCCACTTCGACACAAGGGGATGACAAAGAAGGACAAAGACAGTTGGCAAATATCCTGTTGTAGTCACAGAGATTAGCATAATGTGCACAAGTAAATTGCAGTCCACCCATAGAGCCGAGCTGTTTATGATGAACTTGATAAATGACCATTAGCACATACACAGGGGTCAAGTGTGCGGGGGTCAGAGATTAATTCTCACCGACAGGATAAAAGGGGATGCAACTGTCTGGCTAAATAATTGTTGGTTTTCTTACTGTATATACTTGATTTGCAGGGTCACTGAATGTAAGCTAAAGGCTACATTCATGATTAACTCATTCACTTTAGTCATGAGGAAAGTGTCATTTGACCTACCCTCTGTGTTGATTTATGAAAATATATAGGGGCGGTTACACAGAGTGATTATGATTAATTAGCGTGTCATCCTCATCTTGATTTTTGTGTTACAGAAGAAATAAAGTAATAAAGGTTTGGAACAACTAATACTTTTTTGGGTAGCAACCTTGCTGAAACCCCCCCCCCCCAGCTAAAACTCAAAGTCAACTATGGTCCCCAAGTATATGGTGCTTTTCACGGCACTCAAAGCGCTTTACGCAGAGGGGGGAATCTCCTCAACCACCACCAATGCTCCAGCATCCACCTGGATGATGCGACGGCAGCCATATTGCGCCAGAACACCCACAACACATCAGCTTATTGGTGGAGAGGAGACAAAGTAATGAAGCCAATCAGTGTATATATATATATATATATATATATATATATATATATATATATATATATATATATATCAACCCGATCACACTAAATGCGTCTCTATAGCATGCAGTGTGTATTATCGTGTAATTTATACGTGAAAATGAGTTTTTAGATGCATAGGATACGCATGGGTTGGTTAGGGTAGGTTGAGTAGTGGTGTGGGGTGCGTGTGTATTATATGCATGGGTAGAATTAGTGGTGTAGGGTGCATGTGTATTACACGCAAATGAACTGCGTATCAAATGCATGCAAAAACTGCGTATCCTATGCAGGTAAAAACTCATTTTCGCGTATAAATTACACGACGCATAGACGCATTTACGTGAGAACAGGCTGTATATATATATATATATATATATATATATATATAGGGTAGATTTGGGATAATTAGGAGGCCATGATGATGGATAGAGGCCAATGGGCAGGATTTGAGCCAGGATGCCGGGGTTACACCCCTACTCTTTTTCGAAGGACATCCTAGGACTTTTAATGACCACAGAAATTAAGGACCTCAGTTTAACGTCTCATCCGATCTTTTTGACAGTATAGTGTCCCCATCACTATACTGGGGCGTTAGGACCAACACAGACCATATGGTGAGCAGCACCCCCTACTGGCCTCTCTAGCACCTCTTCCAGCAGAAACCTAGTTTTCCCAGGAGGTCTCCCATCCAGGTACTGACCAGGCTTAACTCTGCTTAGCTTCAGTGAGAAATCATACTTGGGCTACAGGGTGATAACGTGCGACCATAGTCGGCTAATGATGCTTTTGGTAAACGCAGGGGTTGGCTGGTCATAACTGATGTTCAGCATGGTTTCCCAGCCTGACCAGCTAAGACTCTCCAAACCAGCTAAAGAAATTGCCAAAACCCACAAAAACCAGGTATAACCAGGCTGGAAGACAAGCCCGCCAGCTTAGGCTGGTTTTATTTTATTATTTTTTTTCGTTTTTTTTTGTTGTTGTTTTATTTTTCCCTTTGAAGAAGGCTGGACTGAAAGTGGAATTTTAAAACTTGCATTTTATCACACAGGTTGTTTAAAATTAAGAAAATGTCGTTGTTATTCTGCAGACAGTCACTTTCACTGCTACACGTCGCGTATTCAAAACAATGGAAAAGACCATTCAAAATCATGGGAGTTGTTGTGTTCACCCCCATAGTAGTTTTCGCTTTATGGGGTTATCTTTGGCGACACAAACTTCAGAAAACGATAATGAATAATTGTGGTCCATCACGAATGTACAAAACAAACAACTGTTGCTTGCTAGACCCTACCAGAGATTGTCAGGTTTGACGCTCAACTACTACTTTCACATTTTTTCAAGAAGCGGACTGTTTTTCCATGGTTTCTACCATATGACCATACAATACAATGACACAGGCCATGTCACTGGTTAAAATTCTGGATTTAAACATTGTTGAAAACATTTGGGATAGTGTAAGTATAAAAGTCAACAAAATATATAACAATGTTCTAGTGGCTTTTGGATATTTGCACTTTATTTTACAGTCCTGTTCCCCATGTGCATACTATGTGCATATTTTAGTTATTACAATAACTGGGAAATAACTAGGTACTAACCCTGAACCTACCCCTAAAACTACCCTTAACCCATGTAGTTACCTTATATTAACCAGTACTTGGGTAAGTACACTGTAAGTACACGTAAGTATTTTACACATGTAAAATAAAGTGCAACTAGATATTTGAATGCAAAAAAAATCACACATATTGTACCTTTAACCCAAGGGCACTATGATCTCCGTCCAACCGACTAGTTGGGCGAAATCTCTGAGATGATATCTCTATATCACGCTTCTAAACATTTACGACTAGGCCTCAGCATTTTGAAAAAGTGCTCATCATAAATGTCCTCGTTGTATATAACCAATGCCTGTGTCTCCTGTGTGTTTGTGCACCCTGCCCCATATGTCATTTTGATCAAAGGGAGAGTGTGTGTCAGACAGGGGAGCTGGATCAATCTGAGTGTTTCACTCAGGGCTTTCTTCAACCCTGAGCTCTGTAATCACCTGCTTTAATGATGCCCAAGAGTCGCCATCATGCAGCCTTGACTCCGTCCTGGCACTTGGCAAGTTAGCAGCTGTGTCCTTACTGCTCCATGAGCAATCATGTCCATGCAATTCTCACCTTGTGTTGCTCGTTCCTGCTTGGGGAATAGAAGTGTTTTATATGCAAGAATACACAATTAAAGGTATGCTTAAAGGGATAGTTCACACAAAAATGAAAATTCTGTCATTAATTACTCACCTTCATGTTGTTCCAAACCTGTAAGACTTTCGTTCATTTTTGAAACACAAATGAAGATCTTTTTGATGAAATCTGAGTGATTTCTGTCCCTCGCATTGACAGCTTCGCAACACTTTGACTCTTCAAAACATTCATAAAGAGATTGTAAAACTAATCCATATGAATTGAGCGGTTTAGTTTAAATATTCCGAAGAGACTTGATCTCTTTATATGATGAACAGATTGAATTTTATTCACATATAGACATTGATCTGCGAACAGAAGCTCAACCTAACCTGTTTGATTGAGAACAAACCTCATTGGTTCTTGCTGAAGCTTAAACGTGCTGCATAACAGAAGAGAATGAACCTCATTGGTCCTTGCACGTCAAGCGAACATGCTTGAGCTTCTGTTTATCACAACTGAGTTGATGAAAGTTTATATGTAAATAAAAGCCTACATTAAATCTGTTCATCATGAACTATCCCTTTAAGTGCACTGTAAAAATGTCAAATTAAATGTTTTACTGTAAAGCATTTTAAATCAAATTAAGTTGTTTTAACAATATTTTGTTGTGATTTAAGGAAGTACACAAATTTTGATGTGTTGAACTTAGCACATGTAAAGTATTTGATTTTAATTGTAACTGTTGTGTGTTATTTGAGAAATGACATCAAAGTATAATAGAAGTGATTATAGAACAGAAGAAGAACCAGAACCAGAACACCCACCACACACCAGCTTACTGGTGGAGAGGAGACAGAGTGATAAAGCCAATCAGTATATGGGGATGATTAGGAGGCCATGATGATGGACAGAGGCCAGTAGGTAAATTTGGCCAGGATGGCGGGGCTACTCTTCCGAAGAACATCCTGGGATTTTTGAATGACCACAAAGAGTCAGGACCTTGGTTACGTCTCATCCGAAGGACGGTGCTCTTTGACAGTTTAGTGTACCCGTCACTATACTGGGGCGTTACGACCCACACAGACCACAGGGTGATCAGCGCCCCCTACTGGCCTCTCTAACACCTCTTCCAGCAGAAACCTGGTTTTCTCAGGAGGTCTCCCATCCAGATACTGACCAGGCTCAACCCTGCTTAGCTTCACGGTGATATGGCTTTTGGCTTATAAAGATATAAAGAGAAAAAACCTAGGCCCGGGACTTGATTTTGAATGGTGTACTATTGTATTGTGACGGATTGACCCACCTTCACGCCGAAAAAAACATGGGAGGGGAAATTATTTTGATTAAAGATTATGAGGGCAGTTGTATCAAAAAAATAATGATGTACATGGATAAATATTTTATAATAAATACTGCAATTGTAACATTGTGTGACTGTAATGATCGCACAACGCAGGAAATCATATCACAAAGTCTTAACTTGGAAACACGCAGGAGAATATAGGAATCAAACTCCTAGAATACTACCACAAAAACATAATCGAGACAATGAACAATGAACAGAGTATCTTAGTGATTAAATACACAGAGATTGATTAACAGAACTAAGAACAGGTGTGTATTATAAACTCAGGCAAACCAGAACATGGCAAAGTATAAAAAACAAAACAGAAATAGAAAGTAAGAGCAATATTCCATTAGAAAAAAAATAGGATTGTCAATTTTGATTTCTTGTTGACTTTAAGAATTTGTTATTTGTATTGTTTAAAGTAGCCTATATTATTCCCATAAGAAGTCCTCTTTTTAAAAGTATGCTAAAGTGTACTTCTTTTTCACAAGGGTATAGCTGTCAGTGCAAAGTCTGTTCCAAAAGACAGGCACATTATGTTGCCTTCAAAAATATCTAATTTTGGTCGAATCTCATGTATTCTCCTTGGAGAATGCAATCCCTGAATGCATTGTGCACAGTGAAAAAAAAAATGTTCAAGATGGCAGACAGGCAAGAGACATGTTGATTATAAATGTATTTAATTTAATATTCAAAAGAAAAGTGTCAATTAAAACCAATTCATGTATTAATTTGCTTGCAGTATAGCATTGCTAGCTTAGCAATGTTAACTTCAAACTCTTAAAAAAATGTATTGAAATCAATTGTGAGTTGAGTCTCCCATACAAGTGTTACTTGTGGCAGACAAATTAGGGCCTATTCATAGGTGTCTATTCAGTAATGAACACCTTAGAATACTAATAAGATTAGAAGGTGGCTGTGGTCTAGATAACAAGGCAGCTCACTTGGTTTTGGAACCGAGATATAATGGAAAATGAGAATCTGAATAAGAATAGAATTTTATTGGCAAGTAAAATTGCTCTTACAAATAATCTGACTTCTCAGTCGCTGACATGGGACATGGCATTTAATGAGAAATGGTCTGCAGTCTTCATATACTTAAATACAAGTGAAATAAAATTCCATTAGAATCTTGATAACCTGATAACTAAAAACAAATTCTCTGGATGTTCTATTGATTAACATAGCGTACCAAGTATTGCTCAGTTCTAGGAAGACAAGTTTAAAAAAAAAAAACTCATAAAAAAGAAGAGGAGGAAGAAGAAAAAAGCAATGAATTAATTTATCCTATTGGGGCTAAGAGCAATTAGCATCAGATCCTTATGATCCCATTGCCACCTCTCAAAGGTGTGAGAAATGTTCAAAGCGATTATGATTTAAGTCATTGTGAGGAACACCAGTAGAGAGCAAACCCCTCAGGACAGTGAGAAATGTCAGCACTGAAATTAATTAAGTAAAAGCTTTTTTCCAATTATTCATGAACAGTCTGCAGTGAATCCGTTTGCTTAAGTGATGATGGAATCGTCGCATTAGGGTGAGAATCTTAAGGCTCTCGAGACAGCACACTCAAATGACTCAAGGCCATCATCTTTATGCCATCAGTTTTTCATTGTTGTTGTAAAACTAAGCCTGTGTTCATTTAAAGAAAACGTTCAATTAGATAGTGAATTGCTTAAAGTATGTGGAAAAAACTGTCTGTTAACTAATATGTGTGTAGTGCGTTATGTGACAATATTGTAGGCCTATATGATTTAGCAAATTAAACATCCCTAACGTATTTTGTAATCTACAGTAAACATATATATAAAAACAAAGTGGATCAAAACCTTTCATCAAAGTTATACATGAACTTTGAACACTACCCGTATATACTTTGATAATATACTTTGATCCACTTTGAATGTTGACTACTGTATTTTATGCTTATTGCAGTTATGCATTGTTAGCTTAGGAACATAATGTAAAACTATTCAATAAACATCTGCTAACTGAATATATCTAAACATAGGTTTACATTTAGCATATTAAACTTAAATTCGAACTCTAACATAACATCATCTAAAACTTTTAAAGTGTCACTTCAGCTAAGAGATCAAACTTACATTATCAATAATGAATCTTCTGAATAGCCTTCTTGTGTTCTGCAAATAGCTTGAGGTTTTGCTAATTATTGTACAATAGCCCTAAAATACCTCCAGCCCGAAGAACATTATCACTCATAGAAGAACGTAATAGAGGATCAAAATGGCTCCCGGCTAAAGCACTAACTGCTTTAAAAACTTCCATGGCTTACAATACATTCTCAAATCAATATTTCATTAACTGGATAGAGGTGAAATGTTAATATAAAAAGAACTTTTGCTGCACTTACACTGAAAGTTTAGCTGAAATGAAACATTGAGGGTGATGAAACGTTCACTTTGTTTCGCCGCAAGTTCAATACTGCAACATACAGGACAGTAACACGCACTGGGGTGACAAAAAAGTTACATTATCAAATAAGCCTTTTGTTAAAAATGTTTTAATTGGAAGAAATTGGAACATTTCAGCCATTCCACATAGAAGTAATGCTAAAACTGTAATGTCCTCAGCAGTAAAAACATGGTTTTTAAAAAGTAGTGTGGCTCTGAGTAAAAAAAAATGTCTATTAATTTAAGACAAGTCAGTGACAAGATAAATATATTGGTTAACAAAATCAACCTTATTTAAAACCTAAAAATCTGAAACTGATAGCATATTTTACCAACGAAATAGCCAGTCTTCTATTCACCTGTTTCAACGTGGCATTGCAGTGATATTTATTAAAACATAAGCTATTAGTGTATTAAATAAAATAAAAAATAAAAATTATAGAAAAGATTTTCTTATTTGCTAATGGATGTTGTTGAGAGAATTTTATGGAATTCCAACAGCGACACCTAGAGACTGGTATGAGGAGGAAGCGTCTCAAGCTCAGAACGTTGCTCTGCATGTTTTATTCCTCTCTAATTACAGTTTTCAAATTTAACAAATGAAAACCGAAATGCAATAACACTTTGTTCATTGTGGTTATTAACTGAATAAATTGCTTTTCCTCTCATACACATTTTTATGCTTGTAAACTACAGTGACTGAACTGATTGCAATTTGATCTTAGAGTTTGATGCAAATTATTATTCATTTTCATAACTTGGAATGAAACAAAAGCTAACCGAAACGAGAGAGTTCAACTCTATTTTCTGTCATCATTTACTCACTGTTGTTCCAACCTTGTATGACTTTCTTTCTCCTTACAAAAAGAAGATATAAATAGATATTTAGAGATTGTTTTCCATGGGCACCAAAACCGTTTGATTACCCAACATTATTCAAAATACCTTATATGGTATGTTTGGAACAACATGAGAAGAGTAAATTATGAAATTATTTTCATTTTTGAGTAAACTATTTCTTTAACATATGGTTAAAAGGTTTGATGGTTTAAAATTCTACATCTCACAGTAATGTTGGAACAAGAAGATATATAAAGGTTAAAAAAACACATTTTAGCGATTTATTAGAAGTTTACTAGAAGTTCTTTACAGTCTATCTCTCTTTCTCTCTCTCTCTCTCTCTCTCTCTCTCTCTCTCTCTCTCTATATATATATATATATATATATATATATATATATATAAAAAAGTGAAACAGTGGTGTGGCTTTTTCTTTGGGCCTCAAGGGCAAAATATCCCATAGTGCCTTGTGGTTTGAGCCAAGTGGTTTTTGCCACAGATTTTATTAGTAAGCGGAAATCATCTGTTACCCCCACAGGCTGATAAATGAACTTCTCTAGGCACTCCCTGAAAACAGTGGACAACTCAAAGTGTTTTCCTTAGCAAAGTGTTTCTTTTTTTCCTGCGTCAACCTAAAATCTGTACATTACAAAGAATTTAAAAAGATTTCTTCAAAGAAGTTAAGGAGGAATGTAATTTTTTTATTCCCAGTAGGCTTTATAAAACTTTTATAAATCAAACACCAAAGCCATAATATTTGACTTGCTGTTGCTAGTCAGGCAGTTGGCCTGCAGCACAGGGGACATGCTAGTTCTAGAGGGGTTTTCATTGGACAAAATATCTGTATATGTAAGGCAAGTCATCAATATTTTTGCTGCAAGACAAATATTTGTTAGTTTACAGATGACCTGAAAGCTAACATAAATGGACTGAAAGCCACTGAAAGGCCTCAGATGCACATTTCACATTGACCACTGAAATGGTATGCACATAGCAAATAAAATTGCTTAAAAATTGGTTTTGGGTCTAACAAAATGTCTCAGCTGAGTGCCATTTGCTCATCTTTGCGCATGTTTTATTGATCATCATTTCTCATGCAGATAAAAGTTTAGAGATGGATCAGGCTCTTACCCTGTCTTGACATTCAAATTTCATGTTTTGTGATAGGCAAGTCTCTAAAACCAATGACGAAATCCTTGCAAACCAACTGTATTTTTTATTTTCAACTCAGAAACACTGAGCCCATGATATTTAGTTTTTCAAGAAAGCTGTTTACAGATTAATATTGTTTTATAGACTTACATAAATTAACTCGAGGTCAACACAACATTAATCTGCACCAGATTATTATGTTTTCTACATTTCCCCCTCTTTCATTCGTGTTTATGTATGGGCTATGTCAGTGTCCATGCTAAACCTGTAGCTATGAGTGGTGGTTAGCGCACAAAATGCATTTGCTAGTTGGTTACTTACACAGATATATTTTACGGTATGACTTGTGTCTACCCTGTAGTGTAAGATTATTGGATTTATTTATGTTTATCATCCGCCATAAAAATTGTGTTTCGGGAACACTTAGAAAGTAATAGCAGACCTCTCCTCGTAAATAGCCACATAACACAGCGCAGCAGTCATCTTCCAGAAGTAAAAACCCCATTGATTTTCTACAAAGGGGAATAGAGTGCTGCAGGGATAGACCACAGCAATATAGACCTATTAGTGATGCTAACATAATAGTCAATTATTATTTGAAACAAGACACATCAAAGTTGCATACTCAGGTTAAATACAGGATGCAAAAAGCAATGTATTTTGACGGGGTTTCCAACTATACTCAGAGAAATGTTAAGATAACCAGTATTTCTAGTGCTACGTGTTGAGCGGTCGAAGTGAAGGTGTAGACCAGGGCTCTAACCTGAAATTGAGTGCACTTGTACGCTGAGATTGGGGCCAGAAGATAGCATTTCATTTGAGACCACACCACAGGCCTCAGGAGCAGAGCTATCTTACAAGAGCCACATGGAACTCTGGGGACATTAGCGACAACACTGAGCGCCTCAGCACTGAAATCTTGCTCTTACACTGATCCAGGGTTGGGTTCCTCTAGTGATGGCTGGGGTTTTAATGGATTAATGTCAAGCCTGATACCAGACGAGTGTAAAAGCCAGGGAATGGTATGCCTGCAGCATCAAACCCCAAAGTTCCAGTGGTGGAAATTGAACATTTGCAGTAAACAGTACCGCCATGGATACAGCGCGACTAGCCTCAGCCTCAGACGTCACACCGACAGACCGTTGACTGAATGTCTCATGGATAAGGCAGTGGTTCCCAACTCTGATCCTAGAGTACCCGCAGCAATGCACAGTTTAGATCAAACACACCTGATTCAACTCGGCAGCTCATTAGTAAAGACTCCAAGATGGGTGATGTCTCTCAGATAAGAGAGACATCCAAAAAAATGTGCAGTGTTGGAGGTCCTCCGGGACCAGGATTGGAATGGGAAATGCTTAGGGAGTTTCGGAGTCGCCATCTGATTGGTTGACTTCTACGTGATTTTCCGGGAGACGTACGTGTGTCACATTCTTTAACGATCAGCCTGGAAACAAAGCCAAACCCCCTCATGGAAGAAGAAAACTTAGGGGTGGTTTAAACACGAATTTGTGAATCTTTTCTTTTCCTTAATTTCTCCCATGTTATGCTTATGCTACTTTAAGCAATGCCTGCACTTTGTATTTTGATTACTTATTGTTATTTTTACCTCTTCATGATGACTCGCTTGCTGTATTCCTCATTTGTAAGTCGTTTTGGACAAAAATGTCTGCTAAATGACTAAACTGAACTTTAAAGACGAAGCAGATCCAATGGCCTTACACAAGGCAACAACAAACAACCAATAAGGAAACTATAAACAAAAGAATGTACTTAAGTGTGAAAGTAATGTATTTTTCAAACACTTACATGTTACTTACAATTAAATGAAAATGTATAAAAGTTTAAACTTATATTAAACGCAATTGAATTTAAGAGTGCTTTTTTGACCTACTTTAATGGGACTTAATTAAATCTTTATATGTAATTTCATAATTACTTCTATTGTCTTTGAAAAATACAGGATTTGCTTCTGCCAAATGCCAATACATACACGACACGTGGCTGTGAGCAAGTAATTGTGCTGCTGTTGTACAATATAGCGTACATGAATTACCCGTAGCAGATCTATACAGGTGGAGCTGGGGAAGGTGGAGGATTTCTGAAAGCGTGCTGCAGATGCTGACCAGTATTTGAAGGTTGAGCACCGAGCTCATTGGCTACTGATACAGCAGGAACCAATCAGCTCTGCCCTATAGAGAATGATGTGATTGCAACCAGTCTGCGTTATCTAGAGTTTCATGACAGAACGTTGTATTTCAATTGAAACTTGCATGTCATGTATTAAAATATATTTGTAATTGCAATTTAGTATAAGTAAAATATATTAACTTTAAATGTAATATCAAATAACACTGCCGTTAAAATTATAATCAAGTACTTTAGAGAACACATCAAAAGCCTGACAAAAGATGATTTCAAATTTACTTTAAAGTAAAACTTTTAATTTGACATTATTGCAAAGTGCACTTTTCAAAAGAGTTAACTTAAGTGTGTTAAGAAACATGATGAATATTACCTGCAAGTATAGTTTTTTAACATTTACAGACGCTTTCATCCAAAGCGACTAACATTGCAAGGTAAACATTTTATCAGTTCTTTCTTTCCATGAGAAGTAAACCCATGACTTGGCATTGCTTGTGCCATGGTTTACTGTTTGAGATAAACAGAAAGATATTGTATTTTAAAAGTATATTTTAAACACTTTTATAATTTGAAGTATACACTATGTGCATATTCAATCCAAGGCACATTTCTTTTTCACAAGGGATACTTTTCAAACAGTTCATATTTTGTTAGTTAATCTGGTGGGGTGTCAAACATTAAGGCCTTGCTGGTTTTGGAAGGGTGGAACACACTTTTACGATCAGTTTCAAGGTTTACAAGGTCTCGGCTGCTAGATGAGGGAAATGCACAAAGCAACACTATTCCCTCAAATATATAAGACATTAAGGAGCTGCTTCAATTTCACCCTCCTAATGTAATTAGGGGGACTAATGACACTGCATAATGGGATAGAGGACCGTGCCTGTTTCAGATAGAACAACCAGAGCTGGAAGCGTTTCAGGTAATTTGGCATTGAATATTTTTGGGTGAATTAAATCCACTTTCTACAAGTAAAAAATTAATTGCATTCCTCCCTGTGCACATGAAACAGTTTTATATATTCAAATAATTTATAGGCCTACCTGATATACAGCAGAATCCAAGAATCTGGAACCACTAGTGAAAAGGCTTTCTTTTATTTAACATCCTTTTCTGATTTAGTAAAACAGGTTTCTTTACAATCTGAGTTGAATTGAAAAATCTGAATTACAAAATGTCTTAGTATTTGGTTTATTGTTTTTGCTGAAATGACAGCTTTTGAAGCTTGTGTAAAACATGATAATCATGTTCACTAGCATGATTTGAGAATGTTCCAGAAAACATCTGCCAAGACTTGGCTAATAATAAATATAAACCACTTCATAGCGTGTATGGTCTACATTGTGACAATTTGATTGTTATTTGACAAAATGTAAACACCATTAATTTGAATGAGAATCTCCAAGTGCAGGTGTGTGTGTTTATTTGTGTGTTTCTGGGGATGTTATATAGTCTCATGCCTTCCTTTTGTGTGTGTGCTCTGGACGTTGCCAGGTTTTCTTTTATTAAAAATTTATCACAAACTTGATTAAAAAAAAAAAAACAAAAAAAAAAACAGTGCCCCATTTCCCATTCCTTTCAAATTGACCCGCGGGGACATGGGACTAGGGAGTTTTTTTTTTTCTTCAGAATTTTTTTGTGCCTGTTCCCCAATTTCTGGTGGATGTACATTAAGCAAGGTCTTGTACCATCCAATTGAGCACTCATTTTTAGAGAAAGAAAAAATCTATTTAAAGCCATTTTGGGTCAAAATGACCCAGACATTTTTTTTTACTTGAGAAAATCCACCATGTCCAGTACCTGATTTATTTGCTAATTAATCAATATTGAATAGAATCACAAGCTTGTGAATCAAAATCGAATCGTTAAATTCGACCCCAACATATACATACTGTGTATACATATTTATATACATAGATTCATGCACATTGAACCACAAGCCTAAACAAAAGCGGTGCTTGGCATGATTTCTTTATTCTTCAATTATTATTTATATGAACACAATAAGAAAAAAAAATCAATGTTAATTTTGCACTACAGTGAGTGAATAATTGTTCGGTTCCTCAGTAGCTGCACATACTCCTTGGCCTGGTCGAATCCGGTCTTCTGCTCGACGTTGGGCGGCACGCCCTCAACAAGCTTTACGAAGTAGTGGCAGTGCACTTTATCCATGATGCCGAACATGCCACGTCCATGATAACGAATGCGCTTCAGGTATTTTCCTTTGCCAGAGAACGACTCAGCTGTAGAAGTCAGACCGAAGAAAATATAATTCAACTGTTAGAATGACTGGTTTTCTTTGAAATCCAACAGCCAAATGTATTACAAAAGTCAGAAGCATACATAACAGATAAAACAAAATATTGGAATTAGACTAAAATAAAAATGCCTTTTCATGCAAAATATGGATTCATTTTGTCTTCATCCAACAAAACATTGGTAACACTTTACAATAAGGTTTTATTTTATTACATTAGTTAATATTAACTAATAATGAACATTACTACAGCATTTACTAATCTTAGTTAATGTAAATCTCAACATTTACTAAAACATATTGAAGATACAAAGTTGTATCCGTTATCATTAGTTAATGCACTG
Organism: Meda fulgida; assembly: GCA_030578275.1. Classification (NCBI taxonomy): domain Eukaryota; kingdom Metazoa; phylum Chordata; class Actinopteri; order Cypriniformes; family Leuciscidae; genus Meda; species Meda fulgida. Next base: position 22,417,653 of record CM060636.1, read on the forward strand.
AGAACTGACATGAACATTAACAACGATTAATAAATGCTTTAAAATATTTTGCACTTAGTTCATGTTGGTTAATGCATTAACTGTTAACAAAGGAGAACTTATTGTAAAGTGTTACCAAAACATTTTGTAAGAAAAACCAACCATTATTTTTTTTTACCAATTGTTTTTTCTTTTTTGGTTGAGACATATTTATTCTTAAAATGTTGAGTTTCATTTGAGCATAAAACTGATTAGCTTTGCATGTTTTGCAAGCATCTCAAAGGACTTCATTTCTGTAACCTTTTTTTGCTAGCGTGTCAAGACGTTCGCTTGTGAATTATTTTTTGGTTTAATGAAAAGTTTACGATCTATGGATTGGATCGCTGATTAATGACAAAAGCTTATGAAACCACGGTAATGTTTACAGAATATTTAAGATAAACTTGTACTTGTGTACATTTATAAGTATACAAAAAAATTAAAAAAGGATGCACAAAAAAAGACAAAAATAACTGTGCTAAAAAAGTGCTAATATCTCTGATGTTAATGTTTGGCATGTTTGCGACTTACCAATATATAGATTTGATTTGTATTCCACATTGTGATTCTTGACCGCCATCTCCTGAGCTTCCAAAAGAACCTTCAACACAAACATTTAAAACCTTATAGCTTCTGAAACGGATTTCGAAGTGTGACATTGTATGATCACATTGTTTTCACAGCAAAAAAACATTTTAATCAATATTATTTGAGCAGTTCAATAGATATTTTCAAGTCACATCACTGTATTTTTACCTCTTTGATTATTTTAGCTCCCTTCTTGTCGTTGAACTCGAGCTGAGTGAATGCCTGGTCAATGGTCATACCTCTGAGCTGTAAAACACATTCATCACTAAAATATTGCAACAAACTTCATACCATCGTCATTACTCCATATGCTGTATTATGTTATTATCAACAACATTAGGAGTATAACGGTTCTGTTTAAAAAAAGAATGGAATCATACCGTTCTCCACCCAAAGTTCGGCACGCACTTGCATCGCGGTTCATCTCAAATCTGAAGACGCATCTATAATTTGGTTTGTTGAAAATAACGACGTTAGGCTAACGCATGTTTCTGTCGATGGCTTCTGACATTCTGGCTTCCCCTAAACTTTGTTCAATGCGTGTGCCGTGTGCTTGAACACGACCAGTCATTTACGCCGTCATCACCCGGGTGTTGATAGCGCAGGTGAGACCTGAACAGCACATGTTGTCATCTGGGTGTAAACTAAACTCATTTCATTTAAGCGCAAAACGACACGAGAGAGAACTCGCTCATGCTGTAAGAAGACTTGTGTGTGCACTCATCCGAAGCATACACACGGAAACCCGTCTCAGGCAACGCGCAAATATTGAGTTCTCTTTCAAGTTTTGCACTTGAATGGACAAATTCACAAAAAAATTGGCAACATGCCCGTCTTGCAAGTGTCCTTGGAAACTTAGTAGGTTATGTCTTAAGTGAATGTAAACAGTCGAGAAAGACAAAGCATGTGTACAGTATCAAAGTTTTGGATCAGCGCATTTTGTCTTAAAGTGACAGCGGCCTAAATATTCCTGTAAATTAAACAAAAGACAAGGAAATCACTTACTGCTCTTGACTGATTAGCTTTTGTATATTCGTTAATTATTGATTACTCTTTATTTAGTTTATACAGTTAAGATTATATGCTGTTATTTTACATTTGATAACTAATCAATTTCTGCACCAGAAAACTAGTTAGATTCTTGAAAAACCTGAAAAGCAGTGCTAATTATATTTGGATATTTGCTCTATTGTATTTATTTGTACTGTTGCTTGTAATTTGATTATTCACTCTTATTTTCTTATATTTTTATTTGACAGTATTCCTATTTTCCGTGAACATAGCACATACAGATCCGTACCTAAACCGTGACCCTTATCTGGATAAAAATCGAATCGTTACACTCCTAATCAACTTATCACACACTCACCAATTTAGCCAAGTACCACATCTTGTCTTTGCTGTATTTAATCTGACGTCTGCAATGATGGATCTCCTATTACACACACACACACACACACACACACACACACACACACACACACACACACACACACACACACACACACACACACACACACACACACACACACCAAGTCAAACCCAGCACGATTAAACAAACTTCATTCATTCACATATTGTAAAAGTGAATTAAATATATAACTAACAGCAGGTCTGCGTGGTTCCTCTTTCTGTTGTGGTGGATATACAATCAGATTTCTCCTTTCCCAGTGTTTGCTGTTTAACTCTGGGCTTGTGTGAAGACATGACACTTGTGATAATGTAGAGGAAGATCCAAGCAACCTGATGAAAAGAGCAAGACAGACCGAAAAACATTAGAGAATACATAGGGCTGTGCCTCAAAACCTAGAGATCTATTTTAATGGCCAGAACTACTATTTATCTAGATAGCTATTTAGGACGCAATCTGTGTCCTTTCCTTTGAACAGCAACTGCATGGGATTTTCTTACCTAGAGCGAATATGTCCACAAGCACGACCAATGGAGGCTAAACCTGTCGATAATGTTCATATAATTCCCAGTTAAACCAAACGCAACTGAAATGCCAATATAAATATAAATACAACGTAAGTATATTTGATTTGACTTACCAGCCCATTTCACTGCGGAGACCGCCATATTGATTGTTAGAGATGTCCGATTCGTGAGGGAATCGTCCTTTTGATTCGGATCTTTTAGAGGAGTCGGTTGAACACAGTCAGTAAAAACAAAAAATATTTTAATTGATTTTTGTTGTTGTTGAAAAAACGTCAGTTAGTAGGCCTACCTACATACTAGCTTTACTTGGACGTTTTAGTGTAGGTAACTAGAAAGTCACGGACTGACTCGTATAAAAAATCACTAAAATGGTCATTCGAACCGGTTCTTTGAAACAAACCATCCGACAGAACCGATTCTCAGAAATTATAAATTGAATACGTTACGACACAGCGCTTTACGGCAAGTGTCACTGCAAATGATTTTAAAATTATACTTTTTATTATTAATGGAAGGATTGTTTCCTACTAAAATATTCAAATGACAAATAAGACCCACTAAAATATTTTCTGGCCAACATATTTATTGAATGTTGGTCTTAAAAAAAGATTTGACTGTCTCTGTGGTCCCTTCTCGCGTTCCGTATAATTTTTTACAACACACGCTGTCGTTATTCGGCAGCTGGTGTGTTTTCGGCAGCATGAGTACATGTGAGAAGTGAATTCACTGTCTGTCACCATCCGTAAATTTGTTTTCTGATCTTGATGCAGCGATCACTTGCTCTTTATAATGCACCAAAGACATCTGCCAGCCTCTCCAAACTGGTACTGTTCCCGCTGCAGTGACATAAACGGAAAGGGAGTGCTGGGTTTTGGAGCAAAGAATAATATCTATCTGCTAAATGTGACCGCAGCTTCTCCAGCAGTCACAGGTAACTTAAGAGCCCAGTGCTTTCATTCAGTGCTTTGCGTTTGCAAAATCACATCGATCTGATCAGATCAGTCCTTCTTTCTGCAGGTGAACTCAGTGGACACACGGAACGAGTTTCTGGTTTTGCATTTTGCTCCTATGTGGGACAAGAACACATTTGTGCCAGCTCTTCAGACGATAAGACAGTCAAAATCTGGGATTCTGAGCAGAAAATTCTGCTGAAAGAGCATAATGTCCACCAAGTGAGTGAATATTTTACCTGCAGTGATTTACAGAGTTGTGACTGTCTCACAAGTTGTTCCAGAGTGTCTGCACCTTTTCACGTTTACAATATAACTTTTACCAAAGTATAACGATTTTTAATTGCCTTACCTACATTTACACTGCCTCCACATCTAACTAACTACATAAATAAACGTTATTTTTTATCAGTTTATTTTAAATGTGTAAATATAAATAATTATTATACATATACAATTATACAGTAACTATAATAGTTAGTTTTCATTAAACAATTCTTATTTACAAAAGTTTGCTATTTTAGTAAAAATTTTGCTATTTAAAAAAAAAAAGATTTAGATTTTTATTTATTGCACTAACATTTAACTAATAATATAATTTTTACCCATAGGGAATTGATTGGATCGTTGTCGTTTGCTAATTGTTAAGTTACTCCATAACTATTAAATAGTATAATAATAGTTATTGTATAAATATTTACTTATATTTTTCATTAAACATTGTTTATATAGTTTTTATATATATATATATATATATATATATATATATATATATATATATATTTATATTTATAATCTTATAATAGCTTTTGCTTTAAAATTTGCATCTATAATACAACTCCATGACAACCACAATATCATAACTACTTTTGCTGAAAGAATTTCTTCCCATTTTAAGACTATCACAAATACAAAGTTCTGGCATAAAGCTCTGGATGAGGCAGGCTAATAACCAATCACCATGCCAATCACTCCAAGAGTCATGACAGAAGTACTTTTGAAAACCATATCTGTTAGTCAGCTAGAAAATGTTGACATGAAGCGCAATTGCAGGAGCTTTAGGGCTTTATTTTTGTTTCAATTTAGATTTTTAATTTGCAGTAACACTAATACATTTATAATGTACTCCATGACAACCATAAAATCATAACTACCGTTGCTACATATTTAAATAAGCAAAATATGTGTGGAGTTACATTTCTGTGATGTATATCCAAGTGAAACGACTTCTCGAACGAGAAAAACTGCAGTCTAGGCACTTTATTTTGTCCATTTTGATTACATGAGGACACGTGAATTCAAAAATAATGTGCGTTGAATAATATTTCTAAATAAACACTACAATATTTTATAAAAATAAGAGTGAAATGTCAAGAAAATAAGAAAATCAATTCAGATTTCATGGTGACAAAATATCAACTTTTTAAGTTTGGACTGCATAAAAAAAATGTACACAGGTCATAAAATAAACGCTTGCCAAGAACGGCGTTGGCGAGTATATGAAATGATGTCAATCGCCAGTTGGCCGGTAATATTTTTATGAATTCTAGCAATGCCATGTTGTGGGAACATGAACAAATGCGAACGACGCTCGCTACAGTTGGCGGGCCACTGCTGCATCATCACGAGAGTTTCTTCCCAGACAGCGCGCGAATACTGAATTGAACTCTTGCACGTCTTCTTGCGCTTAAATGCCCGTATTGGCGAATATCCTCGTAAACATAGTCAGTTATGTCTTAAGTGAACATAAACAGTTGAGAAAGAAAACACATTTGTATCATTATATTGCATCCATGCATTAGCTCTTAAAGTGACAGCAGCCAAATATATAAACTACCTGGTGCTGTCTGTGTCCTTAATGTTAATCAAACAACAAAAGACAAAGAAAAATCACTCACTGCCCTTGAGTGTAGCTTTAATAAGGATTAATCTATGTTTAATTTATACAGTGAAGACTGTTATTTTACATTCGATTACTTTATTAATTTCTGTACCTGCAAATATGGTGAACTTTCATAACTGCCCGTTTTTGCAAAAAAAAAAAAAAAAATCATGGCTTCTAAAAAGTAGTTATAAATTTGCAAATTTCGACAATTTGGAGTCACCTGTCATTGGCTGTTGTGGCAAGAAGTTCGTTTTAGGCCCTGCATGTACATGATCAACAAATGTAAATGGTGGTGACTGTGTTCATGTTTGAACAGAGCACCATCACTGCGGTCCACTGGTCTCCAGTGCAGAAACTTCTGCTGGTCACAGGAGATGAGAAGGGCATCGTGGTGTGCTATTGGTCCAGCAGTAATGACACCCAGAGCTTCTTCCCTGAACCTCGATCAATCTTCTGCGTGTCCTGCTCTCCACATGAGGAAAACTACATCGCAGTGGGGTACAGGCTTGTTATATTATTATTTAATGTGTGTTCATTGGGATCCTAGAAGAGACCCTGACTCATAAGTGATGCTTGCTAATATGTATATGCTTCCTCCTAAAGGTACAAGGATGGAATGATCGTAGTAATAGACATCAGTAAGAAAGGGGAGGTGATTCATCGACTGAGGGGGCATGATGATGAGATTCATGCGTTGGCGTGGTGCCCTCGTCCCAGAGAAGAGCCTCTATACGGACGATCAGAAGAAAACGCAGGTAAGCAACTTCAAGATCCGTCTGGCCTCAGTCAGTAAGTTAATACTAATAAAGGTAGGGTAGGCTATTTCAGAGTGGCTAGCAATAGCAACCGAATACAATGATTGGACGAATTTTTTTTTGGTCCTGAGACTTCCACAGAAGATATATGTGAATATAATACATAATAAAATATAATATAACATTGTGACATTAAAAAAATGTAACTTTTTAAATAAATTAATAAAGGGCTTCTCAAATGGAGGGAACTGCAGGTGGCTTGTGATTTGTATGAAAAGCTGTTTAATGTAACAATTAAAATAAACAAATGGGGCTGCACAATTAATGTAAATAAAATATTAGTGATAAAATTACAATGACAAAAACAGACAACAAAATGACTAAAACATCAAAACAGAAAATATAAAAATAAATATTTATTCAAAATATTAAAAAGTATCTCAATAATACTAAAACATCACCTCGTTCATTTACATGTGAGTAGTGTTTCAGAGCTACTCTGTTCACAATAAATGCTGCGTTCATAAATTACATTTATACTTTTCGCTGCGAGTTTAATGTGCGTTTGGGAACAAAATGTGCACTAGGTTTACATCATTTCCAACGTTTTTGTGGAAATACAGTAAGGGTGTGTTCACACTTGGCAGGTTTGGTTATATTAACATGAACCCTGCCATCCGATCCCTGGTGTGCACCAAACGGTTCATAGTTTATTCGAACCGCACTTGAGTTCCTTTGGAAGCGGACCGAGACCGATCTTTTCAGCGCTCTCGGGCCGCCTCCAAATGAACTCTGGTACGGTTCGAATGAAATATGAACGCAACACTGACAAAAACATGTAAACAAACCAAAAATGAGACAAGATGCCACCCTAAAAAGGACAGAATGCTCAAGCATACCTTTTTTTTTTTATCCACATAGACATATGACGGGCTTGTTGCCCATCACAGTTCGGTACAGGTGTCAGAAACGCTATCTTCTTGCAGTAGATCTTCTTTTTGTGTGTGTGACGGAGGGATTCCTGCCACTGTTTTGACTCCTTTACACATTTTATAAGCTCTTCACGAGTTATCAGCTGGTCAAAATACCATCTTATGCAGGCTACGCACATACAACGAGTGCATTTATCCCAGAACGCAGCATTGTTTTGGATGTTCGGTAAGTTCCATTGCAAAATATGTGTAATAAAATCCGACCAATCAGGTTGTGAACATATACCTATGACTTCAGGTTTGGTATCTTTAGGTTCGGTGTTAAAATGCCAATGTGAACACTAAACAGACCAGGGCTAAATGTTTTTTGCTTTTGGTCCGGACCAAACGAACCAAGCAAATCGAACTACAAGTGTGTGAACACACACAGTTTGCAATATTCCCAGTAAAAGCTTGAGAATTTGACATGTTCAAGCCGTTTATATGTTTGAAAATGAAGAATTTAAGACACACATACAGTTTTTCTGTTGTAACTAGTGTCAGTTGGTTCCTGTAAAGAGTGAACCCAAGCATGAACCATGTGACCATTACCTGACATCGGAGAACCATGAACATGCGAATGTGTCGTCAACTTATTGAAAAATTAACTTAAAATCTCAGAGGGTACTTGAATTAAATATTTGATGTCTGGCCAATTTATGTTTGGCTGTCAAAAAAGTTTTCAACAAAAATAGATAAAATAATAAATGACATGTCCTTGACTCTTTCTGTAGATGGAAGCAATTTGGCGACAGAAGGAGCAGAAGTGGGGTGTTATCTGGCGTCGGGTAGTCGAGATCAGACTGTGCGGATATGGAGCACAGCCAGAGGCAAAGGTGACAAAGAGAGATTCATTACCCAAAGATTGCACAGACATAACTGGTTTATAGTAGCTTTCAGGTGCAGTGTCATTGAGGTCACCGTGTGTCTTTTCTCAGGCGTAATGAATCTGAAACTTCCCTTCCTGAAGAGACGAGGAGTGGGAGTTGATCCAGCGTTGAAGGAAAGACTTTGGCTGACAGTCCACTGGCCTAAAGGGAGACCTTCACAGATCGTGTCCAGCTGTTTTGGGTATGTTGTGTTTGGTTATTGTGTGTGGGAGGATGTTTTGTAGTAAACAAACATGAGTCGACTCACTTGTGAATGTTGTCGTGCAGCGGTGAGATCGTAATGTGGGATCTCATGAAGTCAGGCAAGCAGAAGTGGAGTCTGTTAGGCAGTTCCCCAGATGGAGAGAATCACAGCCGTATCGTCTTCAACATGAGCTCGTTTCGCTCCGGGGACAGAGAACTTCTGCTCAGCACCTCAATGGACCGAGCGGTGAGATCTTCCTCCATTAGTATGTGCTTGTAAACCATTTTCAGCAAATTCTGCTAACACAGTACAGAATAAATAACCTTTATTTCTCCTTACAAAAATACAATTTGAGTTGGCTTCAAGAGTTGATATGACCATGGAATTGAAATGTGATAATCTTTCAATATCATGGTGTACGAGTATCATCATCAGTTTATTGTGATACCGCCACAATACTTTTTGTAATCAACATTCTCCCCAAATGTGTGAGAAGTAAATATATAATGCATAATTATTTGGGTTGCACTTTATTTTACAGTACGTTCACATATGTGTACTTGCAGTGTACTTGCCTAAGAAAGAACTGGTTAATATAAGGTAACTACTGGGGTTATCATTCAGAGGTTAGTGATATTGAGATACATTTAGCTTAAAATAAAGTAATTTTTTTATATATATATATATATATATATATACATATTTCAGTCATGAAACACTTCAGAGCAACTGATTGGTTCCCCTAAAGGCAGCTGCATGGCCAATCAGTCTAACGTAAAATATTTATTTCCAACACGAGCTGGCTCAACACCATGAGAATTTTCTTAGCCCCCCTCCTTCCCCAGCACCACCTGCCTAGTTCTGGCAAGGAGTTCTCCCTACTTTGCAGCAGTTTCTATCTTTTTCCGTATATTTATGTGCATGTGGCAGTAGCCTTCACTCACGCCAGCAGCATCGTAGCGGATCTAGTCTGCCAAGACAAATCCTGTGTATATTCCATTCTTATCAATGCTAAAAATTCTGAGATTTGTGATGATTTATATTTATATATTTATTCTGTATGGATGCCTCATTTCAGATCAAGTGTTGGGACCTGGCGTCTCTGGAGTGCTGTTGGACTCTGCCCACTCTGGGTGGGTTTGTGTACTGCCTCAGCTTCTCTCCGGTGGGCACCGGCTGTCTGGCTCTAGGGGTCGGAGACAGCATGATTCGGGTCTGGAACACCATGTCTATTCAGAACCAATATGATATCAAGACATTCTGGCAAGGGATCAAATCTAAAGTCACAGCTGTGAGTCAGATGGTTTTAATTCACAGTTATATTTCCCACAGTGTCATTCAGTTAGTTAAAATCAAGCCCACTCCCCCCCCCCACTTATCTTACAGTTGGCATGGCATCCACTAAAAGAGGGCTCTCTGGCGTTTGGTACCGATGATGGTAAAGTGGGCATATATGAAGTTTACTCTAACAAGTAAGAGCAACGATTCATGATTTTTGAACTGTATTTATGCATATGAAATCTTGCGATTCCTTAGGTTTGTTTGGATGCAAGATTCAATCATAGAAAAAATAATTTTAGGGTTATGGCAGAGTAATTCAAGTAAACTTTTAAATACATTTGATAAAGTGGAAAATGACACATTTCACTTCATTATTTGTTTTCATGCACAGACCTCCTCAAATCTCAAGCACTTACCACCGCAGAACCATCTACTCTCTTTCATGGGGCCCTCCTGTGCCGCCCATGTCTTTCGGTAAGTCAATTTATTAAACGCACCCGCATGACCCAGTAAACATTGAACTTGAAGTGGCGCCAAGAACAATCCATCAGCAATAAGTGATGCCCAGCTCCTCTTTAACGTACTCTGTAATTGAGCGAGCGTGAACAAAATGCTTGCTTTCCCTCCGTAGAGTTTGTTGGGTAATCAAGGAATGAAAACACAATTTCACCCTGCTGCTGACAAATGACACGCTCATCACCGTATCCATCTCCGATGCTCCAGGGGATGGAGATAATTGCTTTTGTTTGTTCAGAGGGGTTTGTTGAAGGGATGAGCAATAGTAATAGTGATGTTCCCGCTAATAATTGTGTACGTGTGTGTCTCAGGGGGATCAGGAGACAAGCCGTCCTACAGCTTATACAGCTGCGCCGGAGAGGGGGTCATCTTCCAGCACGACCCCTGGAAACTCTCAGGGGAGGCCAGTAACATTGACAAACTCATCCGAGACACTAACAGCATCAAAGTAAGATGAGAAATCGCTCGTTCATATTTGTCTTTATTAAATTTGTTCATATTGATAAAGTTATTCTGTTCTTCAGCATAAGATCCCTCCACACACAGACCTTAGCTGGAAGCCGGATGGCAGCGTTTTGGCCATTGGAAATGAAGATGGGTAATAATGTTAATCAAACCATTGTTATTCATTTTCTATTTAAGGTTATCTTAATTGGTAACCCTTTACATTAAGTTTTAATTTGTTAACATTAGTAATAAATTAATATTAATTGTATTAATCTATTAATCATTTATTAATTAATATACTATATTAGTTCAAGTATTTTTGTTTTTATTAATAATACATTGATGTTAATTTATAAAACCTTTCAAATATAGTACTAAATACTACCATTTAAAACTATGGGGTCATATTTCTTTTTGAAAGAAATTAATACTATTAAGCAGAAATGTGTTAAATTGGTCAGTAAATTAGTGACTATAAATACATTTATACAAAAGATTTATATTTCAAATGTTGTTCTTTTGAGCTTTCTATTCATCAAAGAATCCTGAAAGAAATGATCACTTTTCACAAAAATACTAAGTATCACAACGGACCTTCAAAATTGATAATAATAATAAATGTTTCTTGGGGAGCAAATTAGCATGTTAGAATGATTTCTGAAGGATCATGTGACACTGAAGACTGGAGCAATGATGCTGAAAACGTAGCTTTGCATCACAGGAATAAATTACATTTTAAAATATATTCAAATTGATAAGTCATTTTAAATTGTGATAATATTTCACAATGTTACTGTTTTACTGTATTTTTATTTATTAATTTTGCAGACGCTTTTATTCAAAGTGATTTACAAATGAGGAATACAGCAAACGATTCATCGTGAAGAGGCAAACAAACGCAAGAAGTGCTCAAAATAAAGTTTCAGACATTGCTTAGAGTTGCATAAACTAGAATAGGGAGGAATGAAAGGAAATTTAATTAAAGTGAAATCATAGATTTTTTTTTATTAATTCTTTATTTCAATTTTTTTTTAAATGCAGCCTTGATGAGCATAAGATACTAAATAAAAAAATAAAAAAAACATACAAAAATCTTACCAACCCCAAACTTTTGAACGGTAGTGTTGTTTTTACGCATTGTATTTACTTTTAAGCTAGAATAATCAATGCAGTAAATGTATTGTTTATTTTATTAGTTCATGATATCTTACACATTAACTAATGTTAACAAATATAAAGTGTTGTTTTGGTTTTTTTTTCGAATAAGGAGACAGAAAAAACTGTATATTCAGTAGGAAATGATGTAAGACGGGGCTTGAGTCTGGATTTAATTGGGTCATGAGGCTGAGATATTTCTTAAGATCATTTTTCTCATTCCACAAGGATTTAGATACAACATCAGAGATGGAGAAATGTAATCTTAAAAATAATACATGAATTGTGCACAATAAGACCAGACTATTTTGATTTAATTCAGTCTTTAAATGTGAAATATATCATATTATGTATTATGCATCAAATAAAGCTCATTATTGGTGGTTATATTAAGTGTCTCACTTAAGGGTTTTTGTTGTAGGTCTATAGAGGTGTTGAAGGCTCCCATGCTGAAGCTCTTGTGCACAGTGCAGCAGCATCATAAGATCATAAATTCACTGCGCTGGCACCATGAACACTCTCAGAAGGAGCTGCAGTATCTGCTGGCGTCCGGCTCCAGTAATGCCACAGTCTACGTCCATGACCTCAGGAGCGCAATAGGTGAGCATCGGCTCTTCGTCATTGTTGGATTTTTTTGTATCTATTCTTGTTGGCTCTTCTATGCATAAAAAACAAAACAAAAAAAAAACAAACATAATGTGTACTACTGGCTGTGTTGGGAAAATTTACTTTTAAAAGTAATGCGTTACTATATTGGCTTGCTTCCAAAAAAGTGACTAGTTGAATTAGTTACTTTTTACGGAAGGTAATGTAACTTAAGTTTTTTTTTTTTTTTTTGGCAAAAGTAAAAGTCCTTTCACACCAAAAGTGAAATGAAAAAGCCTCAGGCTGAAGGGAATTGAAACCTGTACAGTAAAGGGAGTTCAACACTTCAAAAAGAAAAAAGAGAGAAACAGATGTAAAGTTCATCTAGTCATTTAGTATGTTAATTAGTATGGTTAAATTATATCATCGAAAGTTAGCAGCAAAGACATTGGTTAATAAAGTGAGATCGACATTGCATTTATTAATTTAGCAAATGCAATACAATAAGGGTAGCAATGTGCAAGTGCCGTGACCGGAGTCCTAGTTAGTCCAGCAATGTACACATAGCAAGGTTTTTTTATTTTTTATAGAATAGTAAGTGTTGGTATCAATGGGTCAAGTGTTGACAAAAAAAGATGCGTCTTTAGCAGTTTCTTGGAAATGGCTGAAGACTCAGCTGCTCTGGTTGAGTTGGGCAGGTCATGCCATCAGCAGGGAACAGTCCAGGTAAAGGTCTGTGAAAGTGATTTTGTACCTTTTGTACCTATGACACCACAAGGCGCTGTTCACAAGGCGGCGTTCACTTGCTGAACACAAGCTTCTGGACGGCACATAGGTCTGAAGTAGTGAGTTTATGTATAGGGGTGCAGAGCCAGTGGTTGTTGTGTAGGCAAACTGAATGATGTGGGCGGCAATTGGCAACCAGTGCAATTTTATGTGGAGAGGTGTGACGTGTGCTCTCTTTGGCTTGTTTAAGACCACTCTAGCTGCAGCATTCTGGATCAGTTGGAGAGGTTGGCCTGCCAGGAGAACATTACAATAGTCCAGTCTGGATAGAACAAGAGCTTGGACAAGGTGTTGTGTAGCATGCTCCGAGAGGAAGGGCCTGATCCTCCTGATGTTGTATAAGGCAATTCTGCTGGACCATGCAGTTCTAGCAATGTGGTCTGTGAAGTTTAACTGATCATCAATCACCACTCCAAGGTTCCTGGCTGTCCTGGATGGCGTTTGGTTGACAAACCTAGGTTGAGTTGAAAGTGGTCGTCCTTCATCCAGCAAGAAATGTCTTGTCAGCCAGGCTGAGATGCGAGCAGCTACCGTCGTATCATCTGGTTGGAATGAGAGATAAAGTTTGTGTGTCATCATCATAGCGGTGATTGGAAAAACCATGTTTCTGAATGACAGATCCTAGTGATGACATGTAGATGAAGAGAAGTGAAGAGGTCCAGGCACTGAGCCCTGAGGCACTCCAGTAGCTAGAAGTTGCGACTTAAACACCTCACCCCTCCACGACACTCTGAAGGACCTACCTGAGAGACTTGAGTGCAGTTCCTGAGATTCCCTTTGTCATGAGGGTTGACAGGAGGATCTGGTGGTTAACTGTGTCAGACGCAGCAGACAGATCCAGCAAGATTTGGAAGCTGCTCTTGCCAGTATCAGAGCTTCAATTACCTCGAGCAGGGCAGTCTCCGTTGAGTGTCTGCGTTTGAAACCAGACTGGTTGTTGCCAGGAGGTTGTTCTGTGTAATACGGGTTACTTTTTGAATAAATAAAGATTGAAAACAACATTAACATTTAATCATTGCAGGTTTGCACAATATTTTGAATTTACATTTCACTGTTTTTGCTTTCATGTATACTTAATCTGTTTTTGTGCAAGATTCACAAAATATTGCAAATATTGTTAAACGTATATTGCAAATATATTGTATCTTTCGCATCCCAAATATTTGAAAGAATGGAGAGTGAGACATGAAATTTGCCAGTGTATTGCTTACTATATATTACTAAATATACTATATATTTAGGTTACAGATGCAGCTGTAACCTAAATATTTTAAATGGTCAATGTTAGCTTAACTGATGCTTTCTTTATTCTAAGATACAACAATTCTAAAATTTGTTTTAGAGCTTTTTGGATTTAACCCACTTTATTTCCCTAATTTATTTTAGATAAAGTTATATTACATATTAATAAATAGTATTTAAAAAATAATTGTATTAACAATTGTCATGTTTGTGAGTTTTATTTGTAATGTAGCCTAGGAAAGCTGCTTACCATGAAATCAAACTTGTGATTTTATGACACATTAATTACTGATTTATTTATTCATATACAGAAGTAATATTAATACCAACACTTTATCTTCTATTCTATATCTATTATCTCTTCTTTTTTTTTTAAGTACATGTACTGCGTTAGATTAAACTGGGAAGGGTCATAGCACTTGCATATTGTTGTCATATTGTTAGTTAGTGCTTCTATTGTTCTCATTTGCTTAGGATAAAGCATCTGCTAAATGAATAAATGTAAATATAACATGTTACTTGTGTATTTTACTTTTTGGATTGGAACTGCCTTAATTTGACGAGCTGGAGAGATTTTGAAGATGCTACATTTTCCTCATTTCGAAATGATATTACACATGATTAAATTATATATAAAAAAAAGGCAGAGCCTTAGAGCCACACCCATCTATTAAGTAATCGCCACAGACCAATGGTAGTTCGAGATGTTTCTGCAAAGTTCGCTTTGAAAAGCTTTTTCGAACTCTAGAACAAACGCAAGCAAATTTCGTTTTGGCCTGATTTTGTTCGAAGTGACATCAAACTAGTTCGTTCTTCAATTTTGCTTGAAGTATATCAGGGCTTTGAATGTACTTGTTTTTCTTACTAAGTTTTTTTGTTACAGAAACCCCGTCAGAGAGTCCAGTGATGGTGACTGAACCTTTCAGAACTCTCTCTGGTCACACCAACAAAATCACCGGCCTAGCCTGGAGTCCCCATCACGATGGGCGTCTGGTGACAGCATGTTATGACGGAACCTCTCAGGCAAGTTACACTTTAATTTATTATTTGTAATTTTTTTTGCTAACAAATAAAGGTTTAAAAACATTTTATGTTGCAGTAATATATTTAAATTCAAGGTTATTTTATCAGAAAATTTTATGAAAATATGGTTTATATTAAAGGGGTCATGATAATGTTTTATTATTATTAAATCCATCGTCCAGAAAAATAAGAATTAAATTGTATTAGTGTGTAATAGGTCCTTGTTCACAGGTGTGGGATGTGCTGAAAGAGCAGCCGGTGTGTAACTACAGGGGTCACTCAGGCCGACTGATGTGCGTCCAGTGGTCCGCTGTTCACCCAGATCTGATCTGGACCGGTGGAGATGACTTCACCCTCCAAGAATGGCCCATATCCAAGCAGGAACACGTCACACCTCCCAAGAGTATGTATATCATTATATTCAACTTGTGATGCACCAAAACTTCGGGAAACAAACATATTCAACTGAAACATATTTTTGGGTTTGTCTGAAACCAGCCAAAATCATTGACTGAAACGTTCTCTAATGGCACATTGTGACGGTCAGTGTCTATTTTGTGCACAAAACACGGATAAGCTACAACAGGTAAACATGTCAGCTATGTCTGAGTTGACAATATTGATTTCTCTTTTAAATCTTTATTTTAATGAACCAACATCTTTATGTCTATGCTGTTTTCAGTTGATGCAAGAACAAAACTTCAGTAAACTTTATTTATAGCACGCATACTATCCAATAATTACGGAAGCTTGTTTCCGCCACAGAATAAAACATTTTAAAAGATAATTGCGACTTTCTGTTTCTTTCTTTATGTTATAAAGTCCCAATTCTAAGGCTTTTCCTTTATATCTCACAATTCTGACTTTATAACACGCAATTCTGAGATAAAAAGTTGCAATTACCTTGTTGTTTTTTATTCTGTGGCGGTAACAAGCTTCGTTAAATATTTGCTGTAAGCTTTGTGCTTTGTTACTTATCAAAGTCTGAGCTTTCAAATTCTGTCAGGTTTAAGCACAAAATTCAAACAATAAATGTAATTTGTCTCTCTTTAATGTGGCATCGCTGTAGTGCCTAAGTTCAAGTGGCATATGAACCAATCGTTTCTTCCAGTTTACTACTAGACCATGACATAATGGACATGAATAAACATAAACAAAATATGCATACTTTGATGTTTTCATCCACAGGTAAAAAACGTGTTGAGATAGAGAAAAAGAGAGGACCTCAGAAAAAGCCCAAGAAGAAAAAGAAGGCACCTGGAAAAGGGGGGATGAAGGCGGAAGAAAGTGATTTCGCTTTAGGTGAAGAAATGAAAGTGGCAGCAGGCAGCGGAGCAGAAGAGGGCCAGTCAGACAATGAGGAGGAGGAAGAGAAGGAGAACGCAGACGCCCTTTCCGTCACGGGTAACGGCCCGTCTTTCACTCTTTCATCTCTCGCTGTCTCTTCTGCTTCTTCTCGCTTTTGTGCTTCCAGCGCCGTCTTTGAAATGTCACTCCGGCCGTCTTGATGTTGTGATGAATAACCTTTATCATTGGGGTCACAGGCTGGTCCAGAGAGAGCAGCGTAGACACACGTGGCACTGAGAGGGTTCAGAATGGAGAAAAGTTCATCCATGCAGTTAAAAGGGAGGTCAAAGAGGAGAAGAAAAGAGAGAAATCAGGTCGGTCTCTGCCTTAATGTGTGCAGTCAATATATTTTTCTTTCCCACTTGGATGTCTTTAACTACTATGTACTTGCGTCAAAAAAACAACTGTTGGGTGCTATGTACTAATAGTTTTGCTGTTATTGATATGGGATAAGGATTATTTTTGAACGTATTATGCAAAAAAATAAACTGATAATAAAACAACGTTATTATTTTAAAAAAATGCTCCAAAATGAATGACCTCTCATTCTATAATAATTGCGTCTGGTTGCTCTATTGCTTGGCAACTGTTATAGCAATTATTATTAACAGTAAAAAGTTTATTTTTCTCATGACTTAATATTATTTATTATTGATAATGAACTAATGAATCCATTAATATATTTAAATGAATAAATAATGAAATAACTTGGGTCTTTAAAAACCTATGGTGTTTGTTTGTTGTCATCGACATCAAACGTGCGTTGAGAAAACGGAAACATTGTAAAAGCTCTTATGTTATATCATTTGTCATTCATTTTAGATCTGTCTTTAAAAAAGAGAAAGCCTCGCTCCATTCTCCCGCTCAGTACTTCTATGGATCACCGACCCAAAGAGGAACTTCAACAAGACTGTCTAACGCTCGCTGCTGTGAGACACTCGCATGGTAAGTCAGGAGCCCAACATCAGGCTTAAAAACATGTAGAAACATTAAAGGCCCATTCACAACAAGAACCATAACAGTCAAGATAACTACACGGGTCCAGACTGCGACCAAATGGTCAAACTTGGGACCTTTTTTCTTGCACTGGTGCGTCCACCAAGTTGCCCAACTGATAAGAGCTGCCATTTACACAAGGTAACGAGCCACAAGAGATACTGTATCCGCGCCAATGATCGCAGTAGTAACGAGCACTTGATTTCATAAACAACACATTTCAGCGTTAGATCGCCTCTTATTTAACAAACGAACGAAATGAATGCTCTGCTAGTTAACTGGAGATGTTTTATTTAGGCTATTTGTAAGTACATCCAAGCTGCGAGAAGTGGTTTCAAAAGTGGTGGGGACAATATCGACCCTGGCAAAAAGTGGTGGGGACATACCCCACCCGCAAATTACGCCTATGGATATACTGGCATAAAGTTGGCTTGACATTGGACATTTGCGCGTAGGGACCGTCTCTAAAGTTACATATGACATTACACACTTTTCTAACTTCAATAGCAAACTTCAATTTATTTGAATACATATCAAAAAGTGCATCATGCCTGACACCTACCACTTTTCTGTAAGTCATTCTCTCCCAATGCTATTGAAGTTAGAAACATGTGTACCAATGTATATGTAACTTTAGAGACGGCCCCTAAATTTGTGAATGTCCAATGTCAAGCCAACTTTATGCCAGTATATCACTGGGTAACGCTTAGTGTGAAACTTTGCGCGTTAAGTTCATATTCTGAGTCCATCTGCTTGCCTATAGCCATATAGTGCCTACAGCCTTCTCAACAAGGCGTGAGTTTGGTCTTTTATATCACTGTATTAGTTAAGCTACATTACGTGTTTTATATGTCCACCCATCCTGAAGTATTGAGGGAAACCCTAGTACTGCAGCACATCGCCTCGATATAAAGTAAAGGCAACTAAACAACCAAGAGAAATATGTCTACCTCAAATGTAGGCCTACCATTTGATCTGTACATCAGCATCGGTGGAATAACATTATAATCTCGTTCATGGTATGAAAGATGCATGTAGGCAAAACAGCCCTCATAATAATCACAATACAATCACAATACACATACATTTCTATAAATGAGTTTTTATGAATGAATGGCTTGCTCTAACTGTTGCTCGGTTTTCGTCAACAACGCGCGCTGGCACCCCCTGCTGGTGAGGAGAACTAACAGCAGATGGAGATTTTGCTCGGCAATCTACTGCTTTTCCGGCAGTTCCTGGATGTCAATGTTGAATTTACTGTCAAATTTGAACCACTGAATTTGTGGAAGCAAATTTGTAAAGCGAAATAAAATGGACCGAAAATTGCCTGTTGAATATTATAGGTTGTATTTTTAAACAGTTTTAATATTTTGGAAGTGAAATATGAAAGGTGAATTTTTAATAATGAAAATGTGTTTGAAATGTTTTGAATTGAAATATTCACAGCTTAAATATTCAACCGTGTCAAATTTGAGCCAATAAAAAAATGCAAGTCCTAAAAATACAATGCGTTAAAATGCAAGCATGGTCAATGCAATGCATATTTTTTTCAAGTAGTGCAATTCAACAGGCTTTTTGTTTCAAAAACATTTGGCATTATTTTACTTCCATACATTTCAATATCATTATTATCGTGTTTGGTGTGAGCGGGCCTTAAGAAACCAGGTTTGCTAATGCGTCTGCTAAATCATTCAGTTGAAAAAAAAAAATCTCTGAAATGTTTACTATGGTATAATAATGCAGTTGTCCTGCCGAGACGCTTTCTGTCGCAGAAAAGGGACATTAACAAAAAAATGTAAATGTTGTTTTGGTCATGTACCAAAGTAATACCATGGGATTCTATTATTTACTTTGGACTTTCATATTCACTACTGTTAAAAAAATGTGGGGTCTGTATGAATAATAAGTCTTTCTTACCCCAAACATTTAAATGGTAGTCTGGTAGAATGGTAGGTTTATGAATATGGAAGTTACATTTATGGTATCAGATATCGCTGCAGTACAAGTTTTTCTTCTCATGTAGATCAATGAGGAATTTAAAGATTTAAACTTCTGCAATGACAAAATGAGAGTAAATATGTGGTTATCACGCATTTCCTTTCCCTTCTGCTCCTCAGGGCAAAGCGGAGCTTGTGTTCCAGGATCTGGAGATCATATTCAGCTCGGCCTGTTCACAGACAGGGATGCCCTCAACAGGATGTTTCAGGAGGAAGGTGAGTCGGGCCCAGTGCTTGGATGCTGAAGAACTGAGGTGAATCGGGCATCATTGATTTGGAAGCGGTGTTAAGTTCATTGTGGTATTTTGAACAGAGGAGAGCCACGTGGAGGCTGGTCATTATGACTCAATGGTGTATCTGAGGCTGTGGAAAGGAGACGTGATTGGAGCAATAAATGTTGCTGTGGAGAAAGGAGAGCTGACTGACCACCTCCTCAGTTTAGCTCCAATGGGTGAGACGTTTTGTGGTATTATGACTGCTGAACAAATGTTTTGTTCAAAATTGTATCATTTAATTTATACATTTATTACTATTATATTTGATTATTAATGTTTTACTTTTTACTTCAAAATATTTACTAATACTTAGAAAAATGTAAATTTTATTATGAAATTATTTTTATAATTGTTTAAAAATTAAAAAAAATATGTATTTTCATATATTTATATAAATGGTTCTTTTTATTTTTAAACCTCATGAAGAAAATGTTGTGGGGTACAACAAATATCAAAAGAAAAGAAAAAATTCAAGGTGGTGTAAACGTCTAGAGATAGTAAAAAAGAAAAAAGGTCTGAAGGTCTATGTGGTGTTTTTAATATGCCAACACTAATAAATCAACAGTATTGCTGAGTATTTTCTCCTTAAAACTGCACTGAACCAAAGACAGTCTCAAAAACGCGGTTTGAAATCGCTGGTGTTTCTGATGTCACAAACTCCCTTGTAACCAATCAGGTCAATATGTGATCATCAATGAGTGGATCTATGAGCTGGTATGAGTTAGTGGAGGCGGGGCTCATTTGCATATTCATAGAACCGTGAATACAAATATGAGTTTAGGGGATACCATTAATGACTACAGGGGGACTTTAATCTTTTATAATTTCTTTTTTAAAAATGCAGTGAAGCAGTTTTCAGAATATTGGCCAGTCAGTGTGGTGTAACCAGCATGCAGGAAACACTGTTGTTTTGCATGTGACAGGAAAATCTTAGAAAAAGTTTTGTGTAGGTTTTTAAATGTCCAGTAGAATTACCCCCAAAATATTTCTCCTTTTCTCCTGGACATCTTGATTTGTCATTGACCCTCTCTCAGCGGGCTACCAGGTGTGGGCCAGGACTGTAGAGGCGTATGTGAAGCAGCTCTGCCACCAAGAGCAGTTCCTCAAAGCAGCGTCACATCTCGTCTCCATCCATAAACTCTACGAGGCCATCGACCTTCTGAAGGGCCACCAGTTCTACCGGTTAGAAACATTGTTTGTCATGTTAATGGTGTTTGGCCTGAGTTGAAGGTTCACGTTTGTTTTTGCATTAAATCTTCAGCGAGGCCATCGCTTTAGCCAGAGCCAGACTCCAGCCAGAGGACCCTGTGTTGAAGGATCTCTACATGAGCTGGGCTGCAGTGCTGGAGAAGGATGGCCATTACGCTACTGCGGCAAAATGGTGAGTGAAAATGCCTTTATATATATATATATATATATTAGGGCTGTCAGTTAAACGCGTTATTAACGGCGTTAACGCAAACCCATTTTAACGGCATCAATTTTTTTATCGCGAGATTAACGTTCTTTTTGGCCTAGCAAGCTTTGTAGTTTTTTACATGCTTTTGCAACAGGATGCGGCATGCGCGGCGCTGCGCTATGAAACCTATTCATTTCAATCATGATTTCAAGGGCTTAAGTTGCGCCACGCGAGGACGTTTTGTTGCTTTGTCAACCAAAGCGCAAGCGCAGTGGCGCGCACGCCACGGTCAAAGTTCGAAATAGTTCAACTTTTGACGCTGCGCATTCTTCGTCCTGTCTGAAAGTCAAACTACAACACCACACCGGATCTAGCTAGACTGAAAACAACAGGTACACACTTGTTTGGGCACACACTTGTTTGGGCTTGCGATCCGGCCAAGGAGAAGTAGGCTGGGCTAACGTTATGTTTTGAGTGGATGACGAGCGCGAGACGCCGAAATGGATGGCAATAAGATTCTGAATGGAAAGTTTACTTTTAAAAAGTTGCCAAATGGTTCCATTGACAAGACCAAAGTGATCTGTGAGTTTTGTCGTTGTGAACTGAGCTATCATCGCAGCACGTCCAGTCTGAAATATCACTTGATGGCCACACACACGCACACACACACACACACACACACACACCTGACGCGAATTCTCCGCCCCCTCGTCAATATCAGGACCTCGTCAGTATTTCTTTAACCCTTTTATTGATGGACAGCGTTACATCGTGTGAGAGATTATTTGCTCCAAGTGAGAATGTTAGTGTGAAATTGAACACAGTATATGCCAAAGTTGTTTTCAATAAAAAAAAAAAAAAACATTTGCACAAAGCAAGCCGATCCACTTTTCCATGTTGATAAGAGCATTAAAATGAGAAAAAAAATAATGGGACAAAAAGAAATCAAGAGATATTTAGAATAAATAAAAATGTGCGATTATTTGCGATTAATCGCGAATTAACTATGACATTAATGCGATTAATCGCGATTAAATATTTTAATCGTTTGACAGCACTAATATATATATATATATATATATATATATATATATTAGTGTATATGTATACTGTGACCTCTTACATGTCAAAAGATCAAGGAAAATTTTATTTCTCAATTCATGATCCCATTAAATAGTACGTTTTTTTTTTATAGGGTGAAATGAATTATGCATGCAAAATGCTGGTCTGCTGTATATTACATTTTTGGTTATAAAGTTAATAATTTAAAATGTACTTTCTACATTTAAAGGGATAGTTCAGCCAAAAATGAAAATTCTGTCAACCCTTACTCATGTCATTCCAAACCTGTATACATTTCTTTCTTCTAACCACAAAAGAAGATATTTCTATCTATTTTTTATCATGTTAATAACTAATGCCGAGTTCACACTGCACGATTTTTCAAAGTAGTCGGGTCACTGTTCTTTTCACACTGGACGACTATCTGGGGTAACATTCAGTTCACACTGCATAACTTTACAAAAGAAAGAATCTGCAAACTACGTTTCACAACCAAAACACACGCGAGAAGAACACATTCACACCGCAGGATTTTGATTCTCTCAGATCGCGTCTTTGTTAATTCACACTGCGTGATTCTCACTCGCTTTGAATGAGCACCGATTTGCCTATGATTTCGGGCATTTGTCAGCGATCTCACAAAACTTGTCCGCGAGCGAAAATCGAGCCTCGGCATAAACGGGTTCGGTTCCATTGACTTCCACTGTATGCACAAAACAATCCAATGGAAGTCAATGAGAACCGAAACTGTTTAATTTCTAACTTTCTTCAAAATATCTTCTGTAGTGTTCAGCAGAAGAAAGAAATGCATACAGATTGGAAAGACATGAGGGTGAGAAAATGATGACAGAACATTTGGTTTTGGCTGAACAATCCCTTTAACTGGATCTCAGTCAACATGTATATACCATACCATATAATATTGTATGTATAATATTGTGGTATGATTTAAATGGCTGTTTACAGTCAGTTGGGGTAATATAATTGAAACTGATTATATAAAGATTATTATCTTTTTTTTTGACTGACCAAAGTATTTTCTTCCTTCACCTTCCAGTTACCTCGCCGCAGACTCGAGCTTTGATGCCGCTAAAGTCATTGCCAAGAAAGGGGATGTGATGTCGCTGAAGACAGCGGCTAATCTGGCGTGGGTATCAGGAGAAAGTGAGCTCGCACATTCTCTCTCTCTGAGGTGCGCCAAAGACTCAATGCTTTCCCAGGACTGGGCCGCAGCACAGGAAGTCCTGAGGACGCAAGACTCGCTTTCGGTTTGTTTCCAGCTGTTGGTTATTAGATACACATGTATATTCAATAAATTAGTAAGCTAAACTGGCACTGATATAAATTCATTTACAGTTTTATAAGGGAAGAAAATATATATTTTCAAGAGTTGTCTTTTAGTGGATTTTTTTTTTGAGGCAAAAGCAATATAAAAGACAATAAAATATATAATATATGATAAATAATTAATATTATTACTATGAATAGTGTGTTTGTCTTACCAACAATGAGCCATCATGATGAAATATACTTTATTCAAGGTATATGTTGCCTTTTTCTCCCTATAGCATATTCATGTTAACTATTGAAACATTATCAATGTTCAGTGTACCTAAAGCATCTTCCTCTCCTCTCCTTCACAGGGTCACAGACTGATGTTCTGTGTTAATGAGATCCTCACTCAAAGACTGGCAGATACAGATGTGGTCACCTGGACCGTGGCTTCTTCGCACACCTGGTCTAAGCCCTGTGAGGAGAGCGTTCTCTCCGTGGTGCACAGAGTGTGGCAGAGCGAGTTTGGAGTGGCGGCTGTTGACCTGGTCAAAGTGAAAGCGCTTCATCAACAGCTGAGAGCCGTCGAGAATCCTCCTGCCAGCACTAGTGTTCCAATGAAGCAAGTATGTGTGAAAAGATGCCAACGGATCTACTTGAAACTGTTGACAGATTAATATTATATATTATATTTAATGAAATGCATAGACAAAATGGATGATAATATTGAGCTGAGCAACATCTGTATATAATACAGAAGTGCCATATCATACGTGCGATATGGTTCTATATAAACACTGTTGTGATTTATGGCTCTATATAAGCACTGCTGTGATTTATGGATATATAAGCACAGCTGTGATGTATGGCTCTATAAGCATGGCTGTGATGTATGGCTTTATAAGCACAGCTGTGATGTATGGCTTTATAAGCACAGCTGTGATGTGATGTATGGCTCTATAAGCACGGCTGTGATGTATGGCTCTAT
Organism: Meda fulgida; assembly: GCA_030578275.1. NCBI lineage: Eukaryota > Metazoa > Chordata > Actinopteri > Cypriniformes > Leuciscidae > Meda > Meda fulgida. The sequence continues at coordinate 22,442,203 of CM060636.1, forward strand.
CTTAGCACGGCTGTGATTTATGGCTCTATATAAGCACGGCTGTGATGTATGGCTATATATAAGCACTGTTGTGATGTATGGTTCTATATCAGCACGGCTGTGATGGATGGCTTTATATACGTAAGCACTGTTGTGATTTATGGCTCTATATAAGCACTGTTGTTAATATGGCTCTATATAAGCACTGTTGTGATTTATGGCTTTATATAAGCACTGTTGTGATTTATGGCTCTATATTAGCACGGCTGTGATTTATGGCTCTATACAGTATAAACACTGTTGTGATTTATGGCTCTATCAGCACGGCTGTGATGTATGGCTCTATATAAACACTGCTGTGATGTGTGGCTCTATATAAGCACTGCTGTGATGTATGGCTATATATCAGTACGGCTGTGATGTATGGCTCTATATAAGCACGGCTGTGATGTATGGCTCTACAAGCACGGCTGTGATTTATGGCTCTATATAAGCACGGCTGTGATGTATGGCTATATATAAGCACTGTTGTGATGTATGGTTCTATATCAGCATGGCTGTGATGGATGGCTTTATATACGTAAGCACTGTTGTGATTTATGGCCCTATATAAGCACTGTTGTGAATATTGCTCTATATAAGCACGGCTGTGATTTATGGCTCTATATAAGCATTGATGTGATTTATGGCTCTATATAAGCACTGTTGTGAGTTATGGCTCTATATCAGCACGGCTGTGATGTATGGCTCTATTTAAGCACTGTTGTGATTTATGGCTCTATATCAGCATGGCTTTAATTTATGGCTCTATATAAGCACTGCTGTGATGTATGGCTCTATAAGCATGGCTGTGATGTATGGCTCTATAAGCACGCCTGTGATGTATGGCTCTATAGGCACTGTTGTTATTTATGGCTCTATATCAGCATGGCTGTGATGTATGGCTCTATATAAGCACTGCTGTGATTTATGGCTCTATATAAGCACGGCTGTGATTTATGCCTCTATATAAGCACGGCTGTGATTTATGGCTCTATATAAGCACTGCTGTGATTTATGGCTCTATATCAGCACGGCTGTAATTTATGGCTCTATATCAGCACGGCTGGGATTTATGGCTCTATATAAGCACTGTTCTGATGTATGGCTCTATATAAGCACTGTTCTGATTTATGGCTCTATATAAGCACTGTTGTGATTTATGGCTCTATAAGCACTGCTGTGATTTATGGCTCTATATCAGCACGGCTGTGATTTATGTCTATATATAAGCATGGTTGTGATTGATGGATCTATATAAGCACTAGGGGTGTTGAAATTAATATTTGCATTGATGCATCACGATGCAGTAATAGACCATAATCGAATATAGCCTATTGATGTTTCTCTGACATCATTCATCACATACGCGCCTCTGTACTAGCGTAAAATTGTGGAGGGAGGCGAAACACAAAAGCGAGTAATAAAAAAACTGCACCCACTATTACAGCATGTGAGCTCGAATGTATGTGTGTGTGTGCGCGCACGCTTGCGAGGCTGCGAGCGTGTGCGTGCGAGTGTTTGTTCGCGAGTCGATGAGATTCACTGTAGTACTTAAACAGCTGGTGGCCACATCAGATACTGACTGAGATGTGTATTTATATCATTTCTGACCAAAAATGAGTTTTTCAGTGATCAGGACTGACAATAAAAACTTTTATGAGAAGGCTCTTTGATTTCATCGTCAAATTCACTAATCTTCCGCTCATTTTTTAAAAATTCCTCAGCTCTTATCTCACATTTCATTGGACGTGACACTGTGTGCTTTGAGTCAGCTGTTGTGTGATTGGCCGTCTACTCTAGAGGAGCTACTGCATGCTCTGACTCGAGGTTCAGAGGCGGGACACTTCACGCTGATGGCAGAGATGTGCCAGCTGCTTTTAACACAAGGTGAGGCACACGACCACACATACACTGAACACCAAAATCAAATCAATCCAAGTGAACTTTAAAGTCGGTATGAACCGGAATTCACGATCGTTTTTTCGTATAAATCCCAGTGTTAAGGTTTCTCAAACAAAAAATAATGTAGTGCAGGACTTGATTTTGTCCATTGGGAATTGATTGGATGGTTGTGGTTTGTTATTGGTTGATCTCATGTGAGTGACAGGTTTTCCGGCCTCGCACCGGTAAACGCATAGAAGGAAAGAGACGTCACTGCAAGTGGGATGGGAACTTATTTTGATTAAAGATTACGAGGGCATATGATGTGCACGGATAAGTCATTTATAATAAATGCTGCAATATTCCATAAAAAAACAATGAAGACTTTAAAGTTAAAGATTCAAATTAGTGATTATTCTAAATGAAAATTCTGGGCCGAAACCTAAAATTCTGGATGCGCTTGGCCGAAAACCAAAACTGCTTTTTAAAAATGATTTATTTCTTATTTTAAAGTAGCCTTTTCTTGTATAATTGTATTAATATGACTTTTTAATGAATTTTAAATACATGCCAATAAAATAAAATAACCACACTTTTATTGAAAGTAACACCTAAATTGGACAGAAAATAAATTAATATTAAAAATCAGTATATTATCCTTATGTTCTATACAACAGAATCAGATTTTAGAGATTTATTTGTTTAACCAATTATCCAAATAATGTACAGTCCTACGGCGGCCAAAATGTTGGTACATCCCTAATTCAAATCTTCCATTGTCCTTTTTGTTGCAGGTTTGAAGTCAGTGGCACTTTACAAACAGAAACTAGACCCGAGTCATGAGAGAAGCTTGATGATTTCTCAAAGCGTGGAGGCTTTTGTCTGTTATCAGCTCATGTATAAGAAATGGTGGAACTACAGTGATGAAACTTCAGCTTTGACCAATAACACCGTCAGCAACGGTCACCGTTTATCAGAGAACAACCACCATGAAGATGAAGCAGACTGTAACCGAGAAGCTCAATCTGAAGGCAATTTCTGGAGCGTTCTTCTCTCTGAACCTCATGCCAATCTTCAGGCCACCCAGAGAGCCATAGCAGAGATTCAGAAGAGAGTGACAAGCCTGATTCAGCAGCACAGCCAGTGTAAAGAGACTCACGTGAGCCCAGAAGCATCTGAAACGTACATGGAGGAACATGGAGGATCTACTAGTGGAAGCAGGTATTTCTGATACTGTCTTATGTGCTTTGATTCAGGTGCTTCAAAGAAATGTCTAACAGCGCTTTTTTTTGTCTGTCTTTAGCAGTGAATCACTCTCTACACTGACTGCCCAGGTTGCTGAACACCATAAAGTGCTCACTGCCATTCCTGAGCTGCTCAGAGTAAGATACTCGGTTTTCTTAAAGGGACAGTTCACCCAAAAATGAAAGTTCTATCATCATTTACTCAAACTTGTTCAGGTTTGGAACGACTTGATTTTCTTTTCTACTGCTAAACACAAAAAGATAAACAGACAGTTGATGGACACCATTGACTTCCATAGTATGGAAACATGCTATGGAAGTCAGTGGGGGAGCCTCAACTGTTTGGTTACTGACATTCTTTTGTGTTCAACAGAAGAAAGAAAAGCATGCAGGTTTAGAACAACTTGAGGATGAGTAAATGGCAAAATTTTCATTTTTGGGTGAACTGTCCCTTTAACCCCGTAATGCCTGACATATATAGTCAGAAAAAGTTTGCATGTTTTTTTTGAGTATCATATTTGATACATCAGGCTTTTATGGCTCATTAAGTATGATATAGGAGAACATTTTGATCATACGAGTAGAAAAACACTTCAAATTTACTAAACTGATCAAAAATATGCAATTTTGAGCCGTTTCTGATATACAGTAGTCATTTGAAGTGGGTCAACCTTTCATCAAAGTTATACTTGAATTTTGATTAATACCTGGTTTTGTCTTAGGACAACTTTGAGCAACTTTTTTTTTTTGTTTTCAAATGTTGACTACTGTATATGTCCAAAAAAGTATCTGAGAGATGCACAAATAAAAATTCCTCAAAAGCCTGATGTATGATATATGATACTCGCATATGATGAATAATAAAGTAAACCTAAGTTGCTGCAGTGTAACTGTTCTCCTTGAAATATTACTAACAATATAAACAAATATTCTTACTTTTACTTTATAAAAATCGGTTAGGATTTCAGAACAAAATGCTAAAAGACCTACTTTTAATTAAAAACTATCAATCAGATGATAGAAGGTATGCAGTAAATTGTGTACAACAGGTTTTTCAGCAATGTTTTAAACATTTTGATAATTTGGAGGCACTGTAAATTTGTTTCAAATATGATGGAGGCTAAGTTTCTTATTGTTCAGACAGCTGGTTCAGGGTTTTGCTGCTTATCTTAAATTAAATTATGGGGGCAAAAAGGAGCTTTCTCCATTGACAGCCATTCAAGAGTAGCCATGTATTCTGACCAAATTGATTTCATTTCATAATAGATTTTTTTTTCTTCTCTCTCTTATTTTAGAAATACCCATTTCCGGATGTCGTGGAATGTTGCATCGTCTGTCTGCACATGGAAAAACAGTTTCCACAACACATGTGTGCCGAAGCCACAGCTTTGTTGCGCAAATACGGAGCTACAGAATCGCTCTGTAAAGCCTGGCAGAGACTGACACTGTCCAAATAGCACTTAGTGTTTTTGATATGCAATTACTGTTGTTTGATATGTAAAATTCACTTGACTTATGTCTGTAATAAAACAAATTCTCCCACAGTTTACTTTTTTTATTGAAGCAATAGATTGTATTTGACCAAACTTTGTCAGCTGAACCCCATTGCTTTAATATTTATTTGAAGCTCCCCATAATATTTTAAATTAATATTTCAATAATTGAACACATTTGCATGTTCGCAGATAAACACTTTTTTTTTGTGTAGTTTTCATTTTAAAATTGTTTTGACGCTTTTGTGATGCATTTATATATAAAAGATATATTTGAATCAATATAAAGTTTAAAAGGTGTAAATGTTAAATCATAACGAAACCAGTAACGACAAGCCTTTTTTCTCCGTATTGTGACGGAGATGAAACATCGAAAAATGAAAAAATATTAGTGTGGGACTCTGTTTTATCCTTCAGTTGTTGAAGCGAAATTTAGTAAACATGCTACATCATCATAGAAAAGTGTGATGTAAAAAAAAAAAAATGCATGCAGGGCTCTTTATCGATAATCGCCTTAAGAATATCACAATCTCTGATATCGTCTACCTGATAGCAACAAATTTAGGAATAAAAAAAAAAATCAAATAAAGACATGTAATCTAGAAAAATATTTGGCAAAATTAAAAGCTAGGATAAATGATGTTTGATAGGGAACACATCGCCGAACAGGCAAATAAAAGACAGATTAGGCTAATTACAGTTACAAAAGTTATTCTGTCAAATTCGGTGAGTGATTTTCTTAGGTTAACATTAATGCTGGCAGCAGGTATAGCTAGGTGTCAATGTACGGATCCAATAGGCCTATACCAGCTTTCTTTCTCAAACTGTTTACCAGGATATTTTGACATAGTGTACATTTGTCTGTGCATTATATGAGGCGACTGTGTGTACAGAACAGAAAACAGCTCGCATGCAGAAGAGTTCTCTTTGGCACTTAAAGAATATCAAGATTTGGAATTGATTTTCTATTTCCAATCGACTAACGAACTAGCGACCTGCTAACGGTCCTGTGGGATTGTGGGAAAATACCCACCAAAACTAAAGCCTTCAAACTTTAAAGGAGTGTTTCACCCAAAATTATCAGGTTATTTACTCACCTCAAGACCATGCATATGACTTTTTCTCAGCCGCAGAGAAATTAAGGTTTTGGAGAGCGAAATATCCTGTTATGTTTTCATGTAATGCAAGTGAATGGTGCTGAACATAGACCATTTTTGACGGCCAACAATTTAATATTCATACAGCTTCAAAGGGCTCCACTTGACCCCAGCTGACAAATAAAGGTCAACGAACCATCAGTCATTTCCAAAGATTTTTTTTAAAATTATTATTATAATAAAGTATATAAATAATGCAGCGCTAATTGATGATCATGAACTTACTTCGCAGAGCTGGACCCAGGTGAGTGTTTGTAGAATACATATTTTTCTTAAAAGGATGGATTGTTTTGCTGGAGAACACTGTTATTTGTCAGCTGGGGTAGTGTGAAGCTGCCAAAACTGAATTTAGGTCTGTCAAAAACGGTCTACGTCGGGCACCATTTGTTGGGGAATTTCATTTGTCTCATACATGGGTCTGAATATAAAATACTGTAATGCTAGAGAAAACCAGGTCTGAATCTGTGATGTCTATACTAGAGAAAACAAGGCCTGAATACATGGGTAGATGTTTAAAAGGTGCATGCACTCAGGTCTTGCCACCAATAAGAAAAAGGCATTGATGCGGTTGCACTTTCTGTCAAAATGATGGATGACCTTTGATCGTTTTAAGTTGGTTTGGCGACAGACCAAGGAGTAAGTAGAAAAAGATAACTGTATGACCGTTAATTGGACACCTGATAAGAAAAAGGTATAAGACCTGAACGCTGGCCCTTGTGGAGTCAGATGCCTGGCCAGCATCTCACTTTGTTGAATTGCTCAAAGACATTTTCTTCTGAGACCTGAAACCTGGACTCTGCACGATTTCTTGAGAACTATACCTTTAAAGGCTGTAAACAAAGGGTCAGTTTTCAGTACACATGCCTTGTAATTGGACATGACACCACTGTGGCGATAGAAAACATTTTAATACACAACTGCCTCGAACAACAGATACAATAAAAACACGTACCACAAACAGTCGAGATCGTGTGACGAACAAATTTAAAACGGTTACATAGGACCAGTGGACTCGTGTTCTCAAAGATGCCCCAAACCTCAATCTAAAATGCATTTATTACAGGAAAAATGCTTAAAGATAGCAATTTCTTTTGAAAGTTTCGATTTTTAATATACATACATGCTGGCTTATTTTAAAAACACAACCCCAAAGTCACGTGTTCCAACGTTGAGAAGGCATTTCCTCTTATCTCAGTGATTAAATCTCGAGCCTTTCCAGAAAATATCAAAACATTTCTAAAAAGGACAGAGCATATTAAAATGCCTGGAGTCTCGTACGCAGTAAGATACACAAGCGCTGGTCCCATGCTTAAAACGATGGTGTTTTTAATACTGTAAAACAAAAGATAAAATTTTCAAAAAAGCAGCCGATGGGAAGAACAGGAGCACATCTAGAGTCCTGGAACGTTGTGGTGTGATGGACTACAGAGCAGAACAGAATCGGAGATTAGCTTGTTTGCATTTCCCAATGTCCCTTTAGAATGCATGAATCATTTGAAATCATCTTTGTAAAGAACAATGCTGAGTGGGATTAAAACAAGTGCGTCATCCACTTGATTTTAGTCAGTGCTTGTTGTTGGCTTCCTCCTGCGAGGAATTAGAGATTCCATTCTGATTTTGAGAGGAACCGGATCCCAGGCCATAGAGTCGCCCACAGTACTTGGCATCGTCGATGTTGTCTTCAAAAAACAGCTGAAGAAATAAAACAGGACAGCAGAATTAATGACCAGCTAAGATCCCAGCATCAGCTATGGTCTCATTTAGAAAATATGAACCTCTTTCATGCGGAAGAAAGCCATTCCAGTGAGCAGCGAGTCAGAGCCGGCCTGATGCTGCCTGCCGATCCTTTTTAGCTCCAGCTGGTCCGCAACCTCCTGAAGTCCACCCTAAACAGAGCAAAACTCACTGATCATCTCCAACAATGACAAATCACAACATCTATACAACGCGGGTTACAGTACTTGACGTACCTTAAGGTTTTTGCAGCTCTTCATAAGATATTTGACGTCGTAAATGGCTGGGAAGAAAAGGTTTAAGATCTGAAAGAACTCGTGTTCCTCTTCTGGCAGCCGGGTGTCTGTGAGGAGCTTCACCAGGTATCCAAAATCATAGCCACTAGTGAGGACAGAGAAAACAAAAACCTTTAGATCTCACTAGGGGCCAGATTTACTAAATTAGCGTGAGAGCGAAATCCCCCCCAAAAAAGCACAGATGTCTACTGATCTGCTGAAGAAGAGCAAATACTCCCTCAAATACTAATGAGGAATTCCCTCAAACCTTGATTCCCATTAGCATGTAGGTTGTATGAGTAATCCACACAAATTCTAAGATCAAATCAGTCATTTTAACACTTGAAAATTTCACAAACCGGCTGAGCGATTCAACGGTGCTGCGTAAACTCGCTCTCCGTCTCTCAAAATGGGTTGCACAAGGCAAGCGCGTTGCAGGCGGAAGTACCAGACTCTCGCATTTCAGAAGTCTGGCCAGTTTACGGAATTGCCACAATCAGGCTAGTGTTGCATCGTCACTAATGTTTAAATTGGTAAGACTTAAAAAGTCGTGCAAATGATAAACTTTAAAGTGATTTTAAACCAGTCAGTACTCGAGCGCTCTGAGAGAAGGTTTTTCTCGGAGCACATACATAACAGCTCAGTTAAAGAGTAACAGAGTAACAGCTCCCAAACAGCTCAGTTCTTTTTCACGGATTATAGCGCTTTAAAGGTCACAAGATGACGTCCAAATTCAGGTCTTGGTGAGTATCCTCAAAAACACAGTTGTTTGTGTCTTAAATATACAGTATAATAAACAGCACGGATCAGTGCACGAGCTCTTAAAGTCAATTTGATGCGCTATTCGCGTCTGGTGTGAACGCACAGTTAAACTGACAGCAGCCTAATATGTGTATGTCAATCTTGATAGCTTTGATTGTAAGGAATTGAATTAATTGCCTTAGTCTTTTAGTCTTGTATAAAATAAATGCATATCCAGTGTTATTTTACTTTTTTTTTTACTTTTTTTTTATTTTCTGTAGTATTTCTGTACCGGAATACTAGTTAGACCCAAAAAAGGTTTCTCTTTATTTAATTTGTATCTTTATTCTATTGTATTTATTTATATCTTTTTTTAAATAATCCAAAGATCGAAATCAAGCTTTCTTGTGTTGTGTGAACTCTTGAGCAACAATATCCCATTATAAAAACAAACATTTAAGCGAGAAAATATTTATGTGAGAAATCTAATTAAAAAAAAAGTCTAAAAAAATAAAGTGAGTAACGAATTTTTACCATGTGTCATTATTGCTTTGTCTGATGCAGATCATTTGATGTACTGAGTATGTATACTGTAGCGCCGAGGTCAAACTGTGCATAGTTCTTTCCTTTAGCATTTATGTTGGATTATCGGAAGAAAGCACTTAGATCAAAACCATAACAAAAGCAGCGTTCTCTTAGCCATACACTGAAATCCTGAATAAACGCTTCAGTGAGCGACATAATCCGTTTTGTCATCAGTAAGACGAGTTTCATTTTATTTAAAACACTACACAGCAAATGACAATGTATATGTTTTTCACTGTATCGAAATCGAATAGGATGAACTATGAATAGCCTTTAAGAACGACAGTATTACAAACAATGGCACATTCATTCATAATTCCATTTACACGAAACACCGCAAGTCCTTATTTTTCATTTATAACTGAGGTAACGCAGTACTTAAATTTTATTTGCCAAAACCAAGACGTATAAAGCTTATGTAATACGCATAAATGTTTCACACTGTTGGCAAATGTTTCAACTATGTAACAAGATCTTTTTTAACATCAAACACGTGTAATGGCGGGGACCTTGAAAATGATTTCTAATATGCAAAACTGTTACCCGATCATTTACTTCCTAGTCTTGAATGTCTCGAAATCAGGATATAAAATAGCTTATTCTAAATTAGGATGTTTTTTGACGTAAAATTCTTGATAACATAAGTGGAGTAGGGCTGCAACTAACGGTTATTTTGATAATCGGATAATCTGTTGATTATTTTCCAGATTAATCAGATGAAAAAAATAAAAAGATTATACATTTAAATGTATCCATTATTTTAAACAATATCATTCCACATCGTGCACAATGCTGTCCTTCAAACAATGTGTCATATAAAATGAAAAATGCCAGTGGCGAAAATGTTCCTATATGAGCTATGCTCTACGTAAGCAAAACATTTTAAAATACAAGCATTGCATTCCAAACCTAAAAACAACATTGCTTACTATTTTCAAGCAGATATACATTAATGTGCCATTCCAAAAAAAGTGCCTTTCCTGTTACTGCTCTCATAAATATATCTTGTGTTCCATGTAGAATTTTAAACCTACACTTAATTTCTAGCAAAAAAAGTAAATTTAGAAAAATGTTTATTTTAGTCAGAATTATTGCGCTCCGTCTGTTTGACGCGACTAATCGATAATTAAATTTGTTGATTATTTCCATTACCAATAACAATCGATTTTATCGATTAGTTAGTGCAGCCCTGAGTGGACCCCAGAGAACATTATTAAACAAAATAAAAAGAAATGCAGTTTATTACCCCTTTAACTTTTGAGATGGCAAAGAACTTCAATGTCACGTGAGTTGCTAAACATGTGATGTGAATATTGGACAATGGACTTTTTTGCACCTCAAATTTGAACCAAAAAAGCAGTGAAGCATTTTTGTTAGGAAATAATAATTGTCATTACATGTATAAATTGCATGTTTAATAAATCGATAGATTAAAAAAAAGGGGGCCGGCAGAGACTGATGGATTTTTCTGTTACCTGTGAAAGGAGAGCCACTTGACATTTTCACACAGCACCAGGCCTGACGTCATCAGGAGCTCTGCGAAGTAGAGTGTGTCGATGCCCTCCTCCTCGTGCTTCTTAAACTGCAGCCCAGAGTTCTGGAGGAGATCTATGGAGTCCTGGGAGTACATGTCCTCTCTGCAAAACACAGGGCCAAACAACACCAACATTCCCATTACTGGCTCAGGCTAAATCTGTAAAACACTCTAGCCTTGTGTTTTGGTCGTTCATATCACAACCAGACGAGGGAGACACATTCCCATTTTCAACTGGTGTTTTAATCCGTTTCTTTTGTCCACTTTCAACCACTTCTGTCCTGATTTCTTCAAGGGGAGGGTTTATGAGCGGAAATGTATGTGTTTTTTCAGATCTTTAGAATCAAACAAGATTGCGCAATTTATGAGAACATGACAGGAGACGACGGAAAAAACATTAATCAAAAGAACATCAGCTTTCGTTTCTGCTCTGAAAGCTGCAAGACCAGCCGAACGCTGTGAGTGTGTGTTAGAAATCAGGAATGGTGAGAACATTGTGCTTGGTAAGTTTTTCGTCTTCAAACCAAGCTTGGGTCTTCAGCCGACAAAGTTTAAATACTGTCTGGCTAGCGCGCCTCCAGCAATGTTTGCACATAGGGTCAGTAGTGGAGAGTAGACAGACTTTTGTGGCTGTTCGAACACATTGGAGGACACGACGAAAGCAATCTGGTCGAATGCGTTTTCGACTCCCTCTGGAAGTGGCAGAAAGTGGACAAGCTCAGCGTTTTAGACCCCGTTTACACCTGTATTTAGCGTCGTCCACTTGTGATCTGATCGACCAAAATGCATCTTAATACCAGGCGTAAACAGGGCCTCTGACACAAATATCAACATAAGAGATGAGAAGGGTTAAGCAAGTAATGCTGGACACTTACGTCAAATTGAACTTGAAGTTGAACTGCCATGTTGTGGTTCCAGGAGGGTAGTCTCCCTCTTCATTCATAAACGTCAAACCCAGCTGGATAATTTTTAAAAGGTCCACGTTGCACCTCAGGAGCTGGTACTGATAGTCAACAGTACTGCGAAACTCTCCAATGGGACGAACCACAACACCAGGAAACTCTGTGTCCTGAGGATCCAAAGCACAAATATTCAGCTCATAATTCTGTTAAAACACTTACACTACTGTCAAACATTTGGAATAAATAAGATTTATGTATTTAAAAAAAAGTAGTATCTTATGCCAAGGCATTTTTGATCAACACAGTAAAAACAGTAATGCAAAAAAATACTGCAATTTAAAATAACTGTTTTTTTTTTTATATATATGTTTTTAAATGTAATTTATTCCTGTGATGGCAAAGCTGAATTCTCAGCATCATTACTCATCCATCAGAAATCCTAATATGCTGATTTGCTGCTCAAGAAACATGTTTTTGCTGCTTCACATTTTTTGTTGAAACTGATGCACTACTATTCAAAAGTTTTTTTTTTATTCTTTTTTTAAGAAAATGCTTTTATCAAGGATGCATTAAATTAATCAACTGTGACAGTAAATGCATTTCTAAAGAATCCTGAAAATATGTTTCTATCATGGTTTCCACAAAGATAGTAAAGCAACACAGTTTTCAAATCTGAAAATAAGAACTAAACTATTATTAACTGAGCCAGCACCAATAATAATAATAATTGAGCATCAAATCAGCATATTAGCATGATTTCTGAAGGATCATGTGACACTGAAGACTGGAGTAATGATGCTGAAGCATCACAGGAATAAATTACATTTAAAACAGTTATTTTAAATTGCAATATTCTCTCACAATATTACTGTTTTTACTATATTTTGGATTAAATAAATGAAACATTGGTGAGCAGAAGACTTCTTTCAAAAACAAATCTTACCAACCCCAAGCTGTTAAATAGTAGTGTATATTAACAAAAATGTGCTATTTGACCTGTAACGTTGTTATAAGACATTTTCCCACATCATTAGTAGATGGAACAACAACACAGGTGTCCACACACCATGGCGATGTAGTTGTAGTTTTGAATGATCTGTCGGATCTTCCTCATCTCCTCCTCCACATTGCTGGCCCAGACCTCACAGATAATTTGACTGGTATCTGCAAGTGCGGCTGGCATGATGATGATGATGATGAAGGCCGAGGAACCGATCGAGTATCCCAGCGATCCTGAAGCTCTCACACGCAAAAGAAACTGCCAGGAAGAGCAATTAAGTTATTAATTAAGTTAACAATTAAGCATTTATTCTGATTCATCTCTCATTAACATGGAAAAATATATAAAAAGTACATTAAATATTAATGAAAGACTGATGAATATTAATGTGTTTGCCAACTCAAATAGATGAATACTCTAGCAACTACAATCTTACATTTGAATCCTATTAATATCAGGAAATGTAGTTAATTCACTTTCATAGTGGACATACGAATGAAGTACGTGAATATTAAGTTCTCAGTTCTCGTTTATTCAAAATGTAACGCTCATGGCGTAGAAATACTAAAATAACCATATACTAATTAAATGTTCACTAACATTAACGTCTCTAACCATTCACATGCTAGTATCTAGTGGCACATTTTTCAAAATAAATTTGATTATACATCTTAATTGTTCACTAAAAAAATTAATGAACCATGATTTTGGTGCAAGGTTTAAACCATGATTTTGGTGTTTTAATATTAGCATAAAACGCTAGCTTCTGTTAGTCTGCTGCAGCCAAACATGCTGACAAACAACATTTCCATTCCAGCCAGAGTATGAAACGCTACTAAACAAATATCAAACGGAATGACACAAAGGTTCAGACGACTATTTACCTGGCAGGTTGTTAGGTGTTCTTCAGCGTAGATGTAGAAGCCGCTGTGCAGCTAGCAGTAGCAGCGACTCTAAACACACAGTGCGCTGCTTCCGGTCCCGCGGGATTGTGGGAAAATACCCGCCAAAACTGCAGTGAGGAAAAAAAAACAGGCACAAAATGATGTATATTTAATATTTTGTATATCCTAAATACACACACGCACACGATAGATATAAAGTTTTGATTATTTTTCTTTTTTACATAGTAATAAAATGACTTTGGGTAATATAATGTATTCTTTTCATCTACATAGCTTAAATGTTTTAAAGCGACAGTTCACCCAAAAACGAAAATTCTATCATTACTCGCGCTAAAGTTGTTTTAAACATGTATGAGTTTCTTTCTTCTGTTGAACACAAATTTTATTTTAAAGAATGATGGTAACCAGACATTTCACGGCACCCATTGACTTCCATGGTATTTGTCTGGTTACCAATATTCTTTAATATCTTCTTCTGTGTTGAACAGAAGAAAGAAACTCATACAGGTTTGGAACGAGTCGACTTGAGAGTAAATTACGACAGAATTTTAATTTTTGGGGTGAACTGTCTCTTTAAATTAAAATTTGAACTTGGACATAATGGGCAAGAGGTTGTGTGAGTGTTTGTCATACATCTATGAGCAAGTTGGACCAACTATTATGTTTATATACCGATATATATAAGCCATTCTTGAGAATCAGTGTCATTTGTGTACTGTTTTTATAGCATAAATTGAATTATTTGCTGAAAATGCCCCATATTTAGCCTTCTTTCTGATATTTTACTGTTAGTAGCTGCACATAATAGTTGGAATGAGAAGAAAGATTATTGGCCTCGATCTCAATACAGATAAATCTACTAGGAATGTGAGAGTAAAAACACAAACACACACAAAACATTATAAAGATTAGAAGAAAGGAACTTTTTATATTTGTTGTGAAACTACAAAACATACTCTTGTGCTGGTGATATATTTACAATTCTGGTTGACAGTACAGTGTCGATGATAAAATTCACAGCTTTCAAAAGTCTCACAAGAAAAAGAAAGACAGCACACCCAAATCACAAAAGTGCAATAAATACAAGCTGTACTTCTCCAACCATCGCTGTGATCAGATCAGGTTTTTTCATCATTAATACAGGAAAAAAAAAAAAATAATTAAATGCACTGGAGTTTTCAGAATAAAAGTCCTACTGTATACAATAAACAAATGAATCATTCATGACTACCAGCATACTGACAGCATTTTTTTTCCTTTTGATTATTTTAAGCAAGTATTACATGATTTAGGCATGATTGGACCAAGCGTCCAGATAAAAAATAAAAAAGCCAAATATTATGTCCTTATGAAACTCAGATTTGATAGTCGAAGAGCACCTAATCAAGACAATTCTCTCTCCAACACATACTGTGAACGGTAAGCATACTGTACGACCAGTGAAAACATAAGACAATTTCTCTTGTTCGACTACTCTCAGAATCAGCTCAGCTGTAGTGTTTCCAGGTAAACAGTACACATTTAAAGGGGATAAACTGTTTCCCTCACATTCAAATAATCATAAATTGGTAAAAACTGTAAATCTGAAAAACTCTGGTAAAAATAATGATTAAAAAAAAGTACCTTGATTAAAAATGCCAATGTGAGAAATATACATCACGCAGCAGCGTATTAAACTGAGCTGGGATGTATACGTTTGGCAGTGTACTGTCTTAAATGGGTCAAAATAATAACATTAAAAGAGCTGAAACAAAGACAAAGGAATGGTTGTAATCTAATAAACTAGGTTTAACTACAGGATCTACGAGAAAACGCGCTGCAGAAGACAAAACAACCGAGTACAATAGCTTTAAGGTGAAAGCCATATGATGCTTCTATTTGAATTGGATATGTGGCTAAAAGCTTTTTGGGGCAGCACTTCAGTTGGGTTTGTCTGGAGTCAAAATAAATATGGGAACTCCATCTCCTAAACCAATTTTAGGTGAAATTACGGTTTCAGAACGAGTACTACAAGTAAATACAAGTTCAGTTCTGTCTGTACGCCGCTTGGTGGAGCAAGAGACTAGGCCACATGCACACGAGCATTGCAGATAAAGGAAGGCTTCTGGATCATCCGTAACAGATTCCACACTAGTTTCGGACATTGTGGTATCATTTCGCCGCATATAATAGCCTATACGTGTTATGAATGCTACTGCAATTCAAATGACATTATTAGTTGATGATCTGGGGTTGAGCAAATGACAGTACATTCAATGCTTCCTTGAGAAACAAAGGCATAACGAAGCACAGCAAGATCTACATAGAAAATATGAGGCGCTCCAGCAAAAATGTCGAGAGCACAACTGTAAGATTGATTTTACGTAACATTTTAAATGTGAGCCTGGTAATGCCATCCATAACTGGTTAAATTAAGACAAAATTATGTAAAAATACTGTAAATCAGTATCAAATAAGGGGTCACATGAATTGGGGCTTTTTTTTTAAAGTGCTACATTCATTCAGACTAACATCTTGTGGGATTTTTATGACATGGCAGTAACATTCAGTCACATACTTTCAAGATACTCTACATGAAAGATGTAGATTTGAGTGAAAATCAATATTAGATTAGATGAGCTCATTTACATAACGCAAATCACCAGTGACTCCCTCCGTGTGAGTGAATGGTACACACAAACTCTGCAGTGGCGTGCGATACATTATTAAGTGTTTACAGGGAGAGCTGGGAATTATCAACTGTGTGCCTTCAGCTTTCAGTGCCCTAGACGTGTTCCCGTTTCTTTGCCATCTGAAAAGATACGCTTCCAGATTTCAATCATTTTCTTCATAAACGTGTGAATCTCACAAAAATTGTACTGGTCATATTTTTGGAAATAATAATAAATAAATAAATAAATAACATAAGAGATTACAGAAATTTGTAATTTTATTTTTGGACTTTGACTGGATATTCATGACAATTCTCCCCAAATCGAATGTACTGTAATGCAAAAAAGAAAAAGAAAAATAATGTTCTCATCACATAAGTGTACAAAAATAAATTGATATTTTTTGTCAATAGTGAGAAAAAAAGAAAAGAAAAAAAAACTAAAATAAATTACATTATTTTCCATTACATTACAGTCATAATTTGGGGGAAAGTGCAAGTAATTTTAATGGTTTTATGTAAATCCTTTGCAAAATATAATTCCTTATTTTTTTCTTTTGTGTATGGTGTGAAATGAGATACATTTTTGTGAGATTCAACAAACTTAAGGCTCCTCTACTGGTATTAAGCAATAAAATAATTCTATTTTTGGATTTTTACCAGATTTTCATGACAATTCTCCCCATATCTAGTGTACTGTAATGAAGAAGAAGAAAAAAATAGTTCTCATTACATAATAGTATATATATATATATATATATACACATATAAAATTACGTTTTTTTCCCTTCACATTACAGTCATAAGAATTTTGGGGAAACTTAACTGTCATCAAAGGTATATCAGATTGTAAATCATTTTAATGGTTTTATGTAAATCTTATGCAAAATACAATTCCTTTTATTTATTTTTTTGGTTATGGAGTGTCAATAAAAATATATTTGGTGTATCAATAAAAATATATCTGGGTTAGACGAAAATTAAATGATGCTACCATTTTTGTTTTGAAGCTTATTAGTCACATACAAAGCTAACGTGTTGAAAGACGTGAGGGGTATTTTTAGATTATAAGAGGTCCGAAATAATACACTATTACAACAGGCAACTGTAGAAATTAGCATGGGAAATTGATAAAACCGAAAACGCCGCTTGAAAGTTTCCAAAGATGTAACAAGAGCTGGGAAAACAGGGTTTCACTTCAATGGGATAGTACGATCTTTCGTTCACACAATGTGCTTATTTGCTTTATTCTCTATATCAATGCCTTTTTCTATTAAAGTGCATGAACTATCTGATATTCTACCTGAGAGTCTGTGGAACTAAGTGCAGTTTCTACATCATTTTACGAACATTTGCACTAAACGTGTCTTTGTTTGCATGTGCAATTAACAAAACGAACACAGAGAGCTGTTAGCAATCGATTTAGTCTACAAACCGGTCTAGTTAACTCGTCATGCTTTAGTTTCATGCTTCCTAACAGTGACCATTTACACAATTGCAAAAATCTTGAGACTGTCGAACATAAATGTGGACAAATGTGCTTGTTTCTAAAGGGACGTGACTGGAATAGCAGGATTTATGCCCATTCATTTTGTCATAAAGTTTGAGTCTGAACCCTTGTGCTATGAACAGAAGTAGTACCGTGAGTATCTGTATTCACATCTTCAAGAGTTACAGTAAGAAGTCCTGCCCAATAGCAGAGCAGCATGTTTCACACTCGTTTCAAAGACGCACTGTTGTTTCTGAATGACCACTCAAATACCTAGAACAGATACTGACATACTCTTATTAGTAACAGAACATGGTGAAATTTAAAAAATAAATCTATCTATAAAAAAAAAGAACAAAAAAAAACACACGGATCTATACAATTTCAGTTTTGAGAGCAACAACCCAGTGTTTTAAAATGACATTTTTCCTGCCCAACATACATTTTCCTGTCACACCATTCTTCATTATTCATAATACTGCCAGATGTCAGTTTTGTCTCCATGGAAACAAAAGCAGTTGAGAAGAATATCTTCTACACGTCGTCGGCTGGTAGGTCAGGAACGTTTATCTTCGCTCTGGTGAAGAAGGCCATCTTTTCTCTAAGAGAGGTTACAGCAGACAATAAGCAGAGCTTGAAACAGGGCGGTGTCACATATAAAACAATGGAGGAATTAGCTTGACATGACATTAGCTCCATTCCAAATCCTAGTGAGCTGCCTATGAAAGCATTTTTAAGATGCGTTCCAAATGTGTTCCAAGACACCCCATTATGGCCAATTTTAAGGTAGCATTGCATATATCCTTCAAAGGGAAGGGATTTCCATAATGCATTGAAATGAAGTTGGTGAAATAAATCATAAATAATCGAAAAATGGTTCAACGTCTTTGAAAACTACGATCTCTTACTGAACTTTTTGAGGCGTCAAAATGGTAGTTGGAGTGTCATTGGAGGGACAGACATCTCTCAGATTTCGTTTCAAATATCTTAATTTGTGTTTCGAAGATGAACGAAAGTGTTACGGGTTTGGAACGACATGAGGGTGAGTAACTAATGACAGCATTTTCGTATTGGGTGAACTATCCCTTTAATGACTGTGAAAACGCATCATCATCAGTCTGTGGAAATTGTTCATTAGCTTCTTCAGACTATTGGAATCAACTGCGAGTTGATGCTACTGTGACGATCAGGTGAGTGTCACAAGGAGTTGCTCCAGATCAGTCGATCATAGGCTTTCATTTCAGTTTAACATGCTGATTTAGAAGGTAGCTGCCTATGTAGGCAGTTAGACAACAAGGTAGAGCTTAGGTCGGGCCCAAAAAAATCAAACCCGACCCGAGCCCGTGCACGTTGTGTCAGAGCCCGGCCCGGACCGACACATTAACTGTAATTATGAGCTTGAGCCCGATTTGAAACCGACCATTTTTAATACGTGGGCCGTTATAACCAGGGGCGACGCCAGATCATTTTTTTAACGCAGGTGCTGAATGGGTGCTAGACCATTGACAGGTGGGAGCTGCGCAATTATATATATATTATATAAATACTATTAATAAATGTGTAAAAATTGGCCACTTAATATTTAATATTCAATTATTTTAATAATCACAATGAAAGTTTTAATTTTATTAAATTGAACAAGCACAACATTCAGCATTCAATCAAATATTCTTAAAGATTCATTATTATTAATAATGTAATTTCGACATATGTGTGCGTGCAACAAGCAAGATGTGCATGTGTAAAATCGGTGACAAGCGTGCCGAGAATTGATTTAATTTATGGTGAGACGCGCTCCAGTTCACGTGCTATCGTGACCGCGGCTCGCCAGCGCCTCCATGTCATGATTATATTGTCTGCTATATTTGCTTCTTATTTATTAAATACAAGAAATTGGTTAATGAAAAATGTATTAAAATTAAGATACAATTTATACAAAACAAAATTCACTTTAAAGAAAGGCTTTACAAAACAAAACATAATGAAGTGGTAAAAATCATGCCTGAACTACTCCATGTGTCCCGATATTGCGCATCCTCCTATCTACTCTGTTCACTTTCATAATCAACATGGAAAAAATAACAGTATAATATTTTAATAAATATGAAACTAAATGCGCTTATTTAATATTACAACACGTATTACAGACTCTCTATTTGTACAAATTGCTGCACATTCATTTAATTCTGAATTTTCCACACATAAGTTGAAAGGCATGTATTGCCTTTATTGTGTGCATTTATTAATTATTATCTTTATGAATAATGTAACAAGGACGAAGCATGTAAACTGCGTTATTTCTTCAGAATCAAATGGATCGCAAATGGATCCGAATAAAGGACAAGGCTGACTATCATCCTTTCTGTCATGGCAAGCCTGCTTCATGTGTCTGTTCATCGTCTAAGTCCCCGTTTTTTTTGCTGTCAAAGGCGAGCAGCGCGCCGCACTTGCACTCAACAAAGCCAACACATATGTTGTCACTGCCCACGACTAGTTTAAAATATTTCCATACCTCCGACTTTCCTTCATACTTGCTCAAAGTTAATTCTCCTATTTTTTTTTTCTTTACCTCTTCAAGCTCCATGTTGCACTTAAGCTACACAATACAGCACACGCGAGTGGAGGAGAGACTGCGCGTGACACGTGACGTGCTGGGCCGGGTCGGGCTCGGGCAGAGAATCTAAGCTCTACAACAAGGCAGCTCATTAGGTTTTGGAATCCCCCCCCCCCCATTAACCTAAGATAATATTTAGGATCAGTTCAGAAACAGTGGCTTGGATGCATACAGAGAAGTTCTGCACACGCAGTTGTTAAAACATCACTCTATTCGTTCTGTACATGTGCTTAACGAACCAAAAGATCTGTACCAGAAATTTTTGTGAACCGTTACACCCCTATTAGCAACAGATGCCCACCTAAAGGACTGGACTCCAGGGACCTCCTTGAGGCTCTGTCCGCGGATCTTGTGCACATCCTTGGCCGCCGCTCGCATCATCTTCTCTACCCTCTGTTCCTGTAGCTGCTCTTCCTGGGTCTGAGGAGAGAATGGCGAATCAAAATCAGAAGCTGGACCGGATGACGTGCCGTTTGTAGATTTGTTACTGGTGGAAATCTACTGGGACTGACCTGTCTCTCTGCATGTTTGAGCAGCAGACGAAAGCGCTCGTCCTCCTGTACCCATGCGGGGAGGAAGTGCTTGCCCTGCAGACGGGCGTTCTCCAACTGCTCCTTTAGCTCCCGCAGCACACGCAGTTCCTCGTTCAGTCGGCTTTGCCGTGTGCGAGTCACCTGCAAGTCTAGCTCCAGATCCAGAGAGGTGCGCAGAAGCCCATCCAGACCTTTGACCTGCATCGGTGGCTATGTGTGTGAGAGAGAGAGAGAGAGAGAGAACAGAGGGATGAAAACTTATTCAATAGATCTGTTGTGTCATCAAGGGCCAGTTCCTTTAAGCGTCAGCAACTAGACTTTACTTTTCTGATTCAAATTAGAACAGTCTACCTTTATATGTAACTGACTTAGTATGTAACTGAAAGATAGGATCAGTCTTGAAAAAAAATGGGATGGCTAACTTTTAAGACTGGTCTTAAAAGCAGTTTATGCAACCAATCACAAGTCAAAAATCACTGGTCCATACACAGCATTTAACATGCTTTGAAATGTTTTAGTACAACATATATGTAGATAAACATTGTTTGTTGTTGTTGTTAGGACCCAAACATCTGTGAACACTAATGCAAATTCTTCTTCAAAATCGTACAGTTTTTCTCAATCGCCTTGGCTCAATTCACAAGTTTTTTCTCTTGAGTTCAGAACTCTGATCAGTTAGTTTCTTGTTCACATCAGATTTGAATTCCTTATGGATTTAAGCGATAACTAAATGAACATGGTTTGTTGATCAAAACTGATGAGTTGATTCTCATTGAAATTGTCATACTCCACAACTTTTAAATGTTTTTTCCTCATGTGAGCCTTCACATGCAAAATGATCTATTCAATTATTAAAATCTGCCAGACACGCATGAATATTCCATAAATATCTATGACATTGAATGTTTGTGATGTCTACTAAATTGGCAAATGGCCTGCCATTGTAATGAAGTAAGAATTAAAATCTTACCAATCAAACAATCAAGTTTGGAGGAGACATAATAGAGTGGGTAAAAATCAACAAGCAACTGTGAATTTTCAGTTTATATGAAGCACATTTATAGCACAGTATAAATATAAATGTTAATTTCTTTGTCTATACTACAGTATTGATTTTTCCCAGTAAATTTTTAGCAACTGTAGAAATCTGTATCTAAAAAGCTCAGTGTGAGACACAAGAGCATTTTGACTTGAAGACCTGACTTTAAGACCTGACTAACACTACATTGGACATAGTTTATTTCAGATTAAAAGACTACAGTAGAAAAGTGTACATATTATATATAAAATTCAAATGATATGTAATATATAAAATATAAAATTATATAAACATTTTTTTATTTTTATTGAAGAGTCTGTGGAACTAAATGCACTGTCTACTAAACTCGTCATGCTTTAGTTTTATGCTTGCTGCTAACATCTGTAATCTTTTACACATTTGCAAAAAAATAAAAGTACAACTTAACCACAACACCATTTACCTCAGATTTGTAGGATGAGATGCGTGCTATATTTATATTACTGCTTTAAAGGGAGGTGGTACTTTATCCACTTTTAGGAGACTTTAAAAGCCTGTACTATAAATCATTAAAGCTCTCTGTATAGTCCTCATTAGGCAAATCAATTCAAAATGACTCTCACTATGACACTGCTTTAAAAGACTCAGTGTAATGTGTCTCCTAAGGCACAGTGAGAGCAAACCTGACCTTTCTAGACTATTTAAGGCCCTTTGGAGGGGTTCAGCAAACCCATTTCCTCACTCTGAGACTGTGCTTCATTAACACTGACCTCAGGTCAGCACAGAAATGTCGGTATTAAATATTAAACTGCTGCTAATAAGCTTGAACTCCCCTTTCTAAGGAAAGTGTTTAGCTTCAGGGTTAGTGAAATGCATGCAGTTTCCTAAGAAAAATCCAATGGGAACCCTAAATGAAATTTAATTCTATTTCTGATGTTCTGTTGAGATTAACTGCACGATTTATATGTTTGGGGCCCTGTTTGAGATGGTTGAAGCGTGTTTATCAATTTGATTATTATTTCATTAGGATAATTCTCATAGGACTAGCATCAACCTCATTCAGCTCATAAAGCATTTTTTTGAGCTATTAAAGAACCATGGGGTCTCTGAACTGGTTTTAAATCATAAGAATCGTGAGATTTTTACGCAAACGAGTGGATGTAAATGTAATATTTTGATATGTTACCTTCTTTATTCGAACACTGCGTCTCTCAGAAGCGTTCCGCACGAATGGAGATTTCTTAGAAAGGGTGGAGCTGTCACTGTCGCTGCGGTTGATCTGGTGATTTGATGAACGTGGGCATAGGTTAAAAAAATATAGAATAATATTGCGCTAATAATAATCTCAATATCTAAATACATTTGTGTGTGAATCTATGTTCTCACCCTGCAGATATACTGGCTCTGAGGTCCAGGTGAAAATGTCTTGGACCGGATGATGGTGTTTCCTCGCATGAAAGGGTTTTGCTGATGAACATCGTGTCGTCGCTCCTTGGGCCGAACTACAGAAGCAGAATGGGGGAGTCCGTCCACACTTGTCTCCTTATTCACCTTATGAGGCAAAGAGAGGATGTCAGGAAGTTTCATTGGAAAGATACAACAAAAACTTCTATAAAAGCAATGAGAAGGTTTTTGCTGTGTAAATGAATCATGGCTGTCACCTTTTCTGTTATAACTGCTATTGGTCCAAGTTTAACCGGCTCTTCCTCCCGTTCCCACTGGCATTCATCGGGGTAGAACTCCTCACCCTCAACATCACTACCTTCTCCATCCACAAACACGTCACCATCTAATTCCTCTGTGGGCCTATATGATCGCAAATATGCCATTTGACACCAGGGTTATTATGGCTCAGACATTATCATTTTTAATCAATACAATTTTTTGTTTTAGGTTGTTTTAATGTGCATAAATAGCTTTTATTTTGCTTAATTACAAGCAAAGAATTACAATTATACAGCATATTCTGCAAACGCCCCTTTTGTGCGCTATGCCTGCCCTTTCTCAAACATCAAAAACACAGGTCTTAGGGGAGCTTGTGAAGGCATGTCTCAAGGGGTCCATATAAAGGAATACTTTTAGCTGTGTTGCTATGTTTCATGAGTAAGCAACTGAGTAGGCGAACACTTTCTCTAGAGCGAACGTGAGGATCTCGCTTATAATAAACCCATCCGGTGTATATCTGCACCGGCCGCATTTTTGACATGTTGTGCCACAACTATTTGAGACTGCATACACTGGACACATCAAAATGAAAAAAAATATAAACAGGAACAATTGTCTTTCTGAACGTGCACATGATGATGTTGTATTGAAACGCCCATTGTAGTGCGTTGCATCGCATTGCCCCATTCGTTTTGCCGTGTTCATGACCTGGTGGTTTAATCTTTAAAGGTTCGAAATTTGGCCTGCACTCCAGTACCCAAAGCTGAATGATTTTCCTGTGTAAAGTGTCAGTCATGGTCCAACGCCGGCTAAACAAACACTCTCAGGCTGCGCCTGCTACAGTAGCCACAGCCCAAACTCTCCCTATTGGTTGAGCTGGAAAGAGATTGACAGATCTGAGTAGACCGCTCAATCTTTTCTCAATGTTTACTTTCGGGAGAGATAAACCCACGAATGTCATACTAATAACAGTCCATGAACAATAAACTGGGTTAAGATAATGTATTACATAAACATAAAACATTTGTTTTTAAGTAACATAAAAAAATCTTACATACTTCACCTTAAAGTAATTCCATTTTATCCTACCGAAAATGACTACTTTTAGTTTTGTTTTCCTTTAGTTTCAGCATTACTTTTAGTTTCCATCTCTTTTAGTACCCACAAATTTCTTATTATTGTTTGCTATGTACTTTATGTATATATTCATCTGCATTATACTTACAACAACACAATTACTATCAAAGTTCAAGTTTAATTTGTCCAATTAAAGTAATTTCTTTGTAAATTAATGTAGTTTTCTTAAGATGCGGTCACATTAGCAAAACTTTGCAGACAAAGAAGGTCCATTATTAATATTTTGACCCATGAAGCAATGCTTACTCACTTCCAAACTTAGCAGTTTTATGTTAGTCAACATGGTGGATTTAAAGTTGAACAAACTTGAATGAATGAATGAATGAATGAGGCACTTATATAGCCTTTTCATATGTACTACTGTACACCCAAAGCGCTTTACAATCATATCAGGGGGTCTCTCTTCAACCACCACCACTACGAATGCGATGCGAAATCCATGAAAATATTTTACCGCATGCGAAATTGTAGTTTGCATGCACGGGGCTAATTTGCATATTCATAGAACCACGTATATACTAAATGAGGCAAGGTTGTAGAGTTACATTCAAGCTATTTTAAGGCATAAAAAAAATCAAGGAAAAAAACTTTTAAATATGTCATTTTGGTGATCAAAGATGAGTTTTAAAGGATAAAATTATTGACTACAAGGGGACTTTAACACAATTATTAAGTGTTTTGGGGCTGCTTGTTCGAGCTTGATATCTGTCAACACAAGTCAAGAAGAGTAAAGACATACAGAAGAGAGTAATGCCTCTGATGTGCATTTAAATACGTTATTAACAACTAGTAGTTCAGTTCCGTTCCGTACACACTGTGCAGAATTTTGCTAAAACATGAATTTTTCGGGAGTTACTTCATTAGGAAAAAGCTAATTGCTAAACTGTTTGTGTGTTCGGAACAGAATTAAGCAATAAAAGGTGAACAGACAAACACATTTAGCTGTAGTATGTATGTGGCCATAGTCTTGTCTATTTTAAAATCTACTTACATGTAGAAGCTGCAATTACATTTTCATTATTTGGCTTCTTTTTTTTTGTTAGCGGAAAAAAATTATTTGCTTGTTTTCACTGTTGTAATCAGACCATCAGTACTGAAAGTCACAGTGCTCCGAATGAAATAGAAAGTTATTGTGGTGTTTTAAGAAATGCAACTGAGTTAAACCGTAATGATCCTAAAACAGCAAACCTTTTACTTATCTAGTCTGCAACCTTTCAGAAGCGAGTGAGGGTGGAAAATGCTCTCGAAAAATGCTGCCATGCCACATTCCTGTCTTTGTTTTTAATATCCATGACAGGTGGTTATGGTTGAATCATCGTCTAAAACAAACAGGCTTTGTAAAGTGCAGTTTTGGTTAAAATCATGAGACTGCCCTTCAGCCAATCCAAAAGAGGCAAGGTGAGCTAATTAGAATACACATGTGTTTCGAAAGAGTCCAGAAAATGGCATGAGAGAGGAATGCCGCTCAGTATTGCTCATGCACTGCTCTTGGATCAGTTGCTCAACCTGTTTATGTTACTAATGTAATTTTGGCGGAGCAGATCAAACACCAGGGAGAGTGAGTCATTGTGTGCCGTCACACTGTGATGAATTCCCACGAGATAGCAGAAAGGAGGTCAGTCAACAGGAAAATGGGGGTTGGAAAAGAAAGAGAAGGAATATGAGTTTCGAACAGCTTGTTAATTGCTTGTGTTGATCCTGGGTGGGATACTGGATATGATATGAAACCCAGACTCACACTGACACATTGTTAAGTTGACAGCTGTGCTGAAACAGATTAAAGCTTATTATATTGGTGCTTCGTCACAAGTAGTGGCAGGTAACGTACCAGTCCTCCACAGGAACGTTCTCCAGGTGTGCAGTGGCAGTCTCTGAGGTGCTGGGAGCTGAAGCCTAAAAATAAATAAAAGGATAAAGATTATTATTATGTATTTAAAAACATCCTTGATTTAGGCTTTTCTGCAATATATTACTTTAAAAGTTGTCTTATACCTGGTGGTAACAGATGCATGGTAATTGTATCTTATACTTTCTAAATGTAATACTATTGAAACATAATTGGCAAAATGCAATAAGGCACTTTTTTATGAATAGGGTACAATTTTGTGTCCTGTTATTGTTTTAGATGCATATGATTTTGTTGGAAGAAATGGATAAACTATTATTTAACATAAAATTAACCTAGAATGCAAGGTAGATATTTTTAAATATATAAAAAATTCCTCGTAAAATGGTGATTTTTCCTGATTTTGTCTCAACTTTAGAGGTTTTGATCTTCTCCACTGCATTCAATAATTCATCAAAACAAACTACATAATAATTGGCCAATCATAGATCAGTGGTTCTCATCTGGGGGGTTTTAACTAAAAAAATTGAGGTGGAAAAATCTATTTTGGGTTGAGGCATCAATTGATTCAATAAATGTCAATTCAAGGAGTCGCGTTCCAAAATGACAGCTCTTTCTTCAAGTTATCTATTTGTAAGTCATTTTGGAAAATGGTCCGCTACATGATTACACGATAAACAGAAATGCAATAAGGCACTTTCTTTGAATAGGGTACAATTTTGACTCCTGTTATTGTCTAAAAGGAAGTCCTTCCAGAAACGAGTTTTTTGGTGATTGTTGCGGGCAAAAATCCTTGATTATGCGGCACGTTTTCTTAAAAAATGCGATGGAATATGCGGGATATTTATGCAATTTTATGCGATGAAATTGCGGGAACTTGCAAAAATTGCGGGAACTTGCAAAAACTGCAGTTTGATGAGAAAGAGATAAAAAAGTGATTCCCCCAACACCCTGTTCTCACTAGACTACTACCTTAATGTAAGGAGTAATTTCTTATTACTTCCTATGATAAGCAAGCATACTACATCACAGAAAGTGCTGGGAATATTTAAGTTCTCATCTTGTTTTATTTCAGACCTTAATAAACACATGGCTCAAACTTACAAAACATTGATGAGTCAAACAAGTTATGTTGCTTTACAAAAGGAATATGCTACAACTTCTGTAAAAATGAATAAATAAAATATAAAACAAATTAAATGTGTGCTTCCTGTTTTAAAGAGGTAGCTATACAAAACGGACATTTTCTGTTAAAATAAGTGCTTCCAATGCACAAAGTGCAATCTCTTACTGTAACAAATTTACTAATATACTTACAACTGTAATTTCATGGCTTATTCGCGGGGTTTGAAGCTTTTCGATGATGTTCACGTCACGTAATTACGTCACTTCATAACGTCCCCATGGCAACAGGGGGGGGGGGGGGGGGCTGCTCTTGTGTGAAGTCAACGCAACATTTTCCAAATTTCTGCTAAGATATATGTGACTTTTTTTGCGACGAAAATGAGGGGCTTATGAAATCATGCAAGCCTCGCATATTTTGCGCGGAAATCAGCAATTTATGCGGCGAGATTGCGGAGTATTTGAAAAAATGCGACTTTGGCTGATTATGCATTGAATTCAGCGATCGCACAATCGTGTTTTTCTGGAGGGACTGAAAAGGCATTAGATGTCCATCATTTTGTTGCAAGAAATGCATAAACTATTGTTTAACATAAAATGAACCTAGAATTTTTTATTAGATATTTCATTAGGTAGATATTTTTAAATATCTAAAAAAAATCCTCTTAAAATGGTGATTTTGGTCTGTCCCAACTTAGAGGTTTTGATCTTCTCCACTTTATTCAACAATTCATCAAAACAAACTACATAATAATTTTCACTATGTCAAAACTACAATTTTTTAATTATCAGTTAAATTAAATTAAAGTAATATTATAATATCACCATCACACATTTGACATTTTTATTATTGCTTTAATTTCATATTTTATCTATTTAATGTTGATGTTTATTGAAGTTCATTGCTAGAAAGTAACAAAAATCATCTTACAAGATAAAAGAGCTTCAGGACTTATTTTGTGCCTTATTCGTGGAAAGTACCAGTAAAATCTAGATATATTAACCATCATAACAAAACAGGCTGTTTGCAAATTCCAAACTGCTGATAAGAAGTGAATCAACTAATTCTATGTAATTTGTTCATCAACAGTATTAGAAAGCAGAAAGGACTTTTTGGGCAAGAAATAATCCATTTCTTTATTTGAATGACGCAAGAACAGGATATAATATTTATGAATACTCCATGTTCCTTCATGAGCTTAGCAGTTTGGCAAGACCATTTCCAAGAAATGTTAGTAAAGCATTTAGCTGTAGTGAGGTAAAATGAGCTAAGCATTGTGTGTGTGTGCCTGTGTGTGTGTGAGATGTGTTTGAATTTTTACCAGCTCCTGCTGAGCGGAGACCTCTGTTTCCTTGTGCTTTCTATCCATTTCCGGCATGTACGTGCAGTTGAGGAGGTTGTACCACTTGGTGCGCCACTCCTCTGAATACTCCTCATCAGCCAAACTGATCTGAGCACCAGCCTTTCAGGACAAAAAGAATACACTTTAGACACTTTATTGATGTTTAGCCATCATGCTGTTTGCTCAATCTCAGATCAGACACTCACTACACAGTCTTCTCGGCCAGATTTGCTGGTGGTACAGACATCAATGCGTAGGGTCTTCTGTCTGAGAGCAGTGGAGGACATCTGCAGGCTAAACGCTTCCTTGAGCTCTAAGGGTTCCTGCGGAAGAGAGCCGTGGGTGCGGAACAAACAGCGAACGGGCTCGGAGCACGGCAGCACCACCACGCGAACATATCTGCAATAGATTAAACCCAACAGAAGGTAAAATCTAATCAGAGATGGGGCCCTATTTTAAGGATCTATGCGCATAGTCTAAAGCGCACGGCGCAAGTGCACTTAGGGTTGTCCCTATTCTCTTAATGAGCAATGGCTGTGTTTTGGGTGTAACGTGCAATAAACCAAGCAGAGTGTAATTTCCCACTCCCTTTAAAAGCCAGTTGCGCTCGAGCCATGGTGGATTCACTATTTACATGCTGGAATTTGCAAGCGGAAAGACTCCAGAGAGCAAATGAATCTGCTCGTGCACAAGGTTAAAGAGCGCAAGCAACCCATCTACGGGACAAGCAGGATTCCACCATATCTTTATGTACGAAGTAATAATCTTTTACATTGTAATCCCCTTATTTTTAATATTTGGCATGTTTGTGTGCTGCTGCGCGTGTGTGCGCATTGTGTGTCCCTGTGTGTAATAAGCAGAATGTATGCGTTGTAGACCCGCCTATAGGCTCACATTACTAACGCACTCTTTAAATAAGAAAAAATAATTAAATAATTAAAAACACTGCCTTTAGACCAGGTTTTTTTTGGTCAATGGCGCAGTCTATTTCAGTTGCTGCAAAATAGCAACACGTCAACAATGCGCCTGAACACACCTCGTTTTCAGACTAGGACGCCCATGGGTGCACAAATAGTCGCAAATGCATTTGCTATTTAAACAACGTGGCGCAGGACGTGAAAATGATAACTGCATAGGGCTGAAACTAGCAGAAGACACCTGCGTCGCGCCTGGCGCCACATTGCACCGAGTATATGATGGGGCCCATGGTCTTTAACATCAGAGATGGGCATGTACATGCCAAAAATAAAACAAGAATTGGCCAATCATAGATCAGTGCTTCTCAACTGGTGGGTTTCAATTAAAAAATGGAGGTGGAAAAATCTATTTTGGGTTGAGGTATCAAATGATTACATAAAATGTCAATTAAAGGAGTCGCGTTCCAAAATGATTCTCAATGCATCTCAATTTCCCAAGCAAAAATGCAGGGGTTTTATGGTGGCCTGCTGCTACATTTTGTATAAATATGCATAAAAGCCATAATAAAAATGCCTGTTCTGACTTTCAAGCACTGTCAGGTTTAATTATTTTTGAGGATTGATCCACAATCATTTGAGAAAGAATAGCAAAGTATCTGTGAATCGATTCCTCCACTTCATATTACCATTTTACAACTATTGAACGGGTTAATTCCATTTGTAAAGCCCTGCACATTTCCCTTGCAGAGGTGCTTCATCAAAATTACATCCTGCTGATTAAAATGAATGTGTCTCCATCAACTTTAAATGAAGCTGGCTGAGAGAGAGCAATCCTTACATGTTCTGGTTGGCTGGCAGGGAGAGCGCGCTACAGTTGGACAGCTGCATTACGAACACTGTGAACCTCTTCTCTTTCGCTTCATACTTCAGGCCGAGTTGGATCTGAGCGCTGCTCGCCGAGCTCACGTCATCATAACCCAGCAGCTGCTCGACAGGAAGCCCAGGCCTGGGGAAATGAACAGCACCGTTTTACTATCCAAATCAGGGCCTGTGAAAAAGACATCACTTATAATAAATCTCTAGTGGCCTACCTTTTCTCTGAGGGCTCGTACACCCCACTATCGCCTGCAACCGATTCGTCAGACACTGCCGATGTTACTCCCGCCTTCTTCGGTCCAGGCGCGGACGCCCTCGTTTGCGTTACAGAATCTTCAAGCACAGAAAAAGGGCGAGTCGAAATGTGAGAATGTGTCACTCTGGAAAGGTTTTAGGTTCCTGAGCTCGAGTGAGTTCACCTGCTGGGCGAGTTGAGAGTAAGCTGAAAATCTACCCTAACGCACTAGACGTTCAGAGGGTTTCTCTAGTTTCAGGTGGAATTCTGGGTTGCCAGTGACAAATGAAGAGTGTCCATGATGAAGGAAAAAAGAAAAATCTTGCAGTTCTTCTTAGATATGTTTTCTTTGGATTCGTGTTGGTTTCATGTGGGTTTGGAAAAAAATAATAATACCATTTTCAAAAAAAAGTATCAATTTGCAACTAACAGTTATTTTAATATGGATTAATCTATCAATTCCCCCCTAATTAGTCGATTCATCTAACAATGATCTATCGATTATTTCTGATTTGTGGATTGATCCTTTAGATAGCTTACCAATAAATAATAACCAGAACCATTAATCTTTCAATATCATATTCAAACATTAATAATCAATTAATCTATAGATTTTTCCAGATTAGCCGATAGATCTAACGATTATTTGATAAATTAGCTGTTGTCGGTATTTGTTTACAGGTGTCTGAGTCTTTAAATGTTTTGTTCATTCAGAAGTTTAAAATAGCTGCTTGAATACATATTGGTATGAACGAACATCTGAAATAACAACCGTATTCGAACTCCGGTAACTAGTGTTGTCAAAAAACTTGGTACTTCGGTACCAAGTCGGTACTAAAAAAATTAAACGGTTACGGTACCAGCTTTTCTTAAGAGTTAATCCGGTTCTTGATACGCTGTCCGAAAGGTGCAGAGTTGCGTCCTTTTCATAAAAACACTGAAACATGGCGACCGGTGGCGCTGCTAATGCGGTAGCTCTGAATCCACTTGTTGACAAGAAAGGAGGAAAGAGCCACATATGGAAACATTTTGAATTAGGCTAATGTCACGTTGCCATAAGGGGCCGTTCACATAGCGCGTGCAAATTCGTTATTTCAAATGTAGGCGCGCGGCAAGCGCCTTTTTAAAAAAAATTCAAAAATACTGAAATTTTGGTACCGTGACAACACTACCGGTAACCAATGACGGTATCAAATATGGAGATGTCTGTAACACAGAGAAGTTTTAGAAATGTGACACTCTGGACAAAGTTTTATTACTAGTGCCTATTTAAGGATGAGTTCACCCAAAAATTACAATTATCTCATGATTTACTCATCCTCAAGCCATAGGTGTATATGACTTTCTTCTTTCAGCCAAACACAATCTGAGTTAAATAAAAAAATATCCTGGCTCTTCCAAGTTTTATAATGCGAGTGATAATAACTCCAATAAAATAAAATAACGCCCAAAAAAGCGCATCAATCTGTCATAAAAGTAATCCATATGACTCCAGGGGGTTAATAAAAGCTTTATTTATAACTTTAGAAACTATAATCACTGGCTTTCGGTAACGTACGTGAGTCTAGTTCCGGCCGAAGAGTGATCTTTGCGTGACATATTGATGAACGCCGAAGCGCAGAGGATCGAGCAAAACAAAACACCGGTCAAGAATTAGAAGTCTAAAACGAGGATTTTTAAAAAGACATGTCGGAGGAGCTCCAGTTTGTTGGCGAGCCCTATTAGTTTGAACCGCGAGAGGCGTCAAAGCTTACACTACTCCTAAATCCTGCGTCGGGTCAGAGGTCACTCAGTTGATAGAGTCACACAGAGGTCACACAGTTGATACAATTATAAATTATATTTTTCTTACAAAAATGCATCGCTCCGCTTCACATTTTACAGCCTAAAACGAACCTTGCCTTTTCATAAAAAGGTCAAATGATCTGACATTTTAAGACCTATTCACCTTGACACACAGTCATGAGGGTCTGCAGGGTGTTGTTCGCACCACATGACTTTGATTTGGTAGATCACATGACACATGATTTTGATAAGCAATAAAACATTTTGAGTAACGTACCTTTCGAAGACTCTACTGCGGCCATAATGCTGTCTTGTTTGTTGTCACGGTAAGCCTGCTGCCCCTGCTGCTGGTCCTCTTCTAGCCGGAGCTCCATCAGCCTGGTTTGCAGATCTAAATCCAACTGTGAGGCCGGGCCAGAAAAGG
The DNA here is from genome assembly GCA_030578275.1 of Meda fulgida. Taxonomy (NCBI): domain Eukaryota; kingdom Metazoa; phylum Chordata; class Actinopteri; order Cypriniformes; family Leuciscidae; genus Meda; species Meda fulgida. Next base: position 22,475,329 of record CM060636.1, read on the forward strand.
CCTCTCCTGACAGGAAGGAAGCATCAGTAACAAGGGGCGAGCAAGGAGGAGAGAGGGAAGACAGCGAGGAACGCGGGGACAGGGAGCTCATGGAGTGAGGGGTCTCCGAAAGCCTCAGCACTTGTGTTCTCTGGGCCAACCCCGGCCCACCGCCCACCTGCCCGGAGGAGGATGAGACCTCATTCTCATGTATGGTGGTGATTGAACTGGAAGGCCTGTAACCAGAGGCGCTTCCCTCCTGCAAAATAGAGTCTAGTTTGTTCTGGAAGTCAGGGTCGCCCAGTTCGGGCTGCTCCAGGTAGATGTCGGTGAAGCTGAGAGAGGAAGTGGAGCCCAAGCTGGAGGTGGCCAGGGATCCTCGGCTGGAAGTCAGCGATCCACGGCTGCTGCCCGAGGAACATGACAGCGTGCTGGCAGAGAGACTGGAGTTTTGACGTCAAAGGAAAGAGACAAAAGGAGAGAGGGAAAGTTAATCATGCTTCTTCCCCCTCCCTCCAATATCGTCTCACTCTATTCTATTTCAAATCTTAACATCAAATTCATTCTGCTTTAAAGCAAACATGCTCATTAAGGCGTAGCAAGCTTACTAGTGAAACACACAATGGACTGTTCCTTCATGCAACATGCCTTTGATGTGCCTCAACTAGACGCCGAGGATGAATTACGCATTAGTCATAATAAAAAGTAAGGGCAAAGCTATTGTTAAAGTTAACAAGAGTGCTTGGTTGTATGGTTTTATAACTTCAAAAGTCTGACTCTTCTGATATTATGAGCATTCTTATTGCAAAGTCATTACATCATATATAGTATTGCAAAGTCATTACATCATATACAGTGACGAAAAGTTCTTATGATATGCAGCTTCCTCTTACGGCTGCTAATATCCAAAACTGCCTAATAAATGAGTTCCATTTATAAGTTACATTTTTGCCTTTTATTATAAATTTCCCACCATTAAAATGTGTTTTAAATGGTCTAGGGATACACAATATATCAGTATCATATTCGTTATTGATCAATTTACTGTATTTTTACATTAAGATTTTCTTTGTGGAATATTTAATGCTCACTAAAAAAGATATTTCAACCAAAAATAGAAATTCTGTCATCATCAACCTTGCATGCTTGATGTGCGATAAGAAACCTCATTGGTCAAAATGAATTGGTTTTAATTCCTGTTTGATGTTGTTTATCATATTTGATGTGATCCATGTGCAGAGATTAAAATAGCCTAAATCAAAAGCCTGCTTCATCATATAAAGCGACTTGATACGTATGGATTATTTTAAAAATGTGTTTTAGAACATTTTGAAGCTTGAAAAATTGATTTCTGATGGATAGACAAAAATGACTTGTTTGTAAAAAATAACTAATAATAATATAAATAATAATTTGACGAGAATATGAAACATTTCTTCATGTGTGTTCCAAAGATGAACAAAAGTCTCTGGGTTTAGAAAGACATGAAAGTAAGTACATTTATTTCATTTTTGAACAAACTCACCCTTTAAAGTTATCCTTTAAAAGAACTAATAATTTCATGACACTGTTAAATGTTTGACATATCTTAAAATAAATATAGATTTTTCATATTGTACATTCATTGTCATTATATATAGAATTATAATTTCACTTGTAGCATGTAAAATGATTGATTTTACTTTTTTTAGTATATAGTATACACTTTTAATACTTTTTCAATTGAATGTTAATAGCCCCCAGGGAATCCATAATAGGATTTATGGGTTATTGGCATTAACAGTAATGTGACTATAATTATCAGTTTATCAGTATAGGCCAGAATTGATTAACATTGGTGAATCCCAATTAGACAACAGGGAGAAAAAGTAAATATTATATGTTGTCCATATTATGAGTGTTATTTGATTTGTCCATTTTATGTATATGTGAGGGTTGGACGATACCTTTTCAGCTGGGTGTGCAGGGAAGACGCCAACCTCACGGTCTCCTCCAGCTCCTTCACTAGTTTGTTTCTCCTATAGTGCAGCCTCAACCTGAGCAAAGCAACACAGACAACTTGGTGACTCAGTGCTATAGTGTGTATATATACACAGTCTATATATATATATATATAAATATATATATATAAATAAATATATATATATATAGATATATATTTAAAATGTAGAAGATAAGAGGAAATGTGAGGAAATTTTAAATCAACCCCATTCATTTTCTTAATGTATATATAGTTTTTCTGTGGTTCTTTTGATAAAATGATGTTGGTCTGTTCAACATCAGCGCATGAAGGCATCTATTGTGTTCAACCTAGATCCAGAGTTTGTGCAGCTCAGGTTACAGGAAGAGTGCAGACGCCAAGCTAAACGAGGATACAGTATCTAGAGTTGAGAACAAGGACCCTGTTCAAATAACTGAGAGAACGAGTGAGAATAAGACCAACAGAAAGAGAGAATGAAAGCAAAAAATTGATTCTCACCTAAGCAACCTGATCTTAAAACGTTCAGATGGTTCTTCTAAGGCCCTGTTTACACCTGGTATTAAGATGCATTGTGGTGGATTGGATCACTAGTGGACGTTACTAAATACAGGCGTAAACGGGGTCTTAAGCCCGGGACACACCAAGCCGACGTCAAAGAACTAGTGCAGACGAAAACTGACTGTGTTGTCGACTCGGCCAAAAAACTGTGCTTAAACACACCAAAAGTGCTAAAGGCGACTGTCAACTAGCATGTGCGTTCTAATCCTGCGTCAAAGTAAAGATCTGTCTATCAGCAGGTATCAATATTCTATTTTCTTCATTCAAAAAGGGAAACCGAAACTAGGTCTGCAGACATACAAACCATAAACAAAGCAGCGCTTGCTTGTTATTTTAAACATTAATCATTATAATGAATGGGACATGCAGCGAATTAAATGGACAAAGTGACTGCTGTGCTGCTCGTTTTGTTTAATGCCAGACCTCTTCTCTAAAGGCCTCTGTACATCAAGCCTTCAGTCAACATTTTTAAGTCTAAAAGAGGCTTTCAGAATTGGTTTTGAGTGTTTCCACATTAATGACACCTTTATCATTCACACTAAATAGATTTTTGAGGTGAACTGCTCTACCATGCTCTCATGGAAAGGGAAAAACCTTGGGACAGGTGTGCATTCCTGCAGTATATTAAGTGGATTGTCTAGCCTAGTGATTAAAGAACTAAAGATCAGGACAAAAAGATTTTAGCTCGAATTCTGCAATGGGCAATCCTCATTCCCACGCTTTCTGACCAATAATTGATTATTGATCATAAATGATTTTTCAAGGAATTTTCCATGATAGTTACAATCATTTGCAATGGCTGGATAAGGATTTATTTATTTATTTATAACAGAAAAAATTGAGTATAAAGAGAAAAAATTTGATTTTTTTTTTCAATAGAAAATAGAGAATTTCAATTTCCAGGCATAGAATAGATAATAGGAAGGCCTTCATTCCTGCATGAACTTAACCAATCCCATTCTATGGTGCCGTCGTGTAACCAAAGAAATACACCACTGGAACCAAATACACGGAGCTCTACTGGCCCAGTTAACCATCTCACCTCTCGGTCAGTGCTTTGCTCTGGTTATCCCGGGCAGCTTGCAGGTCCTTCTCGAGTCGTTTCTTTTCAGATTCGATCTTCTCTGCCTCGCTGGGCGCGCGCTTGCACGGCGTTACATACTGCAGTTCCTTTAGCAGCTCTTCCTTCTCGTTGATGAGGATTAGGCGGTCTCTCTCCGGGTCCAGCAGGCCCGGCCATGCCTCGCTATCCAGCTTAGCAATCTGGACCTCAATATTTGCAATCCTGAGCAGCAAAGTGAATAAGGCAATGTAAAGAAAGTTAAACATGCAACTGTTGAGAGAGATCAATACAGTGACAGGTTGATTTTAAAATCCATTTACAGTCTGATTAGTAGACAAAACGTTGTTTTCAAATTTTTTGTAAAAAATATTTTCAGTGTGCATTACATATGCTATAAAGTCTGCCAAAAGTCAGAAACCACGACTAATATTGCAAAAAAAAGAAAAAAATACACACACTCTCAAATGAAAAACAAATAAATATATACTGTATATACGTTTGTGTATATATACTGCATTTATTTGATCAAAATACAGTAAAAACAGTCATATTGTGAAATATTATTACAACTTAAAATAACTGTTTTCTATTTGAATATATTTTAAAATGTAATTTATTCCTGTGATGCAAAGGTGAATTTTCACCATAATTGCTCCAGTCTTCAGTATCAGATTGTAATATTTCGTTTTCTGTCATTTTTGATTTTTTTTATCAAATAAATATAAATAGACTTCTTTTAAAAGCAGTTAAAAAACCGTACCAAATCCAAAACTTTTGAATGACAGTGTATGTATGTATATATATATATATATATATATACATACATACGCACAAAAACACACACATACAAAGTACTTTAAATAATGGTATTATTGATTAAAAAAAACTTTATTGACCACTTGCTATAAACTAATAATTTAGAAGAAGATTTTGAAGAAAAACAGATACCTTCTTTTCGCCTCCTCATATTTCAGGCTCAGTCGTACCTTCTCAGCCAGTTTATTTGAGCTTGATACAAACTAATTAAAAAAGAATCACAATTTAATACTTCCCAATTTAATAATTTTAGAGAAAATGCTCAAATAAAATACATTTTATTCTATAAATGACTTGCACATTGTGAAACCACTAAGACACCAAAATGATTCATCATTCACAAGCATGCAAAACCCAGCACTGAAGGCCGCCTCTCACCTCAGCAGGGATGTCTGTTTGAGACTCGGCGTCCGAGTAGACACGGGGCAAAGAGAGGTTTGAGTTGGCCAGGGACGGATTGCTGGACCACAGGTCAGACTGAGAGCCATAATCTAACTGGAAATCATCCTTCAGCACAGCCAGTTTCTAAAAGAAAAACACAATAACCAGATGTCAGCGTGTGATTTTGTCCCTTTGAGCAACATTGTGAGGTCAGAAAATCGTTTTCTATTTACCGTTCTTTCACAGATATTCATTGCAAAAAGAACATTTAGAACATTTCTGAGATGACAACTACAGACAGGGGCAGTGAGTCTACAGGGAGGAGAGTTTATTTGGAAGAAAGAAACACAAAGCTATGAGTGAGCATGTTACGGGGGGGATAGGGTATGCATTATTTAGCATTGCCCGCCTCTCCATATGCTTGTCGAACAGTGTGAGGAATAGCTGGAAATACATAAAAAATGACAAAACAAGAGGGAATAATACTCAAGGAAAAGGGGGTCACCTTGGGCTCACTGAGAGCAGAAAAGCTGTTTAAACACTTCATATTCAACTGTGACATTTGGGAAGACTCCATCTGCCAAACGCACTCTACCGGTTAAGAGTTTGGGGTCAGTTAGTATCATTTTTAGGAAATGAATGAGATCTGTTTTTTTTTACTTTCTAATCATCAAAGAATCCTAAAAATCCTAGAAAAAAAATGTATCACACTTTCAACAAAAATATAAAGAACAACAACTGTTTTCAATATTTATCATAATAAGAAATGTTTCTTGAGCAGAAAATCAGCATATTATAATGATTTCTGAAGAATCATGTGACACTGAATACTGGTGTAATGATGCTGAAAATTTCAGAAAATTCAGCTTTTAAATTCCAGGGATAAATTACATTTTAAAATATATTAATATAGAAAATAGTTATTTTAAATTATAATTAAATTTCACAATATTACTGTTTTTACTGTATCCTGATCAAATAAATGCAGCCTTCGTGACCATAAGAGACTTCTTTCAAAAACATTAAAACATCATAATTATTCAAATATATATATATAAAATCAGAAAATGCTAAATAGAAACATTTTTAGTAGTGACTCAGACTTTTGGGCCCCATTGTATACAGTTAAATAGTTTTATAATAGCAAATTAAATGTACACTGAAATAAATTGTATTTACTTAAAATTTGAAAACATAAACTATTTATTATCTACTGAACAGGCTTTAAAATTATTTACAATGATTTAGAATCCGGCGCCAAACTTTAGTGTGAATTTTACAATAAAAAATTCGTTTAGAAGAAATTTCAACATCTATGCTGTAAAAAAAGAGATAAAATTAGGGTCTATGGACCAAAGGGTGATGTACAAAACAGGAAGTCTATAATACGTTTTTAAAAGTGGGGATTTTAATTTTGATGGGGCCTCAAACTGCCAATGGGAGCCAAAACACAATGGTCTTCACTGGCTTCTTTAAATTTGTGTGGCTACAATTAACAAGTCCAAATGTATAAACAACACGGGGCAAACTCTATGAAATTTAAGCCTCCAGTTCAACAAGATTTGTACATTACGGTAAGTGGGTGCAAACCAAATACATAACCAAATATTTTCTTTAGGCCTACATTCATAAGTAGTTGGTTCACAAAACATTATGCAAACAAGGAAACTTCACACTCCGCAATGCTAGTGCAAACACTCAGCGTGAAAACAAACAGGCCCTAACATTCACCCATATTGCATTACATGAATTATGAAATAACCAAATAATCCACTCGCTCATTTTTTCTATGAACCCCATAACGTTACGTGTGTTTTGAATATATTTTAAAACGTCATTTATTCCTGTGATGGTAAAGCTAAATTTTCAGCAGCCATTACTCCAATATTCAATGTCACATGATTTGTGATACTTTTATCCAGGAATATTTGATGAATGGAAAGTTCAAAAGAACAGCATTTGTTTTTAAAAAGTTGTTTTTGTAACAAAGTAAAAGTATTTAAGATCAATTTTGATCACTGTAAGATCACTTTTGCCATTGAAAGTAATTATTTTGTTAAAAGCGTGAAAAAGTGGCATGGTTCACAAAGTTTGAGTGTCCTGCTTCTAAATGCCAATACACAACTGTGTTTTGTCAAATATTTACATTTCTTTTGTGGGAGTACGAGACAAATAATGGCTGTAAAATAATTTGTTTGTGATTGTCGTCTTCAGTGAAAATCCCCATCACACTTAGCCACTCCTATCTGCTCAAACACATTAGCTTATTATGACAATAAGCAAGTAGAGCACTTCACTGCAGTTTTTATTTGAATAGATTGGTTTGCCTACTTCTCTAGTGTGTACTTAGCCATTATGAATTATCGTTGGCTTAACTATTTGTATATGTACACCTGGAACTGAGACAAAAAAGTTCTCTGCAATGTCCTAATGATGAAAGTATGTAGGAATGTGTTCCCAGAAGTCAAGTCAAGTCAACTGTATTTATATAGCGCTTTTCACAATATAAATCGCATCAAAGCAGCTTCACAGTATCAATCTAATAACATAACAATGTTTGTTTCTTAGTGGAAAAAACATCCACGTTTGGTAGGGCTGATCAATGGTATTAATGCTTGGTTAATTCATTTGAATATCCGAACACTCTCAAGGTTTAACGATTTGTCCTTTCGTGACCTGGGCGATGTTTAAACGCTTCTTTCAGGGTGTCATTGCTCAGGTAAGGTAAGGTTGAAAGAGATTTGTACCCGCATGAGCTCCTGTTTCTCCTTCTCCCCAGAGCTGATGGCATCTTTAATGGTCTTCACCTCCTTCAGGATGGCCTGGGCTTCATGCAGTTTGTAGCCATGCGAGGCACTGGACACTTTGTGATCAATTCTGGTGAAAGACAAAGAAAAAACATTCAATTAGAAATCATTTTAAATCATCCAAATTATTTTTAATGACTTGAATCATCACACTCGGAATCTCTGAAGAACTGTAAAAGAATCGAATGTATCAGTGAAACATTTTTTAGAAATCGGTAAAGGCCAGCTAGATTTGTGGAAAAGTCTATTTGCAATTTTTCTGATGATTTATTTATTTTATTGCCAAAAATGTTGTGATTATATAAAGTGAATATAAAATAATAATATAACTGTAGCATAAAATTATTCTTATTATTAATAATATTGTTATTACCACTACTACTAAATACAAACATTACACAAAATAATACATATTAATTTATTATATTATATAAAATATTATAATAATTCTTCTTATATTTTCTTAAGTACTCAATTATTTTAATTTTACAGTGGAATATTAACTTATTCATATTTATTATTAATAATAAATATTAATAATTTAATAAAATATTAACTTATTAATATGTATAATTGTTAATATTACATTATTAATATGTATTATTAATAATAAATATTAATAATTTAATATTCCCCTGTAAAATTAAAAGAATCGAGTACTTAAGAAAATATAAGAAGAAGAATTATAATATTTATGACTGTCTTAATTTCTTTATTTTCAAATGTTAAACCATCAAGCCTATATTTTGGTGGAAAACCACAGGTTATTAGTATTTCTCATTAAAAGTTTTGGAAGATGTTTGGCATATGTTGTGTTCCCAAATGTATGTTATGAGAATGTTTTATGGTATGAGTTCCCGTAGACCGCACTAATGGCGAAATACTCATATTCGCCTCTGTTGAATGTTTTGCTTGCGGTTTCCTGGAATGTCAAGCTCCAGTAGAGCCAAGAATACGGAGACGAGGGGGTGGGTGGATGGTTCTGTTCAGCAGAAGGCATGTAAAGCAAGTCATCGGTCATGTGCGGACCTGAGTAACAGGTTAGTCCACATTCCTTTGGGCAAGAGAGCTAGAGGGAAGCAGTCAACAGGAATCAAGCCCAGCATCTCAACGCCCTTTTACATACAAAAACAGCCCAATCCAAAGCTTTATGTCAATGTCTTCCTAAAACAGCCCTGAGGGAAAAATATCTTAAAGGGGAATCTTAAAAGTCTCTTTTTGGCGTCTACTACAATAGGTTTTAGCGTTTGAATGTTCAAAAAACACATTAGTTTTCACATATTTTACATTATTTTAGCACCTCTCTTAAAAGTCTGTCTGTTAACACTTTTAGTTCCAGTCTCACTGAAGCCCCTCCTTCTGAAAAGTGAAATGTGCTCTGATTGGTTGGCTGTTTGCAACTATAAACGAGGCCATTTACCACTGTTCCATGAATTTTCTGGGTCAAAATCTAACACTTCAATAGGAATCCAAACTGATATGACTTAATTTCAAATCAAATCTGGTAAACACCTTTGTACTACCATTGGTCCATGGCGATTACGTAATAGTGCGCGGAGGCTCACGTCGAAATCTTTTCTGGTTCATTTCATCTGTTCAGTCAGTAGAGGTCAGATGTCCATGAGTGAAAACATGAACACACTGGAGAGCTGCTTTATAGTAGAAAATAAAGTTGTACTTATGTTTAAACGAGACACTGACACTGTTTTTCATGTTTAATACAGTGAAGCTGCTTGATTTGAAAAAATCTATTGTATAAAGTGCAATAAATAATCCACGTTGCTATGATCAGATCTTTTCTCGTGCTTTATTTAAAAATATGCTTGCTGTTTTCTCAATTTTGTTATGTTTATTTTTGTTATTGACAGGAAAGTGCGCAGCACATATTTACATATTCATCTAAACGCCACTCTCAGCAGTGTGGGTGGCATCAGATGTTCACTAACATTATTTCGCTAGTCACGCATTTCGAACTTCGTTTTATCCCTAGACGAGGAATGAAAAAGAACTTCGCTGTGAGTATATTGGGGCCTTGAGTGCTGGACTGGACTGTCAGCATATGGTAAAATGGTCACAATACTAGATTTGAGCCACAACAGTTTCATGGGCAGCCTTTGGCATCAACAACCTATCAACAATCATCAACAATCTTTTTGCTGCCCTGGTCTGAAGATGATCTGACTCGAATTTGGTGAAGATCAAAGCAACGGTCTAGGAGCAGTTTGAAAAAGTAGGTTTTCAAAGAAAAAAAGAAATTGGCGAAGAGGAAGTTCGACTGACTATGGAAAAATGTGTATCTATGTTGTCTGCATGACCCAATGAATCTATCAAGATTTATTACAATAGGCAAAATTAATCAAAAGTTGTAAGAATTATTTTAAAATTCAGTGTAATATTTGACCACAAGGTGGCAGATGCACAAAATTGCTGATATGGGAAAATTATTCCTTCGACTCGTTATTTTTAGGCTAAACCACTCAAAAGCTATAAGCAAATATAGCCAGTTTCTAGATCTCCTGACCTCTAGGTGGCACTGCGCCAAAACTGTGCAGATACCCTCTGGTCGTGGTTGTCATAACACACACCAAGTTTGGAGATATAGCCTCACATACATTTTGGCATGCTCTTTGTCGAATTCGTTCAAGCATTATTCGAGAACGGTTTGACGAATTTCCGTACTTCCGAACTTCAATTCCGTAACTTTTTGTCAGTATGGTCTGAAGATGATGTTTAGATTTTCTTGAAAATCAGAGCAGAAGAGTTTGAAAAAGTAGTTGTTTTTTTTAAATTCTAAATGGCTAAATGACTTCATATGGTGCTATCGAATCAGCTTGAGCCAAGGAATTAGAGGGAAAACTACGGTTACGGTTCAAAAGTTATTTGCATAAACAGGAGTGCAACTTTGGACAGTTGGTGGCACTAGAGGGATTGATATAAAAACTCCAAGATTCAGGCTGTCCTCTATCTGTGTGCCAAATGTCACCACTTTTTACAACACAGTTATTTGACTTCTATGGCTGCCATAGACTTCCAGAGATGAATAATAATAATTAGAAGAACACTATTACAATAGGTGCCTATGCACCTTCATTACCTGGCTCCTAATTAATAGTGATCTTCATTCAAATGACCCCAAAATCGATTCTTAAAACATCAAGACAGTGTATCAGTAGATATACACTAGATAGTGTTTTACTCCAAGGCAAGGTATGTCTTTCAATTGAGATGTCCTCGAGCACTGCACGCAAAAATAAACATACAATGCAAACAGTGTAGTCCGTTTCACAAACTCACAAATTCACATGAACCGGTTCGTTTTAGTAAATCAAAAGCACACAATGAAATCAGTCTAACGTGAATCACAAACAAATGACTCATGTGTCCGATTCCCAAAATGAATGTCGGAAATGGAATTTAAAAAAAAAAGTTCATGATTTTATTTTATTTTTTAGCAGCTTAATTTAGAGTTATTTTTTAATATATTAATAATAATTCATTAATTGAATGACATTTAAGTCACCATGTTGCCACCTTGGAAGTTTGCTAAGCCCCTCAGGTTGAGAACCATTGGTCTACGACACTGCACTATATATTTTACAGCATTAGCTGATAGGCCTCTTTCTTTGATATTTAATCAAACAGACATTCCAACTTAAATATATTCGAATGAATCCAAATTTAATTTAATTGAAACAGGAAAACCTGTATTAATACCCAGCTCATTCAATCTATCTGTTAAGAATCACTGGACTAGTCAAGTAGTTGTTCAGAGAAAATCGGGTGGATTTTGAAAATAACAATATGAAATATGAATAGCTTCACACTGACTGTGTGAGGTGCATGATGTGATGAAGAACAATAAAAAATATCATATAAACTTTTACAGCAACAAAGAAGACAAAAAGTGAGCTCACTCCATCACAATAAAGTGCCAATGCACTCATAAAATGGCAAGAGATAAGATGATGCATTTTTGTCTAGAAGAAAGACGAGGTGTTTTCAGACTAGACTGCTATTAAACAAGAAACCGATCAGTTGTTGGAACGTGATCGTGCAATGAGGTCAGGTTACACTTACTCTTTCAACGTCTCAAAGCCTTGCTCCTTATAAAGAAGTTCTTGCCTCATAAAGGCCAAATCTCTCTTCAGCTTATTTACCTGAACAAAAGACAGCAAACAGAGAGAAAGTGAGCAGGAGAATGAATGAGACACTTATTTAATTACAAGACGTCTTACATTTGGCTTTAAATATAATCTCACTGCCTGTCATCACATCTGAAATCCATGATGTACGGAGTGCTGCAAATATTACACCCAATTCATGTCTTGCATAAACAAGATAACATTCACAGCAAAAAAATTCAAAGGCTCCATGTTAAGTGGAAGAGCTTCTTACCCGGCTTTTTGCTGTAACAATCTCCGCTTTGAGGATTTCAGGGTCATATTTACTGCTTGATGAGGATCTGGAATTTACTGTAGGAAAGATAAGAGTTCAAAGGCTTTATCTTATCTGGGAAACCACTCGACACGGCTCTGGAATTCCATAGTGATTTACAATATTGCTACAGACTGTCATAAATCTGCATCCATTTTGTATATTAAAAAATAAAGAATTTGCTTGCAAAAGATGTTTGAAGAGTGAAGGCATTGCAGGTTGGGCTGCACAAATATTTTAAAGTCAATTCAAGATTGTAACCTCATCAACTAAGCATGCAGCTCTCGCTATCTTATCTCAACAGATTGGTTTTATTTATGACAGTTTACTGATTCTTGACACGTCTGACAAAACAAGTCCCTCAACTAGAATGATCTCAATCTTAACTCTTGTTTTTCTCTATATACTATCAAAATTCTGGCAATAATCCCCAAAACCACCTGTCCTCAGACTACAACTTAGCAATTCAGGATGCACGATATATATTCAATTCTAATGTTATGGTTATCGGGCCGATATGAAAATTTGCCAGATAAGTAATGGATTATTTCCTTCAGCTGAGAGACTTCAGATACGCACTGTTTGCCGTGCTGGTTTTGAATTGCTTGAAATGTGATTGGAAAATACAGTCAAGTGCAACATGTGCAGCGCAAATCTATCATATCAGCTACATAACATTATAATTGTGTGCTTGGGACATGGCTTTTAGTGATGAGACGTCAAATTTGGATTTAGATTTATCGGCCAATATATCGACTTTCAAATATAAAGAATCATCGGTATCAGGCAAAATTGTCATATCGGTGCATCCCTAGTAAATATACACGTTAAGATAAAGAAAATGGTCTTTTACATAGGGCTGTCAACATTAAAACATGCGATTAATTCAAAATTCTTAATAAATAAAATAATGGAAATACATTAGTGAAGCATTACGTAATTTATGTCGCGCAGTTAGACGATCTTGGAAGTCGTGAGTTTATCACACAAGCACCTGTAAACCTGAATGCAGAAATTTCGATTCTAACCTTTTACCCGATTTCGCTTCACTGTTTGCGATCAGATCCGCTAAACTCAGGGAACGTTTTCACAATGATAGTATACACAAATTCGTTCAAGCATTCAGTCCAAAAAAGCACTAATCTAAAGAAAACCAGGCTGATTACATCAGAGATGGCAGAGAGAACAGTGACTCGTGACCAGTTTTCAGTGTTTCGCTTTAAAACACAAGCTCTGTCATATTCTGTGATTGTTTCTGAAGAGCGCGAGATAAAGCGAAACGGTGTCTCGCTAGTAAAGTTTTGATGGATGAGGATTGCAATCAAGGAAAAGACAATTACGGTGACGTACAGCATGAGTCCGTCATATTGATGCGCAAATAAATCGTGTATGTGCGCTCGTGTTGCAATGATCTCACACGGTATTTATTCACACACATTTCGGCACATTCACGTTGTTTCCACACACATTCAGGATAATGTTATGATTTGTCGTGTGTATGTGGCTGTAATTCTTAATAAATATGTTTACTAGTAGGTATATGCAGTCAGGTTAAGGCGGTTGGTTTAAGGTTTTTTTTGGGGGGGGGGGGGCATCTCAAATGTATTCCTGTTTGGTATCGCAACTTGACAATATAAACAAGCGCTTTGCTGTTGTACCGTACACATACTTTTTTTTTCCCTGTAATGTTGTTTGTGCTTTGGTGTGCATAAATGTATGAATTATGTAGTTATTCTGAGTCTCCAAGTGTCCTAGACACCTACATTTACCTTGAAAAAAAGCTTGAAGAAAATCCAGTTTAGTTAAAATCGCCCTTCCATCTGATAGTTTACATATTATTGGATATAGACAGCCCCATCCTTTTAAATACCTCTATTGACAGCCCTACTTAAAAAAAAAAACACTACTATGTACTAAAGGGACATGCCGATGGAACAAATTTTTGCATTTGCGTTTGTTCCCCCAAGAAACACCAAACATTCAAATAAGTCTGATGGTGATTCAAATAAAACAGATAGACCTGAAAGTCAGTATGAAACTGTCCTGAAGATGTCAATATTTACATTTTATGTTTATATCTGGCATTGTTGACAGAGAAGTGAAAGGAGAATAATTCTAAACAGTTGTACAGATTACTCAAAAATGTGTGTCAAGAATCACTGTCAAGTGGCTCATAAGAACAGTCTTTGACAGACTGTAAAAGGGACAGACACATGTATAGAGGCACAAGTCTTACGGCTGGTCTGTGAGGACGCCTTGTCCCTCCAAGCATCATTTAGCTGCCGATATTCCTGCTGGGCCAGGTGAAGTCGCTGTTCTTTGACCTGGTAGATCTCCTTTTGGGCGCTCAACGCATCCTGAACCACGCTCAGATAATCCCGCAACATGAGCTCCTGCTCCCGCTGCCACTGGGCCCGTGGATCCTCCAACTGGGTGCTCTCTGAGGGAAGCAGAGAGAAGATTGAAATATCTTGAAAATGAATGGAAAAAATAATGATTGCTTTGAAAAAATGAATGTTTTTTTGTGTTGTTGTTCTGGAAAGAAGTCTCTTCTCACCAAGACTGCATTTATTTGATCAAAAACGCTGTAAAAAAACATTCATATTTTGAAATATTATTACAATTCAAAAGAACTTTGTTCTATTTTAATATACTTTAAAATGTAATCTATTCCTTTGATGGCAAAGCTGAATTTTCAGCATCATTATTCAAGTCTTCAGTTTCACATGATCCTCCAGAAATCATTCTAAAATGCTGATTTGCTGCTCATGAAACATTTCTTATTTTAAAAACAGTTTTTGCAGCTTATTTTTTTTTGCTGTCTTTGTTAATACTGGTTAATTCATTTATTCAGCAGTGATGCATTGAATTGATCAAAAGTGACAGTAAAGACAATTATCCTTTTAACTTTTTCTTTTTCTCTTTAACGATTTCTATTTTAAAGTTCTGTTGAACTTTCTATTCATAAAAGAATAACGAAAAAATAATATATCATGGTTTCCACAAAAGCAAAAACTGTTCATCAGTGCTATTAAAAATTAAAATATTACAAAACATTTTTTGTTAATTACAGTAAAGCTAAAATAAATAAAAAAATTGGATGAAAAACCTTTTTTTAAAAAAGCTTTAATTGAGGTACTAAAACTGAAATGATAAATTAATGCTAAAAAGAAATGTAAAAAAAATGACAAAAGCACATCAAATGAATAAACCTTCAAATGAAAACTGAAAAAATAAAATAAAAATGTATCAAATTAATTTAAATAATACTAAAACAACACTTTTATTTATTACAAATATTTCTAAAACGTTGAAAATAATAATTACAAAAATACAAATAACGACTAGGTGTGTCCAAATGTTTCAGTTGAAATTGTTACGGAATAGCACAAAATACTGTGGATTCGCGACAAATTATCTGCACAGAAATTTGTTTAATAAATGAGGCCCACTGAATCAAGAGTTTCAACCCTCAAAGCCATGTTCTTATTTACGTCCAATTAAATATGTTAAAATACAAAAATACAATTAAATACAAAATCACCCAACAGACACTCTTTACTCCTATGTATGCATAAGGTGGGCTGCAACTTGTTCAACTTACTGGTATTGTGGTCGACATAATAGGCTCCAACGAGGGGGTCGTGGGCCTCCTCCCATCCCACAGGCAGCTCATCTCCAATACAGTCAGCAAAAGTCAGAGGCTTAGTCTGCCTGCAAAATCAAACAGAGAATCCATCTGTCAGTCAACAGCCAATCAGAGAGAAGACAGCGGGATGTTGGACCTCCACCCTTCATGCTTATTTTCCATGGGATGTCACTCACTGAGAGTTTGAGCGTGGCGTGAGCAGCATGTGTGTGTGTGTGGGGGGGGGGGGGGGGGGGGGGCATCAGAGGAATGTCGGGCTATTCACCTCCAGTGTGCTGGTCGAGCACAATAGCCGGAAACCTAAGCCGGGCATTCCACAGGCCCTGCTGACCCATCGCCTGGAGGTTTCTGAGGCAACACGCTGTGGCTCTCCAAGCACAGTGCTTTGGATCACCGCAGAGCAACAGGGACACTCACTTGGCCGAAAAGAGCGACGCTAAAACTTTTATTAGCAGGCGCACGCTAATGCTAACAAAGTAGTCTGGCTCAACTTCAGTGGAGTGTAATGCTGGCACTCGCTAGCTAGACTAATCAATTAAAAAGAAAGAGCTTGTTGTGGTTTCAGAGTAAATTCAAAGAGCCTTGGGTAGGAGGTTTATCACTAACCTGATTAAAGAATGCTAACCAAAGGCATTAGGTAACAATAATGAAAGCTTACCAAACCAAAACGTTGGAACGGTAGCAGTGTGTACAGAAACATGCACAATAATACCGGTCCAAATATGGAATAATCAAGATTTTTTGAAAGAGGTCTCTTATGCTCCCCAAGCCTGCATGCATTTCTTCAAAGTACAGTAAAAACGGTTATATTGTGAAATAGTACTACAACTTAAACAACTGTTTTCTATTATACTTTAAATTTTTATTTATTCCTTTGACTGGCAAGACTGAATTAATCTAGTCTTCAGTGTCACAATCATTCCAATACGTTGATTTGATGCTCAAGAAACGTTTCTTATTATTATCAACGTGGACATTTTGTTGCAAACCACCTGATTAAAGCCTGAGCAATGGGTCAACCCAACACCATGGGTCAACCTAATGTGGTTTAATCATTTATCATACATGTAGCTTTTGTAATATTTTGTAAACAAAACAAAAGATATATATTTCTTAACCTATTGTGGTGACAAATTAGTGTTTTTTTTTTTTTTTTTCAACCACTGCAAAATATTTAAGTTTGTGTTCAGGGCAGGCATTGTTTTCATGCATTAAAGGAATGTCATACTTCCCCATTTCAAATACTTCCACTTTCAGATATTGAGAGGAGTGTTTTCTAAAGCCGTTACGTCCAGAGGCAGGGTTTGGGTTACGCAATAAATTCAGCTCTCTGCTCCTCAGATTATCAGGAACATTCCACATTAAATCTGATTTGTGCAGCATATTAAAAGGATTAAACCCTTTCCACAAAAGAGTCACATTAAGCTACACACAATGTATAAATGTATTGCATAGATATCTAAATTTCAAACCAAATGGCTTCTGCAAGCAAATGGTCCACAAACTTTTCTCACAACTTTAAATTTGGATGATGGATGGATGGATGGATGGGTGGATGGATGGATGGGTGGATGGATGGGTGGATGGATGGGTTAATGGATGGATGCATGCCTTGGAACTATATACATTAGACATTTTTTATTTCATATATAGGCAAGTAGGGTTTCGTTCAAATCATCTTACAGCCGTCTGCAGTAAATGAGCGCAAGCTGTTCTCTTCCCCTGTCGATTCAAGACTTTCAAAGAGGGTGAAACTGAACTAGCTCCTTTTACATGTTATGAATAATGAAACTGTGCTGAGAGACCCCCACCGGCCTGTTCTAAATTTAACTCGGAGAAAAGAAGCTTCTGCAACGTAACAAAGACCACGGCTGCAGTGAGAAACGCTCATCTTTTTCTCAGTCCATTATTCTCCAATCTCCAGACTCATTTATGGCTCACCTGAATGGATGTCATCAAACTCTAGGCTTAACCCTGCATATCTGAGATCTTCAAATACACAAGATCTAAAGGAAACTCAAAAGCTCAAAATCCCAAAGCATGCTGTTGAGATTTCCACATTAGAATGATTAGGGATGATCAGAATGAATATGGCGCAATGACCAGCTTTTGTGATGTAAAACAACAAGAACTGCAGAAAGGCTTCAGAAAGGTTCTCTTGAAGCGCTAGCGAACCTATGAAGTCAAAGACCAAGAACCCATGGTCTAATGCGAAATGACAAAGCGCACAGCCAAGTGCAAACACAGGACATAGCTCAACGATGAGTCAGACACTTTCATTCAGCGCACTCCATAAATTCCCGAGCCATTTATGAGGCTCCAACTAGCAGTGCGCCGCGCTCAAGGTCCGACAATAAAAGTGCGCTGCTACGACCCGACGACGGTCTCCTATCAAAGAGAGCCAGATAACATTCCATTTACCTGAGCGCATGTTTTCAGCATGTCACGCTGAGGCAAAACAAAACAGTTACGCCCAGTGTGGGACATGTGGGCAGTCCACAGGAATGCTTTCTCCGCATTTATGCGGTTGGACCTTCATCGAGTTTGCAAAGAAAACAAATTATGAGGCATTTGATTCTTGTTTAGCATCAGCAGTGGATCCAAAAGTCTGAGAGCACTCCTGAACATCCTCTAATTTAGCAGTTTTCCTATTAAATCTATTTTTGTTGCAAATTATATCAGCAACAATTTGAGTGAAAAGTTAAAAATGTACATGAAATTCAAAAAGTCTAAGACCCTGTTTCTACCTGGTGTCAAGATGCGTTTTGGTCGATCGGACCACAAGCGGAAGTCAATAAACACTTCCCGAAGGAGTTGAAAACGCATTCGACCGGATTGCTATCGCAGTGTAAACCCTCATGTGGCCGAAAGTGTTCGAACAGCCAAAAAGACTGTCTACTCTCCGCTTCTGATCTGGTGTGTAAACATTATGTGAAGCGCTTTGGACAAGACGGGATTTAAACTGTCAGATGGAGACCCGAGTTTGATTTGAAGATGAAAAATGTACCAAACACAATGTTCTCTCACCATTCATGATTTCTAACACACACTCGCTGCGATCGACGAAAACACATCTTAACACCAGGTGTAAACAGGGCTTTAGTATTTGGTTTGCCCTCCTTTCGCTTTGATAACAGTAGAACTTGAGCTCATAAAGTGCAAAACCTGATGATCTGTTATCTGACCTTTGGTCAATAGTACAAATTTGATTGCATTGATTAATGACCAAGAAATGTAAAATCTGTAATATATTATCAAGGCATAGGCTACACATATATCCGTTCTTCTAATATATTGTTTTACATTTTTTCTAAACTTTGTTATTTTCTAGGCTCAAGTTTTAAAAAAAATCAATATGACCTACATTTCTGTACTGAGCCCGTAAGTGGACATGTAAAAAATGCCCACCCTATATCATTTACGAAACAAACGTTTTTAAATATAATTATTTCACATGTATCACCATGTCCCTTTACAGGCTCCATACTTTTGTACTCCATTGTATCATTTTGCTTTGTTGCTTTTCTGACTTTACTTATTATATTATATTGATATTATTATCATAAAAACAATACATTTTGCTATAATATTATTAGTACACAGATGTGATAAAAAAGGAAAGTGTAGAGGTGAGAGAGCGAAGTGGGATCAGGGTGGACGTGACCCGGGTCATACTCAAAGGCTCAAACACTTCCCCTGAGCATGATGTCACCACAGACAATTACAGCAATAACAATCAGTGACTAGATTTCAATTACTGATACAATTTGCGCTTATGGATCCCTGTAATCTTGAATATGTACATCGACAAAAAAAAAAAAAAGATTTAATACAGCAGCCAGCTGTGAATAGAAGCAATGAAAATTTAAACCAATTTAATATGTAAACAAACGACAATCTCAGTTTGGCAAAACACAAAACTGATTCAGCCTGCAAGTACCAAAAAAAGCAATAAAAAATAGGGATGTGAAGTAACTACAACCAAAAAGCCAAACAGCAACTACATGAAGATCATTACTAATACCAACACTTTGAATGCATGTAAATTAATCAACCAAAACCTCCGATTTTTTTAACAATCTCAAGCAGCACACTATTATTATTAAATGACTGGAGGGCAGGCAACACCCCGGCTCTGTGCATTTGCCTCAAGAACGCTGTCAAATGGGAGCTAACATCAGAACTCCCTGTCAACTAACTGTTGCTCAGCAGTGGAGAAGCAGCCGTCTGAGAGATGGGGGAGGTGGGTCTGCTGACAGTTTTGGGTCAGAATTTGAAATATTTGTCATTTTTAATCAGCGCCTTTGATGCCCCACACTGTGCAATAACAGACCCAGCCGACCAGGCATGAGCGCGGAAACGGCTGTTGTGCCTCAGCTTTTGTTTCCGTGCAGTTGCTCAACTCAGTGTCATTTCAGTACAGACAAAATTAAATTGGAATAAGAGTAAATTCTGTCATCATTTATTGATTTATCTTAAATATGTCTTATTCATTCTACATCAAAATTTCACATACATACACAACCGGTCAAAAGTTTAGAATAATTAAGATTTTAATTTATGTTTTTGAAAGAAGTGTCTTATGTTCACCAAGACTGCATTTATTTTTTTTAAAGGAAAAAAAAGTCACATTGTGAAATATAACTATATGAAATATATGTGAGAAATCTATTTGAATATATTTAAGAATTTAAATAATTTAAAATGTAATTTATTCCTGTGACAGACCAAGCTTTTCAGCATCATTACTCGTGTCTTCATGATGATGAAAACAGTTGTACTACCTAATTTATGGAAAAGTGATACACTACAATTCAAAAGTTGGGGTAAATGTTTTTTTTTTTTTTTTATAATAATACTTTAATTTAGCAGGGATACATTAAATTGACAATAAATACATTAATAATTAATGTAAACATTAATTAAAATATTATTTCAAATAAATGCTGTTCATTGAACTTTCTTTAATTTTCAATGAACTCCCAAAAAATTATTACGATACCCACAAAAATATGAAACAGCAAAAACTGTTTTCAACATTGATAATAATCAGAAATATTTATTGAGCATAAGAGAATGATTTCTGAAGGATCATGTGACACTGAAGACTGGAATGAAAATTCAGCTTTGATCACAGAAATAAAAAAAGTTTATTAAAATAAAATATTAAAATATAAAAGTTATTTTAAAATATGTTTAAACTTTTAAATGTTATTTTATATTATATTTCATATTTTACAATATTAGGGAATATATATATATATATATATATGCGCATGTATGTATTTCTGCCTTTATTTATAAAACCATTTATTTATACACAAAAGAAATCCTGATGTCATTCCAAACCTGTATGACATACTTTCTTCTGTGGAACACCAAAGAAAATATTTGTAAAAATATTTCAACTGTTTTTGTCCATACGATGAAAGTCTATGGTGCCTAAAGCAGCATTGCATACTTTCAATGTATGTATACAAAAAAAGTGTTTGTTTGTTTACCACACAGAGAGAAATATCATCAAATTTTTTTTTTTTTTTTCAAAAACATCTTCATTTGTATTCCAGAAGAAAGTCATTCTGGTTTGGATTGACATGAGGGTGAGTAAAGGATGACAGAATGTGTTTTATTTTTGGGTGAACTACTCCAAAACTCTGACAAAAACTTAGCTCTTATACCAAGCAAACAAGTGTGGAATGCATGAAAAACTATTTGACCATTCTTGTTAAAGTTTGCACAGCTCAGGTGCACTTTGATCCCGTCCTGCACCTTGACTCGCAGTGAAAGGGATTTGAGGGAATCAGCTGTGGGCTTCACTCATGCTAAGGAATGTGTCCCAGGTACTTGTTTACAACTTTCTGCCATCTTGGTTTCCTGCCTACAGGCAAACCAGTTGCACCACACAAAGAGGAAAGATATGCGGTCTGTTTGCTATCATCTCTCCATTTCTGTGCACACTGTAAATAACTGAAAATCCAAAGGAGGGAAGGAAAAAAAAAACAGTGCACATACCAAAAACATACCAAACCTCGCATATAATCTCAAGCATTCCAGCACAGATTTTGTGTTAAAGTCCAGGGAGAATTAAGTGGTAAAGCTGGCACTGATCATGGGTTCCAGGATGAAACAAAGCAGTAGTTCAACACTGAAAGGCAGCCCATTTTTGATGCTTCGACATGTGCATTATTGCGAATTGAGGATTTAAAGAACACATTCAGTGAACTACAGCAGTACACATGAATAATGGACTCAGCATGCATCTGTAAACTGAGTAGTAAGCAAGTATGCATTCCCAGAACGTGCAGTACTCAACACATACCTATCCCTTGGGTCAATCCAACTGGTGGCTTGATTTATATGGTCTATATAATAGACCTTCCCGTCAAAATCTCGGGCCTCTTCCCAACCCTCTGGCAATGGTAACTCCTTCCTTGGCATGACCAACTAGTCTCCATGTAATTTTCTCTGTAAGTCTTCTAAGTTGATTTGAAAGCAAACCATGTGTTGCTTTGCGTGGACTAGTCCAAAAAAGTTAAACCCCACGCATAAGGAAAGTGCCATTAATTAACCACTGACAGATGTATTCCATATGATACGTGTGCCAATATTCCAGTTCAGTTCGTGCAGGCTATACTGAGCATTGTTTCCACGAGAAAACGCTGTTAAATGAATGGACGAGGGTGTGATGCTCTGAATCGCGTAACTTTGCCGCAGGAGTTGCGCTTTTATGTTCAGAAACTCCTCGTTTCTTGTGCATTCTCGGTCGAGTACGCACTACATCAGACAGTCAATCATCTTTTCTCGCGGAGATTGATGGATGGTTAACTTGCGCGAGACGTCAAAAAACTTTCAAAGGTCGTGCGCGAGTTTACCTCCAAGAAAAATAAGACAAAAGTCGACTTTAAAGTCCACAAAATTCCCCCCCGAGCAGAAAATATAGCTAGTTTCCCAGCATTATCCACATATGAGCGAGTCTATGGTGGGGTTTTTTCGCTCAGTGTCTGCCCACCATGTTTTAGCGACAACTGTGTTAGCCTGTTAGCCCAAAAGCTCGTTGTATAGGGAACGCAAACAGTTAGTTACTCCACACAAACGTATTCCGTATCTTCGTGTTTTGCCGATGCATTCCTATCACCTCCGGTGCATCTCGGCAATTTCTTTGGAAAAGTAACGCATTTCTTTCTCATCTGTTTCCAAATGTTGTGTTTTCCTTTAAGTGGCTGTGTGCGGTTCTCCCCCGTAGTCAAGCTCGGTCGCTATGCTGCGGTCGGAATGGATTACGTCATACAGGTGATGGCCGTAGTCCTTCTAGTAGCAGAGCATACTCAGATTAACCATTATACTCATGACAGCCAGAAGAAAACTTTTTTTTAATTTTTTTTGTAGTTAGTTTTTTTCTTGTTCTTCATATCATTACACGGTTAGAGCATAAGAAACAAATGGTTAAAAAAAGAAAGAAAAAATAGCCTATTTAATGTCATGCTATGTCATCTGTAGCGGACACCAGGATTTTTTTTGTTTAAAAAAATAAATAAAAAGACATGAAATGGCATTGTGTTTTCAATCACCAATCAGTCTTTAGGTTTCAGGATTTTTTTTCAACCAAACTTTGTATAAATATGATTCTCAACTATGTTATGAAAGATATAACGGAATGAATTGATACACCATTTTACTTCATGCAATAAGTGGGTTAAAATGGCCATAAATGCATAGTAGTGCCATTCAATACAATGTATACACTGTATCTAATCTGCATATTATTGTGTTCTTGGGGCAACGTGTAATGAAGAAATAAGTCTTATAATGGGAGAAATAACTGGCAACATTTTCATAATGATGTCTAATATTTCATAAGAATATTTATATATAATTGATTTCCCTATTCCCTTTTTGCCTCCCAAAAAGCCTGATAAGTTCTGATGTCCTCTACAGTGGACATGTATGAAATCAATGCCATGTTTTGTAACAGAAAGAACTGTTTGGTTTCCGACATTCTTCAAAATATCTCTCAGCAGAAGAAAGAAACTCATAGGTTTGGAACACATTGAGGGTGAGTTATGACAAAATGTTCATTTTAGAGTGAACAATCCCTTTAAGTTAATGGCCTCTTTTGGAGACATTTATCACATGTCTTTAAGGATCTGATCAATCTTCAAGTGGATTTTTGATGTGGAAAATAAGTGTGATGACAATCTGAGTTGGGGGTAATGCATTACAAGTAAAGTTATGTAATCAGATTCCTTTTTTCAAGTAAAGTAATGCATTACTTTTACATTCAAAACAAAATACATGAGTTAATTTTAAAAATAGTAACGTGAATTACTATGTTTTCCCATTTATTGACTGACAGCTGATAGAAATCAGGAGAAAGTGCATGGTGATGTGTAAACGTGATGGGTTATTCTAGACTAAATTTACTCATTTGCACAAAAACAGATTCAGTATTCATCAAAATGAATAAAACTGTGAAACGCAAACTCAGAATATTATGCAAACCTGCAATAATTAAATATGTTAAATTGCACAAATATACTTCATCTCGTCCAGAATGGCAGCACCGCGGAAAGGTTTGTATTAACTGCGCCCTCTGCTGTACAGGCGTGCATTCGCATTTCTATCAGCCTGAGGCTTATTCATGTCACTTTTGGTGTGAAAGAGCCTTTGCATTGGCCAAAAATAGAACTGTTGTTGTTTGATATTAAAACGGCCCAGCCCAGATGAGAAAAAGTAACACAAACGTAATGTAAAAGGTAACAAAGTAACGCAATCAGTTACTTTTGAAGTAATGCAATACTGTAATGCATTACTTTTAAAAGTAAATTTACCCAACACTGATGATAATGATGTGTAACTGTAATAACAATTGATCATTTCCATGGGGGTTAGATAAGCCCTGGACTAGTTGACACAAGTAAGATAGCAGTTAATTAACTTAAATTTATATATATATATATATATATATATATATATATATATACAATAAAGCTATTCACAAACCATAATGTAAATTTCATAAAATGCTGTAATTAATTAAAATATTAATAAAATAAATAAAAACATGAAATATAAGTTATTTTGACTCAAAACTTTCTCTAAAATGATTGTTGGGAATCTAATGATGGCAGTATTGGGGACAGTGATTATTTGTCATAAATTCTACACATGCATACCAAACTAATAGAAAATATGACTTTTTAAAGTTCTTAAAAAATGCAAAGTATACATTTTCCCTTATTTTGACACTCTTTATTATAAAAAAAGATAAAGAAAGATGGAGTAAAGAAAATAGCACATTATAAAAGTTGTAATAATTTATCATTTGATACTAGTATGATTGTTTTTAATCATTTTTTAAACTGCCTTGAAACAGAGACGTTCACTTAACTAAAGAATCAATGCAAAACAAAGGAACCAAAGTTAATCTAGAAGTGTGCAAAAAAAATACAGCGATATTAGTAGTCGTTAACTGTGTGTGCAGTGCATGTGAACCTCTACCAAAAATAACATAATATTGTCAACATAATATTGTCAACACAAGTTCCCCAAATTTCAACTAAACAACGCCCTCCAGCGGCAAGTAGGAGATAATGCATTACCTTTTAGGTTAAACTAATTTTCTTTATGCGGGTTTTTTTCTCCAAAAACCAAAAATATGTTTCAATATACAACATAGTTTAAGTGACACACACACACACACACACACACACACACACACACACACACACACACACACACACACACACACACACACACACACACACACACACACACACACACAAAACATAATTTATGGACACCCACCACATTACAACATAATTTATGGACAGCAGATCTGTTAAGGTGAAGTTAATTACTTATAAAACATGTAACCACCCCACATTTTTTATTTAACTTCTTACCAAGGAGTGAAGGTTCTCCGCCCCTCAACTGTCAACGTCAGCACCTCAACGGGTGCTGGGGTGAAACTGGGCGCGTGCTTTTCAAAACAATCCAGGGTGGATCACGTGATGCACTGGAGAGCAAAAACAGCAGCTCGTGCTCTGCTCAGTCACACACACTTCTCTTCAGGTTCAGGTGCGCACATGGTTGTTCTGCGTCATATCTCCGTGGCGTTCAGCGCCGCGATGGCTGCGGTCGGAACCGCGCTGTTTATCGCACTCAATGTCTTTTATAAAAGACGGGTATGGACACCAGAGTCAGACTACTGCACGTTTCGAGAGGTTAGTATGAAGCGAAAGAAATAGTTCCTCTTTTTATGAGACCGCTTGTCGCGCGTGTCTGATGGATACAATCGTCAAGGGAACTTCCAGTTAATTGAGCTGTACACACTACGTAGCGACTGTATCTGTGTGATTTTGGATTCTGTGTGCAAATCTGTTCATTTGGATTCTATTTTGAGAAGTCATAGCATCTAACTTAGATGCTATAAAAGTAATTGTTCATTTCGATTTATTTGTTATGCTTTTAAATACTTATCTCTAAAAGTGCAATACCAATACCCAGCTGCACCCGAGAACAAAACAACTGTTTCAAACGAATTATTGATTATTATCCAAACATCACTGTGTTTAGATGAGCATATAGCCTGCATAGTTCCCAAGTTCATGAACAACTCGAAAATATCAGAATTTACGTATCGTGATATAAAATTATGTATGGAAAAAAAGTCATGGAAATGAATAAATATGGAAATTTCTATACTAAATTGTAATATTCAGTAATGCTCAGATCTATATTCCAGTCAGCAGCTAGATATTGATCTTGGAGGAGTAAATCTTGCTTGCAGGTGATGTTCAGTTGTTCTTTTGATTTGGTTCCTTTCAATGAATGAGTAAACCAGTAAACAAAATGATTTATGACGAAAAGATCATGAAAGTTCATTGGTAAAGTATATGGATTATTCATCATGAATATACAGTGCCACAAAAACAGTATGACAACATTTGATGTAGAGTGCTTCTTGAAGATGAAAGGCAAAATTATATTATTATTATTGTTAAAAACAATAAATCTGGCATAAACCTGTTTTTTTTCCTCTGCAACAGCAACAGAATAGCCAAAGTAACAGAAACGGGGTCGGTCTGTCTGTTATTATTACACAACTAATATTTGCAGAAATTGCAAAATGAATCCCTGCTTTATTTGCTAAAATCCCAGGAAAAAGCAGACTCTAAATGCAGTTCTGCTGTATTGCTCATTTCCCTGCCTTCTCCTCCATGAATGTGTGTATGTTTAGGAGGAGGGGGATGAGGAGGAGCGCAGTGAGAAGCAGGTGCTTGTTCTTGGGTTGGACGGCGCTGGTAAGAGCAGTTTACTGCAGGGTCTGAGTGGAGCGGGCCACAGGACGGGCTGCCGAAAGCCCACGCGCGGCTTCAACTTCATCAGCCTACACACACCTGTGTGCCAGCTGGACTTTCTGGAAAGTACGAATTGGTGCCTGATCACCCTTTCCTCATATTCACCTGCATATCCTTTGTGTAAAACAAGTACACTTTAGCAGACTTTAGAGAGTACTTAATACGGAAATAATCTGTTCAAACTAGTGCTGTCACATCAATGAATCTCGATTAATCGCATCTAACATAACATTTTTGTTTACATAATAAATGTGTGTGTATGTATAATATATATATATATACACTACCATTCAAAAGTTTGGGGTCGGTAAGATTTTTTTTATGTTTTTAAAAGAAGTCTCTTCTGCTCACCAAGACTGCATTTATTTGATTAAAAATACAAAACAAACCCAGTAATATTGTTAAATATTATTTCAATGTAAAACAGCTGTTTTCTATGTGAATATATTTTAAAATGTAATTTATTTCTGTGATCAAAGCTGAATTTTCAGCATCATTACTCCAGTCTTCAGTGTCACATGATCCTTCAGAAATCACTCTAATATGATTATTTGATGCTCAAGAAACATTTATGATTATTATCACAGTTGGCAACAGTTGTGCTGCTTCATATTTTTGTGTAAACAGTGATTAATTTTTTTCAGGATTCTTTGAAAGTTCAAGAGAAAAGCATTTCATTAAAAAATAAATATTTTGCATTATTATAAATGTCTTTACTGACACTTTATATCAATTTCATGCGTCCTTTCTGAAGAAAAGTATTAATTTCTTTAAAAAAACGAATTGACCCCAAACTTTTGAACGGTAGTGTGTATATATATATATATATATATATATATATATATATATATATATATATATATATATATATATATATATATATATATAATATATATAAGACTCGCATATGACTAGAATAATATATACACACACATATTATGTAAACAAAAACTTTAGTTTGATACGATTAATCGTGGTTAATCGATTTAACAGCACTGGTTTGAACTGAATGTAATGTTTTTAAAGGTATAGCGGAGGATTTTCTTTTTCCGGGTGGGTAGCCTATACTATTGGTCCACCTAAGTGTCAATCATTCTGGTGATATGTTTACGTAAGGCCGTCGTACGTGCTCGTCCCTAGGTAGTTTTCGCTTTCTGCGCATGCGCACTTTCAGGTGTATTATATGTGATGAGTTACGGTTTCAGCCATTCCTTTGAAAATGGCTGAGGGTCGAAAGAGAAAAAATGTATACGAAGTGCATTATAAGAAGAGAAAGGCCGCAGAATATAGAAACAAGACCAGAGTGATTTTGGGTGAATATTTCACATGCTGGCCTGCGCTAGAAGCACCGGTTGGGCTTCCCACTGATGCCGCAGTCGTGAAGATTCTACTAGACGGGTAAAGTTTGTCATGCTATTTGGAGAAATTCATTTAAAATCACTGCTAGTAAAAGTTAATGTAAGCTATGATTAGCGATGCTAATAGGCGTTCCCTCTCGGGAGCAAATAGAGTGTTGCGCATGGGCATTTTTTTTAAAAAATTGGAGAGGGCGGGTCTTCTCTAAAATTCGGAGAGATCCTCCGCTATACCTTTAAGACACTAAAATGTATATTGCAATTACAATTAATTGAACTTGAATGTGCTTTTTGACCCACTTAAGTTGGACTTAAGTGCATTTTTTCATGTCAATTTATAATTACTTCTATTATCTTTGAAAAATGGTCAAAGTGTACTGACAAGCATTTATGGTAAACTAAAATATAATTTTATGACATTTCTGTAGGAACATTTATGTAATGCGTTTAAATATATTTGTAATTACACATTATTCAATACGATACTACCGAGTTTCCTGGTTACGAACTACGATCATTCCGATAGCACACGAAGGCAGCACTAAGTACATTACATGCGTTTTGACTTGTTAGTCAACACATCAAAATTAGTATACTTCTTTAAAGCTCAACAAGATTATTAAAATTAATGCACTTTTTAAAAGTGTACTTAAATGTCAAGAAACAGTCTTAAACACTTTTTTTTAATAACATTTATTGTATATTCGCATTACAGTTTTTGAAGTACACTGCAAGTACATATTCAATACAATTAAGAACACTTCTTTTTCAGAAGAGTATGTTCATTTGGGATACTTAAGTTCTTGCTCTCAAAGTGATAATGATAATAACTGTAACACATTACAGTTAATTCGATCACCTTGTCCCATCAGTTGGAGGTGGGGAAGACTTGCGAATGTACTGGGTGGATTACCTGAGGAAAACACACATCTTAGTGTACGTGGTGGACTCCTCTGATCGAGGCCGGCTCCCTGAGGCCAAAGACGAGCTCCATCGGTTACTGAAAGCAGACACTGATCTTCCAGTGGTGGTCTTGGGAAACAAGCAGGTGACCAAAAGCCTCTGTTTAGTGTCAGAAAGGCTTCATATTGATTTCCACTGTGCTTTTCTGTTGTTTTCCCACCCCTCTAGTTAAAGGGATAGTTCACCCTATTTTGAAGAAATTGTTTTTGCCCATAAAATAAAACGGGTCCAAAGCAACACTGTAAGGCATACGGGTTTGGACCTTTAATAGAGTGGTAGGCTCCCTGGTTTTTGTTTCACTGTGAATCTTGACTAAAATGCTTTTGATCCCCTCCTTCAGGATAAGCCCGATGCTGTTGGCGTCCCGGAGCTGCGCGAGGCTCTTTGCCTGAGCTCTGTGGAGGATCGGAGGAAGCTCTTCCTGCTGGAAGCTCAGTCGGGATCTGACGGATTAAGCAGAGCCTGCGGCCTCCAAAAGTTCCAGGACCTGATTCTGACATTGGTGTGACTAGTTGGCACTGCAGTGCTACAAAAGACTGGCAAAGGGATCTTTTGTAACGAGGAAGCATTCCATGTATGGGTTTTCCTCGAATCGTGGGAGAAGTAAGGAACGTTTCCGTCAGGATAATGCTACTTAAGGAGTTGAACAAACACTATTTTTTTCAAAATGAGTAGGCCTACTGTGCTGATGTGGGCATTATTGCTGCTAGTTACAGTGCACAATAACTTACTTTTCATGAATATGATTATATCCAGCATTACAAAGAGTGTATTATATATTATGTTTTATCTCTGCATGTGGAGTCATATTTCCAATAACAAACTTGTGTATTGCTGACTAGTTCTCCTGCTTGCAACATGAAATGCTATATATATATGCAGTGCCGGTCAAAACTAAGTTTGGAAACATTACTATTTTTAGTGTTTTTGAAAGAAGTCTCCTATGCGCATCAAGCCTGCATTTATTTGATCAAAAATACTGAAAAAAAAACAGTAATGTGAAATACTTTTAGAATTTCTATTTTAATATACTTTAAAATATAATTTACTCATGTGAAAAATCATTCTAATATGCTGATTTGATGCTTAGTTATTATTAATGTTGGAAACAGGAAATTATTGGAAATCACTGCAATAATTATCCAATCATCGACTCTTTTTTTTTCCCCTTTATTTAACCAGGAAAAGTCCCATTGAGTGACAGTAACTCTTCTCCCAGGGAGTCCTGGCCAACATAGACTCTTAAGTATTTGCCTATGGAAATCCAAACAGCGACTCTTTTGTCTTTGTTTGGACGGGCAGTGTATATATGTATATAAATATATGTGTGTGTGTGTGTGTGTGTGTGTGTGCATATATGTACATATGTGTATATAATTAATTGTCTGACTTAAATACAAATTAATTTAAAAATGTTTATACTTCAGGACAAATTATTTATTTATTTTATTGATATAAGAATTTAGGGCATGTCCGCACGTCACAATAATGCCACAATGGAGAAACATTCAATATGTATTTTCTTTATGAGAAATATATATTTATTTATTTTTCTGAAAAAGGGACATTCCGTGAGTGAGTGAATAACCCAACTAATCCTTGAACGCTTTTTGCCTGCAGCATGTCAGATTGTTCTGCTGATAGTGGATACCTCAGATAATTCTCTTTTCATAACTGTTGAATTTGCACAGCTGTTCAAAAATAAGGCCTCTTCACTGTGAAATCAATGCAGTCCGGTTATGCAAGTGGTTTAAATTAGCATCAACAAGAGCTAGTGGTATGAAAGAAGAACTATATGAGAAGTTTTTTGAAATACAGCTTATTTACCCCATATTAATTGCAAATTACATTGGCTACAGATACTCCTGCCCTGGAGATACATAGACAAATGAAATGCCCCTATAAATGTAATAAATGTCAGTTTTGTAATGCAAATGCAGTGCATTTATAGTCTTGTGCAACGCTGAACAGTTGCTGTCAAGATTTTTAATTTTAACTCATTCACAACCATGCTATGCAGCATGTGAAAAAAATAAAGAGATTAAGCAACAACAGTGTCTACAGGAGCACTACAGAACTGAAATCATGTACAAACCTCTGTAATTCTGTATTAAAGGTATGTTTCAAATTTAACACAACGTCATCTTGGCACAATGTTGAATACTGCAGACAACAACGGACATGTCAGATAAAAAAAATCAAGTGGTTATATTTTTATTTACTATTTATCTTAATGTTGGAGTAATTAATTTTGTGGTCACATGTGCCATTCTTTGGTGAAACTTTGCAGGCAAAATCCAGTCATTTCAATAGAAATCTGCGTGATTGGGGTATTTTGCACACGGACAAAACATTTCCGGGTTTCTCAGAAGCGGAAGTCGTCATAGTTGGGTAAACTTCTATAGCAGTGAATGTGAGACTACATTAAATATATTTTCCACGATAGTGTTTTCACAACTTTCAAAAAGGAAAAAATATAGAGATTGGCAGTCAGAAGAGAGAAAGCCGTACACCCTCACAGCAGAGGCATCTAGTTTTTTTTTTTATAATTTGATGCAACTGTAACATAATACAAAGTATAGTGTTATAAATGTACATACATTTTTTATGCAAATATTTTTTTTAAACTTTGCAGGATTTATGATGTTAAGGTGACCGTTAAAACGTGTTATCAGTTTGATAATTTTACAATATATTAAACTAGGAAACAGTTATATTAAAATGTAATATTCCACAATATTGCCATTTCTTACTGTACTTCCAATCAAATAATTGCAGCCTTGGTGAGCAGAAGACATTAAAAATACTAAATTATTTCGATATGGCTGAACATATCCCAGATTTTTCCTTCATGTCACACTGTATGAGATTGTTGCTTTCAATCCTATGTATTCATTTCATTTGCCAAAACACACTAAGACGTATCCATTAAAAAGTCAGAATGAATCAATTGTAATTTATGAGTTCATATATGTCTGCATTTCACTCCACCACATACAATTACAAATGCAAAGCTTATATACATCTACAAATACTCAATCTGCTCCCTAGATTCATATAAACACTTAAAAGCCAACATGTTCTTGAAGATGCCATGGCAGAAAGGAACTGTTGGAAATCCTCAACCTGAAGACTCCCTAGGTCAGAGGTCTTCACCACTGCTTCCACTGTCCTGCAGAGTTTAGCTCCATCTTTAAACAAGCACACCTGAACCAGCTAATACAGCTCTACAGGATCCCTTAAAAACACATGCAGGATGGATATAAACTTTGCAGGACAGTGTGTCTCCAGGAGCAGGATAGAAAGGTGATAGGCTGACTAGCAGTTTGAGACCCCAGTTCTTCACTGTGACATCACGTAGACTTCTGAGATTGCAGAGACGCAATGAACGCGCCATATTCCTCAGGATGACACCGTTTGAATAATTCCACTTTCCGTTTGATCTGCTTCGGCGTATCCTGGTAGTAATTCTTCTCGTCCCTTGCCATTGCCTGAAATGTCAATAAAGCATAATCAGTTATGTGAACTTTATCTAAAGAGTGTTATTTGTGCACAAGGAGGATCACGGATATATACGGCTCTCTTTGACCTTGTAATCCTCATTGTGTTCCTTCACCATGTGTTGAACATATTCAATCATGTCGGTGGAGCATGTGGTTTTGTCTTTCCCACGGAGACTGGCCTCTGCCTCCATTTCTGCAGGCGAGAAACCAAATCATATTGGCAGTGCATGAAAATATTACCACATCTCAATAATAACAGCACTGGTTTCAAAACGTACCTTTAATGACATAGGGTTTCAACACAATTGGCTCCATTGGTTCACTTTTCGTGTCCTGAAACATCAGATTAAAGCAATTGGTTGTCACGATCAGGCAGTATTTGTAGAAACACTGTAACGGTGATTCAAGCTTGATACTTGCCTTTTTAGGTTTAATAGGAAGCATGCCCTTGGTCCCAGGTGACAGTCCCATGTCTTGTAGATTCTGCTTCACTGTTTTCTGTTCATCCCAAGCTTTGCGTATCTGAGGACTTGTTAGATAACACGTTTCATGACAAACTTCATAATGCATAACATTGTAGAGTAAAAGTCAACAACAGATGTTTCAAATGACCGCACCCTTGTGAAAATACACTTGAGCATACTTTTAAAAAGACTAACCCATGGCCATCCTTAAGGACATTTTTGTCTTTTACCTGTTTTTTATTGGAATTTTACTTTTATGAACATTTTTTTGAGTAGCTGTTTTAAATTGACGCACAAAGGGTTAAAAATGTTTTACATAATTACTTTGCATAATACAAAAATTGCATTATACTATTATATTATTACATATACATAATTACTTATACTGAAATATGGCTAAAGCGTACAGCCAAATGTACTGACATGCATTAATGGTTAACTACAATGTTTTAATCTCGTTTCCATTGAAACTTTTGTCTCAAGCATTTAAATAAATTTATTTGTTAATTATCCTTTTGTAATGATGAAATTAAAATTTAATACATAAAATATAAGATTAAATGCAAAATAGAACACTACAATTAAAATTATAATCTAATACCTTACAAGTGCTTTAACGTGTTAGTCAACGCATCTAAATAAGTGTACTTCTTTAAAGCAAGACAAAAGATTATGAAAACATGATTATTTAAACAAGTACACTTAAGGGGAATTCTATTTAGTTCATACTGTATATTATCTGAAGTATTTGAACTAGACTCTAAGTACACACACATTCAATTACACGCATTTATTTTTAGGTTAGTCTTAATTATTATATTATTCCCCCGGTTTCACAGACAGGTTTAAGTCTAGTCCCAGACTAAAATACATGTTTGAGCAACTTGCACTCACTGATATATCTTAAAATACGTTATGTCAGTGGCATTGTTTTTTCTCTTAAGATGCACACCAGTAATGTTTTTTTTTTCTAAGGCATGTTTATAAAAGCAATTTAAATGTCCTAAATGTAACTAATGGCTAATATAAACCCTATATGTGAAACCAGGCAAATAACTTAAAAAAAACAAAAAAAAAAAAAACATTGTTAGCAAGAAAGCCTTGTCTAGATGGCATTTAGCACGTCACTGAACTTACCATTCAATGTGCGGTTTCTCCTTTCTTCTTAGCTTCCTTTTCAGGTTCTTCTTATTTTTATTGTAATCAAACGTGTTACGTTTACTATTTTTCTTGAGTTTACCCATAACTGTAAATTAAAACACCAGTCAACAACTGTCTATACACTATATATAATATAACACGCGTGTTTGAGGAACGCGGAAGTAACGACTTCTTCTCCACAGGCAAAAAACACATCGACGTGGTTCCACATCGCCATCTGCCGTCAAGGCTTTGCCTAGTAGTGATTGTGAAATATCATGTGTTATCAAATTGTTCAATGTGCTATCGAGAATAGAGAAGAGTGTGGATAGAGTAGACTTTAGGGTTCATTCATGCTACCTTTTGAAGTGGAGGCACGAGGAGGACGCAGCTGTTCGTGATTGCACGCTTTGGTATAATTAAAAATCATACACTACACAGCGTTATTATTAGTAGTAAGTTTTATTGTTATTATTATTATTTATTGTTATTATAATCAATATTATTTTTTTATAAAAAAAAGGCTTTTAAATAATTTGGTAAAAGTTATAACCGTTTTACCTCTAGATGGAGATATAAACTAAGCTTTGCAAAATTTAATCTGCAGTTCATGTAAATACAAGTTGCTGCGTAGTCTGCTGTGGCACCCCGTATGTCTGAAAAAAAAATCAGTTAATGTCATAAAAAAAAAGACATGACAGATATTGATAAATAGACAGCGATCAGCTTATATATTCAGCAATATGATAATAATAATAATAATAATAATAATAATAAAAGATCGTATAATAATAAGCATATATATATGGGGACACGGAAACGTATTATAGAGTATTAGAAAAGACAAAAGTCTTACAAAAGACAAGTACGAACATGCAAAAGTCTGATTGAGAAAGAACGAAACCTACTATGGCGAAGATTTGGTCATGAATATTAAACAGATCACGTGGTCGATATTTTTATAGACTCTTTACTACATAAAGCAAAAGTATAAACATTTTCAGGACAACAATAATGAGCAATAAATAAATAAATAAATAAATAAATATAGCTTTTGATCAATTTAATGCATCCTTGCTGAATACAATTATTAATTTCTTTAATTTCTTAAAAATAAAAAACTGACCCCAAACTTTCGAACGGTAGTAATAATGTAACAAAAGCTTTCTATTTCAAATAAATGTTGTTCTTTTGAACTTTCTATTCATCTAATAATCCTGATTTTTTTTACACTACTGTTTTCAATATTGAAAATATAAATAAATGTTTCTTGAGCATCCAATCATCGTATAAGAATGATTTCTGAAGAATCATGTGACACTGAAAACTAATGAAGAGTAATGATGCTGAAAATTCAGTTTTTGTCACAGGAATAAATTACATTTTAAAACAATATCACTGTTTTTGCTGTATTTTGGATCAAATAAATGAAATCTTGGTGAGCAGAAGAGACTTTTTTTTATAATGATTATAAATAGTATAAATAACAATATATATATATATATATATATATATATATATATATATATATATATATATATATATATATATGTATTATGGACCATTATGTATCTAAGTCTTCAAATATGCCTAGTCTAACATGTCTAATTTGTTATTATACTAATACTGTACACCTGATTGAAAATATGTCAGTTCTTCCTTTTATATGCTAAATCAATTACATACAGCGAGAAAATAATGTTATTTTAATGCCTTCTTCATCTTCTTCTTCTTCATCTTCTTCTTCTTCTTCTTCTTCTTCTTCTTCTTCTTCTTTTTCCACAGGACCGTTCAAGCAGGACGCTCCGGGTTGGTTACCAAGCAACGACAGCATGTCTCATTAATATTCATGAGCTCAGCCTTTGCCATAGTAGGCTCTACGATCGACGCAAGTCCGAAGCTTCTGGGCGGGGAATCAGAGGAGCGAAACGGCAGAGCTGAGAGTCATTCAGGGTTAATAATATTCCGCTGTGGGGGGGAACGGGGGAGGACACACATACACATACACATACACACACACACACACACATACATAGCCAACCCGGCGACGAGGTTGGGCCTGCGGTGCCTGCCTACAACCCAGGAAACATGGAGCTCGAGAATATCGTGGCCAACACTGTTCTGTTGAAGGCGAGAGAAGGTAAGACATGACAGCCCGTCTGATCATTGTCACTTTTGACAGCTGTGTTCCTCAAACGCCGTGCTATCTGGCTCAAAAAGATGGGGGATTCCCCCAAAGGAAGTTAGGCCAAAAAAGACAAGAGCAATGCAAAGAATGCATGCGTTATGATGCTTCTTCATTAACGAATCAACCCGAGAGTCACACATTGATCATGTGTGTTGCTCGCCGCCTGCTTTGTGTTGTGCTCCTAACCTTGAGCAAAAAAAGATGGACCTGTCAATCAAAAAAACAAAACAAAAAAAAACATCTCCGTGTCTGTCAAAACCCTGTTTGGGTTTTATTTTACGACATTTCAAGTGCACAGTGTTAAAGGAGAAGCGATAAACACTGTAGTGTTATATTGACAACAGTCATTAGTGTCTGTGTACTCGAGATAAGCGCCTGAATTGACTGAACCTCCGAATTAACCGACCCTCTGATTTTTTTAAAGTGTTTTTCAAAATAGTAATCTTTCTACCTACGTGATAACGTCAGTCAATAATGGTGTCTAGTAGGCACTTTCAGTTGTTTATCTTTTTTTTTCTCTGCAGGTGTATTTCTCAAACATGAGGGAATCCTGCTGTATTTTCTCGCGTCCTGTTCGAACGCTCTTGTGCTGCACACTTCGGCTACTACATTTGTTACGAAAACGGACAATGGCAGCCACAAGGAGCTAAAAGACCGTTGTGATTGTAGTTAATTTTATTCAGTAAAATAATATACAATCAGGGTAAGAAGCATACGGTAATTTTTGTAGGTTTACTACATTCATTACAAAATACAAAAAAAAAAAAGTTTTTAGTTAGGCCCATACTAAATATACCAGGCAATGTATTACAAATAACAGTTGTTAACATTAGGACATTTTAAAATGTTGAAAGCTGTCTTATTCCATAGATGGTTTCAGTTTTGTCACTGCTGTATGATTGCTTAATGTGTTGTTTCCTCCTTTTTTTTAAAGATGATACTTCGCAATAGCTTATCTAACTAGGCAGAGCTCTATATTCATGTTGTACTACATTCATATTTATTTTATTTTATTTTCGGAAACTAGCTTGTTTATCTTATCAAAATTGGCTTCGCAGCATTGTTATATTGTAGCATTTATTATAAATGATTTATCTGTGCGCACATCATTGATTAACAAAAAATAATGTGCCCCTGTAATCCTTAATCAAATTAACTTTCCCTCTCTCGACGGGACATCTCTTCTCTTCTCTCACCTTTACTGGCGCGAGGGCGGGACATCCTGCTGTGCTGTGTAACCTGACACATGAGAATGAACCTCATTGGTTCTTGCTGAAGCTCAAACATGCTATGTAATATGAGAATGAACTTCATTGGTTCTCATGGAAAGCTCAAAAAGTGATTGTGTCTCTTTAGAGAATAGGACTACTAAACCACTCATATTCAATTCATATGGATTAGTTTAACGATCTCTTTATGAACTTTTTGAAGCGTCAAAGTAGTAGTTGCGTAGCTGTCAATGGAGGGACAATAAGCGAAAGTCTTACGGGTTTGGAACGACATGAGGGTTAGTAATTAATGACAGAATAAAAATTTTGGGGTAAACTATTCCTTAAAGGAATTTGACGGTTAAGTTTTGCTCGGCCTCAAAATGCTGTTAATTATTGCAGAAAATAATTGTATATTTTTTATATTTATAACTAATTAATAAACCGATGACAGAAATGCACTTGCAGTGGAATTTCTTGTACATTTTGTGCATTGAAAGCGCATGGTGAAATTTTGCAGAAAAAATAGTCTTCCAATAGAAAAATATGCATTTCACACAAGGGCAAAAAAAGTTCCGCTCACAGTCGCAGTTTTTGCATGTTCAATTTGGTCATGCAAATTCTCTGTGCTGACCACTCCGCTATTGACAATATAGAAATTTTGCTAATCTGACCTCACCATAAATGCACCCTAAACACATTATTTAACTTCTTGTTTACTCCCTTATACTCTCTACTAGAGCTGCACGATTCTGGATAAATTAAGAATCGCAATTTTTGTTTTGTTTCAAACCGATCACGATTCACCTATGATTCTGAATAGACAAAAATAACATGTAATAAAATGCTACAATCTATTTAAAATGTTTAATGAATCTGATTAATCTAAAAAAAAGTTCGGTTTGAATGAATGATGGCTGCACGATCAATCGAAATGAAATTGAACTTGATTGTGGTCAGGCAAAATTGTATGCGCTGTTTGAAACACGGCTCTGTGATCAGTAGTAAATACTTCTCCTGAAGAGGGCGCTCTCGTGCAGAAACTCAAATAATGCCCGCCGCAGAATTACAATAATTAAAGCTGCAGTCCGTAACTTTTTTGGGTTAAAATTGATCTCAAATACATTTGAGCAAGTACATAACCAGCCAGTGTTCAAAACTATCTGCTTGCCGTAGCTCGATTCAAAACGGTAAGCTTGTAATATTGTTTTTAACTCCAGTGATACTGGTGGATTTCCGTGGGAAATTCGAGCATGTCTTTGCGTCATTACGTCACATCTGTACACATTATGTGGGTCATACTTCCAAAAAGTATAATCTGTGATTCTGAATGACAATATCCACACCGGTGCGGTGACATAATATAGCCTGTAGGCTACATTCTCCTCAAAATATTGGATTAATCCGCGCTCTGCCATGTCGAGGCACAACTCACGTAAAGTTGATAACTCCGCGAATAACTGCAATTGCAGATTTCAAACAGAGATGGCGACAAAGAGGAAAAGCTACAGACTGCAGCTTTAACTCATTCCAGGAAATCCCTATGGGCATCATACTATTGCTCTATCTGAATAAATAAAAGATTGAAAAGCTTTGATTGATTAAACACGACTAATAAACACATGCCTTTGGTTCATCAAGCCTTCTCAGGTATTTTCATTATGATATATATATATATATATATATATACATATATATAAATAAATATTTTTTTTAAGATTTATTTTTTTGCCTTTGATTGGATAGGAAAGTAGCTAGACAGGAAGTGAGGTGTGAGAGAGAAAGGGGGGATGGGATCGGGAAAGGTTCACGAGCCAGGACTCGAACTTGGCGCTACATGTCGGCGCACTTGCCCACGAGGCTCAGCGCTGACGATAAAATATATTTATAATGCAGTGCTGCTAAACAACATAGCCTTTATCACTGTATAGAATACTATGAAATAATATATTGTCTGCCTCATTCTATGATAAGAAGCCACATCAGCTCAGTTATTTACAGCTACAGCATTATACAGCTTGAAGCTCATAAAAGTGCATCTGTCCATCATAAACAAACTCCACCAGGCTCCAGGGGGTTAATAAAGGCCTTCTGAAGCAAATTGATGTGTTTGTGTACGAAAAATGTCCAAATTTAACATTACAAAGTAAAATTCTAACTTCCGTCCAAACGCAGTCTACTTACGCCTAATGCGCAACTTATGACGTCAGAAGTAGCGTAGCGCATCATGGCGTAGTGTAAATATCAGCAGTACCTCAGTATAAGTTGCGCCTAGACTTAATTCAAATCCGTATGTTTGTTTGGCCAGAAGCTAGTTATTTTACTTTATAAAGTTTTATTTTTCATATTTTTGGCTTTGCTTCAAAAGGCCTTTTATTAACCCCCTGGAGCTGTGTGGAGTTCCTTTATGATGGATAGATGCACTTTTTTGAGCTTCAATTTTTTGGTTGCGTTCCATTATAAAGCTTGGAAGCGTCAGGGTGTTTATTAATATAACTCCGACTGTATTTGTCTGAAAGAAGAAAGTCATATACACCTAGGATGGCTTGAGGGTGAGTAAATCATGAGGTAATTTTCATTTTAAAGTGAACTACTCCTTTAAATGTGGTCTTTCGTTGAACAAGAGGTTTGTAAATGCTTCTCATATTTGGAAAGATGTTTGACTCTTGTTGTTTTTTCAAATGCACGTTATGACTGAGTCAAACTCGCAGTGCTTTCAAATGGAGCAGCATTTACTTCTGTTCACAGAGCCGTGCTTCACTGACAAGCTACGCTTAAAAAATAAAAAAACATCATAGAGTTAAATTTTAGAGTTTCGTCTTGCCAATTTAAACATTCAAACAATTTAAACGTGGAAGAAGATGCGAAAATCGGGACTTGCGTGTTTTCTGTGCGCACACTCACAGCCGCACGCACCCAGAGAGAGAGAGAGAGAGAGCGCGCGCATTTCAGATGGCGCTCAAACACTGAATTGATTCCTCAATCGAGAGGATTCATTGACCTTGAACGAACACATAAACACAAAATTATGTTAAAATACCCGTCTCGGCAAGTATTCTCTCGTTTATGTCATAAGTGAACAGTTGAGTAGGAAACCGGATGTTTTTTTGGTCCTTGCATTTGATCTTAAGTGACAGCACACACCTACTGTTGCTTGTCATTAATATTAATAAAACTACAAAATACAGCTTTAACAAAGATTAAACTATTTTTAATTTCTACAGTGAACAAATAGTTATTTTACATTTAGGCTAAATTATTCATTTCTGTACCTGAATACTACTGTTAGACTTTGCTACTTTGTTATTTAGTATTCATCTCTGCTTGTAAATTGTGTATTTGTTCTTATTTTATTACTGACTGCTCACTTGTTTTAAATAATGTATGAACTTTAAGTGTGTGAATGTGAATCAGTTAGGCTAGTAGTTTTTGATGTAGTATCGAAGAACTTCAAGTGAGCTTTAAGTAATAAATGAAAAGTGACCCCCCCCCCCCCCCCCCCCCATATATATATATATATATATATTCTGCTCTGAAAAATGATCCGATCCATGGCTCAAAAACCGTATATAATCTGAACGGTGAATTTTGTGATCCGTTCCACCACTAATTGCGATTAATCTAGCTGCCCTACCCACTCATAAAGATTTCACTTGTTTCATTACTAAATAAATCAGCATTTTTGAACAAATCTCTTGAATAAATGATTCAATGACATACA
Organism: Meda fulgida; assembly: GCA_030578275.1. Classification (NCBI taxonomy): domain Eukaryota; kingdom Metazoa; phylum Chordata; class Actinopteri; order Cypriniformes; family Leuciscidae; genus Meda; species Meda fulgida. The sequence continues at coordinate 22,516,899 of CM060636.1, forward strand.
TTTTTTTTAACAGCCACTTGTGGCGTTTTTTAACACCTGGTGGCGTAACGATGGAATCGATACAGTCGTCATTTGATTGTTTTTCGCGTAGACATCAGTCTTTATATCCGAACGATAAACGTTTATTCCAGTACTTCTGTGATAATCTGAATTGTTGTAACACGGAAACAATGATACTGTGTGCTTGAAAAGACTGTGAAGCTGTTTCGTACATATGAAAACTGCTCACTCTGAAGCAGCGGCAGCGCCAAGAAAGGCCTGAATGTCCCGGTGTGATTTTGTCAAAAGTTAATAGACTAAATTTGTCTAATCGGACGAAACCTTAAAAGCACCCTAAACACATATTTAACTTCTTGTTTACTCCCTTATAGTCTCTTCACATCTTTTCTCCTTACAACATGACAGGATGTAGTCTAGTCATGTGCTGGTTTGATTCTTAAAGTTAAGCATTTCTTTTTTAACAATGGAGGTGTTTCATTTCAGTGCAGGGAACCCACAGGGTTTATAGGGCTCGTTCCCCTTTTCCTCAGAAGAGCTGTTACACAGAAAGCACAACAAGGAAGATGAGTGTTTTATATGTTATGTTCTATACTTTGTTGGTGGACCTTTTTGGTAAGTGCTGGAGGGACGTTTTGCACACAGTGAATGAAACCTCTTCACCTCCGCACTGCTGCTGCATAAACAGTATATTTCACAAGCCATCTGCATCTTGGCAACTTCCCACAATGATAATGACAGAGGTTTGCTACTGTATCCGTACCATTGTAATCTCGCCACTGCAAACCATTTGTTTAAATTGCAAATATCACAGTCTGACGTTAGACATTTATGTTACAAAATAAATGCTGTTCCACTGACCTTTCTATTCATTAAAGAATCCTGGGAAAAATGTATCACTGTTTCCACAAATATATTAAGCAGTTTTTTGAGCAGCAAATCCGCATATTTAGAATGATTTCTGACCATTACGAAATGGTTGCAGCTTTGCCATTACATTTTAAAATGTTGTATTTTAAATTGTAATATATTTCACAATACTGCTGTTTTTCCTGTATTTCTGATCAAATAAATGCTGCTGTGGTGAGAATAAGAGACTTCTTTCAAAAACATTTAAAAAAATCTTTCCGGCCCCAAAATTTTTGTACATTATATAATGTTTTGGTAACAATTTACAATAGGGTTCATTTGTTAACATTAGTTAACTACCTTCGTTAACATGAACTAAGAATGAACAATACGTCTTCAGCATTTATTAATCTCAGTTAATATTCATTTCAACATTTACTAATACAACATTATTACATTTCAGGGGTTGCATTTGTTAGCATTAGTTAATGCACTGTGAACTAACATGAACAAACAATGTTAACTAATATTAACAAAGATTAATCAAATCTGTAACAAATGTATTGTATATTGTTAGTTCAGGTTAGTTAATACATTAACTAATGTTAACAAATGAACCTTATTGTAAAGTGTTACCAATTTTTCTTTTTTAAAATTTTATGTCTGTGTAATAAAGAATAACTGTCCCCAAAACCTGCTTTCAATATCATCACCCCAATCCTTTTAGCAAAAAGTTTATATTTGTTATCATGGCACATCGAGCACAGTTCAGTGGCAGTTTTATGGTCACAATGTAATTTGATGATTTTTACACCATGATTAGTGAGCATGATCATTTGTTTGAACTGCATTTAGCACACTGCCTGACTTTACGTATTAATTATTGTCGAGTTTTATCTTTGAGGTAAGTTGAAGTGCAAAGTCTGGGCTTTCACAGCAGGTTTTGATTATGTAAGATAATGAGGTTTCTCAGCTGGGCTCATCTAGACTCTCTAATGTGAGAAAGTCTTTGTTGTAACGTAGTCACAAGCTTCTCCCGTACATTTGTAATCATTTTATCTTCTGCCCTCCCATCCCATCCCATTAGCGTTGAATCTATTCTTCAAATTCTCTCATAACCTAGCAACAATGCAAACACCTGGCCGTAGCTTTCACAAGAGTCCTCTCCATTCCCAAAGAGCGTGTCCCACACGCAGCATCGCTTCCTGACCTTTCTCTGCGCTGTCTGTTGACGAGCTCGCCGGGCCCAGCACCTGGGCCAGTCATTCTAATCGGGGAGCCCGAGCTGCCCCGATGACGTCAGCTAGGACAAGCGCGGGCCAGCAGGACATTCTCACGGCATTGGCGTGATTCTTTTCCTGAAATCAATCCAGGGATGTATTAGATGCGAGCTGAATGTAAAGATGTACAACTCTTAAATCGTACGCCTGTCCATGTCAGACCGGAATATTTCAAATTGAATTTGATAATAACTTCCAAGTCCTATTTTTCTTTTTTTACATGTTCAACTTTCTGTGTTCAATGTTGGTGTTTGAGCATGAAAAATGTCTATAAGGTTACAAAGCACACAAAGTTATTCTCTATACCTATCAGTAAGAACTGTTTCTGACCTCCCTGAAATGCCTCCACTGTAGTTTTTTCATGGGAACATACACGCCACAATGCTCCTCATTTAAATAATTCCCGCCCGAGGCATATGCAAAAAAGCGGGGGTGAGGCCGGGTTGAGTTGTGTTAGTAGTTTGTTGTCGCCATGTCCTAGAAACGCTGTTTTTTTCCAAAGGTGGTTTAGGCTTGATCAGCTTGTTCTTCTTGATTGGATTGTCAGACTCTGACTCAATCTTATAAGGCAGGTTTTAAAGTAATCCAAACTAAAAAAAGATAGGGCTGGGCAAAACATACATTTTTCGATTAATTGTTTTTAAAAATGTGGTGAATTTCAGCGTAAAAGACGTTAAATCTCTTTCTCTTTCCCTGCGCTTAAATGGACAAATTCACACAGATTTAGCTCAAAATGCCTGCCTTTGCGAGTAATATCCAAGTAAACATTGTCGTTATGGCTTAAGTAAACAGTAGAGAAAGAATGCATGTGCATCATTATATTGGATCCATGCATTAGTCTTAAAGTGACAGCAGCCTAATATTCCTGCTGCTGTCTGTTTTTAAAGTTAATCAAACCACAAAAGACGAAGAAATCACTCCCTGCTCTACACTGAATAACGCTTTTGTAACTTCAATAAAGATTAACTTCTATTTAATTTGTACAGTGATTTACATTTGATTACTTTATTCAATTTCTGTACCTGAGAACTACAGTTAGACCTCAGACCCCCAACTTTTGAATGGTAGTGTGTGTCCAATAATTTTTTTTTTTTTTGGTATAATAAAGTATCTCTGTTTTCAAAACTGTTGTCATTATGGTCACAATTTTTTTTTTTTAGCAATTTATTCCCAAAACGTTTCTATTTTAGATATGATTGGTCATTATTTTATGATTTTTACATCATGATCACTGAGTAGGTTTATTAAGTGTCATTACCAAATTGATTTCCAATTCAAAGCTATCTGGTGTATTAGCCAGCCCAAGTCTTCTCTTAAAAGAGAGAAACGTTGTTACCATCACACAGGATCAAACATACCATCACGCACTATACCAGAATCCACTTGATAAATCTGAGAAATGTTTTATCATCCATGAAACCGTTTGAAGAAGTCTTACTTTTCAAGCTTTCAAAAGTGTCCTAATTGAAGAATTACCCATATATGGCCTATTATTATTCACATAATTGGATAATATATACGTATTCATAACCCATTCTGTCTTCTAAAGCCCACCTGTGTTAAGATAGTAATCTAATAGCATTTTAGAGCCTGTATGCAGTTCCTGTCTCTAATTTGATCTTTGCTTGATTCCTTTGCAGGAGGGGGTGGGAACAGAAAAGGCAAGAGCAAGAAATGGAAACAGATGCTTCAGTTCCCTCATATAAGCCTGTGTGAGGAGTTACGTCAGATTATAGGTACACAGCTCACATTTATATCAAATATGTCATATATATATATACTCATATAGTTCACTCAAATTCTCTTATTTTATTGTGGCTGTTTTGTGGTGTCTTAAAGCTATCTGAGATGTGATTGCAGAGAAATATGGCAATATGCAAGGAAAATGCCTTAAATCTTAAATTGCTGTGGAGTGAACAAATTACATGAATGGAATGTCTTAAATAGTATAGCAGAAGTCTTAATTATCATTCTTAAATTTGGGGACAGAAAAACAAGAGTCACCATATGGCCTAATGTGATTATGAGCCTTCAAAAAAACGATGATTCCATTAATTAGATGTGAGCGCTGCACGGTCAAATTCAAAATGTGGCGCTGATGCGCGTTTTACAGGCTTATGGTTTCAGAGCATTTCTCAATTATTGAGTACCTCACATTTATGCCAAGTGATTGCTTATGATGAATGTTGATGAATTACGACAGTGCCGTCTATACTTTAACATAACTTTATGTCTATACTGTAAAGTATTGCGAATGGTTATGAGTGCACATTTTGTCTCCCTCATCTTTTTGAATGAGCAGCTGAAAGTAAAGCATAGACTTTTCAAACTAAAAATGCCTGGTGTATTCCGGGCTCGTTTATAATGAAAAGTTCCTCATTATGCCAACAATAAATAAATAAATAAATAATCTGTTGGTTATTATTTGTATTTTGGTCACATAATTATTGGCTAATATAAAAATTCTGTATTAGTTTGTCTGAAATAAAATTATTAAATAATTAATTTAAAATCGTACAATTTAGGCATCACAATATTATAATGTGCAGTATCAAAAAAGGCAACCGGTGTTATTATTAAAATGGTTTAGTTATTAAAAAAAATCAGTGCTTTAACATGCACCCTCATAATGCGATTAGAATGGAATTTTGGCAATATTGCGATTAAACTTTCTCATGTAAACGCAATATTTCGATCAAACTAATGCGATTTAAGCTCATAATCTTAGTAACCATATTCCCATTAAACTATGGCGTACGATCTCAGTGAGCTTTTGTGAGGGTTTACGCATTTACGTAAGGGTGAATTCTGACGTTTCAGTGTGGATGGGAAACTTTTGGAAAACAAGTAGTCATGAACGGAGAGCGGTTTAAATGAAAACGCGGTTTTCAAATGTATCCGAATGAATGTAGATGTTACCTTAATCGCTTATTACCACAAAGTGCGCATGTTCTCAGACGTACACGGATGCTGTGTGTTGTTCGCACAACTTCATGAATGAACTTTAACATTATTCTGAAGTTTTCTCTTCTACAAATCGCTAAACTCTGTCAACACAACCCGGCATTGCGATGTTCACGGTGCCAAATAAATAAAAAAGTATTTTGAATTTGATGTGAGTAGATTTAAACAATGGCCGATAACATGCATACTGTATTGCTATCTGAGTGTTGCATAACCATAATGAATGATTATAAGTGTTTTTTGTCATGATTCTCTATGCTTGCTAGGGTGTTGTCTGGGACGGGGTGTTTGCTAACAGAAATTACATAAAAACAGAAAATAATATCATGCATCCGTTCATTTAAAAAAAAAAAAAAAGAAAAAAAAAATGAGAGAGAGAGAGAGAGAGAGAGAGAGAGAGAACAGCGAGTGAGTTGTGAAATCATTTGCATTTTCACAAGTTATTTAGGTGCAAGTCTAGATATTTGTGTGTTGGAACAGGAAGTCTTTTGCTCATTGTTTTTGGCATTCAAGCATAGGCGGAGCTTGTGTAAGACTGGGCCAGGTTTAGCTCTCCTCTGGCCCCAGACTTAAGACTAGTGTGGAATCTTAATGTTCCACTCACTGCTGCTGCTTCTCGTTGCTTTTAGAGGGAAGAACTGCCCATAACTGCTGGTCTAGGATCAGTTTTCACCATAATATATTTGCGAAACTGATTTGGTGTTTGCGTCAAAGGTTTCTATTTACATATAGAAATTCTATTTCTATCACATATACATTCTATTTATATCTTTAACATAATTAGTGTTTCAATTAGAATCCACTCGCACAGTTCTGCATGCTCGCAAATCCTCTCATTATAAGTTAACTTATAACAAACAAAGTGTAGAAATGATGTCCTCTAAATAAGAGATTTATTGTGCTTCAGTCAGCTTCATTGATTATAACGGAACTTTATGGGCTTTATAATCTATTCAGAATTTAAATGCAACTTTTTTTTGCTGCATTGAGGAATTGGTTATTTCGGTGTAACCATACCCTCATGTCACGATTCGATACATATCACGATACTGAACTTTTTTTTTCTCACACAGTAATTTTTTTGGGGGGGCGAACTACACAATAGGCTACATTGTCACTATACATGTTGCATTTTTGCAACATTACACCCTTATTATTTATTATTCGAATTGGCTGCCATGCTAAATCACGCATTCAGTACGCTTGCATTATGTTTGCGAACGTAGCCGCTTTAATATCAAATCATTTATCGGGTGTGTTTATGCCGGGATGTGTATGTTGTTGCTATATGACACGTAACTTGAACCCATTTCATGATGACATACTGTTTAAAACGTGTTTTTAAGGAGGACGTGCATCTAACCTTGGTTTACCCCCCGTCTATGCAAACAAGGTGCCGCACATGTGCAGAGACTAGCGCCTGCATAGATTCACACACAAAAACACATTCCCATATTTTTTCGTCTGTTTGGCTCCTTCGGATGTTAATTCATTAGTCCAGTTGTTTGCAGTCTTTGTAAAGGTTATGCATATGCAGCAGCAATATTGTATGAAATTGTGTAAACCGGGATGTTGAGAATGTAGGTTTGCCACAGAGTTTCATGCCTGCGTCAGTTGACAAGTGTGCGGCTGTTGTTGAGGAGAGGAAACTGTGGCCAGGCCAGAAAGAGGAAGTTAACTGTCATTTTTTGACGTTAGTCACTTAATTCTTCTCAAGATGAGAAAAAAATCTGTCAATTGTGCAGTTAATGTCTTTGATTTTGCACCAGAAATGTAAAATTCAATAGCCTACATTTTGCAGTTGCGTTGTGAATTGAATTGTTTAGACTTTTACATTTTTATTTACAGAATGTGTGCCGCCATGTGACCAACCTTTGCTGAATCAGTTTCCTTTTGAAGTCACTTGTTCTTACCAAATCTACTGTTGCAATGTGTATCTGCATGCTCTCCGCCACTGCACTTCCCAACTCAGTTCATTTTAAAAGGAAATATACAATACAACAGAGTTCAAAAACTTTCATGAGTGTTAAAGTCCCCCTGTTAATTCCATTTACACCTGGTCACATATTTGTGTTTTTGCAAAATGGATATAAATCTGATCTTCCATTCCCGCGCTATATGCAGATTTAATGGAGTGCACGTCACCGAAAGCAACAGATATGAGCTGCATTTTATTGATCATCTGCTAAAATTTCAAAATCAAAGACCGCAATAAGAGAGAGCGGCAAGAGCCCTGGTAACATCATTTAGTTTCTTTACTTTTAGTTTTAATGAAGATGATTTTGTGTTAAAGTTCTGCGACTTGGCTGCGTTTACACTTGACATGTTATTAACATGCGACCTGTATCTGGATGTTGTCCACATACACATTAAAAAAGACAAGTGTAAACGCACTTCTGATCGGAATGTTATCCGATCAGTGTGTCCAGGTTCTGAGGTAGTCGAGGACGCTTGTGATCAGTTCTCAGAGTAATGTAAACGCAATCCAGCCATCGTGTCTGCATTCACAGGTGGACGTCACACAAACCCCGCCCACAGTCATTATTCCCCCTCCTCTCTCCGGATCTGAGAGCTGTGTGGTTTTGCGATACAGTTGAATGCGAAGTATACTTCGCAAATATACTGAAATGTTTGCCTTCGCTCCCGAAAGTTGCAGAACCATTAATTTACTGTAAAGAAAGCGCATTTTTCGCACCACAGCTGGCAACGTTCTCGGACCCATACGTTTCTCTGTACCGTTTCCATGACGGCATCTATCCACATTATTAGCAGCCTACTTGCAACCTCTTCATCCTTCTCATTTTGCAAGATTTGTAAAATGTCCCCCGACTGAAAACCTTTTTAAAAGAAAACCTACCACTTCAGGTTGATTTTGCACTGGAAGCATCCTTTTTCAATTTTTTTTTTTTTTTTTTTTTTTTTTCGGGAATGCGGCATCCCATCTTTAATCCAGATACAGAAGCCCCTTGATGTGGACTGGTGTAAACGCACCGTGTCCTGATTGGCTTATGATCAGATCTGCTTGATCGGATCACGTTGATCGCATGTTAATGCCAAGTGTAAACACATCCTTACTTTCACTTTGATTTGCGATAGTTTGGCTTGATGAATAGATGCTCAGCTGCTCATCTCTGGCGATGCTTGTTGATGTAGCGTCGTCATATCTGGCTATAACATTACATATAACATGCTCTCACACGTTTATTTTTTTAGCATTTTTGGGAGAAGTAAAATTTACAGATGTGGTTTCAACAACCAAAATCATTGACACTTGTCCAGTTTCGTCTGGAATGTTGCCCTCCTGAAGTGGTTTGAGCGAACGGATTCAAATCCGTCTCAAATGCATCTCGGAGGGCATTTACATCTGGTGGTCTTTTCACAATCATAGACAACGCATGAAGTCGCCAGGTGTAAACAGCCCATTAGAGAGCAGGATGGCCGATATAAAGCAATATATAATATGAATAATTATATTTATTTTAACTAATATTTAATAAGTAAATAAATCTTTAAAATAAACATGCTTCTACTTTAGATGCCAATTGATACTGCAATCGTATTACAGTCTTTCACAAATAAAGGAATTGTTCTAAAATATATGAATAATAAAAAGGAAGTAAACACTGTAACAGGGCACTCAGTAATATGGTAAGTTTGTGCACACTGGTAATCATATTTTTTCAAATAAAATGGCATGAATATGACATCGTGGGCAACTAGATATAGCGCAGCACGTTTTAAAATTTAAGGATTTCAAGTTTGTCAATCGCGTCTCCTTGAAGCTGAACTGTAGTCCTGTCTTCGCACGACCCGAACATCACGCACAGTAACATGTTCATGCAGGCTACAAACGCACACTTCAGAAGATCTCACAGCTGGATTCGATTAAATCTGCAAGGTTTGTGAAATTAAATGTTTATTAGATATGCAGAGATTTGTTTAAATGATATAGATGCGTATTTGCTGAATGTTGACGGTAAATGAGAAAGTATTTCAGCCTATTGTTTGCCTGTTACTAATAATATAAAAGCAAATGTTTTTTTTTCCCCGCAAAACTTTTTTGCGCATACAGCTTACTTTCTTGAACAGTCCAATCTAATAATAACATATTAGATATGACTGTTAAACAGAGACCGTAAAGTTTAAACTAATGAAGACGGATAATGTGGGCGCCGTGTGATCAGGCGCTGCTGTTCTCAAGCATTTTCAGCGCCACCCGTCAAAATAAGTCTTGCTTCTATTACATCGGCCAATCAGAAAAACGAATCGGCTAATGCCGGTATTTTTAAAATACAGAATATCGGCCGTGGTGATATATCGGTCGACCACTAATTTTATGTATCACTCTCTACAACATCGGACACATAACGGTAATTCATATGATTAACCTTTTGCTTGACTTTGTTATCAAGCAGCTAATAATGTGTTGCCAATGTTACACGATGCTTCGCAGCATAGTTAATGATGATATGCTAAAGCCCGCCCCCCTCGTGACATGATTGGTTACAAGGTAGTTTGTGACGTAAGAAACACTGATGATTTCAAACGGGTTTTTGAGACTTACTACACAACAGTCTCAGTTTTTGAGACTTACTACACAACACATTGCTAATGGGGTGCACAAACTACAAGACATTTTGCTCAAGAGGCAGTCCCGACCAACAGCACATAAATTCACCCAAGAATTACGACATAAAAAGCATTAATACTGGTGCCATAGAAACGCATAGTTCCCTGTTCGGGGACGTGAATGGCTCCGAATACAATGTCACATGTTGTAATTTCGGGACTACGATAATTACGTGAACGCGGCAACTGTTCCAGGGGTTTTGTCGCAGATCTTGGAAATCTGTCTGCTACTGCAAAATCCAGCAAAAAGTCTTGTAGTGTGAGCCTGCCTTAAGATGAAGTAATAGCACTTCTTTAGAATAATGTTTTCTTTGCAGAAAGTTGTGGAAGAAACTTGAGGTGTTACACAATCTCTCTTAACTTCCTGACAGTTATAATGTTAAATGTGTAAATGTTAAATGTTAGATCAAAGGCATGCACAATTGAATGTCCAATGCTGACCAATACCGATAAATAAAAAAAATCTGATGAAGGCCTATTGCCAATTATGATACTTGTATCATGCTTACCTTGTTTCCATTTGACATGCTATATGATACGTGTTTTGAGTGGGGGTTTTTTTTGCCATGATTCTCTATGGTTGCTATAGGTGGTGAGTTAAGTATTCTGGCCCCTAAGTATGGCTCAGTTTTCTGCTTCAATGCAAGTTAAGGGCATAATATCATGCATCTGTTCATTTGAAAAAATATACAGTATAAGCACATTTCTTCTCAAGCTATGATTTGAGTTATATATCATTCATGTTTGTAGCACAAACAGTGTGGGATGAGTTACATGTTGAACTTACTACTTAGGGTTAAGAGTTTGTTCACACCCTAAGCCTGTGTGTAAGCAAAGCTGCAGTAATAGTGAGGTTCTCTTTGTGTACAGCACTGTTACTGTACAGTAGACATACACAGACATATAATTGAGGAGTGGGGTTTGGGGAGGGGATGGATAAAAAGTACCTATTAGTTTAAATCCAATCATATAATTTCCTCTGAATTGGAGCCTAATTTATCCTAATGTCACTAGTTTCTGCAAATGAGATGTGGTTTAGATGGGAATCAGCTGTTAGCCGCCCTGAAGTCTATTCTGGGAAAACATTGCCTCTTGGTTTTGAAGAAAAGCTTTCTCTGTTTCCCATTAGCCTGTTATATTAGCTGGGTACCTGACATTACTAGAGTTCTTTGGTGAAACAGTCCCATGAATATTAATCAACTTGAGTTGGGCAGGAAGTGAAACACTTGGTGTGTGTGTGTGTGTGTGCTGTCCCCATCATGCATCTCATGCCTGTCTTTTTCACTTACTTCCTGTTTCCTTTGTTATAATTACTGTCTCAAAACAAACATTCTCCGAAACAGCTTCAGGTTTCTTTAGTTAGCTAATGGGGTTCTAATCTAATCTGAAAACCTTATTATTATTATTATTATTACTATGACCAATGCCATTACACTTTTGTGAATAATCCCATGTTTCTTGTCTCAACTTTGGTGCCTTTTAAGTGTAAAGAGAATCATGCTGGATTCGCCTTAGGTGTCTGAAGAAGGAATTTGAGTGCAAAACCACAAACGAAGGACCAAACAATATAAACATTGAAACGAATGCTTAAAGGAGACATAAGGGACAGCTTTGGGCATCTCTGATTATTTTAAACCTTCTATGCCTGGGGTGTTCCCATCCCATTTAATGTGCTCCATTCAATAATACCTCCCTTGATCATTTTACATTGTGAACACGTCATATCTTGCCACATTGCTTCTAGGGAGGCTTAAGATCAGTGCTTTTGATTTTTCTCCACTTTGTCAGCAGTATTATATCAAAATGTTCCTTACGGACAAGTCTGTCTCTAAATACTGAAGCCTTCTCTTATGGGTTTTATGTTTGATAATGTGCCTCACAGTAATTGTGCCAAAGGACTGTACATACATTTCATAACTGTCAAAACATCCTAATAAACAAATTAGTTTTATTACCACGAAGAAGCAGTCATTAAGAGTTTTAATGACAAATCAGAATTTCACTCATTTGCTTCCTTCAGTGTTTTAAAGAAGAAGAAAAAAAGGTTGTCTTGGTAATATTTCATCAAAATATTAAGGGCTTGTGCTGACTCTGAAATGACTTTAGTTTTCAGGAGGATGTCATTTAGGCCAAAATAATAGGTGTTAAAAACTATGTTAACAAATGGCCAGATGACAACTTCACTATTCTTTTAGACTACTAGTATAAAGGGCATGTTAACCTTTATAAGGACTTTTTTTTTAACCTTATTAAATGCATGTCATCTTTTATCTCAAATGTATACATGTAATCTATTCTTTCAATTAGAAACAACACACTAGGGCTGCTATAAATTAAATTATTATCTTTATTAAGTTATCATTATTAACTAAATCCATTTTTGCACTGAAGTGACATTTAGATGTATTGAATTGATTGACACAGACTGTTTAATGCAGCTCAGAGGTGGCATAAATACAGTTACCCTGTAATGACAATTGCATAAATAATACAATGAGATTTGTTTTAAAAAATAAAATTCTGTATATTGAAATACCAAATGATTGAATGAAATGATTCAGAAATGTGAAGTAATTTCCAGTAAGGGAGCATAGTTTTTTGTGGTGCATTTTGGGATTTTTCTGGGAGCAAATGTTACAGAGCACTGAAAGGATTTTGCAATTAAGACAGCCCTTAACATGACTGACTCTCTGATCAGTGCCCTGACTACTGAAGTACACCCTGAGTTAGAAGGCTGTTTGTCTACAGGTATGCTATGCTAACAGGCTAATCGGTTAACCGTAAACAAAGTCGCCAATGAAATCTGTCAACAACTGTCTCATAGATTTTGTTTCTAAACGCTCTAATCATGACAGAAAAAAAATCTTTCTTGGCTGGATCGAGCTAATGCACATGTGCCAGTGAAAGCGCACGTCTGACTGTTTCTATATTAGGAACCGAAGCTTCTAATGGCAGTTGCAGTGACGCGATGACTTTACCAGTCGGCGATTGGCTCTTATTTAGAACGTGGGACTTATTCCGCCATATTGAGCATTGCACTTTTCCCCATTCAAAACAATAGTGATGCGTCTTGTGTTATTCTATAGTCTTTGCTGTAAACTAAGTGGGCTAATCCGCTAATGGTTTGCAGGCTAGCTATCTAGAAGTATGCTAATCTAGCAGGCTAATCTGTGTTATGTGTTATGCTACTGATACTATTAGTGTAGATTACTGATATAATAAACTATTGAATGGCAAATGTTTAAATTGATACTTTTTAGCTTCTGTTATTTAGTATAATGTGACCACTTAAAAGACATTTATGGTCATATTTACATTTTCAAATGCTCTCAAGGATGACCTTGACCTTTCATATGACTCAATTCCTGGGATGAAATTTTCTTCATCAAACTGGTAATCAGGTCTGGCTCCATTCAGCGCACATTTTCATGATCCAATCCTCCAAGGATTAAAAACAAGTACTTTTTGTTTGTTTGTTTCACATGAAAATATATCATTATGGAAGTAAAATGGGTTGACTATAATTGTTGGATACTTCTGAAATTTTTTAAATGGCAATCACCACAAGATATAAACATGGATAAATAATGCAGATAGATAAAAAGGTTCAGAGGACCATTTTTCACATCTTTACGCAAGACAATGTTTCCAAGCTTGTTCAGTCTTGTCAAATTGTTGTGTTTTGCATTCATTGGTAGTCTCCTGAAAAAGGTAATTCGGGAAAGCTTTGGGAATTTTTCGCCCTGTTGTGTGACATCACCTTAGGGAATTGAGAAAACATGTTTGCACTGACTTTTGTCAAAGGTCATGTTTAAATTGTTTGTACGAGAATGTGTCTATTTTATTGCCATTGATTCATAAGCTTAGAAGTGGCACTTCAGGCCAGACAATAGCAGATGTTCAGCCGTTTTTCTCTGTTTTAAAGCACAGCCGCTTGGGCTGGGAGGTTCCGTGTTTAAAATGCAAGGAACCAAAAAAGAACCTCCACAGCAAATGCCAAAATGCCCAGTAGCACATTATAATCCACCCAAACATCTTGGGTTTTACTTTCTCTGCACACGGCTGTTCTACCAGACAGGAAGACGAACTGATTTTGACTTTTGACAAAAATGTATGTATGTATGTATGTATGTATGTATGTATGTATGTATGTATGTATGTATGTATGTATGTATGTATGTATGTATGTATGTATGTATGTATGTATGTATGTATGTATGTATGTTCGTGATGTCAATCGATAAAAAAAAAAAAGTAAAAACATTAATCGCGATGAATCACGCCTAACATTAAAGTTTTTTTTATATATATTTTCATATTGTAATAATTTGACATTTAATCTCTAAATTAATGCAGAAACAACGCATAGAAGACAGTAGCCTATATTTTAAATATTTGTTTAATGGCATCTTTTTGTGAAAGAAGGCCAGTATCACTGAAACCAGTACTGCTAATTTTTTTCTCAATTTTAGCCATTAATTATAGCCATTCAGCATTACAGTATAGGCTAATTGAATGCTGTCAATTTCACTTTTAATTTAAGTGAACTTAGAGCAGTCTTCACATAAACCCATTATAATAAAATGTCACATTTACCTGTGCCCTTCAATTTTCCAATTGTCCAGGTCAGGCCATTTAAGATTTTTACTTGCCCTGTCAAAATGCACAAAGAGTTGTTGTTTTCATAATGTTTTTGACCCATGTAACCTTGTAAACAGTGCTTTAAGATTTTCAGGTAGGTCTAAAAGATAGGAAATATGCAGACATTAAATAAAGTTATCACTTCAGTCTTCACTGCATAAATTAAATATAGATTAATCATTATTAATGCTACAAAAGTTATTCGGTCAAGAGCATTGAGTGATTGTCTCTTTTTTTGTACTTTGACTATTCTTAATGACAGACATCAGCTGGTTTTATAGGCTGCTGTCACTTTAAGACCTGCCGCACGTGGCGCGGATGTGACTCGCATCCCATTTTCACGTTCATTTAAGACTTCATTCAACTCATTTAAAGAATGTGCTTGCTAATTGTGTGTGTTTTTGTTCGTGCAAGCACTGTCTGAAGCAGGTTTCTATGTGCATGAGTGTGTGTGTCACTCAGACAAGGAGTTCACAGACGCGCACCACTACTGCACTGCGTTCTCTTTTGTGTCATATTGTGCTTGAATGGTGTAAAAGCATTTGCATGAATAAGAGCGTGATCATAATGTGACTCCAGCCAAAGGATGACGGAAAAAAAGAATGCTCCTTTAATTGCGTTGAATATTTTTAACGCGTTAAAATAAATAAAAAATGTAGCGCATGTTAACGTGTTAATTTTGACAACACTAAAATATATAGTATAAACAAATAGATATAGTGTGTATGTATGTATATGTATATATATACATACATACATACATACATTCACATTTACTCACACACACAGTATAGTGTGTATATATATCCAAACAGTCATTATAGGCGCATGGTTTCCATGTCAGGATCCAGTGGGCTTTTGTCTATATGGCTTTTGTGAGGCACCACTGCAACCATTAATAAGCCTTCAATTCAGGTTTATGACATTAACTATACTTCCCTGGCTGTATATTTGGCTTTATCACAAAATTGCCCCCACTAGCTAAACAAAGACAAATGAAGGTCTAATATCACCCAGTGCTCTTGGAGATTTTAGCATGACGTTGACCTTGTTGAACCAGCAAACAAACTCCATCCTGAAGTCAGCATGAAATCGAATTGTTTTTTATTGCTTTTGACTATGTAAACTTGTATTTAATAAGTAAGGTTGTTACCATGCCACCATGTTACCATACCAGAGCAAAAACTACTAGCCTAACATATGCAACATTTAACCAAATGTTGTTCAAAACAAGTTAAATAAAATAAGAACAAATAAACCGATTACAAGCAATAGCACAAATAAGGAAAATAGAACATAGATGCAAATGAAATAAACAGTGGCTGCAGGCCCAGGTGGAGTGATGGGAAGGGTGCTCAGAGAATGTGCAGACCAGCTCTCTTCAGTCTTCACAAAGATCTTCAACCTGTCCCTGTCAACAGCCACCATCCCATTTTGCCTGAATTAAGTCAGCTACAGTTATCCCACTATTGAAGAAAACAGTCATCAGTGGTCTTAACGACCACCACCCAGTTGCCCTTACCCCGGTTATTATGAAGTTCTTTGAGAAGCTGGTTCAACAGTACATCAAAGCCAGCCTTCCAGACACCTTCAACCTACATTAGTTCGCATTCAGAACCAATTGATCCACAGAAGATGCCATCACTACTGTCCTACAGCATTGATCCACCTAGAACGCCAAGGCATCTAGGCCTATGTGAGGTTGCTTTTTATTGACTATAGTTCAGCTTTTAACACAGTCATTCCTGACAGGCTGGTAGCTAAACTGCTGGGCGTAGGTCTCTTCTCATCTATCTGTCACTGGATTAAGGACTTCCTGACCAACCACCCCCTGACGGTTAGGTTAGGTCCCTATTCCTCCTCCACCTTAATTCTCAGCACAGGTGCCACACAAGGCTGCGTGCTTAGTCCACTTCTCTACGTCCTTTACACTCATGACTGCACCCCAACCCATTCTACCAACACTATCATCAAATTCGCAGATGACACGAGCATAGTTGGACTCATCTCAGTTGGAGAGGAAGCAGCTTACAGAGATGAAATTCAGAGATTGACAGAATGGTGTGGGGCAGCCGTTTTCAATAGGTGAGGCGCGCCTCCCCTGGGGGGCGGCAAAGAGCAACAGGGGAGGTGCGAGTCAGTTTATAATACACGACTTTTTTTTTTTTGTAAGTCGCGTTAAAACAGCACGGGTTGCGGGTTGCGTTTTTTTGGGCTTATTAAAAAAAAAAGTTTGCTTGTTAGGAAAATCTGACAAGCAACTTTGTTTTCTTTACATCTATGGTCACGGTTGCCATTTTCTCAATCTCCAATACATTGATTGACACTGTCTGCTCCCAGCTATAGCCAATCAGTACAATCATATGTGCTGTGGGGTAATTCGTCAAAACATTCAGCCGAATCCGCCCCCTTATCCCCCTCATTGGAGAAAAATCTTGTTCAACGTGCAGGCGCGCGTTCGCTGATTTTTTTTTTATCCTTTTTTTCCTAATCCGTTTATCCTTTTCTAATAAAGGAGTGGTTTCAGTTTAATATGTTGCAGGCTCATTTATTGGTAATAAATAATAAATGATAATGCTGAAACTAAATAATCTAATAATATCGGGCTTGTTTTGGAAGCTCCAGTTGCTTATTTGTCTCGCGAGAGTTGGCAACTCTTGGCGCGACATGCGAATAAAAAATAACTGTGCAGCCTTATTGATATCGTAAATTTGTGTATTAGCTTTAAAAATTAAAATGCATCGTTTCCTTGTCCCAAGTCAACAGAAGTAAGCATTAAGAGAGGAGACAGTCATAGGACCCAGCAAAAAACGTAGGAAATATGATCCTGAGTATTTAAAGTTAGGTTTTACCTGGTTGGGGTCCGAGGCTGCACCTCTGCCGCAGTGTGTGGTCTGCAAGGAGGTTCTAGCAAATGATAGCATGAGACCATGCAAACTTCGGCGTCACATTGACACTAAGCACACGAATTTAGTGAACAAGCCAGTTGAGTTTTTTTAAACGAAGCGATATGATTTGAGTCTCAAAAAAGCATAATAAAGTCGTTTGGCACCATTAACATGAAGGCGACTGAAGCTTCTTATCGTGTCGCGCTACGTATAGCGAAGGCAGGCAAACCCCATAACATCGGCGAAACATTGCTACTCCCTGCAGCTAGAGATATGTGTTCAGTGATGCTGGGAGAAGCAGCTGCTGCTAAACTTGACGCGATCCCTATCTCTGACAATACCATCCAGCGACGAATATCAGACATGGCTTGTGATGTCAAAGAGCAGGTCCTGGACTGTGTTCGTGAAAGCCCCTTTCAGCTGGATGAGTCCACTGACGTCTCACACTGTGCTCAATTGATGGTGTACGTTCGCTTTATCAAAGAGCACAGTGTGCAGGAAGATTTTTTGTTTTGCGTTCCTCTACCCGCCCGCACAACAGCTGACGAACTTTTCCAGGCCTTGAATAACTTTTACCAAGCTAATTGCCTTGACTTGGGCCGGTGTTGTGGGATATGCACTGATGGGGCAAGAGCAATGACAGGCCGTCACAGCGGTCTAGTAAAACAGGTGCAGGCAGTTGCCCCTGCGGCTGTCTGGAAGCACTGCATTATCCATCGACAGGCTTTAGCAACAAAAAGGATGCCCCAAGAATTGCGTGCCGTTCTTGATGAGGCTGTCAAAATTGTGAACTTAATTAAATCGCGTGCCTTAAACGCCCGTCTGTTCTCAATCCTCTGCAATGAGATGGGCGCTCAATTCCAGCAGCTGCTCCTGCACTCCGAGGTCAGGTGGCTCTCTCGGGGCAAAGTCCTCACCAGGCTGTGCGATTTGCGCTAAGAAGTCCTCCTCTTCCTCACTGAGATTAACTACCCACTGGCAAAACATCTGGCAGACATGAACTGGCTTGCTATGTTGGCCTATCTCTCCGACATCTTCGATAGGATCAACTCCCTCAACACCTCTCTCCAGGGCAAAGAGTGCCACGTCTTTCGGCACACGACCAAGTGTCTGGGTTCAGAAAAAAGCTGGACTTGTGGTGTGCTCGTGTTGAACGAGGTTCGGTGGAAATGTTCCCAACCCTGGAGGATGTTGCGGAGAAGACAGGGCTGCCTCTTAACTCTGTCCAAACGGTCATCACTGCGCATTTGAATGGGTTGCGTGTCCAGTTTGGCGAGTATTTTGGAGAGGACGCATTGGGAAATCAGTGGGTCAGAAATCCGTTCTCTTTCCCCGCCACACCCCTTGATGGACTGAGCCTGCAGGAAGAGGAGGCCCTGGTCGAGCTCAGCTCGAATATGGACTTGAAGCAGAGACTGGGAGAAATGCCGATCACGCGTTTCTGGTTTTCTGTGGAGAGCGAGTTCCTCCAGATCTCCACTAAGGCTACGAAAGTCCTAATCCCCTTCACCTCCACCTACTTGTGTATTTGAATTTGTATATTTTGAAGAATGTCAGTAACCAAACAGTTAACCGTCTGGAACCATTGACTTCCATAGTATTTTTTTTTCTAAGTCAATGGCACCAGTTTACTGTTTGGTTACTGACATTCTTCAAAAATATATTCCTTTGTGTTCAGCAGAAGAAAGAAATTCATAGAGACTTGAAACAACTTGAGGGTGAGTATATGATGACAGAATTTTAATTTTGTTTATTCTAATATAGAAACAAATTCTAAACTTTATTATAAAGTGCATCCCTTTAAGCATGTTTTGTTGACTTGTGATTAGGCATATGCTACTGATGTTCAGTGATTTTAAAAGTAGCCTCAATTAGGCCTGCATGAAGCTGGAAATTATTTGCTGTTGCAAAGAATGATTTATGAATGCACTTTAAAAAAAATTGTAGAAAATAAAATGTCTTCAAAATATATTTAAAAAGATTTGTTATTGATCAGACAATCAGTTGTTATTGAAACCCATCATTGCCTGGAACACACAAAAGATAGCATTTACTGCAGAGGTGTGGGTTAGGGCAGGCAGACGATGTTTTGGGGAAGGGGGGGGGGCTCGGCTGTCCTTACCTACTCTAAGGGGAGGCTCACATTCACCCAATTTGAAAACCCCTGGTGTGGGGTAAATAACTTGGCCCTGAATGCTTCTAAAACCAAAGAGGTCATCATTGACTTTCGAAAGCACAACACCAATCACAGACCACTGCACATTAGCGGGGTCTGCGTGGAGAGGGTTCAATCCTTAAGATTCTTTGGCACGACTATCTCAGAGGATCTCTCCTGGAGCACAAACACTTCAGCAGCAGTCAAAAAAGCACAGCAGCGACTCTATTTCTTGAGGATTCTCAGAAAGAACCACCTACAAGTGCAGCTGCTAGTGTCCTTCTATCGCTGTTCCATCGAGAGTGTGATAACATACAGCATCTCTACGTGGGACACAAGCAGCTCAACGGCAGATAAGAAAACTCTCCAGAGAGTAATCAACTCTGCACAAAAAATCATTGGCTGCCCTCTGCCTTCCCTAAAAGAGCTTTACACGGCACACTGTCTCAGAAGAGCAGGAAACATTTTAAAGGATCATTTCCATCCGGGTCATCATTTGTTTGAATTGCTGCCCTCTGGTAAACGGGTTAGGTCCATCAAAGCGTGGACCAATAGACTCAAGAACAGTTTTTACCCCAGTGCCATACAGGAGTTGAACACTGCCTGCACACACACACATGACACATACTCATAAACTGAGAAATGCACCAATCTGGTGGGGCATGTTATATCTCATCCTATACAAGGTTAACAACATCCTCTGTAGGTCTGGGATAAAGTATTTTTTTAAAACCTTTAATCTAGCGATTATTTTTTCGATGCATTCAACGATTCATTTTTTTTTCATTAAATTTCGATTCGATTAACAATTACCTCCCCATTAACCAACAGAAAACATCCACTTAATCGTACAAAACTGTACCAACACGACTTTACAGCTTGTTATGATCAATTGACAATGAGGAGATAAATTTCAGTGTTAAAAGTAAAGAGGGAAATAATTCTCAGAAACATCAAACTGTCCCCCTTCTCCACTGGCTAAAAACAGAAATGCATAGAAATGAATAGAGTCTCAACAACGGATTGAAGCGCGCGTCCGAGTGAAGACTGTGCGCGAGCCACAAGATAACACAGTATCCGCGCCACTGATCGCAGTGGCAACGAGCACTTTGATCACTTGATTTAAAAAACAACACTGGCCTCTGGAGATGATGACTCGACTGCGTTATCTTCCTCTGGGAGCATAACGTTGCCCGAGCTGGATCCAGAATGGTCAGCTATGCTGAAACGGGCCGCCAAAGCTGCCAGGCTCGAGTGGAACTCTCCACCGTGTCCTGTTCAGTCTCGGTTGGATGATTGGTATCTTGGGGCGGGCTGTGCTGGTTCTCCGCTGCTTTTGGGGGGAAACTCGTCTCCCCCCCTAAGGCCTTAGTGTAAATTCCGAGATGCACGTGTCCACTTAGGTGATGAGCTCCATTGAAGTGAGTGTGTGCTCCCGCCTAGGCGTTGACACAGCGTGCTTCGCTGATATGTGTATTCTTCCACGGTACGGCTCCCTATGGTGAGCCCGTGTCTTCCCTTGGCAGAACCTGCTCTGCCGTCACTGTCTGGTTGAGTCTCCCCCCTGTCATAGGCTGGAGCCACCACAATGACATTTCATATGTTGTACTGCCTGGTCATCCACCCTGTACCAGGATGTGGCTTCCACAGCGTCCCTTCCTTCCATGTACAGGGAATGCTTTCCCAGTGATCCTGCAGGAACAGCAGTGACTTCCCTGGCCTAAGCCCTGTCCCGTCTCCTTAAATCGGGGGGATCAGGTTGCTCTGGCTAGGCACTGGAAGGTGGCAGCACTAGTGGCGTTTTCAAATAGATCCCCATTCAGTCGACGTCGACTACGTCTGAAGTTCTCGACTGAAAGGTAACGCCCTGGTTGCGTATCAAGGAGGGAACGGAGGACGCACTCCCCTTGCCACTACTGCTGGACCACCGCTGACTGCAGGGGCCGATCGGCTCCTCAGCAAAAAAGCAACTGGTGCGTGCATCCACTTCCGTATTTATACCCGCGCTGCGGGGGCGGAGTGTGTGATGCGAGTGACGCACGCCAATTCCATTCAATAGTAATCAAAGACGATTGGCTCCCTAGCTTGATCCCCATTCATACGCAACCAGGACGTTCTCTTTCGCATGTCCTTGCGTTCGAATTATTCAAAATTGCTTGAATGTTTAAATTGGGAAGATTTAAAATGCATGCAAATGATAAACTTTCGTTCCCAGTGACAATTCATTCAATTCAGCTGCACGCTGTGCCCCGAGGCCATCCGGTTGTCCTTATTTCCGAGCCCTGATTTTAGATTTTTCCCTGATAGTTCGGGTTTCTTGCTCCAAAACAGTCGTAATTTAGTCTTTCATCACAATTTTTAGTTTCAGTAACATGCAGTGACATATTGTGTATTAATACACTATATTGGATCAATTTTGATTCCATTTTTACTTTAAGTAGAAACTCACTTACTGTGATTATCTCCCATCTCCTAACTCATTTGACCATTCACTAAAAGGTCACTAAATCCCTCTTAAAATTAACAATGTGACAGAGCGAAACCCTGTTCCGAAGGCCAATCTCTCCATCTTTTCTGATGACTAAGTAGACTCAAAGGAACCCTTGTGACTGTATGAATGAAACCATGTTACTGTTCATTTAATCATTTCCATAAAATGGGCATAGGGGGTCAAACCTGGTTTGTTTTTAAGGTTCTTAACAGTGTTGTATAATTGAAGTACAGCCCAGATAGGGGAGGAGAGGAAGATAAAGCGGTCCCATTTCATAATCAATTATTAACAACATATAATCACTCACAGTCTACTGGCTACAACTAAGGCAGTTTTAAACTCATCACAAAAGCTTAAAGTAGTCAATCAGAAACTCACTGATGTAAACCACTGAACAAAGTTGTGCACCACACATTCTACGTTTACATGCAACCAAATAATCCGTTTGTAATCGGATTGACGATTCAATTGGACTCAAAATCCTTCATGTAAGAGAATAGTATGTGCAAACAGCGGGGAAACTGTATATTCCTGCAGCGCATGTAAAAAAAAACGTAATTGTGATCAGAAACTTGTGACGTATAAATGTGCACATCAACCCGATCACTTAATTTAGCGCTCACGTAAACACTACTTTGGATTCGGAAACAAAAGTTGTGTGCATGTAAACATCCAGTGTGTGATAAATTGTCTTTTTATGACCTAATAAAATACAGTGGCCCCAAAAAGGATTTGAACACTTACACCACAATTACAATGCTACAATATAACAACATATAAAAATGCAATTATTTTAAAGAAATAGAGCTCTAATATACTTTTTAATCTGTAAATGTAGGCTTTTAAAATATGAAGCAATAGATGCATTATTAAAAAATGACCTCAAGACCAATTAGTTAAAAATAATTGAAAAGTAGATCATGAAAAGTGACTTTTTGATCAAATCTGTAGCATAATTTGTTTGCAGATGGCACTTGGTTTGATATTTTTGATACTAATGCAGTGAAATTCTGATTTTTTTTAAAGTGTGGCTTAAGAGTCCAAATACTTTTTGGGGCCAATGTTTATAATATTTTTATTTGTATAAACATTAAAACATTAACTTACGATGATGGCAAGATGTTTAATGAGCCAAAAGTATTGGTTGGGTGACTTAAAATATAACAACATAACTTTTATTTGAACATGTAGTACATAACATGCTTTGACAAAAATAAGAAAGTTTCATAAAATGATTATCCGTTCAGCCTCAACCTCACATAAATAATTTTTATGAGAATGATGTCAAAATTATAAATGTGTATTATCTGCTCCATAAACAATTCTACATAGGCTTCCTTTATTATCCAAATTTCTGGTCTCCCTCGTCCACTTGTGATCAGAATGACCAAAGCGCATCTTAATAGCAGGTGTAAACAGGTCTGAAATATCTCCTTTAGTGCTACACAAAATAATAAAGAAAGAAATAAACATATGAGTTTCTTAATGAGGGGTTAGTAAATGAGAATCAACAAGCATCTCCACAATGTGGTGGTGTCCATTTCAAATTTTCAGCAGTAAATCTGAAGACAAATATTTCTCTAAAGAGATCTCATCTGCTCTAATTAAAAACAAGCGTGCATCAAGATCAATAAAGCTGATTGTTATCTGCACTCCGCAGTACAGCTTTGCGCTTTGTGCCAGAAGCATTATGAAGGAGCTGTAAGCTCTCCATGTATTTATGCGGCATTGCTATCAATACCAGCCTCCTACACACTGCTTCTATGTTGCTGCTGGTCCACACACTCCCATTTGCCTCTTGTGTAAATCCTGCTGTCTCTTTGCATATACCTGAGCTGCAAATGCAAATCTCAGCCACTGGCCATAGCCTTCCCACTCTGTTCACTTCAATGCATTCTGTCTTCATAATCACACTCATTTCAACCACTCCATCGGATGTGTGGCCAAAGACGGGGTCTAGAGCAGCTGTTACAGTCGGAACCTTGTGGTTTGAAATCTACCTCACCTTACGTTACTGTGAGGCTAAATTATAGTCATGTTAGGCTATACTTGCTTCATCTCAAATTGAAAGAGATCTATATCCATTTGGGCAATCAATCGACCAACATTTGCCTGTTTTGAGTTTATTGGCTGGTTATTGTGAATTTTTGTTTGTTTGTGTTTTTGTTTTTGTTTTTTGCTGGATTTTGAGTGAATATTGTGTAAAATAAGTTGTCTTTTCATTTCAGAAATTCCTTACACAGAACAAACTACATACATTTAAATTGGATTACATAATTATCTACATTATGTTGACCATTGGCCACCCTGATCTCTAGACAGTTGTTAACTGGTGGTCCATAAAATAAATAGAAATTTAAAATGAAAACATGAAATGAAATTAATGAAAACAAAATTATTTTTAAATACATTTTTTTTTTTTATTCAAATACAATTCTTTTTTTAAATTAAAACTAAAATAAATGTTACATAAATAAAATTTCAAATTTAAATATAATCAAAATGAACTATTTTTCAAACTAAATTAAAATTAAAATATCATTTAATTTTATTTTAATATTTTAATTGAATTAAAATAAAATGAAACATTTAATTGAATTAAAATTAAATAAAACATTTAATTGAATTAAAATAAAATAAAATTTAATTCAAATTAAATTACATTCAGGGCTCCAGACTAACATTTGAGAGCAGTAGCACCGGTGCAACAAATTTCTACAGATTTGGTAGTGCTGGGGATTTTTAATCATAAAAGTAATTAATCTTAAAATGACTATTGTTTTACATTAATAAGTGCAGTAACTAATAATATTACATGTCTATTTCTTGGAAATGCGCATTTGACAGTAAAGCACTGAGCTTAAGCTGAACAATAAGCAATAACATGTAAAAAAAAAACTAATTTTTGTAGAGAATATTTAAAAAATGTTAAATTAATATTTTATCACATTAAAAATAACATTTAATGTTACATTTTAAATAAGTTCCATGTAAATACCCATGAAGCCGTGTTAACTGTTTGTTACTGTTTGTCTTTGTTCTGAAAAGTTCTATAAAAATAAAGTAAAAAAAACAAAAAACATTTGAAGTGCTTGAATTTCACTCTAAATAGGTTGTACGAACCCTGAAATGACTATTTACATGGTTACAGTTAGCGTTACTACATCAAATCCATGGTAGATGTTGGTGATTTGTGAACTGAAAAGTCTTTCATAACTCATACGCTCATGGTACAGTGTTTCTCCTGGTTTCCAGGTCAGCACTATTTGATCTGATATGGTTAATAACAGAATTCTGCACTGAATTTGAATGTTTCTCATTAGATCTTGCAGTAATGTTATTAACACTGCTGTGAATCCAAACACTTTCTTACCAGATCACCCAGCGTTGTGTAGTAACGGTGTCATGTGATCAAGATCGATCCACGAGTAAAACTGTTGTGTCTAGTATAAACTGAGAAAAGCTGATAAACTGTCCGCGCTGCTTAGCTCCAACAAGAAGCACGGTTTCTTTATGCTTTCGTTTTACGTGTGATGTTTCTCATATGCAACAGAAATGGCAGCTCTTATCATTTGGGCATCTTGGTGGACGCAACAGTGCAAACTCTTAACAAAATGTAGTCACACCAGCAAGAAAAAAAGGCGAAATCGCAGATTGCCGTCTGGAGCCCTGGACAATTTCAATTTAATTAAAATTAAATAATAAACAAGTATGGAAATAATAAAACTGGTACAGGCACTTTGAGTCTCAATGCTCAGTGCTCTATGATATCTCAAATCCCAATAATTTTTGTACACTGTTGGGCTTATACAGTTCATGAAGATATTAAAACATTTAAATTTTTGATTTTTATGTTTACGCTAAACAGTTTTGGTACTGTGTTGGGTCACCACTTGATTTTCAGAGTAAAACCTGTGTCAAGCAAAACATGCTGTTCTAGATATCCGTATCGGCCATTGCAAAACCCGGTCGACCACTACTCTGGATGCAAGTACTGTGCATTTTCTCTGAATATGGCTTAAACGCAACAGCTTTACCAATCCTGGGGTGTGCCTTTGATATTTTGAAGATGTTGTCGATGTTATTATCCATTTTGTTGTGGTCAACTAATGGTTCCGTCTCTTCAGCTTCCTTTCAAAAGCGAAAAGAAGAGAGGAAAGTGCTATTGATTTTTATTGTATTCATTGATTGTCCCAAATGATATTTACTCATTTTCTTTCTCTCGCTCTCTCTCTCTCTCTCTTTGTGTGAGTGTGTGTGCTTAACCCCACCTTTTCAAAGCCCTTAGTCACTGTGTTTCGTGTTGGTCTCATTTCACAGAGAAAGACTACAACAGCCTTTGTGAGAGGCAACCAATCGGCTGCTTTCTATTCCGTCACTTCTGTGACACCAGGCCGGAGTTGAGGCGCTGTGTCAAATTCTTGGATGCTGTGGTGAGAACCAGACCGCTAATTATTCTTCACTTCATAGACAAAACATGTTTGTTTCTTCCCCTTTCATCTGCAAACCAACCTGACATGTACAGTGACATGTACAGTTCTGGAGCAACTACAGGAATAACTTTTGTCCCTATCGTTCCCTTACCCTGACCCATAATGTACTGTGAGGTCAGTGTGGTGTTTAGGTACAGCTATGTAGGATTTTAAAACGGGCTATGATTGCCATTGCTAAAAGCTACAACTATGGCAAGAGCCTTTAAGGTCCGTTCACACCAAGGATGATATAAAGTTTTAATAATCACTCTATAAGAATAAGGAAGTCCACACCACAGCAATATCATTGGAATCACTTTCAGAACGATGTTTTTCCTGATAATCGAAGATTAAAAATATTCATAAATATGAGTAATTTACACTAAAAATAGACCTGCCCGAAAATCTTTGTAAACTTCAGTTTTGATAGTTAAAGTTTTGTATGTTAATGAATTCCAATAATTCGTGAATACGGCGCACGTTCACGCTTATTTACAATTAGCATGATTTCTGGGCATGAATTACAACTACATTATTTTTTTGTACTGTAATGTTGTGGGATATTTGGACCCTCTTCCCAGGTTTGGCTCCAGTATATTGCAACAAAATGCAAAAGAGACGTATTGGCTATATGCCTAAAACAATCATTCAATTAAAATGCAAGTTTGCTTATAAAAAAAATACTACTTGTGCTAGAATAATTAAAAAGGAAAAAAGACTATCCAGCTTTTTTCAGTCATTTTTTATAATGAAATGTATTGTCACTGTTAGTTAACTTATTAAATTTGTTATTATATGATATTATTACCTTAAAGTTTTCATACTACATGTTACAAACTAATTCTAACATACAAGACTTTATTGTAAAGTGTTATCGAAATTATGTAACTTTCAAAAATGAGAGACCAATGAAATATTAATACCTGATTAAGTTGTAGTTAGTGTATGCTTTTCCCTGTGAGCATTTTGCATAGCAATTCTAAAAATAGTATATGTATATTTATATTTAGGATTAAAAATATATTTTTAATATTAATTTAAATAAATGTAATTTAAATATAATTGACTATACATTTTCAATTTTTTTTGCGATATCTGTAATTTTTATTATTTTAATATAACAAATTCATAAACACTTTTAAGAAATAATGTCATACATGACAAAACTGATTGTGATTTTCAAAACATTGTAACTGAGGCTGCTGTCACAAACTATTATTGCAATTTTGACAAAACCATGTTAGACAGTCAATAAATTTACCAAGCTGTCAAAATTAAAAAGTTGACAAGAATTTACAACCAAATTTCACAGAAAACCAAATGTTAAAGTTTGCATAGCATTACAAGCATTCACATAGTCAACAAATGTATGGCCCAATAAAGAAAGTGAAATTTCCTTCAAGTGTACTCTTACACTGACCATCGTTTTTGTTGAGTTACTGCTTATGTATAGCTTTTCAGTTCCATCAATTATGAGCTTCCTTTTCTGTTAGTGTGCAGCCTTATAAGGCAGCTACCTGTAGACAGTAAATAGCATGGAACATAGACCGTCTTTAGAATCAAAGTGATCGTGGATTCATTTCACTACTAATACAGTTCATAAAAACATCTTCATAGCCTGCCTCTTTTCCTGAATAGGAATGCAGGAGTCACATTTGCACCACTGCCTCTAACCCGAGTGAATGCCCACCAGCAAGTTTAGCCTGAAATTCTTTTCCAAGCCCATAACTTAGATGTTATAGTAGGAGCGAGCAGACTTGCGACTTAGGATTTAAGATCCGTTATTATAAAGCTGGGCTTGGAGATAAAATGACATTGAAACAGAGATTACCAGACCTTCCACTAAGCATTTAAAAGATCATTTGAGATCAGTAGACTATTACTAAGCTTCAACATAAACATCAGAACATGCATATGGTCTTGCGTGTACATGAGCACGCCCACATGAAAAACTTGCTAGTGTTTGCTCCACTTTGAAAGGACCTTGATACTGCATGTTCAGGAGAGAAAATGTATTTTGTAAATAAACATAAATCTAAAACCAGATTGTACACATTTTCTGAAGCAAATGTGAGCGTTGCATGTTCGTGCAAAAGTCGCTGCTAAGGTGTTACGGGTGTCTACAGTGGTTGCTTGCTGGTCCAAATCAAAAAATGGTCCTCTTCTTCAATATTTGCATGTTTCTCAGAGACCGAGGTCTCAGTAAGTTGCATGTAGGAAATTATCAAGACAAGTAAATGTTTGGGATGCATTTTACTAAAGTAGTAAGGCCATTAGTGTTTAAGATCAGAAAGTAAGGCATTGTAAAAATGTCGCCTCATATACAGAAAATTACGCTGCAATGTAATCTTTGTGATATAAAATTTGTCATGATAATTTTTGGATAAAATAACTATTTTACAGCTTTTCTCATGTTTACAAATTTAAAATGTACAATATTGGCTCTTTTGTTTTGTCATATTTAGTTTTTTTTTGGGGGGGGGGGGTTGTTTTGTGCTGTGTTCTGTCTTGGGTTTTATTTTGTTTTATTTGGGGTTTAGTGTTGTGTTTTGTCTTTGGTTTCATTGTGTTTTTTGTTTTGTGTTGTTTTGGGTTTTATTTTGTTTGTTGCTGTCACGGCTGGATAGTGGAAAGGATCAAGGACTCAAGTGCAGGAAGAGGATTTAATAAAGTAAATATAAATACAAAAACTAACAAACCAAAACAGACAAAGAATAAATCAGGTCCAGCAGGAAACATGAGGAACATAACAACGAACCAGCACAGGACTAAAAAGACAGGGAGACTAAATAGGGGAGCAAACAAGGAAGGTAACGACCCCTTGGGCGGCCAGGGCGGAGACGACCCCTCGGGCGCCCAGGGCGGAGACGACCCCTCGGGCGGCCAGGGCGGAGACGACCCCTCGGGCGGCCAGGGCGGAGACGACCCCTCGGGCGGCCAGGGCGGAGACGACCCCTTGGGCGGCCAGGGCGGAGACGACCCCTCGGGCGGCCAGGGCGGAGACGACCCCTTGGGCGGCCAGGGCGGAGACGACCCCTCGGGCGGCCAGGGCGGAGACGACCCCTCGGGCGGCCAGGGCGGAGACGACCCCTCGGGAACAGGAACAGCAGCAGGCACTGGCTCAGGAAAAGACACACACCTTAGGTCGGCGGCGGCCATCTTGTCCGGAGACACTGGCTCGGCAGACGTGACGCGAACAGTCTCTGGCTCGGCAGACGTGACGCAAACAGTCTCTGGCTCGGCAGACTTGACGCGAACAGTCTCTGGATCAAGCGCCACCAGACAAGTCTTTGAGGAGGCCTTTCTCCTCCTCCTCTGTCTAGGGACCACCGGACTCGGAACCACTAAGGTCGGATCTTCCAAGGCCACGGGGGTCCTCCTCCTGCGCCGACGAATGTGAGACGGTGTGGGATGAACTGCCTCCGGAGGTGCTGCCTGTTGCCACACCAGAGGTCTCCCTTGTGGGTCTAAAACGTTAATAAAAGCCCAAAAGTCAAAAGCTCTCAGCAGTTCCATCTCCGACACATCAAATGGCTTATCCAGGGCATAATTAAAGAGGTCCTTAAGAGCCGTCTTTCCCAACCCTAAACCCTCACTGGCGGAGAAAAATTCCTGTGCAAAGTCTCTCACGTCCCTCCCCTCTTGGTGCAAGGAAACCAATGCAGAGACCTTCATGATCCGGTCATAGTGCGGGCAGTCAATCGGCACAACTGGTGGTTGACCCGAAGTCTTCCCCTGAGTCCTCATCATGGCTGGTTCGTTCTGTCACGGATGGATAGTGGAAAGGATTGAGGATTCAAGTGCAGGAAGAGGATTTAATAAAATAAATATAAATACAAAAACTAACAAACCAAAACAGACAAAGAATAAATCAGGTCCAGCAGGGGCCTATACCATGAAGCCGGTTTAGGTGGCTAGCCAGCTATGTTTCAGCTTAGTTTCCGCCAACCCTGGGTTTTAGGTACTATGAAAGTATCTCGGCTTTAATCTGTGTTCGTTGCCATGGTATTTTACGCTGCACGGCTAACCTGCTCCGGGGCAGGTTAAGTTCTGGATTTGAGATCTCAGACTGAAGTTTGACCAATCAGCTGTGAGCAAAGAAACATATAGGTGACGTAACTAATTCCCAGTGTTTGTTGCAATAGCTTTACATTTTCTTTCAAATCCTGTGGACATCTCAGCGCAAATTGTTAGACGAGCACATCGTAGAGAAAGAGTTTTTAGCCGGACAAAATCCCCTTGCCTTTCCTGATAGTTTCCTGAAAGATACAGATTTTCTGCGAAAGGAATATCTTATTTTTGCGAACTTCTTGAGCCGAACATAAATAATTTAACACGTCGAATTCATGCACTTACTGTACCATAAATGGTACTGCGTTGCGTTTTTTTGCAAGTGGTAGCCTACATACTTGCACGATCGGTGATGCACAGAATCTAGGGGAAAGCATGGTTTGTCGAACCATTCGCAAGGTGGTCCTCGCTCTGCAGGAGTACATTAATAGTTTAATAGTGTTCCCCAGACATTTATTGACCATGTCCATAAGAGAGGTTTTTTTATAAAATTGCCGGTAAAATATATTGATAGGGTGACATCACTTTTTTTTTTTCTTTCAAAAAGCAAATTTCACAAATGTACTATAATACAGTACGTTACGCATTATTTTAAATCTTTTTTTTTTATTATTCGGTTGATCTTATGATAGGATTCCCTATTGAGTCATTGGAGCAATAGCCTGCACACGTTGCAATCTCCACTTCTCTAGGAGAACATGAGGCAGATTATGTTAATAGAAAGTCCTTTCACAGCCTTAATGTTCAGGTAGAGATTATGTGAACATGTGAAATTATTATTTTCTGTGAGATGAATCTTTAAATTAATAGTAAAATTAACAGATAACAATCTGTTATGTTTTGTCAGCACTTTGAGGGAAGTTAGTTAAATTTGGTACAGTACAAAACACTGTTAATTTGAATTGGGACAGCAAAACCTACACAATAACGCCCTATCATGACCCTCATGTGTCAGTAAAACCATAGTAAAAGTTAGAGATGATCTTTGGCATCCTAAAGGCACGTTTCAACTGTCTTCGGCGTTTAAAAGTCACCAGAGTGGGCATCACAGATAGTGTCTGAATGTGCCATTCTGTACAATATAGCCACCATAGAAAGGAGCCAGCACCACCACAGAAAGCTTCTTCCTGATGAAACTGACCCGAACACACTTGACCACCCAGCTGGTGCAAATGTAGTTGCAATCACCATACAATATTACACTTAATAAAAGCACATTGAAACTGCAGATAGGTCTCAAACTATTTTATTGGTTTTGTGGGATGGGGGGGGGGGAGGAGAAAGAAAGCAATAGAATGTTGCATTTATAAATATTCATGCTAAAGTGTTACTTGGTTAAATAAGTTCACATACTGAGATCAGTTTAATCTAGCTGTTGCATTTATTTTTTTAAATGTGGAGCCTCCTCAGCTCACAGTCAGGCTCCTTTGGTGTGCAGTCTAGCTCTATAGGCTCTTTTAGTGTGCAGTCTAGCTCTATAGGCTCCTTTGGTGTGCAGTCTAGCTCTAAAGGCTCCTTTGGTGTGCAGTCTAGCTCTATAGGCTCCTTTGGTGTGCAGTCTAGCTCTATAGGCTCCTTTGGTGTGCAGTCTAGCTCTATAGGCTCCTTTGGTGTGCAGTCTAGCTCTATAGGCTCCTTTAGTGTGCAGTCTAGCTCTATAGGCTCCTTTGGTGTGCAGTCTAGCTCTATAGGCTCCTTTGGTGTGCAGTCTAGCTCTATAGGCTCCTTTAGTGTGCAGTCTAGCTCTATAGGCTCCTTTGGTGTGCAGTCTAGCTCTATAGGCTCCTTTGGTGTGCAGTCTAGCTCTATAGGCTCCTTTAGTGTGCAGTCTAGCTCTATAGGCTCCTTTGGTCTGCAGTCTAGCTCCATAACCTTTTGTAAAGGGCCCTGACTGAGTCTGTTTCCAGCTGAAACATAATTCCACCACAAACATGATCATTACAAGTTTTTGGGAGGCTAATCAACTCACAAAAAGTTCCTTGACAAACACCTGTAATATATGTCAAGGGTTTTAAATCTTTACCTTGTTCACATTTCTTTTGAAGCCTGTTCAGTTTCTGGGACAGGTTGTGAAAAATCCTACAATAAAAGAGATGTGTAACTTGGGCCAGTCCCTGTTTTATGCCACACATTCAAATGTTTGCCTTAATAAAAAGCCCAGTGCATTCACCTCAGCAACTGTCCCAGAAAACAGACAAGTCTGAAGAGTGTCTTCATCATTTCCTCCTCCATGATAAATAAAAGTAGGCCAATATGTTTCTGGTGTTCTGTCTGCTGCATACTGACCTCTGTGTGGGAGACTGTGTGTGTGTGCTGGCTTCAACAGGGACACTGCATTTCCCTCTACTGCAGAACATACAGTCAGCCATATTTAAAACTTAAAATAGTAATGTATCGCACACGTACCCTGTGTTAATTGCTTAGTGGAGCCAGCACCAGGGTCAGATTGTACAGCACCTGTAATCCCATCCATAATCGGCCGTCCCTTATTCCTATCAGAGCCAACTCAGTGTATTGTGGACGAGTGGCCCTCCACTGGTTTTCTGAGTTTCACTCTTTTTTCGGTTTGCCTCGAACAAGTGTTAATCAAAAAAATAATATAATATTGTGTGTGTAAATACTTACTAGGCTACTTTGAATTATATTTTTATATTTTGTCTTTATCAGCTGGCAATAACATTTGTAGTTGCATCTAAAAATCAATGAATATTAATCTTTATTAGTATATACATGCACATTTTTTTATATTTTATAAGAATATAGGCTATATTTCACACACACATACATTCATAGCCTATACATAATTTTACATTAATAAGGAACATATTTATTTAGCTTACACATTAACACAATCAGCAATCTTTCTCCAACAGTCTTCTCTTGCTTTGGCAGCAGAGACCGTATTGTTTCGAGCTTGTATTTAAATTCATCGTAATTCTGAATGATTATCTCTTGCTCCTCCACGAAAAGAAAAATCGCTCTCGCTCTATCCATATCGAACGTGATTGGTTGTTCGGTGCCAACGTCACTTTGGTATGTGCACGCGCTCGTGGAGTAATCATAGCTTAAGATCAAACCCTGAGTTGACAGAGAAAGTTGATAAGCTGGGTCATGGTACCAATAAAGCCTGATTGCATCGGTTTGGTTTTGTCAACTCAAAACTAATCCAGTAACTCTGAGTTTGTTCAGCTACCTTCATGGTACAGGCCCCAGGAAACACGAGGAACATAACAACTAACCAGCACAGGATTAAAAACACAGGGAGACTAAATAGGGGAGCAAACAAGGAAGGTAACGAGAACAACAGGTGAGACAAATGAACCAATAATTAGATAACAAGGAAGGAGGATTCAAGACAGAGACAGGAACACAGAACACCACATGTGCTACATATTACAGGACAGACTTGTGACAGTTGCTTTGTTTTGGATTTAGGTTTTTTTTTTTTTTTTTTGAGTTTTTCTTGGGTTTTGTTTTATGCTTTGTTTTGTTACACAGTAAATTTGAAATCCGGAAATCAGTTAATTTCAACACTTTAAAAGTGTATTTATGGGAACCACCCACAAAGTGTTAGTTCAACACTTTCAAAAGTGTTGCCTCTCGCAACACACAGTGTTACAATGTGAACACTAAGGGAGTAAAATATTAACACCAATGCAGATAACAACAACACTGTTATAGAGCACTTAAAATTCTACACTGTTCTGGTGTTGACCCCATCCTGGTGTTGATAGAACACCTTTCTACAAATAAAAACACTAAAGGAGTTGCCAGTTTTTCTTATTAGGGTTCTGCATTACCTACTTTAAAGAAATGTAAAATAAGCTGACAAATCATTTAATCTAAAAAGAATAAATTCACTTTGAAATTAACATATCACTCTATATTTCTCTTTCAAAACTTTATTTCAAAACAATCCAGAAAGTTAAATTGTAAACTTAGTCTGGGATCATAGTAGAATTCTATATTCATTGTAAAGTTAAAAATAAAGGCAAAATGCAAACAGTTGTTTTAACAAACTAGTTTATTAACGAACAAGTCCATTTACATGTTGGCATTTCTATCATCAGAATTATATGAAAGTTGTTTATTAAATGGTCTGTAATACTTCATGTCCTGTACATGTCAGTGAATATAAGTCCTGTGTCAGTTGAGTTGATTCAGCAACAGTACAGCAACAACATTCAACAGATGTAAAACAGTTGCAGGATATGAGTGGATCAGTTGTGTCCAGTTGCTAACAGTAAAGTTCAGTGCATTGTTTCACAGAACAGGAAAGGCTGTGCAGATCCAACTTTCTCAAACTCCTGGAGTGCTGGTTCCCTAGACAACAGAAAACCAGACCAATTACAATTAATACCATTTGTGTTTTATAAATACAGCAAGTTTATGGTGGAAAAAGTTCAATCATCTTAGACTTTCGTGACTCAAACAAGACTATTTATAAACTATTTTGCATAGATTAAAGGGATAGTTCACTTTAAAATGAAAATTCTGTCATCATATACTCCGCCCTCAAGTTGTTTCAACCCTGTATGAATTTCTTTCTTCTACTGAACACAATGGGAGATATTTTGAAGAACGTTGGTAACCAAGCAGTTAACTGGTCCCATTGACTTCCATAGTATATTTTATATCTGACTATGGAAGTCAGTGGGACCGGTTAACTGTTTGGTTACTGACATTCTTCAAAATATCTTCCATTGTTAAACATAAACAAAAACAAACATAAACAAATTTAATTCTGTCATTAATTATTCCGCCTTATGTTGTTCCAAACCAGTTTAGAGTTTTGCTCATCTTCGGAACACTTAAGATTTTTATGAAATCTAAATATTTCTGTCCCTTCATCGACAGCCTATTCAACTATCTCTTCCAAAGCCATTAAAATGTATAAAGGAAATCATAAGTAATCCACGTGACTCCTTTTTTTTTACGACAATTTTAACTCATCTTTATTTACAAAATATCAATCTACA
Source organism: Meda fulgida (assembly GCA_030578275.1). Lineage (NCBI taxonomy): Eukaryota > Metazoa > Chordata > Actinopteri > Cypriniformes > Leuciscidae > Meda > Meda fulgida. Next base: position 22,552,315 of record CM060636.1, read on the forward strand.
ATGCACGTTCACACAACATCTGCTCTCGCATCAACAATATGCACGAGTTGAAATGACTCATGAATGCATGTTGTAAATTAATATTTTATAAATTATTATTTATTAAAAAAAATGTGCAGCACTTGCGTAGTTTAATAACATGTATGTTAAACCACTGGAGTCACATGGCATACTTTAATGTACCTTTATACCTTTCTGGGGCTTGAACGTGGAAGTTGCGTGGACTGTCAATGGAGGGACAGGAATTTCATTAAAAATATCTTCATTTGTGTTGTGAAGATGAAAAATTCTTACATGTTTGGAACGACATGAGGGTGAGTAATTAATGACAGAATTTCCATTTGTAGGTGAATTAACCATTTAAGAATAAATTAAGACACGCACCTTCAGAAATCTCACTAAATAGTCAGCCGCTGGAAGAATCTTTGTTCCCTTCTTGTGGCTTTGTGATGTTGGGGGCAGGTGATGGGCAGAGATTTACCAATCAGTTGAGTCTAAAATTAAACAGCAAGAAAACATCTACCGGTCAAATCATAAATACAATTGGTTTGAAATCTCATTTTAAATAAAAAAGAAAAAATATTTTTAGTAATTTGAGTAAGTAATCAAAGTAATTTGGCTGGACAAATTCAAAATTAGTGTTATGAAACAAAGAATATCTAGTTATCCCAAATAGCAACAAAGCTATGATTAATTTTTATGTTTGTGCTTCATATGTTATCTGTTAAATCTTATCATCACCAGGTTCTAGTCTGTACAGTCTTCAAAAACCAAGCCTGGTCCCCTTAGCCACTTGGTGCATCATATAAATGCTCCTAGCAAACACGAATAGTGAACTCAATATTTAATCATGAAAGCATATCAAACATCAACCAAAAGTTAATCTGATAAAAGCATTTTGCATAAATATTTAATCTGAAAGAATTACCCATTCTAACAAAATTGGTTCTCCAAATAAGGAAATAAAGTGACAGTTTCACGTGCTTTGTTGATCGCAGTTTGTGGAGTTGTTCGTCTTCAGTTATAACATTACGCTAACGTTAGGTGTGCTGGCAAAACAGCGAGTGGCTAAACAGGTAGATATATAGATAAGCTCATCTTTCAGGCATTTGACCGAGCGGGTTAACAATTCACCTTGAGAAATCGGGGGTGTGGCGTGAGAGCGTGAGAATTGGGTCAATTGCGTGAGTCTCACGCTGAATGCGTGAGAGTTGGCAACCCTGTAAGCTAGTTACTTGTTATATGTTATATGCTAATGTTTCTCCATAATTTCAGGCGGAGTATGAAGTAACGCCAGATGAGAAGAGGAAGGAATGTGGACAGGAACTCCTAGACACGTACCTCAACCCAAAGGTATCGAGAAGAGTAGCACGGGGAACACCTAAATCAGTCTCTTATATTAGTGTGTGCTCCAAATATATTCATTTAATGTGTGGCGTTTATCATGATTTCAATGTGTGTGTTTTTTTTTTTCAGTTGAACTTTTCAGTGAATTTTCCCTTTGTTTATTGTATAATTCATGAGCATGTATGCGTTCGTTAGTGCTAAAGGATAGTTTCACGTACTGATTGTTCCATTTGCAGTCAGAGGACCACATCCCTGAGGTAACAGAGGAGATGGTGACTAAGTGTGCAGAACGCTTGCAACAGGAGGCATGTAAAGAGCTCTTCGTGGAGTGTACCAAGTGAGTCTTTTAGACAGGAAACACACTTATTATCCCATTAGATAGCACTGGTAGATGCAACTACACTGACACTGTCTGACAAACACAAGGCATCTGAGCAACACATTTCTGAGTGAAATGAATTTCTGCGCATTTCCATGCAAATTAATTCAAGTGTATCTTGGCCGATTTTCAACCCATTTTGTATTGTTACAATGTCGGTAGTATACTGTATGTAAATGAACAATGTTTACTTGTTCTCTGTTACCTGGACCTGGAAATGCATGTTTATTTGTCATCAAAAGTCCACCGGATTACGTGCTTTGCTTTATCCGGCAGACTTTTGAAAGCTCCAGGACTTTTAAGAAATCTAAAGATTACTTTACTAAAGATTTACTTTAAATACTTCCGCATTTCTGTATCCCTGCCCACAGACAGCTGGATCGACAGAGGGTTATTAACAGAACTGTTATTTTAATAAAATTGTTGTGTACTATGTCTACTCTTTAAACAGCATTATGGTAAAAAATGGCAACAGCTTTCTTACCTGTACACAACAGCGTTTTGGCCGGAACTGACAGAACAGCTTTCTTTTAGTTTTTCCCCTCCGTCTTCGTGGTCATCCAGTTTGAAATGTTGACTACAAACACTGAGGTTTTTCCGATTTTCCGCCACGGCCTTCTCTCCGTATTTACGATTCTTTGCAGCCTTCATCCACTTCCTACAACTCTCTGGATCCTTCAATGGAAACCTAAAATAACCTTCTCCTGCTAAATGTTTACTCTCTGAATTCTTGCACGCTGGAAGAATACAAGTTGACAACATTATGCTTAAAAGTTTGCTAAGAGATATTTTCTACTAAAGCAAAGGAGTATTTGACTCTGGTAAGCGTATTCATAGCACGGCCCAGTGCATTATGGGTGGTGAAGGTTTCCTACCTGTTTGGAAAAATTGAAGACAAGCCTTTTTTTCTCTGTTTTCTCTAGTCAGGTTGCACTGATTAAAAAATAAATAAAAATAAATGTCTTTCTGCTGCATAGGCAGCCAAGTTTTATTGAAAGTCCATTTTGCCAGCAGTAAAGTACCCCTTTAATGAAATCAGGATGCGCGAGTGAGAGCGTGTTTTTTCACTGTGCAGTCTAGTAACTCTTTCTCTCAATGTTCTCTTGTAGACTGATCCATGACTACCTGAGCGTGGCCCCCTTCGCAGACTACCTCGATAGTATTTACTACAGTCGCTTCTTACAGTGGAAATGGCTTGAGAGGTATAAACAGCACCTCAGCACGTTTTCAACTTTTCCGTTTTGTTTGTAATGTGTGAACTCAGTAATTTTCTGTAGTTCTGACGTTAAATGTGAGAAATTATATATAGATGAGAAGTTTTTCTTCACCACCAAGTAGAGTCTAATTATTCCTTTGGGTGCCATGATTTATTTATGAAGCTAAGCTTATACAAACCAGATGTGAACTCTGAACTTGCTATTTATTTACTTTTAGTCATAAAAATGTCCTCTGACTGAAAGTCTAAGCCAGGCCTGGACAGTTCCCATCAAGACATTTTACAGAGAAGAATATGATATGCCAGAACAAATACTTTCACTGTCATGTACACTTAAAGAGGCCTGGTACACTAGCCATCTATTGAATACGAAAAAACCCTCAATTAGATTAAAGCCATGCGTTTTAACATTGTCTCTTGAGATATAAGCTTCTTGTAAAGGCAACAGGACTGTAAAAGTGTGTTATAATTAAATAAGACTGGGTCATGTTCGTTCTTCTGAAATGTAACTTTTGTTTATTATTCTCTTCCTTTCCTTGACAGACAGCCAGTCACAAAAAACACATTCCGTCAGTATAGGGTTTTGGGAAAGGGAGGCTTTGGTGAGGTGAGTCTGAAATTTTGCTCTGTTTATTGCAGAAACATATCAGGTTGTTATTAGTTATTATCTGGAATGCCACTAAATCAAACGCTATCGGTCCATTCCAAGGTTCATAAGGCTAATATCCTATTTTTGTTACACTGTCTGAAGTAAGATAGTCTTACTCATAAGTTTGAACAAGACATAAATCCTTCAGATTATCATACATATTGCCAGTCAATGTTGGCAGATATAGAGAAAGCAAGTCTCCAATTCTGATTTTCCTACCAGATATCTAATCACATTGAGTATTTTTATTGCCCTCCACTGCCCTGTGGAAGGTTCTTTTGGATAAGTCCCTATGAGGAACGTCAGTCATATTTTACGGAATGAAATAAAAGCAATTTTTTGCATTGTCACATTAGTTTTATTTATTGGAGTATTTTTCATCATGGTAGTAAATGTTGTATTGACTTAATTTTTTTTCTAAATATGGTACTTTTTTTATACTTTTGAGGATTATCATTGAAAATTTTAAGAATTGCTACAAAAACTTTGAGAAAGTTAACATTTTAAGAGAAAAATCTGCTTAAATTACCATGTAAAGACTTTACATATGAAATAATAGTCAGAAAAATCTCTCTTTTGTTTTAATTGACAAGTTTATTGAACCTTTAGATTAAATAAAAAAAAACAATTAAATTTAAATTTGATTTTCATATTTCATATCATATATTGAATATCATATTTGATACCTTAGGCTATTATGGCTCACATAGTATGATATAGGAGAATTTGGACCTCATATAAAAAAAAAACCTACATTTTATTCGGAGGCCGAATTTGGAGCAATTGCTGATATTTATATGTGCAAAAAGTAGGTCTTTATAACAATATAGCAATAAAATGCATTTAAATATCAGTTGTCACTCTATCTTTTTAAAAAGACGATATGTAAATGCTTATTTTCATGATCAAAGCTCTGTAGTTTTAATTGTTCCTCAGAAGCCTGATGTACCATATTTTAACATAATGGAAAAGTTGTTCTTCTGTTTACTTTGTAAAAATCCGTTAAAATTTCTCAGCAAAAAGACACATGTACCACGACCTGAAGGGGGCGTTTTTAGAAATTATACAAAAACCTTGCTAAAAATCTTTTTTTTTTTTTTCAGCCAAGTGTTGATCATGTTGATAATTTAGAGGCCATAAACATTTGCATATCAAACAGAATGCAGTACATTCATTTAAGATTCACTCTCTTAATGCGAACCAAAAACAATTACCAAACTGTTCGAAGATCACTTTAATGTAACATCTACCCCTCTATCCCCCAAAATAGCATGAAATATCTCTCTGTATACTGGTTTATTGTGTTGCTCTTAAACCTCATCATTAACGTAATGCGCATAAAAGAGAGAGTTACTAATAAATGGGCCTCTTTTTTTCGCCCTCAAGGTCTGTGCATGCCAGGTGCGGGCCACAGGGAAGATGTACGCCTGCAAAAAGCTGGAGAAGAAACGCATCAAAAAGAGGAAAGGAGAGTCCATGGCCCTGAACGAGAAGCAGATTCTGGAGAAAGTCAACAGTCGGTTTGTTGTAAGCATCTCTAGTGCTTGTTTTTCCCGTTTAAATGCGTCACATTCTTCCACGTTTTCCACAAAAAATAAACAAACATGAAGCCGCTGTAGTTCCCATTTCTGTTTTTGGGCTGATTAGCTCACAGATGTCCTGCTTTCATGTGAGATCACATCTGAGTTATCATTCTGAATCTTCAGATCTGATGTCGAAAAAATTGTAGTTTCACTATTGTCTCTATTTAATGTTGACATTCAGAATCCTACATTTTATTAAATGACAGAAACAGAAAAAAAAAATGTGACGCTGATTCTCAGGGGTCTTTCAAAACCTTAAGGTCTGATAGTAACCCCTAGTTTAATGAAATGATAACTTTGTATTTGGGGTTTGTGTATCCAAAGGCCTGACCTCGAGCCTATTTTGAGCTGTTTTGTTTGGCTATTATTCTCAGGATTTTCTCGTAATTTCTTCCTACGTTTTTAGATACTTTCCCACCCAGGTTGTATCAAACATGGGAATTGTGTTTTGTAAATGAAACGATGTACGTTTCTGTTTTCCCGTGGAGGTGAGTCTAGCGTACGCGTACGAGACGAAAGACGCCCTGTGTTTGGTGCTCACGCTGATGAACGGAGGGGACCTGAAGTTTCATATCTACCACATGGGAGACGCAGGTTTTGATGAGAAGAGAGCCGTGTTTTATGCTGCTGAGATCTGCTGCGGGTTAGAGGACCTCCATCGGGAGAGGATAGTATACAGGTGAAAAGATGTAAACTGAATTTTGGTTTACAAGGGACTGTTTGCAAAAAATCTATATTTTGACTGACCTGCTTTCTTTGTTCATCTTCTATCAGGGATTTGAAGCCAGAAAATATACTATTGGACGATCATGGTAAGTTGGCGGTTAGTGTTATGGTAATTAGTTTGACAATGGTAAAACAAATTTCTCGAAGAAAAGGAATGCCGAAAGGAACATCACATTCTGAACTGTAGTACTTATGTTTGTCACAAGAGGGAGTACATTGTATAATATTGTTTTTGTGCCATAAAATGTAACATCCACATTTATAACCTACTGTCAGCTGTATGTTATAAACTTGGGTTTTTACTGAATTGAGATATTTTGCTTTTTTTATCAAATGAATTACATGACCATGCTGCAGGAGTCCCAAACTTATGGAAAACCTGGACATATCAGGGAATCTAAAAAATGTTTTTCCAGCCCTAAAAAACTCTAAACAAAAAATCGATATTTTGATTAATCGCGATTAATTGCATCTAGCATAAGTTTTTCTTTACATAATATACAGTATGTGTGTATATATTATGATTATGTTTGTATATATGTATATATGTGTGTGTGTGTCTGTGTATATATAAATATATATATATATATATATATATATATATATATGTGTGTGTCTGTGTATATAGTGTGTGTGTATATATATATATATATATATATATATACACACATATATAAGCATACACACACACACACAGACATCTAATATATATAAATATAATTATATATATACACACACACATATATTATGTAAACAAAATATTTTAAGTTAGATGTGAGAAATCAATTCGACAGCTCTAATGATATAAAATGAGCCAAAACACTATGATCACCTGCCTAAGATGCTGTTGGTCCTCCGCGTGCTGATAAAACAGTGCTGCACACACTCGACTATGCAAGAGCCCTGAACGTGTCCTGTGGTATCTGGCCTCAAGTCCTGTAGGTTTCGAGGTGGAGCCACCATGGTTCAAACTTGTTTGTCCAGCACATTCAGATCATGAGCTCAATTGAATTGAGATCTGGGGAATTTGGAGAGGGGCAACACCTTGATTATGTTCCTCAAACCATTCCTGAACAACGTGTGCAGTGTGGCAGGTGCTTTATCCTGCTGAAAGAACCACTTCCACCAGGGAACACTATTGTCCTGAAGGGGTGTACCTGATCTGCAACAATGTTTACCTAGCTGGCACGTGTCAAATTGATGTCCACATGAATGGTAGGACCTAGAGTTTCCCAGCAGAATATTTGCCCAGAGCATCACACTCCTTCAGCCGGCTTGTCGTCGTCCCACAGTGCATCCTGGTGCCTTTACTTCCCCAGGTAAACGGTGCAAACAACATGACAGCCATCGGCTCAGATCCACAGCAAAGGCCACAAGAACCAGACAGGTCCTCCGCACTGACCAGACCTATGACCAGCTTCTCGGCTCCATACCGAATCGATCTTCAAGCAAAAGGAACTGGATGAATATTTGAATGCTACGATCCCAATTTGAATTTTGACGTGATGCAGCCTGAATCATAGTGAGGACACTGTTTTTGTTTGTTGGCCAGAGGAGAACTCTGCCTGTTTTCCTGTTGTTGTTTTTTTTTTTTTATATTACTCACACACACACTCCAGATCTGATGAAGGACCTGTGTCTGGACATGACGAAATCGCCGTCCTGAAGTGTCAACTAGTCTCTCCCCTGAGAAGGCCTCCTTCTCCTTCCCTTTACCTCTGTATAGATAAAACGTTGTCAAAATAGTTCTGGTTCACATGGCTACGCTGAAGCAAGCTACTTTATTTACATAGCACATTTTCAAACAACAGACGTTGCCCCAAAGTGCTTTACAAAAATGATAACATTAAAATCATACAACAAAACAAACATAACTTAGTCAAAAGCTAAAGAAAATAAATAAGTCTTAAAAGTGGCAATTGATGGAGCTGACCTCACGTGGAATGGGAGACTATTCCAGAGTTTGGGACCTACCACAGAAAAAGTATGATAAAATAATTCTGTATTATAAGGCCAGACAAGTAATTTGTTGAGTTCAATTTGTAAAGAAAGACTACACGCCTGCGCACCTATATATTCAACCGCGCAAAACTATAGACTAAACACGTAATAGGCATGTGCACGCCGTCAGCATTTTTAAAGCTTGCGGAGAAATAAAAAAAAATACATATATTATATATATATATATATATATATATATATATATATATATATATATATTCTTCAAGGCTTGCACCTTGGAACCTATTTCAAGGTTTGCGTTCTTGAGCCACCAAGCACTGTTGTTGTGCGAGCCCTTTTGATGGTGGACCGAGGTCATGATTGGTCAGAGTGCGATGAACTGTGTGTTGTGACACATTCTTCCCATAACCATTAATACAATTTTGTGTGACTTGTGCCACAGTAGATCTTCTGTTGGCTGGATAGCCTGCATTGCTCTCGTGAGTCGATGAGCCTTGGGCGCCCGACACCCTGTCGCTGGTTTGTGGTTTGTCCCTCCTCAGACCACTGTTGGTAAAGTCTCACCACTGCTGACCGGGAGCGACCCACAAGCCTTGTCGCTTCAGAGATACTCTGACCCAGTCGAATTGCCATAACAATTCAGTCCTTGTCAAAGTCGCTCAAATCTTTATTCCTGCCCTTTTCTCCTGCATCCAACACGTTGATTACGAGAACTGATTGTTGGACTACCATCTAATCTACCCAGACATTAATATGTGGCCTTGTTAGGAGATGATCAGTGATATTCACTTCACCTGTGACTGGTCATAATGTGTTGGCTCATCAGCGTATATTGTAATAATATCTCACAATATTACTATTTTTAATGTCTTTTTGATCAAATAAATGCAGCCTTGGTGAACATTAGGCGTCTTTCAAAAACATAAGAAATTGTACAGACCCCAAACTTTTGACAGTAGTGTATATTGCATATCGTTGTACGTTTAAAAAATAAAAGTCATTATCAAGTTGTCACAAACCACTAGAGATATCCATGGAAAAGTCAATGAAAAATCAGAAGTTAATTGACCAAAATGTGAGAACCCTTACGTTAATTGAAATCCCTCACATGAAGAGAATTGAAGTATTAAATTGCACACAAAAAAAAATTTTAATGGCAAAAAACGTTTGCTTTGTTTCCATATAACTTGTAATAAGTTATTAGTATTGAAAACAATATATTGTCAATGCACCACGCTTTTGAAGATATCCAGTGGCACAAACCACTGACAGACATAATTTAAGCTTGCTTATGAAAGATCTAATATAACAGAGCTGTGATGTTTCTTCTCAGGTCATATACGTATATCAGACCTGGGCCTGGCTGTGCATGTACCAGATGGCCAGACAATCAAAGGCCGGGTGGGAACTGTGGGATACATGGGTATGTCTTTGCCTTTAATAACCTCAATATCAATATCAGCAGCAGAAGCAATCCATGTAACCTGCATATGTCTGTTTCCCATCAGCCCCTGAGGTGGTGAAGAACGAGCGTTACACGTTCAGCCCAGACTGGTGGGCTCTCGGCTGTCTCCTCTACGAGATGATCGAGGGTCAGTCACCCTTTCAGCAGCGCAAGAAAAAAATCAAGCGAGAGGAAGTGGAGCGGCTAGTCAAAGAGGTGGAGGAAGAATATTCCAGCAAGTTCTCAGAGGATGCCAAATCACTCTGTAAAATGGTTAGTATCCAGTTAAATATTAATGATCCAATCCAGGGTTGCCCCGATACCACTCTTTCCAGAATGAGTCCTATATCGATAACTGTCAATTTTGGTACTCACCGATACCAATTACTGATACCTGTATTTTCATTGCATTTGACATTTTTTAAAAATATTGGGAAACCAAAAGAATATGAATCATTATGTTCAGTATCGGTATCTGTACTTCCCTAATCCAATTATTAATTATAATTAATGTTATATAAATGTAGTAATCAGAATAATACACTGTGGGGAAAAAAGTTGCTGCCTTAAATATTCAAGTTTATTGTACTTAAAAATTTCAACTGACTTTAAAAATTTCTTTAAAATTACTTTTATAAGTTAAAGCAATGCATAGCATATGTTTTCATAACTTATTTTTACAGTGTAGCAATTAAACACATTAATATTTCTGAGAAAATCCACATATTAAAGGCTTTCTTTCTTCTGCGGAACAAAAAAAGAAGATATTTTGAAGAATGTTGGTAACCAAATAGTTTTAGTTCCCATTGACTTACATTGTACATTTTGTCCATACTGTGGAAGTTAATTGGGAACCAAAACTGTTTGGTTGGTTTTATAACAACATGAGGGTTGTTCTATATAGTTCTATATACCCTCAACATGAGGGTTAGATTCTATACAGGTCCTTCTCAAAAAAATAAAGTTCATTATTTTCCATAATGTAATGATAAAAATTAAACTTTCATATGTTTTAGATTCATTGCACACCAACTGAAATATTTCAGGTGTTTTATTGTTTTAATACTGATGATTTTGGCATACAGCTCATGAAAACCCAAAATTCCTGTCTCAAAAAATTAGCATATCATGAAAAGGTTCTCTAAACGAGCTATTAACCTAATCATCTGAATCAACTAATTAACTCTAAACACCTGCAAAATAATCCTGAGGCTTTTAAAAACTCCCAGCCTGTTTCATTACTCAAAACCGCAATCATGGGTAAGACTGCCGACCTGACTGCTGTCCAGAAGGCCATCATTGACACCCTCAAGCAAGAGGGTAAGACACAGAAAGAAATGAACAAATAGGCTGTTCCCAGAGTGCTGTATCAAGGCACCTCAGTGGGAAGTCTGTGGGAAGGAAAAAGTGTGGCAAAAAACGCTGCACAACGAGAAGAGGTGACCGGACCCTGAGGAAGATTGTGGAGAAGGACCGATTCCAGACCTTGGGGGACCTGCGGAAGCAGTGGACTGAGTCTGGAGTAGAAACATCCAGAGCCACCGTGCACATGCGTGTGCAGGAAATGGGCTACAGGTGCCGCATTCCCCAGGTCAAGCCACTTTTGAACCAGAAACAGCGGCAGAAGCGCCTGACCTGGGCTACAGAGAAGCGGCACTGGACTGTTGCTCAGTGGTTGCATGTCATTCGGAAATCAAGGTGCCAGAGTCTGGAGGAAGACTGGGGAGAAGGAAATGCTAAAATGCCTGAAGTCCAGTGTCAAGTACCCACAGTCAGTGATGGTTTGGAGTGCCATGTCAGCTGCTGGTGTTGGCCCACTGTGTTTTATCAAGGGCAGGGTCAATGCAGCTAGCTATAAGGAGATTTTGGAGCACTTCATGCTTCCACCTGCTGAAAAGCTTTATGGAGATGACGATTTCATTTTTGAGCACGACCTGGCACCTGCTCACAGTGCCAAAACCACTGGTAAATTGTTTACTGACCATGGTATTACTGTGCTCAATTGGCCTGCCAACTCTCCTGACCTGAACCCCATAGAGAATCTGTGGGATATTGTGAAGAGAAAGTTGAGAGACGCAAGACCCAACACTCTGGATGAGCTTAAGGCCGCTATCGAAGCATCCTGGGCCTCCATAACACCTCAGCAGTGCCACAGGCTGATTGCCTCCATGCCACGCCGCATTGAAGCAGTCATTTCTGCAAAAGGATTCCCGACCAAGTATTGAGTGCATAACTGAACATAATTATTTGAAGGTTGACCTTTTTTTTTTATTTTCTTTTTTTTATTAAAAACACTTCTTTTATTGGTCGGATGAAATATGCTACTTTTTTTAGACAGGAATTTGGGGTTTTCATGAGCTGTATGCCAAAATCATCAGTATTAAAACAATAAAAGACCTGAAATATTTCAGTTGGTGTGCAATGAATCTAAAATATATGAAAGTTTAATTATTATCATTACATTATGGAAAATAATGAACTTTATCACAATATGCTAATTTTTGGAGAAGGACCTGTATAGTTGATACTTGATGTTGTTGTAAGAAGCTTAAATGTATATTTTTTTATATTTTAATTGTATATGAATTATTTAATTTGATTTGTTTTGCCAAAATAATAGCCTATGATGTTGATATAGTATTAAAATAAATACATTTTGAACTACTTAACAGTTGTCAGAAAAGTGAAGAATCAATGAAGAATGATGTACACATGTTCTTTTTCTTTTTTTTTGGTTTAGCTGCTGGCCAAAGACCCTTGTGAGAGGCTTGGCTGTCAGGGGGGCGGAGCCTCGGAGGTGAAGGCCTACCCTATTTTCCGTTCCATCAACTTCAAGCGGCTTGCAGCAGGCATGCTCGAAGCACCCTTTACTCCAGATGTAAGTATTTTCTGAGACTGACACTTTTTTTTAAAACTGTTATTGGCATTTTTATTGTTAGTTATTGACTATTGTTATTACTATTACTCTTTCACTGTTTAAATGAATAGTTCACCCGAAACTGAAAATTCCACCGTTTTTGTTTTTAAATAATTATCCTCATGTTTCCAAATCCATTTCAATTTCTTTTTGGCTTGGAACTCAAAAGGAGACATTTTGAATCATGTACCAGTCGCTCTTTTCCTTGCATTTCCCGTGAATGGGAACTGGAGCTTTCAAGCTTCAAAAAGGACACAAAAGGACCATGAAAGTATCATAAAAGTAGTCCATATTACTTTCTTCTTCTTCTTCTTCTTCTTCTTCTTCATACATCAGCTTTGGGGAAAGAAAAGAACACAATTTTAATCACATCAGTTTGTCTTGCGAATGATTTGTTCAAAAAATCAGACATTACCCAGGGGGCAAAACATGGGCTGCTGTAAAAGGTTGTCTTATAAAAATGAAATCTATGATGTCTGAGGATCACAACCTGGGTGGACAACCCGGTCAACAAGCTGCTGGAAACTTGTAATTAGGGTCAAAACAATGCTACCTCAAATTCTGCTTTAACTCCCAATGAATGAATAGGGTAAAAAATGTATCTAGCAGATATCACCATGAAACTTTCCCAGTTGATTAACTAGATTAAGATGAGAAAAAAATGTATTACAAGTTTTCTGTAATTTAATGTTTAAATATACAAAATAGGCATTCTCTAATTGAATACGCACTAATTTGCATATATTTTAAAAGACGAAATCTGAGTATTGGATAAAGCCAGGTTCAAAATAATTTTTTCATTGTGTTCACATATTAGATGGGGAAAAAATTACAGATTGATTTATGGATATCTACTTTTGTTATCCTGTAAATCAGAATATACTGTCAATAGCCTTAAATGGATTTTCGCCATGTTTTTTTTAAATAAAATGTCATATAAATCAGGCTAGGAATAATATATTTACAAATCCCTCTGCAAATGTCTTCATAATATAACTAGGTACAAGACTGGGAAGTTTGGTGTATATATGTGCTACTGAAGAGGAGTTGCCACTCTCGTGACAGGAAAAACCTATTTTCTCGAGAATACTAAAGCCAAAATTATCCTTATAATTTGTATTAATTTAAAACGCATTTGCTGCAGCAAGCAGACCTAGGCGAAGGCAGCTCCCGTGGCTGGTCCCATTGAGGAGGGATCTCCTCTCTCAGGCCGGGGGTTTGATTTGGCACCCACACCCCGTGATGTGGGCTCTGAACGTTTGGGCCGTCAACGGGTACCCGTTGATCTTCCAGATGGGGGTGTTAAACACGATTACGCAAGCTAGAGTGCCCTCTATTAGACGGCTTTATGCTTCCAAGTGGTCAGTGTTCTCCAACTGGTGCTTAATCCACGACGTGGGTCCACACGATTGTGGGGTACCTGAGGTTCTATCCTTCCTACAGGAGCTTTTGGATAAGGGTAGGTACCCATACACGCTCAAAGTGTACGTATCAGCTGCGTTTGTGAGACATGCGCACGGCCAGTCACTGGGTAGGAACGACCTTATAGTTCGCTTTTTTAGGGGAGCTAGAAGGATGAACCCTCCTCGGCCCCCTTCGGTTCCCGCACAGGACCTTTCTCTGGTCCTAGAGGCTATGAAGGGTCACCCGTTTGAACCTCTACAGCCTGTGTATCTAAAGTATCTCTCTTTTAAAACCACCTTCCTGACAGCAATCGCCTCAGTCAAGCGGGTGGGTGACTTGCACACACTCTCTGTCAGCGCGACGTGCCTTGAGTTTGAAATACTCAGATTTCGTCTTTTAAAATATATGCAAATTAGTGCATATTTAATTAGAGAATGCCTATTTTGCATATTTAAACATTAAATTACAGTTACTAATTAAATTAAATTACTTTAATTATCTTAATCTAGTTAATCAACTGGGAAAGTTTCATGGTGATATCTGCTAGATACAATTTTTTACCCTATTCATTCATTGGGTGATTCCGGGGAGTTAAAGCAGAATTTGAGGTAGCATTGTTTTGACCCTAATTACAAGTTTCAAGCAGCTTGTTGACCGGGTTGTCCTCCCAGGTTGTGATCCTCAGACATTATAGATTTCATTTTATATGACAACCTTTTACAGCAGCCCATGTCTGCTAAACCCCCTTTGCCCCCTGGGTACATGGCTTCTTCAATGAGACAACGTAGCATGATATGTTTCTCTGTTTCAGCCTCAGGCCATCTACTGTAAGGATGTGTTGGACATCGAGCAGTTCTCCACAGTGAAGGGGGTGGAGCTGGAACCCAAAGACGACTCCTTTTACTGCAAAGTATCCACTGGAAGTATTCCCATCCCCTGGCAAAATGAGGTCAGGTCACTACCTAGAATAACCTCAGTATATGTTTCACTCCGAACCCTGATTGTTGATTTATGACCAGCATGCTGTAAAAGGAAATTAACGTTGACTTTGATAATGTGTACAAACAGACTGTAATCAACACAAATCGGGGATATTTTCTCTTGAGAATAAAAAGGATGTGCACGCGATGTTGCCATTATGAAATTGACTTCATGAAATAAATGGGGACGTGAAAAAGTTTTATGTTATTACAGCTTTCATCCTATAATGTTTTTTAATTGTTTCATTTTTTTTAATGTAGAATCAATATCATGTCTTAGAGTGCAAGTTACAAATATTTCTAACTGACTATAGAACTATAGAAATTCAACTACTTTTTTATGTATTTAAAAGTATATACAATATAAAGGTAATTATATTGTATATACTTATAAAGTATAGAGGCAGTGCATTGACGTCACTTTCCCACCGGAAACACGCCCCCTCAGCCGGACTGAGTGGCAAAAGAGCTGCTGTGTGACTGGATTTAATTGGGGAAACTGTGAAAATGCAAGTAAAATTAATGATTATCAATGTAAACTAAAGTTTGGACTCAATATAGTGTTCCTTACAACTTTCTAAAGATCCAGTGATCCATGGATATTGACATGCAGCCAGGAATCGGGTTGCCTGACATTTATGTGTGCCTGATTTCGACGCCGGGAAAATACATTGGCCTAAAGCAAATTTGCCTGTGAACGCTTTATATAAATACAAAATAGGTAGGTCTAAATCTGGGTGATCACTTATATCAGTGTTATATATATATATATATATATATATATATATATATATATATATATATATATATATATATATATATATATATATCATCATATCGTCCAGCCCTGGAACTTGTATTGTTTTTTGTCATTGTTTATTTAAAAACATCCAATAGCCTAATGCAGAATATACTATGATAAATATTTAATTGATGAGTTGTTAATACAATATATAACAATACAATATATAGGGTATGATTTTACACCTAAAGTCAGCATAATGACACAAAATGATAACTGCAAATCCACCTGTCCAGTCCAGTTGTCCAGTTGTTTCTGTGAATTGCAGCGATCCATTTGCTCCTCTGGTCTGTAGCTTTCGTCTTTCTGTAAAAATATACCTCAGATTTCTTGTCAAATCTAGTTGTACAGTCAATCGCAAAGCTCTTTCCCGCTTTATATGTGTTTTGTTGGTTTTTCGCGGCATTCACGCTGAAAACAAATGCTGCCGCTCAGTCTTTTTGCCACTCACTGCGCGCAACTGCTGGCACACCGGCCGACGGTGACGTCACGCGCATACCCTCTATAGATTGTATATAAGGTAACAATGTCATTTCAGTTTGAAGGATCTGTTTTATTTTGTTATTACTATTTATATACTATTGGTATTTGTGCATATTTTAAATTAGTGTTTTAGTTGTAGCTGCTTTTGTCACTTTTTTAACAAATATTTCTAAATAGTTTTGGTAACAATTTACAATAAGTTTCTATTTGTTGGCATTCATTAACTACATGATCTTAAAGGAATAGTTCACTTCAAAATGAAAATTCTGTCATCATTTACTCACCCTCAAGTTGTTTCAAACCTGTATGAATTTCTTCCTTCTCACAAAACAAAGGAAGATATTTGGAAGAATGTTGGTAACCAGACAGTTGATGGTAGCCATTGACTTCCAAAGTGGGAAAAAAAATAATGGTATAATGACAGGATTTTCATTTTTAAGTGACCTATTCATTTAAGGTGCGTTCACGCCATGTTGTAATGCCTGTAATTACGTAATTTCAATATGAAAAAATCGTTCACGCCCTCATAGAGTTCCTAATTACAACTTGTACCACGTGACCACTGTACCACCTTGACCGCTACAGATTCATTTAGGCGTTGATGTGCAGTTAACATGAACAAACAATGATAAATACTTCTAAAGCATTTGTTAAACTTAGCTAATGTTATTTTCAGCATGTACTTATGTAACAAGTCGTCATCCGATTGGTTGAATTCTACATGATTTCCCAGGAGAAGTGTGTGGTTTCGTACATGATTTCCCGGTCTCCCGGGAGACTGTTCTTTAGCGGTTTGTCTAGAACCGAAGCCGCCGTGACGCCAAACCCCCTTATAGAAGAAGAAAGCCGTCGTCGTCGTCTTTACAACTGTGAGAACGAGCGCTTATCATGATCAACTAAACTCTGGATTTTCAAAAATATGTGAAGTATGTGTAGTTCACAGCATTGTCTCTTAAAAATGTGAAATAGAGTTTCACACGCCAGTCTGTTACTGTAGGGTCATCGACTTCTGAAGGTCTGGCTACACAAGACTACTGAGATATAGACCTAGTGACAACAAGCCCCAGTTTATATTAGTTTGACTTTAACTCTGTGTTGTCATGTCATTGGTCCGTTCAGATGATAGAGACAGAGTGCTTTAAAGAACTCAACATCTTGAACTTGGATGGCACTGTGCCCCCTGACCTGGACTGGAGAGGTCAACCCTCACCCCCACCCAAACAGGGCTTACTGCAGAGACTCTTCGGCCGGCAGGTGAGATTTCATCA
Organism: Meda fulgida; assembly: GCA_030578275.1. Classification (NCBI taxonomy): domain Eukaryota; kingdom Metazoa; phylum Chordata; class Actinopteri; order Cypriniformes; family Leuciscidae; genus Meda; species Meda fulgida. Next base: position 22,569,475 of record CM060636.1, read on the forward strand.
CGTTCTTCTATTATTTAAATGCATTGCTTTTGCTCCAAGACATTATTGTTTGTTCCATTAGTGAATGAGGTTCTTAGCCAAAGTGTATCTGAAACTTTTCTTGTCCTGTATTATGTTTGATGGTGAAATCGTATATGGGTTTGCTGGCGATTCTTGTTATGTAATAAAATATCAGTGTGCAGGTTTTCTTCCCCTCTCCCTGCTGTATACTGTAATTAGTTAAGTATGAAATGATTCATGTAATATAGACAGATTACAAATCTATAACTTTTTAGAGCCTGTTACCTTTGTTCTCAGTTTTATTTGGCTCTCTCGTCACTCTTTAACTGATATGCAAATTAAATGTAAAGGCATGTTAGCATTTTTTTGGCACACAAATTTGTGTTTTAGACAAAATGTATGCTTGGTGCTGTGAAATTAGAGATGAACCGATTGCAGTGTTCTTGGCCGATTCCGCTTTCCTTTTTTTTTGTGCCAATACTGATTTTTGCCAATTCCGATTTTCTTTCTAAAATCTATAATTGACAACATATACAAAGTAAAAAGTCAGTAACAAAAGAAGAACAAAAAAACAAAGAACAAAAAAACAATTTGTAAACAAAAGACAAGTAATTGCATATAGAATAAAGAGAGAAATTGAAATAAAAAAACACTGCTGAGGTTTTTTCAGGTTGGTCTAACTATAGGTTTTCTATTTAGGTCAGAAATACTACAGAAATTAAAGTAAACAAATGTAAAATAACACTGGATAGTCTTCAATTTAAAAATTAAATACAGATTAATGCTAACAATTAAAGCTACAAAAGTGATTCAGTCAAGAGCAGAGAGTGATTTTCTTTGTCTTTTGTTCTTTGATGAACATGACAGACAGCAGCAGGAATATTAGGCTCCTGTCACTTTAAGAGCTTATGTACGGATCCAACTTGCGTTCTTTCTCAACTATTTACATTCCAAAACTGATTGTGTGTCAACTTTTGACTGTTTAAGCGCTGTAAGCCACTCATTTTGGTACTTGGGACTCACAAGCTGTTTGAGAGGTAGCTTTATTTGCGCTCCACTATTTTAGATCAGTGGTGCACACACTTTTGGTGCAAAACCTGTGGAAATTAGTCAAATTATGTGCAATACAAGCACTATTAACCGGTGTGAGTGCGTGCGAGTACGTGTCAGTTCGCCGTCGGAGAAAAGAGAGCGTGATGTTACGTGATGTTATTGGCCGAGAAGGCGGAAAATCAGCAGATTTCGGCCACTGGCCAGTCGATTGGTGCAACTCTATGTGAAATGGTAGAAATATTGTGAAATGGGTGGATTTTTTTTTTCAAAACCATTATTTACTACTTGTTAATACTAGACTGTGGCAGGTAACATTGAAGAAGGAGCATTTTTATTCTTGAGAGCATTTGATTAGACAAGATTTGTATACACCCCTGAGTGCAAGATGAGTCATACATTTTGGGGGGCTGATTTCCAGGAAGAGAATGTCTGCTTGTCAACTTTTATTAGCACACAGATGACCTCAGAGTTAGTTATATTTGATAAGGTTTTTCATGCTGATAAATCCCAGTGTTTGACTGTGCATGTGTTTATGCTGCCCCCGCAGGACTGCTGTGGAAACTGCAGCGACAGTGAGGAGGAGCCTACACGGCTGTGAAGGCGTGGCCTGCCAGGGCTCCTCCCCTACACCTCTGAGGATCTCATTTGTTTACAGTTTTTGCACATTTGTATTTTTAAGATAGCTCTATATAAACATTGGAATGTATATTTTCACTATATAGCCATGCAGTGTATCTTATTTAAAGTCATTGAAATGAAAAGGACAGAAAAAAGGGTTCCCAATTATTGTCCTTTATCATGCGTGAAGTATGGCCAGGACAGATCGTTCAACACTGCTCAAGTCTCAAACCCGGTTGAACCCAACCGATCTTGTACATTTCGTAGGTATGTCTCGCAGCCTCTTTGCGCTTTTATTTTCTTTTTTCTGTTCTTGTACGATTTCACACATGTAAAGTATGCACTCTGATATTTGTTTTAGACGTGGGGAGCAAAGGAAATTTGCTTTTGCAGATATTTTTATATTTATATTTTGAATTTTATTTTCTTATGGTAATCTCGACAATCAAATGGCACCATTTGTATAAAACCGTGATAAATGTGCATTAATGGATTTAAAAAAAAAAGAAGCAAAAACAGGAAAGGACTATAAAACAGAGGGAAATGATAAGATCAGAAATTCGCTACCAGAAGTCTCAAATATGTTATCTAAGGTTACTTAGCTAGAGATACCTAGTAAACCAAATAGGCGTGACTAAAGTGCATATACGTACAATAACAACTGCAAACAGTTGTACCATGTTGTAAATACGCGACACTCATCTGTAAAGTCTTCAGTGCGTCTTCCTGCTAATTCTTCTCTGATAATTAGGAAGAACATCCTGATTATAGTCCATAATGAGTCAAACCACGAGGCATTATTTTCCATTTCACAACATGACTGGTAATAACATGACATTGTAATTTGTCAAATTCCAGCTCTGAAGACCGAACGACTTTAATACTTAAACGATTCTCAGCAATTGATCATTGCTTAACAGTTCTTCATGCTAATAGACATGTTATTTAATGTTTTTATAAGCAGATTTGCGCAATTGGGCTGCATACAATTTTAATTGCTGCTTTTTTACAAGTAGGTCAAACTAAAATTAATTTGCCAAAAAGAAATGTTTTGTTCTGTGTTACGTATGCCCTGCGATCTCAATTAGCTCTTTATGTTTTCAGTTGCCCAGAAATATGATGTCTTGGGAACTTTGTTGTAAATTCGATCTCTTGATGCACTTAAGACCAAACAACTTCAATTTTTGTCCTCCATCTTCATTGAAGGTGCCTTTTTTGAAGTTTTAAGGTACTCTTGTCATTAGGGCTGTTTATTCAAATATCTCCATGATATTTTTGAGTTGGCTTAGCATTTTGTGCGCACTTTCTCTTTTCTTCGCTGTTGTTTTACCTCGAATATTACTGTGCCCTGTGGATGTTCGAACTTTTTCTAAACCTTGTGAATTCTTATTTTGGACATCGTTGAGTCTCGCAAAAGGCTTTGGGACTTTATATTGAAGCCTAGCTGAACGCGTAACATCAGTGACCTGCCAACTCAAGGGTCTGTAAAACATAACGTACTTTGGAGGAAGTCTTCAAACGCACCGTCAGCGAATGACATGGCGGATCCTTGAAAGGCGACACATTTCTCATCCACCTGCAGTTTATTTTAATTCTCTTGGATAAACTCAAATACATTCCAGTCTCTACTGTACTGTACAGTTGTACATTTTATTCAGTTTGTTTTGTTGCTGTTTATTTAGCAATAATGGATTTGATAAGTATAACTATTATGTAAATGTGTATAAAATGACATTTCAAATCTAGAGCGAGACAAATCTTAGTTTGACTCAATGTTTTCCTGAGCCAGGCTTTTAACACTGTGAAGTGATCATTTCTGTCACAGTTGTTTTTTTTTTTGTGTGTGTTTTTTTTTGCGAATTTATAACTGTATGTATGTGTGTCCCTAAATGCTGTATGTCTGAGTGCATGTGTGCTTTAACCTGCACTGCATGTGCCCATATTCTTTATCATAACCACTAGTGGATGCCATTTTTTGCCCTAAATGAGTGAAATGTTACATTTTAGGGAAACTTTCAGTGTTTTTCTTTTCCAAGAGGAAACGTGGAGAACTTCAGCCTTACTGATAATAATATTGTCCATTATTAGTAATACCAATCTATTCAATATCTTAGATTTCATGTTTACCTCAAGGCAGAGCGAATCTCAAAATTTCATACGCAACAAGACTGAGAGAAGGCATGCCAGTGGGCTTTGGAGGCCAGTGTCCAAATGGAAACGGCACACTTCCAGCCACATATGTCAGTGTTATTAATCAATGCATTTTAGTTGTAAACAATAAACGCAGACCCCATTATATGAACTCTGTCATATTAGTGTTTTTGTTGTTGTTTTGAAGAGTATAAACAAGTAAGATAATTCCTACATCTTGTCAGCCTCAAAGTGCACGGTGCCATTTTAAGCATCGTTTTCCATTAGCAAACAACATGCCATTGAGGGCTATAGAATCAAATTTGACTTTTTGTAACTGTATAATGTGCTTATTTGAGTAAAGTATGGTATAAACAGTAACTGGAGGATTTGGCTATTGTAAGTTTAAATGTGTTTTTTATCTCTCACTATTGAAATTGTCTCTAGGTTTTAACATATCTGTATTATTTTAAAGCAACACCTTTTCTTTTGCCTACTATGTATGTAGAAGTCCATTGCCCTTTCATTTAAAAGGATAGTTCACCGAAAAATTAAAACAATGTATTACTCACGCTCATGTCGTTCCAAACCCGTAAGACTTGTGTTCGTTTTTGAAGCAAAAATGAAGATATTTTAAATGAAATCTGAAAGATTTCTGTCCCTCCATTGACCGTCAAAGCAACTACACTTTGACGATTCAAAAAGTTTATACAGAGATCGCAAAACTAATCCATATAAATTGAACGGTTTAGTCTCAAAAACCTCATTGGTTCTTGAGGAAGCTCAAACGTGCTGCGTAACACGAGAATGAACCTCATTGGTTCTTGAGGAAGCTCAAACGTGCTGCGTAACACGAGAATGAACCTCATTGGTTCTTGCACGTCAAGCGAATATGCTTGAGCTTCCTTTTCATCACAACTGATGTGTGAGTTGAATGTTTTTATGTGAATAAAAGCCTAAAATCAATCTCTAGCGTATAAAGTGATCTTGTCTCTTCAGAAAATTGGAACAAAACCACTCAATTCATATGAATTAGCTTTACAATCTTTTCATGAACTTTTTGAAGCATCAAAGTAGTAGTTGGACTGTTTATGAAGGGACAGAAATTTCTCGGTTTTCATTGAATTATATTTATTTCATTAAATGATGAATGAAATCCTTACGGGCTTGGAACGACAGGGTGAGTAAATCACATAATTTTAATTTTTAGGTGAACTATCCCTTTAAGGCCAGAAGAATGTGTTCGGTTGTCTTGTACCTGTTTATCCCTGTTCTTGACGCCTTATTTTTATGTGATACAAAAAAAAGGTTCCTGGATTGCACATTGAAAACTAATTTTTGCTGAACTCAATAGTTAATTCTCACTCAGGTTACTGCCATTGTTATGTATGTTTTTATTTGCTTAATATATACGGCCTTACTGAAAAAATAATGTCAAGTTACTGGTTTATATGTGTCCATTTTAAAGTTGCATAAAAGACATGCCATTGGGAATGTTTATAGACCTTTCTGTAAAGTTTTTTTTGATGGTGATGATGACGACAGTGAAGGAATTTGTTCTTTCTTGTCAAAGCACTGATGCTCATTTTCTCGGTTTAGTTTCTGCTGTCTGTCTCTGGCCTGTGAAGCCTGTACATTACGCATGGCCTCTCATGCAGGTCTTCTGTGTAACAAACTGAATTTCCGTTCCTGTTTTCCTTTTTATCTGCATAAGTATTCAACTTCAATAAATTTTTATTTGGTTAAATATTGTGTAGCTCTTAAACTCACTTCATATTTGAAAATATTCTCTTTTTTTTATGGAGTATTGCAATATTTGTTATTTGTGCACATCATTATTTTTAAATTCATGTGCCCTCGCTATCTTTAATCAAAATCATTTCTCCTCCCTTTTGCAGTGGCATTTTGATGTGTTTGGTGCGAGGGCGGGACAACCTGTCACTCACATGAGATCGACCAATAGCAAACCACAACCATACAATCAATTCCCAATGGACAAAATCAAGTTCCGCCCTACATTTTTCTCTTTACCAAGAAGTAGTTTTACTCAGTTCCATGCCGACTTCGAGACCTTATCTGTCTGAGTGACTGCACCTTTGCAAGATTTGCGAAGTTTTGTGGGCAAAAATGTCAAACCAATCAGCCTTCTGTGGTCCACACTGCGAATTTGTATAAAGAACATATAGGGGGATTATATATGAACATCATAAGGGATTTATTGAAAAAACGTACATTTTGATTTCAGGGGGTCTTGAATGTTCCTGACAACCTGTAGTCTAATTTAGACACTTGTTAGCAACCACATTTTTCAAGTAAATACTTTTAAAAAATGTATTACCAACATTCTTCAAAATATCTCCTTTTGTGTTTCACAGAATAAAAACAGTCCTACAAGTTTGGAACCACAAGGGTTAAAATTCTGACATTTTTGAAGAACTTTTAACAGAAATTGACAGTAAGAAACGGTTTAGAGACTGACGAATCAGACTCTTTAATGAGCCGCAACTGTAGACTAATCCAGTGCCTGAGAGTAACAGTGTCTAGATGCCACTAAATTTTTGATACCCTTCTTTTTTTACATCAGATGGGCAGATAAACAGCAGATGGGCTTCATCTGATCGCTCAATACCTTGTTATCCAATCCTAAAAAAGGTAATGTCACTTTTATTATGCATCACGCAGTTCAACCTTGTTACACAGCTCAAATCGTGAATGGCATTTTCTGTTAGCACATCTCCTGTTCTGCAGGGTCGACTCGTCCATCAGGCGACTCATCGCTGCAAACCGTCCATGATCTTCCCTTACACCTCGCTCTCCTCTCCACTCCTTCCCTCTGTTGCTTGGCAACGATCTTTAAGAGTGATTTAAAAGAAAAAATAATGCAGCAAATAGATTCTTCTGGGTTTTTAACATTTGGTGAAGAGCGAAACTGAACCCATCACACCCCGTCTGTGAGGTGTAGACGTAGCATCTGGCTCAAGGCCCTTCAGTGAGAACATGGGGGGGTTGTTATTGACGATGAGAGCGTTGAAGAGCATTTCTGCTGTACCTGACCAAGGTTGTTGTGATAGTGTTCACACGTTTATGGGTCTAATAGCATTTGGTTGTTTTTTTTCTGCCCCAAATCTTATGCTGCTTTGACCCCAAGAAGTTTTTTTTTTAATCACAATTCTTGATGATCAAAATAGCATTTCCAGTTCTTCTTTTGCACAAGTAGTAGCTAAGCTAACATGCTAATTGGCTTGTATATGATAAATTCAGATGTTCCTCATTTGTAAGTTGCTTTAGATAAAAGCATCTGCTAGGTCAATTCACCTTTATTTAATAGTGCTTTATTCAATACAGATTGTTTCAAAGCAGCTTCAGAGTAATAAACAAGTAAATAACAAAATCAGTTATGCAAATTTCATCAAATATGACACAAATTCTGCTATTGGGCCGTTCTAAAAAACAACAGTGTTCCGAAGTGTCGTTATTCAGCTTCTGTTCAATAACTGCAAAGTTCATCAATTATGAGTAGAAGTTAATTCTACTGCTTAATTGAAGTAGTTCAATTAAGCAGCTCTACAGAAGGGAAGGTGTTGTTATTTAGCTCAAGTCAGTTCAATGTTGATTCAATTCTGTTCAATAAAATTGTCGGTTGCAAAATTCATCAATCATGAAACCAATTCGATTTAGCTTTGAAGTAGCTCTACAGAAGATGAAGGTGTCAACATCCAGCTCAGTTCAGGTAAATATGTGAAGGTAATTGATAATCTTGCAGGCTAATTCCGCTAGCATTATGTTAAAGTAGTAGGCTAATGGTATAGTAAATTTGTTAGCAGTATGCTAAGTTAGCTGGTTAATTAGTCAGTTAACCAGCTTACAAGCTGATTTTTAGTTTTCGTTACATAATACGATTTGTTACATATTTTAAACAACATTAATCATCATATTTATATAGAGGACATGATGTCAGGTTATAACCTGATTAGGTAAAATAATATTTTATTGGTGTCAGCTTTCCCATATAGAAAACCCTTTGTTAATTTATTATCGGATTAATGTTAATGGAGCAGATCCTTCCCAAGAGTGATGTTGTGATTCTATTATTAATAATAATACACATCTTGGAAAGTAAAGATTAATTATGATAATTATAGTCCTCCACAAAACAAGCAATAAGAAAATGCCTGGTAATTTGGCTTTTATTAGTGTTGTAAATCAGGATAGTCGGTAGTTTACATATTAAAATCTGAACATGGCTCAAAACATTGTGTTCACTGGTTGGAGAATGTTGTTTACCCTATGTCCTGAATTAATTTGTCCTTGAATGTGAGCACAATTACAAAGCATAAAAAGGCCAGACAAAACAAAAAGCACAAAAAAAACTTTGTTGTGGCTTCGGTACATCCAGAGTATGTACAAAATGAGCATATTCATCTGCATAAAATTTCAGAATTTAATAAATAAATAAAAAACAGATCATCATGACATCTGGATAAATGTATTTTGAATGGAGGAGTTTAATTAAACACCTTTTATTATAATATATACTATTATAATATACTATTATAATACTAATATATATATTATTATACTCACTAGTAGGGAATTCTACATTGTATCGCAGATATCCAAAAGAGTATAGTATGTTATGTTATGATCAAGATGCAGAAAGGCATAGGGGATCTAATTGCAGCTTAACTTTATTAAATAACACAAAAAATTGAAATCCAAAAGGTAAATAAAATGAAACTGAAATGAAAATGTAAAATGAAACGACAAACAAAAAAACTGAGAACTTAAGGCATTATATACACAGGATAATTGGACTCACCATGAAACGGGTGTGAACTAATCAATGAATCAAGGTGACAACAAAACAAAAACAGGAAATAATGATAACAAATTAAAAGTCTTTGAAAACGAAACCAAAACACCAACATAGTGTGACAATCCATCTGTAAGATGAAGCTTAATAGAAAGTGGGTCGTTCCACACAACAAAGACCCTAAACACAATCTAAATAAAATCTACAACTAAACGGCTGAAATAGAGGAAATCCTTTGTTTGGAAATACAAAGTCCTGCAGCAGACAACTCAAGTCTACTGGTATTGTCTTGGTTACTGATGTGACCCCCATTCCCTGATGGAAGGAACAGAGACGTTATTTCGACTGACAAATGGGGGTCTCACTTGGATGTTTCAAACTGTTTTTTTTTTTTAAGTTTAGAAAAAGTGGAATTTGCATGCCAAGCAACTCGTAGGCCTAGAATGGAAGTCCTCCATGTCAACGGGATGGAAGGGACAGGGATTACCATGGAGACAGTCGTAGCTGCTATTCCTTTTACGTTGTTGTTTGACGGAAGAGTACTTCGGTTCTAATTTCCCTTTTATTCAGACATGAACAGTGTGGAAGCGTACCTAGTCCGATGGAGAGGGACGCCACGGAGGCCACATCCTACACGTAGGGATGGACATGTGGAAATACACATATGGACTGACCCGTGGGGCAGTGCTACATAAGGAATGACCTCTGCTTTAGCTCCTGCCTAGACAGGGATGGAACTACTACAGATGCAGAGATGGGGAAGAGCAAAAGCTGCCCAAGGAAAAACATACTGTGGATAAATACACACATGGGATTACCAAGGAGGAATCACAACACATGGAGCATCTATGCCAGTACAGGGGGTGACCGAGAGGGCATACACTTGAGTACTAGGGCTGGTGTTGGACAGCTCCGCCACGTCTGAGTGCCAAAGTATGCTTTGGCGAAAACTCAATCCAGGGTTCACCCTTAGAGGGGAATAGTGCTGCAAGAAAGACACAGAGCCAGCCTTCCCGCACATTACCCGTTTGTACCCAGTACACAGGAAGAAACCGGCTCCACCCATAGATTGTAGAATCTCACGAAGGTATAAGGTGTCCCCAGCACACGCAGCTCTGCACATGTCTGCCAAACCGGCCATGCACAGGAGGTGGTAACACTCCAAGTGGAGTGAACCCTCACACCGAAGGGGGCACTGCTCGCCTGAAGGCGATGGCATCCACTATCCAGTGGGCAAACCTCTGCTTGGTGACAGCCTTTCCCTTTCTGCTGACCTCGAAAACAGACAAAGTGTTGCTCAGAGCTTCTAAAGCTCTGCATGCGGTCCATGCAAACACTCAGGGAGCGAACGTGACACAGCATTAGCTGACAGAAAATGCCTGCAGGTCCCCCACCCTCTTGATGGAAGGCGGTCAGGAGTGCTGTCTTTAGAGACAGGATCTTAAGCTCATACGCTGCTGGTAGACCCTTAATTCTTCCACGTCTCGCCCAGAAGCCACACGTTGAGGTTCCAGAGGTCCGGACGTGGGTCCTATATGGTGCCCCGTCCCTGAGAAAGAAAGTCCTTCCTCAGGGGAATCCACCAGGGATGGGCTGTCGCAAGGAGCATCAGGTCTGAAAACCAGGTCCCGGTGGGCCAGTAATGTGCAACTTCAAGACCTACTCCTCGTAGGCTCACTGGGGGAAACGCCTATTTGTGTAGGCCCAGGGGCCAACTGTTTGGAAAAAAGCTTCCGTGCCGAGGGGGGTAAAAGAGCTGGCAGTAGGAGGCAAACAGGTCTATCTGTGCTTCCCGAATTGACTCCAGATCAGCTGGACCACCTGGGGATGGAGTCTCCATTCTTCTGAGATCATGAGCTGTCGTGAGAGCATGTCGGCTGCACGATTGAGCTCACCCGGAATGTAAATGGCGCAGAGCGACCTGAGCCACTACTGACTCCAGAAGAGATGGCAGAGAAGTTAAGACGTGATGTGAGTGTTCAGCACCTTGGAAGTTGATATACACGATCATCACAGTGTTGTCCATCCAGACCAACACACATTGCCCTGATACAGTCGAAGCCAGCACAGGCCGAGCAGCAGTGTCATCAACTGTGGGAAATGTATGTGCCACAGTTAAGGTCCCGTCCAGCAGCCCCGAAGCTGCGTGCCCATTGCATTTAGTGCCCAACCTGTTCTGGAGGCATCTGTGTCACAACAACATGCCTAGACACTTGTTCTAAGGGCACTCTGGCCCATAGAAAGGCAAGGTCTAACCAGAAGGGCTGAAAGTTCAATGTGCCGTGGAACCATACCCATCTTGGGACTCGGCTCTGTTCAAAAAATTTGCAGGTCAAGATCGGCCGTAACCCTCCACCTTCCTTGGGGTAACATCAGAGGCGGCTCTTGCCTTCACGATGAAGTAGCGTCGTGACCACAGTGTCAACATTATTATGCCCCTCGCAGCGAGGGTATGGCATGAACCATACACGAACGCCACAGGCAGTGATCGTGGCGTGGGAAATCTGCTCTTTGTGCTGAAGCGCCAGGGGAATTCCGCTGCATTTACTGTGCATTGCTCTTTTAGATGGCGAAACGGCTGAATGCACCCTCTCCCACCTGCTAGAACCATTTCCGTAGCACACTCTTTCATTGCTAGGTGATTGGAAGAGTGATCGCTGAGCAACCACTCGGCTCTGAAGAAAAAATCTGAATAAGTGGATAATAATAATAATAATAATAATTTGTTACAATTTTATAAAGCTCTTTTTCTGGGACCTCAAAGCGGTTTACATGGAAGGGGGAATCTCCTCAACCACCACCAATGTGCAGCATCCCACCTGGGTGATGTGACGGCAGCCATATTGCGCCCAGTACGCCCACCACACACCAGCTTACTGGTGGAGAGGAGACAGTAATGAAGCCATCAGCCTACGGGGATGATTCGGGAGGCGATGCTGGACAGAGGCCAATGGGCAGATATTATGTGTGCCGCCATCTTATATACCCAATGTATGGTGAGTAGCTTGGCATACCACTCGCCAATTCCATTACCGTTTTTCTAAAAGAGAGACCCCATTTCACAGTCGACATAACGTTGCAGACTGATATGGGGGACAACAATCTTTGAGGTGGGTCAAAGTGCACTTTTAGACAATGCGCTTGATAATCAAACAGGTTACATACAAGTACAATACATTTTGTTGCTCATATCTTCCCCATAACCAGTGTGTCCAAAACACAAAAATAAAATATGCAGTATTTTCCTTTAAAAAAAGCCTTTTATGTATGTATTAATATAGTTTTTAAAGAAATTAATACTTTTATTCTGTAACGATGCATGTAATGGATCAGAAGTGACAGTAAAATTTATAATTTTACAACATACTTATATTTCAAATATTTTTATTTTTTATATATTTTGAACTTTCTATTCATCAAAATAAATTCATTTGCCATCACAGGAAAAAATTACATTTGAAAATATATTAAATATAGAAACCAGTTATTTTAAATTGTAGTAATATTTCTCAATATTCATGTATTTTGATCGAGCATTAAGAGACCTTTAAAAAACATCTTACCCAAACTTATGAACTTTTGCTTTTGCATAATTTGGCCACTTTTTTCTATTACTGTATCATTTTCTGGTATGATATCTTTATTTACATACACTGAAAAAATAAATAAACCATGAAAAAAGCTTAGCTTAGATGATAGGTCAAATTAATGAAGAACTAGAGAAAAACTGTGTCAGACATTGTCACCTTTGTAAATTATAGACCATTATAATCCATGCATCTACTAAAAGACAATGTTGAAGTTCTTTACAATCATTAACATTCATTATGTTATTCTGTATGTTTGTCTACGTGTAGCACCTTATGACCAAAGCAAATCCTCGTGTGTGTAAAACACTACTTGGCAATAAAGTTCCTTCTGACTTCTTAACAAAAGTTTCACTCGACAAGTTAATAATGGGCTTGTTTCTAGGATAATGAAGCCACTAAAACATTTTGTCTCCCAAGAAATCAAGGTTAAGCCAGCAGTCTAAATATTTACCAGTGTGAAGAAGACACTCTCCTGTAATATATTAGGCTTACTTTTCATTCTGATCTCAAGACTACGCTAATGCAAAAATTCTGCAAAAATATTGCCAAAGCTTAGAGAGAAAAACGCAAACAGGCCTCTGTGACGACAACGTTTTTGCTATTATTCATCGGACAATGACTAGCATTGTCTCAAGTGTTTGAGTCAATGTGTCACTGATTGTATCTGTATTGCTAGGCAGGCCAGATTGTGTCACACTTTAAGTCTGCTGGCATGGGATCCGTCATACAGAGCGTCTGTGGGTCAATTCCTGTCATTGAGGGCACACCACAGAGGCAGAAGGAGGTCAGCCAATCACAAAAAGAGTGACCTTTTGCCTCCATCGAGATCACTGTGTCATTTTTTCCTGAGTCATTTACCCCATTCAGAATGAATGACATTGCCTTTATTCAGAGGGATAATGCAGGAAATTGGCTCTAACTTGGCTGAAAGCCCTGGTGAGTAAATGTTGCAAATGATTCCTCTCCCAAGTAGACAGTATAAAATGGTTTTCTTTCAAGCTTTTTTTATGTTAAAAGATGTAAAATGCGAATTAGTCATTCCTGTATGCGTATGTATTCAAACATGTAGAGTACAAATAGAATCCTGTTACACGACAAGGAAAACTCGAGTTTTCCACGTACAGATGACACCATTGTCAAAACAATCCCCCACGTAAACGGCTAAAAACACAGTATTCTGCTGCCAGATTAGATGGCGATTAAACACTATGTACTGAACACGTAATACGCATGTGCATGACGTCTTTAGAGTTTCACGTTTTTGTTGTTTACAAGTTTGTGTTTTCAGGCACTGTTGTCGTGTGAATGTACGGCCAAAACGCATAATAAAGTTTTACGTTTTTAGTTTAAAGCGGTGTCGTTTAAACAGCCCCTTAATGTAAGAGTGACCGGACAACAAACAGAGGGAAAAGAGTACTGGCACAAAAGGTAATTAATGATACACCGCTGAAACAAATGACCTCATAATGACGTGACCATGGTAACAGAGGAGTTGCGGGGAAAAACAAACAAAGGAAGACATGTGACTAATGAAAACAAACTGAATGTCCATTAAAACTAAAACAAACTGAACATAACTATGACACTGAAGAGACGATAAAGAACCAATTTTAATTTAGTTTAAACATTACTGTTTATTGATACATAATAGTTTGTCAATACATAGAGTGCATCAAATACGACTAAACCTTAAATGTGCTTGCTTGATGCTTGACAATAATCCTCATTGGTTCTCATGCATTAAACATGCATGTTTGAGCTTCCATTAACCGTATTTGATGCGCTCATTGGTATGGAATATTTTTTACTTTGAAAATGTTTAGTGCTGCTACCTTAGATGAAAAATGATAGGAATTCTAGAAATCTGAAATCTAAAATATACATTTTTAATTTGAAAGTGGTATGTTACAAGTTTTTTTTTTGTTTTTGTTTTTTTTTTAGACCAGGCAGTCTGCCAAGACCAAATAGGCCTACATTAACACTTCATTAACATGGCAAAACTGCTCAGAGTTGTCATAATTGAAAAAGGGATAATGTCTATTGCAATGTTTAATATGAAAATAAACACATTTGGTTCTTTTGGATGTGTCTTTTATCTTTTAATTACTCGTAATCATGACTGTTGCACTCTAACCATCACATTCTCACATACTTTATACCCATGAACAACCATGTGCAAACCACACCTGTGACTAATTAAACAAAAAATGCTGGAGCTAATCATTTTCAAATTTCTTGCAGTAATGGAGTGATGTGCAGTGACTTTTGGGTAAATTTCCCTCTCCACTTCCTGTGAAGTGATGAATCGATGTTCTGAACAAACTGAACATGTATGCTCCCTTAAAGATTGGAATTTCACAGATGGCAGAAAACCCCGTGAAGTAAACTTCTCAGGCCACTTACGGTTGAATGGAACACATAATGACTCACAGAAAGTACTGCAGGTTTAACACAAGGGAAGCACCGAAAGACGAGTAATGCTGGTAAGGTGAAGAAATGTATTGGACTGATTGTGAAGTTATGGAAATGAAATAGAAAAATGTCCCCATGTTTCTGCTCTCTAAAGAAACTGAATGGTCTCATAATAGATCAAGGTTGATAGCTCTGAACTGCCTTAAACAGAATGTGTATGTGACAGACACTTTTGTTTTTGCCCCATTTTTCATGAGCTGAACTCAAAGATCTAAGACTGTTTCTATGTACAAAAGGCCTACTTCTCTCAAATATTCACAAATCTGTCTAAATCTGTGTTAGTGAGCGCTTCTCCTTTGCCAAAATAATCCATCCTCCTCACAGGTATGGCATATCAAGATGCTGATTAGACAGCATGATTATTGCACAGGTGTGCCTTAGAATGTGCAGTTTTATCACACAGCACAATGCCACAAATGTTGCAAGTTTTGAGGGAGCGTGCAATTGGCATGCTGACTGCAGGAATGAATTTAATGTTTATTTCTCTACTATAAGCTGTCTCCAAAGGCATTTCAGAGAATTTGGCAGTACATCCAACCGGCCTCACAACCGCAGACCACGTGTAACCACACCACCACATGTAACCACACCAGCCCAGGACCTCCACATCCAGCATCTTCACCTCCAGGTCGTCTGAGACCAGCCAGCCGGACAGCTGCTGCAACAATCGGTATGCATGACCAAAGAATTTCTGCAAAACTGTCAGAAACCGTCTCAGGGAAGCCCATCTGCATGCTCATCGGGGTCTCGACCTGACTGCAGTTCGTCATCGTAACCAACTTGAGTGGGCAAATGCTCACATCCGATGGCGTTTGGCCCATACCCAGTGGAGAGGTGTTCTCCTGATGGATGAATCCCGGTTTTCACTGTACAGGGCAGATGGCAGACAGTTTGTATGGCGTCGTGTGGGTGAGCGGTTTGCTGATGTCAATGTTGTGGATCGAGTGGCCCATGGTGGCGGTGGGGTTATGGTATGGGACGGCGTATGTTATTGGACAACAAACACAGGTGCATTTTATTGATGGCATTTTGAATGCACAGATACCATGATGAGATCTTGAGGCCAATTGTTGTGCCATTCATCCACAACCATCACCTCATGTTGTAGTATGATAATACACGGCCCCATGTTGCAAGGATCTGTACACAATTCCTGGAAGCTGCAAACATCCCAGTTCTTGCATGGCCAGCATACTCACCGGATATGTCACCAATTGAGCATGTTTGGGATGCTCTGGATCGGCGTATATGACAGCGTGTTCCAGGTCCTGCCAATATCCAGCAACTTCGCACAGCCATTGAAGAGGAGTTGACCAACATTTCACAGGCCACAATCGACAACCTGATCAACTCTATGCGAAGGAAATGTGTTGCACTGCGTGAGGCAAATGGTGGTCACAGATTTAGACTGATCTTTGAAGAATATTTGAGAAAAAAAGTCTTGGATCTTTGAGTTCAGCTCATGAAAAATGGGGGCAAAAACAAAAGTGTTTGCGTTTATAATTTTGTTCAGTGTAGATAGATAGACAAACAGATGTGGGCATGAAATGGTGGTATTCATTCATTTTAATATAATGTGTCCATTCTTTCCTGTGAAATGAAAGGCAAAAGCTCTGATGTCTTTTATTTATCCACAGGGCCAGCAAGGAGAGCGAATGTTGTTCAACATGAAAACAAAGAATGCTTTAAGAAGGTTTTGCCCAGGGCTTTCAAAAATTAACACAGACATTGATGGTGTCTATCCTATCCTATTGTCTGTCCTATCCTATTAACTTGTCTATGATGAAGAGTGGAAGCCCATGGCTACACTGTATGATGCATAATAATAATGGGAAGCAATATGGCAACCTCAGATATAGGCAACGACTTTATAGTCACTGTGAAGCTGGTGCAGTGTTCATGCAAGTTGTCATAGCAATGCTCTTTTCCCTTATGTCCAACACTGTAGCACAGATTAAAAGAGGAGGTAGTACAAATCAGTTCCATTCTGCTATCCTGAAGAACAGCCAACGCTTAATAAATACGTTCCACAAGAGAAGGTCTGTCTTATGCAAAATTCTTACAATTATGTTCTATGGAAAATCTGTTCTAGTATTCTTGAGCATCTTCTATTCTATGGAAAAAAGCTCCTGAGCATGTTCTGTACTACTATACATCTTCTGTTAAATGCACTATGCTCTTAAAAACAGTCTTCAATGCTAAGTGCTCTTGCGCATGTTTCCTAGAGTGCCACTGTTGGGTTCAAGAAGTAAAAAAATTAATTCATTTCTCCATATGGGAATTAATTTGTAACTTCTAAGTCTGTAAAGAGAGATATACCATAATCTATGAGGTATGTATCAGCTACAGTATATAGCTATATCTGTTGAAGTGGTCAGTCCAAGTTAATGTTTTAAAGTCCCCCAGAAGTCAATAATTGTATCCCTTAAAACTCACCTTTCATCATAAATTATGTAATGAAAGTTTATTCAGAAAATTAAACAAATTATTAATTCCTTAAAATAGCTTTAATGTAATTCTACACCCTTGCCTCATTTAGTTGATGATCGCACAGTGACCTGATTGGTTACAAGGTAGTTTTGTGATGTCAGAAACATCTTGAACTGTCTTTGGTGAACCGGTTTAAGGAGAAAATACTCCCCAATGGGGTTGATTGACTTATGAATTTGCACATGGTTTGTCTTAAATTAAACATATTTTAATTAATGCTTATAAACAACATTAAAAGCTTGATTTTCATCACAGGGGGATATTTTAAAAATCATGTTACAGTGCAAAACAAAAAACAGTGGATTTCCTGGTGAAGAACTACTACATCCTACAGATCCACTAATCATAGAACATGTCAAAAGAGCTCTACAGTGACCGCCCCCCTCCCATAATGCACTGTGAATGACATATTACTTCTAATAAAAGTTTGTAATATTGTTATTCCACTCTGAGCTGGTTGGTTTGGTCCATGGTTTATGATCCCAATGTGAAAAATAGCCTATTATGGAACCAAGGCCACTGTTGCACTCTACACAAAATATTCTTGACCATGTTCTCTCCAATACAGAATGTCCTTGAGCATGTTCTGTTATGCAATATGTTCTTAGAACATTACTTGCAGTGAATTCTTAAGCATGTTTGTTATGTATTTTATTTAACAAAGTTCAGAAGCAACATGTTCAGAAATTCAACCAATCAGCACAAGAGGAATACGACTATATATAGCCATCCCATACATTTGGTCCCGCATACATGTACATTCTTAATCGACTGATACTTCGTGTCTTGAGTGAGTCTTCATTTTAATTGTATTTCTCTGTGGTGCTTTTGATTTTTTTTATGTAAAACTTTTTTATGTGTAAAATAATTGAGTGCATCTTTAATAGTCATGTCAACGGACATTTTCATCCAGTGAGAAGCATTTGTGAAACAAACCGAAGAGATTATTGTTATAACTGAAGTATTGACGTTTAGACTTCATTCATGATAAACATGACCGATACAGACACAACAAAAAGCCCATCCAGACAAAACCGTGGCACTTCAGTCGCTTTGTTCTACAAAACAGTTAAAAAGGAGGAGCGAACATGTCAGATTGTTTAGAGAACCGTTATTCTCCAATGTGATAAAGAGTCCAAGTGAAAGCAGTAGCGCATCTCGCGCGGAGTGCCAATGTGGGTGTTTCATGACGCGCGCGCGTCAATTACAGGTGTCCATTAACCAACGCGCGCTTCACGACCAAGGAATGACGCGGAACACGAAACGCTGTCTGCTTATCCAGGTAAACATTAGTGAAGACACTAAAAACACACGCATGTAACGACAAGTCTGATGTTAACATTATGTGCCACTGACAACTACCGCAACTTTATATGGATTGAGTCACGTCCCGAGCATTGAAACGGTGTCACGCGTCTGAAACATTCGTGACTGGAAGACGCTTATCATGTAAGTACGAGCTTAAAGCATATTTGTTTCTATTTGAAAATTACGAACAGACATAGGTGGTTAAAGGCAGTATATACAAATTTTAGTATACACCCAATAAAAGCTGTCTAGCTAAAAGATTTTCAAGTCCTTGAATGTTGTCGTTTACTCTTTGTAATTTAAAATGTGGTGTTCATCTGTGATTACATATTGCGCACATTTCTCCACAAACATCACCCACCTGAGAGGCTGTATATCATCACTGCTATATTAAACGATCGTTTATTTATGGATTTATTCATTTATTGTGATGATTGGGCATGGACATATATATTATAGCTTACCAAACACTGAAAACTGTGTTGTAATTAAAGAAACACAACACAGCCTTTATTTTATTTGTAAACATGTTTCTTAGTTATGTGATAACAGATTTATATTTTTTATTCTTATGAAACGTATGCAATAATATGCTTTATATCAATGACAATTTGTTAATAGGGGCATCATTGAGGTTAGGCAAAGTCATATTTCTTCCTCAGTTAAGTAAAAGGCGATGACAGCTTCCTTCTCATTCATATAATGAGATCCAGTGTTTTAAAAGAGTTCTCTGACCATTCCTATAAACTGAATGACTATCAATGTATGTTAAACAAAACCGAATGTAACCACTTGATCAGAATTGGGGTAACCATTTTATTGACCAATATTAGCATGGAATTGTCCCCAGTGTAAAGCAGCTCTAGTTCCTCAGGTAATCTATAGGTCATGTCCTCCAAAATATGACATAGCTGAATTTGTTTTTAAGGCAGTGTGTGTAAGCAATCGGAAATGGATGACCACATTCAGATGGGAACATCAGATGCCATCAGTGATAATGACACAGGACAAATAATTATTCTGCTTCCTCAAGGTCAGCAAGATCTCGGATAGAGATGTGAATGTGTGTAGGAAATAAAGCTTTTACTAGATCATCTCAGAACTGGTTACATAAGTTGTCTTAATCTTAGTGATAAAATGGCATATTTATTTGTCGGCAGTCGAGAGCTCTCATTAACAGCTGAAGAGGTGCCATGTTGAAAGCCATCATTAATGTTCAAAATACATTAGTGAATGAAAACTTACTCTGTTAACACCATTTCTTTACAATCTTTTTTTCTGGAAAACTATGTGTACTACCACTCTCTCAATGTATGAAATTGATACTTACCCCCTAAAGTCATTGTGTGAGTTGTGCTTGAACAGCTGAGGTTAATTATGAAATAGGCCATTGTGTGTGAAATATGAAGGGTCTGTGTTTTGAAAATATGACAAGTTCATAACTTATGACGGTTGCCCCCTTCTATGTTCTTTCCCTTTGTTGAGCAGCGTGACTGCTGGTGTCCTCTGGAGATCTAAAGAGCCCTGATCTGCTCAGCGGAGGATCACAACACAGGAGGAGACCCAGGCACTGTGAGACGTTAGCTTTCCCTCATTGCACCAGCTGTCAGGAAAAGAGCATCTGCAGATATTAATTTCTCTTGTGAAAGGGCCCCTGGAGGACCTTCAGAACGTGCCCCTTCAGTTTCTCTTTTGCAATATACCGGACATCTTGCGTTTTCGTGGAATGTTCTTCAAGTGAAATCAGGTCACTTTCTTTGACCTCCGGCCTGTGGGAAATCTTTCCGTTTTCTGAACTTTGAAAAAATGAGCTCAGTAAAGACTTGCCTAGACTCCTAATGGTTTTAAACAACAGGATTCATAGAAATATGATAGCTATGGTCTGTTGGTGTGCTTTGAGACTTGGTGCGTGAACTCTAAGACTCAACCAGCAGGTCTCCTTAACACTTTACATCTTCCACTGGATCCTGGAGGGCACACACTTTATCAAGGTGATCATCATGGTGATGTCGCAGGGGACCTATACGTTTTTGGCATGCTTTGCCGGCTTCTGGCTGATCTGGGCTCTCATTGTCATGCTTTGCTGCTTTTGCAGCTTCGCCCAGCGCAAGCTGAAGCGGCGGCGTGAAGAGAGACTGAGAGAACAGTGCCTGCGGGCACTGGAGATGGAGCCTTTAGACTGCACCGGAGGAGGATACCCTCCTAGAGAACCCCCTCAGTTCTGCCCTCCACTTCAAATGATGTCTCCACAGCTGCCTGTTACACACAGTCTCCCTCAAGCAAACTGGACCGTCTCTGAAGGTAGGACGTTCAAACAAGCTCAATCATCCAATGCATCTTTATCTGCAATCAGGGCTATGGTGACTATTTTGATTGAGGAGGCATGTAGAAGCTTCTACATTCATCCACCCACCCACATTTTCGGAAGAAAATTGTTTCTTTACAAAGACCCATGACTTAAAAATCCCAATGAAATCAAAATGTGAGACTTTTAGACCAAGTCATTTAACAACTCTTAGCAGAATAAAAGCAAAATAAAACTCAAAAAATGACTTGACCTTTGAAATGACAAAATGTTTCGAAATGTCCTTCTCCAGCTATCTGGTTAGTTGCCGTCATATAATTTAATGTGACCTTGGTCAATTTTCAAAACGTTCTATCACCCTTTCCTTCTAATGTTTATTATCTCTTAGTTATTAATCTACGAGAATGTATTTTGTAATTTTATTGACTTTAATATGTTTCAAGGTTACAGGTATGTTAAACACCTTTCACCTTTCTGACTGTTACCCCCTCCTTGAGGTTCTAAACAACATCCACTAAACTCAGCACAGTCCTTTAGCCTGACTTAGTGGCTACACCAGCTCCGTTTTCCTTGAGAACAGCATGATACTGGTCCACCTGCTAGACCAGCACTATATCAGCATAAACCAGCTTGAACAGACATGAAATGATGAAAAATATTATGCTGGATTTTTCAGCAGGGTTGTCAAGACAGTGTCAGTAATTGTCTTGATGATCTTAAAATGTCCTATTAGAATTATCATCTTTCAAATAGCAATCTGCATAATCCAATAACCAAGCAGAGGACTCTACTCCTTTATTACCTTTATTGATACATTAAGCATGTTGTGTTTTAACACTGTTTACCAATCAACAAAGATCGTCCATCTCCTAAGGGCTGTACAACTGAAAACCTTGACTCCTCACACAGTGTTGGCAGCCCTCACTGCATTCTTTCATGTATGACATGGTAACAGTGAGTCTTGTGTGGGCGTTGTGTAGGCAGACGAGTACAGCACTGAGCTAGCAACAGCTAGAGCCGGGCTAATCGTGCTTTGGCTGCCAGAGATGGTGGATCCCCAGCCATGGGCAAAGAATGTCACTTTAAACCTGTGCCAAACACACAGGATGGATGACCACACATTGAAACAGGGCCTGAGTAATAAGTCAGCTCATAAAAGAGTAAGAGTCGGAATGGATTCTGCTCTTTAAAGGGACTTTGTATCACTTTACAACAATAGACTCATCATGTCCCCTGTGACGCATTGAGCACCAAATGAGAAAATAGTCTTTGACTTTTTTTTTAAAGATTTTAATTAAGTAAACTTTCCCCAAAGATTGTATTTAATGAGAAGTACAAGTTTCAAGCTAGAGTCACCATCAAATGACTTCTCTGCTGTAACACTGTCCTTGAATAGCTTCACCAGCAGGGATAGTGTTAAGAGGGGTGTATAATCATTGACATGTGCTTGACCCCTTCATAATGAACCACTTCTACAGTTCAATACTAAATTCTACTAGATGAATGAATGAAAAAATACAGTTTTAGATGATGTTGTGAGCAGACCTGAAACTATAGGGTGTCTGGAATTGACCTACCATATGAACTATTTAATGGTGCTTGCTAAGACAAACACAACTATTTCTTTAGCAAATACATAGACATGAATGTTATTTTAAATCATTCAGCTAGCCTGGACTGGCCATATCTACTTGGGACCCTAAATAGGACAAGCTGTTTGAAGAATAGATAGATGGATGGACATATCTAGGTATCTGAATATGATTGAGACTTAATGGAATACAATACACAACTATAAAAATGTTATAATTTTTAATGAAATCTGAGAGCTTTCTGTCCCTCAATGACAGCTACGCAACTACCACTTTTAAGCCCCAGAAAGGTAGTAAAGACATCATAAAAGTAATCCATGTGACCCAAGTGGTTTAACCTAAATTTTATGAATTCTTTTTGCGCATGATGTTTTATTAACAAAGTTCAAGAGGGGCACGTTCAGATAATTAACACGAGTGGAGAACATTCAGTGAACCAATCCAATTAACGGTAAGAGGCATATATACAGCAGACTAACCTCTGTTCATTGACAGGTTTATCTGCATCCCTCCACCACCCCTTCTCCACTCTTTTAGTTCTAACTATTCCTACCACGAGAGGAGTACTCTGGGTTCGGGCCATATTCTGATCTTGGAGCCCTCCCCCGGACAGCACGCCAAATACGCACCTTTACTCTATCTAATTATATGTAAGTGTGAGAGTAGACGTTGTTACATGAACGTGGGTTGGGGATTCATATTTTGTACATAAAGTGGTAAATTATGTTTTTTTTTTTCACAAACAAAGCACTCGCGTCGCTTCATATAATTGAGGTTAAACCACTGGAGTAACATGGATTACTTTGTCTTTACTACCTTTCCGGGGCTTGAAAGTGGTAGTTGCGTAGACTGTCAATAGAGGGACAGAAAGCTCTCAGACTTCATTATTTTCATTTGAGTTCCAAAGATAAATGAATGTCTCACAGGTTTAGAACGACATGAGTACGAGTAATAAATGACATCATTTTTGGTTGAACTGACCCTTTAAAATATCAAATATGTTTGATCTCCTCCGACTGGATGGATTCATAGTCTGAAGCAAAAAAAAAAAAAAAAATCACTGTCCGTGTCCATCATACTACGTGATTTTCTGCATTATATTTTAACTTTAACATACAAAAATATGCTGACTGGCTCTGACTTGTGTCTAAACTGCAAATAGTGGCAAAAATTATGTAATGTACAGCCACCCAGAATACCCTTGCAACCACTCCTTGGATGGGCAAGCACCACTCACATTGTCTTGAGAAAATGAAAAAAAGGTTTTCTCAACAATTTGGGTTAAAAGTGCAGTTTAAGAAGCACTGCCTCCATTTGCTGCAATCCTATATCAGAACACATGATAATTAAGAAGTGCTGCCTCTTAGCACTGCTAGCCTCTATGACTTTTTCAGGTTAGCTTTCATCTTCCATTCTAGTAAAAGCACAAATGATAGGGGGAAAACACTGCCTAGTCACAGGCAAACAGTCTCTCTAAACTCAATATGCTGGTTTATCACTTCTTTTCACAAAAGAAAATCTATCATAGCTTTCATCTTAGAGTGAGAGGTGACATTGGAGGAAATGATAAAAGCTTCAGTTCTTCTACCCTCCCTTGATAAAATATACCAAGCCCTTATTTATGTTGTCTAATGTCCTCTGATAACTTTTTTCATCTGATAAATGTTTAATGATGTCTAGGCTGACTTGGAAAAAGAAAGGCCCACAATATATTGGGGTCATGTGGCAACAGTGATTATAAGCAACTAAAACCTTGCATGTTTGGTGCAGCTTGCAGTGTTCTTTCTGTTCCTTGCTGAACCATTTGTTTTTTTCTCAGCAGACACAGATGTCTTTGGAAAACCTCCATGCTACGAAGAGGCTGTATTGATGGAGGACCCACCGCCCCCTTACAGTGAAGTTCTGTCGGACCCTAGGGGAGGAACTTACACCAAACCTACAACCAGGTCCTCCAGGGAGCACCAAGAGTCTGAGACCAGCAAGATGGCCCCTGTGACAGTGTTTCCCGAACGTGGCTACTCGTCCCTCATTCGCCTACCTTCGGCCAGACGCTGGGACTCGCTGGGGCACCTCCTGTCCACCATGGACCTCAACCACAACAACCTGCCAGTCGAGCCCCAGGCCTCTGCCATCGCCACCATGCCTCGCGAGGGCCGGACTCACACAGACTTGGGCTTGAGGGGACTCCGCAGTCTGGATCAACACTATGGTTTGCCCACCGCCTTTCCCCTTTTGGGTCGAAGCACAGCGGTATGAGCCCACAAAAATAGACCTCACAATGCTGAGTCATATGTGGTTTGAAGAGTCTGCCAGAGGCGTTTCGAATGCTGTCTTTTGGGGGCAGAATCGGTTGAATCATCTTTGTTCAGGGGTTCATTTGCAGATCCATCACAATAGCTTCTCTCTCTCGTCCTCTTTGCTCTCCATGGCATCCTCGGCTGATGCAGAGCAGCAGCTATTATGTGAACGCTGTTGCCATGGCTCCCAGGAGCTGTCTGCAGCCCACCAACACCTCGCCCCTCACGTCCTCTCTCATCTGCGGCTCACTGATATAATACATATGACATTTCAAACCCTGTCTTTGTGAAACAGGGTAAAACACAGTAGTGTGACATAGCGAAATGACAGCGGTTGCTCTGTATTGTAGCTACACAATGCTGCTCAGCTGTACAAAATGTTTTTTCATAAACTGGAAAACAATACCTGGCATCTCTTTCTGGATTCTGTGCCAGTTCCTTTCTCGGGAAGGAGTCTGAACTTTGGGGGTGGAAAAGCTTCAAAGCAATCTCAAATTGTTCCTCTAAAGGAAGTTGTTGCCTGAGGAGTTGCAATTTTTTGAAAGATAGCTGTAGTTTCCATTGGAAAAAGTTGTCTCTCACAGCTTTTAATACATTACCATGCGGGTACACAGAGAAACTGCCTTTAATTTCATGTCAGCAGTACTATTCTCTTTTTTACAGATTCTGAATCTCTGTATGAATTATGATTTTTTTTTTTAAAAAAGTATATATTAAATTCATCCTCCTGAAATGCTCCTCAGATTTATGATAGCACCTTGTTTGTAATTACCTGCGAATGGGATTTGTCAGCATTTTCAAGCATCACCATGTTGCCCACGGTACTTCCTGCTGTTGTTGCAGCCACATGTGGGATTTCTGGCATTTATTTAACAAACCGCATTTATTTAATAGTGCTTCTCCAAGTAAGACCAACTGAATCCCTTTTGCTAGGCTGTTTGAATTCTTTCGTAATCAATGTGGTGATTGCTGCATTGTGAAAATGCTTGAATTATTTTTTTTCCCCTTTTACTGCCATAATTTCTCTTATGTATGTTTCCGTGCCCTTAAACGATTCTACCTCAAATCCATTTAATGGCTGTCTTTGTCAGTTTCCCAGCATATAACACTGCTTCCATGCATGTGCTAGATGCTTTCAAATGACATTTGATTAAAATAAGCTCTATTTTGGCAATGTGAAAAAGCACTAAGCAGTGTAAGTGGGCACACACTGCTTTTACTACATCATAGTGATGTCTTTGCTTCGTTTTTTTTTTTTTTTTTTAATTTCGCAGCCGTTACTAGAGCGCCTGAAAATAACAAAAGCATAAAGGAAACGTACTTCCCACAACCCACGTTATAAAGACTTGGTATATGAGGCATTGTTCCCTCCTTCATTATAACCTGTGCAGAAATTAAATAATGCAATTAAATAAAGAATATAATATTTATTATTTTTTATCCCTACAAAGATAAAACGATGCCCATGTCAAATGTTTGGAAATCAAGCACTGCTTTGTTATAGAAATGACAGAATGAAGGTGGGATCAATGGACAAATGGATTATTTTGAAAAGGTTGAGGAGGAAAAATGCCTTCTCAAAAAGTACACCATACTCTCTTTTTTAAATAAAAACAAGAACTTCCTGAAAAAACGACAACTAGAACTAACCTTAAATAGACAAATATTGATCAATTTAGGAGAAATATCCATATTCTGCACAGACTAAAAATACATAATTGTACAAAGACAACCAATGAAATTTACTACACCTTAATGTCATTTCAAAAACACCCTCTTACTGCAAGTTACGACATTCAACGTGACTATAGCCCCCAAATTAATATGAGAAAGGTTTGATTATACTATTGGGAGATTATAGTTGTTTGAAAATGAGTGTATATGCTTTTCCCTCTGTGTTTTATATATTCAGTTACATCACAACCGAAGCTAAAGACAGAGATGTAAACTACCTTCTCTCTGCCAGTAATGTGTTGCTATGCGACCGTAGCAGAGCCGTGTGAATCTGTTTGCATAGATGAAGTGAGCAGTTCCGTCACTGCACTGGTACACAGCCTTCTCACATCCACTATGATAAGTGGACTGTGGACTGCAAATTAGCATACAGTACGAGACATATTATGTACCAAATGTACCCCGTTTGTGCCATTTTCAATGAAAGCCGTCATCAAGAGGCTCTGGTGCATCAATCAAAAGGGTTTATGTTGAGCAAATCTCTTTTGATCTGGCAAGAGTCTCAATTTAAGCCCAATTTTGTTCCTATTTCACACTAGATTTACACTCCAGATTTTCTATAGCGCATTTTCTTTTCTTGTCACTTGAACTGTGAATGGCAAACTGTGAAAGTGTATCATGCAATGTTCATGTAGCGTGCAAAGTGTGCTTGCGTGTGCGGACACAATAATCAGAGCTGTACTAATTCATAGCTGCTATATATTTCAATGTTCATTTGAGGATTTTCGGTTAGTTTCTGGAAATATAGACGATACACAAACAGGGCCAGTGAATGTCTAACATATTTGAAACCTTAAATTTATGAATGTTTCGCCAATCATTATTACAGATTCGGGTCTTAAGCAACCCGGATCTATCTAACACGGGTGGATCTCTAACTGACGCAATAGTATTAAACTCCTGATATTAGAGTAACTATTACAGAAGAATAAAATAAAGCATATTTTGTTATCTTGGAAGCTTGGAATTGTTCAGTTTAAGCAGGTGTTTTATACCATCATCACTGTCCTCATCAGAGCTCTTTTCATCAGTACATTCAGCATCTGGCTCATATTCACAATCCCAACCATATTCTCAAAGATTGTTTTCAACATCTTCAAAATCAATATTTCGATCGCTGACAGCTTCTTCACCAGACCCACCATCAAGTGACAGTGTGACTAAAATTTGATTGCGTTCAGTACTTTCTCTGTAGTAAATCACTGAGCCATTTCAAGAGTTGCTGATGATACTTTCTATTCTTTTGTTTTCTGCCTGCCTAACTATGAGTGAAACGTCACTCATCATTGTGTATCAGACATTGTCACCTTGTGGAATAAAGGTGAATTGCACTTAATTAAGCCATCAAAGATTCAATTATTGTTGTGCAGAAAAATATATTTGTTACACACCTGATCGTTATCGACCCTATACAATTTTTTACGAAAAATGAATGGGAAAACAGGCATTCTTTTATAATTTATATTATTATTCTTGTTACACTGTGTATAATGAATTGATTGAGGAATACTAAGAAGGTTGATGTCTAACTTTAAAAAATGAATGATGAGGAGGGTAGTGAATGACGTCCCGGGTAACTTTCGTCTCAAGGTATGCGTTTAAGGGAGGTACAAAGTCTTAAGTAATAGGACACAGTTTAAACATTTCTGTGTCCAGTTGGTTGCAGACAGAAAAACGTGAAAGTACACAAGTTTTCTGAAGGATTTTTAAGTATTTTATTAACATACATAAGCACATAGCATGTCACAAAAGATCTTGTGCTTGTTTCAAAAACAGCGTGTGAGAAGCGGACGGAAAAAAAAGGAAGGGATAGAAAAAAAAATATTAAAAAAAGAACTTTCAGGAGTCGCTAAGCCTTGCTTCAGGGGCAAAGAAGAAATGACTGTAGTAGAACAGCAGTAGTAATAGTAATAATAGTAGTGGTGGTAGTAGTAGTCTCCTAGTAGTTTGAGGGAGAAAGAGAATAATAATCACTACTAAGGAGGTTGGAGGGTGAACAGGAATACACGGAAGTCGTTTCAAAAGGGGCTAAGTTACTGTTAAAGATGCGGGTTACTTCCTATTAGGTTTCATACTGACAAACCATGTTTTCTCTCTCACCAAAGAAATGCAAGAAACCCAATTCAAACATACGCCACCCCACGTTTTTCATGAGTGGTGAATCAATACATGTTAGTTATTGTAGTACATTTTACATGAGAACAAAATTAAAGATATTTACAGAACAATACTATTGGTTAAGTCTTATTGCTCGCCTTTTCACTCAAAAAAAAAAAATCATTTGTAATGTAAAGCCAAGATGTGGCTTTTCAAAATGACTAAGTATGAGGAAGACAGTGGGTGGTGATAACTTGGCAGTTAAGGATGTGGGTTGGTACAACAAAGATTACAGTTTGAGTCAGTCTTGAGTTAGTGAGATAACCTCTCACCATTCTGCCCTTGAGCAAGGCCATGTGTCCCTGCACTAGTCCTTGTGTAAAAGTCAGTTACAAAATCCAAATTTGATTTGAAGGGTTGAAATAATTTTAGGTTAAAAAAATGTCTAGACGTCCATAAGGGTAACATCACTCTGACCAAAGTCCTGGATAAAGCAAAAAACATTTTTAACAAGCAAAAAAAAATAAAAAAAAATACAAGGGTCATATTAATAGTATATTTCAATAATGGGGGTTACCAGGGTTTGAATTGTGTAATTATTAGGAGTTTCTTTCCCTTGGAGCGTAGAACTAAATGGTTCAAAATCACACCTTTCATAATCATACTCTATGCAAGTACACAAACACAAATGCTTCAGTTTTATTCGCTAAAATGTGTTAGAAGAATGCAATTCAGCCACAAGGGGCGCTGTAGCCGGCATCAGCATAAATCATCCCCTGTAAAACACTGAATCCTGATAAGCACTTAACTTGGATAATAGCAATCTGAAGGGAATTATTTTGGCTTCTTAAAGGGATAGTTCACCCAAAAATGAAAATTCTATCATTTACGACATCTGCATGTCATAGTTGCATGTATGACTTTCTTTCTTCTGTAAAACAAACACAAAAGATTATATTATTTACGGACACCCAAAAAGGACATGGTGAGGAAAAAAAATATGAGATGGGAGAAAAAAATTATTTGGCAATGCTTTTGCGTTCTCTCGCTAATGTTTCCGTTCCCCCGAGAAACTCTGAGTTTTGCGAGTGAACGCAAACATTTTGCAAAGGTTTTGCAGGTGCACACAAAACCATTCCCATCTCATATATTTTGTTTTTACCACCATGTCTCATGTCCAAGGGACATATTTTTTAAGAATGTTGGTAACCAAACAGCTTGTTCCACTGTTTGGACATAAATATCTTCTTTTGTGCTCCACAGAAGAAAAAGTCACACAGATCTGAAGCGAAACAAGGTCGAGTTTTTGTCTAACTATCCTTTTGAGTACTGAGGTCTGTTAACGCCACAGTAAGGCCGCATGCTAACATCTGGAACTGCGAGCTTGCACTGGCGTCGACGCTTGCGTACTTATGTAGAATATCTTTCAGGCCTGAACCTACCCAATAATAAGGGACTCTCTTCTCCCTTTGCCTTTAAACTAGATGCACACGCATACAGTATATGTACACACACTACCGCATATATAACTAAAACAATTCCCAAAGGAGTTCACTACAATTGTTATTGCCTAAGTTTCTCAACAAATCAAAGCTCTATTGCAGTTGTTCATAAAAAAAACAAACGTCAGTTTCAGCCATTGTTTATACACATTGTCTCATATGTAGTCAAAATATACATATGCCACTTGGCGCTAAAGTCCTAAAAGGCTGTTACACCGACACGTCATACTCAAAATAATTGGCACAACACAAAATTGTTTCATAATCACATATAAACCCCCTTCATTTTCCATTTGCTAAATACGACCGACTCAACTGAAGCTAAAATCGAGTTCTGACATGCCTTTGCTTGGACGAGGGGTGAAGGTTCGAAAGCAAAGACCCTGTGGGCATAACACTCAAACACATGTGATTCAACTAAGCAACTAGGATTGTGGGGAACTTGATTGAAGCGCTGAGCAGACCTAAGCTCGGCGTTATTAAGGAGATAGAAACTAAAACGGAATCTAATCTGCTACTACACACACCTGTTAGGCACAGGGATCCATACAACACAGGTGAGCGCTAGAGACGCACTGTGCTATACTCTGCATAGCAAAAAGAAAAAGAGATCGAAATAAATAATAAACACACTCTCACACACATACACGAACCGAAAGCGCTCACACCCACTGGCATCTTTAACAATAACCCGAGTCCTTTTCTTCTGTGGCTAATATTGTTGTTGTTTTTTTTCTCTAAAACATTTTGATGCAAGACTTCAGTAACTGTTGTAAAATCAGTTTTCACAGAGGCGTCGCCTCGGTTTCCCTCGGCCGCTCCTAATCATCATCTTCCATCACCGGGTCTGTATCCCAGCACGTAATGTCGATTTCTGCAGAAGACAAAAGACAAACACCTTATATTAGGATCTATTTTTATGGTGGGATGCACCGTAACGACAGATAATGAAGACATTAGTGTTGCTGTAACACTGTGAACAGAAAAATGTATCATGCACACATGTTAACATTTGCACACATGCAAAATTTACAGTTTTTCTCTTTTGGATGTCCCCTCATGCACTAAGGGGTGTAGACAAACCAGGCCTTTTAAACTAAAACCATAAAAAAACTTTTGTTTAAAATAAAATGAACTTTAAATGAAACTATATATACACTGTATATATATACACATACATACATACACACACACATATCTATACACCGTTATGGTGCCGGGTCAATGTAATTTTTACATGCAGTGCTGAATTTTTTTTATTACTTGAAATAAACATTAACTGAAATAAAATAAAATATTTTAAAAAACTTATTTCAGCAAGTTTCTCATTTTCATTTACAGTGGTTTAATACTACAATAACTAAAACTTAAATAAAAAAATAAAAACTATAGAGACATATTTAAAAAAAAACATTGTAAAATAATGAAAACAGAAAATATAAAACAATAATAATATCTCAAGGGATACTAAAATGACACTGATACAAACATTTGTCCAAGAAATCTCTTTAAACTGACCTCCCCATTAACTGTAAATACCATTTACATTTGATTATCAATAGATGTGAACTAAAGGTTATTGGCTACTTAAAAAAAAAAAAAGAACGAGCCCTTCATTATGTCCCACCCAAACTTCCTGTTTCCCGTCAAAACAGAAACATGAATTGCGTTGATTAAACCATTTCATGTGCTTCAATCTGCAGCGATCTCACCTGGTGGTTTGTTATAAAAAACTGGTGTTGGGTTGACTTTTGCAGTGCAGTCTTCTGACTGGGCGAAATCCTCCTCCTGTGATTGGCTGAAGTAGCCTTCACTCGCCTGCATAAATGCAAACATATGATGGCTACATGTAAACATATAAAGCTCCTCTGCAAGCATAGTGTCCTGAATATGTGTCTTTGGCATTACGATAATGTCAAATATAGAAAGTATATGCTGCCATCTAGTGGCAAAATAAATATCACACATAAGTAAATAAATATAGGAGATTGATAGGCTGTTTAACAGACCTGGGTCCCTTCTTTAAGCAGCGAGTCTCCATTGGTCAGCAGCAGCTGTCCGTCATCCATGTCCTGGCTGTCAGAGCCGGACGCGTGCTGGAGGGCCTGCTGGTAACTCAGGGTCATCTGGTGGGGTCCCGACACATCCACCAGGCTGGAGGGCTCGTCTTCAGGGCCGGTGCAGTAGGGGGTGTCAGGCACCTCATCGAAGCTCATGAGCGGCTGCGGGAGAGCAGGGGAGGAGCCGGGGCAACGGGGCTCCGGGGTGTCCTCCATCAGGTCCATGATGTGGGCGGGGGTCTGGGAGGGGGCCGAGGCCGGCGCTGGGCTGCTGTCCCACAGGTCTAGCAGGCTGTCATCTGTGCTGCGGGGCTGGGGGGAAACACTCGGAGAGGTCTTGCTGAAGCCAGATTCCTGCACTGGAGTTTGCTTGGGAGTGTCAAAGCCTTGAGGAGGAAAAAGGACAATTAGGAAACACTCATGAACATGAACAACAATTTTTTACTGCTTTATATATGAAATGAACTAATTGAATAATTGATGATCTTTACAACGGGACTGAATCTACACTGAACTGACTTCATCTTAACAACAGCTGAAATGCATTATTTTCCTGTTGTCACTGACAACATTGTATAATGTATTGTATAAAACGCTATTTAAATAAAGGTGACGACTATTATGTTCATGTTAATTACATTTATTTGTAAAGAACAGCAATAACACTTTCTATGAAACCTACAATGCGAGAGAAAAAAACATTTACGGAATTTTGAGTTTGCCTTCTAAAGAAAATTTATTATTTTACTTTACAGATAATATTGTAATAACGTCTTTGGATTTTTACCACAGTGAAAATATGAAATTATATTTATGACACTTTAATAATGTCAAATCTGGTTAAAATTCACAGAAAGTCGGTCCTTATATGTAAAAATAAAATATTTAAGGTATATTTGGGGTTTCTTGGCATCAGAGAGTCGAGTAATCTAATCTCAAAAAATATATATTTCATGTGATAAAGTATTTAATATCATTCAGTCAATATTGGGTTAAGCCAACTAAAGTCATTTTTAAGGGTCAAATCAGATATTCAGGTAACAGTGGCCCATTTGCACCCTTTTACAATATATAAAGGTTTTCATAACCCCACAATATGTAATTAATTATGCAGTTCTAATATACAATTGCCTATTTACACTTATTTATGGTTATGGTACCTAAAAAAGTAGGTAACGCTTTATTTTACAGTGTCAATGTTACATGCAGCTACTATAGTAATAACTATAAATTATGAACAATGCAACTAACCCTAAACCAAACCAAACCCTAATCCTATAGTAAGTACATGTAGTTTAAAATCACATCCACGAGAAAGTGGATTCAGTACTGAATTACACTGTAACAAAGACACCTTAAAATAAAGTGTAACCAAAAAAGTATAATTAATTTTATTACACATTATTCAAGCCTACACAAGACATTTAGTGTTTATAATGTGTTTTAATATATTCTTTGAAAGTTTTATAATTCACTAAAAACAACTTTAGATACAGCATAAATACATGCTTGTTATGAAAAGGAAATATATGAAGCCTTTGATATAGAACAACTCTTCATCTTACTCTCATCTTAAAGAAGCATTCATGGCCAAATCAAAGATATTTATGGGTCTGTTTTCTTCCTGTTCTGATTATGAGCAGTAAATAGAGCCCCGGTGAAGTGCTTTTCTTAAGTGCAGTCAGCGTGGACACACACGAGCTGAGAAAGTCAGTCAGCTGAAGGCAAACACAACCTGGACAAACAAAAGAGCCCCAGGCTGCATCACAGGGGCCGCTTTGCATGCGTTAGATCATTCTGTGGGAGCAATAACAGCCACACATCTGTCCAACTTATTGAGCTGATGAGATTCAACATTTTATATCCCAAATAGTCTTTGCTGACTTATTAACTAGTTTTCTGGAGGACATGGTGGGAGATTCTTTTTTGGGATCTAAACTATTATTATTTAAAATAGCACCGCTGCTTTATATATTAAAGGTCTGTGGATCATTTTCTTTCTGTCTCCAAAAGGCTCAACTTCTGTGGTGTACTGAAGCGCCGTAAACCCACATGTAAAATACCACAAAAGGATAAAAAAGATGATACTAAGGGCCAGATTTACAAAACAGGGCAAATAAGCATGAGTGCAATTTTTTATTTAAAAAAATTTAAATGAATTTAAATTAGCGTCTGGTTTAAGACATGCTTTTTTTGGCGTGGCAAATAATGGTGCAAATACCAGTAAATTGACTAGCGCAAACTTTACTAAATTACCTTGCATGATTCATTTAAATACCCATAAATGTTGCGTCTGAAAGGAAAACTCCTACAAATGCATATGCAATAAGGTCAGCCGCCAGAACAACAAAAAAAAACTGTCATATTTTTTACTGCGTGTCTTTAGTAAATCCTGGCAGTTGTTTTTTTTAACGCCAAAAGAGGGTTTGCACTGGAGCAAGCTGTTAGTAAATCTGGCCCTATATGAAGATTTTTAAGGCCTTACCAAACTCCTTTCGAAAGAAGTCATCTTTCTCCTCCTGAATGGCGATTTTAGGGATGGGAGTGCATCCAGTGGTCATGCTGCGCTCGAGCATTCCTTCGGTAGAGTCATCTGAGACATCAAAAACAAGGTAAATGTTTGATGTCGTTTGATAATCTCAGGCAACACATGCCAGACAAAATATCAATCACAACACAGATGACAACATTTACAAATAGTCTGAAAGGATTGCTATCAATGCCAAACAACAGCAAGCAGTGTTTTGTCTGTCAAAAAGTGAATCGTCCACGGTGTTCTCATCAACGATTGTGACATTAAAACACAGACATGCCACTGTGACCATGAAGACACAACACAGTGTGCAGCACAGAAAAGGAGTTCACAAATTTACAAATGCATGTAGTTTTCTGAACATGCACTCAAGAATGATGTTTTATTAAAAAAATGTCTTATACTCATAACAGCTAAAGCAAGCTGAAAAAGGTTTAAAAAATTTTTTTATAAGTGACAGGTGGTCGATATAAGACAAGATTTTAAAATTACAATGTAAAAATGCAGAACAGATCTAGAACCAATTTGACTTGTTCATGCAATTTTTAGGAAATATCTAATGATAACAACCCACTGGAAAGAACAATCACAGATGAGTTCTCTTTAAAATCTCAATTCTTTCTCCTGGACAGTAATGATATTTAATCGACAACAGATTTAATTTCTTACAATCTCCCCAGACAGCAACATAGTGTCGGCCGAGATCCGGCCCACATTTGGTACGCTTTGAATCCACATGTACTATGGCCCAGATCTGGGCTGACACTATGTTGCTGTCTGGGTCAGATATAGTCGAAGATCTACAGTAAAATATCACAAATTGTGCTCAGGCTTGCAGAGACTTCAAAACATCTGCAATCAAAAGTCAGAGATTTCAAACAGTAGTCAAATTTATTCAAGATCAAAGTATTAACAATCGTCTCATTTATTTCTGTTTTATAAATTTGAGACAAAATTACTTTTGAAAAAACATTCTGAAAAGTCATGTCTCCTGAGCTCTGAAAGAGCAACTTCTGAAACACAGAGCAATTCCAAGAGGGTCCTGTTCTGTTCTCGGGCACTAACCATGCTAATCCCAGCTAACAAAAATATGTTATAAGAACATTAAAAATATATATGTTATGTAAAAGTTAAGGAAACCTTCCATTTGCTCATTTTGCAAACATTATGTTAATTGTGAATGTTATTTAAACAATCTAAAACAAGTATTAGCATTTAAAAATCTTTGTTCGATGAGCATCCAACTAAATTGTTTCAGAAGAAAAAAATATATATAAACAATGTTTTTGTGCTAACGTTTTGTGAACAATCTTAAAGACCAGATAACTTTGAATTAACATTATATTAATGTTACAAGAAAGAATGTTTGTTCATAACTTTGAGTGAACCGTGTCAGAACGTTAGCCAAAGTTCTGAGAACATTCCCTGATAGCTGGGAAATGTTCCATACGGAAGTCACCAATTTGAAATGCAACAAAAACACTGAGATGCAAATTTTGGTGATTAATACGATACAGCTTAGTGAAGACCTCACACGACATATAACAATCACAACTCATGAAACCACAATGACCATTGTAAAAACTGCTCGCACATGCCAGTGACAATTCAAATTCACCCATTTCTGAAAGAGAAATCCACAGTATCACTCTACATAAACTCTAGATATTGGGTCTTAGTACAGACCCAGTGTTTTGTCCTCACGGGCGCCATTTGTCCTCGTGTTGCTATTTAACTTTATACTTCAACACACCACAAGGTCGGCTCCACAACAGTACAGTAACACAGGGTCCACGGAACGCAAGCCCAAGGGCTCGGAGACCACAATCACATGCGGTGCAGCGTGGCGTACACTCACAGGTCAACAGGACGAAAGGAAGCGCAGGCAGGGCCACCGGTTATCCGTCAGAAAGAGCATGGGAGGAGAGGAAGGGGGACATGAGGGGAGTAACATTGGTGAAATTCAACCAGATCTCCCTAACCAAAAGAATCAGTTTGTCTCAGTCCTCCAAACGTCCATGGCATAGCTTCAAAATAACACATGCTAAATGTTTCCTGTGCAAAATACAAAGTCAAAGGACAACAAGTATAGAACACATATACTGACTATGGATCCAGAAAAGATGGCAATATGGATCAAATAGACGTCTTGAGAAAGAAATGGATCGTGACACTGAGAAGGCCGTAGTGTAGTTAGCTAGTACAGCAGGTTATTTGAGATGGGACATACAGAACGGGAGATGGTTACTTTACAGCTTTGAGGACCTGACTGTTCTGGTTCTGTCATCATCAGGATGCCATTATGTTAGTCGCATTTATTATGTGGAGTTTACACATCTACTTAATATGAAATGATAACATTTCGCTCTGTTTCAATGAATTAAACAAGACTCCACTTTAAGTAATCATGTAATATTTATTTTGTTTGTCGTTTTCTCAGTGTAGTCCTATGCTGTGACTGACAATAGAACATAAAATACACTAAAAATGCAACATTTATTCACAAAAAGTAATACATTTTATTTGTGCGCTGTAATCCAAATCTTCAGAATCCATTCGATTGCGAGGAACAGACCCAAATTTAAGCCTTGATTCAGCGATCTTGATCTGCATTCTCAGCAGCGATCATAAAAGTTAAATCCAAGCAGCTCGTTATAAATTATAAATAAAAAAAATTGCTGTCTCAAGAAGCTTTACGACAGGTTTCATGGCAGGGATATCAAACGCTCATTGGCTCTCAGATCACGACATGCCCAGTTTTGGGTGATATCTTTTGGAGTGGATCGGGATAAGATGTTCAGCTATTAACAACTTAAATTCTGCACTGTACTTTACACAAAACTATTGTATCCCCCCTGAGAGGACTTCGACTGCAACACATCATCATTTGGACTACTTTTGCAGCATCTATCCAAACGTAAAATGTTTTGTACCTGTAAGTGCTACGTATTAATACCAACATATTAATGCATTAAGCCTTGGTTGGCTCGCTTTGGACCAAAGAGTTTGGCAGGCCAAAACTGCCAAAAATATGACAGTATTTGGCTCATATTTGGCTATTTGTTCTTTTAATTTTATGGAGACCTCTAAGCGTCTGTATAACCTATTCTGGGATTTATGCACATTTGTTCAAAATAGCCTGAATGGACAGATTTTTGACATGATGTAGGCAAAAGTTTTGTATTGTTTACCCGACGGATGCACGTTCTAATCTTTTTTTCTTTTAATTATTAACATGTTGGGCTGCGTGTCAATTTTTCTTAAATGCATCAACTCAGAATGCCTACTGTTGGTTTGATTGCTTGTGTTGAATGAGAAAATAAATATTTTTTGGTCATTGTATGGAAAAGAGCAGCTTGGACATTCTGCAAAATATCTCCATTCGTGTTCCACAGAAGAAACTAATTCATAAGGGTTTGGAGCATCATGAGGGTGAGTAAATAGTGACAGACGTTTAATTTTAGGGTGAACTATCCCTTTAATACTAGCACATACTAACACTGGAAGACCTAGTGTGTCCCAGTGCAGTGCAGCTACAGTGAATGCGCTTAGTGTTGCTGAGGAAGCCAAAAGAAAAACGATAATTCAGTAAGAAGAGTGGCTACAGGCTAGACTGGTGACTTGGTGATCCTACGCTGATGCAGTGGCCCTCAGCAAGATCTGTCCAGTACCTACCAGGTGGACCTGGCTGCCGCCGCATATGGGGCGGAGTGCGAGAAGGGGGCGGGCTGCAATCGGATGGACTGTGCTGCTGCCTCAAGAATGGACTGTCCAAGCGGCCTGGCAAACGGGAGACGGGACCATCGTGTGGGACACATGGACACCCACACACACACACAAAGAGCGAAGTACACAGGTGTGACAGAGGAAGACCAAACCGGATAGACATGAGGAAATAAATCCAGGGATAGAGAGGGGAGGAAATTTGTGTAAAAGTGAAAGATCAGAGAGACAGAGAAGCACGAGTTCAAAACAGAAGTGATGACGGATGTGCACCAGTTGGGTAGTGGGTAAATAAGATCCAGGATCGTCAGAAGGAGAGATGGAATGGACGGATGGTTAAAAAGGAAATGTCAACAACCAAAAAAGGATGGAGTGAACAGAAAAAGAAAAAAAAAGAAATTACCAAGAAATAGAGAGAAAGAAAGTAAGGTAGAAGGAGAGAGGTAAGAAAACAGCTGTTAGTGTGATGGTCTCACACCCTTCAACATCAGATGGTAGTGAGGAGTTTGACATTCACTCCAACACTGAAAAGTCTATGATCTTACATAAACAATGAAATGAGACAATCACTCAGTAAATAATATTGCATTGTTCTGCAGGATCACACAGTCTGTTGGAAAATGGCACTAATAAAGCATTTTGACAGTAAATCAATCTTTGCTTTAGCATCCCTGTTGGAAAAAAGAGCCTTAAACTAGGCTAAGGTGGTTTGCTGGTTTAAGATGGTTCCTCTAAAATAGCATTGATCTACTCAGCCTCCAAAAGGCACAATTGAAGCTGTGATAAAGTTGAAAATAAGTTGTAATATGAAGCAAAACAGCAATTTGGACCAAAAAAGTATTTTCTCAACTAAAAACAACATCAACCAGCAAACTTCATGACTTAGCAAAGCACAATCAACCAATTTATTCCAAACGTGATTGCATAGTGTTAGCATGTTGATTAAGGATAAAAATACATACAACACAGAAATGTTGGGTATTTGTATTGATCAAAATAACCAGCATTATAAGGTTTAAACTGGTTTTAGCACAAATATGCTGCCACTTCCTTTGATATTTTGTTCTATAATCCAAAGACATTCTCACATTTATAACTGTGGCTTACAATAACTTGTAGCCAGACAGCATACATGAGGTTTAGATCCTTCTCTCTTTAACCTCTGTTCTCTATATAAACATATCAATATCTATCTGTCTATATATAATGTAACTATATGAGTAATCTGTCTATGACCCTCAGAAATCTGTCATGGTGATTCGAGCAGAGATTTCAGACAGATGGTCTCTCCTGAGTTGTGTTGTTCAATTCTGGTTAAATGACAGATTGAGAGACAAGTGAAGAGCAAGTAGCAGGACAAACAGAGGATTAGTAGCACTTCCTCTTCTCCACCTTTCACTATGATCTTACCGGTCCTGTGCGTGGTGACTGGTGAAATGTCCACACTGTTGGCTATGGCTCTCTCTCTCTGCTTGAAGTATTCCCGTGGGTTATCAGGCCTCTGGGCAATGATGGCTGCTGCCTCCTATAAACATATTTAATATTTAATATATAATGCTGTCGGTCAAATGTTTGGAATAATTATGATTATATATATATATATATATATATATATATATATATATATATATATATAATTTATTCCTGTAATGCAAAGCTGAATTTTCAGAGTCATTACTCCAGTCTTCAGTGTCACACGATCATCAGAAATCATTCTAGTATGCTGATTTGCTGCTCAAGAAACTTTTTTTTATTATTATTAATGTTGAAAACAGTTTTAAACATTAATAGTTTTGTAATTATTCAGCAAGGAATTAAGGTTTCCACACAAATATTAAGCAGTAAAAACTGTTTTCAACATTGATAATAAGAAGCATTATTAATAATTGAGCACCAATAATAGCCCTAATTGAGAACCATAACAGCATATTAGAATGATTTCTGAAAGATCATTTGACACTGAAGACTGGAGTAATGATGATGAAAAATCAAGAAATCAAAATTCCCTTGAGCTTTTAACATATAAGAGGTCATCATACTATAAGAATATCCTGTAAGTTTCAGAATTGAAAACTTCCTTGTTACTCCAAAAACAGCTTTTATTGTAACCAAGACAAGATAACAACTCGTTGTGGAATGAGCCAATCTATGACAGGTAAAAGACTCTGCAGAAGAAGATCAACGCCTACTTCATCATTGCAACTAACCCATTGCAACTTCATCATTGCAACTAACTATACAGGATCACTGGACTAAAAATAACATTACCTTCCAAAGGATCCTAATGCTAGGAATGTGGTTATTTATTTTCAACAATGTGAATGTCTCAGTTGAGCATTATTTGTATGTATTCGGTACATTTCACTGTGGATTCTTTGGTAAATCAGTCGCAATTTCGGCGCATGGTTTTGCAAACAGACTTTTACAATATGGACTCGACAGTATAGCCACAACATGTAAGTAACTGTGTTAATTCTAATGCTTGATCTGTGACCAGTGACTTCTGATATGAAATGATTCATGTAGGTACTTGTCAGATTTTCTTTGTCTACGTGTCAGTGTCAAGCCAGTGACTAACTTCACATTGTTTCTCTTAGTAGGATGAAAATAATCTGTTATGTAAACTGTGATTGAATTATATATAGAAAGTCATCAAATAACACTCCCTTCACAATTGCTGGAGCTGTCAATCAAACAGCGTATGTTTTTCAGTGACTGAGTTCTAGACTCTTGCCTAAACTCCCTTACTAAACAATGAATCTCTTATTTACATCATGTTTGCACTGTTATGATGAAAGCATTCGTTAGTGTGCAGAGATCGAGTTGCAATGATGAGATCACTGCATTCATGTGCTCAACATGTCTGTCATTGGCTACAATGCTCATCACTGCAACCTTCCATGCCACAATCTAAATATAATGCTATAATCAACACTTTTCATGATTAGATAACCTTGAGAGCTGTAATAGTAAAAACGTAGTAGAAGTTTTCGAGAGGGTTCCACATGTAATACTAGCTAGTTTTTATGCAAAGCTGTCGGCCAATCACAGCAGTCTCATAGCAGACACGCCCATTCAGAGTGTTCAAATCAGAGGCTAAAATCAGGGTAGGAAATGGCATTTTATTTCTAAATTATGACAAGTTTTGATGTAAAAATCTTACTAACAAGTGCACCTCAGGAAACATTCTTAAATAATAAAACAATACAGTTCATGACCCCTTTAAAAAAATCGTAATTATTCTAAACTTTTGACCGGTAGTGTATTAATGTAATAATTGCATGCTGCGCAGGTAAGAAAGTTTTGCATTAGGATTTTTTGGCCCCTTCTCATCATGAAGATTCTATCAATTGCACACACACAGAAACACACTTGTCTTTAAATAGCACGAGGAATCCCACTGACCCACATGTAAATCCCAGCAGAATATCTGTCATCATAACACATAACACAAGACTGCTCCACATCTCAGCTTGTTAGGGTCTGTTCTCCTTTTTAAAACACTTACCTGAGAAATGAATGTTAGTATGATGTTATGTGTGGCTCTAACAGCTCCGATTCAACCCACCTCAACCTCTGATTCCTTTTTCTCCAGGTTCGGGTCTTCACAGCTGGGTTCTGTCTGTAAAAAGAATCAGTGCACGTTTATTTCCAGCAGGGGGCAGCAAAAAGTTTTTTTTATAACAGTTAAATGTGGGTTCCTCCACATACCGATATTTGTAACGTATTTACTTTACAAATGACTAGTGCAATAAATCTGAACAGATTTAGTGTAAATACTTCTGAAGCCTGTGTACTGCCCACGGCCATTCAGCAGTCACATATGTCCATTTATTACAGGCACAATATTACTGAAGAAACATAGGTCATAGGTCTTACCACCCATAGATTATCATGCATTCGTTGCATTTTTCAGGCCAGAACATCTTTTAAGAGACAAAACCTGGTTTACTGTATGCAAAGCACACACACTCTTACAATCAAGGGTTGATTCCTTGACCTCTCTTTGGCCTCTTCGTCCTCCAGCATCTTCTTCCTGTGACCGCGCATATAAACACAGATAGCATCATAATAATGTCTGGCTGAGGGACATGGGTATTGGCGACTGTGGCATCATTCCTACCTGTGTTCCTCGATCTGCTGCTCCCTCTCGCGGTACCGCTTCTCTCGATCCTCTTGCTCTTTTCTCTCCAGCTCCATCCTCTCTGCTTCAAAGCGCTGCCGTTCCTCCGCAATCTTCCTTCTCTCTTCCTCCTTCCTCAACTCCTCTTCCCGCTTTAAACAGACGCACGTCAGAAAAATAT
This sequence comes from Meda fulgida, assembly GCA_030578275.1. NCBI lineage: Eukaryota > Metazoa > Chordata > Actinopteri > Cypriniformes > Leuciscidae > Meda > Meda fulgida. The sequence continues at coordinate 22,612,096 of CM060636.1, forward strand.
CAGTGAAATGTATTTAAATTAGATTAGGTAGATCTAAACATTGTAGAACACAATACTGAACAGTCAATCAACGTTTGTAAAAGATACAGGCCTCAATTTTTTTCCATTGTAATTAACAGTTTATATATATATATATATATATTATATATATATACACAGGTCCTTCTCAAAAAATTTGGATATTGTGATAAAGTTCATTATTTTCCATAATGTAATGATGAAAATTAAACTTTCATATATTTTAGATTCATTGCACACCAACTGAAATATTTCAGGTCTTTTATTGTTTTAATATTGATGATTTTGGCATACAGCTCATGAAAACCCCAAATTCCTGTCTCAAAAAATTAGCATATTTCATCCGACCAATAAAAGAAGTGATTTTAATACAAAAAAAAAGCCAACCTTCAAATAATTATGTTCAGTTATGCACTCAATACTTGGTCGGGAATCCTTTTGCAGAAATGACTGCTTCAATGCGGCGTGGCATGGAGGCAATCAGCCTGTGGCACTGCTGAGGTGTTATGGAGGCCCAGGATGCTTCGATAGCGGCCTTAAGCTCATCCAGAGTGTTGGGTCTTGCGTCTCTCAACTTTCTCTTCACAATATCCCACAGATTCTCTATGGGGTTCAGGTCAGGAGAGTTGGCAGGCCAATTGAGCACAGTAATACCATGGTCAGTAAACCATTTACCAGTGGTTTTGGCACTGTGAGCAGGTGCCAGGTCGTGCTGAAAAATGAAATCATCTCCATAAAGCTTTTCAGCAGGTGGAAGCATGAAGTGCTCCAAAATCTCCTGATAGCTAGCTGCATTGACCCTGCCCTTGATAAAACACAGTGGGCCAACACCAGCAACTGACATGGCACCCCAGACCATCACTGACTGTGGGTACTTGACACTGGACTTCAGGCATTTTGGCATTTCCTTCTCCCCAGTCTTCCTCCAGACTCTGGCACCTTGATTTCCGAATGACATGCAACCACTGAGCAACAGTCCAGTGCTGCTTCTCTGTAGCCCAGGTCAGGCGCTTCTGCCGCTGTTTCTGGTTCAAAAGTGGCTTGACCCGGGGAATGCGGCACCTGAAGCCCATTTCCTGCACACGCCTGTGCACGGTGGCTCTGGATGTTTCTACTCCAGACTCAGTCCACTGCTTCCGCAGGTCCCCCAAGGTCTGGAATCGGTCCTTCTCCACAATCTTCCTCAGGGTCCGGTCACCTCTTCTCGTTGTGCAGCGTTTTTTGCCACACTTTTTCCTTCCCACAGACTTCCCACTGAGGTGCCTTGATACAGCACTCTGGGAACAGCCTATTTGTTCAGAAATTTCTTTGTGTCTTACCCTCTTGCTTGAGGGTGTCAATGATGGCCTTCTGGACAGCAGTCAGGTCGGCAGTCTTACCCATGATTGCGGTTTTGAGTAATGAAACAGGCTGGGAGTTTTTAAAAGCCTCAGGAATCTTTTGCAGGTGTTTAGAGTTAATTAGTTGATTCAGATGATTAGGTTAATAGCTCATTTAGAGAACCTTTTCATGATATGCTAATTTTTTGAGACAGGAATTTTGGGTTTTCATGAGCTGTATGCCAAAATCATCAGTATTAAAACAATAAACACCTGAAATATTTCAGTTGGTGTGCAATGAATCTAAAACATATGAAAGTTAATTTTTTATCATTACATTATGGAAAATAATGAACTTTATCACAATATGCTAATTTTTTTAGAAGGACCTGTATGTGTATATATATATATATATATATACACAGTGCTAGGCATAAGTTTAGACACCCATGCTAAAGTTGCCTAAAAAGAGGATTTAAAAAATCATCTTCTGGAAATTGATCTTAATGCCTTAATAAAAAAACTTTTTTATATATAAATATAAAACATTATCAGGGCAAAGTTGTTAGTGGCTGTTGTAAGCTGCTTCAGCCATAATTTTCATAAAAAACGATATAGATATTTTCCCCACAATAAATCTGACCTATATTTCACTCTGTTTAGATGATCACAGTTTTAAAATAAAATATTTTCATTCTTAAGGATTGAAATCTATACACAAAAAAAGAATGAAAAAAGCCACCAGAAAAAGTTTAAGGCATAGTAAAAAAAAAACAAAAAAACAAGACCCTCACAAAAAAGAAAAGGAAAAAAGGTTGCTAGTGACTGAATGGCATCAAAGAATCTGACAGAAGGACTTCCTCAATGTTAAAACAAAGAGGCTAGTCAGATGAAGCGTCACATTGTGCTTACACTGGTTACAGTGGTTCACACTGCCATGCTCACAGTCTCAGATCAAGTATAGCAGCAGAAACACAAAGGTATCAAATTTCTACCTTGGCTTGTTCCCAGAACTCCTCTCGATTGATTTTCTTCATCTCGATCTCTGCATTTGTTTTCTGGTAGGTGGTGCCCTGTGGTCAGGAGGAAAGGGGAAGTGTGACTACTGGCCCTTTTAATTGGACAGCCATCTAAGAACAAAGACGTTGAACCAAGGGAGGCACTATGAGGACAGTTTATTTCTTCTCCTAACTTAAAGTCAGCTAGAAAGCACTGAAATGTTGGGTTGTCATGTTTTATGGGGATATTCCACAAACTGTTTATTATATCCTCTAACCCTAAACCTACCCCTCACAGAAAACTTTCTACAGATTTAGATTTTCAAAAAACATAATTTCCAAAAACTGTCTTATTACTATCTTTGTGAAGACTGTTTGAAAGATGTACAAACTGGCTTTGTGATTAGATTATACCAACATCACTTGGTTCTTGAATTTTATTGGTTGAAACGCTAAGGTATGATACACTAATACCAAATTTTAGGGGATACAATAAAGCATACAAGTTGTATATGTTATATGTTTCTGAAAGAAGTCTCTTATACTCACCAAGCCTGCATTTATTCTTTCAAAATACAATAAAAAAAAAGAAATGTTATTACAATTTTAAAGAACTGTTTTCTATTTGAATATATTTTAAAATGTAATTTATTCCTGTGATCAAAGCTAAAATTTCAGCATCATTACTCAAGTCTGCAGTGTCACATGATCCTTCAGAAATCATTCTAATATGATGATTTACTGCTCAATTGCCAACAATTAGTGCTTAGTTATTAATAAAAGTCCTTATTTTCAATGTTGAAAACAGTTTCTACTGTTTAATATTTTTGTGGAAACCATTATCATTTTTATTCAGAATTCTTTGATGAAGAGAAAGTTCAATGAACAGCATTTATTTGAAATAGAAAGCTTTTATAGCATTATAAAGGTATTTAATTTTATGATCAATTTAATCCACCCCTGCTGAACAAATGTATTACATTTTTTTATATCTTAATACCCCAAACTTTTGAATGGTAGTGTATCATGGTTTCCACAAAAATATTAAACAGCACAACTGTTTTCAACACTGATAATAATAAGAAATGTTTTGTGAGTATCAAATCAGCATATCAGAATGATTTCTGAAGGATCATGTGACACTCAAGACTGGAGTAATGATGATGAAAATACAGCTTTACCATCACAGGAATAAATTACATTTTAAATTATATTCAAATCACAATACTTAAATTACATTAAACAAACTTACAAAAAAGTTACTTTGATGAGTTAAAGCAATGTAAACCCTTATTGATCATATTATTTACAGTGCAGTTCTTTCATATTGTAATAATATTTCACAATATTACTCTTTTTAATGTGAGTATAAGAGACTTCTTTCAAAAACATTAAATTGTAATTATTACAAACTTTTGACGTAGTGTATACTTGGCAGAGACGTCATTCAGATAAGTGAGAAAAAAGCAGGAAGGATCTAGGTTATTTTTAAGTACGTTTCCTCTGAATCCACAATGTGGCTAAAGCACTTTCCTCTAAAAACAGCAACAAGGCTGTGCCCTTGTGTCAGACATCACACTATTAGAGAGCCATTCACAGACAACTTGATTTGACCCCTTTCCAGTGTGCATGCAAAGAAGCCCCCCGCAGCCCTTGTGTCACCAATCACGCACAACGTTCTCTGTGTTCTCCTCCTCTTTCATTCGCAGGCGGCTCAGCACTGGGCTGGCCACTGGAACCGTCCCATTGGTCAGCCTCTGTCCGATGGCAGAGGGGTCGATGTCATCTATGGTGCTAGCGTTCACGACGACGTCAACACCCTGGAGAGAGAGAAGAAATTCATCAGTAGTACTGCTGCACACACACACACACACACGTCACCTGGCAACCAGCATCAACCGCGCATTTAAATGACGAGAACTCTTTTAACTGTCACAAGAGTCAGACAAAAGAAGAAAGTCACAAAAGCATCAGGCTGCATTGACCAACTCTACTTGACAGGTTTCCTAAAGACATTTTGTGATTCTACCTTGTCATGTGACTTTGTATGAGACTGTTGTGAAGGAAATGTTTAAAAATTACAGCCCAATAGCAAAAGTGTCATCAGTTCATTTCTGTGAATCAGTTCAAACTGTCTATTTAATGGGATTGGTTCAAAAGTCTTCTTCGGTGACTCGTTTGTGCCAGCATTAAAAAGAAGGGGTTTTGGAGATTGTAAGTCTGATTAATTTCTGCAAACCAGTAAAAAACAAATGGTAATAATTGTCCATTTAAGATAATATATATATATATATATATATATTTTTTTTTTATAAATAATATGTTCATGTGGCATTTTCTATTCAAATACACACATATATTGAAAATAAGGCTATAAAACATTAAGATATAATTTTTCTAGCTAATGCCGTGTCATAATTTCATTTGGTGCAACTGCAACAAAATGTAAACTACTGTTCAAAAGGTTGGGGGTTGGCAAGATTTGTAATGTTTTTGATTTGTAATGTAGTCTCACCAAGGCTGTATTTATCTAATTAAAATACATTAAAATCAATAATATTGAATTTGTTTCAGGAGCCATTGCTCTAGTCTTCAGTGTCACACGATCCTTCAGAAATCATTAAAATATGCTGATTTCCTGCTCATTTATTAATATTATCAATTTTGAAAAAATGTGTGATGTTTCTAATACTGTTGTGAAATTGTGAGTTTCAGCATTCTTCAATAAGTAGTATAGTATTTATTTGAAATGTCTTTACTGTCACTTTTGATCAATTTAATGCATCCTTGATAAATAAAGTAATACTTTCTTTAAAACTTAAAAAAAAATCATACTAACCCCAAACCTTTGAACAGTGGTGTACATTATTAACTCATCAATAACATAATTAATGAAATAATTAGTCCAAAGTGAATAACTGCAATTAATAACATATGAAGGAATAACTATGAATGAGTATGAATGATTCATTCACATGCAATTACTGTAGGCTTTTCATGCAAGACAAAACAAGTCTTCAATGTGCTTGTGCGAGCATCACAGAATATAGAGCTCTTCCTCTAACTAAGCTTTTGTAAGAATATCAAACAAACCGACTATATCTAGTTCATGTGTACTTCTCTGACCATAGCTACATGAATACTGCCATCAATGCTTTCAGTAGCTCAAAAAGAGCAACCGGTGAGTTGACTGGCACTTTAGATCAATTCATTCCTGATAGCACCGTCTCTCTTTCAACCCAAAAGCACAATCTCTGCGGCGGCCTTGGTTGTCTTTTATAGTTTCTCTACCTCAATACCTCTATTCTCTCTCTCTACCTTCCTCACCCACGCACCCACGTTGAAGAGATTGAGAGGCTTGAAAAGTAAAGCGGCCCCCCATTCAGATGCCTCACACCGACAGACACCTCCAACACAATAGCCATGAAGAGGAGCGAGTTAGTCATCTAAAAACATCTTCTGCTGCACAATACCAGCAGTTAGGTACATACACTCAGAAGCACAGACACATCCAACAAACCCACCAAGACCCAGTGGCCCACCCACCTGACTTAATTTACTCTTATCTGCTGGAGCACAGGACTGAATTACAGCAGAGCTAAAGAGGCATGCTGTTAAACAAAGCCATAAAGAACGCCTAAAAATAACAACAGAGGTGGTATTGAAAACACTAAAAAACATATTAGTAAAAACATGTTACATGTTAGTAAAGAATTCATGCATTATGAGTCAATGTTTGAAATGAACATCTCTGATGAACTTCTGAAAACACCAATTATGTTTCAATGAGTGAATCTCATGAAAACATGACCAAGTCTAATTTAACAAAACAAAACTAAATTAAAACATATTTTATGCATATACTGCAAATAAATGTACTGTTTTCTTATTAAAGTCGTTTCAGTGAAAAAAAGTAAAATATTGTGTTTCTATGCATATACTGTAAATATAAATATATACCACAATAAAATGGGCGCTCACTCTTCCTCGATGCCCTCGAGGAGCTGTCTTGCTATCCCACTAAGTTCCATGTTACGGGAAGAAGCAGTCTCCTGAGGGATTATGCCCAGTATGTATTTAACACCAATGGTGTTTCGGAGAACAGCAATCTCCAGTAGGGTTTCAGCCAATCTCCACCCAGCAATGCTGCCGGAGTGTAGTGGACACATAAGGTTGATACAGCAGTTTTGCCCCATGGTAAATGCTGGGCACTGTCTTTTCAATCAGAAAAGTTCCTCTGTTCCTGCATCCTTGTTACCAATTACCACGCCCCCTTGTTTAGTTGTTGATTAGTCCTCGTTAGTCTGAGTGTGCACACCTGTTCCTCATGTTCTCAGCTCCCTTTATAATGTGCTCTCTTTCCCTCTTGTTTTGTCAGTTTGTTCTGTGGTGTTGCTACCTTGTGCTACCTTGTGCTACCTTGTGCTACCTTGTGCTACCTTGTGCTACCTTGTGCTACCTTGTGCTACCTTGTGCTACCTTGTGCTACCTTGTGCTACCTTGTGCTACCTTGTGCTACCTTGTGCTACCTTGTGCTACCTTGTGCTACCTTGTGCTACCTTGTGCTACCTTGTGCTACCTTGTGCTACCTTGTGCTACCTTGTGCTACCTTGTGCTACCTTGTGCTACCCTGTGCTACCCTGTGCTACCCTGTGCTACCCTGTGCTACCCTGTGCTACCCTGTGCTACCCTGTGCTACCCTGTGCTACCCTGTGCTACCCTGTGCTACCCTGTGCTACCCTGTGCTACCCTGTGCTACCCTGTGCTACCCTGTGCTACCCTGTGCTACCCTGTGCTACCCTTTTCATTGTTCAAGTTGAAGATAGTGCCTGGATCCCTTGTCCTGTGTCTGTTGTGTCTCCTGTTTGTTCCAGCCCTGCAAACTGAGCTTCTCTAGCTGCTTCCTCTCTCTCTGCCAAGCAGAAAGATCGGTGCAGTGATTGATCATGCCCTGTGAGTCTATCTACGTGTGCTGTATGATCCTGTCTGGCTCTCGCTGCTTCTATTGGCCTTGTGCTGCACATCAACCATAGCACACCAGTTGTGCTTCGTTCCCTGCCTACTGTTTGGACTATTATCACCTCCTCACCCACCATCTCTTGTCTTGTCACTAAAACATGTTAACACTCATTCTGCGCTTGAGCCCTCTCTCATAGATCTGTGACACATAGTTGCAAAATGTGGCTGTTCCCTGCCAGTAAGCTGTTGAGGGAGCTGAATGGAGCAATTATCTCTTTTATCCATTATGGCTTTCAGTGGCCTGAGGGCAAGTTCCCTCAGAGTTAAGTGTGTCACACCACAGTATTGGGTGCTCACTCTTCCCTCAAAAACCTGTTTCACTAACCAGTGTTTTGGGAAGCAGACGTTTCTAGCTGGATCCCACCTGTACTCTACTCAACAATTCCGGAGTGTGGCACCCGCCTCCCTCTTCAGAAGGCATCAGGACATTTAAGGTTGTTCATGGGCATCCGTGTACTGAATTGCATTGACTGGCTGATCCTAGCCTGGTTAGAGAAGTTGCCGGCTCCGCATCAAGGTGTTGTTCTCTCCCATATAAGTTGCAAAGGTCTGAGGCTGCACCTCGGGAAAAGTGTACTATCTTCAAGTCAGAGAACCACTTTTCTAGGGTAACATGGGATTCGAACACGAAGCAGGCATGTTTATTGCCCGTTATGGGCAGCATAAGCCAAGGCATTAATTTGAGAAACAATGAGCCATAAGGGGAGGGCAGTCTATATTCCAAGGCATGCAAATCTGGCAGCAGGAATACTGTCGAGACAGGGACTGAGGCCCGGAGAATTTCGACTCCACTCACAGGTGGTGGAGTCCATATGGCAGAGGTATGGTCAAGAGGAACTGGTCTTTTTTGCCTCAAAGAAGTCGACCAACTGTCCCTTTTAGTTCACCCTCACACCTTCAGCTTGTTTGGGGCTGGACACCACGGTACAAATGTGGCCGAGGCTTCCTCTGTACGTTCTAGTGAAGGTTTGCCAAGACTGAGTCCACCTATTATTAGTGGCTCCGTATTGGCCAGCCAGAGTCTGGTTCTAGGATCTAGTGTCTCTCCTTGATGTCACTCCTTGGGAGATTCCTCTCCGGAGAGACCTCCTGTCTCAACTGAAGGGGTTGATCTATCCTGATCTATCCAGCCGGAGATCTGGAAACTTTGGGTCTGGCCCTTGAGGGGCACGAGCTCATAGATTCCGGTCTCTCAAATGAGGTTGTTGGGCCGATTCTGAATTACAGAGCTCCCTCAACAAGGAAATTGTATGCCCTAAAATGGCAGCTCTTTCAGTTGTGGTGTGAACACCACCACTTGAACCCAGCCCACTACCTTGTTGATACACTGCTTTAGAGCTTCTGTAGGAAGGCACCCCTTGATGTCTCCATTTTGTTCATGGTGCCAGACGGCTGAGGCATATCTGCAGGAAGCAAGTTCATTCTTGAGACCTTCCTGTGGTCCTGAAAAGTTTATCAGAAGCTTAATTTGAAACCTTAGAGTCAGCCACGGAGTAGGCTCTGACTTTTTCATTGTGGCTCTTCAATTACTATATTATTTCTTTAGAAGAGCAGGAGATCTGCAGGACCTTTTAGAATAACCCCTCCTGCTTGGATTTTGGACCCAAGACCTGATTACATTCAAAACATGCTTGGTCAGTCCTTGAAGGGGGCTGACCTTATTCATTGTGAACATTTCTCCATAAGGCTTACTGCTCTTTCCTGGCACTCTTCTCGAGGGATGGGAGTCAGGCTTCAGTGCCTGTTTAGGCAGCATGGCGGCTTTGATCATGGGGTTTGCAGATGGAGTTGGATGAGCTTAAGATGGGTGTCTCTCTTTCTTTTGCTATATCCACTGACTCAGAGGATCCTTTTTGGATTTGAAAGCTCGCTCTGCGAATTCTTCTGATCCGAACGAAGAACCAATGCTGTCCGCATCTGGCTCTGAGGAGTTAGAAATAGTCACGCTCATGTGACCGCACATTTGGTCATACTTCATGCCTTCTTCTGCTGCGATTTCTCTGGGCTATGAGGCATGTGGAATGGCTTTGCCTCCAGGTGTCAGAGCTCACTCCACCCGGGTATGTAGCATCTTACAAAGCATCATCCAAAATCCCTAAGAGTGTCCACTCCCAGGGGGATTCTGGGCACACCTCAACATTGTGTACCGGATTTTCTTTGGGGCTCTCAGGGGGTGCCTCTACTTATCCTGCCACCCCTGGTGATTCAGGATGTGGAGGTGTCCGATGGGCCATTTGCCCCATCTTCTCTCACGAGGGATTCTTCCCTTCAGTTACTTTGGGTGGTCTCTCCAGTTCGCTGTTTTTTGTTTTGTTCTTTTCAAGCAAAATATAATTTCTCATTTCTTTTATTTGATTTTGTGGTGAACTAGACCTGCTTTGCTAGTTTCACCACAGCACTAACAAAGAAAATTGTTTTGGAAGAATCACATTTCCTTAGTTCCAGACAGCTTTCTCAGGAAAGTCAGAAAAGATGAAACCTAACAGCTAACACTCCTCGCATGCTCAGAGGATAGATGATGTCAAAATGAGTGACAATGGGTTCATATGTCATAGAAATGGGTCATTGCCTAATTTAAAAGGGAAGTAAAAGATGTTTGCTTTACCTTGGGGAGACCCACCTGGAAAAACTCGGCTATGGTGGCTACATGGCTAGCACAGGCACACTTCCTGGCATCGGGCACATCTTCACCAACCTGAACACACATTGTCAAGTATGTGTTTATTCAGAGAATTCAACTGCAGTGTGAATGAAAAAAAATTTAAAAAGTCTAGCACACTTCAGAGTACTGCCAATATAATTGTCTCAGATTGCTCCCCTAGGTAGTTACAACCTCCCACTGCATTCAGAAAACCAAAAATTTATAATAACATCCTTGAACCTTAAATTGAGGTGAATATTGTTACACTGCAACCATTAGGTGCATTTCAAAGGCACCAATACATTTAAAGAGGGACTGCTGCTTTAATAATTCAACTAACAATAGAGAGTCTTCTCTGATCAGCACCCATTCAAAATAAGGAAGCTCACACAATTTAAAATAATTGCTGTTACATAAAGAGATAAGTACTAAAAATACAAAGTACAAAACACGCTTATAATTAAACAAACATAAGAAAATAATGAAAGTATTTAAGAGTGTCTTTCATATGAGTTGTGTGCAATATATTGTACTTTGCTTTTTTATGCAGTATTTGTATGCACTGCAAAATACTAGTACAAACTTTAAATTGAATTAATTACTCTATTGGTCAAAAGTATGGAATAATTATGGTTTTTTTTACAAAGTCTCTTATGCTGGCTAATGCAGCATTTTTAAAACAAAAATACAGTAAAACAGTATTGTGAAATATTGTTACAATTTTAAATAACTGTTTTCTATTTTTAACATTTAAAATGTAACTAACTCCTGTTATGGCAAAGCTAAATTTTCAGCATCATTACGGCAGTCTTCAGTGTCACATCAGAAATTTTAATGCTCAATTTTATTACTGGTGCTCTATTATTAATAATGTTTGAATTAATAATCACTATTGAAAACAGTCTTCATATTTTTGTGGAAACTATGCATTTTAATGCATCCCTGCTAAATAAAAGTACTAATTTCTTTCTTTCATTTTTCAAATCTTATTTTCCCTAAACTTTTGAATGGTAGGGTATCACATTTTCCGCAACATTATTAAGCGGCAAAACTGTTTTCAACATTGATAATAATAAGAAATGTTTCTTGAGCAGTAACCTTTGGGTTACAAGTCCAACTCTCTAACCATTAGGCCACAACTGCCCCCATAAAAGACTTAATGTTTCAAAAACAAAACAAAAAAACGTAATTATTCCAAACCTTTGACCAGTAGTGTAAATCATTTAATTGGAGAGCTAAAATAATGACTTTAGGCTTACATTTACTTTATTCTAAGCAAGATTATACAGTGAGTGAATTATTTATCATTTTCGTCCTCCAACTCATGTTCAAACATCAAAATGCCTTCAAGTCACTGTTATACTGGCCTATATCAGGCTGACCGCACAGTAAAAAAATGTATCTTCTAATCTAATCTAATCTTAGATCTGTAGCAAAATACAGTAGTAATTTCATAACTACTAATTGAGGATTGTGGGGGCTAAATATATGGATTAGACTTGGGGTCTTACCACCATAACAAAATTATTTCCTGCTTTTGTAAGATAAAAGAATGCATGTATACGCTGATGTCGTTTGACTGTGTTGACTGCTCTGTCTTTGTCGACCTCTATAGCTGAAGTGTTCATGCTTACAGCTTGCAAAATGTCAGTGTCACTGAGCAGAGGTTGTTGCATCATCTCACCCAGTTGATGAGGACGTAGCGCGGCAAGGCTGCCGTGGGCTCCTTCAGACTGCAGAAACCGTACATGATCCGGGTGTTATCGAAGGTGACTGCGATCTCTGCCAGACCGCCATCTGTCAAACAGTCAGAGTTTAGAAAGAAAAGTACATTTTTCCCATCAGTTAGTAGTGAAGCAATTGCAATTTAATAATAATACTTGAATTGTTTTTTTTTTCTTGTTTTTCAGTCAAAATATGGCCCATACTGGCCTGACCACAGTAATAGAACATGCTTTCTAATCTAATCTTCTAAATGTTGGATCTTTAGTGTTAGATCTTTACTTAACTTAATCTTTAAATTACCCTCTGCTTTTGTAAGATCGTTAGAGACATTTTTCTATAGCAGTTAGTAGTGTACAGTACTAAACTGTGCTTAACTGCAAAAATAATAAATAAAGAAACAAAGTCTTGTTTTCCAGTAAAAATATCAAAACATTCTAAAAACAAGATAAACTTATTTAAGATATAAGACATAAGATATTATGTTTCTTTTCAGAGAACACACACACACACACACACACACACACACACACACACACACACACACACAGACACACACAGACACACACAGACACACACAGACACACACAGACACACACAGACACACAGACACACAGACACACAGACACACAGAGAGAGAGAGAGAGAGAGAGAGAGAGAGAGAGAGAGAGAGAGAGAGAGAGAGAGAGAGAGAGAGAGAGAGAGAGAGAGAGAGAGAGAGAGAGAGAGAGAGAGAGAGAGAGAGAGAGAGAGAGAGAGAGAGAGAGAGAGAGAGAGAGAGAGTGAGAGAGTGAGAGAGTGAGAGAGTGAGAGAGTGAGAGAGTCTGGTGGAAGTTCTTTCCTGCTCCAGAAAAAAGTAAATTACACAAAGTAGTAGACACATAAGCCCACTACTTACTGCCCACATAAAACAATTTTAATTTCATGTGTTTGATTTCAATGTCCAATTTTCCCCAACTCTGTGTACACTAAACTTAACTGAATGGTCATTTAAACGGATCATTTGAGATTGCAATTGGATAAATTGGATCCTTTCTGCTTTGAAATCTGATTGGCTGAGCTATATATTTTTTTATTTTTTTTATTTGTTATATCGTTATACAATATATCTCAAGTTTGGATTGATGGTTTGCATCATTCTCATATTGTCATATTTACAGGCATTTTTAACAATGCTTAGATATGATGTTGAAAACTGCAGCAAAATGATGACTTTTAGATACAAATATTTCAGGAACAAGAAAATCAAACTGTTCACTGTAAATAAACATTGCGGGAAATCTCTTGCAAACAGAATTCCCACAACAAATCTAACTTCTAAATCCTCTGTGCTAATCAACATGGCCCTTAATAATAACCTTCCCTCAGTCACAGACTAAATGATTGTCATCAGAGTGAAATGACAGGTTTCCCTCCTCCAGCTCTGAGGGAAAATACAGACCGTGCAGTTTGATGCACCATAATAGTTTGAAAACGCAGTGAGATTTGAGTGACGGTTACTGACGCCAGTGTTTGGGATCTGTTCTGTTCATAGACGGCAGGATTACAGTCCATTGAGTTTTAAGATTATTTAGATAAGCTGCAAATCAAAAAAGTTGTTTGTCTGTGCACAACTCCAACAGTGTTGATATCACATTTAATGCATTTGGCTTCCGTGTCACGATACAAATCGCACGGTGACGTTTACCGGCATAATCATGGTACATCAACAATGCAAATGAATCTCATCAGTCACAGCCGACAGCGTTATTGCTTGTGCATGACTAGATTCTGGTCGGTTATTATTAGATCGGTTATATTTGTGCAGGAGGTATGTTGAGATGTAGCCTACCTCCCGCTGAAGACAGGATCAAATCATTACTCTCATCTTCATATGTGTATAAGGCCCTGGAGAACAGAGAAACAGGAGAAAATTCAGTAAAGCGACTTTAATCAAAGAATTCAGCAACAACAACAATGCAATGCAAAAATAATAAGGAGGTATTCTTAATATATATTATAATGCATTATATATTTTCATAAATAATTGCAACCAAAATGCATTATAATATTTGCAGATTTTAAAATTGATGGTTTCCCATGTGTTTTTATGCATTACACTTTCTGTTTTTATAAGTACGTATATAGTATGAACATTGGGAACAGGACTATAAAATATAGTGTTACCAAACTCATCTCTACAGTACAGACAGACTGGAATGCGTTCTATCCAGAAGGCCAAAGCAGTGCACTCTGGGACAAGGGTTCTGTTAGCTCCGAGGAAAAAAAGGCATTATCCTCTGTCATCTGAGAGCTGTGTGTGTGTGTGTGTGTAGGAGGATAAAATATGGAGCACTAGAACTTATGCTTCTAATAAAAGTGCATCTGCTGCTTTTTTCATCCTTTCTCACGCTTACCTGCAAAAGCGAGAAGGATTCTGGTACAAGCGATATCTAGAGATATTAATGAATTGTGTACGCTCAGATAAGATATATCCCGGCATTTCTAACATGCCAAGGCTTTGATGTTTCGTTCTTTAAATAATGGAGATAATCATTAACATACTGTAGTGCACAGCTAATCTCATTCCCCATCACTGCAAAAATAATGAGGGGGAGTTTGGTGCTACGCTAGTAAAGACAACAAAGAGAGGAACAGAAGTTCTACTGCCGTAAGCTACAGCATGGAGCATGGGAAATGGATGAAAATTGTGTGTCTTGCTGTTTAGATGAACTGATGTACAATGCTGTGAATATATTGTCCCAAGTCTAATAAAAACAGAAAACTTTGTGGATTAGAAACTGTGATTTCCTTGTGAAAAGGGAGTACACATAAATGTTTTGAAAGTGCCCAGAATTTCTTTTACTTGCGAACAATATAAAATTGTCAATATTGATATTTTATAATATGAAACAAAAGGCCACTTAATACATTTGACTAAACTGCAACTTCAGTACAAATGTGTAATTAAAAATATGTATTTAAATACATGGCAGGCAAGTTTCAATAGAAATTACATTTTCATACATTTTCATATATTTTAGTTTACCAGAAATCCCTGTTAGTACATTCGACAGTGCACTTTCACCATATTTCAAAGACGATAGAAGTAATTATGAAATAACAAAGATGTACTTAATTCCTACTCAAGTGTGTTGAAATTTTTTTTTTAAGTTCGACTTATTGCATTAAATATAATTTAAACTATTATACATTTTTATTTAACATACAATTAAAGCGTACAAAAACATTAAGTTTACAGTAGTTCCCACTTGAAGGGATATTTCACAAAAAAATAAAAAAACAAAAAATGTTGTTCCAAACCTGTACGAGTTTCTTTCTTTTGTTGAACACAAAAGAAGATATTTTGAAGAATGTTGGTAACCAGACAGTTGATGGTAGCCATTTTATTTCTACTATGGAAGTCAATGAGTGCCATCAACATTCTTCAAAATATCTTCTTTTTAGTTTAACAGAAAGAAAAGAAAGAAACTCATACAGGTTTGGAACAACATGAGGGCGAGTAAATGATGACAGAATTTTCATTTTTGTGAGAACTACTTTAAGTTTAAGCATTTTCTTTAAAAGTGTATTATTTTTAACAAAAAGTACTCATTAAAAGTATGCTAAAATGTACTTCTTATTCACAAGGATACCAGTGCCATTGTGATATGTTGCGTAAGGGTGTTGCTTTTTGGTTGTTCTAAATGGTTTTTAGTATATTTCTATTTATCTGCAAGGGTGTTGTGAATGGTTATTATGTGGTTGCTCTAATCAAAGTAAGTCTGTGGAACTTTTCTGCCAGTTTTATCATTCGCAAGGCTAAAAACATGTCCAAAGCACAAACATGCAGTTTTAAACAGTGAGGACTTCCCTTACCTGACACTATCCTCCAGCCTTTATCAGCCTTTATACTGACAGGCTTACAAAGAGACCCCTATTATAATGAAAAAAATCATATGCAAAAATTCTGGAGCGCTGGCAGAGGAAAAGTTTGTCTGCAGCCAAGGTTAAAACTACTCTACAGCTCTTAAATAATAATTATGTTTATGGGGGTAGAACAGAGAAGCATGTCAGAATGGCTGAAGGTCCACAGGGTTGATATGGATGTGTTTGAAATATGTAGATTTCATCTGACTGTGTGTCATAATGAGAGGAATGTTGTGTGCAACGTCCATTTAATAATCATCATTAATGAAACTTAATCAGCTTTAGTAAATGACGTCTACCACAAATCAGTTAATCTTGTCAAATGAACTAACAGCATTAGGACAGTATCCGTTCTTCACAGCGTAACGGCTTCTGCCATCATTCATTTGCCAAATACAATTTAACTTGTGCATCAGCATCCGATGCTCTTAACGTTAAGTTTGTCTGAAAATAATGTAATATGTCATTTATTGCAATAACCATGTATTAAAAGCACTGCACAATATGTTGATATTATATCGTTATTACAGATTTTATAAATGCATTGGTGTTGTTTGATATTGGATATTACATTGTGCATAAGCACTTACCTAATTTTTGCAATTAGATAACATTTGTTGAAATCTAAAAATCATTTGGCAGTTTACTCAAAAATTTAAATTCTGTCATCATTAACTCCCATAAGATTGTTTATTCATCTTTGAAACACAAATGAAGATATTTTTAAGGAAACCTGACAGATTTCTGTTCCTACAATGAAAGTCCATTTCACCAAAACGGCGCAACTATAACGATTGGTCTATAATCTTTGAAGCGGTATTAAATTGCAAGTGGGAAAGCAAACCGTGCCAAAGTAAAGCGAGCCGAGTCGTACCACGCCGTGGAAAAGCGTTAAAATATTCCAAAAATAATCGAGCTATTTAATCCAGAAAGTCTTATGAAGAGGCACAATCTCTCAATATTTTAATTTGCGCTTCGAATGTGAACGACGCCATATGAGTTTGTAACATGAAGGTGAGTAAATAATGACAAAATTTACATTTTTGGGTGAACAAACTAAAGTTTAAAAACACTAATAATTTAATAACACTGCTAAATGAAATCTCTAGCATCTCTAAATTCACTTGCTTAATTTAAAATTCTTGGTTTGAGCATTTCTATTTTTCATTTATTCTGACAAAATGGTAAAATGGAACATATTATGCCCTTTTACAAAGTCTTAATTTTGTTTTTGGGCTCTACTAGAATAGGTTTTTATGATTTAATCAGCTCAAGAGCTGTAGTTCCAACCTCTTAAGTTTGCGATGCTGTTTGTGAATGTTCGTTGGAACTATGGTTCCCGGAAACGAAAAATCGTTGAACTATGTTGGTAACAACGGAACTTGCGACCATAGTTAGTTACCACTCAACTCTGATTGGTTGGCAGGACCAGTGTATTGTGATTGGTCAACTGCTTCAAACACGCTTTGGAACCACGCCCCTTACCATAACAGAGTTCGATCTGGGGATGAAAAAAAACACAGTATCTCTCGGACATGGCGACAACACACTTCTAACGCAACTCAACCAGGCCTTGCCCCCTTTATTTTGCAGAGGCCTTGGGTGTGAATTATTTAAATGAAGAATATTGTGATGTGTTCGTTCCTGGAAGAAAACTCAATGTTGGATGCGTTTCAGGGAGTTCAGAAACTGTGCTTACTGACTGTGCTTTGTAACTTTGCAGACCTTTTTCATGCTCAAACAGCATCATTACACACAAAAAAACAAAAAAAAACAAAAAAAACATAATAGATCCTCTTTAATATCAGCCATAAGAGGAAAATAGTCTTTTAATAGTAGTGCATCCCTACTCAGCAGGCAACACCATATTTACACTTTCCGGCGGCTGTAGGTGTTTTCCAGATCATTGCTAGGGGGTTGCTTGGAGGAGACCTTAAGCAGAAAACACCACTAATAAAAGTGTACTAATGAGTTGAGATTCACTCATAGGGTGAGTGAATATGGTTCTTCTTCAGCTGCATCCTTTAAAGTTTATTTAGTTTGTGGTTTATCACAGTTGCCCTGGAATACGGAGGAGCCTGATAGACACAATAATGTTGAAGAAGAATAACACTGGCCCCCAATGCAAGGTCATGCATCATGAGTATCCAGTACAGAAAGAGTTGACAGATTCCAATCCATCACATGTGATTACTTGGATCCTGCAATTATTATGTTGATTATAGAGGAGCTGAAAATAAGTTTACTGGAAAATATATAGCCTACAACACCAAAATAGACCTACTTGACTACGCTCTAATTGTGGTCCCACAATTAAACATCTAGGGCAGAATTCTAAAACCTCTCCTTCTCCCGAGTTCCTCTTTCATCACCTCTAACCGAACCATTTCCCCTCAACCAAATATCACCATTCCCGTCAGGGGCCTCAGCCTGAGTCATTAGGTCCCTGGCTCATTCACAGTCTGTCTCACGATCCCCTTGGCTAACATAACGGTAAACACACACACACACACACACACACACACACACACACACACACACACACACACACACACACACACACACACACACACACACACACACACACACACACACACACACACACACACACACACACACACACACACACACACAGAGCTGAATATGCCATGGTAAAGAGTACAAGATGGAGGAAATATTAGTAAATAAGAAATACCGCAGACATTAGAGAAAATAATACAGGAAGGAGGTGCAGCGTTTGCTGTTGTGCGCTTCTATAAATATTCCATTTAAATCGGACTTGTTTTATTATTCATAACAGACTCTCATGACCTAGAAATGCGGCTCAGAGCGTCAACGAGCCCAGGGACAAGCTGAGCGCGATTTGCTCAAGCCCCAGAGTGGGGGGCTTCTCTATTGTCTCGCAGGGTGGGAAACATGCGAACAAACTCTCTATAGCCATGCTAATTAAAGCGTTCCCTTAGCGTGAATGAAACGTTGAGGCATTCCTGCCTTAATAACACTACATGACCTACTGCTCGTTTCGTTCTGTTTCATTAATTTATTCACATTTCAATGCAAACCATATACAATAACTTGAATACACCTCCTCTTTGATGACCATAAATTTAATTTCTAAACTAGAAAATTTAAATTTTGTTATAATTTTTTGGGGTGATTCATTGTAAAAATGCCAAAAGCGGTACCAAAAGTAGTCAAAATGATGATATGTTGCAGTCGCCTCTGTGGGTATATAGTTTTGTATGAGGTACAGAGCAGAATTTACTGTAAGTTATTAATCGCTGAAAAATCTTATCCTGATCCATTCCGTGAAGGCGCGCATATCAAACACACATCATCGGAAACACAGAATGTTGTGATCTGTGACGAAGCAGGCGAGAGCCAATGAGAGTTTGATATCACTGCTGAAAAACGTGTTGTAAAGCTTCTTGGGGTGGTCATTTTTAAATATATAATGAGTGCGGGATTTGATGTTTACAGTCGCTGCTGAGAATGCAGATTAAGATCAAAGATTGAATTTGGGTCTGTTCCTCGCAATCGAAAGGATTCTAAAGATTTGGATTACAGCGCACAAACAAAATGTATTACTTTTGTGAATTTTATGGATCTATTGTTAGTCACAGCATGGAACTATACTGAGAAAACATCTTTCTTGTCCCACAAAAAAAATAAAAATATTTCATAATAAATGGTTAAACAATTACAGAAATGCTTTTCATTTTAAGGCTTCAAAGTGTAATCTTGTATAACATTATGCAATCCTTCGAAACCAAGTCAAACAGAACGTGGTGTCGGCGCTGTCTCAAGTCGGACAAAATTTCTAACCAGCATGCACTGCTTGAAGTCAGACGCCAATCAGTCTGTGCAACGCTGCATGAAGTCCAACAAGCCTAAAGACTAATGACTTAACAAGACACACCTGAAAGCAATGAACAATGAATGAACCAATGAGAACGTGATGCAGAGAGACTATGGAAGCACATGACAGGATCACACGAGGACAAAGAATCACATGACAAACAGAAACCAAGACTGTGATTAAACTTCAAAATAAGACATGAAACAAAACAAGACACTCTTGAAGTTCACAGATCCCGATGCTACAAAGATGTGAATGGTTTAAGTAAAACTATCGGCTAGTGACCTTCCTCATTGCTAATTACACAGCAGACAAACAGAAATGACCAAATTAAAAGGTATGCCAAAGGATGAGAACAGAATGTGCACGGAATTTGGTCAGTTCCACACAGCTGCAATTAGTTCCATTCTGGCTTTCGGAATTCGTTCTCGACCGTGTCATTATGATTACTCCGCCGCACGCCTAAGCAAGGGCTACTAATCTGATTGTTTCTCCGACGGTCGCCGTGTCCAATCTGCCCCATACCCATGACTGCGCTCTTTTTTCCAGGAAGCCAAATTAATCAAACATTTCCGAAGCGTTTCCTACAGCCTCATAAACTGATACCACATGTGTAATATATCTAGCCTCTATGAGAAACAAGACACAGGTAGTTTTCTCTAAAGTGAATACACATGTCCCACAAAGCAGTACTGAAAGTTTCTTTCTTGTTGTGCAGAAGAGGAAGAAGTATTGTGACATTGCAAAGAAAAGGTCACGGGTTTTGTAGTTCATGTGTTTCGTGTGGGAAAGAATATGTGTATCAGGGAGAGAAATGGGTGTGATAACAGATTTTATTAAACATTATCAGGTGTGCTTTGGGGAAGCGCCAAAACTGATATAAATAGATTGTAGACAAACAAACAATGCCTTATGTTGATATCTATCAAAGCGGTGTCCAATAACCAATATAATATAGCATAGTAATAAAGTATATAGATGAAAAATATAGACATACACCCTATGCAAAACTTTACCTTTAGCTTATCAATATGAACCTTATTAGTACCTTAAGCTAATAATATGAACCCTTAAGGTAGTAGTGTGGCGTGTTGGGGAACGTTATTTAGTTACTTTTTCTCACGTGGACTGGGCTTGCTTTTTTTTAAATGACAAAAAAAATTATATTTTGTGGCAAATTAAATGCAAATTCACTAGTCTACAATAGAGGGCGCCGCTCAAACAAACCTTTCAGCTGTGCTGCCATTCTGGATTTCAGAAGAATAGGATGCAGGAGAAGAAAGTTGAACACTTAGGCCCAATTCATACTTCTGCGTCGAACTCTTGCCGTAGCTATATCGTAGGCTGTGTGTAGCACACGTACCCAACGACGCAGAAGTATGAAAACCAACGCGTTGCCTACAGCGTAGAGGCTCCGGCGTAGGTCCGACGCAGAAGTATAAATCAGATTTTAGGCCTACTTCACCAATAAGAACAAAAAATCATAAGTAATTTTTGCTTATAGTTTAACTAAATCATCGAAGGTCAGCAGCAGCAAGTACATTGTTCAATAAAGTGAGATTAAATGCATAAAATATTTGTTTTTTCTTTAACATATTTAATTATTGGAGGTTTGCGTAGTATTCTGATTACATTTCACTGATTTTATTCATTTTGAGGAATATTGAATCCCTTTTTGTGCAAGTGAGATGAGTAAAAATAATTCAGTAAAAAATTGGGAAAAAGTAACTTGTGTTACTTAAGCTTACTCGAGTCCTTGCTGAATAAAAGTATTAATTTCTTTCTTTCCAAAAGATCTTACATACCCCACAAATGCACAGGTCAACTTGTATAAAACACACACACACACACACACACACACACACACACACACACACACACACACACACACACACACACACACACACACACACACACACACACACACACACACAGACACACAGACACACACACACACACATTTCACCCAGCCATTCTCTTGCGAAGAGAAAGCCTCTTTGCAAATAACAAAGCTCAGCAAAAAACGTCCAGCCACAGAGGAGCTCATGCAATTAAAATCAGTGGATTGCAAATCAATGGTGGGAGGCAGATACCATCTAAATATAATTATCAAAGGAAATAAAAATACCATAATTCAAAAGAGGCCAATACAGCCAGTTCTAATAAAAAAAAGAAAGGATGCAATCCTGAACCACAGTTTTCAAACCCATTAAGTCAGTAAACTAATAACACTAGGAAAACTGCAGTTACAGTACAGTGGGGCCCTAAATGTCCTAACGGAAAAGTGTTTTCCAGGTCCTGTGGTAGTGTATAAAATTCAATCCCGCATTCGCCTTAATATAGAACATACATTTATTTTCGCACAAATTCTGTTTTTTCTGCATCAAAAGATATTGACGCAGTAACAGAATTTGTGTGAAAATAAATGGATTAAAAATCACATCAATTCAAAGTACTGAATTGTTTTATTTTTTATAATACCAAATACTTGGTATATGCACAATCGTTCGGCTGTTTAACTGCAGGAAAATGAGTTGCACGTCCAAAAGAAATAATGGGAGATACAACATAAATGAGACTTGATGTAACTCTCACAGTCCATGGAAGGACCTGACAGCTTCTATCTATGTGACACAACAATCTTGTCCATTAATGAGCCACATTGAGCGCCATCAGCCCTGTGCATTTATATATGCACTAACTAAATAAATTAACTAAATAAATAAATATAATTACATTTGAATAAGCAGTATATTATCATAGAATAATAATAATAATTGCTGGTGAGTAAAAAAGTTAATGTCAAGCCCTGGTTATAGGTGGCGCTGTGACCAAATTGATGTGGTGTGGTCAAAGTAAGGTGACAATGACACATGCAAGATTTGGTGTCAATATGCCAAAGCATTGCAGAGATACAGCCTATTGGCATCATGTCATCTAATTTGTTGATAAGGTACATGAAAATAGTTTCATATATATCGACATGAAATGAAATCCATAACTTTTTGCCGGCATGGTCTAAAGATGATCTGTCAAATCGTCTTGAGTCAAGAAATAAGAGAACAAATGTTTTGTTCCTAGCCCTTACAGTTCAAAAGTTATTAACATAAACATGAGTGCAACTTTGGACAGTTGGTGGCGCTACAGTAATTGATTTAGACACTCCAAATTTGCTGTTGTTAATGGTCAGACTGTCCTTTATCTGTGTGCCAAATTTCATTATTGTCCCACAAGCGGTTCTAAGGGCTGCCATAGACTTAGAAGAAGAAGATGATTCTGGTCCTCAATCCACAAAATCAGAAGATTCCCTGTAGAGTCTACTTTTCTGTCTTACACAAGAAATAAAGCCATTTAGATTTCCAACATGGACAGTTTAATGGCAGAATTTTTATATTTCTGGATGAACTATTCCTTTAGGACAATTAAATATGTCATGTACTCTTAATAAGGTTTGTGGACTGGAAGAAGGGAAGAAAGGGATAGAGAAAGCAGCAGATAGACGCATCTGGCAGTGTGAGCCTGCGGGGGAGTCGGGGGGGAAGGGTCATGAGTCGAGGGGTCAGAGCGACACGTGGCCGACACACGGACAGATGTCAGCAGGACACAGCATGACCAAGGGATTCCGAAACCAAGTCTCAATATGATGTGTGAAGATCGCACATATACTCACACATAGGGTCCTGTTATTCACACCTCTCAAAATAAGAAAATGGCGATTCTGTTGCTGAGCAGTTGAACAACTGGGAGCATGCCAATGTTTTTTTGGCAGATTTGCTTGTTTTCACTGTAAATACGATACACATGCTATTTTACTTCACTGGTTAATTCTAGTATACAATTGGAATGCACAATTTACACAATTTGGTATCGGCTAATATTAGAGGACTGATATTTTGGACTAATTTTGCACAAAATGATTTTTTTTCTAAATTGCATTTTGTGTTGTATAATGTGCATTGTATGTTGTGCATTGTATTGCTAAATGTAAATTGTATAGTTCATTGTGCATTACATTATTATATATCAAATAAAAAGACAAACTAGTGAACGCACACACACAAAAAAAAGATGCAAGATGTACATTTTATTTTACACATTTTAACCTAAAATATTATTGTGTGTCAACTGCCTGTTACATGACTATAAGCATATGTTTAAACGTGTGTGTGAGTCTGGAATCTGGAGTGGATTTTACCGTCTGTCATCACTCCCTCTATTCCCGGACAGTTTTCCTCAGACCATCTCAAAATCCCAAAATCAATAATTTAAGCTTAACCTTGTTCACTGCTAGAAGTGAAAAGCTGCTGACTTATTCATGACAGGAAGCCCCCTCCCCTCACCGCAAAGAAAGGAAAAAGATGGGGAAGGGTAAGTGGGGGAGGGGGTTATGAGACGGTGAAAAAAAAGGAAAATCAATAGCAGGATTTGAAATAGAGGTGAACAACTACCGCAGACATCTGCTACCCTGAGCCGAACTGTCCCAGACGACTGCTGAGAGAACTTTTCAGAGGGGGACGCAACACATGACAAATTTACATCAATGTGCACACAAACCATACATGCTTAAGTAGCAATAATCTTAGTCGACAAGTGATTTGAGCTGATTTTGTGCACAAATACGTGCAGACACAAAGCAACACGTTGTCACATTCATGCTCTCTTCTCTACCCTCACTTCAGAACAAGTTGAAGCTTGCCCTCTCCACTCCCAGCAGAGCATCATTAGGACAGCCAGCAGCATCCCTGCCGTTACCATGGCAACGCTGGTCCACGGGCATCTCTCTGCTGGAGGGGTGTGTTCATGCTCCAGTCTGTGCCCACTGCATTAGGATGTTCCACAGAGGTCCACACATACACACACACTGCATTTGCCAGAAAAGACTAGCCAATTCAACACACCAGAAGCACCTGTTTTAAACCCAACTGGACAGTCGACTTCATTTCATGCAATAGAAAGAGGCATTTCAGTTTTTCCAGATAACATCACATGACATGACATTAATCATTTTAATAATATAATAACTTTTGCCCTCAGATTCTAGTGATTATAATATAATATAATATAATAAATATTTCCTGACAAAAAAATAATACTAAAATTATTATTTTGCACTCACATTCGAGTGATTATAATATAATATAATATAATAATTTTAATTGTTGCAGTTTTATGGCACTTTATTGCTTTATGGCACTTTTTGTAATACTTTTTATAATGTTTAACTGGTAAAATCACTGCAACGCATGGCCTTGAATATCTTTGTGCTTTAATATATTACATTAGTATAAACACATACAATATTACATTACATGTTTGGCTGTAATATCAAAGGGAAATAGCAATAATGTTTAGTTTGATGCACAAATTGAGTTCAAATTATTAAATGACTAGCAGGAAGCACACACACACATACACACACACACACACACACACACACACACACACACACACACACACACACACACACACACACACACACACAGGTGTTGATCAACTTTAACATCCGAGAAATCAAACTGCTAATGAAGTTAAATATAAACCTTTGTGCCTTCATTTCACTTTAGAGAGACAAAACGATACCAGCCCAGACAAGACGGTGCCGTCCTGAAAGCGTGTAATGTGAAAACATGGAATGTCCCCAGAAATGTGGTCATTGCAGACTGTCACTGTTCTAGTGGCTGACACAAGTAGGTCATTTTCATTTGAGCGCGACAATAATGTGTATGCATGTGCATGTCAATGTCTATTTGTCAGTTTGAGTGCAAGCTGCTGTCTTGAGTTGTCTTGCCACAGCTCGGTCCAGTCAAGCGAAATCCAATCAGAGGCTCTAGCTCATTCACAGCTGTAAAATACATCAACACTGTCTCTCAGAGTGCATAACATACAGAATATGTATTTGACTTTGAAATATAAATGAGACTGCTTGATGAAACATCACTTTATGATTCTAGAAGGCTCTGAGTTTAAGTGCAAAAATACAGAGGTGACTTTACCCTTACACAGCCATATACAGAATATCAGCATATATACAGGCATATCACGCTGTTGTCATGGCAACCAGAAATTCCCATAAAATGCATAGGGGAGTATGGTTCCTCTATGCAGCATCTAAAATGGCTGAGCTACTATAATTCACTGCTCTCAAGACTGAATATTTTGGAGATTTATCTGCTAATGTTCTGGAAAGCAGCTGTGTAACGACTGTGGCAAAAGAGAAAGCCGTAGTAACAACAATAGCGGTTAGCTCAGCTAATGATCGTTCCAGATCTTGATGCGCCGTGGTTTCCTGACAAACCAAGCAAACGTGTTTTAAAAACTGGAGCATATTTGCCACACATATGGAAAAAACATTTTGCACAAGTCCTCAAGTGTGGAAAAGCCTTATGCTGACTAAGACAAATATTCCTTCAGGAAAGATGATCACAAAACTTGGTTCATTTTCTGCACATAATTGCATAAAGATCCTTGTTGCAAAGGAAATGAGTTTCTGGGAAACTGTGCTGAGGGCTGCAGATTTGTTCGCCCAGTTTTGGACATGCTGGGTTCACACAGCAAAAGTGTTTAATGAAGGCCTTCAGACTGCAACTCAAAAACTCAAATGATTTGAAATGTTTGAAACATTAGTCAACATGAAATGACATTCACAAACCCTTTTACTTTAATAACCTGACATATTTCCAAGTGAAACAGGATATTCAATGAGAAAAAAATGTGGATCTTGGTGAATCTTTAACCACTGCAATGGAATGTGAGCATGAACGACCTGAATGATTAATGTACCGTTATGAGATGCTTTCGTGTAATACCATGGTCCTTTTCATAACTATTTAGTTAGCAGGGGTTTTTTTTTTTTTAAAGCGGCTAGTGTCAACTCTACAGCCCAACCTAAGACAGATGGACCTGGGCTCTGTTTCATTTTAGGATCCAGTGGCTCCCAAGTAAATGTTTAGAGAAAAAAACTTTTCTGAAATTTTCTGAAGAGACACGTTCACTTTATATGCGGAACAGATTGAATTTAGGCTTTTATTCACATTTAAACATTCATCAACTCACACATGTTGTGGTAAATGGAAGCTCAAGCATATTCGCTTGGCATGCGAGAACCAATGAGGTTCATTCTCGTGTTACGCAGCTGCCATAATCCAAATTCAATCTGTTAAAATCATATAAAGTGATCACGTCTCATCAGAAAATTTGGACTAAACCACTCAATTCATATGGATTAGTTTTACGATCTCTTTATGAACTTATGTACTTATGTACTGTAGCTGTCTATGGAGGGTCAAAAATCACTTAGATTTCATCAAAAAGATCTTCATTTGTGTTCCGAAGATGAACGACATGAGGGTGAGTAATTAATGACAGAATTTTCATTTTTGTAAGGACCACTTCAGTGATGGGGATCATTCTTTGCTCACTTTCTGTGAATAAAGTATTCCCAGTTTGAATATGCTACTAAAATAAAGTGTTCATTTTCGACATAATAACATTTTTGTCATAACATTGCTGCCTTACAGTTACCCTGTAATGAGTTCCTGTTTTTATAATAATAATAATAATAATAATATATATTTTTAGTCATTTATAATCTTTATGTAGGCTATTTACATAATGCAATTGTTGTATGTATACACATGTATGCAACATTGGAGCAGCCTTAAACAATCTAATTAATAATAAATAAAGACAATAGAGAGAACGTTAATGAGGTAATTATACAAATTGGCCTTGCAAAGGCCATGGCAATCAATTCCATAGGGCAAATATTGGCCCTTAATGGAAAAGTTCATTTCTTACCAATGTGCTAGGTAATGGAAGATACAATAAATTGTAGCACAAACACACAAAACCGCAAAAGAGTCTAAACATAAGAGCAAAACATCTTTAAAGTCAATCATTGATTTATATGAGTATGAATAAACCTCCTCAACATCAAGCATGGCAATGCATGACATTTTCTTGGGAGAACGATGAGTGAAGGCTTATTCATATGGCATCCTCAAGATTACAGAATATCAGATAAATTCAGAAGAAGTCTTATCTCCATAGGGTTTTTTTTTTTACCATGATCAGCCAAGACAAAGTTTTCTCAGGACATCCAGATATCTACAGCGAAAACTCTCGAGCTCTTCCTGGATTAAAATACCTCACATGTTATGTTCCTGTTTCAGGGACATGCCAAAAAAATAAACTTGAATTGATGAGGCTTTCGAGACTGTCTATGAGGCATATGAATCATATGCACATCTCTGGAAAATCTATGGCCTGTAATCAGGAGCAGCCTGTTTTGAAAGTGCGGTGAAGAAGGAATTTGAGCAACATGACTCTAGATGGTACATTGGCAAACTATCCCAGAGGCAGATCAAACGTTCTACCAGGCCTGAAAAGAACGCAGTGAACGTAATTGGCACAGGGTTGTTTGTGACGACCAGGCGTGAGGGGGGGCATCTGAGTTATTTCACCCGTTGACCCGCAGCTAGAACATGGTGACATCATTACCTCTGCTTGTTTAGTCATCGTTCTGTAAAACTAGAGGGGCTGAGAAGGGGTGGCGAAAACCCAAAAGTATTTCTTCAGTCTGGGAATGTGTTGGGAGTATGTGGCGGTGTATTAGCATTGGGAGGAGGTCGAGAAGCTGGGAAAATACCCTTATATAGTCATGGGTACAGCAAGACCCTGGAATCCATGAGGAAATGACCATGTGCTGCTGGGGAAAATGCTATTGGTATCAATAAATTGGGCAACCTCACGAGGAAATACAAGCCACCTGCTGAGCTATCTGCTTTCATTAGCACTTCAGTGCCACATTGAGGAATAATTATTCGTAATTGCAGTGATTACACGGGTTTAACATGGTTTTCCATTTTTGAGTTTCAGAGTAATAGGTTAGATTAGAAGGTAGAGATGGGGACGCCAAAGCTTGGGCAGATGGGGTGGGAGAAAAAGAAAATCGCAATTACCTTATTATTTTTCATTCTGTGGCGGAAACAAGCCTCCATAGATTCCAGTGACTGTGAAGCAATAATGGGTGAGCAATAATGATCGACATCTGACACAATGATGATGTGGAACTTACACACCCACATACATATAACAAACAAGCTGACATTGAGCCTATACTCTGAAAAATAAAGATTTGTTATTGGCATCTATGGTTACATGAAGAACCTTTAACATCCATGGAAAATTTCCATTAGATTATTAAAATGTTCTTCACAATAAGTATTTATTTCTCCCAATATTATGCAGCCTTAACTGGGTCTATTTTTTTTTCAATACATGTTCCTGATCTTACTGTACATGATTCATCAGTGCATAATGCAAAAAAAAGTTGTTCTGCCTCTTACATGACTTTTGCTCTCATTGAATATCCTGAAATCCCTCACAATACAGAAGTAAAATGTAAAAAATGTCAACTTTAAACACATCCACCCTAGCAGATACACACATAAAAAACAGCATACAGAGATGAATTAATGCAGAAACGGGGTCACAGGGTCCTCATGGAGATCAGGTCACATCCCATCCAGCATCAGCGCTGCTCTGACTCAAACTCTGTCAGACATAAATACCCTCTCCAGCACTTAATGCTTACTCAAGCTCTCTGGATTCAGAAATACTACACACATTGTGCACGCATAAACAGTGTATGTTATATTACTCTTTTAAACAGCCGAGATTTTTCATGCCTGCACACACACAAACATACAGTTACATCTGTTTCATTCAGCTAAAGGATGAGTGATAACTAAAAAAAAACTTTATTCTTCCAGAGTTTCTATAATTAGGGAACCCACACCTCTTCAAAGGGCCTATTTAATGTAGAACCGGCAGGAAAATTGCATAGATTTGAAAATAGAAAGAAACGCTTGAAATCATTCATGTCAAGGGCCTTATGTAGAGTTATCCAAAGAGAAAGATCTATTCTTGGAGCAGTGTGGATTAATCTAGCAAAAGAAAAAAAGAAAGATAAAAAACAGAATGCACCATAACCACAAAAAGATTTGAAAAAGAAAATGCACTTTAATCTGACTTAAGACATTTGAGAAAGATGTCAGTCGCTTGATGCCAAGTCTAATTGTGAGTCCAGGATAATTTAGGCGTAACTTGCACTGCATCCAATCACAGCTGACAAACTCACATTGTCATTTAAATGAGGCTGCTTGTCTGCATAAAAGAGTGTCACCACAATTCATTTAAACAAGTTGTGCTACTGCCACATGGAAGAAAACACAAAGAAAGTGATTAAAGTGCAAGTTAATTCCATGCTTGTGGGTCCAGCTGCCTGTTTGTCTGCAGTCATCAAAATGCTGAAGTTAACGTCATTCAAGATCAAGGAGATTCACCAAAATTATTTCTTCTTGCATAAAAGTCTCATATCTGAGGTTATAGAACCCTTGTGAAAAAGGACACTTTAGAATACTTTTAAAAAGTGTACCTATTAATGTTTAATACTTAAACTTTAAAGTAATATTCTGAAGTGCAAACTGAATGTAATGTTTTCGGACACTTAATTATATTCTATTTACAATGAAAATGATTATAGTTTAAATTTATAAGGAAAACTTCAAATAAACTTTACATATTTATATGTAACTGTACATCTTTATATGTAATTTCAGAATTACTTCTATTGTCTTTTAAATATGGCTAAAGTACTGCTGAATGCAAACATTTATGGTCAACTACAATATACTTTAATGGCATTTCCATTGAAACTTAAATATATACGTAATTACATATTTGTATATTTAGTTGTATATGCTATTTAGTACATTTAAAATATATAAACTTGTAACAATAAATGTACAAATGTAATGCCAAATAACACACATTATAATCAAGTATACATGTGCTTTACTATGTTAGTCAGCACATCAAAATAAGTATACTTCTGTGAAGCATGACAAAATATTAAAATATAATTATTTAAAAAGTGCAATTTTAGTAGCCTAATATAAATGCAGCACAAAAAGACAAGCCACCGTTTCTAATATTGTTAATACTTATCAAACAAGCCAGACAAAAATAATACTTTAATCATTACATAAAGGCCCTGTTTACCCCTGTTATTAAGATGCGTTTTGGTTGTTCTGATCACAAGCAGACGAAGGAGACACGTTATGTCGTTTTAATCCGTCTCTTTTGTCCACTTTTTAACCACTTCTGTCCTGATGTCTTCGAGGGAAGGGTCTATGGGTGGGTAAATGTATGTTTTTTGTCCGTTTTTTTTTTCAATCTAATGGACCAAATAAGCTCCTGCAATTTACATATGAACGCGATCGAGGACGACAGCAAATCATTTTCATCTGAGCTTTCGTTTCTGCTCTTACAGCCGCAAGACCACACTGAACGCTGTGAGTGTGTGTTAGAAATCAGGAATGGCGAGAGAACATTGTGCTTGGTACAGCAGTCTTCGTCTTCAAATCAAACTTGGGTCTCCATTTGACAAAGTTTAAATCCTGTCTGGCTTACGCACTTCCAATAATGTTTACACACCAGGTCAATAGCGGAGAGTCTTTTGTGGCTGTTCGAACACATTCGACGACATGAACGTTTACACTATCTAATGCGTTTTCGACTCCCTCTGGAAGTGGCAGAAAGTGGACAAGCTCAAAAAGTTTTAGACCCCGTTTACACCAGTATTTAGCGTCGTCCTCTTGAGATCCCATAGGCCAAAACGCATCTTAATACCAGGTGTAAACAGGGCCAAAGAAGTGCATGCAGTAGAAAAATTAATTTTGGTATCGAGTGTCATAAAATTCAGACTTTTGCTGTTGTGACAACCCTACATTTTATGTCCTTCATATGTTTTACCTACTCTCAGTTTAATCTGGCAGTAGTTTTCGTTTTGCCTTCTTACCTCGAGCGATTTCTGAGTTTCTCTCTTCTAAGTGTTTATTCCCTCTGCTTCCTGTTGCTCTGGAGACAGCATGACTGTTCTCCCTTTCAGTGTCAGAACTAAAACTGGCCGCTGAAACGTCCAGGATATGACCCAGCCTTACCAACAGCAGATGGTCAGCTGTAAACAAGGTTTGGGGACTGAATCGGCAAACAAAACCAGGCTGACGTGCTTGTCTTCAGGCTGTTGTCAAGAAAGCCGTCACAAAACTAATCCGAGGCTTCTCATTTGCTTTGGAAAAGGCCGGCTTCACTTTACAATGGCTGGGCAAGATTTCATATGAAATTATTGTCCAATTCCCTTTGGATAATCAGGTTTCAAAACACTAAAACACGTCCTTCCACGCAAGGCCACCAAATGCAATGTCCTGTTTCCAAGAACTCATAGTCCGTTTTATCCCATTACATGAATTGACACTATGTCTTTGCTGCAGTGACGTAAGAGATTGATTAATTTATGAGATTTAATATCTGGGGCGTACATCCAACTGTATTTTTAGGATTAACAGCAGTTCTGCCACCCTTTGCTTTTAAAAAGAGCACTTGTAATGGAAATGTTTTTTTTTAAATATACTTTTATTAGAACTTAAGAGAGTTTTTTGACATAAGTAGGATTAAGTGCATCTTTATATGTAAATTAATTATTACTCTTACCGTCTTTGAAATATGGTTAAGCATTTATGGTTAAACTAAAATATACTTTAATGTCATTTCTACTGAAACTTGAATGTCATGTATTTGAATATATTTGTAATTGCACATTTGTAATGTTGCAATTTAATACATTTTAAATATATTTACTTTAAATGTAATGTTGAATAACACTACTGTAAAAATGATTGTCAAGTACTTTACATGTGCATTAGTATGTTAGTCACATAGGGTGCATACAATAAGTGTACTTCTTTAGAGCATGACAAAGATTATGAAAACATAATGATTTAAAAAGTATTTTAAAGGAATGGTTCACTTAAAAATAAAAATAAAACTGTCATCATTTAATCACCCTCAAGTTGTTTCAAGCCTGTATGGCAGTTGATGGACCCCATTGACTTCCATAGTAGGAAAAAAATACTATGGAAGTCAATGGGGTCCATCAACTGTTTGGTTACTGACATTCTTCAAAATATCTTCTTTTGTATTCAGCAGAAGAAAGGTATTACATACAGGTTACATGCAGTAAATTATGACAGAATTTTCATTTTTAAGTGAACTGTTCCTTTAAAGTAAAATTTGACATTACAAAGTGCACTTTTTAAAAGTGTATAAGAATTATAGTCATGAAGGTGTACTCTTTAAGTACACTTAATTTGATTATTATGCACTTATTATGCATCATTATACTTAAATTCAATTAAGCACACCTCTATCATCTCTATAAAAAAACTCTCATCTCTCAACAAATCATCTCTTTAAAATATTATTCATAAAAATCAACGGCATGCAGTCCTATATAAATTGTGCTAAAACTGTGCCCGGAAGCTACACACTGTTCCTGTTCCAATCCCCAACAGCAAAACAAAGCCTGGAACATATATGCAAAACACACTTCATTCTATATTACACACGACGGAACGGCCAGTTGTCTCTGCATTGGAAGGTTAACTGTAATATTTCTCTAATTTCATGCTCTATCCCACATTTGGTCCGTTTCAGCCGCCCGGGTCTGTGTCATGTGGTCATGATGTCACTGCACAAGCAGGCAGTTCAGTTTTGTGGTTACTGAGGTCATAGTCACTTTCCATGTCACCCATTTTATGCCTGCTGATGAAGCTTCGATGCTAATGCTAACAGCAGATTAGCATTCCATTTTGAGTTTTTTTCTCACTTTAGTCACAAGAGACAAGGACACATCTTGCTAATAGTTATTTCTGATTAGGACACTCAAATCTTTTCAGACATGCATTAAAAACCCAGCTGGTCTTTGGGGAGACAGTTAGCTCCTTGAGCTGAAGTGCTTGGCGTGAATAATACGAGTGTTATTTATCTCAAGCAGAAGAATACGAGAGCTGTCTTGCAAGGTCAGTACCCTACAATCGGGCCAGTCACATTAACCTTTTGCTTTTCCTTCAGGCAATAGTTTGCCGGTTTCTCTCGGCTAGCTTTCAACAGACAATTGATATCTTAAAGAAAGATTTCAGGCCAGTTCATCCCAAGAATGATAACTATGAAGATAACTATAACGTGATAACATTTATTGTAAGCAGTTATGTCGTCTGCCACTTTAAATGCTTAAGCTTTTTAAAATTGGTGGATTCTGATTGGCTGTCAATGATTTTAGGGTTCATCAGTAATTCCAACAATATTGTTACTCTGTGTCATTGTCGTTATAGTTGTTCTAAAACTTGAGTTATATTTATCAGTATAGTTATCGTCCTTGGTGTGAACGGGCCTTTAAAGGGATATTTCAATAAGGTCCAGCTTCTGATGTTCATTTAAAGGGAAACTCCACCCAAAAATTAAAATTCTCTCATCATTCGCTCACCCTCATACCATCCCAGATGTATGTGACTTTCTTTCTTCAGATTCAAAAAAATAATTCATCTGCATATAATGCATAGGGATGGGACCCTCGAAGATTACGCTTCAAAAACCATCCAAAACCAACACGACAGTAATCCTTGCAACCCCACTTGATGAATCAATGTCTTTTGAAGCTAAACATTATGATATTTTTAACTTTTTAAACAATAAACCGTCGCTTTGTGAAGTGTCATGACTCATGTATGTCGCACAAGAAGTGATGTGGAAGCAGAGAAGACAACACGTAATGTACCGATTCATGTATGTTGAATGGATTTGATGTATGTTGTATGGATAACTGTGTTGGTTTTGTGTTTTAGGAAACTTTTAGGAAACTTGCATTATAAGGACACACAGAGACGGATTATTTTTTTCAAACTCAAAAAAAGTCAAGAAAGCATGAGACGACATGAGGGTAAGTACTAAATGACGAGAGAATTGTCATTTTTGGCCGGAATATTCCTTTAAAAGCAACTGAACCAAATAGTAATATTAATTTTGGTGCATTTGCTCAAAGCCTATAACATGCACATGTTTAAAAAGAGTCCACTTAGCTTGATGGCATTAAAAAAAAGCAGGATAATTCAACAGCACTCTAGCAGGATGCTAAATATAGTGTCACATCTGCCTGAAGGAGGTGTCAGAAGATGGAGGCCGCTATAATACACTAGGTTCTTTGCACCTGGACAACGGAGGCTTCACACCCACATGGGATACTGGTTCCAGTTGTCATCCATGTTGTCATTTAGTAGGTGAAGTCAAGCTACTCTGATGTTTTCCTTATTGAAGTATAGAACGGTGCCACCTGCTCTCACGCACATGCAATTAGACCCTTCAGTGGGAGGGCAGCGAACCTGTTCACGTCAGTGTTGCCAAGCACCAACAGTCACGCAGGTAAAAAACCTCAGCTGTCTCCAAATAGAGCGCTGCGGTGATCACTTATTATTGTAAGGAAACCGGAAGTCAGCATCGGCAGTCAGATTCTAGAAGAACATCTTGTTGTTTGTCATCACAATCTTCACTAATGAACACAACTTTTATGAATGTTGAAGCCTAAATCCAACAACTAAAACGTAGCCTATAAACGAACTACGCCACGGTCACATGACTTCAACATCGCCATCACTAAGATTCCAACAAATCCAAAACTTCCCTGAAAGTTTGAGTTAGGATAGTTTGCAAAAGCGTGATCATAAAAGCAACGAGGCTGTGAAAGCTGACTAGTGAGATAAGATTATCAATTATTCAATGTGGTTATGTTCAATGTCCCCAACAATCTCTGTAGTCACATTTAAACAGCAAACACCTTCTTCAAAATAAGTAAAAGCTTTTAAAAAAGAGGGTATTGATGATTTATTTTATGTTATAGAATAAAAAAAAATATTGAAAAATATCTTCTGTTACCCGCATACCTTCCCAAGTAAAAAAATATATATATATACTAACATGTATTTGAAATTCATTTATTTTGTGCTAAGTACACTACAAATACATTTACATATGTATGTACTTAATAAAAATACCCTGCAATTGTACTTTTGGTATACTAAACGGGTATACTGGTATAAGTTTGCTAAAATGGAACAACTAATTTCATACTTAATGCACTGTGCAGAAATAGTGCTGAAGTGCAACTAAAGATATACTTAAGTTTACTTGATTGTACTAAAGTGGAACTATTGCAAGTATACTTTAGGTACACTTTAAATATCTTCCACTTAAAGACTGATATTATATCAGATCATACAATCCTTATCAATAATGATATTAAAACACATTTTAGGCTTACTATTAAGAAATGTGCATTGTGCAATAAAGAAATACTCAGAATAAAGTTTAATTATAATTTTACATCAGTAAGTCTTAAGTGAAATGTCAATAAATATGTTAATGAATTTGAAGTATAATTTATATGAAATAAATGTATTTTAAATAGATTTTGGTATAGTTTTTTTTTTAATGGGGTTATTTCAGGCATTTAACAAAAAATCCACCCCCAAAAAAGTGCTAAAATATGTGAACAAATGAGACTTTATTGTAGTGTGTGCTATGCCATTTTGTCTAAATATAAATAATAATAAAAGCATCTCGCCACCGGCCGAAAAAGCGTGACAGCTTGGATCACGTGTGCCATAACCAATCACATTACAGCCTTGACGTCATTGAATTTCGTTCAGAGTTGTGCGACAGTCAATCACTGTTTGTGGATACCACAGAAACGAATGAGAAATGCTGTAAACGTAATCATACCTGTCGCAGTGATAATTTGTTAATGTTTTTAACTTTAAGTGAGCGTTGGGTATTCTGAATTGACGACAAATGTCATTAAACGTTAAAATAAGGGGGATAAGCATGCATAATTAAATATCCAATTTCAGCCAATATGTATGGAACAAAATGTGGAACAACGAAGATGAGTAAATATTGACATACTAATCATTTTAGAATGAACTATCCCTCAAAGACAGAAAGCCAGAACATATGAGGACAAGACCAACAGGTTTATAATATCTT
This sequence comes from Meda fulgida, assembly GCA_030578275.1. Classification (NCBI taxonomy): domain Eukaryota; kingdom Metazoa; phylum Chordata; class Actinopteri; order Cypriniformes; family Leuciscidae; genus Meda; species Meda fulgida. Next base: position 22,648,519 of record CM060636.1, read on the forward strand.
TAGAATATGCTTGTGAAGAATTGAAGCTGTTGTCTTCTCCAGCAGGGCAGTTAATGCATCAGGAGGGAGGTGGCAGCTCGCAGAAACGCTGTGTTCTTCTCTTGGAGGTGACTGTAAAAAGCTCCAGGAAGAAGGCGTGAGTGAAAGCCTCCAGAACAAGCCTGGCTCCATATGGCTAGCGAGAGCTCCAAGACAAGCTCTTGCAGAGTGACATTTAGCCAAGAAGTGCATGTGAAAGCATGACCACTGAACTTCTGTGCTGGATTCCAAATGCCAGTGTGTCCATTTATTGTGCAGACGCTCAGCCGATGCAAAGAGAGTAAAACGGAAATGTATCAAGTGCAAACAGCCACTGGAACCTGTGGCCAGACTATATAATGGCTGGTTGACATTTAAGCATGAAAGGTTAGGGGGGTGAAAAAAACGTTAGAAAATCACAGTTGTATTGCACATGCTCTTGGCTGTTTTAGAAAAGTAAATAATTATTGCAATTTGCAATTGCTGTAATTTAAAGCAACACCATGGAACTTTTCCTCTTCGGTCGCCCTACTGGTTGGAAACCAAATTGTCCATTACCGCTGACGTAAATAATTTAGCCAATTGACGCTGGCTGTTTATCCAGCTTTAGAATGAACGATGTCCACAGACAAGGTAGAGTATGTTACATGATTTCATGAAAGGATGATGCATTGCACATCAGAAACGAAGAAAAACTAAATAATGACTATTGTAACGCTTGACGAAAAGCAAGTCAAATTGTTAGTTCCCTTTCGTTCGGGAACTCCTACGTCTCGTCGGAGGAGTTTCCAACGAATTGGGATCACGCTAGGGAGACCAATTGCCTTCGAGTGAACTAAAACGAGCCAATAAGTATTGGCATGCAAGATTTGCATTCCGCGGCCCGCCTACCAGTGCGGGTATAAAGGCGGAAGCAAGCGCATACACAAACGCTTTTAGCTTCGGAGCCGACCGATTGTGTCCTCTCTGAGTGAATGAGCTTTAAGAATGTATTTTTCTTACGAGCTACGAGTCTGCTGTTTCGGGAGGGGATCTCTCTGTGTTGGTGAGATGGCGTTTCAGCGACCGCGCGGTTTCCTGTCTACCGGCTGCATCTATATGCTGTTAATTCAAAAGCTGTTTTCACAGCTGGTAAACGGTTGAGTGCGCACAGCGGGCTTGCAGTTTCCCCGCTGTGTTGCCGCGTTGGGTCCCTGTGTGCTTCAGCACGATAGAGAGTACTTTCTTCCTGAAAGAGCAACACGAGTGAAGATCGCGTCCTTTTCAGGATGACGTTTCACTCGTGTATTTCTGGATGCGATCGTTTCCTGTCCTTATTTGACGGCCACGTTCATTGTTTCACATGCCTAATCAGTGTGTGAGACTACGTTCGTGGGTGGTTCATGTTCTCTCAGGAGTGCATGACCACGTCGGCACGTTGTTCGTCTCCCCTTTCTCGTAAAGGCTTGAGCCGCTCAGCGTGCCGTGTGCCGTCGAGTGCCGGCTGACAGCGCGGGTTGTCACGGCAACCCAGCGCGCGTCATTCGGCGCTCAAGATGCGCGGTCAAGATCAAGACTCGTGTGCCTCTGTGAGGTGAGTCCCTTTGCTTATTTCCCGATCTAGTTTCTCTTCTGGTGCACCAGGGGAGGGCTACTTTGGCAAATAACATTGGTGATCTGAGGGTTCAGTGAGCACGAGCCACTCACTCCTCTAGCGCATCGCAAACATGCTGAGTCTGTGTTCGTGGGTGGTTTATGCTTTCTTGTGAGAGCATGACCACATCAGCACGTTGTTCGCCTGCCTGTAGGCTTGAGCGCCCGGCGTGCTGTGTGTCATCAAAGCGATGGCCACGTTCACTATCTTGCATGCCTGGTTGACGGCCACGATCGCGGTTTCACATGCCTAATCAGTGTGTTGAGACTGCGTTCGTGGGTGGTTCATGTTCTCTCAGGAGTGCATGACCACGTCGGCACGTTGTTTGTCTCCCCTTTCTCGTAAAGGCTTGAGCCGCTCAGCGTGCCGTGTGCCGTCTAGGCTTTCGGATGGGTCTCTGGTCCTTCTCATGAGGGATCAGGCATTTCATTCGGGGCCCCAGGGAGGACAGATGTCGATCGCTACATCGGAGAGAGGGCTGTTATACTCTGAATTTGATGCTGAGTTCCCAGTGTTCTCATGCTGAAGATTCAGACTTAACAGCCACACTTTCCTGGGCTGTTCTAAAGTGCCTGGATGTGTGTGAAGAATTTTGGCAGTATGGAAGCATTTTGGTGCCAATATGGCAAGCCAAACATGCCTAAATCTGCAGAAGTTTTTCCTCTCTCACTACCACTGCACGTGCGTAGTTCTAACTCGGGGTTGAGCTGTGCTTAGTGACTGACCGTGATAAGTCACAGCGCTGGCCCTCGGTTAGACGATGTCCACACTGTGGTCCAGAAGCACCTCAAAACCAGCCCGCTCGGAGTTGTTTTCCCCCAGCAAAAGGAAAGGGAAACAACCCTGAGAGGAGCTACTCAGAGTATGTGACGTTCTGCTCTTGGGAGTGCGTGTCATCACCACTCCTTCCCCCGGGGAGGGCCGGGTGGAGAATTCGTTTCTGTTCCGCCGCTGGTTATTCAGAATCAGCGGTACCCAAAGTTTGAGCAGTCCACTTCCTCTGAGTAGTTCACGGGCCCCAGCGCTCAGATGGCAGTGACGCCGCCACGGCCTCGTCACTCTCGTCTCTCGCTGGGTGAGGGGAAATCAGGATTCGATGCCCCCGGGCCTCGTTCCTCGTTTCCCCTCACGGTCGAGACTGGCAGTCAATAAGACCAGCTTCCTCCGTCCGAGCGAGACTGGTAGTCCAGGACGACGCTCCATTGCCTCGCCACTATCAGTCTCCTCCGTCCAAGAGGGTCAGAATGGCAGTGTGCGACGCCACGTTGCCTCGCCGCTCTCATTCCCCTCACCCCAGCGCTCAGACGACAGTGTCGCCGCCACGGCCTCGTCACTCTTGTCTCCCGCTGGGCAAGGAGGTGCGGAAACCTGGACCCGACGCTTCCATGCCTCGCTCCTCGTTTCCCCTCCGTCCTTCGCCTCGGGACAGCCCGCAGTCGAACGCCTCCGGGCCTTCCCTGCCGTCTGCCCCTCGGTGGAAGCAGGTAGGTGTTGCCCTGCACACCCAGACCTCTCTCTCGGCCGCAGCAATGCCTCCGGAGTCAGGTCCCTGCCTTCCACTTCGCTGCCCCCCCGCGGGTGCGCCGGTGGTTCGGGTGGGCTCGCTGGTACAGTCTCTCGAAGCCTGGTTAGTGCTTCCGAGGCCGTCCCGCTGGCTCATCCGCTCCATTCGGCTCGGCTATGCAATTCAGTTTGCCCGCCGGCCTCCCAAGTACAGGGGTATCCGCTTCACTCGTGTGCGGAGCGTCGATGCCCCTGTCTTGTGGAAAGAGATTGACGTCCTGCTGGCGAAGGACGCGATCGAGCCGGTCCCTCCAGCCGAGATGAAGTCTGGGTTTTACAGCCCCTACTTCATTGTACCCAAGGAAGGCGGTGGGTTACGACCAATCCTGGACCTGCGAGTTTTGAATCGGGCCCTGCACAAGCTCCCGTTCAAAATGATCACGCAGAAGCGCATCTTCGAATGCATCCGTCCCCAGGATTGGTTTGCAGCGATCGACCTGAAGTACGCGTGCTTTGATGTCTCGATTCTTCCTCGACACAGACCCTTTCTTCGGTTTGCTTTCGAGGGTCGAGCATTTCAGTACAAGTCCTACCATTCGGCCTGGCCCTGTCGCCCCGTGTCTTCACGAAAGTTGTGGAGGCGGCCATTGTTCCCATGAGAGAACATGGCGTTCGCATCCTCAACTATCTCGACGACTGGCTTATAGCTCACTCGCGAGATCAGTTGTGCGAACACAGGGACTTGGTGCTCCAACACCTCAGCCGTTTGGGTCTTCAGGTCAACTGGGACAAGAGCAAACTCTGGCCACGCAGAGGATCTCTTATCTCGGTATGGAGTTGGACTCGGTCGGTCAGACTGCGCGCCTCTCAGAGGAGCGCGTCCAGTCAGTGCTCAACTGCCTCAAGTCCTTTCAAGGCAGGTCAGCGGTTCCACTGAAACAGTTTCAGAGGCTCCTGGGGCATATGGCAGCCGCAGTGACGCCGCTCGGCTTGCTTCATATGAGACCGCTTCAGCGCTGGCTTCACGATCGAGTCCCGAGATGGGCGTGGCAGAGCGGCACGTTCCGGGTCAACATTACCCCGCACTGTCGCCAAACCTTCAGTCCCTGGTCAGACCCTGCGTTTCTACGGGCCGGAGTTCCCCTAGTCCAGGTGTCCAGGCATGCTGTTGTGTTCACAGATGCCTCTGCCAGCGGGTGGGGGGCCACGTACAACGGGCATGCAGTTTCAGGTCTGTGGACGGGGCCTCAACTGCATTGGCACATCAACTGCCTAGAGTTGCAAGCAGTACGTCTAGCTCTGTGCCTCTTCAGGGGGCTGCTTCTGCACAGACATGTACTGGTCCGTACGGACAGCACTGCGACCGTTGCGTACATCAACCTTCAAGGTGGTCTACGCTCCCGTCGTATGTCGCGACTCGCCCGCCATCTCCTCCTATGGAGTCAGAAGCATCTGAGGTCGCTTCGGGCCATTTACGTCCCGGATGTGCTCAACCGTGTGGCCGACGAGCGCTCACGGCTGCCGCCTCTTCCGGGAGAATGGCGACTCCATCCCCAGGTGGTCCAACTGATTTGGGGAGTCTTCGGAGCCGCTCAGATAGATCTGTTTGCCTCTCCGGACACGACCCATTGCCAGTGGTTTTACTCTCTGACCGAGGGATCTCTCGGCACAGATGCACTGGCACACAGTTGGCCCCGGGGCCTTCGCAAGTATGCGTTTCCCCCAGTGAGCCTTCTTGCACAGACTTTGTGCAAGGTCAGGGAGGACGAGGAGCAGGTCCTGCTCGTTGCGCCGTATTGGCCCAACCGGACTTTGTTCGCGGAACTCATGCTCCTCGCGACAGCCCCTCCTTGGCCGATTCCTCTGAGGAAGGACCTCCTTTCTCAGAGACGGGGCACCCTGTGGCACCCGCGTCCAGACCTCTGGAGACTCCATGTTTGGTCCCTGGACGGGACGCGGAGGTTCTAGGTGGCTTACCGCAGGCTGTGGTAGCCACCATCACTTCCGCTAGAGCCCCCTCTACGAGGCGCCTCTATGCGTTGAAGTGGAACCTGTTCGTCGTTTGGTGTTCTTCCCGCCGGGAAGACCCCCGAACTTGCCCGATCAGAGTCGTGCTTTCCTTTCTGCAAGATGGGTTGGAGCGAAGGCTGTCTCCCTCCACCCTCAAGGTGTATGTTGCCGCAATAGCAGCTTATCACGACACAGTAGAAGGTAAGTCGTTGGGGAAGCACGACCTGGTCATCAGATTCCTTAAGGGTGCTAGGAGACTAAATCCTCCTCGTAATTTGCACCCCATACCCTCTTGGGACTTATCTCTGGTGCTCAGAGCACTCCAGAGTCCCCCTTTTGAGCCCTTGCCTTCAGTGGAATTGAATATCTTGTCTATGAAGACAGCTCTCCTGTTGGCTTTGGCTTCTTTTAAGAGGGTAGGGGATCTGCAGGCTTTTTCGGTCGACGAATCGTGCCTAGAGTTCGGTCCGGGCCTTTCTCACGTTACCCTGAGACCCCGGCTCGGATATGTGCCCAAGGTTCCTACCACTCCCTTCGTGGACCAGGTAGTGAACCTGCAAGCGCTGCCCTTGGAGGAGGCAGACCCAGCCCTAGCTTTTCTCTGTCCCGTCCGCTCCTTGCGGGTTTATGTGGACAGAACGCAAAGCTTCAGGACCTCAGATCAGCTCTTTGTTTGTTACGGAGGACAGCAGAAGGGGAAGGCTGTCTCCAAGCAGAGGTTAGCCCACTGGTTAGTGGATGCTATTGTCCGGGCTTATGAATCCCAGGACGTGCCTTGCCCACCCAGGTTGACGGCACACTCTACTAGGAGTGTTGCCTCTTCCTGGGCTTTGGCTCAAGGCGCCTCGCTAACAGACATCTGTAGAGCTGCGGGCTGGGCGACACCTAACACGTTCGCTAGGTTTTATAGCCTCCGTGTTGAACCTGTTTCCTCCCGTGTACTCGCTACGGCCAGTAGCGCGAGGAATTAGGTTGTGTCGGCTTGCTACGCCATTCCCGCCCCATGGGCCAGATACGTGCGTCTTTTTGCTCCGTTGGTTCCCCAACAAACGGCTAACCTCGTGAGTTCCTCCATCACCCCTCCGGCACCAGGCGAGGCGGATCGCCCGGCGCCAGGTCTATTACCTCTCGTAGGAGTTGTTATTAGACTGGGTGGCCTTAACAGTGGTCCCTTCGGCGACCCATTTCTTCCACGTTCCAGCTACCCTCCGGGTTAGCTCCGTGTCTTCCCCTCGACAGACCCGTTCTGTCGTCCTTGCTGAGTACGCTCCCACCCCCCGGGCTGGGACTACCTCAAGGACTGCCGTATGTTTTACTACCCTACGGGTTAGTTCATACGTGTATTCCAGTGCCTCCCTTCGGGCAGGCGGGCTTTCCGCAGCGTTCCCTCCTTCGGGTGGGCACGCTTTCCCAGTGTTATCCAATCCACTGAGCGGGTCTTGCGGAACAGCAGTGTGATTCTTCCTAGCTAGCTCCCCTCATATAAGTAAGAAACTGCTATGCCGGGAGCTAAGCTGGGCGCTGGAAGGGGTCAGCACCATGGCGTTTTGTTAGGGATCCCAATTCGTTGGAAACTCCTCCGACGAGACGTAGGAGTTCCCGAACGAAAGGGAACGTCTCGGTTACGTATGGTAACCCTCGTTCCCTGAGTAGGGAACGGAGACGTCTCGTCCTGTCGCCATGCTTGCTGCACCTTCGCGGAGGACTGGACACCGTTCGGCTCCTCAGCGAAAAACGTTTGTGTATGCGCTTGCTTCCGCCTTTATACCCGCACTGGTAGGCGGGCCGCGGAATGCAAATCTTGCATGCCAATACTTATTGGCTCGTTTTAGTTCACTCGAAGGCAATTGGTCTCCCTAGCGTGATCCCAATTCGTTGGAAACTCCTCCGACGAGACGTCTCCCTTCCCTACTCAGGGAACGAGGGTTACCATACGTAACCGAGACGTTTTCTTTTGTCTCATTCGGACTACAGAAACGCGACCCGATCTGGCAAACTTGCATACTGTGGTTATAGCAGATATAGTCAAGTCAAATAGGACCGCAAAGCGAATCCAGGAGTGCCTTTCACCCTGTTACGACTTGATGAACCACTGATAAGATTTTGGAAACATTATTTTAAGGTAAAACATTTTCCATATTGTTGATTTAAACTACATGTTTTGTTTTAAAACTAAATAAAATAAGATCACATCATATTTCATCAGACCACTTTACCACCAGCTGGGTGCTAATCATTTCATCTCTATGCACACTTTTTTTTTAATCAGAATGGTCAAACTGAAGCACTGCCCCTTACACAAACACAATTACACAATTGCTACTCGAGTTCCACTTTAAAAAAAAAAGTTCCCAATCTCACCATCTGCAGGACTCCACCGCATGACACATTCGGCATCTCACTCTCAGCCGCTTTCTAAAACAAATCACTGGATGATAAACATGGGCAGCCATTCTTTCAGTAATTGTGTGTTACTGTTAATTAATCTAATGTGGACATTGTTTTGAGTTGCTTGGTCTGGTTATTTCAGTTGGCGTATACACGGCATGAAAGAGATACAAACCCCTGTATATCTCATTAAAGTCACCATGAAATCAAAATCAAAATTTCTTATTTTTTATGAAAACATGAATAATAGCGAAATAGCAAATTATTAAAATATATCTATTTTATACTGTGCATTACAATATTGTGATGCCTAAACTCACTTGTAACGTTTAAATAGATTGATTTTAGTGCTTTATCATTTTTCTAGACAAAATAGAATAAATATCCTTTTTAAAATCAGCCATTTAATATTGTCACGGATGGTTGCAGGAAAGCAGGGGAAGACAAAAATAATGTTTCCAAACACAAAGTTTTAATAATAGTAATAATTCAAATAACAGGCAAACAGTCAGGTGGAACTTAGAGGCTGTTCACACAATACTGTTTTCAGCTAAAAACGTAGAACTTCTTATGCGTTTTGGCCGCTCGTTTACACGACAACAGCGTTTTAGGTGCCTGAAAACGGGTTTCAAAGTGCACGTTTTTGAAAACGGTCTCCGTGTAAACAACAAAAACACGAATCTCTGAAGACAATGGAGTCATGCACATGCGTATTACGTGTTCAGTCTATAGTGTTTCATCGCCATCTAATGGCCTGGCAGCAGAACACAGCGTTTTTAGTTGTTTACGCGGATCCGTGTGAATGGGGATCGTTTTGACAATGGAGTCGTCTATATGCAGAAAACTCAAACAGCATAAAGTTTGTCGCGCAAACGTAGCCTGAAATACACAGTGACAATGAGGAGATAATGAACAGGTGTGATGATCTAATGAGTGTCCATGACAACCGAAGACTGGAAGGAAACAAAGACAAAGAACACATGTGACTGATGAAAACCAACTGAAAGTCCATGAAAACAAACTAACTGAACAAATATTTATTGGCCATAACATGAAAATAATCTGTACTGTGACAAAGTAAGAGTTATGAGGAGAGTTCCAATTGAAAATACACAAATCACAAATACACAAATCACAAAAAAAAGTTAGTTAAGGCTACTCATAGATATGCAAATTTAATGAGCTCATACCATCATGAGGGCACCTAAAAAGTGGGCACCCCACCATCTCTTTCCTGTACACCAATGCCTGAGTCATATGGATTTATACAAAAACATACAACCAGTGACTCTGAAACTGCAAATGGCCTGTGTGGACACAAACAATCATAATATATCGTATTCACTCATATACTATAGCTTGAAGGCATATTTGTAAAGGAAAAGAATGATAGATGCTTTATGAACAACGACTTCACTGACAGATTCCATGATAAACCGATATTGATTATCAGTCAACTGCAGTCCACAGCTTTTCATTACTATGCAGATGATTCGTTTGCTGACAAAAAGTCAGAATCATCCTGGACCTTTCACCACCAAGAATATTTAACCGCACACACTGTACGACCCAACCATGGCCAGCACGCCACAAGCCTGTTTTCAGCTTCAAGGCTTGATAAACCATTTTCTACACCAAAGCAACGAAATACTGAGAAACAAACCCAGCCAGCGCTCTAAATAACCAGGACTGCCCATTGTTACCGTGTAAAGGTGAAGAAACAACAACACCTGGTTGAGGTGTAAAGAGGCAATCATGAGGTGCAATGATGTGCGTTTCCAATATAAACCTGAAAGGAAATTTATCACAGAAAATGACTTTGTAAAAACTGTATTTACAGTCATGGTCACCCAATTGTAATAATAAATATACATACGAATCAATAAATATACCAAAATGTATTTGAAACACATTGATTTTACACTAAGTATAAATACATTTACATATTTTATTACTAATAATTAATTACTGTAATTTAAATACTGTATAAACTAAACAATTCTAAATGGATTTAACATCTAAATTATTTTAAAGTATTTTTTTTTTTTATCTAACCTTCTCCCTTTAAATACTTTGGTCAGTTCAAGAATAATTCATGCAATTTTATATTATTTATTTGAAAGAATTAAAAGAGCAGTGTCATGTCTGTCTTTGTATTGTTACACTGGTCAGGGTAAGTAAATAGTAATAAGTAATGCAATACTTTTTACATTGAGTATTTAGTACAGTAATCTAATAACTGTTGAAGGTGTAATTAGTAGCTAGTAATTAATTACTTTTTAGGACACTGGTTACCAGTGTGGTCCAGTTCTTTTTAAAGAATCAAAAACAGCCATGACCAGTGTAGCCTGATTCCAGAAACAAATGACTCTTATAATCTGGTTCTTTTAATGAACTGTTCAAAAATAACTAATTTAATTAAATCATTCAGAAAAACTGCGCAGTATAATTTACAGCATAGCAAGATAGACTATTTCTTTTCATACACTATAGAAAAAGTCAAATAAAATTTAAAAAAGTATTTTTTTTTAAGTTCAATCAACTTGGATGTTAAAGTCATTTCATCTTAAATTACATCAAACTGAATGTAAATCTAATACACGTTAGTAAGGTTTACTTCAAAATATTAAATTTTAATTAAAATAAATATATATATATTTTGCTTCTCAAATAAATATATTGTGTTTTAAAGATGCTTGAATATTGCAACTGGAAAACAATACAAAAATACTGGTCCTAAAAATCCTTTCTGGAGTGTAAATTACGGGATCAATGGCAAGAGTTGAGCTTTCATCAGCCTCTCAAATGTCATTGCATTTGCTGGTCTTTTCGCTAGTCGCTCTGAAAGGACCATCTGTGTGGACAGTGCAGCCGTGACTGTCCAGATGTCCACTAGTGAGTGGGCTGATACCACATCAGCAGGGGTCATTTCCACTTCATCAATGAAACACACAAAAGAAACGTCACTGGGAAACAAAGAGGTGGAACTGGCAGATGCAGCAGAGAGTAAGAGAACAGGACCAACAAAGAATGATCCAGAATAGCCAGATGCTTCAGTCAACCCACTCGCCCTTCTACCATCCCGACTCCAACTACATAAATCCAGCTCTGAGCACATCTGTCTACCAACTACATTAACGTTTTACAATCACCTCAGTGAAAAAGGGAACAATACCCACAGGAGGTTTGATTAAGTCACACATCATAAACTCTTAGATTGGCTGGCTACTACAACCGTGTTGCTTTGGTGTTGTATGGCTCACAAATTAAGGGCCTCGTAAAATTCGAGCGTGCAAATTTCAATGAATGATTGAGAAAATTGTTCAGCTTTTTGTACAACACAAATAGCTCTAGCAGTGGCAGCTCTTTGAGTGCTGGAGGTCTGGTTTTTTCTTACAGTTATTGACTGAATCATACCTACTCCCTTGTGACCATGATAATATGATTAAAAAACAGACAGGATCACAAAAAATATGATTCATCTCTATACACAAGACCGTGGGTGGCAGAACAAGGTATCAGTTTCTCACCCAATTTGGTATTTCCCTTAGAAGATGAAAGGAAATAGCCAAGACAAATCCTTATGGGGTTAGTTAGATGAAAATTCTGTCATTAATTACTAACCCTCATCCTTCCAAACCCGTGAGACTTTCGTTCATCTTTGAAACACAAATGAAGATCTTTTTTGATGAAATCTGAGAGCTTTCTGTCCCTCCATTGACAGTCCAACTACTTTACGCTTCAAAAAGTGGAGTCAAGTCTCTTGAATGGATTAGTTTTACGATCTCTTTGAGTGGTTTAGTCCAAATTTTCTGAAGAGAAATATGATGAACAGATTTAATTTAGGCTTTTATTTATAAGTGTCAATAAAGTATATTTCAGCTACCTATAAATGCTTGTCAGTACATTCAGCAATACACTTTAACCATATTTCAAAGAGAACAGAAGTAATTATGAAATTACATACATGTACTGAATATGCAATTAAGTCCTACTTGGGAAAAAAAATCAAAGTCACTACAATTCAGCTAATAGCATTTATTATAAATGTAAACTACGATAAATTATTTAATTACAATTAACATGCAATCAAGTGTCTAAAACATTACAGTCAGATCGCATATTTTTTAAAGTATATTGTTTTCATAAAAAGTAGTCTTTTACTTCACAAGGGATACTGTAGACATACTGTAATATCAACAATTAAAAGCATATCAGAGCCTATTCAGTAAGTTGGTCATCCTGATGTGAACAATGTGACAATGTGAACTTTTCAGAGGTTTAGCCAACCAAAAAAAAGAGCTAATTTACCTTGAAAAAGTCTTAAAGGTACAGTGCCAATACTGTTTCTGGTGCAATAAATCTTTTCCAGCAAGTGGTTTTCAAGAAAAGATAAAAAGCTACAAAAGTGAAACTCAAAATGGAGAAAGATCTGTAGTAGACACTGCATTGAGTAATAGTATATCCACTGGTCCTCTATGGATTTCACCAGCGTCAGCAATTGAAACTGCACAGCCCAAATGGCAAACAAACACGATTTGTACCACCATTTCACACTGAATATTGACTAGCCATCTGTCAGAGGGAGAAAACAACATGTTGAAGCCACAGATGACTTGGCTTGTGGTTACAGCCCATGTGTACTACCCAGCTATTAGGAAAAACAGGATGCAATGCATATGGATTACATTGGTGAAAACAGTCTTTCTTCTGAATATATAAGGGAACATTCTTAATAATGAGCCAAGGATGGTTCTTTCTCAGGGAGGAGATGCTAGTATGTGAGTCAGCAGACTGCTTCTACTAGGGCTTGACACAGATTTGTTTCTTGGTCACCAGCACACTCTAAGCTTAGCAGTGGGAGTTTTGTCCCAAAAATTGCCACCGTGTGCTTCCTAAGGACCTCTTGCTAATTCTGGAAGCATGCAAAGCTTCCATGAGCTTTGAAATGGATTAAAAGAGTGTTTTGCCAAGATTAGAGCACTGTTAGTATATCATCGGGTGCACTAATAAAGTCAAGACTGAAGTCAATGCTAAACCAAAGCGTCACCGGGATTTTTGCGAACTATACGTTTTTTTTTGTTACACTGCACTGCTCTTCAATGGCTCTTAAAGAGATGACACACTAAAATGACAATTCTGTCATAATTTTCTCATTTTAATGTTGTTCCGAATTTTCATGACTTCCTTTACTCTGTGGAACACACAAAAAATATTGACTACACTTTATTATAAGGTGTCCGTTAAAGTGTTACAATGCATTTATAATGCAAGTACTGAATATTAATAATTCACTACATGTACTTACTATAGGTTTATGGTTAGTTGCATGTAATTATGTATAATTTATAGTTATTACTACAGTAACTACATGTAACGTGTTTTTTTTTTCCAAAAATAACTTTTGAGTTCCACAGAGTTCCTTAATTTGAGTTAATCAAAATACAAATACTTAATAATATAATATATATATATAATAAGAGTGCACTGAATATAATGTTTTTGGACACTTAATTGCATGTTGATTGTAATTAAATAAATGCGATCAGAAATTGTTCTGGCAATTGGATTTAGGTGCATCATGATGAAAACGTGTAAGAATCAAAACTTTTGTTTGTCACAGAGCTTATTTTCAGCAATAACTCCAAAAGCCTATGGAAAAATAATATTGAAGTACTTTACACTACAAGTGCACATTCAATACAATTAAGTGCACTTCTTTTTTCACAGGGAATGACATGAGGGGGAGTAAATGATGACAGAACTTATTTTTTGTGCGTGTGAAGCTTCTCTATTTAGATAATATGACATTTTGATCAAACTGTACTTTCATCCCTCACATAACATACAGCGTCACATAACATATAGCATCTAAACTGACTAAGGTCTGTTGCGTTGCTGTGTCATGTGCTTGCATAACCCTTGGAAAACTTTCTGACCATTAACCACAAGGAAAACAAACATGACATTGAGATACACCGAGGTTAGGGTGAATTATGCAAGTATATTAGATATAGCCTGTAACAACTGAAAGTCAAATTAGCTATGACACTGCCTTCGAGTCGAGTGGTGGTAAGGGTAATCTGTGAGTGACATTTCTTCCCGACTCCTGTCCCGAATGACAGGACCATGTATACATGGTATACATAAACAAAAAAAGCATAGCTGTGAGCAAGTGCTGGGCCTGGAAAAGCACAGAATAAGAGTGAAAATGAAAATAAATGTGGCATATGTGTGAATGGAAACAGAAAGGCAGACAGGCATAGATGGTGAACGAGAGAGAGAGAAACAGGTGGGAAAACAGGATATACTCTTTGTACATCTGCCAACCAAGACTATTCATCAATGCTTTGTGGAAAACCCCTTTGTTTACAGTACGTGTTCTGCCCTAAATTGAATTCAAAATCCTCAGAGCTTCAGATCAAGATGATTTGTCTATTTTGAAGATCTGATGATTTGTACTTGATATTTAATTGATCCAAGAAGAATGAAACTGTATCATAATACTAGATATACAGTAGTGTCTGGTGTTGGCAAGGATTTATACTGTTATTGTTCAGGGTTTCTTAGGATTCTTCTAAAAATAACTGATAGTTATTACAAAGAAGGGCAAAACTTTTTTCCGTTTGAGTTGGTTTGAGTCCAGAAGTTTTGGTTTCAATCTTGATCAAATATGTTGTTGCATCACTATGAAATACCCCAATAAAAGCCCCTGTTGAGCACAACCATTAACCCTTATTTTAGCTCAACTGCAGTACCATGAAGTTCATGTGTTTCTGGGGCACTAAATATCTCAGAAATATGTCACCAGTGCCGTCACTAGGAGTTGGAGAGATTCACACTCCATTCTGTCCAACACTGTGCTGTGATCACAGGCCAGCGCTGATGCCATTCTTGTGAAACTGCCTCCATCATCAGGGGCAAATCCTGTTATCCACGCAAAACACCCACAGAAGCTTCCAGACCGTTCTCGAGGGGAAATGGATCTGGATGGATTTGACAACTAATCTCAGGCCCTGTAGGTCCCAAAACTGGGTTAAAATGAAACATCCTTACATTTCAGGACTGGATTATTTGTGAGGTTTCTCATCACAAGTAGGATTTGTTATGGGAACCACACATGGGTTTGGGTGCGTCAATCAGCAATTTGCTTCAGTTCTTTGTTGGTTTGCTGTGTCTCTAAATGACTTAGACTTCAGAGCGGGGGAAAGCATGGACAAAAACACGCAACAAAAATATCACCAAGATTATATAAAATTTGGGTTTGCTTGTCGGGCTGTAAAATTCAAGGAGGCCATTAGAACCTGGACAAAAACAGTCAAGAAAACCTGTTTTAAAGTACAGGACATGTCCGGGGTCAATCCTTGGTTATTTTTTATCATTAGGTACACTTTAATCTCGAAGGGTGATCAGAGATTGGATTCTGATTTTTTTAAAAGTGCAACATCCCTCTTACGTTTTCAATTACAGTCCCAGTCGTTTCATGGCTAAATTTAGCGGGGACAGTTATCTAGACTCCTGTAGCCGCATCAATCACGGATCTTCACTCCCGGAATGAAGGCAAGATATCCACTGTGGCGTTTTTATTCTTGGACAAGGAAAGGCATCGACATTGGCAGACCTTTTCTTGTTCAAACAATTCCAAAAAAAAACAGCTGGCTTTGGTAAAGGGATTGAAAAACGTGAACAAAAGAATTAGTAATGGATCTATTGAGCCTTATGAAAAAGAACGAGGAAGTCCTGACTTACATAACCTCACGCTGACTCAATGAGCTGACTTTCGCTGACACCAAAAGGAAGGTTAGCACTCTCATTTTTAAAAAACCTGTCTCAATCTGTTATCCCATTGAAAACTGACACAAAGTACCAATCTATTTTGTGCAGATCTAACTCTGGCTCAGTTTCTGGCTCTGCAGGACAGAGGAATGAATTTAAAGGCTCATCATCAAAACATTGCTCTCTCAAGAAGAAAGATTTTAAAGCTATTGATAAGCGATATTACGAAACTTTTGACCTTTTTATGACAAGAAAATGTTAGGTCGGGGTCTAAAATGTCATGTGGTGCGACTCCCCCAAAACTTTTTTCCTATAAATAATAAAGATGTGTACTCTAACATGTATTCATGGTGTAAAGAAAATATTTTATTACTTTTTAGACTTACACCACAAGAAATGTGTTAGTTATTTAATATAAACATTTCTTGAAAATGATATAAAAAAAAATGTTCAAAACCATATGAAACCAACTTGGTACGTACTCAATTTTTGAAAGATGTTTCCTTTTCTTTATTATGGACAGTCTTATTTGTCAATATTCCTTACTCTTATTCTGCGTCAGAGAATGCTTTAAATCAATTTGATTTAAATGGGCATGTTGCGTCACAAGGAAAACCAGCAAGGGTTTGCAAAAGTGAAACTCTGTTATATACAGTATACAACCACAAATAAATCAACTTTGGCCTTAGAAAAAAAACACACATTGTGTACATTTATGGCTGAGGTCAACGTCTGATATGTTCTTGGCCATTTCTAACACAAGTCCAATTGGCATTTTTTGCCACACACCAATTTGTAACATGACCAAGAAGGGAGACAGGAAACGGCTAACATAGGTGGAATGTACCGAGCTCCTTTCCGACTGATTGATGCTTGCAGGGTATTAAAATTCCACTGCGGCAATCCAGTTGCCCCCACCGGAGCAGAAAACAGATCCCTTGCCAGGAATGACGTGGCCTGGTGCAGTTTCATCTCCCAGCTAAAGGCCTTTAGTATTGCCACCAAGAGTCAGTGCAAAAGAATCAGCCATTGACTGGACACTGGGTGGGTGATCCGATGGGGTTTAAGTTGTACCCGGTACAAGAGACAGAACAAACAGTGATGAATTAGGCGGGATAGATTTGGAAATACTGTCTGGGTGTAGTCGGTTTTTATATCCGGCCAGAAAGAACAGATCAGAGCGGTGTCTCTATGGCCTGGCATTAAACCGGTACCCATCAATCCCCCTCATGCCCCCTCTGCCCCATCCGTTTAAGCAGTGTGCTTACCTCAGCAAAACTCTAAGATCTACAATCATTCTTATATCCACACATCACACTCTCTCAGTCTTCCCCTCCTAAATCTTCCTCTTAGCTTCCAAATCTCTTAGCTTTACATCCATTTTTTCAAACCTCCAAATTTCTCAAATCATCCACATGAATAGAAAAACTAATTTATTTGACGATTTGTTTAGAAGATGTTTTCGGAGATGTGAGCTCCAGGCCGTCAGCGGCCACTCAGCGCTCGTGTTCCTGAGAACAGCTTCATCTCGGCCAGTCTTTCGCGAATTTGTCGCTGGCTCTTATGTAGATAGTGGCTAACCAGGTATAATTCATTTTGAGTATATTAAATGGTCAATATTAGGTCTTATTAATCTATTACTTATCTGTACTAACAAGAGCGCTGCTTTTGTACTTTTGACTGATTGTTTTGCTTATGTGCATTTGAATACTCATTCATGCATATTCATGTCTCTGTGACATTTAACTTCTGATCGGCTCAAGTAGGTTGTAGCTCATTTGATCAATAGCTTCAGCTGAGGCTTTCTGAATGCGATTCAGCATTTGTCCTGCCGCTCTGTGGGTGTGGGGAAATAAATCTGGCCCCAATTCCCTAATCCCCTGTCACAGAATATCTCCTATTCCTCTCAAATTTAAAATAAAAAAGACCAAATCTAGTAGTACAAATCACTTGAGGTACAGCCATGTGGTTAAATGATCTTAACATTAAAAAAAAACTGCCTGATCTGGACCCATTTAATTATAATTTGGGTGAAACGACATAAAAAGGGTTCTCACTTGCATCTAAATGTTAACAAGGACTAGGCTAATTCCCCCGGAAGCTCCAAAGAACCTGACCTAAATGGTAAAATAACTCATATGCATTTTGTGTGTTTTTCACAGGAACTGTGTCATTCCTGCATATGTGGGGACTTGTGTAAATCTGTGTCCTTAATTCTCTGGGATTGATACAGATTACATTGTTGAGGGACTTGGGCTTCTTTCAATGGCAGGTACAGAGCCTGTCGGAGCCAACAGGTAGTGTGAGTGTCCAAAACCGACCAACTGACTGCCATTGGTCTAAATATACCGATGTGCTGATTCCAATGTTATGGTTGTTATCTTGTCCCTCCAGGCTGGGAGCCGGTCTGGCCTCCTGCTTGTTTGAATAACCAGCCGGCCTGCCAAAACGTGCCCTTTAGACAAATTGTGCCCTCCCGTCATGGTGAGCAAGTCCAAGACCTTGATTTACTGAGTTAAATCATCAAGAGATAGAGACTGGAGTCATATGACTTTGAACAATGTAAATGGCTCCCTTGTGAAAAAGAAGTGTGCATAATTGTATGGAATGTGCACTTGTAGTTTACTTCAAATTATATATTACAGTGTTTCCACCAGGATTTTGTGAATGTGTGGTGGGTGGACCTCGGTCCCACCAGGGGGGTCAAGGGGCATGCCCCTCATAAGAATTTTTTTTTTACATTTTAAAGTTAAATTCATCAATCTGGTGCACATTAAGAGTTCAAAATGAAGAGCTCTAACCCATATTCAGTGTGCAAATTGAACAAAGTCAGTGCACTGACTTGTACCTGAAATTTAAAGGGGACTTAAACTTCTTTTTAGTTGTGATATAAAGGTTTTATTTTGCTGGAAAACAAGTTTACAAATGCGTCTCATTACAAATCCAGTGAAATACTGTAATCATCAACTATGCAAATGTGAAATGCCCAAATGCCTGCTAAACTCAGCACATGAATAGATAGGGTTCACTGCATTCATCTACTTTGAGACGCAGAGCTGATCACATGCTGATCGGGGGAGTGAAGAGAGCACCTCTCATTGCGCAGAGCCAGAAATGGCGCAAAACATGACATTAAATGCCTTTTATGTTATTATGAAAAATTTAAATATATTTTTCAGCCACAACAGTCTATGAAATGGAAGCACTGAAATCTATTTGTGGCGGTCAATGTTGATATTGTGGAAGGCCGCCACAGATAAATCAATGTATGGGAAACGCTGATTAAACAACTTACAGATAATATATTAATGAAAAAGGCCACTTAGGCCTAAGTGTATTTAAAGATATTATACTTTAATGACTGTTTCTTAACACACTTGAGTACATTTTTATATACATTTTAAATCATTATAACCTTTGGTCACACTTTAAAGCACACATATTTTTATGTTGACTAACCTTCTAAAGCACATGTAGTTTAATTTTCACTAAATTCCAACTTCATCATAATGTGTAATTGCAAATATAATAAATACATAACATAAAAGTTTCAAAAGAAATGACTATATTACTAATAAACTATATTTTAGTTTATCATAAATGCTTGTCATTACATTCGGCAGAAGGTTTAACCATATTTCAAAGACAGTAGAAGTAATTATGAAATTAGAAGATGTGCATCCTACTTAAATAGGAAAATAAATTGCATGTCATTTAATTTAATATCAATTTTAACTATACTACATTTTCATTTAATTGTACATAACATGCAATTAAGTGTCTGAAAACAACATTCAGTTTGCACTAAAGTATATTCATTAAAAGTATATTATTTCTATAATAAGTACTCTTTTTAAGAGTAAGCTAAAGCTTTTTCACAAGGGTATCCATGTACCCAAAACTTAAGCTAAGCTAACTGCAAGGAAACCATCAAGCTGAAAATAAAAATCAGCCATCCAACAGTTAAAGAGGAAGTGTGAATTTTTTTCATGATAAAATATATTCTCTATTTTCTCTCAACTATACATAATGCATGTTGATTTGAACAAAAAGTGTAAACACTGTGCCACTATCAAAACATTGCATCCTGATTGGCCAGACAAAGCAACTTTGGCTGAACCAATCCTGTAAGCTTTTGAAAGGATCTGTTTCTCTGAGTTCTGAACGTCCTTGGGAAATCTGCATTAAAATAATTATTATTATAGGTTAATTGCATAACATATGCACCACAGATTTTCTGTACACAGCACTCCAAACAATATTATTGCCGTTTCTTTTTGCCCGTCCTCTGCCATGTTCGTTTACTCTAAAGTCACGTTTGACGACGGGAGATTTTGCAATATATCCCATGTTCACAGTTGCGACTCTTATTGGTTTGAGAATGGAATCTGTTAGTGTGTGGTGTGCTGTCTTGGTCACATCGCGGCTCTCCAAGCACTATAGGAACAAAACTGTTCAATCTAAAAATCTTTTAGTGTGGGCCAGCCTTTAGCAGACTTACAACCACTGGGATTAGCAGAACTAGCTAGAACGGCTAGTTTTGTCATTCAGAGTACATCTTCCTCTACCTTAAATCCCCCTAAATCAGCTGACAGGCAAGCAAACTTCTCTTGTTGCAGGATTCAGAATTAATCTTAGCGAATGTTATTGTGGATGAGAGCGAGGCTAAGCACACAGACAGATGGTCTTCACGGGGCACTCAGTGCTCACTGCGACACCAACCTCCACTCGCAACCGCACAAAACTAACTGTACAGTGCACTGAGCAGTTCACATCAACATATCAGACTCCACTTTTAATTAGAAATCTGTGCGTGTGTACATAGCAACATGTCTCATTCACTAACTGTGTAAATACACGTGTGTAAAACGTGAGTACAAATATGTTCACGCAGAAATCATGATTCACCAATCACTTCTAAATTTTAGGATAAAAGATTGACTTTAGAAACATGAAATGTATGAAGACAAAATGTTTATTTACAGATGAAGTGACCCTGTGATGAAGTGATGATAACAGTATCGTTTTCAAAAACGTGCACTTTGAACTCTATTTCAAAGTTTGCATTCTCAGGACACCAAAACGCCGTTGTCGTGTAAATGAACGGACAAAACGCATTCAAAGTTTTCTGTTTTCTGTTGAAAATGGTGTTGTGTAAGTGGCCCCTAAGTTATGATTTTTACAACGGAAATGAATCAATCAAAAACGTACTTAAACTGGACAATGAATTTCTTCTAGATCTGCTGTATAAAGCCAAAACAATCTCTGTTCCATTACTTTAAAATTATCACTGTAAAGCTGCTTTGAAACAATCTGTATTGTAAAAGCGTTATATAAATGAAGGAGATTTGACTTGACCAAATTTGTCTCTCATTTGCACTATGAACGCCATAGGAAACGTCTTCAAAGACAAAAGGCTCTTCACGATGGCATTCAGATTCAAACCTCTCAGATCGTTCTGAGCTTTCAACTGACACCCACACTAAGCAAATCATTTCCCATAAATCCCAGAGCCTCATCCACTAACATAAGCCTAGTTCCTGTCAGAGACATAAATATACATTTTCAAAAAGGATCAGAGCACATATTTCAACTGTTATCACTGTCGGCTTAAAATAAGATATTCTAGAATAGAACTGAAAATGTCACTGAAAATAAATTCAAAGACAATAAATACACTCAAAATAATTTTTCATATTTTCATCGCTGATGATCAGTGACAATTGAGTTTAGATTACTACATGGAACATGTTGTGTTTGTTCATTGCAAAGTACTAAAACTCAAATTCAAATTCAGACCACAAAAGTTCCCCCTCAATCGGAATCTAATTTCCAGAAACGTCACAGCCGTTTGACATTTTCAGTGAGGAAAGATGATCTTAAAGCTTTAACTGGTGCAGATGGTTATTGAGACTCCCCATTGAGAGCATGTAGCGAAATAAATTACCTTGAATGAAGAACAACTCTAAAAATAGATCCAATCTCAGTAATACAATGATGTCCACTTACAGGTGCAACAAGTAAACCGAAAATTGTTTGTAATGTAGCATGCTTTCTTGACAATTTACTACAACAGTTATTGTACAACATAAGACAAGTCCTTTAAATTATTTTTTAATGGAAAAACAGTGACGCACAAGGTCTATTTTTATCAGAGAGTGTAATTACATAAAGTTCAAACACTAATCAACACCTTCAAGAGATTCAGTCAGTAGGTGTTCATGTATAACCAGCCAGTCATTATTGCAAAGAATGTGAAACGGGGGGGTCTGCTTATTTTGCTATTACAACCCACCAACATGATCTACATTATCCCACTGCAAGTCAAATAAATATGAAAAAAACTGTATGAAAATGAAATATAGTTCTGATTTAAAATTATTTAACTGTAAAAGTATAAGAAGTTGGCATATAGAATGATACAAGATTGACACAAAACTAGGATTAGCAGCTATGTATGAAAAGAGATTCCTGACGCAATAGTAAATTATACAATTAGGGGCCATTATACGAACATATTTTACCTCAGAATTCTTTGATTGACCAATCAGAACAAAGTCTTCCACAGAGCAACGTAAAAAAAAGAGGAACTTAGCTGAGTTCTTAGCTCAGTGCTAAGTGTGCTTTTCAATGCTATCACCGGGAGTATATTTTCATAGAGTAAAAAAAAATTAACTTTTCAATTGACCAAACTTAGACAACCCAAAAACAGCTAAATCGGCTCTTCAGCTATATAATCTAAGCAAATTGTGCCCATGTCCATTTGAATGCTAGACTATGTTTTTTTTAATACCACTTTAAAGCACCCTAGACAATCTTATGCTATTTCGCTGTCTGCTTCCAAGAAGTGCTGCCAATGAAGCACTTACATTGTCCTGAATAGAAGGCGGTTTTAAATCTTGCAAGTTAATTCCCAACACTTGTTCATATTTGACTGTTTAAAATGAGAATGGCCTCAAAAATCTGTACATTCACTCAGACCTATTTAAGGAAGTAAACTACTTCGGAAAATTGTTTTGACAGGGCTGAGGGAAATGTTTGAACAATAAGTTACTTATTTTCACGATCCATGTCCTGCCAACTGGTTTCGTTGAAGAATTACAGATTAAACAGAGAAATGAACTCACAAATACTCACAGGTATTAGTGACCACTGTATGTTGGTCTTCTGTTCACATCTAAAATTAGACAAACTAACAAAAGTGAAAATGAATGGACAGACCAATGCCAAAAGACAAAGAGCTGTTTGATGCGGGGAAGTCAGTAGCTGTTACCAGAGGGAAACTGGGAAACTTATTTTAGCAGAAGAGTTTCCTGATGGGAAGTTCCATCAGTTCAGAACCCAGTGGGATCTCGCTATCTGAAAGCTGATTTTTTTCTAATGAAATTTTGGATGAATCTTCAAACAAATCTTTGTTCATGTCACCTCACTATGCAATGAAACTTTTGGAGCTTGCATGTTACGTTGAACCTCTTCAGCAAATGTATTACCGGCGGATTTGATTTAATAGTTTAGTTTATCGGTGTATCCAAAACACATCAGCAGAGTTGTTATCATCCAACTGTGATCTCATGGCTCTGTCTATCGTTCTGCCCAGATGTTAAAGTGCCATGTCATCATAATCATCCTAATCACTGTTACCAGTTTCTCAATGATGTAATTTATCCAGTACAAGAAGGAACTGCCAGATGTTCAGCCCCGCAAGCAAGTCCATCTAAAACAAATCGGTCACCTCGTCTTAGGCCTTTCATAAACATTATCTGAACAAAATTGGGTGATCTGTCAAAAAAAAAAAAAAGATTTTCTATGGACATTTATGTCCGTTAATGTCTTTCAGTGCAGACGTTAAACTCCTGAGAAACAATATGCTGGTTTCATAAGACCATATGACATTTTCTTTGTTCCACATTCTTGTGTCCAAGCAAAAGTGTTTCCGTGTAATATTTTAATTTTGCCAAAACAATCATAAAAGTTGCCAAACGTTCTCACCTCTATAGTCATCGCTTGTCGCAGTTCTGACACAACTTGTCGACGCCACAAATTAGTAAATCAACAGTTTACCACCATTAAAAAATCTGAAAGTACAGTCAAACCACAACCAACAAAGCAAAAACAAAAAGATATGTCGGTATTGTTTCATTTCCAGTAGGGGTTAATATGGAATCACATTTGCTGCGGTTATGAAAACAAACTGCCTTCTCATTCCTTCTCAAAATCTTCTAGTGCAAATAACAGTCTGCATGTTCATAATAACTGCAATTATTAGTAGCAGATAACAACCATTTTGATAATCAATGGATCAGAAATTAATCTACAGGTTCTACTGTATGTATGTATAGCCTATATATTGTAAATGCAAAATAAAATATGTAAATGTTAAACATTGGGTTCAAAAAGGTTTTCCCATCAATTAATCAATGTATACCATTTACATATTTTATTTGATAATTGATTATATTGACAAAAAAAAGTGTTGTTTTTTAAAATGACAAAAAAAATAATGAAAAGAAAACCTTTTCTTACCAGCTGTCGAAAAAGCTAAACTTTGAACTTTGAGAATGTTGTGGCCTGGATCTTATCAGAGCTGGGATGTGGACATGTTTCCACTCCTGTAACGTCAAGGGTCAAGAGGCAGGCAAGGAGCCGCCTTTGTTATTAATATATGCCACTCACAAGGCGAGTAGAAGGGAAAATACACAGCCATGATCTGAATCAGCTGCCTTTCACAGACAGCCTTGAGTCCGTGAAGAGAGAAGCCAAAGTATCATCTACCCACACAGCGCACCACTATGTCTGGAAAGTGATAACACTGCATGTCCTCTCTTCAATTATACTGCAGTCAGGCTGCATTTCTTTCAGTAGGCCTATGCATCACAACTGAACTGTTATAGAGTACAGCCACAATTAAGATCAGTTTTAGTTGGAAATACCAATTGGGAATTTTTATCACATTAATATGCCCACAGCTTTAGACTTACTCGACGCAAAAACCTGATAACAGATGCTTTGAAATGTGCAAAATCATTTTATGCATTGTTGATTTCCAAACTTTGCAGACTACAATGCATAATGCAAAAATATTAACTGCATTTTCAGCGTTGCCACAAGGGGCATTGAGATAAATGTTCTGATTTTGGAATTAAATAATAGCATCTTCACTGTTCATTTTTAATTCAACAGTGTAGTTATCTACTTCAAGCCAGGTGCACTCTGACTAAGCCATGTCACACTGTAAGATCTCAGTTGTCATTGCTGTCAGACTGTACGAGAGTAAAGACGCGTTAAAAACAGACGCACGCAAGAAAACTTGTCCTGAGTTTTACATCATCAATCAATGCCACGTGCGGCTGGTAACAGTGAGTTGCATTACACCCAGGATTGAAATGGTGGCTACAAAGAAATCTCTAACGTTAATTTTGGTCATGGCTTGTCTTGAAAAACAAAGACAATTTGAAGGTCGTTGTAGGAGAAGTCACAATGCAGGTCTGTGAGTCAAATCTTGACACTGCTGGAATTTCGTCGGAGGTCAAATTTGCTCGCAATGATCATTAATCGGCTGTCGGTGAACATGTCAAACTAACGATCAAGACTTCAGGTTTTAGCCTAGGACCAGAGGAATCTTTTAGGATTTGCTAAATTTGTCTCAGACGGCCAAATTGTGGCCAAAATCGTACAGTGTGCATCTAGCTTTAATTAGTAGCTTGCAGTGTTAACATTTTTTAAAGGGTTTGACTAGTTTAACTACCCTTTTTTTAGTCAAGTTTTACCATGAATTTTTAGCAATGTGTAAAATGTGCTGTGAATTCAAGTATTTTCGCATTCTGTTTGGTTACACTTTATTTGGATGGTCCACTTTAGATATTCTACTAACTACTCTGCAACTACATGTCAACTAACTTTAATTAGAGTATTAGTAGGTTGTAAGGTTAGGGTTAGGAACATTTTCATAGTTCCAAGCCCAGACAGCAACATAGTGTCGGCCCAGATTCGGGCCACTTTGGGCACATGTTGAATTCACATGTACCAGATGTGGCCCGGATCTGGGCCGACACACTTTGTTGCTGTTTGGGAGAACTAATGGCAGAGGTACTTGTTTTTTTGGCGTGTTCGCACCACAGGAACTAGGAACAATTTGAGTTCAAGGAACTCCTTTTGGGGAAACTAAATGAGCTCCTACTTCAGAGTAGGGTCTAAACCAGCACAATAACTATATGAAGTGTACGCTGATTGGCCGAACGCACGCAAAACACCAGCACAAAAACCAGCACAAACACACAAATTATAGCTTATATATTAATTCCATAAAACTGACTCTACGAACATGGAAAACAGTGATAGACGGACCTCTCAACCTTTATGCTAAGGAGAAAATCCAACGCAACTTTGAAGGGACCAAGCGAAACTTTGATTATGTATTTCTGCTCAGCTAGCGACATTGGGCATCAACCACGAGGCAAATGCTAATACCTTTACATATACTGTTTACTTTCTTTGAACAAAAGTTCTATCTAATAACATATTAGACAGGACTGTTAAACAGATCGTAAACTAATAAAGACGGAGAATGGGATCAGGCTCTGGCGTTCTAAAATAAATTTCCACGGTGCCGCCAAAATAAAGGTCACAACAACAAGCGCGGCTTACGTCACTTCAGAGTTCCTACTGGCGGTGTGAATGCAACCAGGAAAATGACCATAGGGGAACATTTAGTTCAACTTATAATCATGTGCAACTTTTTTTCTGGAAAATGCAGTACTTTAAATGTTGAGTAGCTTGTAGCTTGGCAAGCTACAGTTTTAATGTAGCTTCCCCAGCACTGGTTCTGCATGATAAATGACTTGATGACTAAGATAGTGACCTGATGCAGAAGGAATGCAGGCATCAGACTGTGGGAATGTGGGAGATAAACTCCCTGCAGGTGAAGTTGAGATCTGGACTTCACACCACACTTTAGGAAAATGGTAACATTTTACCAAACAGAGTCTGGTAGACCATGCGAAATATGAATCTCCAGTCCTCTGTGTGGTTTCCCCGACATTTCTTGGCAGCCGAATGCAAACAGAAGAGTTGTCTCTGGGGCTCTCACGTGCTTTCTTTGTGCTCAGAAGACCTAAACAAAAACCAAAAAGGCTTGAGCTTAGTTGAAAGAGCAGCTTTCTTCTTGCTGAACCTCTTCAGGCAGTGGTTTTCTTTTGGTTGTGGCAAATGTTGCTGTTTGTTACATTTGAAAAGATGTACAAGTTGCGGTGCACCAGTTTGACAGAGATAAAGGTTTTCTCAACAATTCCATAGAAGAACCATTTCTGGTTTGCCCAAAAAAACTTTCAATGAACAGTTTTTTTTTATCTTAGTGTGAAGAACATTTTAAAAATCTAAAAAAAACTTTTTCCACTATAGAGAACCTTTCGGCCGCTGGAAAGGTCCCGTGGATTTTAAAGGTTCTTCATAACACCATTGATCTCAATAAAGAACCTTTATTTTTAAGAGTGTAGCACTTGAGTAGCTTTAATTGTAGATGCTAATAGTGTATTTCTTTGAGTCATTAATCTAGATCTGTTATGATCATAATATCATGATGTATGATTATGTTTCCCACCAAATTCAAGTTGGGAATCTTTTCTTTTACATCCAAGGGCTCTAGTTATATTACTGGGATTATATAAGCTACTGTATAATGGATGTTTGTGAAATTTAAACTGGAGTAACTTGCTTAAAAAAAGGCATTGGTAAAATCTACAAGAACAGTATTCTTCCTGCATTTTCCTACTGCAGTGTTACACAAGACATCCTGTGCCATGATGCCCCACAGTGCGATTGGGTCACCACAAATCTCCAACAGCTCTGAGGTTAAAGGAAATCGTGTATGCAGGTCCACCTCTGCAGCAATGGTTCACATGAAATATCTATTAAAACAATAATTTACAAATGGGTTTCCCAAACAGGGGTTTGTGAGGGAAATTCAGGAGGTTAGTGAGTTAATGAAAAGCTATCTATGAAATATATCTAGTCAAAACACGATGAACAAAACAAAGGCTGTGATTTAATGGATGTATACAGTCTTTGCTGTGTTTTTCAGAGTGAAGAGTGGCACTGTGTTCATTTACATGTGCAGCTTATAATGCAGTGTTTTCAAAGGGACTGAAGTTCGGGAACCCCTGATTTACAAAATCACGGACATATGAAAACTGCAATGACCCAACAGGAGCTAAAGAATGGGGTTGGGGACCAACCAAGACCAAGAATGGGAAAATTGGAAAAAAAATTCCAGAAACCTAAAAGGCACGAGACAGATGATATAATGTGACTGGTGACCAGAAGATAGTCCACTAGCTTCACTACCCTTGTCTTGTACCTTCATCATCAGGTGTGAGGATCACATATCCAGATATGCTTTCTTCAGATCAGCAGCCCGAACATTCTTTGCAACAATTCTTTGATATTTGAGAGTACTCTGATATCCAACTCTCTATCCCCAATGGCTTGGCGTCACCTATGCTTGACAAACTTCAAAAGCTTTCTTTTCTAAACCCTACGGCACCCAACACATCAAAATCCTTTTAAAATAATTACGACAGCCCTTAGCCTATGAAAAACATCCTGGAACTCGGCCTCCAACCTTACACATGCACTCAGGACAATTGGATTTCCATGTCCGATGCACCACAATAGGTTTAGAAGCTTTATCTAGTCAGTTTTGAAGCCTACCCTGAGGTTCCTTTGGCAATGAATGGTGGTTAGTAAAATGCCGCGGACCCTCTGGGCTTGATCTTATCTTTTAAACACAGAGTTCACTTTGCGTTTAAGGTTTTCCAGACACAAAAGCTCCATAACGTGGTGTTGGTTGTATTGTAATGACACATGGATGAATACCAGGAAGAGGAATGTGAGTTAGCTCAACTATGTCAACTTAATGTCAACTATGTAGGTACAGCTACAGGAAAGAGGAGAGTTGTGTTTGCGTCTGGTATAGTCATGTGGTTTTACGCACGTAGAACAGGAGCATTGTTTGGACCAAGGTTTAAGGCTGAATATAGAGGAAGGCAGCTGTTTACAGAGGCTCAACGTCTTTGTTCCCCTCAAGTCAATGTCACATAAAGTGGCAACTGTGGGACATCAGTTTATTCATATATAATTATATAATCAAGCAAATTACAGAGTGCTGATGCAGAAAACAAACATCTCAATGAAAATGAGAGAATATGAATCCTTCAGGGAAAAAAAGTGATTGATTTTATGTCCAGTTTCTTTTGTTTGTGTGTGTGTGTGTGTGTGTGTGTGTGTGTGTGTGTGTGTGTGTGTGTGTGTGTGTGTGTGTGTGTGTGTGTGTGTGTGTGTGGTGGGGTGGGGAGGGGGGGCTTGAATAAACTGATGTGAATATAGATATTTGTATCTATAATCTATAAAACAGCTTATAGATCATACTAAATTATGTTTTTGTTAAAAATGCAGAAAGGTATCTGTGATGGATAGGTTTAGATGTAGGGTTAATGTAAGGGGATACAATTTAAAATACAATATAAATATAATAATATAAAAATATTATATCTATGGAAAGTCCCCATAAAACATGAAAACACAATGAAAACACAATGTGTGTGTGTGTGTGTGTGTGTGTGTGTGTGTGTGTGTGTGTGTGTGTGTGTGTGTGTGTGTGTGTGTGTGTGTGTGTGTGTGTGTGTGTGTACTGTATAGCCAATAGAAAAAAAATCTAACATTTATTTTTACATTTATTAAAATAATTATTCATTAGCCAGACTTGGGTAGATTTTTAAACTAACAATTGGCCAAGCCAGAAACTCTGCTGATTATCTCAAAAAGCTCAAATATCAGACAAATCAATGGGCCTGACCAATATATTGGTTTATCACTCGTCATTCAGTCAGGGTCCAAATTATGCTCTGTACAACGAAAAACATTTTCTCAAAATAATCCAAACCAAACTTTTGGCTGGGGTGCTAAACCAACAACGCATTACTAATGATTCAGAACTAACAGTTTCGTTTCAACACAAAGAGATCAGATACACTGTCCTGTACAGGGTCCACAACCACGAGGGCCATACAAAAAAAAAACATATACGCAGTACATATAAGCTTAAATAGGCGTAAGGAATTATTATTACAGAGGTAACGTTTCCGTCGGGTACAAAAGATAAAGATGAGAGAACACAATAAACGGCTGACAGGTTGACAGACAGCCGTCGCCTCGCCCATCCCTGTCCTGCCATGCAAATGGAAAGGAGCTCCATTATTCACACTGATATGCTTTACTCAGTAAATAAATAATTAGGAAGGCTGCAAATATTGGGGTTTGGCATGATTATCTGGTCATGCTTTCTAACGGGCAAATCACAAGCGCTGTAGTGAAGACTCCCTTGAACTGAGCAAACAGTACAAAATCCCTTGCACAACTCTCTGGAGGTCAAAGCATGAACTGCAACCTAGTGTAAAATCCGAGTACACCAACAGGCAAGATAAAGATGCCAACAAATTAAAAATGTGTGATTTTAGGGTCCAAAATGTATGAAAGTATGCATTATTAAAATGCAACAACAACAAAAAATGAATTAAGGGGTTTAAAATCGATTTATCTCACAAAAGCCCCCAGAAATAGGAAACAAGAGATCCAGGATCCATCCCAGACGCAATAATCCACGCATCCCATTCTGTGCAACCCATCCGCATATAGTTATAATGCCAGCTTAATTCTTTTAATTGCAAAGCAGTAACAGCGTACTAAAAAAAATGAGTCTTTTTTAGTCAGGTTTGATTTATCTTACCAGTCGGTTGCCGACGTCTCGTTGATAACGTCCTGGTAAGCTGTTAAGAGGGCCAGTCTGTTCTTGCTGAGATTCACAGCCATGTTGCTGCCACTGCAATCATCCAGCCCAGTGTAGCAGTGATGATGAGGAGCGCGAGAGTCACTGCGGACGGAGCGCGAGAGGAGAGGAGGAGGAGGACGGAGGAAGGAGGAGGAGAGATGTTGCACGCTGAACAAAGAGACGCTCGCTGCTGCCGCTCTGCTCCGACGCGCTTGCGCGGTCCTAGTGCCTCTGCGTGAAGTGCGTTATTGTGTTCAAAACAGCTACAATGGAACGCTACGTTGTAAAATAAGGCAAACTGTTTAACTGGTCATTTTAAAATCGCGATGCTCATGGAAGATACGCAGAACAAAGAGCAATACGTCTTCTGTCGCATGTGTGCATAGGCCATTCAAAACAGTGAATAGGCTATATCATGGAATGTAATCATTTTCATACTTTAGAGTAGGCTACTTAGTGTGTATGGGGCTCTGAAAATAAACTGCATTAATTTTGTCAGATTTAGTAAAATACAGGTCCTTCTCAAAAAATTAGCATATTGTGATAAAGTTCATTATTTTCCTTAATGTAATGATAAAAATTAAACTTTCATATATTTTAGATCCATTGCACACCAACTGAAATATTTCAGGTCTTTTATTGTTTTAATACTGATGATTTTGGGATTCAGCTCATGAAAACCCAAAATTACTGTCTCAAAAAATTAGCATATTTCATCCGACCAATAAAAGAAGTGTTTTTAATACAAAAAAAAAGTCAACCTTCAAATTATTATGTTCAGTTATGCACTCAATACTTGGTCGGGAATCCTTTTGCAGAAATGACTGCTTCAATGCGGCGTGGCATGGAGGCAATCAGCCTGTGGCACTGCTGAGGTGTTATGGAGGCCCAGGATGCTTCGATAGCGGCCTTAAGCTCATCCAGGGTGTTGGTTCTTGCGTCTCTCAACTGTCTCTTCACAATATCCCACAGATTCTCTATGGGGTTCAGGTCAGGAGAGTTGGCAGGCCAATTAAGCACAGTAATACCATGGTCAGTAAACCACAGTGGTTTTGGCACTGTGAGCAGGTGCCAGGTCGTGCTGAAAAATGAAATCGTCATCTCCATAAAGCTTTTCAGCAGGTGGAAGCATGAAGTGCTCCAAAATCTCCTGATAGCTAGCTGCATTGACCCTGCCCTTGATAAAACACAGTGGACCAACACCAGCAGCTGACATGGCACCCCAAACCATCACTGACTGTGGGTACTTGACACTGGACTTCAGGCATTTTAGCATTTCCTTCTCCCCAGTCTTCCTCCAGACTCTGGCACCTTGATTTCCGAATGACATGCAACCACTGAGCAACAGTCCAGTGCTGCTTCTCTGTAGCCCAGGTCAGTCGCTTCTGCCGCTGTTTCTGGTTCAAAAGTGGCTTGACCTGGGGAATGCAGCACCTGTAGCCCATTTCCTGCACACGCCTGTGCACGGTGGCTCTGGATGTTTCTACTCCAGACTCAGTCCACTGCTTCCGCAGGTCCCCCAAGGTCTGGAATCGGTCCTTCTCCACAATCTTCCTCAGGGTCCGGTCACCTCTTCTCGTTGTGCAGCGTTTTTTGCCACACTTTTTCCTTCCCACAGACTTCCCACTGAGGTGCCTTGATACAGCGCTCTGGGAACAGCCTATTTGTTCAGAAATTTCTTTCTGTGTCTTACCCTCTTGCTTGAGGGTGTCAATGATGGCCTTCTGGACAGCAGTCAGGTCGGCAGTCTTACCCATGATTGCGGTTTTGAGTAATGAAACAGGCTGGGAATTTTTAAAAGCCTCAGGAATATTTTGCAGGTGTTTAGAGTTAATTAGTTGATTCAGATGATTAGGTTAATAGCTCGTTTAGAGAACCTTTTCATGATATGCTAATTTTTTGAGACAGGAATTTGGGGTTTTCATGAGCTGTATGCCAAAATCATCAGTATTAAAACAATAAAACACCTGAAATATTTCAGTTGGTGTGCAATGAATCTAAAACATATGAAAGTTTAAGTTTTATCATTACATTATGCAAAATAATGAACTTTATCACAATATGCTAATTTTTTGAGAAGGACCTGTAAAAGTACAAGCTGTAGCCTACTTTTTATATGAATAAAACTATCCTAAAGTGTTCTAAATATAATAATTGATAGGCATAGGCTACAATTCAAATATATATTCACTACCATTCAAAATTATGCGGTCAGTAGCCTAACATTAAAATATTTTTCTTTTCATTCAGCAATGACACAGTAAATTGATCAAAAGTGACAGTAAAGATATTTATACAAAAGAAAAGAGATTTCTATTTCAAAGAAATGCTGAATCATGAATCCTGAAAAAAATATAGGCTACCACGGTTTCCAAAAAAGATATTAAGAGTTGCAATAATAAGAATAAATGTTTCTTGAGCAGCAAATCAGCAAATTAGAAGCATTTCTGAATGATCATATGACACTGAAGACTGGAACAATGATGCTGAAAGTTCAGCTTTTCCATCATAGGAATAAATTACATTTTAAAATATATTAATATATATATATATATATATATATAAGCATGTGTGTGTGTGTGTGTGTGTGTGTGTGTGTGTGTGTGTGTGTGTGTGTGTGTGTGTGTGTGTGTGTGTGTGTGTGTGTGTGTGTGTGTGTGTGTGTGTGTGTGTGTGTGTGTGTGTTTCACAATATTACGGTTTTCGCTGCATTTTTTAATCAAATAAATGCAACCTTGGTGATCATAAGATACAGTTCTGTCAAAAACATTTAAAAAATGTTAAAGATGACAAAAAAATCTAAATCGATTTGAATGGTTGTGTTAATATAGCCTAATAATAAGCAAAGAAATATAGTGCCTTTCCATTTCTCAAGGACGCTTAATATAACTTAATATAATGCATATACAGTTAAATCAGACAAGCTGTAAAATCTTTATCAAAGTAAATTAAAATATTAAAATAAATAAGTGACAAACAGCATTAGAGCAAATCACAGCATAAATCATAAAGCTGTACAGTCAGTGTCCCTCTTATTTCAGAGATCTCTGAGATAAGTCTCTTATAGGATTTAAGTATGAATATTTCCTTTATGATATGTGGCATTAAATGGGATGGGAAGGAGCTTTCGAGTTGTATGCTGGATGTATAATGGCTGTATCTCAAAACATGCTGTGCCGCCTACCTAGACAGCATTCATGGGCTTTTGATCCCAAAATGTTTCCAGATGTCTGGGTCATATTAGAAATGCCAAGCTCAAAAACATTGCTTATTTATTTAGTTAGTTGTGATTGAATGTGTTCAACTAGACCAAGTGGACCACACACTTTCAAATGTCAGCTATTGTAAGGGCATTCGACATTGTGCTGTTCCTCTGGGCAACAACAAAGTCAAACATGAACGATATCTTGTGCATGGTGGGTAAATCTCCATCCAATGCACACCTTATCCCATTGTATCCTGTACTTCACAAACTCTTAGAAGCTCCATGGATTCTGTCCAATCCCATATAATGGCACAAGGCCAGGATCTGTCAGTCACAGCATGGGTCAGTGTGTGTAATGTATTCAACCACGGCACAGATTTCATCCATGATACACACAGTAGGGTCCTGCTTCCCAGCTGAAAACAAGTGCAGCATATCTAATCCCACGACCCAAAAACACACATTTGCTGTGTCGCATATAGGAAGATGGGCACACACACACACAAATAAGCTAGTGCTTAGCCCTTCATCCTCCTCACAGCCCAGACTCCACATTAATGCCCCCCCACACACACACACACTCACACTCACACACACACACACACACACACACACACACACACACACACACACACACACACACACACACACACACACACACACACACACACACACACACACACACACAAACATACAATCACCTTCCACTGCGGTCTCATCCAACCAGGATCTGTGTTTGCCTCAGAGCTTCCCCTCCCCTTGGCCTCCCACTAAATGGGTTACCATTAATTAATTCTTCTCACTCATCTGGTCCTTGGCGTCCCCGACTGCCTACAAAGGTAGCAATTATATTCCGTGGTGATGAGGATTGTTCTTAGGGAAGACATCTGTCCGGCAGAGCCTCTGCAGGCATCCAGAAGGAGGCATGTGAGGAGAGCTCTGCCATTCAGGAATACAACTTTGTAGGCACAATACAAGTCTCTGATTTAACTGCGATTGTGTGTTTAACAGCACCTGTGATGTTTGCACCAGAGGTGATTTTTCACCCAAACACATTTTCTTCAGCTTGCTATTAATTATCAGTTTCAAATATACCACAAAGTAGCAATGATCCTTTACTGTAAAAAATGCCAATTCACTATAAAATTATGTTTTAAAAAATATGCTAAACTACTAAAATCTACTTTAAAGTTGCAATAGTCTCTTCTTCCTTATTGTCAAGTCAAGTCAAGTCAAGTGTATTTATATAGCGCTTTTCACAATATAAATTGCATCAAAGCAGCTTCACAATATCAATCAAATAACATAATGTTTGTTTCTTAGTGAAAAAACATCCACGTTTGGTAGGGCTGATCAATGGTATTAATGCTTGGCTAATTATTTTGAATATCCCCAACTGAACAAGCCAAAGGCAACAGTGGCAAGGAACCGAAAAACTCCATCAAGTGAATTGTGATGCATATCCAAGTGAAACAAATTCTCGAACAAGAAGAAAGGTAGGGCAGCGCTGGGAATCACCGGGAATTTATTGGATGGTTGTGGTTTGCTATTGGTCGATCTCATGTGAGTGACAAGATGTCCCGCCCTCACACCATTAAACAGGTCATCAAAGAAAAGAAGAGATGTTGTTGCAAGAGGGAGGGGAAGTTATTTTGATTAAAGATTATAAGGGCACATGAATAAAAAAATTGTTTAAAATAAATACTGTAATATCCCATTAAAAATTAGAATTGTCTGTTTTAATCAGTCCAATTGATTTCAAGGTGACTTTAACTTCTACTTGTAACTTCTAACCTGAAAAAAAAAACTTAATTAACAAAGTTTAGTTCTGCTTTAGTTATATTTACGTAACTAAAGATTTTTTTTAACATTATATTTTCCCAAATTCCTCATGCATGTTCACATATGCAATCTTTGATTATACCAAATTTAGGAATTCATTGTAATGCAGCAAAAGATACATTATGAGAAACACAAATGATTATTTCACCTTTCCTTTGTTCATTTGTCAAGTAACAGACGCAATAAACGAAACTTTCAACCCGATCAAACGGCAATTTGTACGAATTTTACGAGGTGCTAATTCAAACTAATTCACATGACCTCACTCGTGCGAAATCGTACATATTTTACGAGTTGCCAAATTCGTATGAATTCGTACGAATGACCTACCCCTGACCCCGCCCCTAAACCTACCCGTCACATGGATTCAGACAAATCTTACGAATTCGTACGAATTAGCCACCTTTTAATTACTGATACGAATTTGTACGAATTGGTCGTGAGACAGCATGAGAAACTTTCATGAACTACTCATCACAATTTGATATGCTCCAGCAGGGTTTACAGAGTGCTGATTTACAGTCTACTGTTTCACTGTTTTTATTGTAAAACGTGTGCATTAGTGATTGGTATTTTTGAGCGACCGTTTCTGCAAGTTACATTGATAAGCCAGTAAGTGGCGACAGGTGACTGTCTTTATGAGTGTCATTATATGCTTGAATCATTCACTCAACCGATTTATTCCAGACACATGGATTCATTTAGCAGCAAAACACTACTATTTTGTTTTATTCTGAGATATGTTTACTTCAGCTTGTTT
This sequence comes from Meda fulgida, assembly GCA_030578275.1. Lineage (NCBI taxonomy): Eukaryota > Metazoa > Chordata > Actinopteri > Cypriniformes > Leuciscidae > Meda > Meda fulgida. Next base: position 22,684,475 of record CM060636.1, read on the forward strand.
GGAAGTAGTTTTGTTCACATAGAATGTAATTTACCAAATTATAAAAGAACTGTATGGCCATTCTACTTCTGCCAATATTGGCCGATGAATAAAGGTGTGGTTACATTTACCTTCGCAATAGGAATCCAGGACTTTCATGTGAGGGACAAGTGAGGCAAAATTTTCCTATATGCCTGATTCAAGTTTGTTTAAGTGCATATTTTCTGTGTTTACCAATATAAACCAACTGGTGACCTCTAAGCGGTGCTTCATGCACTCTCTTGACAATAGACCTGCGTACATGAAATTTCACAGAAGTTCCACCAATGTGAATTCTTTGCTAGTAATATATTTACCTGTTAATCCCAAAGACAACCATAATTGCCATCTGTTTCCTGGCACTTAGAATCTCTCGGTTCCCTCCAACGATGAAAAGTCCACTGCTTTCTTATTAGTTTTAGGATGTTTGTCTGTGCAAGCTGTTGGTGATAGATTAGAAATAGTTTTTGCTATTTTGCACCCTCCACATACATGAAAGTTCGTCTAGATCAATGTGCTATACATTTCTCTCCGAAACGGAAGGAAATTAAATAAAATTGAATGTGGAGGATTTTGACTTAGACAAGATGATTGACAGGGCAGTTTAAACTGTTACAGGATGCACGAAACTAACTGACAGAGCTGTCCGGAAAAGATGACAAAGTATCTCAAAGCTTACCTACTCTTTTCACACACTCAAAAGTATTTTTCTTTTTCTTTCCAAAAAGAGTACATACTTTTAGGGCGTAGTATAAGTAGGCACATTGGGACGCAGTGCATGTTTTTCATGGTATAATAAATTATCTGTGGATTATTTTGAGCTGAAACTTCACAGAAGCATTCTGGAGACACCAAGACTTATATTACATCTTGTAAAAAGGGGCATAATAGGTCCGCTTTAAAGGAATATTTCAAGTAAAAAAAAAAAAAAATGATGTGACGAAGTATGGTAACTTTGTCCTCTGCATTTTAACCCATTCAAGTTAGTGCACACACATTAGGAGCAGTGAGTAGTGAACACACTGCAAACCATGGACACACATCCGGAGCAGTGAGCAGCAATTTTGCTGTGGCGCCTGGGAAGCGATTGGGGGTTAGGTGTCTTGCTCAAGGGCATCTCAGTGTTTCCTGCAGGTGTTGAGAATCTAACCCGTGACCTTCGGGTTACCAGTCTGGACTCTTTAACCATTAAGCATAGTATACTTAAAATGCAAAACATAGTAGTATAGGCCATAGTATATGTTTACTATTCTTTTTGTACTTTAAGTATGATGTTAAGTTCACTTACAAGTATACAAGAACTTGCAGACTGCAGTATAAAACCTGCAAGTATCCAATACAAATACTGCATGCTTTCATGTTCACTGTTTAGTTTGGATTTCAAATATTTGAAAGTAAGAGTTAGTAATATGTTAGATGGTTGTAAAGGGTTAAACCAGCACAGCAGCTCTGTGAAAATACAATCCACATACCAGACATATGAAAGCGAGACCCATGGAGAGCCTTTTAAGTTAAAACAAAGAGCCTGACCAGCGGAAAGACCCGTGGGTTATGTAAAAAAAAATAAAGGAGAGGGAAGGGGAACCATGCAATTTATTCAGTCCTACAACAAAACTCATGAAAGACTGCGTATTGTATTTTGTCTTATCTGAAGTACTTTCTAGAGTGACAGTCAAATTTGACTAGTTTGATTCTAGGGACTAGTCTAGGAATCTATATCAATTCCCCATGGACAAATCAGCTTTGTAGCAAATGTTGATTAGGCCTGAAAATTTGTTAATTTTTATATTTGGAAGTTCAATATTGGTAAGAGGTTATTTGATGGCCTTTAAACGTGAGATGATATCGCACCCTGGTGGCCACAGACTGCTGCAACAGAAAGTTGAGAGCGCCATCCCCTTTCAAGAATTACCATACATTGTGCGGTTAATGCAATTTGTTACAACCATAAATCCCGCCGTAGACCTTAAATAGGCAAGCCGCCATCTTGAATTTCACACAAATGAAAACAAGGCTGTGAGGGATAGATTTACCGTCTTCATGCACTGTATAAAAGGTACTCGACCACATCACACCTCCACTTGAAGTTTTTTGGAAAGGTGTTTTGTCAGCTGAACAATCGAAATGTTTTTAAACAAAAATAGGCTACAATCCACTGAACACATCAGCCCTCACTTCGTTTTCACTCGTCAAAAACTTTTTTTTTTTTACATGAATGACCATCTATTTAGCCCCGACTGTCAAATAAATAAATAAATGAAATGACAAAGCTTCTGCCACTTTAAAGATCACGATTTTTTTTTTACAATAGTTATAGTTACTACAGTAAAATAATAAATTATGTGATCTCTTTAAAGTGTAAGAATTTTTCAGAAATTAAAATAACAGCATGCAAGTACATCATTTTTTATTATAAATATTCAGTGTTTAAACATGTCTGCAGTGACAATGTCACATGGTCCATGTTCTATTAGCATGGCATGCAAAATAAGAAAGAAATAATAATGTTTTTAACCTGGTGGTATTACAACAGTTTATAGAATATTAAATAGGGATTAGCTTTCTGTTTGGCTGCCTTTCAAGTACAGAAATTAAATGAATGAAAAATACAACCAACAGAATAATAAAGAATGATCATTCAAATGTGTTTTACACAAGTAGTTAATCATTAGCAAACCGAGTGAAAATTATTAAATATAATTTGTCTTCTGTAAACCTGTGAAATACATTGCATCAAGAGGTCGGTCTAGGAGGAGTGAAAAGCAAATTAAGTTACCCATTTTCTCACAACAGGCAGTTCTACATCAGTCTCTCTGTAAACACATATCAATGATGTCTATGGTAAACCATTCAATGGTTTATCAGGAACACAAATAGTAATTAACTACAATATATGACTATATGTTATTAAAATGCATTTTTAAATGATAAAAGAAACAAAAAAAAATATATTTGCATTGGGACCCAAAATATGCATACCATTTGCACAATACAGTACATTGTTTCTAAAACGAGTAGCTAGGGAAAATATGATAAGATCTAGCACAGATGTCATATGAAGCCCATTTCTTAAATAGCAAGGTTCAACAAATACACAAAGAGAAGAGAAAAAAAAAATTCACACTGCCTAAGAACAGTAAAGAAGAACCTAGGTAAAGGTGTAAAACATAAATAATAACTGAGTATGACCTACACCCACAAAATGACACTGCTTTATCATAAAATAAAAACAAATGACCATTCATAAAGCAATTTATGCCTAAGGAAAAAGTACAGTAGCTGACCAAGTCTTCTGCAATGATGTCCCAATGTTTTTGATATCTGGATCCAAACAGTAACCAGACCCATATTCTGTGTCCATGTTTTTCTTAAATACCTGTATTTTTTCCCCCAAAGAAATCAAATCATATGAAATGTCCTTTATTGGCTATGGGCACTTGATGATCCACTATCTACAGCTTATGTTTCAACTTAAAAAGTACTAAAATATAGAATAATCAAGTTCAAGGCACCTTATCTTTGGTAAAACCCCATGGCCACCTGCATCAGTTCAAAGGCTAGTAGTGTTTTAAAAGCAGATAATTAGCAGATATCAAATGCATCTGCAGAACTGTCTCTTTGATCATACACAACACAAATGTGTTTCCAGGAAAGGCAGAGCAGAAAGGAGTGATAAAGTATGCAAGAGTTAGTAACGCTCCCATGCCTGCATGCTAACAGCTAGATGGCTTTGAAAGGAGGGAACTAGACAGTACTTTGAGAGAGGAAACTGCATCCGACTCTTTGATATCATCAGTAGGTACACACTGCGAGTAGAGGTCACAGTTTGATTGAGGTTCTAGATTTGGATCCAGAGATGCGCTCTCTAGTTCTTTCTTAACTGTCACTGTACTTACGCTGGTCTTGTCTTCCCCTTGATTCATGTGATACATACAAGTTAGAGAGTCTGGGGAAGCACCAATACTGTAGGGATTTTCAAGGGGGACATCCAATTTGGGCACTAAAGAGAAACAAGTGGCTTCGGGAAGAGTCAAAGCCACATTGGTCCTGTCCTGAACTAAAGCTCTGGCCCTGCTAGGAGAGCTAAGATCAGCTGGCTCATCTTGGTTCAAAGGCACCAGAAAGGACATGCCATTCCACTTTAGAGATGCTCCGAGATCCTCAGTTTCCACCTTTGGTCTCTTGGTCATAGACTGGACATCCCGACCTTGCAGTTCTGTGAACTCCATGTCTCCAGCAGACCTCTTGGTAATGGCTCTTTTGCTCAGGTTCAGTGGAAGGGATTGATCTTGAGGTGCACTCCCGTTGGATTGGGAGGTCTTGCCAAGATCCTGAGCCAGAACTTCGGAAAGTCTCTTGGTGAAGGTGTTCATGTGTGTCGAGCCAAGGCGGGTGCGCATCAGTTGACGCAACTGTAGGCTACAGCCGATGTCAAGCGGAAGGATCCTAAGAGGGGGCAGGGGAGCTCTGGTCATGGCCAGTCCTCCGTTCTGGGACGAGGCATCCAAACTACACCCTGAACACTGGTGCTGGAGACTCTCAGGGGTCTCGGGTGTACTGACTTTGTGCTGATGGACCATAATTGTCTGGTGGGGCGTAGAAGAATCTTGAGGAGTTACCTCATGAGCACTTACTCCATTGAGGCCGAGACGGGCTCTAAAGAGGTCCAAAGGACACAGTCCTTTAGTGGGACTGAATCCTTCAAGGGAACCACCTGCCAGCAACTTGCAAGGAACCGACAGAAAAGAAGGAGCTTGAGATTCTACAGTCTCTGTCTTCACATCTCGTCCCAGTACAGGTTGATGGAGCACCGTATTAGAGGGTACAAGGGACAGAACTTGGCCATGAGGATGATTGGTGAGCTTCAGTTCTTGAAAAATAGTCAATGGCTGCACGATTTCCTGATGGGGTCTTTCTGGTTGCTCTGAGGGAGGTTTGGGATGCAAGGGCGGTCTTCCAACTCTGCCTCTGGCTAGAACTTTAGCATTGCGTTTTCCAGGTGGTCTTCCTCTTTTCCGTACAACAACACCACCACCATCTGGCGGTGAGACCTAAAAAAGTAGTAGGGCAAAGAAAGGTAATCTTAGTTATGCTTTTTTATTAGTCGGTCTGAAAACAAAGCTTACAAAGTACCGGGATGATACAGCAAGCATTTTTGAGAATAAAGAAATCACTGGAGGTGTTTGAGGTTGCTGCACAATTATTTAAATAGTTTTTTTTCTACAGTAGTGTGGCATAATGTATATCAGACAAATGGCATGTATGAACAAAGCATGGTTCTTAAACCATAATCAGATCTAATATGGAATAAACATTACATTTAGCTCATCTTATTGAGAGATCTTGCATATACCGAACAAAAAAGGGTCAGCATTTCCCTTTTCTAGAGCTATAGAAAATAAAACCCTCACCTGGTTTGTAACTGCATTCTTTTTTGGGCTGTTTGACACCCCTCTGCCCCGTACAGTCTTTTTGATGGTAGTGGGTGAGAAAGATGTAGCTCTGGGCTTGCCAAGTTCTGGGTTTTCTCCCCTTACATACAGTTCATAAGGGAGCATCAGCCTAGAATTTGATTGAAAATGGGCATTCAGTTAGATGAGAAAAGCCCTCTGAAGCAGCAGGAATTAATTGTTGCTGTGATCAAGGCTTCACGCTCACCTTTCATAATGTCTCCTTGTGCAGGTGGCAGCGCTGGTGCTGCCTGGGCTTCCACCCAACTCATTGTACACGGTCTTCCACAAACGGTGCGATGTCACCTGCAGGCGATGGGGAGGACAATGGTTCTGACTCACACTACTGAGCTCACCGCTAATGCTTTCATTCCGTTATGATGGATTACAGCTTACTCAGCAGGGCCAAGTAATGAAAAGACATGACAAACTTACCCTCTCATATCCCCCCAGTCTTTTAACAACTGAATACATGAGGAAAAGGTCAACTGTGGGCAAATAGGAAAACGGTTTGGTTAATTAATAAGTTAGGGTGGAGAAAACTACAGAGAAATTATTCTAGTGAGTGACTGGTGTAGAGGTCGACGGATATTGGTTTTTTGATGGCCGATGCCGATATTTTAGAGAGCAGGGTGGCCGATATATATATATATAAATATATATATACTTTATATTTATTTTAATCGATATTTAATAAATTATAAAACAAATCTTTAAAATAAACATGCTTATACTTTAGATGGCATCTTCTTGAATCTGCAAACATATTACAATATTTTTCACAAAAAGTTATTGTTTAAAAATATATGAATATGTGAATAAAAAGGAAGTAAACTGTAACAGGGCACTCAGTAATCTGCTAATTTCGTGCACACTGATAATTATATTTTTTCAAATAAAGACAACGTAACGCTAATTTTACATACAGCAAAGTGAAAACGATATAAATATGACAATGGGCAACTGGATACAGCACAGCATATTTTAAAATTAAGGATTTAAAGTGTTTCGATCCTGTGATGCTGATCTTCTGTTCACATTCACTCACTTCACACTGACCGACCGTCACTCGCAGTAACACGTTTATGCAGGCTACAAATTCACACTTCACAAGATATCTCAGCTGGATTCAATTCAATCTGCAAGGTTTGTGAAATAAAACTCTGAATATCTAATAAACATTTCGTTTAAATGATGCAAGTTAGATGCGCATTTGCTGAATGTTGACGTAAATGAGGTGTTTTAGCCTGATTGTTTGCCTTTTCTGTTACAAATAATATAAAAGCAAAGGCTTTACTTTTTCACATACCATTTAAGCTACTTTCTTTGTTTACCAGTTCTGTCTAACAAAGTATTAGATATGACTGACAGAGATCGTAAACTAATGAGGACGGAGAATATGAGCGAGCGCTGTGTGATCAGGCGCTGCGTTCTCTTCACGCTGGTGTTCTCAGCGTCACACGTCAGAATAAAAGTCCGGAGCGCCGTCAAAATAAAAGTCCCACTTCCAACACATCGGCCAATCAGAAAAACATATCGGCCAATACCGATATTTAAAAAAAAAAAAATCAAATATCGGCCGATTTATCGGTCGACCACTAGACTGCTGCTCAATTTTTTTGACACGTAAAAGCAGTCATGCATACATACTCTTTTTGAAACCCAGGTTGGGAACTTTGCTTATAGCGGAACCCCTCCGCTCCATAAAGATAAATAGCTGATCCAGGAAGAGCTGCTCTTCTGGATGAGGGAGCCAGTTCCCATCCCAATGCATCTCCACACTGCCCATCACATTCTCCTACAGGAAAAAAAAAAAAAAAAAAAAAAAAAGTTACAACACATTAGAAGATCTTTCCTACAATAACAAATTAATAGCAACAGAACGAAACATTAAGGCACGTACATTCACATTAGAAAATTTTGTGAACAAATAAAAGGAACATTGCCTATCAATAGTGTAGCGATGTATGAATCACAGCTCGTGCAGAATGTCCAACTGGATTTCTATTAAAATGTCTGGATTTTGCCCCCGAAAATTCAACCAAAATTGGTAAGTGTGACCGCACCAATCAGGTTTTGGATGTTAAAATCCTATTCAAAACTTTTAAAGATGAGCCAGGAGCTTGAGGTTGCTAAGAAATTGCACACATTTCTATAGAGGCAATTGTAATTTGAACAAAATAATTCATGCTACCCAGCAAGCAGAGCTGTTTTGAAGTTTTGCAAGCTAGCTAGCGGGATAGGTAATGTTAGCTACCATTGGATCGCAAGCTTATGAATTGAATTCATGACATTTGTTTTAAGCACTAATAAAAACAGTACAGGCTACCAGTTATTATACCATGTAAACATTGTAACATGTTGTAACAACTTAAAACATTCGCTAAGCAAACAGAATTTCATTGTCTATACACATTGTGATGCAAGGATTTTTTGTTACAACAATACAGCCCCCAATAATTCTCAAATAATAATTATATTTATTTAATAAATACATGTATACTTAAATTTTTATATATATATATATATATATAAAATAAAAAAATTCGCTCCAAGCTACACTCAAAAGTTGCCAACCCTGGCTAACTAACTATCTACTCACCTTACAATATTTAATATGGGATATTGTATAGTTAGAAGCATGGAAAACCGCAGTGTTCTCAAATAAAGTATTTTTAATAAAGTATTATCAGCCTTGTACCTTTTTTTTGTTGTATTGTTTGTAATTGTTGTAATGTTGATTAATCTATGATCAGGATTGTTTATTAAATGGCGTTTAACTCTTTCATAGAATATAATATACATTTACCCAAGTTCAGTTTATTTATTTTTTTCAAACCTAAAAATATGATAAAATTGCCAAACAGTGTACAAATGGTGAAAAAAAAGATCTCAAAGTTAAAACAAAACAGGAAGCACTAAGTGACATCACAGTATTATTCACTATTTGTTCAAAGTCTGAAAACATCCTGTTTGCCCATCAGATCTGGATTCATAAACAAGTATATAGAACAAATAGAGTAGCAAACAGCATACCTTCATTCTTTCCATCCATGACTCTGATAAATGGTTATTGTTTTGCTGATCGGATCCTAGGCCATCCCTGCCCTTTCTTTTACGAGGTCTCCCCTTCAGACTGAGAGAGGAGCATCCTGGGATAGAAACATATCATCTTTAGGCAACAGTACTCAACTTTTTTGGCTTTTATTTTGTCATAACATGCTAAATCATTTTACAAAACAAAGTGAACAGTCCCATTTGATTATTTCCTGTAGTGTGTAGTCTGGATATTATTAAAGATCTCAGTGCCATTAGTACAATTAAATACAATTAACAAAACAGCAATTTGTTGGAGTTACTTTAATACTGTAAGAGAATACATACTACATATTAGGGTTTTCTACATGAATAACCGCAAGTGAAACTAATACAATATTTAACCCACTCCTTTCTAGTTAAATATTAATGTGAATGAATTACATTTAAAAAAGAGCAGGTAGCCTTTAAGTATTCCTCAGTTCAGTATTGTATTTGTAGGGTTGTCACAGTACCAATACCAGTCAAATTTCACAGTTCTCTGCACCAAATTTTAGTACCAGAGCAAAAACCATTCTAACTTTTTTGTTTTAATATATTTAATAACTTTTTGAAAATTAAAAATATAAAATAAATGAAATTGGTCAATTTTTAATGCTATTAAAGAAAAGTAAATAATACATTAAAACTTGAGATGCACCAATACAAAATTTATCTGCCGATACCGATTTGGAAGCTCTCCTAACTAATGCTGTAAATTACATTACTGTAATTGGTACATTACTGTAATATTAGAGGTTAAAACATTATATTCAACTGAAATGTATTTTCAGATGTTTGTATACAGCTCAGTTGCATATAAGGTAGTTTTCATAAACATGCGTCTTCATGACTAATTCATTCAAACATGTATAATTAACAGTAAATAAGCTCCAGCTCACTTACACAAGGTAGTTTTCATAAACGTGTCTTATGACTAATTTATTCAAACATACTTGTATAATTAACCGTAAATAAGCGCCTCTCTAGTGTTTTTTAATAGCTCACTAATGAATTGTGAACATTAGCTAACTTTCCTGAGGTTAACGGAACATTAAGTGGCATTGTTCACAAGCCGTTTTATTGACTTCTTTCCAAGGTGGAAACACTAGAGCGATACTAGAGCGGTAAGTTGTACTGTATCGTTCAACACACCTTTTGACGGTCATGCTTTTTTTATTTGTTCCATTTCGTTCAATACATGTATTATAGAGGACAACATAACGTGCTCCGCGCTGTTGCTTTAACTACGCAACAGGGATCTGTAACTTCACAACAGGGATCTGTAACTTCACATTTAAGAGCATCAAAACGCCCATATTTTGTTTTATTTCATGATAAAAGGGACATAATTTTAAAGTTAAGACTTTTCTAATCAGAAGTAACAAAGCGATTAAAACAACGTGGACCTGGCAACCCTGGCTTGAACTGCGGGGGATTCATAGGGTCAGACAGACTGCTTTAACGTTACGTTCTTTGAAACTGTTAATGCGTTCATTTTCTTTAACAGCTCTAAATTTGGCCGATGGATAAAATAGTTTATTTATCATCTGATACCGGTTATTGGCCGATGCATTGGTGCATGTCTAATTAAAACATTAGTATGTAGCCTTCAAGTATTGTTCAGTTAAACAAACATTGCACCAACAAAATTTAGTAATACATTTAAAAATGAAGAAACTTTACAGGTAACAGATCAATTAGCAGGTCTACTGCACTTACACTAAAACTTCTTCACAGATCCATTTTGATATACCAGATTCTTTTTTTGTACCATCTGTTTTGTAACATCCCAATTTCAAATTCAGTCCCGCATTTTATTATGCTTTGCAGTGTGTACTTAACCCATTCATCATTTTTCATGCTGCTATGTACAGAAAGCGAACAAAGAGCACTTCCTTTATAATCAATGAAACTGATATCTCTTCAGATCAGCCACAGCGCAAGCTCACGGACTGCAGTCTATATTGCACAATTAATCTGTTATTTACAGCATCTTTACACTTGGTGGTTGGAGCTCACAATGTGCAAACTCTGGCGTATTTAGCCAGACTAACTAACTGTCTAAGCCCATTATGTTCATGCACTCAACAAACGTGTCTTTGATAGGCTAAAAGGTTCAATAATGCAAAAGCACATTGTAAATAGAAAGCTTTGACGGTCTTACCAGAGCCCTTACACAAATATGCATGGAGGCGTTTGAAAGCAGCCACCTATCGAGGGTAACGGATTGAGTCTGTGGTTGGTACTACTGGTACTGCAGAAAGGCTGGTGCCGTTATGCTTCTAAAGTTTAAGTAACGACTTAGTTTTAGGGTTGTCAAAAGTACCAGTTCTTCAGTACTCACAAATCAGCCTTTTACCTAGGATGTACACTGAATATTATATCAATTGGGTGGTAAAAACATGACATTCAAGACATTTTGGTTGTCTTTAATTTAGTTAACTATCTACATGTTTGACAACTGAGTTAGCCTGCCACATCACAGCAACGTTTATGGATAATAGGGCTGGGTATTGACATCATTTTATGATGATTTAGATACACAAGCTTGCTATTCGAATTAAATTCCGATTCAATATCTATAGATTAATTGGAGCATGTTTAAAAACGGACCAAATTTTGGGTGCATCCCTAATTCTTGAGATTTAACAATCGATATCGGTTCATTAAAACGACAGTTGATTAAAATCGAGAAATCAATATTTTTTAACCAAGCCCGGTCACAACCCAACAAGAGTGTATTACTCACCAAGCTGTGTCAGTATGCTAGCATTGCTGTCTAGAGTAGGGTGGTTGAAGGTATCCCGACAGTAGAGGACTCGTGTGTTTTGGAGGGCCACGTTTATTCCCCCCAGAGCCAGCAGATGGGGGTCCTGCAGACCAGGGCAGCGAGCCTGATCCGGGACGCGGCTTTGAAGGGAACGGAAGCGGCAGTACTGGGGGTAACTGAGGACCTTCACCTTCTGCTGTACTTCTAGAGACTCGTCTGAAAGAGAACACAAGTGTCAGTCCATACATTAGCCTAGGTTCAAATAATGATCAGTACCAGTGTCAACAACACCCTCACAACAGCTTTAATGCTCACATGCAAAAAAACAACAACAACACGATATATTTAAATAGAAAATATACTCATTCAATATTAGCTACAATCCCTGCGGGCTTGACTATATTATCACACTCCAGGGTTCTGTTTGCAAAATATTATGAATGAGGTCATTTTATATTTTTGTAAGTGGAACCACAATAATCTGAATGATTCGGGCCCCCCCACTGAAATTAAAAGTAGCACTCCGTTTTTATTTTAAAAATAGTAAACGTTTAAATGTCATTTCTATTCTATCACAATCTCACAAAATGCTGCCTACAAGTTCCTATTCACACATTTCACTCTTACTTATACTTAACTATAACGTGATGTGCGTTCAGTTGGCTTTAGGCTGAAAAACAGACACAATGGACAATTTCATAAGCCTTCCTGTTTATTCACTTCCTGACAAAAACCTAACTCTAACAATACAAGTTTCATAAGAAAATAAGGCAAGATGTACTTTGCGATTTTGCAGTTATTAACCAAAACTAAAACTATTACAAATTTTTGGTTAATTGAAATAAAGCTGAAATAAAACAAAAAATTAGATGAAAAACTGTTACCAATTTTTTTTTTTAAATAATTTTACCCATGATTTTACTTCAACTTAAGCTAAATAAAACTAAAACTGAAATAAAGAGATAAGGTGAATATAAGTATAAAAACATATAAATTAGCATTTTATATTTTCACTTTTCATTTTTAGTTTTAGTAGTTTTGTGTGCTTTTGTCATTTTTTTTAATATATTAAAATATTAATAAATACTATAATAGTGTGTGTGTGTGTGTATATATATATAAAAAACTCAATATAAAAGAAATATAGCAGACTTTTTTTTACGTAAATTTACGGGTCACTAATTCTTCATCAAGAGTAAACAAAATGCATTAAATGAAAAAATTCCAGTCAACATTCATGTCTATCTGCCTCTCAACAAATAAGGTAAGACACCTGGGCCTGTTGAATATTAATTACAAAACCACACAATTAATATTCATGAGCCAAGCTGATAAAGGAACCACTTTATATTAAGTGTCTTTAACTACCACCATGTAATTAGCATTACACTGTTGACCCCTTAGCCCACCCTTAAACCTACTCATACCCCCAAACCTGTCCTAACCTTACCCATATGCCAACTCAATTTTTTTTTGGTTGTAGTATTAGTTTAAAGACAGCTAATATAAAGTAGGACCCTGATACATTTTTCAATTGTGTCTCCCCTTCTTTTCAGACTGTCCTTACCCATTAAGAAACAAAAATGCAGATCAGGATTTTTCATTACTCACCGTCACTCTCCGTTTTTCCTTCCTGTGGAGAACCAGCATCTTGTGACCCATCAGACCCTATCAGAGGCCCGTGAATGTTTGGACTGCGGTGCTTCCACTGTGGCGGTTCCTGACAAGTCCACTTCACCAGATCCTCCACTCTGACTACAATCTTTTTAGATACAGCGAGAACTTCATCCTGTGCAAAGAAATGCAAAGCAAACGTGAGCTTACAGGCAGAACCGGGTTTTGCTTAATGGCCTGAAGTATTTCAACACCTTTAATGAATACTAGACAGAAGTCTCTCCCTTTTTTCCCCATGTTATACTAGTTAACAAGAGACGCATCACCTCAGGCAAAAACAACTGTAAAAGAAAAAGAGAGGTAAAGGCCCAGTTGAGATTTAGATGCTTATCTATGCGACATTCTCACATTCTATTGTTTACAATGAAAGCTCTGAAAAGCTTCTTATTCACTTGTTACAAAATGGCCTTTAGTTCTAAGCACATTATGAAGAAGTAAAACATTACAAGGGACATTGAGGCCTTGTTTAAAATGCAGTCTAGTTTAGGCATGACTGCTTCTTGTTTATTTTGTATACCACAGAAAGCGGGATTTGATTTTACATTCTCTTTTGTGTGTCATGCTCAGGCCACATTCAAGAGACAACACTTAAAGTCACACAAAGCTGTGATGTGTTGATGCACGTTCTTAATTATTTAAAACATTAATAGATATATAGAAATTACGTGATAATGCTTAAGGCATCAATAATACCTTTTAAATAACTTTTTCTTAAAGTCTTATAGAGTTTGTGTGTTTATTGTCCATCATTGGATTGTAAACTACTTCAAAACAGCCTTTGGTAACATTTATTATGATATTTTATAAATCATTCTAATATGCCGATTTGGTGGTCATTCATAAATAATAATTGGTGCACAATTATTAAAGGTTCTTATTATCAAAGTTGAAAATAATAAAATAAAGATGAAAATAAAAATACACATTTTTGTTATTTTATTTTTTTTTACTTCAGTAAGGACTTACCCTAAAAATGATATAAAATAAATAACAAAATTCCAGAAAAAATTATTGTATTGAGTATTTAAAGGAAGAAGCTTATATTAGAAACATATTTTAACATTAGACGTTAAATATTTATGTTTTTTTTATTAAATTTAACGCCATGTTAGCATCTAGGCTATTTACATGGCAAACACAAGGTCAATATCATAATCCATCAAATTTTAATTATTATATAAAACATTTCAACTTGACATAAGTTAGACAACCTAAAATACATTCGGGTGATACATTCTGAAATATTCCATGTTAACATGTTTTTGAATAAAAGCGTTTTCTAGCAGTGTCATTTGGTCAACGACTTGGTCATGTCTTGATTTGAAGTTATGGAATAAATTGATGTTAAATCAATAATTTATCAAAATTGATGTTTTAACTACAATTGTTCTACAGTCTATACAGTATTTAATGCAATTACATCAGAAGTGACTGTAAATAAATGACAGAAAAATTAAGAGTAATCCCTTACTTTACTTTTTCAAGGGAAAAGTAATTAAATTACAGTTAGGGGTGTGCCGGTTTCAGAATTGGTGATGACGGTCATGACGTGAGTCAAATGTGACGGTTCGTAATGTAACCGTCGTCGGGGGGGAAAGCACAGCTTTCACAGTGCTCTACGTTTAATTAAAATGAACAGCAAGACAACTAGCAGTGAATATGCTTTCCATTAAATGAATCACACACAGTAAACAGATCCTTAACAAAAAAACAGGCCTATAATGTTTCTCTCGAGTATGTGTGTGTGTGTGTGGGGTGAGGTGATGACGCGTTCATGTAAAGGTGGCGCTGCCAATAAAGCACCTAAAATCTGTCACAAAGAACCGGCAAAAGTAATGATTATGAATATGTAAAATATAGCAAGGAGATATTTTAATTGTTTATTAATAAACAAGCGGTCAGTGTCGGCTGCTAAGATGAAGTTGACGCTGCTGACTCGCGATCTTCGCAGTAGTGAACGCGCCAGAGAGAAATGCACACTTGATACGGATTACATATATATATATATATGTTATATATGTAAAAAATAAATAAATAAATACATATATATATATACACACACACGCGCAAATATGTCTTACATATATACATGCACGTGTGTATATTTATTTATACAAAATAATTATACACAGTACACACATATAAGTTTACATATGTAAACACAAACTTTTATTCTGGATGCGATTAATTGTTTCACAGCCATAAATTACCATAATAAAACCACCAACACTGATACATGCGTCTTTGTGTATGTGTGTGTGTGTGTGTGTGTGTGCATGTAGAAGGGTTGGAATGACGCGTCGATGTAATCATTTACGTCGATTGCGTAAATTAGCCTAGTCGTTGCGCGGTTTACATCCGGTAACGTAAAATTGTTTACAACACACAACTGCAAAATATACGTTAAATTACTCAGCATGTACAAAACGTTGTGGATATCCACATTCAAACTGATAATACGTAGTAACGTGGCGTTATTTCTGTATCGCGCTCACCTCTCCATGCTCCACTGCTCGGCCCTTCGGAGTGTCCTCAGGTAAGAAGTAGAGTCTCGAACTGGCCAGCAGGCGGCGCTGCGTCTGATCTTCCCACAGCAGTGTGACCTCTGCTATACACACCGGCTCCTGAGGGCCACAGCGCATAAAGTAGAACTCCCCGAGCTCCCAGACCCGAGTCGCACCCCCGGATTCCTGCTTGCAACCCACTGACTTATAAAAGGCAAAGGAGCCTCGAAGGCAGCTAGGAGCACCTAACCACTGATCGAGACAAGAGCACACAAAGCAAACAGGTTAGGGACTGAACATGTAATACAACAATGCACATGTGAGAAAAATAAATAAATCCAAGTCACCCTGTGCAGCTGTGAGAAAACACCTTAAATACCTTCAGTGTTAAAGGGATAGTTCAGCCAAAAATATAACGCATGTCATTTTCTCTCTCTCAAGTCAAATTTCTTTCTTCTTCTGAACACAGAGGAAGATATTTCGAAGAATATGGGTAACCACAAACTGTTTATGGACCCCATTGACTTCCACAGTATGGAGGGGGGGGAAAAAAACTATGGAAGTCATGCACCTCATCGACTGTCTGGTTAGCAACATTCTTCAAAATATCTTTTGTGTTCAGCTGAAGACACACACTCGTACAGGTTCGGAACAACTTGAGGTCGAGTAAATGACAGGGTTTTTATTTTTGGGTGCACCGTCTCTTTAATGAGTCGGAGCACAAAATTATAAGTTACACAAGCAGCCTGTGGTTAAAAAACAACTCATCAATTAATTCATTTCGCTTGGAATTTGCTCCTGTGCAGATATTTTTAGCAAATAGAAGTGCTGTCGTTACACAAACACTTCATAACAGTCAGGGCTCTGGTAGAAAATGTATGCATTCGAAGCTCAAACACACACATGCAAACACCCTTCACATGACTCCAATGATCTGTCCGAGCAGCAAGCGTAGCTGTCTTCTCAAATCAGCTGAGCGGGAACACACTAATATTCAACGTCTCGACTTCTAGCGGTAGTTTTTGTGCTAAACATCAGAGACATAAACTCCCCCAGAACATACTATAGAGTGGGGCAAACTACACATGAACTAAATCATTCACGTAACCTACTCAGAACTGTCTGGTAAAGTTTCCATGGTTGAAAACACATTCCAATGTATTAATCTACTTAGGAATGGCCTGATAGCAATGGAAAAACACAAAGATTTTTCTATTATTTGAGTTGCAGAAAGTAAAACATACAAATTCCACAGAGATGATGCTAAAATGTGGTTTTCGGCTAAAAATTCTAAAAATCGACAATAAGTGTGAAAGCTTCACTAAATGTTTCATATTTTTGTTTGTGATTTTCAAAGAAATGTATATGAAGATTGGTTCATTTTATCTTCAACATAATGAAGATAATTCAGTTGATAACATATTTTTGGTCAAAAGCATGAATGTAGAATAGTGTTTAACTATATTCATTTAAAATATATTAATAACATTAAAATGTTTTAATATAGTTTTATTGTAATATCTTATTTAAGTTATTGCATTAGCATACTAAAAGAGATTCAAAAATAAATAAAATAGTTAAAAGGAATAAGTAATCCAAAAGGCTAATGAGAAAACATTTATCTGAAACACAATGAATTAATTTGATAAAAGATATTTTATTATTAGATCAAATGGACAATAAATCTGGAGGCTATACTGAATATCACAAAACAAATTATTTAAATAACTATGTATATACATATGAAGATTGATTCATTTATCTTTAACATACTGAAAATAATTAAGTTGATAACATGTTTTTGGTTAAAAGCATGAATGTATAATAGTGTTTAAATGTATTCTTTTATGTTATTTTAATAACATTAAAATGTTTTAATACTAGTAGCAATATTTTTGTTTTAATAACTTACTGGAATATATTATTGTTGTATTAGCGTAGTAAAAGAGTTTTAAAAATAAATAATAAAAACAAATAAAATAGTAAAAGTTATAACGTAAAAAGGCTAATAGAATTCATTTATCTGAAACAAAATTATTTAATAATAGATTTTACGAGGGTGGTGCATGTATGGATGAAAGCCTATATTTTTAACTATGATCAAATACATAATATGAAGTAAATATCTTTACTTAAACTATAAAAGTTATTTCAGCACTACAAACTGTTTTCAAACACTTAACAACACAATGACAAATTATAAAGTAATAACCTCTTTAACTATAGGCGACCTTTCTGTTTTCGTTGTCGTGAATGTGTTATTGGTATCGACATTAAAATGAGTAAACAATTATAAATAATTCAATATGCACATTAATTTAAATTATTTAATTTATCCTTATGCATTTGAAAATGGACAATTCACACATGCACAGCATTGCTTGTCATTCGTTTTCCATAGTAATATTGCATTGCCTCTTGACCGTGGCCGGAGCATGACATAATCTCAGTACTTTAACTCAACATGTCAATCACAGGACCCGTTCACGAGGGTCAATCACCCCCGCCCCACCCCCACTGGTAACCCACATTTTCACCGAAAAACCGACCAATCAGAAGCCACAACACTCGGCGTCCACATGTCGAGCGCCTACTGGTAAAAAAAGAGAACTAGTCTTACAGTTAAACCACAATACACGTCTGTGACAGTCAACTTTTCACTTCATATACTCCGACGAGCACTTAAGTGAGCGTTTCATCCCAATCCAAAAAATATTACATGGAGAGCTTGAGAAAGATATCGAAAGAATAACCAAAATGACCTTGGAGTTTTTACTAAGCCCAAAATTGTTTACATTTATTAGCATGCATAATGAAAAATGACTAATCAGAATTGCTGATCATGAGGATGAAAAGTGTTTATATAGTATAAACAAAGCTAATTAAAAAAACCTGATAAACAACATCCTCAATCCGGGTGCTCTCTGAAGCTATTAATACTGGTATTCACTCAATATGTGAAAACATATTTCAGCCAACTTCCTACTGCCACATACATAAAAGTCTCATATTATATACCATGACAAAAAAAAATGTAGGCTACTGCTGTAGCCTAGCATTTCCAGCCAACACGAATAATTTCTTAATAATATTAAAAGCATTGAAAAAAATACCGGTGTTATTGTTGCTAAACACAATATTTTAAAAATATATATAATATCACGGATCGTGTAATGATCAAATAACTGAAGCTTGACGAAAAAACTTCAGTCTCAAATAAAATCAGCAGCTCCACCAAGTTTACCTCTTCCTAGAAGTTTCATTGTAAAATCATGCTTAATATTCGCGGGATTTCATCGAAAAATGTGTCGACAGATAGTGAATATAAACAATGCAGCTCTCCCTTTAAAATCGATTTGTATCGTTTTTAATAAAGAAATTAAAACAAAATCTTCTTGGCAAATGTGAAATGTGGGGGTGGGGGGCAAAAGAGGGAGAATCTAGGTAGTCAACAAGACACACAAAGAAATTAATCATTAACGAAAAAATCGAAATATCAAACGCACGCGCTCTTGATATAACAATAAATCGTCACACAAAAACCACACCGCGTCGAGGAAATTTCAAATACATTTCGAAACAAATAAAAGTTTCTCGGCGAAATATGAAGCAATATTTTCAAGTCTTCGTTGGCTTATTGGATGGGAATCAATTCGGCATTTTAGCGAACTTCAAATATTACGACGTGTCGCGGGAACAGCGGTTAAAAAAAATAGGATTTTAATTTTTAAAAACAAAGAAGCGAATTTCGAGCTCGCGCCGAGCGCCTTGAGCTGCAACAAAGTAACAGTTTAAAGTTGTAATTCAGTTTACCTGTATCGTACTCTGCTCCATTGCAACTCAACATTCCCTTATCCCTCTCGATGCCCCCTATCAAGTTACACAGCCGGGTACTAACAGCACCGGCACACACATAAACGTAGCTGAAGAAAAGCTTGTGCCTTTTTGTGAAAATAGGGCAGGATCTAGGTGTGGCTTAACTCCATTTGCCAAAAGAACTTTAATATATGTTATGCATTGTACACAAAATTGCCTGTGGAAACATGCTCGCGGTTTAATTTAACCCAGTGACTAACAGTGATCACGAAATACAACACAATTTCAACATGGAGCCTTGAAATCAGCATTTCGAGACAAAATCCATATGTAGCCTACAGTACAGAGCATGCGTGCTGTTCTTCAATAAATAACCCATTTTGAATGCATACAATAAATAGCGAAACCTCTAAAGATTTGCATTACTAGTCTGACTTGACGTATTTCATATTTTGTGTTATTATTTTTTTGAATAGAATGTTTTAAAAAAAATAATGTCTGGTCTATAATATATGTATGAAATTTCCCTCTAAAAATGTACATTTTCCGATTGTAAACACTGCAGTCTTGTAGGCCAGATACAGTCGTTTTCCGAAACTATTAGATGAGACTGTTATTAAATGTATAGGCTAATATATATATACAATATTTATATAATAAACAATGCAAAATAGTTATATGTTGTTCTCCAGCAGGGGGAGTGTCCACGTGATCCACGAGACAATGGCTGTGACATTTCATTTTCCCTGCTCTTGCTGACACCAGAAACCTGAAAACATACGACAAAATATCCTCATAATAGTCTTTTTTATTTGATTTATTACAAGTTATTTAACGATTTGATATAAATTACTGTCTAGCTCTCATTTCTTAAGCGGAGGGCAGCAAATACCAACTTTACAATACTGATTAATGTTATTGAGAATTTGATTATTACCACGTGTGGTCTTGTGGCAGAACAAATGTTGCTGTCCCGCATCAGTATACTGAGAGGATATGAGAAAGCAGGAGGATCACGTATCTGAAGCAACTCAATAGTTTTTCTGTTAATTGTATCATTAAAAATATCATCATTCTTCTCATTTCATCCACAACAAGCTTTATATTTTGTAACTCTAAACACATATTAGTGCTGTCAAATCAATTAATTGTGATTAATCACATCTAACATAAAAGTTTGTATGTGTGTGTGTATGTGTGTGTGTGCTATATAAACACAAACTTTTTTATATATAACTTTTATGTTATATATATAGTATATATTTATACGATATGCATAACAAAAGTAGCAATAAATGTAATGTAGGGCCTATATAATTAATAATTGTATATTGGATTCAAATAATAGTTTTGGAGATATTATATGCTTTATAAATATACAGTATTTATGAATTGTGCCATTAAGCCACAGTCAAGGTCAATTGTTTCTTGTTTCACATATGGCTATGAATATACGCACTAATGCTCAAAACACAAAGTCATGATATGATCTGCTTATTCAACAATATTAAAAATGGAGTTTGCAACGATATGCCTCTTTAGCACACACACACGCACACACCACACACACACACACACACACACACACACACACACACACACACACACACACACACACACACACACACACACACACACACACACACACACACACACACACACACACACACACACACACACACACAGGAAGCATGCTTCCTCACACTGGCTTTAAAAGACCTCATGGAGGCGCTGTTCTCTTTAATATTTTTGTCTTTAACAAGTGTCGGTTCGTCAGGTTTCGTCAATTTATCCGTCCATTTATCTGAGATATGAAAGCTGATATTTCAACATTCTCTAAATACGCAGATAAAATAGATTTGTAAACTATTTTTATACGATATCGCCAGAAATAAACAGTGGCTTAATGTGCAGATACTGTTGCCTCTTATTCTGTGATGGAAATAAACACTCATGAACAGATCAGTTCACAGGTTGGCCGGCCTTCATGATTTTCTGCTTCTCTTTTTCTGATAATGGTTGTTGTCTCACTTCTTGGCTCCCTGCTCCCACAGCTCATCATGGTTCCTATGAGCCATTCTGAACAGATAGCTACTTTTACACAGTCAACAAATTGAATTATCAACAAAAGTCTTACTGTGTGAGTCACCAGTGAGGACATTGAGCCATCTTGCTGTTAAAAGGCTCACTTAAAATGCTATATTAACAATTTCTGCAAGTGAAATACACTCTTGTGCAAAAGTGTGCTTAATTGTATTGAATGTGTATTTCAAATCTTAAATAGGCCTATATATTTAAAAACACTGTAACTGCACATCAATAAAAGGCCATTTAAGTGTACTTAAAAAGTACACTTTCATGACTTTTTCTTCAAGTACACTTTGCACCTTGCAATAATGTATTATGTTTATTGTACATAAGTACATTTAAACACTTTAAATCATTGTTTTCATAATCTTTTGCCATGCTTTAAATAAGTACACTCATTTTGATCTGTTCACCGAAGTAACAAAGTACTTTATCATTTTAACTGTAGTGTGTAATTTATTATTATTACATCAAAGTTTATATACTTTAAATGTGCTAAAAGTGGGTCAAAAGCACTATTAAGTTCAACTAGCCTAATTATATTTAATATAAATGTAAACAATAATACATTTTCATTTAATAGTAAATAACATGCAATAAGTCTCCAAAACATTAGATTCAATTCACACTTAAGTATATTTATTAAAAGTAGCGTTATTTTGCCAAATAGTTTTTTTTAAATGTACTCTAAAGTGTAGGCCTATATACACTTATTTTTCACAAGGAGAGAGAGAGAGAGAGAGAGAGAGAGAGAGAGAGAGAGAGAGAGAGAGAGAGAGAGAGAGAGAGAGAGAGAGAGAGAGAGAGAGCGAGAGAGCTAATAGTTTGTTTTGGCGTATATACTTTTACATTTGGTTATAATAATAATGTTTTTTTGATTGACCTCTATGATAAACTCATTTACAATCAAAATTATTAAAGTATTTTGTAAACTGGCTCAACCAATGGCCTGATTTGGAGGCGGGGCTACTTCTTTGTTGAACCAATGGCATGTTGAATGTTAATCAGGCAAAAGTGGAAAATGCATTATTGAGCTAAATTGAAGTATTCTTTTAAGGAAATTCGGTGGAGGAAGAAACAACAGCAATGGGAATAATAGAAGACCACCAGGGTGGGATGTCGAAGTATTTAAACTAATTTAGGCGAAGAAAATGATATCATACCATACAAAAACAAACAAAACTCTAGGCTGGAGCTAGAGAGGAAACAGGAAGTGTCTGAAATGACTGGAACACAAACTGGACAATATAGCAATACTTTCGAGCTATGGGACAGTCTGCCTGAATCTTCTTTTAAAACTGACCTTGACCCGGTGGAAAAGCAAGCTTTCTCAGGAAGTTTGTGGCATCCTGAAATCAGATATAGCTCAAATCTCAACATACGAATTGCAGTGGTTTTTCCTTTCTCTCTTGGCAGTGAAATCTGAAATATGACACTTCATGGTTTTAGTTTGCAATCTTGCAAGAAATACTTCTCAGTATTAATAACTCATGAGCTTCCTTGTTTTGCTCAACTTCTCGAGGCTGTAGACGAGGCCACACGGATTCTGGGCTTCTCCCAACAAGTAGCAGAAGTGCTGGGCCGATAATGGAATAAAACTGGACCTGTTTCACTCCTCTGAGTTTCCCTTCAGGAGTCCATAAAGTCTTATAGTTGTAAAATAAAATCCTTTAAGCCAGAACTAAAATCTGTTCCAAATTTAACAACACAAAAGCCTTTGTTTCAGCTGTTGCCCCCCCCAAGAATAAAATATGTGTCACAATATCACATTGACAAACCTGAGCAAGTTCAACGACAGTGTGAAGTGATATGTGTATGATGGAAGTGTGAATCAACTGACAAAAACTTGATTAACACACAAGTGACAAAAGCAAGAGCCCCTGCTGAAACAACTCAGCTAAAACCAGCCCAAGCTGCTAGGCTGGTTTTAGAGAGGTTCCGTCCAATTTTTTTTAGCTGGCAAGGCTGGTCTTGGTCAAGTTCGGAGACCAGCTTAAACCAGCAGAACACCAGTTTGGCCAGCTAAAAAAAAACAAAAAAAAAAACAGGCAAAACCCCTCTAAAGCCAGCCTGGGAGACCAGCCAGCTAACTAGCCTAGCTTGTTTTAGCTGTCCCCCACCTGGGATGGTTTATAATCTTTAATTTTTGGAACATAAAATGAAGTGCAGGCTTCTTTCAAAGAATAGCCTATTATGTACCAACTTTACCTGATTATTTTTGTGTGTGTGTCACACTCTAAACCCAAACGTTCTTTGTTTTTAAGATGAAATGAGGGTGGAGCATTTCCAAGAGTTTCTACATAATCATTCACATACAGATCCTCCCCAGCAGATTCCGTGACAATATTCGCATATTTCAGAGTCAAATCACATGGGACCTTGTTTTTAGGCTTTGCAAATAATGCCTGCAAGCATCATAACCATTATTATTTAACACATATTGGCTCTTTATATCATTTGTATTTACATTTTCTTTATTCAAACATAAAACAATCCTAAAACTTTCCAATAAACTTCCATTTGTTAACATGAATTGTTAGTTAATATAATGAACAAACAATGAACAATTTTTTTTTACAGCGTTTACTAATGCATTTTTGACATATCAAGATGTGTCAATTATTATTAGTTCATGTATTATGGATGAACCTGAATTAACAATGAACAATGTTGCATTTATAATCAACCTTTATCTATAAAGTAGATCAATAAATGCAATAAATGTTGTTACATTACATCAGGAATATTAATTCATCAACTAATTACATTATCATATGCAACTAATGCATCAACATTGAGCCTTATTGTTCTAAAATAAAATAGAACAAATGTAATTACATTTCAGTTAAAAACATAAAACTTAAATGTAACGGATCCTCAAATTGATTTACCTTATAGTCACAATTTATTTTCCACTGCAGATATGGAGTGCAGAAAACTTGTAGTGTCCATACTTTAGGACATTCTCATGAATCCTTACATAACTGGGTCACAATTTCAATGCAAAGAGTCCTGCAGATAGACATCACCCCACCCCCTCAGTCTGTGACATGCATTCCTCCTGTTTCCCTCCATATTCTCTTTTCTTTGAGGACATTTGCACATGTGCAGGGGGAAAGCATGAAAACACAAACCAATTATTCTATAAACATCTGAATTTTCAACTTCATTACTCCAGTCTTCAGTGTCACATGATCTAATATGCTTCTAATATGCTGATTTGATTTGAAAAAGTTGTGCTGTTAATATTTTTTTTATAACCTGTGATACTTTTTCTCAGGTTAATTGATATATATATATATATATATATATATACTATATATATAGTATATATAAGTATATCCAAACTTTTTTCAAAAACAAAAAAAATCTTACCAATCCCAAACTTTTAAATGGTAGTGTGTGAGTAAATATACATGGAATGACATCATGTCTGAGCAGAGATGATGTTGCTCCACTCTTGGGTACAAAAACAGCACAGAATGTGAATCATGGATTTTTATAAGTAAAATGAGGTAAAAGTATTCAATAATCAAGCTGCTCTCTTCCACCAACCCTTGGAGAGGAAAACTCCTTCTAGATTACAGCGAGTGAAGAAAATTACAATGAAGTGCTGTATCATACAAATTCTACAAGATGGCGCTGCCATCACACAAATCAAATTACATTACACAATACACAAATCGCTCACTGCTTATCCCAAACCTCTGATCCTGAGTGTGTGTATATCCAACTAAAAAGAAACCAGAATGGCATATTAATGTTGCATTAATTCATTTGGCAATTCCATGTGGCTTACATTTTTCTAGTCAACCTGTAGTTCATCTGGTCAGAGACTAACAACATTTCTGTAAGCCCTTAAAATATACCCAGCACTTTAAAAGGGACATTCAGAAAACGATATGGTAAATATTTGCAAGCTTCTCAATTAAAATGTAAAGAAAAGCTTGCCGTCCTGAAAGCCACCCCGATCCTGAAATTTCACTGAAGACATTAAGACATAAATACAAACGTCATGAGGTGTCAATATTTAATAGACATTTATTACACAACAAAGACTTTAAATATATAAATGTGTGCATTTCTCACTTTATAAAAAGCCATAGAAATGGAGAGGCATTGAAAAGCACAGACACCAGTGTTACTAAAAGCATGTCGACACTATCTTTTGAATTTTCTTTTTCTTGAGAGTCTTAGGCTGTTCTTAGAGGAGTCAATAAGGCAGTCAGTGTTTTCTGATCGAGGGCTGAAGGTGTTGCTGGGACAGGAAGTCATCGACGAGGAGTCTATGCTTTCACACGTCCTCGTCACTGCAGGGTCGGCAAGACCACTGGGGAAACATTCATGACATGATTAGAGCTGATTTTATGGGGGGAAAATTAAAGGCATATGCACATACAATGTTTAGCAAACTATTGAAATTGTACCAGCTGCTCTTTGTAGAAACATCAGATGGTCCAGGTTCATCCCTGCCTGAAAGTGAAGAATTAAATATAATAAAAAGCCTCAGAACAACAGAAATTCAATCAATATGTAAATGTATTCAATAAATGTAAATGTAAATCAATATTACACACCAGTGGGTCTCCGTTCTGTCCGTTCCAGAGCAGAAAGTAGGCCGTTTTCCTGCAAAAACACTACAATAATGAAACCTGATATAACACAGGGCTCGACATTAACGCTTGTCTGGGACAAGTGGATTTTTTGAAGGGGCAAGCGAAAGAGTTATAATATCCCGACTGGACAAGTAGCCTGATTAAAACGGCAATAACAAAATAACTAGGGAATCACCAAATTGAGAGAACGATTCTGCATCCATTTAGTGTAAGTGCCAAATGATTGTGGATAATATAAAATTGATAAGGTAACTGACGGTAACCAACATTCCAACATTTCTTATTCGTATATTCAAAAAAAATCTTTAAAACAATCTTACATTATTTAAAGCAGTTGTAATTTTTCATTGTAAATTATTTAATTTGATTGGTAACAGCACTATAGTGTCTTTTTATTCTAATTTAATTTATTGATCAAATTTAAGAATTTAAAATGAAAGATAAAGCATATATTTATAAGATTAGAGGGAAAAAAATGCCCTTTATAAAGGTGAAAATATCATAAATATGCAGATTTAAATGTCAACATTAAACAGTGATGAGAATATTGCTTCAGAATAAATGATATTTACAACACAAAAAAAATAAAAATAAATTCCGGACAAGCACATTTTTATTTGGACAAGTGAATGAGTGATTTACTTGTCCGAAGGAAAAGAACACGAAAAGACAATGTCGAGCCCTGACACAATACAAATCCTTTCAGAGAACGCTAAATATTTAAAAATGATGAGTAAGCATACTTGTTTCAGTATGTAACGGTCACCTGATTAGCTCCCGGGGCTTTCTTTTTAAAGCACAAATTGACATGTCCTGGATACTCCTGGGGAGAAAACATCTCCTGACACAGGAAGCACTTCTCCATCTCGGCTGATCTGTGAAGAAAAGACCGTTCAAATGTGTGTCGTGTCTTTTATGACACTACTATTGTAATTTATTCTCAACATGTTCATAGAATGTTTGCTGCACCTACTTGCCAGATCGCTGAGATGCCTCAGTTAAATTTCCTCTGGTCCTCTTACGTCGGGCAACAACTACAATAAAATTAAATGTTTAATTTCACACATTTATTGACCTTTTCCACAAATATCTCAAAGACCATACTCTATGCACACCAACTGCATATGTATTTCCACTAAAATCTCAGTGCTTCGTGAACTCTTTCTGTCATATGTATAATAACTGTTGATTACAAATAATTACAGAATATATTAATACATTATTAACATTTAAGTATATTACATTAAACCATAACGTTTTAGTAATAAATCCCAGAAGCGTAACACCTTTAATGTGAAGATGGATTGGATCAATGTTAATTTGTCCTGTTATGTAACACTTCCTGAAGATTTAATTTTGTGCTAAATCTCCATGCCCTGCACAGCACAGGAAGTCGCGATGGCCACTGATGTTAAATGCGAACGGAATTGTGGATTGAGACCATAATAATCATAATACTGGCATAATGAATATGATTGGTCTTCTTCCCTAGCTCTATTTGCATACTAAATATTATATTCAGGATACATTCTTCACACATAATATTCAGCAATATTACTGATTTGACTGTACTGACACTGTTGGATGGGAACTAAACTGAGCTAGATGATGACATCACTGTTTTCTACAGAGCTGCTTTATAGCTGAATTGAACTCATTTCATACTAACAGTTTTTGAACGGAACTGAATAATCTCAGAACTGATTTCAACAGAATAATGACTTAACTATTGTCTTTCATTTCCATCATTGAATCATTCTTTTCCTCTAACCCTGGTTTGAAACAATCTGCATTGTATAAAGCGCTCTATAAATAAAGATGAGTGGACTTGAACGGTTACAGAGCTGACCTTGCTCTTCCTGCTGGTCTGCTTCGCCGTCACAGAACGCTGCGTGGATCTCGATCCTGCTGAAGGGGAAGAGTTTGGTGCACATGGGACACTCCATCCTCTGACTGTGAGGAGCAGCTTCTGCTGGATCGTTCTCCTGCTCCATCATCTCCTCCGCTGCCACAGACGCACCTCCTCCCTCCTCCACCTCCATCACCTCGCTGACGCTGGCAGCGTGAGACTGGGGCTGTGAACCAGGGAAGCTCTCTTACAATTACAAGGTCGTTCACTCTGCTTGTAAATAAAAAGTTCATTTCTTTTAGAATGCTGCCTGTGTGTTTGTATGGTGCTACTGTACCTGTGCGGGACTGGCAGGACTGGTGATCATTAGCTCTGGTGAGCTGTTTTCAGTCATCTGAGTCTCTGCATTCACATTCAACCTGATTATGTTTATGCCACAGGAAACGCTTTCACCATCTACTGAAGAGCTGGAAACTTCAGTCACATACCTGGACACACCATCTCATCCTCTTCACAACCCTCATGAGTCGGGCCTTCCTGTTCCTCCTGCTCAGCTGGACCTTTTATTTGAGTTTCATCTGAAATATCCCACGGAGTTTTCTTCCTGTCAATAAGATGCGATAGGACAGCTTTATAATACTTTTATGATGCTACTCGTCCTTTTTAGAAATTCAGAACCATCCAACCACCAAGAGTAAATCTTTCACTTCTATGCCAGCTACGGTATTTCAAATCCTGTATATAAGAAATGAGAAAAATAAAATGGCTATGCAATAAAACAAATGTAAATGATATACAATAAATGTATATTATACCATGATACATTTTTTCTTTGATGAACAGGAGGTTCAAAAGAAAAGCATTTATTATATAAATCTTAAATAAATTAAATATAATTAATTACTAATAAATTAAATATAAATCCTTTGTAACATAATAAATGTCTTATGTCTTTTTTAACTTACAGACCCTTATTATACCATGCAATGCATTACAAGGCATAATTACTATATTAAAAATACTTTACTCAAAGCCTTAATGTAAATGCATTATTAAAGTGATACTGATATAGCCTTTTTTTAATTTGGTGCTGACTGTGTGCTTCTGACATAAGCATGTCACCTAATTCTTTCAGAGGGTAGAATGTGTAGCATAATTGGGGGAAAAGCTACTGTGGTGGAAATCTACACACCAGAACTACACGCTATTTTACCTGAAAGATCTATTTGCAGCTGCAGTTACAGGCTCCTCTTGGCTGAGGAAAGGGTTTTTTTCCTGTTGGCAAACAAGATATCAATAACTGGAGTGCCATCTTGTGGTTGATGATGGTATTACACTAAAACAACCCTACAAAGCTACATGGAGCCATGGATCCAAGCAGACATGCTGAAATTCTAGTTCTGACAACAAAATCGGTTAATTTCACATGACACCAACACTACTGGATCTAAACAATCACCCTGATATGGAGATTACAGTAATACCAAAACCAGTACACTCACCACCTGCTCATCTTTTGTCTCTGGAGAAGACACAACTACGTATGTTTCACTCTGTCCTCCCTCAGCCTCCTCCTGTGACCCCAACACAGACCCCTGCCTATCTTCCTCCCTCTCTTCTTCTACCGCTTTTCTGTTCTTTTCCTTCCCTCCCTCTTCTTCATTCTCCTCCTCATCCTCTGATAGCTGAGGAGCTCTGTGGCGCTTCCATCTCCTCCCACCGTACGGCCTCTCTGATGAGCCAGGCAACACCTAAAGACAAACAAATGTATCATTTGGCAATCTACATCACTAAGACGCTATTTAAAAAAGTATATAAAAAAGGTATTGTTCCAGTGGCTTTGGCAGATACGGTCAAACCAAAATTTATTCAGACACCTTCAACATTTCTCACATCAGCTCAGTTTATTTGCTATAGTTTAGAAAATGGTAATAAAATATGACAAGAACTCAGAGTTATCAAATCAGTTGATATTTCACTGGGTTTGGCCATCCTTCTGTTAGACTGTCTCACAAATGAATTAGGTTGAATAGCTGTCAGCTGTTAAATTTCAGTACACTATTAGATAATACCAATCTAGGTCAACCAATTACCAAGCAATGCTTCATTTTGTTCAGTCTGTGGTGTAAAAAGGTTGCATTAACAATAAAGGAAAAAACTTAAGCAAAACATGGTCAGTTCAAAGTCTGAATCATTTTATTTTATACATTTTACTGATAGTCCACTGTATGAATCATTTTTGAGTATAATAAATCACAGTTTACTTTATTTTGCTATCCTCACTTACAAAAATAAACTATAGTGTCCTGCACCCACTAGTGAAAGAATATCAAAAATTATATCTGGTGTCTGAATCATTTTTGGCTTGACTGTATAAAATAAAACTAAATATGTGACAATATTAATGAGGAAAGCTGATCAGTTTCAGATTGTTCCTATAAATGCTGTAATGTGACGTTTTGATAGTTGATGTCACTCACTGGCTGCCCCCAATCTGCTTTGCGCAGCAGCTTTCGCTGGGCCTCCTTCAGGCTCTTCTCATACACCTCCATCTGACACATGATCACACGCGTGTACTCGTCCGGGCTTTGCCCCATGGGACAGAAAGGCACTCCCCAGTAGTAGGAGATCGTGCACGGTCCTTTTCCCACTGAAGTATGTGTAGGTTTACGGTCAGAGGGTTGGGATCCAGCACCTTTGAACGCTTTTGAGTCCTCCTTCAGGACAGACTGAGACATTTGTGTGTCTTGTGTGGAAGAATCGAGGGTGATGGTAGCTGAAGAGATACAGGACTGGTTTGGGGAAAGCTCAGTCCTGATTGGCCGGACTGAAATCTTCTTGACTGGGCTTGGGAAGAGAACCTGCAAATGACATCATTTTCCAATTATGGTTAAACCTGGATGTGAACATGTAGCTATTGGAATATTTTTGTAATCAGCATATTCCCAATAATCTAAGACATGCACACATTATATTTTTTGGACATCAACTGATACAAGTGAATGTATTTTGACTCAAATTTCAGAACACAGGCAGTATGGCAGATTCGAATTTCTAGAAACCAGAACATTAGCTGTATCTGGTTATGGCAATATTGTGCTTACAAGAGGCTTACATAATCGGAATATATTCAAATACTGATAACTATAATAATATTCTTGTGCATTAACATGCAGTTGTTTTAAATGTACAAACTGTTAACTTTAAAGAACAGTATCCTGCCTACCTCTTCACTGCCATCATCTTCTTCATCATCATCATCTGCTAAATGCAAGACCATGTGACTGGTAATTTCATTCCAAGACTGGTTTGGAGCTTTTTCTGCAGTTTAACACAATGAAATGATTAGGGTGAACCTAAGTGTTCAGAATCACAGATATTGCGCACTACAGGTCAAAAGATTGGGGTCGGTAAGATCTTTTTATTTATTTTTTTACATGTTTTTGAAAGAAGCCTCTTGTCAGACTTCTTACACATGTTTTTGTAGGATTTTGTTGATAAATAGAAAGTTTAAAAGAACAGCAATTATTTTAAAATAGAAATCTTTTCTAACATTATACATGTCTTTACAGTGACTCTGTATAAAAGTATTAACGGTACAGTCTGTCAATAGGAGGTTTTCAACTTTTATATATATATACCGTATATATATATATATATATATATATATATATATATATATATATATATATATATATATATATATACATATATACATATTTTTTTAAGGCTGAATAATTGGCCAGGCTGAATTAACATTTGTATGGAACCATCGCACAGAGAACCCAATAACTTGACAGGCCCTGTCGGCAGGAACCAAACTCACTCTGTGTGGTGACGAACACTACAAAACACTGCTCAGTCTTGCAGCAACAGTGCGTCAACCACACATGCAACTTGAAGCACAAAGTAAATTCTTTTCTATTGCCAGAACTCACAATCAAAATGCCTTACTTCTATACTCAACACTAAGCATTTCGTTAGACATGACTATACATCCCCAAAGTACCAATTCGAAATGAACTATGCAAGTTAATCTATATTTGTGTAGCAGCATCAGACAAAGCTGGCCAGTTGAAAATGGTAAACTCTTGGTTCTAGGCCATATGTCTCAGAGTAAATAGAGCAAACATTGCCAGTATTGCCACAGTAGAGAGGAGGAGTGTAAGAAACAACATACCAGTGTCAGATTTTACATTCTCACCCTGAGTGGTCTGATCCTCCACTTGCTTTTGCTCAGCATTGTTCTGTAAAAATAACACAATAGAGTTAGAACACAAATAGAGATGATAGGTAGAGTCAGGGATGTTGTAATCCCAATTTTCACATTTTATGTATCCAATACAGAACGAGAACATACGAGTAACATAGCAGGTCAAGGATTTTACAGATACTGTTTCCACTGATTTACACATAAGACCTTCTTGGGTAGCTTTCCAAGAGCAGAATTGTGTTATTTTAAGTAAATCTTTAAATAAAATGATTAGAACATGCATTTCAGCGGATTAAGGCCTGTTTGATATCTTGAACGATAACGGTCCACACACCAATGCAGAATAAAGTTCTGATAATAGAACTATATTTTTACTGTTACAGTTGTCATCCTTGGTTTTAATGGCCTTTTAATCTGAAGAATATACACACTATCGTTCAAATGTTATGGGTTGGTGGGACTTTTTAATGTTTTTGGAAGTCTCTTATGCTCACCAATACTGCATTTATTTGATCAAAATACAGTAAAAACAGTATGATTCTAAACTTTTCTTATAATTTAAAATCCACTTTTCATTTCAAACGTAACCATAATTTATTCCTGTGATGATAAAGCACATTTTTTTAGCATCATTACTTTAGCATCACATGATCCTCCCATCATTCTGATTAATATGCGGATTTGGTGCTTAAGAAACATTTTTTAGTGTTAATGCTAAAAATAATTGTGGTACATAAAATTGTGGAAACGGTGATACATTTTCTTTGCTGTTCAAAAGAACAACATTTATTTGAAATAGAAAAGTTTTGTAACATTATTAAGTCTTAACTCACTTTTGATCCGTGCTAAAAATAATTACGGTTGAACAGTAGCTGCTTACACTTGTTTCAGTGACGTCTTCATTGCTGTTTTCAGGCACACATTTGGGGCTTGATATCTGGGATCTTCTAGAAGGTGAAAGGCACGTATCTGGATCTGTGCTCAAACCTTGGCTTAGTTGCGTTGGTAAAGGAGTATCTTCTTCGGGTATATGAGTATCGTCTTCCTTCCCGTTTGCATTTTGATGGCCATCTTTGTCCTCTGGCAGATCGCTTGTTGGTTTGAAGCGATCCTGAGTGAAGACAGACCATTTGGAAAGAGGTGAATCCTGCTGTGGGGACAGAAACCTGTCAGCGCAGGTGGAAGTGGCAGTGCTGTCCTCTGTGTGAAAGTTTATTGAGCCTGCGCTCTCCAGGATGAGTTCCTGACTCAGTTTCTCCACACATACTACAGGCTGGCGAATCCAGCTGCGATGCCTGGGGAAGACAGGGGACATCTGGGACTCTGAGTGAGATTTGAAGAGCTCATCCTCCGGAGTGTCGCTGATGACTGTCAGTTTATCTGAGGTCTTGTCCTGGGAATATGCATCAACATGTGGGAAACAAAGGGGAAGGTTAATACTTTTATAATTAAAGGGATAGTTCACCCTAAAATGAGTCATTAATTACTCACTCATGTCGTTCCAAACCCGTAACTCGGAACACAAATGAAGACATTTTCGATGAAATCCGAGAGGTTTCTAAACCAACCAACGTCATTGCAACTTTCAAGACCCAGAAAGGTAAAGACATAGTCAAAATAGTCCATGTGATTAAAAAATGTTATGTTATGAAGTGACAAGAATACTTTTGTGCTTCCAGGTACTACGCAAGAACGCCGCCTCACTATTGGCCGACGCTGGCCACGTGAGTACCCCGACACATGCGTGTGATGCTGACGCAGGAGAAGGTAGTATAGCCAAATTGAGCTGATATTCTGACGTAGGACCAGGAAGCGCTGCACTGTTTACACTACGTCAACATAGGAGAATTACTTGGAAGAGAAGAGATTGTTTAATAAAGTCGTTATTTGGGGGGTTTTCACACAAAAGGTATTCTCGTAGCTTCATAACTTTAAGGTTGAACCACTGTAGTCACATGGACTGTTTTAACAATGTCTTTACTACCTTTCTGGGCCTTGACAGTTGCAATGATATTGCTTCCTATGGAGGGATCAGAAAGCTCTCAGATTTCATCAAAACAATATTCATTCAAGGTCTTACGGGTTTGGAACGACATGAGGGTGAGTAATTAATGACAGAATTTAAGTTTTTGGGAGAACTATCCCTTTAACTATGCATGAAATAAAAGTCCAAAAACTGTATTTTTAAATGAACCTTTAGACCTTATTTTGTTATATATCAAATACAGCAAAAAAGATGTACCACCACCCGAAGGGAGACGTATTTAGAATTATACTAAAAGGCCTTTTACTTGCTAAAACAGTATAAACTATCAATCAGATGAAAGAAGGTATATAATAGATTGCATACAAAAGCAAGGTTGAGATCATTTTGAATATTTAGAGGCCTTGGAAATGTATATCAAATATGATACTTTCTAGGGTTAAGAAGAACAAAATGATTTAATAATAAAACGTGAAGCCATTTCATAAAAACTAACCTGAGAGGTAGCAGGAGTTTTGGAGACCTGAGTTAAACTCCTCGATGAAAGATGCGAGGAGGTCATCTGTGACAGATCAGGCATTTCTAGCAGCGGACTAGTCTTTTCCCTCTCGTTCTCGCTGTGTCTCGGATCTTGTCTGGGGTAAGACAGCTTTCGTCTCAAGTGCAATATTGTATTTGCTACATTCTGCTGTGGTTGACCTGAAGAGCTGGCTGCTTCATCCTGACCCTGTGAGTCATTTACAGCGCTCTCCTGCAGAAACACATGCAGCATTTTTGATTAACGCCATTCAGCTCTTTTGGTATACAACTTGTGACTTGTGTGACTTAAGGCTGGAATCCACTACACATTTGCACAGATTTTGGTCAGTCTGAGTCTCTAAAATGGCAGATTTCACAGACAATCACAGTGTATGATAGGCACAGACTCCAACTTTTTAGCTTCAGACTTTGATTCTATTCAGTCAGAGTAGATCAAACATATTTGATATTTTGAGTCGATTTTAGAACACGTATTGTTTTCATGTGTCATGAATCTCCTAGCAGAGGTGCATGTTGGTTGTTTTTGGAATGACTTGAAAGTCTGGTAGTGTGTGATCCTCAGTTGTTTAGTGCATGGTGCCAGTTTTTCTCTGTAACCATTTAGGAAGTCAGCAAGTGTATGATGCCTAGTGTTTTAAAAGTGACATATTATGCCCCCTTTTACAAGATGTAATAAATCTATGGCGTCCCCAGAATGTGTCTGTGAAATTTCAGCCAAAATACCTCCCAGACCATTTATAATAGCTTGTCAACTTTGGCCCTTTTTGGGTATGTCGGGTTGGTAGATGCAACAGGGACCCCGATAATAGCACTTAAACGCAGAAAAGGTCAGATTTTCATGATATGTCCCCTTTAAAATCTGTTCCCATTTTTAAGTCGTGTAGTGGATTCCAGTCTTTATGAGAAAAACTGAGTGTTTCCCCAACATGAAGACTTTCTTCTATGGCTTTCTGTATGTCGCTGTCTTCCAGCTGTCGTCTCTCCGCAGCACTGTTTGCTTCCTGAGCGCTCAGTCTCATGGCCAAGAGCAGCATCTCTTCTTCCGTCATCTCTGAAATTTCAGAGAATTGAGGCATAGAAGGGTCTGAATGAGATGTACGCCTGATATTTCAGGCACACTTTATGATTTGTTAAGAAAATCTGAGTTGCGGTACCTCGCAGTTGGGACTCGTTCTCTCTTCGCCTTCTCCGGGATGTCCGAGAGGACCGTTTAAGGGGACTATCATCCTCCTAAGGATAAAAAGGTCAAATCTAAAGTCGATTTATTGGCATTTTATTCCTTTTATTTAAAATGAACCACAGTTATGTATAAAAATGTCACAATTATAAAATTTGCATGAAACAGAAGTTGCAATAGTCTTTTCTTTACTATAGTGACGTATATCCGAGTGAAACGGCTTCTGGAGCAAGAAGAAATGTAGGGCGGGACTTTGTCCATGGGGAATTGATTGGATAGTTGTGGTTTGCTATTGGTCAACATCATAAGAGAAGTTGTTGCAAGAGGGAGGGGAAGTTATTTTGATTAACGATTACAGGGGTACATGATTTTTAGATATTTTTTTTATGATGTGCATTGAATCTAGAATGTTTGTAAAACATCCAATACATTTTGCAATTCCATTTGGTGACCTTGCTGGCACTGAAATGAGCACAACACAACACAGCCAACTGAGCCAATACTAAAGTGGTTGTTTTTCCCATTTAGCCAACTCTCAAACCTTTAAAAGAACACACACACACACACACACACACACACACACACACACACACACACACACACACACACACACACACACACACACACACACACACACACACACACACTAGGTAACTGTTAGTTGTCTACTGCAAACACAGTAACGTTACCTCTTGTTCAGAATCAGATATGACCAGGGTCTCCTCATTGTGCTCCACTCTGCTGACTTTAGCTCTTCTTCCGCTATCATCCGGTGTGCGCTTCCGGCGGGGCATCCTGCGACCTCAATAACATTAATTTTCCCTCTCTCAGTCTCCAACTTACACACCTTTAGACACGCTCTCTGAGACGCTACCTCAGCTAACTGCTCAGAAACTTCTACTGAACGCGTTCAATGCTCATATCAGGTAATACAATGTTAGTTCGGCCTGTCAAAGGCTCGAAAAACAAGAATTTCGATTCGACGAAATTTTCCCAAGCGACGAAACAAGAGTCACGTGAGACAAGAGAGCCCAAGAAAGACGTTACGTCATAGCATAGACAGTAAATAGCCGAGATCCCGCGCGCTGGATCGATTCATTTCCGTGAATCGGTTTGTTTCAAAGAACCGGTTCAATGATTCTTTTACGTCATGACGTCGCCGCATGACGCTAAATTTTAAATGTACAAAAAAAAAAATATATAGGTTCTCAAGATATTTAACAAAAAACGCAAATGCAATAATAAAATACATAAAAAATGACATCACAAAAATAAATAAATTTACCAGATAATTTTTTAGGGAAGTTTCAAGGGCTGTTTGCAAATGAACCAATGGGGTTTTAAGTCACTCCACTTACTCCATTTTTTTAAATAACAAAAACAGATCCATAATATACATAATTTGGGTAAAGTAAAACTGTTGATAGATTGTTATCAGCGTGGTATATTAATGCTCCAACGTTTAAATAAACCGCAGTCATTAATTTATAGGCACATAACCTACCCTACTGCTTCTAATATTTTTTCAAAATTAATTTACAATGTTGTTTATAATTTTATATGTGCCAAAATTCAGCTAATAAAAACATTCATTTAGAAAAAAAAGTATCTAAAGTTTTATTAAAGGGATATTCAAATAAATTAACCAAGTACATTGATCAGCCCTACCAAACGTGGATGTTTTTTTCCACTAAGAAACAAACCTTATGTTATTTGAGTAATACTGTGAAGCTGCTTTGATGCAATTTATATTGTGAAAAGCGCTTTATAAATACACTTAAAAAAATAAAGTAAATATCCTATAATTTTCATCTACAACAAAATTGTGGTTCAGTTAGCGCGAGAATTGGACCGATTCAGAGTCAGACCACTTCCTGAATTTACTAAATAATTGGACAATTTATTCGCAAACCAGCACACGTCAGTACAACATTTGAGGTGATAATAATTACATATTTGTGTGTGTCAAATCTATGGTCTTAAAGGGAATTAAGAGTTTATTTTGCGTTACTTCAAATTGTAAGATGGTAAACAGC
Organism: Meda fulgida; assembly: GCA_030578275.1. Classification (NCBI taxonomy): domain Eukaryota; kingdom Metazoa; phylum Chordata; class Actinopteri; order Cypriniformes; family Leuciscidae; genus Meda; species Meda fulgida. The sequence goes on from CM060636.1 coordinate 22,722,288, forward strand.
TAGTTGGAAGATTCGCCGTGACTTAAAAAGAATGCCAACTTTACTTGCCAAGTTAGAAAGTAACGATTTAGCAAATAACCACTTAAAATTATAGCAACACGAGATGTTTACCTTGTCTAGATTATCTTACATATCCTTATGTCATGCGCATTGCTTGGTGCATATAAATCATTTTGTGAAGCATGTAGGACAAATGGTGCACATATTTGTTTGTAAATAGAATAAATGAGTTACAGCATTTCGGTATGAAGAGACTTGTGCGGCGCATGTCTCGTCTGCGCATGCGCAACCCGCCTCCTGCAACCATCATGGCGCAGCAAGAGCCGAATGGAGATTTTCCATATTTACCTTCAGGGGCGGCCGAGGGTAAGAGATCGGCGACATTCAATCAGAATAAATTCTGTTACTTTTGATGCATTATTTATAAGTAAAACATGACATTTATTCCGAGAACGTACAGTGCCTGAGAGTGGGAAGGAGTGTAAAGCATGGTAGCCTAGCTCAAGCTCTCAGGACTGCTGCTTTAGTGTATATAGGCAGAACAGTGTACACAAGGTCGATGTAAGACATAGTCTGATACTTGCAATTAAATGCATAGAAAGTTTATTTTAGGTCTGCATACTTGGCCTTGTAGCAATTTGTATGTTTCTTTTGTACAACAATGAAAATGGCCCTTTGTGACTGTTTCTGATGCTGACCTGTCTTTCAGTGAACCGACTGATAAAGGAGAACAGTGACTTGTTCTCTGATTCTCAGTGTAAAGTGTGTAGCGCTGTCTTAATCTCAGAATCCCAGAAACTTGCACATTATCAGGTAAGCTTTCACATTCACATAGACAAAGTTTATATGATCGCAACACGTCCTTTGTTTGTCAGCCAAGTTGAGCCAATAGAGTACAAAACGTTGTTTTAAGGGCTAAATATTGATTGCAAGTATTTCAGGCTGTGTTCACAATGACGTACTAGCATACTACTCGTACTTTTTCTGCAGTATGCATACTTTATATTTTTTGTATGCTACTCCGATGACTAACTTAATACAGTACTATAATATAATATAGTAATATAATATAGTAATATAATACTGTGTATAGTAGAGGGAGGACACTTAAATTATATTTAAAGGGAGAAATTTGTATGCCAAATATGGTGCTTCTAATAAAGAAAGTTCCTAATAAGAGAGTGTAAAACAGAGTATGATATCGTTCATGACAGAATGAATTGCTAATTTGAAATATATTATTCAGATGTTTTTAAAGGGTGTTTTCACACTTGGCATGTTCGGTTCGATTAAAGTGAACCCTGGTGCGATTGCTCACGGTTCATTTGAATAAGTGTGAGCGCTGCCATCCGGAATCCAGGGATTCCTGCTGCTGCTTTGACTCATTTACACATTTTATAAGCTCTTCATGAGTTCTCAGCTGGTTAAAATACCATCATATGGAGTTATGCAGATACAACGAGCGCATTTATCCCAGCACACAGCATTGTTTTGGATGTTCGGTAAGTTCCGTGGCGAAATATTAAAGCCAACCAATCAGGTTGTATCCCTATGCCTTTAGGTTCCGTATCTTTAGGTTTTGTGTTAAAAATACCAATGTGAAAGCTAAGCGGACCAGGACTTAATGTTTTTTTTTGGTCCGAGCCAAACAAAACAAGCGACCCGAACTACTACGAAGTGTGAACACACCCTAAATATTTCTCAAGATGGCCGCCGAGTCAGCTGGCTTGCTTTAAAATGTACACTCGCGGGCTTGGCCACTTGAGTGCGCATGACAAGAAGCAAGTGCGCAAGGCGGTCCCAGGTTGGAAAAATGCTTAGAGTTTAAAAAAAGTTTAGAGCCCATAATGCACACTAAATCCACATTCTCTCTAAAACCGCTTCAGAGCAGTATTTCAGTCTAAAGCCCAAAGTATACTTTGGATGTCCGCGTAATAATTTTAATCATAAGGAGGGTTCGCCGACGTCCACGCACACTGTCTCACACACACACACACGCACAATTTTTACTTTACTTGTAAAACTATGTTGTATGTGTGTCCTATTGGGTAATATAAGTTCTACACACTTGCGGTCTTCACGCCCAACTCTTGTAGCCTGACTACGTCAGACTTCCTACTTCCGCTAATTTAATTTCGCTCCTGTGGTCAGTCTGCGATAGCAGCCTATCTTTCAGTTTTCCTCCGGCCTGAAAACAGCCGGCCAATCAACGAACAGAGGGCGGGCTGAGAGCCGTGACGTAGACGCTAAGCGCAGAGTTTTACATTGTAGGTTAGAGAAATCGAAAACCGAAACGACCGCGGAAATGGGAAACGAGACACGGGATGCATTTCGCTCTGTTATGGAGAACATTCCGGGGTTTTTCAAACTGAAGCCAGAACAAGAGTGTTTGATAAACCTTTTAAATGGAGGTGATGTTGTGGCCCTACTCCCGACTCCCGTTTTGGGAAATTAAATTAATTTCTGTAATCTTGAAATTAGGTTGCAGCATTTCCGACAGACTCGTGAGGAACAAAAAGCTGTGTTTAAAAGATCTAATCCTAAATTTGAGAGTTGGCTACAAATATTTTCTTGTTTCACTCTGTCAAAAATAAGTTTAGAGGCCGCGATTGTACCGGGGATGCGTAGATTAAATTAGCATAATCTGCAAAAGTCGTTTACAGCAATGTTCACTCCGGTATTTCGCTCGCATCATCAAGTGTTTACAGCATGTTTACAGTGGAAGTTCAATCATAGATTTGAGTTCGATGCGGCTGTGTCGGCGCATACCATACGTCATAAATAAACTTATCTGATTGGCTTACGGGTAACCAATGATTTTAAACTTCACACAAGCGCCCCCTAGCGAGAGAGAAAACACTTCTCTATTATGCCATTCCAGACTCTGTGTACGAAGCAAAGTGAAGTAGCAGAGTCTGGTATTACCAGGCTACAACTCTTGGGCCAAATACAGGAAATATGGCTTGTAAGTAGACAAGGGGTCAAGTGCAAAGACTGTATCCCACAATGTAATATGCTTAACATGACCTTCATTTTCCAGCATAACCCATGAACATCATCTGGTCATTTGATCTGACTGTCAAAATGTAAAAACAACAGCTAAAGGACCTTCTCAATGTTAACCTTCGCGTCTCTTCTTGTAGAGCAAAAAACATGCGAGCAAAGTACGCCGGTACATGAGCATTCACGGTGACGAGGAGCCTATTGCAAAACGGTTCAAGTCTTCAGATGATGCTGTAAGTCAAATGAGCAACCAGATGTCATGGAGACTTATTGAATATTAGATCACGGATATGTTTGTGTCCTGTATTAATGGGCAGTGTTCTTTTTTTGCAGACAAGTAAGGTCGATGAAGGGGGCAAATACAAAGCCTGCGATGTGTGCAACATGGCATTCTCTTCTCCGGTGGTGGCTCAGTCACATTACCAGGGCAAAGTTCACTCCAAGAACCTTCACTTGAAGACCTACGGTCAGCAGACTCCTGGTAAGAAGACTTGATTATCATTAAATTTAGCACTTGAAATACAGGAATGAACAAACTGAGCTGTACTCTTGTTTTTTATAGTAGATGGTCTTGCTTTGCTATCAGTTCTTTTGCACTGGGTATTTTTGTAATACATAAAACCTAAAAAAAAAAAATCAAAATATCGTCCCCTCCCTCTTGCAACAACATTGCTTCTCTTTTCTGATGACATGTTTACTGACACGAGGGCGGGACAACCTGTCACTCACATGAGATCGACCAATAGCAAACCACAACAATCCAATCAATTCCCTATGGACAAACTCTAAATTTTTCACTAGGTGGCTGCAAGTTAATGCTAAAAAAATACATTTGTTCGTCATTGAATATTTAATTCCAGAGATTTGTTCAAAAACAGTAGTTTATCCAGTAATGAAACCATGAAATGGAGTATGACTACACGGCACTGTAGAGCTGCTTGATTCTGGATAAACTGAGGTTCACGATTTTTTTTGTTTTAAATAGAGATTGTGGTTCTCCCACTATTCTAAACAGACTACTAAATAAAATAACATGTAGAGATTCTGATAAAATATGAATTGCTACAGTTAAGAACGTTTAAAAAAAAAAAATGGTTTAAATGAATGATTCAATGACTGACTCGCATGCTAATTGTAGACAATATTCAGTATATATTACAGCAATATTGTTTAATATTATATTCCGAAAATGGTTAGAACTGGTGATTTCACCTAAAAAGCTGACCTGCTGTGTTTTTCCTCATCTTCCAGCATTACCTCAGCCCAAAGCACAGGTGAAGAAGGATGAAGCGCTACCTAAAGGTGTGCAGGGGCCGGCAGAGCGTGACCCCAACCGCTTCTGCTCCATCTGCCAGGCCTCCTTCAACAATCCCCTCATGGCTCAGCAGCACTACAATGGCAAGAAACATAAAAAACACCTGACTAAACAGAAGCTGATGGAGACCTATGGGCCGTCCATTGTACCAGGTCAGAACATAGAAGGGGGGTCTCACAGCCTTCATGACATCAGACAGGAATTACATCAGTAACACTTACATCTCTCATGTAAGGAATTACATCTCAAAATTGTATCCAGTCAGAAAAGTAGCATTCATTTTGATGGCTTTATAGATGTTTTTTTTTTTTTTTTTATGAATCATTTATATATAAATATGAAGAGATGCTTTAAAAAAAAAAAAAAAGCAACGGCTTCACAATTCTGTTTTTAGAAGTCAAAATTACTTTCAGTGGTAAGCGACTGTATCTCTAGTTGTATTTAACCTGGAATGTTCCTTTTAACCTTTATTTTTCAATTAAAGTCCTATTAGTCTACATTATTTTTACTTCTAAATATCTGCTGCCATATTGCAAATGCCTTAACTGAATAGGTTGCACAAAACAAAAGGAATATTATTGAATGCATTTGCATGCACATCAAATTCTGTTTAACATAAACAGTGAGTTGAATATATATTTTGAATTTGATATTCCTTCATACATGGTTATTGCAAGTAGTGGTCAACCGATATATCGGCAGGTATTGTCATTTTTTAAATTATAGGCATTGTACGATAAGTTTCTCTTTGGCCGATTGTGTCAGAAGTGGGACTTTCATTTTGAAGATGGGCCTGACTTTTATTTTGATGACGCTGAAAACGGCAGTGCATGATCACACTTCCATTCTCTGTCTTTATGAGTTTACCGTTAAGTCTAATAAATAGAATTAAAAAAAAATCTGTTTTAACTTAAGACTTTAAGATTTAACTGTTTCTGAAAAAGCATATAAAGTTTGCTTTTCTATTATTAGTAATAGGACAGCAAAACTATAATATTTTCTCATCTAACGTCAGCATTCAGCAAACACAAATTTATATCATATAAACTAGTCTTTAAATATCTAATACATAGGGATGAGCCGAGGTCAAGGATCGTTTATTTGTATAAGGATGTATTATTTCCTTAAGCTGAGATGCGCACTGTTCGCCATGATGGTTTTGAATTACTTAAAATAGGATTGGAATAACTTAAAAAAAGGAGTTAAGTGCAACGTGCAGCGCAACTCTGTCATATTGGCTATATAACATTATGATGAGAACATTATAATTGGGTGTTTGAGGCATGGTGTTTAATGGTGAGACTTGTTTTTGTAATCAGGCTGTCAAAAATTATATAAAAAATTTGGATTTAGATGTATTAACCAGTATATCGGTTATCGGCTTTCAAATATAAAGAATTATCGGCTATTGGTATCGGCCAAATTTTCGTATGGGTGCATCCCTATTAAAAAGTTATTATTATTAAAAAAAACTGCCTTATGTGCATTTTAAATGTTAGATAATTTGTATACAAATCAGTTTTTGTTTTTCCTTGAGAAAAAAAATGTACGTACTGCACCTGATATATATCCAAAAATGAATCGATATTAAATCGATTTCTATTCAAAGTTGAAATTTGTCGGTGACTCTTTGTCGTTGTGTTTTTGTCACAGCATTACATGTCACTAAAACGTTAAATGTCATTTGTCTCAGCCTCCTCACTGAAGGGCTACCCATGTACTGTGTGTAATATTGAGCTGAACTCCGTGGAGCAGTACCAGGCCCACATCAGTGGCTCCAAACACAAGAACCAGTGAGTACCTCGTGCTGCATTCGTGAAAATATGTCCTTTTCTTATTGGTCAACAAATAGCGTATCTCCCCCCCCCCCATTTCCACAGCAACAGACTCAAGAAAGGGCCAAATGCGTTCGCCTGCCCACCCGACAACTACCAGCCCGATTTCCAGTATCCGCCCAACCAGGAGGGTCTGGAAGCCGGGGGGGACTGGAACAGCTTCACTGAAGGCTATGAGTGAGAAGATGCCCTCGACGTTGGCTGCCCTCTGCTCATTTGTGACAAGCTTCCTCTGTTTAGGCACAGGTCAATGTGTGTCTGCACTGTGCATCTCCTAATGCCAGCTATTCACCACAATACATATCTTCCCGCCCTTTGATTCCTTCTGTCACTCTCACACACAGTTGAAGGGACCACAATAAACTTCCACAGCTTTTTCCCCTCCCTATCCATAACCGAAAGCAATGGAGGTGAAACTTAAGAGTGCTGCTTTTTGGGGTTTTTAGGAGTATGTTTATTAGTGTTATGTATTTGTTTGGTTTACAAAAATTAATTTCCCTGTTCTCCACATACAGATGCAGGCCCGAAGGTGGTTTCGGGAGATGTTTTGTCTATATGATCGATACTCTTATTTGTTGCTTTTTTTTCTTAAAACGCTCAAGCTCCACAGTTTGTGTTAAATTAATGTCTGTGCAGTTCAAAGCTGTTGGATTTGATAGTGTGCGAGATTCAGAAAGTTTGCTTTTCTTGGGAGCTTAGAGTGCTTTATTTCTTAAGTTCTGATTTTCTACATCAATTTTGCAGAAATCTATGTATTTTTAAGCAATTTTAGTCATTTGTTCTGTTTAGGCTGAGCAGTAGTTGTCGATCATTTCTCATGGCTCCTTTCCATTCCCATTTAAACATGAATCTTTAAGTAGGAAGTTTGTTGTAATTTCATATGCTTAAAGATTTAAGCAAAAGCTTCAGTTCTCACATCCAAACTGAATTTGTCCTAGTGATTAAAATTGTCCAATCATGAAAAATTAGTCCCACTCCATAAGGGTGATTTATGTGTTTCCATTTAGGCACAAACACATAAGTTCATCTTGACGTTGTCACAAGGTAGATTCTTGCAGTATATTCTGGTGTGTTGCTCTCTTTTTACAAAGTCAAACTAGTAAGAAATGGATTAGTTTCAAAGCCTCTGTTAGGGTTTAATTCGAAAATGCACTCGAATTTCAAGTAGGGAAACAAATGTAAGGAGTTTTCGATGATTGTTGAGCATATGTGTAACGTATGGCTTGCATTGTTTATTTTTGCAGTGTACATTACATTGCAGATTATCCTTGGCATAAGAGACTGATGCCAACGCTAAGACGTAAAATCAGCAATAGTTCAATTAGTGTTAAGCACCTCCATATTAAACGAATGCTTCAGTTTAAGAGTCCGTTTAATCGGGTGGAATTGTATATGAAGTTATTGTGAAAGGTTTAAACGCTACTTTGTCACTAAAGAACCGAATGTGAGAGACCATTAATGTTTTCTCAAGCTAAAAGAGCCTTGTTTTTACTCTTTAAAGCTTGGTATGTTAGATGTATGTTTGATGGGTTTGGGAATTCATACAGACTCATCATAATCCGTTATGCTGTTGAACACGATAGCAGTCAGCAGAAGAACTACTGTAAGTGAGCATAGACAGCGCTATGTTATACCGACGAATGTTTTTGCAATCTTCAAGGCTTCTACGCAGCACAACAGCAATTATGTGAATGCAAAGGGCCTTCAAACATGGTAGCATTTTATGTATTTGTTGTCATTTTTGCTTTTATTGGTCAATTTTCTTTTCAACAGACATTGTGAGCCTAAAAAATGTATGTTACTTTTCATCCAGTAAAATGTTTTGAGAACTCCTGTATTTCAGACATGTTTTAATGAACATATACCTGAAATTGCTTTCTACTTGATTTTTCAACGTGCCATTTCTCATAAATGTGCATAGAACGGTAAACGAGCGTGTTTATGATTACGATAACAAATTAATATAAATACCAGTTTGCAGCATCAAGTAGCATAACAGACTGTTTTTGTACAGCTAAAATAACTGGATGCGTCCGACACCGAAAGCCTTGCACATTTAAATTAGAAATGGCTGTGTCGCTCTTACATTTAAAATTAGGTGGATACTTCAAAAGGGCCATATTTAAAAAAATTAAGTCCACTTATAATTAAGTTTGCTGTTTTTTTTTTCAGAATATATATAGATAAAAGAAGCAATTATCTTTTAAATAATTTTATTTTTTGGCAGAAACAAGCTTCCATTATTCTTTGACCTTTCGAATTAAAGCTGCCGTAAGCAATGTTCCCAATGCCCTCCAGAGACGCTGAAGATTCAGATCCTGTTTGTTTTCTGTTTTTTCTACTGCACCGTTAGGACGTCTATATGCAGTGATGGGGAAATTACTTTTAAGTAATGCATTACAATATTGAGTTGCTCCCTAACGTGAGGTCTTTTCACACCAAAAGTGAAATGAAAAAGCCTCAGGCTGAAGGAAATGTAAATTTAGGCCTGTACAGTAGAGGGCGCCGTTCAAACAAACCTCTGTCCTGCCATTCTGGATTGAAGAAGAATGGGATGTTTAAAAAAAAATGTGATGGTTATCTTAAGTCAATTTTGCTTATTAGTATAGTTGAATTGGATCATTGAAGGTCAGCAGCAAAGACATTGGTTAAGAGGATAGTTCACCCAAAAATGAAAATTGTCATCATTTACTTATTCCAAACCTGTATGAATATTTTTTTTGTTAAACACGATAGAAGATATTTTGAAGAATCTTGTTAGCCGTTGACTTCCATAGTATTTTGTTTCCTATTATGGAAGTCAATAGTTACCGTCAACTGTCTGGTTACCAACATTCTTTAAAATATCTTTTGTGTTCAACAGAAGACTGAAACTCATACAGGGCTGGAACAACTTGTGGATGAGTAAATGATGACAGAATTTTCATTTTTGGGTGAACTATCCCTTTAAAAAAGTAAGATTAAATACATAAAGTATATTTGTGAATTTTAATATTTAATAAATGCAGGTTTGCATAATATTCTGAGTTTGCATTTTACAGTTTTATTCATTTAGGGGAATACTGAATATCTGTTTTTTTTTTGTAATTGAGATGAGTAAATGCTCATATTTAGAACTACAATAACCAACATGTTCACACACAACTCCTCTGATCTTACTTCTGATTTCTCTCAACATGGGAATAAGAGAGATCTCAATCAATAAATGGGAAAGGAAAAGTAACTTGCGTTACTTATTTGAAGAAGTAACTTAGATGTTTTGTTGTAAATTAAAAGTAATGTTTCTTTACTAGTTACTTGGAAAAAAAGTAATCTGATTACATAACTCAAGTTACTTGTAATGCTTTACCCCCAACACTGTTGATATGTATGACCTTTGTTATGATCGCTGAATATGGAATTCTTGACATTTCGGTGTAAATGGTTTTATGTGCGTTTGGTTGTAACTTGTGAATGACCCGGGTTCTTTTTCCCCCCAATGCAATTTTACTTTTCTAGAGAGTCGAGTTGGGCCCTGTCCTAAATAGAATCTAAAACCCTTGTATTCTTCCTCCAATCGGCTGCTTCAGTGCGGGCGTGGCAAACGTGCATGTCATAAAGGGGGGCGCTTGCGAGTACACTTTTGAAACCTAAATGACAAACAGGGCACCTTCATGAATTCTTATTCCAAACCGTGTCTTTGTCTTATCTTGAATCACTACGTTGCACATATAATAAGTGTTTATATTCTGACTATTTTAGACTGGTTCGGGTCGTACCATTGCGGAGTAGCCCAGTACCTGCGTGGCTCGTCACTGATATAAACAGAGAAGTAGCTCTGATTACAGTGTTCTTCCGCAAGACCTATACAGTAGTGTTTATTAACCACTAGAGCGCCAAATGTTACGGACTGCAGCTTTAATGTCCCGCTGAAATTTAATGTTGGTTATTATTTAACAAAAATCCTGACGTTGGCCTTCAGTTCACGGCTACGTGATGTGCTCGTTTGTATGAATCACCGCAGTTCACTCCATCTTGCCCAGAAGAGGAAAAAAGAATTTGGGACAGGGCCTTGGACTTCAGGTGGGAAGCTAAATTTCTGTTCTGTGGTCCCTGTGTAAAAGATGACACACTTTTGTCATTGTGATGCTTCTAATTAATTAAGTGATAAAAATGTGTAAAAAATCAGCAACTTTTAACAAAACAACTTACAAAAATGACTCATCTCTTAATTTAACTTGCACTGAAAAGTTTTCCTCGAATTGGAAAACATGCAAAGTGGTATTTGAGAGTGTTAGAATTTAGTGTGTGTTAAAGGCACTAAACTTTATATGCCATCCCAAAAAAAGCATACATGTTCAGACCTTGTCCTGTAGATGGCGTACTTTACACACTTGTCTTTATTGTATTGGTGTATTGGATATTAGGCCAATACACATGGCTAATATATCTTTTCTGAAATGCATTTGTAGTAATGTAAACTTCTCAAATCTAATCAGTTTTATTGCTCATGCTGAGAGAACTATTCGTCTGTAAATCATCAAGGATGATTAGCATTAGAAGACAGATTATCACTGTCATTGTGGCTTATTGTCAATAAACTTTGCTATACAACATAGATAATAAATAAACTCTAATAATGAATATCAAAGAAACAACAGTTAGTTAAACGGTCATAGTTGCTACACTTAAAAAAATTAATTTCTTATGTAAAAACGGAAGTTTACTTAAATGTTTGAGTTGAGACTACTAAATAATTTTTGTAGCATAAACTGAAACTACAGAGCTAAAAATTCCCAGCATGCTTTGCATAGGGCTGGATCTGGAGATTAAATGTCAAAATTAAATGTTATTTTTTTATACGTGTTTGAATAAGACCTGTTTGTTAATGTTCAGTAAGGCTATGACATTTAAAAGAGTTTCTGTTAGATTGACGTTTTTGCAGTTGCCATTGTTGAAAAGGAGAGGTTGTATGTAAGTTCATAGTGTTACTGTTAGGCTATATTATATTATTGCTATAATAGCTGTAATAATGTTAGTAGTGACAAACAGCTTATTTGTCCATTGCAAATGTTTGTCATCCACAGAAAAGCTAACATGTAATAACGCGAAAGAGTTCATAACTCTCTTATTGTTAGCAATTGTGTAATAAACCTACTGACTACATATTGTTACCTCAATTTTATTGAGTAGATTCTAGGTTTGCTTTTACAGTGACAGCACTATCCCTCATGTGCTGTAAAAAAAAAAATCAATGCGGCTAGATTTTGCCAGGTATTTCCATTCATAAAAAGGCAATGGGGAGGAGGCTTGACTATATTCATTGATAAGATCTATTTACTGGAAGGGGGGGGGTATCTGGTGCCTTTCCATTCACTGAAAGAGAGGAGTACTGCCCCTCCAGCGAGGCGCCACGGTGTATGAACAACCTATTCGTATGTACCAGCATGCGGAAGCATAGACTCCCCTGTGTGAGCAGAACACCCCACCCACCATCATTTAAAGCTTGTTTGTATATTCATCGAAGAGATATAAGCACTGTGTTAGGTTTAGGTCTCCAGTGAATTGCTGTTATTTACAGGCATGACAGATTAATCTCTACAAATTTCCCCTGACAAAGACGTTTTGAATTACCTGGACCCCAGTGCTGTGAATAGAGGATTGTGTCGAGCTGGATGTAGCGCAACATGCTGTAACTTTAGGGGTTATGGTCTGTAGTTTCATAGTTCGACCCCTACATTTCATCCGAAATGAGGCTCGGGGAGCTTTGGGTCATGTTGAGTGTAACTTGATGAATGAGTGCTGGACTCTGGCAGACCCATTCAAGTTTACACTCGCGTTTCTAAACATGCCCTTGTGTATTGAATGGCCACATGGACACTTGTTTGAACCGAGTGCTGTTTGCTGAACCCCTCTTCGGGCTGTGTAGTCATCCTTTATTTGCTGTTTGCAAGCTTTGCATGGAAAAGACCTCAAGCAAACTTTCTAATGTAATGTTTTATTTTGTATTTGCATTTTTTTTTTCCTAAGGCAAGACACCACAGGTGAATAGGGTGAATGTGTTAACAGCAATCACAGTACATTAAAACAACTGTAAAAGCAAAGTATTCTGAAATAACATGTTTCATTATGCACTGATTTGCACACATTTCCAGAAAAGAAATCTATTATTAGAAAATTATATGACATTCAACTCATTATTTTAAGTTGAAACGACTTACACAGCCAATTTGATTGTAGGCTACTTAAATTTAAGGCTGCAAGTTTGTTTAAAGCGAAGTTTTTTACAGAAGGGATATTTGATATCTCTTTTTATCACTCCATAAATCAGAAAATACGTTCAACAGTGTAATACATCACTGTGTATTAGGAATAAAATGTTATTGTGAATGATTTTTGAAAAAAAAAACTTCAGGTTATAGATGAATAAAACTGGGGAAGCTGGAAGAATTTCTGGCTCATTGCTGGAGAAAAAAACTCATTTTGAGGAAACAACTTTTAAAGATATGTATTATTGAAATCTATAGATGCAAATAGGTGAAGTGTAATAAACACTTTAATGTGTATTTTGGGTGTTTTTTCTTCTTCACTAGTCTGAACGAAGATAAGTTATGGAAGGAAAAAAAAACTCAAACTCGTTTTCATTTATTAAAAATATATTTTAAAATATATTATTTATTATGCTACTTTCCAAAAAGTTTATGGACATCTTTTATGGTACTTTTGTACAGGTTTGTTAATGCTTTGAAAAACGTGAGGATGTTATTCTCATGTTATTCTCATTATGATTTTCTTTCTTTTTGATTGAACTGTCCATTTCAGAATACCTTTATGATTGATCATAAACCTCATTGACAGAATCACGCTTTAGAATGTTAATGTAATAATTCAGAATATTTGAACGGATGGTACAGTATGTGTGTGTACAGTCCGGATGCAGGAAATAGGGGTTGGGGTTTGCTCATGGGTGAAGAGAGAAAGTGTTGTTGAGGGGCATGTGGGCAGCAGGAGGCTGTATTCTCTGTTTTGCCTCTCACAGTTTCAGGGGGTTATTGTCTTGGATGGAGACATCCGGAGGTCAATGCCTCAAACCCTGTGTGAGGAAGGGAACAAAACAGCCCTGTATAAGAACAGACCAAATGGGGATCACAGGTGGCAGGAATGGAATACATCTATATGGAAATGAGCTCACTGTTCTCAGCGTCCCACTGCAGCCGCTGCTAATTTGCTTATTTTCACATGGAAGAAGAGTAGGGTGGATCTCACGAAAACTGAGAATGTCCCGGTCAAAATATGAATTCAATAAATAAATAACTAGCCTACGTTTATTTAGGGCTAATGGGATTTTTGTACTTTTATTTTTGAATTATGGGATTTTTTTTTTTTTTTTTTGCTTCGTGACATTATTTTCATGACAATTAAGCACAGTTTAAGCACATTTTCTTGCTGTAATATGTCCAGATGTTTTTTTTTCTCCAAATACTCCCATTATGTTAAAGTACTTTAAATTTTAATTGCATAAAGGAAACTACTTCCAAATTAACAAAATGGTACTTAAAGTTTAGAGTAAAATATTACTTGGACTTGACAGAACAGAAATAAAACAGAGTAAAACATTTGTAATGTGTTACAATATTGCATTACCACCTAAAAAGTAACTAAATTGTGTTACTTTTTATGGAAAGTAATCTTGCGTTACTTTTTTTTTTACTTGGGCTGGGCTTGCTTGATTGTTTTTTAATAATAAAAAAGTCCTATTTTTGGCAAATATGAAGGCCCTTTCACAGCAAAAGTGAAACAAATAATCAGTCAGGCTCAAGGGAATGCAATGTCACGCCTGTACAGAAGAGGACGCCACTCAAACAAACTACTCTGCTGCCATTGTGGATTGAACTAGAAAGATCAACAATCTTTGGGAATAAAAACAAAAATGAACACAAATGTGATTTTTATCTCAAATCATTTTTGCTTATTAGTTTAGTTGATCATTAGAATAGTTGGATCAGGGTGTTTTTAATTATTGCAGGTTTGCATAATATTCAGAGTTTGCATTTCACTGTTTTTATTCATTTAAATAAATACTGAATCTGTTTTTGTGCAAGTGAGATGAGTTAAAGGCCACATTTAGTCAAGAGCTATAATAACCAAAAGTTACCAAAAAAAAAAATTTCAAAACTATTTAGTTACTTTACTAGTTACTTGAAAAAAGTAATCTGGTTACAGAAGTCACGTTTCTTATAATGCATTACCCCAACACTTTGTCAAGACCATGACTACTATTAGCAATTCTCATTTAATATTTTAATCAATAATGGATAAATAATATAATATGACTTTTTTTAGCAAAAGAAAATGGACAAATGAAGGAATACTTTCAGAGACACATTAGAAATGAGACAAGCACTGCTGTTGGCTCACATTTTTGACCCCGAGTAATAGCTTAGTTTTAGCCACAGAAAGGGTTGAGCCTTTCTCCTGAGATTTTGCAATACTTTTCAAGTGTTTATCCTTCAGAAACAAACAGCGCATAAGATACATGTTCGATTTCAGCTCAAACTTATGTAAAAAAAAAAAAAAGATATAATTTCCCGAGAGCCATGGTTCCAGGAATTAACACCACCAGACGTTCATGGACAGTTACAAAAAGGCTGTTTCATTACGTCAAATCGGATGTTTGCTTGACATAATCCAACAAACATGAGAGCATGTTGAACTGGTGATAAGAGCGGGCCAAACATTTGTTTGCCTGATGGCTGGGACTTTTTAGCGTTATGGATGCTTTCGTTTGCAAATACGAAAATAGAACGAATAAGACAACGACTGGCGACAAATAAGAGTGTCCATGATAAAGAAAAGGAAAAATCTAGTTTAAACACTTTCCAAATTCTTGGCAAACTCTGTGTATTCACAGTTCCATATGATAAAAAAAAATCCTTTAAACTCATCTTCAAAACAGTTTAAAATGTCATATTGTGTATTTTATTTTTTTACAAATACAATGAACTACACACTTCGCACAATATGTACTAACCTTGCCTTGCAATATGTACTAACCTTGCCTTGTAATAAAAAGTCAAATTAATTTATATTTTAAGAGATGTATTGACCTGTTTCTGCATGTTAGATGTATTATAACTTTTTGGCAGCCAAAAGTAAACTTCTCTTTTTTTTTTTTAAATAAAATTAATAATAATAATAGAAGATTGTCAAACTTTTAATGAGGCCTTTTTCTGTACTATGATATCAGTTGTATCACTATCGTTTTTGGTTTTATGCACCCCTAAAAAATATATAAAAATGAACTTTAATAAAAAAAAGTTTTAAAAACGTGTATCAAGTCACTGTATTTTTTAAATATTTTACATATTTTAAGTGTGACAGTACTTTGTAGGGTCCAACATTGTCTCCTAAACATTTCTAACATTAGCAGGATATTTCTAAAGGAGTCCATGCTGGAGTGAATTTCATACCACCCCTAAACAAACCCCATAAAGGAAGCCGTATATGTCTGCATGCAATTCTCAAGTAGGATTAGTTCACTATGAGAGCTGAAAGAAAGTCCCATGTACTCCATTTCCTGGGCTCCGGGACAAGTGCAGGTGGCTGAGGGGTTCGGATTACACCCCAATGAAAGTCCCCCCTACCCTCTGGTCCCTTCTTTCCCTTCCAGCCCCCCTTTTACCCAGCAAGCCAAACCTTTCCATGATCTGAGAATTCCTGCAAACTACTCCTAATTCTTCTGACAGATGGACACACTTAATCTGCAGCGGTCAGGCTGGAAGTAAGTGCTACAACCTGTGAACAGGCAACTAGGACAGCCACCTGTCAGGACCCCTGTCACATGATAGGCACTGCATGGCACACAGCTAAGCTACCGGGACATATTGTTGCAGAAATATGCTTGGGATTTTTTTTTTTTAAATAAAGTGCTACACATTTGAAACGTATTGAACAGTAAGCGATGCAGTTGGTAGACATCTCTAGTGGACAATTTTCAGTAATAAAAATGCCATTTTGAGATACCAAAGGCCGGTTTGCAGGTCAGTGGAATGAATCAAGGCGCACAATCTAGAGACAAGGTCTAGGGGATGGAGTTGTAAATAAGTTTTAAATTGTAAAATGTACAGGTTGTTTTGTATGTTTATGTATATACAGATATATAATAGCTGCCGAAAAACGACAGGATTTCTTTCTTTTCTCTCTCTCTCTTTTTAATTTTTTTTAGTGATTCATTCAGAGCCTATTCAAAATGACACATCTCTAACTTCACCCCAAAAACGAGGTGTTTCCCACAGCATGCCAACAGATGGATATCATTTTGATAGTTTAAGTGTCCGAGGAAGCAGAGACGGAGTGCGTCTCTAAGAACCCATAGACCAGACAACAGGTGAGCGGTTACGGTCAGCCGGCAAATCTTACTGATATTCTAACCTATTGAACTTTCCCAGAACAGGGTTCCCCTGTAGACACACATTATTGCATCGCAGGACCTGTTCCATGCGCTTTGATCCACTCAATGTGAAGCAGATCTGTGGCGGTGGCCTTAACAGTGAGATAATGAAAGCAGGCTGGCTGGGAGAGAACTGACCCAGGACAATGCTTCTCTTTCAGGCTGCTGGCATGAGCTGTTGGATACTTGTACTGTACAGCTAGTAAAGTGACTTTCCAGCTTCAGCACCTTTAGCTGATAAAGCGGAGTGCAAACAAGAATCAGCTTCCTTTTTGGTTTAGAAAAATCTTTCCCTGGGTAACTAGCAGTGCCAGGGTTTTTTTCCCGAGCGTCTTCCTGTGTGACAGCCTACTTTTTGCCAAGCTCTTTTTATACATCCTGCTGAAAAATAGTTAGTGGACCAGCAGGGTAATGATGGAAAATTATGGAGCATTGGAAAACAACTAGATGTTCACATTTTCTGAAGATAAACTAGGTTGGACCCAGCACAGGGACTCTTCGTTGTACATATAACATGACAATAATGCAATGCTTAAATTCAATATATCATTTGCACATTACCTTATAGCACATGTAGCACATTCGTACACTTGTATTTTGCACTTAACGTTATTGTAAATAGCATACGTAATTCTGTCTATTGTCTATATTTGTATCACTGTATTGTATTGTATTTCATTTTATTGCCTTTTTTATTATTGTGATATATTCCTTTTAATTGTCCTTACTAATATGTATTTCTGCACTGGATGCTACTATAAACATACTTGGGATTAAAGTGTAAAGTACCTCTGTAAATCCTGTCAATCAGAACGCAGCATAAGACATAAAGCCTGAACAGTCTGACATCAACAAGGAGAGAATTTACTATGAATACATAAAATGACTGATGACCATACACACACAAATATGACACAATTTGCCCAAGACTTGAAAAAAATGTATGAAAAAAACTTATAGATATGCTTTTTTGTCATTAGTGGGAAGAGCATATTTTTATTTATTATAAATTTCATTATAAGTTTTAAAATTCATGTGCCCTCGTAATCTTAATTTAAAATAACTTTCACTCCTTCCCCTTTACTTTAAAATACCTTCTCCTCCGCTTTCTCTGATGACGTGTTTATGGGCGCGAGGGCGGGACAACCTGTCAATCACATGATATCACAGCAATAGAAAACCACAGCCAATCAATTCCCAATGGACAAACTCATGTCCTGTCCTACATCTATTCTTGTTTGAGAAGCCCAACTTTGAACACTGTCTGGCTTCTCTCAGTAGATTGTAAGTATGAATATTTTATTAAACTTATAATATAACGCAATAAGTATAATGAATCAGTTGAATGAATGATTCAATTACACAATCGCACAGACAATGTGCTCCTGAAATTGCACACTACTTAGTTTAGTCTGCATACTTCTTAGGCACTACATTTGATGAGGAACAAACTTCAGAAAATATTAAAAAGTGTGTTCTGGCTATAGTATATGAAATCCAGACCTACTACATCCGACATCCGTCAGTTTCGCCACTGCCATTCATAAATCCTTTGTGTGGCTTCATGGAATAGTAAAATGTCCATTGGATGCACACTTTGAAACCTCAATAGACGTAATAGGTACTTTTTGCCTACTATTTTTATGAATACTGTGAATTCGGACATACAACCCATCTCAGTCACACTTTAAATTAGGGTCCAATTTTCACTGTTAACTAACTAATAACTAAGACTTTTTCTTTAATAAACTCCTTAGTACTGCTTATTAATAGTTAGTAAAGTTTAGGTATTGGGTAGTATTAAGGGATGTAGAATATAGCATTGCAGAATAAGGCATTAATTAGTGCTTTATAAACAGCCAATATTATATGCATGATAATAAGCATAGTGATAAACTAAAGTTTTACCATCATCTCACACACTGTTTTCATAGGATAACCTGATCTGTTATAATAGGGAAGTGTACATAGTTTTATAGTTATAGTATTGCTACAACCCTAAGCTGCAAAAGGAGTCACTGAAATGAATCAGTAAAGGAATATGAACCTGTGAGTTGAATGGACTCAAACAATTTGAATCATGTGATTCAAAATCCCTGTTAGTGTATTACAACAGCTTCAAATGTGGCTGATCCAATAAGAAACTATGTGTTTTATCAAATTAATGTATCCTGAACTCAAGGATCAAAATGCATTTGTTGCTTCATAAGCTGGATGTTGCGCTCAAGTTGCGCTTTTGTTTTGGGGTGGGTGAAACAAAAGGCTCGGCTTCGGCTTTTGGGTTTTAGCCTTCCTTCGGACTTATGGAGGAAGGATCTTTCGCTTTCCTGCTTGTAATAAGTGACTTCTCCTGTTCCATGCTCACAATGGTCACTCTGTTGGGCCCTTTTTAAAGGTGTTGAGCCTGCACGGTTCGGCAGCCCTCCCTGCCGTTTGCTTAGCCACCCAAACGCCAGGCGCAAGGCAAACAGAGCCAGCCTCCACCGCAGGCTTTCAATGCTCCGTCCTGACTCTAAGAGGCTTATGTCCTCACCCAGGGGTGGTAGGAAGCACAGGATGAATGGATGAAGGAGGGAGGGGCAGGAAGGAGGAAGGCATCGGCCCAATCAGCCGTTACCGCTGAGATCAGAGGAGCTAAAGAGAGTGACCGGTAAAGAATGAGCATTGCTGTACCTCTCCGTTAAGATTCGAACCCCCCCTCGGTGAACTGTTTGGTCGACTTTCAAACAAGAGATGAGGATATAGCCGAATGCCGGTGATGTCACGCTTTTCTGGAGATGCAAACATCTTTAAAGCAATCTCCTCTTTTTGTTCTCTAGGTTCTTGGGCAATGCAGGAGGATCCATAATTATTTGCTAATCTGGGAGGAAGTGCTGTTTGCTTGAGTACATTGAGATAGAGGAGAAGGATGGGTCTATTAAATAAGACCCCATTCAGTGAATGAATGAGAATAGAGGGATGAATAGTTCCTCGCACAGATGAATACAAGCGTATTGCTTTGCACAATGATAAGACCACAGGGACCTTTCTTTGAAATCGGGAGTTAATCTGGAAAATTCCTGGCAGCAGGCACCCGATGCACAAATCCTGATGCCTGGAGAATGGCACACTGGCACAACGTCAGTTAAAGGCCATTAACAAGGTTTTACAGCCCCCATGCAAGTCCAATGCGGAAGAGATTAATACAGCCAGCACGTTTTCTAGGCCAGTCTCGCTTCTGTTTCATCTCAGGAGTGGCATGTTTTTGGCGCTCATTTATTTATTTTTGTCCTATCTAGTAAATTATTTCAAATTACATAAAAATGCTATTCTCACATACAATAATTCAAACATTAGTTATCCAAATTAGTATAATTAATTGAATAAGTTCAAAATTCAAATCTTGGTGCAACCAGCAAACAAAAACATGCAGGGGGAAAAAAACAAAATAAAACAGGAAATGATATGCATCCATGGACAAAAGTATTGGCAGAGACATAGATGTTGTGTTTTGCAAAGTTTGCTACTTCAATTTTTGAAGATACTTTTTTGCATGTTTTATGCTGAAAAACAATGATAAGCAATTCTGTTTCAAAGGCTTTTATTGGCAAAACATTCAGAATATACACAAAGTCTTTGTTTATAGTGTTGACCCTTCTTCATAACCTCTGCAATTCGCTCTGGCATGCTGTAGATGTACTTCTGGGCAAAATCCTGACTGATGGTGATCCATCCTTGCCTTATTGGTGCTCACAGTTCATCACAGTTTTGGGGCTTCTGCTTTTGTCCACTCACCTTTTGAGGATTGACCACAGGATCTCATTTTTCAGTTTTCAAAATTTCAATTTACTTTATTTATTTAGTCTTGCCTTGTGACATGGTGCTCCATCATGCTGGAAAAAGTGAAAAGACTATAGAAAATCCAAGTTAAACTGTTTTGAAACAGCCTACATTAGTAGGTGAACTGTGAATAATTCAGTTTTTGAAAGATGGGTCATGGTTCATCACTTGGTGTTAAATTTCATGTGAGAATTTTCAAACCTTTCAAAAATGACATTTGTCAATGCAAGATTGCAAAGTATTTAGGTATTTCACCATCTATCATACATAATATTGTGAAAAGATTCAAGGCAAGGCAGTAAACCTCTGTTATGTGTGACCTCAGCTGGCACTGCATGAGAAACCGTCATGCTACTGTGTTCAATATAGCCACATGGTTATATGACAGAAATATATGACTTTTTACATCAACCTATCAAGTAAAAAGTCATATATTTTCCTCATGCCTTTAAACCACCATTGGACATTTTTCAAAACCATATGAATCGAACATGAATAAACAAAGTTTTTAAAAAAAGTACATTTCGAAGAACTTTTCTTTATCGTGAACTCTCTTAAATGTAATTGACCCTTGAACTGGCCACCCAACTGTCTCAAGACAGCACCATTTCCAATACCAGTTAAGCACTTCCTTTACAGGAAGATGAGAAATGCTGTGCTCTAATGTAAACACCAACATACATAAATGGCACGGTTCGGAACTGTGATTCAGATCAACCGAACACAAGACTCATTCTTCATTGTGCAATGGTGGCTAACCTTTTTGTGCCATAAGCCAGGAAATCCTGGGTTGGCGTGCCGGTTTGGCTACCAGTCCATTGTCTAAACCCGGCATCAGAGACTCCATTGAAGTTCTCCATCCAGCTGTATAATTGGGTAGAGACGGGACCCCCTCTAAAAACAAGATATTGCCCCACTCAGCCGGGTTAGAGCAAGCCGAAGGTGTAAGCTTGTTCGCTTCCTGCCTCTTCCTTCTCAGGATTCCAGTTTCCTGCCTGGAGCTATTGCGTTTCATGGTGCATTTCCCCACTTTGGCCGCATGCATATTGCAATATTAGGGAAGGCCAGGTTAACATAAGAATCCCTCCAGGAGTGCTGTCAGTGCAGGAATTGTTTCCTCTGGAAGTGATTTGCTGTGTAATCTTAACTGGCCAAAAGCAAAAAGAAAAGAAAAGAAAAAACTGTAGGAATATGTAATTGTCAGAAGTTAGCACAGCTTGTCTAAATGAACACGTTCAAGGAAACAGAGGTGACCAGCAGAGGAATCTTGGGCTTGGAATGGACAAGAATCCAAAGCCACTGCCAATTGGTTTCTGTGAACAAACTAAACATGCCTGATCAAAGATCTCAGCGGTCTATGTCCAGATTTTTTCTGGGAACTTTATTGTTCCATAAAGTTCACAAGAAACGATTTCTTTCAAAACGTTTTCTCTTGTGTTCTCTAACATGTTCTCTAGCATGCATTATGGTTAAAAGCAGTTTCTTACTCAGTGTTTTAATCAGTTTTAGAATTACATTGAAGAACTGTCTGTCAAAAGTTACATATTCTGTGCATTGTTTATACAGAATAATTACAGCCAATTTATCAATAATATAAGTGTGAGTGGGCAAGGCAAGAGCTACGGTGGGATTACAGCTTGGAAATTACGAAGTAAGACCTCAGAGGGACAAGTTTGAAGCCGTATGCAACTGTCCCAGACCCCATACAAAGAAGCAGGCATGTTCTTTTCTAGGACTAGTTGGATGGTACCAGCGCTTCATAGCACAGTTCTCCAGCTGTACCCCTGACTAACCTGACCAAATAAACTGTTAAAACCCAGTGATTTGGCCTGAGGACTTTGAACAAGCCTTCACACAGTTATCTGTGCACATCCCCAGTCCTGCGAACAGCACTTGTTTTCTAACAGACAGGGCATGTGGAACAGTGTGAAAGTACATCTGTTGTTAATTGGTGGCCAATAAAAGCGAGAGCAGATTCTGTGGTATATTTTCTGATGTGTCTATGTAATTATGACAGTATTCTTTGACAAATGCATTTGTCGGTATGATTATTTAAACGAGAGATTTAAAAAATGTAGACTTTTTTTTAACGCTTACAGGACCTATGATTATGCACTTACATATACTTATATATACATGTACCCCTTTTTAGATGGGGTGCATTGCATTAAATCGCAATTCATTTTGAGGTACTCAAAATCCATGGAAAGTCACCGTGCTCTTCGTTTGAATAGTCTTGGAATGATAACCATTAGTAATTTTTTCCCCTGTTATTTGCTTAGACTTTTTATTTGGTCTTGGTGTGAATAGTCTTGGAGGTCTTCAACCCCCGCTGATGGTCTGACCAAGCCAAAGGGTGCACCTTACTGTCCATTCACACACAAAGACCACATTGAGTCTGCAGTGCTGGACTGAGAGTCTTGACCTGTAGCCCTGAGATAAACCTTCAAAACAACAGCTGTGGTGGAGGAGGGGTGAGACCTGGGCCTGTGGCCATGGTCACGCATGGAGGCCTGCTGTTCTTCAATTGAGATGGTCAGATCCCCCTTTTTTGTAATTAGTTCTATGAGTGGTCTTGGATCAGAATATGGAGCATTTTCTGTAACATCTTTGTGTTTAGTGTGAATATTATGATCTATCTATCTATCTATAATCTATCTATCTATCTATCTATCTATCTATCTATCTATCTATCTATCTATAATCTATCTATCTATAATCTATCTATCTATCTATAATCTATCTATCTATCTATCTATCTATCTATCTATCTATCTATCTATCATCTATCTATCTATCTATCTATCTATCTATCTATCTATCTATCTATCTATCTATCTATCTATCTATCTATCTATCTATCTATCTATCTATAATCTATCTATCTATCTATCTATCTATCTATCTATCTAATCTATCGATCTATCTATCGATCTATCGTTTTAATTAATTTCGGAATAGCTGTTTTAGTGCTCATCGTCTCTACCGCCTCACTCAATCGTACACACACAGCCACAGTCAAAGCTTAAAGATGTTTTCAGCTGTCATTACTGGCTGCATAAGTGGTTCTTTGTTCCCTGCATGCTGTGAAAGTGCCGGTTTGAGCCACTGGCGGCCTCCCCGCGGCTCCCCTCCAGCCCACAATTTCTGTGACGTGAGGTCACTACTATGCCCTACCTGAATCCAGCCCTTTGGCCCTTTGTCAAGCCAGGAGACCCCACCAATACTGAGGGAGACCTGCAACTGAATCTCGAAGTTCCTCTGGCTTCTATTCCACCGTTCTGTTTTCTCTGTCAACAGAGCACTTGAGAGAGTGAAGGGGCAAAGTACTTCTGGTCTTATGGTGATATGGGAGTGCAAGGACAATTTAATCCTCCACGGCCTCTTGCCCTGAGACCTCTTTGGCTGGTGTGTTCCTTATGAGAGGCTAAATGAATGTTCAGACGCACAGCTGTGCGAGAGCTCAAACGAAGTTCGGTTCATGACATAAATCTGCCCTCGAGTGGGCTTTATCTCCTATCTGAGCTAAAAAGGCAATCCAAACATAATTCAAAATATTTGTGTTTGCTTTCTGCGAAACTAATTTGTAATTTGCACTTAATGTTGTTTTCTCATCGACTTTGTCCAGAGCATTTCATAGCTCCCTTGGCATTGCAAAATATCAGCATTTCTTTTATTTAATTAAAGTTACAAATCATGCATAAGTGCTTGTCCTCTTCCCAGAACATTTCACAATACCGTTTTCTCTTCAAAAGCAATCTTTAAATGAGGATTTTCTTGTATGTTTTGAGTAGGCCTCAATCACGCTTGGATTTCCGAACTCTGTTATGTTATTAGCTTTTGGCGCAATTTGACTGTAAGTCTCGAAACAGATGATACTTTTAGTCTCAGATGAGACACATTTTATGGTTGCGAATGAAATGCCTTTGATATCTGAGATTTATTTGACATTTATTGTGGTTGATGTGGAATACATGGCTATAGCTTGTAAGCCTACAACACTAAACAACTCTGAATCCAATGTGACGTTGTGTTCTTAGCAATAGAGAGACTTTATTTGAGAATTTATGACTTTTGGGAAAAGCCCAGCACAAATGAATAGTGAATTAAGAGAGACACTTTTAGTGGCAACATAAAAACAAACTCCTAATGCCAGTGCTGAGAACGGAGCACAGCTCACAGCATTTTGTGGCACTCAAAGGAGTGCTTATAGAAAAAGAGTACAGAATATTTTATTCATCATTACAGTAATAATTAATGTGATGCCTGAAAGTAATAATTTGTTTATTTAATCTCATTAAATATATATATATATATATTTTTGTAAATGCATTTACTGCCCGACATAAATAAATGAATGAATAAATAAATAAATAAATGGTAGCACCTATACATTTACATTTTCTTACCAAAACTTAAAATCATTTGCTTTATTATTAAAAATGTATTATATTTGTACTTTTTTTTTTACATTTTGTTTTGAACTGTATCTATAAATCTTATACAATGCCATAAATTAAAAAAAAGAAATGAAATAAAAAAGAAATAAAAAGCATTTAGGACTTAAAGTTTAAATCATTCACTTGATTATTTTTTTTATATAATCTATATAATTGATCTTATACACTGCAATAAATAAACAAATTAATGAACATGTTAAAACATAAAACTTAATGATTTATTACGAAAAGTTGAAATATTTGCTTGATTATTTTTTAATTAATTCATTTTATTTTTATATTTTAAATAACCATGTAAATGTCTTAATATCAAGACATCAAGTTGCCATGACTTAGAATGTTCCATTATTGTAATTTTCAACAATATTTAAGTATTTTCAATTAATTGATCGATTTAATAGAGCAACAAAGGCACAATGGCATGTTACTCTTTCCTGGCTCATTTCCTACATCACTGACAGAAAGTACTATATCACTATACAAGGGTATAGATCTGCCACAGCTTCGCTTACACAGGGTGTTCCTCAAGGTTCAGTTCTTGGCCCACTATTGTTCATCCTCTATATATATCCACTCATACGCAGGTGACATTATACGCAGACATGGACTTCAATTCCATTGCTGTGCTGATGACATTCAAATTTATCTCACCACCAGCTCCGATAGGCCAGCCCTGCCTGACTCATTCACTGCATGTAGTGATGTAATGCAAGTAGTAATTTCTTCCAATTAAATAAAAAAACTGAGATATTGGTGATTGGCTCTGCTGCCTCAGTCAAAAGGATGGACCTGTCCTTTGATTTTGATGGAGTTCATGTTAAGCCTTCGTCATCTGTTCGTAACCTTGTAGTCTTGATCAACTTAACTCTATCTTTTGAATATCACATATCTTCTCTTGTTAAAACCTTTTTTTTTCCATCTTTGTAATATTGCACGTCTTTGATCTTCTCTCTCTTCAGCTGATGCTGAAACCTTAATTCATGCATTAATCACATCACGTCTGGATTACTGCATTGCTCTATTTCTTGGTCTGCCCAAAAATTCTTATTGCAAGATTACAGTATGTTCAAAACTCACACTAAATTATTTACGACAGTGGTAATGGACAATTCCGTTTCCAACCAGTAGGGCGACCGAAGAGGAAAAGTTCCATGATGTTGCTTTAAAATATTGCTTCTAACGTTTAAGGCCTTAAATGGTCTTGGACCTCCATGTCTCAAACTTTTGCATTCACACAAAATATCTGTCCATATCTATCCATATCTGTCTGATCTACTTTACTCTTACCGCCCTGCCCGGTCCCTTAGATCAGCTGAACTTGGTTTATCCATGTATTCATACCCCGATGCATGGTGGGAAGAAAGCAAATTGGTCCAGATTTGGGTTTTTTTCAGTCTCTGAAAAATGTTTAATGACTTTAATAAATCATTAATCCAACTCACCTGTTAGTGTCACTTAGACATAACAATCACAGTATATCATAGAAAATGTACATAAATGTACACAAAATGTATAAAGCAATAATTACAAAGAGTATTTTTTTACAGTGATGTGACCTTAGATGTTTTTTTGTAAGGAACGACAAACCGAGGTGAAGCCCGGAAGGAGAGAGAAACAGCACCGAGAGCCCCGGGGACCGGCTGCTGGTAATGGCTTTTGACGCTCACTTCTTCCGTAATTTGCCGATTAATGGGTGACAGATGCACATAATGCTTCTGTGCATGGAGCCAGCCAGGAGAGGATGGACCGGGAGTGCTCGTGGGATGAGATAATGCCTATGAGAGGAAAGAGTTAGGACCCTCTATCAGCCTCTCTCGCCCGCTGCCCCAGTGTGATTTCCAACAGATGTTCAAGCACAGAGAGAGTCGCTTGCCAGTAAGTTCAGCATCCTGAGAAATCTCTGGATCAGAGTTTTGGACTGGGAAAAGTTTGAGACGTGGAGTCAACGTGAAATCATCTGTAAATCTAAGGCCAGGGTCTTTAAAACCTGTGAAGGTTCTGCAGGAGGTCTGTGTGACAGATATGAACAACATATGGTTTTTGGTAGCACTTTATTTTGATGGTCCCCTTTAGAGATTCTACTAACTATAACTATAAGAACCTTTGCAACTATATGTCAACAAACTCAATTTAAAGTATTAAAGCATTAATTTGAAGATTGACTGTAAAATTATTACATTATAAAAATATATTAAAAACTTTTTTATTTTAGATTATTTATTTTATTATATTTTTACTTTTTTATATATATTTGTAAGTGTATCTACAAATCTTATACAATGCCATAAATGAAAAAATAACATGTATGACTAAAAGTTTAAATCAGTTGCATGATTATATTTTTAATTAAATAAAAACGCTTACCTTTTGTTTAAAATTGTATCTTACACTGCGATAAATACAAAAATGAATGAACAAAAAAAACAAACATGTTAAAACATAAAAATGAACGATTTATTACTAAAATATATTAAAAACTTTAATGTTAGGTGCAATTAATTGCTATTTTGAGGGCATTTTTGACATTGCAGCCACATTTTTTACACTGCACACGCACACGCACACGCGCACACACGCACACGCACACACGCACACACACACACACACACTGTTGTAAAATTAGAGTGCTTGAAAAAACATGTTAGTATTTTAAATTGTTCACAATCAAATTATAAAAAATATATGTAAAATATATTTTGTTTTTTATAATTTGATTGTGAACAATTTAAAATACTAAGATGTTTTTCAAGCACTCTAATTTTACAACACTGTGTGTGTGTGTGTGTGCACTGTAGAAAATGTGGCTGCTTTGAATTTTTAAGTGCAATCAACTTGAATTTTTAAGTAATTTCAACTTAAATTACACTTAAACTGACTAAAATGAGTTGAATCTTGTAAAACTTATAAAAAAAGTGAACTTATTTTGATGAGTTAAAGCAATGTAAAAACATATGTTGTCATAACTTATTGATCATATCATTTTTTACAGTGTGTGTGTGTGTGCTTGTGCGTTTGTGCTCGTGCTTGTGTGTGTGCATGTGTGTGTGTGCATGTGTGTGTGTGTGTGTGTG
The DNA here is from genome assembly GCA_030578275.1 of Meda fulgida. Taxonomy (NCBI): domain Eukaryota; kingdom Metazoa; phylum Chordata; class Actinopteri; order Cypriniformes; family Leuciscidae; genus Meda; species Meda fulgida. Next base: position 22,750,220 of record CM060636.1, read on the forward strand.
TGTGCGCGTGTGTGTGCTGAATGCAGAGTAGATTTCCTGCAGTGAGTTGCAGGGCTCCGGATCTGAGGCCATCTCGCCCCCTCTAATCCCCCTTTCCTGTTTTGTGTAAATGCAGCGCCGCAGAGGAAGAGCGGGATTTATTTGATAATTAGGCAGATAATACCTTACAGCCAATTACCTGAGATGGGTGGGTTACGAGTGTGTTTTGCGAGCGTGAGCTTGTGGAAGAGGTGGTGACGCCCATATCCCTTTACACTTGTTAATAAACACTCACCGATTCAGATTTGCTAGTCGGGTGAATCAGTGCACATGGAAGCGAAGCATCTAATTGAATGCTGTCAAGAAAACAGACGGGCATTGGAATCTGAAAGAGTTTGTGGCTTTGCAGTCCTGCCTAAGCAATTTCACCCTGCACTCGCTTCTCCACACACATAAATATGGCCGTGGATCAAAGCCTGGCCCACAAAATAGCATCAGTGTGGAGATGCTTCTGTAATGTGGTTTGGGTATTTTTAAGACCAAATGACTGCGAGAAAATCTTCTTGCAGTGAAAGAGTTTTTGAGTCCTGTAATCTGATCAATTTTCATTTGAAGCTGAAATGGAAAAGAAAGGAATGTGCTCTAAAGGAAAACACAGATTTGGTCTCAGCCAAATGAGTCTGTAAAGGAAGTCCTTTGTTTATTTTCAGCTGTAAATGGGATCTCCTGTCAGCACGACATTTGCCTTGGCCTTCACACTTCTGTTTATTGGTATCTGTGGGCAAAGAATCCCCTGCAAAGCCCCTCCATACTTTGAGGAATATCCATATCAATATCTGGCTGACTTGGTCAGGATGTTTGCAGAGGTAAAGGAGACACACATTTGAGACAATGAGCCAATTGCTTATTTTGGAAAAGGCATCCTTTGGTCTATAAGACATCTTTAACACACTTTTAACTTTCTTGATGTAAAAGGCCGAATTTAAACTCTCTTGCGGGATCCCTTTCTTTAAATACAAAAATATTCTATTACATTATTTTTTCTCGATGGTCCACTATATATTCTACTTACTATATAATTTTGCAACTACGTGTTAACTATCTCTCATTAGAGTATTAGTAGACTGCTAAGGTTAGGGTTCGGGTTAGAAGAATTAGTTTTCATGTATAGTCTGTAAAATGTCTAAAGTGGACCATCAACATAAAGTGTTAGCAGATATTAAGCAGACAGTCTACTAATGCTCTAATGAGAGTTAGTTGACATGTAGCTGCAAAGTTACTTATAGTTAGTAGAATGTCTAAAGTGGACTATTTAAATAAAATGCTACCAAATAAGCATGTATAGGTCTGGTTATAAATTGTGAGAAAAATATCAAACATGATTTTATTAGACAACATGTTCAATATCATGTATAAAAAATAAAAAGTAAAATATAATATAAAAAACTAAAAGGTAGTTCTTTACCAAAAGAAGTATAAAAATATTTTCTGAAAAAAGATATACTCTGTAATTAATATTAGTTTCACTGTTATAGTAATTTTACATATAATAATCTGAAGAAAAACAGGTTCAGTTTGTGTAACTTTTTCACAATAAATATTATTTTAAAGCAGCTTTACAGAGAAACACCTTTTTTTACAATAATTTATATACTTTTATAGTTATTAATATTTTGGATTAGATTTTATTTTTACATATTCTGTTTTCATTTTTTTTATAGTTTTGTTTTTAAATATTAGGACGGAGACGACCCCTCGGGCAGCCACGGTGCAGCAGGACGTGGTGGTGGCGACACCGGCTCGGGAACAGACGACACCGGCTCGGGAACAGACGACACCGGCTCGGAGGCGGCCATATTGTCCGTAGACACTGGCTCGGAGGCGGCCATATTGTCCGTAGACACTGGCTCGGCAGAGGTGACGTGAAGCGTCTCTGGCTGTGCAGGCGTGACGTGGACAGTCTCTGGCTGTGCAGATGGCTGTGCAGGCGTGACGTGCTCGGGCTCAGGAACAGACTCTGGCTCGGAGGCGGCCATCTTGTCCGTAGACACTGGCTCGGAGGCGGCCATCTTGTCCGTAGACACTGGCTCGGAGGCGGCCATCTTGTCCGTAGACACTGGCTCGGAGGCGGCCATCTTGTCCGTAGACACTGGCTCGGAGGCGGCCATCTTGTCCGTAGACACTGGCTCGGAGGCGGCCATCTTGTCCGTAGACACTGGCTCGGAGGCGGCCATCTTGTCCGTAGACACTGGCTCGGAGGCGGCCATCTTGTCCGTAGACACTGGCTCGGAGGCGGCCATCTTGTCCGTAGACACTGGCTGTGCAGGCGTGACGTGGACGGTCTCTGGCTGTGCAGGCGTGACGTGGACGGTCTCTGGCTGTGCAGGCGTGACGTGGACGGTCTCTGGCTGTGCAGGCGTGACGTGGACGGTCTCTGGCTGTGCAGGCGTGACGTGGACGGTCTCTGGCTGTGCAGGCGTGACGTGGACGGTCTCTGGCTGTGCAGGCGTGACGTGGACGGTCTCTGGCTGTGCAGGCGTGACGTGGACGGTCTCTGGCTGTGCAGGCGTGACGTGGACGGTCTCTGGCTGTGCAGGCGTGACGTGGACGGTCTCTGGCTGTGCAGGCGTGACGTGGACGGTCTCTGGCTGTGCAGGCGTGACGTGGACGGTCTCTGGCTGTGCAGGCGTGACGTGGACGGTCTCTGGCTGTGCAGGCGTGACGTGGACGGTCTCTGGCTGTGCAGGCGTGACGTGGACGGTCTCTGGCTGTGCAGGCGTGACGTGGACGGTCTCTGGCTGTGCAGGCGTGACGTGGACGGTCTCTGGCTGTGCAGGCGTGACGTGGACGGTCTCTGGCTGTGCAGGCGTGACGTGGACGGTCTCTGGCTGTTCAGGCGTGACGTGGACGGTCTCTGGCTGTGCAGGCGTGACGTGGACGGTCTCTGGCTGTGCAGGCGTGACGTGGACGGTCTCTGGCTGTGCAGGCGTGACGTGGACGGTCTCTGGCTGTGCAGGCGTGACGTGGACGGTCTCTGGCTGTGCAGGCGTGACGTGGACGGTCTCTGGCTGTGCAGGCGTGACGTGGACGGTCTCTGGCTGTGCAGGCGTGACGTGGACGGTCTCTGGCTGTGCAGGCGTGACGTGGACGGTCTCTGGCTGTGCAGGCGTGACGTGGACGGTCTCTGGCTGTGCAGGCGTGACGTGGACGGTCTCTGGCTGTGCAGGCGTGACGTGGACGGTCTCTGGCTGTGCAGGCGTGACGTGGACGGTCTCTGGCTCGGCCAGGACCAGCGGCGAGGACTCTGGGCTGACAGGAAGTAGAGGGAGGACTTCCAGGTATTGCGGGACGCGGGAAGTCCTCTTCCTCCTCCGTCTCCGAGAGCGAGAGGGCGCTGGGCTGGACGGGACCAGCGGTGAGGGCTCTGGCTCTGGCTGGGCGTGGCTGACGTGAAGCTCTGGCTGGGCGTGGCTGACGTGAAGCTCTGGCTGGGCGTGGCTGACGTGAAGCTCTGGCTGGGCGTGGCTGACGTGAAGCTCTGGCTGGGCGTGGCTGACGTGAAGCTCTGGCTGGACGGTCTCTGGCTGGATGCGGAGATCAGGTGATGACCTGGCGTACCGCGGAAGGAAGCTCTCCAGACATCGGCCGAGTGCCTCTCTCCAGTTCAGACCCGAGAGATCGGGGAGCTCCCTCGGATCGACCTCCTTAGCCCCTAGCCGGTAACACAGCTTAACCTCCTCGTCACCGAGAGAGCAGGAGGCAGCGAGAGTGGCAAACCCACAGGTATACTAGAACAGATCGAAGCTATCCAGAGCCAAGGCCGCGATCTGACCGGCGAACTCCCCGCTCATGCTGGGAAGATCAGGTGAGATCTGTGCTGCTGGATTCATATTGGTCGGTTGTTCTGTTACGAGGCAGCAAGGATGAAACGGAGAGTGAATCCAATCACAAGCACATTTAATTAAACAAATACAAACAGGAAATCCAGGGAACTCAGAACAAGACAGTAGTAACATTAACCAACAACCGACAGCCAACAACTAAAACACAGGGGTTTAAATACACAGACAAACGAGCTAAACAAGATAACAAGGGGGCGTGGTTAATAAGAAACACCTGGGGAGACTAACAAACATGGACGAGGAACACCTGTGGACACTGAGCAACAACAAACAAAAGACAAGACACATGCCAGAGTCACATGACAAACAAGGAATCACGTGATATACAAGACACAACAAAAACCGACACGTAACATCAACAACAATTTTTTTTTAATGTATTAATTTATATTTTGGTTTTACTTATTTTAGTACTTTTAACTTATTTTAGTTTGTTGCCAAAGCAACATTTCTAATTGTCTTAATTTAAGTTACATAATATTTATAATTTATTTATTTCAGCTTTATTTAAATTGAAACATGTTTTTTTTTAGCTTCAGTTAACGATAACAAAACTTATCTTTAGATAGCAGAATAAAACCAAAACCTTTTGGGGGGGGGGGGGGGCCCTGTGACCCCAGTTTGAAAACCTCTGGTTTAGAACATACATGTATTACCTCTAATCTGCAAAATACGACATTTTGGCCATAGAAGATAAATTATAGCACTTTTGTCTGATTTTATTGTTGATTTGACAGACAGGTTATTAAAACCTTGATACACAGCTTTGGAGATTGTCATTTAACATCTGTAACTGAATGGGGCCGCCAAGTTGGCCGCCAAGTGGACTGACTTGCCTAAAAATGACTTTTATATTTCTCATGTAAACTAATGAGTTAAAATGCTATTTCCACTTCATTAAAGTGCAGGCATTTCCCTCATTTTGGTCTGAACTTAAAGTTTCACAGTGTGTCATGCCTCAACATTCAATGTCTGGAAACTTGCTCTTTTACACTCTGACCCTCTTCATTGGAGGCTGCCGTTTTCCACAGTCTTGGGCTGGATCCCAGTCTGTGCCCTCGGCATGCATGTCGCTCCTTAGCTGAAGTGTTCGCGTGGAAGATCATATCGTGTTGGTTTAGCCATTCGATACTGACAAACATTTATTCACCCCTCCACCCTTCCTCGTCGCCCTCTGCTGTGCCGCTCCAGGTCATTAAAAACTTGTCACAGTTTGGGCCGGTTTGAAGGATTGGCGTGGATAAGTTGCCGTCACACATCTTGTTGTGGGAATGCTGATAAAGTGGGTTGGTTTGGAGATTATGGCAGACTATGAAGGGAAGTGAGGCGGTGAAGGGGCCCAGATTCCCCATTCCGATTGCAGGGGCCCATCCCACTCCTCCCATGCTTGAAATCCAAGCCAAATCAATTACACTCCCCCGGCACCTCAGAAATTACAGAGCAATAAATAACCCCCCAGAAAATATGAAGGAGTTATAAGGGTCTGCAGGCAGTGGTGAGGCCCATGGCTTCTTCATGGTTCCCTCTTCTCCCCCTCCTTCCGTCTTCGCCGCGCTCTTCCTCTTTCAGTGACTTTAGTTAGGTCCACTTGATTCCTCCTGCATCTCTAGTTTCAGGGCTTTCTTTAGGATATGTGATCCGGTGTGTAGCAATCGCCCTGCTTCTTGTGGGACATTTATATTGTTTCCTGAATTGGATCTTGAGCTCTTGGTAGCCCTTAATGGAAGCCAATATCTCACATTTTAGAATTTCCCTGATATTTTTTTCTTTCATGTCTTTGCAAAGCTGTCTAAATGTACCATATTTAAATGACGATATTTATTATTTATGAATGTTTATTCTAATTGATTATAGTAATTAACACTACTAAATGTAATAATGGACTATTGCATTTAATAATAAAATGAATATTCTGTATTTTCTCTAATTAAATAAATAAATATTCATTTATTTATTTTTGAGATGTAATTTTTCATGAAGACATGTAGAAAGTATCTTAAAGGGTTAGTTCACCCCAAAATTTTAATTATCAAATTATTTACTCATCCTCAAGCCATCCTAGGTGTACATGACTTTCTTCTTTCAGCCAAACACAATCGGAGTTACATTAAAACATATCATGGCTCTTCCAAGATTTATAATGGGAGTCAATAGAAACTGAGATTTTGAAGCCCAGAAAAAGCGCATCAATCCATTCTAAAAGTAATCCATATGGGTTAATACAGGCCTTCTGAAGCAAAGCGATGTATTTTTGTAAGAAAAATATCCATATATTTCTGACTTTATAAACTGTAATCACTGGCTTACGGTAACGGCTGTACATGTGGATAATTTTCATTTTTGGGTGAATTAACCCTTTAATGAAGGCTGTGATTCAGCTACACCAACACACTCTCATGGCAATTCACAAATATTTTACGTTTAGTCGATGAATTCATGTCTCATTCATACCTGTATATATCATCTCCTTACACCCACTTGGCGGTTAGGTGTAGGGGTGGACCCTCATGCTTACATTTGTTTTTGTTTTTCTATCTTTGTTTCCATAAGAATTACATTGTACGAATTAAATTGCCATCTCGTGCAATTGTTCGTTTTCTAGTTTTCTCATAATCGGATTGGCTACACCGTAATAATCAGTTACAATATTATTCAAACATATTAAAAATTCAAATTAATTAACCAAGCATTAATACCATTGATCAGCCCTACCAAACGTGGATGTTTTTTTCCACTAAGAAACAAACATTGTTATGTTATTTGATTGATACTGTGAAGCTGCTTTGATGCAATTTATATTGTGAAAAGCGCTATATAAATACACTTGACTTGACAATAATCATGTATTTACTATATACAATATAGTTAACATTGATTAGATTTTTTTAATTCGTTCTCACTACTCATTATACGAAAGTATTTACACCTTCATTAAAAACTATCAGTTCCTTGAGTTAGGGAACGAGTATTGCGTAGCTATACGCAGTGGGGAAACTCCTTTTCCTCGATTTACTGAAGCCTTTATGTAAAGCGCATTTGCAGCTGCACAGCTAGAACATGAGCGGCTGGCTCGCTCATAGGCTGCGCTGCGTCTCTGACGTGCGACCAATGAGATCATTGCGTCATACACGTCAGAGCCCGCCAAGGGGGCGTGACCTCAGTCTATAATAGTCCCCGAATTCGCCATTATAGCAGGTTTAACAACTGAAGCGACAACTTGCCATGTTACTATAGTGCGGCCGGCTACGCAATACTCGTTCCCTAACTCATGGAACTGAGGTTACGTGAGTAACCGAGTAGTTCCCTTTCGAACGGTCACTTCGTATTGTGTAGCTATACGCAGTGGGGACGCCATGCAAAACGCCGCACTGAGTAACTGGCTGCCACTGCAACTCAGGCCCCTGAGCATACAGAACAAGCCATAACTGCATAATTATGTATAAATAGACCAGACACCATCCGGTCTAAAATAGTACACATCAGTTAGAAATAACCCAACTACACCAATGAACCCAGACACTGTCGGGGTTATTAGTATATGAACATATAACCAGTCAAGTGGGTTTATATATGAAATTATAACCGGCCAAAGCGGGTTTTATATATGTCATATAACCGGCCAAAAGCGGGTTTTATATATATGTAAATATAACCGGCAACAGCGGGTTTATGCATGAAATACAACCGGCCAGCAGCGGGTTTTATATATATATGTGAATGTGATGGTACACAGTAATATATGACAAGACCGGCCACCGACGGGTCTTAATCATACCGAAAGCACCTTCGCCTGCGGTATAAGCCATAGAAATAGCATCCACTATCCATCTAGACAGTCTTTGCTTAGTGATTGGATCCCCCTTGGATCTACCACCAAAGCAGATAAAAAGCTGTTCTGATTGTCTAAAAGACGCAGAACGCTCCTGATAGATTCTCAGCGCTCAGACAGGGCAGAGAAGATTAACCTCTCCATCCTCTGCAGAAGGAGGGAGGGCTTATAATGTCACTACCTGTGCTCTGAACAGTGTTGAGAGCACTTTAGGGACGTAACCATGTCTGGGCTTGAGGATGACTCTGGAGTCATCTGGACCCAACTCCAAACATGCAGGGCTCACAGAGAGCGCCTGCAGATCTCCCACTCGCTCGATAGATGCCAACGCCATAAGGAGAGCGGTCTTCAGCTAGAGGGTTTTTAGATCAACCGATTGGAGCGGTTCGAAAGGCGGACCTCTCAGAGCCCCCAGGACTGTGGAGAGGTCCCAAGGCGGCACAGACGGAGGTCTGGAGGGGTTCATTCTCCTCGCACCTTTCAGGAATCTTACGACCAGGTCGTTTCTTCCCAGTGACTGGCCAGCCGTCAGAACATGATGTGCTACTATGGCTGCCACATACACTTTGAGCGTGGATGGGGAGCAACCCGCGTCCAGCAGCTCCTGTAAGAATGAACGAACCACAGATATCTCACATGACTCTGGGTCAACCTGATTTTTCGAGCACCAGCTAGAAAAACCTGACCATTTTGAAGCATACAGGCGCCGAGTCGACGGGGCCCTGGCTCCAGATATAGTGCTTAAAACCTTCTCAGGAAGGTCCTTGGGTACCCGTTGAGGGGCCAAACATGGAGGGCCCATAAATCGGGTCTCGGATGCCACAATGTCCCGTTCGCCTGTGTGAGGAGGTCTTTCCTCAGTGGGACAGGCCATAGGATTGTGTCCGATAACTGAACCAGTTCCGGGAACCACGGTCTGGTTTTCCAGAAAGGGGCCACCAGAAGGACTGGGCACCCGGTCTCTCTGACCCGTTTGATGACTTGTGAAATAATCGAGACAGGGGGGAAAGGCATAAAGGGGACGGTTGGGCCAGACATGGGCCAGCCCTGTTCTTCGAGAAGAACAATTTGCAGTGGGTGTTGATTCTCGAGGTAAAAAGGTCGATTTCGGCCTCGCCAAACACCTTCCATATCAGACTGACCGTCTGTGGGTTCAGGGACCACTCGCAGAGGGGAGTGTTGCCCCGTGAAAGCATATCCGCGCCCACATTCTGGACGCCCGGGATATGCGCTGCGCTCAGAGAGCTCGGGTTGGTGTGTGCCCATAAAGAGGAGGCCTCTCGCCATCGCATGCAGGTTCCCTGACCTGATTCCCCCCTGGCGATTCATGTAGGCCACCACTGACGTATTGTCTGTGCGGACTAAGGCGTGGTGACCTCTGAGGTTCAACAGAAATGCCTTCAGGGCCAACCCAACTGCTTTCATCTCCAGCCAGTTGATATGTAAGCTCTGCTCCGTGCTCGTCCAGAGGCCGGATGCAGGCATGCCCTCGTGCCGCGCTCCCCAACCCAGGTTGGACGCATATGTAAGAACCACTTTCCTCCTGGAAATTGTTCCCATTGTCACCCCCTCGTGGTGCCAGTTCTGAGCCCGCCAGGGAATCAGGGTTCTTAAACAACCGTGATTCACCATAACGCACAAGCTGCCTGACTGCCATGCATGAGTTGGCACACGGTGTTTCAGCCAATGCTGCATCGGGCGCATGCGCAGTAATCCCATACAGAGTACTGCCGATGCTGCTGCCATGAGACCAAGCAGTTTCGGAAATTTCTTCAGTGGCGCGGACTCGCGCAATCTGAAAGTGCCTGCAAGCGCTCGCACCGAGAGCGCGCGCTCTGGTGTGAGTCATGCTGTCATAGCTCTCGAGTCTAAGACTATGCCCAGAAAGATCACGCTCTAGCTGGGGGTTAGTTTGCTTTTTGAAACATTGATTGTGAAACCCAGGCATTTTAGATGCCGAGAATCAAATCCCTCTGAGCTAATAGCTCGACTCTCGACTGTGCCAGCACCAGCCAGTCGTCGAGATAATTTAACACGCGCACTCCCTGATGTCTCAGAGGAGAAAGCGCTGCATCCACACACTTCGTGAATGTACGGGGTGCCAACGATAGACCGAACAGCAGAACGGTGTATTGATAAGCCCGGCCCTCGAAGGCGAATCTTAAGAATGGCCTGTGACGAGGATTTATTTGAATGTGAAAGTGAGCATCTTTCAGATCCATTGTGAGAAACGAATCCTCCGGGCGCATTCGCGCGAGGATATGTTTGATAGTTAACATTTTGAACGGCCGTCTCATGAGAGCTTTGTTCAAATGTCTCAAATCTAGAATGGGTCTGAGACCGCCGTCTTTTTTCGGAAACAGAAAATAGCGGCTGTAAAAACCCATATATATATATATATATATATATATATATATATATATATTTCATTATTTTTATTTTTTAGCGCGGGGGGGACTAATTCTATCGCCCCTTTTGCTAACAGATTCTGTACTTTGGTGCGAAGAACGTGACCCACGTTGCTTCTCACCGAAATCTCGAGAACCGCCTGAAATTTCGGGGGTCTGCGAGAGAATTGGAGCGAGTAACCTCGCTTTATAGTGTTTATGACCCAACTCGATACATCGGGGATAGCTTGCCAGGCTAGAACCCATGTGGCTAGGGCTTGACACACTGATTGGGTCTGGTCGCCTAACGTAGGGGGACCTGAAACCCTTGTGATTTGTGCACACATTGAGTATTGGACTGACTGTACAAGTATTTGCGTGTGGGGAAGACAGTATTACAACGGGGGAGGGGCCGCCTAGTGAAGGGGGACCGTGAACCAGGGCCGGATTAACCATTAGGGCAACTGGTCACTTTCCCAGGGGCACAGGACATCTAAGGGGCCCTGGGCACCGTCAAATATGATGTGTGGCGAACAGGACGGCCGAGGGACGTGAGAGAACGGCGCGAGGCCGGTGGTGCGATTGCTGATGAGCAACACATGTGAGGCACACCGGTCTCGCATCTCTCACGGAGGAGCGGAAGCATAAAGGAGGAGCGACGACGTTGATGATCGAGAGAGGAACAGGCCTGTATTTTAGTTGTTTTGTTTTTTGTATTTTACTTTAGCCAGCAGTCGTCCGCGAGGGGCTGCTGGCAGTTATATTTATTTTCGGTAGCCAGCAGTCGTCCGCGAGGGGCTGCTGGCGGTATTTTCGTTTGTTTGTTTTATTTTAAATAAATTATATTTGGATTGTTCGCCGGTTCCCGCCTCCTTCTTCCCTGAACATTGCTACACTGGTGCCGAAACCCGGGAAGAGGGAGGAACGCGCTGTCAGAGAGTCCTCGCCGATGTGGGGAATCCGCGGTGCCATCGAGCATGGTGCGCGAGTCGCCGCCGCACGCCGTGGGCCGGAGCCTGCTGCCATCCGCCGAGCGAGAGGAGGAGCAGGGAGCGGGGGACTCGCGGCCAGGGACGCTCGAGGCGGTGCGCTGGAGTGAGTTGCCGGTGGGACGGTCGAGCTCGCTGCCGGCCGCCTGGGTATTGGAGGGACGGCTGCCATCCGGGAGGGAGAGGAGGAGTCGCCGCCGCTCGCCGTGGGCCGAAGCCTGCTGCCGTCCACCAGTGAAGGGGAGGAGCAGGGAGCGGAGGACTCCTACCGTCTGCCCAAGGCACCCGAGGAGCCGTCGCCGTCCACCGGGCGGCGGAGGAGCGTCGAGCCGTCCACCGAGGGCTACCCAGCGTCACCGCCAGGCACCGCGGAGGAGAGCGCACAGCTGGTGGGGGACCAGATGGCAGCGCGTTGTGGGAACCGGACCAATTTTTTTTTTTTCCTCTCTTCCCTCTCTCGATCTGTCGCTCCTCATGCTTCCGTCTCCGTTTCCCTCGGTTTGTCTGTCCATACTCCCCAGGGATCGCCGCCGCCGGGGGGGGAGTAGGCACAGGCTCGTGGGTACCCCCCGGCCTGTGAGGGGCGATGGGGGTATGTGGCGAACAGGACGGCCGAGGGACGTGAGAGAACGGCGCGAGGCCGGTGGTGCGATTGCTGATGAGCAACACATGTGAGGCACACCGGTCTCGCATCTCTCACGGAGGAGCGGAAGCATAAAGGAGGAGCGACGACGTTGATGATCGAGAGAGGAACAGGCCTGTATTTTAGTTGTGTTTTGTTTTTGTATTTTATTTTAGCCAGCAGTCGTCCGCGAGGGGCTGCTGGCAGTTCCTTATGTTTATTTTCGGTAGCCAGCAGTCGTCCGCTAGGGGCTGCTGCTGGTATTTTGGTTGTTTGTTTTATTTTAAATAAATTATATTTTGATGGTTCGCCGGTTCCCGCCTCCTTCTTCCCTGAACATTGCTACATGATGTTAGATCACGTTATAAGCGCAGTCCTTGCTTTCCCAATTATATGCAGATTTTTGCAACCCGTTCGATCAAAATATAATGTTAAATCACGACGAAAACAGTGTCTGTCTTCCTGCACAGCGAGCGAGGGCGAGCTGTCACGTCGACTCGCGTGACTTGAGGATCTTAAATTTGAAATCAGTGGGAAAATGGAGAAGCAGTTAAGCGGCAGCGCTAAAATAAAATTAAAAAGAGAAAATAAATTGTAATTAGTCGACAATTTGAAACATATTCCAAAAGTAGCCCTTTTTTTTTTTTACTTCAAATCAGTGCTCTCTGAGAAAAGGCGATGATAACGGAACAAGAATAAAAATATAACTATAAACAAGCCAAAACGAAATAATTTAAAGCGAAAGTAAGCGGCCTTGGTCTCGGGTATCTCATTACAATCAAAATGTTTCAACATTCGCCATGTATTTGGATGGTAAACTATTCTTTATAATAGGCTTTTGTTTTACTTCACTCACGTTCCAATATCGACGGAAAAAATCATCCTCTTTACATGCGCAAAAATGTGCTTGGATAGGCTACAGTGCTTACGCTGAATGGTATAAATTGTAAGTGACTATTCTATTTAAACAGAGCAGTGCAATTTTTATATATTAGGTTGACTATTTTATGATTATATTTTATTACGGCTATAATGAACAGGCTGCGATGTCAAGATTATGCTGATGTGTGTGTGTGCGTGTGTGTGTGTGTGTGAGAGGCGCGGGTGCGATTGAACAGTGGAAAGACTATGAGTTATTCAAATATAATCTGGAATCCCAGTTTGTTGTTAGGCTCTCCTTTCACCCAAAGATAATAATTAATTGATAATTAAAAAGTTTGTATGAGTTCAGTCTTGAAATGAGGCCAGTTAAAAGGCCCATTTGATAAAATAAGAATATATATTTTATTTTAACTGATGGTAGGCTAATTTCAGAATAGCATTTTTGAAATAATTTTAAGTTAACTGTCTGCTTTATTACACTGTTGCGGTCAAAATATAATTGATTGGCTATATTGAAACATTTAATAATTACTCTGTAGCCGTTGAAAGATTCATTGTAAAAAGTTATGTTTAACATTTTTGCATCTGTTCTGTGTCTTGAATGCACTTTATGCTGAGGCTACATGCATACATCTCCACTTCCATGCAGAAGCCTGATTTGTTCATATAGAAGTATAGGCTATGCTATTGCTGATAGCGACTTTGCAATTGTTGCTGGTGGGGGGCCTTGAGTCTTGTTGCCCAGGGCACAGGAAATTGTTAATCCGGCCCTGGCGTGAACCCATATATTGTGATTTGTGCACATATTGAATGTTGGACTGACTGCACAAGCATTTGCGTGTGGGGAAGTCAGTGTTACAACAGGGGAGGGGCCGCCTAGTGAAGGGGGACTGTGAACCCATATATTGTGATTTGTGTACACATTGAGTAGGTTATTGGACTGACTGTACAAGCATTTGCGTGTGGGGAAGTCAGTATTACAACCGGGGAGGGGCCGTCTGATAAAGGGGGACCGTGAACCCATGTGTTGTGCTTGTGAAACTGATTGTGCCAACATTTTGAACGGCCGTCTCATGAGAGCTTTGTTCAAATGTCTCAGATCTAGAGTGGGTCTGAGGCCGAAGTCATTTTTCGGAATTAGAAAATAGCGGCTGTAAGAACCCGCGTGTTTTAGCACAGGGGGGACTAATTCTATCACCCTTTTGCGAATGAATTCTGTACATCGGTGCGAAGCATGTGACCCACGTTGCTTCTCACCGAAGTCTCGAGAACTGCTGAAACTTTGGGGGTCTGCGACTGAATTGGAGCGAGTAGCCTCGCTTTATAGTGTTTATAACCCAACTCGACACATTGGGGATAGCTTGCCAGGCTATAACCCGTGTGGCTAGGGCTTGACACACTGATTGGGACGGGCCGCCTAACATAGGGGGACCTGATACCCTTATATTGTGATTTTTGCACACATTGAGCGTTGGACTGACTGTACAAGCATTTGCGTGTGGGGAAGTCAGTGTTACAACAGGGGAGGGGCCGCCTAGTGAAGGGGGACCGTGAACCCATGTGTTGTGCTCGTGTGCTTTATTTGGGTCGCCGTGAAAACGGCGTTTGTTTGCAAAGACGCGCTCACTACTGCGGGCCTGTTTACAATAATAAAATCCCCAGCCGCCTGAACTGAACAGGGGGCTGTGTGAAGTTTTGCTGGCTTCTTTGAGGGTGGTCCAGCAAGCGCGGGACACGCGCCCTCTCTTTCCTTTGCGTGCTAGGACGGCTTTGGCGGGAAGCGCTCGGCTAGCGTTGGGCATCAACCGCAGGGCGGGGCTGAGAGGCCTGTTTCGCCGGCTTTGCTGGTCGGCGCCAGCTAGCACGGTTAGTTCCACTCAAGCTCGAGGTCTGCGACGGCCTGTGCAAGGATCCGAAGCATTTCACCGTCGGAGTTAGTCCTGCCTCGCTGGGTGGGTGGGGCTGATCTCCCTCGAACAGGACCGGAGATGACTGAGCCGGAGAGAGTGAAGCACGCGGGGACGTTGCCGGCGTGCGTTCACAAACGTCCGTGCTCTCTGGATGCCGTTGGCTGCGGCGCTTCTACTTCCTCGGCTAAAGCAGGGCCGGAGAAGGAAGCGCGGGTGACGCGGCGCTGCCGTCTCGAGAGAGAGCTAGCCGAGTTCGCAGCACGGAGATAGGCATGCACGCGCAGGCCGCACATCCGCCGACAGAGTGCATTCTCTGCGTGGTAGAGTCCCAGGCATGAAATGCAGCTCGCGTGTTCATAGGCCTCGCATAACACGAGGCATATGGAACAACGCTGATACAGATATAAACACATAATAAACAGGTATTGAAAAGGATATCGCCGGATAGCCATAGGAGAGACTGCGTCAGGAGAAACACGGTTGAGATGTGTAGTCTGCTGAACTGTAGCTCGCTCAGCCTGAAAGGCTTGTTCGACGGCGAAGGCTCAATAAATGGTCAGAGACGTGAAATTTGTCGCTGAAGGAGTAAAATCTGCTATAATGGCGAATTCGGGGACTATTATAGACTGAGGTCACGCCCCCTTGGCGGGCTCTAACGTGTATGACTCAATGATCTTATTGGTCGCACGTAAGAGGTGCCCGCGCCATTGGATGTGCAGTTGCCGCAGCGCAGCCTATGAGCGAGCCAGACGCTCATGTTCTAGCTGTGCAGCTGCAAATGCGCTTTACATAAAGGCTTCAGTAAATCGAGGAAAAGGAATTTCCCCACTGCGTATTCATGGGTTTCAGTCACGTGAGTTTTTTGTTGTGGCCGCCATCTTTTGGACCTTTGCGTTAAATCGCATAATCTCTCCCTGGTGATCGGAAAGATGTTGCACACTTAAATAGCACAGATGAAAAGCAACGGTATTTAAATAAAATAGATACTTTAGGCATAGCTCCGTATTTACTGTTAAACGAACTGCTGACTCAACTAAAGTCTAGTAAAAACTTGCCAAATTTTACGTTTGCTGACATTTACATCTAACGTTACCTCACATCCCTCTCCATGTCCCCACCACTTTTGAAACATCTCGCGGCACGGATGTACCAATACACATAAATAAAAGTAAAATAAGAGGTGATCTAGCACGCTGAAATGTGTTGTTTTTTAAATCAAGTGATCAAAGTGCTTGTTGACTCAGTGGTGATCAGTGGTGCAGAAACAGTGTTCTCTCGTGACTCGCGCACACCGCACAGTCTTCACACGGACGTGCGCTTTAATCCAGTGAAATCACAAAGTAAAATGCACACAAATGTGTTCCTGCCTGATATCCAACCACTGATAAACATAATCGATTTTAATAAGGGTTTTTTTTTTATAAAAAAGGGTACGAGGGCGGATTAGAACCCAGAACCTCTGACACGCTTGGCAAAAATTCCGCCACTGGACCATCAGAGTACATATGTACTATTGTCGGATGTTGAATATCATTAAACAACAAATTAAATTCAATGTACTATTTACATTGATTGCTGGACATCGTAATGTTATTGTACAGGTATATCTGATTTATGATTTAGTGTTGTATTAAATGCCCCCATGAAGAAAATGTTCTTAATAACAGGAAGGGTAAGTGGCACTCTGTTAATCAAGCAATATTAACGTACCAGTAATCGCTGAACATAAAAGCATCGCTGAACTGAATTGCTAATAATGTCGGTAAAGCACATATCTCTTATATTATCAGTGACGTTTGGACACCTTTATTTTCAATTCTCATTTATTTGTATAGCGCTTTTCACAATATTTCAAAGCAGCTTTTTTAGAAAATGCATGTGTCTACATTACAATTTAGAGTGTCCGAGTTATGCATTTCAGCAATGTATATAAATCATGCAGTTAGCTAATAATCTATTAATTTAAGCAATGCATTAAGGCAGAAACAGTGAGCAGTAGTTTAGCATACTGAAGCAGGTAACAACAACATAATTCAGCCAAACGTATAATTACGGTTATAAAGTAAATTTAGATAGCGGTCTAGAATAAGGTTGTATATAGAGAATACGTGTTCCAATTGTAAACTACATGTTTTAATTTAGCTAGCTAACCTGTAATTTGCTAATTTTACTTTTATTTAAATTTCCAGGTCAACGTTAATTTCTCAACATTTCTTTGTGATTTGCTGTTATCACAGTTTACAGCACAGCAGATAGACGGCATATTGCAATTCGGTCCTACAAATGGCGGCCGCTCCACTGTGTGACGTCACATGAAATCTATGAATAGCTACGCAATACGAAGTGACCTTTCGAAAGGGAACAACATTTAGACGTTGTAGTGTATTCAGTGTGGTTGGAGGAAGAAGAAGACGAGGTCGGCGAAATTGGGACTCGCACTTTATTTCACACACTAATAAAAAGACAACAAAAAGGGTGCGCTCGTGCGCGGCCGCCGTGTCAGTATCTCACGGCAATCAGCGAACAGACAGTTTATCTAAACAGACGGTCACAGCTTCAGCTCGTGCAGTCACAAGTTCAGTGCGAGTCCCAGGTCTCTCTCAGCTTCTCTCTCACAGCCGGCAGCTTATATGCAGTCTCCACGCCAATTACTGCAATCAGACACAGGTGTTCGTCATCTGCACTTGACCCACTTACTCACCGCGCGGCTCGCTGACTTCTCTCCCGCCACAGACTTCGCGGAACCACGCCCCCCTCGCCACATACCCCCACCGCCCGTCTCAGGCCGGGGAGCCGTCCGGCCTGCAGCCTCCCCCCCCCCCCTCCTGGAGAGGAAGTCAGCCACAACCATCTGTGCACCCGGCCTGTGGATCACCTGGAACTTAAAAGGCTGTAAAGCTAGATACCAACGAGTGATCCGCGCGTTGGTATCTTTCATGCGGTGGAGCCACTGCAGGGGAGCGTGGTCCGAACAGAGGGTGAACTCCCGTCCCAGGAGGTAGTAGCGGAGGGTGAGAACAGCCCACCTGATGGCCAAACACTCTTTCTCAATGGTGCTGTACATCGTCTCTCTCTTAGAGAGCTTACGACTGATGTACAGCACCGGCCGCTCTACACCCTCCACCTCCTGGGACAGGACCGCGCCCAGCCCCCTGTCCGATGCATCCGTCTGTAGGATAAAAGGAAGAGAGAAGTCAGGAGCATGCAAAAGCGGGCCGCCACACAGAGCAGCCTTTATCTGGGTAAAGGCCTGCTGGCACTGCTCCGTCCACTGGACCGTATCTGGCGCTTCCTTTTTAGTTAAATCAGTCAGCGGGCTAGCGAGGTCCGAATAATTAGGCACAAACCTCCTGTAATATCCCGCTAGCCCCAGGAACTGTCTAACCTCCTTCTTGGTCTTGGGTCTCGGGCAGGTCGCAACTGCTGCCGTCTTATCAATTTGGGGACGCACCTGTCCGTGACCCAAGTGGAAACCCAGATACCTCACTTCCACACGCCCAATTGCACACTTCTTCGGGTTGGCCGTGAGCCCCGCCCTTCTCAGCGTCTTCAGGACAGCCCGCAAATGCTGCATATGACGCTGCCAATCGGTACTATAAATGATAATATCATCCAAGTAGGCAGCGGCATATGCAGCATGCGGCCGGAGAATCTTGTCCATCAGGCGCTGGAAGGTCGCTGGAGCCCCGAACAACCCGAAAGGAAGGGTAACAAATTGGTGTAATCCAAACGGCGTCGTGAAAGCTGTTTTTTCTTTGGACATTGGAGACAAGGGGATCTGCCAATAACCCTTCGTTAAGTCCAATGTCGAATAAAAACGAGCAGTACCCAGCCGATCAAGCAATTCGTCAACCCTCGGCATTGGATAAGCATCAAATTTGGACACCGCGTTCACCTTTCTATAGTCAACACAGAAGCGGACCGAGCCGTCAGTTTTAGGAACTAAGACTATCGGGCTCGCCCAGTCACTGCTCGACTCTTCTTTTTTTTATGTTCAGGCAAACGATACGGGCGGCAGCGTACCACTACCCCAGGTTCGGTCTCAACGTGGTGCTGAATGAGGTTCGTCCGACCAGGCAGGGGAGAAAACACATCCGCAAAATCAGCTTGTATATTTTTCACGTCAGTGAGCTGGGAGGGCGAGAGGTGATCTCCACCAAGAGCCAGCGCGAGAGATTGCGATTTTGAACTCGCCTCAGGCCCGAGATCCTCCTCTCCGCTCACCACCGTCGCCAGCATCACTGACTCTGCCTCAACCCACTTTTTGAGGAGGTTGAGGTGATAAACTTGATGTGCTCCACCTCTGTCTGTACGGGCTACCTCATAGTTAAGATCATTAACTCGCCGTGTGACCTCAAAGGGCCCTTGCCACTTTGCGAGTAATTTAGAGCTGGAAGTAGGGAGTAATACAAGTACCTTATCTCCCGGTGCAAATTGGCGGAGTCTAGTTCCCCTGTTGTAAAGCTGACTCTGTCTGCCCTGGGCCTGTAACAAATTCTCAATTGATAGCCGCCCCAAAGTGTGGAGCTTTGTTCTCAGGTCCAGGACATACTGAATTTCGTTCTTCGCAGCGGACGGTCCGTCCTCCCAAGTCTCTCTAAGAACGTCAAGCACCCCGCGGGGCTGCCGTCCGTAGAGGAGCTCGAAGGGGGAAAACCCCGTGGAGGCTTGTGGGACCTCGCGTACAGCAAACAAGAGGGGTTCTAGCCATTTATCCCAATTTTTGGCGTCCTCGTGAACGAACTTACGAATCATGGCTTTCAAAGTGCGATTAAATCGTTCCACTAAACCGTCCGTCTGTGGGTGGTAGACGCTAGTGCGAATCGATTTAATGCCCAACAATTCGTAGAGTTCGCGAATCGTTTGTGACATGAACGCCGTGCCCTGATCAGTGAGAATCTCTTTGGGGATTCCCACTCGGGAGATTAACGAAAAGAGCGCGCTCGCAACACTTTTAGCCGAAATGTTACGGGTGTGCTTCCGGGTATCGCGTTGCGTAGTCCACCAGAACCAACACAAAGCGATGCCCTCGTGCTGACCGCTCTAATGGCCCGATGAGGTCCATACCAATTCGCTCGAAGGGGACCTGCATTAACGGAAGGGGGCACAATGGTGCTTTTGGATTGGCCGGTGGATTCACCAACTGACATTCACGACAAGACGCGCACCACCTGCGCACGTTCTCGTGAATGCCCGGCCAGAAGAACCGGGCCATGAGACGGTTTAGTGTCGCCGCCTGCCCTAAATGCCCGGCCATTGGGTTACAGTGAGCCGCCTGAAAAAGGATTTTCCGGCGGCTTTTAGGAACCAACAACTGTGTTGTATCTTCCTTTGTCTGGGTGTCTTGGGTCACCCGATACAACCTATCTTTCAATACAGCAAAATAGGGATAAGAGAGCGGTTGGTCTGGGTGAAGCAGCTGGCCGTCGATAGAGCGGACCTGATTAAAGGCGTTTTTTAGAGTCTCATCCTGGGACTGCTCCAGGGGAAAATCATCGCGCTCGCCACAGACGTGTTTTGGCTAATAACAGCATGTTTTCTGATCTGACCTGACAGACTCCGCTTATCACCACACAAAATAAACTCCTTTTAAATCCTTACATAACCAGTGTTTCCCAAAGACACATAAAATACGTTTGAGCATAACCTCTTTCCACCCAGTTGTAGCCTACACATAGCATGCTAGTGACTGAAAATGCCCTGTGCGCGGTCTCAGAAATGCTAAGCTTAGCTTTTGTTGTTTTTAGCAATTTTAGCTCAAATTAATTGAAAACAACAGCATTAATTGTTATCTCTAAGCGATAATATCAAATTTCAGCCTTTATTTAACATGTTAGCGTTTACAGTGTACTGAAGAGCTCATGGAGAGGGATAAATGAGTCTGACGTCAATATTAACTGGAATGTTAAACTCCACTATATAATCCAGCAGCAATATATCTTCAACATAAACTCTGACATATGCCAGGCCAGTTCTGACTGTCCATTTCAACGAAAAAATCCAAACCTGTGTGGAAGTAAGAGCCAAAATAAAATGGCGCCATTTACTGGGGGATGTTTACCCTTCACACTTCCTGGCCTCACACACTCTAAGCATTATCCACAGAGGCTCTGTGTATAGACAAGTGTTCAAATACTTCCCTTGATCAGCAGATAGAGAGAAAGAGAAAACACACACACACACACACACACACTCACACACACACAGATAAGCCATTGTGCTCTCGTCCGGAGCACTGGGCTGAAGGCTAAGGGGTTGAACATTAACTTTGAACTGCTGGACGGTTAGCATGACTCAAATACAGTCAGTCCTTACATCATGTGTAACAGTGAGAAACTATACAAGATTAAATATTCTATAACAAGATAAATCAGTTTTGTGAATGAGTCTGATGTTTGTGTGTGTTTTTCTTCACTAAGTGAGGGAATGTGTCCTGATTAAGAAAGATTTTGTAAGTGTGCTACCATAATTGGAACAGGATACAGAAAGGCAAACAGCTGATGTAATATGCTAAAGTAATTGCTACATAATTACTCTGGCTGGCCTTACTGCACTACACACTGGTTTCTATAGATAAAAATGACATTGACATAGTGTGCCCCCTGTAAGATGTTTCCATTGACGTACGTTCTGTTATTACTTTGCTCTTTAGCAATGTCAAGAGGTTTTGAGAATAAAATTGACAAATGATGCAATGTTGCATGCAACATATCAATTGTTTATCCTAAGTATGTACTTTTCAGGGCTACATGTGTGCGAAAAGGACTATGTATCAGTTAGAAATACTTATGGGAATCGATGGTAAAGCAATGATATCAGATTGTAGTACTTTGATTTCCCTTGTAAAAAAGTACACTTTAGAATAATTTTAAAACTTATTATGGAAATAATACTTCAAAATAAAATTGTTAAGTGTGAATGTAATGTTTTTGGACACGTGATTATTTACAATTAAATTATATTTGATTATAGTTTAAATTTATGTTAAATGCAATTTATGTAGTTATAATAAATGCTGTTTTGAAGTAGGATTTAAGTGCATATGTCATTTCATAATTACTTCTATTTTTATTTTTTATTTTTATATGGTTAAAGTGTGCTGCCAAATGTACTGAGGCATTTACGGTAAATCATTTAACACCCTAAAATTAAAGTAAAATAAAGTACAAAAAATTATAATCAAGTACTTTACTTGTGCTTTAATATGTTAGTCAACAAAAAAAGAGTATTTCAAATATTATTATAAAAAATTATTATTGCAAAAGTGCACTTTTTAAAGATGGTATATATTCATATATCATCATTTACCAGGTTATTTAGTGCACAGTGCTGATAGCAATGCTACGTTTATGGGTTAAAATGCTTGAACTGATTAACTGTATACCCTGAACTTGAATAAATGCATTAAATATTGCGGATGTTCAGTTACATTTGGAAGTAAATGTGTTTCTGGCTATGACTGGATCACCTCTACTTCTTGCTGCCAACCAACAATCAGCAGAAGCATCTATTTTTTTTATCAGTAACACCAGAACAGTGATTATGGTCTTGAGATGAGTCAAGAAATATCTCGAAGATTGGCGGGCTTGAAACACATGCTTGTTTACATTAAATGATTTGAAACGAAGACCAACTATGCGGCTTCCAAAAGCAGTAACTCACAGAAGAGATACTGTTTGACTGAATTGAGGTTAAGTCAAATTCAATCACCAAAGACGAAATGGCCGCTACTGACGGATTCTGAAAGACAGTGAAAACTTACATCATTGATGTTTCGAATGAATTGAACAAAAACAAGGTCAATTCTAGTATGTTTTGGCAGGGACATTTCCAAGGACAGCTACAGCCAACGAAATCAGGGACTGTCCCAGGACAACACGGACATCTGGTCACTCAATGAACAAAAAAATTAAATAAGAAGCCAGAGCTTGATGCAGTCCAGGGCATTTGGTAGGCTGGATTGGGCCTTTGCCCTTTGGCTAAACATGCAGGACATACAAAGAGGAGAGACGCCTATCCATGGTGGACAAACTCTTATCTAACCAACACCAGCTGGCTGAGATTGTCTCCATGAAGAGACAGACACATGTGGACTGTAGTGATAATAGTCCCGATAATTATGCCGTCTCATAATGGTTTTTTACACATGAGAGATAAGTAAGTGATGCAGTAGACTTGCGTCTAGACAATTTAGATGGTGACACTGAGGTGTGATCAGATGCAGATGAAATACTAACAAAGAATTATCTGATGTTCATGGAACAAATACTAGCCTTGTTAAATAAAAATAAGCGTTTAATCAGAAATTCAAATCCCACGCTAAACCTACCCATCACAAACCCGGTGGCTATAAACCTAGGTCTAGATTCTTCAAACATTCTCTCAGAAATTCAAACATTATCTACTCACGCATTCACAGAAACAAGATACAAAAATGGCTCAGTATTTTAAATTATACTTTATTTAATATAAAACAAACAATAAACAAATAAATTAAATATTTCTAAAATAATTCTTTAGAGGGGAAATTTATAA
Source organism: Meda fulgida (assembly GCA_030578275.1). Taxonomy (NCBI): domain Eukaryota; kingdom Metazoa; phylum Chordata; class Actinopteri; order Cypriniformes; family Leuciscidae; genus Meda; species Meda fulgida. Next base: position 22,773,255 of record CM060636.1, read on the forward strand.
TAACATTGATTGTTACAATGGGGAATACACAAATGGAATGTCATGTGTTTTATAATTCTTTGTACAATTTTGTGTACACAAAGAATGTGCTCTTATAATTTTGGAGGTGTCATGGACTGCTTAAGAGTTTCTTTCTTATTTAGAGGTCAAACATCACTGTAGCTGCCTGAAAAGAAGTTATCGAGCTTTAGCGATAAATCGAAATTGAACAATTTTGCTCTCATTGGGGAAATTAACCACCAATTGTCCCAGAATATGCCCAAAGGGAACCGTACTTTCCTGGCTGAAATTGCAAAGTACTGGGTAAATTAACTTGAGAAAAGCCATTGGCTTCTTATCAGCTTGTGGGATGAGGCTTTGCATTCCCTGAAGGACATTGCTGAGTTTGTTTAGAAAGGCCAGCATTAGCATTTGTATATTAAAAGATAGTGCAGGATAAAGATGGGCAGCTGGAGCCATTAGCATAATAAGGGGCTTTCTCATTTGCACACAGGCCTTAGACAGACCCCCAATCACCCTAGCCAGCAGTCACACACATTACAGCTGCATGAGACCATTGTCCACCTCGGCCTATGCCAGGATCCCGCAAACAAGCCGGGGTGGATAAAAGGTTACAGCCAAACAATGGAGGATTCACCATTTGAAATCAATCAATATCAAGGCATTTCACATTCAGTCAAGTCCTTTTCTTCCGTACTGTACTGGCAATTTAAGCGTTGCTGGTCCCCGCGTTGTCTCAGTTTGAATGGGGTGAATGGTCGGGGAGATGCCCACGACAAACCATGCTTACCAAATGGTGAGGCATGAAATGAACAGATCAACAGGAAGTTGAGTGCTCAGAGGTTTAGCCTTGACAGTGTACAATGGTACGAGCAGCGAACAATAGCTTTTGTAAATGTGTTGATTGTTCAGGGATAGCTTCAGAATAGATTTACATAATTTCTTCACCTAAGTAACACCTTCACTTTATATCATTTAGAATAATTTATAAAATGTAATTGTCTTCTGTAATGATATGTACATAAAATATTTTAAGATATTCACAGGAAATAAAAAAATCAGGCACTTTGCTGCCACTACAACATGCAAGATCCTGAGATTTAAGACAGTTTTTTTTAAATAAAAATTGTAGAATAATTTTATATAGAGAGAGATTTATATTTATCAACGCTATTCGCTTTTAATATCAAAATAAATGTTCTCTTTTTTAAAAAAAAATCTGGTTTGAAAACGCTCCTGTATGCTGCCCCAATATAGCTTTTTAGATCTAACAGCACCCATTCAATAAAAACTCATGACCAGTCCTCTAGTAGAAATCTGATGATATGAGAGTGAAAATTATTGATCACCAAGTTTCATAGTGCCAAGCATCGTTATAATGTTCTTAGGCATAACAACAAAGGTGAAAATCCTTGTACCACTTTTCATAGCAACATCTGATATCCACAAGCTTGTGCCCTATCGCATCGTCGTCTTGAGGTCCATCCGAGAGCGCACATCGTGGTAGCCAAGGAGGCACGGGACAGTTGACATAGCATCATGGGTAAACACTGAATCATTGTCTGAAGAGCAAGAGCTGGAGGTGTCCTCACAAGATGGGGAGTACTGTTCGAAAGGGGTGGATAGGTCCAGGTACTACAAAATGTAAAAATATGAATGGTTTAGAGGTTTGGGTACAAAAACATCATCTTGTGGGACTCAAACATTTGTTGAAACAGGCGTTTACCTCATCTGAAATGGACACCAGCACCCTATCAAGCTCTTCCACAAGCTGTTTGAATGTTGGTCTTTGTGTTGGAACCGCATGCCAGCACTCTCTCATCTTCATGTAGCTATAAAAGCAATTTGAATATAAGTAAATCACATTGAAGACTGAAATTAAACATGTTTTTGGTGAACAGATTGATGCTTACAGTTCATGGGTGCAGTTGGAAGGTTTGTCCATTCGATGACCTTCCTTCAGCAGCTTAAAAAGCTCCTCTACCGGTATCCCAGGGTACGGCGATCCCCCCAGTGTGAAAATCTCCCACATCAAAACTCCAAAGGACCAACTGCGGAAGCAAGAGTCCAAAAATGTCAGCGCACCATGTAGGATAATCAGCTTGAGCCGTTCTAATTCAATCCTCTTGTCGAGAGCATATTTTAGTAATTAAAAACGTCCACCATCTAATCAGGATTAAACTATACTGGTGCATTCTGGTTAATCTGAACAGACCAGGCATTCCAGCAAGGGGGATCCCTGCTCAGCTGATTCTTTGGCATAGCTGTAATGATTAGCCAGACTTACACATCGCTCTGGTGTGTGTAGACTCTGTCAAACAAGGCTTCTGGTGCCATCCATTTCACTGGCAGACGTCCCTGAAATTGGAAACAACAGGGCTGTGAGTGGGACAGTTAGCTGCCAAACAGGCCGAGCCAAAGCACTCCACCTCCTTTTGATCCACAAAAATATGACTGCCCATTCTTTCGCTAATCCCCGCCCCGCTTTCCACAATTATCTTCAATTAAGCTTTCTGCCAATCAGTATGGACACATTACACATCTGTCTTTCAAAGCATTTAGGCATCAAACAGGGCCATGCAGTTCTTGCTTACAAATGGGATGTCTTCAAAATAGCAAAAAACTTTAATAGAATTGTTACTTACATTAGTGGTTTTTTTGTAGTAATCGATTTGATGCACTCCTCTTGCCAAACCAAAATCTGCGATTTTCATCACGTTGTCCTCTGTCACAAGAACATTCCTTGCTGCTAAATCTCTGTGAATGCACTGAATGCCAAAAAAAGAGATTTCTATTTAGTTAAAATGGCACAAACAATGATTCACAGACTCTTTTCCGCTTCTGGTAAGTAGATAAACATGTTCACATGGAGGCTAGAGTTTTGTTTCCTCAAACCAGATGAAGCAGAAATTAAAGCTACTTTCTATATGAGGTCTGCTGTATAAATCAACATATAGCAAGCAACATTTGCAAAAGTTTAAACAAGCCAAACTTTAAATAGACTTGGACTTTACAGAAAAACAACACAGAGCTAGTTTCTGATGTAAATGCATGTCATTAAGTTTATTTTGGTTTCATTTGAAATAGAAGTGGTATTTGAGGATTGAAAAAGAGGATGAAAAAGGCCCCTGGTTTGTGGCCCTTAATGGAGGGGTTTCAGACGACTGCATTCTTAGCAGGCCACAAAAAGCTAGTAATACGATCCAGTGCAAAGGCGGGTCCGAGGGCTTGCTTGCTAACAGATTTATGGCAGTGCTAAAAAGGACAAAGCCCACAGAGACAGGATGGACACAGCGGTAAACACGACACACCACCACTCCACTAAGGAATGCTTGGCATCACGTGTCAGACAAAGGGACGTGTTGATAAGATGCAGGGGGGGTTGGTTTCAAGCCAAAGCTAATTGAGCCCTGCAAGCAACTTACTCTTTTGGAGGCCAGGTACTCCATGCCTCTTGCCACTTGGTAGGCGCAGGAAACTAGGTCTTTGAAGGTGAGCTGTTCCTCAGGAACCTTGGTCACATCGAAGGTGTAGTCCATGCCTGGAGGTCGACGAGCTCTGAGGTATTCCCGTAGGCTACCCTTAGACGCATATTCAACCAGCACGTAAAGTGGACCTGATCCAGAAATATAAATGGAAATGAAGTCAAATGTCCATATGAAGCTAGTACAACCATGAGATGTCACTGTGTTTAACTTACCATCCTGTGTGCAAACACCAAGAAGATTTATGATGTTCTTGTGCTTGTCCATCACCTTCATTAGCTCCATCTCAGAGATGAGGTCTGCCAGGTCTTTGTCAGTTGCATCATCTAAAAAAAATAAAAGACAGAAAAATCCTTCTTAGTCTGAAATTCAGAAATGTTTAACACTTGAATACAATATCTATAAGTACAAACATACCTTTTAGCATTTTAACAGCTACAGTTGCCGTTTGATCTTGATTTTCTCTGTTTATCCCATAAGCCTCAGCTCTCACCACTTGACCAAAACAGCCCTCTCCAAGTGGTTTCCCTAAAGTCAAACTAACATGAAAGATTTCAAATAAATAGTCAGTTCACTGTCATATAAAGACATATATTTTACAGCTATGGTTGATAGTGCTACTTACTTCTCTCTTGGAAACTCCCAGTCAGGGTCATAAGGCAGTTCAAACTCCATAACTCCAGCCAGCATTGGGGAACAACTGGAGGAAAGACGAGCCACCCTCATCAGTGACGCACTTGATTTTCCAGAAGAATTGGACTCCACAGAATACTGAAATAGGGTCCAAAACATACAGGATTAGAATCCAGAATGCTCTGCTGAATACCATGTTCTTGGGGAATTATCATGAGGATTGTTAAGAAGTGTCATCTTACCTGTCTGCGTAGAGGAAATTTGGAGAGCTTCTGCACTGGGAGTGTATCAAAAGGCTCCCGACTGGGATGAACCTGCATGCGGCATAGGACCACGATAACTATGGCCATCACCAGTGCCAGGAAGCCAGATGCATAGATGATGATGTCAGTGTACTTGGACTCCGTAAGGTCTATCTCCTTGGCCACGTCCTCCTCTGTGAAATTGATACGTTTTTCTTTACTTGTACCTCTGAGTCACGAGCAATATTTATGATTTGTCATCAATGTGTCTATACAAACAAATCTACCTACCTAATAAGACTGTAAGCCAAGCAGACTGATGAGAGAATCCAATAGAGTTTCCCGCCAAGCAAGTGTATTCCCCAGCATCCTCCATTGTAAGATTGGTAAGATATAAGACTTCCACTTCAGACATGTTCAAGCTTCCTGTCTGAGAAGGTGGAAGAAACAATCAAAATGCTCATTAATTTCATACCGATCTGTTAATGTGATGTACCTCCAGAAAAGTGTAATGAATGACTCACTAAATACCTTCACGATCTTTACATAAGGAATGCCATCAGGCCCATAACGGCTGCCATTCATCTCTATGTGCTTTAGCCACTGGATGTGAGGCTGGGCATCACTGTAGACTTTACACAGGAACTGGGCATCTCCACCCACTACAGCTGTAATGTTTTTGGGTAGACCAGCTTGAAGGATGGGTCTGTGTGGAGAACGTTCTGAAAGAAGAAATCTGAAAGTTCAGTACTTTGAAACAATATTCAAAATATATTTACAGTTCTATCAAAATTCTCAACATCCCCCCAAAAATAATGTTATTAATGAATGTTAACATTCAAAAGCATTTGAAGGAAGATAGTCTAAGGCACAGGGATAGACAAGCGGCACTTCCCATGCTGATCAACGCTCACTAATTAGTTCCATTAAGGGATTTTTAGAACCAGGCCCATGTATTGGGTCGCTTTGAAGTCGATGGGCTCTTTATTTCCTGTTCTTTCCACCCTGTCTGCTAGGACACAGCAGTTGACCCCACGCCGGACTCTTAACAAATAGGTCTGTCACAGGTCAGGTAGAAAATTGGTCTGGACGCCTCAACCCACAGCGCTTCCAGGCACGTACCACAGACCGATGCCAACCCCCCCAACCCGCATTCCCCTGCTGTGATGATATTTATTGCCCTTATCCAGTGTAGTTCTTAAATATCTGTATAGACATGTAGAGCCTCGGGTAAACCCCGGTGCCTGTGGTGCAGCAGTGTGCCCTGTGGCTCTCTCTGAGGTGCATTTGGTGCCTGTCTCGCTATGTGACGCCACTGAGCTGCTGGTACAGGATCTCACTGATTTGATGCTTATTGCTTTTGACACTTGCTAAGCATGGCAGACTTGCGATGGCTCCTCGTGGAGCCAGGCGGCTCTCTAGAGAAGGCAAGCAGAAGCCCTCTTACCCAACACGTCCAAGAGGTAGGTGTGAGCAATGGACCCATATTTGTTCTCCACCACACAACTGTAGTTCCCACGGTCTGAGGGAACCACACTCTCCATGACCAGGCTCCAGTGTTGATGTCGTAGCTATGAACACAAAATGGTAATGTGTAAGCATGAGGCGGTGCTGATATTTATTGTGAGATTTTGAAAATTTCAAGTTTCTTGAGATGTCTCCAACAAACCAAAATATAAATCTCTCACCTTAATGCCTCCGATCCGATGCTCTCCTCTGAATTCTCTGCCATTCTTTAGCCAGCGAATGGTGGGAAGAGGGTTCCCTGTGGCAGGGCAGCGGAATTTGACAGTGTTTCCAGCTGGGACTGCGTAGAGCTTCTTCTCCATCCTTTGAGTAAGAGTCCAGTATGGTGCTAAAATGTAAGAAACAATGGTACATTTCAAGCTATCACTCTGAAACTGAAACACAAATAAACACACCTGAATGTGTAGTTACAATAAACACTAACCTCTAGAGATGTAGACCTGGTCATTTTCAATCTCAGGACCAGCGTCATCAATACCATTGTCCTCATCATCATCTCCTGATCCTACAGCATCTGCAAAGGAGCATTAAGGGTTCAAGATATTAGATGAACATTCAAAAGAAAGGGTTGTTAATGAGACTATTAATCTTAACGGTCAGAACCAACCTGCCACTGTGATAGTGAAGTTGCGTAGAGCCTCTTTGGTGCCACGCAGCATACACACATACACTCCTGAATCTTCATAAGTGGCATCCACAATCTCCATGACTGCTGCCCTTATCTGGATACGAGCATTATGTTGCACCCGCATACCACCCTTGAACCACTGGACAGCTCCAGGACGGTTTGTGTCGCAACGGAGTTTCAGAACATCTCCAAGCTCTAGAAGTAGATGCTCTGATGTTTCCTCAGTTGGCTCCTCTGAAACTTTTTGGACAAAACATTAAAAACAAAGTTGCTATGGGCACCACTATCACACTTAACTGAAGCTTACACCTTAGCTGTGACCTTTTAACTACATTATGTGGTTTGTCCTACTAAATACTCGTAATATGGTTTTCACAGCAATAAAACGCCAATGGTAGATCAGCCCTGAACATGAGAAGGTTAGATGTTATCAGATGCTATGGCTTACCTGATAAGACTTCCAGCCAGGCAGACTGCGTTGTTTGACCAACTGAGTTTTCTGCCTTGCATACGTACTCTCCAGCATCTTTCACGGAGACATTCACTAAAGGAAGAATGTTGACTTTGGAGAGGTTCTCAAGAAGAGGCTGCGGGGGAAACAAATGTAACATTACTCCCTCTTTCTTTAAGACAGAAAATATGCACAATAGAGGATCTTTAAATCACTTTCTCACCGTAAGCGCTGTAAAAAATGGTGATCCATCAGGCCCCTGGCGATTGCTGTCCTTCTTGAACCACTGGAGACGTGTTGAGGCTGGCTGGTGGAGTTTACACACCAGTTTCACATGTCCTCCAACTAACACAGTAGCATTCTCAGGAAAACCAGGAATAAGAATTGGTCGAGAAACTCGAAAATCTGGTGGAATGGAGAAAAGGAGATTTTGAACAACTACTCCTGTAAATAGTCTGTAGAATAAACCACATTTAATAAACACTTCTAATTAACATAACTTCTCACTAATTGCTAACCAGAGCCTTTCTCACAGAGATCACCACTGTTTTGGAGCAAATCAGGCAAACAAAGCCACAGACAAAAGAGAGAACAGAAACACAATTCTTAGCTGAGAATGACCTAACTTTGACTTCACAGCAGCGTTTCTTGTGGCCCGGAGGTGAATGTGATTTTGAGCATTTGAGTAAAGAACGCCCCCTAACCAAGCAATGTCACCTCCAGCACTGAAGCATAAAATTCTTCCACCAACACACTAATGAACTTCACTGAATAAAACTAGGGCCTGGCCCGTATCTGACCCTGAAGAGGGTGTGAATGGTCAGCAGGAAAATAAAGGACAAGCTAAACAATACACACAAACACATGCAGCCACCAAAAATAGCCTGAATGGCTCAACGGGCAACTTTACATGAAAAATATGCCTCTTAAGGACACATTTTGTAGGGGCATGCAGTCTACATTTTTAGGCTTAGCATTTATCATAAGGTTTATCAAGAGGGTAATTTGCAATCATGAAGTATCACAGTACTAATGGATTTTCCCATTAGTCTAATAAACCCACAAAAGACTTGCATTATTTCTGAATTTAAAATGTGCATAAAAGTTATATCAAATAATGATATAACTTACTAGCTGTAGATAAATCAAATTATTACTATGAAATTCTTTTACTTTTAGTTCCTCTTCAACAAGTTAATTTCTGCCTCTTCTTGTTCATTTAGCTCTGCATGTCTCACTTGCTTGGATGGCTCGGCCCATTAAAGTCTTACAGTTGTCAAATGACTTTAATTTCTCCTGGCAGGAACTTAGTGGGGCATTGTTGGGCTGCACCACAGGGATTTTCAACCTTTATCACCTTCCTAGCACTGTATGTAGCTCACAAGTGTTCAGAGAAAGATGGTTTTAACGAAGACTTTGCCCTAGCATTGACAAGGGTCTACATCTTATCCCTTCATTCTCTAGACCTCATAACGGTTCAATCAGGGTGAGCATATCAACAGCCTAACATAAAATGCCACTTAAAGCTTTTAGGTAATCCTGTGATTTACAAAAATAATCCTCTGATTTGTATACATGAGGCTTTTTCAGACAAAAAACTCAGAGCCAGTTCTGTGCAACTTGGAGATTAACTCTTGGAGATAATCGGATCCCTCCATGGCAGGTACAAAATAGAGACAACCCAGTGTTAGTACAATTAAGTAGGAGACCCACCTTGCCCCAAACCACATCACCCCCCCCCCCCCCCCCCCCCAACATCCCACAAGCCCCTGTGACTGGCACCGGGCCAGACAGATTTACACTTCCGAGCCTCAGGGCTTTGGAAGGATCAGGTAGCACTGTTTATGGCTCAAGAAAATACTGGGATTCTTTTACTCTGTAAACGATTACATCCTCTCCAACTTCCCCTGGACTTAAATTCTTCACAATCAGCTCGGCTCCTTTTATCATATATTGAATATTCATCAGATATTCAAACTGTTTTAAGTTAAATTCTAAATATTAAGTAACATCTTTACATATTTAAAATACAACTTTATATTTTTTACTTGGAAAATGTTAATTGTAATCCATACCTTTTGCCCGGACTTCCCTAGATGTTATGCTTCTTGAAAACGCCAGTTCCGTGAAGCAGATGGTAATGAAAACCTTAAAGATGTTCAACATCTTGCTGAGGTAATGTTTGTATGTGTGTGTGTGTGTGGAAGACAGCTGGTCAGCTTCAAATGCTGACTCCAGGCATTGGCAACCTCACTGTAGTCACAAACCTGAGAGAAAACAGAATTGGTTTACAATTCACAGAAGCTATTTTGAAAGATGAACCTTTAAAATTACATAAATGCATTATGCATTGCACATCCCAACCCTGCCCACTAAACCACATTTGAAAATGAATGTCCTATTGTCCACCTACATCGTTGTTGGACATTGTCTACCTCCTCTTGTACATGAATAACCCTCAGGTACGGATGTGCAGCAGTTGAGGACAGTTGTATATGAATAGAACCTGTACCGCGTGCTTTTGATGGGTCGTTTCAATATAAACCCGTGAATTGGAACCGGAACATCTACGATTTCAACAAAAATCATGTAGCCTACATTGAAGATTTTTCCACGTAGCCTATTAGCTTACTAAGAGTGTGCTTCTAAAATACTTATTTGGCTCAGTATGAGAGATAAATAAGAGCAAACGTCACGAGGGTACGAGGATGTGTTCTCAAAACATACGAGAATTTCACACCAGAGTGAGAGTTTGGTTAAGGTAAATAAATCCGTTTACAAGTGTGAAACCACTTGGTAGAGTTAATGAAAGTCATTCTAAGCGCAAGTAAACCTAAACCGAACCAGAGACAGAAAACTGTAATTGAATGTAATCAATAAAAGTTTTCATTTACGATTCAAAGCAAGCATTGCGTTTTTACGAAATTCCCCAACTGCGCGGAAATAACGCTTAAGCGAAGTTTAAACTGAACAGTACTATTTAATTTACTATCTAATTTTAGGCTACTATAAGTCCATAAAAATTAGACTTCATTTTCTGTATAATTTATCTTGAGCAACTAATTACTTAATAAATAGGCTACCAATTCATATACGCTAACATTCAACGAATCTGATCCTAAATTTAACCACACACACACACACACACACACACACACACACACACACACACACACACACACACACACACACACACACACACACACACACACACACACACACACACACACACACACACACACACACACACACACACACACAAATGTTTTACCTATTTTCGTGTGCCCTTTGCCCGGTCCCTATGGGTTCGATAAGGCAGTACTTAGTGCCCTTGGATCGCGGTGGCCCTCGAGATACTCATGTGTCCTTTTCCCCCTTACAGATTCACAATACGTTATCCTTGGAAATCCAATAAGCAACTTTTGGGAAAGTCTGAGTTACACTGGTAAATCCATTTAAAAAATAAAACCAATAGACAGATAGTGCAATGGTAAGACTAATCTTCGGATTCAAAGTCCAGTGCTGCTTTCCTTTGATGAGCTTCTCCGTGTCTCGCGCTGTGCTCGTGAGCGTTCTCGACTCCAAAACCGCTATAAATCCACAGAAATCAACGACACGGAATATTTAGATAGTGTCTATTTTTTTTTCTCAAAATGTAAAAAAAAAAAAATAATAATTAAAATCCAGCCTTAGATTGTGTTAACGAAAGCATCCAATATCAAACACAGTGTAGCGTCCCTGTCTTATTTCACATGAATAATGTGATTTGCGCGCACTGACAGCGGAGTTGGGTTTTGCGCTCTCTCTCTCTCTCTCTCTCTCTCTCTCTCTCTCTCTCTCTCGTTTGGGCTCCTGTAGAATGATTTGCTCCACACAGCTTAGGTGAGTTTAAAACTGAAGAGCCTGAAGAGTCTCTATCTGACAACTCTCTGCTTACACTCTGAGGCAGAGCAAGCGTCTGACTGGCAGTGGGAGACAACAGCACTCTGAGGGGAAGGTTCACAACAATGGACTAAAACCAGAAGGAGAGGGGGGGGGGGGTGTTAAATCCCCCACCCACAAAAACAAATCCCCAGAGGCAGACCCCAGCAATAATTTATATTGGAGATAGATAGATAGATAGATAGATAGATAGATAGATAGATAGATAGATAGATAGATAGATAGATAGATAGATAGATAGATAGATAGATATTGTTATATATGTTGTTTTCCATCCTTATTAAAACTTTTTCCACCAATTTAATAAGATTTGCTTAATGAACACATATGGAATTTAATGAAGCAGAGGGATTATGCATTGAAAACTGTAATTAAGTCAGGGTTAGTTCATCATAGGAGAACTTTTAAACAGTTACGTAATAAGGTTGAGAAAGGCAAAAGCAAAGTTTTTTATTGATATTATAAATGATTCAAAGGTAACAGTAGGCAAACTTGGGAAAATATCAATAGAGTTTTAAAGAATACCAGAAAAAGAAATAAAGAGTTTGAATTAAAAGTACATGGAACCTTAACTAAAGATAAAGATCAAATTTCTTCTATGTTTAATAGCTACTTTATAGATTCAGTTCAGGATTTGGCACAAGGATTCGGTATAAGAGTGAGGGTCATTACACCAGCAAATGATGATCTTCCACTTTTAAGCATCTCTAAAGTGCCAGAATCTTCAATAATTAAAATCTTAGGCAAGCTTAAGAACTCAAAGGCTAAAGATGCTTTTGCTTGTGACTCTGTATTTTTGAAGAAGTATAAAAGTATCCTTTGTACTCCAATTGTTCATCTGGTAAATCTATCTATTAAACAAAGTTCTTTTCCCAATGCCTGGAAATCAGCTGTAATAACCCCCATTTTTAAGGCTGGAGATGCAACTAATATAATTAACTATAGACCTATTAGTATCCTTCCTGTGGTCTCTAAAGTAATGGAAAGGATTGTCTGTGACCAGTTGCTAGCCTTAAATCAAGGCCATTTTCCACTGCACCCTATGCAGTTTGGATTTAGGAAACATCATGCCACAGAAACAGCTACTTGTTATTTTGTTGAGCAAATAAAATCAAGCCTTGACAATGGAGGGGTTGTTGGGGCTGTTTTCCTTGATTTTAAAAAGGCGTTTGATAGTGTAAATCATAATGTACTGTTATCCAAACTGTCAAAGTTTAATTTCTCTCACAATGCTCTGACATGGATGGAGTCTTATCTAGATTCAAGAAAGCAGTTCCTACTTTGTTAACTGGACTATTGGAGTCCCTCAGGGATCTATTTTAGGACCAATTTTATTTAGCTTATATATTAATGATTTGCCATTGACTTGCCCGGAAGTTCACATCCAAATGTACGCAGATGATACAGTTATCTATACCCATGCAAAATCTAGGGAACAAGCCGCAGTAAAACTTACTGCAGCTCTAACTAAAGTATCAGACTGGTTAACTCTCAACTGTATTACTCTTAACGTAAGCAAAACAGTGGGTATGTATTTCTCTATCAAGAAGAATGTTATACGACATCAGCCTGATATCTGTATTATGGGAGAGACAATACATATTGTTGATCATTTCAAGTATCTAGGATTAATTATTGACTCTAACTTAAGTTTGAGCTTTTAACTTAAATTAGCCAAGTTTTGGCTAATTTTAGACATATGGACAGACTACTGGACATCAGTTACCAGTAGCTGCAGCTAAATTGTTTTTACATACGATGATCTTTTCACATTTGTCTTATTGTTCTACAAGCTGGTCACAGGCGGGTGGGACTACGATAAAACCCTTATGTACCCTTTACAAACAAGCGGTGAAAGTGCTGGATAAAAAAACGAGAAACTACCACCATTGTATCATTATAAAAAATACAACTTATTAACCTTTGACAGTTTTTTAAGCTTTGCTGACATGTGCCTGATGTATAAATTGATACATGATCTTGCACCGCCCCCACTCAAGCAATGTGTGTCATTTTGCAGAGATAATGTAAGGGTCACCAGGGCTTCTGTAAGAGGTGACTGTTACACTCAATTTAGGAAAACTAAATTTGGACAATCAGCTTTTTCATTTGCAGTGGTTGAAAAGTGGAACTTAATCCCACATTACATTAGAGATTGTGCAAGCCTTAGCAGTTTTAAAATGTCCGTAAAGACTTGGCTGAAGGCGAATCAGATATGTGATCATTGACTTTTTTATATATTGAATATTTGTATTCTGGTTTTATGTGAGTACTGTGTATACTGCGTATAGCCAACTCTGGTACAGGGCTTGAACTGTGCATGGTCCCTGACAAATAAACTAATAAATAAATAAATACATTTTAAAACTGCTTATATGAGTTTTTTTTTTTTTTACAATCTCTGGGGAATTACACCACCTAGACATTTTTTTTTACTTTAAGGCCAATAATATGACTTATTTCAGATATTAAAAGAAAAAAAATCATCATAGAATAGATTGATATAGGTCTTTTTTTTGTAAGAATTTTAAATAACTTAGTTCTGGATAGAAACAAATCCAATATGTGAAAAGTAAACAATCCCACACTTATGGTAAATAGACTGACTAAATAACTCTAAATTACACCTAGATTTATTGCATTGTAAGTAAGCAGGAAAAACAAATTAGGCAGTTCCTTTGAAAAGTTCACGAGCTCTGTATTCAACAACTGTAAATGACACCTTTCCTTAATTACATTATTGTGTTATCTTTCCCACTAATCCTTTCAGACGTGACGTCACAATGCACGCGTAATTGATTTATTAGTTGGTGATGCCAGGAATGTCTTTTAGAGACATCGCGCTGTTTCTTCTTTCTTCTTCTTTTAATTCCCGGATCAACGTGTTTGCGACTGATCATAGGCTACGTTTGTTCAAAATAACACATTATAATGGAAAGTAGGCTAATCACTGTTTCCTGTCCTCGTTTTAAAGCACCTTATAGCGCATATTAAATTAGACATGAGATTATTTAATAGAATTGATCATGGTCAAGTTTCCGCGACCGTGCAGGTGTTATAATGAACTAAAGCCTGAGGCGGAGAGAGTGAGGCTTAAAGTGCTTATGAGAAGGATCTGAGGGGAACACTTGGTTTGAAATGATCCCGTTTCTCCCATTCATCAGCGGTCTGTGGCATAACGAGCCCCGTGGTCAAGTCCGGAGAAGTCTTTCACACACACACACACGCACACACACACACACGCACACACACACACACACACACACACACACACACACACACACACACACACACACACACACACACACACACACAGACACACACACATCCAGTGCATATTCATTTTACGCGCATAACTAATAAAGATGATCACACGCATTATGTTGATCAAAGGCTAAACATTACTCATGAATAAATAAATAATATATTAGACATTTAATAATACATTTAAAATCACTGTAAAACCGGTCGAAATAGCATAACATTTTCACAAAGAACACATACCAAATGTATTAGACAGACAGACAGATAGATGGATGGATGGATGGATGGATGGATGGATGGATAGATAGATAGATAGATAGATAGATAGATAGATAGATAGATAGATAGATAGATAGATAGATAGATAGATAGATAGATAGATAGATAGATAGATAGATAGATAGATACATAGATACATAGATACATAGATACATAGATACATAGATAGATAGGTTGGTCTTTTCTCCTATTCATTCTATATATCACTGTCCATCCCGCTCTGTTTATCTCTTACTTTTTCTAATTTGATCCTCTGGCCTCTCTAAAAAAAAAAAACGCTGACATTCCCCCGAACAATGCCAGATCCCCCCCCCCCCCCCCCCGCCCCACCATCGTCCTCAGCTTGTGTCTCCAAGGCCAGGAATTAAGGCACTCTGGAGTAACAATCGGCCCCTCTCCCAAATCCCACTGCCTGGTCTTTGTTATATCCTGCTGAATGTGAATGCCCCATTAAAGCCTATTATCTGGAGCTTCTCCGTTGCCCTGCAGATCCACTTCTAACCGTCCCCTCAAAAGAACTCTCTCCTCAAAGCTTTGGCTGACCAGGGTAATCAGGTACACAAATTATTTCATGATTATATCTAGTGTTTAGTACTCGAAAAATATCAAAAGCAACTGCTTTTGCCCACTTGTTGCACACAAACAGATTCTACATATTTTTTTAGATTCGAAAGTCCAAATGTACAAAACAAACAGGAAAAAATGAAGCTGTACAAGATGGTCATTTCTTGACAAGCTCACAAACAAGAGGGCAGCATACTGGGAAGAACACCAATGACCTCAGCCATTAATAATTTCACATTACTCTCAACTATGCAAGGAATCCTATGCTTGAAAACACAACATCTTAACCAGTCACTATTGAGTTTCCCTCCAATCAAAACACCCTCAATTCCTGTCATATACTGTAAATGTATGTTGATAGCCAGTGTTGATGTTCATACTACATTATTCTAACTGTCCAAAGTTCACTCATGTTATTGGTGTTGGGCAACACATACACAATTATTAGCAAGTGTTTGTGCAAGAGGCTCTCTGAATGTTACTGTATTACAGTTCAAACTGTAAGAGACATCCTCAGAATGTTGGTTGCCAGAGGATACACTTTTAAAGCATTTTCAGAATTCTGAAAGTTATTTTGCTACTCACTTTTTTTTCCACCGTTTTTTTAGGCCTGGGCATTGACACAAATTTCACGATTATATTTAATATTAATTGGGGTCTGTCATGTACAGTAGCCTACATGACAGACCCCAATTAATATCGAATCGAATCGTGAAATTTGTGTCAATGCCTAGGCCTAAAATAACTGAGAAAAAAAGTAAAAAAATGATATAAATACATTTTCTTTTCTTTTTTCTTTCTCTGAAATGTGTCACTTTTGTTTTCAGTGACATTGCTTTTACATCAAATGTAGAAAAGTTCAGATACATCACAAAAATCAGCTGTTCTTTTAACAGGGGTGTGTGGACTTTACATCTACTGTATATTTACACACATAAGTTGTCTCTCTATATAAAACATTAACAATATACAAATAAATACCATTTACCAAATTTGACATTGAATTCACTACGTTTTTCACACAATATAAATGGGTAAACATAATTAGCTTGATCATTTTTGAAAAGTGATCCCATATTTGGAGGTCATTGTAATTAAAAGACCCCCCCTAACGCAAAGTCAAAGGGAATGCAGCATCTGCAGAGAACCACATTCCCCGAATGCATGTTCGCAACAAATCAACAGCAACATTCTTCTTGTCCTCCCCACCTCCTTCTTATCTAATTACATTAGTGATACGCTGGATGGCCCTTACGCCTCAGCCAGCTGGGAGGCCTGAAAGAATCTGAAAGTATTGATACTTGCATAAATATGCTAATGAGCCGCTCCACTGATGGCTGTGATATGGGAGACATTGGTGTGAATAATTAGCCAGGGTTGTAGCCAGAGAACGGCCTATAGCAACTGAGCATGTGAATGCAAGGTGGGGCTGGTCGCTCATTAACCGCAGCACTTGTTGGTCCCAGGCTATTGTCTCGTGTTTGTGTTAATTATTAGCTGGACCAGGCCAGACAATGGTGTGACTGAGAGGTCTACTTTGTAATGCAAGTTGACTTCTGCTGCCAAACATATTCTGCGAGGGTCCCACACCCAGCTGTTTTTACAGAGATGGATATCCCCGCAGCCATTGTTTTCTCCGCTCGTCTTCTTTTCTTCTCTGGTTTTCTCTTCTTCTTCTTTTTTTTCATTAGAGATGAGGGTACTCTAGATGAACCTTCCCTGAACTCATCTCTCTTGATGAATCTGATAGAATGTTTGAATGATTTCTTAAAGCAGGAGCACATGTGTTAATTGACGAGTGCGAGTATCAGATGGTTTAGGTCATCCGCATGCTGTCTCTATTTTAATTAGTCTCTGTTCTAATTAAACTCCTTAATTAATCTTCTTTTTCAGACTTTTAAACTTTTTGTGGATAATTTCAGCTTCCTATTTTTAGATAGATAGTTAATCATTATTTAAAACTTCAATTCCCTGCGAGTGAATTAGGTGAATGCATCATTGTCTCATTAAAACAACAATCTATTGTGTGAGTGTAACAGCTCTCGTCATGAGGCAATTCACACTCTCACTCCAGACGCAAGTCCTGATATAGCCACGACAGGTACACTTATACACAGTATATTGAGTCTCTATCACACACACACACACACACACACACGCACACACACACACACACACACACACACACACACACACACACACACACACACACACACACACACACACACACACACACACACACACACGTGTATTCACAGAGAATTTCAGTACATACGCACACATGTCTGATTTTATCCTGCAGAATTACTCATCCAAGCATCGCCTAAGCAGGACAGCCCTTTGATAAACTTTGCACATATGAACGAATCAAGAGATTACACTCTGTAAATATGTTCCGAGCTGCGATGATCTCGGGAGGTCCCGTGTGTATTTTGGTTCACCCTGACAAGCTTTTCATCCGAGGCCTTTCTTTTGAGGATTATGTCCAATTGCTATTGATGTTATCTCCATGGAAACAAAACCATATTTGGTGGAGTATTGATTACAGTTGAAAACAGAAACAGAGCACCCAGACAGTAACCCCGAAGTCCATGTTTATGTTCATAAAGCTTGCGCTAAGGGATCAAGACATGCGCAGGGAGAAATAACATAGTTGGAATTATATGTAACTGGATCTTCCCAGATCATCCAGATCTCAGAGAAACTGCCCTTTTTCGGGCTAGATGCGATGCGAGGCATGCTTGCTGCATTTTTGAAATCCCGATGTTCTCCGCTTCCAAGGCTTTGGAGACGTCCAACATTTGTGACTGAATGTTTTTTGAGCTGGAATCAAAGAGCGCTGAAGCTCGAGCCGGATCAAAGAGGACTATTTTAATTGATCAACGCAAGCTAGTGAATATTAGCTCGATGATGTGCTTCAGATCACTTCATTCCCAACTGCTTGTGACAGATTCCTGAGATTTCTTTTCATTAAGAAGGTGTCTTATGAAGACATTAAGCCTGTTTGACAACGTCACACTATCCTTTGTTGGCTCCACCACCTCCTTTGTGGACCGGCCTTGTGGGGTTCAAAGGGTCGCCATCCCCGGTTTGAATTAAGGAGTATCCAGGGTTCTTCTCCAGGGCTTCCTGCTGTGGCCTATCTTCAGAGGTAATCCAGGGGGATCGGCTCAAAGTTCTCCGAAGCTTATTAGATCAGGCCGCTGAAGAAAGCAGGAGCTGGAGGTCGCATTGTTTGGCCTGATTAAGAGCTTCTCGTCTTTTCTGAGGAATCTGGGGAGCCCTGAGTTTGCCTCTCAGCTTTTCTCTCATGTGACACATTGTTGCGGAATAAAGTGAAGAGTTTCTTTTAACGGTGGCTCATGTGTTAACAATAGGATGTGCTGAGATTAGACTTCACTTCTTCAGTTTTACCCTTTGAATAAAAATTTCTGCAAGTAGAGTGACACAGGTGGCCGCCATTGATAGTAGTTGTCGTCATGATTGAGTACATTTTTACCCAGTTGTAACTTGTTACCCTTTTTGGAGTTCTTGATTTTGATAGATCAATAATGGCATTCTGGTGATTTTGTATAAAGACCGATAAACTGGCCACAAAACCTGTATTGCTGCTAATGCAACACAATCTCATGGCAATTTGTAACAATTTGATGTTTCTGCAAATTAGCTGCTAATTCGTATAATTGTACTGTCACATTATATGTTTTTGCACAATATGCTTAAGCCCCACTTATTATTAGCTCTTTCCCTGCCACTGACGACAATTTCCGTCATTTATGAGACAACGCTTCCCCGCCATTGACGCAAATCTATGGCTTTCGGTGTTTTCACTTTTATACTTTAAGGGGCCCTATAACACATCTTCTGAAAGAGTACTGAATCTCCGGATCAAAACAAAATTGCCTAATATTACAGAATGAAAGGTCGACCCAGGACGAGTTATAGGACTGTGAAGCTTTGGGGATGCTGATGGACTCAATCTACTCCATCTATGTTTCGATCATAGTTCTGAATAAAATCTGGATGTAGTCTTTGATAAAAATGATTTTTAGATTTTCCAATGCTATCTCTCGACAAATTCGAATATATTTTACGAGGTGCCTAATTCAGACGAATTTGTATGACCTCACTCGTATGAATTTGTCCAAAACCCAGTGGTATAGATTTAGGGACATGTGTAGGTCATTTGTATGAATTTATACGAATTAGTCACCTCGTAAAATACATACGAATTGCTATGAGATTAGGTTGGGCTTTCTCAGCTTTCTGCTCAAAATGTTGCTTTTTTTATGAAACTTACCCAGATTCAAGTGTTTCTAATGCAACTCGATTTCATGGCGATTCGTAACTATTTTGCGCTTTGGCGAATTGGTCGCTAAATTTGTATAATTGCATTTATACGCCTTCATTCAATCTGCTTACACTCCACTGATAGTTCAGTCTAGGCCTAAAAATCACCAACTCTTAAAATAAAACAGTTGAAACCTTCAAACTGACATTAGCCAGATATATCAGTGTGCTGCTTCCTAAATTGATGAAGTTCATGTCATGCTTCAATGTGCTGGTTTATAGGGGAGGTAGTAATGATGATTGATGTGCTCTGAGCACTTGAAACAGTTCATCTCAATAAGCCACCCTCCAGTGTTTTGACCAGCAGGCAACAGGTGTGCCTGCGGTGTGCATGTATGGATCAGAACAACACAATGATCTTGCTTATAATAGCCCTCCCACCCCTGATCTACACCTGGCCCCAGGAAGCCACGGGTGGGTGCCGAGAAGAAGACCCTCTTAAAACCCACTGGAGATCCCATATCTCGCTCTCATGACCGTAACGCTCGGTGGCACGTCGCTCTTGAACTCGTCTCCAGAAGAGAGAGGCAAACCGCCTTCACATTCTCCTGAGACAAAAGGGGGATGGTTCCCGGGGGGTGAAGGTTTTTGGTATGTTTGGATTTTGAGATTTCAGTCACGGTTTGAGAGACAAAAGGACCTACACTCCAAACAGAGACAGGAGGGACCAGGTGCCACCTGGAGTGCAGCGTCAGGGTCTTGCTCGACAGCGCCAGCGTGAGACTGGACCAGTGCAATGCTTTTAAGATGTTTGAAAAAGGCTTGTGAATTATTTTATATTATTTGATTTTATTTAGTTAATTGTAGTTTAATTTATTTTTATTTAAATTTGTATTTACATTTAAAATAAATACAGACTCGGCTTGGTATTCAAATGATGATTGAATTGACATTGTATTAAGCATATTTATATTTAGAATAAATGCTGAATAAAATTGAATAAAATATTTTTAAAATATTGCTTTTACTTTTGTCTTGGTATGCTTTGTTTAGTGCTTTAATTATAATTATGACTAATTTACAACATAATTGATCATAATTATTATGTTTACTTAATTTACTGTTTATTACATAAAATAAAAATGGTTAAACTTTAATTTAAGGTAACATAGTTACACATTACTGCATGTACACTGTAAAAGTTGCTGCCTTTAATTTAAGTACAATCAACTAGGATGTTTAAGTTATTTGAACTTAAATTACATTAAACTGACTTCATAAAAAAGTTGGATCTTGTATAACCTATAAAAAAAGTTGATAGTTGATTTACTTATTTAGATGAGTTAAAGCAATGTCGTCACAGTGAATTAATAACAGTAAATTATGCATAATTACAAGTAACTAACCCTAAACCAAACCTTATACCTAACAGTAACTCTACATGATAATTAGTCTTACTCAGTATTTGGTATACAATGTAACTACGTCACCTTAAAATAAAGTGTAACCTAAATATGTTTTTGAATACATTGTTGTTGATTTTTATCATTGGCTTTGTTTGCTTTGTTTTGGGCTCTTTTGTAGTTTTATTCGTAGACTTTTATTTATTTTAATGATATTTTACACTTTAAATTCAATTACGTTTTAAATAGAATAATATTAAGTTTATTTCCATTTAAAATAAATGCATTTTTAAAACTGTTTTTTACGTCTGACTGGCTTTATTTTGAGCTTTAATTAGAATTATGACATTATTGATTTATATTATTATATTTTTAATTACTTTTTTGGTGTAAATGAAACTTTTAAGCTTATGTCCGTGTTAAATAAATATATTTTCTTGATTGTTAGTTCACTCTCTCTGGAGATTTCCCGCAGTTTTGGGTGTCCACATCTGTGCCTGATTAGCACAACAAAAGAAGCCCAGCGCCTCTTGCATTAATGAGAGCTCCTCCAAGCCAGCGCCGAGGACCTCAGCACAATACACCCTGCAAATAACCACAGGCTTCTGGAGAAGACGCATTCACATCAATGGCAGCTCCGGTTCTACAGTTTACCAAACCAAAATTACATTTGAAAACCTCTTCCATAAACCTGAACCCTAAGAAAATTCCTCTCCAAATCATAATACTACTTACTCCCACAGTCCTCTTTTATTTCCTGGGAAAGACGTTGGGGAAATAGGAACGGAAAAGACCATAGGTCCATTGGTGATGTGAGCACCATTGTGTTCGGTATGGATTCAGCTGCTTAAAGAAGAGCAAACATGGATGATATTTGAGCTGCGCAAACAGAGCGCTCCTTCATCTGTTTGTCTTTGCATGAAATGTGAGGAATTGTGGAATGACACTTTTGAAGAAAACCTCACTTTTAGTATCTGATTGATCACTTTTTCATAGGTTATTGGTTTTGAGGCCAACTCGGAAGTCAGCATCACACCGGTTCCCTCGACAAAACCAAATATGATACCATAGGCTTTTAGATTATTGCAGAAAATAAGCTCTGTGATCAACAAAAGTTTATGATTCTTCTTCATCACAATAATCTTCACAAATGAACACAACTTTTATGAATTGTGAAGCCTATATAATCGCCAGAAGGAAAAAGATAAACGTAGCCTATAAACAAACTACACCACAGCCGCTTCAGCGTATCCACACTGTAAAAAATCTTTTATGATCAATAAGCTACGACAACATTTGCTTTCACATTGCTTTATTTTTTATAAGTTATACAAGATTCAACTCATTTTTTAAGTCAGTTTAATGTAATTTAAGTTGAAATGACTTCAATATTCAAATTCATTGCCCTTAAAAATTCAAGGTAGCCACTTTTTTTTTACAGTGATAAACTCTTTCAGTCTTTATTTAAAAACATTTTCCCTTATAGTTTGACTTTCAGTTTGCAAGAGCGAGATGATACACACAAGAAGACTGTAAAAGTGCAGCGGATGAGTAGATGCGTTTTCCTTCTCATGATAATGTTTAATGTTCCTGACTTACAAAATACGTGGTCCCATTTTGACACTTTTCAGCAACTACCTTTTTTAAAACAAGTAAAAGCTTGAAACAAATCACAAGGGGGTTTTACTGATTTATAGATAGGTAATAGAATAAAACAGGACCCTATTTCAGGCATTTAACCAGAAACCCATGACTTCAGGACATTTCTTGGGTTTGGCTTACATCATTCCTGCAGACCTCTTTTACCACAGACATTTTGACACGTACAGGTGATTTGACAAAAGATAAAAAGTTGTGATAAATCATGAAAAATATTTTTTTACAGTAAAGTATGAGTGAGCATAAATGTAGAATCGGACATATGAATGAATCTATCTTTTCTATTCCCGAACTAATGCCAAAATTGAATCGAAAACTGTCACATATTATCCGAATATAATCACTACAATCACAAGCTGTAATCTTTGCCTAACATGTTCATTGTGTCTGCTTAACTGAATACACAATGTTTACAACCCAGACAGCAACATAGTGTCGGCCCATCCGGCCCACATCTGGTACGTGTTGAATCCGACACAATGTTGCTGTCTTGGTAACCACAAAACTTGTAGTATCTTATACTGCCATTACTTTCATACTCATCTCTGGCTGATGACACTGAATATGAATACTCAGTGAAGCTGCTTTGAAACAACATTGTAAAGTGATACACAAAAAACCCTGAATTGAACTGAACATGACACAGGGTCAGCAAAAATCAAGCACAGGTGCCGAGTGCCGAATGGCTGTTAGAAACGTGGCCTAATGTCAGAACAAGGTGCTAATGTTCTCCAACAACAAAACGATGATTCACGGCCGATCCCACATGAATGGTCAATTAATGTCCTCAGTTGCTGGTGTTTACTACCCTACCTAAATGAATTGGGGGGCCTCCCCGGAGTCTCCTTCACCTCCCCTAGTAGCGAAATGAGAAACAGCAAAGGCGCTTTTGCTGATTTGCCGAACACGCACTGTGTGGTCTGAAATAGAGGGGGAGAAACGCCTGACTTTACGGGCTTCAGTAATCGGCAGGCGTTAACCTGAACAATTAGGCACTGGCTATATTGTCGCCCGGTTTATGGCTCTACTCTGGCTTTAGCTCGCACAATATGGCTCCATTCAGTCACTCCTCCCAGCCTCTCTGGTAGCGGGACGCAGAGACACCCCTGAGCCGAAAAGAGAGGAAATTACAGGTATATGCAGATAAGCAGCTTAGTGTACAGTTACAAACTGAGCATGGGTAATGAGACATATCAGTGCCCTGCGGCTGGAAGGATAGAACTTCTCATTAGGATGTCTTTCTGGACGTTATGGAGAATAGGTTAAAGGGCCAGACCCCTGAGAGAGTGACACCGGTCTCAAATGGGATCAATCGGGGCAGATGGCAAGGGGGCAAAGGGATTATTCGTAGATAATCTGTTTAATGAAATCTTTAATGTTGGAACTTTCCTTGGAGGTGGTCTCAGTTATTCTACCCTGACATGGAGCATTTTGTGTCGTTGAGACTAGTAAAAAAATGTATGTATTAAAAAAGTAAAAGTTTACAATAGGTCCCATTAGTTAATGTGGTTTCACTTTGTTTCGATAGTCCACTATAAGACATTCTACTAACCATATGTAATATGTAAACAAACTATTATTAATTGTCAGTCAAAATAAAGTTAGCAGATATTAAGCAGATAGTCTATTACTCGAATGACTGGTAATGACATGTAGGTGCAAAGTTACTTATTAGAATGACTATCAAAATTGTGTTACTGTTAAAAAAGAGTTTCTATTAACGTTAGTTAATGCATATTCTAACATTAACAAACAATGAGCAATTTGTTTTAGAATGTATTGGTAACTTTTTACAATAAGGTTCATTAGTTAACATTAGTTACTGTATTAACTAACAAACTAACAGCAATACATCTGTTATAGTATTTATTAATCTTTGATAATGTTAGTTAGCATTATCTAATTTTAATAAATACAAGTTTGGATTTTTAATAACGTATTATTAAATGTTGAAATTAATATTAACTAATATTACCGAATGCGGAAGAAGTATTTTTCATTCTTAGTTCATGTAAACTAATGTTAACTAATGAACCTTATTGTGAAGTGTTACCAATTTATTAATCTTTGTTGAGATTAGAGTTTAATGTAATTTAAGTTAATAATACTTAAACATCCAAGTTGATTGCTGCCAAAAAATTCAAGGAAGCAAGTTTATTTTATTTTTTACAATGTTTAAGTATTTTTCATTGGTAGGTCATGTAAACTAATGTGGTTAACTAATATTAACAAATGGATCTTATTGTAGTGTTACCAATATAACATATGGTAAATAAATAAAACTTGTTTTTATACACTATATTTATCCAGCGTTTTTCCTCTACATTTTGTGAACCGGTGGAAAGCCACAGGGCTTGGGCCCCAGAATGACAGAAGGTGAGAGTGTACGTGATGTGTCTGTCGACAGATCCGACAGGGCCACAGCTGCGGGCCGACCTCAGGGTCTCCCGAAAGGTGTTTGCAGTCGGATGTAGACCCTCTCCATCATGCTGAAAAGTGATGACCCCCCTGACAGTACCCTGGCCCCTGTGGAAAAATGTGTGTTTTGCGGAAGACAAATGTAAGCCAAAATCGCCATAGAGGATGATATTTATCTCTGCTATGAGACTGAGATGAGCTGCATTAGTCTAGGATATCTAAATGAGTGACAACGCTGAAAGGGTTAGTTCACCCAAAAATGAAAATTCTGTCATTTTCTTGCTCTCAAGTCGTTAAAAATGTTTTCTCTCTTCTATGGAACACACACACACACACACTATGATTTATAAGCCGTTAAGCCGACATGTGGGGACATATAAAAATGGACAATCCCACATGGACAAGGATTTTGGATATTGCCATTTTTACACACACACACACACACACGCACGCACGCACGCACGCACGCACGCACACACACACACACACACAGCTGTTTTGAAAACTGTTCCAACTATTTTGTTCATTTGTTCACTCTGGACTCACATTAACTTTAATGTGTTTTGGCATGGTAATGAATAGGACAATGTTATGACAAATTTAACATTATGATCTGCAAGTGTAGTTCTTCTGGGGGTTAAGATTTAAGATTCGAGGTACACTACAAGTGCACATACAATACAATTAGGCACACTTCTTTTTCACAAGTTTCAGATTTGGAACAACATGAGGGTGAGTAAATGATGACAAAAGGCTTCTTTTTGTGTAATCTATCCCTTCAATTGTTCTTTTCTTTACAATGAATGCTTTTTGGTTGCAGAGATGTAGAAATAAAACCATCTTGGTGTTTTTTCATGCCCCGTCGAGCCTTCCGCCCCATGCCAGTCTAAAAATAGCAGCCCGTGCACTTGTGGCTTGTGATGGCCTGACTGATTGCGCTGTAGCGGTCTGTGATTTCAGCTGAGCAGAAAACCATATCGTTTCCGTGCGCCACGTGTTCTTTCCTCTGTTGTTTTACATATGGCTGTAAGTGATTCCAGGCGTTTGCGATGCACTGTGACGCAGATTACGAAATGTAAGTCAGGGTACAGTGCACGAGAAGCCTTCAATTCACCCTCTAATTACATTCATTATATCAAATTATGTCTATTAATTATCTGTGAAATAGCCTCAAATGCACAAATGGCACCGATTTGTTAAGTTCAGGACGTTTTATTCGGAAGGTCCCAGAATGGTTTCCCTGGTCAAATACACTGTTGGGGAAAGCATAGGTCGTGCAGTGTAAGTGATGGCAGCTGCTGTGTTTAATATGGCAAATCTCAGCTTCCTAACCATTGGCTGGATGAAGTGTTAATGCTCCCATGTGATGACAGGACACAAACAAAAAAGATGGCTGAAAAGAGAAATAGGAAAATGGTTGAGTTGTCAAATAAGTCGTTATTATTAAATCGTTAATTTTTTTTTATGCCCGTAGATGCTTAGACTCATAAAAACTAATTACGTCTGTAAAAACAGACTGATTCTGAAGTCTCAAGGATACATCGGTCCCCAAAATAGAGGATTTGGACACTTAAAGCAATAGTTTACCCTAAAATTAAATACTTTACTCGCCCTTCATGTTGTTCCACAACTTTCTTTAAATTATTGTCAAGGTGATTTGACAACCAGAAAGTGTCACAAAAGTGTACTTTTCAGGCCAAATTTTCTGGGGCCCCAAGTTGATCCCTGTAATAAGCGTATGTCATTTTAGATAGAAGCCACGACTTGTAGTGATCTCAGCTCAGCACTGAGCGTCAAAGAGAACGACAGAGCAATCCAACGAGTAAGTCAGGGTCCGAATCCTACGGTAGTGATTGAGGGCCAGGTGGGGGCCCTTTCAGCTCAAACGGACCTTGAAGGCGGCTGATTGAATTCCCACTTCCTCTCTGTGTTTCCCTCTCAGCGGTGTGGACAGCAGGAGTGTATCCTGCACGGCACTTCATTCTGCTCCACTACTCTTTCCACACTCAATTTGCTTTTTGTTCCCCCTTTACACACTTTTACACACACATACACGCTCAGAGAAGAAGGACAGAGGAGCTCACTTAGGTTTTACAGTTATGGTAGACACTTCAGTTTAAATGAAACTGAACAATGTTCAACACTTCCATGCAGTGTGAGCTGCATAATCAAATAAAATGTATGTGAAACAGGATACAGTGTGCAGTCACATGCTGTCACATGACTTAGGTAGGTTTTTTGATTAATTCAATGATTTCATTTAATGTAAACATGTCTTTTGGGGGTCCAATCTAATAATGGGTTGAGAAGATGTCAAACTGTGGTTGATATCACTCTCTGTTCATTCATCACGCTGGTGAAAGAAGTTCATGTGCATTGCATTGTGGGATACATTATTCCATGTGCACATTTTGGAAGTAGCACGTCATTCGATTACTCCATGAATACATACAGTTTACAAAATACAGCGGACAGAATAC
This sequence comes from Meda fulgida, assembly GCA_030578275.1. Taxonomy (NCBI): domain Eukaryota; kingdom Metazoa; phylum Chordata; class Actinopteri; order Cypriniformes; family Leuciscidae; genus Meda; species Meda fulgida. Next base: position 22,800,520 of record CM060636.1, read on the forward strand.
ACACTGCTTACTTCAAAAAACGTATCACTGTCATTCCACCAAAATTACACATACGAGAACCAATAGAGGCTGTATTATTTTCTCACCATCGTGACTTAATTTTCCTATGATCTCAACATAACAAATGTTGCTGTCCTGTGATTTTCAACTCAAGGTATTTTGAGAAACTGTTCATCAACTCACCATTTCTCATGGTCAGCCGCAAACCATACAGATGTGTATTTGACAATAGTCTCCGTCTGAAATGTCAGACACTAGTTTAAAAGTGGTCCATCACTGACAGACATGAAGTTATTTCAGTCTGAGTGTCTGATCAGAGTAAAAACCAACATTCCTGTCCATGACAGACATCCCACCGATCCTGGAAGGTCCGGGAGTCTCTCGCATTATTGATAGCGGCTCCCTGACGCCCGCAAATCCCAGAAATCCCAGAAGCCTTTTTCCCACCTGGTTTTAAAGCCCCCCTGTAGTCAATAATTGTATCCCTTAAAACTCATCTTTGATCACCAAAATTACTTATTTTTTCCCTTGAAATTAGTTTTTGCAGGGTGGGATGTCTACCATGATTATACTGCACTTAGTAATGTTTTTTTATTATATATATATATATATATATATATATATATATATATATATATATATATATATATATATATATATATATATATATATATTCCAGTTCAATAAAGAACACCTGAAAGAGTAAGTAGAGATCTCAAAAAATATATTTTTTGTTACATTAACATCATGAGAAAACTGAGATTAACTTGAGATTAACAAAAGAACGTTTGTCATATCGAAATCAGAAGAAGTTTAAGTCAAGATCCAATTTTGTCATAATCACAAGAAAGATAGGTCCGGAGAGAGAAAAATCAAGTCGCAATCTTGAACAACCAATTTTGTTGTGTCCAAACCACAAGAAATGCAAATTGAGATCTCGAGAAAGAACTTTTGTTGTTTCAAAATCAAGTCAAGGGCTCAAGACAACAACTTTTGATGTATTGAAATCAAAGGAAAATCAAGCCTTGATCTCAAGAAAACAACTTCTGTTTTGTCATAATCCTAGGAAAATCCTGTCAAGGTTTTGAGAAAGCAATTTTTGTGTTGTATCCAAATCCCGAGAATTGCAAACTGAGATTTTGAAAAACAACTTTTGTTTTTTTGAGAAACAAATTTTTATTTTTAGATCACATGCATATTAAGTTGGGATCATGACAAAAGAAGACCTCTTAGAGCTCCTGTACAGAAACAGAAAAAGTGAAAAAGCTTGTATTAAGATTCTGAACATTCATTATGCATTTTATTATTCAAAACGTTCAGGATATACATAAAAGGTCGACGTGTTGATATTCAATAATTTCCAAATATTTTCCTAGCACTCCTGAAATAAAACATCTGGAGTGCTGTAGATTCCACAACATATATAATGCAGAACATGGTAGAACTTCTCAGAAGCCCACAATTATTTTTCTCTAGATCAATACCCTCTATTTACACTTTCCTTCAAAATCAAGCAAAACCATGTTTACGACTCAATGTAAGTCTGTAGTAGGCCAACCCAAAAAGTGCACCCTGCATCCTGTTGCATAGACATGTATCTATTAACATTTCGGTCTAGACCCCTTGGTCCCTGCTACATAGACTCGGAGGCACCATAAGTATCCACTTAAATTTATTGGACTCCCTTAAAACCACAAACTCAGTGTTGAGCTGCCGGTTGTCTGAGGCCCCTCTCTCAACACCCGTGTAGTGAAAGTCCTGTCTAATAACAAGACGGACGTGGGCTGGGGCGACGTCAGCTTTCGGATCCGTCTGGTCCGTTACAATGGACTCCTGTCACCGACCCCTCCACCCCGGGATTCGGAGGGAGTGTCTGGATATGAAGGCCAGGGTTGGTGCTGTTCATCCAGGCAGAGAGCGGCCCCCGGGGATTACGCAGGGGCCGACGGACAGACAAGCCGACTGCAGCGCCATGCCGCCATCCACTTTTGAGGAAATGACCCCATGCTAAGTGCTGCCTGACATACTAGAGAGGCTGGTGATAAAGTAATTGGCGAACGTAGAGACTAATCTCACTTGTTGAGCATTTACAGGCTGATCTGAAGCTCAGATAAGCACAACCCAGACTGCTAACCTGCATATCTTAGTCTTGCGCAATCAACCTAAAGACTTAAGATGAAGTTCTGACTAGTAATGACTGAGAACGGTTGAGCAGGCTAGAATTTGAACGCACTTTTTCAGTACTAGACGATAAAAGTGTCGTTAAAGGAATGGTTTATCCAAAAACTCTCAAATAACTCTCATTATTTACAATATTTATTCACCCCTATATCTGTCACAAAGTGGCTGTAGTAATCACATTGTCTTTAATCATAAATCCAACTGGGAACTAACAGGAGATCACATGGATAATAAGCATAGCAAACAATCATGTAAAACATAGACAACACCGAACAAAGAACATTGAACTAAGTGGACATCTTTTTGTCTTGTACAGAAGAAGAAAAAAACAGCATATGGGTTTGAAATCTGAATAAATGAGGACATAAATTACATTTTTGGGTGAACGATTCTTTTAAATGGTCAAAAGCTTACGATAACACTAATCATGCCAAACTCCTGACATATTTAACAGAGGAAGACATGCGGACTGACACGGCTTGTACACAATGTGTATTGAATGAGACAGATGTTTCCGCATCATCATGACATATGGCCAGTCAGTGTTCATCCAGTAGTCATACTGACTGAATGAGTCACTCTCTGTGGCTTTTTCATCCAGGATATTTCACAACGGAACTAGGCTTCGGATTAGAAGAGTGTGAAAGAGTGCTTCCGAGAAAGCAAACCTCATTTTCGTGCTGGCTAAGAAAACAAACACGGAATCGGAAGGGAAAGTGAGAATTGTAAACAAACTGTTCTCTTCTTTTCCGGAATTTTCTTAATTGCACATGGAAAAATGGTTAGAAGAGATCAAACCGATCTTTACATGTGTTAAGCGGCGCCCTCACATATTTAACGCTTGTATTCTTTTTACGCTTGTATTCGTCTTGTTAAAAAGAGGTAATGAAAACAGCCTCGCATTTCTGCAGGCGACATAATCAAAGCCTCATTGGCAGCTCTTTGAACACGTCTTTATTTTTGCACATTGACAGAACAAAGCTTTGCTGGAACCAGCCAGAGTGGCCCACACATCCATTCTGTAATTTATGGATTTGAAAGTCAATGAGTTTTAAAATACAAGATATTCTAAAATTAAACCACATCAGAAAGATGCAGTACATTAGCACAGTTCAGGGGTTAGTAAGCAATATTGAAATGTAATGGAAAGAAACACTGTAAGAAAAATTATAGAAACTCACATAAAAGGTGATAACTGTAATAAAAACTATAACTAAAACACAGATTTCAATGAATAAAATTGGACAAAAAACAATAAACAATAAATAATAAAACAACCAATAAACTATAGTTAAACAAACCCCTCACCCTTTTCTACCCTTTATCCCATGACAACTTTTGACATGCAATCATCTTGCAGTTTCTCACATAAAACAGGTGAACAATCCCTGAGAATTACATCGGAGGGCGGACCTAAACCATATACTGATCCTGGAAAAACATTCCTGTGCGAAAAAGTGGTCCTTGGCATATTCCCTAAACCTAACCCTACCCATAAGTTATCCCTAAAATCAGATGGAAATCAGGTGAATAAAACTGATGTAGAAGCACCTAAATCTGGTTTGTAAGCCTAAACTTGAAATAAAGTGTAAACTTGTCCCTCAAATCTGATTGGTTGATTGGAATGTTGTTCCTGGGTCAACAAAGATGTTGACCCAGGAACATGTTTGTGGCGAGCAGGACGAGTGGCGTGATTGATAATGAGCAACTCCTGCGCGACGCACTGGTTTCGTATCGCTCACGGAGGAACGGAAGCATAAAAGGAGGAGCGATGATCGTGAGAGATACGAGACCAGTATCAATCACACCACCAGCCTTGTGCCGTTCTCCCATGGCCGTCAGCCTCGTCCTGCTTGCCACAATGTTGTACTAGGTTAAATGGGTTCTGCAAAATGTCATTGAGACAAGCAACCATCCAAAACACACCTGCAATGACCTAGCAACTCAGAACACCCTAGCCAACATCTTAGCAGTGTCTCCACGTTTTGTGGGCAACCACCACTCATGATCTAGAGTTATTTATTAAATACAGTTCAAAATGCATTATGTTGCCAAATAAATGAAAAATAATAGGCTATATGATGTGGTTTCTGCATGATTTCCAGTTCAACCAAAAGGGCCCTTATTTATCTTGCCTAACAGACTTGGAGGAGAGACGGCGAGTCCAGGGAAGTGAAACAGACCGCATTGAATCGCTCCCGTTTGACACTAATAAGCAGATAGGTTCTCCAATAAATGCTGGTGACATTTAAGAGCAGTGCCAGCTGTTTGTGGAATCTGTGTGGAGAACGAAGGGAGGAATTAACCGGCTACAGGAGGATCCTGACTCCTTATATATATATATATATATATATATATATATATATATATATATATATATATATACACACACACACACACAAACATACACACACAAACCCACAGAACACCAAGATCCGGCCCTGAATAGCCTCCACTGGCTCAGGTTCCATAACTTCCTGTCCTCCTCTTCCATCTAACCAGGGTAAAATATCCTTTTATTTCTCTGTCCTTCCAGTAAAATCTGGGAAGGGAGAGCGGGAAAGAAAAAAAGGTTGTCAGGAATATATTTTGATTTCATAGACCCTTGTTTTGAATATCCACAAACATCTACAAAGTTACAGAACCACAGGGCAATGAAAGGTTAAAAAGGATAACAAGATCTTTCCCTGAAGAGAACAAAGCATCAGTATGGGATGAAGAGAGAGACAAGAGAGAAGAATGTACACATTCAGTGCGTGTTTGTGGTCTCCGTGCCTCATGTCGTATTCGGTGGGGGCTTGTGGTTACTTCGTTCTGCGAGGGAGACAGACTGACGGCGACCCTACACATGTGGCCCTTACAGTTCGAATTCCTCCTGACCAGAGAATCAGTTGAGAAGCAACCGCCAAGCATTGGCTGAATAAAAATGACTCTTGGTTTAATTTCATTCCTCTTTTTGTATTCTACAGTGCAACAGTCAGGCTCTGGGGGAAAAAAACCCATTCATTTTCTCCAGAGGGGAATTGGATTCGAACGATAACTTGTGAATCGTTTACTGTAAAGAATGTCAGACCTCTCCAACTCAAAATTTTGCAGTTAATTTTATCAGTTGTAGCAACAGTCTGTTAACATGGGTTCAATCAGAAATAATGTATTGAGACAATGGAAAGATGTAGTTCGTTCAGTGATTCCTAGTGGAAAAGCAACATTAAGAATTGATTTTGAAACGTTGTACCAAAGAACATTGTAATAGTGCCTGTCGACTCACATGAACACTGCGAATGATTTAATAGAGTTAGTTTCCCTGTGCTCCCAAATTACCTAAATTTCGTAAATATATTCTTATTTTGTAGTAAACTTAAATATACTGTTTCTATATACATAATCAACATATTTAAATCAATAGTTTTATATTTCTCAATTGTTTTTACTGAATATGTAGTTCTTTCCCTCAATAGCTGTCTAAAAGTCTTTTTTTGTCTGATTTTCAATTGTAAATTTGCATCAAATAAAATTTTTGTAATCCCTTTGTGACAAATGAATGGGGAGAAATACTTCTGGAGCCAATATCGCTGAAAAAGTAGACGGACACAGTTGTATTCTATAGGCTACATTTCCACTGAATCGCTTGTTACATTTTTCCAAGAAAACGTAAGTGGTCTGTATACCAACTCACTATCATGATGCTAGGGTGTCCGGTACAGTTTGTGTTGTCTAGGGTGGTTTTGGTTGTTGCCAGTGTCTGGGCCACTGCTAGTTAATGGGGTGAAAGGTGGTGTTAATTCTTGAAACTCTGTGATATTCTGACCCATTAGTCTATGTGAATTTTTTTATATTTGATGGACTTCTGGGTCAGACCTATGACCAGCTTCGTCTCCATACTGGCGTGATTAATCCGATCTTCAAGAAAAGGAACTGAATGAATATTTGAATGCTACCGATCCACAATCTAATTTCATACTTGTAATGCAGCCTGAATCGTAATGACACCATGTTCGTTTGTTGACCAGAGGAGAAATGGCTTCCCGACTAAGCCTGGTTTCTCCCAGGGTTTGTTCCTCTATTCTATTACCTGGTGGAATTTGGTGTCCTTGCCACTGTTGCCTCTGGCTTGCTTAGTTGGGGGACTCTTAATATTCAACAATGTATGTTTAATCTGACCGTAACTGAGCTGGACGACTACATTACTTTTTTCGGCAAAAATGTCTGCTTTATAGATGAAATGAACTGATTAAATAATAGATGGTCTTTTCAACGGAGCTGAATCAACACTGAACTGACTTAGCTGAACAATGACACTATTTTCTTATAGAGCTGCTTTACAGCCAGAATGAACTCTGTTGCATCGTTGAATCATTTTCCTGTTATCACCGTAAAGCTGCTTTGAAACAATCTGCATTGTATAAAGTGCTATACAAATAAAGATGACTTGACTTGACTTCTAGGCAAAAATCTTAAGTTTGTTCAATTACAAAGTAACCACTCACAATTCATTAGTAGCACAACTTCAGGTTTCATTCATGTTTGTAGCACAACCAGTGTGGGACAAGTTTGGGTTACAGTTTATTTTAAGGTGACGTAGTTACATTGTACTTACTCAAATAAGTACTGAGTAACATTAATTAATGTACTTACTAAAGAGTTATGGTTAGGGTTTGGTTTAGGGTTATTATGCATAAATTACAGCCATTACTAAAGTAATTACATGTAGTAACATGTAACTACATCACCTTAAAATAAAGTGTTACCCAAGTTTGGCATCAAAGTTTAATACTTAGGGTTAGGGGTTTATTTAAATCACTATTCATTATTATGAGTAATAGTGAGGGTGATGATTGCTAATTGTGCACAGCAACAAATACTTTAACCTTGCTCATCTAGGGTCACTAAAGTCTTTGTTTGTCCCTCAATTGCTTTGAAGCATGTTTTCGCATCTAGTTCTCAAATATGCGTCTCATGCTGTCTTGGTTTGGCACTGGGGGCATGCGGGTAAGAAATATGCAGTCAATGTGTCAGAACTGACAGTTAAAACACTGTGACACACCAAGCCGACGGTCGGCCATCGGCGTCAGCTCAGTTTTTGCGGTGTGTTCTGCACCGTTGGCATAAATCAATTTGTACACCCAAGTATGAATGAAAAGTTCTGGGATGTGCTATAAACTATGGACTGTGTATCTTACGTTAATCATCTTACAGTGTCATCTGGCGAACAGGTAGAATCCATTGAGTCCAGTGAGTAAGCATGTGAGTGAGTACTCAGTGCATTTGGATGATTCTGATTCTACAATCTTGATTGATGTGACTGGACCGGCTTTAGGTCTTCAGAGACTCAAACTGCAGTGCTGAGATAGTATTGCAGATAGTTTACACGGAAACTTCTGAACCCTGTATTTCACCTAATTAAAGGAGACCTTTGTGTGTAAAATGCCCATGATACCCTCGTAAAGAAAAAGAATGAAGTCAAATTCTGGGTTTGGATATCTGAATATAAGTGCCATTGACGTAGTATGAGCAAAATTGCATGCAACTGAATCATTTCTCCATGATCCGCTTTCAAACAATTAAAGACCTCAGATCCCACAGAGAATTTTAAATGTACATGTTAGATGAAATTCTGATGTCAAGAAATAAGTAATCACCCCTTAAACCGCACTTTAAATTAGACTTTGGCGCATTTTATAAACTGCGGTTTGTCTTCGATAGTTTGCAGGGATGTGAAATGCAGTGTGAATGCGGCACTTAAGGTGATTTATGTTCGACTTCTTCTTTGTCCTGGCAGTTTCCACACAGTTAAGTGTCTCCCAGTAACCACAAAGTAAACTGGCTTTGTTCGACTATTCTTTTGTTGTTATTTATTACTACAGCGTATCCACAAACCTTGTTGTTTTGTTTCGTCTTTCTGCCATACAGACACAATAATGAACACTCTCAGCTTGGTGAATCATTAATGAAACTTTTCACTCCAATCACAGTCGAGTCGAGAAAGTTCTGCCGATAAACTTGTTAACCACAGGACATTTGCAGAGCATGTCAATGAATTTCTAATGGAAAAAAAAAACACATTGTATTTTGTATTTCTGTAATCGTTTCCGTAATCAGGATGAGGGGTAAATGTTATTTGCAGTGTTTTGGTTTTTGAATTGAGGCTGAGGCTGGGTCATCATTGCTTCCCAGTAGAACTCCCAAACCCGGCCAGACGCTAATGAAAACCTTCCCTCCCCGTTTAACAGCTCATAGATAAAAAAGCGGAACTTGAGAAGGATAGAGACATTGCCAAACTCCCTATCTCGCCCTCTCAGATTTACTCACTTGTGGAACAGGGATCTTGTCTGTCGTTTGAGCTTTGCCATTAAGGGAAAAGCTGTGACAATATTCAAATGGATCAAACTGATTCTTAACTATCACTTTAACTATAACCAGGGTTTGAAATGAACTTTTTTCACTCACCGGCCAATTTGGCTACAAAATTTTTAAGTTACCGGCCATTCAGAACTTCTACTAGCCAATAAATGTATATCATACATTCATTTCTTATTCAAACAAAATACTGTCATTCGGCTATTTTCTCCCTTCCTCTTTCATCCACATCCTAAAGAAATTTAGGATGTTGGAAAATAACAATGTCTTTTCTGTTAACCAAATGCTTTTTAATCCTCGCTATTTCTTCGATGCCGTCATTTGTTGCGTAGTGACGTGCATGTTCAAGTAAGCCAGATATCAAGTGTAGCGTCAGTTCTGGCAGGTCACGTTAGTCAAGCTTGCATCAGTGACTCTCAGCTGATCCACGTCTACCTATAGGAATATGACGCCTATTACTATATAAATGTATAAGCTCCTTCAGTATTATCAGCAGCTATGGCGTTTCTCAGGAGATAATTACCCTCCTCCATCCCCAGCTCCTCCTCTCGCCCAGTCAGGATTTGGCATTTTGATTCCCCCTTGAATCAGACTAAATTCTTGAATTATGTTGTTTCAATTATGTACAAATTGTTTTTGAATTAATGATATCTGCAATACATCCATGCTGGTTCTGTTTACCCTAAGGGGGGTTATTGCTGCTCTCCCTGCTCTTATCCATGCTAGGCTGCATGGAGTTCTTGCCTAGAACAGAACCATACCGCCAATCCTGACAGAAATGCGCAGATTCTGCTCAATAAGCTGTATTTAATAATTCATGATGACTCACAAGTTGAGTATTTGTGCTAAATCTGCGTGCGTAAAGTGAGTAAACATAATAAGTAACACTCCAAATTGACTAGTGAGTTGACAGCGTTACCTGCCACAGTTAATTTTTACCTGCATTTGGCGGGTGTTAATTTCAAACTCTGACTATAACTAAACCCCCAATGGTGGTAGCATCCACATCTAGTTGAATCACTCAGGGGTGGGCCGTAGTTCTGGGCTAGTTTGGCGGCACAGACAGGTGATAATGAGGAGGCTGTCTGCTTTTACAGTAGGGCCGTTGTGGGCCCCATGCAGCGGGACACAAGGACGGCGTAGACCTCGTCAAGGACTACCGATGGGGCAGCAAGGGAGTGATTAAGTTTTTAGGGAGCTGGCGGGCAGATATGGGGGTTAGAGGCTAAAGAGAGGGGATTTATTAGGGCTGTAAATTACAGTCAGACGGCTTCCTCCTTCTCCCTCCCCGCTTCCTTTCCTCTCACCCTCCCTAGCTTCTCCACAAAGTCCTCATAGTTCCTGAACCTCTCCCCAAGTTTAAGGGGGCAGTAGAAAGAGAACCCTCCAGGCTCAAAGGCGTCTTTGTGCACAACAAACCGAGAGAAAGAGAGCGGGTGAAAGATGGATATGAGAAAGAGAGTCAACCATTTGCTTTGACAGATTATTTTGACCTTTGTGAATGTCATTAACACTTCATTCAAACAATCGGGCTTTGTCAGGGGTTGACATATCTCCTAGCTGACCACTAGGGTGTACTTGAGTTAGAGGAGATGTAATACACTGCATGCTGGGTTTTTTTTTTGGGGGGGGGGGGGGGGATCTTTGGAAAGTGAACATTCAGTGAACGTCATCTTTTCATTCGTTAGCTGGACAATATTCCAGTAGCCTTAATAAATAGAAAGTGTAAAACAACACAAGCAGACATTAAGTGCATCCGGACATTTATTTGGCATAATAAATCATAATATTCCATACTCCCTCGCCTGAATCCTGAATAAGCACACTATTTCACATTCAACAGAAAAGTACTGTTGCATAGTGCAAATGCTCCACATTTGACTGGTGTGAATGGGGATAATTGTGGATAAATTCAAAAGCGCTTTCTTAGGGCACATTTACAAGACAACGATATACTAAAAACAGAAATGTTTTTCCTTTTCGTTTTTCACGTACAGGCGACAGTGGTGTCAAAAATCCTAAAATGCTGTATTCTGCTGCCAAGCCAGTTGGCGATATCACTTTGTAAGGAAACACTACACGCCTATAGAATAAACACGTGAACACCTGAAATAAATCAAACTATCCAATGCCACCTATGAGACACAATAGTTTAAGCGACCATTTACAGTACAGTTTTGAACTAAAAAAGGCGTTTTGGCTGTTCATTTACACGACAATTGCATTTGGGGGGCCTGAAAATGACAAATTTTGAAAACGGGTTTCAAAGTTCACGTTTTTGAAAACTATACCGTTATCTCCATGTAAACTACAAAAACGCACATTTTTGAAACCGGTGACGTCATGCACATGCGTATTACGTGTTTAGTCTATACGTGTGTAGTGTTTCCTTACAAAGTGACATCGCCAACTGGCCTAGCAGCAGAATACAGCATTTTAAATTGTTTTTACGGGGGGGATTTTTGACACCGTTGTCGTCTGTACGTGAAAAACGAAAAGGAAAAACGTTTCTGTTTTCAGTACATCATTGTCTTGTAAATGTACCCTAAGATAGCGCTTTTGAATTTATTTTAATTTAGGCTTTTATTCACATATAAACATTGATCTACACACACACACACAGAGCAAATTATAAACAAAAACTCAAATGTGCTTAGATCTCACATGTCAGTCAAGCATGTTTGAGCTTCCATTTTCCATATTTAATATGCTCTATGTACTGTATGTGCATTGTTTTTTAGTCCAAACAATCAGTCAGTCATTTGTAATATGAAAGTAAATGATGACTGTTGTTTTCAGTGCAGAAGAACTACTTCAAATTGTGAGTAGCATTAACACTGATTCGGTGGTGGGACTCAGAACATCTCAAAGAATCGCTAAAACACACAGGAATCTCTTCAGGGTTATTTTTGGTACAGACGTTTGGGGAACATCGTGATGTTGGCAGAACAGTGAAAGAGAGGGTGCTGCACAACAAGTGTTTTGTAGCTTTTACACACAACAAGAGGGAGCTTTATGTTTAGAATAAATGGTTGGTTGGACGGGGCAGGAACAGGGCGATGTACAATGATATATCGCATCTACTCACACCAGGCCTTCCTCACTCCTGGATACAATGTTAAACTAAGACCATCTCACTTCAATGTCAGTTTGTATGGGCTAAGGTATTTAATGTGGACCCACTACTGAAAATACACTTAATAGGGAAGGTCTAAGACCGAGGATATGTTCAGAGATCCTGAACATAGCTCCATACAGCACAGAAATTGCCATCTAAGAGTCCCAGCTGTGTGGTTTGGTGTGGAGGAGAGGTGCCAGAAAGCATTTCAGATATTTTTTTTCTTGGCCTACCAAAAGACTCTCATAGCAAGCCCCAAAAAGCTATTTTGTGCCCATATAGCACCAATGTCTGAGTTTACTGGTCGCATGTTAAGGCAGAATTCATATTCTATTATTGTTAGCTCTCAAATAAAATACAGCACCCTTTCGACTCTATAAAACATGGGTGGGGCTTTAACAGTTTTAAACTCTACTCACAATAAATGAGCTATTTTCGTCTTTGAGTGAACCAAAATCTGTAGCTCAGGGTATTTGATGTCACATCTGTTTTCGCCCACAAAAACAAACTGAGGATATGTCATGTAGTCACATATTTGTATTGTATTTTTATCCAAAATAACTGGGATTTTTCGCAATCCTGCATCACATCACCTTTGGCAAGATTCAAAAACACTGTTTTTTTTATTATAAAACAAATCTGCACAAGACAAGAAATTCATTTGGAAATTTACCTGTATTAGTTCCAAAATTCACAAAACAGCCCAATCTATTAGCTAAGAGCATAAATATTCCCCATAGCCTAATAACCCTGTTTATGTGCATAAATGTCATCATCTAATTGTTTTAAATGCTAAGATTAATAGGAAATTGGCATCAGCTAAGTTTAAAGCCCTCATATCTAACTTTCAGTAAGACATATTATATATCCACTGGTTTAATAGCAGTAAAACGTGCTTAAATTTAAATCTACTGTACATTCCTCTGCAGGACTCTAATAGTTCAGTGCAGCCATTATGTCACCGGTCATGTGATATGTGAACCTGGTAAGTGATGCTCTCCAGTAGTACAGCATGTTTTATCAAAGGGGGCATGTGTTCCTGTGATCTCTCCCCTCGGGGCATTATCACTGCTGTTCCGTGCTCTGTTTTATCAGGGCTGCTGGGGTGGATGGGAGTCGGTGTGGGACGGCTCGGCTCCAAGTGCTAGGCCTGATCTCATGGAGCTATATCAACAGAGATAGTCCTGCAGAGGAGAGGTCGAGAAGGTTTTAGACTGTGTGTGGGACAAAGACATCTCTATGGAAAACCAGCACTGAAATAGATTATCGGTTAGCATTGGGTGTTGTTTCCTGATTTAACATCAAAATAAGGTTAGATTGGCAGTGCGTACTGTAATGTAGAAAGAAAGCTACGAAAATATAACCATACCAAGACTGGATTATAACAATATGGGCAGTCGACTTCAGTGTCTTGCAATGTGAAATGCAATATGGCATCAAACACTTTTATTTGCATTGTTTTTATTAATAGCCATGTAGTTTTCAAAACTTTTCTTTTAGTTTTTATAGTTTTACTGTATATTTAAACATTTATTTTTCACACTACAGGACTATTTAAGTAAACTGCAAAAACAGCTCAGGGTTTGATGACAATGAAGGAAATTAAATTGACTTGGGAGAAAGTAAAGAAAATGGAAAAACACTTTTCTCTGGCTAAGGCTGGTTTCATAGCTAGACATTGATGTAGGCCTATGCTAATTACACAATATTAAATAATATATATATATATTTTTTTTGTAAATCAGACAACTTTTTTTTGGAAATGACACAAGTACAATATTCGCAAACAATCGTATTAGTGTCAAAATTGCTATGGTGGAAATGACAAATAATAATAACATCAAAGTAATTTTAAAAAACGATTTTTTTATTTATTCTTTCTTTTTTTTCTTTTTTTATTGAGGTGGCTGAGAGGGAAATCTGGTTGCATACTTTGCGGTCTGATATAATCTTAAGTCTTCTTTTAATGGGTGCCCTGACTGAGCAGTGGGAGAATAAGGGGTCAGCATGAAACTGGCCAGATGGGTGGGAAAGCTAAGCCTTATGGCGGTGGAACTCAGCAAGATAAGCTGCAGTGTGTCCACTCACCTTCTTCCCTGTGGCACAACCTCAGGGGGGCAGATAAGGGGCTCTTTGATGCACGAAAGGGGGAGAGGACAGGGTAGAAGGGCAGAAAGACAGGATGAGAAAAAGAAGACCTCTAATCTTTTAATTAAGTTTGCGGAATAGCCTTTCGGTGTCTGAGTAAATGTCACTGTAAAGTTCTCTCTAGACTATATACAGCCATATGATTAGAATAATTCAGGTAACTTTGATTTCACAGATGAACTGTTCCTAATGACCTTTTCTAATGAGAGCATCATGCGACTTAATCTGCTAACTTTTGAATGCCCTGGAACCACAGCTTTGGTGGCATTTTGGATTCAAATTTTAGTTTTATTAGTCATTTAAGTATGAACTAATTCAACCTAATATGATCTCAACATATAGAAAATTGTGGTTGCTTATATATATATATATATATATATATATATATATATATATATATATATATATATATATATATATATATAATTTTATTTTATTTAATACTTTAGAAAGAAAATACAAAAATGTATACTTTACTATATAAATATAAAAATATTAACAATGTATGTGTATATGCAATTGGATTATTTTATGTAATAATATTTAATTTGAAATAATTTACAATATTTAAAAGATATTTACAATTATATTGATTATATAAACACACACATATAAAGTATATATAATTATATTTATATATATTTATCATAACTTATTATATATATTGTAAATTATATATAACTTAATATATATATAATATATATAAATATAAATGTAAAATTAATAATATTTACTTTTAATTATTTCATAATATTTAAAAGATATTTAATATTTAATAATAGACTTAATGTTTTTTATACTGTACAAATTGTATATTCTATCTCCTTACACTAACCCTACCCCTAAACCTACCCATCACAGGAAACTTTCTGCATTTTTACATTTCCAAAAAACCCTCATTCTGTATGATTTATAAGCTTGTTTACCCATGGGGAGCTCTATTTATCCACACACACACACACACACGCACGCACGCACGCACGCACGCACGCACGCACGCACACACACACACACACACACACACACACACACACATATACATATAGCTATATTTACATATATATATATATATATATTGCACGGTATTGTTACTATAGTGTATAAAAAAAATACATCCACATGCATTTCCATCCTATTTAAACAATTAAGTATGACAACTAACAACAACCCACAGCGCTAAGAGCTCCCGCCGGATTCCAGCACAGGAATGAAAGATTAGGGTCACAGACTGTGTGTAGGCTAAGAGGTGTGGGGAGAACATTTTTTACAGCAGCGCCACACCAGAGTGTCGGAGGCAACCGGCAGCCTGTCTGTCTCCATCTCTCCAGTTTAATTAGAAACACAACTGTGATATGAACCGCCGCCAAACAAAGACACAGTCAAAGCCCTGTCGATGATGCAAAGTACACCACAACCGCCCTGTTACAGTGCAGAAAGCACTATCTCAAGGCCTGGAAGACAACCTTCACACTGTCCTAGAATGAGCTATCTATGACCTGGCCCTACACGGTACCCAGCGGAGATAGGCCTCTGCTTTTATCTGCCAATGTCATTACTATGGCAAAGGAGAATCGGATTAAGTCTTTTGGAACAGTGTTATCCATAGCAGTGGGATAGGATGTTAGATAAACAGGAGATGAGGAGGATAAAACAACACTGGGGAGGCGGTGTGGTTTAATGAGAGTCTTACAAAAGGAGCCCTTATATCCTTCACTGGGTTTTGCCGTTGTCAATCAGCCAGACTCCTATAAGATAAAAGTTCTACGTTCCCATGACCTGAACTGTATCTAAATCCTAGGTCTCAGTTTGCTCATTGTGGCTGGAAGGAATTGCAAGCAACTCATTGAATTAAACAATTAAAGACTTAAATATAATTTTCTTGTAAAATTCCGAAAATTCTAATAGTTCACCCAAAAATTAAAGTTTTGTCATTATTTACTCACCCTCAAGTTGTTCCACGCCTGTATGAGTTTGTTTCTTCTGTTGAACACAAAATAAGATATTTTGAAGAATGTTTCAACCAGACAGTTGACGGTAGCCATTGACATCCATAGGAAAAATAAAATACTATGGAAGTCAATGGCTACAGTCAACTGTCTGGTTTAAATATTGTTTGACAACCCTCAAGTGTCCTTGAGAATGTTGTAGGCTCACCTCTGTATTTATGTGTATGTATTTTTATTGGACAAATAAAAAAAAAAGCTAAATTCTGATTCAATTCCTATGGGTGCCCAATTTTGCCCACGAAGGACCAATTAAGGAGGTTTTTTTGTGTTCAGGTGGCAAACTTTGGAAAATTAGCCAAGTCTTGTACCACTCAGATTAAGGAAACTATTGAAAAGAATATATATATGTATATATATATATATATATATATATATATATATATATATATATATATATATATATATATATATATATATATATATATATAATTTTGCCCACATTTTTCCCGTAGGAGCCTTGAGGGTTAAAATATATATTTTTTATGTTCAACAGAAGAAAGAAAATCATAGAGGTTTGGAACAATATGAGGGTGAACTATCCCTTTAATGGAATTCTCAATGATCTTTCTTTAAGGTATCAACTTTGTCTCTGAAGTTTCTATAAAATGCCTTTGGAAAGATTTGATGAGAAATGTTTGAGCTAATTTTGAAACACCTGACTTTTGATGTCTGGGCAAATCTGAGCACAGTTTGAGACATTAGTGAGATCTCTTTTTGAAACTCTAAAGGAGAAAACCCTGAGAAGCAGAAGTCTTTCTGGTGTCTTGAAGACACAATAGAGCTAATAAAGAGATCTCATCTGTGATTTCTATTTCCCTCTGGTTAAGATGGGACTGTAAAATATCCATACAAATTGAACAACTGAAAGTACAGTAACTCCATTGACTGCTGGAAGGTTGGTGATTGGAAGTTAGACTTCTTTGTTAAATGGTTACTTCACCCAAAAATGACAATTCTGTCATCATTTACTCATTTGAAAGTCATTCCAAACCTGTATGATTTTATATCTTCTGTGGAGCGTAAATGGTAATATTTTGAAGAATTATGTCAACTAAACGGTTTCTGTTCCCACTGGTAACCAAAGGGAACCAAAACTCTTTAGGTTCCACAGAAGAAATAAAGCCATACTGGTTAGGAAAGACATGAGGATGAGTAAATTATGACATAATATCCCTTTTAAGTAAATCAGTCAAAGAATTTAGTTTGCCAATCATCATTAGAAACCTTCCTGTTGTTGGACATGGATTATGGTTATATGTGTTTATTGTTTTAATACTCTCGTACAGTCAGGGAAGTGCTGTAAACTTTTAATGATGTCCATAGTGCAAAAGAAGCATTTAAGAAATCTTTTTACAGCATTTGTTACTATTAGTCAAACTTGCCTCGAAGTTGGTTCCAGTGGGTTACAAAATACTACAGTTTGATATAGACCAATTCTTGTTTCTGCATGATCTATAGGTTCATAGAAAAAAACACAATTGATAGTATTTCACTTTTTCAGAGCATTATAAACACTTCCACGGTAACTCAGTCTCTTTAATCATTGTTCAAGATGAGCTTTGCGTCAGTCAGCGAGATAAGTTCAAGAGCCAGGACATGTGTTAAGTACGAAGCACTTGTTGTATTTCCTGTTTGGCTACATCCTGTCTCGGACCAGATGATCCTACGCTGTTCCACTTTTATGTCTGATCTCCTATTCCAATCCTCTCTCTCAACCCTTGACCAACCTTTTGCCCCCGTCGTCCCTCTTAAAATCCCGTTACCCCTCACCCAACCAAACAGGAATAATAAACTTGACCCTTCAGATAGCTAGCAGTTCCTGTGGAGAAGTGACCCCCCGAATACGCCGTCTCTCGGTTGCTGCATTCTTCATCCTCCTGATCAGCGCTGAATGTTTACCCAGGTGGAGGGGTCAGATCTCTGCTGGGCTTCAGGGAGTGGATGCCCGGTCAATCTCTCACTTTCTCATTCATCTATCTTTCTGTCTATCTATCTCCCTCCTAGGCGGATGATTCCCGAGAGATGCTCTCTCGTGACCTCGTCTTATCTAGTGAAAGGGTCGTATCAGAGAGGCCATTTGCTTGAATCTAATTTTAAGAGCATTTTAAGCTAATGTTCTTGAGACTTACAATTTACACATGTTACTGTAAATAAAAATATTTGGTAACACTTTATTTTACAGTGACACAATTACACAACATGTGCTTACTATAGCAATAACAGTAAATTATGCATAAGTACAAGTAGCTAACCCTAAACCAAACCGTAACCGTGACTCTATAGTAAATACAATGTAACTACGCCAACTTACAAATAAAGATTACACTTTATTTTAAGGTGTCATTGTTACAGTGTAATTATATTTAAGTAACAAGTAATATTAATTAACTACATGTACTTAGGTTAGGGTAGGATAAGGGTTTGGTTGAGGGTTAATTGCATGCAATTATGCATCATTTATTGTTATTACTATGGCAAGTACATGTTACATATGTAACAAAGACACTGTAAAATAAAGTGTTACCCAAATAAAGTGTAACCAGATATTTATATGAACTTAAGGAGCTGTACTTGCTATACTGATATTTCTGTGTTTGTAACTTGAATTGAAAAAATGTAATGTAAAAATGCCTACGTTAGAATGTGTTAATTATACCTTGTACCACTGTACCATGTAAAAACATAATAGATTGGACAAGTACATGTAATTTTACTGTAAATAATGTAAAAATATATATATATAAATTAGGCAAAAAATATATATTTAAATAGAGAGTACAAGTACTTTTATATTAAAATTGTTAAAATATGTTTCAGTTAAAAGTGAGTAACTATAATTTATACTAAAATAAAACAGTAAAAGCACATTCCCAGTAGTCTGAGTGACATAAAAAAAATGCTGGCTTAAAGTTTTAAGTACAATCAACTTGGATGTTTAAGTCATTTCAACTTAAATATCATTAAACTTACTTGAAAAATGAGTTGAATATCGTATAACTTATTTTTAAAAAAGGTGAAAATTGCTTATTTTGCTGAGTTGATGCAATGTAAAAAGTAAAAACATGTTGTTATAACAAAACGGTGTTTTGTTTATAGTACAGGGTTTTTATGTTACATTTGTGTAACATAAATGTTGCTTAATTAATGGTTTGTAATGCCTGAAACATTATACCACATTTTAACAGTGATTTTTTCCCCAGTGAATATAGTCAGCTATTATCATAAAGTTTCTGGTCAATTGACAAAACAAACATTTTAGTGTAAATTTCAAATATTCCGTTTAAAAAAAGATTCACCCTCCTTTAGTAATCATGTCACTTTTAAAAAATAACATAATATTGTTGCGGTTTCTGGTTGTTTTAGCTGAACGGAACACCATTATTAACGACTAAATCCTTGCACATTCCTCAAGCATTATCATGGTGGGAGGAGACTGATTTCAGCTCAAATCTGTTTCTATTTTAATCACTGCACTTGATGCCTGAACCAGAAGACATGGGAGGAGAGAGAGAGAGAGAGAGAGAGAGAGAGAGAGAGAGAGAGAGAGAGAGGGGGGGAATGACCTGAGAAAGGTGAGAGGTTGGGGGTGATGGTACACTTACGAAATTCATCAATCCAGCGTATGTGAGTCCATGTGTGCATCACTGCCTGGCATGCTGGGAAACCGAGGTCTTCCCGCACTCCCCCAAGAAAACCAACGCTGGACAAGACAAGTCAGCGCTATCAAAGTCAACAGACTGGGACCGAAGACAAAAACACCAGCACTCCCATTCCAGATTATTAACTCATCAATCTGAGCTCTCAGCACACGACCCGATGCGTCCACAGCTGGTTAAAGGACAAATATCTCCTCTCTAAGCAACTTTAAAATCTCAGTCTGTGATTTGCATATTCAAATCTTTTCTTAGGTCAAGTTTCAACCTTGCATGCTCAACAACAGCGCGTAACAATGCACCTACACCCTAAATTGATAGCCCTTAATATAAGAACACATGGCTAACATTTAGAATTTAAACCCTAAGTAAACCCTCTTTGAAGTTGAAACTATCAGAACTGAGAAAGATCTTAAATGTGATATCATCGCAAAGATTCGGCATTTAAGTGCCAAACAATCCTAGATCTATTGATACACGTGTTGTTCCAACCGCTTCCAAGCAGTTGATATATTTAGCACGAGTGTGGAGTTCAAGACACAACTACGGTTTTACAATTAGGGAGGACGAGGTAAGATAATGATGAACGTCCTCCATAATAACTAACGTAATAACACCCAGACATAAATAAGGGCACTTCTTGACACGAATTACAGGAAAAAATTTGTCCTCTGAGATCTCCCCGCGGATAACATGACGACACCGAACGTGTGTTATGTATTGGAAGCGTGAGGTATGTGTTTGTGTGTGTGTGTTTGTGTGTTTAGCGCAGCTTTTTCCCCGAGCCCTTAGTTCCGGCAGAAGGATCGAGAAAGAAAAACAGCCCTGTGTCTTGTTGCCGGACTGGAGTGGCGCACACAGAACACATGGTCCCAATTTCACGGCTGTGGATAGAGAAGTGCGGGCGGATGCGGGGGCAGGAACAAGCATGCAATCTGCAGGCATTAATACCTCAGTAATAGTCACATTTGCTTAAAACCAGGAAACCGTTTTTTCTTTCTTCAACACACACACATTCACTCTCTCTCTCTCTTCAAGTGGCTGAAGTGCAGCAGATTGTGCTAAACAAATATAATGCAGAGAGACGAGCCCATGTCCTGTTTCCTTTGCGTACCTGCAGTCTTAATGAGTGGCGTTACAGTAAACCGGACATGTGCTTTAGGACTCGCACGCGTCTGGCCCAGGACAGGAAACGTTCCTGTATTCCCAACTGCAAAGGGCTGTTCTGGGAAAGTTGACGGACAACTTGAATTTCAAAACTGCGGTCTCGGAGACCAGCGTGTAATTACCGGACAGGAAGCTGCTTTTACCCAGGGTTTTGTGTTTTCCTGCTGGTGTAACCACAGTGCCTAGCCCTGGCCTGCGTCGCAAGAGCGTTAAAATGGATTTAAAGGAGGTCAAATGACAGGATATGATAAGGGCTTTAGTGCCTGTGAGGGTTTTAATAAAATCCAAGCCTGAGCTTTGAACTGTGTCTCAATTATAACCTATCAATGATTCTCGAATGGGCCCCGGGGTCCCACTGGCTTCTGTGTAGTATTATGGAAAGCATGACTTCTGGGTAGAAAACACTTCAACTGTGTGGATGTAAACAATACAGCAGGAACGGTTCCAGGATAGCGTGACTGGGGGGCATTACGAAAAAACTTGGAAGGGCAGCATTAAATTGCAATTCGATTATATTACGTTTTAAAACACTCGTAAGTTACTTGTTATCGATTACATGATTAAATGTTATTTACACAATGGCAGTTAATCAAAAATAAAGAAAGTCTTCTAGTTTTGTGAAACTAGAAGCAACCAGCCACTAGTCAGGTCGTTCAATGAATGCCGTTTCCACACAGGGATAACCTACAGAACATAAACATTTGCTTACATGAATCCTAAGAACATGTATGTTTGCAATAAATATGTATATATGCTAAAAGTTTGCTAATGACATGCACGTTTACTAACATGAATGCTAAGAACATGTATGTTTGCAATAAATATGTATATTTGCTAATAGTTTGCTAATGACATTCACATTTACTAACATGAATGCTAAGAACATGTATGTTTGCTATCGTTTAATGAGCATGTGCTAACAGCTTGCTGAGAACATGTATGTTGGCTACCATGTACGTTTGTTATGCAAGAACAGGCACGTTTAATAACATAATGCTAACTTGTATTGTGTCAGCTTCTTTAAAACCATATATTTATTACACTGAAATTTGAGGTGAGTACGCCATCACTGCTCATTTTAGTACATTCTGGATTTCTGTCTGTCCTATTTATTATTACAGTACATAAAGCCAACTTTTGAGCGGTAAAGCTGGTGCTGCCAGTTTAGCGTAGCATATGAGAGGAGCCTCGAGTTTCAAAGAGGTCAGATAAGCTTGTCGAATGAGGTGCACACAAGGTTTTGTTTGATCCTCAAACATCACCACAAATATCAAAGCAACTGCCCACCCCTGCAATTTGGAGCCAGAAGGCAAGACTTACATGCATTTTCATCTACAGCCATGAGACACTGTTATTATTTTCAGGTTAAGGCTTTCTAACTACATCTCTGTGTCATGGAAGTTATTAATTACAGGATACGAATGTGAATAGGTCTACAGTGTGGACGTATAAAGGTTATATTGTCCATAATAAACAACATGTGACCTGCGGAATTGAGAGGAAGTGCATAATGTAATATACCTGCATTACAAATTGTTTTCCTATAAGTGCTAATTGCATTAGCATGAACTGAAAAGGCATGGTTCATGGTTCATCTGTTGATTTCTTTTTCCTCAGGTGCAGAAAGTTCAATCATATGATGCTGACCCCCTTTTGGCAGGGTGATGGGTGAGGGCCAGCTTTCACATACGGAGCCCAGTGATGAGAGCCAGCATGGGGGTAATTAAAACAAACTGCCAATGCTTTTTTAGCCTGAGCCAAACAAACGCCATCAAGTGTGGTGCTCTCGAGCATGTTGTTGGTTGCCGGCGCCGCAACGAGAGGTGACAGTTGGGCTAGTGATCGTGAGGACATGCTAGACTGTCAGATTCACATGAGACAGCACACAGTATGTTTGCTTAAATGCTCAGACAGAAACCGTGTCTTCACCTTAAGATGTGTTTGCTCTGGCTTTGGTTCAACATTAATCTTATTTTCTCACACTCTGCTAGAAAGCCATGGCTTTTGTTAAAGGGGGAAGGATGAAATCTTCCAGAGATGCACTCAACCTGTTCACCACCTAGCTTCAGCTGGACGGTTGGCAGGGTGTCAACTGTCTGGGCCAATTTTGTCTATAGACTATAGCTGGAGATGCTAACAGATTGTGTCAGCTTCTTCAGCACTAGATTAGAACACAAGCATATGCTCTCACAAGCTAAAAAAAAAAGTTTCCACAGTTATACAGAACATGCACATTTGCTAATATGGATGTTAAGAACATGTATGTGTCACGATTAGCCACTCACTCCCTGGGTTATCACGGACTACATTTCCCATCATGCACCTCCCTGGACTGATTACATCAAACACCATACACCTGCACGGCGCTGATTACACACACCTGCATCTCATTCACACACACACATATAAACATATAAACCACTTCCAAGCACCACACCAGTGCGAAGTCTTGACTTTCCTGGCTGTCATTCTGAGCGTTTATTGCTGTGGATTATTTATTGCCTTGACCTTGGACTGTGTACCCCGTTTCTGATCGTTCTCTGCCAACCTCGACTTGGATTGTTACTGGACCTTGCTTCTCGCCACCTGCCCCGACCATTGCTTGTTATCTGGTTTATCTCTGCCTTGTCTCCATTGCCCTGTTTGCTTTTGTTGATCCCTGCCTGTTTGACTACTCTATAAATGCTGCAAATGGATTCCCTAGTGTCTGCTGCTTCATTACAGTATGATAGCTTACATGTTTGCAAAAAATATGTATATTTGCTAACAGTTTGCTAAGCACATTTATTAACATGAATGCTAAGCACATGTATGTTTGCTAATGTTTGTTATGAACATGTGATAACAGTTTGCTAAGCACATTTATTAACATGAATGCTAAGAACATGTATGATTGCTAACGTTTATTATGAACGTGCTAACAGTTTGCTAAGAAAATGCACGTTTGCAAACATGAATGCTAAGAACACGTATGTTGGCCATGTATGTTTGTTAACTTGTATGCAAAGAACAGGTAGCCTACGTTTAATAACATGAATGCTAACCTGAATCATCAACGCTATCTCACGACCAATTCGTACAAATTTGTACGATTGATTAAAAGGTGGCTAATTCGTACCAATTCATACGACCTCACTCGTACGGATTCGTACAATTTGTCTAAACCCACGTGATGGGTAGGTTTAGGGGCGGGGTCAGGGGTAGGTCATTCGTATGAATTCATTCAAGTTTGGCAACTCATAAAATATGTACGATTTAGTAAAAATCGTACAAATTCGTACGAGTCAGGTCGTATGAATTGTTACAAATTAGCCACCTCGTAAAATTCGTACGAATTGCCGTGAGATCGGGCTGGAATCATCCATCATACATTACACGAGTTTCTCTAAAATCAGGCGACTCTGATGTCCAAAATCTGCAGACAGTCTATTAGCCTACTTTCAGCAACTAGCATTGACTCCTCCAGACTGCAAATTAGAGTCAAAAGTGGTTGTAGTGTATTACACCCTTAACTAGTGTGAAAAAAGGCTACATTGCTATTTGTCAAGTATTTTCCTTCATTTTTAGTCAGTTGGTTCATTCAGTTGGTTTAGAATAAATCAGAAAGTAAAGATGAGTCCCTGTGTCCACTACTCTCCTAGAGGTCCCTTTCCATTACATTCATTTTAGTGAATCGTTTTGTTCAGACAATCTAAATTAATTGGCGCAAAAAGATTTGAGTCCTTATGTTCACAACTCTCCTAGAATATCTTTTCTCTTTAGTGACTGGGTTCATTTAGATGGTTCAAAAATAATTGGTGCAAAACATATTTGTTTCCCTATGCCCACTACTCTCCAAGAATGTACTTTCTCTTTTCACTGGTTTACTGAATCAGATCATTCAGATGGTTTGATATGGCTTGGTTCATTAAGATTCAATTGATACCCCATTCACAGCAGTATACACCAACTTTTCAATAAAAGTTATATATTGTCAGGGTGTTTTATATTTAAACGGTTTAAATGTTTAACTTTCAAACAGTTAAAGTTATTCAAATCAAGCTTTTAATGTTGTTTATGTCTATGTGGTGTTTTAATATGCTTTAAAGGTACAATATGTAAGATGTTTGTAATAAAATATCCAAAAATCACTTGCACAGAGTAATATATCTCCTGCAGTTGTGAAGATTTTTAATTTCAGAGAAATTCCAATTTTAAATAATGTCTCGTCCCTGTTCATTGTCGCCTGTCAATGACGTAATATCCGCGTTATCACAGGTTTCCGCTTGTGCTGCCATAGTAACCATGGCGACAGACACGGACAACTACGTTACGTCTAGCGGCACGCTCACGCTGTTGTTGTTTCGTTCAAACATTATGGACCATGGCCAGCAGACTTTGGGACAAAAGGAGAAATAAAACGAGGATCAATATCAGCGTTTCGAGATGCCGAGAGCTCCGCGTCCGCGACTAACTTCGACTTAAGAGACGCCGCTCTTGCATGTACTTTATTTGACAGGTGAGCAAATGTACATAAAACGAATCAAT
The DNA here is from genome assembly GCA_030578275.1 of Meda fulgida. Taxonomy (NCBI): domain Eukaryota; kingdom Metazoa; phylum Chordata; class Actinopteri; order Cypriniformes; family Leuciscidae; genus Meda; species Meda fulgida. Next base: position 22,825,677 of record CM060636.1, read on the forward strand.
GTTATATAGCTCAACATGATGAAATGTTAGAATATGATCAGTATGCTATTCTAATTTTGATCTAGCTTACTGCTTGTCTCATATAGCCAACAAACTAACACATAGAATAACATTATAACTTTCAACACACTCAAATGCAGTTTAGTATGATACTGTAGGCCAAGTGAAACAGCACTGCGTTCCTCACAAGTTTAATTTGTCAAATAAACTGACCTGTGAGTAATTCAGCACTTGCGGGTAGTTCGGTAGAATGAAATGTCCTCATTCCTTTACATCTGCAGGACTCGGGTGTGGCGGTGATATCTCTCTCATTAGCAACTGCGCCATCTTTCATTCCACAGTCATGTTAAAAAGCATCAATGTATTCACTCATCCATAAACATTATTAGATCCATCGGCATGAAGACAAGTTCCATAATTTCGCTTAGCATCATCAACCAACGCCTTTGTTATTGTAAGAGGTTAGCAACCCCTAGCGGCGAAGAAAATTACATATTGTACCTTTAAGATAAAACCATGTACAAATTTATAAGTCAACACCATTGCTGAGTATTTTCTCCTTAAAACTGCAGTGAACCAAAGACAGTCTCAAAAACGCGGTTTGAAATCGCAGGTGTTTCTGACATCCCAAACTACCTTGTAACCAATCACATCAACATGTGATCATCAACGAGTGAATCTCTGAGCTGCTGTGAGTGAGTGGAGGCGGGGCCAATTGGCATATTCATGGAACCGCGTATACTAAATGATGCAAGGTTTACATTCAAGCTATTTTAAGGCATGAAGAAATTTATTTTCTAGGAAAAAACATTTAAATCTGTAATTTTGGTGCTCAAAGATGAGTTTTAAGGGATAGAATTATTGACTACAAGGGGACTTCACCTTATAAACTAGAAACACACACAGCTTCATCATTTTCAGAGACCCTCCTCAGCCTGAAGCGAAACATTAACAGATAGCGGGAGGCAAACGGTCTCAATCCAGCCACACTGTCCCTCATTGTTCAGGCTCTGAGAGGCCATTAGGCTCCACAGAGGGCCGTCAGAGAGGCTCTTTCTCTGTGGATGGAGGGGTGCATTGGTAGAGGACAGCTCTGAGAAGGGCAGCAGTGTCCTGGGCAGCAGGCCTCGGCTTTGATGGGGCCAAGTCAGGCTTTGGCTGCATTCCTCGCATGTCTTTCTGGTTTCTCTAGCACATTACGACCTCCAGTCTAAACAAACAAGCTGCTCTCGAAGGCCCAAACCCTACCCTAAAATATAGGCCTTCCATTTTTAAAAGCAGGAACACTTATTCTTTGTTTCCGTGCCCACAGCCAAAGTTGTTCCACATGTCCCTGTTTCTAAACTCTTGTCACTTGCCACATTTTGTATGGAGATGTTCACCTCGGATGATGCTGAACTGAAGAGAAAGACTCGCTGTGTAAAGTTGGTGTGGCCACAAAAGGTAAGGCCACAGAAATTCAATGCACACTAAAAGTGTTTACTAGATTGTTTTTTTTCTCTAAAAAATTCTTAACATTTCCTCCCATTTGGGTTATTATGCCAAGATGGTGGCAAATTTCATTTAAAAGGAGAAACTGAAATGGTTTTATAGCCCATCTGGAAAAAATTAATGCATTCACAACTTTGAAAAACAAACTAATTTCTCATAGAGTGAGTACTAAAACAGGCAAACGCAATGACTTCAGTTTAACTCGCAAACAAAAGAGCCAACACAAGAGAAGCAAAATGTATTACAATAATGTTTAAAGGTGTCAACACTAAGGCAAAAACAACTTTTATACAATTGAAGTGAAGGTATAATTGGCCATGCGACTTTTGTAAGATTTTCATTAATTTTTTTATTTTTATTTTATAGTTCTAAATTGTTTTATATTATATTATACTTACAATACAATATAATTGTAAATACAATATTGGGCATATTTCTAAGTGATATCATTAAACCAAACCCTGAGGCAGTTTTGCACAAAGGGGCAATGACTGTGGTTTAATACCCTCTGATGGCTGACTGCAGACCCTGAAAGAAGAGACAAGAGGGGGGAAGCCAATGAACCGTCCCTGTTTTTAGTGGAGACAATGACCTGAAACAAACCTTATGAGTGACATGATGAATAGTGTCATCATGACCGATAGTGTCATTCTCCAAGGGTAAGGTTGTGAGAATGGTGAGATTGACATTGCCCGTTTGTGCAGGCCTAGAACATGATCTTTCCATCACTTTGACCATCAGAAGACCAGCCGCAAAACTGTTTTTAGATCAGCAGGCAAAGGGAAACCTAGTATATGAATAGCTTTTAAGGGATTCTGTAATATCTTGTTCACCATGGTTACACTTTATTTCGATAGTCACTTCAGACATTCTACTAACTATAAGTAACTTTTCAACTACATGTCACAGTGTCTGGTTGTGTTCCCTTGTCTATCACTAGAGGTCCTCGTTCTCACGGTGTACTTCACATTTCACTTCAATTCCCAGCATTCTGTCTGTCACTGTCACTCATCAGTTCATTGCACTCAGCTGTTCCCCGTAATCATTGTTCCCAGCTGTTCTGTGTTAGTCTTGTTAGAGTTGTGTATATATTCCCTGTCTTTGTTAGTGTCTGTTACGGAGTCTTTGTTTAATGTCCTAACACTTCTGTGCCTTGCGTTTCCCTGTTTGTGTTCTATGTTTTGGATTGCCCTTATGGATTTTGGACCCCTGCCTATATGACAACGAGTTTGGATTACCCTATTAAATAAGATACTGCTTTTGGATCTTCCTGTTACCCGTGTGTGTATCGTGACACTACATGTCAACTAACTGTCATGAGAGTATTAGTAGGCTGTAGTAGACTGTCAGTAGACTGTTAGGTTATGGTTAGGTATTAGGGTTCGGGTTAGGAGAACAAGTTGACTTGTAGTTGCCAAGTTACTTAGAGTCAATAGAATATCTGTTGGGGAACCAACAAAATAAAGTGTTAGCAAGATATTAAGTAGACAGTACACTAATACTCTAATGAGAGTTAGTTGACATGTAGCTGAAAAGTTACTTATTGTTAATAGAATGTTTAAAGTGGACTATCAAAATAAAGTGTTACCAAGTATATCGCAGGAAATTGTATTTTATAATACAGTATATCGCAGCCACCGCACTAGCCATTATTTTTAATTGAAGGAGACAAAGGTGTGTTATCCAAGCATTAAAGACAAGGAAAGCCCCTTATACTTGGGAGCGGCCACGAATGAGGCGTTTCTGGGTGTTTCTCCCTCATATCTGCTTTAAGATCTTGATAAATTGTGGTATTTCTTTGTTGTTTAGAATCCTGTAATTCCTTTGTCTTTTACGAATTTAGTAAAGAACTCTCTGTCTCGTCTTCTGTCCAAACATACCGCGCCTTCTTTAAGGAATGATCGAATTTTACGTATGCCAGGTGACCTGTAAAAGTGAAAAAAAAAAAAACATTTCCAGTGCAGTTTTGCAAAATATTCCTTTTTCGAATTGATTGAAAAACCACCTCATGCCGAAAATAAAACCTTTAAAAAAAAAAAATCCATTGGGTGTATTTTCAATTTTCAATTTCAATTTGCGCAATTTGAAGGGTAATGGAAACGCGGCTATTGTTACTGGCATTCATTTGGAACATTTGAACTATTAAAAAAACATACTATTGTCCAGTCTTGGGGGTAACACATTACAAGTAATGCGAGGGTAATCAGATTACTTTTTCAAGTAACTAGTAATGTAACACATTACTTTTATTTATAACAACTTTTTCAAATAAGTAATGCAAATTATTTTGTTTTCTTGCTGAAGCAAGAGTGTTGTACTTTCTTCCTCTGCATCCTATTCTTCTGCGATTCAAAATGGCAGCACAGCTGAAAGGTTTGTTTGAGTTGCGCCCTCTTTTGTACAGGTGAGAATTTGGATTTCCTTCAGCCTGAGGCTTATTTATTTTACTTTTTATGTGAAAGGGCCTTTGCATTTAAGCCCAGCCCAAATGAGAAAAATAATGCAAAGGTAACAACACATTACTTTTGAGAAAAAGTAACTAAGTACTTTTTGCAATATTGTAATTAAGTAACTTTCCCCCTCAGTGCTGTCTGTAAAAATACTGCTGCCCACTTATGAATTGGAAGAAATACAAAAACAGTTGTGATTTTTTGCATACTAATGCTGATTTTTCAGAAAACACTAACATTGCAGTGCTGAAACTGTTTGTTTAAGCGTCCTGAGCAGCCTGACACAACAACCAATGGTGTGATTTTGGGGCGGGACTAATGACCAATGGCAGACAGGAGAATATTCGAAAAAACTTGTAAACAGATACTTTAGAATAAGATTTTTTGTTTGGTGATGCAAAAATTACTCACTCCACCTTATTAGAAGAAATTAAACAAACTAACAATAAGCAAAACTGTCACTGTCATATTAATTTTACGTTTATATTTGGCATAAAACATGTTTGACAATGATGATGGAACTTTTTCACTTTCATATTCCTTTTTCATTCATTATGAGCTATTATACATGTCATTTTATCTGTCTTTCTCGGTCTGCACAAAGCGCATATTTGCATGCAAATGGCAGCATTTTAAGTTAAACAAATAAAGACATTTACATAAAGCTAGGCTAATGAAATCTTGCTTTGTTTCTTCAGGTTTTCTGAGGCCTCTTTTCCTTTTGTTTCTGTCTAACATTCTTACCACCTCCTGTCGGCTAGCTTCCGCTCCTATAGCCTTGAGGAACATCTATATTGTCTCTCCGTCTCAATCACGCACACACAGTCTCTTTGTCTCTCTGTCCATCAGGTTCAATTCTGAAGCAAGTGGTACTGACATCTATGTCTCTCTCACACACTCTCACACACACACACACACACACACACACACACACACACACACACACACACACACACACACACACACACACACACACACACACACACACACACACGTCTGTCACACTCTAGTGATTTCAAGGAACCAGCTGCAATAAAACTGTCTTAGAGCTCACATATTAATCACTTTTCCTATTTGGGCTTCATGACTAAATCAGTGTAATGGAAAATCAACAAGCAGAAATTAATTACATTAATTAACGAATCATATAACAGGAGTCTAAAAAACAGTTATAGTTTCCTAAATGTTGCCCAGTTTTCTAGATTTTTAACCTTTTTTCACATTTTAGCACAGTTTCGGAGAACAATAGGTACAAAAATAATATGATGAAATATGAGAAATATTTTAAAGGAGATATATATATATTAAACATAGTTGAGTTCCAAAAGTCTGAGAGACTATATTGAAAATGTAGGATTCCAAAACAAATCATGGAAATTTGCTCATATAATAATTAGTTTAGCTAATTGAAAGAATGTGTAATTGTCGAATAATATTATATATATATATATATATATATATATATATATAATATTTATAATATATTGATAATAAAATCAAATTGTGCCATTAATCATGTGAAGTCCTTGTACAGACTGTCATACATTCTTGAAGCATTATTCTCAAATCATGCTAGATAACTTGACCATCAGGTTATATAAAGATAATTATATTAGCGTTCACACCAGCGGATGATATCATTCTGTTTATTCTAAGTGGGTGCTTGTCTGTCACTTTAAATGCTCGAGTTCGTTAAAGCAGGATGGATTCTGATTGGCTGTCAATATTTTTATGCTTCATCAGCTAACTGGATAAAATCGTTCTGAAAGTGATTCCAAATTTCCAATGTTATAATTTCTCCGTGCCATTTTTGTTATAGCTGTGGTGTGAACTCTGCTATTCTTTAATATTGAGACCGATTTTTATAACTATAACTATATCTTTATCGTTATCTTTATAGTTATCGTCCTTGGTGTGAACGGGCCTTTACACAAACTCATGTTCATGCAGCTTGAGCACTGCTTTTATTACTAAAGAGGACAACTTACCAAACAAAATTATATATAAAAGTAAATTTTTGGATAAATGGGTGGGAAGGAAGAGGCTCTCAACAGCATCAGATAGTGACCCGCCCCGGTCCACCCACACCAGCAAGGAGCCCTAAACCCTCTCATCAACAGCTATATGACAGGCCTCATCCCACAGAACCACGATTCGGATTGACATCTCAATGAGGGGGCCGGTGCCAGTCTTTTACAAGCGCCATTTTACGGCTGTGCTCTTTGTCCTCTACCCCCCACTCCACCCCACCGGGTAGAGACCAGTCCTTTCTTTTTCGGAGAGAGAGAGAGAGAGAGAGAGAGAGAGAGAGAGCTACGACGGGCAGATACAGGGAGGGCCTCTCGTCATGCCCCACTGCCCCTCAATTGGTGTCTGAGTCATTGCCCACAAAAACTGGCTTGCTCCATATACCTCATTTTTGCATATGAATGAGCGGCCCATTGTCCGGCCTTAAATGCACATTAAACCTGTCTGGAAACAATCGAAAGGAGGCGCACACTTTTTCCCCACCTTAATAAACTAATTAATTGGACATATGAGATTTAGGAGAGGAAGAACATATTGGCGCTGTTTATTCCAGTGCTTCCTTAACCGACGGCAAGTGTCCCACATAAAGGAAAGGATGTTTATAGTTCTGCCAAGAGTAGCTCAGTGTTTTTGTACAGAGGCCAAACTGAGACCTCTGGCTTTTGTCTACATAAGAGGGGCTGAACAGACCCATCCAGCCAGGCAGACCGTTGCCGAGACACTTTCGTCGTGTCTTGCCCTGCAGGCCTGCCCTTTGCTCTGGCCTGGAGAGCAGACACTGGAGATGGGCCGAGCTCAGCCAAACCAGGTCAGCTAAGATCTGAGAGAGAGCAAAGTGCATGTCCAAAAAAGAGTGATTAGAGATATCAATAGGCATTTGCATTGACTCACACCATTGACTTGCTCTGGTCAGCTTTCTTGTCAGCCTTGTTCGGCCGTGTTGAGTATTGTTGGTTCACTTCATCCACACAGAATCTCAGACAATATATTATGATTGATGCAGGTGTGTAAAGTTCTACAACCCAAATCCAATCTGTTTTAATGCATCCAGAAATGAAAACTTTGCCATACTTTAGCTGCCGTTTTGTCATCCCAAACTAATTTGGACAAGATACTTTTCACTAGATACTTTGAAAAAGGTTTCAGTTGTTCTGCCCATATACAGTGAAATTATTGGACAAATGAATGGGGTCTAAAATTTCAAGTTTTAAAGCTCATATCAATTCTGAACAGTGATGAACATCAAATGTGTCTGTCTATGCATGCACCAAAACTCAACTAGCACCAAAACTCAACTAGGAAACCTCATTGGTTCTCGCACGACTTGATTGAACGTATCAATTCAGAAGACAATACACCAGGTAGTTCCTGCTACATGTATGTCCTTTTTTCAGCTTGAAAGTTTTGGATCCTATTGACTTTAATAATAATTTGGACATAAGCTGAAACATTCTTCAAAATATCTTCTTTTGTGTTCTGCAGTTATGAGTATGGAATGACATGAGGGTGAGTGAATGGTGAAAGAATTTTGGACGAACAAACCCTTTAAATGAGGGGTTCTAAATTATACGCCTTTCCATGATGTGCACAAAGATTCAAAGACGGATAGTTAAACATGGAAAGGGAATGCTTCGGATACCCTTCATCTGCGTACAAAGCTAAAAGAGGACCAAGACTGAGAACATCTAATCTCTGGTTTTCCTGGACCTTTTCTCAGAGTTAGCGGTTTTGCTAAAGTACAGGGCCAAAGATGTGAATGTCAACAGTCCAGACTGGACATATAGAATACAGAGTTTTTATAAGTGGCTTTGCATCTTAAAATCCAACAAATAGTCATTAGCCCTGCATTTTTCACCTCCTACAGCGTGATCTGCAAAATCTACTAAATCTGCCATTGGCCTTTCTGAAGAGATTTCTGTAAAGATGTGAATCATCAGAGCAGCTAGTCTCCAGCTAATTTTTGTGGCGTGCCCCATGTTGGGCTTTGTGTCCTGGCTCTAACTGCTTGGCTACATCCCACATGCAGAGGTCCTTTAGGGCTAGCGTCCCAGAGGGGGACTCCATCCCTAGCCTCCAACAGCCGTCATCTGCCCAGTGGGGTTTGTTTGTACTCGCTCCGAGCAGGAGCTCAGCATTTCTCCTTACACAATGTCCGGCCCTGCCGATTCGGGGCTCGGGCCAAGATGCCCTCAGCGTCGTATGGTAAGTTAGGAGCCCCGGGGACCTCTTTGTGGAGCTCCTGACGGCCCAGCTGCGCATGAGATTCCTCATCTTTCGTGTTCATTCTTTTAATTAGACAATCTGAGAAGTAGCTCTCAGAGGGACACCTCCACCTTCTCAAAAAACCCTGCATGCACAGAGAGGTGGCGGTCGAATGTGAGCCCCAAGCTCATATACATAATCTTGCCACATACCTCCACCCCCCCTCCACCCATCCTCATTTCAATAGGGCTCCCCTTCTTCACCCCACAGATACTCAAAAGGAGCCCACACCTCCCATTTCCAGGAGCCTGTGGGCGCAGTGAGAAAATGAAGACCTCTGCGCCCCTCCAAATCCCCAGGAATTTCTCATTAAGAGCAGGTCCTGGGCTCCTGAGGACCCCCGGGTTCCCCTCCGCACCCCCCGCTCCCTCAAGAAGTCGACCCTCTCGCCCGACTAGAATGGACTACTCCAGTCCACTTTGTGTTGGGCGGCTGTTTCCCTGTGTGTGTTATTCATCTCGCTCCCATTCTCCCGGCACAAGAGGGTTTCCCCGCCAATGGTGCTTTGAAAGTCCTCAAGACTTCCTCTTCTTTTCACCACATTTTTTTATGTGTGTGCATGTGCGCAAGTCAGTGTCCGTAATGAAAGGCCCGGGCTCTGGATAGCACAGAATAGGGGTAATTGAAATCACTTTTTTTTTTTTTTTTTACGGTCTCCCATGATAGGAAGCGGGAGTTGCTTCATCAGGACAGTTCTGAGGTTTTGTGCCTTGCTTGGCATTCAGCTACAGGCTGTTTTATTGACGGGCGAGTTCTTGGGTGAGGAGAACAAGAGTGTACAGTAGTGCGATGCGAGCAGGAAGCAGTCAAGAAAAGTTATGCTTTTATATCTCTGTGGCTTACAATCATATCAGCTCAATGCTAAGTGTTAAATGAGTATGTTTAAACAGTATGAACAATATTGTTAACATAAACTGATAAGATAAAAGTAGATCTTAGCGAAGAAGTGGGAACTCCCTGTAAGGAGATCGCAAGAAAATTAAACAAATTCTTTGAATAAACATCAATATATGATGATCGTGTAAATTCTTATAAGTAACAGTTTTCACTCCAGAATCATTGTAGTGCGGCCTGCAGGTATTAAGTCTATGAAAGAGCGATTGACTCCATCTAGTGGAGAGAATGACTATCTGCCTGAATGCGAGTCCATTTGAAACTCGCTCGAAATCCTAACCCAACACAAGACAGGACGTAACCCTATTCAAGAGCTTAAGACATCATTTGTTACAGTCAGTTGGATCAAGTGTAGCATGCAAAATATAATTTCCTCATTCACATGAAGTCAAATTACAAGTCCAAACTTGAATTGTTAACTGTATTATTGTATCATTTACATTCCTCGGACAAGAAGTGAGGAGTTTGGAGTGCATTTAGTTTGTGTATGTCTTTGTGCTGCAAATTTACAGTCTTCGTTTACACAGGATGCACAATACAACTTTGAGTGACCCATTTATGTTTCTCAACCACTCATGGTTTTACTTGCCAATTCATGGTATCATTCAAGACACTGGGCTGTTTAAAAAGTTGAGTAAGGGAGGATGTGGAAATGAAGAAAAGCAGTGAGACAGATAGAAAGCAGGAGAGAGCTGTCACAAATGAAGACAGCTGTCAGCTGGTATGCATAGCAGGGCTCAGAGGTTAAGGAGGAAAACAACGGGGGTGGACAGTGGAATCTCAAACAACAGGAAAAGACACACAGACTCAGACACACGGGCCTCCGGAACTCTCTTTGAGAGATGGATGGGTACAGCCAGACACCTTCAGTAGATCAGCTGGTGTACGGTAGCGTAACGCACAGGATAGCCTCTACTCATCAACACGAGGACACCTGATGGCCCTGTCCTAAATGCCACTTCATATTTGTGGTGGGAATGCCACATAGACTGTTGGGAAGTAGTCCGATCCTTCAGTCCAGACTTCGCAAAAAGAGAAAAAGAATCATAAAATGTTAAATGTATCAATACGGTGCTGTAGACCTGCATGGACATGCATGAGCAAATGCAAATCCACATCAAGTATATAATTTGGAACAGGGCCCAGGGGAGGGGCTTTCTTAAATTATTTCGTTGAGTTGTGCTGCCCTCTGCCAGTAATATTTGTTAATACATTTGATGGTTTGTTAAAGTCCCCCTTTAGTCAATATTTGTATCCCTGTAAACTCGTCTTTGATCCCCCAAAATGACATCGATTTTTTTTAATTATTCCTTCAAATAAAAATGATTCCTTAAAAAACAAAATTCTTCATGCCTTAAAATAGCTTGAATGTAACTCTACACCCTTGCCTCATTTAGTATACGCAGTTCAATGAATATGACTATGAGGCTATCTTTGGTTCACTGCAGTTTTAAGGACAAAATACTCAAGCAATGGTGTTGAGTTATGGATTAGCACATGGTTTGTCTTAAAGCATATTAAAAACACCACATAGACATAAACAGCATTAAAAGCTTGATTTTCACCACAGGGGGACTTGTCAAGTACAAGTATAAGCCTTCAATTAAAGTATAATGTATAATATTGCTTTAATTAATGTAATGATATAGTCTACTGATATTAAAATTGGTTCTCAGATTAACCTTTTCTTGTAAAGGCTATGTTAGAGGAAAACTGTTCAACTTAATTTACATCCACCAAAGTGCAATATCCAGTGAATATTGTTTACTGAGTCTAACTGATCAACAAAGTCCCGCAATCTAAATCACACATTCTGCATTTTTACATTTTCAAACAACATCACTTAGTATGATTTATAAGCTGATTTCCTCATGGGGACCAAAAAAATTTGACATTTTGTCCCCATAACGTAGGGTTTACCAGACACACACACACACACACACACACACACACACACACACACACACACACACACACACACACACACACACACACACACACACACACACACACACACACACACACACACACACACACACACACACCCACACACACGTTGTGTTTTCATGTTTTATGGGGACTTTCCATAGACATAATGATTTTTATACTGTACAGACTGTATATTCTATTCCCTTACACTAACCCTATCCCTAAACCTACCCATCACAGGAAACATTCTGCATTTTTACATTTTCAAACAACATCACTTAGTATGATTTATAAGCTGATTTCCTCATGGGGACCAAAAAAATTTGACATTTTGTCCCCATAACGTAGGGTTTACCAGACACACACACACACACACACACACACACACACACACACACACACACACACACACACACACACACACACACACACACACACAAAAGACAAATGTTCTGCTGAACGATTGTTGAAGGGTAATAGGTCAAGACGGAAATGACTGACCACCAGGGGGCGTAATAAAGAAGGCTGAGAAATATTAAACAGGCATTATTCATCCAAAAAGAACAATATAAACAATAAGACGATTAACTAAAAGCAAAAAATTACATTGTAAATAAAATAGTAATATGTTAATGTAAAAGCATAACATATTTTAGTATTATACATATGCAGTTTATAGTTCTATTACCGTTTCAGATTTTTTTCACTTTCAATTTGTTTATATTTTTAAAATAAAAATATTTTTATACAATTACCTTTACAAAAACTGTGGCCTTTACATGGCATCTCTTCTTAGGCCTTTTTGCATGTTATACAACTTTAAATAGTTTTGTTGTTGTTGTTGTTGTAAATCAAATTTGACCAGAAATAGATTTTTTGACATTTTCAGACATTTTTCTTGAAGAATTAGCCCAGGGCCCCCAGCCCTCACACATAGTGTTCTACAATAGGGAACAATGGTGCTAAAGGCCCTGGTGTAAAAGGCCCTTTTGAATGTTCTTCTTACATGACAACAAAAAACAAAACTTAACTAGACTTAACATGCGTTAGTGTAGATAGGTATAGGCCTGATGGTGTGAAGTTGCCAAGTGTGGAGGATAATACGCATAAACACACACATTTTTTAATCAATATGTTATTTAATTTCACCCCGCCCCTCCCTCCCTCCCTCCCTCCCATTTCAATGAATAGGGATGAATTCAGGTTGAATTCAATCAACCTGAATTCACCCCATCAATAGCAATCATTAAATACAGTCAACCAGAGTGAAACATGTCAGATGCCATTGTGTGTTGAATTAGCAAGTACAAATGTAGGCTAAATGAACAGCCTGCCACATTTGACTGAGAAACAGAACAGAGACAGACTTATTAAGAGTATGAATCGGTTATATCAACTTTACTGCTGTATTTTCTGCCAGTCGAGGCGCTGTTCAGGCGAGAGCAGTTAGCAGGCCCACAGACAGCGCTGCTGAAACACGAACTCTCAGCTCAACACCAATTTTGACATCTTTCGCAAATGTACTTTTGAGGTGCCAGCGAAAAACATCTTTAACGACGTCGCCAATCGACATGATAAGGTTTCACAAGCCCCAAACACGCCCAGCCCTTAAAATAACCTCACGGGACTATTACAGTATAGGTTTTGAGTTATGCAGGATTTGGAATAGAAGTGTTGCTAAGCAGTATACGTTTATTGAAACGTGATCTAAAGCTCAATGCTCCTCGTTTTAAAGCGCTCTAGTGTCACACTCACACGACATCAAACTCGGCCACAGTCGTTGAGATGATGTCGGACTCCTCCATTTTCTCTCTCCTCAGACAAAATTAAATAAATAAATACACGGCAGAGGAAAAACAAATGCGCTGTTTATATGTTCACACGCCCAAACATGGACCAACACGGTTTCGCTGTCATTTCCATATGTTAGAGAAGTGCGTTGTGATGCGTTGCCAGCGATGTGTCTTGTTTATTACACAAAATCTTAGCAGCCTACTATATATGTAGATATGCCATTTTTATAGCGCAGTATTGCTGAACGCACGTGCGTCTTCACGCGCACTGTCATTTGATCAAATCTAATGTTAAGAAAAGCGTCGTTTAAAGACGAGTCACAACTTCTTGATTGTATAAAAGCCTTACTTCAAATCGAAATTTAACACTTTGTGGCCTGTGCCAGCACACAGCAGACTCCATCTTGAATGATCAAGAGCGCTGAAACTTAAACATAATCGCGTATTTTCATACACTTCCGAGTGTTTGTGTTAAATTTGTGTTTATTTCAGATTATGATTTTATGTCACTTTAAAGGAAAGCATACCACTTAAGGGTAGAAATGTCCGTTTCAAAAGCACAGTATCTATCTTAACATATAAAAAATAAAGGACGCAAAATGTTCTATTGGGCGTGCTTTTGAGCGTTTTGAAATGTTTAATTGTGTTTTGGGATAAAGTGAGGCACAGGAGTTGAGAAGAGCTCCTCTCGCAAGGGGTTGGGTTGCCGTGCCGATTGGCTGCTGTTCATAGACACATACAGTCACGGGCTTGAAACAGAACCAGGGGCAGGTCGACAGCAAGGAAACCATAATCATTGAAAATGAAAAGTACAACGTCCGCATCGTAACGCAGAGGTAGGTTGTGACTCAGACATCATCGCGCACTGTTCCTCATGGTGTGAGTGTTATAATGCATGTGTTTTTTATATTGAAGGGGTAGAGTGATGATGATAGCATGAATGTGTTCTCAGGTTCCCTGGCCTACTACTGCAGCTGCGGCTGGGATTTTCTTGATCCACTTTCACAATTTGGGAAAAAAGGTCATTTCACGCGCGCAAACGAAGAGTTGTAAATATGAATAACACTGGCCAACATTTAAATGGTAAGATTCCATCGGTGTTTCCTTGGGCATCACGTTTTATATGTTTTAAAATAACGAAATATCCGGTTTAACTCTGTGAACTCGTTCTGATGTTTGTTCGGGAGAGAGATATTATTAAAATAATAGCTTATAAATATTAATGAGTTAGCACGCGTGACAATGAGCAGAGCGCTGCCAATTTGTACATGCATGTCACTATTGTATCTCTTCATATAATACTTCTTCATGTGAATGATGTGTCAGAGTTCACTCTTCGCTCTGTTATATATGTGCGCCCGCTATCATTCCTGCGTTCCTGTGTTATGGATAATGTTCGAAATGGAGCACCATACTTCCCCTACTCGGAATAGTAAGCACTAAGCAGTACGTAATTAATCCGTTCCGAACGTACAGTCGCGCTAGAAACTTTGTAAACGTTTAAGAATTTTATTAATTTACTCATAAAATTCCACTATATTGGAAACAAACCTCCGTTTCAGTAATATATCTTAAGGAGAATCCAATTAAATGAATGATTCATAAATATTTATAGTAGTAGGCCTATATTAGTATATTTCTCTTGTTTATTAAGCAAAATGATGCAGGTGAAAATATTTTAATAATATATATATTATAATAATTCAATAGTTCATATAATAATAAGGTGTTTTAAATAATTGGATAAAAATCAAGTGTGAGTTTGACAGCGTATTACTGAATGAACATGGACCTGGGTCTCCTGTCAAAAAAGTTGTCGATGCTTTCTAGGGTGGAAAAGGTTGCAAAACTATTTCTATAGAGAATACAAATGGACTCTCTTACAAAAATCACTCCAAAAGCAGGGCATACAATATTCAAAGAGAAACCTATGAGTAACATCTACAGATCTTCCGGTTAGTGTTTGTGAGTCCACCATCAGCTAGACTAGAGAGACAGGCCACCAAGACACATTTTAGTCAAACATTTTACAAAGTCCATGTGGATGAGACTAATGGAAGAATGTTTTGTTGCAAAAAAAGAGCCTTTTGTTGTTAATGGACCATTACATTTTGAGAAAACCAAACATTGGATTTGGCTTAATAAAGAAGTGAAAATATGTAATTATATAAAAATATATAACATAACTCACTTTATGTAGTTTTTTACTTAAGGTTTAGATGAAGATGTGATGCAAATTTAGGCCAATCTTTTTAGCAAATTTTCCTAAAGGTTCATAAACTTGCAAACAACAGTGCTGGGCACTTGTTTCCAGCTTTGCTTTACTATTACTACCATTCTTTACTATTTATTTATTTAAAGTTATTAACTTTTTGATATGTATATATTTTTTGAGTGAATCCACACACAACCACAATTTATATTTTTCTACTTATTTCATTTGAAGGTTTTTACTCTTACAGAGGAAGTGATGATGAAGTGAATGCTTACAGTATATGTATATACAATACAAATTTGTTTTTCAGATAATGGAGCAGTGGCGGTATGATTTGGTCACATATGCTTACTCTCAGTAATTCAACACATTGGTGTACTTGTTCACAGGTGCTGGATCTGCTTGACAGTAAATGGAAAACTTCACCTATTGGCAGACAGACACTTGGATTTGACCCTGGCCCTTCCTGTCTCACCTGTCTATTGGCTAAAAACTTAAGAGCCATAGTTTACTCATATTTGTCACTAGAAAAGCCTTGGAAGCTTATGGAACTATGTGTGCACAATTAGCTCATATTGGTGTGTTGTAGCCAAACTGAGTTAACACATCTGTCTCAAAATGGATGCAGCTGTGACTGACAGCTGTACGTCCCCACCCAGCCCTGATTTTAGTCTGGACTCATCCAGTCCATTTGCAAATGGACTGCACTTTGAGTCAATTCTGTTTGAAGACGAGGACGAGGATGAAGTTATGGATCCAGAGACAGCGTCTCGGCTGGAAAGAGCCTCGTGTGGCTCAACAAGAGAACATACAACAAATACAAATTTAAAGACAAAATTGGATGTCAAGCCTAGAAGCAAAATTTCAAAGGCTCACTCCTCCTTGGGGAAAGAAGTCGTCGTTGAAGACAAGTCTAAAAGTGATTGTGGGCTTTCTTCTCTTGTGAGCGGCCCTGCCGGGATTGTAATGGCAAGTTCACCATCAAACCACCACCAATATTATTAGATATCTCTTCATACGAAGAGATCAGCTGTTCTGCAAACTTTTAAAATTTAAATTTAAAATGTCAATATACATAATTTCAGTTATTAATACGCTTATCAATAAAATAATATACCGGTAGTTGATAATTTATTGAAATATGCTTATAAAATGAAAACATTGAATGAATCCTATTAAATATATATATTTTTTAAATGTACATATTTTTGTATAGTGACCGATCCTTGCCTCGAGGTCCTATGACGAGGAAACAACTTCTTTTTTTTGTGACCACGACTTCTTATGTTGAAGGAACGAGATCTATTTCTTGTGGCCACAAGTTTAATGTGTAAATGAACCTGTAAATGAATCAGAAATGGATATTATTAATAAACATTTTATTTTGAATAAAAAGTGACAGACAATGCAGCATTAATATTATATGCGTTAATATTTATATGCATTAATATTTAATGTGGCATGAATATATATTAATATATTCTATGATATTATTGTAGGCCTATTAGGCTTTAATAGTAATATAAATTATATCCATTTCTGTGAGATATATTGATATAGGCTACTTAGCATATGACTATTTTTCTAGGCACACTTAAGGGGATTATATTTGAAGTTCACTTTACGGTAATTTAACATTAGACTATAATATTTATTATTTTTCGGCTAGTAATTACTAGACTACATTAGTAAATAGGCATAGTTATAAACATGTAATTAGCTGTGTCTATCAAAACTTTATTGGCATGATTGACAGGTATATATGGGATTTAAAAAAAACATTTGGCACTTTAAATATTAAAATAAATAATATAGAATGTTAATTAGGTAAAGAGATACATGAAAAAGTAAAAATTAAAACAAACACATAGGCTAAAAATGAACATAAAAACATAACCAATAACAAAAAAAGACTAAAAAAGAAACGATCGTAAATGGATTTAAAATACTGTGGTATGGGATGGATAAAAAAATTTTTTCTTGTAGGCCTATATTATTTTATGTTCTTACATATTCTTTTAACATAATTAACCTAATTTATATATGATGTCTACCAGCAGACAAAAAAAATGAAAAGAAAGGCTCTACCACCAGTGAAATATTTGGAGGGTGAAGTTATATGGGCTAAATTCAACCGTAGACCATGGTGGCCCTGTCAGGTGACTGTTCACCCAGTTGAGGCAGTTTACCACAGAATTAAAGGTAAGTACACAACTACAAAAGCCATACTGTAGATGCCCCTTCCTAATTTTATGAACCAGATTCATAACTTTTCAGTCGCTTTTTTCAGCACAATCCACCCACAAAAATGTATATTGTCCTTCTTTTAAGTGCTTTGTGGGATTGTGTTTCAGAGCCACCAGATAGGACCAATCGTCAGTATTTCCTCAAGACATTTGGGGAACCTGAAGAACAAGCATGGGTTCCTGAGCGATCTACTCATATATTTGTGGGTGGATATCAGTTTAACAATCTCCCTTTTGTGAAAGGAAGTGGACGCCAACAAGATGAAAACGCCAGACACTCTGTAATTTCTGAAACATCCTTTCAGTAAAATGGATATTGTGAACTTTTTAAAACCCTTGTGAAATTGTTACTCTTGGGTTACTTTGCAGATACCCAAGCGTTTTCTGAACTCTTGGAGAGCTAGTGTGGTTGAAGCAGAAGCACTTCTCCTGGAGAAACCAAGGGTCACCACTCCATGCTCAGACTTCTTCAAAACAATCTCTGAAGGAACCACAAATAACACAGAAAACAAAGTGTCTGTGCCAGTGGAATTACCCAACATTAGTCTTCTGAGCAATGGGACAGTTACACAGAAAGACCACCTGAACACCTTACCACATAATCAGGGGTCTAAGAACAAAAAGAAACAAAGAAAGTCGTCAACACATTTGAAACCATCTGAGGAATTTCATTATGAGAAGGATAAGATTATGGAAGGGTTGGACAGTCCCTACTCTGACATTGATTCAGTACCACAGATACGCAGATGTCCCAAAAGCTCTGAGCGAATATCAAATATCAAACAATCAAACTCAACCCCAAGTCAGCTTCCCATTACAAATGACAAAGAAATAAAAAAGAATGTGGAGAACCAGGGTGGCCTTTGGTTCAGTAAAACAGGGAAAGGTCAAGTCAATGGGGGACTCAGTCGTGCTGGAATTAAATCTGTGAATTGTTCTTTTGGGAAGGTATCTTGTAAAATTAAGATGCCAGATTCAGCAAGCGTGAAATCCAAGGACAATCAAATCACCGGACTTGAACATTTATCAACGGAAGCCAGGAAAGCTCTTGGTAGGAGAGTGAAGTGCCTTCCGGCAAGTAGTCGCCTGATGACAAGAGCACTGAAGGCAATGGAGGAGGAAGAGTGGATGAAGAAACAACTGGTAAACCAAGAGGCAACCTCAAATGTTGAAATAGGGAATTGTGTGTCTTCTTCTGACTTTATATTACAAGAAACAACAGATGTAGACAACAATGGCCCTTCACAGAAGATTCCAACTACCGCAAGCTGTGATCAGAAAGAAGACCCAAACAGCACACGCACCCAGCTATCATCTAATCTTCAAAGTTGTAAAGACAATGAACATTCTGTCAAATCTGAAGATGAAACTTCTTTGATATCTCAAGCACCTGTTGCCTTTCATTCATCCAAATTCAAACAAGAGAGTCACATTTCTGATTTATCTTCTAGTTCTACTCCATCTTTGTGCTTAAATATGAAAGATATGGAGAACATGAAAGAATTAACCTTCAAATCACTAGCAAATGAACACGGTGGGCAGCCTCTGTCATTTCATCCTGATGCAAACTATAAGTTTAGCACATTCCTAATGATGCTCAAGGATATGCACGATAGCCAGGAAAACGATGGAACAGCATTGGTAATAGAACCATTACCCAAAAATGAACTTATTAAAGAGGAGCCATCAATGATTCCGAATATGAAGGATGAGCTGACCACAGTGAACACAGTATTTACAAAAAAATGTAAATTAGGCAAAATCACATCCAAACAGAAGAAGATGAAGCTGAAGTCTGGGACAAATAGCATCTCGGAAAATCATCTAAACCCTACAGTTTCAAAAAATGCTCAAAGACACAGTAAAAAAATTAGTTTGAAAAAGAAAACCACTGTGGTCACATCAAACATCCACTCCAGAGATCCATTGGACAAACTGATATCTGAGCTTCACCCGCCCTCAGAGGAACCAGAGACCTCAGCTAAGTTCTCAACTAATGTGCCCAAAAAGCGTTGGCAAAAGTTTGACCAAGTCAATAACAAAGCGTTACATGCAGACAAAGGAGGTTGTATTCAAGAGACAAAACAATTACCTTCAGAAAATTGTGAAGATTTGGTGGGAGGCATTGATAAGTCTTTTTCTTTTGTGCCCGAGAAGGCAACTTCCATCAGTGCATTAGAAAGTACTCAAGCCAACTGTCAAAAAAATGACACCCCTACAGGTAAGGTAGACAATGCTAATATCATCTAAAGATTGTGTACATTTTTAAGTGGGTTCAAAAATGTTTGTGCTTTTTACAGAATGTAAACGTATTCGAAAACCTAGCAAAAGACTCATAGAATGGACAGAGGAATACGATCAATTGTTTTCTACTAAGAAGAAAGCAAAAAAGAAACCTGAGTTGTTTACTAAGGTAGCAAAGTTTATGCTAGCTAATCAAGTTCAAGTGGGATGTGTAAGTTATCTTGTATTGTGTAATTCGCTTTAACATTCTGACAGTTTTTTTAAACTTATGAATAGGTCGAAAACCACAATTGCAGTGGTCCAGTGGAGAAAATATCTGGCGAAAGTTTACAGAATCCTCTGGTAACAGAACAAGGTGTGTCGAGGCCCCTGCCAGAATTACTGACTCCTCCTCCAGAAGACATGTCTAGGAGCACTCCTTCAATAAATACCATGCCATGTCAAGAGAGTCAAGTGTTGTCTGTTGACATGCCAACTCCACGCCCTGAAACAATCCCATCACCATGTGCTGAACTTTGCCATAGGGAGCAGCTTCAAAGACAAAATGCTTTGGACATTGGTGAGCTTTTTCTGAAGGTTTACATAATTATGAAGAAATTCACAAATTTTATGACTGTTTGGAAAAATACTTTAATATTTTTCAAACAATTCCATCACATTGTTTTACCATATGCAATGGTCATATGTCCCCCCCCCCCCCCCACGTTTTAGTTTATTTATTGTTTTAGGACTATATTCATTATTTTATCAGAACAAAATAACAGTTAAAAAGAAATGATTGTTCATAATTTTGAATAGGTGATGGTGTGTGTCTAAGCACAAAGAGACAACGGAAACCCACCAAAAAGATTCTAGAAAGCTCCATTGAAGCTGAACCAATTCTCATGCCTAAAAGAAAGGTACTATTTTTTTTTAAGTTCACTTTGATAGATAACTAGATAAAGATTTTTTTTTTAAACTAATTGTGATTTTAGTCTAGTTAGTTTTGTCTAATGACAGAAGGACAAAGGAAAATTGGGCTAATAGCATTATCATTCACAGGTGAAGTCACAGAAGATGTGCTCATTTGGACAATCTACAAGATCAGGTTTGACTGCTTTCAAAACTGTTATATGAAAATCATAATATTGATATATTGGAAAACTTTATTATTTTAGGGACATAGCCAACAATCAGAGACAATTCAAAGGCCACTTTTTCCGAACATGTAGCCCTGGGGTGCGTTTCCCATACAACAACATAACTCGCTGCTTAACTACCATATTACGATGCATTGCTGAAGAAAAACTAGCTAGTTAATAGTTTCCCGAAATCGTATTGACGCAAATTTGCCGTTCAACCACATTGGTTAATGATGGCACGCAGGTGGTGGAGTGATTCAATCATAGGTTCATTCTTACGTTCTAGAGCACGTACGCACATGCACACTCTTCAGAAACGGTGCTTTAAATCTTTTGACAAACTAAAAGATTTAAATGACATTTGTATGTGTTCAAAATAAACATATCGATTGTACTGAATGTTATCTTGCTTATTTTGGTGCACATAAAGGTTTATTAATTCCATATAACATGCAAAAAAGAGGTTGGAGCTGTCGTTCTAACCACACAACTTTTTGATGCTGTTTGCAAATGTTCATTGGAACTATGGTTTCAGGAAACACAGACTCGTTGAATTATGCTGATAACGATGGAACTTGCGACCATAGTTGGCTATCGATGCTTTTGGGAAACGCACCCCTGGTCATTTAATTATGTACTAAAATATGAATGTCCATCAGTTACATTTTCAACAATAATCTAATCTAAATTAAAATTATGTTTTATGCTCTAAAAGATCTTGCATATGCTGCCACTGAACTTTATTATTTTTTATAAGTTTATTTGGTTGTCTTTTGTTTTACAATCTGTAATTGTATTGTAAATGAAGGAATGGGACAACAATCATCAAAAAGTAAGAACAAGCTGTCTTCTGAGTCCATCGACAAACCAACTGACCCAATACTAAAAAGCACAGAGATGGAGATAAAAGTTGCCCCTACAATGCCTCATCCAGTTGACCCAGAATCAACAGAGGATGACTCAGATGCTCTCAGATGCTCAAGTTCAGAGGTCAGTAAAAATAACTCTTGAAAACAGTCTTTTATTATTTTTTAATGTTCACTTGATTGGGTACACCTATACAACTGCTTCTAATCAGCCAATTCAATCAGCCAGAGAATTCAATGAAAATTATTTAAATCAATCTTTCTAAATGCTCACTTAATTTATTAACCGGAATATCTGGCATTTCATTCAGATGTTTGAATCCAGTTATGGCTTGTGTTCTGAAAGAGAAGAAAATCCACAATCTGATGAAGGACTCTTGGATAGTAAAAAACTCTCAGAGGAGAGCGGTGGCAGCATCTTACTCAAGGAAAACGTGTGTCAGGTAGGTGTGTTGAGGCCCGTTTACACCAAGAACGATAACTATATTAGTGTCCACACCAACAGACAATAAAAGTTCCCTATCAGTTGGTCACTCTCGGCGTACTTCGTGACCAACGAATAGGAATCTCGCTTGAGAGGCCAATATACTTCGAGTGAAACTAAACGAGCCAATCCACATTGGCGTGCAATCATTTGCATCAGCTGTTCAGCCACACAGCGCAGGTATATAATGAGCAGCAGGTATGATTGCACTTCAGCTTTTTTGCTTCGGAGCGGGGCACTTCGATGCTGTGTTCTCTACAAACAGGGTGTTTACAAGACGAGCGAGCTCTCAACGGGACCTCTCCAGGCTGGTGCGGGCGATACAGCATGGCAGCATAATTGATCTCTCTCTCTCTCTGTCTTTTTTGTTTTCTGTTGAGCAAAAACAAAAAAGCTGTTTTTATAGCTGGTAATGTGCGCCGTGAGAGCGCTGAAAGAAGGCTGTTTTCATGGCTGGTAAGATCGTCAGCAAGTGACCGTTCGCCTGCGTGCTTCAGCACCAAGGAGAGCAGTCCCTAAAAGAGCTTACACGAGTAGAGCACGTGTTTTTAAAGATGTCACTACCTGTGTGTTTCTGGATGCGGTCGTTACCTGGGATCACGCGATCGCGTGTCTGGGCATTGAACACGCTGAGGCAATGTTCGTGGATGAGTCATGTGCCCATTGTGGGAAGATGATCATCTCGGAGCTACGGTCGAGACTCTCGTTCCTGCAAAGGGGCGGAGTCCCTGCGCCTCCGCCGCGATCTAACCCTCCTCCGAGGGTTACATCAGGCGGTAGTGCGGTGACCTGAGGATCATGGTTAGCGCGCTTTCTTCGGGGGAACCAACCCGCTAGGAACCCTCATCCCTTCCACGCTCCGCAGCCAGTAGAGCCGCCATTCGGACCATGAGGCTCGGCTATGCAAATCAGTTCGCCCGGCGTCCCCCCAAGTTTCGGGCCATCCACTCTTAAAGTGAGAAGTCGCAGTCCTACTTACAGTGAGAAGTCACAGTCCTACTGGTGAAGGAGGTTATAGAGCCGTCCCTCCAGCTGATATGAGGCCAGGGTACTACAGTCCCTACTTCATTGTACCCAAGAAAGGCGGTGGCCCGCAATCTCCTCCTCTGGAGTCAGACGCATCTGTGGTCGCTTCGAGCCATGTATGTCCCCGGTGTGCTCAACCATGTGGCCGACAAGCTATCACAAGCTGTGCTCCCGGGAGAATGACGACTCCACCCCCAGGTGGTTCAGCGGATCTGGAGAGAGTTCGGGGAGGTTCAGGTAGACCTGTTTGCCTCCTCAGAGACCTCCCATCGCCAGCTTTTTTACTCCCTGACCGAGGGAACACTCGGCACGGACACACTGGCACATAGCTGGCCCCGGGGCCTCCGCAAATATATGGTTCCCCCAGTGAGCCTACTTTCACAGACCCTGAGCAAAATCAGGGAGGACGAGGAGCAGGTCCCTCGTAACAGTCCCTACCTGGCCCATTCCTCTGAAGGACCTTCTGACTCAGAGATGGGGCACCGGGCTTCCGGACCTCTGGAAACTCCATGTGTGGTCCCTGGACAGGACGCAGAGGTTCTAGCTGACTTACCACCAGAGGTACTTAAAACTTAAAACTATCCCTTCTGTATCTACAAGACGTTTGTACGCCTTGAAGTGGAACCTGTTCGTCTAGTGGTGTTCTTCTTGCTGAGAGGGCCATTGAAGATGTTCGATAAGGTCCGTGCTTTCCTTCTTGTAGCAAGGCAGGCCCGGTTCTAGAACCAAATCACTGAGGGTGCTTCTGAAAATAGTGAGGTGCTTCCTGCTTACATAAACATAGGAAATGGCTCCCAATCGTCATCAGTCTGAAAATAGTAGGGAGACCGGGGATGCATTTAGAGTGATTTACTGCATGGTTTAAATGCAGTTAGAATGGTCAAAATTCAAAATAGGGGGGAATGCCCTGTACGAGTTGATGAAGTTAATATAAGTAACTTACATTTTAAACATTTAGTTTCTGACGACAATGAATCAGTCCTTTTGAACGAAACAGCTGATTTAAAGATTAATATCACTCGGCGCGGCGCCATCGGCCGCGACACTAGGTTTGTCGCCGGTGTTTGCAGGGGTGTCAAGCGGTGAGAGTGAGGTTGTAGGCGGGGTTCGCTGCTGTCATCGGCAGGCGGTGTCATTTCATCTTGTGATGTACTAGAGGTTTGAGCTTTCTTGAGCCAATATCTTATGTCCATGATGAAAAATGGACAATTCATATTTTTAGGCTACCTAAAGCCCCGTCTAAGAAAGTCAGCGAACTCATTTCCTGAGCGGGACGCACACACGCAAGCAAAGTGGGCAATTTAAGAGACAGCTTCACCTATGCGTATCACGATCGCAAAAGGACACAACCAATCACATGCATTAAACATGAAAGCATAATTAAATAAATTCTGCTTTGAAAAATCGTGTTAATGGATTTATTTTGTATGTGTGTGAAATCCGTCTGTGATTCTATTGTCGGCGAAATCTCGTTTACATGTATGCTATTAATAATTTCATCTGAGGGTGCTTTCACTCTTGTTTGAGGGTGCTTAGCACCCTCTAGCACCCCCGTAGAACCGGGCCTGTAGCAAGGGTTGGAGCAAAGGCTGTCTCCCTCCTCCCTCAAAGTACAGCCACTATTTCAGCTAATCACAACCTCATAGATGGCAAAACAGTAGGAAAGCACAACCTGGTCATCAAGTTCCTTGGGGGGCGAGACGGTTAAACTTTCCTCGACTCCCCTCCATACCCTCTTGGGACCATTCCCTGGTGCTCCAAGCACTCCAGGATGCTCCCTTTGAGCCTTTGCAATCAGCAGACTTAAAGCTTCTTTCCATGAAGACTTTGCTGCTGGTTGCACTGGCCTCTATCAAGAGGGTAGGGGAAACTGCAGGCATTTTCGGTCGACAAATCATGCCTAGATTTCGGGCCGGGTGACAACCATGTTGTACTGAGACCCCGGCCTATGTGCTATGGCTATGTACTATGGCTATGTGCCCAAGGTTCCTACCACTCCCTTCAGGGACCAGGTGGTGAACCTGAAAGCGCTGCCCCTGAAGGAGGCAGACCCAGCCCTGGCTTTGCTCTGTCCCGTTCGTGCTCTGCGCATGTACGTTGACAGAACTCAAAGTCTCAGGACCTCAAACCAGCTCTTTGTCTGTTACGAAGACCAGCAGAAGGGAAAGGCTGTCTCCAAGCAGAGGATGGCCCACTGGATAGTGGATTCCATCGCCTTGGCTTACTAAGCACAAGGTATGCCCTGCCCGCTAAGGGTTGCATCTTCACTCCATGAAAGGCGTTGCATCCTCCTGGGCGCTGGCACGTGGCTCCTCACTTACAGATATCTGTAGAGCTGCGGGCTGGGTGACACCTAACACGTTCGCTAGATATTATAGCCTACGTGTAGAACTATACTTACTTCTCACCCTAAACGGGTAGAAGCACTGAGAGGCCCGGCTCTGTTTGCTTGCTGCACCCTACTGTGCACCCTTATTGTTCCAGAGTGAAAAACCTGTTGTGTCCTCCAACACTCTCTGCCCGGATGTGGTGGAGCGCCCGGAGCCAGGCCTTTATCCGTTGAATCCTTGAGAACCGGGTCTAAGCTGGGTCCCATATGTTTAACCGTGTGGGGATCCCATATGTCTATTTCTTCCACGGCTGCTCCTAAACAGAAGCCTGTGTCTTTCCCTTGGGCTAAGTCACCCAGTATTTCATAATGCAGTACAACCTTCGGGTTAGTCCATATGTATATCGCCACATAACTCCTTCGGGGAAGAATGTAGGTTCTGCAGCTTTCTCCTTCCTAACAGAAATGGCACGCTTTCCCAGTGTTATCCAATAATCTCACTGTACATCACGGAACAACAGTGACAGATACACTCTGTGTAAGCCCTCTCCTATCGGCCTTCCAGGCTAGACATACGTCGAGAGTGACCAACTGATAGGAAATGTCTCGGTTACGTATGGTAACCCTCATTCCCTGAAGGAGGGAACGGAGGCGTACGTCGGGGCAGCCAGCTCATCGTCTCGGCTCCTCAGAAAAAAACTGAAGTGCAATTGCACCTGCTGCTCATTATATACCCGCGCTGCGTTGCTGAACAGCTAATGCAAATGATTGTATGCCAATGTGCATTGGCTCGTCTAGTTTCACTCAAAGTAGATTGGCCTCTCTTGCGAGATTCCTGTTCGCTGGTCACAATGTATGTTTCTGTTCCCTCCGTCAGGGAACGAGGGTTACCATACGTAACCGAGACGTTATGTCGTCTGCTGAGTTAAATACTCAAGCTCTTTAAAGTCAGGTGAATTCTAATTGGCTGGCAAGGTTTTTTTATCATTAATTTTTGAAACAAATCACTCTGAAAGTGATCCAGTGATAGTGTTCCTTTTCCCTATGAAAGGGGTGGGGTTTAAGAGGGCTAATTGATTGGTGAAGTCTAGCAAATGTCACGCAAATCAGTTTTGTGAGGTACCCTCGTGCGCAAACGTGCCTATAAAGTCCTTGCCTGATAAGGCAACAAGTCCTCGGCTTACGTTTTCGGACTCAGTCCATAAAAAAAAAAAAAAGATCGAAATGCATGGATTAAAAAAAAACATTTATAGGAAAAAAAATTAATAGGAACTTTAATCATAAACAAATGACAGTGTCAAATGAAATGACATTATCTATTGGAAAAAAATATAACTATATTTCAGATGGCTGAATGTAGTTCACCCAAAAATGAAAATTAGCCCATGATTTACTCACCCTCAGGTCATCCTAGGTGTGTATGACATTCTTCTTTCAGACGAATACAATCAGAGTTCTATTACAAAATGTCCTGTCTCTTCCAAGCTTTATAATGGCAGTGGATCGTTTCTGTTTTTGCAGTCCATAAAAGTGCATCTATCCATCATAAAATTGCTCCACGCGGCTTTGGGGGGGTTAACAAAGGCCTTCTGAAGTGAAGCGATGCGTTTGTGTAAGAATAATATCCATATTTAAAATTTTATAAAGTAAATTAACTAGCTTCCGGCCAAACGAACATACGGATTCCACTTAAGTCTAAAGCGCAACTTATGTGAGTAATGCGACGTACTGCTGATATTTACACTACTTCCGACGTCATAAGTTACGAAAGTTGTGCTTTAGCCGGAATGCATACGGATGTATGTTTGTTTGGCCAGAAACTAGAATTTTACTTGTAACTCTAATAAAGAAGGCCTTTATTAACCCCCCGGAGCCGCGTGGAGCACTTTTATGATGGACAACCATTCACTGCCATTATAAAGCTTGGAAGAGCCAGGACATTTTTTTTATACAACTCTGATTGTATTCGTCTGAAAGAAGAATGTCATATACAGTACACCTAGGATGACTCAACTAGGGTGAGTAAATTATGGTCTGATTTT
Source organism: Meda fulgida (assembly GCA_030578275.1). NCBI lineage: Eukaryota > Metazoa > Chordata > Actinopteri > Cypriniformes > Leuciscidae > Meda > Meda fulgida. The sequence goes on from CM060636.1 coordinate 22,853,097, forward strand.
CATTTTTGGGTGAACTATCCCTTGAGATGTTTCAAATAATTGATCTTGATCTTAGGGTGTTTTAGCAAATTGATTTATCATTTAAAATATCAATTCACTTAATTCAGTTGTCGATAGCTATGGTATATTAGACAATACCTCAATTACCTCCTCGTCTGCTGTTTCTGAAGGCATGTGAGAAGCAGGGAGATCTCCTTCTGTGTGAAGGGCAATGCTGTGGGGCATTCCACCCACAATGCACTGGTTTGAACGAGCCTCCCACAGGAACATTTTTATGTCAGGAGTGCACGTCTGGTGAGTGCCTGCTTCATAATTCACAAACCAACAATTTGACTTGAAGTAATTTTACAGCTTTTGACAGGTGGTTTTGTGAATATTTGAATAGGTATACACTCATGCTTTGCTTGTAAGAGCCTGGGTGAGGACGTCAGGCGCTGTATGCTTCCTGGATGTGGGAAGTTCTACCATGGGGAGTGCGCTGCCAGCCATGCACCCACTGTACCTCTGAACCGGGCCTTTCGTTGCCCTCTCCACGTCTGCCTATCGTGTTTCATCACAAACCCTACCAATCCGTCCATATCTAAAGGTTTGTTATGCTTAGAGCAGTTAGGTGCTAGATCAGGTGATGACCTAACAATTCCACCTGAAAAAAAAACAAAAAAAACAATTCCACCTGGGAACAGCAATATCTTTACATATGTAAGAGTAAGTCCATAAAATGTGGGTCCAATAAAGTTGTTATCTCATTATCATGGCAAAAAATGTTGGATGCTGTGTTTGTTGGACCAGTGCGAATTAGCATTAGGATGTTATCTTGCAAACTAGGTATACCGATATTATTATAACATGAAATAATCATAGGCTGTATTGACCAGAATATTAACAATACAGATATGCCTATGATTATTTCATGTTGTGGCTGATATGAAAATTCGATGCTATTTTGTCCAAATCATTTTAAAATTAAATACTTATAAAATAAAATCAATCATTTGAATTTGGTGAATTTGTGCATCACAACATTATAATGGTGTATGTAACAGTTTGAAAATTTAATATTCGTTTTGAGATTTGCTAAGTATTACATTTAACAGTATTTATTAGTGTTTTTAAAGATTTACTTCACGTGAGTGGCAAAGGTAATCTAAATAAAAATAAAAAAACCTAAGGAAATTAGCATGATTTTCAGCATGAATTAGCAGATTTAAATGTCCCATTTCGCCTGACGCAAAAAAAAAGTACACCATGGAAAGGCTCCGATATACTTCAAGCGAAACTTAAGAACGAACTGCTGTGACGTCATTTCGAACAAATTCAGGCCAAAACTAAGTTCATTTCTTTCCAGAAAAGTTCGCTCCAGCTGGTAAACACCCTTGTACTATCATTGGTTCTTTGCGATTACGTAATAGACTGGCGCAGGTATGACATCATTTTGTAAGCCAAAACATGTAAACGAGTTTGCATTTTAGCACTTTCGGTTCCATCGCCCCGAAGTCAATGGGTTTTTTTAATGGGTTTTTGGTTAAATAGCTGAAATAAGGTCTGTGGAGAACACAAGCTCAAGACACTCGAACGTTTTATTCTACGACATAAAATACATCAATATTACCCCACTTGTGGTTTTTTGAAGCTGTTACGTGTCTTGAAAAAGGCAGTTGCTAACAAGTGGCTAAATGTGACTACAGAGCTGTCGAGGAGATTAAACGTCATGGCCGAACAGGTAAACTCAGTCTGCTTTTACAGCCTCTTATGCTTATAATTGTGCTCTTAAAATATATTCTAACTCAAACGTTCTGGGAAAATGGTTTTAAATAAAAACTGAAAGAGTTGTCGGAAGCTTAATGATGATGACGCTGAATTCGTGGGACCGTGGTGTAGTTTATAGCCTACCTTTAGCTTTTTACTTCTGGCGACTGCATTTAGGCTTCAAAAATCATAAAAGTTGTGTTCATCTGTGATAATTATCTTGATGGACAAAACATGCAAGTATCATAAACTTTTATGATAGAGCTTGTTTTTAATAGCGATAATCCAAAAGCCTATGGAAACATCCTATTGGGTTTTTGTCGAGGGAACCAGCGTGACGCTAACTGCCGGTTGGCCTACAAAGTGACGTCATACCTGCATCACTCTATAGGTAGATGTGCGCGGAGTCTCCACCTTCTTTCACGTCAAAACTTTCTTTCGTCAATTTCTTCTGTTCAGTCCATAGAGGTCAGACGTCCGTGAGTGAAAACATGAACACACTGGAGAGCTGCTTTATAGTACAAAATAAAGTTGTACTTCTGATGAAACGAGACACTGTTTTTCAAGTTTAATATGGACTTTAATAGAGCCGAATACAAACATATCCACGTTGCTATGATCAGATGTTTTTCTTATGCTTTATTAAAAAATGCTTTTTTATGCTCTTTTTTCAATTTTGTTGTGTTTATTTGTAATTGAGAGGAAAAATTGCACACATTTACATATTCATCTAACCGTCGCTCTTAGCAGTGTGGGCGGCGTCAGATGTTCGCTAACAGTATATCGCTCAAACTTTGTTTTACCCCTAAGGAAAGAACGAGAAAGAACTTCGCTGTGAGTATATCGGGGCCTTTAGTGTTCACCATCTAAAACACATATTTCAAATGTGGGTGCTTTTATTATGAAATTCTCTGTATTTTGTGTCTAGGCCAGCTAACCCGCTGTATCAGATGCCCTGTGGCATATCATGCCAACGACTACTGCATTCCTGCTGGGAGTGTCACACTCACCCACAGCAACATAGTGTGTCCCAACCACTTCACACCAAGAAAAGGCTGCCGCAACCACGAGCATGTCAATGTCAGCTGGTGCTTCGTCTGCTCCGAAGGTTCATTCAGCTGTTTGCTGAATCACAATGTGCACCTCTGATTTTAGTGTGTGCACTAAATGATTTACATTATATTAATATGTAATATATTAATATGATTCATTCAATTCAGCTTAAAAGAACTTCCCTAAGTAGCTCACTTTATTAAACCTTAACAGAAACAATTTGTATCTCTGTATCTGTATCACTTCCCTATACAGGAGGTAGTCTGCTGTGTTGTGAGTCATGTCCTGCGGCATTTCACCGAGAGTGTCTCAACATCGATATGCCAGAAGGCAGCTGGTACTGCAACGACTGTCATGCTGGAAAGAAACCGCACTACAATGAGGTAGTGTGGGTAAAAGTGGGCCGCTACAGGTCAGCATTCACACAACCAACCCTTATCATTCCTGTTTTGTACAGTCAGTGTACACAACAGTTTCTGCTCTACTCTTTGTTAGATGGTGGCCGGCAGAAGTAAGCAATCCCCTAAACATTCCAGAGAATATCATACGCATGAGACATGATGTTGGAGAGTTCCCAGTGCTTTTCTTCGGCTCTAATGACTACCTGTGGACTTACCAAGCCCGTGTTTTCCCTTATATGGAGGGTGATGCCAACAGTAAAGAGAAAATGGGAAAGGGAGTTGACTCTACCTATAAGAAAGGTATATCTTCTGCAACTAATTATTGTTGCTTGCTTTTTGTACTGCTATTGCTAATGCCCTTTCATTTTCTTAGCAATCAGATTAACATTTTTAGCTCAGTGAATGAAAAATCAGGTGTTAACATCTATATTAAATGTAAAATAAAACAAAAAAATCATTTTGCTACAAAATGTGAATTACAGTACGTGCATAATTACTATGCAAGTTAATATTCTGATTACTTTTTTTTTTCAAGCACATATGACCAATTCCAAACAACAATCTCAACTTCAATCTTCAATCTTCAATTCATTTAATATTTAATCATTTATAAGTGATATATAATTGTTAAGGAAGGCTGGAAATGAAAAAATTGTTTAATTATTAAGCATGTTTTCTTTTACAGTTAAAATAATTATTATAATTACTAAAATTATTAAATGCTCATGAGAAGGATGCAATACTAATTCAATAATAGAAATTGCAAAATTAAGGCGTGACCAATGGACAGCAAAACGCTCATTGGTTCAGCAGGGACAAAAACAGCCCAAGAAAAAGACACGTTAACTAAAAAAAAAATTGGAACTATGGTGAATAATTAGGTGTGAAACCATCAGGAACCCTTTAGACTCCAGTGCCACCATTTTCCAAAACTGAAACCTACATGAAGTCTCCAGAAGTACAAGGTTTCAGGATCTCAGAGACTTTGCTATGGTAAAGAATCCTGAAACATGACCCATACTTAATACGAATCACAAGCCGAAGTGTTGTGAAATACACGAAGACTGTTTTTTGTAGGCCTTAAAGACAGATAGGTTGGGAGTGACTCTTGAGGGACCAGCACGACATCCTCTCGTACCACTGTTTGAAGAATGTATCTTCCAGAATTTGTCAGTAAGTTTTGGAAGTTGATTTTAAGTGCATCTCCTACCCTGAAAGGTCCGTCTTGCTCATTGTTAGTAGAAGCTCACAGCATGACTCCCTCGCCACCGCTGCTGTTGTCTGACTTAAACTGGTGCTGGTCCTTCAAGAGTCAATCTCAACCTATGACTATAAAGCCTTTAGACAGATAGGTTGTCTATAAACAGTCTTCATGTATTGCTAGTAAGTACAAGTACGATCGCAGAGACTTTGCTACAGTCGTGCTCAGAATTAATGGTACCCCTGGTAAATATGATGAAAAATGGCTGTAAAAAATAATTCTGCATCGTTTATCCTTTTGATATTTCATTCAAAAAAATGGCAAAAATCGAACCTTTCATTGAAGTAAAATAATTGACAGTGGAGGGGAAATCACATTATGAAATAAATGTTTTTCTCCAAAACAAGTTGGCCACAATTATTGGTACCCCTAGAATTGTTTACGAGTAAAATATCTCTTAAGTATATTCCCATTCATATTTACCTTTTTTTTGCACACCAGGGTGACTAGGAACATGAAATTGTCCAGCCATGACTTCTTGTTTTACAAGAGTTTAAATATGGGGAAACACAAAGGCCAAATTCCCTTAATCATCCATTACAATGAGTAAAACCAAAGAATATAGTTCTGATGTGCATCAAAAGATTGTTGAGCATCACAAAATAGAAAGTGGCTGTAAGAAAATAGCTAAAGCATTGAAAATCCCCATTTTGACCATCAGGGCAATAATTAAGCACTTCCAATCAACTAAAGATGTTACAAATCTGCCAGGAAGTGGACGTGTGTCTATATTGTCTTAATGCATGGTGAGGATGAAAGTTTGAGTGGCCAAAGACTCTCCAAAGATCACAGATGGAGAATTGCAGAGATTAGTTGAGTCTTGGGTTCAGAAAGCCTATTAAAAAAAAATTGAACAACCCCTACATCACCACATGTTGTTTGGGAGGTTTTCAAGAAAAATCCTCCTTGCTCATCCAAAAACAAACCCCAGCAAATTCAGTTGTCAGACATGACTGGACCTTCAAACAGCACAGGGTTCTGTGGTCAGATGAAACTAAAAAATAGCTTTTTGGCAGCAAACATGCAAGATGGGTTTGGTGCACACAAGGATAAAAAGTACCCCATGTGTACAATTTAATATACCATCTTTAATGTTGTGGTCATATTTTTCTGCTGGAGGTCCTGGACTTCTTGTTCAGATACATGCATGGCATCGTTGATTCTATCAAATACCAACAGATAAAAAATCTAAACCTGACAGCCTCTGCTAGAAATCTTATAATGGGCCGTGGTTGGATCTTCCATCAGGACAACGATCCAAAACAAACATCAAAATCAACACAAAAATGTGTTAAGTAGCACAAAATGAAGCTTCTGCCATGACCGTCCCAGACCTGATGTGTGGAGTGAACTCAAGAGAAGAAGCACCAACATGGATCTGGGAATCTGAAGGATCTGGAGAGATTCTGTAAGAATGGTCTCTGATCTCTTGTCAGGTGTTCTCCGAACTCATCAGGCATCATAGGATAAAACTCAGAGCTGTTATCTTGGCAAAAGGAGATTGCAAAAAGTGTTTAATAAAAGGGTACCAATAATTGTGGCCAACGTGTTTTGGAGATAAACATTTATTTCATAATGTGATTTCCCCCCCACTTTCTATTCTTTTACTTCAATGAAAGTTTAGATTTTTGCCAATATTTTGAATGAAAGATCAAAAGGATAAATGATGCAGATTTATTTTCTCCAGCCATTTTTTATCATATTTACCAGGGGTACCATTAATTCTGAGCACGACTGTATGGTAAAGAATCCTGAAATATTACCCACGGCACACTTAATAAGAATCACAAGCTGAATGAAGTGTTTTGAAATACATGAAGACTGTTTACAGACTATCTTTCTGAAGGCTTTATAGACAGATAGGTTTAGAGTGAGTCTTGGGGGACCAATTTAAGTCAGACAACAGCAGGGAGTCGTGCTGTGAGCTGCTATAACAATGAGCAAGACAAACCCTTTTAGGGATCAGGTCAGATCCAGTGAGTCCAACAAGCCAGACAGGACCTTAACTTTAAAGGAATAGTTCTCCCAAAATGAAAGTTCTGTCATTATACCCAATGAAATCTGCCTAATGTCATTCCAAACCTGTTTGACTTTTCTGTGGAACACAAAAAAGATTTTGTTTCAACTGTCAAGTCAATAGGGTCCAGAACAAAACTGGCCCACAATGACTTTCATTTTATAGTCAAAAACATTTTTTCCAAATGCTATACAGTACAAGTGAATGTTAGATGACAGCAAAGGTCATTTAAATTCATAAATAGGGAAATGTACAAATAAATATACAATATTGACCGATACCCATAAATTATAAAAATCTTTAATATAGGCTGACAGGCTAAAACACGTGTAACTCCTTTACGACTTTGTAGCAATGCCTTAGCAACCATCCACAACACCCTAGCATCGTGAAGGCAACACTTGCACACACAACTCATGTAAAAACTTGTCTTAAATGATTCTTGGTGTAGCTGAAATCAGTGATCAAATAAAATTGTCTGAAATAAAAATGTTCAATGTGGTTTAGCTTTGGAAGAAGCTGCTCTAAGGTTCAAAGAACTCCAGGCAGAGAAAGAACTACGGCAGCTCCAGGAGCACCGACAAATTTACAAGAAACCTCCACCATACAAACATATTAAGGTACATGACCATACAAGACACACTACAAGATTGATTGCTAGCTTTATGTTACGCTGGCATGTTGTAATTCTATCTTGGTTAAATCCAATAGGTGAACAAACCAATTGGCAAAGTGCTGATCATCTCAGCAGACCTTTCGGAGATTCCCCGTTGCAACTGCAAAGCGACAGACGAGAACCCCTGCGGTATGGATTCAGAGTGCATCAACCGCATGCTGCTGTACGAATGTCACCCACAGGTTTGTCCCGCAGGCGAGCGCTGCCAGAACCAGTGCTTCACTAAACGGCAGTACTGCCAGGTGGAGATCTTCAGGACACTGTCTCGAGGCTGGGGACTGCGTTGTGTGCACGACATCAAAAAGGTGAGCTGATTTCGAATGTTCTTCATGGGCAGTGTCTCAAACATCATTCATGCAGACCACACAATCAAAAACCCGAAAGTATACTTACTTTGTTCGTTTTCCAGAACTGTCCGCATGATGCAATTGCTCAAAAACAAATGTCCACTAAGTAGTGTATCCATTCACACTCACAATAAATGAAGTATACTCTGAAGGGATTTGCATTCTCATCTGTGCGCAAGATGGAGTTGAATGCGAAAAACATAATATACCTCACAGTTGTATAACGCTTAGCATGTTGCTAAGCTGATTGCTCCAAATCATCAATATCATAATTTTGCTTCTCTTTCTCTAATCACACCAAAAGACTTTTTTTTTCAATATTGAGCATTAGAATTTTTCAAAAGATATTTAATCCATCTCAGTCCTCCCCCTTATAATGTCTCTACAGAGAGCCAATATGGATGTGGATATAATTAGCTTTAGCTTGTCCAGTCTGCTTCCTAAATAAGTCTTTGTTTTTAACTCTTGACCCAAGGGAGGATTTGTTAACGAATATGTTGGAGAGGTGATTGACGAGGAAGAATGCCGTGCCCGGATTAAACACGCTCAGGAGAACAATATCGGCAATTTCTACATGCTTACGTTGGACAAAGTGAGGTTCTAAAACTACAACACTAGTGTCTCCTGTCTCCTAAGATTTCAGTTATAGAAGCTAAATATATTGCTTTGTGGTTTCTGGAAGGATCGAATTATTGATGCCGGGCCCAAGGGAAATGAAGCCCGTTTTATGAACCACAGTTGCCAGCCAAACTGTGAGACCCAAAAATGGACTGTCAACGGAGACACGCGTGTTGGGCTTTTTGCGCTCACAGATATCCCTGCTAGTAAGTCAAATTCTTTTTACATTATAGACTCTGTGGTACAGCCTCACATTTACACCGCTTTTTGCAAAAACATTGATGTGCATTTTCTTTAAAGGCACAGAGTTAACATTCAACTATAACCTTGAGTGTCTGGGCAATGGGAAGACAGTGTGCAAGTGTGGTGCATCGAATTGCAGTGGATTCCTGGGAGTGAGGCCAAAAGTAAGCAGATGATCTTTTATATAATACAACGTAATGTTATAGATTGATAATTGATTTGTCTGATATACACTGCCGGGCCAAAACAAAAAGCCGCTGTTTGGTTAGGCAAATGCTTAAGAGTCTATGATTGGATCATTATTGCAGTGATTATTATGTTTCTATCATATTATATGTTTGGCAATAGTTATTCTAACCCTAATTGTTGGATTGTGTAGCTTTTCATTTCTTAAACAACCATGTAGGAAAACGCATTAAGGCCATATTCCAGGATGACAATGTCAAGATTCATCAGGCTCAAATTGTGAAAAATGGTTGGCAGGGAGCATGAAGAATCTATTTCACACATGAACTGGCACCTCTGAGTCCAGACCTTAAATTCATTGAAAGTCTTTGGGATGTGCCGGAGAAGACTTTACAGAGTGCTCGACTCTTGCTTTGTCAATGCAAGATCTTGACCAACAGATGCAAACCTGGATGGAAATTACATCACAACATGTATTTCCATCAAGAGGTGCATCAATTTTTGGTCAAGCTCGTGTATTGACAATGAAAAAGTCAAGCACTCTGTAAAGTCTTCTCCGGCACATTCCAAAGACTTTCAATGAATTTAAGGTCTGGACTCAGAGGTGCCAATTCATTTCTAGCGTAAAACGTAAATCCGATTTTCACAATTAAGTTTTTAGTATCCAAAGCATTCTTGCAAATTCAGTGATCCTTTCTGCTTTGATAAGTGATTGTAGTTAGACATCAACTCTGTGTCTATCAGAACAACCCCCCATCAGATGATAAAGGCCGTAAACTGAAGAAGAGGTCCCAGATGAAGCGCAAATCCCAGCAAGTAATCAAGGAACGGGAGGATGAGTGCTTTAGCTGTGGAGATGGAGGACAGATTGTGTCCTGCAAGAGGCCAGGCTGTCCTAAGGTTTACCATGCCGACTGCCTCAATCTCACCAAGAGACCTGCAGGTCAGTCTTTTTTGAAGTATTCTCAAACAGGCCACTCACTGACCATAAAGTCATTATTCAGCTCAAGTCAGCTCAGTGTTGATTCAGTTTAGTTCAATAATAGTGCAAAGTTCACCAAATTATGAAACCAGCTTAATTCAGCTGTAAGCAACTATATAAAAGGCAATAGTGTTGTTATTCAGCTAGTCAGTTCAATGTTGATTCAGTGGAGTTTAAAGAGCAACATGTAGGTTGGACACCCCTATATAGCATAGTGTAGGTTGATGATAAAACAACTAGATTTTCTGAACTGGAGTAATATATATTTAGCCATTAACGATATTTTGAGATAAATTGTGATAAAATAACTTACGCGTTTATAAAGCACTAACCGGAAGTGATGATGGGCGATGGAGTCTGGTCAAGTTCAAGCTCAGGTTACAATGGATGTGAATGAAGAAACCGAGTTCTCCGATGTTGACGAGCATGCCTATGATAGCCCAGAGGTAGGGATGGGGCCGATCCGATTCAGTATCGGTATCGGGACAGATACCAGTGTAATTCATGTAACGGATTTTCCCGATCCAACCTGCAGAGATATCCGATATCCTGCTGAAATGACTCCAAAAGTGATTCCCGCCGGCCAGTCTGCTAGCTGGCTGCAAACTGTGGAATGGATTTCCTGAACGGAGGCGCGGCTCAATGAGGCACAGAGACCCCCTCAGGAAGTCCATTCCGCAGTTTGCAGCCAGCAAGCAGGATATAGCATTGAGATGTGTAAATACTTCACACTAGAAACACCGCAGAGCAAGACAGCATAATGCAATGTTTTCAAAGCCGTATTAATTAAACCATCTGTCTGTGATGCAAAATATCTCCAGGTCTATAATTCTCCGGAATGAAATGTTACAAACGACCGAGTGTGTGGTGACAGACGTGGCAGTGAAGTCTGCTCTCTTCACCTGCACAAAACGCACCCAAAAACAAAAAGCCTTGTTTTTCCTAGAAGGAAAATGATGGACACGATGTCCTGACAGGCTGGAATTCGTGCAACAAGCACAAACACAACAATTTACCATTACGGCAACTCTAAAACTCGATCTAAAACTTTCTCTGTCTCTCACTACCGCTCTAACTACAGCTGAACGCGAGCTATTGTTTGCCTCGGCCTACGTCGTATGACTCGTTGCTAGCGGGAAAGGCGTATTCCAGAGCCTAGCCCATTTTCATCAAAATCTCTACGTCAAATGAGATTTCATTAGTAATTTCTACATATGTGTTTTTAAAAGACCTCTTCAGACAATATCAAGTATTAATTCAGTTATAAATTCAACCTGCACGTTGCTCTTTAATAATGCCAATGTTGCAGAGTTCCCATTCAGTCGGTCACGTTCAACGTTACGTCGACATATTGGGATCTCCGTCTCCGTTCCCTCCTTCGGGGAACGAGAGTTACATACGTAACCAAGAAAATTTCTGAGATTCAGTGAGAAACTTGTTTTGCGTTTCAGGCCGTTGGGAGTGTCCCTGGCATCAGTGTGACCTGTGTGGACAGGAAGCAGCTTCCTTCTGTGAGATGTGCCCTAGTTCCTATTGTGTCGAACATCGGGACGGCATGCTTTTCATATCCAAACTGGATGGGCGATTGTCATGCAGCGAGCACGACCCCTGCGGCCCCGAGCCCTTGGAGCCTGGCGAGATCAGGGAATGCCCCGGGGAACTCGCCACACCGTACCCTATAAACGTCATCAAAGATGCCAAAACCAATACCACAACCCGAAACACTATGGATGTCCCGCAGGCTCCCTCTCCCCCTGATATAGCCCCGCAGGTCTCCTTTAGCCCCTCTAGTAGCCCTCCACCACTTAACATCTCTTTGAACTGTGCATATTCACCCATCTCTCCCTATGGAGAAGAAAACGAAGAAGAGGAAGAGAGTTTGGTGCACTTAGAAATGGATGGTGAGAAGAGCGTATCTCAAGATAATTCGGAACGGCTGAGGATAAAGAAGAAAACCGAAGTATGAGGGTTTAATCTATTGACTATCGAAGCAAACTGACCCGGGGTTTCAATTTCCCAAACAGACCTCTTTTCAGCCATGTTCTTGTTTTCTCATACTAACTTTCACTGAGGGTATCTGATGTACTTTGAGTTCCAATTACTACAACATACTTGAAGATGGTACTCAAAACGGTTTGCATCTCCTTCTGTAATCTCTTGCTGATTTTATGAGGTTGATTCAAACTGCACTGAGGAAGACGACAATGCTTATGAAAAAAAGATTCAAACAATGATTGAACAGTATCCACTTCATACAACGGCATCAACAGTTGGGACGTCATGAGATTTCGGCCATCTTATTACTTCTTGCTACATCTGGCACTATGAAAGATGTTAAGCATCACAAAAAAAGCGACAATGAAGAGAATGAAGATACAGTATTAAGGGAAGGGAATATATTTTTCCATGGAAATGCCATTGCCTTCTTCATCGAGTCAAATAATAATGACTATAAATAATATGTACTGTTACCAAAACTCATTTGTTCTGTATATTTGCTCTGTGAGCAAATAGTACAGAACATAAGCTAAGGTTAAATTTTACTATTGAAAATGTGGTTGATGTATGTATTCAAGGCCAAAATATACTACGGTTTTTACACGAATGCTATATGCATACAAGTGCGTGTGATGTAAATTTCGTCTTCAGCATAGTACACGACACGTACTGTACACATCCAGCCCGATTTTTGTAACCGTGTGTATTTTATTTACGCTAACAATATGGTACACAAGGTTGCAAATCTGGGACAAACTGTTAAAAAACAAAAAGGAAACGCAAGAGATGGAACAACAAACTTCTGAAGACCACATTAACAATAGAAATGAACATTGATGAGCAATTGTGTGAAGAGGTTAAGGTCTAGGGAAAAATAGCACGGACATTAGACAAAGGTGAATATTTCTAGTGCACATGTGTCAACCGCCTATGTTGGCATATGCTATCAAATTGATTATACTTTGAAAGGCAATGTGTTTGGCTGTACGCATATACTAAGCATTTGTATCAAAACTGTAATATACTTTGTTGACGGTAATTAAAGTGCCCCTATTATGCTTTTTCAGACATTAACTTTCATGCAGAGGTGGGCACAAATACATCAAAAACTATTTTGTTACAAAATACAAATACTGGCTCATGAAATGTAACAAAATAAAATACAAAATACTGATGTGAAAAATGTATTTAAATAAAATACGAGTAATTAGTATTTTGAAAATACAAAAATACTCCCACAATAATCTTAAGTCTTTTTTTTTTATTGCTGAAAGGTCAATAACACAGCAATAACAAATATGAGAAATGTGTCAATTCAAAATGGCGAAGTAGCAAAATAAAAAAAGTATGGGCATCTGCAACGCTATCTCACGACCAATTCGTAGGAATTTGTACGAGTGATTAAAAGGTGGCTAATTCGTACGAATTCATATGACCTCACTCGTACAGATTCGTACGATTTGTCTAAACCCACGTGATGGGTAGGTTTAAGTGGCGGAATCAGGGGTAGGTCATTCGTAGCCACCTCGTAAAATTCGTACGAATTGCCCTCTACAGGGCCTGAAATAGCTCCCTCTGACGTAAATGGCATGTATAGCTGAGTTCACATCAATGGTGTGGTAGGCTGCCCTTAATAGCAAAACGTGTTTGATGTAGGCTACGCAGCCATATAATCACCGTTACTCTACTCATGCCTTAAGGCTTGAATAAGTGTAGAGAGACATTTCCTCACCACTGGCTAAGGGAGGGGAAACAGCCATAAATCTATGTTATGTGCACAGCTTTAATGAGGAACTTTATTGAAAGGTCGATAACAAAAATAGTAGCAATAAAACAACTATGCTACAAAAGAGAAAACTAAACCATTGTCATTTGGGCTAGTTGTTTTTAAGTACAACCAACTTGGCAAAATCATTTACTATGGTGATTTTTCTTAAGTATTTAAGTATTTGAAATACTCTAAATACACTCCCTCAAAATATTTTGTTACAAACTACATTTTTATTTTTTCCACACCTGCAAAATACAAATTACAAAATACACTAAAGTAATTAAATACTTATTTAAAATACATTTAATTGAAATACTGCCCATGTCTGCTTTCATGCAGTGTGTAATATAGCTGTTTGTGAATGTAAAAGATCAGCAAATTTTTAATAATCAAAGTGCATGATAAATAAAGTTATTCTCTCTATTTGAAAAAAAAAAAAAAAAAGATTGATTCTGAACTGCCGAAATGAGTCGTCAGTAATTCCAGTCATACTTCTTGAACTTACAAACGTAGCATTGTGACAAATTTGCATAATGCCCACCTATGGTCTTCATTGGCTGCCAGTGAACAGCGTATACTTTGACCCGCCCTCGAACGCTGTAGCTGGTTCGTGTTGTGTACATGTTGAGAAGACGCTGTTTTCTGTGCTGCAAAAGCAAATTCTCTTTGTAAACTCTTCCAAAGGATGAGGATGGTCGGTGGTTAAAATTAGGGCAGCGATAGAACAGCATTATAACCTTTTGATGATTGCTTCTCAAATCTCAGTGAGGACTTAATGGGATTTACAAATCGCTTGTCCATTAAAGATGGGACAGTACCCACTTTATTTGGACCAACTTGCACCTCTGAATCACAACCTGTAAGTATGATTAATTATTGATGTATACAGTATATTTTCTACCAGGTGTTTAAAACTCACGTTATCACTGCCTTATTAAGGTAATGCATTGCGTCATTACCGTTATTACTATTAGAAATTATTACTTCTGCTAACGTATGCACCGTTATTGATAGTTATACAGTTCCTGCATGAGCACTGCAATAAATTAAAAATATAAACATCGGTTTGTTGATGGACATACAGTTGTTAGTGCTGATGGTGAGGAATTACAGTTGCAACATCTGATAATGCATCTCAAACTAAGTACCGTATCACTGAGAAACGTCCTGCTCAAATCGTCCTTGCCATGGAGGTTCGGGTTGAATAACTAATTCTTCCAATGTTTCATCTTAGCACTCGTGCTCGGATTGATATGGTAAAATCAACACCACCGTTACTGTATTTACAGAGTGTACAATTGACACACACTGTGTTAGCAGTAGACCAATCACAACAGAGTGGGTCATTTGGCCAATCAGAACAGAGTAGCTTACGGAAAGGAGAGACTGAATCATTGTTTGAGAATCATTGAAAAATGTGGTGATGAGCAATGCATATTATGAAAGTGTTTTTTTGACCTTTGATGCATGTTGTAGGAGACTTCCAAAACAAAATTAGGAACCTTTAAAATAGCATAATAGGGGCACTTTAATGAAATTCAAAAATCAGTGTCTTGTTCCTATATTTTTCACATTGTATTATAGCCAGCAGTTTAAATTTCTTTACACTTCAAGACTATCATTTTGTTGAAGCCCTTTTGTATAATAATCCAAAATTTGCCTGCTAACACATGCTAAAACAAAGAACATTACAAGAATGCTTGTAATTTATTTGAGATCATTTTGGAAATTTCCCCAGAAATGTCTTCGAATTAATCTTAGCCAAATGGCACAAAATCCATAAGAGCTTGATGCAATTTACAAAGGAAGTGTCCCTCTGTTTTAATTGATCATATCAACCGAAGAGACAGATATTCCCAAAATCCTCCGGTGTAAATTGTGCTGTGAATTTAAAGGTGAACTGTGTGATTTTTGAAACGCTTGCGGCATCCAACAGTTACAAAAAACGTTGAAACAAACAGGAAGTCCTGTCCCAACTCACACCAGTGGTTTATGCCGGCCGCTCAACCAGGGCAATCTTACAAAAGCGCAACTATGAGGTCTAGTTAGATAAGCAATAGATGAGCTGTTTTATCATGTTGTATATGTTTTTATACATTTAAGCTATATGAAAGAAAGTAACACTTTGCAATCCAGAAGTAAACACTCCCAGTGAAGTCTTTGGCATTTGGTGACTTCATGTTAAATCAACCTACAATTTGAACTGAGACTGCTCATATTTCTAGTCCTCTATCATTATTTGTGAAGCTAATGTATAGAAGAAAATGATTTTGGCCTGTTACTTGTCTACACTCATGAATTCTCTCTTCTGATTTTCCTGACCCCCGTCTAACTGATCAAGGTTTCTTCATGTTGAACGGTCAACTTTTTTTTTTACTGTATAGAATTGTTAACTTAATAGTTTTCATTGCTGCTCCTAGAGTCATTCCACTTCAGTATATTTCAGACAAATTATCAAGCAAAAGGGGGGGATGTGTTGCCTTGTCAGAGATTTTAATTGTGCTGTAGTGCTTTGTACAGAATAAACAACAGTACACACTTGTTGGATCCTTGCTGCTGTTTTTATTACCTCCCTGTATATAGTTTGATCTAAATTGTATTTAATTTATTTATTGCATTTGCCAATCATTAATTGTCAGTAATCAAATGGGTGGAGAAAAATGTCAAGAAATGCTTGGGTCATATTTCACCCCCAAATAAAAATAAATTCTGTTTTACATAAAGAAAATTAAACATTTTTTAGGATCATTGATGCATTTCGCATTGCAACATTTATTTCATGACAATTAAGCACATTTCCACATGCAATTATTAGCCAACAATAATGCAGGAAAAAAACAATTCTCATTACTGTAACACAAATACTGTTCTTTATATATACTGATTATATATATATTTTTTAATTGTCCAGACAGGATGATTTAATTTCTGTATTACAGTAATGGGAATTTTAGCAGGACAATTGTCATGACAATAATGTCACAACGCAAAACTCTTGCAGCTAATTTCATTTCAATCTTCACTTTAATTCTTATTAAAACTGGGGTGAAGCTGTTTTATAATGTTCAATATACATGTATGTGTGTATATATATATATATATATATATATATATATATATACAGTCGTGCTCAGAATTAATGGTACCCCTGGTAAATATGATAAAAAATGGCTGGAAAAAATAAATCTGCATCATTTATCCTTTTGATCTTTCATTCAAAGTATTGGCAAAAATCTAAACTTTCATTGAAGTAAAAGAATAGAAAGTGGGGGGGAAATCACATTATGAAATAAATGTTTATCTCCAAAACACGTTGGCCACAACTATTGGTACCCTTTTATTAAATACATTTTGCAATCTCCTTTTGCCAAGATAACAGCTCTGAGTTTTCTCCTATGATGCCTGATGAGTTCGGAGAACACCTGACAAGAGATCAGAGACCATTCTTACAGAATCTCTCCAGATCCTTCAGATTCCCAGATCCATGTTGGTGCTTCTTCTCTTGAGTTCACTCCACTCATCAGGTCTGGGACGGTCATGGCAGAAGCTTCATTTTGTGCTACTTAACACATTTTTGTGTTGATTTTGATGTTTGTTTTGGATCGTTGTCCTGATGGAAGATCCAACCACGGCCCATTATAAGATTTCTAGCAGAGGCTGTCAGGTTTAGATTTTTTATCTGTCGGTATTTGATAGAATCCACGATGCCATGCATGTATCTGAACAAGAAGTCCAGGACCTCCAGCAGAAAAATATGACCACAACATTAAAGATGGTATATTAAATTGTACACATGGGGTACTTTTTATCCTTGTGTGCACCAAACCCATCTTGCATGTTTGCTGCCAAAAAGCTATTTTTTAGTTTCATCTGACCACAGAACCCTTGTGCTGTTTGAAGGTCCAGTCATGTCTGACAACTGAATTTGCTGGAGTTTGTTTTTGGATGAGCAAGGAGGATTTTTCTTGAAAACCTCCCAAACAACATGTGGTGATGTAGGGGTTGTTCAATTTTTTTTAATAGGCTTTCTGAACCCAAGACTCAACTAATCTCTGCAATTCTCCATCTGTGATCTTTGGAGAGTCTTTGGCCACTCAAACTTTCATCCTCACCATGCATTAAGACAATATAGACACACGTCCACTTCCTGGCAGATTTGTAACATCTTTAGTTGATTGGAAGTGCTTAATTATTGCCCTGATGGTCAAAATGGGTATTTTCAATGCTTTAGCTATTTTCTTACAGCCACTTTCTATTTTGTGATGCTCAACAATCTTTTGATGCACATCAGAACTATATTCTTTGGTTTTACTCATTGTAATGGATGATTAAGGGAATTTGGCCTTTGTGTTTCCCCATATTTAAACTCTTGTAAAACAAGAAGTCATGGCTGGACAATTTCATGTTCCTAGTCACCCTGGTGTGCAAAAAAAAAGGTAAATGTGAATGGGAATATACTTAAGAGATATTTTACTCGTACACAATTCTAGGGGTACCAATAATTGTGGCCAACTTGTTTTGGAGAAAAAACGTTTATTTCATAATGTGATTTCCCCTCCACTGTCAATTATTTTACTTCAATGAAAGGTTCGATTTTTGCCAATTTTTTGAATGAAATATCAAAAGGATAAACGATGCAGAATTATTTTTTACAGCCATTTTTCATCATATTTACCAGGGGAACCATTAATTCTGAGCACGACTGTATATACACACACACAGAATATTCAATGAATATCATATTATTTTTTAGTGACAGTATATCTTAAAAATAACTTACATATGTGAATGCAAGCAGGATAGGCAGCAAAGGATGAATATGATATGTTGATAAAAAAATATTTTCCATGTTGAATTTAGGCGATTACCGCTCAAAGGTAAAAGATTCATTTACAGTATTGACACGAACATGCTGACCGCACACTTGATATTTTTATTATTACAATATCTGATCGTTAGTAATGACTTGGGCTGCACAGCTTGTACTATTTTGATACATTTTGATACATATTGGTAAAAATGGTCCATATATGCATGAGGTGTTTAAGATCACATGCTTTAGTTTTTATTAAAGTGACAATCTTCACATAATCTCACAGTAAAATGTAACATAGTAATTAATATTGGGTCCATCTTTCCTGTAGGATGCCCAGTGAGAATGGCACAATATCAGGATCTCTCAAATTTTTCACAAAAAACATTTTTTTTTTGGCCTCTGAACAGTATTTAATACATTCCCAATATGAAGTGAGAGTGAACTAAGGCTGTAAAGTTCGCACAAACATGTACATAACAGTTTACAATATCTTACCCAAACTGCATTGAAGTCAAATTAAATAATAATAATAATAATAATATAAATAACTGTAAACATTAACATCACATTCATCAAATGCTGCACATCAACTCACTTTTGGAACGCAAGGATAGATCTATTATGTCAAACAGTCGACTGCAAATAATGGGCAACATGATACAGGAAACTTTGGGCTTGATTTTCAAACAGTAATATTTCCAGATATCAAATTCCCCATGATACTATAATGTTCCAGTGATCATAGTTATTATTATTAGCCTTTACCATTTTGAATATATCTATTTGAATATAATAATGGGAAACTGTCTTTTACTCTTTTGATTTTCCACCCCATGAACATCCAAACCTTTATCGTGAGAAAATGTTTGAACTGGTTTCAGATCTGTGAAAACTGCAACTTAAATAGCTTCAGTTTAGTGTGGACGTATGCAACAAAACTGTTCATACATCAGTACAGCGTGACAAATGAAGGGTGTAAACATCACGATCCTCAAAAGATCTATAAAATGGAGACACTTTAAATGATAAAAAGTGATGAATCACTCAAGGCATAGTTTGTGAAAATTGGCCACGATCATCTCCATGCGATGGCATCTGTCCCTAAAGCTTGCTTGGTGTCTTTTTCTTTTTGGTAAAATGGATTGCCATGCACTGTTGATATTTGCTTCAGTCAATATTCTCAGGTCCACAAAGTGTTCCTGACAAAGGAAAAAAATTGTTCGTTGCTTGAACACAAGAAAGGAAGAATCCTTCACCTTCTTCGTTTTCAAAAGCCCAATCTCAACATACTGCACAGCAAAAAAAAAGAAGAAAAAAAAAGAAAGAAAAAGCAAAACACTCCAGCGGTTGCTTTGAGGAGTGTAAAAGACAGAGAGCCTCCAGACATCCCAGAATAGATCATATGATACAGCAGTTCTTCCTGTGATAGGTCAGTTATGGCAGCAGTTGTCAAAATAAGAGTCCTTCTTTTGCCCGAGATCCACCCCCTTCTCTTCTGTGAGGATACAATACCAAATAAATAAATATAAAAAAAATAGACAATATCACATTATTTTAGCAATTCTGTTCCTATTATTATTTACTTGCTTTAAATGGAATTCGTAAATAAAATGATCATTAAATGCATTAGAATTTGAGGCATCAAAAGCTTTGGTAATCGCAGTATCAATCAAAGCAAAATGCATTAATCGATGATGTACATTGGTGTACATCTGAATATGAATAAGAATCTGTTACAAAATAACTATTAAGGCCCGTTCAGACTAAGGACAATAACTATTAGAGGATATCGTTGGAATCACTTTCAGAGCAATTTTTTCCAGCTAATGAACGATGAAAACACCGTTTACATGCGCAACTTTTGTTTCAGTCGGACTGAATGCATTTCGATTGATGAATCTGAATGTAGTGTTTACATGAACGCTAAACGTGATCGGGTTGATGAGCTTGTTTATATGTCACAAGCTACAAATCGGAATATATTTTTTGACGTGCACACTGCACTTAATATTTATCCTTTTCTGCGCCATTTATCCTCTCCCTGCGCCAAAAAACAGTCGTAACAAGTCCGAAACAAGGACTGGTAGGTCGTTGTCCTGCTCCACTTCACAGACGCTAAGTGAAAGGAGAATTTTAGAATGACGGGACACTCATTTATACTGTATGACACTTTATTCAACAGGAAGAAGAGCTCGTTCTGCACGTCACACGTCATTACGCTATTTCAACGTTATTGCACATGCGCAGTCCTTTCAGTTACAGTTATTAGCCTTTACCATTTTGACAGCATCATTATGATCCAAGAATATAATAATGGCAGACTGCCTTTTACTCTGTGATTTTCCACCCCATGAACATCCAAACCTTGATCGTCAGAAAATGTTTAAACTGGTTTCAGATCTGTGAAAACTGCAATTTAAATAGCTTGTTTAGTGTGGACAGTCCTTTCAGTTCCGGTTTTCAATCCGATCAAGTGTTTACATGTCCTCTCGGTCGGATTAGAAAAGGAATAAACCACCCCTTTCAATCCGATGGAAATTTCATTCGGATCAGGCTCAATGGGATCGATTTTTACATGAAGGATTTTCAGTCCGATTGAGCTGTCAATACGATTATTAACGTATTTTTGGTTGCATGTAAACGTAGCCAATCAGAAGCCATTTCACTTAAAAGAGCTCAAGCTTTTAAAGTGGCTTACGGCAAACCTGCAGCGCGCGCTTAGGGTAAACAGAGCGTTATTGTTCGTTGGTGTGAACTCTAATTTAGTAATCATTGTTGGTGTGAAGGGGTCTTTCAGCATCTAAGGGTAGGCAGGCATTTCAAAGCCTGCAAATCTTTGCACATATATTAAGATATCACGAATGTGGGCTGCATCTTTGTTTCCCCACAAAGACAAGCAGTTTACCAAGGCCATTGTAGTGAAGTTTCTGTGCTTTTTCATGCCTATGCTAAGCATCAACTGACAGAGAGCTACATTTGTTAGCATGAAAGCTGATGTGCCTGAAGCACACAGGACCAGGTGTATAGTGTTAAAAAAAGAAGAAAAAAAAGAAGAAGTGTTTTTTAAAGATTTGTTTTGCGAAAAAATTCCCACCTTGAATGAACTCTAAAGTACAGCTACTGAAATCATCAGCCACCTTCTGAAACACCTCATCTGTAAGGGAATACAAACAAAATCAAGAAGTGAAACTTCTCGGTATGTAATAGCATAAGTAGTCTTGTGCTCGATACACTGAAGTATCACTTACCAACATTTTTTCCTGTTTTGCTGGAGGTCTCGAAATGTTGGGCACCTATTTCTGCAAAGAAAAGTTTGTTTTTCGAATTGTTTTGCAATGGTTGAATGAAAAAAAAAAAAAAAAAAAAAAAAAAAAAAAATCATGCTTACCATCTGCAAAGTCTTGAACATCATGGTAGTCTACTTGCCGCACACTTCGATCGGCTTCAATGAGGTCACTCTTGGTACCACACAAATATATCTTGCAGTGCTGAAAATAAAAGAATGCGTCAATGACGTGCTGAATAATCTTAAGACGTTCCTGTTGTTATGAGACGTGGGTATATTTTACCTCTTCACAGTTCTGTAACTCCTTCACCCAGAACCTGGCCCTTTTAAAACTGCTGCTGTCAGTCAGATCTAAGTGCAAAAGTCAGACAACCACATATTTAAGATACAAATATTAATGTTTTCCAACTTTTCTCTTGCAAGGGACTCATTTTCTTGTGATTATTTCCATGTACACTACCATACAAAAGTTTGGAGTTGGAATTTTTTTTGTCAAATTGACATTTGTAACAATGAATTGCATTTTAAAATGTTATTTTAAATCATAATAATATTGCACAATATTTTTTTTTTTCTGTATTTTAATTAAATAAATGCAGCCTTGTTGATCTTTCAAAAGCATTAAAAACTTTTGAAATACAAACTAATTTATAATGTATGAGAAATGCTCATCAAGCCTGCATTTATTTGACCAAACGTACAGAAATGTTGTTAAATATTATTACAATTCAAATGAATGGTTTTCTATCAGCATCATTACTACAGTCTTCACATGATCTTTCAGAAATCATTCTAATATGCTGATTTATTATCAATGTTGGAAACAGCTGTGCTGCTTAATATTTTTTTATGGCCTGTGATACTTTTTTTCAGGATACTTTGATGAATAAAAAGTGAAAAAAGAACAACATTTAATTAAAATAGAAACCTTTGTAACAATATACACTACCGTTCAAAATTTTGGGGTCAGTCATTTTTTGAAAAAAAAAAAAGTATCACAGGTTCCTAAAAATAATAAGCCACACAACTGTATCCAACATT
Organism: Meda fulgida; assembly: GCA_030578275.1. Classification (NCBI taxonomy): domain Eukaryota; kingdom Metazoa; phylum Chordata; class Actinopteri; order Cypriniformes; family Leuciscidae; genus Meda; species Meda fulgida. The sequence goes on from CM060636.1 coordinate 22,875,539, forward strand.
GATAATAAATCAGCATGTTACAATGATTTCTGAAAGATTAAAGGCTAATGAAAAATTAAGCTTCACATCACAGAAATAAATTAGATTTTAAAGGATATTAAAATAGAAATCCATTACTTTAAATTGATAATTACATTGAAATTACTTGAGCATAAGAGATTTCTTTCAAAAACATTTAAAATAGTAATATTTATATTTTAATTGGTAGTATATATATATATATATATATATATATATATATATATATATATATATATATATGTGTGTGTGTGTGTGTGTGTGTGTGTGTGCGTGTGTGTGTGTGTGTGTGTGTGTGTGTGTGTGTGTGTGTGTATATGTATATATAAACATGATTATAAAATAGTATAAAAACATTTTAGACCAGTCAAAAAAAGAACAAAATAGTAACATCACATGATCAAAAAATGTTAATAAATTAACTGAACATATTTTGTTATATTAACACATTTTAACTTTGACACCCCTACACCTTTTTTCTTGTCGCCCAAACTTTTAAGAAGCCCTCATTAACTTAGAACTTATTTGAACCAAACACATGAACTGCCTTGCAGGACTGGTAACTACTGTAAAACAGACACAGAGTGAGCAAGTATGAGCCGTCTACTTGCTCACCGTCACCTGACTGCTAGACTATCTGCTACATCCTGCAAACTCATTCCCAACAAAAAAAAAGCCACTTTCCATGTCAAACTGTGAGAGAGGGATATACCATAGCAGACGATGGCAGCGCGGGCTCCTCTGTAATAGATTCTGCTCATGGCCTCGTAACGTTCAGACCCTGCAGTGTCCTGAGATGAAAGAACACATGAAGTCACTAATAAGTGGTTGACAAGCATATATGAAGACCCTAGTAACAACACTTACCCATATTCCCAGCGTAACCACTTTGTCACCGACATTGAGGGCTTTTGCAACAAACGCAGCCCCTATAGTCTTAACGAGACAAAAACAAATGAACACGTCAAGGCTAGCAACATCACATTCGATCATTGACATCAGTGGAAGAATGGTGGATTTACCTGTGCAGCTGGTTTATGTGACGAATGATTAGAGATAGCTGATACCCAGGCAAATGTACATCTTACACAAACATTTCTTTACTGAGAACAAACAATCTCAGAAGATTTATTAGTTATGGCCCTAATGACCATAACTAATTACTTCTTCAGGTTTCTTTGCAAACGCATGCTTACATTTTGATAAGGTCCAACAAGAAAGCGGCGATGTACGTATCTCTCCACCAGGCTGGTTTTACCTACACTCTCCTTGCCAAGCATGACCACCTTAGCGTCCACTCGCATGGCAGTCATGATTATTTTGGTTTGTAGAGAAAGACACTAGAAAAAAAAGAAGAAAAAAAAAACATGGGTGCATTGTGTAGACACACACACACACACACACACATATATATATATATATATATATATATACTGTAAACATGTACAGGATATCCATTGTGAAAATGAAGTGTGCTTAATTGTTTTGAATGTGCACTTGTAGTGTACTTCAAATCTTGAAGGTATATTTAAAAAAAATACTTGCAGTAGTATAATATTAATGAATTAAAGGCGACTTAAGTGTACTTAAAGAGAAAAAAACTTACATGACTGTTTCTTAATACGCTTAAGTACACCTTTAAAAGTACACTTTGCAATAATGTCAAATTAAAGGTTTTTCTTTTGAAGTACATTTTAAATGTTTCGTTGTGTTTATGTAGTATACTTATTTTGATGTGTTGACTAAGATGGTAAAGGAAATTTGACATGTAAAGTACTTGATGTTATCCGATTATTATTCGATTTTACTTTTAAAGGTCATTTTAAATATAGTAAATTTCAACATGATTATTACAAATGTGTAATTATAAAGGAATTTAAACAAATGACAAAGGTTTTTACCAAACAAAATGCTTGTCAGTAACGTTACATCACGCAGTACACTTTAAACATATTTGAAAGACAATATAAGTAATTACGAAATTACATATAAAGATAAACTTCTTAAGTATGCCGAATAGCACAGTTGGTTAAATTGAAGAGTATTTAATATACATTTAAATTATAAAACATTTTCAAGTGTCCGAGAACATTACGTTCAGATAGCATTTATGTAACGTTATATTACTTTCGACATAAATAGTATGCTTTTTAATGTATGATTAAAGTGGAAGAAATCAGAGCTAGCTTTGGCTAATGCGCAGTTTCAGTTTATTAAGCAAAATATTATCCACATGAAACATACTAGATGTTTGTTGACCTGCTCATATTTTTCACTCACCTGTGTATCAGTTGACGGGACTTCAGGGCGACTTTTCTGACAGATGAATACTGTAACTGGGTGGCTAATGGTTCAGTTAGCAATCCACACTGATGAGCCAGTGAAAACTCCTAATAATACTAACGTTACAGTTAAAGACTACTTGATGAATAAATACATAAGCAGCAGCGAATCACAAGACACCTCGAACTGACACGGTCAAATATAAAATATTCAGTGATTTGTTCACCGTAAAACGAAAGAAAAACAAACAGCTTAGATTTCAACATCACTAAATACAGCAACGTTAACGTTAGATGATTTCCGAGCCATGTTCTTCCTGTTAACGAGGGAAAACTAACGTTACAGTAAATGGTCTGACAGATGTTAACGTTAGATGTCGGTGGAAGAGGAACTGTACTGTGTCGAGCTAGCTGGAATAAACTAGTGTGTGTGTGTGTGTTTTTGTTTATATAGAGGAGGATGTGACTTCACTAGGGTCAGTGGTTGTGTCTCAAATGGCGATGTATGAATCGGGAAACAATTGTTCTTAAGAGTCGGAAGTGTTCGTTGACTGGTCAGAGTGAATCAGTTCCAGCGTTTCTGGGGGTTTTGTCTGGAATAAAACGTTATGGAAATATGTTTACAACTTCATTTATCTTTATTAATTAGAACTAATTATAGTGCAAAACGTGCACAAATATTTTGCACGCAAAATTCTAGCATTGTTTAATGTAAATGCGTATTGTGTTTAGGTTAAATTAAGTTAAATCGTGACTGTAACGAATTGAACTTGGACAAATACAATTTGTACAAATTCTCGTTAACAACACCTAATCGAAAAACATAATCTAGCTTTACTGTAACGTTAAACACTTGTAATATGCCACGCCGGTATGTCATAGATAGACCACCTTATCTTTTTAAAATCAGATGCTTGAAAAGAACTGTTCGAAAGAACCGATTCGGAGGAATGACTCAGACATCATTTTACTACAGGCACGTGCTGCAGTTAGGGCGCGTTGATTGTCTAAACCGCTACTGATTGGTTGCTCGAGTCACTTTGTGCGTCACGGTTGGCTGAATCTCTCTGTGATTGGTTGCTTGTCTCCGCCACTCATCCTTTCTTCATCCTGAGTGGCTGCGCTGCCTCGGCACCGCCCGTGGTGGCCAAAATCCGGTCTAGGTAGTCGACTCTGTGCGTATTGAAACAACCGAACCAAGTCTTCAGGGGAGGAGAAGCTGAGTTCATTTGAAAATGGCGTCTCCGAAAACAATGCCTAAAGATGCACAGGTAAATAATGAATCAGAAACGGTTTTTATCACTATGCTGTGCTTCATGTATTGTTATTTAACAACAGCGATTAAAGCAGCATGATTAGAGAGCAATTGTGCATTTTATTCATCTTACTTATTATTCTTTGTGCACATACATGCGTTAGCAAGCTAACTGGTCCTCTGGCTGTAATGCAGTGGTTTGAGTTTCAATTTGGCGCGGTTCTAACACGTTGTGTTATAATTTGCCATATTTTGGGGGGATGTGAAGGTTTGCATGTATGATTTATTTGTAAAGTAAGATGTGCACGGGCTGCAAAAAACCTGCAACATAAGTCGAATCGATGCTAATACAGTATGCATAATGTATTTTTGCTTTCTTCTTCTTCTTCTTCTTCTTCTTCTTCTTATCTTTAAAGGTTATGATGCAGATTCTTAAAGACATGGGGGTCACGGAGTACGAGCCTAGAGTGATCAATCAAATGCTGGAGTTTACATACAGTAAGTCAGGATGCATTTAATGAAATCAAAATGGACAATGCTTATTTGTTCATTGATTATTTTATTTTATTCATGTGCTCTCTTAATCTTTAATCAAAATAACTTGCAACGACATCACTTCTCTAATGACGTGTTTAGTTGCGCGAGGGCGGGACTATGGAACGCGAACGGGGCCAATAGTCTATTTACGAAACGCGTGAAATTTGACCGCGTCAAAGAGCACAGTAGCCAATGAAATTGCTGTATTTGAGACTATATTTGTATATGGTACGTATGTCTCTTATTGGTATGTACGTATACAAACATCAGAAGTCATGTTTATTAATGAATGATGTCGTAATGGTACACGTATGCAAGCATCAGACGTTATAATTGTTCATGAGGGATAATGCATTGGTACATAGTGTGATGTCAGCCTTATGTCATGATTTGTCATGCCCTTTGTCCTACGTTCTTTCTCAGTATGAAACGCGATCAGGTACAAAGTAAGCAGCTGAAACCATAACCATGGCTCTTAGAATTTTTTTAGCAAACTGCCAAATAACTTTTTCAGACTGCGTGGAGCTGGCTTCTTCTAATAACCATACTAATGAAGATTTGAATCTTGTAATATTACAGTATGTCCAAAAGGCATTACATTTATAAGAAAGATGGCTGACTTAATGCAACTTGAAATCATTACATGGTATGGAGAATTGTCCTGTCTTTCAATACCAGCAGATGTTTAATGGGTAGCTAGCTGTATAATTTAATTATGAATTAAATTATATGTAACTTTGTTACATTATACAATACAGTCCTAAGCACTTTGCACTTTTCCTAAGCACTTTTTTATGATCTGTTCTGACGGAATTTTTTTCCCTATGAATACAAATGTAATGTGGCATTTAAATGGCAGTGTTTCCCAAATTAAACACAAGAGCTGTTAGTTTTGAATGATGTGAAACTCTATCATCGGCACTGATAGAGTTTTGCAAAAAGTTTGTTTTTCAAATGCAAAATCAGTCCAAAGCAATAATGTCCTTGTATTTTTGCAGACTTGGTCGAAAGATTGGGTATATGAGTGAATGGTTTCACCGAGTGATCCTCAAATTCCACTTTTAGCATCTTAGCAATTTGAAAAAACTGTAAAACAAACTGTGACAGATGTCGCCTATATGGAATATGAACCAAGGAAATCTTAAAATTGCATGGAACTGAGAAGCATGAACTGGAAGGAACAAAAACAGACTGCAATTAAAAAAAAACAAGAGACAATTATTTTAATGCAAGCAAAAAAAAAATGTTCACACATCACCTTTGGAGTAAAAGAAAAGAAATCTTGAAATCTGTTTGTTAGTAATCTGTACTGAATTACAACATGAATTACATGAATTAAACATTAATTAAACTCCTGTCTTAATATAAACCCTCTCTGGGAAACCGCCCCTCAATATTTAACTAAGTTATTCTTGCCACTATAACTTATGGATCCCTAAAGACAAGTTTATTGGTAAATAACATATTAATAATAAAAGTATAATGAATATCAAAACACATGTTAAATATAATGTAGTAATTTTATTGTAGCACTCATGAGCCTGCAGCAGCCAAGATGATGTTCTGCAATACAGACAACAGCAGAAACTCTACAACCAATTAAACACCAAATTACAAAACATTATTAGGCTATGTGAAAGTGAATAAATGTGTGTGTGTGTGTGTGTGTGTGTGTGTGTGTGTGTGTGTGTGTGTGTGTGTGTGTGTGTGTGTGTGTGTGTGTATTTAGTTATAAATGTGTGCTGTATAAGTTAGCCTTTAATGCTTTTGGAAATTATAACTTAAAACAAAAACAAATAATAACCCATAAAGATACATTATAATAATTGTAGTATATGGATAATTAGCAATTACTTAATATACATTTTAACATTACTCTAGCACAGCAGTCAGTAAAACAATGCCACAATAAACTGAATGATTAATATGTTGGAAGGCTACATCTTAAGGTAAGTCTGTTTTTCTAAAATATTACACTTCAATACATACAGAATGTGCGCGTTAAGAAACACATTCAAATTGGTCGTCTCAACATGGTAAAACTGTGCGTGTTTAAACGCACTAAAGTAACGCTACGAAAACTGACGCCTTAACACGACCAGAATGAGCGTGTCTACACGTTCAAAAGAAACGCGTAAAAAAATTGCCGCGTTAACGCGAACAAACAGCGCGAGTTGACGCGGTCAAATTTCACACGTTTCGTAAATAGACTATTGGCCCCGTTCGCGTTCCATACGGGACAACCTGTCGCTCACATGACATCACATCACAGCAATGGCAAACCACAACAATCCAATCTAGTCCCGTCCCGCCCTACGTTTTTTCTTGTTCAAGAAGCCACTTCACTCAGATGTACGGAAGAAAAGACTATCGCAACTTCCGCTTCATGCCAACTTTTAAGTATATCTTTAAATGCATTAAGAGAAAATGTTAATGCACTCCAGCAATAAACTGTCTGTTCTAGTAAATCGTCCAATAACATTTTAATGTTTTTCTACAGGATATGTAACCACTATTATTGAGGATGCAAAAATATATTCCACCCATGCCAAGAAGTCCAGTGTGGATGCAGATGACATAAGGTTAGCAATCCAGTGTCGAGTGGATCAGTCGTTCACATCTCCTCCGCCACGAGATGTAAGTCTCTCTTGATGACTAATTCATAACTCGTATGTGACTTCTGGTAATTAATTAACAGTGCTGTTTGGTCCATGGTTTCAGTTTCTGTTGGACATAGCAAGGCAGAAGAACCAAACCCCTTTGCCCCTGATCAAACCGTACACCGGTCCACGTCTTCCACCAGACCGCTACTGTCTCACCGCACCAAACTACAGACTGAAGTCCCTGCAGAAAAAGGTATTACTTTAGATGATATGTGATAATATACCGTTTTAGACCATCTGGTCAAAGTTTTGGATTTGGTGATCTATGGATATTTGAGATTTATTACTACAGTTATTGTACCTAACATTTTTGGCTCAGAGGCCCACCTTTTATCCACGACAATATTCGAAGCCATAGTTTTGTTTTTCAAAGCGTATTTTATTTTAATCTATGGTATCTATTTTCTGTTGACTAAAAAAATAAATAAAAAATAAATAAATTATTGTCATGATTTAAGGTTTTCAAAATGTTTTAGAAACTATGTTCTTCGGGGATCCCAACTCTTTTCACCAAAGTAATTTACAAAAGTTTAGTCACAATTTTCATTGAAAGTTTGCGGGGGAAAAGGTCCATCCATAGTGTATGTAGAAAGCACTGCTCACAAAGAAGTCACTTCTCAAATCAAGCAACTTTGTTGACCAACTTTTTTTTTTTTTTTTACCTCCATGTGGAATTCCCAGAAAAATGGTAAATGTGACTGCATCAAATGAATTTATATATATATACACTACCGTTCAAAAGTTTGGGGTCAATTAGTTTTTTTTTGTATTAATACTTTTACTTTCTTTACTTACTAAAGAAATTAATACTTTTCTTCAGAAAGGACGCATGAAATTGATATAAAGTGACAGTAAAGACATTAATAATAATGCAAAATATTTATTTTTTAATGAAATGCTTTTCTCTTGAACTTTCAAAGAATCCTGAAAAAATGAATCACTGTTTACACAAAAATATGAAGCAGCACAACTGTTGCCAACTGTGATAATAATCATAAATGTTTCTTGAGCATCAAATAATCATATTAGAGTGATTTCTGAAGGATCATGTAACACTGAAGACTGGAGTAATGATGTGAAAATTCAGCTTTGATCACAGGACTAAATTACATTTTAAAATATATTCACATAGAAAACAGCTGTTTTACATTGAAATAATATTTAACAATATTACTGGGTTTGTTTTGTATTTTTAATCAAATAAATGCAGCCTTGGTGAGCAGAAGAGACTTCTTTTAAAAACACAAAAAATCTCACCGACCCCAAACTTTTGAACGGTAGTGTGTGTATATATATATATATATATATTTAATTATTTAAATGTATATTGTATTTTAGTAATTTACATGGCCTTTCCAAGTAATTTAGTATCTTTGAAATACTATTATAGTTTTATTAATATTTAGAATTTGTTTATAAATGGTAAAGTTTCAGTAATTTTATTGCATTATTAATTTTTATTATTTTTTTTGTTTTATTTCAAGTAATAAACATATTTTTTGTGATTTTAGTTTTTAGTTAGACTATAATTAACTTTTCAAATTTGGGTTTCTTCATATCCAGGTTTTTCTAGACTGTGTGAAATCCTGGTTCTTCACATGAAACAAACAGTTGTAAATGAAAATGTACCGTCTGATATGGTTCTGATTTGCATGTTTAGGTGTCTTCGTCCACGGGCAGGATAACGGTGCCACGGTTGAGCGTGGGAGCAGTGTCCAGTAGGCCAAGCACTCCAACTCTTGGTCAGTTATTCGAAATACTTTCTGTATAAACTAAAACATCTCTAGCATCTAAAGGCAGTGAGTTTTCAGGACACTTTGCATGCTCATGATTTCCTCCAGCATACTTTCATTGAGCTATTCGTAGATGCACAATAATACACAAGAGCTATTAGTAGGTTTCCTTTGTTCTCATTGGTGAATGGGCAAAATCTAAAACTCAATCTTCAGGATCCTCGTTGTGTTTTTCAGGTACTCCATCAGTGCAGACAGTGGGGACCAAAGTGGGAACACCTGTGTCCCTGACCGGCCAGCGCTTCACCGTTCAGATTCCCAACTCACAGGCTGCCTCTGTCAAATCAGGTACCAGTTTCCACCTTAGAACAAGCAGTTCTCTTTGTATGATCATCTTGTGTATTAAGGACCATGTGGAAGATTGTGTGCCAAATCAGTGAGCAGGTCAAAAGTGAAGCTATTACCGTATATACCCGAATATAAGAAGAGGTTTTTGTCCTAAAAATAGGCTGAAAAATGGGGGGTCGTCTTATATTCGAGTGGAGGAACTGATTGATAGCCTTTTTCTCCCGCGGACGCACTTGAAAAAAACGAGCACTTCGCTTCCATTATGAGTGCGCATACTGCGCGCCTACATTTGAAATATCGAACTTTAGCGCAAAAGACGTGATATGTGAACAGGCAGAGGGTTTCAGATGGCGCCTTCCATGACTTGGTCAGATCGTCATGTACCTCCGGGAAGAAGGGGGCGGGTCTCTGCTCGCTTGTCTCCCTCCGCTCTGGCATCCTCTGTGAACGGAGCTTTTTCTTGTGCGGCTCGAGCAGAGGGAGAGAGAGAGAGCGGGAGCCGGATCGTCGTCGAAAACCGCCAGACGACCCCGCGGGCCTCTACACGAGGCACAGGTGATGCGAGGCATTTGGAACAGCGCCTCGGAAATTTGCTCTTAAAATAATTTTCTGTTGAAAAACAGATTTTTTACACAAAAATCAATTTTTTCCCAAAAATAAGTCTGGAAAATGGGGGGGGGGGCCCGTCTTATATTCAGGGTCGTCTTATAGTCGGGTATATACGGTAATTGAGCTACAGTACCTGCCAAAAGTTTGGAAACATCACATTTTTTTCTTTCTTTTTTTTTTGTCTCTTATGCTCACAATTCTGCATTTCATAAAAAACACAGTAAAAAAAAAAAAAAGTAATATTGTGAAATATTACAATTAAAATTGTCATTTATTCCTGAAATGCAAAGCTGTATTTTCAGCATCATTACTCCAGACTTGATCCTTCAGAAATCATTCTAATATACTGATTTGCTGCTCAAGAAATATTTCTCATTATTATTATTATCATTATACATTTTGAAAACAGTTTTTGCTGATTAACATTTTTGTGCAAACAATAATACCATTCAAACATTTGTGGTAAGATGTCAATACATATGTAATGTCAAATAAATGCTGTTCATTGAACTTTCTATTCATCAAAGAATCCTAAAATATGCATGACCATTTCCACAAAAATGTTAAGCAGTACTGCTGTTGTCAACATTGGTAGTAATAATAACAATAAATGTTTCTTGAGCACCATCTCTTCATATTAGAATGGTTTCTGAAGAATTGTGTGACACTGAAGACTGCAGTAATGATGCTGAAAATTCAGCTATGCCATCCCTGGAATAAATTACATTTTAAAATATATTCAAGTAGAAACCTGTTCCTTTTAATTGGTAATGTTTCACAATATTACTGAAAGACTTCTTTCAAAAACATTTAAAATAAAAAGTAAAACATTAAAGGCTTTAAGAACATGCAGTGAATTACAGAGTGAATTATGAATTATTTAATTTGTTTTCATTCACAGCTACTCCTACCACTCCCACGGTTCAGAATGTCCTCATCAACCCCTCTCTCATCGGCTCCAAGAACATCCTCATTACTACCAATATGGTGTCGCAGAATTCATCTAGTGACTCTACATCTCTTAAGAGGAAGCATGAAGATGAGGATGACTATGATGCTTTATGACCTGCTGTGGTTTCTTACCAGTTTGGAAGCAAAAGTGATTATGTAAATAAGCGTTTGATAACTCTGAATTTACGTTTCAGTAGTATTGTCTTGTTTAGAATAATACCATTGGATATTACCATTTATTGTTAATTTTTGTAAGTAAATAATAAATAAAATTAAAATAAATTGTGTTTTGTTGTTTTTATGTTTCACAGACTTCATTTAGTGGTTGAGTTACTATGGTGCAAAACATCTTGATCACCCTGAGCCAGATTATAAATCAAGGGCAGTTTAATTATTTACATAATTTAAACTCAATGTTAGGTGTAAATAAAACGTAACGTTCTTATGAAATCAATGAAATGCCAGCAGAGGGAGCTAATTAAACTAGGGCTTTTACTTCAGGATGCTGATACTGACATACATGCTTATGGTATATTATACTGATATCATTTAGAGGCAGCAAACGAGAATGGAACAACATTTTTACATAGAAACAAAATCTTATGTGCATATTAAAAAATAGCTACTATTAAATATGTATTTCGAAGTGTTTTTTTCTCGATGAAAGTAAATAATGCTGAGCTCATTTTATTTTATTTTTAAATATATTCTCATTGCACATATTTCATGTGTATCCCAAGCATGTTAACTGAAGTGATTTTTTTTTTTAACCAGATAGGAGGGGGTTCTAATAGAGCTAATAAAATATGTTCCTTCTATTTTATAGTCTAGTAAGAACTTTTTATTGAGACTTTATATCTTATTTTGGTTTTCATTCTGTTTAGGTCTAATGATTTAGTTTTAATCTTTTAAAAATGCGTCAGTCTTCTGATTGCATAAAACGATTAAACATCCTTCGGTAGTGTCGAAGTGCCGTAGTGCAACTGTTTGCTGTTTACTTCGCTGGCCAGTCACGTAGACTCTTACGTAAACGTCAAGAGCAGCTCTGTGATTGGCTGAAGAGAGTGTCAATCAAACATCCTTCATCCAATAGTCTCGTTACTCGCTCTCAAACTATGGCGGCCATGTTGTATCCGCGGGGGATTGGAGGCTGCTCGGAACCGAGTCTCTCTTCACTTGGGAGTACATGGTGAGGCTCTCGGGCTTGAACTCGTCTGGGTTTTACACCATCAGAGATCTACACTCCTCGCCATGAGCCGTCCGTCCTCGACGGGTGGTGCGGCTGGGGGACTCGGAGCTGGTAAAGCAGGAGGAAGTAAGCATGGAGGTTCTGGAGGAACAGCCGCAGCCACAGCCGTCGCAGGGGTCTCTGGCTCTGTCCCGGGCTCTGGTACTGTGCCTGCGGTCGCTGTAACCCTTCCAGCCGTTGCCCTCCCGGGACAGTCAGCCGAACTGACAGCGTTGTTTGAATGCCCGGTGTGTTTCGACTATGTGCTGCCTCCGATATTGCAGTGCCAGGCTGGGCATCTGGTGTGTAACCAGTGTCGGCAAAAGCTCAGCTGTTGTCCAACCTGTCGCGGCCCTCTTACGCCGAGCATAAGGAACTTGGCAATGGAAAAAGTTGCATCTAATCTACCGTTTCCGTGTAAGGTAAGAACAATCCCGAAGCACTGGTGAAATACATTCACAACTTTCTTAATAACCAATCCTGTTACCTGCCAGGTTCATTCAGTACTGTATTATGATGGCACACAGGCAGCCATGAGTTTAGAAAGTGTGCTCATATCCTGTAACTAAAGCTCAGATGCCACAGGTGTGTTAACGTAACATCAAGCCGAGAACAGCGCTTCTCCTTCATTCATATTTTCAGTCACCTTTCTCTTATTATTGAAGTGACATAGGCCATCTGCCTGAAGTGTGTATTGGTAAAATACTTTATTATATTCTTTATTATAGCTTAATATTCAGTAGTTCGTAAATGGATATCATATCACTAAAATTCTAAATTATATTTTGAGCATCCCTACCAAAGCCGACGTGTCAACATTCTCTCAACCAATGGCGTGTGTTTGGGGGCGGGGTTATCGTTTTGTTCAACTAATGACCATCAGGGAGGCGGGGGAGTGTTTCGGAAACCTGTGTGAGAACATTCATTGTTATTTTTTTGTATTTCCGTTTGGTGACGCTAGGGGCGCAGAAATTAAACTTTAGGAGATGGGGGGTCATATAGGCTGTGCCCTCATTTACTATTCCCTACATTAGTCCACTAATATAGTTCATGTGAGAGAGTGAAAAACTAGTGAGTGAACTCGGACACTGAGTGTCCCGGACGGGCTGCCGCTTTTGCATAGTTTGTGCTTGCTGTTTAATAATCATTTGAAACTTGGCAAACTGGCAGCTCCAGTTGTAATGCGAATATTCATCTTGAACTCTGTCATGAAAACCATGTGAACCTTAGTTAAACAATTTAATAATCAGTTAAAAAGAAACATATACTTGTATGATATTACGCTGTGGCCACATTGAACCAGCGGTTTGGAAAATGGATGATGGTCGAAGGCGTCATTTTCTGGTCTGACTTGGATATCTCTTCGGCGCACGACTCTCACGGACAGTGCATTATTCTCCAGTCGTTGAGTGTATATCAGTTGTACACTCGTTATTGCGTTGCATTGTGGGATTGAATGAGTGCACTCAGTAATGTCCACTATGGTTTATTCAGACACTACTACAAATGGCTGTTTCTTCAAGAAGTGCCCAATGTAAGGGTATGGGGTGATTTCGGACATAGCCATAGTTTCACAGGCCCCACATCATACTTTTCTTTATAGCCTATATATATATCTTTACTTGCAGTAGAGTCGTTCACAAGCGGTTTGCGCAATAAAGGGCTGCATGCCTCACAGCACATGATTAAAAACATTTTCAGGTTTTCCACCTCATCCAGTGCTTTTTTTTTGTCTTATAAAGTATACTGTTATTATTTCGGTGAGAGAAAGCGCTGCAAACAATTCAGCGCTTGACTGAAGTGTCCAAATGAACCAAAATGAATCAAAAACATTTTCAAACTTTTTTGCAAACCTAGCAGCCCCACCAAAATTGCCTGTATTTCCTTTCTTTTTCTCTTTTATTTTTTATTTTTGCAGTTTTTGTCATCAAATGACTGATTAATAACTGATTTTGTGGTGTAATTTCCAGAATTCTGTGGCAAATTTTTGCTGTTTAGAGACCACCACATTAATTTACTATATTTATGACACTAGATGTACTGTAGACATACTGCCAAAAAAAAATAAAAATTTAATCTTTCATAAGATAATGGCAAATTATAGAGGATCGCTAAAAAGCAACATTTTGTTGATTTTTGAAAAACTGGAGAGCCTGAATTAGATCAGATGGGTGATTTATTTGCGATTCGTATATAGGCCTAGTTCTGATTCTAAACCGCTGATGGAAAACACACAATGTACGTGATTATTGAAATATTATCAGGGAGAATTCGAATTTACATTATCAGACAAGGATCAGTCATTTTTTTCTGGGGTAATTTAATTACTGGAGTAAGTTTGATTGCTTTGTTTAAACATAAGAAGTCTTTTGAAAACCTTGCTTGACTTGGTTTTTCTTGTTATTTGATGATCAAACTGCACCAGAAAGATCTGAATTCAGTCTGGATTACAGTATTTCGAGCTCTTGATACAGCATATTAAACACTAAGATCAGTTCACATTTTTTCCCGTGCCACTGCAGCATTGCAGCAGTGTGTTGTAGCTTTTTGGGCAGTTTGAGCTTAAAGTTTTCTGTTAACTGGCCTGAAACTCCTTGATTACATCATCAGTACATTAAAGTTGTATTCTCTAAGTTATCACTGGTTGAAAGTTGATCACTACTCTTGTTTCCTGGGGTAATGTTTCCTCCTTACAGTGGCTATAATCAGGACATGGCAACTGGTGTGTGATGTACAAGCCATCAGTAAAGGAAAGTAAGCCTCAACATTTGTGATGAAAGTAAAGCTTGTGGAGGGATGATGTGAAAACACTTGTTCTGGCATTTTTATTGCAATCTATTAATTTTATTACATATTTCTTTCTTTGGCCCTTGGAATAAATAATAAATATTTGTATCGCCGTTTGGGGTCAATAAATTGTATTTTTGGACTGGGGAGGACATTGAGACTAGTTATAGAGTATATTTTAAGATGCTTTTGGAGGTATGACTTTCTTCTGTGGGAGACAAAAGAAGATATTTTGAAGAGTTTGGTTACCATGCGCTTGGTTTTTATGGACAAAAACACTGAAGAATTTCTCAAAAAAAATCTTCCTTCTTGCTTCCTTTGTGTTCTACATAGGCTAATAAAAGTCATACAGGTTTAGAACGGCATGAGGGGTAGTAAATGATGACAGAATTGCTGTTTTATATGTTTAGGTACTGTTTTTAATATTTCATGGCTCTTTGGCTCTTTCATGGATCTTTGCATTGATGCATGCTATTCTAAATGAAAACAAAAAAAAAATTGGCCATTTTAATAAGCGTGGCTGCTTTGAATACAGGGGTTACTAGGGTAACCATTATATTTCTGCTGTTCCATAAGCGCCACATATGGCAATTCAATTTCATTTTAATTTAGCCCACACAGCAAATATTGTCTAGGCTAGTTGGTGTTACTGTTGTTACAAGGTGTTCGGCCATGCACTGATGACATTACTTGGCCACCACGGCACTGCCCCCACTGTTATGTAGCTTTTTTTATAGAAATAAAAGCCATATAGTTCAATTGGACAACAGATGCTTCAGATTTCACTTATCATGTGATGAGACTAAGGAGAGGTAACTGACTGGATGATGGCGCCATGGTGGAGGATTTTGTGCGTAACTCCTCCTGAGCATAATTGACAAATAAATAATTGAAGAATGTGCAGTCAACACTGCCGCTGTTTATTTTATTTTGTTTATTTTGTTTTTCGCTCTGCTTTCTTTTTTTTAGCCAATGAATCTCACCATTGCATACAACACTTGAGACTCTGGCTTCTTTGACACTTGCTAATAAATGAGGAGAGAGAAATTAGTGTCAAGTTCAACAGTACTATAAATAAGCTTTAACACAACTAATACCTTAACCTGTTAACTTGCATCCCCATTTCGAACCCAAATCCAAGAAATGGCATACCCCCTTGTGTTACGCATCACCTTTGAGTTTCTGCAAGAACCAATGAGGTCCATTCTCGCGTTACGCAGCACGTTTGAGCTTCTGCAAGATCCAATGAGGTTCATTCTCGTGTTACTCTTCACGTTTGAGCTTCTGCAAGAACCAATGAGGTTCATTCTCTTGTTACGAAGCACGTTTGAGCTTCAGCAAGAGCCAATGAGGTTCATTCTTATGTTACGCATCACGTTTGAGCTTCTGCAAGAACCAATGAGGTTCATTCTCATGTTACGCATCATATTTGAGCTTCTGCAAGAACCAGTGAGGTTCATTCTCGTGTTACGCATCACATTTGGGCTTCTACAAGATCCAATGAGGTTCATTCTCATGTTACGCATCACATTTGAGCTTCTGCAAGAACCAATAAGGTTCATTCTTGTGTAACGCATCACATTTGAGCTTCTGCAAGAACCAATAAGGTTCATTCTTGTGTAACGCATCACATTTGAGCTTCTGCAAGAGCGAGTCTAGTAATCAAGCAGGTTCAGTTGAGATTCTTTATAGACTTGAAGCAACAAACTGGTAGAAGCGTTGCTGTCAATGGCATGACTGAAATCTCTCAAGATTTCATTTAAAATATCTTCATTTGTGTTCTGAAGATGAATGAAAGTCTTACAGGTTTGGAACAACATGAGGGTGAGTAATTAATAACTACCCCTTTCATTGTATATGTGCAGGTCTTAAAAAAGGGTCTTAAACGCCTTCAATTTGATTTCAAAAACCCTGCAGATACCCTTTTCCACATTCCTTAATGATTTATTCGGTTTATAAGAAACATACGCTTTGGGAGAAGTGGAATAGGAAACGCAAGGCTTGGATCTCAGCCGAAGTGTCTCATCACGTCTCAGCAGCACACCTCATGTAGGATGTCCGTTTGAAGCTCGGCCCAGAGATTCTGGCAGGAAGAGAGCAGTTCCTCAGAGCTGTCACTGAGATGATATGCTTTCCTCTCACGCCAGGCTCTGTGTCCGGCTGGCATACGCAGCCAGATTAGACATGGATACACTTAATCCCCTCAGGCTTGGGCATTTATTTCGCCATGTGAATCTATTTTCAGCCTGTTCTGCGGGGTTTAAGACACAAGCTGATGTCACTGTGAATAGTGGCGGGTGCAAAGCAAATTAGTGGTTTGTAATGATCCTCATCAAACCCTGTTTAAATAGGAGAGCACCACAGTGTGGCGAACACTGGTGACACCGGGCCACTGCGCATGCGTCTAAATGACTGCAGCACTGAGTGAAATACTCGTCCAAGCATCTGTGTACATGACACAAAAGGCTCTGCTGCCCTTGAAAATCAGTTTGTGCATGGTTTTGATTTCTTATGTTCTTGTTTACATGATTTATTCTCACATAATTCTTAGCAAAAATCTTCAGTACCATAGTTTACCTTAGAGAATGTAGACAGCATCAGGCAGGCTGACATTTAGTCATTTTGATATTTTTGGTATTGTTTTTTAAGTGTCCACTTGGCTTGCTGTGGTCAGCAAAGATATGCACACACACACTCAATTCTAATATTGTTGTTATGCCCCTCCAGAAAAAGAGCAATCTGGATAATATTGATCTCTATTTATATCTACACACAGATATAGATGTTTTGTGATATTTGTTTTAGTACCATAGTACATATTTAAAAAACATATTATTTTTGTGGCACATGTTTTGGCTACATAACTCTTCTTTTTTCTCAAATATAGGCACACAAACCCAAGCATGCCGCTGATCATAAAACATATAGACAAATATTTCACACACACACACACACACACACACACACACACACACACACACACACACACACACACACACACACACTCTCATGCACAGAGATCTCCAGGCACTCAGTGTCAATTAAGTAAAGAAATGGAAGGATTAATGAGAAATCTGCAGTTTTCACACATGAGCTGTGCTAAGAGGTGGATCAAAAGACCGTTTTAGCGCGCCGCGTTTCCTCCCCCTACTGTAAGAGCTGCGGCCCCTTCATCATATCACTGGAGGAATGAATATGAGCAGCCCGTAATTAATTTCACAGATGAGTTGCTCACGGGGTAAGTCGCTCGCCCCCTGCAGCCTGCATGTGTGTGTTTGCAGGGATGTTGAGAAGGGACACGGTCAGCATATTGACGTGAACTTCAGAGGGCAAAGAATTACAGAAACGAAAGACTGATTTTGTGAATCTCTGGAGGCTGAACGCAGAAAGGATGAGTGAAGGGTTAAGGTTAACGCAGAGTGCTTTTAATAGCGTCTGTTCATTCGTCAAAGGTAATGTAGTATTCAGTAGGATTCTTTATACTTTAAGGGTACATGTGGTCGATAAAATACAATTGTTGTTTGTTGACATTTCCCGCACCATAATACCTCCTGTTTCTGCACAGGAAGTTCACACTAGCTGAGATTCTAATAGTGAGCAATTGTTATTTTTTTAAATGTCTTTTTGCCACTTTAAAGAGACTAACAACCCCCCAAGTCACATTCCTAGTGAAATGCTCTCAGACAGCAAATGCAGTGAGTTTGCTCCCTTCTTCTCTAAGAAAATCAATAATATAATAAAGGCGATCAGCACGTCCTTGAGTTGCGCTGAGGTCAGACAGATCAGAACACATCCGCAGAAAGTAGTTACTATGTCTGATTTTGAAGCAATTGATGGCAAAATTTTGGAAGAAACAGTACAGCACCTTAAAACATCAACCTGCGCCCTTGACACACTTCCCACATCTTGTGTGTTTATAGAAGCAAACCTCCTAGAAGTGGTAAACGCCTCACTTGTTTCTGGGACTTTTCCAAAGTCCCTTAAAACTGCAGTTGTCAAGCCCCTACTGAAAAATACCTGGATATCACTTGCAATATATTTTTATTATTATTATTTGGAATTGCTTTCTTTTGAGGGTGGGGGTGGAGGGGGTATAGATAATGGCATCAGTTCAATGCATTTATACATTTTTTGGAAGTGCCATGATATGCATACATTACACAATTATACAGCACAGCAATATTTTATGGAAAGAGCTGAAAGAATGCACAGTTAGCTGTTTTAGATTTATTTAAAGAATGCATGGTAATGAGCAAACTAATACTAATTCTCCCTGCTGCTTCTTGCTGATTCAGTGGATATTTCTGTCATATCGCATGGAATACATGCAATATAAACACCTCTCAGCACCACTGAAGTGCACACATTGTCTGGACTATTATATCCATTAGGCATATTAAATACATAGCCACGACTGAAATCATAAAAAAGAATGAAAATGAGTATGGATTATTCCGTGGTTTCTTTGGTTGTGGTCACATTAAGCTATGAGCATGTGGAATTACTTTGAACCCTGCAGCTCTTAAGTTTGTGTGAAAGGATGTCATTAACCCCCAGTTTCACAAAAAAGGCTTGAGTCTAGTTCCAGGCTAAAATGCATGTTTGAGCTGTTTTAAACGAACGTAACTTCCACTTCCAACTTCGTCCTAATTAAACTAAGGCCTAATGCTGGCTTAATCTAAGCCCTGTGAAACCAGGCCTAAGTGTTAAACAGTTGTTATTTTACTCAAGTACACAAAAAATCAAATACTTGAGTAAAATTACAGACACCCTAATCAAATATTACTCAATTAAAAGTATTAAGTACTATTTTTTTTATTTTGCATGAATAAAGGACAAAAAGCACTTGGTTTTTACTGTACTTGTGTATAAAAGTAATGATCGATTAACCATTTTTTAATTACTTATACTAGCCAGCACTTGTCATACTAGTGTTTAATAGGGGTGTGTGATATTAAAACGTGACGATATTTGTGGTGAAAAGCTGTCTTGAGATATCAGCATGACTGTGTTGAGTTTCACAGTGCTTGCATTATTTGCACTGCAGGTTTTAGAGTGAAGCACAACACTATTTACATAAGTGCAAGTTACGAGTTTCTTCCGTCTCAAAGCAGCTCCGTTCACAGCTCCACAAGAACTGTCTCTCTCCGCATGTGCTTTTTGTTTAGGTTTCAATAATGTGCCTTTTGGAAATGCATAAAATCTGACGCGCTTTGTGTTTCACAGCGATGTGTTGCGCTGTTATCATTTATATGCATGGAACGTCTCTCAGCAGCTTCGTTGAATGTGTGTAGTATTACGTACTACTTTCGCCATGTTGTCATTGGCCTACAAGTTGATCAGGTGATGCGACCTACCAGTGTCAGTTCACTGCCATTCATAAATCCTCTCCTGTGGCCTCATGGGATAGTAAAGTGTCTATCATATGCACACTTCAGTAGTGAGTCATCCGGGCAATTTTTGCCTACTCTTTTATCGGTATTGTAAATTCGGACATACTTTTTTTTTTTTTTTGGTCACATACTGTTTTTTGCCCTAATATATAGTAGGGAAGTATGCAATTTCAGATTGCAGACTCTCTCTGCATATTCTGAGTTTGGGTTGCTTATAACATTTATCTGGGAACGCAACGTGCGTCATTTCACCAGATTTTTAACATAAATCATTTATAAATCATTTATAAATCTAAGTCAACCCAGGAGAAAACAACATGTTTCTAAACGTGCCAACTATAGTTCGTCACGATTTCGAAGTTTCACCCCTCGCTCCAGTTTGCATGTATTGATGTCCACATGTTCTTGTCCAATAAATTACAGTGGCTGTAGCATTTCTATCGTAAAAACAAGTGGCCAAATATTAAAGATTAAGTGGACATTTGAATTAAATGTTTGGCCAATATTAAACAAGGATTTGATCGACTGTAAAGTGAAACAACACCAGGCCGTTCATGCCCACTGCAGGCCATTTGTTATAATACATAATGTAGGCTATAGTAGTTGATTGTTTATATTATGTATGTTACATTCTGTATTTTTAACCGTGTTGTTCAATAAAACTATACGATTACTTTTGATACTTCATTTGAACCAATTGTTATTGTCTCGTTGCATGAACAGGCGTTGGAGATTAATATTTTGTAAATAAAGTAGTAAATTGTGTTATTTTGCACAAACAAAGCACTCTTGTCGCTTCGTAAAACTGAGGTTAAACCACCGAATTACATTTTATGATGTCTTTACTTACAGTGAGGAAAATAAGTATTTGAACACCCTGCTATTTTGCACGTTCTCCCACTTAGAAATCATGGAGGGGTCTGAAATTGTCATCGTAGGTTCATGTCCACTGTGAGAGACATAATCTAAAAAAAAAAATAATACAGAAATCACAATGTATGATTTTTTAACTATTTATATGTATGATACAGCTGCAAATAAGTATTTGAACACCTGAGAAAATCAATGTTAATATTTGGTACAGTTGCCTTTGTTTGCAATTACAGAGGTCAAACGTTTCCTGTAGTTTTTCCCCAGGTTTGCACACACTGCAGGAGGGATTTTGGCCCACTCCTCCACACAGATCTTCTCTAGATCAGTCAGGTTTCTGGGCTGTCGCTGAGAAACACAGAGTTTGAGCTCCCTCCAAAGATTCTCTATTGGGTTTAGGGCTAGGCCACGCCAGAACCTTGATATGCTTCTTACAGAGCCACTCCTTGGTTATCCTGGCTGTGTGCTTCGGGTCATGTTTGTCATGTTGGAAGACCCAGCCTCGACCCATCTTCAATGCTCTAACTGAGGGAAGGAGGTTGTTCCCCAAAATCTCGCAATACATGGCCCCGGTCATCCTCTCCTTAATACAGTGCACTCGCCCTGTCCCATGTGCAGAAAAACACCCCCAGCGCATGATGCTACCACCCCCATGCTTCACAGTAGGGATGGTGTTCTTGGGATGGTACTCATCATTCTTCTTCCTCCAAACACGGCGAGTGGAATTATGACCAAAAAGTTCTATTTTGGTCTCATCTGACCACATGACTTTCTCCCATGACTCCTCTGGATCATCCAAATGGTCATTGGAAAACTTAAGACGGGACTTGACATGTGCTGGTTTAAGCAGGGGAACCTTCCGTGCCATGCATGATTTCAAACCATGACGTCTTAGTGTATTACCAACAGTAACCTTGGAAACGGTGGTCCCAGCTCTTTTCAGGTCATTGACCAGCTCCTCCTGTGTAGTTCTGGGCTGATTTCTCACCTTTCTTAGGATCATTGAGACCCCACGAGGTGAGATCTTGCATGGAGCCCCAGTCCGAGAGAGATTGACAGTCATGTTTAGCATCTTCCATTTTCTAATGATTGCTCCAACAGTGGACCTTTTTTCACCAAGCTGCTTGGCAATTTCCTCGTAGCCCTTTCCAGCCTTGTGGAGGTGTACAATTTTGTCTCTAGTGTCTTTGGGCAGCTCTTTGGTCTTGGCCATGATAGTAGTTGGATTCTTACTGATTTGTATGGGGTGGACAGGTGTCAATATGCAGCTAATGACCTCAAACGGGTGCATCTAATTTAGGAGAATAAATGGAGACATTTTAAAGGCAGACTAACAGGTCTTTGAGGGTCAGAATTCAAGCTGATAGACAGGTGTTCAAATACTTATTTGCAGCTGTATCATACAAATAAATAGTTTAAAAATCATATATTGTGATTTCTGGATATTTTTTTTTTTAGATTATGTCTCTCACAGTGGACATACACCTACGATGACAATTTCAGACCCCTCCATGATTTCTAAGTGGGAGAACTTGCAAAATAGCAGGGTGTTCAAATACTTATTTTCCTCACTGTACTTTTCTAGGGCTTAAAGTGGCTGTCAATGGAGGGACAGAAAGATTAAAAAGATTTTAATTTGTGTTCCGAAGATGAATGAAAGTCTTGCGGATCTGGTAATTAATGACATAATTTTTCTTTTTTGGATGAACTATCCCTTTAAGTCGTACAGTAGCAAAGTAAAAATAGTTTACTCACCACTGGTGTTTTATAAGAACACCATTTTATTGTTATTGCAGTTAATATCAGTATATTTTCATCTGCAGGCCACACTCAATTTCTAAGCTTTACTGTCAAACATTTCTATGGAACAAAATATGCAAAATATGACTGAATTAGGCTATAGGCTAATATCATCCCATTCTTTTGGTTTCGGTCTTCCCAAACCAGCCATGTTAGTCTTGAGAGAGCTAGCGCATGCTCTGGTAGCAGAACATGCTTTTGTTTTTGTTATGTGGTTGACATTTCAGGCATTTACCTCCTCCACTTTATTAGAAAGAACAAAGTAATAGCACATTCCCGTTAGCACAATAGTTACATTTCTGTGCAGCTCATTATTATATGAACGGGATTGCTTTTCATCACGCGCTGAGCAATATCCTCGGCTTGTATTTCAAATTGGATTATCTGATGCAGTGGAATGCAGTGCACTCAAGCTCCTTCTTCCCCCCCGCTCTCTCACTGTCCAATGTGAGGAAGCCTATGGAAAACAGTATTGACCTTTGGTGCCATGTCAGCAGCATTCTGTATCTGCCCCGTGGGCACACTGATGCGTCACTCATCACTTCTTCTGCACATTAATGATGGACGCAGCGATCCTTGACCACATTCTGCTCGGCCTGTTTAATGATGTGACATCTGCCTCGCGTATGATTCTGCTCGAAGCGCGCAACCTTCCAGTGGCTCTCTAGCGATCATGGCTCACTGGCCACAAGGAAAATGGCCCATCGTGGAATCCAGACAGGGTAATGGAATACAACGATCCACACAAAAAGCAATTAATCATTTAAAAGTTAATAGGTTAATTGAGCTCTTTGTGACAACTTTTAAAGGGAACCTTTGTGAAAAAGCACACTTTGGCATGAATACTCATTACGGAACACACTTTTAAAAGAATACACTTTTAAAGGAATACTCATTACGGAAATAAGAATATACTTAAGTTTTCGGACACCTAATTGCATGTCACTTACAAATAAATGAAATTGCATTATAGTTTAAATTTATGTTGAACTTAAGTGTGTTTTTTCACGAAATTTCATAATTCTATTGTCTGTTGAAATATGGTTAAAGTGTACTGCTGAATGTACAAGCATGTATGGTAAACAAATATACTTTAGTGTAATTTCTATTGCAATTTTTGTTTCAAATTTGGATTTACTCATTTGTAATGATAGTTGCAATTTAGTACATTTAGAATATATTGACTTTAAATGTAGTGCTAAATAAAAACACCACAGTTAAAATAGTAATCTAGTTCTAAAAATGTGCTTTGGTATGTTAGTCACATCAAAATAAGTGTACTTTAAATGATGACAAAAGGTTATTAAAACAACAATTTAAATAATTTAAAATGTGTAATTAATAATCATAATGTAAATATTAATGTCATCTCATGTTGTTCCAAACCCCCCTCCATACAATGAAAAGTCAACACACAGGGAGGTCGGGGACCATTGTTGTTTTGGACTTAATTGACTTTCATTGTGTGGGAAAAATTAATGAAACATTTTTCATAATAGCAGAATTCAGTCAGTCATATGGTTTTGAAACGACATGAGGGTGCGTAAATAATAGCAGAATTTTTATTTTTGGGTGAACTCTTTAAGTCAAACATTGTGATTGGATTTTCCGCAATTTGGAAATGGTTTCACCAATGGTTTCTTATTTAAAAAAAAAAAAAAAAAAGCTTCTGAACTGTAGAGTTAAATATGCATCTGGATGGTTTGCTGAATTTTATTGAGTTTAACCTTTGTCCCTCATCGCTTAAGCTTTGTTTAATGTCCATTATAGCGCAGTCAATGAGCTCTTTAGCCAGCCGTAATCAATCCTTTACTGGGTGACCTTTCCTCATCCCATTAAACTAGCGAGCACTTATCTTAAATCCATGGATGAGTTAAATAAGCTAAGTGAGGGCCCACCAATCCTCTTTGTTTATATATAGCTTAATATCTTCCCTCCCCAGATCAGTTCCTCAATGTGAATATGGTTAAAGGAAGTCAGGCGAGATTAATGGGATGGCTCAATTGTCTCTGTTTCAATCATCTCCTCTTTGTAGCCCTTCTCCTACAGCCCGTCTCTGTCCCCATCCAGCTGCTTCCTTAGTAACTTGGCCATTCACTTAACGGAGCCTTTTAATCAGGGGCCATTTGGAGCAGCTAGAGCTCTATGAGAGATGGGCAGCTTGGACTATTGTGCCTGAACTGAATGATTCCCTGGAGGCTAAACTGGAGGGGACACCGCTGTTTGTCATACAATTGGGCTCAAATTGAATGAAAGTGCAATTTAACCTTGTTCTACCCAATTAGGATTTGAGGAATATAAAATATTGATGGTTGAACATGCTACTAGACAGATTTTCAAACCAGTGATTTATAGATTTCCTGTCATGGCCAGGAATATTTGGTCAGGCTGAGGTGGAATGTTGTACGATTTATTACTTTTTTTTTCTTTTTTTTAAAGATATGAATGCCTATCAATACTGAGAAATATTATTAATAGGACCAAATCAATCAATTTAAAATGATTTCTGAAGGATCATGTGACACTTTCACTTGCCCCTTCAAAAAATGTGTCAATGTCGAGCCCTATACGCATGGTGATGAGCCAAAACATTATGACCAGTCACAGGCGTGCCGTTATTAATGTCTGGATAGATTAGATGGTAAGTAAACAATCAGTTCTAGTAATCAACGTGTTGGATGCAGGTGAAATGAGCTGGAATAAAGATCTAAGGAACTTTGACTAGGGCCAAATTGGTATGGCAAGTCGACTGGGTCAGAATATCTCTGAAGCGACAAGGCTTGTGGGTCGCCCCCGGTCAGCAGTGATGAGACTTTACCAATAGTGGTCTGAGGAGGGACAAACCACAAACCAGCGACAGGGTGTCGGGCGGCCAAGTTTCATCGATTCACAAGGGCAATGAAGGCTATCCAGCCAACAGAAGATCTACTGTGGCACAAGTCACAAAAAATTGTAATGATGGCTATGGGAAGAATGTGTCACAACACAGTCCATCGCAGTCTGCTGAATATGGGGCTTCGTAGCCGCAGACCAATCAAAATGCATTTGAAGACCCCTGTCCACCATTGAAAGGGCACGTGCGCATTGGAACTGGACCTTGAAGCAGTGGAAAATGGATTACCCTGTCCGATGAGGCCGTGTACGTGTGCGCCGTTTACCTGTGGAAGTGATGGCACCCGAATGTACTGTGAGACAACGACAGGCCGGCTGAGGGAGTGATATGCTCTGGGCAATTATATTCCGCTGGGAAACCGTGAGTCCTACCATTCATGTGGATGTAAATGTGACGTGTTACCTACCTAAACATTGTTGCAGACCAGGTACACCCCTTCAGGACAATGGTTTTCACTGGTGGAAGTGGTTCTTTCAGCAGGATATAGCACCTGCCACACTGCACACATTGTTCAGGAATGGTTGATTCATATGACTCATGATGAAGAGTTCAAGCTGTTGCCCCTCTCCAAATTCACCAGATATCTATCCAATTGAGCATCTGTAGG
The DNA here is from genome assembly GCA_030578275.1 of Meda fulgida. Classification (NCBI taxonomy): domain Eukaryota; kingdom Metazoa; phylum Chordata; class Actinopteri; order Cypriniformes; family Leuciscidae; genus Meda; species Meda fulgida. Next base: position 22,901,513 of record CM060636.1, read on the forward strand.
ATGTGCTGGACAAACAAGTTTGATTAATGAAGGCTCCACCTCGAAATCTACAGGACTTGAAGGATCTGCTTCTAACGTCTTGGTGCCAGAGACCACAGGACACCTTCAAGGGTCTTATAGAGTCCATGCCTCAGAAGGTTATGCTGTTTTGCATATTAGGCATTTGGTCATAATCTTTTGACTAATGACAACATCTGTTACATTTGATGATATTTTGATTATGGCTGTGATTTGTCTTTAGTAAAATGTTGTTGTTACACCATGGCTGTGTCCAAAATCGCCCCCCTATAGCCTTAAATTGGGCACTATTTGAGGGAACAGATATATCAAGTTCACTCATTCAATCCCACAATGCACCGCAATGAGTGTACAACCGATGTACCCTTAACGGCTCGAGAATAACCATAATGCACTGTGTATGAGTTGCAGCAAAGTAATTCCAGTGTCTCGCCAGAACATGGCGCCTGCGACTGAATCATCCATTTTCCAAACCAATGGTCCAATGTGGCTACAGTGTAATATTATACATTAAATATAACGTATAAATTATTTTTTTATTTTCAGCTCTTCTGGCTTCCTTCTTTCACTCCCTCAAGTGGACTATATTAGTGGAGTAATGTATGATTTTTAACACAGCCCATTTTTACATGTAGGCAGTTTTACATGGCCTTTAGTTCTCCTGTGGATGAATATTTTATTGCACTGAGATATCACATAAGGTGATTATTATAGCCAGGCATATATGCCATGCCAGGCGGCGTAATAAGTGTTGACTCTAAATGATTTGGGGCAGAATATAAATTTGTATAATGCCAGACATGGAAGTATCCAAGTCATTTACTGCTGCTTCCAATCAGGGAGGGCAAGCCATTTCTCCTAATACAATAAATTTCCCTAAAATTTCCACGTTCCTCAGCTCTTTACATTCTGCTCATGTCTGCGTTAAGAGCTGGTATTCTCTCTAGCGTTTGTGTGTGCGTGTGCAGGAAATGGAAATTGGAATGGTTTTGGAGTGTGCACACACTGGCAGGCTGCCAATCTCATCCCGTCACTGTCTCACTTGGCTCTTTGAGCACTTGGTGTTGGGGGGCTACAGTTGATTGATTGACAGGTGGTCCTCTCTGTTGAGCTCTTCGGGGTACAGCTTTGACAGAAATTGGTGCCTGTTGTAAGGCAAGTGATTACTACTGCAGTCTAGCCTGTCCCTCAGTTTGGGTATGTTTGTAATATTATACACATCCATGTGCTTAAATGTATACTATAGCAGTTAGGGATGCACCGATCCGATACTCAGTATCAGTATCGGTATCGGCTCCGATACTGCCATTTTTGCCGTATCGGGTACCGATCAGACGAGGCCGATCCAAATCCGATATTGTGCGTATATTATTCTGTGTTATTGTTAAGCCCAACAAAAGGCACAAAAACATTATAAAGCACCATAAAGTTTTCATGCACTATATTATAAGTGTTCTGAAAGCTATTATATAGTATAATGTGAGATATAAATTAATATTTAAGTCACTAAATTCAAGATCACTTAAACTTTACCCTCCGCTGCGGCTGTCAATCATTCTTCATTCAGCATTCAAACAGCGCGTCGCGTTCGGTTACGACAGTCAGCACGATGAAAATCGCTCCAAGATGATTCAACGTTATTATTATTATACTTGATCTGTAGATAAAGGTCTATGGTTTCGCATAAAACTTTATCTTGCTGGACTTTATTGCTGTAACTTAATCATACTTTCTACCGAGCGTCTGTTAGATCACAACACTAGAGTAGTCAGAGCACTATGATTGTTCTTCACGCGCAAACTAAGTAACTGAAATTTAAAACTCTTAAAAGAAAAGGCTCAAACTATTGCATAGATAGATACTGTATAATACACTACGCATCAATATGTCTTTCCTTTCTTTGTGCTTTGAACTTTTCTATGCGGATTCGACTCCATGTTGCTTCAAGCTCATCATTCTGCGCTCAGGGTGCGCAGAAGCGCTTTGTGCCGCACTGTATTGGAGCCTTTCAAATCATTATACAGTGACGCAATGAAAGATTATTAATAGCCTTTCTTGTTATGTCCTATCTATCATATGTTGTTGCCTCATTAAACAGCTGTGCTATACATTTAAAACATGTCTCAATTTTACAGTAGGCTATATATAAAATAATTTATATTTTTGATTTGTGTTATCTTGTTTTTCATGAATGTATTTTACAACAATACAAAGAGCAATGTGTAACGTTTTACCAGATGTAGTGTTACACTTATTGTCTCTTATTTGTTCCCCACTAAATGTTTTTTTCACTAAATATTCAGATTTTGTACAATTACTGTGCACTCGTGAGTACTCGATTAGACTAAATTTTACTGCTAAATTATCCACTAATATAGTTTATAAAAGCCTTTTTGTCATAGATTATGATCATATATGTTTTGATTCGTTGTTTTTCTTTATAATGAAGTTGTCTGTATTAAGTAGGCTATATTGTGTTTAACACACTTAAAAGGGGTTTTATAAGTTCAACACACAGAGTTATAGAAATTCTACTTTGATTTAAAAAGAAAAACTGCGCTGGTATCGGTATCGGCCGATACTCAGAATTTTTGGTATCGGATCGATTCTGAAAAAACTGGTATCGGTTCATCCCTAATAGCAGTTAGTTCCGGTCTACTAATTGGGATGGAGTACTAATATTTATTGAAATGATAGTCTAGTATAAGAATTTCATTGTTTCTATAATATAACCATTCGGCCCGACGGTGGAAAATCGGCTTTTGTCTTTTTATTTCGAGTACTGATAGGTTGAAGGTCAGATATTCTTAAGGCATCTTGGCTTTTTTCGTCTCCAATAAAATCTGAGTTTTGGCATCTGGAACTCTGTGACTCGAGTGATTTAAGACTTTCCACAACAAAAATATGCAAAATGCTAGATCTAACAAGTGGTGGCTAACTAAAATACCTGTCATTTTAACCCTTCCATTTAAATTTTGCGTTGCAAATGTCAATAACAGCCTTAACTTGTCAATGCTAGCAAATGACCATGGTATAAACTAGGTATGAGCATTTTTGTTAAATATTGCATTTGAATATTCGAGCTCATAAAAATCGAGTATTCAAATATTCGTTGATTTAAACGACGTTTAACGAAAAAGACGCTATTTTTTTAAGTGATTTCTCATTGTGGTGATGATATAATTTTGTAAGATCATTTGGTAGTAAGATCATTTTCAAGTAATTCCAAACTTCGAGGCAGACAACAACATTATGTGATAAAATACAAACAACTTGTCAACACGCTCCACAGCGCCACCCAGTGCATTTAGTTCTAACTGCGAGTTAGTGCTTGTGATTTATCATGGATTCAGTGCATTTACGGCCAAATAAATCTACGGCTAGCTGTGCATTAAATGATTTTAATGTAAAGGCAAAGAACCGCCCGTCGCTAAGCGCAGGGTTGTTGCCTCCGCGGAGTGCATTCGAGTCATATATCCCTTACGTTTACAACCGTAAGATGTGCGCTGAAGAAAACGCATCTCAAACGCATTAAACAGCAAGTCCTTAATATAAAGAACATTATTTATAATAACTTGAGCCCAATTTATACTTCTGTGTTGGACTTACGGCGTATCATCTACGCTGTAGGCTACGTGTTGGTTTTCATTTACTTTTGCGTCGTTATCTGCGTTGACATGCAGTTACCCATAGAAGTAGTGGTTCTAGCAGACCAATTGCAGGGCTTGCGATTCGCATAGAATTGACGCGTTGTTACATTTTTGGAGAGGTGCGTGTTGGTACGTTGTAGGGTATGGCTGCTACAGTCTACGACGTAGCTACAGCGTGAGTTTGACGCAGAAGTATAAATTGGGCTTCAGGGTGTGTTCACACTTGTAGTTTCGGTTCTCTTGGTTCTTTTGGTCCGGACCTAAACCTACCCATCCATAAACTTACCCATCACAGGAAACATTCTGCAGTTTTACATTTTTAATAAAACCTTGTTTTTTTTTTTAAATGTTTTTTAATCAATGTCCCTCGCGGGGACCATTGGCTAGTCCTCACAATGTAGGTGATTTCACGTTTTACTGTCCTTGTGGGGACACACAATGTCCTCACAATGTAATATAAACATGAACACACACACAAAGAAAGATCTGCTGCAAGAAGACGCTGTTTCTGATGCTTGTACCGAACTGAGATGGCAACATCACGACTATGATGAGAAAAAAATCAAAAAATGTTTAGAGATTTTGTTTGTTTGGTGCACACCAGGGTTTGGATGGCAGCGTTCACACTTATTCAAATGAGCCACACTAACAGTCACACCAAACCAAGTGTGAACACACCAATAGATCATCCACTTATCCAGCAGAAGCTCACTCTGTTATTTTTTCAGATGTGTTCAAAACATCATAGTATATCGATATAAATAATATTGTCCCATCCTAGAGGGGGAAACTCTGGGTTTGGTCCTCACAGAGAGAAGTTTCGCATGTGCAGTGTTTAAAACGAACTGAAAGACCCGTACCGAATACGTGTACATTCATACCCTTAATGTTTGTCAGTTACGATTTAGCATTAATCACAATATATTGATGTTTTGTTTTATGCTTCATGTACTTTTTTTTTTTTTTTTTGGTTTGGTGTCTATGGTCTACATCATTATTACCAAACAATTTAATTTTATTGGCAGAAGAAAAAATAAACAAATTACCAGACGATGATGTGTCTGAAATGTCACTTAACTTGATAATAAATGCATATTGTCTTGTAGAAAGCACAACACTCGCAAATATGCTGTTTAGCGACTCGTGATATTTCTTTAAGTTCACTAGTGTGGTTCAGAAGGGGTTTATAGTCCTACTGTGGTGAAAATCAAGCTTTTAATGTTGTTTTATATGTCTGTGTGGTGTTTTTAATATGCTTTAAGACAAACCATGTGCAAATAAGTCAACACAATTGCTCAGTGAAATCGCTGGTGTTTCTGATGTCTCAAACTACCTTGTAACCAATCACGTCAAGTGATTATCTAGTGGATCTCTGAGCTGCTGTGAGTTAGTGGAGGAGGGGCTAATTTGCATATTCATAGAACCGTGTGTACTAAATGAGGCAAGGGTGTAGTAGTTATATTCAAGCTATTTTATGGCATGAGGAATTTTATTTTTATTTTTTCCAAGGAAAACAATTTTAAATATGTAATTTTGGTGATCAAAGATGAGTTTTAAGGGATACAATTATTGAATACAGGGGAACTTTAAGAGAGAGTTTATTCAATCTACTTCGAATAGATTACCTGAACCATTCCTGGAATTACACATGACATTGCCTTACTGTGAAAACACATAAATGGCTCCTGCGAAATAAAAAGCCTTATGTTATTGTATTGAACCAGTATCAATATGATCTGTCTCTGTCCCAGCTCAGCAAACATTAAATTTAAACTGCAATCACGGGTCAATCTGTCATGCCCCATAAATCCATGAGCATCATCGCTTAATTGAATTGCCTGGTTTTGAGAACCCAAGGCAAGTTTAGTGGTTTCTGTATTCTTTATCTTTCATGATGGGGTCCAAATGGAAACGCGCTATTTTTTTTTTTTTTTAGCTGGAGAGGTAAACCTTGTCCAACTCATCCTCCTGTGTGGGTGTGTGTATGAGTGCGCGCCCATATGCTCATTACGACTGTATGGTGTGACAGTGTAGAACGTGTGTCAGCATTAAATATCAACGAAAATTCGATCCTGCTGTCTGCTACCCTCACCCCATAGCATGCTTTTAAAATCGTGGATAGTTCACCCAAAATGAAAATTACTGTTTGAGAGAATTTAAGTTTTCAGACTTTTAGTGTCACATTAAACTACTAGATCTAATGTTGAATATAATGCAATGGGGGAATATTTGTTGGTCCTGATAATGCCTAATGTCTAATGTTACCAGTAAAAAGTTGCCTAAATTATTTTAAATCTAGTAAATGACAGAGTGCAAGCATATTCGTCTAAAATAATTCTGCATTTTCAGCTTCAGAATCATGAATATTTTTATTCTGTTGTCACTATAATTGTCCTTTGCATTGGGTTTCCAGCACCAAGTCCAGGTCTATTCATTTACACCCACTTTGTAATATCAAATTTAGTATTTTAATCAACAGTACATTTTGTTAACCTTTTGTTATCATATGTCTTGGAGTATCGCAAAAATATCATATCATAACGTAAGTTCGGTATAGTGATGTATCGAGTCGTGACATGAGGGTATTGTTACACCCCTAACTTGTAGCATTTAAAATGATTTTAGTTTTTAGTGTTTTAATTTATTTCGACAAAATAGTATACAATTTAAATATTGGCCATTTAACAGTTATAACATGAATAATTGGCTTATCATATCAAGACAGAATTTAAATTCAACACATTTTTAGTTTAAATGTCCAGGAAAACTGTATCATGATATACTTTACTATGAAATGAAATGACTCATACTGGGAAGTTCTGACCACCCACTCTAAAATGCTCATGCATGTCATTGTAATGAAATGAGAACGCGAGTGTCAGCCTCTGTCCCGTGTAGCCCTATAATTGTAACGTCCTGATTGTCCTGCCAGTCATCATCAGGCTAAAAATAGGCAGCTTTTTCCAAAGCGGGGAAACCAAGAGGAATGAGCCTTGTGGTGTGTGTATGTGTGAAGGCACTCACCCAGAAAGTGAAAAAGGCTAAGGATGAGTACAATGCAGTGAGACAGCTTGTCTCTCTCCTTGCGCATGAAGGTAAATAAAACCTGTGGTAGTGACGGCTAGATCCACAGACTTCCAGGCACACACGTGTGAATACATCCAGGTTCATCTGATGCATCTCAACCCTAAGGAGGGCAGTGAAGAAAAGAGTATGATGAAAAGGGAAATGGACAAAGGGGGGGAATATGAAATGCTGGAGCTGTGAGAATAAGTCATAGTCAGCAAGCCAGCTGTGCTAAAGTAAAGAAAATCCAATGCATGGTGTGATTTATTATAGGCAAACACATACACACATACACACACACACACACACACACACACACACACACACACACACACATGGAATATACAGGATTAGGGATAGGCTATTTATTTGCAGTATATCTCATAAACATTTTTTTTGACAGTTTGATATTAACAATTTTTAACGGTCAATCGAAAAAGAAAACAAATTGTAGGATGAGACCTGGATCTATCCGTCGGTTGTGGATTTTTATGTATATATGTCCGGCATGTACATCACCAGTGTTTAAAAAAATGTGTTTACATGAATGAATCATTTACAATAAGATCAGTAATTTGCATAAATATAACAGGATTTTTATTAGGAATGATTACAGATTATAACAGAAATATTTTTTTTATTTAATTATTAAATCTTGTACTCATTTAGTGACTGGAAAATGTATAAAAAAAAAATTTTATTTTTACTTCAAAACATATAGATAGATTCAAACTGAATACTTTTGTTCAGCCAGACGCATGAAATTGATCAAAAGTGACCGTAAAGAAATTTGTTATAAAAGTGACTTTAAATATATGCTGTACTTTTAAACTTTCCACCAAAGAATTGTGAAAAAATGCAGCAGGTTCCACAAAACCCAGCTAAAACTGTTTTCACCTTGATAAGAAGAAATGTTTCTTGAGCAGCAAATCATCATATTACCATGATTTGTGAATGGGGTTAAACAGATTGTAGTTGATCGGCATGCATGCGATTCGTGGATTAATTGCAAAGTTTAACCATCATAGAGTGAAAGTTTATCATTTGTATATGTTTTGTCTGGCCAGATTACACATTCAAGCAATTTTAAACCATTCCAGCGCAAGAAGAGGCGAAAAAAAACTCAATTCAGTTCTCGTGCGCTGTTATCTGTACGTATAGCCGTGAACACTGAATTTATTCCACTTTCGCATCTCCTTGCACTTGAATGGACACATACACACAGAATTATGTCAAACTACCCATCTAGGCAAGTATTCTCATAAACCCAGTTGGTTATATCTTAAGGAATAGTTCACTTTAAAAGGAAAATTGTCATAATTTATTCACCCTCAAGTTTTCAAACCTGTATGAATTTCTTTCTTCTGTTGAACACAAAAGAAGATATTTTGAATAATGTTGGTAACCAGACAGTTGATGGCCCCTATTGACTTACATGGTAGGAAAAAAAAATACTATGGAAGTCAATGGGGTCCATCAACTGTCTGGTTACCGACATTCTACAAAGAATCTTCTTTTGTTCTCAAAAGATGAAAGAAACTCATACAGGTTTGAAACAACTTGAGGGTGAGTAAATTATGACAGAATTTTCATTTTTAAGTGAACTATTCCTTTAAGTGAATGTAAACAGTTGAGAAAGAAATCGGATTGTATTGGATTGTATCATTGTATTGGATCCGTGCATTAGGTCTTAAAGTGACAGTAGCCTACAAATACCTGCTGCTGTCTATGTCATTAATGTTAATCAAACAACAAAACACAGCAAATATGAATCCATATTTGATTTATACAGTGAACACTATAGTGTTATTTTACATTTAGGACTAATTACATTTCTGTACCCGAGTACTACTGTTAGACCTTACTTCATTTGTAACTTTGTTATATTGTATTTATCTATGCTTATAATTAGTGTATTCTTTCTTACTTTTATTACTGACCCTGTCCTCCTCCCCGCTCCATTTATTTTTTTATTGCAGATCCGAAACATTATCCGATCTGTGACTCACAACCATAATATGATCCGAACCGTGAGTTTGTTATCCATTGAAGGATCATGTGAGACTAAAGACTGGAGTAATGATGCTGAGAATGCTAAATTCAGCTTTGCCATCGCAGGAATAAATTAGTTTAAAATATATTAAAATAAAAGTTGTTTTATTTTGTAATTTTTTTTTACTGTATTTTTGATCAAATAAATTTAGCCTTGGCGTGCATTAGAGACTTCTTTCATTATATAAACAACTACAATAAAGATATCTTTATTTTAATATTCAAAAACCTCTTTTTCCCTTATGGCTCACTCACTCATGTATACGCATGTTTCTATATCTGCCCTTCAAAGTGCTTCAGGGGAATAAATGAGCCCAAATCTAACATGAAAGACCTGTAGATTACATTCAGCTTGAAGTCCCCAAATGGCTGTGCTACAGGCATGAGAGGGGAAAAAAACACAAGCGTAGGAATGGGGAGGTGAGAACCACCCCCCACCCACCCACCCACACACACACACACACCTCCTCCTCCTCCTCCTCCCCCACCCGTCGTGTGCAAGCGTGCTGCCAGTGCTGCAGTCCACAAATGTTTTTCCGCGTCCGCAGCTCTGCTGAGTTGTCACCCTCCGGAGCGCAGCAACAACAGAGGAGAGAAGAAAGAAAGGAAGGAGGAAAGATTGTTTTGCAGAGATCGCAGTCATTTAGTGAGCTATATTTGTAGGATCTTGCACAATATGAGAAGAGGTTGATGCATTCCTGCGGGTACAACATCTCACCTGACTGCATTTAAAAGCCTTTTATTGAGGCTGATCAATTTGAACAGGATGCTGCGGTTCGTAGATATTTTTTGTGGCTTTTTTTCAAAGAACTGATTTGATCAGAAAATCCAGAATTGGGAATTGAGAGAAAGAGTGTCTTCTTTTTTTTTTTTTTTTTTTGTGTGCGTCTGCATGGAATCAGAACAGAATTTGGGATTGAGGTGTTTTGACACTGACAGTGTCTGTACGGCTACTGAATCACAGCGTGGGTCTCTTTCTGGTCCTGTGAGGGGACAATGCAGTCCATGGTGTATGTTTTGAATCAATAGATTGTTTGTTTGGTTTTACTGTTGTTATGTGCATGTGTTAGCCAGCAAACGAGGGGACCGCGTCGCTCTAACCGGTCCGTAAGACTTGTTTTGGCAGTGTCCTTCAGGACACACAAACAGAATCTGAGGTAAACGGAGAGACATTGAATATAATTACTCTGTGCTGCCATACACACTTGGACTTACAGATGCACTCATGGGAACGTTGTTTTCGCTTGAGTGAGAGAGTACAGCGTGTTCAGTTTGCCTCTGACTCTTAGTAAGGGTCTGTAGGTTCATTTCGCACAATTTCAAAATTATTTTTGTTTGTGCATTATTAGTAAGATTCTTAAGATTTAGATTTTGTCTACCTGTGAATGGGAAGACCCCAAACAGTTTTCTTGTTTATGTTGAGCAGCATTTCTTCAGGTTGATTTGTGAATACTGAAGATAGAATTAGGCTAGCCTAATTTTGTCAGACACGGCAAACAGTCTCCAAACATTTTGACTAGAGTATTGCTGTGTAGAGGTGATGTTGTGCCCGGCCTCCTGTTTCCCTCTCCTGAGGGATTTGTCCCAGTTGCGGTGCCTGCTCGGTTGGCCGCGACAACGAGGTGTTTGTGTCACGGGCACAAATCGACCAGTTTGTCATACCAAGCCACTTCCAGGGAGCAAGGTGAGTATTGCATGTGAAGATCATAGTTCAATATATTACTATTTTTTTTGTTGGATATTATGTATTATGGTACTTGTTCATTTGCTGTTTGCTGCAGGACTATTTTATAGGTTTTTCCCCGTCACTTATTTGACTTGTTTTCATATGTGTCAGCTGGCATTAAGCCCATGCATTTACTTGTAGAAGAAACCAAAGGACAATTTTAGGAAAATATGAATGTTACAGGAATAGGGAATGAGGTCATGCCGCCTATGCCTATGGGAATAAAGTTGCACTGTTTACAGAAATAAAATATTGCTTTAGAAATACTCTCATAAAAGTCATAAAACATGAAATTAAATTCATAATTTTATGACAGTAACAAAAAATAGCCTCAAAGACACAAAAAGCTAAAAGGCTTAAAACCACCACAATTTGTTTTTTAACTAAATGTAATTAAATGAAACTTAATTTTTGTAAAACGCCTTTTATAAAATCATTCTCAAAACATTGCGACTTGATTCTCGAAATTGTAGATTTTGTTTTAGTCTCGCACTTAAATGTCATTCTACATTACAGAAGGCTCAGTTTCCATGTCTTTCCAGCTCAATGCCAATTATACTATGTTCATACAGACACATTACACTAATTGCTCCGTAAAAACATTAAATGTAATTGAAGAACCGAGCGAGAAGACTGCAAGCAAGAACTCCCCTCCCCCCCTTTAACCTAATTACTCTGGCTTTCACTGGGCTGATTTCAGCTTTGAAACTTTAAACTAAATTGCTATTGATTCCTAGTGTCTAGGCTTCCATTGCAGTGGTTGAAGTGGGTACGACAGCTTGCCACTGATCAGGAGAAATCTGATTTCTCTGTGCCTTTCGATTGGGTTATTTGAAGGCCCCCACAGAGATGATTGTAATTATGAGCTGGGTCTTGCTGCTCCCCAGCAGTGATGAGGTCATGTGCAGAGACAATGACATGGTGCCTTATAAGAGGAGACCAAGATGATGGTGGCCTTTCTTGGTCAAAAAGCGCTTTCTTTTGCCATGTCATATGTGTTCACCCTATCCTTGAGAGAGAAGGGAAAAGAGACGGTAATGATGCCATCTTGTCTGTCCTGGTTCAGTCTCTTGGGATCTGAATGCAGAGACGCCTTCGCTTTCACCTGACACTTCAGTGATGGCAACTCAAGGTCCTCCTGCTTGTTAATGGAGGAGAGATAAGCCTGACTCTCATTCGTTTGCTCTGAATAGGTGAATGGGAGACATCAATAGTGTCTAGAAATGAGGCTACCCAGTGCTTCCCCACTGTCAACATTGTAGGCAAAGGCATCAGTCATTTGGTACAAGGAAAGGTGCCCTTGAAGCTTAACGGTACTTGTAGCACAATGTGCTCAAAATTGTTTTGAAAACGGAGCATTTTATCCTAGGGTAAAATTAAAACCCAACAAAAAACATATGAAGTGTGACTTTTACATGCCCATTTTGTGTTCTGATTTGCCGTTAATTTGTTGATTTTAAAATACATTTTCATGTCAACACACTACAAAACTAGGTAATAGATTGTCAAATTCCTTGTCATCTATCAAAATTAGCATATCCAATGACTTCCCCCTTTTAGCTAAAGTAGCAATATATAATTTGCAACTTAAATGTGGAATTGTGTAAATAATTCAGTAGCTAAGCTCCTAGCCCAGGGTCTGTGCATCTCCACAGGGCTAAATTGGCACAGTGTCAAGGGTGTACCAGAAAGAGAGCACTTCATTTATAATTTTATCAGGTCTCTAGAGCAATGTACGCTGGTGATAGATTCAAAGTTTTAATTAAAGTGAATGAGAGTACGAAACCAGTGGCAAATATGTTGGTCCTCCTTTTTTCAGAAATTGATTTTTGGAATTGTGGGCATATTGGTGTTTGGATGTTCAAATGTGTGGTTGCAATGGTCATTTGTTTGCTCTAAGGGCTAATCAATGCTAGGTTAGTGATATACTGGGATGTTTTGAGAAGTTCACAGCTGAATTCAGGTATAGTGATGACTGGGGGTTCTGAATATACACACATGCTCATAAAACCGCACACACTCAACAGTGTACCCTAAACAAACACTTGATATGGTTCCTTCCTACCAGATACGCCAATATGCTCAGCTCCAACAAGCTCCAGAAAAAGGCTTTATCTCCACCGTACGGCCCTAGGATTACCGCTCAAAATCCTGTCATTCTCTCATTAAAAAGGTGGATAAGAGGATAACTGTCTGATTTGGAGGGAAGAGATGGGACACAAACCTTCAACACCCCTAGAAGTCAGATTGTTTGATTCGTAAAAGAAAGGCTGGGTAATGAGGAAGGATTAGCTAAATGAATTTGAGGGTATTTGGACACAGGCCATGTCCTAATGAAAGACAGTTTGGAAAACCCAGTGTAACGTGAAGGAGATATAAAGATTCTTTCTCCTAGCTGCTGCTTTAACGGCTTTTGACTATAAATGTCAGTGTTTTAAGGCAGTTACAGCCTCTGGGGTCTTCTGGACCACTGGATAACGGCTGTCACTCATTGATTTTTGCTAGGCCGTCAGTGACTTACCACTCAGATTAATAATTAATTTGGCAGATATTGAAGCACACCCTTGGGGGGCGTTGAGTGGGCTGAACGCCCACACCTCCAGCCTTGCACTAACTTGATAGAAACCGATTGTGCTGTGGTGCAAGGATTTAAAACTAATTAAAGTTTACATGGATTTTCAGAAGAAAAAATACGATAATGGTTCAAAAATGGTTTTGGGATGGATTTTTTTATTTTTATTTCAGTTTGTGTGCTTGAAAACCTTGACTTGGTCTTAGTTCTTCACTGTCTAGACATAATCAAGGTTGCTTTTTGTCAGAAAACCAGTAATGTTTGCTCCTTTTTCCTGCCCATTCATGCTAGGATTTTTTTTCTTTGTTGCTTTGTCTATGGTCTCATCTAAACCTTTACCCATAATTTTAGTTGAATACCTTGTCTTTACTGCAGCTCTGCTAAGCTGATGAAATTCCCTGAAAGGGGCATTTATCAGGTTATCATGGGATTTCACCTTTTGTTGATGCAAAGTCCAATCCAGTAGGCTATTCAGGGAGATAAATGTTGGTTTTAGAGTGTACAATGAAAGTCGTGCAGTGTGCACATTTCTTGTAAAGTGAGCAGATTGGGGGAACATTCATATTTGACCTTCATTGATATTCCCTTCCCGAGATAATCAAAGAGAGAGCCTTGCTGTGCTATTCATCTTCAAGCAACACAATCCTTCCTGCTAATTTCCCCAAACTGCATGGACACGTGCATTAAAGGAATGAGAGGGCTGTCACAGCTTGACACATGATTAGTAGCAACGTCGCTTTTATGGCAAGTACACACATGAACAGACGGATCACTCTATGTAATTTATGGATACGTTTCAAATGATACTGCCATATCTCGACACATGGCCTAGTTCCTTCTTTGCCCTACCTATATATAATCTCCTGTGTCCTTCACCTGCCCTCCTGAAATCCTCTTATCCTACTTTTTCTCAATTTTTTCTTGTTCTCTCACCATTTCTCAGCCTCCCACCCACCGTTCCTGTTACTCTGTCAGTGTTTTCCCATTACTTACCCGAGGACTCTAAATCCAAACACTCTTTACTTTCAGTTTTGTCCCAGAAGCCTTTTATTAATGTCTCTTTTCTTCTTCTTTTTTCCCAACAGTATGCCTCGGCTGGATGTCTGCTGTCCCTTCACCACAGCGAGAAGCCCGAACATGAAGAAGTGTGTGAGTTTCGCCCGTACACCTGCCCATGCCCGGGGGCCTCCTGTAAATGGCAGGGCTCCCTGGAGGCCGTCATGCCACATCTCATGCATGCCCACAAATCCATTACCACCTTACAGGGCGAGGACATTGTCTTTCTGGCCACGGATATCAACCTACCCGGGGCTGTGGACTGGGTCATGATGCAGTCGTGTTTCGGCCACCACTTCATGCTGGTTTTAGAGAAGCAGGAGAAATACGAGGGACACCAGCAGTTCTTTGCGATCGTGCTGCTCATTGGCACACGAAAGCAAGCGGAGAACTTTGCCTACCGCCTCGAGTTGAACGGCAACCGTAGGCGGCTCACGTGGGAGGCCACGCCACGCTCAATCCACGACGGTGTAGCGGCAGCCATCATGAACAGTGACTGTCTTGTATTTGATACCTCTATTGCTCACCTGTTTGCAGACAACGGTAATCTGGGTATTAACGTGACCATCTCCATGTGCTGAGGTGGCAGCGTTAGGTGTTTTCCATTGATACAAACAAATGACAACCTCTGCTCCCTAACAGACTGCGGATTCTGAAGGCAACAGTTTGGAGATGTATACATTTGTGTATATTTCTGTTCAAGAGCCACCTGCAAAAACAACGCAGACTTTCCAAATTCACTTGTAGGTTAGTATGGTAGATGGATGGCAGGATTTCTTCTTAAGATAAAGAGGGGAGTGTGCAGGTGTTGGCGGTCAGTTGAAGTGCAATTGAGATTTTCCCTTGTACACCCCAAGGATTCAAACACCTCAATCTTCGTAACCTTCTGATTCCCCCCCCCCCGGTAAAGTTCAGGTGTGGATAACCACATTTATTGTCTGGGATGTCCGGCCAAAATCCACAGGAACTTGAAAAGTGAATTTAGCTTAACATAATCAAATGCTACATTGGGAAGATTCTAGGCATGAATGTGTAACATTTGCCTCAGAAAACCTATGTGTACAAAACTGCACTGACTACTTTGGTTTTCCGCTCGGTATATCGAGTGGAACCATGGCAATGTAAATGGGTAAATGGTAATCCTTTGAATTTCATAGTTGTATAATGGCTTGATAAAACAATACCCATGGTGGAGAAGCAGTGTGCATGGTGGAAATAAAATTCACTTGCAAAAATAACTAGAGCCACCATGTTTGTAAGGCAAGAATCTAACTTGTTTTTTTTTGTTTTGTTTTTTTTACTATATCTGTCTTCAATGTTGCAAGATGTAGATAAGTTTGTTAATTTTGTGGTCTTCTGTTAACTTATCCAGAGGAGAGAACTGGTTTGTAATCAACACAGATTCAACATAATCAACTACATGAAATGACAGAACTACAGCCAACCTTTTCAGATGTTCTGTTACCCATGATCTAATGCCACATAATAATATTCTTAGATATATTTGTACATGATGCTTGATTTTTAAATGGATAGTTGTCCTACCAATGATAAATCTGTCAACATTTACTCACCCTCATGTTGTGTTGTAACACTTTTTGTGGGACACCAAAGCAGAAGTTTAGCAGAATATCTCAGCTGTTCTCTTTCAATACAATGTAAGTGGATGGGGACCAAAGGACAAAAAAATAAAAAATAATCACCATACATGTAGTCCATACAACTTGTGCTTGAAAGTCTTCTCAAGCCATATAATCGCATTAGGTGAGGAATGCCTAAAACTTAAGATGTTTTACACTGAAAACCATGCCTTTCATTTTAATTGTATGAAAAAGAGCAGCTTGCACATTTAGCTAGATGACTGCTTATGTGTTCCATAGGGTAGAGGAAATCATACAGATTTTAGAATTTTCATTTTTGAGAGAACTATTCCTTTAATATAGGTGTTCCACCTTTGCGTAAATTGTCGTCACCAATGACTGTATGTAAAAGATTCATTTTACAAACCCCCATCTGTTATTTTCCCATTGATTAAGTGTCCGAATCTGACTGGTTTTGTTGTCTTTGTAGTTTTTCTTTCTATATATTCAAGGAAATCTGAAAGATTTAGGAAAGCTTTTGTAAATATATAAACAACTTTAGTTTTGTTGATATTTGTTGTTATTGTTAAGTCTCTTTAAAATGATTGTTTAGTCTAGACTGAAGTTTTGTCTGTAAGATCTGAGCAATTCCTCACTCTCCCCTTGAAAATGAACACACAATGCCTTACTTGTATACAAACTTAGTCTTTTTTCGAGTCTGTCTTCTTCTAGGACTCAAGTGTGTCAGGTTCAGGTCACTATGCTCCAAACCTCCAGTGTCTTGAAAGAGACTTTTACAGAATTTACAAAGTGGCATTATGTGTGGGAAGGACATGGCGTGTTCACAGTAACCATTTCACTTACGCTGTTCAAGTATGGAACCCAGCCTCTTATCAAATACCTCTGAAGACGTTGGAGATGTCTGTGCGAGAAGAGCATTGATATCCCTGAATGTGGTTGGTTCTGTGAAGAGATCCCAAGTTTGATGCACAACTTCACACCCTCAGCTCCTATTTCATTCTCTCTGGAAAATAATAATTTAAAAATGTAAATTAAATGTTTTATAAATCTGTTTTAGAGCAAATGTATTCTGCTTTGTTGATGAATTTGTGCATTTATAGACCCATAGGTGGAGATAAAAGTGGGGTCAGTGTCTCCGGACAGACTCTCGTCCCCATGGTTGTGGTCTACATGCAGTTGTCATGGCAACTAAATATGCTAATGAGGAATCTAGCTCATTCATTCCTAGTAGAAAATTCTTGTACATTTTTTTTTATTTTATTATTATTCTCTTAGTCTGAAATCCTATTTTGTAGATGACAGATCAAAATCAGTAAATTTTTCAAGGTATCTACAGGACATGGATCATTCCTCTAAAGACTTTTTTTTAAGTTATGTATAAAAATAGCAAATGTGTGTTGAACAGGGTAGAGTACCTGCATGTAGATGGCAAGCCCTGAAGGAAGCCAAGAGCCCTGAGTCTGGGTGGTGTGACTAAAAACAATAGTAATGGGAAAAACTTAATTTTACACATTTAGCCTAATCTGTTTGGATTTTCAAGTAATACACCGATATATTCAGTGGTCTTAATTCTGATTTGACAAACCACCAATTGTAGCTTGTTGTAGCAAAACATACCATGTCAAAACATACCACCAGCCATCTGTCTATCTCCCACGGCATTTCAGACTCCCCTACACCGAAGTGAACCTAAAACAGAATAAATACATTTTAATGAAGCCACCAGGTGGTTTCCCGAGTCGTGTGCCATGCCTCGCAATCAAGCCATCATGATCAATGTTGAGCACCACATCCTAATGAACTGGCGAATAGACAAGTTCCCATCAAGCACTACAATACTTAACATGCATGGCGATGAAATGAGCTTTTTCCCGTTTCCTATGCCAACCCAGTGATACAAATACCAGAACATGTGAGTTTACTGGTCAATCACATTTGACAAAACCTAACCCTCGTTATTTCAAATGCATTAATCTAGGAAAAACAAAATTGAATAGATACATGTAAGGTTAAAGTTGAGATGAAACAGAAGTAGCTACTGGACTTTTTTTTTTTTTCAACAGTTACTGCAATATAATAGACTCGCTTTGCCACCAAAATCTTCACTGTTAAAAAATTATAATATCAATAAGTTATGACATGTTTTTACATTGCTTTAACTCACCAAAATAAGTTAAGCAATTTAAAAAAAAATGTTTTTCAAACTTCAACTAATTTTTTTAAGTCAGTTTAATGTAATTTAAGTTGAAATGAATTAAACATCCAAGTTGAATGTCCTTCAAAATTTAAGGCAGCAACTTTTTTACAGTGTATTTTCATTTTGCTTTTAGAGGTCGTTCAAATGTAGTTTTCCACAATGAATGGTGTTTCTGCAGAAACCTAATGCTTTGCTCTTGACCTGTTCATTGAAATATTATGTTACATTGATAAAGTAATGAAATAATTGATATGAACATTCTTATGGTGAATAATTCAAATAATTCAGTTTGGGAAATACTGTGAGACTGGTTAAAAAATGTCAATAATAAGCCCACTTACAACCACAAAAGACCGCAACATCCAAAGACCTGATGACGTATGGCAGCTGTTTATTTTTTAATAACCAGTGTAAGCATTTTTTCTTCTTTATTTTTTGATAGCTTCGTCAAACCTGGGTTTGTGATGTACTCTAGTGAGTGAGCATGAAAAGAGGCACATCTTATGAGAGTGACAGTGCAAACAAACATTTGACCTTTAACCTTAAGTATTGACTTGAATCTTTAGTGTCTGCGACAGAACAAGACTAATGGAGTCACATCTGCAATACTCCTGATTGGCCAATTAATGGATTGTTCATATTTGACTTGAATTGAACTGCTCGCAGTAACTAATGATATTACATATAAGGGCAATTTTCTTAATTTACAGTATAAAAAGCTGTGCTAGCTGGCGTTTTGCTACCGAAATCAATTATTTTGGACATACAAAAATGCTAGATAAATTCACAACAACCCACTTTCACAGCTCTGTTTATTACAAATAAATGCAGTGTTTATATATTCAGAGTATATTTGTGTAGTTCTGTTTTATCCTCTCTTGCTAGGTTATTGAATATGTTGATGTGGCGATAGCGATCATTTGAAATATTAGCGATGAAATGCTGTTTCCTGTTGAACAGGTATAAATGGATCATGTGCAAAACTGCTTGGTCTGATATATATATATAATTTTGTTTTTTTCTTCACGCCCTTAACTAAATGTCTTTTAATAGTTTTACACCTGAATCCACAATGATTGGTGTACTTTGCATCATCTTGATTTTAGAGCATTCAGTTGACACTGTTCATCAAGACATTTTTGTTTTTTGTACCATTTAAACTCAAATAAAGATGATTTATTTGTCAAACTGTGTTGGCGGTAATGCATTACAAGTAACTCGAGTTATGTAATCAGATTACTTTTTTCAAGTAACTAGTAAAGCATTACTTTCAAATTTATAATAAAATTACAGAGTTACTTTTCAAATAATTAACTTGGTTTTCTCCTGTATTGACTGATAGCTCTCCTGTCAGGAGTGAGGTGTTGTGTGTGAACATGATGGTTATTGCAGTTCTAGAATAAATGTGAGCATTTACTCATCTCACTAGCACAAAAACAGTATTCCTGTAAGCAAAAACAGTGAAATGCCCATTCAAAATATTATGCAAATCTGCAATAATTAAATGTTAAATAATACAAATATACTTTATGTATTGAATCTCACTTTATTAACCATTGTCTTTGTTGCTGACCTTCGATGATCCAATTCAACGATACTAAAAAGTAATAATCACTTTAGATAAACATATGTTTGTGTTGAAGTGTTGACATTTCTTCTCCTACCTCCTATTCTTCTACATCCAGATTCCAGAATGGCAGCACGAGAAAGGATCCAGAAAGCTTTGTTTGAGCGGCGCCCTCTACTGTACAAACGTGAATCTGCATTTCCTTCAGCCTGAGGCTTATACATTTCATTTGTGGCGAGAAAGGGCGTGTAATGGTGTGACATTTGCCAAAAATATTACTTTTTATATGTGACCCTGGACCACAAAAGCAGTCTTATGTGTCCATTTTTTAAAATTGAGATTTATACATCACATGAAAGCTGAATAAATAAGCTTTCCATTGATGTATGGTTTGTTAGGATAGGACAATATTTGGCCGAGATACAACTACTTGAAATCGGGAATCTGAGGGTTAAAAAAAAATCTAAATATTGAGAAAATCACCTATAAAGATTTCCATTTCTGTTCGCGCTTGTGCTGTATCCACTCACAAAAATAACATTTCGATATATTTAACTTAGGAAATTTACTAAATATCTTCATCGATCATGATCTTTACTTAATATCCTAAAGATTTTTGGCATAAAAGAAAAAATCGATAATTTTGACCCATACAGTGTTTTGTTGGCTATTGCCACAGATATACCCGTGCTACTTAAGACTGGTTTTGTGATCCAGGGTCACATATTAGAAAACAAACTAGAAAAAGTCATGTAAAAGTATAAACCAAGGTTTGAGAGGAGGTACCCACCGGCCAATTTGGCTACTACATTTTTAAGTTACCGGCCATTCAGGACTTCTACTAGCCAAAAAAAGAAAAAAGAAATTAACCAGATTAACTGCGTCACACAGCTTTTATAAATATATATATATATATATATATATATAGATAGATAGATAGATAGATAGATAGATAGATAGATAGATAGATAGATAGATAGACAAACACACATATATAATACAATTTGGATTTCATATATTCTTTTCTTATTCAAACAAAATCCTGTCATCCAGCCATCTCCTCCCTTCCTCTTTCATCATCCTCATCACCAAAATGTGTTTTAGGTGGGCAGATCAATACAGTATAAAGAACATGTAGGATGTTGGAAAATAATGTCTTTTCTGTTAACCAGATGCTTTTTAAAGGAGAACTCCGGTCAATTTTAACATTGAGCTCATTTTTGTACATTTGGAGTGCTGTCAGTACAGAGAAAAACAACAAAAATCGGTGTTGCCTACACCGTGTTATCCTCTTTTTAAAATTCGCACCCTGTTGACTTCAATGGGGCAAGTTCTAAACCTGCTTTTAGCCTCTTAACAACCTTGATTTGTCATTACAAGTGCACAGCCATGTGAGTGGTGTTATTAAGAGTGACCACGGTCAATCTGACTGTAGTAGATGTGAAAGATATTAATAAAAATGATGTTAATTCAGCCAGCTCACATACCTGTATTACTTCCTGTTTTCGTTCAAAGTCCACAGTAGTCGATTGTCGAGTCCGCGCACGCGACCATTGGTAACTAAGCAACAGTGGAGACTCAGACTGTCAGCCGATGACGGTGCTGTGTGGTGTTCTGATATTATGATATTCTATAACATTATGATATGATGTTGCTTAGTTACCAATGATCACGCGTGCGCGAACTCGACAATCGACTACTGTGGACTTCGAACGAAAACAGGAAGTAATACAGGTATGTGAGCTGGCTGAATTAACATCATTTTTATTAATATCTTTCACATCTACTACAGTCAGATTGACCGTGGTCACTCTTAATAACACCACTCACATGGCTGTGCACTTGTAATGACAAATCAAGGATGTTAAGAGGCTAAAAGCAGGTTTAGAACTTGCCCCACTGAAGTCAACAGGGTGCGAATTTTAAAAACAGGATAACACGGTGTAGGCAACACCGATTTTTGTTGTTTTTGTCTGTACTGACAGCACTCCAAATGTGCAAAAAATGAGCTCAATGTTAAAATTGACCGGAGTTCTCCTTTAATCTTCGCTATTTCTTCAATGCAAATGAACAAGCTCGCCGTTATTTGTTGTGTAGTGACGTGTGTGTTCAAGTAAGCCAGATATAGCAGAGATTCTGTGCAATACGCTGTATTTAATATATCCTGATGACTCACAAGTTGAGTATTTGCGCAGATTTGGCTTACACGAACTTCCCCAGCTAAGTGAGTAAACATAATAAGTAACACGCCAAACTGGCTAGTGATTTGACAGCGTTTTTTCCGGATTTGGCGGGTGTTAATTTCAAACCCTGAACGCAACCCAATACTTTCCATAAAAAGTAACGTAACTTTAATGAAGTAACGTAACCAAAAAAGGGATGTGATTTTCCCTAACACTGCAAATGAGTATATTGTGTGATATCAGGTGCTCATTATACAGTGAATTACTCCAGACAGATGTTTAATAAAAAATCTAAAGATTTATTTACATTTTCGAATTACACACAAAACGCACAAAATTTGTATAAAAAAAAAAATAAACAAGTAAAATGACTATCTCTGCTCAATTTCGCCTGTGTTCTCTTTCACGACTGTGATCCCTGTGTTTGGCAAACCCTCGGTCATAACCTCTGTCTCGCTCCCTTCTGTCTCGGTCTCTATCACGTTCCCTTTCTCTCTCTCGATCCTCATTTCTCTCTCTATCACCCCCTCTTCCTCTGTCCCCCTCCCTGTCTCGCTGTCTCGCATCTTCGTGTCTTATGTCCTCTCTGTTTCTGTCCGTCTTATTGTCTTCTTCTCTATCCCTGTCTCGCGCGCCTCCATACCTATCTCTGAATCTGTCCGCCTCCTCTGCTCTGTCTTGTGGATTCCTGGGATCCTGTCCGGGTCTGTCCCTTCTGCTCCCTGCCTGTCCTCTCACAGCGTACTTCTCATATGCCGCATCCTCCTTCTCCTTCTTCACTCTGACAGGGGAAGACGCTGACGTCTCAGTCCGTGCCTCATGTTTCTCTTCCCTCAGTGCCTTTTTCTTCTCTTTCTTTTCCTTCTTCTTTTTCTTCTTCTCCTTTTTATCTGAGGTATGACAACAAAAGCCAATCAATTATTGAATAAATAAAAATGTGAATTTATTAAATAACAACGAATAGCCTCGTGAAATAATGACATTTCAACTGTATTCACTGAACAGATACAGCCTCTCCTCACCTTTTTTGGGCTTTTTCACAGGTGAAGCGTTATCTTCCTCGGACTCGGTCTCAGAAGGTTGGGGCACGTTGGGAGCGCATCCCTCCTCTCGCAAACGTTTGGTGACATCATCGATGTCATCTGTGTCCTTTGGTGGTCGATAATTTGCGACATGGTCCACGCGTATGGTTCGACCCTTAATCTGTCGAGCAGAAAAACAATTCAAAAAGAACAAATATAACATGGTCCAAAAAAAATAATTATAAATGCCAATAAGTTAAAAAGGGCCCTGATAACTGTACTGATATTATAATGAAGAAAAACCAAAAATATAAAATGACATATATAAGAATTAATTAAATAATACATAAGTTAAATTATAAACTATATTCAATAAAACATAATAATTTAGCCTTTTTATAACAATGTTTTGTAAAGAAAAACAAAAAATATAAAATTAAATATATAAACCTTAAATTCTATATTTAAATTATAAACTATATTAAATCAAATCATTTTGCATTTTTATAACAAGATGGTTTGTTAAGGTTGTGAAATGTCATGTGCGACTAACCGAAAATGAAATATTTCTAAATTAATAATGCATGATATTGTTTAAAAAAAAAGAAGAAAAAAAACTTTTTCTCTAAAAATATATAATAGAACTTTAAGATTTGCCTTTAAGATTTTTTTTAAAAGAATTGATACAAATAATATCACTGATCCACTAGGCTAGCATTTACCAATTATATATATATATATATTAGTGCTGTCAAACGATTAAAATATTGAATCGCTTTAATGTCATAGTTAACTCGCGATTAATCGCACATTTGTATCTATTCTAAATGTCTCTTGATTTCTTTTTGTCCCATCATTTTTTCTCATTGTAATGCTCTTATCAACATGGAAAACTGGATCGGCTTGCTTTGTGCAAATGTTTTTTTTATTGAAAACAACATTGGCATATAACTTACTGCGTTCAATTTCACACTAACATTCTCACTTGGAGCAAATAATCTCTCACACAATGTAACACTGTCCATCAATAAAAGGGTGAAAGAAATACTGACGAGGTCCTGATATTGACGAGGGGGCGGAGAATGCGTCAGCTGTGTGTGTGTGTGTGTGTGTGTGTGTGTGTGTGTGTGTGGCCATCAAGTGGTATTTCAGACTGGACGTGCTACGATGATGATAGCTCAGTTCACAACGACAAAACACACAGATCACTTTGGTCTCGTCAATGGAACCATTTGGCGACTTTTTAAAAGTAAACTTTCCATTCAGAATCTTATTGGCATCCATTTCTGCGTCTCGTGCTCGTCATCCACTCAAAACGTAACGTTAACCTACTATTGGGACGGCTCGCAAACCCAAACAAGTGTGTGCGGCGTGCCTGTTGTTTTGTTTCCGGTCTAGCTGGATCCGCTTGCGCTTTCAAAACGTCCGCATGCCGCGTCCTGTTGCAAAAGCATGTGAAAAAAACTAATGCATGTGAAAAAAACTTTGCTAGGCCAAAAATTTGACGCCGTTAAAATGGGTTTGCGTTAATGCCGTTAATAACGCTAATATATATATATATATATAGTTTATATAAATAACAACAAATAGCATATTCTATTATACACACACACAACTGAATAAGCGACAGGAAAAGCCCTTCACCTTGATTCCATTAAAGTTATCCACCGCCAGAATGGTGCTCCGTTGATCTTCATAGCACAGGAAGCAGAATCCTTTGGATTTGCCCGTCTTCTTATCTCGCACCAAGTTGATGTTGGCAATCTCTCCGTACCTGAGATGAACAGAGCAGGATTAAGCTTTACTAGAAGGAAATAAGACAGAAGTGCTGCAAGAAGATGTGTTTCTGATGCAACTAGGACTCACTGAGAGAAAACACAGATGATGTCTCCTTCTGTCAGATCATATGGAAATCCACCTGCAGATTACAACATCTTTACATACATACGTTTCCCTAAAATAAATGATCAATAAATACAGAATTTATAAAACATTATGCAAGTATTATGCAATTCTTGAAATTGAACAAATGAATGTGAGTAATTCATATTAATTAAAGGTCAAATCAGCATTCGTGTGCAGTGCACCAGCATGGTCTTCTAGAGAAAGAGTGTGATCATGCCACTGTCTACTGAAGAACATGTTTAGTGAAACAGGAAAATGCTGCCACCATCTGGCACAGTGCAAATATAGTCCATCCAGAGAGCATTTTAGTGGCATTGCCCCCATGACCGTCCTGGTGAGAGGGACCAGTCGGACCCCCATCCTCAAACTTAAAAGGCAGCTATATATTTTCATACAATTTATACTGTGAAAAATTAATATTATAAATATGCATACAATTTTATTTAGGAAATATTTAGTTTCTGTGTTAGGTTACTATGTTTTTAGACTCACGATAGTAGTGTACTGTGTAGTGATGTATTATTTATTTATTTGATTATTTATTTATTTTATATAAATTATTTTATTTAGTACAATAGTTTGATCTTTTTGATTTTTATTACACTTCTTTCTCTGAATCAATTTATTATTATTAATTATTTTAATATTTTTGTGAATTTTATTCAAATAATTTATTTAGTAGGCCTACAACAGTTATTTATTTATTTATTTTTTACACTGTCTTTCTCGTAATCAATTTATTATTTTAATCTTTTAATGTGTTTTATTTAAATTATGTATGTATTTAGTATGATAGTTAGCTTGATCTTTTATAGTTTTTTTTCAATTACACTGTCTTTCTCTAAATCAACTTATTATTATTAATTATTATAAATATAACTTATATTATTATTTTAATATTTAATATTATTTAATAAGTATTTTATTCAAATTATTTAGTCATTTAGTGACCGTTTTTTTAGACAGATCTATTTATTCTTTACAGTTTTTACACTGATTTTCTCTTAATCCATTTATTACTATATTATTGTTTATTTTAATTTTTATATATATATATAAATTAAATAAACATTCAGTCAAACCAAAATTTATTCAGACACCTTCAACATTTCTCACATTAGCTCAGTTTATTTGCTATAGTTTAGAAAATGGTAATAAAATATGACAAGAACTCAGAGTTATCAAATCAGTTGATATTTCACTGGGTTTGGCCATCCTTCTGTTAGACTGTCTCACAAATGAATTAGGTTGAATAGCTGTCAGCTGTTAAATTTAAGTACACTATTAGATAATACCAATCTAGGTCAACCAATTACCAAGCAATGCTTCATTTTGTTCAGTCTGTGGTGTAAAAAGGTCGCATTAACAATAAAGGAAAAAACTTAAGCCAAACATGGTCAGGTCAAAGTCTGAATAATTTCTGGTCCCAAATTTGTATAAATTTTACTGATAGTCCACTGTATGAAGAATTTGTGGGTATAATATTTCACAGTTTACTTTATTTTGCTATCCTCACATACATAAATTAACATAAATTAGTGTCCTGCACCCACTAGTAATTAATAAAATGTAATATATATATATATGTATGGTGTTTTAAAAAAAATTGGTTTGACTGTGTATGTATATAAATAAATAAATGAATTAATATTACATTAAACCTTTCCCTGGACCCCAGTTTAAAAAACCCTGGTCTAGATACACACCCAGTTGGGGTTTGGCACACAGTCACAGTTATCTAAAAATCTATAATGTAACCAGCCACTTACCGATGAAGACCCAGGCGCTGTCCTTATAGACTGAATGCCAAGACACACTGTCTTTGACACCCAGTTCAGCCTCTCTTTCATTCAGTTCATTGATGAGTTTCACTTTGGTGAGTGGACTAAAGACAGATAATGAACATATATTTGCATTATATCTTATTTAGTACAATATGCATTCTCCCCAATGATGTTTACTATTTTGTTGTGGTCTGTGCATGAAGATACCAGAACTACGTAAGATTCTTCCATTAGGGTGACTTTTCACTACTTGAAAACAATTAACTTCTTTAAAGTATGTCAACTGTATTAAAAAACATTTTATCCCAAATATCCATTATGGTAATACAGTATCCTCTAATTATGTTGTCACGCTGTATGCCGAGAGAGTGGTCGTTTTATGTTTTCATTTTCTTGTTATATGTCAGTATCCTATAAATTATTCATAAAGAATAAATGAATCGAGAATAAGTAGTTTACTTTCATGTTTTACCCGATTAATATTTAGCTACTGCTACAAACACTGAGGCTAGTTGTTTAACGTTAGCTTTCACCTTTAGCGACATTTACTTTTCCATTACTGAGGGATCTAGTAACTGTATTAGACTAATAAAAAAAATATGACAACAAAGGTAAAACAACTATTGCTAGCCTCAGTGTTTGTAGCAGCATGAATAGCAGTATTCAAGTATTCATACTTTTTACACCACAGACTGAACAAAATGAAGCATTGCTTGGTAATTGGCTGGCCTAGATTGGTATTATCTAATAGTGTACTTAAATACACTATTAGATAATACCAAGCAGTATTCAAAGCATGAATTTCAACGCATCACTTACTTCATTGTGATGAGCCGCAGTCACTCCGGAAGGATTTAGTTCCACTAGTGATGTTCGCATTTTGCACATGGTACTACTTTTTCCGGGTTGTTGAAAAGAACTGTGGGATATGTAGTTAACTGACTGTTAAACTCAGATTCATCCTTTAGCATTGTGTGTTTGTAGCTGAAAGTGTATTTCTCATATTTTGCAACGAGTTTTAGCCTCAGCTGAAGAACTAATGAACATATGAAGCATACACTAATAGTTTTATTGGCATAGTAAAAAAAATGTAACACTATAGATGCATAACTTTTACATAGGCTAAATGTAGCCTGGCCTATACACAATTTAAAGGAGTACAACAATAAATGGTCTACAATAAAATACATTTAATGGTAACATTTAAATAAAAGTAAATAACATTGAAATAGCCTAAGTTAACCTTGCCTATCATTTTAGTAATAAAATAATATACTTATTTTATTTTAATAGACTTATTCTAACAATAATTTCACTGTTTACTCATATGTTTCTTGCCAATATATGCTTTTCGCACATGAAGTCGTCTTCCAATTAGTGGTTGGCCTTTTGTCATAAAACAGGGACACTTTTTGATGCCAAAAACCCCCACTCTTGTGGAGGACCACAAGCAGATCATTTTTATGTAGCCCCATTTATACTGGCGGAACAAAAATAATTGTGAAAAATAAATGTTTTGGTCAATATTAAATAAATTCCTTGAATTTTGTCATTGTACTGAAGTCAAAGCAAATATTTAAATATCATCTAATATATTCTTTAGCAAGTGTTTGCTAGCCAAAATCTAATACTGCAACAAAGTGCATAAACATTCAATTTGTATAATAGTTCATTGTACTCTACTGTTAACCAGACTTCCTTCCCCATATTTTTTTCTATATCACCAAATTACATTTATTTGTGAATGTGTAATGGATAACAAAATGGATAACACACTGTTCTGTTGAATATGAATTTAATCTTTACAGTCATCTATTTTACAATTGAAAAAAAAAACAAGAGGAAACGGGGGAACTAAGTGCTATGGTTATACTTTGAATGTAATGTGTTCATTGCAAGCGGACATGTTAAGCAAATAAAGCCTGTTTTATTTAGACAAATACTCTGGTCTCCACATCCATTAACAAAGCCATTAACGACAAAGTAAGACCTTTTACAGTTTCCTATGACCAGAAGACTAAAAGGACATTCCCACTCTATTGGCAATATTTTTACTGATGTAGTTCAGGAATTGTGACAGACCTACTATAATTACCCGGAGAGGCTATCATCTTGTCATGAAACGCTACTGACTGAGTGACAGTCAGGTGGTTTGTGGGGTATCTTTCCGCTGTCTCGGAGTGTGTCACACAACACAACACAACTTTAACATGAGTGAAGAAATCGCAGATCTTGTTCCTCACCTCTCGCTGCCAGCAGGCGTAGACGAGGGGATTTATAAGGGAGTTTGAGAGTCCCAGCAGCCAGAGATGGTTCTCCAAAAAGTGATAAAGTTTACAGTTTGGACAAGACACCTGCACAATACTGACCACAAAAAAGGGGCACCAGCAGAGAGTGAAGCAGCCAACCAGCATTGCAACAGTCCGCAGGGCTTTTACGTGACCCCAGTAGCGGCTAGACGACAGAAAGCGTGTACCCGATTGCTGGGCGCATATGCGCTTCTGGTGGCCGCAGGCGATTTTTAGGATGTCCATGTAGAAATAGATAAAGACCGAGAGTAGTGGGAAGAAAAACAAGCAGAAGACCACAATGATGCTCTTAGGCTCGATGACGGAGAAGAACGTGCAGACATTGAGATAGTCTTCTTTCTGCATTGGTTTAAAAAAGCTCGGCGAAAATCCCACAAACATTGAGATGAGCCAGACGGAAACCAGAGCCCCAGCAATCATCTTCTCATTCATAAGCTGCGAATAGCGCAGAGGCAACTTTATAGCCATGTAGCGGTCCAGTGAGATCAAGAACATGGTTAGGATGGAGGCCGCAGAGGGTGCAATGATAAAGGTCATGCGCAACAAACAAATGCCCTTCTCCATGGAGGCCGTCGTTCCTTCCAGAGCATCAGTGGCAATGCCAGTGATGGCCATGCCAACTAGGATGTCAGCAATGGATAGGTTCAAAACAAAACACCAACTCTGGCAGCCCCTTTTGCGGATAAGCAAGACCAAGGCAATGGCGACTAGAAGGTTGGTAGAGATGATCAAAATGGCTCCTACACTAAGTATACAGCCCATGATCACTACTACTCTTTCTATGGCAGGGGTTGTGAGCTCAGGACTGGCTGATGTCACTCTATAGTTCTCCAGTGAAGTCTCCTGAGACACGTTGAAAGCGATCATTGTTGCATTAAATGTCTTATTTAATTTCAAAGTTGAGAGTTTAAACAGACCAAGATATTGATGGTTTCAAGAGGAGGAAATGGACACAAGGATGTAGATTTTTCTTTGCTCCCATTGGGAAAAAGCAAAACTTTTGGCTGCTGTGGTTCCGTTTGTCCGACCCTTGTTCTGTCTGGCTGTCATCCAGGTCCCATAAGAGCATGCTTCCTTCTAAGCGGCTATATCCGTGAGCATTCGATTATGATGAACCTAACCTTGCTGAAGTACAAAGATAATGCTGATATTGATAAAATCTTTATCTTTGGCTTTTCATTAAGAAGTAATACCAGGATATTATTTGATTTCCAGATGTTTTACGAGTGCTCCTTGCCTGAAACAGTGACGAGAAGCAGAACTCATTTCTCATGAAATCTCCGTAAAACTCCAATAAATTCAACAGAAAACATATTCCAACTGAGGAAAAGATGTCCAGATCAAAGATTCCAAGTGAGTGCGTCTTTCAGATTAGGTTGGCTTTCACTCAAAATGGGATGATGTCAGTGCCAGTGTCCGTTTTGTTGTCCGCAAATCTTAGATGTCTCTCTGTCATCAAGGGGGATCAGTCTACTTACTCTGAACTAACAAAAAGGGGGAAGAGAAACTGATGAGCATGGAAAGAGGTTTGGGTTTGGAGAGTGGGCTGGGAGGTGGGCGGACACTAACAGCGTGGCTGTGATTACTCATGAGTGAACCAACTCTGAACAAACAGAATCGCTCATGGGTGAATAAACCTTTACCATATCCAAACCATTTTACATTTGATCATTGGAGCCAGGTTCAATGCACAGATATGGATATATTTTGGGGTCAGGATGAATCAGTTTAATTCCGCAATAATGCACTTCAACTTCCCTCTCGAGGTCATGTGAATGAGTCAAAGCCCTAAAGTACAATGGGCTTAAAATTACACAACTGGTTTTAAAAAATCTGCACACAGTTGTCCATTCTGAGGAAAGATCTATTCATAACAGTGCTACACAATAAAGCCTGACTCCCACCGGCCAACAATGTGGTGATGTTATTCATCCCTACTAGACTTTTCACTGCCATTGAAAGTGGATTTTGGTCAGCAGTTGTCGTGCCCACTGCTATTCTCAGCCCACAGAAAGCTCTTGGATGCGATTTGTGCAGAACTGTGTCTACCCCTCGCCGACACATCACTGCCCGTCTTCACCTTGAGGTGGATAAATAAGGAACGTCTTGGGCTCTTTGAAAGGAATACTGAAGATTCTTCAGGTTGTTCAGAGCATCGGGAAGATGTCTTTAAAGCGGAGACTGCTTTCCATGTTGTTGTGCTGTGCATATTGCGTGGCGTCACTCTTTTGCCTTCACCCGGACAGAAGCAACTGTGTCTCGAATGGTGCCCGGTGAGTTTAAAGGCCACCATTAACTACTTAAAATACATCTAATCTGAATTTTCAAGCAATTAAAGGGATAGTTTGTATAAAAATGGAACATAAAAGAAGAAACTTTGAAGAATATTTTTCAAAAGATCTTCTTTTGTGTTTAATACATTTGTAGCGACTTGAGAGTGATCAACCCATAGAAAAAAAGTTAATTTTATTAAGTATACTTTAGTAAAGTTCAAGTATATTTTTAAGTATACTTTATGTAGTAAGTATACTAATATGAAAATGTACTAGAAGTATACTAGTAGTACTATTTCAATGCAGCTTGGGACTAAATTGGCCCACTATATAAAAGTATACTTTTAAGTACTTTAAGTGTATCAGTAGTAAACATTGAGTACTATAAATATAAACTTTTTACTATTTTTATAGCACAATTTTTGTTTATGAAAGTACACTTTGAAATATACTCTCAGTAACTTATTTATTAGTTTTATACTGCAAGTATAATTGTAAGTTTTCTTTAAGTGAACAAAACATCATACTTATAGTTTACTATATATATATATATATATATATATATATATATATATATATATATATATATATATATATATATATATATACATACATACATACATACATACATACATATACACACACACACATATATATATATATATATATATATATATATATATATATATATATATATATATATATATATATTGCACTTTAAGTTTACTAGGCTAGCCTACTATGTCCCTATTAAGATATTCATTTTTTTTATTGAAATATTACTGTTCTTCAACTCTTTCCATTTTAAAAACATTTTTTTCTAGCTTCATGCATCCTTTTTTTTTATCAACACTTGAATCTGGGTAAGGCAACATTTTAAACAAAAGCTGAGAACATCACATTTTTGTTGAAGACTATGTCCGGATCGGATTCAGATTGAGTAGATCCCCCAAAGCTTCACAGTCGTTTCCTCTTCATGGGTTTGACATTTCATTTAGTTATGTTAGGCAGCTTTGATTTATTTGCTGTTTAATGTTTGATGATTGCGTTATTTTACATTTGTAAGCAATCTTCTATTGTTTCTTCTTCACCTGCGTTTTGATCTGGAGATTCTGTATTCTTTCAGAAGATGCGTAGTTGAAATCTACAGTTTGAAAAACGCGGTTTGAAATCGCTGGTGTTTCTGACGTCACAAACTACCTTGTAAACCAATGAGGTCAACGTGTGATCATCAACGAGTGGATCTCTGAGCTGGGTTCACCCAGTTCTGATGACCCAAGAGTTGCAACTATGGCAGCTGAGAAGGCCATTCTTTGTGTTCTTTGTGAAGAATTTTTGGAGCCTGATGAAATCGGTATAAATACGTGTTTAATAGACACGTGTTTAATTGAGAACATCTCAATCGAGTGAAGGGATTTGTGAAAACTGTGGTTCCTAATTATTGGCTCGCATTTCAGGATGAAAAGACAAACATTTCAGGTGAAGGATAATCCAATTCTTACGTCCGAGACTGTGATCTATATGGCCGTATTATTTTTATTGTGAGTAGCTTATCATTATTGCTGATCACTGTTGACATGCTATATTTTTACTAAAAAGCTTTTACGATAAACATGTTTTCTAATACCTTCAATTGTTGCGTATACCGAGCTGCAGAGGACACATTTGTAAACGACTTTACTTGGACCCGTTGTGCGAGCTGTCTCTTTAATACCGCGTGGTGTATATACATGTTGCTACTGATTGGGCTGACATTTTTGTCACAACCAAACAATAGAAAACGTATCTCAAACCCCGTTGCACACCGTTTCCAGGAAACATGTCGTTCACCCTGGAAACCACAGTAAAACCGGTTTGAGCTTCAACGTGCCCCTGGTGTGAGTGAGTGGAGGCGGGGCTAATTTGCATATTCATAGACTATTTGTTTTCAAGGAAAAAACTTAAATATGTAATTTTGGTGATCAAAGATGAGTTTTAAGGGATAAATTTATTGACTGCAGGCGGACTCTCGATCAAAACATTGAGTACAAGTATAGGCCAAATATACTTACACTTTTCTGTCAGTCAAGTGCAATTTTAAGTATATTTCTGAGAAGTACATTGAAAATAGAATAAAATTGTCCTTTCTAATTTTTAGTTCTAAGGAAGTATGCTAATAGCACACTTTTTCGTAAAAGGAGTGATGACCTAAATTTTATTTTTGAAATGGAGAATCATCCCTTTAGTGAATCATGTGCATGAACTGTAACTCATGAAGTTCATCACTTCTGTGTGTTGCAGGAATCTGGTATCAGTTGTTCAGCTGCTTTACCAGCGTGTGATGAGGCTCCTACGCACCACTCTGTGACACCATAACTAGAGGGAAGGTGAAACCACGACCAAAATCTACGGACCACTTATCATGAGATCAGCATTATTGACATAAAACTGTGGACTTTTAAGCGTGAGAACTTTAAAAGATATTTCCCAACATCATTAAAAGGTGTATCTCCTTTTACAATGAGTTTGTGTGTTCAAATTTATGATCTATACCGAAGCTTTAAAAAGACATAAGAGAAATGGAAATGACACTTTATGTGATCTCTTTGCAGGTTGAGGTGTTCATTGCGAATGATGCTGCTGGTGTGGAATTGTGGGAGCATAGTCCTGTTAAAGATGGACAGATTTTGCTTGCATTATAACATGCGATCTGTATAACCTTATAGAGCAAATGGAAAAACAATACAGAGAGAGTCAAAAGGTGATTATTTGGTTGAACAAAGAGACGTTAATAGAAAGAAGTGGTTTACATATTAGTTATTGAGTGGCGTGATTGGGGAGTTCACGGTTTTCAATTAAATGTTAACATTTGCCAGGCCTACTAAAGTTACAACTTTTCACAATACATTTTTATTTTTGTATTTTTTTTTTTTTACATTCTGTTTCATGGGGGGAAAGCAGACCTTCTATTACCGTTGAGTGATAAAAAATGTGTAAAGATGAAAATGAAATAAACTTACTAAATAAAGTTTACAATTTCTGATCTTTGAATTTTATTTTATTTTGGTAATCCAACACACACACACACACACACACACACACACACACACACACACACACACACACACACACACACACACACACACACACACACACACACACACACACACACACACACACACACACACACACACACACACACACACACACACACACACACACACACACACACACACACACACACACATATCTTTCTGTGAAAGTTCTACTGAAACCATTTCTCATATGTTTTGATCCTGCCAAGATACACAGTGTTTCTGGAAAGATGTTAAGAGATTCATTGCTGATAATATTTTAAATAGCCTACTTCTCTCGTATCCTATAAATATGTAAATTTAAGTTATTGTATTAAGGACCATTGCTCAAAGGTTGTTGGTTTCCTTATAAATTTTATTTTTATGCAAATTTCATATTCACAAATATAAATTCACAAATTGGCAAAGTAGATTAAAATGTGCAAAGATGCGATGTCAAAATCTAAAAATATGCAATATGTTCATTTTTATATAAACAGTATATTTCTCTTTTTTGTAATTTATTGTATTGTGAGGCATGTGATATGTTCTGATGTAATATGGACATGCGATTGTACATGCTATTTGTTAATAATAAAAAAAAAACATTAATTTCTTTAACGTCCCCCTGGGGAAGTAAAAAAAAATGTGTTGAAAATCAAACCTCACTGATTGCTCACTATTATTGCTCCCCCTTGACGGACAGGGTGACATTGAAATGTGGAGTGGGCGGAGTCTAGTCTCTTTCAAACTTCCGGGCGGGAACTTCCGGTTGCGGTGAGTTGAGTTCCTGCTAGCGAGAGATACATGATGGTAAACTAAGAGCCGTGGGTGCGCTCTTGGAGTTTGACTGTGAAAAGTTCAATAATCCTACATGTGGTCGAGACGATGGAGTCAAAAATAAAATAACAGAGGTGACTGAAACACCAAGCCTCAGGTACGTGAGCTCACGAAGCGATATCGCCTAAATGTCGCGATTACTCAGTTTTGTACTTTATAATGCTGAGAGTAGTTCTGCGTAACGTTACCTGGCTAACAGTTACAAGCCGTTAGATGTCCGATTCGCAACCAAGTATAGCGGTCTTTCACACTACGTGAACGCCATAGACCCATTTTATTATATTGGTGAGTTTGGTCGCATTCTGTTTTAATTTGCAGTGATAACCTAAAAAGTTCAATGTTAACGTTACACGGTTTGAAGAGAGAATTGGCGAGAACCGTTGCTTGCTGTCACTCAACCTCTTTGGCGACAGATGTAGGTGGAACTTCAGATAACCCCCACCAATGAGGATCGCAGATAAAATGACTGACAGACTTTACAACCAATAGAATTTCCGCAAATTTCCTATGGCTCTTGCAATGATTCTTTAATGCGGTTCGTCTTATTCCGGTGCACATTTGTCAATGCATCTGGGAAGCCTGGCTGCAACACAGACGGGTAGCGCTATGTTGTACAGTGTGAGATTAAAACAGCTGGTTTGCTCATATTTTGGGTTTCTGCTGTTTTTAGTAGGACTCCATCAAGCCGAGGGGGCCGCTACAGAAATGGCAAACCTGAACTGGAAGCCGTTCGTCTATGGAGGAATGGCCTCAATCGTCGCAGAATTCGGTGAGTCTCAGTTGTGCACCTGCTATTTTTATCACCTATTAAAGATCACTTATTCATTTAAGTTTGCATAGTATATTTATTTGTTATACATGTTATTATCTTATATGAAAGTGACAGAATGCATATTGATATTTGGGAGAATATATCGATATATTATGATTTTTTGTTCAGACGTATTTTTGTTTACGTGTCCAAGAGCTGATATAAAGAACCGAGTTTCTTTCTACATTTTGACACTAATATGTAAATAATAATTAGGTTTTCACATTAAATTCCACATTATTTTTTTATTATTATCATTATTATAATTGTTATACTGTTATAATTGTAAAGTGGTTACATTATTATTATTACTATTTATTACTTCTATTAGTTGCTGTACTAAATGTACTGTTATTTGTAACTAATGGGAAAACATGAAAAACAACATTCCCAACCACACGAAGAGAACGAACTGTTCGAAATAGGGTAGGACATTTGATGACAGATATGAAAGGCAATATTACATCCACAACCAAAGCAGCCTGTAGATAAAGTACTAATATGCATAATAAAGTACTTCTAGATTTGATCTGAAATCAATGTAACCCATAATTGAATCTTGCAGGTACGTTTCCCATTGATCTCACAAAAACACGGCTCCAGGTTCAGGGGCAGACGCACTGCATGGAGATCCGATATCGGGGGATGTTCCACGCTTTGTTCAGGATAGGAAGTGAAGAAGGCGTCCGGGCGTTGTATTCGGGGTGAGTTTGAATTATTTAAATATTCTGAATGACAACAAATGCTTCACTTTAGCATCCATGTTATAGTGTTTTACTGTATAATTTCTGAAGATCAGAGTTGTGTTCCCTTTTAAAGGTATGTAACCCGTTCGGTGGGTTTTAAATACAGCTGATAGCTGTAATAAACTCTAAATATAGATGATATTTAATTCACGAGGTCTGTAGAGGAGCTGAGTCAAGTGAAACTGGCCCTCTGCTTTGGCATGCACTGACTGCAGTCGTTCCAGTCTACTTGGTCATTTTATCTGTGTGTCACAGAGCATCTTGTTTTTCAAACCATCATCTCATATTAATCTGCTGTTTCTTTTCCTGGCCTGAAGCTTATGGTTAGGAGGTTACTGCCATTGCTTATCATTTTCTTTTTAAAACACTTTAAGGCTATGTATTAATTATTATTATTAGGGATTCAACTTTTTTTGCCTGTCTCACAATAATTTTGGTGAAAAAATAGAAAAAATGACCAGATTTATATCTAGAGACTGGTGGGCTTTTTTTTTTATCATTATTTGGGCCAGTAAGCGATCACACACTTCGTTGCTGAACTTAAGTAAAACAAATTCGAAAACTTTCTTTCTTTTTTTCACTGCATTCCAAACGTATTGTTCTTCATTTCACAAAAGCATATCAGAAATCAACTTCCTCTCTGAGATGCGATAGCAATGTTTGGTTTGTGATCAGGCTAATTTTTTTTTCAATGAACATGTTGAATCGTTTTGCGAAGCGCACAAAACGTTTGCAGCGGTTCTCGAGTTAACAACTCCCTGATTTAATGATCTGGGCTGCATTTCCCACAAGCATCGTACGCTTTAAGAAAATTAGAGATGCACCGATATTTATTTAAACTACTGTTAAAACTACCTAAAAAGCACTGTTTATTTAGTATCTTTGTTCTGCGGTATTAATGTATTTGTTGGTCTGCTCAATGTTAAATGGATCCAATCATTATTCATTAGACATTTTTTGATGATGCAGCAATAAACTAGCCAGTAGCCTATGACTTAATGCATGCGTTTTTGAACTTTGCTTATTTAAAACAGGATCAAAAACACTTGATCTCAAATAAGAGAGCAAGGGACAAATATCAGTATCTGAATCTGCCAATAATTGTTTGTTAAAATTGGTATCGGCCCAAAAGAATCCTACCGGTGCATCTGCATCCCTAATGAAAATCATATTAGTTATTTCCGAACTAAATCTGCTGTAAAAGGTCGAGCTGTTCAAGCCCATTGAATGAAATGCTTGATTGTGGATGTTTGCATAGCGTGTTTCTAAAAATGTTGGTGCCTTTTAGCCCATGTTACGTCTGCATATAATATATGCTTCTATTATGTCACTACAATTACAGACTATTTGTATTCCCCAATTATTTTTATACTATATTGTATATTTAGTCATTTTCACTTGTTTGAACACTTGAATTATCAGTAACGCATATTGATATTTTTAGTATATTGAAAGTTCATGTTTTTAGTAATGAAACATTAGCATATTTTCAGATCAATACATATTAAATGTCTGCTCTTATCTTCCTTATTGACTAGTGCTGGCTAAAGTAAATAATAAATGTGCTTCACCTTTTATTATTAGTACTTAAGTACATTAAAAATCAAGTTGTTTTGTACTTGTTTTCATGTACATTTTAAAAGTAGTACTTGCACTTTCACTGGAGGAATATTTTATTAAGTTTACTCAAGTACCTGATTTGTGTACTGTTTTGTGTACAATTTGCATTAAGGCCAGCCCGTTTTTTTTTAGAGTAAATCCAATCTACTTCTAAAATTTCCTGTGGTACTATGGAAAAATATGGTGAAATACTTTTGCTGAACCAATTTGTAGCAACTTTTGATGATGTGCACACTTTAATGACATTGACTACCGTTCATTCTGTTCTCTATTTTGATTACTCTAATAAAACAGCAATGGTCAGTTTGGCTAATCCTTAGAACTTAATTTATATAAATCCTTGCATTAATAAATGTGCTTGCTAGTCATTGAATGGTATTGTGGTGAATTTAGTCTGTCAATCTTAATCTATTTAGATTTCCATTTAACCTCAGAATGGAAAGAAAGCAATGACCTTGAAGTTGTGTATTTTTTGAATCCTAGAATTTCACCTGCGCTCCTCCGACAAGCTTCCTACGGCACAATCAAGATCGGTACATACAACACACTGAAGAAACTGTTTGTTAGCCATCCTGAAGGTGGGTTAAGGATGAATCCTCTGAGCATACTGTTCATTTCATAAAAAACATTCTCTGTGCAACATTTCTGTAGTTTGAGAACCGAATGGAAAAGCTACAAAGCTTTAAACATTGTTTGGCACTTTGATGTTATCTTCAATTACATGATCTACAATTCTATTAATATCTAACTATATCTAAATATAAAAACATTGATATCAAATATCTCTGTGACAGGTATTGATGATAACCTACTTTGACTGTATCGGGTAGCTCTATGACAAGGAATGAATCGTCTCCAGAAAATGATCTACACCTTAATGTGTTGAGTGATATGGGGTAGTCATTGACTTGTTAGCCAACATGACATAAACATGTAGCACACATCCAGTCACAAATGTTATTTTTTATTTTTTATTAGAGTAGCAATAGCGCTAAAGGGATAATTCACCCAAAAATTAAAATTCTGTCACTAATTACTCACCCTTATGTAACAAACCCGTAAGACTTTCGTTCATCTTTGGAACACTGAGAGAAATCTGAGAGCTTTCTGTCC
The DNA here is from genome assembly GCA_030578275.1 of Meda fulgida. NCBI lineage: Eukaryota > Metazoa > Chordata > Actinopteri > Cypriniformes > Leuciscidae > Meda > Meda fulgida. The sequence goes on from CM060636.1 coordinate 22,940,677, forward strand.
CTCCATAGACAGCTACGCAACTACTACTTTGACGCCTCAAAAAGTTCATAAAGAGATTGATTGATTGATCACATAAATATTCATGAACTCACACATCAGTTCTGGTAAACGGAAGCTCAAGCATGTTCACCTGACATGAGAGAACCTATGAGGGTCATTCTTGTGTTACGCAGCACGTTTGAGCTTCAGCAAGAGTTAAGCAGGTTCGGTTGAGCTTCTGTTTATGTTCACTGGTTGATGTTTTTGTGAATAAAAGCCTGAATTCAATCTTTTCATCATATAAAGCGATAGTGTCTCTTCAGAAAATTAGGAATAAACCACTCGATTCATATGGATTGATGATTTCTTTATAGTTTAACAATCTCTTTATGAAATTTTTGAAGCATCAAAGTGGTAGTTGCGTAAGCGTAGCTGTCTATGGAGAGACAGAAGCCTCTTGGATTTCATCAAAAAGATCTTCATTTGTGTTACGTAGAATTAAAGTCTTAATTAAAGGGTTTAGAACGACATGAAGGCAAGTAATTCATGACAGAATTTTAATTTTTGGGTGAACTATCCCATTAACTTCCCGGACAGCTGAAACCAATGTTGAGAATCAGTTCAATGTTCACGTAGGTGTCCAAATAGTGTTTGTGTGGATTTGCATTAGCAATTGTTAACAGTTGACCTTGAATGCATTTTAGATCAGTTCCTTGTGAGGTTACATTTCCAGTAACATTGTGCCGTAACTAGGCATGATGCAAGTCAGAGGACAATAAATCCTGTCTCTCTTGTGCTAATCGAGTTTGTCCTAACCAGCTGTGATTAAGTGGCAAGTCGTTTCTTTGTATAAATCTGGCATTTAGATGAATAGTCATGCCCACAGTGAAGTCTTTTTGGTTCAAGGTGTCGTTCCACAAAACGGATGGGATTTGGGGAAATGTAATGATTTTGGTTAGGTTTCTCTTACAATTCTGGTTCCATCCATCCTGACATGATGAAAGCAATTTAGTAAGAGAAAAATTCAGTTCTCATTCATTTCTCTAGGGTGAGTTTCCTGTTGCCAACTAAAGAAACGCACCCCTGACTGATTTATAAGTGTTTTTGATTCACTAAAAAGAACTGTCACATAAGAGCAGTTTGTTCATGAATTGCACTGAATTGTCTAGCTGTATAGTTTGTGATTTATTAAATGGTTAGTTCATCCCCACTGTTTGTTTTGCAGAGTTCAGTCAGTTTGAACCTATTTCTTTTAAACATCTTCAAGAAATAGCGTGTCAGTTAAAGCCGTCATGCTCTTCCATTGATTTCCTGAAACACGTTTTTGATGCATGATACTACTATGTGATGCTTTGTGACTATGATAAATGTTTTGAAACTATTACTGTACCAGATGTGTTAAAACATGCCACAGTTTATCCTCTGACTGAATCTAGACACTACTGTTTTAGATAATTATAGGCCCATTTCTAATTTGTCTTTTATTACAAAGATCCTAGAGAAAATAGTTCTTCAACAATTGCAGTTTCTTAGATGAAAATTAGATATTTAAGGTCTTTTAAGCAGGTTTTAGAAAACATCACTCGACAGAGACTGCACTTTTGAAGGTTTTAAAGGATATCCTACTAACTGGAGACTCTGGAGACTATACTGTGCTTGTGTTCCTAGACTTGAGTGCTGCTTTTGACACTGTGGACCACGCTGTCCCTCTTGCTCTCTTGGAGCACTGTGTTGGCATAAAAAGAAGTGCTCTTGAATGGTTTAAATCATATCTTTCTAATAGAAGTTTTAAAGTTAAAAAGGTTATCTGAGGCAGCTCCTCTATCATTCTTTTTTCATTATATATGCTCCCATTGGGTTCTATTTTTAGAAAACATGGTTCCATTGCTATGCAGTTGATACTCAAGTCTATCTGCCATTAGAACCGAGTTTGAATGGTCTGGAGGCACTTATGACCTGTTTGTCTATTGTGAAGGCCTGGCTGTTTTTACATTTACTTAATTTTAATGAGTAAAACTGAAATAATAGTGTTTGGTCCTTCAGATTCTCTTAGTACACCAAAAATACATTTTGGTGAGTTATCCTCATCTGTGAAGCTTTGGGTTAAAAATCTAGGGGTTGTCTTTGATGGGCTGAAATTTGACAAACACATTAATACAGTGGTCAAATCATGCTTCTTTCAGCTTCGACTATTAGTAAAAGTCAAATCTATTCAGACAAGAAAAAATTTCGTAAAATTAATTCATGCTTTTTATTACATCTAGATTGGATTACTGTAACTGACTTTATTTTGGGATTATCCAGTCAGCTTTATCTCGGTTGCAGATAGTTCAAAATGCAGCTGCAAGACTTTTAACCAGTACTAAAAAACAGGACCACATTACGCCGGTTTTACGTTCTCTGCACTGGTTGCCCTTGCGTTATCGAGTGAATTTTAAAATTCTTCTTTTGGTATTTAAATCATTAAACGGTCTGGCCCCTCCTTACCTCTTGGATTTATTAACTGAATATCGTCCAGTTCTTTCGTTATCGTTATGGTTATAAATGTCAGTAGCTGCCCCCAGACTGTGGAATGGTCTGCCTCTATGTATTCGCTCTGCATCATCTCTCTGTTTTCTCATCTCTATGTCTGTGTTTAAATCTAAGCTAAAAACTCATTTTTGTGAATTGGCATAGGAGGAAATTATATATAATTTGTTTTGTTTTGTTATTAATTATATTGTATTATGTCTTCATTGTGCAGCACATTGGACAACCTAGGTTGTGATTAATGGTGATTAATGCTATATAAATACAATTGACATTGACATTCATCCCAACATTTAAATTTACTCCTGTTGTTTCAAATCCGTTGCAACCTGAGCGAATTCGGTCCCTCCATTGAAAGCTCATTGCACCAAAACTTTGACGCTTCATAAAAAGATTGTAAAAGTGGAATCAAGTGGTTTTATCCAAGTCGTGAACATCAAATATGGTGAACAGAAGCTCAAATGTGCTTGATTGGAAAAAACAAACAAAAAACCTTCATTGGAACATTATGGCAGTATGGTTTTCTCACCTGTGGCTGTTGCTTGCTTAGTAGTTTCAAGTTGTTGTTGTTACACAATACAATATAGATAACAGGGTTTCAATGAACACGTAATTTTGATTTGAGTTTTTTTTATGTAGCATTTAGCTAAATTTTCCACCGTTACGAGCCTCTACCAATACTGTTGTTGAAAACAAGGTGTAACCACCATCACTAATGTGCGGTCCAAACAAAAGGTGGTGAAGCGGCAGTAGCATTACCTTATCTGGTGCTGGCGCCAGCGCATTTCCATCTGACCTGGTACAGAATCTTCCCTTCTCTGCAAACAACATCTGGATTACTTGAATCCCTGTGAAAAACATAGAAAAAAGGTCACAGCTTGGCCTGTCTATTGTATTAAACATGCTGTATTTAGACTCTTCTGGCCAATCTCTATTGCTTTTGCTGCATGGTTTTCCAAGGATGTTGCCACTTTGTCAAATGCTTATTTTGATACAGGCTTTGCCTGCTGGTGTGGGGATACCAATACCCGTTCTCCTGCCAAAATGAACGGATGTTCTGACTGTTGGTCACATTGATCAAGGAATTACTGTAATTATTGATCTAAATTTGATCCACACTTGAAATTCTTTCTCCTCCTGTTCTCACACTCTAAACTCTAATCTCATTCATTTTTCTCTCTTGGGGTCTTATCATTAGTGCCTTGATCTATAAAGACTAGGTGCCACATCTTAAAATACTGAAACAAGGCTTTACTCAGAGCATTTACAGAAATAAGGCTTAAGTGCACTTTAAATGAGTTTATCTGTGGTTGATTATTGCATGTCTTATTCCTTCCTTATTGTGTTTGTTATATTATTGATTTGAATCATTAAACTGCTAATTGATTTTTATCTTCTTTTTTTTGTCTTTAATGATCATTCTGAATCTAATGGGTGCTCTTGTCGGTTTTTCAGATGAAACTATGGTGATTAATGTGTTTTGTGGGGTGGTGTCTGGTGTTTTGTCCTCCTCTTTGGCAAATCCAACTGATGTGCTAAAGGTATGTAAAATCTCCTCCAAAAAGCCACAACAAATTTTATTATAATAATGCAGAAAATATTTAATATAACTGCATGTTATTAGTCTTTTTTTCTGTTGCGGAATTATCCGGAGATGATAAATAAATGTAAAAACAAAATATTCATTAATAAATATAGAAAATTGAATTTGACACGAGATTTGTTTGATCCAAAAACTGAAATATTACTACAATTTAAAATAAAGTAATGGCAAAGCTGTATTTTCAGCATCATTACTCCAGTCTTCAGTCGCATGATCCTTCAGAAATTCTAATATGCTGATTTGACATTTCTTCTTATCAATGTTGAAAACTGTTTTTGCTTATGATAGTTGTGCTGCGTAATATTTTAGTAAAAACCGAATTGTTTTTCAGATTTTTTTGATAAATAAAAAAAGTTCAAAAGAGCAATATTAAAATAGAAATCTGTTGTATATATTATATCATTACTGTCACTTTTGATACATTTTATATCTTTCTGACCCCTAACTTTTGAACTGTGTGTTTGTGTGTGTAGATATATTTATTTTCATATTTATGCTTAGGTCTTCTAAAATTAATTTAAATAATGATAATAAATAAGAGATTACGATTCTCCCACATTCCTGAATAGACAGCAACATTGATTTCAGTATTTGACGGCTTGGCCAGCACGCAAATTTGCTTAGTTAAGAATTGCATGCGAACACATTTTGTGTACTTACTTTATGTTAATAACCAAACTGCTAGCGGCTGTGTTAAAGATAAGTATCTTTCCCGTCTTGTCTTTATCCTAGCTAGGATGGCACGAAATTGAAGAAAAATGTGATATGCGATACGAAATAGCTTGAAGTATGTAAAATAAATAAATAATATTTAAAAAAATGAATTTATATTACCTATATATAGGTTTCCGCTACGTTTTGAAGTAGCCTATTGAAATCATTCAGATATCACGAGCTATTGCGATATGTACATTTGTGATATTTAAAATTTTGATCTCGTGCAGCCCTAATCCTAAATTTGTTTTAACAACACAGACCACTGAGCTTGTTTTATCTGATGTCCTATTTCCCTCGGCTTTATCAGATTCGCATGCAGGCTCAAGGCAGCCTGTTACAGGGAAGCATGATGTCTAATTTCATCAACATTTACCAGACCGAGGGCACGCGAGGCCTGTGGAGGGTGAGTGCTTTCATTCCGTCTCGTCTGACACCAGTGGTGCGATCTCAAAGCATGTGTGGCCATCGGCTGTTTGAATATCTCCTTAGCATTCCAGCTTGTGGGATTTTGCTTTAATACAGTGATGTCTTTCTTGTTTTCAGGGTGTCATTCCTACTGCACAGAGGGCAGCCATTGTGGTGGGTGTGGAGCTGCCAGTCTATGACATCACCAAGAAGCATTTGATTCTTTCAGGCCTGATGGGAGACACAGTGTTAACTCATTTCATGTGAGCATTTCTAGCAGTTCTTGCTTGTTGATGTCAAATTTGAATTAGTAAAACATTGACTTCATGAGTCACATTGTTTCTTCTGTTTATTTAGTTCCAGTTTTGCGTGTGGTCTAGCAGGAGCGCTGGCCTCCAACCCAGTGGACGTGGTGAGGACGCGTATGATGAATCAGCGCGTGCTTGCCGGTAACCATATGTACAAGGGCACCCTGGACGGACTCATGCAGACCTGGAGAAATGAAGGGTTTTTTGCTCTCTATAAAGGCTTCTGGCCCAACTGGCTGCGTCTGGGGCCCTGGAACATCATTGTATCCTTTATCAGTAAAATACTTTGTTTTAGGGGCCGAGTGCTATTGTTCAAGTGGTCTGGTTTCAGACCTGTTTGATTCTATCAAACCCTGGTGCTTTTGCTTTCATCTTACTTCACAAACTTGCACGGCGCATTATAAATAACAGGTCAATATATTGTTGGTATTTTTTCGGTGCTATTATGCTCAGCAAAGTGAACAACACTTGGGTCACTATATGTGCGTCGCATGAAGGGGGCTTTCTGCTGCTTGCAAACGGGCTCTGAGGATTGTGAGCCATTCATTTGCTCTCTCTTGATCATATTTAAGGTAAATCATCACCAGTGTCATCCCCTACACTGTAAAAAAATATTGTTGGTTTAACTTAAAAAGTAACCTGGTTGCCTTAAAATTAAGTTAATTGAAATAAGAAATTTGAGATTAGTTTAATCAACAGAAACACAAAATATGATGTTATCTGAACTACATAAATTATCCAGTTGATTTGACAAAAGAAAAAAGATATATTTCAAGGATAAGTCATGAAATTCTTTTGTTGAACTAATGACGTCCTGGGCTGACGTTGTAGTGTTTGCATAGTCCACCCACTAGAGGTCAGTACACTGCAACATGCGATCGATGGATATCTCTCTCTCTCTCTCTCACACACACACACACACACACACACACACACACACACACACACACACACACACACAAACAAACAAACAAACAAAGTGGGCCCCGAAACTACTTGGACACTTAAGTAGCCAGAAAAATATGTATTTCTATTATTAATATATTTTCATGAACATATCACCGGTATTACAATAGTATGAAGTGGCATTTATTTTAAGTAATTATAACTCAACCAAATTTATTTTGAATGTTTTGATTGAAAAGTGCGTTTAAGGTTTCAAAAGTCGAAACAATAGACGGCCCAACTACACTGGCCGTATTTTTTTTTTTTATGATTTATTTATACATTTTAAGATACTATGTTTGTTTTTGTGCGCAGCCCCAACACAGTCAATACAGGTGCTAAACCTGCTTTCATAACTCTAGTAAATATGATTTGAGCTCCACTGCTAAAAAACTGAACTTTACCTCAGACAAAACAGAATATTGTGACACGAGAATAAGATTTGTGTGTGTAAACGCATATGCTGACATCTGTCTATCCTTGTATTATTCCCGTGATCCTTGACTTAAATTTCAGTTCTTCCTCACCTTTGAGCAGCTGAAGAAGTTTCCGTTGTAGCCGAGTCTGTGACTTCGCTGAACTGTGTGTGTATATGGAGCTTTTGTCCTTAAGCATTCATCATCCCTTCTCCATCACACACACCTTTAAGTATGTTTATTTAAGAACTTGTTTTATTCTGTTCTCATTTCTATTGCACATACTTGACACATTTAAAACACTCGTTTTTGCACTCGTTTTTGCTTTATTTTTCCCTCCTGGCAGCTATCTGTCCGTCAGCGCCATGTTCACAGGCCCAGTGGTGATCTCATAATATAATGCTTAGTCAGCTTGGAGCTGCACTGGTGAATATCTGAAGTAAAGTGCGATAGCTGGAAACCATCAGGCATAGTTTCTCTTCACTGGTTTGAGAGCGTGGCATCATACGATTATGCTCAAGTTAAGTTACTAAAGACATGTCCACCGGTGAGGATGTAGAGCAATGGTTGGTGTATTACTGAATATAAGTAGATTCTTTTTTCAGCACACTCCAAATGAGATGTTATCCTTGTAAGTTAAACTGTTCACATGCAGACACCGCTTCAATGACAAATCTTTTTGCTTTATCTGTAGACTGCAGATATGATAGGAAATGTTGCAAACTTGTATACAGGTCAAATGAATACCAAAGGAACTAGCGAGTTGGTGATGTGACCTCACATCCTGGACCTTTGAAATCAATGGGCCCCATTCATAAAACTCAAGCAAATTTTTGTGAAACTTGAATCATTCATAAGTCCGTTCTTGCTCAAGTTGTCACATTTAAGTCAACATTGCTAGTTTCGTAAGGCCCAATGTGCGCAAAAAGCTTCTTTTATCCAATATTTTGTCTGACTTCTGAAATTCTCAATGAAAATAGGTCTTTATGCTAGAACACGCACGTTATTGAAAATCACTTGTGCACAAGATGTATGTAGTTTTTATTCTTTTTTTTTGCAGCCATCTCTTTATTGCCACATAGATGTGCGTGTGTGTGTTCTGCGAAGCACATGCAAAATATGAAACATTTTGGCAACCATCTAAAGTGTGTAAATACTGCTACTGTATGATCGAACAAAAATAAAATATTAGCATATACCGTTTTTTTTTTTTTTCATTTTAGGTCAGATTTAGTGGAAAAAGGGGTCAGTGGCATAATGGGTGTTTGTCTCCTTTGCCAAACTGTACATGTTTTGTACCAGAACTGCACTGTTGTTTCAAGTTTTTAAGTGACATTATTATTATTATTATTGGGAAGGTACTGTTACATATTTATCATTGTATGTCAATATATTTCAAGCCTTACCATTTCCTGCTTTTGTATTTATGGCTTTGCCTGATCGTTTTATGCCTCTTGGTGTGCTAGCCAACTTGGTTTAACTTCTGCTATAATTCAATGTGCTCTGTTGTTCATAGCCTTTGACATGTTCATACGCAACTCAAACTACTGTAGACTAATCAAACATTCTTGCTTAAGTTATATGGGCAAACTATTCTTCATACGATTTTAAGGGGTTTTCCTCTTTGATATAGTTGCTTCCAATTCTCTCTTCTCTCAAGACTTTGGCTTTTGCTAGATTGGTCATTACAGCATGGTGCATGAAATATTCCTCTCTGGATAACTTTTGAAAATGCTCATTTCATTGTGTAGCAAAGACCAAGAACCACCTTAACGAATGTGCCAGTGTTTTTATTTTTCAATGTACTGTTAGTCACTGTTTTTTTGTTTGTTCTTTGTTTAGTCTTTTTTTTTTTTTTTTTTTGCTTTGCAGATTTTTAAAACAAGTGTATTTTTATTTAGCAGATATTTGCTGTTTTATCATATGAAATGTTCTTTTGTGTAGATGTACTTTAAATGTGTAGGGTGTTCATTTGGATGTATAATGGAAGTCATGATGAATGTTCTGCATCATTGTATGACACTGTCATACAGTGACAAATTATACAATTTACTCCAATTTAAAATGTCCTGCAGCAAATTCATTTGATAAATGAGCTTATGAAAAGAAAAATAATTAAGTGTTTACACTTAGGTGTGTGTGTGTGTGTGTGTTTTGAAAGTGGGTATAAAAGGAAAAGCTGCTTATTTTTCTTTCTTCAAAAATCGAAAAGCATCCAATATCCATTGCTGGATATTATGTATGCTTGCAATTGCCAATTTCTTTGTGATCCACCCTTTAGTTAAATGTCTTTGGTAAACACAAACACATTATTTATTATGATCTGTTGCTTGAATAGACAATGATTGTATTAAAAATGTCTGATTTTGTGTGTGTGGCTGGTTTGATTTATTTTGCTTTGCCTGATGTAACTGCACTCTGATAATAAACGCAGTTTTCACTGAAACTTTGTTGTTTATAGGTCACATTTAGTCCCATTGAGGCATAGGACCAAACAAAATTAATGAACAGCATCATCATACGCTTCTATGTTGTGTTTGAATGTGTGTGTGTATGTGTATATATATATATATATATATATATATATATATATATATATATATATATATATACATACACACTTTATTGCAAAGGATTTGGGACGTCTACCTTTACATGCACATGAACTTTAATGACATCCCATTCTTATTCTGTTGGGTTTAATATGGAGTTGGCCCACCCTTTGCAGCTATAACAGCTTCAACTCTTCTGGGAAGGCTTTCCAAAATGTTTAGGAGTGTCTTTATTGGAATTTTTGACCATTCTTCTAGAAGCGCATTTGTGAGGTCAGGCACTGATGTTGGATGAGATGGATGGCTCTCAGTCTCTGCTCTAATTAATCCCAAAGGTGTTCACTATCAGGTTGAGGTCAGTACACTGTGCAGGCCAGTCAAGTTCCTCCACACCAAACTCACTCATCCATGTCTTTATGGACCTTGCTTTGTGCGCTGGTGGGCAGTCATGTTGGAACAGGAAGGGGCCCATCCCCAAACTTCCCACAAAGTTGGGAGCATGAAATTGTCCAAAATGTATTGGTATGATGAAGCATTAAGAGTTTCTTTCACTGGAACTAAGGGCCCAAACCCTGAAAAACAACCCCACACCATAACCCCCCCTCCACTAAACTTTACACTTGGCACAATGCAGTCAGGCAAGTACCGTTCTCCTTGTAACTGCCAAATCCAGACTCGTCCATCGGATTGCCAGACAGAGAAGCATCATTCATCACTCCAGAGAACATGTCTCCACTGCTCTAGAGTTCAGTGGCAGTGTGCTTTACACCACTGCATCCGGCACTTTGCATTGCACTTGATCGACTCCCGTCAGCCGTCACTGTCTGGATATAGTCCAATCAGCGTCATGTCACGTTCTGTGGGGTACCGCCGCTTTTTGGGCGATTTCCCTCTGGCTGAGAATCATTCTCTATAGACTTACATTCAAAGATGTTTTTTCTTCGAACTGGAGGCACTGCAATGCTTCTCTATGGGTTCCAGGAGGGCTCGCACTAACGTCCTTACGTCATCATACGTATCCTTAACTTGTGCAGTGATTGGTGGGAACAAACATACACTATTAAAAATCGTTAAGATTAAGTGACAAATCGTATTTGAAAACAATTTTGAACTTGAACAACAAGAAAAAATGAAACACTACTTCAATATCTTTATCAAATGTGATTAAAAAAATAAAAAGAGAGCGAGAGAGACTGTTGGGACATCTCGTGAGTGGAGGCCAGTTGAACTTGAACAACGTCATGACGAACGCAGTGTATTAAGCAAGTAATGTGATGTTAGCAGTGTAATAATAGTGAGTATAGAAACAAACAATGAGATTTATTGTAAGAGTCATTATTTTTCATTATTATTAAAGTAGTGAAGTTGCCTTTACATGCTTAAGCTGTTCATTTATTCATTGCATGGGTGGACCACCCCCCCCCTGAATTCAATGATCTGGAGGGGTGTCCCAATACTTTTGACAAAATATTTCCTAATGAGTTATTAATGCAGCTTATAGTTTAGAGTGTGTAAGAAGGTGTGATGCATTTTTTAATGATATTATGAGATCATCATAGTGTTGCAATCAGCCATGGAAGAAACATTGCTCCTCCATGCCAAGGGTTGAACAGTTTGGACACCTGCCCAGATCTTTAATCATCAGACTTACACCTACCTGCCAAGTTCTGCAAGGATAAATCGCAATCTAGCATACCATCGGTAGAATTCAAAGGAATTTTCTTTGAAAATTTTACATTCATGAATATAAAATACTGCAATAAATCATAATAAGTTAAACATTGAAAGGGTCTAGTTTCACCAAAGAGCATATATGTTTGGCTGATACAAAAGTTTGGGGACAAATTCCTTTCTATAATGTTTGAAAAGTCAAACCAGAACACATTGCAATAAACAATTCTAAAATAAGAGAATGTTGTGTCTTCAAATTGATGACAAACGAAGCAATTGGGTGTTATACTGGGAGCAAATACAACTCTGCAAGTTTACAATTTACGGTTACAATTATTTACTGGGTAGATTATTTTTTTTGTCACTGAAATTATTAGATAGGCTATATCCCAAAAAAACGTTTTCAAAAAAACGTATAGACAGGCAAACTTTTTGTATATATTATAACATTTAACAATACACCCATTCATCAGAATACAGAGAATAAAAATTAGTAAACAATTTGCTAATGACAGATTAAAATAAGGAAGATAGGAGGAAAAGAAGAGAAAGAAAATGAGTCCAGTACAGTATACAAATTAAAGACATTACAAACGGAAGTTGTTCATTACTTGTTAAAATTAAATGGTTTTTTTCTTCTTGGACTTATTAAATTAAAAAAAAGCAAGGAAAAATGTTAGTGAACTTACGTGGATATAAAATTTGCAACTTTATAACACAGCAAGCATTGTCTGAGTAACATTATTATCCTAAAAATAAATTGTCTTTTAAATTTAGTTACATCTTGTATGATATTAACATTAAAGGGGTAGTTCACCCAAAAATGAAAAGTCTGTCATAATTTACTCACCCTCAGTTGTTCCAAACCTGTATGAGTTTCTTCTGTTAAACACAAAATAAGATATTTTGAAGAATGTTGGAAAACCAGACAGTAGGTAGCTTTAGCAGTTGACCTCCATAGTATTTTATAGACCTCCATGTTTTTTTTTTCCTACTGTGGAAGTCAAATGCTTCTGTCAACTGTCTGGTTACCAACATTCTTCAAAATATCTTCTTTTGTGTTCAGCATAAGAAAGAAAGTCATACAGGTTTTGAACATCTGAGGGTGAGTAAATGATGACAGAATGGTCATTTTTGTGTGAACTGTCCCTTTAATAAATGTGCCAATCCTTTTCCACAGTGTACAGGTGGACCTCCCTGTTGCTCCTTTCAGATATTTGAGCTTAGGGAGGAGTGGTTGAGAAAACACGCCTCTTCTCATTTATACAACATTACTGGAGAGAGACTTCTGGAGTCGGTCAGCGGCGCGCACACGGGCTTCGCAAACTTCACACACACACTTTTTTTTCTCTCTTTCATATCAATGATAATTCTTTTTTCATTTTCTGGACTTACACAACCGCAGAAATGACTCTACCATACTCCCAAAGCGTGAGGACAATGAAAACAGTGACCGTCGCGGAACCGAGCACAAGGACTGTCATGACATCCTCTCCTGTCGAGATAAACGACGGTTCGACGACTTACCGCACGGTAACTCTCGCTGGATCCCAGCTGCAACCAACCTCTCCTGTCGGGATAAGCGAAGGAACGACTTACCGCACGGTAACTCTCGCTGGATCCCAGCTGCAACCAACCTCTCCAGTCGGGATAAGCGAAGGAACGACTTACCGCACGGTAACTCTCGCTGGATCCCAACTACAGCAAACTTCTCCTGTCGGGATAAGCGACGGTTCGGCGACCTACCGAACGGTGAACCTCGCTGGGTCTCAACTACAGCCGGTCCAGTACATTAATAGCCAAATGGAGGGGAACGTGATATACGGGAGCGCACGTTACCTGGTGCCCGTGCAGCAGCGGCCCGCGGAGTCGTACGTGTACCTGAGTCAGGCGCCGCGCGTCATGCAACAAGTGTACGTTCAGAACGTTCAGCCCATGAGCGTCAGCAGCGTCGACGAGACCGACTACAGACAAGTATTTATGCTTCTAACTTTTCCTTTTGCTTTACAGTAGTATCTAAATAGTTAATATCATTAATTACTATATTGTATTCTCAATGTAGCCATATAGGGGTCCAGTTGACAAAAGATGCTGATGCTGTCGTGTCGACACAGCATCACAGTAAGTTATTGGAGTTAAATATCATCAGCAGCACATAGTTCAAACGCTTTAGGTTTCTTTAGCGCTGCCTAAGATCAGAAATTGAAATTTAGCATGAATGTGTGCTAATGCAGTTTCCCAACCATTTTTTTTTGAGTCACGGGACCCCTTGAAATGTTTCAGTTACTTGGCACCCTACACTAGTGTTGTCACGATACTGGAATTTCTAACCTCAAGTGTCAATATCCAATACCATTTTGATACCATGGGAAAGAACTGCTGTATGTACTGTCATATAGATATTTTTAATATTTTCTAATTTTTGTCCATCCATTGAAAGCCTAGGCAATAATTTCTATAATTTCTTCTGAAGAGATCACTTAATATAATGACAGATTTCCATGTAGGCGTTTACAGTGAGGAAAATAAGTATTTGAACACCCTGCTATTTTGCAAGCTCTCCCACTTATAAATCATGGAGGGGTCTGAAATTGTCATCGTAGGTGCATGTCCACTGTGAGAGACATAATCTAAAAAAAAAATATCCAGAAATCACAATATATGATTTTTTAACTATTTATTTGTACGATACAGCTGCAAATAAGTATTTGAACACCTGTCTATCAGCTAGAATTCTGACCCTCAAAGACCTGTTAGTCTGCCTTTAAAATGTCTCCATTTATTCTCCTAAATTAGATGCACCCGTTTGAGGTCATTAGCTGCATATTGACACCTGTCCACCCCATACAAATCAGTAAGAATCCAACTACTATCATGGCCAAGACCAAAGAGCTGCCCAAAGACACTAGAGACAAAATTGTACACCTCCACAAGGCTGGAAAGGGCTACGAGGAAATTGCCAAGCAGCTTGGTGAAAAAAGGTCCACTGTTGGAGCAATCATTAGAAAATGGAAGATGCTAAACATGACTGTCAATCTCTCTCGGACTGGGGCTCCATGCAAGATCTCACCTCGTGGGGTCTCAATGACCCTAAGAAAGGTGAGAAATCAGCCCAGAACTACACAGGAGGAGCTGGTCAATGACCTGAAAAGAGCTGGGACCACCGTTTCCAAGGTTACTGTTGGTAATACACTAAGACGTCATGGTTTGAAATCATGCATGGCACGGAAGGTTCCCCTGCTTAAACCAGCACATGTCAAGTCCCGTCTTAAGTTTTCCAATGACCATTTGGATGATCCAGAGGAGTCATGGGAGAAAGTCATGTGGTCAGATGAGACCAAAATATAACTTTTTGGTCATAATTCCACTCGCTGTGTTTGGAGGAAGAAGAATGATGAGTACCATCCCAAGAACACCATCCCTACTGTGAAGCATGGGGGTGGTAGCATCATGCGCTGGGGGTGTTTTTCTGCACATGGGACAGGGCGAGTGCACTGTATTAAGGAGAGGATGACCGGGGCCATGTATTGCGAGATTTTGGGGAACAACCTCCTTCCCTCAGTTAGAGCATTGAAGATGGGTCGAGGCTGGGTCTTCCAACATGACAAACATGACCCGAAGCACACAGCCAGGATAACCAAGGAGTGGCTCTGTAAGAAGCATATCAAGGTTCTGGCGTGGCCTAGCCCTAAACCCAATAGAGAATCTTTGGAGGGAGCTCAAACTCTGTGTTTCTCAGCGACAGCCCAGAAACCTGACTGATCTAGAGAAGATCTGTGTGGAGGAGTGGGCCAAAATCCCTCCTGCAGTGTGTGCAAACCTGGGGAAAAACTACAGGAAACGTTTGACCTCTGTAATTGCAAACAAAGGCAACTGTACCAAATATTAACATTGATTTTCTCAGGTGTTCAAATACTTATTTGCAGCTGTATCATACATATAAATAGTTAAAAAATCATACATTGTGATTTCTGGATTTTTTTTTTTTTAGATTATGTCTCTCACAGTGGACATGAACCTACGATGACAATTTCAGACCCCTCCATGATTTCTAAGTGGGAGAACGTGCAAAATAGCAGGGTGTTCAAATACTTATTTTCCTCACTGTATGTATGTGTATATATATATACATATATGTATATATATGTGTGTATATATATATATATACTATATAATATAAACATTATTCAGTTATTATTAACTATCTCACCTAAATGTTTACTCATTGAGTGAGTCAATGTATTTGTGTTTTTACAATGGGCTATTTTGTTGCATTTTAAAATTTTAGTTGGATTTAAAAAAAAGCCAAGTAAACAGTTAGCAATAAAATAAGAACAAATAAACAAATGACTAATAGCACAAATAAACAGAATAAAGATGCTTTCACTTTAAGACCAGTATCCACGTGCTTTCTTTCTGAACTGTTTACATTCACTTAGGACCATTGTGCTTACTGGTATGTCAATACTCAGCAAGACAGACATTGTTTGGCACTCGCAAACTTTATGAGAGGCGGCTTTATGTGCACGCTTTGAATGTGAGCGCAAATGAAAAATGAAAATGATGTGCAACTCTCGCAATCCTGCACTGAGATTCAGACTAACCTTTCTTATGATTTTTATTTTTTCTATCCATTTGTGTTCTTTGCTATCATTAGAGATTGGTGGTGTATGCTACACATTTTAGCAATTTAAAAATGATTTTTACACGGCAACCCTGCTCTCACCAGATGATTTTCTCTCACCAGACAGAAAAAAGCGCATTGTTTTTACTTCACCACAAAATCATTTTTATCAGTGTATGTATATGTTAAATTTCATAATAATCAGCCCCAACTTAATTTATATAATGAAATGTGAAAGCTGATTTGACCCATGGATATTTTAAGGGTACTTGGACCAAAGATGGAAAGGATTGTTTAATTAAGCTACGTTATGTGACTTCAAAATGACCAATATGGACCGATTACCAAGCATTTAATAATGAGAAAGTCAGGCTACTGTATGCAGTGAAAGGTGTCATAGTAGCTTGAAGCAACAGCAACTGAACCTCAAACCGAAAAAAAAAAAAAAAGTTAGCAAGCAAATATCCAAAGTGACAGTGCTATAATATAACATGAATCAACATCAGAAATGCGTTTTAGTTTGCATAGCATCACATTTTACTTCACAACATTGTTTTTTTGTGAGTTATAATAGCTCCTACCATTTTACCATCTGATTATAATAGCAATTAGAGCTGTGCGATTAATCGTAATTGATTTTCATTTTTGATTTTGGTTTGATTGTGAAAACAAGATAGTCGAGGTAAAACAGTCGTTTATGTCTTGACTCTTAAGTGAATGTAAACAGTTGAGAAAGAAAAGTGCGTAACTGTATATTGGCAGCTATGGGCTCATGTGCCTTCATATATGACACGTTTGCAGTGTGCGGCTGATCTGCGGCTGTATACCACAAACACCGCATTTATTCATTATTTTTATGAATTTTAAATACAAAGTGTGTTGCTGAATAATGCTTTTTTCAGCATTGTGATTCTCTTTGTACACAGCACAGTTACACAATAATTTCACCGACGTATGCACTTTTAAACGCACTTAATTTGAACAATGTATTATTCAATTAATTACTTCTAGATTTATAGGAGAATAGGATAGATAATGCTGTCTGAAGACACTCTGTATTATGGGGTGATCTGACTACAAATCGTGCCGAGCCTTTTTCAGCATTTCTTTAAATACCCAGACCAAGACAAAACATCCCCCCCAATCTAGGGCATGAACTTACAATAGGAATTTGCATTGACTAGGGTCATAGACATGTGCGGCGCTAGGGAGGGGCTAGCATAGGTGCTTCAGCACCCCCAAGAAAGACAAAAGCACCCCGATAGCACCCCCCCCAAAAAATAATTTCTGGAAGCAATTTATATTCAGGCTGTATTCTATGGAAGCCCTGAACTGCATGGTGAAGAAAAAAAAGAAAACTTATATTGTTATTTCGAGATATTACGTATTTATTTCAACATAATATGTCGATATTTCGGCATAAGTCGTTATTTCAACAGAATATCTTATTTTGACAGAATAACTCGTTATTTTGACATAATAAGGGGACATTCTAATCTACATTAAGCCACATTAAGCGTTCTTATAATGGTTTTCTATGGGAGGAAATTGCTTAACGTGTAATTAAACGCGTTCATATTCTGGGCTCATCTGAGTTTTCGTACATACTATAGCCTACTTTATTATGATTTTAGTATCATAATGATTAATAAATGCACGCACAATTATCCGTGAACTTGATCAATGTTGCAGATATGTTTTACTATGCACAAACAAATGCCTTTCAAATTCTGTGTGCAAAATTCAGAATTAAACGAATGTGCAGCAATTTGTACAAATAGAGAGTCTGTAGGCCTACTATACGTGTTGTAGCCATTAAATAAGCTCATTTAGTTTCATATTTGTTAAAATATTTGAATGTATTTTTTTCCATCTATGTTGATTATGAAAAGTGAACAGCATGAGTACGATAGGATGCGCAATATATCGGGAGACATGGAGTGGGTCAGACATGATTTTGACCACGTCATTAAGTTTTGTTTTGTAGAAAGCCTTTCTTTAAAGTTAATTTAGTTTTGTATAAATTGTATCTTAATTTTAATAATTTTTTCATCAACCAATTGCCTGGATTTAAAGCTATGGTATCTGATTTTGAAAATCGGTCGAGAAAGCCTGAATTTTTAAAAAACTCATCCCGCCCCTCCACACACACACCTCTCCCCTCTGTTCACGCCAACACAAGATTAGCAACACATGAAATGTTCTAAACTCCCCACCACCATTAGTATACTACTACTAGTATTGCTAAGGTTTTCAGTAATTGTTAATAAGCTATTTATGTAACACGTCACACCATAAAAGTATAAATAAATGTTTAACGTTACCTGCTCAACAAAAAGGAGGGGGGCGGGGTCAGGTGCGGTGGGGTGGAGAAGCGAGCGCCAGGCGGAGTTTCAAGTGGAGCTGGTGATTGGATGAGAGCAGTTGACCAATGTAAGCTGTCCGGCCGGACAGCTTACATTGGTCAACTTCTCTGCGGCTGTACAGCCAATAGAGTGAATGGATTTTTTTCATTCTTTTTTCTATTCCTATTGTTAGGATTGTACTATATAACCATAACCAGCATCTAAACGAGGATATTAATAATGAACAATCTTTGAAATCGTATACCCTATCTTTAATAAATAAGAAGCAAATATAGCAGACAATATAATCATGACATGGAGGCGCATCTTATCATAAATTAACCGAAACTCAGTGTATGCCTCACAGACATGAGACATATATCTATAGAAAGCTTGTAAAGTCTTTAAACGAAACAATTCAAAACGAAAGAAATAGGCTACTCTCTGATTATGTGCATTTCTCTCTATAGGCGCGTTCACTACGGAGATGGAAATCGTCAACTTTATCTTTGCAGCCAACACTGACACAGAAAACACTAGTTTATTAATAAAAATCAATAGGTGTCACCTGATTTACAGATGCACATCTTGCTTGTTGCACGCACACATATTATGTAGAAATAACAAGATATTATGTTGAAATAACATCATTAATAATAATAATAATAAATCTTTAAGAATATTTGATTGAATGCTGAATGTTGTGCTTGTTCAGTTTAATAAAATTAAAACTTTAATTGTGATAATAATAATTGGATATTAAATATTTAGTGGCCAAGTTTTGCTCATTTATTACTAGTATTTATATATATATAATTGCGCAGCTCCCCCTGCCATGATCTAGCAACCTCAGCACCTGCATTAAAAATTCTCTGGCGCCACCTCTGGTTATAGACCTAGGAGGTACGTACTGTACGAGACCATTGTACCAGTCACACTGATACATTATAAATGATACCAAACAAGACTGTTAAGTAACTTGACATAGAACATTATAATAATTCATATTATCTTTCTTAGTGAACCGAGTGAAGAGAATAATGTGTTAAGGGAAGGAAATGGGGAGAAGGAACAAATGTGAAGGAACAGGAGGGAAAAAAATCTTTCCCACAACTTCACCCTGTGGGGTGTGGAGACAAATGGCAGTGTTTGTGTTGTCCATATCTCAGGAGATCAAAGTATCTGAGGTTCTGTTTGTCTTACAGGGTCAGTGCATTTCAATTCATGAGCATAATGTTTTGATGTGAATAAGGGAAAGTAGGGGTTAGTTGACAATGGCCACATAGGCTACGCTATTTCTCAGTCACTGGTTTTGAGTTGTATGCACAAATAAATACATGTTTCTCTATGTTGGTTTCAAACATCCATAAATGTGAATTCTGTTTTCCAATCTAAAATTACAATGTCCTGCTATTGGTCGGTGCATGTTCATTAACTTTTTCTTTCTGTCAAATAATGGTGGAAACCTTCAATAGGTTTTTTGTAATTAACAAAGTTTGTTTATTCGCTGGAGTAAAACGTGCGACAACTAGCTCCCCAATAAATGAAACATACAAAATTATTAATTTTTACTGTATATTGCCTATATTATACTTATAATAACTTATAGTTTAACATGTTTGTTAATGTTAATAATTTAGATATAAAGTTTGCCTTTTCCCCTTGTACCTTTTAGATTTTTAAATCTAATTTGAATAAAGACACACCAAAACCGAATGAAAAAAAGTTGTGCACAATGCAATTTTTTTTTTACTTTTAAGCACAAGACAAAACATGTTCAAGAAGCCTGATTCATTCATATTTTCTTTTTCTACATTCAGCACATAAATGGACAAACATCTGTCAACAGCCAGTTATCCAGTCCCGTCAAGAGTCCTGAACCATCTGAGGTAATAAAATAACATGTACTATGTTTGCAAACAGGCACATATTCACTAACATTTAAGGCTGAATACTGTTTACGAAATCATGTGGTTAGCACACAAACACACACACCTAAAGTTACCCTTGACCTCTTGACTTTCATGCCTTTACACGGAATACATGTGCAATAGATACTGTATTATACACGTTTTCCTCTAGGTTTGTTCATGCCTCTGGCTTGCTAGATGAGCTGGGAGAACAAGCTTTACTATAAGGCAGGCTTTGGCGTGTGTGTAGTTGCACGCACATGCTAATATGACCATAATGTATGCGTTTGAGCACAAGTGCAGTACCTGCAGGGTTTAGGGTGTGTCTCAGAAAGAATGGACTCGGTAATTCCCAGAGGAGACAGTGTGTTAACACCCATTTAGATTGGGCCCGACAATAGTCATAATATTGCAAGGAAAGTGTTAGAGGGAGTTGCCCTTTATCGCTGTTTATTAACTGTTGCTGTCAACCAGCCTTCAGGTTATAAGAAGATAACAGGTACTGGAAGAGCTTAAATGTGTTCTACCAAACAAGGCACCTTGTGTGCTTTTTAATTTTTTAACAAGCATTTTATGAGACAAAATATTATTTTTACATAACATACATTCAAGCTGTTATCACACTTTTTTTTTTTCCAAGAAGCCAGAAGTGCCGAATGTAAGCCAGACTCTGTTGCTATCTAGGATGCATTTTTCTGTATATTACACATATCGTCTAATGTTTCCAACTAAAAGATATGATGTAAGCTTGTGTATATTTGCTAATCATAATCTTGTTCAAAAATGATGACGAAAACGTAATGTTAAAAAAATAATGGGTCTCATTCACTAAGCATGCTTGCGCACAAATGTGTGTGTGACGTGCTTACAAACGATTTTAAGACCAAATCACGATTCCCCAAAAATTTCGTATTAAAATATAAGGAACAACTGAAACCACACGTACGCAAAAAGCACTTACTCTGTACGGCCTTATAATCGTGTTAAGAAATTCTATTTCATCCTATCACGACTATAATTGAAGTATGATAAATACATGCTTACAAGTCACCACCGGGGAATAACCTGTTTTTTAATGTAGTTTTGTAAACGCGGTTTACTTACATTGTCAGATTATTGATTTGCATGTAAACGGGTAAACTGATTTTTGGTCGTTTTCAGCATATTGATCACTGACATTTCCTCCATTTATGATAATTTTTTCACTGTACGCATTTGCAGATGAAAAAAATTACACTTGTAAGTTGTTATCTGTTCAGGTTCCTATCAGTTTTATTTTTAACACTGTCTCTATGGGCACTGCCAGGTCATTCTGTTTGTAACCCTTGAACGTGAAGGTCTAGTGCTAAGGTTGAGTTATTATCTGTCTTTCATATGGCCTATCCTAAAGTTTGAAAAGCATTTATTTAAAGCGACCTGTCATAGGGTTGTGCTTGCAAACATGCTGGGACAGGAGTTGGAAGCACATCATAAGCTTCGAGTTTCGTACACAAAGGAGGATTTAGTTGTGATTAGGCGTATTGCATTCAACACGCTTAGCTTTTCTTAAATTGTAGGGTTGTAAT
The DNA here is from genome assembly GCA_030578275.1 of Meda fulgida. Classification (NCBI taxonomy): domain Eukaryota; kingdom Metazoa; phylum Chordata; class Actinopteri; order Cypriniformes; family Leuciscidae; genus Meda; species Meda fulgida. The sequence goes on from CM060636.1 coordinate 22,962,246, forward strand.
GTGAGATAGCATTGAAGATTGGTTAGGATGAGTTTCACATGATGTCATTGAGCTGATGCATGCACAATGATGAATATAAAAATGGGCTTTAGTGCGCGAGCATCTTATACGAACAAACTTTAACTTTGTGCTGTGGTTCTTTTGAAAAATTCATGCTATCAGAGGAGAGGTGAGGATTGTTTAGCAAGGAGTCTTTAGTCCATGAACATACAGACACAAGGGTTATCCAAACAAGAAGCCAATAGTTTTAATTCAAACAGTGATGTTACGGGAGACTTTGCAACAATTGTACAATGACTGACAAACACTGATTTTAACCTGGGGGTGTTTAATTATATACACAAGAATACAAGAGGCTAATGAGGTAGGCTAACCATGATGACTGACAAGGCAAAGGTAATTATGGAAACTAACCAGACGGCAGTGAACACAAATGAAACGGGAACAAATGCACTGAAAATGAAACCAGAAACATCAAGGCAACAGAATAACAAAATAAGAGTCCTTGAACAGGGTACCGTGACAGTAGTGGGTTTAGCTAGCTGTTTTGTTGACTATTATTTGATATTGCCGTCTCAAATGGAATAGTTTTACATAAGTTTCAAGTTTTTAATAATTATATTTAAAAATTAATTTTGCCTTATACATATTTTCTTTAAAGTGCCCCTATTATGCTATTTAAAAGTTTCCTAATGTTGTTTCAGAGTCTCCTACAACAGGTTTACATGCAAGGTCAAAAAACGGTTTAATTTCCTCATAATATACATTTACACATCACCACATTTTCAATGATTCTCAAACGACTCTTCAGATTTTTCAATCTCTCTAAATCCCTCCTTTCCGCGAGCTACTGTGCTCTGATTGGCCAGACAGCTTAGTCTGTTGTGATTGGTTTACCGCGTACAGCGCATCGGAAAAAAAAAACTCCCATCGCCATAACAATGTCAGCTCTGCGTGTCCTGAGGCTTTCTACACCGTAAAGTAAACTAAAGACAGTAAAGAACAATGACGTCCATTTTACGATATCAATGCGAGCGCGAGTCCGATGATGAAACATTGGAAGAACTATTCATTCAACCCGAACCTCCATCGCAAGGACAACTTGAGCAGGACGCGTCTCAGTGATACGCTACTTAGTTTGAGATGCATTATGAGATGTTGCAACTAATTCCTCACCATCAGCACTAACAACTGTATGTCCATCAACAAACCGATTATTTTACTTGGACTAATTTATTACAGGGTATTTTTCTCAGTGGAAACTGTATCAATAACAGTGCAAATGCAATACATTAGCCGAGCTCTAGCGTGAATGACTGATTGGTTGGTAAAACAAATCTGGCTCCATGCTTAATCTTTCCTCAAAGTAGTGAGAATGACAGACAATCTGCATTAATAGACACAGTTATAGGTAATAGTGGCCCACAACTGATTAGCAGAAGTAATAATAATGTAAGGGAATCAGTTAGCAGGAGAACTACACAAAATAAAACTTCAAAACGAAGTATTTTTTACACCATCTTTCAAGAGCAAGTGGTCTGGGAATAATGCATTGAACTCTGAGAGGTTTCTTAAACAAAAACGTTTCTTTGCCACATCTCTGAGGGATTACAATATGTAAAAAATATATAAATAATTTTCATGTATAGTTCTTGTGTGCATGGGAGCATTTGAATTTGGCATTTAAAAATCCTAGGTAAGACTTAAAATGAACCAGAAGGACTCGAACCATGCGATTATTAACAGAAAAAATAATGTTGCAATGTTTGAAAACAGTCTTACGGAAAGATTCTTTGTAAAGGGTTTCAGTCTATTTTCTTTTAGAAGCTACAACACTCAATGAATAGTTTGGAATGATATTGTTTTACAATAGCCAAAGAGACCTGATCTTTGGTAAAAACGAAAAACAAAACTGTAGTCCCTCCATTCATTCAAATGTCAAATCTCTCAGTTTCTCTGTATCTCTCTCCACTTGCTTCCTGTGGTCAGACACAACTTTAGTTCCTCCTTCCTTTCACTGTAGACCAGAGCAATGACCTGCTGTTACACTGGAACAGAGAGGCTTTTGGCTCACACATTGACCTATTTTTGCACACAGTAAGGTATTGTGGAAAGTAAAAGGCAGAAAGGACATCCCACAGTTGCAGGATTAGCAGTAATGATTAGTGTCTTCTCATGATTCTTGGGAACTCGCTTATCAAAAGGTTAGATACGATTTAGTTTTTATTTTTACATTAAAGGGACACTAAGCTGCAGTTTCTATTTTTGAGTAATTATTAGGTGATAGTAAAGTATCACGTTTGCCCACTCAACCATATGTACATTTCTGGAACATGTCAACAACAACGTGTCCTGTGTGAACAGACTTGGACTTGAACTTGGACTCTATATATCATAAAATTGGAAGCCCTAGTGATTATAGATTCAAACTGCTATATACATATTATAACCCTACAGTTTATATAAAGGTTAAGTATTTTTCATATTTTTATTAACATGGTGGGATACAGTATATACATTTTTTTAAATGAACTTTCTGTAATGTTGATTTTAGGATTGCAGCTTAATGAAGCACTTTCGGTGCATTCCTGTGCAGTTGCTCAATCCTGCCGTGGGAATCAAGGTTACAAATAGTACAACTGAATAAAATTTGCATATAAGAAGGGAGTTCAGGTGATCTGTAACTACTCCTAGAAATCTTTTGTGTATTGACTCTTGACGTAACCCATATATAAAGTTTTTTGGTCACAATTTAGACTATGGTCCAGTTCTCTCTATTAACTAAGACTTTTGCCTCAATAAACTCCTAATTTACTGCTTATTAGTAGTTTTTTAGGTATTGGGTAGGATTAAGGGATGTAGAATATGATCATGCAGAATAAGACATATATATTTATATACTAATAAACAGCCAATATCATAGTAATATGCATAAGCAACTAGTTAATAGTGAGAATTGGAACCTAAACTAAAGTGTTACCTTTTCTTTAATGCACACTCTTTTGATTATGCATAGACCTAAGTGGCACTTTGTTGGACTTCTAATTCTAGTGATACTACCTCTAGTCACTGAGTGAAACTAGAAGTAAACTCTATTATGTGTCCTTGCTTGCTGTGTGCAGAACCTGCTGCAACTTGTCAGATGGTTAAAGTAACTAATGTCCAAAGTACGTTTCAATCATTGATGATTTCTTATTTTCCTAATCTTGTAAGAACACACCCAAACGCAATCTTTAACAACTCTGCATCCACTCATGCACAGCTTATCCTGTACAAATTACAAATGTTGGTAATATACGCAACTGTTAACAAGCTCGGCTCTTTGTTGTTGCAGCTCCGAACCGGTTTTGACACAGTAGTGAGTCCACACACCCAGTTAACACCGTCACTGCTGGTCTTTCTGCAACAGAATGTGTGGAATGTTCTCAAGGCCTGACACACCCACTGTCACAAACACTTGTCTTTCTATAAGAGCTCTCAAAACAGAAGCTGACACCTGCAAACACCTGGACGAATGTCTCTTTTTATAGTACTTTGAATATCACAAAATGCACTTTTTGCCGAATGCATAGGACAGAGCAGAGACACTTGTAGGATACTTGCTCCAGTTGCTCTTCTAGTAGAGCATGGTGCTACCAACACTAAGGTCACAAGTTTGAGTCACAGGAAACGCATACTTTTAAGAGAAATTTCTCTTAAAGTTAAAAACCTGGTAATCTTGGTAAATGACTTCTAGTTATGTCAAACTGATTAAAATTTAAACCTAAAGATCTTTTGTAGTGTCAGGGTCTGGTTTCATCCAGAATTATAACTGAACTGAGTGATTCTCTCTCACGGATCAGTGGAATCTGGCCCGACCACTGCGACACACCTCGAGTTCTCGAAGTTACTGGAGGATTTGACAAAACTGCTGCTCTGTCTTGCATTATATGTCGTGTCATCAATCATTTTGAAACCAAACACTGCTGAAGCTTTTGGAATTCAAAAATGTCAATCAATCTGAAACGCTAATAACTAGGGATGAAAACGCTATTAATTATGGATGCACCAAAATAGAAAATGTGGCCAATAATTATTTTAATAAGTAGCTTTCTAATATATATATATATATATATATATATATATATATATATATATATATAATGTTATCGCCCCGCCCTTTATATAAAGTTGGATATATATAACTTTGTCCAACTTAATCCGTTTACATACAGTAGGCTACTCGATACTCGCATAGACAATATACACTATACAGCATTATTAACTATAAGGCTTTGAGATATTTTAAACATTAACATAATGATTTTCTGTAAAGCTGCTTCGGAACAATATGTGTCGTGAAAAGTGCTATGCAAATAAATTTGACTGAAAAATCAGAGCAATGCCGATTATTAAAAAATGGTAATATTGTTTGATATCATATTTGTGCATCTCCACCACAACTACTAATGCTTTCTAGCAGATGACAATGTACAGAATGCAAAGTTTGCTTAGTGACAGATGAATATTTCCATCAACAGCTTCAGCTCCCCTGGAGGCCTTGTACCTTTATGGTCCACTCAATTCCCAGCATGTAGTTTTGTTTTCTGCTTTTGAGAGTATTGTTCGAGAAGTCACTCAGGAGTGTCTGGTCTGGATCAATACACATGGGTGTGGGGTTTAACTTACTATTCATCGAGGTGTGGACTGGCTGATGTCTCTCGTAGTATGCATCACTCACAATCTACTACTAAAATGTAACATTCTTGTAAACGTTAACCCTCACTTCTGAGCAGACATACTGTAGGCAAAAGTTTCCTCCATTTTGACATACTAACAGTTATGTAAGCATAATGTTTTGCATGTGTCAAGGAAGAGCAGTGTTGATCCTGTAGCTGATTTGTTTAATATTAAACTTGCAGAATACCATCTGATCAAATTCATGTAACTCAACAAAAGTTGTGCACTCATGCTCAGAGTATCCTCTCTTCACATCCTGCTCTTTTCCAGTCGGACTTGGTGGAGAGTTCAAGCATTCATGAGAACGCCGTGGACTTGAGACTTAAGACCGAGGTATTCGAGGTGGAACCCGTCGCCAAGATGGACAACCGCTTCTTTGGTGAGCTTCTTGCTGAGGTTTACCGCAAGAACTCCGATATTCACACCTGCATCTCCGAGCATGTGGCGAAGATCCGGGGAAGGTAAAGCACATCCTTCAGCATTTTAATGCTTTTTAAAACCGTTATTTCATAAGTACATTTCCGCAAGCTAATTCATGAAATGCCATTCTTCAATTACAATAATGAGAGATAATGTGCAAATTGCATGTCACATATTCTGTCTCAGTGAATTCCTCCCTGTGTGCCTTAAAGGAGTATTTAAATTGAATATTTGCATGCAGATAACAGCCATTAACCCTGTCAAACACTATCTGGATGATTGATGACTTAACACTGAGAAAACCTATTACAGACCAAAATGAAATCTCATCTCTTCACCTATTCTGCAGCCACTTTCTCAAATGACTCATTAGAGTGATCAAAAACCTGAAACCTCTCCGCCTTGTCTTAAGCTGTCTAAGATCAAGGCTCAATCCAGTGATTCATTAGAAATGATTGTGAGAACAGCAACAACTCTGGACGCCTCTGCTTTAAGGCTCTTCTTTTTTTTTTTGGTCATTTTGACTCATTCATATTGTTCTCCGTCTCTGCAGGAAACACCTTCTGGACTCCACCATTGACTACAAGGTAGGGAGTGGCAGATTTTTCAGTTCCTGTGAAGTTGGCTAAAAGTTTTCCATGTTGCATACAGGATTTCAAGTTTCCAGGATTTCAAGTACCCCGCCCCAAATGAACTTTTTATTAATTTGTTCAAAAGTAAATTTAAAGTGCTATTTATAATATGCACACAGTGGCTTTATTACACCACTACTATTATGAGAATGTTTTTTGACGTAAAAAAAAATATATATATCAGCGTGAAAGAACTGTCCTGATATCAGTAAATATATGTATATTACAAAAATATGAAATGTCATATAATGCAACTTTCCAAAAAACATGTTTATTAATTAATAATTCATGATATTTTGGTTTGAAAAAGTTTGAAAATAATGTTCTTGCAGCTCTTGGTCGAAGAATATATACGATGAACTTGTTAAACACGCGTTTGTCTGTATGTGTGTTTGCAGGTGGACAAAGATGAAATAGAGAGTCTTATTCCAAAAGGAGTGTCTGAACTGACTAAGCAACAGATCCGCTACCTGCTGCAGGTGAGTGCACATTATGAACGACTGCCCTGCCCACTTCCACTCAGCCCCACCCACCGCTCAGTACACCCTACCCTCAGACGCCTCTCCTGACAGTAGCAGATTATTAGCTCATAAAACTTGTGGCAGGAACACATGTTCTTCCAGGCACAATGTAGCCTCTCAGTCATTGTTTGAGCTGGGAGTCTGATAAAATATGCATTTGCTTCATCTTCTGTCAATTTTTGGATATTCAGTCAACTTTATTGAGCATGTTAGATTAGATTAAGAGCTGTCATTATTTTCTGTTTTTTGAACTGTAAATTCAGTAGGGGGGTTTTTCCCCCAAAAAGGTTAATATATGTGATTATTCTTATAAGATGCACTGTATTGCCAAAAGTATTGGGACACCTCTCCAAATCATTGAATTCAGGTGTTCCAGTCACTTCCATGGCCACAGTTGTTTAACATTAAGCACCTAGGCATGCAGACTGCTTCTACAAACATTTGTGAAAGAATGGGTCACACTCAGGATCTCAGTGAATTCAAGCGTGGTACCGTGATAGGTTGCTACCTGTGCAATAAATCCATTTGTGAAATTTCCTCACTACTAAATATCCCTCGGGTCAACTGTTAGTGGTATTATAACAAAGTTGAAGCAATTGGGAACAACAGCAACTCAACCATGAAGTGATAGGCCACGTAAAATCACAGAGCTGGGTCAGCACATGCTGAGGCGCACAGGGCGCAGGAGTCGCCAACTTTCTGCAGTCAATAGCTACAGACCTCCAAACTTTGTGCGGCCTTCAGATTAGCTCAGGAACAGTGTGTAGAGAGCTTCATGAAATGGGTTTCCATGGCTGAGCAGCTGCATCCAAGCCTTACATCACCAAGTGCAATGCAAAGTGCCGGAAGTGCAATGTGGGGTTGTTTTTCAGGGGTTGGGCTTGGCCCCTTAGTTCCAGTGAAAGGAACTTAATGCTTCAGCGTTCCTTCCTGTTCCAACATGACTGCCCACCAGTGCACAAAGCAAGGTCCATAAAGACATGGATGAGTGAGTTTGGTGTGGAGGAACTTGACTGGCCTGCAGTGTCCTGACCTCAACCTGATAGTGAACACCTTTGGGATGAATTAAAGTGTAGACTGAGAGCCATCCATCTCATCCAACATCAGTGCCTGACCTCACAAATGCACTTCTAGATTTCCAATAAAGACACTTCTAAACTTTGTGTGAAAGCCTTCCCAGAAGAGTTGAAGCTGTTATAGCTGCAAAGGGTGGGCCAACTTCATATTAAACCTAATGGATTAAAGAATGGGATGTCATTAAAGTTCATGTCCATGTAAAGGCAGGCGTCCCAAAACCTTTGGCAATTTAATTTGTAAATTCACCCAAATATTCTAGAAACAAAAACGTTTATGTTAGCTGCGATTAATCACAATTAATCGATTTGACAGCACTAAATATAATATAACAGTCTATACATATGAAGCACTTTAGTTGGCAGTAGTTTCAGACACAAAGTAAATGTCTTTCTCTCCCTCATCTAGACTCGTGTGACAGCTGATAAGACCATGCGTCTGTTGATGGCCACGTTCAGCAGTCTGCGAGAGGAACTAGTGCGTATGCAGGAGGATATGAGGGTGAGTGCGATTATTCTACCACTAAACCAACCGCCAGCCTCCTGTCCTGCAGAAGCAGTAGATGTGATGATGAAACATCACGTTTTGCCTCGTGAGCGTACCTTTGCTTTACAATCCAGCTTTCAGCTGACCTTGTGGTTTTCAAGGTGTGATGCGTGTATACACAGATTCAATGGTATGATGTAACAGCTACACAACAGACCTTTAACATTATATTAGCATTATTTTTTTAAAGGTAAAACAATTTTTTTCTAGTTCTTCGAAAATTACAAACGTTAATATGTCAAATATAATATGCACCTTACTTCTGTAAATACAAATTCAGATTGTGATACAGTATACCAAAAGAATATCACAAAATGCCAACCTGCTTTGTTGGTACAGCAAGAGGTAATTTCCTGTTTGACTGAACAAAGCTTCTGCTCAGTTAAAGATGAATTATTATTATTACTACTGTAATATTTCACCTTAAAATAAAAAATAAACTGTAAAACTACTAATACAAATATTTATGGCTGTCTTAATTTTCAAGCATTAAACCATTAGGCTTTTATTTAGGCGGAAACCGCAGGGAGCTTCTCTTTTTTTGAAAACAGCTGGTTTATACAGTAAGCGCTTCTCATTCCAAGTTTGGGAAGATGGTTGGCACGTGTTGTCTTCCCAAATGCATGTTATGAGTGACCCAAACTCAGAACACATGCAGAGATGATTTCATGTAGAGTCGAAACACCGAAAACACCAGATCGCACTAAGCCATATCGCAAATTCAGTTTATTTTGATCATTTGTGCAGCCCTAGTCATGACCACTAAACTATATTTGATCATTGTCCTTGGCTGACTTTATTCTTACAAAAGTTCTACTTTTAGTAAAACATGTAAGCAAAGATAATTAGCTCTAAAAGGTGTGGTAATGTACAGTCAGATGGTCATTATTGCAAAGTGTGGTAATGTACAGTCAGATGGTCATTATTGCAAAGTGTGGTAATGTACAGTCAGATGGTCATTATTGCAAAATTTGTTTTTAATTAATTAAACCAGACAGTGATATTAGTCACCGTTTTGTAGTTTGTGGAGGGTTTTTGAAGATATAACCTGTTAGCATATAATTTGACTAGCATCTACTGAATTTACAAATCTATAAGCCTTTTTTTTTTTTTTATCTAAGCATGCACAATTGTATGGTTAGTTGCAACTTGCATTTGGATTAACTGTGTGCATTTGCAGAATCTGGAGAGTGAGAAGGAGGAGCTGGAGAAAGAACTGAGCTATAGGAAAGATCAAGGTTTTAAATATGAGCAACTACTGGAGAACGTGCGCGAGCAAAGCAGACAACTGCAGGTACCATAAAACTTCACTTCATCACTCCTGTCAACAATGCAACAATTTAACAGCAGCATTTAAGAAAGAAATGTATTCTTATTAAATCTACTAAAGTTGTTCAATCAAGAGCAGTGAGTGAATTTCTGTTTTTCTTTTGTTTGATTTATATTAACAGCATATATATAGTAGCAGGTTTACGCTGTTGTCACTTTAATACACAGATCTAATATACACATGTGATTTCTTTACTTGCTGTTTACATCCACAGACATAAACCACTGTGTTTATGTGAACTTTATGTGTTTTTGACATAACCTTGTGTGTATTTAACAGTTTAAGCGCAATAAGACATGCAAGAGAACTTAGTTTAGTTTGTTTTTTGTTTTGTGCAACTAACAACCACATCTAACAACCTGTGCATGTTATTAGATATCAATCTCAGATCTTTCATTTCCATTTTTTCTTAGTTGGCTGTGAAGGAAAGTAACAATGCTCAGCGTTCTCTAGAAAGTCAGCTACTGACCTTCCAGAGCAAAGACCCCAACAAAGACTTCCGCATCAAAGAGCTGGAGGGCAGCAAGAGGGCCCTGGAGCAGGAGAATGAGCTGCTCAGGAAGAAGGTGGGCAAACCTCAAATTCTGTTTCAGAATTATACACCATACACTCACATATATTATGTAAACACAAACTTTTATTTTGGATGCGAGTAATCGCGATCAATCATTGCCCAGCACTATTTTATATATATATAGTATTTATTTATTTATATTTATTCCTATTTATATATATGATTTAAATATAATTTATTACAAAAACCAGCTGTGAAAGTGCATCTAAGCTTAGTCAAAAACCTTTATTATACACAACACACACGACTCACAAGAACAGTTCATTTCCTATCAGATATAAATGAAAATGATGACTTGTGACTCATTGAGTCACATCCATCACCGCTCTGGCGGTGCGATTCACTAAAGATTCACTAAAGTTTTCAATAAAAGAACCAGTCAAACGTTTTTAAAGCAAACTACACTGGTCACACGCATGTTTGTGTGCAGTGAAGTGCGCCGTAAAGACAACACAAGAGAAACATTATTCATGGACCTCTAAACTCAATTCACACTGCAAAAAAATATAATTTCTTCTTTGTAGACTGTGGCTGATCCAATCTAACTATACATGCTATAATATTATGTTTAATTATTTACTATTTTACTATATTATAATTAGCAGTCTTGTAGTTTGTATAATGCTCAAAAATAGGAAAGTAGACATTATACTGTGGAAATAATTGATTCTAGGGTTGTATTTTATTTTATTTTTCCTCATGTGTCTTCCCTTTTTATGTTTGTCTGCATTTACTGGTATCTCTTCCGCAGTTGACAGGGCAGTGCAGTAGTTCCACTGTCCAGATCAAAACACAGGAGCTGTCTAGAGAGTATGAACGGATGCTGAATGATCTACGGGGGGAGAAGGACAGAGAGCTACAGAACCTGCGGGTAAATAAGGAAGAAACAAAACAATGCATTTGTACTCAATGTACAGGGTTCCCATGCTTCTTGAAAGTACTTGAAATTATATTTTATTAACAAAGAGCATGTTCAAATGATCTACCCTATCAGTACGATCGGAGGCTTATTTACAGTGAATAGCCGAATCGTCTTGGTTCCTCGACAAGTCTTTTCTGCCTCCCTCCGACTCCTCACTCTCGGCTAGCTCCTATCCCAGTCAGGGATACGGGGGAGAACTCTGGGTTCACGCCACATTCCAAGCTCGGAGCACTCCCTCGGACATAAGGCAAAATACGCATACTATTTTACTCTATCTGGTTATTTATAAGTGTGAACTCGTGAATTTCAGACACACGCTTGGCACAGTATTGAGTTACATAAAATAATTTCATAAAATTTCCAACGAATAATACCTAATAAAGTAGTGTTTATAAGTGCAGGAGTGTTTATAAAATAGTGCTTTATTTACCAAGGTAACCGGGGTAACTGCTATATTATTTGCGTTTTCATTCATAATCATTTCATTCATTCATATATATATATATATATATATATATATATATATTTTTTTTTATATGTATATATATATATATATTAGTATTGTATTTTAAATTTATATGTATAATCATTTATAATTTGGTTGAAATGTGAGGTTATATATTTATAAATATTTGTTTTTGTCAAGCCTTGTATTACTTGAACTGAAAAGTTGTTTAAGTCCTTTTTTTTAATCGTCATTTTATGGTTTAGGATGTCGCATGAACGCTGCTCTCCCCCAATTAATTTTATTTGTGCATGTCTTAAAGATTTTAAAAGATTTTTCAAATTGATTTTAAACCCCATGCAGATATCATGTACACTATTTTGAATATTTTTTTAATGCCTAACAATTACCTTGTCCATATCAATTTCGTTCAATTGCAAAATGTATGTATATTTTAATGGGATAATCAAGTAATTATTCATCAAAACTAAAACCAGTGTAAAATAAATGTTAAAAGCAGGAATAATAAAGCGAAAACTGCATCTCTCGCATCTATCTCTCTCCCTCTCCCTCTCTCTCTCTCTCTCTCTCTCTCTCTCTCTCTCTCCCTCTCCCTCTCTCTCTCTCTCTCTCTCTCTCTCTCTCTCTCTCTCCTCTCTCTCTCTCTCTCTCTCTCTCTCTCTCTCTCTCTCTCTCTCTCTCTCTCTCTCTCTCTCTCTCTCTCTCTCTCCCTCTCCCTCTCCCTCTCCCTCTCTCTCTCTCTCTCTCTCTCCCTCGTACACTCTACCAGCCCTCTCTCCTCAATGTACTTTTAAAAAGCCATATGCCCCTTAAGTTTGATCTTAGGTGTCAGTATATGCAGTAATGATAGACACAGGTACAGTAGGTCTCTGATGGTGTCCAGATTGGCAGTAACAAACCCACCTTTACTGTGTTTGATATAAAGTAAAAGGTGCTTTTAAAAAGTGCTTGAAAGTCCTTGAATCTGGTGTTCATTTGAAAGAGTGGGAACCATGATGTATTAAATTATGTTTTTAGGTAAAACCCACTTTTGTTTTTAGGTAAAACCCACCTATGGAAAAGCTGTTTATTGCTTTTATAAGCATCCTAAAATGCGTTTATAAAATGACTGGTATGATAAAGACTCAAATGTTCAATAAATATTAAGAGACAAACTATTTCATTCAGTAATCTAGTTAATTAGTCAAACTTTTGGCTGAAAGAATATTGTGGAATATTATTACAATTTAAAATGATTGTTTTCTGTTTTAATATATTTTAAAATGTAAATTATTCTTGTGATTTGAAGGTGAATTTTCAGCATTATTATTCCAGTCTTCAGTGTCACATGACCTTTCAGAAATCAAAAACTAGAAATGTATTTACTGTCACTTTTTAACCATTGAATGCCTCTTTGCTGAATCAAATAAATTTCTTTAAATGCATTAATAAAACATCTTACAGACCCCAAACTTATGAATGTTAGTGTAGCATCCCATCTAGTCACAACTATCTATTTTATGTGTATTTCTTCTTTTCCAGTCTCAGCTTCTAAAAATCCAGACCGAACGCACCATAACACACACCTCTGACAGCACCTTGGAACTGCGCATCACTGAGCTCCTGACCAAACTGGAGCAACATGAAAGCCTCATCAGACACCAGGAGGAGGTACGTCAACATACGCCCTCATACAGACATAAAATGCTCTGTCAGTGTTGTTTTTAACAAGCACACAATGCGTTTGTCAGCAGATCTGCCATGTGATGCGACATTTTCCCAATGCTTCTTTGAGCTGAAATTTGACAGCTTGGAAACCTGCTGGAAAAACATAAAGCTCAATGAGTTGAGGCAGTCCTTATTTTTGGCCTTTTATGCCTTTATTATTAGATAGGACAGTGTAGATGAGACGGGATCGAGCCGGGACTCGAACTGAGGCACATCTGCGTCATCGGAGCGCTACCCACAAGGGTATTGCTCTGACAGACTTTTGACAGACTCTGACCGACTATTGCTCTGACAGCTCTTTGAACCATTTCATTTTCTTCATGCTATGTAAATATGCAGTGTGATTCTAGGAATGCCTCAGGAGCAATTTCAAGTTAAACCTGACTTAAAGGGGATCTATTATGCAAAATTCATATTTTTCTCTCCAAATGAGTGGTTCCAGGTTTTCCCCTTTTACTTCCCCGCCCATGACTGGTAACGATCTGCCCTATTAGCAGATCCTGAGTGACAAGCACAGAGTCTGCCATTTTTGTTTATTCGCTGTATCAGCTAGCTAGAGTATTACAATGTCTGCGCCAAAAAAACATTGCAAATGTTCTGTTATTGGATGTACCAACAAACATAAGAGTAACCATAGACTCCTGCCATCTGGGCCACTGAGGACATTGTGGTTGCATTTCATTTATGAAGGAAATGTGCCAAAGAAAGTCATTAATGTGTTATATGTTTTGCGCAAATTTACGCCTGACAGTTTCTCAAACCAGTGTCAGTTCAACACTGGATTTGCACTAAACTTGTTTCTAAAAGATTTTTAGATTAACATGACGGTACATGCTATTCGATGAGTTGAATCAACTTAACTCCACAAAAACTACATAAATGTATCCACTAACTATTGAGAAACGTCTAGTTGCATTCTAAAAGTTGTAACGTCTTCCGGAGTCCATCAGTGTCCGACTCTGGTTCGCACATATAAGGCTGAACACCACTACTGACCATTTCTGACATTCCAGTTTTGTGGAGTATCAGAGGCATGAGCGGTGAAAGCTCCGCCCTCTTCTGGAAAGGGGGTGGGAGCAGCAGCAGCTCATTTGCATTTAAAGAGACACAAAATAATTTTTGCTCACACCCAAATAGGGGCAAATTTGACAAGCTATAATAAATGATCTGTGGGGTATTTTGAGCTGAAACTCCACGGACACATTCTGGAGACACCAGAGATATATATTACGTCTTTTGAAAAAGGGCATAATAGGTCCCCTTTAACTCAGGATTAACAGAATTACAGGTTCTAGGTTTACTGTAAAACTAGGGTTTAAAGTTGGTGCAGCTGAACTAGCAGATAAACCTTGATTTAATCCAGGTTAATTCAGTCATTCATTCTCAACGCAATTTTTTTTTGTTAGATGTGTTTGTTGGAAAAATAGATATTTACTAAAATGAATTATATTAGAAAACAGTATTGACATGTTCAATGAAAACAAAATATATATCTCTAAACAAATCACTGAATGAGGATATGGTTCTCATTGTAAGGAACAGCAATTGATAGTTGCATTCTTTCGTTTCTTCCGTCTCTGCGTTACCTCAGCTTCATTACCCTTGAGGAATGTGAATTCGAATTCATCGTACAATACTGGAGTACTTCATTCTGACCTTTGACTTTTCACTCTCAGGAGATCAAGCGACTCAGACAGCAGAGGACTGACAGCTCCAGCAGTGCGACGAAGACTGTCGTTACAAAGAGGTGTGTGTGTGTTTTTATTGCTCATGAATAGTCTGAATACTATGTGAAAACTAAATTGCCATTCAGTCCTAATGGTCATTGTGAACTCTTTCTTATCATGGAACAGATACGCAACCCAGTACCCTTTACTGGGTCTGCTGAGTGACGATTACAAGTACACACCACCTATTAAAGAGGACAGGACCATCGTCGTCGAGACGACGGGGGAGGTCACCACACGACATATCTAGATTGTAAGACTTTAAATTGTTTGGAATTGGAGGCTTTTTTTAGTGTTGTGTAGAAATGACTTTTTACTATGGTCACCTAAAATGGGTCATGTAAATTACAATGTTCATAAATGTTCTATGATATTTTATAAGCTTTTAGAAAAGGAGGGTGTTTACATAGAGGTGTTAAAGGTACAGAAGCCAAAACATTTTTTTTTTTACCACAAATGCTCATGTAAAGCTAAATTCAGAATTTATTGGATAATGTGTTATATTTAATATTACAAACATACACTATGATTAAAAAGTATGGGGTCGGTAAGTTTGTATTTTTATTTTTGACTGATTGTCTTCCCAGACATTAATATGTGGCCTTGTTATGAGATGATCAATGATATTCACTTCACCTGTGACTGGTCATAATGTGTTGGTTTGTCAGTCTATATATATATATATATATATTGTAATCATATTCAACAAAATTAACTGTATTTTTTTTGTCAAGTAGGCAGTCTTGGTGAACATAAGACATCTTTCAAAAAGCATAAAATTGTACCGACCTCAAACTGTTGAACAGTAGTAGGGTATACTCCTCATTGACCTATGACTAGAGTTTTCTGGGTACATGTATATTTTCATGCAAAAAAAGTGGTGAGATGGAATTTTTTTCTTTAGTTACACTAGGAATTTCACATCATTTCACACCTTGTCCTGAGCATTTATCTTAAGCATGTGTTTGTCTGGGAACAGTACACTGGTCACTAGGTAATAATAGATCGCTCCCTGGCGTAGAGGGCCAATGCTAAATTCTACTGCTGGCATAAATGAATGATGTCGTTGAACTCACTTTTTGCCAGTGACCTCAATATTTTATACACAATAACCGATGACAAACAAAGTGATGCAATAAAGCAGAATGCATATTTAATCACATTTCTGCTTAGACAAAGAAGTGCCAGTAAGCAGCTCAAAAAAAGGGGCTGTTTTTGCACCAGATATAATTTTTAAGATAAAACGTTAACTGCGTCATGTGCTCTATACAGCCCAGTAAATGTTAACATCGACACCAGCAGTGCCAGAACATCTTTAAAAAATGTGTTCAGTTGACAAATCTTGTGTTCGTGTCATATTTTCAGAGTGGATTAACCAATTTTTCAAAGTCTCATCGCTGGGCGTACTTTCTGGGAAGGAAGCCAGCGTGTCTGCATCCATCGAGTTTCCTACAAAGATCTTTGTTACTCCAAAGAATGACATTTTATCACTCAGAATACTATCAAAACTACTACAATACGAAACGAATCCTGAAATGTGAAAAACTGCCAAGCATTCTTAAGCTGTAATGAACGCTGATGGGGAAATACACAGAAATTAGATGAGATAGTTATCAGGTGGTTAGTGAATAAAAAATGTGTTTCCCACTAAAAGACAGCTTCCACAAGTAGCCAAACTGTCTAGTGAATTTGTCCATGTGTGTTTTGTTATTACCAATTCTTAAAGAACTCTCTTTCTGACAGGAATGAACTGGAAAAAGAAGATTCCCCGTCTGAATCTCATTCTCTGAATCTCTCTCTGTCCCTGCATGCCGTCCTCTTCCCAGTGGCTCCTATTGGTGGCGGTGGCACTGACTTTTAGTGTTTAGGCTTTGGATTTGGATAATGCCATATGAAGTATGAACCAAACAACAGCATTTAATGACACAAAATCTTCCAGAAGCATCTATTATGATATAGCATGACTACTGATAGTTATTTTAATATTTGTGTGTCATCTCTTCATATGATGCACCACAACACTACTGTAAGGATGTAAATATTTGGAGAGAAACGACTTGCAAGTATCATATACCTTGGCTGGAAGGAAAGTTAAGCATTCTCAGTAATGTAAAAGGTGATTGCTGGTTCTCTTATTCATTTGGGTACATTAATTATGCTAATTTTATTCATTTTTTTCCCCTTATGTCACAGAGTTGATGCTTTATATAGGAAAAGATGCCTGTAGGTAATAGTGGTCGACTGATACATGTTTTTCAATGACAGATTTCTGGGGCCTCATTTATAACCGTTGCGTACGTACAAAACAGGCCCTGAAAGAGGCGTACGCCACTTCCCACGCATAAATCATGCACAACTTTCTGCTTCCATTCAAATAAATCAAATAAAAATACTATTTGGCCAGTGGAAAAGATTGAGAAAAACTTTCTCTGAAATGTATTTTACACTATTTGATTCATTTCTTCAAAAACAAGGCAAGGATAGGCTACTCAATTATTTTTATTAACATAATGTGACGACACATCCGTATTTCATATTTTCCTAATGTCTTGTAGCCTACACCGTTAAACATGTTATCACGTGGATTAATAATCATATGCAAATGATATGCAGATGAGGATACGCATAGTAAAACTAGGCGTTGTAAGCTCCATATATGGTTATTTCGGGGAGGAGACTAATGTGCGCATCTTCCGCGGACTGGGATTTATAAAGTGAATTCTGCGCAGGTTCTGGCGTACGCACGCTTTTATTTTTTTTAAGTCTGGACATTTTTTTTTTTCGTACTCCATTTTTGTCTTTCGGGCGCACGTACAGTTTTAGTAAGGATCCTACGCACAGTTTTATAAATGAGAGCAGGATGGCCCACTAAATACAAAAAGTTTGGGGTCAGTAGCATTTTCTAATGTTTTTTTAAATAAACCTCAACCAGGCTGCAAAAGCACATTTGATTAAAAATACATTAAAATCAAATATTGTGAAATATTACATTTTTAAATGACTTTTCTATTTGAAATGTAATTTATTCCTGCGGTGTAAAAGCTGAATTTTCAGCATCATTTCTCCAGTCTTCAGTGTCACATGATCCTTCAGAAATCACTCTAATATGATGATGCTCAAGAAACATTTCTTATCAATGTTGAAAACAGTTGTGCTACTTAATATTGTTGTGGAAACCGCAATACATTTTTCCTGTCTGGCTAGCTATTTTCAGGTTACTTTGGTGAAAACAGTCAATATTTTATTTGAACTTTTTTTTTGTAACAATGTAAAAGTTGTTTGGTCAATTTAATGCATCCTTGCTGAATAAAAGTCTTACTGACCCCAAACTTTTGAATGGTAGTTTATATAGCCCAGAAAACGTACACGACAAGCACAAGAATGTAAAAATAAATAAACTAAATAAATAAATTACAAATATAAAATAAGAAAAAATGTTTGTTAAAGAAATCACATAATTTGTTTACAAAGCTGTCAGATATTGTAACTGGCACAAGGGGGCGCAAACACAGTTATCAACCGATGGCAGATCGTTTTTTAAATTTATAATAATAATAATAATATATCACTAGGACCCTGCTGGCGATTGTTAAAAAACAAAGTTTAATATATCAATCTGGCTGATACATCGGTAGACCACTAATATGTAATGTAAGCTGGTGAAGGGGTTTACTGCTTTAAAGTGGTTGAATAACCGATTAGTGTAATTTCTCAAAGCTATGCTGTATGTTACTTCTTTTTTTTTCTGTCAAATGGTTAATTTTAGCCTATGTAAACATTGGTTGTTTTTAAATAAAGGTAATAAATATTAAAACCTCCATAAACATTTACATTGTTATAGTCTGAAGCTGTTATATAGTCTTCATAAGACACTTGAAGGGACAATCTTATTTTTGAGTGTGGAGTTTACTTTCATTGCAGTGCAAATTTGGAAAGCAAGACAAGTCCAAGTGGTTTCTGATGTCATCAAGTGGTAGATTGTAGCATTGCAAGTTACTTTTTTAAATATGATGTAACTACAGAAAGCCTCCTCAAACTGTAAAGAATATGATGTTTGATGCGTGATATCCTGACTAAATACATATTTTTATCTTTTGAAATGTGTTGGAGAGCAACGGCTTTAACTTCAAAGTGTTGCATCTGCAGCATTTATTTCTTTTGCATGAATTCACATCTTTTAATTATGTGTGCTTGAAATAATAAGGGAGTCAAGTTGGATTGTCAATTTGATTTATTAGCCTTAACTGCTTTGTTTTCTCTCTAAGTTGTTACAATAATGGTAGTCAATCCCTTAAAACTCATCTTTGATCACCAAAATTACATATTTTAACTTTTTTCCTTGAAAAAAAAGTATTCTTATCTTAAAATAGCTTGAATATAACTCTACGCCTCATTTAGTATACACGGTTCTATGAATATGCACTCCACGTGTGAAGGTGTGTCGTCCATCTTTTTTAAGGTCTATATGGTTGCTAAGCGTCTAGCTGTAACATTTTAACACCACATCGTTTCACAGGCTACAAATTTTGGCTCCGCAATGCGGGGTTAACATAACCCCGGGTAAAAAACGGTACTAACCCCACTTCTAAATTACAAGTGTGAAACGTTCCTTTACCCAGGGATAAAAGCTTCCTTTAGACCGACGATAACCTGGGGTTAAGCGCAGTGTGAAAAGCCCTATTGGCTTGTTACTCTTGATGTAGGGAATATTGTTTCCGGGTCCAAGCCTCCATTCGTTTCAATTGAGAATATAATCTCTACAGCCATTTATGAGTACTATTTATTCATATCACACTTTAAAGATTAAAGCTTCAATATCATTTATTTCGCCGCTAGGGGTCGCTAACCTCTTACAGCAACAAAGGCGTAGGTTGACGATAATAATGTTTATGGATGAGTGAATACATTGATGTTTTTTAACATGACTGTGGAATGAAAGATGGCGCTGTTGCTAATGAGAGAGATATCACCGCCACACCCGAGTCCTGCAGATGTAAAGGAATGAGGACATTTCATCCTACCGAACTACCCGCAAGTGCTGAATTACTCACACAGGTCAGTTTATTTGACAAATTAAACTTGTGAGGAGCGCAGTGCTGTTTCACTTAGTCTACACTGTCACACTAAACTATCACACTGAGTGTGTTAATATGTCATTCTATGTGTTAGTTTGTTGGCTATATGAGACAAGCAGTAAGCTGAAACAACATTAGAGTAGCATACTGATCATATTCTAACATTTCATCATGTTGAGCTATATAACATTGATTTCGTTTTATGTACATTTGCTCACCTGTCTAATAAAGTACAAGCAAGAGCGGCGTCTCTTAAGTCGAAGTTAGTCGCGGACGCGGAGCTCTCTGCATCTCGAAACGCTGATATTGATCCTCGTTTTATTTCTCCTTTTGTCCCAAAGTCTGCTGGCCATGGTCCATAATGTTTGAACGAAACAACAACAGCGTGAGCGTGCCGCTAGACGTAACGTAGTTGTCCGTGTCTGTCGCCATGGTTACTATGGCAGTACGAGTAGAAACCAGGGATAACGCGGATCATACGTCATTGACAGGCGACAAGTGACCAGGAACGAGACATTATTTAAAATTGGAATTTCTCTGAAATTACACATTTTTGGGAACTTTTGGGATATTGTAAGTACACAACTCCAGGAAATATATCACACTGTGCAAGTAATTTTTGGATATTTTATTACAAATAATTGTAGCTTTAAGATTTTCAAACGTTACAGAGTACACTAACAGTCTCCTCACTGAATATTTGAACGATTTATAAAAGATGAATCACTCTCTGGCCAACTGAGATTTCGCTATGGAGATAAATGTTAAGATCATGATTTTTCTAAATGGAATGAATGTGAAATGTTGCCTTGGCAACTAGCTGAAATAAAATAGGTTTAAGCTTTTTTTAAATATTTTATTTTATTTCAGTTAAAGTTTATTTAGTTTTAAGTAACACATTTTTTTCTTTGTTTTTGTTTTAGGTAACCATAAAATAACCCTGGTATGAATTGCTTAAAAATAAAGTAACTAGTTTATCACTAGTCTATTCACCAGAGGGCGCCAGAACAACAACTTTTGACAGCTTTTGACATCCCCTCCATCTATGAGGTCATCATATCTGAAAGGGCTTGAATACCATTTTGGTTCATTCATATCTTTGATAAAAAGATTCAATTAAAGTATTTCCCTCTTAAATGCTACCTATGATAACAGAATAAAAAAGTTAATTTCAGAATGCTAACAATGCTAATGATGGTAATTTTGGCGATGTGCATATACTGTATACAAACATGTAATTTGTTATATGTAATATCACCAGTAGACTATATAAGATCACACAAAATTGTGATCAAGTGCTTTGAAAGATTGTTTGCACAATACTGCAACATTTACAAAGATGAGATGCAGAATTATACAAACCCTGTCCAAAATGTCACCAATCAGCAAGACCCTAAAGCCCACCGTTAAATGTCCAGCCCAATGCCTGGTGTCCCACAGCACCTACAAAGACTTTAAGAACAGACATCACCCCAGACTAATGCCATTTCCCCCTTCACTGCTCTCTCTCTCTCTCTCTCTCTCGCTCTCTCTCTCTCTCTCTCTCTCTCTCTCTCTCTCTCTCTCTCTCTCTCTCTCTCTCTCTCTCTCTCTCTCTCTCTCTCTCTCTCTCTCTCTCTCTCTCTCTCTCTCTCTCTCTCTCTCTCTCTCTCTCTCTCTCTCTCTCTCTCTCTCTCTCTCTCTCTCTCTCTCTCTCTCTCTCTCTCCGGATGATCCAACGGGCCTGCTGTGCTGTTCAGTGCAGTGGGAGAGCAGGGGCAGTAATGCAAACGCATTGATTATGGCTGATAATTCAGAGCTTTGATGTGGATAATGCAGCCCATCTCTTCCTGCACTGGCCGTTCACTCCCAGCCCCTGGGGCCACAGAGGATATTGGGTTTACAGACACTGCTCAGTCTTTCTCTCTCTCTCTCTCTCTCTCTCTCTCTCTCTCTCTCTCTCTCTCTCTCTCTCTCTCTCTCTCTCTCTCTCTCTCTCTCTCTCTCTCTCTCTCTCTCTCTCTCTCTCTCTCTCTCTCTCTCTACAGTATACCACTCAGTCCATTTCTCGTGCACATATTTATGCGCTTTGGACTTTGGCGAATTGCAGTATTTGATTGCATTCATTTATAATACAGAATTTTATTAACTATTAATCTGATTATGAAGAGGAAACATTGAGTTTTTCTGTCCTCTGTGTGTGTGTGTGTGTGTGTGTGTGTGTGTGTGTGTGTGTGTGTGCACCTACGTAACTATGTTTTGTGGACAAATGTGTACCCAGAAGGGACCAAACCCTGACTAAATCTCCAATAACCTCCCTTTAGCGACATCCTCATTTGTAAAACTGGTATAAAACTAAAGTAATAAAGGCTTTTTAAAAATGTTAAAATGCTGAAAGTTTTGTGTGATGGATAGGTTTAGATGTAGGGTAAGTGTAGTGGGATAGAATATACAGTTTGTACAGTATAAAAAAAAACATTACGTCTATAGGAATGTAAAGTGTGAACATTTTGGCCGATTTTCACTTTCTGAGACCCCTTTAAAGGCCTGTTTGAGTAGGTTAGGGTAAGGGTTCGGATTAGGCAATTAGTTGTGATTGGTAAGGTTAGGGAACTAGAGATTGCATTGTGTCAATGAATGTCCCCACAAAGATAGATTTATGAGTGTGTGTGTGTGTGTGTGCCTACTTAACTATATTTTGGGGACAAATTTTTGTACCCAGAAGTGACCAAAACCTGACAACATCTCCAAAAACCTCCCGTTAGGGACGTCTTCAATTGTAAATCTGGTATAAAAATAAAGTAATTCAAGTTTTTTTTTTAAATGTAAAAATGCATGAAAGTTTTGTGTGATGGGTAGGTTTAGGGGTGGGGTTAGAGTGGGGATAGAAAAACCATTACGTCTATGGAATGTCCCCATTTAGATTTAGCTAAGTAAATGTGTGTGTGTGTGTGTGTGTGTGTGTGTGTGTGTGTGTGTGTGTGTGTGTGTGTGTGCACCTGCACTGCATCCTCTGAGGATGCTTGTATGTGTGTGTGTCAGGATATGTCTCTCTTGTGTAAGTCATGTGTTCCATGATCTTTTTTCCTCTGTTTCTCCAGTGTGTCTCCACTGTATTTATTTAGTTGTGTCTGTTTGTGTCTGGAATCCTTTGCATGCTTGTTTTTTTTCACTGCCTGTTTTTCCCATTTCCCGTAGACACTGATTCATGTGAATAGACGCAGACCTCGTTTGACAAAAGAAAGGAACTAACAAATTTTTAGTTAACATTGAGCTATGGTTGACTTAGACTTGTTGAATGCTCAGTTGGTGCTGTTTTTGCATTGGAAAATTTAATGCAAAATATGTTTATTTTGTATTTTAGAGAATACTTGTATTTCTTGAAGGTCCTTTTGGTCCGGTGGGTTTAAACCACAGTTTTAACACTAGTTTATTTAATTTGAAGACCTGATGGCCTCTGTTATTTATGCATTTTACCTGATTCAACAATTGTCATATCCACCACATCTCAATTTATGTATAGTGTCTAATATAATTATGTGGCCAAAATTACATTTCAAACATTTCAGGAAAAATATATATCAAATATACATATTTAAATCATTTTTTCATCACGTACGATTATGTCAAAATAATAATTGCATATTGAATTTGAATTGAATTTGAACTGGGGTTGCAAACAAGATTTTAAGGAAGCAGAAATTAAAAAAGTAGATAGATCACACAATTCGAACCACAGACCCCCAACAACAGAACCAGACTTAACAAATCAAGCACTTTTTCCAAGACATGCCTTATGATGACAGAACAATCCACCACAGACAACACTACATAACCCCCCCCCCCCCCCCCCCCCCAAACACACACACACGCACTAAACATGGAATGTAGCTACAAAATCCTTTAAGTGACCTGGCAGTGACTGGGTGCGAACAGGTCGCTGGAGGTCTGGGTCTGACCTGACAGCCTGAGGTGTTGGAGCGTCTTGCTTCACTGTGGGAATGGCCGGTGTGCCTTGTGTAACAGCTGGACACGGTTTCGGAACTTTACGAAGACGGCTAGACTGCCGTCGTACAAAAGCTAAGATGCCGGGCCAAGCCGAAGGGGAATTCTCAGAGGAAGGGACCAGGAGCATGCCAGTTTGCTTCCCTTGTGAGGCCTGCGAACCCTAAACCAGTCAGTGACAGCAATGTCTGGTGCTTTGGCGTGCTTGAGTCTGTCAAACCTGGGAGAGGTTTCAGGGGTAAGCTTTAAATTGAGCTCCGTACCCAACATGAGAGAGATGGGGGAAATGTCCGTGGTGCAATGATGTGAGGCCCTATAGTGCAGGTAAACTCAGAACAATAAACTCAGAATAAAGCATAGAGCACAACTACTTAAGTAACGAATGTTAGACTACACATTCACAAATGGGATTCGATTAATAACTGATACAAAGTACGCAACTCAGGACACTAAACAAACACACTGCTGCCAAAAGAGACGCGCTGGAAGTCTTTTAAACCAGCGGGTGACAGCAGATTGCATGCAGAAGAGCCGCCCTGACGATGATTGACAGCTGACGCGGCCTCTCACAGGAACCTGAGAGCGAGATAGCGAATAGGAGACGTAACAAGAGAGCGAGGGAAAAAAACATAGACAAAAGCACAACAACAAACAAGCATAGTACGTAACAGCGGCCATAAAGGTACAGGTGCCATCTTCCGCATGCCCAGACGCATGTTAGCGCTTCCCGCTCCCCCACTGAATACCATGGGTCAAGGGCCCGGGAGGTGAAGGCTATGGGAATTTCAACGCCACTCTGTGTCTTGACAGCACGGCTCCGATGGCTGTGGCAGACAAGTTGCAGGTGACCAGGCTATCACCGGAGGTGCTGAAATGTGCCAGCACTGGGGGCAATGTGAGTTGAGCCTTAAGAGTGTGTCCCATAGCCTTAATGCTTGAGTCCACACCCAGGGTTCAACTTTCTGCATTAGTTACTGCAGGGGGGGGCTGTAGTTGGGGAAGAAAATTCAAGTAATAGAAAGGAAGCCTCCTGCACTGGCAAAGTTGGTTTGGGTAATGGACTGGATAGCCTCCACATTGGAATTAAGTGGGAAAATGTCCTCCACCGACAATTTGAACCCCACAAATTCAATGGTGGGCACAGCAAAGAGAAATTTGTCACTGTTGAGGGTGAAGTGATGTGTGGCTAGTGCATCGAACACCTTACTGAGGTGCTCATCATGAAAAATCCTGGTCCCCCCATTCACAACCACATTGTCAAAATAAATGACCGTGCCTGGTATGCCAGCTAGTGCTGAAGCAGGATCTTCTGTAAGCAGGAGAGGTCAGAGCTTGGGTTGGGAACATCCAAAGCATGCACACAGAAAGTCGCCTCTCATACTGCGTTGGTCACGATACTGAACTGAGTTCTCTTCTGCATTTTTTTGTACTTGAATGGACAAATACACACAAAGAATATCCTCGTAAACACAGTCGGTTATGTCTGAAGTGGTCGTGAACAGTTGACAAAGAAAATGCATGTGTAACAGTATATTGGATCCGTGCAGCTCTTAAAGTGAAAGCAGCCTATTATTCCTGCTGCCGTCACTATAATAACGTTAATCAAACAGCAAAAGACAAAGAGAAAACTCACTCGCAGTTCTTGACTGAGTAACTTTTCTAACTATACTTGTAATGTATATTTTTCTTATAAAGTACAGTTATTTTACATTTGATTTGCTGGGGAAGGGCAAAGCGTCCACAGGCTCAATGATATCTGCATCCCACAGCCACTGCAGCTGACACACCATCACAAAGGGCCAGGGGAATACGGTGTAGTGGTTGAATTACAGGGGTGACAGCGGGTTTTGAGGAGAGGTTGGTGGGTAAACTTGGCGAGGCAGCCCAACCCTTCGAACAGTACTGGCCACTGTTGCTGCCATGTTCATGCAGTCATGCTGCCAGCCCCCCCCCCCCTCCACCAAAGCGAGCCCCAAAGCAGTGAACAGATTCAACCCCATCACATTTGCTCCTTACGGGCCACCTGGAATACAAAGGAGCGCAGTGTTCTTTTACCATAACAAACAGTCAATTTAAGCGACCCCAGTATCTCTATATTGGATTTGCTATACCCACAAATGTCAGTAGAGGGTGCAGCCAGGGGGAGTGAGTTAAAAAAAAAACTCTCTGTATGTGTTGATATTCAGAAGAGAGACACTAGCCCCTGTGGACAGCAGCAATGGAATGCACACATAATTTAGGGATACAGTACATTATTTGAATATCGCCAATCCACCATAGATGACAATACACATGTATTTTATCAAATTTAATAGAGTATGATAAAATGATGGACCAGGGTGGAAGAACACTTTATTCACGAGTTCACACTTACATACAATTAAAGGGAATTAAGTAAAATGCGTATTTGGCGTGCTTTCCGGGGGGAGGGCTCCGAGCTCGGAATTCGGCCCGAACCCAGAGTACTCCCCCCTGTATGTAAGGTGGTTTAGGACTAGAAGAGTGGAGATGGGGTGGTGGAGGGACGCTGCTAAACTGTCGGAGAAATGAGGTGAGACTGCTGAGTCTATATATACACGTTTTAATCATGATTGCTGAGTGCTCTCCAACCGTGTTAATTATCTGAACGTGCTTCTCCCGAACTTTGTTAATAAAACATAATTTTCCTAGAATGCATCATCTGTCTTAACAATTAGATTTAGAATTAACAATTGCTGAAATGCTTGTGTTTTTTTAAAGTTTTTACAGTCTACAAAACATTCTTGAGTGATAGCCGAAATTGATTAATGGCCTTTTGAAAAGATATAGCTTTTCTAGTCAATTCAGCTTGGCATTATACAATAAGAGAATATGAATCGCCATCCACTTTCACTGAATTGAAAAGAGCAGCTTAGACATTCTGCTTAGCATCTCAATTTGTGTTTCACAGAAAAAAAGAAAATAGTACAGGGTCAGAACAAAATGAGAGTAAGCTAATTAAGACATACTTTTAAGTTTGGCGTGAACCATCCCTAAAAGGGCATGGAAACTGCTCAGCACCAGTGTTTGGACACTGCAGCAAAAGCTTTGAGAAAGTTTTTCTGGATGTGCTATTAGACTCTGTCCACTCTACACTCAGCAGTGAGAGAGACTGATTCAGACAGAAGTGCTTCCGCCCCAGGTTCATATTTCCTCACTTCTTGCTGCACTTCAATAATTAATATTCATAATCGCATATCATGTCAGCAGAACACCCTCAGCTTCCTCTGCGGAATGACTGATCCCATCACCAACATTATTTTCCATTGTCACATCAGCATATATTAATAGCTTTATTCTACATTGCATGCAGCTGAAGTCGGCAAGCCTTGGCCAGCCTCCTGTCACACGATGCCAGTGGGTGGTCACTTAATACCATTAAGTGCAGTGATACAAATTTAAAAAAGTTAAAAAAGGCTAAGAAGCAAACTTTTTGCAATATTCTTTTTCCTTTTTCTTTTTTTGCTGATCAGATTGCAGTGGGGTGTGGAGGACGTGAAGTAAAATTCACCACTGGATTTGGTCCAATAACTAAAATACATCAGAAACACTGCAGTATTAATAGCATTAAACTATAATGTTTGTATTAATGCATCATTTATTAAAACTATATTACATCAAAGTCTCATCAACATTGCATTTTTTTTACATTAATTCAAATATAATAAATTAAATAATACATCATCAAGCATATTTTTATCTTATATTTGTTGTAGTATTTGGCCTAAAACAGAGTGGCCTATGCAGGAATGCACATAACTGGTGCGCAGGTGCGCATGAGTGGTAAAAATAAATGATGCACAGCAGAAAATGTGGAGGGAAGTGCTTTTCAGCAGCAACATTTTGGGCAGTGGGGACAAGGACACGTTTACTTAAGTAGGATTTTTCTCTATCTCTGGTAAGATAGCAATCATGATGATAAGTGTGTCCATTAAAAATTAGTTGTTAATAGGGGTGCAACGGATCACAGTTGATCCGTGATCTGTACAGACCAGGCACGCGGATCGGCATCCATGTGACTGTTTAAGCTTAAGTTTAACCATCATAGAGTGAAAGTTTCTCATTTGGACGTGTGTTTTGTCTTGCAAATTTACACATTTAAACAATTTTAAACATGGAAGAAGAGGCGAAAATCGTGACTCCCACTCTGTTTTCTGTGCACACAGCCGCACACACCCGAAGTGTGCACACGCAGAGAGAGAGAGAGAGAGAGAGAGAGAGAGAGAGAGAGAGAGAGAGAGAGAGAGAGAGAGAGAGAGAGAGAGAGAGAGAGAGAGAGAGAGAGAGAGAGAGAGAGAGAGAGAGAGAGAGAGAGAGAGAGAGAGAGAGAGAGAGAGAGAGAGGTGCATTTCAGACAGCACTCGGACACCAAATTGATTCCTCTTTCGCAACACATACACTCACAATTATGTCAAAATACCCATCTAATACCTAATTCTCTTAGTTATGTCATAAGTGAACAGTTGAGAAAGAAACTGGATGTGTGTCAGTCTTAAAGTGACAGCAGCATAATATTTCCGCTGTTGTCTGTGTCATTTATGTAAAGAAAATAAAATAAAAATACAGCTTTAACAAAGATTAACCTATATTTAATTTCTACTGTGAACAAATAGTGTTCTAGAGAGGAGAGCAGTCAGGAGGAAAGTGATGGCGACAAGTGTGCCACGTAAAGTGTGAGTATCAAGTAGCATCTTCAGGTGCTCCCTTGAGAACCAGACAAAAAGGTTACAGTATGTGCACCCCTGTATATGTATGAGGGGCCGTACAAGCCAAAATCCATTCTTCTACTCTCACACACATACATTCTCCTTTCACATACATACATTTCTACTCTCACACACATACATTCTCCTTTCACACACATACATTTATACTCTCACACACACATACATTCAACTTTCACACACATACATTTATACTCTCACACACACATACATTCAACTTTCACATACATACATTTAAACTCTCACACACATACATTCTCCTTTCACACACATACATTTATACTCTCACACACACATACATTCAACTTTCACATACATACATTCTCCTTTCACACACACACACATACATTCTCCTTTCACACACATACATTTTTACTCTCAAATACACATACATTCCCTTTTCCATACATACATACATTCTGCTCTCACACACACACATATATTCTCCTTTCATATATCCATTACTTCCTCTTTAAGCAGGAAGTCACACTCAGACCAGGAAATACATGTGCAAGACTTGCTCAGCTCTTCATCACAACTTTACAATGATGCTATTCAAAGTAATCCTGTTTTCTTTTCAAGTACAGTTTTTACTTTTGGGAGTAAGTAGCAATGAACATGAAATCAGACATTTTTTTAATAATGTGCTGGAATGTATTGAGCAAATGCAAAGAGAAACAGATTATTTTGTGCATGATAGGCTGCATAGAGAACTTTGTGATCACATTCAAACCCTTAACCCTGATTTCTGTCAGTCTCAAGATTTGTTGAGGATTCAAGAAATAGAGCAGCAGTAAATACATTGGAGTCCTTATATGGATATCTAAATGTAGTGCGGACTGCTTCTGAATCCAGGCAAAGAATCAGGTCTGAGAACAGTTATGTCCTGTTGCCTCCACCTGTCATTACTGGACATCAGGGCAGACCTCGATACAGCATTTCAGGAGAGCAAATTTCTCATTTGGTATCCCTGGGAATGAATTGGCAAAGCATTTCTATGTGCTTAGGCGTAAGCTCTCGGACTCTGTACAGGCACAGACAGCAGCTGGGTGTTCAGCCACTGATGTATGCCACACTATCAAGTGACAACCTGAACAGAGTTGTTGGTGAAATTCTTCAGTCGACAACAAACGCAGGAGAACGATATGTGCATGGGAGCTTGAGGTCACGTGGGTTTCGCATTCAAAGGTGGCGTGTCAGACAAAGTCTACGCGAAATCGATCCTATTGGACGGTCGTTCAGAAGACGGCGTACAATCCGACGACGAATTTACAGTGTTGCCACTCCAAATCAATTATGGTGAGTTAATTCCTTAAAAGTGTAAATGTAGTAACACAAAGTCAAGAGTCAGTTTCTCACAATCAAAGAGTAATGCAATAAACCACTGCATTAGTGTCAACATAATGACAGTGTGCAGATAGGTTTTAGAAAGCAATGCCCAGTGCATCTTACTAATAGTTAACATCAAAGGCCAAATAGCTCATAATACTCTGGTTTTAATTTCTCTTAGGCACATAGATGGAAACCACAAGCTTGTGAGATGGAGGATGGTGTTCCATGGCTGTGTTGATGGTTTCAGTCGTACCATTATCTACCTTGCTTGTCTAGACAACAACAGAGCCTCAAGTGTTTTGTCAGAATTCATTGCTGGTGTTCAGAACTTCGAAATGCCATCTAGGGTGAGGTGTGATCATGGCCTTGAAAACACTGGTGTTGCCCGTTTTATGCTTTACAGGTTAGGATTAAACAGTCATAGTGTTATCACTGGCGGGTCAGTGCAAAATCAAAGAATTGAGAGGTTATGGGCAGAGCTTAATTGAGTAGTGTCATTTCATTTTGTTAATCTTTTCAACTTTATGGAGGAGTATGGAGGTGTGTTAGATTCACTAAATGAGCTTCATTTATTTTGTCTTCACTATATTTATTTGCCACGAATTCAAAGAAGTGCTGCTGAATTTCAGAACCAGTGGAATAACCATGGTCTATCAACTCAAGGGGGGCAAACTCCTCTTCAGCTGTGGCAAAGGGGCATAATCAACAATGCAGGAATGCATAACCCAAGTATGAATGGTATTTATGACACTAACCGTGGATTTGGTGTTGATGACAACATAACACTCTCAGACTTACAGACAAATAATAATGTTGTTGTTCCATCAATTAATATTACCATCAGTGACACAACAATGCATACACTTGAGCAGACTTTTGATCCATTTGAAGATGATGGAAATCATGGTGTAGATTTGTTTTGCAACCTTGTGCAATTTCTAGAGGTAAGGCATTCCTAAAATCATAGCTTTTATGTTGATAGTTTTAGTTTTCTTCCATTTAATTGATCGTTGCTTTGTAAAGGATAAGACCTTTATCAATGTGGTTCTGTGAGCTGAAAGCTGTTTACATTTTACATCCTTGTGTCTTTAAATGTTCTTTAAAAAACAAAACAAATGATTAAACATGCAAAGCTATGAAATCAAATTGACTTGAACAATTATTTATTTTAACGTTTGATGTCCTTTGTCGAATAGGACGATTAACAACGTCAACATTAATACAACATCAATACAATCAGCAGGACTCAGGAGACATGTATTGCACATACATTGACCCACATAAAAAAGAATTAAGCAGTGTATGACAAGTTTTAAATCTTGATTAAAAGAAACTCAAGACTTGTTTACTATATATGGCAATTCAGAGGGGTCTAAACCACTTGTACATTTTATTAGAATCTTTCTATTATGACAGATACATTTTTATTAAATATTGTTGGAGAATTTTGAGAATTATTAAATTGATAAAGGCTCTAAAAATGTATAAAAGTTTGAGGCTTTAAAATATAAATAAGTAAATAAATATAAATAATAATAATAATTATTATAAAAGGAGTAAAATACTGCATTAGTGTCAACAATGACAGTGTGCAGATAGGTTTTAGAAAGCAATGCCCAGTGCATCTTACTAATAGTTAATGTCATTACAGTTTTTGTGCGTTAATTTAGCATGCTTACGAAGCCAGACTTTCGTACCAAAATACAACTCAAAAGTGTGATTGTTGGTCCATGAATTGCAAAATTGCGCCTCCAGGTAACAGCTTAAGCAAGCAACAATATCAAGTTCCAAAAGAAGAGAAGATTAATGAAATAAAAAGCAAAAACCTAAAAAAGACATGGTGAACAACACAGTGCAACAATTCATCAGTGAACTTATTGAAAACAAGCTTCCGTAAATTCTGTTCGTTGTCAAGATTACTAGCAACATAATGGCTACAAATACAGTGCCAAATTCATTTAAGTCTGCAATAGGTTAAAGCGTTAGTTCACCCAAAATTGTAAACTCTGTCAGTAATTACTCACCCTCTTCTTGTTCCAACCCTGTAAGACCTTCGTTCATCTTCAGAACACAAATTAAGATATTTTTGATGAAATGATGATGACATCGTTAAAATAGTCCAAGTGACTACAGTGACTATTTTAACGATGTCTTTACTAACTTTTCTGGGCTGGCAGATAGCGATTACCTAGCAGCCTATGGAGGAGTGAGACAGCTCTCAGATCTCATCAAAAATATCTTAATTTATCTTCCGATGATGAACGAAAGTCTTACGGGGTTGGAACAACATGAGGGTGAGTAATTACTACCAGAATTTTCATTTTTGGGTGAACTATCCCTTTTAAGTTTTTTTTGCCTTCACTTAACTTTCTGAAAATCCGAACTGTTCTTGTTAAGGAACGTGTTAAAGATACAATGAAAGTGGATTTTGCAACAAATTGAACACTCCACCCACAAAACATGAGTCAAGAACTGTATTGAAATAATTTAACTGCTGACTTTTTTTGTGTAAACTTGATCTTAAAATATAATACTGAGATGGAGGCCTGTCCATACATTATTTCATGCCAAAACCATGGGTATTGCCCAATGCAGTCCATGTTTTCCTGAAAGTCTCTGTAGGTGGTGTGCAGTGGTAACTTTAAACAATTGATGCAGGTGTTTGCAATGGGCAGTTTAGAGTTAATTTCTGCATCATGCTCTTGGTGAAGAAATTCAATTGAAGGTTGTGGAGAGAAGCCAATTGGTGGAACAGTACTGGCTCCAGTGGCAAAGGCAAGAATTGTTTCCAGCTTCTGTGTTCCTTCTTGATCTAGAGAAAAAGCAACATTAGATATCAGATTTTGAAAAACTGCATGCATCACTAATCTTAACTGATATACAAATGACAAGATACAGTGCATTATCAATTACGAATGAGAAGACATTTCAGTTTATACAAATGCTTTTAACTTTTACCCTGTGTATCTGTAAGGTAGTCTCTCCAGAAAGGAATGACAACTGCTTCAGTACGCCTTCTATTGCTTCCAACTGGAGATAGGCGAATGGTAAAAAGGCTATCAACCAGATCAGCTGTGAGGGTTGTAGGAGACCAGCATAGAAGGGGGCGAAAACTCTCCGGTTGAGCTTGTATTTTGTCCAGTACACCAAGTGTTCTCAGTCCATCACGGATTCTTGGTAAAAATCAGTTTAAGTTGACAGTTGTTTTAATTGGTGACTTAAGTTGACAAAAAAAAAAAAAAAATTATGTCTTCATGTGCATATAAAGTGTCAATATACAACTACAAATATATTAAAGGGGTCATATGATGGGATTTCTTGTTTTCTTTTTCCTTTAGTGTGTTACGTAGTTGTTAGTGCATGTATAAGATCTGCAGAGTTGCAAAGCTCAAAGTCCAAAAGAGATATTCTTTGTAAAAGTTAAGACTCAGCCACGCCTTCCCAAAACGCTTGATTCAAACACCTCTCCCCAGATCTACGTCAGTGTGTGGGAGCAGGGTTTCATAACACCACTCAGATGTACACGCAAAGAAAGAAGGCGTAACTTTTATTCTCGCTTTATTATTGTTGTCGCCAGCGCCACCATGTTGTTGCGAAAGCCAAACTACATTTTTTGGCCTTCCAAAAGAGGACATAATTAGAAAACAGTGCTTAAGCTTTATTTACAACACTGTTCCAGAACAGTACAACTAAAATATTTGACTGTGTGCTGCACATTTTTCGGAGGACTCTTTCCAGAACCTGCGAGAGTCCTAGGCCGGCTGTCCACAAAGGTTGATAATAAAAAGCGGGGCAATTCCATCTTTGCAAGTACATTCTGGCGCTTCTGATTCACAGCCTGCAAGTATGTTTTCATATTTTATGAAAGTTTTGAACAGTAGAGAGTAGCGCTTGTATGTCATTTCTACATCCATAAATGCAGACATTGTTCTGTTTATGTATTGTTCTTCTCCCCTCGTAGCGCGGCGGGACGTGAAAAAAAAACAATTCATTGTGAAAAAAAGTCATTATAATCAGTAATTATGTCCTCAATGAAATAAAACCTTAACAATCTGATACGTTCTGGTCCAGTCACATGCTTAAGGTATTTGGGCCAATCACAATACACTGGATCGCTGGCCAATAAGAGCACACGTTGCTTTTCAGAACAATGAGCTTTGTAAAAATCAACGCATTTCAGAAAGGCGGGGCATAGAGGAGCAACAATAATGTGTGTAAGATAATGACTTTTTTTTAACCTAAAACCATGTAAACATTGCATCAAACCAAATACACAGAATAATGTTCTTTTTAGAACCGTCAAATGACCCCTTTAATTACAACTATAGGAATTTAAAGCCAAGTAAATGCACATTTATTCTTCAGGTTTAGTTACAACAGTAAAGTATGTATGTCAAATTCAAAATTTTCTGTCACACCCAAGTACACTTTGCTAATTCGTGTGGAGGGTAGGCATAGTCTAGCACACTAAACACTAACATAAATGGTCCATA
This sequence comes from Meda fulgida, assembly GCA_030578275.1. Taxonomy (NCBI): domain Eukaryota; kingdom Metazoa; phylum Chordata; class Actinopteri; order Cypriniformes; family Leuciscidae; genus Meda; species Meda fulgida. The sequence goes on from CM060636.1 coordinate 22,996,510, forward strand.
GAAAACCCTGAAAACAGTCTGCATGGATTTCAGTTCCTTGTTGGACTAGAAAAAAAACTGAGGGTACCTCTCAAAATGACCACGCACTCTGTGTATCACTTGGAACATCAGGATGTCATCTACAAGCTGATTTTTGTCTTCCAACCTTCGCAGTGTCCTCAGGCAGCCAGTAGTGGCCAAATACTCCTCGAGTGGCTCAGTTGATGCTAGGAGCTCTTCAAATGATTTACTCTCATCAATCTACCAGTAGATGTAATAAACAAAAGTTTAAAGTAGCGTAATTAAATTTCTAGTGTAGAAACAGACACAAAACACAACATATTGTAAGTTACCCTTTTCATTTTTTCGTGCAGGTCACTATCCGCAATATCTTCCAAAACTGGCTTAGCCAATTCTGGGCCATCAACAAGGGAAGAGAAGAGGGTTGGGGACAGAAAGCCTGCAGGAGGACCGCCGTGTACTAGGCTTACTGCTATGGCCCTACCTGCAATGAAGTACCGGTCCTCTCTCATGGCTAGAGAAAATTAAAATATTATGCATATGTGACATTGCATGTATACAAAGACTTGACATATACCAGTGATTTTTAATGTAATAAATAAACTGAATGAGATTAATGTAATGAGTAAAAATGTAAAAAATGCCATTTTAATCTAATGAGATTACAATCAATGCATACCAGTACTGTCAAAGGCCAAGTTCATTTTATCTTCTTCGCCCTCAAACATTGGAGATTGTAGCAAAGCCTCCATTTAGAAGTCTTAGAAATTGTCTTCTTGGTCCACCTAGGTCCACATCCTCCTCAGGTACACCCATATCATCAGAAAACCTGACATGTTAAACTTGCATTTCTTCTGATGGTTTATTTTTGTTGCAAGATCTTGCCAAATATCTTTCGGTGGCACTGGACATTCAGTGATCTTTCTAAAACAAACAAGATACATGTAAGTCACTATGCTTTTAAGAGAGTGGTATGCGTTTTGTTCAAAACCATTGACAATTTTAAACTTTGAACAATCTGCACAACATCTGTTGACTTTAAGGGGCAATAAACACATCATATGCATATAAATGAGCAGGTAACGCACCCTTTCACTACATTAAATAATTTAATACAGACCTGTAAACTAATAAGAAAACTATTAAACCTAAATAAAAGAAAAATCACTTATAACAACAAAACTGCATCTTTGATATTGGCTACCATAAAACATTTGAATTTGGACTAACCTTTCACTCTGTAGGCTTGCAAATATGGCCTGATTCAATTCCTCATCATCAGAAGACATGTCAGACAGCGCAGACAAAACTGTAAGATAGTTATCATAATTCCCTGATTGATGGTGTGTTGACGTAGAGGCTAATGTGGAACTGCTGCTCTGGATAGGTGAGAAATTTTGGGCAGTAAGATCCATGAGAGGCAGATTAACTGAAACACTTCCTCTAAATGATGAGGTAGAAGGCTGAATGGTGGTGGAAGGGTAGATTTCCAGTGAGCACACTGGCAGCTGGCTAGACAAACTGCTTGCCGAATTGCTTATGTAGTTTGGGGAGATGCTTCTTTGATTGGTCAAGGCAGGAGTTTGAGAGAATATTTCTCCAGACCCAAATGATGAAGCAAAAGATTGAAATTCAGGAGTACAGTTTGGCGGGGAGCCAGAGGAGACAGCCATCAGACTGGTGAAACTCTCTGTGTGTCTATTTTGTGTCAAAGATGAGCGCAGCTGCCTTGCTGAACCACTGTTTTCCTCACAGTGGCTGTCGTCACTGCTAAAGCCTGTAATATCATCCTTGGAAAAACATAAAAAACGATTTTCAGATATAAAAATGTTCAACAGTAAACTGAACAGTACCTGGAACCACTAGGATTCTGATTATATTTCTAACAATTACTTTTGCTGTCCCCTTCAAGTATAAGATCTGTCATTTCAATTTGCAATTTTGAAGCAGGCATACTAACGCTGCACTTGTTTATATCAGCAAAACCAATTACCTTAAAATGTTCATAGCTACAAAGCAGAAATGAAATATCTCAGAGATGACTGAAAAAATTTAATCTGCTCCAATTAAGGGTTATTAGGGAATTAATCCGATCGCCACCAAACTTGGTCAAACATGAAGTCAAGACATTGAGGATGCTAAATTGAAGAAGGCTTTTTGATATCTCGAACGGTTTGGCTGTGGCGTTCAAACAAATTCATGGCGAGAAAGGGGAAACAGGAGGTGTGTTATAACTTCTGCATACATTTACTGAGTTTGATGAAACTTCAGCTGTATGTTCATTGTAGGAGGCTGATCACATGGATTTAACTATTGTGAGTCAAAGTTATAGTGCCACCAACTGGCAGCTGCTGCAGAAAAAGTGGCGTATTCCGATGACTTTGATATAGTTATTTTACATTTACCGGGTTTAAAGGGGTCATGAACTGGCTTTTTAAAAAATGTTATATTGTTGTCTGAGGTCAACTTATAACGTTCGCTTGGTTTTTACATTCAAAAATAATAATTAATAGGCTATTTTCAACCCTAGTTTTGAGCCTAACTCAAAAACGCTCGGTTTTTATGGGCGTCTCACATTGAAGACTTGGAAGTAAACGCCCACTGCTGTGAGTGGATAACAGTTTTGCATATTATAATGAGTATCAACTCACTCGTACACATAATTATTAGATATCAAACGATCTGTAACAATGCATTACTAGCCTATCAGATTATTATTATTTTTTAAATAAAAATTTTACTCACATAAGTGTGTTCCACCATTCCCGTCGGATCCAATATAGAAGGCACAGCACCGTTTTTTATCTTGTTTTATCTTGTCTTGTTTACAAAACAAACGGACAATGTTTTACCCACATCAGCTGGAACGTCATTAAAAATAAAGTTTAACCAAGCATTCCTATTAGAATCCAGAGGAAGCCTATGCTGCGACTGTCTTCTTCCACAACCAGGCACTGCACAATATTTTGTAAACGGCATGTTTATTGCTCGGTAGCTCGATCCGGTTTGTCAACACGAGGTAGCCCTATGTTATTTAGCAATGCATGCGCGAATCGGTGGAAGGGGCTAAACTGGCCGCGTTGAAGTAGGCGTTAATCTTCTCCTGCGGGGGTGGTGTTTTATTCTCTTTGAGGTCATAGTTCCCCACTTTGAAAAACGAGTCGTTTGCTGAGCCTGGTGTCAATAAAAGCATTTATTGGACTAACAAGGACGTTTTCAGTTCTGAAACTTACAGGATATTCTTCTAATGTGGTGACCTCTTAGAGGTCAAAAGCTCAAGGAAAATTTGATTTCTCAGTTCATCACCCCTTTAAATTAACTTTGCACATTGTGCATAGTTGCCCTAAAGCCACGGGAGTGGCGGTGCCACCGGCACTGGGCTTGGGCCCATCATTGCCGCTTGCAGCTATATTTGTTATTACAATGCTCTGTAGGTCAATTCAAATGTAATGTGACTTACCAAAACTGGCTTGGATGGTCTAATGTACAGGGCTTTTGATTTACATATTTTATGTATGAGACTCGCATCCAGCTCCTGTCACCAGTACGCAGTTTGGGTGAAATCAATTTGTGGTCACATGCCATCAGAAACTCTATGCTGAAAAACATTAAAATTTCATGCACATTTCACAGCTAGAATTGACATAACCTTTAAATTCTTTATTATAATAAAATTATATTACAGGTTGGACTTGATATAACAAAGTACATTGTACACATGGTTCCCTATCGGTCAGTCACTACAACGTAGGTCATGACTGACCAATAGGAATCTCGCTAGAGAGGCCAATCTACTTCGAGTGAAACTAAAACAGGCCAATGCACATTGGCGTGCAATCATTTGCGAAGGACGCGATAGAGCCGGTCCCTCCAGCCGATATGAGGTCAGGGCACTACAGTCCCTACTTCATTGTACCCAAGAAAGGTGGTGGGTTACGACCGATCTTGGATCTGCGAGTTTTGAATCGGAGCCTCCACAAGGTACCGTTCAAAATGCTCACGCAGAGACGCATTTTCGAATGCATCCGTCCCCAAGATTGGTTTGCAGCGATCGACCTGAAGGACGCGTACTTTCATGTCTCGATTCTTCCTCGACATAGGCCGTGCTTGAACACGTTCAAAGGCAGGACAGCGGTCCCACTGAAATTTTTCAGAGGCTCCTGGGGCATATGGCAGCGGCAGCAGCGGTAACCCCGCTCGGCTTGCTTCATATGAGACCGCTTCAGCACTGGCTTCATGGCCGAGTTCCGAGATGGGCGTGGCATCACGGCACTCACCGGGTGGCAATCACACCGGCCTGCCATCAGACCTTCACCCCGTGGTCAGACCTTTCGTTCCTTCGGGCAGGAGTCCCCTTGGAACATGCTGTGGTATTCACAGATGCCTCTGCCACCGGCTGGGGTGCCACGTACAACAGGCATGCAGTGTCAGGGGTGTGGACGGCTCCCCAACTGCATTGGCACATCAATTGCCTCGAGTTGCTAGCAATACATCTCGCTCTGAGCCGCTTGAAAAGGCCGCTACGGGGCAGGGACGTACTGGTCCGCACGGACAACACTACGACCGTTGCGTACATCAACCGACAAGGTGGTCTACGCTCCCGTCGCATGTCGCAACTCGTCCGCCATCTCCTCCTCTGGAGTCAGAAGCATCTGAGGTCGCTTCGAGCCATGTATGTCCCCGGTATGCTCAACCGTGTGGCCGACGAGCTATCACGAGCTGTGCTTCCGGGAGAGTGGCGACTCCACCCCCAGGTGGTTCAGCTGATCTGGAGAGAGTTCGGAGAGGCTCAGGTAGACCTGTTTGCCTCCTCAGAGACCTCCCACTGCCAGCTGTTTTACTCCCTGACCGAGGGAACACTCGGCACGCACGCACTGGCACACAGCTGGCCCCGGGGCCTCCGCAAATATGCGTTTCCCCCAGTGAGCCTACTTGCACAAACACTGTGCAAAGTCAGGGAGGACGAGGAGTAGGTCCTTCTGGTGGCTCCCTATTGGCCCACCCGGACTTGGTTCCCGGAACTCATGCTCCTCGCGACAGTCCCTCCCTGGCCCATTCCTCTGAGGAAGGATCTTCTGACTCAGAGACGGGGCACCCTATGGCACCCGCGCCCAGACCTCTGGAAACTCCATGTCTGGTCCCTCGGGACGCGTAGGTTCTAGGTGACTTACCCCCAGAGGTACTTAACACCATCACTTCAGCACGGGCGCCGTCCGCGAGACGTGTTTACGCCCTGAAGTGGAACCTGTTCGTCGAGTGGTGTTCTTCTCGCCGAGAAGACCCCCGAAGATGTTCGATAGGGTCTGTGCTTTCCTTCTTGCAGCAGGGGTTGGAGCGTAGACTGTCCCCTTCCACCCTCAAAGTACATGCTGCCGCTATTTCTGCTTATCATGACCACATAGATGGCAAAACAGTTGGAAAGCACGACCTGGTCGTCAGGTTTCTAAGGGGGGCGAGACGATTAAATCCTCCTCGACCCCCCTCCATACCCTCTTAGGATCTTTCCCTGGTGCTTCGAGCACTTCAGGATGTTCCCTTTGAGCCTCTGCAGTCAGTAGACTTAAAGCTTCTTTCCATGAAGACTTTGCTGCTGGTTGCATTGGCCTCTGTCAAGAGGGTAGGAGACCTGCATGCATTTTCGGTCGACGAATCGTGCCTAGAGTTCGGGCCGGGTGACGGCCACGTGGTACTAAGACCCTGGCCTGGCTATGTGCCCAAGGTTCTTACCACTCCCTTCACAGACCAGGTAGTGAACCTGCAAGCGCTGCCTTTGGAGGAGGCAGACCCAGCCGTGGCTTTGCTCTGTCCCGTTCACGCCCTGCGTATGTACGTGGACAGAACTCAAAGCATCAGGACCTCAGATCAGCTCTTTGTCTGTTACGGAGGCCAGCAGAAGGGAAAGGCTGTCTCCAAGCAGAGGTTGGCCCACTGGATAGTGGATGCCATCGCCTTGGCTTACCAAGCACAAGGCGTGCCCTGCCCGCTTAGGTTGCATGCACACTCCACGAGAGGCGTTGCATCCTCTTGGGCGCTGGCACGTGGCTCCTAGCTAACAGATATCTGTAGAGCTGCGGGCTGGGCGACACCTAACACGTTCGCTAGATATTATAGCCTACATGTAGAGCCGGTCTCCTCCCGTGTTCTCACCCTAAACGGGTAGAAGCACTGAGAGGTCTGGCTCTGTCAGCTTGCTGCACCCTACTGTGCACTCTTATTGCTCCAGAGTAAAAACCTGTCGAGTCCTCAAAACCCCTCGGCCCGGACTTGGCGGAGCGTCCGGCGCCAGGCCCTTATCCGCTGAATCCTTGAGAACCGGATCTGGGCTGGGTTCCATATGTGTGACCCTACAGGGATCCCATATGTGTATATATTCCATGGCTGCTCCTATCGGAAGACCGTGTCTTTCCCTTGGGCTAAGTCACCCATTATTTCATATGCTGTACAGCCTTCGGGCTAGTCCATATGTATTTCCACATAACTCTTTGAAGAAGTGGCTTCCGCAGCGTTCCTTCCTAAACAGAAAGGGCACGCTTTCCCAGTGTTATCCAATATCTCACTGTATGAGTTTTCATGGAACAACCATGTCAAACTCTCTGTGTAGGCCTCCTCCTATTGTCCTTCCAGGCAAGAAGGTGTAGAGGCTTGCACGGGGGTGCTGGATGGGGTGCAGCAGCTGTGGCGCTTTGGTAGGGATTCCTATTGGTCAGTCATGACCTACGTTGTAGTGACTGACCGATAGGGAACGTCTCGGTTACATATGGTAACCCTCGTTCCCTGAGGGAGGGAACGGAGACGTAGGTCCCGTCGCCACATCTGCTGCCGCCCACCGGGGCGGCCAGCTTCTCAGGCTTGGCTCCCCAACAAAAAACTAACTGTGCAATGGCTCAGCTGCTCGTTAAATACCCGCGCTAACGAGGCCGCGCAGCTGATGCAAATGATTGCACGCCAATGTGCATTGGCCTGTTTTAGTTTCACTCGAAGTAGATTGGCCTCTCTAGCGAGATTCCTATTGGTCAGTCATGACCTACGTCTCCGTTCCCTCCCTCAGGGAACGAGGGTTACCATATGTAACCGAGACGTTACCTCACATCAGCAGAGAGCTTTTCTCCAAAGGCGTCCCTTATTTGTTCAGCGACAGTCCTCTGGTCCCAGGGACTCAAATCCATTCAATATATGTCCTTGTTCATGCAACTGTTGCTTTGTGCGATGCTTGACAACGACACTGCTTGATGGCTTTGGAAGGAGGATGACATCTTTGTGGAAAGTATCATGAAAATGTATTTTGGCCCTAAAAAACAATGCAGATATTATATTTTATATTTATTCATCCACAATTAAAATCTGTACTCATCAAACCATAGAACATGACAAAATTTAGGGTGATGTATTTCATACCACAGTTATTTAAAAAAAAGTTGCCGATCATTCATTTTATCATATTTTACTCAATATCTGTCGACCACTAATTTACAGTAGCATTTTCCTTTAGGTCAGTACTATTCATAATAAAAATCCATTTCAATGTCTGCTGCCATATCTTATTGGTGTTTTTCCGTGCCCTGGCACGTTGCATCCTGCTTCTCAGTGTTCACAATCACAACAAGTTCAGTCCTTTCAATATAAAAGTATTCTCCACTGACTGACTCACTCATAAAGACAGTCTTTGTCGCCATCTAATGGCAAAATAATGTAACTTTTTTTGCTGTTTACGGTCAGGGACTATTTTCTCCAGCAGAATGAAGGCTTTAAGTGATTTTACTTCATGAAAGTTACATTGATAGTTTGTGGCTTTAATGTTTGTGTTGTGTGGTAACCATTTTATAAAAGCCATAAGGTACTCGAGGCTAGTGCTGTATTGTGAATTTAATAAGTCACAGCTGAAGGGGTTAGGCTACTCTACATTGTGTCGTGCCTAACTAACGACGCGTTTCAGCCGCGACTTATTCATGATACAGCACTAAACGCTCGTAAGGCAGCCATTTAGAACTGCATTACTCTACTTTTTCATTGTGAAAATACCCCGAGAGAGCTTGAAAAACACATAAATCATATATCGTCACAATCCTGTGTTTATTATCTTCACGTTGTAGTAACTTTAATCAAAACCAGACCACCCGTTGAAAAAAAACGGCAAAATAGCCTTGTGCTATTTTCTGTCATTCGAATAATTTTTAGCGGCCTTTACTGTTTTTATTACGGACATGGTTTTTGAAAACACTATCCAACAGTGTTTACTGCGATGCCAAAGTGGGTTGCAAGCTTATCAATCGTACATTTCACGAGTTTGTGTGCATACCGTGTTAATCCTTCGCGAACTGTAACGTTATATGGTAAATCATTTGGCTTGCGACCTTATGTTTAAATTTATTAGGTAACGTTATTGTCAAGTTGTACATGTGCGTTGTTCTTACCTTTTCCTTGACTTGGAGTTCCAGTTGCCAAAGTGTTGGTGAGTCTGATATCTCAAAGAATGACGCAATCCTCCAGTTTGTCCTTGAGGTGCAGCTTGCCCTCCTGAAGCATCTACTCGTGAGCTGCCAGGCCTGAAAAGTGCCCTCATCTCACTTTCCACCGTGCTGTATGTAACGTTAGTATTACGTGCGGATGAGCCTGTCCTTGGTTGCTCAAGGGATGAGGCCAAAGATGTAACAGTTTCAGGAGATGATAAAATATGTCTTAATACTCCAATAGCTTGCTGAAGTGCACCTGCCTCATTTACCTCAGTCATGCTGATCAGGACCTGTCCCGGTGACCCCGATCGCGCCAGACCTGACTTCCGTTTCCACTATACGCCTTCCGTTTCCACTATACTCTCGCTCTCTCTCACATACATTATTCTCTTACATACACATATTTATTTCAGACATACATACATTTTCTTCTTACATACATTTATTATTTATAATATTAAATGTATACTTTGAATACATTTGCATAAGAGTAAAATGTATGTGAAAGGAGAATGTATTTGTGTAAGAGTAGAAATATATGTATGTGAAAGGAGAATGTATGTGTGTGTGAGAGTATAAATGTATGTATGTGAAAGGAGAATGTATGTGTGTGTGAGAGTATAAATGTATGTGTGTGAAAGGAGAATGTATGTGTGTGTGAGAGTATAAATGTATGTATGTGAAAGGAGAATGTATGTGTGTGAGAGTATAAATGTATGTATGTGAAAGGAGAATGTATGTGTGTGAGAGTATAAATGTATGTATGTGAAAGGAGAATGTATGTGTGTGAGAGTAGAAGAATGGATTTTGGCTTGTACGGCCCCTCATATATATGTGTATATATATATACAGTATATAGTGTATATATATATAAATAGGCTATATATAGGCTATATGAGGTGAGAAAATTTTTTTTTTTTTTTTCCACCTCATGGGAGGAGAAAGGTGCTGTGGGCAAGCGGAGCACCCGGCTAGTTGCAGTTTACCAGCTCATAACTGACAACACACTCGACGAAACTGCATCAACCTGGAAATTGTAAAATCTAAAGTCTTGCAAAGGTTCTGCGTGTGGTCCAAGTAAATACGTACTGTTGTAAGCACGTACTGGACACAGCAACGATAAGGCTGGGTCTGACTTGTCTCGAGGCAGCGCTTGCAAGTTCCCCTCTTGATCCCTAAAAGGGATTGTGGGGACTTTGGGCATATAGACCGGAGGGGGTTTCAGGATAACGTGAGAGGACAGGCCGAACTTAAGGCACATTTTGCTGACAGAGGTAGAACCTGTAGGTCTCCCACCCTCTTGACGGAAGTGAGCGAGGTCAGAAACACTGTCTTCAATGAGAGAGCCCTACGCTTGACTGACTCCAGTGGCTCAAAGTGAGCTCTCTGTAGGCCCAGCAAGACAACAGAGAGATCCCACAATGGAATAAGGGTATTCAACCTCCTGGAACTTCTAAGGAACCTGATGATCAGGTCGGGCTTCTCTAAAGACCTACCATCCAATGCGTTATGATGTGCCGCTATGCCGCATACACTTTCAGGGGTAAGGGGTACAACCAACCCTCCAACCTCTCTTGCATGAAGAAAAGCTCTCTCATGACTGCACATCTCTGTGGTCTTCCAGTCTTCATTACTTCCGCAGAGGACACATATGCCCCAGCAGCCTCTGAATTATTTTCAGTGGGACAGCTGTTTTTCCTCTGAACAATACAGGCAATTCAGCACTGACTGTGTGCGCTGGTTCATGAGATGCACAATCATAGTGACTAAGTCCAACTCCATCCCCAGAAATGAGATTCTCTGCACTGAAGAGAGCTTGCTCTTTTCCCAGTTGACCTGAAGCACCAATTGGCTGAGGTACCCGAGTACCAGGCCCCTGTGTACACACAGGTGATCTTGAGAGTGAGCTAGTATCAGTCAGTCTTTGAGATAATTGAAAAAGATGGGGGCGTTGAGAAAGCGCACTTTATCTCCCTCATCTCAGCAAAGTTCAGCCAGAGATGGCGTTCCTGGAGGCCATCTGTATCGGCCTCGCCTGGCCGTGAGCCGGTATTGTAATTTTTGTCGCTCTCAGAGCGAAGTCAATTGCCAAACGAAGTTCCCGCATCAATCCAGAATGGTCATGGCATGCAGGGTGGAGGCGGCCTGTCCAGCAGCAACCTACAGGCCCTGGACGGAAGCCAAGGACAATTCCACCAGGTGGCTGTGTTTTGCCGCCACAAATGCACCACAACTGGTGGGAAGTGGGAACACATCCCTTAAATCCTGATGTACTCTTTACATCATAAGAAGAATGGCATCTATGCTAATTTTAGTGTCTTTGTTTATCCCGAGGTTTTCCCGCAGCCTGCCGGATCCAGGCCGTATCCAAATCTGACGAAGGACCTTCGCCTGGACCCGATGACAATGCAGTGCTGAAGTGCCAACTAGCCTCTCCCTATGGAGGATCTCTTTACCACTCTACAGATAAAGCGTTGTGGGGAATTCAGTTTGCGCACCTAACCCGCGGTGATAAAATTAAATAAAATTCTGTATCAAATTTATAGGCAAGACAAGTAGGCTAGTTTGTTTAGGTATGATTTGTAGGGAATTACAAACCTGCGCACATATATTCAAACGCACATAACTATAGAATAAATTCTTAATGCACATGTAAACGCCATCAGCTTTTATCACAGGTTCGCGTTTAAAGTCTGTTCAAAGAGAACGGTGTCGTCTTAGCGGCCCCTAATTTAATAACAAATGATAATTTCAACGGAGCTGAATCAATCAAAACTAACTTTAGCTGGAAAATAACATTATTCAAGAACCGCTATGAAGCCAAAACAATCTCTGTCACCTTAAATTATATGTTTACCTCTGTAAAGCCGCTTTGAAACAATCTACATTATTAAAAGTGCTATATAAATGAAGATGACTTGACTTGACAACTGTACGTTCCACCTGAGGAACATCCATGTACCACCATCAAGGGTAGTGAGGGTGGAAGAGCCTGTGAAGCATGATCTGACAGTAAAACATCTGGCTTCCACAACTTTGTGAGCTCTTCATGCACTTTTGTGAAGAAGGCCACTGGAGCGGGGCGTGGCTGTGAGTGGTCCTCCAAGCTCAGATACCAGTCATCCAACTGAGAGCGCTCAGGAAAGAGCGGAGGATTTAATTCTAGCCCAATTCTCTCGCCAGCCCAGGCAAGCATGGCCGGAAACTCTGCGTCAATCTTAGACTGGGCCAGTGCACCCAAGGTTGAGAGTCTAGCCGAGTCCTCCATGTAGGAAGGCACTGGTCCGCCCGCCGATGCTGCTGAGGACAGCTCATCCTTATCCAGAGCCCTGTATGAGAAATCAGGTGCATCATGTAATGCATGCGTCAAACTCATCCGGAAGCTCCACCGTTCTAGCTCTTTTAGAGGAAAATTGCTCTTTTCAGATTACTGAATAGCCTAGGAGAAGCTCTTGCTACACGTGGGGTAGATATACCACTGCAATGTGCTGTAATCTTACAGCAACGAGGTGAATGAGAATGAGCGACTGTCTGTAGTGACGTGTTAGCTCGTTTTATACCCGTATTATTTATACCCAAATACTCATTGGCCTTTTCTGAAGTATCAGAGGTATTTAAGGCTCCCAAGTGCGACCCCTAGTGTCAGCATTCAACATCACGCTGTTGTGACTGACAGATAGGGAACTCAATAGTCAACTAGAAAGAAAAATATACTTTATAGAGGACAATCTTGCTAAATAGCAATTTAATTGAATAGTTTGACTCTGTTTTGTAATATTAACTACTAATGTACCAACTGACAGGGATCACTGTATAGTTTACAGCTAAATGAGAGAGATTTTTTCCTTAAAAAAAATTGGCGACACACTGCACCCGATATATATCCCAATAAATCAACATTGAATCAACATCGAAATCAAATCGAATCAAGACCTTGTAAATTGGAATCGGAATCCAATCGTGAAATGCTTGTCAATATCCAGCCCTAGTCAACAATGACAGAATTTTCTTATTTGCATGAACAATTCCTTTAAAATCTCAGCGTATCTACTTCATATGACCTGTCAACCCCCTTGCTCCTGTAACTAGGGATCCTATCAAGGGTCAATAGAGCCCCCCTCACCTTCGGCCCTCACATACACAAACTCTCCTGACACTGAGACCTCTATGGGATGGGCAAGTACCTTCGTCTCTTCAATTGGCCTCCTTTCACTCTACTCATACTAGTGTACGCCTAAATGTTGAAAATATGAACTATTCAGCAGTCTACCGGACCCCAAGCTGAGTATTTAGGAATAACTGGTGCTTTCTCTCGTTCTCATTCATCAAGCCTTGTCTTTTATTCTATCTTCCCATTTCTTCATCTGTTTTCTCTTTATCTGTTTATGAGACAACGAACAGACACTTACGGCAGGTCTGCACTGTCTTAAAGATGTTTTTAAAAGGGCCTTCTGGAAACTCTCCTTCTTCTTCCCTTCCTCTATCAGAGCTCAATCATACTTAATGCTGTCTTTCCCCTCACTCCATCCATCTCTGTCATTCTCTCTCTCTTTCTCCTTCGCTGAGCCTTTGCTGATGCACTCCTGGCCATTAATAAAAATTTTATACATAGTCAGGAAGTGCATTTGCAGCGGGAGCGGCTGGAGGCTCTCAGGCCGGCAGGAAATGAGCCTCTGGCTGGCGGCCAGCTCGGCTATTCCGAGGGGCCGTCAGCTCAGCCAATCAGAGAGTTCGGTTCACTTAATGGAATATGGATACTTCACCCCCAATCTATTAGCGACAATTACGTGGTGCGGGGACAGGGAGTGTGTGTTTGTCTGTTATGAGAGGAGTTTGGGGTATGCTATGATGGGTTGTGTATGTGTGTGTGTGTGTGTTCATATCTTCGCCCATGTCCATGTAATGGGGTGATGATGTGTAAGTATCTCCATGTGTGCATGGGACCAGGCGGCAAAAGGGGCAGCGGGGAAAGATGGAGAATGTGGAGGGGGGTGGGCATTAATTCTGATCAGATACAGATGGTGGTGTTTACGTAGCTCAGTGGTACAGAGCAGGAGGATGAGAGGGCTTGACTAGTTGTTTGGAAGAATAAGCTCCACTTAAGTGTGTGGGGTTAAGGCCAAAAAATTATACTTCAAGAAATCAGGAAGAATAGCTCACTTTGCTTTCTGGGGTGTAGTTTAAACGGACAGTTGTTGCAGATAATTTATCATTTACTCAACTTACCAAAACTATTTGGAACACAAAAGGCCATTTAAAAAAAAAAAAATTCTATACCGGTCACTCTTTTCCATGAAAGGGGTTTTAAGCTTTAAAAAGGATGCAGAAGTACCATATTTGTAATTTTAGTGATTTATTTGACCCGTGCACTCTATACCAAGTCTTCTGAATGATAAGTTGCAAAACAACGTGAAATTTTAGGACGTTAAACGGAGTTGAACTTGACAACCAACTTGGTCTGATTTGTGAACCAAGTCAATTAATCGAAAAGATTTAAAAAATGTTTAGCTCAGAAATCGCAGCCATTTGTAACCAGTGTGTCAAGGCTTCCAATGTCAGTAGCTTTGCAGGTATTTAGCAGTACAAAAACAGTTAATTACTCTGCTTGATATCGCAAACGGGAATTAGTTATCATACTATTTTAATATATTATAATCATAAACTGATTGTAGCACAAATAGTTTTACTGTTTAGTGCCCTTTGTTATTCTTCTAGTTATCTACTTATAACAGCTCAATTATTTTATGTGAACTATCCCTTTAAGCGATCTAGAAGAGGCAGGGCCGTGAGTGAGGAGTGTTTTGTAACTCAATATTACAGCTTCATCTGCAGTGGTGCTTTGACATGGGAAGTGATCTTTACACTAACACTGTCATAACAGAACACACACGCACGTTCACACAAACACTCTTTGTTTCTCTATTTATCAAACCCCAATATCAGCGTTTGTTTTATTATCTAGCCTGTTGGGTCTCTGCTTTTAATTTTCTCATTCTATCGCTCTTTTTCATATTTCAGTTTGAAACACACAAACATGCAAATCCCTCTTGTTTACACACACACACACACACACACACACACACACACACACACACACACACACACACACACACACACACACACACACACACACACACACACACACACACACACACACACACAAACACACACACAGAATACATAGTGCCGGCAGAAATGAATGACTTTGTCAGCTGTGTGCCGGTCATTAACCAGGCCATTTAACATTGATCCTTTTATGGCCCAGTACTCTCTCTCTCTCTCTCTCTCTCTCTCTCTCTCTCTCTCTCTCTCTCTCTCTCTCTCTCTCTCTCTCTCTCTCTCTCTCTCTCTCTCTCTCTCTCCCTCTCTCTCCCTCTCTCTCTCTCTCTCTCTCTCTCTCTCTCTCTCTCTCTCTCTCTCTCTCTCTCTCTCTCTCTCTCTCTCTCTCTCTCTCTCTCTCTCCCAGGCAGTATGAGTGCCATGGGCTGAGGCAGTGGCAGGCCTTGAGGGAAAATGTTCCCATCACTCTCACACACATACTGATAAAGTGAGATGAATACATGCTATTGCATCATACAGATGGGTAGAGATAAAAAAGGACTTTAGTAATTGTACGTCATAGCTATAAATGTGTCATTTTAGGAAATTTGTACTTTTTCAGGACTAATGAAAAGGATACTTATACTCAAATAAATTTAAATGGGAAACACTTAAAAAAAAGCTTATTTTTATTTAAAAAAAAAAAAAAAGATAAATTTAAATTATAAAATGTTTTGGTTCGAATAGATTCGGTTCCAATTCTCAATATAAACAATTTAAACCCAAAGTGTAACTCCAGAGGTAGGCTACTTCCACGTTATGTCACGTTATCGCTCGTAACTTCATGGCACATGCTCCGATTGTGGAAAATGGCACAGCATTATTTACAACAGATTCTCACAATTAAAATGAGTCCATAAGCATAATCCATTGCGTCGATCACGAAATATTCCATCCATCCTAACGGAGTAACGACACATTAGGGGCAAATGAATAGCTAAGTAAAATCAATACCTTTACGCTTGTAACATCAAAAAACATGCACATATCATAGAAAATGGCACATCATTACTTACAGTGCATGCTCCAAATTGAAAAGAGTCCTAAATCAACATAATCCATTGCGTTGATCATGAGATATTTCTCATGGAGGAATAATTTTAACAATGGCCATTAGGGGGTGTCAAGGGTTAAACAAAAGGCTACCTTGATTCCAAATGCTGTAACTTGATTATTTTTCGCTATCACCACAAAATTTGATCCAGATGCTGCTCACATGTAGAGGAGCTATTGCATGTCAAATAAGAAAGATGTGTATGTGTCCTGTTACCTTGGAGATACCTTCCATGTGCTATCAATAGACTGACATGGAGACATATGAATATCCTGTATATTTTATGCATTCTGTGCTTTTAACAGCAGTTTCTCAGCATGAAATGTCCAAATGTAATGATTTTTTTTCTTCTAAAAGTTTAAATGATACCTACCTTGTAACTCCAAAACTATAGCAAGGAGAGTCAAAAGTCTTTACTTGTGTGTATGCAAACTCTAAAACAACTCTAAAAATGCCTTCTGGGCTTAAAGGGTTAACTAACTATTAACTACGATTTGGTACGACCAAGGGATGTGGAATGTGCTCATGCAGAATAAGGCATTAATATGTGCTTTATAAGTACTACTAAACAGCCAATATCCTATTTGCATGCTAATAAGAAACTAGTGTGACTTAGTGTAACTAAGTGATATTATTTGAAGAATATATTTGAGCTATTTAACTAAATGAGATGAACAATTTTGGGCCATTTTTCATATAGCTTTTTTTTTTAAAAGGGCTTGCCTTTTACAATCATTCATTGTTAAAAATGTGGTTCAAATGTGAACGCCATTAACAATCAACATACAAACAACCATGTAAAGATCATATCTAATGCAAACAAACCATAAAATCAGTAGTTAAAAGTTTAATAGTTCTAGGTAAGAGGTTTGAGGACATTGATTTCAAACATTTATTAATCTTAGTCTTAGAGCCTTACATTGTCAGGCATTAAATTGTAAATTGCATTTAGTTTTATTTATTTATTTTCTTTTTATCAAATCATAAACATTGTGATGAAACGAGTTGCTTAAAAAAATTGCTAGAACTTAAACGAGAGCATCTCTTGATTTCCAGTCAGTTTCTAAAGTTTCTGTGTGTTAAATTTAATAACATACTCAAGTCTGGTATGTTTCATGAATAGTTGAATATTATAAGACCACAAATGATTGGCAAAAGTAGAATCAAATACCAGTAAACAGAACTGTTACTGCTATTTATGCAGTAAATTAACATTCATCTCATAGAACATTAGGTTATAGAGGGAGCATAAATTACACAAATTACATTGCGAACGTAGTTTATGTAGACTGATTCTTTTTTGGGGCTGAATCTGTTCTGTCATACGTTTTGAAAGTGGTTAGAATAGAGAAACCTTATTCACTCTCCTCTCTCATGCACTGTTTGGTCCTCCTAGCTATTTCCCTCTACGGGAAACCAGGAAGCACCCCTCTTCCTGCCCCATTACGCGCACACACACACACACACACACACACAACACACACACACACACACACACACACACACACACACACACACACACACACACACACACACACACACACACACACACACACACACACACACACACACACACACACACACACACACACACACACACACACACACACACACACACACACACACACACACACACAAAATGTGTCCTGTTACCTTGGAGATACCTTCCATGTGCTATCAATAGACTGACATGGAGACATATGAATATCCTGTATATTTTATGCATTCAAGTTTTGTTTGTTTTTTCATTATAATTGACATTTGTTCGTTCTTGATCATTTCACTACGATTATGATAAGACAGCTTGTTGTCTGTTGGCAATGACTGAAGTGAAGGAACATGGGCTGGGTTTCAATCTGTCATGCACTCGATTGAGACACTGAATTATTCACTGTTCTAGGATGTAACCTGCTCTAGGACAGCTGCTTGCTGGCACAAACACATCAGAATGGGTCAGTGAGTTCCCAAATGTTGAGTCTACAACCACATGAGGCTCTTTGAGTTAAAAATGGCATGTGATGTTCATATACCTCGATATTCTGTTCATGTTCACCAACTGTGACATTCTGTGAAATATCTAGGTCTTCCTTTACATATATTTATTACATATACTTTTTTCCCTATGCAGTGGCGCCAAAAATGTTCTTGGACACTCAAGACACACTTTTATTGCATTAGAAACATTATCAAACCAAGTGGTATCTGCAAACAAATGTCTTTTCACAGAACTAACTTCAATTTTCTGAGCCATTTTTTGCAATGACTTTTAATCAGCTTGTGTCAAAGTGATTTTAGTGGATGTATGAAGGCAGTTCTCCTCAAGTTCACACAGGTGTCCCAGTCATTACATGTGTTCAAAATCAGAAAGTGTCGATACCTTTTGGGTTAATTCTGAACAGGATATCTACAGTAAATGTGATATTTTCTAATGCACAGCTTCTACATACTTTTAACGATTTACTTGGTGCAAACTGCATGCAAGGGAAAGATTAGCAAGAATTAAATTGTTGATATGTCTACAGAATGTCTACTGAATTGTTTGTCTCTTTATGGCTCCATGAACATATTCCTCAATAACGTTCTTGTCAGTTATTGTGTTTCTCATCTCTCTCTCTTTCATTGTTTTCATCACCTTTCATATTGTTGACTCATATTTTCCTCCTTTATCTTTCTATCCATTTCTCACTGTGTTCTCTTTCTCTCTTTCTCTTTATCTCCTTTTCCCTTCCTCCCTCTATCCATCTTGTTAGGCTTAGCTCAGGGAATCATATAGAAGAGTTCCTGAGGGGGAGAAAATGAGAGATTGGGTTTCAGCCCGATGATGCCACTTAGCCATTAACTATCTCCAGAAAAACCAAGTGCCCCCAACCCCAACCCTCCTTAGCCCGGCCCTCCTTCCTTCTACCATTCATATCCAACCACCCCTCCTTCTCCTCCCCATACCATCTCCCTCCCTCTCTCCCTCACTGTTTCCCACCCTTCATCTCTCTCTCTCTCTCTCTCTCTCTCTCTCTCTCTCTCTCTCTCTCTCTCTCTCTCTCTCTCTCTCTCTCTCTCTCTCTCTCTCTCTCTCTCTCTCACACACATACACACAGTCTGGGAGTGAGTGGATGATCGCATGAGCAGGAAGCGCTGACCATACACAGATAGAGAGAGAAAAAGAGAGAGAGATAGACAGTCCGAGAGAGACAATCCAGCACTCACACTTTCAGCTCAAACTGAGAGACGACAAACTACAGAGCTGCTGCTGTGGTCTTTCCACACTGTTTTGTGGAAGTACTTTTGAAAAGCGAAGCTTCAGTTACTTTGCCCTGGGGACATTTTTGTTTCTTACTCAAATAAATTGGGATATTTCGTGTGACATGTTGCCCTCGTTTCTTCGTCTTACTTCTGAGTGCTCTTTGAACATGCAGTGCTCTGGCTTGATAAAGGCTGTTGGTGTTCTTCAGAGGGAATGACTGAGCACTGAGGAACCAGGATTGCTTGCACGTGTGGGACACTTGTGAAGAAGCATCAGGAGGCAGAAGAGAGAAAACTGCTCAAGAAAACATAAAGGAAAGAAAGAAAACAAGAAACAAACAAACATAAAACACTACTTTGGCGCAAAATGGATCTCCCTCCTTTTAGGGGTAAGATATTATTTTATTCTAATCTCTTTAAGTCTTAGTCTTAATCTGTTTACGTCTATTTTTTTAGCTCAAACTGTATTCTCTTGAGATTCTCTAGATCTAGTTCTCTGAATGAAATATAATCTAGTTGACAAATAATGGGAATAGAATAGCATCCGAGTGAGAGATGATCTCTGTGTGTCACGTAGTGCCCTAAACTCAAGTCCTACCCTGACCCAGCCAATGTACTGGGCTTCGGGTGTAAAGGCATGGAATTGATTGTCCTCAAGGTTGGAGATGTCAATACTACCCAGTTTGTGCTGGCAGAGGCTGATGGAGAGTTTGAAAGTGGACATGGGACAGCGCTGCACACATGTGTGCTCACAAGGGTCAATGGTGAAGTTTCTGTGTAATTGGAATTGGTTTGTGTTAAAGTTCTCAAAGTAGAGGCCGGCAAAAGGAATGTGAATTTTGTGAATGGTGCAGGTTAACAGTGAAAACTAATTAAAATGTCTCAAATTTCCTCACTGTGTCAATTCGTTTTTTATTGTCATAATAGTTGTCAATATCTATTCATATTAATCTGTTAATATTAAGAGTTACAGTTTTAGATTTACATGTTTTTCAGTGTTTTTGTGAGTGTGTGTGTGTGTTTCACTCAATAATACTATCTTTATCTTATATATTCCTCCTTTCTCTAAGTAACCCTCCCCCATTTCTCTTCTCAGTCTCTCTCTGTCTTTCTCTCTACCAAACTTGCTGGTCTGCAGTGTCTATTTCAGTCCTTCCTGGGGGTCGGATTCGGCACATCCGGAATCTCATACAGTTTATTGTCATTCAATCCCACTGTGTTCCCAGAGGGGCCTGTAGGGCAGATCCCAGGGTCCTGGTGCCTGACAACTCAAGTCCAGCCGCAGTTAAGCCTGGCCCCTAGGATCATATATATGCCCTCTGCAAGGCCCCAGCCCCTACCCCCCACGACTACCAGCTAATCAACCCTCAGTCAGCAATTGCCAATCTGCCACTCTATCTGAGTCAGAGAGAGAGAGAGCAGAAATGGAAAATGGATATCTCTAATGACAGTTAGCCTGCAGGAAGTCAGACTGGCCTGATGGCTGGCTGCAGAACTGCTGGATGCTTATCAGTGGCAGCAGGGGTCAATGAAAGGAGACTGGAGGCTTTAAAAATAGCACCACAGCATGATGTCATTGGCCAACATCCCATCAGCCCTCAAACAACAGCATCAGTACCTCATTCACCTGATGGACACACCCACCAATAGATAAACAGGCTGAACAATCTTCAGCTGTTCCAATGTTGTTCAACGACCCTTTACGGGACTACTGTTTTGCCTTTTCTCATTTGCCTGTTCTCTCCTCCCTGTTTGGAGGTTTAAAGTTTCTCCCAGTCAGTGGAGTGTGGTGACTGTTATGAATAATATGCGCTTCTCATCCTCTTCCTGCCCTGGATTGGATTACTCTGGCCAAGGATGTGTGCAAGGTAACGGGTGCAAGGAGCCCCGGGGCAGAGCCGTGAGGTACAGCTCACTCAGCACTGATACTCCCAGAGCGCAGAGGCCTGTCTTCAGGTTACCCCTTATGGCAGGCAGGGCTGAGTAAACAAGGCCACTCTCTCCCTTTCGTTTTCTCTCTCTGGCTCACTAGATGCAGCTGTTTCTCACTTGCTCTGAGCTGAATGCACAGTTCTGGGACATAAAGTGTGCCTTAACCTGGGACAGGTGTTATCTTCTTGTGCACTCACAGTCTTCCATTTTCTTTTTCTTTTTTAGATCAGATGTCTGTTGCATGTCTCTTCCCCCTAGTATAGAGGTTTAAATTTGATTAAAAAAAAGTTGGATGAGTGCTCATGTAACCTGAAAGAAAAAGAGAAATACAGACAGCCATTTGTGGTGAATGGATATGGACTTTGCTTTACTTCATTCAATGTAAGAAGTGCTATCAAGATACAAAATATCCTTTTAAATGATAAAACCATCCAGCAAAAAATAGAAGATGGAGTCTTCAGATGTGGGATCGGGAAAAAACAATACTTTGGATGAATGCTAGATTGCAGAAACAGATTTTGAACTGGTCTGAACTGATCCATTCAAGTGCTATGCCGAAGTAGTGTAGTGTAGTAACCTTCCTATTTCCCACAGCCATCACAATTTTATAAAATGTATCAGTTTCAGGAAAGTTCTTGCTCATGTAGAGTAATTATTTTAGAGGTCACAGTCAGACCTTGCAAATGAGAAGACTTGACCTGAACAGCATAATAAATATCTCAGCATACACTCACAATGCAAGTAGCCTTGAATCAACATGTCCAACGTCTATCGAATGTTCTCTAAACAACAGCCAGTAGCACTTTTGAAGGCACTCAAGTAGCAGTAATCCACAGAATTTGTTTAAGAGGAAACAATTGTGCAAGCTCCACTGTAGAGACATGATAGACCAGTCCACAGCCCTAGAACGGCCTGGTCCTGGTGTGCGGTCTGGGGCAGGTGGAGCTAAAGAGTATTCTGGGACTCAGTAGGGAGTGGTAGTGTGCTCTTTGTTGGGGGCTTAAGTGTTGGGGTGATCTGCTGGACTTCCTGATGTCAGCACCTTACCTGTTATGCCACTGTAGTGTGACTTATCGACCCTCTAGCACCTGGACTGCTGCTGCTGAGTGCGGTGGAAGAATGTTTCAGGGGCTTTTATATAGCAGGTTCTGCTCTGGTCTTCTGGTTCACAGCTTATTTTACAAATGCACTATACTCATTGACAGAGCATGGAAGTGCTTGGTGAACTCTAGTGGGAGGCAGTTTACAGTTAATGGATGGTGGCTTTCCAAACGGTCTGGCTCAAGGGAAGTAACTCATGGGATAAATGGGTATTTCATTGATGATAACTTGAGAGGAACTTTAGTGGACGGAATTAATGGTGAGCGGGCAGTTAATTAGAAAGTAGTAGTTTAGAATTTTTCTTTGTACTATTTCTCAGAGTCCAGGAAATGCATCTTTTTGAGGTGTAATTTGGGTCTGTTTTTACACAAGATCTCTGCAAATCAGTGGAAAGTTCCAAATAAACTCCAGTGTAGCCGCGAGTGATAAATGCTCCCAAGTGCCGACACACTTGAGGAAAACCACATGGAGAGAACATGTGCAAATGCTCAAACAAATATGCAACCAAAGTGCCTGACATGACACAGATGAGCTAACCCAAAACTTCCTCTCTGGCTTGCCCGCAGATGCGAGACTAAAAGTCCAATGTTGTTTTCGAACTCAGTCCCCAAATAATGAGCTCATGGAAATGAACAGCAGACCCCTTTCAACAATTAGATGGACTGATAGGACCTGACTACAGCTCTCTGCTGGGTTTGATGTAATTACTCTCCAGGACTTCTCTTTCCTCCTCTGTGTAATTTGCAAATGCATTTTGTGCTTCCGACCTGGGCCTCCTTATCTTGAGTTTCTGGCTGGGCAGTGGGAGCGGGGGAAGATGCTATCTTACTTTCTTTTTTTTCTTTTTTTTTGCGAGAGCATTCAGGGCTCTTGCCAGGAATTCAGCTGACTGTGCCCCTGATGCTTGAGGGACTGTGAGCAGACACTGCTTCTAATCACTGCTGTTGTGTATGGATTTCCGTTGCTTGTTATGTCAGAAGCAGCTCTCTTCTCATGTCCAATCTCTTCCTAGGCGGCCTAAAATGTTTGCTTTTTTCCCTATCACACATTGACTTTTTGAACAGTCTGGGAGTCTGACAAACATCAAAAAGTGGTCTTCTGTCTCTCCTTTTATCGATGGAAGAAAACAAAACCCATCGCTATCTAATCCAATGCAATCCAATGTCTTGTTTGCCTATGACGTCCAATAATGCAAGCAACATGTTTCTCAATTCCAGGATGCTGATTATTTCCATGCACATTCCAAAAGCCATGTTGTTCCTGTTTATGAAGGATAAGGCCTAACAAAAGAAGGGCTGCAGGGAGGGGCAAAAATCCACCAAGCTGCTGAGGAAGAGATACCTAAGGACACTAACACTAATTCTTTTGGGTTCCCCAGCTTCTCACAATTCATTGCTGTCAAATTCTTTGCTCTGGTTCCTTTCCCTTGTGTCAACAGCTGTGTTCTCCAGATGCTAAATTACAGTGTGATGTCAATGGCGTTATCTCTCCATCCTCTGTGTCTAATAATAACCATAGCTTTAGCCATAGACCATCTGAACTTCAACCATTTAATTTGATCTTAAATGTAACACTGATCCATTTATTTTATCTTTTCATTCTATAGGTTTATCCGATGTACCCTGATATTGGTCCGCCTTGCAGCTCAGCCCCTACCCTGGTGGCCCTGAAAGAATGGATCCAGTACCACCTTTTCGGATGGACCCTGAAAGCCTGGATCTTCAGCAGGTCCCTGTTTTGTCCATTGACCAGATCCATGCTATAAGGGCTAATAATAACTATGTGGAACCCCCTGTGGCACTGGAGCCTGCCACTCAGGTTGGTGTCTTCTATGTGCATGATGAGCGACATCCTCAGATGTCTCGCAGTCAAAGTCAGACTCAACATTCCCACTTGGCCTACTTGAGTCGTTCCAGTACTGTGAGCTCCATGTCCCGCGGCAGTGCGGCTTCGGACCAGAGACTTCTTACAGGACTAACCCCTTCTCATTCTGGTCTGGCCACTGTGGTGCGGTCCCAGCCCAAAGGTGACTTGAAACCTGACTCACTAGGCAAAGGACTGGCTGACAGTGAGGACTTAGGCCTGCATCTCTTCATCTGTGAACGTTGCGGCCACTGTAAGTGCCAGGAGTGCTGTGCCCCTCGTAATTTGCCCTCCTGCTGGACCTGTGGCCAGCGCTGCTTGTGCTCAGCTGAAAAATTCTTGGAGTACGGCACTTGCCTGTGCTGTGTGAAGGGTTTGTTCTACCACTGCTCGGCAGATAAGGAGGACAACTGTGCTGACCGACCATGCTCCTGTGCCCCGGCTCACGCCTGCTCCCGCTGGAGTGCCATGGCCTTCCTGGCTCTCTGCTTGCCTTGCCTGTGCTGCTACCCTCCTGCCAAGCTGTGCCTCACTTTATGCCAGCGTGGCTACGATCGCGCCACACGTCCAGGCTGCCGATGTAGCAACACCAACACTGTGTGCCGCAAGATCTCTGCCACCAACCCTGCACCCTTTCGTAAAACTCTGGAGAAGCCTGTATGACAGGCTGAATGAGCCTCTCATAATTCTCCTTCGAGGAGACACCTCTATTGCTGAAGCAGCCGGGAAATTCTGCTAAATGAACTGACCAACTCCAAACCAATCAGGCCTCCCTGCATCATGTTCATCATCATGTGTCCTATCAACCCCCTCCCCCTTCCCCTTCCCCTATTTGTTTTAGTAAACCCTTGTCTATTTATTTATTTATTGGACTTTCCAAGATAGAGTTGGGTAATGTGAACCATATGTAACACAGGGAGTATGCTATCAAAATAAATGCAGAGGCTGTACTAGGATCATCTAGGCATCGCTTTCAACAGAAAGTCAGCGCTGAGTGTGTCTTCTTCAGCCTTACTGAATGGAAAAACTGTAAGCAAGCTTGTTCACTCTGACTTTACGTGGATACAGGGCACTGGTTAGGGAGGAGAGCCCAACCAAAATCTGACTAAGTAAGTCAATTCTGTTTGACACCAAAAACAGGACCATTTAAAATCAGAAAATTAAGCTCACCTAAGAGGGATATGTTTCAAGAGAGGCGGTAAAAAGAGACATTGTGTGCGAATGAGTATGTAGGAAGAAGAAGGGAAAATGTGTGCATTTGTATGTGCATGTGTGTCTCAGGCCGGCATCTGCTGTCAGCAGAAGCCTCTCTTTTTATTTTTAGAGGAGCTGCTCTGAAAGATAAAGTGTCTGGTCAGGTTTCCAGCCCAGGGCAGCCTGACGCCAACCTCTCCCAAGCACTCTTACATCCTCAAATTGTTTTTTCTCAGCTGCCCATTGTACTTTCCAACTGTTGAACATCAGCGATAGCATCCCTGACCGTTTCTGCATCCAACTACGCTGTGGGACCAAACATCACAAGGGACTGTCTGTCCACCTTTGACAGTCAGGATGAGATACAAGCCATTACTTTGGACAAATCGGCCAGAAAACCTGTGGGACCATGCTTTAGGTTATCATCAGATCCGAGAAGTATCAGCAAAATGAAGCCATTGTGGTTACCCAGTTTTGCTATAAACGAGGCATGAGTATCTCTAAAGACTTTTGCCTTTCCTGAGCATCTCTGGTGTGCCCTGAATGCTTCGCAGAAAGTGAGGTTAATGGAAACTGTTGTGTCATCTGACAGGGAGAAGGGATTGTATTGTATTAAGACAAGAGCTTAGTCACCTGGCCAGAACGAGGTAGAAAACCACACTTGGGAACAAGGTGAAACAGATGCACTGGCATCCAAAACTGGGAAGCAAGATGAATGAAATCCGTTTCAAGTGTGTGTGTTCTTCCCCAAAAATGCACATCCTTGTGAGTTCCTTTGCTATATTTTTGTATGTACATAGAATTCGTATTGTATTTGTATTTTTATTCCATTTGTTTTAATCTGGTTATTATTATTACCATTACTTTCTATTACTGTTGGACATTAACCTTGTCAGAGATCTGGCTAATACTTAAGACTAACCATAATGCTGATTTTGTATTATGGAGGAGAGGTACCTTGTGCATAACACTTGTTTTGCATCGCAGTACAGTAAATTTCCATTAAATTGTGAGAATTCTCTCTTGGTCACATCTATCTATCATAAATTGCTTTTGCCCTAAGATCAGAAACAATCACTCAGAACTGATTTAAAATATTTTGTGGTGCTCAGACAAGACCACAAAGAAAAAATAGAAAAAAAGATTGGTTAAAGTCACACACAAGCTTCCAGAGCCAATCATATGTTTTTCTAACTACTTCATATTTACTGGCATGAGAGTAAATAACATGCATTACTATCAGAGTGTGTGGCAAACTTTCACAGTATGGAATATTGAGAAGATACCTCTCCTCCACAATTGCATCTCATAAGAATGGCTCTTCTAAGGAGCGTCTATGCTGTGGGGTTTCAGTGTGCAGGTACATACAATTTACAAGAATGCCTAACGGGTGCTGTCCGCAGTCTCTAAGTTAACCACTAAAAGTTCACCATGTTGTATTAGTAAGTATTGCTTTGGTACAATTGGCATCTTGTAAGTTGTAAAATAATTAAAGGAGAATATATAAATAAATATATATATAAATCTATACAAATGAATCTATTATATATATATATATATATATATATATATATATATATATATATATATATGTATGTATGTATGTATGTATGTATGTATGTATGTATGTATGTATGTATATATATATATATATATATATATATATATATATAAATTTGACACTTTTTTGTTGCTTATATTATCATAAAGCCACAGATATTTATTTAAATGGTTGCAAGAAAAGCTATGTATTTATTTTGGGTGAATGATAAAAAGACATTGAATGAAAAGACCCATGTGATGATTTCAGCTTTTTTCAAAGAGGATTGGTGGATATGGCCATATGGCCATATGGCCATTGATAATAAATAAAACGTTTTCAAATATTCTGTGTTCAAAACTTCTTCTATTTTTACATCTGTGACAATTTACAACTCTGACTGTAAATCGAATTGCTTTTGATTTGTGATGTTTAGGAATGATTATACAATAAGTACACGTATACCCACAGAATCTACATGGTTGCATCTGTAGTTTTGTGGCGTTTGACTGTTATTCTGCAGATACCTGAAGGAGTTATTAAGTGCATAAGTGATCTGTTTTGAAGAAAATGCAGTGAAGTAGCAAATACTGTGTATGCGTGGACACTGGTTTCAGTGCCGAGGGGTTCCGGACAGTCTTTGTCTGTCTCTTTACTCCACTCCCCGCACTTCTGCCTGTTTGCCTCATAAATAAGTAATCAAGGGTAGCTCGTACTAATGGCCTTGGAAAAGAGGGACTAGAGATGTGTGTGTGTGTGTGTTACTTCAGATGTGTGAGAGTGTGAGATGTGTTTGTATCACCATTTGTGCTGTTCATCACAGACACACAACCACGCCTAATTTTCCCAGAGCTTCAAAAGCATTAAGCCTGTTCCCCAACATCTTAATAGCCCACTCTCTCTCTGCTTTGTCTAAATGAGAAGACACTGCATGAATAATACAGTCTTGCCTTTATGTGTGAGTACATTCAGATGTACAGTACATACATCAGTCTGGTGTCTGCAGACATACGGTTTTTAAAAGTACAGTATTTATTTAACCCATTAAAAGGATAGTTCACCAAAAAATACAATTAATTTACTCACCCTCATGTCATTCCAAACCTGTCTGTCTGACTAAAAAATAATAACATAAGTTCCATATGTATTCCAGTATTCGTATAGTCTTCAGAAGCTACTGTGTGAGATATATTGAACCCGATCTCACGGCTAATTCGTATGAATTCATATGACCTCACTCGTACGAATATGTACAATTTTAGCTAAATCGTACATATTTTACGAGTTGACCAATTCCTATGAATTCGTATGAATTACCTAGCCCTGAACCAGCCCCCAAACCTACCTGTCACAGGGGTTTAGACAAATCTTACGAATTCGTACGAGTGAGGTCTTACGGATTCGTACAAATTAGCCACCTTTTACTTACTTGTACGAATTGGTCGTGAGATAGCGTTGGATAGATTTGTGTGAGGAACAGACTAAAATTTGTGTGAAAATTTTAACATGAAAGTTGTTTTGCATTATGGTTTTAGTCAATATATACAGTTCAATTTGGGTTGTTTCATGAAACATGTGCTCAAACAAGAGGTTATGTGCAATGACACATGGTTCATCAAGATGTGTCATGGGATACAGTGAACCAGGACTGTCAAAAGTCAGAAAAGACTTCTTCCCCTAGAAGAAACTGACTCTGGAGGGATGCTCTTTGCTTTCTTAACCTTTAACCCAGCTAATAAAGAGCAAGAAGGGATGGGGTTGGTTGATCTTCTACCATCCTGACCTCTGTAACCAGTGAATCCCCCTATAAGGGCCTTGTCTGGTGGGGACAGGCACTGTTGAGGACACTCCAGGGGGCGGGGATGGAGCTATAGAGGCTGTCAGTCAGAGCTCCATGCATGTGTCAATCACAGTGCAGCGGTGTGTGAAAATGGACCTTTTCTAAGACACCCTAATCCAAATGTAAAAACACTCCACTTAAAAGCAGCAGCATTAGGGCTTACAAATCACTAACATAATTGAGCAATATCAAAGCTCTTATTCTAAAATTAGATGTTTGAATTTATAATAGTTCAAAATCATGTGTGTTTGCAGCTCCTTCTGTTTTGCACTAGCTGTATTAGATTACATGTAAACTAGCCATTTGCCTTACTTAAGGCAAGACACTAGTGGCAAAACCATTGTTTTTTCACACACTGGTCAGTTTTGAAATTTTGGACTGGATGTATTTTCCTTCCATGTCTTCTTTCAGAGTAGTGGAAAGAAAATATACCAAATACACAATGAAGTGTTTATTTTATTCCACTTTATCTATTTGTATATGTGGATTTCAATTACAGTACATATCTTTAAAGGCCACGTTCTCAAAATGAGTTTTTGTTTGTACTGAGCCCGAAATCTCCACATCAGTAGCAGTTACAAACACCAAACTTTCCAGATGTATTCCTATCTATATTCTGAAGGTTTTTTACAGAGCAGTTTGTTCATATAATTTTTCCTGATTTACTGTATATACTTTTTTATTCTTAAAAATGTAATTTTTTTCTTAAAAGTAGTATTTTCTGATTTATGGAGTTATAAAAAAGAGATATCCAAAACCTTCTCTGTAAAAACCTTTCTCTCTAATTTGTCAACAAAAGGAAACACGAATTTGGAACCTGGAGTTATCCAATGTTCAGATTTCTGTTCTGGAGTTGGGTGGAAATTAGTGCATATTTAATTAGTCAATGTCTCACTTGTATATTTAAACACAACTTGTTATTGTAATACAAAACAATTGTCCTACAGTTTTTCCTCGCTTGCTTTGGCACATTTTTGAAACAGTCTTGATATTCTCTAACCTGTAATTATCACAACTGTCTGTTGGAACATCACGGGCCTCATTTACAAAATGCTTTGTAGAAACCATCATTTGGTCTTCCGATCATTTCTCAAATGTGTGTAATTCAGAGAACCAATGAAAACAGTGCGTACGCTCCTCTCTTCCATATGTGACATTTTTTAAATTGCAAATGATCCTGAAATTGTGCGTTAGCCTATGCACAATTTCAAGATCATTTTCAGACCTCCGCCTTGTAAACGCCACCTAATCAATGTCATGAATATATAAAAGAGCACCAGTCAATGTCCAAATGTTTTACTTGAGAATCAGCAAGACTTGCTTAGACTTCCAAATACCTTCAGTAGGCCTACTCCGAAGCTGCATCTGAAATTGCGTATTTTTTATAGAAATTCCCATCACCTGTGTTCTGTTAATTATCCCATTAGTCCCAGTTCATTTAAGCCCTGTGTTTTCCTTCAGTGTTTGTTGGTCGTCGTCCGTGTACGGTTGTGTGTTTCTAAGTCCTGGAGTTCCCTTTTCCTTTGTTCCTGTATGTTTATAGAAGTTAAGTTTGTTAATAAATTACCTAAACCGCAGTTCCTGTGTCCTCGTCTTCGGCTACCTACACCAGCCGGACACTCACGTCATGTACGTCAAATTTCGTCAGCATGTACAGCACGCAATGCCTACCAGACCCGTGAAAACATTTCTTCTTTACGTCATGCCGCTTTAAAGTTAGAGACAGAAAGCTGTTTTTGAGTGCGGTTAGTGAGTACTTTTTTTTTATTAGGCGACAGAACAAAAATGTTAATATGAACCTTTAAATTAAAATAAATTACAAAATATGTTTGTTACAACATGTATATAAGTTACTTGTCAGGTATTGTTAATGATGAATATGTTTGGGCATGGATCATGCTAGAGCAGCGCTCGTGGATGACTCATGTTCTCTCTGCGGGAACATGACCATCGCGTCACTTAGGTCGAGACTCAATGAACTCGCAAGAGTGAGAGTCCCCTCATCCATACCCCGATCTAGTGGTCCCTCGCGGGGTGCTACTTCGGTTGGTGGCCAGGGTGACCTGAGGGTTACGGTTTGGAACAAGGCGCAGACTATTTGTCCGCGACCCTAGCCCCCCTCCTCTGTGACGGTGCCAGCTAGCGAACCTCCGATTCCCGCGGGTCGACCTTCGGGTGGCCCGCGAGTTTCGGTTGAAGCTACAGAGGATGATGCTATGTCTGTAGCAGAATCACAAGATGGGTCTGAATCTTCTGGAAGTGAGGACTCAGCGCAGCTGCCACCTTCCGGTGTGCATACGGTTGTGCCTGAGTCTGATCCGGAGATGACGGCCATGCTTTCCCGAGCAGCCGCGAGCATCGGTCTAGAGTGGAGGCCTCCACCCTGTCCTGAGTGCTCGCGGCTGGACGATTGGTTTTTGGGTAAAGCCGCCCAACCCGCGTCCACGGCAAACCCCAATACTTTTCTTCCCGGACGTGCATGATGAGATCTCGAAGTCCTGGAAGACCCCCCTGTCTTCTCGGGACCGCTCGCTGGTCTCATCCGCCTTTCCTCCCCTCGATGGGGTAGCTGCCCGTGGGTACACTGGGCTTCCCCCGGTTGAACGCTCTGTTGCGATGCAACTGTGTCATCAGAGTGCTTCTTCTCGGGGCGAGACTAAGCACCCATCCAAGGCCTGTAGATTTTCGTCTACTCTGGTGGCGAAGTCTTACAGAGCGGCGGGACAGGCAGCTGCTTCTTTGCATGCGATGGCCACTCTGCAGGTCTACCAGGACCAGATGCTCAGAGACATGCACGAGGGTAGGACAGACCCAGGGCTCTTTGATGAGCTGCGCGCCGCAGCCGACCTTGCCCTCCGGGCGACGAAGGTAGCCGCGCGCTCCCTGGGCCTGGTGATGTCCACTTCGGTGGTCCAGGAACGACACCTCTGGCTGAACCTGGCCGACATGCGGGATACCGAGCGGACTCGTCTGCTCGATGCACCCCTGTCCCAGGCCGGCCTCTTCGGCGGCGCAGTTGAGGATTTCGCCCAACAGTTCTCAACTGCACAGAAACAGACCGAGGCCATTAAACATATTCTTCCCCGCCGACCCGCTGCTGCCTCGACGTCGGCCGGGCAGACGCCTCAGCCTGTTTCCCGCCGAGGGCACCCTCCTAAGGCTCCCGCCCCTCCCGCTCGGCCAAAGCAGCAGCCTTCACCCAGGCCCAGTCGCGGAGGAAGCCGTAGGAAGGCGCCACAGCCCTCTCCAGCCCCCCTCCGCCAAGCGCCGGGCCAAGCGGCGCTCCTGAGATTGGCTGCTCAGGGATGATGATTGTTTCTCAGGAGATGGTAGTCAAGTCAAGTCAAGTCAAGTGTATTTATATACCACTTCTCACAATATAAATTGCATCAAAGCAGCTTCACAATATCAATCAAATAACATAACAATGTTTGTTTCTTAGTGGAAAAAAACATCCACGTTTGGTAGGGCTGATCAATGGTATTAATGCTTGGTTAATTAATTTGAATATCCCCAACTGAGCAAGCCAAAGGCAACAGTGGCAAGGAACCGAAAAACTCCATCAAGTGACCTACTGGTGTCCTAAAACTCCATTAGGTGATCTAAGGGAGAGAAAAAAAAAAAAACCTTGGGAGAACCCAGGCTCAGTCGGGGGCCAGTTCTCCTTTGGCGTTTATGAACTACAGGCCGGATTTACAGTAACTGTAATTTGATACAGAATTTTGTTTTATTTTATCACTTCGGGGTGGGTACGCGAACCGGAATCACAACGTTTTATCTGTAGAGTGGGAAAGGGATCCTCCATAGGGAGAGGCTAGTTGGCACTTCAGCACTGCGTTGTCATCGGGTCCAGGCAAAGCTCCTAGTCAGATCTGGATACGGCCTGGATCCGGTAGGCTGCGGGAAAACCTCGGGATTAACAAAGACACTAAAATTAGCGTAGATGCCATTCTTCTTATGATGATGTAACGAGTACATCAGGATTTAAGGGTAGTGTTCCCAGTTCCGGCTGACCTAAACTATGCAGCCTAACATTGAATTATAGAAGTCTATAATATATTATGTGTATGCTAGGTCAAAGAGATGTGTTTTTAGTCTAGCTTTGAACTGACAGAGTGTGTCTGCTTCCCGGACAATGGTAGGAAGACTGTTCCAAAGTTTTGGTGCTAAATAGGAAAAGAATATACCGCCATCAGTCGATTTTGATATTCTAGGTATTATCAACTGGCCCGAATTTTGAGATCGCAATAGACGTGAAGGACTATAATGCGTTAAGAGCTCGCTCAAGTACTGCGGAGCTAAACCATTTAGTGCTTTGTAAGTAATCAACAATATTTAAAAATTTATACGATGTTTAATAGGCAGCCAATGCAGTGTTGACAGAACCGGGCTAATATGGTCATATTTCCTGGTTCTAGTGAGAACTCGAGCTGCAGCGTTTTGGACCAGCTGTAGTTTATTCATTAAGCGTGCAGGGCAACCACCCAGTAGAGCATTACAATAATCTAGTCTTGATGTCATGAACTAATTGTTCCGCATTTGTTAATGAGAGCATATGTCGTAATTTAAATATATTTTTAAGATGGAAAAATGCGGTTTTACAGATACTAGACACGTGACTTTCAAATGAAAGATTGCTATCAAAGAGCACACCCAGGTTCCTAACCGACAACGAAGACTTAATAGAGTGTAACCCACTTCAGAGTATGTACACCCTAGGTTCGTAGGAGCTGATAAGTATAGTAATAACCAAGCAACACCAAGGTAACGGTTTGAAATCTGTAAACTTTTAGTTTAACAAAATATTTCAACCACTTCACAACAATTATGTGCACACTAGCTATGTGCCCAAAATAAATTTAAAATAAAATAAAATACAATGTCCTTTTTGAAACGTTCCTTGGAAATCGTCCTTTGGAATTCCAGTGTTCAATCCAGAGTTCGAGTCAGTTAGTCAAAGGGGAATAGTCAAAGTCAAGGGTAAATAGTCGAAAGGAACAATCTCATTGGTACCAGTTCGGTGAACTGACACAATCCTACCACAGGCTTCCGGAATGCTGTGGTGGAGGTTCACGGCTCATTGGGAAGGCTCGCCATCTATGGATCAATGCTTCACTTGGTATGATTCAAGGACTGGATCCATCTGGAACTTCTGCTCGCCTCATGAAAAGACCTGACCTGTATATAGAACAGGTTCAGTTCAAAATCCATGATATTAACTAGTTCTTGAAGTGTTGTACAACATTATATTACTGTTTGAAAATATCATAACATAGTTCACATGAAGAACCAATAGCTATTTAACTATTATCGTCAGAATATACCATTTTAACCTTGTCATTACAATGAAATGAAATTATAGGAACACATTGTACTAATGAACTTTTTCTCTCTGCTGTTAATCCCTTTTTACATAGGATTTTATAGCTTTTGAATCAAAGTTATAGAAATACAGTTTTTTACTTGAAAACCATTTATCTGAATTACAGTATTTGCTTATTTAACCACTTTAAAGACTTTAAAATGATATTTTATATTCTCCTGTATGTAACTTAACCTTTAGTCATATAAATATCACAAAGTAAAATTTTACAAAAGCATATTTTTGTAATGCACGCCAACTAGTTTACATTTCTCCTTAAACCATGAAATAAAATTTAATTTTTAATGTTATATCCCTTCAATACAACAGAAAATATTTAAATAATCACTCCTTTGAGCTAGCATAGCCACCTCGTGTTTTTTTCATACACAATCATTGAACACATTAGCTTACCAAGAGAGGATTTTCAGTATGAGAAGCCAGGACAGATAAAAGTGATTTTCTGGATGGCTCTCCAACTTCTAAAACAAGGTATACAAGCATTTACATAACGAACTAAATCATATTTAACTGCCATCAAAACAGACAGGTTTTCATACCTTTTCTTTTCAGTTTTCTTTCCAACTCGTGGGAGAACCCGAAGCAGCGCTCCATCTGATTTTAACAGTGTTATTGAACGTAAGTATTTTAGCGTGCTACTTCCGGTTTCCCGCAAATTAAATGTATTTTTCAAAATAAAAGCCCCATTTCTCATAACGTAACGTATGGGTAAATAATGATAATAACTAAATACAATTTACTGTTTAACCCATTTTTAGGCGGGTTACAAGAGCATCAAGTGTTAGACAGTATTCTAGGTTATTACGTGTGGAAGTTTTTTGTCTGGGAGCAGGACCACTCCTTCCCCCGGTGGAGGGCCGGGGGAGAATCTTTTGTTCTCCACTCCCCGCTGCTCACCCACGGGTGGGTAGCACCTTAATGCGGTTAAAGAAACAAACAATCCCCTCATCCCTGAGCTCACAGAGTTCTCGGACGACACAGAGCGCCGCCCCCAAGCCGTGCTCTCCTCGTCCCCCTCTGTCCCAGAGTTGGTTGACACGGCGTGCCGTCCACGGACCGCTTCGCCCTTGTCCCGCTCTGTCGCCAGACCCCTGGCAGAGCAGGCCCCCGTGGGACGACCTTCCTGTTCCTTCCCTGGCCCCCTCTGCCAGGGCGCGATTGTTAACTGCTATGCCGTCCACGTCTGGGCCAGTTACTCCGCTTCGCTGCCCCTCAGGGGGGACGCCTGTGGTTCGCATGACCCCCCTGGTTCAGTTCCTGGGAGCCTGGCTAGAGCTTCCCCGTCTGTCCCGCTGGTTCGCCCGTACCATCAGGCTCGGCAATGCGATTCAGTTCGCACGGTCTCCTCCCCGCTACAGGGGAGTCCGCTCCACATTGGTCGGTGGCAATGCCCCCATCATGAGAGCAGAGATTGCCACCCTGCTGGCGAAGGGTGCAATAGAGACTGTCCCTCCAGCCGAGATGAGGTCCGGCTTCTACAGCCCTTACTTCATTGTCCCCAAGAAAACCGGTGGGTTACGACCGATCCTGGACTTGCGCGTGCTGAACCGCTCCCTTCACAGGATTCCGTTCAAGATGCTCATCGCCAAACGCATTTTCGAATGTGTTCGGCCCCAGGATTGGTTTGCAGAGATCGACCTGGAGGACGCCTACTTTCATGTCTCCATTCTTCCTCGACACAGACAGTTCCTCCGGTTTGCTTTCGAGGGGCAGGCATACCAGTACGTGGTCCTCCCTTTCGGGCTAGCCCTGCCTCCTCGCGTCTTCGCGAAGATCGTCGAGGCAGCCCTTGTTCCCCTTCGGGTTCACGGGGTTCGCATCCTGAACTATCTCGACGACTGGCTTATCCTAGCTCACTCTCGAGACCAGGTTTGCGAACACAGGGACCTTGTGCTCCGGCACCTAGCTCGTCTGGGCCTTCGGGTCAACTGGGAGAAGAGCAAACTTTGCCCCGTGCAGAGGATCTCCTTTCTCGGTATGGACATCGACTCGGTCGCCATGTCCGCGCAGCTTACGAGCGAGCGCGCGCAGTCACTGCTGACTTGTCTGAGACAAATTCAGGGCAAGAGTGCGGTTCCACTGAAATATTTTCAGAGGCTCCTGGGGCATATGGCATCTGCAGCCGCGGTGACGGCGCTCGGATTGCTTCATATGAGACCACTTCAGCTTTGGCTTCACGACCGAGTCCCGAGGTGGGCATGGCAACAAGGCACGCTCCGAGTATCAGTTACTCCGACCTGCCGTCAGACCTTCACCCCGTGGTCGAACCTCAGTTTTCTCAGGGCAGGTGTCCCCCTGGAACGAGTTTCCCGGCATGTTGTTGTCTCAACAGATGCCTCCACCACGGGCTGGGGCGCCATGTGCAATGGACATGCTGCCGTGGGCTCCTGGGCAGGACCCCAGCGCCTATGGCATGTCAATTGCCTCGAGTTGCTGGCAGTACGCCTTGCCCTGCACCGCTTTCGGGCGCTGCTCAAGGGTCAACACGTACTAGTCAGATCAGACAATACTGTAGCGTACATCAACCATCAAGGTGGTCTACGCTCCCGCCGTATATCGCAACTCGCTCGCCACCTCCTCTTATGGAGTCAGAAGCATCTGAGGTCGCTTCGAGGCATCTACATTCCCGGAGCCCTGAACTGTGCAGCCGACGAGCTCTCACGGCTTCAGCCCCTCCCTGGAGAATGGCGACTCCATCCACAGTCGGTTCAGCTGATTTGGGACCAGTTCGGGGACGCACAGATAGATCTGTTTGCCTCCCACGACTCGACCCATTACGACCAGTATTATTCCGCGGGGCCGCAAGTATGCGTTTCCCCCAGTGAGCCTTCTTGCGCAGGTCTTGCGCAAGGTCAAGGAGGACGAGGAGCAGGTCCTTCTGGTTGCGCCGTACTGGCCCACCCGGACTTGGTTCTCCGAACTGGTGCTCCTCGCGACAGCACCTCCTTGGCCAATTCCTCTGAGGAAGGACCTCCTTTCTCAGGGACGGGGCACCCTGTGGCATCCTCGTCCCGATCTTTGGAACCTCCACATGTGGCTCTAGGACGGGACGAGGCAGGTTTGAGTACCCTACCACCAGCGGTGGTGGCTACCATCACTTCCGCTAGAGCGTCGCCGACGAGACACGCCTATGCGTTGAAGTGGAACCTCTTCGTCAACTGGTGCTCTTCTCGCAGAGAAGACCCCCGGAGGTGTTCGGTCAGTCTCGTGCTTTCCTTCCTTCAAGATGGATTGGAGCGAAGGCTGTCTCCCTCCACCCTCAAAGTTTATGTTGCCGCTATTGCCGCTCACCATGACTTGGTGGAAGGTAAATCTTTATGGAAGCACGACCTGATCGTCAGGTTCTTGAGGGGAGCGAGGAGACTGAATCCTCCTCGCTCTCCTCTCGTTCCCTCTTGGGACCTCGCAGTGGTTCTAACTGCCCTGCAGAGTGCTCCCTTTGAGCCTCTGCAATCAGTGGAGCTTAAGTTCCTGTCAATGAAGACAGCACTCCTGGTTGCATTGGCCTCTCTCAAGAGGGTCGGGGACCTGCAAGCATTCTCCGTTGACGAAGCGTGCCTAGAATTCGGGCCGGCTTACTCTCACCTTACTGATCCTGAGACCCCGGCTTGGATATCTGCCCAAGGTTCCTACCACTCTCTTCCGGGACCAGGTGGTGAACCTGCAAGCGCTGCCCTTGGAGGAGGCAGACCCAGCATTGGCACTGCTCTGTCCAGTACGTGCGCTCCGCGGCTATGTATACAGGACGCAGTGTTTCAGGACCTCAGACCAGCTCTTTGTCTGTTATGGTGGGAAGCTGAAGGGAAAGGCTCTCTCCAAGCAGAGGTTGTCTCACTGGATAGTGGACACCATTGCTTTGGCAGCAAGGTCGACCATGCCCCTTGGTGTGACTGCCCACTCTACCCGGAGTGTGGCATCCTCTTGGGCTCAAGCGCATGGCGCCTCGCTAACAGACATCTGCAGAGCTGCAGGCTGGGCGACACCTAACACATTCACCAGATTCTACAATCTCCGAGTGGAGCCTGTGTCCTCTCATGTACTCGCTTCAACTAGCTAGTACTGGACCCGCTCAGGTGTCTTCGGTTGCTCGCCATTCCACTCCACGTACTGGATACGTGCGATATTCTCCTCAGGTGAGCTTCTCCGCAAGCCCTGAGTTCCTCCAGCACCCCTGATGCCAGCGCCAGTGTCTATTGCCTGTGCGTCGGCTAGGTGCCTCCCGTGTGCATGGTCCCTCCCCGGAGCTACCCCCACACGTGTATTTCCACTGTGAGCCTCTCTGAGCATGTGTCTTTCCCTTGGCAAGCCACCTTGCCACCCCTGAGGTTGAAATATTCCACCTGCGGCTGGACACCTCAGAATTCTCCATATGTTTCCTTCGGGTCATATGTGTATTTCCAAATGCCCCCCCCCCCCCCCCCCCCCTGGGTTGGTGTTAATTGCATATTTCCTCTAACTTTGGATATGCTTCCCAGTGTACCTTGGTATTCCTGTGTTAAATAGGAGTCCTTCGTCCTTACAAGTCTTACAAGGGCTCAGATTTACGCAGGGCACTGGAAGACAGCTGTGAAGGTGGCGTGATTAGACTGTTAACCCCATTTCGTCATCATTCCGACGTAACTCGGAGTGACCACGAAAGGGAACGTCTCGGTTACGTATGTAACCCTCGTTCCCTGAGTAGGGAACAGAGACGTTACATCTTCCTGCCACTTCCGCTGTACCGCGGGGATCGCCTGAGTTCAGTCTTGGCTCCTCAGCGAAGAAACATAACTGCATGTTGCCGGCGTCCTCCTTTTATACCCACGAGGTGGGGCGGAGTTACGTCATGCAAATTCCGCAGACCCATAGCATTTCTTTGCCATTGGCTCATTTTTTAATACTTGAAGTTGATAGGCTTTCTAAGCGAAACCCCATTTCGTCGTCATTCTGACGTAACGTCTCCGTTCCCTACTCAGGGAACGAGAGTTACATACGTAACCAAGACGTTCCTTTGTCTTTCCATTTATTGACTGACATTCAACTAAGTAATGCAATTAGCTACTTTTTTAAGGGAGTAACGCAATATTGTAATGCATTACTTTTAAAAGTAACTTTCCTCAACACTGCCAGGCCAGCGTCAGTTGCATTGCTACACTTCCATTCAAAAATCTTCTGGGAGAGTAAAATATGTCCATAGAATGCGCACTTCACAATCTCGGTGGGAGTTGTAGGTCTAATTAATTCATGCTTCAAAATCTACAGTAATTTATGAGCCAATGCTTTGCTTTTTATCATCGGGTGTGCCACACTATGGAAATATTTGTTATATACAAATGTCATATTTTTTCAACTTTTTCGTTGACACTGACTGCTTTCTATACTATACAAGAGCACTGAACTTTTTAGACAGATTTCAACAGTATAGGAAAAAATAACTAGGAAAAGTCAATACTTTATAAAAAGAAATGAACATTTGTATTCATGCAGTACAGTTCTTTTGTAGAAATGTGTTACGTGCCAACTGGAAATTATTTGACAATTGCTTGTTTATTTTTACACACTCTATTACATCTTCCCCTAATACCACCACCAGACATTCTTATCTTCCTAGCTGTTCCACGACAAGCAAACTTTTCAGTTTACATGTAACACACTTCTACAAAAATAAATGTACTGAATAAATACACATTTATTTATACAGTACTGCTGTAGCTGCCGCTGTTTAGGGTTGTGACATTCCTCCGTGTTCAAAAATGGTGGTTATTGCACTTGGAAAAACACATTTGCATGTGATAGCTCACACGATGAAAGAATGTTTAGAAGGTGTTTGACAATTTCACTGAGAATCTAAGCATTTATCATGTAGCATTGATCAGCCTTGTGCATTTAGTTATTGTCTAGACAGCTGCACTTACTCTTTTACACACGTGCCAAAACACACGCAATTTGCATAAATCAATAAGGAATTCATATCTAGTGAGAAAAACAAACTAAATGTTCAGAGATGTGAACTTATTGTTTTGAGGGAAAAAAATCGAATTCTAGAACTAAGTCAAAGTGACTGAGAAAAACTATAATGTGATTATTCAACTGGTGAAAGTATGATGATATCTATTAGTTACGTGTTCTACCTTATTCACAATGTAGTGTCTTAAATAAAAGCCGTTTTTGAATGCACGGTTACTTTCAGGACGGTGACTCCCAAAAGGTGAGACTGGTGTGTGTGCAGGCCTGAGCTGGAGCCTGAGAGGCTGGGGGAGAGCTGGAGCTGTTGACAGGTGGAGGTGTGATGGAGAAGCAGGCGCCAGAGAGAGCTGAAGGGGGCTGAAGAAGGCCACGCTGCCGGGGCAGAGCGGAGCCAGCCTACAACCCCCAATAACAGGGATTTGGGAAAGACTGGGCATCATTGGTCATACATTTGAATTCTTTAAACCATGTATACTTTTAGTTATTTTAAACTGAACTTTATTCATTTTTTTATTTATTTAATGTTTTATCTAATTTTTAATTTAATGTCATGGTGATTTTCTTTCTTCTTTTATTTTTTTTTAAATTTATTTTATTTTTTGATAATTTTGTGCTGCTCTTCTTGGCCAGGTCAGTTCTGTAAAAGAGATTTTTAATCTCAGAAGGTTTTATCTGGTTAAATAAAGGGCAAAAAAAGAGTAAAAAATAAAAAAACTTATTTATGTAAATATGTTTATTACCAATACATTTTTGGCCCTTTTTTGTACATTTTTAAAATAATATATATATATATATATATATATATATATATATATATATATATATATATATATTAAAAGCATTTAAAAATATATTTTGCCCTCCATATATTTCAATCCAAATACATTTACAAATCTCACATTTAAAGAAAAACTTTAATTGTTGTACATGAATACATGACATTTGAAATGTAAAAAAATATATAATCTTTTGCTGTATGGGTAACACCCTACGCTCCCTAGAATTGTCCAAAATGTTTCATCCTCATTTCAGTTTGTTAATGGATGGGTATGGTCCAAGAAAATTAATCTCAATTATAGACTGTCTAGACATGACTGAACGCCATGGCTGTGATAGAGTTTCTGTTGACTTGCCGAGGGCCCATCTGTGTTGTGGTGACCGGTTAGAGGTTGGCGGTGTTTGTGTTTAAGTGTATGAAGTGTGTTTTAAAGTCGGGTTGGCTGAAATCTATGTATCCTGCTGCTCTTCTGTGGCCAATGAGATGGTGGGAAAGAGGAAATTTGGGAAAGATGGGAGATTTCCTCCCAGCAAAACAAGTTCCCACCGAAACAATTTCATCATCCCCGTGGGACTCAAATCCTAAGCAGTTTCTTCGCATCATCCCTTGAGAAATATGAAATATTCAATTATTAAATAAAAATAGAGATTTTTTTGATAACAGTTTATTAAAATGTGTTCCACTCTATCTATCTATCTATCTATCTATCTATCTATCTATCTATCTATCTATCTATCTATCTATCTATCTATCTATCTATCTATCTATCTATCTATCTATCTATCTATCTATCTATCTATCTATCTATCTATCTATCTATCTATCTATCTATCTATCTATCTATCCGAGGTGGGACTGTACTCGATGAAAGGATGGCGTGGTGGAAGAGTGATGTGTGGCGGGGGAGACGGAAGAGCACAAGGGAAGAAAGAGCGAGGGAGTGGGGGAGGAGAGGAGGAGGAGGACTGTTTGCGGGCCTGCTGGGTGGCTGAGTGCAGACAGCTGGAGGAGGAGTTGATGGGAATGGTATCTGCAAGGTCAGGGGTCACTGGAGAGAGCTTTAGCACACTTCCGCTGCCGGCCCCACGGCTCTCCAGTCTCTGGAATTCTGCTCCTCCAGCTCCCACTCAAACGTGTGTTTTAAGCCACGTTTCTTCCCTTTTCACTTTATTTTCGTTTTTTTTGTCTCCCTCTCTCCATTTATTTATCTCTACCAAAAAAAAAAAAGAAAAAAAGAGTGGATTAACCATGTTTATTTGGATGTGGTACCATGATATTATTGTGTTTTTGGGGACATGTAAAAATGATTTTTCGAAGTTGTAAATAAAAGATTGTACTATGTTCAAAAATGCCATTTCAGAATGACATGTTTTAATTCAATGTGTTACTTGCTGTTTCTTTGCAATTATTACCGATTTACTAGTGTTTTTTTTTCTGAAAGTAAATCCTACACCATTTTAAGTCCTTAAAGTCATGACCACATAACCATGAATATTAATGAACCTATATTATTAACATATATAAAAAGATGGATGGATACATATAGGACAACTGTACAAAAGTATGTCAACTACTACAACTACTACTATACCATCGATGCTGCAACAGTACTTTTTCCATAAGCATTCAAAGTCTTTCTTTATTTGTACAGTCATTCCTCTCCACGCCATGGCCTACATGCATATTCCTGTGTGTGCTCCCACAGTCAATCAATGGCAGTATGGATCTACTGCTGCAGCTGTAATATAGATCTGCCCTTGCTCGATCCATGCAGTCCTGTCATTTCAACAGCGGAAACACTGAGCTCTTCTCTCTCTCCTGGTTGCCCGCATATCGAGTGGCTGTTTTTCTCTGCACTCTCTGATGGCCCTTGCTACAGCCGTGCAAAGAGGCCAAACTATGATGAGGATATCTGTTATTTGGCCCTAGCCAGGGAAGCAGCACACACTGCACTACCATTAAAGGGCATTAGTGTGTGTGTGTGAGAGAGAAAGCGAGTAAGCATATATCTATAGAAAGTTTGTGTGGCCTCTAAGGAACAAGATTTACATGCGTGTTTTTGTAACATGATTCTGTCATCATCTGTGTGTTTCTCGTTTAACCCCCCCCCCCCCACACACACACACACACACACACACGCAGGGGAATGAGCAGTGCAAAATCTCCCTGCAGATGTTCTCGATTGTGGTGATCCAATATCCTCTTGTGTTCCGCTGTCTAAAAAAAGAGGGCTGTTTTACATTTCCCCCGGGGGCAAGAAGGGAGAGATTCTCACAGCGATAGAGCTGACCCGGGTCCTTCG
The DNA here is from genome assembly GCA_030578275.1 of Meda fulgida. Taxonomy (NCBI): domain Eukaryota; kingdom Metazoa; phylum Chordata; class Actinopteri; order Cypriniformes; family Leuciscidae; genus Meda; species Meda fulgida. The sequence continues at coordinate 23,039,232 of CM060636.1, forward strand.
AGGGCGGCCCCACATTATTTTAGACTGAGTCTGGGTTTCCTTTTTTCATATGAATTTGGGAGTCATTTACTTTCAGATATGGTTGGGAAGATGTGATCAAATCTTTTTTTTCCGGTCTCTTCTTGTGATGTTTAACAAGTGCAGTCCGTACAATCAATTCATTTGATTTGCGACGAGACAGAAAAAGCAGAGACAGAAAAAAAACACAAATAGTTTTTGTTCTCAGAAAAAAGACCTATGCAACCTCATATTTTCCTCAAGTGTTTTAGAAAACATCTCAACTTCCCAAACTGCTTAGAGTCGCCAAGATTTCAATGTGAAATTAATATGAAACATTTTAATCCAAATCTTTCTAGGACTGCGGGATCCATTTGAAACATATGCTCTATACTTTTATGATATGCCACCACTAATTCTTTCATACGTTTCTGTTTTTATTTTTCCTAAATCTACTTTACATGTAGCAACATTAAACTTGATGCTTTAAAACAATATTCATTGGTTTAATATAATTTAAGCTCAACTGAGGCTGATTACCACAAAAAACGTATTTTGACTCATTTTCTCAAGTTGCAGTGAGACACTTACAAATGGAAAGTATGGGGCCAATTTTTGGAGGTTTTTTACAATAATAATTTAATATTTCATTAAAGCACTTACATTAATTCCGTTAAAATGTGTTTAGTATTTGAATTGTAAAGTTGTTCATTTTAGGGGTTTAGGTGTTATGACAGCTAAGGTGTAAAACTGGATTGCAAAATACTGTAACTTTATAGAGAAAAGTTTAGTAAGCGTTTTTCGTGCCAATGCGTATTATTTGCATCTATTGAAACAATAATTTATTTGCTTAATGGCCCCATTTTCACTAAAAGTGCCTCACTGTACCCTAGATTTTTTTTTATTTTTTTAATAAAAGGTAGAAGAAAGAACCCAGACAGCAACATAGTGTCAGCCCAGATCCGGCCCACATCTGGGCCGTGTGGAATCCACGGCTGGATCTGGGCCGACAGTATGTTGCTGTCTGGGAAAAATCTAAATAGATTTATGTGGTAATCAACATTAAGCAACAAGTGCTGTCGATCGAACTTAACCTGTATTGAACCCGGAAGTCTTTAATGAAATTAAAACTGAGACCTCAATTAACTCTGACCCAGACAGCAACATAGTATCGTGTCGGCCCAGATCCGGCCCTCATCTGGGCTGTGTGGAATACACGAGTACTAGATGTGGGCCGGATCTGTGTTGCTGTCTGGAGAGCTAAAGAACAGAATCTGAGCATCTTTTTAAATAACGGTAATGTCAATTATACATTGTTATACATCTAATATTATGGGTAATGAGATGTAATAAATGTACAGTACTTTAAACAACTGTGGTTTTAGACGTGTGATCATGCATATGAAGGCTGATGTACCAGCTGTGTGTTGGTGTGTCTAATCCTGCATGGCTGGAAGCTGGAAACAGGAAACACTGGTGCATTCTTCGCATTTTTCAAAATGCTGCAAATTGCTGAGCACATCATTTTGACCGGACATGATCACTGACCTGGGAGGTAAAGTGAGAGAGAAATCAGGAGGAATAGAGACTGATGCACATGTGGGAGAGAGAGAGAGAGAGAGAGAGAGAGAGAGAGAGAGAGAGAGAGAGAGAGAGAGAGAGAGAGAGAGAGAGAGAGAGAGAGAGAGAGAGAGAGAGAGAGAGAGAGAGAGAGAGAGAGAGAGAGAGAGAGAGAGAGAGAGAGAGAGAGAGAGCACTAAAACACTATCTGTTCCGTTCCACTCACATCAATCCATGCTTTCACATTTGTGGTCACATTTATAACCTGCAAACGGAAATATTAGTCAATCATCTAGCAGATCCGTTCAACAGGATCTCAGCTTGTAAAGATGATGCCTTTTACAAATGCATCTTGTGAAAGGATGTACCAAGCAGAGTCAAAAAAGCTTTAGTCACCAAAGCATGTTTACTCAGCTTGAACAGCACCAATAACCAGAATCTCAGTCTTAACAAGCCTGATGCGTGACTCAGACTGAGGAGAGGAAAAGCAAAGAATAGAAGCATCCAGTCCTTCCGAAAGGCAAGCGCATAAATAGGTGGCCAGCTTAAGCAGGAAGTCTCGGCCGCTGTGATGGTCAAGCCAGCCTTGGTGCTGTTTTCCTTCTCTTTGCACGTACAAAGGGGGAGGGAACACCTTTTTTTTTCCTTGCAAAAAATTAATGGTGAATTCCGACCATCCTGAAGAAAGAGCTGCTGGATAAATTATTGAGTGCATTCTATCAAATCTGAGCACTCACTCTTATTCACTGCCTTCCACTGCAGGTTAAGTGTAGGACCATTCAGTCTTTTAAAGGAAGACTCCGGGACGACAGACCACAGTACGATGAACAGATGTTCTCGATTGTAAATTATGTACGTTTCGGTAGCTGGCACATTCTACTTGAAGGTTAACACGAAAAACTCAAACCTAATATTAAAGGTGTAGTTCACCCAAAAAATGAAAGTCATTGACTTCCCTAGTAGGACAAAAAATACTATGGAAGTCAAAGGCTACAATCAACTGTCTGGTTACCAAAATTCTTTCAAATATCTTCCTTTGTGTTCAACAGAAGAGAGGAAACTCATACAGGTTTGGAACAACACGAGGTTGAGTATATGATGAGAAAAAAATCTATTTTTTTTGGCAAACTATCCCTTTAAACTATAAAATAATGAAAAACAACAAGTATTGGTCATCCATTTCTCTTGTCTTAAATCTGTTCTGTACAATCATATGTAAAATATATTACATAAAGTAGTAGCATACACAAATATAAAGGATAATGTAAAATGATATAGTATAAATCATTGTAAATATAAAATTTGACTCTAACTTACACCTATTCCATATGGCAAAGAGATTAATGATCGTTGATGTGTTGAAATACACCCGAAAGTGGTGAAACTGCTTGAAAATTATTTAAATTAACTTCTTTTTCTTTTTTTACTGGAAATAATTATTTAAAAAAACCTACGTTTCCTTTCTGCCTCAAAAACCTACAAACGACTGACAGACAAAAAAGTACAGTAAAAAAGAAAAATCACAGACCAGACTACTTAATTTAAAGGTGCAGTATGTAATATTGGCAGCTAGTGGTTGAAATAGGTACTGCAGTCCAAATTCAAAATTCACGTCACTCGTGTTGCCAGATTGAGGACGCAACAGGAATGAGCGCAATTCACAATGAGAGACATTGAGCCTTACCCTCTAAGTTGATAAGCTGATTTATCTGCGTTTTAATATGCGTTTGGTCGTGGAGCTTATTGTGGATGCCGAGGCTTTTTAGGTCAGGTAGAATCTGCGATCTTTGACCCAGTTCGTTTGCTGGCTTCCATGTACACTGTTTTATGGCAACTGGCATCCCGAGGTGTCGAAATACTATTGGGCGAACTGGCAGAGGGCGGAATCACACAGACGAAAACAAAAACAGACATTCCTACACGGAACACACATTTCAAAGAATAACTGGCTGTAGCTTCGTTTTTCAGAGAAACAGGTAAACTTAGCATGTTTCCTAAATATCTGAAACAAATTATTGTATTTTTTATGCTTCAGTCAAGTCTTTGTTTATGCTTTAGTAAAATTACATACAGCACCTTTAATGTAATTGTCAAATCATATATATATATATATATATATATATATATATATACACACACACACAGCCTATATACAATATATAATCATGTTCGATTCCTTTTGTGAAGAATTAGAATTAATTGTCTCGCTGTCAGCATTACAGAAATGAAAATGCATTGTACATTTTTTTTTACCAAATATTATTAGCATTAGCAATGTCTATTTGCTAATGCTAATTGTAAGGCATGTGGACTCTCATATTCACAGGATACTGCGGGATCATATGACTGCTTTGAAAATAAGAATGCTTCACAATTCAAACTATCTCTACGATATCTCTCCATCTTGACTGTGCAGTTGCTGTATAATCGACCTTACACTGACTCAGAGGGACACATTCATGTAGTTTTCATTTCCTCTTCCCGCTTCTCGTCTCCATTCCTGCTACCTCACACACCATTCAGGAAAGTGAAGCCCATTGCCAGGCGGGAAGAACGTCAGTGGCCGATAAAGCCATCGGGAGGAACTTGGAAAGAACATGTTTGATGTCAGCGCCAGCGTATTTTTGGGCCCGTGCGGAACAAAAGGCCTGGTATATTTAGCGGTGGTCAGGAAGCAGGCCGAGAGAAGGGCCGGGGGGTTCAACAGAGGCCTCGTCCACTTTCCCACACTTGCAGACCGGAAACAGGCGATGACAACTACTCCACCAAGAGGCCCCAGGTCGCCTGTTAGGGGAGCCATTGAGCTCAGAGGAAGGAAGAGGTTATACAGCCCTCCCCCCATCAACATCCCAGCTTTCCAAGAGTGACCTGAGCTTCCCCCAAGATGCATATTTTGTCAACACCAAATGTTTTGGGGAATATGAAGGTCCTGGTCCAGTTGCATCTGGGCAGACACGTTCAAATTTTTATAAAAGGAACATTGTGCTTCCTAGATGTGTACGTTAAGCTGTAAAAAATGCCATCACAAATAACTTGGTTTACAGTAATTCACTTCCAAACAAACACACTGTGTATTTCTCCACATCTTTTTTGGTTACATCTGTCCTACGCTCCATCTGCACATGGCCTGTGTTGTCTGACCCTGGCTTGTACTCAAGCTTGGCATACTTTAGTGGCATGCTTATCCTAGACACATTTCCTCCGCAGGAAACACAGTATTAGATTGCAGTTTTATTTATTTACTTCATTCACACAGCTTGATTGCAGAATGCTCAGGGGATGATGAAGTTTGCTAAAGCATTTCCCTTGCAATCTGTTATTGGTCTTGTTGATTAAACAGACCTTTGCCATGTATGCTTTATTTTCTGTTAATGTGTTCAGGTATTAATTTTACTTCATCTAGAGTGATGCTATAGGGTGAAGTTAGATGATTGTCATCCCATCATGAAATATCTAATTAATACTTAGCACAATCTCTCATTTCTTAAGGGCATGAATTGCTTGTCTTTGTAATTGACATGTATTTGGAATTAATGTCACTAATCATTATATTGTATCTGTTTTAGACTGTATACTCATATCTATAATTTCTCTATTATGCTACTAATAATGTTTTATCTGTAATTTCTCAAAATATTACTTTTCCCCACTAACTGTACCACAACTTATTTCTGAACTTTTAGGCTTGGTTTCACAGACAAGTCTTAGATTAAGCAAGGATTATGCCTTAGTTCAAATATGACATTTAAGTAGCTTTTATAAACGTGCCTTATAAAAAAACAAAACATTAGGCTACTGGTCTGCATCTTGAGACAAAACAATGGCATGGACATAGTTTAGGATATGTCAGTGCAAGTTGCTTTCCGTTGAACCAGCTCAAACATGCATTTTAGAGACAAGGCTAAAAAAAAGAAAAAAAAAGAGGTTGTAATGGTTAGAAATGAGCACATCAAAAACGTGACGCTGTTGCGCCTCGACCTCTGTATGTACTGTGTTTTGTCTCCATCTAGTGGTCGGTGGGCGTCTCTACACACAGCACACAGTTGGACATTTATTAAGCTTTTATATTTGCACCGAGTCACATGTGAAATGTAACGTTAAAACATAAGACACAGACACGTATTAATTTAAGAAAGATAAATAAAGGCTCAGAATAACAAGTGTTTGTCGTGAGAGCTGTGCAACAAAACATATTTAGAGCCTAATAGAGTTTGTTACCATGTTACCGACAGAAGGCAGTGTTGTTTTATTATCTATGTGTTTTCACGCGTTTGTTGTTGTTGTTGAAAAATGGCTCTGGTACTAAATCCCAGATTAAGATGATTTAATTTGATGTCCAGTCAGTAAAGCTTGTTGCTTTTCTCCCACTACTTTTAGCGCACTTTTCCAGCGAAAATACATTTTCATTATAGTTGGTATGCCCCCTTTTAATGTAAAATAGTTTGATGACTGTTTGTACGCTTTTTTGTTTAGTTTTCTTAAACTCAACAACGTTACATGGACAGTTTCCTGAGCTCATTTGAGCCAGATGTGCTCATATGTGCCAGAGACTTATGTGACTAAAAGGGTGTCTTGATACTTAACCATACCAAAATACCAACATATTACCATGGTAAATGTGGGTAATTACTGACCTTTAGGGATAACATTTTTATTGAACATTTACTCTTTTATTTTATTGTTTGTCAGTGCTAGCCTAACATCTTGTGGTTGTTTGGAGGTTTCTGCAGTTTGTTTATTTGTGTTTGATATAATTCATATGTTTTTCATATATAATTGTTAACACTTGACTAGGTGCTACAAATTGCATGGATAAACCTCTTTGTTGAAACTGTGAACTTTCCCCCTCAAACTACTGCTTTATGTCAGTTTGAAAGTTTTGTTGACATGTAGAAAGTTTCTTAAAATTACTTAAGCCATCATCTGGCCGTAGTTTGATAAAACTCACTTGCATGTCGGTCCAGGATCTACTGGCTGTTTACAGGTGAACTGTGAAAAACCTTGAAGATCAAGTGAATGCAGGCAAATGAAGAGGAGCGTAATAAAGAGGTGTCTGAAAGGCGATATCTGAGGGATTTATTTATTTTCTGATGGGGGAACGTGGGCATGAAATTGTTTAGGGAGTTTAAACGCTGGAGTATTGAGGGAGTTCAAGGCCAATAAATTTAGACAGCACAAAAGTCTGCGAGTTAAGAGCAGAGTATATTTTTATTATTAATCCTCAAAATGAATTTAATTCATTTGGGGGAGGGAGAGGGCGGTTGAGACAGAGTTGATTTTTCTTCTTTTTTTCTTTTCTTTTCCCCATTTTTCAACAGATGTAGAAATGATTGAATTCCCAGCAGACCTCATTATCTGAATCCTCCTGATGCCCAGGGAGGGCTTAAGGTCTTAAAGAAACGATTCAAACATGATTTGTATTAAAGCCAACAATCTTCCGCGCTGGAACATAAAATTACTGAGAACTTACACAGAAAAATGCGTGTGTGTGAGGGAGTTGTGTTTTTATGTGTGTGTGTTTGTGTTTGTGTTTTAGGGCGTGGAGGGTTCACTTTCAACTGTTAATTCATTTGCCCCAATGAATCTTAACTCAGATTATAACTGATTACGTCGAAAATGAAAAGTATATTGTTTTGGTCCGTTATCTTATTTTTTATGTGAAATTTTGCTGCAGGGTACATAATTTTGACATACTAGCATTAAAAAAAGCCATTGGCTGAAACCTCGCAACTTTTAGCTCATCTATTCATAAGAGCAAAAGGCTTTAGCATTAGCAGAGTTTATTAGCGGATACATATGCGGTCTTGCTAATGACTTAAAGCAGGCCTCATGGGAGCTTCCTTCTCTTCTCTGTGTTAATTAGTGCTTTGTTTGCTCTATTTATTAATAGTTCAGCTTTAACCTTACAAATCCGTCTCCGGCAGGCAGGCAAGCACCCATGCCAATTCTGTTCTTTTTTTTTTCTTTTTTTAAACGTCTCTTCTACTAGTGAAAGCAATTGACATAGTGCAAACAGCTGCACGCCACACTAAATAGATGTGACTTTAGGCTTTCGAAAAGCGATGTTTGATCTGTATTCTGTCATACTGGTTGAGACAGGCCTCAAAGGCTGGAGAGAGCAAAGAAAAGAGACATGAATGAGAGATATGTTTCTTTGTACCGACTGTGGCTTAGCTTTTGACTGGTGTGGAAAGATATTCAAGAAAATTGACAGTGATAGTGAGACACCCACAGTGAAATTGTCTAAGGGGACGACATGCCCACTAGTGCCCCACATTGGGCTCATCTAAATAGATCCCCACCGTGGGACTGGCAACCACATATCGCTACGACCAATGGGGAAGTGCAGTGCTTTGATTCTTAATATTCCTAGCAATCCAGGGCCTAGGCAGCATGTAAGGTCTCACGATCCACTTTTCCTGTTCTATCCACTTCTCTACTTCTCATGTCTTCCACTCACTGTTTCACTGAATAAAAAGCTTTGAAAAGGAAAAAAGATGGAGAGGGTGGAAAAGAGAGGAAGGATCGATGCCCCCTCTGAAAGATGCAGGGCCGAACAGGGCCCGGGCTGCATTGTGAGTCCGGCCCCTCATCAATCGATAGCGCAACTCGAAGTCAGGAGGAGGCTGAAATCCCTGGTTGAATGAAGCGCAGCTAAAAACACCAGAGGAAAAGCAGGAATGTTGAGAGGAAAGGCAATTGACAGGAAGATTGATTGATAGATAATCTAAATTCAGATTTGGGGGCAGGAAGCAGCACGTGGTGCTGGGTGTAAATGTTAACATTTGTGTAGTGAGTCTGTACTTGGGTGTTCTTGATACGTTTGTGCATATATTAAACTTGCAATTAAAGGCAGATGCCACACCAACAGATACCAAATGACTGATTCAGAGTGTTTCAGTGAAGATTTGTCCACCAGCGCAGTGTAGCAACAGCGATGGGGTAGAATAATAATAGTCAGAGCAAGACGGCAGCCCGCCTAGTGGATTATGACTTCATCTACTGCTAATGAGGGAAAGACTGCTCTTTGTTCTTCTTCAAATCAATAGACAGATCATAATAAGACCTGGCTCATTTAAAGCTTTCCAACAGGATCAGAGCAGCGTGACTTTTATGAGGACAGATCCAAGCTGTTCCACATTATCTCAGATAAGAAGGCCTGAGCAGACCTATGGGAATTGCGATTCTTTTGTATCTCCAATCATTTGCTGCCTATCAGGGCACAAGAATGTGGACAAATTATAGTACAAACATTCAATTATCCAGGAAACTTTAGAGACATTTTAGCATGTTGGAGTCTTAACGTATTTTTAATTTTTTATTTATTTTAATTTTATGGTCTGATCTTGCTTACCCTTGAGTTTTCAAATCGAGTCTTCATGAGTTAATTTCTTTCTTGTCGGATTCATTACGATTCTACTGAAAAACGCTTGTGTGACTCCATGTACGTAACATACGCTAGGCCCCGCCCACACTAGTTCATTGTACAATGTACATTAGTCTTTGAATTAGCATCTGCACCTCCCTGTGCCTGAACAAACACTTCCTCGTGCAACCCTTCCTGACTCTCCAATAGACCCGTCAATGCTTCCCCATCTCTGGGGCACTCTTCCTTGATAACCCATTAATCTGGCCAGGCATCCGAGAGCCTAGGCAAACACCATCTCTATATGGTAAACACCCTCCCCTCTCCCCCTCTCTTGCCCAGGTGGCTGGGCACGGGAGCCTGGCGCCGTGGGGTTAAATTCTTTCAGATCATGTACACATAATAGGCCTGGTTAATATTCATGACAGGGGCCAGGTACAGGGAAGGTTAAATTTGACTTACTTTTCAAAAGCGCATTACTAATGCATGATGCCAATAAGAATATTCAAAGAGGCCGGGTGACCAAAGGTTGATGAGATCCTTACCTCTCCACTGACATTTTAAACACATTACCATGTGGGTGCCCTGGCTCTCAATTGTGGGGAGAGAATAAATTGCTGGCTAATCATGGCTAACCCCCGGCCTGTCCGAGCACAGACCTGCATGATGATGTTACTGGTGAGAGGGCCACTTAAGGGTTATGTGGGTATTATTGTGGAATCTGGGTAACTGGAGAGGAAGAATTTTTTATGATGAGCAAACTGATCCTTCTTGATCGTTCCTCCAGTTAAGTGGCAAAGTCAAAACAATAATGGCAACGTTGTTTACATTAAAAGCACCACATGTATTTTAATCTCATGTACAGTAGCTAGGCTTTTGAGTACCATCATACAATCTTGTCAATTTTGCTGAAGGGGTCATGTGACACCATGTGACATTTATGGACAAGTAGATCTTAAATTGTATACAAGTCTGAGGGCATAGCAGGATATACTTTGTTCTCATGTTCTCAATATTTTTTACTTTGTATCAAGTATCCAAGTAAGTAGTCTTGTGTAGCAAGTCCTTTGCCTGGTGACATGAGGGCTGCGTCCGAGATCGCATAGTCTTTTGAGTAGGTACTTACTGTGAATAAGTAATTAAAAAGTACCTTCTATATAATATGAATGTAATCTGGACCTACTACATTCGCTATGTTGTCATTATCATGTGACCTACCAGCATCAGTTGCGTTGTTTCACTGCCATTCCCAACTCCTATCCCGTGGCCTCATGGGATAGTAAAGTGTCCATATATACACAATTTAGAATCTCGCCGGCCGTTTGGGTACTTTTTGCCTACTCTTTTATGAGTAATGTAAATTCGGACATACTTTTTTGTCACATACTCTTATTCACCTAGGGAAGAATGCAATTTTGATTGCAGCCACGGTCTGGGTTCTATAGTCACAGGAATTGGCCATGGACCACCTATTTAGGCAGGAAGATGTCGTCTGACTGACACATAAAGTGACTAATCAGAGTTTGTTTTGCTCAGTATCAAGTTTATTGACGGGTAAATATCGCTACAATGACCAACTTGCAAGCATACATCATTCATTCAAGTTCGGCATAAAGCAAGTTAAAGCAAATAATGCTGCAACAATCTGCATTAAAAAAACGAATTAATTAGTCGGAGATGTCTGTGAAGTCTAAAATGAATAAGCACCAGTTAATTCTGGTGTGAACTCTGTCAAGAGCTATTCCACTCCAGTCTATCCTGGTACACGTCTGTTTGGAGCATGTGTCCGGTCAATGCCACGACTCAATCTTCCAGTGAAAACGACAGATGCTACTTCCTTTTAATTGCAACTTTGATTGCATTGAATGCTCAGGCATGTGTCCTACAATGATAGCTAGATCTAGATTCAGAAGATTATTTATATTATTGTTGTATATCGTGATATCTTCCAAACCTAAAACTGCTCAGGGCATTCCTGTGTCCACCTGGTATTAAGAGGCATTTTGGTCGATATGATCACAAGTGGACGGGGGAGACACACATATCTGTTTACACCTAGTGTTTTAATCCGTCTTGTTTGTCCACTTTCGACCGCTTCTGTCCTGATTACTTCAAGGGGAGGGTCTATGAGCGGGTCCCTTTGCTTCGGTCAAGTTTAAATGCCGTCTGACAAGCGCGCTTCCCAATAACATGTCCCGCAATGAATACGCATTAGGTCAGTATGCGGAGAGAAGGCGGTCTTTAGTGGCTGTTAGAACTCATTCAAACACATGAGCGTTTCCACTACGAGAGCAATCTGGTTGAATGCGTTTTCGACGACCTCTGGAAGTGGTCGAAAGTGAACAAGCTCAAAACGTTTTACATCCCGTTTCCCCTTGTATTTGGAGTCATCCACTTGTGATCTGATCAACCAAAATGCATCTTAATACCAGGTGCAACAGGGCCTGTGAGCATGGTGTCTGAGGCCGACACTTCTAATAACTTATTATCTTTCAAACGTTTCAGATTGACCAGGGTTGGGTAGCATTCAGAATTGAATATTTTGGCGTTGTTTCAAATCATCATTTAAAATTTGAAACTGTGAAAAAATTGAATGGGAATTCAAGAAAGTTAACATAGCATTCTGGGAAATTAAGTGTTCTTATACTCTGTTCTATAAATGAGGTACTCATATATATAGGGGACATTTCAAACTTAATTAGCCTTTTGTCTGGCCTGTTAATCCTTCAAGACTTTTTAATCTTCATAAAATATTCAGACAAGTCTATGTCAAGCCATTGTTCTAAGCCATTGATTCTAGACAAACCCTAATTTTTATAGATAATAAATTGTGGGGAGGAAATAAATTGCTGGCCAATCATGGCTAACCCCCGGCCTTTCCGAACACAGACCTGCATGATGATTGGCCACTTAAGGGTTGTGTGGGTATTATTATGGAATCTAACAAACCCTAACTTTTAGATTAAAAAAAAATCACACTGAATTCCAGTTGTTTTATTTCTTTCTACTTTCTGTCTGTGAATGAATATTCTTGATTTCTGTTTGCTTCCTCACTTATTCCTCACGCTAGCCCTCATATTCAGGAATTTAATTTTCACAAGCAATCATAGCAAAAACAGTAACATATTAATATGAATATGTTTTCCGATAGACCAATAGAAACAACCCGCAACATGATTTTAAGATGTTCAAATTAATTCAACTCTTGCCAGTTTTGTTTGTAGTATACATAAGCCTGTGGGGTTTTTTTCAGCTTCTTTTGCATAGTTCTCTTCGAGGGAGACGGTTAATGTGGGAAGACCTCTCTCAGGGTGGACTCTTGAGGTCTTGGCGGTGAGCAATAAGTTTCTTCTCATACTAAAGAACTGACAAGCCATTGCCCTGCTTGGAAAGCAAAGACATCATAAATTATATAAAAGATTTCAGTCATTGTGCATGTGAATGAGGTAACAATGAATACATTAAATACAACAGACATTTTTCATTGAAGAAATTATTGTGTCTTGATGCTGCATATCAAACCTTCCCCCATAGTCCCGAAGTCCACATTATGGCTGTATACCAGAGTTAGTCTCTCATGGCTTGTCACAGGTTGGTCACCCGCAGGCATCTGATGGACAAAGCGATGTGTTAGATAACAAACAGAGGGCAAACTTTCATCTTTCAGACCTAATCAGTGTCAGCGGCAGCTGAAATGGAGCTGTCTGTCACCCTGAGGCACAACAGAGCTACAGTCAGGAGGTAGAGGAGCAGCACCGGGGGCTTCAGGTGACAAGCATGCATCACTGGAACTCGCAATGCCCTTTTTGCTCCAGTTGTTTTTTTCTTATCTGTTACCAACAGCACAGGCCTTCAGCACACACATTTATCTCACAATCCTGAATATAATCTAAACCTGGAGTCTAAAAAGTTACATTTTATCAAATTCTCCATCAAAGCTTACACTTCATGCTAGCATGCTGGTTTTGAGTAATATAGACTCAATTTAATGTTTTGTTTTTCTTCACCATCTTCTCTGATCAAAGTCAAGTTTTCAGGGTTATTTATTTGACACCACATTTGGCAAGGGGTGTGTTGTCCTTTCTTAAAACATGTTGCTGTGTCTCACTTTCCTTATTTGGCTTTTTGTTACTAAAAGACTGACAGTCCAGGGGCACGCCTGTATAAATGTATAAATATGATGTATTTTCCATGCACATATTGGGATTTATAAAAAATAAACGTAGCATAAATATGTGTGCACAGTCCTCAAACTCAAGACCAAGCGTACGCACTCTTTTACCGAAGTGAGCGAAATAATGAAGAAAACAGACTGATTTTAAACTGTATTCATTTTGATATACACATTTAGATCAAATATTCTACTCTCATTAATGGAGTTAAGTACTCAAATTAGGCTATATAAAGTCATTATCCAAAAGTTAAACAAAAATTTTGAAGTTAGAATTGAATTTAGAGATATGTAGTGAATACACTGCTTTTGAACACCTTTACAATGGCATGCTACCTTTTAATGTTTTAATGACAGCAAAGATTGCTATGCGCATGATAGATTTATGTCCTGAGAAAATATTTCTCGTGAGAACAATGATCAATGATGTGCAATTTCATTTGCTGGTTTGAAAAGGTCTGATGACAATACTTTTTAGTATTTATAGTCCGTATCTCAGATTTTCCTAATAGGAATATGCATATGGAAATAATATGCAGATGAGGACATGCATAGTAAAAATAGCCGTTGTAGCTCCATATATGGTGATGTCGGGGAGGAGATGGGATGGAGATACATATACGCACAATCTTCCGCTGACTGGGTTTTATAAACGCATCCTTTTATAAGTCTGAAAACTTTTGTGTGAACCCAAAATATATAGCTTTCTTGCATACGCACACTCTTAGGATGAAATCTATAAAGTTTTATACATGAGGCCCCAGGTTTTTAGGCCTTTAAAAAAATTACTAGTGGATGAATTTTTCATCTAATCTCTTTCTGTAAATGATATTATCTAAGTCCTTCCAGACCTTACTCCCAATGGGTGTCTCCTCAGACCTGGGCCCTGGTTCCTTCTTAAACGGTGGTAAATGGCTCTCGGCACAAATAATGCATAAACAGCTGTTTTGCCCAAGTAAGTTATCCTCTTAAAAGATTTAGAAGCCTCTCCCGCACACTCTCCCACTCACTCTCTCTCTCTCAGTTAATTCATCAATTTCTTATGATAGCAACAGTTCGGAGCAGCGCAAGTGTTTAAGTACCAATTAGGGGCCTGGTTCCCTTGGTCCTATTTGCCACACCTCTTCTCCTCCCCAATCTCTATTGCTCCTTCTCCCTCCCACCTTCCTCACTATCCATGTCCCTTCACTCCTCTTTCTGCCCCCACTGACCACACATCCATTCTGTCATCTTCCCATCTTCTAAGATGCCTTCTACTTAAATTATGAGGTTCGTCGTATTTTCTTTATTAACTTTTTAGTACCCTAAATTATTTATCCTTGATAATCACTGATCATAAGATTGAAATAAGAGCACATCAATCAAAATGAGTTTTATTAAAAGCTCTCTTTCCCTCAGCCAGGGACAGTGTCTCCACCCTGAGTAAACACCATGCCAAATGGTGGTGTCCTGAGCTGGCGCACCCCAATCTAAGATGAACCCACTAGACTCAGTCAGCTCAGTCTGAAACCCTAAACAGGACATTCACTTCAACCTTAAACACACAGACATATGCACACACACATATACACATCTTGTAATAAACAGGCCAGAGACAGATGGTGTTCATCTCTCTCATGTTGGAAGATCTTAAGTTGTATCCCTTGAGGTAGAGCTTGACAGCCATATCTGGGTTTATAATTAGCCTGTAACTGATTGGTCATCACTTTTAATTCTGATGTCTTGCCACTTCTTGGAAAGCGGTTCAAACTGGATTTGAGAGTCTTCATGATTGAGAAAAGGGCTGGACACATATTCTATAGTACCATATTCTTGTACAGTAGGGTGTCTTTTCATACAAGGCCAGGCCGAAGCGTAGGCAAGTCTGACTCCTGAAGAAAGGAATAAAACAGATGGTAACAGCCTAAGAAAGCACTTGAGAGAAAAATCTTTTGGGACATAGTCTGAATTCATAACTTTAACATATGGGGCATGTGACATTCTAGGCAGGAATACAGTCTTCGTATGTGTAATAAATTTGCATACATTTGATTTTCATTTTGTTTCTGCAGATTTCTTTGAGTTGTCTTTTCAGTGTTTTAAGAACAGCTACAGTTCTCACATTTCATTCTGTTCTTTTGAATTTTTCTGGCAGTCATTGATAAATTGTTGAAGCAATATAAAAGAATATAACTTGAAAAACTTGTGGATCCTGGACAAGCCCCCAATTTATGTTACAACCCAGGATTATTTCAATGTATTGGAGCTTACAGAGTCGTAGCTCTAAACATACTTTAATAGACATACTGTAAGTAATGCTCATACAGGATCTTGGTTCTTTCAATTGCGTGTCAAATTTTGTGAAATTAGGTCAGGAATCTAAAAGCAGAAGAAAACACCACACAATTTGACACACAATTACCCACAAGAGCACCATATCAGATGCAATGGCATATCAGGATATTTATACTGTCCTCCATAAGTTTCTCAGTTACAGCTATAGGCCTATGTTTCCTGCCACAAGTTCTCTGCCCCCTTCTTAAAAACTTTGTCTTCTTATATTTCTTTATGATTATTTCATTTTCCCTCACTTTGATCTGAGTTGCATGCCAAGGGACACCATTTTTTACACGTTCAAAGATGTTTTGGAGCCAACTAACTTTTTCTGTTTTCTGTTTCTCTACCCCTCCCACCTCCTCTTTTCCTGAATGGCAGGAGAGAGGGGCTTTATTCTGATTTGACACCACTAGTCGGGCATGTTTTTTTTTTTTTTTTTTGCTGACGTTCCACATCAGAATTGCACTCTGAAGAGGAATAAAAGATCATCTTTGAGAGTCTCCCAAGATTCCCAGCGCCCTTTCAAGATGCGCTTCTCGATTCATTTACTTGCCTTTCATGTTAAAAATTCGGTTTCATTATGGCAATTAGCTACTTTATCTCCATGCCAATTATTGCATTAAAATAACCATCCTTCTCATCTGAACCTTGAACCCGTCTTTTTTTTTTGGTTTTCTCTAATTGATTCTTCTGGATAGCACTGTTTCCTTATTGCTGTGTATGGTGATTTGTTCTTCCTCATTTGAAGAGCATTTGCTTGCTCATTAATGGTAGCTTGTTAAATTCCAGGATTGTGGTTGCACCATGAAATTCCCACTACTGCCAAATCAGTATTGCGGTCATGTTAAGTAATTTGTCAAACATGCCAGATAATGGGCTGTACCACGGAGCCATGGCACAAATAAACTCCTGTCCTTTGTTGCATGCTTCATGCTTTGTTCGAAAGATAGTTTTTCATAAAAAGAAAGAATGAAAGAAAGACAGAAAGAAAGAGCAAAAATATGATGTGTGTGTGTGTTGCATGCATGATTTATGAGGTCCACGGAGAAAGGGAGCGTGGAGAAAGAGAAACAGAGGAGGAGACAGCTTCAAAGGGGAACGCTGTTGATTTTCTGCTCCGTCCAGAGATCCGGGAGGTCGGGCAGAAGGGGAGCCCAGGGGAAAGGCTCCTTGGTGGTTCATTCGTCTCTCTCGCACCCCCAGCCCCCACCGCCCCCGATATCCAGAGATTCCTGCACCCCCCTGATCTGTGCCCTGCGGCAGCCAGGGTCAGCCTCTGGCTCCCTCTAATGAAGCCCCCGGCCCCCTTGCCTGCAGACTGAGTGGCATGTGTTCGTTTCACCTCCTACTCGACACATCCCTGTGCGCCTACTGAAGCCCGGCACATCGAACTCTACACGCACGTACACACCAGCCACCCAAGCCTTTGATTTGGACTTCTCCAAACAGACATAACCATTTCCAATCCACCTTCAGTCACAATGCCCCATTGTATGCCATTTCAGGCAGCTGAGTTAATAGAAAATAATTTGGAGATGATTGTAGGTACCTTCTTTTCATTTACCATAGCTTTTAAAAACATGATTGTCACTTATTGATTGATCCTTTTCACTTGGAATTATGTATTTACACAGTGAAGAAACCAGGATTATTGGCTCCATTACATAAGGAACAGTTTCTTTTTTTCTAAATTTCTGTGACATTTGATAACTGAAATCATTTAAAAATGGGAACCTTTTTGACTTTAACTTTTATCTTTGTAAGTTTTAATATGACCATCCCTCCTTTGCTTTCTCATTAAAAAGCAAATTGGAAGAAAAAGCTTCTGGGAGGCTTAGGAGCCTTGGCGGCTAGTTAAATTAGCAGCTAAATTAAAACTTGATTATTCCCATGGTATATGGTGTAAATATATTTACATACTACTATTTTTTTTTTTAAAACAAGGCAGTCTTTTTCCTGGGGTTCTTTTCTGCCGTGGAAAGGATGTTCTTCAAGGCCATGTCTTGAGGGGATCGCCTGGAGGACGGAGATCTTTAACTCACTGCTAATTGCATTAATCTAAACACTTTCAAAGTACTTCTGATGAGGATAATTGTGTCTCAAGCTCCTCTCTTTTTTCCACAGTTCCTCGAAAGGGGACAGTGCTTACGGAGACACAAGCAGCAAAGTCTTTCAAAGGGAATTCAAGCGACCCTCCTGCCGCTGTCTGACGGAAGATGTCTCTTTGGGA
Source organism: Meda fulgida (assembly GCA_030578275.1). Lineage (NCBI taxonomy): Eukaryota > Metazoa > Chordata > Actinopteri > Cypriniformes > Leuciscidae > Meda > Meda fulgida. The sequence continues at coordinate 23,056,872 of CM060636.1, forward strand.
CTGGGGTACGGCTGTGCATTTTGATAATGCTGTTGTTGTGGATTCATTCTTTAGTGTTAAGGATTGAATACAGTTGGGACCTGCATATTAACAGTTATTGTTGTGGCTGATGGGTTGGATGAAAAGTTAACATTACAGTTGGTGTAGATTCAGAACTGAAGTTCAGGTGATACAGTCCAGTCAAGGGTTATTGATGTGGCCAGTGTTGTGAGAATAACAGTAGCTGGCATAATAGATACCATTCCTTTATTCAGATTTTGACTTTTCAAATCCATGTGCTTCTTAAAGGAATTTAATGGGTTTATGTAATGGAATTATTACTTATTAATAATTACTTATACTAGACTTGGGACTTATATACCCCAGTTTCTAAAAAATAAAATAAAATAAAAAATAAACAAACAAATGTGTTCACAGTTTTTTAGTTGCAATGGATGAAAATCAATTAATCTTGATTTATAATAGATGTGGGCAATGGTTGCACACTTTTGAATTTTAATCGAATTGTTGTTGTCGCACCTGACTTGTCGATTAAAAGCTATTTTATTTACACAAAACACAAGCTAAACTTCTAGTCTATAAAAAGTATGTAACAAATAAGAACGTCTCGGTTACGTATGTAACCCTCGTTCCCTGAGTAGGGAACGGAGACGTTACGTCGGATGACGACGAATGGGGTTTCGCTTAGAAAGCCTGTCAGCTTCGAGTATTACAAAACGAGCCAATGGCAAAGAAATGCCATGGGTCTGCGGAATTTGCATAACGTAACTCCGCCCCACCTCGTGGGTATAAAAGGAGGACGCTGGCAACATGCAGTTATGTTTTATCGCTGAGGAGCCAAGACTGAACTCGGGCGATCCCCGCGAACAGCGGAAGTGGCAGGAAGACGTAACGTCTCCGTTCCCTACTCAGGGAACGAGGGTTACATACGTAACCGAGACGTTCCCTTTCGTTGTCACTCCGAGTTACGTCGGATGACGACGAATGGGGTTACCAGTCAAATCACGCCACCTTCACAGCTGTCTTCCAGCGCCCTGCGAAAAATCTGAGCCCTCGGGATCTTAGGACGAAGGACTCCTACTTAACACAGGAATACCAAGGTACACTGGGAAGCATATCCCAAGCTTTTAAGGGGAAATATGCAATTATCACCAACCCAGTGGGGGGGGGCATTTGAAAATACACATATGACCTGATAGTAACATATGGAGAAACTCTGAGGTGTCCAACCGCAGGTGAAATATTTCAACCTCAGGGGTGGCAAGGTGGCTTGCCGAGGGAAAGACACATGCTCAAAGAGGCTTACAGTGGAAATACACATGTGGGGGTAGCTCAGGGGAGGTACCATGCACACGGAGGCACCTAGCCGACGCCCAGGCAATAGACACTGGCGCTAGCATCAGGGGTGCTGGAGGAACTCAGGGCTTTCGGAGAAGCTCACCTGAGCAGAATATCGCACGTATCCAGTCCGCGGAGTGGAATGGCGAGCAAGCGAAGACACCTGAGCGGGTCCGGAACTAGCTGTTTGAAGCGAGAACACGAGAGGACACTGGCTCCACTCGGAGATTATAGAATCTGGCGAATGTGTTCGGTGTCGCCCAGCCTGCAGCTCTGCAGATGTCTGCCAGCGAGGCGCCATGCGCCAGCGCCCAGGAGGATGCCACACTCCGGGTGGAGTGGGCGGTCACACCAAGGGGGCACGGTCGACCTTGCTGCTGGTAAGCCAAAGCAATGGTGTCCACGATCCAGTGAGACAACCTCTGCTTTGAGAGAGCCTTTCCCTTCAGCTTCCCACCATAACAGACAAAGAGCTGGTCTGAGGTCCTGAAACACTGCGTCCTGTCTACATAGGCGCGAAGAGCGCGTACTGGACAGAGCAGTGCCAAGGCTGGGTCTGCCTCCTCCGAGGGCAGCGCTTGCAGGTTCACCACCTGGTCCCGGAAGGGAGTGGTAGGAACCTTGGGCACATATCCAGGCCGGGGTCTCAGGATCACGTGAGAACCGGCCGGCCCGAACTCTAGGCACGCTTCGTCAACGGAGAATGCGTGCAGGTCCCCGACCCTCTTGAGAGAAGCCAATGCAATCAGGAGCGCTGTCTTCATCGACAGGAACTTAAGCTCCACTGATTGCAAAGGCTCAAAGGGAGCACTCCGCAGGGCACTTAGAACCACTGAGAGGTCCCAAGAGGGAACGAGAGGAGAGCGAGGAGGATTCAGTCTCCTCGCCCCCCTCAGGAACCTGACGATCAGGTCGTGCTTCCCTATGGACTTACCTTCCACTAAGTCGTGGTGAGCGGCAATAGCGGCAACATAAACTTTGAGGGTGGAGGGAGACAGCCTTCGCTCCAACCCATCTTGAAGGAAGGAAAGCACGAGACTGATCGAACAACTCCGGGGATCTTCTCGGCGAGAAGAGCACCAATTGACGAATAGGTTCCACTTCAACGCGTAGGCATGTCTCGTGGACGACGCTCTAGCGGAAGTGATGGTAGCCACCACCGCAGGTGGTAGGGTACTCAAACCTGTCTCGTCCCGTCGAGGAGCCACACGTGGAGGTTCCACAGATCGGGACGAGGGTGCCATAGAATGCCCCGTCCCTGAGAAAGGAGGTCCTTCCTCAGAGGAATTGGCCAAGGAGGTGCTGTCGCGAGGAGCACTAGTTCGGGGAACCAAGTCCGGGTGGGCCAGTACGGCGCGACCAAAAGGACTTGCTCCTCGTCCTCCCTGACCTTGCGCAGGAGCTGCGCAAGAAGGCTCACTGGGGGAAACGCATACTTGCGGCCCCGCGGCCAGCTGTGCGCCAGTGCATCCGTGCCGAGCGTGCCCTCGGTCAGAGAATAAAACTGGGCGCAATGGGATGAGTCGCGGGAGGCAAACAGATCTATCTGTGCGTCGCCAAACTGGTCCCAAATCAGCTGGACCGACTGGGGATGGAGTCGCCATTCTCCAGGGAGGGGCTGAAGCCGTGACAGCTCGTCGGCAGCACGGTTCAGGGCTCCGGGAATGTGAATAGCACGAAGGGACCTCAGATGCTTCTGACTCCATAGGAGGAGGTGGCGAGCGAGTTGCGACATACGGCGGGAGCGTAGACCACCTTGATGGTTGATGTACGCTACTGTGGCGGTATTGTCTGATCGGACTAGTACGTGTTGACCCATGAGCAGCGCTCGGAAGCGGTGCAGAGCAAGGCGTACTGCCAGCAACTCGAGGCAATTCACATGCCATAGGCGGCAGGGTCCTGTCCAGGAGCCCGCGGCAGCATGACCATTGCACATGGCGCCCCAGCCCGTGGTGGAGGCATCTGTTGATACAACAACATGCCTCGACGCTCGTTCCAGGGGGACACCAGCCCTGAGAAAACTGAGGTTCAACCACGGGGTGAAGGTCTGACGGCAGCTCGAAGTCACTGGAACTCGGAGCTTGCCTTGTTGCCATGCCCACCTCGGGACTCGGTCGCGAAGCCAAAGCTGAAGCGGTCTCATATGAAGCAATCCGAGCGGCGTGACCGCGGCTGCAGATGCCATATGCCCCAGGAGCCTCTGAAAAAGTTTCAGTGGAACCGCTTTCTTGCCCTGTATTTGTCTCAGACAAGTCAGCAGTGACTGCGCGCGCTCGCTCGTAAGCTGCGCGGACATGGCGACCGAGTCGATGTCCATACCGAGAAAAGAGATCCTCTGCACGGGGCAAAGTTTGCTCTTCTCCCAGTTGACCCGAAGGCCCAGACGGGCTAAGTGCCGGAGCACAAGGTCCCTGTGTTCGCAAACCTGGTCTCGAGAGTGAGCTATAATCAGCCAGTCGTCGAGATAGTTCAGGATGCGAACCCCGTGAACCCGAAGGGGAACAAGGGCTGCCTCGACGACCTTCGTGAAGACGCGAGGGGACAGGGCCAGCCCGAACGGGAGAACCGCGTACTGATATGCCTGTCCCTCGAAAGCAAACCGGAGGAACGGTCTGTGACGAGGGAGAATGGAGACATGAAAGTAGGCGTCCTTCAGGTCGATCGCTGCAAACCAATCCTGGGGCCGCACACACTCGAAAATGCGTTTGGCGGTGAGCATTTTGAACGGCATCCTGTAAAGGGAGCGATTCAATACTCGCAGGTCCAGGATCGGTCGTAACCCACCGGTTTTCTTGGGGACAATGAAGTAAGGGCTGTAGAAGCCGGACCTCATCTCGGCTGGAGGGACAGTCTCGATTGCACCCTTCGCCAGCAGAGTGGCAATCTCTGCTCGCATGATCGGGGCGTTGCCACCGACCAAAGTGGAGCGGACTCCCCTGTATCGGGGAGGAGACCGTGCGAACTGAATCGCATAGCCGAACCGGATGGTGCGGGCGACCCAGCGGGACAGTTGGGGAAGCTCTAGCCAGGCTTCCAGGAACTGTACCAGCGGGGTCATGCGGACCACCGGCGTCCCCCCGGAGGGGCAGCGAAGCGGAGTAACTGGCCCGGACGTGGACGGCATAGCGATCCGGTGTGGGGGCGCAGTTAAGCTCCGCGCCCTGACAGAGGAGGCCAGGGAAGGACCAGCGTTCCACGGGGGCCTGCTCTGCCAGGGGTCTGGCGACAGAGTGGGACAGGGACGAAACGGCCCGTGGGCGGCACGCCGTGTCAACCGACTCTGGGACAGAGGGGGACGAGGAGAGCACGGCTGGTGGGCGGCGCTCTGGGTCGTCCGAGAACTCTGTGTGCTCAGGGATGAGAGGTTTGTTTCTGTCTTTAACCACATTAGGGTGCTGCCCACCCGTGGGTGAGCAGCGGGGAGTGGAGAACAAAGGATTCTCCCCCGGCCCTCCACCGGGGGAAGGAGTGGCCCTGCTACCATCTCCTGTGAAACAGACATCATCCCTGAGCAGCCCGTCTCAGGAGCGCCGCTTAACCCGGCGCTTGGCGGGGGGCGGGGCTGGAGAGGGCTGGGGCGCCTTCCTGCGGCTTCCTCCGCGCGTCGGCCCGGGTGGAGGCTGCTGCTTGGGCTTAGCGGGAGGGGCGGGAGCTTTAGGAGGGCGCCCTCGGCGGGAAGCAGGCTGAGGCGTCTGCCCGACCGACGACGAGGCAGCAGCGGGTCGGCGGGGCAGAATATGTTTAATGGCCTCAGTCTGCTTCTGTGCAGTTGAAAACTGTTGGGCAAAATCTTCAACTGCGCCGCCGAAGAGGCCGGCCTGGGACAGGGGCGCATCGAGCAGACGAGTCCGCTCGGAATCCCGCATGTCAGCCAGGTTCAGCCACAGGTGTCTCTCCTGGACCACCGCGGTGGACATCACCAGACCCAGGGAGCGTGAGGCTACCTTCGTCGCCCGGAGAGCGAGGTCGGTTGCGGCACGCAGCTCATTGAAGAGCCCTGGGTCTGCCCTGCCCTCGTGCATGTTTCTGAGCATCTGCGCCTGGTAGACCTGCAGAGTGGCCATAGCATGCAAAGAGGTAGCCGCCTGTCCCGCCGCTCTGTAAGACTTCGCCACCAGGGTAGACGAAAATCTACAGGCCTTGGATGGGTGCTTAGGCTCGCCCCGAGAAGAAGCACTCTGAGGACACAGTTGCATCGCAACAGAGCGTTCAACCGGGGGAAGCCCAGTGTACCCACGGGCGGCCGCCTCATCGAGGGGAGGAAAGGCGGATGGGATCAGCGAGCGGTCCCGAGAAGACAGGGGGGTCTTCCAGGACTTCGAGATCTCATCATGCACGTCCGGGAAGAATGGTATTGGGGTTTGCCGTGGACCACGGGGGTCGGCGGCCTTACCCAAAAACCAATCGTCCAGCCGCGAGCGCTCGGGACAGGGTGGAGGCCTCCACTCTAAACCAATGCTCGCGGCTGCCCGGGAAAGCATGGCCGTCATTTCCGGATCCGAATCAGGCACAGCCATATGCACACCGGAAGGTGGCAGCTGCGCTGAATCTTCACTTCCGGAAGAATCAAGCCCACCTTGTGATGCTGCTACAGACATGGCATCTTCCTCTGTAGCTTCAACCGAAACCCGCGGGGCACCCGAAGGTCCCGCGAGAATCGGAGGCTCACTAGCGGGCACCGTCACTGAGGAGGGGGGCTGGGGTCGCGGACACATAGTCGGCGCCTGGTTCCAGACCGTTACCCTCAGGTCACCCTGGCCACCAGCCGAAGTAGTACTCCTCGGGGGAGCACTAGATCGGGGTGTGGATGAGGGGACTCTCACTCTTGCGAGTTCACTGAGTCTCGACCTTAGTGACGCGATGGTCATGTTCCCGCAGAGAGAACATGACTCATCCACGAGCGCTGCTCTAGCGTGATCCATGCCCAAACACACCAAGCAGCGCTCGTGCCCATCAGAGTCAGACACATATCTGCCGCAACCAGAAGTGCACGGGCGAGGCATCTTTAAAAAGACGTGCCGCGTGCAAGCTCTTTTAGTGAGAAGAGAAACACTCTGATGTCGAGGCGGCCGGGGAGACACGCACTCTCTGGCAAAATCACTGCACAGATCAGCAGGAAGCGCGCGCTCGCTGGAATCGCCCACAACACCAACACCAGAGGAACTCGTTTGTGAAAAGCTGACGAAATCAGAGATGGCTTTAGGAGTGAAGAGGACTTCTTGGCTCCGAAGCGAAAACATAACTGCATGTTGCCAGCGTCCTCCTTTTATACCCACGAGGTGGGGCGGAGTTACGTTATGCAAATTCCGCAGACCCATGGCATTTCTTTGCCATTGGCTCGTTTTGTAATACTCGAAGCTGACAGGCTTTCTAAGCGAAACCCCATTCGTCGTCATCCGACGTAACTCGGAGTGACAACGAAAGGGAACCTTTTTTTCACATGCCTTTCTGGTTCATTAGAACACAGGGTAAGTGATGCATCGTCAAAGGTTAAAAAATTCTCTTGGTTTTTCTTGGCCTTGGACCCATTTATGTCACAAGCATTTTTCATTATGAATCTATCACTGCACTTTTGTGTGGACAGCAGGCAGTGACTTGGAAAACATAACCCGCCATTCATAATTTACTAGTATAGCATAGGACCAGTTCCATTAATGGTGTATTCTGGTACTGAGGTTCTGGACATAGAAGCATTTATAGAGCGTGGACTTCTGGGAGCCCAGGGCTCTTTGTCTTTCTGTTGCTCCCAATGCCAGGAATCAGATGAAGGCTTCAAAAGGCACTTTGTTTTGTTTAGTATTTTCATGTTCTATCCGTTAAAGTAATGGTCGTTCATGGTCATTCACATTCTTATGTTTTCTATGGCCTTGATATTTGTTGTAAGGCCTGTTTGTGTTTGATTTGAAATGTTCAAGCAGGACCTGCAGTACCTAAAAAAACGTCAATGTACTTTATATTTATGGTTGTGTACACATGTACAAGTACTTGAATTCTTTGGCTTTGTAAGTAAGGCTAGGACTGACTACCTCACAATACGACACTATATGATGGGGCTTTTCACACTTGAAATAGTTAACCCTGGGTCATTCCAGCCCTGCGGGTAAATGGGTTATCTTGCCTCACATTTCACATTGCTCATAATTTACACAGGGTTAACAATTAATTATTGGTGTTCATAAGCTGCCATTTCACACGGTACACTCCTAAACCCTGCGTTAACGTTCTTATTTGCAAATTTGCAATGGCCGTGTCATTGATTGAACAAACGCAGTACACGACCTGTTTACATAAATGCTCTAGAATTGCGTATCCATGTACTGCCGACTGTACTATCAAATTAATACTGAATGGACTTTTTGGACTATAAAAGTAAGAATGAAACAATCTCTTCTTTACCCCAATTGTCATGTTTTCTGTCACCATATGACATTTGTCACCCCACTGAAATGACTTTATATATACAGTACAACACACAGCGTTTCCATGACTGTCCTAAGCACATGAATATGAGCCACGATTGGCTGTCAATTGCCTAGCATCTAGCTGTAACTTTCTAGCACCACTGCATCGTTTTACACTGTACATGTTTGGCAAGGTTTTAACACTGTGGTCCTAACACTGCTCCGGGGCAGGGTTTCATTGTGGTGATATAGGCCTATGTACAGTTCACCAATTTGTCTGCTCCACGTAGCATAACAATAACCACATGTAAAAAACAGTGCTAACCCCGCTTCAAAAATACAAGTGTGAAATGTTACTTTACCCAAAGTTGAAAGGGTGGTTTAGAACGAAGGCAACCCAGGGTTCAGCGTAGTGTGAAAAGCCCCGATGTGTCACAATTCAATACATTGTGATGCATCACAATTTCATAACTGGTAAACATGTAAACAACAAAAATGTGAATCTCTGAAAACAGTGACGTCATGCACATGCGTATTAAGTGTTCAATTGTTGCATCACCATCTAATGGTCGGGCAGCGGAATACAGTGTTTTTAGTAGTTTCTGCGGATACGTGTGAATGGGGATCGTTTTGACAATGAAAATTGTCTTTTTTCCGTCCGTATGCGGAAAACTCAAAGGAAAAGTCTCCGTTTTAAGCTTATGGTTGTTGTGTAAACGTGCGCTAAATTGAAACATTTATTGATGATGGTTTTCAAGACCATAAGAAACCAACATGAATACAGAGTGAGCAAGTTTGTGAATTTGAATAAAATTACTTTCTTTCATAAGGACATTCTTGTTTTTTCTTGCCCCAAATACGTGTCCAAAATATCTGTGGGGTCATTTTCAGGACATTATATAAATGCACAAATAAATTGTAAAAATATCAATCTTATGGAATGATTCAAAGATGATTGCAAGTTTTGTGACACATGATTGTATCAGCACAACAGGAGTAGGAGTGTAGGAGTGTAGGAGTGTGTGTTTGCGAGTTGGATGTGGAGATTGGGGTATGGTGTGGACCCAGAGGAGTGAAGCAGTAGGGCGGCTGCTGTCTTTCCGCTTTGCTGAGTTTTCCTTTTGCCCCTTTAGTGGGGATCCTAACCTCCCTGACAAAGACACGGCTTTCTCATCGATTCTCGCTCACTGACTCTCCCTGTGGCCTTGTCCTTTAAAGCATGGATGTTATGAATGCTCTGCCCTGCCTTGTGTGTATGTGTTCACAGAACCATGATTTTGAATGCCTGAGTGGATCTGTATGTGCGTGTTTACCAGGTCATATCAGGTGTGTGTGTAGAGAAGAAAAAAAATCATAGAGGTGGGGACTGGCAGGGAATTTGTTTCTGTTTGCTTGCATCTCATCTTGAGAAGATACAAAGAAAACACCCTCCTTTCTCATTCTCTTTCTCTTCTCTCTCTCTCTCTCTCTCTCTCTCTCTCTCTCTCTCTCTCTCTCTCTCTCTCTCTCTCTCTCTCTCTCTCTCTCTCTCTGTGTCTTGACAAAACTTTGCTCTGGTTGAGTTAAAGCCTCCCTTGGCCCCTGTCCTGGCCCTGCTGAGTATGCGGATGTTCATCCTGCCCACTTGTTTTTTACGTGCCATTGGCCTTCCCATGTAAGAGGACTGTCTGGTAGCTTCTGCATCATTTAACAGGCTGTAGCAGCGGGATGGCAGGTACTGTCCTGACATGGCAAGACCCCCAGGTGAGCCGTCTTACCGTTGGCACCTCTCTACAATGCCACTCAGGGCTTACTGAGTAAAACTCATTTCACTTGCCTCTCTCTCTGCAATGGAGAAACAGAACACAGAGAAAAAATATTCTTTTTTCCAGCATTTTTCAGAACGAAAAGTTGGCAACTACAAACACTTGCTTGGTGCTTGCTAAGATTTGGTTTCTCCCTTTTTCCACAATTTTTTTAAACAATTTCAACCTAGTGTGAAAATACTTGCAACAACAACAACAACAACAACAATAACAACAACAAAACATAATAATAATTGTGAGGTATTATGGCGTGTCTAATAATATTCTGAATTCCTGTATGGGATCTGTCCCAAAAGATTTATTGTCAATCGCTATAGATTTAGTTATATTTTAAAAATCTAAATCTATATTTTTTCTTAAATATATACATGCATGTGTGTCTATTTATATATACAAAATAATTATACACAGTACACACACAAATATTTTGTAAATACAAACTTTTATTTTGGATGCGATTAATTGTTGCACAGCCCAATTGTGTGTGTGTGTGTGTGTGTGTGTGTGTGTGTGTGTGTGTGTGTGTGTGTGTGTGTGTGTGTGTGTGGGTGTGTGTGTGTGTGTGTGTGTGTGTGTGTGCTCATGTTTATATTACATTGTGAGAACCAAATGTCCCCACAAGGATAGTAAAATGTGAAATCCCCTACATTGTGAGGACTAGCCAATGGTCCCTGCGAGGGAAATTTATTAATGATACTAAATTATGTTTTTTTTTTAGAAAATGTAAAAGAGCAGAAAGTTTTCTGTGATGGGTAGGTTTAGGGGTAAGGTTAGTGTATAGAATATAGAATATACAGTTTGTAGTGTATAAAAATCATTACGTCTATGGAGAGTCCCCACAAAGATAGTGGACCAGACGTGTGTGTGTGTGTGTGTGTGTGTGTGTGTGTGTGTGTGTGTCCGTGTGTGGCAGAAGTGTTCTCTTTGTAAATCTTGAGTTGAGTTTAAAGTAAAGCAGGTATGAAATTTGGAAAGATGCTTTGCTTGTTTCTCTGGATCCCTCTCCTCATTGCCTGTTTTAATCTGACTAAATACGATAACCTGCTCTTCATAAAAAATGGATGCTACTTCATTCAATGGGACCACCGGGGGCCCCAGGAGGCCCCATAAGCGAGGAGGTTGAGGGGTCTGCTCGCCAAAATCACCGGGCGTAATTAATTTCCCCATAAATGAAATTTGGTTAAAAAGAAAAAAAAAGAAGCCAAAGTGGGTGGTGGTGGGGCAGAGCGACGGAGCAAGGGGGAGCAGAGACGCTCTTGCCCAATCATGTGGGAGAGTTTGTCAAGCAGGAGATTGCAGTCTAAAATATTTATCAGCCTCCCTCCACCAAGAATGAGTGAGCCAGCTCCAAGAAGGGACACGACCTCTCAATATTTCATGAGCCAGTCTTGGCCCAGACATGGGGCCCGCTACTGGGCTGCCTTCCCCTTTAACGCTACATGCATCAGCCGTCCCTTTAATGGACCCAGAGGTTGGGGCTGGCATAGGGTAGGATAGGGTATGTATTTTGATGGGGGTTTGGATAGGTAAATAGAGAAGTGGGTATCCAGGCGAAACATGACCTTTAAAACTACACACAAAAAAAGAAGATAACAATGACCTCTTGCCTGCTTTAAATGTTAATTGGGGTAGAATTAGAATTAATTCAAACTTGTTTGAAAATGCTTTTCCAAATATACACTTAATATTGTTTGTTTCAGACCTGTGCCTGCAAGCCGCAGCCTGTATGAAACAATAATACAGACTAGTGTAGGAATTCACCCTGAACTTGATCTCAGGCCTGCTGTAAAGCACCCACTCAACCTTGGCTGTGAACTTGGCTGTATTTAAGAATACAACAGATCACATGAAGGATAAGATACCCCGTCTGCTGTGGGCACAAATTAACACATACTTTACCCGTGGCTTCATAAATACAAAATGATAACACTTTATTGTGATTGCCCTGCTACAACAGACATTCTAGTGACAATGAGTAACTTTGCAACTACTTGTCAACTTATTAAAACCCTAACCCTACCAGTCTAATACTTAAACTCTAATAAGAGTTAGCAAACATGTAGGTGCAATGTTACTATAGTAAACAGAATGTGGTAAAGGGACCATTAAAATATCTTATTCAACTCTGAAATATCCATGGCAGACCAGAAAAGAAAAAAGATCCGCAAAAGAATTGCAGATATTACTTAAAGAAATGGCTAAAAGATTGAAGGTTCAGATTTAAGCAAAGTGTGACTGTGCATGCTGCATGTTTACCATTAGTTGTGCTCCAAAAGTGGTGTGAACATATTTAACCTCAGTTATTTTACCTTCCTAACTGCCTTAAATCTATCCTGACATTGACATACAAGAGATCGAGAGATTGAAAGCTACCCGGAACCAATGGCAAATCTAAAGAAATAGAAGTGCAACTCAAAATCTTCCTGGTGATCGCTTGCATGTGGGAGGTTGAGTATTTGCATATCCCCAAAACCACATTTGAATGATTGTTGATTTTACATCTGACATACCACAGTGATAGAGCAGTGCTCCTGATCCATACTCATATGTATGCTTGCAATGAAGTACTTGTGGCATGTTGATGGCAACATATCTATCTGATGAAGAATTTTAATGTAGTATTTTTATTCAACTTAGTAATTTTTTGAAAACAAGTTATTTTAACGTTTAATGTCGAGCTTGATGAAAATATCTAGCCTATCATTACAGTTAAATATGAGTAACATCCAGGGCATGACAGTCCTTGCCAACTAGAAGATCATTTCTGTTTGCTTTGGAGTCTCACACCTTGAGCAACACTGGGTGCTAGTGTTTGACCTTTGACCTTTCAGAGCATTGCATGTGCCTGGACCGCTCAATAATTGATGTGTGTGCATCATCCTGCCATGGGAGTTGGGCCACACCCCCTGTAGGCCTGGTTTCACATGCACACTAGTATTGATTTTGTTAACTGAGACCATTCAGCCAAGTGAGGAGTATAAACACTGCCCACTTTCTTCAATATCAGTTGGATGGTTCATTTTTGAGCATCCTTCTTTTTATTTTATATACAGCAGAGAGAGAAACACGGGATAGGGGAGCGCGGGGCACAACCTAACGCGGGGTTAAATGTAACACAAACGTTTTACATAGTTAGTCAGGATCAAGCTGGGATGTGTTTCTGCTCTTTTTCTCTCGCTGCCAAAAGACGCTCTCCCGTGAATTTGTGGAAAGTTTTGATAAGATTTTGTAAAGAGACTGGACAAAGAGTGTTTTGACACCATGCAAGTAAATTTTTTCGTCACACGTTTTTTCAGTTTCTGAGTTGAGTGTGTACGTCACCAAATCTAACTTCATATTTCCTTAATCACTGTCTTGTTGGCTAAAACATAGCACCGTTTTGAAACATGTCAGTAACTCATAGCAACTGTTAGCTAGGCTTAAAATATTTTTTACACAGCGGGGTTAGTTGTAGCACAGTGTTACAACTAAGCCGCCAAGTGTACAATGATAATCAAATGAAAACAGGGACAGGGAGCCACACAACTTTTCAGATTTGAGTATTTATTTATTTAACTTAGTTTGACTTTCACACACAATGTTGGATTTTTTTTTTTTTTTTTTTTACAATTTTGTTAACTATGCATTGATCACTTGTTTATTAAAAATATTGCCTGTTTTTAATGCAATAAACCCTTTAAAATGTGATTTTAAGCTTGTTTTTATTATTATTACTGTTATATGTATGGATATCAATCTATACATATACACAAACAATATCAAACTATACAGATAAATATTACTGAATTGTGTCTTACACAAGTGTTACAACTAACCCCTCTGTCTGTTACAATTAACCCCGCATATGGGGTAAGTTGTAACATTTGCAATTCTGGCACTTTCAGTGCAACTGTAAGAAAATGGTAGGTCCTAGAAAAAAACTTTAAGTGTCCATTTGTAGCAGAGATGTGTATGTTACTTGTGTAAAAAAAAAAGATGAATCTAACTTAATATTTTTTTAATAATTGAGCCAAAACCCAAATGTGTTAGGTTGTGCCCCGCTCTCCCCTATGTAATGTCCTTATCTGTTTGCGTCATAACTTTTCTTAATGTCGTGGGTGTACTGGCTTTACATGTTTCTATTCCAAAAGTACCTACCTAATCAGTAGAGATGCACCGTTCGATTGGCCATAAATTGGAACCGGTTTTTAGTTTTATTTGGGCCGATCTCTGTTCTGAACTTTCACACAAATTGCATTGCACTCATTTCCCAAAATGTAATTTGTGTGCAGCCAGTGTTGTCTAGCAACTCTCAGTTGGCTTGCGAGCTGGAAAAACCTATCTCTAGTCAGGCCAATCACATTGTGTATAGAGTCAGTGGGCGGGCTTAACATAATGACGGCAGAGTTGCGACTGTTCCGCGTGAATTCCCTGCTACTTGAAAACAAAGAAGATGGCGGCTGCTGCTGGCGAACAGCGGTCTTTCAAATCAGCTTTGTTCTGTGACTCTGGAAGACATGGAGTTAAGCTTTTCTTTGAGAAAAGAACAAAGAACGGCACTGAAGTCCGTCGCTCTGACTAAATCACCTTCTTTGTTGCTCTGGTTGTTTTTAGCACTATCGGTACCACTTTAGAATACGGTTCCTTCGTTAATGAATAACTACACAGGAATGATGTATGCAGGAATGTCCTGCATTAGTTATTGATTAGTTTGGCATGAATTATGAAACTTTTTCAGTAGTTATCTGGGAAGAATAAAACAAATGGTAGTTATTGATTAGTTAATAGTGAACTACCACTTTCCTGTATGTGCTATTACTTACTAATTCGTTAATCAGAGATACTTGTTAGTTAATAGTAGTTACTAGATTTTTAATATTGTTTTACTCATTTGTACCTGTGTAGTTATTCATTAACGAAGGAACCGTATTCTAAAGTGTTACCACGCTATCCTATTGCGTGCAGAGGGAATTTGAAAGACAACCGTTTCCGCCCCTCGGATTGAGCCCTGCCAATGGTGTTTTCCCAGACCCAACATCTCGATGTGGGTCTGGATTGTCAGGCTGACAAAGTCTGTAAACAGGACATTAACACAGGCCAGAGATGGGACACGCTGAAGATGATGGCAAAGAGGGGAGCAGGGACGGACCAGCAGAGAAAATACAGTACAAGGCACAACAAACTCACTGTTTGAAGTGCATGAAATATGAAGTAACATTTTTAATTGGTGTTGGGGTTAAATGTATCTCTGAAAGCAAATGTATTCAGAAAAGTTTTGATGGCACTTTGTTTTCCTCTTACCTCAGCTTTGATATTATTTATATCAAACTGTTCTGTCGTTGGCTGCACAGATGAGCACTGAACACTATTTGACCACAAAATGTCACAGCTATCTGTCATGACACTGAATAAAGACGGGAAACAAATGCAAGTAATTGAGTTTAATGAAGATGATGATGGGCAGTACAGGCAGATGTATCAGGCAACGCAGGGACTTCGGTGGTCAGGATCCGATGATGTGATGAGGTGCGGTGATGTTGGTGAGACGACAGACGAACCCAGTGACAACGACGAAGAACAGGAACAGGAAGACGAGGCAGGACTGAACACCGGGACACCAACACGGACGACATCAAACAACGATCTGACAAAGATGATAGAACAGCGATGAGTATAAATAGAGAGGTGATATTGATTGCAGCTGGTGAAGTGAATGAGGATCAGCTGAAGTGAATCAGGTGATGTCATACACTCACGCCCACTACACACGTGCATTCATACCACAACATAAACACGAGACGAGAAGGAACAGAGATTGTGTCTACTGTGACACTATCTTATAAAGACCTCAGGGAGCTGTGTCAACTTGTGTAAAAGTTAAACATGACGGTACATGCAAGTCGATTAGAATTAGATGAATAACTTCACAACAACTACATATGCCGCTTTTCCACTGGATGGTACAGCTCGGTACGGCTCAGTACGGTTCGGTTCGGCACGGCACGGTTCGGCTCGCTTCGCTTTTCCACTGCGTGGTACGACTCAGCTCCGGAGAGCAGCCTTAGGGAGAGATCTTAGGGCTGTCCATTTATCCATTTCTGAATGGTTAGTATTTTGGCAGTAGTAGTATTGGCGCTTTTCCACTGCATGGTACGGTACGGCACGCTTTGGCGCTTTTCCACTGCATGGTACCGTACCGTACCGTACCATGCAGTGGAAAAGCGCCAAAGCGTGCCGTACCGAACCGAACCGTACCGTACCATGCAGTGGAAAAGCGCCAATACTACTACTGCCAAAATACTAACCATTCAGAAATGGATAAATGGACAGCCCTAAGATCTCTCCCTAAGGCTGCTCTCCGCTATTGGTAGTTATTTCTGATATTTTAGATGAGTAACATTATTCACGTGTTTGTTATTGCCGGAGTGTTCAAAGCTTGTGTAAAGGATTGGCCCTCTTCTGAACAGGGTGGGGAGCAAAAGCTCATTTGTATTTAAAGGGACACACACAAAAACTGCATTTTTTTGCTCACGTCCAAAAAGGGGCAAATATGACAAGCTATAATAAATGATCTGTGGGGTATTTTGAGCTGGAATTTCACAGACACATCCTGGGGACTCCAAAGATTTATATTACATCTTGTGAAAATGGGCATAATATGTCACCTTTAAATCAAATCAGACCATTCTGGTTTTGCCCTAAATCAAGAAATTATACAATTTAATTTAAATGCAAAACAACTGCTCATGCTGCATCTGTGTAGCATATTTGTTTGGACCGTGAATGCAGCGGTTGCCTATATTTTCAAATGGCTACAGATGTTTTTTGTTAAAGGCCAGGATTCGGCCATGAAAAATCATAATCGGTACATCTCTACTAAATAGTATTTTAAGGCATAAAATGTACTACCAACATTTGTTTGTTTCTAGGCTTTTTTTTGCTTAAAGTATTGCGTCATTAGCTTAACAACATGCTGATTACAAACTTGTATCAATTCTGTTTGCTGTCTGGAGTTGCTACCTATGTAGAGAGTTTCAAATATTTATGATTTTTCAGTAAAAATGTCATGGGTAAAAGAGGTCTATTGTCAATACTGTAGTGATGCATGAAGCACCAACCACACAGAAGTCACTTTCGATCCATGCAGCTTTCTGTTGGTCATTGCAGAGAATTCGCAAGACTAACCTGAACACAAGCTAAATCTGCATGGAGAACTTTTTTGCCTTTCCAATTCCTCACAAAATTTCTGCTGAACAACTGTAAGTGTGACTGCACCTTTATTATAGCTTTACTAATGGAATATGTCAGTTATTTTGGTTAAAAGCATCTTAGATAGCATTGATAAGTAATCATATCATGCTATAGTGTGATTATCAATGTTTATGTCTTGTCTTTTTACATTTTATTTAGAGGTTATCCATACATTAACAATAATGGAAATTATTTTCTATCCAACAGGAAGTAGTGTTTCAGGATGAGTGGTTAAATCTTATATGCTGTGCTTCAGTGCATTGCATGAGATTTTTTTTTTTTTTGCTTGAGGTATTCGTAGAAAAACTTCACATTTTGATGTCTACATACAGGCTCTGGTTCAGATGTTTTTCTGGGTCAGTTCTGGCCCCATTGGTAAGACTGACCCCATCTTGTCCTCATGAGATCCCCTCCCAGTCCGCCCCAGGTGCCCCTGGCATGGTCTTCACTCAGTTTTGTCTGTTAAGTACCACCTCAAATATTAATGAGTCTGTGTAGGTCAGGAGGTGGTGCATGCATGAAGTTACTGTTGACCACTGAGGTTTAGCTAACCCCCTCTGAAAGTGCTCATCTACAGAATGTTCAGCTTCAGAAGCCTCTGAGGAGAATGTACTGTAGGTCTCCATAAACCTGATGTTTTAACAGTTGTCACGGTGTGGTGAGTAAGGACGGCAGGCTGAGGCAAAGAGCTCCAACACAAACGATTTAATCTTCAAACAAAACCAGGAACAGGCAGGAAGACAGGCAGGATATTCACCAACACCTATGCATATACAAGTATAAACATACACATTGACAAACTAAGAACCGACACAGACAGAATGAACAGAGAGAACTAAATACAGAAACTAACGAGGTGAGGACAGGTGACACAGATGACTAAGACGATGAACAGGTGGATGATTGAGGGAGTGAATTCAGGTGTGCAGACAAGGAGGATTCTGGGAAGTGAAGTGCAGACAAGGACAGACAGGTGCAGACGAGGACTGTGACATTACTCCCCCCTCCCGGTAGGCGTGACCTCACGCCGTAGAACAGGGGTGGGAGGGTGGGCATCCTGGAGTCCGTGACGGGAAGGCGGACCAGGTGCAGGAGGACGGACTCCAGGATGGAACAGACGGCCATGGCGGAGCAGGACGTGGGCGCGGCCAGGGCGGAGCAGGACGTGGGCGCGGCCAGGGCGGAGCAGGACGTGGGCGCGGCCAGGGCGGAGCAGGACGTGGGCGCGGCCAGGGCGGAGCAGACGAACCCTCGGGCGGCCACGGCGGTGAGGACCCCTCGGGCGGCCACGGCGGTGAGGACCCCTCGGGCGGCCACGGCGGTGAGGACCCCTCGGGCGGCCACGGCGGTGAGGACCCCTCGGGCGGCCACGGCGGTGAGGACCCCTCGGGCGGCCACGGCGGTGAGGACCCCTCGGGCGGCCACGGCGGTGAGGACCCCTCGGGCGGCCACGGCGGTGAGGACCCCTCGGGCGGCCACGGCGGTGAGGACCCCTCGGGCGGCCACGGCGGTGAGGACCCCTCGGGCGGCCACGGCGGTGAGGACCCCTCGGGCGGCCACGGCGGAGCCAGACGAGGCGAAGGCCTATGGCCCCCCCCCAAAAAATACTTGGGGAAATCCACGGGTTCACTTGACTCGGGATTCGGTTCACTTGACTCGGGATTCGGTTCACTTGACTCGGGATTCGGTTCACTTGACTCGGGATTCGGTTCACTTGACTCGGGATTCGGTTCACTTGACTCGGGATTCGGTTCACTTGACTCGGGATTCGGTTCACTTGACTCGGGATTCGGTTCACTTGACTCGGGATTCGGTTCACTTGACTCGGGGTGGCTGACGTGAAGCCCTGTGCTGGACGGGACCAGCGGCGAAGAGGGCTTGGTGCTGGACGGGACCAGCGGCGAAGAGGGCTTGGTGCTGGACGGGACCAGCGGCGAAGAGGGCTTGGTGCTGGACGGGACCAGCGGCGAAGAGGGCTTGGTGCTGGACGGGACCAGCGGCGAAGAGGGCTTGGTGCTGGACGGGACCAGCGGCGAAGAGGGCTTGGTGCTGGACGGGACCAGCGGCGAAGAGGGCTTGGTGCTGGACGGGACCAGCGGCGAAGAGGGCTTGGTGCTGGACGGGACCAGCGGCGAAGAGGGCTTGGTGCTGGACGGGACCAGCGGCGAAGAGGGCTTGGTGCTGGACGGGACCAGCGGCGAAGAGGGCTTGGTGCTGGACGGGACCAGCGGCGAAGAGGGCTTGGTGCTGGACGGGACCAGCGGCGAAGGCTCGGCTGGGCTGGACGGGACCAGCGGCGAAGGCTCGGCTGGGCTGGACGGGACCAGCGGCGAAGGCTCGGCTGGGCTGGTGGCGTGCCCGATGGTAAACGGAGACCCGTTATGCCACAGCACCCACTCGATGAAAGCCTCGAAATTCCCTCGAGGCCCATCTCCAGGCAGGCGTGCTCTGGTCTCATCATTGAGACCTGCCCGGAAAAACCCACAGAGGCTGGTGTCATCGTAATGGACGTGGGGAACCAAGTCCAAAAACCTCTGTGTGTGGGCCTCGAGGGACTGGTCCTCCTGGGCCAGAAGGAGGATGTCCATTGCTGCCCACTCCATCTTTTTATGGTCGGTTCTTCTGTCACGGTATGGTGAGTAAGGACGGCAGGCTGAGGCAAAGAGCTCCAACACAAACGATTTAATCTTCAAACAAAACCAGGAACAGGCAGGAAGACAGGCAGGATATTCACCAACACCTATGCATATACAAGTATAAACATACACATTGACAAACTAAGAACCGACACAGACAGAATGAACAGAGAGAACTAAATACAGAAACTAACGAGGTGAGGACAGGTGACACAGATGACTAAGACGATGAACAGGTGGATGATTGAGGGAGTGAATTCAGGTGTGCAGACAAGGAGGATTCTGGGAAGTGAAGTGCAGACAAGGACAGACAGGTGCAGACGAGGACTGTGACAACAGTATCCATTAGGGGTGTAACGGTACATATATTTGTACCGAAAAGTTTTGGTATGGGCTTTTCGGTTTGGTACCCATGTGTACCAAACAAATACAGTGTTGTTTTAACCACTGCATGTTCAGTCTGTCTCAGTGTCCGGAACATAATTTCAAACTCAGAGTTTGGCCCCTAGGATGGGACAATATTGTTTTATATCTTATTAATATTAAATCTGAAAAATGGCGAAGGACACGGAGTGATCTGTTGCTGGAAAAGTTATCTTTAACATGGGATGTGCTTTATATGAAGCTTTAATATGTGCAATTCATGCACCTATAAATCATTAATGTAAAGACAGGTATAGTTTGTTTTTTGTCCCTGATTTACCGAAAGCATGCCAAACCGTGACTTCAGAACCGAGGTACATACCAAATCGTCAGTTTTGTGTACCGGTACACCCCTTCATGCCCTTCTTTTTCGTCATTTCTTGGGGTTTAGTAAGGGTTTATATAAAAACAAATCTTCTTTATTTCTTTCTTTCATACACTTGAAAATGTTCATGCCGGTGAGTCTAAACTTAGGTATTTGGTAAGATATTATCAGACTGTAATGATGGTGTGTTATCATAACATAGGTTGGTGCACCATTTAAAATAGTGCAGATTGCAAACTATGAATCAAATGTTACATATGCATAATTTTGTTTATCTTTCTGGACATCTCTTACCTGTCTGTGAGATAAAGATCTGTTTCTGCAACTGAAATGCAAATGGTATGGTTACTGCTGATTCAGTTTTTATCTTGGTTAGTTTTTACTCTTCCTGAGGTTAACACTTTCACACAAACTATCACACAAACAGCAGAACTTCATTGTCTATTGGCATGTTTTGAACCCAGTGTGGTGAAAGTGAGAAGTTGTGGGGGAGGAAGCACCTTGTACACATGATCTGACTCGCGCATGTTTGTGTTTAAAATTCAGAACTCTGCTGATTGACAGAGCCTTGCGTGTGGCTATTAAAGAGGATTCGAGCAGCCACTCGACGGAGTGTGAAATTACACCTGTTCGCTGTTTGCACACACTCTCATATCTGCATGACTCCAAAATCACCATCAGAATTATATTCAAATACCTCCATGAGACAGCCAGTGACATGTGAAGGTCAGGTTAGAAATGTTTGTTTGGGATGTCAGTTGTCTCATTATAAATTTGATATTTAATCCCATGTTCAACTTTTTAAGAGATATTTATGTTAAGTAAAAGTAGGACTAGGACTTTTTAAACTGACAAGGAAAATGGTAAGTAAATAAACCAATGCTACTGTATCTCACGGCCAATACAATATGTACGAATTTTCATGAGATCAGGTTAAAATAAACATGAAAGAGAGTAGAGAATTTAAACAGAAGAGTACAGAAAGTAATGTTTGCATAGGCTATTATAGATGGATAAATAGATAGATAGATAGATAGATAGATAGATAGATAGATAGATAGATAGATAGATAGATAGATAGATAGATAGATAGATAGAATCAACAAATAATTGAGCCTTTCTTGAAGTCATAACTGCTCAATATTTTATCAGTTATGTGTTTTTTTGAATTTATGTCCTCCTTTTCCACACGGTTGATCTACCCATTCTCATGCGATTACGTTATCCAAACCATCTGCGCACATTGTCTTCCTCAGTGCATAGACGTGGATGAGCCGTGCCGCTCGACTCTTGCGTGTTTTTACTTTAATTTGTCTGTGCTGTTTGTTGAGTGGTCCAGTGGAGCGCGTGGTGACAGATGATGTGAATTATTGATTGCTGCCTTCCTGTAGCTGAGTGTAGCAGGCCTTGTTCTCCTCCTATCCCCACCAATCAGTCTCTCTCCGGCAGCACCACTCTACTCCGCCTGCCCTTTGCTCCTTCACCACCTGCAGACTGAGCACTCCCTGAGCGCTCTGAGCTACAGAGAGAGAAAAGATAGATGTTCACTTTGGCTCCAGTTCTGTTCACCAGATCCATGCCTAAACATTAAATTCAGGCGGATCTTTGCGCTCTACCCTACAGCTGTTCACAATAACCCTTTAAAAATGGCACTTTTGTTGCAGTAGTATTTATTTATGGTGAAATTGGTACAAAAGTTGGAAGATGTAGAGAGTCTGGCCTTTTAGGGGACTTGTTAAGTACAAGGTGTTAAATACAAAAATACAATTAAGAATTTTTGTTTTATGTTTGTTTCTAAGTATCCTCTGATACTTCTCCACAGCATGGACTCCACAAGGTACTGTAGATATTCCTTAGTTGCCCATGTTGATGTAATGGCATCAGGCAGTTGCTTCAGATTTGTCAACTTTAGATTCATGTTATGACTCTTCCATTCCACCACATCTCAAAGGTGTTCTGTTGGATTGAGATGTTTTGACAGGAAGCCAACAGAGTGCCCCAAACTCTTGTTTATGGCTTGTAAATGAACCGGCTTGAGGTGATGTATGTTTTGTGACATGGGATGTTATCCCACTAAAAGTAACCTTTAGAAAATGTGGTCATAAAGGGATGCAAACCACCAACAACCAGCAGAAGGAATTCACCCTAACTTCAGTCCTGCTAACCATAGACGTTGAAACAAGGTGTGATGGATCTGTGGATTCTGTATGTCAGAAAAAAAATCAAGAATTATCAGTCCATGTAATAATCTTCAAGTTGTCTGCAGTCCAGTTTTGGTCAACCTGATGTGTCCAGATTAGCTTTAGTTTCCTGTTCTAGGGCTGAGAAGAGTTGAAGCTGGTGTGGATTTCTGTTGCTGTTGCCTATCCATTTCAAAGTTTGACATGTTGTGGGTTCAGAGATTTCAAGTTTTCTGGTACTGTTGTCTTCCAGTCAACCCGAGCCAACCTGGCCATCTCTTACAAATTAACAAGGTGTTTTCACCCACAAAACTGCTGGGTTTAGCTTCAACCTGTTCCAACACACTAGCCTATAATTGTGATGTAATCCTGAAGACCTTGATTTGCTGGATCACTGGTGTTTAAATAGGGTCGGAGCACACCAGCTCTGAGAGCGTTGCAAATCCCGAAAGGTCGTCAGTTTCTCTGATCTAATACTCCAAGGCAGGGGTGCCCAATCCTGCTCCTGCCGATCGACTGTCCTGCACAGTTCATCTCCAACCCTAATCAAACACACCTGAAGCAACCCATTAAGGTCTTTAGGATCACTTGAAAATTAAAGGCAGGTGTGTTTGATTAGGGTTGTAGATTAACTGTGCAGGACAGTCGATTGGCAGGAGCACGATTGAGCACCCCTGCTCTAAGGTCATGTTCAGACTGCCAGCAAAAGTCAGATTTTTTTTTTGCATATCCAGACTTTATCCAGATGGGTTTTTGAAAGCCTGGAGAGCAAAAAACACATGAAATCAGATTTTTTCAAGTCTGATTCAAACCACATTTAAAGGTGGTTCGAAATGCGATTCCAATCAGATTTTTACAGATGATTCACAGTCTGGATGCTCTGGCTGCTCAAATCGGACTTCAAATTGTCTTTTGAGTAACTCTTAACACGACACACACAACGATGAACTCAAAACCGGTGATGGAAATGCTGGAAGTATTCAAACAGTATTCATAGAGTTTTTGAAGAGTATTCGAAAAGATTTGCCGTGATTACAGCATAGAACATCACAATATATACCAGTCTCCAGTTCCAGTCTACCAGTTCTGCACCGTGCCTTGACAGGGCGCTTATTTGGAAAACGAGATGATGCACCTCCATTTTTCATGTATATGTTTTGAAAGCCTTGTCACATACGTGAGTATGCCTACATTGTTACCAAAGCAACCCAAGCAGATAGGTTGATTTATGTCTGGACACACAAATCTTATTTGATCACTTGCAGTTAATAGTGCAGACAGTTTGCCTGAATAGAAAATAAATTTGATTAGCCTACTGAACATGTCACTTGGATCACATGTCTTTACTATTCTGTTGTTTGGTTTGAACAACAACTGGACGTCTAGACCACATCTGGATGCTTTTATATGCTACACTGAGTTGTGGAACATGATTTAAGTTTAGATTTTCCTGTACTTGGTAAGTTTATCCAGTTTTGACTGTCAACAAACTCTGGCACACTTTGTAGCTTGTTCTTGCCAAGAACACTCTTTCAAAGGAAGAGCCTGACGTGAAGTGACCATCTGCTTCCAAAACAATCCAATATGTTTTGTTTTAAATGCCATTTAGCCATGGGTAAATCTCAAATTGATTATACAGCAATAATAGACTGGTGTGGATTTTTTTTTTTTTAAATAATGGTGCCCCAGTCTTCCGGAATCGTTATACTGGGTGTTTGATACTGTTCTGATCTGATCTGCTGTTCTGATCTGCTGTTCACTGATCGATTGCTCCTGTCTGCCTTCCTGCCTGCTGTGAGTTTGTTTGCGTCGAGGCTGTAAGCTCTACGCCTCCTATTAGCTTCATATTTCTTTCTGTTTTGAACCATCATTTACTATCATTTCTAGTTGTTTATATTACTAGATACAGTTTACCCACCATCTCAGATTAACCTTACATCGCTAGCTTCCGTTATTGTTAGCACAGCACACTAGTGTTTACGTGCCACCCGCGCTCATTTATTTATTATTTATTTTCTCTCACACGCCCGCGCCTTTGAGTTCATAAAAGCCCAGGTAAGTAAGAATCAGTCAACACAAACGTTGATTAATGTCTTTTCCTGTTATTGTCACCTGTGTCTCATGTCATATGTTTAGTATAGCCTTCTCCGATTGGCAATATAGGATTTATTTGTGATAAATGCAAGGAGACAGTCAGGCTGACAGAGAAGATTTCAGAGCTAGAGACACGCATCAAAACTTTAATTGAGGATAGTAAGGATAGTACTAGAGCTTTAGATACTATGTTGGATGCGCCTAGCATAGTGAACTCTGTACATGATTCGGTTCCGGCTGAAGTAGGGCCCTTGCAGCAGGGCAATTGGGTGACAGTGAGGGATCGCTCTAGTCGCGGATTAAAAAACCACTCTTCCGTTCCGATTGCCATAACAAATCGATTTGCCCCACTCAGTGAAACACCCACTGAGAATTCTTTTGATTGTGCCCTCGTAATTGGTGATTCGATCACACGGAACGTGAAAATAGAGACACCAGCCACCATAGTCACATGTTTGCCGGGAGCCAGAGCGCCTGACATCAAAGCAAATTTAAAAGTGCTGGCTAATGCTAATCGTAAATTCTCTAAGATCATTATTCATGTCGGCACTAATGATGTTCCACTCCGCCAGTCGGAGATAACCAAAATTAATATTAAAGAGGTGTGTGAACTCGCAAGTACGATGTCAGGCACTGTGATTTGCTCTGGCCCCCTTCCTGTTCGCAGGAGTGATGAGATAGTTAGCAGATTGGCCTCACTCAATGGTTGGTTGTCTAAGTGGTGTCCGTTGAATAATATAGAATTCATAGACAATTGGAAAAGTTTTTGGGGCAAGCCTGACATGTTGAAAAGAGATGGTATTCATCCCTCCTGGGATGGTGCTGCTCTTCTCTCAAGTAATATGGCACATAGTCTTAGAGCTAAAACATGACAATCTGGGGCCCAGGTCAGGAAGCAGACAGACTGGCTAAACCGACAGTCTGCTAGCGGCCTCATGTCACCAAGGTCAGATAAATCCCATCACATAGAGCCTCTTTCACCTAGATATCATCATATAGAGACTGTGTCTGTTCCCCGAATTTGGAAATCCAATAAACGTCAGGTAAAAAATGTAATTGATGTTCAACAAATAAAAAACAGATATAATACAGATGAGCAAATGATAAAGCTTGGGTTGCTGAATATTCGATCCCGTACTTCAAAATTGCTCATAGTTACTGATATGATTTCAGATTATAATCTAGATGTGCTGTGTTTGACAGAAACCAGGCTAAAACCAAACGATTACATTACTTTAAATGAGTCCACCCCACAAGATTACTGTTATAAATGAACCTCTTCTAAAAGGCAAAAGGGGAGGTGTTGCTGTAATTTATAGTAATATTTTAAAAACCACTAAGAAATCTATTTTTAAATATACTTCTTTTGAAGTGTTGGTGCTTAATGTAAAAATATATAGTGTAAACGATAAATTACGTTTGAGAATTATGCTGGCTACTGTATACAGGCCACCAGGGCACCATAAATATTTTATGAAAGAATTTGCGGACTTTCTATCAGAATTAGTATTGGCTGCCGATAAAGTACTAATTGTTGGTGATTTTAATATACATGTAGATATTGAAAAAGATGCACTGGGATTGGCACTTAAAGACATTGTAAACTCAATTGGAGTTAGACAACACGTGTCAGGACCCACTCATTGTCGTAATCATACTCTAGATCTAATATTATCACATGGAATAGATGTTGATGCCGTTGAAATTCTGCAGCAGAGCGATGACATCTCAGACCATTATCTAGTCTCATGTAAATTACATTTATCCAAGGCTGCAAAGCCGACTCCGTGTTATAAATATGTTAGACCTATAACTTCTGCCACTAAAGATTGCTTTACCAATAATCTTCCTAATCAGTTTCATCATCTCAGCATCCCGGATAGCTTAGAAGAACTTGATATTGCAACAGAAACTTTTAACTCTCTCTTTTCTAGCACTTTAGACGCAGTTGCTCCGTTGCACTTAAAGAAGATTAAAGAAAATAGTCCAACGCTGTGGTACAACGAGCACACTCAGGACCTTAAGAGAGCAGCAAGAAAAATGGAGCGCAACTGAATGAAAACAAAACTAGAGCTATTTCGGATTTCATGGAAAGAGAGCTCGATTGCTTACAGAGAGGCTTTAAAAGCTGCTAGATCTGCTTATTTTTCAACTCTATTAGAAGAAAATAAACATAATCCTAGGTATTTATTTGAAACAGTGGCTAAACTAACGAAAATGAAGCTTCAAGCACAGAAGTTTCCGGGCAACACAGTAATGACTTTATGAACTTCTTCACTTGTAAGATTGATAATATCAGGGACAAAATTATAACTATACAACCGTCTACTACAGTATCGCATCAGGGAGTGCATTGTAGTCTCCCTGAGGAAAAATTTTATTAATTTGTTGCTATAGGAGAGGAAGAATTCTGCAAACTCGTTAATTCATCTAAATCGACAACTTACATGTTAGACCCTATACCGACTAAGCTATTGAAAGAGATGCTTCCAGAGATAATAGATCCTCTTCTTAATTTCAGTAATTCGTCTTTGTCTCTAGGATACGTACCAAAAACCTTTAAGCTGGCTATGATAAAACCGCTTGTTAAAAAAACGCAACTTGATCCTTCAGAATTAGTCAATTACAGGCCGATCTCAAATATGCCATTTCTGTCAAAGATATTAGAAAAAGCAGTATCCTCACAACTGTGTTCCTTTCTTGAAAGAAATATCTGTGAGGATTTTCAGTCAGGATTTAGGCCGCACCATAGTACTGAGACAGTTCTCATTAGAGTTACAAATGATTTACTTTTATCATCCAATCGTGGTTGTAGCTCTCTATTAGTGTTACTTGATCTTAGTGCTGCATTTGACACAATTGACCACAACATTCTTTTAAATAGACTAGAAAACTATGTTGGCATTAGTGGAATTGCACTAGCATGGTTTAAATCATACTTATCTGACCATTATCAGTTTGTAGCCGTAAATGAAGAGATGTCTTATCGATCACAAGTTCAGTATGGCGTACCACAAGGCTCAGTACTAGGACCGCTGCTGTTCACTCTGTACATGCTACCATTAGGAGATATCATTGGGAAACATGGAATTAGCTTTCACTGTTATGCCGATGATCAGTGGTGGTAAGTAACGAAGTAAAAATACTTCGTTACTTTACTTAAGTATTTTTTTCGGGGATCTGTACTTTACTTGAGTATGTTTTATTTGCATCTACTTTCACTCTTACTCCACTACTATATTAAAGAAAAAAATTACTTTTTACTCCGATACATTTCCCCATGCCCGCTCTGAGTATTTACTACTTTTGGCTTTCCAAAACCAATGAAAAACGTGGTTTTCTTTAAAAAAAAAAAAAAAAAAAAAAAAATTATGCACGCGCGACGCGCCCGCGTTCTTTGCCAGCATACTGTAGTATGCTCACAGGCACAGCAGTCAGTTCAATTCAGTTCGCCATCGCCAGTTCTGTGGAAGATGACAACCGAAGAAACAGTGGCAGCTCTCAGCAGAAATGATGATCCCGAGATTCCCGACAGGGATCATCACCCATGGCCATATCTCAAAGATATGTTTGAATTTATAGAATTAAAGGGAGATTCGTATCGGCTGAAATGTCTACTTTGCCTGCCACAGGTGAATCAAATTTCAGCATTCAAAAATTCACCCTCGAATCTGAAAAAACATATTGAATTGAGTTGACGTTAATTTTGTTTCTATAATGTTAGCCAAGTGATTTTATATTGAAACGTGCCTTGTAAACAGCTAATAACGCTAGTCAAGTTAACGTTAGCCAACGCACACTGTCGTGGGCGTGGGGGGTAGACTTGGAAAAGCAGGTTTGCCGTTTGCTCCGTGTTTCCCAAACTTTTTTCTTTCGCGCCACACTATACTATGAAAACATCTCTCTGCAAACCACCATGACATTAAACAGATCACTTAGAAAGTGTAAGTAAATGTAGTAAATACAGGTAGTAATAAAGCATTTAGTTGTGGTCACTGCCTGGTCAGTTAACTATTTTGCGAGCTCGTCTAAACTGAGGACTATTCATACCTTGTAAAACATTTATAAAGGAGATTTAAAGATTTAAAATCTTCTAAACAGTAAAATGTAACAAACACAACACAGTGATACAGAGCATAGAAATATTTAATAGCCTTTAAATCTCCTGTATAAATGCTTTAAAGCATGAATAGTCCTCACTTTAGATGAGCTCGCAAACATAGCGAACTGACCACTACTAAATGCTTTATAACTAACTTACCGTACAGCATATGTTAATAAAGCATTTAACATACCAAGTAACCATCACTATGTCTGAATAATAAGATAAATGTACATTTAGATAGTTTTTATTAATCATTTACTTACACGTTCTAAGTAATCTTTTGAACCACTGACAACTCTTAAAATAACTGCTTTATAAAAAATGCAATTCTTCATTTAGAAATGATACACTGATCATTAAAGGATGAAAATACAATTTTTAAACAAATTATATATGATTTTAAATCAAGAAGCATTTATAGCTGTATTTATAAACTGCTTATTAATGTCTATTTATGCTTTATGAATTATGAATTAACTGTTTACTCATGCTTAACTAATGATTATTAGCTTGTAGTTATTATAAGTGTTACCTGCATTTTTTATCAGAAATAATGACATGAGAATGTCATTTAAAGAAATAGTAAGCCTACAATTTGAGCCATTATTATTATTTATTTATTTATTTATTTTTTCCACGAATATGAATTTTTCCTGCCTGGGCAGCTCTTACATCACACCAGTGTGAGGCAGCATAACTTTTGGGAAACACAGTGTTAGCTAACTTGGATATCACAGCATTGATAACTTGGACCATGTTTCAATAACGCTGGCAAGCCACATGAAGTCTAATATGTTTTTTTTAAAGAGGTTTTTCTTAAAGAGGTGGTTCTTCCTCATTAATATTCTGAAACAGTCTTACCTTGTATCTTGTTGATGCAGCTATTGAACATGTCTATTGCAAGTCTAACCCCCATACTGCGTTGCGTTAAGGTGCTTCATTGTCTCTTATGTTTGAAAATCTAACAAATTCTTAATTGCAGTATGTAATCTAATAATTTGTTCAATTAAATAATTGCATATCACTCCCAAAAATCGATCTGCTTAATTATTTATATTTACAGTTCATTGGAATATTTACTTTTTACTTTCGATACTTAAGTACTTTTTAAATCGGATACTTTTGTACTTTTACTCAAGTGATGTTTGAATGGAGGACTTTCTACTTTTACTGGAGTACTATTTTATTTAGGTATATATACTTTTACTCGAGTATAACTTTTGAGTACTTTTACCACCCCTGCCGATGATACACGGCTGTATATTTCTTCAAAACCTAATTGTTATGAGATAAAGAGAGGAAGGATTCAATTGCAAGTAAAAGGTTGTTTATTGAAAACACAGGTGGATGATCAGAATGTCCAGGTGAATACACTTGGTAGCACAGGGACGCTGTGTTAAATTCCAGTCACAACCGGGGAGAATGGTGAACGAGGAAAATGGTCCATAATCAGAGTGAGTGAAATCAAAGGGAATGACGAGACGAACCGAAGTGCCAGGACAAACGAAAACCAACGGAACTGGAGACAGGCGGGAGCACGGAGAACGGAGACAAGCGGGAACTCAGGAACATCCAGGTCGGACTGCCACTGGACTAAGGATTTTGGTGACAGGGAACGGGCCAATGAAATTGGGAGCAAGCTTATTAGACACGGAGCGGAGCGGAATGTTCTTGGTTGAAAGACACACTTTTTGACCCACGACGTATACGGGAGGCTTTGACCGGTGGCGATCGGCCTTAGCCTTGGTGCGCGCCCCCACCTGGAGCAGAGTCTCCCGGGCTCTGGTCTATGTACGGTGGCACCTCGGGACGAAGGCGTGAGCGGAGGGGACCGCGACTTCGGATTCCAGACTGGGAAAAATTGGTGGCTGGTACCCTAGACTACACTCAAACGGAGAGAGGCCCGTAGATGACACTGGTAACGAGTTGTGAGCGTACTCAACCATAGACAGTTGTTGGCTCCCGGAGGAAGGATTCTTGGACACCAAACATCGCAACACTCTCTCCAGATCTTGGTTGGCTCGCTCGGTTTGACCATTGCTCTGGGGATGATAACCCGAAGACAGACTGACCGTAGCTCCCAGTAATCTACAAAACTCCTGCCAAAATTTGGACACAAATTGGGGACCCCTGTCGGAAACCACGTCCATCGGGAGGCCACGTAAACGAAAGACGTGATCTACGACAGTCACTGTTGTCTCCTTGGCAGAGGGTAATTTGGGCAAGGGAATGAAATGTGTCGCCTTCGAGAATCGGTCCACTACAGTTAAAACAACTGTCATGCCATTAGAAGGCGGGAGGGCGGTGACAAAATCTAGCGCTATGTGGGACCAGGGTCTCGAAGGGACAGACAGCGGTTGGAGCAGCCCATCCGGAGGACGGTTAGACGTCTTACCAATGGCACAAACCGAACAAGCCAGTACAAAACTGTGAATGTCGCGAGCCATTAATGGCCACCAGAATCGTTGCTTGACTAAACAGCTGGTGCGGTTTACTCCTGGATGACAAGCCACGTTGGAGCAATGACCCCATCGAATAACGTCGGACCGTAACCCCTCCGGCACAAATAAACGACTCGGTAGGCACCCGGGCGGAGGCGTTACCCCTTCTAAGGCCGTCTTGACCTTCGTTTCGATCTCCCATGTGAGCGTAGAGATAACTATCTTCTCGGGTAAAATACACTCGGGAGTAGCCGGGCGTTCGGATGGATCAAAAATACGAGATAAGGAATCGGGCTTGATGTTCTTGGAGCCCGGGCGGTACGAGAGAGAAAAGTCAAAACGTCCGAAAAAAGTGCCCATCGAGCCTGCCTGGAGTTGAGTCTTTTAGCGGATCTAATATATTCAAGGTTCTTGTGATCGGTCCAAACGATAAAAGGTACCCCACGAACCCTCTAACCAATGCCGCCACTCCTCCAACGCCAACTTGACAGCCAACAACTCTCGGTTATCAATGTCATAGTTACGTTCGGCAGGTGACAGACGATGGGACAAAAACGCGCAAGGATGCATCTTGTCGTCTGTGGAAGAGCGTTGAGAAAGTACTGCACCTACCCCCATCTCTGACGCGTCGACCTCTACCACGAACTGACGTGAGGAATCAGTGGCCACTAGGATGGGAGCCGAAACGAAGCGGCTCTTGAGTTTGGCGAACACAGCCCTCGGTAATCAATACACGGTTGCAGAGAACCATTCTTCTTACCCACAAAAAAGAACCCCGCCCCCGCTGGAGAAGAGGAAGGGCGGATGAATTTGAAAGCTAGAGAATCAGAAATATATTTCTCCATGGCCTCCCTTTCTGGGACAGAAAGTGAGTAGAGTCTGCCCTTAGGCGGAGACTTACCTGGAAGTAAATCTATGGCACAGTCACAGGGACGATGCGGAGGAAGAGAAGCAGCGTAGGACTTACTAAACACCTCATGCAGGTTGTGATACTCCGCGGGCACGTTCGACAAATTCGCCGCTTCCTTCTGAAAGACAGAACTAGACACAGACGAACAGGCAGACACAAGACAGGACTTATGACATGAAGTGCTCCAGGCTGAAATGGAATTGTGTCCCCAGTCAACCCTTGGGCTATCCTGTATAAGCCAGGGGGGACCGAGGACAATGGGTGCCATAGGTGAGTCCAGAAGGAGAAATGAAATCTGTTCAGTGTGATTGCCGGATGTGATAAGTGTCAGGGGGTGGGTGCAGTGAGTTATGGCTGGTAGTTCTTGACCATTGAGTGCACTGACAGCGATGGTGTTCTTGATGGTAGTGATGGGTAATCCAAG
Source organism: Meda fulgida (assembly GCA_030578275.1). Classification (NCBI taxonomy): domain Eukaryota; kingdom Metazoa; phylum Chordata; class Actinopteri; order Cypriniformes; family Leuciscidae; genus Meda; species Meda fulgida. The sequence goes on from CM060636.1 coordinate 23,089,184, forward strand.
TGTCTGAGCCAAGGTGAAATCTAAAAAATTACCCTCAGCTCCAGAGTCCAGAAGGACTTGTGTGGAATGGGACCAGGTTCCCCACAGCAGTCTTACCGGGAGGAGAGTAGAGGACAAGGTCTTGCTTACAGAGATCCCGCCCGACAGTAGCCTCTCTTTCACTGCCGGGCTCGTTCTTTTACCGGGCAGGTGTTCAGGTAGTGCCCGGCTCCACCGCAATAGAGGCAAAGACCCCTGGATCTTCTGCGCTCTCTCTCCTCCCGGGAAAGCCGAGCTCTACCCACCTGCTGAGTTCGGGATCACAGGCCGGGCTGACCGCATCACTGCCGCTGGATGGAAAGTCGCTGACGCTTGTGGGACGCTGAGTCGTTATGTTACGCTGTTCCAGTTGGTGCAAGCGGGCGTCCACCCTCAACGCTAGTTCGACGAGCCCGTCGAAACTCCCAGGCAGGTCCAGCGTGAAGATCTGCTCCTGGATGCGATCAGCCAACCCATGCAGGAACATGTCCCACCGCGCTTCCTCGTTCCAGTGACACTCGGCAGCCAGGGTTCGAAAGTCGATGGCGGAGCGGTTCCCCTGGCGAAGATCGGTGAGCTGGCGAGCTGCCTCCCGTCCGGTAGTAGCCCGATCAAAGACCCGTCTTATTTCTTCCGAAAGTGTCTGGAACGAGGAACAGCATTGATGTTGATTTTCCCACACCGCCGTTCCCCACAGTGCTGCACGACCGGTGAGTAGTGTCAGGACGAAAGCTACCCTCGCTTTCTCGATACTAAAAGTCTGGGGCTGTAAGGAAAAAAACATAGAGCACTTAGTTAAAAATGCTCTACAAAAGTCTGGTTCCCCAGCATACATCTCGGGGGCAGGTAGCCGTGGTTCAGACTGACGAATGGGTGCTGATGGAGGCGGGGGAATCGGTGGTGGGCTGGGCGCGGTGGGACCAGCCAGGTGTTGGAGCTGTTGGGTGAGCTCGGACACCTGTGCTACCAAGGCTTGAACGGCACGTCCGGTGACCGCCAGATTCTCCTCCTGTTGATCCAGTCTGGCAACGCTACGAGACAGGAACTCACTTAACTCTGGCGTGCTACTTGCTGAATCCATCTTGGTCAGTTCGTTCTTTTATGAGATAAAGAGAGGAAGGATTCAATTGCAAGTAAAAGGTTGTTTATTGAAAACACAGGTGGATGATCAGAATGTCCAGGTAAAGGCACTTGGTAGCACAGGGACGCTGTGGGAAATTCCAGTCACAACCGGGCAGAATGGTGAACGAGGAAAATGGTCCGTAATCAGAGTGAGTGATATCAGAGGGATTGACGAGACGAACCGAAGTGCCAGGACAAACGAAAACCAACGGAACTGGAGACAGGCGGGAGCACAGAGAACGGAGACAGGCGAGCACACAGAGAACGGAGACAAGCAGGAACTCAGGAACATTCAAACAACGAACTGACAAAGACAAGATGAAAACAGAGGGATTAAATAGGGCGCGCTGATCGGCTGCAGCTGGCGTGCTGACGAGCCGAAGCTGGTAAAGATCAGAGGTGGTGATCAGCGCTGCCGCCCACACGCACAATACACACACACACAACATACACACGAGACAAGAAGGAACCAGCGATTTCATAAACCGTGACACTAACGAAACTTACCAATTCACAAAATTAACGGAATGCATAGCTGATATAAAAAAATTGGATGACTAGTAATTTCCTACTACTAAACTCTGAAAAAACAGAGATTCAAATTATTGGACAAAAAACTTCCACACGTAATAACCTAGAATACTGTCTAACACTTGATGGCTGCTCTATTAAGTCTTCGTCGTCGGTTAGGAACCTGGGTGGGCTCTTTTATAGCAATCTTTCATTTGAAAGTCACGTGTCTAGTATCTGTAAAACCGCATTTTTCCATCTTAAAAATATATCTAAATTACGACATATGCTCTCATTAACATATGCGGAACAATTAGTTCATGCTTTCATGACATCAAGACTAGATTATTGTAATGCTCTACTGGGTGGTTGCCCTGCACGCTTAATAAATAAACTACAGCTGGTCCAAAACGCTGCAGCTCGAGTTCTTACTAGAACCAGGAAATATGACCATATTAGCCCGGTTCTGTCAACACTGCATTGGCTGCCAATTAAACATTGTATAAATTTTAAAATATTGTTGATTACTTACAAAGCACTAAATGGTTTAGCTCCGCAGTACTTGAGCGAGCTCTTAACGCATTATAGTCCTTCACGTCTATTGCGATCTCAAAACTCGGGCCAGTTGATAATACCTAGAATATCAAAATCGACTGCTGGCGGTATATCCTTTTCCTATTTAGCACCAAAACTTTGGAACAGTCTTCCTACCATTGTCCCGGAAGCAGACACACTCTGTCAGTTCAAAGCTATACTAAAAACACATCTATTTGACCTAGCATACACATAATATATTATAGACTTCTATAATTCAATGTTAGGCTGCATAGATTAGGTCAGCCGGAACTGGGAACACTTCCTTTAAATCCTGATTAACTCGTTACATCATAAGAAGAATGGCATCTACGCTAATTTTAGTGTCTTTGTTTATCCCGAGGTTTTCCCGCAGCCTACCGGATCCAGGCCGTATCCAGATCTGGCTAGGAGCTTTGCCTGGACCCGATGAAAACGCAGTGCTGAAGTACCAACTAGCCTCTCCCTATGGAGGATCCTTTTCCCACTCTACAGATAAAATGTTGTGATTCCGGTTCGCGTACCCACCCCAAAGTGATAAAATAAAACAAAATTCTGTATCAAATTACAATTACTGTAAATCCGGCCTGTAGTTCATAAACGCCAGAGGAGAACTGGCCCCCGACTGAGCCTGGGTTCTCCCAAGGTTTTTTTTTTTCTCTCCATTAAGTCACCTGATGGAGTTTTAGGACACCAGTAGGTCACTTGATGGAGTTTTTCGGTTCCTTGCCACTGTGCCTTTGGCTTGCTCAGTTGGGGATATTCAAATTAATTAACCAAGCATTAATACCATTGATCAGCCCTACCAAACGTGGATGTTTTTTCCACTAAGAAACAAACATTGTTATGTTATTTGGTTGATACTGTGAAGCTGCTTTGATGCAATTTATATTGTGAAAAGCGCTATATACTGTAAATACACTTGACTTGACTTGACTTGTTAGTTCCATAGTGTCTCTAGGTCCCTTGAAGGTAACCAAACCATTGTTACAGATATAATGGCTTTGCATTAGAGCTTAGATCCTAGCTAAGAGCACTATATCATTCCAGTTCATTACCTAAACCCAGCATTTAATTAGTTGTACATCTGTGTAGAGTCCCATGGTGAATTCTCAACTTGGAAACAGAGTACAGATTTTTTTTTTTTAGAGCATTTTAGCATGTCTTTCACTGCACAGGCTCTCTTGTAGGAATGCAAAAGCTTTGCTTCTGAATATAACCTGAAGCCCTGATTTAGCCACTCTCTTGGCCATTAGCAGGGACTGTTGCATATTTTTATATAGCATGGTACCGCTGCTGTCACATGTGTCAGGGGCCACTTTTGGCCTGATGGATCGGTGCAATGGAGATACCATGAGTCGAGGTGATGGCATCCGTAGTAGCAGCCGGGGGAAAAAAGAAACAATTACCTTGCTGCAAAAACGTAAAAACCTCATCAATATTTAAGCTTGCTTCTCATTGTACAAGACTGTTGTTCCTCTTCACTGGCAGAAAATACTTTCTTCCCAGGCTGCTCTTTACCTGGAGAGTCTCCAGCTGCCGTGGCAGAGGCGGCTCTAGACAAGAGGGCAGGGTAGTGAAAAATGGTCATACTCATTGTTTAGTTTCTCCTCATAGCATCCCCATCTCCTCTGCCCAGGTCCCCATCACACCACCAACATCTCAGGAAAGCTCCTCATTTTGGTGATGATTAGCTTATTACTAATTCATGAGGCCATTCAGCTGTATGGTTGCCCCTTCCTATCCTCAGACCCCTTCTAACCATTCCTCCCCACCTTGGTCAAACCATCTAGTAACCCGTCCCACACACATACATACACACACAAACACACTTCCATCTTTTTGGGCTCTGAAGCACATTGATTTCTCCATTAAGCAGCACTCCAAAGCCACTCCGTCCCCCCATGGATTCTGGTCTCCCTTCTCTTTGACTCACCCTCAGCCAGTCATCTGGGAACAGATGAGAGACAAAATTGCTGTCAACACTCTGATTCACATAATATCTCCAAGTGCTCCACAAATGATCCATGCAAAGCACCATAGACATGGAATGGAGACTGTCTATCCATAGTGCCTCCTGCTGGATGGATGTGAAACTATTCAGTAGGCTGGATTTCTTCTGCTTATGGGAATGTCACTAGAAGAGGTACACCAAGATCTGTTGGAGCAGGGCTGGAGCTAAAATTTACAGGAGCAGGTTTTAACACCCCTGAACTAGATGATACAGCAATAGTTAATATTACACGACTAATATATGTTGGGACATTGTTTGTTGTGGATTGTGATGTGCTACAGATTTTTTTCAGATTCAATCCATCCCTTTTTTATTGTGTTTGTATTAGGCCATGTGTGGGGAGAGCTGTGTGAATGAAATTGCTGAATTTGGAATAAACCATCCTATTCATGTTATTTCGGGCGAGTGAAACCCAGGGCCACAGGCTTGATGGATTTTTGCTGTAGTATGTTTCAGCATGTTGAATCTATGGGCCTGCTGTATTGTATCGGAGCGCAGCTCTAATGGTGGCAAAGGCAAAGTGCAATGCTGCATCTAGGAAAATCAATATGGATCTGCCATGGGTTTAGGTTAGAAAAAAAGTTCTCAGATATGCATCCTGATGAAATATTGTTTCTCCTCCCTCCTCTTTTTTTCCTTGTTAGAGTGATCATAAAAACCGCATGCCCTCTTTATAGTATCGATCAGTCAATAAATGACTTCTCCGACCAAATGGTGAGTACATTATCAGGTCATAAGTACACCTTAGCAGCACAATTTGCCAAATATTTCATTTTTTAAAGATTTGAAATTTTTCTTTTGTTTTGTTTAAAATACATGTATAACAATATTATTTGTTATATTGCCTTAGCATTAAATTACAAATAACTAGTTAACAAATGCAAAGGTTTCTTATACATCTGCTGAGGGATGGTATTTGACATCTTTTTCTTTTCTAACTGCCGTAATCAACCTCTATATTTTCTTTTGCTTTTGGAGCTAATGAGGATGCAGAAATCATATTTGCTGATGTCTCCCTTTCACCACTAGTAGACTGAGCTATGATGAAATGTGAAAAAGGTCTGTTCTAAGTGCCTCGCTCTAACTGCCACAACAAATAGCTTAGCTCTCAGATATTCATGTTGGTTTGATTGTTTTTCAGAGTAAATGATGTGGAAACCATGTCTAATGTGAGTAAATAAGGCAACATCCAATTTATTTCCTGCCATTTCACATATCATTGATCCTTCCTTGGATGTACATTCATTAACATGCATAATTCAATTTTCTCCAGAATATAACACCACTCAAGGGGATATGATTTGAAGGCAAGTTATTGAGTGATGTGCAACTGATCGTGAGGTCATCATGAGCTATGATTGAGAGTTTCAGGTAAGCTAAAGGACACTTTACTCCAACTGTGACCCCTGGACGTCTCCTTTTCTAGGGTTGAGTTAGTGGTTGAGTAGGAGGAGGTTGTGTTCTACTTTGAGGAGGTGCTTATTTACATGGCTGACACACTGGGATCACCTTCAAAGCAGCTCGTAATGAGACGGGACGAGTGAGGAGGGAGGCCTGTCGCTGCATGTGGTGCAGGGGACGACCGGGGAATGCACTGAATTATAAATGAATCTTCTGCGCAAGAAATGTGACAGTTAACTTTAATTCCCCGTTTAGCCGGAATAGGCTTAGACAAGACTGTGCTAACTAATCAATAGAGTCCCTGCCGCAAATGTTCTCGCTGCTCCTCTACTCCTCAAGCAGGCCAAGACTCAGATGCCTTGAACTCTACTCTGCTCTGATTCGTCTTCATGTTACTCTGTATGAACATGGCTTTAACATATTTTCGGATGTGAAGTTTAAGAAGTAAGCACTCCACACCATGAATATGGATCTTCCAGATCACATCACCTTGAAGGAGCTGCATGAAACGGAACTTTAGCTAGTCCTGCCAGTCTGTGTATGGAAATGCAAATAAGATGATCAAGAGCATTCATGAGTAAAATTAGACATAAATACCTACATTTCCCAAATTTCCGCAGATATACTGTACTGGAATCAAAGTCCCTTTATTGACATGTCAGTCACTCTTGTAGCCATATTGTAATGCCACAAGGCAGCTATTTCCTATATGGACAATATACGGCAGAACCTGATTTCACACAACATGTTCCTGGGTCAACATCTCTGTTGATCCTGGAACACTATTCCAATCAACCAATCAGATTTGAGGGACAGTTTGTTTAAGTCAAGTTTAGGCTGATAACCAGGGCCAGATGCTTCTATATCAGTGTTACTCTTTTCCCTCTGAATTTAGGGATAACTTATGGGGTTAGGTTTCGGGATAGGGTTAGGACAGGAACATGTCTAACTTTGCAAAATCAGGACGTGCCAATATACTACAGCTCCTATCCTTTTATATTGCAAAGACCAAAATCTCCCAAATAGTTTGTCTGTTTGCAGCCAAGTCTTTAGCCATTTTCTAGAAATCTTCATTGCATATTTCATCAACACTTGACCCATTAATACTAATACTTACAATTCTATATATTTATTTATGTTTTGTTTTTGTTTGTCACAGCACTTGCATATTGTTGCCATGTTGTTGGTTTGACTGCTTTCTTTTTTTCTCCTAATTTGTAGGTTTGGATAAAAGCATCTGCTAGTACTATAAATGTTGTTTTTTTCTCATTCATTTTTCTACAAGTATTCCATCTCCCCCTTATATTTTCTCTGTTCATTGTAAAATGTGATCAATAAGGCAAAGACAGACACAGGTATGTGAATGTTATTTATAATTTGAAGATTTGTTGAAGAGTGCATACATTTTTCATAATGTGGAGAGAGACCAGGGAGTGTTACAAACATGCTGCATTTACATAATAGTTCTGCACATAAGAGCTTGCCCTTATTTCTACGTGTACAGACAAATAGTGCAGTCATATTTATACAAAACCATTTTTAAATCTTTTAAAGCAACAACAAAATATATTATTAAAAGAAAAAAGAAATGTGGATTCATGTCAGTAGACAACAAAGAATGAGTTTAATACTGAACTAATATCCACAAACAAATATATTACATGGCATTAGAACATGAAAAGTGAAAATTTGACTAGACCTGGCTGTATTGCATGAAATTAGATTCAGATCACTTCTTTTGGTCAAGATCTGCCAACTTAGACAGGAAGAGAAGACCTGTTTGACAAATGTATTTATTTATCGGTTTGTTTGTGGGTTTATTTTTAATAGTACAACACTGGAACTGCACATAAAGATGATTGTTCTGGGGAAAAAAGAAGAAACTATGTATAGTATGTTTGATAAGAATTTCTGCCTGTCCAGAAGTACATATTTTTTCACAGACATAACTCTCAACACACTGGTATATACAGTTCTTGAAATCTAATTAACTTTTTGTGAAGTGCCTCAAACTAAATTCTTTTAAAGATTGATGGCAACCTGGCAAACTTTAGCAAATCCAATACTAAGATTTTATTTTATCATCTTGGAACCTTGTAAACAGTTTGCAAGCAGACTGAGAGAAAAAAAAAACCCATGTCTCCAAATTTTCAGCTGGAAATTGTGCATCACACACAGTAGTGTGTGTGGTCCCGTCTTAGGCAGAGACTAGATCATTTTACAAAGCTTTCATATCAGTAGAGGTAAAAATGTTTTGTGTAATTCACTTTTTGGCCATTTAATTAAATACAATTGTTTTTAAATGGAAAGACATCTTGATAATTGTTCTGATTCTTTCTAGAAAATCTTGAAACTCTGTTTATTTTAGTAAGGTGTAAAGGGGCCAAACATCCTTCATGGTGAAACATGCAAAAGCTTTTCTGTGACCTTGGCTTATCAGTTGGGGTTGTGGGATGTGTAGATGCAGTGGAGGGAAAAACTTCATCAAATCTCCAATGATTTTCGTGAAATTCAAATGCGCTCCTACAAGCACAAGAGATGAAGCAGACTGGCGTTCGTAGGGATGAGTGATACGGCACCCAGCGCTCTGACAGGACGGCGATCGATCCCTGCAAACCTTGTCTTTATAAAAGGCATGCGAAGATAAAGGGGAAAAAAGCTCTAATAAACATCTCTTTAACTTGGCTTGCTTACAACAAAGCTACCCTTTCTGTCAGCCAGAGCTGCCTTAGAAAAAAGGATGCACATGTGATCAATTATGGATGCGCTGTCTCCTACCCCTGGAGTTGGCGAACACATTAGGTAATGCAGGAGCTCAATTTAACTAGATGGGCTTGTTAATGTGTCCCGCTGGGAAAGGCCTCCGGTTCCTTTGAGTTTCCTCTTGAGCGGGGAGGGAAAATAATGTTTGGAGATGGTAGATGAGAGAACCCTTGCAGTTGGCACAGCGTCCCAAAGAGAGGGCCACCCCTTTTATGCTCGAGTCAAGGACACACGATGTGGGCATTGGGCATAAACACTGTCAAGGACGCTGGTTGTGCTCTGGGAACCGGCTGCTGAGTAGACTGTGCTTTGCAGTCATTGTGCTCCTAATGCAATGGAGATTGAAATGATGTCAATGCTAGGTTTTGACTTCTGGTGGTTTTAAAATGTTATCAAGTTTGGTTCCACTTATTCATTGTTTCACTTGAACTTTTGAACTTGAACAAGTCCCCCTGTGGTGAAAATCAGACTTTTGATGTTGTTTATATGTCTATGTGTTGTTTTTAATATGCTTTAGGACAAATCATGTGCAAATTCAGAAGTCAACAGCATTGCTGAGTATTTTCTCTTGAACCAGTACTCAAAAACGCGGTTGGAAATTGCTGGTGTTTCTGACGTCACAAACTCTCTTGTAAGCCTTGTAAATCAGGTCAACGTGTGATCATCAACGAGTGGATCTTTGAGTTGGTGTAAGTGGGTGGAGGCGGGGCTAATTTGCATATTCATAGAACTGTGTATACTAAATGAGGCAAGGGTGTAGAGTCCCATTCAAGCTATTTTAAGGCAGGAAGAATTTTTTTCAAGGCTAAAACGTTTAAATATGTCATTTTGGTGATCAAAGATTTAAGGGATACAATTATTGACTATGGGGGATCAGTAATCAGTTAAGAACAAGTTAAGTAATTCAAAGTTTAAGCAGAACTTGCAAATTATTATTTTGCACTCATACATTTTAATTACTCTTAACATATTTCAGTAAAAAAATTCAGATTTAAAATTATCTTGTAATCTCAACTTAAATATTTTTAGTAGTGTAAACTTGGCAAGTGTTAACTGGCTAATTCAGTAAGTGCTAACTTACTAATTGGTAACATGATTCTTTGATTGCATTAGCATAGCATAGCATAGCAATTTCTGAACGAGTATGGCAATATAGAACTTTTTTTTACATACGTATAGTATATCTGTTCTCAAACCAAGTGCACCCCCCCCCCCCCAAAAAAACAACAACATAACAGTAACTCTTCTAAGACATAAAAACATTATGTAGCACTTAATTTTAGCATTTACTATCCCTTTTGAGTGCTATGGCAAAGCACGCTGCGTAGGAAATAGAAAAACCAGTCCAGTTTCAGTTCAATTTAAGCTTGTCTAAATTAAAAGAATCCACTTAAACTCAAAACAATGAAAACATTCAGAGTACTTAAAAAGTGTCAGTTTTGTGAACTCAAAAGAAAAAAGAACGTTCTACATACTCATAAAGGTTCATTTGATTTAACTAATTTGTCATACTGTTCATACTCAAACCAATTAATTATTTTGAGCATTAGGGATTAGTTTAAACCCACAGGGCTTGTAAATTATTCAAAAAGTGTTCTTATTGTTTGTGATATATTAAATCAAACATGACTGGAAGGTAATTTGTTGTGTCGTTCAAGAGGAACCTGAGAACTCTTGTTCGTCTCTTCTGGATTATTTTGCTTTGTTTTACAGTAGCATGAGATGGATGGTTTAACTCCAAGTATAGTGACATAGACACATGCAGATTCAGTCCTTGCCGAGAAATCTATGATCTTTCTCCTATTGCCCTGCACTCCATGATAGGCCTTTGTAGAAAATCTAAAAGGACCTCAATTAGCGGGCCGAGAAAGGGTATGATGGAATGAGAGTGCTGTCCGTGAACTCACTCTGCATGCGTCCGCTAATGCAGGCTGCGTTCAGGTCCGTGCCCTCAGCTCTAATGTGAGCCACGTTGCTCTTTGAGTGACACAGCGTATGCAAAAAAAGAGAGCGAGACCAGACTGGTCTGGGCTTTTTAATGTGACCACTTCCTTGGGACCGGGACCTGAGTGGTAATTGCAGACTGACGGAGAGGAGGTGGCAGGTGTGACTGTCAGCTCTAATCAAGCCCTCGTGCCCAAAACCCATGATCCTTTAGGAGCAGAAAAAAAAAAAGAAAATAGAGTGCTCACTTTCCACCGCCACATCCATTTCCTCTCACCCCACCTTCGCTCGTCCCATGACTCTGTTTTCACCTTTCTCTTCTCTACCTTAGCCTGTGCTCTTTCACCCCTTTCCACACCTGTCGACTCGATTATGGAAATTAGCATTTGTGACGGGGCTCTAAAAAGCAGATTAGCAGGAGGAAAGGCTTTTTATTGTGACATGACTATTCCATTGGGGGACCAGAGGGTGGAATTTGCACATCATTTGGATGGGGGTCCCTTATGTTTGCTTATTCTCGTTGGGAAAGAGAAGTGGATTGTGAATATTGTTTTGTGTTTTTTTTTTCCCCAAGGGGGCATGGTATGGGTGCACAACAGGACGCCCCGTGGAAGGAGTCTTGTTTCAGCAATATCCTGTCTGATGTCTCTGACCTGCATAACCTCCAACATGAACACAATCATTAAATGGCACAAAAAATATTAAAAAATAATTGTTATTTTAGGAATAATTCCCGGTTCAATGCAAGTCCAGGTCATTTGACAGCATTTTTGGCGTAATGTCGATTAGTGCAAAATATAATTTTGACTCATTCAAGATTACACGAGGCACTAGATTTGAATGGAGCTAATTTTGGAGTTTGAAAGCAGAAATGTAAATCCTAAAATTTTTAAGGCTCACGATGAATTTTTCCATAAAATCTTGAAAAGTTGTTCTTGTCATTTTACGGTTGTTTTAGGAATTATGTTGTAATTTGAATATAACTTTATAAACTTGTGAAACAATTAGTATTTTAACATTACATTTTAAGTGCCTCACTGTTTGCTGTTTTTTTTAACATATTGTTTAAAAAAAAAGATTTAACAGACTTTTTGTGATAATACCATTATGTCATAAATGGTGTCGATTGAGCTCATTTTTTAAAAATGTGTTTACTCAACTCCTGTAATGCAGTAAAAAAAGGAGTATTTCACATTTGTTGTTTTAATCTACTTGGTATTTCACACAAGCGTTCAAGTCCAAGAACTTGTAAAGGCAAGACAATGATGAGATGAGATCTGAAGTCTTTTCAGAAAGATTTGATTCATTAAAAATGCACTTTGTCCCTTTTCGCCGACAGTTTTTAAATATTGTAACTGCCATATATCAGGTTGCATTTCACTGTATTATGATCCAGTACTTGAATGGTTCTTAACCCAGGGTTACAGGAAGATCTCTCCCACGTCAGCAGCTCCTGCTTCTCAACATCTGAGGCCTGAGTTCTCTTCTTCATCTTTAGACAATCAGAAGGAGTGCTCTGATCCGCTAGTGAACGCACACTGTGCGTCAAGCACACAGTTTAACTTCTGATCTGACGTCAGTATTCATGGCGGTGAGTAAATAGCCTTCCATATAGGATTTTAGTATCATGTATTCATGGCAGAATTCCAATTCCTATTGTTTTTTACAAGCAAATTGGCCAATTACGATATTGGTTGCCAAATTTTTTTCTTTAAGCAAATTTATTTGTTGTTTATTTGCTCTATAACAGGTAAACTGGCCTTAAACAAAAAATGTCTGTAGCCATTTGAAATTAGAGGGAACCACTGCATTTAATCACGGTCCAAACAAAGATGCTACACACATGCAGCATGAGCTGTTATTTAAATTACATATAGTACGTTCTGTATTTCTCAGTAAGTTTCATTATTTATATGTTTTATTTTATCTTCAACATTAGCCTATAATACACATCGTTTTGTTGATTCAATGAAATTCAAGCATTTGTATGGTAACACTTTACAATAAGGTTCATTTGTTAACATTAGTTGACTACCTTAGTTAACATGGACTAAAAATTACCAATACTTCTACAGCATTTATTAATCTTAGTTAATATTAATTTCAACATTTACTAATACATTATTAAAATCAAAGGTTGTATTTGTTAACATTAGTTAATGCACTGTGAACAACAAACAATGAACAGCTGTATTTTTTATTAACTAACATTAGCAAAGTTTAACTAATACCGTCTCAAATGTATTGATCATTGTCAGTTCATGTTAGTTAATACATTAACTAATGTTAACTAATGAACCTTATTGGGGAGAGGTCAGGAAATAATGAAGGAACAGAGTCAGAAAATCTCAGAAATGATATTCAAACTCGCGGTGTCCACATGACTCATTTTAGAAATCTGAGAATGACTATATTTGAGCCATTAAGATGATTTATAAAAGGAAATGCTATAAAGTTTAGGCAATAATTATACTAACATTGCAGGAAGGAGTGTTTCAGTGCCTAATTTGATATCTAGAGCTTTCTATGGTATTAAATCTCTCTCCTTCACACTGCCACGGGATCATTCCCGAAGGGTTTGGGTGTCTGATTGGCCAGGCTGGTCATGTCTGGTGCTTCGTTGAACAACATGTGGAGGAAAGCCAGTATTGTGTAGAATATTTTATTTTTCTGCTGAGGAAGCCAGAAGGTCAATATCTCACGTCTTTGAAGATGAGGAAGTGGAGTTGTTGCTGTTTTGGATTGGTAAAGTTTTGTTAAGTTACATTCCTGTCTTAACTGTAATTTTAAAAATGAAAGAGTTTTTCACTAAGTATTTACTGTAAGCGCTATTTATTTAAGACAAACATAAATCTGTCCAGTGTAGTCCTAAACATTTTATGCCATTTTTAAGGTTTGTTAATCATGGTGTGCAAGTCTAGGTCTTTGGTTATGCATAAAGTCTGCAAAAATATTGTTTCAGAAGTATCATAGTGGCAGTTTGGTGTTTAATGCTAACACAAATTTTAATTTGGCTCACAATATTTTCCAATCCTGTTCCTCTCGCTTATACTTTACTATCCTATTTATGATAGTCGCAAAAAGATTAAAATAGAATAACAACCTTATTTTAGTTAAGAATTATCCATACATGTACTAAGTGTTGTATTCAATTTATATTGTGAAAAGCGCTATATAAATACACTTGACTTCAAGAGGACGGAATAAAAATGTCCCCTCCCACTACACACACATTTTGTCTGCATCATATGTCAGACCTGCACATCCACAGAGTGGCTGAAGTTTGAAAAATGAATAAACCCTGTGAAAACGCATAAGAAGAAAGATGGCTGGGAGGAGGAGGAGGAGGAGAGGGGAACGACACGGCTGCTAATTTGCTGACATGGGGGCGATGGGGAGGTTGGCCTCTGATAATATTGTTTTTTTGAAGGAGCAGCACAAGTAGTGAGAGGAACAAAAGTAACTGTGCCCCACAAATCCTGTAGCCAATTAGTCTGTATCAATAATTAATAGGCATTGTCTGTATGGGCCACAGCAGATTGAGTTTCTCTCTGCCTGCCTAGATTGTTATGACAAGTAGTGACTACATAATGATATTAGCGATTAATAATTCAGCGCAAGCAGTGTTGCTTCAGGTGACTGGGCTGGTCGTGCCTCCACTCCAGACCACACATGTGCGGTGTGGTCAAAAATAGTAAGTGTTTGTTTATATGTGTGTGGTTGAGGAAAGCATGTTGATGGACAGAGTAAATCTAGCAGTAAATAGACGCAAGTAAAACTAAAAGCAACACAAGAGTTGACCCTGAAAGGTAACCGTGACCAAGGTGTTATCACATTGAACACAAACTCTTAAATGTAAAGGTGAACATTTTTTTTTTGTTTGTTTCACTGGCTGATATAGCAGTCTTATTTTCATAGTGACACTTAGTGGTGTGGATGCAGCACCATGCTAAAGTTTTCTTTTTTTATGCTATTGTAAAAATGGATTATTCACAGGTATTTGAGATTAATTTATTCTGCAAGTCAGTGTCAGATAAAAGGGAGGTAAAATGAGTTGTAGTTGGCTGGTCATGTGACCTCAAAATGATACTCATGTACAGTTAATATAAACTATACAAACACTACATGTGAGTGCATGTAACTTAAAAACATATCTTCCAAAACTGTTTAAAAAGGAAAAACCTTAACTGTGTGAAGAAGTGCAGTAATAATATTAGTTTACACTTTGAAGCCAATGGCCGCTGCGCCCCTGCCCATAAATCCCACACTAATGGATTCAGAGCATCAGAGCTGTCTGCTCAGCCCACAGGGGGAGGATCTGGGACTTGCCTTGTTGAACCCACTTATGTGCTCTACTGTCAATGTGACAGATTGGTGTGTGTGGTCGCCGTCCCAGCGGTGCAGCTCCACATCTGGACCATTTCTGGCTGTTCTGAAATGCTTTAAGTGCTTTACGAGGTTGCCCCAGTGACAACCTTTAGATCAGTTTTGTTTGGTAGGACTGATTTCAGATTAGCATTTGATTTAGAGCATCTTGGAAGTTTGCTGCCATGCTGATCGAATTATGTCAGTCCAGTGTCTCAGCGTTTGAACATGCCTTTTTCTAGCGCTGGATTGTTATAATTATATATGAAAATCAATGCTGGAGGAGGACGAAATGGCTTAGTGTTTCAACATCACTCTTGGAGAGATGTCGTGATGAGATAAAAGTCACACAAAAAGGCACACAATTAAAAGCACATAATCCTTAAGTTTTGCAACATGTTCTTGAGTCATCACACTATTTCGCTCTATAAAAATGAACATTTCTGAAATTTTCTTGCTCCCCACCATGTTCAAATCTTTGTGAGAAGTCACATATTCTATAGTGTAAAATATACCATTAAATGCTCAGTTTAAGATTGAAGGTTTGATCATTTTTTGTGCATTACTTTTTTTCTATCATCATATGCTATATATTCTCTTAATGTGCCTTCATGTAAAAAAAAAGGAAGTTTATTTAACTTGGATGAATGTAATTAACATTTCCCTAGCATATTTGGTAGGTTTGCTCTGACAGTTTATTTCCGTAGTAAATTAATGACTTCCTCTGATGTGCTAGTGAGGGCCTCTGATATTGTCTGATTGACGTTTAACCCTCTCCATTATTACACAGGGGGTAATCAATAAATAAATGAGTCATCAATGTGAATTAATTGCTTAGCAATGCATTATTCATCTGCAGAGTTCATTTACGAAGAGGAGATCCCAGTGCTGTTTATCAAGTTGAAGGAAGAGTGTAGCAAAGAAAATCTTCTGCATTTAAGTTACAAGACTTCTACTTTTTCAGGTACCCTGTGCATATTATATAACAAATAGGTCAAACTGACTCTGTGAGGATTTATTTTAGTTATTCGCTATAAATTCATCAGCTCAAAGTAGACTCACTTGTCAAGTCAAGTCACCTTTATTTATATAGCCCTTTTTACAATACAGATTGTTTCAAAGCAGCTTTGATAACAGGAAAATAATGCAACAAAGTTTGTTTCTAGAAGAAAACAGCACACTCCAGCTTAAGCAAGTTCAGTGATGGTTCATTTTTGTTGTAAAAAAAGTATGTAATTTAGTTAATTTATATATCCAAGCAGCTCTGGAGAAAACGTCTCGGGTTATGACTATAACCCTTGTTCCCTGAGAAGGGAACGAGACACTGCGTCGAAATCGACACTTTGGGGACGCTCCCTAAGCGTGCGCCTCTGAAGTATGAATAAAACTAATCCAATCCTGATTGGTGTTGCGTCGTGACGTAACATGTGACAGCATACCCGGAAGTATAAAAGTGGCGCTGTCACAACACACACTAGCCTCGCGATGAAGCAAGACGCTCAAAGGCCTCGAGGGGCGTGGCAGAACGACGCAGTGTCTCGTTCCCTTCTCAGGGAACAAGGGTTATAGTCATAACCCGAGACGTTCCCTTTCGAGGGAACTCAACACTGCGTCGAAATCGACACTTTGGGGAACGAGTGCCCACTAGGCCACGCACCGAATAGGCCTGTCCCGGAGTGAAACTGTCTAGGCACTCAGCAAGGACTGAGCACGTGTGCGCCAGGCGTACTTGGAAGGTGGAGACTGTAGAACCTGATAAAAGTATGCGGAGTAGCCCAACCGGCTGCTCGCAGATCTCCTGTAGAGGTACTCCCGAAAGAAGGGTCCTAGAAGAAGCCATGCTTCTAGTTGAATGGGCCCTGACGGCTAAAGGTGAAGGCAAACCGCGCACCTTGTAAGCCGCAGTAATAGCCTGGACTATCCAATTACTAATAGTCTGCTTGGATGCCGGGAGCCCCTTCTTAGGTGACCCAAAACATACTAATAACTGGTCCGACCTTCTCCAAGAAGAGGACCTCTCAAGGTACACGCTCAAAGCTCTGACGGGGCAGAGCAAATGAAGCTTCTCTTCTTCTGCTGACACATGAGGTGGAGGATGGAATGCCTGAAGGACTAAAGACCGAGCCGTGTTCGAAGGAACCTTAGGCACGTAGCCCGGACTCGGGTGCAAAAAGGCCTTTACTCTGCCAGGGGCAAACTCCAAGCAAGCTGGTGTCACTGCCAGGGCTTGGAGATCTCCCACCCTCTTAAGTGAGGTAATGGCCAAGAGAAAAAACATTTTCTGCGTTAAATCCTTAGGCGAAGCCGACTCTAGAGGTTCGAAAGGGGCCAGGGATAACCCTTCCAGAACTATAGCCAGGTCCCAAGCAGGAACCCTAGACCTGGTTGCCTGCCTCATCCTCCAAGTACCGCGGAGAAACCGAATGACCAACTGGTGCCTCCCCAGGGGCCCATCACTTAACGGAGCGTGGAAAGCCGCAATGGCTGCCACGTACACCTTAAGCGTGGAAGGGGAGAGACCCGCAGAGAACCGATCTTGAAGAAATTCCAGAACTGAAGCCACCGGGCAGTTTACTGGATCTAACTCATGTTCTCTACACCAAGTGGCAAAAACATTCCACTTGAGGCCATATAATCTCCTAGTAGACGGAGCTCTGGAGCTAAGTATAGTTTCAACCACTCCAGCTGATAGACCAGCATTCAGGTACTGAACCCCCTCAGAGGCCAGACCCACAATTTCCACAGCTCTGGCTGAGGGTGGAGAATTGTGCCCCCAGCCTGAGAGAACAGATCCCTCCTCAGAGGAATCTGCCATGGCGGAGCTATCAGGAGTGATACTATGTTTGAAAACCACACTCGGGTCGGCCACATTGGGGCAACCAGAAGAAGACTGATGCCCTCCTGACGGACCCTCTCCAGGACTCCCGGGAGCAGAGCGATCGGGGAAAACACGTACAGGCGAAGCCTCGGCCAGGCCTGTACCATGGCATCCAACCCCAGAGGGGCTGGAAGTGAGAGGGAGAACCAAAGTGGACAGTGGGACGTCTCTCGAGACGCAAACAGATCCACTTCCATTGGTCCAAACCTCTCCCATATCAACTTCACCACATCTGGATGAAGTGTCCATTCCCCGGGCCTCAGCCCCTGCCTCGACAGGATGTCTGCTCCCTGATTCTGAACCCCCGGAATATACATTGCCTTGATAGGCAGTATTTTCCCCTGGGACCAAAGAATAATCAGATGCACCAGTCTGCACAGAGGGCGCGATCTGAGTCCCCCTTGTCGGTTCAGATAGGCTACCACCGACGTATTGTCGGATCGTACTAAGACATGGTAACCCTTGATGTCTGGGAGGAAGTTCCTCAAAGCCCTGAACACAGCCATCATCTCTAGGCAGTTTACATGCCAAGAACGATGATGGTCCTGCCACAGACCCCTGGCAAAGCGGGCGTCCATGACCGCGCCCTAGCCAGTGAGGGAAGCGTCTGTCGAAACGGATTTCCGGCGACACGACACTCCCAGTACTGGCCCTTGGGATAGGAACCAAGGTTTATTCCATATGTTCAGAAAACGAAGGCATGTGCGCGTTACTCTGATTATACGAAACGGATTCTCCTTGGGAGAAAACCCCTTGGTTTTTAACCACCACTGAATGGGCCTCATGTGCAGAAGGCCCAAAGGAATGATGTTGGATGCCGCTGCCATGAGGCCCAGCATTCTTTGAAATTGCTTCACAGTGATGGCCTGGTCCAGCCTTAACCCAGATACCATCGCCAGAATTGACTCGATACGTGCGGGAGACATTCGTGCCTGCATCGTAATCGAGCCCCACACGATTCCAAAAAATATCGTGCACTGGGATGGTTCTAGCACACTCTTGAGTCTCAACCCCAATTTCTGAATGTGGCCAAGGACGACATCTCGATGCCGAACTGCCATTTCTCGAGACTGGGCCAGAATGGGCCAGTCGTCGAGATAATTCAATATATGAATGCCTTGAAGTCTCAATGGAGCAAGGGCTACATCCATACATTTGGTGAATGTGCGGGGAGAGAGTGCTAGGCCGAACGGAAGAACCCAATATTGGTAAGCTTCGTCCCCGAAAGCAAACCTCAGGTATCTCCTGTGACATGGAAGGATGGAGATGAGAAAATAGGCATGCTTTAGATCTATCGTGACAAACCAGTCCTCGGATCTGATCTGACTCACGACTGCAGGAATGGTTAACATTTTGAACCTGAACCTCCTTAGAGATCGGGTCAAAACCCTGAGATCTAGAATTGGCCTTAACCCCCCATCCTTCTTTGGAACTATAAAGTACCGGCTGTAAAACCCGGACCCCCTGTCTAAAGGATGAACACGATCCATGGCTTCCTTTAGTAGCAGAGTCTGTACTTCTTGTTCCATCACCTGAGCCTGCTCTGGAACCACTGTAGTTTGCACCACCCCAATTTAAAACCTGGGGGGGCGGTGCACAAACTGCAGCTCCATTATATGCAGGACCCACGCAGATATGTTGGGCAGATGATACCATGCCTCTACAAAATCTACTAGGGGTACCAGCCTCTCGAGACTGGCCTCTGGTGTTTTTCGAGCATCTTTCTCGACTTCCTGAAGCGGAATACCGGCAGGCTGTAGTCGATACGGTTCTTTTAACCATAACTGATGCTTTTTCTTTATTAGAATACTTTTGCTGGAAAGAAATGCGGCCCAAAGCGTCGTTGACGGCGGGCAATCTACATCGTTTCCCAGAGGGCTCCGCTGCGAAAACAACCTCGGTTGCCCTGCAGTGGAGGGAACAGCCCTCAGAGGTCCTACCACTTCGGTCAGGACCTCTTCCCGAAGCCCTCCTAGCCTGAAAGACTTCCCTCAGGTCGCCTCTCTGGCTGGAGAACTTCGATTTCTGAGAGCGCTTCCTCTGTTGCCAAGCTCCAGGAGGAGGGGCTCTAGAGGAAACACTCTCTCTCTGCTCAGCTCGGTGTGAGAAGCTGGCTGATGGCTGGGGCTGATCACTCGGCCCCACCCTACTCGATTTGGATTTTGCCTTACGGGGGAGGTACTGCTGGAACACCACAGATTGCTTCTTCGCCTCCTGAACCCTGTCGACGACCGATGTAACGGCGTCACTAAACAGGCCAGAAGGCGAGAGCGGTGCATCCAGCAGAAAAGATCTATCTCCATCTTTGATACCAGATAGGCTCAGCCACAGATGTCTCTCCGTAGTTACCATAGCTGCCATAGAGCGGCCAATGGCACGGGCCGTCTCTTTTGTGGCCCGGAGAGACAAATCTGTGGCTCTCCTTAACTCTACAATATCTTCAGGAGTTAGCCCCTCCCCCTCATCCAAATCTTTCAGGAGATCGGCCTGGTATGCCTGCAAGATAGCCATAGAGTGCAGACATGAACCAGCCCGACCTGCCGCCATGTAAGCCCTGCCTATTAAAGCAGATGTATCTCTACAGGGCTTACTAGGCAGCGCCGGGGTTTCCAGGGAAGATGCCGAATCAGGGGAAAGATAACCTGCTAAAGCCTTTTCTACCTTAGGCATCTTCCCATAACCCCTGTCCCGTACACCCACAACATTACTATAAACACTGGGACTGGAAACACGGGACGAGTGCGGTTTATCCCACGATCTCGAGATCTCAAAATGGAGATCGGGGAAAAACGGCAAACCCCGGCGCTGAGGTTGTGCTCTATGCTGCAGGAAACGCTCATCAAGCTTACTTTTTGCTTGCGTTCCCTGCTCATCATGTGGCCAGCTAATGTTAAGTCTAGCCACTGCACGAGTCACAACCTCTATCAGCTCCTCATACGCTTGGCCGTGAACTGGCGCGCCAAAATCACGGTCATCCGCATCAATACTGAGCACATCTACTTCCTCAGAAGCAGAGAGCTCAAGCATTGGGACCTGATCGTGGGCAAGAGAAGCCGCGATGCGGGCTCCTGGACCACTCTCAGGGGCTATGGGATCCTCAGACGAAGAATGAGAAGGTGCCTCAGCAGCCTCATTCTCATCTAAAAGATCCCGCTGCGAGCCCCACGATCTCAATCGCCGCGCTGCCTCAACAGACGCGGGACTAGAACCGCGGGGAGCGCGAGCCTGACCGTGCTCATCAAAGCACGCCAGCCGGGAGCGCAGCACTCTAATGGGAAGTGCTTCACAGTTAACACAAGCAGCTCCCTCGAGAGCTGCCCGTGCGTGCTGCGCTCCCAAACAATTCACACACAAAGAATGTGTATCCCCACCCGTAATATAACGAGGGCAAGGATGCACACACTTCTTGAACTGCTCGCTGGCCATAATATATATATAGATATATAGATATAGGGACAAACAACACCAAATAAGACTGACAGTTTCAACACAGAGCGCTTGCTGAAGAGCGAAAGCTAGTGTGTGTTGTGACAGCGTCACTTTTATACTTCCGGGTATGCCGTCACATGTTACGTCACGACGCAACACCAATCAGGATTGGATTAGTTTTATTCATACTTCAGAGGCGCACGCTTAGGGAGCGTCCCCAAAGTGTCGATTTCGACGCAGTGTTGAGTTCCCTCGAAAGGGAACCGTGATGTCATCATCCAGCTCAGTTCAGTTCTCATATAATGGTATCAATGCAGGCAGATTAATATTGCAGGCAATGATATTGTTGAATATTAAATGTCCCCAACTAAGCAAGCCAATAGCCAAAGGTGAACATGGCGACAGTGCCAAGGAATCAAAAACTCCATAAGTGACAGAATGGAGAAAAACACCTTGTGAGAAACCAGGCTCAGTCTCGTTCTCCTCTGGCCAACGAACAAACAGTGTATGATTATAATTCAGGCAGCATTATAGGTCAGAAGTCAGATTGGATTAGAGCATTCAGAATATTATCCAGTTACATCTGGTTGAAGATAGGAGTCATCACGCCGGTACAGAGACGGGTTTGTTGAGGATCAGTGCCGATGGCTGTCGTGTCGATGAGGCCTTCACTGGGAAGACTCTTGTTGACACAATCTCTGCTGACACTTGGATGCGTTGTGGTCGTGTCTAGGCGCAGGTCCACCATCTAAACTGGATACGACCCAGATCTGGCAAGGAATCCACTTGCGCAAAGGAATGTTGCAGGTTAAATCCTACCATTCCTATTGATAGCCCTAATAATGGCATCTGTGTCATTCTGTTGATTATTTAGCCTGTTCCTTGAAACTAATTCTTATTTTTTTAAAAAAGCATTTGTCATAGTCTGCATCAAAATTTTCATTGAGCATCTATAAGTGGTGCTAGCCTGTTGTGGTGTCAGGTAACTTTATCTGTGTGATTAGTTTTTATAGTTTTCAGTTGTTGAGGAATTCACGTCTATGTTCTGTATGTTGATCTCTGATTGTAATGGAAATGTCACGGATACAGGGTTTGTACCATCATTCAGGTTGGCTTGATTATAACAATTAGAAAATCAGCTTTCAATATCAGTCAGCTACACTCACCTTAAGGATTATTAGGAACACCATACTAATACTGTGTTTGACCCCCTTTCGCCTTCAGAACTGCCTTAATTCTACGTGGCATTGATTCAACAAGGTGCTGAAAGCATTCTTTAGAAATGTTGGCCCATATAGATAGGATAGCATCTTGCAGTTGATGGAGATTTGTGGGATGCACATCCAGGGCACGAAGCTCCCGTTCAACCACATCCCAAAGATGCTCTATTGGGTTGAGATCTGGTGACTGTGGGGGCCATTTTAGTACAGTGAACTCAACGTCATGTTCAAGAAACCAATTTGAAATGATTCGAGCTTTGTGACATGGTGCATTATCCTGCTGGAAGTACCCATCAGAGGATGGGTACATTGTGGTCATAAAGGGATGGATATGGTCAGAAACAATGCTCAGGTAGGCCATGACATTTAAACGATGCCCAATTGGCACTAAGGGGCAACAACCATGCTACGCTCAAAATTGCTTAAATCACCTTTCTTTCCTATTCTGACATTCAGTTTAGAGTTCAGGAGATTATCTTGACCAGGACCACACCCCTAAATGCATTGAAGCAACTGCCAGGTGATTGGTTGATTAGATAATTGCATTAATGAGAAATTGAACAGGTGTTCCTAATAATCCTTTAGGTGAGTGTATAACAGGATCAAGCCTGAAGTGTCATAACCAGAAGTACGCATCAAACTTGCAAACAACACTACGTAGCCTCTAGTGGTGTTAAAATCAAATAAACAGAACCCACCTAAATGGCCCTGTCAAACCGCAAAATCAAAGAAACAAAGTTCATCAGGTCTCCCCTGTTCTGGCATTATTCATTCGCAAGATGCATTATATCCTTTTAGGCACAGCATGTTTACTTAGACCTCACACTACTTTTCTGTGTAGCCGATACTCAGCAGCTGTTGCATAACATGAATCGAGTCATATCACAGACGTGTACAATGCGCAAACTTGCAACATCAGACTTAAGCGCTTCCCCCTGCTGTTGTTGATTTCGTTTGATTCATTCAGTGAGCATATTTACTCCCTCCGAAGCGAACGGGGTATAGCAGTGAATCAGATGTGTTGTGCTCAAGCATCCTCTAATTGCCATGGACCTCTCCCTCCACTGGTTTTCTTCTGTCTTGCATAGAGAGAGAGAAAACACTACGTTTGTGCCTCACTGTTCAGCTTTTATCTATATTTTAAGCCACACACAAGGTGTAGAGTTGAGCTGGAGCTTGTTACAAGGGCCTGCGACTGCATAATTCATGAGCAGGAGCGGGTTGCAGCAGCAGCTAAATAAAAGATCTTTCTTTCCATGGCAGGACAGCAGCAGATACCTGTCCGTGCTGCTAGCTAGTGTCGTGGAACATGCAGGAAGATCAATACGCATTTGTGTGACACAAATCGCTCAGTCGACTGTGTGCCTTGAAAGTGATCAGTCCCCCAATGCTTGTCCCTAATGTTGATCCACTCCAAAAATACTCATGTTTCAATCACAGCAGGTCTCCTTTACCTGACGTTCTGCAGTAGAGGCGAAGGAAACTAATTTGTCTTGTTTATAACTTACACTGTAAAAAATTATTGTGATTTTAATGGTAAAAGACTGTAATGTAAAAATGCTAAGGTGAAAAAAAAACTGTTAATTGGTTAACAGAACCTTTCCATACTATATACGGTAAATAGCTGTGATAGATCAGTGATGGAAAAGCTGCTTGTGATGAGTCAGCATGTGACACTCACCACCACTGTGATTGGTAGTTGTCCGTGTATTACAATATTACAGTACAAAACAGACATTAGAACTTCATTAGGTCAGTAAATTAACATTATATCAGATAATGAAATACTTTTTTTTACTGTAAATTTAAGTCCGTTAAACCTAAAATGTTGCTACTGTATTTTTTACGGTTAACAGATTTTTTTTACAGTGTACAAATGAAGCCAATAACAGGTTATGTGATGGATTGTTTATGTAATTTCCAGTCTTTGAAACTCTTCAACACCTAATGAGCGTGAAAGAGTCAGTGTAGGTAGGGAAGTTCTTTAATTTAAGGCAGGACTGAGCCACTGTTCCACTTTATTAGCCATCGGCACTGAGCCCATTACAGAACACTCCAGTTTGTAGGATTCAAACTCTCAAACTCCCTCTGCCTAGATTGCAGTGGATGGTGGATAAGGCTAGATTAAAAAATCATGTCAGGAGAAAAGACTAGATGTGCAGGCGGAGGCATAAAACCGCATACGGAAGGCGGCAGCTTCAAATTGGACAGCAGACTGTGCTGTATCTTTACAAAATGCATGAATCCACTGAAGACCCGAGATCAACGCCCTGACTGCCTGTCTTGGTTTCTCTTTTTGGGCAAAGCAGCCGTGGTTCTGATGAAGGGCTTCGAAGGAGCATCTCAGGGAGCGACTGATCACGTTCTGAATGTGAGCTGGAGTGAGGGTACGAGCTGGTCAGAACAGGGGGTGCGGGTTCACATCTAAAGGCACGTGCGATGCAGACTGAAGCGTGCGGAGCTCCACCGAACAGACTCTGGCTATGACGGGGTGGAGAGTTGGGGGGGATGATCTTTTAAAAGCCTTCGTTCTCAACCAGTGAAATTATTACCAGTGTGTGAAAACAAGGCTGGCTTCAGGCTTGCCACCCAGGAGAGTGCTCAGCCTCAGGGTGATTTCAGAAGAAAGTAACTCAGGAGAAATAATGGGGCTGGGAGTACAAGGGAAAGGTAAAGGGAATTTTTATTCGGTTCACTCGTAGTCTCGCTCTTCATTTTCTCTGAAGCATTCACGACTTGCTCACCACCCCACATCTTGGCTGTTGTTGTGGAGTAACAAAGCTTAAAAAAAAGCCTGATGCGTATTCACAGGGGCAGACTCTTTCGTTGCTTGGCGGTTCACCAGCTTTCAGACCTGCAGGGTCTTTTTTCTTCTTCTTGGGTTTGTCTAGACTCTAGGGCCAGTGTTTACATGCTATACAAAAGAGAAATGTAAAGCAGGCCGTTCACATCGCAACACATTCGGTAATCATGCATGGATTCATTATATTAACTTTCATATTCAAATTTGGACCAGAAAACAAATCTAGTAACATTTCGACTGCTTTGATTGAATCTGAATAAGCATTTTGTTAAAAAAAGTATCACTCCAGCAAAGAGACCTTAAATATTTACTGAAAATGTAGCTGACTCTCAGCAAATATAAATCTTGCATAACATCATGAAGCAGAAGGAAATCTATCCCTTCTTCCGCTCATTTTCTGAATGAGCGCTGCCTGTCTTTGACCTCATACAGATGGATTTTTTACAACAAAATATTAAATGTAACAGAGACATATCTGTTAAAGTGGTATATTTCAGAGTAAAAATCAATTTAAAAATTCATTGTATAATCCAGATCATGATATGTATCGCTCCCGTTCCATCAGGATTTTCGTGATGGAATTTTCCTCACATTTTATGCACTCAAATGGGCCTTCCTTAGTGTGAGAGTTTGTGAAGTGTACCGTGCCCACACACTCAAACTTTGATAGCAGGACCAGCTCTGACTGTTATCAGTTTTGACATGTCAAAGGCAAGGCAGGGCGTTAGCCTGTGGCATCCGGGAAAACATGCTAATAGTCAGATGCATTAGTGCACTCAGGGGCTCGTGATGATCAAAAATGATGTGTGTTTTTCAGCAGCCCCATCTCATGGCCTAGCAAAGGTACAACTCGTACAGACAGCTCCTGCTCTCCGTCCACAACTTGTACATTTTCAGAAACCTTTACCTTTAGTCTTAGGTTATTTAAAGTCTTAGGTTATTTAAGTACACCTTGAGAGCAAAATAAAATAGAGAATTGTTGTAGTTTTTAATTACACTTCACTAGATAGATAGATAGATAGATAGATAGATAGATAGATAGATAGATAGCATTGACTCAAAATTAGCCAATGAAATATAGGGCAATTCCATCTATCAGTACTGCCACTGAGCATTAGTTCTCGTTTTTTTTTATTCCATTAGAAGACTCTCATGAATATGCTAGTGTCAAGCTAATAAAATCCATTAATATTAAATCCACCATAATACGCACCCTCTGCTCTCGTAATGGAGGTCCTGCTTTCACTGATAATTTAAAGCCACTGTGACCAGCAGTATTCCTAGGTTTAATTGGGGCGATTCATGTCAAGGAATTTTGGCTATACCAGCATGATGTTCCAGATAATATCTCAAGTATTCCATTATTAAAAAAATAAATAAAAAAAATAACATTGCATTTACCTGATTATGTTGGAACATGCTTCTTTATATGAGGTGTCAAATTCAATAGAGAATGTTGGGGAGACGTGTTACACCCTGTAAAAGGGAATGTAGGCCTACAGTAAATTTAGGGTGAGGTGTAATGCCATCAGTTTAAACAATTAAGAATGAGTTAAAGGGGTGAAATCACTATCACCTCCACCACCTTAAGTGACTGTACAAGTTGCACGTCTGTGTAAAAATATAAATTAATTGCAGGAAAAGAAATCTTTACAAATTTATAAAACATATATTTTGAGGAAAGTAAAATTTCACTTTGTTTAAACATGAATGTTAAATGACAGAATGGGTAGTGGGTTGTTATGGTCTCACATGTAGGCTACCTCTAAAGAAGTTTACGGGTTCAAACCCGGAAATACAAAATAGACCGCGAATAGTATATGCCCGCGAACAGAGGTCGTTTTGTAACCAGGTAACCATATAAATCAACGAAACCTATACGGTTGTTAAGTCGTGATGTAACCACTCTCCGATAATTCTGTTTCCGGGTCCAAAGGCCGGGTTCTCTCTACCTACCTACCGCTTTCGCCCGAGTTTTACCATGCCGCAGTGCTGTGTCCCATGTTGTTTAAATAGATTGGAGTATTAAAAAGCAAGTGACATTCAACTGTAATTTTACCGCTTTCCCTGTGACGAGAAGAGAAGAGGAAATGGCTGCAGTTGATAAGGTAAGTTAAAAATCTTAAACAAATGAAGAAACTTTGACAGGTGTTCTGACGATTTGTGCTGCCTTGTCGAAATATGCTACCATAGCGCGAATCGATCACAGAATGTCGATTAATATTATATGAAATACAATTATAATTAAATTCTAAGTTATGAGTAGCTACTGTATAGCCTAGGCTACTGTTTTTATTTTTAAAACGGTGTGAAAAGTAAAAATTATCATCAAAAATTCATCTTTGACTTGTCAAAGCACACCTTTCCTATCTGAAACTTTCAGTTATTCTTGTTCAGCTGGCTGACCGTACAAACATTCATATGGTAGTTAGTATTTTTTAAAGGGAAATTACATGATAACACGTGAAAATTTACCTTTTGTTAAAAAAAAAACTGTGAGTCTGCACATGCGCATAACCAGTAAGTAGCAAATCTCGATGGGTAGCATGAATCGTCAGAACACCTGTAAGGGTGCCTCACTAAAGAAGGACGTGATCGTAAATAAATTAACAGGTTCCGCTATTGTTATTGGATCTGGACGTGCGGGCGCTTGGACCCGGAAGAGGCTAAACATCACGCGTGACGTCAATTTTGTCTTTAAATTTCTGTTTTTGCAGCTCTGTATTTTTCTATGGCATCGCTGTCAAAGAGTAATTAGCTGGTGAAGTGGATTTACTTATTGTAGAGCATTGTAATGTTTGAAGCGAATGTCATAACAAATGTCAGTAGACCGGGAATATTTTAAAACGAGCGGTTCATTCATATATTCGTAAGATACCTTCATGCTGTGGAAATACAAACCGGAAGACAAGGGGCTGGGCTACATAAATATAGTGTCGTTATTTATTATTAGAGTATTATTAGAGTAGACTATACTGTTAGTACATGTCCCAGGGGCACTAAAGTGGAAAATATTTTGTATATCAAAATAATAATAATAAAAAAAAACTGCAGAAATTTCATGAAAAGTCAGCTCCCTGGTCTGGAAGTCACAAATTGATCGAAGGCAATGCGTGTTTGTCGAGTCTAATACTTGTTAAATATATTGATCTCGTTCAAAGAGTTTAGCAAACTTAACTGACTCTTTATCTAGAGACAATTAACTCTCAATTCCAAATCTATTATCTATTGAATAGGCTACATTTGAAGGAGGGTTTCCTCAAATGTCTGATACCCATCATGCATATAGGGTAGGCTATTTCGCACGCCTAATCCTGGTCTTTTCAAAAGGGTGAATTTTATCAGTGCCCACAAAATCTGGGAAAGGTGTGCCAAGGGCTGTTTAAATTTTCATGGCAAACCAACAGACTTTCGCACTCTCTGTGGCCTCAACAGGTCGTTGAGTAAATCTCCAGTGGCTGTTCAAGTAAATACACTTAGCTACTGAAATGAACTGAATCCTGTCCAGTCAAATCTTTAAACGGTCCGCATGTCAACCCCTCGTCATGACAGCCATCGGCACAGATGCTGTGATGTGACACAGATGATGCGACACACATGGCCACAAGAACCATGCATGAGCAGCTTCGGCTCCATGAATCTGATCTTCAAGCACAATGAACTGGATGAATATTTGAATGCTACCAAGTTTTTTTCTCCATTCTGTCACCTGATGGAGTTTGGGTTCCTCGCCACTGGCTTGCTTAGTTGGGGACACTTAATATTCATCACTATTATTGATCTGACTGTACTGACACTGTTGTATGAGAACTGAACTGAGCTGGACAATGACATCATGTTTTGTTGTTGTTGCAGAACTGCTTTATGAAATGAACTAATTTAATAATTGATGATCTCTTTTATGACGGACGTGAATCAATGACTTGAGCAGAACAACAGCCGAAATGCATCATTTTCCTGTCATCACTGTGGCAGCTTTGAAACAATCTGTATTGTATAAAGCGCTATATTAATAAAAGGTGTCTTAACTTGACTTGACTTGTCAGATTTGATATCCACATTGCGTCTTTCCATAATTCTAGATCCAAGCATTCCATTTTGAAAACTTTCTGTCATGGTGTAGGCAAAGCCAAGTTTTGTCTGTTTAAAATCTGGCGTCCAATGTAGGCCTATGCCACTGTAAAACCTAACAATATATTTACTCAATTAAATTGAGCTCACTGCACTCAAATAATACTGAAAAACTTGAAGTGGCTTGAATGACTGAAACAGAACTCAAACTGAATGAGTTATAGAACATTTCTAGATCCCAGAATGATAATTGAATAATAATTGTATAGTTAAGTGATCAATTAAGTGATGATTGGTCATTAGTGATGAACACCTGCTGTTAACAAGCAGAATCACTGAAAAACAGAGGAACACAAGAACTATGAAGTCAGCGTTTGCTTTAGTTGGGCTCTTGACCCTTGACACTTGAGGACAAGTTTTTCTTTGGCTGCTGTAATTGAGTGTTTATTAAACATTTGTTATGGCACAAAATTCAAGGAAAAGTATGATCGGGAATGGTGGTCAAGGTTTGATGATGACAGTCATCATTTAATGACTTGATTCACTGATCTCATTCTCTGTCTCTGATTAAAAGGGTAACAAATTATTAGTTTGATTCGAAACTGAGATTCTACAACATAAGAACTAGCAATGTTATGACTATCAGATAATATGAAGGATTTTACAGAAAATGGTATTCATTACAAAAACTAACACAGATATCATGAATCAGCATACGAATCTCAACAATGGTGATCATTAAAAAACTATTCATACTGCAAAGCATGCTGGGTACTACTATAATACAAAACTTATCCATGGCTCCCAGCATGCATTGCAGCATGAATACTTTTTTAATGGTCACCATTGTTGAGATTCATATGCTGATTCTTGATATCTCTGTAAGTCAGCATAATACCATAGAGGTTTTCAAAATTTGATTGAAACAACAATGGGCCTTGCAGCAGAATCACAGTTCTTTTATAATGAATAATACAAATTATATATCATCTGTTTAATCAGAGATTATTCTCTAGAAAAGATCAGAGAATCAAGACACCAAATGATAATTCATCTTTCCATGAATCATCATCAAAAACACAACCACATGCTCATATTTTCTTTGGGCTTTAGTGCCATAACAAATGTGCTATATAAACACTCAGTTACAGCAGCCAGAGGAAAAACGTCTCGGTTACATATGGTAACCCTCGTTCCCTGAGGGAGGGAACGGAGACGTAGGTCATGACTGACCAATAGGAATCTCGCTAGAGAGGCCAATCTACTTCGAGTGAAACTAAAACAGGCCAATGCACATTGGCGTGCAATGATTTGCATCAGCTGCGCGACCTCGTTAGCGCGGGTATTTAACAAGCAGCTGAGCGATTGCACAGTTAGTTTTTTGCTGAGGAGCCAAGCCTGAGAAGCTGGCCGCCCCGGCGGGCGGCAGCAGATGTGGCGACGGGACCTACGTCTCCGTTCCCTCCCTCAGGGAACGAGGGTTACCATATGTAACCGAGACGTTCCCTATCGGTCAGTCACTACGACGTAGGTCATGACTGACCAATAGGAATCCCTACCAAAGCGCCACAGCTGCTGCACCCCATCCAGCGCCCCCGTGCAAGCCTCTACACCTTCTTGCCTGGAAGGACGATAGGAGGAGGCCAACACAGAGAGTTTGACACTGTTGTTCCGTGATAACCCACACAGTGACATATTGGATAACACTGGGAAAGCGTGCCTTTCCTGTTTAGGAAGGAACGCTGCGGAAGCCACTTCTTCAAAGAGTTACGTGGAAATACATATGGACTAACCCGAAGGCTGAACTGCATATGAAATAAGGGGTGACTTAGCCCAAGGGAAAGACACGGGCTTCCGATAGGAGCATCCGTGGAATATATACACATATGGGATCCCCGTAGGGTCACACATATGGAACCCAGCCCAGATCCGGTTCTCAAGGATTCAACGGATAAGGGCCTGGCGCCGGACGCTCCGCCAAGTCCGGGCCGAGGGGTTTTGGAGGACTCGACAGGTTTTTCACTCTCGAGCAATAAGGGTGCACAGTAGGGTGCAGCAAGCCGACAGAGCCAGACCTCTCAGTGCTTCTACCCGTTTAGGGTGAGAACACGGGAGGAGACCGGCTCTACACGTAGGCTATAGTATCTAGCGAACGTGTTAGGTGTCGCCCAGCCCGCAGCTCTACAGATATCTGTTAGCGAGGAGCCACGTGCCAGCGCCCAGGAGGACGCAACGCCTCTCGTAGAGTGTGCATGCAACCTAAGCGGGCAGGGCACGCCCTGAGCTTGGTAAGCCAAGGCGATGGCATCCACTATCCAGTGGGCCAACCTCTGCTTGGAGACAGCCTTTCCCTTCTGCTGGCCTCCGTAACAGACAAAGAGCTGATCTGAGGTCCTGAAGCTTTGAGTTCTGTCCACGTACATACGCAGAGCGCGAACGGGACAGAGCAAAGCCAGGGCTGGGTCTGCCTCCTCCAAGGGCAGCGCTTGCAGGTTCACTACCTGGTCTTTGAAGGGAGTGGTAGGAACCTTGGGCACATAGCCAGGCCGGGGTCTTAGTACCACGTGGCCGTCACCCGGCCCGAACTCTAGGCACGATTCGTCGACCGAAAATGCATGCAGGTCTCCTACCCTCTTGACAGTGGCCAATGCAACCAGCAGCAAAGTCTTCATGGAAAGAAGCTTTAAGTCTACTGATTGCAGAGGCTCAAAGGGAACATCCTGAAGTGCTCGAAGCACCAGGGAAAGATCCCAAGAGGGTATGGAGGGGGGTCGAGGAGGATTTAATCGTCTCGCCCCCCTAAGAAACCTGACGACCAGGTCGTGCTTTCCAACTGTTTTGCCATCTATGTGGTCATGATAAGCAGAAATAGCGGCAGCATGTACTTTGAGGGTGGAAGGGGACAGTCTACGCTCCAACCCCTGCTGCAAGAAGGAAAGCACAGACCCTATCGAACATCTTCGGGGGTCTTCTCGGCGAGAAGAACACCACTCGACGAACAGGTTCCACTTCAGGGCGTAAACACGTCTCGTGGACGGCGCCCGTGCTGAAGTGATGGTGTTAAGTACCTCTGGGGGTAAGTCACCTAGAACCTCCGCGTCCCGAGGGACCAGACATGGAGTTTCCAGAGGTCTGGGCGCGGGTGCCATAGGGTGCCCCGTCTCTGAGTCAGGAGGTCCTTCCTCAGAGGAATGGGCCAAGGAGGGACTGTCGCGAGGAGCATGAGTTCCGGGAACCAAGTCCGGGTGGGCCAATAGGGAGCCACCAGAAGGACCTGCTCCTCGTCCTCCCTGACTTTGCACAGTGTCTGTGCAAGTAGGCTCACTGGGGGAAACGCATATTTGCGGAGGCCCCGGGGCCAGCTGTGTGCCAGTGCGTCCGTGCCGAGTGTTCCCTCGGTCAGGGAGTAAAACAGCTGGCAATGGGAGGTCTCTGAGGAGGCAAACAGGTCTACCTGAGCCTCTCCGAACTCTCTCCAGATCAGCTGAACCACCTGGGGGTGGAGTCGCCACTCTCCCGGAAGCACAGCTCGTGATAGCTCGTCGGCCACACGGTTGAGCACGCCGGGGACATACATGGCTCGAAGCGACCTCAGATGCTTCTGACTCCAGAGGAGGAGATGGCGGGCGAGTTGCGACATGCGACAGGAGCGTAGACCACCTTGTCGGTTGATGTACGCAACGGTCGCAGTGTTGTCCGTGCGGACCAGTACG
Organism: Meda fulgida; assembly: GCA_030578275.1. NCBI lineage: Eukaryota > Metazoa > Chordata > Actinopteri > Cypriniformes > Leuciscidae > Meda > Meda fulgida. The sequence continues at coordinate 23,122,008 of CM060636.1, forward strand.
TCCCTGCCCCGTAGCGTGCTTTTCAAGCGGCTCAGAGCGAGATGTACTGCTAGCAACTCGAGGCAATTGATGTGCCAATGCAGTTGGGGAGCCGTCCACACCCCTGACACTGCATGCCCGTTGTACGTGGTACCCCAGCCGGTGGCAGAGGCATCTGTGAATACCACAGCATGCCTGGAGACCTGTTCCAAGGGGACTCCTGCCCGAAGGAACGAAAGGTCTGACCACGGGCTGAAGGTCTGACGGCAGGCCGGTGTGATTGCCACCCGGTGAGTGCCGTGATGCCACGCCCATCTCGGGACTCGGCCGTGAAGCCAGTGCTGAAGCGGTCTCATATGGAGCAGGCCGAGCGGGGTTACCGCTGCTGCCGCTGCCATATGCCCCAGGAGCCTCTGAAAAAATTTCAGTGGGACCGCCGTCCTGCCTTTGAACGTGTTCAAGCAGTTCAGCACCGACTGAGCACGCTGCTCTGTGAGGCGCGCTGTCTGAGCGACCGAATCCAACTCCATACCGAGAAAAGAGATCCTCTGCACAGGGGAGAGTTTGCTCTTTTCCCAGTTGACCTGAAGACCCAACTGGCTGAGGTGCCTGAGCACGAGGTCCCTGTGTTCGCATAGCTGATCTCGAGAGTGTGCTAGTATGAGCCAGTCGTCGAGATAGTTGAGGATGCGAACGCCCTGTTCTCTCATGGGAACAAGGGCCCCCTCCGTGACTTTCGTGAAGACACGGGGGGACAGGGACAGCCCGAAGGGTAGGACTTTGTACTGATATGCTCGACCCTCGAACGCAAAGCGCAGGAACGGCCTGTGTCGAGGAAGAATCGAGACATGAAAGTACGCGTCTTTCAGGTCGATCGCTGCAAACCAATCTTGGGGACGGATGCATTCGAAAATGCGTTTCTGCGTGAGCATTTTGAACGGTAGCTTGTGGAGGCTCCGATTCAAAACTCGCAGATCCAAGATCGGTCGTGACCCACCACCTTTCTTGGATACAATGAAGTAGGGACTGTAGTGCCCTGACCTCATATCGGCTGGAGGGACCGGCTCTATCGCGTCCTTCGCCAGTAGGACTGCGATCTCCGCACGCAAGACATGGGCATCGGCTGCTCTCACTGTAGTGGAGTGGATGGCCCGAAACTTGGGGGGACGCCGGGCGAACTGAATCGCATAGCCGAGCCTGATGGTCCGAATGAGCCAGCGAGACGGACTGGGGAGCGCTAACCAGGCTCTCAGAGACCGTGCAAGCGGGACCAAAGGGACCGCAGGCGTACCCGGAGTGGGGCAGCGAGGTGGAACACAGGGACGCGGCTCGGGGGGCTCTCTCTGGGAGGCGGCCCGTAGCGGGGTCTGTGCGTGCTGTGCAGCACTTACCTGGTTCCACAGGGCAGGAGGTGCAGGAGGCGGCTCGGTGGCGTTCTCGAACTGCACACTGCTGCTCACTGGCGAAAGAGGAGGCGGATGAGAGTGGTGAGGATTCTGACCCCCCACTGCTCTCCGGGTCCCCTTCGGACCCAGAGATGGTAGAAACTGCTCTTTTATTGAAAATGTGGGTACCGCTGGTTTTAAGGCCAGCGGCGGAACAAAAGGAAACAAAAGATTCTCCACCCGGCCCTCCTCCGGGGGAAGGAGCGATGCGGTCATCGTCTCCTGAAGAGCAGTTCCCTCCATCTCCGGGTCGCCCGTCCTAGGGCCGCTTACTCTTGGCTTTGCCGCCCCTCTTGGCGGGGGCCCGGACGGGCGGGGCGCCTTGCCTGCGACTGGCTCCACGGCGCCGCTTAGGTGGAGGCTGCTGCTGCGGCGCGGGAGCAGGGGCAGACGCAGGAGGACGCCCTCGGCGACGAGCAGACTGAGGAGCCGCAGGCGGTGGAGTGGAGGCAGCAGCTGACCGCCGCGGCAGGATGTGACTGATCGCCTCAGTCTGCTTCTGTACAGCCGAGAACTGCTGGGCAAAGTTCTCGACCGCGTCGCCGAAGAGGCCGGTCTGGGACACGGGGGAATTAAGGAACCTGATCTTGTCGGTTTCCCTCATGTCGGCCAGACACAGCCAGAGATGGCGTTCCTGGACCACCAAAGTGGACATCGCACGACCCACAGACCGCGCGGTAACCTTCGTCGCACGAAGCGCGAGGTCCGTCGCGGTACGAAGTTCTTGGAGAACTTGTGGGTCATGACCACCCTCGTGCAGGTCCTTCAGTGCCTTAGCCTGATGAACCTGCAACAACGCCATAGCGTGTATGGCAGAGGCAGCTTCCCCGCAGGCCTTGTAAGCCTTGTCGGTTAAGTCCGACGAGTACCTACAGGCGCGCGAAGGAAGACACGGTTCTCCACGCCAAGTGGAGTTAGGGCAAAGTTGCATAGCAACGGCCCGTTCCACTGGCGGGATACGCGTGTATCCCTTAGCTGCCCCGCCATCAAGGGTGGTGAGGGAGGAGGAGCCACCGGGACGGTTTCTGGCAGTGAAAGGTGCCGTCCACGTCCCCGTGAGCTCCTCATGCACCTCCGGGAAGAAAGGCACTGGAGTGGGTTGCTGAGAACCAGCGCGCGCCACCCCGAGATACCAATCATCCAGCCTCGAGGGCTCGGGACACGGTGGAGGGTTCCACACGAGCCCGACCCTGTTGGCGGCCCGGGAAAGCATGGCCATCATCTCCGGGTCCGACTCGGGCACCGCTGGCGCACCCGAAGGAGGCAGCGGGTCCGAGCCGTCGTCCGCGGAGCGGTCTGACCCACCCTCCGATGCAGCGATCGACATCTGGTCGTCGCGGGGAGCGCCGAACGAAACGACCGGTACGCATCTCGAGGATGGTCCGGCGCGTTCCGTTGGCAGCTGAACTGGTTGCAGAGCATGAGAGGAGTGGGGGTTCCTAGGGGGTTGGTTCCCCGAAGGAAGCGCGCTCACTGTAATCCTCAAGTCACCCATGTCACTGCCGGAAGCAACCCGCGAAGGGGGGTTGGACCGAGGTGCAGGCACGGGGACTCCGCCCCTTTGCAGGAACGAGAGTCTCGACCTCAGCTCTGAGATGGTCATCTTCCCACAATGGGTACATGACTCATCCACGAACGCTGCCTGTGCGTGTTCGAGGCCCAGACACACAAGGCAGCGATCGTGACCATCCCGCGATCCCAGGTAACGACCGCATCCAGAAACACACAGATAGAACGTCATCTTGAAAAAGACGCGAACTATCTGTGTTTGCTCTTTTAGGAACTACTCTCACTGGTACTGAAGCACGCAGGGGAGCAGCCTCAGCGATCACAGGGGATGTGCACCCGACTGTGCGCTGGGAGATCTTACCAGCCGTTAAAACAGCTTTTTGTTTTGCTCTTTAGAGAGGCTGCTCACGCTGCCGTGCTGTCGCGCCCAGCACCAGAAGAGAGAGAGAGAGTTCAAAGAAAGGCCTGTAGAGTTCTTCCACTGTAGAGGCATCGAAGTGCTTGGCTCCGAAGCAAAAAGCTAACTGTGCAATCGCTCAGCTGCTTGTTAAATACCCGCGCTAACGAGGTCGCGCAGCTGATGCAAATCATTGCACGCCAATGTGCATTGGCCTGTTTTAGTTTCACTCGAAGTAGATTGGCCTCTCTAGCGAGATTCCTATTGGTCATTCATGACCTACGTCGTAGTGACTGACCGATAGGGAACTGGTGTTATAAAGTCAAGGGTCAAGAGCCCAACTAAAGCACACACTGGCCACTATCATGGTGTCTTTAAATGAAACAATAAATCATCTTCATCTAAACCTCTGTTCATTCACAATAACACCTTCTGTAGACGCATGATAAAAGTCAAACTGGTTAGTAATAAGTGAAGCTGGTAATGCTGTTTGTGTAAAAGATTTAAACATATTTTATCTTCAGTTGATTTCATCTAAGGCTGTGTCTGAAGTCAGTTGTAGTTCTTGTGTTTCTCTGTCCTTCAGTGATTCTGCTTGTTAACAGCAGGTGTTCATCATTAATGCTCAACAATCACTTAATTTCTTGACTGCAATATCTAATTTTAGTGAACTCAACTGAAATAATAATATTAATTATTGTTTTTTTATTAACTTAAATTAATTGAGGTAATAAGTTTTCTCAAATGTAATGAATTTATTAACTCATTGTATTTGACTTTGTGTGTGATATTGTGAGCTAGCAGTAACTGCGAGTGCTCTGAGTTCATTTAAAGTTTGTCATTTCACTGTTTTTACTCAATAAAGTGAAGTTTCAGCTATATACAGTATTACATGCAGTGTAAAGTTTAATTGTGTATTAAGAAATATTATTGTTTTAGTAAACTCAAATAAAATAAGTTCAGACTACTCATAAGTATTGATTTTTTATAAACTTAAATGAATTGAGGTAATCGGTTTCCTCAACTGAAATGAGTTAGCTTAACTTGTTGGGTTTTACAATCTCAGGACTAACTGTGTCTATGTTTTTTTACAAACATTGAAGGCATTGCACCTGATTTCCTCTCCAAACATGCCCAGAGCTCGAGTAATTACAGAGATCGTCAAATCCTTTAGTCATCGCTGATTTTCATTAATAGACAGCGTGCTCATTAATCTGACTGTTGATGCACTTATTAGCACTCATCAATTCATTATTCATGCCCTGAGTGAATACAAAGAGAGCGAGTGTCTGTGCGGGACAAGGCGGCCAACAGCAAAGCGTCCTCCTGAAATACAGCACCGCCAGAGCTGGACGGAACCCCTCGTTATTATTGCATATTGTCCTCACGCCGACAGGTATAAAGCACACACTGGCCCGTCAATGCCGCGGGTAAAATGTGAATTCATTGTGGAACGCTTGTTGGTAATTCTGTTAACAAAAGGTATCCTTAGAAGGAATTAAATATTTATCCGTTCTATGAATAACAATTGGTTAGGGACGACTGACTGTGTTTACTCTGTATGGCACATTTGGCTGCGCCTATCTGTCGAGCGAGAGATACAGTAGGTGCGAAAGAGAGTCTATCTATCTATCTATCTATCTATCTATCTATCTATCTATCTATCTATCTATCTATCTATCTATCTATCTATCTATCTATCTATCTATCTATCTATCTATCTATCTATCTATCTATCTATCATCTATCTATCTATCATCTATCTAACTAATCTATGGGCCTAGTTGCCTGACAGTGTTACAGAACGGTTGGGTATCTGTATTTATGGTAGTACAATTTATTCTAACGCTCATACACTGTACATATAGATCATATAATAAGTCATGACAACATATGTTTTTACTCAAATAATTGAAGCAATTTTTAACTTTTTCATGTTATACAAGATTTAATCTTTTTTATGTCAGTTTAATGTAATTTAAGGTGAAATTACTTTAAACGTCCAATTTCATTGCTTAAAAATTGAAGGTAGCAACTTTTCCTTTTTTTACACGTAGTCATAGACTTTTCCCAGTATAGGTTTTGTGCTTAAAATGAATGACATTTCTAATCGTCACAGTCACTTTGCCTGAAAGAGCTGGGGCTCCTTTATTATTTTATTTTTTTCATCATAACATATTTATTTATTTAGTTTGTTCTCTAAACGTTTGTCGTGATAATGGTGACAGCACTACTGGTTCAATATGTCTTTGTTATAAATGCATATCATTAACATAATCAATATAACAAAAATGTGGGTTACACTTTATTTTAAGGTGTACAGTAATTATATATTTAAGTACTGAGTAATATTAAGAAACTACATGTACTTACTATATAGTGTAGGATTAGAAGCACTTAAAAAGTTCCCGTTATAAATCCATAAAAAAAAAGTTTGGAATGCAATCAAATTTGAAGGAAATGATATGCTTTATAACACGATAGCAGGTAACAGACAAGCTGCTACTCTTCTGAGAACACTTGCTAAATAAGCAACGCGATTGCGTTAATGGTCACATTGCTCTTGTTAAGGTGTTTGCCTTCCTCGCTGTTAATTACCAGCACGAACTCCCCATGACTGGGCTGAGTGGAGCTGGCGGAGGGTGAAAACACTGGTTAAGCAAATTGGTATTTAAATGTATACTCGCTGGCCTTCATGCCTTGCATTATTCATTGCCGATACAAAAAAAAAAAACCCCCGTTGCACTTCAAGCCGGGGTTCTGCAGCAGGCGGACATGAGGCCTGTCTACTGGGAAGTGCGAAATGTAGGGCAGATAATTGTGGTCCGTACACTCAGCACTCACTCCTCGTCTGTCTGTGAAGACTGAGCAAGTTTTTTTTTTTTTTTTTTAATACTCTATAGCCTAAGCACAAGTCAAAGTTTATGTTAAATGTCAATATTTGATTTAATATTTCGTGTATTTAAAATTAAAATACTGACTGCTTTTTTAAACTCTTTATTTAGCTGACTTTTCTGGTTTGATTACTGACCGTGTATTTGATGAATGAATTGCGAAGCATAGGCCTACTTGAGGTGCATCTTCAAAAATATCCACCGTCAGTGTATTTAATTTCATTAATTTTGTACCTCAGCTAAACGAATCTTTTTAACTGGTGTCCGGCTACAAACGGGATTTTATTTTGTAGTACCGGACCGTGTTAGGGTATCTTGTCAGTTTAGAATAAATTATGTATGGGACATGATTAGAAGCTTATAAGCATTACTTTGAACATATTTCTTTGAATTAAATGTGAGAAACTCATTTCATCTGTTTTGATTTACATATGAAGTGGAATTATTTCATCAGCATGGACGTATAGATCTAATAACTGATCTCCTTTTGATTTTGTGACATTTGGGAAAACACATACTTTTGAACAGGAGGGCCAATAATACACATACCAGCATTATCTTAAACATGTATTTTTTTGTTTTGTTTAATCATTATATACGTTCAAGACATTTTCGTTGTCACTGTCTATTTATTATATATATATATATATATATATATATATATATATATATATATAATAGACAGTGACATATATATATATATATATTATATTATATATAATATATAATATATAATATATATATATATATATATATATATATATATATATATATATATATATATATATATATATATATATATATGTGTGTGTGTGTGTGTGTGTGTGTGTGTGTGTGTGTGTGTGTGTTTATCTCGGTGCTTTTGCAGACATTTTTATATTTCTGATTTTAGATGTATTAAGAACACAACACGCGTCTTGTTTTTTGTTTGTTTGTTTGTTTTTTAAATATAAAAATACATTATGTGCAAATGAAGTATAGAATAGAGAAATGTTTCCTTGAGATGTTTTTGACATTACTCATTAAAAAAAAAAAAAAGTTATTATTGAGACATTTCCAGCACTGCTTTGTTAAATGTGCTTTTCTTAAGTGCTGTCCGTGGTCCTGAAGACCCTGAATACGTTACGTTTCATGCTTACATGGATATTTTTTGTAAGATTTTTGTCCTTTTGTTCAGAGCGGTGACAGCAGTAAAGATAACGAACAAGTAAAATCATAGTAGCCTATCTTTACCATTATTCTACTATTATTCTACTTATTATTATTTTGTACTTTTCTTCTTTGTTCATTGCCGCTATTTGACCGAATGAAAATAGCACAATTCTACCCTATGTCCTTCCATTTACATTTAGCAGACTATTTTTTTGAAGGAAAAAAAATAGTCTAAACACTTAAGGTACAAATTTTAGGAGCTAAAATATGCCGAGTTCACTTCAAAACTAAACAATAGCATTTGTATGTATTTTTCTCTCTGTGACGTGCACAGCCTCCCTCATTGTCTTCCGCGCGTGTTGGAATGAGCACGTGCCCGCGCTCGAGGAGAAGCGTTCTGCACTCAGAGGAGTCGCATATATCGTCATTAAAAAGTCATGCTTCCCACGCTTTAACTCTTCAGCACTCGTATAATGCAGGGTTTCGTTTTTCTCGTGAAAGTCTCCAATCTCCATCATTGGTCAATGAAGACATAAACGTACATTTTAACCAATTAGGATTTTTTTACATTACTTTTAAAAAATCAACAACAATAAAATCAGACTACTTACATTTGTCTTAACTGGATCTCTTTTTGTTAGATTTGTGTCCTTTTGTTTAGCCTTATGCTGTAAATTTGTCTTTAGTTTTTACATTTTTTGTGAAATAAAACGTCACGTCACATCATATTCAAAGAAAACGGTTCATGGGTTTAGGTTTATATAGATTAATAGGGATTGATCCTTCATTGGCTCCGAATATTTGATTTGCTTTCCATTTGGCAGAGCGAAGACTAAAATAAAAATCAAAATAGAACGAAGTGACACAATGTCCTCAGCCGACGAAGTCACGGCATTCCTAAGACTATTTTATCATTTTTATCATGACCGATCAAAATCCAATAAAACATTTAATAGTCTCACATTTCACCCTCTACACTAAGGGATGAATAGAATATCCCCTACTGTAAAATGTGTTAAATCTGTAATTGTTTTTGAGTTTTAGGTAACACTTTATTTTGGTGTCTTTGTTACATATGTTAATGGCACTTACAATAGTAATAACGGTAAATTATGCATAATTACCTGCCCTCAACCAAACTCTAATCCTACCATAACCCTATAGTAAGTAGTCTACATGTTGTTTTATTTTTGTATAATTCTGTACAATGATAAATAATTAATATACTTAAATATATAATTACACTGTATGACCTTAAAATAAAGTGTAACCCATTAGTGTTCATATTACATGTAAATAATCATTACAATAATAATAGAACAAGAACAACGTGTATTTAGAAGACGTGCAACGAAATTGACTGCAAATTGAATGTAGGTTAACGACACTGCATGAACACTAATGTCAGGTCAGATGTGACCTTTAATAGATTTTAAATGAAGACTTTTACATCTAAATAGCATGAAGCTGACAATTAATTTTGACCAGTGACATCATTCTTATGCAAGCTGGACAAGAGCCAAATTACATGATATAGTTTGTTACTGTGCTTCATTGTTTTTGATGGTCTATCAGTCAGTTTGTCTCAGTGCCAAAATATTCAGATCTCTCTGTCTTTTGATCATCCCCAGCTGCTTCTGTTATTCATTAGGCTTGATTAAGTATACAAGATTCTTAATTACAACAGCCATGTTTTAATTCTCGTCGAATATGCATAATTCCAGTCTGTGATGTGGCATGCTCGTGAGTGATCATATTACACAGTTACATGTATATATTTATTTTAATCCGCTGTTAAAGATAGCAAGTGTTACATAGATTCCCTTGTTCACCTTGTCAGGATCAATTTGAGTTGCTCTCCCTTGCACCTTCATTTAGGACTTTTGTCTTTCAGTTTCACATGGTTATTTTTAAGTAGAAATCCACAATGATTGGCAGTCAAAAACCAGCTCAGACTTCAGGTTAGGCGTTTTCGCAAGCGTGCGCTTCTCTCAGTGTGAGAACTCTGATATCTTGAATGCTGTATTGGGCTTATATATTAACGCGCTTGATAAATATTTCATTGTACTGATTTAGAGCTTCCAGTGCCGGAGGTGTGATCTGACCGTAAAGCGCGCACACGCGGATCAAAACATAGGGAGCGCGCAACGCGGATGGAAACACTGTCACTGAGGGAAGTTTATTTACCTCGCTCGAAGTCGGCTGTAAGGCTTGGCTGAAATAAATGAAACGTTGCTGCTGTAATTCTCAAAAAAAAAAGAGAAGCGCGACTACTTCTCTCGCAGAGCAATGGACTGAGCCGGTCGAACGGGCCTTGTTGCTGCAATGTTTGTGAGGAAAGAGGGAGCCATAGTCATGTACCAGAGAGCTGATTCTCCAAGGCCCTCAGTCGAGCAGCACTCAAGACTCTGGCTTCATTAAAATTTTATACGCAGCGCTTGGCCAAGGTCTATTTATGAAAATGCGCTTTCCACTCCATGGAAAACACAAGACTGTAAGGAACCATGGGGAGGAATGTAAATCTAAGAGCGGAATTATATACACTTACAGTTGCATTTTACAAAATAAAGTAACCAGTGCCACAGTGAAAATATTGCCTCGCATTTGACGTCTATATGTTGCTTGGCTTCAACGGTTGATGAATTATGTAGATGATTTGGTGAGAGATATGCAAATCCTCAATTGTGGGTACATTTGAGCACGATAGGCTATACCAATTTGAGTATATTGTCTCGCATATTTCAAGATATTGATGCAAGAAACAACTGTAGCTTGCCAGTATGGTTTCCTTTCATGGACAAACTGTGATTTGTGTTGATGAAAATATAATAGCGTCACAATATTGGGTTTCACATTTTTGTAAGTACATGTAGTTGCTTAATATTACTCAGTACTTAAATATATAATTACACTGTAACAATGACACCTTAAAGTGTAACCCACATTTTAAGGTGCCCGTATTACAGTGTAATTGAGTAATAATAATGCTATAGGGTTAGGAGTAGGATGTGAAGGTTAGTTGTATGTAATTATATGCACAATTTATTGTAATGTAACGTGTAACTAGGACACTGTAAAAAAATAAATAGTTACCCAATATTGTCGTTACAATCGCTCTCATATGCACTATAAATGCGTTTAAATATCTCAAATACGTTTTTCACTGAAGTCTAAGACATGGGGCGGAACGATTCTGATTTGCGTAACTTGTCTCTTGCCTTTTATATTCAGCAGGAAACGAAAAAGAAACGATGACCTCCAGTATGTGAATTATTCAAATCAAACAATTGACGCACAGTGTCGTGGGAATGCTTTACCTCGTGCGTCTACTCAGCCGCGCTGAGAACGAACTTACTAAACCAAGCATTATGGGATAAATTGTCTATTGATCATTAAGAATCTTAAATCTTTTTGCGTTGGTGTCTTATTATACAGATTAATCATTTAATATATACTCGAAATCTTCGTTTATATTTTTATTTATTTTATAGTAGCCTATATTTACTTTTCATTTATTATGGTGCGTTCAAGTCATGTCGGAAAATCGCATTTACGAGTTGATCGCACGTGAACGCCACCACAATGTTGTTAAATACAAGTGGGAAGCTCGGGGTTTTCTTTAAGCCCACGAGTTGGGGGCGTGTCAGTGAGAAACGTGGCGAAATACTTGGGTATATAGGCTCATTTATTTGCAACAAAATAAGCAAACCACCTGCAAAAAACATGATTGTAATATGAACATGAGGCTATAACGATGAAGTTCAGTCACTTCATAAATTACCAGTAATTAAAAACATCACAAAGCAAAACACACTTGATGAACATTTTTGTTCTTCATTTTATAAATAGATTTTAAAAACCATGCTGTTTTTTTGTGAGCAAGTATACCGACATCTTGCTCCGACTTCCCAAATTGACAAACACGACTTCCCAACTCGTAAAAACGAACTTCGCAGGAGTAGGCTACGTGTAGCGCACCCTTAGTTGTGTGTGTGTGTGTGTGTGTGTGTGTGTGTGTGTGTGTGTGTGTGTGTGTGTGTGTGTGTGTGTGTGTGTGTGTGTGTGTGTGTGTGTGTGTGTGTGTGTGTGTCTGTTATTATAATAAAATATTTTCTATATGACAAATAATTAAAAAGTCGTTGGTTGTTCTTCACCACACTTTGTGTTTAAGACTGATTCGGACTGACTTCTTTTTTCAAATAACTTTTTGTAGGAATTCAATTCCTGTTCATTTGAGGATAATGAATAAGTTTAGGCTAATGCTCCGCGGGGGAAAGGACGAGAACTCCTGTTGTACATCCGTTCAGCAACAGGATATCTTCATCTTAACAAACACTTGCAGAATCGATAGTAGCCTATCATAACACTTCATATTTATTATTCATAAATAACTAGATTCACGGACTCAAAACCACCTGCTGAACACCAAAGAGAATCCGAACTTGACAACTCCTAAAATGAGCGAACTTGTTTTCTTCTTACAACGACCAATTTAATATACAAGAAACACATTCGGAGTTTCCTCATACATAAATGATGGATTTAATCGGGCTTGTAGAAATGTATATGAACGTGATTTCAAGTTTTGTTTCCTTCTAATTCTTTTAATCAGCTCGGCTGAGGATTAACATTGAGGATACACTAGGATACCTCGCCATATTTGAGGAAACTACAGACATGATGTCACTGTTAAAATGAATTTATTCGTTCGTTATTAATGCGACATAATCGACTGCTTACTTAACCTTGCTCTTGATAATACACACCAAATCATCGTGTGTGTATGAGGCATAAAGCAACAACTGAAACGAAATAATAATCATCATCATGAAGGTCGGAGATTTTGATTTAAAATAAGCCTGCAATTATTAAGGGACGAAAAAAGCTTAGTACATCATTGCATGTGTGTCCTCTTATTTAGAGAACGGTAGGCTATACATAATAATTATTGTTATACTAAGCACAATACATGAAGTACACTCAACAGTAAAGCAAGTTCAGGGTCATAAACACACTGCAGTAACTGAGGTAAGACGTGCATGGTTTATTGAAAATTCTGTCGCGTACACAGACACAGTTAAGCACACTTTCACAAATGAACCATGTGTGGTATTCAAAATAAATTAAGCTCAAATAAATAAGTAAACGACAATATCAACGAAGTAGAAATATAAATAGGCAAAACAAATAAGAAAAATCGGAATCATATCTACAAAGTGCAATGAATCTCTGAATATGTAATGAAATGTTCCCATCTACAAACTTAGTGTAATAATAATAATAATAATAATAATAATAATAATTTAGATTAAGACGTACAGTAGAAGGGGGTAGTCACAAAATAATTATTAAATAATTTGATTGTCAAAGCTTCGTTGAAGTGAAATTAGTTGCAACACACAACGCTTCGTGTTTTCTATCTAATTTTACCCAAAATGTGTCAAAACTGAAAACTATAAAAAAAATCTAGTTTTATGCCCTATTTCCAAAATGACCATGAATGTGTCAAGACGTCAGGAATCATGAGGTAGACACAGAAACGTATATTAAGGATGTCCGTGTGTACGTGCGTTCGCCTGTGCGTGTTCTGTCTTATTGCAATACATCTAAATGAATGGAATTTTCAAACGGTAAATGAACACTTAACGCCTTGTAAACCATGCAAAGGATCACAGCAGAACCTTCATGAATTTCTTCAGGAGCATATAGAATAACACTAAGGTTTCTAGAATGGGACATCTTTTGCACAACAGCGTTTTTAGCTTTCTTTCTTTAAAAAAAAAACAGAATTTTGATGCGTTCTTCACACAAAGAGGTACAGTGTATTCACAGATATGTACACAGATGAATATAAAAAGAGTTGTTTTGAGTTAAGAGAATAATCATTATTATTCAATTCTCGATATTTTTACAATAATTGCAACGTTTAGTTGATGTTGGTTGTCCTCTCGGTCGTCTTCCAGAGCGTGTTGTTCTTGACATAATGCCATGACAAACTTTTTTGGACAGTTTCTGTGTCTTGGATGTTGACGCCCAGCTCCCAATTCCTACGTGGGACGCATTTCGCCTCAACATTGAAGAGTTTTCTCGGCTCTGTTCACTTTTATTTAAATTTTTAAGTTTATTTAAATTCGTTATTTCTGGCCTAGTGCGTAGCCGAAAATTTCATCCGTTTCTGCTTTTGTCTTTGATTACAAAACCACACGCGGACCACGTTTTTTTTCAGGTCCAGTTTCTCGGCGATGGCAGCGATTTTCTCCGACGACGGTCTCGGCTGGACGGCAAAGTAAGCCTCCAGCGATCGCTTCTCTGGAGCAGCGATCGAAGTGCGTTTTCTCTTTTTGTCCCCGCCGTTAAAAATCTCCGGTTTGGCCATTTTCTCTCTCTGAGCCCGTTCTGCCTCCTCTAACCACGCTTCCAGGATAGGCTTGAGGGCGACCATGTTATTGTGGGACAAAGTGAGAGACTCGAACCGACAGATCGTGCTCTGGCTTAGGCAGCCGACCCCGGGGATTTTAAGATTTGCTAACGCCGACCCCACGTCGGCCTGCGTGACCCCGAGTTTGATCCGCCTCTGCTTGAAGCGTTCGGCGAAAGACTCGAGCTCCCGGGGATCAGGCTCGGAGTCTCCAACGCCGCCCAGAGAGGTGTGCGAGCCCAGGCTGTGGTGGTGCATGTTCATACTTTGCTGGTGGTGATGCTGCATGTGGTTAATTGCTGACATGTGTGAGTGCGGGTGGGAAGCGGTGGAGCAAACGTCGGAGCCCATGCCTCCGATGGAGATGCCCGGGGTGAGGTGGTCGAGCAGGTCGCCCTCCAGGCCCTGCGTTGGCTGGTGGTGGGGATGATGGTGGTGTGAGGTCAGCACTGACGGGTGATGAAGGTGCCCAGAGGAGGACGTGGGAGTGCATGTCATGCTCGTCATGGTGGTCATGGTGTGGTAGGTGGCATCTGGCTTGAACGGATGACTCTTTTGAGCCATGTCCACCGCCGCCAGCGCCTCGGCTCTCTGGAGAAGGGTCTCGTCAAATCCGGCAAAGATGTTACCCTGCAACTGCGTGACAGAGAGCAAGCATACGTATCAAACATTAAATAATGGCAAAATCAGTTTCCAAATCTTTTTTTTTTTTTTTTTTGTTAAGAAGAAAACGTAACAACCAGATTATGCAATCTGCATTTGTTTATTTATTTTGGTAAACAGTGTTATAAAAAGTTTATGGAACCACTGGGTAACTTTTAGAAAATCATCTAAATCGGCATTCAAATGGATATTCAATTATACGCTCATTTCTAAAGTGCTGGTCTAATTTCTAAAGTGCCGTAACAACTTCTATGATTCTATGTTTAAAAATAAACGCAGTGAAATAGCCAGTGAAACAGAAATAGTGCTGGATTTATTTAGGCGACAGAAAAGCCAACCGCAACCGATGCACTTCGATTTTTTGTCATGCGGAGGAAAGTTTAGACCACTTATAATGCAAATTACTACGGTGATCATGAATCGCAAACGTCAAAATAAAATATTAAACTTACCGAGGGCGTGGGCAAACATGCTCGCCGGATAGCTTCAGAGCTGGAATGTAGAGGTGTGTATTTAGGCTCATGCAAAATCGGATGCATACTAAACGGCTGTTTGCTATTCATGGACATCATTTTGGCAGAGGTGTGAGGGGGTCGCTTCTCGTCTTCCTCGTTTATCTCCGGTTTACCCCAGTACAGTGTCTAATCTGGATGATAAAAACTGAAAAGGTATGTCTGAGAAAGTCTTCTTTTCTGGCTGAGCTGTAGCCAGGCGCGAGCTGTCAATGTCTGTGATACAGTAGGAATTTACGCAGGCACCTAAAATATAACGCTGTCTCCTTTAACCCCGCCCAGATAGGTACAGGTCCCGCCCAACTACTATTACAGTACTCTCAACTATTATTGGTAAGTTTGGGATGTGAACACGCCTCCGGGGTTTTTGGTTCCATTCCCCATCATGTGGGCTGGAGCAAAGAAGGCGCGGCTCTGACTCGGAGACTCTCATGGTGTGTTTTCATTGGTGCTGTGATTTTGACAGGTCGCCCTAGATTGGTTGTTGTGAATACTGCGGTCTTTATGTTCACATGCTCTTGGTTTAAATGTCTGTCATGATATCTGTGAATTGTTATGATCCTTATAAAACATACTTTAAAGCTTCAAATGAAAATAACGGTTAATTAGTCATTTTAAAAATACATTTAACCCCTTTTTATAATTTCTGATGAGGGGGGAAAAAACTAATGTCATTCTTAAATGCACTTTTTGTAGTCATTTTGGGAAAGAAAAAAAAAACACCTGCCACATAAATAAATATAATTGGATTTGAAATATGAAACTCCAATTTTATCATATAATTAGTTTTTATCTTTAAACAATCGAATTAATGACTGAATATAAACAAGTGCTAAATATTTCCCTAATTATGACCTTGTTTTGTGTGTTGTCTGAAGCTAGTGATGTATTTGTTTTTCTTCATGTGGCCAGCCTTAACAATTTGGTACATGAATTAATTATTGTTCATTTACTTTGTGGTATGCACCACAATATGGATTCTCAAATAGAGCATAAATAGGCTGGGATGATAAGAGCCCATGTACAATTAAATATTGATTAAAAAAAAATAAAGGTCAAACAAATGAGAGCAGTCAATCAAAAAACCCAGTCTGACAAATGAAATGCTGGTACCACCATCCATTTGCATGAATGAATGAATGATTGAATTAATTTCATAAACACTTTTTGTTATATTGGTTGACACTCTTTTCACGCCCTGATACTGTAGCAACCATTAACAGAAGTGGTCTAAATATAAAAAAAATGAATGTCCAACATTCAGTCCAAATGCATTGATTGAATGTCTTACCTGCTTGTCAACCTATGTACTGTATTTAGACATCACACATCATCAAGACGTACCATGATGAGGCTATGCAGAGTTGTAGACAGACAGTCACAGAGCGCCGCAAACAAACATAGCCCCATTTTGCAGTTCCTCCTGAACCAAAACGTATGCTGCTTTCATGCCATGTTGTAATTACCATAATTAAGAGATGGCAAAAAAGTCTTGGTTCAGCGAATAGATCAGATTACCCTTCATGCAGTGAAGCTGCTAAAATGGGAACTTCATTACTGGACCTTGACTGTTTGATCAGCACCTCTTCAAAGTGGGTTGTGTGTTGCACAGGTTTTGTAGTGCATCCAAGCTGCTCTGGATTGGCTTGAATAGAGCCTATATCTATCACTCTAATTGGTGCTGAAACCCCAGACATGGACAATAAAGTCCCACAATGGGAGAAGGAGTATCTGCGAGTGTGACTCAGAAACCTGAGATGCAGACGCAGATAGCAACATCGTCCCCTCGTGCCTTGCTCTCCGGCAAGGCCTTGGCACCCGCTCATCAAATATGCATCAATGCTGCCATCTCTCCCCCAGCAACCACTGTCACT
Source organism: Meda fulgida (assembly GCA_030578275.1). NCBI lineage: Eukaryota > Metazoa > Chordata > Actinopteri > Cypriniformes > Leuciscidae > Meda > Meda fulgida. The sequence goes on from CM060636.1 coordinate 23,138,851, forward strand.
AGGGACTCCAAATGCTGTGGGACGGACAGAGAGGCACAGCAAAAGTGACAGAACAGAGAGAGAGGCAGTCTGAAAAAGAGAAGAGGGCTCAAAGAGTGAGCTTATACATGTAGATAAAGAGACAGACATGCATCCGAGATGATACGCAAGCCATACTTGTTGAATCTATTGAGTCGTTCCCTCTTTTCACGTCATTCCTTCTTTCTCTTTCAGACTGCCGACACGGAGTCACAGTCATTTTCCTGATGAGTTTTCTGCAAACAAGCCTGGGGAAGTGCTTGATTATTGCTAATGGAACATTTTCCTCAATGAATATTAATGCTGAAATGGGGAATTTGTGGTTTTGGCTGTTAGGATTCCTACTGCAGATGATAAATTGAGGTGTCGAGACTGTAATTTTCTGTCATCTATAGTTCACAGAATACAGGAAAGGCGTCCATGTCATAACTACACACTATGCAACCACATGTTGAGAGCTGTAGTTCCAACTAGACTGTTTGCTGTTTGCGAATGTTCATTGGAACTATGGACAACAACAGAATGTGTGACCATAGTTGACTAATGATGCTTTTGGGAAACGCACCTCTGTTGACTAAATTGTGAATATTTGTGTTTAACAGTATAAATAAAAATGCGTTGTGGAATATATTGGACAGAATTCCATGTGTCTCCAGACTTTTAATGAATGGTTCACACAAAAATGAACATTCTGTCATTATTTACTCACCCTCATGTCATTCTTTCTTCTGCAGAAGACAAATGTTTCAAGAAAGTAAATCAGTAGTGTCCAAAGCAACACTGAATCCTAGGACTTTCTATGCTTGGGGACATTTTTTTTTCCTTCTTCTGTGAAGAAAGAATTTCTAAACGGTTTGGAATGATGTGGGTGTGAGTAAATTATGACATAATTTTCATTTGGGGTGAACTACCACTTCACCTTTTATCCTTGCTTCTTGTCTTTAAACTTTAAAATTGTTAATCTCATGTATTTGTTTTTCTGCTGCCCCTGACTAAGTGTTACATTTTTACTGTACACCAACCATCTGAGTACAGCCAGACTTTTTGTTTGCGCAAATGCAATGGGAGTGTGGGTGTGATGGTAGAGCTCTGAAGAGAGAGTGAAAGCAAGACGTCAACACAAGTAAATATTTCTGGTACGTTAAGCAAATGGACATGCACATGAGCTCATGTACCTCGCTTTTCCTTTTTCTCATCACTTTCTTTTTTCCATTCTTGCCCCCTCAAGCCTCCCCCATTTCATGATTTGTGAATTATTGATAGCATGTAAAATCTAACATCGTAGAAATGTGACCATTCACCAAATCAGCGGGTTCATACTGTGGGGCTGCCGAAGGGAAGGGGTGTCTAAGCACACACTTTAATGTAATTGCCTTTAGGGTTCCTGGTAAATATTTTATTGTCTGCCAGCACAAATTAAAGGTACAAAGTTACCGAAACGGGGTGATTCCTCACTCCGAAGCTCTGCAGAAGATGTCCTTGTGCTTGTCATTTGACTTGACTTTTTGGGTACTTGTCTTATACTAAGTTTTATATTCAAAGGATTGTGCAAGATGCTCACCTGGGAAATAAACGAAAATAGAAGCAAGCATGCGCTTCGGAGAGCTGTGTGTGGTGGTTGTTGGGGTTTGATGTTTGATTCCGTTCACTGAGGCTGAAAGAGATTTAAGATTTAAGAGATTTAAGTGATTTTGGTGGAAAGAAAAGAAAAAGTGGGGCGGGCGGGCGGGCGTTGCGGGGCCGGGGGGGGGGGGGGGGGTGGTTGGGGGGGCTAGGGGTTGCTCGTATATTGCCAGTCCGAGAGGAAAGTAAGCAGAAAGATGGGAACAGGAAAACTTCATTACCTGATGGGGCAGTGGCCAAAAAGACATTAAAAATGAATGGCAGCCGACACAGATGGTAAGCTGACCTGGATGGGATGTGAAGCGTCGATGGGAAGATTTGTATTTTTCTGTTCCACACCTAGAGAACAATTTCTCAGGTCCAGGTTGTTTTCTCCTCTGGGATTTCTGTCTGTTATCGCTGTTCTAAATTAAATGAAACTATTTACCCTTCGGCACTGATCCCTGTTTTTACTTTAGATTCCTTAAAGATACAATCAGTGTGTCTTGCTAACCTTTTCTAGGCCTTGTCAAGTTGTTTGGTGTAGTCGCTTTTCATGCCTTATTTTTATCTCCTTTTCCCGATTTCTTTCTCAGAATCCCTCCTGTGTGCACACACTATGATCCGCATAGTTTCCTTGGCACCCCTTAATTCTCTTTGCACCATTCCGCTGTTACCTGCCGTTCGCCGTCCAAACGGGATAGGCTGCACTAAGTCTGGATCAATAGATTAACTGAGTGGTTATGAATTATGCAGAAGAGCCCTACAGCAGTTGAACGTAAAGAGCTTGTGCTCTTGAATTGGCGTGTAAAAGCTAAGTACAGGCCTGTTTACTTGTTCCCCGGCATGCTAGGTGCTGTGCTTCAAGATCCCCCCTTTAGCCAAGGCCCCTGGGACCTTAGTCAGGTAAAAACAATGTGATGGTATTGACGGGGATGACTTGAACTCAATTGAAAAAAATGTTTTTTTTAAACTAGTTATAGGTTGGTTTGCTCTAACATGCATGTGTTATGATGGCAAGAGTTGAAAGGCATCGCAGAGAGTTTGCTCACAGTGTCTTGTCGATCTCTTCTGAATCAAACCTCCGAGGACACAGCTACAGCAACAGCATTAGCTTAATATTCCACCACGCATGTAATTTTACATTTGCATACAATCAAACTTGGTGTCACTCATGTTTTTTTTTGTTCTACAACAGTAAAACAAAGGAGGGAAAAGAATAAACAAGCAAAATGTTGTAAATATGATAGTGAAGGCATATTCATGATATGTAAATCTTAGTGTAGTTTTAGAGCAGTACAAAGAAAGAAAAGGATCTTTTTATGCATACCAGGAACTGTTTTCCAGAAGACAAGTGTGGCATATTGAGACAGATGCGTTGTGTGGCTTTTACATAACCGTCAGCCGCTCATTCAGTGCCAAATAAGAAGCTATGAAAAGAGGAAGAAGGCCCAAAGCTGAAACATTTGTCTTGGATCTCCTTTCTTCTTTATTTATTAAAATATTAATGCCTTTGCTTGAGGCCAAGTGTGTTTATGCATGCCGCTCAGAGCGTTGACCGAAATGCCGACTGATGCTCTCTCATTGATTTTTTTTTATTGTGGGTGTATCTGTCTAAGTAGAGGCTGCAAGTCACCCTACCAACCTCCCTGTTCTCCTGCTCCCTCTGCTTCAGCATACGTTCCTCTAAGTCCTGGCCCCATTCCTCTGCTTCATCTGCCCTTATTAGACTCTTCAAATGGAGCTGCTGTTTTAACTCGGTGTGTCAGATACTTCAAAGGACGGCTGTGTTAATTGTTGGTTTGTTTGGAGATGCTTGTAGTGGAGGGTGTGTAAGGGATGTTGCAGACATGCTGGAATCTTTATGATGTGAGTAATGAGCTGAGAAATGGGGAAATAAAAAGAGCAGAAAAGGGCAACTGAGTATTTTCAAAAGCTCTGGTGGATGTGAGATGACATTTGCATTTGTTTATCTATGCATGTCATGTAATTTTCTCCCATTAGACAGGATTTCCTTTATAAGTTTAGGGACTTTTCCCCGTCGTCTCAGGTCTTTTGGGGCAAGCAGACAAATTCTTCTTCTGTTTCTCACGAGTGTTTTACAGTATTGTAATACTATGGTGTAAGTGTTTATCCAACACTTTAAGACAAAGTAGTTACAAGTTCTTACATCAAAAAATTATTTGCTCAAAGATTGTAGGCCAAACTCTTGGGAACCTCAATGAATCATATTATGATTATAATATATGAAGAATGGCCAACAATATTGTTGCTGATCCGAATCATGTCCTGAGTAATGAACTGCTACCATCAAACAGTAGATTTGGAAATCCATGATTTAATAAGGTGTGTTTAAGGACTTGAAGGGCCCCAATGTATTCATGGCGAAGATCTTTTTCGTTCTTTCGTTTGGGGGTAAAACGAAGTTCGAAATGTGTGAGCAGTTGTTAGCCACTGTTAGCCAGAGGTGTAAAGTCCCGGGGTCAGAAAGTAAAAGTTCTGCCATATATTTATTCCACCCATGAACTCAGCCAGCTGAACTCAGCAACCACACACCTACCTATTACGTAATCACCACAGAACAATGGTAGTACAAAGGTGTTTAGCAGCTGTAGCAAAATTTTCCGGAAGTTCGCTTTGGCAAGCTGTCTCGAACTCCCAAAAAACTCCAAACGAAGTTCATTTTGGCCTGATTTTGTTTGAAGTGACGTCACATCAGTTTGTTCTTCGATTTTGCTTGAAGTATATGGGATGTAGATGGTCCCTTAAGTAAAGTTGCTGTGATGCAAGACAAATTTGTGATGCAAAAAAAGGAGTAACATATTGATTATTAAGATGGGAATTGAGGTCTTTGTAACACTGACCCCTCTTGTACTTGACCTTTATGGTGTCTAGATGTATTTTGGGTTCTTTAGCAGACACGTACACTTCTCTACTGATATGGGCAGTTGATACCTAAACGTCCTAGTCCACTGAGTAGAGGTAATGGTATTGAGGGTCTTTGCAGGTGGCCTGTGAGCAGCGCAACACCACGAGGAACATTGGAGAGCAGATTTTGAAAGCCTCTGGGGAACAGGGGGTGGGTTTGCATCGGGTAGGAGCGCTCGGGACCCCAGCTGGTGCAGGACGGGGTCCCATTGTGCTCCCCACCCTCCTCCTCCCAGTGCTAACAGGATTAGGCGACGGAGAGCACCCTCTCCTCAAAACTCCAGGCTTTCCCTTGCATGTCCTGTCTGATCTTCGGTTTTAAGGGTTCGGTCTGATCGTCATGCTTTAATAAACCAGAAACCTCTCCCACAGGGAGACTTTGAGATTCAATCTTCAAGACTCCATCTAAAGCACAAGTTAACAGCACAAATGAAGACGGCTTTTGGATGTTATGGCTCCTCAACATGGCCTGGCTTTCATTATGACTCATAACCATGATGAGGAAACACACATAAACCAGCCAGGGGTGGTTTGCTGATCTAAGCTGGTTTAAGATTCCAACCTGCGGTGTGTTTCCCGTACAACGACATAACTCGCTGCTTAACTACCATAGTATGATGCATCGTTGAAGAAATCAAGTAGCTAGTCACAACTGTTTCCCGAAACCATATTGAAAAAAGTGGTCTTTCAACCACGTTGGTTAATGATGTCACGCACACGCTGGAGTAATAACTTATTTTATCTGAATCTGTTTGAGATCAAATTAATGCTAGATGTTTTGATATAAATGACCGACATGTCATCTGTGGACTATTTCAAATGTTTCTAAATTATTTTGCTTTATTTCCAGATTCAATCATAGGTTTGTTCTTAGAGCACGTATGCACATGTGCACTCTTCAAAAACGGTGCTTTAAATCTTTTGACAAACTAAAAGATTTAAATGACATTTGTATGTATTCAAAATAAAAGATATAGATTGTACTGAATGTAAGCTTGCTCATTTTGCTCAAGATAAGGATTTATTGAATCCACGTGTCATGAAAACAAGAAACTATGCTTCTAACTACAGGTCGAGAGCTGTCGTTCCAACCACACAACTTTGCTATGCTGCTTGCGAATGTTCATTGGAATGAGGGTTTCGGGAAACTCCGACTCTTGAACTATGCTGATAACGACTGAAGTTGCGACCATAGTTGGCTAACGTTGCTTTCAGTAAATTCACCCCTGGCTAGGCTGATACAATAAGTCTAAAACTAGCCTAACCAAACTAGGGGAACAACTAAGACCAGAAAACGAGTTTAACCTTAGAATGCATTATCCAAAAAATCTATTCATGAATACATAAAATGGGTCTTTTTTTTTTTTTTACACAAACCTTACATTGTCATAAACCATCATTTTGAGTAATTCATATATTTACAAAGATGTGGGGTAGTGATAAGAAGTGTTATTTTTGTCGGAACCTTTGACAAATAAGCATGTCAAGAAATGAAATGATGTTATAGAAAAAAAACACATCTGAAAACCATACCCTATCTGGTCAGTTTGATCCTTTATGCATCCTAAGATTAAGATGTCATTGTCAGCATGAAATAAAAACTTCTCCAAGGCTCCAAGGTTGGTGCACACTTAGCTTCATGAATTGAAAGGAAAATGGATTCACTCGAGTTTTCTGACCTTCTTTTCTAAGACCCTCCCCTGTGGACTTGAGCCTGACTTTACAATGAATCCCAAGCAGTCTGGCATTCATATCACCACACTACAAAAACTCCCCATATCACTTTCTCACACCAGATACCACACACGTTCTAGAGGTTCCTTCAGCTTTCACCCTTTAACCTCAACCCACACCCAACACATGCTGTGCCAGGCAGCATTTACCTTTAGTCTGTCTTTTTTTTGGTGTGTCGGTGAGTCTTTACTCTGTTTTTAACCTATTCTTGATATCAGAGTGAACAGGTCCGGTGTAAATGCAGCAGTAGTCCTGATGGAGGCACAGCGCTCGTACCTGACAGTGCAGCGGGACACCGCTCTCATTACCACAACAATGAAATAATTATGAATGCCGCAGCGAGACTTCATCAGAGGAATATCTATTGTATTATTTATTCAGTCCCCTGGTTCAGGGAGAACACATATAAACTTCCAGCCATGCTCTACCCCATGCACACACTCTCCTGTCTGCCTTTCAAAGCGGTGGCTTGCTCCTGCCCCTGTTTTATACTTCATTTCTCCATGCCCTGGGATGCTTTGCTTGGACATTGTCTCTGATATGTATTCATGGCTGACCCTAACCGTCTCAAAGGACTATTACAGTCTGTACAGAGCCAGTTGGAGGATGTTCATTCATCAGTAAGCGGTCAATACTCTGATGGGTTCATGGCTACAAGTGATTACTCAATGTGGATCCAGCTGCCTTCGGATGGAAGGCCAAAGCACAGGCCCAGTCCATCCATGAAGGGCGATGCCTGGAGAATCGGCTCTATTGAAGATAACACTGCAGCAAGACCAGCCACGCGAACACACAAAACAGGTGAGCGCTGTCTTCTAGCTTGCCGGAAGGGTTTGACTGATGTCTCTCATCTTGCATGTGGTGAACTTTTTAACTCGGGCAACAAACGCGCGTGGGGTACGTTCATGCCCCTGTGGTTTTTTTTTTTTTTGCTCCTGTTTCCGTCCTTTGCAGTGAGGTTACACTATGGTTGTGAGAGAGCAACACAGCATCATAAATTATGCAGCATCTGCCTGGCAACGCCATTGCTGGTGCTTGGCAACTTCTAAAATGCCGTAGCGTTGTGGGGAAAGTGGATGCATTGGGCGGAGTCCTGCAGGTGCTCGGCTCCTCTTTCTCATCTTTCTCATCCGTTCATCCGATCCCGGCTTGGGAGATTGCTAGCGTACCAAGCAGATGCACCTCCTGCTCACTCAGCTGAAACAGAGGAGGCCTTTGTTACTTTGCACTGTAATAAGTCACATATGAATACGTTGACGACACAGTCCTCTCAGCCCGCTATGAAAATGACCATATTTTGATGGCTTTTTATCATATAGTAATGAATGCACTTATGATTCAAGCCAAAACATTATGGAAATGTCTAATGTCTTGTGCAGTGCATACAGAGGCCTGGTAAAATATTCAGTTGTATTACATCATAAGAGATAAAACATTTTGGATATTGAAGATTGGCACATGCCAAGCAAATGTTGCTTGCATGTGCATTATGAATCATGGTCATAATAATTGTAATTGTACAACTGAACTAATTACTAATCTGATAAGTAATTATATTTTGAAGCCAACAACTGATATACTGGCCAGTACTAGATATCATTTTTACACTTATCTTTAAAACCAAACTTCTTGTGGAAATCTGGTTTCAATTTTTAAATCGGTCTTTCAAGTTCAAGTTCTGTCATTTATATAGCACATTTTAAAACAGCCACAAGACTGACCAAAGTGCTGTACAAAAGGCCACAGTAAAAAAAAATCTAAATTATAAACACTGAAAGGCCATAGTATAGATCCACAATAAAAATCCAACTATAAGAACACAAAAGACACCAGTTAAAAAGCCAAGGGGAAAATATATATATTTTTAAACTGACGGAGAATGTCAATCTGATCTCTATAATCTCTATACAAGAAGGGACTAAAAGAAGTTTCTGATTGTATATATAAGGATGCCACGGTTCAGCTATAGTTGGGAGCTTCGTTTTTAAGGGATTTGTACACAAAAAAATAGAATTTTAATATCAATTCTAAATTGGATAGGCAGTTAGTGAAGAGCACTCTGAATGGGAGTCATGTGGCCGCTTTTATGGCTTTTCTGTTGAAATCTGGCAGTGGCTTTCTGGACCAATTGAAGGCAAGCAATTTGTGATAGTTGACTTTCATATCCCACAGTTATGTAATAAATTAGGCCTACCATGACCCTCTGAAACAAATAAATTATAAATAAACATATATAAAGAATATAACAAAGAATACAGACAAAAATGCCTGTGTGCCATAGATTTAAAAACATTTTCTTCTTTTTTTAATCAACATTTATGTAAAAAAAAAAAATAAAAAAAAAAATAGATAGGCCTACCAGAAATGGGCCCCATAATCTTTTGGTCATAATTTAATGCATCAAATATATCGGCTTAATTTTTGAAGCAGTACTGATAACATAAAACAATTCACATTGATATGGCTACTAATATATTGTTGTGCTATCTTTTTTTCTGCCAAATGATTGGTATGAAATAAAGTAAATGAAGATTATCTTTACATTTTTGTTTGCTCTCCTAAAGATAAACGACCAGTAAAAGCAACTTCACCGACTCAAGCATACATTTATGTTTGCATATGTGATTCTTAGAATTGATCAGTTCAGTGATGTGTGACATAGTTCCCTTTTGATGGTGCTCAGATAGTCTGGATATCAGTGTGAATATCTGTGGCTTATCGTGGTGTGTTTTCAACAAGTGTGGTTCAACCGTTTGTCTGTATTGGAAATACGGGATCTCCTATACCCTCCGGCCTTGGGCCTGGCCCTCGCACTATGGTCCGTTTTCAGGAAACATTGGCCCGTCGGGCTAAGGTGTGCAGCTGAAAGATTAATAACTTACCACCTTCTCTGATTTGTTCATATAAATTATTAAACATCACCTCATTATCAATTATTTAAATATCAGACTTTGTTCTTTTTTCCCATGCTCTCATTCACAGAAAGAATTGCAGTCCCTTTCTCTGTTTTGGACACATTTTTCTCAGTGGCTCCAGAGAAGTGTGGCTAACTTGTCTATAGTTCTGTTCCACCGTTCCTGTCTCCTAAAACATGGTTAATACTTCATGATGAGACAGCGGATATGGTAACAGGGTAAGTAATGCTCTAAGGGAAGAAATATGCCACTGTTCAACGGCTAGATGAATTCCAGCACAATATCCAAAGAAAGTGCTGATGCACGCATTTATAATGGAGAACATTCCTTAACATAACTTTGCAATCAACTGAAATTATTTAGAATAAAAGTGAATGATTTTCGTTTTAAAAAATGACAAGTCACCATATTATAGTATAATTTATTTAAATCTATTTAAGCCTTAAAAATAATAATTTATAAATTAATACACTTATTACATAATTTGATAAATCTAATACAATCATTAGATTAGCAATAATATTGGTATAAAATTATAGCAATTAGAATGTGTGTGTGTGTGTGTGTGTGTGTGTGTGTGTGTGTGTATTTGTGTGTGTGTGTAAATTTTAACTTTATGGGGGTTCTTTTTTTGGTCCCCATTATTAAACAAGCTTATAAATCATGCAGAATTATCTTTTTTTTTAAATATCTAAAATAGCAGAACATTTTCTGTGATGGGTAGGTTTAGATGTAGGGTTAGTGTAGTGGGATAGAATATACATTTTGTACAGTATAAAAATCACTATGTCTATGGAAAGTCCCCATAAATCATGGAAACCCAATATTTATGTTTTTGTATACACATGCCACATGTTGAAATTACCCAGAACAAGGGACGTATGATATGAATATCTCAGTGAAATCTTACTAAACACTGTTTAACATTTGAATGTTATGTTTCAACATTTGTCTATGTAAAATTTGACTGAAAATTCCCAAAAAGTGTCGTACCTTCCACCAACTACCTGTTTGAAAGGTCAGAGGTCAGACATGTATGCCACCCTACCTGCTTTTCTCGCCATTTCCCAATGAATTTCACCAGAGGCAAATAGCGCTCTGGTTCATCTCTGTCAAAATCAACAGCACTTTATGTCAATGTGCGCAGTTAACCGATGCCGAACCTCTTCGCTCGGCGTTGCCGCCAATTTGATGTGTTTATGATGTCAAGAAGAAGCCTCATATATTTTGCATGACATTTGCTGTTTCCTGTGATGGTGCTTCTTAGGTGAAGACAGACACACGGAGGTATAACAAGCCACCACTTTTGCTCTCATTACGTCTCAGAGGCGAGATGGAGGGAGATAGAAGAAAAGAGAAGTTTAGCGGCACACCCCACTCTCTCTCTCTCTCTCTCTCTATCTCTCTCTCTCCCTGCTCCTCTGCATTAAGAGCTGCCTGGGGGCATGCGAGCAGGGCTGGGGGGGGGAGGGAGGCTCGGTTAAGAGCTGTCATTTAAATAAGCGTTTACAGAGAGAGGATGAGAGCTGGGGGAGGAGTACAGAGTCACGGAAAACAGAGAGAGAGAGAGAGCAAGGGGGAAGGGGTGGGGAACAGTCGCTTTAATGTGTCTCTGATCTCTCGCACCAGTCCACAGCTGCTGCAGCAGCAGGCCGTCCTGCTCGGCCATATGTTCTCTGCGCTGCTCCAATTATCCTCCCTGGAGCAAGGGCCCACTCACAGCCTGTGTGGCTGGCCCGCCAGGGTCGGCTACTGTTTCAGCACAGCTCTCACTGCTGTCACCGCGCTAGCACCCAGAGCCCCCCCCCCCCCCCCCCCCCCCCTCACGCGCCCACCAGCCCGACACACACACACACATCTCTATCTCTGTCTTTTCCTTCCCACCCCATCAGTGGCCTGTTGTATTGAACGTGGACTTTATTTTTTGCTTCGCCCCTTAGAAACCAGTTAGATGCGAATAGTTTTTCAAAGGTTTACGTGAATATTAAAGGGATAGTTCGCCCCAAACATTAAAATTAGCCCAACACTGTAAAAAGTGATCAGTTGACTTAACTTAAACTATTTTTTAGGAAACCCGTTGCCTTAAAATTAAGTAAATAAACGTCATGCTTAATCGAAAAAATTAAGTAATGCAGAATCATCAAGTTCACATAACTTAATTTTTTCAATTAAGCATTACGTTTATTTACTTAATAATTTTAAGGCTACGGTTTACAATTTTTTTTAAGTAAGTGAACTGAAGTCATCCTAGGTGTATATGACTTTTTTTCTTTCAGACGAATACAATCGGAGTTATGGCTCTTCCAAGCTTTATAATGGCCATTTTGAAGTCCATAAAAGTGCATCTATCCATCATAAAAGTGCTCCACGCGGCTCCGGGGTGTTAATAAAGGCGTTCTGAAGTGAAGCGATGTGTTTGTGTAAGAAAAATAATCATATTTATCATGTTACAAGGTAAAATTCTAGCTTCTGGCCAAACGAACATACGCAGTCTACTTATGCCTAATGCCAACTTATGACGTCGGAAGAAGCAATTTTAAAGGCATCTTTCAAAAATAAGTTATTTGCATTTTTTGGTAATTAAGTTGAAATATTATTGAAGTAAGAAAATGTTTGGTTATGTAGAAATCATCAGTTCACATCTAAATTGGGACAGATCAATACAGTCTCAGTTTGATTGCTGTACGCACTTATATGTTGCTCATAACTCATTTGGTATTTTTCCCAAGAAACACAGCAGGTTAAAATGTCAACTCTTTTCCATACGCAAACATTCATGCTGAACGCTGGCTGTCGAGTTCAGTTGTATTTTTCTTAGATAATTAAATGAATTATAAATTAGGGTGGGATTTGAACCCAGGTCCCCCAGCATGCTGAACAACAAGTGCATGACTAACTTAATGTGTCGGTTGCTGACATAAAGAACTACTAGTTGTTAAAAAGTTTTTTTTTTTTCTTTGGTCATGTCATATTTTGCCTAGGGCACAGAGTGAGCCAGAACTGTAACTGCAACCCCCTTTGAAAAAAACAACAACTAGATATGAGATATTATGATTACAATTATCCATGTTACTGTTTTTATTGTTATAATAATAAGCATTATTATTATTACTATTATTATTATTTTGGTAACACTTTACAATGAGGTTCATTAGTTAAGATTAGTTTAAAGACGAATCATTGATTTAATATTTTACATTTACAGTATAGCATTAGCATGAACTAATAATGAACTGTACTTATACATTTATTTTATATTAATAACTTATATTAATCTTTGTTAATTTTAATTTCAACATTTACTAATACTTTATTAAAATCTTAACATTAGTTAATGCACTGTGAACTAACTTGAACAAACAATATATTGTTATCCTCATTTCTATTTTATTGTTTTAAAAAGAATTATCATAATCAGCATCATATTTCCTATTTATTATTATTATTATGATCATAACCATTATTATCATTAGCATTATTATTTACCATTATCTATATAATTTATAATATTTTACCAATACTATTTATTCATCAATATTGTCAAATATTAAGTAGCATTATTAAACTCATTGTAATGTGCTGAAAATAATTTGTTTATTTCACTGAAAGAATGCATTCATTGTCAGATTTACATGGCATTTTATATGATGGAATGCTATTTTAGATTTTGATAAAGTTAAACATATTTACACAGTTTGCCGCAGATGTCTGAAAGTGTTATATTAGCGTTTGTATGAAAAAACAAACTAAACTTATCAAGTAATGACCTGTGTTCATCAGGAGTTCAGCATCTAAAGAAAAAAAAACTGAGCTAACACCCTTCAGAAAGGCAGAACAGAAGCTTCTATGAAGAGCGTTCATTAAGGCCCTGTGCCTTTGATCGTCTCATTAGACAGAAGACGGATGGTGAAGCATGTTGACACATTCATTTTCATTCAACTGAACAAACAAAAAGGAGAATTTCTACTGGTGAATAAAGGAGCAACAATCGTCTGGCTGTGTTAAACCAGAAATGTGCTCACCATAAAGCATCACTACAGATTTAAAATGAAGCTCCTTCTGTATCAGAACAGAGAATATGAGTGACAGGTGATGCTGCTGGGACAGAATGGAGCTTGTATCTTCCTATAGTGTTTCCCAAGCATCTAATAGTGCCACAGGGGCCGATCCACACGCCGAAAACTGTTCTCAGGGTGACTCTGTTCTCTCTCCAGCAACTCACACCCCTTCATGACTCTGTTTACTGAACTTTCCACCTGTGAAATATTTATTAGAGAAGGAAGCATGGTTGAACCCAGGAACAAGGGAGAGATGTGGGATAGAGGCGAGGGGCAGGACGAGGGGCAGAGTTTCTTTTTAGATTTCTGTCTGTCTGACAGTGGTGGTTATAAGGACCGGGTGCTGCTTAGCTTGAATAAATCCCGTATATAACTCGACACATGTACAAAATGTTTGATTTCCTGGTTTCATAACTTCTCTCTGTGACTCTTTCACCGCTACTTCATATCTGTGTGAGGTCATGGGGTCGCGGAGAGCACCATGTGCTGTAATTCAAGATGGAGGAGCGAGATGGGGGTCATAGGTCAGAGAGCAGGAACAATATCGCAACTCTCTCTGTCCAGCTCTTATTCACCCATGCATGTCTTTTATTTTGCTGCCAGTCTACACGCAAACAAATCTGTTTTTCTGTGTGTTATTTAGCAGAAAAACAGCATCCTTCAGTTCCTCGCAATGTTTGCATTGGACAAAAGAATAGGAAGTAAGCCAAGCTGGCTTCTCATGAATCTTTAACCGGGAGTTTGTTTTGTCTTATGAATGTAATTAATGCATAATTAATATTTAAAGATTGCCTCATTTATCAAATTTAACCACTTTACCCACTCACCACAACAGAGTTGACTCATAAAACTCTGAGAATAAACAGCAGAGAGATTTTTGGAGTCGGCGAAGACGAGGAAAGCAAAGACTAATGAGGTTGGTGTTTAATTAGTGGCAGGTTGCAGCGGTTTCTTTTATTGAATGCGGATTCCCCTGGACCCTCAGGAAACGGGTCAGTAAACCAGGGTTCTGTTCATATCGGAGTCTGGCACATGAGAAGCCAGAGCTGGGTCTCCAGCGACCCTCTTTTTCTGCCTCCCCGTGACAATACTGAGAATACTGACACATTTATTGTCCCCTTTCGTTTGTGGCCCTCACGCAAATGTATAAGAGATAGTTTTTTCCTGTTATAAAAACTGATACGTTTTCTTGGTGGAATACATGGGTTGAATGCTATACTGTAAATGTAAAATATTAAATCAATGATTCATCATTAAAGATGTACCGTGCAATTTCTGTAACACCATTGGTACCAAAAAGAATGGCAAACAGGGTTATCTGATACCCATGCTTTGTTTGGGTTGACAGTAAGTCTCACCCTAAACTCATGCTATTAGTTGAGCCAGATGTTGAAAAGTCAAAGACCATTGAGCCACAGTGGTGCACTTTTGGGGGGTAATGACATATGAATGGTTTACTTATAGTTATTTCACAGCAGATTTAACCCTTAAATGGGCAAAAACATAAGCTGTTTGTGAATGTAAAAGGTCTGCAAAATTTTAAAGATTAGAGTTCTTTAAACTGCCTGAATTCGGGATTCAGAAACAAGTCATCAGTCATTCCTGTCTTACTTCCTGCACAAACCTACAGAGGTTTATAACAAATTTGCTTATTGTCCGCGTATGGTCTTTATTGGCTGCCCGCGAAAAACATCTTTGACCCACCCTCAAACACTGCTGTTGCAGCTGAACCCTAAAGGAGTTTGGTTGGGGGTTTAGAAAGACTGAATCCTTTACCGAACCGTTTCAGACACTGTGAGAAATGAGGTGATGCTGCAATGTATTTTGTGAGAAAGGTGTTTTTTTTTTACCTTGGATGCATGTAAACGTATTTTAGAAGACCTTCGAAACAAAATTAGAACATTACTGTACTTGGGGCACTAATGTTCTCTTTAACGAAACCAAGTATATTTCTCATCAATAAGTACCTTTTGAGATATATTTTTTTTATTCCAATACCTAGAAGAACACAGTAATGGTTGCTCACTAAAATACCCTCACAGATAATCTTTTCAAGTCATTTCACGTTTGATTTTGACGTGACAAAAAGCGATGGTATCTAATTGGGGGATTTGTTTACCTACTTTTTAATTAGTCTTGCCATTAACACCAATATTTGTACATTCAGATTGATTTGCAGACTCAGAAAGCTTGTGATGTATCGTTGTGAACAGTGTAATGGGAATTATATTCCAATGGATGCATTGTCTCCTCTCATGTGACCTTTTTCCAGTTATTCTCAATTACCGCGAGAGCGTTGAACTTTCTTCTCCTGCGTCCTATTCTTCTGTAATTCAAAATGGCAGCACAGCTGAAAGGTTAATTTGAGCTGCGCCCTCTACTGTACAGGAGTGAATGTGCATCTCCTTCAGCCTGAGGCATATTCATTTCAATTTTGGTGTGAAAAGGCTTTTACATTTGCCAAAAATAGAACTATTGTTGTTGTATTAAATCAAGCAAGCCCAGCCCAGGTGAGAAAAAGTAAAGCAAATGTAACATAACACAATATGTTGCATGAAAAGTAACTAATGCAATTAGTTACTTTTTAGGGAGTAATGCAGTATTGTAATGCATTACTTTTAAAAGTAACTTTCCCCAACACAGCTCATTGCTGTATTTTACTGTATCTGCACTCTTATGTTACTGTAATAGACATTGAGCTGCCATTTTATTCCTGATATGAGGGTTGAATAAGATGTTTCGTTACAGTTCTATGAATTGATCTCACTGACAAAACAGAATGTTTTTGACTAAAATATTTCATTTTGATGTGACACTTTGAGGTTTGTAAAGTTTGTGTGTGGTTCTGAGGTTGTGTTTATAGTTGTGAGAAAACGGTGAATTATTTCATGATTTGTGTTAGCAATCACGAAAAACTGTAATGCCAAGTATTTTGTTGTTGTTTTCAATAGATGTTTATATTGAATTATTTATTTCACAATTAATGAAGAACATTTATAGCAGTTTCTTTAGGAAAAGTACAGCTATATCCGGTCTCCAGTATCTGTGCATACGCCATATCAGCCCTGCAGTGACTCATGTGATTGGTCTTGTCTCAGTCCTCTTTATCTAGTCACTTGAGACCAACGTAAGACTTCTTCCATCAGGCTGGCTAAAGTGGGGATTAAGTAGGGCATTTCTCCCTGTCAATATATAATCATTGAGCTCAGCTGGGATGACAGAGATCTGTTTCCTCTGTGAGTGAGTGATTGTGTTAGTTTATCAAAGGCTGTGATGCACCAAACCACTGATTTATGCCCCCACTTCTGTCACTGTTGTTGTTCTTTTCTCTGCGTGTTGATGTCGAGGGAGTTGCAGTGGAACAGTGGCATGCTGTCTCTTTAATAATCACTGACAATAAACTTAGGCTGCAATTGAAAAAGCTCACTGAATTCCCCAGTGGGGGGATTGGGTTGAAACATTGGGTGCTTGGATATGACCCAGTTTACATGTATCTAACTGAACATGACAGATAATATCATACATGTCAGATTTTCTATGGACTTACAGTGATAGTTCTCAAAATAATAATTATGTCGTCATTTACTCGCTCTCGTCATTTACTCTCTTTTCAAAAATGTCGCAATCCAAAATGTTGTTTTGGAACCCATTGGCTTTCATTGCACGGACACGTGGATGAAACATTATTCAAGGTTTGGAACGACATTAATGTAAGTAAATGACTGCAATACGGTGAGTAATCGAAAATGATTACAGCAAGGGGAAAAAACTAAACAAAATTCAAGTAATTAAATTGATAAACATCCTCAATAAATATCTTTCAAAAGTGAGGAGAAAAAACACTCCCCTTTTATTTGAAACTCTTTGGAAATGTTAAACAAGCAAATTAATGAGAGTGAGGGAGAGAAAAAATATGCTCATGAACCAACTAGGTTCCTTGAACTAATGGAGACAGCAGCTAATGGGTTAATTTAATTCCGCTAGGCAGCACACTCTGTCTTGTTGCTAACAATTAGCCGGGAATGGAGTTGTTAATTTTTAATGATGAGCAAGGTAAAGGGAGAAAACAGAGGAAAAGCCTTCTGCACTTAACAGAACTGGCCAGTGTGGCACTTGCTTTCTGCTTTTTGTACACAAAATATTACAAATAATAATAATAAAAGAAAAATGTTTACCTCTAGATTTGACTTTTTTTTAAGTTTAGAATATGTTAAAACAATGGGACTTACCCAATCTCGCGGCAATTCGTATGTATTTTACGAGGTGGCTAATTCATACAAATTCATACGACCTCAATTGTATGAATTCGTAATGTTTTTGCTAAATTGTACATATTTTACAAGTTGCCTAATTCGTATGAATTCATATGAATGACCTACCCCTGACCCCGCAACTAAACCTACCCATCACTGGGGTTCATCTATCTATCTATCTATCTATCTATCTATCTATCTGTCTATCTGTCTATCTGTCTATCTGTCTATCTGTCTATCTGTCTATCTGTCTGTCTGTCTGTCTGTCTGTCTGTCTGTCTGTCTGTCTGTCTGTCTGTCTGTCTGTCTGTCTGTCTGTCCGTCCATTCATCCATCTGTAATTTATCTATCATTGCTGCCTTTGTTAATGGTCTCTATCTCTGTGGTAGCTATCTCGCTCACAAACTCAATATTGTTGATTTTTATAACATCCACAGTGATGATCAAACCCTTTCACTCACTTGCACATTAAAATGCTGTTATTGTAGATACTGTATCAGCACTTCAGAGACCATTAAGAGGGAAAGCATTGACAGAAGCAGTTCGGAAGACAGGAACAGAGGGACTCCAGTGTCTCCGTCCTCACTGTTTATTCACAAAACCATGAGTTTTTTTTTCTTCTACAACAGTTTATAAGATTAGATACCTGAAAGGATAAGGAAGGAACAACAGCAGAAACATTAGAGTAACCAAACAACATGCAACGGTCTGTATTTGTACAAGGATTCTAATGCAAATTTGGATTGATATTCAAACATTCTGTATGTGTGCTGAGGGAGATCATTTGTGGGACAGTGACATGAAAGCATTTAAGAACACTACAATTGTTTTATTTTATTGCGATTTTCTCCAAATATTTTTATAGTCTTGGAAACAGTTGGGGGGGGGGGGGACACGGGATGTCTTGTAATTTTTCTTAATTCTTTATTCTAATTTTGAATACTGATTTTCAACAGTTTTCTTTGCTACTTCAGTGATACTTTTCATTGTTTTTTTCCTGCCACCTTGCATTCAGAAACAACACCTTATGGATACAGAATGTCATTGAACAAAACCTCAATAGAGCAACATCGCAATTATGGACCCTATATACCCTATATTAATTTATGACAAATGATTAAGCTCAAACGTGCTGCGTAACACAAGAATGAACCTCATTGGTTCTTGCTGAAGCTCAAACGTTCGGCGTAACTATTAAAAACATGCGTAGTAATTTAACTTAATCTTTATCTCTCAATAACCTTTTTTTTTTTGCTCTATGGCAGAAACGTGCTTCCATACCTACAGTGCATGTGAGGTTGTTATTTAATATGCATTAAAATAAAACAATTTCCGTTTTGAAGAAACTGTTTTGAATCTGTTTTGAATCAATAACCATCTGGTTATTGACAATATAATTAATCATTAACAGTACTATTGAAATATTGAGCATTATTGACACATTTTTTTGTTAAAACAATTAATCAGAAAAAAAAAAAACTGAGGCGCTATCATTACAACGGCTAAGTTCCTTTACAATAGAACAAATCATTCATGTTCAGTCATTCATGATGATTGTGCACTTTAAGCAAGCTGTATCTTTTACCAGTTAGCTGGTTAATCCAAGGATAAGCTTGCATAAGCTTCCTTGGATTTGACCGGGCAGCGCTGGCAGTGGACTAACCTGCCAATGCAGTTCCCTAAAAATGACTGAGATTCCCCACTCATCTGATCATTTAACCCTGTTATCTCCAGTATGTCCTATTCCAAACAACAATGCTATTCAACGTAAACAGTAAACAAACAATGACTTTATTGTTTTGTCTAAATATTTAATGCCACTAACTCCAAGAATTTATCTTGGCAAGCACAAATATCTGTTGAAGAAGATGCTGACAACATATTGAACCATCTGTAGCTCAAACAATACAACAGACATTTAGCAAAATGTGTATAACACACTGTGAATTCACTCACTTTCTCCAAAACACACACACACACACACACACACACACACACACACACACACACACACACACACACACACACACACAGGTTAGGCCTGTGTCGATCAGAGGCTGTTGAAGTGTTTACAGACAGACAGGGCAGATGAATAAGTGATGCCGTTGATGTATAATAAATGGCACTGCTTCGTTACACATTCCCACAATCAGGAGGGCATTCCAGAGGGCAGTCAGGGATGGACGCCGTGAGCTCCAGCATGCTAACATCATCAACAAGCGCCTAACAAGAGCTCTGCCTAAATGTGGGCTGCTGGGCCGAGAAACCTTGTTGTTGTGTCCCACTCAGGGATTTGGACCTGTAATGTCTAAAGGGGATGACCGTGTAAATGCATCGTCAATACAGCGTTGTGCATATGTTTTACCAACGCTATCATTGGGCTATCAATTCGTATGAATTCGTACGATTTGTCTAAACCCCGGGGGGGGTCAGGGGTAGGTAATTCATACGAATTCACTTGAATTGGCCACCTCGTAAAATAGGTACGAATTGCTGTGAGATCGGGGTTGGTTTTACCTTTACTGGATTAAATTGATTTGCTTGACATCAATAGTGCAACTTTCAAAAATCTTTATCAGTGCTTTGTTTTAGTACGGTTTAAAACACAGTAATGTTTTTACGGTTTGTTTTTACAGAGTAATTTTTGGTAATTATAGTGTACCTATGATGTACTTGCATGTAAGTATAAGGGAACAATATGTAAAGTTTGGGGAATAAAGGGTTAACAAGCAGCAGAATTTAAAAAATATTTATACTGTAAGTATTATATAACGTCCTGGTTGCGTATGCAACCCACCGTTCCCTGAAGGAGGACGTAGTCGACGTCGCCTGAATGGGGGATCACGCTAGGGAGCCAATCGTCTTCGATTACTATTGAACGAGCCAATGGATTTGGCGTGCGTGACTCGCATCACACACTCCGCCCCCGCAGTGCGGGTATAAAAACGTAAGTGGATGCACGCACAAGTTGCTTTTTCGCTGAGGAGCCGATCGACCCCCGGAGTCAGCAGTGGTCCAACAGTAGTGGCGAGGGGACTACGTCCTCCGTTCCCTCCTTCAGGGATGGGCATATGCAACCAGGACGTAGTCGACGTCGACTGAATGGGGATCTATTTGAAAATGCCACTAGTGCTGCCACCTTCCAGTGCCTAGACAGAGCCACCTGATCCCCCCACTTTGAGGAGACGGGACAGGACTAGGCCAGGGAAGTCGGGAAAGCGTTCCCTGTACATGAAAGGAAGGAATGCTGCGGAAGCCACATCCTGCCCAAGTGGATGACCAGGCAGTACAACATATGGAATGTCACTGTGATGGCTCCAGCCTATGACAGGGGGGAGACTCAACCAGACAGTGACGGCAGAGCAGGATCTGCCGAGGGAAGACACAGGCCCGCCATAGGGAGCCGTACCGTGGAAGAATACACATAGGGATCACAACAAATGGACCCAGCCTAACACAGGTTCCACCAGTGCATATTAGTGATAGGCCTGGCTTCGGACGTTCCACCACGTCTGTAGTCGAAGGGTATGGAGGAACTCGACAGGGTTCACCTAATAAGGAGAACTCTACTGATCAAGAATTGTGCACGTATCCAGTCCATAGGAGGGGAATGGCGCAGCAAGCCGACACTTCGAACCGGGCTCACGGTGAAACTGACTTCATAAGAAGGAAGCCCACGGGAAGCAGTGGTTCAACTACAGGTGTCGCCCAGCCCCCAACTCTAGAATATTTGTCAGCGAAGCACGCTGTGTCAACACCTAGGCGGGAGCACACACTCACTTCAGAGGAGCTCACCACCTAAGTGGATACGTGCATCTCGGAATTTTCACCAAGATGAAGGCAACCACTAATTTAGTGGGCCAACCTCGCTTGGAAACAGCATTCCCTTTTCCGCTGATTTCCTTAACAGACAAGAGCTTGTCTGAGGTCCTAAGCTTAAGCTCTGTGCACGTATAACCGCAATAATGAACGGACAGAGAAGCCAGGGCTGGGTCTGCCTCCTCCGGGGCAGCGCTTGCAGGCTCACTACCTGGTCCCACCTTTAGGGAGAAGTAGGAACCTTGGGCACATATCCAGGCCGGGGTCTCAGCTTGTGAGAGTTAGCCAGCCCTAACTCCAGGCACAACTCGTTGACCGAAAGCGAGTAAGTCCCTACCCTCTAGTAGAAGCAAGGCAAACAGGAGAACTGTTTCTTTAAAAAATATTTTTTAACTCACTGCCTGCAGTGCCTCAGGCGCGATCTCTGCAGTGCAGTAGCACCAGAGATAAGGCCCAAGAGGATAAAGAGGGGCGCAAGGGGATTCATTCCCCTTGCTACCCTAAGGAACCTAACAATCAGAAAGTGCTTCCCATGCTACTGCATCATGATGTGCGTCAAAAATAGAGGCAACATCATTTTGAGGGTGGCGGACACGGCCGTCACTCCAACCCATCTTGCAGAAAAGAGAGCACTGAATGATAGCTTTCAGGATCTCCTCCCGGAGAGAAGACTCACTCAACGAATAGGTTCCACTCCTATTTGGCGTAAGCACAACTTCCTATTCAGTGAGTGCTCTCGCAGAAGTGATGGTGACTACCACATATCCTGCGGTAGCTCCCTGAACCTCCGCGTCCAAATTTAGGACCAGCCTGAAATCCTCCAGGGGTCCGAACGCGGGTGCCATCATGCTCCGTCCCTGAGAATATTTTCAGGAAAAGTCAGGAAGGGCTGTCGAGGGGAGAACTAGGTTTGGTTGGGCCAATAAGGGGCAACTATCAAGACCTGCTCCACTCCTGACCTAGCACAGTATGTGCAAGTGACATGCGCGCACCAGACAGGAGCCTTGCTCAACACAAGGTGCGAAGAATATCACTGAGCTTCAGGAGCATTTCGGCTCAACACCTGAGTGTGATGGAATTCACTGAGCTCCAGGAGCATCCCTGCTCAACACCTGAGTGTGACAAAAATCACTGACTTGAGAGGGCGCCAAGCAACAATGAATCGCATAGCTGCTTTAGAAGGGCTCACTGGGGAACACATTTCTGCAGGACCCCGGGGTCAGCTGAGCGCCAGTGTCTGTCCAAGGGATGTCCGCTCGGACAGAAAAATTCAACTGGCAGAGGAACGAATCCGGAAAGGCAAACAGATGTAACTGTGTGTCCCCGAAATGGTCCCTGCCCAGCTGGACCGCCTGGGGATGGAGTTTCCACTCTCCCTGGCCATAGGCTGTCGTGAGGCTCGTTGGCGGCACGATTGAGCAGGCCAGAAGAAATAGTGGAATGAAGCAACCTCAGAAGCTTCTGACTCCAAGGAGGAGGTGACTGGCTTGTAACATGCGAGGGGAAGCGTAGCGCAATGGTTGCAATGTAGACAATGGATGCCAATACAGTCGGAGGGCCGCCCAGACCTCCGTTAGGTGGTCTCTTTACCAGTTGACCTGAGGACCCAACTGGCTATGAGCTCTTGAAGGGTAGGACTTTGTACTGGTACTTCACACCCCTCGGACGCACAAACAAAGGATGGCCTGTGGTGCGGAAGGATAGAGATCTGAAGCACATGTCTCTCAGGTCGAAAGCTGCAGACCAATCTTGGGGACAGAGGATTTGGAAATGCATCTCTGTGTAACAAATTGAACAGAGGCTTACAAAAGAGGCCCGTTTCAATTAACACAGGACCAAGATGGTCATGACCCACCTCTCTAGGGTCCAATGAAGTACAGGCTGATAGAAGCCAGCCTTCATATCGGCTTGAGGAAGAGGCTACATCGCGTCCTTCGCCAGCAGACTGCGATGTGCGCACACAAGACAGGAGTACTGCTCAACACTTAGGTGTGACAAAAGTCACTTATTTTAGGAGCATATTTGCTCCACACCTAGGTGTGATGAATATCACTGAGCTTAGGCGGAAGCCTGTAGCGAAAGGGAATCGCATGCCGAGTCTGATGGAATAGTTGGAACGGTTTGGGAAGCGTTTTTGGCTTCCATGAACCGGGCCAGGGACCACAGACGTACCCGAGGTGGGGCAGCAAGTTGGAGGACAGGGACCCGGCTCGGAAGGCCCGAAGGCGGGTCTGAGTGTGGTGCACGACACTTACCTGTCTCCATGAGACAGCCAGGGATGCGTGAGAAGGCGGATGACAAGGTCCTCGAACCGCACCCAGCTGCCGTGCTGGCGAACAAGAGGGGGCTGAGGGGTGCAAGGCTTTGCAGGGTCACACATCACCAGACTTGCCCTCTTGGGGCCCAGGAACAGAGGAATTTGCTCTTTCTTTGAAGTGCGGGTACCGCTTGCTCAGCTCTTTTTGGGAACAAGCGGTGGAACAGACACACACACCAACAAAGACTCCACCCGGCCCTCACCCAGGGGGAGGGAGTGACCAACTCCAAGAGCACTGACGCTGTCGCTTGCCACCTGGCTTGGCAGTGCCTGGAGCGGGCCAGGCGTCCCTACCGCGGCCGCGTCCACGCTGAGGCCTAGGTGGAGGCTGCTGCGGAGGCCCAGCGAGAGCGGCGACAGGGGAATGCCCTCGGCGACGAGCAGGCGGAGGAACTGCCAACGGCGGCGGGGTGAAGGCAGCAGCGGGCAGCCGATGCAGGATGTGCCAGATGGCCTCTGTCTGCGCTTGGGCGGCAGAGAACTGTTAGGGTGCAGTTCACTGTCACGCCACCGACCAGGCCGACCTGGGAAATTGGGGAGACCAGGAACCGAACCTTGTCGCATCCGCCATATTAACCAGGCTGAGCTAGCAATGGCGCCAGACCGATCGCGCACGGCACGACAGTGCAGGCCACACGGATGCAGTGCGGTGCTCACCTGTGAGCACATGGTCTGGTCTACCCTCGTGCATGTCCATGAGTGCCCTGGCCTGATAGACCTGTAGCAACGTCATGGCACGCAAAGAGGTGCCACACAGAGCTTGCCCACAGGCTTTGTAAGTCCTGCCCGTCGGACGAAAACTCACAGGCCTTAGGGGGGAGACGAGGATCCCCCCAAAAGCAGCGGCCGCCGGACACAAGTGCACCTGTGTCGCGACAGACAACCCCACTAGAGGGATAGCCTCATAACCCTTTACCGCTCCTCCGTCAAGGGTAGCGAGCGGGGAAGAACCACTCAGTCAGTTTTCGGCAGTTTTCGACAGTTTTCGTGCTGTCCACGACCTAGTAAGCTCTCTATTTCGGAAAAGATTTCGGAAAAGAAGGGTACTGGGGCGGCGGGCTGAAAACCAGCACGACCCGCCCCGAGATACCAATCATCCAACCGAGACTGAACAGGACACGGTGGAAAGTTCCACTCGGGCCTGGCAGCCTTGGCGGCCCGTTTCAGCATAGCTGACAATTCTGGATCCAGCTCGGGCAATGTTATGCTCCCAGAGTCAAGTCAAGTCAAGTTAAGTCAAGTCAAGTCAAGTGTATTGTATATAGCGCTTTTCACAATATAAATTGCATCAAAGCAGCTTCACAGTATCAATCAAATAACATAACAATGTTTGTATCTTAGTGGAAAAACATCCACTTTTGGTAGGGCTGATCAATGGTAGTAATGCTTGGTTAATTAATTTGAATATCCCCAACTGAGCAAGCCAAAGGCAACAGTGGCAAGGAACCGAAAAACTCCATCAGGTGACCTACTGGTGTCTTAAAACTCCATCAGGTGACTTAATGGAGAGAAAAAAAACCTTGGGAGAACCCAGGCTCTGTCGGGGGCCAGTTCTCCTCTGGTGTTTATGAACTAGAGGCCGGATTTACAGTAACTGTAATTTGATACAGAATTTTGTTTTATTTTATCACTTCGGATTAGGTACGCGAACCGGAATCACAGCGTTTTATCTATAGAGTGGGAAAGGGATCCTCCATAGGGAGAGGCTAGTTGGCACTTCAGCACTGCGTTGTCATGGGGTCCAGGCAAAGCTCCTAGTCAGATCTGGATATGACCTGGATCCGGCAGGCTACGGGAAAACCTCGGGATAAACAAAGACACTAAAATTAGCGTAGATGCCATTCTTCTTATGATGTAACGAGTACATCAGGATTTAAGGGAAGTGTTCCCAGTTCCTTCTGACACAATCTATGCAGCCTAACATTGAATTATCGAAGTCTATAATGTATTATGTGTATGCTAGGTCAAAGAGATGTGTCTTTAATCTAGCTTTGAACTGACAGAGTGTGTCTGCTTCCCGGACAATGGTAGGAAAACTGTTCCAAAGTTTTGGTGCTAAATAGGAAAAGGTTCTACCGCCAGCAGTCGATTTTGATATACTAGGTATTATCAACTGGCCCGAATTTTGAGATCGCAATAGACGTGAAGGACTATAATGCGTTAAGAGCTTGCTAAAGTACTGCGGAGCTAAACCATTTAGTGCTTTGTAAGTAATCAACAATACTTTTAAATTTATACGATGTTTAATAGGCAGCCAATGCAGTGTTGACAGAACCGGGCTAATATGGTCATATTTCCTGGCTCTAGTAAGAACTCAAGCTGCTGCGTTTTGAACCAGCTGTAGTTTATATATTAAGCGTGCAGGGCAACCACCCAGTAGAGCATTACAATAATCTAGTCTTGATGTCATGAAAGTATGAACTAATTGTTCCGCATTTGTTAATGAGAGCATATGTCGTAATTTATATATATTTTTTAAGATGGAAAAATGCGGTTTTACAGATACTAGACACGTGACTTTCAAATGAAAGATTGCTATCAAAGAGCACACCCAGGTTTCTAACCTACGACGAAGACTTAACAGAGCAGCCATCAAGTGTTAGACAGTATTCTAGGTTATTACGTGTGGAAGTTTTTTGTCTAATAATTAGAATCTCTGTTTTTTCAGAGTTTAGTAGTAGGAAATTACTAGTCATCCAATTTTTTATATCAGCTATACATTCCGTTAATTTTGTGAATTGGTAGGTTTCGTTAGGTTTTGAAGAAATATAGAGCTGAGTATCATCGCATAACAGTGAAAGCTAATTCCATGTTTCCTAATGATATCTCCTAATGGTAGCATGTACAGAGTGAACAGCAGCGGCCCCAGTACTGAGCCTTGTGGTACGCCATACTGAACTTGTGATCAATAAGACATCTCTTCATTTACTGCTACAAACTGATAACGGTCAGATAAGTATGGTTTAAACCATGCTAGTGCAATTCCACTAATGCCAACATAGTTTTCTATTTAAAAGAATGTCGTGGTCAATTGTGTCAAATGCAGCACTAAGATCAAGTAACACTAATAGAGAGATGCAACCACGATCGGATGATAAATGTAAATAATTAGTAACTCTAATGAGAGCTGTCTCAGTACTATGGTACAGTCTAAATCCTGACTGAAAATCCTCACAGATATTATTTCTTTCAAGAAAGGAACACAGTTGTGAGGATACTGCTTTTTCTAATATCTTTGACAGAAAAGGCAGATTTGAGATCGGCCTGAAATTGACTAATTCTGAAGGATCAAGTTAAGTTTTTTTAACAAGCGGTTTTATCATAGCCAGCTTAAAGGTTTTTGGTACGTATCCTAGAGACAAAGACGAATTTATAATATTAAGAAGAGGATCTATGATCTCTGGAAGCATCTCTTTCAGTAGCTTAGTCGGTATAGGGTCTTACATACAAGTGTTCGATTTAGATGAATTAACGAGTTTGCAGAATTCTTCCTCTCCTATAGGAACAAATGAATAACATTTTCCCTCAGGGAGACTACAATGGACTCCCTGATGCAATACTGTAGTAGACATAGGTTGCATAGTTTAGCATAATTTTGTCCCTGATATTACCAATTTTATAAGTGAAGAAGTTCATAAAGTCATAACTGTGTTGCTCAGAAACTTCTGTGCTTGAAGCTTTCTTTTTCGTTAGTTTATCCACTGTTTAAAATAAGTATCTAGGATTATGTTTATTTTCTTCTAATAGGGTTGAAAAATAAGCAGATCTAGCAGCTTTTAAAGCCTCTCTGTAAGCAATTGAGCTCTCTTTCCATGAAATCCGAAATACCTCTAGTTTTGTTTTCTTCCAGTTGCTCTCCATTTTTCTGGCTGCTCTCTTAAGGGGCTGAGTGTGCTCGTTGTGCCACGGCGGTGGACTATTTTCTTTAATCTTCTTTAAGCGCAACGGAGCAACTGCGTCTAAAGTGCTGGAAAAGAGAGAGTTAAAAGTTTCTGTTGCAATATCAAGTTCTTCTAAGCTATCCTGGATTGTGAGATGATGAAACTGATTAGGGAGATTATTGATAAAGCAATCTTTAGTGGTAGAAGTTATAGGTCTAACATATTTACTAGCGTGCTGTGCTAACAATAATGGAAGCTAGCGATGTAAGGTTAATCTGAGATGGTGGGTAAACTGTATTTAGTAATATAAACAACTAGAAATGATAGTAAATGATGGTTCAAAACAGAAAGAAATTCGAAGCTAATACGAGGCTTAGAGCTTACAGCCTCAACGCAAACAAACTCACAGCATGCAGGAAGGCAGACAGGAGCAATCTATCACCAACAGGAAGATAACGCAGTTGAGTCATCATCTCCAGAGGCCAGCTCACCCTCCGATGCTGCAATCGGCTTCCTGTCCTCTGGGGGAGCCCTGGGTGAAACGACTGGCCCACCCATTACAGATGGACCAGCACGCTTCACGGGGGACTCCAACGGCTGCGGTGGAAGGGAGGAGTGGGGAGCTCACAGGGAATGGACACCGGGCGAGACATCCAACACTATCCTCATATCACCCATCCCAAGCGGCACCTGAAGGGCGGGGCGCGGTAATGGGGACTCGCACTTCGCGGACATTCCCGCAATGGGAACATAAACCGTCCTCAAAAACTGCTTCAGCGTGCTGTAAGCCCAAACACATGATACAACAATTGTGACCGTCATAGAAGAACTGGGAACGACCGCATCCAGAAACGCACGGGTGGAATGACATCTTGAAAAAGACACAAACACACCCGTGTTGCTCTTTCAGGAAATAGCACCCATCATCAGTGCCGGAGCACATAGGGGAATGACCCTGTGCGGCAACACTGAACAGAGAACTGAAACAGCGAAGCACTCACTTTTAAGCCCTCTAACCAGCCGTCAACAAACACAAACAAACAGAAATTTGTTGCTGTTAAAACAGCAGTTGAGAGCTCAAAAGCTCGCGATCACCATTGCACTCGCGCTGTAGATACCACCAGCACTGGGAGAGTCTTCCAGAAGAACACCGACACACTTGCTCGTTGTAAACAACAGCAATCTTCAGAGACATCAAACGATCGGCTCCGAATCAAAAGGCAACTGGTGCATGCATCCACTTCCATATTTATACCCGCGCTGCAGGGGCGGAGTGTGTGATGCGAGTCACGCACGCCAAATCCATTGGCTCGTTCAATAGTAATCAAAGGCGATTGGCTCCCTAGAGTGATCCCCATTCAGTCGACGTCGACTACGTTTGACGTTCTCACTTGAAAGGGAACTAAGGGGTACTTATTCTACTATTATGATACAACAATCACATTTGGGACCAATTTAGCTAGAACATACACTGTGTACCTTTTTTGTAATAATTGTGTACCAATACAAACTGTATAGGCTTTTTAAAAATTACAGGATTTTTTAAAAACTTCATGCATTTATACATTTTTTTTTTAATAGCAAAAGTGCAGGTGTTTAAGTTTGGGCTTACATGTTTAAAGGCAAGTAAAGCTAAAACTATTGCCATTTTCTTTTTTAAATACTGGTAAATATACTCTTGTTCCATGAAGTTACAGGGTCCAATAAAAATACATACACAATCTAATATCACTGACTCAGAAACCTGGTCTGAAGCGATAGTCTACAGTTTAAAAAGTTTAAAATATTGTAATTTTTCTTACAAACACCTGTTGTTTCACTTCAGAAGACATTGACCCATCCAGTGGGGTTGTATGTATTACTCCAGTTATTGCAGTATGTGCTGTTTGATGCTCCAACTTTTAGGAACACATGAGCTTGCATTATATGTATTCCCAGAGATGTATTTTTTTATTTTCCTAAAAACCTTCATTTGTGTTAATCTGAAGAAGGAAACCCATATACATCTTGGATGGCATGAGGGTAAAAGATGAATAAATAGTGAGGACGTGTTGGGTGAATTGCATTTTCTTTTAATACATAATACAGAATAGCAAGATACATGATTTCTTCTTCAGATTCATCAGTGGAAAGAAAGAAAAAGAAGAGGAACAAAAGGAAAAAGCCAAGCAGGAGGAAAAAGGGGGGACAAAACATGCTACTTTCTGTCAAGACTTAAGCATTTGAAATGAATTGTTGATTTAAAAAAGTAATTTTAAACAAAAAAAGAAGTGTTGTAAATCTGTTTTGAATTAAGTTGTTTTTCAAATAAAGATTTCCGAGTCAGTGATATTAGATTGTGTATGTATTTTTATTGTACTTACCATGTAACTACATGGAACAGAGGGTAACAAGCACCACTACATTAAACGAGTAAAATAAAGAGTATCTTTCCCCAATATTTAAAGCAAAAGTCACAATTGTTTTAGTTTTCAGTGCACTTTTGTTAAAAAGATAACTGTATAAATACATAGATATGTACCCTGTAATTTTTAAAAAGCCTATACAGTATGTATAGGTCAACAACCTATAATTGTATAACAACCTATAACAATCAATAATTGGTACACCATTATTACAAAAAGATACACTGTGTGTATGTTCTTGCTAAGTTGGTCCCAAATGTGATTGTTGTATCATAATAGTAGAATAAGTAGTACCCCTTAGTTCTATAATACTTATAAATATATTTTTTATTCTCCTGGTTGTTACTCCTTTATTCCCCAAACTTTACATGTTGTTCCCTTATACTTAGGGAATAAGTAGTAGCAAAAGTACCCCTTAGTTCTATAATTCTTATAGTATAAATATTTTTTTTAATTCTCCTGGTTGTTACCCCTTTTTTCCCCAAACTTTACATGTTGTTCCCTTATACTTATGTCACCGGGTGAGACAAATAGGAACCTTAAAACCGGGATTTGTTGCACGGGGGAGGTTCCGGTGACATGTCATGGCCGCCGGCGTTGACGAGCGCCAGCTGTGGACACCAATCAGGCCGTTATCGGTGAGCACAAGTGGGAAGAGGCATATATAAGGAGAAGTTTAAAGACATAGGTTGTTGGTTCTTGGTGCTTGGGTTTTCACGTTGGGTTCCCCTTGGCGTTCTTGTCAGCGGACAGCAGAACGCAGCAACTGCAGCGAATACAAGTATGGGGATGTTTACACATTGAAGACGGGTGAGTGACTGACATATGGAACCGAGAGAACAGAGTGATTAAGGGCAGCGCTGAAGATCCATGCTGTTATCAAGGAGAGAAGTTAAGTACACTTTTCATCAACGTACGAAAGGGTGATGTTATGAAGATTTACCAAGAACATTCTGAATACTGACTTGCGCTGGCTGGCAGTGTGTGTTGTTCCTCTCATTGTGAGTCTCAGAGACCAAGGAAGGAACTGGGCTTTATAGGATCGCTCTTGAAACCTGATACCCCCGTGTGGAAAGCCATCTGTGGATTGTCTGACCCGGCATAGATGGAGTGAGGGCCTGTTGTTCACGGGAGGTGATGTGGCATTGCAGTGTCTGAAAGTCTGAAGTGAGCACGTGTAAAGAGTTATAGTATTGATGCATGCACGAGTGTGGGAGATCAAATCATTACCATCACTCTATAATCTTTGTTCGGGGAAGCCCAACCAGTGGGGCATCAAGAATTTAATCTGATCTGTCGATTGTAAAGTTGTGTCCAGGTTCCCAACCACCTGATGCTACATGGGAGAAAGGAGAAGCTCGGCCTCGGGTGCTGGTGACAAGAGCCGTAATTGAGTTCATGGGATATTACTTTGTGATCATTCATTCTAAAAGAACAGAAAAAGCCCAGCCACTTCACCTGGTCTGATGATTCTTTTCCTGGAGCCTGCCGCGCCCTCACCGTCTGCCCTGAGAGGAGAAAGAGCCGGTTAGTAGCGGTTGGATTTCATACTCGCGGTTGTGTTCTGTGTGTATAGAGAGTCTGCTGACTGCTGCGTCCGATCTGCTGCCGTTCTATGAATTGAGAGATCCTGTAAACCATTGTTCTGAAGGAGAGTCTGCCGACTGCTGCGTCCGATCTGCTGCCGTTCTACGAACTGAGAGATCCTGTGAACCATTGTTCGGAAGGAGAGTCTGCCGACTGCTGCGTCCGATCTGCTGCCGTTCTACGACCCGAGAGATCCTGTGAACCATTGCTCTGAAGGGGAGTCTGCTGACTGCTGAGTCCGATCTGCTACTGTTTGAGGAGCTGAAAAAAGCTTGCTAACCACTGCCCCATAATCGAGAGGAGGATTTGCTTGCTACTGTCACCCACCTGTTGTCCTCCGGGGGACGGGAGAGATTGGTCCTCCGAAGCGGCGTTCCTCCTCCGCCATCCTGCAAGGAAAGGGAGTGCACGGCCGTGCCAACGTTACGAGCCAAAACCCATTCTCTGCTGCTTACCTTCTGCTGTCATCCGTCACAGACCCTCTTGACCTCCCGCTGGCCAGAGTTCCCCCTCGTTGGAGGCCCATACGGGACATTCTGGAGTGAAGTAAAGGAACCTGGAGTCATTCCGATGCTGTTTTAAGTGCTATTAATTACTAAATAAAAAGAAGAGATTTTATATTACTTGTTGTCTTGCCTGATTGGTGTCTTTGGTGTCGGCTCCTCCGGAGTGTGGTTATTGACCATCTGCCTTGGGAAACGGTTACACTTACATGTAAGTACTTTATAGGTACACTATAATTACAAAAAGTTACACTATAAAATCGCTTTAATTGCGCAGTACTTTCCGGGCCGTAATCTAAAGCGTTACCCAAAATATTTTTTAATAAGTATGTGTCTAATTTTCTAGCTACAAATACATAAACAAATCCTTGAAACAAGATACACCTGCTTGAAAAGCAGCACTGCAT
The DNA here is from genome assembly GCA_030578275.1 of Meda fulgida. Classification (NCBI taxonomy): domain Eukaryota; kingdom Metazoa; phylum Chordata; class Actinopteri; order Cypriniformes; family Leuciscidae; genus Meda; species Meda fulgida. Next base: position 23,171,278 of record CM060636.1, read on the forward strand.
TAGAAATTAAGACTTATTTCATTTTATTAGATTGATTTGCTGGACACCCCAGTGCAACATTTAAAAGATCCCAGAATCTTTTTCACAGTGCTTTATGGTTTATTACATTTTATTATGGCTATCAAACATGTCATTGCACTTTAAAAATCCTATTTTTTTTTATTTTTTTTGTTTAATTATTAGTTTAAAAATATATCTAAAGCTTGAAACGAGGTGCATGTATACTTGAGAAGCAACACTGCTTAAGATATTAAGACTTCAGGGAAATTATCTGTTTTATTTCTTTCTTTTTTTTTAAAGATTTTTTTTACACTTGTTTTATAAACAATTTAATAACGAGTGAACAAATCTGCCAGTGCTGCAAGACAAAATACGCTTATATTCACGATACTGAATATTCCAATCTATGAAAACAAACTTGATATATTATGCAGCATTGCTTCTGAAGAAAATGTATCTTGTTTCAAGCATTTTTTAGCTATTTTAACTGAAAATCTTTATACAAAAATTAAATTACTTAATTATATTTAATTATATTAAATAAAGTTCAAACTAAATATTTTATTTATTTCTCTAGCATATATGAAATGCTTCTGTCTCCTACTGTCCTGCAGACCCTCTCTTCAGGGTGTTTGTGTTGTGGAATGCTCTTCTCTAAGATCCGGTCATTCTGTGGCTATTATGTCTTTAATCTCTCCACCTCCTGCTCTCATCCTTTCCTAATCCTCTTCACAGAGAGAACAGAGGAAACTGAAATTCTCTTCCCATCTGTCTGTAGTTTGGAACTTCTGTAAAGCATGGGCAACCACCCAGCCTTTTCTAACTGAAGAGATCCAATAAAAGGTTGCAAATCTGCAAGAAAAAAAAAAGAAACATTGCTAACATCTACAAATAAATGTGTTTCACACCGGCTCAACGACTGTGCGTGCCTGTGTTTGCTGAGGAAAATTATTTAAATTTGCATGGTGTTGGAAATGTCATTTGAAGTATTTGTGTAGCAGCTCAAATAGTGTTCGATTTGGTCATTTCTTCCTCTGGAGAACAAGAACGGGCTGTTGTCTTTGCATGCGGCTGTATTAGTGTGGATCTGAATGACGAGGCCTGTGTTATCTGGGGTAAGCTTCATCTAAAGCTTCATAAAAGAATTTCAGGGGAGCTGAAATTCTTGCATCAAACCTGTTTTATCCGTGAGCACCAGTGATGTGATTTTGTGCTGTTATCTCTGTCTGAAAGCATATTTACCTCCTTTTGTAGACCTTGCACCAGTGCAGAATGTTTAAACGCTGTTGGATGCTCAAGGCTTTTTGGAATGAATTTCTTTCTTTTTTTTGAGAGGTAATCCTACACTCTAAAAAGATGGTTCTTTAAAGGTTATTTACACATAGTAACAATTCTTTTTAGTATCATATCATCCTGAAAACCCTTGTATGCTGAAGTTTAGGGTTCTTTATTCCCACCATTTTGTTGTTTGAATCTGTAACTGTCAAAACAGTTATTTCAAAACTACCTCATTATTGATTTCCAGGAGCTCAACGGTACAACTTTCAACTGGTAACTTGAAATCCTTCTTAAAAGGTTTATAAATATTAACTTTCAGATTGTAACATTGAGAGAGAGAACTCTGATTGGCTGTTCAGCTTAGTGAATGATTCGGTGTAAAGTTATCTTCATTTATACAGCGCTTTTAACAATGTAGATTGTTCCAAAGCGGCTTTGATTTTAGGAAATCAAAGCAACAGTGATTGTTTTGGCTTTATGGCAGCTCTAGAAGAAAGTTATTTTCCAGCTAAAGTTAGTTTTGATTGATTCACTTCCGTCACAACGATCATGTCATGTCAGGTCAGGTTTTTCTTCCCTTTTGATTCTCACTCGCACACACACACACACACACACACACACACACACACACACACACACACACACACACACACACACTTTCTCTCTTCTGCTCTGTTCTGCAGGCCTCTCTACCTGCACCTGTTAGTCATTGCAATCAGCGCTCGCGCTGATTTGCCTCGACACCTGTTTCTACTTTTCCCTAAGTGTTCACCCTTTATCTGGTGTTTGTTCTGGTGGATTCTTTGTTGGATCATTATTGATCATTATTCATTATATATAACTCTTAAGTTCTCTATACGCAAACTTTAAAAACGCGAACCTATGAGAACGCTGATGGCATGCACTTGTGTATTAAGAGTTCATTCTATAGGTATGCGCGTTTTAATATATGTGTGCAGGCATGTAGTCCTTCCTTAAAAAAACAACCCTCAACAAACTACTTGTCTGGCCTTTTATTTATTTTATATTTTTTTATTTATTTTAAGCAAACAATGCTTTATCTGTAGAGAGGTAAGGGATGGAAGGGAGGCCTTCACAGGGGAAGGACTAGTTTACACTTCAGGACTATGTTGTAGTCGCGTCCAGGCGCAGGTCCTTCATCAGATCTGGATACGGCCTGGATCCAGCAGACTGAGGTAAACCTCGGGATAAACAAAGAGACTAATATTAGCGTAGATGTCATTCTTCTTATGATGTAACGAGTACATCAGGATTTATGGGAAGTGCTCCCGGTTCCTGCTGACCTAATCTATGCAGCCTAACATTGAATTATAGAAGTCTATAGTGTGTTATGTGTATGCTAGGTCAAAGAGATGTGTTTTTAGTCTAGCTTTGAACTGACAGAGTGTGTCTGCGTCCCGGACAATGTTAGGAAGACTGTGTCAAAGTTTTGGTGCTGAATAGGAAAAGGGTCAACCACCAGCAGTCGATTTTTATATTCTAGGTATGGCTGGAATTTTGAGATTGCAGTAGACGTGAAGGACTATAATGCGTCAAGAGCTCGCTCAAGTACTGCGGAGCTAAACCATTTATTGCTTTGTAAGTAATCAGCAAAATTTTAAAATTTATAAGATCAGTCAAGTTTCATAGGGAACCAATGCAGTGTTGACAAAACCGGGCTAATATGGTCATACTTCCTGGTTCTAGTAAGAACTCGAACTGCTACGTTTTGAACCAGCTGTAATTTGTTTATTAAGCGTTTGTCACGGTTTATGAATTCATCGTGTCGTCCTTGTCTCGTGTCATTGTCGTTGTGCGTGTGAGTATGGGTGTGGTCTCCGATTACTACCGCTGACAAGTGGCGCCAGCTGCATTCCATCTCAGCACCAGCTGAATCCGATCAGCGATGCCTACTTATACTCACTGTTTTCGTCTTGTCCTTGTCAGATCGTTGTGATGTGTTCCCAGTGTTCGTTCCTGTTCCTGTCTGGCTGTTATCTGTAACCTGCGTTCCTGTCCTGGATTTCATTGTTTTCTTCGTCACTGGTTACTACAGCACACTCTGGACTGGCAATCATCGCTTCACCCATCTCCCGTCACTCTACCGGCGTCCATTGAGGTCCCTGCATCGCTTGCCTGTCCCTGTGTGTTTGTCGGTGTGACTTTGTGCTTCACGATCCATTTTCCACTGTAATAAACGTCACTTACCTGCTTTTGCCTCCACTCTCGTCTATTCCCATGACAGAACGATCTGACCACGGCATGGAGGCAGCAAGGAGTTCGGAGATCACTTTTAATGAGTTTGTCTCCCGCACTGTCAATCGGATGGATTCTCAGGAGGAGTGCATCGCGAACACGGGGCGGGCGGTACAAGCTTTAGTGATGCAGGTGTCCGAGCTCACCCAACAGCTTCAACACCTAAGGAATCCCGCTGCGCCGCCCACACCGTCGGTTCAACCCTCACCACCTGAGTCGTCCTTACAGTCGGAACCTCATCTTCCTATTCCGGAGGCTTACGGAGGAGAACCTAATTTCTGCAGGGCGTTTCTTACCAGATGCTCAATGCACTTTTCGCTTCAACCCCACACCTTCAACAGTGAAAGATCCAGAGTAGCCTTCGTGCTGACGCTGCTGACCGGGAGGGCGGCGTTATGGGGAACAGTGGTGTGGGAGAACCAAGACCCATGCTGCGCCTCGTTCCAGGCACTCGCTGAAGAAATGAAGAGGGTGTTTGACCGGTCGGTTGTGGGACGAGAGGCAGCCAGAGTCTTCGCCGACCTACATCAGGGGGACCGACCGGTCTCTGACTACTCTATTGAGTTCCGCACGCTGGCGGCCGAGTGCCAGTGGAACGAGGAGGAGCAGTGGGACATGTTCCTGCGTGGGCTGGCTGACCGTGTCCAAAGGGAGATCTACATGCTGGACCTACCCAAAAGCTTGAACGGCCTCATGGATCTGGCTCTCAGAGTGGATGCTAGACTCGCCAGGATGGAACGTCGGGCTCCTCCTGTCCGTTTTCCTGGAGTCGCAGAATCCCCACGAGTCAGCGGCAGAGACACGGTCAGCCCCGTCGTCGATCACGAGCCCATGCAGGTGGGTAGAGCTCGGCTTTCCCGGGAGGAGAAGGAGAGGCGGAGGTCCCTCAGACTCTGCCTTTACTGTGGGGAGGCAGGCCACTTCGTACATGACTCCCCGGTAAAAGGGCCTAACCCGGTAGTAAACTTGAGGCTACTATCGGGTGGGATCTCCGCCGAGAAAACCTCACCACCATCGTCAACGCTCCTCCCGGTAAGACTGAGATGGAGGACCGGTACTCACGACTGTCAAGCACTACTGGACTCAGGGGCGGAGGGAAATTTTATGGACCGTGAGTTGGCACAGAAACTATTCATTCCTGTCACTTCTCTTGATCAAAGCATATCCGTCAACGCTCTCAATGGTCAAAAACTTTCCAACATTGCTATCACCACCGGACCCACAACACTCACTACATCTGGTAATCACACTGAGACACTGTCATTTCTCATCTTGGACTCACCCCTGACACCCGTAGTCCTTGGTCACCACTGGCTCACATTTCACAACCCCCGAATAGACTGGCGCCAACACTCCATCTCCGAATGGAGTACTCAATGTTATAAGTCTTGTCTTAAGTCTGCCTGTCCGTCTGTACCTGTTTCTGTGTTTCAGGAGGAGGCAGTGGATTTATCTAACGTGCCCGTTGAGTACCTGGACCTGAAGGAAGTGTTCAGTAAGTCCCGTGCTGCTTCTCTCCCTCCACACCGTCCCTATGACTGTGCCATAGATTTACCGCCAGGTAAGTCTCCACCTAAAGGCAAGTTATATTGACTTTCTGTTCCAGAAAGGGAGGCTACGGAGAAATATATTTCTGATTCTCTAGCGTCTAAGTTCATCCGGCCTTCCTCTTCACTGGCAAGGGCGGGGTTCTTTTTTGTGGGGAAGAAGGATGGTTCTCTGCGACCTTGTATTGATTACCGGGGGTTGAACCACATCACGATAAAGAATACCTATCCTTTGTCGTTGATGTCTTCAGCCTTTGAGAGGTTGCAGGGAGCATTGATCTTCACTAAATTGGACTTGCGTAATGCCTATCATTTGGTTCGCATCAGGGAGGGGGATGAATGGAAAACCGCTTTTAACACCCCCAGGGGACATTTTGAATACTTGGTTATGCCATTTGGGCTGTCCAACTCCCCAGCGGTTTTCCAGGCACTCGTCAACGACGTGCTGCGAGATATGGTTGATCAGTTCATATGTCTACCTGGACGACATATTGATTTTTTCATCTTCTCTCCAGGAACACCTGCAGCACGTCCGACGAGTACTTCATAGACTGCTAGAGAATGGGCTTTTTGTCAAGGCGGAGAAATGCAATTTTCATGCACAGTCTGTTTCTTTTCCAGGGTACATCGTGTCGTCTGAGGGAATGCGTATGGATCCTGATAAGGTTAAGGCTGTGGTAGAATGGCCAAGCCCAGACTCCCGTAAGTCCTTACAGAGGTTTCTGGGTTTCGCCAATTTCTATAGGCGTTTCATTCGCAATTTCAGCCAACTAGCCGCGCCTCTGACTGCCTTGACCTCCCCCAGAACTACGTTCAGGTGGTCCGATACAGCTGAGGCTGTATTCGCCAAACTGAAAGGTCGCTTCGTTTCGGCTCTTGTCTTGATAGCCCCTGATCCCTCACGTCAGTTCGTGGTGGAGGTCGACGCATCAGAGGTGGGGGTAGGCGCAGTTCTTTCCCAACGTTCTTCCGCAGACGACAAGATGCATCCGTGCACGTTTTTTCCCACAGTCTATCACCTGCTGAACATAACTATGACATTGGCAAGAGGGAGTTGTTGGCGGTCAAGCGAGCGTTAGAGGAGTGGCGTCATTGGTTAGAAGGATCGGGGGTACCTTTTATCGTCTGGACTGATCATAAGAACTTAGAATATATCAGCACTGCCAAAAGACTCAACTCCAGGCAGGCTCGGTGGGCTCTTTTTTTTCGGTCGTTTTGATTTTTCTCTATCGTACCGCCCGGGTTCCAAAAACATCAAACCCGACTCTTTATCTCGTATTTTTGACCATTCCGAACGCCCGCTTACTCCCGAGTGCATTTTACCAGAGACCCTATTCGTCTCTACACTCACATGGGAGATCGAGTCGAAGGTCAAGACGGCCTTAGAAGGGGTAACGCCTCCGCCCGGTGGTCCACCGAATCGATTATTTGTGCCGGAGGGTTACGGTCCGACGTCATCAAATGGGGGCATTGTTCTAACATGGCTTGTCATCCAGGGGTTAATCGCACCAGTTTTTTGGTTAAGCAACGATTCTGGTGGCCATTAATGGCTCGCGACATTCGCAGTTTTGTCTTGGCTTGCTCGGTTTGTGCCACTGGTAAGACTTCCAATCGACCCCCGGATGGGTTACTCCAACCGCTGTCTGTCCCTTCGAGACCCTGGTCCCACATTGCGCTAGATTTTATCACCGCCCTCCCGCTTCGCTTCGCTTACATGGCCTCCCGATTGACGTGGTTTCCGACAGGGGTCCCCAGTTTGTGTCCAAATTCTGGCGTGAATTTTGTAAGTTACTGGGATCGACTGTCAGTCTGTCCTCAGGGTTTCATCCCCAGAGCAATGGCCAAACCGAGAGAGCCAACCAGGATCTGGAAAGAGTGTTGCGATGTTTGGTCTCCAAGAATCCTTCCTCCTGCAGTCAACAGCTTTCCATGGTTGAGTACGCTCATAACTCGTTGCCAGTGTCATCCACGGGCCTATCTCCGTTTGAGTGTAGTCTAGGTTACCAGCCACCTATTTTTCCTAGTCTGGAATCCGAAGTCGCGGTCCCCTCCACTCACGCCTTCGTCCAGAGGTGCCACCGCACATGGACCAGAGCCCGTGAGACTCTGCTCCAGGTGGGGGCGCGCACCAAGGGTAAGGCCGATCGCCACCGGTCGAAGCCTCCCGTTTACGTCGTTGGTCAAAAAGTGTGGCTTTCAACCAAGAACATTCCTCTCCGCTCCGTTTCCAATAAATTAGCTCCTAAATTTATCGGCCTGTTTCCTGTCATCAAGATCCTTAGTCCGGTGGCAATCCGAATCAAACTTCCTCCGGCGTACAGGAGAATTCACCCCGTCTTCCATGTTTCCAAATTAAAGCCTGTGTTTCATTCACACTTTAATCCGCCTGCCCCGGTCAAGACGGAGGGGACGCGGATTCCAGTATCTGGTGGACTGGGAAGGTTACGGTCCGGAGGAGAGAAGTTGGGTGCCTGCTAGGGACATCCTGGATCACTCCCTTATCAATGATTACAATCGATAGGTAAGGGCGTATGGGAACGCCAGGAGGCGTTCCTAGGAGGAGGGTTACTGTCACGGTTTATGAATTCATTGTGTCCTTCTTGTCTCGTGTCATTGTTGTTGTGCGTGTGAGTATGGGCGTGGTCTCCGATTACTACCGCTGACAAGTGGCGGAATCCGATCAGCAATGCCTACTTATACTCACTGTTTTCATCTTGTCCTTGTCAGATCGTTGTGATGTGTTCCCAGTGTTCGTTCCTGTTCCTGTCTGGCTGTGATCTGTAACCTGTGTTCCTGTCCTGGATTTCATCGTGTTCTTCGTCACTGGTTACTACAGCACACTCTGGACTGGCTATCATCGCTTCACCCATCTCCCGTCACTCTACCGGCGTCCATTGAGGTCCCTGCATCGCTTGCCTGTCCCTGTGTGTTTGTCGGTGTGACTTTGTGCTTCACGATCCATTTTCCACTGTAATAAATGTCACTTACCTGATTTTCCCTCCACTCTCGTCTATTCCCATGACAGCGTGCAGGGCAACCACCCAGTAAAGCATTACATAATCTAGCCTTGATGTCATGAACACATGAACTAATTGTTCTGCATTTGTCAATGAGAGCATATGATGTAATTTAGATATATTTTTAAGATGGAAAAATTCGGTTTTACAGATACTATTTACATGACTTTCAAATGAAAGATTGCTATCAAAGAGAACACCCAGGTTCCTAACCGACGACAAAGACTTAACAGAGCAGCCATCAAGTGTTAGACAGTATTCTAGGTTATTACGTGTGGAAGTTTTTTGTCCAATAATTAGAATCTCTGTTTTTCAGAATTAAGTCGTAGGAAATGACTAGTCATCCCATTTTTTACATCAGCTATGCACCCGTTAATTTTGTGAATTGGCAAGTTTCATCAGGGCATGAAGAAATATAGAGCTGAGTATCATCGGCATAACAGTGAAAACTAATTCCATGCTTTCTAATGACATCTACTAATGGTAGCATGTACGGAGTGAACAGCAACGGTCCTAGTACTGGGCCTTGTGATACGCCATACTTAACTTTTGATCGATAAGACATCTCTTCATTTACTGCCACGGATAACGGTCAGATAAGTATGATTTAAACCATGATAATACAATTCCACTAATGCCAACATCATTTTTGAGTCTATTTAAAAGAATGTCGTGGTCAATACCATCAAATGCAGCACTAAGATCGAGTAACACTAATAGAGAGATACAGCCACGATCGGATGAAAAGAGCAAATCATTTTTGATTCTGATGAGAGCTGTCTCAGTACTTCTGTTATGAAGGACAAATGGACTCGCAATGGTCTGTCATGTCCAGTGTAAACAGCTGTAATGGTCTTGTCCAGTTTAAACAAGGTGTAACAGCGTCAGTATTTCAGATTCTGGTGTACTGATATTTGTGTGCAGCCCAACTTACCCATCCTCTAACACATCATCTGACATTACATTCACTGCATATGTAACTGCCCCACAGACCTCTAGTGGCGATGACAAAACCCATAACCATAATGACATATTACTTAACAATTAGTTAATAGTCATGTGCCTCAACAAGTAAAGTCATAACATAATGATACCTTTGCAAATCATTAGCTAATGATTAATTAAAGCAGACAACTGGAAGTTGAGGTACATTGCTTTGACCCATTTTGGTAATTAACACATTAATTTACACTATTAGTTAATAAAATATGTTATTAAGGAATCAATACACAATGACACATTGAATTAATGGCAATTCATTTATTACTTAATCTATTAATCATATAGACTCTTTATTAGTTGCTGATGCAGTAATCATTGATTAATGGTTTAGTTTTTCATGAGTCATACATTAACTCATTAATTAATGAATTAATGAATTAATGCATATTAGTGCACCCGTATTGTAAAGTGTTACCAAGTCTTTTGTATTTCCTAATTCGGGGAACAGACAGAGTCTCTATATATCTTGGTGAAAGAGCCTCTATGCGATGGGATTTATCTGACCTTGGTGACATGAGACAGCTGACAGACAGTCGGTTTAGCCAGTCTCTCTGCTTCCTGACCTGAGCCCCAGATTGTCATGTTTAAGCTCTAAGACTATGTGACAATATATATTACTGGAGAGAAAAGCAGCACCATCCAATGAGGGATGAATACCATCTCTTTTCAACAGGTCAGGTCTGCCCCAAAAACTTTTCCTATTGTCTATGAATTCTATATTATTTTGCGGACACCACTTAGACAACCAGCGATTGAGTGAACACAATCTATCTCATCACTCTTGCGAACAGGAAGGGGGCCAGAGCAAATTACAGTGCCTGAAATCGTACTTGCGAGTTCACTCACCTCTTTAACGTTAATTTTAGTGATCTCTGACTGGTCTTATGATCTTATGTCATCTTACCGGAGTGTTCCTTTCAATATTAACATGAGCGGAGTGGAATAAAGAAAGTGATCAGCACACGCTGCTTTGTTTGTGATTTTTGTATTTGCAGCCTCCAGTGTCAGTTTCCGTTTTTGAATGACGCAATATATCTGCAGAAATAGATAGTTGTCTCATTTACACACAGGTGCGGTAGGCTACTCGCATGCTAGTTGATGGTGTGTTCAAGCGCAGGTTTTTTGCCCCAACGCAGGCGAAGCGAGGCGATAACACAGTCAGCTTTCATCAGTGCTAGTTCTTTGGCATTGGTTTGGTTTAGTTCGGTCGCTACTTTAAGATACTGTTACAAGCCGAAGAACCCAAAGCTATATCACGATCAATTCATACGAATTCGTACGAGTGAGTAAAAGGTGGCTAATTCATTTGAATTTGTACGACCTCACTCATACAAATTCGTACGATTTGTCTAAACCCCAGTGACGGGTAGGTTTAGGGGCGTGGTCAGGGGTAGATCATTCATACAAATTCATACGAATTGGGCAACGCGTAAAATACGTACGATTTAGCAAAATTCTTAAGTATTTGTACGAGTGAGGTCGTATGAATTCGTATGAATTAGCCACCTCATAAAATCCGAAAATGAGAGTTAGGTAACTTGTAGTTGCAGACTTATAGTCAGAATGTCTAAAGTTGTCTATCAAAAATAAAGTGTGACTACATTTTTTAAGAGTGCACTATGTTGCCTAGTAGCACAGCTGGACACAGACCTACAATGGTCGCTCAAAATGGAGCGAGTGCTGTAAAAGAGGGCCAGATGATCAAAAAAGCTGCCCGAGGGGAAGTGGAGGACAGGGTATGACTGTGACTATCACTATTAGTTTTATTGGCTTGTCCCTGTAGTAACCACCTCCTCCTATCCCCTCAGGCCTGCCATATGATGGGCGTCCAGGGGGCCTCTACCCCCACGGCCATCCATATAGGGTCACGTGGGGCCCTGTCAGCTGGGAAGACTGACACCAGTTGCCCGGACAAATTGGGGAAACATAGACCATATTGGTGGTGTTTCTCCCCATCTAATTAGATGCTTAGCCTAGTCATTAAACTACAGTTGAGCTGACACAGAACAAAAGTGTGTTGCTGTGTTTTGGGTCTCTCCTGAAAAGAAGCTGTGTGAGAAGGGTAAAAAGGGTCAGCTGTGGAAAAAGGAGTTTTTCTGGCAAGTCCTATTTCAACTTTGACCCCATGGCTCACGCTTCTCAGCGGTGAGAACAGAGAGACAATAGGACCCATGGGCCGCTGTCAGCAACTACAAGTGCAGAACAAATCTGCCACTGCAGGAGTCCATGTGGAGTTGTTATTCACGTTCACTGCACCGAAGCCTTTTATAGAGACATTTTATGTTAATCTGTCATCTGTATTTATAATTATGCATGCATATTTTTTAGGTTTGGGTAGATACACACAAAATGTCTTACACTCACGAACGGAGCATCTAAAATGTAAACTTTTTAGAGTCATAAATATTGGACTATAAAGAGAGAGAATTTGCAAGATAACAAACAGAGGTGAATGGCTTTAATATTCGGATACATATTCGGATACATATACATACGGAGTTGTAATATCCCATAATGAAACATGTTATAATTTTTATAACATGCTTAACTAGTGAGAAAAACTTAAGTGTTGTACATTTAAAAGTAAATATCAAGTATATGTAAAAAAAAAAAAAAAAATTGTGTATTACATTATTTTAATGGAATTTAATGCAATGGAATAGAACAGATTGAAGTACAGTCGTGCTCAGAATTAATGGTACCCCTGGTAAATATGATAAAAAATGGCTGGAAAAAATAAATCTGCATAATTTATCCTTTTGATCTTTCATTCAAAATATTGGCAAAAATCTAAACTTTCATTGAAGTAAAAGAATAGAAAGTGGGGGGGAAATCACATTATGAAATAAATGTTTATCTCCAAAACACGTTGGCCACAATTATTGGTACCCTTTTATTAAATACTTTTTGCAATCTCCTTTTGCCAAGATAACAGCTCTGAGTTTTACCCTATAATGCCTGATGAGTTTGGAGAACACCTGACAAGAGATCAGAGACCATTCTTACAGAATCTCTCCAGATCCTTCAGATTCCCAGATCCATGTTGGTGCTTCTTCTCTTCAGTTCACTCCACTCATCAGGTCTGGGACGGTCATGGCAGAAGCTTCATTTTGTGCTACTTAACACATTTTTGTGTTGATTTTGATGTTTGTTTTGTATCGTTGTCCTGATGGAAGATCCAACCACGGCCCATTATAAGATTTCTAGCAGAGGCTGTCAGGTTTAGATTTTTTATCTGTTGGTATTTGATAGAATCCACGATGCCATGCATGTATCTGAACAAGAAGTCCAGGACCTCCAGCAGAAAAATATGACCACAACATTAAAGATGGTATATTAAATTGTACACATGGGGTACTTTTTATCCTTGTGTGCACCAAACCCATCTTGCATGTTTGCTGCCAAAAAGCTATTTTTTAGTTTCATCTGACCACAGAACCTTGTGCTGTTTGAAGGTCCAGTCATGTCTGACAACTGAATTTGCTGGAGTTTGTTTTTGGATGAGCAAGGAGGATTTTTCTTGAAAACCTCCCAAACAACATGTGGTGATGTAGGGGTTGTTCAATTTTTTTTAATAGGCTTTCTGAACCCAAGACTCAACTAATCTCTGCAATTCTCCATCTGTGATCTTTGGAGAGTCTTTGGCCACTCAAACTTTCATCCTCACCATGCATTAAGACAATATAGACACACGTCCACTTCCTGGCAGATTTGTAACATCTTTAGTTGATTGGAAGTGCTTAATTATTGCCCTGATGGTCAAAATGGGTATTTTCAATGCTTTAGCTATTTTCTTACAGCCACTTTCTATTTTGTGATGCTCAACAATCTTTTGATGCACATCAGAACTATATTCTTTGGTTTTACTCATTGTAATGGATGATTCAGGGAATTTGGCCTTTGTGTTTCCCCATATTTAAACTCTTGTAAAACAAGAAGTCATGGCTGGACAATTTCATGTTCCTAGTCACCCTGGTGTGCAAAAAAAAGGTAAATGTGAATGGGAATATACTTAAGAGATATTTTACTCGTAAACAATTTTAGGGGTACCAATAATTGTGGCCAACTTGTTTTGGAGAAAAACATTTATTTCATAATGTGATTTCCCCTCCACTGTCAATTATTTTACTTCAATGAAAGGTTCGATTTTTGCCAATTTTTTGAATGAAATATCAAAAGGATAAACGATGCAGAATTATTTTTTACAGCCATTTTTCAGCATATTTACCAGGGGTACCATTAATTCTGAGCACGACTGTAATTGACTACATTTATCATGATAAAAATCAATCATTGCATTCCATGAATTATATATTATGAACCAAACCAAAATTCAAAAACACTGTAAGATAAACAGATAATGTCCTGGCAGAAAATGACCAGCACGTTTTTCGTTAAGTTTATAGATGGTTCCTTTAACCCTATGATGCATGATTCAAGATACATTTAAAACACCTGTGAAAAAAAATACAGGAAATTCCTTCATATTAACAAACTATTTTTATAGATTTTTCTTAGAGACAACATTTTCAAAAAAATTGAAGTTATGCATATGTAAAAAAGCTTTAAGTTTTAGAAGCAGTCCAATACACTGATTTTTATACACTACATACCAATGCACAGAATGTGTTCCAGATCTACACTCTGCACACTTAGCTGCAGCCATGTACAAATTCGTACAAATATTAATATAAGTCATGTTGAATGTAGAAGTAACTTTATATTGCATTCCTTTCATGGGGTGAATCAGATAAACTTTTATTTATATTCATTTTTTTTTATATTTATTTAGCCATACTAAACCATCTAAACCCTCAAACCAACAAATACAAAAAAGTGTTTTGTTTTATTTTGAAATGTTTCAATATATTTGTTGTACGACATAAACCACTGAGGCATCTCTTTGATTTACGTCATACAATGTATTCAATAACTCCCAAAGTTCAATAGTCTTGATCACCAACCCTTGAGTAGATCCGCAATATTTTTCTTCTCTATTCAGATTTCATATTTAACTTGCCTCAGGCAACTGCTTTCAAACACTGTGGACAAAACAGTTAGAGTGCCACAATTAGAGAGAATGGCAAATCGACGAGAAGACATAAATTGAAGAGCTCAGAAATGCCTAATCTCTCTGTGCGTGCTGGCCAAGCAGCTGTTGCAGATGCATGAGCACTTTGAAGCCTGACAGTGAATGAAGAGCGTCATCTCCCTTTTCCTGCTGTTCTCATTCTCTTTCTGTGTTTCTGTCACTCTTTGTGTGGGCAAACGGACAGTGTGCAATGTTACACCCTCTGTCCTGCTGCGCGTGGCATTGTCTTAGGTTTTCTTTTGTGAGATAGGCAAATCACTGACTGAAGTGTTGGTGGGCAATTTAAACTGCACTTTTCAAGGACTTGCCCTCTGTCTGTTTGCTTGTAAAGTCAGTCACATGCATTGTTCCACTATTATTGGGCCCTCAGGGTGAGTTAACTGCTGGTCAACAGAAATAATGCTTTGGCGGACAAGACCATATGACTCATGTGTCTCTTGAAGACACAAATTTTTTAAGGACTATCCTTTCGTATATCAGAGTTAAAAAAAACATTTAGTACTAGGTTGTAGATGTAGATATACATAATAATAAAGATTTTTTTAAACATTCTCCTGTAGTCAATAATTGTATCCCTTCAAACTCATCTCCATCACCAAAATGGCATATTTAAATATTTTTTCCTTGAAAAAAAGTTTCTTCATGCCTGAAAATAGCTTGAATGTAACTATTCACCCTTGCCTCATTTAGTATACATGGTTCTATGAATATACAAATTGGCCCCGCCTCCAGTCACTCACAGCAGCTCAGAGATCCACTAGTTGACGACCTGACGTGATTGGTTACAAGGTCGTTTGTGATGTCAGAAACACCAGCGATTTCAAACCGTAATTTTACTTGGTTCATTGCAGTTTTAAGGAGAAAATACTCAGCAATGGTGTTGACTTGTGAATTTGCACATGGTTTGTCTTAAAGCATATTAAAAACACCACATAGATAAAGACTGATTTCACCACAGGGGACTTTAAATGTTTTTGAAATAAGTATTTTATGCTCACCAAGGCTGCATTTATTTGATCAAAAATACAGTAAAAACTTTACTATTGTGAAATATTATTAAATTTTAAAAGAACTGTTTACAATTTTCAAATATTTTAAAATGTAATTTATTTCTGTGATGCAAAGCTGGATTTTCAGCATCATTACTCCAGTCTTCAGTGTCACATGATCCTTCAGAAATCATTTTGTATATGCTGAAAACATTAAAAAAGAATCCAAATCAAAAAGATTCCAAACTTTTGACTGGTACTGTATGTACAGTTTACAATACAATAAAATACAACACCATACATTTTATTACCAGCATCAAAATAATCATTTAAGAATTAATTAGCATTTGGTTTGTCTCCCTTGTGCTTCAATGAAAGCAGGACTCAAAGCTACATTTTGCACACAGGAATTCACATGATCAATATTATAACATGTGTTTGATTGTATTTGATCAGTAGCCTATAAATCTGAAATATTTCTTCATTTTATGTCTTTCATTTCTTCAAAAAATGTCCAATTTTAATGTGGTCTCAGACTTTTGTCGGATGCTGTCTTGTATGAGTTTACAGAAAATGTATATATTTAAAACAAATAGGTCTAATATTGTGATGGCCTCTTTATAGCCTATATTGCAGATTGTTTTGTCCCTATTCCCAAATGCCCAGCTGTTGCCAGATTGGTTTAAATAAATCAAACTGTTAGCTAATGCATGGCTGATTAGTCACAAACAAATGTGGTACCCTGTGGTCCATATCCGAAAGTGATTACTCATGTCATCCAGAGATTCAGCCAGTCAGTCTTTGATAGTAAGAAAGACTGGCACTGGTCCTAACCTGTGGTTAGTGATAAAGCATGCTGATTAATGGCGGTATTTTATTTAAATCCACTCATGCAGGTTTATTGAAGCTTGTGTCAATAAGTACTTGTGCATCTAGATTATTTGTGACCGCTATCGACTGGCCACGTGTAATTTGTCCACTTTGCTTAGAAGGAATCCTGAGTCCTGACATGGGAAGAACATCCAGAAACCTTCCCCCAAGTGGCACGGCATTCCCCGTCGTCTCTGGGACAAGGACAGTCATCTCCAGAGCCTTGTCGCCACGTGCCCTCGGTAAGAAATCCGTCAAGGAACAGCTTTCATGGGAGTTGCGCCTTTGCCGGATCAATACGTGTGCGGAGCACTTCCCAAGATGGATGACACAGTCCCCTCTTGTTAGCGAGACTCCGTCAGCCAGCCGTGATCCGGCATTACTTGGATCACAGAGCAAGATCCTTAGGGACCCTGATCCAACTCCATCACATAGCAGCATTTAAGGTGTCTAATGAATGTTAGTGTTGACAATGATAGATCTAAACAACGCTGATTTGAGCAATATATGGGGGGGTGTACGTAGTGGGGTTCATATTGCGGGTTAATGGGTCATAAAGGAATTCATGATTACAATCGTGTCAGATTACTCTGAACCCCGTGTTTAATCAGGACCGTTTTTTGGGCGGTGCAACTGGTGCGACGGCACGAGACCCTGCTGCAAACGCGAACGGACCGAGCGGGACACCCCATAATACTTTAAATTCCAAATACTTCCCGATTCTTTCTTGCTTTCTTTCTTTCTTTCTTATAAATAATAATCAAATACAATCACACTTTAGGTTAGGGTCCAATTAACTAACTATTAACTACTTTTTCTTCAATAAACTTCTGATCACAGCTTATTAATAGGTAGCTAGGTTTAGGATTAAGGGTAGGATTTTAGAATATGATCATGCAGAATAAGGCATTAATATGTGCTAATAAACAGCCAATATCCTAGTAACATGCATGCTAATAAGCAACTAGTTAATAGTGAGAATTGGACCCTAATCTAAAGTGTTACCTAAAATACAAAATAATTTAAAACATTTTATTTCTATTCTAGGTAAAAGACAACTGGTGTAGATTTGTATATTCTCATTAGTAATATCATGTTTGTTCATAGCATTATGCTTTGCATTGCACAAACTTTAGTTGTTCTGTGTTGGTTTTAATTGTATTATATTTCATTTATAAATATTATTTAAATATTTATAATATTTTCATTTCATATCTTTCCCCCAAAAAAAAGACTGGCTGGAGGAGGTATGTGGATTTGTGCAGGTATATTTTCCATTTACAAAAAAAAAATCATCTTGCTTTGCGTCGCATGAACAAGCCATTGTATTCAGTGTTGCTTCATATTTTGTTTTTTAAAAAGTGCCTTATAATAGACCAGTGACAGATTTTAAATGGGAGCTGTGATCTCATTGTTGTGCCTCACTGGAAAAGAAAACAACATGCCACATTTTCATTGTTAGTCCCACCACAACAGATGTGGAATATAAAGTGAGTTCAGGGTGACTTGTTTAGGCCCTGAAGCCAGTCATCCCTGTAGCACGACAACAGCGTGAGAGCAGCACTGTTAATATGGCCACGTTAACTTAAGTTGGACGATGCTTGATAAAAAGTTGAGATTAACCTTGCAGAGGAATAAAAAGAGGAACTGCAACCACAAACCTGTCATTTCCCGGAACACCCTGACAGTTCAATAAGAGTCCTCATGCAAATATGTTGGCCACTAACGGTTTTTGGGTTAATATGTTTTGTCGTAGCTTGTTGAGGTGTAGCATATCTGATGTTTGAATTTTCAATTGAAAGTAAATCGTCTGTGGAAAGTGCAGTAGACTGAGCAAAAAAAATAAAATAAAAAAAATAAATAATAATAGGCCTATATATATATATATATATATATATATATATATATATATATATATATATATATATATATATCATGCATTTTTTTTTTATTTGGGAGCTAAATAAAAAGGAATGGAACTGGTCAAGAATGATTTTATCAAGCATTATTTCAGCTATCTTAACGTATCAGTTTTGCCAAATGCTAATTTTCAGCTCCAAACATCAAGAAAACATTTGTATTTAAAAACCTATTTTCTTCCACAGAGACAATGAGAATGAGCTCCAGTCGTCGACACGGTTCATTTATTGATCATCTGATGGTTGGGTAAAGACACTAGTGGCTCAATAATGAGGGATTGATGAAGAGCCCTACTGAGTGTGTGTTCAAAAGGAACAGAATGGGGTAAAGTCCGCGACTCGTGGGAGGCTGATGACTTAAGTGAACGCTAAGAACAGTTTGGGGCCAGTGGAGCATATGCTGAGCTGCTGTCTGTCAGCTTTGTGTGGTTATCTGACACACCTTTTATTCATGCCTGTCCTTCTTTTTGCCACAAACCGTTCCACCTCCACCCAAACGCTCTATTATTGGTGTCAACAGTCTTTTTTAGCATATTGATGGAAAACAACATTTAATCATTTGAAATCTCTGATGTCCTGAACATTCGTGTCTTACTTCATATGAAAAGTTGGACACGGAAACACACACGGTTTCAACAATTAAAGTTATTTATTTATTTTGCCTTAGGTGGATCTGATATTTCATATAGGCTTACCAGAAGTGATATTTTGAAGATACACTAAATCAATGAGGCATTAGCTAGAACACATATGAGCAAGACACAACAATCAAAAACATTTCTTTCATGCACTGGTAAAAAAATATTTAATTTTGGACTGTTAGGCTTTTAATAATGTGTTAATTTAGACTTGTGGAAACCACTTTTATGTTTATCTCAGTTTTTCTCAGTCGCTTTGGTACATTTCTCTGATCAGAATTGAAATTCTCAAAACTACCTGTTCAATCTTCACATCATTGTGTCACTTGTGCACATCAAAAAAGCAGTTTCTCATTTCTTTGAACAAGTTACAAATGCTTTGGTACATCCATGCAAATGATTATGTACAATTCTCTGGGGTTTCCTACATTATCAGTTGCTTATGTCATGCCCCACAACATTTAGGCATTAGTTCATAGCATTAGTCTTTACATGCAAAATGGTTGAACAAGTTGTCATAATATGCATGTACAGTTTTCCTTGTCCTATGTTCACATTTCTACTTTTTTTTCTTCTTTTCTTTGTGCTATGCAGTGCTGTCTTTTCCTTTCTGTAACCTAAAGACATGGTCTGTCAACAAATTACAGTACAAACAGTAAAAGCGTAAATGTGAATCTTTACCAGTCTCTTGCAATCAAACTGCCACATACACAAAGGTGTAACCTACAATTTACAATAATTGTCATCAAAACTTTAGCCACTTTAGCCTCTCCAGTGTACACTGTTATATTGACAGTGTCTTATCCATACACAATAACACAAGGACTTGTCATTCTGATGGCACTGACTGTTCATTGACACAGATATTTTGAGAGATGAATTAAGGATTTTGAGCAAGAGACTGGCTTTTGCAGGTATCCATGGTGTTTTGCTATACCAGTTGTTTTGAGAAATACACTTACTGTTTTGCAAATGTCAAGGATGATTCGAGAAATGTACCATAGCGACTGAGAAAAACGTCCTCGGGTTAAGACTGTAACCCTTGTTCCCTGAGCACTGAGAACAGAGCGTAGTGCCTCTGAAGCATGAATGAAACTAAGCCGATCTCCGATTGGTGCAACGTAATGACGTAATGTGTGACGACACATAGGCGGAACTATAAAGGGACGCCGGCACACACAAAATGTCAGCCTCTGTGATGAAGCAAGTGCTCCCAGGCAGGGGAAGGCGTGGCCAAGGGACGCAGTTCTCGTTCCCTTCTCAGGGAACAAGGGTTACAGTCGTAACCCGAGGACGTTCCCTTTCGAGGGAACTCCAACTGCGTCGAATGACACTTTGGGGGAACGAGTGCCCACTACGCCACAACGTGCCCTGCCTGCCCACAGGCACACTTAAGACGAGAGAGCAAGAGCGCCGGGTATTGACGGAATGTCCAGACTATAAAACCTAATAAAGGTATGTGGGGTAGCCCATCCTGCTGCATCGCAGACCTCCTGGATGGGGGCCCCAGCGAGAAGGGCTCTAGAGGACGCCATGCCTCTGGTAGAATGAGCCCTCACGGCCAAAGGTGAAGGCATACCGCGCACCTGGTAGGCCGTGGAAATCACCTGGACAATCCAGTTGCTGATGGTTTGCTTTGAAGCGGAAAGCCCCTTCCTGGGCGACCTGAAACACACCAGCAACTGGTCCGACTTCCGCCATGAAGAGGACCTCTGAATGTAAATACTCAGTGCTCTGACAGGGCAGAGCATGAGAAGTCTCTCTTCATCCGTCATCACGTGAGGTGGAGGATGAAAAGCCTGCAGAACCGTAGGCCGTGCCGCACTAGACGGCACCTTAGGCAGATAGCCGGGCCTAGGGTGAAGGATGGCCTTAATGTTGCCTGGAGCAAACTCCAGGCACTCGTTAGATATGGAGAGCGCCTGGAGA
Organism: Meda fulgida; assembly: GCA_030578275.1. Taxonomy (NCBI): domain Eukaryota; kingdom Metazoa; phylum Chordata; class Actinopteri; order Cypriniformes; family Leuciscidae; genus Meda; species Meda fulgida. Next base: position 23,191,815 of record CM060636.1, read on the forward strand.
TCTCCTACCCTCCTCAGAGAAGTAATGGCCAACAGAAAAGCGACCTTCAGCGACAGGTTCTTGGCCTCAGCTGACTCCAGCGGTTCGAAGGGGGCCTCAGCCAAACCTTTAAGAACCACCGCCAGGTCCCAAGTGGGAACCCTGGTACGAGCCGCAGGTCTCATCCTCCAAGCCCCACAGAGGAAACGTACGACCTACTGGTGTCTCCCCAGAGGCCCATCACTCAGAGGAGCGTAGAAAGCCGCAATGGCAGCCACGTACACCTTGAGTGTGGACGGGGTAAGACCAGTGGAGAAGCGATCTTGGAGGAACTCCAGCACTGAAGCCACTGGGCAGTTAACTGGGTCCACCTCACGCTCTCTACACCAAATGGTGAAGACATTCCACTTCAAGCCGTACAATTTCCTCGTGGAGGGAGCTCTAGAGCTGAGTATGGTCTCCACTACTCCCGCTGATAGGCCGGCCTCTAGGTACTGTACCCCCTCAGGGGCCAGACCCACAGTTTCCACAACTCGGGCCGAGGGTGAAATATTGAGCCCTCTGCCTGTGTCAGCAGGTCCCTCCTGATGGGAATCTCCCATGGAGGGCCGTCCAGGAGCAAAATTATGTTGGAGAACCATACTCGGGCCGGCCACAACGCGGCTACCAGCAGTAGACTGATCCCGTCGTGACGGACCCTCTCTAGAACTCCCGGGAGCAGAGCGATCGGGGGAAAAGCGTACAGATGTAGCCTCGGCCACGTCTGCACCATGGCATCCAACCCCAGCGGGGCTGGATGGGTGAGGGAAAACCACAGTGGACAGTGGGTCGTCTCTCGAGACGCGAACAGGTCCACTTCCACTGGGCCGAACCTCTGAGATATACCACCTCGGGGTGGAGTCTCCATTCCCCGGGCCTCAGCCCCTGTCTCGACAGGATGTCTGCTCCCTGATTTTGACTCCCCGGGATGTATGTTGCTCTTGGAGACAACAGTTTCCCCTGGGACCACAGGAGGATCTGATGTGCCAGTCTGCATAGAGGGTGAGACCTCAGACCCCCTGATGGTTTATATAGGCCACTACCGACATGCTGTCTGACCTCACAAGGACATGATAACCCTTGAGGTCCGGCAGGAAGCTCCTCAGAGCTCGGAACACCGCCAACATCTCCAGGCAGTTTATGTGCCAGGAGGAATGATGGTCCTGCCATAGGCCTGTCATAAAGTGGCCATCCATGACCGCGCCCCAGCTCGTGAGGGAGGCGTCTGTCGAAACGGTTTTCCGGCGACATGACGCTCCCAACACAGGGCCTTGGGAGAGAAACCAAGCTTTCTTCCACATAGATGGAACGAAGGCATCTGCGCGTAACCCTGATCATGCGGAACGGGTTTCCCCTCGGGGAGAACCCCTTGGTTTTTAACCACCACTGAAGAGCCCTCATGTGCAGCAGGCCGAATGGAATGATATTTGACGCTGCTGCCATGAGCCCCAACACTCTCTGGAAGTGCTTTACGGTGATGGCTCGGCCTAGCTTTATCCCGGACACTGTGGTCAGGATGGACTCGATCCGTGCAGGAGACAATTGTGCCCGCATCGTGACCGAGTCCCACACCACTCCCAGGAACGTGGTTCTCTGGGCTGGTGTCAACACGCTCTTTTTCGTGTTGAGTCTCAACCCCAGGCTTTGGATGTGGGCGAGGACGACATCTCGATGCCGAACCGCCAGCTCTCGTGACTATGCTAAAATCAGCCAGTCGTCGATATAATTGAGCACCCTGATGCCCTGAAGCCTCAGCGGTGCCAGAGCTGCATCCATACATTTGGTAAATGTGCGAGGGGAGAGAGCTAGGCCGAACGGAAGAACACGATATTGGTACGCTTCGCCCCCGAAAGCGAACCTCAGGAACTTCCTGTGAGATGGAAGGATGGATATGTGGAAGTATGCGTCCTTTAGATCTATCGTGACAAACCAATCCTCGGATTGAATTTGACTCACGATAATAGGAATAGTGAGCATCTTGAAGCTGAATCTCCACAGAGAACGGTTTAGGTGCCTGAGATCTATTATTGGACGCAACCCCCCATCCTTCTTGGGAACTATGAAGTAGCGGCTGTAAAACCTGGACTCCCTGTCCGGTGGAGGAATACAATCTATAGCCTCCTTTGCCAGCAGGGAGTTTACTTCTTGTTCCAATACCTGATCCTGCACTGCGTCGACTACAGTCCAGACCACCCCGTTGAATTTGGGTGGGCGGAAACTTAACTGCAGCCTGTACCCATTTTGAATGGTGCACAGGGCCCAAGGAGAAATATTCGACAGATTTTTCCATGCATCGAAATATTTTACCAAGGGAACCAGGCTCTCGAGCCTGGCTTTGGGTATTAATCGGGATTTGTTCTCGGCCCCCTGAAGCGGATTCCCAGCAGGGCTGAACCGAAAATGATTCTCGATGGGCGGACACGAATGCTGCCTGACCGCAAGCCTGTGGGCCGGACAGTGCAACCTGCGTTCGCTGGAAACCGATGTGTCCCGAAGCGTGTTTAACGGCGGGAGAGCGACATCGATTTCCTGCGGGCTCCGCGAAGGAGACGACCTCGGTCGCTCCACCACGGGTGGGGCCGCCAGCAGAGATCCTAGATTGGCTAGGATCTCTTTGACGAAGCCTTCTTCGCCTGCAGGACGGCCCTCAGGTCGCCCTGCTTCTGTTGAGGCTTCGCCTGAGAGTGTTTTTTCGCCTCCTGAAACCTGTCGACGACGGTATTAACGGCGTCGCCGAACAGGCCAGAAGGCGAAATCGGGGCATCAAGGAGGAAAGCCCTGTCCTTCTCCTTGATGCCCGACAGATTTATCCATAAATGTCTCTCCAAGACCCCCATTGCCGCCATGGAGCAGCCGATAGCACGGGCCGTCTCCTTGGTGACTCGGAGAGACGTCAGCGGCCTTCCTCAACTCCGCGATGTCATCGGGAGTTAGACCCTCGCCCTCATCTATATCCTTAAGAAGGTCGGCCTGGTACGCCTGAAGCAGAGCCATGGTGTGAAGACTTGCACCAGCCCGACCCGCAGCCACATAAGCCCTGCCCACTAAAGAAGATGTATCCCTACAGGGTTTAGTGGGCAGCACCGGGGCTTTCAGGGATGACGCCGATTCGGGGTATAAATAATTTGCTAGTGGCTGTTCCACCCGTGGCATCATCCCATAACCGTTTTCTCATGCCCCCAAGATGTTACTATAATTAAGCACTGGGAGGTTGGACACACGAGATGAATGTGGTCTGTTCCACGACTTACACAACTCATTGTGTAAGTCGGGAAAAAACGGTAAGCCCCGGTGATGAGGTTGCTCTCTGTGCTGCAGGAAGTGCTCGTCCAACTTACTTTTAGTAAGCGCTTCCTGTTTCTCATGTGGCCAACTGATGTTTAAACGGGCCACAGCACGAGAGACAACCTCTACCGGCTCCTCATATGCGGGGACACGGGGTGGCGAGTCATCTCCGAAGTCCCCGCCCTTGATGCTGAGCACGTCTACCTCCTCAGAGGCAGACAGTTCAAGCATCGGGTCCTCGGCTCGCGCAGAAGAAGCCGCCGGGCGGGCTTCCACGCAAGGCTCGAGAACATCGGAACTGTCAGAAGAATCCCAAGAAGGTGCCTCAGCAGCCTCGGGATTCCCTGACAGATCCATTTGCGAGCCCAATGAAGAGCGTCGCCGCGCCGCCTCAGCGGACGCGGGTCCCGTTCCGCGGGGCTCGCGAGGCTGGCCATCTTCATCAAAGATAGCGAGCCGGGAAGGCAGCACACGGATTGTTAATTTTTCAAAATCCTCGCAAGCAGGCCCCTCGAGAGCTGCCTGCGCGTGCTGCATTCCGAGACAGTGCGTGCACAGTCGGTGTGTGTCCCCGCCCGTGATGTAACGAGGGCAAGGATGCACACACTTTCTGAAACTCGCTTCACTCGCCATACCAGAGATACAATTTTGCTCAGTTTTGACAGACAACAATAAATAAGACACACAGTCACAGATAGCGCTTGCTGAAGAACAGAAAGCTGACATTTTGTGTGTGCCGGCGTCCCTTTATAGTTCCGCCTATTTGTCGTCACACATTACGTCATTACGTTGCACCAATCGGAGATCGGCTTAGTTTCATTCATGCTTCAGAGGCGCTACGCTGAGGGGCGTTCCCCCAAAGTGTCATTCGACGCAGTTGGAGTTCCCTCGAAAGAGAACTGTAAACGTTCCTTATATTGCATTTTATATTTTTGTCAAGTCAAGTCAAGTGTATTTATATAGCGCTTTTCACAATAGAAATTCCATCAAAGCAGCTTCACAGTATCAATCAAATAACATAACAATGTTTGTTTCTAAACGGAAAAAACATCCACGTTTGGTAGGGCTGATCAATGGTATTGCAGTTTTTCTCAGTCGCTTTGGTGTATTTCTCACATCACTATTTACATTTGCACAACAGTTAGTTCAACCTCCACAACATTTAGTCATTTATGCACATCACAGTCGCAGTTTCTCATTCCTTCCATCAAATTGCACATGCTTTTGGACATGCATCAATTGCTTTCATACAACTCTCTTCTGTTTTATAACATTATCATTTGCTTATGTCAGGTCATTCAAAATTAACTATACTTGTGAATGCTGAATAGTCAATCCATATAAAACAAATAGACCTCATTTCATAAGTCATCACATACAAAAATGTTGAACTAGTTGTCAAAATCTGTCAAGCAAATTTTGCAAATTTGTGTATCTTTTTTTTCATTAAAATGTCTCCTAAATTGAACAATTTCTCTCAGGTGAACTTATGTGGTCAGACAGAGAGGAACGTCTGGATGTGCATGAATGGATGTGCTGTATGTTGTATGTTCAATTCCAATATGTACTGCAATATTGTTTACAGTTGCGCACAGCTGGGAGTTTAAGTTTGTTGTAAATAAGGGTGTATTTTTTTCTTTTGCACAATGCTGTGAACAAAGTAGAATTACAAAGAGCATATGCAGTAAAAATGTGAAACATACATATTCAGTGTCTTGTAGAGTAAACTGTCATAACGAAACCATGACAAAGCCATTTGACTATCTTGTTCGGAAACAATGGTGTCACGACTTTTCATCTTGATGACACTGACACTTTCATTGACATGAATACTTGCATTTGAGGAATGAGCTATCCATTTTAAGCAAGTGACACGCTTTTGCAGGTTATCAACTAGGTTTTGCAGTTTGTACTAATTGTTTTGAGAACTGCATTAACTGTTGTGCAAATGTAAATAGTGATGTGAGAAATGCACCAAAGCGACTGAGAAAAACTGTAATGCTTGGTTAATTAATTTGAATAACTGAGCAAGCCAAAGGCAACAGTGGCAAGGAACCGAAAAACTCCATCAAGTGACCTACTGGTGTCCTAAAACTCCATCAGGTGACTCCACAGGTGGCTCAGTCGGGGGCCAGTTCTCCTCAAGCGTTTTTGAACTAGAGGCCGGATTTACAGTAACTGTAATTTGATACAGAATTTTGTTTTATTTTATCACTTCGGGGTGGGTACGCGAACCGGAATCACAACGTTTTATCTGTAGGAAAGGGATCATCCATAGGGAGAGGCTAGTTGGCACTTCAGCACTGTGTTGTCATCGGGTCCAGGCAAAGCTCCTAGTCAGATGTGGATATGACCTGGATCCGGCAGGCTGCGGGAAAACCTCGGGATAAACAAAGACATTAAAATTAGCGCAGATGCCATTCTTCTTATGATGTAACGAGTACATCAGGATTTAAGGGAAGTGTTCCCAGTTCCGGCTGACTTAATCTATGCAGCCTAACATTGAATTATAGAAGTCAATAGTGTATTATGTGTATGCCAAGTCAAAGAGATGTGTCTTTAATCTAGCTTTGAACTAACAGAGTGTGTCTGCTTCCCGGACAATGGCAGGAAGACTGTTCCAAAGTTTTGGTGCTAAATAGGAAAAGGATCAACCGCCAGCAGTCGATTTTGATATTCTAGGTATTATCAACTGGCCCGAATTTTGAGATCGCAATAGACGTGAAGGACTATAATGCGTTAAGAGCTCGCTCAAGTACTGCGGAGCTAAACCATTTAGTGCTTTGTAAGTAATCAACAATATTTTAAAATTTATACGATGTTTAATAGGCAGCCAATGCAGTGTTGACAGAACCGGGCTAATATGGTCATATTTCCTGGTTTTAGTAAGAACTCGAGCTGCTGCATATTGAACCAGCTGTAGTTTATTTATTAAGCGTGCAGGGACACCACCCAGTAGAGCATTAGAATAATCTGGCCTAGATGTCATGAAAGCATGAACTAATTGTTCCGCTTTTGTTAATGAGAGCATATGTCGTAATTTAGATATATTTTTAAGATGGAAAAATGCGGTTTTACAGATACTAGACACATGACTTTCAAATGAAAGATTGCTATCAAAGAGCACACCCAGGTTCCTAACCGACGACGAAGACTTAACAGAGCAGCCATCAAGTGTTAGACAGTATTCTAGGTTATTATGTGTGGAAGTTTTTTGTCTAATAATTAGAATTTAGTAGTAGGAAATTACTAGTCATCCAATTTTTTATATCAGCTATGCATTCCGTTAATTTTGTGAATTGGTACGTTTCGTTAGGTTTTGAAGAAATATACAGCTGAGTATCATCGGTATAACAGTGAAAGCTAATTCCATGTTTCCTAATGAAATCTCCTAATGGTAGCATGTACAGAGTGAACAGCAGCGGTCCCAGTACTGAGCCTTGTGGTACGCCATACTGAACTTGTGATCGATAAGACATCTCTTCATTTACTGCTACAAACTGATAACGGTCAGATAATTATGATTTAAACCATGCTAGTGCAATTCCACTAATGCCAACACAGTTTTCTAGTCTATTTAAAAGAATGTTGTGGTCAATTGTGTCAAATGCAGCACTAAGATCAAGTAACACTAATAGAGAGATACAACCACGATCGGATGATAAAAGTAAATCATTTGTAACTCTAATGAGAGCTGTCTCAGTGCTATGGTACGGTCTAAATCCTGACTGAAAATCCTCGCAGATATCATTTCTTTCAAGAAAGGAACACAGTTGTGAGGATACTGCTTTTTCTAATATCTTTGACAGAAAAGGCAGATTTGAGATCGGCCTGTAATTGACTAATTCTGTAGGATCAAGTTGCGTTTTTTAACAAGCGGTTTTATCATAGCCAGCTTAAAGGTTTTTGGTACGTATCCTAGAGACAAAGACGAATTAATGATATTAAGAAGAGGATCTATTATCTCTGAAAGCATCTCTTTCAGTAGCTTAGTCGATATAGGGTCTAACATACAAGTTGTCGATTTAGATGAATAGTTAGTTGCATAGTTATAATTTTGTCTTTATAATTTAATCTTATATGTGAAGAAGTTCATAAAGTCATTACTGTGTTGCTCGGAAACTTCTGTGCTTGAAGCTTTCTTTTTCGTTAATTTATCCACTGTTTCAAATAAGTATCTAGGATTATGTTTATTTTCTTCTAATAGGGTTGAAAATAAGCAGATCTAGCAGCTTTTAAAGCCTCTTTGTAAGCAATCGAGCTCTCTTTCCATTAAATCCGAAATACCTCTAGTTTTGTTTTCTTCCAGTTGCGCTCCATTTTTCTGGCTGCTCTCTTAAGGGCCTGAGTGTGCTCGTTGTACCACGGCGTTGGACTATTATCTTTAATCTTCTTTAAGCGCAACGGAGCAACTGCGTCTAAAGTGCTGGAAAAGAGAGAGTTTAAGGTTTCTATTGCAATATAAAGTTCTTCTAAACTATCCTGGATGCTCAGATGATTAAACTGATTAGGAAGATTATTGATAAAGCAATCTTTAGTGGCAGAAGTTATAGGTATAACATATTTATAACACGGAGTCGGCTTTGCAGCCTTGGATAAATGTAATTTACATGAGACTAGATAATGGTCTGAGATGTCATCGCTCTGCTGCAGAATTTCAACGGCATCAACATCTATTCCATGTAATAATAATAGATCTAGAGTATGATTACGACAATGAGTGGGTCCTGACACGTGTTGTCTAACTCCAATTGAGTTTACAATGTCTTTAAGTGCCAATCCCAATGCATCTTTTTCATTATCTACATGTATATTAAAATCACCAACAATTAGTACTTCATCGGCAGCCAATACTAATTCTGATAGAAAGTCCGCAAATTCTTTGATAAAATCTTTATGGTGCCCTGGTGGCCTGTATACAGTAGCCAGCAGAATTCTCAAACGTGATTTATCGTTTACACTATATATTTTTACATTAAGCACCAACACTTCAAAAGAAGTATATTTAAAAATAGATTTCTTAGTGGTTTTGAAAATATTACTATAAATTACAGCAACACGTCCCCCTTTGCCTTTTAGACGAGGTTCATGTTTATAACAGTAATCTTGTGGGGTTGACTCATTTAAAGTAATGTAATCGTTTGGTTTTAGCCAGGTTTCTGTCAAACAAAGCACATCTAGATTATAATCTGAAATCATATCATTAACTATGAGCGATTTTGAAGTAAGGGATCGAATATTCAGCAACCCAAGCTTTATCATTTGCTCATCTGTATTATATCTGTTTTTTATTTGTTGAACATCAATTACATTTTTTACCTGACGTTTTTTGGATTTCCAAATTCGGGGAACAGACACAGTCTCTATATGATGATATCTATGTGAAAGAGGCTCTATGTGATGGGATTTATCTGACCTTTTGTGTCTGTAGATTTAAACAATAATGCACATATTTAAAGACTATTTTCTCAAAATGAGTTTTTTTCTTTTACTGGGCCATAAATCTCCACTTCAGTTTCTCTATACACCAGGCTTACCAGGGTTTCCTATTTATATGCTGAAGTTTTTTTTTTGTTTTTTGTTTTTTTTTACAGAGGAGTTTGTTAATATATAATTTGTCAGATTTTATACAACATTTTAGTCCTAAAAATTGACAGACAGACAGACAGAGACAGAGATAGATAGATAGATTTCTTCCACTTGTCGGAAAAACTGATAGTCCCGCTTTGTGACAGATGAAGGCTTCTAACATTGACAAAAATAATCACTTCTTAAGAAACAAACTGATTTGTAAAAAATATCTAGTGCACTCAGAGAGAGAGAGAAAAAAGTATTATAGAGGTCAGGTTTGGCCTTCTAATGAGACCTGAGACCTGTGGACCCGTGTGTGTGTTAATAGCGGTGCATACTGCAGAGAGAGTGAGGTGGAAACGATTCACTCTGCTGTCTATGCAATATTTAAGGCCCTTAGCCTGGGTCCCATTAATGGAGCCTTTTGCTGCCGTTTTCTGCCTCTCGCTCAAGTAAAAACAAAAAAAACTCTCTCCGACATGAATTACATTTACATCTCTCCAGACTGGAGGGATCAGCAGCTTTTGCAGCTCCTTTGGTGAGGCAGAAAATTATTTTTAGGCGTTAGTAATAGTGAAACTGCTCGTTGAATGTGTATCATAAAGATAATCCATTAATTCCCTTTTCACCATATGAAAAGCAGTGCACTGACTTAAGGCAAAATACAATTCCAGTGAAAAAAGTGTACAGGGGGGTTTCGAATACTTACTAGCTGATCTTAAGTCTCAATGGCAATTGCTACAGGATATTCGCTTTACGTATTTTAAGAATGAGTGGTGCTCTCCACATTATTCTGCCACGCGGAAGTAAGCTGTTTTCTGTTCATGAGCGAGACTACCGATTCATTAGCCACTATAGGTAAATAACAAATAATAAAAAAAGTGCAGTAAATAGGAAAACATTTTGCACTTCCCAGACAGCAACATAGTGTCGGTCCACATCTAGTACGTTTTGAATCCACATGTACCAGTTGTGGCCCGGATCTGGCCTGACACTAGTTTTACTGTCTGGGTTCAAACCAGTGTGTTTGCTATTTTGATAATAAATTAAAATAATATGATAACAAATACCAGTCTGCAGTATCAAGCAGCATAACTGTTTTTGTAAAAATTCAAAGTTCTGTCTTGAAACTCTTGATGGCGCAGGTTAAAAAATTATTTAACCTGCTTGCAATTACATTATTCTCTATAGTCAAGTCAAGTCATCTTCATTTATATAGCGCTTTTAACAATGTAGATTGTTTCAAAGCAGCTTTACAGAGGTAAACATATAATTTAAGGTAACAGAGATTGTTTTGGCTTTATAGTGGTTCTTGAATAATGTTATTTTCCAGCCAAAGTTTTGGCTATAGGACACAGCTGATTGGTTCTCGCTGTATTGGTAGCCAATAAGCTTGCTGCTCAACATTCAAATTCATGCCTATTGTTTGCTGTTAGCAGTGCAGTGCACTTTCAGTGACCCTCCACCTTCCCCAGTTCCACCTGTATAGATCTGCATATAGGATACATGTATGCTTGTACAGCTGCAGCATGTCTTCTTTGCTCATAGCAGCATTTCCAATCTCACGGCAATTCGTACGTATTTTACGAGGTGGTTAATTCGTACGAATTCATACGATTTTTGCTAAATCTTACATATTTTACGAATTGCCCAATTGGTATGAATTTGTACGAATGACCTACCCCTGACCCCGCCCCTAAACCTACCCATCACTGGGGTTTAGACAAATCATACGAGTGAGGTTGTACGAATTCGTATGAAATAGCCACCTCGTACTCTCTCAGAATTGGTTGTTAAATAACGTTGGCATTTCATGTGTTTTAGCAGTGGCAAGTTCCATACTAACTTTGCAGCAGCAGCAAAAGCAGCAGCAGCGTAGCAGATCTAAAACCCTAACTGTAAAAATATCAAGAATAACTTTACAGCTCAAATAATAGTTTAAAAGAGATCAATGAATATAAGTGCTTTTATAAAAGTATAAGTTTTGCATTTGTATATTTAAACCTTCCAAAAAATTGGCCCCATTTAACTTTTTTGTGCAGCAAGTGCCTTGTTTGTAAGTGCTTTGATTATTTGTAAAGTTTGTACATTTATTTTCGGCTGTACTCAACAATATGCCACAAATGCTGTCGATTGAGCTTAACCTTTACTGAACCCAGCATATTCCTTGTAGAAATAGTGAGAAATAGTCTAGATTTCAGAAGTCAGTGTTACTAACAGACCACAGTTTGAGCCCCATCTAGTGTTATCGGAGTGTGTGAAAATCCATGCGTTTGTGTGGCAGCATGTCAAGCTCACGCTGCAATTCATTTTTGATGATGCTCAGTGAGTCAGCTCACTATTTTGACATGCTGTTGTGTGTGATATGACAAGCTACGTTGGCCTCCATTTTCAATTCACCATGCATCAGCATGACAAATTCACTACAGCACATGTTGATCCGCTCCATCCCAATAAGGCCTTTCGATATCCCAGTCCCGAACCGCTGAGAATAATGACATCGCAGGAGATCATTAGGCCTAGATTGACGGACAGGCCATGTCATTTTCTACCTCCAAAGTCCACAAGGCAGTGACCCCGGCACCCACCCCTTGATCTTGGGGCTTCGGCCCCTTTCTTTTGAGACTGCCGAACAAGTGGCTCCTGGTGTTGTGGAAGAGTGGGACTTAAATATTTAATCTTTCCTTTTTTCGGCCTCCCTCTGCCCTCCCCTCATATAATCCTGTGGTTCCAATGCCCTGCAGCTGTGAGTGACAGAAAGGCACATGGTGCCCTATGAAAAATGTATCTTCAGATGCTGACACTGTATGGGAATTTTACTACAGGGACAAGGCTTGATCTTGCGATGAAATAAATATGTTTCCTTGGCTTTGTGCCGTAGCAGGCTCCTCTTCACGGGATGCCGGCACAGGTGTTGAGTCGAACTTATGTAACATCAGATACCCGCTGTGCTGGAACAAAGAAGCGCTCCATCTCCATCTGTGTCTGCGGCCATATATAAGACAAGCTGTTGTTTTGAAGCATTAGATCAGAGGATGGGAAGTTTTCAAACTCAATTCAATGCTTTGGGATGAGCCAATGTTGCCGTTTAGGTCCGACAAAGCTGTGATGTCTATCGTGAAAGGGAGAACTTCTCAATAAAGTTTTTCCAAAAGAATAGACTTTTGCTTGTCGTTTCTGGTCTACAACTCTATTAAACAATGCATCCAATTTTTTTTATGTCCTTCCTTGTCTCATTCATTCAGATGTAAGCGTCTGACCAGAAGATGGCGCCTGCAGCTGAATATCCATTAGGGGTGTAACAATATGTATCATGGATAGTTCACTGAAAATAAAAATTACTGTGTGAGAAAAAAATTCAAGTTTTAGTGTCAGTACTACATTTAACTGCTATATCTAATGTTGAATATAATGTACAATAATGCAATGGGGGACTATTTGTGGGTCCTGATAATGGCAAATGTCTAATGTTACCAGTAAAAGGTTGCCTAAATTATTTTAAATATATCTTGTCAGTGACAGAGTGCAAGCATATTCGTCTAAAATAATTCTGTATTTTCAGCTTCAGAATCATGAATATTTTTATTCTGCTGTCACTATAATTGTCCTGTGCATTGGGTTTCCAGGACCAAGTCAAAGCCTATTAATTTACACCCACAATGTAATATCAAATTTAGCATTTTATTCAACAGTAAATTTTTTGTTAACCTTTTATCATATGTCTTGAAGTATCGCAATAATATCGTATCATAATATGTATTGAATCGTGACATGAGGGTATCGTTACACCTCTATCATCCATACATTCATTCATTTTACAAACCGCTGGTCCAATGTGACTAAAGCGTCACTCACTCAATTTCATTCACTCCTTCAAGTGGATATTAGCGGAGTAATGGGAATAGTGAATGAGGGTATGGGGGTGATTTCCAATACAGCATATATACAGTTATACATATATACAGTTATACAGTTATACGAATACAGTTATACCGATATTATTATAATGCATGTTATTTTTGAAAGTTTTTTTATAAATGCTTTTTATTCAGGATTATATGCTCATAGAAGTTGCATAGTAACTTGTATAGTATGAACATTTTATGAAATTAGAAAAACAGATTTTTGGACAGACAAATCGCACGTGCAACGAAAAGAAAGCCACCCAAGCACCTGTTTGTATGCTGTGAGCTGCAGTGAGTGTCTCAGAGGTGCTCTAAAGAGAGGGGTGGAGGATGATGGAGAATGAACGAGTGCTCTAATGGATCTGTGCTAATGGTGCCGGAGCGATTAGAGCAGGAAAGACTCTGGACTTCCAGCCCTTATGAACCCTCACTGACTGTGCCATGCGTGGAGTGAATTACCGTGCATGCTCACATTTGTGTTTTTAACTATGATACAAACTTTCTTTTTGAAATCATACGTCGTTAGACACGTCAGGGAGGTAAATAAGCTACTTCTTATCTGAATTTGGGCCATTTTTTATAAAGCATGCACAGTTAAAATGTATTCTCAACACTAATTATTTAGGCCTGCCTCACCTCAAGATATCAAGCAACAAGGCAAAGCAGCAATGTGACGTATGTGTTTGTTTATGTTTATACGCCCATGTGTGTGTTTGTGTATGTGTGTGTGGTGGGAGCTGGGGGGGTGGGTGCTCTTCATTAAGCAGTTCAGCGTAATGTTGACAATCTGTAATGTGATGCAGAGTATCTCAGTGGGACTGCTTGAGTGATCTTAATGAAGAGAACATCAGGTGCTAATTAGCACACATTTAATGTCACTAATATAAAAATGGCTGTTTGCCAAATGCTTCTTTGACAAACAAGAAGCAACTTTCTGCTTTCGGTCCAGCCACTGAATTCTGGTCATCTACTGCCACCTGGAGACATTATTCTGGTAATGCAGCAAAGGCGTTTGAATCTACACTACCATGAAAGTTTGGGGTCACTAAGATTGACTGATCGACTGCTTCGTTCATTTATTGATTGATTCATTGATTTGGAAATTAATACTTTTATTCAGCAAGGATGCATTCAAAGTTGATAAATGACAGGGAAGACATTTAATGTTACAAAACATTTCTATTTAAAAGAAATGCTGTTCTTTTGAACTTGGAAAAAAGGTTTCATGGTTTCCACAAAAACATTAAACAACACAACTGTTTTCAGCATTGCTAATACTATGTACCAAATCAGAATTATAGAATGATCATGTGACACTATAAAATAATTAAATGTATAGAAAAAGATAAATAATTAAAACCTCAAAAATAACTCCCAAAATTTCTAAAAGCTGTCATATCTGTGCTTGTTTGTTTGTGAAAAACTTTTTCACAAGTTTCACAACTACTAACTAATGATGGCTTTTTAATGATCAATAAGTTATGACAACGCATGTTTTTACGTTGCTTTAACTCAACCTTTTTATAAGTTATACAAGATTTGACTCATTTTAAGTCAGTTTAATGTAATTTAAGTCGAAATGACTTCAAACATCCAAGTTGATTGTTCTTAAAAATTTAAGGCAGCAACTTTTTTTATATATATAAATTGCATTCCAAAAATGTTCCAATAGAGGAAAAACCCTAGAAACCCTTTTGCTGCAGCGTTAACAAGCATTTGTCGTTTTATCCCAGGGTAATATGGCGCAAAAATATATAGGCTATATAACTTATTGTGGATATACATCAGCACAGTCTGTGAAAAGGATCATATTGTGGCTAGTTGCCAGGGTGTTGCTATTCTGTTTTCAACCTTTTTTTTTTCTTCTCTGATCGCCTGCAAAGCGATTGACACATATCCTCAACAATCTGCATAATAGGTTTGTTTGTTCAAATGTATGACTAATAATAATGGTTTCCTTGACTTAGTAAGCTCCACTAATAATACATTGTACAGTTGTTGTTGTTTTTTTATCTTTGTCATGCTTGATTGATGTTATAATTACCATGGCATTTTTTTGTTTAATATTATTATATTATGATACATCATTCTCATTTATTGGACCATCATCATCTTGTATTTAATTCCTCAGTCTAAGCTGTAAACACATAATCCAGACAGTGATATCAGATGACAGGCTTCTTCATCTGTCCAGACCCCTGCTCTTTTTACCTGAACCCCATGGGGGTGAAGGGTGTCCAGAGAGGGAGGAGGCAGGTCACTGGATCTTTAGATAATCAGTGTGAGCTAATGACCCCTCCAGAGAGAATGTGTCTAATCCATTGAGCCTTAGGGAGCACTTCTCCCTACCCCCTCATTTCACAGACAACCACTGAATACTGAATCCAAAGCATGTTTGTCCCAGAGGGGGGTGTGGGGGGTTTGGTTCACTGCAACAGAGCAACACCACAATGTTGAACCAATATCATTAAAACCATGTAGCAATGATCGAATTGATTTTTTTAAACTAAAAATTACTGACAGGCTTACTGTACAGAAAATAAAGTAAATTCTGGGTTACTGTAGTGGTTATTTCTCTTTATAACAGACATATATTTTAAAATGGTTATTTAGAGTGTACCTTTAAGAATCATTACAAACTTTGGTCAGTGATATTTAATTACAGAACAGAACTCAAGACTTAAAATTGAAACTATTTGAATCGTCTAGTTCAAGTCAGATTTATTGAATAGAAAATGTTTGTCTATCTGTCACTGCGTGTGAAACTTACGTAAAGCCTCACGACAATTCTAAGATTATATTGATAAATCGGTTTATGGTGTATTTTAATCACATTTTGGCACATTATTGGCCGGTTTCTCAGACAAGGTGTACGTCTAGTCTCAGACTAAAACGCATGTTTGAGCTGTTTTAACTGATAGCAACATGCACTCATGTATCTTAAAATATGTTAGTGTCATTGTTTTGTCACAAGATGCACACCAGTAATGTTTTTCTTCCTTCTAAGGCAATTTAATAAAAGCTGCTTACATGTCCTAATTTAACCTGGCTTAATCTAAGACCTGCCTGTGAAACCAGGCCTATGTCTATTAAATAATCTAAATTTAATTACTTTTGGATGGACATAAGGTCTACAGACATTTTCCACTCATTTTCATGTGTATTTATATTTTATTAGATTTATCGGTAACACTTTAGAATACTGTATCTTACTTACTGCATAACTAGAGAACTAGTAGGTAATTCTTCATTAACTACTTCTTCACTGCCGTTAACTACTAAGGAAGATGTGTTAACTAATCAGTATGTAATAGAATTTTATGATTGTGTTAAGTAACAGTTAGTTAATCAATAACTAATGAATTATGTCATATACCTCCTGAAAAACTACTACTAATTATCTACTAATTAAGGTTAAAAAAATAACTAAGAAGTAACTAATACAAAACTAACCTCAGATTAGTTTTTATATTTTATAAACAGTGCTTTGTGTGTCTGTTTTCCTCAGCATAGAATGCCATTGAGTAAATGCATGTATTTTAGGCAACAACTGAGGGGAACTGAAAATATAGGGAACTTATTAGTAATTAATAAAGAATTATTAGATAATTCTTCAGGAATTATTTATAACCTGGAACAGTATTCTAAAGTGAAAATACAGGAAACCCATTTGTAATTAATAAATAATTATCCAGGAATTAGGCAACTTATAACCTGAAACATTATTCGAAAGTGAAAACATAGGGAACTTATTAGTAATTAATAAAGAATTATTAGATAATTCTTCAGGAATTACTTATAACCTGAAACATTATTCTAAAGTGAAAATACAGGAAACCCATTTCTAATTAATAAATAATTATCCAGGAATTAGGCAACTTATAACCTGAAACATTATTCGAAAGTGAAAACATAGGGAACTTATTAGTAATTAATAAAGAATTATTAGATAATTCTTCAGGAATTACTTATAACCTGAAACAGTATTCTAAAGTGAAAATATAGGGAACCCATTAGTAATTAATAAAGAATTACCACATACTTCTGACTCAAATAAAACTTACTGTAAAAAAAAAACACTATTAACGTAATCATTTGTAACCTTTGTAAAATACACTACAATGACTCGTTTAAGCTACATGATATCTTCCTTTATTTCAGATGATATTTTGTTTTAACATGTATACTGCCTACATTTAAACTCATTAAACAAACATTTTAAAATCACAAGTTAAAACTTTAAAAGTAATTGAAGTAATCAACTGGTCTCGTTTCCACGGTAGTGGTGCTGGATCTCTTGCGGGAGCTGGGCTCGTGTTCAGCAGGGAGACTGCTTAAACTTCAGATCGCCGCCCTGCGTTTCATTCATAGACGAAATATGCTGAGACAGACTCCATAACCTGCCCATAAACAAACAGTGCACAGCTCTAAGAACATATTTTAACATCTGTTGTAAATAGATTTACTATCTTTATGAATAAAATCATTTGTTTTATGCAAGGGATCAGGCGTTTCCATCACGCAAAAAAGACAGACTCAGATAGGTAGGCTATAGGCTGATATAACATACATGATATAACTGACATCGGGTCCTTGTATGTTGCCTTGCATAAAATAAAATGATTTACAGCACAGTAATGATTTTATAGATTAAATAAAACGTACACAAACCTGTATTTTGCAGAAGAAATGCACCAAATTGGCGGCACTTAGAACTCTCCAGAAGAGGATACAAATGCCCGCGCTCTTGCATCACCAAATCACTGTAAAATGTTGGCTACCGTGATATTGCCAGAACTTGAATGGTGCAAAATAAGTTTAAAATGTGTACCGGATCTGGGCCGATGCTATGGGAAGCCGAGATGCCTGCAGAATAGCTAACTTTCATTCTCAAACAGTCTCTGACCCATGAGCATACATTTAGGTACTTATCAAACTCCCTTTTTTTCTTAAAGCCCATCCTCCTTCACTTGCCCAAATGAATTCCTGAACTTTTCAGGCTTCTTTTTAATAGTGGTGGCATGCCGAATGGTCTGTTTTTTTAAAAGAAACATTTATCAAGAGAACATATTGATGGCCATGTAAACCAAAAGAACAGCTTAATGTAATTGTACAGGTGCAGGTTCATGGTAAGTTCAACTAAACAAACAAACAAATATCCTGTATAAGTAGAAAGCTATTGGAAAGAATACGCTGCAAAAGTGGACTAGACTTGATGCCAATAGTCTAAAGTCTGGTAATGTGAGAGTAACCAAATCATATAATAGATTACACACAGTAACGCGTTCCTCGCTTCCGACTGAACGATGGCATTGCTTCCCACTAAAATATATTGAAAGAGACAGCAGATTTTTCTAAATGAACTGATTAACACACTGAAACACTAGGTAATCAATCCTCTCAAGTGTCCCATCAGCAATTTCCACCCAGCATGGAATCTGAATTAGTACATGCTTCTTAATGTTTGAGATCCGTTTATCTTATCAATCTTTCTGTCTGTGTTTCCATTCATCATTACACTTCGTCTGGATGATAGATTTAGCGCCAGGTCAAAGTCCCTTCTTTAGACTTCCCTGTTCTTACAGTGCCTTCGGGCATTTACTACATTACAGGATATGATTCCTTCCTTATAAAGTAATCATTTATAACAGTTTAATTTAACTGTGAGTTGTGTATCTTCATTCCTAAATCACCATATTTTGCTATTTGAATTAATGTTTTTCTTATTTTATTTTTATTTATTTGTGAAATAAACTTTTTGGACATCTCTCGCTTATGGTTGCCTTTGGCTTGCTCAGTTGGGGATATTCAAAATAATTAACCAAGCATTAATACCATTGATCAGCCCTACAAAACGTGGATGTTTTTTCACTAAGAAACAAACATTGTTATGTTATTTGATTGATATTGTGAAGCTGCTTTGATGCAATTTATATTGTGAAAAGCGCTATATAAATACACTTGACTTGACTTGACTTGACTTGATTATGGACAGAGTGTAGAAACTGCTGAACACATTTTCTGTATAAATTAAAAACAATATTGAGAAAGGATAGAGTTAAGTGCATATTGCTTACTTCTTGCTTTGTGGGTTTTAGTATAAAAGATTAATATAATAATGAAGTGTAAAACTTGCTGAGAGATGTATGCTTTGAACCTTGGGCTGATATGCAAACAAATAAACCAATTAAGCTCTTTAGATCACACCAAAATGGGCTGGAAACTCACTTTAGATATTTCAGCAATAAAGTGTTGGCAGAAGTGAAGTGAAGATATTGGGAATGGTTTCCTGTGATGACTGTGAATGTCTGTCAACATTTTATAATGACTGACATTTTATCTGATTGAGTCATGCAGGACCTGTAGTTAGTGTTTAATGTGTGTATTCAGCTGAACAAAGTTTAACATTTCAAGTTAGCTTTGGCACAGATCTTCATGTTGAGTGTCAGTTGATTAAAAAGGTACTGTGATAATATGGTTTTTCTGCTGTACAGCAGAGGGTAGTATCAACCTTGAAGAACAACTTCTTGGATACTGTTGAGTTTTCTTTTGAGTTTTTCAGTTAAATCTAAGATGTATAATTAAATATAATGACTGATATGAATAGAATGGCACAGTGCTATCGTAAGACATGATGTGCCAATAATGGGAAAAAAATTGTGCTCTACTTTCCCCATCACTAGTAAACTACATACCATTTTAGGGATTAGTAATATGTGAATTGCATGCAGCCAGAATGTCAATATTAGGCAGAATTTATACATTTAAATTGGCTTTTCTCTCTATAGGTCTGGGCTAGTTGGAAAAACAAACTGTTTGATACAGTTCCTTTGCTATTAAGAAAAAATATATATTTCTGATTAAAAACCTTTCACTATATATATATATATATATATATATATATATATATATATATATATATATATATATATATAAACTTACAAAAGTGTCTTTCCTGACATTTCCTGATGGAGGGTACAAGACGTTGTGTCGAGACTGACACTAGGGGTCACTCTTGGTAGCCCCCAAACAGATCTGATGTATTTATAAAAGGCCAATGAGAATTGGCAAGTGGAGTTTGCATTCCACTAACTTCCACGGACATATGGCTATAAAAAGAGGCTGGCGTGCATCACTCATACAGGCTATAATAAATTCAGGAACTGAAACACTGTGGGCAGTTCAGAGTTGAGGCAGGAGGGACACAACTTCTCGATGTGTACCACAGAGCCATGCCCATCTCGGGACTCGAGCCTGAAGCGGTCTCATATGCATCAAGTTTTGTGCTTGAATAGGTTCAAGCAGTTCAGCACTGACTGAGCAAAGTCTTGTAAAAGATGTGATATCATGGCAATCGAGTATAATTTCACAATGAAAAAAGAGATGCTCTGCACGCAGGAGAGCTTGCTCTTTTCCCAGTTGACCCGAAGTCCCAGTCGGGATAGGTGCTCGAGGACCAAGTCCCTGTGCGCACAAAGCAACTCTCGAGAGTGAGGTAGATGAGGATGCAAATGCCCACTTCCCTTAAATGGGGCAAGGGCAGCCTTTGTGACTTTCGTGAACAGAATGCATTGTATCTGGCTGGGTGCCTGATGAACTGGATTGCATTGCCGAGCCAGATCATTCTGATGAGCCAGCATGACGGGTTGGTATGCGCTAGCAAGGCATCCAAGCTCTGCACCAGCATGCTGCCACGAGGTGCAGCAGAGGCTGCCATGTCAGGAAGTCTTGCTTCCCTTAAAACTCATGGCGAGCGGTGTAGACTAGAGGTCTACAGGGGTCCAAAAATTCATACCCGAACCCGAATGTGCTACATGGAACCGACCCGGACCCGTCTATTATTTTAAAAGCTGGACCCGGACCCGTGCAGATCCGAGAAATGCCATAAATGTACAACCCTGACCAGACCTGGACTCATCTATTTGAAAGCTCGAACCGAACCCGGTGGGAAGACACAGACCCGACTGGACCCGATTGTCACATATTCCACAGTAAATTGCTATTAACAAGTCAATAAACCAGTTGTGAAAAATAAAACTTTTTGTCTTACCTAATTTTAGTAGCCGTCGTCTCCCTTCCTTATAGGCTACCTGACTGATGCATGACAATCCTCCGCAAGAAAGTTCTATCCATGTTATTCCTCTAGGTATTCCAAGCCTAATCCACTCATTATTTCAGCTTCGTAAGTCCACTTGATGTCACGGTGACGGATGACAAATGTGACTTTGCAGATTTGCATTTCGACTCGAGTTAACTCACATAATAACTTTGACTGTTTGCCCTTTTGAACTATAATAACGATTGCTCATTCAGTGCCATGGCCGCTGACGTTGGCATTATTTATTTGCTATAATTTCTGTGCTCTCTTCGCCGAGTCTGACCACCAAAACTTTAAGATTAAACAAGACGGTTCATTCATATTATTTTAAAAATGGGAGAAAGTGTAAAGAGCGGCTTGGCGGAATAAGTCCCGCCTTTTAAGTAAAAGAGCCAATCGTCAATTGGTAAAGTCATTGTGTCACTGCAGAAGCTCAGCTTGCCATAGAAACATGACGTGCTTGAGACAGCACATTCGCGTTAGCTGCCTGGAACAAACTGAAGAGCTTTTTAGTGCAATTTGTATTTTTTTTAACCTTATTTCCTGGCTCACACTTTTCTTATCCTAATTTGACAAGTTGCAAGTTACAAGAAACACACAAGCAATGCTGACTGACTCTGATCATGGCCGGGTGTTCTCCAAGTCCGATCGACTCGGGTATTACACACAATGTTAAACAGACCCGGGACCCGAAGTAATAGATTGGGACCCATCCCGGACCCGGCTGACCATTTCAAATATAGACCCAAACCCGTAAGGGATGCCGGGCCGGGTCGGGTCCCTGGTCCTCGGGTGCTCCGTGTAGACCTCTAACCAGAACATCTAGCTTGCTCCGGAGGCCCACAGTTGAGGGAGTAGGTGACGGTCGAGGAACCTGTGCTTCTTTGTAGCTCTTTAGCTTTGTAGCTTGGATCACTTCGAATGCCACTTTGGGCGATGGAGGCGTCGAGAAAGCGCACTTTTCTCTGCATCCACTACCGGGTTAAGCCAGGATGGCCTCGGACGATTCCTCCAGGTGGTGGCGTTTTGACAAATGCACTGCAATCGCACGTTCCACAGATTACCCCCAGCAATGAGTGTTCTGGCAGAAAAAAGCCCTCAAGCCTGATGCTCGCGACCGACCTGGGCAAGCATGGCTGCCAAATTGGCTTCAGCCTCAGACTGGGCCATAACACCCGAGAGTGGAAGCCCAGGCAAGTATTCCGCTTCAGAAGTCAAAAGCCCTCACCTGATGCTGTGATTGACAGTTCATCCACCTCACAAGCCCTATATGAGAAATTAAGTTCACTCTTGGGTAAAGCGCCTAACTCACCCGGGGGACATGAGCATGCTGAGGAACGGTTACTCCCATTGTGACCCTCAGTTCGCCCTCAGTGTTCATCGACAAGGCCTCATACCTGGAGTTTGAAGGAACAAGAGGGGAAGCAGCTGAGGGGTCTCTCTGGCTTTTGAAAAAGTACGCGAGTCAAGACCACAACATTCTCATGGCCATGCTCTCAAAGTAAGAGCATGAGCCATCCACAAATGCTGTCTCAGTGTGAGCGCGGCCCAGGCATTCAAGACAGCAATCATGGCTGTCAGAGAGAGAGAAATCGTCTGCACCCAGAAGGACACCTAAAGACCTAATGCGCCCAGGAAAACTCCATGCACTTATCTGTGCACGCTGAATGTGCTTGTGAATCCAGCAGCGTAGTTTCCTTATAAGGTGAATGGTAAATCGCTTCTCATAAGAGATGTGGTGCTTTGGCTCCGAAGAACAAAGCTGAATAAGTGGTACACGCCAGCCTCCTTTTATACCGGTATGTCTGGGGGAGTGGCTGGCATGCAAATTCCACTCGCCAATTCTCATTGGCCTTTTCTGAATACGTCATAGGTGTTTGGGGCTCCTAAGAGCCCTAGTGTCAGTCTTGACACAACGTTAAAGTGATTGACAGATAGGGAACAAAGTTTACAATGGTAACAAGATGTTTTTTTAAAATGTCACAAATTATTCATCCAAACATAGACCTCTATATGCACTGAATTAATAATATATTATAAATGTCTTCAGCATTCTGCAACAATTATTTTTTGTTTTTTCTAGACTTTTTAAAGTCGTAAAGTGCCAAGGATATATCAAAATTAAGCACATGAAACTAAGCGGGGCAGCCAGTCTCGGAGCCCTCCCTGGCTCTACACAAACATTTCCAGTGTAAATCTGTTGTAGAAAATGCAACTGTAGCGCTCTCATAGAGAGCCATTGGGGCAGATTTCTTGCTGCCCCACTTATTTTCACTTGACCGTACTTACGTAAACCTTGCTCCAGAACAATACACTATCAGTCCGCTTAAGCTATGTGTCTGCATCAGGTCAGAATCTAGTTGGCATGTCTCTCTTCCTATGTGGAGTATAGTGTATCAAATTAATGGAGGAGCCGTTACTGGAACTAATTTATTCACTCTGTTTTTCCTCTACGCAAGAAGACAAGCAGTCCCAGTGCTCATGTGTCTAAACGCAATGAAAGAATTCACTCAGGACACTACATAAACAGTTTAAGTAACAAACCAGCACCTTTAAGCTCTCCGCCAGCCAGCCTGAAAACTTTTGCCTGTGTTGTAATGTTTTGTAATATTAATATCATGTTTACTTTGATTGACAGTGATGCTCATTATCTTCTTCAAGTATTTCATTATTGTCTTAACTTTGCTGACTTCTTGAGATTCTTGGGATTGAGGTTGTTATAAACTACATTATAATTGTACATTAAAACACAACTTTGATAAACAACATATTTAATACCAACACTTGCCAGTTTCCAAATCAGATCAAATTAAATGCTGTGTAGAATTTTTACAGTATCTTGACTTGGGAAGATTTATTATAGGTTTTTGTCACTATCAAGAAGTCTTTTTTTATAGTACTGGCTACTTTTTTATCAACTTTCACTAATCTAAAGGCTGTCCAATTTTGCACAATGAAACCGTTTTTCAAAATGGTTGTTTTGAGAAGGTGTGGCTCTAAATTTTACTTGTTATTATACTTTACATTGTTTCGTTGAATGGAAGCAGAATTTTTGTTGATGGGCACAACCCAAGGGTGTAGCAATCATGGACATGGAGTTCAGATTTGGTAGTTTTTACATGTGAGGTTATGCAACCATGGCAATCACACAGTTTGGATGTTCTATAGTAAATATTTATCATTTTTATGTGCAATATATAATATTTACTTCTAGATATTTATCAAGCAGTAAAAAAAAACTATCCATTGCAATACATTTTTAAGAAAAATTGTTTTATTTAATAAGGTACATTTTTACTTCATATCAGATATTGAAAAGTTGACATGAATGTTAGTAACTTAAAATCATGAATCTTAAATTATGATAAAATAACTAAATTAAATATACTATAGCCTAGTATAGTATAGTCAACACTATAACCATAAACCAATAAAACTATATTAATAACAAATTATTACATTGTTTTATACACTCACCTAAAGGATTATTAGGAACACCATACTAATACTGTGTTTGACCCCCTTTCGCTTTCAGAACTGCCTTAATTCTACGTGGCATTGATTCAACAAGGTGCTGAAAGCATTCTTTAGAAATGTTGGCCCATATTGATAGGATAGCATCTTGCAGTTGATTGAGATTTGTGGGATGCACATCCAGGGCACGAAACTCCCGTTCCACCACATCCCAAAGATGCTCTATTGGGTTAAGATCTGGTGACTGTGGGGGCCATTTAAGTACAGTGAACTCATTGTCATGTTCAAGAAACCAATTTGAAATGATTCGAACTTTGTGACATGGTGCATTATCCTGCTGGAAGTAGCCATCAGAGGATGGGTACACGGTGGCCATAAAGGGATGGATATGGTCAGAAACAATGCTCAGGTAGGCCGTGGCATTTAAACAATGCCCAATTGGCACTAAGGGGCCTAAAGTGTGCCAAGAAAACATCCCCCACAACATTACACCACCAGCCTGCACAGTGGTAACAAGGCATGATGGATCCATCTTCTCATTCTGTTTACGCCAAATTCTGACTCTACCATATGAATGTCTCAACATAAATCGAGACTCATCAGACCAGGCAACATTTTTCCAGTCTTCAACTGTCCAATTTTGGTGAGCTCTTGCAAATTGTAGCCTCTTTTTCCTATTTGTAGTGATGAGTGGTACCCGGTGGGGTCTTCTGGTGTTGTAGCCCATCCGCCTCAAGGTTGTGCGTATTGTGGCTTCACAAATGCTTTGCTGCATACCTCGTTGTAACGAGTGGTTATTTCAGTCAAAGTTGCTCTTCTATCAGCTTGAATCAGTCAGCCCATACTCCTCTGACCTTTAACATCAACAAGGCATTTTCGCCCACAGGACTGCCGCATACTGAATGTTTTTCCCTTTTCACACCATTCTTTGTAAACCCTAGAAATGGTTGTGCGTGAAAATCCCAGAAACTGAGCAGATTGTGAAAAACTCAGACCGGCCTGTCTGGCACCAACAACCATGCCACGCTCAAAATTGCTTAAATCACCTTTCTTTCCCATTCTGACATTCAGTTTGGAGTTCAGGAGATTGTCTTGACCAGGACCACACCCCTAAATGCATTGAAGCAACTGCCATGTGATTGGTTGATTAGATAATTGCATTAATGAGAAATTGAACAGGTGTCCCTAATAATCCTTTAGGTGAGTGTATTATATAAAAATTACAGTGTTTTCAAATACATCATCATTTCTGATTACTCTGAGTATTCACAGTACCGGTTTTTCTTTCCTGTGTAATATTTTAAATATTTTTAACAACACTTCACACACACCACATAATTCGTTTTTGCAAATGCATATTCTTTATAATCACATAGTTGTCAGTGCTTTATAAACTATTAGAAATGTTCACACGTATATTTTCAGCAAATGCTCGGAGGCTCTATTTGACAGATTTACAGCACAGCTATTTCCATACTGAGTCATAGTTACTGTGAAAAAAAGAGAAACTGCTTAAAATCCCTATAATTATAGAATACAGAAAATAATTTAATGACAACTATGTTATAAAAGAATCGTAATGGAATGATGACAGACTAGCATTTTGTTACTTGTGTGTGTGTGTGTGTGTGTGTGTGTGTGTGTGTGTGTGTGTGTGTGTGTGTGTGTGTGTGTGTGTGTGTGTGTGTGTGTGTGTGTGTGTGTGTGTGTGTGCGTGTATCTAGTTCATCTACATCTGTCACTGATGAAGCTTATAGCATAAAAGCATCAGTATACGTGTGCAAGCCTAGACAGTGAGGAACTGAAAGTGTGAGTGGGTCAGGATTAGATGATAACTGATTCATTAATAGAAAAAATAATGTTAATTCAAATGTAACAAATATAAGGTAAATGTTTAGATGCTTGTTTATAGAAATTGTTAATATAAAATAATATTGGGAAAAAAATACAACAGTTTGAGTTAAAGTTTTAGTTCTTTGTCAGCTATTCACATTGTTTACACAATCATGTTAGCTGCATACACACAGAACAATGTTTCCACAGAGTTTAGCACAGCTCATCTTTCTCTAAAGTCGGCTCTATGATTTCCATGTTGGTTCTGTGTCAACAGCATTGTGTTAATCTTTGGCAAAAAAAGAAGTCCTCTTTACTGACAGCTACAGTCTTATGATGACCCAACCAAACCCACACCCTGAAATATCCTGCTATGGATATATTCATTACCTAAATATTCACTCTACATCTTTGTGGTCTAACCCAAGGTGGACACAAGCACACAAGCACATGAGAACATATGCACAAGGACGCTGTAGAAGCCTTTCCCAATTATTATTATTACAATATTTTTTTACAAACTAATTTCTAAACTAAACTATGTTCTATGAATGTTCTTTTTAGTTTTTTGTGACACCCTAATAAGAACCACCAATGTTTGTTTGTTTTTTGTTTTTTCCCAGGTTGTGTTTTTCATAACCAGAAACTAAGGGAATTTCCACCCGTGTGTTTCTGGATGCAGTCATTACCTGGCCCCGTTTGACAGTCACGATCACTGCCTCACGTGTCTGGGCTTAACGCACGGTGAGGTGGCATTCGTGGACGAGACAAATACCCACTGCAGGAAGATGACCATCATGGTGCTGCGGTCAAGACTCAATTACCTCAAACGAGGGTGAGTCCCGTCTGCTATATCTCAATGTAGTTCCTATTCTGGCTATCGGAATAGGGCTACTTCGCTGAAGAGCCAGGGTGACCTGAGGATCACAGTTGGGCATTACCTGCCAAGCCAATCTCCGTGGGCCCCCCAATCCTCTTGCGCACCCCAAGCTGTGGAGCTTCCAGGTGAGATTGCTGGTCCACAGCGTGGAGCCAGCCGCAGGAAAGAAACACATGCCCCTGCCAAACCTTTCAAGCGTAAGAGCAAGCGGCCCTGAGACGTCCTACTGGCGAAGGACGCAATAGAGCCGTTCCCTCCAGCCGATATGAAGTCAGGGTTCTACAGCCCCTACTTCATTCTGCCCAAGAAAGGCGGTGGGTTATGGGTTAGTAATCTTGGACCTGAACGTTTTGAATCGGGCTTTCACAAGCTCCCGTTGAAAATGCTAATGCAGAAATGCATTTTCGAACTCATCCATCCTTGAGATTGGTTTGCAAAGATCGACTTGAAGAAATATACAGTCGTGCTCAGAATTAATGGTACCCCTGGTAAATATGATATAAAATGGCTGTAAAAAATAAATCTGCATCATTTATCCTTTTGATCTTTCATTCAAAATATTGGTAAAAATCTAAACTTTCATTGAAGTAAAAGAATAGAAAGTGGGGGGAAATCACATTATGAAATAAATGTTTATCTCCAAAACACGTTGGCCACAATTATTGGTACCCTTTTATTAAATACTTTTTGCAATCTCCTTTTGCCAAGATAACAGCTCTGAGTTTTATCCTATAATGCCTGATGAGTTTAGAGAACACAGACAAGAGATCAGAGACCATTCCGTCTAACAGAATCTCTCCAGATCCTTCAGATTCCCAGATCCATGTTGGTGCTTCTTCTCTTCAGTTCACTCCACTCATCAGGTCTGGGTCGGTCATGGCAGAAGCTTCATTTTGTGCTACTTAACATATTTTTGTGTTGATTTTGATGTTTGTTTTGGATCGTTGTCCTGATGGAAGATCCAACCACGGCCCATTATAAGATTTCTAGCAGAGGCTGTCAGGTTTAGATTTTTTATCTGTTGGTATTTGATAGAATCCACGATGCCATGCATGTATCTGAACAAGAAGTCCAGGACCTCCAGCAGAAAAATATGACCACAACATTAAAGATGGTATATTAAATTGTACACATGGGGTACTTTTTATCCTTGTGTGCACCAAACCCATCTTGCATGTTTGCTGCCAAAAAGCTATTTTTTAGTTTCATCTGAACACAGAACCCTGTGCTGTTTGAAGGTCCAGTCATGTCTGACAACTGAATTTGCTGGGGTTTGTTTTTGGATGAGCAAGGAGGATTTTTCTTGAAAACCTCCCAAACAACATGTGGTGATGTAGGGGTTGTTTAATTTTTTTTTAATAGGCTTTCTGAACCCAAGACTCAACTAATCTCTGCAATTCTCCATCTGTGATTCCTGAAGAGTCTTTGGCCACTCAAACTTTCATCCTCACCATGCATTAAGACAATATAGACACATGTCCACTTCCTGGCAGATTTGTAACATCTTTAGTTGATTGGAAGTGCTTAATTATTGCCCTGATGGTCAAAATGTGGAGTTTCAATGCTTTAGCTATTTTCTTACAGCCACTTTCTATTTTGTGATGCTCAACAATCTTTTGATGCACATCAGAACTATATTCTTTGATTTTACTCATTGTAACGGATGATTAAGGGAATTTGGCCTTTGTGTTTCCTCATATTTAAACTCCTGTAAAACAAGAAGTCATGGCTGGACAATTTCATGTTCCTAGTCACCCTGGTGTGCAAAAAAAGGTAAATATGAATGGGAATATACTTCAGAGATATTTTACTCGTAAATAATTCTAGGGGTACCAATAATTGTGGCCAACTTGTTTTGGAGAAAAACATTTATTTCATAATGTGATTTCCCCTCCACTTTCAATTATTTTACTTCAATGAAAGGTTAGATTTTTGCCAATTTTTTGAATGAAATATCAAAAGGATAAACGATGCAGAATTATTTTTTACAGCCATTTTTCATCATATTTACCAGGGGTACCATTAATTCTGAGCACGACTGTATACTTTCAAGTCTCGATTCTCCCTCGACACAGACCGTTCCTACTCTGCGTTCAAGGGTCGAGCATACCTGTACAAAGTCCTCCCCTTCGGGCTGTCCCTGTTGCCTCATATCTTTACTAAGGTTGTGGAGGTGTCCCTTGTTCCGCAGGGTGTTCGCATCCTCAGTTATCTCAACTATCTCATACTGGCCCACATGGTGATTAGACACCTCAGCCATCTGGGACTTCAGGTCAACTGGGATAAGAACAAACTCTCCCCCGTGCAGAGGATCTCTTTTCTCGGTATGGAGTTCGAATCGGTCAACCTGATGTCATGCCTCATGCAGGAATGTGCTCAGTCTGTGCTGAACTGCCTGAACTCACTCAAAGGTAGGACAGCGGCCCCACTGAAACATTTTCAGAGGCTCCTGGAGCACGTGGCATCCGCAGCCGCAGTTACGCCGCTTGGATTGCTTCACATGAGACCACTTCAATACTGGCTATACAAAGGAGTCCCGAGAAGGGTGTGGCAACTTGGCACACACCGTGTGACAATCATCCCGGCCTGTCACGAAACATTCAGCCTGTCATCAGACCCTTCGTTTCTACGGGCAGGAGTTTCCATAGAATAATTGTCCAGTCGTGCTGTTGTCTCAACAGATCTCTCTCTCTCCATCACCGGCTGGGGTGCCACATATACTTGGCATGCAGCCTTGGGTGCTTGGATGGGACCCCGAATGCATTGGCACATCAACTACCATGAGTTGCCAGCAGTACGCCTTGTGCTGGGCAGCTTCAAATCGCTGCTACAAGGCAAACACATACTGGGCCGTACGGACAGCAATGTGGCCGCTGCATACATCAGTCACCAAGGAGGTCTATGCTCCCGTCGAATGTCACATCTCCTCCTCTGGACACAGAAGCATCTGAGGTCGCTTTGTGCCATTCATATTCCTGGCGTGCTCAATCATGCAGCCGATGAGCTCTCATGGCAGCTTAAGCTTCCGGGAGAATGGAGACTCCCTCCCCAGGTGGTCCAGCTGATCTGGAGATGGTTCGGAGATGCACATTGGCCCTTTTTGCTGCTCCGGACATGTCCCACTGCCAGTTGTTTAACTCCCTGACCGAGGGGCCCCTCGGCATGTATGCGCTGGCACACAGCTGGCCCGAGGGGCCTACTCACACAGACACTGTGCAAAGTCAGGGAGGACGAGGAGCAGGTCTTGTTAGTTGTGCCCTACTAGCCCAACCAGACCTGGTTTTCAGAACTCATGCTCCTCGCGACAGCCCCTCCCTAGCGTATTCCTTTTAGGCAGACTTGCTTTCATCTGAGATGGGGCACCCTATGGCAGGGCTTGATCTACCTCTAGGTGATCTACCCCTGGTGGGGCGTACGCCTTGAAGTGGAACCTGTTCGTTGAGTGGAGCTCATCACGCAGAGGAGACCCATGGGGACTCCCAATCAGAGCTTTGCTTTTTTTCCTGCAAGAATGGCTGGAGTGAAGGCTCTCTCCCTCCACCCTGAAAGTGTATGTTGCTGCTATTGCCGCATCACTCTGCAGTAGATGGCAAATCTGTGGGAAAGCACGACCTGATCATCAGGCTCCTGAGGGACCTTGTACGCTCTTGGGACCTGTCCTTGGGGCTAACACCCTTGCAGAGTGCACCCTTCAAACCACTGTAATCAGCGGAGCTTATTGACTCCCTATTGACTCCCCCCTAACTAGGCCAGAGCAACCCAGAGACCTTTCATATGTTGTACTGGCCTCTTGGTCAGCCCATATGTGTACTCACCACATGTTACCTCTCTCCAGGCAGGATGTGGTCTCCATAGCATTCCTTTCCGCTTGGAAAAGGCAAGCTTTCCCAGTGTTATCCAATAGTCTCACTGAATGGGTTAGAAGGAACAGCAGTTATTGACCTCTCTGCATAAAAGCCATGTCCCATCTTCTGCCCCAGTAGGTGCTGGGGGATCAGGTGGCTTACACGGAGCACTGGAAGGGGCAGCAATAATGATTCTTTGGTAGGGATCCCAATTTGTCAAGTTAGTTTTGAAGTAACGTTGAACATGACTGATAGGGAAAGTCTAGGCTACTAATGTAACTCCCGTTCCCTGAAGGAGGGGAAAAAAAGACGTTACGTCCCGTCGCCCCAACTGCTGCAACACCACTGAGCGACCGGATCACCAACCTCGGCTGGTCAGCTCAAACCTGAATGTGCGCTGCACGCGCTCTTCCTTCTATACCCACTTCGCGAGGCAGAGTTCACAATGCAAATCTCGCACACCAAAGTGCATTGGCTTGTTTAGTTCCTATGCTGCCTTATGAATTTAAACGTAATTATTTTATCTATGTCTATTTATCTACAAGAACTATACCATTTAAAAGTAAAATCTGTTCAAACCATTTTTTTCTTAGTGTGAAGAACATTTATGTAACGATGCAGCAGACACAAGGGGATCCATTCGCAGCATTTATTAGAGTAGTCAAACAGGCAGGGATCAACCACAGCAAACAGGGCAACAGAGACAAGGCAGAGACAAAACAGATACAAGCAAAGGATCAAGGCAGGCAGAGAGAATCAGAGTCCAGTAAACAGTCCAGGGTCAGGGCAGGCAGAGAAGGGTCAGCAACGAGAAACAATCCACAGGTCAAACACAGGAATCTTTGCAGAGAAGTGGTGTGTGGAAGTGGCTTTTATGTGTGTGTAAATGAATTGCAGGTGTGTGTGTAATCAGTGCAGTGCAGGTGTATGGTGTTTGGTGTAATCAGTCCAGGGAGGTGTATGATGGGAAATGTGGTCCAAGTTAACCCAGGAAGTGCGTGGCTAATCGTGACAGAGCCCCCCCCCCCCCCCCCCCCCCCCTTAAGAGCGGCTTCCAGACGCTCAAAAACACAAGAGTTCAGAAGGGTGGTGAAGCGGAGGTGGTCTTGGGGGAGGGATGGAGGGCCAGGTCCATGCAGGGGAACGGGACCAGGGCATGCAATGGTCCCATCGTGGAGCATGGGTGGACCTGAGTTGTGGAGCGTGGGCGGAGCAGGTTGTCCAGGTGACCAGGGCAGGGCAGGATGTGCAGGCGGCCAGGGCGGGGGCAGGATGTGGAGGCGGCCAGGGCGGGGCAGGATGTGCAGGCGGCCAGGGAGGAGACGACCATTCAGGCGGCCAGGGAGGAGACGACCCTTCGGGTGGCCAGGGCGGTGAAGACCCCTTGGGCGGCCACGGCGGTGAAGACCATGGCGGCCCAGGAACAAGATCAGACACCGACTCAGGAACAGGAACCGGCTCAGGAACTGGTTCGGGAACAGGAACAGACACAGGCTCGGGAACAGGAAGAGACACCGGAATGGTCATCTTGTCCGGAGACACTGGCTCGGCAGAAGTGGCGTGAACAGACACTGGATTGGCAGACGTGACGTGAACAGTCATAGGCTTGGCAGGGCTGATGTGGAGCTCAGGCTCGCCAGGGCTGACGTGGAGTTCAGGCTTGGCAGAGCTGACGTGGAGCTTAGGCTCGGCAGGGCTGACGTGGAGCTCAGGCTCGGCAGGGCTGACGTGGAGCTCTGGTTCTGGGCTGGACGGAACCAGTGGCGAAGGCTCTGGACTCTCTGCTGAGACGCGACGAGGCTCTGGATGCTCTGCTGAGACGTGACCAGGCTCTGGCTGGACAGTCTCGGCGGGACGAGACCCTGAAACGATGGCCCTCTTGGCACCACGTGCAGACATCAGCGAGGAATCTGCCATGCTGGAAACCAGTCCTGGGCGGCCATAGACCGATCCGGTGTCAGGCCTGATGGTTGGTGTGATGTGAACTGACTCAGGCTCGGGGGGTACTGTGAGCTTGCAGGGTTCTTTGGTTCAACTCCTCAACATACTTCTCATTCAGCCGATTCCCCTGCTTGAGACACATGATTTGTATTGCTGTATCCCTGATTGGCATCGCTGCTGGATCTTGGTGTGGCGAAGTCTTCTGTAACGATGCAGCAGACACAAGGGGATCCATTTGCAGCATTTATTAGAGTAGTCAAACAGGCAGGGATCAACAACAGCAAACAGGGCAACGGAG
Source organism: Meda fulgida (assembly GCA_030578275.1). NCBI lineage: Eukaryota > Metazoa > Chordata > Actinopteri > Cypriniformes > Leuciscidae > Meda > Meda fulgida. Next base: position 23,224,963 of record CM060636.1, read on the forward strand.
ACAAGGCAGAGACAAACCAGATACAAGCAAAGGATCAAGGCAGGCAGAGAGAATCAGAGTCCAGTAAACAGTCCAGGGTAAGGGCAGGCAGAGAAGGGTCAGCAACGAGAAACAATACACAGGTCAAACACAGGAATCAAACTCAGGAAGATAACGCTTAGACTTATGAAAATACAATTATTAAACACATTATAGATATGCTTATAAATCGAGAAAAAAACATTTATAGCTGTATTTACAAACTGCTTATTAATGTCTATTAATGCTTTATAAATGATGAATTAACTGTTTACTCATGCTTACTTAATGATTAATAGCGTGCAGTTATTGTAAAATGTTACCTTCATTGTTGCACAGCATTAAGTCTTGAAAAGAGGGAAACCTGTTACTTGTACCAACGCATTCAATGTGCTGTATTACTGACAAAATGTCCTTAAGTCTACACAATGAAACAACAGAATCACAGACTGCTGTGGTTTCTTTGATCTAGAAAATAAATAATTAACCTCATGTCCAAACTAGTAACAGCTCCTTCCTTCATGAAATTGCATTTTCATACATAAGGCCTGAAATGTCTTTAACTCTCTTGCCATATATATAACACATGATGATTTGTTTAAAAAGTCACAAATCAGACTTGTGAATGTGATTGTGTTCCTGTGGTAAGACCATCATATCCAGCAAGGCACCCAATTTATATTTTAATCAAAATCTTAATCTCATGTATAACACATGATCAATGAGCATTAAAGGTGCTCTAAGCGATGTCTCACGTTTTTTAGGCCAAAACGATTTTTGTCACATACAGCAAACATCTCCTCACTATCCGCTGGCTGCCTGTCCCCTGAACACACCGTAAAAAGATGCGGCCTCTGCAGACACCCCATGCTCTACAAACGGCAACAAAAACAAACTGGGCTAACCCGCACCACGAAACATAACAAACTGTTCCAGCCAATAACCGACAAGAAGGATTTGGGGGTGGGGCTTGGGGGGTTAGTGTGTGGATGAGGAGGAGGGAGGGTCGAGCTAGCCTCCGTTTTGTTTGACAATACTTTAAACGTCAACAAGAAGTGACGTCACCCGACATCGCTTAGAGCACCTAAGACATAAGAAAGTAAGAAAGGAAATGCAGTGAAAAATCTACTCAGACATATACTTAATAGATGTATACAACAATTTAAGGTGACACTCTAGATTAGGGTCATATTCTCACTATTAACTAACTATTTACTACAACTTTTTCCTCGATAAACTTCTAATTACTGCTTATTTATAGTTCGGAAGGTAGTTGTTAAGTTTAGGTATTGGGTAGGATTAAGGGATGTAGAATATGATCATGCAGAATGAGGCATTAATATGTGCTTTATAAGTACTAATAAACAGCAAATATCCAAGTAAAATGTGTGCTAACAAGCAACTAGTTAATAGTGAGAATTGGACCCAAACTAAAGTGTTACCCAATTTAAAAAATGTTTTTTAATTTTTTTTATTTGTGAACTGACACAAGACAGCAGCTAAATTCAATGAGTATTTTGGATTTTACTGATGTTTTGGGCCTTGATAAAAGACATACAGTAGTGGTCAAAAGTGATGTCTGGCCGAGGCAAATTGACATGTTCAACCTTTAATAAAATATCATTAAAAATGTGGGTTTCACTTTATTTTGATTGTCCTTTTAACACATTCTGTTGACTATGAGTAACGTTGCACCTATGTCTACTAACTCTCATTATAGTGTTAGTAGATTATTAGTAGACGGGTTAGGGTTAGGGTTAGGGTTAGAATAAGTTGACATGTAGTTGCAAAGTTACTTACAATCAGTAGAATGTCTTTTGGGGAGCATCACAATAAAGTGTTAGCAGATATTAAGCAGACAGTCGACTAATACTCTAATGAGAGTTAGTTGTAGTTGCAAAGTTACTCACCCGAATGTTCAAAAGGGACCATCAAAATAAAGTGTTACCATGTGTTAAAAAATGTGTAAGTATATTATGTATTGTGCTTGTAGTCAGTTGTTATATTTGTGATAATGCAATCAAACATGCCAAATTGTGCGGACACCCTTTTTGGTCAAGCTGTCAGACAAAGAAATTATGGTAAAACTTTACAATAAGGTTCATTAGTTAAAGCTGGAATCCGTAGCTTTTCCTCTTTGTTGCCATCTCTTTTGCATTTTACAACGGGTGAATCTCCAGTTGTCACTGGTGTTTGTCATTTGAACCTTTCTGGATCCGCCATCAAATTGATAAGTTTAATTATCAAGTGCTGTGAGAAAAGGCTATAAATCTCCACCTCCAACATCCTCACATGTAATATAGCCTATAGCCGAGACACCTTCTTTATGTGTACAGATGTGACGTAATGACGCAGAGACAGGAATTAAAAACAGTATTACAAGATTACCGTTTTGAATCGAGCTAAGGCAAGCAGATAGTTTTGAACACTGGTTATGTACTTGCTCAAAAAGTACTTTGGATATTTTTTAACCCAAAAAAGTTACGGAATGCGGCTTTAACATTAATTGAATCATTAGTTAATCTCTGTTAACGTTAGTTTAAAAAATACAGCTGTTCATTAATTGTTCATGTTAGTTCACAGTGCATTAACTAATGTTAACAAATACAACCTTTGATTTTAATAATGTATTAGTAAATGCTGAAATTAATATTAATATTAACTAAGATTAATAAATGCTGTATAAGTATTGTTCATTCTTAGTTCATGTTAACTAAGGTAATTAACTGTTAGCTTGTAAAGATTGTAAAGTGTTTGTTTAAACTTTTTTTTAATTGCATAGTAAAATAAGACCTGTAGCTGTAGTTGCCATAATTAAGGTAAATTAAGGTAAATATTTGATTTACCTCAATCAAGTTTTCCTTCCCTCACAATCTTGTTCTTTTTTTACTCACATTATTTTCATATAATGTGACGGTGACGGTGGATTGATTGATTGATCGATTCGAGAATCTTACAAGAATCTTAGAAATTAGTATTAATCATAGCCAAGGTTTGGTAGGATTAGCTAACATCTTGATTCACCATGATCCATTCAGTTCATTCATCTTGAAATCCCACCAAATCCCAAAGGTGAAAATTGACAGCCCAAATCAAAAGCTAATTCAGACCCTTCTCATTTTCAGTTTGCTTTTTGTGTTGCATTCTGTCGTTGGAGCTTTTGTTTTACCGTGTTTTGTGTGGCACCTATGGGAAAGCTGACCCCACAGATGCAGGTGCCGAAATAATTGATCACTTCTGGCACCTTGTGGCAGAATCACAATGACCTGAGGCTCTAAGTGAGGAAACAGCATCTCGCCACTCGTGCTGCGAGACAAAAGCACAGGTGAAATTTCACACTAGTTACCGCTTAGCTGACTATGTTACCATGCATGCAGCTCCCAGAGGTCCTGCCGCTTGAGTAAACGCTGTTTGGCTGTCACACGTTGACTGTCGCCTCGGTTTACCTTGCGTTTTGTGCGTTTCGTGTTAATTCGGAGGGCAGTGTAGCGTGATGTTACCTTATCAAGATGACGTAGGTAGCCATGTTCAAGCGGAAAGGATGATGACATCATTGTGTTGTTGTTTTTTAGATAAAAAAAATTATAATCAAACAATTCATCAAATGTACTGTACTGTTGCAACCTTAAAAATAGTGTATAATTATACAATTAGTTTGGGTGTGTTTTTAATAACGGTTATTTATTAATTAATTAAATGTAATTAAATTGTATTTGTTTATTTGTTTATTTATTTTTAATTTAGTTTCATAGGTATTTCCAGCTGAATCTGACCAGAACAAACACCACAGCACTCTTCTCACGTCAAATAATTTTTCCATTTGCTCAGCAAGTCGTCTGTTGACACTGTCATTGAGCCTGTGTTTCTCACGTTGCCGGGCAACCATGAAAAAGGACATCCTAACATTTAAATCACACGCAAAACTAAAACCGCAAGAATGTACAACTGCTCCCGCCCACTACTATTAGGTCTGAATGAAGTCTCCTGACGTCAGTCTGTTCTGGAGCAGAAAACAGTAGGCGGACCATCATACCTCCAGCTGTGAGAAACTTCTGTGAAAAAAGCTGTGATTGACACGAAACTCCTTCAATGAGAATGAGTTATTGTATTGCACAACTGCTATAGCTACCCTGTCAAATTAAATCAAATTAATTAATGTGTTTGTTAAATGGTTTAAAAAAGAATTTATCTCACGTTTAAAATACAGCCACAACAGGTTTGGTTAATACTTAATACAGTCTTACTATGAGACAGTCAAAACAATCTGTTGATTGCAAATACTTCATTAATTAAGTCGGTAACTTTATAAGAACTGCACGCTATTAATCATTAGTTAAGCATGAGTAAACAGTTAATTCATCATTTATAAAGCATTAATAGACATTAATAAGTAGTTTATAAATACAGCTGTAACTATACAGCTATACTTCCATTTTTCTTGATTTATAAGCATAACTTAGAAAGTGTAAGTAAATGGAGTAAATTCAGGTACTTATCAAGCATTTAGTAGTGGTCAGTTAACTATTTTGTGAGCTCATCTAAAGTGAGGACTATTCATGCCTTGTAAAGCATTTACAGAGGAGATTTAAAGGCTCATTTATCTTCTAAACAGAAAAATGAAACAAACACAGCCTTTAAATCTCCTTTGTAAATGCTTTACAAGGCATGAATAGTCCTCACTTTAGATGAGCTCAAAAAAAAAGTTAACTGACCACTAATAAATGCTTTATAACTATCTGAATTAACCCTGAATTACAGTATAAATACATGTTAATAAAGCATTTATTAACACTCTAAGTAACTATTGCTATATGTCTGAATAATAAGATGTATGAATGTACATTTAAATAGTTTATTAATCATTTACTTACACTTTCTAAGTAATCTTATGAACCACTGACAACTCTTAAATACCTGGTTTATAAATAATGCAATACTTCATTTAGAAATTATAAATTGACCATTAATAAAATATGAAAATACAATTATTAAACACATTATAGATATGCTTTTAAATCAAGAATAAAGCATTTATAGCTGTATTTATAAACTGCTTATTAATGTCTATTATTGCTTTATAAATTATGAATTAACTGTTTACTAATGCTTAACTAATGATTAAAAGCGTGCAGTTATTATAAAGTGTTACCATTAAGGCTTGTTAATTGTGTGTTACCAGAGTAGAACCATAATCATTTTCCATATTCACACTTAATGCACTGACACTGTTGGATGAGAACTGATCTTAGCTGGACAATTACATCGCAGTTTTTGCAGAAATGCTTTATTTAGTAAATTAACTTATTTAAAGGCCCCCTGAAATCAAAATCAATTTTTTTAGCTTTTAGTATGAAAATGAAATAACTGGTGTGTTCCAAAACAATGACTTAGAAGCCATTCACCATGTCCCGCCTTAGCTTCCTTTTTCAGTGGAAATTACGTCAACGCATCATACAAAGCTGCGCGTTCCAAGGCACTTCAGTGGGCCTTTAATAACTGATGATCTTAACAACGGAACTGAATCAACACTGAACTGACTTCAGCTGAACAATGACACTATTTTCTTTTAGAGCTGCTTTACAGCCGGAATGAACTCTGTTTCATCATTGAATAATTTCCTTGTTATCACTGTAAAGCTGCTTTGAAACAATCTGCGTTGAATAAAGCACTGTAAATAAAGGTGATGTGACTTGACTTGATTGTCTTCATAATATCCATTTACCATTTATAATAAACTTTACTTTCATTATGTCGTTATAAGGGACATTCTTTAAGTGCCATCACTCTACTTAAAGATATAGTTTCTAATACATGAACTAAAGTCAATATTTGGCCTGTATGGTTGCTGTGTGCACAGTAACAAGGAGAAAAGGAGTTTGCGTCATACCTGCTACAATTATGTGTGTTTTAGCAAGACTAGAACACTACACCAACTGGCACCAGACCTGTATGGTTTACTGTTTTATAATGCTTATTGTTCTTATACTGTAATATGAAATCACAAAAATTCTATCACCAGTTCTGATTTGAGGTACCAAGCAAAAAAAAAAACTTTTGATTGATTTCTCAGGTGGAGATCTGGCTGAATGATATACTCTTACTGTAATCGTTTACCTTCAGTCATGATTCATACTTAAACAACAGACCACTCTTTGTTCAGTGGAAAGTCCACATGTCCTGTCAGTTTTCAAGAACTTTCTAGATCCTTTAATTCCAAGTCCCAACAGGAACCAAAAGAAAGTATTTTCATATGGTCATTTTCCTGCACTGCAATTTTCTTAATCAGTATTTGTTTTATTATGAACTGCATGAGATTGTTAGAGAATAGGTCACGTGTGAAATTAACTGTTTTTTGTTATGCATAAACCTTTTTTGTGAAAGGACAATACAAGTCTTAACAACCCTTGTGAAAAAAAAACCTATACCAAAATGTATTTAAAATACATTTATTTCATACTAAGTATACTATAAACCCATTAACATATTTACTGACATATCGCTTAAGACTTACTGATATAAATATTATAATTAAACTTTATTTGGAGTACTTCTTCATTGCACAATGCACATTTCTTAATATTAAGCCTAAACAGTGTTTAATATTATTATTAGTATTAATATGTTTAAAGTGTTCCTACTTATAATAGTTCCACTTTAGCACAATCAGATATACTTAAGAACACATTTAATTGAACTTATAAGCACTTTCTGATAGTTTGTTTCTGGTAGTAGAAGTTCTGGATAACTAAAGTTCATTAAGTACAAAATGAGTTGTTACAGTTAAGACAGTATATCAGTTTACTATACTAAAAGTAGAAGTGGGTATTTATATTAAGTACGTAAATATGTAAATGTATTTGAATAGTCTTTTCTTTTTTAATTCAGATTCTGATTAATTAATTCGGGTCAACACTCATTTTATTACTGTCATTTTGCCATTATTCTAGCTGGCAAAATTCATCTTTTGACATTACATCACAAGAATAATCTTTTTATGGTAACGATGCATTTTTACTGATCGGATATCTATCTGATTTGTTGTGTTCTGGGATAAATGCCCTCGTTGTATGTGTGTAGTCTACATATGATGGTATTTTGACCAGCTGAGAACTCGTGAACAGCTTATAAAAAGAGCTTGAAATGTAAAGGAGTTAAAACAGCGTCAGGAATCTCTCTGTCACACACACAAACGAAGATCTACAGTGAGTGGGCATTCAGTCCTTTTTAGGGTCGCGTCTTCTGACATCATGTCCCGTTTTTGGTTCGTTTACATGTCTTTGGTCCGTGTTGCATTCCTATTTCATTCGAACCGCACCAGAGTTCATTTGGAAGCGGGCTGAAACCCATCTTCTCAGGGTGTGTTCACACTTGGCATGTTTGGTTCGCAAACCGTGGTGAGATTGCTGTTAGTACGGTTCATTTTTCAGTTCAAGTGTGAACTGTCACGATCCACACACGGGAAACAGGGAGATCCAATTGCAGTCAGAATTTATTGGGGAATCCATAATCATACATCCAGTCCAGGCAGGGGTCAAAACCGAAGTAGCAATCCAAAATAAACAAGAACAATACAAACGGGCAAGAAGGCAGTACACAGAAGTGGGGTGATGAAAAACAAGGACTCCGTAACAGACACTAACAAAGACAGGGAATATATACACAACACTAACAAGACTAACACAGAACAGCTGGGAACAATGATTACGGGGAACAGCTGAGTGCAATGAACTGATGAGTGACAGTGACAGACAGAATGCTGGGAATTGAAGTAGAATGTGAAGGACACCGTGAGAACGAGGACCTCTAGTGATAGACAAGGGAACACAACCAGACACCGTGACATGAACACTGCCATCCAAACAAGCAGACGGGAAAGATGGGTCTCGGTTTGCTTCTAAACGAACTTTCGATTCGAATGATATGAACGCAACACAGACCAAAGCATGTAAACGCACCAAAAACGGGACATGTCACAAGATGTGACCCTAAAAAGCACAGAATGCTCAAGCATGCCTGTTTTTTTCTCGTAATAGTCGTGATTTTGCCCGTCACAGTTTAGTATAGGCATCAGAACCTCGTCTCCTCGCAGCAGATCTCTTTGTGTGACGGAGGGATTCCTGCCGCTGTTTTGACTCTTTAACACATTTTATAAGCTATTCACGAGTTCTCAGCAGCAAAATACCATAATATGTAGGCTATACGCACATACAACGAGCGCATTAACCCAGCACACAGCATTGTTTTGGATGTTCGGTAAGTTCCGTCTCAAAATAGGCATTATGTCATAAAAGCCATCCAATCAGGTTGTGAACGTATCCCTATGCCTTTAGGTTTGATATCTTTAAGTTCGGTGTTAAAAATGCCAATTTGAATGCTAAGCGGACCAGGACTAATTTTTTTATTTTTTGGGTGTTCAGGACCAAATAAACCAAGCGAACCGAACTACAAGTGTGAACACACCCTGAGAGGTCTCGGTCTGCTTGTTTGGTGCACACCAGGGTTCGGATGGCAGCGTTCACATTTATTCAAATGAACAGCACTAACAGAGCAATCGCACCAGAGTTCGCTTTAATCTTTTAGTTTTTTTTGTGGAAGTTTGCTGAAGAGACACTCAGCTACTCATGTGCAGTGGGCCATATAGGCTTTCAAGACTTCCTTGAAATCTTAACATGGAGAGTGCAATACAAACCAAACAAGCATGAAGACAATAAACCACACTAATTACAGTTAGAGCTATTGTTATTTTCTGTTGGTGCGATTCAGAACTGGTCTGGATCCAGAGAAATAGAATGTTGTCCAGTTGATGTGGGAGGAAAGACAATGCAGGTGAAAAGGGAAATAAAAGAGCTCTGTAAGACACAGAGTGTGGGAATCTCCTGGCACAACTGTTATTAGTTTATGGAGGAACAATAGAGAGTTGATCCCAGAGCCATCTCTCAGACAGGACTTAAGGTAACCTGACACTGTGGGAGCAAAAAAAAAAAACAGCAAATGCAGACACACACACAGGTTTTCATGTTTTATGGGGACTTTCCGCAGACATAAGGATTTGTATACTGTACAAACTATATATTCTATCCCCTAACCCTAAACCTACCCATCACTGCAAACGTTATGCATTTTTATATTTAAAAAAAAAAAAACTCATTCTACATGATTTATAAGCTGTTTTCATCATGAGGACCTAAAAAGTTGTCCCCATTTAACATAGGGTTTACCAGCACCATGTGTTTTCAAGAAAGTGAATCAGAATCATATACCTACCACTATTTTGATTCGCAAAAAGACACTTTAGATGAGATTGTAACTGATTACTTTCTGATGAAAATATAGTTATCACATCAATCAAAATGACAAACTTCACCTTCCGGTTGTGCTCCATTTTCACTAGCCAACTGTAAAATATAAATATCTATATCTAAATATGTGTTATTTATAGGTATTACAGTGACGGCATTGTAAAACATTTAACTGTTATCCTTTGGTCCTTGCAAAGCAGGTTTTTAGTTTAAGTATCAGAATATTGATCAGGCATGCCATAAAAACATACCATACGGCTACATACAACAGATGGTTACTAGCTGAGCAGGAACAGAACACTATTTTAAAAACCTCAGCAAACAAGGCTGTCGTTATAACAGACGACATACAGTGGGCTGAGATCATGTTGAAAGCATAGGATTCAAAATGTCATTTAAACTTGCTATAATAAAAAAAAGTGAATTGGAAATATTGAAGATTACAGAATATTAACAACATTAATAATATAAGATTATAAAGTTAAAAATATATGCCTCCTTTCAAAAGTTTTGGGGTTGGTAACTTAAATATTTTTGGGGAAAAAGTCTCTTATGCTCCCCAAGGTTGCATTTATTTGATCAAAAATACAGTAAAAACAGTAATATTGTGAAGTATTATTGTGATTTAAAATAACTGTTTTCTATTTTAATACATTCAAAATACAATGTATTCATGTGATTCAAAGTTGAATTTTCAGCATCATTACTCCAGTCTTCATACAGTGGTCACGTGATCCTTCAGAAATCATTCTGATTGCTGCTCATGAAACATTTATTATTATCATCATTTTTGAAAACAGTTGTGCTGCCTGATATTTTTGTGGAAACCGTGATACTTTTTCAGGTTTCTTTGATTAATAGAAGTTCTTGCTGAATAAAATAATTTATTTCTTTAAATCTTACTGACCCAAATGTGTTAATGGTATGTACATATAATGAGTAATGAAAAAAATATTACATTTGAATAATGCAAAATTGAAGCATTAGTTTTCTCACACTTTTACACCCCATATAAAATGAACTTGCTTAGGCTTCAAAAAAGGGTCCTTTGCTAACATAAAAGCAAAAAACACACATTACATCATCCAATATCACAAGTCTACGTTGCTTAAGATATTCGTTTTTGAAACACGTCGACAGTAACGTTTCCTTTTTCTCACGCAAGGTCATTGTGACTTTTGCGTTCTACAAAAGGTGTGTCAACAGTGAATGACTTAAAATTGCATATTTTATTGATAGTACGCACAAATGGTTTAACTCCATGTTCTCTGACCTCATTCCATTGAAACGTCATTCTCTATCTCACCTGAAGGAATTCCAGCATTTCCTGAGCCCATGTATGGCCACTTCCCACTGAATTCCGGTGCTCAGAATTGTGCAACTACACTAGTTGCACAACTACAAGGTACAGGCAACATCCTGCTTGATCTCTAAGACTTTAATGGACACACACATACGTAATTTTGTTATAAACCAAACATTACAGTCTCCTTTAACCTGTTTTTTTTTAAAAGATAATCAAAGTTCAAAAATGATATTATTCAATGTTTAAAACTAAATTTCTTGACTTTTATGTCAAAACAAATGCTTTCAAGCGTTACAACAGCTCACATTGTTCGCAGTGTATTTGTGAAGTTTTGTCTTCTGCACTATTGTGATTTTGCCCGTTTATCCAGGTGTCTCTTTTCAGAGCTGCAAATTTTGTGAAAACTTGTCTGTGTTCTTAATGAAGACTTTTTGATGAAATCTGAGAGATTTCTGTCCCTCTATTGACAGTCCAACTACCACTTTGACATTTAAAAAAAAAATTCATAAAGAGATCGTAAAATAAATCCATACCAATTGAGCGGTTTAGTCCTAAATTTTCTGAAAACACGCTCACTTTATATGGGGAAAAAATTAAATGTGGGCTTTTATTCACATATAAACATTTTATGATCAGTGAACATAGAAGACATATATCAACCGTACTTTTTAAAAAAAGGAAAAGTTGCCAGCCACTGCCAGCATTTTTGCATTATTTTTAACAGAATATTTTCTTGCATGAATATCTGAACATTAACTGTAAAAAAAAACAAAAAAAAAACTTGCATCCCGTATAAATAAAGTTTAAAATGGCTTAACTTATTTTGATGAGTTGAAGTAATGTAAAACATTATGTTGTCATATGATTTATGAATCATTTTTACAGTGTACAATACATCTAAAGAAAGAACTGAGCCTCTGCTTTTAAACAAAAAACAATATTTTATTCTAACTTTGTGCATTCCTTTTTATCAACACTTGAATGAGGGTTATGAATTCTATATCACCCTGTGTTTGTTTCCTTTTTCTGTTTAGAAGCTAACTGAGCCTTTTAATCTCCTTTGTAAAAGCTTTACGAGGCATAAATAGTCCTCACTTTAGATGAGCTCACAAAAATAGTTTACTGACAACTACTAAACTACCTGAATTAATCATGAATTACTGTAGGAATACATGTTAATAAAGCATTTATTAACACACTGAGTAACTATTACTATGTCTAAATAATAAGATGTATAAATGTACTTTTAAATCGTTTATTAATCATTTTCTTACACTTTATAAATTATCTTGAATCATTTTCTTACACTTTATAAATTATCTAAATGATCGCTGACAGCTCCTAAATAACTGGTTTGTAAATAATGTAATAATTTAGAAATGATAAATTGATCACTAATAAAGTATGAAAATACAATTATTAAACACATTATAGATATTCTTATGAATCAAGAATAAAACATTTATAGCTGTATTTATAAACTGATTATTAATGTCTATTTTTGTTGGCACAATACTTTATAAATGATGAATTAACTATTTACTTATGCTTAACTAATGATTCATAGCATGCAGTTATTATAAAGTGTTACCAACATTTTGAACAAATAGCTGAGAATTTTTTTTTTATTATTATTATTTTTCAAAGACTATTATAACTGCATAAGCAAATCTCCTGTGGCTTGTTTCTGCTTCTTCTTCACCTGTGTTTTGATCCAGATATTCTGTACTCTTTCATATCTCCCCCACGTACAACAGTGGAAACATGGATTGACGGAAAATTAAAAGAGGGTCAATGAAAGAGTTAATTATGTTCTCAAAACGTCAGCACAAAAACATAATTTATAGATTGTTTGTGAAACGTTTTTTCCTGATACGTTTTGATCGGATGTTCGCCTAATGTTTTTTAAAATATTGCTACTTGTTTCAGAACATTTAGAGAACATTCAAAAGTAATGTTCCCATTATGTTTGAAGAAGGATAAAATGGAATGTTCCCATAGCGTTCATAACGTTCATAACGTTTTTAAAACATTCAGAGAACATTCTGAAATAACGTTTTCAAAACTGGGAATGGTTCCAAGAACATATAGTTCACAGATGTGCTGTTAGCTTTCATGTTAGCATGTTTGGCTCTAAATCCGGTCACTTATGACCTTTAAAGCCAAAAGCAATAGGAAGTCATATTTTAAATTTGTATATGCATGTATATATATATATATATATATATGTATGTATATATGTATATAACTCATATGAGACGACATGAAAGAGAGAGAAAGAGCCATACAGCTTATGTGCTGATAATTTCTCTAAATGCTCTTAGCAGACAGCACAATAACTCAACAGTGAGTTATAGAGTACTGTGATGTTTTTGTTTTGTTTTGTTTTTTACATATGAGCATTGTGTTTTAGAAAGTGGCCATAGTTTGTATTCAATGGAAAACAAACCCAAAAAAAATTCACCTTTTGTCACACTACTCATTCTGTCATTTCACAATGAGAGTCTAGGCGTGTACACGGTTGGTTGGCGCTGCACGGTTTGCTTAGATCAATGCTGATTCTTACCGTATTGAAAAGTACACATTTTAGCTGCAGAGCTGTAATAGCGGAGAACAATCAGGGCCTATTCAGGGCTGAAGGACACCCTCCCTCAGTCAACATTTGGCTCTCAAATCCATAGCCGGCACTGGCTCTCTGGCCCCCGGAATGCATCAGTTACTTTCAATGCTCAGATATTCATTTACAGAGTTGTTGTGTGGCCACTTTAAGCTGTTCACTGTGAAAGTACTGAGAAATGTTTTCCAACAGTGAAATACAAGATGCCAAATGTTAGCATATCTGTCATACTGTCTGACACGGCGATTGAACAATGAAGCAAAATGGCATCGAAACACAGCATGAGTGGATACGTGTGTTTTGCCCCATAGCACACGTGTTCAGGAGTGTGTGCGAGAGCTGCTGCTGTAATTTGACCTCAGGAAGGTGAGCAGTTGCAGGCAGAGCGCTAGTAACCACACACTGAAACTCCCCGCAATCCATCAATCAATTGCCCATGCAAATCTGATACGAACCAGGCAAAGACAGGTCTGTTGATTACACAAGCGCACATGCCGCTCTCAAGGTGCTCAGGTGAGATCCTTTAATAATTAGAGTACTTAATTCTGCATAAGTACACATCCAGTCTCCCAGTGATTCTTTTTACAAATGTTGTCAAGGCACTGTCACTCTTAGAAGAAAAGGGTTCTATGTAGAACCTTAAAGGATTTGTTAGATGCTCTATCTATCTATCTATCTATCTATCTATCTATCTATCTATCTATCTATCTATCTATCTATCTATCTATCTATCTATCTATCTATCTATCTATCTATCTATCTATCTATCTATCTATCTATCTATCTGTCTGTCTGTCTGTCTGTCTGTCTGTCTGTCTGTCTGTCTGTTTGTCTGTCTGTCTGTCTGTCTGTCTGTCTTGATTAACTTCTCAAACAATTATCATAAATTACAATACATTTTGAAGGTATATGAATATCTATTCATTTTGATTCATTTCAATTCTACTTTTATAAAATGTATACAAGATGTAATCTAAGTCTCAGGTGTCCCCAGAATGTGTCTGTGAAGTTTCAGCTCAAAATACCCCACAGATCATTTATACTAGGTTGTAAATTACCATTTTTGAGTGGAAGGAAAAACATGCTGTTTTCGTGCATGTATCTTTAAATGCAAATGAGTTGCTTCTCCCCACTCTACTTTCCAGAATAGCGAGGAGCCTTTACATCTGGTGCATCAGATACTCCGCCAAAAACTAAAACATCTGTTTGGTTTTGATTATCATCTCCAGTTGCAGTTCTTCATCATCATGAACGTTTATTATCTGCATGTGTTTTAAAGCCATATCAGTCTAAACTTCTGATATATGGTTTTCCAAAGCTATCTCACGACCAATTCATACGAATTCATATGAGTGATTAAGGTGGCTAATTCGTATGGTTTGTCTAAACCCACGTGATGGGTAAGTTTAGGGGTGGAGTCAGGGGTAGGTCATTAGTACAAATTGAGCAACTCATAAAATATGTACGATTTAGCAAAAATCGTACGAATTCATACGAGTGAGGTCGTATGAATTCATACGAATTAGTCACCTCGTAAAATTAGCTCTGAAAGCTGGATGTCAGACGTCACATCCCGTGAGAATTAAACTAAGCTCTCTTTCACGTCTTACTGCACTTAAACTCTCAAATACACACAAGGTTATGTCAAAAACACACAAAGTTCACATAAACACAGTCGGTCATGTCTGTGAACGTAAACAGCAAGTAAAGAAATCACATGTGTATATTAGATCTGTGTATTAAAGTGATAGCAGTGTAATATACAGTACCTATTGCTATATATGCTGTTAATATGAATCAAACAACAAAAGAAAACAGAAAATAACTCACGGCTCTTGATTGTATAACTTTAGTAGCTTTAATAAGAATACAGTTCTTACTCGAATGCTGCTGTTAAATGCTCTGGCGAGGAGATAAACATGGCAGACTGTGTACAGCTCGATCAGGGGAGGAGTCTATGCAAATGAGGCAGTCGTCATCAGTCGTGGGCGGGGCCTAGGCATGTGTGATGTCACATTGCTAGAATCTCCGAACTGCTTGTTTTGAGACACTGCTTATGATGTATAGGGATTAAAAAAAGAGCTGTGGGTGGATTTTTACCATTATAGGGTGGTTGTGTGCACACACTGCCGACACACATTAATATTCAAACACCATGTAAAAGTGAATTTTGCATAATAGGTCCCCTTTAAATTGGAACTGCATCCTGTTTATTACCCCAAATTCAATTTCCATTCAAATTCAAGAACCAGAGAAATACTAATCACGCACATTAAGTAGCCTACTCTATATATATACTGTATATACCTTCTTCTCCGAATATAAGTTCAGAATGCTCTGGAATGTTTGAAGTGATGTAAGATTGATGGACGCGGAATACTTTATGTTCTGAACTGGGAGGTGTTGACTCCTAACAACCATCATTTTGCTGCAAATCATTATAATTAAAGTCTATCACAGCCTGTACTGTCACCAAGGTCGTTCCTTTCCTCACTTTGTATGCCCATAACATCCATGAACAAAGAACATTCAAATAAAACAAAGAGTCTTTCATTTTTAAGAAGCAGAGGTTTGTTGTAGCACTCGTGTGTTCTCTTAACAAGATTTTAATAAAATTAAGCATTATTATGCCTTTTACATTTTAACATGTATATTATATATTATGCACATTACACAACGCATTGTGGGTTTTGGCATTCTTAACTAAGCTCAGTGAATCTTTCCATGATATAGCCTAACATTAGTAAGGTAGCAACCCAATTTAAACCCATGAACAGGTGTTTTCACCTTGTCTGACCTTTCTCACAGCGGCAGTTCTCTCCGAATTGGCCCTAAACAATAACACCTGCAGTGGCCACATATGTTTTTGACCCCGTCTGTCCTCAGGCTCTTTGATAAAACAGGAGGAATGCAGATGATCCAGTTTCCGCCCCATCACTTTTTCTCATCCTCCGTCCACGTTGCTGTGTTAAGTCTAGAAAATTCATCGAGCAATGGAATGGCTGCTCTAAATCTTACATCAAATAAATAATTAAAACTTGTTGGTTTGGTGCTTCCTGTGAGGTATCTGGTGGAAAAAGATTCATGTTCAGATGTGTTTGAGCTCGAGATATGCTTCAGACAAAACAATAACAGCTTAACAGGTGAAGTGGGATTTACAGAGTTTCACTTGTAATAAATGGGCATGTTACTATACACTAATGCCTTATGTAATGTCTGTGTGGGTTCCACACAACACAAGAGCTATGGAATTATGTTGTTATAATGATTGAGAGAGCCAGACATTGTAGACTGAGACTGTGGCATATAAAAGCACAATAGTTTGTTTCACAAACTAAACAGGGTTCCCTCAAATACAATAGTTTATAATATAGATAGATGTAATGAGGGGGGGGGGGGGGGGGGGGGGACTGTTCACAATATGATAGCATCGTTGTCATTTTCTTGATAAAGCCTCCATGTTATACACCTCTCAGGTGAACCACGCCCTTCTGCACTGTGATTGGAGAATGTGCTCTTTCCTTCGCTCTGAATGGCTGAGGCAGCTGTCACTCATGTTCTACGTGTTCTCAGTGTGATACTTTACAACAGGTAAGGCTACCTGAGGGACACAGGGAGGGTTTTTGGATACACCGCGCGTCTGGATGTACCGACAAGGACGTTTATAATAACCCCGTAGGCCTATATGTTTATTCGTAATTGAGAATAAGTTTTTAATATAATATTCGTCATTTGCATATAGAAATGGCAAGTGTAGGACTGGTCGTTAGCGCTCCGAATACAGAAGAGAGAGCCGTTTTCACGCAGCTTAAACCCGTGCGAATGTGTGGCGCGGATGGGCCGGAGGACTCGTCCGTCTTTGAGGACGTCAAACCCGCGGTTAGAATCGCAACAAACGCTGTTGAAATGGCTCAGGTATGACAGGCGCTCTGTGGTTTCAAGATTTTCAGTATATCAATATATAAACATCCTAGTAAAGATATAGCGGATGCAGTGTAAAAAAGAAAGCACCTGGTCAGTAATAGAAAATACTCTTTATGAAAGGCTTCCTGCAATGCAAGTATTTGGTTAATTTTATATATATATATATGTATGTAATGAAACATTGTTGATAAAATATTGAATATATTACAGGCATCTTTTTGAGGCTGTGTAATCTGTGTTCTCGTTGCAGTGTGCATGTTAAATCCTCACATAAGAGGCCACTAAATTACTGTTTATTTGTCTCGCATTGCTTTTACATTTATTCGTTTTGCATAAATTGTTTATTTTACCTAAAAACACATCTCTCTTTAAATTTGCTTCTAGGTTTTGCAATAAACATTGATGTCATATTATTCTCATAAATGGTGTAGCTTATACTTGACTGTTATTTGGCTTAAATATAATATACTTGATGATGAATATATTATTCCAGATAAATGGGAGCTCAACCTTTGCAAGGGCACTATGACATTAATACTTAACTTGCTAGTAAATGCACAAATTTGGCCCTTAACACAACCTTCTTTATAAGAGTGAAATCTAAGTATTGGAGAGTGTATTGAAAAGCAAATTAAATAATCAAAATAGAAACATGTACCTTCATGTTTAGGTACAAGAATACACAAATGCTCGGCAACTTATTTGAAGTTATGTATAAAATCATGGTGACAATTTAACACCGGGACAGAGATAGTGAGAAGTTTAATGTATTAGTTTCCCCACAGAGAAAATTCAGATTAATCCACAAGTTCATAGTTCATTTCAGATTTCTGTTTCTCTATAGTTTGCTCTTTGGCTTTGGTCATGGCCATACGTTTACACATTTCTGTGATGTTGTATTTTCTGTTTTGATGATCGTATTCGGAGTCCACTTAGAACATGGTTGGGTCTGAATGGCAAACTGAATGTGCTCTGTTGGATCATATGGGTTACTAACTAGTACACCAGTGTTTATGACTGGTTTAGCCAACGGCTGATGACCTCGTTGCACTCGTTCAGCAAGAGCTGAAATTGCCACAGGGCTCAGGTTGTCAGCTTCACTGAAGGAAACCGCCTGGGCCTTCGCATTGGCCTTGTTAGCTTGTTGACGCCTGTATTGTGTTGGTGATGAGAAGCAAATGCTGACCTTGTGTGCTTTCAAGAATTTAAGTAATTGTTAAGTAATTGAAAAAAGTACCTGCTATTAAAGGAGTCATAATTACCCATAAGCATAGTCTAAATTCAATACAATTGCTTAAATAATCCTAAAAATAATCCTTTTAAGTTAAGATTATCTTAATTACTGATTGATTTTTCACATCTAATCAAAAGATCTGTCCATCTCTGAGTGATACGTCCATCCGCAGCTCTCTTGCAGTAATTTACTTTAATTTTCAGTCTGGTTTCTTCACAGCATTTAACAAATCCAAAAGTCACTTGTCATATTCACTGCTGTGAAGAGCAGTCAAGATGGTTCCTTCACTATTCAATGGCCTGAAAAGCCAAAACAACTGTTATCTATTTCCCCCAAAGCCATAAAACATCATTTTCGTCTCAAAGGTTTTGTTTTCTCTGCCCTCGAATGATTTGTGCTGTTATGGCTCTAGTAAACAGACAAGAAGCCTATCAGTTCTGGTTTATTGGGATCTGTGGAAATCTCCATCTTTTTGAATTCCTTTTGGGCCATAAAAGGCAATTATTTCAAAGGGAAAGACCTTTTGTGTTGTAATTTGGAAAAAGGTCTTTGGGCTAACCGGCTTCTTGGACCCTGAAATAGGCTGGGAAACTTTGAGAACGACACATACTGGGGTGCGTTTCCCAAAAACTTTGGCCAACTATGATCGCAATTTCCATTGAACTTTATTGGTAATGACGGAACTTGCGACCATAGTTGGCTTTGGTAAACGCACCCCTGTCCAGGTTTATGAGGCTTCTGAGCCTTTTGTGTGAGTGTGTTTTTGATCTACGCAGTAAAATGTTGTTTTGGGCCCCATTGACTCTCATTGTATGGACAAAGCTTTCTTCACAGTGTGTGTGTGTGTGTGTGTGTGTGTGTGTGTGTGTGTGTGTGTGTGTGTGTGTGTGTGTGTGTGTGTGTGTGTGTGTGTGTCATAAGTCACAACTTTGGAACAGCATGTGGGTGAGAGAACTGATAACACATTTTTTCTTCTTGGGTGAATCCCTTTGAGAGCGAATGAGGATTTTTCAAGAAAGTGAGCCATATTTTTAAAGAACGTTGATACTGAGCAGCAAGAAAACCTCCATCTTATTTATCTCAAAGATAATTTTTATGCCTAACTAGGCCCCCAGTCGTTATCGGTCCCTAAAATACATAACTGTGCAGTTGTAAATGTTCTCCAATCATTAACTCAGTTCTTGGGCAATGGTTCAGCTGCTGTTCATTCTCCTCACACATACCCAGTGAACAGAACCGGGTCTCCAAGGCCAATGGAGGCCATGGCCAAGTGCACTTGCCTCTCTGCCAGTGCCACCACAACACAAGGCCCGTTTGTGCCCAGGACTAAGAGCAGGGGCAGTACGCTTGCCAGATCTAGAGATAAAGCGAAAGCTATTTTCCATTATTTACCTGGGTTTTAACTTTCCAAAGCTGGCCTGATGGGGATGAAGGTGGAATTGTTGAGGTTAACACTGAGAGTAGTACAATCGTCTGCCATAAATGGCTCATCCCCAGCTACGTGAAAAGCTGCAGAAGCGTCAGCGTTCATTGTACATTCCCAGAGAGTACATGACCTCACACGTTAGGGTATAAGTGACCTGAAAGGATGAAGATATTTGTGCATGAAACCACATCAGTGGGTTGCCAAGGAAATGCGTTTTGACAATAGATGCCTTATTGTTGACATAGCTGCCACTTCAGACAGCAGGACATTGCAGTGCTTTTGAAATGTTTATTGTCTAATATAATGCAGTGAGGACAACAATAAAGGTGGCTGTGTATTTAATGTGGGGTCCAAATGTCTGTGATCACATTAATAGAATTAAAAAGAAAACTATTAGTTTAGCATAATCTTGTATTGTTAACAAAACGTCTTTATTATATATATATATATATATATATATATATATATATATATATATATATATATATATATAAATGAAATATCAACTGATTTGATTGAACTTTTTTGAGTTATCACAATTTGAGATCTTGTCATATTTTCTTTGATAACTTTGAGTACACACACAAATATATATACTTAAATCAAAATGATATTGATAAGATAAAACTTCATGATATCGAGAAAAAAAATCTTGATGGTTAGACGCACCACATCGAAGTTTAGAGTTATTGAAATCTTGAAAATGATGTACTCGTTTTTGAAAACCATATGAAACTAACATGACTACAAAGAGTTATGTTTCAAAGAACTTGAAGCTTGAGTGCTGCTGTCCTTAAAGCAAAAAGATGACATAAATAATCATTCTGAAATGTATTCTTTTTTTCGTATATAAAATAATATAAATATAATTTGTTATGAAACAAGTGTATTAGAGAAATATGAAAAATAGAAGCATTCCTCACTAGTGGTCTTTATTTTGGTTACACGCTGCATACACTATGGACTGCATAAACCTGGAACGTTTTGTTCAAGACAGGCATTTACATTGTTCAGGTTTTTGCATGTGCTAACCATTTCATCATCGCACATTTGACTTGTCAATTGACTGGTTTGGTAAATCTTTATATTCGCAAAAATGCTTCTTTATCAGTCTCAGGGGTTTACATCACCGTTGCACCTGAATGGATCTCCAGGGTGCACTCGTTTTTTAGAGTTCTATTTTTGTACATTGTTTGTGCCCATACCTCCTCTTGCTATCACATGTCACTGTTTTGGTTTTGCTTTGTGTTCTATAGTCCTTCATGGCCCGCCACACCTATGGGGTTTCTGTTGACTCTGAGCTGCATTAGAGCACTATGCACGGTTAAAGCAGGGAATGATCTCCCACTGCTTGTGCCAGGCACTGTGAACACAAATCAACTTCATCTAGTGTGAAAGACAATACATAGTATATTCTAGCCAAATCTCTTCGCTCAAAACAATCTTTTTGAACAGCTGCGGTGAAGTGAAAGGAGTAAAATGGCTTGGTAAATTCAGTTACCAAGACACACACAAAGATATCTACCAGACTGCATGCAAACAAGTAAATAGAAATTACATTCAATAAATCAATAAATTTGATTGCACTCAAAAAATACGATTTTAATAAAATATTCATTTGAAGCGTAAAAAGTTTATTACTATTATAAAAAAAATATTATTATTACTAATACTTAATATTATCACTTTTATTATGTGCAAATCTTTTGACGTAACAGAGTTTTATTGGCATACTCTTTAAAATAAAGGTTCCAAAGGAGGTTTTCGTGTTCCCCAAAGAACCTTTCAGTGAGCAGTTCTCAAATAACCTTTTTTTTCTCAGTGTGAAGAACATTTTAATATATAAAGAACCTTTTTTCCACTATAAAACACCTTTTGTGCAATGTTAAAAGTTCTTCATGGAACCACAGATGCCAATAAAGTAGCCTATCTTTATTTCTAATAGTGTACTGTATCATAATCATTTTCTGTTCATTTCAGACACGGATGGAGATGGATAAATATTTGCCCCAGAGCGGCCCGGTGTTTACCTTAAACATGATGGATAAGAAGTACCGTCGGGAAAGTGCCTCAGTGGTGGATGAGTATTTTTCAGATGAGAAGCCTGCCCCTTACAGTCTCAACATCAACGTTATCCTGCCCAATACCACACATCTTCGCACTGGCCTTTACCGCCCAAATAAACCTCTGGTGCAACAGATCAAAACCGAGCCTGGCGTGGACGAACCTTGTGGCATTCAGGCGCTCCCCGAATTCACCTCCGTCTTCAGTGTGCCCCAGACGGTCAACAGCCTCTTCATCAAACCCGACATGTCTGTCGCAGACGAGCTCCACATCGGCCCTCAGCAGCCGTCAGTCTACCAGATGCCCGTCAGCAGCAGCAGCGATCTCACCACAATGACCTTCTCCCCGAGTCAATCCATAAACGGGATCAGCTCGTCCGGCAGGACCATGCTCAACCTGAACACTGTGGCCTTGACAGCGCCATCTGGTGAATTTGTAATGCCCGAGCCTTTCTTCACTTCACCCCAGCCGCACAGTTTGCCTCCATCGCCTCCCAACTCCCAGCCCAGCAGTCCAGAGAACCAGGCAGATCTCATTACCTCCCATCCCCCACCGTACCAGGGTAGAATGGGAATGAAGGCTGGACAGATGACCCATCACTCCATGCTAATGGCCCACGGTCAGGGCATCCTCACGGGCCCCAGATACAACCGACGGAACAACCCTGAGCTGGAGAAGAGAAGAATTCACCATTGTGACTTCCCAGGTTAGTGTGCCTTTCCAGTAAATAGTTTGGATTACATGATGTGCCATGCCTTCCTGAAGATGAGCAGAGATTATCAGGGACTTTTGTGAACTAACATTTGGGCAATTTTCTCTGTACCAGGATGCACTAAAGTTTACACAAAGAGCTCTCACTTGAAAGCACACCAAAGGACTCATACAGGTAAGAAACCAAACACAGACACCCAAAAAATGAAAATTATGCAATTATTTATTCACCCACATGTCGTTTCAATGGCATATGATTTCCTTTTAACTCCGTGGAACACAGAGAAAGGAGATATTGAAGATAATTTCCATCCAATTACAGTTTATGGAGACTGAGGATTTTCAAGCTTCATAAACAATGCAAAAGCAATTTAAAAGTATCCCTCAAGTATTCTGAAGTATACAATTGCTTTGTGTGAGGAACAAACAAAATGTAAGTCGTAATCTTGACATCCGCCCTTGTCAATTTTCCTCAGTCGGAGTGAATCCAATCTAAGATTCCGAAAGTTTTGTTTATATGAACCTTAAACATTTCAATCCCATTCTTATATTACATGTGCATTACATTATTCTGAAAAAAATGTCAGTCAAAAAGTGTCCAGTCAGTGCGCTCAGAACCTGAGCTACTGCAAGCATAATCGTCATTTTTGCCTTGATGACAAATGTAAAAAGAAAGCTGACATATGTCCGAAGAACAATCTAATATTTAGTAAATATATTCAGTCTCCTCCACTGACAAGTTCATGAACATACAGACATAAACAATGCAAGCATACGCATCACAACATTGAGGATGTGTGCAAGATGTTTTTGAATGTAATTGAGAAAAAAGTTGGATTCAAAGGTGCAGTAAGGGATTTCTGAGACACACTGTTGAAAGTGGATCAGCCCGAGTACCATAACAAACTTGTAGCCAGTCAGCAGAAGGGGGCGTGTCCATTCAATATGGGGGGAGGAGAGAGAGTGAGCCAATCAGCAGGAAGCGTTGTGTCCACTTATGAGAGATTGAGCAAGAGGGAGATTTGAAGAAAGACTGTTGAAAGAGAGTTGGCTGAGAGACATTACAAAAGAGAAAAGCAGAGGAATATCACTGGAAAACGAAGAGTTCTGATCAGGTAAGAACTTTAGGATCCGTGTTAATAATAGAAAAGCTTTCAAGCGCTGGAGAGACCTCAGCGGGAAGGCCTGAAAACGGACGCCGAGGTTGTGTTGTTTCTGCTCCATTTGTGAGTAGCATTGGTTTTGAGTGTGTGCGACTTGTGTACTCTGTTAATTTGTTGTTCTTTCTTAGCGTTCATTCATCATCTTCGCTTAATTTTTCGCAAAGCATTATTTTGCTTTGCTTTTGCTATGATAAAGACACAAACTCTTGCATTGTGAGTTTTATGCACTTTGGGGGCGGAACAATGAAGGGAGGGGGAGTGTTTGTTTGGATTGATTTCATATATGGACAGTGTTCAGCAATGCTTCTTAGAAATTGCTTTCTGCACCTTTAAGCATTTAAATGCTTATATTTTCCCTATTGATCAGATTTTTTCAGGTCTACACCATCTCTTTTAATCGAATCAAGATTCAAGCTCAATCGGATCGATTGAGTCACTTACATAAAGGCTTTTCAGTCCGGTTTAGCCATCAGTCTGATAATAAACAGATTATTTGGACCCATGAAAACTGGTGATGCAGTTGCATTGGTTAAAAGCTCACTGGAAGGGAAGTTTACCAGTGCCTTACATTTGGTCTTTTTCTCAAACAAAGCAGTCATATTGCCTTCAGAAGACTTGGAATATTACTATTACTAGAGACTCATAGTTCTTTTGAATCATCTTTTTGATACTTTTATTCGTTGTAACTGCATGTTAAAGAACGACAGATCCATTATTCAAAACTTCTTATTCTTGTGTTCCACAGAAGAAAGTCATACAGGTTTGGAATAACATCAGGGCGGTTGACTATTCTTCTAAAGTTAGAAGCAGTTGTTACTGCTTGACCAGATGCAATGTACCATCAACACAAAAGCTACAAATACAGCAACAGCTTGCAGAGAAGATAACAGCATAAGGACAAGCGATGTAGAAAGACAGAGAACAGGGTGGAGGGAGAGATTAATAGACTCTCTTTTCATGCTTTTATACACATTGTGTCTGCATGCCTGTACAAGCCCTGCATGCTTTCCCGAGGGGAGAATCGGCAAGTGGCGGAGGAAAAACCTGTTCCTCCTGCTTTTTCTGTCTGTGTTTTCTTCAGGGGGGGGGGGGGGGGGGGGGGGGGGGATAGAGGAGTGAGTCGCCGGGAGAAAAGAACTTGGCAGTTTCAGTGTGTTCAACTCTGTGTAAGATGAAACCCACTGCAATCCCAGCACACTTTAGAATTAAATCTTCCCTCCCAACACCAATGGGAGCAATTTTTTTAAACACGCTGTTAAGTTCATAAAAGCACCTTTTCCGCCTAGTTACCTCTTTTTTTTCTTCTATTTCGGGGTGGTCACCGTGAATGCAGAGGGATTCCCTGTAGCCTGAGGTATCATTATTGCTGTACTCTGACTCACTGGTGCCCTAGAGGTATCTTCATAACTCGCGTTTAAGCTTATACGAATGTTCCCATGTGGTACATTAGGAAATCGAGTATTAGCATAGATGAAACTAAAGCACTTGTGAGATTGCACAAGATATTGTGCCTTACTACGTATTTTACTACAGTTAAGAGTCAATCCTTGGCATGATTCAAATGAGTGCCTAAAACTACCTTAATTGTGGTAAAAACATGACCTTGTGTGGTTTATTGCATTATTTTGGCGAAAAAAATCATTGAATATGTCGCATCTTACTGCTTTTTTTCATAGACCATGAAGAATTCAATATTTAAAAATGTGTTTTGATATTTTTTATTTTTTAATACTTAATTCCACTAAATGTACCACAAAAACAAGCCTCGAGTGGCTTTATGCATTATTATAAAATACAACGTTTAATAAATAGCTAAATAAATTCTAATAATTTGGCCTGTCAAAAAAATATATGATTTAAAAAATATCAAATAATTACACGATTAATAATCACAGTAAATTAACCGGTTATTCGTAAATATTTGCTGAGAAAAGCCCCTAAATGAAGGTAATTTAAGAGAAAAATGCATTTTAAGATTTTTAATAAAATCTAAACTGACTGACACGTTAATTTTACAGCCCAAATAATAAAAATCGAAAGAAGAGTTGAATCAAATAGCCTGTAGTCTGTAAACGGTTCCCCAGCAGCACAAGAGTTGGAGTTATAGAATGTAGAGTAATATAGTTGGAGTCATAACTATTTATCTATTTAATAGTATTTTCACATTATTTTCAAATGGAATATTACATTAACCTTTTAGCACTGCTCAACCTGACATTTAATTGTCGAACTGCCGTGATACAACAACCAACATGTTAAAATATTGCTAGATTCACTTTGAACATTATGCAAGAAGCGACATAATATAATTTTGAGAAAATGTTCGTCTGGGTTGTTTAACCCTCTGTCCATCAGCATGGTATGTTTGTGTTGTTCACGTCAGGTCATCATTCCTCAGGTGGACATGGTGTGGAGTTGTATTTCAAAAGATGTCGGGGGTTGGGAAAGATCCCGCCGCACTGAAAGCTGTCAAACAACAGTTAAGAGCTCTAGAACATTCTGTGCTGACATATGAAAGTGAAAACAGGCCTATAACACTGGTAATTTTAATGTCTTCAGGAATGATGTGTTCTTTTCATAAGATAAAAAAAAAACTATGTCAGGATGTACTAGATGTGCTCTGACTAAGCAATTAAATACAAGCCTACAAAACTTGTTGTTAACTTTGTAACCTAAGTAGTAATTTAAGCAGTTAGCTTGGGTTATGCTAACGGCTCTTCCAAAAAAAAAAAAAAAACCTTTGCCAGTATGGTGGAGCATATCTAAACATGCTTCACAGGAATTATACTGAATATATTCTAGCAGCCTTATCCTGTATAAAGTTCTAGCTTAACAGCTTTCACAATGCAAAACTTTCACAGGGGTAGTTTACACGAAACCGTTTTTAACTTTAACGTTAAAAACCTTGTGTTTTGGCCATTCATTTACACGACAACAGCGTTTTGGGGTCTGAGAACGCGACTTTTGAAACCGGGTTTCGAAGTACACGTTTTTGAAATGATACAGTGTAAACAAAAGCGCAAATCTGTGAAAACTGAAGTCATGCGCATGCGTATTACGTGTTCAGTCTATATGCAGGTAGTGTTTATTTACAAAGTGACGTCGCCAACTATTGGCATGGTAGAATAATACAGCGTTTTTAGTCATTTTCACGAATCCGTGTAACGGTGATTGTTTTGGCGGCGTTGTACGCGAAAAGCTTTTCTGTTTTCAGTACATCGTTCTGGAGTAACTTGTGTACTATAATTACTTTGAGGGTAATTGGTGCGTTTGTGAAAGCCTGTATTATCTTAGTAATGAAACTTGTTGCCCACCTTCCTCAAACAGAAGCCACTGATAAACACCTTACTATGGTGATATTATGGCAAATCCCTGTGAGTTGTGGAGGTTATATGCGATAATGATAGTGTTGTAATACTTTAAGTGAATCCGAATTAATGCTAAAATTAGCATTTTTTTATGTCGATTTACATGGTTAGCAATATTCTAACCTCCACATTTGTATGTCTTTATAATGGTTGTGTGTGCGCAGTAAAATGCTTTAGCGATAACAAATTAGCCGTTGCACAACCTCCAAGCTAACCAAATAATATCTCTGTTGTTTGAGCTTGTTGGCCCTTAAACACAGATTCCACAAGCTGAAGTGTTTGATAGGGCACATTACCTTGTTCAAGACCCTGAGCTATTGGAGTCTTTTGTCAGAAGGACATTTGTTCATCTCCTTTTGAATTCTGGTTTCATGTTTAGAAAAAGAGGAGGGATGAGTGCTAAGCTTAAAGAGCTTTCAGCGCCATTCAAACAGCCAGTCAAAGCGCTGGATTTGTTCTCTCTTCAGTTATTTCCCATATCTGAGAGCTGTGTAGTTTCACTGTGGTAAAGTTAGTAGCTGAACTGAAACATGATATTTCAGAACAATTATTGTTTGATGTTATGTGGTTAAACAACTCTTATAGAAAACTAGTATATGTACAGTATATTACTATAATAAGGTTACAATGTGACAAAGGAAAGGTAATGTTTAAATTGTAATAATATTTCAGAATATTAATGTTTTACTGTATTTTGGTGAGCATAAGAAACTTTCAAAAACATTTAAAAAAATCTTGCCAACCCCAAATATTTTAATTGTATGGATTTATTAAAAAAAATAACAAAATAAACCATGGCCAGTTATAATATGGATAATAATAGTAAAAAATACACACTTTTGTAAGGTGTGGTAAAAAAAAAAGTTGTGGACCTTGCTCACAGTAATTCAGGTAATGCACAACAACATACCTGTGCTAAATAAAGAATTGTTTTCTATATTGAAACACAAACCTATTATACATGAAAATCCACCAAACAAAAACACCTGCTTACATCTGTCAGTCAAACTCCAGTTGTCATGAAATAGCACGTTAACCAAAAGAAAGGGTGGGCTTTGACAGCTGCTAACACATATAGGATTTGAATTATAACATAAAAATATATAATAAACAAACTCTCTCACTTTCCCCTTTTTCTCTCCATCATCCACAAACATACAGATACACGTTATTTAGTCTATTCATAACATAAAGTGATTTGGTGTGAATTTTGTGGTTGTAGTGTCAAAAATGTGTTGAACGAGCATTATCTTTTCACACTGAATGTGGCTTTTTAGGATTCAGTGCTGTGGCAAACCTCACAATGTCAGATGTTATCAGTGTTAAGCGCCATGGAAATGACTTCCGTGTTTACATATGGGAGTTGTATTTCTCTCCAAACCTCAAGCACATGCATGTCTAATTCCTCTATAACTGCCATTTAAAAATGTCACAGCACACATTGTAACATGTTCAAGCCTGGACTTCGAAATGTTGCCTTGAAATCAAATAAATGGCATTGTTTCTTTTAAGTTTTCTGTTTGCTAATTTTGAAGCTCACTGCCTATATTTTCTTCAAAGTTTTTAAGCTATTCTGTGGTGAAGTAAATACTACAGGAAAAAAAGTAATGTAATTTCTACATGAAAAAGTTAGTTCAGGCAAGATTAATAAAAAAAAAGAGTAAATTCTGTATTAGTACTCAATTCAAGCTTGTATAAATTAAAGCGTAAATATCAATGTTATAAAATTAAGTTAAAACTACTTAAAGCTTCAGTCCTTAACTTTTTTTTTGCTTTCAAAATTGACAAAATTTATATAATAAGTGTGTACATCATGAATCCATTTTCCAAACCGTGTTTATGTCTTATCCTGAATCACTACGGTACGCCTTTAATAAGTGTTTATATTCGGACTATTTTAGACAGAGCGGGACACCAACCGCCGCAGATTAACCGGGTACCTACGTGATTCGTCATAGGAATAAACAGAGAAGTAGCTCCGGCTACAATATTCTTCCGGAAGACACATGTAGTTGTGTTTATTAACCACTACAGTGCCAAAAGTTACGGATTGCAGCTTTAACTTTTCTGATACTGGTGTTCCCATCATGCACTGCGGCATGAATAATTAATAAGGTCCCTTTTTCGCACTGTTTTCTTTTGTTATTAGGTTTAGTAACTTGCCATTTTGTGACATCTGTTAATTTTCTATTTAAAATGACACATTCATACTCATGCTCATATTCATACGAGTGAGTTCGAGGTGGCTAATTCGTACGATTTCTCTAAATCCCAGTGGCGGGTAAGTTTAGGGGCGGGGTCAGGTGTACACTAGTGTCTCCCAGGTGTACCAAGTATTGAGGTCTCTGTGTTAAGGTGCCGAATAACTTCTATTGTGTAGATACCATATCTACACAATAGAAGTTATGCGTAATATCTTTTGTTTTATTTACTTGTATGTTTCCAAGCACACACTAAAAGCCTGGTTGTAATTTGTACTTAAGCAACATATTACAAAATAAGCTTTTATAAGTAGAAATTACAACAAACTTTTACTGGCCAAGTTAAAGTTACTTATTTTCTTTGTTAATTTTACTTAAGAGTTTACTTAATTCCCTATGTAAAATTTACTTTAAAAATCTGTGTGCAAAAACTTGCGAAAGAAAGGTAAATATTAGTTCTTTTTTTCAGTGAATGAGATTTAACTCTGTTTTCTTTTTGTGTGTGTGTAGGTGAGAAACCATACCGATGCAGTTGGGAAGGATGTGACTGGCGTTTCGCCCGCTCGGATGAACTGACGCGGCATTACCGCAAACACACCGGCGCAAAACCCTTCAAATGCATCGCCTGCAGTCGCTGCTTCTCTCGTTCAGACCACCTGGCACTGCACATGAAGCGCCACCAAAACTAACGGATTTCACATCAACTTTCATAACAGTTTTATTGTTCTAAATATTTCACAGTCATTCACGTATACGAAGATCAAACTAATGAAAGCTCTCCACACATTTTGTCATGAAGAGGACTGGACATCACAGCAAAGAGCTCCAACAGGATGGATACTAATGTACATATGTTTTGTATGTGTTTATGTCTGTAGATTAATGTGAAAAGATGTTATGAATTTTATACTTGACCTCCATCCACTTTGTCTGGCTAAATTTGGAAATGTTCCTTCGGGACCGTATAGTGTCTTCCTAATAACTTGAAATGTAAAGTTTGATTGATTAATTCCAACGTGATAGTTAATTGTTCATTTTAGACGATGCTAGTCTATACTATTTATATGGAATTTCCCACTCACAAAAAGTTGTTTGCTTTTGGGTAAGATGCTGCGATAAAAAAAGAAATGTTTGCTGTTCTCACAGTTGTGTATCCATGGATACAAATCTTTATGAGATTGTAAAAAAAGTAGCGCTCAGATCAGTCGACTGTTTGACATTTCGGCTCTTTGTATGACTGTGATGAATGTGAAAAATTAGCTCACAAGAGCCCCATTTGACCATGTGTGCCAAATTTGTATTTCACACAGTTGATTGTTTTATAAAGGTTAGAAACTTTAAAGAAAAGTGAAGAGAGTGTGATATGTGGAAAGTTTTGAATCACAACAATCCCTTTCTTTTCCCAAGAACAAATTTGTATTTGTTGTGAACATCGTGGCATTTGCTTTTGTCATGGGCTCCAAGACGGGTCTTAAAAGTTCTCCAGTTCCCTTTGTACATGTCCTGCTCTTATGAAGGGAACTCTGATGGATCAAAAGGTACTGTACATATACTGTTGTTAAAGTTTAACTACATGTAAATACTTTTCTCTTTGAAGCTGATTGTTTTATTATGAACAAATGGGATTTTGCTACGTTTGTCTTGAATGTGGGTGAATTGAGTGTGTAGGTCTTGCATACTAAGTGATCAGTTTAACATTTTGTATGTAGTAGTTTGAATACAGAATTTTGAAAATAAAAGAATAATCACATAGCTAGTGTCTTTTCAAAGTGTTCTGTATGTTAATATGCTTCCTTGACTCTGGATGAGAGGAATGACATTTGAATAGTACTTGTTTAATACTTATAACATGGAAATGTCTGTCTCCATAGCCATTTATGAGGGGCAATAGTTCTTGGAACCATTTAAGAAGGTGGACTTTTACTTACTCTCTAAGAAATGCTGGGTTAAAAATAACCACTGTTATGTAATTCTGACCCAGCTTGTTGGGTTTTATACATTAACTCATAGTGCTGGGTCAAACAACCGGATTTTGCATCTATGCATATCATATTGTATGAGACAAGTGGAATCTACTTTTAAAACTATTCTTTTTTAAAACTGATTGCAAAATTGGTGTGATGTTCAATTCAGCTCCCGAGATTGAACAACATTCAATCGAGCATAAATTCCGCTTGTTATTTAGAAACTAGAACGCAGAACGTGACCACAGTCTTCATAAACATTCAAACGAATTTAAACTGTTCACCCGCAAGAAGACGCAAAAGAAAGCTATCTTAAGTTTGAGTAAAGTTTTATCACGCTTAAACGGACAAATACACTGAAAATTATGTTAAAATGCCAGTTTTGGTAAGTATCCCCGTAATAACAGTCTTAAATAAGTTAAAATAAAAAGTCTTAATGAATGTAATGGTTTGAAAAAAAATCTGATGTGTATTTCCATGCATTTGTTCTTAAAGCGACAGTAGCTTAAAACTTTGCTCTTTAGTAGTTGCCCTTTTAGTAGCTCTAAAACTTTAATAAGGATTAATATATATATATATATATATATATATATATATATATATATATATATATATATATATATATATATATATATATTATACATTATAGTGTTTTGTATTAATACTATTAGATTTACCTAAAATCTGTTTGTTTCTACTTTGTTGTATTGTATTTGTGCTTATTGCTAGTAATTTGTACATAAGTGTCTTTATTTAACCTTATTTAATAAAATACTATTTATTTATTTTTGTGGTGGGGCCAGTGAAAATGTTGGCAGGGCAAGTAACCAGTTATGTGAGCCCTGTGTGTTTATATATAGAGTAGCTACCTTTTAAGACCTGCTCTTTTGTTATAAAATCAAGTTACAAAATCTTTTATTGGAATTTTTTTAAATAATGTTAAAGGAGTCACTTGACCAGGCCTTCTACTAGGTATTAACTTGTATTTTGTTAAATGCTGTATTGTTAAAAGAATGAGTCAGCTTGTAAAAAACAAAAACAAAATGCACCAACAGTTGTAGTTAATGAAGTACTAAAATTGGGTGGGGAACAGCTTTTAGGTGAAATAGAAAACTAATAATTACAGGCTGACAAGATCATTTACAGAATGAAATCCAGCCTACAACAAAAGACGATGACTGATGAGGGGAACACCCATTTATAGCGTGTTCTGTGGAGATGAAAAGATGAAAATATTTAAACTATTTCAAAACAGTAAGCGCCACTGCCCGGAGAAAAAGTAAAACTGTCTTTATTGTTGAGAATACCTTATTCTTAAACATAGGCCTATTTAAGCCTCGCTCATTCCTGAGGTGTTAACTGTGCTTATCGCGGTAGCGCGAATCCAGTTAAAACTTGCCCCACTTCTTGTAGAAATGAAGAGACCAGAGAGAGACTTTAACATGTCTTGAAAAAAATAAAATAAGGATATTTTCAGATTATTTTAATATCACATGTTTTACTTTTGTTTGCTGAAATTGCTGAAGGATCAATGAATGTGCATCACTCAAAAACAAAGACCTTAGCTACTAACCCTTTTTAGTTAGCTTTACTTAAACCATTTTTTACATTTAATTGTATTAAACGTAATAATTTAATCTATTACTAAAATGTTTGTAATATACTATTTCACTTACTATGCCTTTGTAACTCAGAAAATCGAGGTTGAGATTACTTGACTGGTTTGTGTAGGACTTCTATTTTGACAAGCAAAACTCTTTTATAGAGTCTTTATAGAATATTCCTCCACTTCTGCGCTAATCTTCTCACTAAATCCCTACCTTTGCTCATTTTCCAGTCATCTTGAATGTTGAATTGTCAATACAACCGAACATTTTGTGAGAACAGCACTTTATAAATTGATGTTGATTTCCTAAAATGTTTTTTGTCACCAACCCTTATGGTGATCTGTGTTCCCTTTGGCCGGGCACTTGGAACTTCATTTATATGACTATAATTATTTTCCATTGATGCAAAAACAAATCAGTTATTTGTGGTTTGT
This sequence comes from Meda fulgida, assembly GCA_030578275.1. NCBI lineage: Eukaryota > Metazoa > Chordata > Actinopteri > Cypriniformes > Leuciscidae > Meda > Meda fulgida. The sequence continues at coordinate 23,258,299 of CM060636.1, forward strand.
GTCAATTTATTACAATCAATTGTGTTGAGTCACACAACATTCAACATGTAAATAACAACCAATAAATTAATGTGTAAATTAATAAGACTGACCATTACAAAACATTTTTATTCCCTATCTTTATTATGCTAGTACGGACACAATACAGCAAATAAAATGGTCAAATAAATCAAAAAGCAATTGCTTATTTGCAATGAACTCTGTGAGTACACAGTTACTCAGTAAATTAAGTCAGTAAAACTCAGAATCCAAGTTATAAAAACTTGAATATATTGATAAACTTTACTATATTTTTCAATATGAGGCAATACGTTTTCAAGATTTTTACCAAGTAAAGTTAACCAATTGAAATGTACTATTGTGTAGCTTATCTCAGGGTCTGTGTTAATCATTATTGCACCAGTTGAGAAGTGAGTGTCATAAAGATTGTGTTTTGACCATAATTTATCCTCCCAGACACTATGGTAATATAATCTTAGGAACAAACAAAGGAAGAGCACCACTTCTTATGAACTAAAGTCCTGACCGAGTTAGAGTTGGACTTTGACTTTAATGGTTAGACCATGCCGGGTAATTTTATAGACAAAATGATCAAATATTTCTTCATAATACATATTTACCTATTTGATGCTAGTGGAATGATAAGACTTTAAAAGAGGCCACCGCACAATGCGTTGACATGAGCTGTTACACATCTGCACCAGTAGAGGGCACCACACAGCTGCACCAAAACAACAGCAGAACATCTCAGCACCGTCTCATGGTTACACAGCTAATTTCTTGAAGATATTGACCGCTGGATTGTTTTATTAAGCCCATTCACATATAAAAATAAACAAAATGAGTATATAAAACCTTGGGTATAGTATTTTGATGGAGATTGCTAAAGTGAGGGACTTGATTTTGCCAAACATAATCATAATCCTAAATCAAGGATGTTGATCCAGGAACACGTCATACTTTCGTCTTACAGTTTTTCTCAGTCGCTTTGGTGCATTTCTCACAATCACTATTTACATTTGCACAACATTTAGTTCAACCTCCACAACATTTTGTCGTTTGTGCACATCATACGTAGCAGTTTCTCATTCCTTCTAACATATTCCAAATGCTTTTGGACATGCATCAATTGCTTTCATACAACTCTGCTGTTTTGTAACATTATCATTTGCTTATGTCATGTCAGTCAAAATGAACTATACTTGTGAATGCTGAATAGTCATTTAATATAAAACGAATCACATACAAAAATGTTGAACTAGTTGTCAAAATCTGTCAAGTAAATTTTACAAATCGTTTTTTTTTTTTTTTTTTCATGAAAATGTCTCCTAAATTGAACAATTTCTCTAAGGTATAAGGTGAACTTATGTGGCCAGACAGAGAGGGATGTCTGGATGTCCATGAATGATTTACAGTTTTGTGTATGTTGTATGTTCAGTTCCAATATACACTGCAATATTGTTTACAGTTGAGCACAGCTCTACCCAAAGGGAGTTTGTTTGTTGTAAATAAGGGTGTATTTTTGTCTTTTGCTCAATGTCAAGTCAAGTCAAGTCAAGTGTATTTATATAGCGCTTTTCACAATATAAATTGCATCAAAGCAGCTTCACAATATCAATCAAATAACATAATGTTTGTTTCTTAGTGAAAAAAAAACAAAAAAACATCCACGTTTGGTAGGGCTGATCAATGGTATTAATGCTTGGCTAATTATTTTGAATATCCCCAACTGAACAAGCCAAAGGCAACAGTGGCAAGGAACCGAAAAACTCCATCAAGTGACCTACTGGTGTCCTAAAACTCCATCAGGTGACCTAATGGAGAAAAAAAAACCTTGGGAGAACCCAGGCTCAGTCGGGGGCCAGTTCTCCTCTGGCGTTTATGAACTAGAGGCCGGATTTACAGTAACTGTAATTTGATACAGAATTTTGTTTTATTTTATCACTTCGGGGTGGGTACGCGAACCGGAATCACAACATTTTATCTGTAGAGTGGGAAAGGGATCCTCCATAGGGAGAGGCTAGTTGGCACTTCAGCACTGCGTTGTCATCGGGTCCAGGCAAAGCTCCTAGTCAGATCTGGATACGGCCTGGATCCGGTCAATGCTGTGAACAAATTAGAATTGCAAAGAGCAGTAAAAATGTGAAACATACATATTCTGAGTCTTGTAATCAGTTACCTCACTAAATACAGTAATGTGTAACTTTACTGTAGTTTTTAAAAATGGCTGTTCAAATAGTATATAGTGCTGTCTTGAGCATAGGTATTGTCACCAAGATCTGACTTTTTTGCATTGGAAAACATTTACAGAGTAAACTGTCATAATTAAAACATGACAAAGCCATTTGACTATCTTGTTCATAAACAATGGTGTCAGGACTTTTCACCTTGATGACACTGACACTTTCATTGACATAAATACTTGCTTTTGAGGAATGAGCTATCCATTTTGAGCAAGTGACACGCTTTTGCAGGTTATCAACTAGGTTTTGCAGTTTGTACTAAATGTTTGGAGAACTGCATTAACTGTTGTGCAAATGTAAATAGTGATGTGAGAAATGCACCAAAGCGACTGAGAAAAACTGTAATAAATTAGTCAAGTGTATTTGTGTAGTGTAAATTAGTCAACTTTGAAGGGGTAGTTCACCCAAAAATGTATATTCTGTCATCATTTACTCACCCTCATGTTGTTCCAAACCTGTATGAGTTCTTCTGCTAAACAAAAGAAGATATTTAAAGGAGCCGTATGAAGGATTGTGGCCAAAACTGGTAATGCAATCACTTTAAAAATACAGTAGAGCAGTGTAATCCCTCCCCCTACCCCCTGACTCGAGGTTGCCAGATAAGCTGCAGGATTCAGCAGAAACGTAGGCTGCTTCAATGAGCTTCCGATGGCAAGTGACAACGAGACGTACACAGTAAGTTTTTTTCCTGTTAATTATGTTTATGCTTCATGAGAGATATTTTGATAAGTAATTATGTATTTTAAAAATGTACTAATTGTCATTAGTTAAATATAATTGTAAGGATTTATGCTCGTAACATGATAAAAAACATGACAATCTGGGGCCCAGGTCAGGAAGCAGACAGACCGTCTAAACCGACCGTCTGCTAGCGGCCACCAAGGTCAGATAAATCCCATCACATAGAGCCTCTTTCACCTAGATATCATCATATAGAGACTGTGTCTGTTCGCCGAATTTGGAAATCCGAAAAACGTCAGGTAAAAAATTTAATTGATGTTCAACAAATAAAAAACAGATATAATACAGATGAGCAAATGATAAAGCTTGGGTTGCTGAATATTCGATCCCTTACTTCAAAATCGCTCATAGTTAATGATATGATTTCAGATTATAATCTAGATGTGCTGTGTTTGACAGAAACCTGGCTAAAACCAAACGATTACATTACTTTAAATGAGTCAACCCCACAAGATTACTGTTATAAACATGAACCTAGTCTAAAACGCAAAGGGGGAGGTGTTGCTGTAATTTATAGTAATATTTTCAAAACCACTAAGAAATCTATTTTTAAATATACTTCTTTTGAAGTGTTGGTGCTTAATGTAAAAATATATAGTGTAAACGATAAATCATGTTTGAGATTTCTGCTGGCTACTGTATACAGGCCACCAGGGCACCATAAAGATTTTATCAAAGAATTTGCGGACTTTCTATCAGAATTAGTATTGGCTAACGATAAAGTACTAATTGTTGGTGATTTTCTAATATACATGTAGATATTGAAAAAGATGCATTGGGATTGGCACTTAAAGACATTGTAAACTCAATTGGAGTTAGACAACACGTGTCAGGACCCACTCATTGTCGTAATCATACTCTAGATCTTATATTATCACATGGAATAGATGTTGATGCCGTTGAAATTCTGCAGCAGAGCGATGACATCTCAGACCATTATCTAGTCTCATGTAAATTACATTTAGCCAAGGCTGCAAAGCTGACTCTGTGTTATAAATATGTTAGACCTATAACTTCTGCCACTAAAGATTGCTTTATCAATAATCTTCCTAATCAGTTTCATCATCTCAGCATCCCGGATAGCTTAGAAGAACTTGATATTGCAACAGAAACTTTTAACTCTCTCTTTTCCAGCACTTTAGACGCAGTTGCTCCGTTGCGCTAAAAGAAGATTAAAGAAAATAGTCCAACGCCGTGGTACAACGAGCACACTCAGGCCCTTAAGAGAACAGCCAGAAAAATGGAGCGCAACTGGAAGAAAACAAAACTAGAGGTATTTCGGATTTCATGGAAAGAGAGCTCGATTGCTTACAGAGAGGCTTTAAAAGCTGCTAGATCTGCTTATTTTTCAACCCTATTAGAAGAAAATAAACATAATCCTAAGTATTTATTTGAAACAGTGGCTAAACTAACGAAAAAGAAAGCTTCAAGCACAGAAGTTTCAGGCCAACAAAGTAATGACTTTATGAACTTCTTCACTTATAAGATTGATAATATCAGGGACAAAATTATAACTATGCAACCGTCTACTACAGTATCGCATCAGGGAGTGCATTGTAGTCTCCCTGAGGAAATATTTTATTCATTTGTTGCTATAGGAGAGGAAGAATTCTGCAAACTCGTTAATTCATCTAAATCGACAACTTGTATGTTAGACCCTATACCGACTAAGCTATTGAAAGAGATGCTTCCAGAGATCATAGATCCTCTTCTTAATATCATTAATTTGTCTTTGTCTCTAGGATACGTACCAAAAACCTTTAAGCTGGCTATGATAAAACCGCTTGTTAAAAAAACGAAACTTGATCCTTCAGAATTAGTCAATTACAGGCCGATCTCAAATCTGCCTTTTCTGTCAAAGATATTAGAAAAAGCAGTATCCTTACAACTGTGTTCCTTTCTTGAAAGAAATGATATCTGTGAGGATTTTCAGTCAGGATTTAGACCGCACCATAGTACTGAGACAGCTCTCATTAGAGTTACAAATGATTTACTTTTATCATCCGATCGTGGTTGTATCTCTCTATTAGTGTTACTTGATCTTAGTGCTGCATTTGACACAATTGACCACAACATTCTTTTAAATAGACTAGAAAACTATGTTGGCATTAGTGGAATTGCACTAGCATGGTTTAAATCATACTTATCAGAGCGTTATCAGTTTGTAGCAGTAAATGAAGAGATGTCTTATCGATCACAAGTTCAGTATGGCGTACCACAAGGCTCAGTACTAGGATCGCTGCTGTTCACTCTGTACAAGCTACCATTAGGACATATCATTAGGAAACATGGAATTAGCTTTCACTGTTATGCCGATGATACTCAGTTGTATATTTCTTCAAAACCTAACGAAACTTACCAATTCACAAAATTAACGGAATGCATAGCTGATTTAAAAAATTGGATGACTAGTAATTTCCTACTACTAAACACTGAAAAAACAGAGATTCTAATTATTGGACAAAAAACTTCCACACGTAATAACCTAGAATACTGTCTAACACTTGATGGCTGCTCTGTTAAGTCTTTGTCGTCGGTTAGGAACCTGGGTGTGCTCTTTGATAGCAATCTTTCATTTGAAAGTCACGTGTCTAGTATCTGTAAAACCGCATTTTTCCATCTTAAAAATATATCTAAATTACGACATATGCTCTCATTAACAAATGCGGAACAATTAGTTCATGTTTTCATGACATCAAGACTAGATTATTGTAATGCTCTACTGGGTGGTTGCCCTGCACGCTTAATAAATAAACTACAGCTGGTCCAGAACGCTGCAGCTCGAGTTCTTACTAGAACCAGGAAATATGACCATATTAGCCCGGTTCTGTCAACACTGCATTGGCTGCCTATTAAACATCGTATAAATTTTAAAATGTTGATTACTTACAAAGCACTAAATGGTTTAGCTCCGCAGTTATAGTCCTTCACGTCTATTGCGATCTCAAAATTCGGGCCAGTTGATAATACCTAGAATATCAAAATCGACTGCTGGCGGTAGATCCTTTTCCTATTTAGCACCAAAACTTTGGAACAGTCTTCCTACTATTGTCCGGGAAGCAGACACACTCTGTCAGTTCAAAGCTAGACTAAAAACACATCTCTTTGACCTAGCATACACATAATATATTATAGACTTCTATAATTCAATGTTAGGCTGCATAGATTAGGTCAGCCGGAACTGGGAACACTTCCCTTAAATCCTGATGTACTCGTTACATCATAAGAAGAATGGCATCTACGCTAATTTTAGTGTCTTTGTTTATCCCGAGGTTTTCCCGCAGCCTACCGGATCCAGGCCGTATCCAGATCTGACTAGGAGCTTTGGCTGGGCCCAATGACAACGCAGTGCTGAAGTGCCAACTAGCCTCTCCCTATGGAGGATCCCTTTCCCACTCTACAGATAAAACGTTGTGATTCCGGTTCGCGTACCCACCCCGAAGTGATACAATAAAACAAAATTCTGTATCAAATTACAGTTACTATAAATCCGGCCTCTAGTTCATAAACGCCAGAGGAGAACTGGCCCCCGACTGAGCCTGGGTTCTCCCAAGGTTTTTTTTTTCTCCATTAGGTCACCTGATGGAGTTTTAGGACACCAGTAGGTCACTTGATGGAGTTTTTCGGTTCCTTGCCACTGTTGCCTTTGGCTTGCTCAGTTGGGGATATTCAAATTAATTAACCAAGCATTAATACCATTGATCAGCCCTACCAAACGTGGATGTTTTTTCCACTAAGAAACAAACATTGTTATGTTATTTGATTGATACTGTGAAGCTGCTTTGATGCAATTTATATTGTGAAAAGCGCTATATAAATACACTTGACTTGACTTGACTCGTATGACAGTATAGTCGTAAAGATGTATGCTCGTATGTGACAGACAGAAAGGTAGCTGTTAGTCTAACTTGTAACGTTATTTATCCGTCATTAATGTACGGTAAGCAAATTTTGTCATAAGTAGGCTAACAAATAACCAAAACATTTGCCACAGCAATTATAACGCGGGACAAATTCAATATCACCAATGGCTATCACAGGGTTGTTTTCAGTTCATCATAAAATATTGTTAGAGTAAATACATTTTAGAGCTGCCAACTCTCACGCATTGGCCGTGAGACACCTGCATTTGAGTGGTTTCACACGCTCACACGCCACACCCCCGATTTCTCACGCTGAAATGTCAACCCGGTCAGTCAAATTCCTGAAAGATGAGGTTATCTATAGATTAACCTGTTGAGCCACTCGTGATCGACTAGTTATGCCGCAAATGAGTTAAAATGTCCCGGAATCTAGAGCGAGCGCACATGGGACTGAGAATCCGTGTGGCGCGCGCGCGAATGGCAGAGATGGAAAGCGAGGGAGAGCCCATGTTGGAGAATGCCATCGTCCACGATATACGCGAAGAACGAATGATGAATCATTTTTTCTGAGGTAAAGTTAGGCTTCTGTCTCAATTACGTTTCAAATTGCCATAATGGGCGTGCTAATGTCATTTTCCTCTGCGTCTCAGCATAAGGACAGAGAAACGAGCTCCTATAATGCATTAATGTTAGCATACGTCCATGTGAGCGTTACTTTGCACAAACGTTACTTTGCACGAACATGCATAACTTTGTTCGACTGTCATGAATATATGAAATGTCCATTGACATCAAGTACAAGTTAGCATAGATGAATCTTACCTGTCCTCGAGAAAATTAGCAACGTTGGCGTCTGTGTTCAAATTCTTCTCCGTTTTCAGCCGTCTCCATCTTTCAAAAGCATCTCCAATACAAATTCTGGTTTTAATTTCGGACTTTGTCACGACGAATTTCTGAATTATAACGAGGTCTTTTTGATTTAGTAACGGTAGACATTTTTATCCGACTAGAGTTAGGGTAGATTAGTGCAAAGCTGGCAACCTGGATCCCGAAACACTACTGACTTCGTGATTGGTAGATATGTGGAGGGTGGCGCATCAGACCAAACACAACATGACAACATCAAAATCAGTTGAGGGCTGCAAGTCCACTTTTTAAATGACAATATCCTAGCCATACTACTGTTGTCAGTGATATTTGAAAGTATTTGAAGTATTTGAAATGAACATCATTTCTTAATGTCTAGTGACACATCAGGGCCTTTTTATGAATAATTGAAATAGATTTCTTACATACAGCTCCTTTAAAAAAAAAAATGTTGGGAACCAGACAGTAGACGTTAGCCATAGAGTGCATGGCGAAGGTATGACATCACTTTGTAGGCCAAAACGCGGAAGCGAGTTAGCATTTTAGCACGTCCGGTTCCATCGTCCAGAAGTCAATGCTTTTTTTTATGGGGTTTTGGTTAAATGGTTGAAATAAGGTCTGTGGTGAACACAAACTCAAGACACTTTTACGCTTTTTTCTACGACAAAATACATCACTATTACCCCACTCGTAATTTTTATGAAGCTGTTACGTGTCATCACGTCGAAAAGGTAAGCTTAGTCTTCTTTTACAGCATCGTTATAATAGTGCTCTTACAAACTATTCTTACTCAAACGTCCTGGGAAAATGTTTGTAGATAAAAACTAAAAGATTTGTCGGATGTTTAGTGGTGGTGACGTTGAATTCGTGGGACCGTGGTCTAGTTCGTTTATACACTACCTTTAGCTTTTTACACCTGCCGACTGCATTTAGGCTTCAAAATTCATATAAGTTGTGGTCATCTGTCATAAAAAATCTTTATGGAAAAAACGTGTAAGTATCATAAACTTTTGTTGACCACAGAGCTTGTTTTTAATAGCGATAATCTAAATGTCATGATCCTGTCTCCTTCTCTGTCTCCCTCTGCTGGACACACACACAGTCACCACTTTCACTCTCATTACTGACAGCTGTTATCACTTTTCATTACGCTCATTCCTCTCCACCTGTTCCTCATCTCCTCTCATTATCTTGGCTTCTTCTAACCCTCTCTTGCCCTGTCTTGTTGTCAGATTGTTCGATGTCTCAGATGCTTACTAACCAGAGTTTATCTCAGTCTTGTCTTGTCCTATCCTGTCTTGTGTGCCCTACGGAATATTTCTACTGGAATTATCCTGTGCTCATCTATACGCCCACAGAAACCTTTCGTGCTTAAGGCTGATTACCTGCTCCGTGCTCGCCACCTGTATCCAGTTCCGTGAGTCACCGAGCCGCTGTTTCTCCAGCCTGCTGTTCGTCCATACCAGTACCACAGAGGAGATTTGTGTTCATGTGATATTGCCAGTTCTACTGGTGTCCTCTGTTGCTGTTTATTATTGACTTTTCCGTTTGGATTACCTGTGGTCTGACTTTTGACTCTATTAAAGAACTGTGATTGTCACTCTCGCTCTTGAGTCCTCTCTAACCCCATCACAGAACACTCTGACCAGAATATGGACTCAGCGAGTGGCAGCGCGTTCCAGTCTGCTGTTGAACACCAGGGCGTCCTCCTGGGCAAACATGAGGAGGACATCTCCGCCGCCCGACACGCTGTCGAGAGACGCTGGCCGCTCAGATGTCAGATCTCTCCTGTCAGGTCCACAATATGCGCCACCAGCCTTCCACCTCGCAGGTTTCTCACGACTCGCCGGAGCCCCGGATCAACAATCCTCCAATCTATTCTGGTGAGCCGACACAATGAATACTTTTGTGAATACCCCCCTGAATACCCCCCTCTTTTCTTACCCAGTGCGAGGTGGTATTTTCCCTACAGCCCATGACGTATGCGAAGGAGCGGACTAAGGTCGCTTACGTTATCTCCCTTCTCGCTGGCCGGGCTCGGGAATGGGGAGCGGCTAACTGGGAGGCTGAGAAGGATTGCATCTTCAGCTTCTCGCTATTCAAGGATGAGATGATCCGGGTCATCGACCGATCAGCCCACGGTGAAGAGGCTTCTCGACTGCTTTCTTCTCTCCGGCAGGGAAGGCGCTCCATGCCTGATTTGTCTATTGAGTTCCGGACTCTCGCCACCACCTGCGGCTGGAACCAACCTGCGTTGGTCACTCGTTTTATGGAGGGCCTCAACCCTGAATTGAAAGACGAAATCCTCGTCCGGGAGGTTCCCACCCGGCTCGACGATCTCATCGACCTGGCGATTCGGGTCGAGAAACGGTTCGATCTACGACGCAGAGCTCGCCGCCTGGAGGTCGCTCTCTTTTCCACGCCTCCTGTCAGTTCCGTTCCTTCAACCACAAGTACGGATCCCGAACCAATGCAGCTTGGAGGTCTTCGGATCTCACCTAAGGAGCGCGAGAGGAGGATTGCTTATCGCCTCTGTATGTATTGCGCAGCCGCCAATCATGCGAGCGCCATCACCAAGGTTACCCCTTCAAGCTCTTGCACAGCTCTACCAGTGCATCTTCAGTGGTCCAGTTCGTCAGTCGCCTGCTCCGCCATGGTCGACTCTGGAGCAGAGGGAAATTTTGTTGATGAGGAGTGGGCACTTCAGCAAGGTATTCCCCTCACCTACTTAAAGAATTCCACCCCCCTTTTCGCCCTAGACGGTAGTTCCCTACCTAGGGTTCAGAGACAGACTGTTCCATTGACTCTTACCGTTTCTGGTAATCACAGAGAGACTATTTCTTTTTTAGTTTTTCGATCTCCATTTACTCCTGTGGTGTTAGGCCATCCTTGGCTAAGGCTCCACAATCCTCACATTGATTGGTCCCAGGGTTCTATTTTGTCTTGGAAGCTGTCATGTCATGTTGAATGTTTAGTGTCTGCTGCCCCCCCTGTTTCTTCTGTTTCTGTTTTTCAGGAGGAGGCAGGGGATTTGTCCGGAGTACCGGAGGAGTATCATGATTTGCGGGGGGTATTCAGTCATTCCCGAGCCACTTCTCTCCCTCCTCACCGCCCGTACGACTGCAGGATTGATCTTCTCCCGGGAGCCACGCCCCCACGGGGAAGACTCTACTCTCTTTCGGCTCCTGAACGGGAAGCGTTAGAGAAATATCTGTCTGAATCTCTTAACGCTGGCACTATTGTTCCGTCCTCGTCTCCAGCCGGTGCTGGGTTTTTCTTTGTTAAGAAAAAGGACGGGTCTCTGCGCCCCTGCATAGATTACCGGGGGCTGAATGATATCACTGTCAAGAATCGCTATCCCTTGCCACTGATGTCATCAGCCTTCAAGATCTTGCAGGGAGCAAAGATTTTTTCCAAGCTCGATCTCCGTAACGCTTATCATCTCGTACGTATTAGAGAGGGGGACCAGTGGAAGACCGCCTTCAACACACCCCTCGGACACTTTGAATATAGGGTTCTTCCGTTCGGATCGGTCAACGCCCCCGCCGTCTTTCAGGCTCTTGTCAATGATGTCCTTCAGGATATGCTCAACATATTCGTGTTTGTCTATCTCGATGACATATTAATTTTCTCACCCTCTCGCCAAATCCATGTGCAACACGTTCGCCGCGTTCTCCAACGCTTACTTGAGAATCGACTCTTTGTCAAGGCCGAGAAGTGCTCTTTTCACGCGTCCTCTGTAACGTTCCTGGGCTCGGTCATCTCTGCAGAGGGAATCAGTATGGATACGACCAAGGTCCAGGCTGTTATCGACTGGCCAGTTCCTGATTCTCGTGTCTCGTTGCAACGCTTCCTCGGTTTTGCACATTTTTATCGTCACTTTGTACGCAATTTTAGCCAAGTGGCCGCGCCGCTTACCGCCTTAACCTCAGCTAAGTCCAGTTTTAAATGGTCAGAATCCGCTCAAGAAGCTTTTGACCGTCTAAAGGTCCTTTTTACCTCCGCGCCCATTCTTCTCATGACATTACAAGACAGTTCGTTGTCGAGGTCGACGCTTCTGAGGTGGGGGTAGGTGCCGTTCTTTCTCAACGGTCAGCCTCGGATAACAAGTTACACCCGTGCGCTTTCTTTTCTCACCGACTTTCTCCCGCAGAACGTAATTACGATGTCGGTAATCGCGAACTGCTCGCCATCCGCCTGGCCCTGGGTGAATGGCGACAGTGGTTAGAGGGCTCCTCCGTCCCTTTTATTGTCTGGACTGACCATTGTAATTTGGAATATATCCGCTCCGCTAAGAGACTGAATGCTCGTCAGGCTCGTTGGGCGTTATTTTTCACGCGTTTTGACTTCTCGATCTCGTACCGCCCAGGCTCTAAGAACGTCAAGCCTGACGCGTTGTCTCGTCTCTTTGATTCCTCGCCCGCCGTCACATCCCCGGAGGAAATTATTCCTCCCGTTCGTGTGGTGGGAGCTACGGTCTGGAGAATCGAGAGACAAGTGAAGCGCTCTCTTTCTCGTGTCGCCACTCCGCGAAACTGCCCTAGGGGCTATCTTTTTGTCCCGGTGCCCACTCGTCTGGCTGTCCTTCAGTGGGGTCATTCTTCCAAATTGACAGCCCATCCCGGCGTCCGGGGCACAATCGCTTTTATCCGTCAGCGCTTCTGGTGGCCCACCTTAGACTAACGGCCAGGCCGAACGAGCCAATCAGATTGTCGCCCGCATCCTTCGCAGTCTAGCTTATCGTAATCCTGCGTCCTGGGCAGAGCAGCTCTCCTGGGCAGAATATGCTCATAACTCTCTCCCATCCTCTGCCACGGGGCTCTCACCCTTTCATTGTTGTCTCGGTTATCAACCCCCGTTATTCCTTTCTCAAGAAACCAATTCTATTTGTCCATCCGTTCAGGCTTTCATCAGTCGTTGCAAGCGCACTTGGAAGAGGGTGAGATCTTCTCTTTGTCGTTCGAGAAGACGCATGAGCATCACTGCCAATAGATCCCGCGTCAAGAGTCCTCGCTATAGTAATGGTCAGAAAGTGTGGCTTTCCACTTCCAATTTACCTCTCCAGTCCGAGTCTCGTAAGCTGACACCCCGTTTCATCGGACCATTCTGTATAGTCAAGATCATTAATCCTGTCGCCGTCAAGCTCCGTTTGCCGCCTAATCTTCGTCGTGTTCACCCTGTATTTCACGTCTCTTGTATTAAGCCCGTTAATCGCTCGCCCTCTTGCGCCTCGTTTTCCGCTGTTCGTATTGAGGGCTCTCCCATCTACACTGTCCGCAAGATCTTAGACAGGCGCCGTAGGGGTCGTGGGCATCAATATTTGGTCAATTGGGAGGGGTATAGTCCTGAGGAGAGAAGCTGGGTTTCCCCCCGGGACATCCTGGACCCCTCGCTCATTGATGATTTCCTCCGGTCTCGCCAGAGTTCCTCCTCGGGAGCGCCAGGAGGCGCTCATTGAGGAGGGGGTATTTTCATGATCCTGTCTCCTTCTCTGTCTCCCTCTGCTGGACACACACACACTCACCACTTTCACTCTCATTACTGACAGCTGTTATCACTTTTCATTACGCTCATTCCTCTCCACCTGTTCCTCATCTCCTCTCATTATCTTGGCTTCTTCTAACCCTCTCTTGCCCTGTCTTGTTGTCAGATTGTTCGATGTCTCAGATGCTTACTAACCAGAGTTTATCTCAGTCTTGTCTTGTCCTATCCTGTCTTGTGTGCCCTACGGAATATTTCTACTGGAATTATCCTGTGCTCATCTATACGCCCACAGAAACCTTTCGTGCTTAAGGCTGATTACCTGCTCCGTGCTCGCCACCTGTATCCAGTTCCGTGAGTCACCGAGCCGCTGTTTCTCCAGCCTGCTGTTCGTCCCTACCAGTACCACAGAGGAGATTTGTGTTCATATGATATTGCCAGTTCTACTGGTGTCCTGTGTTGCTGTTTATTATTGACTTTTCCGTTTGGATTACCTGTGGTCTGACTTTTGACTCTATTAAAGAACTGTGATTGTCACTCTCGCTCTTGAGTCCTCTCTAACCCCATCACACCAAAAGCCTCTGGGAACATCCTATTGGTTTTTGTCGAGGGAACCAGCGCGATGCTAACTGCCGTTTGGCCTACAAAGTGACATCAGTCCCTCCCCTCTGCTTCCGGCCCATGGGACCTTATTTCGGAAAAAAATATGTATGGTAGTCAATGGCGAGAGACAACTTATCTTTTTATTCCGTCTGAACTATGCCCTTAATTACACATAAGATGTTTGTCAATTTAAAAGTTAATAATAATTATGAAAGTGAAGAAAGTCGCAGTTTGTCATAAAACAGAAGAGTAACATTTAGTTTTATGTGAAAATCTCTCAAATAAACTACATCTCTCGTCTCACACTATACGTCACCAAGCTCGTATGTGTGCAGTCTGGTACAAAACACACAGGCATGACGGCGCAACGTTACGATTATAACGTTACTATAGAAAAAATGACAGATGTTAGCCTCTGTAAAGTTAGCTTCATTCATTGAGAGAAAAGGTATGACGTCACATGCGCGCCTTTTGGGTTTGTAGGCTTTGTAATTACGTATTTTCAGTCTCATACCTCAACAGTTTTACATCAAACTGCGACTTTCTTGACTTTAAAATGTATCTTTTAAATTGACAAACATCATATGTGTTCAGGGCACAATTCAAACGGGATCAAAATATTTGTTGTCTCTCGCCATTGACTACTATATAATATTTTTCCGAAACAAGGTCCCATGGTGGTTCACCGGAACTTTACATTAAGTAAATCCACTTCAAAAGCTATAATTACTCCTGGATAGCAATCCCATAGAAATATACAGAGCGGCCGCAAAAACGGGAGTATAAAGACAATATTCTAAAGATGGCTGCAACCTCATTTCTCTGGAGCATAAGGTCGATAGGCTTCCATAGTAGGAAAAATACTAATACTAATACTAAAATACTATAGAAGTCAATGGGCACCGTCAACTGTCTGGTAAGTGGTCAGTGGTCACCAACATTCAACAGATTTGGAACAACTTGATGACAGTGACAATTTACATTATTGGGTGATGTAATGGGCATGGGCTCCATTTTTGTTGGAAATACTGTTATAAAACTATTAGGAAAAAAAAAATAGACAAGACCTGAATTATAATACACAACGCACCGTGTTCCACCAAAACATTTTATTCTATAAAAGGAGTGGGTAATCACAACTGTACAAGGGAAACTGACTTTTAACACCATTTCTCACAGTATCAAAAAGCTTGTGTTTTCCTCGCTGATCTTTACAGACTTGTTCTGTACAAATACAAAAGAAATAACATTAATTACTTGTTTTGTTATAATGATAACTGCATTGCACTGAGTAATATAGTACTGGCCCATAAGTTACTGCATTCAATATAAAATACCTATGATTCTGTAAGTTTAAAAGAGAATTTAATGATAACCACACTTGCACACATACACATACACATACACTCTTTCATGATTTGAGCACAAGGTCGCACACTATTTGAAACAAATCATATGCAAGTAATGAAAGCAAACATACTTTTAGATAGACAAGCATGTCACAAAATTCAGTCGTGGGCACTTCAACATTGATAAGATGCTGACTCCTAACATTACGCCATCTTGGAATACAATAATTTCAATTTAGGATGGTATGAAGGTACATGTTTTACCAGCATATCTTGTAGTAGTTATAAATAGGCCATGCATATGCTACGAATGGCCATGGTTGCACACATTTCATGTGGATTATCAGTGCTTATAGGCCACATCTGTCAGGGCACCAACGCATTTTGACATGCTCACCAACTTCACAAAGAAAACTCTACTCTCCATGCAACACTTTAGGGGTGTACAAAACATTAGGGACTCATTTCAAGGGATAAAAAAAAAGAAGAAGATTCAAAGAAACAACAAAAAAGAGAAAGAAAACGAGTATTTCACATTATCTAGTCAGTGTTAAAAATAGAAATCCACCCGTTACATTTATTCAAGAACTTTGTAGATTATATACAGTATGTACATTAACTCTTTAATTATTCATTGTCTGTAAGTCTATGAACAGTTTAAAAAAAAAAGAGAATGGGATCGCAATCAAATGCATATACTCTTCTAGAAAGATGTGCTTAGTAACTGAGTTGAAGCAAGAGAACAATACAAAATCTTACGGCTACATTGCTCTCTGGACCAAATATCGTGCAGCGGCTGCAGACATGCACTTAACTCTCAAAGGCTGGAATCGAACAAGCATTTCTTCTGAAAAAAGGCATAATGTGCACTTAATCAGCTGCTAGCGACTGAAATTATGAGTGCTAGTTAGAGGGAAGAAGTGTCCAGGAAACCCTCTCCTCGCAGATTTACATGGACTCAGCCCAACATTTTCATAATATCTCTGTCCAATAACTTCAACATATTTTGGGTGGTTGAGGGGCATTTTTGCATATCATGCATATCAGGGCAGGAGTTGTTAAGACATGTTTGTCACTGTGAACTTGGTGCAAATAGGGATTTTCAGGGTGCCTCACAAAAATAGGGGTCCCAGGATCGATCCAGATTTGCACGTTTACTTCAATTAAGGCTATGATGGGCAAGAAGAAACAATGCATCTAGACATCTGTACTATTATATCTCTGATTATGTTTTTTTTTTTTTTTTTTTTTTTACAAATATGCAAACAAGTGTGCTTATACACAGACACACACACACACACACACACACACACACACACACACACACACACACACACACACACACACACACACACACACACACAAATTTTAGTAAGCTCCCCTTTCCCTGTCAGCTATGCTGCTTTTTTTTTTAAACATTTTTTTTTCACAGCCTTATGAAATAATATCTGAAGGTTAGATTAACACCCATCAAAAGGTGTTCTTTAGGTTAGTTGCCATTATTGGCAATAAACATGTCTTTTAAAAAACAAAAAGAAATACTGTTTTTTTTGCGCCAAACTATTTTTGGGAAGATGCTTGGACAACATATACCAATCAAGAAAAATATTTTACAAAAATTCACAGTCTTGTCAGCCCCCTGCCTCTACTTCTCATTTGGGTTAGGGTAGATATAAAAACTGATGTGTTAAATAAAATAAAAAATAAAAAACTGTAAAACCAGGGTACATCTTCAGCTGTCTTTACAATGCGCTCTACTTTAACTTCCATCCACACAGAAACGTACAGGCCCTAAGATGCATGTAGAGCTTGTGAATACAAATTTAGGACAACAAAAAGTTCCGATAAAACATAAGAATTCAACAAGGCAGCTGTAGATGTCTCCAACCCACCTATCTCATTAAAATGACTACATTACATAACTTTACTTTTTCTAAACCATCTTGCAGAAAATTCTTTATTTTCATCTTTTTCTAACTTTCAACATGTCTCAATAAGGGGTACCTTCCCCAATCTTCACTCTCTGCTTATAGCAGTGCTGCGTGCGGTTTGCCTTTCTTGTAGTCCCTTCAAGTATTGGCTAATGATTAGGCATGCATCTAGACATCTGTACTAGATGAAGGTGGAGGTCAGCAGTGGACGGGTGGTTTGTGGCTTTTAGAAGCTTAGCTGAAAACTGCAGTCATGTTCTGACCAGGAGGGGTAACCAATATGATTGCGCCACCCCTTCTCCACATCCAACACATGTTCTTATCCGGAGACGGGGGAGGTGACGTCAACAGCGCTTGAACTCCCAGGATGGGCGCGCATGTCTCCTGAGGAGCAGGCAGGGAGGTGAGGGCTGGGGAGGGTGACGGGAAAAGTTTTTCACATCATGACGTGGCGCCGTCGGTGAAGTGCCAGGTGGTCAGAGCGGGAGAAGCTGCGGTCGCAGTCGGTGCAGCGAAAGGGTTTGATGCCGGTGTGCTTGCGAAAGTGTCGCGTCAGCTCGTCCGAACGGGCAAAGCGCCAGGTACAGCCCTCCCATGTGCACTGGTACGGCTTTTCACCTGTAAAAGCATCACGTTAATCAATATGCCATATATATATATATATATATATATATATATATATATATATATATATATACTTCTGTTCAAAAGTTTGGGTCGATGTTGCTGCTTTTATTTACTTAAAAAGACAGTAAAACAGTATTATTGTGAAATATCACAATTTAAAATTCTATTTTAATATAATTTAAAATGTATTTTTGTGATGGCAAAGCTGAATTTTCAGCATTATTACTCCAGTCTTCAGTGTCATATGATATGATAATATAATATCATATAATAATGTCAATATAATATGCTGATTTGGTAATCAAGAAACATTTTTGAAAGTCCCCCTGTGGTGAAAATCAAGCTTTTAAATTTTGTTTATATGTCTCTGGTGTTTTTGATATGCTTTAGGGTTAGAGTTAGGGTACAAACCATGTTCAAATTCATAAGCCAACACCATTAATGAGTATTTTCTCTATAAAACTGCAGTGTACCAAAGACACTGTTTGAAATAGCTGGTGTGTCTGATGTCACAAACTACCTCGTAAATCATGTCAATGTGTGATCATCAACGAGTGGATCTCTGAGCTGCTGTGAGTGAGTGGAGGCGGGGCATATTCATATAACCACGCATACTAAATGATGCAAGGGTGTAGAGTTACATTCAAGCTATTTTAAGGCATGAAGATTATAATTTTTTTAAGGAAAAAGTTTAAAAATGTAATTTGCGTGATCAAACAGAGTTTCTAATGACCAAAAACCTTTTGCTCGTATTAACCTAGAATACTGTCTAACACTTGATGGTTGCTCTGTCAAGTCGGTTAGGAACCTGGGTGTGCTCTTTGATAGCAATCTTTCATTTAAAAGCCACATTTCTAGTATCTGTAAAACCGCATTCTTTCATCTTAAAAATATATCTAAATTACGACATATGCTTTCAATGAGAAATGCGGAACAGCTAGTTCATGCTATCATGACATCAAGACTAGATTATTGTAATGCTCTACTGGGTGGTTGCCCTGCACGCTTAATAAATAAACTACAGCTGGTTCAAAACGCTGCAGCTCGAGTTCTTACTAGAACCAGGAAATATGACCATATTAGCCCGGTTCTGTCAACTCTGCCTATTAAACATCGTATACATTTTAAAATATTGCTGATTACTTATAAAGCACTAAATGGTTTAGCTCCGCAGTACTTGAGCGAGCTCTTAACGCATTATAGTCCTTCACGTCTATTGCGATCTCAAAACTCGGGCCAGTTGATAATACCTAGAATATCAAAATCGACTGCTGGCGGTAGATCCTTTTCCTATTTAGCACCTAAATTATGGAACAGTCTTCCTACCATTGTCCGGGAAGCAGACACATTCTGTCAGTTCAAAGCTAGATTAAAAACACATCTCTTTGACCTAGCATTCACATAATACATTATCGACTTCTATAATTCAATGTTAGGCTGCATAGATTAGGTCAGCCGGAACTGGGAACACTTCCCTTAAATCCAGGCATTATCCAGATCTGACGAAGGACCTTCGCCTGGACCCGATGACAATGCAGTGCTGAAGTGCCAACTAGCCTCTCCCTATGGAGAATCCCTTTCCCACTCTACAGATAAAGCTTTGTGGGGAATTCCGTTCGCGTACCTAACCCGCACTGATAATATTAAATAAAATTCTGTATCAAATTTATAGGCAAGACAAGTAGTTTGTTTAGGCATGATTTGTAGGGAATTACAAACCTGCGCACATATACTCAAACGCACATAACTATATATTCAATTCTTAATGTGCATGTGAATTGGCTTTTATCAATCAGCTTTTATCATCAGCTTTTATCACAGGTTTGCGTTTAAAGTCTGTTTAGAGAGAACGGTGTCGTCTTAGCGGCCCCTAATTTAATAACAAATGATCATTTCAACGGAAGTGAATTAATCAAAACTAACTATTGCTGGAAAATAACATTATTCAAGAACTGCTATAAAGCCAAAACAATCTCTGTTACCTTAAATTATGTTTACCTCTGTAAAGCTGCTTTGAAACAATCTACATTGTTAAAAGCGCTATATAAATGAAGATGACTTGACTTGTCAGTTTAAATCTAGACTAAAAACACATCTCTTTAACCTGGCATACACATAAGTCAAGTATATTTATCGCTTTTCACAATATAAATTGCATCAAAGCAGCTTCACAGAATCAATCAAATAACATAACAATGTTTGTTTCTTAGTGGAAAAAACATCCACGTTTGGTAGGGCTGATCAATGGTATTAATGCTTGGTTCATTAATTTGAATATCCCCAACTGAGCAAGTCAAAGGCAACAGTGGCAAGGAACCGAAAAACTCCATCAAGTGATCTACTGGTCAACAATAATATTGAGCTGCCTGCATATATATATATATATATAAATATATATATACATATAAATGAACTAAATTAATAACTTAAAAAAAAGAAACATTACTGAACTTACTTAAACTGTACTGTGACAGTATTTTCTTCTGGAAACAAACTATTTTGCATTATTTTCCTATTATCACTGTAAAGCTGCTTTGAAACAATCTGTATTGTAAAAAGCGCTGTATAAATATTTGTGACTAATCAAAGATGAGTTGATAGTGAAGTGATAAAACTATTGACTACAGGGGGACTTTAATATTATCAATGTTGAAAACATTGCAATAGCGGTTTAATATTTTTGTGGAAATTGATACATTTCAATATATATATATATATATATATTAGTTTAAAAGCACAGCATTTATGTGAAATAGAATTGTTTTAACTTCATAAATGTCTTTACTGTCACTTTTTATCAATTTAATGCATCCTTGCTGAATAAAAGCATTAATTAAATGTCAAACGTACATATCTTACAGACCCCAAATTACAACCCTAACCATATATATATATATATATATATATATATATATATATAAATAATGTAGATAGATAATATACAAAACATTTCTATAATTTTTATAAATAAATTAAAATTGTGCCAAAAAATAACAGCAGAAAAAAGGCATACCTGTGTGTATTCTCCGGTGGGCTTTCAGATGCGAGCTCTTGGTGTAGACTTTGTTGCAGCCGTCATAATCGCACATGTGCACACGTCTTCTCTTCATGTCCGGCGAGTCGGGGTCAACTTGGATGTCCACATCTGTATTCATACTAGGAACAAAAAGTGAAAGGTTTTCGCTATTAGGGTGTGGCGATCAATTCAAGTCATACCAAACCTATCCCTGGGATTATCTAAAGATTAAGAGTGCATTTGAGCATGTTAAGGCAGGTACAAACATTCAGAATGATCTTCATGAATAAAACAGTTTAATCCATCACTTGGATTACAGTGATCAAATTAGATCAGTGATACAATTAAAACTTTTATTGCAACACTCTTAACCCTATAAAGCTGATAGTATGATATTCGATACTCAAATTTTTTAAGGCCTCTAAATTATCAACATGATCAAAAACCTGTTGTTCACAATCTACTACATGCCTTTGTCTAATTGAATACTTTTTTAGCAAGTTAAAGGCCTTTTAGTATATTTATAAATCCTCCTTCAGGTTACGGTACGCATGTTCTTTTTTTTTCTGTAAAATCTTAACTGATTTTATAAAGAAAATGTACGTATAACTTTGATATTGTTAGTGATATTCAAAGATGAACATTTTCTGGACAGATACCTCAGGTTTACTTGATAATATATACATTATTTATGTTAAAATGTGAGTTGAATCAAGGGAATGGTCAACAGTGTTATAGCTGTAAATACAGAAATGAATTACATATTGGTCACAAGAAACTGGAGGGTGAGTGTCACAGAAAGGTAACACCAAGTCTCCAGATGAATCGACCCTTCTTTTGCATGATATGGCAACATTTCTATAAACTAGACATATCACTAGTTTTAAGTAACATTTCAAGCTGCAATGTTTTTGACCTGTGGCACTTTCCCCTTCTACTTCTTCTGAATAGATTCTAATAGAAAACAAAGGCACAAAGCCCCATAAAAAAAAAGATGACAAAAATAAGGAAGTGCAATGTGTATTTTATTTTCATGTTTGGCTTGGGACTTCACATTTATCTGATAATTAGAGAAGGGGTTTGATCAAATCAATAGTGATGTAATTAAATATGTGTCTCTAATTTATATGCATGCATGAAATAATTTAGCTGTATGAAAACACTACCTAAAATTGCATCACATAATTATATATGTAAATAGCACCATTATGACCCTTAGTGCAATAATCCTAACTGGCCAGCAGGGAGAGCTAAGGAGCAAGCGTGCGTGTGTGTGTGTGTGTGTGTGTGTGTGTGTGTGTGTGTGTGTGTGTGTGTGTGTGTGTGTGTGTGTGTGTGTGTGTGTGTGTGTGTGTGTGTGTGTGTGTGTGTGTGTGTGTGTGTGCATCTAAATTCCATACAGCTGGAGAGCTTCCAGTTCAATGCCGATCTCTCTCCCTTTCCCTTCCTGCTCCAATCCCCCTCCCCCTGCCATGTTTTTTTTTTCAGCCCATCTCTTTCTCCCCTCCTTTCCTTCCTCTCTCTTTCTCAGCCTCTTCCTTTCCCCTCCCTGGCTGCAAACCAGTTCACTCCCCCCACTCCAACTCATTTCCATCGGATTTCTCTCTTCCAGCAATCACCTGACCGCACGTCCGAACAATTATACATACACTGGCAAAAGACCCTCTTGTTCTCCATCCTGCCTTGTCACCCTGCCACTTCTGTTTGTCCTTCTTTGCATTTTACTCCCTCTTTCAAAGGTGTGACGACATTACAAGTTATGTAACATTGTTTACACCCAGTTTGGAGAGAACCCTGCCCAGCAACACACACACACACACACACACACACACACACACACACACACACACACACACACACACACACACACACACACACACACACACACACACACACACACACACACACACACACACACACACACAAACACAAACACACACACACACACACACAGAAGAGGATGCATCCAGCTTGAAATCAAAGCAAAGAAGAGCCATGGGCCTCCAGTGTGTTGAAAGTTACATAATCATCCAGATGAGTGGTGCAGTGATGCCATTAGACCAGGATGTCAGATACTCTACCACACACTGTACAAATACCGGGATTAAGATATTCAGATGTATATGGGATATGGGATAACACTCTCACCTGGGATCCATCCCTTGCGTGCTGAAAGAGGCTGATCCAGACTCTGTGCCGCTTTCAGCATCACTATCAGACTGAAACTCCACTGGAGAGGTTGAGCCTGGCTTTATACGCACTGAAATGACATGATTTAAAAGAAAACAAAAGAAATTTGAGTGAAATGCTGAATTGAAAAATCAGCATGAATTCCTATATTTCTTTAAGTATTTAAAGGTGCCCTAGAATGTAAAATGTAATTTATTTTGGCATAGTTAAATAACAAGAGTTCAGTACATGGACATAACATACAGTGAGTCTCAAACACCATTGTTTTCTCCTTATTTAAATCTCGTTTTTGACAAATGTTGATGTTTATCTATAATCGTCCAAACTCGTTATGAAATCAATGACGCAAGTTACACTGCACAACGAAGCTCTTACTGTATTTACATCATCGTGTTTGCATTGGTGAAAGCATTATAGAGAGTGTAGAAACTGCGTTGCAATGATAAAATCTTCATTCTTGCGATCAACAGACTATCATCTGCTTGCTCAATGCTCACCGTCACGGCAACATTTTATGTGATGGGAATAGATCTAAAAACATCTCACGATTCGTTAATCTCGATAGCTGTAATGGTAAAAACGAATGACAGCTGTAGTAAAAGTATTCGAGAGAGTTTCTCGTGTAATACATTGCTATTTCATATGCAAGCATGTCAGCCAATCACAGCAGTGGCCGGTTACACTGAATCCCACAGCAGACACGCCCCTTCAAACAGAGCGTTCAAATCAGAGGCTAAAACCAGACGAGGAAAAATGCCTTTAATTTCTAAATTATGACTACTTTTGATTTAAAAAAAAATACTAACATTATAAGGGCAACCCAGAAAACATTATAAAATAATAAAATAACCCAATCCTAGGGCACCTTTAACCCTTTAATGACAATAATTGTATATTATTAAAGTGCCACTATTATACCATTTTAAAGGTTCCTAATTTTGTTTTCTCCTACAATACATTTGCATGCATCCAAGGTCAAAAAACAGTTTAATCTTCTCATAAAATACATTGCAGCATCACCACTTTTCTCACAGTGTCTGAAACATTCAATAAATAATTAGGTCTCTCTAAACCCCTCCTTTCCAAGAGCCTACTCTGCTCTTATTGGTCGACTGCTTACAGCACGTGTCCGAAACAAAACACGTCTCTATCCATATCTGAATTTCAGCTCTTCCTCTACACTTATTTACACAGTGATACAAACAGTAACAATGGTGTCAGTTTTACCGTGTCAATTCAAGCGCGAGTCATCCTTTGAAAGTGCTTTTTTTTTTGCTTTCACAGCACGAAAAACAGTGTTTTCTTAAATGGCATGTCGACAACATGAACCAGACTCTTTCAGGCTTCAGCTACAACAGCAGTGTTTGAGGACGGGTCAAAGTAGATGTGTTTCACGGGCAGACAATGAAGACCATAGGCGGACATTGTGTAAACCTATATACAAAAGATGTGTTTACACAGACTTTTAATGACTTCACTTTTCACTCACTTTTTTAGAGGTAGCATAAACTGGCCTTACTTAACCAGTTAGTTTCATTGAAATTTCTCTAGATAAGACCCTTATTCCTCGGCTGGGATCGTATAGAGCCCTTTGAAGCTGCATTGAAACTGCAATTTGGACCTTTAATCCATTGGTTGCCATTGAAGTCCACTACATGGAGAAAAATCATCGAATGTTTTCCTCAAAAACCTTAATTTCTTTTCGACTGAAGAAAGAAAGACATAAACATCTTGGATGACATGGGGGTGAGTAAATTATCAGGAAATTTTAATTCTGAAGTAAACTAATCCTTTGAAATCATTTTGTTCTTCAGACTGATTCACAAACGTGAACGAAGAGGCGGGATTTATTGCACAAAGCAATTATATCCAATCACATCCAATTATAGCGTGATGGAGGCATTGTCTCCTCTCACGTGACTTTCCCCAATTTATTCCCAATTACCACCACCCCCCATCCCCACCCCCCTTCAAACCCACCGCACGCTTTAGGGTGTCTGTTAAAACTCAATGGGCTTGGCGCGGGCTCCCGCTGTAACTTTAACTTTATCTATCGGTTCTGTTCACATGTTTGGGTTGTTTAAAAAGCCTCCCACTGAAATGAGGTGTGAGTCAAGCACTGGGACAAGCAATTAAATCAAATACAGAAAAGGGTTCTTGCCGAAAATGTAATTCAAACAACATCATTTCCAGAACCTAACATCTCCTTTGTGTTTTTTGGCAACCAGATAGCTCTTGAGTCCACAAGATGAAGAAATTGAATAATGCAAGTTAAATGCATGTTCAATGTTGACACAGGGTGTGGCTAGTTGAGTACTGGGTTGATATCTCTTGACGTGACCTTTAACCACCAGATGATTTGGAGATGCCCAGGAGTTTGCAAAGATTATCTTCTAAATAAAGGGGGAAGGGTGCTGCCCATTCATTAATTGTCTACTCTCCCTAAACCCAATTGTCCCAAGTTACTCAAAAGAAAGAAAGAAAAAACATCTACAGAGATACTTAATCTACAGCCTCTCATTGAAGACAACATGGGGTGCTATGGGCCTGTTCAATAAAGCATGCTGAGTCCTCCACCTTGGTAGTTTTGCCATAAATTTAATCCAAAAGAAACTGATCTACATTATGGTTTCTTTGAAGATGATACCCACCCAAATAACACAATTTACTGACCTTCATAATCTCCCCATTACATTACTTGGTTTCAAAGAGCTACATACAAAGTTAATAACCGAAAACAAAAGGAGCCAAACACAACTCCTCCCTGAGTTTAAACTTTGGGGTTGAATCAGTGTGTTAAACAAGCATTAGCATTATTTTCCAGTGTTATTTGGGCGGGGTTCTCCCATTAAAAAACATTCAGCAAAGTTTATTTATTTTTGGTGTGTTTTAATGTTCTTATTACGGTCCAAGACCTGCATGGTGTCTTTCAGGGGAGACTTAAAGCCCTGAAATTAAAAGGGCAATGGGAAGGAAAAGACCCAGGTGGAACAAACCATTTCACTCTTAAGAAAATGGGACAGTCATGGCCCAATGGATAAAGAGTCAGACTGGTCATCCGAAAGTTGCGGGTTCGATTCTCAAGGCACCTAAACCACAATCGCTCCCCGGGCGCCGCAGCAAAAAGATCCAAGCGTCGCCAATTAAGCAAAACTAAACGAATGGGCCGCTGATGTACGAGTTTTATGGGTCTTACGTTTTACGTTTGAGATGTATAGGCCCAAATAGCACGTCGGCCCACTGGGAAAGTATGCCCGCCATATGCCCGATGGCCAGTCCAGCGCTGCCACTAATTACTATTGTAACTATGGAATTTGAGGGGAAACTCTGGTAAAGTTTTATAATTTGTCCTGCTTAAAAGTTAAATGATATGTCAAAAGATCATAGTCCATGTTCCTTGTTGTCCATGATCATAGTCCATGTTCCTTGATCATAGTCCTTGTTTCTTTTAAACAAAAAAGCTTTTTTCAATCAGAAACCTCAGAAAACCCTTTTCGTGAGTGAAACTGTAACACGGCCTGTACTTGTTACTTGTATTTCCTTTTAAATAAAGGCCAAAAAATGTGGTTTCATTATCTCCTTTAATTAAAAGTTTAAGCTTGTTTCTGCCTCACCCTGAAATCCTCTTTTGTGTCTTTTATACGCACATCCATATGTGTGGGAAGAAGCTGCGTCTGAACACAGATAACCAAACGGCAATGACACAAAACTGTAAGAGGGCGAGACCAACGGTGTGACCACCTAAAGGAAATGGGTGGAGCTAAAGGAGAGAAGATCAGCAGTACCATATGAACAGTTTTAAATAAAGGAGACAAGATTTGTCCCAGGCTCATATTTGCATTGTTACTTTTGACCAACTTCAAAATGCCACTTAACGCATGACTACAAAAAACATTTGTACTTGCGAGAGCATGTCACTCTACTGAATAGGAATGAATATGATTTGGATTCCTAGTTTTGAGGATAAAAAAAAAAAAAAAGTATAATGATTGCAATTTAAGCTGTCAACAAAACAGCAAGAACGAGTGCTGTTAAAGTTAATGATGCAGTTAAAAAGGTAATTAAAGGGATAGTTAACCCAAAAATGAAAATCTTTCATGCATGTTTGGAACAACATGAGGGTGAGTAAATGATGACAGATTTTTTTTTTTTGGGGGGGGGGGGGGGGACTACACTTTTACCAGCATTAACTCATTAAATTTCATTAAATTTGACATTATAACTTCTGGATTCTGTTCTCTAAGGTTTCTAAAAACCGATCTGAACCTTCAGAGATGATCGGAACAGATGTAAGATTACATCTATAAAGTGTAGGGAAAGTTTTATCAGTGAATTAATGCAGATTTAATTACAGTATGCACAAAAGGTTTGGGGTCCTTTTATGTTTTTTGGTTTTGTTTTCTTAAGAGTAATATTGTGAAATATTATTACAATTAAATAACTTATATTTTAATATGGTAGAGTGCATATTGTTTTTCCTTAAAAAAAATAAACTCAAATGTTTAAACTATGAAAATATTATGATAAATAAAATGTATATATTTAATAATATTATACTTTCTATATTATTAATTTATATTTTATATTTTAATTGAATGAAATATTTGATTCACAGTTCTGGTAACCAACAAATAAAAAAAAGAATATTACTAACTTACTAAACTGCTCGGATTTCAAGGCATTTCATCAGCAAAACAGGACATACTAGGGCTGTGCAACAATTAATCGTTATTAATCGCATACAAAATAAAAGTTTGTGTTAACATAATACAAATGTATTGTGTGTACTGTATATAATTATTTTGTATGTATAAATACACACATGCATGTATATTTTTGAGAAATATTTGCATTTATATACTGTATATATAGGCCTATATATATATATATATATATATATATATCATTTATATTATATATAAATATAAATATTTTATATATACATTTTTTTAAATATATACATGCGTGTGTGTATTCATAAATACAAAATAAATATACACAGTACACACACATATATTATGTAAACAAACTTATATTTTGGATGCGATTTATCGCGATTAATCTTTGCACTCATGAAAAGGTTTGTACACTGACTTTTACCATTAATGACTCTTACTTAAAAGCTACTACACTGTGCTACTACTGTAGCTATTGTATACATGTATGAGGTTTTAGGCTCATTCTATATCTCTTTCAGTTCAAAGGTCAGAGCGCACGGCCATCTCACCTGATCCCTCCGACCGGCCGTCGCTCCCGATGAGAGGTACAGTGATGGCGGCGGTGGCCACTCCATCCGTGGGTACGGTTGTATAGACAACCGGTAAGGATTGAACTACCACGGGGATGGTCTGCAGCTGCCCCATCTTACTGGGCATGCTCACAGAGGGTATGGTGTGGATGACATGGAGGATCTGCTGACCTCCGACCCCTTGCGTGGACGCCAGTATGGAGCCCGCTGACAGCACCGCCGGGATGGTGGCGCTTATGTTCTGGAGAGTCGGATTTACAGGGGTGGAGGTCGTCGTGGCTACCGGGAGGGAGGGGCGGGGCTTGTTGAGAGACAGGTCCACGGGTTCCGTCTGGTCGTCATCGTTGTGTCGGGCGCTGATGTCACAGAGCGGAGGGGGGGAGGATTTGATTTTGAGGTCTGTGGGCTCAGGACAATCGTCTAATGGCTCTTCTTTCTGTAGAGGCAGAAAAATAGAAGAATATTAGAAGAAAACGAGGGTATAAGGGAGATAAGGAAGCAATATGGAAGAGCAAACGAGGTGAGGAAGGAGATTAGGAGGGACGGAAAGGAAAGGGAGGGTACAGAGCAGAAGCTCCACAAAACACAGGGACAATGGCTGGCCAGATTGGGCAGAGGAGAAGGCCTTAAACTGGCATGAGTCCAGCTCAACACGGCCAAACGTCAACACTCCAATTTATACACACAGTCAAAGCATAGATCTGTGTGTGTATGTGCACAAGCTATACCCACTAAACTCCCTATGCAGTAAGACTCATAACAAACCTTATGGTAAAGGTAATAAAACAAATGGAACGTTTGAAAGCAATTCTTGAATGATGCCTCATGCAAACAGAGATGTTAGTGTGTGTTTAGTGCCAGCAAGGGAACAAGTCAACTTTGAGGTGCTTGTTTGTACAAAACGTACTGCCATGATGCTAGGAATTCGTAGGTGGTTGTCAGGGCATTGCTATGTGGTTGCTAAGGTGTTCTGAGTGGCTTTAACCACTTTTTTTTTTTGCAGTTTCTGGGTCTATATGATATTCTGGTCTCTAGACATGGCTCAGTTCCATTCTTCAAATGCAATTCTAGGGATGTAAATACGCCAAAACACTATGCAGACTATTCAAAATAGTTTTTATTTTCATAGGAATTAATTAAACATTTCTCAGCCTAATATTTTCCCCAATGGCAGCAATCTACTTTTTAACCCTTAAATGCATGAATGTTTCGCCAGTCATTATTAATATATTATATTAATACCTGATGCGATAATATTAAACTCTCCTGATTTTAACAATACTGAAGAGTAACAATTACAGAAGAATAAAATAAAGTATATTTTGCTACCTTTTGGAGCTTGCAAGTTTGAGCAGATGTTTTATACCATCATCACTGTCCTCGTCAGAGCTCATTCCCGTCATCAGCATCTAGCTCATATTCACAATCTCAAACATATTCTCAAAACCACCATTTTCAACATTTTCAAAATCAATATTTTGATCGCTGGCAGCTTCTTCACCAGATCAACCATCAAGTGACAGTGACACTAATATTTGATTGCGTTCAGTACTTGCTCTGCAGTAAATCACTGAGTCATTTCAAGAGTTGCTGATTATACTTTCTATTCTTTTGTTTTCTGCCTGTGGTAACTATGAGTGAAACGTCACTTCATCATTGTGTATCAGACAAATCTAAATACAATTTTTTATATAATTCTTGAGAGCCTGATTACAAAAACAAAAGTCTCACCATTAAAAGCCATGTCCCAAGCACACAATTACAATGTTCTCATTTTTAATTGTATATGGCCTATATATTGCGCTGCACATGCTGTATATTATATTCAAGTGATTCCTAATCCATCATGGCAAACCGAATGAAATAATCCATTATTTATTGGATGTAATAAATTGGCCAAATTTTCTTATCGGGCAGTTACATTACATGGGAAAAGACATTAAACTTTGGTTACAGAAGTTCAAGCTACAATTAAACAGATCCTGAAAATGTCAAAGCAAATGGGGCATTGCAATCCAACGCACTACAATGGACACTTCAGTACCATACAGCATCATCATGTACTCATTCAGAAAGACCAATGTACCCATTTATAGTGTTAGCCTTAGCCTTCTCAATTGTTTACTTATGACATATAGCAACACAGCTAAAAGTATTCAGAATATGTTGGACCTTTATTGAAAGTAGCCTACTTTTTTACCTGTGCGAAAGGAGCGCTTGCAAGGTTGTTTGAAAATATGCCATTTGTGTAATTCGGCTAGGTGCCACTAGTGTCACAGAAACTATATTCTTCACCTTTAATAAGGTCTTTCGACCTGAGGCATCCACACAAAGTGATAAAGATGCCTAACTTTTCAAATAACATGCTTAAATGAGATCAAAAACATAAGCAGCATAGCAAATTGTCATGACGTCCAACAATAAAAAAAGACACAAGTGGGTGGTTGACATAAGTTTTTTATTTTTATTTTTTTAATTCAAATATTAGGCATAAAAAATATTGAGTTGTGTTGTACTGGCTCTTGCATTTCCAAAAATATATTTGGTCTTTTAGATTTTGTATTGCAAATTGGATTTATTCACCAATGTTCCATTCATGCCTAAAATTGTCAAATGGTGTGACATAAAAGTAACTAACTTCTTTTTCTTTATCTTAAGATTTAACATTTTTTGTGTGCAGATTTGTTAGTTTCTATTTTTTTTTCTAAATCATCAGGCAAAGTAAGACATCTCTCCTCAGCCTTTCCAGATATTTTAGAATAATTATGTTATACCCCAAAATGGACCCTTGTGGAATCCCACTGGTGATAGGTGCTGGATAAGAAAAACAATTACCAATCTTCACTGTAAAAGATCTTTGCTCCAATCGCTTGTCAAATCTGACACAAATCTGGATATGAACAGTTGCGATACTGAGTATGGACAGTTAATAATTTAGATCAGATTCCAATCCCTATAGAAGGTGTCTGTTCTGTGTGAACTGGCATGATCTCTTTACTTTTTCCTCCTTTCCCTCAGGACCTCCTCTCTCCTTGCATGGTCCGCATTGAGTCTTTCCCTGTATATTTGTG
Organism: Meda fulgida; assembly: GCA_030578275.1. NCBI lineage: Eukaryota > Metazoa > Chordata > Actinopteri > Cypriniformes > Leuciscidae > Meda > Meda fulgida. The sequence goes on from CM060636.1 coordinate 23,289,529, forward strand.
TCCTCTCTTTACTTAATATTTCTGCCTGAAACAGACAAAGAAAATGTATCTTTTAATATGCAAAGCATGGCAAACATGGTAAAACATGGTTCAATTAAGAATATAATCGAAAAGGGAATACATTAATTGTATGGGTAATTTAATGTTCACCATTAAATTAATTCAATATGTTTTGAATATTTATTTATGTATCATTAAAAAAGGTGTATGTAATATTGTGTGCCAAAATATCATATGGTGTTACTTGGAAAAACGGTCACACCATATGATACAGTGTCACACCATAAGATGTTTTGTTCAGTTAAGCTAATCTCTTGGTTAACTAAAAACATCTCGCTTATACTTAGCATGTAAATTGCCATATGGCAGCAATGATTTTTAAGAATTAATAAGTAAAATTAGTAAAAAAGTGTTTCATTTTTATATAATGTCACACTATAAGACACAAAACATTGACCACTAGTGAGCATATCAGATACAGAGCTTTTTAATTAAAAATGAAAGTGTCAGAACTCACCTCATGACCTTCCAAACCACTCCAGAGATGACACTGCAACTTTCTGGTTGAGTGTGGACCTCTTCATCATAATGATGTCCAAATGATTGCCCGTTCAAAATACAGATTGGAGAGTCACACCATATGAAGCCCATTTTACAGAAAAAATGTATTTGGCCAGAACTTGCTTTAAAATAATGAACAGACATCAACACTTTCTGTGTCCATTAAAAAATCCTAATTCTGTTACTTAAACTGTAAATCTACCAGTTATTTATACTTTGCTGAGATATATTGTCATATTTGTAAAGTCGCACATAGCCCGGACAGTCACACCATATGACAATTTTGATGTTTAGATAATAATTTGAAGTAGAGGTTTTTATACACCAACTACAGCTATGGTATGCTGTAATAATATCCTGTCAGAGGAACAACATAAAGGTACATGTTTATTAGTATATGGCATCATGGACAGGTAGAATTGCATGTCATGTCATCCACCCAGGTACAGACAGAGGTTGTACAGCTGAGTTGTGTAACTGGAGGTGTTGTGAGGAAACGAGTGAGAGAAAACGAGAGCGAGTGGGAGCGAAACAGAGAATAAGGGGAGAGTGGGTGGGAAAGGCCTCCGGTTGTCATGGAAACTGGGAGGTATATCAGCTGACTCATTTTCCCTCTCTCGATCCCGCCCACCTCTCTCTCAGTCTCTCTATGGTTCTCCACCCTGCTACCTCGCTGCATCCCCACCCTTCATCCACTCCACCTTTCTTGTTGTTGTTTTCCATTGCTCCAACCTAAAGAAATCCTGTAAAGATGTGTCGCTGGAGTCAGGTGAACGAAATCCATAAGTGACCCAATTATCACCAGCGCTGTGTGGGATGATAATTGAGTGTGTTCAATATCTATTAGCAGTTGTAGGAAACGGTCTCGGCTTGAGGCGGCGAGTGAGTGTTGTGATAAAGACGAGCCTTGTAGCTGTCATTATCAAAACCAATTGTGTTTGATCTGTGTGATGTTTTTACCATTTCATATTAGTTATACGTTTGCATTGTGTTAGCCAGAAGCAGACAAAAACGTTAACTAATTAAGAGAAACAAACACATCATACCTCTCTTTACTTAACATTTCCTCTCTTTTCTTCACAAATCAACATTGCTAACAAACTGCTTACAAAACGTTTACATTTATATTATATTATATAATATATATATAAATAAACAGACAACTTCACAGAGACATTAGGTTAAGGTCCCAAGTGTATTAATAATTATGGTATGTATATGACCAAAATCTAAAATGATTTATACTAGGATTTTTTGGTATCATGTTAACTGTATACAAACCCTTATTTTTGCTGGAGATTTTTCATATATTATTCATATATTCATTTTTTTTCTAGCGACTTACAGTAATATATTCTGAATATCAGACAGAGTAGATAAGCCATGTTTGAGGCCATTATGAAACACCTGATACAAGCATAGTTAGTCACACACTCCCTATTAATTATGTGCCAAGTCGAAACATAACGGCCAACAGTAAACAACTGGTTACACAGGTTACACTATGGCGCAGTATGGCATGACGTGTCAAAACAACATTGTTACCATTATAATCAACAAAGCTGACTAAAATGGAAGTGTCCATAAGTTACACACTTTCAAGTGTATGCAATAATCTTCTGCTGGGTGTCAGATTTTCCAAGTGTATGCAATAATCTTCTGCTGGGTGTCAGATTTTCCAAGTGTATGCAATAATCTTCTGCTGGGTGTCAGATTTGTTAAATCTCGCCGTGGATATACAGCAGTTTAAACAAATCAAAAAACATTAACAGCCAACTTTTAACATATCAAGGACACACAAAGATCCAAAGTGAACCGAGAAGTCCAGTGAGAAAGTATTGAAAGCATATGAACGAGGACAGAAGAGGAACTGGTTTTGGTAAAGGCTGTCAGCGCAGAGAACATTGATCCATGTTTCTCACAGTGTAGAAAAGCAGAACAAACTGGTAGAGCAAAAGAGAAAGTTGAATTTCTAGTGAAAAATGCTTCCGTTTAATATTGTTAGGAATGATGAACTGATGCCAGCATGACCTTCTGCTGACCTTACTGATGACCATTAATGGGGAAATTGGCCATTAATTATATTCCCAAGGGAGTGCATCAAATTTACATTCCACCGCAGATGAGAGAGTAATAAGCTGTTTCGGTTACGAATCAATTATCAGTTATCTAGCATGTTAAAGCAACTATTTGCATTCCTGTCTCGGAAAATGAAGTAGTATGTAGGGCTGGAACGACGCATCAACATAATTATGTTGATTAAGTAAATTAGTCGGTTTGCATGAAATGCGTCGATTCGTTGAGATATTTATGTTCCCCAATGATAAATTCAGCCATTATTACAAAATAAATGTAAAAAATTTACATTTTGAGCTGCATGAGCTGCAGTGGCTGCGAGGCACCCGGCTCAAACATACTCTCTGCAACTCGATACATTAAAGCATTAATGTATAATAACAAAGCTGTTGTTGGTTATTGAAAATATCTAAAGAACGTGCATCGCGTATTTTCAGTCATCGCAAAACTTTGCGGTTTTATGGACACCGCCGCCATGTTCGACACTGTTGCTATGGCTAACGGTATGGTAAGTTAGAATGTGGTTGTGACTTCAGCTGTTGGATCATACAGCTGAATAAATATATATTAAAGCAGCTATTTTAATCTCCTGAATGAGCAAAACATTTCAGGATTTCAGGACCCCAAAAATGTACTGTGAACTCATCCATAGTAAACCTTGTCTTTTGTGATAAATAATACAATTAGGTAAAAGTCCATACAAAAATCAGTTACGATTATTATTTATTGGTAAATTATTGGTTATCATTTATCAGTAAATTAACCAAAGGTTTAAACAATTATTCAGAAAAAAAATTAATAGATTAATCAGGAAGGGGGAAAAAAATCATTAGATTATTCGATTAATCGAAACAAAACAATCAAAAGATTAATCGATTTAAAAAGTAATAATTTGTTCCAGCCCTAGTTGTGTGTATTAATAACCTTTTTTTCTTTATTTATAAAAACAGCAAAAGTTACAAAAAACAGCAGTAGAGAGGACAGGATGATGGTGTCAATGTTAGGTCCACATAGGATGACGAAAAGAAAGTTATCCATTCAAAGAGTAGAGTAGCTTTAACACAACAACACAAAAGAGAGAATCAACGTAACAGTGTGTACTGAAACCAACCAACCAACATCAGATAATGAGGAACTGAAACAGAGAGCATACTGTATACACAAGATAACAAACGATATCAAACAGGTGTGGAAACTTAATCAAAAACGATAGTTGCTAATGATGAGCGAGAATATGGGAACAAAGACAAGCAAACTAAAAGTCCAATATGAAACGAAACAAAAACAAAGGCAAACATGAAAGTTGGTGTTGCACTATGCCAAATTTTTAATGCATAAAAACAAAGCTGCACCCCCAAATAGGGTCATTAATCTCAGTAGTCTAACTGAAACAAATATGTCATTCTATTCTGCTAGTTGAGAGCTTTTCAACAATATGACAAGTCTATCTGTTATGTAATATGATTTTACATATCACATTTTCATGTAAAGCAGTTATTTTAAGAGCTCTTCTAAAATTCAGCAAATGTGAAGTGTTGATCATATTCCCTATTATCACTATAACGCCAAGCTTCTAAGCTTTGAAACACATTTTGTGTTGGTTAAGCAAGTAGTTGTTAAGTTACATGATAACTTAGAAGCCCCTCCTGCTTTGAATAAGAGGTTATGGTTAACGTTTAATCGATGAATTGATCATTAAAGGGTTAGTTCACCCAAAAATGAAAATTCTGTCATTAATTACTCACGCGTTCCAAACCCATAAGACCTCCGTTCATCTTCAGAACACAAATGAAGATTCTTTGATGAAATCCGGTGACCCCTCGATAAGCAGCAACATCATTGCAACTTTCAAGACCCAGAAAGGTAGTAAAGACATTGTTAAAATAGTCTTTGTGACTACAGTGGTTCAAATGTAATGTTATGAAGCGACGAGAATACTTAGTGCGCAAAAAAAAAAGACTTTGTTCAACAATCTCTTCTCTTCCACGTCATTGTGTAAACAGTGCAGCGTTTCCGAGTTCTACATCAGAAAGCCAGCTAGTTATTGGCTAGCTGCCATTTCAGAATCACACGCATGTGTCGTGGTGCTCACGTGACCAGCGTCGGCCAATAGTGAGGCGACGTTCTGGCGTAGAACCTGGAAGCGCAGCACTTTGTTTACTATGCGAATAGCGTAGGAGATCTGACACAGAAGAGAAGAAATTGTTCAATAAAGTCGTTATTTTTTTTGTTATTTGCGCACAAAAAGTATTCTCATTGCTTCGTTACATTTGAACTACTGTAGTCACATGGACTATTTTAATGATGTCTTTACTACCTTTGTGGGCATTGAAAGTTGCAGTGCCGTTGCTGTCTATGGAGGGATCAGAAAGAAAAAATATCTTAATGTGTGTTCCGAAGATGAACAAAGGTCTTCTGGGTTTGGAATGATGGAATTTTTGGGTGAACTAACCCTTTAATTTAAACAACAATCGATTATGGGAATTTATGTAAATTGACATCACAAACTCCCACAAACAATACTACCCGCCCTGGGCATCACCAGCCTACCAGGTTACAATATTATCCTGTTTATGGGGATTAATTTTTATAGACAAACGGTTATGTGTTTGAGCACAAGACTACCTGAAATACCTGGCAACCGAGACCAAGCCTCTAACTTCCCCTTTTACAATGGCATGGCGTATCAGATAGCGCATGGGAAATGGACAACAGATCTTAACGGAAGCTAGGTACTTTTTGCCCAAACTGAAAAACTCAAGATCAGCAGCTGACGTGGACTTTTCCCCATTGGATTTTTTTCACAGATTTTTCACCAGTGGCAAAGCTGTTCTATAATAAACACTGGTAGTGAGTCTAGTCTTTATAAAGTGCTGGCTGGGTAAAAGCGCATTAGACACAGAGAAGACTGTATGTGTGTGTGAAGAGGATGAGGATAAAAGGGTGTGGAGCACATCTTTTTGCATGAGTGCTCCTGTTAGTTCCAGAGTGAGCGTGTGCATGTCGGGCATGTATGGCATATGTGGATGTGAGCATGTCTGTACCCCTGCAGGTATGTGGTGTTCCAAGTGTGTCTTACGGCTTAAGGAGTGTATTGTGCGGGAGTGGGAGTGTTGTGAGGGGGTGGGGTAGTGTGTCAGTGTGTGTTTTCAGGCGAAGGGTTTTGGGGAGGCTACATCACAGTCGTTCCAACTCCCGCCAGAGCCTCGTTGCCATGACTACAGTAGAACGGAAGCCTCCCTGGATATATCCTATTAGGGCTTTGGCGAGACTTAGAAGAAAAGATAGAAGGATAGAAACGGAAAGGTACAAAAAGAAACCACCAAAAAGTGGAGGGTAAGAGAACTGGCATGTAAAAATATTAGGTAATGCGTCCTTATGTGGAACGGTGGTCTATAAGATACCTCATAGCAGAGGGAATGCCAGTTAATGATCACTCTTTCATTTCCTCATGCTCTCTCGTATATTTAGTTCTGGAAGACTTTCCAAGTTCCCAAACATTGTTCTAAGGATTACTGATAGATGAAGCTGTATTTAGGTCTTTCTTACTCTCTTGCTAGTCAATGATATGCATTTCTGCTGCATTTTGAACGCAAAACAGGAATTACTTTACAAAAACCCAAACTTCAATTTGATTCGCTGACTTCGTACAATTTTCGGGAGTCAGGGTGCACGGATTTGTATTGGTCTACAGGGAAAACAAAGTTGTGTTATGTTGCAAGGCAGCTAGTATGAGCTTTTCCGAGAATGTCAAGAGTTAAAGTTTGCAAGGTTCATGGTAGAAAGTAAACATCACAAAAAAATCTATGGCTGGTCATCTTGCATCTCACTCAGACAGCACCCTCCTGTCAAATTTAGTAATCCTTCACCAGGAGGCATTGTGCGATTTCTTTAATTTTTTGATTGGACAAAACATTTTTGGTCTTTTTCCCAGAAGAGAAAAACTATTTTTCAAAGCATATATGCAAAAGATGCCTAAAAGCTATATTTCTTTTGAAATAAAAATGTCTGAATGCATATTATTGATTTTATTGTGAATGATTCATTTATGCATGTTTAATTTTTTTATCTTTTTATTTTACCACATAGTATTTCATTTAAAAAATATGGTGAAAAAAACTTCCCTCTATATATACTGTATATATATATATGTATACTGGACTTCTCCAATCATTTAGTCTGCATAAACATTTTATCCTCCGAACCTCCTTTCCAATAATCGATTCCATGCTTGCATTCAGATCTGTTTTAATAGGGATGTTGATTTAGTTTTGCATTCCAATGCTCCTTAACCGATCATTAACCTTTAACCGACAAGATTTTGTTAAATTAGAATTAAATGAAATTAAATAAGTATGGATAAGAGTCTAAGAGTCTTTAAGAGTGACCCATTAAAAATACTGAAATTTGTTTTTCAGAGCATGATTTAATCATGCACATGGAGCACTTCTGTGAATTCATATTTATATAAAATGAATAAATACGTGAAATATACATACATACATATATATTATTATACAAATATATTTCACCTAAAAGGATCATGAACTGCATTTTATTTTTATAATGTCATCATTATATGATGCAGATCATTATGATCATTTTAATTTTTGGGTGAACAATTCCTTTAACTGATAGCATTAATCAGTCTGTCAATTAACAGTTAACCAGTTAATTATGCACATCCCTAGCCTCCATCCAATCAACAACCGATAGATAGAACACTACCCTACTTTTTTTTCTTTTTTTATGATCCATTTCACTCGTATTTCAGAAATCTTCCATTTCATTGTGACTTCAACTACTGAATGTACTAATCATATAATCCAGACAATCATTATGTAAAACTAATATTAAATGCATTTGTAGTATAAAGTAAACATTGGCCTAACATTTATATTATGCCCTGGCCTTATCTTGAGAGAGGAGATCCAAGTTCTCCCAGTCTAGAGGAACCCTGAGGACCACTGACTTCATTCTCACGACACTGCAACCACACCCCTTTCCAATAACTCTAGGCTTCATACTCTCCCAGGACTCTACCACTAGGAAGTTCAAACCCTGCACACATACATACACCACATTACAAAAGCTCACTCACCACCATACACTCCACCTCCTCTGGCTCAGACTTGATTTGTATGGATGGCATCTCCTCAACAGGATCAGAAGTGGCTGCAGTGGATTTCTTCGGACTCGTCTGACACTGCAAAGGAAAACAAAGAACACTTAAGGGCTAATCAGAGCATTGAGATGTAGTTTTACAAACAGTCTGAGAAGTTAGCAGAATGCTAACCTCTGAACAGATTTAAAAACCTACAATTTGCTTGAACAAAATGACCTGAGTTATCCAAAAAGAAAGAAAAGTTAGCAGGAGGTCACAGAGGCTATAGAGAGAGATAATCCATTAGCCTCAACAGACTGATGTGAGAAGAGTTAGAAGATAGTTACTCTCTCTTGAGCTAAAGTTAGTTGGGGGAGGAGGACACAGAGACATCAAGGAACAAAAGAGATGATTGGAAATCAAGTACAGGTCAATCAGATGTGGGGGGATGTCTGAAAATGGAGGGAGAATCAAAGAAATGGGAAGACCTTAAGGAAGAGAAAGGCAAAAAATGGTTCTAATGGTTCTAAAGACTGACCAGCTGGAGAAAGACAAGATGAGAGAAAGAACAACTGAACAGGCAGGGAGGAGTAGTCAGCAATCCTGTGTCGCCTCCCTCTTCGAGCAGACACCCAGTTCTTTAAGACCGAATAGCAAGGGAAAGAGGCCTGTCTCACAGAGTAGAGCAGCGGTATTAGTGGAGAGAGAGGGAGAAATGTGGTAATGCTTAGGCATGGGGGTGGGAGTGGGGGTCATGTGACCCAGCTGCAGTGGATTCCACAAAGAGGTGTGGCCCCCCATAAGCTGGGGTGTGGCCGTCCTCAATGTGCCCCTCCTCTCAACCTGGCACGGACACACAGCAAACACGTGGACGATGAACAAAATGTCTTCTAATGGCTAATGTTATCTGAGATAGCTGGAAAACAAATGCTTCATTCAAACTCATTGAGAGCAGAATGTCTGTAAACAGGGTCGAAAAAGTACACTAAGTGGCTTTGGTGAGTAAATAAAATTGTGATACTCGCACATGGCCAGTGACTTTGACAATGTTATGAATGATAGGCTGACCTTTGCTGAAGTAAACTAGAACCACAACGAAAGGAGAAATCGTTTTTAAGATTAAACCTAAATACACAGTAAATTTTCAATTATTTCTAATTAGGCACTGAATAATGTACCCATAAAAAGTTGTCATAGCCATTGAAATCAGTTTGGTGTCCAAGGGAAATAGGATCTTGCACTACACATCCTTCCATCTATCAAGGAGTGTTTGGTCTGAAGAAGGTTAAAGACCCTTGTCTTTATCATCAATTTATTTGTCAATTTATCAAATTATCAAGGTTTTCTTTTTCAAACTCATTTTGAACACAATAAATATTCCTCACATAGAGCCACCGCGACGAAAATATTTGTCTTTATGTTTTTGTTTTAGTTGCAGCTAGACTAGATGACGGAGAATGGCTCATCTCAAGAGTCACAATGAGCTGCACTGTCACAAGGAATATGCAAGGAAGAACACAGCAAAATAATACCAATGTCGACAATCCCAAAGGATCCAAATATTTGTACAAAAGAAAATTCATAAAAAATAATGTAAAATCAATTTCATGGCCAGAAAGGTTTTTTTTCCCAATGCTATTCTATTGGTAAAAAGTTGCTTTTGGACACTGTCTGCAAGTTATACACACAAGACTGTCTCCGGCAATATAAAAGTATGTAAGCACTTCAATGATTGAGAGTAGTATTCATCCACTGGCAAACCCTTTGGAGAGATGATGATGTATATCGGTGAGGAAGCATTACCAGAGTATGTGTGCGTATACATGTGTGTAAAATCCACCCCAGGGAGCTTGTGCTGAGGGTAGTTCCAGGAATAAAAGAGGGTGGGGTGGGTGCGACCCCAGTACCTCTATACCCCAGCAGGAAGTTATGGAGAGAGGAGGGGGCTCTCATTACCGAGAGAGGGAACATCAAGGATTAGAGAGAGGAAAGCACAAAGTAGAGAGGATAGCAGAGGCAGAGAATCAAGTTAAAAAAAATAAAGAATTAAAGAATTAAACGAAAAAGATGTGACGAAGCGAGAGAATGAATGGGGGGGAGGGGGGGAAGGAAGAGAGAACCATCACAATCTGGGTCATGGCGTTCTCTCTAACTCAGTTGCTCCCAAGCCCCCGTGGCAAACCAGTCCCCGCCTCAGTGCAGCGTGGGTAGAGTGGCCGTCTGGGACTGCATTGCTCACCACACACACCCTTTTGTCCACCCCTCCTTCTCCAAAGAACGTCATTCTTTAGTACTCATATTTAGGATTTATTGGCTTTCTTGAACAACTTTAGAAATTCTATCTTAAACTATCCTCATCGTCTTAAAGTCCCCCTGTGGTGAAAATCAAGCTTTTACTGTTGTTTATATGTCTATGTGGTGTTTTTAAAATTCTTTAATACAAACCATGTGCAAATTCATAATTAAACACCATTGCTGAGTATTTTCTCCTTAAAACCAAAGAGTCTCAAAATCCCGGTTTGAAATAGCTGGTGTTTCTGACGTCACAAACTACCTTGAAACCAATCAGGTCAACGTGTGATAGTCAATGAGTGGATCTCTGAGCTGGTGCGAGTGAGTGGAGGTGGGGCTTATTTGCATATCAATATACTAAATAAGGCAAGGGTGCAGAGCAAAATTCAAGCTTATTTAAAGGCATGAAAAAAAATTCAAGGAAAAAACGTTTAAGTATGTAATTTTGGTGATCAAAGACGAGTATTAAGGGATACAATTATTGACTACAGGGGGAGTTTAATCATTTTAAAATGAAGTTCTGAAACTTGATTGGGTGAAGAGGTAACCTATAGCCAAATCTACATGGTATAAACCAGTTGTTGTCGAAAGAAACAGTTAGCAGCTATGTGCTACCCTAGTGCCATGGATAATTATATCTCTTGGACACTTCCAGAAAAATATCAGAAGTTTCCAAACCTTGAATCCCAGTTCTCCAAACTTGACCATCAACTGAGGCATGTCAGAGGATCTAAGGTCATAAGAACATTATTATAATCCCTATTTCTTGTTGAGAATTAAGAATCTGATAACAGAAAACCATGAGACTTACTAGGACCAAAAGGGGCTGGTCCTAGTATGAGGCCCTGAAAAGGAAGTTAAATGACTTCAGCTCTGAAGGGCCGAAAGGGCGTTCAAAGCCGCATGTTGCACAATCATGTAACCAGAGATTGGATGCTGGCTCATGCTCCATACCACAACTAGGCCCGACTGGACCCCCCCGTGAGGAGTGGTTGAGAGGGTGCAGAAGACGTACATGCAGAGGGGGTAGGGAGGTGTGTGTTGTTCTCTGAGTGGTGTGGGACAGTTTTCCTAACAGTGGGGAGGGTAGGCAGGGCCTCTCCATCTACCCTGCTGTTTTGTTACAAGTTTCTCTGACCACTGTACACAAGCAAAACTTTGCCCAAATTCCAAAGTGCAAGAGCTGCCCCACTCTTTCTCTGGATAATGGAGGCAAGTGGAGGTGGAGTTTAAGAGTGAATTTAAGAGTGAACCCATTCAGAGTTTAAGGAGAGATTTGTTAAGTCCATGTCCAAAATTGAATTCAATCCAAGACTCCTTTTCGGCTTTGATAAATGGGTATCTAAATAAAACAGGATATAGCATAACCACCATCTCCCAACATTGTACCAAGGACATATCACTGCTCTAACTAGTGTTATTGTAGATATTAACCCAACTATGCACATTGAGAATTCAAGAAACTAAACTTAAATTCCCAATTTATACCTTACACAACTACATTAACTCTTGTTAATTGGATACTTGTTAATGTAACTCTTGTTACATTAAGTATCATATGTAAGCTCACAGAATAAATAAAAGGAGGTCGGGGGGGGGGGGGGGGGGTGATGTTGGCTGTGTTAGTCTAGACAGCATTCAGCGCATAAACATTGACATTCTCACACATTGGTCAACAGTCTAGCACAATGGCCCATCAGCCCAGAGAGGGGAAAAAAGACCAGCTTTCTTCTACAGAATGAACACAGAAAATATGAAACTTTTTGCATAGCAAAGCTTGAGGATAGGTAGTGAGGTGAGATTCGGTCTCCAATTATCCTGCTCAGTGCTCATGGATTATAATACACTAATTACCTTATTGTGAAGAAAGTTTCCCTAACCTTTTACCTAATCAGAATAAGTAGGACAAAAAAAAATCTCACTTGCTTGTTAAAGCTCTTTTGTTTTTGTATATTATACATTGTGGTATACATTTGCACTAGTTTGCAAGCTTATTAGTTTGCACAGTTCCACTGACAGTTCTTTTTTGATCTTAGCTCTTCTACAGGAATTCATTTAAAATGCTTGGCTGACTGATAGGGTGACCACCATCAAACAAACCAAATGTGGGACGATTACTAAATTTGTGTGGGACAATGTGGGACGTTACCAACACTAAAACAACCTGAGACTGTTATATAATGTCTATCTAACTTAAAACATTTTTATTCTGCCTTTCAGCTGATAAAAAAATACTTTGTTCTTTAGTCCCTTCCAGAAAACAGCATTACAACACACTGTAACATAACATGTCTTTATTTTACATGTCATTTAAATTCAACATCACTGAGCATAAAGGCATGATGCAGATAACAATTTTTGAAAAAGTTCTGACCAAGTCCAAATAAAATCCAACAGAAATAAATAATGAACAAATAAAATATAAAACAACATGAAATTAGTTCATTGACAGTCTTATATATTAAGAATATATTAAACTTAAACTTTTATATTTTTAGAAAGGATGTGAATTAGAATAACCACAGTAAGCAACAAGTTGATAAATTCTGTTAAATTATTAAAACTGAATTATCCATTTGTTTTCTGACAGGGAACACATGAAACGAATCACATTTTGATTACCAGCCGTCACAACCTACAAGTGACCGAGTTTACTCCTTTCTTTTCAACCATTGATAGGATTTAAAAAATGGCTGTTGAATTTGCACTTCTAATGAAGTGCTGTTAAATATAGGTGAAAAACAACGCTGCAAAAAGAATAAATAAAATGCTTTCTTAAAAAGGCAAAAAAAAAGCATGCACGTTTTATTAATATGATCATTCAAACCAACAGACTGATGAAAATGCGGGACATTTTCTCAATGTGCGACGTGCCGGACAAGGGGTGAAAATGCTGTGCAGTACAACGCAAAGCAGGACAGGTTGTTACCCTATCGATTGATGTGACACTTTAGTGAATGTTGCAATGCAAAAACAGACTTTATTTGTTTTTTTGCTTTGATGCATCAATAAGCTAATGTAAATTAACATTTAACTGATATATATATATATATTTTTAAATATATCTGGATTTTTTTTAAACTTTTATCAGATATACACATTTAAAATGCATGTCTTCTAGACCAAAAATAATGATGAATCATCTTGCACTCAGTGGAGTATACAAATTTCTGTCTAGTAAAATTAGCAATAGCAAGTAGCAAACCATGGTTCACAGCTGTTACATAGGCTAAAGGCTATTTTCTTATATAAAAACTCACCCTCTAACTCACCCTCTTCCACCCTGATTATTTGTTTCAATTAGAAATATGTCAGCATAGTAAACTTTGCTTACAAGCAATTTCATCAGGTCTTTAAAATGTCAAACATCTAAATTCCTCTCGTTTCTATAAAAAGCTTTTGTGAACTGTTTTATGTGCTCACTCTCGGTCTTGCACCTTTATACCTTTCCCACTGTCATCTTCATGTACAGTAACGGTATCTACGGTAAGTCTTCATACTTGCTTAATTTGCAAGGATGCAAGCTCTTCTTACATGTAAGAACTTTGATCAGTTGTCAATTTTGACATTTGATGTAAAGCAAAATTTTAAATTGCCCTCCCTATATGCTGTAATTCTTGAATGCTGTAAAATAAGTTGTGGCATGAGGGTGAAGTGAACCAACCTCTAAGAGAGTAACTGACTGACAAGTAAACTTACTTTGTCATTGCTTTTCTCAGAGTCGCTCCAGTAACTCCATGCACTGCCAAATAAGGTGCTCGAGGATCAACTACGAAAACAAATGAGATGTTCCTTTAGTGTTCCTTGGAGAAGACAGCCTGTACATCACTTTGGGGGGGATACTACTCTTTTTGTCAAGAAAACAAGATCTATGGTTGTATATGCATATGCAGATCTGTGTGTTCATGTACATGTTTTCACTGCTGTTTAAATATGTCAGAACAGTGTAATTCAATGCAGTCTGTTGGGGCCTGGGGCACATCTTGTTCTGGTACCAGCCAGTGCTGTCACTGCGTCCCTCTATGTAATCAACTCATTGGTCCGAGAGCGAAAGAAGAGAAAGAAAAAGAGTGAGAGAGACAGGGAAAGAGAGAAGAGGCAGAAGGAGAGGATACACATGTAAGGTCACAGCTGCGTAGGGTGTGTAAGGGGGGTAGTCAGGCAGAGGGTTCTGTGACACACACTGTGTTGCAAGGACTCTGTCCTACCCTCTGGTTCTTTCCTTTACCCTCTTAAAAGGTACATCGCCTCCCTTTGGCAAAAGACCACCCGTTTGTCGGGCTTCTCTCCTTTACAGCACTATCCCCTTATAAAGTACAGGTACAGTGATGGTTTCAGATGGTAATACCACAGTACTTTGAAATTAGTCTCACAAAGCCAGACTTTTGAAATTTGTCAAAGTCTGATTCACTTTGCAGCTTATTTTAGACAACACTTCCCACTAAAGGCGCTGTTACATTTTGGCAAAATCACAAAATATGCGTGGGGAAATGTTTTGCCCTGACACGACCAGGACTCTTTATTGAGTGGATTCTTATTGAAATGACTGAATTTTGTGTGCAGAAATGTGACTGCACCTTAAGGACAGGAGGTTAAGGACAGGATGAGGTTGTTTGATCTATATGTCAAGTGACCAATGGTTCATGTTAAATCTATTTTGCAGAACTTTGCAGAACAAAAACAGCATAGAAAATGCAAAAAAAAAAAGTCAGCCAATTGAGGGAAGTCTCTTCTCTTGGCTGGCTACAACTCCACCCTTCCTCTACTGCAAGATGTGTGAGACAGAGTCATGTCACCCTCAAACACAGAAGTTGTGCTGGAACAAAAGGGCTGTGTGCAACTGAGGCCCTGCCACGGAGGAGTCTACTGAGGGATGAAATGAGAGGAAGTGAGCACCTAAAAGAGAAACTAAGGAGTTTTTGAGGTGAGTTTGAGACCAATAGAGAATCCCCTGATTAAGTCATGGCCAACTGGATGACTGAAGTAGGAGTGTCTGGGCTACAAAAGGTCTAAAAGAGGGGCAACCGACTCCATTTCAATACATATCACCCTAAAGCAATGCATTTCAGAAATATAATTTATTACTTTGAAAGCTCACATGACTTGTTTTGAAGCCATATGATAGATATTTGTAATGAACAGACCAAAATTTAAAAGCCATTATTTACTGAGCATCTCCACAGTAGTTCTCAAAATCAAACATGGCATCATTGATGTTAAAAAATAATTCCAAAGGGTGTTAAATAGCATGAGCACTCCATTTTGCAATCTAAAAGACTTTTGCAGTTAATTTGGTGGAAGGGAAAAATAAGTGAATTTCAGTGTGTTTATCATACAAAACTAGTATATGGCTTCAGAAGACTTGGAACACAGTGCTACTTTTAGGCCAGATTTAGACCTGGTATTAAGATGCTTTTTGGTCTATAGATGAGGTAGATATATTCCTGTTTACACCTGGTGTTTTAATATGTCTCTTTTGTCCACTTTCAACCACTTCTGTCCTGATTTCTTCAAGGGGAGTGTCTTTGGGCAGGTAAATGTATGGGCGAAGGAAAAGCATTCCGAGAACTGCTTTCTTTTGTGCTCTGATTAGGGTTAAGTATCAATTGAATTTTAGCGATTTCGAGTCCAATTCCGATTATGCTTATCGATTCACAGTTGATTCCAATATGGTAAAAAGAGGCAAAAATAGATATCAAACCTATTTATTCTGTCTTTTTGCAAAACCTTCTGTTGCAGCTGAATAGGCCTACTATGAAAAAAATCAGGAGCCTAAAGAACAACTAAGTAATAAACTTAGACTAATTAATGTAAATTTCAAACATTGTTAAAGCCAAGTGTACAGTCAAATGCTAATACAATAACAAATAATCAAATTATCAATATAGCACAAATAAATACAACTGAAAGTTCAGAAATTAAAATCAAATGTAAAATAACACTGCGTAGTTTTTTATATATAAAATAAAAACATAGATTAATAGTTAGTTACAAAAGTTATTCAGTCAAGATCATGGACCGATTTTCTTTTGTTCTTTGATTATCTGTAATGACACAGATGGCAGCAGGAATATTTGGCTGCTGTCACTTTAAGACCGAATGCATTGATCCAATATACTATTACACAAGCAATTTCTTTCTCAACTGTTTAAAATCACTTAAGATATAACCGACTGTTCACGAGGATATTTTGACATAATTGTGTGTGTATTTGTCCATTCAAGTGAAAGAAGACGCAAAAGAGGAATCAATTTAGTATTTGTGCACTATACAAGAGGCGGCTTTCTGTGCGCATGCTCAGGATGTTCCCTGCACAGAAAACTGTGTCTTGTGCTTGAATGGTTTAAAACCACATTAAAATGCGCACACAGGAATCGACAAACAGAATCGAAATTTTAATTTTATAACAAGTATCCGATTCCTGACCTTAAAGGATTAGTTCACTTTTAAAAAAACTTTTGCTGATAATTTACTCACCCCCATGTCATCCAAGATGTCCAAGTCTTTCTTTCTTCAGTCGAAAAGAAATTAAGGTTTTTGATGAAAACATTCCAGGATTTTTCTCCTTATAATGGACTTCAATGGGACCCAAACCGTTCAAGGTGAAAATGACAGTTTCAGTGCAGCTTCAAAGGGCTTTAAACGATACCAGACGATGTCTTCTCTAGCGAAACGATCGGTCATTTAAAAAATAAATAAAAAAGTTTAAGTTTTATAAGCACAAATGCTCGCCTTGCTCTGTTCTGTGATGCACGTTCGTATTGCGTATTACGTGACGTCACGAACGCACATCACAGAACAGAGTAAGGCGAGCATTTGAACCTGCACCGAAACTGTCATTTGGACCTTGAACCGTTTGGGTCGCATTGAGGTCCATTATATGGAGAAAAATCCTGGAATGTTTTCATCAAAAACCTTAATTTCTTTTCGACAGAAGAAAGAAAGACATGGACATCTTGGATGACATGGGGGTGAGTAAATTATCAGCAAAAGTTTTTTTAAAAGAACTAAAAACTTTAAGTATCCGATTCCAGAATTGGAATTGATTTTCGATTCCTAACCCTAGTTCTTATAGCCGCAAAATCTTGCAGAGCGCTGTGAGTGCGTGTTAGAAATCAGGAATGGTGAGAGAACATTGCGCTTGATTTGTTTTCCGTCTTCAAACCAAACTAGTGTCTCCAGCCAACATAGTTTAAATCCCGTCTGGCTAGCACGCTTCCCATAATGTTTATGTATTAGGTTAGTAGGCGGCCTTTTGTGGCTGTTTAAACGAACACAGCAACCACACATTGTAAATTTTTTTAGTAATTTTTACAGAAAAATAAAAACATGTTAATTGGTTAACTGTAAATTACCTTACCATATACGGTGAAAGACTGCAAATGGTTTAACATACTGTATGGTTTTAAAAGTAAAGTAAAAACTATGAATTACCATATAATTTACAGTAAAAGGACATTCCCAGTAGTCCCTGCATTACACCACATATGATTGCATTTTATAACCATTTTGTTTCTTATTTTTGTTGTCATGAATGTACATTAGAGTCTTTTGTGTTACATTTTATGTTATTTGGTTAATATTTATTGCAATATTTTAGCGTTATGCATGTTACCTTGATGGTGTTTAGTCTTTGTATGTATGACCCTGTGCAGCGCCTATATACAAGTATTGACCATGTTTTTTGAACAGCAACATTCAAAGGTAAAAAGACCGATTTTGGTAGTTAAAGTTGGCATATTAACATATTTAATCAAATATACGGTTATAAGTAATTATAAGTATTTTTACAGTAAATTTATGGCAACAAAAGTTGCCAGTTTTTTTTTTTTTACTGTAAATTAAACAAGATATTTTTGAACAGTGCTTTAGCTTTTACACTACGAAAGCAATCCAGTCTAATGCGTTTTTGAATACCCCTGGAAGTGGTTTAAAGTGGACAAATATTAAACCTCATTTACACCTGTATTTACTTACCATCATCCACTTGGGATCCGATCAAACAAAACACATCTTAATACCAGGTGTAAACAGGACCTTGAGATCTTTTTGGTTTTTCAGAATTCTTCTTTGTGTTCCTCTGAAAAACAATCATCATAAGGGTTTGGATTCAAAACAACATGATGAAGACTAAATAATGACATAATTGTCCTTTTGGGGTCTATGCTTTCTTTAAGAATACCAGTGATGGCTGGGAGTATATATTAGCTGCAAATAAATTCAAACAAACGCACAAGTAGGACTTTCTCTTCATGGTTGGCAGTCAACATAGCAGTGAACTTGCCCTTATCTTACCACACCCTTCTGACGCAAACTCTGCTGCTACTTCTCATAGCCCTCCCCACCCTAAAACACACACGCACAATAGTCCAAACCTGCTCATTCCTCTACCTCCAGTTTATTTCCTCAAAAAAGGAACGTCTGTCCTGCATACCAGCAGAAATAAAGTTTCTTCACATGATGCGTCGCTCAAATGTGTCAATGTGTAAACCTCAATGTTTCACCTCGTTTCAAGCTATTGAATGTCTGTGAAGCAGACGAGCACCGAAGACAGGAAGGAAGAAGTTTCTATCTTTCAGTAAGGCAGCACATCTCTACTGCAGAGCTGCACCGAGATAGAAAAATAAAGCAAGAAAGAGCTGGTGATTTCAACTTTAAAGGTATAGGGGCAAGCTGCAATTCCCGAAGCACATCCCTGAGTGGAAAGCCTTCACTTCCCTGGAAGAACGTGGTCGAGAAAGACACATTTTCACCTCGCTCCTTATAATTACGCTACAGTAAAAGGCTAATGCAAATGTCCAGCATTTGCATTTGTTTAGAGGGGGTTACACAAACAAAGGTTCGCAGCTAGTTTTCCAAATCACGTAATTTTCACATTCTGAGCAATGGCTTGCATCAATAGTCACACACACACACACACACACACACACACACACACACATTGAGACACACCCTCCCCACCCTGAGCACCCCACCCCCGCTCCCTCATTTTCACTGCAGACAGTTTGGCAGAACTGCAGGGGTTGCTATGGGGACGGGATTCTTTCCCTGGTTAATGATTGTGCTGCAATGGTAGGGGGTCATTCTGTCACATCGGCTTCTAATCTGGGGAGACATGGACAATATCCTTACAGTCCCGTACCATACACACAAACACACACCAGAGACCCCACTCATCCAAAACCTCACTTCGAACTTGGTTTACTTCTTTTAGGTCTGGGAGCTAAACTACATAATGCTGCAAGTGCCCTTTAACCTCTTTCTTACAAGTCTTATTTTTCCGTCCAGCCAGTATGCTGGTGTCTCACTTCCTTTGCTCTCTCGGACAGCTCCCAGAGTAAAAGAAAAAAAAAACTTCTATGGTTCAAATCGAAGGTATGTTTGTTTCTTCCGCCACCAGCAATATAGCCTACACAACCTCTAAAAAAGAAGTCCAGAACAATCTCAAGGCTTTAGCTGAACTTGAACTTGTATTCATTTAAAAAAGTAATTAAATTAAAAAGTATCTTATTTACTTTTAGGGATGCACCAATACTTTTTTTCCAGAATGAGCACCAGTACTTTCATTTTTGGTTCTTTGCAATACAAAAACTTGTATTTTCATTGCATTTGTAATTTTTACAAATATTGGGTTGAGAGACCAAAAGAATAAGAATGATATTAGATGGCTTAATTCGTTTAGTTAAAAGATGTACGAATACAACTATCTGTAATACTAATATCTGTACCAGTTCATCCTTATAGGCCTTATTTATTAATTCATGTTTCTGGTCATATTTTGTTATTGGAAAAAAGTCAAACATTTCCCAAATCTGAAAGGACTTTACTCTTTGGCTGACATCAACAACAACAAAAAATTCACATACATCATATACAGAATTTTTCATAACTTGAAAATGTCACACTATAGATGTAAAAAGGGTTGTGAACTCTGCTTCATTACAATGTTAAAATTGGAGAACCAAAAACACGAGCTTAAATGTCCATTTTGTTCATTAACTCAATACTAAAGCCTTTAAGTAGAATAATGTACCGTGTGCACAATCAGTGAGCTGAAAATGGTGGATATTAGTGTAAAATATATATTATTAGAAACCAAGATGCTGAGAAACCGAACTAAATGAAGGGTCAGATGGTAATATTGAAGTCAATGGTCCTAAAATTCATTTTTGGAGCTCAAGCTAGGACTGGATTATTGCATTTAACGAACTGTCATTTCTACAGATGACAGAGAAAAGGTTTCCTTTTCTTAAGAACATAAAAAAAAATAAAAAAATAAAAAAAAAAGTCTGTCAGAAGGCTAAAGAATTTTGTGATTCGATAACTAGGTTGGACCGCACTGGCCGATAACCAATTAATCAACCAATCATTTTTAATTTGGATACTAAATGAAAATAAACATAACTCAAATTAAAAAAAATTAAAAAAAAAAACTGCTGAACTTTATAAAAAATTTAAAAATTTTAAAAAGTATTGAACCATGAACATTTAATGTACTTTTAAAATTAAGAAAAAAATGTATATATATATAGGCCTATATAAATTAAAGCCCAAAGCATACTTTGGTTTTTACACGCACATTAGGGCAGTGTTTCCCAACACTGCTCCTGGAGGCACACCAACAGTGCACATTTTGGATGTCTCCCTTATCTGACCCCATATATTTCTGGTCTTGGAGTCTTTACAAATGAGCTGATGAGCTGATTCAGGTGTGATTGATAAGGAAGAGTTGGAAAATGTATAGCGTTGGTGTGCCTTCAGGAACATGGTTGGGAAACACTGTACTAGGGTATACGTGCAGTGTGCGAGAAACACATTTAGTCATCAGCACATGAACCTTGAATTCTTTTTATGCACTAATTAGTTTTAATCCAAAAGGTAGCAAAACTGGCCCATACCACTGTTACACAGTCAGAAAAGAAACAGAATACGAATTACTGGAGACGGACACCGGCAGTAGAAGTTGAGGAGCACTAGTGTTGTATGAGAGGGTTAAAAGACACTGGCAACTCTAGTTTAAAAAAAATGTATCACTCAAAACTTTAGTAAACTTGAGAAAAAGACAAGGATGAAACTTTCTAGTGTGCATGTGTTGACCTCCAATCAAACAGCAAACAAAAAAGTATACTTTGAAAGGCTGTGCATTCAACTGTGCGTACTTTGGGCTTAAATGGTACTACATTCATTCAACTTAAAAAAAACCCTGTGGTGAAAATCAAGTTGTTATTGTTGTTTATGTCTGTTATTTTTATGCTTTCATAAGTAAACACCATTGCAGTATTTTCTCCTTAAAGCTGCAGTGAACCAAAGACAGTCTCAAAAACGCGGTTTGAAATCACTGGTGTTTCTTACGTCACGAACTACCTTGTAACCAATCATGTCAACGTGCCAGCGGGTTTGCATATTATCATTACTTTGCTGTGAAGCACGGGAATCTCAAAAGCAGCCATACAAGTATATTTTTTCTGTTGATAAGAAAAATCGTGTACATTTAACAATTTAGCGGGTGAATTATGTATATGATGTATATTATGATGTTATGATGAACTATATGCCTTTCTCCACTGACATTCTATGATGCTCAAAGCGTTTCTAATGATGCTGATTTTTAGATGGCAGACTGACACTCTGAGACTGCCAACGGGAACATGGTTTGTGTAACATTAGCAACACATTATTAGCCGTTTGATAACAGTCAAGCAAAAGGCTAATCATATTACCGCTATGTGTCCGACGTTGTATAGAGCGATACCTTTGAGCAGAGTTTACTACAGTAACTTAAGTAAAAGTTGAGCGACTGAATCTCTGAGCTGGGTGAGTGAGTGAGTGGACGCGGGGCTAATTTTCATATTTGTGGATCCACTCTACTAAATTAAACAAGGGTATAGAGTTACATTCAAGCTATTTTAAAGCATGAATACATTTTTTTCAAAAGGAAAAACATTGGAATGTCATTTTGGTGATCAAAGATGACTTTTAAGGGATAAAATTAATGACTACAGGGGGACTTTAATATTTATGTTCAACCTTTCTTAAAATGTTGAATATTTACTGAAATATAAGCTTTACAATAAAAAGTTTTCACTTATGACTAATGAAAACTGCAAAAATACTATATATATATATATATATATATATATATATATTTTTATTTTTTTTTATACCAATAATTAACTACTCATCCGCATGTATCCACAACAGCAAGCCAGTGTGAACAACAGGAAGAACTTCAGATCTGCAGGTGTAATGTTGACCCTAGTCTACAGGGTGTAAGAATCTAAAGGGATTTTACACCTGACTGGATGTGAGAGTTTTTTATGACCTTGTATTAGTAGATCATAAAAGACATGCTGGACTTGTATCTGTATTCACATACTGTACTGTATTCAGAATAAGGCCTAAACTGAAGGTGACAGAAGCTCCAACTTCATATGATTAACATTCTTGACAATAGAGCAGACAAGACAATGGGCTTTTTAAGAGAGGGCAATGGTCAACAAAGCATGTGATGTTGAGGCACTACACCAGGTGTTGACTTACCTGAAATATCTAAGGGAGGAAGAGTGATACTGAATCAAGGTTATACAAAAATGAACACTGACTAATTGGTGTTGCACTTTTAGAGCTAAGCTTTAGGACAGGTTAAGGGTGTGACTGAAGTGCAGTCAAAAACACGAGAGGCGATTTAAGACAGGGAGTGAGAGGAACTGCTAGGCGTGCACCATAGCCGCCCTGCAAAAACACAACCTCAGTCACACCCAGGGCCGACTGCACCCTTCTCCTAAAAATAACTGTGCACTTGGGCCGTGACAGTCCCCAACTGTCTCAACTCCTAAAAACAGATACACTTTACATCACCCCCTGGCTAGCAGGCTTGATTAGGCTGCCAATGGATGCCTCAACCTAGAACACCCTCCTGAAACGATGTCACCCTGACAAAACCCAAAGGCTGAGACCTACAGAGGGTTAGATGAGTGTTAAACCACTTTGACCAAAGTTTGTCCACAGATGTTAATGATTACCAGCTGTCTGGCACGCCCAGAGCACTCTCTGTTGCTCCAATGATAACGCCACAGTCCACTCACCTCCCTGACTCCTTCAGTAACTGCTCCTGCAGGAGACGATGCTCCAAAGAAATGAGCTCAAGTGCAGAACACACCAACAGAAGACATTTAAGGCAAAAAGTGGTGTACAGTTACATTCATTATGTCTTTTATACTTAGGGGTTTGCCATACAGAGTAGATTCAAATGTGCAATACCTTAACAATGCGTCTTTGTAGAGATGGATCAATATAACGGCAAGACATTTAGGAATATTGAGATGATCATATTCAATAAGCTGGATGGTTTTTGTTTTTCTTTTAAGAAAGAGACTCTCTACTTGATTCTGATTGGCCAATCACTGCATTCTGCTGTTAAATCTTTTGAACTAATGACTGTTGTCCAAGGCATTGCTATATAACTGACCATTAATTTGTGAAACCACTATTACCATAATTACCTCAACAATGCATCTTTGTGATGGATGTGTATTGGCCAGGCTGATTATTGCAAGATATTTGGACACTTATATATATATATATATAATATAAATATATAAAAACACACACATCTAAAAGTGCTGTAAAATAGTTCATATTTCTGAAAAATTAGATACCATCACTTATAAATGTTCATTTGGTTAACCATTTTCCAAAAATTAAAAAAAAAAAAACCTCTTTGCTATGTGCTAAACATCCTGTTAGGCTGTTATTTTGTGGTGTGACAGGCATTATAGCAGCTCTAGATATCAAAATTACCCTTTAAAAGTTCCAGAACATACTTTTGTGCAACCATAAAACAAATAAACAGATAGTTACAAATCCACACAACAAATATGACCCCCACCTTGTCATGGGATGTTCATGGCAGTTTTCAGTAGCCTACAGACAGACAGTCCAAGTTAAGTACGAGCTGCAGTCTCTCATTAGGCAATGCATTGCCGGCAACACATTAATATTTAGCCCTTAATAACAGAGTGCGGATGACAAAAGGCGATAGAAGATAGAATTAGACAGCAGTAACAACAATTTCTTCATCGCATGCAAATTCAAGGATGCTGTCCCTTTAAGAAATCAGCTAAGATGGTGTCTCTCCAGCAAGCGGCACTCGGCGTGCTTCCTTCCTGCGTTCACAGCTTTAAAACAGCACTGCAGATAAGACGACCCTGACGGATGTGACACACTGACTTTCTCACAAGTTGCACAAGTATTTCAAATGCACCAGCATTATAGTTAGGAGGCTTTCGGATAACGGGCTGGCTCAGAGGCGCATGCACAGGAGTGAAGTAATCACCCAGCAGCTCAGCTATTAAAGGCTCGTTACGGTTAACGGCGAGCAAACCGAAACCGGGTAACTGCTCATAGATGAGGAACTCCTGCAGAACGGAAATAGGACAGAGACTGCCGTCTAAAGCTACCGGCTACGTCGCAAATGAGTCTATAGCGAACGATAAACGGACTTACTTTTTTGTTCCGAGTCTCCGTGTGCATCTCGGTATCTAAGCGGCGGCGGAGGGGTGGAGTGGAGGGGGGGTCGATCGGATCGGGCGGGGTGATATTTGAATTACAGTCGATGTCAGTTTTCCACCTCAGTATTAGAGGAGAAGGGTGCTCTCTTTGCCTCGGCGGATCACAGAAATCATATCCCCGGTGTCGAGAAATAAACCCTCTTTCCGTCGCCCCGGTCGTCTTTCAGTGTGTGTTTGTTGCCGTGTTTCAGGGTTGGGCTCGAGCTGTGAGTCTCTCCTCCGCCTCTCCCTGCTGCTGACCCCACCCTGCGTCCCCACCCCTTCGCTGTGTCAATCACAGCCGCTGTGTGTGTGTGTGTGTGTGTGTGTGTGTGTATCCCGACCCAGCAGCGGCGCTCAACGCGCCACTGCTATAATAGAACTTCAGAATCATCATCATCATCACACAACCCGTGTCACCTCACCTAATGACGTCAAGTTGCACCGGATGTTCGGAACTACTTGTGGTCTTTTTTTCTAAAGATGATGCCTCATATCTGCATGCATTGTTGTGTGGAGGTTTGGAGACACAAACACAATTGCCCCTTAAATAAGAAAAATCAGACATTTAGGGCCCCAAAATTATTTTTTTATTTTATCTGATTTTGCTTACTTTAGGGACAATTTTGTCCTCAATTAAAATAATTCAGTGTTTTTTTTTTTTTTCTAAAATGCAAAATAGTGGAAGGATTAGCACTTTGATTATTTAATATACAGCTAATTATATTTAACGTCTATAGAGTGGTACAGGTATGATATCACTTTGTAGGTCAATTGGCAGTTGGCATCACACTGGTTTCCTCAACAAAAAAAACAATAGGATTTTTCTATAGGCTTTTAAATTATCGCCAAACAAACAAAAAAAAAAGCTTTGTAACCAACAAAAGTTTTTGATATCTTAAACGTTTTGTCCATCAAGATCATTTTCACAGAACTTTGAAGCCTAGGTGACCTGAAGTAAAAAGCTAGGCTATAAACGAACTACACCACAGTCGCACGGTTTCAACCTCACCACTAATATAAGCTTCCAACAACTCTTTCAATTAAATGTAATAAGGTTATTGTCCAGCTAAAGTTAGTTGATTGATTGATTCACTTCCGTTGCAGCTTTAAAAAAAATAAATAAAAATATTGCGTTTCAATAGCTTGTGCTCTCTGTAGGCATGTTCACATTGGCAGATAATGAGTTGCCATGGGAACGACTGATCTCTATCTTTTCATACAGATCACATAAACATCGAATATTTGTTTTTGTTTTGAATTAGATAATTTAATAGTAGAGACTTTCATGTTTAAAGATATATTGCTTATGCCTGTGTGACATTAAGTAGGCCTATTTGCTGAGCTGAGTTTTGTTTAAGTTTATAGATGTGCTCTAGAAAGAAACGGAGCGGTAGAAAGCATACCCGGTTCATTTTCTTTATTTTACAAAAGCACAATGTTTTGTGGACACATAAAAAAGTATAGACATTTTACAATTTTTTTTTCATATTTCCTAAGTCTGTATGACCATAAATGACAGAGTAAAGTCTATTTTGCTGCTATGTAAAAAAAATTCAGCAAAACGCGCCGGCGCGTTTGTCGACCCCAGAGGGGGTTAACTTTAGCCTAATAGGAAGGAACATAAATTGTGATAAAAAAATAAAAAAAATAATAAAAAAAAGCTCACTCACATAAAGACACCACTGCGGTGGTGGAGTCCATGCAGGAGGAGCAGCGTTTGGCACTGCGTCGCTTTTCAGCGCGAGCTGTTTGGAGCAGCCCATTTCCACCTCCAATCCCGTGTAAAATGCAGGTTGCACACTCCAGCTCTAGGGGGCTTTCCAGGCCAAGTGCATGCAACCACTGGCGCCTAATTTTCAAGTCTGCTGGATGTAGCCTAGTCAGTGATGCTGCAACATGCAACACTACACCTACCTCCCATCCTAACCACGTACTAAAAACAGATAAAGCTAAGATCTACGCTAACTTGAAGCTATCCTAACTGATACAATGCAACTAACTAACTATGCTTCTAACAATACTACACTAACAACTATCCTAATGAACCTGGCTACACAAAACTATGCTATGCTAACTAGATGCTAATATACACTATCCTGATCGTTTTCAATAGTCGCAATTCCCAACTCCTGACTCGCTACAGTGGTTTTGACGGAATAAGATGTTTTTATACCAGGAGCTGAGTCATGCCAAGGGCGTGCTGAGCTGGTGCCTGCTTACGTCACACTGGGAAACAAATTACAATATGAAAATTCAACTGCAGTAGCCACCGTTCAACCTGAAGAGGGCAGCACTCAGACGTTTTATATGAAGGTATATTTGGTGCAATACAACTGAACGCCTGTGACAGTGAAATTTGTAGTTGTAGAGAATAGCCACACATGTGTATCAGTAAATTTGAAGTCACTGAGAGAAATGTTTTAAGAGTTGCAAACTTGTGCTCTCCCTTTTGCACTATGTGCACCGTGAAATGTGGGGCAAAAGTGAGTTTACAGTGTGCATCTGTAGAGGCAGTGGGCGGAGCCTACATGAATATTTATGAGTTTTCCAGGAATGTGCCTGTCGAACTGCTCATTTTAGTTCACGCGATCATGTTTTTATTAGTTTGCACGTTTTGTGCATTCGTCACAACCCGGGGGTATTTTAATGACAAGGTCCATGTAATGTGCGAGCCCGAATCTCTCCATGCTTTTGCACAGTAGAAAGCTCCCAATCCAATCAGAATAGACTTCCACGACTGGCCGATGAAAATGCTACATGAAATCTTGTTGGCTGTGAGTAAACTCCACCTGGAATTCTTTCGACAATCAAAGATGGATCTTTATTTCTTTACAATTTAAAATAATATGAATATAAATAAGCTAGTCTGTCTAAACGTATAAAACAGTTCAAACCCCTCTGAACGATTTATCTAAAAACAACACATTAGCCTATACGGCTCTGACTGCAGTGCATGAAAGTTAAATGTTAATATGTCATATGTCAAATACTTAAGCTGCATTTAAAATTATGTCAACTGGAACAATGGCAATAATGCAAGTATGTTTCCTATCAAATCAACTTCAAATGCAATAGTAGATCATGTAAATGATGCACAATATGCTTATATCATTACACAGTAAATGCTCTGCTAGAATCACTGGACATTTATTGGGAGTGTTTTTTTTTTTCATGCAGTGTTTTCCTTTTTTTTTCATGAAAACCCACTTCATAGAGATGCTTGGATCAGCTCTAACTTCCTCTGACTCTGCTGTTAAAAATAAATCATCTGCACCCAACCGTCACATTACAATTATTCTAATTCTCAGTGTTAAAGACAGGGTATGGGTGATTTGCTCTAGAAACGTTTTTTTTGTTATCCTGGTTGAAAGTTTCTTCACATCCTGATAGCAATCACTAAGTTAAGTGGTCTAAATGTATTTTTCGCATGTACATATATATATATATCTATAAATAAATATATATAGTATATAAATAAATTCGGTCTGAATGCAATGATACAATGTCCTACATGCCTGTCAACGTATGTATTTTCATATTTCCATGCACCCTGCTGGCACATACATCACACCTTACAGCTAAACGATTATAAAGATTTTTATTTATTTTCTCCAGCTTGGTGATATTCGCTTAAACACCGTTGGTTATGTCTTAAATGAATTTGGGAAATAGTCACATATGTATTGTTATTGGATTCGAGCAACCGGTCTTAAAGTGACAGCAGCCTAATATTCCTGCTGTTGTCTGTGTCATTAATGTTAATCAAACAACATAAGACAAAGAAAATCACTCACTGCTCTTTAGTAGATATGATTAAAGGTGCCATATGCATTAATACAATGCATTCTATGGCACGTAAGACTTGGGACAAACCAGAACGCAAGCAGCTGATTTAAATTTTAAAGCACAACCGTTTTTTGTTGTTGTTTTTTTTAACGAGATTTGTTGTCCAATGCTTGCATTATTTGGTACAAAGAGCAAATAAAATGTTTAATGGCAAACTCATGTTTCCTTGTTTACCTTTTAATGAAATATGAGGGCACTATATATATTGGTTCTGTAGCCTATAGGCCTATGTTATAAAGGTTCCGATTTTCAATTAGGCCTAAATAAGAGTCAACCGGTTAACATGACAGTCTGTGACTGTGACATCAGGTATTGAAAATGATTTATTTATCCATCCCCGCATTGCGTGTTCATGTTATAATCTGCGTATGTATGGAAAAAAAATAGTTTCAAATATTAACACTCATAGCTGCATAACTAAAAAAAAAAATCACTGCTGTAAATATGTGCAATATAATGTGCAATACTTCAAAAATTAATAAAAAATACCCAGTGGAGAAATTATATGAATATTTATTGCTTAAATACACTCTTGAGAACATGAATAATTTTGCCATAGATTGAGATAATAACATCTGTTTTAGTAAAAAATTTTTTTTTTTTTTTCACTTTTCAGCACTGCAAAATTTTATTCCCATTGTAGCCTACGCACAAAACCCATTGGCCAGGGCTTGGCTATTTGGTAGCCTATTATTGTCTTATTAATTTTGTCACCGTGGTTTTGCTTTAAAATGTAAAATCAAACATACTTTTGGATTTATCCGATGTCTTACTGAAATACAGTGAATTATAATGTATGTAATATACCGAGTTTGTGTTTATCCACCAATTCTTATGTAAAAATGAAGAAGCCTAAATGAATGATGTGAAATTGCGGAGCCCTGCATGACATGTGGAAAATATTGTTTACTATCAGCCTATAGAAAATATCTCTCCTTTGCAATGCCAGTTATTACATGCAGTCATGCTCATTGCTCACAAAAAGTGTCACTAAACAATAAATACAATACAGCTTAATCTCAAATGGTGTATCGTTTAGCCTATATCAGTGTAGGAGCCATTTTAATGCAATTATATATTTGTCCATTGGGGGAGCTCTGACATTTGTATATTAGGAGCACGTGGGTAATTAGACAACAGGTGTATTGGTAGTAGGGAAGCACACAGTTTTTGACCGTGTTAAGCCATGTACTACGTGATACCATGCTGACCGTGCTCATAGGATTATTATGTGTTGAATTGAGTTTAATGGTGCTTAACCATGCTTATAATAATAATTCAATACATTTATATAGCACTTTTCTCGGCACTCAAAGCGCTCTACATAGAAGGGGAAATCTCCTCAACCACCACCAATGTGCAGCATCCACCTTGGATGATGCGACGGAAGCCTTATTGGGCCAGAACGCCCACCACACACCAGTTTACTGGTGGAGAGGAGACATGAAGTGATGAAGCCAATTGGTATATATATATATATTACAAATTTGTCCAGTGGCCTCTGTCCATCATGGCCTCCTAATAATCCCCATATATATATATGGGGATTATTAGGAGGCCATGATGGACAGAGGCCACTGGACAAATTTGGCCAGGACGCCAGGGTTACACCCCTACTCTTTCGAAAGACAGCCTGGGATTTTTTGTGACCACAGAGAGTCAGGGCCTCGGTTTAACGTCTCATCCGAAGGACGGTGCTCTTTAACAGTACTGGGGCGTTAGGACCCACACAGACCACAGAGTGAGCACCCCCTGCTGGCCTCACTAACACCTCTTCCAGCAGCAACCTGGTTTTCACAGAAGGTCTCCCATCCAGGTACTAACCAGGCTCAGCCCTGCTTAGCTTCAGTGGGCAACCAGTCTTGGGCTGCTGGGTGATATGGCTGCTGGCACTGATGCTTCACTGATAAAGAGCGATTTTCAAGGACATATAGAATATGGACAATGTTTGTGCGCTGTATCTGAAAGGTATGGATTTATGCTTTGAACCACAAAGAATGAGACATCACAAGAAGTTAATGGAAGCAACGTTTATTAATTAGAGCACAACGAATAAAAGACTTTGGTTGCATCTTACATCGGTGTTCATGGAGTTTATACATGTTCATTACTTGCTCACTCCTATTACCAATAATACAGCGGCTTAATGGAAAGCAGTTACAATCAGCAACATATTTTGTGATATCGCCCAGTCCTAAAACTGCTAAATATTAAAGCATAACAATATTACTTTTTGTGAAGCTGTTTTGAAACTATGTAAATTGAGCGCTAAGAATAAATTGACTTGACTTCACTTGATATAGACCTAGGTCTATAGCCTATCGTGGCTACGAATTAAGAATGCTTTCAGCAGATTTATCAGCACGTACCACACGACGGTCTGCCTGAAGCGATTGTTTGTACGGTAACTTCATGGATATCATAATATTTCTGTAGTACGGCCAAACAGCTTAGTAGATCATTCATAAACTCGTACATAAACGAATGCGTATGCTCATGCCTCAAGCGTATACACCAATAAGATTGCTGTATTATCAACTAATGAAATTGGTTATGGGCGGGGCGACACTGGGGTTACTCAATTTGTATGCAGCAGAGCGATGTACTATAAAGGAAATACAAACGTGCAAAATAATCGTCAGTTCTCAAACAAAAAAAATATTTTAAAAAATTGACTAGATGCAAATAACAATCGTTTCAATTTAAGTGGTGGAGAAGGTCACTTTAGCTAGAAGGAGCGAGCGATCATGTTGTTGAATGTCATTATATCCAGTAGGGGTTCAGCGAGAAAATCGGCAGCTGGCAGCCGGAAGCCCTACCAAATTAGGAGGGACCTGCCATTTTATGTAAGCCAATTAGTATCATCCAACGTAGCAGCAACCAATCACATGTAACTGGAAGTCAAGCAACAGCAGTCAGTGGTGGCACCGGCGATACCTAGTAGTAAACCACACTAGAAACATAGTAAATCATATTAAACCATGCTAGAACATTGTAAAACTTTTTCAAGCCAACTTAAACCATTTTATGAAATTTACCATCTAGTTCAGGATTTTTGTTGATCATTCTGATGTCAGAACAACAAATAGGCTACAAGCCTGTTTCAAAAGTTACAGCTGCTTTATTAAACAAAGACAAGAATATAGAATTGCAAATGTAAAACTGTTCTTAAATGATAGCAAAATATGATTTTAAATAAAGGTCATTGATGAGACAATGTTCTTTTTTTCTTTTGGACTGTTATTATTTAAGTTTAAATAATGTTTATGTCTATTACAATATTATTACATACGTATTTCTTTCTGTATAGGCTATATTTCATTATTTAACAAACATGTACACTCATTCATAAATTATATTTATACACGTACAAATTCATAATTTCAAGTGTAGCTTAATGATTTTTTTGTATTGTCTATGATCTTCGTTACTTGATTTATATTTGATAAACCTGTTTTAATCAAATAATATAAAATAATTACAAATAGAGGTATTTTATTTAAATAAGTACTAATATTTTATGACATAACTTATTTGCCTCGCTAAAAGCGGCATCCACCTCCGACTTCCAGTTATTAGCGGCGGCTGACGTCAGGTTTTATTGCAGATACTGTCAGCTGCCATTGGCAGATACTTCCTGCTGCCAGCTGTCGATTTTTCACTGAACCCCCTCTCATTATATCAGTGGAAATGATTTACAGACGACACAGCTTAATGCTCATTGCTTTAAACAACCGTGATTGATCTAATTTCAAATGTTTGATATTAAAACTCTGATATCATGTTTTATGTGTATAAATTATGTGTGAATATTCCCAAACTCTCTGTCAGTGCGATCTCTATATGGGTTATGTAATGTCATTAAAAAAAAAAGAAATAGGCCTATACATATACATATATATATAAGGTCCTTCTCAAAAATATTATTAATATTATTAAAAATATTAAAAATATTAGCATATTGTGATAAAGTTCATTATTTTCCATAATGTAATGATAAAAATTAAACTTTCATATATTTTAAATTCATTGCACACCAACTGAAATATTTCAGGTGTTTTATTGTTTTAATACTGATGATTTTGGCATACAGCTCATGAAAACCCAAAATTCCTGTCTCAAAAGATTAGCATATTTCATCCGACCAATAAAATAAGTGTTTTTAATACAAAAAAAGAGTCAACCTTCAAATAATTATGTTCAGTTATGTACTCAGTACTTGGTCGGGGATCCTTTTGCAGAAATGACTTCTTCAATGCAGCGTGGCATGGAGGCAATCAGCCTGTGGCACTGCTGAGGTGTTATAGAGGCCCAGGATGCTTCGATAGCGGCCTTAAGCTCATCCAGAGTGTTGGGTCTTGCGTCTCTCAACTTTCTCTTCACAATATCCCACAGATTCTCTATGGGGTTCAGGTCAGGAGAGTTGGCAGGCCAATTGCGCACAGTAATACCATGGTCAGTAAACCATTTACCAGTGGTTTTGGCACTGTGAGCAGGTGCCAGGTCGTGCTGAAAAATGAAATCTTCATCTCCATAAAGCTTTTCAGCAGGTGGAAGCATGAAGTGCTCCAAAATCTCCTGATAGCTAGCTGCATTGACCATGCCCTTGATAAAACACAGTGGACCAACACCAGCAGCTGACATGGCACCCCAGACCATCACTGACTGTGGGTACTTGACACTGGACTTCAGGCATTTTGGCATTTCCTACTCCCCAGTCTTCCTCCAGACTTGGCACCTTGATTTCCGAATGACATGCAACCACTGAGCAACAGTCCAGTCCTGCTTCTCTGTAGCCCAGGTCAGGCGCTTCTGCCGCTGTTTGGTTCAAAAGTGGCTTGACCTGGGGAATGCGGCACCTGTAGCCCATTTCCTGCACACGCCTGTGCACGGTGGCTCTGGATGTTTCTACTCCAGACTCAGTCCACTGCTTCCGCAGGTCCCCCAAGGTCTGGAATCGGTCCTTCTCCACAATCTTCCTCCGGGTCCGGTCACCTCTTCTCGTTGTGCAGCGTTTTTTGCCACACTTTTTCCTTCCCACAGACTTCCCACTGAGGTGCCTTGATACAGCACTCTGGGAACAGCCTATTTGTTCAGAAATTTCTCTCTGTGTCTTACCCTCTTGCTTGAGGGTGTCAATGATGGCCTTCTGGACAGCAGTCAGGTCGGCAGTCTTACCCATGATTGCGGTTTTGAGTAATGAAACAGGCTGGGAGTTTTTAAAGTTCTCAGGAATCTTTTGCGGGTGTTTAGAGTTAATTAGTTGATTCAGATGATTAGGTTAATAGCTCGTTTAGAGAACCTTTTCATGATATGCTAATTTTTTGAGACTTGAATTTTGAATTTTTTGAGAAGAGAATTTGGGGTTTTCATGAGCTGTATGCCAAAATCATCAGTATTAAAACAATAAACACCTGAAATATTTCAGTTGGTGTGCAATGAATCTAAAACATATGAAAGTTTAATTTTTATCAATACATTATGGAAAATAATGAACTTTATCACAATATGCTATTTTTTTGAGAAGGACCTATATATATATGTGTGTATTAAAGAAAAAGATTGATAAACACGTATTTGGAATGGAATTATATAAAGTAGGCTACTTTGGGTGTCTTGTTCAATATATTAATTTTCATATAAAAAAGCAACAGAACTTAAATTACATCAAGTTTATTAGCAACACCGTGCACGAGTGTGAATCCTGCGATATCCGTCTTTGATCTCACAGGTGTCAGATCCACATACGAGAAGAGAGAACTGTCTGGCTTGCCTGCGCTTTTTCCACTCCTCCCTCTCACTGCAGCCGCCTACTCTCACCTTAATTTCAGGCGGCAAGGGCATTAGCCTGGGAACACCTTGACGAACTTCCGGCAAATTTGAGATGCAAGTCCGTCTGGCCAAGAGCCCATTCAAGCCCGTTTCCAATTTTTCCAAATCGAGGCACCAATCACAAACGTTGAGGCGGGCTGATGCGCCACGACGTTGATGTTTGATGAAATTCTGGAAATGCAAATTTTTTGAGATAGGAATTTTGGGTTTTCATGAGCTGTGCGCCAAAATCATCAGTATTAAAACAATAAAAGACCTGAAATATTTCAGTTGGTGTGCAATGAATCTAAAATATATGAAAGTTTAATTTTTATCATTACATTGAATGATCCTGACTGCAACGTCACAGTCGGTGCTATGTTGGGTACGGTGCAGTCGTTACATTTTTTGCAAACACGAGATTTACATATGAAGGAGGAAACAAATGTGTTTGAGGCTCACAGTACGTCAGTTCCATGTACAGAACTCTTATTATTCAACTATGCCAAGGTAAATACAGTTTTCCATTCTACAGCATCTCTCTGTAGACCATATTTAATTCATACAATGAAGACTGTGGTTTTACATACAATTGCTTTCGGTTGATATAGACTGTTTATTATTATTATTATTATTATTTATTTCACAGGAATGGTATATTTGTTAAGCTCTAAGCTGTTTCTAATCACCTAAGAGAGGGAATGGAATATGTTGCACATATTGTTTGATGAATTTCCCCCACAAATATATCCTGGCTAATTTATTTGTTGAATACTGTTTCACACAGAAAACGTTTGAGATTGAACATACTTTGAATATATAAAAAAGTTTTGTTTTTTTTCCTTAACGGTTTAATGGTATCAAACAATATGCATGATCTAAATTTAATCAGAATCCCCTTCTGTCAAAAAGCAATTCATGAGAATGCATGACTTCGCTGTCATTTAAAAAATAGGCCTAACACACAGCAAACACAGAACGTTCCCCTAACGTTCCCGAATGTTTGCCATGTGGTTCTTTTTTGGGAACCAAACAAGAACGTTCTAGAAACGCTCTCTGTAGGTTATTTTTAGGTTATACCTAAGGAGAACGTTCCGGGAACGTTCCCCTAACCTTAAGGGAACGTTCTAGAAACGTTCTGGGAACCAAAAACTAACATTCCCAGAACCTAAAATTGTTAGCTGCAGGATATTTTATTTGTGATGCTTTTTACAATCTAGCCTATGTTATTTTTTTTACAACAGCATATTCTTATTCGCTTTCTTTTAAAATAAAGACGAACTCATTCTGCCCCAATTTATGAAATTTAAGCTATAAAAAGCTAGTTTGCATAAACAAAAAAAAAGAGTAACCTTAAAATGATATATAAAATTAAAACCGGGTACTTAGTAGGTCTACTCTGTTTTTAAAGCAGCATAAAACATTTTAAATAAAGAAGAAAATAGCAACAAATGTGATACAAAAAAGAATAAGGCCAAAAAAACTTAAGGGTCATCACTAAAACATTGCTTATAGTGTCTCAAAAACACTTTTTTTTTCTTTTACTTTTTTTTCTTCGTTTGAATACCATATGATTTAAAAAAAAAGTTAATTATTGATTAAGGGCTTCTATATAATCATCATATCAGTTAGGCTATCACTCAAACTTTTCCGTTGGTTTTCACCACATTCCCCATAATCCTCTTCTCGTACACTCACTTCCTATTGAAACAGGAAGTTCTTGTACAATGGGAAACATGAAGCGATAACGATAAGGAGCAAGCGCTTTACAAGGTGCTTTATCGTTAGTGTACGTACTGTTTTTTTATGCTGATTAAACCTGTTATCACCAGCCAACTTCTTCACATGTAAAAAACAGAACGAAATCTTACTTACGGTTTGCGGATTTGGTGTCGGGTCAAATATACTCGGCATTCTCCCTTCCTTCAATAAGAGTTTACTTGCGTAGCCTGCATTAAACTGTGACAG
Source organism: Meda fulgida (assembly GCA_030578275.1). Taxonomy (NCBI): domain Eukaryota; kingdom Metazoa; phylum Chordata; class Actinopteri; order Cypriniformes; family Leuciscidae; genus Meda; species Meda fulgida. The sequence continues at coordinate 23,325,739 of CM060636.1, forward strand.
GTTCACAAAAGAGTCCGGACTGAAATGCGCTGAACAGATAGTTAATGTCGGACTGTAACGATTGGGAATATCGGTAAAGAGAAACTTCAGCCATTCGTTTCTGAAGTTGGGATCCTTTGGGAGGCTGTGCAGAGACGCAGGCTCGATCCTACAGCCGGGAACGGCACAACGTTTGATGGATTTACCCCACATCTAGATACTCACAAATAACACCGGGTTTTTCTAATTCATATATATATATATATATATATATATATATATTTAGAAACAATATTCATCTCCTTGTGGTTTCACCATGTGCCAATGTGGGTGATCATACGTTAATGTGCTCATGGCTCTGACGTCATTAGCCTACCATGCAGTAGCAGTAAGGGTCAGTTGCATAAACAGACATTATCTATTTGAAGCCAGTGTCTTAAGATCTAGTATGATCCACTAGCAGTTAGTCATTGGACAGACAGTCTTACTTTTTGTTAGACCAATCTACGTTTTTATGACACAAAAAAAGTTATGAACCGCCTTAAAAATGAAAGGAAAAAAGCATGACTAACTCGTTGCGGTTTATGCAAGCAGACCCTGTTTTTGCCGCTAAAGCAATGTTCCGTTCAAAAAGGACGTTTAGCAAACCATATGTCATTTCCTATTGGTCTAGGTTTATTATAAGTATTAATTGCAGAAATGTTTGCTGTTTTTTCCCTGTTAAGCACCTTCTATCCAGGTTTAACCAAGACAAGTATAGGCTATGTTAGCCTTGTTTTGTTTATTGCTGCCAGAAATAGCTGTATATAAAAAAATACAGTATTTTATAAAAAGTCAAATTGTTGAGAAATTTTATTTTACTGTATAAACATGTAATATTTGGTTTCTTAAATGATGAAAAACGTTTGGAAACGAGGCATACATTAATAATATTGTGATTATAAATGATTAGTTTCATATTCATCAAGTAATTCCAGCAATCACATTGTAAGCTTTTATGAAAGTTGAATAAAAAAACAAATCCAGCAATCAGAAACCTCCTCCTGTGGTGTGCTAGAAATAAGAAAATTGTAGAGTATAAACTATGTATAGGTCCTTCTCAAAAAATTAGCATATTGTGATAAAATTAATTATATTCCATAATGTAATGATAAAAATTAAACTTTCATATATTTTAGATTCATTGCACACCAACTGAAATATTTCAGGTCTTTTATTGTTTTAATACTGATGATTTTGGCATACAGCTCATGAAAACCCCAAATTCCTGTCTAAAAAAATTAGCATATTTCATCCGACCAATAAAAGAAGTGTTTTTAATACAAAAAAAGTCAACCTTCAAATAATTATGTTCAGTTATGCACTCAATACTTGGTCGGGAATCCTTTTGCAGAAATGACTGCTTCAATGCGGCATGGCATTGAGGCAATCAGCCTGTGGCACTGCTGAGGTGTTATGGAGGCCCAGGATGCTTCGATAGCGGCCTAAAGCTCATCCAGAGTGTTGGGTCTTGCGTCTCTCAACTTTCTCTTCACAATATCCCACAGATTCTCTATGGGGTTCAGGTCAGGAGAGTTGGCAGGCCAATTGCGCACAGTAATACCATGGTCAGTAAACCATTTACCAGTGGTTTTGGCACTGTGAGCAGGTGCCAGGTCGTGCTGATAAATGAAATCTTCATCTCCATAAAGCTTTTCAGCAGGTGGAAGCATGAAGTGCTCCAAAATCTCCTGATAGCTAGCTGCATTGACCATGCCCTTGATAAAACACAGTGGACCAACACCAGCAGCTGACATGGCACCCCAGACCATCACTGACTGTGGGTACTTGACACTGGACTTCAGGCATTTTGGCATTTCCTACTCCCCAGTCTTCCTCCAGACTTGGCACCTTGATTTCCGAATGACATGCAACCACTGAGCAACAGTCCAGTCCTGCTTCTCTGTAGCCCAGGTCAGGCGCTTCTGCCGCTGTTTGGTTCAAAAGTGGCTTGACCTGGGGAATGCGGCACCTGTTGCCCATTTCCTGCACACGCCTGTGCACGGTGGCTCTGGATGTTTCTACGCCAGACTCAGTCCACTGCTTCCGCAGGTCCCCCAAGGTCTGGAACCGGTCCTTGTCCACAATCTTCCTCAGGGTCCGGTCACCTCTTCTCGTTGTGCAGCGTTTTTTGCCACACTTTTTCCTTCCCACAGACTTCCCACTGAGGTGCCTTGATACAGCACTCTGGGAACAGCCTATTTGTTCAGAAATTTCTTTCGGTGTCTTACCCTCTTGCTTGAGGGTGTCAATGATGGCCTTCTGGACAGCAGTCAGGTCGGCAGTCTTACCCATGATTGCGGTTTTGAGTAATGAAACAGGCTAGGAGTTTTTAAAAGCCTCAGGAATCTTTTGCAGGTGTTTAGAGTTAATTAGTTGATTCAGATGATTAGGTTAATAGCTCGTTTAGAGAACCTTTTCATGATATGCTAATTTATTGAGACAAGAATTTTGGGTTTTCATGAGCTGTATGCCAAAATCATCAGTATTAAAACATTAAAACACCTGAAATATATCAGTTGGTGTGCAATGAATCTAAAATATATGAAAGTTTAATTTTTATCATTACATTATGGAAAATTATGAACTTTATCACAATATGCTTTTGAGAAGGACCTGTATATATATATATATATATATATATATATATATATATATATATATATATATATATATATATATATATATAAGCATTCATTTTGGCAGCTTATTCTGTAAATGGGTAGTTCAATAAAACGTAGCCTAATTTTTTTGCCATTTTAATTAAATTGTTTATGAATGTTGGCTTTGATTTGATAAATACATGTCCACATTTCATTGAAGTTGATCCCACATCATTGTTCTGCATCCCATTAGGTATTGACGGTCTTGACACAGATGTGCGTATTTGCAGAGCAAGAATGTGATTTTCTCGACTGATTAAACTACATTTCCCAGGATCCTTTCAACGTAGGTTTCCTTCGTTTTGAAACAGGAAGTGTGGTTCTGGTGTAAACATGAAGCGGTAAGCGAAAGGGTATTTTTTATGTTTTCAAGTTAAACTTGTGTCTGAAACTGCGTGAACGTTTACCGCATTATGGTAAATATATGAGGACCAGGGACGTGCAGAGTTCCTCAGGGGCAGGGGCTTAAATGTAAAAAAGGGACATATATATATATATATATATATATATATATATATAAGAAATGTGTGTGCACAATTTTGACCAGTAGTACTGTACCATTATACTATTGCTACAAAATTATCAAAAATGTTAAAATGATAAAGTCACCATTTGGCGTGTTGTTGTCAGCCTACACTTCACATAACAGGCCTGGGCTTAATTTAACAAACTATAGTTTCATCAAATGGTAAACGGTGTATCAATAGACTAAATACAAGTGACTTTGGATACTACTTGCCGGCATTAATGCTACTTTTGTGCAGTGCTTTGTGTTCAACGACACAGATTCAGATCGCTTTATAAATGTAAATTCGTCTGTCCATGTAATTTTAAAACGATTTATTTAGAATTGACCGGAAAATTACGCTCCACTTAAATTTTCCAATGAATTTTGAACTTCTTTTGCCAGATCAGATGACGATTGGTCGGTGTATACATGACAAACAGGCTTCAAATTCAATTAATTATGTAAGATTTTAAAATATGTGATGTGGATTTTTTTATTGAATCGACATAGAACCTTTTATTATTGAGAAGGGAAAACATTTTGAAAAATTATTTGGTTTATTTTGTTTCCTGCCGTCGCAGGAAAGAACCATATTTGCCTCGAGAGCATTTGGTTCCCGAGCAGACTGTGGGATACATACGTTTACACTAGTGCATTTTCATTTTAAAACGCACAACTTTTGCTACGATTATGCCTGCCGTCCACACACTCCGGACTCCACACACACCGGAGTTTTAGACCCTCGAAAACGGAACCAGACACACGCAAAGTGACGCAACACGTTATAGCAACCTCAGACTGACAGAAACGTAAAAATAAACGTGAATTTAGGCTACTTTAGTTTTGTGCACAAATGCATTTTGTTTTATTGACAACAATATTATCATTGATATTTGTTTGAGAAGGGCACTTTTGATTCATTTCGAAATAGGGCAGGGGCTCAATCAGGGGTTAATGATGAGAAAACACGCGTATATGTGTTGGATGGTGTGTACCTGGCGTTTTCTGAGACGGGAAATCAATAATGTAACTAAAACTCAGAACTAAACCTACGTTTATCAAGCATATCAAATCTTTAAAATTAAAAAATGAATAAAAAAGGTATTTGACATGGTCATTTTCAGCTTTCTATCCCATGGACAGGATTAAATAAAAGAAAAACGAATGCAAAAAAAATTCTAATTGTAATAAAACATATATTATTCAATTCTATTTGCACATCATTATAGTGTTATCATGTACTATCTTTATTTTATGCTGGTTAAAAAAAACACAACAACAATAATTAGATTTGCAAAAACAAAATCAGGACGCATTTGTGGTGGGGAGTTTCAAGTAATTGCATTTGGTGTGAAAAACAGTTGACAGAAATGTTTTGTGATTTTCAGGGTTACACGTCATGCCTGTGATGATGTGCCCATCCCTGAAGAACAGGAGACAGAGGGCCAGAGACAACTACACAATCTGCTGCTACAGCAACTGGATACAGATGTAAACATTGAGCGGTCAGTTGCTCATAACTAAGCATGGCTTTATAATTGATTTTAATTTGGTCCTCACACACATATAGTCAAATCAAGTCACGTGTATTTATATAGCGCTTTTCACAATATAAATTGCATCAAAGCAGCTTCACAGTATCAATCAAATAACATAACAATGTTTGTTTCTTAGTGGAAAAAACATCCACGTTTGGTAGGGCTCATCAATGGTATTAATGCTTGGTTAATTAATTTGAATATCCCCAACTGAGCAAGCCAAAGGCAACAGTGGCAAGGAACCGAAAAACTCCATCAAGTGACCTACTGGTGTCCTAAAACTCCATCAGGTGACTTAATGGAGAGAAAAAAAAAAACCTTGGGAGAACCCAGGCTCAGTCTGGGGCCAGTTCTCCTCTGGCGTTTATGAACTGGAGGCCGGATTTACAGTAACTGTAATTTGATGCAGAATTTTGTTTTAGGACACCAGTCCAACGTTTTATCTGTAGAGTGGGAAAGGGATCCTCCATAGGGAGAGGCTAGTTGGCACTTCAGCACTGCGTTGTCATCGGGTCCAGGCAAAGCTCCTAGTCAGATCTGGATACGGCCTGGATCCGGTAGGCTGCGGGAAAACCTCGGGATAAACAAAGACACTAAAATTAACGTAGATGCCATTCTTCTTATGATGATGTAACGAGTACATCAGGATTTAAGGGAAGTGTTCCCAGTTCCGGCTGACCTAATCTATGTAGCCTAACATTGAATTATAGAACTCTATAATATATAATGTGTATGCTAGGTCAAAGAGATGTGTTTTTAGTCTAGATTTGAACTGACAAGAGTGTGTCTGCTTCTCGGACAATGGTAGGAAGACTGTTCCAAAGTTTTGGTGGTAAATAGGAAAAGGATCTACCGCCAGCAGTCGATTTTGATATTCTAGGTATTATCAACTGGCCCGAATTTTGAGATCGCAATAGACGTGAAGGACTATAATGCGTTAAGAGCTCGCTCAAGTACTGCGGAGCTAAACCATTTAGTGCTTTGTAAGTAATCAACAATATTTTAAAATTTATACGATGTTTAATAGGCAGCCAATGCAGTGTTGACAGAACCGGGCTAATATGGTCATATTTCCTGGTTCTAGTAAGAACTCGAGCTGCAGTGTTTTGGACCAGCTGTAGTTTATTATTAAGCGTGCAGGGCAACCACCCAGTAGAGCATTACAATAATCTAGTCTTGATGTCATGAAAGCATGAACTAATTGTTCCGCATTTGTTAATGAGAGCATATGTCGTAATTAAGATATATTTTTAAGATGGAAAAATGCGGTTTTACAGATACTAGACACGTGACTTTCAAATGAAAGATTGCTATCAAAGAGGACACCCAGGTTCCTAACCGACGACGAAGACTTAATAGAGCAGCCATCAAGTGTTAGACAGTATTCTAGGTTATTACGTGTGGAAGTTTTTTGTCCAATAATTAGAATCTCTGTTTTTTCAGAGTTTAGTAGTAGGAAATTACTAGTCATCCAATTTTTTAAATCAGCTATGCATTTCGTTAATTTTGTGAATTGGTAAGTTTCGTTAGGTTTTGAAGAAATATACAGCTGAGTATCATCGGCATAACAGTGAAAGCTAATTCCATGTTTCCTAATGATATGTCCTAATGGTAGCATACAGAGTGAACAGCAGCGGTCCTAGTACTGAGCCTTGTGGTACGCCATACTGAACTTGTGATCGATAAGACATCTCTTCATTTACTGCTACAAACTGATAACGCTCTGATAAGTATGATTTAAACCATGCTAGTGCAATTCCACTAATGCCAACATAGTTTTCTAGTCTATTTAAAAGAATGTTGTGGTCAATTGTGTCAAATGCAGCACTACGATCAAGTAACACTAATAGAGAGATACAACCACGATCGGATGATAAAATTAAATAATTTGTAACTCTAATGAGAGCTGTCTCAGTACTATGGTGCGGTCTAAATCCTGACTGAAAATCCTCGCAGATATCATTTCTTTCAAGAAAGGAACACAGTTGTGAGGATACTGCTTTTTCTAATATCTTTGACAGAAAAGGCAGATTTGAGATCGGCCTGTAATTGACTAATTCTAAAGGATCAAGTTGCGTTTTTTTAACAAGCGGTTTTATCATAGCCAGCTTCAAGGTTTTTGGTACGTATCCTAGAGACAAAGACGAATTAATGATATTAATAAGAGGATCTATGATCTCTGGAAGCATCTTTTTCAATAGCTTAGTCGGTATAGGGTCTAACATACAAGTTGTCGATTTAGATGAATTAACGAGTTTGCAGAATTCTTCCTCTCCTATAGCAACAAATGAATAAATTTTTTCCTCAGGGAGACTACAATGCACTCCCTGATGCGATACTGTAGTAGACGGTTGCATAGTTATAATTTTGTCCCTGATCACAGTCATTACTGTGTTGGCCTGAAACTTCTGTGCTTGAAGCTTTCTTTTTCGTTAGTTTAGCCACTGTTTCAAATAAATACCTAGGATTATGTTTATTTTCTTCTAATAGGGTTGAAAAATAAGCAGATCTAGCAGCTTTTAAAGCCTCTCTGTAAGCAATCGAGCTCTCTTTCCATGAAATCCGAAATACCTCTAGTTTTGTTTTCTTCCAGTTGCGCTCCATTTTTCTGGCTGCTCTCTTAAGGGCCTGAGTGTGCTCGTTGTACCACGCCGTTGGACTATTTTCTTAATCTTCTTTAAGCGCAACGGAGCAACTGCGTCTAAAATGCTGGAAAAGAGAGAGTTAAAAGTTTCTGTTGCAATATCAAGTTCTTCTAAGCTATCCGGGATGCTGAGATGATGAAACTGATTAGGAAGATTATTGATAAAGCAATCTTTAGTGGCAGAAGTTATTGGTCTAACATATTTATAACACGGAGTCGGCTTTGCAGCCTTGGCTAAATGTAATTTACATGAGACTAGATAATGGTCTGAGATGTCATCGCTCTGCTGCAGAATTTCAACGGCATCAACATCTATTCCATGTGATAATATTAGATCTAGAGTATGATTACGACAATGAGTGGGTCCTGACACGTGTTGTCTAACTCCAATTGAGTTTACAATGTCTTTAAGTGCCAATCCCAATGCATCTTTTTCATTATATACATGTAAATTAAAATCACCAACAATTAGTACTTTATCGTTAGCCAATACTAATTCTGATAGAAAGTCCGCAAGTTCTTTGATAAAATCTTTAGGGTGCCCTGGTGGCCTGTATACAGTAGCCAGCAGAAATCTCAAACGTGATTTATCGTTTACACTATATATTTTTACATTAAGCACCAACACTTCAAAAGAAGTATATTTAAAAATAGATTTCTTAGTGGTTTTGAAAATATTACTATTATTATAAATTACAGCAACACCTCCCCCTTTGCGTTTTAGACGAGGTTCATGTTTATAACAGTAATCTTGTGGGGTTGAGTCATTTAAAGTAATGTAATCGTTTGGTTTTAGCCAGGTTTCTGTCAAACACAGCACATCTAGATTATAATCTGAAATCATATCATTAACTATGAGCGATTTTGAAGTAAGGGATCGAATATTCAGCAACCCAAGCTTTATCATTTGCTCATCTGTATTATATCTGTTGTTTATTTCTTGAACATCAATTAAATTTTTTACCTGACGTTTTTTGGATTTCCAAATTCGGGGAACAGACACAGTCTCTATATGATGATATCTAGGTGAAAGAGGCTCTATGTGATGGGATTTATCTGACCTTGGTGACGCGAGGCCGCTAGCAGACGGTCGGTTTAACCAATCTGTCTGCTTCCTGACCTGAGCCCCAGATTGTCATGTTTTAGCTCTAAGACTATGTGCCATATTACTAGAGAGAAGAGCAGCACCATCCCAGGAGGGATGAACACCATCTCTTTTCAACAGGTCAAGCTTGCCCCAAAAACTTTTCCAATTGTCTATAAATTCTATATTATTCAACGGACACCACTTAGACAACCAACCATTGAGTGAGGCCAATCTGCTAACTATCTCATCACTCCTGCGAACAGGAAGGGGGCCAGAGCAAATTACAGTGCCTGACATTGTACTTGCGAGTTTACACACCTCTTTAATATTAATTTTGGTTATCTCCGACTGGCGGAGTCGAACATTATTAGTGCCGACATGAATAATGATCTTAGAGAATTTACGATTAGCATTAGCCAGCACTTTTACATTTGCTTTGATGTCAGGCGCTCTGGCTCCCGGCAAACATGTGACTATGGTGGCTGGTGTCTCTATTTTCACGTTCCGTGTGATCGAATCACCAATTACCAGGGCACAATCAACAGAATTCTCAGTGGGTGTTTCACTGAGTGGGGCAAATCGATTTGTTATGGTAATCGGAACGGAAGAGTGGTTTTTTAATCCACCACTAGAGCGATCTCTCACGGTCACCCATCTGCCCTGCTGCGTGGGCTCTACTTCAGCCGGAACCGAATCATGTACAGAGTTCATTATGCTAGGCGCATCCAAAATAGTATCTAAAGCTCTAGTACTATCCTTACTATCCTCAATTAAAGTTTGGATGCGTGTCTCTAGCTCTGAAATCTTCTCTGTCAGCCTGACTGTCTCCTTGCATTTATCACAAATAAATCCTATATTGCCATCGGAGAAGGCTATACTAAACATATGACATGTGACACAGGTGACAATAACAGGACAAGACATTACTCACCGTTTGTGTTGACTGATTCTTACTTACCTGGGCTTTTATGAACTCTAAACTGTATTTAGTAATATAAACAACTAGAAATGATAGTAAATGATGGTTCAAAACAGAAAGAAATACGAAGCTAATACGAGGCGTAGAGCTTACAGCCTCGACGCAAACAAACTCACAGCAGGCAGGAAGGCAGACAGGAGCAATCGAAGTAACTGATATAGCAGTAACTGCCTTGATTGTTGGTGTCTGATTATTTAGTTTGAAACAATAGAGCATTGCATGGATGACATATTTTTGTAGGCCAACCTGTAAATAAGCATCACTCTTGTTCCCTCTAAAAAAAAAACACACACACAATAACACGTTTCCATTTTTGGTTTAGCTTTTTTGATTATCGCCGAAAATAAGCTCTGCGACCACCAACAGTTTACGATTCTTACATGTTTTGTTCATCACGATAATCTTAACAAATTCACACAAATTTTATGAATTTTGAAGTAAAAGTTAGTAAGAAGTAAAAAGCTAAACATAGGCTATAAATGAATTACACCATGGTCGAATGACATAAGTCACCACCATTAAGCATAATTTAAACCAAAAACTCATTGACATCAGGACGTTGGAACCGGAAGTGCTAAAATGCTAACTCGTTTCTGGGTTTTGGCCTAAAAAAAAGGCTTCCTTCCAACACTCTGTTGTTTTTTTATGTTTATATTTTTAAATAAACTTATTTATTAAGAAATTATGTATTATATTCAATCAAATCTATAATTGTAATATATTATTTCAATTATTATTGTAAATGTATTAATAACATCTTTAATATTATTCGTTTAAAGTGTATTTACATAAAATATGAAACATTTCCTCATTCACATCATTGTTGTAGGTGTGTCGCTAAGAAGAAGTGCTTTGCTCCAGCAGCAGTATACAAGCCTTTTGGGGAACAGGCAGCCGGTGTGAGGAGTCTGTCCCAGTTCCAGGCTTTGCAGGACGGGGATCAGGAACTGGCCGCTCTAAGAGAGTTGGGCCTTACAGAAGCTGAAATAGAGCTGTGGAGATGCAAGGACCAGCCGGAGAGCTCTTGGAAGGTCTGTTTGCAGTTTTTACATTACGTGGATTCTAAACCGAATGATTTTGAACTGTAAGGAAAGTGAGAAATGTAAAGGCTGTAGGTCACTCAATGCAATGTCACTCAATTCACTATTTTACAGGACAGAGGGGTTTGTGTGGCACCAGAGGCAAGGAATATGCGCCTACAGGCCATCCGGGATAAAATGGTGGCACATGCGGAGCTTCTTGCCCGACCTCAGCGTTTCTCGAGCAGTCGGCCGCTTTCCAGGAGGGAGATGGAGATCGAAAAGGCTCTTTTCCACGGCAGTGACCGCTGCAGTTTCCTCACTGCCCTTTACCATCGAGGTTAGAGAATATAGTAATACTAAGTAGCACCCGTAGGAGCTTTTTTTGTTTTAGTCTTCTTTGCTGTCTTTTCCATTCACAGAAGAGGAGTCACTGGTCAGCCAGCAGGGGGCGACATCTGCCATCACAATGGACCATTTCTATAAAGACTTTCTTGAAGGCCAGAACAAACATGTTGCTAGTACTTCAGAGTGTTTTCCTCAGTCAAAAATTGTCACTAATATCCCATGTAAATCATCAAGCTCTAAAACTGACCAATCAACTCGCGCAGTCTGTGATTCCAGCCCATCCAGAGACCAACACGTATCCCAGGATTCAAGCCCTGTATCGGACACTGTCCTCCAACCACAGTCTCATGAAAAAAGAGTTAAAACTATGAAAATGACAGTTAGTCAGTCCATTGGCTCACTGAGTGCAGCTTTTGCCCAAGGGCATGATGGGCCCGTTACAGTAAGTGGAAGGATAGAGGAAATTTCAGATGAAGCGATCAAGAACAATCGTGAGACAGAAGAGGATATCCGGAATTTGCCTCGATTTAAGAACTACCAGAGAGGAAATCCATCCAACGTAAGTGTGGAAAATAGCAACATACCTCCTTTAGAAATGTTACAAAAACTAAACAAATAATGAATTAGTAAGAAATCTTTATAATATTTTATAATATCATTTAAAAGTTGGGCTGTATTATATATTTTATTATATTTAAATGTTTGGGGTTGGTAAGATTTTTTTTATGTTGTTGCACAAAATCTCTTATACTTGCCAAGGATGCATTTATTTGTTCTAAAATACAGTAAAACAGTAATATTGTGAAATGTTACTACAATTTAAAATAACTATTTCTATTTTAATATTAATTAAAATGTAAATTATTCCTGTGAAGACTTGAGTAATGATGCTGAAAATTCAATTTTGCATCAGTGTCACATGATCCTTCAGAAATCATTCTAATATGATGATTTGAAGCTCAAGAAACATTTCTTATTATCAAAGTTGAAAACAGTTGTGCTCCTTTATATTTTATGGAAATCGTGATTTAAAAAAACCCTGAGGATTCTTTGATGAATTGAAAGTTCAAGAACAGCATTTATTTGAAATTGAAATCTTTGTAACAATGTAAAAAGTCTCCACTGCCACATTTGATCAATTTAACGCATCTTTGCTGATTAAAAGTATTCATTTCTTAAATTGTTTTAAATTAAAAAAACAAGCTTACTGACTCCAGACTTTGTATGCAAAGATGTTTCTATACTTCCGAGTACATTTGTGCCTCTCTCTTGTGTGTGTAGGTCCTGTGTGTGAAGAACATGAGTCCACGGGCAACCGTGGCTCAGCTGGTTTCTCTTTTTTCAAGGTTTCAGAAGGACGACAAACAGCCCATTCTGTACCGCCTGCTGACTGGCCGACTCAAGGGCCAGGCTTTCATTACGTTCTCTGGTAAGAGAAAGACTCCATTGTGCTATATAATTTCCCATAACAAACAACCATACAGGCTTAAAGGTGCAGTATGTAATATAGATTAGAAGTCGACCGATTGATCAGTTTTAGCCGATTAATAGACACTGATAACTGATTGCTGGAACCAATGGTTATCTGCAAAAATCCATACGGATAGTTTTTCAAGGTTGGGTCCGTTACTGGAGCAACTGAGAAGGCTCTGCTGTCATTATACAGTACGAGAGCAACCTCTAGAGGCGAAATAAAATATTACTGGCACCTCATGGAGTTTGTTTTGACACGTGAGGCTGCGCAATGCACAGAGAGGGACGTTTCCAATGCGGATTTAAAACAGACAATGAAACGGTATATACAGTACACCACAGTTCATGTTTTCATAATTAATTTGTTGTCTAGATACAGCATTAGTAGAGAAAGAACAGCAGTATGTTTGCCTTCGAGGCTGAGAGGATGCCAACATTAGCAGTACCTCGAGCGTCTGACCCAAATGTTTAATGTCACGATTGTTACCATCTATTTGTATTAGTTTATGTCCGGCTGATCGCTTTTATGCATTTGTAATGCAGCAAAGTTATTTAAAGCTTGTCATTAGAAAGCAAACTGTATCGTCATGCAGCAGACAGACAAATAAAAACAAAGCAGAAACGCATTCAATTTCAGTTATTCTTTTTAATCGTCACTGTAATACATATTTTATTATTTTGTTTAATATATTGTTTAATGATAATGCTAATCAAGTTTTCTAAAATAGAGGCAAACAAAGTATGAAAGTATACATATGTGTCTAATTTCAATGCTTTGTGTAGATATTTAAAGATAGCCTTCGGTAAGCATGACTGTTTGGATTTATATGAAATGGTAACACTTTACAATATGAGTCCATTTGTAACATTGATAAAAGTATTGTTCATTGTTAATTTCAACATTTACTAATACTTTTTTACATTTTATTGTTGTATCTCTTAACATTAGTTAATGCACCATGAACTAACATGAATGATCAAGGTAAAATTATATATTGATATATTTTATATACAAAAAGTACAGTACATTTTCATGGTTCAGTACTGTTTTCAATTACAATTACAATTTTTGTAATAAAGTTCAGCACTGTGTTATCTGAATCCATTTTAAAAACAATCGGTTGATTAATCGGTTATTATCGGCCAGGGTGGTCCAATAGTTATCGGTATCAGTGAAATCCACGATCGGTCGACCTCTAATATTGACAACTAGTGGTTGAAATGGGAAGAAATTCATACAGGTTTGAAACAACTTGAGGGTGAGTAAATTATGACAGAATTTTCATTTTTAGGTGAACTATCCCTTTAATGCAGAACTTCATATAACGCATCCGGGCACATATGTATACAGTTGCTGGTACAGTATGCTGTGTAACATCTGGATTAATTGCCTTCTGTGTTTCACAGATGTCAAAAGCGCCCAAGCTGCTCTAGACTTATTAAATGGCTACAAGCTGCTTGAAAAGCCTCTGATCATTGAGTTTGGCAGAGAGAGAAATAAAGAGACTGATGCACAGACTGATGGATCCTCTGTAAATCCCAACACCCCTTCTTCAATACAAAAAGATGAACACAGTCCTGCAACGAGAAACCAGCCTAAAAGTATTTAAGTGGCTTTTTCATTACGATTTTGTAAATAAGAAATTGTATATGGTGTTCATTTGGAAATATGGTCACATTGTGAATCTCTTAAATAAATCCCAAAACAAACGTCTCAAAGAATAATTGTAATTATTTGGTTGACCAGCAGATGCCACTCTTTCTCCATTACTAAAGTCACCATAAACACAAAATAAACAGTTCTCCAAGAGTCACCAGCAGAAGCAGTGACACAAGATCTAGATACTGCTATCTGCTGTTGCTATGTGTAGATGTTTTACTTTTGCTTCTGTAAAATATATGCAAGGTTGTGCTCACTGTCAATGAACCCTGCAAGTACAGGACTCGCCAAAAGAACCAATTACATTTCAGTGCCATGTTTGCTATGCTATCTTTCCCAAATAGTTACACATTAAAATGGAGTTAAAATCAATGCACTCAAGTTTCAGTTGGAGTGCTTTTACTGTAAATCACTTGTTTATATGATAAGGTCACGTAGCATAAATGTAACACACAGGCTTCGGTATATTGGTTTGTATTGTCTGTAAGGATATTATTTGGGTAGTTAATGAAACAAAAATAACCCTTCTTTCATTTGAAGAACAACAAATAGTTAAGTAGGATAATCCACCCAATCATGAGCTGGACCCGCACCCCAGGGATATGTTAATTTACATGAAATTTACAAAGATTAAATAATTTTTTTAAATGGCACTATATTCTTTTCTTCTTTATTCTTAGTGAAATAGGATGACGATCCAATCACTGCCAGCAATTTATGTAAACGTTAACAAAAATCATATATACGATTTTTAAGACCATATTTTTAGCTACTACAATGGACATTTTTAAAAATGAATCAATCACCATGCAAGACCATTTAAATTGAACTAAAGTCAAGTCAAGTGTATTTATATAGCACTTTTCACAATATAAATTGCATCAAAGCAGCTGAAGTGAAAATGACGACCACTTACAGGACCCAAGATATATATTACCCGAGTCTTGATGCTGAATTAAAAATGATTTTGCATTATTCTACCCTGAGAAAATCATAGCCTAGGTTTTTCACTCTTTTAAATGCCAAATTTGATCATCCTTGTGCGAGGGACCTCTGTCCCAAAACGTAAAAGAAACCTAATTTCATCTATATCAAATATCAAAAATATAAATGTAAAATATTATTTGGAAAAAATTTGAGAACTATTATGCTACATTATTACATTACATTTCTACTCACTATAGTAATGTACTGTAAAGGTTAATTTCTGAATGATTTGTTTATTATTTTAATATTTGTAACATTTATTTCTAAAAAAAAAAAAAAAATTCTCTAAACTCTTGAGCTTGCGCCCCCTGGAGATCCCCGGACCCCAGTTTGAAAACTCCTGCCCACTTTTATTTGACTTGAAACTCCAAACTACAAAGTATACCAGTCTTCCTTTCACATTTTTACTCTAAAATTCTCTCGTAGTTTCTAAGAGGAGAGAACAGTGTTTTTGAGCTGCTAGCCTCTCTGGCCTAGAATCTGGAGCCAAAGACTAATAAACAACCCAAAACTTTATTTACAAAGTGAATATGATCATTTAGAGCTCAGAGTGCATATAGATTTGTTAATGTTGACAAAGTGAACATTACTGTCATATTAAAATATTCAAACAAGCTGTGTAAAACAGTCAATGTTGCAAAAAACGTGACTACAAAAACATTTTGTATGTTCAAGTGCACTTATGAGCCCGTCCTTCATAAAAACGGGCAGCTGAAAAGTCATTGTCAAATATTAGCTCTGCATGTTAGCTGAATCCTGTGGATTCATATTGAAAATCATCTTGCTGTTTATTTTATTGTTAATCATCTATTTTTGTATTTTTGAACCTCCAAACACAGAACAGAAATGCCCAACGTGAGATGCAAAACCAAATAGCACCTAATATTCTGTTCATTCAAATTCTCTGGGAATGTGTCCGCTCTGCTTGCACCTTAATCCAACAATCCAACCTTTTATAAGAGTCTTTTGATGGTTCAAGTATTAATCACTTTAGTGCTTTTAGGAGAAACGGTACAAAACGACTGCACAGATTAGTGCAAATCCTCAAACGTAACCGGTGACGTCATACCCGGCTGCTGTGTTCTGCCGAGCCGATTTCCTGGTATCCTGGGCGGGCGTATTGGAGTGGATACTAGTGCTTGTATGGCTGTTAAGGGTCTGGTTCTTTTTGGTAAAGTTGGGGTTAGTGGTGGAATGTAGAGTAACTGGATGATAAGGCATGGAAAAGGGCTGTCCGCGTGGGACGGTGCGGTCAGGGTACGGGTAATGGCGTCTGGTTCCCCTGCTACCATCTAAATCATCACAACAGGATGCACTCAACAGCCCTCCACCAAGCATGGACAAGAGCGAAGAAGCCAAACCCACATACAGGCAGTCGCCAATCTCAAACTTAAGCCCGGCTGGCATGTTCTGCATGTAGAAGGTCTGCACCACCTCATGGGTCTTCCAAGACACGGGGATCAACGCCAAAAGCCCTGCCAGGAGAAACAGGGAACCACCTGCCCCAGCCACCTTGGTCTTGATCGAAGAGCCGTCCATGCAGACGGTGCACTGCATGCCGACGGTGGACACGGCACAGGCCATGACTGAGAAAATGGACGAGATGACCATCATGGCTCTGGCTGTTTGTAGATCAGTGGAGAGTCCCAGAAGTGTGTTGTAGGTCTCACACTGAAAGGCTCCAGTGCTCTGGTACACACACTCCATCCACAGACCTTTCATGCTGACCACCGCTGTCACGATGTTGGGGCCAACGTGTGCGGACGTCGCCCAATATGGCAGAAGAGTGGCTACCAGGGTCCCAAGCATGCCAAAAAGGCCAAAAAAGAAACCCATCAACTCCAGCGCTGCTATCGCCATGTCTCCCCCTGGATAAACGTGTTCTTCAAAAGTCAGACACACTTCCGCGTGATCACTGTAAAGGAAAACAACTCACTTTAGCTTTTTAGTTTAACTGTAGTGTTATTTGATATTACATTTAAGTTAATCCATTTTAAATGTATAAAATTTAAACTTGATTTTATGTCTGTCCCTTCTCATATTTTGTATGAGGATGATCAACTTTTGCTATCAAACAGATGACTTAAGAGTAGCATATGCTAGAATGAACAGATTACTGAAATCTTTTGTTCATCAGTCTGTAAAATTAATCAATCAGAATTGGGGATCTAAGTAAGCCTCAGGGTTCTGAAAAATAGAAAGGACTAAATCAATGCAATGCAGCCAGTTATGTATTTACATGTTGTATTTGTTTTAAGTGGCGTTTATTGTATTGCGTTTTGTTTCTTGATGTGGATGTGAGACAGTAAACTCTGTGGGATGGGAGAATATTTTTTATTTAATTCCATTAATAAAGTGAAATCTAATATAATTTAATTACAAATGTGTAATTTCAAGTATATATCTACATGACATACAAGTTTCAATGCTTGTCAGAACATTCAGCAGTACACTTTTCAATTTCAAAGACAAACAGAAGTAATTAAGGAATCACATAAATTTGTACATAAGCCTTACTTTAAAAAGCACTCTAAATTGCAAAAATATTACATTCAATACACACTTAAGTATATTCTTTTATTATTTCCATATCAAGTACTCTTTTTAAAAGTATGCTGAATTGTAATGCGAGTGTACTTACACTACATATGTTAACGAGTGAGATGTTTCCAGTGGTTCTTAATTCACTCATGTGTGGATGTGTTCCCACAGTCCTTCTATTTGTGATCCTACCATCTCTGTTATGCTGTGGATATTAGAAGCTGACCCTGGTCATGTACACACAGGCACCTCAGGAAAAGATAAGTTAAATATTTACTCGTTACTCACCCCAAAACCGACCTCTGCTTTCATCCCAAAAACAAGGCCACTGTGGAAAAGGACAATGTCAATCCTAGCATGTTAGTGTTATTTTGTGTGTGTATATATATATATATATATATATATTTATATATATATATGCTTTATTTATAAACAAAATCACACAATCAAGAGTGCTGGATAGCAGTAAATCATAATATTAGAATGATCAGATGTCCCTATTTTCTGGGGACAGTCCTGCTTTTTGGTGTCTTGTCTCATGAACTTTCCCTGTTTTACCTCACATTTAAAACACCCCTGCCAATTCACAGAAAAAAAAGCTAACTAAATTCAGTCTATGAAAATTATAATAAGAAATACAGCTATAAAATGTTACAAATATATATTTGTTAAAGCACAGTTTTGTCGCTTATTCAAACCAATAGCAAAGGCGTAGCTTGATGACACTGTGAATGAGCATGAAATCATGGGAGTTGTCGTTTTCACCTACACAGCCGATGGAAAGCATTCGTCTGGACTCGGGCAGAAATAATGTTCATGGATGAGATAATGTATTAATTTTTATTAACGTTACTGAGAGCAGGGCCGAGAGCCTGGGATATTTTATTATGCTTGTATGCCGCAGTCGGCCGCTGCCGCTCCTTTTGTTTTGTTCTTTATGTTTATTTTACAATTAAAGTTACGTTTAACGTCTGTCTCCTCCTTCCCTGAACTTTGTTACACAATCTCTGTTACTTTAATTTCCTATTATCACTGTAAAGCTGTTTTGAAACAATCTATATTGTTAAAAGAGCTATATAAATCAGGGCGACTTGACTTACAGTTACGTTTAGTCACTTAAAGGAGCATTTCACCCGTGGGAACATTAATTTTTAATGAAAGTGGGTCATATATGTAGTGGAAATGTAACATACTTTTTTAATTTGGTGCCTTCTTGACCGAGGAAAGACAGAAAGTAACTTTAGGGCGCATTTGTATGGATGGCAACAACTCCCACAATGCACCACATTGTACAGCTCCGCAAGCCCCACTCCCACTAATCCAGAACACCACCAATGAGGTATCCGCCTATCAGAGAAATCACTCTTCCCTCCGTCCACAAGGCTAGATACCACCAGAGCTTGAAATTTATTTCACACAAAGTTTCTAGTTAGTTGGCAAACTCATTAGTGAATTACTCCTCGTTTGTATTTCTAAGCTAAGCTAACAGGCGCTGTGGAGCCAGATGTGAAGTTAAGACAATGGCGGAAGGTACTCAATATGATATGGAAGAAAAGGATTTCGAAAGTCTGATGCTAGAATCATGTTTGTGGCTACCTTTACGAGCCGCAATATAGCAAAGAGCAGCTGAGGCTGATGGAGGATGCACAGCTCGAGCCAGTCCGGGCTCCTCGTCCGCGACAGGCAGGTCTTCTGCCTCGGCTGCAGCCTCCTCCTGATCCTCCATCAGACTCAGATTCTCTACGCTATATTGCAGCTCGTAAAGGTAGCCACAAATATGATTCGAGCATCAGACTTTCGAAATCCTCTTCCTCCATATCATATTGAGTACCTTCCGCCATTGTTGTAACTTTACATCTGGCTCCACAGGGCCTGTTAGCTTAGCTTCCAAACAAGATGGCAGATATTGCTTTTAGTTTCTGCAAGTGAAGTCCCACCCACTGATCTGTAATAGGTCTGTAGCATGAGTGAGTCCCACCCCCCTGGAAAAATGAGGAACAAGTGTTTGTAGTCTCAACCCCCCTACAAAGATATGGGACTTCCTGCTTAGAATGACACAAAATTATGATTTTTACATCATTATAAGCAGGAACTGCAACACTGAAATCTGTATTTCTCCCGTATCAGGGGAAAATGAGGGAATAATGCACGACCATTACAAAATATGACTGGGTTTCTAACGATACAAAGCTTAATGCAAATGGGTGAAGTGTCCCTTTAAATTCACTTTAATATTTCATTCTAATAAATCAACAGCAAGTAGTGAATTACTACTCATACAGGTCACTTTATCTGACAAATTCAAATTGTGGGGTAACGCAGCACTATTTTACTTGCTCAAAACAATCGTTCAAAAAATACGTTTGAGTGCGTTAAAAGTTATGTTAATGTTACTACTCACTATGGTATGAGACACATGTTGCAGATTCCAGTAAGCTAGATCGATATAAGAATATAGTATTAATAAAAGCTGGATGACTTGTTTTGCTAAATGGCATGCAATTAATTTAAAGATAAATTGTATAGTGGAGAAAATGCTGTATTAATGTTTCTACAAATTAATATTTTTTCTGATAAAGCTATGCTAGCTACTAGCATTGTCTCAAACATGTTACTCTTGGTAAATCAAGAAAACAAGAGATTCACAGACGAACGGTGTTGAGCTATATAACAATAGCCGTGTTTCCATTACCCTTCAGATTGCGCAAATTGAAATTGAAAATACGGCCAATGGAAACACGTCCATTTTGCAAAATCTCCCATATATCGCATAAAAGTTTTTACACTTGCATGAGGTGGTTTTTCGGGCAATTTGAAAAAATAATATTTCGCAAAACTGCAATGGAATTTTTTTTTCTGCATTTACAGGTCACCTGACGTCATTCTTCACATGACCATGCTTTAAAGATGCCGCGGTATGTTTTGACAGAAGACGAGACAGAGTTCTTTATTAAACTATTCATTAACTGTTCTTTATTACCTATTCATCTGAAAATTCTGAATCCACAGTTCCTCTGTGAAATCGCGTACTATAACCTCCCAGAAACACCTCATATGCTGCCGCTCCCAAGTATAAGGGGCTTTCCTTGCCATTATTGCTTGCATATCATGCCTACGTCTCCTTCGATTAAAAATAATAGCTAGTGCGGTCACTGCGGTGGTTGCCATATATGTAACACACCAACATCTGTCGCCATGATTTTTTTAAATGACTTATCGCGAGCGGGAACAATTAAGTTTTAGTCGCATAACATCGGTTAATGGAAACACAATCGTTTTTTATCGACATTTAGAAAATATCGCAAAAGTTTTGCACAAATCTGTAAAACGCAGCTAATGATTCGTGTTCTGTCGCTAAAGGTATCCAAACAGTTGGTCACCTGTCTAATAAAATACAATATATATTAAAGCGTCTTTGGTGTTTCCATGGTTACTAAGGAAGTAAAACCGGAAATCAAGGGTAGCGCAGATATGATGTAATTGATAGATGATGCGATGACAGGAGGGGTTACACTCGTAAAAATAGCTGATTTCTGGAAAATGTAAGGGCACAAGTAAACAAAATATATAACATTATTTTAGTGGTTTGGGGATATTTTTATCCAAAAACCTTACGTATTAGGTCCGTCGCAATTTGCGCTATGCACTATTTTATGCTGTTTTGTAGTATAAAGTGAGTGGTGTGTTCACTTCACAGTTCACACTACAAATTTCAAAAAGAAAAAGTGCACTATAAATACTAAGATGATGCACTTATTTAACCTGAAGAAGGGGGAAAAAAAACTAAAGCATGTGTCCCAACTTGCATACTATCTGTCCTAAATAGTATTCAAAATTAGAATTAGTGTGTCACAAATCATAGCATGTTGAAAAGAGTATTCCAAAGATACCCGGTCGGTTTATTTTTTCCGGTTAGAATTTGAAGCGTAGATCTATGCATGTCTAATTGTGTATCATTTCAAAGGCTGCGTTCTCCAGAGGTCGCTTTTGTCGGCTGCATACGTCAGGCTGCTTCATTTCAGTAACCTGACCACTACATTTCAAAGTATACTTCTAGTATATTGTATATATATACTAGTATATATCTATTTGGTTAAAAGATTTTTATTTTTTTCCATAGTGGAGTGCAGATCCGTACACACTCTAATGGCTAATATTGCCCACAAACCATTGCGTGTTGGACAAAGATTTCATTAGAACAACAAACATGAGTAAAACGTGTTAAAAAAAAAGTCTACAAACATGACGGATGTGCAAGCGATGGTTAAGTAGGGACTACCCAGACAGCAACATAGTGTTGGCCCAGATCGGGCTGTGTGGATTCCAGTGTACCAGATGTGGGCCGGATCTGGGCCGATACTATGTTGCTGTCTGGGTAAGGTTTAGATAAAGGGGTTTGAATGATTAATAATCAGTATCTAACCTGACAAAAATCTATTCAATATTATCCACATTATATTTAATCTGAAACAGCATTATGAACTTTTGTAAAGATACGCTTGCTTGGTCGTTAACTTTTAAATGCTCAAATTACAAACACATGAGCTGCATTAAAGACCCATGACTGGCAGATAAACTTGCTAATACATTTCTCTACGAAACCGTAGTAAATTAAATTAAATTGAATGTGGAGGATTTTAACTGTGACAGGTTGACTGACAGGGCAGTTTAAACTGTGACAGGATGCATAATGCACAGACCTATGCTATGCAGTCCGTTCTCCGTTGAAGACACTCATAACGAAGTGTTAGCCTATATCCCAAAGCAAGCCTACTCTTCTGCTACACACTCATAAGTATGTACTTTTTCTTCACAAAAATAATATACTTTTAGTAGCCTACATTGTATAAGTAGGCGAATTGGGACGCAGCAGAAGTGTGGAATGTTATGCACTTGACAACAGTCACAGCTTTAACTACGAACCCAATAAAGTTCATACACTACACGGTTGAGTAGGCCTACAGCTTTTGCTATTACTATTTTTCCTAGTATGATTTTTGGTGAATTGCATCAAAACCAGCAAGTGTCAGATAAACTCGCAAACAATTTAATAATAAAAATGGAACCACATACAAAAAAAATCCCCGTTTTTATTTTAACCATTGAGATTTCAATGTGATTTTGACCACTGAACTAGGTAACAGTTAATGTCTCCATTTCAGAAATCTCATCCATCACAACAGCACGACTGCTAGTGTGGGTCTTACTTTTATTTTATACAACAGTTAAATAAACAATAAGTTAATATTGAGTAACTTACATTGTACACTATTATTTTCCGTTATGTCGTCTATTTTTCTCCACCAAAGGAGATCCGAGGAGCACAACTGAGTCACGGCGTTGCTAAATGAATCAGTGGACGAATCGGTTTAGAATGAATGAATGATTAAATTATAATACACACATAAAAAGACTCGGCGCCACCTACTGGTGACCAATCAAATTCAATGACTTCAACTAGCGTGCCTAACTGTATAAACTTGTATAAAACAGAATACTTGTTTTTAATTGAAAGAAAAAGACAGCATAATATTAAGGCAAAACAGAAAGTCTGATATATTACAAGAAGTTAAAACTCATTAGTGCATTTTAATAAATTAGTAGCCTACATAATATTCTCTTGTAGCTTACATATGAGCAAAACGATTACATACGTTATCAGTGGGACCAAAATTGTCAACCATCACTTATTTGCCACATGACAAGCACAAAGTGAAAAACAAGTTTGATTAATTATGCTGTCTAATGTGCTAATAAAACAACAAACAATTACACATTAATTTATATAGTAAAATATACTTAAGCGTAGCCTACCTGTTTAATTATGTCGTCAATACAACAAATAGTCTGTACCATTGCAGAAATAGGCTAATATCACAGAGCAGCGTGTGTGTGTGTGTACATACTGTACACAGTTTGAACCGGTTTCAACTGACCCCTTGACTCAATCTCAGTTAAATCACCTCATTATAATGAGATTATAAAAATAATCCAGCCTCTTACTGGAGGGTCAACCACAAACCAGAAAAAACAATAGAAGCTCGTGACAGGGCATTTTTGCCCATTTATGCCACTAAATTATTGTCTTCACATTATACCTTTGTGGTACTGCACTGAATAATAAAATAAAATATACCATGAAATTGTAAAACAGAATTCGGCATAACATCTCAAATCTTCACTGGTTCACAATGAGGTCTCTCAGAAATCAGATGTGTATGGTGTCCAAAGTCTGGCCCGGCTAAGACACATTTTTTGAAACCTTCACCCATTTTCTTACAACATTAAACACAAAGCCAAATCTTCAAATTACCTTCACAAAACCCCTTTCTTCTCAGGCAAAATCAAACAATCGGCTCAAAACCATTTCACCTAAGGATGTTCCGGTCAGGATTTTTGGGGCTGATCACCGATTACCAGTCACTGGAAGCAGTATTTGCGAATACAGTCACCGATACGATCACAGAGATGAATAATATTCTTAACAATGTATTTTAAGTAGGCCCCTACCTATTTAAAAAGATTAAGAGATGAGGAAGTATCATGAAATGACAACACTTTATTTATTGGCAAGCAACATTTGCTACATTTTCCATTCCCTCTCTTAGAGGTGATTAGGAACAGCTTAAAACTTAAATATAGCATTCCTGTGAAATAAAAAAAGGATTAAAAAAAAACAGAACAGTCTATATCAACAGAAAGTGGTCTTCACTGTATAATCCTAGTAAATCTACTAAAGAGCAGTGAGCGAGTTTTTTTTTTATCTTTGTCTTTTCATGTTTGATTAACATTAATGACACAGACGACAGCAGGAATAATAGGCTGCTGTCACTTTAAGACCAGTTACACAGATCCAATATACTGATACATATGGGACTATTTAGAAAAATGTTTATGTTCACTTAACCCCTTAAGATCTTAAGCTTATTTTGCTTATTTTCAGCCTGAAATTGACATAAAATTTGAAGCCTCCCCTTACCCACATACAATTAAGCAAAAAAAATAAAGTGGTGTCATTTTAAATGAAACACCTTAAAATAACAAACAACTGCATTTTTTTAAATATTGTTCAAAATATAATAAACCCAGACACTTTTAGAGTTTTTGTTTTTAAATCTTGTCTTTTAAAGCAGTATTTCCCAACCTTTTTCAGTCACAGCACCCTTTTGAACTACATTAGTGTAGAGCTTTAATTTTTAAAAAGACAGGAAAACAGTCAGTAATAGAATAAGAACAAATGAAAAATGTAGTAAAGAGAGCACAAATAAATAAAATGGAATAAAAATACAAGTAGGTCTAGGGCGGTTTAGGCAAGAAATACTATAGAAACTGAATTAATTAAATGTTAACTTATCTTGATTGTTTTCATTGTAAAAAATAAACACAGATTAATCAAATAAAGTTACAAAAGTTATTTAGTCAAAAGCAGTGAGTGATTTTCTCAATATTTTTGTGTGTATTTGACCGTTTAAGAGCAACAAGCTGCGGAAATTGTTTTTTTATTTGACACTCACACAAGAATGAAAATTATGCGCAATTCCACGCCGAAATTCCGACCAACATATCTTATGATTTGCATTTTTATTATGAATGTGTGAGTGTTATTTGAGACATCAGAGATTGATGGTATATAACAAAAACTTTTTTTCAGTTTTTAGCAATTTAAAAATGTTTAAAGGATTTTTTACACGCAGCTCCCTGGTTGAGAGTTACTGTTATAACTTATGGAGGGATTATTGGGTCAGATTGAAAACTAAAAGTCTAAAACTAAAAGTCTTAAACGAAAACTAAAAGTCAAAATAAACTAAAAGTCTAAAACTGCACAGAGGCACCTTATGGACAGCAGAGGGAGCTCACAGTGCTAAGGAGCACACTGTCATGATGAAACCAAACAGAGCAAGTGAGCAGGGCTGGAGCGAGGACTGTACTTTATAATGTGATAACTTCAACTTAATGACAGCGTTGTAACATTTATGTGGCCTCACACACAAAGTCACCAGTGAAAGGAGTGCTATCGGTCTGACGACGAGAAAGCAGCAGCCATTGTTAATGTGGCAGCCAACGTGGATGGCAGAGCACGACAACTTTCACTTTGAAGAGGACGCTCTGTCAGTGTGCTCCTTAGCACTGGGAGCTCCCTGTGCTGGCCATAAGGTGCCTCTGCGCACCAGCCATTTCAAACCCAGCCTCCAGTATTTGGCCCACGCCTCCTTATTTGCATACACTCCTCAATCCTCAAATGCGCAATCCTAAATCCTAAATGGCTAAATGACTAAATGCCCAATCCTAAATACAAAATGCCCTATCCTAAATACCAAATTCATTTTCGACTTAGACTTTTAGTTTCAGATTTAGACTTTTAGTTTTAGATTTTTAGTTTTCAATCTGACCTAATAATCCCTCCATAATAACTAAGCCTCTGTTTGCTCTCGGATTCTTTTTCAAGTTTTTTTTAATCCACCAGATGGCAGCAAAGACTGCAACCGTAGAGCATGGATGTTTGTGAACGCTCCCAGGCCAAGTCCCCGCGTGCCTCGCTTTTTCCAGCTCAGACACCTTCACCAGTCCTGTTCGTGAGAGATCAGCACCAGCGTGTCAGCCACCAGGACCAAATCCGACGTGGAAATGCTTCGGATCCTGACACAGGCCGTCGCGGACCTCGAGCCCGAGTGAGCCTCGCCCGAGGAACCTCCTCGAAGCCGGCTGGATGGCTGGTTTCTGTCGGGGCGTCAGCAGGCCCCTCGTCACAGGCCTGCGCCATTTTTTCCTGAGGTGCACGAGGAGCTGACAAAGGCATGGCGCGCTCCTTATTCAGCACGTGTGGGATCCTCAGTTTCCGCACCGCTCTCCTACGTGGATGACGCAGCGGAAAAGGGCTATGAGTCGTTGCCGCCCCTCGAAGAGGCCGTGGCCGCTCATCTTTGCCCAAACACACCTGCTAGCTGGCGAGCTCAATCTCACCGAGATTAAAGAGGCTGACAGAACAAGGTTCCTCGACGCCCCGGTATCCAGTTCTGGCCTCTTCGGCCTGGCGGTGAAGGGGTTCTCTGAGAGGTACACGGAGGCACAGAAGGCATCCCAAGCTATGTGACACTTCTTGCCGAAGCAAAAAAGTTCTTTAAACCCAAGACCGCCCCGTCTTCACCTCATCCAGGTCTCTCAGCCCCGCCCTGCGGCTAATACCCACCGCCAGCGGAGACCAGCGAAGCTCTTCCCGCTGCACCGGCGCCAGGGCCCGTGAACCAGCGTCGTACTCAATGCTGTGCCGCCGAAGTCGTCCTAGCACCACAGGTAAAGAGAGAGGGCTTGTGTCTAGCGCTAGCCGGACCACCCTCGAAAAAACCTGCAAAACTTCCCACAGCACCCTGTTCAGTTCAGGCGTCTGGGGATTTTATTATTGTAAACAGTTTACAAACAAACGCCATTTTCACGGCGACCCAAATAAAGCACAAAAAGAGTATGTTTCACAATCACAACACACTGGTTCACGGCCACCCTTCACTAGGTGGCCCCTTCCCTGTTGTAACACTGACTTTCCCCCAGGCAAAAGCTTGTACAGTCAGTCCAACACTCAGTATGTGCACAAATCACAATATAAGGGTATTAGGTCCCCCTATGTTAGGCGACCCATCCCAATCAGTGTGTCAATCCCTAGCCACACGGGTGCTGGCCTGGCAAGCCATCCCTGATGTGTCGAGTTGGGTCATAAACACTATAAAGCGAGGCTTCTCGCTCCAATTCGCTCGCAGACCCCCAAAGTTTCAGGCGGTTATCGAGACTTCGGTGAGAAGCAACATGGGTCACGTGCTTCGCGTCGAAGTGCAGAATTTATTAGCAAAAGGAGCGATAGAGCTAGTCCCCCCTGCGCTAAAACATTCGGGTTTCTACAGCCGCTATTTTCTAATCCCCAAAAAAGACAGCTGTCTCAGACCCATACTAGATTTGAGACATTTGAACAAGGCTCTCATGAGACGGCCTTTCAAAATGTTAACTATCAAACACATCCTCATGTTCGCCCGGGGGATTGGTTTGTTACAATGGATCTGAAAGATGCATACTTTCACATTCAGATAAACCCTTGTCACAGGCCATTCTTGAGATTCGCCTTCGAGGGTCAGGCTTATCAATACACCGTTCTGCCGTTCGGTCTGTCACTAGCACCCCGTACATTCACGAAGTGTATGGATGCAGCGCTCTGTCCCCTGAGACATCAAGGAGTGCGCATGCTAAATTATCTCGACGACGGGCTGGTGCTGGCACAGTCGAGGGCTGAGCTACTAGCTCACAGGGATTTGATTCTCGGCCATTTAGAATGCCTGGGTGTCACAATCAATGTTACAAAGAGCAAACTGACCCCCAGCCAGAGCGCAGTCTTTCTGGGCACAGTTTTAGACTCTGTGACGATGACGGTGCGTCTCCCACGGTGCGCCGTCATCGAAACGCCATGTGCCAACCCATGCATGGCGGTCAGGCAGCCTGCGCATCATGGTGAATCACGGTTGTTTAGGAACCCTGATTCCCTGGCGGGCTCAGGACTGGTACCACAAGGGTGTGACCATGAGAATGGTTTCCAGGAGGAAAGTGTTTTTCACAGACGCATCCAACCTGGGTTGGGGAGCGCTGCAAGAGGGCAAGCCTGCCTCTGGTCAAGCACGAAGCAGAGCTTACATATCAACTGTCTGGAAATGAAAGCAGTTGGTTTGACCCTGAAAGCATTTCTGTCAAACCTCAGAGGTCACCACGTCTTAGTCCGCACGGACATGTCATTGGTGGCCTACATATATCGCCAGGGTGGCATCAGGTCAGGCAACCTGCATGCAATGGCGAGAGACCTCCTCTTATGGGCACAGACCAATCTGAGCTCTCTGAGAGCAGCGCATATCCCCGATGTCCAGAATTTGGGTGCGGATATGCTCTCACGGGGCAACACTCCCCTAGGCGAGTGGTCCCTGAACTCACAGACGGTCAGTCTGATATGGAGGGTGTTCTGCGAGGCCGAAATCGACCTTTTCACCTCAAGAACCAACACCCACTGCGAAGTGTTCTTCTCGAAGAGCTGGCCCATCTCTGGCCCAACCGCCCCCTTTACGCTCCCCCCCCCCCCATCTCGATGATTCCACAAGTCATCAAACGGGTCAGGGAGAGCAGATGCTCAGTCCTGCTGGTGGCCCATCTCTGGAAATCCAGGCCGTGGTTTCCGGAGCTGGTTCAGTTATCGGACACAATCCCCTGGCCTGTTCCAGTAAGGAAAGACCTCCTTACACAGGCCAACGGGACAATATGGCATCCTCGACCCGATTTATGGGCCCTCCATGTATGGCCCTAAACGGGTACCCAGGGACCTTCCTGAGAAGGTCTTAAGCACTATCTCTGAAGCTAGGGCCCCATCTACTCAGCGCTTTTATGCTTTGAAATAGTCGGGTTTTTCCAGCTGGTGCTCATGTTGACCCAGAGTCATGTGTGGTATCTATGGTACTCTCCTTCCTGCAGGAGCTGTTGGGACCTCTCTACGGTCCTTGGGGCTCTGAAGGGTCTACCCTTTGAACCGCTCCAGTCGGCTGATCTTAAACCTCTCTCGCTAAAGACTGCTCGCCTGTTGGCATTGGGATCTATCAAGCGATTGGGAGATCTGCAGGCTCTTTCTGTGAGCCCTTCATGTTTGGAGTTTGGACCAGATGACTCCACAGTCATCCTCAAACCCAGGCATGGTTATGTGCCCAAAGTGATCTCAACGCCGTTCAGAGCACAGGTTATTACGTTATTAGCCCTTCACCCTTCTGCCGAGGATGGGGAGATTAATCTTCTCTGCCCTGTCAGAGCGCTGAGAATCTATCTGGAGCGTTCTGCGTCTTTTAGACAATCAGAACAGCTTTTTGTCTGCTTTGGTGGCCAATCTAAGGCTGATCCAGTCACTAAGCAAAGACTGTCTAGATGGATAGTGGATGGCATGGCTTCGTCATGGGCTTGGTCATCTGGCTTTCCCATTCGGGATATTTGTGATGCGGCCAGCTGGTCCTCGCCTTCCACATATACGAAGTTTTGTAATATGGAGGTGCCTTCCCTGCAGGCGAAGGTGCTTTAGGTGTGATTAAGGCCTGACAGTGTCTGGTCTTGTCTAGAAATGTTACTGTGCACAATCACATACATATTGTTGTGGCAAAACTTCTGTTAAACATCATCACTGCGTAAGAGACACTCAGAGTCAAATTTATAAAAAGAGAAGTATTTATTCTTGCAAGAATAGGCCCAGTCTCCAACACAGCAGTTACCCTGTGAAGTGAGTGACGCACACCAGGAAGACATGAGACAGCCTTTATACTCTTTTCAAGGTTCCTCCTCACAGCAGTTACCCTTTCACCCACTCAGATAAGGTCCCCACTGCTGTTCAGTTTCTACTAAAGACACAACCTGGCCCTGAAATAAACTAGCCAAATCTTGACCATTCCTAAGGTCAAGAGGTCCTGTCCCATATATTCCTGAAACGTCACGCACAAGCACGTACACACATACTTTTACACATTGAATAGGTTCAATCCCTTATGATATCTGTTAGGAATAAATTACTATTAAAATTTCTACAACAATTCCCTACTTTTTATCATTCTGATTACCCATAATCACAATAATAAACAAAAAAAAACAAATTTTAAGTCATATCATCACACTACTCTTCATCTCTGGTTTTCGCATAACTGATCACTCTTCATAAACATTTGTGAAATATTATTTAGAAAAGAAAAAGCTTAAGCTGTTTTGCAAGGATAGTCCCTTAAATATTAGCAAGCGAGTAAAGAATTTAATTAAAGCCGGGCTAAATGAATAGGCACTGCTATTGCACTCTCGACCTAGATCGAACCCTCAGTCACCTCAATTAAATAAGAAATAGTGTACAGATTACTTAGGAAAACAACACCATCAATTCACACTGGTTATTTTAGCAGGTCATCAAAAATACAAAGAATAAAGTAGAATAGAATCCTTCATTTCAAACCCTCTCCTTGTACGCCACCTCGTAACACGGATGACCGCTGTTTGTAACCTTCTTTAAATCTTTGCCCTTAATCTTTCTTAGAAAATAAAAAAGAATAGAAGAAAAACAACCAGAACATACATTTAACACATCTCACTGTAGCTTCCGCTACCTGTCTCGTCGCATAATTTTGTTAATCCTTGGGATAGGCTGTCATTTTTTTTTACCAATTGAACAGACAGCAGGTTTTCACCTGTCTCTGTTGTCGCATTCACCCATGAATAACAAAATTATCATAACACATACAATCCTAACTCCTACCATTAAGCCTTTTCCATTAAATTTATGTCCATCTCCACATTTTATTCACTTCTAATTCAATTTATTAAGCTCTATTGAATGCACTGTTTAACAAATCTAACCAGAGAGGTCTTATAATTTTATCCATTCCTCTAACCAAATTAGTTGTTCAGAATTAACTCTAATATCTCTAGTACGGACACATCAATCAATAGATTTCCTACATTTACAATCAAATCAATACCTAGTTCGATTCAATCAAACAAAATCATCAAAATCATCACACAAACAGATTCTTCTGTTAAACTTAAACCATCAGTTGGCAGTTGGTTCCTCCAGGTGTGTTGATCATCTTGTTCGCCCCGCGGACATTCCGTGTTCGCCAGGGTGACACTCTGCGTGCCGTTGCAATGGTCTTTCCCTCGTAGGCGAGGCAGACAGTTACTAGCACCGTCTTCTTTAAACCTCACTTTCTGCTCTATTGGATGGTTGAGGCCTGTTGGTGTTGTCTAAGGTGAGAGGCTTGGACCCAGGTGTCACACTCTCCAACCATTTTCTGATCCTTACAAGGTCTTCCCTTTCAATCCGGACCGCACCCCCACTGGAATGAACCATTCCTTGCCTGCTGTCACCTGTGAATGGAGACCTTAACTATTTTGTTAGTGATGCTTGTCTAGCCGCTCGTCCCTTTTGGTGTGACCTGTGGAATCAACAGCCTGAAACATATTATCACCGGATAATTTCTTGCTCATTTAATAGCACTCAGGGTCCTTTTCCCCTGAAAAACACTCAACCCACTTTGCTCATGTCCACAACACAATATTTATATATTTGGAACAGAATCAGTTCTGTTTGCTGCAATCCATCCTGACATTCTGCAAAAGGAAAATCTTAAGTTATGTGCTGCGCAGGTGTGGAACCTTTCTCCTACAATAATAACCCAGGCCAGGATAGTTAGCCAAATTCATCCATAGCCATCATTTTATTGGGCACATTCTGCCCTGTATCAAAAGTCTGCATGATCTGTAGAGAAAAACAAATGTTGAGGTTATTTTCAGATAGTAAAGTACACGTAGTTTCTTTTGTCTGCTGTGCTGCCGCGGCCTTCGCTGCTGCATCTGCCCTGGCGTCTCCTGATGAAACAGTCCTGCAATTTTGTTATCAGCGTGCGGCACACTTACAGACAGCAACTTTTGTTTGGAACGGCCTTTTACCCAATTAAACCCAGTGTCCTCCCAACATATATTTACCTTTAGTAACCCATATTTTGTCAATCATTACCATCTCCCTTTTAAACTAATTTGATTTGCCATCAACACCAACCCAAACGGCGTCCTTCAGCCAAATTTCCTCCAGACATCTTTCTCTGTCTCTGAAACAAAGTATTACGTTCTTCACTTAAAGCCACAATCTCATCTTCTTATCGAAGTATTTGAAGGGCAATGGCCCTGAGTCTCACAGCGAATCCTGCTTTTCAGGCCTGTTGTTTGGTCTCTCAAGTCAGTCATCTACAAACATTTCCAAAGTCATCAATTGTTTCTATCAGGTCAGGTCGTGCTGTACAGACTTGGTCAATGTCAGTCAATCATTTTTCCCCCTTTTCATCACAATACTCATAAATGTGAGGGGCTCTCTTGCTAATTTCATGTTGACTTAGCCAATATGTCACTGTGTTGTTGCCATCAAATCTATAACATTTTCATTTATCTCAGCCCATGCCAGATGGTAATCTACAAGTCCACAATTCCAATTTACATCAAATACTTAAACTGATCCAGAACGTAATTCAAATCAACATCATAAAGACAAAAGTAATTAATACCAGACAGAGCTTGATGACCAATCAGTTTAAAGCTCGTCCTATGTTCTGTATCATCTTTTCACCTAACAGAATTAGCAGCTTCCTTTAAAATTTGTCATTTGCCAAAAGCCATCCTAGTGGGTAATGACACAATATACACCCCATTCAGACTTAGTATTAGTACCCCAAACTAACACATAGTCAAATACAAGACAAAGTGCTGTCACCATCACACACTCATATTAGACACGCATGTTAACTGCTCCTTTTCAATATATCGTCTCTAAAAAGATTTAAATTTTAAGTACGATTTTAAACTTCACATTTTCCTCTAGGTTTACCTAATTTTACATGGTATCTTGACCAGTTTCAAATCATGTCTGTTCATTATTCATTTGATTTTTAGAAAAGGCAGCTGGGTTGTTTTGGTTCCTTATTATTTTTCTTCAGCTTGCTCTAGCAGGCCGATAACAGAAAGAAAGAAAGAAAGACACAGTTACCATCCCTTCCTCCAACTAAGGCAGTCTCTCTCACTATTAACAAATTGTATTTTCCACAGCCTTCTAAGACTGTAACTTAGACAAAATTTAAATTTATTACAATAACCTTTGACCATTCATCTTTGTTATGCAGACCTTTCAAAAATCTACGAAAGCTGTCTTCATCTTTAGCCACCATGTCTAACGACCTTCAGGAGTTAAAACTATGTTATAGACATATTAGTTCAAAATCAACACTTCTATACATTTTCTTGCCTATAAGGAAACCAATACATACAAGTTTGCTCCTGTCTCCACATCAAATAATGGCAATCCCCTCCTGGTCTCAGCTGGCTCTTGAAAGGCCATTGGCTCTTAATCTATAATCTCCATCAGGGTGTTGTCCCCCTGGCATAGTTGCAGACACCTGTCATAATGAAAAACAAGCCATACAACCAATGCGGTTTCTTCCGGCGAGTGGTATAGAGGAAACTCACATTTTCTGGGTCAGACTGCCGTAACTCCTCACAGCGCATCTCACCTCTCAATGCTCTGCTGACCCCAGTGGCCTCCAGCAATCAGCCCTCAACTCTCATACATTTCTCACGAATAACACCTCCATCCGGAGGCGCCCAGTGTTCGTGACCCCCTGCGTTGGGCTGTCCCCTGGCCAGGAAGATCATCCCGTCATTGAGTAGCCACTCGTACACACTGGTGACCGCTCTTTCCCATCACACAATCAGTTTTCTTCAACAGAACTCAGCTGTTTTCTGGAGCTTAGGAAAGGCACGTTCAAGAGTCACCAGAGCCATTCCGATTGCCTAATAGTGTTCACACAGGGAGACAGGTTAATAACAGCAGTATTTAATCACTTAAATCCATTAACCATCTTAATCATCAACCTAGCTACTTAGATTATACTCAGTGAATTTAGATCACAGCCATACATTCAGTGTACTGTTACTGTACATCTGTAGCCGTAGCCTTCGGCCCTGTTTCATGGTGGAAACTTAAAGAAGTTACTGGTCCTCTATCGTTTAAGATCTGCATCATTATTTTAAAGACTTCTTTAAAGTCATTCAGTTTTACATTTAAAACATTCTCAAATACAAATTGCCCACTTAATGGCAATGATTTATTTTAACATCTCTGTGTCTGATTTTCAACCGAAACACTGTGCTTTTACTATAAATAGCTTATTACTTATGACACAGGCTCAAATAACAGCTTTTAGCTGACATGATTGAGAGAGACTCTGAGACTTTCAGGACTGGCACACTGTACTCTCATAAACTTCTAACATCAAACTCTATCTACCATCTTTTAACTCTATCCCAGCTTAAGGCATATTTGCCGGAAATTACATGTGTTTCCAAATAAACATTTTTATAGTTGTCTTTTGCCCATATCTCATGGAATTTAGACATTAGAAATTTCCACTCAGATTGAGTCTTTGTCGTACTGGCGGTTTTCAGCCACAGCAGACATCAGATTCAGATAAACGAGCTGTTTCATTACAGCCAATAACAAACGTATCTTTTGAAAGCAAAACATCAGCTTCTAGTTCTTTCATGGTCAAAACACTAACAGAACACATTTTACATTTAACAACGGTTAATCCAGTAGCCTATTACTTCTACTTATTTGTTACTTCTCTATCTTAAATACAAATACTTATTCTAGTTCTCAATTACCATAGCTTAATATCTGACTTCAACGTTTTTTCTAGGAGTTTATCACTCTCCAATCAGGATTCACACTAACTTTGACAAGGCTACTCTGCATCTTTTGCAGTTATTATATATCATCCGTGAGATTTGTCTCTCTATATAACCTGAACCCTTCTTAAAATGTTGAATTAAAACACAATCATCCTTTTAGTTACTTTTATATATTTTGCAACTTTCATCAAACTGTTTCACTGTTTCAAAAAATTACTATTATAGATCTTTTCTTCAAAAGGATTCACTTTAAGACTTCAATCTTTTTACCTTGTTTTTATCTCTTATTCTTTCTCAGACGAAAATGTTAATGTCTACATTTAAACACTGATCTACTTTCAAACCCACATTATTACCAGAAATGTGTCACTATCACATTTTCAAACACCTTCTCGGTGGGCATTTACAGTTACGTGTTAAATGGTCCTGCTGACCACAATTAAAGCACTCTCTGTCGGCTCCAACTTACTGCACATCACTGAAGCAGTGTGTCCCATTCAGGAATGCAAACAGAGCTGATAAGCAGTTCTCTGTATTCTTGTACAGTCCACCAGTGGCAGATTCAATCCCAATAGCCGAATCATAATCTTTATCATTATTATTGGCCGCACATCAATTTTCTTAAGCTGCATAAGTTGTTTGCACAAAGTTTTCATTTAACTTTAGTCATACTTGTCCAGGGAAATTATCCCTGACCCAGAATTTCCATTATAAAACAGACATCTTTTGCATCAATTACTTAATATCAACAAATATCCGACATTATACATTATTGATTTCCAGAATCTTTGGTCAAAGTTGTCTTTACATTTTACTAATTTGGTATTATCAGCAACAACACTGATTACAAGACAAGTGCATATCCAACATCCAAAAAGCCGGGCTGAATAAGCAAACACTGCTGCTGTACTCCCAGCATATAGCTGGACCCTCAGTCACTCCTCAGATATTAAATACAGACATCGTCTACAATCATAAATACCAGGCTATATGCATTCGTTTTTTATAAAACTATAATTTCCATAAATTCTGTCAGACATTTATTTTCATCACATATAGGTTTCCACTATATGTCTTCTCAATCTTTCCCTACATGCCAGTTCCTTCTGTATCCTCTCCTTTCTTTTCTCTACATGCCAGTTCCTTCATTATCTAACCAGTACATGATTGCTTAACTACAATCCCCCCACACACATATCTCACACACCAACCTTCTTATTTTCCCTTCACTTCCCTCTTCCATCAAGTTTCTCACTTACAGTTCCACTCTATTTCTATCACTCTATCTCTCTATTTCACACAGACAGCCTTATTGCTGCTTGCTACTTCAATCCTTAACATATACATTTAAGTTCTATAGACATCTAATGTCATGCATCCATTTACTGGATGAAGAAGTAAAAACCTTATTTCTCTCTGCAGTTCGACTTTTATTTCTATTTTTTTATCTTCCCCTTTAAGACAACAATCCATTGTTTGTCCACATTGCTTACACACGTTTGAACACAGCCATAACTCTTTGTTTCTCACTGCCCTGTTCAACTGATTCCCCCCCCCCCCTGAGGAAATCATGGTATTTTCTCAGTTTTTCAATGTCTAACATACATTTTCCCTCATAATATTTCCTCATTTGATAGAAAATCGGTGTGTCAAATTTGGCAAGCTTGCTCTGAGATTTTCCCATACTGGCTGTTTCTTTTACTCTGTGGATTTCTCAGATTCGACGCTGCGTCTAATAATCTGTTGGACGTCTCCACCAGATCTGATCCCTTAACCCAAGACCAGACAGGGCGCACCCAGTGCTTTTCCTGGCGAATCGATTAACTCCCAGTAAACTGCTACGTGAGGATCCCTCGATTTGCAAAATCGCTACCCCGTGACGTGTTTTGCAAATACGCACCTCACGCAGTTAGCCCTACTGTATTAACC
Organism: Meda fulgida; assembly: GCA_030578275.1. Classification (NCBI taxonomy): domain Eukaryota; kingdom Metazoa; phylum Chordata; class Actinopteri; order Cypriniformes; family Leuciscidae; genus Meda; species Meda fulgida. The sequence continues at coordinate 23,362,404 of CM060636.1, forward strand.
CTTGACCCGCCCGTAAGTCTCAACCGACCCCCAATAAACTGCTGTACGAAGATCCCTCAATTTGCAAAATCGCTACCCCATGACGTGTTTTGCAAATACGCACTTCGCACAGTTAGCAATATTGTACCGGTGCTCTTGACCTACACCACAGAAACGAACAGACCCAGCCACTATGGTTTTACCCACAATTGAATAATATTTTAACCCAAAATAAAATATTTTAGCCGTCTCTTACCAGAGATATCTTGGATTACCACGGGTTCGTTCTCATTTGATTCCAGTGGAGCCTCTCCTGGCCCTGATAGCGGTCGGCCCCTCTCTCTGAAACTTACGAGGTAGAGCTGGAACTGCTCAGTCCAGGTGGCCAAACACCGTCCGCTCTCAGGTTCAGAAAGCACTTCCAAGGAATCCCACTCTTCTGACACCAAATTGTTGTGGCAAAACTTCTGTTAAACATCATCACTGCGTAAGAGACACTCAGAGTCAAATTTATAAAAAGAGAAGTATTTATTCTTGCAAGAATAGGCCCAGTCGCCAACACAGCAGTTACCCTGTGAAGTGAGTGACGCATACCAGGAAGACATGAGACAGCCTTTATACTCTTTTCAAGGTTCCTCCTCACAGCAGTTACCCTTTCACCCACTCAGATAAGGTCCCCACTGCTGTTCAGTTTCTACTAAAGACACAACCTGGCCCTGAAATAAACTAGCCAAATCTTGACCATTCCTAAGGTCAAGAGGTCCTGTCCCATATATTCCTGAAACGTCACGCACAAGCACGTACTCACATACTTTTACACATTGAATAGGTTCAATCCCTTATGATATCTGTTAGGAATAAATTACTTTTAAAATTTCTACAACAATATATATATATATATATATATATATATATAAAACCCGCTTTGGCCGGTTGTATTTTCCTATACTAATAATCCCGACGGTGTCTGGTTTTATTAGTATATTATGTTGGTTTGTTACTGACACATATATATTATTCTAGACCCGACGGTGTCTGGTCTGTTATATATACTTGGTTTTCTGGCTTGTTCTGTGAGCTCAGGGGTCCTGAGTTGCAGTAGCAACCAGTTACTTATAGTGCAGCGTTTTGCATGGCGTCCCCACTGCATATAGCTATGCAATACAAAGTGACCGTTCGAAAGGGAACTACTCGGCTACTATCCTAACCTCAGTTCCCTGAGAGAGGGAACGAGTATTGCGTAGCCGGCCACACTATAGTGACCTGGCGAGTTGTCGCTTCAGTCGTTAAACCTGCATAATTGCGAATTCAGGGGAATAGTATAGGCTAAGGCCACGCCCCCTTGCCGCCCGCGCCATTGGATGTGCAGTTGCTGAGCACAGCCTATGAGCGAGCCAGACGCTCAATGTGCTAGCTGTGCAGCTGCAAATGCGTTTTACATATAAGCTTCAGTAAATCGAGGAAAAGGAGTTTCCCCACTGCGAATAGCTACGCAATACGAAGTGACCGTTCGAAAGCGAACTCACATTTGGTGCCATTTTCTGTGTTTCAGAGCTCAGTAATCAACACTGTGCGGGTCTAAACGATCTTCCACTCTATGTGTGTCTGTCTGCGCTCAGCTCTCCATGGCTGCGTCTGAAATCTTAGGTTGTTTCCTCGCTGCCTCTGATTGGAGCCATGCCTGCCAGTGGTTCTTGACTATTATGGTCTCTTTCAGCTATGTCAGGGATGTGTTCAGCACTGTGACCTTAGGTCAAACATGACAGCTTAGCTAGGAACACCATTCAATTAACAGGAAAACCATTAAAAGACTGATATTGATTGCATACCTCCTCCTCCTCCTGGGAGGAAAAAAAAACTGCCGGTGGATCTTCCCATGGACAAGTTGCATTAGGAGTGCAAGGGGAGAAGAACTCATCCTTTACAAGGGATACAGTCCTTAAACTGTTGGCTCATTTCGGGCTTAGAGCGAGAGGTCTGCAATGAGAGCAGCATCACATCTGTTGCTTCCTTATTTGACTCCCACCTGGTAGTTGTTACAAAATTCATTATTGAGCTTCATAAATGATAGAAAAGCAAATCTTTGAATAATCTATCACTGAATACTGCTAACCTCCAGTTTGATTTGGGGGAGTTCAAAAAGCCTCTCCATTTCCACCTAGACAGCTCGTGATTGACTAGTTATGCCGCAAATGAGTTAAAATCTCCCGGAATCTAGAGCAAGCGAGCGCTCATGCGAGACAGAGAAACCACGTGGCGTACGCACGGCGGAGAGGGAAAGTGAGTGATAGCCCCTGTTGGAGAATGCCATCCCCCCCGTTGGAGAATGCTGCAGTATTTACATTCAAACCATCAAATTAAGCACAGCCCTATCACTTTCATAAGGAAATAATGGGCTCATAGCTGGTGTGGTGGGGCCACTTTTGCTTGAGGCATTTATAGATTTTTTTGAAGCAGCCTTCAAGAGCTTGTCCACTTGTGCAGCTATGGCACTGAGAGTCAAAACCATTGGCTCTGTGTGTTTTAGAAAATCTGAGATGATAAAAAGTGATGTTAAAATTACATAAATGTCAGCTTTGCATTAAAACAGGATGACCTGGCAACTGAATGCCCTTGCCTTACTTGTGATGTGCACTCTTGACACTGATCCTCTCCATCACTGGTCATTTCCACTAATTGGTTGTTGTACATTTCTTTGAGATCTGACAAATTTACTGCCATCTCATCAGTAACATGAATTATTACTTTTTAACTGCTTGTAATTCTCAGATGGTGTCTGCACTGTTTCACCTGTCCTCATGATTCTCCTCCTCATGAACTCACTTTAAGTTATCGCTGACTCTACAAGATGCCATATCTGCAAAGCTGAAAACATTTTACAAGGGTTGGGAAGTTTTTATACTGTTTTACTACAGATTACAAAATACATGCTTTAAAAAGTAAAGTCATTTGTAAAGTATTTCGTTAGATTACACAAGTTTACACAAATCTAAATACTTTAGAATACTTTGGAATACTATTTACACTTGACTGAACATTGGTCTGTGCTTCACACCCGCTCTGCGCTGTGTAGCAGTTTCAGCACACAGATTTAACCCCGCACAGCTAAATAATACAAGCTGGGTGCATATTTAATATTTCTGATATAAATATTTCTGTAAAACGTATTAAGTTGCACAGAAGAAAGCCAAATCTAGGACCTGCCCTTTACAGTTTAAGCGGTACTGCTTATAACGAGTTAGCTCAAAGGGGAAATGTTAATAATCAATCATAACTTGAATATGAATATGAATATTTGGGTCAGTAGAGCATGTAACAAGATCAAGATCGTAAAAATAAACTTTGTTGCAAGCAGAGAATCAGAACCAAATACATATTGTGCACAAGTTTTATCAACTAAGCCACGAACACATAAATAACATACAAACAAACAACACATACATGGGTAGATGGTTAAAGTGACAGAATGAAATCGGAAGCAGGAAATGGAACTATGGAAAAGATCCATTTAACTATGAAAAGAGGCATCATCTTATCATTTTAAGAGCACCTCATTAAATGTATACTTACATGGCCTTTGCAGTGAAACATTTCGTGTAGTTTCCTGAAGGAAATTGAAGTTGCATTCGTTTTCTTCTCTGTTGGATGAAGATGATATGCACTTGCATGGTTAGTTCAACTCTGTTCCCATGGCTGGAGTGCGGATTGTGGCCTGCCAGCCCTGGGCCGAAGAGGACACGCAGAGCAAACAGGAGAAGAGAGGAAGTCAGAAGAGTTGATGGTAGGAGTTGCGATGGACTTCTCTATTGAATGAAGATATTGTGCCAAACTCCTGAGGTTGTCCTTGATTCTGTTGTGGTTGAGAGAGTCCTCTCTCTCCTGAATGAGCACATGGCTTGTTGTGAGTCAAGGCCTTCTGCCTTGGGGCCTGGGGTGGCCCTGCAGGATGGCAACCCAAACGTACAAGAGAAGGCCAAGAGAGGGAAGGGCTTGTGTAGGGACCATTTAAAGCCTGAGAAAGGTCCCACCTTTCAGGGTTGGCTCAACCAATAAGAAGGGGAATTTCCAAGCGGGAGATTCGTCTGTTGGGTGGATTTATGACTCTTTGTTTTAAGTTTGCTCCTTTGCATGTGCAGCTGGATTGGTTGCTGATGAAGAAACTATGAAAAATTCTTGTAATACTAATATGTTGCTATCAACATATATACACGATCATTTCGATCTTCAAAGTAACAATTTATAGATACCAAAGATAGTATTGTCATGGGTTCTGAGTGCAGGCGGATGAAGAGGCTGAAGGCTCCAATGTAAGAGTTTAATCACTGATATAATTTCAAAGTTACTGACAGGCAGGGAACTCACTCAAAACACGACTATTACAGACCAAGACTAACTAAACGGAACTAAATACAAACAAAGATGAACAGAAACAGGTGAAACAGATGATAATTGACAGGACACAGGTGATATAACTGAACTGTTAACGACAGGTGGGAAAACTGAACAAGACAGACATGTGACTGGTGACAACTGTGACATTACATCCCCCCTCCGGAAGGCGTGACCTCGTGCCAAATAACACTTTTTGGGGGGGAGCTATGGGCTCAAGGACAGGCTCAGGGACAGGCTCAGGGCTGGGCAGAACCAGCGGTGAAAGCTCAGCGGGCATGACGTCAACTGTCTCTGGCTCGGCGGGCATGACGTCAACTGTCTCTGGCTCGGCGGGCATGACGTCGGACGGGACCAGCGGTGAAGGCTCTGGGCCGGAGGGGACCAGCGGTGAAGGCTCTGGTTTTGTTCCGGACCGAGCATCGGAGGATCCCTCCGATTCAGTCCCGTGGTGTCAGGAAGATCCACGGGACGGTCGAAAGTGGCCCCGATCCGGAACAGAGTTTTCAGGCTCTCGTCATCCAGGGAGCTGGTGAGGGCAATTTTTACAAACTCCCTCGAAAAAAATAAAAATAAATCTTTGCTCTCCTGAGCAAGGATGATTATTCTCACCCCATCATCCATTTTGGGCGGTCTGTAGTTCTGTCACGGGTTGTGAGTGCAGGTGGATGAAGACGAAGAGGCTGAAGGCTCCAATGTAAGAGTTTAATTACAGAAATAATTTCAAAGGTACAGGCAGGGAACTCACTCAAGAGACACTCAAAACACAACTTTACGATGATAATTACAGACCAAGACTAACTGAACTGAAGGGAACTAAATACAAACACAGATGAACAGAAACAGGTGCAACAGATGATGATAATTAACAGGACACAGGTGATATAACTGAACTGATAATGACAGGGGGGAAAACTGAACAAATAAGACATGTGACTGGTGACAACTGTGACAGGTATAGGTGACCATTGATTGTATTGTAAAATACACAGCATTAACAAAATGATAGTATTAAAAGACATTACACAAGGCAAAAATCATTCACATCATGTTCTGGGATGCATGTTCGTTTATAGATCAGTTTGTCGACAAATGAATGCAGGAAAGTCTGTTTTTAATGTCTCTAGGTCTTCCCTTTGGCCAAGGTGCTGACCACATGACCATATTTTTCACAGCAATAAAGACATCTTATCTGATCGTCATCATGGTAACCAAGACCCTTCTTGCCCTTGTTGGGGAGTGGGACCACAGATCCCAGAGTGAGTTTTAAATATTATTTGTTAACCATAACAAATAATTGTGTCTGATTTGTCTCAGTTGTTACATGCTGTAGCAGCAGAGCCGGAGGACTATTATTTTGTCGAAAAAACCTGGGGAACAACTGATGACATCACAGACTAGGATTTACTCAACCAGTTAGTTGAAAGGGGCGTCTTATGGCGTCTCTTTTAAACGCCCACATGTGGAAAACGAATTTTGAAGTCATCTATCCGTTTTTTACCCGTGAACCAAAAAACGAAAATCAAGCCGAAATCTGGTTCTTTTTTTTTATTTAAACGACTGAATACAACTGTCTCTGATTCGGTGCGCAGAGGTGTCAAGTAACGAAGTACAAATATTTTGTTACCTTACTTCGTAGAAATTTGGGGTATCTTTCATTGTAGAAAAACTACAACACCACACCGGATCTAGCTAGACCGGAAACAAAACAACAGGCACACCGCACACACTTGTTTGGGCTTAAGTTTTGAGTGGATGGCGAGACGCCGAAATGGATGCCAATAAAATTCTAAATGGAAAGTTTACAAATAAAAAGTTGCCAAATGGTCCAATTGACAAGACCAAAGTGATATATGTGTTTTGTCGTTGTGAACTGAGCTATCATCGCAGCACATCCAGTTTAAAATACCACTTGATGGCCAAGCACACAGCTGATGCAAATTCTACGCCCCCTCGTCAAAGCCAGGCGACAATGGATGACTTCACACAGAAATACATGGATACCACAACTAGGAACAAACTTACTGCAGCCATAGCTAAATGGGTGGCTATTGCATGTACGCCTGTTAACGTTGTAGAGGATGAGGGTCTAGCTGACATCATTCGCATCGCATCCAACGACTGGACTTACGAATTGCCCTAGAGAGCCACCATTACAAGCCACTTACAGAAATTGCACGAAACAGAGAAGGCTAAGGTACAGCAGGCGTTGGAGGAGACAAAAGCAGTCGCGCTCACTGGTGATTACTGGACGTCCCTCAGTAATCACAACAACCTCTGGGTTACATCCCATTACTTGATCCACAGTGGAACTTCAGTCGCATGCTTTGACTGTTATAAAGACTGTCAGCACTGCGCTGACGCTGTTGTAGAGCACTTTATGAAAGTAGCTAGAGAGTGGGACATCAAACACAAAGTTGTTTCATTGACCACGGATAGTACACGCAACATGATTGCAGCAGCCAGGCAGCTACCCTTTGAGAACATGCCGAGCATCGCACAGTGTGCACCGAGCCGTTACGGTTTCTCTAACCAACAGCCTGTTTGACAGTGCATTGGCAAAATGCAGAAAAGTTGTGGGACATTTTAAGCACAGCCCAGAAAACCAAGCGGCGCTCGAGCAGCAACAAGTCGCACATCATCAGAAGAAAAAGTCATTTGCACAAGAAGTGTCAACCAGATGGAATAGTACCGTGGAATTGATCAAGCGTGTTCAGCGGAATGCTAAACCTCTGAGAGATGCACTGGCCCTGCACACAACCAACATCGCCATGCCAACAGCTACTGAGCTGGAGAAACTGAAGAAGCTTGGGGCTTTGCTGGAGCACTGCAGGTTATTTATTGTGTATCCATGTCGTGTGTATATCTGTTTGTTTGATAATCAATGTAGGTCTGTGTCAGAACTGTATCATTAATGATTGGGTGTGTGTGTGTGTGTGTGTGTGTGTGTGCGTGCGTGCGTGCGTGCGTGCGTGCGTGCGTGCGTGTGGTGAGTGAGAGAACTACACTCACCTAAAGGATTATTAAGGACACCATACTAATACTGTGTTTGAACCCCTTTCGCCTTCAGAAATGCCTTACTTCTACGTGGCATTGATTCAACAAGGTGCTGAAAGCATTCTTTAGAAATGTTGGCCCTTATTGATTGGATAGTATCTTGCAGTTGATGGAGATTTGTGGGATGCACAAAGCTCCCGTTCCACCACATCCCAAAGATGCTCTATTGGGTTGATATCTGATGACTGTCCATTTTAGTACAGTGAACTCATTGTCATGTTCAAAAAACCAATTTGAAATGATTCAAGCTTTGTGACATGGTGCATTATCCTGCTGGAAGTAGCCATCAGAAAATGGGTACATGGTGGCCATAAAGGGATGGACATGGTCAGAAACAATGCTCAGGTAGGTCGTGGCATTTAAACGATGCCCAATTGGCACTAAGGGGCCTAAAGTGTGCCAAGAAAATATACCCCACACCATTACACCACCACCACCAGCCTGCACAGTGGTAACAAGGCATGATGGATCCATGTTCTCATTCTGTTTACGCCAAATTCTAACTCTACCATCTGAATGTCTCAACAGAAATCGAGACTCATCAGACCAGGCAACATTTTTCCAGTCTTCAACTGTCCAATTTTGGTGGGCTCTTGTAAATTGTAGCCTCTTTTTACTATTTCCCAGATTGTGAAATACTCAGAATGGCCCGTCTGGCACCAACAACCATGCCACGCACAAAATTGCTTTAATCACCTTTCTTTCTCATTGTGACATTCAGTTTGGAGTTCAGGAGATTGTCTTGACCAGGACCACACCCCTAAATGCATTGAAGCAACTGCCATGTGATTGGTTGATTAGATAATTGCATTAATGAGAAATTGAACAGGTGTACCTCATAATCCTTTAGGTGAGTGTATGTGTGTGTGCGTGTGCGTGTGAGTGAAAGAACTATGTGTGTGTGTGTGTGTGTGTGTGTGTGTGTGTGTGTGTGTGTGTGTGTGTGTGTGTGTGTGTGTGTGGTGAGTGAGAGAACTATGTGTGAACTACAGTAGGCCTAACTAGTTCCCCACTAAAGTGCTTCTCTATATTATTGCCGGTATGTGTCTGAACTTCTGGGAGGAGAGAAGTTTGTGTCTTGCTCAGCAGGGCTGCCACCACTGTGTCATCTGTCGCGAGTGATGGAAGTCACTGAGGACAACCCAGCTTACATGATCAAGTTCAAGGGAACCTTTGCAGCAGACAGCAGACAAGAAGAACATCACATGGCTGAGAGTTGCAACAGCACTTGACCCAAGGTCAGATTGCCATGCTTCATTCTTACACTCATCCTCATTCTCAGCATTGTGTTTCTCTCAGTGTGTTTCTTTTGTTAGGTTGCTTGCTGCTTTACTTTGTATTTTTGAATTTAGCACTGTAGAGATAGGGTATTGTCACAATTTTGTTGTACCTGCACCAGTACTTGTATTAAAGTTGCATTTCATATCATTTCAAGGTTTAAGGACCTCAAGTGTCTGAGCGAACCTGACAGGGCTGAGGCGTGGGGTACAATCCGCGCCTTGCTCCAGGAGATGGAGATCGAGAGGCCTGCACAGCCGGATAACCAAGTCACGCCTGAGCCTCCTACGAAGAAACCAACTCTCATGCTTTCACACAAGTCTTCGTCTGATGAAGAGGAGGACAGTATTGAGCAATGTCTGGAGCGCTACAAGGGAGAGCCTCTTACTGGCATGGATGACTGTCCCCAGGAATGGTGGTCCACACATGAAGGGGCACACAGTGAAATGGCCCGCCTTGCACGCAAGTACTTAGCAACACCGGCCACATCAGTACCTTCTGAAAGGTTGTTTTCAGTGTGTGGGCATGTTGCACAAAAGAAGCGAGCTTCCCTGTTGTCTGAAAATGTCAACAGGCTTGTCTGTTTGAGTAACTGGCTCAAAGCAAAAAGTAGTAGGCTTACCTTTTATTGGTAACCAACCGTTACTGGTCATTCTTTCTGAAATAAGAAGCTGTGTTGATAAGCCTCTGGTGAATAAAGAGCAGTAGCCTGATTGCTATGTTCAAAGCAAACTTGAGAAAAAGAAAGTATTAAGCCATAGTTTAACTGCACTATAGGCTGCTGAGTCCTAGTTTACATGTAGCCTACTTTTTACCTCTACTCCTTACATTTTTACGCAATTATCTGTACTTTCTATTCCTTACATTTTAAAAATAGCCTCGCTACTCCAATTTCATTTTGGATATTTTTCATTCCGGCTTGTCATCATTCAAAAAAAAAAAAAAAAAAAAAAAAAACCTATCCAGATAAATCGCGATAAATAGACTGAATTTGATTGTGGTTGGATGAGAAGTATAAACATATACCATTCAGGCACCCTATTGGTTTGTACGCGATCCATCGCACCTGCACATGACACACACAAATCACATTATGAACACATAGCAGACGTATGTAGCCAAGTATGAAGATTTCCGTGGCAAAGACTCAAGAAGAGAACTTGAGCGAAATGTCCCAACCAACCACCAGCGAGGAGGTTGGTAGCCAGGAAGACCACCCAACCCTAATACATCCCTGGCCGTACATGGAAGAATTTTTCGAAATGGTTGGATGCAAAAACAATTCCTTTCAAATGCACTGCAAGCTCTGCGCATCCAAATACCACGAGCTAATGGCTTTCAAAAACTCACTGTCTAATTTGAAAAAGCATATTGAGGTAAGCTGAAAGTTTTTTATCAGTCGATTATTGACAAAATATTGTAGTAACCTAGTAATGTACTAATGGTAAATTTGCAATGTTTGCTATGGCTAGGTAACGTAATGCTATTTAATGCTACTTTTCAGTCATGCCAGCAGCTGTTTGTGGTCCTAAAACAGCTTTAAGTGGCAATATTCTGGTCTGCTCAACATAATTGCATAGACCAGTTAAACTGCTCCCAAACTTGTAGTCTGACCTTCATTCATGAACTTCAAGCATTACATTTAATACAACGGAAGTCCTAGATAGTCTGAGCTTGTGGTTTGAGAGAGATAATATGAATCTCAATCTGTGCATTCATTTTCTCGACAGAAGAAACACCCCAATCGTCTAGAGAGGTACACGCAACTAACTTCAGCAGCCCTAAAAAGGAAGTCATCTACTGAAGGTTCTTTGGCCCCACCCTCCAAACAAACCAAGCTGTGGGAGACTCGAAGAGTGTCCCAGGCAAGTGTGGATAAAGTAGTCCTCAAATTAATTGTCCAAGGCTTGCACCCACCACACATTGTTCAGCAACAGGGCTTCATTGATCTTGTGCAACATCTTCAGCCAAATACAAATGTCATGAACACGCAATACTGTTGTAAACAAAGTCACAAAGGCCTCTGTTGAAATGAAAAGAAAACTGAAAGCTTCCCTTAGTGAAATTGGGTTCATAGCAACAACAACAGACTGCTGGACAGCACACCGTAGCGGTTTCATTGGTGTCTCTGCGCACTGGTTTAACCCACAGACCATGCAGAGATCCTGTGGTGCCCTGGCATGCAAGCAACTTAAAGGGTCCCATACCTTTTCTGCCCTGGCTGGTGCCCTAAATGACATTCACACAGAATTAAATATCAGAGATAAGATCGTTCGGACTGAAACTGACAACGGATCAAACTTCCTGAAAGCCTTCAGAGTTTATGGGCAGACTGACGAGAACAACAATCCTGAACCTGTAGGAGAGGGTGATGGAGAAGAGGATGATGGTGGCCAAAATTATGATTACGATGAAGAAGAGGAAAGCGTTGAGGGTGTTGAATTTGTTGATGCCGGAGCCCTGTTGGATGAAGATGACTACTTGGAATACCAGCTACCCAAGCACCATCGTTGCGCCTGCCATCTCCTCAATTTAGTGTCCACAGTTGATGCTTCAAAAGCAGAGGTCAACCCATTATAGAAGACCACTGCAAACTCCAACTCATAAGGCTTGTTGCCACAAGATGGAATTCACTCTTCTCAGCCGTAGAAAGAATAGTGAGAGCCTTTCAGTTAATTAAGTGATTAACAATAGATTAAGTCATAGTTTTATACTTTGAATAATGTAGAACACGTCAAGTCAAGTCAAGTATATTTATATAGCGCTTTTCACAATATAAATTGTATCAAAGCAGCTTCACAGTATCAATCATATAACAATGTTTGTTTCTTAGTGGAAAAAACATCCACGTTTGGTACGTCTGATCAGTGTTGGGAACGTTACTTTAAAAAAGTAATTAGTTATAGTTACTCACTACTTGTTCCAAAAAGTAACTGAGTTAGTTACTGAATTACGCTATAAAAGTAACTCGTTACCAGGGAAAGTAACTATTTGCATTACTGTTAAAAAAGACAGTTTTTTAGCAGTTTTCACAAGTCAGTTGAACTTAGTAGAACAGAAGTAGTGCTTATATTGCACCTTGAAAATCCCAACTTTTCATTGGATTGCTCCTGACTCGCCATCTCTGCTGCTTCATCGAATCTCTGTTTAGCTGTTGTGTGTGTGCGTGTGTGTGTGTGGCGCTTGTGCTGGCATGTGTGTAAAAACACTGGATCTGATTGGCTACCAGGAAACATGACTCTGCCTTAGCCAATCATAATCGCATACCTTGTTATTAACCCACCTCCTCACTAGCTGTGTGAGCCACGGGGTACGTTCGGATTACAGTTTATTCAATCAATAGCCTACATAGTAACCTTTACTGTCTATAATAGTAACGCACATAGGCGTCGATTTCGGTGGGTACACGTCCCCACCAGATTCCGTCATAAGTCATTTTGTACCCACCACTTTTTGAAACATTGAGGCACGGATGTTAATACAAATAAATAAAACATCTCCAGTTAGCAGAGCATTCATTTAGTTCGCTATTAAATAAGAGATCTAGCGCTAAAATGTGTTGTTTTTTAAATCAAGCTGAGCGCTCGTTCCCGCTGCTATCAGTTACATGGATAGTTGTTCTCTTGTGGCTCGCGCTGTCACGTACAGTCTTCACTCGGACGCGCGCTTCAATCTATCACCGTTGTGGAGACTATTCGTTTCGGTGAAATCACAAAATAAAATGCACACAAACGTGTCCCTGCTGAACAAATTCAGTTTTGATGAGAGAGAAAAAAAAACAACTATAGAAGTGCGGATTCGAACCCGTAATCTATGACACGCTTGGCAAATGATCTACCACTAGCCCACTTAAGAACTCAAATATTTGCGGATCGATGGATTTATTTAGTGGTTGAGCAGAGAGGCTGCACAGTTTGACAACTTTGTATCAGCATTTCTGAAAATGCACGTCCGAATGCATCTCTGTCCCCAGCACATTTCAAACCAAACTGACGCCGTGGTAACGCACCGCATTTAACGTTCAGTAACGTTAACGCCATTGTAACGACGGGAAAGGTAATTTGTTAGATTACCCCCTTACTGAAAAAATAACGTTGTTACCTAACGCCGTTCTTTTAAACGCCGTTATTCCCAACACTGCGTCTGATCAATGGTCTTAATGCTTGGTTAATTAATTTGAATATCCCCAACTGAGCAAGGCAAAGGCAACAGTGGCAAGGAACCGAAAAACTCCATCAAGTGACCTACTGGTGTCCAAAACTCCATCAGGCGACTTAATGGAGAGAAAAAAACCTTGGGAGAATCCAGGCTCAGTCAGGGGCCAGTTCTCCTCTGGCGTTTATGAACTAGAGGCCAGATTTACAGTAACTGTAATTTGATACAGAATTTTGTTTTATTTGATCACTTCGGGGTGGGTACGCGAACCGTAATCACAACGTTTTATCTGTAGAGTGGGAAAGGGATCATCCATAGGGAGAGGCTAGTTGGCACTTCAGCACTGCATTGTTATCGGGTCCAGGCAAAGCTCCTAGTCAGATCTGGATACGACCTGGAACCGGCAGGCTGCGGGAAAACCTAGGGATAAACAAAGACACTAAAATTAGCGTAGATGCCATTCTTCTTATTATGTAATGAGTACATCAGGATTTAAGGGAAGTGTTCCCAGTTCCAGCTGACCTAATCTATGCAGCCTAACATTGAATTATAGAAGTCTATAATGTATTATGTGTATGCTAGGTCAAAGAGATATGTTTTTAGTCTAGCTTTGAACTGACAGAGTATGTCTGCTTCCCGGACATTGGTAGGAAGACTGTTCCAAAGTTTTGGTGGTAAATAGGAAAAGGATCTACCGCCAGCAGTCGATTTTGATATTCTAGGTATTGTCAACTGGCCCGGATTTTGAGATCGCAATAGACGTGAAGGACTATAATGCGTTAAGAGCTCGCTCAAGTACTGCGGAGCTAAACCATTTAGTGCTTTGTAAGTAATCAACAATATTTAAAAATGTATACAATGTTTAATAGGCAGCCAATGTAGTGTTGACAGAACCGGGCTAATATGGTCATATTTCCTGGTTCTAGTAAGAACTCGAGCTGGTGCGTTTTGAACTAGCTGTAGTTTATTTATTAAGCGTGCAGGGCAACCACCCAGTAGAGCATTACAATAATCTAGTCTTGATGTCATGAAAGCATGAACTAATTGTTCCGCATTTATTAATGAGAGCATATGTCGTAATTTAGATATATTTTTAAGATGGAAAAATGCGGTTTTACAGATACTAGACACGTGACTTTCAAATGAAAGATAGCTATCAAAGAGCACACCCAGGTTCCTAACCGACGACGAAGACTTAACAGAGCAGCCATCAAGTGTTAGACAGTATTCTAGGTTATTACGTGTGGAAGTTTTTTGTCCAATAATTAGAATCTCAGTTTTTTCAGAGTTTAGTAGTAGGAAATTACTAGTCATCCAATTTTTTATATCAGCTATGCATTACGTTAATTTTGTGAATTGGTAAGTTTCGCTAGGTTTTGAAGAAATATAGAGCTGAGTATCATCGACATAACAATGAAAGCTAATTCCATGTTTCCTAATGATATCTCCTAATGGTAGCACGTACAGAGTGAACAGCAGCGGTCCTAGTACTGAGCCTTGTAGTACACCATACTGAACTTGTGATCGATAAGACATCTCTTCATTTACTGCTACAAACTGATAACGGTCTGATAAGTATGATTTAAACCATGCTAGTGCAATTCCACTAATGCCAACATAGTTTTCTGGTCTAATTAAAAGAATGTTGTGGTCTATTGTGTCAAATGCAGCACTAAGATCAAGTAACACTAATAGAGAGATACAACCACGATCGGATGATAAGAGCAAATCATTTGTAACTCTAATGAGAGCTGTCTCAGTACTATGGTACGGTCTAAATCCTGACTGAAAATCCTCGCAGATATCATTTCTTTCAAGAAAGGAACACAGTTGTGAGGATACTGCTTTTTCTAATATCTTTGACAGAAAAGGCAGATTTGAGATCGGCCTGTTATTGACTAATTCTGAAGGATCAAGTTCAAGAAGGATCAACAAGCGGTTTTATCATAGCCAGCTTAAAGGTCTTTTGTACGTATCTTAGAGACAAAGACAAATTAATGATATTAAGAAGAGGATCTATGATCTCTGGAAGCATCTCTTTCAGTAGCTTAGTCGGTATAGGGTCTAACATACAAGTTGTCGATTTAGATGAATTAACGAGTTTGCAGAATTCTTCCTCTCCTATAGGAACAAATGAATAAAAATTTTCCTCAGGGAGACTACAATGGTGTTCCATACGGTATGCAACGGTTGCATATATTATAACGGTTATAATTTTGTCCCTGATATTATCAATCTTATAAGTGAAGAAGTTCATAATGGCATTACTGTATTGCTCGGAAACTTCTGTGCTTGAAGGTTTCTTTTTCATACTTTAGCCACTGTTTCAAATAAGTATCTAGGATTATGTTTCTTTTCTTCTAATAGGGTTGAAAAATAAGCAGATCTAGCAGCTTTTAAGGCCTCTCTGTAAGCAATCGAGCTCTCTTTCCATGAAATCCGAAATACCTCTTGTTTTGTTTTCTTCTAGTTGTGCTCCATTTTTCTGGCTGCTATCTTAAGGGCCTGAGTGTGCTCGTTGTACCACGGCGTTGGACTATTTTCTTTAATCTTCTTTAACTGCGTCTAAAGTGCTGGAAAAGAGAGAGTTCAAAGTTTCTGTTGCAATATCAAGTTCTTCTAAGCTATCCTGGATGCTGAGATGATGAAACTGATTAGGTAGATTATTGATAAAGCAATCTTTAGTGGCAGAAGTTATAGGTCTAACATATTTAGAACATGGAGTCGGCTTTGCAGCCTTGGCTAAATGTAATTTACATGAGACTAGATAATGGTCTGAGATGTCATCGCTCTGCTGCAGAATTTCAATGGCATCAACATCTATTCCATGTGATAATATTAGATCTAGAGTATGATTACGACAATGAGTGGGTCCTGACACGTGTTGTCTAACTCCAATTGAGTTTACAATGTCTTTAAGTGCCAATCCCAATGCATCTTTTTCATTATCTACATGTATATTAAAATCACCAACAATTAGTACTTTATCAGCAGCCAATACTAATTCTGATAGAAAGTCCACAAATTCTTTGATAAAATCTTTATGGTGCCCTGGTGGCCTGTATACAGTAGCCAGCAGAAATCTCAAACGTGATTTATCGTTTACACTATATATTTTTACATTAAGCACCAACACTTCAAAAGAAGTATATTTAAAAATAGATTTCTTAGTGGTTTTGAAAATATTACTATAAATTACAGCAACACCTCCCCCTTTGCCTTTTAGACAAGGTTCATGTTTATAACAGTAATCTTGTGGGGTTGACTCATTTAAAGTAATGTAATCGTTTGGTTTTAGCCAGGTTTCTGTGAAACACAGCACATCTAGATTATAATCTGAAATCATATCATTAACTATGAGCGATTTTGAAGTAAGGGATCGAATATTCAGCAACCCAAGCTTTATCATTTGCTCATCTGTATTATATCTATTTTTTATTTGTTGAACATCAATAAAAAAAATTACCTGACGTTTTTTGGATTTCCAAATTCGGGGAACAGACACAGTCTCTATATGATGATATCTAGGTGAAAGAGGCTCTATGTGATGAGATTTCTCTTACCTTGGTGACATGAGGCCGCAAGCAGACGGTCGGTTTAGCCAGTCTGTCTGCTTCCTGACCTGAGCCCCAGATTGTCTACTAGACTATAAGCCAAATTACTAGAGAGAAGAGCAGCACCATCCCAGGAGGGATGAATACCATCTCTTTTCAACAGGTCAGGCTTGCCGTAAAAACGTTTCCAATTGTCTATGAATTCTATATTATTCAACGGACACCACTTAGACAACCAACCATTGAGTGAGGCCAATCTGCTAACTATCTCATCACTCCTGCGAACAGGAAGGGGGCCAGAGCAAATTACAGTGCCTGACATCGTACTTGCGAGTTCACACACCTCTTTAATATTAATTTTGGTGATCTCCGACTGGCGGATTCGAACATCATTAGTGCCGACATAAATAATGATCTTAGAGAATTTACGATTAGCATTAGCCAGCACTTTTAAATTTGCTTTGATGTCAGGCGCTCTGGCTCCCGGCAAACATGTGACTATGGTGGCTGGTGTCTCTATTTTCACGTTCCGTGTGATCGAATCACCAATTACCAGGGCACAATCAACAGAATTCTCAGTGGGTGTTTCACTGAGTGGGGCGAATCGATTTGTTATGGTAATCGCAACGGAAGAGTGTTTTTTTAATCCGCGACTAGTGCGATCTCTCACGGTCACCCATCTGCACTGCTGCGTGGGCTCTACTTCAGCCGGAACCGAATCATGTACAGAGTTCACTATGCTAGAGGCATCCAAAATAGTATCTAAAGCTCTAGTACTACCCTTACTATCCTCAATTAAAGTTTGGATGCGTGTCTCTAGCTCTGAAATCTTCTCCGTCAGCCTGACTGTCTCCTTGCATTTATCTCAAATAAATCCTATATTGCCATCGGAGAAGGCTATACTAAACATATGACATGTGACACAGGTGACAATAACAGGACAAGACATTACTTACCGTTTGTGTTGACTGATTCTTACTTACCTGGGCTTTTATGAACTCAAAGTAATATGAAGCTAATACGAGGCTTAGAGCTTACAGCCTCGACGCAACAAACTCACAGCAGGCAGGAAGGCAGACAGGAGCAATCGATCAGCAGAGCACGATCAGCAGAGCACATCGATGCACTATGCCACTATGCAGCCCCGATATTTACTATGGGTGTTGTTTGTAGCAACACAGCTACATTTCTAAAAGTCTCAGATGACAATATTTTTCTTTTTAATAATCCTCCAGCTGAAGGTGCTACATCAAGTAGGCTAAATGTTCCATGTTGTGTTTTTCTTTTCTTCTTTGTACAGGTTTACTCCAGTGGAAATTGCATTTCTTGCAGAATATGCGAAGACAATGAGCCCAGTTTCAAGGGCATTGGATGTTCTTCAGGGAGAAACCAGTGTGCAGATGGGATGGTTGGTCCCCAACATAATAACTCTACTAAGGACCAAGCTCCGGCACCTTCACAGCAACCAAGTTCTGTGAACCTTTGATTGCTGCACTTCAGGCCTTGAAAAATGCTTCAGCGAGATACTTGCAGATCCAGATCTGATAGTTGCAGCCATTCTAGTTCCCAAATTTAAGACCTGCTGGACAAGTGACAAAAATATCCTCAAACTTGGTAAGTGTATCACTTCTTAATTTCCCCTTAATACGTGTAATTTCTATGGAGACAGTGAAATGAGTTTGAAATGACATTTAATGACACACACACACACACACACACACACACACACACACACACACACACACACTATCCAATACACAATTACAATAGTCATATGGTATAAATTGTCCTGATTTTTTGACTTGACTATTTCAGAAGCCACTTGGACTGTCAGGCTGAGAATCCCATCAGTGAGGAGGGCTCCCAATCATCTGAGGAAGATGACTTCTTTTCCTCCTTGAAGACCAGCCCTCTTGAAATGACCCAGCAGTTGGATGCGTACCTGGGGTTCCCCGGAGACACAGTAGCGGTACTGAAGTCCTTCCCAGCTGTGTGCCAGCTATCACTTAAGCTTAATACGGCACTCCCTGCCTCAGCAGCCTGTGAATGTTATGGAACGGCAGAAAGAGAACTCAACAGCGAGATGCGGCAATCAACATTCTTTAATTTATATTCCGCTGCCCTTTAACAAAAGACATTAGTTCAGGGGAAAAAACTTGAGAAATCAGGATCGGCCACACGGCTCTTAACAAGAACAGAAATCCCCTCGTCTGGACAGCAAATAGTGCAGATCCGGTCGGCGACTGCAGAATCTGAGAACCCTCGAGCGACCCGTGAAGAGAGGAGACGCCAGCAGAAGGTCTACAGCGAGGCAGAGGATCTCAGCGTCCAGAACTGAACAGAATTCAGAAAGCAGATTACACTGTAATACTTGCAGGTAATCGAGCATCAGCACACCACCAGACAGGACAGGACAGGACAGGACAGGACAGGACAGGACAGGACAGGACAGGGATGAATAGAGTGAGCGTATAGTATGAGCTTTTACATCGAATAATCTGACAAAGAGCCAAGGACAGGAAGAGCTAGAAGAAGGAGAAACAATCTGGGGAAAATTAGGAAA
Organism: Meda fulgida; assembly: GCA_030578275.1. Taxonomy (NCBI): domain Eukaryota; kingdom Metazoa; phylum Chordata; class Actinopteri; order Cypriniformes; family Leuciscidae; genus Meda; species Meda fulgida. Next base: position 23,381,379 of record CM060636.1, read on the forward strand.
CAGCTGGTGAAAACCAACGCAGAGAATGAGGAGAGTGGAATCAGCTGAAGGGGATGAGATAATGAGGGCGTGAATGTGAGTACAGGTGCGTAAAAGTGTTTGTGAGTGTATGTGAATGACCACAAGCGGGAGACAGAGAAAGAAAGAAGGACCAGGATCATGACAGTGAAAGACTGTTTAGTGTTGCAGGGCTGATCTTCAGGCCAAAAAGAGCATGCATTGGCTCAAAGAACTTTGAGAACCAGCTGCTTTTGCGGCTAAACAAAGCCTATTGGTAACTCTTTGTTGCATGTATTGTGCTTAACTGATGTAGATTACCCTGTTGTTGCACATGCCGGATTGAGTCCACAGTGTTTGTTACATCTAGTTATTAATATTTTTTATTTTTTGATTAAGCATTAATTTTGACAGCACTGTCTATTGTATATAGACAACCATACAAGGGCAATTGTTACTAAGCCTGCCCAGGGTACACCAATTTTCTTCTCCGTTGCCCACACAGATTCCTGCAGCTAAGCTTGGATGTACATTTACATTCCAATAAAGGTTATTGATAACATGCCTCTGAAGTTTGACTTTTTGCACCATTACAATACTTATAGGCAACTACTCATCATATCTCCATGAAACACATGTTAATGCTCAGTAGTACACATATGGTTCTTTAATGTATTTGCATTGTACTAAAATGCGTTCATTTTCAATGGGCATATATGTGGCTGAAACAGGTAGCAGTTCATCCCATTTTTTTTTTAATATAACATTATAGTCATTATGGCCTTTAATAACAAGTTTTTTTGAGGAGGTGGTAGTGCACTATAGGCCCCTGTGGCGCGGCCTAAGCTTTTTATCATTAATGGAATTTTTTTCCTTATATTACTTTTACTTTTATACTTTTTATAAATAGTTTTGAAAGCAGTACTTTTACACTTTTACTTGAGTAAAAAGCTTGAGTTGATACTTCAACTTCTACAGAAGTCTTTTTAAACCCTAGTATCTATACTTCTACTTGAGTAATGAATGTGAATACTTTTGACAGCTCTGTCGGCGCGTTTGGGCATGATCAGTCGTAAGTATCAAATTACATTCAAGTGTGTCCCTGGCTTTAATAGTCCCTGGCTTAGACAGAGGGGACTAATGGCAGGGGAGATAATATTAGGCATTGGAAGGAGCTGCAGGGTGCTGTTCACAAACAATTCTGGTGACTTTAACAGAATACCCACAGAGCTAGCCAGACCATCGGAGGCTCCGTGGATCACTAGACCGACCGGAAGAAAGAAAGTGAGAGAAAGCAAAAGTGTGGACGCCGAGCCGGAGTTGTAGACCAGCTCTTACCAGCGTTTTCCTAGCCAATGTCCGGTCATTAACAAACAAAATGGATGAAGTATGGCTTTGTATAAACACAAAGGACAATGAGGGACTGTTGTGCTTTGATTCTTATGGAGACGTGGCTGAATGCGCTAATCCCCGATGAAGCTGTGGAACTAACTAGCCGGATAGCAGAGGTGGGACCAAGTCATTGTCTCGAGTCAAGCCCCGAGTCAAGACAGGCAAGTCCAAGTCAAGTTGCAAGTCCTCGATTATAAGCTTCAAGTCTTAAACAAGTCAATAGTGCTTTTTGCACAAATTATTGTCTCAGTGTTAATTACTATAGTAGGCCTAAATGAAATGTATACTAATTTATCTCAGGAAGGCTTTTTTTTTTAATTACAGATTTAAAAATAAAAGTAACTGAAGAGTTTGGTTCCAAAACGCTATAAATCCAAAATATTTAAATTGAGAAAAAAGGTATTTTCTTTCCCAAAAGACTTTGTATGAAAACTGTTATTTTCTGTTTCAAACATATCATTATGAGTTTGTAATAACATAAAAAATCAAATCCATATTTTGATTTTAAACATTTATTAAACAAAGAATTTTTTTTTCTCCAAAATGCAATATATCCATAACACGTTTTCCCCAAAATGCTACAAATCCTTTTCATTAACAAAAACTCACTTTCTGTATGAAATTGAACAAAGACATAACAATAAATAACAAGGAAAGGTTGTCTATACATATGACAAACCCCAAACTTGAACAACATCACTTATATTAAACCATTAAATCAATTTTTAAAAGTGCATTCATCTCACTGCCTTTTTCAGATTGAATTTATTTCAGTCTCATATTAATGCTCTTAATAGCAACATTTCAAGTTCATCCTGAACTCGTATGTAACATTAGAGCAAAATTTTGTTTCTGTTGCATTCATCTTGTTATTCTGTACATTCAATTTTCAAAACAATTCACGAAACTGTACAATTATTAAGTTAAATAGTATAATAGTAAGTTATCTATACAAGTCCCAAACTTGGACAACAGATTTCTAAAAAATACATCCATCACAATGCCATTAAAAAACAAAACAATATTTCTGTGCAAAATATAACTTTAAAAAAACGATACATCTGTGTGAGATTGTGCAACATAACTAGGCTATAAGCAACCATGACAGTCGATTTACATAACAATGCCAACTTGAACAAATTTCTTATAGTGGAACACAGATATATGAAATACATTAATCATGTTGTAGTGCATGTTATTTATTTATTTATCTATTTATTTATTTATTTATTTATTTATCTATCTATCTATTTATCTATTTATGGACAACTACAATTCAGTGCCATTGTGAAGTGCCATTATCTAGACACACCCAACCACACACAGACTTTCTCCCCACTCACTTAACTCCTCCTCCTGTTTGCTCAGGTCTTTCTAAGATACACACGTGTACACACACACTTGTTATGCACTGAAACAGTGAACTCAAAAGGCACAGTTGTCAGAATTATTCTTCATGGCTGTCGCGGTAGGCATCATTTACAATGAGTGCTCGGACTGTGTCACTGGCACCAATTTCAGCAAGCAAGTTAAGCACATTGTTTCTTTTTGCATCGTTCACTGTGCTTACATTTGGGAGCTGACTCGGCTTGAAGTTTGCCCAGTTCTTTCCTCGCTTCAAAACAGAGTGATAGCAGAAGTCACTGTTGTACACAGTCTTGAATCCAAGTTTGTCATTCCTCAATTCCAACATTCTAGTATCACTGAGCTTGAATGACTTCTGTGGCTTTACAAAAACCTTTGTTGCCTTCTTGAAATCATAAGCTTGCCAGTCCTGGCCGTAGACATGGACATGTCCATGGTTTCTCAAAATGTCATAGTACTCCTTTGGCATGAGGATGGTATTGTGCTTTCGAATCTGCTGCTCAATCCTCCCGAAAACGCGGTCGACAGGAAGGAAACTGTGTCCCCTGATGGGAAACACATATTCAGTGATCATATTCAGAAAAGTCTGCTTTGTAAAAGCAAACAGCATTGACAGAACACTCACATTTTTGTTTTGTCCAAAACAGGAATCACTGAATAATCTCAACTTCTGAACATTGCAAAGTGCAACATTCAATGGCTGCCGAAAACAGTGGTTCAGAGCAGAAGCAGTCAAATTACTGTCTTTTCTGTTCTCATGTTCCATCCATGTGTAAAGATGGATATCATCCTTGCTCGGGCAAGCTGGGGTTCTTTACTGGGAGATTAAACTTTGCACATGTAGAACACGCGTCGGTGGCTGGATGTCCAAATGCAAGGTTGAAACTGTATCGGAAAACACTGTAATAGAGAGAGAGTAGCTAACAGCGTTATGATTTTTGCTGCTTGAACAAATCGTGCATTTTTTTTTTTTACGCTGAGGTCACTGGGAAGGTATTTACGCCCTGGTGCTCCTCTTCTGCCATAGTGGCTTGCCCTACAAGTGAATGTTTGAATGTGATCCATCACAAGTTTCTTATTTTCTTCATTTTCTGTAACTTAGCGAGCACCACCCCCAAGGTTCTGGTCTGGCTTCAGCATTCTATGCATAATATCTTGCCACTCAAGCTACTCTATCTTAAAACAACATTTTATTTCTTTGTTCAGGGGAAACTGAGATAGCATAGGAGCACAGGAGCTTTGCCTGGACCCGATGACAACGCAGTGCTGAAGTGCCAACTAGCCTCTCCCTATGGAGGATACCTTTCCCACTCTACAGATAAAACGTTGTGATTCCGGTTCGCGTACCCACCCTGAAGTGATAAAATAAAACAAAATTCTGTATCAAATTACAGTTACTGTAAATCCGGCCCCTAGTTCATAAATGCCAGAGGAGAACTGGCCCCCGACTGAGCCTGGGTTCTCCCAAGGTTTTTTTTTTTTCTCCATTAGGTCACCTGATGGAGTTTTAGGACACCAGTAGGTCACTTGATGGAGTTTTTCGGTTCCTTGCCACTGTTGCCTTTGGCTTGCTCAGTTGGGGATATTCAAATTAATTAACCAAGCATTAATACCATTGATCAGCCCTACCAAACGTGGATGTTTTTTCACTAAGAAACAAACATTGTTATGTTATTTGATTGATATTGTGAAGCTGCTTTGATGCAATTTATATTGTGAAAAGCGCTATATAAATACACTTGACTTGACTTGACTTGACTTGACTTGACTTGGCGGTAACTTGATTTTTTCAAAATTGGCGTTTATCGTGTTTTGGAACCAAAGTCTTCAACTGTTCATTGGGAAAATTAATTGTGATTTGCTACACATTAATTTAAAATATTGAGTCCCTGGTTAAATTATTTTGTTAACGCGGCCGTAATTGTAGAACATTCCTTTTTCCATGGTGACGTATCAAACGTCACGTGGCACTTTTTGGGGCTACATGCTACATGTCATATTTGACATGAAAGTGAGTGGGTGTAGTGAACAGGGAGAAAACTTCATAGTTACCTATAGGCTAAAATGTGCATTTGGGAGAAAAAACGTCTCAAAATTATATTTGAAAGGTTTATTATTTCCACTTACTTAGACATAAGTATAAATATTTTTTTAATTATAAATGGTTCGCTAGTACTTGTGTATTTAAAAGCCTGAAAAAAAACATTATTTGGTTGCAAACTGTCTGAACATGTGATCAATTACAATTGACAAGCGCACTATATCAAGAGCTCTCTGGCTCAGTGCCAAACGTGCGAAAGCAGCGCTAATCAGCCCTGTGATCATGCGTCAATGATACAGTGCTATACTACAGAGATTACAACTCTGATCTCTGGTTTTAGAAGGCAGGTCAAGTCTTTCCAATTCACAGGGCTCATGTCCGAGTCAAGTCGTGAGTCATCTTTGATTATGTCAAGTCGAGTCGCAAGTCATCAAATTTGGGACTCGAGTCCAAGTCAAGTCCAAGTCATGCGACTCGAGTCCACAACTCTGCTATCCCGTGCCCAGTTTTGGGGGTAACGAGTTACAAAGTAACGGATTACAGTAACGAAATTACTTTTTAGGGTAACAAAGTAAAATAACGCATTAAGTCAAGTCAAGTATATTTATATAGCGCTTTTCACAATATAAATTGTATCAAAGCAGCTTCACAGTATCAATCAAATAACATAACAATGTTTGTTTCTTAGTGGAAAAAAACATCCACGTTTGGTACGGCTGATCAATGTGCTTGGTTAATTAATTTGAATATCCCCAAATTACACGAAGAATATCGGTAACTACACTACTTTACTAGACTATAGGAACGCGCTTTCCTGCGTTAACGGTAACTACCCAAGCCGTGTTTGCCTGTGTGTAAAGTTCTCATCTGTGTGCGTGCGTGCACAGTGCGTGTGTGCATGTGTGCTGCCTGTGTGTGTGTGCTTGGCTGGGCCCCGTTGCCATACAGATCAGTTTCAGCCACTGTATTTTAAACTTACATCTCTGTTAAAACACTGCAACTGCAAGTCTTCTGAAATGTTTGATGCATTTTTAAATTATGAGACAATTGCCCTGCTCTCTCCAAAACTTCATATTCGACAAGGGTAAAAAAAGTCCCTACACAACATTAATCTATTACAACTGTCACTACTGAAGTGAAATATGAAAATAAAGGAAAAGTGTTGAGGCATTACAGTTAAAGATCCTCACATGGCATGCAAGTTTACTTTTCAGTTGAGCATTACCACCAATCACACACATTTCTGTTGAGCTCATCAAGCAATAACCAATCAGATTAATTGAGATTAGTTACCAGTGAAAAAAAAACCCTGCAGATTCGTGGGAGTTTTTGCTGTGCGTTCAACACCATGTGCTGCTCACCTCAGTCAGTCAGGCAGTCAGTCAGATGTCGTGGGAAAGTGCATATAAGATGTAAGTAAGATATTAATTTATAATTCTTTTGTTTTTCATGCTACTAAAACAACGTCTTGAATTTCAAATGCGTTAAAAGCAAAACTAATTCATAAACTGTTCTTGACTGCAATACACAAGAATGACCCCGCACAAAAATTTTTACTGTAAAAACACACAATAGAGTTGATGAAATCGGTGTCAAAACTAATCTTTGCAATGCTGAGGCAGAATCAGCATCTGAAATAGCATTGTTTAATGCAGCTGTAAGGGGAATTGGTAATGACTTAGGCCTAATTAATAAAGGACTATAGCCTATTGGACCTGTCACAAGATCGCTAATTATTGAGGTAACTGTTTTAATTTGTCTGTACAAATATCAGGCTAACAACTTTTGGAGTACACAAATCTTTTATAGGTTTTAGAACATAAAACAGACAATAAATAATGATTTTTTTTTAAAAAATTACTAAATTGAACTACTGAAATCTAAACAATCTGAACACTAAATTACTACTAAAATCTAAACAATCTGAACTAATTAAACTAATAAACAAATTAATAAACTAACTTAACTACTAAACTATTAAAAAATATATATATTATTTTTTGACAAAGCCAATTTCAAGCACACGTTTTATTTTTAGGTTGGTGGGCAGTGTTTCAACAAGATCGTCCACGCTTCCATGGGACATCGTGGACGGTATGGTGTACTCCTCAAACACCATACCAAACACCATACTTGCTGCAGAGAAGAGTGAGTGAATTGTGCTCTTCAGACACTCCAACAACTTCAACTATCTCTGTCACCACCTCCCTCTCAGCAATCTGAGGATTTAAAAAAAATACAATATACAGTTAGGTTTACATCCCCTAAAGAGCACAGTGAATGTATGAGATTGCACCCTATTAATTACACACCCCCAAAAATAAATATTGCTATAGCATATATAATTATATATATATACATACATATATATATATATATATATATATATATATATATTATTATTGATATTAGTCAAGTCAAGTGTATTTATATAGCGCTTTTCACAATATAAATTGCATCAAAGCAGCTTCACAATATCAATCAAATAACATAACAATTTATATTACATCAACTCATGTAACCATATGTGGTTAATTCTACAAATGTAATAATAATATTAAGCAAAATATATATTTGGTGCTTATAACTTCATGTTAGACTGAATAATCTTGTTTCTTAATTGTGTGAAGATATAGCCTAATTGACGCAAACCTGACACATTTTAAATTATTATTTCCCCCCCAAAAAAGATATGTATATCAGTCTCAGCCAAAATAAGTTAAATGCTAAATGTTGGCAAACATTAAATACTGTGCGTCCCTAGTTCTATTTCTGAGAAGTAGCTAATGTTTAATTATATTTGTGTACCTTGACAGTGGTGTATGCAGAGGAATTCAGTTTCCCCCTCCCACCATCACAGATGAAGGCCTTAAGGCCTCATTATGCTTCTGCGTCAACTCCATGGCGTAGCTACGCCATCACTCTTACGGCGTCGTGGCTGTTTTATGGTTCTGCGTCAGGTCACGTTGCATAATAGCGTAATAACCTGTGCTCTAAACCGCGTTGAGAGCACCTTGGGTACGTAACCATGCCTGGGTTTGAGAATTGGTTGCCTGACCTGATGCCACCCTGGCGATTTATGTAGGCCACCACTGACATGTTGTCCGTACGGACCAGGACATGGTGACCCCTGAGGTTTGACAGAAAAGCTTTCAGGGCCAAACCAACTGCTTTTATCTCCAGTTGATATGTAAGTTCTGCTCCGTGCTCGACCAGAGGCCGGAGGCAGGCTTGCCCTCGTGCAGCGCTCCCCAACCCAGGTTGGACGCATCTGTAAAAACCACCTTCCTTCTGAAAACTACCCCCATGGTCACCCGATTGTGGTACCAGTGCTGAGCCCGCCAGGGAATCAGTGCTCTTAGACACCCGTGATTCACCATAATGCGCAGGCTGCCTGACTGCCATTCATGGGTTGGCACACAGCGTTTCTGCCAGTGCTGTAGCGGGCGCATGCGCAGTAATCCCAAGTGGAGTACTGATGATGCAGCTGCCATTAGACCAAGCAGTTTCTGAAATTTCTTCAGAGGCGCGCGCTCGCGTGAGCCCCAGACATTTTAGGTGGCCGAGAATCAAATCCCTGTGAACTATCAGTTCGTCTATTGACTGCGCCAGCACCAGCACCAGCCAGTCGTCGAGATAATTCAGCACGCGCACTTCCTGACTTTTCAGTGGGGAGAGCGCTGCATCCATACATTTCGTGAATGTGCGGGGTGCCAGGGACAGGCCGAACGGCAGGATGGTGTATTGATATGCCCTCACCTCGAAGGGGAATCTCAAGAATGGCCTGTGACGAGGGTCGATCTTAATATGAAAATATGCATCTTTCAGATCCATTGTAACAAACCAATCGCCCGGGCGAATTTGCGCGAGAATTTGTTTGAGTGTTAACATTTTGAAAGGCCGTCTCATGAGAGCCTTGTTCAAATGTCTCAGATCTAGTATGGGTCTGAGTCCGCCATCCTTTTTTGAAACAAGAAAATAGCGGCTGTAAAACGCTGAATACATTAGCACGGGAGGGACTGATTATATCGCTCCTTTTGCTAATAAATTCTGAACTTCGGTGCGAAGCATGTGACCCAAGCTGCTTCTCACCGACGTCTCGATAACCGCCTGGAATTGCGGGGGTCTGCGAGCGAATTGGAGAGAGTAACCTCGCTTTATAGTGTTTATGACCCAACTCGACACACCGGGGATGGCTTGCCAGGCCATAGCCCGTGTGGCTAGCAGGGACGTGCGGTCAGGGTAGGCAGGGTAGGCAGTGCCTCACCAAAGGAAATATTGACATTACATTTATTCATTCTAAGAGCTTTATTAATTCACCACATTATTAATTGCATTAATTTTATTCCAAATATTAATTTTTGTAACAAAAATGTTCAGGAATACACATGAAATACTCCTTTTGCCATTGTTTGCTTCTAAAAAAACATTGTTTCATGCAGGGAATTCAAGGCCATGGCCATTGAGGCAGAGGTTATCAGTGCCTCTTTGGTCCATAGACCGTAGTTTAAGTAGATTTGCGCATGCGCAGTCCGTTCTCATGCTGTCTTGAATTATCAACATTGAGGCAGAGACTGAGCTTGCTTCATGTCACGTGATCCACTCGCTCTCACTCACTCCACGCTTCCAGATACTTAGCATCTAGCCGTCACCTCTCCCACATTTGTACTGTATGTCTATCTCTGCGATTATGGTGCATTTCGTAAGGGTTAAAATCAGTGGCGTAACTTTGTTTTAAAAGTGGGTGGGTCAGGTGTTTATAAATGAATGAATCACATGAATAAATACATATATCCGACTGTTTGATGTGTGTCCTTTAATGGTCAAGTGGTAGAACTTTTGCCGAGCATGTCAGATGTTCTGGGTTTCTGGTTCGAATCCGCACTCGTATAGTTTTTTTTTTTAATCAAAACCGAATAAGTTCATCAGTGGTTGTATTATATCAAGCAGGAACACGTTTGTGTGCATTTTTGTTTTGTAATTTCACCAGAACAAACAAAGAGTCTCCGAAATGGATAGAAGCGCGCGTGCATGTGAAGACTGTGCGTGAGCCACAAGATAACACTTTAACCGCGCCACCGATCGCCTATTTGATCACTTGATTTAAAAAACGACGTATTTCAGCGCTAGATTGCCTCTCATTTAACAAACAAACGAAATGAATGCTCTGCCAGCTGGAGATGTTTTATTTATTTCTATTGGTACATCCGTGCCGCCGTGAGAGGTTTTAAAAAGTGGTGGGGACGATATCGAACCTGGCAAAAAGTGATAGATGTGTCTATTAATTTGATTATTAGATTTGATTGCGCATTCTTCACATATGACTGACTTTGCTGTATGCAGGCAGCGATGTGATGATGCCTGATATGAACTTGGGTTGCTACATTAACAGAATGAATATATATAATATATAATATAGCCTATGCTACATTGATAGGTCACAGCCTACCCATGACAAGATGTCACTGCACGTTACTGGTGGCTAGGGATTGACACACTGAATGGGACGGGCCGCCTAACATAGGGGGACCTGATACCCTTATAATGTGATTTGTGCACATACTGAGTGTTTGACTGACTATACAGGCTTTTGCCCGGGGGGAAGTCAGTGTTACAACAGGGAGGGGGCCACCTAGTGAAGGGGGACCATGAACCCATGTATTGTGATTGTGAAACATGCTCTTTTTGTGCTTTATTTGGTTCGCTGTGAAAACGCCGTTTGTTTTTAAAGACGCGCTCACTGCTGCGGGCCTGTTTACAATAATACAATCCCCAGCCGCCTGAACTGAACAGGGAGCTGTGGGAAGTTTTGCTGGTTTCTTCGAGGGTGGTCCGGCTAGCGCGAGACACAAGCCCTCTCTCTTTCCGCTTCGTGCTAGGACGACTTCGGTGGTACCTGGTCGACCACGACGCTAGCTCGCGGGCCTTGACGCCGGAGGAGCGGGTTGCGCTCCGTGGGCCTTGACTGGCGGTGGCTATCAGCGGCCGCAGGGCGGGGCTGAGAGGCCTGCTTCACCCGTTTGGCTGGATGAGGCGAAGACGGTGGCTTAGGCTTGCTGGTCGCGGAGCTCGAGCGCTTCGGCACGAAGTGTCGCACAGCCTGGGACGCATTTGTGCCTCAGTGTACCTTTCCGAGAATCCCTTCACCGCCGGGCTGAAGAGACCGGAGCTGGAAACCGGGGCATCGAGAAACCTAGTTCTGTCGGCATCTTTGATCTCGGTGAGGTTGAGCCAAAGATGGCGCTCGAGTACGACCAAGCTCTCCATCTTCCTTCCGATGGCCTGTGCTGTAGCCTTAGTAGCACGCAACACTAAGTCTGTAGCACTTCTCAGGTCTTGAAAAGCTTCCGGGTCAGGGCCAGCCTCGTCCATGGACTGGAGGAGTTTGGCCTGGTAGACCTGCAACACGTCCATCCATGTGCAGGGCCGATGCAGCCTGACCGGAGGCGGAATACACGCGTCCAGCGAGGGCTGAGGTGTTTCAGCAGGGTTTGTTGGGGTGAGCGGCTCTAGCTCGCCAGCTAGCCGCAGTGCTCGGGCAAAGATGAGCGGCCACGGCCTCTTCGAGGGGCGGCAAAGACTCATAACCCTTTTCTGCTGCGCCATCCACGGAGGAGAGCGTCGCGGAAACTGCAGATCCCACATGAAACAATCAGGATGAATGAACACACACACATACACACAAGACCAGAATGAGACAGCAGATTTACCAACCGTGACAGTTTCCAGACAAGACTTACAAAAACTAGTTCATGCTTTGACTTTGACTCATTCATCCATGACTCCTCACTGCCTTCCCAAAAAGACCATAAGACAGTTGCAGCTCATACAGAACACTGCTGCCAGGATTCTGAGCAGAACCAGAATATATGAACATTGATTTTAAAGTATTATTACTGGTATATAAATCACTCAATGGCCCAGGACCTCAATACATTGCAGACATGCTCACTGAATATAAACCCAACAGATCACTCAGATCATTAGGATCACAACAACTAGAAATACCAAGGGTTCACAAGTGTCACCAGTAGGGTTTTTTTTACTTTCAGTTTGTTTTGATTTTCCACGTGCGTTCCCCTTTCTGTTTCCCTCCACAATCTGTTACCATGGACACTGATCACCTCCCTCACAGCTGCGTGTCATTTGTATCAATCATCTCTGTGTACTTAGTTCCTGCCTGTCTTCTGTTCAGTGTCCGGTATTGTTTGTTATGTGTTCACACGCTGTTGTACCTGTCTTCCGTGTCTCATCAGTGTCTCATCAGTAAAGTACCTTTTTTGGATTATACCATCTCCTCCTGTCTTCCCCGAACCACCCCGTGATAACTAGAAGCATGGTGAGTCTGCTTTTAGCTATTATGCCAGCCGCAGCTGGAACCACCTTCCAGAAGAGATCAGATGTGCTCCCTCAGTAGTCACATTCAAATCCAGTATCAAAACACATCTGTTTAGCGTGCATTTACTGAATGAGTACTGTGCCTCTGCGTCTGACTGATTACACTGTATTTTATTTCTGCATTCTCCTTTTGATTCTAAACTCAAATGGCACTGAAAACGGGATAAGAGACAAACATAAGTCTGGGTGGGTCTGTGGTGAAGTAGTGAGTTTGTGTCAATTAAACTCAAGGTTCTGTGGGGTACGGACTGGATCGACTCCATTCCTAGAGCTTCGGAAGAAATTAGTTTTTAGGGGTGCGGACTGATGGGGCAGTGCGCCCGTGGTCAGTCCTAGAGCTCCTCCTGTCCGATTTTAGGGGAAAATCGGGTCTATTGGTGACATTAAATAGATTTTAGGTGCATCAAAAGATCACCACAGACACCGTACAATCCACATAGGATAATCTCACAGTATAACAAGCAGCTGTACAAAATATGATACACCAGTGTTTTGCCAGTTTATCTCTTTTAATTATTTTTATAACTGTATCCACTGCATGTCCAACTGACTGCACTGTATTCTTCCTTTTGATTCTAAACAGAACTCAAATGGCACTGAGAATTGGGTAAGAGAGAAACATAAACCACTTAATTGGGGAAATTAAAAGATGAAACAATGCTGATGACCTGGGTCTAGTGAGTTTGATGTGTTAATTAAAGTCAAATTTCTGTGGGGTGCGGACTGGATCGACTCCATTCCTAGAGCTTCTGCACAAATGTTTTTTTTGGGTGCGGACTGATGGGGCAGTGAACCCAATGTCAGTCCTAAAGCTCCTCCTGTCCGATTTTAGGGAAAAATCGGGTCCATTGGAGACCTCCAATGGAATTATTAGGCGTGCCGAATAAACACCACAGACAGTGTAAGGGTAAAACTAAATGCAAAATAAGATACACCGATGTTTTGCCAGATGAGAAGTTTATTCTATGTATCATCTTTTTACTACTTGAATTAATTTTACTCTAATTCATTTTACAACTGTATCATTTATCTCTTTTAATTCCTTTTATAACCGTTTTAATTTCCTTTGCTTTTATTTTGTGATTTTTTTTTATTCCTTTCTATGTAAAGCACTTTAAATTTCCATTGTGTATGAAATGTGCTATATAAATAAACTTGCCTTGCCTTGCCTAAACGCCCTCTACAGGAGGCAATAATAACAGCAACACATTTTCTTTACCCACAACAAATAAATTAATGTTGATGGCATTAATGTAGTTTACAAAATTTTAAAGGGGTGTCCTTTTTTTCACTCTTTTATTTTAACATGTATACATACATTTTCCAACATACTGCACATAGTTCATAAATGCCAGAGGAGAACTGGCCCCCGACTGAGCCTGGGTTCTCCCAAGGTTTTTTTTTTTTTCTCCATTAGGTCACCTGATGGAGTTTTAGGACACTAGTAGGTCACTTGATGGAGTTTTTCGGTTCCTTGCCACTGTTGCCTTTGGCTTGCTCAGTTGGGGATATTCAAATTAATTAACCAAGCATTAATACCATTGATCAGCCCTACCAAACGTGGATGTTTTTTCACTAAGAAACAAACATTGTTATGTTATTTGATTGATATTGTGAAGCTGCTTTGATGCAATTTATATTGTGAAAAGCGCTATATAAATACACTTGACTTGACTTGACTTGACTTGGCGGTAACTTGATTTTTTCAAAATTGGCGTTTATCGTGTTTTGGAACCAAAGTCTTCAACTGTTCATTGGGAAAATTAATTGTGATTTGCTACACATTAATTTAAAATATTGAGTCCCTGGTTAAATTATTTTGTTAACGCGGCCGTAATTGTAGAACATTGCTTTTTCCATGGTGACGTATCAAACGTCACGTGGCACTTTTTGGGGCTACATGCTACATGTCATATTTGACATGAAAGTGAGTGGGTGTAGTGAACAGGGAGAAAACTTCATAGTTACCTATAGGCTAAAATGTGCATTTGGGAGAAAAACCGTCTCAAAATTATATTTGAAAGGTTTATTATTTCCACTTACTTAGACATAAGTATAAATATTTTTTTAATTATAAATGGTTCGCTAGTACTTGTGTATTTAAAAGCCTGAAAAAAAACATTATTTGGTTGCAAACTGTCTGAACATGTGATCAATTACAATTGACAAGCGCACTATATCAAGAGCTCTCTGGCTCAGTGCCAAACGTGCGAAAGCAGCGCTAATCAGCCCTGTGATCATGCGTCAATGATACAGTGCTATACTACAGAGATTACAACTCTGATCTCTGGTTTTAGAAGGCAGGTCAAGTCTTTCCAAGTCACAGGGCTCATGTCCGAGTCAAGTCGTGAGTCATCTTTGATTATGTCAAGTCGAGTCGCAAGTCATCAAATTTGGGACTCGAGTCCAAGTCAAGTCCAAGTCATGCGACTCGAGTCCACAACTCTGCTATCCCGTGCCCAGTTTTGGGGGTAACGAGTTACAAAGTAACGGATTACAGTAACGAAATTACTTTTTAGGGTAACAAAGTAAAATAACGCATTAAGTCAAGTCAAGTATATTTATATAGCGCTTTTCACAATATAAATTGTATCAAAGCAGCTTCACAGTATCAATCAAATAACATAACAATGTTTGTTTCTTAGTGGAAAAAAACATCCACGTTTGGTACGGCTGATCAATGTGCTTGGTTAATTAATTTGAATATCCCCAAATTACACAAAGAATATCGGTAACTACACTACTTTACTAGACTATAGGAACGCGCTTTCCTGCGTTAACGGTAACTACCCAAGCCGTGTTTGCCTGTGTGTAAAGTTCTCATCTGTGTGCGTGCATGCACAGTGCGTGTGTGCATGTGTGCTGCCTGTGTGTGTGTGCTTGGCTGGGCCCCGTTGCCATACAGATCAGTTTCAGCCACTGGATTTTAAACTTACATCTCTGTTAAAACACTGCAACTGCAAGTCTTCTGAAATGTTTGATGCATTTTTAAATTATGAGACAATTGCCCTGCTCTCTCCAAAACTTCATATTCGACAAGGGTAAAAAAAGTCCCTACACAACATTAATCTATTACAACTGTCACTACTGAAGTGAAATATGAAAATAAAGGAAAAGTGTTGAGGCATTACAGTTAAAGATGCTCACATGGCATGCAAGTTTACTTTTCAGTTGAGCATTACCACCAATCACACACATTTCTGTTGAGCTCATCAAGCAATAACCAATCAGATTAATTGAGATTAGTTACCAGTGAAAAAAAACCCCTGCAGATTCGTGGGAGTTTTTGCTGTGCGTTCAACACCATGTGCTGCTCACCTCAGTCAGTCAGGCAGTCAGTCAGATGTCGTGGGAAAGTGCATATAAGATGTAAGTAAGATATTAATTTATAATTCTTTTGTTTTTCATGCTACTAAAACAACGTCTTGAATTTCAAATGCGTTAAAAGCAAAACTAATTCATAAACTGTTCTTGACTGCAATACACAAGAATGACCCCGCACAAAAATGTTTACTGTAAAAACACACAATAGAGTTGATGAAATCGGTGTCAAAACTAATCTTTGCAATGCTGAGGCAGAATCAGCATCTGAAATAGCATTGTTTAATGCAGCTGTAAGGGGAATTGGTAATGACTTAGGCCTAATTAATAAAGGACTATAGCCTATTGGACCTGTCACAAGATCGCTAATTATTGAGGTAACTGTTTTAATTTGTCTGTACAAATATCAGGCTAACAACTTTTGGAGTACACAAATCTTTTATAGGTTTTAGAACATAAAACAGACAATAAATAATGATTTTTTTTAAAAAAATTACTAAATTGAAAACATTACTTCTACAACTACTGAAATCTAAACAATCTGAACACTAAATTACTACTAAAATCTAAACAATCTGAACTAATTAAACTAATAAACAAATTAATAAACTAACTTAACTACTAAACTATTAAAAAATATATATATTATTTTTTGACAAAGCCAATTTCAAGCACACGTTTTATTTTTAGGTTGGTGGGCAGTGTTTCAACAAGATCGTCCACGCTTCCATGGGACATCGTGGACGGTATGGTGTACTCCTCAAACACCATACCAAACACCATACTTGCTGCAGAGAAGAGTGAGTGAATTGTGCTCTTCAGACACTCCAACAACTTCAACTATCTCTGTCACCACCTCCCTCTCAGCAATCTGAGGATTTAAAAAAAATACAATATACAGTTAGGTTTACATCCCCTAAAGAGCACAGTGAATGTATGAGATTGCACCCTATTAATTACACACCCCCAAAAATAAATATTGCTATAGCATATATAATTATATATATATATATATATATATATATATATATATATATATATATATATATATATATATATATATATATATATAATTATTGATATTAGTCAAGTCAAGTGTATTTATATAACGCTTTTCACAATATAAATTGCATCAAAGCAGCTTCACAATATCAATCAAATAACATAACAATTTATATTACATCAACTCATGTAACCATATGTGGTTAATTCTACAAATGTAATAATAATATTAAGCAAAATATATATTTGGTGCTTATAACTTCATGTTAGACTGAATAATCTTGTTTCTTAATTGTGTGAAGATATAGCCTAATTGACGCAAACCTGACACATTTTAAATTATTATTTCCCCCCCAAAAAAGATATGTATATCAGTCTCAGCCAAAATAAGTTAAATGCTAAATATTGGCAAACATTAAATACTGTGCGTCCCTAGTTCTATTTCTGAGAAGTAGCTAATGTTTAATTATATTTGTGTACCTTGACAGTGGTGTATGCAGAGGAATTCAGTTTCCCCCTCCCACCATCACAGATGAAGGCCTTAAGGCCTCATTATGCTTCTGCGTCAACTCCATGGCGTAGCTACGCCATCACTCTTACGGCGTCGTGGCTGTTTTATGGTTCTGCGTCAGGTCACGTTGCATAATAGCGTAATAACCTGTGCTCTAAACCGCGTTGAGAGCACCTTGGGTACGTAACCATGCCTGGGTTTGAGAATTGGTTGCCTGACCTGATGCCACCCTGGCGATTTATGTAGGCCACCACTGACATGTTGTCCGTACGGACCAGGACATGGTGACCCCTGAGGTTTGACAGAAAAGCTTTCAGGGCCAAACCAACTGCTTTTATCTCCAGTTGATATGTAAGTTCTGCTCCGTGCTCGACCAGAGGCCGGAGGCAGGCTTGCCCTCGTGCAGCGCTCCCCAACCCAGGTTGGACGCATCTGTAAAAACCACCTTCCTTCTGAAAACTACCCCCATGGTCACCCGATTGTGGTACCAGTGCTGAGCCCGCCAGGGAATCAGTGCTCTTAGACACCCGTGATTCACCATAATGCGCAGGCTGCCTGACTGCCATTCATGGGTTGGCACACAGCGTTTCTGCCAGTGCTGTAGCGGGCGCATGCGCAGTAATCCCAAGTGGAGTACTGATGATGCAGCTGCCATTAGACCAAGCAGTTTCTGAAATTTCTTCAGAGGCGCGCGCTCGCGTGAGCCCCAGACATTTTAGGTGGCCGAGAATCAAATCCCTGTGAACTATCAGTTCGTCTATTGACTGCGCCAGCACCAGCACCAGCCAGTCGTCGAGATAATTCAGCACGCGCACTTCCTGACTTTTCAGTGGGGAGAGCGCTGCATCCATACATTTCGTGAATGTGCGGGGTGCCAGGGACAGGCCGAACGGCAGGATGGTGTATTGATATGCCCTCACCTCGAAGGGGAATCTCAAGAATGGCCTGTGACGAGGGTCGATCTTAATATGAAAATATGCATCTTTCAGATCCATTGTAACAAACCAATCGCCCGGGCGAATTTGCGCGAGAATTTGTTTGAGTGTTAACATTTTGAAAGGCCGTCTCATGAGAGCGTTGTTCAAATGTCTCAGATCTAGTATGGGTCTGAGTCCGCCATCCTTTTTTGGAACTAGAAAATAGCGGCTGTAAAACGCTGAATACATTAGCACGGGAGGGACTGATTATATCGCTCCTTTTGCTAATAAATTCTGAACTTCGGTGCGAAGCATGTGACCCAAGCTGCTTCTCACCGACGTCTCGATAACCGCCTGGAATTGCGGGGGTCTGCGAGCGAATTGGAGAGAGTAACCTCGCTTTATAGTGTTTATGACCCAACTCGACACACCGGGGATGGCTTGCCAGGCCATAGCCCGTGTGGCTAGCAGGGACGTGCGGTCAGGGTAGGCAGGGTAGGCAGTGCCTCACCAAAGGAAATATTGACATTACATTTATTCATTCTAAGAGCTTTATTAATTCACCACATTATTAATTGCATTAATTTTATTCCAAATATTAATTTTTGTAACAAAAATGTTCAGGAATACACATGAAATACTCCTTTTGCCATTGTTTGCTTCTAAAAAAACATTGTTTCATGCAGGGAATTCAAGGCCATGGCCATTGAGGCAGAGGTTATCAGTGCCTCTTTGGTCCATAGACCGTAGTTTAAGTAGATTTGCGCATGCGCAGTCCGTTCTCATGCTGTCTTGAATTATCAACATTGAGGCAGAGACTGAGCTTGCTTCATGTCACGTGATCCACTCGCTCTCACTCACTCCACGCTTCCAGATACTTAGCATCTAGCCGTCACCTCTCCCACATTTGTACTGTATGTCTATCTCTGCGATTATGGTGCATTTCGTAAGGGTTAAAATCAGTGGCGTAACTTTGTTTTAAAAGTGGGTGGGTCAGGTGTTTATAAATGAATGAATCACATGAATAAATACATATATCCGACTGTTTGATGTGTGTCCTTTAATGGTCAAGTGGTAGAACTTTTGCCGAGCATGTCAGATGTTCTGGGTTTCTGGTTCGAATCCGCACTCGTATAGTTTTTTTTTTTAATCAAAACCGAATAAGTTCATCAGTGGTTGTATTATATCAAGCAGGAACACGTTTGTGTGCATTTTTGTTTTGTAATTTCACCAGAACAAACAAAGAGTCTCCGAAATGGATAGAAGCGCGCGTGCATGTGAAGACTGTGCGTGAGCCACAAGATAACACTTTAACCGCGCCACCGATCGCCTATTTGATCACTTGATTTAAAAAACGACGTATTTCAGCGCTAGATTGCCTCTCATTTAACAAACAAACGAAATGAATGCTCTGCCAGCTGGAGATGTTTTATTTATTTCTATTGGTACATCCGTGCCGCCGTGAGAGGTTTTAAAAAGTGGTGGGGACGATATCGAACCTGGCAAAAAGTGATAGATGTGTCTATTAATTTGATTATTAGATTTGATTGCGCATTCTTCACATATGACTGACTTTGCTGTATGCAGGCAGCGATGTGATGATGCCTGATATGAACTTGGGTTGCTACATTAACAGAATGAATATATATAATATATAATATAGCCTATGCTACATTGATAGGTCACAGCCTACCCATGACAAGATGTCACTGCACGTTACTGGTGGCTAGGGATTGACACACTGAATGGGACGGGCCGCCTAACATAGGGGGACCTGATACCCTTATAATGTGATTTGTGCACATACTGAGTGTTTGACTGACTATACAGGCTTTTGCCCGGGGGGAAGTCAGTGTTACAACAGGGAGGGGGCCACCTAGTGAAGGGGGACCATGAACCCATGTATTGTGATTGTGAAACATGCTCTTTTTGTGCTTTATTTGGTTCGCTGTGAAAACGCCGTTTGTTTTTAAAGACGCGCTCACTGCTGCGGGCCTGTTTACAATAATACAATCCCCAGCCGCCTGAACTGAACAGGGAGCTGTGGGAAGTTTTGCTGGTTTCTTCGAGGGTGGTCCGGCTAGCGCGAGACACAAGCCCTCTCTCTTTCCGCTTCGTGCTAGGACGACTTCGGTGGTACCTGGTCGACCACGACGCTAGCTCGCGGGCCTTGACGCCGGAGGAGCGGGTTGCGCTCCGTGGGCCTTGACTGGCGGTGGCTATCAGCGGCCGCAGGGCGGGGCTGAGAGGCCTGCTTCACCCGTTTGGCTGGATGAGGCGAAGACGGTGGCTTAGGCTTGCTGGTCGCGGAGCTCGAGCGCTTCGGCACGAAGTGTCGCACAGCCTGGGACGCATTTGTGCCTCAGTGTACCTTTCCGAGAATCCCTTCACCGCCGGGCTGAAGAGACCGGAGCTGGAAACCGGGGCATCGAGAAACCTAGTTCTGTCGGCATCTTTGATCTCGGTGAGGTTGAGCCAAAGATGGCGCTCGAGTACGACCAAGCTCTCCATCTTCCTTCCGATGGCCTGTGCTGTAGCCTTAGTAGCACGCAACACTAAGTCTGTAGCACTTCTCAGGTCTTGAAAAGCTTCCGGGTCAGGGCCAGCCTCGTCCATGGACTGGAGGAGTTTGGCCTGGTAGACCTGCAACACGTCCATCCATGTGCAGGGCCGATGCAGCCTGACCGGAGGCGGAATACACGCGTCCAGCGAGGGCTGAGGTGTTTCAGCAGGGTTTGTTGGGGTGAGCGGCTCTAGCTCGCCAGCTAGCCGCAGTGCTCGGGCAAAGATGAGCGGCCACGGCCTCTTCGAGGGGCGGCAAAGACTCATAACCCTTTTCTGCTGCGCCATCCACGGAGGAGAGCGTCGCGGAAACTGCAGATCCCACATGAAACAATCAGGATGAATGAACACACACACATACACACAAGACCAGAATGAGACAGCAGATTTACCAACCGTGACAGTTTCCAGACAAGACTTACAAAAACTAGTTCATGCTTTGACTTTGACTCATTCATCCATGACTCCTCACTGCCTTCCCAAAAAGACCATAAGACAGTTGCAGCTCATACAGAACACTGCTGCCAGGATTCTGAGCAGAACCAGAATATATGAACATTGATTTTAAAGTATTATTACTGGTATATAAATCACTCAATGGCCCAGGACCTCAATACATTGCAGACATGCTCACTGAATATAAACCCAACAGATCACTCAGATCATTAGGATCACAACAACTAGAAATACCAAGGGTTCACAAGTGTCACCAGTAAACCCTACTTTTTACTTTCAGTTTGTTTTGATTTTCCACGTGCGTTCCCCTTTCTGTTTCCCTCCACAATCTGTTACCATGGACACTGATCACCTCCCTCACAGCTGCGTGTCATTTGTATCAATCATCTCTGTGTACTTAGTTCCTGCCTGTCTTCTGTTCAGTGTCCGGTATTGTTTGTTATGTGTTCACACGCTGTTGTACCTGTCTTCCGTGTCTCATCAGTGTCTCATCAGTAAAGTACCTTTTTTGGATTATACCATCTCCTCCTGTCTTCCCCGAACCACCCCGTGATAACTAGAAGCATGGTGAGTCTGCTTTTAGCTATTATGCCAGCCGCAGCTGGAACCACCTTCCAGAAGAGATCAGATGTGCTCCCTCAGTAGTCACATTCAAATCCAGTATCAAAACACATCTGTTTAGCGTGCATTTACTGAATGAGTACTGTGCCTCTGCGTCTGACTGATTACACTGTATTTTATTTCTGCATTCTCCTTTTGATTCTAAACTCAAATGGCACTGAAAACGGGATAAGAGACAAACATAAGTCTGGGTGGGTCTGTGGTGAAGTAGTGAGTTTGTGTCAATTAAACTCAAGGTTCTGTGGGGTACGGACTGGATCGACTCCATTCCTAGAGCTTCGGAAGAAATTAGTTTTTAGGGGTGCGGACTGATGGGGCAGTGCGCCCGTGGTCAGTCCTAGAGCTCCTCCTGTCCGATTTTAGGGGAAAATCGGGTCTATTGGTGACATTAAATAGATTTTAGGTGCATCAAAAGATCACCACAGACACCGTACAATCCACATAGGATAATCTCACAGTATAACAAGCAGCTGTACAAAATATGATACACCAGTGTTTTGCCAGTTTATCTCTTTTAATTATTTTTATAACTGTATCCACTGCATGTCCAACTGACTGCACTGTATTCTTCCTTTTGATTCTAAACAGAACTCAAATGGCACTGAGAATTGGGTAAGAGAGAAACATAAACCACTTAATTGGGGAAATTAAAAGATGAAACAATGCTGATGACCTGGGTCTAGTGAGTTTGATGTGTTAATTAAAGTCAAATTTCTGTGGGGTGCGGACTGGATCGACTCCATTCCTAGAGCTTCTGCACAAATGTTTTTTTTGGGTGCGGACTGATGGGGCAGTGAACCCAATGTCAGTCCTAAAGCTCCTCCTGTCCGATTTTAGGGAAAAATCGGGTCCATTGGAGACCTCCAATGGAATTATTAGGCGTGCCGAATAAACACCACAGACAGTGTAAGGGTAAAACTAAATGCAAAATAAGATACACCGATGTTTTGCCAGATGAGAAGTTTATTCTATGTATCATCTTTTTACTACTTGAATTAATTTTACTCTAATTAATTTTACAACTGTATCATTTATCTCTTTTAATTCCTTTTATAACCGTTTTAATTTCCTTTGCTTTTATTTTGTGATTTTTTTTTATTCCTTTCTATGTAAAGCACTTTAAATTTCCATTGTGTATGAAATGTGCTATATAAATAAACTTGCCTTGCCTTGCCTAAACGCCCTCTACAGGAGGCAATAATAACAGCAACACATTTTCTTTACCCACAACAAATAAATTAATGTTGATGGCATTAATGTAGTTTACAAAATTTTAAAGGGGTGTCCTTTTTTTCACTCTTTTATTTTAACATGTATACATACATTTTCCAACATACTGCACTTGTGTGACTCGTAGACAAATTTGTGTACTAGGTGGTACTTGTGTACCACCTAACTTTAAAATGAAGTCAAAATTTATATTAAAATCAACAACATCAGAAACGAAACAGTTGAAGGAGTCCAGAAGGTAAATACAATTACAAACTCCTTAGCATATATTTGAAGTTTGAATCTGTATCCCAAATCAAACATATTTGGGGAGATCAATAGTGTTTTATAATCTCAAACTAGATAACATGATTGTATCTTGGTTGTCTTGTAACTAATCTATGAAGGTTAGATAGTTTAATGGGGATTGGCTTCCGCCAGTAGAGGGCGCTCGTGCAACCGAAGCAATGACACATATCTGAGTCTAGGAGAAGAAAAGATGAGAAGTGAGCAAGGGAAGGGAACATAAACATTTGAAGTGGTACACAGCCACTCATTCTGCTCTAGATCTGCTGGGGGTTTTTTTAGACAGTGAGTACATTTATTGTATCATTTAATAGGAGAAATGTATATCCAAACTACGAAACGAGTCCGTTCATTTATTGAGTCACTCAGAAATTAATCGAAATGAACTGACTGAAGTTGAAATTTTATGTGATGAAACCAGGGGCCTATACCATGCCATTTTAGATGGCTAGCCAGCTTTGTTTCAGTTTAGTTTGCACCAACCATGGGTTTTAGGCAACTATATGAATTAAAAAAACAAAAAACAAATAGGGAATAATAAAATGGCTATTACAAAATATACACTTTTCCAATCATATCTCCATAATAAATGTCCATGTGTGTGTATATAACATTCAATAACAACAAACAAAACAACATTCTTTAACCATTTTAGAGGGTGCAAGGAAAGAAAAATAAATATAAACAGGTATAAAATCTTACCGAACTTAAAAGGAATTTGATTATCTTTGGATAAGTGTTTTAAAGATTCTAAATATTTTTTTACATTCATTTTTAGTTTAAGTAATTTAAAGAGGTTTTACTGTTGTTCCACTTTTGTGTATAGGCTATGATATTTACCCATTGTAATAATAATGTTCAAAGTGTATGACAACTGTTTTGAAAGACCATCTGCATTAACCAAAACCTGAAACAAATTTACTGATGGAATAACAGTGTTGATATCAATATTTAACCAACTGAAAAGATCCTGCCAGAATTTCAATATTACTGGACAAGAAAAAAAAAAATTATCAATGGGTTCAGGCTCTACTAAACAAAAAACACAAGGATCTACTTCAAAACGGTATCTTTTGCGCAAAACCTCAGCAGCGGGATACACATTGTTATTCCTAAACTGAATATCCTTAATTTTAGGTAGAATTGGCCATTTAAGGTAATTACAGAATTTGTTATTAAAAGTTTTATTTTCAAACTGTTTTAATTTTGCAGGTTTATTGTAATCTGAAAATAACTTACATTTGAATACATTCTCTATTACTTTATTATTACTTTTTTGTCTCCAATATACTTCTCTCATCTTTAACTCAGGCAGTTTAACAGATACCTTTGAACATGTAAGAGTGTTTTGTATTAGTTGTTTTAAAGCAAGAGGAATGGCTTTGCACAATGAATTAAATTCTAGGATTTCTATTAAATAAATGAACTCTTATGTCAAATTTCTCCATTAATGCATTGTTGAATATTTTGACCTGTTTCATCTAAAAGATCAAATGTAAAGATGTAAAACATTTTTCCCATACCACTCTTTTTTGAATACTGTCTTTCTATGTATTGTAATGGTTCTTCCTTAATGTGGTAAAACATTTTGGGTGAATATCAATTTCCAGTAGTACAGAATCTGTTTGTGGAATTTTGAAAGCTTGATTGTCAATTTAGAAACCTCAATCACATTTCAGTAAAAAAATCTAATCCTCCAACTTGCTCAATACTGAATTTGGTATAGAGAGCCTAAGTCCCTCCCCCCTCTGCTTCCGGTTCATGGGACCTTATTTCGTAAAAAATATGAATGGTAGTCAATGGCGAGAGACAACTTATCTTTTTATTCCATCTGAACTGTGCCCTGAATTACACATTTGATGTTTGTCAATTAAAAAGATAATTATGAAAGTCACAGTCTTAAAACAGAAGAGTAACATTTAGTTGTATGTGAAAATCGCTCAATGAACTACATCTCTTGTCTTGCACTATGTAGGCCTACGTCACCAACATGTTGCTCGTATGTGTGCAGTCTGGTACAAAACACACAGGCATGACGGCGTAATGTTACGATTATGACGTTAGACTACAGAAAAAATGACAGACATTAGCTTCTGTAAAGTTAGCTTCATTCATTGAGAGAAAAGGTATGACGTCACACGCGCGCCTTTTGGGTTTGTAGTCTTTGTAATTACGTATTTTCACAATCTTATACCTCAACAGTTTTACATCAAACTGCGACTTTCTTGACTTTAAAATGTATCTTTTAAATTGACAAACATCATATGTGTTCAGGGCACAATTCAAAAGGGATCAAAATATTTGTTGTCTCTCGCCATTGACTACCATATAATATTTTTCTGAAATAAGGTCCCATGGTGGTTCACCGGAAAGGGAGGGACTTAGGCTCTCTATATGATACTACGCTGTAAAAAATGTACCGTAAAAATTACAGTAACTTACTGGCAACAATTAACCAGTAAGTTACTGTGAATACTTTTTACAGTAAGGGTACTGTACTTCCATTTACAGTATTTTATGTATACACTGTGAAATCAAAAACAATTAAATTCTGTGATTTTAGTTGTATTTATATTAACGTACTGGCTAATTGTTGCCAGTAAGTTACTGTGAATACGTTTTACAGTAAGGGTACCGTACTTACATTTACAGTATTTTGTGTATTCATTGTAAAATTAAAAACAATTAAACACTGATTTTAGTTGTATTTTCAGTATTGATTGTTTTATTGTAGAAGAAAAAAATACTGTGATTTCAATTGCATTTACATACAAAAAACAGTTAAGCACTCTTTTTAATGTATTGTATGCAATACAGTGCTATAAACAGTAGATGACAGTTAATCACTGTAAATTCAGTTCCCTTTCGTAGTCACTCCGAGTTAAGTCGGATGACGACGAATGGGGTTTCGCTTAGAAAGCCTATCACCTTTGAGTATTACAAAACGAGCCAATGGCAAAGAAATTCCATAGGTCTGCGGAATTTGCTTGACGTAACTCCGCCCCACCTCGTGGGTATAAAAGGAGGACGCCGGCAACATGCAGTTATGTTTTCGCTTCGGAGCCAAGTTTCTTCTTCTCTCCACAAGCCATCTCTGAATTGTCAGCTTCACAAACGAGTTCCTCTGGTGTTGGTGTGACGGTGATCTCCAGCGAACGCGCGCTTCCTGCTTATCTGTGCAGTGGTTTGCCAGAGAGTGCGTGTCTCCCTGGGCGCTTCAACACTCAGAGTGTTTCTCTCATAAAAGAGCTTGCACACGGCACGTCTTTTTAAAGATGCCTCGCCCGTGCACTTCTGGTTGCGGCAGATTGGTATCGGACTCTGATGGGCACGAGCGCTGTCTAGTATGTTTGGGCATGGATCATGCTAGAGCAGCGCTCGTGGATGACTCATGTTCTCTCTGTGGGAACATGACCATCGCGTCATTAAGGTCGAGACTCAATGAACTCGCAAGACTGAGGGTCCCCTCATCCACACCCCGATCTAGTGCTCCCTCGCGGGGTGCTACTTCGGCTGGTGGCCAGGGTGACCTGAGGGTGACGGTCTGGAACAAGGCACCGACTATGTGTCCGCAACCCCAGCCCCCCTCTTCAATGACTGTGCCCGCTAGTGACATGCCGATTCCCGCGGGTCTACCTTCGGGCGACCCGCGTCCACGGCAAACCCCCCAATACCTTTCTTCCCGGATGTGCATGATGAGATCTCGAAGTCTTGGAAGACCCCCCTGTCTTCCCGGGACCGCTCGCTGGTCTCATCCGCCTTTCCTCCCCTCGATGGGGCAGCTGTCCGTGAGTATACTGGGTTTCCCCCGGTTGAACGCTCTGTTGCGATGCAACTGTGTCATCAGAGTGCTTCTTCTCGTGGTGAGCCTAAGCACTCATCCAAAGCCTGTAGATTTTCGTCTACCTTGGTGGCGAATTCTTACAGAGCGGCGGGACAGGCAGCTGCTTCTCTGCATGCGGTGGCCACTCTGCAGGTCTACCAGGCCCAGATGCTCAGAGACATGCACGAGGGCAGGACAGACCCAGGGCTCTTCGATGAGCTGCGCGCCGCAACCGACCTTGCCCTCCGGGCGACGAAGGTAGCCGCGCGCTCCCTGGATTTGGTGAGGTCCACTTCGGTGGTCCAGGAGAGACATCTCTGGCTGAACCTGGCTGACATGCGGGATACCGAGCGGACTCGTCTGCTTGATGCACCCCTGTCCCAGGCCGGCCTCTTCGGCGGAGCAGTCGAGGACTTTGCCCAACAGTTCTCGACTGTGCAGAAACAGACTGAGGCCATCAAGCATATTCTGCCCCGCCAACCCGCTGCTGCCTCCACGTCGGTCGGGCAGACGCCTCAGCCTGTTAACCGCCGAGGGCGCCCTCCTACGGTTCCCGCCCCTCCCGCTCGGCCGAAGCAGTAGCCTCCACCCAGGCCCAGTCGTGGAGGAAGCCGTAAGAAGGCGCCACAGCCCTCTCCAGCCCCGCCAAGCGCCGGGCCAAGCGGCGCTCCTGAGACGGGCTGCTCAGGGATGATGGTCGTTTCTCAGGAGATGGTAGCAGGACCACTCTTTCCCCCGGCCGGGGGAGAATCTTTTGTTCTCCCCACTGCTCACCCACGGGTGGGCAGCACCCTAAAGTGGTTAAAGAAAGAAATGATCCTCTCTTTTCTGAGCTCACAGAGTTCTCGGGCGACAAAGAGCGCCACCCCCAAACCGTGCTCTCCTCGTCCCCCTCTGTTCCAGAGTCGGTTGACACGGCGTGCCGTCCACGGACCACTTCGCCCTTGTCCCCCTCTCTCGCCAGACCCCTGGCAGAGCAGGCCCCCGCGGGACGACCTTCCTGGTCCTTCCCTGGCTCCCTCTGCTAGGGCGCGGTTGTTAACTGTGCCCCCACATCGGGCCGCTATGCCATCCACGTCTGGGCCAGTTACTCCGCTTCACTGCCCCTCCGCGGGGACGCCTGTGGTTCGCATGACCCCGGTGGTTCAGTTCCTGGGAGCATGGCTAGAGCTTCCCCGTCTGTCCTGCTGGGTCGCCCGAACCACCAGGCTCGGCTATGCGATTCAGTTCGCACGGTTTCCTCCCCGTTACAGGGGAGTCCGCTCCACTTTGGTTGGTGGCAATGCCCCCATCATGAGAGCAGAGATTGTCACCCTGCTGGCGAAGAGTGTAATCGAGACTGTCCCTCCAGCCGAGATGAGGTCCGGCTTCTACAGCCCCTACTTCATTGCCCCCAAGAAAACCGGTGGGTTACGACCGATCCTGGACTTGCGCGTGCTGAACCGCTCCCTTCACAGGATGCCGTTCAAGATGCTCACCGCCAAACGCATTTTCGAATGTGTACGGCCCTAGGATTGGTTTGCAGCGATCGACCTGAAGGACGTCTACTTTCATGTCTCCATTCTTCCTCGACACAGACCGTTCCTCTGGTTTGCTTTCGAGGGGCAGGCATACCAGTACGCGGTTCTCCCATTCGGGCTAGCCCTGTCTCCTCTGTCTTCACAAAGGTCGTCGAGGCAGCCCTTGTTCCCCTTCGGGTTCACGGGGTTCGCGTCCTGAACTATTTTGACGACTGGCTTATCCTAGCTCACTCTCGAGACCAGGTTTGCGAACACAGGGACCTTGTGCTCCGGCACCTAGCTTGTCTGGGACTTCGGGTCAACTGGGAGAAGAGCAAACTTTGCCCCGTGCAGAGGATCACTTTTCTCGGCATGGACATCGACTCGGTCGCCATGTCCGCGCAGCTTACGAGCGAACGCGCACAGTCACTGCTGACTTGTCTGAGTGCGGTTCGACTGAAATATTTTCAGAGGCTCCTGGGGCATATGGCATCTGCAGCCGCGGTAACACCGCTCGGATTGCTTCATATGAGACTGCTTTAGCTTTGGTTTTGCAACCGAGTCCTGAGGTGGGCATGGCAACAAGGCACGCTCCGAGTATCAGTTACTCCGATCTGCCGTCAGACCTTCACCCCGTGGTCGAACCTCAGTGTCCCCCTGGAACGAGTTTCCCGACATGTTGTCTCAACAGATGCCTCCACCACGGGCTGGGGCGCCATGTGCAATGGACATGCTGCCGCGGGCTCCTGGACAGGACCCCAGCGCCTATGGCATGTCAATTGCCTCGAGTTGCTAGTGGTTCTAACTGCCCTGCAGAGTGCTCCCTTTGAGTCTTTGCGAACAGTGGAGCATAAGCTCCTGTCAATGAAGACGGCGCTCCTGGTTGCACTGGCCTCTGTTAAGAGAGTAGGGGACCTGCAAGCATTCCCCGTTGACAAAGCGTGCCTGGAATTCGTGCCGGCTTACGCTCACGTGATCCTGAGACCCTGGCCTGGATATGTGCCCAAGGTTCCCACCACTCCCTTCCGGGACCAGGTGGTGAACCTGCAAGCGCTGCCCCTGGAGGAGGCAGACCCAGCCTTGGCACTGCTCTGTCCAGTACGCGCTCTCCACGCCTATGTAGATAGAACGCAGTGTTTCAGGACCTCAGACCAGCTCTTTGTCTGTTATGGTGGGAAGCTGAAGTGAAAGGCTCTCTCCAAGCAGAGGTTGTCCCACTGGATAGTGGACACCATCGCTTTGGCATACCAGCAGCAAGGTCGACTGTGCCCACTTGGTGTGACTGCCCGCTCCACCCGGAGTGTGGCATCTTCTTGGGTTCTAGCACATGCCGCCTCGCTAACAGACATCTGCAGAGCTGCAGGCTGGGCAACACATTCGCCAGATTCTATAATCTCCGAGTGGAGCCAGTGTCCTCTCATGTACTCGCTTCAACCAGCTAGTATTGGACCCGCTCAGGTGTCTTCGCTTGCTCGCTATTCCACTCCACGGACTGGATACGTGCGATATTCTCCTCAGGTGAGCTTCTCCGCAAGCCCTGAGTTCCTCCAGCACTCCTGACGCTGGCGCCAGTGTCTATTGCCTGTGCGTCGGCTAGGTGCCTCCCGTGTGCATGGTCCCTCTCCGGAGCTACCCCCACATGTATATTTCCACTGTAAGCCTCTTTGAGCTTGTGTCTTTCCCTTGGCAAGCCACCTTGCCACCCCTCGGGTTGAAATATTCCACCTGTGGCTGGACACCCCAGTGTTCTCCATATGCTTCCTTCGGGTCATGTGTGTATTTCTAAATGCCCCCCCCCCCCCTTCTGGGTTGGTGTTAATTGCATATTTCCTCTAAACTATGGGATATGCTTCCCAGTGTACCTCGGTATTCCTGTGTTAAATAGGAGTCCTTTGTCCGTGCTAGTCTCACGAGAGGGATCTCAGATTTACGCAGGGCACCGGAAGACAGCTGTGAAGGTGGCGTGATTAGACTGGTGACCCCATTCGTCGTCATCTGACGTAACTCGGAGTAACTACGAAAGGGAACGTCTCGGTTACGTATGTAACCCTTGTTCCCTGTTACGTCTTCCTGCCACTTCCGCTGTACCGCGGGGATCACCTGAGCTCAGTCTTGGCTCCTCAGCGAAGAAACATAACTGCATGTTGCCGGCGTCCTCCTTTATACCCACGAGGTGGGGCGGAGTTACGTCATGCAAATTCCGTAGACCCATGACAGTTCTTTGCCATTGGCTCGTTTTGTAATACTCGAAGTTGATAGGCTTACTAAGCGAAACCCCATTCGTCGTCATCCGACGTAAAGTCTCCATTCCCTACTCAGGGAACGAGGGTTACATACGTAACCGAGACGTTTCTCACTGTACAATTTAAATACTGTATCACTGTGATTTAATATCAGCCATCATTAAAATAAATCCCCCATTTTTTAAAACATTGCAATCAACTGCAGACAATAAGAAAATTAAGTTATTTATTTAAAAACATCTGGTGAACAGGAATGACAAAACAGGTACAACATAAAGGGATCATGGACATTGGAAAACATGCCATTATACCATCCAAAGTTAACGCACGTTCTATGTTTGTAATGCGGAGTGTGTTAACTTTGGATAGTCTAATGGTGTGAAGTCTATTATCCCGCTTATTCAACTGTTGCTAAATTTAATTTACGACTGAAGAAAATTTTACAAAACAAGGCTATTTCATTACAAGTTTTGTAAAGTTACAGAGCAAATTGTTACTAGTTCATTCACTAGTTCCGCATGACTGGTTGCTATGATGGAACAATAATAAAAATCGATACAAACGAGGCGATTTCATTACAAGTTTTGTAAAGTTACAGAGCAAACTGTTACTAGTTCATTCACTAGTTCCACATGACTGGTTGCTATGACGGAACAATAATGCAAATTGATACAATACGGTCAAAAAAAATGTAACTACTTTGAAGCTGTGCAAATAACTGATTATTACCACATTCTAAAGAGCAATAAATAACACTATGGCAATGTTTAAATAAAATAAAACAGAAAATATTGAACATTAGAAAATAAAATATAAAAAATTTGCATGAACATTTAAAACAGAAAGGAAAATAAACTTCCCCTGCCACTTGACAAAGGTCTACGGCCTCTTGCATGCCCTGACCTTGGAGACCAAGAATCCTAGTTGGAGCCCTGAAATTAAAGAAGAAAACATTAGATCGGCTGAATGGTTTCGAAAACGGTAAAATTCAACTGTTTAACTTTGGGGGAGTTGTAAAATGAGCCTATTTCCAAAAAAAAAAGTGGAGTGTACTTTTTATTTAAATAATGTAGGCCATTAGTAAATGGTGAAATTAACATTTAGAAAGATTAATAAAAATCTGTAGAAGTGCAGTTTATTAATAGTTAATGTTAACTTATGTAGTTAACTAATGTAGTTAACTAGAGTTTAATAAATGGAACCATATTGTAAAGTGTTAAAAATTTGTTATACACCGATTCAGACGTTTGTGAGTTCAGTGAACAGATCAGTTGTTTTAACCATTCAACGTAATTGCGTATTACGTGACGCCACGAATGCACATCACAGAACAGAGCAAGGCGAGCATTTCTGCTTATAAAACGTAAACTTTTTTATTTATTTTTTAAATGACCGATTGTTTCGCTAGATTAAGACCCTTATTCATCGTCTGGTATCGTTTAAAGCCCTTTGAAGCTGCACTGAAACTGTCATTTGGACCTTGAACCGTTTGGGGCCCTTTGAAGTCCATTATATGGAGTAAAATCATGGAATGTTTATCAAAAACCTTAATTTCTTTTCGACTGAAGAAAGAAAGACATGGACATCATGGATGGCATGGGGGTGAGTAAATTATCAGCAAAAGTTTTTTTTTTTAAAGTGAACTAATCCTTTAACATTGAATGTTAAACTTACCGAGCATGATGATCCTTGGAGTGATTGGGAGAGACAGCTGGGCCTCTGCGTCTGCGGGAGTGGTAGTCTCCTATGGCAGCAAAGATAAGAGTTACTTGAAACAAGGTAAACGGTATATCATCTCTAGGATAGAAAAAGCTTTTTGAAATTTGTTGAAAAGGAAGCACCAATGAGACTTTTTTTTTCTCCGCAGGTTTGTGCATGTTTACACATAAAATATTAACAAAGTACCACAATAACTTTATCAATTACAACACTACATCAATTTTCTCTTAATTAAAATATTGTGCAAACAGTGGACAACAGTGACTTTACCCAGCATTTACCCAAGAATTGAGATAGAAGCATGCACCATGTGGGTTATATTGTGAGGTCTTTCAAGGAAAAAGTGCTCAACCACCAATAACATAAACCTGACACAAACCTGTATTTACTTGAACAATTGGAGGCTCGTCAACCTGCATTAACAATTTGGGGGGTGTAAAATGTTTAACTCTAATCAGGGAAAATTATTCTTCCGCAATAAATGTGACAATTGTTGAAAACTCTAAAAAAAAATATTTAAATTAAGGAACTTACATCAGCAATGAGAAAAGGTGACTCCTCTTGCTCTTTGAAATGTGGCCACATCACAAGCATCGCTGCTAGGCCATAAGATCCTTCTCGGTCCTTCAGAACAGCTCTTACTTCTTTCCTCCACTTTGTAATCTGACTACTGAAGAAATCCAGGAGTCTTTTACCCTTTTTGTCCAAATCTTAATTCAGTCTTGTATAGTTCAACATTGGTGAGAGTGGTAAAGTGTGACAAAAACTTCTGTGAAAAGAGAAATGGCCACTCTTTTACACACATCCAGAATGCTTGGGGAAGGCTTTGCGTTGGTGTATTCCCGCTGTTTGGCATAAGTCTCGATAAGCTGGTGAAGGATCCGTGATTCCAAGATGGAAACTCCGACAGAGGCCACGGGTGGGAAAAATCTTCTCCTGGCTAACGTTACCGATAACTAGGTAGTTAATAGTACTGTACCTGTAGCACTAACGTTAAAGGCTGTGAAAACGTCTCCGTCGGAGCTCTCACGGAAACGTTTTCGCTGAATTCCTCAGACAAAAAGTGAAAGATTTCAACACAAAGATGAAAACAAAATAAATATAACCACAAGACAAAGCCGTGTAACGTTATAAAGAAAAGTAAATTCGAGTAATAGTCTGTTATTAACGGAGTTTAACGTTAAAGGCTGTGAAAACGTCTCCGTCGGAGCTCTCACGGAAATGTTTTCGCTGAATTCCTCTTAGGCAAAAGTGAAAGAAATCAATATAAAGACAAAGCCGTGTGAAAAGCAGCGTACATTTGAGTTTTAACTGAGCTTTTCTGTCTCTGAAGACGAGTCAGAAATTCAAGTGCTGCTTTCGCGCTTTTTTTCCCCCACAGATTCTAGAGCTTTCTAGACTGGGTAAACCCCACCCACTCTGCCAGCGCTTTGATTTCTCCATGCAGCTCAGAAACAGTTCTGGAAACTTGCACGTTTATCTCTCCTGCTTCCGAAGAAAAAAATATATAACACTGATTTTTGTACAATAAAAATCCCATGGTACGCATTTATGAGTTAACAAGACAGCCCCAATTTTGGCAAGTAATGCACATGACATAGTAGCCTACCCAAAATAAAAAGGTTTCTGCTCATTTCATTCTGAATAGACATAACCAATATATTTAGAAAGCTTGAGTTTTGGCTCAAGTTCAAAACTCAAAATTAATCAGATGTTATTAATATTGAGATATATAAGCTCAAAAATAAAAATAAATATTTTTTTTAAAAAGGAAAATTACAGTAGTTTACTTTACTATTACTATAGTGGCTAAATTGTGATTTTTTTACAGTAATGCTTTGACTACTGTGATTAAGGTCTTGCTGTAAACTTTACAATATTCTACTGTAAAAAAAATATCATACATGTAGATTTCACAGCCATTTTTTTACAGTGCACATTGAGTTAGGTTGTGCTAAATACATTTTAATCCAATTCAGTTTAAGTACTTGTCATGATCGATAAACGAAAAGGGAAGCAAAAGCAGGTAACTCAATTTATTGGTCAGAAATACACGAACATAGAAGGATGACACGGGCGTGGATGGATGACACAGGGACTCTGATGGCCAGCGTGACGAATCCGTGGAGTGAAGTCCGTGAGGTGAGGAGTCCGTGCAGTGAAGACACGAAACGACGATCCAACACCAAGACAACGAATCCACAAGAACACGACGAGGCAAACGGCAGGAGAACGGAACAGGAACAACACACGAGACATTAACCAACGATCTGACAAATGGAATGAGAAAACGGTGAGTATATATAGAGAGATGAGATCGGCTGCAGCTGGTGATGAGATAATGAACAGCTGGAGCGGATCAAGGAATGTCACTCAGTCACACCCACTACACACGTGCTTTCATACAACAACATAAACACGAAACGAACCCGTGGTTTTGTATACCGTGACAGTACTCCAACCATTGATTCAAATTCAGAGGCTTTCAGACCTCCATTTTTATATTCTTTAATCATCTGAGATTTTTTAATATGAGTTTTGTTTTTCCATATAAAATTAAACAAAATAAGAGTTTACCTTTTTAATCAGTTGAGGAGAAACATAAAGAGAGTAACATGGGTAAATCAGTTTAGATATGCCTTCTGCTTTGGTCAAGAGTATTCTGCCCATGATAGACAGATCTCCCTCATAAGGCAATGATTAAGGAATTTCTTCATACTATAAATTCTCTCTTCTGCTAATTCTCTCATATGAATTTCTTTAAACATTTTTAAACCTAACTATTTCACTTCAGATTGAACCGGTATGGATTCTATATTTCCTATAAAACCAAGGAAAAAGTTAACATTTTTTTTTAAATTTAGGCATAAGCCTGATGCTCCAGAAAAAACTGAAATAATATGCAGAGCTTTTCTATAGATTTTTTTTTAAATATTACTGTATCATCAGCAAATTGACTAATTCGATAGTCATAATCAGAAATGGTTATTCCTTTTAATTGAGCATGGTTGACCACTAACATTTGAGTGCATAGTATAAACAGTGTTGGAGAGATTGGACAGCCTTGTCTAATACCACGCAAAATGTCAATTCTAGGAGTCATACCTGGATTAAGGGATATATAACTATAAATGTTGTTATAGAAAAATGTAATGACCTTGCAAAACCCGTCCCCAAAACATTCTAAGCATAGGAAATATAAATTCATGCTCCACAGTATCAAATGCTTTAAAAAAAATCTAAAAACAAAATGAGGCTTTCTGATTCTGTCAATGATTGATGGTATGGTTTTGAATATAGCTTCCCTTGATGAATGCTGATTGATATTCCTCTACAAGTAAGTACCAATTTAAGATGATTAGCATACACCAGGGCAAGTCATTTATAATCTGTACTTAACAGAGTTATTGGTCTCCAATTATCTAATAATAACAACTTTTTTTTTTTTTAGTTAACAAGGTTATTTTACCTGTTTTCATAGTAGGTGATAAACTTCCTTCTTGAATGCATTCTAAAAATGCATAATATAAAAATTTCCAAATATCTTTCCAAAAATGTGTCACGATTTGGTTTGTTCATGTCTTGTTCCATGTCTGTCATGTGATTCTCTGTTTGTCATGTGATCCTGCCATGTGTCAAGTCAAGTCAAGTCAAGTGTATTTATATAGCGCTTTTCACAATATAAATTGCATCAAAGCAGCTTCACAATATCAAATCAAATAACATAACAATGTTTGTTTCTTAGTGAAAAAACATCCACGTTTGGTAGGGCTGATCAATGGTATTAATGCTTGGTTAATTAGGAAGTGTCTTGTCATTGGATAATTGTCTGTTCATTGTTCACAGGTGTCCCTTGTCTTGTCATTAGTCTTGTGTATTTAAGCCCTCATGTTTGCCATGTGTCTTGGTCAAGTATTGATTCCTGTAATCTCTGTGATGTAAGTCTGTCCATGGTTTTGTTTCATGCCACGCTTTTTGTTTTGATCTTACTGTAGGTTTTGTTATGAATAAATACTGCATTTGGGTTCTCATAACTTGCCTCCAGAGGTTCTTTACAAAATGTTTTAAAAATTCAGTAGATAAACCATCAATACCTGGTGATTAACACTTACTCATTTGTTTTAAAGCTATATCCATTTCCTCTAAGGTCAGCTCATCATTAATTTAGACTGTCTTCCTCTTCCAGTTTATTTCTCATATTCCCAAATAAAGAATCACAAATGGATTTATTATAATTGGATTTAGAAAGGTAAGGTTAGAAAAGCAAAATTTCATTTTGAATCTTTTTTAATCATCTGATATAATTTCATTAATCTTAATCTTGCTAATCTTTGTTTGTCTTTGCTTTTCAAGGCCAAAAAAAATGAACTTTTTTTTCTCCCTCCTCAATCCATCGCCCTCTCGATCGAATATAAGCTCCATTTTCTTTTTCTGAATACAACTCATCTAGTTGAGATTGCAGTGACTACTTTTGCTGAATTTTCTGGTGATCCTTGGATATTAACTACCAAAGGGTTTATTTCTCCAATCAATTCCCTTTGTTTCTGTATTCTCCTCACTGATAAAAATTTACCTGTATCAATTGCTATTTGTTTAACCTTAAATTTGAACCATTCCCATTTATTTAAGCTAGACATTTCTAATTCATCAATCTCCTCAATAAGAGACAACACTTGTTGGTAAAATCTATCATTCTTTAACAAGTCATTATTAAACTTCCAAATATTAGGAGAAATTAAGTTTCTTAAGGACCATGGAATCACCCTGGCAAGGATTCCAATCACCGTTTCTCTTGTACCTTCATTTTCCTTTTCTGGAAGACCGATCAGTCTGAGATCCCATCTTCTCTTGTATCTAGCATGCTCCAAACACTGCTGCCTCAGTGAGTTGTTCTCTTTCCTCAAGTCTGCTACTTCTTTTTTTTCAGTTTGCCGATATCTTCTTTATTCTCTTTAATTGCATGTGCATTTTCATCCATTGTTTTTTCAAAAAAAAATTCAGTCGTTGATCTTGCTCATCAAATCTCTTAATTAGAGTTTGAATTGCATCGAAGATCACTTCATTTGTTATTCCGTCGGTTTGTTTAATTTTGTCTTTGCTCTCATTTTCTTGGGATTCGGGCTGGGCAGAGGTGTATGGTCATATCTTGTTTTGGCAGTTTCTACCATCATATCCTCAATTTCTTCTTCATCACATGCCTCAGCGAGAGCAATTAAGTTGTAGTCATGGTCATGATCAACCAGTCCGGTATCTGCTTGATTGGTGTTAGCCATCGTATTTTTTTCAGAGGTAACAGTTTTAGGACGTTTTCAATCAAATTTTCCTCAGATCCTGCATAAGCCTGACCGCTCATTCCGCCATCTTGGAATTCCCTCCTCCATGGCTAACCTGGTCCAGGGCAGGTATGAGATCTCACCGAAATTGGACCAATCAGCTGTGAGCAAAGGATAAAGTCACTCCACCTGTTTCTACTCCAAATGAAAGGTCACTACATAGCAAATGATTTTTAAAGACAAAATCGGATGGCTTTAAGTAACACTTATTTAGAATAATAATTTTGTATGATTTAGATATTATTTATGTAGTTATTAATCGATCACACATACAATTTTAGTTGATCAATTATTATTACGCACAGTTTAAAGCAATAAATATACAAAGGTAATATAAATACGCTTTAGAATCAACAGATTAAGCTATGAAATAACTACATGTGATCTTAAAAGTTAAAATCTCTCAATGCCATTATCAACTGTATAAACTAACTTCACAATTTTTACTTGCACTGATATAGCAAGACTTTTTCTTTTAGTTGTCCTCTTTCATATACAGCTATTTTCTTCTTGCTGTGTAAATTTGTTTAAATTCTTAATATTTTTCGATCTTGTAATATTCTGCAGGAGAGAAGTAGTGAATCGCGCTGCTTCTCTCTGTGAGAAATGAATTGCAGATTTCACTCTTTCTCAGCATGTGATTGGCATGATCAGAATCATGGTACCAACAAAGCCTGGTTGGATTGGTCAACTCAAAACTTATACTGTAACCCAGAGTTTGTTCAACTACCGTCATGGTACAGTTTTTAATGCATGTTAGGGATGCACGATATATATCGACCACATATCGATATCGGCCGATAAATGGTCATTTTTGAACTTATCGTTATCGATCCGATAAGAAAATTAGGCCAATATATCAAAGCCGATAAATAATAGATTATTTACTTAAGTTGAGAGATCACCATGATGGTTTTGAATGATTGGAATCACTTAGAAAAGGAAGATATGTTAAGTACAACAATGTGCAGCACAATTCTGTCACATAGGCTTCATGACGTTATAATAAGAACACGCCTGTAAAAGAATGTTGTGAATTTTTGTTTGCCAGTGTTTCAGCGCGACGAGCGCATTGAGGCGGAAAAAGCGTGTCTATTGGAGTCAAGCCTTCATGACAAGCACAGTCCGAGCAGTGTCGCAGCATTTTGTGCCATTGTAAGTTGTAATATGTGTATTATGTATATTAT
Source organism: Meda fulgida (assembly GCA_030578275.1). Classification (NCBI taxonomy): domain Eukaryota; kingdom Metazoa; phylum Chordata; class Actinopteri; order Cypriniformes; family Leuciscidae; genus Meda; species Meda fulgida. Next base: position 23,420,281 of record CM060636.1, read on the forward strand.
TAATCTAATATATGCATTAGATGCATTTAGTTGAGTTAATGAACGATACAGTAAGCTTAATTCTACCGTCATCTTTATCTTCAGCGTACGCAGCTCAAACGGCATTGCACATTTATAAGTTATAACTATAATTGGGACTGTCTTATACATGCCATTATAATGAGAACACTTTTCTTGTAAAAATTGTGAATTCTCTGGGTTTAGTTGCCGTTTCAGTGCGTTGTTGTGGAAATAGCACATCCAGAACAGGGATTACACATTCTGATATGCACAGTCAAGTTCGCTTGGGCATTCACGTCATTTTGTGCAGATAGCGTAATAGTCGTAATATTAAGTATATGTGATATGAATATCGGATTAATCTCACATAGAATGCGTTTCGTTGATTCAAAGAACCTGCTAGAAAAGTTCTTCAGTTTCCCGGTGTTAGTTCTCTTCAGCTTCAGTGCGCGCAATCAAACAATTGGGACTGTCATATCATTATAATTGTATACACTATTGTAATAAAAAGGTGTAAATTCTCTGGGTTTAGTTGAATTCTTCTGCAACCGTTGAGTTGATTACCCTTCTAGCAAAGCGATTAACAGCAATGATGTAATTTGAAAAAGTAAGCTTAATATTAAAGATGTTTACCATTACTGTAATATAAAAACAATCTAAAACATTGATGCATTATTATTAATAATAACTAGCATTTTTTTGACCTCGTATTTTTATTAACAATATAGTTCGATTAAAATTTCTTGATTGTCCATGCGGAGGCGATTCCGCTTTATTTATCCATGGCACATGCATTTTGTTTCTTAATATGCAGGCCTTTGTTTCTTTAATGTTTGCATTATTTAGGTATTTTATTTTAATTTTATTTACTGTTTTGTTTTGTAAGTGTTGTAAACCTTTTTTCTTCTAAAGTGTAGGAACTCAGAAGCGAAGACCAGGAGACGTTGGTATATCTTTCAACAGGATTCTTTATTGGGAAGTCGCTGTTGCATCGCTGTAGAGCATTTCATCCAAGTCTAACTAAGCCAAATGTTCCCTTGCAATTTATACATTTAGAGGGGGAGGAGTTTACATTGGGATGGAGTCACTCTGAAACAAAGCATGCAAATGAAGTAGGAACACACCCTACTCTGAGGGCATTACCAATCCAATTGAATCAGCATAACTATTCAAATGCTGATAGTGGCAAGGAACTCTGATTCCTAAGAGCCATCCCAGAGCCATTAAAGACAAAAGGTGAAAGTCTCCCAAACAGCTAATCTAATCAACCTAACGATTCAACATCTAGGCTGAAAGGAGAGAAAAACAGGACTATCAGGAAAGGAGACTCAATAATCATCTAAAATCCGTCTACTAAACTTTATCAGTTTTATACCATTGGAGTGGAAACCTAAAATTAAACATTTGACAAATTTGTATTCCTTCAATTCCCCCTTTGGGAGTTCTAAATAACTCCCACAATATATACAAATTTAAACAATTAAAAATTAATTCTTGCAACTTGTGATCGTTACAGGCACATAAGGCATGTTCTGTGTTCGTTTTTCTGTAATTGCATGTTGACACAGAAACAAAACATGCAATTAGGGTCCGTGAGTCTTTTCTGGTTGGAACTGTGATTTTCTCGTAATCAATCAAGTTTCTGAACCATTAAGAATTATCTTCAGTCATCTTGGTGTAATTTTGCTGAAAGATCCAGAATGTCTTGTTGGACCACCATGTTTGTGCACAAGTGAGTCCTGGAATGCAGCCATCTTCGGATGTGACATGCAAACGTTCTTTCCAGCAAACAAGGCGTTTTTGACATACTCATCAGCTCTAAGAATATGTTGTTTCTGGAGTCTGGACTTTGTGCGATCTTCATGATGTGTAGTAGTAGGACAATCTTGATCATGTCGATGGAAGACTGAAGGTTTCGTAGTCTCTGCGTTGTGTATTTTTTTTCTTTTCTTTATCCTTTTGTGATAGTTCGCTCGGCAGAAGGTCTAGTTGCTTTCTTGAGTTTGTGGCTTCATACGTAGATGAGGAGGTCAGTGCGTATGGGTGTCGGGTCAGCAAGTGGTACCTGCACAGAGGAAGAGAGAAAACAAAAGACAGGAGCAGTATTTGTTCAAAAACTAGGGTTTTAAACTTTTTTTTCACGTCTGCTATTTTTTTTCCTTCTTTCCCTATTCTCTTAATTATTTTGACACCTAAATTGAACCAGTGAGGTGAGGAATGGACTAATGGATGGGGAGGCCTATGAGGGAGTCTTCACCGCAGGGTTGGCCCCCGACGCCTGTTGCATTCGGTTCTTCCCTGGGCTCCTCACTGGTCCGTGTCCTATCCATATCCCTGTAGGTGGGGGAACACATTTTATGTTTACAGCCTGACCTAAACTCATTATTGATGAAGGCAGGGACTGCTTCAGATTAGAAGGCAGACTGAGTAGGAGCTGAGCAATATTGTTAACTTCTCTCAAGTTCTTTTTGCTTTTCCTACATTCTTTTCTCCAATGTCCATGCTTACAACAGTAATAACAACTGCCCTCTCTCTTAGGACATTTACGTTTCTGTTGCTTCTCTGCGTTGACCTTAGAGGATGCTGCTGCAATTTTTACAGGCTTATAAGTTACTGATTGGAGAGCTATATCTGTTTCAAAGAAAGCTTGGAAATCAGGATAAGTTTTATCTGATTGTTGGTCTTCTGAGTCACATTTGGTTGAGACCTGGTTATGGCCCACCTTAGTGTACAATTGTTCGTTCTGTTCTTGTAGCTTAGCTATACACCTAGCTTGTTCTTGTGCAATGGATAAGCTAAATTCTCTCTGGCAACAGATAATGCCTTTCACATTGTTCTTGCGAATACATGCTCCTAGTACTTTTTTACACTCTTCAGTAGACCATACTTTTTCAGGGTGAATACCAAATTTCTTTGTCAAATTCAATCTGACTGACTCAGTCACTATGGAGTCCATGTGCTCTCCTAATAATGACTTAAACTCACTGTCTGTCCATAAAGGGGTAGCTAGCCCACCTTTCTCAGTTGATGGAATCAGTCTAGCGTTTTTTTCAGACATGTTGTGGATTTCTTTGATATCACACAATCAAACACACTAAAACTTCTCTGATCAACAGAGGGTACACTCAACACCAAATATTAGCTTGTGATGCTAATCTTCCCTGCCTGAACAGAGGTTACCCAATATTAACACGTAATGCTAATCTTCCCTGCCTGAAACGGAGGATAAAACACTTCCCTGGCAAAGCAGAGGCTCACAAACATTAACATGTAATGTTAATCTTCCCTGCCTGAAACAGAGGATACACTTTCATCTCTAAAAGAAAACTTTTAAAGGGTAACTTTAGTTAACCAAACTCTACAGCTGTCTGATAACTCTTCTCTGACGGCGCAGAGGGTAACACATTTGTACTGGTCTGCAGTGGTTCTTTGAATAGAGTGAAACTCACCAAATCGTTTGGTTGTATGGAAAGATTCCAGCTGGAACTTCAGTCAGAAATGTTCATTCTTTGTTAAGATCTTTGTTGAGGTCGAAGTTTCTGGAATTCAGTCAGAACTCACTCAGCTTTGTTGAGGTCGAAGTTGCTGGAACTCAGTCAGAACTCACTCAGCTTTGTTGAGGTCGAAGTTGCTGGAACTCAGTCAGAACTCACTCAGCTTTGTTGAGGTCGAAGTTGCTGGAACTCAGTCAGAACTCACTCAGCTTTGTTGATCTTTGTTGAAGTCCAGTTCTGGATTCTGGTGAGTATATCTATCCGGGTCACGGCACCATCTATTGTAAACCTTTTTTCTTCTAAAGTGTAGGAACGCAGAAGCGAAGACCAGGAGACGTTGGGATACCTTTCAACAGGATTCTTTATTGGGAAGTCGCTGTTGCATCGCTGTAGAGCATTTCATCCAAGTCTCACTAAGCCAAATGTTCCCTTGCAATTTATACATTTAGAGGGGGAGGAGTTTACATTGGGATGGAGTCACTCTGAAACAAAGCATGCAAATGAAGTAGAAACACACCCTACTCTGAGGGCATTACCAATCCAATTGAATCAGCATAACGATTCAAATGCTGATAGTGGCCAGGAACTCTGGTTCCTAAGAGCCATCCCAGAGCCATTAAAGACAAAAGGTGAAAGTCTCCCAAACAGCTAATCTAATCAACCTAACAATTCAACATCTAGGCTGAAAGGAGAGAAAAACCGGACTATAAGGAAAGGAGACTCAATCATCTAAAATCCGTCTACTAAACTTTATCAGTTTTATACCATTGGAGTGGAAACCTAAAATTAAACATTTGACAAATTTGTATTCCTTCATTAGACAATAGATTTTTTTGGTAACTCTTTACAATGAGGGCTCATTTGTTAATGCATTAACTAACATGAACTAACAGAGCAATAGCCTTTGTTAATGTTAGTTAATAAAATATTTTGTATTGTTACAATAACAATATTGTCATTGTCACATGTAATTTTATTGCCACTGTCAGTTCACACAGTGCATTAACTATATGTTAACAGATACAACTTTGGATCTTAATGTCTTATAAAATGTTGAGGTTAACATTAATAAATGCTGTAGAAGTATTGTTCATTAATTGTTGGTTCATGTTAACTAATGCTAATAAAATGAAACCTTATAAAGGTGTTACCAGTTTTTAATAAAGAAAGTTGGCCATAGGATTGTAAAATAAATTTGAACAGTTAAGGAATATTACACTGGTTCAAACTAGGCTAGGCTACTGTACTGCATAGGCTTTGTTTGATTTATGTTGAATTGTTTGGGACATGACTTTTAATCGTGAGCCTTTTGTTTACAGGCTATCAAAGTATATACAAATTTGAATTTAGATTTATCGGCCAATAGGCTATATCTGTTATCGGCTTTCAAATGTAAAGAATTATCGGTATCGCCCAAAATGTTCAAATCGGTGCATCCCTTATGTAAATCACATCAAATGTAAAAGCAACATGATAATCAGTTAGAGGAGTTGAATTGATTCTAAACAGTTGTTTGATCATAACACTTAAACTGTATAATTGAGAGTGATTGTAAGTGTGATGAGCATCTGATAAATGAGCAACAGCGACCACAATTCACACCTTCAGTCAGTGAAGGTGTCTATAATTCAATGTTAGGCTGCATAGATTAGGTCAGCCGGAACTGGGAACACTTCCCTTAAATCCTGATGTACTTGTTACATCATCATAAGAAGAATGGCATCTATGCTAATTTTAGTGTCTTTGTTTATCCCGAAGTTTTCCCGCAGCCTACCGGATCCAGGCCGGATCCAGATCTGACTAGGAGCTTTGCCTGGACCCTATGACAACGCAGTGCTGAAGTGCCAACTAGCCTCTCCCTATGGAGGATCCCTTTCCCACTCTACAGATAAAACGTTGTGATTCCGGTTCGCGTACCCACCCCGAGGTGATAAAATAAAACAAAATTCTGTATCAAATTACAGTTAATGTAAATCCAGCCTCTAGTTCATAAACGCCAGAGGAGAACTGGCCCCCGACTGAGGCTTGGTTCTCCCAAGGTTTTTTTTTTCTCTCCATTAGGTCACCTGATGGAGTTTTAGGACACCAGTAGGTCACTTGGAGTTTTTCGGTTCCTTGCCACTGTTGCCTTTGGCTTGCTCAGTTGGGGATATTCAAATGAATTAACCAAGCATTAATACCATTGATCAGCCCTACCAAACGTGGATGTTTTTTCCACTAAGAAACAAACATTGTTATGTTATTTGATTGATACTGTGAAGCTGCTTTGATGCAATTTATATTGTGAAAAGCGCTACATAAATACACTACACTTGACTTGAAGCCGCTCCTACAGCCATTCGTGTGAGTTTAAATGCTGGAGAATATTTCCATCTTACCACAGGCTAAGAAGCAAGCAGGAGGAATTATTCCAGGAGAAACTACTGACACACTTTTTGTAAAGATGAAGTTTGAGGAAGAACCCTGCAGAATAAAAGATGAAGATACAAAAAAAAAGGCAGGTCCTGGTGTTTCGCGTGCGTTCGGCCAATCAGCTTACACTAATGTCACGGATAGTTCCTATAGTGCTGGTTTAGACCCTACTCTAAAGTAGGAGTTAATTTAGTTAATCAAAACAGTTCCTTGAACTAAAATAGTTTGTAGTTCCTGCGGTGCATACACGGCAAAATCCGGGTACTTTCGCCAATAGTTCTAGGAACTATGAAAAGGTTCCTCCGGTGCGAAAGCATATGCCCCTTTATTTTACATTTGACCCCCTGCCCCTGAGGAACTCTCAGCACGTCCCTGAGTAAAGATATCGTTAAAATAGTCCATGTGACTCCAGTGGTTCAACCTTAATGTTATGAAGCGACGCAAATACTTTTTGTCACATCATTCTCCTATGCTATACACGTAGTGTAAACAGCACAGTGCTTCCTGGTTCAACGTCAGAACACCGGCACATTATTGGCTAGCTCCTGTGTCAGCATTAAATGCGGATGTCGTGGTGCTCGTGTGACCAGCGTCAGTCAATAATGATCTGGCGTTCAACCCGGAAGCGCACTGTTTACAGATAGAGCCAGTACTTTATTAGAACCATAGATATTTATGGTTAGAACGTCTCTCAGAGAACAAGCCTGGCGCTCATGTTCATTCTTTTGAGCAGGGTGGTGTATCTGTTAAAGGTTGAAGAGCTGAAACAGCCGTGGTGCCGCGAGTGAGCGGTGCTTTACAACAGGTTACTTTACTCAAAAAAAAAAAAAAAATCTTAGACAAGATGTCCAAAATTATTGCTTGCTCCATCAGTATGGTTTATGTAAACTGAGCCAAAACCTGTTTGTGGGTAATATTTGGGTGATTGGGACAACACATCTTATTGATTTCAGTTAGTGTCGTCAAGTTAGTTCATACTTTGATATAATTTCATATGCAAAATTGCGTTGTCTGTTCCTCATGACTCACTGTACATTAAACTTTATTGCTCAATAAATCAGTCAACAATCCATACATTACATTGAATTATATTCCCCAAATTTCATTGAACACATTTAATTCTCTTCCCCCAAATTTCACTGAACACATTTAATTATATTCCCCCAACTCTCACTGAACACATGTAATTGAGGTAAAAATAATTAAACTCCAAAAGTAACTGAAAAATTTTCACTGAAGTAAAAGTAAAAAAAAAAAAAAAAGAAGCTTCATTAAAGTATGTACTTTTTTTTTTTTCATTTGGGTGAACTGTCCCTCATCTCAGACCAAAAACAGACAGTCCTATTAGGTAATGTCAAGTCACCTTCATTTATATAGTGCTTTAACAAAACAGATTTTTTCAAAGCAGCTTTACAGTGATAATAGGAAATTAATGGAATAGAGATTGTTTTGGCTTTAGAGCAGCTCTAGAATAATGTTATTGTCCAGCTGAAGTTAGTTTTTTTAAATTATTGATTCACTTCCATTGCAAAGTACATTAGTTATTAAATTAACTTAGTTAAATTAACTAACTTATTAACTTAGAGGCCGCTTACATGACACCGTTTTAACCGAAAAAGAAAACTTTTAATGTGTTCTGGCCGTTCATTTGCATGACAACAGTGCCTGGTGGCTCGAGAACGCAAACTTTGAATTGGCTTCCAAGATGCAGATTTTTTAAAACTTTGAAAACGTTATCTCTGTGTAAACTTCAAAAACATGAATCTGTTGAAATGGTGATAGCATGCACATGCATATTACTATATTATATTACTATAGTATTATGCAGACACAACAGAGTCTGAAGTACTGTAGCTGATACAAAGATGTTATAATGGACTATTTTACATACAGAGATGAAGGATCGGATGATGGAGAAGTTACTGAAGAGGAGGATTCCGATGAAGGTTGGACAGTCATGCTATTGTCGTGCGCTGTCTTTACTATTCTAAGTCATGTTAGTCATGCTATCTAAACATTCAAGGGGTGATCAAAAGTTCATGACTATGCCCATGATAAACAACGGAAAACTTGACGACAGTTACTTAGCCTACTAAGTTGCTGAGTTACTCACTACTTGCCCACTACTCACTACTTGCTAAGTTGTTCATAGGAGAGAAGCATGGATGGGACATAACCTAGTCTAGTTATTATTATTCTAAGTTTGTTGTTATATGCTTACAAGTTTTTACAGGTCTTAGGCATACTGTCCAGTTGAAATAACCAACTTTGGTGATGAATTGTTAGGGTTGAGGTATTAGGAGTGCGTCTAGTTTAGCCATTTTTAAAAAACATTTAATATAGTCTAACAGTTATTAATTCTTCCTTTCTAATTTCGGATGATGACCATCCCATTATTGAAGATGTAGCATAGGTACTACAACCTATACCAGCTGCAGTTCAAGGTGAAGATGGAGATGTCCAAGAGTTTGAATGTACTTGCAAGAAAGAAATTAGAGTACTGTTTCCTGTAGCGTTTCGCTACTAAAAAGGTAAACCGACGGATTCTTCCTCCTAAGGCTTTACTAAAGAACTGAAGGGTTACTGTTATGGCCGTAACCCACGCTGTACAACATGAAGGGGGAGATATAACGTGCTGTCTCTGCTGTTAAACTCACTCTCTTCCTGCTTCCAGCTCTCACTTGCTCTAGTCACTTGACGCCGTTAAAACCCCGCCCCATAAATAACCAGGGACTAACAGATAGAGCCACTTATGATTCGATTAACACTGTCGAACAACATAACACTAACTAGTCTTCCATTTATATTGACATTACACTGCCACCCAGCGTTTGTTGTAGTCCTTAAAAGCAATTTCTTTATATGAAATTCTCCCATTGCTTGAATTTAGCGCTGTAACTTTGCAGATGTTTTTTATGCTTAACAGCAACATTACACACTAATTTAGAAAAGTGGAATCAATTCAACTACCCTTTTATTACTTTCTGTCTGCAATGATCTCTTCCTTTTCATATTCTGATTGTAGCCGTGTTTTTAACAGCGTTGCATAAGCCATGAATCCAGAGGAATTTACTCAGGAATCAACAGTCCTGTCAGGCGCTGTGCAGGATGCAGAAGACGAGGAGAACTCAATTTAGATGGTTTATTTACACATTTAGCTTACAGAGATGAAGGGAAACATTCCAGGACTTCAGTTCACACAACTAAACAAAGACGACAACCGACCAAGACAAACTGAACTGAAACAAACTAAATACAGAGACTGATGAAGAATAACGAGGTGAAGACAGGTGAAACAGATGATGATTAACAAGACACAGGTGACAACGATGATGACGGGCAGGTGTGTAAACATGAGGGATGCTGGGAAGTGTAGTGCAGAGACAAAGACAGACGAGGGCAGGCGATGACTGTGACAAGTCCGATGTTGCCCGTGTTCATTTTTTGATTTACGTTTCTCACCAAATTTCTTTACTCTCTTAAGCACTCTAAGACTGAACCTCAAGGCTCTGGTATAACATTTAACAATTTCTTAAATTAGCATAAATTCTGTCCCATCTCATCTATGATTAAATTCCTAAAAATTCATCCTAGATTCTCAAGATCACTCCCCGCTATTTATCCTACTAACGGAGCACCTTGTCTGAGAGATAAGATGGCCAGTGGCCCCGCATGTAAGAAAACAAAAGATGGCCTGTGGTCCACGTGAAAGATATCAAAGATGGGCTGTGATCCATGTGAAACAATTCAAAAGATGGCCTGTGGTCCATGTGTAACAATTCAAAAGATGGCCTTTGGTCCATGTGTAAGAAATCAAAAGATGGCCTGTGGTCCATGTGAAAGAAATCAAAAGATGGCCTGTGATCCATGTGAAACAATTCAAAAGATGGCCTGTGGTCCATGTGAAACAATTCAAAAGATGGCCTGTGGTCCATGTGAAAGAATTTGAAAGATGGCCTGTGGTCCATGTGAAACAATTCAAAAGATGGCCTGTGGTCCATGTGAAACAATTCAAAAGATGGCCTGTGGTCCATGTGAAACAATTCAAAAGATGGCATGTGGTCCATGTGAAACAATAAAAAAATCTTTTTAAAAAGATATTTGTTCTAATATATTTTTCTCTATATGTTTAGGAACTGCAGGATTCATGACTAGAGAGTATACTTCCTCTACTGGTCTTTGGGGGTGGGCCCCGTCCTGGTGGATTTATTCCTCCACGTAATTTTGCCTTCCTCTTCAGGCAGGATATGCAGATTGGGTACCCTCGGAATGCGAGCTATAGACGGGGCCTACGCCAAAGAACAAGCATAAGATGTGTGCTGTGTACTGGGTAATTGCCAATATGCCAGCAAAATATAGAGCATCACTCAACTCTATCCAACTTACTCTTATATGCAACACAACCACTGTAAAAGAATGTGGTTATGCTAAAGTGCTGGACCCACTTATACATGATCTGATGTCACTAGAAAAAGATGGTGTTTACATAGAGGCCTTAGGTGCAAGTGTGAAAGGAACTGTTTTGTATGTAGCTGCTGACAACCTAGGTGCTCATGCACTGGCAGGATTCTACGAGAGCTTCTCTTTTGATAAGTTCTGAAGATTCTGCATGGCAAGTAGAAATGACACTCGGGTGATGGAAGACCCAGAACTGGGTAGAACATACTGTGTGAAAAAAGAGTGCCATTTGACTGCAGAACTGGAGCACTGTCATGTTGTTAAAGGTTACCCTCCTGACCCCATGCATGATCTTCTGGAGGACATAGTCCCTGTAGAGTGTCTTTGTGCCTTTCAGATCTGATTTCCAAGGGATATTTTAATCTAGAAACACTAAATCAGGCTATCAGGTCCTTTACATACACCTTTACTGACAAAACTGACCAGCCACAGCGTATTACAAAAGGCTTCTCCACAAAAGGCACAATCGGGTGAAATGCGCATGCGAACTGGTGCCTAATTAGGGTCCTTCCATTTCTTGTTGGTCAGTATGTTCCTCTGGAGGAAAAGGCATGGGAAGTTCTCATGCTTATCAAAGAAATTGTGGAGTTAGTAGTTTCCCTAAGGTTTACTGAAGAGACACTCTACTTCCTGGAGTGCAAGTTAGCAGAACACAGAGAACTGCTGCAGTCTACGTTCCCAGAGTTAAGATTACGACCAAAACACCACTACATTGAACATTACCCTCAACTTATAAAGGCATTTGGTCTACTGTGTGATGTCTGGACTATGCGCTTTGAGGGCAAGCACACATTTTTCAAAAAGGTTATCCGTGACGCTCAGAACTACAGGAATGCTTGCTGTGCCTTCCTTACACTTGCTGTGAAACACCAGAAAGCAGTCAGCTATCATTTGGACTCGAGCTCATTTTTCAAACCTTCAGTCGAGATGGAGAAGGTCACTACAGTCTCGGTATCATCTTTCCCTGATAACGTCCAGATGGTACTCAGTCGGAAAAACCACAAGCCAGCAGCAGTTCTTGTAGCATCATCCATATGTCTAGATGGAGTTACATACAAGGCAGATATGGTAGTCTCTGCTGGATCCTGCTCAGGTCTCACTGAGTTTAGGCAGATCACACAGATTGTTGCAGCTCATACTGAAATCATGTTTGTGTGCAGAGTAATGCGCCTTAGATCGTATGAAGTTTGCTACTCTGATGTAACCCCACCCCTGTGTGTGGTTCCGCTGTCAGAACTTAACAATGTTTTCCCCCTTTCAACATACAGAATAGGTGGGAAACTAATGGTGACTCTCAAACGTTATATTCTGTGCTGAACAATCTCTCTCTTTCTCCCCAAATGGCGGTGCAACAGAGAATGGTTGTGAGAGTCACCTTCACTGAAGCAGACATAAGGAAGGTGGAACTGACGACAAAGCCTGATACAGTTGACCTTTTAATTGGCTCCCTTAAAGATGTTCTTCAAATAAACTATGACTTAAGCTTACAGTTTAAAGCTCCCAACTTCGACAACAAACTGTGCAATCTAACAGAGATATCAGAGCTGCCTGTGCGACCTACCCTTAAATTCATTCCAGTGCTTTCTCTTGTGGAGGTGCCTGTCCCACGGTCAACATCAAGTGAAGAACTAAGCGACACACTCAGCCAGGCAGACATGGCCATCTTCTCCAACTCCTCTGAGGAAAGACAATGCCAGGGGCCAGAGATATTTGATATGTATATACCGAAATTCTCTGTCGATGTGGAATATTGACTGCATCAAGCAAACCTGCTCCATCTCAGGAATGGAACACACCTAATTCCGTCAAAGGAGCTCAAACACCGCATCTTTGAGAGGCTGCCAGAGACCATATATGCCTTGAAAGCATATCCTTACAGCTGTTGCCTCAGCACTCGTGTCTCAAAGAGCAAGGATCAGTGTCCGGCTGGTGCGGTTGGAAAAACAGCTTGAAATTCAAGATGGGGAATTACCGAACAAAAATGCGTCAGCGGGGTCACCGTGATGTCACCGGTAACTGCGGTAAACATGGAAAGCACTCTCCTTGTGGAGACCCAACTAACAAGAGAATCAAGAAGCCAAAGAGAGGAGAAGTGTATTACCTCCCCTCCCTTGCTCCCCCTTTTCTCTACCTCCCCTCCTCTCTCCCTACCATACATAATATTTTAAGATGTGCATGTTTTAATAGTTTCTTTTTTGTTGTTGTTGTTTGAAAAAAAAACTTCTCTGTAGGAAGCATACTCTAAAATTGTGACCTGTGTTCACTAGTGATGAAACGGTACACAGAAGTCACGGTTCGGTTCATACCTCGGTTCAGACATCACAGTTCGGTTCTGTACAATGGAGGGAGCTAAACAAAAATACAGAAGGCAATTTTTTTTTAAATTGTGCATGTCTCAGGCTGTACAACCTAGTGTCATACAGTCTCTCCCCTGAACTAGCTGCAACAGCCTTACCAAATTTGAAGAGGTGCAGTACAATATTGTAATGATTGGAGGTAAAGAGGAGGAGATTTTTTTTTATTTCCATGCCATCACTGAGGAAACTACACACTAGAAGCCTATTAGGCCATGGCTTTGTTTCTTTTGTTGCTGAAAAAAAGACAAGTTCAATAAAAATAATTGGATCAGTGTAATGTTGCCGTTGTATGCATGTTTTTTACACGGCTCTATTGATTGAAAGACATATTTTGAGTTTCAGGAACTAAAAGTTAAATTGGGTAAGTTAGAATATACAATTTAGTTGAATTGGTAATGGAGTAATGCTTACTTAAGCTGAGTTGAATAAATGAGTGGGGAATGATTGTTTAAACTAAGTATCTTCAGTTAGTTATTAGTACATTCAACTTAAATGTTCTATTCCATTCCATTATGGACTTAAGTACATTGAACGTAATCCACTTCACTTATTCACTTAAAAATGTTAAGGCAACGGGTTACCTTGGTTTTTTTAAGTAGATTCTACAAATCCGGGCTTACAGTTTGCAGGAAAAACCTAGCCCTAACCACTGAATGTATTTGTTTGTAAAACTTCAGGTCAGAATCCAAAAATTTTGACATAAGAATGATTTTTTGACTGAAAATTCCCTAAGGAAAACATCATCATCATCATCATTGGCAGTCCGTTGTGTATCGACGATGACTGTCTGGATTGGAGGCTATTGTAGGCAGGCTCTTGTTTGGGCTAGAAGGCCTGCTCTCGATCTACAGCAGCGATGGCATTTGCTACAGACAAAGTCTTTTGCTGCAATGGAATAGTGCCACCTCTCATGGGCTTTCTCGTAGTCTTTCTGACGCTTTTTCTCAATAGCTGCGACAGCTGTTTTCAATCCATGCTGCCATTTCTCACGCTGCAGGGCCCGTTCCTCCCAGATTTCCGGGGAGATCCCGGTGTTCCTCTGGGTATCATCTGCATAGATGTGATAGGAGATCTTATGATGCTCAAAGATCGAGCGCAGTGGAAGCATGTAAAGAGAAAATAGAACGGGACCCAGGATCGAACCCTGTGGCTCCCCGTTTCTGTGCATAAACCAGCTTCTTTATTCCTGAATTACAAGGGTACATTATTATACAGGTCCTTCTTAAAAAATTTGAATATTGTGAAAAAGTTCATTATTTTCCATAATATAATGATAAAAATTTAACTTTCATATATTTTAGATTCATTGCACACCAACCGATATATATCAGGTGTTTTATTGTTTTAATACTGATGATTTTGGCATACAGCTCATGAAAACCCCAAATTCCTGTCTCAAAAAATTAGCATATCATGAAAAGGTTCTCTAAACAAACTATTAACCTAATCATCTGAATCAACTAATTAACTCTCAACACCTGCAAAAGATTCCTGAGGCTTTTAAAAACTCCCAGCCTGTTTCATTACTCAAAACTGCAATCATGGGTAAGACTGCCGACCTGACTGCTGTCCAGAAAACCATCATTGACACCTTCAAGCAAGAGGGTAAGACACAGAAAGAAATTTCTGAACAAATAGGCTGTTCCCAGAGTGCTGTATCAAGGCACCTCAGTGGGAAGTCTGTGGGAAGGAATAAGTTTGGCAAAAAACGCTGCACAACGAGAAGAGGTGACCGCACCCTGAGGAAGATTGTGGAGAAGGACCGATTCCAGACCTTGGGGGACCTGCGGAAGTAGTGGACTGAGTCTGGAGTAGAAACATCCAGAGCCACCGTGCACAGGCGTGTGCAGGAAATGGCATACAGGTGTCGCATCCCCCAGGTCAAGCCACTTTTGAACCAGAAACAGCGGCAGAAGCGCCTGACTGACCTGGGCTACAGAGAAGCAGCACTGGACTGTTGCTCAGTGGTTGCATGTCATTCGGAAATCAAGGTACCAGAGTCTGGAGGAAGACTGGGGAGAAGGATATGCCAAAATGCCTGAAGTCCAGTGTCAAGTACCCACAGTCAGTGATGGTCTGTGGTGCGATGTCAGCTGCTGGTGTTGCTCCACTGTGTTTTATCAAGGGCAGGGTCAATGCAGCTAGCTATCAGGAGATTTTGGAGCACTTCATGCTTCCACCTGCTGAAAAGCTTTATGGAGATGAAGATTTCATTTTTCAGCACGACCTGGCACCTGCTCACAGTGCCAAAACCACTGGTAAATGGTTTACTGACCATGGTATTACTGTGCTCAATTGGCCTGCCAACTCTCCTGACCTGAACCCCATAGAGAATCTGTGGGATATTGTGAAGAGAAAGTTGAGAGACGCAAGACCCAACACTTCGGATGAGCTTAAGGCCGCTATCGAAGCATCCTGGGCCTCCATAACACCTCAGCAGTGCCACAGGCTGATTGCCTCCATGCCACGCCACATTGAAGCAGTCATTTCTGCAAAAGGATTCCCGACCAAGTACTGAATGCATAACTAAACATAATTATTTGAAGGTTGACTTTTTTTTGTATTAAAAACACTTCTTTTATTGGTCAGATGAAATATGCTAATTTTTTAAAACAGGAATTTGGGGTTTTCATGAGCTGTATGCCAAAATCATCAGTATTAAAACAATAAAACACCTGAAATACTTCAGTTGGTGTGCAATGAATCTAAAATATATGAAAGGAAAATTTGTATCATTACATTATGGAAAATAATGACCTTTATCACAATATGCTAATTTGTTTAGAAAGACCTGTACTGTAAGACAACTTCAGATAATGCTCACACTAAAGGCTCATTTCCTAACAGTTAGGGTTGGGAATCGAGAACCAGGTATCAAGTATAAATGAGAATAGACCCTTTTCACAGACAGTGATGATGCGTTTTAACAGTCATCAATACCATAAATCCTGCAATGTTTTTCATATTTATTTGAAAAAAAAACATATGTACATTTATAACACTATACTTAGTATTATATTACATTTGCATCAAATTACAAAAAAATAGTTAACTCTACTGTGAGGGTGTTTCTAATACAGAGGCTATGGGAGTGGCATTAAAAATTACATCATTCTCTCTTCTGACTGCCGTTATCAATCGCTCTATTTTTATCCTGTTTTTGAAAGTTAATAAAACACTTGTTTTATTAACAAGTTTATCCAAAGACACTGTTTCTGTCAGGACCACTATCGTTAAATACGATTGACAATTAGCAAACAGTTTGGATTGGCGGTATGGTTCCGTTCTGGGCGAGAACTCCCTGCGCATCCATGCCGCCTAGCATGGATAAGAGCAGGGAGAGCAGCAATAACCCCCCTTGGGGTAAACAGAACAGAACCAACATGAATGTTTTGCAGATATCATTATTTCAAGATTTAAAGTACAATAATTTTGGGATCAGGGTAATTCTAGGGGAATCAGAATGTCAAATCCTGACTGACGAGAGGAGTAGGTGGGGATGGAGGAAGGTAATTAGCTCCTGAGAAACGCGATTGCTGCTGATAATACTAAAGGAGCTTATATATGTATATAGTGATAGGCATCGTATTCCTATAGTTTCTTGACTCTCTGTGGTCACAAAAAAATCCCAGGATGTCTTTGGAAAGAGTAGGGGTATAACTCTCTGTCCATCAATGCCTCCTAATCATCCCCATATATATATATATATATATATATATATATATATATATATATATATATATATATATATATATATATATATATATTAATTAGCTTCATCCCTCTGTCTCCTCTCCACCTGTTAGGTGGTGTGTGGTGGGCGTTCTGGCGCAATATGGCTGCCGTCGCATCATCCAGGTGGATGCTGCACATTGGTGGTGGTTGAGGACATTCCCCCCTTCTATGTAAAGTGCTTTGAGTGCTGAGAAAAGCGCTATATAAATGTAATGAATTAATGAATTAATTATAGGTAGACGTGGATCAGCTGAGAGTCAGCTGATACGGGCTTGACTAACGTAACCTGTCAGAACTAACGCTATGCTTGATTGTGGAGTATTTCTTTTGCTATTTGAGCAAATGGAAACACAAAAAATATATGTAATGTATTCTCTCATTCACCGCTATAGATTTTTACCCAACTATGACGACTTCCACTTCTGAGAAAGCCGGAAATGTGAAAAGGATCCATCGAATCCTTCAATCTAATGAAATATTATGCATCTGACCATGATTCCTTCCATCAATGATGGCATTTTTTTTGGAATGGGCATTGATATGGGCAATTGGTCGGTTTGAAAGTAGAATTCAAATTTTTACCTTATTCTAATATGCCATTATGGCCATCATAGTAACACATACATTATAACATTGTAGGTTCATGTGTTGATACTGAAAATCTGTGTAGACTACCTTCTCTACTGAAAGGCTTTGATTTGGGAATTGATCGAGAACCGATAAAGCAGGAATCAACAATGCCATCAATATTGTTAAAATCCAATCAATTCACACAATAAGTATCAACAGGCTGTGTTCTACTGCCCAATAGACCAAGCTTTTGCCACATGCCATGGATCAAACTGATGTATGATGTTAGGATACTCTTCTCTCATCAATTTTCTGATGGATGGATGTCTATCCGTTGTAACCACTTTGATGTCAATGCCTTCATCCAAGAGCCTCTTCAGCCCTTTCATGAAGCCCATTGGTTCCATAGCAATGGGACCTGTGGCCTGGGACACCAAGGGGGAACAAGTTTACAGATTATGACATTTTAGGGAAAAAAAATGTAGTCAATTTATTCTAGTGTTGTGACCATTTGTTTACCTGAACCAGATAAAAAAAAAACTATCTGATTGGAGGAGTCATCCATGAAGGAATAGGTTGTATATTTGCATGAATGACCTGGTTTGCCACTCCTCCCATCTCTGCAGAGCTGCACTCCCTGACCATCTAGCAGATTAGTCACGCTTTTATGATGTATACCTGCTTCTTGTATGCATCTTCAATCACCGGAATGAGGTAGCTTGCCTGTATGTTGTAGTATGTTGTTTTTTGGGGCAGCTGCAAATTCAAGAGCCCAGCCAAGTCAGTGATGTCTGTAAACATTGCACTAGTGAAGAGTGTGGCAGCTGCTGCTAGTAGGTTGTTTTCCGGCATGCCACGTGTGTTTGGACATGATTCCCAATGTCCAGTATGTCCATTGTTGCATTTCCAGCTCACGATAATTATGCTACCAATTGTAGTTATGGTCTGGTCTGCCTGGGAGATCAGAGCTCCACAAGTGGAGCATTTCTGGAAGAGCTCCATGAGTTTTGACTCATTCACAATCCACTTTCTCTCCTTCCATCCTGTGGGATGTTCAAAGCTGCTTAAAGTGCTTTGTAGTATTCCCTTGTCGTGAATGTGTGAGAAGGAAGGAGACCGGAGACGGCTGGCTGAGGCTCGTGGGTATTTTAATCAATAAACTCTGATTGCACTCGCGCCACATGCGCGTTTCAACATAAACATAACACTCTACTCAATAACTTGCTTCAATCGCGTTCTCGTGCTTCCGCGTTCCCCACGAGTCCTCAGCCCTCTCTCTCCAAACGCTGGATCCCGTCTGTCTTTTATACGGTCTCCCCACGCCAATTACTGCAACGAGACACAGGTGTTAGTCATTTTACACTTGACTCACTTACCGCCGCTCGTCTCTCCACTCTCTCTCTCGTCGCAGACCTCGCTGAACCACGCCTCCCCTGCCACATGCTTCCTGTGGAAGAGGTAGAGGGGCTTGTGAATGGAGTAAAACTGGCATCAGCAGGATCGGCAGCAGGCTCTGAACACATGCTGATTTCCAAGTCTGATGTTGAACTGATGTCTATTACAGGTAATGTGTGTGTTTCCTGATATTGACAATTCAACATTGAAATAATAAGTTTATCTTCCAGAATTGGTCATCTCACATAAAAACTATTTGAATAAACAATTATCTGACTGTTCTATGATTGCATTTCATAATGCTATAGATAAGTGTCAGCAGAATGATGAAAAAACTACTAATATTTTCATTATGGATTATAGATAGCAGACATATAACTTGGACACTCACATCAAAGATTAAACTTTTCCTTGGACTGGACACAGCCATAGACACTGGACGAAGATGCGGTGTCCTATAAATTATTGAGATTTGAAATTTAATTTTAACTTTCATTCATAACAGTACACAAAACATTGTGTCATGTGTCAATTGTGTCCATGTGGGTGCCAGGGCAGCAAATAGCTTTGTGCACGTCACTGTCTGTGCAGTACTAGGCAGCTGCAACAGTAACGTAATTTTGAACTCTGCTGGAAGTTCTTTTGCAGGTCTGGATTTCTGAGGGGTTGCCTGTGGTACACCAGCAAAAAGGCTAAAGGAATCCTCATGTTCAGGTAGATCCTGCTGTACATCATGCTCATCCTGATTGATAATTGACTGAAAAAAAGGTTATTCCATGGAGGCAATACCTTTGAGATGCAAGCTAAACAGCTTCAACAGCATAGTTAATATGATATTACATACAATTACATTTTGGGAAAAGGCTGCTTGCGAGGCTGATTCTGAAACCAGGGACAGAGCACAGATTCAATAGCTACTCCCCACTTCTAAGTCAATGTTGCGTATAATATAACATAACAGTGTAATAAATGTATTGGCTTAAAATGAATGGGCCTATAAAATGTGTGTAAATCAAGTCTTTGCTCTTAATTTGCTCTTAATAGCTCTAATACAAACCTACAAATGAAGTAAAAGAAACTCCCATAGAGAATTCAGAATGTGAGTTCTTTGTTGATGGTTCAGCTCAAGTCATTGAAGGTAACAGATGAGAATGTTATGCAGTAACGTCCACCACTGAAGTGGTAGCTTCAGGTCGTGTTCCAGATCATTTTTCAGTTCAAGCTGTAGAACTAGGTCGGCAATCACGCCGGCGTGATCTGCTCGCTTTTTTTCTTATCAGTGCCAAACAAACTCAAAATGCTCTGTTGATTTTGATCTCACACATCATTCAAAACTGTTAAATGTCAGTAGTTAATACCAGACACCTTCTGTCAAAATGATTGATTGACAGGTGGGCGTGGCTATCCTTTGATCTTGTCCCGCCCCTTCCGGTCCCTCCCCTTCCGGTTCCTCCCCTTCCTGTTACCTCTGACTTAGTTCCGTCCCTTCCTGTCCCGCCCCTTCCTGTTACCTTTGACCTAGTTCCACCCCTTCCGGTTCCTCCCCTTCCTGTTACCTTTAGCCTAGTTCCGCCCCATCCGGTTAAACTTTCTGTCAAAATGATGGATGGTGACCTTTGTTCCAGTTCCGCCCCTTTTGCAGTTAAAGTTTCTGTCAAAACGATGACAGTTAGTTTGGTCGTTTGAAGTTCATTTGATAAAGAAAAGGGAGGTATTGGCCTCTGATGTTAACATAAGCTTTTGATGTTACAGTTACAAAGTGATGTGACAGTTAGTTTGAGATGTATTGGCTTTAATGGTGACAGTTAGTTTGATCGTTTGAAATTGGTGTTTTGTCACCGCCCCCCTGCATTCCTGAGCAGCAGCATGTATAAATGGGTCAGCCGTGTTCTACAAAAACTAGAAAGAGAAACATGAGCTACACAAGCATGGACGGTTTATCCTCCCCCAAAACCCCAGAGGCGGGGTTGAGCAGCAAGATTTTGGAAAGTTTGCCTATGGCTCCGAGAAAGCCTTTCGGCCACATCCGTTTAACCAATTTTCTCCATGAAATTTCGGAATGGACTGAAGGTGAATACATGATGTCTAGTAACTGTGTATTTGGGTACAAATTTCACAAACCATCACGAGTTGTTATGCTCTACACCGTTGACGGTCCAGGAGAGTTCCAGCCTGGGGAAGATCCGTGTGTTGTATTTCCTGAAAAAGACTGGTCTCTATTTTACAAATTTGTCTGGAAGGATTTGAATGACGCCGGCGAAGAGCCTTTGTACACTTCAGAGTGGGATGGAGTAACTCCGAATGTCCGCTACCGTGTGGTAGGTGACCATACTAATAAGGAACCTAATGATTCTGTTTACATATTCTGCTGTAAAGACAAGACAAAGCTCAGCAGCACTCGGTCTGGGGTTATCCTGCCTAACGAGCATAACAATCTGTATGAAATGCAATTTTTGTTCAAGTGGTGCGATCTGGATATAATGAGTAATGTTTTTTCAACCATCAACAAAATGTTCAAATGGGCCGACATGCATGATGGGTACAAAAAAATCAAAGTACAGCTGTTCCAACCTGAGAGATGCGCAGCAGTTCATTTACCATGCCGTCCGCCCCCATTCGCTACAGCCATGCGAAAGCCCGCCTGTCAGACCCGCCTAAGCGTCGTTTTTTAAACCATGGTCCACGCCCACCTCTACTACAGCGCTCATAAATTCAGGCGATCTGACCCTCCCAACCATCATTTATAAACCATGGCTGAAGAAGGCAGTTCAGAACCGGTGCATGTCTGCAGCTGCGGCATCTCTTTCGGCAGCATTCTCGACCCTCCCAACGACAACGCAACCCCTCGTACTCTTACCGACGCCTGCGGACCATCGGACGTCCATGAAGACTGGGCCCTGGTCAAACCACTAAACGCCGCTTAGCCTTGACACCCTGCTTTGAAAAGGATTGGGTGCCGAGTGAACCATCGGACCTCGAAAACGACTGGCCTCTGACTGAAACTTTCAAACGCAGCTTTGACTGGGATTCGTGCATCGAGTACGACTGCGGTTGCAGTAAACCTTCATCACCACCACCACCACAACCATCCAGCGAAAACCTTGAAACTCACAACCCGACTTACCTCATCAATCCCCGCAAAGACTTGGAATCGCGCGACACACCTAAAATCATCCGCATCGTCTCTCTTGCTAAACCCGGTTTCGACGCTACAGACGGATGTTTCAGCGACATTGGATTCAAAATCATAAAAGCCGCGACCGTGGTTTTGCTACAGCATCTCATCGCCAACAAGCTGAAGGCCGACTGCGAGGGCTGTGAGATTGATCATCCCAGCCAGCTGCAACATTCCTGTCTGTTTGACCCTCCCAACTACTACTGTTTAAACCCCCTTTTCATTCCATCATCAGTGTCCTCCTGAACCGGTGTGGGTTAAAATCTCAACCCCACCGAATTCAAGGAAAAGTCGGGAGTATTCTGCACGAATTAAAAGACGAACCATTCATCACCGCTAAGCTAGAAGAAATCAGGGTGAGATTTCTGGAATAGCCCTGCAAGGAAATCATCAACGATGTCGTTGATCTCTGGCAAGGTCTTCCAATCGTGAATGGCGAGTGACCAGGTCAAGTCCAACATGGGTGCAGCCTGTAGCCTAAAGTGCTGTATGGAATTCATGTTTAAAGACCATTACAGAATCCAGATGACCGATCTAATGAGCAAGATTATTTTGGACGCATCCCACCCAGATACTCCGTGTTATGACGCTGTGCGTGAGGCAAATCTCAAGAAACATATGGTTCATATAAGAGGACTGTCTAATTCATGGGGTGATTTGACGGACAAATGTGTTAACGGTAACGATCTGCCATGTGATATGATAAAACAGGTTCTAGATATGATGTGTGAATCACAACGCCCGCTTCGGGTCACCAATGTGTTGTGTACTTGTACGTATGTGGCGGATGTTTGTACCAAACTGTTAAAGTTTTCAAAAGAATATGACTCTGATGATGACGTGGTCAAAATTGTCGACGTGATTAAAAACGTCGACAAAATTGTTGTAATGTATGTTGATTACATCCTAGATCGTAACATGATGGCCTGCCGCGATTTTCTCTTTTGGCTGGATTCAGCATAATATTATGTAACCTCATTATATCCATTCTTTACTATGTAGTCATTTTACTTAGACATTTTTTGTAACCTCATTATATCCATTCTTTTACTTTGTTTTTGTACTAAGATCATTATATTCAATTTACTTAGATTTTTGTCTGTTCTATTAATACCGTTATATTCAATGTACTTAGCGTCTGATTTATTATATGCATGCCTACTATCTTCTATTATAACCATTTTACTTAGTGTCTGATTTAAAATATGCATGTTTACTATCATCTATTATAACCATTTGACTTGTATCATATTCTACAACATTTTTTTAATAAAAGATTAAAACTGCTTGTATGTGTTATTCTTTTGCAACTGTTGAAACGGTAGCATGTCGGAGCTCATGAAAAAGGCTTATTATACACCCTCCAACCCCGGCTCTTTAGGGGGTAAAAAACGATTAAAAGACGCCGTCTTTAAAGATACCGGGGTCCGTCTAAGCGATAAACAGGTTTCAGAATGGCTGGCTGGCGAGGACGCTTACACATTACACAAAACAGCACCTATAATATACAAACGAAATAGAGTGGTGGTGTACGGGGTCGATACGCAGTTCCAGGTCGACATGACCCAATTTTCTGATCAGAATGACGGTAATAAATTTCTCTGAACTTGTATAGATGTATTCTCGAAGTATGCCTGGTCTCGCGTGCTGAAGAATAAGAGCGGAGCCGAGGTTACTAGAGCGTTCGAGTCTATACTCGAAGAGGGGCGTGTGCCGCAAAAATTACAGACGGATCAGGGGAAGGAATTTTTTAACAAACAATTTCAAGATGTTGTGAAAAAGCACGAAATTAATCATTTCGCTACCGCTACTGATTTGAAAGCCAGCGTCGTGGAGCGATTTAATAGAACCTTAAAAAGTCGTATGTGGAGATTTTTAACGGCCACAAAGTCCCGACGATACATAGATATTTTACAGGACATTATGCAGGGGTACAACACCAGTTATCACCGAAGTATCAAAATGAGACCCGTCGACGTCAGCAAAGACAATGAGGGTCAAGTGTTTCAAAACTTGTACGGTGATGTAAAGAAGATCGAGAAACCCGTATTTAATTTCAAAGTCGGAGACGTCGTCAGGATTTCTAAAGTGAGAGGTCCGTTCGCCAAAGTTTACGAGCAGAACTACACGTAAGAATTTTTCACCGTATCCTCGCGTATTCCGCGCCAACCTCCCGTTTACAGACTCACGGATTATGACGGTGAAGTCATCGATGGGTTTTTTTATGAAAAAGAACTGCAGAAAATAATTGTGAGTAAAAACAAATCTTTTAAGGTGGAAAAGATTTTAGGTCAGAAAAAACAAGGGAAATCTACGCTTGTTTTAGTGAAATGGCTAGGATGGCCTTCAAAATTTAACAGTTATATAGATAAAAAAAAACTCTGGTGGACTTCCAATCCCCTTAAAACGCGGCGACGTTAACGGATGAGATCATTCGAGCGGAGGACCGTCATGCTATTTGCCAAGGACGTTGACGTATTATATTCCGACAGACGCGTCCAGGATTATTCATCGGATACCTGCGGACAGCACTGTCTGTTTCTTCTATATCATTTAGCCAGAGGTTACGACTATAATCATGTGATGAAACTATACACCGATGATTATATCAAAAAAGATAAAATGGTCTCCCTCTTTGTGAAGAGATTAAGACCGTATGTTTGTAATGATAAAATGTTATCCTTAGTTCACTGTGTCCAGACATGTTTGACCTATAAATAAAAAGCTTAAAACCATTTATATTTTTTGTCGTCTTTTATTTCATCATAAGATACAATTCGTTAAAATTTCAACCATGCTGTTCGATTAATAACCGGTGACTTAAACACCGCGTCTTCGGACTCGGGTCGTGAATATCTTTGTGCTTTTTTAGGAGGTCTAACACGAGGTGTGTC
The DNA here is from genome assembly GCA_030578275.1 of Meda fulgida. NCBI lineage: Eukaryota > Metazoa > Chordata > Actinopteri > Cypriniformes > Leuciscidae > Meda > Meda fulgida. Next base: position 23,444,771 of record CM060636.1, read on the forward strand.
GGGTTTGCTCTTTAGAGAGTTAATCGTGCGTCTGACCTGCTGATTCGACACTGTAGAAAAAGGGATGTTTAATTAGGCAAAAGCCTGAAGAAACTCCATCCATCCTAGAGGTCTACGGTCATCGCAAACCTTTTGCGGGGCCGTCACATTTTTTAACAAATCGAGCATGTGAGAACCCTGTATGAGTTTACCCCTAAACACAAACTCGCCCGATTCGTTCCAGGCGCAGAGCCCTTTAGCTTTAGACATCTTGTCTAATATGTATTTGATGTTTTTCACGCTTCTCGAAGGCACATTCTTCAGAACTTCGTCCACCACTTCCACCCCACCCCACAATGTCTTCAACGACGGGCACAGCAGCAGCAGCAGCAGCAGCTGGTTGTTCATCTTTAGGTTCGGTATTGGGTAACGTAAGCGTTAAAACACTGTTCTCACGATCTCCTTGTCTAACGATGGTCAAAAACCTGGTCAGGGTATTTGAGTAAAGCTTGGCTTTTTCGTACGGATTCAAATCGGCGCGTTGTAAAATGTTTCTTATGGCATCATCCAAATCGTTTTCCACACTCTGTTGAATGCTCTAGCGAACATATTCACTCTTGATCTTATCCAGTTGATGGTGCGGAACTAAATACATCTTATCGGCGTACTCCATCCTAACGGTTGGCTATCAAGTTCGACAGAAATGGCAGAGCTATATTTAGGAGGGGTAGAAGAAACCCACCCTTTTGGTTGCAGACTCGTTTCTTGGCCGCAAGACCAATTTTTTTATCGGCCACAAATTTGATTTCCGTTTTTCTCCTTAGCAGTTTTTGGTACTGTTTTCGAGTGACCGCGATCGTGCCGTAGAGGATGTTAAGCGCCAATACACACAACGATAACGATGGTTCGACTGGACTTGCCCTGTACGAATAAATTTTGCACTATATAAATGGCGCTGAGATTGCGGTGGTGGACGTACCCTCTGCAGATCCCGGTTGGTGCTAGCTTGCTCCATCAAATCATCCACGATGAGAAGATCTGCTTTATGAACGGATAGTAAATCATCATCAATCAGACTCTCGGGTATTCCTTGTATAAATTTAATGTTAGAAAATTTCAGTACATCATCGTACAAAGGTTGCCAACAATCATACAACCATACAATGTTTTCAATTTTCTTTGAAATTATATTCAAACCTTTCTCCAAAAAAAGTTTTACAAAATAAGACTTTCCAGAATTGGACGGTCCGCTTATGACACAACTAAATGGATGTTGAAGTCTGAAATCAAAATCGGAAACATCCAACGATCCTCTGTGCATCATCTGATCAGTAGCCATAAGGAACTGTGGTGAAATCGGGCAAAAGCCTGCGTTTATTATACACCACCTTAAACTTTTTAATGACTGATTTGTTGTGTAATGTGAGAGTCTTTTTATTCCTCACTATGATTTCAGTGTGAGCCAGGATGTATTTGGTGCCATCGTGCGACGTTACATAACCGTCAACCAGACCAATCAGGGATTCCAAGCAGATAGCTCGGGAATTTTTCGCATTCAACGTGACCCCCTTAGCTTTCATGCACACTTTACCTTTGTACGTGCGATACCCGTAAGATTTCGGACCACTAGGGCAAAATTCTGTAATAAAGTCCTCGTCGTCTAGCTCACTCGTCAGCTCTCCCAAATGATCCCCTAGAGGGGGCTCCCAGTCTCCGGCCCTAGACAGAAAGACGACTGAATCTGTATCAGAGTACAAAAGTCGCTCGCCGAGTCTGTCCATCAATTCGTACAATTCCAGTCTGGCATGCGCCGTTGTAAACGCCCCTATAAACATGTTAACGTCGCGTGCCTTGCAGACATCGTCTTTGGCGGGTTTATGCTGGACGAGAGCTACGTCGTCTGAGACGAATGTGAAATACGTCAGCGTGTCGGTATTGCCAAAAACGATTCTGATGAAATCTTCGGGATCGTTCACCAGGATCGTTTGTGGCAGGTTCTGTCTTAACGATAATCTCCCCCAAAGCGAATTCAGAATTAGCTTCGTGATTGCCCTCTGGGCGGCGTTGTACTTGATCTTTTCAGGGTCGAGTTGAATCCCCTGTTTTTCAAAATACTCGCGAATGTAAGTCTCTTTCTCCGCGTCCGTGACGACGTTCAATGGGTACCCGGACGCTTGTTGTTTCAAACGCTAAAACGTTTTCACGTAACACGGCAAACAACGTGTCTGACCGTTGTGGAAAATGCCAAACCTCGTCTATCTTGACGACCACATAACCCTTCTCGACGGCTTTTAAAAGCTTGATGCTAACCCAGGTCCCCGAGAGAGATCTTTCCTGATCCGTGTGACTGCAGCTCGTGGTCTGGTTTTCCTCATGAGCGCAGGTTCTACATAACGGGAACATGAGTTTTCCTCCGCATCTGTAAGGGAGAACCCGCGTGCAGTAATTTGCGGGGAGGGAGCACGGTCGCTTTGATAAGTCCGTAATAATTTTCAATGGGTTCAAAATCTTTGAAAATGATTTGTGGATGTTCAATCGGATAGGTTTTCGTAGCCTGGCAAAAGGGGTAGAGACTGGTGAAATCGAGGTACTTTATTTTCTCACCATCGGTCACCCTGTGAAAGAGTTTATAAGCGTTAGTGCGCCCACCGAAGAGAGCGTCTCGGGATTTCAGTCTCTCTGGGGGAGAGTATTCGCTCATAAATTCTATCATAGAGGGGTCGGTCTTTTTCATGTTGCACCATTCGCATTCCCAAAGAACCTCGATTTGCAAACCGTTCACGTTCCGCAGAATTTCAACCTTATCGTCAAACTGTCTCCTGAGAACCCCATAAGGTACTCCTGATAAGGGGTGCGTCTGATGGGGTTCAAAGCGACAGCAGTGTCCATGATGGATACAACCAGCATATTCTAAGCCGTATCTAACCCCGCCCTGTTCGTAGTAACCGTCTAAAAAGTACTTAACGAAGGATACTTCGCCGTGGTTTACAGCGTGGTGTACATCGACGTTTCGAGTCTTTTTTAAATACTCGATCCATTCAATTGATCCGCTCGAATAGGTCTTGCTCTGTTGCACGTACGCTTTGTTATGCGTGAGAGCCAGCGTATTTTTCTGGAGATATTATGTTTTGAACACACCCTTAGCGCAACTTGCTATGGCCACGAATGAAAAACTTTGCTGTCCCGTCACACAATCCCGAATACTCCTGGATATGTACCAAGTTTGGGGCACAGCAGGGAGCCACTAGGGCCATCAGTTACCATGGTAAATAATCCCCCGGTCGGGGTCAATGCCAGGGAATATTAGCATTTCACACCTTTGGGACACAAGGCAGTGGCCTCCTTCCATTGGTCAGAGATCTTACAAAGGATTGGGTGCTGAATGCTTTCTCCCTCCTCTAAACCCCTCCTCTAAAACCCCACACTATTGGTCCAGTTTAAGGCCTCATTTGGGTTTATTGTTACTCATTATTAATATTTATTATCATTGGTGTTCATGGTTATAATGTCAAGACAATCAGATAGACAAAGTTGAGTTTGTTATTTTTATAATTTGTAAATGACACTGGGCACATGACATATGTATATATATATATATATATATATATATATATATATATATATATATATATATATATATACACACATTCAAAACTCTATAAATAAAAAAATATGTTAGCATAGAATACACTTTACTATATACAATATACAATACATAACCCCTTCTAATATGTTTGGTCAACTGTTGCAGTCTTCCAGATAGCTGCCTCTTCCTCTGTCTGGAGAACGCCAGTCCTGCTGCTCAGCAGCTGCAAAATGGGAGGGAAAAAAGAAATTAAACCACTGGAAATATCAAATGGGTTGGGATGGGAGCCTTTTAATCTTTTACTGAGATTTATATTTATTTATACTTACTCTTCTTTTTATTTGTTTTGTGCGAGCAATGATCCTGCTGTCCTCCATCTTCTCTTTGTTCTCATCTTGGGCCATCCTGTAACCCCTTCGAACAGAACAAAATATGTCTTGCAGGATGCTAGAGAGAGGGAGATAGTGAGCAGGGAGAATGTATTTATAACTAGTTATAGTCTTGGTATATTCTCTTGTGACTTACCTTCAACAACAGCAGGATCTACGTCTGGTACAGCCATGGAGACGCCATTAAAGAGATAGGTTGTGACCTCGAGGTTGTGGGGGAGGATAGACTGTGGAGCAGTAATTAAAGAAGGTTGATTAAAAATATAATTTAGAAGAAAGGACTGTTATGAAACAATAGTTTTAAAGATATACCTTGTCTGTGGGTCATATTTGTGTGTGTTATTTTCCCCATTGTGCAATCTGCGTACAGCTTCCTGTAAAAATCCAACATAGTATGAGAGCTCAGTTCAAATACATTAATAAATAAAGCACACAAAGTTAAGCGGACACCGCAAAATGTTTGTGACTTAAAAAAAAGAAAATAAATAAAATAACTTACCGCACACAGATTTATTCCCAGCTCTCTTTAATTTCTTCGAAGCAGGCTCCTCTCTTGCCTCTTTGAGCTCATCGATGTCCGCCTCCATCTTAACCAATCTCTTGTCCATCGTCTCCAGCTTTTCAAATAAACGCGCTTCAAACTTGCATTCACCAGTCGGTTTTCGTTCGGACTCTTAGTTTGAAAAGCCACGTTGTCCCGGCGTAAAGGAGTAACATCTCTACTCTGCTCTCCGTAAAACTCCAGCGTTCTTTTGCAAGCCATCTTCGCGTTGTAAATAGGATACGACATACCTTTACTAACCTGTATATTTGAGATATCTTTTGTTTTATACATACTGGTAACACCCATCCACAAACAAAATGTGCCGCCTCTAAAGTTTTCAGGTAATGCTATTGGTTACTTTCACTGACACACAAAACATAGACTGATTCCATTGGTTGGAACTGGATGACGTCATTGTATTTCATCCAATTGCACGCTTGGAAAGTAGAAATACGGAAATCAAGCACTGTAGCGAAATAAACACAGCAACCTCAGTCACTCCTCAGTTTATCAGAAACATCAAACTACCGGATCGATAAAGGGTTTAACAGTGTCTGCTCTGACGGAAATTTAAAAGAAGAACGGACCGGATTGCGAATCCCGATTTATTACAGAAGTGAATCGTAAAAAAAAAATCCGTTTGCTTTCAAGCCATGGAGGGAACAAGGAAACGGAAGAGACAGTTTTGTGGTCATTGTAACGATTTCGTTTCACATACGCTTTTTTATTCGCACAAGAAAACATATTTTTTAAATGGAGTTTGGATAAAAGGCGCTACCTACTCGGCGTGTTTCAGAAAGTTCGTTTATCACGCAACCAGAGGACAACGAACATGAACAACAACCGGAAAATCATGTGGACAACACTCTGCAAGATATGAATAGGTTGTTTTCAGTAATTATAATTATGCCCAGTTCATTTCTATTTGAAGTTTGAAAGCTATACTACCCAGCTGTAGTTTCAGTCATTATTTTACGCTGAACTAAGCCATGTGGAGGCGTAAATGCATATGGTAACCAAGCAACGTTAGCAGACTTGGGACCAGCTGACCACCTACCTCTTAACAAATCATGAATGCATACATGATAAATATATCCAAAGTAACATTACAAGTAATTATTTTTCACTAAAAATCTACTCAAGTAAAAGTACAAATATGTTGCATTAAAACTAAGTTACTTGTGGGATACCGCAAACGTTTGACCAAAGTTACTGGAGAACATTCTTTATTTGTTACATTTTGTGAGAAATATTGTGTAAAATGGCTTGTTTTTCTGTTATAGAGAACTTTGATTATGAAGATCTCAAGCTTCCCCTGGGTTCCAGTGACTCTTCAGATACTGCCAGTGCTCCACTGTTGCCGTCAACTGTTTTGTATGCAGCAAGGGGACAAACAGACTGATATACAAGACCAAGAACTGTACGAGGACTGCACTTTGCAAGGTAAGATTGTGCACCTGTCAATAGTCTCAAAGCCTGTAACTTATAACCTACCATAATTCTTTGGAGACTGTTACTGTGCTAAAGCACCCAGAGAAGTCTGTGCTACTTCTTTTGTATTTACAATAGTTTGAATGTATGATTACTCCTGTCCTCCTTAGTGATGATTTTGTTTGTGTGGTTTTCAGAGGTGTCAAAAGTATTCACATTCTTTACTCAAGTAAAAGTATAGAGGGTTTAGAAAAGACTTCGGTAGAAGTTGAAGTATCAACTCAAGCTTTTTTCTAAGTAAAAGTACTGGTTTCTAAAACTACTTAAAGTATAAAAGTAAAATCAATGTAAGGAAAAAAAATCCATTAAGGACAAAAGCTTAGACCATGCCACAGGGGCATATAGTGCACTACCCCACCTCCTAGAAAAAAACATTTTTCTAAAGGCCATAATGACTATAAAGTTTTATTAAATGTTTATGTTTAACATTTGGGACTACCTGTTATATATGCCCATAGAAAATAAATTTCAGTTTTATTTAAATTTTAGTACAATGCAAATACATTAAAGAACGTGTACTGAGCATTACCATGTGTTTCATGAAGCGGAAGATAGAATCACCTATCACAGATAATCAGTTTAGCGATGTATGTTCAGGAGGCGGGACTCAGATCTATTATCCGTGTGTATTATTGGTCATTTTTTTGGACGGTGACAAGCCGGAATGACAAAAAGCTGAAATGAAAAAGAAGTAACAAGGCTATTTTTAAAATGTAAGAGTAGAAAGTACAGATAATTACGTGAAAATGTAAGTAGAAGTAAAAAGTCAGCTGAAAAATAATTACTCCAATAAAGTGTAGATACCCAAAATTTCTACTTAAGTAAGGTAACAAAGTATTTGTACTTAGTTACTTGACACTTCTGGTGGTTTTAAAATGGGTGTTGTGTTTGGGTTACAGATGACAATGATGATGAAGACTTCAAGCTTTTCCTGAGTGCCAGTGACAGTGAGTCTTCAGATGAAGATGGCTACTATGACCAGGCAGACAGTTTCATGGAAGAGGATCAGCTTGAAGAGACTGACATTTTTGGGGAGGAAAATATGGATGCAGCTGGGTTCAGGGTCACAGAAGACAGCCCTGAACATTTGATGTTGAAACTGCTTGCATTTATGCTTTTGGCATGGCAAGCTGTTTTCAAAATATCAGACCATGCAATTTCTGCACTCTTGCAGTGCATAAGACAATTAATTTGGCTCATGGGACATATTCTGTGTGTAAACACACTCTGTGGGCTGGCTGGAAAGATCCCTAAGACTTTATATTCATTCAGGAAATGGACTAACATCTGCAGAGACAGCTTTAACCAGTTTGTGGTATGCCCAAAGTGTATGGTAACATACACAATTGAGGAATCATACACGGAATCATAAACATTTTTGTTGTTTACATTGTTTTACATTGATTATTTTGTAGGTTTTGTATTGTTTGAGTGCATTTTACACTAAATAAATTTGCATAATCCTAATGAGTATTTCTCCTTTGTTATGAAGAGCAGTGGACACCCAGATACAAACTTCTTTTCAGGTACAACAGTCTTTGTTGTAGATTGACACAATGTAAAGCACTTATCAGCCAAATCACCTTTCCTGAATAGTAAGGAGGGGGGCAGGGGAATAGGGGCAATCTTGAGCTGCCAGTCCCAAAACAAATGAGCATTTACAAAGCCAAGCCATCAACTAACAGCAGGGGGTCAGAAAAGTTCCTGTTTTCGGGCATTTGTAGGCATTTACAGGTACGCATAACAAAGTTCCAAAGATCCATGCTAAAGAGCACATTTAGCGGGCGTATTCATTGCCTGAATTCTCCCGTTTACACCTCTTTTGACGCAGTGTGTGGCGTCCCACGCATCAAACTTTTGCTGATCTTTGTCTGACATGTTATCGTAGTTGTAAAACTTTTTGTCCGGGGTACGGTCCGAAATAGTTCTCATTTTCGACCGTGTTGAACAGATGGGGGAAGTAGCCTTTTTCTGTCGTCGTTAAGTCTAACGCCGCAGGCATTTTCGCAAGAGCGAAAGGAAAAAATGAATAACTATCCATATATCGTTGATCAATTAAACGATTCGTCATACATGTACATTAATTTGCAACCCTGTAATATGACCTCAATCGCCAAACCGGTCTGGCAGAAATACTCCAGGATTAGAAAGGAGTCAAATCTGGAGACTTAATGAGCTATGAAGCAGTAGCCTTCATATCGAGGTTGTCTGAAGCGGTTGAGTAGCTTAGCAATACATTGAGTACCGTGAGCGACAAATTTCACCCCTTGGAACGTGATCGCGCAAACAAAATTTGCCACGTGCTTACCATTTCATAACGCGTTTCAAAATCGTAGAAGATGTATTTCTTGCAAAATTGCGTAGGCTCTAGGGGTTGTATGAAGCATTGGTGCGACCCACCATCCGGCAAAATTTCGTAGCAATGAACGCATTTGTCTGGGGCGCATATGTGTTGGTTTTTCTTGGCCCCCGGTTTAACCGTGTAACGTCTTGTTACATAGTTTCCAGTATTTATTTACATCACAGGCCGGATTTTCATGACCGGGAGACGGATTTTTTTATGCATTTCGAAGCAATATTCCGATATACAGTAGCGCAAACAGTCAGAACAGTGGATGGTTCGTTAAGGAAATCTGTAACATTCTGCGTCGAAACATACGTTGCAAAAGTGTTTACAGCGGTGGTCTCTGCGAGATATGTAACTTTTATAGCAAAATTCGCACACGTATGGTGAACCGATGAACGCGGGCAAATTCAAAATCATATAGTAATGGTCGTTATCCAGATAGAGGAACACCATTTTGGGGTGGGGCTCATCGTTATTTTTGTACGTTTCTAAGACCGCGGCATTAGATCTGTGAAATACCACAATTTTAATGTCTAGCATGTGTTCAAACGAGGCTATGTCGCTAAAAGCGATTGGATCTTGGATTGAGAACCCCGCGCTGTTTTGGATAGAGGCAGCCAGTTTTTCTAACTCGCTCTCGGGGTGCTGAGGGTTAAGAAAACGGGCGAGACAAATGGAGAAACACAAATTATTTGATAAATTTACGGGGGAAAATAAACTCGTCTTTTTTCTTTTGATCACCTCATCAACGGCAAGATCTGTAAGTTTACGAAAACCACCACCACCTTGTCTGTTCAAGACGACGGACGCGTCAACTTCTACGGAAGTGTCCGATAATAACGGGTCTTCGCTCTGAAGGACTTTTTCAATTTGATCATAAAGCAAATCGACGTCGTAATTATTGCCTGGTGTTAAAACGACGCTGATGGGTGTTTGTAGACTGGGAGCCGACACGGCCATATTAATGATGGGGGCATTACCACCAATAACTCTAGCGAAGGTAACAATGTCGCTCAGCGTGTCGTGCAAGTAGGTATGATAAACGGCTAAATCTGGAGAGTTAATCACTCGTAGATTCATGGATCTTCTCAACGAGACACTATTGAAACGAGGTTGTGGTATAACGTGATATCCGTTAACGTAGCCACCTTGACGGATCAGCGTATCAATATCCGGAGGACTTAATTGATAGTCGTGTGAAGTATCAACATTACCTGTTGCGGATGTGGATGGTTGTGAAGCATCATTAGCGGGAGGCTCTGTGTTGTCGTGGTCAGGATCTGTGGGTGAATCAGCGATGCTAGATGTGGAGGGTGGGTTATTTAAATCACCACTGTATTGTACAAGAGGATCATTGTCTACACTTAGCACATGATCGAACAAATTCATATTTGGATTTACGGCTAATTCAAAAAGATCCAAATCGGCCGAGGGTTGTGAAGATTCTAGATTAAACAAATACTGGTCTAAAGAATCTGTATACGTTAAAAGCTCGTCAGGCAGCATACTTAGCATTTCAATCTCGTCCGGTGACAGTTCTGCTGGACATTGGCCTGGTTGACAAGCGCCTGCACAAAAGCATTTTGAACCATCCATTTTTAGATTTCAGACCAAAACATGAAATATAAAAATCACAGGGTATATGTAAAAACCATAAATGAAATATTACAAAATCATAGAGTATAAAAAATCAAAGCATGCATAAAATCATAGAGTACATGTAAAAAGTATAAATGAAATATTACAAAATCATAGAGTATATGGAAAAATCAAAGCATGCATAAAATCATAGAGTACATGTAAAAAGTACAAATGAAATATTACAAAATCATAGAGTATACTAGATGATAGCTAAAGAAAATGACTACAACCGTAAAAGTTTAATGGGGGTACAAGGATTACCCCGCTGTTTCATATAGGATGGTGAGAATGAGGTGACGGATCAAAAGCATATGCTCACGGTGGTATTCGGTTTACATGCGACCGATTCTATCAAAATCCTGACTGATGGCTGCCTGCATAGTTTGGTTACGTCTGAATATTTCATCGGCCAAATTTTGAATAAAGCGATCCTGTGTGTCAAGTCGACTATGTGTCTCGAGCTGAGAGGCCCGAAGCTCACTGCGCAATGCGTCTAATCTGCTGCGCGTTTCGTTTGGTCTCTCACTGTGCAGTGCATTCAATTTGGTGATTATATCATCTTGTACATCGCGTAATTCGATGTATTTGTTGTTTCTATCAACCTGTGAGTCACGAAACTCTTCCACTAATGTCTCTATTGCATCAATGAGCCTACGGGTCAGAGAACTATCGTTGAGTGGTTCATCAGTAGGGTGATGTGCTGCTGGCTCTTCTTCCGGCGGTGAGAGAAAAAAATAAGGTGATTGACCAGCGTTTGTGCTTGTCACCTCAACATGCTCGCTTGTCCAAGAACTCTGATCCCAAGTGATGCGTTGAGGTGTATTCCAATCAGTCACGTTGTCAGGGCTTCTACCGGATCCAGCTGTGTAGAAATATAACTCGAAAATCTTAATGGTATGATTCAATTTGAGTTTAAATACAAAATAATGTAGATAGTCTTACCATAAAGAAATACACTGTCAAGACTCGGCTCAGGACTGTTCGGTGGAGTCGGACAAAAAGTTTTCCTGTCAGGACTGCTTTCAGGACTGATCGCCGGAACAAAACGGGGTGTTTTTCTCTCGGGACTGATCGGTGAGGTAGAACGATCCGTTTTTCTAGTCTTCTTTCTCAAAGACTCTCCCCTTGATCCGGGGCGTTGGTCTAAAGCTGAGTCGATAAGGGCTATTTGATCCTCAGCACGGGCTGGAGTGGGGTCAGTCATTTCTGCTACTTCAACGGTGGGGTCTTCATTCTCTTCTTGAGTGTGATCCGTCAGGGGGAATCCGGGTTGCGTAATAAAATACATGAAATCTAAAATAAAGAAATAAATAAATTAGATTTCTCATAGGCGTTAGAAAAAATGTACATCGATGATGGGTCTTGTTTTACCATCCGATGCGTTGTCTGCATCAATCACCGGAGTAGCTGATGCTAATTTAAAAGAAAAGAGAGAATTACATTTTTATTTATTTATTTTAAAATATTTATAAAAGAATAGAAAAAGATCAGCCCTTACATGTATCGATGTCATCGAAAGCGCCGCTCTCGGAATTCGGACCTGGGGGGGAAAAATCCTGTTATGAATGGAAACACTTGTAAGTCGTTTTATATGATTGTTTGATGGCACGCCTAAAAAAACGGCATGCTTAAAAAAAATTAAAAATAAAATATAATAATCATATTATTTTCAGCATGTTATATCACCCTGGTGCACTAGAGGGGGCAATTTCGTCATAACAGGATGTTATATCTCAATGGTGCACTAGAGGGGGGAATTTCACCATAACAGAATGTAGTTTTAACTCAGGTGCACTAGATGGGGCAATTTCACCATAACAGGATGTTATATCACCCTGGTGCACTAGAGGGGAAATTTCGCCATAACAGGATGTTATATCACCCTGGTGCAGTAGAGGGGGCAATTTCACCATAACAGGATGTTATATCACAACGGTCCACTAGAGGGCGTAATTTCGCCATAACAGTATGTTATATCACAACGGTGCACTAGAGGGCGTAATTTCGCCATAACAGTATGTTATATCACAACGGTGCACTAGAGGGGGTAATTTCGCCATAACAGAATGTAGTTTTAACAGCGGGTAACCAGGTGGCGCCGGAGAGTTGCTTAGTTCCTGTATCAATACTATAGTGTGTTTAAGACAGTGACTAAAACAAGCTTTTTAGGACTAAAAATAACATGCCAATATATCAAAACAGATCGATCTGCCTTGTGCAACAGATACGGATCAAAACTAGTTATGATACATGATGTCAAACATATTTAAGAGCAGTTAGCAACGTAGCACGCGTTGCTAAGCATTTCTAACAGGAGTGGTGCTAAGCTATGGCATGCCTAATAACCGGGAGCGCAGCGCTGTCTTAGTAAATAGATAACAAAACAACGCGATGGCAAAACGCACATTTAATGCAAACAGAAATGATACATAGCAAAAACAGAATCACAGCATAGCTGCTAGCTAAGCAAAACACCGGACACTTCCTGTTAGAAAAGCCTAGTCTTTTCATAATAAAAGTCACTCAATGGTGAAAAAAAACATAGAATTATAATTTTTAAAGTTTTCTGAAAAAAACATATACAGGCCAAACAGAATTGATATCGATCATAAAACAGTATGACAAGAAAAGACAGTGGATTCTACGTGGTTAGAATGACTGCCACAGATGATGTTTTAAATAAATCATATTGCAGATGGAACATTTATATTAATGATGTTTTAAATCTTTCAGATGAAACAATGTAATAGTCACAAATGGTGTTTTAAATAAAACACATTACAGATAGAACCATCCTAACAAAACATTTATATCAATCTGTTCTACATCTAAATTTTCCAGATAAAACAATGCAATATCATAATGAATGAGTGTTTAAAACTAATAAACAGTTTTTAGAAATTAAAAATAATTAAATAAAGGCAATAGCACATTGCATGAAAACACCATAGGAATGAAAACCAACACCTTAAAAATCAAATTATTATAACAGATAAAATCCCATAGTCCAATGAAAGTTTAAAACAGTTTTTTTTTAAATCATAGTTTTATGATAAAAAATACCAACATCAACAGATAAACATTAAACAGATAGTATAATGGAGATTTTAGTTACCGTAGATAAACTTCAATAGGACAATGCATCCATGTTTAAAACAATAATGTATAAACAATCATATTAAACTAATACCAATATTGCATAGGGCAGATGATGGAACAAAATCATATTATTATAACAGATAAAATATAGAGAAAATAAATACTCACAGTTTTGCATTTTGATGACAAGAAGAGATGATTGAGCTGAGTCAGGAAAGGAAGTTTCTGATGATTTTTGGCCTGAGGACATCTGTATTTATATTTGGATATGGAGAAAACAGTGTTCCGTGTCCACTAGATGTCGCCATTACACCGCGCATGTTAGCGTCTTATCTCGCGACCCCGTCCCTGACCCCAAAATCACAGTCTCATACAGACAAAGCCTGCATTTCATGTCGAACAGACGCATCCCTAACTGGGTTACGGGCCAAAAAAGATTATAATTGGAGATACATTTCAGAGAGATCCGGCTCTAGCGTGTGATTTTATTTTATCTAAACAGACAGAAAAGTACACCTGGCGCATCCTTAACTGCTTTGACAAAAGACACACACACACACACACACATACATAGATGCTCGCTCACTATGTTTTTGAGACAGTGCAAGGTCATTCATACATTGGATTGTTTGCAATATTTTTTTTTGTGGCTCCATTTTATTCAAACTTTTTGTGTGAGATTTTATTTTATATTCATTTAAAGAACAGATAAACTTTCACCATTTTATTTAAAACTGAAATGCTTGGTTCAGTGAATAGCTCTACATTTATTTAAAACTTTTTGTGTGAGGCTTTAGTAAGATTTATTTTATTTAAATTGAAATGCTTGGTTTAGTGAATTGTTCTACATTTTATTCAAACTTTTTGTGTGAGGTTTTATTTTATATTCTTTTACAGAACAGATAAACTTCCACAATTTTTTCTTATCACTTTCACAGCTGCCCGTGATAAGCTCAGAGATATGGAGGGGATGCGGTGACAAAACACCAACTTCAAACGATCAAACTAACTGTCACCATCAAAGCCAATACAACTCAAACTAACTGTCACATCACTTTGTAACTGTAACATCAAAAGCTTATGTTAACATCAAAGGCCAATACCTCCCTTTTATTTATCAAATGAACTTCAAACGATCAAACTAACTGTCATCATTTTGACAGAAACTTTAACTGCAAAAGGGGGGGAACTGGAACAAAGGTCACCATCCATCATTTTGACAGAAAGTTTAACCGGACGGGGCGGAACTAGGCTAAAGGTAACAGGAATGGGAGGAACCGGAAGGGGTGGAACTAGGTCAAAGGTAACAGGAAGGGGCGGGACAGGAAGGGGCGGAACTAGGTCAAATGTAACAGGAAGGGGAGGAACCGGAAGGGGCGGGACAGGAAGGGGAGGGACCGGAAGGGGCGGGACCAGATCAAAGGATAGCCACGCCCACCTGTCAATCAATCATTTTGACAGAAGGTGTCTGGTATTAACTACTAATGTCTTCTTTTATTTGTGTACACTCATAAAGAAACAAAATGTTTTGTCTCAATGTGAAGTTCATTCTGAAACGCGACAGAAAATTACCTGTAACTCAGCGAATACTTGTCACAGTTATATGAAACATATGTATTTACAAAGCTTGAAGTCTCCATTTTTAAATGATGTAAATCATATAAAAAAATTCTCTGTTTAAGTAATTAGTATGAAAGCAAGGACATGTACAGTTTCTCCAGCCCGAGCTCATCAGCTCTAATGTGACTACACCCAATCACACACGATCTGTTCACATGCAAATGATCCACGTGAAGGAACACAATGCCATCATCACCTCTAAACAAAGAATCAGCGACTTCAGTCCTGCTCTGCTTTTCACCGAATTTGGAAGACTGTGTTTGTGCTGTGCTGTATACCTTGGATTTACCTCAGAAGAGTAAGAAGAACACGATTTGATTATGAGAACGCTTTTAAGGTAAGACACTAATAGTAGTATGTTATTGTTGCATAAACTTTACATTGTAGCTACTAGTTAAACTTGTGCCAGACTAAAATTAACATTATGAAATGTGATTGGAGTAAAAACATGAAGCCTAATGCTAAATGTATATACATGTAAAACACGAGAATATTTTTATGTTCGATAATTAAACACAGCACGATATAACAGTAGGCTCGTATGAGTGTTTATTCATAGTGAATATTATAACGTTTAGACCTGTGTTTACTGTTAAATACTGTGTTTGTGGATATCTGCTCACACGTAGATATGTATAATATGGTAAGAATAATGTTTCATAGTTTGGAGCGGCTCGATCGCTTCAGTGAATGTTCTCTGCACGCGCTGAGTTTGAGTCACTCGCGCTGTTGGTTTGAAAACCAAAACGCACCAAACATTAGGCTTCATGTTTTTACTCCAATCTCATTTCATAACGTCATAACGAATGGAAATGTTTGAAGTAACATGATAATCCACATATTTTTCTCTAGTGTAGTGTTACTGAAGTGTTCCTTTTAACGATTTATAGGGTATCTAGGCCATTGTTAATATTTTATGCAGCCCTATATATATATATATAGGGCTATATATATAGTGTATGTATGTATTTAGTACATTTCATAATTTTAACCAGAAAACTAAAATCTATTCCCAAAATCATGAAGCCCTATAGTTTCTCTTGATATCAGCACGTTCACAGGTGGGGTTTTTTCTAAAACATTTTTTACAGGGACCAGATGCCACTGATGAGTCCTGCTGACTTCAACATTCACATGAGTCTCTGTACATGAACATAGTAAAGTGAAAAATCAAACACCTTGGAGATGACAGGTATGCAGCCTACTATGTCTAGGAATGGCACAAAGGTGTGTGACTGTCCAAGTCTCTGTCTTTAGATCAGTGTGTTTACTAATGTGCTTTTTGTCAAATGTTGTGTATCTTTGGATTATGTTGTATTGTAAATAAATCCCAACAATCTAAAAGCCGTTCTTTTTTAAGTCTCTCCTCGTTCTTTGTGCAAGGCTTCATAATGATATGGCCTGATAGCACCTTATAGGGCCATTAGGGGAGGGTCTTTGTCTTTATCAGGTGTGAAACACTACACATTAATGAGTAGTTAACGCCTCCTCGTTTTCTTACACAAAACATGTCTTACAAATTTTAAATCAATATATTGTCTTATCTGAATGAGTAGTCAGGATGATTTTCACATAGTTTTGAAGCAAATATTCTAGGCCACGTGATACAATTTTCAAAAGTCTAGCACATCTCACAACTAATACTACGGAAGTTAAAGGTAATTCTCTTGCTGATGTAGCCGCTAAACAAGCTTGTTCCTATGCAACTGTACAAGTGTGTTCAGGTAGTACAGCACAGAAGACAATTCTTCCTCCTGAATCAATCATTGATCTGTACAAAGACGTTCCTCTATATGAAGCATGGACATGGTTAGACAAAGGATCCACAGTGGATTAATCCAACTGCTGGACCAAAGGGGGAAAGCATGTCTCTCCCGAATCACTGCTGCCATATTTGGCTCAAAAAATGCACAATTTGGGTCACAGTGGTCCAGCAACGATGAATCACAGGTTCTCAAATCAATGGTGGAATTCAAAATTTAGAAAGGTAGCTACTGAAACAGTCAAGAGATGCGTTACATGTCAGAAAAACAATGATGTTCCAGCAGCAACTACAGCAGCCAGACATACCCCAGCTCCACCAGGACCATTTTGTCACCTGCAAGTTGACTACATATCATTGCCTCCTTGTAAAGGAAAAACTAATGTTTTGGTAGTAATAGACACGTTCTCAAGATGGATAGAAGCTTATCCAACAGGGCGAGCTACAGCTGCACAGACTGCTAAATGTCCTGTCACTGATTTCATTCCCAGATGGGGATTACCAGATTGCATTGACTCAGATAAAGGTACACACTTCACAGGACAAGTAGTCAAGGAAGTGTCTAGAATGTTGAAGATTAAGTGGAATCTTCACTGCCCATATAGGCCACAAGCATCAGGACAGGTTGAACGATCGAACAGAACAATCAAAACCAGGCTAAGCTAAATGCATCAGAAAGGAGTACCATGGGTCAAAGCGCTGCCAGCAGTACTGTGTAGTATGAGAACATCACCTAACAGATCAGTAGGACTGAGCCCTCATGAGATTATCACTGGACGCCCATCAGAAATGCTGATGTACACATTGCCTCAGATGCCCTGATTGCTTACTGTGGAAACCTCACAAAGGCAGTACAGAGTGCCAAAGAGAGAGTTAAGTCGTGTTGGCAGACTCCACCAGAAGGTGGACACACAATCATCTCAGGTCAATGGGTCATGATAAAGTCATTCAGAAACAAGCCATTAGAGCCTAAGTGGCATAAAGTGATGTTGATTACAGCAGCTGCAGTATTGTGTCAGGGAAGGAAAGCCTGGACTCATGTGTCACACTGTAAAGTTGTTCCCCCACCTACAATGATAGGATAGGACACGGACCAGTGAGGAGCCCAGGGAAGAACCGAATACAACAGGCTTGGGGGGCCAACCCTGCGGTGAAGACTCCCTCATAGGCCTTCCCCATCCACTAGTCCATCCTCTCCTCACTGTTCTTTAGGTGTCACAGGAATTGAGAAATAGGAAAAAAAAGAACAACAATAGCAGACTAGGAAAAGGATACAACCCTAGTGTTTGAACAAATATTGCTCTATCTGTCTTTTGTTTTCTTTCTTACTCTGTGCAGATACCACTTGATGGCTGTTCCGAGACCCATATGCAGTGACCTCCTCACCTGCGTATGAAGCCACAACCTTCCAGAAAACAACTAGACCCACTGCCGAGCCAACTATCACAAAAGAAACAGTGTAGGATTTGAGGGCGACCCAAACACAAATTAATTCCATGTGATTCATTCAAACATAATTCCACACAGAACTCAACACTCCAGACCTCAAATCACCAATCCAGAACCATAAAGATCCAGGCTCCAGCTAGTCTATGCAAACCCCCAGTAAGAACTTTATGGCCCTGTAAGCTTCAAAGAGATGAGCCCAACTAAAGGAAGAACGTTGTCAAAGTTAGATAGTTTGGAAAAGACTGATTGGTTCAGAGATGGCACGGCTCGGGACCCGCCAAGATAACGGCAAAGGTTGTTTGATCCCAAGACAAGGGATGTAAAACAGACCTCCTTATTCTTAAATACCTCTGAATGACCCCAGGGTTGAGGCAAAAACACAGAGACTGAGACTTTACATATATAAACATATATAATCATCCCAAAACAATTCTTGACGAACTTATAATCAAACATCGTTCAACTACATAATTCTATATTGTTTCTACAACCTCTGTATGTGTCCATAATGCTTAGATCACATATAAGTCAAGTAATTGTTATAATTATTAGATGTTCGAATGAAAGTGTGTCTTGTCTCCTATCAGTACGATCATATGTTATTAATTCAGAAGATGGCTTGATTGAAATCTGTGTAAAATGTTTTGTGTTCTTATAATAGAAATCATGTCTAAACTGTTCCCTCTGTACTCTGCTCGGGCTGCAGATTAAAGGGATCACAGATAACGCATGATTTACAATGAGAGGTGAAGAAAATACCACCTCTCAAATAAAGACAGTGCCTAATTGGTCAGAACTCATCCAGGAGGCTGGACAAACATTTGAGTTTAAAATCTTAAAACAAAGCCTTAGAGTTACGTTATGCCGTAGAGAGAGTTATGCTGAAGAAGATTCCAGAATGCATTAAAATAGATTTACATCGTCATGAGAACCATGACAGAATAACAGACGGACGAGTAACCATGTAGATGAGCAGACAACAGCTTCATTCAAGCCATCTTACTACTCCTCTCACTTTTATTTTTTTTTCTTAGTTTTCTTTGCTTTTCCGATGAGAGTCTCAGTTCTAAGTTAAGTTTTGTTGCAACGTTTCGACTGCAAAGCGCTTCCAACTTCAAAGACTTCCCATTCATCCGCCAACAAACCACGTGATTGGCTGCCCAAGATCTATCCAGGCACGAGGAGACCGCCAGCCAAGCAACGGACCCGGGAAACCTCTTTTACACCGACAAAAGGAATCCTCAAAGGAACGCAAAGACAAACGCAAGTAGCCTCCAGTCTCTTAGCTGAACTGGTGCATTGATATAAAATTGAATAACCGACCTAGGAAACGAAAGAAGGGTTAAATTAATGATTGATGGTTCGTTTAGGTCATGTCTTTTAAGTGCATATCGAAACTTGGGATTTCATCATCTCGCTCTTAAAACACATTCTTTCCTTACTCTTTTTCTTTCTGCAACTCGTATGAATGTGTGTGTGCGTGTGTTTGTGTTAGATGTTAGTTTTATGTGTTAGAATAATCAATAAAATCTTGTTTATAATTTAAAATAATTGTTCTTGTGTTATGTGCTTACGAATTTAATGTCTTAAACTGCTGATCTAAGTTACCTTGCTAATAAATAGTGTTTCACTATAGTATGGATATTTATATCCGCTGCAGAGGTGATAGTTACAGCCTGTTCAAATGAACGCTGGACTAGTCATTTGCTTGGCCGTATAAGTGATTCTTTTAAGATTTCCAATTCCTTTTGAGCTAAATTGACCTGTTTGCAGGGGGGGGGGGCTAATTGGGCTTAAGCCCCGAATGTTTTGTCAAAAGCCCAGAATCTTATAGGTTTTTTAAAATAACTTAAACATTGTTTCATTTTCTCTCAGTCTTTCTGACTGGAGCGGCAAAAAATTTAACAAAAGCTCTATTACCGTGCGTGGAGGAGGACGGTAAATGCATCGCGCATCACTCAGCTTTTTTGCCAACTGCCAATAAAAACTAACGAAGAAGAATATAAATCTTCTTCGTCTTCTTTGTCATCAGGGGCTGGCTGCTGGCGGGCTTTTTGTATCACTGGCGTCGTAGCGAGCTTACATAAATTATTGTGGACAAAACAAAGTTTCAAACTAACAGTAAACCTCACCGGCCGGCGAGAGATTCAGAAGCAGCGGCAGACAAACCGCGGACAAGTGTTACAGGTTTGTGAATCCGCTGTTGTTACTTAACGCTTGAGTTAAGTGATTGTATTGCTGCTGGCTAACTAGCGAGTTATCGTTAGGTGTTATTAAGAGAAATTAGTTGCTAATAGAGATGGGCAGATGATTTGTCTGATGATTTGGGGGGGCACACAGCTAATCTCTGTACATTAGTGGGATAAGAAGAGAGACTAATTGAGAAATATAGTGCTAAATAAGATTAGAAAGACATGAGAAAGTACACTCACCTAAAGGATTATTAGGAACACCTGTTCAATTTCTCATCAAAGCAATTATCTAATCAACCAATCACATAGCAGTTGCTTCAATGCATTTAGGGGTGTTGTCCTGGTCAAGACAATCTCCTGAACTCCAAACTGAATGTCAGAATGGGAAAGAAAGGTGATTTAAGCAATTTTGAGCGTGGCATGGTTGTTGGTGCCAGACGGCCCGGTCTGACTATTTAACAATCTGCTCAGTTTCTGGGGTTTTCACGCACAACCATTTCTAGGGTTTACAAAGAATGGTGTGAAAAGGGAAAAACATCCAGTATGCGGCAGTCCTGTGGGAGAAAATGCCTTATTGATGCTAAAGGTCAGAGGAGAATGGGCCGACTGATTCAAGCTGACAGAAGAGCAACTTTGACTGAAATAACCACTCGTTACAACCGAGGTATGCAGCAAAGCATTTGTGAAGCCACAACACGCACAACCTTGAGGCGGATGGGCTACAACAGCAGAAGACCCTACCGGGTACCACTCATCACTACAAATAGGAAAAAGAGGCTACAATTTGCAAGAGCTCATCAAAATTGCACAGTTGAAGACTGGAAAAATGTTGCCTGGTCTGATGAGTCTCGATTTCTGTTGAGACATTCAGATGGTAGAGTCAGAATTTGGTGTAAACAGAATGAGAACATGGATCCATCATGCCTTGTTACCACTGTGCCGGCTGGTGGTGGTCGTGTAATGGTGTGGGGGATGTTTTCTTGGCACACTTTAGGCCCCTTAGTGCCAACTGGACATCGTTTAAATGCCACGGCCTACCTGAGCATTGTTTCTGACTATGTCCATCCCTTTAAGGGCACCATGTACCCATCCTCTGATGGCTACTTCCAGCAGGATAATGCACCATGTCACAAAGCTCGAATCATTTCAAATTGGTTTCTTGAACATGACAATGAGTTCACTGTACTAAGATGGCCCCCCACAGTCACCAGATCTCAACCCAATAGAGCATCTTTGGGATGTGGTGGAACGGGAGCTTCGTGCCCTGGATGTGCATCCCACAAATCTACATCAACTGAAAGATGCAATACTATCAATATAGGCCAACTGTAACAGTCAATGTTCAGAACGTGGAAGGAAGAGGACAGGGTCGGCTTTAGAGAAAAAAGGGGGTTTTTATTTCTCCCAAAACAAGTAAAAATAAAACAGCACAGAACATAGGATGCGCCACACGCGCTCTGTTCACAGGTTCACAAATCAAAGGGCTCGCTCTCGCTCTCGCTCTCGCTCTCTCACTCAGCTCCTCGCACACACTTGTCAGTTCTCATCTCCCTTCCTTCTCTTTCCTCGTGGCTTTTATCCGTCTCCCCACGCCAGTTTACTGAAACAAGACACAGGTGTTTGTCATTCACACTTAACCCACTCACGCCGCACCTGTCTCCCGATCCTCTCCCGCGTCACGGACTTCGCGGAACCACGCCCCCCCCTGCCACATACCCCCACCGCCCGCCTCAGGCCGGGGAGCCGTCCGGCCTGCAGCCTCCCCCCCCCCCCCTCCTGGAGAGGAAGTCAGCGACAGCCATCTGTGCACCCGGCCTGTGGACCACCTGGAACTTAAAAGGTTGTAAGGCTAGATACCAACGGGTGATCCGCGCGTTGGTATCCTTCATGCGGTGGAGCCATTGGAGGGGCGCGTGGTCCGAACAGAGGGTGAATTCCCGTCCCAAGAGATAATATCGGAGGGTGAGGACGGCCCACCTGATGGCCAAGCATTCCTTCTCAATGGTGCTGTACTTAGTCTCTCTCTTTGAGAGCTTGCGACTAATGTACAGCACCGGCCGTTCCTCCCCCTCCATCTCCTGGGACAGGACTGCACCCAGCCCCCTGTCCGACGCGTCGGTCTGTAATAAAAAGGGGAGAGAAAAATCAGGAGCCTGTAGTAGCGGCCCTCCACATAGAGCAGCCTTTACCTGGGTGAAAGCCTGCTGACACTGCTCCGTCCACTGAACCGGATCTGGCGACTCCTTTTTAGTGAGATCAGTCAGCGGGCTGGCAAGGTCCGAATAATTAGGCACAAACCTTCTATAGTATCCCGCCAGCCCCAGGAACTGTCTCACCTCCTTTTTGGTCTTGGGTCTCGGGCACGTTGCAACAGCTGCTGTCTTATCAATTTGGGGACGCACCTGCCCGTGACCCAAGTGGAATCCCAGATACCTGACCTCTACGCGCCCAACCGCGCACTTCTTTGGGTTGGCCGTTAGGCCGGCCAGTCTCAGCGCTCTCAGGACCGCGCGCACATGCTCCATATGGCGCTGCCAGTCATTACTATAAATAATGCTATCATCCAGATAAGCAGCGGCATAAGCAGCATGTGGCCGGAGTACCCGGTCCATGAGACGCTGGAAGGTGGCCGGAGCCCCGAACAACCCAAATGGAAGCGTAACGAATTGGTGTAATCCGAACGGCGTCGTGAAGGCTGTTTTTTCTTTAGACATAGGAGATAAGGGGATCTGCCAATATCCTTTAGTTAAATCCAGTGTCGAAAAAAAACGAGCAGTGCCGAGCCGATCAAGCAGTTCGTCAATCCGGGGCATTGGATAAGCATCGAATTTCGATACAGCATTCACCCTGCGGTAATCCACACAAAAACGAACCGAGCCGTCGGGTTTAGGTACTAAAACTATCGGGCTCGCCCAGTTACTGTGGGATTCTTCTATTACCCCGATTTCGAGCATCGCCTCTAATTCCGACTGAACGACTTTTTTCTTGTGTTCAGGTAAACGATATGGCCGGCTGCGCACTACCACGCCCGGCTCGGTCTCAATATGGTGCCGAATGAGATTGGTTCGACCGGGTAGGAACGAGAACACGTCAGTAAACTCCGCTTGCAACCTGGCAACGTCAGTAAGCTGGCACGGTGAAAGATGATCTCCGCCCGGAGCCAGAGCGAGCGATGGTGATTTGACATTCGCCTCTGGCCCGAGATCTTCTTCCGCTCCGATCACCGTCGCCAGCATCCCTGACTCCGCCTCGCTCCACTTTTTTAGGAGATTGAGATGGTAAATCTGACGCGCCCCGTTCCTATCCGTTCGAAGAACCTCATAATTGAGATCCCCGACTCGCTGGGTGACCTCAAAGGGTCCTTGCCACTTAGCGAGTAATTTGGAACTCGACGTGGGAAGCAATAGAAGGACTTTATCTCCCGGTGAAAATTTTCTCAGTTTTGTTCCCCTATTGTACAACTGGGTCTGTTTGTCTTGAGCCTGTAACAAATTTTCCATTGAGAGCCGCCCCAAAGTGTGGAGTTTTGTTCTCAGGTCCAGGACATACTGAATTTCATTTCGACTCTCCGAGGGTCCCTCCTCCCAAGTCTCCTTCAGCACGTCCAGCACCCCGCGGGGTTGACGACCATAAAGGAGCTCGAAGGGGGAAAACCCCGTGGAGGCTTGCGGGACCTCGCGCACAGCGAACAACAAGGGTTCTAACCATTTATCCCAATTTTTGGCGTCTTCGTGAACGAACTTACGGATCATTGTCTTTAATGTGCGATTAAATCGTTCCACCAAGCCGTCCGTTTGTGGGTGAAAGACGCTGGTGCGAATCGATTTAATGCCCAATAACTCGTAAAGTTCGCGTAACGTACGTGACATAAACGCCGTGCCCTGGTCAGTGAGGATCTCTTTCGGGATCCCCACTCGGGAGATTAGACGAAACAGGGCATCCGCTACACTTTTCGCGGAGATGTTGCGGAGTGCCACTGCCTCAGGATATCGCGTTGCATAGTCCACTATGACTAGGGCAAAGCGATGTCCCCGTGCTGACCGTTCTAATGGCCCGACGAGGTCCATCGCAATTCGCTGGAAGGGGACCTCGATTAGAGGAAGGGGGCGCAAAGGCGCTTTTGGGGCGGCCGGCGGATTTACCAGCTGACATTCACGACAAGCCGCGCACCACCTGCGCACGTTCTCGTGAATGCCCGGCCAAAAAAAACGGGCCATGAGACGGTTAAGTGTCGTTATTTGCCCTAAATGTCCCGCCATGGGATTTGAATGAGCCGCCTGGAAAAGCATTTCCCGACGGCTTTTCGGTACTAACAACTGGGTTGTAGTCTCTTTTGTCTGAGTGTCTTGTATCACCCTATACAACCGGTCTTTTAAGATTGCAAAATATGGATAAGTGAGCGGTCGAGCAGGCTGGAGAGGCTGACCGTCGATGGTACGGACCTGTTCAAACGCATGTTTTAACGACTCATCCTGAGACTGTTCCAGGGGAAAATCATCACGCTCTAGGAGAATCTGTCTCCCAATTACGTTCAGATCCCCTGGATCCAGTCCCGGAGGTCCCAGTTCAGCCTCACCCAACCGCACGACCGCCCCGCTCTCCTGCTTCTTATTCCCACAAGAGACATCCGCGCACAATAACCCCAATAATTCTGTAAAGGCTGGCCAATTAGTTCCCAAAATCAGCGGATGCCTGAGGTGCGGGTTAACTGCCACCTCCACCCTATGCTTTTGCCCCCTAAATTTAATCAAAGCCGACATAAGCGGTTACTTCACCACATCCCCGTGCACACACCTTACCCGAACCATGCGGCTCGTATCCAATGTCTCAGGTTGAATCAGGCTTTGGTGGATCGAGGTTTGGTTACATCCTGAGTCCACCAGAGCCTGATAGGTACCCCCCTTTATACTCACGGGTATCTGGTACCGGCCAGCCTGATCGTGGGCAGCCTGCGGGGCATCCGGGACCCGGATCATTGTCCCCACCTCCATCATCGGACACCTGTCTATAAAATGGTCCGGGTCCCCGCAACGCCAGCAGGCCGGCCCAGGCCTCCCCCCCGCTCTAGAGGCAGGAAGTGGGGTAGGTGACTGGCGTGAGGAGAGGGAGGGAAAGGAAGCCGGGTCCGCCCCCCCGGTAGTGAACCCCGAGCCCCTGGGCTGGGGTCTCAGGCCTCCTGCCGGATCCAGTGAAGATCCCCCCCGTCCCCGGGGAGGGCCACGGAACGGTCCGGGAGGACGGGACCTGGGAAGAGGAGACGAGGTAGAAGAGGGGGAGGGAGAAACAAAGGAGGAAGAGAGCGACATGTTAGGGAGGTTCTCGCCGACCCTGGAGCACGCCACCAGCTGGTCCTCCGCCAACTGAATGGCCAAGTCCAGCGACGCCGGTCGGTGGCACTGGACCCACTCCGCCGTTTTCCGCGGCAGACGGCCGATGAACTGCTCCAGCACCACCCGGTCGATGATCTCGTGGACGTCGCTTCCCTCAGCCAACAGCCACTTGCGGCAGGAGTCCCGGAGCTGTTGAGCCAACACGAAGGGTCGACCGCTCTCGCCCAGACCCAGGGAACGGAACCGCTGGCGATGTTGCTCTGGGCTCCGGCCGACCCGCTGTAGGATGGCTCTTTTTAGGTCATCAAAAACCAGGAGGTTCTGGACGGGTAGCTGTTGGGCCGCCGCCTGCGCCTCCCCGGTCAGCAAAGGGATGAGGCGCACCGGCCATTGCTCTTTTGGCCACCCACCTGCCTCCGCTGACCTCTCAAAGAGGTCGAGGAACGCCTCCGGGTCGTCCTGTGGGCCCATCTTATTAAGAGGCAGGTGGGGGCGCTCGACCGGCGGCGGCGTTGGACCCGGCCGAACCTCCCGGTCCATCCAGCTCCGGAACCTCTCGCGGTCCTCCTGTTGGCCTTGGACGAGAAACTGGAACCGGCCTTCCAGATCGGTCCTCATCTCGACCAGGGCCCGATGTTGATCTTGGTGGAGGGCCGCGAGGGAAGCAACCACATCCGCAAGTGGCGATGGTGGCGGTGTTTGCATGCTGGCGGCGGCTTCCGTCTTCCTTCCCGGGTTTCGGCACCAGTGTAACAGTCAATGTTCAGAACGTGGAAGGAAGAGGACAGGGTCGGCTTTAGAGAAAAAAGGGGGTTTTTATTTCTCCCAAAACAAGTAAAAATAAAACAGCACAGAACATAGGATGCGCCACACGCGCTCTGTTCACAGGTTCACAAATCAAAGGGCTCGCTCTCGCTCTCGCTCTCGCTCTCTCACTCAGCTCCTCGCACACACTTGTCAGTTCTCATCTCCCTTCCTTCTCTTTCCTCGTGGCTTTTATCCGTCTCCCCACGCCAGTTTACTGAAACAAGACACAGGTGTTTGTCATTCACACTTAACCCACTCACGCCGCACCTGTCTCCCGATCCTCTCCCGCGTCACGGACTTCGCGGAACCACGCCCCCCCTACCACATACCCCCACCGCCCGCCTCAGGCCGGGGAGCCGTCCGGCCTGCAGCCTCCCCCCCCCCCCTCCTGGAGAGGAAGTCAGCGACAGCCATCTGTGCACCCGGCCTGTGGACCACCTGGAACTTAAAAGGTTGTAAGGCTAGATACCAACGGGTGATCCGCGCGTTGGTATCCTTCATGCGGTGGAGCCATTGGAGGGGCGCGTGGTCCGAACAGAGGGTGAATTCCCGTCCCAAGAGATAATATCGGAGGGTGAGGACGGCCCACCTGATGGCCAAGCATTCCTTCTCAATGGTGCTGTACTTAGTCTCTCTCTTTGAGAGCTTGCGACTAATGTACAGCACCGGCCGTTCCTCCCCCTCCATCTCCTGGGACAGGACTGCACCCAGCCCCCTGTCCGACGCGTCGGTCTGTAATAAAAAGGGGAGAGAAAAATCAGGAGCCTGTAGTAGCGGCCCTCCACATAGAGCAGCCTTTACCTGGGTGAAAGCCTGCTGACACTGCTCCGTCCACTGAACCGGATCTGGCGACTCCTTTTTAGTGAGATCAGTCAGCGGGCTGGCAAGGTCCGAATAATTAGGCACAAACCTTCTATAGTATCCCGCCAGCCCCAGGAACTGTCTCACCTCCTTTTTGGTCTTGGGTCTCGGGCACGTTGCAACAGCTGCTGTCTTATCAATTTGGGGACGCACCTGCCCGTGACCCAAGTGGAATCCCAGATACCTGACCTCTACGCGCCCAACCGCGCACTTCTTTGGGTTGGCCGTTAGGCCGGCCAGTCTCAGCGCTCTCAGGACCGCGCGCACATGCTCCATATGGCGCTGCCAGTCATTACTATAAATAATGCTATCATCCAGATAAGCAGCGGCATAAGCAGCATGTGGCCGGAGTACCCGGTCCATGAGACGCTGGAAGGTGGCCGGAGCCCCGAACAACCCAAACGGAAGCGTAACGAATTGGTGTAATCCGAACGGCGTCGTGAAGGCTGTTTTTTCTTTAGACATAGGAGATAAGGGGATCTGCCAATATCCTTTAGTTAAATCCAGTGTCGAAAAAAAACGAGCAGTGCCGAGCCGATCAAGCAGTTCGTCAATCCGGGGCATTGGATAAGCATCGAATTTCGATACAGCATTCACCCTGCGGTAATCCACACAAAAACGAACCGAGCCGTCGGGTTTAGGTACTAAAACTATCGGGCTCGCCCAGTTACTGTGGGATTCTTCTATTACCCCGATTTCGAGCATCGCCTCTAATTCCGACTGAACGACTTTTTTCTTGTGTTCAGGTAAACGATATGGCCGGCTGCGCACTACCACGCCCGGCTCGGTCTCAATATGGTGCCGAATGAGATTGGTTCGACCGGGTAGGAACGAGAACACGTCAGTAAACTCCGCTTGCAACCTGGCAACGTCAGTAAGCTGGCACGGTGAAAGATGATCTCCGCCCGGAGCCAGAGCGAGCGATGGTGATTTGACATTCGCCTCTGGCCCGAGATCTTCTTCCGCTCCGATCACCGTCGCCAGCATCCCTGACTCCGCCTCGCTCCACTTTTTTAGGAGATTGAGATGGTAAATCTGACGCGCCCCGTTCCTATCCGTTCGAAGAACCTCATAATTGAGATCCCCGACTCGCTGGGTGACCTCAAAGGGTCCTTGCCACTTAGCGAGTAATTTGGAACTCGACGTGGGAAGCAATAGAAGGACTTTATCTCCCGGTGAAAATTTTCTCAGTTTTGTTCCCCTATTGTACAACTGGGTCTGTTTGTCTTGAGCCTGTAACAAATTTTCCATTGAGAGCCGCCCCAAAGTGTGGAGTTTTGTTCTCAGGTCCAGGACATACTGAATTTCATTTCGACTCTCCGAGGGTCCCTCCTCCCAAGTCTCCTTCAGCACGTCCAGCACCCCGCGGGGTTGACGACCATAAAGGAGCTCGAAGGGGGAAAACCCCGTGGAGGCTTGCGGGACCTCGCGCACAGCGAACAACAAGGGTTCTAACCATTTATCCCAATTTTTGGCGTCTTCGTGAACGAACTTACGGATCATTGTCTTTAATGTGCGATTAAATCGTTCCACCAAGCCGTCCGTTTGTGGGTGAAAGACGCTGGTGCGAATCGATTTAATGCCCAATAACTCGTAAAGTTCGCGTAACGTACGTGACATAAACGCCGTGCCCTGGTCAGTGAGGATCTCTTTCGGGATCCCCACTCGGGAGATTAGACGAAACAGGGCATCCGCTACACTTTTCGCGGAGATGTTGCGGAGTGCCACTGCCTCAGGATATCGCGTTGCATAGTCCACTATGACTAGGGCAAAGCGATGTCCCCGTGCTGACCGTTCTAATGGCCCGACGAGGTCCATCGCAATTCGCTGGAAGGGGACCTCGATTAGAGGAAGGGGGCGCAAAGGCGCTTTTGGGGCGGCCGGCGGATTTACCAGCTGACATTCACGACAAGCCGCGCACCACCTGCGCACGTTCTCGTGAATGCCCGGCCAAAAAAAAACGGGCCATGAGACGGTTAAGTGTCGTTATTTGCCCTAAATGTCCCGCCATGGGATTTGAATGAGCCGCCTGGAAAAGCATTTCCCGACGGCTTTTCGGTACTAACAACTGGGTTGTAGTCTCTTTTGTCTGAGTGTCTTGTATCACCCTATACAACCGGTCTTTTAAGATTGCAAAATATGGATAAGTGAGCGGTCGAGCAGGCTGGAGAGGCTGACCGTCGATGGTACGGACCTGTTCAAACGCATGTTTTAACGACTCATCCTGAGACTGTTCCAGGGGAAAATCATCACGCTCTAGGAGAATCTGTCTCCCAATTACGTTCAGATCCCCTGGATCCAGTCCCGGAGGTCCCAGTTCAGCCTCACCCAACCGCACGACCGCCCCGCTCTCCTGCTTCTTATTCCCACAAGAGACATCCGCGCACAATAACCCCAATAATTCTGTAAAGGCTGGCCAATTAGTTCCCAAAATCAGCGGATGCCTGAGGTGCGGGTTAACTGCCACCTCCACCCTATGCTTTTGCCCCCTAAATTTAATCAAAGCCGACATAAGCGGTTACTTCACCACATCCCCGTGCACACACCTTACCCGAACCATGCGGCTCGTATCCAATGTCTCAGGTTGAATCAGGCTTTGGTGGATCGAGGTTTGGTTACATCCTGAGTCCACCAGAGCCTGATAGGTACCCCCCTTTATACTCACGGGTATCTGGTACCGGCCAGCCTGATCGTGGGCAGCCTGCGGGGCATCCGGGACCCGGATCATTGTCCCCACCTCCATCATCGGACACCTGTCTATAAAATGGTCCGGGTCCCCGCAACGCCAGCAGGCCGGCCCAGGCCTCCCCCCCGCTCTAGAGGCAGGAAGTGGGGTAGGTGACTGGCGTGAGGAGAGGGAGGGAAAGGAAGCCGGGTCCGCCCCCCCCGGTAGTGAACCCCGAGCCCCTGGGCTGGGGTCTCAGGCCTCCTGCCGGATCCAGTGAAGATCCCCCCCGTCCCCGGGGAGGGCCACGGAACGGTCCGGGAGGACGGGACCTGGGAAGAGGAGACGAGGTAGAAGAGGGGGAGGGAGAAACAAAGGAGGAAGAGAGCGACATGTTAGGGAGGTTCTCGCCGACCCTGGAGCACGCCACCAGCTGGTCCTCCGCCAACTGAATGGCCAAGTCCAGCGACGCCGGTCGGTGGCACTGGACCCACTCCGCCGTTTTCCGCGGCAGACGGCCGATGAACTGCTCCAGCACCACCCGGTCGATGATCTCGTGGACGTCGCTTCCCTCAGCCAACAGCCACTTGCGGCAGGAGTCCCGGAGCTGTTGAGCCAACACGAAGGGTCGACCGCTCTCGCCCAGACCCAGGGAACGGAACCGCTGGCGATGTTGCTCTGGGCTCCGGCCGACCCGCTGTAGGATGGCTCTTTTTAGGTCATCAAAAACCAGGAGGTTCTGGACGGGTAGCTGTTGGGCCGCCGCCTGCGCCTCCCCGGTCAGCAAAGGGATGAGGCGCACCGGCCATTGCTCTTTTGGCCACCCACCTGCCTCCGCTGACCTCTCAAAGAGGTCGAGGAACGCCTCCGGGTCGTCCTGTGGGCCCATCTTATTAAGAGGCAGGTGGGGGCGCTCGACCGGCGGCGGCGTTGGACCCGGCCGAACCTCCCGGTCCATCCAGCTCCGGAACCTCTCGCGGTCCTCCTGTTGGCCTTGGACGAGAAACTGGAACCGGCCTTCCAGATCGGTCCTCATCTCGACCAGGGCCCGATGTTGATCTTGGTGGAGGGCCGCGAGGGAAGCAACCACATCCGCAAGTGGCGATGGTGGCGGTGTTTGCATGCTGGCGGCGGCTTCCGTCTTCCTTCCCGGGTTTCGGCACCAGTGTAACAGTCAATGTTCAGAACGTGGAAGGAAGAGGACAGGGTCGGCTTTAGAGAAAAAAGGGGGTTTTTATTTCTCCCAAAACAAGTAAAAATAAAACAGCACAGAACATAGGATGCGCCACACGCGCTCTGTTCACAGGTTCACAAATCAAAGGGCTCGCTCTCGCTCTCGCTCTCGCTCTCTCACTCAGCTCCTCGCACACACTTGTCAGTTCTCATCTCCCTTCCTTCTCTTTCCTCGTGGCTTTTATCCGTCTCCCCACGCCAGTTTACTGAAACAAGACACAGGTGTTTGTCATTCACACTTAACCCACTCACGCCGCACCTGTCTCCCGATCCTCTCCCGCGTCACGGACTTCGCGGAACCACGCCCCCCCTGCCACACCAACATTTCTAAAGAATGCTTTCAGCACCTTGTTGAATCAATGCCACGTAGAATTAAGGCAGTTCTGAAGGCGAAAGGGGGTCAAACACAGTATTAGTATGGTGTTCCTAATAATCCTTTTTGGTGAGTGTATATTTCCTCCTGATGACAACAATTCCAAGTAACGTTACAGATGCATCAATATTGTTAATAAGTTATTTTTCCCCCCATACTTTAATTTCAAAAGTAAATCTTTAATATATTCTACATTCATTACATAAAAAGTAAAATATTTCAAGCCCTTTATTGTTTTCATCTTGATGATAAGGACTTACAGCTCATGGAAATCAAAACTCCAGTACGCCTATCTCAAAATGTATTAGAAATTTAGAACAAAGAATTTTTTATACGACCTGATAAGATCTCTAATCAGCTAATCAACTCAAACCCCCTGCAAAGGTTTCATGAGAATTTAATCTGTCAGTCTTGTTCTGGTGGTGCAGCACAATGACCTTTTCCACAATTTCAAAATTTTTGAGATGCACCTGTAATAATGTAATAAACATATTAGTATTTACATAATTAAATGAATTGTTATAGTGAACAGTAATAATGAATAAATAGTAGCAGCAGAGTACTGCTAATTAAATGAATATCACTGTCCACAATTTTATATGTAAGCTTTTTGGACAATGCATCATTATTTTACTGTAACTGTTGCCTTTGGCTTGCTCAGTTGGGGATATTCAAATTAATTAACCAAGCATTCATACCATTGATCAGCCCTACCAAACCTGGATGTTCTTTCCACTAAGAAACAAACATTGTTATGTTATTTGATTGATACTGTGAAGCTGCTTTGATGCAATTTATATTGTGAAAACTGCTATATAAATACACTTGACTTGACTTGACCTGTAACATATTACACAATATCATCTATAATTAATGCAGCAATTCTGAACAAAAAGTATACATATTTAATAATAAAACACAGGTCTTTGGAACTTTTATTGCACACATGAGACAAATGATTATCAGTGAGTTATGGTGGCGTTTTGCCCCCAGTCTAAAAGGGCTGTTATAAGTTTTACACGCCACCAGATACCACTGTGTTTGTCAAGTTTGAAGCCCCCCAAGCTTCCACTCTTTTTCGGCACGAATAGAAAAAAAAGCCCCAAAGCTTCAGAATGCTTCATCCGCCCATCACTACTCGCTAGCTAATGTTTTCTGATTTTACTGTGTTTGAGGGACTATTTTGTCACACAGATGAGTCAGCTAGGGAAGAGGAAGGACAGGCATCACAGCAAGAGACAGCAGGTGGATTAACTGCAGTTAGTGATCTAGGGACTCCGGAAAGTGGCCCAAAGCAAGTTCATCTCCCACAGTACCCCCTCAGCCAGTTTGGAGCTCAACAAAGAGCATTTAACAAGACATGGTTTGAGCAATTTAAATGGCTGGAGTACTCTGTAACCCGAAATTGCACATTTTGTTTTTCATGTTGCCTGTACGGAAGGCAAAACATTCGCTCTCTCATTTTTCCCAAAATGAAATGATACCCAGCATTTCACAAGAAATTACAGAAAGCATCATCAAGCAAATGAAGATTGCAAATATGTACTCTGTGACGGCAGACGAGGCCATAGACTGATGCACAGAGCAGCTTGCAGTCTGTGTGCGTTTTGTTACGCAAAAGGGCGTAGTGCGAGAGTGTTTTCTTGGGCTTCGGAAGTTACAGGGCTTTGATGCAAAGTCCATTGCATATGAGATAGAGGCAATGTTACAGTCACACAACTTGGGTGACCTACTGTGTGTTGCACAAGCCTATGATGGGGCATCTGTCATGAGTGGAGCGGTGGGTGGTGTCCTAGCCCGCTTCAGAGAGCGACACCCTGAAGCAGTGTATGTGCACTGCTATGCACACGAACTTAACCTTTTTCTGTGCTATACATGTGTGGCGGCTTTGGATAGAGGTACACTAAAGATTTAAGAAGTTCTGCTCAACCTCCACGTTAGCATGGATAACCAGGCCACACAGTGAGGTGGGCGGTTATAAAGTTACCGTCTACGCCACCCCGAGGCCTCTTTCCCGGGGAAATGCCTTTCACCCAAGAGCAAGGCTCACAGGTTCGCTATAACAGAGTCAGGTATCAGACTTGGTTGAGAATAAAACAATAGAAAACTTTATTTTTGCATCAAATCAAAGTATTAAATTGTATTTAACAACAACACCAATAGATTGGAAGAATCCACACAAAATAACACACGGACGCTCACTTCAGAATTGGGTGCTGGCTCTCCTTGACAGAAATGACACAGCAATCATACGTGCACACTCACATCACACCTCACTGTGAGCACAGCATTCAGGCAAAAGAACCCACCACCACAATCGGGAAGAGATGCTTATCCTTCTGCCACTGGCTGCCCCAATTCTGAAGGATGAAAGAAATAAGACAAAGTAACACGAAACACACACACGCTAAACCAGTTATATATAAAAACATTAACCACAATGACAAGTAAATCTAAGACACAATTTTAAAAGAGTTCACCACATCAGTTCGGCTCATCAAATGTATTTTTAAAACTATTTTTATGACGGACAGAAATGGCCAAAAAGCAGCATTAAACAAAAAGGAAACACGTTCAATAGGCCGCTCTTAGGTTGACCACACATAAGAAATAAACAAGGAAAACTTATCACAGACAAAATATATACATGAATAACATACCCAGCATAATTCAAATCAAAAAGAAAATATATATTTTCACAACAATCAACTCATAGGAAAATCTAAATAATCTTTAAAGAAAACAACTTGCAGAAAAGAATGATGACAGTTAGGTGGCTGATCTAATAGTTGGGCGCCACTAAAGGCTTTCAACTCAAATTACTCACGACCCATAATCAACGGTCCAGCTGATTGAGTATTTTGGACGCCGTGAACACGAACGATGGAAGAGGGACTGTTGGGGAATTTCATTTGTCTCATACATGTCTCATGCATGGGTCTGAATATAAAATGCTGTAATGCTAGAGAAAGCCAGGTCTGAATCTGTGATGTCTATACTAGAGAAAACTAGGCCTGAATACATGGGTAGATGTTTAAAAGGCGCATGCGCTGAGGTCTTGCCACCAATAAGAAAAAGGCATTGATGCGGTTGCACTTTCTGTCGAAATGATGGTGATGGTTAGTTTAATGGTTTGAAGTTAGTTTGATAAGAAAAAGGGGAGTGTGACAGATAGTTTGAGATGTATTGGCTTTGATGGTGACAGTTAGTTTAATCGTTTGAAGTTAGTTTGATCAAGACAAAGGGGAGTATGACAGTTACTTTAATCGTTTGTAGTTAGTTTGATCAAGACAAAGGGGTTTATGACAGTTGGTTTAATCGTTTGATCGTTTTAAGTTAGTTTGGCGACAGACCAAGGAGAAGTAAGTAGAAAAAGATAACTGTATGAGCGTTAATTGGACACCTGATAAGAAAAAGGTATAAGACCTGAGCGCTGGCCCTTGTGGAGTCAGATGCTTAGCTACCATCTCACTTTATTGAACTGCTCAATAAAGTTAATTCTTCTGAGACCTGAAACCTCGACTCTGCACGATTTCTTGAGACCTGAGTTCGAGATTGAGAACCTGACCAGAAAACTCTGAAGTTTGCCACAACATAACTTGGCGAGCGGCAGCCAGGAGCTTCAAGAGGGGAGCGTGCAGCCGAGGTGGCAGCCCCTGGCGGTGACCCACGAAACAAAAGGTCGACCAAAAATACTAAGGTAAGGAGTTTTGCTTAATTTGTTTCGTGTGGTCCCTGACAGAGCGGTCATCTTGGTTGGTAACCATTTTTTAACATATTCTGTTGATTGAACCCCGCTGTAAAACCAACCTAAAAAGAAGTAAAATCCAAATTGAGGAAAATAAGGTCTAGTTTACGGGTCAGAAGAAGAAAAACGCATGTGCATGTATGAATGCTAAAAAACCTATAAGAAGGGCTATAGGGGGTAAAAACATAAGAAGGGCTATGTTTTACCTGTATGAGTGATAAAACATAAGAAGGGCTATGTTTTTGTGTGAATGTTAAAAAACCTATAAGAAGGGCTATAGGGGGTAAAAACATAAGAAGGGCTATGTTTTACTTGTATGACTGATAAAAAACATAAGAAGGGCTATGTTTTTGTGTGAATGGTAATATAGGAGAAATGCTATAATTGTTGTTAGTATGTAGTATGTTAGTATAGTAAAAGTGTAAAAGCGCGCCGGCTGGGGAATATAGTAAAAGGTAGAAATTGCAGGAAGTGCAGAAGGAAGAGAGAAAGAGAGTATTAAAATACAAAAATATATCAGTCTAGTAAAAATTTATTAATTGGACTAAGAAGAAAAAATGAACTGATTAAGTTAAAAAGTGAGAAAAAGTAAAATTGGTTGAAAATTTCCTAGACACAAAGAAGAGGTGCCATCTGACTGCAGGAGCAGGCTAGAGGGGGCCTACAGTCAAACTGGGCACACTGCCAGCAGAGTGGCAAAATAGAGACAAAAATAGTAACAGCAAAGAGTGTGACTTGCAACAAAAATTTTAAAACAGTGTCAGAAATACAAAACGAAAAAGTAAAATTAGTTAGAAGAGGTGAATGGATAGTAAATGTCAAAGCAGTGAAGAAAGATTACAGAAACAAAAATACCAGAAGACAAAAAATATTCCAAAGTATTGGCTGTGTCGATTTTTTGGTCACCTACCAGATTGCAAGCGTTGTGACCCTGACAAAGAGACGCAGCCTCTGATAAACAAAAAAGCTGTCAGGGGTGTTAAATAACTGAGTGAAAGTGTGTGAATGAAATCCCGGGTGTGTGAATGAGAAACGAGTCAAAATAAGTGTTAAAAAAGGGTATATAACAACAGGTAGTTATTTTCTTCATTAAAAAGACTAAAAACTAACACAGAACAAATGTGGGAAGGGCTGGGTGAATATGGCAGGGAAAAATACAGGAGGTGGGTCAGAAGGCAAGGAGAAGACGAGAAACTGAGACAGGCATCAGAATTAACCAACGGTATAAAAAAACATTTTTGGCTGGAAAGAGAGTTTATAGATGAGGAAGGACAGAGGCAGGAACTAACAGACCAAAAAAGAGATGAGCTTTTGAGAGATTTGATCAACATAACAAACATTGATCAGCTTGAGGTTGAATGGCCGTATATGGATTGGTTCAAAGTAATTAAAAGCCAAATAAATGTTGAGACCTTGAGACCACATTTGAATAAATTTGAACTCCCTAAATCCCTCCTACTGGAATCACCCTTGGTCACGTCAGGGACAAAACTGGACCCAGTGTGTGTCCCATATCTGAAAAGCAACCTAGGACAGTTTTGGCCTCCAGGATTGGGGGGATCCACAATTTTGCAAAACCTCTATATGATAGTGGGTTCATTTGTGAGGCCAGTGAAGTGGGAATGTGATGCAATTTTTGAGGTGGGAAGAGCTGGGGAAATCAGACCAGTGTTAGTAGACAACTGAACATTAGACAAGCTAGTGGTGATGGTAGTGCTAAAAAAATAATCCAAACAAAATTCGCCATTTGTTAATAGAAATACAGCAAAATAAGGAAGAACTAGAAGAAGTGCCAGTGACAGCTGAAGATGGTGCAGGGCTGGACGAATAGATTGGGCAAGAGAGGAAGTAGGGGAAAGAGGCACCTGACCAAAAAAGAACGAAAAGGCTGGAGAAGTAACAGCGCGAGGCTGGTGGTTTGGGGAGAGAATAACCTGGGACTTCGAATTAATTTACCTGGGGGAGGACATCATTTGGCAGAACAGTACATACGGCAGAGTAGGAGAGGCGACGTCAAGGCAATTGTCTGAGGTACCAATACGAATTATTTTGAAGTATTTAGAAAAGACAAAACAAATATCTGAATTATTAATTGTTGACAGAAAGTCAAGTAACTGTGTCCAAACTTCAATAAGTGAGACACAAATAACAAGGTGCTGCGACATGGCTTCGTTGTCACCCCAAGAGGAGCCTCCTGTAGAGCAGCTGGCATCACAATATGCAATATGCAAAGATACCATTAAAAATGTTTCAAAGAAGTGGGAAAAAAGGACCAAAAAGCTAAACACCAAATGGCCAGCAGAGGGAACATTTGATCTAGCTATGTATAGGGAAATGGGAGCCCTGATAAAAAACCATACAGCTCAAGATAAAAGTCAGAAGAGGCAGGATAAAAGAGACAAAGAACAAGAAGTATTGAATTTATTTAGAGATGTAGCAATTCAATTGTAAAAGAAATGAGGGATAAAATGGGAAATAGAAACAGTAAGATAGAGACCCCACCCTCTTATGCACCACCCTATGACATGACTGGTAGACAAATGCCTCTGATAGCTGGTACAGTGGATATAAAAGGCCGCGTGACCTTCAAGGACGATGAAGAGGAAAGAGAATAGGATGGGGTGAAGCTGGAACAAGAGGAAGAGAATGCTGTAAGAGGGAGTGAGTCCCCTGGGAGACGAGCAGCTGCGAGCGGGGGTAAATCCTGTGAAGGGCGAAAGACTGATAATGAGGACAGACCCCCGGAGGGATGGACAATCAGAAGTGAGTGTGGAGAAAGCCCACCAATAGTAAAGCCTCGCACCATGCAGCGAAAAGACCCCACAATGATAAACCCGTATCATCATGTAGCTGGAGCGCTTCGTAGAATGGAAGAGACAAAGAGTGAAGAGGAAGACGACAGTCACTCTACCAACAGACTCGACAGAGCAGTAACGAGAGAGGCAGACGAAGATAGCCTGCGCACCCTCCTTGAGTATGATGACATAGCCAAGCAAATTCATATTGCAGAGGCCGAGATTGAACGAGAGGCACGGCGCATGCGAGACTGCTTAACACTCGATGGAAAGAGGACAGGAGAGACAAGGTCAAATAGATAGCATCAAAGATCTCGCTCCACCAGCCCTCGAAGAGAATACAAGAATGTATCTGGCTCTCTCCTTTTAGAAGACATGCCCGACGATGAACAACGCTGGAAGAGAGGACTAAGCCTGAGGGGGAGCCCACCTCCAAAGTTTCATTTACCACAGAATGAGGGGAACCAAGACAATGAACACATGCAGTGCCCTATTCTGATCAAGGGACAACAAGGACAATATATTCCGTTGGCAGGACAAGACCTGAAAGGACTGATCGCCCATCTCCCTGACTTGAATGAAGGGGCAGGAAAATGGATCAAATTACTAGAAGAAGAAACAATGGGGATGATCCTGGCCATTGGGGACATCAAAGCCTTGCTGGCGAAGTGTGTGGGGAGTACCAAGATGAATGAAATCCTGAAAGCCTCTGGAATTGGAGGTGCAGTCGATTCAACTAGGATGGATGCTACACCCTTGGACAACCAGAGAGCTGCAGTGTGGCACAGCCTTCGAGACCACTATCCAACCCAAATGGACCCAAAGATGCTGAAAGGAGAGCCGATAGGGGATGAAGAGAACCCTGTCACCTACGTCCAGAGACAGTCACGAAGATGGAAGCAAGAGCTGGAAAGAGACCCTGAGAGGGACCCAGTCATAATGGCACTCTTCAGGTCTTACATGGCCCCTACAGTGAAAGCCAAACTGGAAGATGTGGTTGGACTGAGCTCAAAAACACCAAGGGAATTCAGTGACTATGTGGCCCATGCAGTGGAGCAGTACCGGAAGAGCGAACAGAAACTGAAGAACCAGGAGAGAGAACTTCAAAGACGACTGGCTCAGCTGCAACTGGAGGAGCTGGTGAGCAAGAAAAAGAAAGTTCAAGCTACCGTGAAAGAAACTGAAGATCTGACTGCAGTAATGGCTGCGGTGAACATACCAAGTCAGACGCCACACCCACAACCACAACCTATGCAACAGACCCCACAAGTCTTGCAACAGGCACCAGCTGGAATGAGCCAGAATTCTCTGCAAAACTCCTGCCAGCCACAACAACCGAATGCACCCATAGTGATCTACCTTCCTGAGCAACACGATGAAAGAAACAGAGTAATGTCCACCCCAGGAAGAGGGAGAGGAAGAGGAAGAACATACGGTAACCAACAGAGGATCATGGACCAACCAAACATATATTGGGGATGCAATCAATCTGGACACACTAAGAGACATTGCCCAGTGAATCCATGGCCACAAGGAGACCTCCAAGGCCAGATGCAACAAGCCTGACAACAGAGACCCATGAATCAGCAACAGCAAGTATCAGGACCCGTAAACCCATGGCGTGGTCCTGACCAAGGATACTAGGGATGCCCAGAGAATCCTATGAGGAGGGGTCAGCTACCTATGTTATCCACCAATGCTGACCAAGAACCTATGCTGCAGGTTAAGATAGAGGACAAGATCATACCCATTATGCTTGATACAGGGGCAACATACACCTGTCTGAGCCCAAACCATGCCTCTCACCTCCCCAAGTCTGGAAAATATGTTAAGACAATAGGATTCTCGGGATTAACGCAGCTAATACCAATGACGACCCTTGGCAGCATAAAAGTCAAAGACTCTGAGATAAGAATTCCTGTACTAGAGTCGGCCCAGACACCAGTCAATTTGTTGGGGAAACAGAGAACTCAGTAGCTCCCTCAGTAGCAGGGAGATGAAAACCAGGAGCGGACTGAACTACAATATCCAAAGGACATGGAGCCTGAAGATGAGAGAGTTCCTGATCCTGATCCTCATGATACACCTCCACAGGTACAAGGTCTCCAGAGAACCAGTCCCCTGGGGAAGGCCCCTCCACCGGAGAACCACACCAGCATGAGGAATTGGTCACTCTCAACCTCCAGGACATTGACCTCCCCGATATTGACTTCCAAGAAATTGAGTTACCAGACCTCTCAGGTGTCGAATGGGATGAGTCACTTTAACCTGACTGAACCAACAGAAGCCCCGGATGGATCTTTTACTAAAGCCATGCAGAAGATAAAAGCATTAAGACATGAGGTTGCCACAAATGCTGGGAGAGACAGGAATTTTGGATACTGGCTTGACTCTGTATTTGGATCATGGAAAGAATGGCTCATTAAGGTGGGGATAATAATAGCGGCAGTTGTTGGTGTCTTCTTTTTGCTGTTCTGTTGTGTTGTGCCCTTTTTCAGATCCATGCTAGCCAGTGCTGCAGCCAAACAAATGATTAATGTGTCAGTAAAACGATCTGGAATTGACATTGGGTGCACCAACTCAGGAGTGTATCCAATCGGCCCAGGCTTGGACGAGCTGGATGACTTTCTGTGAAGGGTGATGGATGAAAAAGTAAGGAATAAGGGTACCTTATCATTTTCATTACACTTTGTGACTCTGTTTTTAAATAGTAAGGGAGATAGCCCCACTGTGTATTTTAATTTTGGGATAAAATTAGTTAGAACAATTAGAGCATGGGTAGAGTAGGAAGTTAGTTAGAGGGGTTTTTCTACATTCCTTTGGTTTTATATAAGGGCCCTTATTTCCTAAATATATTTACTCATATAATCTTTTGAATATATTTTACTCATATAATCGTACGAAAGATATTTTACATATAATCAAACTAACTGTCACAATTATAAATATGTGAATGAGAGGGGATGATAGAGGGTCTGAAGCAGGTCATTGCCCGTGGTACGAGGTAATGCAACCAGAAATAAGGGAAAAAGACAGGAATGTTTTTTATTACTATTGATCACTTTATTCACTTTTTACTATTTACACTTTTAATATATTTTAGTACAGTCCTGTAACAAGTCAAGAAATTTAGAACTTACATGCCTTAGTCCATTGGAACATGTATATAGTATGGTACAAAAGAGGAATTATTTGCAAGCGCGGTCATCGACTGTTGAAGAAGACAAGAGTAGACTCAACTGGTGGTTTAAAAACCCGCTGTCTGCTCCAACACAAGATAGCGCTCTAGGCAAAGCCTGGGCACCTGTGGCAACGATGGAGCAACCCAGATAGCACTCCAGGCCACCGGACGCGCCTGCGCAGTTCCTCTGGCAACGTGGGACAGCTACTGAAATTCGAGTTCATACACTGTGATTGTGCTATTGAATGTTTGATAACCTGAAGTAATGCATCCCCTTAAACTAATGATGTGACAGGAAGGTGAGATCTTTTACTCCACTCTCGCCAATTGGGGGAGGAGATGTTTGGTCTTACTATTCCTCCAGAGTGTGCCCTTATGATGAAGGTCTATTGATAAAGTTGGATGGTCTAGATTGGCCATGTTTGATAGGTAATACAGAAAGAGATCTATTCATGAGGACACACCCTGGGTAAGAACGGTTTGAAGGTGGGACTAGAGAAAGTCCCAAAGGGGGGATGTGTTGGGGAATTTCATTTGTCTCATACATGTCTCATACATGGATCTGAATATAAAATGTTGTAATGCTAGAGAAAACCAGGTCTGAATCTGTGATGTCTATACTAGAGAAAACTAGGCCTGAATACATGGGTAGATGTTTAAAAGGCACATGCGCTGAGGTTTTGCCACCAATAAGAAAAAGGCATTGATGCGGTTGCACTTTCTGTCGAAATGATGGATGATGACCTTTGATCTAGTCCCGCCCCTTGCGGTTAAACTTTCTGTCAAAATGATGGTGACGGTTAGTTTAATGGTTTGAAGTTAGTTTGATCAGAAAAAGGGGAGTGTGACAGATAGTTTGAGATGTATTGGCTTTGATGGTGACATTTAGTTTAATCGTTTGAAGTTAGTTTGATCAAGACAAAGGGGAGTATTGATCATTTTAAGTTAGTAAGTAGAAAAAGATAACTGTATGAGCGTTAATTGGACACCTGATGAGAAAAAGGTATAAGACCTGAGCGCTGGCCCTTGTGGAGTCAGATGCTTAGCTACCATCTCACTTTATTGAACTGCTCAATAAAGTTAATTCTTCTGAGACCTGAAACCTCGACTCTGCACGATTTCTTGAGACCTGAATTCGAGATTGAGAACCTGAACCTGACCAGAAAACTCTGAAGTTTGCCACAACAGGACCAGGCACAGCGCGTCTACACGCCACATGAGCTGAAACAGAGTTAATGGCGATCGTTTGTCGATTCCATAGAGCAGACAAACTCTCCCTCAAACTAGAATATAAATCACGATGAAGAGTCCGATGATGTCGAAACAGGTAGCAGAAACAAAGCAGACAACAAGAAGAACATCCGCACAGAGATTTAAATGAAGCTCAGAGCCCACTGTAACGTCCCTTGCACGTTGGCCCGCACCTTAAATAAACACAATATGAATTTGGCCAGCCTGGCTAGTAGCGTTCATATGGTTATCAACTCAGTTAAAACATACCTGTAGTGCGATTCAAACGGCACTAAAACTGCTGCGCATTAAGCACCATCCATGAAACAGATCGAATTAAAGGCATCCCACAAAGCTCCTCTGTCCACCCTTTAAAGGTATAGCGGAGGATTTTCTTTTTCCGGGTGGGTAGTCTAAACTATTGGTCCACCTAAGTGTCAATCATTCTAGTGATATGTTTACGTAAGGCCGTTGTACGTGCTCGTCCCTATGTAGTTTTCGCTTTCTGCGCATGCGCACTTTCAGGTGTATTATGTGTGAGTTAAGGTTTCATCCATTCCTTTGAAAATGGCTGAGGGTCGAAAAGAAAAAGTGTACACGA
This sequence comes from Meda fulgida, assembly GCA_030578275.1. Lineage (NCBI taxonomy): Eukaryota > Metazoa > Chordata > Actinopteri > Cypriniformes > Leuciscidae > Meda > Meda fulgida. Next base: position 23,487,694 of record CM060636.1, read on the forward strand.
AGTGTATGAAAAGAAGTGACAGGCCGCTGAACATCGAAACAAGACCAGAGTGATTTTGGGTGAACATTTCACACGCTGGTGTGAACTAAAAGCACAGGTTGGGCTTCCCACTGATGCCGCATTGGCAAAGATTCTACTAGACAGGTAAAGTTTGTCATGCTATTTGCAGAAATCCATTAAAAATCACTGCTAGTAAAAGGTAATGTATGCTATGATTAGCGATGCTAGCCCTGGCACAAGTCATGCACCGCGTAGACACGGTAAACATCTGAATTTGTCTAAAGTAGCCTTATGACCAAATGGCAAATTGTATCACGCTGAAATATTCTAAAACCTTGTGTGTTCATTTTCGATAATTCCACCATAGTATTTATTACACAAATGCAACAAGCTACTTCTCCATTGCATATCATGTCTTGAGTCCTCGGTCACTCAATCGATCAGTATAATAAGTAAATAAAACACGGAAGGGCATTTGACATTTTGTCTTGCATGAATGTTTTTGAGTTAGTTTATAATTTGCAACATAATTGTGCCACCAAACGTGACTACCCAAATTTGGATGCCCTTCCAAACAATCTACTTTGATGCATATCTGTGCATTAAAATATAAAATATGTTTTATGCTTGTACTTTGTTAGAACAAACAACTAACGTGTGTATAATTCAATATTTGTTAAAGCTATGATAAAATAACATCCACTCCGCTGACACACATTCAATGGGCCCGACCCCAGTCACCAGCTGTGTCCACAATTGAGGAGTCACTGTCTGATCGGTAAGTTATTATCATATTTATCATCAAGGTAAATTATTTACAGTAGAAACTAAGTCTTGTATTTGTGACTGTTCCAACAAGGATTAGCAACAGATTCTATCTTCTATATGTGTGTAATTTATAGAGAAGCAGATTTCTCTGTGAAGGGAATTGAGAAAATGGCCAGCAGTTGTAGCAGTGAGGAAGAAGAACTGTTCCACAAGAGAAAGCAAGGTAAATACAATTGTAGATTTCTGTGAAGATACCTTTTTTTAAAAAAAACTTTAGTTGTTTTTGCTTTATATTTGGTAATTTACTGAATATTTTTTCTAGGTCCTCAACTAGTGTAAATGCAGTTGTGATTGATGAATATGCCTTCAACAATCTACAAAATTCAATGTAAGTATTACTGTTTTAGGATCTTTATTTGTGATAGTACTGAAAGGGGCACTAAAATAACTTTATTCAAAAGGATTGACTGGGATGATGACACATGGGATGAAACTTGGGCTCCGGATACAGAGACACAATCACAGACATCCACAGAAGAAGATGAGACCGAGGAGGTTGAACTCTCAGAAGAACACGAGACCTGGGGAACCTCCGCTGACGTGGATGAAGCAGAAAATCTGGATCCGCAAATTTACAATGTCATCAGTCAGTTGAGTTCAAAGGACTCTGTTGTGCTCCTTGGTTAGTATATTACATGACTGCCACTTAAAATATTATTATAATTATCTGTGGTCCTTCTGTTATCCTTCTGTTATCAAAACATTTAATCCATTTATATTGTCTTTATAAGTGATGCTAGGATGGACAGTCCTGGGTTCTGTGTTGAATTCTGCACATACACTACAATGGAGAATGACACAAAAATAATTGTGTCGATTGTCAACATGGACAAACGACAGGTCGGAGGGAACTCTGTGGCTATGGAGAAGGCGACATTCATGGAGACCTTGGACACACGGCGTCCAAAGTTGGGGAATGTGACGGAATTTTGCACTGATGCCAACAAATATCAGCACTTTTTAGTAAATGACTTTTTGCAATATTACTTCAATAAAAACAAAGTGTGCTGTTCAATGAATAATAATACTACTTTGATGTTTTACTGACAGTGGCCAATACAAAGACTGTGGTGTGAAACACAGCCTGGATATCTGGCATGGTGCAAAGAACCTTAATAAAAAAGATTATGGCTGTATGTACACTGTTATCGATATGTGTTTGTCCTCTGGTATTATTTTATTATTTAATTATTTTATACCTATACAATTTTTTTAGGCCGAACATGAGAAGGACTGTTCCATGCTTCTGAGTTGGAACAGAGACATTTGCAACTACTTTTGGTACAACTGTAAGGAAGCAGAAACGTTTGAAGCTTTCAACGTAAGTTTTTATTTACTGTATATTTTACTAAGCAATTAGAGTAAACTAATGTGTAAAGGATGTTTGTCAAATGTTTTTTGTAGTACACATGATTTATAAAAATCAAGATGTATACAATTTTTATTACAGGATCTGTGGACAGGAGTTCTGCATCATGTGACTGGCGTACATGAGTGGTACTTTGGGCCTTGTCGACATGGGCCTTTGGAGGAAGACAGGAATAAAGACTGGATTCCAAAGGGCTCTGCAGCACACGAAAGACTCCAAAAGATCGTTTATGACGCACTCTGGTTGAAAAACATACCCAAGTATCTCACTTTCAGGTAGACATTTTAGGAATGCAATTATGTTATAAACCACCAAAATGCTGCTTTATCAAATTTCCATAAATGCCGGTTTCAAATATTGTCTTATTTGTTCCTTTATTGTTTGTTTATAGATCGACCTCAGACCTGAAGTCATTACATAACCATATTCTTATGTATGCTTCAAAGGGCTTCTGCTTCAAACCACCAGTGTACTATGCTCGGACCCTGTTGGCAGGGCTTGATTATAACTACCACCTAACCGAGGAGCACGAATAAATGCTGATGGCTCACATCAGTAAGTTTCTTATAACTGTTTACCTACAGAACATAATTGATTCTATGCATGCAATGGCAATATTGACATGTTTTTGTTTACTCCTCTAAGGTACGGCAAAAATTTTAACAAAAAATCTAAGATGTGGCGGCTGTACACCATCAAGAATCCAAAAACCTACAAGTACATCCCAGATCTACAGAGTGCCATTCTCCATTCAAGACTGTTGGCTTCTAGGGGGATGACAGGAAAGCAGCCTCTTGCACTTGATGATCCACGAAGGCTGGGGCTGTTGTCTGGTGGGCCTGCCCCAACAGTACAAGAATTGAAGGAAAAGAAAGACCGCAGAGGGCTAGGTGAGTTGTATTCAAGTCAAGTGCCTTATTTTGTTTAATTAAAACCTCTACAGTGTACACTGCTGTTACATAGGATAGAATTATTTAAAAAAAGTATATCTTTTTATACCTATAAAGTCCTAATGATATGTAAACCTATGTTTTTTTTACAGGTCAACCATCTCACACATGACCTGTCAGTAGATGTGGTGCTTGAAGAGAATGCGACTTTGGAAGTTTGGCTACATATAAAGGGGGCCACATCTATACTTTTTACATTTCCCCTGTTCACATTGTGCCATATCTGACATTTTCTGGTGAATGTATGCCATGTATAAAAGAGCGGTATATAATTTATGCATTAGAGCTAATAAAATACAAAATGTGCAAAACATTTATTCGTATTTATGGTTTTCTAAGGGGTACATTTTATTGGTTACACTTTACAATAAGGTTCATTAGTTAACATTAGTTAATATATTAACTAACATGAACTAACAATGAGCAATACATTTGTTACAGTATTTATTAATCTTTGTAAAAGTTAGTTCATAAAAATAAAGCTGTTCATTGTTTGTTCATGTTAGTTCACAGTGCATTAACTAATGTTAACAAATACAACCTCTGATTTTAATAATGTATTAGTAAATGTTGAAATTAATATTAACTAAGATTAATAAATGCTGAAGATGTATTGTTCATTCTTAATTCATGTTAACTAAGGTAGTTAACTAATGTTAACTAATGAACCTTATTGTAAAGTGTTACCATTTTATTTATATTGGTACATGTAAGTTATAAACAGTTATCACATACAAGTCTACATAAACTATTGTACTTTGTGAACTTTCTAAAGCCAGTTACAAATATTTTATAGAAGTATGGGAAACTCATATGAAGTACATGAAAAAACAATATATGTTTTGAAGAGACTTTATTATCAACATATCAACAAAGGTAAATGGTACAAAATTTTAGTGTCAAATACACACATGTATTGATCCAGCTTATTTTACTGTGCAATTATAGCTCCTGAGGTATCTTAGAATAAACAGCAATTAAGAAGATTTAGTGTGAGTACACAGTAGGTTTAGACTCTGGCCGGAATAAAGCCTACGTAATTGCCATGAGGATCCGGGAAACGATCTCTAATTTTCCACAAACAGCATGAAGCTATAACAATTCTATATCCTGGTCCCAGAACACCATATTGCCACACAAAAAAGTTCCTATATGCAGCATAGCGGAACTGTCTGTGACTTTCTCCCGTATCCTGGATGTCCACCTCTGCCCTAAGGTCATTCCAGATTCGCCTGGCCAGTCTCAGTCCACCTTCTTGCAAGATGTACAGCTCCATGTGTGGCAACAGTGATGTGCAGTTTTGTGGTTGTTGTTGACAGCATTTCTGTTCCAGCAGTGTTGCCATATTTCTGCAGTTTCTACAGACACACCAGCTGGGTTCCTGTGGATGAGGAGGTCCTGGTTGAGGGGGATCAGGGGTGAGACTCATGAGTTTTAGTTTCACGAGTAAGGGCATCTTTGTAGAAGTTGTTGGCACTCATCTATTGTCAGACTCTTTATCCTATCCTGTTAAAACAAAATCACACTTAGACAATGTTCTTATTAGCCCTTTAACACATACAACTTTCGCCTAAACCATCTAACAGGCAAAATGAATTCATGTGTGCAAACTTTATTCTAATAAAATGAATAAGGCAGTACTTTCGTTAAACTTTTTAGTGTTTTCACTGTTGCACACTGTCTGCCTCGCAATGTATGAGGGAGCATTACAATAACAAAAGGAAAGATCATGTCTCACACTGTCTGTCTGACCCCTTGGACCAGAAATGTTACAATGACATTAGTAGTGCTCGTACTAAAAGAGATGGTAAGTTAGCGTTAGACGTATTTTGCAAAAAAAAAGACAAGTTAGCTGTCATGTATGTACACATACTTGCTATTGCCATCCTCTGTTTATGAAGCTCTTCAACCCTTTTGAAGCCCTCCCGTGACAGGTCAGCGAGCAGACTGCCACGGCCTCTAGCCCGACTGCTCTCCCTCGGCCTCTAGGTGCACCCCCCCCCCCCCTCCCCCTCCTGGATCTTGGTCGGGATGAACAGGGCACGGTCTCGTAGTCAATATCAGATCCCGCAAGATTCTCTTCTTGAAAGCTCTAAACGCAACAGCAATAAAAAATTTTTTAAAAAGATGATAGACGATAGCTTGTTTATTGGCCTGTAGCATGCTTAAGTTAGCTATAGAAAAGCTTGTCATAAATAGATTTTCACTTACCGGTGGTGAGTCTGACCAGAGCCCGTCTGCGGCTAATGTCCTATTAGACATTCTCTGGTCTAAAATAGTGGAAACGACGTGCACGAGGTGAACTAGGCTCGTGCAAGCTCTCTCGTGCACACGTTTAATAGGCGTTCCCTCTCGGGAGCAAATAGAGTGTTGCGCATGTGCATTTTTAAAAAAAATTGGAGAGGGCGGGTCTTCTCTAAAATTTGGAAAAATCCTCCGGTTTAACAAACAAAAAAACAATGGAATCCCTGTGAGACAACCCAACGAACAAGCCATGCTACAGTCACTGCCGTCAGCTCTTACCTTACAAACATTCACGCGTCCCACCGGAAACGCGGTGACTCGCTCAATGACGCAGAGAGAACGCATACCCGTAGCGACACCCTTATATGTCACCGAAGGAATGCAATTAAAGGGCACTCCCCCTCACATTAAGTAACCCCGACAGAAGTAAATAGTACTGCTATACATGCAAAGCTATACCTGAAGCTACCACATTCTTTGAACTGCTGGAGAATGTGTACACATTTTTCAGCAACTCACTTGTGAACCACAACAAGTTCATAGAAATACAGAAACAACTTGGATTAAGGCCATCTGAACTTGTGCAACTCTCCACAACAAGATGGGCATGCCAGGTGAGGTCTGTCAATGCTGTCTTAAACAACCTTTCTGCCATTTTAGCGTGTCTCAGCAACATGAACACATCCATGGCCCCAGCGATCCAGTCAAAGCTCTGCAAGACAAAGACATTCTACATGCTTGTGATGTTTTCCAAACTCCTCGGCATAACTGAAGGTCTACACCGATACCTGCAGGGGGAATGTTTGTACTTGGGCAAAGCAGTTCAGTACAAGACGGCAGTCCTTCAAACTTTGAGAGAGCTCCGCACAGACTCTGGTGGTGATGATGTGTTCAGGAATGCCATGGCCTTATGTGACGCAAATGACATACAGCTCCATTTTGGTCCCAGGCAAAAACAAAAAAGATATGATGGTTTTGTGGTAGAGTCAGCCTGTGGGTCAACCTTCAATCTGACCACCTCAGATGAATTCAGACAACAGCTTTTTTATCCATGCCTGGACAGGATGGTAGAGGAACTCACCCATCGGTTTTCAGCTCTGGGAGAAGCACTTATGTCAGGTATTCATGCTTACAACCCAACCACAGAGACCTTTCTCTCTGAAGAAGCCCTCAAAAGCCTTGCTTCCCATTATAAGATTCAGTTGAAGGCAGAGGAACTCCTAGTGCCTAAAAATTTAATCAATAGAAGGATGGAGAAAGAGACAGTCCCTGACACTTCCACTGTGTTCCAACTGCTTGATGAAGACATGTTTCCCACCCTGAAGGCTCTCTTCCAAGTTGCCCTGACTATTCCAGTAAGCAGCTGTGAACGCTCCTTCAGTGCCTTGCACCGTCTTAATACATGGTTAAGGAACACCATGGGTCAAGACAAGCTCAACAACTTGGCCATCATGTCAATAGAAAAGGACAATTTGAATGACATCAACCCTGACAGTGTTATTGACAGATTCGCTCAATTAAAGCCACAGAATAGGCCCTCATTAAATTATGGAATAATTGTCAAAAAATAAATAAAATAGGCATATTTGTGGAACAAATATGTAATATTTGAGTTACATAAAAGCTTTTTATTTGTTTTCTTCCTAATTGTCCTTGAAATAGTGGTCAAGACCCCCCCCCCCCACCCCCAAAACAAAAATTGTTTGGCCACTGATCAAAATATGATGTTGTCATTTGATTTGAAGTTCAGTAGGCTAACGTTACGCTCAAAATGTCCGGTCAGCACAAGTCCGGTGCTCAGAAAAGAAAAGAAAGAGAAGAAGAGAAGAAGAAAATAGAGGCCTTCGAGATGTCCTAAACAAATATTTTTAAAAAGGTGGTGACAGTGAAGCTGGAACTAACGTTAGTAAAGTCAATGTAGAGCAAGGTAAACAGCGCAGCCAACGTTTATGAGTGTTGTCAAAGACCCGGGACTTCGGTACAAAGTCGGTACTAATTTTTTTTTAAACGTCACGCCACGGTACCAGGTTTTCTCAAAACCGGTACTTGATGCGTGTGCATGCCCGAAGCGCGTGCCGTTGCGTCCTCTTCATAAAAGCGCTGAGACATGGCGACCGGCGGTGCTGCTGATGTGGTGGCTGTAAATCCACTTGTTGATAAGAAAGGAGGAAAGAGCCACATATGGAAATATTTGGGATATTAGCTCATAATAGCGACGCGGCGCTCGTTTTTACAGGCGCGCCTAAGTTCATTGTTGCATAGCAACAACAGATGCCACGGGAGAGCAAGCGCTTGTGGAAAAGAGAAAGCGGTGCGAACTGCGCTCTCCATGATGACGAGGAAGTATTAGCAAATAATTCATTGATATCTAGCCCTTGCATTAGCTTTACTACTAGATATATTTATGGAGATGAGAAATAAAAAGCCGTCTGAAATGCATCACTGTCGGCATCGGTGAACAGATAATAGGCCAGATCCGAGTCTATTTTTGCTGCGCTGCTCATGCTTAATTAAAAGCGAAAGCACACTTTTGATGGACAAACAATAAATATGATTTCACACAAAAAGTGCCCAAAATGCACAGATTTTGCATGTCTAGTGTGTTTTAACAAGAACTGCAGTAGGCTCTGTCAGAAAAGAAAATTAAGACATTTATAGAAAATGTACCCAGGGGAACAGGAGAGAAAAAGCAGAGGAGGGGAACATGAGAGGAAGAGCAAAGAAAAAAGAAGAGATCTGGGCATGCCCTATCTAAGATTATCTTGTCCCGGGCCCAGGCAAGACTGTCAGCTGGCCTGTGTTGCCGCAACTGAAATAGAAGACGACAAAAAAATGCTTGATCAAGACAACAGTAGGAGAGCAAAGATTTAGAGGGTTTGCGAGAGAACGAATGGAGGCACGGCAGTTGGAAAGGAATGCAAAGAAGAAATAGAAGAAAGTGTGTAGGAGGAAAAGAATGAAGAGTGAAAAAGGAGCTAAAGAATGGATATGCTTAATATGCTAGTTACTAAACAGGTTAGATATACAGAATTTCTATATGGTTAATAGATTTTACATGTATATATTTATTAGGGCTGGGACTTTAACACGTTAATTAAGATTAATTAACACCAGACTTTAACGCGTTAATTAATTACACAAAAAAATATTTTTAATCGCACTTATTTTTGCACCGCAGAACGTTTCTCACTGGATGGCTTTCGGCGGACCGATTATACTGGTGCACCAACTAGCTTTCATGACGAAGAAGCTGACGAGATCACTTTAGTTGGCCGGTGGATGGGAAATTTTGTCACAAAAAACTAGGGATGCACCGAATCCAGGATTCGGCTTCGGATTCGGCCGAATATTGGGCTTTTTAACGGGGTTCGGTTTCTGCCGAACCTTAGAATTTTTTTCCACCGAACCGAACCCTAGGCTTGCACTACGCACGCTACATCGGCGTCACGCCGCTGTTGATCACGGGCGCTGCACAGATCGATCGGTGAATGACATCAAAGTACCGTGAGGGCGAATAGAGAGCAGACGGCTCCTTTTGAATTGCTCTCTCGGTAACGTTACTTTGATGTCATAAACTGATCGGTCTGTGCAGTGCCGGCTCAAGTCGAAAAAGCCTGTAGTGTAACGCGTTGTGTCAAGAAGAAAAATAGGGATAGCTCACAGCTAAAGTTATTGCAGAGGTCAGACAGACTCACGAAGGCGATTGGCATCTCACAACAACTCGCACTTTATTCCCCAATCGAACTCGTGTAACTGTCTGTCACACGTTCTACCGTCCACAGTTTTACTTAATAAACAAATTAAGATAAAAATTTGCATCAAACAGAAATAACGCGCATACATGGGGTTTTCGAGGCGCACGGCACACACAATACAGCCTGCAGACAGTTCAACCGGGAGCCTTTTAAAGGGGCCACACCTTAATTCCACTCGTTACAATAGGAGGAACCTTCGAATGCAGTAGGCTGTGAGAAAGTGAAAATGGAACTCATGAGTAGAAAAAGTGTTGTTTGGCAGTACTTTCAGTCAAAAGAAGGAAGTGCAAGTCAAGCTATATGTTCAATTTGCAATGCCGATTTGTCTCGTGGTGGCAAGGACCCTAAACAATACACAACATCGCCGCTGTTAAAATGCATAATGTTGCTTATTCTTTTTTTCTTTTTTTACAGTTAAAATAAAATGAAAAATAAAATCAAATGAAAAATCAAATAAAATGAAAAATCCACGTTGTTTACTTCATTAATGTGTTTACTGTGTTAATGGACTGAGGATTAGAGTAGGATTCGGTGTTCGGTTTCGGACTCGGCAGAATCTTAACCAGTGGATTCGGTATTCGGCTGAACCCCACAAATCTGGATTCGATGCATCCCTACAAAAAAACGAACGGATGGAAGCATCGATAAGAGCATGGTTGTGTGCAAGCTATGTAACAAGGAATTCGCTATTGCTATTAGTGTAGTGTAGCAATATGCTATTGCTACACTTAATGGCAAAAAACACTGGTCTGCTGGACTTGGTTGAACAAAAATAAACAATATTTTGTTGCTTAAGCTTATGTATTCAGTCATTATTCAATGGTATAATAAAAATCCATGTGAAAAAAATTACTTCTCACTGTTCTCAGGTCAAATATTTATGCAGTTAAAATGCGATGAATTTCGATCAATTAATTACAGAGCCTCTAATTAATTAGATTATTTTTTTTAATCGAGTCCCAGCCCTAAAAAACCCATTTGCGTTTAAAAACTATGATTTAGAATTTCTGGCCATTTACTGGATGGTCAACAGTACCCAGCGAAACCACTGCAGCCTGAATATGAAAATGGATCTGCAGTGCGGGAGTTTTACCAGTTAGCGCTGGAAGGCATCTTAAAAACCAGGCTCTATGTATCGATAGAGAGGATTTTCTGCATGGCTATACACTCTACGCGGTCAATTTCGCACCAGATGAGGAGTGTAGCCAGCATGTATCGCTCATCAAAAGTGGCAATATTAAACTAGAAGCCCGTTTTAGACAGCCACTACCACGTACGGTTAACTTAATTGTTTATGCTTTGTTTGACAGCTTGATAGAAGTGTCAAATCGCCGACAGATCCTGGTTGATTACTACTAATATGTTCAAATGAACACTGTACAGCTTACGGCTGTCATGGATAAGGTTTCATGTGATACTTATTTTCTTGGAGTTACTCATATGAGACGCGTGCACGCACACACAAACTCTCCACGCACATACTCATATGAGACGCACGCACGCACACACAAACTCCACACACAAACTCTCCACGCACATACTCATATGAGACGCGCGCACGCACACACAAACTCTCCACGCACATACTCATATGAGACGCGCGCACGCACACACAAACTTTCCACGCACATACTCATATGAGATGTGCTCACGCACACACAAACTCTCAACACACATACTCATATGAGACGCACACACAAACTCTCCACGCACATACTCAAATGAGACGCTCGCACGCACACACAAACTCTCCATGCACATACTCATGAGATGCGCTCACGCACATACTCATATGAGACGCGCGCACGCACACACACACAAACTCTCCACACACATACTCATATGAGTCGCGCGCACGCACGCACACACAAACTCTCCACGCACATATTAATATGAGACGCACGCACGCACACACAAACTCCACACACAAACTCTCCACGCACATACTCATATGAGACGCGCGTTTTAATCAATACACATCCTTCAGGACTCCGAGGGGAACACTGGTTGGCCATCTACATTGAGGATGGTGTAGGTTGTTTTTTCAACAGCTTTGGTAATAAACCAGATTACCATGGGTTTCCGCCGATTATCAAAACTTTTTAAAGTTCAACTGTAGTCAAGTACAACATTCAACTGTGCAAGTCCAAGATTTTTCATCAGACACATGTGGTCAACATCGTGTGTTCTTTCTCTACCACATGGCAAAGGGATTTGATTATGATTATGTGTTGAAACTGTATAGCAATGATTTGATAAAAAATGACAAAAAGGTGTCAGCATTTGTGAAAAAACTAAAACAAGCTCCATGTAATGAAAATGTTTTCAAATGTGTTCAGTGTGTAGAAATGGGTGAAATGTTCATGTCTCATGCTTAATATTTTTAATAAAACAACTAAAGAATGGAAATTTGTTTCTTTAATACCTCTTTTATTACATATACATCACATCATAAGTTCTCCAAAAAAAAGAGAGAAAATGAGAACACAACACATACAAACTGTGAGATTAAAAACTTAACCACTGACTCTGCTCGAGATTGGGTGATTTGAATACAAGGTCTTCTGAATATTTTGAATGTATCGGTGTGCCTGGAAGCGCTTTCTGTTTTTTCCTCCTCTTAGATGATCCGGTTATAGTTGGGGTCGATTTGGTTTTGAAAGAGTTAATTGTATGTCTGACATAGTGGTTTGGTACCACAGAGTATGGCAAATTTAAACTAGCCAAAGCCTCCAGAAACTCGCACCACCCGCCAGGTCTCCGCTCGTCAGAAATCTTTTGTGGAGCCGTGACGCTTTTAACTAAGTCAAGCATGTGGTAACCAGGGATTGTTCTGCCTTTATACACAAACTTTCCCGACTCAGCCCATGAAGTAACATCTTTAGTTTTAGACATTTTATCTAAAATGTAACGAACATTTTTCACACTCCTCTGCGGAATATTCTTTAAAATCTCATCTGCAAAATCACCTAAATCGTCATGGGCACTCACACTGCCTGTTGTGGGTGGGTCTTCTTTTTCAACATTACCGGGTTGTGGAAGACTTAATGTTAATGTGGTGGATTCCCTATCCCCTTGTCTAGTGAGTGTTAAAAACCTCTGCAAAACACCTGTGTACATCTTAGCTTTTTCATGGTGATCCTGTGTGCAAAATATTTCTTATAGTCATGTCCAAGTCGTTGGACACGGGTCACGATGTCACGGGTATTAGAGGATTTCAGCTTATCCAACTGGTGTTGGGGGACTAAAAACATCTTCTCAGCATACTCCATCACCAAACTTATTTAGAACAAACCAAACTGGTTATAAAGGGAATTGCGACACTTAACAAGGGTAATAAAAATCATCCTTGTTGATTGATTAACCATCTTTTACGTCTAACTCCAACCTTTTTATCTGCGACAATTTTGATCTCGCTTCTTCTTCTCTTCAGTTTCTGATATTGTTGTGGTGATAGTGGAATATTACCATGGACTACGTTGAGAGCTACTTCACACAATGTCACAATGAGCTTGTCTGTTGCGACCTCTAAAATAACGTGTCTTTGTTTAGGCGTGGCTTTTAATAACAATTTTAAAAGAGGTAGGTTTCTTAAAAGTCTTGCAGACATTTTCAAATCTCTGTCAATGTTTTCTTTTCTGAATGTACACAACTGTATATTGTGACAGTATATCTGTTCTGAGACAGTACTGCTCTGGTGTTTTTGCTTTAAATTCAATCAAAAGGTACCCGAAAGGAATGCTGGTTGCATTTTCATAACAGTCCATAAAGAAATGTGTGCTTCTGGGGTACATCTGACACGCTAACACATAAATTTGGGTATTGTCTCTGGGGTTTTTAAACAATACCAAATAATTAGTGTTCAAGCTGATGGTCCTCCTGGATTTACCTTGAAAAAACAAGTTTTGTACAATATACAATGCACTCAAGCTTTTGTGGTGAACATACTGCGTGAACACGTGTTAAACTTCAGAATTGCTAATAGCATTGTTCATAACATCATCCAGTATCAAAAAATGTGTCTTGTTGGTGGGGAACAAACGGTCGTCATTGAGGGTCTGTGGGATACCTTCAATATATTTAATATCATACAGTTTCAACAATTCATCATATAAAGGTTGCCAGCAATCATAAATGTACACAATGTTTTCAATATTTTTAGAAATTACACTTTTAGCATTTTCCAACAACATTTTTACAAAAAATGTTTTTCCTGAGCTAGAAGGTCTGCTTAACACACATGAAAATGGGTGTTGTAATCTGAAATCAAAACCATCTGGGTCTAGCACCCCTCGATGACCAAAAACATTGTCAGTGGCCATATGGTAGTGTGGTAAGATCAGGTAGCAAAACGCGCTTGTTGTACACAACTTTGAATTTTTTCTGACTTGACACAACTGACTAGTTGTGTAATGTGAACTGCTTTTTGTTCCTCACTATACTGTCGGTATGTGCGAGAATGTGATTGCTGTCCTCCCTCCCCCTCACATACTGATCAACAAGTTCAATTAACGAGTCTAGCCTAATGGTCTCAGAGTTCACGGCATTCAGAGTGATACCCTTGGCCTTCATACAGACCTTACCCTTAGCAGTTCGATACCCGTAACTTTCTGGACCACTTGAAGTAAATTCCAAAATATGGTCTCTGTCCCTGACTTCATCAGTAAGCTCACCAAGGTATGGTCCTAGTGGGGATTCGTATTCACCGTCTTTAGATGTGAAAATCAGACTATCTGTATCGCAATAAAGCAGTCTATCACCCAACCTGTCCATAAGATCATAAAGCTCTAACCGTGCATGTGCTGTTGTAAAAGCACCATGAAAGACGTTAATGTCACGAGTCTGGACCCCTTTCTCATCGCCGTAAGCCCACTGAATGATTGCAACAGTGTCTGACACAAATGAGAAATGCTTGATGTCATACTCTGTGCCAAAAATGTGTCGGGCAAACTGTTCAGGGTCTGTTAGTATTTCGGTTGTCTGCAATTGTTCTCTCATAGAGAACAGCCCCCATAATGAGTTAAGAAATAGCTTCATAATGGATCTGCGTGCAGCATTAAACTCAATCGTGTCCAGATTCAGTTTAATCCCTTCTTTCTCAAAGTAATCTCTAACATAAGATTCTTTGTCGACGTCGGTCACAACGTCTTTTGGAAAACCTGAACTTTCCTGTTTTAACTGTAAAAATGTTTTAACAATCACAAAACAAAGTTTCAGATCGTTGGGGAAAATGCCAGACCTCATCAATTTTTGTCACTACATAACCCTTCTCAACGGCTTTTAACAGTTCAATGCTAACCCAGGAGCCATGAAAAGCTCTTTGCTCATTAGTATGCACACACGGCTGTGTCTGGTTCTGCTGTTCAGCACATGTCCTACAAAGTGGAAACATTAACTTCCCTCCAGTCCTATAAGGCAGTACGGGGTGAAGCAACTTCCGTGGTGGAAGGACTGTTGCCTTAACGAGTTCGTAATAATCTTCAAGGCTTTTAAAATCCTTGTATATTATTTCAGGATGCCCAATTGGGTTGCATTTTCGAGCCTGGCAGTAAGGATATAGTGATGTAAAGTCAACATACCTAATGCGCTCGCCCTCCGCAACTTTGTGGTACAGTTTTAATGCGTTCGTATGACCACAGAATAAAGCCTCGCGTGGTTTCAATCTTTCAGAGTGTTTGTAAGTGGACATGAAATCCATCACTGCTGTGTCGGTCTGTTTAGCGCAGACCCAATCACCTTCCCAAATCACCTCGACCTGAAGACCGTACGCACGCTCCAAAATTTCAATCTTGTCATCACATTGTACTTTTGATAATGGGTTTATATCATTGGGGTTATAACAGCGCTCGCAACCTTGAAAAAAACACCAGAGAAATTCAAATGCTTTTTTCACAACACCGCCATCATAGAAGCCGTCCACATAGTATTTCCCAAATGACGCCTCACCACTGTTTAGGGCATGTTGAACATCTATCGACCGTGATTTTCGCACATATTCAAGCCATTCAATTGAGATGTTTGAATAAGTCTTGTTCTGGTTGGTGTATGCATTGTTACGTGTCAGAGCTATTGTGTCTTTTGGGATGTAGTGTGTTTTATACGTAGCCATACATGTTGCTGCCAAAGTGGTGTAATTAAATGGATCAAGGCCTGTACACAAAACGAATTCATCGCGATACTTCAGGCAAGCTTCTCTCAGCAAAACGACATCCTTTTTACCATAAAACGCCAGTTATTTTTTAAAATCGAACACTTTGTCAGATATGGTATTGTACCAGTCATCAAACACAGCCCTGTCTTGGTTCGAAATCATTGCACACCCGTAAAATTTCTTGTCAGGGTACGGGCCTATGCAGTTGTCATTTTCAATCCGGTTTAAGTGGTGCGGAAAATAACCCTTCTCTGCATTTGTCAAATTAAACGCAACAGGTGTCTTGGCCAGACGCATGGGGATGAATGAGTATGAATCAATAAAACGTTGCTTGAAAGCAATGTCATGCATAAAGATTAGCCTGCAGCCTTGCATCGTGATTTTAGGAGCAATCCCCATCTAAGTAAAGTATTCCAAAAGTATGAAATTGTCAAATCCGAATGCGATGTGCGCAATCCATGTGTAATTAAGGTAACATGGTTGTCTGAATCTTTTAACGAGACGATCCACACAATTGGGCCCTTCAGCCACGAATTCTTCGCCATTAAACGTGATAGCACATACAAAATTGGCAACGTGTTTACCATTTTCATAACGGGTCTCAAAATCGTAGAAAATGTAACGATCGTTTGGTGTCTCCGGCTTAACTGGCTGAATAAAACATTGATGTACACCACCGGTAACCAAACTCTCACCACAGTGCACACAACGATCTGCAGAGCATTGATGGGGTTTGGGTTTATCACCGCTGACATGGTAACGCCTCGGTTACGACTGTAACCTCGGTTCCCTGAAGAGGGAACGAGACGTTGCGTCGAATTGACGCTAAGGGAGCGCTTTGCGTGATGATGTATTGAAGCACATGTAAAATCAGTCCAATGGTGTGACGGAACGTCAGAGGCGGGTGACGTCATGAACCAGGAAACTATAAAACCTGCCCAAAACAAAGCGGCGTCAGCTTCGTAAGGTCTGAGCAAGTAGCTTACAGGCACGTAGGAGATATGGCAGGTGACGCAACGTCTCGTTCCCTCTTCAGGGAACCGAGGTTACAGTCGTAACCGAGGCGTTCCCTTTCAAGGGAACTCGCGTTGCGTCGAATTGACGCTAAGGGAACGTCTATACCAACGCCACCATAGCGAGAAGTGCCTGTCCAGTGTGAAATCAAGGCGAGCAGCACTAGGACGAGAGCACTCGGGACCCTGGTGTAGAGTCCAAGTCCAGAGAATAGAACCTGACGAATGTGTGAGGTGAGGACCAGCCTGCCGCATCACAGACGTCTTGAAGAGGTACTCCAGACAATAAGGCCTTAGAAGCCGCCATACTCCTAGTTGAGTGAGACCGCACCAACATGGGTGATGGTAGTCCGGTCGACTCATAAGCAAGTGAGATAGTCTCGACCACCCACTTGCTCATTCTTTGCTTAGATGCTGGTGACCCCTTATTAGGGGGTCCAAAACAGACAAAGAGTTGTTCGGATTTACGCCACAGGGCAGCTCTGTGGACGTAAGCATCTAACGCCCTAACCGGGCACAGCAAATTGTGCTTTACCTGGTCCGCATCCTGGAAGGGAGGAGGACAGAAGGCCTGCAGCACTATAGATCGGGCCACATTAGTGGGGACCTTGGGAACATAACCCGGCCTAGGATGAAGGAATGCTTTAACCATGCCGGGCGCAAATTCCAAGCACGAGGGTGCAACCGACAGAGCCTGGAGATCTCCTATTCTCTTCAAAGATGAGATAGCGAGGAGGAACAGCGTTTTTAAAGTAAGAAACCTGGCTGGAACCTCTTCCAAGGGCTCAAAGGGAGCCTGGGAAAGACCTTGGAGGACGATAGCCAGGTCCCAGGTCGGGACCCTTGTGCGTGCAGCAGGCCTTAGCCTCAACGTGCCACGGAGGAAACGAGATACTAAGGGGTCTTTACCCACAGACATTCCACCCAAAGGGATGTGGTAAGCACCTATGGCCGCCACATAAACCTTCAACGTGGACGGGGATAGACCTGCAGTGAACCGCTCCTGCAGAAACTCCAGCACTGTACCAACCGGGCAGTTAACTGGGTTTAGCTGACGGCCACTACACCATGAAGCGAAAACCTTCCACTTCAGGGCATAAAGTTTCCTCGTGGAGGGAGCTCTGGATTGTAGAATGGTCTCCACAACCTCGGTTGAGAGACCTGACTCTATGAGCTGGGCCCCCTCAGAGGCCAAGCCCACAGGTTCCACAGTTCGGGACGAGGATGAAATATCGAGCCCTCTGCTTGAGACAGTAGATCTCTTCTGACGGGGAGCTCCAGAGGAGGCCCGTTGAGAAGAGACACTAGATCCGCAAACCATACTCTGCCCGGCCACCGCGGGGCTATAAGAAGCAGGCGCAGATGGTCCCTGCGAACTCTCTCCAGAACTCCCGGGAGCAGAGCAATCGGGGGAAATGCATACAGACGTAGCCTCGGCCACGTCTGTACCATCGCATCCAGTCCGAGAGGAGCTGGATGCGTGAGGGAGAACCAGAGTGGACAGTGAGACGTCTCTCGAGACGCAAACAAATCCACTTGTGCTTGGCCGAACTCCCTCCATATCAACTCCACCACCTCGGGGTGGAGCCTCCATTCCCCGGGCCTCGGCCCCTGTCTCGACAGGATGTCTGCTCCTATGTTCTGGGCCCCCGGGATGTAAGCTGCTCTGAGTGATAGCAACTTGCCCTGGGACCACAAGAGGATCTGGTGCGCTAGTTTGCATAGTGGGCGTGAACGCAAACCCCCTTGATGATTTATATAGGCAACCACCGACGTATTGTCTGTGCGGACTAACACATGGTGGCCCCTGAGATCTGGGAGGAAGTTCTTGAGAGCAAGAAACACGGCCATCATCTCCAGGCGATTGATATGCCAAGAGAGATGATGGTCCCCCCACAGACCCTGAGCCGAGCGTCCCTCCAGGATCGCTCCCCAGCCCGTGAGGGAGGCATCTGTCGTTAGCATCCTGCGACGACAAGAAGCTCCCAACACGGGGCCCTGGGACAGGAACCAAGGTTTCTTCCACATAACCAAGGCACGTAGGCAACGCCGCGTAACCTTGATCATGCGAAAGGGGTTGCCCCTCGGGGAAAACCCTTTGGTCCTGAGCCACCACTGCAAGGGTCTCATGTACAGCAGGCCAAAAGTTATCACGTTGGACGCTGCTGCCATCAAACCCAACAGTCTCTGAAACTGTTTCACAGTGAGTGACTGGCCTAGCTTTATCCTCTTTACGGCTGACAGAATGGACTCTATGCGTGCCGGAGACAGGCGCGCCCGCATCGACATAGAATCCCATACTACCCCTAGATAAGTGGTTCTCTGTAATGGAGAAAGCACACTCTTCTTGGCGTTTAGCCGTAACCCCAGCTCTCTCATGTGGGCGAGGACGACATCTCGATGCCGAATCGCCAACTGGTGCGACTGAGCTAAAATCAACCAATCGTCGATGTAGTTCAGTATGCGAATACCCTGCAGACGCAGTGGCGCCAGAGCTGCATCTACGCATTTCGTGAAAGTGCGGGGTGATAGTGCTAGGCCAAATGGAAGAACTCGATATTGGTATGCTTTGCCCCCGAAAGCAAACCTCAGGAACTTCCTGTGATATGGAAGGATGGAAATATGGAAGTATGCGTCCTTGAGATCTATCGTGACAAACCAGTCCTCGGATCTGATCTGTGGCACGATTTGTCTCAAAGTCAACATTTTGAATTTCAGCTGCATGACTGACTCGTTCAGAACTCTTAGATCCAAAATGGGACGCAACCCCCCGTCCTTCTTCGGAACGATGAAGTATCGGCTGTAAAACCCGGTGTCCCTGCTGGAGGGAGGTACATATTCTATGGCCCCCTTGTCCAACAGGTTCTTTACTTCTTGTTCCATTACCAGAACCTGCTCGGGGCCCACCACGGTGGGAAGGACCCCCATAAACCTGGGCGGGCGAGACCCAAACTGTATTTGATAGCCCTTTTCTATGGTCTGCAGGACCCAACGAGAAATATTTGGCAGTAGCTTCCACGCTACCAAAAATTCTACTAGAGGTACCAGCCTCTCGAGACTGGCTTCTGGATTTAGTTGTTGTTGAACAATCAGCCCGTCGCCCTGTAACGGCGAACCGGCAGGGAACGACTGAACTGACTGCTCTAGGACCCTCCTCGGAGGGGGCGGGCATCCCAGGGCCACTACGTTTCCGGGTGGCATCTGAGATATGTGCTCGCTGGAGACCGCTGCGCCCTGTAACACACGAGGTGGCAGGGTTAGCATAACGGTCCCCTGAGGGCACCGAAGAGAGACGGGCACCGTGTAATGAGGTGTTAACCGCTCTACTTCGGGGGGGAACTGCCCTCGATGGCCTGCGCACTCGGACGTCAGGACCTTTTCTTTGCAGCCTTCTTTGAAATAATGACGGTCCTCAGATCCGTCTTACCCCTACAAGGCTGCTGCTGAGCGCGCCCCCCGTGTCCCCAGTCTTTTTGTGGGGGAGCACGGGAGGCCACGCTCTGCTTTTGAGTGGCACGGTGTGAGGAGCTGGCTTTAGATGTTTGGGGCTGCTCCCGCTCAGCAGCCCCGGAGACATGAGTTCGGCGAGGGAGAAGCTTTTGAAAAGCAGCCGCTTGTTTGGCTGACTCCTGGAACCTCTCGACGACCGAATTTACTGCGTCGCCGAAGAGGCCAGAAGAAGAGATGGGAGCATCCATTAAAAAATGTTTATCTTTTTCTTTAATGTTGCTTAAATTCAGCCAGAGATGCCTCTCAGTGGCCACCAGGGCTGCCATAGACCGGCCGATAGATTTAGCCGTCTCCTTAGCGGCCCTGAGAGACAAATCTGTGGCCCGACGCAGTTCGCAAACAGCGTTCGGGCCAATACCCCCGCCTTCATCTAAGTCTCCTAACACCTCAGCTTGGTAAGCCTGCAGCAAAGACATGGTATGTAAACATGCTGCAGCCTGACCAGCCGCTGAATAAGCTTTACCCACCAGATTTGATGTTAATTTAACTGGTTTGGTGGGTAACACCGGGGCCTTAAGGGAAGATGCAGATTCGGGAGAGAGATAGCTCGCGAGCGTCTCTTCAACCCTTGGCATCTCCCCATAACCGTGCTCTTTATATTGGGATATAGAAGAATAGTGAGATGTTTGTGCACTGTAAACTCTATATGATGCTGGTTTTCCCCACGATCTCGACACCTCGGTGTGGAGATCGGGAAAAAACGGCAGACCCCGGCGTTGAGGTTGTGCGCGAGAGGGCAGGAAGCGTTCGTCCAGTTTACTTTTTGAACGAACGTCCTGCTTATCTGACGGCCAATCTATATTTAATCTTTCGACCGCTCTCGTCACAACCTCAATCAGCTCCTCAAACGCGTGAGATTGAGGTGGCGAATCCTCAACATCACGTGAGTCAACACTAACAACATCTAGTTCCTCGGAACTAGATAGTTGTAGTGTTGGTGCCTGTATCAGGGCGGAAGAAACCGCAGCGCGTGCTTCCGAACCCTGATACAATGCACTAGATCTGTCAGGTGAAGGCAGAGATAAGGCCGGGCCCGTCTCTAACCCCGCTGACAGATCCATTTGCGAACCCCAAGTCTGAAGCCTTCGCAGTGCCTCAGCAGCTGCGGGACCTGAGCCTTGGGGAACGCGAGCCTGGGCGTCCTCGCTAAAGAACGCCAGGCGGGATCGGAGCGTTCGTAATGGAAGCACTTCACAGTGCTCACAGCCAGCGCCCTCGAGCGCTGACCGTGCATGCTCCTCTCCCAAACAATCAACACAAAGAACGTGCGTGTCCCCACCCATTAAATAACGAGGGCAGGGATGCACACACGCTCTGAACTGTTGCTTGCTCGCCATGCTGAATAATATATATATATATAACAGACAACACCAAATATAACAGACAGTTTCACATATAGCGCTTGTGAAGACACAGAAGCTGACGCCGCTTTGTTTTGGGCAGGTTTTATAGTTTCCTGGTTCATGACGTCACCCGCCTCTGACGTTCCGTCACACCATTGGACTGATTTTACATGTGCTTCAATACATCATCACGCAAAGCGTTCCCTTAGCGTCAATTCGACGCAACGCGAGTTCCCTTGAAAGGGAACGTCTATTACATTTTCCAAAAAATCGCACTGCGCGTATTGCATACCTTGAGGTGTTTTTTTATGCATCTCAAAACAATGGTCAGATTTACAGTAAATGCAGACAGTCATCGCAATGTTTTGGCTTTTTGGTTTGTTTATGACATGCTGGTGCATTACAGACATCACAGACGTACCGACATCTGTGATCTCTCCTACAGGTGAATCCTTGGTAGTAGTACACACACACATATGGTGTGCCAATAAACGGGCATAGTTTTTAATCATAAAATAATAATTGTCATGCAGTTACAAAAACATTGTTTTAGGATGCGGATCGTCTGTGTTTGTATAGTTCTCCAAAACACCTGTATCAGACCGATAGAAGACAACTCTTTTAACATTTAGCATGTGTTCAAACCGTCTGATGTCATTAAAAGCTATCTTGTGTTGATCTGCATATCCAGCTGACTTCTGCAATGAAGATGCTACAGACTCTAGATCTACGTGCGGTTTCTGGGGGTTTAGGAAATGAGCCAGGCAGATTGCAAAACAAAGATTGTTTGAAATGTTCGTAGGACAGAACAGATTGAGTCTGTTTTTGGTAATCACTTCATTGTGGGCGAGATCACATATTTTTCTATAAGCACCACCATGTTTACTTCTTGCTACCGAAACTCTTAAATTCAATCTCTCATCAAACTGGACATCAAAATTGCTTTGCATTATTTTTTCAAGATCGTTTATAAATAGATCTACACTGTAACCATTGCGACCCGACAAAAGTGCACTAACATCTGATGTCAAACTCGGACCCCTCAAGGTGATGCTGATTAAACTATTGTCTCCGCCTAACAGTCTGGAAAACGCCACAATTTCAGAAAGTTTGTTGTATAGAAATGTTGCATAGGCTGATAAATCTGTAGAAGGTATCTCCCGCAGATTTATAAGTCTGTGGATTTCCAGACCATTGAACCGAGTTCGTGGCAGTACAGTGTACCCACTCACATCACCACCCTCTCTTACAAGTGATTCTATATCGCTATCTGTGAGACCCATGTTGGGTGCATCAGGGTTGAGTGTGCGGTGTGACTGGGTACCTGTGCCCTCTCCTGACTGGTGAGAAGATACAAGATCATCAATATCAGAATTTTGTTCTGAGGATGTTCTGACACCTCTCCTGTGTGTTGGGTATTTACAAAATGCTCAAAATCAATATTTGGTTCAGGATCCTCATCGGACATTGACCTCACAATGTTTAATAATTCTACCAATGTACCAGTTGTAGACTCAGACCTGTACATATCTGTATTAAATAGAGCAATGTTTCTGTGCTACTGCACTGTTCAAGGGGCACCACACTACCATCGTTTGGTCTCAGGGCCGGCCCGAGGCATAAGCAAACTAATGCGGACTAATGCAAACTAAGCGGCCAATCGTTTTTTTTTTGTTGTTGTTGTTTTGTTTTGTTTTTCCAGGAACACTGTTGAAGTACTTTGGAGCACATCCAACTCTACCTGCCCCTAATGTTTCATCGAGTGTCAGTGCCTCCACAGGTAAGGATACAGCAGGTGAGGGTTTTCTTGATGGCAAATGGTTACATAGCCTGTTAATATGACATGACACATTTAGGTTTTTATTTATTTGTTTGTTTGTTTGTTTGTTTGTTTGTTTGTTTTATCATTGCAGGTTCATCCACTGCACAAGCGACTGAAACCGAGGAGCGGTTACAAGCGACTGAAAGCGAGGAGCAGTTACAAGGGACTGAAAGCGAGGAGCAGTTACAAATACTTACATTCACTGATACATCGGTTTCAACCTCAGCCGGCATGACAGGTCAGTTAATCTAAAAGTTTTTGTTTTGTGTTGGCTTTACTATAAAATATTCTGTTGTTATTTTATTATTCTATTTTTTTGTTATCTAATGTCCATACAGGTCCTTCTACATCTGCACCCACTGCTATAGATTTCCCATCCACTCCCTCAACAAGCTCCAGCTATCAAGATAGATCAACAGGTCCTCCAATTGACCCAGTTGAATGGTCAGCATTCCTGTCAGACTCAGAAAGGACTGATCTGGTAAGAAGAGGGCCAGTGCCAATAAGTGACACCTTTACCTTCCCCAAGAAATCAGATGGACGAAGCTTTCACTACCACTATACATACAGACAATTAGTTAATGGGAAAAAAATCAAGCGAAGCTGGCTAATTTGGAAAAGAAAGAAAAATGATGCGGTTTACTGCTTTGGTTTTAAATTATTCTCGACAAAAGTCCACAAAACTGTCAACAGAAGGAAAAGCGTGATTGGGTAAATGTAGGTGCTTTGCTGAAACAGCATGAGAATAGTCAAGATCATTGCAATAATATGGTGAAGTGGAAAGACTTTGCCATCCGTCTTTCTAAGCAGAAGACTATTGATGCAACAGAAATGGCCCTTTTGGAGGCAGAAAGAAACCGTTGGAGGGATGTTCTCATCCGTTTGATTAGAATCATTCGGTCTTTGGCAGAGAGGAATCTTGCACTCAGGGGGTCTGTCGATACTTTGCATCAGGCCAACAATGGGAACTTCCTTAAAGAGGTGGAAATGATGGCAAAATTTGACCCGGTGTTAAAAGACCACATCAGACGAATTCATAGTGGAATGCAGGACAACACGTACCTGGGGTTTTTTTACAGTAAATTTGATTTGAGTCAGAAATATGTGGTAATTTTTTATTAATTATTAAGGGGTTCCCTATATTTTCACTTTAGAATACTGTTTCAGGTTATCAGTTGCCTAATTCCTGGATAATTATTTGATAATTCTTTATTAATTACTAATAAGTTCCCTATTAGAATACTGTTCCAGGTTCTAAGTCATTCCTGAAGTATTATCTAATAATTATATATTAATTACTAATAAGTTCCCTATATTTTCAGTTTCCCTCAGTCGTTGCCTCAAATACATGACTTTACTCAATGATATGAGAAAATGCTGAGGAAAACAGACACACACAGTACTGTATATAATATAAAACTAATCTGAGGTTAGTTATGGCAAAGCACTTGTGTGGGGTTCCTTTTTGAAGGTGATTTCTTACAGAACATACTGACAAAACCACACAGGCAAACATTTAACTTCAACATTATATGTATTTGTTAAAATTACTACTTCTATTAATAACATCAGTGAATAAGAAAGGTCACAACTCAAAGTAGATTTGGATGACTGTTCATTAGTTACTAATTGTTATAGTTCAAGTGTAATGTAACTGAAAAATTGTAAATATCATAAAATATCTTGATTTCATAAAAATAAAAGTATAGATGTTCAGTAGTCTGAAAGTACTCCCAAGTACAGCAGTATTTTTGAGTATTTCACAAAAATAGGTTGCTGTAAGCTTTCATGGCATGTTCCCAAAATTGCCACTAGGGTGCTGTAAAATGGCAATTGCTATTCTATCTAGAATTTGATATTATGAACATCACTTTTGGGTCACATCACCATACAGCTTTTGTCCCCCCCACATTTATAATGGCTGCTACACCCCTGTGTACATCACATGGATTTCGCGCGGTAAATCCGACCCGTAGCCTTCACATAGAAATAGGAATACTGGCCTTCAGAGGTAATAGCAAAACTCAACAAGTTGATCATTGTAATGTGTGATTACAAGCCCTTCACACACAGACAATAAAAAAAGGATTCCTTTTAGTAGAAAAGTTACATATAGCACCTTTAGGTTTGTTAAATATATTAATAATATTGACTTGAATTAAATAATTTTTGTGGTTCTTGAAACAGATCTGTTTAATTCTCCATTCTCAAATATTTTGATAGAAAATTCACAAATATATTAAGTTTACTTAAAAGAAATAATTGGTTAATCAAATACTAAATTATTTTAGTGAAAAAAAGTATATATAACTTTAAATTCTAGACAAAATTAACTGTTGGATTTTTAGTCAATTATTTTGGTATGTTCAACTCAAACAATCAAGTAAATGTTCTTTTTAACAGTGTAGGGTTTTGTTTTTTTAAGTAGCATAATATAAACTGATATCCCAATGAGTTCACACCTCAGTCCAGAAGATGGCGGTAATCTGCCTCGTTTGCAAACTGCCAAATAAACACCACAGAAGAAGAAGATTTGGTTGCACCTAAGCCGTTTCTCAATACCAAGTACGCAAACTTCGTACTTGCGTCGGCCCGTGTACGTTTTGATAGTTTGTTTTCCAATTTGAAACTAAATAAGCAGAAACGAGAAAACGGCGCCTTTATTCATTAAAAAAAAAATGATTTTTTTTTGTCGAAACGATTCGATTTTTCGTCTTTTAGTTCACAGGCAAGAAACGAATAAATGACTTCAAAATTCGTTTTCCACATGTGGGCGGTCCTGAGACGCCCCCTTCCGCCGATTGGTCAATCAAATCTGAGCATGTGACGTCATCAGTTGTCGCTCAGGTCTGTTCAACAAAATAATAGTCCTCTAGCTACTATGGCTACCGATTCTTAAACTGTACAGAGCAGGTCCTATTGGGCTTTCTTCTGTGCAACTTTACGCGTTTCACAGAAATCTTTACATCAGAAATATTAAATATTAGTCTGCCACCAGCCCATTTTATTGAGCTGTGCGGAGTTAAATCTGTTTGGTGAAGCTGTGCTTGACAGCGCCGAGCGGGAGAGGCTCACTGACCAATGTTCAGTCAGCAGTCAGAACTTTTCTTTTAGACAGTATACGCTCCGTTTTGACACGGGATTGTGATTGCAAATACTGTAATGCCAATCAGGCTGAGGGTGGGTACCGATGATGGTGAAATACATTTTTACTGAAACTGTAATCATACCCGCGACCCGCGAGAATGATTGACTGGACGATAGCGGAGGCAATTAAAAGCGCAATACAACTTCAGTTAACAAAAACACAATTAAAAAAGTGTTTAATATAAAAGTGACTTTGTCTTTGTTTTATTGTTTTTGTTGTCTTTAATCAAATCATTTTGAACCACAAACCGAGCCTTCGTTTTAAAGGGCGATTTCCAAATATATTTTATTTATTTGTTATAATATGGGTATTTTATGTGACCCGTCTTATTAGATTATAGTATATGCAAGTTTTTTTGTAATTATTGTACTATTTTATTGTTGTTTTTTAATTAACAATATATCATAACAACTTATAAAGATCAAAATCTACAGAAGAGATTAACAAATAACACTGGTGTTGTCATAAGTTAACTAATCAATGGGAAAATTTCCTCACCGACACAACCCTATTCTTAATGTTGTCTACATGTTACAGATTTAATGTTGAGCACATAATGTTAAAGGCTTCTTAAATACCATTACACTCGGTTCATTTCAAACTGCCCTTAGTTGGTGACCCAGTGTAATTATAATACAGCACAAATAAAAACAAACACACGTAATATGTATGCGGCAAAACACATCTGCTTTTCCTCTTTACAGTGTGATGAAAATAAACTTTTCTTAAAGCGTGTTGTACACCACCACAGATTTATTGGCACCCTCCGTTACTGTAATAGACAATTGTCCTGCACAATGAGGTTTTTGAAAGAAAAACATTGCGAGCAAATGTCAAATTGTTTTTTTGAAATTTAAACCAACAATGTAAGAGGCTTTAGGCTGTCTGGTGAACTCTGTATGAACAAACACCCAGCTTTGCAGTATAGGTGGCACAGAAGCAGTATCTGACCTGGCATTTAGATGTACAGTAGCTGGCATGATTTTACAGGACCCTTCACATGCTTTGTTCCCTGCATTCGAGTGGCTTCCCTCCAGACATCGGCTACGCTGTCCAATCTGCAGAACTCAGAGGAGAAGGGCAACCTTTATACCTAAGGCTGTCCAGCTCCTAAATTTACAACCATCACTGAACTCTTTCTTACCCGATAATTAGTTCCTTCACTCCACTGCATACGCTCACATACACAAGTATACGGACATTCTTTTAGTGATTCACAAATACTTATAATATCAGACTATGAGCTCATTAAGCTTGAAATTATTTCTTATACTATAATCAAACAACATAGTATGTGAATTAATTATGTTGATAAATGCTGCTTTGGATTTGCTGACAATGTTGATTCATATCTGTCTATTTATTTATTAATATATAGGTTATTTTATTATGGAAAGTTTTTATTTATACTAATCTACGGGTCTTGCAATTGCCCCTAGGGGATAAAAAAAGTTTTTGAAATGAAATGAAATGAAAGTACACACTGTCTAATGCAGCTCAAAGGAGGCACTGTGAATTTGCATAGCAATTTCATTCAAAGAGGCTATTAAATGTGAAGTGACAACATGAAACACTACTTTCAATATATATATATATATATATATATATATATATATATATATATATATATATATATATTAAAAAAACACCAGTAGTTGGTGGCAATTCATATAAAGATTGAATACCAATTTACTCATTTTGGCTCACAATAAGCAGATTACATTATACCATGAATGTTTTTTTTATATATATAATATTATATGTGTGTGTGTGTGTGTGTGTGTGTGTGTGTGTGTGTGTGTGTGTGTGTGTGTGTGTGTGTGTGTGTGTGTGTGTGTGTGTGTGTGTGTGTGTGTGTGTGTGTGTGTGTGTAAAGGCAGGATCACCTACTGGGTGGAACCCAAACGGAAGTCCAGTCCTGGCTGTATAATCAAACAATAAAAACTAGAAACAATGCATGCCATCAAGAACATTTTCTTTTTATTCAACAGGAACTTCAGTTCAGATCCAGTTTCCCCCATTTTTACTAATAACTGCTTTGTGTTAATTCAGAGGACAGGAAGGCAAACTTAAGCATGAACTCGAACAAGATCAATTAAGATTTTCAAAGCATTTTGGAACTCTTCTTGATGGAAATTGACAGCATGCTCAAAAAGAGATGAAATGTCAGGAAACTGCATGGAAAATTGCCTCTCCACAGCATCCTGGTCGTCTGGTGACTGAAATGTGTAGTAATAGTACATTTGTAGATGTGAGTACAGAAACTAACCACTAGGTGTCAGTAGCATTACACTTACCGGCAGAGTATGCAGACAGAGAGTGAGTAGATTGAGGTTGTTGTGAATGTTCCTGATCGCGACCTGAAAGTGAATAAAATATAAGTTCTGTTACAAACTTGTTTCTTTAATTAAATAAGAAACATTACATGGTACCAGGAGTGGTAATGATCACAAACGCTGATAGTCGTCATGGAAAGTGTTAAACCGCCTGACGCTGTGAACTGGACTGGAAATATTGATCACGAATGGCGTACGTTTCAGCAGAGATTTGCTCTGTACTTGCAGGCAGTGGGCCTGGATGAAGCATCGGATGCACGCAAGATTGCATTGCTTCTCACCATCGCAGGACCTCAGTCGATAGAGGTGTTTAACACACTCATGTTTGAACAGGCTGAGGACAAAGGCAAATACGACCTGGTACTTGAGAAGTTTGATTCACACTGCACACCGAAAAAAAATGAGACTTTTGAAAGGTGTGTTTTTCGTTCTCGTCTACAACAACAAGGAGAGACTTTTGACTGTTTAAAGTTGAAAGCTAAAACATGCAATTTCGGTCAGTTGCAAGATTCAATGATCCGTGACCAAATTGTGTTCGGCATCAATGATAAAAAAAGTGAGGGAGAGGCTCTTGAGAGAAACAGAGCTAACCTTGAATGAAGCGGTGCGGATACGTCATGCCAGTGAGATAGCTCTTTAGCATGCTAAAACCTTTGGTGACACCACAAAGATGAGCGGGAGTGTGGCGAGGGGGGCGTGGTTCCGCGAAGTCTGTAGCGGGAGAGAAGTCAGCGAGCCGCGCGGTGAGTAAGTGGGTCAAGTGCAGATGACGAACACCTGTGTTTGATTGCAGTAATTGGCGTGGAGACTGCATATAAGCTGCCGGCTGAGAGAGAGAAGGGAGAGAGACCCGGGACTCGCACTGAACGTTGTGACTGCACGAAGCTGAACGTCTTCTTAAATATCTGCCTGTTCTCTGTTTTGCCGTGAGAAAGTTACACGGCGGCCGCGCACGAGCGCACCCTAACTGTTGTCTTCTTTATTTTTGCATTGTGAGTAATAAAGTGCGAGTCCCAAATTTCGCCGACCTCGTCTTCTTCTTCCTCCAACCACACTGAACTCACTACACTGGTGCCGAAACCCGGGAAGAAGAAGACTGCCGCCGCCATGCAGACCCCGCCGGGAACGCCATTTGCGGAGCTCATCCAGACGCTCGCGGGTCTTCACCGGGAGCAACATCACGCCCTGCTGGTCGTAAAAGAGGAGCAAGATCAGCGGTTCTAGATGCTGCTCCAAGGCCAGCAAGAAGACCGCGAGCTGTTCCGGAGCTGGCTCGACCGGGAGGTTCGGGCCGTCCCCGCTCCAGCCACGGCCTCGGCCCCGCCCCTGCCTCTCAACAAAATGGGACCC
Source organism: Meda fulgida (assembly GCA_030578275.1). Lineage (NCBI taxonomy): Eukaryota > Metazoa > Chordata > Actinopteri > Cypriniformes > Leuciscidae > Meda > Meda fulgida. The sequence goes on from CM060636.1 coordinate 23,517,513, forward strand.
CAGGACGATCCGGAGGCGTTCCTGGACCTGTTTGAGAGGTCTGCCGAGGCCCGGGGATGGCCCCAGTCGGACTTGCCTATGCGGCTCATCCCGTTGTTGTCTGGTGAGTCGCAGATAGCCGCCAACCAACTGCCAGTCCAGAACCTCCTGGTCTACGAAGATCTGAGGCGCGCCATTCTGCAGCGGGTCGGCCGGACCCCCGAACAACATCGTCAGCGGTTCCGGTCCTTGAGCCTGGAGGAGTCTGGCCGACCCTTCGTGCTGGCGCAACAGCTCCGGGACTCCTGCCGCAGATGGCTGATGGCCGACGGAGGCGACGTCGAGGATGTCATCAACAAGGTGGTACTGGAGCAGTTCGTCACCAAGCTGCCTAAGAAAACCGCTCAGTGGGTCCAGTGCCACCGCCCGACGTCGCTGGACCAGGCCATCCACCTGGCGGAAGATCACATGGTGGCGTGCTCAGGGGTCGGCGAACCCCTTCCATCAGCCTCTCTCTCTCCCACTCTCTCTCTCTCTCTCTCGCTACCCCTTCTCTCCCCAAACCTGTGCCCCTTCCCAGGTCTCGCGGGGGGCTGGTGCCCCGGCCGGCGCCAAGGTGGAGGACAGGGACCCCAGCGGAGCCCGTCCCTGCGTCCCGGGCCCCACCCAGGGGGCCCGCCACGACCGACCACCCCGTCCTGAGTCCGGCAGCCCTGCACTCTCCACGCCAATGCTTTGACCCGCTTCCTGTCACTGGAGCGGCGGGGAGGCCTGGGCCGGCCTGTTGGCGCTGCGGGGACCCGGGACACTTTGTAGATCGGTGTCCGGTTATGGAGGTGGGGACGCTGATCCGGGTTGCCGACGCGCCGCAGGCTGCCCCCGATCAAACTGGCCTGTACCAGATACCAGTGAGTATCAAGGGGGGTACTTATCAGGCTTTGGTGGATTCAGGCTGTAACCAAACCTCTATACACCGAAGTCTGATACAACCGGGGGCATTGGATAACAGCCGCATGGTTAAGGTGCGGTGTGTGCACGGGGTGGTGGTGAGATATCCCATAATGCCGGTCGTAATTCAATTTAGGGGGCAAAAGCATAGTGTGGAGGTGGCCGTTAACCCGCACCTCCGGCATCCGCTCATTTTGGGGACGAATTGGCCTGCCTTTAATGAATTATTGGGGTCGTTATCAGCGGGTGCCTCTTGGGGAAAAAAAAACAAGGGAAAGACAGCGGTTGTTCAGCTGGGGGATGCTGAGCCGGGACCACTGGGTCCTGCTGCAGGGGAACAGAGGGCTCTGGCGAGAACGGTTCTCTCAGAGCGCGATGATTTTCCCCTGGAGCAGTCCCAGGACGAGACTCTAAAAAACGCCTTTAATCAGGTCCGCTCTATCGACGGCCAGCTGCTTCACCCAGACCAACCGCTCTCTTATCCCTATTTTGCTGTATTGAAAGATAGGTTGTATCGGGTGACCCAAGACACCCAGACAAAGGAAGATACAACGCAGTTGTTGGTTCCTAAAAGCCGCCGGAAAATGCTTTTTCAGGCGGCTCACTGTAACCCAATGGCCGGGCATTTAGGTCAGGCGGCGACACTAAACCGTCTCATGGCCCGGTTCTTCTGGCCGGGCATTCACGAGAACGTGCGCAGGTGGTGCGCGTCTTGTCGTGAATGTCAGTTGGTGAATCCACCGGCCAATCCAAAAGCACCGTTGTGCCCCCTTCCGTTAATGCAGGTCCCCTTCGAGCGAATTGGTATGGACCTCATCGGGCCATTAGAGCGGTCAGCAGGAGGGCATCGCTTTGCGTTGGTTCTGGTGGACTACGCAACGCGATACCCGGAAGCAGTCCCGCTTCGTAACATTTCGGCTAAAAGTGTTGCGAGCGCGCTCTTCTCGTTAATCTCCCGAGTGGGAATCCCCAAAGAGATTCTCACTGATCAGGGCACGGCGTTCATGTCACGAACGATTCGCGAACTCTACGAATTGTTGGGCATTGAATCGATTCGCACTAGCGTCTACCACCCACAGACGGACGGTTTAGTGGAACGGTTTAATCGCACTTTGAAAGCCATGATTCGTAAGTTCGTTCACGAGGACTCCAAAAATTGTGATAAATGGCTAGAACCCCTCTTGTTTGCTGTACGCGAGGTCCCACAAGCCTCCACGGGGTTTTCCCCCTTCGAGCTCCTCTACGGACGGCAGCCCCGCGGGGTGCTTGACGTTCTTAGAGAGACTTGGGAGGACGGACCGTCCGCTGCTAAGAATGAAATTCAGTATGTCCTGGACCTGAGAACAAAGCTCCACACTTTGGGGCGGCTATCAATGGAGAATTTGTTACAGGCCCAGGGCACACAGAGGCAGCTATACAACAGGGGAACTAGACTCCGCCAATTTGCACCGGGAGATAAAGTACTTGTATTACTCCCTACTTCCAGCTCTAAATTACTCGCAAAGTGGCAAGGGCCCTTTGAGGTCACACGGCGAGTTAATGATCTCAACTATGAGGTAGCCCGTACAGACAGGGGTGGAGCACATCAAGTTTATCACCTCAACCTCCTCAAAAAGTGGGTTGAGGCAGAGTCAGTGATGCTGGCGACGGTGGTGAGCGGAGAGGAAGATCTCGGGCCTGAGGCGAGTTCAAAATCGCAATCTCTCGCGCTGGCTCTTGGTGGAGATCACCTCTCGCCCTCCCAGCTCACTGACGTGAAAAATGTACAAGCTGAGTTTGCGGATGTGTTTTCTCCCCTGCCTGGCCGGACGAACCTCATTCAGCACCACGTTGAGACCGAACCTGGGGTAGTGGTACGCTGCCGCCCGTATCGTTTGCCTGAACATAAGAAAAAGGTGGTTCAGAGTGAATTAGAGACTATGTTGGAAATGGGGGTAATAGAAGAGTCAAGCAGTGACTGGGCGAGCCCGATAGTCTTAGTTCCTAAAACTGACGGCTCGGTCCGCTTCTGTGTTGACTATAGGAAGGTGAACGCGGTGTCTAAGTTTGATGCTTATCCAATGCCGAGGGTTGACGAATTGCTTGATCGGCTGGGTACTGCTCGTTTTTATTCGACATTGGACTTAACGAAGGGTTATTGGCAGATCCCCTTGTCTCCAATGTCCAAAGAAAAAACAGCTTTCACAACGCCGTTTGGATTACACCATGTAGCAATGTTCAGGGAAGAAGGAGGCGGGAACCGGCGAACAATCAAAATATAATTTATTTAAAATAAAACAAACAAACAAAAATACCGCCAGCAGCCCCTCGCGGACGACTGCTGGCTACCGAAAATAAATATAACTAAAGTAAAATACAAAAACAAAACACAACTAAAATACAGGCCTGTTCCTCTCTCGATCATCAACGTCGTCGCTCCTCCTTTATGCTTCCGCTCCTCCGTGAGAGATGCGAGACCGGTGTGCCTCACATGTGTTGCTCATTAGCAATCGCACCACCGGCCTCGCGCCGTTCTCTCACGTCCCTCGGCCGTCCTGTTCGCCACATACCCCCATCGCCCCTCACAGGCCGGGGGGTACTCACGAGCCTGTGCCTACTCCCCCCCCGGCGGCGGCGATCCCTGGGGAGTATGGACAGACAAACCGAGGGAAACGGAGACGGAAGCATGAGGAGCGACAGATCGAGAGAGGGGAGAGAGGAAAAAAAAAATTGGTCCGTTTCCCACAACGCGCTGCCATCTGGTCCCCCACCAGCTAGGCGATCTCCTCCGCGGTGCCTGGCGGCGACGCTGGGTAGCCCTCGGTGGACGGCTCGACGCTCCTCCGCCGCCCGGTGGACGGCGACGGCTCCTCGGGTGCCTTGGGCAGACGGTAGGAGTCCCCCGCTCCCTGCTCCTCCCCTTCACTGGTGGACGGCAGCAGGCTCCGGCCCACGGCGAGCGGCGGCGACTCCTCCTCTCCCTCCCGGATGGCAGCCGCCCCTCCAATACCCAGGCGGCCGGCAGCGAGCTCGACCGTCCCACCGGCAACTCACTCCAGCGCACCGCCTCGAGCGTCCTTGGCCGCGAGTCCCCCGCTCCCTGCTCCTCCCCTCGCTCGGCGGATGGCAGCAGGCTCCGGCCCACGGCGAGCGGCGGCGACTCGCGCACCATGCTCGATGGCACCGCGGATTCCCCACACCGGCGAGGACTCTCTGACAGCGCGTTCCTCCCTCTTCCCGGGTTTCGGCACCAGTGTAGCAATGTTCAGGGAAGAAGGAGGCGGGAACCGGCGAACAATCAAAATATAATTTATTTAAAATAAAACAAACAAACAAAAATACAGGCCTGTTCCTCTCTCGATCATCAACGTCGTCGCTCCTCCTTTATGCTTCCGCTCCTCCGTGAGAGATGCGAGACCGGTGTGCCTCACATGTGTTGCTCATTAGCAATCGCACCACCGGCCTCGCGCCGTTCTCTCACGTCCCTCGGCCGTCCTGTTCGCCACACACCAATTTGTTACTCTTCCTTTCGGGTTGTTCGGGGCTCCAGCGACCTTCCAGCGTCTGATGGACAAGATTCTCCGGCCGCATGCTGCATATGCCGCTGCCTACTTGGATGATATCATCATCTATAGTACCGATTGGCAGCGTCATATGCAGCATTTGCGGGCTGTCCTGAAGACGCTGAGAAGGGCGGGGCTCACGGCCAACCCGAAGAAGTGTGCAATTGGGCGTGTGGAAGTGAGGTATCTGGGTTTCCACTTGGGTCACGGACAGGTGCGTCCCCAAATTGATAAGACGGCAGCAGTTGCGACCTGTCCGAGACCCAAGACCAAGAAGGAGGTTAGACAGTTTCTGGGGCCCTGGGGACTAGCCCGCTGACTGATTTAACTAAAAAGGAAGCGCCAGATACGATCCAGTGGTCGGAGCAGTGTCAGCAGGCCTTTACCCAGATAAAGGCTGCTCTGTGTGGCGGCCCGCTTTTGCATGCTCCTGATTTCTCTCTCCCTTTTATCCTACAGACGGATGCATCGGACAGGGGGCTGGGCGCGGTCCTGTCCCAGGAGGTGGAGGGTGTAGAGCGGCTGGTGCTGTACATCAGTCGTAAGCTCTCTAAGAGAGAGACGATGTACAGCACCATTGAGAAAGAGTGTTTGGCCATCAGGTGGGCTGTTCTCACCCTCCGCTACTACCTCCTGGGGCGGGAGTTCACCCTCGGTTCGGACCACGCTCCCCTGCAGTGGCTCCACCGCATGAAAGATACTAACGCGCGGATCACTCGTTGGTATCTAGCTTTACAGCCTTTTAAGTTCCAGGTGATCCACAGGCCGGGTGCACAGATGGTTGTGGCTGACTTCCTCTCCAGGAGGGGGGGGGGGAGGCTGCAGGCCGGACGGCTCCCCGGCCTGAGACGGGCGGTGGGGGTATGTGGCGAGGGGGGCGTGGTTCCGCGAAGTCTGTAGCGGGAGAGAAGTCAGCGAGCCGCGCGGTGAGTAAGTGGGTCAAGTGCAGATGACGAACACCTGTGTTTGATTGCAGTAATTGGCGTGGAGACTGCATATAAGCTGCCGGCTGAGAGAGAGAAGGGAGAGAGACCCGGGACTCGCACTGAACGTTGTGACTGCACGAAGCTGAACGTCTTTTTAAATATCTGCCTGTTCTCTGTTTTGCCGTGAGAAAGTTACACGGCGGCCGCGCACGAGCGCACCCTAACTGTTGTCTTCTTTATTTTTGCATTGTGAGTAATAAAGTGCGATTCCCAAATTTCGCCGACCTCGTCTTCTTCTTCCTCCAACCACACTGAACTCACTACAGGGAGTGAAAGTTCAGCTGTAGCTGCAGTAACAGAGAAGATGCAGAAGAGCAGAATGAGTAAACTGAAACAGCAAAAGGAGAAAGAACTGTTTAACTGTAAGAGATGTGTCAAAAGACACCCGCCAAAACAGTGCCCAGCCTACGGCAAAGTCTGTGCCAGGTGTAAAGGGCAGAATCATTTTGCCAAGCAATACTTTTCAAAGGGCGGACAAAGTCAAAGGGAACGTGTGCATGCAGTGGAAGAAACAGCCCTCAGTGACACATTCTTCGTTGGAATGGTGCAGCAGGCCGATATCAGTCAAGAAAGAACAGAAGAGACTGATGTGAATATTGTTGCACGAGACAAGTGGATGACTGCTCTGGAAATAAATGGAGTAACAGTATCGCTCAAGCTAGACACAGGAGCAAAAGTCAATCTGATTTCGGCGTATGATGACAGAGCAATGAAAATCAAGCCACGTATAAGTCAGGGAATGGTGCAACTCAAAGCCTATAATGGGCTGAACATTCCAACAAGAGGAACATATAGTGAGACAGTTTCAAGACATATTTGAAGGGTTTGGAGAATTACCATTCACCTACAAAATACAGTTGAAAAAAGATTCGCAGTCAGTAGTCCACGCACCAAGGCGGGTTCCAGCACCACTTCGTGATAAGCTGAAACTACATGAGGACAGCACAAAGTATTGCACATTCAACACACCCTTTGGCCGTTACTCCTTCTTGAGGATGCCGTTCGGAATTTCCTCAGCTCCTGAAGTATTCCACAGGGCTATGGAACACATCATTGAAAGCATTGAGGGTGTGCGTGTGTATGTGGATGACATTGTGTTATGGGGATCCACAATAGAACAGCACAACAAGAGGCTCATGGACGTCCTACAGCGAGTAAGAAAGTATGGGCTGAAGTTGAATAAGGACAAATGTCAGTTTGGAGCAAGTGAAATTACATTCCTAGGAGATAAGCTGTCAGAAGGGGGTGTGGAACCAGACAAGAGTAAAATTCAAGCAATACTCAAAATGCCCACACCCACAGACAGAAAGGCTGTATTGAGAGTGATGGGGATGATAAATTTCGTCGGAAAGTTCATACCTAACCTGTCTTCAAAAACAGTTTATATGAGAGAACTGTTACGTGATAAAGGTGAGTTCAAATGGACAGCTGATCATGAACTAGAATGGGGACGACTGAAGACTCTCCTCACTACAGAGCCTGTGCTGATGTTCTTTGACCCAACAAAGAGGACAAAGATCTCGACAGATGCATCCAAAGATGGACTGGGTGCAGTTCTACTGCAGGCGGAGGGAGAGAATTGGAGGCCAGTCGCATATGCCTCGAGAACGATGACTCCGTCTGAATGTCGATACGCACAGATTGAGAAAGAGTGCCTGGGTTTAGTGTATGGAGTGGAGAGATTTCACAGCTATGTGTACGGCTTACCGACCTTTGTGGCAGAGACAGATCACAAGCCATTAATAGCCAAAATTAAAAAGAACTTGAATCAAATGTCTCCAAGGATCCAACGACTGATGATGCGACTGCAGAGGTATGACATGGAGCTAATTTACACTCAAGGAAAGTATCTAGTTCTGGCAGATGCTCTGTCCAGAGCTGCGGAACAGAGTGGAAAAAGTGAAAGTTCCACGAAGGCTGATGGACTCAGCATGTGAACATGGTAGCTGAAGCTCTTCCAGCAGTGGAGACTGAGAAAGATAGATGTCTGCAATTGGTCATTACACATCTGAATGAAGGTTGGCCTAGGGGAGAATGTGCCCAGTACTACAACATCAGAACAGAGTTGAGTGTTGTCAAGGGACTTCTGCTGAGGCAGAACAGGATCATTATCCCTCAGTCACTGCGACAGGAGATGTTGAAAAAACTGCATGAGGGACACCTTGGTGCAGAAAAATGTATAAGGAGGGCTAGGACTGCAATCTATTGGCCCGGAATAAACGCAGACATCGACAGGATGGTGTCAACCTGTGATACTTGCTTGAAGCATCATGCTAAGCAACAGAAGGAGCCAATGATCATCACTGATGCACCAGATGAACCATGGCAGAAAGTTGGGACCGACTTATTTTTCCTGAATGGACGAAACTATTTGCTGGTGACAGACTATCTGTCAAACTATCCAGAGATTGCGTTGCTTTCCAATACATCTGCTGCTTGTGTGATAATACACATTAAATCCATCTTTGCGAGACACGGCATTCCGCAGGTGGTTTGCAGTGATAATGGGCCATGCTACAGTGGCAAAGACTTCCAGAAGTTTTCTGAGGAATATGGGTTTAAACATGTGACATCAAGCCCGTTATATCCGCAGTCGAATGGAAAGGTGGAGAAAGGAGTACACATAGTGAAGCTACTACTCAAGAAAGCAGTGGACAGCCAATCAGATCCTTATTTAGCTCTGCTGAATTACCGTGCTTCTCCATTAGAACACAGTGTGTCTCCTGCAGAAATCCTGATTGGGCGCAAATTAAGGACAACACTGCCTTGCTTAGCGACACCAAACCAGACCAAGTACCTGAAAAGAAAACAAAGGCACCTGAAACGGAGACAGAAAGCTAATTATGACAAGGCATCAAAAAGCCTAGAACCACTCTCCGATAATGACACAGTAAGACCTGAGGATTGCAATACCTGGACTAAAAGAGCCACAGTCCTGGAGGAGGTGAACCCAAGATCTTACACAGTCAGGACAGAGGATGGTCAAATCCTGAGGAGAAATCGGAGAAGTCTGTTGAAAACAAAAGAGACAATACCAGTGGATACATATACAGGTGACACAGACTGTGCTGAGTCAACAACAACATCTGAAACACTTCCAGTGCTGGATGACAACGAACCAGCTGAAGAAATACGTTCAGATTTGCATTCACCTGTACTGAGAAGATCGAAACGCACAGTAAAGCCTCCTAATAGACTTGACCTTTGAATATTGCTTAAACATAACATAAGCATTAGAAAAAAAAGACAAAAGGAAATGTAATCGGTTGATTATTATTACTGTGATTGCAATGTAAATAATTCTTGAGATTGTTGTTTGATGCATTACATCTTGTCTAATGTGTACAGTGCTTGCTTATTAGTTAGCTAATATATAAGTAGTTAGTTGTAATAACTTGTTCTTTACCTCTAATGGAAAGGGGATGTAGTGCTAGTACAATTGTAGATGTGAGTACAGAAACTAACTGTAGCAATGTTCAGGGAAGAAGGAGGCGGGAACCGGCGAACAATCAAAATATAATTTATTTAAAATAAAACAAACAAACGAAAATACCGCCAGCAGCCCCTCGCGGACGACTGCTGGCTACCGAAAATAAATATAACTGCCAGCAGCCCCTCGCGGACGACTGCTGGCTAAAGTAAAATACAAAAACAAAACACAACTAAAATACAGGCCTGTTCCTCTCTCGATCATCAACGTCGTCGCTCCTCCTTTATGCTTCCGCTCCTCCGTGAGAGATGCGAGACCGGTGTGCTTCACCGGTGTTGCTCATTAGCAATCGCACCACCGGCCTCGCGCCGTTCTCTCACGTCCCTCGGCCGTCCTGTTCGCCACATACCCCCATCGCCCCTCACAGGCCGGGGGGTACCCACGAGCCTGTGCCTACTCCCCCCCCGGCGGCGGCGATCCCTGGGGAGTATGGACAGACAAACCGAGGGAAACGGAGACGGAAGCATGAGGAGCGACAGATCGAGAGAGGGGAGAGAGGAAAAAAGAAAAAAAACTTGGTCCGGTTCCCACAACGCGCTGCCATCTGGTCCCCCACCAGCTAGGCGATCTCCTCCGCGGTGCCTGGCGGTGACGCTGGGTAGCCCTCGTTGGACGGCTCGACGCTCCTCCGCCGCCCGGTGGACGGCGACGGCTCCTCGGGTGCCTTGGGCAGACGGCAGGAGTCCCCCGCTCCCTGCTCCTCCCCTTCACTGGTGGACGGCAGCAGGCTCCGGCCCACGGCGAGCGGCGGCGACTCCTCCTCTCCCTCCCGGATGGCAGCCGCCCCTCCAATACCCAGGCGGCCGGCAGCGAGCTCGACCGTCCCACCGGCAACTCACTCCAGCGCACCGCCTCGAGCGTCCGTGGCCGCTCCTCCCCCGCTCCCTGCTCCTCCCCTCGCTCGGCGGATGGCAGCAGGCTCCGGCCCACGGCGAGCGGCGGCGACTCGCGCACCATGCTCGATGGCACCGCGGATTCCCCACATCGGCGAGGACTCTCTGACAGCGCGTTCCTCCCTCTTCCCGGGTTTCGGCACCAGTGTAGCAATGTTCAGGGAAGAAGGAGGCGGGAACCGGCGAACAATCAAAATATGATTTATTTAAAATAAAACAAACAAACGAAAATACCGCCAGCAGCCCCTAGCGGACGACTGCTGGCTACCGAAAATAAATATAACTGCCAGCAGCCCCTCGCGGACGACTGCTGGCTAAAGTAAAATACAAAAACAAAACACAACTAAAATACAGGCCTGTTCCTCTCTCGATCATCAACGTCGTCGCTCCTCCTTTATGCTTCCGCTCCTCCGTGAGAGATGCTTCACCGGTGTTGCTCATTGGCAACCGCACCACCGGCCTTGCGCCGTTCTCTCACGTCCCTCGGCCGTCCTGTTCGCCACACTAACCACTAGGTGTCAGTAACATTACACTTACCGGCAGAGTATGCAGACCGAGAGTGAGTAGATTGAGGTTGTTGTGAATGTTCCTGCTCGCGACCTGAAAGTGAATAAAATATAAGTTCTGTTACAAACCTGTTTCGTTAATTAAATAAGAAACATTACAAAATGGATTCTGCCCAAACGTTGAAACTCGTGTCAGTGAAGATCTTGCTTCACGGTCATACCAGCCTGCAGCCTCCACTGCATTTTGCAAAAGATCCACAGATACTCTCTTTTGGCATCCTCCATGAGTCAAAACATTAGGAACCCCCTTTGCTGAAAATAGCAATAATAATAATAATAATTAGACAAAAGAACATGTATCTTATCAACATAATTTCAGTAATTTGATAAGGAATATAATGGAATATAAATTCAATACACACCCTTTAATACAGCATACTACGTTCAGGCAAGCATAAGCAAGCTTTGCTAATAAATTCTTTGCTGAAATGTATTAGTTGTGGCTGATCTGATCTGACTGATCATAAATGGGCAAGCAACCACCATTTTATCTTTTTTACAAAGTGTTGTTTTCATTTAATGTTTGCATTAGGTTTATTTAAATTAGTATTTAGCTTATTTAGGTTAATTTTGTTTCTTAAATCTGAAACTTGTACTTTTTTGTATATTGCGTGATATTTTAATATACATCACAAAAATTGAAACTTTTCATTAACAAAGACGTCTTTTAAAAATCTGTTCTTTATTGCAATACTGTTAAAAAACTTGAACCTTAAGTAATTATTGTGATATGAAATGAATGAAATGTGATGTGAATGATACCTGCACAAGCCTATTACATAATTCACACTTAAACTTTGTTTTACCTGGAGTCCGGTGAGCATTCCAGGACTGCACCACACGTTCAAGACCAACTGTAGCAACCTGACAAGATAGTGTAGACACGCAGTAACGTGTCAGGCCATCTTCCATGTCCAGTTCCTCCTTTTTCACTAATTGCATCAGTGCCCCTTTCACTGGATAATTCACTCGGTTGTTTACTGTAAATATCCTGCAGAAAAATAAATGTAAATAATCTGTAGGTTATTTTAGTAAGGGTGATTTTGTTTTTTGATTCTTAAGGGTTCGTTTATTTTGTGCCACTAGATAAGTAAACACAAACCTGCATCACTTATAGGGTACACGTTTAATTTATTAACATGTGATCTTGTAACAGATAAATAGCCTAATCTGCAGTTCTATTTATATATTCCACGGAAACTCTAGGAATGTGAATTTAACATATAGGCTATAAATGTATATTTCTTCAATGCAACTTGAATTCAAAAGCAGTGTCAGTGTCTTTGATGTCCTCTATCAAAGATTTTACTGTAATACTCGATTTCTGGAACTATAGCTGATTACTTTAGCTAAATACTGCCTGGGATACGTAAAGCAATAGGCTATAACCATAAAATAAAAAGCTCTTAAGGTTTTTTTTTTTTAATGGTTTATTTGAACTTGAAAGTGCTTGTGTACATAAAATAAATAAACAAATAATTTAAAAACGAACTTCACGTTAGGCCTATTGTCTGCACTTGTCATTTTCGGAGTTATCCATGTATGGTCCATATACAGATCCATCCGCCCCTCCCTTCCATTTGGAAAAGTGCTATCGCCATTCATTGCCAGATTGGATCTGCCAAAGAAGGTTACTTACTTGCAAATATTAATTATCTTTTGTTTAAAGGTAATAAAAGGGTGTCTTTGAAACTGGAGGACATGCGGGCCGAGAAAATCACAAGGATTTTCCAGGTGTACTCAATAAGCCAATGAGTTTAATTGGTTGGTAATGATATCCGAGGCTATTAACGATAAATGCGCCACGCCACGTGGGATGTTTGTTGAGGCCTACTTAATTTGACCATGTTTGATTTACATTTTATAGGTGGATACGGCAAATCTGTATCTAACTGACTCGGCCAACATAGCTTTGCTTCCACTGGACAATGTCGATTTTTGCAGTGTCGATTTGGATGACAGGGGGCATTACGAGGTCCACGGGGTTGAAAGGCCAGCTCTAGCAATGCCTCAACGTAGTTTTGCATTTATGCAAGCGCCGTCCAGCTCATCACCACAAGATTTTAACTTCACCACGCCACCGAGAGCGAGTGTGAGATCATATCAAAGGTAAACATTTTTTCATTTTTTCCACTTTCCTAACTTTTTTTTTTGGGGGGGGGGGGGGGGACGTAGACTATGCAACTATGCAAGTTCCATCTATCGAAATGACTAATAAAGTATCATGTGAAATAACTGACAATTATGATTTCTTGTCATTACATTACCCTTTCTAAAATAGCGATCCAAAATAAAAGGATGGTTAAATGAGGGATGGATATGTGGATGCTTAAACCATGTCCACCTCTAGTATATAGATAGAATAGTATTGAATTATTTGTAGCCTATTCAATATAAAAAAATTGGTTTTGAACTAAAACCCAAATGTTCGGTGCTGCCTTACTCCCCCTAGGTTTCAGATTTGGGTGTGAAAAATTGGTCAAATTGGTTCATACCTACAAAGTTTCAAAGAAACACCACACGCACTACTTTTTAAGTAGGCCTACACTATATTCATTAGGCTCATGTATCATGTCAGCAATTTTGAATTTCCCCTGCATTTTTTGCCATTTCAAGGCATCATCAACTAATGCCAGCCAGACTTTTACTCAGATCAACATGATATTTGGTCAGTCTCATCTAAAGGCCTTTGCACAGTGCACATTACTAAATTAGTTTAATTAAATTTTGTTGAAGGGCGTGTCGTCTGTGGCCCTTTTAAATGTACCATATTGCCCACTGTGTTAAAGCCACTGGGTGGTAGTGTCAACGGTGCTTTTTAGCTCTAATTCATAATGCCATTGTGATAATGATATTATTAATTCATTAGTTTGAATGCTTAAAAAGTAATGTCTTTTTTTAATGTTTTATAGATTCATACACCTGTCAGAAATCCGAGACGGGCAACTTGCATCCGGCAGGGTTTTGGTGGTGCGCTTCATAGAGACAGAAGCAAATGTACCCAGCATGCTGGACAAAATTAAACTGGCAATGGGTAACAGTGACACTTATGTTATTACTGATGCTCAAGGCAATGAGGTCTTGGAGTCAGAAGGCACGACTGGTAAAAATGGGTTTGGTTTCTCATTACCTTTCTACAAGTGTGATGTTACAGAGTTTAATCAGTATTGTCATTACAGGTTCGTGTTATTGGAGGCAGAATTCAAGGAAATGTCATGCTGTGGAAAGGGCTGCATTCAGGCAGTGGCAGCTGAGGGCGGCTCAAATGAGGTAATGATATTATGAAGTGTGGTATATCGCATGTTAATCGCATGCATCAAATGGTAACATTTAGGGATGTAACAATATATGTCACACTATCACAATTAAAAAATACATCAATTTGTATTGTGGATTGTAGCGATCTGTATTGTGTATAATCACATAAAATAAAAATTACGGTGAGAGTCAATTTTACAGAGCTTGTGTCAGTACATGTGGGCCTGATGAGAGTTCATGAGAGCCATGACGCATGTGCGAGAACTGGGAACTGTAGCGCTTACTGCTATGTCAGGACGTCATCTTCTCAGTTTTCTCGCATGTGTCGTGGCTCTTGTGAACACTTATCAGGCCCACACTGAAGAAAATGAATAGTTGAATAGTCATTATTTGTTTTGATTTTTTTGTTCACAAAGTATTTGTTGCTTGATAAACCTAAGGTTGAGCCACTGAAGTCACTTTTCACTCTTTACTAACTTTCTGGGACAGCCAGTTTTAATTACATAGAATCCTATGGAGGAGTGATCCACATATCAGATTTAATCAAAAATATTTTAATTGTGTTCCGAAGATGAACGAAAGTCTTACAGGTTTTGAACAACATGAGGGTGAGTAATCACTGACACAATTTTCATTTTTGTTTGAAATAACCCTTTAAAACACAGCGGTATTACTCATGTAACACTGCACTCATTTGCAATCACGAAAGTTCCCGTATTTGCATTCGTTTTAAAGCCTTGTCGCACGTCATTTTGAATTGTTTACACAAAGTGCGCGCACTAAAAGACTGCCAAATAGCACTTAATTACTGGACTTCCCTTTTACATCTAATAATGCCAAATACACAAACACAGTTGATTTGGTCTAAAGTTAAAGTAAATGGTTGGGATAAAAGAAGACTCACATCTGATGTTTGTGTGCGAGTCTTAAGGGGAAGCAGTAAATGTGCTTTAAGGGATAGTTCAACCAAAAATAAGAAATTCTCACATGGATTCACTCTCACATGTTGTTCTGAATCTGCAATGATATATTTGTTGTGCTGAACCAAAGAGATGATACTTTCACTAATTTGGACAATTACTGTACATTTTTGACAAAGTTGCTGGTCTCCATTTACTTAGTAAATGTAATACCATAGTATTTGTTTTTTCCTACTATGGAAGTCAATGGTAACCAGCAACTGTTTGATAATGAACATTCTTCCAAATAATTTGTTTAACAGAACTTCATGTAGGTTCGCCTGAACACTTTTGGGTGAACTTTCCCTTTAATGTTAAATCGAAAAAGAAGTTGGTTTTGCTCAGTCCCTTGAAAAATCATAAAACCAACATGAGAATTTTTTTCCTGAAAAAAAAAAAAATCATGATTTTTACCCACCCCTACCTGTATGTCCTTTGACGTAATCCCAACGACCAGAATCATAATTTACTAAACTGGGGTTAAACAATAACACTTAAATCATGAGGAATGCATTTCTTTACACTTATTATTTCTGTGGTATCAGTAGTTTTGCCTTTTGTAAACCATGTTTCATACAATTGCACATTTGATGACAAATTTGACACTTAACAGTCAAGTAAATGTGATTCATTAATAAATAAACAAATGTTTTCCTCCTAGTAGCCGAAGAGATGCGGACACCTCTGCACTGCAAGACCTGAAACTACAAATAGTAGAATTATTGGAGTCCTCCCATGGACTGGAGGCTGTGTCCCAGCAAATCCAGAACGTTGTCTCCAGTGCAGAGCGAGCTATGCCAAGAACACTTAGGACGGCCCTAAAGGAAACTTTCTCTTGTTCAATTTGCGCTGGTATGCAAAACGATTTTAATGGCTCTACACACCAGCCTTTGTTTGTCTTTTATATAAAGTTTCAGTAAATCTGCACAATGTTATTGTCACGGTGTGGGTTTTGTGTTTTTGTATCTTGTTCTTGTCTGTCATGCGTTCCCCTGTCCTTTCATGTTCAGCTGTTCCTCGTCATGTTGATTAGTCTCCCCATGTGTTTCTGATTAGCCACACCCCCTTGTTATCTTGTTAAGCTTGTCTGTTTTTGTATTTATACCTCCTTGTCGGTCTTTGTTTCCTGTAGCTGTTCCGTCTCCCGGTCCCGAGTTCTTTGTCTGTGTTTCACAGTGAATTACCCGTTTGTTTAATTAAAGTGCTTGCGTTTGAATTCACTCTTCGACTCATCCTTGCTGCAGCGTAACAGTTATAATTCGAATCTAATAACTTTGCACAATATGGTGGATCCTTAATATCACATTGGGCTTCTTCGTTGAACAAAAGAAAAGTTAAACCTTTGGCCATGTAAAATGTGGTCAATTGCAATCTGATAGTAATATCACAAATGCTTGTTAATTCAAGGTGTATGGGAACCATTGACAACTCATTTACAGGATGATACAGATGATAAATAATAATGTATGGCTGGTTTGTAAATGGGTGGGTTTTCTAAAATATCTAGTACTGTTTTCTACTTTCTACCCACGATTGAACTTGTGGTGAGCTGTTTTGGTGTCTGTTGCTCATGTTTTGCACTATTTCACTTTCTTCCAGGAGTTATGGAAAACCCCGTTTTTACATCATGCTGCAGGAGCATTGTGGGGTGCAAGCTGTGCGTCAATCAATCAACATCAACACAGTTCCCTAAATGCCGCTCCGAATAGTACGATATCACCGAGGTTGCGGGTCTCTCCAGTGCCCTGGATGCAATTAAAAAAAAATGTTTTAATTGTCCACGAGTTTCAGCTTTTGGGCAGAATCCATTTCAGTCACCAGAGGACCAGGATGCTGTGGAGAGGCAATTTTCTATGCAGTTTCCTGACATTTCATCTCTTTTTGAACATGCTGTCAATTTCCACCAAGAAGAGTTCCAAAATGCTTTGAAAATCTTAATTGATCTTGTTCGAGTTCATGCTTAAGTTTGCCTTCCTGTCCTCTGAATTAACACAAAGCAGTTATTAGTAAAAATGGGGGAAACTGGATCTGAACTGAAGTTCCTGTTGAATAAAAAAAATGTTCTTGATGGCATGCATTGTTTCTAGTTTTTATTGTTTGATTATACAGCCAGGACTGGACTTCCGTTTGGGTTCCACCCAGTAGGTGATCCTGCCTTTACACACACACACACACACACACACACACACTTATTAAAGTTGTGAAGACCATCTTTCCACTCCTGGTACCTATACACCATTGTAAAGACTCACGGGCGGATCTAATCCGTGGGGAATTTGCATATCATAATTAACAATTGGTCATTAATAATTATTCATACATGTTTGGATTAGATCAGTCTTACATGTTAATAAATCTCCCGATAAGGGATGATGTGTCATGCATGTGTATCCTTGCAATTAACCACAAGTTGATTGCAATTAATTGCACGGACCACGTCTTACAAAACAGGCAAAATTAATTAGCTCAATTGTCAGAATAATATTTGTGGGAATCCAAAATATCTTTACTTAATAGAATTTCAGGAAAAGCAATTCTGTAGCCACAAGAATTGGGTTTCCGGCCCTATAAACACATACTCTTTAAAGTATCTTTAATTTGTAAGCTTGTAGCTATAAGATCTTTGGCACTTAAGGGACTTGGAAAATGAGCAAAGAGGCAGTATATCAATCAAATGAATAGAATGAATTTAATAAGTCAGAACTACTTATGCATTTACTACAGTTACATGGGATATATGTATTTACAAACATATAAACAACAAAACACGATAAGGCATCGATGAACGAGAAATGCATAGAGACAGAGGAAATGTAGAGAGTTGCAGTTATGCAAGAGGGAGTTTAGAAAGACCCGAGGATCCTTCTAAATAGCAAATTCACATAGACAACGGAACTTTGAGAGACAACAAGATTTCAACAAATCTTAAAAGCGTGATCAAACACGGATACTTGCACTCTTTGCATGGCTTGTGAAGAAGCGCGTGTGTGTGTGTGTGTGTGTCTCTCGGTCCGGCACGTCACGTGGTCACGTGCGCGTGTTTCTCCTTCAAAGCGAGCGCGCACTCGTTTAAAGGTCCCTTGTAGATGGATTTGCTGAAGAGATATGTCACGCGGTGTTCTTTTCACTCGTCGATTGGAATTAAACATGGAGACTTATCTAAGACTGAAAAACACAAACTAAACTAGAAACAAATAAAAGAAAGGTGAAGAGCTCGCCCGGAGGCGAGACGTTACATTATGACACGAGGGTAAGAGCGAGAGGGAGTGGAGCGCGCCGACATTTATCACCTCGGAGAAATCCAGCCTCTTCCTGTCGGCTTGGCCAATCGGAGAGTTGGAAGTCATAGGCGGGAATTTAGTTTTTATTACTCTTTGTCTAAGAGAGCGAGCTCCTTGCATGCATGCTGGGGGGGGAGATGGGTTTGTCAGTTCGTTGAAGAAACTATGAAAGATGCTTTTACTATTAATATGTTGTTGTTACCGACATATCGTGTATACAGTCACTTCGATCTTCAAAGTACCAGGTTTTAGAAACCAAATATGTCACACATCTGATTCTGGTTGATCATAATGTGAACAGTCTGGAATAGTAAGTATTAGAGTTTACATGAAACAAACCACATAAAAGGCCTCATCATAAGATTGGAACATTAGATGCATGGTAATACATTTCTCACATGGTTATGTTTATATATATATATATATATATATATAGAATATATAGGATTGGAAAGGTTTCATTACTCTTTCTCAGCAAGAATTCAGAGAGGGAGAGAGCCACAGTTCTGTGAACATTCCTTTAGGTCGTAAACGCTGTTATCTAAGAACACCAGTGATGTTAGTTTTGGTCTCTTTTCACTCCAAAGATGGAAAACATAGTAAACTATATTTTACTGGATATTACTGTACGTATTCTGATTGAGCACACCGAAAGCATTCTGGAGGTGTCCAGAACTATGTGTACAAGTTATGGGAATAGACAGTTATATTTATGCATAAATGCATAATGAAGGTATTTATAATTCACTTTAAGCTACGATAAAATCATAGTCATTCCAATGTGACATGGGCAAATGGACACACATAAAAACGCATCGAATATATCTGGTTAAATGTCTTTTAAAAAGAGAAGTTTCTTTCTCTTTAGAAATCACCTTCTTTGGGACATTCCAGTCAGTCATAAAAATGTCTCTTAACTGGACACCACGCTCTGTCCTGAGCGGGCTTCACTTGTGGGGGATGCGTGTGTGGTTGTGTGTGTGTTACATTCAGGCTTTCTGGTTCTGAAGGCTCTGGGACTTTAGCAAGGATGCATTTTAATTATCCAGATTCACCCTCGCCCAGTCCTTACACCATGTTGCACATATCATATGGTATGTTGAAATGTCTGTAAAAAACAAATCACATTGATGTCAACCCATCACAATACTAGCCATCACTGATCACAATCGCTCTTTACATTAGTTATACTTCTCGGACTTACTTTCTGTCAAGCCCATCATGCTGACATCATAGCTTTTTTTGGTAACTAGTACAGCCTCTGCAAGCACAGGACATCCAATGCATAACTGGCACTCTGTCTCAAGAGGAAAAAACTGCTTTGGGTATTCAATCTTCATTCTCTGAGTTCTAACTTCTCTTGGCAGTGCTTCTGGACTTTTCTTTGAAAATGAACTGCACACTTCTCTTCATAACAGTGGTGTTCAGAAGACTGCAACCCTCTGAGCTTGGGGTTGTGGGCACCTCGGACTTGAAGAGGTCTCTTTGGGTTTGGAAAAGATGCACCTAAACTTTGGAACAGTCTTCCAAACATTGTCCGGGAAACAGACACACTCTGTAGTTTAAATATAGATTCAGAACACATCTCTTCAACCTGGCATACACAGAACACTATACATTCCTATTATTCATATCAGTTAAATGATTATTAGGCTGCATAAATTAGATCAGCCGGAACCGGGAACACTTCCTATAACAGCGGCAGATGTTATTGCTGAGTCTATTACTCACATTTTTAATTTGAGTCTTATGTCCAATTCAATACCCCAAATCTGGAAAGCAGCTTATGTTCTCCCCTTATTTAAAGCTGGGGACCCCTCAGAGCTAAACAATTACCGTCCGATCTCCAAACTCTCAATCCTGGCTAAGATCCTTGAATCCCATGTAAATTTACAGGTAAAACAGTTCTTATTTGATAATAATATTTTAAACAATTTTCAATCTGGCTTTAGAACTGGCCACAGTATTTATTGTGCCTTTATTGTGCCTTATTATTTGTGCCTTGGACAGAAAACAGCATTGCACTGCTTTATTTGTAGATCTATCCAAGGCGTTTGATTCTGTAGATCATGAATTGTTGCTGAACAAACTTAGGGATGCTGGTTTCTGTCCTAATGCTGTTAAATGGTTTAGAAACTATTTTGTAGATCAGACTCAGTGTGGCCATGCAGAGGGCCACAAACCTGAGTTTCTTGAGATATCAAAAGGGGTCCCCCAGGGGTCTATTTTGGGACCTATTCTGTTCTCTATATTTATAAATGATTTATGTAAGGACGTTTAAGCAAAAGTACACTTCTATGCTGATGACATTGTCATTTATACACATGCTCCTTCCATAGCACAGGCTGTGCAAGAGCTTCAGACTGCATTTCAGTCATTACAAACTGATCTGTTCAATTTAAAATTGATTTTAAATCCTCAGAAAACGAAGTTCATGGTCTTTTCAAAAGCTCGCCTACAGTTGCTTGATAATCTTAGCATTTTTTACGTCTGATGGTAAATCCATTGAAAGGGTACCAACATACAAGTACTTGGGTATATGGATAGACGACAAACTTGTATTTAATGTACATATTGCTAATCTAGTTAGGAAGCTCAAAGTGAAGATTGGCTTTTATTTTAGAAATAAATCTAGCTTTACTTTGAATGCCAAAAAAAAAACATGTGGAAGTTACTTTTTTGTCTGCGATCGATTATGGTGACATATTATATGTGCATGCAGCCTCCTCCATCTTGCAGAGCCTTGATTTAGTGTATCACGCGTCTCTACGCTTTATTACAAATGCAAAGTCCCTCACTCACCATTGCATTCTTTATGATCTGGTGGGTTGGACAGCACTGACCACCCGCAGAAAACAACACTGGTATATTTTTATATATAAAGTATATATACTTCCAGCTTACCTCTGTACCCTCCTCTGTCTCAATTCTGCTAGTTATCAGCTACGCTCCTCCAAGTGGTTGCTTTTTAATGTACCCAGGGTTTTGACGGATCTGGGAAAAACTGCATTTTCATACTGTGCACCCTGGGCATGGAATAATTTGCAAAAAGATCTTAAACTAGAAACGTGTATATCAATTGATAAATTTAAGAGTATCATAAAGAATGTGGTAAAGGAGACATGTGCTTGTTTTTCTTGAAAGGCCATTGTGTTTGAATGATTTTTTTGCAAGATTGTATGTATGTATGTATAGCATTTTTTTACTATGTTGTGTTTATGTATGGCTGCTACCTTGTATGTAGCATTTTAATATGTGTGTTTATGTATGGCTGCTACCTTGGCCAGGTCTCTCTTGTAAAAGAGATTTTCATCTCAATGAGACTTCCTGGTAGAATAAAGGTAAAATAAAAAATAAAACACCCGATGTACTCGCTACATCATAAAAAGAACTGCATCTACGCTAATTTTAGTCTTTCTGTTTATTCCGAGGTTAACTGTAATCAGCCGGACCCCGGCCGTATCCAGATAGGATGGTGGACTTACGCCTAGACAGGACCACAACACATCCCTGAAGTGTCAGCTGAACTTGTCAACTAGACTCTCCCCGATGAAGGCCTCATCGACACGACAAAAAACTATTGCGAAATGACGGCGTTTCCATTAACTGATGTTATGCGACTAAAACATAATTTTTTCCTCTCGCGATAAGTCATTCCCAGCCACCGCACTGCACTGGCCATTATTATTAACTGAAGGAGATGTGTGTGTGTGTGTGTGTGTGTGTGTGTGTGTGTGTGTGTGTGTGTGTGTGTGTGTGTGTGTGTGTGTGTGTGTGTGTGTGTGTGTGTGTGTGTGTGTGTACTTGTCTACCTATCTAAGAGGGGACCTTGGTGTCGTTACACACTCACCAACAGGGGACCGCCGAGCCAAGTGGGGACATTTTTCAAGTCCCCTGTTGGTCATGCCTTAAAACATGTTAAAATCATCTAAAATACGCTCTGGTAAATTTTTTACATTTTTGACCAAGTGGGGACCTGCAAGTGTGTGTGTGTTTAAGCCCATACTCAGCAGCGCTCCTGTAGGCTGGAGCAGGAACTGCAGTGGCCCATTAACACACGTCGTTCACACTTCTCTATTGTTTGAATGGTTTGCTGTCTCAGAGAGGCTCTGAAACTGTAGAGCTGCTGTTTAACTGCTGCTTAGTTAAAGAACTTACGGTAACTTTATAATAACCACACGCTATGTATCATTAGTTAAGCATTAGTAAACAGTTAATTCATAATTTATAAAGCATTAATAGACATTAATAAGCAGTATATTAATACAGCTATAAAAGCTTTATTCTTGCTTTAAAAGCATATCTATAATGTGTTTAATAATTGTATTTTCATACTTTATTAATGATCAATTTATCATTTTTAAATGAAGTATAGCATTATTTACAAACCAGTTATTTAGGAGTTGTCAGTGGTTCATAAGATCACTTAGAAAGTGTGAGTAAAATGATTAATAAACTATTTCAAATGTACATTCATACATTATACCGACATTTTGTAATAGGTACTTAGTGTGTTAATAAATGCTTTATTAACATGTATTTCTACTGTAATTCAGGTAGTTATAAAGCATTTGGTAGTGGTGAGTATAAGTATTTTATAAAGTGAGGACTAGTTATGCCTTGTAAAGCTTTTATAAAGGAGATTTAAAGGTTCAGTTATATATTTCTGTTCTGTATCACAGTGTTGTGTTTGTTTCATTCTTCTGTTTAGAAGATAACTGAGTCTTTAAATCTCCTTTATAAATGCTTTATATTTTGTGATGAGCTCACAAAAATAGTTAACTGACCACTACTAAATGCTTTATAACTACCTGAATTTACTGCATTTACTTACACTTAAGTGATCTTATGAATCACTGACAAATCCCAAATAACTTGTTTGTAAATAATGCTATATTTCATTTAGAAATTATAAATTGATCATCAATAAAGTATGAAAATACAATTATTAAACAAAATATAGATATGCTTCTAAATAAAGAATAAAGCATTTATACAAGAACAAAGCATGTATAGCTGTATTTATAAACTGCTCATTAATGCATATTAATGCTTTACAAATTATGAAGTAACTCTTTACTAATGCTTAACTAATTATTAATAGTGTGCAGTTATTATAAAGTGTTACCGAACTTTCAAGTATTTTCAAACATGCCCAAACATACATATATATGTAATTATATAATGTTCACACAGGCATCAGAGATCACAATATGCATAGATAAACAAACAACTAAAAAAAGAATGACCAAACCATCAGTTATCAATAATGTACAAATTTGAATTGCTTGAGGAAAGACCATTTAAATCTACAACGGGGTAAAAAATACCGACGGCAACAGTTCAAAAGCAGAGGCGAGAAGACGCCTCTTATCATTCATATTAATATTATTTTTCTTATTTAACTCTCTTTCTTCATAGAGACTTTCTATTCTTAGTTATGTAGTCCCTAACACTTTATTTGCAATTATTATGTGCCATTGTACACACACACATAAATGTAATATATATTAACAGAGCAGTGTCGCTCTACACTGGCCAAGAGGGGACCTGACCTCCATCTCTGAACGATCTCTAACCATCCAAGTGGGGACTCTCATAGCCTGCAATGAAACTGTGTGTGTGTGTGTGTGTGAACAATGAAGTCTGTCATCATTATGTAACACATATAAACATTATTTATATATATATATATATGTGTGTGTGTTTGAGTGTGTGTGTGTATTTTCACACTGGCATCAGAGATCACAATATGCATAGATAAACATATACAATATACAATTAAAAAAGAATGACCAAACCATCAGTTATCAAAAATGTAAAAAAAAAAAATTCAGGAAAGACCATTTGAATCTGTATTTCAACGGGGTAAAAAATATCGGTGGCAACAGTTCAAAAGCAGAGGCCTTAAGATATTCATATCAATCATAATATTATTTTTCTTCTTTAACGCTCTCTCTTCATAGATACTTTCTATTCTTGGTTATGCAGTCCCTAACAATTTTTTTGCCATTGTTATGTGCCATTGTACAAACACACACATTTCTATATTACTAACAGAGCACTGTCGCTCTACACTGGCCAAGTGGGGACCTGAACGATGTTTACCTATCGAACAGGGGACTCCCATAGCCTACAATGGAACTGTGTGTGTGTGTGTGTGAACAGTGAAGTCTGTCTTCATTATGTAACTTTTATATATATATAATATATATATATAATGTTTATATATTATATATGTAATATGTAATTATATAATGTTTACACAGGCATCAGACACACACAAACACACACATTTCTATATTACTAACAGAGCACTGTCGCTCTACACTGGCCAAGTGGGGACCTGAACGATGTTTACCTATAAAACAGGGGACTCCCATAGCCTACAATGGAACTATGTAACTTGTGTGTATATATATATATATATATATATATATATATATATATATATGTATATGTATATATATATGTATATGTATATGTGTGTGTGTGTGTGTTCATACAGGCATCAGAGATCACAATATGCATAGATAAACATATACAATATACAATTAAAAAAGAATGACCAAACCATCAGTTATCAAAAATTAAAAAAATTAGAATTTTTTGAGGAAAGACCATTTGAATCTGTTTTTTAACGGGGTAAAAAATACCGATGGCAACAGTTCAAAAGCAGAGGCTCTTATCATTCATATTATTATTTTTCTTCTTTAACGGTCTCTCTTCATAGATACTTTCTATGCTTGGTTATGCAGTCCGTTTAGGGTTCATGGGATCGGGATAGGGCTCTTTAAGGTAACAATTTCAGGTCACTACTTTATACAGTCAATAATGATTATATTAATCAAAATGAACTTCGCGTCCCCAGTTGGATGGTAAAGAACGACACCAGTTCTTCTGCTTTGTACATTTCTTGCCATCACAAAAACACGGTAAAGATTTTGGAGGTCAATCTCAAAATGTTATGTTGACTTGCTGCACTGAACAATTTTACTTCATTCAGTTGAAATATATGAAGTAGGGATGTTCATTTAACATTTTGTTTTCTGACTGACAGCTGATGCTTGTTAACCATTCATCAGCAGTTAACTGACATTATTTTAAGGTTAGATTAGAATTAAATGTAATTAGAAAAGATAAGTGTCTGTGACCCATTCAAATACCTCAAAAATGTAGATTTACATGTGCAAATAGCAGCATAAACAACAGAACATGAGGATTCACACACACCGTCACATCAAGCACCCGCAGTGCTTCTGTGAACACAGTAAACCAGAATAAAAGTGTATATATAACTGTATATATATATATATATATTAGTGCTGTCAGTTTAACGCGTTATTAACGGCGTTACCGCAAACACATTTTAACGGCGTCAATTTTTTTAGCGCGAGATTAACGCTCTTTTTGGCCTAGCAAACATTGTAGTTTTTTCACATGCTGTTGCAACAACTGGTAACGTTAGAAAAACTACAACATCACACCGGATAGCTAGACCGGAAACAAAACAAAGCGCGGGACTAGATTTGATGGCCGAGTGCGAGCGCGGGCGGTAATGCACTCACTCTGTGTGTGCGGGTACGGGAGAATAAAGCGATTCGGGACTCCCACTAACTAGAAAAATCTATGAATAAAACATAAAAACTAATACATTTTTATTCTTATGTTGCAGAAAAGCAACAAGAACAACTAAAACAAAATAGAAACGATTTACAGGCCAGAGTTACTTTTTATAACATGTTTGCAGCGTTGAGCGATGTAGCCAATCACAGACATGTGTGGATTTCTTAAACGCAATGGCCAATCAGATGCATTTAAAATAGACTCCCCTCACTGCTCAAAACTGACTTTTTGTTCAGTGCTGAATTCTGTATATTGGCAAATCCTCTAATTAAAACAAACAAAGTGTATATATTATGAAAGATTCATTGTGCAGTCAGCTTCATTGATAATAACAGAGATGTGTGAGATTGCGATGAACTGATGTCAGCTTTTTAGGAATTTTTAAAGGATTGCACTTTGTGCGCATTCAGTCATCCCAAACCATGCACTCAGTAGCCTGCTTGCTTTTATATTATAACAGTGGTTTGTGTGTTAATGCTTTAATAACAAATAATTGATCAGGAGCATTTATGCTGATGTGTATGGTGGCGACACGTAGGCGAAGTAGCCTACAAATAAAGTCTATTTGCGGGCGGGAGCGGGACAAAAATGTTGCAGGCGGGAGAAAGTAACATAGAAAGTAGTTGAGAACGTCAGTTATAACGACCCACGTATTAAAAAGAAATGGACGGTTTTAAATCGGGCTCGGGACGGGCTCATAATTACAGTAAATGTGTCGGGCCGGGCTCGGACACAATGCGCACGGGCTCGGGTCGGGCTTGATTTTTTGGGCCCGATCTAAGCTCTACAATGGATGACTTCAGACAGAAGCACATGGATACCACAGCTAAGAACAAACTTATTGCTGATCCACTTCTCCTTGTTGATAAGAGGATTAAAATGAGAAAAAATGATGGGACAAATAGAAATCAAGGGACATTTAGAATAGATAAAAATGTGCGATTAATCGCGAGTTAACTATGGCATTAATGAGATTAAATATTTGAATCGTTTGACAGCACTAATATATATATATATATATATATATATATATATATATATATATATATAA
Source organism: Meda fulgida (assembly GCA_030578275.1). Taxonomy (NCBI): domain Eukaryota; kingdom Metazoa; phylum Chordata; class Actinopteri; order Cypriniformes; family Leuciscidae; genus Meda; species Meda fulgida. The sequence continues at coordinate 23,544,092 of CM060636.1, forward strand.
ATATATATTTACACAACATTATTTTCAACTGAAAATTGTAAGCTTTTCATGTGTTTTGGCCGCTCATTTACACGAAAATGCCATTTTGGAGGCCTGACAATGCAAACTTTCCAACCCGGTCACACTAAATGCGTCTCTGCTTAGAAATCTTGGCTTGCTCAAAACTTTTTGTCTTTAAATGAAGTCAAAACTGAGGTGATAGTTTTCGGCCCCACTGATAATTTTAATACCACCAGCATCGATTTGAGGAGCTTCTCTGCATTCAGATCTACGCATGACAAACAAATATCTTCGGTAATTGGATCTAGTTTCTATCAACTCCATCTTTTGTATCAAATTAAACACTTCCTATCTGACAAAACTCTAGAGATGTCTGTTCATGCTTTTATTACTTCCCGTTTAGACTACTGCAACTCATTGTATTGCGGTATTTCCAAGTCACAAATCGCTCGCCTTCAACTGGTCCAAAATGCTGCAGCAAGATTTATTCGCAAAAGTCCTAAATATGATCACATGATGATAATGATACATTTTATTTATATTGCGCTTTTCTCCAACCCAAAACGATACAAAAACAATACACAGTACCAATATAAATATAAATATATATATAAAGAGATTAAAAATTGTAACATTACAAAATTTAATGACAGTACATTTCAAATACCTAAAAATGGTACATTAAGTGGTTTTGTTCAAGTCAAAATATTACTTAACATTAATGAACCAACCTACATACAATAAAACTACATTTTTGGGGGGTTAAATCAAGCAGAAATATCACTTCAATGTAACAATTGCAGGTCACTACACAAGTTCAACTGTACATGATCTAGACTCTAGATAAATGAAATGCAATCGCAGCAGTAAGTCAGGGGAATGCTTATATTTATTTCTTTGGTTTCAATTTTGAACATGTTGCAGTTCTTTTTAAAAAGGTATACATTTTGACATAATTATAAAATGATATAACATGATTTGATCCTGTACATTAGCAGAAATTACACATTTTTCACTTCAGCAACAAAGTGGAGACCCTCTTTTCTGTAATGAAAGACCAATCTTATGGGTTGTGGTCTCTCAGACATTGGCCAATATCAGTAAAAAAAAAAAACCATTGTTTCCCTTAGGGCTTAAATGAACCAGATTTTTTTTACATCCTTACACTTTTAGACAGGTGATGCTTGCAACCCGACCATAATCCATTAGCCGACAAGATTAGAATGTTATATTCTAATTAAATTAGAATGTATGTATTTCTCAATACTTATCACTGTTTTAAAAGCTCTTCACTCCGTTGTCTTAACCAACTTTCAGCTTCACTGCAGTAAATTTCACATTCAAAACGCATTAAAACTACCAAAACACATCATTCATGTCTCAAAATAAGTCATTCTTTCAGAACACTAGTAAAGGTTTCACCCAACAAACAAAATTAAAAATACAAATCAAAAAACACAAACAACAGGCAGTAATATGCACTATTTTCTGCTGTTCAGAATTCAAGGCAGTTTATTTTACATGGTTCATGTTTACATTAATGTACAAAATTATTTCCTTTTGTATAGATGGCGATGAAAATGAAAGACTAAGACTAGTGTAGGTGTTTAGTTACATCTTAATTGTTCTGATAGGTTTTTTTTAGATTCAGAATATATTTCAATGTGGTATACGGTATAAAAATATTGCAAATTTCAGTCTTATTCATTTTTGTTTGAGTTGAAATGTTTTGAACTTAAATATAACAGTCTTGGAAATAATATGTAAGCATGTGCAAATTGGCCTGTACAGTAAATCAAGTTCTGCTGGTCTTTGTGTTTAAGTGAGAAATGAATTCATGTAAATTGAAAGATCTCAGTTTAGCCGGACACTGATCTTGTGATCACTGTGTGAAGAGTTTCATGGTATTAATTAATCTTGAGAAGGTATTAATCTTTCAGTTTAAACACAAATGTGTACTGTAATGTAAACATTGACCATGTAACATAAAATGCTGTGAATTCGGAACAACAGAAAACAGCAGAAATATTTTATAATGCTCCAGTTATTTGTGTTTTTTGTATTTTATGAGTGAAAAGTGTGTTTGTTGGGTGAGCTTTACTAGTGTTCTGGAAGAACTGTATTAGCAGCTGTAAATGGATATTCTGACATAGGTAGTTTCATGTGTATGTAGACTCTTGTGTATGGATTGAGTCGCTGCACATCCCCCCACACGCAATTTACATCTCAATACTTGAAGGTGTGTGTGTGTGTGTGTCATGGAGAAACCGGCCTAAAGATCTCACAACTCTAACAATACAGTTACCAATGTCCAAGAATCTGTGGAACTTCTCAAATAAACTACAATAAACTAGAGAAAACGCTGGGATTTACTCTGACAAATTAAATTACAGGTTTTTACAGTCGCTAGGACACATTTCTCAATATTTAGGTACATTTTCAAAACTCTTCACTCAGTTCTTCATTTCACATTCAAAATGCACTGACACTTCCTTCATGTCTCAAATCCCAACTCAATCTTCCAGAACACTAGTAAAGGTTTCACCCAACAAACACACTTTGTCAATCATAAAACAGAAAAAACACAAACAACAGGAGCATTACACAATATTTTCTTTTGCAAATTGCTTTTATAAAACAAGAAATGTGGAAATGTTGCAAATCTCGGTCTTATCATTTTTTGTTGTTAGGTTTTGAAAATAAGTTTAACAGTTTTAAAAAGAGTATGTAAACGTGCAAATTATCCTGTATAGAACATAAAATTCTCTTTTTTTGTAAACTCTCTTCACACAGTGATCACACCATCCGTCTATATGAGCTAAACTGTGGATCAGTGCTTTGAACAATGTCATCGGATGGATTTTGTTCCATTTACTTGAATTATTTTCTCTCTTTAACACAAACACTTACAGAATTTTATGTTCTATACAGGATAATTTGCACGTTTACATTCTCTTTTTAAAACTGTTAAACTTATTTTCAAAACCTAACAACAAAAAATGATAAGACCGAGATTTGCAACATTTCCACAGTAATATCATATTGAAATAAATATTCTGATCCAAAAATCGAATATTAAACTGCAGTGAATTAAAAACAGTAGTGCCATTCTTGTTTTGTAAAAGCAATTTGCAAAAGAAAATATTGTGTAATGCTCCTGTTGTTTGTGTTTTTTCTGTTTTATGAGTGACAAAGTGTGTTTGTTGGGTGAAACCTTTACTAGTGTTCTGGAAGATTGAGTTGGGATTTGAGACATGAAGGAAGTGTCAGTGCATTTTGAATGTGAAATGAAGAACTGAGTGAAGAGTTTTGAAAATGTACCTAAATATTGAGAAATGTGTCCTAGCGACTGTAAAAACCTGTAATTTAATTTGTCAGAGTAAATCCCAGCGTTTTCTCTAGTTTATTGTAGTTTATTTGAGAAGTTCCACAGATTCTTGGGCATTGGTAACTGTATTGTTAGAGTTGTGAGATCTTTAGGCCGGTTTCTCCATGACACACACACACACACACCTTCAAGTATTGAGATGTAAATTGCGTGTGGGGGGATGTGCAGTGACTCAATCCACACACAAGAGTCTACATACACATGAAACTACCTATGTCAGAATATCCATTTACAGCTGCTAATACAGTTCTTCCAGAACACTAGTAAAGCTCACCCAACAAACACACTTTTCACTCATAAAATACAAAAAACACAAATAACTGGAGCATTATAAAATATTTCTGCTGTTTTCTGTTGTTCCGAATTCACAGCATTTTATGTTACATGGTCAATGTTTACATTACAGTACACATTTGTGTTTAAACTGAAAGATTAATACCTTCTCAAGATTAATTAATACCATGAAACTCTTCACACAGTGATCACAAGATCAGTGTCCGGCTAAACTGAGATCTTTCAATTTACATGAATTCATTTCTCACTTAAACACAAAGACCAGCAGAACTTGATTTACTGTACAGGCCAAGTTGCACATGCTTACATATTATTTCCAAGACTGTTATATTTAAGTTAAAAACATTTCAACTCAAACAAAAATGAATAAGACTGAAATTTGTAAAATTTTTATACCGTATACCACATTGAAATATATTCTGAATCTAAAAAAAACCTATCAGAACAATTAAGATGTAACTAAACACCTACACTAGTCTTAGTCTTTCATTTTCATCGCCATCTATACAAAAGGAAATAATTGTGTACATTAATGTAAACATGAACCATGTAAAATAAACTGCCTTGAATTCTGAACAGCAGAAAAGAGTGCATATTACTGCGTGTTGTTTGTGTTTTTTGATTTGTATTTTTAATTTTGTTTGTTGGGTGAAACCTTTACTAGTGTTCTGAAAGAATGACTTATTTTGAGACATGAATGATGTGTTTTGGTAGTTTTAATGCGTTTTGAATGTGAAATTTACTGCAGTGAAGCTGAAAGTTGGTTAAGACAACGGAGTGAAGAGCTTTTAAAACAGTGATAAGTATTGAGAAATACATACATTCTAATTTAATTAGAATATAACATTCTAATCTTGTCGGCTAATGGATTATGGTCGGGTTGCAAGCATCACCTGTCTAAAAGTGTAAGGATGTAAAAAAAATCTGGTTCATTTAAGCCCTAAGGGAAACAATGTTTTTTTTTTTTTACTGATATTGGCCAATGTCTGAGAGACCACAACCCATAAGATTGGTCTTTCATTACAGAAAAGAGGGTCTCCACTTTGTTGCTGAAGTGAAAAATGTGTAATTTCTGCTAATATACAGGATCAAATCATGTTATATCATTTTATAATTGTCAAAATGTATACCTTTTTAAAAAGAACTGCAACATGTTCAAAATTGAAACCAAAGAAATGAATATAAGCATTCCCCTGACTTACTGCTGCGATTGCATTTCATTTATCTAGAGTCTAGATCATGTACAGTTGAACTTGTGTAGTGACCTGCAATTGTTACATTGAAGTGATATTTCTGCTTGATTTAACCCCCCAAAAATGTAGTTTTATTGTATGTAGGTTGGTTCATTAATGTTAAGTAATATTTTGACTTGAACAAAACCACTTAATGTACCATTTTTAGGTATTTGAAATGTACTGTCATTAAATTTTGTAATGTTACAATTTTTAATCTCTTTATATATATATTTATATTTATATTGGTACTGTGTATTGTTTTTGTATCGTTTTGGGTTGGAGAAAAGCGCAATATAAATAAAATGTATCATTATCATCATGTGATCATATTTAGGACTTTTGCGAATAAATCTTGCTGCAGCATTTTGGACCAGTTGAAGGCGAGCGATTTGTGACTTGGAAATACCGCAATACAATGAGTTGCAGTAGTCTAAACGGGAAGTAATAAAAGCATGAACAGACATCTCTAGAGTTTTGTCAGATAGGAAGTGTTTAATTTGATACAAAAGATGGAGTTGATAGAAACTAGATCCAATTACCGAAGATATTTGTTTGTCATGCGTAGATCTGAATGCAGAGAAGCTCCTCAAATCGATGCTGGTGGTATTAAAATTATCAGTGGGGCCGAAAACTATCACCTCAGTTTTGACTTCATTTAAAGACAAAAAGTTTTGAGCAAGCCAAGATTTCTAAGCAGAGACGCATTTAGTGTGACCGGGTTGGAAAGTTTGCATTGTCAGGCCTCCAAAATGGCATTTTCGTGTAAATGAGCGGCCAAAACACATGAAAAGCTTACAATTTTCAGTTGAAAATAATGTTGTGTAAATATATATTTATATATATATATATATATATATATATATATATATATATATATATTAGTGCTGTCAAACGATTCAAATATTTAATCGCATTAATGCCATAGTTAACTCGCGATTAATCGCACATTTTTATCTATTCTAAATGTCCCTTGATTTCTATTTGTCCCATCATTTTTTCTCATTTTAATCCTCTTATCAACAAGGAAAAGTGGATCAGCAATAAGTTTGTTCTTAGCTGTGGTATCCATGTGCTTCTGTCTGAAGTCATCCATTGTAGAGCTTAGATCGGGCCCAAAAAATCAAGCCGACCCGAGCCCGTGCGCATTGTGTCCGAGCCCGGCCCGACACATTTACTGTAATTATGAGCCCGTCCCGAGCCCGATTTAAAACCGTCCATTTCTTTTTAATACGTGGGTCGTTATAACTGACGTTCTCAACTACTTTCTATGTTACTTTCTCCCGCCCGCAACATTTTTGTCCCGCTCCCGCCCGCAAATAGACTTTATTTGTAGGCTACTTCGCCTACGTGTCGCCACCATACACATCAGCATAAATGCTCCTGATCAATTATTTGTTATTAAAGCATTAACACACAAACCACTGTTATAATATAAAAGCAAGCAGGCTACTGAGTGCATGGTTTGGGATGACTGAATGCGCACAAAGTGCAATCCTTTAAAAATTCCTAAAAAGCTGACATCAGTTCATCGCAATCTCACACATCTCTGTTATTATCAATGAAGCTGACTGCACAATGAATCTTTCATAATATATACACTTTGTTTGTTTTAATTAGAGGATTTGCCAATGTACAGAATTCAGCACTGAACAAAAAGTCAGTTTTGAGCAGTGAGGGGAGTCTATTTTAAATGCATCTGATTGGCCATTGCGTTTAAGAAATCCACACATGTCTGTGATTGGCTACATCGCTCAACGCTGCAAACATGTTATAAAAAGTAACTCTGGCCTGTAAATCGTTTCTATTTTGTTTTAGTTGTTCTTGTTGCTTTTCTGCAACATAAGAATAAAAATGTATTAGTTTTTATGTTTTATTCATAGATTTTTCTAGTTTGTGGGAGTCCCGAATCGTTTTATTCTCCCGTACCCGCACACAGAGTGAGTGCATTACCGCCCGCGCTCGCACTCGGCCATCAAATCTTGTCCCGCGTTTTGTTTTGTTTCCGGTCTAGCTATCCGGTGTGATGTTGTAGTTTTTCTAACGTTACCAGTTGTTGCAACAGCATGTGAAAAAACTACAATGTTTGCTAGGCCAAAAAGAGCGTTAATCTCGCGCTAAAAAAATTGACGCCGTTAAAATGTGTTTGCGGTAACGCCGTTAATAACGCGTTAAACTGACAGCACTAATATATATATATATATATATACAGTTATATATACACTTTTATTCTGGTTTACTGTGTTCACAGAAGCACTGCGGGTGCTTGATGTGACGGTGTGTGTGAATCCTCATGTTCTGTTGTTTATGCTGCTATTTGCACATGTAAATCTACATTTTTGAGGTATTTGAATGGGTCACAGACACTTATCTTTTCTAATTACATTTAATTCTAATCTAACCTTAAAATAATGTCAGTTAACTGCTGATGAATGGTTAACAAGCATCAGCTGTCAGTCAGAAAACAAAATGTTAAATGAACATCCCTACTTCATATATTTCAACTGAATGAAGTAAAATTGTTCAGTGCAGCAAGTCAACATAACATTTTGAGATTGACCTCCAAAATCTTTACCGTGTTTTTGTGATGGCAAGAAATGTAAAAAGCAGAAGAACTGGTGTCGTTCTTTACCATCCAACTGGGGACGCGAAGTTCATTTTGATTAATATAATCATTATTGACTGTATAAAGTAGTGACCTGAAATTGTTACCTTAAAGAGCCCTATCCCGATCCCATGAACCCTAAACGGACTGCATAACCAAGCATAGAAAGTATCTATGAAGAGAGACCGTTAAAGAAGAAAAATAATAATATGAATGATAAGAGCCTCTGCTTTTGAACTGTTGCCATCGGTATTTTTTACCCCGTTAAAAAACAGATTCAAATGGTCTTTCCTCAAAAAATTCTAATTTTTTTAATTTTTGATAACTGATGGTTTGGTCATTCTTTTTTAATTGTATATTGTATATGTTTATCTATGCATATTGTGATCTCTGATGCCTGTATGAACACACACACACACACATATACATATACATATATATATATATATATATATATATATATATATATATATATATATATATATATATATATATATATATATATATATATATATATATATATATATATATATATATACACACAAGTTACATAGTTCCATTGTAGGCTATGAAAGTCCCCTGTTTTATAGGTAAACATCGTTCAGGTCCCCACTTGGCCAGTGTAGAGCGACAGTGCTCTGTTAGTAATATAGAAATGTGTGTGTTTGTGTGTGTCTGATGCCTGTGTAAACATTATATAATTACATATTACATATATAATATATAAACATTATATATATATATTATATATATATAAAAGTTACATAATGAAGACAGACTTCACTGTTCACACACACACACACACAGTTCCATTGTAGGCTATGGGAGTCCCCTGTTCGATAGGTAAACATCGTTCAGGTCCCCACTTGGCCAGTGTAGAGCGACAGTGCTCTGTTAGTAATATAGAAATGTGTGTGTTTGTACAATGGCACATAACAATGGCAAAAAAATTGTTAGGGACTGCATAACCAAGAATAGAAAGTATCTATGAAGAGAGAGCGTTAAAGAAGAAAAATAATATTAATATGAATGATAAGAGGCGTCTTCTCGCCTCTGCTTTTGAACTGTTGCCGTCGGTATTTTTTACCCCGTTGTAGATTTAAATGGTCTTTCCTCAAGCAATATTTTTTTTGATAACTGATGGGGTCATTTTTCTTTAATTGTATACTGTATATTTTTATCTATGCATATTGTGATTTCTGATGCCTGTGTGAACACACACACACACACATATATACATATATATATAATTTATATATATAATGTATATAAAAGTTACATATATACAAGTTACATAATGAAGACAGACTTCACTGTTCACACACACACACACAGTTCCATTGTAGGCTATGGGAGTCCCCTGTTCGATAGGTAAACATCGTTCAGGTCCCCACTTGGCCAGTGTAGAGCGACAGTGCTCTGTTAGTAATATAGAAATGTGTGTGTTTGTACAATGGCACATAACAATGGCAAAAAAATTGTTAGGGACTGCATAACCAGAATAGAAAGTATCTATGAAGAGAGAGCATTAAATAAGAGAAATAATATTATGAATGATAAGAAGCGTCTTCTCGCCTCTGCTTTTGAACTGTTGCCGTCGGTATTTTTTACCCCGTTGAATGAAAAACAGATTCAAATGGTCTTTCCTCAAAAATTGCAATTTTTTTAATTTTTGATAACTGATGGTTTGGTCATTCTTTTTTAATTGTATATTGAATATGTTTATCTGTGCATATTGTGATCTGTGATGCCTGTATGAACACATACAGGCATATATATATGTATGTTCACACAGTCATCAGAGATTACAATATGCATATCACAATATGCAATATTACACAATGAAGACAGAGTTCACTGTTCACACACACACGGTTCCATTGTAGGCTATGAAAGTCCCCACTTGGCCAGTGTAGAGCGACAGTGCTCTTTTAGTAATATAGAAATGTGTGTGTTTGTGTGTGTGTGATGCCTGTGTAAACATTATATAATTACAGATTACATATCTAATATATAAACATTATATATATATAATATATATATATATAAAGTTACATAATGAAGACCGACTTCACTCTTCACACACACACACACACACACACAGTTCCATTGCAGTCTATGGGAGTCCCCTGTTGGTAAGGTAGACATCGTTCAGGTCCCCACTTGGCATGTTTTTTTAAAAATAAAAAAATGCATATTTAAAGTTATATTATGAAAAAAGACCTTAAAAGAAAATTTTGTATGTCATTTTTGTTTCTTCAAAATGACTAGAAACACTAGTCCCCTCTTGGCCAGTGTAGAGCGATAGTCCCCTGTTAGTAATATAGACGTGTATGTGTGTGTGTGTGTGTGTGTGTGCGTGTGTGTGTGTTATCCAAGCATTAATAGTAAGGAAAGACCCTTAAACTGTGAGCGGCACATATGAGGTGTTACTGGGTGTTTCTCACTCATTTCTGCTTAGAGGTCTTGATTATGGCATTTCTTTGATGTTTAGAATCCAGTATTCTTGTCATTCTTTTGTCTTTTATGAATTTAATAAAGAACCCCGTCTCGTATTCTGTCCAAATACACCGCATCATCTACGTCAGGTGACCTGTAAATGCGCAAGAACTGTTTCCATTGCAGTTTTGCAAAATATTTATTTTCGAATTGCCTGTAAAACCACCTCATGCGAGCGGAAAAACTTTTTTGTGATAAATGGGAGTTTTTGCAAAATTGACGTGTTTCCATTGGCCGTATTTTCAATTCGCAATTTCAGTTTGCAGAATTTGAAGGGTAATGGAAACACGGCTACTGTTGTTTTTTTCGCCTTTTTTCGCCATTGGCTCTTGGCTTGCTTAGTTGGGGACATTTAATTGTATATTTAACAATATTATTACACATTATTTTCCTGTTATCTCTGTAAAGCTGCTTTGAAACAATCTGTATTGTAAAAAGCGCTATATAAATAAAGGTGACTTGATTGTACCAGAGAATGCATGGAACATATGCTATTAAATTGTGTAGCCTATGAAAGAAAACAAATGTGACTAAAAGAATAATTATGTTTTTTGAATATGGAAATGTAACACTTAAGACACTACTAAAGAATGTTTCAGCATAGTATACTATTATGCAATTATACATTATTTTAAAGCAATAGGTTTAATAAATAGGATTAAAGGTCATTAAAGTATTTACAAGCTATATAATAATAATAAAAAATATTATTTAAAATCAGTAATTTTTTTGTCACCAGATTTGTCATGCTACTTACTCCAATCCAGTAGGTGGAGGAAATGCAACTTTAAGTGGGGTTGCCAACCACCATTAACAGAAAAGAAGAAGAAGGAGGAGGAGGGTTTTTGTTCGAAATAAACAGTGGAGTTAAACGGATGCTAGTTCTTCTTGTCAGACTGTGAGTACATTTACTATTTACTATGAGAAATCTAAATATGACAACTTGTTCATGAATGGAGCTCGACCAGTGTCCGAATCGCGAACGAATGACTCTTAAGAGTCATTTAATTTTACTGAATCAAAACACTAAAAACGAGCCGGAGTGAACCAATGCGATTCAGAGAGATTGATTCCTGAATCTCATGTCCGACTTGAAATGAACAAATGTTGTACATATAGAGAAAAACACATAAAATCATGTGCGTTACTGACTAATCACATGACGACGTGTAAAGATTATGAATTGTGTTACGTGATATTTGTATGTAAAAAATAAAAAGTGTAATAACGACCTTTAACTGTGCTGGAAATATAGAACTCATTTCTGATAATATTACCACTTTTGACAAGATAAATAAGATAAATTACTATAAATAAATAGTTAATTACAGGTCGAACACAACACTCATTTTGAGTCTGGATGATCTGTTGCAAGTAGGCTAAGTGTTTAAAAAGAAATCCACTGACATCTTTAATTTAATTGGTCATGATTGTGATAAATCATGTCTCATGCAAGAACAACATAATTTTATTATGGCTATTATAAGGATTTTGGATTTTTCTGAAGAACAGTGGGCAACACACACATCTGAAACATCTGTGCAATGGTTTATTCAAGGCAGTAGGCCAACTAAAAAAAGGAAAGAAAAAAAAACTTTGATCCCTCTTTAATTTTTTAAAAAGTGATTAAAGGAACAATATGTCATTTTTTCCAATAGAGGTCACTTATTCAAAACAGTTACAAAGGAGTACCTTGATGATGCCGTGAATGAGCGTGGAATCATGGGACTTGTAGTCTTCACCTCCACGGCCGATGAAAAGCAATCCCAACAGACTCAGACAGAAATCTTGTTCATGGATCAACGTCAACGAATATATTACAGTTTTATTAACATTACTGTAGTAACTGTAGCAGTGCAGGCCAAGAGTCGTGGGAGTGAGACCTGCCATCATAGATATTGCGCTGATTTGGGACCCGAGTCTGCGCAGTAGTAAGTGTGAAGTAGAGCTGTGGTATCAAGGCCCTGCCCACACTCCCGCAGAGTCGGTTGTTTGTAAAGTTTACTGTAGAACGACTCATTTTGTCGGTGTGAAATAAACAGTTATGGAAATGTAATTAGCAACCAAACTTATTTAAAATAACGAAAACTTGAACTTACAGCGTGATTAAAAATTGCCAAAAATACAGGGCTCCAGACTAACTTTTCCACTGGTTGCACTGGTGCTACCAACTTTCTCAGTTGGTCGCACCAGCACATGATTTGGTCTAACCTTTTTTTTTTTTTGCTACAACATGGGATTAATCAATGCATGCTGATGAATAGTTGTCTTAATCTGCGTACCCTATAAGACTGACAGTGATATGAGACCTCAATGTTGGCAAAATTAACTATGAAATGAAAACCATATTTTAAAAATAACTATAAAAAAAACACCACATATATTTTTTAATGTTTGATCATATTTCCTCCTTCTAATATAGATCCTCCTTCTATATTAGTGCTGTCAATCGATTAAAACAATTAACTAATTAATCAATTTTTTCTGGAATTATTCGCGATTAATTGTACCTAACATTAAAGTTTATAACCCTTTAAAGTCCGCACTTATCTCCTTAAGTCGCTAGTAGCCACTCTCAAATTTTTTTTTTTTCAACACATCCCATCATTTTTAATGGTTCCGGAATTCATACACATACTTTGCCATACTTTTTCATTGCCCATCATAATTTATGATCAAAACCTTTTCTAATCTTGACAAAACACATTGTCAGAAAGGTCAGAGCCTCAAGGTTCCATATTTTGTGACAGAAGTGATATTTGGACAGAAATTTATTAATTTGTTACAGCAGAATGCACACAATTAAATTCAATGGAATTTATGTCATTTTTGAAAATCAAAATCTCATAGGAACTTTGAATTTTTGTGATACCAACTTCAAATTTGGAACGCAACTTGGTTAGATATATGGCTTTGATTTTATAGTAATTTTATAGTAAAAAATATTTTGTAAAATATATATTTTATATAAAAGAAAAAATATTAAGTACAGTATATTTCATTCAATGTAAATCTAAAACTTCCATAACTTTTTCATACTTTTATTTTTTGAAGTGCTTTTACTTCAGCAATAATCTGCTGAGTGTTTTCTTTAAAACAAGACCAAACTTAGGTCTTTATTCCAAAGCATTCTTGAATTACAACCAAATTTTAATAGTGCATTGTGATGTCCATTCTCAAAAAGGGGGTTGACAGTTAACCGTTATGCGCCAAATCAACCGTTTGGTTGAGCATGTTTTTGAAAAATTATTAAAAACATACTTAAGTTTTTTCATGGCACCAAGTAACATGATTTTGTAAAGTTAGGGCTCTTACAGTGTAATATGTAAAAAAATAAATAAAAATATGCTTAACATGCAAAATTTCACCAAAAACAGTTCACATGGCTGGGGTGATTTATTTGTTTCTGACATCCATGTTAGAAGAAGTATTGTGACAAGCGCTGTTGATTGACACTGTGACATCTAGTGGATTTGTTTGGCATAACATACCTCAACCAGATGGTAGAGATGGCTCAATCAGTTTGAGTTAAGTTGGGTCCTCTCAATAAAATATAGTGACTCAAAATGTGCTTAACCATTTGGTCGAGCAGACAGTTAAAGGAGACTAGGCCTATATATTTTTATATTGTAATAATTTCACATTTAATCTCCGAATTAATGTAGAAACAACAAGATAGTATATTTGATCTAACAGGTGAAATATACAGAAATTTTATAAATTTATCAAACACTTCAGTCTTCACTGCATAAATTATAAATTAAATATTGATGAATCCTTATTAAAGCCACAAAAGTTCAGTCAAGAGCAGTGAGTAATTTTCTCTTTGTCTTTTGTTCTTTGATTAACATTAATGACATCATAGCAGAGGGTTTATTAGGTTGCTGTGATTTTAAGACCGGCTGCATATTACTCCAGCCTTCAGTGTCACATGATCCTTCAGAAATCATTCTGCCTGTTGCTTGCCTGCTTGTTTGCCTCTGATCTCTTCGGAACAGGTGCTTGGAAATTTTCATTGTCACATCAGTTTAAAAAAATATATTTTATTTGTTCGGCGGGAACCGGCCGATTCACTAATTCTGAATCGATTTTCATATATTTCTAAAGATCGATCCGTAACTCAGAGGATCGATTTAATAATAGGCCTACATTTTCCCCGTGAACTTTAACTTGCCATGTCATTCAATTCACGCATGCGCGCGAGGTGGAAGGACATTAAAACAACGAACATGGCGGTCAATAACGTTAAGCAAGCGGTTGCTTTGAAAACTCCAGAAACGCTCAAAGCTGCGATCTGGCACCATTTCGGGTTCAGAACAAGCAATGCAGAGAACAAGCTTAACAAAAGCCAAGCAATTTGGAAAGCCTGCCAAATGGAGGTGAAGTATTGTGGAAATACTATTAATCTCAGGAACCACATGATGCGACATCATCAAGACATCATATCCAAGCCCGCCACCGGACCGCAACAGATGACACTGAAACAATCTCTACAACTGCCAACTAATTCTGCACAGTCTGTCAAAATAACTGAGGCGATTGCGGGCTTCATTTGCAAAGATATGCGCACGTATTCTGTTGTTGAGAACGTGGGATTCAGGCGATTCATGAAGGTAATGGAACCAAATTATATCATTGTGTCTCGCAAACGTCTGTCTGAAGAAGTGATCCCCAACATGTACCAGACAGTAAAAGATGGTGTAATGTGTACTGTGAAGCTAGTAACCAACAATCTGTTTACATTTGCACTGGCTTAAAACATGTGTTCTAAATGTTGAACATTAAAGTAAAAAATAAAGGTGCATTTGCATCTGAACTGTAGGAGCTTTTTGGAAAATTCTTAATGTAATTTTTAATAATACATCAGGTTTGCATCTAAATAATCGGTCTACTGCTGCTGATATACCTCTGCGTCCTCTATCGTCTACACCAGTGCAACTTTGTCAAAGCAGTTGTATCAACATTCTGGAAGGGGGATTGTTCTTCTTTACAACCATCAATACTTCATTAATTTGCAGTTGAATGTCTATAATAATAGTATCAATATGTTGCATAACTACAGTCCTGTAATTCAGGTAACAGCTGGGAAAAAATGCTTTTTTCAAAAACTCTTATCTAAATCTCGAAGGTTTTATCAATAATGATCGAATCGGATCGAATCAAATAACGATAATCGATTCAAGTTCTTGAGAATCGGAATCGAATCGATTCTTGAAATTTGAGTCGAAACCCAGCCCTAGTTCCTCTCTCGATCTTCACAGTCGTCGCTCCTCCTTTTATGGTTCCGCTCCTCCTTGAGAGATATGAGACCGGTGCGTCTCACAGGTGTCGGTCATCATTAATCACGCCACCGGCATCGCGCTTTTCTCTCATGTCCCTTGACCTCGTCCTGCTCACCACAGTATGTATCTGTTGATGATGGGCAATAGGCAGACAAATATCAATTGATGTGCCGTAGACTGCGAGTATCTGTTGATGGGCCATATAGACCGCATATATATTGCATTTCAAACATTTACACCTGAGACATTTGTGAACGCTATCAACCGAACATATTTTAGAACATTCCAGACATTTACACTTAAGAGCAGATATTTGTAAAATCAAGCTGCGTTAAGGCAGTATATTAGCTAAAACTATCCCAAACTCTGTGAAATACATTATAAATGCGCAGATATTCAGAGCAGATATTTGCAAACAACTGTATATTAGGCATAAGGCAGTATTTTAGCATGATAAACGGTGTCAAGTCAAGTCAAGTGTATTTATATAGCGCTTTTCACAATATAAATTGCATCAAAGCAGCTTCACAATATCAATTAAATAACATAACAAAGTTGGTTTCTTAGTGAAAAAACATCCACGTTTGGTAGGACTGATCAATGGTATTAATGCTTGGTTAATTATTTTGAATATCCCCAACTGAGCAAGCCAAAGGCAACAGTGGCAAGGAACCGAAAAACTCCATCAAGTGACCTACTGGTGTCCTAAAACTCCACCAGGTGACTTAATGGAGAGACAAAAACCTTGGGAGAACCCAGGCTCAGTCGGGGGCCAGTTCTCCTCTGGCGTTTATGAACTAGAGGCCGGATTTACAGTAACTGTAATTTGATACAGAATTTTGTTTCATTTTATCACTTCGGGGTGGGTACGCGAACCGGAATCACAACGTTTTATCTGTAGAGTGGGAAAGGGATCCTCCATAGGGAGAGGCTAGTTGGCACTTCAGCACTGCGTTGTCATCGGGTCCAGGCAAAGCTCCTAGTCAGATCTGGATACGGCCTGGATCCGGTAGGCTGCGGGAAAACCTTGGGATAAACAAAGACACTAAAATTAGCGTAGATGCCATTCTCCTTATGATGATGTAACGAGTACATCAGGATTTAAGGGAAGTGTTCCCAGTTCCGGCGGACCTAATCTATGCAGCCTAACATTGAATTATAGAAGTCTATAATATATTATGTGTATGCTAGGTCAAAGAGATGTGTTTTTAGTCTAGCTTTGAACTGACAGAGTGTGTCTGCTTCCCGGACAATGGTAGGAAGACTGTTCCAAAGTTTTGGTGCTAAATAGGAAAAGGATCTACCGCCCGCAGTCGATTTTGATATTCTAGGTATTATCAACTGGCCCGAATTTTGAGATCGCAATAGACGTGAAGGACTATAATGCGTTAAGAGCTCGCTCAAGTACTGCGGAGCTAAACCATTTAGTGCTTTGTAAGTAATCAACAATATTTTAAAATTTATACGATGTTTAATAGGCAGCCAATGCAGTGTTGACAGAACCGGGCTAATATGGTCATATTTCCTGGTTCTAGTAAGAACTCGAGCGGCTGCGTTTTGGACCAGCTGTAGTTTATTTATTAAGCGTGCAGGGCAACCACCCAGTAGAGCATTACAATAATCTAGTCTTGTTGTCATGAAAGCATGAACTAATTGTTCCGCATTTGTTAATGAGAGCATATGTCGTAATTTAGATATATTTTTAAGATGGAAAAATGCGGTTTTACAGATACTAGACACATGACTTTCAAATGAAAGATTGCTATCAAAGAGCACACCCAGGTTCCTAACCGACGACGAAGACTTAACAGAGCAGCCATCAAGTGTTAGACAGTATTCTAGGTTATTACGTGTGGAAGTTTTTTGTCCAATAATTAGAATCTCTGTTTTTTCAGAGTTTAGTAGTAGGAAATTACTAGTCATCCAATTTTTTATATCAGCTATGCATTCCGTTAATTTTGTGAATTGGTAAGTTTCGTTAGGTTTTGAAGAAATATACAGCTGAGTATCATCGGCATAACAATGAAAGCTAATTCCATGTTGCCTAATGATATGTCCTAATGGTAGCATGTACAGAGTGAACAGCAGCGGTCCTAGTACTGAGCCTTGTGGTACGCCATACTGAACTTGTGATCGATAAGAAATCTCTTCATTTACTGCTACAAACTGATAACGGTCAGATAAGTATGATTTAAACCATGCTAGTGCAATTCCACTAATGCCAACATAGTTTTCTAGTCTATTTAAAAGAATGTTGTGGTCAATTGTGTCAAATGCAGCACTAAGATCAAGTAACACTAATAGAGAGATACAACCACGATCGGATGATAAAAGTAAATCATTTGTAACTCTAATGAGAGCTGTCTCAGTACTATGGTGCGGTCTAAATCCTGACTGAAAATCCTCGCAGATATCATTTCTTTCAAGAAAGGAACACAGTTGTGAGGATACTGCTTTTTCTAATATCTTTGACAGAAAAGGCAGATTTGAGATCGGCCTGTAATTGACTAATTCTGAAGGATCAAGTTGCGTTTTTTTAACAAGCGGTTTTATCATAGCCAGCTTAAAAGTTTTTGGTACGTATCCTAGAGACAAAGACGAATTAATGATATTAAGAAGAGGATCTATGATCTCTGGAAGCATCTCTTTCAATAGCTTAGTCGGTATAGGGTCTAACATACATGTTGTCGATTTAGATGAATTAACGAGTTTGCAGAATTCTTCCTCTCCTATAGCAACAAATGAATAACATTTTTCCTCAGGGAGACTACAATGCACTCCCTGATGTGATGCTGTAGTAGACGGTTGCATAGTTATAATTTTGTCCCTGATATTATCAATCTTATAAGTGAAGAAGTTCATAAAGTCATTACTGCTGTGTTGCTTGGAAACTTCTGTGCTTGAAGCTTTCTTTTTCGTTAGTTTAACCACTGTTTCAAATAAATACCTAGGATTATGTTTATTTTCTTCTAATAGGGTTGAAAAATAAGCAGATCTAGCAGCTTTTAAAGCCTCTCTGTAAGCAATCGAGCTCTCTTTCCATGAAATCCGAAATACCTCTAGTTTTGTTTTCTTCCAGTTGCGCTCCATTTTTCTGGCTGCTCTCTTAAGGGCCTGAGTGTGCTCGTTGTACCACGGCGTTGGACTATTTTCTTTAATCTTCTTTAAGCGCAACGGAGCAACTGCGTTAAAGTGCTGGAAAAGAGAGAGTTAAAAGTTTCTGTTGCAATATCGAGTTCTTCTAAGCTATCCGGGATGCTGAGATGATGAAACTGATTAGGAAGATTATTGATAAAGCAATCTTTAGTGGCAGAAGTTATAGGTCTAACATATTTATAACACGGAGTCGGCTTTGCAGCCTTGGCTAAATGTAATTTACATGAGACTAGATAATGGTCTGAGATGTCATCGCTCTGCTGCAGAATTTCAACGGCATCAACATCTATTCCATGTGATAATATTAGATCTAGAGTATGATTACGAGTATGAGTTTACAATGTCTTTAAGTGCCAATCCCAATGCATCTTTTTCATTATCTACATGTATATTAAAATCACCAACAATTAGTACTTTATCGTTAGCCAATACTAATTCTGATAGAAAGTCCGCAAATTCTTTGATAAAATCTTTATGGTGCCCTGGTGGCCTGTATACAGTAGCCAGCAGAAATCTCAAACGTGATTTATCGTTTACACCATATATTTTTACATTAAGCACCAACACTTCAAAAGAAGTATATTTAAAAATAGATTTCTTAGTGGTTTTGAAAATATTACTATAAATTACAGCAACACCTCCCCCTTTGCGTTTTAGATGAGGTTCATGTTTATAACAGTAATCTTGTGGGGTAGACTCATTTAAAGTAATGTAATCGTTTGGTTTTAGCCAGGTTTCTGTGAAACACAGCACATCTAGATTATAATCTGAAATCATATCATTAACTATGAGCGATTTTGAAGTAAGGGATCGAATATTCAGCAACCCAAGCTTTATCATTTGTTCATCTGTATTATATCTGTTTTTTTATTTGTTGAACATCAATTACATTTTTTACCTGACGTTTTTTGGATTTCCAAATTCGGGGAACAGACACAGTCTCTATATGATGATATCTAGGTGAAAGAGGCTCTATGTGATGGGATTTATCTGACCTTGGTGACGCGAGGCCGCTAGCAGACGGTCGGTTTAGCCAGTCTGTCTGCTTCCTGACCTGAGCCCCAGATTGTCATGTTTTAGCTCTAAGACTATGTGCCATATCACTAGAGAGAAGAGCAGCACCATCCCAGGAGGGATGAACACCATCTCTTTTCAACAGGTCAGGCTTGCCCCAAAAACTTTTCCAATTGTCTATAAATTCTATATTATTCAACGGACACCACTTAGACAACCAACCATTGAGTGAGGCCAATCTGCTAATTATCTCATCACTCCTGCGAACAGGAAGGGGGCCAGAGAAAATTACAGTGCCTGACATCGTACTTGCGAGTTTACACACCTCTTTAATATTAATTTTGGTGATCTCCGACTGGCGGAGTCGAACATCATTAGTGCCGACATGAATAATGATCTTAGAGAATACGATTAGCATTAACCAGCACTTTTAAATTTGCTTTGATGTCAGGCGCTCTGGCTCCCGGCAAACATGTGACTATGGTGGCTGGTGTCTCTATTTTCACGTTCCGTGTGATCGAATCACCAATTACCAGGGCACAATAAACAGAATTCTTAGTGGGTTGTTTCACTGAGTGGGGCAAATCGATTTGTTATGGTAATCGGAATGGAAGAGTGGTTTTTTAATCCGCGACTAGAGCGATCTCTCACGGTCACCCATCTGCCCTGCTGCGTGGGCTCTACTTCAGCCGGAACCGAATCATGTACAGAGTTCACTATGCTAGGCGCATCCAAAATAGTATCTAAAGCTCTAGTACTATCCTTACTATCCTCAATTAAAGTTTGGATGCGTGTCTCTAGCTCTGAAATCTTCTCCGTCAGCCTGACTGTCTCCTTGCATTTATCACTAAATAAATCCTATATTGCCATCGGAGAAGGCTATACTAAACATATGACATGTGACACAGGTGACAATAACAGGACAAGACATTACTCACCGTTTTTGTTGACTGATTCTTACTTACCTGGGCTTCTATGAACTCAAAGGCGCGGGCGCGCGAGAGAAAATAAATAATAAATAAATGAGCGCGGGTGGCGCGTAAACACTTACGTGCGGTGCTAACAATAACGGAAGCTAGCGATGTAAGGTTAATCTGAGATGGTGGGTAAACTATATTTAGTAATATAAACAACTAGAAATGATAGTAAATGATGGTTCAAAACAGAAAGAAATACAAAGCTAATACGAGGCGTAGAGCTTACAGCCTCGACGCAAACAAACTCACAGCAGGCAGGAAGGCAGACAGGAGCAATCAATGGCTAACGAAAACCAAACATTTATATAAAAACATAATGTCGTACCGTAGGCTGTCATAAGCTAATCAAAACTGAGCGAGTAGAGAGTATCATATTACAAACGTTTACGTTTGAGCATACACAAACATTTGTAAGGGACATTGTTAGGTAATATTTCCTGTAAGCTGTCAAAAGCTAGCCAAAACTCTGTAAAATATATAGTCTGGAAATTCATTTTTCAGTTTTATATTATCAGAAAAAGAATTGTATAACACTAAACAACTTACTCATCCGAATATATATCGGCAGGATCAATTCGCTCAAAATGCAACTGATTGTCATCTGAGTTTTTTTTTTTTTTTTTTTTTTTTTTTTTTTAACAGGCAAGTTATTAAGAACAAGTTCTTATTTACAACAGCGGCCTGACAAGTGGAATAACCACTTAGGGAAAGGAAATGGGGCTAAAATAAATACAGTACATTAGAAATAAATACAGGTTAACAATTACATTCAATACAATTTAAACAACACAGTAGACAACACAAAATGATTATATCGAGAAGCAACTGCATGTGTCCATGAACAAGGATGATATAATTGTTTTAAAAGATGTAATTGAAAATAATAATTGTAATTGTAGTCTAGTTTGAGAATATTTTGCAGAGCATTCCAATCTCAAGCTGCAGCAGATTGAAAAGAATTTGCAATCTTCCTCTGAGGAAAAGGTGAATTCGTCCACCAATCATCTTGAAGGGCCTCTTTATCGGAGTGTGTGCCATCCTCAAAACGCGATGATCGTTCAGTAAATCTGATGTATAAATTGTGAATGGTGCCGGGGTTGTGGCGGTCTCAGCTCATTTGAGATAATGATGGAATATACATGAACTGGGAATTTTTGATTTGACTTACTTCATTTAAAAGTAGACATTCCAAGTGTTAGGAATATTGGGAGACACACTGTTTATATCATGTTTTTATGAAGTATTCACTAAGTTACAGTTCATTTTCAGATGTGCTTCAGAATGGTCACTGAAATTGAGATTTTCTGGTTTAATTACAATTAGATTTTTCCTAGATCCTACAGTAGATTTATTGTTTGGCCTAACTAAACGAGGAATAGACACAATTTCTATATAATGTTCTACAGTACTTATGATATCAATTAAGTTGGGACAGCGAACACAGTGATTTGAACTTTGACTTGCTAGTCATATGGTGTGTAACGTCTTGGAGATGTTGTCCGACAGAATAGCCTCTCCGATTCTGCTGGGGTGCAGGCCATCAGCACGGTAGAGCCTAGGTCGCTCCCAGAACAGATTTATTATTTATTATTTTATTTTTTTTCATATGGAACCAATCCATTCAATTATTTACAAAGAGCAGTTTCTGTTCATTACACCATGACACTATTCATTTAGTGCAAATAATCTACTGAACCTTTCCTGTCCTTGTCGGTACATGGGAAGCAGTCCAGACACGATGATCGTTGCTTCAGGCGATGTGCTGCGTACCGTCTCGATCAGTCTCCTGTAGTCCTTTTCAGAACCTCCTATTTAGTAGAATATTTAATAGTAATAATAAATAGTAGTAAAATAGTAATATTTTATTAGGATATCTGTACTAAAGTAACATTACTGGATTTGTACTCCATCAACTACTGGCTAGTAAACTAGCGTCTTGCTAGATTGCAAATTATTGGTTGATACCTGGCTGGGAAACAACCAACAAACAACAGGCTTGGTGAAAAGTTGTGCATTGAAAGTAAGCTTTCCTGTGATCGTTGTATACTTTATCTCACAACTAAGTTATAAGAATTTACCAGCAGGTTCCATCATCGACTCCAGCAACGAGGTGGCCGTATCGATGCCTCCTTCTCTTCCCAAACTCACCCGTTCTGTGTCTGTAGATGGCGTCCATCATATCGAACCACTTCCATTTTTTTCTGTGATCACCACTCTGGCTGTTGTGGTCTTTCACCTTATGGTAGTCACTCCGCAGTTTCTTGCTTTTAATGCGGCACTGCTTGGACGTCCGCTCGTACCCCTTGGCAACTCCTCTCAGAGGCATCCTGAAAAACCTTTTTGTTTTTCACCATGCCATCGAGTTCCCTTTGCACCCTTTCTTCACCGATGATACCCAGGAAGATCTGCACCTCCTGGGTCGACTACGGTAACGTTATGCTGCGCGCTGACATTGTTTTGCAACGGTGTTGCTTTATAAAAATGCCCTTGCTTTGTCTTTCCCTTTGTAGCCCGCGCAAGTGACAATTGTCTATCAACCAATCAACGTTCTGCAGTGAGTCTAGCTCCACCCTTTAGGTACCGTACCACTGTGGTAGGTACCCCAACGGAAGAGTACCGAAAAAGTGGTGCGGTACGGTTCACCATTTTGGTACCATTCACAACTTTTGACAGTGGAAACAGAAATAATTGCATACCGTACTGTACCGTACCGCTCCGTGGAAATGACCCATAAGTGTGATGAGTTTCTGCTAAATGAGCAACAGTGACCACAATTCCCACCTTCAGTCAGTGAAGCTGCTCCCACAGCCATTCATGAGAGTTTAAATACTGTTTAAATATTCCCATCTTCCCTCAGGTGAAGAAGAAGCAAGCAGGAGGAATTACTCCAGGAGAAACTACTGACAAAGATGGAGTTTACTATTGTAAAGATGGAGTTTAAGGAAGAACCCTGCAGAATAAAAGATGAAGATACAGAGGAACAAATAGGTTGGTGTTTTCCTTAATTCTCTGTAATGGCTGAAAATGAGGAACATTAAGATGAAAACTGACATATCTAACAATAGGGCCTACATCTAAAACTAGGTGCTAGTAGACTTGGTGTCAAAAGTACCGGTACCAAATCAAATACTTACATTGTAATAATGATACAAACATTTTTGAAGTACAGAGTACTGGATCAATCTAATACCAGCTGATAGGCGCCGCTTTCAAACGGTCCTGTGTGTATTTGTGTGTGCGCTCTGTGAAAAGTGTCAAAGGTTTCAATTTAAAGTGTGTTTTTGCTGAACATTGTAGTCATTGTAGCTGAGTGTAAATAACAACTAGATTCTATTCACACTGTGAAAAGAGCATTTTTTTCTTAGCAACATACGCTATTTACACTAAAAACAAATAGGAATAGCGATAGATTCCATTTACACTGTAAAAATGGCATAGTTTTCTCTGTAATACAAGTTATGCTATTTATATTTATAAATGGTGGCAGATACTCGTTTACATGTTGTACAGTGAACGGTATGCAATAATAACATTATGTAAATTATTATATATTTTTTAATTATTAAATGGATGTCAGTTTATTGAGACAATAAAACCCTCCCTACACCAACCCCTAACCAATAAACATTTCATTATTAAACACACGTTAGACACTTTATTTCCACTATTCAAATATTTTCTTCATTTTTATTGAATATATATATATATGCCTTTCCAATCTGATATGTGATGGGGGGGAAAAGGGAGTAGTACAAGTTCGGCAAAAGGTGGATGCGAACTCTGGTCGATTTGCATCAAAAGTTTATGCCACGCGCCTTACCCGTGCACCAGTGGTTCTCAAACTTTTTCGGTCATTCCCCACTTTGGACAAGGGGGAATTTTCATGCCGCACCTGCCCCCATCGCCCTGACACAATGCTAATGAAATACACAACAAGCTTAAAGTAGTTTCAGTATAGTAACTAGTTGTATCTAAATACAAACTAACTATCTACATCAAATAACAGCAAGTTCAAAAATAAAGAAAATAAAAGTGCAGCTGTGTCAAAATTTGTATCAAGTTCAGAAATAGATAAGAAATAAAAGTGCCACTTTGAAATCTGTTAAAAAAAGAAAAGAAGAGAAATCCATTTGGCAAGACAGGTCTATTTATCCCTGCATTAGTGGCTGCAATGAGCCTGATTTGCATTGTACAATTTCTCAAAGCAGGGTTGCGGGCTTGATACTGCAACTCTCAAGTCATGCTCAATGTTCAGAGAAATGTCATGTCTTGTCGTCAGCCACAACATAATGATGTCACATATTTTCCAACCCTGACTCAGCCCCCCCTTACTCATGAAACAGCTTCCAGTGCGCCTGGCTACCCATCGGTGCGAAACATACACATCTATGGGCGCGAAAGTTTGTTCCGCTACAATTAATATGCCGACGTCACGTCAATCATTATTTGAGGAATAATCACTACAGTAGGGGAATTCATGTTACTTGGTGTCGCCCCTGGGGTGATCGGTCTAATAAGTGGCAACACACAGCTATAAGGGCGGTTTGCTCTCACATGCGCTGCATTTATAGTTACACACACACACACACACGCGCAGTCACTAGTCTAGTGCGCAGTCTTGCTCCAGATTCCGGGAGATTGGATCTCATTTGCGGGCGTCAAGGTGCCGCTATCAATATGCGGGAGACTCCCTTAACACCTGGGACAGTTGGGATGTCTGGATAAAGATATAAAGGCATAAAAATGAAAATTTCCTCCCATTTGGCGCGCCCCACCTGTCACGTCTCTATGCCCCACCAGTGGGGTGCGCCCCACACTTTGAGAACCGCTGCCCTACACTATTGTTACTGTTGTCAAGTTAGTGTAAATAGCTTCTGCCAACAAGGCACTTAGTGTGAATAGACACACTGTAATCGGCAATCTAGGCAATTTGAAACATTTAAAGTCTACATACTAATGTTTTAATGTAAGCCTATTATTTACTTATAATTATTAATAGCTTTAATAATTAACTGATTTTATTATTTTAATATCTTGATTTTAAAATAGTTAAATAAAAAACAAAATATTCAATGTTTTGTCTATTTAATATTGAAAGCAAAACAAATTGAAAACTGAAAAATTCAGCTTAGTTTTTAAGTTGTATTTATTTATTTATTTTATTTATTTGCACTTTATTAAAAATATATTTTAGGTATATTTTAACTGTGTGCTGGAAATGATCATTGTAACAATGGATTGAAAGTATACTTTCAAAATACATACTATACAATAGTACTTTGTACAAAGTATAGCTAAGTATTATTTGTCTATTAATGTGAATTTGTTATTGAAGACAAAGCGTGCAATTTGTGATATACACTTATGGTTGGCTTTTATAGCCCCGTGGACATGTAGTGCCATTGTGCTTCGGGAGACCCGAGTTCGAGTCCTGGCTTGTGGACCTTTCCCAATCATGTCCCCTCTCTTTCTCCCACCTCACTTCCTGTCTAGTTACTATCCTATCCTAATAAAAGGCAAAAACGCAATACAATTTCTTTTAAAAATAATATATATATATATATATATATATATATATATATATATATATATATATATATATATATATATAAATACACTCGTAATGAATTTGTAATGTACTTGTAACACAAATGAAGTACACTTTAATATCACTAATTAAGCATGTAATTAGTCCCTAACAGGCATATACTTAAAGCATACTAAGTATACTTGAAGTTGTTCCAATTTAGTACACAAAAGTACACTAAATACACTTAAAGTTATGCTTTACTATTTAATTACAACTAAAACATACTTAGTACAAAATTATTTGTTTCAAAATAGCACACTTCAAGTTAACTAATCATTACCACACTTAAAGTATACTAAATTAGTCTGGCTGCAAATTTTTCTTTTCACCAGGGGAGTTTTGAACAAAGGATGAAGCTGAAATCAAATGAATTAATGCTACGGCAAAATAAATCCACAGAACCGTTGCATGGCTCACTCCAAACACTGCACAGTGGTGTTTCGTTTTTTATTCTTTTATACTCTATAAAAGAGTATAGCAAAATATCTGCAAATTTAATAATATTTTCCAAGTTTAAAAATTCATATTTAGTTACAATTTTACAATGATGCTATAAATTAGACCTTTTATCCCGTGTTTTCAAAGCCTGCTTATAGAGTCATCTATTGATTGTCCCACTTGTCTGCATCCAGCTGGAAAGGCAGTTATTCATATGTGAAAAGATAGCTTTAGAACTTTGAGGCCTCAGTGGTTAAATTATTTCTGTCTAAAATGTACCAGAATTCATTTAATTTTAACTTTTTTAAATGCAAGTTCTAAATCTATTATTATGCCCAAGTATTTATACTCATGGATTAATCTTCCTACTACTATTACATCTGGATCTGGATCTCTATTTGCTGACTTGAATAAAAGCGTATTTTTGACCATTGCAGCTGATAATTCTTCTTTAGCTTGGTTTTTGCTTTTACCATGCATTTTACCTTGCTTTTAGTATATAATTTTTTATATTTTTTACTAGTGGGTGCAGGACACTATATTTAATTTATGTAGTCTGTATATAACAGTATTATTATCAGCATACATCTGACAATTAACAGTAGATGCACAAACGTCAGTCAGGTAATCAATATACAAACTGAACAACAAAGGACCCGCTATTGAACCTTGGGGTACACCAACAGAATTAGTAACTATTTGAAGTGAAGTCTTATTGCCTACCTGGAAACACCGTTTTCTATCAGCAAGGTGTGATCTTATACATTTAATTACTTCTGGTGAGAAATTATAGTTTGACAACTTAATTAATATCTCATGATCTACTGTATCAAAGGCTTTCTTTAAATCTAGATACCAATGTCGTATGTAACTTTACAGACACTGAGAAGACACAAATGTGTGAATATCGAACGTTCAATGTCAAGGCAACTTTATGCAAGTATTTCACTGGGAACCCCTAAGCGTCAAACTGCGCGTTACGTTCATATTCTGAGTCCGCTTGCCTGTTCTCTTAGAGTATAGCCTACATTCCCAATAAGGTGTTTGGTCTTTTATTTCACTGTAGTATTCCATTAAGCTGTGTTAAAGGGCGTATTGCAAGTTAGAGTAACCAGTGAGTCAGTGTATAGAAAAATAATGTAGGAACTAAATTCTCTTTAAATATATACTTATAAAACGCTATTCAGGCTTCTAGAGTCTTTTTTGTGAGAAGTCCACTTCCGCATCTGAAAACCGCCAAACCGCAAGTGACGTAACGGGAGGGAGTGCTGCCAATGTAAACAAAAGAAAAGCAATGGATCGCAATGACATTTCGGACGCTGAGGAAATTATAAATGTTTACTTGTATGAAGGACTTTAGCCATTTAATTATTAGCCTGCTGTGCAGCCAAGAGAGCAGGGACAGGCCAGGATTAGACACAACAACGGTCAGAGGAGACAAATTGAGTTGTGCTGTGAGGATAACAGGGCAGGTGTCTTGGTGAGATACCAGTGTTAGCTTATAGATATACACGTTAGCTGACGATATGTAACACTGTGCTCAGATCACAATATTTTACAGATTATTATCATGTATCAGGCAATAGCAAAGCTAGTATTGGCTAGTTTCCAGAGGAAGCAGATTTTATAAAGGCTTTGAATGGCCCCATTTTTGTGACAATGAGTAATAAAAAAAATGTAAATCAGAATTGTCTTACTGTATTAAAACTTTATATGTAGAAACAGCCAACACAAAAATTTAAAGTTAAAGTGGTTTTGTATAGATTGAAAAATTAATTATTTAACTATTTATGAGAATAAGTTTCTGCTGCAGACTAATAACCAAAACATAAATGTATTACATTAAAAGTTATACGACAGTATATGTTCATGAATTAAATTAAGACAAGGCACATTTTGTAAAACAGATCTACACTAAGTGATCTCTGACGGATCAGTGACCATCATGTTTCCCCGCGACGGCCGAACGGACTGGGGTGACCCGATGAAGGAGCTGTGAGTGACAGTGTGCACCGAAGGAACCACACGAGCCCGAAGTCTCACTTGGTTCTTGCTTCGGCATCCCATATTGAACTCCATCACAGAACGCACCCAGGCACGGAAGATAAGGCCTTCCTTTTTCTTGTTCGGAAACCTGTAGACTCGATGTCTCGACAGGCTGGAGTTTGTGCAACCTCCACAAACACAATAATTAACCATGACGATGATAAATTGAAATATAGCTGCAAGCAGCCATTACCGGGGCCAAGCGCAAGAAGCGGCAACAGATGCCATCATGGGCGGGAGTGGCAGACCAACTGCAGCAAGGAGCAATTAAAGACATTTTAAGAGAAGTTTGGGCAAATGGCTAAAAAATCATATATACAGTAACTTTTAAGATGATTTAATGGATTATCACTTTCGACCAATAGGTGGCGCAGTTATGAAATCGATGTGATGTGGTCAGAGTGAGGTGACAATGACACATACAAACTTTGGTGTCAAAATGTCAAGGCATTGCAGAGATAAAGCCCGAGTAGTCATTTTGGCAGCATGCCTCAACTTTGCTGCTGCGGTATACGAAAACGGTTTCGTCTATCGTCACGAAATCCATAACTTTTAGTCGGGACGGTCTGGAGATGGTGGGATTCGATTTTGGTGAAAATCGGACAAACGGCCTTGAAGGAGTTCGAAAAAGTAGGTATTCAATGAAAATCAAGATGGCGGACAGGAAGTTTCTCCAAATACGTCAAAATTGGTATCCATGTTCTCGGCATGACCCAAGGAATCTATTAAGACCAGTGTCATTACAATAGGCTGTTTTATTCAAAAGTTATTAGCATTTTTGGAAATGTAATTTGAATTTTTGACCAACAGGTGGCGCTGTCTCAAAATCTTTTCAGTGCCTTCAGGGCAAGGTGCTGGTGGCAATTTCTGAGTTGCATAATGTTACAGCAATGCATTCATTAAGTATAGCATTTTACATCACAAAACTGTATTGAAATCAATGGGAATTTCACGTTTTGTTCTATTATAGCGCCACCAAGAGGTATAATCCTACAATTTTTTTTACGTGTCCTCAGAGTGAGCCCATACATATGTGTGTCGATTTTGGTGAAAATATCTCAATTCGCTTCGGAGTTATAGACATTTATGTGAAAAAACACGTCAAAAATGACTGACACGTGACTTTGATTGAATTTTACGACCCCTTACTATCAATATTTGGGCATTTGGGCATTGGCGTATAGCCAGCGACCTATGTTTTCAAACTTCTGACGGTGGTTTCGTCTTGATCGGACTAGCGGTTTCGAAGATATTGGCAAATGTTTTTTAAGCGCTAAATTGCAACGCTGCACAAACCATATGCCGAAACCTGGCAAGTCTGGTATCGTTGGACTCGGAAAGGATTCAGGAGACTAATAATATGACGTTCGTGAAAATACGTCAACCAGAGCCAGAGTTATAAGCATTTTAGATTTTAATTTTACCACTAGGTGGCGCTGTTTCGAAACTTCTCAGGCTCCTTCAGGGCATCGTACTGATGACCCATACCGAGTTTCGTAACAATTCGTTGATGCGTTCAAAAAATACAGCATTTTAGCACATAATTCAAAATGGCCGACAGCCAAAATGGCCGATCTGGGAAAATTGGATATCAGTCGACTCGGCATGAAGCCCTGAATCTAACGAGACCACTTTTATGATTTTTGGACAAACCGTTAAGAAGTTAAGAGCAAAAATAGCCATTTTTCATATCTCCGGACCAGTAGGTGGCGCTGCGCCGAAACGCAGCATGTAGCCTCAGGTCATGCTTGTGATGACATGTACCAAGTTTGGTCTGAATACGATTAAGCGTTCTGGAGATACAGCCTTACGTCTGTTTTCGCAAGCGCTACGTTAAATTAGTTTGTGCGTTTATCGAAAACTGCTAAGCGAATCATCTTGAATTCCATAACTTTTTGTCGGCACTGCCTGGAGATGATCTGGTGCAATTTTGGTGAAAATCGGACAAACAGTCTAGGACGAGTTCGCAAAAGTAGGTTTTTTGGACAATTCAAAATGGCGGCCATATATTTATGACGGAAAATGACGTCATAGGATGCGATCGAATCGTCGTGAGCTCAGGAATCTGAGGAAAAAACAATTTTGTTGATAGGCCTTACGGTTCAAAAGTTATTAGCATAATAAAAGTGAAACTTTGGACAGGTGGTGGCGCTAGAGGGAATGAGTTAAAGACACCAAAATTGGTGCAATTACTGTTGGGACTGTCCTCTATCAGAATGTCAAATCGGAACAACTTTCCCGGACACGGTTCTATGGGCTGCCATAGAGGCCCAGTCGGAAGAAGAAGAAGAAGAATAATAATAAATATAGCTGCAAGCAGCCATTACCGGGGCCAAGCGCAAGAAGCGGCAACAGATGCCATCATGGGCGGGAGTGGCAGACTAACTGCAGCAAGGAGCAATTAAAGACATTTTAAGAGAAGTTTGGGCAAATGGCAAAAAAATCATATGTACAGTAACTTTTAAGATGATTTAATGGATTATCACTTTCGACCAATAGGTGGCGCAGTTACGAAATCGATGTGATGTGGTCAGAGTGAGATGACAATGACACATACAAACTTTGGTGTCAAAATGTCAAGGCATTGCAGAGATAAAGCCCGAGTAGTCATTTTGGCAGCATGCCTCAACTTTGCTGCTGCGGTATACGAAAACGGTTTCGTCTATCGTCACGAAATCCATAACTTTTAGTCGGCACGGTCTGGAGATGGTGGGATTCGATTTTGGTGAAAATCGGACAAACGGCCTTGAAGGAGTTCGAAAAAGTAGGTATTCAATGAAAATCAAGATGGCGGACAGGAAGTTTCTCCAAATACGTCAAAATTGGTATCCATGTTCTCGGCATGACCCAAGGAATCTATTAAGACCAGTGTCATTACAATAGGCTGTTTTATTCAAAAGTTATTAGCATTTTTGGAAATGTAATTTGAATTTTTGACCAACAGGTGGCGCTGTCTCAAAATCTTTTCAGTGCCTTCAGGGCAAGGTGCTGGTGGCAATTTCTGAGTTGCATAATGTTACAGCAATGCATTCATTAAGTATAGCATTTTACATCACAAAACTGTATTGAAATCAATGGGAATTTCACGTTTTGTTCTATTATAGCGCCACCAAGAGGTATAATCCTACAATTTTTTTTACGTGTCCTCAGAGTGAGCCCATACATATGTGTGTCGATTTTGGTGAAAATATCTCAATTCGCTTCGGAGTTATAGACATTTATGTGAAAAAACACGTCAAAAATGACTGACACGTGACTTTGATTGAATTTTACGACCCCTTACTATCAATATTTGGGCATTTGGGCATTAGCGTATAGCCAGCGACCTATGTTTCCAAACTTCTGACGGTGGTTTCGTCTTGATCGGACTAGCGGTTTCGAAGATATCTGCAAATGTTTTTTAAGCGCTAAATTGCAACGCTGCACAAACCATATGCCGAAACCTGGCAAGTCTGGTATCGTTGGACTCGGAAAGGATTCAGGAGACTAATAATATGACTTTCGTGAAAATACGTCAACCACAGCCAGAGTTATAAGCATTTTAGATTTTAATTTTACCACTAGGTGGCGCTGTTTCGAAACTTCTCAGGCTCCTTCAGGGCATCGTACTGATGACCCATACCGAGTTTCGTAACAATTCGTTGATGCGTTCAAAAAATACAGCATTTTAGCACATAATTCAAAATGGCCGACAGCCAAAATGGCCGATCTGGGAAAATTGGATATCAGTCGACTCGGCATGAAGCCCTGAATCTAACGAGACCATTTTTATGATTTTTGGACAAACCGTTCAGAAGTTAAGAGCAAAAATAGCCATTTTTCATATCTCCGGACCAGTAGGTGGCGCTGCGCCGAAACGCAGCATGTAGCCTCAGGTCATGCTTGTGATGACATGTACCAAGTTTGGTCTGAATACGATTAAGCGTTCTGGAGATACAGCCTTACGTCTGTTTTCGCAAGCGCTACGTTAAATTAGTTTGTGCGTTTATCGAAAACGGTTTGACGAATCTTCTTGAATTCCATAACTTTTTGTCGGCACTGGCTGGAGATGATCTGGTGCAATTTTGGTGAAAATCGGACAAACCGTCTAGGACGAGTTCGCAAAAGTAGGTTTTTTGGACAATTCAAAATGGCGGCCATATTTTTATGACGGAAAATGACGTCATAGGATGCAATCGAATCGTCGTGAGCTCAGGAATCAGAGGAAAAAAGAATTTTGTTGATAGGCCTTACGGTTCAAAAGTTATTAGCATAATAAAAGTGAAACTTTGGACAGGTGGTGGCGCTAGAGGGAATGAGTTAAAGACACCAAAATTGGTGCAATTACTGTTGGGACTGTCCTCTATCAGAATGTCAAATCGGAACAACTTTCCCGGACACGGTTCTATGGGCTGCCATAGACGCCCAGTCGGAAGAAGAAGAAGAAGAATAATAATAAGAACCGGAACAGATACAATAGGTGCCTCCGCACCTTCGGTGCTTGGCCCCTAAATATAGCTGCAAGCAGCCATTACCGGGGCCAAGCGCAAGAAGTGGCAACAGATGCCATCATGGGCGGGAGTGGCAGACCAACTGCAGCAAGGAGCAATTAAAGACATTTTAAGAGAAGTTTGGGCAAATGGCTAAAAAATCATATATACAGTAACTTTTAAGATGATTTAATGGATTATCACTTTCGACCAATAGGTGGCGCAGTTACGAAATCGATGTGATGTGGTCAGAGTGAGGTGACAATGACACATACAAACTTTGGTGTCAAAATGTCAAAGCATTGCAGAGATAAAGCCCGAGTAGTCATTTTGGCAGCATGCCTCAACTTTGCTGCTGCGGTATACGAAAACGGTTTCGTCTATCGTCACAAAATCCATAACTTTTAGTCGGGACGGTCTGGAGATGGTGGGATTCGATTTTGGTGAAAATCGGACAAACGGCCTTGAAGGAGTTCGAAAAAGTAGGTATTCAATGAAAATCAAGATGGCGGACAGGAAGTTTCTCCAAATACGTCAAAATTGGTATCCATGTTCTCGGCATGACCCAAGGAATCTATTAAGACCAGTGTCATTACAATAGGCTGTTTTATTCAAAAGTTATTAGCATTTTTGGAAATGTAATTTGAATTTTTGACCAACAGGTGGCGCTGTCTCAAAATCTTTTCAGTGCCTTCAGGGCAAGGTGCTGGTGGCAATTTCTGAGTTGCATAATGTTACAGCAATGCATTCATTAAGTATAGCATTTTACATCACAAAACTGTATTGAAATCAATGGGAATTTCACGTTTTGTTCTATTATAGCGCCACCAAGAGGTATAATCCTACAATTTTTTTTACGTGTCCTCAGAGTGAGCCCATACATATGTGTGTCGATTTTGGTGAAAATATCTCAATTCGCTTCGGAGTTATAGACATTTATGTGAAAAAACACGTCAAAAATGACTGACACGTGACTTTGATTGAATTTTACGACCCCTTACTATCAATATTTGGGCATTTGGGCATTGGCGTATAGCCAGCGACCTATGTTTCCAAACTTCTGACGGTGGTTTCGTCTTGATCGGACTAGTGGTTTCGAAGATATCTGCAAATGTTTTTTAAGCGCTAAATTGCAACGCTGCACAAACCATATGCCGAAACCTGGCAAGTCTGGTATCGTTGGACTCGGAAAGGATTCAGGAGACTAATAATATGACTTTCGTGAAAATACGTCAACCACAGCCAGAGTTATAAGCATTTTAGATTTTAATTTTACCACTAGGTGGCGCTGTTTCGAAACTTCTCAGGCTCCTTCAGGGCATCGTACTGATGACCCATACCGAGTTTCGTAACAATTCGTTGATGCGTTAAAAAAATACAGCATTTTAGCACATAATTCAAAATGGCCGACAGCCAAAATTGCCGATCTGGGAAAATTGGATATCAGTCGACTCGGCATGACGCCCTGAATCTAACGAGACCACTTTTATGTTTTTTGGACGAAACAATCAGAAGTTATAAGCAAAAATAGCCATTTTTCATATCTCCGGACCAGTAGGTGGCGCTGCGCCGAAACGCAGCATGTAGCCTCAGGTCATGCTTGTGATGACATGTACCAAGTTTGGTCTGAATACGATTAAGCGTTGCGGAGATACAGCCTTACGTCTGTTTTCGCAAGCGCTACGTTAAATTAGTTTGTGCGTTTATCGAAAACGGTTTGACGAATCTTCTTGAATTCCATAACTTTTTGTCGGCACTGGCTGGAGATGATCTGGTGCAATTTTGGTGAAAATCGGACAAACCGTCTAGGACGAGTTCGCAAAAGTAGGTTTTTTGGACAATTCAAAATGGCGGCCATATTTTTATGACGGAAAATGACGTCATAGGATGCAATCGAATCGTCATGAGCTCAGGAATCAGAGGAAAAAACAATTTTGTTGATAGGCCTTACGGTTCAAAAGTTATTAGCATAATAAAAGTGAAACTTTGGACAGGTGGTGGCGCTAGAGGGAATGAGTTAAAGACACCAAAATTGGTGCAATTACTGTTGGGACTGTCCTCTATCAGAATGTCAAATCGGAACAACTTTCCCGGACACGGTTCTATGGGCTGCCATAGACGCCCAGTCGGAAGAAGAAGAAGAAGAAGAAGAAGAAGAAGAAATATAGCTGCAAGCAGCCATTACCGGGGCCAAGCGCAAGAAGCGGCAACAGATGCCATCATGGGCGGGAGTGGCAGACCAACTGCAGCAAGGAGCAATTAAAGACATTTTAAGAGAAGTTTGGGCAAATGGCTAAAAAATCATATATACAGTAACTTTTAAGATGATTTAATGGATTATCACTTTCGACCAATAGGTGGCGCAGTTACGAAATCGATGTGATGTGGTCAGAGTGAGGTGACAATGACACATACAAACTTTGGTGTCAAAATGTCAAGGCATTGCAGAGATAAAGCCCGAGTAGTCATTTTGGCAGCATGCCTCAACTTTGCTGCTGCGGTATACGAAAACGGTTTCGTCTATCGTCACGAAATCCATAACTTTTAGTCGGGACGGTCTGGAGATGGTGGGATTCGATTTTGGTGAAAATCGGACAAACGGCCTTGAAGGAGTTCGAAAAAGTAGGTATTCAATGAAAATCAAGATGGCGGACAGGAAGTTTCTCCAAATACGTCAAAATTGGTATCCATGTTCTCGGCATGACCCAAGGAATCTATTAAGACCAGTGTCATTACAATAGGCTGTTTTATTCAAAAGTTATTAGCATTTTTGGAAATGTAATTTGAATTTTTGACCAACAGGTGGCGCTGTCTCAAAATCTTTTCAGTGCCTTCAGGGCAAGGTGCTGGTGGCAATTTCTGAGTTGCATAATGTTACAGCAATGCATTCATTAAGTATAGCATTTTACATCACAAAACTGTATTGAAATCAATGGGAATTTCACGTTTTGTTCTATTATAGCGCCACCAAGAGGTATAATCCTACAATTTTTTTTACGTGTCCTCAGAGTGAGCCCATACATATGTGTGTTGATTTTGGTGAAAATATCTCAATTCGCTTCGGAGTTATAGACATTTATGTGAAAAAACACGTCAAAAATGACTGACACGTGACTTTGATTGAATTTTACGACCCCTTACTATCAATATTTGGGCATTTGGGCATTAGCGTATAGCCAGCGACCTATGTTTCCAAACTTCTGACGGTGGTTTCGTCTTGATCGGACTAGCGGTTTCGAAGATATCGGCAAATGTTTTTTAAGCGCTAAATTGCAACGCTGCACAAACCATATGCCAAAACCTGGCAAGTCTGGTATCGTTGGACTCGGAAAGGATTCAGGAGACTAATAATATGACGTTCGTGAAAATACGTCAACCACAGCCAGAGTTATAAGCATTTTAGATTTTAATTTTACCACTAGGTGGCGCTGTTTCGAAACTTCTCAGGCTCCTTCAGGGCATCGTACTGATGACCCATACCGAGTTTCGTAACAATTCGTTGATGCGTTCAAAAAATACAGCATTTTAGCACATAATTCAAAATGGCCGACAGCCAAAATGGCCGATCTGGGAAAATTGGATATCAGTCGACTCGGCATGAAGCCTTGAATCTAACGAGACCACTTTTATGATTTTTGGACGAAACAATCAGAAGTTATAAGCAAAAATAGCCATTTTTCATATCTCCGGACCAGTAGGTGGCGCTGCGCTGAAACACAGCATGTAGCCTCAAGTCATGCTTGTGATGACATGTACCAAGTTTGGTCTGAATACGATTAAGCGTTGCGGAGATACAGCCTTACGTCTGTTTTCGCAAGCGCTACGTTAAATTAGTTTGTGCGTTTATCGAAAACTGTTAAGCGAATCATCTTGAATTCCATAACTTTTTGTCGGCACTGTCTGGAGATGATCTGGTGCAATTTTGGTGAAAATCGGACAAACCGTCTAGGACGAGTTCGCAAAAGTAGGTTTTTTGGACAATTCAAAATGGCGGCCATATTTTTATGACGAAAAATGACTTCATAGGATGCGATCGAATCATCGTGAGCTCAGGAATCAGAAGAAAAAAGAATTTTGTTGATAGGCCTCACGGTTCAATAGTTATTAGCATAATAAAAGTGAAATTTCGGACAGTTGGTGGCGCTAGAGGGAATGAGTTAAAGACACCAAAATTGGTGCAATTACTGTTGGGACTGTCCTCTATCAGAATGTCAAACCGGAACAACTTTCCCGGACACGGTTCTATGGGCTGCCATAGACGCCCAGTCGGAAGAAGAAGAAGAATAATAATAAGAACCGGAACAGATACAATAGGTGCCTCCGCACCTTCGGTGCTTGGCCCCTAAATATAGCTGCAAGCAGCCATTACCGGGGCCAAGCGCAAGAAGCGGCAACAGATGCCATCATGGGCGGGAGTGGCAGACCAACTGCAGCAAGGAGCAATTAAAGACATTTTAAGAGAAGTTTGGGCAAATGGCTAAAAATCATATATACAGTAACTTTTAAGATGATTTAATGGATTATCACTTTCGACCAATAGGTGGCGCAGTTACGAAATCGATGTGATGTGGTCAGAGTGAGGTGACAATGACACATACAAACTTTGGTGTCAAAATGTCAAGGCATTGCAGAGATAAAGCCCGAGTAGTCATTTTGGCAGCATGCCTCAACTTTGCTGCTGCGGTATACGAAAACGGTTTCGTCTATCGTCACGAAATCCATAACTTTTAGTCGGGACAGTCTGGAGATGGTGGGATTCGATTTTGGTGAAAATCGGACAAACGGCCTTGAAGGAGTTCGAAAAAGTAGGTATTCAATGAAAATCAAGATGGCGGACAGGAAGTTTCTCCAAATACGTCAAAATTGGTATCCATGTTCTCGGCATGACCCAAGGAATCTATTAAGACCAGTGTCATTACAATAGGCT
The DNA here is from genome assembly GCA_030578275.1 of Meda fulgida. Lineage (NCBI taxonomy): Eukaryota > Metazoa > Chordata > Actinopteri > Cypriniformes > Leuciscidae > Meda > Meda fulgida. Next base: position 23,582,009 of record CM060636.1, read on the forward strand.
GTTTTATTCAAAAGTTATTAGCATTTTTGGAAATGTAATTTGAATTTTTGACCAACAGGTGGCGCTGTCTCAAAATCTTTTCAGTGCCTTCAGGGCAAGGTGCTGGTGGCAATTTCTGAGTTGCATAATGTTACAGCAATGCATTCATTAAGTATAGCATTTTACATCACAAAACTGTATTGAAATCAATGGGAATTTCACGTTTTGTTCTATTATAGCGCCACCAAGAGGTATAATCCTACAATTTTTTTTACGTGTCCTCAGAGTGAGCCCATACATATGTGTGTCGATTTTGGTGAAAATATCTCAATTCGCTTCGGAGTTATAGACATTTATGTGAAAAAACACGTCAAAAATGACTGACACGTGACTTTGATTGAATTTTACGACCCCTTACTATCAATATTTGGGCATTTGGGCATTAGCGTATAGCCAGCGACCTATGTTTCCAAACTTCTGACGGTGGTTTCGTCTTGATCGGACTAGCGGTTTCGAAGATATCGGCAAATGTTTTTTAAGCGCTAAATTGCAACGCTGCACAAACCATATGCCGAAACCTGGCAAGTCTGGTATCGTTGGACTCGGAAAGGATTCAGGAGACTAATAATATGACGTTCGTGAAAATACATCAACCACAGCCAGAGTTATAAGCATTTTAGATTTTAATTTTACCACTAGGTGGCGCTGTTTCGAAACTTCTCAGGCTCCTTCAGGGCATTGTACTGATGACCCATACCGAGTTTCGTAACAATTCGTTGATGCGTTCAAAAAATACAGCATTTTAGCACATAATTCAAAATGGCCGACAGCCAAAATTGCCGATCTGGGAAAATTGGATATCAGTCGACTCGGCATGACGCCCTGAATCTAACGAGACCACTTTTATGTTTTTTGGACGAAACAATCAGAAGTTATAAGCAAAAATAGCCATTTTTCATATCTCCGGACCAGTAGGTGGCGCTGCGCCGAAACGCAGCATGTAGCCTCAGGTCATGCTTGTGATGACATGTACCAAGTTTGGTCTGAATACGATTAAGCGTTGCGGAGATACAGCCTTACGTCTGTTTTCGCAAGCGCTACGTTAAATTAGTTTGTGCGTTTATCGAAAACTGCTAAGCGAATCATCTTGAATTCCATAACTTTTTGTCGGCACTGCCTGGAGATGATCTGGTGCAATTTTGGTGAAAATCGGACAAACCGTCTAGGACGAGTTCGCAAAAGTAGGTTTTTTGGACAATTCAAAATGGCGGCCATATTTTTATGACAGAAAATGACGTCATAGGATGCAATCGAATCGTCATGAGCTCAGGAATCAGAGGAAAAAAGAATTTTGTTGATAGGCCTTACGGTTCAAAAGTTATTAGCATAATAAAAGTGAAACTTTGGACAGGTGGTGGCGCTAGAGGGAATGAGTTAAAGACACCAAAATTGGTGCAATTACTGTTGGGACTGTCCTCTATCAGAATGTCAAATCGGAACAACTTTCCCGGACACGGTTCTATGGGCTGCCATAGACGTCCAGTCGGAAGAAGAAGAAGAAGAAGAAGAAGAAGAAGAAGAAGAAGAATAATAATAAGAACCGGAACAGATACAATAGGTGCCTCCGCACCTTCGGTGCTTGGCCCCTAATAATAAATATAGCTGCAAGCAGCCATTACCGGGGCCAAGCGCAAGAAGCGGCAACAGATGCCATCATGGGCGGGAGTGGCAGACCAACTGCAGCAAGGAGCAATTAAAGACATTTTAAGAGAAGTTTGGGCAAATGGCTAAAAAATCATATATACAGTAACTTTTAAGATGATTTAATGGATTATCACTTTCGACCAATAGGTGGCGCAGTTACGAAATCGATGTGATGTGGTCAGAGTGAGGTGACAATGACACATACAAACTTTGGTGTCAAAATGTCAAAGCATTGCAGAGATAAAGCCCGAGTAGTCATTTTGGCAGCATGCCTCAACTTTGCTGCTGCGGTATACGAAAACGGTTTCGTCTATCGTCACGAAATCCATAACTTTTAGTCGGGACGGTCTGGAGATGGTGGGATTCGATTTTGGTGAAAATCGGACAAACGGCCTTGAAGGAGTTCGAAAAAGTAGGTATTCAATGAAAATCAAGATGGCGGACAGGAAGTTTCTCCAAATACGTCAAAATTGGTATCCATGTTCTCGGCATGACCCAAGGAATCTATTAAGACCAGTGTCATTACAATAGGCTGTTTTATTCAAAAGTTATTAGCATTTTTGGAAATGTAATTTGAATTTTTGACCAACAGGTGGCGCTGTCTCAAAATCTTTTCAGTGCCTTCAGGGCAAGGTGCTGGTGGCAATTTCTGAGTTGCATAATGTTACAGCAATGCATTCATTAAGTATAGCATTTTACATCACAAAACTGTATTGAAATCAATGGGAATTTCACGTTTTGTTCTATTATAGCGCCACCAAGAGGTATAATCCTACAATTTTTTTTACGTGTCCTCAGAGTGAGCCCATACATATGTGTGTCGATTTTGGTGAAAATATCTCAATTCGCTTCGGAGTTATAGACATTTATGTGAAAAAACACGTCAAAAATGACTGACACGTGACTTTGATTGAATTTTACGACCCCTTACTATCAATATTTGGGCATTTGGGCATTGGCGTATAGCCAGCGACCTATGTTTCCAAACTTCTGACGGTGGTTTCGTCTTGATCGGACTAGCGGTTTCGAAGATATCTGCAAATGTTTTTTAAGCGCTAAATTGCAACGCTGCACAAACCATATGCCGAAACCTGGCAAGTCTGGTATCGTTGGACTCGGAAAGGATTCAGGAGACTAATAATATGACTTTCGTGAAAATACGTCAACCACAGCCAGAGTTATAAGCATTTTAGATTTTAATTTTACCACTAGGTGGCGCTGTTTCGAAACTTCTCAGGCTCCTTCAGGGCATCGTACTGATGACCCATACCGAGTTTCGTAACAATTCGTTGATGCGTTCAAAAAATACAGCATTTTAGCACATAATTCAAAATGGCCGACAGCCAAAATTGCCGATCTGGGAAAATTGGATATCAGTCGACTCGGCATGACGCCCTGAATCTAACGAGACCACTTTTATGTTTTTTGGACGAAACAATCAGAAGTTATAAGCAAAAATAGCCATTTTTCATATCTCCGGACCAGTAGGTGGCGCTGCGCCGAAACGCAGCATGTAGCCTCAGGTCATGCTTGTGATGACATGTACCAAGTTTGGTCTGAATACGATTAAGCGTTGCGGAGATACAGCCTTACGTCTGTTTTCGCAAGCGCTACGTTAAATTAGTTTGTGCGTTTATCGAAAACGGTTTGACGAATCTTCTTGAATTCCATAACTTTTTGTCGGCACTGGCTGGAGATGATCTGGTGCAATTTTGGTGAAAATCGGACAAACCGTCTAGGACGAGTTCGCAAAAGTAGGTTTTTTGGACAATTCAAAATGGCGGCCATATTTTTATGACGGAAAATGACGTCATAGGATGCAATCGAATCGTCATGAGCTCAGGAATCAGAGGAAAAAAGAATTTTGTTGATAGGCCTTACGGTTCAAAAGTTATTAGCATAATAAAAGTGAAACTTTGGACAGGTGGTGGCGCTAGAGGGAATGAGTTAAAGACACCAAAATTGGTGCAATTACTGTTGGGACTGTCCTCTATCAGAATGTCAAATCGGAACAACTTTCCCGGACACGGTTCTATGGGCTGCCATAGACGTCCAGTCGGAAGAAGAAGAAGAAGAAGAAGAAGAAGAAGAATAATAATAAGAACCGGAACAGATACAATAGGTGCCTCCGCACCTTCGGTGCTTGGCCCCTAATAATAAGAACCGGAACAGATACAATAGGTGCCTCCGCACCTTCGGTGCTTGGCCCCTAAATACAATAACTACCGAAAACACACTGAATCCCAACCCCTCCTACTGAATACCAACCTACTCTGCACTGAGCCAACGCAGAGCACGGCAAACGACTCCCTCTCGTGACGTAACATGATGTGATGTTGAAAAAACACATTTTCAAGGAGGTCAAGGAAACTGTCACGTTTTCTACTAAATTTGTGCCCTTATATCTTGCAAAACAATTTTAAATCCTGCATTAACTTTTCATATGGTATTGTCATACAAGGTTATATTAATTTAGAAGGAAAAAAACAAAACTGCAATATACCCTTTAAGCATCCCGATGGCAGGGGAATCCTGAAGAATGACATATTGAGGGAAATCCTAATACTGCCGCACAGAGCCGCGATATAAAGTTAAGAAAATTAAACACCCAAGAGATATATACGTCTACCTCAGATTGAACGTTTGATATGTACATCCATTGTTCAAAACTCTCTGTATTGCCTTAAAAAAAGGTATGACTGCTGCGTATTTACTCTTAAATCGATACTGGTCTGTGCTCCGCTGTAATGTAAATACATATCCGCACTGTCCAGTGGGTCGCTCAGCTTTGCCATACAGATTTGTCTAAATAAAACCAGTGGTGTGCCTAAGGTTGATGGCTAATGTGTGCAGATGCAAGGTACTTTTATATTTCTGAAATGAATCAGCTAATTTTGGTCTCATGACAACATTAAGGTTTAAGTTAAGGTTTTTATTTTTTTAATTCTTCTTTAATTGACTGATTGGGAATTTAATATGTTAATTTCAGATCCGATGGAAGTGAATGAAGAGAAGCAGTATTGGTTTCATAAACCTCATTTCACAAAAGAAGATGGAAATGCTGCCATTTCACAGACTGAAAATATTTTCACAAAGAAAAGTGCTGGAAAAACTGGAGTCAAAGGACATTTTACCTGCTGTGAGTGTGGAAAGAGTTACAGATATAAATCACAGATTAAAATACACATGAGTATTCACACTAGAGAAAGGCCTTATACGTGCACTCAGTGTGAAAAGAGTTACATGCTTAAATCAGACCTTAACAAACACATGAGAAATCACACTGGAGAAAATCTGTTCACATGCACTCACTGTGGAAAAAGCTTTATTGAGAAAAGAGACTTAATTGTGCACATGAGAATTCACACTGGAGAAAAACCGTTTACATGCACTCAATGTGGAAAGAGTTTCACATCCAAAAAAGTTCTCGAAGATCATATGCACTCTCACTCTGGAGTGAGATCATTCAGCTGTGATCAGTGTGATAAAACCTTTGTTTTTTCATCAGGCTTAAGAGCACATCTTAAAGTTCATGCAGATATGAAGCCTCACTTTTGTTCTTTTTGTGGAAAGAGTTTTCCACTACTGAAATCTTTACAAGTTCACCAGCGCATTCACACTGATGTGAGACCTTATATGTGCATTGACTGTGGAAAGACCTTTATTAAACTGGACAAATTAATAACACACCAGAGAATTCATACTGGAGAGAAACGATACAAGTGCTCACACTGTGGAAAGTGTTTCTCTTTGTCAGGAAACCTGAAATATCATGAGAGAGTTCATACTGGAGAGAAACCTTACAAGTGCTCACACTGTGAAAAGAGTTTCGCTCAGTCAGGAAACCTAAAAGATCATGAGAGAGTTCATACTGGAGAGAAACCTTACATGTGCTCACACTGTGGAAAGAGTTTTGCTCAGTCAGGAAACCTGAAAGATCATGAGAGAGTTCATACTGGAGAGAAACCTTACAAGTGCTCACACTGTGGAAAGAGTTTCGCTCTGTCAGAATACCTGAAAGCTCATGAGAGAATTCATACTGGAGAGAAACCTCACAAGTGCTCACACTGTGGAAAGAGTTTTGCTCGGTCAGAACACTTGAAAGCTCATGAGAGAATTCATACTGGAGAGAAACCTCACAAGTGCTCACACTGTGGAAAGAGTTTCGCTTGGTCAGGATACCTGAAAGTTCATGAGAGAATTCATACTGGAGAGAAGCCGCACCAGTGCTCTTCATGTGGGAAGAGTTTCATCCAATCATCTAGTCTACGGACTCATGAGAAAAAGTGTTGCCCGAAGGTGTCTAATGAGCAAAGTTCTTGTTCAGACCCATAACTTATCAATAATTTGATATTTAGATTAAAGGGGCTATATGCGGTTTTCAGCGGCCTCTAGCGGTGATGTTTCAGATTGCAAACAATACGTTTACAAGCGAGTGCTCTTTTTTTTATCATTATGTGGAGTTTGTGTCGGAGTCTGTGTTGTGCTGGGAGCAGGTTGTTTTTTAGTGTCAGCATACTCCATGTCATAAGTTGCAGTGTCCTCGCTGTTGAGTGCAATGTCAGTAGACGAGGCGAGAGGCTCGGGAGCGCGCATGCAGGTCTCAGTCACGTCACTGGATTTCGCAGTAAACCCGACCCGGAGCCTTCACATAGAAATAGGAATACTTGCTTTCAGAGGTAATGACAAAACCTGCCAAGTGGATCATTTTAATGTGAGATTACAACCCCTTCACACACAGGCAATAAAAAAAGGATCCATTTTAGTAGAAAAAACACATTTTCCTATTCATTCAATAGAACGCGTGAGCTTACTAGGGAATACCAATATGGGGGCGCAGTGGCTTCACTGTTTATGACGTCATGAGCTATCCAGTCATTCTATATAGATCTGTGTGCTTGACATATTTATGACCATTTATGTTGTCTTGGTAATGTCAAGTTGTCATGACAAAGACACTGACAGGTTATGACGTATTGATTTATGTCAAGGTGTCATAACAAAGACATCTCAAACAATGTCATATTTGCATTAAAAATTTCATAATTGAGCGAATGACACTTAATGACAGTTGTCATAAACATGCATAAAACCTCCTTCATATTTATGACATCTGCCATGTCATGATTATGAAGGTGTCATGTCAGTCTTATGCACACCCCTTCAAGTAAAGTGTTACCAATTCTGTTTATGTGGCAATTCAGTAACCTGTTGTTTTAAATCTTCTAATTAGTAGTTGTGAAAGAAGGCTTAAAGTTATGTAAGTTCTTAAGTTTGGTTATACCTTATATTTTAACAAACAATTTGAAAAAAAGATTGAATAAAATGTAACTTGTCATGTTTCAAGTTGATACTGTGTAGTCTCGACTCAATTCTCTGAATAACTTGCATAAGCTTCTCTATACGTTATGGCAAGTTTGGCAGCGCCACAGATGTTCTTTTAGATGGCACTATTTGCTTTCATTTCCACCACGTGAATTTGTTGAATCCAATTGTGATTCATTAACAAGTTAACTGACTCAATTCGCTCTGTTTATCAGACTTCGAGGACATTCATTTTATTTTCATTGGTAGAAATCTAAATCGGACAACTTTTTGACATGCATTGAGCTTGGACATAACATGAGTTTTGCATTGTCATATCTGTTACGTGGGAGTGTATACTGTGTGTTGTTGGGTTTTCCCTGGTGTGTTTCTTTCTCTCTCTCTCTCTCTCTCTCTCTCTCTCTCTCTCTCTCTCTCTCTCTCTCTCTCTCTCTCTCTCTCTTCCTCGCTCTCTCTGTAATGACTCACAGGTGGAGCTGTTAACGAGTGTCCGGATTGGTGACAGGAGTGATTGCCGTGATACTCGAGTGTCATGAACCATGGATCTACGGCTCCCCGCTCTCATGGCTTCCTTGACGGACACTGTCGTGTTATTGTAGTGATGTTCTCTTAGTACATGTTAAAGGACTCGTATGAGTCATTTGTTGTAAACGCAACCTTTTTCTTAGTTGTGATTTGTTATGTTAAACCTTATTGAACTGGAGCATGGTAATAAATAAACTTTTATTTATTGTGTTTTCTCTTGTGTTTGATAAGTAAGGAGGGAAGTTTTTGTGTCTTGTGTTTATCTGATTTCTAGGTTAGTAGTCTTAAATTAGTTAGCTTTGTTTTGTTATTTGTTTTGACTTTACCCCCTCCTGAAATTTGTTACTCCTTTAGTTCCTTATGTCTAATAAATTTACCTTTTTTGCACTTTAAGAGTGTTTCAGTGTGTTTGAAGCCTTGGGAGTGAGAGCGGGGACTCCAGGGATCTTGCTAACCAGATCCCTGTTAATTGTTACCGATAGTTTTCTTTTGTTCTCTTTGAGTAGAGTTATTACGTCATTCGTAACATCACTGACGAACTGTTCCTTTGACTTTACTTTGACACAACATCTCAGAAACCAGGAAGGCTTTCTCCATTTGACTGCTCAAAATCTGCTGTGTTTTTCAGACTGTTAATTTAATTATTGATCAGGGAACACAAAAGTTTTGCGAGGGAACACATAGTTTCTCGGGGGAACGCAAAAGTTTTGCGAGAGAATGCCCATACCAATTTTTTTCCACCACCATGTCCCTTTAGGGGCTCTGTACATATTAGCACGTTTAATTGATGTCTGATTACAGCAATCAACCCTTTATTCACTTAAATTGTATAATTCAGAGTGACTAAGTGTGATGATCATTTACTAAATGAGTAACACCGACCACGATTCACACCTTCAGTCAGTGAAGGTCTTAATTCAGCTGTTCATGATAGTTTAAATTCTGGGGAATATTTGCATCTTCCCATATTAGAAGAAGCATGCAGGAGGAATTACTCCAGGAGAAACTATTTTCTTTACTATTGTAAAGATGGAGCTCGAGGGAGAACTCTGCAGAATAAAATATGAAGATACAGAGGAATAAACAGGTTTTTGTTTTCATTCTCTTTAAGGACTGATGAGGACAATTAAAGGAACTATATGTAGAATTCAGAAACCCTTGTTATTAGTGACACTGGTGGCCGTTAAGGGAACTGCAGCCAGCAACTTACTACTCATTTTCACACTCGTGCACACGTAAAGCACAAGAGACTGAATATGATTCAGTGCTCCGATATACTCATTGCAAAGTTCTTTTTCATTCTTTGCTTAGAAGTAAAAAGTTGTTAACCGTTACAGGGATATACTTTTAACGAACATCCCGATGCCGTCCACGTTGCTGAGAGTAACAATAGGGGCAGGGTGTTCCACAGACGAGGCCCTGCCACTGCAAAAGCACGCTCCCCTCTACGCTTAAGTCTGACACGAGGGACTACCAGCAGAGCCTGGTCGTAAGACCTTAGGCTTCTGGACGGAGTATAGGCATGAATAAGTTCGGAAAGATAGACTGGAGCTAAGTTATGTAAAGATTTGAAAACAAATAGGAGGACTTTAAAATTTATTCTCTGCCGGACTGGAAGCCAGTGTAATGATTTAAGAATTGGCAAGATATGGTCATATTTGCGACAGTTGAGAATAAGTCTAGCCACAGCGTTTTGGACCAACTGAAGACGGGCAATTTGAGAAACTGATATCCCACAATATAGTAAATTGCAGTAGTCTAGCCTACACGCGATGAATGCATGAACCGCCATTTCCAAAGTTATCGGAGTAAGAAAGCCTTTGATTTTAGATAGTAAACGAAGTTGGTAGAAACTGGAGCTGATGACAGCTGAAATGTGTTTGTCAAATTTTAAAGACTGGTCAACAAGAACACCTAAGTTCCGCACTCCTGTAGACTTAAAGGGAGATAGGCTCCCCAAGTCTGGGCTTATAAACTGAGACCTTTCATTCGGGCTGAAAACAATGACCTCGGTCTTATCATCATTTAGAGAGAGGAAGTTTTTAGCCAGCCATGCCTTCGCCTCCTCTAGGCATAGCAGAAGAGAGTTTAACGCTGCAGGGTCATTTCTCTTGAATGGAATGTAAATTTGGGTGTCGTCCGCATACAAATGAAATGATACACTGTGTTTCCTTAAGATAGCGCCCAACGGTAGCATGTATTGAGAAAATAAAGAGGGAGCCAAAATGGAGCCCTGTGGAAGACCACAGGTTAGTGGGGCCATGGAGCTGGAGAAATTACCCATCTTAAAGAAGGTTGGTGAACGTTCTGGGAAGGTTTTCTTTAGGTAATAAAAAACCTACAGAGAATGTTCTTATTTGGTTCTAAAAAAAAATTACAAAATGTGAACCATATGGGAATGTTCTGTTTGTTGGGTTCCTTGTTAGCTGGGATTGAACCGAATCCATTACACTAATCAATCAGGACTTTGACTTCCCCTTCAGTATCAGCATAATCTAATTCTGAACAAATTTTTCTCATTGTCTTTCTATTACTCACAACTCTGCTCATGAGCTCCATTCACACCAAATTTAAACCATACACCCTGCATCTGCAGACAACAGTCTCTCTTCAGCCAGAAGCATCACTGTAAAATGATAACATTTTGGAAACTCCACATGACACGGTTCATTTACACAGAACATAATTTTGTAGTGTTTTCTTTTTCTATTATGTTGTTTTCCACATGTCTTGTTAGATTTGAATTGTGTGTTTGAGTTTGTGTTCTTTTTTCCCTTATGGTGGGGTCTCAGCTAACAAAAATAAGTTGTCAGAACGTTTTTCTAACATTCCCATTTGGTTATTTTTTTAGGGAACCAAATAGGAACGTTAGATTTTGAGAACATTCCCAGAACTTTCTTTAAAACATTTAAAAAACGGGATATTTTGAATGTTAAAAACATCGAATGGACTGTTTCTCTAACATTCACATAAATAATCTTTTTTTATTAATACTTTAAAAAAATATATTTTTTGAAAGTTCAGAGACATTCAAAGTTTATTATATATTACATCACAAGGACGTTCCATTCCGTGAACTTTGTTCTAAGAACGTTTTCACTCAACATTATGAGAACATCAGTCAAGAACAAATAACATCCCAAGCACGTTCTAAAAACTTTGTATTCAACATTATGAGTACATCAGTCAAGAACAAATAACATCACAAGCACATTTCATGAACGTTGTTATAAAAACGTTTAACATCACAAGGACGTTTCATGAACGTTGTTATAAGAAGGTAGGTAGGTAGGTAGGTAGCATTTATTGTCTCCCTTAGGAGAAATTTGTTTTAGATTAGGGAACTGCGGCCATAACAACACATACCACATGTGACAAACAACATTAACAAACATTTCAAATCATAAAAAAACCCTGCATCATAAAAACAGGACATCTTATAACAATTCTTGTCTGTTATAACCGCTATTGCAGTTAATTATTTTCTTGCTGCAATTGCTTATTAATTAATTTAACAGATTGTGGTACAAAAGAATATTTGTATTGGTTATGCTTACATAATAGAACCCTGTATCTGCGACCAGAGTTCATCGGCGCATACTCAGAATACAAAACGTGAAGAGTCAAGTAAAATCTTGTTGGCCTGCTGTGTAGTGCAAAGCTCAAAAATATGCTGTAAAGAGCTAATTGTCTGTGTCCCCATAATTTTTCCTGCCACTCTCACCAAGTTATTTATTTGAGCTCTCAATTTCACTGTTAAACTACCAAACCAAACAACAATTCCATATCTTAAAATAGACTCTATAGTTGCTTTATAAAAAATTAACATAATATTACTGCTCACTCCAAATAATCGTAATCTCCGTAGAAAATGTAGGCGCTGATGGACCTTTGCACACACCCATGACACATGTTTGTGCCACGTAAGCTCACTGTCAATGTGGACCCCCAAGTATTTATAAGAAGCAACCTGTTTAATAGCTTCACCATGAACCACAACAGAGCTCCTATCCCCACTAATCTCGGGTCTATGATGAGCTCCTCAGTTTTGTTAACATTGATCTGTAAATGATTCTCGTCACACCAGCCGACAAACATTTCTATAGCAGCTTTATAGTCATTAATACCGCAATCTCTTGTCAATAACTGCAATGATACTGTATCATCTGAAAACTTTATAATGAACTGGTTTGACTGCTGGCTAATGCCATACACCCTGTATTTGTGTACACAGTAAACAGAAGTGGTGAACTTACGCACCCTTGCGGGGCCCCTGTACTATTAACTGCAACATCCGACAACACTGAATTAAGTTTCACCTGTTGTCTCCTCTGTGTTAAAAAGGAATAAGACCACTTGATAATAAAAGGATTAACTCGTAAATTAATTAATTTCTCCAGCAGTTTATGTGGTTGAATGGAGTTAAACGCAGAGCTAAAATCAATAAAAAGTAACCTAGCATAAGCAGTTGGACTCTCCAGATGCTTTAAAACAAGGTGCATTAATGTAGAAACTGCATAATTAGTACCACGGTTGTTTTTATATGCAAATTGATATTGGTCTAAGGATGGCTCCACTTCCTTAGGCAGTTCTCTTATAATGATCTTCTCAAATGATTTCATAACAATTGATGTTAAGGCCACTGGCCTATAATCATTATTGTCTTGAGGACAATACTTTTTTGGAATTGGAATTATAATTGATTTTTTTCCAAAACTCTGGTACTGTATATGAGTCAATTGAGAGCTGGAAAAGCTGATGCCAGGAGAACGTTTCCATAGGCTTCTATAGCCACTGTAGTCACTTGGACTATTTTAACAATGTCTTTAATAACGTTTCTGGGCCAGCAAGTTTCAATCCCATAGAAGCCAATGGAGGAGGGATCCAGCTCTCAGATTTAATCAAAAATATATTAAGTTGTGTTCCAACGATGAACGAAAGTCTTACGGGGTTGGAACAACATTAAGGTGAGTAATTACTGACAGAATTTACATTTTGGGCTGTATCCCTTTTACATTTGTGTTCATGAGATGTGTAAACGTGCATAGTCGAAGTCAGAACATGACAGAGTTTAAACGTGCACTCTAAAAGTAGCAAAAGGCACAAAAAAGCCTAAAGCTCCTTCAAACGTCTACTTGTTGCGAAGCCCATGAACACGTGATCATCAATCAAATATAAAACCAAAGCTATTTACCACTGCCAGGGCATTCATATTTTATCTATCTTGTTTATATATATATATATTAAAAAAAAAACTTTTTCTGAACAGATACCAGCAGAAACATTTTTCTTTTATCAATCTGTCTGTGTCCAGTAGGAAGAGTCCCTGTTAGAGTGAGGTGAAGTGGTCGAGCACAAAAAAAGTTCACAGGTGGGTTTCACTGTGCAGGCCAGGGGACTTTTTAGTCTGTGAAGTCAACTTTGTAGTGGTTAAAAATAACTTTGGTTCTATCAACTCTGCCGTCAGGAAGATATTTTATATGAAAATGTCCATGTTAAGGGGGGGGGGGGGGGGGGAGAAGCGCAGCGCCGCTTCTTTAAAATTCGAGCACATTTTCATACAGCGTACACACACCAGCAGCGCCATTCAGCGACTGTCTGAAGCGCCCAGCTGTTCAAAATCCTGCAGCGCCATTTACATAGTTTTATATTAAATTTACATTATATTTGTCTCAAAATCGCTAGTAAACAATGGGGCGGTACTTACACGACCATTCCAACGTGATGACAAGTATACAAAAAAGCATGTTTCTTTGAACTTGATTTGAATCGGATCAGTTGATTATCCCTGCTGTGTAAAATGTGAATCGCGCTTTGTTTAACATCAACCGACTTGAATCATCACATTTTAATCTATTTTCAACCGGTTGCGAATGAATCGTGACATCCCTACAGTAGTATTAAAATACATTTCTGTATTAGAGACAATTTTCAAAGAGCACAATTAACCTCTTTTACAAGTACTGACTGTCTTTATAAACACACCTCACAAGACTTCAAAAAACTGGAGGAGTTCTCACGAAGGAAGTGGGGCAAGCCAAGAAGGACAGCAGTTCGCTTGTTCTGGTTCGAGTCCTGAAAAGTCAGTATGCACACAACACACAAGAAATATATTCATATGTTGTATTATGTGGGTTCAAACAAAACATTTCACAAAACCCTTATTGGTTTACAAGAAATACTTACATCAGCATCAAGCCATTGGAGGATTTTATGAAGCTGTACACTTTCATGGTCCATGTTTTTGTAAAGCTCCAAAAACCTGGGGAGAAGTTCATCTAAGCCCCCATAGAATGAACTCATAAGGTCAGCAGACAAGAGACGGCTAAATTCAGCAACAATCTAAAAGCATAACATAAAAAAAGACCATGTGACTCAAATTAATATTCTATTATTCATTAGTCAAGTCAAGTGTATTTATATAGCGCTTTTCACAATATAAATTGCATCAAAGCAGCTTAACAATATCAATCAAATAACATAACAATGTTTGTTTCTTAGTGAAAAAAACATCCACGTTTGGTAGGGCTGATCAATGGTATTAATGCTTGGTTAATTATTTTGAATATCCCCCATTTAATATCCATTATTACTAATTATTATACGATTATAGTAGTTTAATTAACTGTCTTCTAAACCAATATTACAGGATTTGGGTGAGACAGACCAAAAAGATGATGCAAAAGGAGTTACATACTCTGTTTCTCATTCAAAACCAACCAGATCACGTCCAGTGATTAATGATAGATATGAATATAAGTGTTGGTAAGATGAACGCATGCATCCAATTTCTTTCAGTTTAACGCATTAAAAATATTTTATGCAATTAATGCAGCATGAACAATTGTATTCTTAATATCGAAAGCATTTAATGTTTGAAAATGCCTCTAAATACCTGTCTTTCCGTGAATAACGCTGGCCATCTGGATTGAACATCACTCACTAGTGGCTCTTTATCAATGATCTCTTTTCTCCTTAGAGCATATGTGCTTGCCATGGCAGCATCAATGAATTTATTATTAGGGTTCTTCTTTTTACAGGACACTGACCTCATAAAACCCATCCATTATTTCTTGAGTGGCTGACTTTGAAACGTGCAATAGTGTTTGCATTCGCAAAAAAAGGGATGCCAGTTTTCGCTGCAGATACACCTCATCATTGGCATCATCATGTTGTTCAACATCAGAAATGGACTCATCCAATTCAACCACAGATGCACTACCTTGATTGTCTTCATCCAAATTAGAATAATTCTCACGAAACAATTCTGGTCGGAAGTCCTTTACGCTACCTGAACTGTGAAAACGACTATGATGTGCTGTAAATGTGGAGTACACGTTCGAACGGAATGAACACTGCTGATAAGGGCATTTCACAGTTTCCTTATTTTTTAGATGGCAGCGTAAATGTGCCAAATACTGGCGAAGGTGGCAGGGTTCTGAAAAACCACATAAGTCACATAGTATCTGAACAGTTAAGGGTTCTGATGAATTTTGTGATGGCCCATGCTGCCTCAAATGCCTTTTCAGGTCAATTTGTCTTTTGAATGTACAAACACAGTCCTTATACAAACATGGTAAGGGACAAAACCTGCTGTAGTGTCCGTGCTTTAGTTTATAATGCCTTGTTATTGTGCGTTGATTCGATGAACTATATGAGCAAAGCTTGCATGTCCATTTCCTTGAAACTGTCACAATCCAGGGAAGGGGGGGACCATTTCCTGAAAATGTACAAACATCAATTAATATTCATGTACATTAAGTAGTGTACATCTTTTCAATCATTTAGTCGTTTGCAACAATGTCACATCAACTCCCTAATCAAGGCATAGCAGTTCAGGCAATCACACACTCTGCAAATATGGAACATTTTCAAAGAAAAGTATTAAATATCACAGAGATGACAATATTTAAATACTGCTGCAAGCAGCATTTAACATACTTTTAGTATTTAAAGGTGTTAGGGTATGTTTGGCCACATTAATTTTCTAAAAAAAAACTGTTATAGCTATCTATGGTAAAGTTTGATAATTATTGCTTTAAAAAGTCCAGAGAATTATGTTACACTGCAGTAACTTTAGGTTAAGCTAAAAATCTAGGACTAGTTCACAAAAGTAGGATTTTTAAATAAAGAGAAATTTGATTGACAGCAGTGCTTATATTAAACACCAAACATTTAACTAAATGAAAAAGATGGATGTTATGGTTTAGGCCTAACGTTAACTTAACGTTACTCATGCTGTAGTAAAAAAAAAAAAATCTATTTAAGTAACCCTACATTGAAATGATTGCTTAGTTTGTTGTTCATCGTTATTTTAATGAAAATACAGTGATAAAACGAATACGAACTCACTTATATTAAACGAAGAAATGCAAGTTTTATTAAAAGTTCTCTTGCGCATCCCATCGTCCTGTCAGTCACTGTTGACGTTACACCTCACTCGGCCCTGCTAAAATACATACCGCGGCTTTGTGAGTGGCAGCGGCCGGCCCATTCTTTGGAAAAGCCTTCCGGTGCTCAGTTCGTACCTGCTATCTAATATTAATTAATCGAACTCTAAATACAATATTAGTCCAAAATCAGGCAAATTGAATACATTTTAAACACTACTATGATCAACAATTTTATCCGAAATCTACGTTATGTGCTTCTTCGGCGCCATTTTACGAATTGCTTACATTACGGATAGCATCGTGCAAAACTGTAACCAATCCATTAATTAGGATTAAAATTCGACCAGATTAGTTTAGTATCATAATTATTAAACCATCATAAATTAAATTCCACTCAACTAACTTTAACTTATAAGGATATCTGCTGAATCACCAACGGGGGCGGGAAACAAACAGACCCAATGTCAGTCCACATCTGCCGTTTATGCCAAATATTAAAAATTAATACAACAAAATTCAATATTAGTTAAGGAGATGAGAAATATTGCATTTTAACCACCATCATTAACAATTAGATCAAACGTATCAACTAACCTATGTTTAGGCGAATAGGCGCCATTTCGAATATCTTATCGTTAACTGCTACCATCATGGAAAAACGGCAACCAATCCATTTATTAGGATTGAAATTCGATGAGATTAGTTTAGTATCATAGTTATTAAATTATGAATAAAATTGAACTCACCTTATTATATGCAGAGACGATGGTTGTTTGACGATGCTGAGTGAAGACTTCTGCTGTAACGTTAACTGACTGATTGAGTTTCCACCTGCTTTAGTCCTGCTTACATCTCACGATAGCTACACAGAGTAAAGCCCGCGAAAATCTATAGTACTGAAAACAAAAGGATCCTTGTACATTAAAATGTATTAAATTAACCATCTTATTTTTGTACATGGTAGTATTAAAATTCAATGAAAACTACAAATTCTTAAATAAACATTTAAATATTTACCTATATGTATATAATTACATATTACTTTATGAATGTTGCTTTCGGTAGAATAGATTTTAACTGATAATGACAAGTGAATTGTTGTTGATGTTAGAGCAGTAAAATGTAGCCTACTTAGAATTTACTCTTGTAAATTGTTAAGAGGATTTTATTAAGTAAATATACAAAATATTTTGTTGGTGTATGTGCAATTGTATCAACATGCGTTTTCTAGTTGAAACAACTAGTTATACTAGTTAATTCAACTTTCAGCTTAGTTGAGGACAATTAAACTTAAATGTTCTTGTTGTCTGGACAATTTCTACAAATTTAGTTGTGTCTACAAAAAAAAAAAGTTGAAATGGCAATTATTTTTTACAGTGTGGTCATAAAACTCTTTTAAATTATTATACGACGCCGCCTTGCTGCTTCGTCGCCCATATGCTGCTGTCGCCATGCCAGATTGTGTTTTTTCCCGCTACATATTAAGGCCTGTTTACGGTGTGTTTTAGCCGGGTTTTCGTCTGGAAGACTCTAGAAATCTGGCACCCTATTGAACGAAGTTCAACTGAGAGAGCATGCCATTATTTCAGACACCAGAATGAATGCGTTCACAGTAACATTCATAAGGCAGTAATGCAGTACGTTCAGTTCACGTTCGCTCAAAATATGAACGAGTTCATGAACTATCAATGTTCAATGAACGTGTTCAGGCACAACACTGAGAACAAATAACATCACAAGCGCGTTTCATGAACGTTGTTCTAAGAACGTTTTCACTCAACATTATGAGAACATCAGTCAAGAACAAATAACATAACAAGCACGTTCCATGAACGTTGTTATAATATAGTTTTCACTCAACATTATGAGAACATCACAAGGACGTTCCATGAACATTGTTTTAAGAACGTTTTCACTCAACATTATGAGAACATCGGTCAAGAACAAATAACATCACAAGCACGTTCTTAAAACTTTGTTCTAAGAACGTTTTTCTTTGTTCTAAGAACGTCACGAATGTATTGTATTTTACATTCGTGAATACAACGAATTTTACAACGAATGTATTTGAACTCTATAAACATTATAAGAACGTTCCAGAAACATTATTTCAGGAACGTTTTTTACTAACATTTAGATAACTTTTACATAAAGTTAGTGAAAGTTATGGGAACGTTCCCTGTTAGCTGGGTGTGACCTGAGATGAGAAAGGACATTGTTCATGTTTGTAAATTGATGTTGACAGTCTATATTGTTGCAGACAAACGTGCCCGTCGAATCATCAAAATGAGTATGTGATCTTTTGTGATGCGATAAACATGAGCATTTTGAGAATTCACATTTGCATTCTGGGAAGCAACATGGAAATTGAGCATTTGCTTCATGTCTGTGTAAGATTTTATGATTAACATATCCCTTAACTGTCTTCAGAGAGAAATCACAAAATTTGCACAAATATATCATCATCCATATGGTTAAAGGTTACACACCTCATAAGATGAAATCCGTTGTCCATGCATATGAGTGTTCTTAAATGATTGTGAAAGCAACGTTTTAAAACAACAACAACACAACTCTGAAACCTATTTAGTACTTTTTATTGCAACTTGCATCAAACATTAAGAATAAGATTTAAAAATGTATGTGATTAGCCATTGTAATTGTATTCACCTGTTGCCAATTGACTATTAAATTACGTTGGATGATACGTAAACAGATTTTTTTCGAGGTCCATGATTGTTTTGTTGTCATTCTTTTATATATTGCATTCATACAGCAGAATATGTTGCCTAAACGGTCACGTTTACACACAAAGCTACTTAACAAAGTCACTTACGATTTTTGAAAACAAACTGACGGCTGTAAATATTCCAGTGAACCCAACTCCGCTCCGTGTTTTAGCTTATTTGCCATGTCAATTTCCCCACCAAAACAAAAACACAGGGATTTTTTCCTTGAGGCATTTTTACGCTGTTTTGGATCCATTATGTGCCACCTGGAGTTAACACACTCTAAAAATTTATGTGTTAAAGATGAACACAAAATATGTGTAAAAGGATTTGTAACACATTTTGTGTTACTACAGACACATGATGTGTAAATATTGTGCTCAACTGTTTACACAATTACTGTGTTAAACACATTTAGTACATGTTTATATAAAAGGCATATATTCTGTTGCAAATACTCAACGGGCGATGTCACCTTTAATAATTGGATTTATTTATTATGTTGCAAATGTGAATCAAGCATTTTAACTCGCTGGGGGAAAACAACTGTTGGGACTACGGGGAATGTTCTTGTTGCACCTGCGCAGTGGCGTTCTTCCAACCGACGCCTAGTCAGCCATCAGAAATGCGTCTGTCTGCCTCAGGTGAGTGAATATAATTAAATGTGTAAAATAATAAATATTTCTCCACCTAGCATGAGAAAGAGTTCTGTTAATTGTCCAGGAAACATAATTTGTTTGTTTTAACCGTTTTCATGTTCCGTAGCCGAATATGTTTTGTGTGTTAACTACCGTCAATAGGCAAGCAAGCTCTCACGCTTTGCAAAGCTGTTTATTTATTGGGTATGACTGCTAATAATTGTTTTTAAAAAGATGTAAAGGTTAATATACAGGTCCTTCTCAAAAAGTTAGCATATTGTGATAAAGTTCATTATTTTCCATGATGTAATGATAAAAATTCAACTTTCATATATTTTAGATTCATTGCACACCAACTGAAATATTTCAGGTGTTTTATTGTTTTAATACTGATGATTTTGGCATACAGCTCATGAAAACCCAAAATTCCTGTCTCAAAAAATTTGCATATTTCATCCGACCAATAAAAGAAGTGTTTATAATACAAAAAAAAAGTCAACCTTCAAATAATTATGTTCAGTTATGCACTCAATACTTGGTCGGAAATCCTTTTGCAGAAATGACTGCTTCAATGTGGCGTGGCATGGAGGCAATCAGCCTGTGGCACTGCTGAGGTGTTATGGAGGCCCAGGATGCTTCGATAGCGGCCTAAAGTTCATCCAGAGTGTTGGGTCTTGCGTCTCTCAACTTTCTCTTCACAATATCCCACAGATTCTCTATGGGGTTCAGGTCAGGAGAGTTGGCAGGCCAATTGAGCACAGTAATACCATGGTCAGTAAACCATTTACCAGTGGTTTTGGCACTGTGAGCAGGTGCCAGGTCGTGCTGAAAAATGAAATCGTCATCTCCATAAAGCTTTTCAGCAGGTGGAAGCATGAAGTGCTCCAAAATCTCCTTATAGCCAGCTGCATTGACCCTGCCCTTGATAAAACACAGTGGACCAACACCAGCAGCTGACATGGCACCCCAGAACATCACTGACTGTGGGTACTTGACACTGGACTTCAGGCATTTTGGCATTTCCTTCTCCCCGGTCTTCCTCCAGACTCAGGCACCTTGATTTACGAATGACATGCAAAATTTGCTTTCATCCGAAAAAAGTACTTTGGACCACTGAGCAACAGTCCAGTGCTGCTTCTCTGTAGTCCAGGTCAGGCACTTCTGCCGATGTTTCTGGTTCAAAAGCGGCTTGACCTGGGGAATGCGGCACCTGTAGCCCATTTCCTGCACACGCCTGTGCACGGTGGCTCTGGATGTTTTTACTCCAGACTCAGTCCACTGCTTCTGCAGGTCCCCCAAGTTCTGGAATCGGTCCTTCTCCACAATCTTCCTCAGGGTCCGTTCACCTCTTCTCGTTGTGCAGCGTTTTTTGCCACACTTTTTCCTTCCCACAGACTCCCCACTGAGGTGCCTTGATACAGCACTCTGGGAACAGCCTATTTGTTCAGAAATTTCTTTCTGCGTCTTACCCTCTTGCTTGAGGGTGTCAATGATGGCCTTCTGGACAGCAGTCAGGTCGCCAGTCTTACCCATGATTGCGGTTTTGAGTAATGAAACAGGCTGGGAGTTTTTAAAAGCCTCAGGAATCTTTTGCAGGTGTTTAGAGTTAATTATTTGATTCAGATGATTAGGTTAATAGCTTGTTTAGAGAACATTTTCATGATATGAAAATTTTTTGAGACTTGAATTTTGAATTTTGGGTTTTCATGAGCTGTATGCCAAAATCATCAGTATTAAAACCTGAGACCTGAAATATTTCAGTTGGTGAGCAATGAATCTAAAACATATGAAAGTTGAATTTTTATCATTACATTATGGAAAATAATGAACTTTATCACAATATACTAATTTTTTGAGAAGGACCTGTACATGGCAGCTTAAGTTTGAACTCCTAACAGTCATTTTACCAAAAATTATGCAGTGGTAAAAAAGGACGTTGTGGCGATGAGTGTTGTGTGGTTTAAAAAGCGCGCCACTTTGTGCTAACGTTCACGTTACCTTGCTTGTCAATGACTATTTAAAATGTATTGATACACTTAAAGTTTACATTTTCTCATTATTAAATTATGACTCTTGTACAGCATTATAATATGGTGTTATTATATCTTTTATCTAGGTAATGGAAGACGAGGGTCAAATCACGTTTACTCTAACAATTTTACAAATTCTCGCGACTGTCATCATTGACGGGAAGGAAACATGGAGAAAACTATTCACAGTCGGAAGTGTTGGAGAACTGATTAACTTAGCCAGAACTGAGCTCTCTCAACAAGTATCATTTGATCGAATACTGAGATTTGACACAGATTTTCAAGATTTTATTGACATCGATGTTAATTCAGAAGTGAAGGAGCTTGACAAATTCCAAATATATTATACTGCTAGTAACACACAGGATCAATTAGATGGAAGAGTTGAGTCTTTACTGGTGAGTAATGTTTTCACTCTAACTATTTATAATTGTCAAAGTAAACATTTCAATTGTAATTTTTTTCTTTTCTTAGTTTCATTCAACAGATGTTAGCCGGACTGTCACCACAACTGGTCTGCTGACACTGCTCGAGGAAAAGGCCCCTACAATCTTGAGAAAACATGAAGACACAAAGACACTGTCAATTTCTTTGAGAAAGTTACTTGTTAAAGTGGCTGTGAGTGACCTTGTAGAAAAGCATGGATTGTGAGTATATAAATGTTTAACAGCTTTGCACTCATAAGTTATTAATAACATCAAATAACACTAGCTGCGTTTACATGTGTGGCCACAGGAAAATGACACAGGACCAACAAATAAAAATGGGGTTCTTATTTTATTCCTTATAAATTAGTTAGGAGTTTCCTGTTTCTTTTCTGGCAGTTACAGGCAGAAAACTCACAATAAAACAAAATACAGTGCCAGTGTATTCTCAAATCACACATCAAATTGTTCCCCAAAATAAAGGAAAATATAAAAAGAAAATACAATGTGTCATCTCTTTTTGTGTGCAGTAATCATAACAATGCAAATACTGAAAGACCAATGACAATAATACGATAGTGGTACTTTCTATAAAGAAAACACATAACATCTTAGAACTTCATTACAATTAAGCTGAAATAACACTCACAAAATACACCTGAAATGACATAGCATGTATATTACTCACTTTTCCCTCGTGTTTCTCGCGTTTCACACTATGAAATCACTTCTTCAATGCAAACAGACCTCGTCTGTACATGCGTTAGCTCAGCCACACTCACACATTCACGCAATCCTGCGTAAACATCCAACTCCCTATGGATACAAATCCACATTCGAGCCCATATTCAAGAAAACAGCAAATATATCATAACAGCGTTATACATAGATCTGTACCTGAACGACGACAATTTAGACTCGAACAGCGAACAGCAGTCACAGACACATATGCAGCACAACTCTTTGACTTCCTCATTACGCGTTCACACCCATTTTTCCATACGTATACGCAATGATGTCACCCAATGCCTCTTAGAGGACCCTTCAATACATATAATACACATTCTAGAAAGATACCTCTTATTCAGAATTAAAGCATAAAGGACCCTAACCAGCACCTGGTTACACATGGACCCTTATAATCAATTGACGGCTCAATCGGACTAAAAAAACTTAATGTAAACCCCTTAATCAATCTGACTGAGCTTGATTCAATTGGAATTTCGATTGGATTGAAACGGGTAGTTTATTCCTTTTGTAATCTGATCGAGAGAACATGTAAACACTTGATCGGATTGAAAACCGAAACTGAAAGGACTGCGCATGTGCAATGACGTTGAAATAGCGTAATGACGTTGTCCTGCTCCACTTCACAGACGATGAGTGAAATGAGAATTTTAGAATAACGGGACACTCATTTAGATGACACTTTATTCAACAGGAAGGAAGAACAGTGCATTTCGTGCGTCATCGTCAATAAAGACTGCAATTGACCAAACCTTCAGTTACCGAAGAAGATGGATAACGACGAAATCGCCAACTGTTGGTCAAATCTTCAAGGAATTTCCCAGATTTCTGGACATGCCAGTCTTGGTAATACATGTTAAACTAAGCTGCAGAGAACTTTACACAAAGGTTGTGTTTCATAATTTATTAATATTAATAATTTCTTTGTTTCTGTTTTATGCACTGCAGGTTGACATTCAATTTTCCAAGATGACAGATGGGAAAGAAGACATGTTTATCAAGAAATGGGAGGGGACGTTTATCCCAAAACTCAAAGAAATAGCATCCTTTGAGAAAAAAACGGACATCAGACACTTACTGGAGAAAGCTGACAATCAGCAGGATGGTACGATTTTTTTTCTTTTATTTCTGTGGCATGTGCACACATTTCTAAATTGAGTTTCTGTGAAAATGACATGTACTTTTTATCATTCAATTCATGATTTAAAGGTAATCATTTCAAATAGAATTTTGTTTTTAATCTTTTGCATGTGACCTGCATCTTTACTCTAAGATGAGCTGTGTTACACTATGTTAAGGATCCTCATTCATCTTCTTCCACCCACGGTATCTGGGAGAAGCGTTGCCGGCAGTAAATGCTGTGTTAATTCTGCTCTCTCATACTTGTTGGAACTGGTGCCGGTATGCATTGTGTTAGCTTTTTATAAAGTTGCAAGGTCACATGCAACAACATTTTCTGATGCTTTTCATTGTTTCATTTCTATAGGCTGGTACCATTGTGACGTCTTTGCTTCAAGAAGGCATGAACGGGTCTCTAAAGTCAAATCAGCTGCAGCTGGTTTCCATCGGCTCTCCAGGACATGAAGCCCAGTATGTAATTGTGGCAAAGAATGATTATTTTGCTTTTCCACTTGATGTTGAAAACCTCACTTGTGCTGTAAACAAACTTTTAAAATTCTACTGGCTGTGTAATCTTCAATATCCATGCCAACTGTCTTCATTTTTCTAATTTTTTGAGTTTGTATATGACCTGCCTTTGTCCCAGTCCACTTGCAAACAATCAAAGGTTATGGAATTGATTGCCAAATTGCAGTCTCGTGCCTAATTGAAACAGACCATGTATACCTGTCCAAAGTGCTTGCAAAATATTTTTGTCCAAACAAACAGTTGATTTGGCATTTAAGGGAAGTACATGAACTCTCTCAGCAACATTAATCTGTAGTCAAAATAGTTGCCCCAGAACATATCGTAGTTTTAATTCATTTTCTAAACATCTTAGCAGAGCTCACTCTAATTCAAGCCCTACCGTAGAGTCAGGACACACTGAAAAAACAGATGTATTCTGTCAAATTGATGAAAGCAGAACAAATCATCTAGGAGAGAATGTCGAAATATCTGAAACAGAGGAAGTTCATCAGAGCAGTTTAAATCTAACAGACTATGCTGCTACCTTTGCTGCCCGCATGTATGCTTCTGCTAATGTAACTTATAAAGATGTCCAAAAAAGTATAGCCTGCACAAAGGAAATCCTAGATCGTTCCTTAGGTCATTTACAAGAAAAGACTAATACTTTACTGAAGAACTTGGCTGTACCTCTTGACAGCACTGAAGTTCAAACACTTATGAAAGATTTTGACAGTACCAGGAATATGTTTAGTGATACAGATACACCATTTAAACTAACTAAATACTTTTCTGACAAATTTTCCTTTGAGAAGCCAACAGAAGTGTTTCTTGGTCACAGATTAGATTGTGTTAGAAAAAAATGGAAAAAGAGCTAAGTGTTAGTTCCGTTCACTTGTCAGTACATCTCGATAATTAACACAATTAAATTTCTATTTAGCTGTGTCAAAATGCAAAAACTGTATAAACAGTCTTCTGGTGGACAGGGTAAAATGCAAGATTATTGTGATGGTGCGCAATATGCTGGACATCCTCTGTACCAAAACCATCCCAATGCATTACAAATTCAATTATAATTCGATGATTTGGAAACAACAAATCCTCTTGGATCGAAAACAAAGATTCATAAAATGGGGGCAGTTTACTTTGCTTTATGAAATTTGCCATCAGAGAACAACTCTGTACTTTCCCATATCCATTTATGTCTTCTATTTAATTCTATTGATAAAGACATTTATGGTTTTGACAAAATTCTAGAACCACGGTTAACAGATATCAAAGAAATTGAGCAGAATGGTAGAGAGGTCAAAATAGGTGATGAATGCCAATTACTTTATGGGACTGTGTGTCTCAGACAATCTTGCCTGTCACTCCCTCTGTATGTGGAAAGTTATGTGGAAAGTTTCTCTGCAAACAGATTATGTTAGTTTTGTTTAATTGACAAACCAACTGCGCAGTATATTTTTGATGAAGAAAACACTGAGAGGCGTACAAGGGAAAACTATGCATACCATGTACAGCTGAATGATGCAAGTGCAACTGGTGTCAGTTAACTCCTGCCTAAATAGTCAGTATTTCCATGTAACTGAAAATATTGGCGTGGACATCATGCATAATGTGTTAGAGGGAGTCGCACCTCTTGAGGTCAAATTGATGCTCTGACATTTAATTTATGAGGAGAATTTTTTTTTCTCTGGAACAACTAAATGAAAGAATAGCAGGGTTTGCCTATGGATATGAAAATCAAAAAAATAAACCCAGTGTAATTTTTAATCTGAAGACTTCTGAAAATGCTATTAGGCAAACTGCATTACAGATGTGGTGTTTACTGCTAGTGTTGCCTTTTCTGATGGGTGATTTAATTGATCCGAACAGCCCACATTGGCATCTTTACCTGTTATTGAGGGGAAATTTGTGACATAATTTTTGCACCTGTTGTGACAAATTACTGTTTATCTTAAACAACTGATAATAGATCACCACAAACAATTCAAATTTCTTTATCCTGACAGGAATCTAATTCCTAAACACCATTTTATGACAAATTACCCGAGTGTTATGACTTTATTTGGACCTCTTTCCAAGTTGTGGTGCATGAGGTTTGAAGTAAAACATAACCCCCTTAAGCGACATGCCCAAGTAGTGTGTAACTTTAACAATATTTCAAAGACTCATGAAACATCAGATTCAGCAAATGTACCACTGGAAATTGAGTTCACCACTCAATTTTGAAATGACAGTACCCAATGCTCTCCCAGTTATGATTGGATCTTTGTACAAGGGTGACAAATTGCTTGACAAACTGAAGACAGACTCCCATTTTGAGACTCTCGCTTTCACCAGTTCAATTCATGTGACCAATAATATTAATTTCTTGGGGACATCATACAGGACAGGATGCATTCTGCCTTTAAAAGCAGATGAAAGGGAGAACCTTTATTTGGTGGAGTTATACACATAATCCCCCAAAATGAAAGTGAATGCGCACTTATGTTCATGACATTGTATTTTACAGGTCTTTTTTTGAGTTTTATAATATTTGATGTACAGGTCCTTGAAAAATTAGCACATTGTGATAAAGTTAATTATTTTCCATAATGTAATGATAAAAATTAAACTTTCATATATTTTAGATTCATTGCACACCCACTGAAATATTTCAGGTCTTTTATTGTTTTAATACTGATGATTTTGGCATACAGCTCATGAAAACCCAAAATTCCAATCTCAGAAAAATTATCATATCATAAAAAGGTTCTCTAAACGAGCTATTAAGCTAATCATCTGAATCAACTAATTAACTCTAAACACCTGCAAAAGATTCCTGAGGCTTTTAAAAACTCCCAGCCTGTTTCATTACTCAAAACCGCAATCATGGGTAAGACTGGCGACCTAACTTCTGTCCAGAAGGTCATCATTGACACCCTCAAGCAAGAGGGTAAGACACAGAAAGAAATTTCTGAACAAATAGGCTGTTCCCAGAGTGCTGTATCAAGGCACCTCAGTGGAAAGTCTGTGGGAAGGAACAAGTGTGGCAAAAAACGCTGCACAACGAGAAGAGGTGACCGGACCCTGAGGAAGATTGTGGAGAAGGACCGATTCCAGACCTTGGGGGGACCTGCAGAAGCAGTGGACTGAGTCTGGAGTAGAAACATCCAGAGCCACCGTGCACAGGCGTGTGCAGGAAATGGGCTACAGGTGCCGCATTCCCCAGGTCAAGCCACTTTTGAACCAGAAACAGCGTCAGAAGCACCTGACCTGGGCTACAGAGAAGCAGCACTGGACTGTTGCTCAGTGGTCCAAAGTACTTTTTTCGGATGAAAGCAAATTTTGCATGCCATTCGGAAATCAAGGTGCCAGAGTCTGGAGGAAGACTGGGGAGAAGGAAATGCCAAAATGCCTGAAGTCCAGTATCAAGTACCCACAGTCAGTGATGGTCTGGGGTGCCATGTCAGCTGCTGGTGTTGGTCCACTGTGTTTTATCAAGGGCAGGGTCAATGCAGATAGCTATCAGGAGATTTTGGAGCACTTCATGCTTCCACCTGCTGAAAAGCTTTATGGAGATGAAGATTTCATTTTTCACACGACCTGGCACCTGCTCACAGTGCCAAAACCACTGGTAAATGGTTTACTGACCATGGTATTACTGTGCTCAATTGGCCTGCCAACTCTCCTGACCTGAACCCCATAGAGAATCTGTGGGATATTGTGAAGAGAAAGTTGAGAGATGCAAGACCCAACACTCTGGATGAGCTTAAGGCCGCTATCGAAGCATCCTGGGCCTCCATAACACCTCAGCAGAGCCACAGGCTGATTGCCTCCATGCCACGCCAAACTGAAGCAGTCATTTCTGCAAAAGGATTCCCGACCAAGTATTGAGTGCATAACTGAACATAATTATTTGAAGGTTGACTTTTTTTGTATTAAAAACACTTATTTTATTGGTTGGATGAAATATGCTAATTTTTTTAGATAGGAAGTTTGGGTTTTCATGAGCTGTATGCCAAAATCATCAGTATTAAAACAATAACAGACCTGAAATATTTCAGTTGGTGTGCAATGAATCTAAAATATATGAAAGTTTAATTTTTATCATTACATTATGGAAATTAATTAACTTTATCACAATATGCTAATTTTTTGAGAAGGACCTGTATGTTGTTATTTAAAATGTTTGATGAATGTTTTATATGATTAATGTTTTGAAATGCTTATTTTTTTATCATTTATCTTTTTTTTACAATATGAATTCCATGTTAAAACCAGAAAAAATGCAAAATAAACAGTATGTGTGAACCATATTCAATGCTTCACAGTGTGATTTCATTGAAAACTGTACATATTGTATTCTGATCTAGCTTTTTCAATAATATTTTATAATAAAATAAATCTATAACACACAGTTGTGTTAGATGTATACAAAAAGGACACATTAATGTGTTAACTAAAGTAACACATTTGTCTGTGTGTTTTCACAACACATATTCTGCGTTGCATTTTAACACAATAAGTGTTGTCCCTGAGCACACTCAGAGCATGTGTTGAAAACAACACATGTTTTAAGAGTGCAGGCTGCTGCATTGTCTCTTGGCTGATGACGTTGGGCCGAGGGCAATGATTGAGAAGCAGTCTGACCAATGGCATGCGTGAAGGCTATGGAGCTAGAATTGTGTCTTTATTACATGCGAGAAAATAAATGATCTGAGAGGAAAAAAAAAGTTTGAGAGAAAAAGTTATCTCACTGATGGCAAAAAAGCATTTCATGAGAGAAAAAAAGAATATTTGAGAGAAAAAGTTCTCATACCAATAGCATAAAATAATAATATTTGAGACTAAAAAAAAGTTTTGAGAGAAAGTATTTTCTCATAGAACATAAAAAAATATAAATTTGAAATGTTTAAAATTATTTCTGAGAAAAAAAAATCTCTCAAAATACTTAAAATCTTAAATATATTTTTTTTTCTATCAGTGTGAAAACATTTTCTCTAAAAAAAAAAGTGTTTCTCTCAAAACGCTTTTCTTTGCTCTAGGTGCAATTTCTTGCTCTTGCAGGATTTTGCTTTCGCTGTGAAAATTGTGTCTTGGGCGGGGGCACGTTCCTATTGGCCAGTCGGGTGAACATCGTCTTGTCTTGGGAGTCGAACTGAATCATTACACCATTGTTCGGTTCATACACAACTCGATGGGTAGCTGGTTGAGCAAGTTCAGCATCACTGAAGATTAAACATTAAAAAATAGCACTCATATTCATGAATGAATGTGTATTCTATTATTAGATTAGATATTATTATATATTATTAGATAACCTTCAATTAATTTGAAGATAACCTGCAGAAACCCTACAAGGACACTTGGAAATCCCACATGGATACATGAAGTTTGTGTGGTTTTTGTGCACTTTTACGTGTTTTATATATCTAGGGATTGTGTCTGAAGAGAAACAACATTGCTTGCATTTGAAAAACATTGAATGCAAGCTAGTTCAAGTTGCTAACTTGTGTAGTTACCTGGAACGATTGTTGAGACCTCTCTGCAACCTGAAAGAAAAGAACCAAATGGTAAATAAAAGAACGAGTAAGAAAGGTCTCGAAACATCTTAAGTGCGAGTATATTATCATGCTTCCACGAGTCGTGAATAAAACTCCTAACGTTCACTTACATACTTAAATCAGGCAAAAATCAAGTGTCTGCATCTTGCAATCCTTTGAAAAATGTAGTGTTTTTAAAGTTGTCTGGCTGCGTTTCTTTCGACTCGGCCCGCTTAAATGTCTGATTCATCAGGCGGCAATAATAACAAGCCAGAAAACAACACATCAAATAAACTATTTCAAATTAATTTTATTCACCAATGCTAACGTTACTCTATAATCAAATTGAAGATGTTAAAAACGTAATGTTGCCAGGTAAGGCAACTCTTAATACAGTGCTCTCATGTCGGGAATGGCACATCAAATTAGGCTATCAACAATCGCGTTTCTGTGGTTTGATCTGCTATGAAGTTCAGAAAAATCACGATCCTATGAAAAATGAGTAAGTATTACCTGTAGCTGCGTTTTCTTTCGACTGAATCGGGATGGGAGTCGGTTGGCTTCACTGCCTGACGCGGTGACAGTTAGCCTGGCAAGAGAAACATCCATGTGATCATATTTCCGGCTAGCGCACCAACAGACATTACACAATTCCAATTAAATTTTTATTCAACAATGCTATCCTTCTTTAAAACGATGAGTTTATCAAATGTTGCCAATTAAGAAAATCTATTGAAATCATGCGCAAATAGGCGCCATAGATTTTTTTTTTGGTAATAAAATGCACACAACACCACACGGTTTAACTATGGAGTGTGCCGCTCGTTCTCTCTCTCAGTGCACTCTTAAAGTTGAACAAACAGGTTTATGAGAGTAAACTGTGGAAATAAATGAGCAAAGTTACCTTTCTGAAGTAAAATTCCGTTGAAAGTGTGGAATCTCGTAGCTTCCGTTGCTGAGAAAAAAAATCCTTGAGAAATTGCTGTATTCTGATTCACAGAAAAAATATTTTTACTGTAGAATTTACCAGCCATTGAAAATAGACCATGATGCTTTGCAGATCTACAGCAACATACTGTATACATGTTCTACCATAAGCTTTTGCTCATTTTACAGTAATAATGCTGTGAAAACTACAGAATTTGGTTACAGTGAAGTGTTACTGTATTTACGTTGTTTCTGCTGTTGCAGTGCACCCTTGGCCTTGTCAGTGGGTGAGGTCACATCACTAAACTGTCTGAAGAAGTAAGGTGTCGTGGACCATCATAAAATTTGTAAGTGTATTACATATTTAATGAACAAATATTTTTTTAAGTAAAAAACAATAATTTTTTATGTAAGAAACGCAAGAACTTCTAAAAAGAGTAACATGATCAGACATGATATTGAATATAGATATGTGATGTATGATATCTAACCATTTTCTCTCTTATTTTTTAAAGGCCTCAACATGGAGATTGATTTGGAGACCATTGTTCTGTTTGAAGTGTAGTTTGTGGAAGATGCAATGATAAAATTAATTTGAATTGTCAATGTTGTAATTTAAGCATATAAGCAATGTTCAGATGATGATACTGTTGCACTGTTTAAAGTGTTTAATATTGTTGTTATTTACAATGGAAACTACTGTAACAGAAAAGGGGAAAATACAAATGATTTTCTCTAATGACTTTTTGTGTGACATATAACATACATTCCCTTTCGTGGTCACTCCGAGTTACGTCGGATGACGACGAATGGGGTTTCGCTTAGAACACCTATCGACTTCGAGTATACAAAAACGAGCCAATGGCAAAGAAATGCCATGGGTCTGCAGAATTTGCATGACGTAACTCCGCCCCACCTCGTGGGTATAAAGGAGGACGCCGGCAACATGCAGTTATGTTTTCGCTTCGGAGCCAAGAGTATCTCTTCACTCCACAGCCATTTCTGACTTCGCTCTATGAGACGAGCCATTCTCTCCGGTGTTGGTGTGACGGCGATCTGCAGCGAGTTCACATTGCCTGCTGATCTGTGCAGTGATCTGCCAGTGACTGTTTTTCTCCCTGCTCGCTTCAACATCGCTGAGTTTTTTTTCTCCTCTCAAAAAAGAGCTCGTACGCGGCACGTCTTTTTAAAGACGGCTCGCCCGTGCATTTGTGGTTGCGGCAGATTGGTATCGGACTCTGATGGGCACGAGCGCTGTCTAGTGTGTTTGGGCTTTGATCATGCTTGAACAGCGCTCGTGGGTGATTCATGTTCTCTCTGTGGGAACATGATCATCGTGTCATTTAGGTCGAGACTCGGTGAACTCGCAAGAGTGAGAGTCCCCTCATCCACCCCCCGATTTTCGGCTGGTGGCCAGGGTGACCTGAGGGTGATGGTCTGGATCAAGGCGCCGACTATCTGTCCGTGACCCCGGCCCCCCTCTTCAATGATGGTGCCCGCTAGCGATCAGGTGATTCCACGAGTCTATCTTCGGGTGGCCCGTGTATTTTCATTTGAAAGCTACAGAGGATGGTGCTATGTCTGTAGCAGCATCACTAGGTGGGCTTTATTCTTCTGGAAGTGACGACTCATCACAGCTGCCACCTTCTGGTGTGTTATGGCTGTGCCTGAGTCTGATCCGGAGATGACGGCTATGCTTTCCTGGGACGATTGGTTTTTGGGTAAGGCCGCCGACCCGCGTCCACGGCAAACCCCGATATCTTTCTTCCCGGACGTGCATGATGAGATCTCGACGTCCTGAAAGACCCCCGTGTCTTCTCAGGACCGCTCGTTGGTCTCATCCGCCTTTCCCTCCCCTCAACGGGGCCGCTGCCCATGGGTACACTGGGGTCCCCCCGGTTGAACGCTCTGTTGCGATGCTACTGTGTCCTCAGAGTGCTTCCCGGCGCAATCCTAAGCACCCGTCCGAAGCCTGCAGTTTTTTCGTCTACACTAATCTGTGGCGAAATCCTATAGTGCCACAGGACAGGCAGCCGCCTCACTGCATCCCATGACCGTTCTGTGGTCTACCTGACCCAGATGCTCATGGCTATGCATGAGGGCGGGACTGACTCGAGGCTCTTTAACCTGTTAAGCTGCAAGCCCACTTTTGAAAAATCCCCAGAAATGACATACCCAAACTGAAACAGATACAGTTCATGAACCCTTTGCACTAAACACACAAGTATGATCTCATTTGAAAGCTGACACCTGGTAGTTTATTGTAAATGTAAAATTAATTCTTGTGATAATGAAAAAAAAAAAACAATTTTAAATAGCTTCAAAGTTTTGTAAAGTTACTAGAAATTTATTTTTATGAAACATCTTCATGAAAATAAAATTGAAGTTGGCCCTGGAGCAATCTAGAAATGCACTGCAGCTAAAGCCACATGTCTGACCATTTTATATTTAAAATCTGAAAATGATAAGTCTAAAACTCTGTATTAAGTGAAATGTTTTTCAAGATCATGTCAAATTAGTTTATTTTGATTAGACTATTAGCAAACTGATGTTTAGTCATCTTCTGAGTCATCTATTCAGTCTATTGCCTCTATTGTTTTGTGGTGCAAAAACGAGCCCCATTCAGTGTCAGTCTCCCCTGCACACATTTACACCTCTCCAGACTGGTTATGGCTCTAAATATGCATTTCTTTTGTCTGCATTATAGCTACTAACGACTGGCTATTCACAGGCTATTCATAGGGTTTCAAATCCTAAT
Organism: Meda fulgida; assembly: GCA_030578275.1. Classification (NCBI taxonomy): domain Eukaryota; kingdom Metazoa; phylum Chordata; class Actinopteri; order Cypriniformes; family Leuciscidae; genus Meda; species Meda fulgida. The sequence goes on from CM060636.1 coordinate 23,615,340, forward strand.
TTCTTTTATCAAAGTTCTCACTAAATATTTGAAACTTGTATCATCAAATGCACTGAAACATTTCAGTAAGCATTCCTATTTAGAAAAAATATCATTAAACAATAACTGCTCGTGGCAGGTGCGCCTGCGCTAGCTAGAATGTTAGCTTAGCACACCATCAATACACGACCATTTATGAGATTAAAACCATAATCTATTATAGATTATAATTAAATAATCTTCTGTGATCTAATTCGGCTTCAGATTTAAAAAAAATCAGACAGAAAATGTATTATTTATAGTGTTAATTTATAGTGCACGATGATGAAATCTTTATCGATTAGCATTACATTATAAATATAATCTATTATTATGAAATACCTGGCATGGCTTGAAGAACACAGGTAACTCAAATATCATTGCAATCATGTTTATTGTCTTCAAAACATCTTTATCTGCATGTTACAGCGATCTCTGTCAGCTACTTTCTGTATCGAGGTGACGTCCTGGAATGTCACATGACTATGGGTCTTCTTCATGATCCATATATGAACTGTTGTTGTGCATATAGCGCCCTCATTCTATTGGTATGAATTGAAAACACAGCACATCTCAGTAAGAAGCGATCATAATGATTACATCGACGCATTTGGGTATAAATTCAATAAATATTATTCCTGTCTATAGAAATATGATGTGAATCTATGAGAATATATCAATATTTCTCCACATCTGCACATTGTTGAGCTAAAGCCCTGAGGGACATTGTTTTGTGAATCGCTGTCATGACGACAGCACGGAGTGTTTTTTATGAATGGACCAGCTGACGCTCATAATTCATATTAAAGGTATCGACTCATTTTTTCATTTCATAACTCCTGACACAAATTAAGACATAACTGTCACTATAAGTTTCTCAGAATACAATAGTGGTCAAATACTAAATCTTGAGTCTTATATCTTTTTAATGATGTATAGTTTGTTAAGGTAAAACATTAAATCTGATAGTAAATTTGAACTAAATAAAAAAAAACGCTTCAGTGGGCCGACGCTCTGGCGAAGGTTAAAAGGTTAATGAGCTACCAAAAAGCGCGCCGCCACTTACCTTGCTCTCCGAGCGACGAAGGTGGCCGTGCGCTCTCCGAGTCAGGTGATGTTTACCACTCTGGGGCTGACCGGTCTGATGTGCAGGATGTCGGCGGAATCGTCTGCTCGACACCCCCATATCCCAGGTCGGCCTCTTCGGCGGTGCGGTTGAGTACTTCTGCCCAACAGTTCTCAACTGCCCGGGAGCAGATTGAGGTTATTCTGCCGACGATCACGCCGTCCGCTCAGGTCCCTCAGTCTGCCAACCGCCGAAGGCGCCCTCCCACGGTTCCAACCCCGCCCGTTCACCCGGGCTGGCTTTGGAAGACCGTGGGGGGATGCCTCAGCCCTCTCCAGCCCCGCCCCCCGCTAAACGCCGGGTTAAGCGGCGCTTTTGAGATGGGCTGCTCAGAGATGGGACTCTTTCCAGTTCTTTCCAGGAGTTGGTAGCAGGGCCACTCCTTTCCCCGGTGGAGGGCTGGGGAAGAATCCTTATTCAGAAAGAACTGACTCTCTCGTCTCTGAGCATACAGAGTTTCCGACGACACGAGCCGTGCACCCCTCGTCCCCCTCTGTCTCAGAGCCGGATGACAGTGTGTGCCGTCCCTGGACCGTACCGCTCTCATCCCCCTCTGTCGCCAGACCCCTGGCAGAGCAGGCCCCTGCGGAACGCTGGTCCTTCCCTGGCCTCCTCTGTCAGGGTACGGTTATGACCGTGCCCCCACTCTGGGCCGCTATGCCGTCCACCTCTGGGCCGGTCATTCCGCTTCGCTGCACCACCGAGGGGACGTCGGTGGTTCGTTGACTCCACTGGCACAGTTCTTGGGAGCCTGCCTAGAGCTTCCCTGTCTGTTTCGCTGGGTCGCGCGAACCATCGGCTCGGCTATGCGATTCAGTTGGCACGGTCTCCTCCCCGCTACAGGGGAGTCCGCTCCACTCTGGTCGATGGCAATGCCCCTATCATGAGAGCAGAGATTGCCACCCTGCTGGCGAAAGGTGCAATCGAGATGAGGTCCGGCTTCCACAGCTCTTACTTCATTGTCCCCAAGAAAACCGGTGGGTTACGACCGATCCTGGACTTGTGCGTGCTGAACCGCTCCCTTCACAGGATGCCATTCAAGATGCTCACCGCCAAACGCATTTTCGAATGTGTTCGGCCCCAGGATTGGTTTGCAGCGATCGACCTGAAGGACGCCTACTTTCATGCCCCCATTCTTCCTCGACACAGACCGTTCCTCCGGTTTGCTTTCGAGCGGCAGGCATACCAGTACGCGGTTCTCACTTTCTCCTCGCGCCTTCTCAAAGGTTGTCGAGGCAGCCCTTGTCCCTCCATGGGGTTCGAATCCTGAACTATCTCGGTGACTGACTGTCCTAGCTCGCCCTCGAGACCAGGTTTGCGAACACAGGGACCTTGTGCTCCGGCACCTAGCTCGTCTGGGCCTTCGGGTCAACTGGGAGAAGAGCAAACTTTGCCCCGTGTAGAGGATCTCTTTTCTCGGTATGGACATCAACTCGGTCGCCATGTCCGCGCAGCTTACGAGCGAGCGCGCACAGTCACTGCTGACTTGTCTGAGACAATTTCAGGGCAAGAGTGCGGTTCCACTGAAATTTTTTCAGAGGCTCCTGGGGCATATGGCATCTGCAGCCGCGGTAACGCCGCTCGGATTGCTTCATATGAGACCGCTTCAGCTTTGGCTTCGCGACCGAGTCCCGAGGTGGGCATGGCAACAAGGCACGCTCTGAGTATCAGTTACTCCGACCTGCCGTCAGACCTTCACCCCGTGGTCGAACCTCAGTTTTCTCAGGGCAGGTGTCCCCCTGGAATGAGTTTCCCGGCATGTTGTTGTCTCAACAGATGCCTCCACCACGGGCTGGGGCGCCATGTCCAATGGATATTCTGCCGCGGGCTCCTGGACAGGACCCCAGCGCCTATGGCATGTCAATTGCCTCGAGTTGCTGGCAGTACGCCTTGCCCTGCACCGCTTTCGGGCGTTGCTCAAGGGTCAACACGTACTAGTCCGATCAGACAATACCGCCACTGTAGCGTACATCAACCATCAAGGTGGTCTACGCTCCCGCCGTATGTCGCAACTCGCTCGCCACCTCCTCTTTGGAGTCAGAAGCATCTGAGGTCGCTAGCCTCTCACGACTCGACCCATTGCGACCTGTATTTTTTCCCTGACCGAGGGCACGCTCGGCACGGATGCACTGGCGCACAGCTGGCCGCGGGGCCGCAAATATGCGTTTCCCCCAGTGAGCCTTCTTGCGCAGGTCTTGCGCAAGGTCAAGGAGGACGAGGAGCAGGTCCTTCTGGTTGCGCCGTACTGGCCCACCCGGACTTGGTTCTCCGAACTGGTGCTCCTCGCGACAGCAACTCCTTGGCCAATTCCTCTGAGGAAGGACCTCCTTTCTCAGGGACGGGGCACCCTGTGGCACCCTCGTCCCGTTCTTGGAACCTCCACGTGTGGCTCCTGGACGGGACGAGGCAGGTTTGAGTACCCTACCACCAGCGGTGGTGGCTACCATCACTTCCACTAGAGCGTCGTCCACGAGACACGCCTATGCGTTGAAGTGGAACCTCTTCGTCAACTGGTGCTCTTCTCACCGAGAAGACTCCCGGAGGTGTTCGGTCGGTGTCGTGCTTTTCTTCCTTCAAGATGGGTTGGAGCGAAGGCTGTTTCCCTCCACCCTCAAAGTTTGTTGCCGCTATTGCCGCACACCGTGACTTGGTAGAAGGTAAATCCTTAGGGAAGCACGACCTGATCGTCAGGTTCTTGAGAGGAGCGAGGAGACTGAATCCTCCTCGTTCTCCTCTCGTTCCCTCTTGGGACCTCGCGGTGGTTCTAAATGCCCTGCAGAGTGCTCCCTTTGAGCCTCTGCAATCAGTGGAGCTTAAGTTCCTGTCAATGAAGACAGCGCTCCTGGTTGCATTGGCCTCTGTCAAGAGGGTAGGGGACCTGTAAGCATTCTCCGTTGACGAAGCGTGCCTGGAATTCGGGCCGGCTTACTCTCACGTGATCCTGAGACCCCGGCCTGGATATGTGCCCAAGGTTCCTACCACTCCCTTCCGGGACCAGGTGGTGAACCTGCAAGCGCTGCCCTTGGAGGAGGCAGACCCAGCCTTGGCACTGCTCTGTCCAGTACGCGCTCTCTGCGCCTATGTAGACAGGACGCAGTGTTTCAGGACCTCAGACCAGCTCTTGTCTGTTATGGTGGGAAGCTGAAGGGAAAGGCTCTCTCCAAGCAGAGGTTGTCTCACTGGATAGTGGACACCATTGCTTTGGCATACCAGTAGCAAGGTCGACCATGCCCCCTTGGTGTGACTGCCCACTCCACCCGGAGTGTGGCATCCTCTTGGGCTCTAGCGCATGGCGCCTCGCTAACAGACATCTGCAGAGCTGCAGGCTGGGCGACACCTATCACATTCGCCAGATTCTACAATCTCCGAGTCGAGCCAGTGTCCTCTCATGTACTCGCTTCAACCAGCTAGTACTGGACCCGCTCAGGTGTCTGCGCTTGCTCGCCATTCCACTCCACGGACTGGATACGTGCGATATTCTCCTCAGGTGAGTTTCTCCGCAAGCCCTGAGTTCCTCCAGCACCCCTGATGTTAGCGCCAGTGTCTATTGCCTGTGCGTCGGCTAGGTGCCTCCCGTGTGCATGGTCCCTCCCGGGAGCTACCCCCACACGTGTATTTCCACTGTAAGCCTCTCTGAGCATGTGTCTTTCCCTTGGCAAGCCACCTTGCCACCCCTGGGGTTGAAATATTCCACCTGCGGCTGGACACCCCAGTGCCCCCCCCCCCCTTTGGTTGGTGTTAATTGCATATTTCCTCTAAACTATGGGATATGCTTCCCAGTGTACCTTGGTATTTCTGTGTTAAATAGGAGTCCTTCGTCCGTGCTAGTCTCACAACAAGAATCTCAGATTTACGCAGGGCACTGGAAGACAGCTGTGAAGGTGGCGTGATTAGACTGGTAACCCCATTCGTCGTCATCCGCCGTAACTCGGAGTGACCACGAAAGGGAACGTCTCGGTTACGTATGTAACCCTCGTTCCCTGAGTAGGGAACGGAGACGTTACGTCTTCCTGCCACTTCCGCTGTACCGCGGGGATCGCCTGAGCTCAGTCTTGGCTCCTCAGCGAAGAAACATAACTGCATGTTGCCGGCGTCCTCCTTTGTACCCACGAGGTGGGGCGGAGTTACGTCATGCAAATTCCGCAGACCCATGGCATTTCTTTGCCATTGGCTCGTTTTTGTATACTCGAAGTCGATAGATGTTCTAAGCGAAACCCCATTCGTCGTCATCCGACGTAACGTCTCCGTTCCCTACTCAGGGAACGAGGGTTACATACGTAACCGAGACGTTTCATGAACTACATATACAATTATCTGTAAGCCATAATCAAAATCAAAATGCTGTACATGCCTTTCAAAATTATGGTCCATAACAGTTCATTTTTTTCAAATAATGGTCAACACATGTTATTTCAATTTACAGTCAAACTGTTAAATAATGATTAAAACATGATTTCAGTTTACAGTCAAAACATGCTTTATGAAGTAATGGTGTCAACATGTCATTTATATCTACATTCAAATCATGTTTAGTTAAACAACTGCTACACCATGTTTTTACATTTACAGTTAAAACATGTTTTATTAAATAAGGGTTTAAACATGTTACGTGAACTTACAGTCAAATAATGCCATTACATTTAATTGTCTATGCATGTATCTGCAATTATACAGACAAAATATGTTATTTCAAATTACGTTTTAAACATTTTATAGTACTGTGTTCTTTTTTCATGTTGCTGTGTAAACATGTTTCTTCAACTCATGGAGTTTTACCGTTATTTTCATTAATGGCAAACGTTTGGCACCCAGTGCTGGCATGCATTTGCTCGTTTTTTTCAGTTTTTGCTTTTTTTCTTTTTTTTTTCTTTTTTTACAGTGTACAGTATAGTTAAGTGAAAGCAAATCTGCAAATTAATTATTTTGTTTGCCAGCGATGAAGATCTTTATTAGTTGAACATCTTCGTATGCTGTCTGTGAATGAATGATTCCCCAGGATGATGCATTCGATTTCATTTCATTCAGACAATACATTTTACAACCAAACAGATTATATACACATAATTTCTAGCTGTTTGATTACAATACGGTAGCCTATTCAAATCTTTTGCAATTAGATCATGTAATGTGGAAAAATAGACAAAAACTTTAGATGAAATATCGTTTAAAAAGACAGAAAAGAGTTAACAGAAAACCTAATGCTAGCTTCATGGACTTAGCTTTTTTCTTGACTAAAATGCTCACTAAAAAGACAAAAACTATGCAATATTTATAGTCTAGCCTATATTATAGTACACCTCATCACTTACCAATAGGGGGTGAGCCCTGAAACATGGAAATAACTTCAGAGGTTGAGTTTTCTATCTTCTTGATGCACCTGCCATCTTGAAAATTTTGTAAAATTGTCTCATTGCCTTTTGACTTAGGCACAATAAAACGGCCTAAGTCACACACTTGACATACACTGTAAAAAATAAATGTATTTTTACAGAAAAAAAACGGTAGAATGTAACAGTATTGACATTTTGATCAGAACTGTGAAACTCCATACAAATGCTAACATTGACATCTAATGTACATTTTCACTGTTTTTTTTTAACTATTTAAATTTGTTTCTGCAAAAAAATGGCATTTTCCTTTAAATAACAGTAATTGTCTATTGTTATCCTGACATGTCCTTAAAAAAACATTCCTGTATATTTTTTGGTCAGAGTTGGAAAAAAAATGTAGTTTTACAGAGAAAACCAGTAGAATTTCACAGTCATAAAACATTTATCAGAACGGTGAAATTCCACAAAATGCATACATTAACACCAAATAGCCTACATATTTCCAGTTGAATTAGGCAGTGACTATGCACTAAGTGCAAAAAGCAACAGTTGTGATTCACACTAAAAACAAATAGCTATATATTCTATTTACATCATGTAAATGTCGTGATAGTTTGCAATAATGTAAATAATAAGTAGATGCTAAATTCTATATTTTGGCAGATTCTGTTTGCATAATTGTGTAGCCTTAACAGGATGCAATAATAGTATAAGGTGTTTTATTAAACACACGTTAGACACTATAATTCGACTTAATTTTTGTTGAAAATAAATGCCTTTTCGATGTGATTTGTGATACCAAAAGGTATAAATTACAGATTTGAACCAAGCATCAAATAAACGAGGCTTCCAGACTAGTGCCTGTGCCACTGAAGACAATAGGTTAAATTGCGCATCTTTTCTTAACTTCATTGGTGATCCGACACATGTTTCGTTGATTTATAGTCAGTGTTTAGCCTACTATTGTTTTTATGCATGTCATACCGTTTGTTTGTTAAAGAGGCGATCTGGCGCTGGACTGTGTTGTTTATAAAATTGTCACAGGCCGGGGGTGGGGAGGAACCACGACCCGTAGCAACTACCACTCTGAGGAGCTACACCAAGAACAACACGAGGCTGGACACAAGGTAAAGTAAGTAATTTGTCTTTATTAAATATTAAAACAGGTTTAAAAGGACATCCGCCTGGACGGCTAAACTCGTTACACTCCTCAGACGGCAGCGGGACTCAGGAGTTCAGGCAAAGGGACCTTCGGGGGGGTGGCTCAGAGTGAATAAGTAACAGGCTTCTTTTGTTTCCTTAGGATCACGGTGGAGCTCAAGACGGCTACAAGGATCTCCAGGAGAACAACTCCATATAACGTGAGGGCTGGCGTTCTCTACTCCTTCCAGACGGCAGTGGAACTCAGGAGCTCAGGCAAAAAGGACCTTCAAGTGAGTGGCTCAGAGTGAATAAGTAACAGGCTACTTTTGTTTCCTGTGACAGCAATAGAGCTGGAATACCTGCGATAAAGGAGCTTTAGGACTCTTGGAGAGCTCGGGGAGTGGCGGTCTTCAACCTCGATGGATTCAAGGCGGCGCGGGTGATTGGCTTTCTCTGTTCTTGCACACAGCAATAGAGCTGGAATACCTGTGATAGAGGAGCTTTGGAACTCGTAAGGAACTCAGGAAGTAGCGGTCTTCGAGGTCGATTAATCCTCGGCAGCGTGAGTGACTGGCTTTCTCGGTTCCTGTAACGCAGCAATAGAGCTGAAGTACCTGGAGTAGAGGAGCTCTGGAACACGTAAGGAACTCAGGAAGTAGCGGTCTTCGAGGTCGATGAATCCTCGGCAGCGTGAGTGACTGGCTTTCTCTGTTCCTGTAACGCAGCAATAGAGCTGAAGTACCTGCAGTAGAGGAGCTTTGGAACTCGTAAGGAACTCAGGAAGTAGCGGTCTTCGAGGTCGGTGAATCCTGGGCAGCGTGAGTGACTGGCCTTCTCGGTTCCTGTAACGCAGCAATAGAGCTGAAGTACCTGCAGTAGAGGAGCTTTGGAACTCGTAAGGAACTCAGGAAGTAGCGGTCTTCGAGGTCGGTGAATCCTGGGCAGCGTGAGTGACTGGCCTTCTCGGTTCCTGTAACGCAGCAATAGAGCTGAAGTACCTGCAGCAGAGGAGCTTTGGAACTCGTTAGGAAATCAGGAAGTCGCGGTCTTCGAGGTCGGTGAATCCTGGGCAGCGTGAGTGACTTGCCTTCTCGGTTCCTGTAACGCAGCAATAGAGCTGAAGTACCTGCAGCAGAGGAGCTTTGGAACTCGTTAGGAACTCAGGAAGTAGCGGTCTTCGAGGTCGGTGAATCCTGGGCAGCATGAGTGACTGGCCTTCTCGGTTCCTCAGGATGAGAGTCAATCGGCACCTGCACACATCTACACAGCTGGGCTATAAGCTTCCCCACCCCACACGGAAAATTGGAGTGAATGGAATGGTTAAATCTTCTTCACACTTGTGTATACAGCAATCCCTCCACAATTCACACGTGCACACTTCAACTTGTAAGCACTGCAATTCCACAAATACCTCACAGTGGGTTTAATCCTTCACTCCATTCAATCCGGATCATTCAGACTGCTGCTCAGGTGCCAACCGGAGGGGGGGAGGAGAAAATGCAATGATAAGGCGACTGCACAGAGGGGTTATTCGGGAACACAAACGGGCCTTCTCATCACCAGCTTCAACCTCACGAAACAGAACAGCAAGCATGGACAGATCTTCTAATAGGTCACAATGCCTCCATAAACTCAATCACAATGTTAGTACAGAAAGCTGGAATGGGGTACTTAACTCTTCATAAATGACGATCTTCATAATGCATTAATCAACTCAACCACAATGTTTGTACAACAAGCTGGAATTGGGTACTTAACTCTTCATAAATGATGATCTTCACACTCACGGGGACAATCTTCTAAGGATGGCTGGCGCGAAAAAGACGTTCCGAAGCTTTGCGAGATCCCGAAGCAATGATGATTCGAAACAATGATCCGAAGCGTGATTCAAAACACCCACGTCACGTGACAACGGCTAAATGAAGCGTCTAAGTGTTTCATCAGGTGGAGTGCTCCGCCGAATCAGGGTTTCATTGATTGGTCGGTTCGGGAACAAATCACACAATCACACAGTATAAAAGTTTTGTCAACGCATTTTCATATTGTGGGTTTTTGTGAGAAGAGTTTGGTTTTGAGATAGCGGATTTTTGGTGATATAGTGACATTTATAGTGCGATTTGTTTAGTTATATTTAGGATTTAATTTACATTTACACATTGACTTAGAGACACACAGAGTACATATAGTGACACATTAATAGATGCATTGATAGAAATATATATATATATATATATATACATATATATAGATTAATAGATAGATACATATATTACAGATACATATAGATTATTAGATAGATAGGCTACATATAAAATAGATAGATAGATAGATAGATAGATAGATAGATAGATAGATAGATAGATAGAAATGGAGGCTCCACAGAAGAGATGCCGTACATCTGTGGTGTGGGAGCATTTCCATTTGGAAACCCCAAATAAAGTGAGATGTGTGTATTGTGATCGGCAGCTAGCCTACTGCAACAATACATCATCCATGATGCGCCATTTGAGGAGCATTCATCCTGCCATTCTGCAGGGTGCAGAGGATGGTAGTGTTCCCCCTGTACCAAGGCCTGCTACTGACACTGCTGGACCCAAGGTTTAAAAATGTGGCTTTTGGAAATCCTGCCAAAGCCCTGGATGCTGAAAAGCACATCACACTGGAGTGTGCTTCACTGATGCGTTCAAACACAACTCCTGGTGAGTTTCAGTCTATGTTATCTTATGTAATGTGATTCATGAAATTTATACTTCATATGTGTTGTCAGTTTATGATTTGTTACTAATTGCCGTTTTCTTTTAATTCAGAACCACAAATGTCAACATCAGGCCCATCATCATCAACACCAGTTGAAACACAAGACAGTTTATGGGAACATTTTGACAATCGTATCCGTGAGACCCAGATGATACACAATCCTACAGCTGATGCCACAGTGGAAGTGAAAAAAATACCTCAGCGATGCGTTTTTGCCCAGAACTCATGATCCTCTAACTTACTGGAAAGAGAGAGCAGTAATCTTTCCTCATTTGTATGTCCTAGCTAAAAAATATCTTTGTATGCCAGCAACAAGTGTCCCTTGTGAGAGAATTTTTTCAAAGGCTGGAGAAATCATCTGTAAAAAAAGAAGTAGGCTGAGTCCTTCAACAGCAGAGAAATTAATATTTTTGAATAAAAATCTATAAGGGAGACATTGTGGCTTGATTTATTTTTATTAATATTCATTTTTCATGACCAAAATCACATTATGCAATGTGAAGAGACTACAGGTTACAAGCTTCATATATTACAAAAAAACAATTATAAAAAAAAAAAAAAAAATTATTAGCTCTTTGTAAAGGTTGTTTCAGATCAACACCTGCAAGTGACCACTAGGTGTCACCGTGGAGACGGGTTTCGGGTTGATTCGAAGCCTCGAAACAAAATGGCACATTTGCTTCGACTGGTTCATTGCTTCACGAAGCCTCGATCTGCCCATCACTACAATCTTCTCCCTCGCCCATCTGCTCACTTTTAGCCAGTCCTTCACTCTCCGTACCTCGCCGTTTTCTTCTTTTTTTTTTTTCTTTCTTCCTTCAACTGCTCCTTTTATATCCTCTCCAAACATACACTCCCGTTCGTCACCGTAATCAACTCATTTCATTCAGCTGTAAGTAATTTCTCTGTGTTTTCCCGTAAGGTCGGCCATGACGGTAAACCGGAACCGGCCTGGTGTTACGCCGGAAGTGCTCCCCCCGGGAGAACTATGCACCGAATTTTAGTTCCGGCTTAGTCACCCGGTGACAAAATCATATTATTTTTTGTTTTTTGCTGCTGTGTTTAGAGAGTCGGGCTTGTAACCCAAGAGTTGCCGGTTCGAGTATCATGGCCGGCGTGTTGCGACTGTGGTGCCCTTGAGGAAAGCACCTTACCCTAATTGCTCCCCACACTGCTCCGGGGAACACTCACTGGGATGGGTTAAAGAGGTCACATTTTGAGTATGCTTTCACTTATTGGTATCCTCATCCAAACGCACACTCCTGTCCAACCCACTTGTTACACCACTTCTGGAAAACCATTTATTGTTAAGGTAAGCTAATTGTCATGATTTCCATTTCAAAATCCAAAATAACCAGCTTTAGATGCTATTTACACTAAGAAAAATATAGATATATTTTTATTTTCACTATAAGTGACAATATCAGCTTATTTACGTAATGCTATTTACATTAGGTGTAAATAATTTTCATTTAATAAATATAATTATCAAATTTGCAGTAAGTGTACATGCTAATTAGATGCTATCTATATTGGCAGATAGTTGCACCTTAGTATTTTTGTAGATTAACAGGATCCAATAATTATCATAGAGTGCAAATGATTATATTTATTAAAGGGGTGGTTGATTATGATTTCACTTTTCTAGCTTTAGTTTATGTGTAATGTTGTTGTTTGAGCATAAACAACATCTGCAAAGTTACAACGCTCAAAGTTCAAAGCAAAGGGAGATGTTTGCTTTTAAAGAAATCGTTTTTAAGGACTACAACAAACGGCTGGTAGGAACTACAGGACATTCCTCCCGGGTTAGTGACATCACAAACCTGAAAATTTACATAAACTCGCCCCTGGGAACACGCAGTCCATGTTGAGAAGGGGAAGAGCTGTTGTATTCGAGCACATTTGTGAGTCAGCTCAAACTGTAGCATCCGCCTTTTCACATGCAATAGAAAGTCACTCTGTGTGCATCTCACAACAGTTCCTATACGAGTGATTTATAGATTATCCTGACAGAATATGCTATCTCCGGATAGATAACTCCAAATCATCAACATAAATTCATCAACTAAGCATTCAGAAATTTCCTGTTGCATTCTACATGTTGTCACTTCTTCTTGAGTCTGTCCATCTTTGTCTGACTCCGGTTTGAACATAAAAGGCAGAACAACAGTTTCTGACATTTTAGTGTGTTTCTGCATGAGGCAATCGGCACTGCTAACAGCTCTTGAAGCTCCGCCCCCTGTGCCGGGAGCAGCAGCTCATTTGCATTTAAAGGGCCAGACAAAAAACGGTGCGTTTTTGCTAACCCTCAAAAAGTGACAACTTTAACATGCTATATAAAAATATCTGTGGGGTATTTTTAGCTAAAACTTCGCATACACACTCTGGAGACATCAGAGACTTATTTTACATCTTGTGAAAAGGGCATTATACCACCCCTTTAAAATTGTTAAATGGATGTTACATTGTTGTGAGAATAAAAGCCCTTCTACACTGACCCCTAAGCCTACCCAATAAATACTTATTTTTAATATTCACTCTTCTCTTAATAAAGCACTTTATTTCCACTTTCAAAATTTTCATTGCAAATAAATGGGTTTTTTAATCACAAAAAGGCCAAATCTATAAGCCAGTGGTTCTCAAATTTATTTGCACAGAAATTAGGATAAATTAATTTATTTTATAAAATGTCATAAAACTGGGACCATCTGAGGGCTGCCCAGGGAGCCACGGCTATAAGCCATATCTCTACCGCACTATTGGATATATTGCTGTCTGTGATTTTGAGAGCCGGGAGACTGCAACATACACGGAGTTTATAAAGGTGTTGCCTAAATGGGTGAGATAAATAAATGGTGCTCATAAATGGCTGATTAAAAATCATATCCTCTATTGAAATCAGTGGAGGGTTAAACCCGGACACAGTATTCCTTACGTCATGAGTCATGACTTAAGCGCATTGTCGAAAAAAATACCATGGAAGTCAAAGTTTTAGTAAAGGCTTACATGTTTTCATGCTATAATCTTTTTCTAGTGAATTTATTTATTCAAACCAAATGTACAGGAGCATGTTTGTATACTGTTTGACAGAAGTAATGTTACAAAACAAATTAAAAATACTCTTGAAACAATTTTTTGTAAAATGTTATACAATAAATTATGGTAACCAGAGTATTGCTGTAAACAACTTCAGCTTCTGATTATATAGCAAACCTTCAAGATCAAACAATGGAAAAACACTTCCCAGCAAAAGTCATGTTTTAGATCACAAATTTGTTCAATTAAAAAAAAAAATACTAATCACATCACAAGGCAATACAAATAATTTAAGGAACAAAGCGCTGCACTGAAGTACAAAAAGTCGGTCTGTCCTGTTCTTCAGCAAAATGTCAATCTTCTGAAAGACCTGAATCTGTGGGGACACAAACAGTTTAAATTAAAACCCAAACCAAAAGAAGAGCAGAAACAGTAACAAGCCTTAACCAAATACAGTTTTGGCCACAGACGATTACATCACATTTATTGGAGTTAATTATAAAAATTATTGTCATTTGGTGCACTTTATCATCGATGAATGATAAACACAGAAGATGAAGTCTACCACTACTATACAAGACAACAGAGCTTCTATACCTGTTACTCTCCCCAGTCAAATGCAGCAATTTTTGACATCAGACTCAATACTCTGGGGTTGACAGAGTACGCTCTCTTTTTCTCTCTCTTTTCCACCTTGGTACCTTTATGAGGATTAATCCTAAAGATGCACCTTTAAAACACAACACAAACAATATCCTTAAATAATTGTTGTATGCTTCTTAACCAAAGGAATGCAGTCTATGAATTACCTTTGCAAGAATTCTAGTGTGGCTCCCAGTTCTACAGGGTAACTGATGTTCTGCTTACGAGGGACAAAACAGATGGAAACAAGCATACATTGGTTTGCATGAAAAGTGTTATGAAGCAGCTGAAGCAAAGACGAAGGCAGGATCCAAATGCAGCAGTGTTTTAATGAAGACAAGGAAACCAGACTTAGGAACTGGACAGCGTGCATACAGCATTACAACAATACAAAAACTCACAAAGACTGGACTGAGACACAGGGCTTAAATACTGGGGCAAACGATCTAAACAGGATAACAAGGGGGCGTGGTTAACGAGAAACACCTGGGAAGACTAATAGACAGACAGGGAACCACTAAACATGACAAGACAAACCCACACCGTGACATAGCCCCCTCCCCTAGGGGCGGCTCCCGACGCCCCTCAAAACAAAACACTAAAGTTCAGGAGGGTGGTGAAGTGGAGGCGGTCCTGGGGGAGGGATGGAGGGCCAGGCCCATGCAGGGGAACAGAACCTGGAAATAGGCAAGGCGGGCCTGGGCCGTGGAGCGTAGGCGGGCCTGACTGAACAGGTGACCAGGGCGGAGCAGGACCAGGCGGAGGCCAGGGCGGAGCAGGACCAGGCGGAGGCCAGGGCGGAGCAGGACCAGGCGGAGGCCAGGGCGGAGCAGGACCAGGCGGAGGCCAGGGCGGAGCAGGACCAGGCGGAGGCCAGGGCGGAGCAGGACCAGGCGGAGGCCAGGGCGGAGCAGGACCAGGCGGAGGCCAGGGCGGAGCAGGACCAGGCGGAGGCCAGGGCGGAGCAGGACCCCTCGGGAGGCCAGGGCGGCGACGACCCCTCGGGCGGCCAGGGCGGCGACGACCCCTCGGGCGGCCAGGGCGGCGACGACCCCTCGGGCGGCCAGGGCGGCGACGACCCCTCGGGCGGCCAGGGCGGCGACGACCCCTCGGGCGGCCAGGGCGGCGACGACCCCTCGGGCGGCGACGACCCCTCGGGCGGCGACGACCCCTCGGGCGGCCAGGGCGGCGACGACCCCTCGGGCGGCCAGGGCGGCGACGACCCCTCGGGCGGCCAGGGCGGCGACGACCCCTCGGGCGGCCAGGGCGGCGACGACCCCGGCTCAGGAACAGCAGACACCGGCTCAGGAACAGCAGACACCGGCTCAGGAACAGCAGACACCGGCTCAGGAACAGCAGACACCGGCTCAGGAACAGACAACACACACACTGGCTCGGGAACAGACAACTCACACACTGGCTCGGGAGCTGACAACACAAACACTGGCTCGGGCTCAGGAACAGACAACCCACACAATGGCTTGGGAGAAGACAACACACACACGGGCTCGGGAACAGACAACACACACACTGGTTCGGGCTCAGGAACAGACAACACACACACTGGCTTGAGAACAGACACAAGAACAGTAACGGCCACAAGGCCAGACATAAACACAGGAACAGATGCTGGCACTGGCTCAGGAACAGACACTAGAACAGTAACGGCCACAAGGACAGACATAAACACAGGAACAGACTCTGGCTCGGGCTCAGGAACAGACTCTGGCTCGGCAGACGTGACGTGAACAGTCTCTGGCTCGGCAGACGTGACGTGAACAGTCTCTGGCTCGGCAGACGTGACGTGAACAGTCTCTGGCTCGGCAGACGTGACGTGAACAGTCTCTGGCTCGGCAGACGTGACGTGAACAGTCTCTGGCTCGGCAGACGTGACGTGAACAGTCTCTGGCTCGGCAGACGTGACGTGAACAGTCTCTGGCTCGGCAGACGTGAGACCAGCGGCGAGGACTCTGGGCTGACAGGAAGTACAGGGAGGACTTCCAGGTATTGCGGGACGCGGGAAGTCCTCTTCCTCCTCCTCCGTCTCCGAGAGGGTGCTGGACTGGACGGGAACAGCGGCAAAGGAAACTCTGGGCTGGACGGGACCAGCGGCGAAGGAAGCTCTGGATTGGCCGGGACCAGCGGCAAAGGAAGCTCTGGGCTGGACGGAACCAGCGGGGAAGAGGGCTCCAGCTCTGGCTCGGCAGGTGCGAAGTGAAGCTCTGGCTGGACGTGGCTGACGTGAAGCTCTGGCTGGACGTGGCTGACGTGAAGCTCTAGGCTGGATGGGACCAGCGGCGAATGGTGCCCTGGGCTGGACATCACCAACCCAGGGTCGAAGAATGGCCAGCGTGGAGAGTGGTGTCGGGGCTCCTCTCGACCACCTCCTCTACTGAGGCCTCCACGTGTCCCACGAAACTTGACCAACCGGGTCCCCACAAAAGAGTGGCCTCTCCTCCGCTCGGTGGCTGGAGAAGAGACACTGGCGAACATGCTGCTGGATTCAGTGTTGGTGAGTTTTTCTGTTATGAAGCAGCTGAAGCAAAGACGAAGGCAGGATCCAAATGCAGCAGTGTTTTAATGAAGACAAGGAAACCAGACTTAGGAACAGGACAGCGTGCATACAGCATTACAACAATACAAAAACTCACAAAGACTGGACTGAGACACAGGGCTTAAATACTGGGGCAAACTATTTAAACAGGATAACAAGGGGGCGTGGTTAACGGGAAACACCTGGGAAGACTAATAGGCAGACAGGGAACCACTAAACATGACAAGACAAACCCACACCGTGACAAAAAGGAGATATTGCATTATTTATCAGAATATGCTATTATGATAAAGTATGTAGCAGATAGAGTTGGAAAAGTGTAGAACAGAGAAAACAGTGATAAGGAAGATGATTTATTGGGCAACCTTGAAAAAAATGAGTTTTCAGATGTTTTTTGAACGACCGGATGTTGTCGTTCGCACGAAGATTCGGGGGCAGCTTATTCCAGAGCGTAGAGCCAGCAACATTAAAAGCCCTTCCGCCCACCGTGGAGAGTCTGACCCGGGGTAACACGAGAGGGTTTTCTGTGCTTCATCTGAGGGCCCGAGTTGGAACATATGGCTGTACCAAGTCAACAAGGTATTTGGGTGCCGGGCCATGTAGGGCTTTAAATATTAGGATTAACAGTTTGAATTGGATGCGGTGTATGACAGGAAGCCAGTGCAGTTGGTGAAGCATAGGAGTGATGTGAGCAGATTTTTTATTATACGTGAGGGTGCGTGCAGCAGAGTTTTGAACCATTTGGAGGCGGTGTATTGCTTTGGTGGGTAGTCCGCTATATAATGAATTACAGAAGTCCAATCTGGAAGTGATAAAAGCATGAATAACAGTTTCCGCATCTGTAAAGGTAAGAGAGGGGCGAATACGAGCAATATTCCGCAGGTGGAAGAAGCATGATTTGACAGTCTGACTAATGTGTGAGTGAAAGCAGAGCGTGGGGTCGAACAAAACTCCCAGATTCCGTACAGTTTTTGAAGGCCTAATCTCAACACCATCAATGTCAATAAAAATGTCATGGCTGGGTGAGTTTTGTGATCTAGGGTTAATTAACAGGATTTCTGTTTTACCAGCATTAAGCTGCAAAAAGTTAGAGGACATCCATGTTTTAAGGTCGTGAAGGCAGGAGATAACTGAAGGGAGTGGAAAAGATGAGTTCGGGTCAATCGTGAAGTAAATTTGAATATCATCAGCGTAGCTATGAAAATTGAGGCCATGCTGTCTGATGATCTGTCCTAACGGTAGTAAGTATATTAGAAATAGAAGCGGGCCAAGTACAGAGCCTTGGGGCACACCATGGGAAACACAAACTGACCGTGAGCGATTTTTGCCCATCTTAACAAATTGTTGTCTATCGCATAGATATGAGGTCAACCACTGAAGTGCTGCACCCGTGATGCCTATTTCAGACAGTCGTGAGATAAGTGTAGAGTGGCACACAGTGTCAAATGCTGCACTGAGGTCAAGGAGAACCAGGATACTATGTGCACCCAAATCAGAAGCCAGAAGGAGATCGTTTAATACCTTTAGGAGTGCTGTTTCTGTACTGTGATGTGTACGGAAACCGGATTGAAGGGGTTCAAAGAGATTATGTCTCTCTAAGTGTGATTGCAGCTGCGCCACAACTACCTTCTGTACACACTCGCTGTCAGTGGGTTCTCTCCTTTGAACATACAAAATCAGTAAGACATAATATTTTACAGAATGTGAGTTCTGGTCCCCTGAAACCAGGAATTATTGTGTTGCAAGATCATAGTAAATAATACCCACCACACACTACTATACATGGTGTGGCTGGAAGCTGTTCTGAGCATTTATCACTTGGAACAGAGGTGTCTTCTACCATCACAAGAAAGTGGTCTAGGTCATTTTTGAAATGGGTTAGCAGCAACATCACTGCCCCACAAACATGATCCCCTCCAGCTCTATACTTTGTGAGGATTCTCCCTGCTCTGCTTGCTCTTTCTGTGCACTGAAATTGAAAGTAGTCCAATATTCTTCTGAACTTACTGGAAGCAGATTCTTCAAAGCTGTTGTTTGTCAATGCCAGTGAGCTCTTTAAAGTGTGCTTTCATTCCTGCTGGCTGAAAAAGATATGGCCACTCATCAAGTAAATCTTTGGTTTCCTTTCCAGATTGGATGTTGTTTCTTTGTGAGGTGTAATTAGAACTCATTAAGTCAGATTGTCTTTACATCACTTTCATTATTTTGAAACATTACTAGCAACTTCTCTTTCTTTTCCTGCTGCAATTCGGATGTTTCTCCAACTAGCAGTTGTGGATCAGAATTTATACAACCATATAGCAATTTTCGTTTCTTTGTTGATACTTCTAGAGTACCACAAAGTGGTGTACTAATAGCTTTTGCCCTTTTAAAATTGTAAATTCTACACACCAGTTGTTTGAGGAGATAATCACATCCACTTCCTGCAAGCTGGGAATTAATCTCATCTCTGAAAGGCTTTGGGTATGCAATCACCATTTGTCGGGCTATTTCTGATACATGTTTTTTTGCTGGACATTTGCTGACTTCCAGGATCTCAGAAGCAACAATGCGGACCAACTGTCTTCTCTCAGAGCAACTTGGCCTTTCACCATTTAGCAACTTTTCCATAAAACTTGCTGGCATTTTTTGCCATGGAACATCAAAACTATAATGCCAGTCATGGTCATAAAACGAAGTTTCACAGCTACTGTCACCTAGAAGATAGACCAATGTCCAGGTTACATGATGAACACTTTTCGTGCAGCTGTTATTTTTTGGCAAAATTGCCTATTCCCAAGCTGCAGATTTATTGAAGTTTAATAACGGCAGTTACAAACAGAGATGACATGGGGCTTTGTGGGTTGTTCATGTGCTACTATAGAGTACGCATTTAAAGTGGTGCACAGACTTGTTTTATGTCCGCAGTGCATTATTGTCAGAGGGGAGACTGTTGTGCATTTTTCACAGGGACCGCAGGACCACAGTGCAACAAATCACTAGCATGAAATGGGCACATTTAACGTGTTGCTGACTGCACTGTGGCCCTGTAGTTGCTCTGAACAATGCACAACAGTCTTCACTCTCCGCTGGCATAAGATGCAGACTCAACTGGAGACGTTTTGGCCATTCATGCACCAGGTAATCACCACAGTGGCACATGTATGGATCACAATGTATGCAATTTCCAAAATCAATGTTTTGAGGCCCCGTGCCATCACAGTTTGATTTGTACCATCAAACTACACAAGTCAAGATTTTAAGGGGATCAAAACCTTTCATAATAGTTGTCTTAAAACCAATACCCAAAACTCTTCAAATGTTGACTAGTGTACAATAAATCTGCAGACTTGTATACATATACACATATACATATACAAACCCGATTCCAAAAAAGTTGGGACACTGTAGAAATTGTGAGTAAAAAAGGAATGGAATCATTTACAAATCTCATAAACTTACATTTTATTCACAATAGAATATAGATAACATATCAAATGTTGAAAGTGAGACATTTTGAAATGTCATGCCAAATATTAGCTCATTTTGGATTTCATGAGAGATACACATTCCAAAAAAGTTGTGACAGGTAGCAATAAGAGGCCGGAAAAGTTCAATTTAAGTTTATGAGATTTGTAAATTATTCCATTCCTTTTTTACTCACAATTTCTACAGTGTCCCAACTTTTTTGGAATCTGGTTTGTACATATACATAAATCGTTCTGTGAACTGCATGTGTGGCACAATTTGTTTGCCAGGCGTGCTAAAGGCTGTGCATGCTCACATTGCAAATTCTCTGTATATGAATTACAAGAATTGACAACACATGTTTTGCTTTCAAACTACATGTTTTGCTTTCAAAATGTTTGTGGACTGTTTAATGTTGTATCAGCGTTTTACTCACGTCTTCCACTTGAAGAGCTGGATGGTGAAATTGAGCATCCAGGAGCAGGTGAACCTGATGCATCAGAAGTGTATTCAGCAGACAAATCATTGGCAGTGTTTTGCAGAGTGGAAGCTATATCTATATGGTATAAAAAAAAACTGCATTAAAAACCATACTGCAGAAACAAGAAACACATTGACATACTGTAATACAAGTAAAGAGTACAGCTAACAAAGTACAGAATGAAAGAGACTGGAGTGTTTTGTTCACATGTACACAAGTCAACATTTAAAGTGGATCAAACCTTTCATAATAGTTGTCTTCAAACCAATACCTGTTCTTGTGAACTTAATGACCTTTTTGATCCACTTCAAATGTTGACTAGTGTATATGTAAAAACAACCATTGATTTGAAAACTTACTTGGGATTTGGGCTATTAGTTTTCTTGCTTCAATCGGTCTCAGAAAGCCGCCTAGATCACCTTCTTTCAAAAACTGTAGGTCATCCACACCTAGGCTGTTCAAACCCTCTATGGCTAGCTTTGAAGTTATGGGTTTGGGAACACATTCTCAATAAAAATCAACAATGCATCCATTTCTGTTGGGAGAGGACAGTTTATCCTTTTTACAGATGAACAACGCTGTGCTTCAGAGTAATGACCTTCAGTCCCATAAAACTCTACTCATTTAAGGGATAATAATCCAGACATTCCTCGGCATTTACACAAATTAATTCCTTTGTCACAGACAAAATCTCATAAAGTCCATAATCATGCAAATACACTGAGGGGCGGGGAGTCACAAGGAAAGTCACATCATCATCTTTCACAAAAATCAGCTCAATCTGTCCAAACTGTAAAATAGAATCCTCCTCTTCACATTTAAGGCAAATTAAGTTTCCTTTCCTGTACAGGGTACTGTATTCTACCCGTGTTGAAACAAAGTCTGGTTCATTAAGCAAGCTTGTCTCAACAGCTTTGCACACAGCATCACTGTACAAATGAGGAGAGTATGTGGCCAAGTCAACACTTTTAAGCTTTGGTGAAAAAAATGACCGTGAGTGAAGATATGCTTGAAGAAATTGATGGTTGTGAGAATGTCTTGCACACATTTTTGAAGTTCTGTGTTCTTCTCACACTTCTTTTGAAGTAGGAATGTTTGCTTTCAAATCTCAATGACCATAAACAAATTAAAGGTCCAAGACTTAAAATGAGTGACGTATAGTGAAGCATGTAATGATGTTTTGGTTTCGAATTTTCACCAGGAAACAGCTCCTTTCTTGTTTCCAGATATTCTGGTATTAAGACATTGAGATATGCAATCTGTGGAGTGGTAATCTTGGGAGCACACACTAACTCAACCAGTTCTTTCAACTTAACAGTCAGCTGCCATACAGGGTCTTGTGACTCTACTCTGTCTCCAATTATGACAGGAAGAAATCTGAGGAGACACCAGTTCTCAGCTCCTTGACCACCTAACTTTCTGCCTTTTTTACATATCTGGGAGGGGGTAGAACCAGCATCCGAATCCAGATATTTGAATTGTGCAAGTCTCCTGTTCAGCTGTGTATATGAAAACCACTTCCTTTTTACAAAGTATTCCAAGAAAATGGCCAGATCAATAGCTACAATGGCTTCAAACAAGTCATGGCCAAGGCATGGGGAAAGGCCAGGCTGAGCAACATGAAAACATTTGAGAGAGTTGAAAATGGAGTCAAACTTCAACCCATTTACAACATTTTCTTCAGTCGTCCTTAGAGTTTCCACTGCTGCCTTATAGGACTCAACTGTGCAATTGGGAAAGTCTACACACACATTCTGAAGTTCAATGCGAGATACCAAGCAATACCTAGAGCAATGCTTGGCAGTACTGAAGTTCTGTGAGTAACCACCGATGCAGTGGGACCCCAAATTATCACCGATAATAGCCACTATTGTTGCACGTACTATGTCACCTGAAGATGTCACAAATCCATGCTCTTTGACATCTGCCAACAACTTAGTTAAAGCCAAAATAGTTAAAGTCTCTCTCATAACACAAAAAGTGATAACTGAACGTTATCAATGCATGATCTGTAAAATGGCTCAAAGTTGCCAAGTGCAAAATACACTCCAATCATTTTGTGTCTTTTTTTAGCTGACCCAAGGGGATTCACAATCTCAAAGGCATCCTGGTACAATATAAGTTGGATTGTAATCTCAGGCTGCTTAAAGAAGTCATTGGATTTGAATACAGAGCCATCACAGATGTCAGAGAACACAGAAGAGTGTACATGCTGATGTTTGGCACACTGCTCCCACACCACTGGGTCATTTAACGTGTTTTTTAAAGTGTTCTTCAATGGAATATACTGTGCATAACGTTGGTTTCGGTTCTCATCACGACCGAGACACATACTTTGTGGATGCACGTACGAAATTTTTTTTCTGATAAAACTGTCTTCTTTGGTATTCTGTGGAAAGTAATGAATTACAAGCTGAATGTAAATCTTGGCCTTGCAAAGTCTGCACCACAGATTCAATATCACATTGTGAAAGGGCCGTTTTTGACTTGAGTATTTCCCTGAACATCTTCTGTGTGTACTGATGACAGATATAATTTAAACCACTGAATTCCTCCACAATCATCTGAATGGTTGACGATGGCACCAGGTATTTGGCTTGTAGCTGCATAAAAAACAGGCAGAGATTTTTCATGTAATGACTTTGCGTTACATTTCGTCAGTGAGTCTGTGAATTCACTTTCATCAACCTCATCCTCAGTAACATCAAATGCTGAAGAAGGTTGCTCAGATAAAGTATCCATTATCCGTAATTGTGCAAATGTAGAAGTCCTGTGCTTTCGTGAAACATGGGCAGTGAAACTTGATCTTAAACTGAAATTGTCACATTTTTCAAAAGGACAACACACCACCTCTCCCTTGGCTAAATGTGACCTGAGATGAGAAAGGACATTGTTCATGTCTGTAAATTGTTGTTGACAGTCTATTGTTACAAACAAACGTGCCCGTTGAATCATCAAAACGAGTATGTGGTATTTTGTGATGGCGATAAACATGAGCTTTGAGAGCATTGTATTTTAAGAATTTACATTTGCATTCTGGGAAGCAACATGGAAATTGAGCATTTGCTTCATGTCTGTGTAAGATTTTATGATCAACATATCCCTTAACTGTCTTCAGAGAACAATCACAAAATTTGCACAAATACATCATCATCCATATGGTTAAAGGTAACACCTCATAAGATGAAATCCGTTGTCCATGCATATGGGTGTTTTTAAATGATTGTGAAAGCAACGTTCTAAAACAACAACAACACAATTCTGAAACCTATTTAGTACTTTTTTTAATGCAACTTGCATCAAACATTAAGAATAATTAAAAATGTTTGTGATTAGCCATTGAAATTGTATTCACCTGTTGCCAATTAACTTTTAAATTATGTTGGATGATAAGTCAACCGAATTTTTTTAAGCAGTTACCATTCACCACCCGACATCGAGGTCCATGATTGTTTTGTTGTCATTCTGTTATATATTGCATTCATACAGCAGAATATGTTGCCTAAACGGTCACGTTTACACACAAAGCTGCTGCCTATTTAACAAAGTCACAAACGATTTTTGAAAACAAACTGACGCCTGTAATTCAGTATTCCAGCGAACCCAACTCCGCTCCGTGTTTTAGCTTATTTGACATGTCAATGAGCACGTTTCCCGACCAAAACAAAAGCACGGATTTTTTCCTTGAGGCATTTTTACGCTGTTTTGGGGCCATGATGTGCCACCTGCAGTTAACAGGCTGCTGCTTTGTCTCTTGGCTGATGCCGTTGGGCCGAGGGCAATGATTGAGAAGCAGTTTGACCAATGGTCTGCGTGAAGGCGGGACTTAACAAGAAAGGTCAAAACAGTGCAGAAACGCACACCAAAAATGTCTACCATAGAAAGCAAAAGGGGAAATTTCCTGCGACATTGTGAGGTAATCATACTGGGTAAATATGCTGGCATGTAATATTAAATATAAAATTGTAATCAACAAGTGTTACAGTATTTATGTTGTTTCTGCTGTTGCAGTGCACCCTTGGCCTTGTCAGTGGGTGAGGTCACATCACTAAACTGTCTGAAGAAGTAAGGTGTTGTGGACCATCATAAAATTTGTAAGTGTATTACATATTTAATGAACAAATATTTCTTTTAAGTAAAAAACAATATTTTTTTTAATGTAAGAAACGCAAGAACATCTAAAAAGAGTAACATGATCAGACATGATAATGAATATAGATATGTGATGTATGATATCTAACCATTTTCTCTCTTATTTTTTAAAGGTATCAACATTGAGATTGAATTGGAGACTATTGTTCTGTTCGAAGTGTAGTTTGTGGAAGATGCAATGATGAAATTAATTTGAATTGTCAATGTATTTTAGGCATATAAGCAATGTTCAGATGATGGTACTGTAGCACTGTTTTAAGTTTTTAATATTGTTGTTATTTACAATGGAAACTACTGTAACAGAAGAAAATAAAGAGGGAAAAATACAAATGATTTTCTCTAATGACTTTTTGTGACATATAACATACATTTCATGAACTACATATAAAATTATCTGTAAACCATAATCAAAATCAAAATGCTGTACATGCCTTTCAGAATTATGGTCATCACAGTTTTTTCAAATAACGGTCAAGTCAAGTCAAGTCAAGTGTATTTATATAGCGCTTTTCACAATATAAATTGCATCAAAGCAGCTTCACAATATCAATCAAATAACATAACAATGTTTGTTTCTTAGTGAAAAAACATCAACGTTTGGTAGGGCTGATCAATGGTATTAATGCTTGGTTAATTATTTTGAATATCCCCAACTGAACAAGCCAAAGGCAACAGTGGCAAGGAACCGAAAAACTCCATCAAGTGACCTACTGGTGTCCTAAAACTCCATCAGGTGACCTAATGGAGAAAAAAAAACCTTGGGAGAACCCAGGCTCAATCGGGGGCCAGTTCTCCTCTGGCGTTTATGAACTAGAGGCCGGATTTACAGTAACTGTAATTTGATACAGAATTTTGTTTTATTTTATCACTTCGGGGTGGGTACGCGAACCGGAATCACAACATTTTATCTGTAGAGTGGGAAAGGGATCCTCCGTAGGGAGAGGCTAGTTGGCACTTCAGCACTGCGTTGTCATCCAGGCAAAGCTCCTAGTCAGATCTGGATACGGCCTGGATCCGGTCGGCTGCGGGAAAACCTCGGGATAAACAAAGACACTAAAATTAGCGTAGATGCCATTCTTCTTATGATGATGTAACGAGTACATCAGGATTTAAGGGAAGTGTTCCCAGTTCCGGCTGACCTAATCTATGCAGCCTAACATTGAGTTATAGAAGTCTATAATATATTATGTGTATGCTAGGTCAAAGAGATGTGTTTTTAGTCTAGCTTTGAACTGACAGAGTGTGTCTGCTTCCCGGACAATGGTAGGAAGACTGTTCCAAAGTTTTGGTGCTAAATAGGAAAAGGATCTACCGCCCGCAGTCGATTTTGATATTCTAGGTATTATCAACTGGCCCGAATTTTGAGATCGCAATAGACGTGAAGGACTATAATGCGTTAAGAGCTCGCTCAAGTACTGCGGAGCTAAACCATTTAGTGCTTTGTAAGTAATCAACAATATTTTAAAATTTATACGATGTTTAATAGGCAGCCAATGCAGTGTTGACAGAACCGGGCTAATATGGTCATATTTCCTGGTTCTAGTAAGAACTCGAGCGGCTGCGTTTTGGACCAGCTGTAGTTTATTTATTAAGCGTGCAGGGCAACCACCCAGTAGAGCATTACAATAATCTAGTCTTGTTGTCATGAAAGCATGAACTAATTGTTCCGCATTTGTTAATGAGAGCATATGTCGTAATTTAGATATATTTTTAAGATGGAAAAATGCGGTTTTACAGATACTAGACACATGACTTTCAAATGAAAGATTGCTATCAAAGAGCACACCCAGGTTCCTAACCGACGACGAAGACTTAACAGAGCAGCCATCAAGTGTTAGACAGTATTCTAGGTTATTACGTGTGGAAGTTTTTTGTCCAATAATTAGAATCTCTGTTTTTTCAGAGTTTAGTAGTAGGAAATTACTAGTCATCCAATTTTTTATATCAGCTATGCATTCCGTTAATTTTGTGAATTGGTAAGTTTCGTTAGGTTTTGAAGAAATATACAGCTGAGTATCATCGGCATAACAATGAAAGCTAATTCCATGTTTCCTAATGATATGTCCTAATGGTAGCATGTACAGAGTGAACAGCAGCGGTCCTAGTACTGAGCCTTGTGGTACGCCATACTGAACTTGTGATCGATAAGACATCTCTTCATTTACTGCTACAAACTGATAACGGTCAGATAAGTATGATTTAAACCATGCTAGTGCAATTCCACTAATGCCAACATAGTTTTCCAGTCTATTTAAAAGAATGTTGTGGTCAATTGTGTCAAATGCAGCACTAAGATCAAGTAACACTAATAGAGAGATACAACCACGATCGGATGATAAAAGTAAATCATTTGTAACTCTAATGAGAGCTGTCTCAGTACTATGGTGCGGTCTAAATCCTGACTGAAAATCCTCGCAGATATCATTTCTTTCAAGAAAGGAACACAGTTGTGAGGATACTGCTTTTTCTAATATCTTTGACAGAAAAGGCAGATTTGAGATCGGCCTGTAATTGACTAATTCTGAAGGATCAAGTTGTGGTTTTTTAACAAGCGGTTTTATCATAGCCAGCTTAAAGGTTTTTGGTACGTATCCTAGAGACAAAGACGAATTAATGATATTAAGAAGAGGATCTATGATCTCTGAAAGCATCTCTTTCAGTAGCTTAGTCGGTATAGGGTCTAACATACAAGTTGTCGATTTAGATGAATTAACGAGTTTGCAGAATTCTTCCTCTCCTATAGCAACAAATGAAAACAATTTTTCCTCAGGGAGACTACAATGCACTCCCTGATGCGATACTGTAGTAGACGGTTGCATAGTTATAATTTTGTCCCTCATATTATCAATCTTATAAGTGAAGAAGTTCATAAATTCATTACTGCTGTGTTGCTTGGAAACTTCTGTGCTTAAAGCTTTCTTTTTCGTTAGTTTAGCCACTGTTTCAAATAAATACCTAGGATTATGTTTATTTTCTTCTAATAGGGTTGAAAAATAAGCAGATCTAGCAGCTTTTAAAGCCTCTCTGTAAGCAATCGAGCTCTCTTTCCATGAAATCCGAAATACCTCTAGTTTTGTTTTCTTCCAGTTGCGCTCCATTTTTCTGGCTGCTCTCTTAAGGGCCTGAGTGTGCTCGTTGTACCACGGCGTTGGACTATTTTCTTTAATCTTCTTTAAGCGCAACGGAGCAACTGCGTCTAAAGTGCTGGAAAAGAGAGAGTTAAAAGTTTCTGTTGCAATATCGAGTTCTTCTAAGCTATCCGGGATGCTGAGATGATGAAACTTATTAGGAAGATTATTGCTAAAGCAATCTTTAGTCGCAGAAGTTATAGGTCTAACATATTTATAACACGGAGTCGGCTTTGCAGCCTTGGCTAAATGTAATTTACATGAGACTAGATAATGGTCTGAGATGTCATCGCTCTGCTGCAGAATTTCAACGGCATCAACATCTATTCCATGTGATAATATTAGATCTAGAGTATGATTACGACAATGAGTGGGTCCTGACACGTGTTTTCTAACTCCAATTGAGTTTACAATGTCTTTGAGTGCCAATCCCAATGCATCTTTTTCATTATCTACATGTATATTAAAATCACCAACAATTAGTACTTTATCGTTAGCCAATACTAATTCTGATAGAAAGTCCGCAAATTCTTTGATAAAATCTTTATGGTGCCCTGGTGGCCTGTATACAGTAGCCAGCAGAAATCTCAAACGTGATTTATCGTTTACACTATATATTTTTTCATTAAGCACCAACACTTCAAAAGAAGTATATTTAAAAATAGATTTCTTAGTGGTTTTGAAAATATTACTACAAATTACAGCAACACCTCCCCCTTTGCGTTTTAGACGAGGTTCATGTTTATAACAGTAATCTTGTGGGGTTGACTCATTTAAAGTAATGTAATCGTTTGGTTTTAGCCAGGTTTCTGTCAAACACAGCACATCTAGATTATAATCTGAAATCATATCATTAACTATGAGCGATTTTGAAGTAAGGGATCGAATATTCAGCAACCCAAGCTTTATCATTTGTTCATCTGTATTATATCTGTTTTTTATTTGTTGAACATCAATTAAATTTTTTTCCTGACGTTTTTTGGATCTCCAAATTCGGGGAACTGACACAGTCTCTATATGATGATATCTAGGTGAAAGAGGCTCTATGTGATGAGATTTATCTGACCTTGGTGACGCGAGGCCGCTAGCAGACGGTCGGTTTAGCCAGTCTGTCTGCTTCCTGACCTGGGCCCCAGATTGTCATGTTTTAGCTCTAAGACTATGTGCCATATTACTAGAGAGAAGAGCGGCACCATCCCAGGAGGGATGAACACCATCTCTTTTCAACAGGTCAGGCTTGCCCCAAAAACTTTTCCAATTGTCTATGAATTCTATATTATTCAACGGACACCACTTAGACAACCAACCACTGAGTGAGGCCAATCTGCTAACTATCTCATCACTCCTGCGAACAGGAAGGGGGCCAGAGAAAATTACAGTGCCTGGCATCGTACTTGCGAGTTCACACACCTCTTTAATATTAATTTTGGTGATCTCCGACTGGCGGAGTCGAACATCATTAGTGCCGACATGAATAATGATCTTAGAGAATTTACGCTTAGCATTAGCCAGCACTTTTAAATTTGCTTTGATGTCAGGCGCTCTGGCTCCCGGCAAACATGTGACTATGGTGGCTGGTGTCTCTATTTTCACGTTCCGTGTGATCGAATCACCAATTACCAGGGCACAATCAACAGAATTCTCAGTGGGTGTTTCACTGAGTGGGGCAAATCGATTTGTTATGGTAATCGGAATGGAAGAGTGGTTTTTTAATCCGCGACTAGAGCGATCTCTCACAGTCACCCATCTGCCCTGCTGCGTGGGCTCTACTTCAGCCGGAACCGAATCATGTACAGAGTTCACTATGCTAGGCGCATCCAAAAAAGTATCTAAAGCTCTAGTACTATCCTCAATTAAAGTTTGGATGCGTGTCTCTAGCTCTGAAATCTTCTCCGTCAGCCTGACTGTCTCCTTGCATTTATCACAAATAAATCCTATATTGCCATGTGACACAGGTGACAATAACAGGACAAGACAATACTCACCGTTTGTGTTGACTGATTCTTACTTACCTGGGCTTTTATGAACTCAAAGGCGCGGGCGCGCGAGAGAAAATAAATAATAAATAAATGAGCGCGGGTGGCACGTAAACACTAGCGTGCGGTGCAAACAATAACGGAAGCTAGCGATGTAAGGTTAATCTGAGATGGTGGGTAAACTATATTTAGTAATATAAACTAGAAATGGTAGTAAATGATGGTTCAAAACAGAAAGAAATACGAAGCTAATACGAGGCGTAGAGCTTACAGCCTCGACGCAAACAAACTCACAGCAGGCAGGGAGGCAGACAGGAGCAATCGATCAGTGAACAGCAGAGCCCAGTGAACAGCAGATCAGAGATCAGAACAGGGGTTAAGGGTCAAGCAGTTGACCCCGTCTATCCGATCAATGAAATGTTTTGACCATCTGGCCTCTATTGATAAGGGTTGTGGTGTTGAGCTATCTGATCAATCAAGTGTTTTGACATAAGCATTGTGCGTTTTTATGGTAGAAAGTTTGAAGCGGTTGTTATAGAACATATATCACCAGCATTCCAGAGGCCATTGTGGTTTCCTGTGTAATGTGAGACGAAAAAAGTCAGTGTCACAGGCTGTCCCTCACCTCCCTCTGCATGTGTGTCACAGACGCTCCCCCTACCTCTGAAAGTGTGTCACGGGGGTTCTTGCCTACCCCTCCATGTCTGCTCTGATATCTGAAACAATGTTACATAAACAGGGTCTATCGTTTAAAATATTATTCAAATGAAAGTAGAGTTGAAAAACATACTGATCTTTATAAATGTATAAATGAAATGTTTATAAAATAATTTAACTACAGTTGAAAACGTATAGTTAAAATGGTGTAAATGAAATGGTTGTAAAATATTTGAACTAAGGTTGATCGTTTAAAATATTATTCAAATGAAACTAGAGTTGAAAAACATACTGATCTTTATAAATGTATAAACGAAATGATTATAAAACAATTTAAGTTGAAAGCGTAGTGTTAAAATTGTATAAATGAAATGTTTATAAAATAATTTAACTATAGTTGAAAACATATAGTTAAAATGGTGTAAATGAAATGGTTATAAAATAATTTAACTAAAGTTGAAAACATACAGTTAAAAGAGTATAAATGAATTGGTTATAAAATAATTTAACTGTATGGTTGAAACATGCAGTTAAAAGTTGTAAAATAAAAAACAGTGTTTCTCACGAATGAGTTTACAATGTCTATAATAGTAAACAGTCGTGACTACAGTGTCTATAAAAGTAAAAGCACCGTGTCTCTATGTATGCCTATCAGTGTGTGTGTGTGTGTGTGTGTGTGTGTGTGTGTGTGTGTGTGTGTGTGTGTGTGTGTGTGTGTGTGTGTGTGTGTCAGGGTGTCAAAGCAGTAAACAATCTATCTCTGATACACGAGGTTTTATGACCAATGGTTTAAAAACACTGATCCGATACATTTTGTAGACCGTTTGAATTAAATTAAAAAGCACTTATACATATACATATATTATACTCATATAGATCCTCATTGTAATTTATTTATCCAATTTCAAAGACTTTTTCAGTATGCGCTCATTAAAAACCTCTCAAACATTTTTAAGTTTTACTATTGTAAATCAGAAGCACCTGTCATTTTGACTACCCTTATTTATTGTATCTTAAAGAGGTCATCTCTTTTGGGGTTGAATATTGAGAAAATTGTAATGATCTTTTGAAATAATAGTTCAATGTTTTTAATGGATAAGCTGCAAACACATTTCATTTTGTAAGTGTAAGTTCTAGATGTGTGTTGCACCTTCCACTCTGCATATCAGAGGGGATGATAATCAATAACTGGTATTTTGGTCAGTTTCTCACACAAAGCTTCTGTATGGTTTTGAAGATTTTGATATCATGATACTTTTCATATGATAGACTACTTTTATGGGGCTTTTTTTATTGTGGAGCTTGACAGGTCTCGTTCCTTTCACTTTCATTATAATGAAAAGAGGTGTGCAGGATATCTTTCAGAAATTCACCTTTTGTGTTTTACTGAAGAAACAAAGTTATACAGGCTTAGAACTAGGTTTTCACAGTACCAACATTACAGTAGTCGGTACCAATATACCAGTCTCAATACCAGTTCTCAGTACCAGTTTTGGTACCATAGCAAAAACGATTTAAACTATTTTGTTTAATAAAAAAAAATATGAATGGCTTGTATAGAAAACGAGCAAAGAATGCTCCTTTTAATAAATATGCATGGGAGCCAGGGTTGCCGGGTTTTTGCTACAAACCTAGCCGAATGGCCAAAGTCAAAGTTTATTCATATAGCACAATTTATTCAGCGACAGATGACCAATGTGCTTTACACTACATCATAAAACATAAAACAAAACAAAGGAAAAGGATAAAAAACATCATATATGAAAGGAATGTGAGTATATATCAGCATTTAATGATCATTAAATTCATTAAGCAAGCCAGCAAAGGTTCAAGTGAATAATTTCCAGAGTCAGGGACATAATTTCCAGAGTCAGGGACATAAATCTAGGTGCCGTCTGCGTAACAGTGGAATAATACATCATGTTTCCTAGAAATGGAGCCCAAAGGGAGCATATATAAAGAAAAAAGGGAAGGGTGGGAGCCCTGAGGGACCCAGAGGACTCAGATGAGCCAAAACTGACAATGAATTTACAATATTTCAAAAAGGAGCTGAACCAGTTTAATACAGCTCCTTTCAACCCCACATCAGGTTCAATTTGAGAAATAAAGATATCATGGTCCACCATGTCGAATGCAGAGCGGAGGTCACCAGCATCAGTTGTCAATGTTAAATAAATATAATTGAGATTTGGTACTGTGGAGTGCTCTAAAGCCAGACTGAAGTCTCAAATAGATATTATTTAGGTTAAGATAAGAGTGAAGTCGACGTAACAACTTTTTCGAGACCTTTGAAGATGAAAGGTAATTTAGAAATGGGCCTATAGTTTTCAATGAAGTTACTACTTTTTATACTCATTTGTATAATTATTGACCAAAAATATGTTCAGCTGTGGCATTTCCAGCAGAGAAGCACTTCCACCTGGAAAGTAATTAGAAATATTAATATTTCCTTTGACTGTTGAATTTAATATGACAGGTGCTGAAACATTGCTTCCATTTTGGGCCGAGATATTGATTTTAGAGACTCCATAAGGCTCCACGGTTTCCACTTTTTCTTCGGATAGAAAGGAAAGACACATAATTAATGATATTTTTTAACCATAGTTTGTACGCAGGGCCTATAACAGAAATCAGCCCTGATCTGACTGGTGTGTTTCATGGGGCTGTGTACATTACCATAATTAGACGTGTCCATCTGCTGTTTTCAGTGCACTCCTCTAATCTGAAATGACCAGCTCAACCTGAGAAAAAAAGGCAAATATTATGTTGGGGTGAAGTTTGGTTAATTGTGACACTTTTTGCCACTGAGCTAACTGGGAAAAAACAATTATGTAATTGTTCACTCATAAGTGACCATTTTTCTTTTTTTTTTTTCCTTTTTTTTTTTTTTACGTAATTAGCAATATACTAGGTAGCCTAGAAATTTCATTGATTTATCTCCAAATAAGTTTACTACCATTTATTGATTAAGTGTGTCAGATACCAATCATAATAATGTATTTATTACTTACCTCCTTCCCAAATGTAGAATTAGAATAAAATTCAGACAGTTATTTTTATGGCAGTAAAACCATGCTAACCTGTCAGTAGCAAGCACTATTATAAACAATGGCTGAAAGAATCTGAAAGCTTCTTAAAAACGATACTATGTTAAAATTTTATTAGGATAACATTATTGTTTATATTTGAACAACTAGTTGCCCATGGTTAAATTAAGGACTAGGCTACATCTTTTGTTACAACAAGAGCGGGTTGGAGTAGCCTATTAAAGAGGACATGTGTTCTTATTAGTATGTTGTCATATTTCTAACAACAGCAAGCATTTGATGAATTGAAGAGATACATTCGACTGCGCAGGCGCACATAAATAATGCGTCACGCTGAACGTCAATTCACGTCACTAGGCTATACTGCGTGGTCATCCTTATGCTTTCATCTATCCATCACTCAATTATAGCAACTAGTTAAGTTCCGGTTTTTCATATGTTGTGCAAATGTATATTATTAGGCTAAATATTATTTTAAATAACTTTTTTATGGTAAAAACCGAATCTCAAGTAGTCTATCACTTACAACTGCCGAAGATATCTAATTACATAGTTACATTTATAGCGCTTTTTACAATTGGCTACAGATTGTTTCAAAGCAGCTTTACAGTGATAACGGGAAATAAGGCAACAACGTTTCTTTTGGCTGTTCAGCAGCTCTAGAAGAAAACTGTCATCCAGCTCGAGTAAGTTTGATTCAATTCCGTTGTAAATCGGAATGTCATCATCCAGCTCAGTTCAGTTATCAGTGTCAGATCAATAATATTGTTGATTATTAAGATATATGTAGATAATCTTCCAAACGTAATAAAATTAGGCTTCGTCTTGTGATTGTAACAATAGTTTAATAGGTCACAGGAAATACTGTGATTCGGTGATCTTATTATTACTTTTTTTTTAATTATTATTATTAAAGTCAAGAAAATGATAAACCCCATAATTACCTGTCGCTTGTACATCGCTGTGTATCCTGCGTGCTTGATCAGATAGTGATGCCTGAGAGGAAAAAAACTTTCACGTTTAATTTGACAATGAGACCAGTCAAAGTGCACTACATACATTTTTTTATCACTGTGAAACCATCCATCCTGTACACTCAACTCTTTAGAATGCAATCTTTTTTCCCCAGAAATGTGTCACTTTGGTTTTCAGTGGCATTGCATGGGCTATAATGTTTACATTATAGGTGCTGATATAATTGATCTTTGTTTTATTTTTTTAAATGTTTCAACAGGGGTTTAGACTTTTTTTTATTATATTCACTGTAGTGGAATGCTACTTTCAAAATATTTACATTAATGTAAATATTTGACATGACAGTATTGCTTTAGTCTCTGATGAGACTTTGACTCACATTGATAAAACATTTGTGCTGAACAGATCAATCCAAAATACATATTTTTTTCCCACTTCTGTAGCCTGTTTTGTCTCACTGTATTCCTAAAATTGGTGAAAAGTTATACAAGACAGAGGAAATTTTTTTTTTTTTAATATGCTTTCTTTATTCACTATTTCTTTTATCAAAAAGAAAGTCTCTGAAATGCAGACTATAGAGTGTGTTTGGTATAGAAACTGTACACAAAAGCAAGGCACTATACTGTACATTTAAATTAATATATTTTCTTTCTCTCGTCCATTACTCCATGCTGTCCGAATACAAACAAACACGACGTCCCTCACACCTCAGGAAGAAGAGACCATCACCACCACAAGCAACAGCCATTCACACGAGAAGAACACACACACAAAATACAGACGCGCCATGTAAACCCCTCTTGAATCAGAAAGAAATATCCTAAGACATATGAGAACATTAAGAGCGATCACAGAGGATTTTCTTTGTTTGCTACAAAGTTTATACAATTTCCAATTTTTCAGCAGACTTATCAAACGTACATGCAACAACAAAAACACATTGCAGATCAGACCGGATGGGAAGGTGAGCGAAGTATTTGATTCCATGAACTTCAAGAGATAAACATACTCACAGACTGCAAATCGTTGTACATGAACGAGGTGAGGACACACTGACACACACAGACATCACTTCCACGGACTTAATAGATACATCAAAAGAGGACGCCACAGCAGGTGCATCTGTAGATCCTAAAGTGACATTTGACCTGACCGTTTACCCTGCTCTCTGAACAAACACCTCCATTAACCGAAAGAGGTCACAATGCAGAGGTGACCGCAGAACCAGTGGTCAGGGTGGAAATGGACAATGATAATTCTGTCACCGTGAGGATTTTCGTCAGGCTTTTAAAAGAGTCCTTTGGCTTTTTTGAGGTTCACTTGCTTCCATCCAGGCAGAAGGTCAAACTCTTCTCTCTTCATGTCTAACATTCTCTGAGAACACAGACAATATTACAATGAGGGAAGGGAGAGGAACAAACTGGCACAAATATAAATACACTTACCATTCAAAATGTGGGGGTGGTAAGATGCTATAGCAAAAACAATAATATTTTGAAATATTACTACAATTTAAAATTCATAGTCATGTCCCAGAGTCATTAATTACTCACCCTCATGAACTCTTTGAAGCATCCGTGGTAGTTGCGTCTGTCAATGGAGGGACAGAAAGCTCTCAGATATCATCAAAAAGATCTTCATTTGTTTTCCGTGTTTGAAACGACATGAGAGTGAGTAATTAAAGACTCTGGGATAGGCATAGGCATTATAGCCTATGCAATGCCACTGAAAACCAAAGTGACACATTTCTGGGGAAAAAAGATTGCATTCTAAAGAGTTGAGTGTACAGGATGGATGGTTTCACAGTGATAAAAAAATGTATGTAGTGCACTTTGACTGGTCTCATTGTCAAATTAAACGTGAAAGTTTTTTTCCTCTCAGGCATCACTATCTGATCAAGAACGCAGGATACACAGCGATGTACAAGCGACAGGTAATTATGGGGTTTATCATTTTCTTGACTTTAATAATAATAATTTAAAAAAAGTAATAATAAGATCACCGAATCACAGTATTTCCTGTGACCTATTAAACTATTGTTACAATCACAAGACGAAGCCTAATTTTATTACGTTTGGAAGATTATCTACATATATCTTAATAATCAACAATATTATTGATCTGACACTGATAACTGAACTGAGCTGGAAGATGACATTCCGATTTACAACGGAATTGAATCAAACTTACTCGAGCTGGATGACAGTTTTCTTCTAGAGCTGCTGAACAGCCAAAAGAAACGTTGTTGCCTTATTTCCCGTTATCACTGTAAAGCTGCTTTGAAACAATCTGTAGCCTATTGTAAAAAGCGCTATAAATGTAACTATGTAATTAGATATCTTCGTCAGTTGTAAGCGATAGACTACTTGAGATTCGTTTTTTACCATAAATAAGTTATTTAAAATAATATTTAGCCTAATAATATACATTTGCACAACATATGAAAAACCGAAACTTAACTAGTTGCTATAATTGAGTGATGGATAGATGAAAGCATAAGGATGACCACGCAGTATAGCCTAGCCTACTTTATGAAGTCATCACGCAAGTAATAAAAAATGGTACTACATTAGATCAAATTTAACAAAAAAGCAAGAAAGACCTATGAAGCTTTTTGTTACTTTAAATTATTGTAATTTTACCCCTACTTTATTTTACATATCCTTATGTATGTTTTCTACTTGTTGTGAGGTGTATGTATGTATGCAAATCTTTGTATATTTTTTGTTGCATTAAAAAAATAAAGGGCGTGACGTGAATTGACGTTCAGCGTGACGCATTATTTATGTGCGCCTGCGCAGTCGAATGTATCTCTTCAATTCATCAAATGCTTGCTGTTGTTAGAAATATGACAACATACTATTAAGAACACATGTCCTCTTTAATAGGCTACTCCAACCCGTTCTTGTTGTAACAAAAGATGTAGCCTAGTCCTTAATTTAACCATGGGCAACTAGTTGTTCAAATATAAACAATAATGTTATCCTAATAAAATTTTAACATAGTATCGTTTTTAAGAAGCTTTCAGATTCTTTCAGCCATTGTTTATAATAGTGCTTGCTACTGACAGGTTAGCATGGTTTTACTGCCATAAAAATAACTGTCTGAATTTTATTCTAATTCTACATTTGGGAAGGAGGTAAGTAATAAATACATTATTATGATTGGTATCTGACACACTTAATCAATAAATGGTAGTAAATTTATTTGGAGATAAATCAATGCAATTTCTAGGCTACCTAGTATATTGCTAATTACGTAAAAAAAAAAAGAAAAGGAAAAAAAAAAGAAAAATCGTCACTTATGAGTGAACAATTACATAATTGTTTTTTCCCAGTTAGCTCAGTGGCAAAAAGTGTCACAATTAACCAAACTTCACCCCAACATAATATTTGCCTTTTTTTCTCAGGTTGAGCTGGTCATTTCAGATTAGAGGAGTGCACTGAAAACAGCAGATGGACACGTCTAATTATGGTAATGTACACAGCCCCATGAAACACACCAGTCAGATCAGGGCTGATTTCTGTTATAGGCCCTGCGTACAAACTATGGTTAAAAAAATATTAATTATGTGTCTTTCCTTTCTATCAGAAGAAAAAGTGGAAACCGTGGAGCCTTATGGAGTCTCTAAAATCAATATCTCGGCCCAAAATGGAAGCAATGTTTCAGCACCTGTCATATTAAATTCAACAGTCAAAGGAAATATTAATATTTCTAATTACTTTCCAGGTGAGTGGAAGTGCTTCTCAGCTGGTGGAAATGCCACATCTGAACATATATTTGGTCAATAATTATACAAATGAGTATAAAAAGTAGCAACTTCATTGAAAACTATAGGCCCATTTCTAAATTACCTTTCATCTTCAAAGGTCTCGAAAAAGTTGTTACGTCGACTTCATTCTTATCTTAACCTAAATAATATCTATTTGAGACTTCAGTCTGGCTTCAGAGCACTCCACAGTACCAAATCTCAATTATATTTATTTAACATTGACAACTGATGCTGGTGACCTCCGCTCTGCATTCGACATGGTGGACCATGATATCTTTATTTCTCAAATTGAACCTGATGTGGGGTTGAAAGGAGCTGTATTAAACTGGTTCAGCTCCTTTTTGAAATAGTGTAAATTCATTGTCAGTTTTGGCTCATCTGAGTCCTCTGGGTCCCTCAGGGCTCCCACCCTTCCCTTTTTTCTTTATATATGCTCCCTTTGGGCTCCATTTCTAGGAAACATGATGTATTATTCCACTGTTACGCAGACGGCACCTAGATTTATGTCCCTGACTCTGGAAATTATTCACTTGAACCTTTGCTGGCTTGCTTAATGAATTTAATGATCATTAAATGCTGATATATACTCCTTTCCTTATATTCCTTTCATATATGATGTTTTTTATCCTTTTCTTTTTTTTTTCTTTATGTTTTATGATGTAGTGTAAAGCACATTGGTCATCTGTCGCTGAATAAATTGTGCTATATGAATAAACTTTGACTTTGGCCATTCGGCTAGGTTTGTAGCAAAAACCCGGCAACCCTGGCTCCCATGCATATTTATTAAAAGGAGCATTCTTTGCTCGTTTTCTATACAAGCCATTCATATTTTTTTTTATTAAACAAAATAGTTTAAATCGTTTTTGCTATGGTACCAAAACTGGTACTGAGAACTGGTATTGAGACTGGTATATTGGTACCGACTACTGTAATGTTGGTACTGTGAAAACCTAGTTCTAAGCCTGTATAACTTTGTTTCTTCAGTAAAACACAAAAGGTGAATTTCTGAAAGATATCCTGCACACCTCTTTTCATTATAATGAAAGTGAAAGGAACGAGACCTGTCAAGCTCCACAATAAAAAAGCCCCATAAAAGTAGTCTATCATATGAAAAGTATCATGATATCAAAATCTTCAAAACCATACAGAAGCTTTGTGTGAGAAACTGACCAAAATACCAGTTATTGATTATCATCCCCTCTGATATGCAGAGTG
Source organism: Meda fulgida (assembly GCA_030578275.1). Taxonomy (NCBI): domain Eukaryota; kingdom Metazoa; phylum Chordata; class Actinopteri; order Cypriniformes; family Leuciscidae; genus Meda; species Meda fulgida. The sequence continues at coordinate 23,654,796 of CM060636.1, forward strand.
GAAGGTGCAACACACATCTAGAACTTACACTTACAAAATGAAATGTGTTTGCAGCTTATCCATTAAAAACATTGAACTATTATTTCAAAAGATCATTACAATTTTCTCAATATTCAACCCCAAAAGAGATGACCTCTTTAAGATACAATAAATAAGGGTAGTCAAAATGACAGGTGCTTCTGATTTACAATAGTAAAACTTAAAAATGTTTGAGAGGTTTTTAATGAGCGCATACTGAAAAAGTCTTTGAAATTGGATAAATAAATTACAATGAGGATCTATATGAGTATAATATATGTATATGTATAAGTGCTTTTTAATTTAATTCAAACGGTCTACAAAATGTATCGGATCAGTGTTTTTAAACCATTGGTCATAAAACCTCGTGTATCAGAGATAGATTGTTTACTGCTCTGACACCCTCACACACACACACACACACACACACACACACACACACACACACACACACACACACACACACACACACACACACACACACACACACTGATAGGCATACATAGAGACACGGTGCTTTTACTTTTATAGACACTGTAGTCACGACTGTTTACTATTATAGACATTGTAAACTCATTCGTGAGAAACATTGTTTTTTATTTTACAACTTTTAACTGCATGTTTCAACCATACAGTTAAATTATTTTATAACCAATTCATTTATACTCTTTTAACTGTATGTTTTCAACTTTAGTTAAATTATTTTATAACCATTTCATTTACACCATTTTAACTATATGTTTTCAATTATAGTTAAATTATTTTATAAACATTTCATTTATACAATTTTAACACTACGCTTTCAACTTAAATTGTTTTATAATCATTTCGTTTATACATTTATAAATATCAGTATGTTTTTCAACTCTAGTTTCATTTGAATAATATTTTAAACGATCAACCTTGGTTCAAATATTTTATAACCATTTCATTTACACCATTTTAACTATACGTTTTCAACTGTAGTTAAATTATTTTATAAACATTTCATTTATACATTTATAAGGCAAGGCAAGGCAAGGCAAGTTTATTTATATAGCACATTTCATACACAATGGTAATTCAAAGTGCTTTACATAGAAGAAATTAAAACAAAAGAAATCAGAAAAATTAAAACCGTTTAGAATAAAAGATAAAATACAGAAATAATCAAATAAGATCAGAATAATTAAAACATTAAATAAAATACAGTACAAACAGTCGGACGAGCAGTGGCACAGTGCTCATTCAGTAAATGCATAGGTAAACAGATGTGTTTTGAGTCTGGATTTGAATGTGACTACTGTAGGAGCACATCTGATCTCTTCTGGAAGCTGGTTCCAGCTACGGCTGGCATAGTAGCTAAAAGCACACTCACCATGCTTAGAGTGAACCCTTGGTATTTCTAGCTGATGTGATCCTAGTGATCTGAGTGATCTGTTGGGTTTATATTCAGTGAGCATATCTGCAATGTATTGAGGTCCTAGGCCATTGAATGATTTATATACCAGTAATAAGACTTTAAAATCAATTCTATATGTAACTGGCAGCCAGTGTAAAGACCTGAGGACTGGTGTGATGTGTTCATATTTTCTGGTTCTGCTCAGAATCCTGGCAGCAGCGTTCTGTATGAGCTGCAACTGTCTAATGGTCTTTTTAGGAAGGCCAGTGAGGAGACCATTACAATAATCCACCCTGCTGGTGATGAAAGCATGCACAAGTTTCTCTAAGTCTTGACTGGAAACAAAGCATCTAATTCTTGCAATATTTTTTTTTTATGTATAAAAAAATATATAAAGATCAGTATGTTTTTCAACTCTACTTTCATTTGAATAATATTTTAAACGACCCTGTTTATGTAACATTGTTTCAGATATCAGAGCAGACATGGAGGGGTAGGCAAGAACCCCCGTGACACACTTTCAGAGGTGGGGGGAGCGTCTGTGACACACATGCAGAGGGAGGTGAGGGACAGCCTGTGACACTGACTTTTTTCGTCTCACATTACACACAATGGCCTCTGGAATGCCGGTGATACATGTTCTATAACAACCGCTTCAAACTTTCTACCATAAAAACGCACAATGCTTATATCAAAACACTTGATTGATCAGATAGCTCAATACCACAACCCTTATCAATAGAGGCCAGATGGTCAAAATATTTCATTGATCGGATAGACGGGGTCAACTGCTTGACCCTTAACAATAGAGGCCGGATGCACAACCTGTCAAAACACATAATCGATTGGATGGGTGGGGTCAATAGGTCAATCCTTATCTATAGATACCGGATGCACACCCGGAAAAGGCGGGCCCGGAAAAGGTCAAAGGTCAACCGGAAGTCATCAATCATTTTGACACATGGTGTCCGGTAAGAACTACTAGTGTGCCTGGAATTACTTTCATGAAGGGCTAACCACTATTATTAATAGACATGAGTCTCTTTAAAAAAATATTGTGTCAAGGGTTGAGATAACCCTTGGTTCTCACCCACATTATCAAATTTGATTCATGAGCGTGATGTTGCCTGGGCTGGAGCAAGACATTCCGATCTTCAATCCGATTGGCCTAGTTTTAGACAATTACGCAATAGATGTACAGTGATGATAAGAAAAGCTAAAGCCGATTACTTTTTAAACGAAACAATTCGTAATCTAAACAAACCTATGAAATTTTGGAAAAATATCAACTTTGTTACTGGTATAAAAAAGGTTGCAGGACTTAATGGACAATTCCAAAAAAATCTTGGAAAAAGGAGAAATGTTAAATTGTTTTAATAAACATTCTGTTGCTGTCGGGTCGTCACTCAAGGCACCTAAAATTATAGATATGAATACTGATATGGATAATAACAGAAGACATTTACTGAATCTTACTTTTAGTTAAATTTAGTTTAGTCTCTTAATTTGCCAGATTAAAAAACCCAAAATAAGTCAGTCGGTCCTGACCAATTAGAACCATTTTTCTTAAAATTAGCTTCAGATCACATAGCTGCCTTTTTGACATATATCTATAATCTTTCACCGAGTTTTAATGAATTTCCAAAGATATGGAAGTCTGCATTTGTTATTCCATTGTTAAAAGGAGATGATCCTTCTGATATGAATAACTAAGTCGATTTCTAAACTAGGCATTCTGTCTAAGGTTTTTGAATCTCTTATTAGTGAGCAGTTGATTTCCTACTTGAATGAACATGACATCTAATCACATAATCAGTCAGGCTTTAGGTAAAAGCACAGCACAACTAGCTGCTACCAGGGTTCTAAATGGAATCATTGAGGCGCTTGATAGAGGCCATTATTGTGTTTCACTTTTTATTGATTTGTCTAAGGCTTTCGACACTGTTGGTTTCAGTATACTGAAAACTAGACAGACTAACTGGATTTCTTAGTTTGAAAGCTATTTATTGGACAGGACAGTGTATGTGGATGGAAGGTCATTCACCCGCGCCTTTAAAAATTATGAGGGGTTGTTCCTCAGGTGTCTGTCTCGGGGGCCTTTTTATCATTTATATTAATAATCTTGATCTCAATAATAATAATGTCAATTTTCATTTGTATGCCGACGACACTGTGATTTATTGTAGTGCACCCAAATGGCACCAAGCTGTGTCTTTTCTACAGTGTGCTTTTGATGTTGTGCAACAAAGGCTTTGTGACCTTAACTTGACTTTGAACAAGACCAAAACTAAGTTTGTAAATATAATACTCATCCCTGTGAACTGTACAACAGAGTTGGTTGGTCGTCATTATCAACACGCAGATGTAACCATTGGTACCTGTTTATTTATAAATCCATTTTTGGGTATATTGCCTTCATATCTTTGCTCTCTTACCCAACACAAACCTGTTGGAGTTTATTCTTTGCGCTCAGAGGATTTGTATCCCCTCGCAGTTCCACTCGCCCAAACTAATTTTGGAAAACAAGCTTTGTCAATATGTAGCACCCAGTGATTGGAACTTTTTACAAAATTACCTGAAATTGCTGACCTGGTGTCAATGAATATTTTTAGATCTTTGCTTATAGTGAGCTGTTAAAGGAAGAAACCATTTGTACATGTTTTTTATTGTATCGTTGATATGTTTTAATGTTCTTTTTTGATAATGTTGTGCTGCTCATCTTGGTTAGGTCACTTCTGTAAAAGAGATTTTTAATCTCAGAAAGTTTTATCGGGTTAAATAAAGGGCAAAAAAAAGAAAAAAAAAAGAAAAATGAAATTAGCAATTTGAATATGTTTCTAAATAGATTTACATATACAGGAAACTCGAAACATTAGAATATCATGCAAAAGTTTGTGTATTTCAGTAATTCAAATTAAAATGTGAAACTAATATATTTAGTATATATACTGTAACTATATACAGATGCATGATTATACTTTTCAGAGGGACGACATTTCTGTATTTAAAATCCTTTCTTTTTTTTAATTCCATGTAATATTCTAATTTTCTGAGATTTTGAATTTGGGGTTTTCATAAGCTGTAAACCATAATCATCAAAATTATAACTTTTGCACGATATTCAAATTTTTCGAGGTTCACCTGTATATTAACAAATAGCCGATTAGAAATTAATATATACACGTTGCAAATTAATGTATTTACATAAATTGTTATCTAAATGTATTTACATATATACATGAAATAAATTTATGTAAATATTTCCAATAAAATATATATTTGTTTAATATAAAAATGTAATTAAAAATGTAAATATTAAAAAGGGGCCAAAATCAAATATTTAAATATATTTTTAATATATATTTCAAAATATATTTACATTTAAGTATCCTATATTTTCTTCAATTTAGATTTAATACATTTAAATATATGAAAATCTATTTATTATTATAAAATGTCATTTCAATTTATGTGACTTCTGTATGGGGAGAATTTATATTTTAAGTTTTGGCTGCAAATATCACATCCATAATGCTGGAATTGCTCTCCTGCAGATGGCTAACAGTTCTTTTGTTTGTTTTTAATTTGCCCTTCTTGAATTATGGGAATTTAATAATTTTAGACCCAAGTGAATGAAGACAAGCAGCATCCGTTTAAAAAAACTAATCATTTAGCAAATAAAGATAGAATTTCACAGACTAAAAATTAATTTCATGCAAAATATGTGTATAGAATTTCATAAAGGAAAGATTAATGTGCACGTAAGAAATCACACAGATAAAGACCATCTATTCTATTTAATTAGTTATAATTAATAATAATTAAACAATATTGGTTTCTCCTAACATTTCAAGATCGGCTAGATATTGGCATGTCTTTGAATGAGTAACTTTCACTTTTACTTTACCGCGACGCATTGCCTGTTATTTCACTGGAGTTCCGCCTTTAGAGGGCGCTCGTGTAACCGAAGAAATGTCACACATCCAAGGCTAGGAGAAGAAGAGAAGTGAGCGAGGGAAGGGAACATAAACATATGAAGTGGAACACAGACGTTCATTCTGCTCTAAATCTGATGTGTTTTTCAGACTGTGAGTACATTTATTTGTATTATCTATTAGGATAAATCTAAATCCAAACGATTAAACGAGTCAGTTAATTTAGTGAATAACTTTCAAATTAATCGAAATGAACTGACTGATGTTATAGTCTACATTACGCTCGTGAAACGTAAGATCGTAATGACTGGTTTTTCACATTACAATTTGTGAAGATTATGAGTTGTTGATTATAAGTTGTGTTTTAATTTTATGTGTTTTCATTAAAACAGAGTTTTTAATAATAAATCATATCTAATGTAATCAGGACATTCCCCTTGTTGATAAAATGACAAAAACTGCATGCCTTCTTTAAAATCACAAGCCCCCTTACCATCAACATTAGATTAACAGTGTTAAGTAGATATTATATAAAATGTATCATGCAAATGAAATATCACAGTGACCCTATTAAGCTTTTTCGGTCGATACGATAGAATTCCGATATCAATATGAACAAAGTCAATATGAACAATATAAAAGTCTATGAAACCTCCTCCTATAAAACTACATAATATTTTAGAAATGAAAACGATACAAATAAATTAACGTTCACGTTTTATTTGTATTTAAGAAAAGTAAAATAAACATAAGACTTTCAGACTGACCTTATTAATATATGTAACTTTAAACAATAACATAGGCTGATTATATTATTCTTTACACAAAACTTCTAGAGGTTTCTGGCAAGAAATACAAGCTGGTCTACATTATCTGGCTTCAGATATGACCTTTTACTTGTGACAATGTTGCCACCTGTACTAAAAACCCTCTCAGATGGGGAGTTTGTGGCCTGAATGCACAAGAAATGTTGTGCCAGTTGGCTTACTCTAGGGAAGTTCTTTTGATAGACTTTCCACCAATCCAGAGGATTTGAGTCATTGTCAGCATTTAGAAACAGAAGGTAGTTGCTGAGCTCCCTCTCAACTGCCTGCTGTGCAGTCAAGCTCTCTGTGTTAGTAGTAGTGGTGGGCCTGTTTGAAAAAAAACCTAGCCAGAGACCGCTTTTTCTTGGCTGGTACAGAAGTGTATCTCATGGCTTCTTCTCTGGACTCCTCTTTCCACAACAGATCTCTCTCCCTTCAGCATCTCCAACACAGCTCTATCTTTGATGAATTCTCTCTTTTCCTCCTGAGTGTACTGAAGCTTGAATCATGGGTCAACGAGGGTCCCATCACTGTTGTCTTTATGGTCCTGGTGAGCTCTGTGTCACCTCTGCTTGCTTCAAGATGGAGGTGTTGAAGAGATGCATCACTGGTAGGGCTGTCGCGATAACCGCAATATTGCAGTACCGCGCTGACAGGCCAACCGCAGAGGAATGCAAGTAACCGCAGCAACCGCGAACCACGTTTTCTTTTTTTCATAATGCCACCCTTCGTAGTTCGTACCATGTGTATTGAATGTTAAATAAGTTAATAATAATAACAAGACTGTTTATCATGGTGATTTGTACAGAGGCTTTGTGGATTTGGACTTTAGCCTAAACAGTCAGTGAATGTGAACGACTGAGCACGTGCGATTACCTGCGTCTGTCCTTGAAGTCAAGTCACGTATATTCGTGAAAAGGTTGCCGTTTCCAAGAAAAGCAAAATATTTGTTGTATCATTCTTTTAACATTAAAGGGTATTTACCATGAATGGCGTCAGCGCTGGTCAGCATTACACAGCGCGAGGAAGCCGTGGGGGGAAAGCAGCGAGTCACGCATTGAATCAATGCCATTGGTCTCTATAAGTAAAGCTTTGCTTCAGCATTGCTCAAAAGTGAAGCATTGCTGGCCAGCTGAGCCTTGAAAAGTGGAGCTCAAAGTTAAAAAAATAATAATTAACACCTTGTTTCATTACATCTATCATTTAAGGAATCAGCTTTTTGAACGTTTTCGTTGAATGAACGGTTTATGACAGTCCGTTGGCGTAAGACTGTCACTCAGCGGTGCAGAGACGCTGTTTAGTTTTGGTTACATTGTTTTTGTGTATGCTGACCACATCATAACACGTATTTATATAGCAAAAGATAAATATAAATAAATAAATGGCGGTAATACCGCATATCGCTCTATTGAGCCACTTAAAATTACCGCAAGGGAAATTCCTTCACCGCGACAGCCCTAATCACTGGTTTTAGAAATGATACACTGACATAGGACTCACTAGACAAGGCATCAGTGAATTCGAGGAGTGGGCTTAGAGCTGCATCTACAGACTCTAAAAAATCCACATCTTGCCAGGTAGGAACCAGCGGTCTGGTCTTCTTGTCCTTTGAGAGGACTTCTGTGATAGCTCTTTTCTGCTCCAGAACCCGATTCACCATTTGTTGACGGGAGCCCCATCTTGTTGCTGTTTCACTGATGAGCTTGTGCTTTGGCAAGTGATAATCCTCCTGAGCAGCTGCATGGCCCCGTTTCTTCTTCCAGGAGTAGGAGAAGGTAGCTACCACCTTTTTACTGACCCCAGTTGATCTGTCCATCCGCTTGTCTTGGTTAACTTTCTCTGTAGACAGATAGAGAGAAAAAAATTGCAAATTGCAATATATGCTTGTAATTTATATTTTTCATATTCTTACTGCAAAATTCTTCTGCTTGCATATTTTTTTTTGTTTTTACTTCACACCTGATTTGGCAAAGTAAACATATGTTACAATGCCAGTAAAACACCTTTGAATTTAATTGAAAGAATTGCTGTATAATCCATACAGTATGAATAAAGATTAGGCTAAATGAATAGCCTATAAAATCACCTATTCTAAACTACAGGCTAAGTACTATAGTTACAACTAAGAACTAATTAAGTGCAATGATTTTAGTAATATATCCTCATACCATAAACAAAATCAATTTAAGCTGCTGCAGTCCGTAACTTTTGGCGCTTTGCATGCATCTTGCGGAAGAACATTGTAGCCGGAACTACTACTCTCTGTTTATGCCTATGACGAATCACGCAGGTACTGGGCTACTCCACAGCGGAGCCAAGCCGAAGTAGTTTAAAATAGTCAAAATATAAACACTTATTATAGGTGTACCTTAGTGATTCAGGATAAGACAAAAACACAGTTTGGATATTAGATTCATGATGTACTGGCTCATTATATACATTTTGCTAATTTTTAACTAAAAAGGTTAAATACTGCAGCTTTAACATAACACTACCAGTTCAGTCGATGCCCAAAGTAGGGATGCACCGATACCGATACTAGTATCTGGTATCGGCCTCGATACCACATTTTCTAAAGTACTCGTACTCGTTAAAAGTCCCCCGATACCGGGGACCGATACCACGGTCTGATAAATGTCTATGTTTGAGCGGCGTGTAAGGGGTTATTCACAGGTGCCGAGTGCCCGCCCCCAGGCCCCAGCTGCAGCTCAGAGCGGGGAGAAGGCGAGACGAGACATGTCAGCCGTGTGGAACTATTTCAAAGTGAATGAAGACGACAAAACAAAGGCGGATTGCAAATTGTGCTCAGCGAAATTGTCCAGAGGAGGCTCAAAAGGTAGCGCATTTAACACAAGTAATTTAATCAAGCACCTAAAATCCCAACATGACAACGAGTACAAAGAGTTTACTAACGCTTCTAAACTAACACAACCCACGCTGCAGCAAACTCTTGCAAGACGAGATAAAATGTCCAGAGACAATCCACGTGCTGTGAAAATAACACAGGCAATTATCGAGTACATTGCATTGAGTGACCAGCCACTCTCGGAGGTCGAAAATGTGGGATTCCTGCGTCTCCTCCATGTTCTGGAGCCCAGATATGATGTCCCAAGCCGCCGCTACATGACTGACACGGAGCTGCCTAAACTACACGACTCTGTGCAAAAACATATCCACAGCCTACTGCAAGCCTCCTCTGCGTTTAGTTTCACCACGGATATTTGGACAAGCAATGTTAGCCCCGTGTCGCTAATTAGCCTAACCTGCCAGTGGATAGATGAGAGTTTCACGCCGCAACGAGCCATATTACATGCTAAACAATTCCGCGGCTCGCACACCGGCCAGGCTATAGCGCATGTGTTTGAGGAAATGCTCCAGACATGGGGTATACCTAAAACATCAGTACATGTTGTGCTTCGTGACAATGCCAAAAACATGATTAAAGCCATGAATGACGCAGGGCTCCCAAGTCTGCCGTGTGTCGCGCACACGCTCAAACTGGCTGTTCACGAGGGCTTATTAGCACAGAGGAGCATAGCTGATGCTATAGCAGTGGGGCGGAAAATAGTTGGGCATTTTAAACATTCCGCCTTAGCCTACTCCCGCCTCGAAGACATTCAGGGACAGCTCAACCAGCCAAAAAAGAGACTGCAGCAGGACGTACAGACGCGCTGGAACAGCACGTATTACATGCTCCAGTCCCTCATTGAGCTAAAGCGAGTGCTGTGTCCAAGCATAAACTCCCTGACTATCTCACCGCTCACCAATGGGCTCTTATGGAGAAGACTGTTGCCATCCTCGCCCCCTTTGAGGAACTAACTAAAAAAGTGAGCAGCTTCGACGCACTAGCCTCTGATGTCATCCCAGCTGTGACTGTGCTAGTGAGACTTCTAAACAGAGAAACAGACGAGGACCACGGACTCATTGTCCATCAAGACAATGAAAGCAACCTTACTGGCAGCTGTCAAGAAGCGCTTCAGTGACGTCGAGACCAACCCACTGTACTTCATCTCCGTTCGCCTCGAACACCCATGTATGCGAGTTATTTCAGTTTGATGCTCATTTTTATCTTATTTTGTTAAGTAACACTGGACGGTACAACGTGTGACAGACAGTTACACGAGTTCGATTGGTGAATAAAGTGCGAGTTGTGAGATGCCAGTCGCCTCCGTGAGTCTGTTTTCTTCCTGACACAACGCATAACACTACAGGCATGTTTGACTTGAACTGGCCCTGTACAGACCGATCGGTTAATGATATCAAAGTACCACGAGAGCATTTCAAAAGCATAAGGAGCCGTCTGCTCTCTATTTGCTCTGATGTCATACTGATGATATACTCTGATGTCATTCACCAATCGGTCTGTGCAGCGCCGGTTCAAGTTGAACAAGCCTAAGGTAAACACCTTCCCGTAATTAACGGCAGCGTGACATCGACGTAGCGCGCTTAGTGCAAGCCTAGGGTTCGGTGGAAAAAAATTCTAATTCTAAAACTCTAATTACTGTACATGGTCTATTAAAACAATTATATATAAATACTTTTTACCCCTGTATATTTCTACTGCTGTACATATAATATAAGAAACAAAAATTGTAATAATGCGATATACCAGGAAAATGGTTCAAGTGCATCTTTTGACATTCTTTAAAAAGAAGACAAAGAAGATATTCTTTGATAAGTGTTTAAGGACATTCCCCTGACATAACATTAGAAAGAATAACGATCAGCTAAAGTGCGTTGATAAGGGATCGTTGTCAAAGTTGTTTTGAATAATTGAAAGTGAATGCAATCACTGAGGTGATAATGCACACATGCATATTTTAGCTAAATGTGCGTGTTTTTTATTTATTTATTTAAATCTGCACAGAAACCTTTCAAGCCACGTACTATCAAAGACTAACGCTAATAGCTTGATACCACTTAATACCCCTTAAGCATTCTGCCGCTAATAGCTCGAAAACTGCACTTTTGACTGACTTTCTTGCTGCTTCCAGGGACATGCACAGACATTTTGAGGGGCAGGGGCTCAAGTGGAAAAAAAGGGCACTTCTCATAATAACGTTTTTTTTTTTTTACTTTTTTTAAACAAAAGTATATATATTAATTTTGTCATTATGCTGCCTGCAGGCATGATTACAATTAATTGTTTAAATACTTTTTGTTTCACAAGCAAAATAACTTTTTAGCTTCACACAACCAAGCATCAGAATACTGAATTGCCTGAATGTTTTAATCAAATACATTAATATTATCTCTATGCGTGTACACACACACATACACAATAACTGATGGTGACATGGACTTAGTTTTCACATTTGAGGGAGGACTGTATCATCATCATCAAATAAAACCTTAAAAATCCACATTTAGATTTGTTAGTTTGTTTTAAACCTACTATCCTCCATTTGTTTGCATCTGTAGATTTCTTCTAAATTCACCAATTTAGATTTCTAAATTTCAGGGGGAAAGACTCTTAATGTATGTAAGTCATTAACTGGGGACGTTCTGTGGTGATATGCTTTAGTTATTTTGTTTATACTATTTACCTGCATTGCCCTGTCATTTAGATGCAAATGTGCACATTTTAACTTGTTGACGCCTAATTTGCATATCAGTTTATAGATTGTTATTAGACACACACACTGTATTCACCTGTAGGGTCCCCATTTAGTACAGTAGCACTGTATGGCCATGATATATTTGCCTTAGCTAAACTGTAGCTAACTTATTACATTAGTTAGTAGCTCATGAGGCATGCATGCTAGCTAGACACAGGTTAACTATTTTTGTCTTTGGCTAATCAGCAGGAAATTCGAGGCACTGGTAGTTTAATCTTTTGTTCATCGCCACTCACCTCAACACAAGCCAAGAAAAACACTGCTGGGAGGGGCCGCTAGCGGAGAGACGCAGATTTACCTGCTGCCTGCAGGTGTGTGTGTGATGTGCTGATGTGCGCCGCTGCGCAGAGACGCAGGGGGGGGAGAGAGGGAGTGCTTCAGAACTCCTGACCTGATATTTAGATACACTATTCAGTACATGTGTTTGACAGGGAAGCAAACTGGACTATATATTATTTTTCAAAAATTAAAAAAAAAAAAAAAAAAAAAGGGCACTTTCTCTCCAGGAATTAAAAGGGCAGGTGCTCAAGCCCCTTTTGATGTCTATGTGTGCACGTGCCTGGCTGCTTCTATCCAGTTATTTAGAATAAAAGGATACATACTGTATATGTGACAGTGAAAGATTATAAACTATTCAGAGAGAGAGAGAGAGAGAGAGAGAGAGAGAGAGAGAGGTGCATGCAGGCAAAAAATTGTCATTTGGATCTCATATATAGTTATTTTAATCTTTATTTTATGGTTGATATGACAGGATTTGGGTAGCAACTCTGAAACTGTAGTTTGACAAGCTCATAAATTAAAGTTAAACTAAACAAAAATGCAGGTAAAACTAACAGCACATGCAGTGAGGCGCATTTACTGTAGATTCTGAGACGCGAATCATGAGCTGCTTGTATGAAAAGGCTTTGCCTTTGCCCTGAAACCCTTGCAACCCTATTTAACTGTGCTGTGCTGCTTTAACTTCTGATCCTCTTCGTGTGTTTTATTTGCACTCTTGATATTTTAGAGTGTCACTCCTTCATTGCTGTACACTTTTTTCTGCACAGTGGCTGATTTGTAGTTTGTACCACCAAATGTTTCTCTGAGTTTTCCTATTTTTTTCGTATTTCCCATTAATTTCCTATGGCAGTCATTTTTGACCGTAAAGGAGCCAAGTGTGACACTTTTTTACGACCCTTTAACATATCCGAATCATCTCCTTGATTTTTTTTTGTGTTCGCATAGGTAATACAACAAAAGTTACCAAGTTTCATCCCATTCCGATAAAATTTCAAAACGTAAAAGTTTTCGACCGAAAAAAAGTTTCCGACATTTTTGACCGAAGAGGACCAGAGGGTTAAACGTCGTACAGTATATAATTTTTGGCCACCAGGGGTCACTCAATCAAAATAATAACAAAAGACGTACTTTGATGACGTCAGCAAAGAGCGTTGGCTCATGGGAGTTGTTGTCGTTGTCAATGACAACTAGCCATCTAGCATCTTCAGCAGAAAACATGTTCACTGACGAGGTAATGTATTGTTATTTATATTATATCTCTATTCTTGTTACGTTTAGTTATGGCTATTCACTTTATGTAATGCCATTCTAATGAAATTGCTGCGAGGTAACGTTAGCTAACAAAACGTTAACTTGCTAACTTATCAATAACGTTTGCTAATGTAAGACGAGTCTACGTTAATCTCCTACCCTGGTCCTGGAGAAATACTGTCCGGACTGTTTTCAAAATGTTACAGTATAATTTTCATCTGTTGAAGAGCACATCATTTGGAAATTTGCGTTTGGACCAAATGCTCAAAAATACATTTTCATGTGAAAATGCACGTCAAATAGATACTACTGTTTAAAAGTTTGTGTTGGTACGATTTTTTTTTTTTAAATGTTTTAGAAAGAAGTTGCTTATGCTCACCAAGGCTGCATTTACATTACAATAAAAACAGTAATATTTTGAAATATTACTATTTAAAATGACTTGTCCATTTGGATTTATTTTAAAATGTAATTCATTTCTAGGATGTCAAAGCTGAATTTTCAGCTGAATGCAAGCGAGATCGGCATCTCTCTGTAGTTTTAGCTTGTTTTAGCCTGATGGAGTTTTAGGACACCAGTAGGTCACTTGGAGTTTTTCAGTTCCTTGCCACTGTTGCCTTTGGCTTGTTCAGTTGGGGATATTCAAAGTAATTAACCAAGCGTTAATACCATTGATCAGCCCTACCAAACGTGGATGTTTTTTCCACTAAGAAACAAACATTGTTATGTTATTTGATTGATACTGTGAAGCTGCTTTGATAAAATTTATATTGTGAAAAGCGCTATATAAATATAATTGACTTGTCACGAAGCTCTGTCTGTCTTGGAAATGCAATTCCAATGTTAACCCGTGTCATGTTTCTTCTCCTGTCCCAAACCCATCTCGGGTCATTTCTTTCACCCGTACGTTTGCGCTTCACAGAGCTGGCTACAGCAGCAGAATGTGCAGGCAAAGCATAATCATGGTCCATAACTACTGATTGAGGTATACAGACTAATATAAAAAATATATATTAAATATAATAGTCTCGGTCAAGTTCGGTGCCGTGGCGTAATAATGCTTGCTACTACTTTTTCTTTTTCGTCGTCTTCTTTGTTTTATTGGCGGGCGTCCGGTGTTCCCCTTTGTGTTTGGCAGTTTCGCGGGTTCTGCAGGAAGTTAGAGAAACTAGAGGAGTCAAAGGTTATATAACGCCATAGACGGGCGACAAAACGGAAATAAAGAAACGTGACGTGTTTGTCATGATATGTTCTGACGATAAAGAGTAGTTTAAAACCACAATTAATGCTCTGGTTTCTAAAACTTTCACTTAGGAGCAAAAATCTGCCCTTTGACATCTGACATTTATCGTGACAATTATCGATATCGACTGATATAAAAAAAATGATTGTGATAATTTTTTTGGCCATATCGCCCAGCCCTAGTTGCTCTTGCACTTATTGTTTTCACTTTAATAAGACTAAGACACATTTTTTTTATTTTTTATTTCTATGTTGAATTTGTGGAAATTAGTTCAATTAGGAGGTCACACACAGCCTCAATCAGAAGTTCTGGAAGCTCATAATTCATGTACAGTAAGGTCTGAAGAGACTCATGTGAAATCATACAGGAGAAAAGCCAGTCAGTTGAGTTTGTGGCAAAACCTTTTACAGTGCTTGTATATTGTTTTTCCAATGCATTTGATAATTCATACTCATAAAGTATAACTGAAATGGCATTCATTACAAGATTATTAGTTAAAACTAGGGCCGGGACTCGATTAAAAAAATTAATCTAATTAGAGGCTTTGTAATTAATCGAAATTAATCGCACTTTAATTGCATAAATATTTGACCTAAGAACAGTGAGAAGTATTTTTTTTTCACATGGATTTTTAGTATACCATTGAATAATGACTGAATACATAAGCTTAAGCAACAAAATATTGTTTTAAATTGTTAAAAAAATTACACTTAATGGCAAAAAACACTGGTCTGCTGGACTTGGTTGAACAAAAATAAACAGTTTATTTTTGTTTAACCAAGTCCAGCAGACCATTGTTTTTTGCCATTAAGTGTAGCAATAGCATATAGCTACACTACACTAATAGCAATAGCGAATTCTTTGTTGCATAGCTTGCACACAACCATGCTCTTATCGACGCTTCCATCTGTTCGTTTAACAAAATTTCCCATCCACCGGCCAACCAAAGCGATCTCGTCAGCTTCTTCGTCGTGAACGCTAGTTGGTGCGCCAGTATAATCGGTCCGCCGAAACTCATCCAGTGAGAAACGTTCCGCGGTGCAAAAATAAGTGCGATTAAAAATAATTTGTGTAATTAACGCGTTAAAGTCTGTAGTTAATTAATCTTAATTAACGCGTTAAAGTCCCGGCCCTAATTAAAACATTTCAAAATGCACCTGCAGACTATTTTTCTAGTCATGAATTTTTTCATTGAGGACAGTGTTGCCAGATTCAGCTGATGAATTCCAGCCCAAAAACTGTTCAAAAACCGCCAATTATTTCAGTATTTTAACTTCCACGTTTCCTTTCTTACGTTATGTTACATTTACATATAAGAAATAAACACCGGCTGCTGAAGCGTACATAAATAAACCGTTTTAGGTGCATTAGTATAAATAAATTATGCCATCAAAACCTTACGGCGAAATGAAAATATTCTCCACACACTCGTTTGTAAGGCGGCCTCCTGTATTTTTGCTAGTTGATTTTATTTCATCCAGTGACATGATGGGTTTTAACTTCGAGATTTTGGGCAACTGCACAACTGACAGATGACTTTGAGCGCACCGCCAACGTGTTTGTTTAACCATAGCGACAAAACGATGAAGGAACGCGATCTGTCACAAGATTTTCCAAAACTTTACTCCAGACAGACAAGTGTGGGCGTTTTTATCTTTAGATGCAGAACAGGCTGTCAGCTGCAACTTGAACAGACTGCTGAAGAAAACAGCTGAACATCTGAACGCAGCTTTGTGGAGCTATGTACAGTCTGCGGATCTGTCTAGTATCGCGAGCAACGTGACTTTGAAGTGGGGGTTGCTGTCTAGTAAGATAATGATGATTGATTGGATGGAGTACATGCGCTATTAGGTTTTGTTTCAAATTACATATAAAATGCTACTGTTAAAAACCGCCAAACTGATCCCAAACCAGCCCCAATTGAGCGGGAACCCGCCCAATCTGGCAACACTAATTGATGATAAAATCTTGTCTTGTCTCATTCTCGTGAATCCAATCTTATGTCTCGTCTTGTGAGATAAGTGTCTTGTCACACCCCATCATTCATGTTTATTAGGAAGAGATGATTGCGTTCACTCGCGTGCTGCTGCTTAAACTGAGACGCCTATATAGTGATCTGTCACGCCACATTAAAGAGCGTCAAAACGGCATTTAATGTTTGAAATTCGTGTTAACTTCATAATAATTTGAATAATGACGCTTTGTTTCTTATTGAAAATTAAAAAAAACGTGAAGCTTATTGCGATTATTGGTGGTTAAAGGTGGTGGTTAAGTAAGGGATAATGTACATCCAGCCAGTTGTTATCTCAGAAAAAACACTGAATTTAGTCATCACCTGTTGCATCACCCTGAAGGGCATTTAAGGGATACGGTACAATCTTACCACTTAGCCCATTACACCGCATTTCGTCACATAAATAATTATGGGGAAAAGAGGTATTAATTTGAGATGAAACTGTTTTAAAATTGTACCTGTTTGTTATTATAATCCAACAGTGTACAAAGCAATATTCACAAAATGGCTTCTGCTGCGTTTGTATGATCAAGAGAGAGCGAGGCCACGATACTGGATGGCATAATTAAATAACTGTGCAAAATATTGATTCGCCTGAGTTTTCATATTTAATTAGGTCAACAAAAGCAAAACTTCTATGAAGAAAACCCGTTCCTTGATAGCTTATAGCGCTGCTGTCTTCAGTAAACCAAATGAGCCTGTGTTATCTGTTTTCAGTGGTTGTTATCGAGGAATAACGGATGGCGCTATTGACTAATCAGAACCAAGTATTCCACAGAAATGTGTAATAATGGTGGTTAGGCTACAACACTATTTGTCTTTTACTCTACTACACATAAGACACGAAAATTTGCGGGATGAATACGTGTACCGTTACATCCCTAATTACTATTTAATCCAATGTCAAGGAAGAAAAAATAGTTTTGAGACAGAAGGTAAAGTGAGGTCAACTGCAACAATGGGCTTGGTTCTAGGGCTGGGCGGAGCAGCAGGGGGCAGGTGCGTTTGGTACGCAATGAGAATATCGCGATACGTACTATGGGTGGGTTGTATTGAGGTTTTTCAGTTCAGTTTGAATATCGTAACATCCCAGCATTCCTTGAAAATGGCTAGATTCAGCTGCTCAGGTTAAGTTAAGCAGGTCATTTCACCAGCAGGGAACAGTCAAGGTAAAGGTCTGTGAAAGTGATTTTGTGCCTCTTTGGGATGGCACCACAAGGCACAGTTCACTTGCAGAACACAAGCTTCCGAAGGGCACATATGTCTGAAGTAGAGAGAGTAGGTATAGGAGTGCAAAGCAGTGGTTGTTCTGAAGGCAAACAAATGTGCCTTGAATTTGAAGCAAGCTGCAATTAGCAACCAGTACAAGTTTATGAAGAAAGGTGTGATGTGCGCTCTCTTCTGCTCCTTAAAGACCACTTTAAGCTTGCAGCATTCTGGATTAGTTGCATAGGTTTGACAGTACATGCTCTTGGCAGGCCTTCCAAGAAACTATTACAATAGTCTGTATAGTAAAATAGCTTGGTACAAGGAGTGTAGCAGGAAGGGCCTTACATTGTGTAAGGTTAGCTACATAAAATGCCCCCTCCCTGAATTTTTTTTGTAAGAGCAACATAAAAATTAGCTAGATTAGTTCAATGGTTTCTAAATTACTATTTGAGCCTGAATAATTCAGAGCTATTGTAACTGTGATGAGCATCTGCTAAATGAGCAACAGTGACCACAATTCACACCTTCAGTCAGTGAAGCTGCTGCCACAGCCGTTCATGAAAATTTAAATGCTGGGGAATATTTCCATCTTCCCACAGGAGAAGCAGCAGCAAGCAGGAGAAA
Organism: Meda fulgida; assembly: GCA_030578275.1. Lineage (NCBI taxonomy): Eukaryota > Metazoa > Chordata > Actinopteri > Cypriniformes > Leuciscidae > Meda > Meda fulgida. The sequence continues at coordinate 23,673,174 of CM060636.1, forward strand.
TTACTCCTGGAGAAACTACTGACATGCTATTGTAACAATGGAGGAAGAACCCTGCAGAATAAAAGATACAGAGGAACAAACAGGTTAGTGTTTTCCTTCATTCTCTTTAATGACTGATGAGGAACATTAAGATGAAAACTGGCATTAAATACATCTATTTCTAGACACTAGTAGACTCTGTAGTAAACTGGATTTGTGCTAAATAAGAAATAAATTAATTTATTTGAGTTTCTCATTTGTCCTTTTTTAATTGAATGTAATACGTTGATTTTAGACATGGAAGTGAATGAAGACGAACACCATCATTTCATAAATGAAGATGAAAAACTGAAATATAAAAATGAAGACAAATATTATCTGTTTCAAGAACCTTATTTAAAAAATGAGGATGGAAATTATGTCGTTTTAAAGACTGAAGAGAATTTCACACAAAAACAAGATGGAAAAACTGGAGTCAAAGGATCTTTCAACTGCTCAGAATGTGGAATGTTTTACATGCATAAATCAGACCTTAAGAGACACATGAGAATTCACACTGGAGAAAATCTGTTCACATGCTCTCAGTGTGGAAAGAGTTTCAGTCGCAAAGGAAACCTTAATGAGCACATGAGAATTCATACTGGAGAAAATCTGGTCACATGCACTCAGTGTGGAAAGAGTTTTAGTCGCAAAGGAAACCTAAATGAGCACATGAGAATTCACTCTGGAGAAAAACCGTTCACATGCACTCAGTGTGGAAAGAGTTTCACATCCAAAAGCCTTCTCAACAATCATCTCCGCTCTCACTCTGGTGTGAGATCATTCAGCTGTGATCAGTGTGATAAAACATTCGTTTTGGCATCAAGCTTAAAAACACACCTTAAAATTCATACTGGTGTAAAGCCTAACTTTTGTTCTTTTTGCGGAAAATGTTTTACACGACTGCACAATTTAAAAGAGCATGAGCGTATTCATACTGGTGTGAGACCTCATGTTTGCTCTGACTGTGGGAAGAGCTTCACTACATCAGGCGCAATAAAACAACACCAGAGAACTCATACTGGAGAGAAATCGTACGAGTGCTCACACTGTGGAAAGAGTTTTAATCGGTCAGAATCCTTGAAAATTCATGAGAGAGTTCATACTGGAGAGAAACCGTACAATTGCTCACACTGTGGAAAGAGTTTCGCTCAGTCAGGAAACTTGAAAGCTCACGAGAGAGTTCATACTGGAGAGAAGCCACACCAGTGCTCTTCATGTGGGAAGAGTTTCACCAATTTATCTAATATGCGGACTCATATGAAAAAGCATTGCCTGAAGTTGTCTAATGAGCAAATATTTATGATCAGATCCATTACTTACAAATAATACACTTACAAGTTAATAATTTGACATTCAGATTAATCAAAAGCTGGATAATTTGCTTATAACCTAATAATTTGCAATAATTAGTAGTGAAGTTTGATTGCTTTACAAGGGAAACCTTTGGGGAAGGTCAAAATAATAGTTTAGAAAACTAGTGTTACCATAAAATAATTTGTGAAGGGATATGATTTAGGAAGGGATGTGTTTTGTTTCTTTGTGGAGCTCAGTTATTAATTAGTCATAATCCATATTTTAAACAACTTGGATTAGCTGTTTGGATGTGATGCATCAAGATATTGAAGACTTTTTTCGGATTGAAATCACTCTGCACTATGTGAATATACACACACACACACACACACAGTATCTCACAAAAGTGAGTACACCCCTCACATTTCAGCAAACATTTTAGTATATCTTCTCAGGGGACAATACTTTAGAAATGAAACGTGGATAGATTTTAGAGTAGTCAATGTGCTGCTTGTATAGCAGTATATATTTACTGTCCTCTGAAAATTACTCAACATACACCCATTATTGTCAAAATAGCTGGCAACAAAAGTGAGTACACCCTAAGTGAACATGTCAAAACTGTGTCCAAAGTGTCAATATTTTGTGTGAGCACCATTGTCATCTAGCACTACCTTAATCCTCCTAGGCATGGATTTCACCAGAGCTGCACAGTTTGTTGCTGGGATCCTCTTCCACTCCTCCATAATGACAGCTCCATAGATGCTGGATGTTAGACACATGGCAGTTGTTATCTTGGTGGTGTGTTTGGTGTTGTTATCATGCCGTTCGGCCCAGTTTCTGAAGGGAGGGCATCATGTTCTACTTCAGAATGTCTCAGTACATGTTGGAATCCATGTTTCCCTCAATGAAGCGTCAGCAGCATTCATGCAACCCCAGACCATGATGCTACCACCACCATGCTTGACTGTAGGCAAGACACCATTTTCTTGGTACTCCTTACCAGGGCGCCGCCACACATGCGGCACCATCTGAGCCAAACAAGTTTATCTTTGTCTCATCAGGCCACAGGACATGGTTCCAGTAATTCATGCTCTTGGACAGGTTGCTTTCAGCAAACTGTTTGCGGGCTTTCTTGTGAGCCAGCTTCAGAAGAGGCTTCCTTCTGGGACGACGGCCATGCAAACCGACTTGTTGCAGTGTGTTACGGTGCTCAGTTTCAGGGTGTTACCAATGTTCTTATAGCCTAGGTCAACTTTGTTGGAGCAACAATTCTAATTCTCAAATCCTTAGAGAGTTATTTTTGCCATGAGGTGCTATGTTGAACATCCAGTGTTCAGTATGAGAGAACTGTACTCAAATCACAAATTTTAACTGCTCTAATACAAGATTCACAAATGTATATGTCAAGCAGACAAAAACATGAAAATGATTAATAGGACATGTGGCTTTGCATGGTTAAACGACGTACAGCTATTATAACTTGTACTCAGTTTTGTTGCCAGCTATTTTGACAATAATAGCTGTATGTGTAGTTATTTTCAGAGGACAGTAAATATATACTGCTATACAAGCAGCACATTGACTACTCAAAAATATATACAAGTTTCATTTCTATAGTATTGTGCCTTGAGAAGATATACTAAAATGTTTGCTGAAATGTGAGTGGTGTACTCACTTTTCGTGAGATAATATATATGTGTGTGTGTGTGTGTGTGTATATATATATATATATATATATATACACATACATATATATATATATATACTGTTGGAGAATCCTGCTACCCCTCCTCTATCTGATGCTTGAGTCTGAATGCTGTAATGTTAAATAAAAGTAGGCCATAGGGCAATGTAGAGATGGAAAAGTACCTAGAAACCCATGTAATGCCTAGATGACGTTGGTGCAAGGTACAGGAAAGTACTAAAAAACATATATGATGTAATTTTTAAAAAAACTATACATGTGATGTTCAGCCACCAATAGAAATAAGGCCTCGGAGCATGTGATCTTTAAGTGTGGCGTGATGCCGAGGAGGAGCGAGGTGTAAGAGATAACGGTACAGACACTAATTGGACACTGGCAATAAGGAGGATGTATAAAGTCTGTGTGTTAACCACTGTAAGATCAGATGACTCAGCTGACCATCTCACTTTGTTGAATTGCTCAATAAAGTTCTTCTTTTGAGACCTGGAACTCCGACTCCTACAAGACTTTCGAAGACTGCAGACCAGAGCCAGAAAACCATCTTTTAGCCACAACATAATATACATACATACATACATATATATACAGGTCCTTCTAAAAAAAATTAGCATATTGTGATAAAGTTCATTATTTTCCATAATGTAATGATAAAATTAAACTTTCATATATTTTAGATTCATTGCACACCAACTGAAATATTTCAGGTCTTTTATTGTTTTAATACTGATTGTCGTAATCATACTCTAGATCTAATATTATCACATGGAATAGATGTTGATGCCGTTGAAATTCTGCAGCAGAGCGATGACATCTCAGACCATTATCTAGTCTCATGTAAATTACATTTAGCCAAGGCTGCAAAGCCGACTCCGTGTTATAAATATGTTAGACCCATAACTTCTGCCACTAAAGATTGCTTTATCAATAATCTTCCTAATCAGTTTCATCATCTCAGCATCCCGGATAGCTTAGAAGAACTCGATATTGCAACAGAAACTTTTAACTCTCTCTTTTCCAGCACTTTAGACGCAGTTGCTCCGTTGCGCTTAAAGAAGATTAAAGAAAATAGTCCAACGCCGTGGTACAACGAGCACACTCAGGCCCTTAAGAGAGCAGCCAGAAAAATGGAGCGCAACTGGAAGAAAACAAAACTAGAGGTATTTCGGATTTCATGGAAAGAGAGCTCGATTGCTTACAGAGAGGCTTTAAAAGCTGCTAGATCTGCTTATTTTTCAACCCTATTAGAAGAAAATAAACATAATCCTAGGTATTTATTTGAAACAGTGGCTAAACTAACGAAAAAGAAAGCTTTAAGCACAGAAGTTTCCAAGCAACACAGCAGTAATGACTTTATGAACTTCTTCACTTATAAGATTGATAATATCAGGGACAAAATTATAACTATGCAACCGTCTACTACAGTATCGCATCAGGGAGTGCATTGTAGTCTCCCTGAGGAAAAATTGTTTTCATTTGTTGCTATAGGAGAGGAAGATTTCTGCAAACTCGTTAATTCATCTAAATCGACAACTTGTATGTTAGACCCTATACCGACTAAGCTACTGAAAGAGATGCTTCCACAGATCATAGATCCTCTTCTTAATATCATTAATTCGTCTTTGTCTCTAGGATATGTACCAAAAACCTTTAAGCTGGCTATGATAAAACCGCTTGTTAAAAAACCGCAACTTGATCCTTCAGAATTAGTCAATTACAGGCCGATCTCAAATCTGCCTTTTCTGTCAAAGATATTAGAAAAAGCAGTATCCTCACAACTGTGTTCCTTTCTTGAAAGAAATGATATCTGCGAGGATTTTCAGTCAGGATTTAGACCGCACCATAGTACTGAGACAGCTCTCATTAGAGTTACAAATGATTTACTTTTATCATCCGATCGTGGTTGTATCTCTCTATTAGTGTTACTTGATCTTAGTGCTGCATTTGACACAATTGACCACAACATTCTTTTAAATAGACTGGAAAACTATGTTGGCATTAGTGGAATTGCACTAGCATGGTTTAAATCATACTTATCTGACCGTTATCAGTTTGTAGCAGTAAATGAAGAGATGTCTTATCGATCACAAGTTCAGTATGGCGTACCACAAGGCTCAGTACTAGGACCGCTGCTGTTCACTCTGTACATGCTACCATTAGGACATATCATTAGGAAACATGGAATTAGCTTTCATTGTTATGCCGATGATACTCAGCTGTATATTTCTTCAAAACCTAACGAAACTTACCAATTCACAAAATTAACGGAATGCATAGCTGATATAAAAAATTGGATGACTAGTAATTTCCTACTACTAAACTCTGAAAAAACAGAGATTCTAATTATTGGACAAAAAACTTCCACACGTAATAACCTAGAATACTGTCTAACCCTTGATGGCTGCTCTGTTAAGTCTTCGTCGTCGGTTAGGAACCTGGGTGTGCTCTTTGATAGCAATCTTTCATTTGAAAGTCATGTGTCTAGTATCTGTAAAACCGCATTTTTCCATCTTAAAAATATATCTAAATTACGACATATGCTCTCATTAACAAATGCGGAACAATTAGTTCATGCTTTCATGACAACAAGACTAGATTATTGTAATGCTCTTCTGGGTGGTTGCCCTGCACGCTTAATAAATAAACTACAGCTGGTCCAAAACGCAGCCGCTCGAGTTCTTACTAGAACCAGGAAATATGACCATATTAGCCCGGTTCTGTCAACACTGCATTGGCTGCCTATTAAACATCGTATAAATTTTAAAATATTGTTGATTACTTACAAAGCACTAAATGGTTTAGCTCCGCAGTACTTGAGCGAGCTCTTAACGCATTATAGTCCTTCACGTCTATTGCGATCTCAAAATTCGGGCCAGTTGATAATACCTAGAATTTCAAAATCGACTGCGGGCGGTAGATCCTTTTCCTATTTAGCACCAAAACTTTGGAACAGTCTTCCTACCATTGTCCGGGAAGCAGACACACTCTGTCAGTTCAAAGCTAGACTAAAAACACATCTCTTTGACCTAGCATACACATAATATATTATAGACTTCTATAATTCAATATTAGGCTGCATAGATTAGGTCAGCCGGAACTGGGAACACTTCCCTTAAATCCTGATGTACTCGTTACATCATCATAAGAAGAATGGCATCTACGCTAATTTTAGTGTCTTTGTTTATCCCGAGGTTTTCCCGCAGCCGACCGGATCCAGGCCGTATCCAGATCTGACTAGGAGCTTTGCCTGGACCCGATGACAACGCAGTGCTGAAGTGCCAACTAGCCTCTCCCTATGGAGGATCCCTTTCCCACTCTACAGATAAAATGTTGTGATTCCGGTTCGCGTACCCACCCCGAAGTGATAAAATAAAACAAAATTCTGTATCAAATTTACAGTTACTGTAAATCCGGCCTCTAGTTCATAAACGCCAGAGGAGAACTGGCCCCCGACTGAGCCTGGGTTCTCCCAAGGTTTTTTTTTTCTCCATTAGGTCACCTGATGGAGTTTTAGGACACCAGTAGGTCACTTGATGGAGTTTTTCGGTTCCTTGCCACTGTTGCCTTTGGCTTGTTCAGTTGGGGATATTCAAAATAATTAGCCAAGCATTAATACCATTGATCAGCCCTACCAAACGTGGATGTTTTTTCACTAAGAAACAAACATTATGTTATTTGATTGATATTGTGAAGCTGCTTTGATGCAATTTATATTGTGAAAAGCGCTATATAAATACACTTGACTTGACTTGACTTGATGATTTTGGCTTACAGCTCATGAAAACCCAAAATTCCTGTCTCAAAAAATTTGCATATTTCATTCGACCAATAAAATAAGTGTTTTTAATAAATAAATAAAAAGCCAACCTTCAAATAATTATGTCCAGTTATGCACTCAATACTTGGTCGGGAATCCTTTTGCAGAAATGATTGCTTCAATGCGGCGTGGCATGGAGGCAATCAGCCTGTGGCACTGCTGAGGTGTCATGGAGGCCCAGGATGCTTCAATAGCGGCCTTAAGCTCATCCAGAGTGTTGGGTCTTGCGTCTCTCAACTTTGACTTCACAATATCCCACAGATTCTCTATGGGGTTCAGGTCAGGAGAGTTGGCAGGCCAATTAAGCACAGTAATACCATGGTCAGTAAACCATTTACCAGTGGTTTTGGCACTGTGAGCAGGTGCCAGGTCGTGCTGAAAACTGAAATCGTCATCTCCATAAAGCTTTTCAGCACGTGGAAGCATGAAGTGCTCCAAAATCTCCTGATAGCTAGCTGCATTGACCCTGCCCTTGATAAAACACAGTGGACCAACACCAGCAGCTGACATGGCACCCCAGACCATCACTGACTGTGGGTACTTGACAATGGACTTCAGGCATTTTGGCATTTCCTTCTCCCCAGTCTTCCTCCAGACTCTGGCACCTTGATTTCCAAATGACATGCAAACACTGAGCAACAGTCCAGTCCTGCTTCTCTGTAGCCCAGGTCAGGCGCTTCTGCCGCTGTTTCTGGTTCAAAAGTGGCTTGACCTGGGGAATGCGGCACCTGTAGCCCATTTCCTGCACACGCCTGTGCACGGTGGCTCTGGATGTTTCTACTCCAGACTCAGTCCACTGCTTCTGCAGGTCCCCCAAGGTCTGGAATCGGTCCTTCTCCACAATCTTCCTCAGGGTCCGGTCACCTCTTCTCGTTGTGCAGCTTTTTTTGCCACACTTTTTCCTTCCCACAGACTTCCCACTGAGGTGCCTTGATACAGCACTCTGGGAACAGCCTATTTGTTCAGAAATTTCTTTCTGTGTCTTACCCTCTTGCTTGAGGGTGTCAATGATGGCCTTCTGGACAGTCTTACACATGATTGTAGTTTTGAGTAATGAAACAGGCTGGGAGTTTTTAAAAGCCTCAGGAATCTTTTGCAGGTGTTTAGAGTTAATTAGTTGATTCAGATGATTAGGTTAATAGCTCGTTTAGAGAACCTTTTCATGATATGCAAATTTTTTGAGACAGGAATTTTGGGTTTTCATGAGCTGTATGCCAAAATCATCAGTATTAAAACAATAAAACACCTGAAATATTTCAGTTGGTGTGCAATGAATCTAAAACATATGAAAGTTTAATTTTTATCATTACATTATGGAAAATAATGAACTTTATCACAATATGCTAATTTTTTGAGAAGGACCTATATATATATAGATTAAATTATATATATATATATATATATATATATATATATATATATAATAAATTATATATATATATATATATATATATATATATATATATATATATATAATTTATTTTTTGTATATATATGTCAACGTTAACGTTGACAGCCCTAATATATACATATATATATATTAGGGCTGTCAACGTTAATGCGTTAACGCATGCGGTTAATAAAAAATCCTTATTGCGTTAAAATAATTTAACACAAATTACTGAAACACAAAAAGGTGTCATTAGCCGCTTTTCCACTGCCGGGCCAGGGCTAACAGCGAGCCGAGCCGGGCCAATGGCCTCGGGCCTCAAGCAACGGGCTTGCGTTTCCACTGCCGGGTCACTAGCCCCGCTGCGTTGCCCTAAACCCCGCCCTTAACACGCCTTCCTGGATCGAACTTCATACAACCGCACCCATTTCAGCGGGGATTATAAAGTTCATTCAGGCAAGAAACAACGATCGAGATGGAGAGGACTGAAGCGTCTGTTTGTTTGCTTTTTTTGGTGTTTGCTTGATGGAAGATGAGCGTTGTTCGGCGAATACTTAGCTTAGCAAGTTCAGCAACGATGTACTTGATAACATCCTCGTTTCTGCACACGCCATCAAATTGACGTTGTACTCTTTCTTCTGCCCAAATGCTCATAATAGCTTTGGTATCTTCAACAGTCCAGTACAGGCGATTATCCATTTCGTGCAGCGATAATTTTGCGCAATATAAAAAAGTGAAATGTGCATCTTGCCGCAGACCATATCTTTCCCTAACACCGATAAACTCCGCCTTTAAACTTGACCACGCCTCTAGCCCGAGCTGGCCTGCTTTGGCCCAAGGTATTCAACGGGCCAGAAATCCTGGCCGGCGGCCCCGAGTAAGCCCAGATCAAGGCCCGGAAGTGGCAGTGGAAACGCGACTGGCCCTGGCACACACTAGCGCGGCTCGGCCCTGGTCCGGCAGTGGAAACGCGGCTAGTAACGTAATTTGCGTCACTCAGTTGATGATATTGGGGGTTGGGAGTTTGATCACTCTTTGCATCTATAATGGCGCAAGCACCAGTAACTCTGGTAGGTGAAAATTTCTCTTTTAACAGAAAATTGGATGGCACTCTGGATAAACGCAAAGTTGTGTGCATACACTATGAGCTTCGATGGTAGGCCAGTTTTTCGTTACAAAATATAGTTTAAAATATAATTTAATAGCAAAATACATCACAGGTTCTACTAGCAAAATGACGAGTCGTGTGCAACAACCCAAACTGGATCAGTGTATACGGCGTGCGAGTAGACAAACATCAGGCAGGCTTACTACTTCCATAGCAAAGTGGATTGCCAAGGACTGCCGTCCAGTCAACATCGTTGCTGACCAGGGCCTGAAAGAAGTGATCAGTATTGCCACTTCCGACCCATCGTTCGAGCTACCGTCAAGATGAACAATCATGCCCAGGGTTCACAAACTATACATAAATGAAAAGAAATGCAAAGTAGAGCTGCTATCACAAACAGAGAGTGTTGCTTTGACTGGGGACCACTGGACATCGGTAAGCCAGCATAATTATTTGGGTACAACTGTGCATCTCATCGATACAGACTGGCACATGCATTAATTTGCAAAGAAAAAAAAAAAGATAGGCATTTTGAAAAAGCAAAGATAGGCATTTTGCTGAGGCCTGCGCTGAACAGTTTATACAAGTAGCGCAGGAGTGGGAGATAGCGAGCAAAATCACTACTGTTGGTACGGACAGCGCATATGCCTTGTATAGCACACATTATACAGAGGTCAATCGTCATGGCTCTTCGTGAAGGCAGGTTTGATGTTGTTTTAGTGAAATGCCGTAAATTAGTCTGACATTTCAAACACAGCCCGTCTAATATGATAGACCTGAAAGCACAGCAAATTGTTCATGGCCTGGGCAAAGAGTCTCTAGTGCAAGACGTTCTCACAAGGTGGCATTCCACCCTCGAGATGGTCAACCGGATACTTCGTAACAAAGACCCCCCGATGGTAAGTTACATTGGCTCATCAAAACCACATGCTATCCCTTCAAACATCTGCAGAGTTTGATAAGCTTGCCAGGCTGGATAAACTACTATACCAAAACTATACCATGCAGGTTGATACTTCAGTTTATTTGATGATGTTATTTTTTGCCAGTATTTAGTGATTTTTATGACTGCTATCAAAACAAGTCCTGTATATTTAAAATAGCTCATGTCAAATGCAGCATGTGTATGAGAGAGTCCAAATAAGAAACCTATAGCAGGAGAGAGAATAACCCTTTACAATAAGGTATGCATTGATGTTATTGTGAGTAATGTTAATTAACTACAGTAATCAAATACCTAGCAAACTATTGTTTAGTGTTTATTAATCTTTGTTTATAGTTTAGAAAAAAATAACTAATACTAGTAGTATAAAAAAAATTGTAAATGCTGACATTAAAATGAACTAAGAAGACCTAATGATAGGTAATTGTTAGCAAATGCAATCTATTATTTGGATGTGTGTTTATTATTCAGATATGTCATGGAACTTCTTGGGGGTGAAAATATGTTTCTTGTTCTGTTGTGTTACCTGCACTTTGCCACTTGGCCCTGAATGGCTGTCACAGAAGATGACCCTGCTTATGTTGTGCACTTTAAGGATGCATTCAAAGAGTATTTGACAAAGCTCAAAGAAAACACAAACATTGCTTGGCTCAAAATCGCAACAGCTCTTGATCCCAGATTCAAAAACCTGAAATGCATTCCTAAAGCAGAAAGAGCTGAAGTTTGGGGAACATCAGACAAGATGCTAAAAGAGGTGGAACTGGCTCCACATTCCTCAGATGTGGAATCGGAGCCACACAGAAGAAATTGGTCTCCTCTTGATGGGCTCTGATACGGAGTCATGATGAAACATCACTGGAATCCAGCCTTCTTGCTAGATACAGAGCAGAGCCTAGCATAAGCCTTGAACAATGCCCTCTACAATGGTGGTCTGCACACAGCAGAAGTCATGACAACCATGGCACGGAAATATCTACCAACTCCTGCTTCAACTGTGCCATGTGAGAGACTATTTTCACTTACAGGGCACATAGTGCACAAGAAGAGGGCTGCTCTGGCACCTGAGAATGTTGACAAACTTGTATGCCTTAGCAGCTGGTTAAATGCTGACTAGAGAAATAAGCACCACTTTGGGACAAAATGGAATATTGAGAGGAAAAGAAAAAAGAGGGAAACTGGTGAGAGATTTTCTGAATTATGGGTTAAACAGAGAGAAAGACATGCACACAGATAAGAACAGAAAATTCTCTAAACAAAAGAGGGGGGAAACGACTGGCTAGATGCATTAAAAACCATATACATCCATGAAATAAACACAATAAAACTTTACCAAAGGCACAACAAAAATAACAACCACCACATTCTCATTTCTTCAAAACAGAGAGACATTATATTGCAAATGTGCAAAAGTAGGAATTTGATTTGCTCAAAGGTTTCTCTGTCATTGCTCAGGAATAGTTAAATATTAACTTGGTCCGAGATGCTTCTGAAAGAAAGACATAAAAATGGTTGTCCTACAGAGATATGAATATGAATTTTGCTCTTCAGATAATTTGATTTTAGAATAATTTGATGAGATTTCTGTCTTTTTCTGTCGTTCATTTATGTCTATAATCAACTGAGATCTGTAAAATCTCAGTGTGTTTTCTGTCCAAATGCATGTTCAAGTCATTTGAATTTGATGATAAATGTTCATATTAAAGTGACTTGATTTGGTTTGGTCTAGACAGAGTTTGCAATATTAAATGTCTTCTGAAACCTTCTGAAATTGAGATTGAAACTGTTCTGATAGTTCTCTTTGCTGGATATAGCATTTTTGAATTATGACAAAAATAAACATGTTGTATGCCTTAGCAGCTGGTTAAATGCTTACTAGAAAAATAATCTTCTGTGTGTTCTGTTTTAGTTTGGCAAGTAGGAAATTGAATTGAGATTGAAACTGTTGTGATGGTTCTCTTCATTAGATATAGCAATTTTGTGAAATGATGACATGTTACATAAACATGTTAAACAAAATAAAGGGTATGTTTAATTTCACGATAAGTGTGCGATTTAATCACAGTTCAGTCAGGACCACTTGAATCAAAATACCATAATTCTTTTAGTCAAATTTTTTATTTGCATGATTGTTAAAGTTACATTTGGCGGTTCTGAATTACCCATCCTTTTCATGAGCTCCATGAAAGCTAGTCAGGGAACAGCAGCAGCTTCTGGGGGCAATCTCCCATTTAAAACTGGGAAAGCAGCAAAAATCCCCCCACTGAGAACAGTGCATGCATCAATGAAAACAGAATGACACTGATTAAGTTAACAGAAGTTAAAGGAGGAGCTAGGGGAGGAGGTGGGTTGCAAACAATGCAGTGGAAGCAACCAAGCAGGCAGACTGAAAATGCATTTAAATAAGGCGCCCTGTTTAAAAGGAACCAATTGAATGCTTATGAATCGGATCAGCTGATAGGTCTAGGTATCAGCTGATAGCTGAGATTGACTACGCGGCCTGCCTGAACTGATGCTGATGCTAGATTTCAGTAAGGACCACTTGAGTCAAAATACCATAATTTCTTTTAGTCACATTTTTTTATTTGCATGATTGTTAAAGTTACATTTGGCGGTATGGCTCTGTTCTGAACTACCCATCCTTTTCATGAGCTCCATGAAAGCTAGTCAGGGAATAGCAGCAGCTTCTGGGGACAATCTCCTATTTAAAACTATGGGAAAGCAGCAAAAATCCCCCCCAAACAGACCATACCAGGCAAATCATCCCTGGCTCTCCCTGCTAAATCGAAGACCCAGCAGAGGATCGAAATGAGCAATTCCAGAAGCCAATCTTTAGTTAAAAAGAATAAGCCAATAGATCTAAGTGAAGCTAGCAAGAGAAATGAAGATAGAGCTAATGAAGCTGCAATTAAATAAGGCATTTAATTACTGAAGCAATATTTATTTCAATTACAAATCACAAGCATCACTCCTAGCTTTCTGAACCTCAAGGATGGCTCGAGTGTCTGGCCGGAGGTACCGTTCATAAGCTGCCGAAGACCATCTTCCCATAGCTTTAGGGCTAGAAACGGGAGTAGAGGAAGCTGCAGTTGTAGCAGCCCCTATGCGCAATGAATGAGCCGAATAACATTCTGGGGGAAGCCCGCAGTATTGACAAAGCAGGCGGAAACAGGATGCAAACCAGGCTCTGGACATAGGCTTTCCCTCCTCCGTAGTAAATAATGGGTCCTCCAGACGAGCTTGTGGACGCCTCCTCAGATAAGCCAACATAGACGACAGAGAACAGAAAGCAGAGTTCATTTCAGAAACATAAACAAAAGATCCTTCCCTGTTCCTATCAGTTTTGAGTGCTTCAGAAATACGGTGAAGTGGTGAGAAAAAACTGAAACATCAGATATTGTGAGGTCGTGTGACGGATTAAAGGAATCTGTGCATGTTGAAACTAGCCACCTCTGAGAAAGCCATAGAAAGCCGTAAGCAAAACAGATTCTAACATCATATCAGAATAAATCCCAAGGCATCCCTCTCTCAGACGTGATATTAATGTTTTCAAAAGTGGAAGTGTGAGAGGGAGACGATGATCATTGCCTTTAGGTTTCTCTTTTTTAAGTCCTTTAAGCAGGAGACGAATTGATGAATTTTCAAGCAAGCTGATGGTGGATGGATCTAAGCAGCGCAGGTGGAATTGGATGCCGGCGATCATACTTTTGATGGATAAAGGCTGCATTTTACGGGACTCAAAACAGTGGACTATAAAAGCACTAAAATTTGAAACTTTACTTTAAACTGCTGTAAAAATGTATCAGATAAATATTTTTTTCTGTTTTTGCATAAATCTATTAATCAATCTAAATGTTTTTAAAAAAATCCGGATTTTAACTCTTTAATTGCCAAATTCATAAATGATGTCACTGATTTGGGGGGGGGGGGGACACAAAATGACTTATTTTCAATATAAAATGTGATTGTGGACAGGATTTTTTTTTACCTTTTATCACAGTCTTGGACATGTCAAAGATTAAAAAATGTTTTTTTGATGCATTGTTAGTTTTTGTGCAGCATCAGATTTTAACTTTTTCTCCCTCATTTACTGTTCGTGGCTGTTTTTGCCCCATTGACTTCCATTATAACCACATTTTTTGATTGCAAAGCCATTACACCATATAATCATGCATTTTTGATTGTTGGTGGTTTTCCCTGTTGGGAAGAGGTAAAATTTGCAGGAGACTGAATCTCTCTCACCAGTGCAGCAGCAACTGGTGCGCGAGGGAGGTGCTCTCTCCTCAATATTGCTGCAGAGACCAGAGAATTTCCCAGCTCTTCTAGGAAAAGCCTTCTCCGAAACCGCTTTGCCTGATTCCAGGAGGGATCCACAGCTGTGAAGATGACATATGCATTATATGCCGATGCCGAGACGTCCATCATATTAAAAAATAACGTCCCCCCCCCCACACCGACAGAAGGCGAAGCCTCTGTATACAATTTAAGGGCTGCAGAAGACTCCAGATTATCATAATGAAAAAAAGAAATGCCATTCCAATTTTGAAGGAGCAAAGACCAGAACCTGAGATCAGATCTGCAGCCTGCATCTAAGGTAACTATGTCCTTAAGATCTTTAACTGATTTGGATAGATCAAGGAGTCTGCCAATAAAAGACCTGCCTTGTGGAATTATACATATTGCGAAATTAAGATGGCCTAGTAGAGAAAGCAAATCTCTTTCGATACTCGATATTAACTCGATTAAACTCGATAACTTTAAGAGGCCCTAAAGTTTTTTCCTCAGAAAGGGGAACACCTAAATCAGCGAAAGTGTGTTTTAACGCCGAAATGCATCTTTCTGGCTTTGCATTTTTAAAATCCACTAGCAGAAAATTGTCTAAAAGATGGAGCATGTGTGGTATTTTGCAATTATTAAAGAGAATCCAACAAAGCGCCTCTGATAGTGTATCAAATATTTGATATTATTTAATATTTGACTACTGCGACAGCTCAAAGTAAGCCTGACTGAAAAATATAATTTTCCCTCCATTTAATAATATAATAAATGCTCCAAATAAATCCACCAAATGCCTCCAAATAAATGCCACTGCGATGGATGTAAAGGTATAACTTTAAAGGCGTCTGTAATATCTGCCTTTGCAAGCCATGCACCCCTACCTGCTTTTTTTATGAATTTAATTGCATCGTCAACAGTTGTGTAAAACAGAGAAAACGGAGCTAGAGGAACAAGACTGTTGATACTCTGAGCAGCGTCATTATGAGGGGCAGACAAGTCCAAAATTAAGCGCTTCTTCCCTGAATATTTTCGAGTAGCGATCCCTACAGGTCCTTCTCAAAAAATTTGCATATTGTGAAAAAGTTCATTATTTTCCATAATGTAATGATAAAAATTAAACGTTCATATATTTTAGATTCATTGCACACCAACTGAAATATTTCAGGTCTTTTATTGTTTTAATACTGATGATTTTGGCATACAGCTCATGAAAACCCCAAATTCCTATCTAAAAAAAATAGCATATCATGAAAAGGTTCTCTAAACGAGCTATTAACCAAATCATCTGAATCAACTAATTAACTCTAATCACCTGCAAAAGATTCCTGAGGCTTTTAAAAACTCCCAGCCTGTTTCATTACTCAAAACTGCAATCATGGGTAAGACTGCTGACCTGACTGCTCTCCAGAAGGCCATAATTGACACCCTCAAGCAAGAGGGTAAGACACAGAAAGAAATTTCGGTAACACTTTACGGTTAGGGTACATGAATTATCATGAATTAATGTATAAATTAATGCATGAATTATGCATTCATTCATGCATTAATATCTCATCAATCATCAGGAACTAACACGAGTTCAACGTTTTTCATTCATGACTTCATGGATAAACAACACCTTAATTTAAACATGAGGCATCATCATGAATTGATTTATGCATGATCCTGATGTTTTCTTTGTTCACAGTTATGCCACCATTAATAGCACATTGTTCATCAGTGTTTCAAAGTACCTAGTCACCGCTTTAGTTGAGGGGCCACACACGATGAAGTCATTGATAGATCATGCTTAGTTAATGATGACTACTGTATTTGGATGTCAACAGAATTTGTTTGCTATGAGCTGTGATTGGTCTATTTTGTGGTCTGTCCAATACAGTAGTCATCATTAACTAAGGATTATCTATCAATGACTTCATCATGTGTGTGGCCCCTCAACTAAAGTGGTGACTAGGTCACTGACCTAGACAAAGAACAAAGAAAACATAATGATCATGTGCAACAAATATTTCATGATGTGCTCATCTTAGTTAATGTTTTAATTAAGGTGTTCATCCATGCAGTCATGAATGAAAAATGTTGAACTCGTGTTAGTTCCTGATGATTCATGGGATATTAATGCATGAATGAATGCATAATTCATGCATGAATTTATACATGAATTCATGATAATTCATATACCCTTACCGTAAAGTGTTACCGAAATTAGTTTCTCTGTTACCCAGAGTGCTCTATCAAGGCACCTCAGTGGGATGGAAAGTGTGGCAAAAAAACGCTGCACAACGAGAAGAGGTGACCGGACCCTGAGGAAGATTGTGGAGAAGGACCGATTCCAGACCTTGGGGGACCTGCAGAAGCAGTGGACTGAGTCTAGAGTAGAAACATCCAGAGCCACCGTGCACAGGTGTGTGCAGGAAATGGGCTACAGGTGCCACATTCCCCATGTCAAGCCACTTTTGAACCAGAAACAGCGGCAGAAGTGCCTGACCTGGGCTACAGAGAAGCAGCACTGGACTGTTGCTCAGTGGTTGCATGTCATTCGGAAATCAAGGTGCCAGAGTCTGGAGGAAGACTGGGGAGAAGGAAATGCCTGAAGTCCAGTGTCAAGTACCCACAGTCAGTGATGGTCTGGGGTGCCATGTCAGCTGCTGGTGATGGTCCACTGTTTTATCAAGGGCAGGGTCAATGCAGCTAGCTATCAGGAGATGTTGGAGCACTTCATGCTTCCACCTGCTGAAAAGCTTTATGGAGATGAAGATTTCATTTTTCAGCACGACCTGGCACCTGCTCACAGTGCCAAAACCACTGGTAAATGGTTTACTGACCATGGTATTACTGTGCTCAATTGGCCTGCCAACTCTCCTGACCTGAACCCCATAGGGAATCTATGGGATATTGTGATGAGAAAGTTGAGAGATGCAAGACCCAACACTCTGGATGAGCTTAAGGCCGCTATCGAAGCATCCTGGGCCTCCATAACACCTCAGCAGTTCCACAGGTTGATTGCCTCCATGCCACGCCGCATTGAAGCAGTCATTTCTGCAAAAGGATTCCCGACCAAGTATTGAGTGCATGACTGAACATAATTATTTGAAGGTTGACTTTTTTGTATTAAAAACACTTCTTTTATTGGTCGGATGAAATATGCTAATTTTTTTTAGATAAAAACTTTGGGTTTTCCTGAGCTGTATGCCAAAATCATCAGTATTAAAACAAAAGTTCTGAAATATTTCAGTTGGTGTGCAATGAATCTAAAATATATGAAAGTTTAATTTTTATTATTACATTATGGAAAATAATGAACTTTATCACAATATGCTAATTTTTTGAGAAGGACCTTTATAGGATAAATCCGACAAATTGAGAAAGGAGATTTATCAAAAGGCCCAATCAGGAATCCTTTCTTAACTTCCTTTTCCAACAAAAAATCGACAATTTCTTTTACAGCAAAAAGCAAATTATTACAGGAAAAAGAACGATTAGGCAACCATAACAATCCTGCAAGAAAACCTTGGACAAGTCCCGTTATTAAATAATTGACGAAGCAGTGGTTAGGATGATTTCTCAGTGCCTGTCCCAGCTTTGGAACATTGACTGGTGTTGATGGCTTTATTTATTTTTCTCCTTTTTCATAAAGCGGGTTCGTCTTGAGCACACAGATTTTGGGTGGTCTTCTCGGCAGTAACTACAAGCATGAACATATTTACAATAATAGAATTTGCAAACATTTTCATTAAAATTATAGCACAATGGAGTAGTAAATGGTGTTACCGTAGAGTCAACAGTTTGAAAACCAGGCTGAGAGGGTGGAGGAAACACAGATTTTGGGCATAGATTGAGAGTGTGAGAATGAGAGCCACAGATCGAGCAGGAAAGAGCTTGATGACCAGTGAAATGTCTGCTTATGAGGGTTAAGTCGACTACAGACAAGTCCAATCTCTGATTAAAACATTGAATGAACATAGCAGCTTTTGCAGAGAATGATTTATGATAATTGTAGAAGAGAGTTCTTCCATAAGTCAAAGCCAAGTCAGAAATAATTGCTAAATATGTGGCCAGCTCGGCTCTACGAGACGGATAGATTTCGCATATGACATCTCTGTAAACCCCAAATGCCACGTTAAATTCAGCTAGTGTTAACATTTTTAAAAGCCGAGGATCGCTGTCTTTAAGCATAATAGACACATCGCCGCAATCAACAACATGCTTCTCACTCATTTCTGAGCACAGCAATATTTTCACAAGATTGACATCATTACATGCAACAATTTGGCTTCTCAACTGATGAGAAATCGCAGCAGCTGAAGGAAAGAATGGAGAACCTGAAGACACGGGAACTGCACTTTCCATCGTTCTTTGTGGTATAGTCGCCGAATTGACGACATCATCATCCTGCTGCTGAGTAAACACGGGCAGCCGCACCATGGACGAAGAGCTTTTCTCGAAAGACGTTCCGGTGAAGAGAAGATTTGCCGAGGACCTAGAAGTTGAACCGGACTCCAAAGCCTGAATCCTGGAGTTCATGATGGAGAGTGAAAACTGAATGCTGGACAATGCTGACAACACTGGGTCGTTGCTTTGGACTGAAGAAGAGTAGACTGCTCGGTTTGAGACGGCTGAACCACCTGCCCACTTGGGTGCAACATCAGTCGAAGTGCTTTCGACTTGAAAAGCTTCCTTTGCTTGATTTATTTGTTGCTGGGATTTTTCGATGGATTCTACTTGCCATTGGTCATCATTTGCGGCGGTAGACATGTTCAGCAGTTGGGTGAGTACAGCAAAATATAAAAGTAATCTCATCTTTTTGCGAGAGCTGCGTTTTGCAAGCAATGCAATGTAACCAGCCAAGCAGGAAGACTGAAAATGCATTTAAATAAGGCGCCCTGTTTAAAAGGAACGAATTGAATGCTTATGAATCGGATCAGCTGATAGGTCTAGGTATCAGCTGATAGCTGAGATTGACTACGCGGCCTACCTGAACTGATGCTGACGCTAGATTTAATCACAAAAAGGGTGCGATTAATCGCGATTAAAAAAATCTATTGACAGCCCTAATACACACACACACTATTGGCAAAAGTTGTGGGTCACCTGCCTTTATGTGCACATGAACTTTAATGACATCCCATTCTTAATCCGTAGGGTTTGATTTGGACTTGGCCCACCCTTTGCAGCTAAAACAGCTAAAAAAAAGGCCGTAAGACCAGAGAAACTGGAAAAACTGGTTGAGAAACTACCACTCCTCGAGAAGACGAACCTTGCTGGAAATCAACATTTTAACTCACTCTTGTGAAGGTAGCATCACCATCCGGGACTAAAGTCTCACCTCTGAGTCATCTTAATCTACATTTCTTCCCCTAATCCCCCACTTTAGAGATAACATGCACACAAAGGAGGGTGGGATGGTTAAACCCTCCTGTTCTCAAAAGGTGTAAACACTGAATGCAAATTACCATTGTTAGCACATGTTTCCATGTTAAAGAGGTTCTTTCTATATAATGAAATGCAGCAAAGGGTTCGGGGCCTTCTGTACCTCAGATCAGCCCGTGAATGTTGAGAGCCACCGGGACTCTCAACATCATGTGTCTTCTAATGTCGGGTTCACATCTCTTCTCTTTGTTTCCTTTGCTCCACTTTGTTCTTTGTTCACATTTTGCTCCTTTGTTCCTTTGCTCCACACTCAGAGCATTTGATGTTTTGTATTGATTATCTTTGAATTGATTATGAAATTCGCATGATACATTTACCTGACATAATAAATTGTAAACATTTGATTTTATTCTAATCGACATAGAAACCTTTTCATTTATGGAGTCAGATGAATATACGAGTTAATACTTTAGAAAATGTATTGCATTTAATTAAAATCCCTTTGCCAGGCGGAAAGACAGTAACGCGCAGAGACCTTCCCCGTTGATCGGATAAGCCTACAGGCCGATCGAGCTGGGCCTTACAAGGCTTTCCACAAGGTTTAGGATAGCGTTTATGGGAATATTTGAACTTCTTCTAGAAGCGCATTTGTGAGGTGAGGCACTAATGTTGAACGAGAAGGCTTGCCACGCAGTTTCTGCTCTAATTCATCCCAAAGGTGTTTACTATCGGGTTGAGGTCAGGACTCTGC
The DNA here is from genome assembly GCA_030578275.1 of Meda fulgida. Classification (NCBI taxonomy): domain Eukaryota; kingdom Metazoa; phylum Chordata; class Actinopteri; order Cypriniformes; family Leuciscidae; genus Meda; species Meda fulgida. The sequence goes on from CM060636.1 coordinate 23,693,847, forward strand.
AGGCCTGTCAAGTTCCTCCACACCAAACTCGTTCATCCATGTCTTTATGGACCTTGCTTTGTGCATTCGTGCACAGTCATGTTGGAACAAAAAGGAATGCTGGAGCATTAAGACTTCCTTTCACTGGAACTAAAGGGCCAAGCCCAACCCCTGAAAAACAACCCCACACCATAACCCCCCTCCACTAAACTTTGGCATAATGCAGTCAGGCAAGTATCGTTCTCCTGGCAACTGCCAAACCAAGAGTCGTCCATCGGATTGCCAGACAGCATGATTAGTCACTCCAAAGAACACGTCTACACTACTCTACACCACTGCATCCAACGCTTTGCAATTTACTTGATGTAAGGCTTGGATGCAGCTGCTCGGGCATTGGAAACCCATTCCATGAAGCTCTCTACGCACTGTTCTTGAGCTAATCTGAAGGCCACACAAAGTTTGAAGGTCTGTAGGTACGAGCTCTCTAAAGCCGGGGACACACTTAAAGGACTGTAAGGCCGATTATAAATGTAATTTGAATGACAATTACATATCGCCCAACACTATTTAACATTTTACTCTGCATTGCTAATGATCCAGTAGTACTTAACAACTCATTTTTTTGACCAAAAAGGCGCCAGATGTTTTACTATGCATATTTAAACAGGCTTTCCTAGAATAGGATTCCTCTCATAATAAGGACAGACACATAAATGGGAGAAGAGGAAAAGTGAATGTGTTTTGTGTCTGTGGCAATTCAGCAGTTGTTTTACAGCTGCTACATCGTAGTTTTGAAAAAAGTTTTTATATTTAAGTTCTTACACTGGTTATTATACCTTGTATTTTGACATACAGTTTGGTTAAAAAAATAAAATGGATATTTTAAGCTGATTTTGTGTCGTCTCGATCCTCTGAATAACTTGACCTTCTCTATATGTAGTTATGGCAATAGATTGGCAGCACTACAGGTGTTCCACTAGAGGGCGCCATTTGCTTTAGCTTCAACCATTTAAACTTGTTGAATCTATCGTGATTCATAAACGCACAAAATTTACAATTATTTATACAATGAGCGAGTACATTATGAATCCATCTTCCAAACCATGTTTTTTGTCTTATCTTGAATCACTATGGTGCCTATAAGTGTTTATATTCAGACTATTATAGACAGAGCTGCATGACAACTGCCACGGAGTAACCGATTACCTGCTTGATTCGTCATAGACATAAACAGAGAGAAGTAGCTCCGGCTACAATGTTCTTTCGCAAGGCGCATTAAGTTTTGTATAAGCACCAAAAATTACATAAGACATTTCTCAATACCAAGTACGCAAAGTTCGGACTTGCGTCCTTGATAGTTTGGACTTGCCAAGTTCGACTCAGGGAAACGAACTCCCGAGGAACGGGAAGACGCAAGTCTGGTAAGGCCACGATCAGACAGCACGTTTTGCTCTGACATTGATTGAGGGTGAGAGGTGTCCAAACACGTAAAATGTAAACACTAACAGATTGGCCAGAAGCTAGAATTTTACTTTGTAACATTTTAAATATTAATATTTTTCTTACACAAACACTTCTCTTCAGAAGGCCTTTATTAACCCCCCGGAGGCGTGTGGAGTTTGTTTATGATGGATAGATGGAGAGACTTTTATATGACAGAAACAGCGATTCACTACCATTATAAAGCTTGGAAGAGCCAGGACATTTTAATACAACTCCAATTGTTTTCGTCTGAAAGAAGAATGTCCCATACACCTAGGATGACTTCAGGGTGAGTAAATCATGGGTTAATTTTTTATTTTTTGGTGAACTATCCCTTTTAAGTGTTTTAAGTAAACTATAAGGCCCTCAGTTAAAATGCGGTTTCCCTCTAAAACATCATGCATTATGTCTACAGAAAAGTTGGCACGAAGTACTGCAGAGTGTTTAACAAACGTGCGTTTCACACCACAAACATGAGTTAGTGTTGGGTCTGATTGTATAGCTTCAAAGGGTTGCAAGTGTGTCTCTTTAGTGCGCAAAGTTACATTTGGTTCATCTTCACAGAACCCAGTTTGATCATCTTTCTTTCATTTAGACAAAACCTTACAGCTATTCTGAGCTCTAAAACATTCAACAAATCCAAAAAGGCAATGCAAACCGAGATTGTCTCTGTTACTTGGACAGTGCTGCCACGCACACAACCACCAAGACCTTCTACTCTAAAAGTCTTAAGGACATGTTATAGGTTCCAATATTGCAACAAATCCATATGTTTTGAGTCCTGTACATGTTTCCTGATGGAAAATTGCACATAAATGTTTGTTTGCCAAAGATTAATTAAATTGTGGTGGGAATTTTTTTAAAGTAAAATATTTACCACCCAATTTGTGAATTCCCTTCTGTGACCCCAATGGATTGGCAGTCTCAAAATCATCGTAAAACAGTTTAATTTGCAGTGCATTTTTTTCAGTGGAAAACAGGGGATGGCTCTTTATGTACTGTCTTTCTTCAATATCAGAGTAAATGTCATCTTTATTTGGTATGCCCGACTTGAACATGCACAAGGTGTTTGGATGCATTAAAATGCTCTGCAGAATTGGAACATACGCAAACTTGCTCATATATTCCAGTAGTCTGTTTTTTCCTGTTGTCAAATCTGACCCTAAATACTTTCTCCACAGGCTGGACAATTCCCCCATCCCCCTTTTTTATATATATATGAGTTAGTTTAATGGAATTCAGGTGAAAGGGTTTTCAATTTCCTGAAATGACTGCTCTATTGTACTTTTAATGTATGTGTCTTGTGAAGATAAGCAATTTAGAGCAGTCTCTTTTATTTGATCCTGGATGTCTTGAACAACTTCCGTAGACATAACAAAAGTATTAACAGCAGTCTGACAGGCACATGCATTTTGCAATTGTTCTATTGCTGATTATTTTGCTAGAAACTGGCAAAGAACCGTCATTTGAACATGTCACAGCCACATCAATACTACTTGGTAGCTCAACATCTACATTCTGAACAGCACTATCTTCAACATGTAGAAGAACGTCTCGGTTACGTATGTAACCCTCGTTCCCTGAGTAGGGAACGGAGACGATACGTCGGATGACGACGAATGGGGTTTCGCTTAGAACACCTATCAACTTCGAGTATACAAAAACGAGCCAATGGCAAAGAAATGCCATGGGTCTGCGGAATTTGCATGACGTAACTCCGCCCCACCCCGTGGGTATAAAAGGAGGACGCCGGCAACATGCAGTTATGTTTCTTCGCTGAGGAGCCAAGACTGAGCTCAGGCGATCCCCGCGGTACATCGGAAGTGGCAGGAAGACGTAACGTCTCCGTTCGGTTACATACGTAACCGAGACGTTCCCTTTCGTTGTCACTCCGAGTTACGTCGGATGACGACGAATGGGGTTATAAGTCTAATCACGCCACCTTCACAGCTGTCTTCCAGTGCCCTGCGTAAATCTGAGCCCTTGTAAGACTTGTAAGGACGAAGGACTCCTATTTAACACAGGAATACCAAGGTACACTAGGAAGCATATCCCAAGTTTAGAGGAAATATGCAATTAACACCAACCTAGAGGGGGGGGGGGGGGGGGGGGCATTTGGAAATACACATATGACCCAAAGGAAACATATGGAGAATACTGAGGTGTCCAGCCGCAGGTGGAATATTTCAACCTCAGGGGTGGCAAGGTGGCTTGCCAAGGGAAAGACACATGCTCAGAGAGGCTTACAATGGAAATACACATGTGGGGGTAGCTCCGGGGAGGGACCATGCACACGGGAGGCACCTAGCCGACGTCCAGGCAATAGACACTGGCGCTAGCATCAGGGGTGCTGGAGGAACTCAGGGCTTGCGGAGAATATCGCACGTATCCAGTCCGTGGAGTGGAATGGCGAGCAAGCGAAGACACCTGAGCGGGTCCGGTACTAGCTAGTTGAAGCGAGTACATGAGAGGACACAGGCTCCACTCGGAGATTGTAGAATCTGGCGAATGTGTTCGGTGTCGCCCAGCCTGCAGCTCTGCAGATGTCTGTTAGCGAGGCGCCGTGCGCTAGAGCCCAAGAGGATGCCACACTCCGAGTGGAGTGGGCAGTCACACCAAGGGGGCACGGTCGACCTTGCTGCTGGTATGCCAAAGCAATGGTGTCCACTATCCAGTGAGACAACCTCTGCTTTGAGAGAGCCTTTCCCTTCAGCTTCCCACCATAACAGAAAAAGAGCTGGTCTGAGGTCCTGAAACACTGCGTCCTGTCTACATAGGCGCGGAGAGCGTGTACTGGACAGAGCAGTGCCAAGGCTGGGTCTGCCTCCTCCAAGGGCAGCGCTTGCAGGTTCACCACCTGGTCCCGAAAGGGAGTGGTAGGAACCTTGGGGACATATCCAAGCCGGGGTCTCAGGACGTGAGAGTAAGCCGGCCCGAATTCCAGGCACGCTTCGTCAACGGAGAATGCGTGCAGGTCCCCGACCCTCTTGAGAGAGGCCAATGCAACCAGGAGCGCTGTCTTCATTGACAGGAACTTAAGCTCCACTGATTGCAGAGGCTCAAAGGGAGCACTCTGCAGGGCACTTATAACCACTGAGAGGTCCCAAGAGGGAACGAGAGGAGAGCGAGGAGGATTCAGTCTCCTCGCCCCCCTCAGGAACCTGACGATCAGGTCGTGCTTCCCTACGGATTTACCTTCCACTAAGTCGTGGTGAGCGGCAATAGCGGCAACATAAACTTTGAGGGTGGAGGGAGACAGCCTTCGCTCCAACCCATCTTGAAGGAAGGAAAGCACGAAACTGATCGAACACCTCCGGGGGTCTTCTCGCCGAGAAGAGCACCAGTTGACGAAGAGGTTCCACTTCAACGCGTAGGCGTGCCTCGTGGACGACGCTCTAGCGGAAGTGATGGTAGCCACCACCGCAGGTGGTAGGGTACTCAAACCTGCCTCGTCCCGTCCAGGAGCCACACGTGGAGGTTCCAAAGATCGGGACGAGGGTGCCATAGGGTGCCCCGTCCCTGAGAAAGGAGGTCCTTCCTCAGAGGAATTGGCCAAGGAGGTGCTGTCGCGAGGAGCACTAGTTCGGAGAACCAAGTCCGGGTGGGCCAGTACGGCGCAACCAGAAGGACCTGCTCCTCGTCCTCCCTGACCTTGCGCAAGACCTGCGCAAGAAGGCTCACTGGGGGAAACGCATATTTGCGGCCAGGCGGCCAGCTGTGCGCCAGAACATCCATGCCGAGCGTGCCCTCGGTCAGAGCATGATACTGGTCGCAATGGGTCGAGTCGTGCGAGGCAAACAGATCTATCTGTGCGTCCCCGAACTGGTCCTTAATCAGCTGGACCGACTGGGGATGGAGTCGCCATTCTCCGGGGAGGGGCTGAAGCCGTGAGAGCTCGCCGGCTGCACAGTTCAGGGCTCCGGGAATGTAAATGGCTCGAAAGGACCTCAGATGCTTCTGACTCCATAAGAGGTGGCGAGCGAGTTGCGACATACGGCGGGAGCGTAGACAACCTTGATGGTTGATGTACGCTACAGTGGCGGTATTGTCTGATTGGACTAGTACGTGTTGACCCTTGAGCAACGCCCGGAAGCAGTGCAGGCCAAGGCGTACTGCCAGCAACTCGAGGCAATTGACATGCCATAGGCGCAGGGGTCCTGTCCAGGAGCCCGCGGCAGCAAATCCATTGCACATGGCGCCCCAGCCCGTGGTGGAGGCATCTGTTGAGACAACAACATCCCGGGAAATTCGTTCCAGGGGGACACCAGCCCTGAGAAAACTGAGGTTCGACCACGGGGTGAAGGTCTGACGGCAAGTCGGAGTAACTGGTACTCGGAGCGTGCCTTGTTGCCATGCCCACCTCGGGACTCGGTCGCATAGCCAAAGATGAAGAGGTCTCATATGAAGCAATCCGAGCGGCGTCACCGTGGCTGCAGATGCCATATGCCCCAGGAGCCTCTGAAATATTTCAGTGGAACCGCACTCTTGCCCTGAATTTGTCTCAGACAAGTCAGTAGTGACTGCGCGCGCTCGCTCGTAAGCTGCGCGGACATAGTGACCGAGTCGATGTCCATATCGAGAAAAGAGATCCTCTGCACGGGGCAAAGTTTGCTCTTCTCCCAGTTGACCCGAAGGCCCAGACGAGCTAGGTGCCGGAGCACAAGGTCCCTGTGTTCGCAAACCTGATCTCCAGAGTGAGCTAGGATCAGCCAGTCGTCGAGATAGTTCAGGATGCGAACCCCGTGAACCCGAAGGGGAACAAGGGCTGCCTCGACGACCTTCGTGAAGACGCGAGGAGACAGGGCTAGCCTGAAAAGGAGAACCGCGTACTGGTATGCCTGCCCCTCGAAAGCAAACCGGAGGAACGGTCTGTGTCGAGGAAGAATGGAGACATGAAAGTAGGCGTCCTTCAGGTCTATCGCTGCAAACCAATCCTGGGGTCGAACACATTCGAAAATGCGTTTGGCGGTGAGCATCTTGAACGGCATCCTGTGAAGGGAGCGGTTCAGCACGCGCAGGTCCAGGATCGGTCGTAACCCACCGGTTTTCTTGGGGACAATGAAGTAAGGGCTGTAGAAGCCGGACCTCATCTCGGCTGGAGGGACAGTCTCGATTGCACCCTTCGCCAGCAGGGTGGCAATCTCTGCTCTCATGATGGGGGCATTGCCACCGACCAATGTGGAGCGGACTCCCCTGTAGCGGGGAGGAGACGTCACGGTTCGTTGCACGAATTTAGGCCTACACGGAGAATACACGGTAGGCCTATAAAAATAAATAAAACTCTAAATAGCGATAAATTTCGCTCTATTCGCGTTTGGTGTGAACGCATCATAATGAACATGCTTCGATATCAAGATTGCAATGCTGGAGAGTGTGTGTGTGTGTGTGTGTGTGTCTGTGTCTCTGTGTGTGTGTGTGTGTGTGTGTGTGTGTGTGTGTGTGTGTGTGTGTGTGTGCATGCGCGAGAGAGAGAGGCGCGGGCGCGATCGAACTGTGTTTGTGTGTGTGTGTGTGTGTGTGTGTGTGAGGGAGAGAGGCGCGGGCGCGATCGAACTGTGTGTGTGTGTGTGTATGTGTGTGTGAGAGAGAGAGAGAGAGAGAGAGAGAGAGAGAGAGAGAGAGACTTTTTGACTTGACTTTGAAGCAATTTATTCCATCATTAAAAAAACTTTTTAACATCTAAAAAACATACTTTTTTATCAAAACATTACAATTTAAAAAAGAGGTCTTCACCTTCTATAAAAATTAAACTTTTGTTTACACACCATTTCTTCTCAAACATTAGGAGATTACAATTCATTTTATTAAATTCATATTCTAATCTTATCCTGGATTCAACCAAGGCCTTGAATAAATTAACCATATTAACTTTTTGTCCTTCCATTTCAATTCTATACGCTTTCCAAATGGCTAACTTTGCTTGACCAACCAAAAACTTTGAAAAAGTACAGATTTCCCACTTATCGCGAGAATACTTACAACCAAAAATAAACACTGTATTTGAAAAAATTATCCCTAAACTGCTCAAAATTCTATCCAAAACATTAAAAAGTGGAGGTTCAAAAGTGTCAGGTTCATTACACAAAGTACAAAAATAAAAATCTGAATATTCACATTTAAACAAAAAAACTTTTGTTGGTAATGCACAATGCAAAATCCGCCACTGTAAATCACCAGACCTTTTTGGTAGGGGTTTTTTATACAGTAACCGCATGAAGGTGATTTATTCTCTGTCAATGAGAGATGAGATCTCCATTTTGTATCTCTTCTCTCTCTTAATTGTCCAGCAAAGAAAGACTTTACACAATCATTATATCATTTTTGCTTGTTCACAACAGAAAAAGGAAGGCTTTGTAAACCTTTAAAAGAGAGCAACAAGCTCACATTATCGTCATTATCATTCTCATGTTGGTCTACCTGTGGTTTTATGTACACTTCAGGAAAAAGAACTTCTGAATAATTACTACCAGACATAAAATTGGTTATATATTCCCACAAAGACGTATGAAAAGATGTTTTCAAATTCTTCAATATATTCCCAACAATTCTCTCTGATCTACCTCCAATCTTTGTAGTTAAATGTTTTACTGAAACCCACTCTCTAGCAGTCAAATCAATCAAATCTTCAACTTTAGTTACACCAGCTAAACCAAAGCTAGAAAAATCAATGTTAGGCATAGAAGTATGGGAAAACCAGGGATTGTGAAAAAGTGGTTCATTAAAACCGAAATGTTCTTTTCGCTCCAACTTAAAATAACTCCAAACTTCAAACACAGATCCATAAAAGTTGATCTTAAACATGTCCTTTACAACATTTACTGAGCTCAGAAATATTTGTCTATCAAAACCAATGTTGTTTTTATCTCCTAGAATGACAAGACCAAAACTGATCCATGGTACAGAGTCAGAAGAATAAAGCAGTTTTTGAGCAGTCTGTAACCTCATGGCTTTCACCTTAGAGGCTAAATGAATTAGTCCTTGACCGCCATCAATAACTGGAAGACACAGAACTCCTGGAGGGAGCCAATAATGGCCTCCCCAAAAAAAATCGACAAAGGCTTTTTGAAGTTGCAATAAAAGCTCTTTGGGAGGGTCCAACACTGTTAGACGATGCCACAGCATTGAGGCGGCTAGATTGTTCACTACTAACACTCTGCCTCTGTAAGAAAGCTGGGCTTGAATCCATTTCCATATCTGGAGCTTGCCAGTCACTTTTTCTAGAAGTCCTTTCCAATTCGTTTCCATAAACTGTTCAGTCTCAAAGAACAGTCCAAGTATATTTACACCTTCTTTATTCTAAAGGCTATGATGTGGAAGTTGCGGTAGATTCTGATTCAACCAATGACCTAATAATAAAGTGTCTGTTTTTTTCCCAATTGACACGTGCCGAAGAAGCACTCTCATAGATGTTGAGGCATGAGATTAGATGTTTAACATCATCTTCAGATCTAATGATCACTGTAATGTCGTCTGCATAAGCTGTTAGTTTAACTGACAGAGTATTAGAGACGCAAGATGATGGAACCGTCAATCCTTGCAACTTCTTCCCCAACATCCTCAACATTGGTTCAATGGAAATTGTGTACAAGAGGCCAGATAAACTACAACCTTGTCTCACTCCTCTATGTACAGAAAAAGGTCTTGTCAGAATTCCATTAATTTTCAACATGCTATAAACATCTTCATACAGAAGTCTAATCCATGAAGTAAACTGCTTTCCAAAGCCAAAGCCTTCAAGTATTTTGAACAGATATTCATGGTCAACTTTATCGAAGGCCTTCTCCTGGTCCAAACAAACAAGACCAAGATCAAAGTTATGCAGTTCGGTTAAATACAACATGTCCCGCACAAGAAAAAGATTGTCAAATATAGACCGCTTTGGTACATAGGACTGATCTTCGTGAATAATGGATGCCAAAAATTCCTTGAGACGATTTGTCAGAGCTTTAAATAATATTTTATAATCAGTTCCCAAAAGAGAAACTGGTCGCCAGTTCTTTAATAGGCCAAGATCTCCTTTCTTGGGTAAAAGAGTGATTACAGCTCTTCTGCAACTCAGATTTTTTATTCAAAACTCTCACAAAATACAGCAAACAGATCCTGTCCGATGAGGGACCAGAAGGCTTTGTAGAAATCAGAAGTCAAACCATCTAACCCCGGAGATTTTCCTGAGGATTGCTGCTGAACAGCCTCAGTTAGCTCGTGAAATGACAAGGGTTTGTCTAATTCAGCTTTATCTTCTTTTTTAAGATGTGGAAGTCCATCTAAAAGCTGATTTCTGCTTCAAGGTCACAAGGTTGTGCTGTATATAAATCTTCATAAAAGAGTAAAGTTTGTGAAATTATTTCTTTTTTTTCCATTATTTCTTTCCCATTTGGCAATTTAAGATAATTTATATTTTTCTTCTCTCTAATATTCCTCTCCAATGAAAAAAAGAAAGTTGTTGAAGAATCCATGCTGTTTAGCTGAAGATATTTTCCCCGTATCGATGCACAGCGACTTCTTTCTTCATACAAATTCTTTAAAATCAAATTGTACTCTTTAAGCATTTTTGCAGTTTCTGTGTCTTCACCATCACTGATGGAACTGCTTACCGGAGAATTTGCTCTTCCAAGAACAGGACCTTTTCTTTCAGGTCCATCATACGGCTTCTTGTATATTGCTGACAAAAGAGCTGGATCCGTACTTTTCCAGTATCCCACCACTGGCCTAAATTTTCATACTGTAACTTTCTCTCTCTCCACTCTCTCCAGATCAAAGTAAAATATTGTTGTAGCAATGTTCAGGGAAGAAGGAGGCGGGAACTGGCGAACAATCAAAATATAATTTATTTAAAATAAAACAAACAAACGAAAATACCGCTAGCAGCCCCTCGCGGACGACTGCTGGCTACCGAAAATAAACATAACTGCCAGCAGCCCCTCGCGGACGACTGCTGGCTAAAGTAAAATACAAAAACAAAACACAACTAAAATACAGGCCTGTTCCTCTCTCGATCATCAACGTCGTCGCTCCTCCTTTATGCTTCCGCTCCTCCGTGAGAGATGCGAGACCGGTGTGCTTCACAGGTGTTGCTCATTAGCAATCGCACCACCGGCCTCGCGCCGTTCTCTCACGTCCCTCGGCCGCCCCTCACAGGCCGTAGGGCACCCACGAGCCTGTGCCTAACCCCCCGGCGGCGGCGATCCCTGGGGAGTATGGACAGACAAACCAAGGGAAACGGAGACGGAAGCATGAGGAGCGACAGATCGAGAGAGGGGAGAGAGGAAAAAAAAAAAAAAAAAAAAAACCTTGGTCCGGTTCCCACAACGTGCTGCCATCTGGTCCCCCACCAGCTAGGCGATCTCCTCCGCGGTGCCTGGCGGTGACGCTGGGTAGCCCTCGGGGGACGGCTCGACGCTCCTCCGCCGCCCGGTGGACGGCGACGGCTCCTCGGGTGCCTTGGGCAGACGGCAGGAGTCCCCCGCTCCCTGCTCCTCCCCTTCACTGGTGGACGGCAGCAGGCTCCGGCCCACGGCGAGCGGCGGCGACTCCTCCTCTCCCTCCCGGATGGCAGCCGCCCCTCCAATACCCAGGCGGCCGGCAGCGAGCTCGACCGTCCCACCGGCAACTCACTCCAGCGCACCGCCTCGAGCGTCCGTGGCCGCGAGTCCCCCGCTCCCTGCTCCTCCCCTCGCTCGGCGGAAGGCAGCAGGCTCCGGCCCACGGCGAGCGGCGGCGACTCGCGCACCATGCTCGATGGCACCGCGGATTCCCCACATCGGCGAGGACTCTCTGACAGCGCGTTCCTCCCTCTTGCCGGGTTTCGGCACCAGTGTAGCAATGTTCAGGGAAGAAGGAGGCGGGAACCGGCAAACAATCAAAATATAATTTATTTAAAATAAAACAAACAAACGAAAATACCGCCAGCAGCCCCTCGCGGACGACTGCTGGCTACCGAAAATAAACATAACTGCCAGCAGCCCCTCGCGGACGACTGCTGGCTAAAGTAAACTACAAAAACAAAACACAACTAAAATACAGGCCTGTTCCTCTCTCGATCATCAACGTCGTCACTCCTCCTTTATGCTTCCGCTCCTCCGTGAGAGATGCGAGACCGGTGTGCTTCACAGGTGTTGCTCATTAGCAATCGCACCACCAGCCTCGCGCCGTTCTCTCACGTCCCTCGGCCGTCCTGTTCGCCACAATTGTACAAAAGACCTATCTTGCAATAATCTATTGTTAAAACGCCAAATATGATTGTGGGAAGTGCTCTGTTTTATGGTCATAGTTACCGCAATATAATGATAATCAGAAAATGATGTTGGCAAAATTTTACTATTAAATACCTTCCTCTATTATTCTTTTGAACGTAAAATCTATCAAGTCTTGCACCAGAGACTGTGTTAGAATTAATTTTCAACCATGTATATTGTCTATCTCTAGGGAAGGCTTCTCTCCAAACGTCTGCAAGATTGTGAAACCGAATAACAGTTTTGAGAGTTTCAGACGAATTGAGATTCGGTTCAGCATGATTCCGATCCATAGTATAATCAAGAGTACAATTAAAATCACCAGCTAAAATTATTATTCTATTATTTGGAATTTTTGAAATAGCATTTTTTAATTTTTTGAAAAAAGAAACTCTTTCTACACCGTCATTAGGAGCATAAATGTTAATAAGAGAAAAAAAAATAACTCATATAACTTAAATTCTATAATTTGCATTCTGCCAGGTATAACTTCTTCAGATCTACTGTACATCTGAAGAAATAAGAACTGCTACTAACATTTGAACCACAGCTGAGGAAAGTTTTACCTTTCCACTCACTTAGCCATTGCACCTGATTATTCAAATCTGTGTGTGTTTCTTGCAGAAAAACTATACCAGATTTTTTGCAATTAAAAAAATCAAACAAAGCACACCTTTTTTCAGCACCACGACACCCATTAACATTCAAAGATCCAAAGTTTAAGGATGCCATGATGCTGACTATTAATAAAGAGACAAAAAGCGTCCAAAGACAGGCTATAAACTCTCTTCTCTCCATTTAAAGAAAAGAATATTCAAACCTTCTTTACATTACGGTTTACCGTGTTTTTTACCTTTGTTATTATTTTCTTAAGGCGATAACGTTTCTGTCTACTTAGTACCTCAAAGGTTGCTTTGTTCATTGCCATTTTACATGACACCAAAAATCGCTTCAAATCAGGGAAAAACGTCTCTATTTGTGGTTTGCGAGCTCCCTTAGTACTATCTAGAAAGTCATTGATTTGCTTTACTGTGTACAATCTAGAGCCAAACGACTCCAATCTTTCAGCATCATCTACATCAGAAAGACTATCTATACTCTCAAGATCCTGATCTGAATCATTTTCAGAAATAACATATCCTGAACTCACATTGGACATCTGGGTATAGCTTTCTTCCTCAGCTTCCGCTCTTTCACCTTCTGTTTTATCTTCTATAACGGTTTGCTCTTTTTCTGATTGTTTGTCCTCTTCATTTATAGGCTAATCAGAGTGGATTTTTCTACACTTGCTAGATTTACAAACTCTTCACCCGTATCATGATTTTCTACGTCTCTTATTAAGCCTACATCAGTGTTTTCTTTAAGTGCTGTTTCAACAGCAGGAACAAGAACATCATTTTGTCAAACGTGTTGCTCAATTATTTGCGGATTAGATGACTTATCTGTTTGTTTATTTGGACATGTTTGCCTAACATGCCCGTGTTCTCCGCACGCAAAACACCGCATGTGATCCGAGGTAATAAAGATTGTATAATCTTTGCCTTCGTTTTTGAGTTTCACTGCTAAATTGAGCGGATCTTGTTGCTCATTCAATATCATGTACGTTAAGCGTCTAAAAGACATAACGTGCTTGATATTCGGATTTTTCAGACCCAGCGGAATCATTTTTATAGGCACTGTTAATCTGCCATATCTTTCAAGAACGCCTTGGATAGTTTCGTTCTTTATGAATGGAGGAAAGTTCGATAGTACGATTTTCTTAGATGGACTCGATAACGGCAGTACTGGCACAAATGTGTCATTAATCGTAATTCCGCGTTCAACCAAACCATCAACCATCTGAACATCGGCAAGAAAAACAACAACAGCTTTGTTCATCCTTGAAGCTGACTTGATATTTACCCACCAACCTGTTCGCTGACTGCAACCACCACATCTTCCATAGATATTGAATCATCAGGTGTGCATTTCAAACCGTGTCTAAGAGTCAAGCGTGAGAAATCTCCGCTTGACCCCATTTATATGTTTCCCGACCTCAGTCGCCGTTCAAAAATAAGTTTGTTAAATAAACTACACTCTTTAACGAAATCTTATAAAAAAGAAAACGAAAAAACAAGATTAAAGTAAACAAACTCTCATGTGCTCCCGAACTCCAATTTTTCCCACTACCCGCAATCCCTAGAGAGAGAGAGAGAGAGAGAGAGAGAGAGATTTTTGAGATTTACAAACTTTTATTACAAAATCATTTCACAGTATATTTACAATACAATATGCATAAATATTATGAGCAGTCCCAACTCACAATCAATGTGCAAAAAACAAGTCACCTTCAAATACAGAGCACAATGCCTCATTGCAACACCAAATACCTTCAAAGGTAATGAGATCATCCATATGCTTGTAGAAAGCAAAATCAATTAATATCCTAGCTTTCAACATGTTTGAAAACATAGCAACTACATTCTGCTCAGAGTTTTGCTCGATTTTCTTTTTTCTACTAATATAAATAGCCAACTTTGCTTGGCCCAACACAAAATTCAACAACTGACATACAACTCTGTTTTTCAACACATATTTAAAACCAAAAATAAATAACACTGTCGAAAAAGTTTCATTACACCTCTGAAAAATACTTTCTAAAAACAAAAATAAAGGCTTTAATCTTGCACAGTTCACAAATGCATGAAAAATGGTTTCCCTTTCAATGCAAAAAGGACATTGAGCATCAACCTCAGAATTTAAAATTGAAACAAAAGCATTGACGGCGACAGCGCCGTGAAGAATTCTCCACTGTAAGTCACCTGTCTTTTTCGTCAACGGTGGTTTATAAAGTGCTCTCCACTCAGGTTTTCTATCCACATTCAATGTAAAAAAATCACGCCACGGAGTATCTGTTTTCTTATCTAGCATTTTTTTGTTAAACATAATGACACAATACTTATACAAAGTTTTCCCAGTACAAGAAAAAAAGTCTACACACAAGGAATCAAAACTTTTTAAAAACACTCCAGAAACCTCTCCTAGGTTCAAAGAAAACAACAAACAAGGAAAAGAATCTTCAGGATTTGGTTCACAGAGACCATCACGACACTCAGTCAACAAAGTTCTTTCTTTTGTATTAAGAAGCCTCTGCCATTTCCCCAATAGCTGCGCAACTAGACGGGTTGATCGAATTCCCAGATGTTGAGCCGTCGCTTCTTCATTCTTAAAATCAAGTCCTGCTATTTCCAGTAATTGCCTCAAAGTGGTGATTTTACTGTCAATGAGTGTTTTGTTAAGTCCTGGAAAAAGGCCACCAGCAGACACATCCAGACGTGCTCCACGAACTAGAGGCTCTTCCAATAGCCAATGAAGTGACTGTGAAACCTCTGCTTTTTTAAAAACAAAAAGACTCCAAACCTTAAAAAGGTTCTTATAAAACACTGGTAAACCAGAAGTGTTCAATTTTGTAGGGTCCAGAAAAAAAAAAGTTTTGTCCAAACCCAGATCCTCAAGATTACGTAAAAAAACATATGCGACAGAACACCATTTATATTCAACTGAACCAACTAGTAGTTTTTGTATGAGTTGCAACCGAAAAGTTGCGATTCTGCTGTGAAGATGTATTAGACCCTGTCCACCCTCCTCCTTAGGCAAGAATAACACACTCTGTGGGACCCAATGCAATTTATCCCAGAAGAAATCTACTAAAATAGTCTGGATTTCCGCTAAAAGATATGAGGGAGGATCAATACATGCGAACTTATCCCACAGTGAAGAAGCAACTAAATTATTTATAATTAAAATACGCCCTCTATATGACATCTTTGGAATTAACCATCTCCATTTATCCAGACGACCTTTAACCTTTTCAATGACTCCTTCCCAATTTTTTTTCACTGTCACATCATCACCAAGATACACTCCTAAGTATTTAAACCCTGATTTTCCCCAACTTAAACCTTCAGGGAGATCTGGTCTCCCACCTACCCATTTACCTAATAATAAAGTTTCACTCTTATTCTAGTTTACACTTGCAGAAGATAAACCTTTAAAAACGTTAAGTAAACCTAACAAAACCTGTATGTCACTTTGCCTATTAACCATTACAATGACATCATCGGCATAAGCTGACAGTATCATGTTATTTTTACAGTTTGGCAAACATATACCACGAAGTTTAACCCGTATCTGTTGTAAAAGTGGCTCTATTGCCAAAGCGTAGAGCATACCAGACAATGAGCACCCCTGCCTTACACCTCTCTGAGCTTTAAAAGGAGCACATAAACCACCGTTCACCTTAAGAATACTCTCAATGCCACTGTAAAGGACTTTAATATGATTTATAAAATTTTGACAAAACCCAAAAGCCTCTAAAACTCTCCACAAATAGCAAAACTCAACACGGTCAAAAGCTTTCTCCTGATCCAATGAGATTAACCCACAATCTAAATTGAGCATCTTGGAGACCTCTATAACATCACGAATCAAAGAAACATTGTCAAATATTGACCTACCAGGAACACAGTAGGTCTGGTCAGGATGAATGACACCATCCATCACTCCTGCCAACCTGTTAGCCAGCGTTTTCGAGAGCAGTTTGTAGTCGCTGCAGAGTAGTGATACGGGCCTCCAGCACTTTATATCTGCAAGGTCGCCTTTCTTGGGCAGGAGGGTTAACACTGCTCTACGGCAGCTCAGAGGCAGCTGGCCTTCAGCCAAGCTTTCATTCAAAACCTCCAGAAGGTCCTCTCCTAGTTCTGACCAGAAAGACTTGTAAAAATCTACTGGCAGGCCGTCAATGCCCGGCGCCTTTCCAGACTCCATTCCTTGGAGGGCCTTGTACAGTTCAGCCACGCTCAAAGCACCAGAGATTTCAGTATTGACCTCCTCAGACACCTGAGGTAAGTCGTTAAAAAAATCACTGTCACTCCTGTATTCCACCCCAATCTCATTTTTATACAGGTTTTCATAGAAACCAACTGCTCTCTTTCGAATGTCTGCAGGGTTTGTCAATAGTCCTCCAGACTCGGAGCGCAGAGCATGAATGACTCTGCTCTGACCGTTCTTTCTCTCCAAGTTAAAGAAGAACCTGGATGGAGCATCCATTTGGTCCACACTCTGGAACCTCGACCTGACCAGAGCTCCCTGTGTTTTAATGCCCAGTAAATCAGCCAACTGTGTCCTCTTGTTCGACAAAGAATCTAGATAACTCTGACCACCAGTCGACTCAAACAATTCTTGAAGTTTTAAAATGTCGGTCTCCAAGGTGTTCATACTCACATTTATCTCTCTAGTGACGTTTCGAGTATACTGCAAACAGAACTGCTTTATTTGGGCTTTCCCAAAATCCCACCACTGCCGTAGAGAATTAAAAGACCCCTTTACGGTTCTGAACTCATCCCAAAACAGCTTAAACGTACTTTTAAAATACCTGTCACTTAACAAAGTGGTATTTATCTGCCAGTATGCACTCCTTGGCTTAATGGAGTTTAAGAACACAGAACACTGCACCATACTGTGATCAGAAAAACACAGTGGAGTAATTAAACATTTTCTTACAATGTTGAAGTGATGCTTTAAAACATAGAAATGGTCCAATCTTGCCAGTGAAATCACACTGTCACGGACATGAGTCCAAGTATATTGCTTTTGTGTTTCGTGAAGCTGCCTCCAAACATCACAAAGCTCGTGCATTTTAACAAGCTGAACCAAACGATTACGAGAGGGCAAGTGAGGTTCAATATGATTCCTGTCCAAGTTTGACGATGTACAGTTAAAATCACCACCCAAGAATAAATATTCTTCGACACAACATTTTTGTAAAACTGAACACAAAGTATTTAAAAACAGCATTCTTTCTATTTGTGCAGTTGGAATGTACACACAAATAAAAACAAATATATAATTCTCAAAAATAGCTCTCACTTTTAATAGTCTACCTTTAACTACTTCGTCAACCTGATAAGAAGTTGGACTAAAACTCTTAGCAAAAAGAATAGCGACCCCTCCGCTAAGTGAGGTGTTATGACTCAACACAGAGACCCCATCCCACTCCTCAGCCCAATCAGCAGCATTCCTCAAATCACTATGCGTTTCTTGCAACATAACAACATCTATTCTTTTTTGTTTAACCATTTCAAAAATTCCTGCTCTTTTTCTCAATTCCCTTGCTCCATTTACATTCAAAGTCGCAATATTCACTTCACTCATGCTTGGAGAAATGAAAGAGACTAAGAAACAAATCAGCACTTTCACACACACCACATTAGCCAGGCTATACTTTCCCACTACCTTCATTGGCACTATCAGAAGTGAGTTTTCTTACGATCTTTTTTTAGTCGATATATCTCCTTATTTGTAAACAAAGCTTCCGACATAAAAAACCTGGTTTTCTCAACAAACTGCTTTGTGTCTGAAAAATAATTATTTACACAAACCCCTCTCTTGTTCTTAGTAGCTTTTAAAAAAAGTTTAATGTCATCAACTTCAACACCTCGACTAGAGAAGTCACACTGAGAGAGACTGACACTAGAATCAGAAGACTCACTGTCACTATCACCATAACAATCCTCCACGTCAGGTTTCTTAGCTCTAACTTTCTGAAACTCGTCAGATGTTTTCCTTTTTGATGGAACTTTGAAATCACTCTGCTCTGTCTCCATTTCAATGCCATCACAAAACGAATCAGGCAGTAAAACATTAGGTGCACTACCACTTTCTTGCACGTTCAATTTACGAGAACGAATAATCAATGTTTCAGCATCACCTAGTCTATTTTCCTCAACCACATTTGTGGTGCCATTTACCTGTATCGCCGCACTCTCGGCCGCGAGCGGATTCTCCTCAGCCGTCTCCGCCGCTGGCCGAGCCGCGTTAGACGGACCAGCCTCGACCGGCTCACTAATATTAACGATGTCAACCGTCGCTGGAACATTTTCCTGATTTTTACCAGGGCAAGCACGAATTAAATGGCCCACTTCACCACACTTGAAACATTTCATCTTGTCCGTAGTAGCGTAAATAACGTAATCGAACTCGTCAACTTTGAGATGCAATGACAGATCTAGATCCTCATCATCCTTTAGGATCATGTAAACAAATCTCCTAAATGAAACCACATGTTTCAAAAGAGGAGATCCACTTCCAATTGGTATCTTTTTAATAGGTGACACCAATTTACCATATCGTGATAAAATTCTCACCAAAGTTTCGTCACTTATGAAAGGCGGAATGTTCGACAACAAAACTTTTTTAGATGGCATGGAAAGTGGGAGAACATGAGTAAAAAGATTCTCAATAACTATACCAGTCTCAACTAACTCATTTGCCTTTTCAACAGAGCTAAGAAAGATGACAGTGGCACTGTTCATTCTAGAGGCCGACATGATATGCTCATGCCCAACAACCTCTCCTGCAGCCAGGCAACAGTCTTCCACGCTCACCGCGGACACAACTTTCACTCCATGGCGCCGCGTGAGTTTACTCAAACCTTGCATACGTGGGTCCGTCATGCTGCCCGCAAAAAAAAAAAACGGTAGCACGCGGCCCAAACAAACAGACAAAACACCACTCTTTTAGCAATAACCCATGCAAGAAAGAAAGAGAACGAAAGAAAGATTCACTCACGAGCTCCGATTCACTCACAAACGCTCCGCTCACACTCAACAGTCACACACGTCACACCGGAAGTGAGAGACAGAGAGAGAGAGAGAGAGATAGAGGGGCGCGGGCGCGATCGAACTGTGTGTGTGTGTGTGTGTGTGTGTGTGAGAGAGAGAGAGAGAGAGAGAGAGAGGGAGGGAGAGAGAGAGAGAGAGAGAGAGAGAGAGAGAGAGAGAGAGACGCGGGCGCAATCGAACAGTGGAAAAATAAAAACATGCTCTGTCATTTTGTTCACAGGACATCATTCAAACAGCAAATTGTTTACTTATATTTGTGTACACTCGCAATAAAACACAACATTGTGCTTTTGTTACACTCTAAACTCTTGTCAAACAGTAACCTAGCTACAACGGTTGCCAACTGTCCCGAATTAGCCCGGGACGTCCCGATTATTGGGCCTAATTTATTTGTCCCGTACGGGACCTCTCTTATCCCGTTTGAGTGCTACGCTGATCAGACTGATACAACAGCAACACAACACTTGAGAATGACCGCGATACTTGAGAATGACATCATCAAATCACGCACATCAGACCATACCAATAAACTAAAAATTGAGAATTAATTATTCTTTTGGGACAGATAATTTTATTTGCGAACAGAATCCTCTGCTGTCTGGTCGCTCCCGGTTCGATCCGGTCTCGCGCTAACGGCAGATCCCTTTCACTGTCCGGCCGGGTTTTGATTTCGGAAAATCAGGTTTGGTGGATTTAAACAACGTGATTATTGTTCATGAGTCCAACATCCAGCCATGCAAGAAAACATGCCACCTACCCGAGGGAATAATATGCTAATGTGATTTCCTGCCCAAGAAACATGTCTGATTATTATTAATGTTTTAAAAAAAAAAAAAAGGCAGGATTATTCTACACAGCAATGCCTTTTCACTATAGGAAAAAAATAAACATACAAAGAATTCAACTTTTTTAATAAAGGCAAAATATCCAAGCACCATACAACTGAATTCTATGCATATTTACAGAGAAAATAATGGTACAATATAAAGGCTATCATCTTCACCATAAGCACTTTGTAAGTCAAAAGGCTTATAAATTTGAAGACAGTCTGCTTTCGTCACATCTTTTTCAGCACTTTCAAACACGTTGTAGGCATGAAAGTGCTCATTGAAATGGTCAACCATAAGCTTGTTCACTATGAAGTAGATCACACTGTTGACTAAAAGCATTTTTTTATTCTGCAAAACACAGGCATTTCCTGTTCTGTGCCACTGGAAATGACTAACCCGGCTCTGTACTCTACCCCACTGATCTTTACCCAGTTAGTAGAGAAGATGTCTTTTGCTTCAGCAGGCAGAGCTTGGGCAAACATTTCACCATTTTCCTCATTGTCCACATTAAATGTTTTCAAAGGTCCGTACTCAACATGGTTCAAAGGAGATGTTTCCCAATTGGATGCTATGGACATTTGATGTTTTTTGGCAAGTGATACTGATGTTCTTGAAGTTTTTAAGTGTGCTTTTGAAAACCCTGTGTTTTGCCTCAAATCTCATACTCCACATATGTATTAATGGTCCAATTTTTCAATTGATAGCAATCTTTCATTTGAAAGTCATGTGTCTAGTATCTGTAAAACCGCATTTTTCCATCTTAAAAATATATCTAAATTACGACATATGCTCTCATTAACAAATGCGGAACAATTAGTTCATGCTTTCATGACAACAAGACTAGATTATTGTAATTCTCTACTGGGTGGTTGCCCTGCATGCTTAATAAATAAACTACAGCTGGTCCAAAACGCAGCCGCTCGAGTTCTTACTAGAACCAGGAAATATGACCATATTAGCCCGGTTCTGTCAACACTGCATTGGCTGCCTATTAAACATCGTATAAATTTTAAAATATTGTTGATTACTTACAAAGCACTAAATGGTTTAGCTCCGCAGTACTTGAGCGAGCTCTTAACGCATTATAGTCCTTCGCGTCTATTGCGATCTCAAAATTCGGGCCAGTTGATAATACCTAGAATATCAAAATCGACTGCGGGCGGTAGATCCTTTTCCTATTTAGCACCAAAACTTTGGAACAGTCTTCCTTCCATTGTCCGGGAAGCAGACACACTCTGTCAGTTCAAAGCTAGACTAAAAACACATCTCTTTGACCTAGCATACACATAATATATTATAGACTTCTATAATTCAATGTTAGGCTGCATAGATTAGGTCAGCCGGAACTGGGAACACTTCCCTTAAATCCTGATGTACTCGTTACATCATCATAAGAAGAATGGCATCTACGCTAATTTTAGTGTCTTTGTTTATCCCGAGGTTTTCCCGCAGCCGACCGGATCCAGGCCGTATCCAGATCTGACTAGGAGCTTTGCCTGGACCCGATGACAACGCAGTGCTGAAGTGCCAACTAGCCTCTCCCTATGGAGGATCCCTTTCCCACTCTACAGATAAAATGTTGTGATGTTGTGAAATGTTGTGGTTCGCGTACCCACCCCGAAGTGATAAAATAAAACAAAATTCTGTATCAAATTACAGTTACTGTAAATCCGGCCTCTAGTTCATAAACGCCAGAGGAGAACTGGCCCCCGACTGAGCCTGGGTTCTCCCAAGGTTTTTTTTTCTCTCCATTAGGTCACCTGATGGAGTTTTAGGACACCAGTAGGTCACTTGATGGAGTTTTTCGGTTCCTTGCCACTGTTGCCTTTGGCTTGTTCAGTTGGGGATATTCAAAATAATTAACCAAGCATTAATACCATTGATCAGCCCTACCAAACGTGGATGTTTTTTCACTAAGAAACAAACATTGTTATGTTATTTGATTGATATTGTGAAGCTGCTTTGATGCAATTTATATTGTGAAAAGCGCTATATAAATACACTTGACTTGACTTGACTAAACAACATTTCCATTTTCCATTACAACTGAATAAAAATAAAATAAAAAAATGTACAAATCATAATACAAAACAATAATAAAAAAAATTAATAAATAAAAAACATACAGCAATAACATAGGCTACTTGTCTATATACTCTCAATGTCCATCAATTCCACAAAGGAGTCACCTCTAGACTCTCCAAAAAGTTATAAAACACTTTCCAAATGGACCAAAAGGTATCTGGCTTGTTTTTCAAAAAGTAGGTAATATTTTCTAAGGCAAGGTGTGAGGTCATTTCCTTTATCCATTGAGACACGCCGGGACTTTCTTCTTTTTTCCAAGTATATGCTATTACACGTTTAGCTTCTAGCAAACAGAGAATTAACAATAATCTTTCATGTTTGGTGGTTTTAAAATTCAGAGGACAAACATGCAATATACACAGCTTTGGATCAAGAGGAATTGCTTTACTAATGATTTGGCTTATAATATTCAGTATTTTAACCCAAAAGCAATTAACTTTAGTGCATTCCCACATACAGTGGAATAAAGTTCCCTTTTCTTGTTTACATTTGTAGCACATATCAGGAATATTCGGGTTGAAGTGATGTAACTTAACTGGAGTGATATATTGTCTACTCAACCATTTATACTGAAGTAGTCTCAAATGGGTGTTCATTGTCTGAGTCTGGGCTTTAAAGCATGCCATTTGCCACTCTTCCGCTGTTATATCAAGCAGTTAAGTGTGATATTCTCCAAAGTAGAAAGAGTTGGCTCAACCAGACTTTGGCCTTGTCTTGAAAAAATGAAGCTACATAATTGCAAATATTTAAAAAAGTGAAAAAGTAAAAAAGTGTTTATTCCAAACCGTGTCCTAATTTTTTCAAAGGACATAAAACTTCCCTTGTTATAAAGATCAGACACCTTACTAATACCTTGAATTGACCAGATTTTAAAACCTGGATCGGCTCTGCCAGGGCGAAAATTTTCATTACCAAAAACTGGTGAAAAGGGTGAGAGATGTGGTAATTCCCCTAGGTGGACAAGAGCCTCAAACCAAACTGCTATAGTATTTCTAGTATACGGGTTTTTAGTACATTTACTTAACTTTTTAGCGTCTGTTAAATGCAAATATAAATTCAAAGGAATTGGGATAGAGTGAGCCTCTATAGATACCAAGGTCGGAGAATTATCCCTCTCAAAATAAAACATTGCTGCTCTAATTTGAGCTGCCCAGTAGTACCATTTTAGGTTTGGTAGGTTTAACCCCCCTCTATCATAAGGCAAGTAGAGCAAGGAGAGCCTGAGATGAGGGCGCATGTTGTTCCAAATGAAGTTTGTAAACGATTTTTTCATTCGATTAAAAAAAGAAGAATGTGGAGGGAGGGGGATGGATTGGAAGAGATATAACAATTTGGGCAAAATTGACATTTTTCATATATTAACACGGCCAATCAATAAAATAGGAAGTTTTGTCCATCTATTCAACAGGTTAATTGTCGAATCTGATAGGGGCTTATAATTGGCTGATACAATTTCATTAACAGTTGGTGTAATTTTGATCCCAAGATAGGTAAAGCCTTTTTGTGAGATTGTAAAGTTTGACTGAACTGGGGGGAGAAGTATTTCTGCTTTGTGGAGGAACAGCAACACAGACTTAGAATTATTAATTTTATACCCAGAGAATTCTCCAAATGTTTCAATCAAGTTTCGCAAAGCTGGGATAGACTGTTTTAGATTAGAAGAGAATATAATTATATCATCATCGTACAATGAAATACGATGGTCTGAGGATCCAATTGTGATACCAGAAATTTGTGTATGATTACGAATTGCCATAGCCAGAGGTTCAATTGCTATAGTGAAAAGCAGAGGAGAGAGCGGGCAGCCCTGGCGTGTACCCCTGTAGAGTCTGAAAGGGGCAGATATTATTCCATTTGTTAATACCTCAGCTAAAGAGTTAGCATATAGGATCCGGACCCATTTCATAAACTTGTTCCCAAACCCCATCCTTTCCATAGTTCTGAACGGGTACTGCCACTCAATTCTGTCAAACACTTTTTCAGCGTCTAATGGCAGGAGTGCATTATCGCGAGTATTACATTTCTCATGTAATATATTAAGTACTCTACGAATGTTATGAAAACCCTGCCTCCCCCAAACAAAGCCATTTTGATCAATATGTACAAGTTTGGGCAAATGTATTTCTAGTCTCTTTGCTAGTGCTTTGCAAAGAATCTTTAAGTCATTGTTCAGGAGAGAAATTGGTCTATATGAACCACAGTCAGTTGGTGACTTGCCAGGTTTTAACAACAGAGTGATCACCGCAGTGTTCAAAGAGGGAGGTAAAGCCCCATGCTCTAGTGACTCCTGGTACATTTCCAATAGAGGATGAACTAATTTATGATGAAAAATTTTATATAACTCTACGGGTATGCCATCTTGCCCTGGGGTTTTCCCCCCTTTCATACTGATAATGACCTCAGACAGCTCCTCAGACCTTAGGTCATCTTCAAGGGATACCATGAAGCCCAAATCTGTTGACCCAAAGTCCAAAGTATCCAGGAAAAGTTTTTGTCTCTCTGCTGCACTCTCAAAATATTCAGAGCTGTAAAGAATGTAATAGTAGTTCCTAGAGACCACATTCATCTCAGTTTGATCAAATGTTATCTCACCCTCCTTTATCTGAATAGAATTTATGGCTCTTTCAGTTTGTAACTGCTTAATACGCCAGGCTAATAACTTACCCGCTCTCTCCCCACCTTCACAATAGGTCTGTTTAAGTCTCATCAAACTTTTCTTGGCATGATCTAATGTAAGGTCATTATATTTGTACAAGTACAACACTTCTGCTTGGTACAACACTTCTGCTGTTCTGTTCAGATCTGCTGTTCACTGATCGATTGCTCCTGTCTGCTTTCCTGCTGTGAGTTTGTTTGCGTCGAGGCTGTAAGCTCTACGCCTCGTATTAGCTTCGTATTTCTTTCTGTTTTGAACCATCATTACTATCATTTCTAGTTGTTTATATTACTAAATACAGTTTATCCACCATCTCAGATTAACCTTACATCGCTAGCTTCCGTTATTGTTAGCACAGCACGCTAGTGTTTACACGCCACCCGCGCTCATTTATTTATTTTCTCTCGCACGCCCGCGCCTTTGAGTTTATAAAAGCCCAGGTAAGTAAGAATCAGTCAACACAAACGGTGAGTAATGTCTTGTCCTGTTATTGTCACCTGTGTCACATGTCACATGTTTAGTATAGCCTTCTCCGATGGCGATATAGGATTTATTTGTGATAAATGCAAGGAGACAGTCAGGCTGACGGAGAAGATTTCAGAGCTAGAGACACGCATCCAAACTTTAATTGAGGATGTTAAGGATAGTACTAGAGCTTTAGATACTATTTTGGATGCGCCTAGCATAGTGAACTCTGTACATGATTCGGTTCCGGCTGAAGTAGAGCCCACGCAGCAGGGCAGATGGGTGACCGTGAGAGATCGCTCTAGTCGCGGATTAAAAAAAACACTCTTCCGTTCCGATTACCATAACAAATCGATTTGCCCCACTCAGTGAAACACCCACTGAGAATTCTGTTGATTGTGCCCTGGTAATTGGTGATCCGATCACACGGAACGTGAAAATAGACACCAGCCACCATAGTCACATGTTTGCCGGGAGCCAGAGCGCCTGACATCAAAGCAAATTTAAAAGTGCTGGCTAATGTTAATCGTAAATTCTCTAAGATCATTATTCATGTCGGCACTAATGATGTTCGACTCCGCCAGTCGGAGATCACCAAAATTAATATTAAAGAGGTGTGTAAACTCGCAAGTACGATGTCAGGCACTCTAATTTTCTCTGGCCCCCTTCCTGTTCGCAGGAGTGATGAGATAGTTAGCAGATTGGCCTCACTCAATGGTTGGTTGTCTAAGTGGTGTCCGTTGAATAATATAGAATTCATAAACAATTGGAAAAGTTTTTGGGGCAAGCCTGACCTGTTGAAAAGAGATGGTGTTCATCCCTCCTGGGATGGTGCTGCTCTTCTCTCTAGTAATATGGCACATAGTCTTAGAGCTAAAACATGACAATCTGGGGCTCAGGTCAGGAAGCAGACAGACTGGCTAAACCGACCGTCTGCTAGCGGCCTCGCGTCACCAAGGTCAGATAAATCCCATCACATAGAGCCTCTTTCACCTAGATATCATTATATAGAGACTGTGTCTGTTCCCCGAATTTGGAAATCCAAAAAACGTCAGGTAAAAAATTTAACTGATGTTCAACAAATAAAAAACAGATATAATACAGATGAGCAAATGATAAAGCTTGGGTTGCTGAATATTCAATCCCTTACTGTTATGAACTGCTCAGAGACTTGGAGGTGAAGATCCAAATGCAGCTTTATATAGAATAGTCGTACAGGCAGGGTCAAGAATGAGCAAACAGGACAATGGAGAAGAGACAGAGAACAAAACCAGATAAAAGGCAATGGTCGAGGCAGGCGGCGAGAAGCAAGGTCCAGTAAACAATCCAGGTCAGGGTAAACATAGAACGATCAGAAAACGGGGTACACAGTCCAAGGTCAAAAAGGCAATAAACAAAACACGGGAAAAACGCTCAGAAATGCAGACACACAGTACAACAAGACTTCGAAATAAGTGAATGTGAAAACCAGGTATTTATGGTGTGAACTAAACAAGATGATGAGAAACAGGTGAATGAGATGAGTGCTGATGAGTCCGGGCAGTGAGTTATGGGAAATGTAGTTTGTGAGTGAAACATGATTGTCTGGTGTGGAGTGCCCTCTGGTGACTCTCAAGGGCACTCCAGCTGGTGACCGTTACACTTACTTCAAAATCGCTCATAGTTAATGATATGATTTCAGATTATAATCTAGATGTGCTGTGTTTAAAGATTGGTGTGCCCAACCCTGCCGAACTACTGTCCTGCACAGTTCATTTCCAACCCTAATCAAACACACCTGAAGCAACCAATTAAGGTCTTCAGGATCACTTGAAAATTAAAGGCAGGTGTGTTTAATTAGGATCGGCAGGAGTAGGGTTGGGCACCCGTTTTAGATGAACAGAGATGTATTTAAAAATATCCTTAGTCCTTCAAGGTTTATAATAGTTATGAATGACTGCCCATTTTTAAACAAAAACGAAAAAACAAATTATCCGAAGGTACATGGACCGATTAGTTACGAGTTTAGGAATTATTATTTAATTACTTTTGAATTAAAAATACTTCATAGCATTTTTCCTACCATCATTATTGTCGATGGTAGGAAAACTTTTCCTTTTCCTTTTAGCTGAAATTTTGACAGATGACTTCCTGTATAGAGAAACAAAAAACATGTGTAAATTGCAATAGAGGTGTGTGGTGTCTGCCTTGCAAACCAAGTGAATACTTTCGAGTACACCGCAATCCAGGACAATCTGTTGACACTTTCTCTGATAACTTCACCATTGGGCATTGTCACATTGCTTTATGGCACACCGGATGCCAAACTGCTGCCATACAAATAACTCCACGTTATAAGAAAAAGTAGAAAGAGAGCAACTTGTGAAATACCATCTGACTTCTGAGTCTAGTGTGGTGTGCTACTTCTTTTTGTACACGGACACACTCTTTACCATTCTGCATCTCATATTCAACATAGTCAAGATTGCCCTTAATGCTCTGCCTCTTCTATTCTGTATTGACACTTACCTGTTTGCTGCTAATACTTTCTTCTTCGCCTCAATCTCTTTTTCCCCCATTTCCTCTGCCTGTTCTCTCTGCTTGTCTGTCTCCATCAGTCCCAACTCTTCGAAGTCTTCCTGTCCCTCCATCTATCCTCTCTCACTCTCTCCTCTCT
The DNA here is from genome assembly GCA_030578275.1 of Meda fulgida. Classification (NCBI taxonomy): domain Eukaryota; kingdom Metazoa; phylum Chordata; class Actinopteri; order Cypriniformes; family Leuciscidae; genus Meda; species Meda fulgida. Next base: position 23,721,893 of record CM060636.1, read on the forward strand.
CTTCCTGTACCTCCAGTGCTAGAATTTCTATGAGCATGCAACTTAGAAATATACATTCTCAGCATATTTGTTGTTGCATTTTGAATTTAGGAGTTATTGTGTAACACATCAATTTAACTTTAATTTACTAACTTCCATCTGGGACATGTTTCTGTGTTTTTCAGGCACCAACGTAAATTTTCAGCGAAACACTGGCATAAAACACATACCAGCCAGCCCATATGTTCCTATTAATAACTGAATGATGTTATTAATAACTGAAGGATGAGATATAAATTGATGTTGCACAGAGGTTTTACATTTACTGCCGAATCACATTACAAAACTTTTATAGATATACAATTTCACAGTTATAGAAATCGATTAAAGTGAATTGACAGCTGAGATATCAAATATATTAGAAGCAAATCTAAAAATCTTTAGTAGCTTTCGTACATACCGGTACATTAGCAAAAAGTGTTACAATGCATGAGTGGCTCTACATTTATTCATACTCACATGCTAATAGGTCGTTTACTAAAACCAAACTATTAGTTTAGAACTATTCAATTTCGTTCCTGGAGGGCCATGACCAGCAGAGTTCAGTTCAACTTAATCAAATAAAACTTAAATAAATAAAACTATTAACGTTATATTAGTTGAAAATGTCTTTTACTTGCCTAATTGACTCATTTTACATTGGAGTTTTTGGGGCTTCGGAATAATCCAGGGAAATTATGATGTGCATTTACTTCTGGTCTTATATTTCAAAGAGAAATGCATACAATACCCTCTCTCTGGGTTTATATGGTTACATTGCAATGGTTTGTACTAAATTAATTTGTTCATTTTTCTTTACAGCTTGCCAGTATCACAGCACATTGGAGATTTTCCCAGTGCAATATATGTCCAAGACATGTGAAAAAAAGGTGAGTAGCTATACGGAGAACTTTCTGTTCGACTGTATAAAAACAAGTCTAAATAAAAAGTAGTTAACATGTTAAATCATTTGCTGTTAGAGCGTTCTAAATATTAAACCAAAACTTTGATGTTTTGAATTATATGGCGATAGATTTTTAGAGGCTAGGAGGAAAAATAAATGAAATATTTAATTATGAAATAAAAGTATGACTTTGGATTGTCTTTTACCCTCTTCCCAAGGGTTGTATAGAAGTCCTGGTCCATTGGCTCCTGTGTCTGTCATGGTAACATCAGCTTTCTTGTTTAAGTAATTGATGCAAAAGATGTCTGTTTTATAATGGAAATTCTGGGTCAGGGATAATTTCCCTGGACAAGTATGACTAAAGTTAAATGAAAACTTTGTGCAAACAACTTATGCAGCTTAAGAAAATTGATGTGCGGCCAATAATAATGATAAAGATTATGATTCGGCTATTGGGATTGAATCCGCCACTGGTGGACTGTAAAAGAATACAGAGAACTGCTTATCAGCTCTGTTTGCATTCCTGAATGGGACACACTGCTTCAGTGATGTGCAGTAAGTTGGAGCCGACAGAGAGTGCTTTAATTGTGGTCAGCAGGACCATTTAACACGTAACTGTAAATGCCCACCGAGAAGGTGTTTGAAAATGTGATAGTGACACATTTCTGGTAATAATGTGGGTTTGAAAGTAGATCAGTGTTTAAATGACGACATTAACATTTTCGTCTGAGAAAGAATAAGAGATAAAAACAAGGTCAAAAGATTGAAGTCTTAAAGTGAATCCTTTTGAAGAAAAGATCTATAATAGTAGTTTTTTGAAACAGTGAAACAGTTTGATGAAAGTTGCAAAATATATAAAAGTAACTAAAAGGATGATTGTGTTTTAATTCAACATTTTAAGAAGGGTTCAGGTTATATAGAGAGACAAATCTCACGGATGATTTATAATAACTGCAAAAGATGCAGAGTAGCCTTGTCAAAGTTAGTGTGAATCCTGATTGGAGAGTGATAAACTCCTAGAAAAAACGTTGAAGTCAGATATTAAGCTATGGTAATTGAGAACTAGAATAATTATTTGTATTTAAGATCAAATAAGTAGAAGTAATTGTCACATGTCTGTCCTGTCTTGTGTTGCACATGGGTGTTTGTTATGTTGTGCCATGTGCTGTTGTGATTGTTTATCCCTCCCCCTTGTTATCTGATTATTGGTTTATTTGCTCCACCTGTCTGTCTCGTTACCCTCCTTTGTTTGCCTCTCTATTTAGTCTTCCTGTGTTTGCTGTCCTGTGCTCGTTCGTTGTATTTATTATGCGTTGTATTCTGTGCCTGTTCCTGCCCTGCCTAGTCTGTTTATAGATTTTGATTTGATTTGATTTGATTTGGTTTGTTTATTTATGTTTTGTCTAATTAAAATACTTCTGCTCTGCACTTGAGTCCACGGAATTATTCCCGGTCCTCCCGTGACAGAACGAACGAGCCAATGTGGATTCAGCGGAGCGAACTGTGTCCGGCTGAGAGAGAGAATGGGATTTCTCTTTTTAAATATTTCTCTCTGTGTGCCCAGAGGAATGAGGAGAGGAGGGCAGCAGAGTCTTCCTCACTGGTCTCTTCGGGAATGGGATCATCGTCGTTGAGTCCGTCCAGCGGGGGGTTTTCCGACTTCTCTTCCCCAGCCAAGGAGCAGGGGAGGAGAGATTTTCGGGGGACCCGCCAGGTAATTTTTCGTGGGACCCGGGGAGGTTGTAAAGGAGGAGGAGGTGGTCGAGAGGAGGGTCAACATCACTCTCCATCCTGGCCCCCCTTCGATCCTGGACCGGTGGAAGGCAGTTCTGGGCCGGCTTCTCGCCGTCATGGACGGAGGAGGAGACGCCCATCTGCCCAGCGAGAGACCGCTCACGTCCCGTCTGCCCAGCGAGAGACCGCTCACGTCCCGTCTGCCCAGCGAGAGACCGCTCACGTCCCGTCTGCCCAGCGAGAGACCGCTCACGTCCCGTCTGCCCAGCGAGAGACCGCTCACGTCCCGTCTGCCCAGCGAGAGACCGCTCACGTCCCGTCTGCCCAGCGAGAGACCGCTCACGTCCCGTCTGCCCAGCGAGAGACCGCTCACGTCCCGTCTGCCCAGCGAGAGACCGCTCACGTCCCGTCTGCCGAGCCAGAGACCGCTCACGTCCCGTCTGCCGAGCCAGAGACCGCTCACGTCCCGTCTGCCGAGCCAGAGACCGCTCACGTCCCGTCTGCCGAGCCAGAGACCGCTCACGTCCCGTCTGCCGAGCCAGAGACCGCTCACGTCCCGTCTGCCGAGCCAGAGACCGCTCACGTCCCGTCTGCCGAGCCAGAGACCGCTCACGTCCCGTCTGCCGAGCCAGAGACCGCTCACGTCCCGTCTGCCGAGCCAGAGACCGCTCACGTCCCGTCTGCCGAGCCAGAGACCGCTCACGTCCCGTCTGCCGAGCCAGAGACCGCTCACGTCCCGTCTGCCGAGCCAGAGACCGCTCACGTCCCGTCTGCCGAGCCAGAGACCGCTCACGTCCCGTCTGCCGAGCCAGAGACCGCTCACGTCCCGTCTGCCGAGCCAGAGACCGCTCACGTCCCGTCTGCCGAGCCAGAGACCGCTCACGTCCCGTCTGCCGAGCCAGAGACCGCTCACGTCCCGTCTGCCGAGCCAGAGACCGCTCACGTCCCGTCTGCCGAGCCAGAGACCGCTCACGTCCCGTCTGCCGAGCCAGAGACCGCTCACGTCCCGTCTGCCGAGCCAGAGACCGCTCACGTCCCGTCTGCCGAGCCAGAGACCGCTCACGTCCCGTCTGCCGAGCCAGAGACCGCTCACGTCCCGTCTGCCGAGCCAGAGACCGCTCACGTCCCGTCTGCCGAGCCAGAGACCGCTCACGTCCCGTCTGCCGAGCCAGAGACCGCTCACGTCCCGTCTGCCGAGCCAGAGACCGCTCACGTCCCGTCTGCCGAGCCAGAGACCGCTCACGTCCCGTCTGCCGAGCCAGAGACCGCTCACGTCCCGTCTGCCGAGCCAGAGACCGCTCACGTCCCGTCTGCCGAGCCAGAGACCGCTCACGTCCCGTCTGCCGAGCCAGAGACCGCTCACGTCCCGTCTGCCGAGCCAGAGACCGCTCACGTCCCGTCTGCCGAGCCAGAGACCGCTCACGTCCCGTCTGCCGAGCCAGAGACCGCTCACGTCCCGTCTGCCGAGCCAGAGACCGCTCACGTCCCGTCTGCCGAGCCAGAGACCGCTCACGTCCCGTCTGCCGAGCCAGAGCCTATTCACGTCACGTCTGCCATGTCAGACACTCTTCACGTCACTTCTGCCAAGCCAGAGACGCTTCACATCTCTTCTACAGAGCCAGTGCCCGTTCCTGAGCCGGAGGCAGAGCCAGTGCCCGTTCCTGAGCCGGAGGCAGAGCCAGTGCCCGTTCCTGAGCCGGAGGCAGAGCCAGTGCCCGTTCCTGAGCCGGAGGCAGAGCCAGTGCCCGTTCCTGAGCCGGAGGCAGAGCCAGTGCCCGTGTTTGTTTCTGTGTTTGTGTCTGTTCTTGTGGCTGTTACAGTTTTGGTGTCTGTTCCTGAGCCGGTGTCTGCTCCCGAGTCAGTGTGTGTGCTGTCTGCTCCCGAGTCAGTGTGTGAGTTGTCTGTTCCCGAGCCAGTTCCTGAGCCAGTGTTGGCGTTGTCTGTTCCTGAGCCGGTGTCTGATATTCCTGAGTCAATGTTTGTTTCTGTGTTTGTGTCTGTCCTTGTGGCCGCTACTGTTCTAGTGGCTGCTGAGCCGGTGTCTGCTCCCGAGCCAGTGTGTGTTGTCTGCCCCCGAGCCAGTGTGTGTGTTGTCTGCCCCCGAGCCAGTGTGTGTGTTGTCTGCCCCCGAGCCAGTGTGTGGGCTGTCTGCCCCCGAGCCAGTGTGTGGGCTGTCTGCCCCCGAGCCAGTGTGTGGGCTGTCTGCTCCCGAGCCAGTGTGTGGGCTGTCTGCTCCCGAGCCAGTGTGTGGGCTGTCTGCTCCCGAGCCAGTGTGTGGGCTGTCTGCTCCCGAGCCAGTGTGTGGGCTGTCTGCTCCCGAGCCAGTGTGTGGGCTGTCTGCTCCCGAGCCAGTGTGTGGGCTGTCTGCTCCCGAGCCAGTGTGTGGGCTGTCTGCTCCCGAGCCAGTGTGTGGGCTGTCTGCTCCCGAGCCAGTGTGTGGGCTGTCTGCTCCCGAGCCAGTGTGTGGGCTGTCTGCTCCCGAGCCAGTGTGTGGGCTGTCTGCTCCCGAGCCAGTGTGTGGGCTGTCTGCTCCCGAGCCAGTGTGTGGGCTGTCTGCTCCCGAGCCAGTGTGTGGGCTGTCTGCTCCCGAGCCAGTGTGTGGGCTGTCTGCTCCCGAGCCAGTGTGTGGGCTGTCTGCTCCCGAGCCTGTGTGTGGGCTGTCTGTTCCCGAGCCAGTTCCCGAACCAGTGTGTGTGTGTGTTGTCTGTTCCTGAGCCGGTGTCTGTTCCTGAGCCGGTGTCTGTTCCTGTGCTCTGGCCGCCCGAGGGGTCGTCTCCGCCCTGGCCGCCCGAGGGGTCTTCACCGCCCTGGCCGCCCGAGGGTTCTTCACCGCCCTGGCCGCCCGAGGGTTCGTCTCCGCCCTGGCCGCCCGAGGGTTCCTCACCGCCCTGGCCGCCCGAGGGGTCCTCACCGCCCTGGCCGCCCGAGGGGTCCTCACCGCCCTGGCCGCCCGAGGGGTCCTCACCGCCCTGGCCGCCCGAGGGGTCCTCACCGCCCTGGCCGCCCGAGGGGTCCTCACCGCCCTGGCCGCCCGAGGGGTCCTCACCGCCCTGGCCGCCCGAGGGGTCCTCACCGCCCTGGCCGCCCGAGGGGTCCTCACCGCCCTGGCCGCCCGAGGGGTCCTCACCGCCCTGGCCGCCCGAGGGGTCCTCACCGCCCTGGCCGCCCGATGGACTGTCTGCTTCGCCCTGGCCGCCCGATGGACTGTCTGCTTCGCCCTGGCCGCCCGATGGACTGTCTGCTTCGCCCTGGCCGCCCGATGGACTGTCTGCTTCGCCCTGGCCGCCCGATGGACTGTGTTTTGCCCTGGTCTGTCTCTCCTGTCCCCCCCCTGGCCTGTCCCTCCTGGGTCGGATGGAGCGTCTGGTAGCCGCTCCGTAGGGAGGGGGTTATGTCACATGTCTGTCCTGTCTTGTGTTGCACATGGGTGTTTATGTTGTGCCATGTGCTGTTGTGATTGTTTATCCCTCCCCCTTGTTATCTGATTATTGGTTTATTTGCTCCACCTGTCTGTCTCGTTACCCTCCTTTGTTTGCCTCTCTATTTAGTCTTCCTGTGTTTGCTGTCCTGTGCTCGTTCGTTGTATTTATGCGTTGTATTCTGTGCCTGTTCCTGCCCTGCCTAGTCTGTTTATAGATTTTGATTTGGTTTGTTTATTTATGTTTTGTCTAATTAAAATACTTCTGCTCTGCACTTGAGTCCTCGGAATTATTCCCGGTCCTCCCGTGACAGTAATAGGCTACTGGATTAACAGTTGTTAAATGTAAAATGTGTTCTGTTAGTGTTTTGACCATGAAAGAACTAGAAGCTGATGTTTTGCTTTCAAAAGATAAGTTTGTTATTGGCTGTAATGAAACAGCTCGCTTATCTGAATCTGATGTCTGCTGTGGCTGAAAACCGCCAGTACGACAGAGACTCAATCTGAGTGGAAATTTCTAATGTCTAAATTCCATGAGATATGGGCAAAAGACAACTATAAAAATGTTTATTTGGAAACACATGTAATTTCTGGCAAATATGCCTTAAGCTGGGATAGAGTTAAAAGATGGTAGATAGAGTTTGATGTTAGAAGTTTATGAGAGTACAGTGTGCCAGTCCTGAAAGTCTCAGAGTCTCTCTCAATCATGTCAGCTAAAAGCTGTTATTTGAGCCTGTGTCATAAGTAATAAGCTACTTATAGTAAAAGCACAGTGTTTCGGTTGAAAATCAGACAGATGTTAAAATAAATCATTGCCATTAAGTGGGCAAGTTGTATTTGAGAATGTTTTAAATGTAAAACTGAATGACTTTAAAGAAGTCTTTAAAATAATGATGCAGATCTTAAACGATAGAGGACCAGTAACTTTAAGTTTCCACCATGAAACAGGGCCGAAGGCTACGGCTACAGATGTACAGTAACAGTACACTGAATGTATGGCTGTGATCTAAATTCACTGAGTATAATTTAAGTAGCTAGGTTGATGATTAAGATGGTTAATGGATTTAAGTGATTAAATACTGCTGTTATTAACCTGTCTCCCTGTGTGAACACTATTAGGCAATCGGAATGGCTCTGGTGACTCTTGAACGTGCCTTTCCTAAGCTCCAGAAAACAGCTGAGTTCTGTTGAAGAAAACTGATTGTGTGATGGGAAAGAGCGGTCACCAGTGTGTACGAGTGGCTACTCAATGACGGGATGATCTTCCTGGCCAGGGGACAGCCCAACGCAGGGGGTCACGAACACTGGGCACCTCCGGATGGAGGTGTTATACGTGAGAAAGGTATGAGAGTTGAGGGCTGATTACTGGAGGCCACTAGGGTCAGCAGAGCATTGAGAGGTGAGATGCGCTGTGAGGAGTTACGGCAGTCTGACCCAGAAAATGTGAGTTTCCTCTATACCACTCGCCGGAAGAAACCGCATTGGTTGTATGGCTTGTTTTTCATTATGACAAGTGTCTGCAACTATGCCAGGGGGACAACACCCTGATGGAGATTAGAGATTAAGAGCCAATGGGCTTTCAAGAGCCAGCTGAGACCAGGAGGGGATTGCCAATATTTGATGTGGAGACAGGAGCAAACTTGTATGTATTGGTTGCCTTATAGGCAAGAAAATGTATAGAAGTGTTGATTTTTAACTAATATGTCTATAACATAGTTTTAACTCCTGAAGGTCGTTAGACATGGTGGCTAAAGATGAAGACAGCTTTCGTAGATTTAAGAAAGGTCTGCATAACAAAGATGAATGGTCAAAGGTTATTGTAATAAATTTAAATTTTGTCTAAGTTACAGTCTTAGAAGGCTGTGGAAAATACTATTTGTTAATAGTGAGAGAGACTGCCTGAGTTGGAGGAAGGGATGGTAACTGTGTCTTTCTTTCTTTCTTTCTTTCTTTCTTTCTTTCTTTCTTTCTTTCTTTCTTTCTTTCTTTCTTTCTTTCTTTCTTTCTTGTATCGGCCTGCTAGAGCAAGCTGAAGAAAAATAATGATAAGGAACCAAAACAACCCAGCTGCCTTTTCTAAAAATCAAATGAATAATGAACAGACGTGATTTGAAACTGGTCAAGATACCATGTAAAATTAGGTAAACCTAGAGGAAAATGTGAAGTTTAAAATCGTACTTAAAATTTAAATCTTTTTAGAGACGATATATTGAAAAGGAGCAGTTAACATGCGTGTCTAATATGAGTGTGTGATGGTGACAGCACTTTGTCTTGTATGTGACTATGTGTTAGTTTGGGGTACTAATACTAAGTCTGAATGGGGTGTATATTGTCATTACCCACTAGGATGGCTTTTGGCAAATGACAAATTTTAAAGGAAGCTGCTAATTCTGTTAGGTGAAAAGATGATACAGAACATAGGACGAGCTTTAAACTGATTGGTCATCAAGCTCTGTCTGGTATTAATTACTTTTGTCTTTATGATGTTGATTTGAATTACGTTCTGGATCAGTTTAAGTATTTGATGTAAATTGGAATTGTGGACTTGTAGATTACCATCTGGCATGGGCTGAGATAAATGAAAATGTTATAGATTTGATGGCAACAACACAGTGACATATTGGCTAAGTCAACATGAAATTAGCAAGAGAGCCCCTCACATTTATGAGTATTGTGATGAAAAGGGGGAAAAATGATTGACTGACATTGACCAAGTCTGTACAGCACGACCTGACCTGATAGAAACAATTGATGACTTTGGAAATGTTTGTAGATGACTGACTTGAGAGACCAAACAACAGGCCTGAAAAGCAGGATTCGGTGTGAGACTCAGGGCTATTGCCCTTCAAATACTTCGATAAGAAGATGAGATTGTAGCTTTAAGTGAAGAACGTAATACTTTGTTTCAGAGACAGAGAAAGATGTCTGGAGGAAATTTGTCTGAAGGACGCCGTTTGGGTTGGTGTTGATGGCAAATCAAATTAGTTTAAATTGATGCACGAGTTGAGTTGTGCATCAAAAGGGAGATGGTAAGGATTGACAAAATATGGGTTACTAAAGGACAATATATATTGGGAGGACACTGGGTTTAATTGGGTAAAAGGCCGTTCCAAACAAGAGTTGCTGTCTGTAAGTGTGCCGCACACGCTGATAACAAAATTGCAGGACTGTTTCAACAGGAGACGCCAGGGCAGATGCAGCAGCGAAGGCTGCGGCAGCACAGCAGACAAAAGAAACTACGTGTACTTTACTATCTGAAAATAACCTCGACATTTGTTTTTCTCTACAGATCATGCAGACTTTTGATACAGGGCAGAATGTGCCCAATAAAATGATGGCTATGGATGAATTTGGCTAACTATCCTGGCCTGGGTTATTATTGTAGGAGAAAGGTTCCACACCTGCGCAGCGCATAACTTAAGATTTTCCTTTCGCAGAATGTCAGGATGGATTGCAGCAAACAGAACTGATTCTGTTCCAAATATATAAATATTGTGTTGTGGACATGAGCAAAGTGGGTTGAGTGTTTTTCAGGGGAAAAGGACCCCGAGTGCTATTAAATGAGCAAGAAATTATCCGGTGATAATATGTTTCAGGCTGTTGATTCCACAGGTCACACCAAAAGGGACGAGCGGCTAGACAGGCATCACTAACAAAATAGTTAAGGTCTCCATTCACAGGTGACAGCAGGCAAGGAATGGTTCATTCCAGTGGGGGTGCGGTCGTGATTAAAAGGGAAGACCTTGTAAGGATCAGAAAATGGTTGGAGAGTGTGACACCTGGGTCCAAGCCTTAGACAACACCAACAGGCCTCAACCATCCAATAGAGCAGAAAGTGAGGTTTAAAGAAGACGGTGCTAGTAACTGTCTGCTTCGCCTACGAGGGAAAGACCATTGCAACGGCACGCAAAGTGTCACCCTGGCGAACACGGAACGTCCGTGGGGCGAACAAGATGATCAACACACCTGGAGGAACCAACTGCCAACTGACGGTTTAAGTTTAACAGAAGAATCTGTTTTTGTGATGATTTTGTTTGATTGAATCGAACTAGGTATTGATTTGATTGTAAATGTAGAAAATCTATTGATTGATGTGTCCGTACTAGAGATATTAGAGTCAATTTTGAACAACTAATTTGGTTAGAGGAATGGATAAAATTATAAGACTTCTCTGGTTAGATTTGTTAAACAGTGCATTCAATAGAGCTTAATAAATTGAATTAGAAGTGAATAAAATGTGGAGATGGACATAAATTTAATGGAAAAGGCTTAATGGTAGGAGTTAGGATTGTATGTGTTATGATCATTTTGTTATTCATGGGTGAATACGATAACAGAGACAGGTGAAAACCTGCTGTCTGTTCAATTGGTAAAAAAAAAAATTGACAGTCTAACCCAAGGATTAACAAAATTATGCGACGAGACAGGTAGCGGAAGCTACAGTGAGATGTGTTAAATGTATATTCTGGTTGTTTTTCTTCTATTCTTTTTTTATTTTCTGAGAAAGATTAAGGGCAAAGATTTAAAGAAGGTTACAAACAGCGGTCATCCGTGTTACGAGGTGGCGTACAAGGAGAGGGTTTGAAATGAAGGATTCTATTCTACTTTATTCTTTGTATTTTTGATGACCTCCTAAAATAACCAGTGTGAATTGATGGTGTTGTTTTCCTAAGTAATCTGTACACTATTTCTTATTTAATTGAGGTGACTGAGGGTTCGATCTAGGTCGAGAGTGCAATAGCAGTGCCTATTCATTTAGCCCGGCTTTAATTAAATTCTTTACTTGCTTGCTAATATTTAAGGGACTAACCTTGCAAAACAGCCTAAGCTTTTTCTTTTCTAAATAATATTTCACAAATGTTTATGAAGAGTGATCAGTTATGCGAAAACCAGAGATGAAGAGTAGTGTGATGATATGACTTAAAATTTGTTTTTTTTGTTTATTATTGTGATTATGGGTAATCAGAATGATAAAAAGTGGGGAATTGTTGTAGAAATTTTAATAGTCATTTATTCCTAACAGATATCATAAGGGATTGAACCTATTCAATGTGTAAAAGTATATGTGTGTACGTGCTTGTGCGTGACGTTTCAGGAATATATGGGACAGGACCTCTTGACCTTAGGAATGGTCAAGATTTGGATAGTTTATTTCAGGGCCAGGTTGTGTCTTTAGTAGAAACTGAACAGCAGTGGGGACCTTATCTGAGTGGGTGAAAGGGTAACTGCTGTGAGGAGGAACCTTGAAAAGAGTATAAAGGCTGTCTCATGTCTTCCTGGTGTGCGTCACTCACTTCACAGGGTAACTGCTGTGTTGGCGACTGGGCCTATTCTTGCAAGAATAAATACTTTTCTTTTTTATTAATTTGACTCTGAGTGTCTCTTACGCAGTGATGATGTTTAACAGAAGTTTTGCCACAACAATATATACATTTGTATGTATGCATACTTGCATAACATGATACCAGCAAAGCAAGATATCTGACTCTGGGAAGACTTTCCGCAAGGCATTCATCTCACACATATCCTTGTCCACCATAAAGCACCTAGAGGAAACAAAATAGCATACAAGGAGGATGAAGAAACAATAGCCATGTTAACTATATATATATCCTTCAATAAAGAATAATACAAATGCGTTACATATAACTGCATTAGCGGATTTATTTATTTTTTACTTGTGAAAAACTCTGCCAGTGTGGAGTAAGACATAATGAGACTATATTAAAGATACATTCTTTGAAAACAAGTCTTTTACATCTTATGCAGTGTTGCATCAGAAGGTAAATTTCTTGAAACATTTTTCTTGTTTTAAGAATGTAATAACTATGCTAAGTACATGTAACATATGTTACAAGTACATTGTAAAATAAAATGTTACAGAGTAATTTTTTGGCAGGGCAGTGAGATTTCTGGGGCCAGACCAATAATTATACTTCAAGTATGTAAATTTAATTATACTTAAAAAAAAAAAAAAAAAAAAAAAAAAAAAAATTATATATATATATATATATATATATATATATATATATATATATATATATATATATATATATATATATACATACCTTAGTGCAGCAGGACACACTCTCCTTAACTGCTGTAAAGCTATCTCTAGTGTTGCCTCTTTCGCATTGCCTGTTACTATAAATGCGACTGGAACTCCATGGCCATAGTCATCTCTTATAGCCAGGGTATAAAGTGGAAAATTATACTGGTTGACGCAATGAGTAGCATCCAAAAATATAATGTTCTTTCCATGTCTGTGTAGATTCTCTCTCGTGTTGGGAGTCTGAAGGATATTTATGAGATCCTTCTCATGGGAAAAAGGCTGAAAAAAACAACATTATCCTTGAGGTGACTGGTCAACAATTTGGCTGAACTAACAGCATCATCTCTATCCAAATGGCTTCGGCGTACCAAGCATGTACGTATATTCTCAATGTCCTTTGGAGTGACAAAGTACTGACGGTTGTTCAAGTCGGTGTGTCCACGAGATCTGGACCATTTGTGGGATTCCAGTAGAATGATACCTGGCTTGACCCCCAATGAGATCCATTCTTCAATTTGTTTGACCAAATCTGGACACACTGTTTGAAAGTGTCCTTCTTGTTCACAAGTTGCATTGTGGCCATTGTGCTCTTTGCTGGTGCGTTGTACAATGATTTTGTGGCTCAGCCAATCACTTTTAATCTTAAATGATGTGTAAGCCATACATCCTGAGCTCTTGTAACTTCCATCAACAGGGTTCCCTGACCCGATACAGTAGAAAATGTAGTACCCTTTATCCTTGTCCTTTTGACTTGCAGAATTTGTGTTTCTAAAATTTGTCAAAGTTGTAAGTTTTTCTTGTATGAACGTCTCATGATTTTCTTCTTTCTTCAGGATATGCACATCAACTGTAATACTTTTTGTTTTTTCCTCTTTGTCTTTCTTCACGCAACACTCTTTTCTTAATGAAACCCTCCATTTCTCTTTACATTCTGGGTAGAAAAACATGTATTATCTCTAGGGTTGTTGTCTCAGAATGTCTTTTATATTCTTAAAATAGTGTAACCACTATTATAATTAGAGTAAATACAACTTGGCCAAAAATAGACTGCAAATGCTCTCCATAGTATTACAATATAACACCCTGGGTCAGTAAGATAATTCATTATTATTAGGGGCCAAGCACAGAATGTGCGTAGGCACCTATTGTTTTCGTTCGCGTTCTTCTTCTTATTATTATTATTCATTTTTCCGACTGGGAGTCTATGGCAGCCCAACTAACCACTTGCGGGAAAGTTATAACGGTTTGACATTCTGATAGAGGATAATCCCAAAATCAAATACACCAATTTTGGTGTCTCTAACTCATTCCCTCTAGCGCCACCACCTGTCCAAAGTTTCACTCATATTTATGCGAATAACTTTTTAACCATAATGCCTTCTGATCCCTGAGCTTATGCCGATTCGATTGCATCCGTAATTTTCCGTCGTATATAAATATGTCAGCCATTTTGAATTGTCCAAAAAAAACTAATTTTTCAAACTCGTCCTAGATGGTTTGTCCAATTTGCACCAGATATTTTATTATTATTATTACATATATTACATATATTACGGTTTGTCTTATATTAGATATTGTATAATTTTTATTATGATTATTTAAATAAGGTGATTGATTACTGTCTGTCTTATATTAGATGAGTAATAAGGAATGATGTCCCTGGGTCAACAGAAGATATTTCATTATTATTACTACTATTATTAATATTATATAGTGAAATATTACAGTTTGTCTAATATTAGATATATTACTATTATTATTTTTTTTAAGTCAACATAAAAATATGATGTCCCTTGGTCAACACAAGATATTTAAGTATTATTATTATTACGATTATTAGTGAAAAATTACAGTTTGTCTAGTAATAATATATATTATATTAATATTATTATTATTATGATTATTTAAATACAGTGATTGATTACTGTCTGTCTTATATTAGATGAGTAATAAAGAATGATGTCTCTGGGTCAACATAAAAATGTGATGTCCCTGGGTCAACAAAAGATATTTAATTATTATTATTTTTCTGTTATTAATATTAGCCTATATAGAGAAATATTACAGTTTATTTAATATTAGATATTATATTATGATTATTTAAATACAGTGATTGATTACTGTCGGTCTTATATTAGATGAGTAGCTAATAAAGAATGATGTCCCTGAGTCAACATAAAAATATGATGTTCCTGGGTCAACAAAATATATTTCATTATTATTAATTTTTTTTTAAAAGGCTACAGTTTGCCTTATGGGCCTACTAGATATTGTATAGTTATTATTATGATTATTTAAAAACAGTGATAGATTAGGCTACAGTTTGTCTTATATATTAGATATTGTATTGATATTATTTTGATTGAATAGTAACCCGCATTATTGGTAGCCTATTTGGTCCCATCCGCTAAAGTGTTTTGCTCTTCTTTTGCAAAAGGATTATGAAGGTCTGCTAAACGAATGCAGGGGAAAAGTGCTATACATCAACGGGAGAAAAGATCCGACGATACGATCACGGGGAAAACACCATAGCGGGTCGGATGACGAGACGATCTCGGTCCGATAGGAGATTTGCACCTTATATGAGCAGTTTAGTTAGTGTTAGCGTTAGTAATGAATTCATCGTGAAATTAAAAAGAATAGCCTACATTACACTGAGTAGATACAGAGACGCATTTGAAATTATACATTTTATAGAAATTGCACTTACCTCTGTGAAATGAAGTAGAGACGTTGATGGCTGGCAAATTCAAAAAGTGGCGCTCGATCTGGATGATGTCACATGATGAATCTGATTGGTTGATCAATTTTACATAAGGACCTCCCTTGTTGACCCAGGAACGCATAGACATAATAAATACATAGACACCCTATTGGCTGCTGGAGCGTACGTCAACGGCGCCGCCATATCAAGGAGGGCAACTTGCCCATACCTCTCATTATGGGGATTGAGAAAAATGCCTGTTTCGTGCGCTGCTTGGGGCTGAACAAGTCGCCACACAATTGAAAACAGGTCTCGGGGAATTACCTTTCACAAAAAAGACTGAACAGTTTTTTCTGGTTGTATTTGGTAATTATATAATTAGTAATAGTAACATACACCACGTGCAAACCACTGAAATCGGCTGATAAATGTAAACGTTATTATTGTTTTAATCCAGGAAAACCGCAGCTCACCCCTTTACTTGCATTTGTTCACAGCCAGTCTTGCCCTCCGCAAAATGGCGGACACGTTGACGTATCGCAGCAACGCTCCAAAGCGGCCAATAGGGCGTCTATGTATTTATTATGTCTATGCAGGAACGCGTCTAACTCGGCAGAATCAGGTTGTGCCAAAGCTTCAGCACTGCCACTCTGAGCTTGATTGCTATGTCTGAGGTGAAACACACCCCCCTCATTAGCATACAGAGCAATAAATGAATAAATAAATAAATGTATAAATAAATAAATGTAGACATAAATAAATGAAAAAATAAATAAATGTAGAAAAAAATATACACAAATAAGGAAATAAAAGTATAAATATATTCTTTTTTCTTTTTTACATTTCTTTGCATATTTATTCGTTTATTATTCATTTATTTATTCATTTTTAATTTCTGCAGGTTTGGTCCTCCCTATGCTATAGGTGATTTTGTTTTGGAACCTTCAGAAAAATGTAACTACATTTATCTCAAAATTGACTTTCCTCAGTCACTTTGTCTGATTCCAACAAATCATACATCACATTTGCTCATTGAGACAAATTTTGCCATTAAAATTTAAATCAATACTTAATAATTCCAAATCAAACCTGTTTGGGGATAGGAATTGTGTTAAATATTATATCAACCAACGAGATAACAGAGCATTTCATTTAAAAAAAAAAGTTTAATATGGTTTCCGCCAATAGAGGGCGCTTATGCAACTGAAGCACTGACACACATTCAAATTTAGAAGAAGAAGAAGAAGAAGAAGAAGCGAGCCAGGGAAGAGAACATAAATATATTAAGTGGAAAACAGCCGCTCATTCTGCTCTAAATCTGCTGTTTTTCAGACTGTGAGTACGTTCATTTAATCCTTTATTGGGAGAAATCTAAATCTAAACGATTAAACGATTCAGTTAATTTAGTGAATCACTCACAAACGAATCAAAATGAACCGACTGATGTTTTGCATTAACGCTCGTGAAACGTAAATAATTTGTTATCCTGACTGGGATTACAAAAAGATTATGAGTTGCGTTTACGTTTTATGTAATAAACAAATTAATTCTGGTTAACAGTTTTTAATGTTTGTAAATCATATCTGATGTAAGAGCAACATAAATATCAGCTTTAGGCGTTGAATTGATTCTAAACATAATGAGAGTTCTTCATGAGAGTTTAAATGCTGGGGAATATTCCCATCTTCCCACAGGACAAGAAGAGGCAAGCAGGAGGAATTACTCTAGGATAAACTACTGACATACTATTGTAAAGATGGAGTTTAAGGAAGAATCCTGCAGAATTAAAGTTGAAGATACAGAGGAAAAAATAGGTTGGTGTTTTTCATCATTCTCTTTAATGACTGATGGGGAAAATTAAAATGAAAACTCACATGCTCCTGAGACCCAGGCATAGACCTGTAAAGAGCACATTTAGGGCATTTCAGAGATAGTTTCACTATTACCACAACCCCTTCTCTTTGGTCTTTAAAATGATTGGCATTGACTGAATGATCAAATATAGCAATCTTATGGAAATATGATAATATTTTGTAATTTTTTTATTAGACTTTAAAGGACTATGTGTAGTGTTTTAGGTATTTTATTATCTTAAAATCAATATTTTTATTCATAAATATGTCCTCAATGGTGTACAAATACCTCTGTCAATTATCTGACTTATCCTCGTAAACGAAGAATTTTTTTATCTTTATATACACGGAGGCTGCCATGTAGTTCCACCATCTTGAAAAACTATAATAGCAGAGAGGGTCAAAAAGTACTAGGCCAATGCGTTTCCACAACGCGTTTTCGTTCAGAGCCAGCGTCACGTAACTGAAAGCAGCAGAAGTGAGGTGCAGAGCAGTGAGAGGCGCTTGTCACTGCCCCGGCCAGTTTACAAGTCTGCATTGCTTCTCTTCTCTGCCTTTGGAAACTTTCAATTCAATCAAGATCGTCTCTTGTAGCTGCCGGGCATCTTTGTCATCGTAGTATTGACTATCCTCCTCTTCCTCGTTGTCCACCTCCTCGCCTAGATGACAGCGCCAGATGATTCTGTCAGCATTAAAGACTTTTAAAATAATTTAACTCACTTTCATGTTTGAATGCCTTCTGTTTGTGATCCAATGTGGATTCTGATCACCGTAAAGGTAGAAATATTTACGCGATGCAAAAGACTGCGCGCTAACCATTAACCATAGTAAACATAGTAAACGCTTGAAGATGCGCATAGTAAAAAACATGGTGAATGTTTGAAGAAATCAGACCAATCATAAAGGCTATCACAATCATGTTTTTATTTTATCTGTCAGATAGCCTACGTCTCGTCTCTTTATACCGGACTGTCATAAAATAACGCAACTTTTTTTTTCGGGAGCTTCCTCTTTTTCTCTGACTCAAAATATCTGTAGCTACTGGGAGTCGAGAGAGTGCTAAGTTAAAGCTCCTCAGGTCGTATTATTGGTGGCATATATTTGTAGAAATTATCATTCTGTGATATATGTCCTGTAACTACCAAATAAACAGAAACCGACGTGACTGAAGAAGTAAGTGTGTCCTCTTTCTTTTGTGAAACCTAACGGTAAATTTTTTCTGTGTGACTAATGTGCAATTTTGACATACAGTAATTCATGATCAATGTATCACTTTTTATTGTAGACCTGTGGTAAAACATCTATGCTTGGGTTTTAAATATTCAAGTAAACAACACAAATGCCAGCAAACGGTCACTTTTATTATGTTGGTTTTGCAATGCAGGCTGTTTCCAGTGATTTCTTTCTGATTAGTTTTCTGATAAAACTTCCATTTGTTGGTGAAATTATGGGTTAGTGTGACGTTGTTCCAGAGAGGCGTGTTACGGGCGCGTTTTAGTGAAGTACTGCTTAGCTTCTGGCATGACAGTGGGAAATATTGTTGCTATTAGCCCGGCACGGCCGTTTAAAGCCCTGGCTCGCACTGGCCCGACAGTGGAAACAGGGCTACTGATCCACTGCCTCTCTGTCCTCTTTCTCTTCTTCTACCTAATGTTGAATCATCATCTGATGATGATATCTAATCTAACAATGCACGTACTTCAGAAAATATAACGAATAAAGAAGGCATCAATACTAATTACAATAGTTAAATGTTTTTCACAGTCAGTAATTCATACTGTAATGTTAGTTTGTTCGTTGTCAAGTTGCAGTTTGTTTGAAATAACAAACTTGTTCACCCGATGGAAATCTCTACGAAGTGCTATTAGAAGACATCCTGTCATAGCTTTTTTGTACATAACGGCTACCGTAGATGCAACACGCATTTGAAAAAGCTAGGCGCTGGAGAGCACAATTTGTTTGAATGCAAAATACAATTTCACCCCTAGATGGGAGTAATTCCTACACAATGTCCCTTTAAAGCTGCAGTCCGCAGTTTTTCTACTTTGTCGCCATCTCTGTTCAAAATCTGCAATTGCAGTTATTCGCGGAATTATCAACTTTACGTGTGTTGTGCCTTGGCATAGCACAGTGCGGATGAATCCAATGTTTAGGAGAATGCACGGCTGTCAGTCACTGCGTCGGTGTGTGTCGGTGATACTGTCATTCGCAATCACAGATTCTACTTTTTGCAAGTATGACCAACATAAGAATTTTCACTGGGAAATGTCGTCTGAACAAGTAAGTTACATCCACTTTTGTTCTGACCAACTAAGAGGAAAAAAACACTGCAGTAAATCGCTCCGATTAAATCTAACGATCTCTTATGTCACGTCAAACCGTGTAAATTATTGTTCTCAAATTGTAATGTTAACGACATAAGAATTGCGTGACTTAATTTAATGCCCTTTATCCTTGTTTTCACATGGGCCCGGTTGCAGTCTCTTTATTTCTGTAGCAACTCCGAAGTCCAAAGTATTTTGCATTTTACGAGTGAATATCTAGTTGTCACAGGTGTCGTTTGAACTCTTAGGGATCTGCCATCAAATTGATAAGTTTAATTATAGCAAATGCTGTCAGAAAAGGCTATAAATCTCCACCTCCAACATCCTCACACGCAATATAGCCTACTAGCCGAGACTGCTTCTTTATGTGTACAGATGTGATGTAATGACGCAAAGACATGCTCGAATTTCCCACTGTACCATTTCCCAGTACCACTGGAATTAAAAACGTTATTACAAGCGTACTGTTTTGAATCGAGCTACGGCAAGCAGATAGTTTTGAACACTGGCTGGTTATGTACTTGCTCAAATTATTTTGGATGCAGCTTTAATTGTTTGTTGTAAATAAACATCTCAGGACAACGTTATGGGTTTTCAAATCAGAATGACTCTGTTAGGAAACAGGCCATCGATTTCATACATGTCCTCTTTAGAAGAAGCCAGAACTTACAGCATGTTTATCAGGCATTTAGGGAAGACACAAGTCAATTGGGAAGGACATTTTATATCAATATTCCACTGAAATATGAGATATTTTTATGAAATTGTTGCCATGTTATTACTCATTTTTACACGTCTTCATTCAATGTTGCCAAAAGAACACATCAATATGCTAATTACATACATTGTATAGAATGGGACTACCCATTTATGGCAATTTTACACACATTGTGCATAAAGTAAAAGTGTATGTAAAATCATTATTATATTTTTCATAACGTAGTCGAGAATCTCCATTATACAAAGTTTGGTTAAAAATAGCCTTAAACCTAAAAATGAATTGGTAAATAAAAAAAAACAAAAATGACATGTCTAATCATGCCATTTTATTTTCTTAATAACTGAGTCCTGGTGTCCTCTACAGAAGACATAGTGTAAAATATGAACAAAATATAATTTTTCAAAAAAACTTTTCATTTGTTTCTAATGCTCCAAACAATGTAATTGTTAAAACCGCTAGGGGTCAGGCGTAACAGGAAAAGAGAAATGCCAAATAATAAGAGTTTTAATATTTTTAACAAGGGTTTAATATCAGAAGCAGACAAGGCCAAAATAACAAACAAAACAATATATATATTTTTATCTATTCATTTCCTGAAACAAAAATAAAGAAAACAAAATACAATTTAAACTTGCCTTCCTCCCTAAATCAAAAAGCGTGTGAAAAGATATATACTAAATATAATGGCGTCAACCCCCCTACATCCCTTAATTTGGCAACATTTTAAAAATATATATACACAGGTTCGTAGCAAACAATCCAAAATCAGGTTCCAAATCGTAGTCAGTCGGGGATGGGTCAAGTTAACAAGAATTCACAAGTCAAAATGACAATCACACTCTAATTCTCAAATCTCTAGACTAGACAAAATGAGGTACGCAATCACACACGATGGCACAATAATGGCAGAGGTTGAGTGTAGGGCTGTCACTAACGATTATTTCAGTAAAAGAGTAATCGATCGATTATTTTGACGATTAATCGATAGCCAATAGCCTTTGAAATGTTTCTAAAATACATACAGTATATTATAATAGTATATAATAATATATGAATCAAATAGAGTATAAAAATCAAGTAATCATATGGTTTAATATAACAATACTGTCTATTATGTATATAATATTATGGATTTATATAACAACACTGTCTATTTTGTATATAATATTATGCTTTTTAACAATCAACTTATGTTCATTGTGTATTTAACAAACGCCTGCATAGGGTGCCAGCTGACTGGCGTTAAACTTTACAGTAGATCAAATCCTCAAATCCCATTTAATATTGGCTAAAAAACATTTTATTCAAATGTAAACTTAATATTTGGCCTCTTCTTTACGATAGAAACTCAGAGCAAGAACTTTATTTTGAAATTGCGATGAACAACAGTTTGCATATTTAGAAACTAATAATTTATTTACCTTACAAATCTGATGAAATGGCGCACATTGCGTTCCAAGATAAACGTTATAAGGAAGCTAAACAAATTCAGAGATTGAGACACTCCATGCATGTTAAGTATAACAGTTCATATGGAGCACTGTGAACGGAGCCCTAACCTACAAGCATGCAAATAATTCAAGCGCATATTAAACCCACAGGGCATATATTTATTTAATTGAATTGCAGTCTTTGTGAATTCTCAAAAGCGTTATATATGATGTAGTATGTTTTTTTTAAATGGTTTTAATACACTGTGCAGCCTTACAAAACGGTCTAATAATGCTGTTCATGGATTCTCATCTGTGGAATGTGCCATTTGGTAATTTGCGAGCAAGTTTTTTTTTTTTTCAATCGAGTACTCTTAATTTAATTGTGACAGCCCTAGTTGAGTGTTTGGGGTTGTTCTTATATCTGGATCAGGTGTGGAAGAGAACCAATCGCAGCCTCCAGCAAATACTAAATACTAAATTCACATGATGTTTTATTAGCAAAGTTCAGGAGGAGCATGTTCAGATAATTAAGCTAATTACTAAGCCTTCCCTCTAGACAGCACTCCAAATATGCATAATCTTTACTCTAATTTTATGTAAGTGTGAACTTGTGAAACACAAAAAATGTTCTGGTTCTCTGGAGGATATAACAATACATCTAAATCTAGATACTAGTAGAGTCCGTAGTAAACCAGATTTGTGCTTAATTAATAATGAACTTTATTTCTTTTTCTCATTTGTCCTTCTTTAATTGAATTTTGGGAATTTAATGTTGATTTCAGACCCGATGGAAGTGAATGAAGACAAACACCAGCATTTCACAAATGAAGATGGAAAATTGACATATAAAAATGAAGACAAAAAACATCTGTTTCAAAAACCTCATCATTTCAAAAATGAGGATGGAAATGCAGTCGTTTCAAAGACTGAAGAAAATTTCACACAAAAACAAGCTGGAAAATCTGGAGTCAAAGGATTTTTCACCTGCTCAGAGTGTGGAATGTTTTACGTGCATAAATCAGACCTTAAGAAACACATGAAATCTCACACTGGAGAAAATCTGTTCACATGCATTCAGTGTGGAAAGACTTTCTTACACAAATCATACCTAAACAGACACATGAGAATTCACACTGGAGAAAGACCGTTCACATGTTCTCAGTGTGCAAAAAGTTTCAGTTGCAAAAGAGTTCTCAAAAATCATCTGCTCTCTCACTCTGGAGTGAGATCATTCAGCTGTGATCAGTGTGATAAAACATTTGTTGTGGAATCAATCTTAAGGAGACACCTTAAAATTCATGCTGCTGTGAAGCCTCACGTTTGTTCTTTTTGTGGAAAGAGTTTTTCACTACTGAAGTATTTAAAAGTGCATGAGCGTATTCATACTGGTGTGAGACCTCATGTGTGCTTTGAATGTGGGAAGAGCTTTGCTACAACAACACATTTAAAATTACACCAGAGAATTCATACTGGAGAGAGACCGTATAAGTGCTCAAACTGTGGAAAGAGTTTTGCTCGGTCAGGAGACATGAAAGATCATGAGAGAGTTCATACTGGAGAGAAGCCATACCAGTGCTCTTCGTGTGGAAAGAGATTCACCCGATCATCTCATCAACGGACTCATGAGAAAAAGCATTGCCCAAAGTTGTCTAAGTGAGCCCAAAGTTGCACATTGCCTAAAGTTGTCTAATTTTTTTCCTTTTGCTTTTCTGTTTTATCTTGGGATGCCCATCCCGAGTTAACAAAAGATTACATCAGCTCCAGTTTGGAACCAAACTCTTATGAAGACTTCAGATGCCCCATAAAGCTGTTTTGAAACGATATGTCTTGTGAAAAGCCATGTACAAATAAATTTGAATTGAGCAAAGTTCACATTCACACGTCACACCCATGATTTACAAATATTGCACTTACAAATTATTTGACATTCAGATTGTTTCAACAGTGATTTAATCTAAGAGGGTAATTTACTAAAAATTAATGGTGAAGTTTAAATCTGGTGACAGTTTGGTCAACCATTGGCCTTCTCTTTTTAGAACCGCTGTAATATGAATATTACCGTTATCACAGTGTGTAATGTAGCTGTCTGTGAATGTAAACAATCTGCAAAGTTGTGAAGATGAAAGTGCACGATAAATAAAGTTATTGTCTCTCAAAAGAAAGAATCGAGACTGAACCGTGTAAACGAGTCGAATTCGAATGCCACTTCGTTACGGCTACACGTCACTGGGTAACACATTTGCATAATGCCTGCCTATGGAGTTCATTGGCTGCCCGATAACATCTACTTTGACCCACCCTCAAATGCTGTAGCTGGTTGTGTTGTGTACATGTTGAGGAGACGCTGGCTGCATTCGAAACCACATACTTCCCTACTATAATAGTAGGGAAAAAGCAGTAGGCGAGAGAATAAGTATGTATGAATCCTTAGTATTCCTAAAAGAGTAGGCAAGAATTACCTGGGTGACGTGAGAATTCTAGCGAGATTTTGACACACGTATACTAATAGTGCGTTCGAATATGCCTACTTACCTACTATATAGTAGGAGAAAACAGTACGTGAAAGGAGTAGCGTGTCCGAAACATCAGTATTCATAAAAGGATGGGCTACTGCTTCCGCCCAGATTCTGAAGCACCCATCGATGGATACTTTTCTATCCCAGGAGAACAGGAGAGAGGATACATCATAATTGAACATCACGGAGATTAGCGTTTCAGGGTGTTTTCAAATGTGAGTAAACACGGTTCCTTGTGTTAAAATCGTACGTGTTGAACTACTGTCAAGTCAAGTAAAGTGTATTTATATAGCGCCTTTCACAATATAAATTGCATCAAAGCAGCTTCACAGTATCAGTCAAATAACAATGTTTGTTCCTTAGTGGAAAAAACATCCACGTTTGGTAGGGCTGATCAATGGTATTAATGCTTGGTTAATTAATTTGAATATCCCCAACTGAGCAAGCCAAAGGCAACAGTGGCAAGGAACCGAAAAACTCCATCAAGTGACCTACTGGTGTCCTAAAACTCCATCAGGTGACCTAATGGAGAGAAAAAAACCTTGGGAGAACCCAGGCTCAGTCGGGGGCCAGTTCTCCTCTGGCATTTATGAACTAGAGGCTGGATTTACAGTAACTGTAATTTGATACAGAATTTTGTTTTATTTTATCACTTCGGGGTGGGCACGCGGACCGGAATCACAACGTTTTATCTGTAGAGTGGGAAAGGGTTCCTCCATAGGGAGAGGCCAGTTGGCACTTCAGCACTGCGTTGTCATCGGGTCCAGGCAAAGCTCCTAGTCAGATCTGGATATGACCTGGATCCGGCAGGCTACAGGAAAATCTCGGGATAAACAAAGACACTAAAATTAGCGTAGATGCCATTCTTCTTATGATGTAACGAGTACATCAGGATTTAAGGGAAGTGTTCCCAGTTCCGGCTGACCTAATCTATGCAGCCTAACATTGAATTATAGAAGTCTATAATGTATTGTGTATGCTAGGTCAAAGAGATGACTTCAATCTAGCTTTGAACTGACAGAGTGTGTCTGCTTCCCAGACAATGGTTGGAAGACTGTTCCATAATATTTTTGGTGCTAAATAGGAAAAGGATCTACCGCCAGCATTCGATTTTGATATTCTAGGTATTATCAACTGGCCCGAATTTTGAGATCGCAATAGACGTGAAGGACTATAATGCGTTAAGAGCTCACTCAAGTACTGCGGAGCTAAACCATTTAGTGCTTTGTAAGTAGCAATATTTTAAAATGTATACGATGTTTAATAGGCAGCCAATGCAGTGTTGACAGAACCAGGCTAATATGGTCATATTTCCTGATTCTAGTAAGAACTCGAGCTGCTGCGTTTTGAACTAGCTGTAGTTTATTTATTAAGCGTGCAGGGCAACCACCCAGTAGAGCATTACAATAATCTAGTCTTGATGTCATGAAAGCATGAACTAATTGTTCCGCATTTGTTAATGAGAGCATATGTCGTAATTTAGATATATTTTTAAGATGGAAAAATGCGGTTTTACAGATACTAGACACGTGACTTTCAAATGAAAGAATGCTATCAAAGATCACACCCAGGTTCCTAACCGACGACGAAGACTTAACAGAGCAGCCATCAAGTGTTAGACAGTATTCTAGGTTATTACGTGTGGAAGTTTTTTGTCCAATAATTTGAATCTCTGTTTTATCAGAGTTTCGTTGTAGGAAATTACTAGTCATCCAATTTTTTATATCAGCTATGCATTCCGTTAATTTTGTGAATTGGTAAGTTTCGTTAGGTTTTGAAGAAATATAGAGCTGAGTATCATCGGCATAACAGTGAAAGCTAATTCCATGTTTCCTAATGATCTCTCCTAATGGTAGCATGTACAGAGTGAACAGCAGCGGTCCTAGTACTGAGCCTTGTGGTACGCCATACTGAACTTGTGATCGATAAGACATCTCTTCATTTACTGCTACAAACTGATAATGGTCTGATAAATATGATTTAAACCATGCTAGTGCAATTCCACTAATGCCAACATAGTTTTCTAGTCTATTTAAAAGAATGTTTTGGTCATTGGTGTCAAATGCTAGCCTGGCTTACGCCAGACCCAGTTCTCGTTGAGACTTGGGTCTGGGAACCACATGTACATTTTCTCGTATTTGAGGCGTGGTTTACGATTGCCTGGCGCCGTTTATTGGGTGCTAAGCATGTCTGTCAAATGTGCCTGTACGTAGCTCATATGCAATCGTTTCAATTATACCAGATGACGTATGTAGAGCGACAGAAATTAGACAAGGAAGAAGACGATCGGTAAGATATTTTTGTGTAAACAATGACGTTCAGCGACTATTGCCGTTTGTGCAAGATAAACATGCTGTAGCTTCGCGTCTGCTGCCATGTTGAATCCATAGAAATAAACAAACTGCTTCGGTGTGCATAGATGTCATCATCGTCTTGCTCCCTCCCCGTTCTGTGATTGGTTCCCTAAATGAGGCGAAAATATGGCTCATGGTATCCATACTGCCTTTCAGCGTGAATTAAACCGCGCTGCGGGAAGGCAGCATGGGGAAACCCAGACTAGTCAAATGCAGTACTCAGATCGAGTAACACTAATAGAGAGATAAAACCACGATTGGATGATAAGAGCATCCATTTGTAACTCTAATGAGATCTGTCTCAGTACTATGGTACGGTCTAAATCCTGCCTGGAAATCCTCGCAGATATCATTTATTTCAAGAAAGGAACAGTTGTGAGGATACTGCTTTTTCTAATATCTTTGACAGAAAAGGCAGATTTGGGATCTGCCTGTAATTGACTAATTCTGTAGGATCAAGTTGCGTTTTTTTTAACAAGCCGTTTAATCATAGCCAGCTTAAAGGTTTTTGGTACGTATCCTAGAGACAAAGATGAATTAATGATATTTGGGGGTGTGGGATTTCCCCCTTTCTAGTTAATGTATCCCTGCCTCTGCTTAATTATTTTTATCCCCCCCTCAAAGTGATCAGTGTTACTACATTAGTGGCAAGACGGATCACGAAACTTATCACAGATCCGTGGTTTGATTAAAGTCAATTTTATTTTAAAATGCGCTACTTTGACTGGTTCTGATATAGCGCCGCCGCCTCCTATAATCGCCACTCTGTTCAATGTCCCGCCCACGGCGCTATCTGATTGGTTACACCTCAAGAGTAATAGCCTATCAACACTTGCGAGACGGTTGCAGGTCCGCTGGGCAGTGGAGCTGTGTGTCAAAAGGAAGGCATATGCAGCATATTACTGAAGCGGGAATAAACATCACAATCTGACTGCCATTTTAATTTTGCCACTCATAAGTAAGCGTTTTGACATGTCTAGCCGAGTGGCACTATCCATGTTACTGGGAGGGGGATTTAAAGCATCACAATGCAACTTTTCTACCTTAACCGAACAGCTTCGGAGTCATTGGAATGGTTATATTACTTTTTTCGGGTTGAATGGTGGTCGTCTCGCACCCCCCTATCGCATGTGAGCGGAAAAAATACACTTGCAACTTTGAGCCGGCGGGCTGCCGGCCACAGCATCAGGAAGTGTCGGGTGATATCAGGTCTCGTGATGTAACGAATTGCTTTACTGCAAGATCTGATAAAATTAGCATCAAACAGAAATAACCCTGCGCCGTATACATGTGGTGTTCAAGGCGCACATACAATACAGACTGCCGACAGTTCAACGGCGCGCACAGGTAAAAAAGTTGCATAGTTCTGCTTTAATTCTTGCATTTTTTTTTGTTGTGCACAGGGGCGTAATTTGCGGGTGGGACGGGTGAGACATCCCCACCACTTTTTGCCAGTGTCGATATTGTCCCCACCACTTTTTAAAACCTCTCGCGCACGGATGTACCAATAGAAATAAATAAAACATCTCCAGCTGGCAGAGCATACATGTTGTTAGTTTGTTAAATAAGAAGCGATCTAGCGCTGAAATGTTTTGCTTTTTTAAATCAAGTGATCAAAGTTCTGGTTGCCGCCTGCGATCGGTGGCGCGGTTACAGTGTTATCTCGTGGCGCACGCACAGTCTTCACCTGCACGCGCGCGCTTCAATCCGTTTCGGAGACTCTTTGTTCATTCCGGTGAAATAACAAAACAAAAAAATGCGCACAAACGTGTCCCTGCTTGATCTAATACAACCACTGATGAACATATTCGGTTTTGATGAGAAAAAGAAAAAAAAACTATACGAGTGCGGATTAGAACCCAGAACATCTGACATGCTCGGCAAAAGTTCTACCACTGGACCATTAAAGGAGACATCAATTTGTCAACTTTTTAAAACAAAGTTTGTCACTGGTTGTGCATGATCACAGTTCATATGTTTGGGGAAAGATAGGCTATTAGAGTAAAAATATTGCGTTAGACTACTTCATGAGTTAATAAGAACAAAGATTTTACAATTCCTGCAAATGCAGTGATGAAGTTCATGCTCTCATGATTTATTTTTATAAATAAAAATGTTTCAAAACATTCCCCCCTCTGTTTTTTTCACAAATGGCACCCTGCTTATAAGTGAAGAAGTTCATAAAGTCATTTGTTGTGTTGCTTGGAAACTTCTGTGCTTGAAGCTTTCTTTTTCGTTAGTTTAGCCACTGTTTAAAATAAATACCTAGGATTATGTTTATTTTCTTCGAATAGGGAAAAATAACAAGATCTAGCAGCTTTTAAAGCCTTTCAGTAAGCAATCAAGCTCTCCTTCCATGAAATCTGAAATACCTCTTGTTTGGTTTTCTTCCAGTTGCGCTACATTTTTCTGGCTGCTCTCTTAAGGGCCTGAGTGTGCTTGTTGTACCACGGCGTTGGTGTATTTCTTTAATCTTCTTTAAGCGCAACGGAGCAACTGTGTCTGTTTCTGTTGCAATATCAAGTTCTTCTAAAGCAAATTCTTTGATAAAATCTTTATGGTGCTCTGGTGGCCTGTATACAGTAGCCAGGAGAAATTCTCAAATGTGATTTATACAGGTGTGCTGGTTTGTAGATGGATGGAGCAGGGTGGGGTTGATGTGTGGTAGGAAGGAGACGGGTGTGGTGATGTGCAGACGGATGTAGTCTGGGTTGCTGGTGTGTCAATGGATGGAGCCTGGTTTTGTGATGTTGTGGCAGGTGTTTCCTGTTGTGGTGACTGGATATGGGTGGTAGGGGTTAAGTCACACGGCACCAAATGTAGGATGAAGTTCTCCTCTTCTTGAGGCAGTTGGTCTGGGTTGAGTCTTGTCCAACCTATAAATGGACATGGAATACACAAAAATATAATATATAATATGCAATTAGGCCAAAGTGAAAATAAATGCAACCTCAAATCAGCCTAGACGGTAAAACACAGGATTCTGAAAGGCATGGGGCAGAGGAGTCAAGGAAGAATGGAGAATGGGTTGGATATGTGTTCTTCCAACAGCTATTAAGTATCGCCATTATTGTGTCACAGTCTAAGATGCAAAGAACATTGTCATCCATTGTAAACTTTGTGTGACCAGCAAAAAGTTTACAACCTCGAACAATTCTAAATCTAATTTATTGAAGCACAGCCATGTAAAACTTATAAAAAGAATGCATGCACTCGTCGGGAGAGTGGTATTAAGCAAAGTTGAATCTTCTGTAAAAACACTGAATACTGCTCTTATAAATACATGTGCAGAAAAACATAAGTTCAAAATCGGGGTTGACTTGCTTTATTTTTTTTTTTTCAGCCAGAGATGTTAGGAAACGTTATACGTTTGTAAAAAAAAAAAAAAAAACATACTCCATGCTGCTCTTACCAATATGCTATTAGTTAAATAGCATTAGATAGCTATTAGTTGGGAGAGACGGTTTATTATTTTTAAATATGCACATTGCTTCTCTGTATAGCATCACCTGGTTGGAGAGGCAGCAATGTGTAAAGTTTAGCTGATTGTTGACTCCTAATGTTAATTATTCCAGTAAAGTGGATTTATTTCTAAAATAAGCGGACTAAACAGGTTATCTGTCACTATTTAGAAAGGGGCGGGGTGCGGGATAGTAAAAGTGATATAGTCAAGTCACCTTTATTTATATAGCGCTTTTTACAATACAGATTGTATCAAAGCAGCTTCACAGTGATAACATGAAAATAATACAACAAAGTTTGTTTCTAGAAGAGAATTGCGTCATCATCCACCTTAAGTAAGCCAGATCAATAATATTGCTGAATATTTAAATGTCCCCAACTAAGTAAGCCTAAAGCCAAGGCAACAGTGGCAAGGAACCAAAACTCCATCAGGTGACAGAATGGAGAAAAAAACCTTGGGAGAAATCAGGGTTAGTCAGGGGCCAGTGAACGCCAGTTGGCTTTGGCCAACGAACGAACAGTGTATGATTATGATTCTGGCAGCATTACAGGTAAGAAGTCAGATTGGATCAGAACATTCAGAATATTATCCAGTTTCATCTGGTTGGAATTCGGAGTCATCACGTCAGTATGGAGACGAATTTGTTGAGGATCAGTGCCGATTCCTGTCGTGTCGATGAGGCCTTTACAGGGCTGATGAGGCTGGCACTTCAGGGATGCGTTGTGAATGGGTCCAGGCGCAGGTCCACCATCTGATCTGGATATGGCCCGGATCCGGCTGACTTCAGTAAACAGAGGTAAAAGGGAAGAAGGTCTTGTTTAGTCTTGGTGTTGACAAAGATGTTTAATGTTAATTGTGGTGAATTACATTACAACTGTTCTTATCTTCAGTCTGACATGCCAGTTGGTGGTGCAAGGTTTTGCTGGAGAACCTTGAGATTGAGGGGTATGTTTTTTTTAAATGAAAAGTAGTACATTAATAGATACTACTGTCAAAGTGGGAAAGCATGATGAACATATTTGGTCAATGTCAATTACAGACATGATTGAAGATTTGCAAATTTTACACAGGAAGGCAGGATGATGGGGGATGGAAGTCTGCAGGCTGTCTTTCATGTCTGTAGGAAAAGGAGACACAGCACTTTGGTAATATTTCAGTTAAAAGTAGTGAAAGTAACATGTATAAATGTGCAGCTGTTTCTTAAACTATCTGTTGTTCTATGTTTTACTTTTTGAAGGTACCTACGCTCCCAGCATAGATGATAAGGGTTTCACAGGATGGGGCAGTGGCCACTGACATTTTGCAGGCATGTGTTCATAATCACTTTAATGTTGATGAATTGGCTTGCAATGACTCTATATTAAATCATGTTTCATATCTACAGTTGCCCGATGACATTCTCCAGAGGATCCTTGTCTTCGTAGTTCTAGAAGAAGATTGCTCTGCAATCTTGAGGCTGGCTCAGACATGCCAGAGATTTAACAACATTGTCAGCCAGGAGCATGTTCAGTAGGAGGAACACTTCAGCTGGCTTGATAGTGAGTTCAATAAGTGTGGTTGGCCCAACTTGTTTTTTGTGGGTATAACAATTAGGATAGGTTAATCTCACTCTCTTCCATTTCCCTAACATGAAACTTTTGACAGTTAAAGATGTTAATTTATTGTCTGAATTGTGACTGTCATTGTGTTTTGATATTGAACAGGTGAAGTGAATTGGAAAAGATTTTCAGAGAGACACTGTCAAAGGTACAGAAAGCCGTACACCATCTCTAGGTGCAGCCGCCTACAATGCTGCCAGTTTTACAAAGACTGTGGGGCTGGCTACCAGGGAAATGGACAACGGGGAGTGCTTTTGGGGTTTTACTCCTCAGATGACAACCCTGGCTACTGTAGCTGGGATTGCTTTTTAGACAATGGAGGTCTTGAACAGTGATGTGTGTGTGTGTGTGTGTGTGTGTGTGTGTGTGTGCGGGCGCGTGCGTACGCATGCACAATGTGTCTTCACCTGTATAGTCATTTGCAGTTCAAGTGTGTTGTCAAAATAGTTTTTTTTTTCTTCTTCTCAAAAGCAATTAAATGAACTGGAAATTATTCTTCATTATTTATGTTATGTTATTTATGTTTGTTATTTTGCTTTAAATACAAAATTCAGATTAAGTAATTATTTTTGTTCATATTTTTAATTTTAAAATAAACTGTTACAGTATGGTCACTTGTGTGTGTTGTCAAAATAGTTTATTAAAATATTAATATTATTAAAAGATTATTATTTTTATTTTAAATAATTTTTATTATTATTTTTTACATTAAAACAATTAAAAATGTTAAATTGTGGAAATCATTCTTCATTATTTTACTATGGTTGATTTGTACGTTATTTTGCTTTAATGCAAAATTCTGAAATTATTTTCACTATAATATAATATTATTATATTAAAAAAAGTCATAATACGTAAAAGCTTAATATACCGCTTCAATATATTGCATGAAGATTAGGTATATATGTGCTTGGGCGCAGTGGAGGTGAAGTAAATATGCGCTCCGGCGCAGTGGAGGTGGCGTATTTCCGCTTGTGAGTGGAGCTCCACTCCCTCCGTAAGTCTGCAGCCAGCCCCTATTGGAAGTTTGTGGCAGATTGGACATTGTTTGCCTGAGTTACAGCAACTTCCTGTTTCATGGCGAAAAATTGAAATTTGTCAGGTCACGCCAGGGACACGCCCTTTGACGAAAACTCAAGATTTTCTCAATGTAGCACTGCAAAGGCCTTATGATTAAGGCCTCACACTATCGGTGCTCGGGCCCTAAGATCCTACAGGATAAACTGATGTTGGTGTTAAGTATATAGGGGCTTTCGCACCAGATAAATCTAGGAACTTAGTCCTAAGAACTAACCACCAGGGTGGTTCCCTGAGAACTAATGGTTCCCATAGGAACATTTTCCTGGTTGTATTCGCACCCACCTATAGGAACTCTGAAGTTACATAAGCTGCGCTTGTTGTTGTGACTTTTATTTTGATATGCGCGGCCGACCTTTATTTTGATGGCGCTGAGAACGCCAGCCAGAGCCTGAGCAAACAAACAGTGCTTACATTCTCCGTATTCATTAGTTTACGATCTGTCTAACAGTCTTGTCTAATACGTTAATAGATAGAACTATTATACATAGAAGCCTTTTTTAAAAATGGCGGGTGCTGGTGTTTCTAGCGTATACTAACATCACGGATAGTTCCTATAGTGCTGGTTTAGACCCAACTCTGGAGTAGGAGCTGAATTAGTTCCTCCAAAAGTAGTTCCTAGAACTAAAATTGTTCCTAGTTTCAAAGGGAACATGACAAAAACTTCCGCCAATAGTGTGGTACCTCCGGTGCGAAAGCACCTTATATACCTGTATCTCTGGCGAACTATTCCTTTTTTATTTTGACACAATATCTCGGAAACCAAGAATGCTTTGTCCATTTGTCAGAACTGCATTTTTAAAATCAATAATAGGCTTGTAACATCTAAATTTCAGTTGATGCCAATTTATATTCAAATAAGCAATATTGGCAACATGCAACAATGAAATGAGTCCAGAACAGAAGATATAGCATCAAAGACCATTTCTGTTATGGTGAAAATACTGTTAAAAAAAGGGGTTTATTGTTATATTTCATGTATTTACTATATCCAAATATTACAAATATGTAGCCTATTATTCCAAATGAAACCTCTTTGTTGGGAGAAACTGTTTAGTCTAAGATACAGTGTTTAACTTGGTTTACTTAAAGCTGCTTCAGTAACTTTTGGCGCTCTAGCGGTTAATAAACAGATCTGCAAAGCCGCAGCTATTCTGTTCTGTTTATGTCTATGACGAGTCACGCAGGAACTTAGCAACTCCGCAGTGGTACGACCCAACACCAAGTCTTATATAAACACTTATTATAGGTGATTATTATACATTTTGTAATTTTTGAAAACAAAAAAATAATGGTCTGCAGCTTTAACCCCGAAGTATACTTCTGTTTTATGCTTACGCTGAGTTGTGCGTATTGAATTGTTTTGCAATAATTCGTTTGTCCACAAGGTGGAAACACTGGTCAGTGCCATGAGGGCAAAAACAACAAACAAAAAAAAACTACCCAACACATCGACAAAAAGAAAAAAATCGCCCACGTTCATGATCTGTTAGGGGATTAAAAGCTGTTCATGCTGCAGTAAATCTGGTGTTTTCAAACTGTAAAGTGGTGGGCAGATCGAGGCTTCGTGAAACACTGAAACAGTTGAATCAAATGTGCCATATTGTGCCGAGGCTTCGAAACAATCCGACACCCGTCTCCGCGGTGACCCCTAGTGGACAGAACAGTGTAAATGCAACAAAAACCCAGGCCAAACATGCATAAAAACACCTTTTACAAATCTATTGCAAATTTTTTACTGAAAGTAAAATCTTTCAAATGCAATTATCTAATCATCTAATAAGTTTATCATGTGTAAATGTTTTATTTTATCGATTGTCAGGGTTTGTTTAATTTGTTCTATTAATGGCTCAGCTAAACAGGCTAATAAGACTATTAACTACCTCATTTGAATTATACTAATGTCTAATTAAAACATCTACAAATGTCAGTGACTCTTCATGATTCATGGATTGACAGAGATCATCGCCCCCAGTGGTGAACCATTGAAATTTTGAAGTTTTTTTAAACAGTTATGACGTAATGAGGCCTCCTTCACTGAGATCACGGGACTCTGGCAGTTTGATTCATAGACATAATAAATACATAGACGCCCTATTGGCCACTGGAGCGTACGTTAACAGCGCCGCCATATTGCGGAGGGCAACTTTCCCATGCCTCTCATACCAGGAATTGAGAAAAATGCTTGTTTCATGTGCTGCTTGGGGCTGTACAAATCGCCACACAATTGAAAACAGCTCTCGAGGAATTACCTTTCACAAGCAAGACTGAACATTTGTTTCTGGTTGTATTTGGTCATGATATAATTTAGTAATAGTAACGTTCAGAGGAGAATTTAAAAATACTACTGTTATTGTGTCACGAAATGTAGTTTTAATAGTTTTTCAGTCACCAATGTAGTTGTTTAAAGCTCAAATCAGTGGTTTATTTATAAAGATAGCGCCTATTTAAAAATTTTATCTTACGTTTTCGGAGTTGTGAGATTCAGGCGATCACCGGGCGCTTAGCGCTCATGTACCCCACCTGGAACAGGCTTACCTCGGCTAGTGCTTCTGACGTCTGCCACTGGCTTGGATGTCTCTAGTCTAGTGGTTAAACATGAGATATAATTCGTCTTGTGTATATCTAACGGGCGATCTTTGGTCTCATTAATCTATATTTTGTTCCCTGGCAAATCGTTTTGGCTGAGGCCAAAGTGAAGATTCATAACTTTATATTTAGGCTATTTTAACGTTGCATCCTGCTGTATGTTTGACTGAATCGCTTACTTTATTTCTTGTCTTGCTTCTTATACCTTTTAGGCTACTTATACAGTTATAATGGCTATTACTGATCAATAAAACTGAAATTTAACAAAAAAAAAACAGACAGCTGCATTACAGGGCTTTCATTCCTTGAGTAAGAGGGCTTCCTAAATAGTGCAAATATACCATACAAAAGTTAAAATGAACACAAAATCAAACTATAAATACAACTATTTACTACAAATATCAGGTGTTTTTTTTGTGTGTTTTTTTTCCAAAAAAACAAAATTTTCCTTCCACAAAAAAACTCTAAATCTACTCCTAAACTATCTACACTACTGCTAAACTACTCTCAAAATCTACTCAAACTTTTCCCACCTTTTAATTTCGCTTCTTTGCTCAGTTGGCTTCTCCTCCACTCCCTAAAATGTGCACCCTGAAGAGCAGAGTCAGCAGATTCACACATTTTTCTCCGTTTTGTTTTATGACAAAAACCGACGAAGTTATTAGAATAAATGCAACCCCGTCGCATCCCATCTTGCGTTCTTTTACGAACGCGTCAATATTTTCAATATTTTTTAAAATAAAGTTTAAATAATCATATCTCCGTTTTTACTTGGTCTATCAACACAAAACAAAAAGTAGAATAGAGTTTCAAGCCAGCACTTTCGACAGAAGTGGATGGCAGCGCTCAACATGACTTTGTTTTTATGCTTGGACGTCTTAAACTGGTCATGTGACTGTCATGATTCTGCCTTCGTTTCCCAGATCTTCTCTTGTCTTGAGGCAGGATCATGACAGATTCATGTTTTATGTGTAAGCACACAGCCCACACAAATGGCCATATTTACACATAAAACATGAGTCTGTCATGATCCTGCCTCAAGACAAGAGAAGATCTGGGAAACGAAGGCAGAATCATGACAGTGACTTGATCAGCGACCCGGAAGAGTTAATACACATATCAAGAGTTTGACATTTGTTTACAGTTTAAACCTGTTCATTTTAACTATTTGCAACACACACACACACACTCACTCACTCACTCACTCACTCACTCACTCTCTCTCTCTCTTCAGGTGTTTCTTATTCATTAAGTACTGTTACAGATTAACTGAGGTTGCAAATTAACACCCTGCACAAATACTTACAATCTCATCAACAATTTGCAACCTACCAGACATAACATTACACAAAATCTTAAAACCCTTCAGCCTTCGAATTGCTCGCTCAATGTGAATTCTGACATTAGCTAGGCGACGTGTGGATGTCACCTCATGTTCAGACAGCTCCTTACGTCGTTGTAATTGCTGTAAGTTTGTGATCTTTCTCTCAAGTTCTTTGGCCTTTGTACAAAGACCTCTGTACAGTCAATGATGCATGTGGCTTTAGGATAGTTTTTGTGAAATGTCTTGGGCCTGATGCTGTTCAGTGTATCCCTGGGCAACCAAGCAATCACCTTTTCCCTCAGTAATCTTGCAAGAATTGGTCTCCAAAATGTAAATATTTCAAATGCTGTGCTTCTACTCACCCCAAATCGCTCACCCAAGTCAGTAAACATTAGCCCCAGACGGAGTCTCATTAAAACAAGCAAAGATTGTTCATGGAGGGCCAGTTTGGTATTAAGTGGTTGTGAAAAAAAAGCCGACAAGACTTGCAAAAGTTGCCAGAAACTGTCAGCACATAAACCTGTATAAAATAGAAAGTCTTTGTTATTTAAATTATGTGCTGATACTGACGGTGTTGGATCTGTTTGAGTCCCACTGTCCTTCATCGGCTTGTTACCGCAGTTGAAACTGTAGTTATGCTCTTTGTGATCTGGCCACTGGGTTCCGACATCACACGTCTGCAGAGGCATATTCTCCAAATTCCCGACATCCACATCTGTTTCCATAGCTTCAGATTCAGTAGATGAGTTCTGGTGTAATGGCTGAAGACATCATCTTTTGGGGGGAGGTCTAGCTGGTGTTACCTAAAAGAAAAAAAAAGAGGAGAGGTGCATTAGTTAAACATGACAATCAAGCATATTTAAATGAATGAAATGTGATGCAATAATATGGCTATCCAAGAGACCTACTTACATGACATTCACAACCCATGAACAACACAGGATAGGGGTTTTCTATTGTAGGTTGTCCGTCAGGAAAATGTATCCCACACACCTTAGAGTGGTAATGAAGATGAATACATAATGAGCGATGCATTGATGGTAAAAGTACTTCTCAAATAAGTGTGAACAAGACCACTTTAAATAGCACTCTGCACTTTCTCTTAATTAACGTCAAACATGCACAATTGCACTTTACCATCCTAATTATGATGCGTGAAAGGGGGTGTATGTGATTGTTCTTCTTTTTGTGGGGTGAGGGCCAAAACTGTTGTTTATCCTGTCCTGTCCATCTTATTTGTTTTGTCTAGTCTTTTGTGACAAGTCTCCTGTTGTATCAGATGTACTATATGGCACATATTAGGTTTCTGCAAGGACGAACATCTATCTATTTATAGTTGACGTAGTTTAATTATCTTTTTATCCAAAGCAAGCAACGAGGACTAACATTTAAGCTGATGCAAAGAGAGGAACTTCAATTTACCAAGCAGTAACATAAAAGCTTGAGAAAGTTCCAGTTACACAGCAACAAGATATTGCTAGCAAACTTAGCTAACGCTGTTTCACTGTATGTTACACCCACTGCATGCAATCGGTGGCATTAACAGATTCAACAGTCAGAGCCAAACTTACCACAGTATTCTTGTTTGGCTTGAAGCCATCTCGGTTTGTGTTTCATCCACTTTTGACGCACATCTTGGTCCTCCGCTCGACCAGGAACTCTGTGCACCCGTATGGCCGTAAACACGGGCAGTCAATGTGCAACAAAGGTTCGTGAATTTCACAAACGGTTTTACTCCAGGCCTGTAGTTTTGTGCTGTTCTTAAAACAGCCAACCACACAACACGCTCTTCCCGGCATCACTGGACAGCATACGTACTAAAAAATGTGTAAATTCGTACAGCTAACATATGCTACAGCCGCCTACAGGACCAACACGCTACTTCCTTAGCAGCAAGGCACGCCGTAATGCCGGCGCTGCTTTACTTCCGTGTTTCGCCGGATTTGTGTATAATTAATGTCTATGGTTTGATACACGCTCCGAACCATTGATTCGGAACAAAAGATTCGTAAAAGCTCTGAAGCTTCATTAAGCAGTGTTTTGAAATTGCCATCACTAACTGTAAGTACATTCATTGTATTATTTATCAAGGTAAATATAAACCCAAATGTTTGGTGAATTGTTTCCGAATTAGTTTGATTCAGAGTTTGAATCCGAAATGATTACTTTTAATAAATTACTTTGTCCGATTTAAAATGAACCGTTGGTTTTGTTGATTTCTTAAGCTCATACCGACTAACGATCATATTTGAGCCAAACACTTACACCTATAATTGGGAGTTATTAATGTGATGAGCATCTGCTAAATGAGCAACAGTGACCACAATTCACACCTTTATTCAGTGAAGCCGCTCCTACAGCTGTTCATGAGAATTGAAATGCTGGGGAATATTCCCATCTTTCTACAGGAGAAGCAGCAAGCAGGAGGAATTACTCCAGGAGAAACTACTGGCATACTATTGTAAAGATGGAGTTTAAAGAAGAACCCTGCAGAATAAAAGATGAATATACAGAGGAACAAATAGGTTGGTGTCTTCCTTCATTCTCTTTAATGACTGATGAGAAACAATAATATGAAAACTGGCATGTAACAATACAGCAATAAATCGACAGTGTATTTTTTTATGTTTCTCGTTTGTCCTCTATTTAAATGCTGGGAATTTATTGTTGATTTTAGACCCAATGGAAGTGAATGAAGACAAACAGCATCATTTCACAAATGAAGATGAAAACATCATTTCACAGACTGAAAAGAATTTGACACAGAAAAGTGCTCGAAAAACTGGTGAAAAAGATTCTTTCACCTGTTCTGAGTGTGGAAAAAGTTTAAACGATAAATCAAACCTAAAGAGACACATGAAATTTCACACTAGAGAAAGACCTTATACATGCACTGAGTGTGGAAAGAGTTTCGTTCTGAAAGGACACTTGAAGAGGCACCTACAAGTTCACACTGGAGAAAAACCGTTCACATGCACTCAGTGTGGAAAGAGTTTTGCATCCAAAAGCTCTCTCACCACTCATCTGCACTCTCACACTGGAATGAGATCATTCAGCTGTGATCAGTGTGATAAAACATTTGTTTTTGACCAAAACCTAAGAGAACACCTTAAAGTTCATGCTGGTGTGAAGGCTCATGTTTGCTCTTTTTGTGGAAAGAGTTTTTCACTACTGAAAAATTTACAAGTTCACCAGAGTATTCATACTGGTGTGAGACCTTATATGTGTTTTGACTGTGGGAAGAACTTTAATACATTAAGCAACTTAAAAAGACACGGGAGAATTCATACGGGAGAGAAACCATTCAAGTGCTCACACTGTGGAAAGAGTTTCTCTCATTCATCATCCTTGAAAGCTCATGAGAGTGTTCATACTGGAGAGAAGCCGCACCAGTGCTCTTCATGTGGGAAGAGTTTCACCTGTTCCTCTAATCTACTGACTCATAAGAAGAAGCATTGTTGTCTAAGTGAGCGAAAGTACTTGTGAAACAATGGTGGTGTCAGTCCATTAAAACTCAGTGAATGTTAATGAGTTGTTCAACGATGTTATAAACTCACTCTTGAAGTGTAGATTTAAATACATTAAAATCCGTCAAGTTTGGTCAAGGGGTAGTTTATGGTCGAATGGGTTTTTACTAATATACTGTATATGGCCAATAATGTTGTATGTAATGTGCTGATTTCTACGAGAAATAAAAAGAAACAAAACCTAAGTGACTTACTAATACATTTACTTTTGTTTGTGTAATCAAAGGGTTTTAACATTTGTCTTCAGAAACTGTTTTTGTTTTTCTATATGAACCTATAAAAATGGTCAGTACCACAAATTTAACTTACTGTCCTTAACTGCGTTCACACCGCCACCGGCCAGAGTGTCAAAGTGGCCGGAAGTCATTCATTTTTAATGAGAGCCAGCAGCGAGCTCAGGCGAGGGCGGCGCGGCGTGTCTTGGACAGTGAGAGTGGCGAGGAGAAGTTGAAATCGGTCAACTTTATAGTAATGAGCTATGACGCGGTTCGGCGGCAACCAATCGGAATGTAGAAGTGCTCCGTTTGAGAGGATTCCAGAGAACGCAGTAAAGTAACTTTGGTTCCGACCACATTAGTTCCTAAGCAAACTAGAGGAGAGGTTGATCATTTGAATTTGATAAGAAGGCGCGCAACACTATTTATAGGCAATATTTTCGCGCTAGAATGCTTGTCTTTAATCGGGAATGCAAATTAGAATAGCACTTAACCATGAATGCAAAAGCCACACCACACAAATGGCTTTTAATTGGTTTAT
This sequence comes from Meda fulgida, assembly GCA_030578275.1. NCBI lineage: Eukaryota > Metazoa > Chordata > Actinopteri > Cypriniformes > Leuciscidae > Meda > Meda fulgida. The sequence goes on from CM060636.1 coordinate 23,762,258, forward strand.
TTCGTTAGCAAACATGTCACTATAATTGTTAAGTTCTTTCCATTGATCAATTTTCCGCAAAAATAACTATCGACATGCTTGTTTGCTTTGCGGCCCCTTTAAATAAAGTTTTAAAAAAGACCAAGCATTCGATCTGTCAGAGCGTCCACAAATCTTTCCACTGCGCCACTGGCAGGGCGGTGAGAGCGAATTTTGCCGCTCTCGCCAGTGGCGGTGTGAACGTAGGGTAAAACATGGATCAGCTGTTTTATAACATTTGTTTTATAAAATTTAAGGAGGCTCAATTTAAGCACTTTTAATTTACTTCTATTAAATGATGCATTGACCTCTTCCAATTATTTTATTGTTAGATCGAGTAGCGGATTGTTCTAGATTAGAATCAGTTACACATTCACTTAAATGTGGGAATTTAGTGAAAGTTTGTTTCTATAAATGTGGTTTGATCTGACAAGCTTATGTGGCAGGTGAAATACAACTACAGGGCTTAGGCCCAGACAGGGGCGTAGCAACCGGGGGGGACGGGGGGGACACGTCCCCCGCACTTTTAGAAACAGGTGATTCTGTCCCCCGCATTTTTGTTTTTTCCCAGCGCCAATATTTCCGCCCGTGTTCTCTGATTTGTTACTTAGACTTGAGTGAACTAACATTCAGCCAATCACAGCGCGAATCATCTCTTGGGCGCGTCTGCCATGAGCTTCAAATCTCTTGTTGCGAATTTTCGTTCGTTAGTCACAAGTCACTTTGCTGTTTAGCCGTCTGGGATAAAATGCATCCCAGAAAAAAGCAGAGGACGATAACATCCTTTTTTCAAACACACACTGTAAGTATAATGTGTTACAGTGTGTTGCGATGACATGAATCACGCGTAAAGTTTCCTTGTTATGATTTAACCAGCTGTAACGCAGTAAGAGAACCCGTATGGACCTCATCGCGCCGGATTGTGCCGAGTGTGTGTTAAATACTCTACTTGTCGCTTTGGATAAAACCGTCTGTTAAATGAGACATAACAGATTATTCCCAGCAGGCACACAATGTCATAAGACGTTGATATTTGGTTAAATTTCGGTTGCGACGTCGGGTGACCAAAATTCTATATAAATTCATCTAATGTCAATGTTTAATTGATGTCCAATTTCGACGTCAGCTGACGTTGAGATTTTGTTGTTTTTGCATAACCAAAATCCAACGTTAAGTCAACGTCAAATTGACTTGACTTCGACCTGATTTGCATTGTCAACCAAAATGCAATGTCTGTCCGACGTCATGTCCAACGTCAACCTAACGTTACAGACGTCTGGTCTGCTGGGTTGGGCTCTGCTGTCTTTTGTTGCCTACGTGCTGCTCGCATCCTTTCATAATAAATCAAATTTGGGTAACACTTTAGAATACTGTTTCTTACTTACTGCATAACCAATAAGGAATTACTGAAGAACTAATAGGTAATTCTTTAATAACACTTAAAGGTGCCCTATGTAAAAATTGAGGTAAAATTATCCAAAAAATGAGCTGCACGCATCAAAAGAATGAGAAGAAATAAGTGCAATGATGTCATTAAAAAATTGACAAGTTATAGTGCTACCGAGATATAAACCTAAATTAGCATGCTAAATTACTAGCGCCGGCCCGACTGGTGTCGTAATACCAGTTTCGGCCATGGGAGGCGGTATGCGGGGAACATAACCACCATTCAAACTGTAATACACCAATAACTCGCACGGCTTGTCGGCGTGTGAAAAGTACAGCCCATTACTTTCAGTTCAGGGAAGAGACGAGAGCGGAAAAATGGCTGAAGCCCTTGGCAAGAGAGCCTTAGCCACACCACAACCACCCGCTGCAGGGAAAAAACCTCGCACAGATGCTCAAAAAAAATCGGACAAAAAAAAGGAGCAGAACCAGTCAATATAGGCACTGCTTTCCATCGCTGGAGACTTTTAATGGACAAGAAAGAAATGAAGTTCGACTCTGAACTTGCAACATTTCTTTTGGATCGGTAAGTAAGATGCTGTTAGTATTTCACTAGAAGTTTGTTTATATGTTTGTGTAATTTTTTCGGGAAGTTATAGAAATGTATCGAAGGATGTTCGAAAAACAAAAAAAACAACTGACCTAATGCTGTAAACATACAGAGAGCCCTATCAGCTGTTAAAATTAAATCTAATGCATTATTTTTATTATAACAACTTTATTTAATGATATAAGTAAAATTATAATAAATATGTAGTAGGCCTACACATATATAGCAAAATACACTATAACTCTTTTTTTCTTGCTAACTACGTGGCTTATATTATCTTTTTTAAATGTATTTCCTGAGGTAAATCTGACATATTTATTCTCCAGCTATGTTGTTGCCTTCTGTACACTGATTAAAAAAAGGATTGGATAGATATTATGTATGAGGAATACATTTTGGTAAGTTGTAGCATTGGCTACTGTATTTTTTAACAGTCTTCGTGTTTTTTTACTATTAGCTAACGTTAGTAGAGATGATCGGTTCACGTGCGCTAGGGATCTCTCATTTAACTTCTACAAGCGCCAAAAAACATATTGTTTGAATTGTGTAATAAAATTGACAGAATCTGAGAGCTTAGTTTTTTATATATCATAACTAACCTGCTCTGTCTAATCTGTCGGTCTACGTGTCCTCTTTGCTTTGCGATTTTTCTGTGCGTCAGAAAATACAGTGTGGCGTGAGAGGGTGTGAAAAGTGTCAATTGCGAGTTAGTAGCTCTGAATTGCGCAAGCTTGGTCTAAATCAGCGAATGCTGTCTGTCAAATAAATGTAATTCAAACTAACAATAAATATGTAATATAAACAAAACTAATATGAACATATTCACTGGTAAAGGTGAAGGGGAGTAGCTTGAAGATGTCATTTAAAAATCACTTGACATAAGCTAACGTTCCTCTGGAGTCTGGAGTCAAATCGTCCTCTAATAGGAGTTGGCTCGGCTTCTGCTACGGCGTGAAGGTGGGGCGGAGCCATAGACTGTAAGGGCGGAGCATAGTGACTATGCCATTTCTCGTTTGTTACGTTAGAGTAGACCAACTCACTTTCTGGAGGTATACTGCCCCCATCTGGTATGGAATGTGGAGTATGAATTTATTTTTTGGCAGACATTCCACATGGCACCTTTAAGTCACTACTGTTAACTACTAAGGAAGATGTGTTAACAGTTCAGTAATAACTAATTAATTCTGTCATACCTCCGGAAGAACTACTATTAATTATGGTTCAAGAAAAATAACTATGAAGTAACTACTAATGAACAGTCATAAACAGTAGTTACTACAATCTATTTTATTTTATCAGTGGAGTGGTGGATGAAGTACACAAATCAAGTACTTGAGTAAAAGTACAGATACCACAATAAAATATTACTCAAAAATTAATTTTACTCAAAAAGTACAATTATAAATAGGCCTATTCATTTTCAAAATTAACTTAGTAAAAGTACAAAGGTAATTAATTTTTAAAGTACTTGAAAAGTAAATAGAATACTTTTCTAGCCAGTTTCAGTCATTCTTCAGCCCTAATAAGTCAAGTCAAGTCAAGTGTATTTATATAGCGCTTTTCACAATATAAATTGCATCAAAGCAGCTTCACAATATCAATCAAATAACATAACAATGTTTGTTTCTTAGTGGAAAAAAACATCCACGTTTGGTAGGTCTGATCAATGGTATTAATGCTTGGTTAATTAATTTGAATATCCCCAACTGAGCAAGCCAAAGGCAACAGTGGCAAGGAACCGAAAAACTCCATCAAGTGACCTACTGGTGTCCTAAAACTCCATCAGGTGACCTAATGGAGAGAAAAAAAAACCTTGGGAGAACCCAGGCTCAGTCGGGGGCCAGTTCTCCTCTGGCGTTTATGAACTAGAGGCCGGATTTACAGTAACTGTAATTTGATACAGAATTTTGTTTCATTTTATCACTTCGGGGTGGGTACGCGAACCGGAATCACAACATTTTATCTGTAGAGTGGGAAAGGGATCCTCCATAGGGAGAGGCTAGTTGGCACTTCAGCACTGCGTTGTCATCGGGTCCAGGCAAAGCTCTTAGTCAGATCTGGATACGGCCTGGATCCGGTAGGCTGCGGGAAAACCTCGGGATAAACAAAGACACTAAAATTAGCGTAGATGCCATTCTTCTAATGATGATGTAACGAGTACATCAGGATTTAAGAGAAGTGTTCCCAGTTCCGGCTGACCTAATCTATGCAGCCTAACATTGAATTATAGAAGTCTATAATATATTATGTGTATGCTAGGTCAAAGAGATGTGCTAAATAGGAAAAGGATCCACCACCAGCAGTCGATTTTGATATTCTAGGTATTATCAACTGGCCCGAATTTTGAGATCGCAATAGACGTGAAGGACTATAATGCGTTAAGAGCTCGCTCAAGTACTGCGGAGCTAAACCATTTAGTGCTTTGTAAGTAATCAACAATATTTTAAAATTTATACGATGTTTAATAGGCAGCCAATGCAGTGTTGACAGAACCGGGCTAATATGGTCATATTTCCTGGTTCTAGTAAGAACTCGAGCTGCAGCGTTTTGGACCAGCTTTAGTTTAAGCGTGCAGGGCAACCACCCAGTAGAGCATTACAATAATCTAGTCTTGATGTCATGAAAGCATGAACTAATTGTTCCGCATTTGTTAATGAGAGCATATGTCGTAATTTAGATATATTTTTAAGATGGAAAAATGCGGTTTTACAGATACTAGACACGTGACTTTCAAATGAAAGATTGCTATCAAAGAGCACACCCAGGTTCCTAACCGACGACGAAGACTTAACAGAGCAGCCATCAAGTGTTAGACAGTATTCTAGGTTATTACGTGTGGAAGTTTTTTGTCCAATAATTAGAATCTCTGTTTTTTCAGAGTTTAGTAATAGGAAATTACTAGTCATCCAATTTTTTAAAGCAGCTATGCATTCCGTTAATTTTGTGAATTGGTAAGTTTCGTTAGATTTTGAAGAAATATACAGCTGAGTATCATCGGCATAACAGTGAAAGCTAATTCCATGTTTCCTAATGATATGTCCTAATGGTAGCATGTACAGAGTGAACAGCAGCGGTCCTAGTACTGAGCCTTGTGGTACTCCATACTGAACTTGTGATCGATAAGACATCTCTTCATTTACTGCTACAAACTGATAACGGTCAGATAAGTGTGATTTAAACCATGCTAGTGCAATTCCACTAATGCCAACATAGTTTTCTAGTCTATTTAAAAGAATGTTGTGGTCAATTGTGTCAAATGCAGCACTAAGATCAAGTAACACTAAAGTAAAGTGTACAAAAGTACAAAAGTAAATCATTTGTAACTCTAATGAGAGCTGTCTCGGTACTATGGTGCGGTCTAAATCCTGACTGAAAATCCTCGCAGATATCATTTCTTTCAAGAAAGGAACACAGTTGTGAGGATACTGATTTTTCTAATATCTTTGACAGAAAAGGCAGATTTGAGATCGGCCTGTAATTGACTAATTCTGAAGGATCAAGTTGCGTTTTTTTAACAAGCGGTTTTATCATAGCCAGCTTAAAGATTTTTGGTACGTATCCTAGAGACAAAGACGAATTAATGATATTAAGAAGAGGATCTATGATCTCTGGAAGCATCTCTTTCAATAGCTTAGTCGGTATAGGGTCTAACATACAAGTTGTCGATTTAGATGAATTAACGAGTTTGCAGAATTCTTCCTCTCCTATAGCAACAAATGAATACAATTTTTCCTCAGGGAGACTACAATGCACTCCCTGATGCGATACTGTAGTAGACGGTTGCATAGTTATAATTTTGTCCCTGATATTATCAATCTTATAAGTGAAGAAGTTCATAAAGTCATTACTGTGTTGGCCTGAAACTTCTGTGCTTGAAGCTTTCTTTTTCGTTAGTTTAGCCACTGTTTCAAATAAATACCTAGGATTATGTTTATTTTCTTCTAATAGGGTTGAAAAATAAGCAGATCTAGCAGCTTTTAAAGCCTCTCTGTAAGCCAGTGATTCTCAACCGGTGGGGCGCGCCCCCCCCCCCAGGCTACAGGATGGGAGGGAAAAAAACTGGAAATAAAACCCCAGTATTAGCAACAAAAAAAAATCACTAAACTACTGTCATAAAAACGTATCGTTTTGTATATACATAACTGAATGAATAAAAATGTAAATGTGTTTGGACTGATTTAAAAAAAAAAAGTTCACAAATTTGATTGGTCTGTCGATAGTGAGCGCAAATGCAGGTGATAAGCGGTTTTATTAAGCGAGTCATTGAGTCGTTTCTTTTAAATGATTCGTTCAAACGGCCGATTCATCAAGAATGAGACAGATGTTTGTGAATGGGTCATTGTATTTTTGACTCAACCGATTCGTTCAAAACACTGAATCATTCAAAACACGATTGAGTGTTGCTGTGAGATGCGCTATGCTGTGATCTTTCTTTGGATGCATCGGATTTATTTTCGCTGCTAAAATAGACCAAAACAGTCATTATTTCGTCTAAAATGTAAGTGACTTAATAGTATTAACTTGTTTGTTGAACTGTCATATGAAATCAGGGTCACATTATTTTCAATCGTGAGGTGATGGTAAATTAAGTGATGGTCAATTGTCAGCTCTCTTGGTCGTCAGGTCATGTGATGTATGTTGCTGAACTGTATTCAAATGTTATAAATATATAAAACACCACATTTTGAGTCCGAAACTGTCGTATTAATTTTCGTATTCATATTCGTCATTTGGTGTCTCTCAATGTTGTCAAAACCCCTCAAAATATTTGCTACGGATGCGAAAAATGCAGAAATTCGAACCACCCGAATTAATTTTATGACGGACGGAAGTTTCAGAGGCTGCAAACGTATAAAACGTGAAGTCGTATATATATATATATATATATATATATATATATATATATATATATATATATATATATAATATATACACACAGTATATATATAAACGAATAAACTAGTCAGAATATAGGCTACAGTTAAAGCTTTCTTTTAGTTTTTGTGAAATGCTCACACGCACGCACGCACGCAGCCACGCACACACAAACATGTTTAAATACATTTATGTTGTTAATAAATAAACAACAATAAAACATCCTCCTGGAGACTTTTTTTTGTCAAAAGCGACAAATCCAGCGACTTTTACTGGTGTTTTTGTAGACTTTTGTGGTGTTTGGAGACTCGAAAGCTCGAATCACTCTGCAGTTAGGCCTACTGTGCTCAACGAGCAGCGGGTGCTGCCATGAGCCCCGCTCCCGTCCAAAGGCACTCACAGGCGGTCAGTCTCAGTAACCTCGCGCAGCAGTCCCAGCCTGCAGTCAGAGCAGAGAGGAGACACACACCCCTCTGCGTCCAGGCTGCAAATGAATCGCGCATGCGCATGGCCGCCGCCGTTCCCGCCCTGCCTTACAGAGCGGGGTGTAAATGTTCACTCACTCTCACACAAAAATAAATTACTGCATTTAAATTGACTCACGACATAGCTCTCCATTCACTCTAGTCTAGTCTCTTGCCAAGTTCGCTTGTGCCAGCTCTCGCTAGTCTCTTATCAATCTCGATTTGCATAGGCCTTTCCTACACAAACCCCAACAGTCTTTTTAAAGACTAAACCCAGAAACATTATTTTTTAAGATTAGATCATATCTCAGCCCTAGCCAGTAATTTTGTTGCTAGGCAGTAGCTACTTAGCTAACTACCCAAACGACTCTCACACACACACACACACACACACACACACACACACACACACACACACACACACACACACACACACACACACACACACACACACACACACACACACACACACACACACACACACACACACACACACACACACACACACACACACACACACACACACACACACACACACACACGGACTACAATCGTTAAAATAAAATTGAATTTTCTTCAAAATAATTATTTTGTTTGGTTTAATGAAAGATCGTGCCTAAGTCCTGACTGATTAGCCCCTGATACGTCTCTCAACATACACCACACACAGTTACATATTGCCTATAGTTTAGCTAAACTTTATTGAAAACAAATTAAAATGGAGAAATTTCTTGTGAGGACCAACAAGCCAACCGACGCACCACCAGCTGCAAAAAAGCTTTGCAGGTACGATGAAGCATACCTGCAGTTTGGGTTTACAGTCACGGCTGATCTGAGACCTCAGTGTGTCGTGTGTGCCGAGGTGCTGGCAAATGACAGTATGAAGCCCTGCAAATTAAAAAGGCACCTCGAAACAAAGCATGCTGGCATTAAAAATAAACCGGCTGAATATTTTAAAAGAAAGCTTGATGACCTCCATCAGCAACAGGCAACCATTTCAGTGCACAGCACTGTGTCTAAACAGTGTTTGGAGGCATCGTATGTAGTGGCCAAAAGGATCGGTAAACTGGGTAAACCGCATACAATCGCAGAGACTCTCATTTTGCCGGCAGCGCAAGATATGTGCAGAATAATGATAGGCGATAGTGCAGCAGCCAAACTCGGTGCAGTACCACTGTCCAATGACACAGTCGCTAGGAGAATTGTAGACATGTCCAACGATATCAGAGAGCAACTGATAGAGTACGTAAAAAAGAGTCCTTACTACGCGCTGCAGCTGGACGAATCCACTGATGTTGCTGGGCAGGCACAGCTCCTCACCTATGTCAGGTATCTGCGGGACAAGGTGATTGAGGAGGATGTCCTGTTTTGCCGGACTCTTCAGTCGCACACGACAAGAGAAGCCATTTTCAATGTCCTTGACATTTTTATCCGCGAAAATGGTTTGGCTTGGGACCGATGCGTTGGCCTATGCACAGATGGTGCGCAGGCAATGACGGGGCGTGAGCGTGGCCTAGCTGCTCGCGTTCAGCAAGTAGCTCCACTTGTGAAATGGACACACTGCATGGTCCATCGCGAAGCACTAGCTGCTAAAAAAATGCCGGTTCTCTTTGACTCCGTGCTTAACCAATCCGTCAAAATAATAAATCTCATAAAATCACGGCCGCTAAACTCTCGCTTGTTTGGGGTCCTCTGCCAGGAGATGGGGTCAGGGCACGAACAGCTGCTTCTGCACACTGAAGTTCGCTGGCTCTCCAGGGGGCGGGTGTTACAGCGGTTGTATGAGCTGCGAGAGGAGGTGAAGTGGTTTTTGACAGAAATCAAATCAGATGTGGCGAAGCATCTGGATGACACTATGTGGCTTGCGTCTCTGTCCTATTTGGTCGATATATTTGACCGCTTTAATGGCCTCAACCTGTCTTTGCAAGGCCGCGAAACTCATATTTTGCTCCTTGCAGACAAAGTGCAAGCCTTCACACAAAAAACTAGACCTCTGGCATGGCCGCATCAGTCGAGGGAACTGCGACATGTTCCCCTGCCTTACAGACTTTATAACTGATGCAGGCACGTCACACGATTTCTCCTCCCTATTTCAATTAGCGTCTGAGCACCTGTCAGCAATGAGAAAACAATTTGTGACGTACTTTAAAGAAGATTATCGCTCTTTTACATGGGTTCGAGATCCGTTTGTGTGCACAGTAAACGAGCTATCAATTGATATGCAGGAACAGCTTATTGAGCTGAAGAGTGACAGTAGACTGAAGGAACTCTTTAGCTCCTGTCCTCTTTCGTCATTCTGGGCAGCATTGATGCAGGAATACCCTGAACTCTGTGACGTCGCCTTGAAGATTCTCCTTCCTTTCGCGTCGACATATTTGTGTGAGGCAGGATTCTCAAAAATGACTGCACTCAAAACGAAATACCGCAATCGTGCACAAATCGAGGATGATTTGAGGCTATGCTTATCAAACATTGAGCCAAGAATTGAGGATCTTTGCAAGACAAAGCAGGCTCAGGTCTCACATTAACATCACCTAATTATATAGCAATAGCCTAGTAATGATAATAGGCCTACTGATGATAATAATAATAACAACAACAATAAAGCATGTAACCTCATAATTATATAGCAATAGCCTTGTAATAATGATAGGCCTATACTACTCATAATAATAATAATAATAATAATAATAGTAGTAATAATAATAAAAATGCCTGCAAGCTCAAATTAGAAGTCTAGTGCTACTGCCAATTATAGCAATAGCCTAGTAATGATGATAGGCCTACTGATGATAATAATAATAATAATAACAACAACAACAAAAAAGCATGTAACCTCACAATTATATAGCAATAGCCTAGTAATGATGATAGGCCTATACAACTCATAATAATAATAATGCCTGCAAGCTCACATTAGAAGTCTGGTGCTACTGCCAATTATAACAATAGCCTAGTAATGATAATAGGCCTACCTACCGCTACTGATGATGATAATAATAATAATGTGGGCCTAAAAATAATAGCCTAGGGCTATCTATCGATCGATCTATCTATCTATCTATCTATCTATCTATCTATCTATCTATCTATCTAAGGTAGAGCGGGGCGGGGGGATGGGGGATCTGGGCGGGGGGCACTGGGGCCCCAACTGCAATGAACCAGCTTTGGGGGTGCCCAGCTTGCAAAAGGTTGAGAACCCCTGCTGTAAGCAATCGAGCTCTCTTTCCATGAAATCCGAAATACCTCTAGTTTTGTTTTCTTCCAGTTGCTCTCCATTTTTCTGGCTGTTCTCTTAAGGGCCTGAGTGTGCTCGTTGTACCACGGCGTTGGACTATTTTCTTTTATCTTCTTTAAGCGCAACGGAGCTACTGCGTCTAAAGTGCTGGAAAAGAGGGAGTTAAAAGTTTCTGTTGCAATATCAAGTTCTTCTAAGCTATCCGGGATGCTGAGATGATGAAACTGATTAGGAAGATTATTGATAAAGCAATCTTTAATGGCAGAAGTTATAGGTCTAACATATTTATAACACGGAGTCGGCTTTGCAGCCTTGGCTAAATGTAATTTACATGAGACTAGATAATGGTCTGAGATGTCATCGCTCTGCTGCAGAATTTCAACGGCATCAACATCTATTCCATGTGATAATATTAGATCTAGAGTATGATTACGACAATGAGTGGGTCCTGACACGTGTTGTCTAACTCCAATTGAGTTTACAATGTCTTTAAGTGCCAATCCCAATGCATCTTTTTCATTGTATGATTTCATTGTCACTGTATTTTCATGTATATTAAAATCACCAACAATTAGTACTTTATCGTTAGCCAATACTAATTCTGATAGAAAGTCCGCAAATTCTTTGATAAAATCTTTATGGTGCCCTGGTGGCCTGTATACAGTAGCCAGCAGAAATCTCAAATGTGATTTATCGTTTACACTATATATTTTTACATTAAGCACCAACACTTCAAAAGAAGTATATTTAAAAATAGATTTCTTAGTGGTTTCTTATCTAATAAGATAGATAAGAGCAGACATTTACCTATAGGATATATTGATCTGCAAATAACTTTTTATTTCTTTAGCAAAACTTATCATAATGTACATTACATCAATAGTGTTTTTTTACAGTAAGTTTGATTTGAGTCAGAAGTATGTGGTAATTTTTTATTAATTATTAAGGGGGTTCCCTATATTTTCACTTTAGAATACTGTTTCAGGTTATCAGTTGCCTAATTCCTGGATTATTATTTGATAATTCTTAATTACTAATAAGTTCCCTATTAGAATACTGCTCCAGGTTCTAAGTCATTCCTGAAATATTATCTAATAATTATTTATTACTAATAAGTTCCCTATATTTTCAGTTTCCCTCAGTCGTTGCCTCAAATACATGACTTTACTCAATGGCATGAGTAAATGCTGAGGAAAACAGACACACACAGTACTGTATATAATATAAAACTAATCTGAGGTTAGTTATGGCAAAGCACTTGTGTGGGGTTTCTTTCTGAAGTTGATTTCTTACAGAACATACTGACAAAACCACACAGGCAAACATTTAACTTCAACATTATATGTATTTGTTAAAATTACTACTTGTATTAATAACATTAGTGAATAAGAAAGGTCACATCTCAAAGTAGATTTGGATGACTGTTCATTAGTTACTAATTGTTATTGTTCAAGTGTAATGTATCTGAAAAATTGTAAATATCATAAAATATCTTGATTTCATAAAAATAAAAGTATAGATGTTCAGTGGTCTGAAAGTACTCCCAAGTACAGCAGTATTTTTTTTAGTTTGAGTATTTCACAAAGATAGGTTTCTGTAAGCTGTCATGGCATGTTCCCAAAATTGCCACTAGGGTGCTATAAAATGGCAATTGCTATTCTATCTAGAATTTATTATTATGAACATCACTTTTGGGTCACATCACCATACAGCTTTTGTCCCCCCCCACATTTATAATGGCTGCTACGCCCCTGGGCCCAGACAATTAGCAGACTACGCCACGATACTTATACCCAAGGAATTTGTTATTTTGTGCTAGCAAGGCACTCAAGTTCGTGGATAAGTCAGCCAGAGACAGTGGTCCAATACAAAAAGTTACTTTTATTTGTTTTGCATCAAACACACACAATAATTCACTCCCAAAATTGAAGCATTTGGATTTCACAAAAACATATGAGGAAGTTTCACGACAAACACACTACACTACACGAGATCAGGCTGAAACCTACCAACGGGAGACTAGTAGCGCAAGCAATGAGCATCCATGGGAAACACCTCAATCACACGTGCCAGGTTCACACACATCTCAAAGGAAATAATCATACTCGGTGAATATACAACCACTGCATACATCAAGGGACCCACCACAAAGGGCACTGCTCCCACTGGCAGCTCTCAGCACCTAAACAACGGGAAGACAAGTGAGAGTTAGAAAAAGTTTCATACATACAAATTACAATAAACAGGGGGCGGGTAAACCACCCAGAGAGAGTACGAGAACTAACAATGAGTATACCAATCCTCACACAATAAGCAAACATACAACAAAATATGAACAATAATAAACCATACCAAATGATAAATAAAAAGGGAAACAGGCCCCACCGAGGATCAGCAACTCCTATGGTCTCCCGTCGGTGTGGACTAATCAAAACAAACAAAATATATCAAGCAAAAACATCAATAATAACCAATGGGCCGATCCCCTTGAATATAAACAGCGGGGGAAAGGCCTCCAGGCAACAGTTTCAGATAACAAAATAAAGCAAAATGACTTAACCTACTTAAAAAAAGACAAAAAAACAACACTCAATTAACGTGATGCCAGTGTATCCGACACTCAATACAAAGACATTTAAAACAAGGGAAGGTATGAGAAATCCAACTGAGTCCAACAAGCCACAATGGAACGGGCCAGACACGTGCTAGCTTGAGCTAGCCACGGATCCCATAATCGTCAGTCCCGTGAGAAAGAGCAGCCGGTGTCGTGCCAAGGTACTTACCCCTGAAGGAAGTGTATCCCGGTCTCGGGAGCGCGCTCGCATTCAGCAGGAGGTGTGTCATTGCTTTGTGCAAGGTAAATGAAACTATAACACGTGAATTGTTTGTTATCGTTTTACTGTTGTTGTTTTATTGACGAGGTTTAGCAGAGACGGCTATCGCGTGGCCCATCAAAAACAAATTATTTTATTCTGTGTGCTAACGATCGAACTTCATGCACTGAATTGATCAATTCTCACGAGAATGTCGAGAGTTACTGAAAAACCAAGACGACCATATCGTTTCACAAGCAAACAGCCTGTGGATATAAAATTGTTCTGACCCCCCCCCCCCCCTCCTTCCATTGTGAATTATTATCAAAATGATTCAATAATGCATTGCACTTGAACATAGGCTGGTCAATTGAATACACACACAAAAAACGATTTTACAGATGATGGCCTATCATCAAGTGTTTTATTTTGTGAATACTGTACATCATGTGTAATAACAGCAGGGAATATGGACACATTTCCTGTTTCCTGACAAAACTTATCGTGGGATACAGATTTTTTCAGACCGTATTTTCGACCTGCCAAAATATGTATCCCCCCCTCCAAAATCTACAGATGATGGCCTATCATCAAGTGTTTTATTTTGTGAATACTGTACATCATGTGTAATAACAGCATTGAATATGGACACATTTCTTGTTTCCTGACAAAACTTATAGTGGGATACAGATTTTTTCAGACCGTATTTTCGACCTGACAAAATATGTATCCCCCCTCCAAAATCTACAGATGATGGCCTATCATCAAGTGTTTTATTTTGTGTATACTGTACATCATGTGTAATAACAGCAGTGAATATGGACACATTTCCTGTTTCCTGACAACTTATAGTGGGATACAGATTTTTTCAGACCGTATTTAAACCTGCTATAAAGGTATCCCCCTCTCCATATTCCACAGATGATGGCCTATCAACGTCTCTACTTCCTTTGGCGCCAAGAAAGCAAGGAAAGCCCCCCACCACCCACCCTCACCACCATCTACAGAGATACTATAGAGAGTGTTTCAGTCAGCTGCACCACTTTCTGGTGTGGGAATTGTAGGGCCTCCGACCGCAGCGGATAGTGCTCAACCTCCAAGATCTCTACACCTCCAGAGTTAATGAAAGGGCTAAGAAAATCACTTTGGACCCCACACACACAGCCCAATTTCTCTATGAACTGTTGCCCTCCAGTCTGAACAGATACAACTCTAATAACTATACACTCTTTCATAACTGTCATGTTGTACATAACATCTCAAAATTGTTGCCTGCATCTGTAGCCTATAGCATCTTAAACTGGACACCTGTAAATAACATGGGCCTATCTGTACATTCATATGGGCCTACATTTCTATTACTGTACTATCTTGCATTATTTAAATGTTATTTTATTTGTAATATTGTTATTGTGTTATATATCACACACAGGCTGCAAATCTCTGTCACTCTTCTCTTAGAGACTGGTAAGTAAAAAGCTATAAGGGGATGTTTTGGTCATCCAAAAAATGTTCCTTATAATTGCTGGTAAACATTTTATGGAGCCATCAGAATTGTTCCATACTAACCTAAAAGTATTTATGTGAAAAACTAAGAATTATAGATGCATGTTCTGTGTTTTGTTTTGTTTCTAAGATGACCTGACTGACATATGTCACGTCTGTGGATCAGAAGGACCCAAGGCAGATTTGCGTTGGGTAAATCAAACTTAAGAAATGTGAAATGAAATATGTTTTGATATAAAGTTATTAAGAATTTTATTGTAGTGTTATGTTGGATATTTATATTCTATTTCTTCTATTTTACCCAGGACTTACAAACATTACATAATTCTTTTATCTCCACATGAATAACCGTATATTACAAATATAACATCAATTACACAGGAATGAAAATTTGCAGCCTCTTACTGAATCCAAATAATTTGCTTTCCAGATTCAGTGTGACATTTGTTTCCGGTGGTTCCACCACATGTGTGTTCAAAGCCCACCAATGAAGGAGGCCTTCCTGTGTACTGCTTGTACTCCTTCATTTTGTGTACATTATTGTTGTACCGGAAGAATTTATTAATTAAATCTTGTTGTATTACATTACACCTTCCAAGTTTGTGTCTTATCATCTTAAAATTATTAAAAACCAACAGACTGATGCGGGACATTATCTCAATATGCGACGTGCAGGACAAGGGGTAAAAATGCTATGCGGTCCAGCGCAAAGCGGGACGGGTGCTCACTCTAGTGAAAATACACTTAACTTTTGGAAAGAAGTCACTTCTTGACAGCTTTGTGTAATTTCCGCATAGTATAGTCCATATACACACAAGGGAACGGAATTTCATTTCACTTGGACCACAGTGCCGCAAAGGAGAATTAGAATCAGAAAAAGATGTGAAGGAATGAGGAAGGAAAGTACAGACATAGTGCAGACATACATGATAATAGAGGCATATAGGAATTTAATTAAAAAATATATATAACACAATAACAATATTAAAAATAAAATAACATTCAAATAATGCAAGATAGTACAGTAATAGAAATGTAGGCCCATATGAATGTACAGATAGGCCCATGTTATTTACAGGTGTCCAGTTTAAGATGCTATAGGCTACAGATGCAGGCAACAATTTTGAGATGTTATGTACAACATGACAGTTATGAAAGAGTGTATAGTTATTAGAGTTGTATCTGTTCAGACTGGAGGGCAACAGTTCATAGAGAAATTGGGCTGTGTGTGTGGGGTCCAAAGTGATTTTCTTAGCCCTTTCATTAACTCTGGAGGTGTAGAGATCTTGGAGGTTGAGCA
Organism: Meda fulgida; assembly: GCA_030578275.1. NCBI lineage: Eukaryota > Metazoa > Chordata > Actinopteri > Cypriniformes > Leuciscidae > Meda > Meda fulgida. The sequence continues at coordinate 23,778,468 of CM060636.1, forward strand.
CTATCCGCTGCGGTCGGAGGCCCTACAATTCCCACGCCAGAAAGTGATGCAGCTGACTGAAACACTCTCTATAGTATCTCTGTAGATGGTGGTGAGGATGGGTGGTGGGGGGCTTTCCTTGCTTTCTTGGCGCCAAAGGAAGTAGAGACGTTGATAGGCCATCATCTGTGGAATATGGAGAGGGGGGTACCTTTATAGCAGGTTTAAATACGGTCTGAAAAAATCTGTATCCCACTATAAGTTGTCAGGAAACAGGAAATGTGTCCATATTCACTGCTGTTATTACACATGATGTACAGTATTCACAAAATAAAAAACTTGATGATAGGCCATCATCTGTAGATTTTGGAGGGGGGATACATATTTTGGCAGGTCGAAAATACGGTCTGAAAAAATCTGTATCCCACTTTAAGTTTTGTCAGGAAACAGGAAATGTATCCATATTCCCTGCTGTTATTACACATGATGTACAGTATACACAAAATAAAACACTTGATGATAGGCCATCATCTGTAGATTTTGGAGGGGGGGATACATATTTTGGCAGGTCGAGAATACGGTCTGAAAAAATCTGTATCCCACTATAAGTTTTGTCAGGAAACAGGAAATGTATCCATATTCCCTGCTGTTATTACACATGATGTACAGTATTCACAAAATAAAACACTTGATGATAGGCCATCATCTGTAGATTTTGGAGGGGGGGATACATATTTTGGCAGGTCGAAAATACGGTCTGAAAAAATCTGTATCCCACTTTAAGTTTTGTCAGGAAACAGGAAATGTATCCATATTCCCTGCTGTTATTACACATGATGTACAGTATTCACAAAATAAAACACTTGATGATAGGCCATCATCTGTAGATTTTGGAGGGGGGGATACATATTTTGGCAGGTCGAAAATACGGTCTGAAAAAATCTGTATCCCACTATAAGTTTTGTCAGGAAACAGGAAATGTATCCATATTCCCTGCTGTTATTACACATGATGTACAGTATTCACAAAATAAAACACTTGATGATAGGCCATCATCTGTAGATTTTGGAGGGGGGGGAAACATATTTTGGCAGGTCAGTAGTTATTACCGGACACCATGTGTCAAAATGATTGATGACTTCCGGTTGACCTTTGACCTTTTCCGGTCCCGCCCTTTTCCTGGTGTGCATCCGTTATCTATAGATAAGGATTGACCTATTGACCCCACCCATCCAATCGATGTGTTTTGAGAGATTGTGCATCCGGCGTCTATTGTTAAGGGTCAAGCAGTTGACCCCGCCTATCCGATCAATGAAATGTTTTGACCATCTGGCCTCTATTGATAAGGGTTGTGGTGTTGAGCTATCTGATCAATCAACTGTTTTGGCATTCCAGAGGCCATAGTGGTTTCAATGTGATGTGGGTAATGTGAGAGGAAAAAAGTCAGTGTCACAGACGCTCCCCCTACCTCTGCTCTGGCCTCTATTGATAAGGGTTGTGGTGTTGAGCTATCTGATCAATCAACTGTTTTGGCATTCCAGAGGCCATTGTGTTTTGCTGTGTAATGTGAGAGGAAAAAAGTCAGTGTCACAGGCTGTCCCTCACCTCCCCTCTCTATGTGTGTCACAGACACTCCCCCTAACTCTGCAAGTGTGGCATTCCAGAGGCCATTGTGGTTTCCTGTGTAATGTGAGAGGAAAAAAGTCAGTGTCACAGGCTGTCCCTCTGTATGTGTGTCACAGACGCTCCCCCTACCTCTGCTCTGGCCTCTATTGATAAGGGTTGTGGTGTTGAGCTATCTGATCAATCAACTGTTTTGTTATTCCAGAGGCCATTGTGTTTTGCTGTGTAATGTGAGAGGAAAAAAGTCAGTGTCACAGGCTGTCCCTCACCTCCCCTCTCTATGTGTGTCACAGACACTCCCCCTACCTCTGCAAGTGTGGCATTCCAGAGGCCATTGTGGTTTCCTGTGTAATGTGAGAGGAAAAAAGTCAGTGTCACAGGCTGTCCCTCTCCATGTGTGTCACTGACGCTCCCCCTACCTCTGCAAGTGTGTCACGGGGGTTCTTGCCTACCCCTCCATGTCTGCTCTGATATCTGAAACAATGTTACATAAACAGGGTCTATCGTTTAAAATATTATTCAAATGAAAGCAGAGTTGAAAAACATACTGGTCTTTATAAATGTTTATAAAATAATTTAACTACAGTTGAAAATGTATAGTTTAAATGATGTAAATGAAATGGTTATAAAATAATTTAACTACAGTTGAAAACGTATAGTTTAAATGATGTAAATGAAATGGTTATAAAATAATTTAACTAAGGTTGAAACATACTATTCTTTATAAATGTATAAATGAAATGGTTATAAATAATTTAACTAAAGTTGAAACATACTATTCTTTATAAATGTATAAATGAAATGGTTATAAATAATTTAACTAAAGTTGAAACATACTATTCTTTATAAATGAAATGGTTATAAATAATTTAAGTAAAGTTGAAAACATATAGTTAAAATGGTGTAAATGAAATGGTTATAAAATAATTTAACTAAGGTTGATCGTTTAAAATATTATTCAAATGAAACTAGAGTTGAAAAACATACTGATCTTTATAAATGTATAAACGAAATGATTATAAAACAATTTAAGTTGAAAATGTAGTGTTAAAATTGTATAAATGAAATGGTTATAAAATAATCTAACTAAAGTTGAAAACATACAGTTAAAAGAGTATAAATGAAATGGTTATAAAATAATTTAACTGTATGGTTGAAACATGCAGTTAAAAAGTTGTAAAACAAAAAAACAAAACAAAAAAAAAACAGTGTTTCTCACGAATGAGTTTACAATGTCTATAATACTAAACAGTCGTGACTACAGTGTCTATAAAAGTAAAAGCACCGTGTCTCTATGTATGCTTATCAGTGTGTGTGTGTGTGTGTGTGTGTGTGTGTGTGTGTGTGTGTGTGTGTGTGTGTGTGTGTGTGTGTGTGTGTGTGTGTGTCACTCTCTCAAAACAAAAAACAATCTATCTCTGATACACACGGATGGATAGGTATTTGTTTAAAAACACAAATGCGGACATTTACCAGTCCGTATGACAGCTTGATTATATTACGAAACTACGGTTACGATCTGGTTCGTAACGATAGCGATAGCGACATCCTGGATGCGAAGTTATTCCTTATGCAATACCTCCATCTAGTGGCAAAAGAGTACTGTTTTTCACCACGTGCTACAGGTGTATAAATAAAGCTTGGATTCCAGCCAAACGCTAAAAACATTTGTCAACCACGCTAGTCTGCCGACCATCAGCGCCCACCTTCGTCAAGATGCAAAAAAGTAAGTGTTTATGTTATATTAATATACTGTTTTTATACATTAGGAATAATTTATTACTGGTTTAATCATTGGTCGAGTAGTTGTTGGAGTTATAGAATTGTTTTATCTAAAAAGATTGTTTTAACTATATTATTTTGATCTGATGTTTTTAACTCTATGCTATTGTTAGCTTTTACCAGTTATTTGTATCGGCTATCTGTTATTTTTATCCGCTGTCTGATGTTTTTAACTGCTTTATCAGCCATTGCACCCATTATCTGCTATCTGCTATTTTTATCCGACGGTAGCTTTTATCAGTTATTTGTATCGGCTATCTGTTATTTTTATCCGCTGTCTGATGTTTTTAACTGCTTTATCTGCCATTACACCCATTATCTGCTTTTTTCTTACCTTAATCGTATCCCATATACTAACGCGACTGTAGACCGATCTCATTTCTCCAGTCTACATAGTTCTGAAGTTAGATTGGTTTGTTTTCGCGATGTTTTAAAACCTAAAAGCATGTTTTAACACTGTCTGAAAGTTAATGTTGTCGTTGTTAGTGTTTTAAAACTGCCGCCACATAGCATCCCTCAGCCACGGGCATGTGTGTACTTCATCCTGATTTGCGAAATAGGTGCATCTTGTGGTTGTAACTGGTATGACGTGTTGATTTGTGAAATAGGTGCATCTAGCGGTTGTAACTGGTATGACATGTTGATTTGTGAAATAGGTCCATCTTGCGGTTGTAACTGGTATGACATGTTGATTTGTGAAATAGGTCCATCTTGTGGTTGTAACTGGTATGACACGTTGATTTGTGAAATAGGTCCATCTAGTGGTTGTAACTGGTATGACATGTTGATTTGTGAAATAGGTCCATCTAGTGGTTGTAACTGGTATGACATGTTGATTTGTGAAATAGGTCCATCTAGTGGTTGTAACTGGTATGACATGTTGATTTGTGAAATAGGTCCATCTAGTGGTTGTAACTGGTATGACATGTTGATTTGTGAAATAGGTCCATCTAGTGGTTGTAACTGGTATGATATGCTGATTTGATTTTAGGATCGATAATCTTTTTTACATAATTATTTTAATTCTTCTCATTTATTTATTTTTTATTTAATTATTATATATATATATATATATTTTTTTTTTTTTTACATAATTAATTTAATTCTTCTCATTTATTTATTTTTTATTTATTTATTATTATTACTATATATTTTTTATTTGTTATTTTTGTGCGTGTGTGTGTGCGTGTGCGTGTGCGTGTGCGTGTGCGTGTGTGTGTGTGTGTGTGTGTCTGTGTGGGTCTAATTTGTTAAAAGAACACCCATTTAGATTCTAGCGTCAGTTACCCTCTCGAGGCTGAAGGTTGTATATGTGGATTACATTACATGCGTATGTGTTTTATTATTCAGAGTTGATGTGTATAAAATCATCTCACCAATTTGTCTTTCATGCATAAACAGGTTTTATATTTTCCAGGCACAAATACCCCGAACATCGAATTGGGTGTCTTCCAAGCCATTAATGACGCATGTGAGAACTTTTATATTGTATTACAAATTAAAATGAATTATTTTATTTTAACATAATTTTTAATTCGCAGTATTAGATGTTGTGGATCTTACACATGTTGATAATGACGGTGAGAGTGCAGGACCGTGTGATGAGCCTTTGAGAAAAGTCAGAAAGACCGACGGTTCCAGCACGTCCGATACCACACCGCTTGCCGTACCACCCCCCAGTCGTATCACCCCGCATGCCGGTTCTCCTTCCGTCCCTCAGGCCATTCTACCTAACACCCCACCGGCTACTCCGCCTGCCATTACCCCTGGTACCTTGGCTATCAACCAGTCTGCTGGTCCATCTACCAGTCGGACATGCAACTTTCATCTCAGTCCTAATACGACAGTGTTTTACGGTAAGACTTACTACATTATCGCAAGTTTAAAAATCTAAATTGAACAAGACGATTATGATTTTGTTATTTTTCTACACAATAGGTTCGAGCGGAAAGCATAATGATATGACGGATTGGAATAGCGATCAACTGGAAGCATGGTCCTGTGGTTCTTGGGCGAGCGGGCTCGACGACGAGGTATCGGTCATAGAAACTAATCAGACTATAGATGAAAACAACTGCTATCACCAATCGTCGGAAGAAGATCAAGGGCATATCGCTGCTGAATTAGTACCAGCGACTCGGCCGGCTGATGATGAGCATCCTACTCCTCTGATGCATGCGCTTATTGATTCAGTAGAATAATTGAGACAGCAGTTTCGTGATGCACACACCGATACACAAAACCGCTTAGAGACAATCCATGCTGAGCATCGCAACGCACATATTGATACACTTGGTAGAATAGAAACACTGCAAGTTCAGGTTTGTGATGCTCAGATCGAAACACATAGTAGATTATCCTCATTTAGCAGAGATCTTCGCAATTCTCAGCAGGAGATACATGACAGAATCGATACGCAAGATCGATTTATTCGAAATTTGGGTGACGAAATATTTCGTCGTGTCAATAGAAACGAGCAGATGTTCACCGAATTCCATCGCGAACTGATACTATTGATTCATCATCTTCTTCTCATTCTCCTTGAACAGTCGGATGAGTAAGATAGAGCTGTGTTATCAAATCAGGCATTTCATTTATTTCTATTTCATGTATGCTTTTTTATACTTTTTACATATACTCTGATTTTGTACTATTTCGTGTATGCTTTTTATTTTTCATGTTTTGGTCTGAAATCTAAAATGGAGGGTGCTAAAAGCTTTGACGATACAGAACTGTCACCGGACGAAATCGAAATGTTAAGTATACTTCCGAATTCTTTAGAAGACTATTTGGTTAATTTAGAATCTTCGCAACCCGTCGCTAATTTGGATCTTTTCGAATTAGCGGTAAATCCAAATATGAATTTATTCGATCCTGTTGTACAATTCGCCGGTGTTTTAAACAACCAACCATCTATCACCAAAGCTCCCTGACGGTGATGATACATCACAACCATCTACATCAGGTAATGTTGATTCTACTACACAGCCTCGATTAAACCGCACCGACATCGATAGATTGATTCGCGACGGTGGGGACATTAACGGATATCATGTTTTACCACGACCTCGTTTCAATGGCGTAACTCTGAGAAGGACTATGAATCTGAGAGAGATTAACTCTACAGATTTAGCCTCTTATCATACTTACTTACACGACATGTTAGTAGGGATTGTTAATTTTGCTAGAGAATTCGACCAGAGTGAACCCGTAATCAATATTACATTGTCAGCTCCCAGTCTCCAAGAACCCGTCAGCGGGATTTTAACTTGCGGTAATAATTATGACATAGATCCGGTTTTTGATCAAATTGAAAAAGTTTTACAGAGCAACAATCGGTTACTATCTGACCAGTCCGTTGAAATCGACGCGTCTGTAGTCTTTAACCGACAAGGTGGGGGTCGACGTAAACTAACAGATCTGGCTGTTGATGAGGTGATTAAAAGAAAAAAGACGAACTTATTCTGCCCCACAAATATTTCGAATAATTTGTGTTTCTCCATCTGTCTCGCCCGTTTTCTTAACCCCCAATTACCCGAGAATGAGTTAGAAAAACTGGCTACCACTATCCAAAACAATGCCGGCTTCTCAATCCAAGATCAAATCGGTCTTGACGACATAGCATCGTTTGAACGAGCGCTAGACATTAAAATTGTCGTATTTTACAGATCTAATGCTATGATCGTAGAAACGTTTAAAAATTCTGACGAACCCCACCCAAAACAGTTTTCTTATACATCCACAAAGATCATTATTACATGATACTGAATTTGGAGGGATTCATGGGTTCTAGATACGTGTGCTCATTCTGCTATAAAAGTTATAGCTGTCGCAGAGACCATCGATGTAAGCATGTCTGCAACATCTGTTTCGACGCCGATTGTTACACGTTCCCTGTAAGAATCATACATTGCCCCGATTGTCTGCGTTACTGTAAATCTGCCTATTGCTTCGAAATGCATAAAAAAAACTCACCTCCTGGTAAGGAACACCCTGCCTGCGATATTATAAAATTTTGCAAACTATGTAACCGACGTTATGACGTTAAACCGGGCGAGAAGAAAACAAAACACACATGCGCCTCGGACAGATGTGTGCATTGTCGGGAGCGTCTGACGGGGGATGGTGAGCATCAATGCTTCATACAGCCCCTACCGCCTAAGGAACTGTGTGAGAAATACATATTCTACGATTTTGAAACGCGTTACGAAAACGGTAGACACGAGGCCAATTTTGTTTGCGCCATCACATTCAAAGGGGAGAAATTTACCGCTCACGGTACCGACTGTATCGCTAAGCTAATCAATCGCTTCCTGACAACCGCGATATAATGGTTACTGCTTCATAGCGCATTATTCATCCCGATTTGACTCCTTTTTAATTCTTGAGTTTTTCTGCAAAGCCGGGATTGCGTTTCAGGTTATAATGCAAGGCTGCAAATTAATTTTCATGTACGATGAGGCGTATGCCCAGAGATATATCGATAGCTACTCATTTTTCCCAATGGCTCTTGCCAAAATGCCCGCGGCGTTAGACTTAACGACGACTGAAAAAGGTTACTTCCCCCACCTTTTCAACAGGGTGGAAAATGAGAACTATTTTGGGCCATACCCTGACAAAAAGCTCTACAATTACGATAACATGTCGGTCAAAGAAAGACAAAAGTTTTGCGAGTGGTACAAGACGGTTGAGGGTAAGTTCTTTGACTTCAAGAAAGAACTACATGAGTACGGTGTTAACGACGTCGTCTTATTACGTGAAGGATGTATGAAATACAGGGAGTCTTTCATACATTGTACCCAACTCGACCCTTTTTCGTTCACGACGATCGCCAGCTGTTCGATGGGGATCTTCAAAACACATTATCTCACCAGAAACACGCTCGCCCTAACTCATAACAAAGCGTACATCCATCAGAATAAGACTTACTCAAGCGGTGTGATAGAATGGCTCGAGTATATAAAAAAGACTCGAAACGTAGACGTACACCACGCCTTAAACCACGGCGAAGTATCGATCGGTAAGTACTTTTTAGACGGATTCTATGAACGCGATGGTATTCGACACGGTCTAGAGTACGCGGGTTGTATTTTCCATGGTCATTGCTGTCGCTTTACACCTCATCAGACGCATCCCTTGTCCGGAGTACCCTACGGGGTTCTCAGGAACCAGTTTGACGATAAGATCGAAATTCTGCGGAACGCGTACGGTTTGCAAATCGAAGTTCTTTGGGAATGCCAATGGACCGATATGAAAAAAACCGACCCGTCCGTGATCGAATTTATGACAGATTATTCCGCGCCAGAGAGATTGAACCCGCGAGACGCTCTGTACGGTGGGAGAACGAACGCCTATAAACTCTATCACAAAGTGACCGGTGATGAGAAAATAAAGTATCTGGACTTCACCAGTCTCTACCCGTATTGTCAGGCGAGGAAAAGCTACCCGATTGAACACCCCCAAATCATTTTCAAAGATTTTGAACCGATTGAAAATTATTACGGCCTTGTCAAAGCGACCGTGTACCCTCCCCGCAAATTACTGCACCCAGTTCTCCCCTACAGATGCCAAGGAAAACTCATGTTTCCCCTTTGTGCCGCGTGTGCTCACGACCAAAACCAGACCATGAGCTGCACCCATACGGACAAGGAAAGAGCGCTCTCCGGTTGTTGGGTCACTATCGAGCTTTTAAAAGCCATCGAGAAGGGTTATGTGGTAGCCAAGATAGACGAGGTTTGGCATTTTCCACAACAGTCTGACACGTTGTTCGCTGAATATGTAAAAACGTTCTTGTGTTTGAAACAGCAAGCGTCGGTCTACCCTTCGAATGTTGTCACGGATGCTGAGAAAGAGACGTACATTCGTGACTATTTTGAAAAAGAGGGGATTCAACTCGACCCTGAAAAGATCAAGTACAATGCCGCCCAGAGGGCAATCACAAAATTAATTCTGAATAGTTTGTGGGGGCGCTTCTCTTTAAGACAGAACTGGCCACACACGACTCTGGTGAGCGACCCTGAAGATTTCACCAGAATCGTTTTTGGCAATACCGACACATTGACGTATTTCTCATTCATCGCAGAAGACGTAGCTCTCGTCCAGCATAGACCGTCTAAAGAGGACGTTTGCAAGGCACGCGATGTGAATGTTTTTGTAGGGGCCTTTACTACCGCACACGCCCGACTGGAATTGTACGAATTGATGGATAGACTCGGCGACCGACTGTTATACTCTGACACAGACAGTGTCGTATTCGTGTCTAGGGAAGGGGACTGGGAGCCTCCGTTGGGGGATTATTTAGGGGATCTTACTAGCGAATTAGACGATGATGACCATATAACGGTCTTTTGCTCGAGCGGGACCCAAATCGTATGGTTTTGAAACTGTCAAAGGTAAATCGTGCATGAAGGCTAAGGGGATAACCCTGAATGCTAAAAATTCCCAAGCTATCTGTCTCGAATCCCTGATTGGTCTGGTTGACAGCTATGTGACGTCGCATGATAGATCCAAATACATCCTGGCTCAGACGGAAGACATTGTGAGGAATAAAAAGTCTCTCACACTGCACAACAAATCAGTCGTTAAAAGGTTTAAGGTGGTCTATAATAAACGTAGGCTTCTGTCTGATTTCACCACACTTCCTTATGGCTACTGATCCGATGATGCATAGAGGGGGTCAGGATGTTTCCGATTTCGATTTCAGACTTCAACACCCTTTCAGTTGTGTCGTGAGTGGGCCTTCCAACTCTGGAAAGTCATATTTTGTAAAACTTTTGTTGGAAAAAGGTTTGAATGTCATTTCCATGAAAATTGAAAACATTGTTTGGTTGTATGATTGCTGGCAGACTTTGTATGATGATTTACTTCAATTGTACGACATTAAATTTGTGCAAGGAATACCCCAGACTCTGAATGATGATGATTTACTGCCTGTCACCAAAACAAACTTGCTCGTGGTGGATGATTTAATGGAGCAAGCTAGCGGTAACGTGGAACTTCAACGTGTTTTCACCCAATACTGTCACCACCGCAATCTCAGCTCTATCTATATAGTGCAAAATTTATTTGCCCAGGGTAAGTCCAGCCATAAGACCATAAGCTTAAACGCCAATTATATTATTCTGTTTAAAAATCCACGAGACGTCAATCAAGTGGCGATGCTAGGACGTCAAATGTACCCGGGAAATACAAAATACTTTATGGAGTGTTATCACGATGCTGTCGATCGGGCTTTCGGCTACCTAATGATAGACTATAAAGCGAAAACTCCGGAGCAGTACCGTCTCAGAACAGGATTACTTTCCAACCGTCAAGTGGTTTATATTCCGAAAAAAAGAAGAACGCTATAAATCAGCATGTCTGCCAGACTTTGTAAACATTTGCCTATGTTAAAACTCTTACATAAAGCCAGTCCTAAACAGAGACGTCTTATTTTACAATCGGCGTCCGACGAATTCATTTTAGCGCTGTGCGAAGTGGCTCTTAACATCCTCTACGGTACCATCCCGGTCAATAAGCAACAGTATCGAAAGTTGAAAAAGAGAAAAGCCGAAATCAAATTTATAGTCGATAAAAAAAATTGGCATAACTGCTAAGAAACGAGTCTTTAACCAGAAGGGCGGATTCCTGTTGCCACTCCTAAGCGTCGCAGTGCCCTTTATTACAAGTTTAATAGCGAATCGATAGGATGGAGTATGCAGAGAAGATGTATTTAGTTCCACGCCATCAACTGGATAAGATGAAGAGTGAAACCCCCCGCGAGAACATTCAACGGAGCGTAGAGAACGATTTGGATGACGCCATAAGAGATATTCTACGTCGCACAGACTTGAATCCGTACGGAAAAGCCAAACTTTACACCAATACCCTTACCAGGTTTTTGAACATCGTTAAACAAGGCGATCGTGAGAGTAGCGTTTTAACGCTTTCGTTACCTATTACTGATTCCGGTCCTAAAGATGAAACCCAGGGGGGTGCTGCTGGTGCTATCGTTGAAGACGGCAGAGCTGTGGGGGAGGATATTGTCGATGAAGTTCTGAAGAATATCCCTTCGAGAAGCATGAAAAACAGCAGATACATATTAGACAAGATGTCTAAAGCTAAAGGTCTAAGCGCATGGAACGAATCGGGCGAGTTTGTGTTCAGGGGCAACACCGTACGAGGGTCACACATGGTAGATTTGTTAAAAAATGTTACGGCCCCTCAAAAGGTTAGGGATGATCGGAGACCTATAGGATGGACAGAGTTTCTACGGGCGTTTGCTGAATTAAACATCCCATTTTCTACAGTGCCGAATCAGCAGGTCAGACACAAAATTAACTCTCTAAAGCGTAAACCCGGCACCCCAAGCCCTCGCCGTGTTAGACCTTATAAAAAAACACAAAGATATACGCCTTACGCGGTTCCAGAGTCCAAAGACACTGTGTTTAAATCGCCGACTCTCAAACGAAAGCGATGGTTGGAATTTTAATGAACATTTCCATTCAATGTATACATTAAATAAAAGACGATAAACAAATATATAATGATTTAAAGCTTTTCATTTATACGTCAAACACGTCTGCACACAGTGAATGCATGATAACATTTTATCATTACAAACATGTGGTCTTAATCTCTTCACAAATAGGGACACCATTTTATCGTTTTTAATAGAATCATCAGTGTATAATTTCATCACATGGTTATAGTCGTAGCCTCTAGCTAGATGATACAGAAAAAACACGCAGTGCTGTCCGCAGGTATCCGATGAAAAATCCAGGACACGTCTGCCGGAATGTAACACATCAACATCGTTGGTTGTTAGAAAGTTATTGATGCTGATTGGAAAGCGGGGGCTGTCGGGTGGATTACCGAAGCTGTCGAAAAAACAAGACGGTCCATCCTGGGTTAAATAAACGGCGACCCAATGCTCTCCCGGCAGCTGTGCAGGGTGAGTGTTTATGATGGCCATCGACGGTAAGATCCTCAGCGTTTTTTTGGGAAGTTGATCGCATGGTAGCACCCCGAGAAAATGAATCCTGCACGTGATTTTATCCATGACAGCGGTGAGCTGTAGCGTATTCATCTCAGTAGTAATCGACTAGTACCTGTCTGCGATTAGACAGTTCTATAATCGAGTCAAATACCGAGTAAATTAATAAATTAACGGTATTCGGCAATGGGTGTCTGAATCGTGCTTCGAGTCTGATATTCCCGGACTTGATGAGCGATATGTGCTGACCGCAGTCTTCATCAGGCGTCAGGTTAAATGCGTAAAGTGTGTATCCGTTCAGGAAATCACCCCTGTCTATGGAGAGTGCTTGGTTTTTAAGATGTCTCCCCGTCGTCATCGCCAACTGATAAAATTCGCGTACAGCCGTACCGGCTTCAAAATTAGGTTGTAGAGGCTTTGCGGGGAATTGTTGTCCGTCGACGTAGACGGCTAGGAACTCCAGATCGTAATGTTTGAATGCAAATGGATTTTTTTCGTAGGAACCCGTGAATGCGTCATTGTCGACCATAGCTATGACGATAGATTTTGGTAGGGTTCCTAAAAACAGATTTTCTTGATTTGACACACGCGTCCCCTCAGGTATGGAGAATTTTTTTAGAACCACCCTATCTATGGGATACTTGGCTGTTGTCGAGAGTAACGCCTGGGCATGTCCCAGTCTCACCGGCGGTGCTACAGTGACTTTCTTGACAAATAGGGATGCTGACTCTATTTTTATTTTGTAAGCCACATCATCGCACCTCATCAGACAGAATTCATCTTTTGCTCTAATTAGGCGTATTTTGATGTCTACACCGTTTAACAAAAGTTTTTCTTGAAAGAATATATCGCTATGTATAGGGGCCATCAGTTCCACCACCTTGCTCTCGCTAGTGTACATCGATCTCTTCGTCAGCCCTGCGTTACGCCCAACTGGGTCGTTAGAATCCATATGACCAGAAGTGTCTTTGTAAAACAGTCCGGCGGAGAAAAGAGATTCCAACGAATCTTTACTATAGTTGATCAGACTCTCTATGATGCATCGATAAGGATAGGTGTTCGAACTCTGCGATATCAGACGATCGCCTAGGGTCACATCGACTTGTGAAAATATTGTGGCGCCGGGATAATTTATTAACGCAACTCTTGCTCGATGTACGATGTCGGTTCCGTTAGGTCTTGTGATTTTCAGGCGTAGGTAGAGCATCGTGTTATTTAGATCTACATAATCATCGCCGTTGCCCGCAATAAAAAACTCTAATGGGGCGGTGTCCGATATGGCGGATAAAGGGGCTACTTCTAAATAACTGTTTTTCTCAATAACCGTCTGTGTCAGCGGGACTGTAAATAAGTCCAACTCGGACTTGATGCATTCTCTCGACATACGATGCAGTAGCGCCATGCTAGAATATGGTTTTTACGAATCTCTTGACGGATGATTTTCGACTAACAGACTTCTTACGCTTTCTGCGTATGACTGGTCGCTTCTTTGGTCCACTTGTTGTTTTCTTCTTCTTCTTACCGCATTGACCACGCCTCCTCACACCGGGTGGTTTAGACATCCTCTTACGGGCCATGACCATCAGCCCTGATCCGTCTTGACCATTAGCATTATTGCTATGGGCACGCGTCAATACGTTTGAGACGACGTCGGATACTATATTTTTAGCAGCGGATTTTAGATGGGGTTTCGCGATGCTAAATCCTCTTTTTAACAGAGGTATGGCCATCCTGAACAGACCTCTGAAAAGTCCACCCAGTCCAGCACCGTACATAACCGACCCGCCGGAATAGCCTGGCAAACCCCCTCCGGCCTGATTTCGGTAATAGTCCACATAGTCGGCTGTATGGGGCTCTCTAGGGTTATAGTAATAACTCATTTTTAAAGAATAGAATGATTCGCTGGTTTAAAGTGTAGTTTTACGATGACTTTCCCGTAAGAAAATGGTATCTCGCGGTTTTGGTCGTCCTTCAACTCTATGGTAATGCTGGTGATGTGATCCTTGTTTATCGATACGTAAGGGGGGAGTCGTATCTAGCAATGACTGTGTCATTGCTTTTACCGGATATATGTACGCATCTCAAAAGGGGAACGTAAGAATCGCCGACCGATTGATATTGGATGATGTCGGTGTAAACGTACAATGTGTAGAACCCACCGTTGATATCGGATTGATGAGGAGCATACGTAGTGACGCTCCTAGTAAAATCGGCTGCTTCATGGTAGTTTGAACGTCCAAGATTATCGTCCGGTATCATTCCTAAAATAGTAGCGAGTTTACCTTGGAAACTGACTGAAATGTTGGGTCTCGCGACCAGAAACACTTTGTTTTTTGATTCATCGTGATCCAACACTGCCAAGGGTGCGAGAACTTGATTTATCAAACGGATGATTGCACGAATGTTTGCGTAGTACCCCCCGCTTATTTGTAATTTCCTCGATACAAAAAACCCTGATAAGTCTTTTCTAAAAGGCCCGCTGTCTGCAGGGGAGGCGTTATTCGTAGGTCCTGGGGCTGTGTGTAGGACGAAATAACCGTCTTCATCATTAAAGTTATACCAGCTTCTAGGATATTCGATTTCGGCTAGTCCCACCTCCCATTGTCCTTTCAATTCTATAGCTTTTGCTATCCTGGTTGTGTAGGCGGATATACGATTTCCGGGGTAAACTGTCGAAGATGCATTGCACGGTAGCGTGACGTAGAAACCTTGATCGTCCATGGTAATCCTTCACTCGTATGATCTCATCCGTTACACGCAGGCTTGTTTTAAGGAGATTGTAAGTCCACCAGAGTTTTTTTTATCTATATAACTATTGAATTTTGAAGGCCAGCCTACCCATTTCACTAAAACAAGCGTAGATTTTCCCTGTTTTTTCTGACCTAAAATCTTTTCCACCTTAAAAGATTTGTTTTTACTCACAATTATTTTTTGCATCTCTTTTTCATAAAAAACTCCCTCGATGACATCGCCGTCGTAATCTGTGAGTCTGTAGACAGGTGGTTTGCGCGGAATACGATCGGATACGGTGAAAAATTCTTCCGTGTAGTTCTGCTCATAACCTTTGGCGAATGGGCCTCTCACTTTAGAAATCCTGACAATGTCGCCGACTTTGAAATTAAATGTGGGTCTCTCGGTCTTCTTTATACCCCCGTACAAGTTTTGAAACACTTGACCCTCATTTAGTTTGTTGACGTCCACGGGTCTCATTTTAATACTTCGGTGATAACTGACGTTGTACCCCTGCATAATGTCTTGTAAAACATCTATGTATCGTTGTGAATTTGTAGCCGTTAAAAATCTCCACATTCGACTTTTTAACGTTCTATTAAATCGTTCCACAACGCTGGCTTTCAAACCGCTAGCGGTAGCGAAATGATTAATATCGTGCTTTTTCATTACACCTTGAAATTGTTTGTTAAAAAATTCCTTTCCCTGATCCGTCTGCAATTTCTGTGGCACACGTCCCTCTTCGAGTATAGACTCGAACGCTCTAGTAACCTCTACGCCACTCTTATTCTTCAACACGCGAACCCACGAATATTTACTAAACACATCTATACAGGTCAGCAGATATTTATTATCGTCATTGTCCTGGGCATACGGGACCATGTCGACTAGATCGGCCTGAAACTGCGTATCGACCCCGTACACAACTACTCTATTTCGTTTGTATTTTATAGGGGCTGTTTTGTGTAAAGTGTAAGCATCCTCACCAGACAGCCATTCTGAAACCTTTTTATCGCTTAGATGGACCCCGCTATCTCTTAAGATGGCTTCTTTTAATCGTTTTTTACCCCCTAAAGAACCGGGGTTGGAGGGTGTATAATAAGCCTTTTTCATGAGCTCCGTCATGCTGTCGTTTCGATCGCTGTAAAAGAATAACTCATACATGCAGTTTGAATCAATCTTTTATTAAAAAAAAAAGTTACAGGATACACAATTTAAGTAAATGGCAATAATATAATACATGATACTAGACATGGCTATTATAATAATAATAATAATAATAAAAATCAAATAGAAGGTAAATAGAATAATATTAGTACTACAAAATCTAAGTAAAATTGAATATAACGAGGTTAGTACAAAATGCATATAATAAAATATATAATAATTGGATATAACGACGTTACATGCATAGTCTAAGTATAATGGAGGGTGATAAAAGCAGGATAGTCATAATGATGTCACTGATAGTCGAGCCAGAAAAGAAAATCGCGACAGGCCAACATGTGTTTGTCTAGGATGTAGTCGATATACATTACAACAATTTTGTCGATGGTGGTACTGATTTCGTCAATTTTAATACCATCATCGTCATCATCCGGGTCGCATTGTTCTGACCTCAAGGTAAGCATGGTACAGACATCTGCCACATACGTACAAGTACAGAGCATGTCGATGACCGAGAGCTGGGATTGTGATTCACACATCATATCCAAAATCTGTTTTATCATCACATCGGGTTTTTCGATACCATGAATGCATTTGCCCACCAAATCATCCCAGGAATTAGCCAGTCCTCTTATATTCACCATTTGTTTCTTGAAATTCGCTTCACGTGTAGTGTCCTCAATAAATGGATGACCATCGCGCGATGCATCTGTAATAATCTTATTCACCAGTTTGGTCATCTGTCGGTTGTAATGTCTTTTAAACATGAATTCCATAGTGTTCTTTACGGTACAGGCAGCTCCCATACCGCTGGCGTCTTGATCAGTCTCCATTCACGATCGCGAGACCTTCCCAGAGATCGACGACGTCGTGAACTACTTCGTCGCAGGGTTTCTCCAGAAGTCCAACTCTGATTTCTTCAAGCTTAACACCAATGAATGGCTCGTCTTTTAATTCGTGCAGAATAGTCCCGACTGTTCCTTGAATCCGTTGAGGGTCAGATTTTAACCCACAGCGTTTTAGCAGGATAGCGATGATGACATGAAAATAGGGTCTAAACAGTTTGGTTGAAAGTTCATCAAAATGCGTGTCCAAGTAGTAGTTAGGAGGGTCAAATAGACAGGAATGCTGCAGCTGGCTGGGGTGATCAATCTCACACCCCTTGCACTCGTTCTTCAGCTTCGTTCCGATGAGATGTTGGAGCAAAACCGCAGTCGCAGCTTTTATGAGTTTGAACCCCAACACATTGAAACATCCGTCTGTGACGTCGAAGGTTTGATTAGCACGTGGCAGGGGTCGGTCGATTTTAGATCTGTCGTACGATTGCTGATCGTTATGGAGCTTGAAAATTTTGAATGTCTCCAAATCCTGGTCTTTGTCGCGCTCGATACAGTTACCCGGACCGATGTCGTTTTGCGTGTTCAATGGTTCAGGGTTGATAATGTTAGCCGGACCCCAATCGTTTTCAATGCACGTTTCAAAGCCTATGCGACGTTTGATAGTTTTAGTCAAACCCCAGTCTTTGTGGTGGTCCGGCGGGTCACAGGCGTTGTCGTTGGGAGGGTCAAGAATGCTGCCGAAAGAAATTCCGCAGCTGCATACATGGTCGGCTTCTGAACCCCTATCTTCACCCATGGTTTATAAATGATGCATAGGGGGTTTGGGTCCCTGAATTTATGGTCGTTGTAGTAAAGGGGTGGAGACGCCGATTTATAAACGACGCTTGGGAGGGTCTCCCCGTCGAGGTTTATTATGGCTGTAGCGAATGGTGGAGGACGGTAGACAGTCTATACCGCTGCGCACGCATCTCTCAGGGTGGAACAACTGTACTTTAATCTTGTTGTATCCGTCATGCATGTCACACCATTTGAACATTTTGTTGATGATTGAAAAAACACCATTCAGCAGATTCAGATCACACCACTTGAACAAAAATTGCATTTCATACAGGTCATGATGATCCTTGGGCAGGACACTTCCTGATCGGGTGTTGGTGAGCTTAGTCTTGTCTTTACAGCTGAATATGTATACAGAATCATTCGGCGGCTTGTTAGTATGGTCGCCTACCACACGGTATTGGACATTCGGGGTCTCCCCGACCCACTCCGCCACATACAAAGGCTCTTCCCCAGCGTCATTCAGATCCTTCCAGACAAATTTGTAAAATAGACCCCAGTCTTTTTCAGGAAATGTCACACATGGATCTTCCCCAGCCTGAAACTCGCCGACGCCGTCAGTGGTGTAGAGCATAACCACGCGTGTTGGTTTGTGAAATTTATACCCGAATACACGATTACTACACATCATAAATTCGGCTTCAGTCCATTCCGAAACTTCATGGAGAAAATTTGTCAAACGAACATGACCATAAGGTTTTCTCGGAGCCATAGTCTGACTTTCCATCATCCTGCTGGTCAGCCCCGTCTCGGGGGGTTGTGGGGAGGCTAAACCGTCCATGCTCATGTAGCTCATGGTTCTGTTGGTTGTAGAACACACTGACCCCATTTATATATAGAGCTGCCCTATGGAATGCCGGTGGTACATGTTCTATAACAACCGCCTCAAACTTTCTACCATAAAAAAAAAAAAAAAAAAAAAAAAAAAAAGGCACAATGATTATGCCAAAACAGTTGATTGATCAGATAGCTCAACACCACAACCCTTATCAATAGAGGCCAGAGCAGAGGTAGGGGGAGCGTCTGTGACACACATACAGAGGGACCCCCGGTGACACTGACTTTTTTCCTCTCACATTACCCACATCACATTGAAACCACTATGGCCTCTGGAATGCCAAAACAGTTGATTGATCAGATAGCTCAACACCACAACCCTTATCAATAGAGGCCAGATGGTCAAAACATTTCATTGATCGGATAGGCGGGGTCAACTGCTTGACCCTTAACAATAGACGCCGGATGCACAATCTCTCAAAACACATCGATTGGATGGGTGGGGTCAATAGGTCAATCCTTATCTATAGATAACGGATGCACACCAGGAAAAGGGCGGGACCGGAAAAGGTCAAAGGTCAACCGGAAGTCATCAATCATTTTGACACATGGTGTCCGGTAATAACTACTCAGGTCGAAAATACGGTCTGAAAAAATCTGTATCCCACTATAAGTTTTGTCAGGAAACAGGAAATGTGTCCATATTCAATGCTGTTATTACACATGATGTACAGTATTCACAAAATAAAACACTTGATGATAGGCCATCATCTGTAGATTTTGGAGGGGGGATACATATTTTGGCAGGTCGAAAATACGGTCTGAAAAAATCTGTATCCCACGATAAGTTTTGTCAGGAAACAGGAAATGTGTCCATATTCCCTGCTGTTATTACACATGATGTACAGTATTCACAAAATAAAACACTTGATGATAGGCCATCATCTGTAAAATCGTTTTTTTTGTGTGTATTCCATTGACCAGCCTATGTTTAAGTGCAATGCATTATTGAATCATTTTGATAATAATTCACAATGGAAGGAGGGGGGGGGGGGGGGGGGGGTCAGAACAATTTTATATCCACAGGCTGTTTGCTTGTGAAACGATATGGTCGTCTTGGTTTTTCAGTAACTCTCAACATTCTAGTGAGAATTGATCAATTCAGTGCATGAAGTTCGATCGTTAGCACACAGAATAAAATAATTTGTTTTTGCAATTTGCCACGCGATAGCTGTCTCTGCTAAACCTCGTCGATAAAACAACAACAGTAAAACGATAACAAACAATTCACGTGTTATAGTTTCATTTACCTTGCACAAAGCAATGACACACCTCCTGCTGAATGCGAGCGCGCTCCCGAGACCGGGATACACTTCCTTTCAGGGGTAAGTACCTTGGCACGACAACTGTCCTAAGCTCTGCTTACAGCCAGCCGGGCCAACACACAGCTGGTGAAAAGGCTGCTGCAACACCGGGGATTCTACAGCACGAAAACTACTATAAGCCCAAGTTATAAAGTCATTTGAGTGAACAGAGAAAACAAAGCCAATCATAAGGATGGCTGGCGCGAAACAGACGTTCCGAAGCAAAGATGATTCGAAACACTGATCCGAAGCGTGATTCAAAACACCCACGTCACGTGACAACGGCTAAATGAAGCGTCTAAGTGTTTCATCAGGTGGAGTGCTCCGCCGAATCAGGGTTTCATTGATTGGTCGGTTCGGGAACAAATCACACAGTATAAAAGTTTTGTCAACGCATTTTCATATCGTGGGTTTTTGTGAGAGGAGTTTGGTTTTGAGATAGCGGATTTTTGGTGATATAGTGACATTTATAGTGCGATTTGTTTAGTTAAATTTAGGATTTAATTTACATTTACACATTGACTTAGAGACACACAGAGTACATATAGTGACACATTAATAGATGCATTGATAGAAATATATATATATATATATATATATATATATATATATATATATATATATATATATATATATATATATATTAATAGATAGATACATATATTACAGATATATATAGATTATTAGATAGATAGGCTACATATAAAATAGATAGATAGATAGATAGATAGATAGATAGATAGATAGATAGATAGATAGATAGATAGATAGATAGATAGATAGATATGTGGTGTGGGAGCATTTCCATTTGGAAACCCCAAATAAAGTGAGATGTGTGTATTGTGATCGGCAGCTAGCCTACTGCAACAATACATCATCCATGATGCGCCATTTGAGGAGCATTCATCCTGCCATTCTGCAGGGTGCAGAGGATGGTAGTGTTCCCCCTGTACCAAGGCCTGCTACTGACACTGCTGGGCCATCTAAGCAAGGTATGCATTGTTTGATATATAGGCTAATTATAAGTGAAATATAATAACTAAGTGTTGGGCCATTGTTTAGAAAGGCCATGGACCAAGACATGCCTAACATCCCAATCACAACTACCAATCACTTTAAAAACAAATGTTGTCAATATAATATTATACTTTGTGAATATACATTTTATATGTCTACATATGAGTACCCAATCTACAGCCAAGACATCATTTTGTTTTTTTGTAATTGTTGTATTTCTATAATGCACTTTATCTTTCTCTGCACACTGAGCATAAATATTCATAACATAACTTTGTTTAGGAAGGTTTCCAAATGAACCAGTAGACTACTTTCACGGTAGGCTACTATTTTTCCAATATATTTGTCTGAAAGTATGTTTTATCTTCTCTTTTAAAAGGCAGACAGAGGGAATTGGATGAGGCTCTTCTGAACATGGTGGTGAAGGATCTGCAGCCCTTCACCATCGTGGAGGATGAGGGTTTCAGGGCCTTTGTGAACAAGCTTGATCCAAGCTATGTCCTCCCATCCCGGAAGGTGCTTAAAACAATGGTCAGCGAAAGGTACAACACAACCAAGGAGAAGACAATGGAGGACCTACAAAAGGCGGAATTTGTTAGCCTTACGGCTGACCTGTGGTCTTCCATTAATATGGATGGATATCTTGGTGTAACATGCCATTACATAACACCAGAGGCAACAATGGCAACTGTTTTACTGGGTGTAAGGAGGTTTTACCAAACCCACACAGCCCAGCATCTCATGGAGGCTAAAGCCTTGCTAATGGCTGAGTGGGGAATAACCTCCAAAGTTCACTGCATGATGACTGACAATGCATCCAACATGATCCTAAGTGCCCAGCTACTCAACCTTCGCCATGTCCCATGTTTTGCTCATAATTTGAATTTGATAGTGAAAAAGGCCCTGGATCAAACCCCAGTCATCAATGAAATTCGCCAGAAAGCCAGAAAGATAGTGGGGTTGTTCAGATCCAGCTGCAAAGCAAAGGACAAGCTTGTGGAGATGCAGAGCTTGATGGGCAGACCAACTCTGAAAATGATACAGGAGGTTGAAACGAGATGGAACAGCACATTCGACATGCTACAACGCTTGTATGAGCAACGTGAGCCAGTGGGTGCTGCACTTGCCAATTTAAACAGTGATACTGCTCCCCTGACAAGTCTTGAGTATGACATTATTCAACAGTCATTGACACTTCTTCAACCATTCAAACTAGCAACAACAGAGATGTCAGAGGAACAGAGAGTGTCTGCTTCAAAGCTCATACCATTGTACAGGATGTTGCAGCACAAGCTTGCACAGAAAAAAGGAAATGCAACGCAGGAATCAACTGTACAATTAGGTAGGACACTATGACCATACGTGTAATTGGCCATAACTCCATTATTGTTGTCATTATTTTAATTAATATGGTTTTCTCTTGTGTTGGCTCATAGGCTCACATCTACAAGAGGGTCTGCACTCCAGATGTGGAGGGTACGAGACTTTTAGAGCCTTGGCACTGGTTACACTGCTGGACCCAAGGTTTAAAAATGTGGATTTTGGAAATCCTGCCAAAGCCCTGGATGCTGAAAAGCACATCACACATCACAGTGTGCTTCACTGATGCGTTCAAACACAACTCCTGGTGAGTTTCAGTCTATGTTATCTTATGTAATGTGATTCATGAAATTTATACTTCATATGTGTTGTCAGTTTATGATTTGTTACTAATTGCCGTTTTCTTTTAATTCAGAACCACAAATGTCAACATCAGGCCCATCATCATCAACACCAGTTGAAACACAAGACAGTTTATGGGAACATTTTGACAATCCCCCGTGAGACCCAGATGATACACAATCCTACAGCTGATGCCACAGTGGAAGTGAAAAAATACCTCAGCGATGCGTTTTTGCCCAGAACTCATGATCCTCTAACTTACTGCAAAGAGAGAGCAGTAATCTTTCCTCATTTGTATGTCCTAGCTAAAAAATATCTTTGTATGCCAGCAACAAGTGTCCCTTGTGAGAGAATTTTTTCAAAGGCTGGAGAAATTATCTGTAAAAAAAAAGTAGGCTGAGTCCTTCAACAGCAGAGAAATTAATATTTTTGAATAAAAATCTATAAGAAAGGGAGACATTGTGGCTTGATTTATTTTTATTAATATTCATTTTTCATGACCAAAATCACATTATGCAATGTGAAGAGACTACAGGTTACAAGCTATATATATTACAAAAATACAATAATAAAAAAAAAACCACATTTTTTTATTAGCTCTTTGTAAAGGTTGTTTCAGATCAACACCTGCAAGTGACCACTAGGTGTCACCGTGGAGACGGGTTTCGGATTGATTCGAAGCCTCGAAACAAAATGGCACATTTGCTTCAACTGTTTCATTGCTTCACGAAGCCTCGATCTGCCCATCACTAGCCAATCATACCTGCAGCACTACGGTAAAACGGATAGCCCCGACTCAGACGTCAGGTTGCTGGGCAGGTAACCAAGACAAAAAGTCGCATACTGGTGACATTAGACGTCAAAAGAAAAGTCCCGGTTTATAAAGGGGCTTAGCCCTTGCGATTGGCTTACACTTAACTGCCCAGTACCAATACCAGCCCAACAAGTTTAAATACCAATGGGGGAGGCTTGAGCCAGACAGCTGCATCCTGCTACACTTAGAATGATTTATTTGTCTTGATCCACTGGCTTGTGTCCCTCTTTTTCTGCTCACATAAGCATTGAAAGTAAATGTAATGCAAATGTAATTTTCCGTAATGGATGTTGAATTAAAACAAAAAACAATTCAGTGATGTTTGACTGAATAATAATGAATCACTAATAAAATCAGACAGTGATAATTGTGTGAATTTAATTAAATAAAACAAGGCATTTATATAGCGCTTAACTACTGTACACCTGAAGCGCTTTGCAATCATGTCAGGGTTTTTTCTATTTCGAATTTATTTTGAAATCTGTTCAATGTTTAATTATAAAATCTGTTCTTTTAAAATCTAACACTGCCAACAGCAATACGTTATTTTTTCCTTCCAAGGATTGTATCATCAAAAGTAAGCTGCTGGCCTTATTTTATTTCCAAAAATACAGTGGCACATGGGTGACGTCAGAAACTAAAATCGAATTCGGCGCTGGTTCCTTCGAGATTTTCTTATGGGGTTTTATAATGGGGGTTTACAATTTATGAGTAAAATAAAGCATATGGTTAACATAACTAATTATAAACGGCGCACACCCACACCCAAAACTGACTAATAACTGCTAAAGATAATAACTGCTTCAAAACTCACATTTAGTATGAATATGTGTGTGTCATTTACGTTGTAGAACAAAACATCAAACTACCGTCAAGTTATGGTTACCATAGTTTTTATTTTACACCAGGGGGCGGGGTTTTATCTGCGTCTTATCTGCACCGCTCTATACTTTAATTTCAGACATAACGTATAACAAAGAAATTATGTAGATTCAGTTTTGTTCTAATATTCTGTCTGTAAAATATTCTGTAACAATCTGATACATAGAACTGGATTTTTTAAGTTAAATGCCTATGTCTCTGAATTGCAAACTATTCCTTTGTCTTTACTTTACGCAACCCGGTATCATGCCAAAACATGTAATACACACGCTGCTCCACTAGAGGATGCGTGTCAGTGTCATGCTTTGCCTCCTCTAGGTGTGAAAATGACACGCATGAATGAAGGTTGAGTACCAGCTGGGGGCGATAATTTCCTCAATGCCAACAACTCTCCACAGACCAAAGAGAAGCAATATAGTGCATTCTCCAAAATTCTCGCGTTGTTCAGGTCGGTCAAAGCCATATTTATTTTTATTATGGTGCTGTCAAATCCTAACATTGCTGTAGCCTAACGTTATATTGTGTATGTGTGGACTGTGACGCTTTTTAATCTATGGTGCTGTTAACGTTACTGTGGTCAATAACTTTAATGGAAATTGATATTAATTGCCTAATTAATTAATCACAGAAAGCTGCAGTGACTGCATTTTATGTTATATTATGTTTATAAAAAGTTGTTATAGTCAATGGGAAGTAACTTTACTTCCGCAGGAGTGCGAACTTAGGTGTTCTTGTTGACCAGCCTTTAAAATTTGATAAACACATTTCATCCGTAATAAGTTCCTGTTTCTACCAACTTTGTCTACTGTCTAAAATCAAAGGCTTTCTCACTCCGAAAACTCTGGAAATGGCTGTTCATGCATTTATTACGTGCCTAGATTACTACAATTGATTATATTGCGGTATATCAAGTTCTCAAATTGCCCATCTTCAGTTAGTCCAAAATGCTGCGGCCAGACTTATTCATAAGTGTCGCAAATATGACCACATCTCTCAGATTCTCAAATCTCTACACTGGCTGCCAGTTCGACAGAGAATAGATTTTAAAATTCTACTCTTTGTTTTTAAATCTCTACATAACATAGCTCCTGCCTATCTCTCTGAACTTTTTCATTCTTACACTCCGTCCAGAAGCCTAAGATCCTATACGACCAGGCTCTGCTGGTAGTCCCTCGCGTTAGACTCAAGCGTAGAGGGAGCGTGCATTCGCGGTGTCTGGGCCACGACTCTGGAACGCCATGCCTCTAGAGATTAGGCCCCTACCCTGTCTGTCTTCAAGTCTCTGTTAAAAACCTACCTTTTCCCTTTAGCAAATTGATCTCTTTTCTTAGTTTGGTTTTACTGTTTTATATTTCTTAGTTTGGTTTTAATGTTTTATATTTGAGTCTGACACTCTTTTGCCACTCCTGTTTTCCCATTCTATTTTTGAGTCTGATACTGCTTTCCCACTTCTGTTTTACTATTTTATATTTGAGTCGGATACTCTTTTGCTACTCTTGTTTTAAGGTTGCTCTTAGCTTTGCTGCTTTTATTAGTGTTTTAAGTATTGTTATGCAGGTTTTATTTTCTTATATGGTTGTTCTGTAAAGCACTTTGGTCAGCCTAGTGGCTGTTGTAAATGTGCTATATAAATAAAATGAACTTGAACTCCTATACTCCTCCTACTGCCTCTCTCTCTCTTTCTCTCTCTCTTTCTCTCTTTCTCCATCTCTCTTTCTCCCTCTCTCTCTCTCTCCATCTCGCTCTCCCTTTCTTCCAGAAGCCCTGGTGTATTCAAGTATTGCTTTTTTCTTTTTCTTTTTTTTGATGGTATGCGATTGCTTTTATTGTTTTTATGCAGGTTAATTTCCAAATGTTGCTATGTACATTTTAATTTAAGTGACTACAGTGGCTCAACCATAAGTTTATCAAGCGACGAGAATACTTTTTGTGCGAAAAAACAAAAAAATATAGACATCGTGAACTCGCTCTCGTGAACTCACGTCAGAGACTCACACTGAAGAAAACGAATAATTGAATAAAGTAATTATTTTTGTTGTTTTTTCGCACAAAAAGTATTCTCGTCACTTGATAAACTTATGGTTGAGCCACTGTAGTCGCATGGACTATTTAAACATTTTCTTCACTGACTTTCTGGGCTGGCAATTATCAATCCCTTAGAAGCCTAAGGAGGAGTGATCCAGCTCTCAGATTTAATCAAAAATATCTTAATTTGTGTTCCGAAGATGAACGAAAGTCTAACAGGGTTGGAACAACATGAGGGTGAGTAATTACTGATAGAATTTAAATTTTTGGGTGAACTATCCCTTTAACATAGACATATATACTTAATAAATGGTAAAAAAAAAACAATACATAATAACAATAAAACATATGAATAACAATACATAAGAGTATTTGAATCTATATGACTACACACGCCATCAGCGTTTTCACAGATTTGCATTTTTGAAGTTTAAGTCAAGTCAAGTGTATTTATATAGCGCCTTTCACAATAAAAATTGCATCAAAGCAGCTTCACAGTATCAATCAAAAAACACAATAATGCTTGTTTCTTAGTCAAGTCAAGTCAAGTGTATTTATATAGCGCTTTTCACAATATAAATTGCATCAAAGCAGCTTCACAATATCAATCAAATAACATAATGTTTGTTTCTTAGTGAAAAAACATCCACGTTCGGTAGGGCTGATCAACGTTACTAATGCTTGGTTAATTAATTTGTATATCCCCAACTGAGCAAGCCAAAGGCAACAGTGGCAAGGAACCGAAAAACTCCATCAAGTGACCCACTGGTGTCCTAAAACTCCATCAGGTGACCTAATGGAGAGAAAAAAAAACCTTGGGAGAACCCAGGCTCAGTCGGGGGCCAGTTCTCCTCTGGCGTTTATGAATTAGAGGCCGGATTTACAGTAACTGTAATTTGATACAGAATTTTGTTTTATTTTATCACTTCGGGGTGGGTACGCGAACCGGATTCACAACGTTTTATCTGTAGAGTGGGAAAGGTATCCTCCATTGGGAGAGGCTAGTTGGCACTTCAGCACTGCGTTGTCATCGGGTCCAGGCAAAGCTCCTAGTCAGATCTGGATACGGCCTGGATCCGGTAGGCTGCGGGAAAACCTCGGGATAAACAAAGACACTAAAATTAGCGTAGATGCCATTCTTCTTATGATGATGTAACGAGTACATCAGGATTTAAGGGAAGTGTTCCCAGTTCCGGCTGACCTAATCTATGCAGCCTAACATTGAATTATAGAAGTCTATAATATATTATGTGTATGCTAGGTCAAAGAGATGTGTTTTTAGTCTAGCTTTGAACTGACAGAGTGTGTCTGCTTCCCGGACAATGGTAGGAAGACTGTTCCAAAGTTTTGGTGCTAAATAGGAAAAGGATCTACCGCCAGCAGTCGATTTTGTTATTCTAGGTATTATCAACTGGCCCGAATTTTGAGATCGCAATAGACGTGAAGGACTATAATGCGTTAAGAGCTCGCTCAAGTACTGCGGAGCTAAACCATTTAGTGCTTTGTAAGTAATCAACAATATTTTAAAATTTATACGATGTTTAATAGGCAGCCAATGCAGTGTTGACAGAACCGGACTAATATGGTCATATTTCCTGGTTCTAGTAAGAACTCGAGCTGCAGCGTTTTGGACCAGCTGTAGTTTATTTATTAAGCGTGCAGGGCAACCACCCAGTAGAGCATTACAATAATCTAGTCTTAATGTCATGAAAGCATGAACTAATTGTTCCGCATTTGTTAATGAGAGCATATGTCGTAATTTAGATATATTTTTAAGATGGAAAAATGCGGTTTTACAGATACTAGACACGTGACTTTCAAATGAAAGATTGCTATCAAAGAGCACACCCAGGTTCCTAACCGACGACGAAGACTTAACAGAGCAGCCATCAAGTGTTAGACAGTATTCTAGGTTATTAGGTGGGGAAGTTTTTTGTCCAATAATTAGAATCTCTGTTTTTTCAGAGTTTAGTAGTAGGAAATTACTAGTCATCCAATTTTTTAAATCAGCTATGCATTACGTTAATTTTGTGAATTGGTAAGTTTCGTTAGGTTTGGAAGAAATATACAGCTGAGTATCATGGGCATAACAATGAAAGCTAATTCCATGTTTCCTAATGATATGTCCTAATGGTAGCATGTACAGAGTGAACAGCAGCGGTCCTAGTACTGAGCCTTGTGGTACGCCATACTGAACTTGTGATCGATAAGACATCTCTTCATTTACTGCTACAAACTGATAACGGTCAGATAAGTATGATTTAAACCATGCTAGTGCAATTCCACTAATGCCAACATAGTTTTCTAGTCTATTTAAAAGAATGTTGTGGTCAATTGTGTCAAATGCAGCACTAAGATCAAGTAACACTAATAGGGAGATACAACCACGATCGGATGATAAAAGTAAATCATTTGTAACTCTAATGAGAGCTGTCTCAGTACTATGGTGCGGTCTAAATCCTGACTGAAAATCCTCGCAGATATCATTTTTTTCAAGAAAGGAACACAGTTGTGAGGATACTGCTTTTTCTAATATCTTTGACAGAAAAGGCAGATTTGAGATCGGCCTGTAATTGACTAATTCTGAAGGATCAAGTTGCGTTTTTTTAACAAGCGGTTTTATCATAGCCAGCTTAAAGGTTTTTGGTACGTATCCTAGAGACAAAGACGAATTAATGATATTTAGAAGAGGATCTATGATCTCTGGAAGCATCTCTTTCAATAGCTTAGTCGGTATAGGGTCTAACATACAAGTTGTCGATTTAGATGAATTAACGAGTTTGCAGAATTCTTCCTCTCCTATAGCAACAAATGAATAACATTTTTCCTCAGGGAGACTACAATGCACTCCCTGATGCGATACTGTAGTAGACGGTTGCATAGTTATAATTTTGTCCCTGATATTATCAATCTTATAAGTGAAGAAGTTCATAAAGTCATTACTGCTGTGTTGCTTGGAAACTTCTGTGCTTGAAGCTTTCTTTTTCGTT
Organism: Meda fulgida; assembly: GCA_030578275.1. Taxonomy (NCBI): domain Eukaryota; kingdom Metazoa; phylum Chordata; class Actinopteri; order Cypriniformes; family Leuciscidae; genus Meda; species Meda fulgida. The sequence goes on from CM060636.1 coordinate 23,807,930, forward strand.
AGTTTAGCCACTGTTTCAAATAAATACCTAGGATTATGTTTATTTTCTTCTAATAGGGTTGAAAAATAAGCAGATCTAGCAGCTTTTAAAGCCTCTCTGTAAGCAATCGAGCTCTCTTTCCATGAAGTCCGAAATACCTCTAGTTTTGTTTTCTTCCAGTTGCGCTCCATTTTTCTGGCTATTCTCTTAAGGGCCTGAGTGTGCTCGTTGTACCACGGTGTTGGACTATTTTCTTTAATCTTCTTTAAGCGCAACGGAGCTACTGCGTCTAAAGTGCTGGAAAAGAGAGAGTTAAAAGTTTCTGTTGCAATATCAAGTTCTTCTAAGCTATCCGGGATACTGAGATGATGAAACTGATTAGGAAGATTATTGATAAAGCAATCTTTAGTGGCTGAAGTTATAGGTCTAACATATTTATAACACGGAGTTGGCTTTGCAGCCTTGGCTAAATGTAATTTACATGAGACTAGATAATGGTCTGAGATGTCATCGCTCTGCTGCAGAATTTCAACGGCATCAACATCTATTCCATGTGATAATATTAAATCTAGAGTATAATTACGACAGTGAGTGGGTCCTGACACGTGTTGTCTAACTCCAATTGAGTTTACAATGTCTTTAAGTGCCAATCCAAATGCATCTTTTTCATTATCTACATGTATATTAAAATCACCAACAATTAGTACTTTATCGTTAGCCAATACTAATTCTGATAGAAAGTCCGCAAATTCTTTGATAAAATCTATATGGTGCCCTGGTGGCCTGTATACAGTAGCCAGCAGAAATCTCAAACGTGATTTATCGTTTACACTATATATTTTTACATTAAGCAACAACACTTCAAAAGAAGTATATTTAAAAATAGATTTCTTAGTGGTTTTGTAAATATTACTATAAATTACAGAAACACCTCCCCCTTTGCGTTTTAGACGAGGTTCATGTTTATAACAGTAATCTTGTGGGGTTGACTCATTTAAAGTAATGTAATCGTTTGGTTTTAGCCAGGTTTCTGTCAAACACAGCACATCTAGATTATAATCTGAAATCATATCATTAACTATGAGCGATTTTGAAGTAAGGGATCGAATATTCAGCAACCCAAGCTTTATCATTTGTTCATCTGTGTTATATCTGTTTTTTATTTGTTGAACATCAATTAAATTTTTTACCTGACGTTTTTTGGATTTCCAAATTCGGGGAACAGACACAGTCTCTATATGATGATATCTAGGTGAAAGAGGCTCTATGTGATGGGATTTATCTGACCTTGGTGACGCGAGGCCGCTAGCAGACGGTCGGTTTAGCCAGTCTGTCTGCTTCCTGACCTGAGCCCCAGATTGTCATGTTTTAGCTCTAAGACTATGTGCCATATTACTAGAGAGAAGAGCAGCACCATCCCAGGAGGGATGAACACCATCTCTTTTCAACAGGTCAGGCTTGCCCCAAAAACTTTTCCAATTGTTTATGAATTCTATATTATTCAACGGACACCACTTAGACAACCAACCATTGAGTGAGGCCAATCTGCTAACTATCTCATCACTCCTGCGAACAGGAAGGGGGCCAGAGAAAATTACAGTGCCTAACATCGTACTTGCGAGTTCACACACCTCTTTAATATTAATTTTGGTGATCTCCGACTGGCGGAGTCGAACATCATTAGTGCCGACATGAATAATGATCTTAGAGAATTTACGATTAGCATTAGCCAGCACTTTTAAATTTGCTTTGATGTCAGGCGCTCTGGCTCCCGGCAAACATGTGACTATGGTGGCTGGTGTCTCTATTTTCACGTTCCGTGTTATCGAATCACCAATTACCAGGGCACAATCAACAGAATTCTCAGTGGGTGTTTCACTGAGTGGGGCAGATCGATTTGTTATGGTAAACGGAATGGAAGAGTGTTTTTTTAATCCGCGACTAGAGCAATCTCTCACGGTCACCCATCTGCCCTGCTGCGTGGGCTCTACTTCAGCCGGAACCGAATCATGTACAGAGTTCACTATGCTAGGCGCATCCAAAAAAGTATCTAAAGCTCTAGTACTATCCTTACTATCCTCAATTAAAGTTTGGATGCGTGTCTCTAGCTCTGAAATCTTCTCTGTCAGCCTGACTGTCTCCTTGCATTTATCACACAAATAAATCCTATATTGCCATCGGAGAAGGCTATACTAAACATATGACATGTGACACAGGTGACAATAACAGGACAAGACATTACTCACCGTTTGTGTTGACTGATTCTTACTTACCTGGGCTTTTATGAACTCAAAGGCGCGGGCACGCGAGAGAAAATAAATAATAAATAAATGAGCGCGGGTGGCGCGTAAACACTAGCGTGCGGTGCTAACAATAACGGAAGCTAGCGATGTAAGGTTAATCTGAGATGGTGGGTAAACTATATTTAGTAATATAAACAACTAGAAATGATAGTAAATGATGGTTCAAAACAGAAAGAAATACGAAGCTAATACGAGGCGTAGAGCTTACAGCCTCGACGCAAACAAACTTACAGCAGGCAGGAAGGCAGACAGGAGCAATCGATCAGTGAACAGCAGATCAGAGATCAGAGTGGAAAAAACATCCACGTTTGGTAGGGCTGATCAATGGTTTTAATGCTTGGTTAATTAATTTGAATATCCCCAACTGAGCAAGCCAAAGGCTACAGTGGCAAGGACCCGAAAAACTCCATCAAGTGACCTACTGATGTCCTAAAACTCCATCAGGTGACCTAATGGAGAGGAAAAAAAACCTTGGGAGATCTCAGGCTCAGTCGGGGGCCAGTTCTCCTCTGGCGTTTATGAACTAGAGGCCGGATTTACAGTAACTGTAATTTGATACAGAATTATTATTTTTTTTTATCACTTCGGGGTGGGTGCGCGAACCGGAATCACAACGTTTTATCTGTAGAGTGGGAAAGGGATCCTCCATAGGGAGAGGCTTGTTGGTACTTCAGCACTGCGTTGTCATCGGGTCCAGGCAAAGCTCCTAGTCAGATCTGGATATGGCCTGGATCCGGTAGGCTGCGGGAAAACCTCGGGATAAACAAAGACACTAAAATTATCGTAGATGCCATTCTTCTTATGATGTAATGAGTACATCAGGATTTAAGGGAAGTGTTCCCAGTTTACGCAGAGATGATAATGTTTTTCAAAATTTGTCAATGCTTGCACCTTGGAACCTATTTCAAGGTTTGCGTTCTCGAGCCACCAGGCACTGTTGTTGTGCAAATGAGCAGGCCGGGCTGCGCTAAGGGTTTTCTGTTAGAATGGTGTCGTGTAAGCGGCCCCTTAGTTAATAACTAATGTAGCATCTGGACCAATCAGACACACACTAATTATTCATTATATTTAATGAACAATCCAGTAAACACACTCTCCCAACAAAGGTCTATGAAACTCCCCCGAAACTAACATCCCAAATGAAACGAACACACTGGCAGAACCTGGTGTCCTGTTACAGGACACCGTAGCCTGATAAAGAGACTTTTACGACCTCAAAAGGAATGTTCAGAGAGTGGTGACTCTCTCTTAATTCTAACTGAGGAGGAGAAATGAACCCTGTTAATCCTATATATATTCTATATCCACTTGAGAATTGTATAAATATATATCTAATTTTCCCATCTAATTATTTTCCTTTTATGTGGTTTGTTCTATGTTTTCTTGTAAACTCTAATGGGTAATGTTTCATACTTTGCAAACTATGGTTAACCAAAATCATGTGTACTATGTTTGGTCTTTATAAACTGGTACTTTGAAGATTGAAACTTTCAGAGAGAGAACTTTCAACCAACTTTCACATTTGACACTCACGGAACCATCAACGACTTCAATTTTCAACAACTTCAAGAATTGTTCCCACTACAAAAATGCAAGGTATCAATTTAAATGAAATGCTCTGAAAATAGATAAGCTGATGGTTCTTTTCATAGTTTAAATAGATCTTCTCCATAGTTCCGTTTCCGGTTTGCAGTTTCCCACTATCACTCACCCTGTTACCTATACAGTCGTGCTCAGAATCAATGGCACCCCTGGTAAATATGATGAAAAATGGCTGTAAAAAATAATTCTGCATCGTTTATCCTTTTGATATTTCATTCAAAAAATTGGCAAAAATCGAACCTTTCATTGAAGTAAAATAATTGACAGTGGAGGGGAAATCACATTATGAAATAAATGTTTTTCTCCAAAACAAGTTGGCCACAATTATTGGTACCCCTAGAATTGTTAGTATATTCCCTAGAAGTATATTCCCATTCATATTTACCTTTTTTTGCACACCAGGGTGACTAGGAACATGAAATTGTCCAGCCATGACTTCTTGTTTTACAAGAGTTTAAATATGGGGAAACACAAAGGCCAAATTCCCTTAATCATCCATTACAATGAGTAAAACCAAAGAATATAGTTCTGATGTGCATCAAAAGATTGTTGAGCATCACAAAATAGAAAGTGGCTGTAAGAAAATAGCTAAAGCATGGAAAATCCCCATTTTGACCATCAGGGCAATAGTTAAGCACTTCCAATCAACTAAAGATGTTACAAATCTGCCAGGAAGTGGACGTGTGTCTATATTGTCTTAATGCATGGTGAGGATGAAAGTTTGAGTGGCCAAAGACTCTCAAGATCACAGATGGAGAATTGCAGAGATTAGTTGAGTCTTGGGTTCAGAAAGCCTATTAAAAAAAAAAATTAAACAACCCCTACATCACCACATGTTGTTTGGGAGGTTTTCAAGAAAAATCCTCCTTGCTCATCCAAAAACAAACCCCAGCAAATTCAGTTGTCAGACATGACTGGACCTTCAAACAGCACAGGGTTCTGTGGTCAGATGAAACTAAAAAATAGCTTTTTGGCAGCAAACATGCAAGATGGGTTTGGTGCACACAAGGATAAAAAGTACCCCATGTGTACAATTTAATATACCATCTTTAATGTTGTGGTCATATTTTTCTGCTGGAGGTCCTGGACTTCTTGTTCAGATACATGCATGGCATCGTGGATTCTATCAAATACCAACAGATAAAAAATCTAAACCTGACAGCCTCTGCTAGAAATCGTATAATGGGCCGTGGTTGGATCTTCCATCAGGACAACGATCCAAAACAAACATCAAAATCAACACAAAAATGTGTTAAGTAGCACAAAATGAAGCTTCTGCCATGACCGTCCCAGACCTGATGAGTGGAGTGAACTGAAGAGAAGAAGCACCAACATGGATCTGGGATTCTGAAGGATCTGGAGAGATTCTGTAAGAATGGTCTCTGATCTCTTGTCAGGTGTTCTCCGAACTCATCAGGCATCATAGGATAAAACTCAGAGCTGTTATCTTGGCAAAAGGAGATTGCAAAAAGTATTTAATAAAAGGGTACCAATAATTGTGGCCAACGTGTTTTGGAGATAAACATTTATTTCATAATGTGATTTCCTCCCCCCACTTTCTATTCTTTTACTTCAATAAAAGTTTAGATTTTTGCCAATATTTTGAATGAAAGATCAAAAGGATAAATGATGCAGATTTATTTTTTCCATCCATTTTTTATCATATTTACCAGGGGTACCATTAATTCTGAGCACGACTGTATATGTATACAGTATATGTAAGTATGTTTGTTTAGTTTAGTTATGTTTGTGATTTAGTTAATAAAACTTGTGCACAATATATATTTGGTTCTGATTCACTGCTTGCAAACAAAGTCTCTTTTACGATCTTGATCTTGTTACATGCTCAAAGCGCTGTACATGCTAAGAAATTATTATTTTTCTATGGCCATGGAATAAACCCTTTTCTTAGAATAAATGAATAGTCAAAAGATTTCATTGGACGAACTGATTAATTGATTGTAATATTAATTTAGCATATCAAGTTAATCCAATTAACTGATCCAAATATTCATAATTAATCATAACAAGTTATTATTGATTATTAATATTTCATAGAGCTGATTTGTTACAATATGGTGGAGGATTTTGCGAGCATCGTAGCTCACAAAATCGTAGCTCCCTAGCAAGTTAGCAACCCTACAAGCAGGCAGTAATCAATCATATGTTGTCCCTTAAGTTTTTATTAACATCTTATACATGCACGTACAAGTTTCTGATTAAATCAGCAAAACTATAACTTGAACATGCCTTCCTACGAATGGCTGAAAGTTCCTCAAATGCTATAATGCATGTTTAAATCAGACGGTAAGAAACTCCTGATATTAGTGAAGAAATCCTAATTTCACATATAAATCGAGCATAAGCCTTCTCTGACGAAGAAATCTCAGATTAGCTGCGCGTATAAATGGTACCAGAACAAATTAATCTGATTATGGGTTTGAAGGCAATTGAGCGATGTTCCTCAATCACCGATTAATGCCTTATTATTATTTGTTACGTCATTGTATTCTTATTAAACTGCTAAACCGCTGATATGAAACAATCACGTCGAATTAGTGGTATAAATTCTAGCCTAACTCTGTGAAGGGACAGTGCTGTTTTGATTTGTGAGAAAGCTGCATCACTTGCATGCAACTTCATGTGTTCAAACTGGAGTTCTCAATGCAGACTTTCAGCACAACCCGATCGCCGAGCTCAGTTCGATTTGTGTTGTTGGTTGGTATTGGTCTCTCAGAAACGCATGACACTGGGAAGTGCGAGCAGGCACTTCTGATAATCTGATAACAGCACCAACCTCACAGACCCTCGTGTAAACAAGTGATTGCTGTAGCTAAAGCTAGCTCCCTAGCAAGTTAGCAACCCTACACGCATACAAGTAAAGCCCCTTTACCTCGACGGATAGTTTTTAGCGGCGGCTAAAATTTTGAAACGTGTGAGCGTAAAGTGTAACCTTTAAACCAAATACTATAGACTTTGGGCCTTGGCCCTTGCGAACAAAGGGATAATTTAGGGATTTGAACACCAGTAAAGCACCTCGAGGCTTTGAATCAAAGGAATCAATTGCTTCACAAATGATTCTTTGTTTTAAAGCGCCCTCGCTGGCGACCCCTGCTGGTCAGAACAGTGTTAGTGTAGCGAAAACTCAAAGCAATGAAACGTCTCGGTTACGTATGTAACCCTCGTTCCCTGAGTAGGGAACGGAGACGTTACGTCGGAATGACGACGAATGGGGTTTCGCTTAGAAAGCCTATCAGCTTCGAGTATTTAAAAACGATCCAATGGCAAAGAAATGCCATGGGTCTGCGGAATTTGCATGCCGTAACTCCGCCCTACCTCGTGGGTATAAAAGGAGGACGCTAGCAACCAGCAGTTATGTTTTCTCGCTGAGGAGCCAAGACTGAGCTCGGCGATCCCGGCGACACAGCGGAGGTGGCAGGAAGACGTAACGTCTCCGTTCCCTACTCAGGGAACGAGGGTTACATACGTAACCGAGACGTTCCCTTTCGTAGTCACTCCGAGTTACGTCGGAATGACGACGAATGGGGTTACCAGTCTAATCACGCCACCTCACAGCTGTCTTCCAGCGCCCTGCGAAAATCTGAGCCCTCGAGATATTAGGACGAAGGACTCCTATTTAGCACAGGAATACCAAGGTACACTGGGAAGCATATCCCAAGCTTTTAAGGGGAAATATGCAAATATCACCAACCCAGAGGGGGGGGCATTTGAAAATACACATATGACCCGAAGGAAACATATGGGGAAACTCTGAGGTGTCCAGCCGCAGGTGGAATATTTCAACCTCAGGGGTGGCAAGGTGGCTTGCTGAGGGAAAGACACATGCTCAAAGAGGCTTACAGTGGAAATACACGTGTGGGGGTAGCTCATGGGAGGGACCATGCACACGGAGGCACCTAGCCGACGCCCAGGCAATAGACACTGGCGCTAGCATCAGGGGTGCTGGAGGAACTCAGGGCTTTCGGAGAAGCTCACCTGAGCAGAATATCGCACGTATCCAGTCCGCGGAGTGGAATGGCGAGCAAGCGAAGACACCTGAGCGGGTCCGGAACTAGCTGTTTGAAGCGAGAACACGAGAGGACACTGGCTCCACTCGGAGATTATAGAATCTGGCGAATGTGTTAGGTGTCGCCCAGCCTGCAGCTCTGCAGATGTCTGCCAGCGAGGCGCCATGCGCCAGCGCCCAGGAGGATGCCACACTCCGGGTGGAGTGGGCGGTCACACCAAGGGGGCACGGTCGACCTTGCTGCTGGTAAGCCAAAGCAATGGTGTCCACGATCCAGTGAGACAACCTCTGCTTTGAGAGAGCCTTTCCCTTCAGCTTCCCACCATAACAGACAAAGAGCTGGTCTGAGGTCCTGAAACACTGCGTCCTGTCTACATAAGCGCGGAGAGCGCGTACTGGACAGAGCAGTGCCAAGGCTGGGTCTGCCTCCTCCGAGGGCAGCGCTTGCAGGTTCACCACCTGGTCCCGGAAGGGAGTGGTAGGAACCTTGGGCACATATCCAGGCCGGGGTCTCAGGATCACGTGAGAACCGGCCGGCCCGAACTCTAGGCACGCTTCGTCAACGGAGAATGCGTGCAGGTCCCCGACCCTCTTGAGAGAAGCCAATGCAATCAGGAGCGCTGTTTTCATTTTACAGGAACTTAAGCTCCACTGATTGCAGAGGCTCAAAGGGAGCACTCCGCAGGGCACTTAGAACCACTGAGAGGTCCCAAGAGGGAACGAGAGGAGAGCGAGGAGGATTCAGTCTCCTCGCCCCCCTCAGGAACCTGACGATCAGGTCGTGCTTCCCTATGGACTTACCTTCCACTAAGTCGTGGTGAGCGGCAATAGCGGCAACATAAACTTTGAGGGTGGAGGGAGACAGCCTTCGCTCCAACCCATCTTGAAGGAAGGAAAGCACGAGACTGATCGAACAACTCCGGGGATCTTCTCGGCGAGAAGAGCACCAATTGACGAATAGGTTCCACTTCAACGCGTAGGCATGTCTCGTGGACGACGCTCTAGCGGAAGTGATGGTAGCCACCACCGGAGGTGGTAGGGTACTCAAACCTGTCTCGTCCCGTCGAGGAGCCACACGTGGAGGTTCCAGAGATCGGGACGAGGGTGCCATAGAGTGCCCCGTCCCTGAGAAAGGAGGTCCTTCCTCAGAGGAATTGGCCAAGGAGGTGCTGTCGCGAGGAGCACTAGTTCGGAGAACCAAGTCCGGGTGGGCCAGTACGGCGCGACCAGAAGGACTTGCTCCTCGTCCTCCCTGACCTTGCGCAGGAGCTGCGCAAGAAGGCTCACTGGGGGAAACGCATACTTGCGGCCCCTCGGCCAGCTGTGCGCCAGTGCATCCGTGCCGAGCGTGCCCTCGGTCAGAGAATAAAACTGGGCGCAGTGGGATGAGTCGCGGGAGGCAAACAGATCTATCTGTGCGTCGCCAAACTGGTCCCAAATCAGCTGGACCGACTGGGGATGGAGTCGCCATTCTCCAGGGAGGGGCTGAAGCCGTGACAGCTCGTCGGCAGCACGGTTCAGGGCTCCGGGAATGTAAATAGCACGAAGGGACCTCAGATGCTTCTGACTCCATAGGAGGAGGTGGCGGGCGAGTTGCGACATACGGCGGGAGCGTAGACCACCTTGATGGTTGATGTACGCTACTGTGGCGGTATTGTCTGATCGGACTAGTACGTGTTGACCCATGAGCAGCGCTCGGAAGCGGTGCAGAGCAAGGCGTACTGCCAGCAACTCGAGGCAATTCACATGCCATAGGCGGCGGGGTCCTGTCCAGGAGCCCGCGGCAGCATGACCATTGCACATGGCGCCCCAGCCCGTGGTGGAGGCATCTGTTGAGACAACAACATGCCTCGACGCTCGTTCCAGGGGGACACCGGCCCTGAGAAAACTGAGGTTCAACCACGGGGTGAAGGTCTGACGGCAGCTCGAAGTCACTGGAACTCGGAGCTTGCCTTGTTGCCATGCCCACCTCGGGACTCGGTCGCGAAGCCAAAGCTGAAGCGGTCTCATATGAAGCAATCCGAGCGGCGTGACCGCGGCTGCAGATGCCATATGCCCCAGGAGCCTCTGAAAATGTTTCAGTGGAACCGCACTCTTGCCCTGTATTTGTCTCAGACAAGTCAGCAGTGACTGCGCGCGCTCGCTCGTAAGCTGCGCGGACATGGCGACCGAGTCGATGTCCATACCGAGAAAAGAGATCCTCTGCACGGGGCAAAGTTTGCTCTTCTCCCAGTTGACCCGAAGGCCCAGACGGGCTAGGTGCCGGAGCACAAGGTCCCTGTGTTCGCAAACCTGGTCTCGAGAGTGAGCTAGGATCAGCCAGTCGTCGAGATAGTTCAGGATGCGAACCCCGTGAACCCGAAGGGGAACAAGGGCTGCCTCGACGACCTTCGTGAAGACGCGAGGAGACAGGGCCAGCCCGAATGGGAGAACCGCGTACTGATATGCCTGTCCCTCGAAAGCAAACCGGAGGAACGGTCTGTGACGAGGGAGAATGGAGACATGAAAGTAGGCGTCCTTCAGGTCGATCGCTGCAAACCAATCCTGGGGCCGCACACATTCGAAAATGCGTTTGGCGGTGAGCATTTTGAACGGCCTCCTGAGAAGGGAGCGATTCAATACTCGCAGGTCCAGGATTGGTCGTAACCCACCGGTTTTCTTGGGGACAATGAAGTAAGGGCTGTAGAAGCCGGACTTCATCTCGGCTGGAGGGACAGTCTCGATTGCACCCTTCGCCAGCAGAGTGGCAATCTCTGCTCGCATGACCGGGGCGTTGCCACCGACCAAAGTGGAGCGGACTCCCCTGTATCGGGGAGGAGACCGTGCGAACTGAATCGCATAGCCGAACCGGATGGTGCGGGCGACCCAGCGGGACAGTTGGGGAAGCTCTAGCCAGGCTTCTAGGAACTGCACCAGCGGGGTCAAGCGGACCACCGGCGTCCCCCCGGAGGGGCAGCGAAGCGGAGTAACTGGCCCCGACGTGGACGGCATAGCGATCCGGTGTGGGGGCGCAGTTAAGCTCCGCGCCCTGACAGAGGAGGCCAGGGAAGGACCAGCGTTCCACGGGGGCCTGCTCTGCCAGGGGTCTGGCGACAGAGTGGGACAGGGACGAAACGGCCCGTGGGCGGCACGCCGTGTCCGACTCTGGGACAGAGGGGGACGAGGAGAGCACGGCTGGTGGGCGGCGCTCTGGGTCGTCCGAGAACTCTGTGTGCTCGGAGATGAGAGGTTTGTATCTGTCTTTAACCACATTAGGGTGCTGCCCACCCGTGGGTGAGCAGCGGGGAGTGGAGAACAAAAGATTCTCCCCCGGCCCTCCACCGGGGGAAGGAGTGGCCCTGCTACCATCTCCTGACAGACAAACATCATCTCCGAGCAGCCCGTCTCAGGAGCGCCGCTTGTCCCGGCGCTTGGCGGGGGGCGGGGCAGGAGCGGGCTGTGGCGCCTTCCTACGGCTTCCTCCTCGCGTCGGCCTGGGTGGAGGCTGCTGCTTTGGCCGAGCGGGAGGGGCGGGAGCCTTAGGAGGGCGCCCTCGGCGGGAAACAGGCTGAGGCGTCTGCCCGACCGACGACGAGGCAGCAGCGGGTCGGCGGGGCAGAATGTGTTTTATGGCCTCAGACTGTTTCTGTGCAGTTGAGAACTGTTGGGCAAAGTCCTCAACTGCGCCGCCGAAGAGGCCGGCCTGGGACAGGGGCGCATCGAGCAGACGAGTCCGCTCGGAATCCCGCATGTCAGCCAGGTTCAGCCAAAGGTGTCTCTCCTGGACCACCGCAGTGGACATCACCAGACCCAGGGAGCGCGCGGCTACCTTCGTCGCCCGGAGAGCGAGGTCGGTTGCGGCACGCAGCTCATTGAAGAGCCCTGGGTCTGCCCTGCCCTCGTGCATGTTTCTGAGCATCTGGGCCTGGTAGACCTGCAGAGTGGCCATAGCATGCAAAGAGGTAGCCGCCTGTCCCGCCGCTCTGTAAGACTTCGCCGCCAGAGACGACGAAAATCTACAGGCCTTGGATGGGTGCTTAGACTCGCCCCGAGAAGAAGCACTCTGAGGACACAGTTGCATCGCAACAGAGCGTTCAACCGGGGGAAGTCCAGTGTACCCACGGGCGGCCGCCTCATCAAGGGGAGGAAAGGCGGATGGGATCAGCGAGCGGTCCCGAGAAGACAACGGGGTCCTCCAGGACTTCGAGATCTCATCATGCACATCCGGGAAGAAAGGTATTGGGGTTTGCCGTGGACCACGGGGGTCGGCAGCCTTACCCAAAAACCAATCGTCCAGCCGCGAGCGCTCGGGACAGGGTGGAGGCCTCCACTCTAAACCGATGCTCGCGGCTGCCCGGGAAAGCATGGCCGTCATTTCCGGATCCGAATCAGACACAGCCGTATGCACACCGGAAGGTGGCAGCTGCGCTGAATCTTCACTTCCGGAAGAATCAAGCCCACCTTGTGATGCTGCTACAGACATGGCATCTTCCTCTGTAGCTTCAACCGAAACCCGCGGGGCACCCGAAGGTCCCGCGAGAATCGGAGGCTCACTAGCGGGCACCGTCACTGAAGAGGGGGGCTGGGGTCGTGGACAAATAGTCGGCGCCTGGTTCCAGACCGTTACCCTCAGGTCACCCTGGCCACCAGCCGAAGTAGCACTCCTCGGGGGAGCGTTAGATCGGGGTGTGGATGAGGGGACTCTCACTCTTGCGAGTTCACTGAGTCTCGACCTTAGTGACGCGATGGTCATGTTCCCGCAGAGAGAACATGACTCATCCACGAGCGCTGCTCTAGCGTGATCCATGCCCAAACACACTAGGCAGCGCTCGTGCCCATCAGAGTCAGACACATATCTGCCGCAACCAGAAGTGCACGGGCGAGGCATCTTTAAAAAGACGTGCCGCGTGCAAGCTCTTTTAAGAGAGAAACACTCTAGTGTCGAAGCGCCCGGGGAGACACACACTCTCTGGCAAACCACTGCACAGATCAGCAGGAAGCGCGCGCTCGCCGGATATCGCCACAAACACCAACACTAGAGGAACTCGTACGTGAAGCTGACAATTTCAGAGAGATGGCTTGTGGAGTGAAGAGAGACTCTTGGCTCCGAAGCGAAAACATAACTGCTGGTTGCTAGCGTCCTCCTTTTATACCCACGAGGTAGGGCGGAGTTACGGCATGCAAATTCCGCAGACCCATGGCATTTCTTTGCCATTGGATCGTTTTTAAATACTCGAAGCTGATAGGCTTTCTAAGCGAAACCCCATTCGTCGTCATTCCGACGTAACTCGGAGTGACTACGAAAGGGAACACCTTTTACAAACCAATCACAAAGATTTTATCAAAGGTGTAATCATGTAATGGCAATCCGCGAACTATCTAATACCTTTTAATAAGAGGTGTCTTTCAAGGCACGATATCTTCGTAAACTGGAGGGCTCGTTTTATGAAAGCTAGGTCAATCAGACCAATAAGAGACTATTAACTTCGCCTCTTCCCTTTATCAAATGCGTCATTAAATGTGTACGAATCTATAAAAGTGATACAAGTTCACATAAAGACCAGGTTCAAGTCAAGTCAAGTCACGGTTCACGAACCGTTGAAATGTAAAATAATTTCGAAACAGCTATGGTGCGTTAGCCCCGTTTACTGAAATCACGTGACCTTAGCAGTTGATACACACTCCGAATCACTGATTATAGACGAATGATTCACCCTGGTGATTCACCTTTCAAAGCTTCACGAAGCACGTCTCAGGCACCCATCACTGGGTTAAACCACTCTCTACTCTCTCTCTTTCTCTCTCTCGACCCCCTCCCTCTTGGTTTCACTTTCAGATTGAAACCTAAATACTTTGGTTTTCATTTGTGTTTCTTTTATTTCGACTTAATTCTACCGCTAATTTAATTTGTGTATTTACACACCTATTGAGCCTGAATATTCCTATTCAGTTAAGTTGAATTTAATTAAATTTGGAATTTAACTAAATCAATTTGCTTTTTCAATTTCCCTTCTAGTTACCAGAGCTATGAGGACACTCCATGTTTACTCTTTATTTTGATTTTATTTCAATTAATTTATTTACTTTTGTTTCAGTCTGAATTTTTACATTCAGATAAATAAAGCTTAAATAAATGTGAAATTTAACACTTCCCTTTCCTTTCAGTGTTTCTTGGAGCTATAAGGACATTCTAACTTTACTTTTACCTTATTTAGTTACTATCAACATCATCCCTCTCTCTATAGGATTACAATATCTAGCGACTGTTGTTTCCTTTGTGAACTACACAGGTTATTAGTATCCTACTTCCTGTCTGTGTTTTACCCCTCCTCGCTCCTTAGCACCAAGCTAAGTACATGAAATACGGATAACGCACAGTAGGCCCCAGACAGAACTGGAAACACTTCCCGTTGTTTCTTCTTCTGTTGACCTTGACGTTTGATGTGTCCCTGCTAGCTTAGTCTAAACAGCAGTCCAACTCATAAGCAACACCTGTTTACCTATGTCTCCTAACTAAACTTAAATAGGTAAAACACTCCTTTCTTCCTCTTCCTTTCTGGTTTCATGCTATCTTTTATTTTGGTTTTGCTCTATTTGTTACTCTCGTAGTACCTCTCTTTTATTTTGGTTTTGCTCTATTTGTTACTCTCGTAGTTCAACATGTGAAAAGAACCATCAGTATTTTTGAGTAATAGTTTTATGACATGTAAAAGCCCAGTCATCAATCGACGCTGCTTAAAGCACGTCAACAAAGATACTCCAAAGCTTTTTGTTGTGTGTGCTCACCGACACTAAATTTTAGCTGCTCCACATCAGCTATTCATACCTTCTATGATGGCCCACATAGCCATCTGTAGAAACTTGCCTTTGCCGTTTCTCTCTCGTGTTCCCACAAGTGTGCTAGTAGGCCTCATACATCCAGCCCTGCCTCCCACCAGGACCACCTGGAGACCCGGCAGAGCAGTGTCATGGACATCCTTCAGCCTGAAGCAGGCAACGACCTGCCACTCCAGAGAAAGGAACAGTTAGACAACAACGAATGCGGACGTCTGACACCAAACCTGAGCCACCAAGAGCCGACTAGCATCATCTTCTCCTTAACCGCGCTTCTGCAGGCCTCAAACAGGAGGTAAATGAACTAACGCTGCCAGCCACAGAATTCCACAGAGAACGAACCCGGCTCAGCGTTAGAAGACACAGGACAGATGCAAAGACCCTGACAGAGTGGAGCAACTGAAAGAAATCACCAGTCTTCAGGCGGCTGACAGCTGCTGAGCACCTGCAAACCGACGAATAAAGAACTGTTTCACTCAAAGAACTTAAAGAACTGGTTGAACTCAAAGAGAGACACTAAACCCATCAGTGTCCAGCCAGAGCTGAAGTCCAAACACTGACTCAGCAATGACAATGACATTATATACAAACTCAATGTGGTCCTGAACAGAACTGAAACAGTCCAACCAACTGCAAATGGTAGTAAGAAAGATGTACCCTGCTAAACTTCACATCAGCAGCGTAAGCCTCCCCAGCCCTGCACAAAGGGGGGAGGAGCCAAACACTCGGCTGAACACTTCACCAGCCAGTGTCCTGAGAGCCCCTGCAGCTGCAGGAGAAAAAGGTTTAATTCAGACAAGCCCTGAAACGGCACATGAAATGACACTCAAAGATCTCAAGCGAATGGTCAGAAACATCCCTGCATACACACCAGAGCTTGCAGGAGACCACACGTCCCTGCCAATCTACGAGACATTGATTTTCACCTGCAGTCTTTGTGACACACCAAGACAGACTCTATCTGCTCTGGATCACATCCAGCCCAGAGAGGCACCGCGTTCTGGCTTTGGCTGTGGCACTACCAGCAGCTGGAACAAGCCACCATAACAGGATTCTCAGACTTAATAGTCTGAATGCCGACTGGGCGCTGCCCCAGACACCAAGCAGGGCAGACCTAAAAGTGCCTGTGCTACCACCACAGACTCCAAACGAGCTTTCCGTGTATCTTACAATGAACCTGTGATGGAGGACGACACCAGCATCGAGAAACTTCTCCTCCAAAACCAGTTTGTCATCATTTTTGGCCCGCCCCCACGCAATGACAATGCGTGACCTGATGCAGAAGGCCTTTAACACAGAAGGCCTCCTCAGAAAGGGTTCCTAAGACCCCATTGACTCTGAACTGCAAGAACCAGAAGGCATGCAGCACTACCACAATGCAAGACTCTGCTACAAAGTTCCTAGTCAACATAGGACATAAAACTTTTAAAGTAGATGAAAATGTGTGCTCAAAAAGAAGCAAGAATCTTCATTAGTAAAATTAGAATTTTACTGATTTAAAGAAATCTTGAATGCAGGTGTAAGCCTCACGTGCCAACAGACTATTCACTGCTTTTTGAAACTTACAGACATTGTGCCACCCGCTGGTTGAAATATGCACTGCTGCACATTAGTTTCCATGACAATGACTTGTTACAGGAAATACTAACTTCAAATAGGGCATTCGTCACCCTGACGCCAGATAGTAAGCAAACCGCTTGAGCTGGGTAAACTAGCATGACCTAGAGACCCTTTCATTTAAACTACTGTTATCCTAAGAGTGTGCATTTGATCATTCCGATCCAAATAGGACACAACATGCGATACGCATTTTGATCACTGGTTGCTGGCTTGTCTAAATGCAGATAAAATGATAGCTGGAATTTACATTTCTACTATAAGTAAAAAAAAAAGTCTTCGATTTTTAACTGGTATTGGTAATATCAGCATTAAAGCGAAAATCTGTTTGACAAAGGAATCTCATCTCAACGGCATGTAAACTGTACCGGTATTTATTATTCTGCTTTGGTTTAAGGAATCCAAATTGCAGTATTGCTTAATCTGTTTCTGACGAAGAAATCTCAGTACAGTGTTATATACATGTAGACTTGGATGATGCTCCCCTTTCTACAATGTAAAGGCCTTACAAATTATTGTTAGATTGATGTAATTCATCTAAATTTTGGCTGCATCTACAAGCAGAGCTACCTAGTGATCAAAATTGTTTCATTCGCTGAATAGTCAATATTTATGCATGAGATGGGGGTAACCATGTACAGGTCCTTCTCAAAAGATTAGCATATTGTGATAATTATTTTCCCTAATGTAATGATAAAAATTAAACTTTCATATGTTTTAGATTCATTGCACATCAACTGAAATATTTCAGGTGTTTTATTGTTTTAATACTGATGATTTTGGCATACAGCTCATGAAAACCCAAAATTCCTCAAAATCTCAAAAAATTAGCATATCATGAAAAGGTTCTCTAAACGAGCTATTAACCTAATCATATGAATCAACTAATTAACTCTAAACACCTGCAAAAGATTCCTGAGGTTTTTAAAAACTCCCAGCCTGTTTCATTACTCAAAACCGCAATCATGGGTAAGACTGCCGACCTGACTGCTGTCCAGAAAACCATCATTGACACCCTCAAGCAAGAGGGTAAGACACAGAAAGAAATCTCTGAACAAATAGGCTGTTCCCAGAGTGCTGTATCAAGGCACCTCAGTGGGAAGTCTGTGGGAAGGAAAAAGTGTGGCAAAAAATGCTGCACAACGAGGAGAGGTGACCGGACCCTGAGGAAGATTGTGGACAAGGACCGATTCCAAACCTTGGGGGACCTGCGGAAGCAGTGGACTGAGTCTGGAGTAGAAACATCCAGAGCCACCGTGCACAGGCGTGTGCAGGAAATGGGCTACAGGTGCCGCATTCCCCAGGTCAAGCCACTTTTGAACCAGAAACAGCAGCAGAAGCGCCTGACCTGGGCTACAGAGAAGCAGCACTGGACTGTTGCTCAGTGGTTGCATGTCATTCGGAAATCAAGGTGCCAGAGTCTGGAGGAAGACTGGGGAGAAGGAAATGCCAAAATGCCTGAAGTCCAGTGTCAAGTACCCACAGTCAGTGATGGTCTGGGGTGCCATGTCAGCTGCTGGTGTTGGTCCACTGTGTTTTATCAAGGGCAGGGTCAATGCAGCTAGCTATCAGGAGATTTTGGAGCACTTCATGCTTCCATCTGCTGAAAAGCTTTATGGAGATGAAGATTTTATTTTTCAGCATCACCTGGCACCTGCTCACAGTGCCAAAACCACTGGTAAATGGTTTACTGACCATGGTATTACTGTGCTCAATTGGCCTGCCAACTCCCCTGACCTGAACCCCATAGAGAATCTGTGGGATATTGTGAAGACAAAGTTGAGAGACGCAAGACCCACCACTCTGGATGAGCTTAAGGCCGCTCTCGAAGCATCCTGGGCCTCCATAACACCTCAGCAGTGCCACAGGCTGATTGCCTCCATGCCATGAAGCAGTCATTTCTGCAAAAGGATTCCCGACCAAGTATTGAGTGCATAACTGAACATAATCATTTGAAGGTTGACTTCTTTTTTTGTATTAAAAACACTTCTTTTATTGGTCGGATGAAATATGCTAATTTTTTGAGACAGGAATTTTGGGTTTTCATGAGCTGTAAGCCAAAATCATCAGTATTAAAACAATAAAACACCTGAAATATTTCAGTTGGTGTGCAATGAATATAAAACATAAAAGTTTAATTTTTTACATTATGGAAAATAAGGAACTTTATCACAATATGCTAATTTTTTTAGAAGGACCTGTATGCTTAGACAAGCTTTGACTTACAGCAAATATATTTCCTTACTCTTTGAACAAGTAGAAGAAGTTGTTTAGAGTAAAGAGAACAGTTACATGAGTAAAATTTGCAAATGCCAAACCACATTTGAATTTTACTGAATGGGACATCAAGTTGACTTAAAGTATAGGCGCCACATCGTTTAAACATGCATAGCTCGTTTAAAATGTGCATACATTCTTCATGGACTGTTGAACTGCTCTGACATGCACTGGTTCCCATGACAATGACTTGTCACAGGAAGTGCTAACTCGTGACAAAACCAGCCTAAGTGGCTAAGCTAACCTAACCTAGCGTCCATTCAGCTTAGGCTAAGCTAAATAATAATTTCTACAGTTAGCGGTTAGCATCATTTACTTGAAGGCTTAATTACAGCTTTTGTGTATACAGTGCAAAGTATTCTAAAATACTTTAGGGTTTTTACTTTTTCACTTTCTCTTTCCTTACTTTCAATTCTTCTCAGCTGAATTTCACCTTCACTAGTTTAGGCATAGTCCTTGCTGAGCACTGTAGGCTAAATTTGCAGATAACCTGTCAATTAAACCTAAATTGAATTACATGTAAACTGTATAGCTAGAGAAGAATTTTTATAGTAATGAGAATTTTCATCAGCACGTTGACTAAACTTTTGGAGGGACACACACGGTGTGGTCTTGAATATGCAACAGCTGTGACCCACTATGGAGTGTTGGTCCAAGTAAATCTAAAGGTTAGTCACTAGTGCTGATTATTCCCAATTTCAGGTCATTCCTGCTGTTTTGATCACTTATTTAAGTCCTTTTTAATTTTATTTTACTTTGATAATAGTAGTCAGCGATTCACTTGTCTATTCTGTCATATCTATGTGATTTATTTACATTTCCTCTCTTGTTCGAATGTGGTTCCATTTCCCATAGGGCCCAGAAAGGAACCAGAGACACCTTTATTTGTGATTTTGTTTATTTTCAACAGGTGCACTCATTTTTATGACCCTGCAACACAAGTAATTTCAACGATTACTAGGGGATAACTATAGTCCTGAGTATTAATATTAGGCATAATCTGAATAGGAAAGCTGTCCTTTTTCCTCCTATCCTTCACTTCGTCAAGCCGTCGTGAACCACCAGTTAAGTCCAGAGAAAGAATGTAGTCATAAGAACCATCTTAAGTCATTTATTTCATCTCGACTATGCCCTTTCCAGGAAATATTCTCGGAACCACACAAGTCTTAGCCTCCTAACATCCACAGCTAAGATGCATACCTGCCAACTTTTAAAAAAAACCTTGGAGTGAGATTTTGTCAGGGGTGATCAAAATTATGCCGCGCACGCAGCCACGCACGCAGCCACACAAGCTGGTGGCTCAGATATCAGAGAATTGGAATTAATTTGATGTTTGATGATTATTGATTCTGTGAAGCAGACATAGCTTAAGGTCGATCCCCAGGAAATTTTAGATTAAGTAGGTGTGATTTCCTGCATTCTAGTGGATTTTTGGGTAACACTTTATTTTGATGGTCCCTTTTGAACATTCTGGTGACTATAAGTAACTTTGCAACTACATGTCAACTAACTCGCATTAGTATTAGTGCACTATCTGCTTAATATCTGATAACTCTTTATTGTGATGGTCCTCCAACAGACAGTCTACTGACTATAAGTAACTATCCAACTACATGTCAACTTATTCTAACCCTAACCCTACCAGTCTACTAATACTCTACTCACACTCTAATGAGAGTTAGTAGAGATGTAGGTGCAACGTTACTTATAGTCAACAGAATGAGTTAATGGGACCATCCAAATGAAGTGAAACCGATTTTTGGGTGGTCTGCTAAAGATGTGCAATACATTTGTGCTGAACTTATTCTGATTCATGATCAGCATCATGACTTGTAGGGCCTTCTAGACTTGAGCTGAACATTCATCCAGAAAACCATTGTTGTAAATGACTGCCTACGTACCACAATAAAGCCGTATTCATAGACCAGTGTTTAAGATTTAACCTAGGTAGGTTGATTGAAATTTTGATTAGAATAGTATTAAACTAATTATTAACTGAAACCTAGCCAATGTTGTGAGCACTTAATGATTTATGTTCAGTCAAAGACAACACAAGATTAGTTGGGGAGGGACATTATTCTTCATTTAAAGCCTCCCACAGAAACAAATAAAGTGCTTAAACAGTACAACTTTTTCAAGCAATAAAACAGATGAATGAATTACATAAATAACTAAAAATTAGGCATAATCAGATGCAGATTAGTATCAGATGCAGATCAGAAGCTGGGTAAAGTCCTTGTCTATGATCTGTGGGCATGGTTATACTGGCCTGTGGCCTTCTTGGAGGCCTTGATGATATCAGAGGGGGGCTCCCATTTAAAGCAGGGCTCCAGATTGGCCATCTTTATGGTCATTATTGATGACAGGGTGCCATCCAATGCTAGGCTGTTTCTTCTCTTGGTTTTGTTCAATCCCACAACTGAAAACACTCTCTCAGCATCTGCGTTTGCATGGGGCAACACCAGGACCAGCTTGGCGATGGCAGCAAGCCTCTCGAATTCTTTGGCTCCTGTCACCTATGCACCAAGAACACAATGGAAAAACATACCTTGATTTTTGATTGATTAATACTGTAAGTGTACTTCAGGTTGATCCATTAACAAAGTTCATATAAAAACATGCATAATTTGCAACATGCATGACACATTTGCATGCAACAATTTTAAAGCAACAGATGTAGCCAAGTCACACCTGTCAAAAGTAAAGACAAAAAAAAAGGTTTACCTTATGTTTCCGGGTTTCCATTTCAGCCCAGAAACTTTCCATTTCAGTTTCGTCCTGCAGGGATATGATTGGCATGGTCTGATAATTTAGAAACTCCTCACCCAGAAGGTCATGCTCCTCTGGCCCATGGTATGGGAGGAGATGGGGAAACCTATTTATGAAAGTAGAGTTAGGGGGCTTTTACACTGGGCTCGTTTGATGCGGTCCGAGCCCGACCGTGGCGCCCCCCGCAGCGTTGGTCTGGTTTCACACTCAACTTGATTCTATCGAACCCTGTTGCGTTTGCGTGCATAATTCGTCATCCCAAACGTGCACGGCGCATGATAGAAAACAGAACGCGGGTCAATATATTGTGTTTTTTATTAATTCGCTGCTATTATGCTATTATGCGCAGCTGAGTGAACAATACAGGTTTACTGTGCATGTGTCACATAAGATGGGCTTCTGCTGCTTGCAAACAGACTATTTTGAGGAGACAGTGGATTTTCAAATGTGTTGCCCTGATGCACGCGCAATGCGCGAATACACTGCCGGCTCACTCTCGCTCGTATCCAAGAGAATTCATCAACACTATCATCCCTTACCCTTACAAGTGTTTTATTTAACTGAACATCACAATAAGCTAAAACGCATGCGCAGGTTACTTTACTTCCTGAACAAGTGCGCACCCGAGTCCGTGTTGCTTTCACATTCACGCAAACCGTCGCACAGTTCGGGAACAACCGAACTCAGACCACCTCCTCCAGGTAGTCTCGGGCGTTCACATTAGCGATTTTTCATGCGAACCGTTCCAAACTAAACTGCCAGTGTGAAAGCCCCCTTACAAGTGTTAAGTTTTAGGTATATTGTCATCAACCAGCAGCAGTTACGCAACTCACGCATCTTTGAGGAGAAGCCACATAAGAATAGCTCATGTCCAGTTTAGGAGTGAACATACCTAATCATAAAACGCTGGGTATTTTAGCTAAGATGATAGACAATAATTAAGAGAAAACTTTCAACAAAGTACAGGACATCTTCGATGTCACTTTCAGCCCTCTGCCGTACATCTACAAATTTTGCATGTTTGATCAGTGGCTCTTCCAGTGGCAGCTTTTTAAGTGTATAGTCCACACTTGCCGCACTTGTCAGGAAACACAACACCGCTTCATGGAATGAATCCACCTGCTGTGGTGTGATGTCACCCTCGTCGAGTAATCTGTTAAGTTTAGCCCTGGTTGTGAACCCAATGTTCAACTTTCTTCCTGTCACAGATACAGCATATCAGGTTAACATAAATGGTTTAACATGCTGATGCGGCAATATCAGCTAGACACATAGGGCAAGAAATCCAACCAGAAGTTCACAGTTAATGGAAGGACTACCACAAACCTTACTAGGTTTCTACTCATGAAGTGGCAAAAGGCTAGGTACAAGGCTAAATATCACATATCACAGTGTTTGATCATAATAATAGTCAAACACTAACCTGGTAAATGGTTTGCCTTCTCTTTAAAGGCAATTTCACAAGGCTCCTCATGGCCCTACAGAGCTGCTGGAACCATAAACTTGGAACATAGCTTGCGTACAAATTTCACCATCTATAACAGACTTTTACAAAAATAGTAGGTGAAACCTGTTTTAGAAGATCCCTGCAGATAGATATCAGCAAGAAACACATAAAAGAACAGCAAAATCCAATCCCACCTCATCATGTAACAAAAATATTGTCGACTGCTCTCTCTGAAGAAGCAAGTTGAAAGAAGTGAAAGTTGGTACGGTGGCTTGGAAGAACAGCAGGTACACTTCTGTCATGGGGTCAGTGAATGTTTGCAAAAGCCTCTTGAACCTGGCCTTATTTTCATCTTGAATCAATCAATAAATTAGACAAAACAAGAGGTTGTCATTAATACATGTATGTGACTAACAATCCATGTAGTTGCTGCATAATGAAATTGAAAATTGATGACCATACTAGCAGATTTGTAGCAGCTGGCCAGAGGTTCATACAGCCTCAGGGTCCTGGTCACACAACGTTCAAGGCTTAGCCAACAAACCGAGATATGCAGGAGGACCTCCATGTACTCCGCTTCATATCATATCATATCATATCATATATTTTCTACAGCTCAGCATTTCAATATTACACTTAATAGTATCAAATACGTATACCTGTCAGGTATCCTTTCCGATTTGTGCTACCCTTGAACCAGTAACTGATGTCCACTACCATATCCTCCAAATCAAAACCGGACACCTGCAATGTATTAATCAAATCATAACACATTCAGTCAATGCACGGAATTAGGATACAAATAAAAAGTTACATGTAAAGATAAATCAAGCCTTAACTCACTTTAAAAATCCCACTCCTGCAGCTTTGGCGGTGTTATGTGCCACATGACAAGGACAACCATGAATATAGGTGTTGGGATGCTTCTGGAGGACACTAGAGGCAATGGAATTACGTGATCCGATGTTCACAGCTGCATTGTCGACTGAGAGACCAATGCAGTTCTCCCAAGGGATGCCATGCTAATCTAAGGTGGAGTTCATTTTGGTGAAGATCTCACTTGCTGTCCCACATCTCGTCCCACTTGTTGTGCACATACTAAAAAACTGGTGGACAACTTTGCTGCCAATGAAGACCCGGACAGTAAGCGGATTCATCAAGTTAGAATCATACAGATGTTCATGTTGTTAGATGTTTAAAAATACGCAAAGGAAATGTTTTGCAGAGGAGAAAAATCTCAAATAGTTTGGGAAATACCAGTGTCATTCGACCCATCCGTAACAAGGGTATACGGGGCTTTTTTCATCTCCTTCACGAGCTCCTGTGTGAAATTTGGTGCAAGTGCTTCATTGGTAATGCAGGATGACTTAGTCCTGGCACACCTGTACTGCTGCGCTGTCTTCAAATCTCCAAAACATTCTTTTAGGAGAGGCCCCAGGCCTTTCTGTAGGAAATTAAAAATGATTAATCCTCCCAAAAGACCATAGTTTATTCAAATAGACACCTGCGATAATGATAAAAAAAACACATTCAGCAACTAAGATCTCAAATTAAGAAACCTGCACTGTACTACACTGAAATACAAACCAATTAGTCTAAACTATCAACCATGACTTTACTGTGATCAACTATAACACAAAACTCTTGTCTGAACCTTGACAGGACCATTACACATATCATACCTTAAACTCTTGTGCAGACATCCCCCCAACAGAGGGAACGGGCATTGCATATTGGGATATTGTGGATGTGGACTGGAGAGCCCGTGTCTTTTCTTGGTGGCCTTTGCTTTTTATGTGGCGCACTATATCTGACACACCCTGGTGGCAAAATGAGTTTTCAATATGGCAGACTGCACACCAGTAGTGCGTCTTGAGGCTTCCTCTGGTAATAAATGGCCATGAAGAGGTCCACTCATTTTTGAAAATGGATCTATATGTTGCTGCTCTGCCAGAGCACGACTCTTCTGGCCCTGCTGTTGGATTGGGGGGGGGGGGTCTCTTCTGTCTGTGCCTCTGTGTCTTCTTCCATCTGCGCTGTTGGTCGTTCTATTTGTCCTGTCTGTTGCTCCTCTGCATGTGCGTCTATCTGTCCTGTCTGTTGCTCCTCTGCATGTTCGTCTATCTGTCCTGTCTGTTGCTCTCTCTGTCCTGTGTATTGCTCCTCTGTCTGTCCTGTCGTTTCTATCAGTTGTTCTGGCTGATCTGTCAGTGTGTTTGTCTGTCTTTTCTCACTTGGCTGGTTCTTTATATAAAATAAAAGGTTCCGCTTTTGTCTTGGCAAAGGTCTCTTACGGGACATCTTTGAAACCTTAAAGAATTCATGGTCATGTTGGTTTAATAACTCTACTCTCAGTTACAAAAACATGCCTACTTCTATCGCACAAATTTCACGTATTTATGTTAAATTCTTTTGAATACATCTTACCTGTTCGAAATGCTGTTCGGTCCTACAGAAAAAGTCTTCATCCACAGTGAGTCATTTTCTTTGGCCTGTTAATAAAAAGATAAATGCCATGTGAGTAAATAAACAACGCTATGAGCTGATGTTTTGAGCATGCAGTACAGGTGAACCTTGAAAAATTAGAATACCATGCAAAAGTTAATTTATTTCAGTAATTCAACTTAAAGGTGAAACTAATATTATTATATTAGACTCATTACATGCAAAATTTGGATGATTATTGCTTACAGCTTATGAAAACCCCAAATTCAAAATTAGAATATTGTGAAAAGGTTTTAATAGCTGTAGGCTTCATAGCTTTAAAAAGGTGCTTGTGTGCTGTGAACATTTGTGTCTGTGAACATGAGTGAATAAACTCAGCTGTCATAACTGTTATGACAGCTGAGTTTAATCACTCATGTTCACAGACACACGACAGCTGAGTTTATTCACTCATGTTCAAAGACACATGCACAAAAAAAAGTCAATAAAAAGACAATAAAAAATAGAGTCAATTGGACGACATTTCACTGTTACATACCTGATCTCATCATCAGACTTCTCGAGGCAAGTTTCTCCCGTTGTCTTTCGCGGTATCTTTTCTTCTTTCGCTAACTTCAGGGTGCACAGCAGCAGCACATAGGGTTCAGTGACGCTCATCGGCGCCATCTACGGTCGGGGAGTTTGAAGATTGGATTTTTTTTGTGGCGTGAGTGCGTGTGAAAACAGGCAAAACAGTGTGTCACACTGCGGAAGCGTGAGAGTTGGCAGCTCTGAAGATGATAAGGATACAAGACACACTTCACTAGCTAGCTACACATGAAACACCTAGCTTTATGCTACATACCTAGCTAACCTATTAAACCTTAGCTCTGAACTCTTTAGGGTCATGCATTGGTCTCTCACCCCAAGGGTGCCAAAATGTTGCAGATCCTCTGCTTAACCTGACCTTAACCAGACAGGAGACCGAAAGGACAGACAAGCCATCGCGAGGAACACTGTTCCACCCATGGCTGCTGACATCCTACAGCACCAGAGCCAAACGTAACTGTACCATGAGAGAAGAAGACCAACAACCCATGACCCAAGCCAGAGTTACAGCCACACCGGGCTGATCGAGATTATCATCTCCTTACCCCACATAATGGGTATGAAACAGAAGGTAAACAACCTCACATAACAGATCACAGCGTCCCACAAGGAGCGGG
Organism: Meda fulgida; assembly: GCA_030578275.1. Taxonomy (NCBI): domain Eukaryota; kingdom Metazoa; phylum Chordata; class Actinopteri; order Cypriniformes; family Leuciscidae; genus Meda; species Meda fulgida. The sequence goes on from CM060636.1 coordinate 23,834,414, forward strand.
CCTGTGCTCAAAGCATTACAGACCAACTAGAGACTGAGGTTCAAACCCGATTCAATGCAGCTGTACTGAGCATGCCCAGGACCAGCACAGAACTCTCACCATGGCAACAACCCAGGTACCAGCCAAGCCCCTTGGAGAAGTCATGGAAGACATTACCCTCAACCTGCAAACACCACAGGATGATTAACGGCTGTCAGCGACAACATCCTCCTCCACACCCTTCACACAGGTGTCAATCGGAGGCTCCACGAGGACAGCTGGACGCACCTGCCTCAGAGTTACAGGAGCTGCTGACACACGCAAAATAGCTCCCTGAATAGGACTCGCCCGAGGATTCCTGTAAAGTACAAGCTTCCGACTCCTTGCCCACCCCAGCTTAGGGAAGCTCACGTCGGCACCACCATAAGGACAGAGCAACACTTCATACTTCTCGTGACTGAGAGGCTAACAACTACCTTCTGACCTCCTGCCACCAGCACTAGGTCAGCCTGAAAACCTCTCTATGCTACATAGAGCCCTAAGCACTTCCTGCAACCACAAGGAAACACCTGCCCCAAAACTAATGGACTTCAGAATGACAGGTGACACCTTGTCAAGGCAAATGCTGCCTCAACACATGCTGCAGAGACCTGGACTTGGCTACTGTCTACATCACCCACCGTGGAATGACCACCGCTCCAGGAGACACAAGCCGGTGGGCATGTCTGATTGTTCTGCACCTTTGACATCGCTCGTTGTTGTCTATAGCACGGACAACAGCGTTTGAAAGGGGGGATTTGTAGCATCTGGACCAATCAAACACAAATAATTATTCATTATATTTAATGAACAATCCAGTAAACACACTCTCCCAACAAAGGTCTATGAAACTCCCCAGAAACTAACATCCCAAATGAAACAAACACACTGGCAGAACCTGGTGTCCTGTTACAGGACACCGTAGCCTGATAAGGAGACTTTTACGACCTCAAAAGGAATGTTCAGAGAGTGGTGACTCTCTTAATTCTAACTGAGGAGGAGAAATGAACCCTGTTAATCCTATATATATATATATTATTATTGTATAAACATGTATCTAATTTTCCCATCTAATTATTTTCCTTTTATGTGGTTTGGCCCATGTTTTTTTGTAAACTCTAATGGGTAATGTTTCAAAATTTGCAAACTATGGTTAACCAAAATCATGTGTACCATGTTTGATCTTTATAAACTGGTAATTTGAAGATTGAAATTATCATGTATTTAATATGTTGATAGCTGCGCAACATATTACTATTACAAGAATCTTTCATAGTTTCTTCATCAGCAACCAATCAAGCTGCACATGCAAATGAGCACGCTTGAAACAAAGATCCATACATCAAATTCTCCCGCTTAGAAATGCCACCTTTCTGATTGATCAAGCCAACTCTGAGAGGTGGGACCTTTCTCTGGCTTTAAATTGCATCTACACAATCCCTTCACTCTCTTGTTTTGCTGGACCTCACGGCTGCTTACTTCATGGACTCATTCAGAAGAGAGAGGACTTTCTCAACCACAACAGAATCAAGGACAACATCAGGAGTTTGGCACAATTTCTTTATTCAACGCAGAAGAAGTCAATCGAAACTCCTACCATCCACTCTTTTTGGTCTTCTCTGTTTGTTCCGGGTGCTGTGCTGCCCTTCATGGCCTCAGCAGGCCTGAAGAGTCCATGACTCACAACCAGTCATGGACTCATTCAAGGGATAGAGAAGACTCTCTCAACCAGAACAGAATCAAGGACAATATCAGGAGTTCGGCACAACGATTCCAACCATCAACTCTTCCGACCTCCTGCTCGGCGTGGCCTCAGCAGGGCCCAGGGCCCCAGGCCTTGACCCAACCAGCCATGTGCTCATGGAGAGAGATAACTTTCAACCAACTTTCACATTTGACACTCACGGAACCATCAACGACTTCAATTTTCAACAACTTCAAGAATTGTTCCCACTACAAAAATGCAAGGTATCAATTTAAATGAAGTGCTCTGAAAATAGATAAGCTGATGGTTCTTTTCATAGTTTAAATGGATCTTCTCCATAGTTCCATTTCCGGTTTCCAGTTTCACACTATCACTCACCCTGTTACCTATATATGTATATATATATATCTGTATGTATGTTTGTTTTGTTTAGTTATATTTGTGATTTAGTTAATTAAACTTGTGCACATCATATATTGGGTTCTGATTCACTGCTTGCAAACAAAGTCTCTTTTACGGTCTTGATCTTGTTACCTGCTCAAAGCGCTGTACATGCTAAGAAATAATACTTTTTCTATGGCCATGGAAGATACCCTTTTCTTAGAATTAATGAATAATCAAAAGAGTTCGTTGGACGAACTGATTAAATTATTTGAATGATAATTTAGCCACATCAAGTTAATCCAATTAAATTATCCAAATAATCGTAACTAATCATAACAAGTTATTATTGATTATTAATATTTCATAGAGCTGATTCTTTACACTAATGATCTCTGTAACGGAAGTGAATCAATCAAAACTAAATTCTCAATTCTCTTGTACTCAAGGAGTAGGTACTTAATTTCAATGAGTACTAATTAACCAATGATATGATATTCAAATTAATTTACCAATCATTAATACCACTGATCAGTCCTACCAAACGTGGATGTTTTTTCCACTAAGAAACAAACACTGTTATGTTATTTTGATTGATACTGTGAAGCTGCTTTGATACAATCTATATTGTGAAAAGCACTATATAAATATACTTGACTTGACTTAATTAACGAGCGCTAAAAGAGTAGGTACTTTATAGCCAAATCTCGTTGAGTATGAATGCAATCCGGACATCATCCGCCATGTTGACGTTATCATGTGACCTACGACGCGTTATCACACTTAAAAGATATGAACGACACATTTAATTCATCTATCTGTAAATATCTTGATATTGATGAAACTTGATATTTTTGTGGTATTGTTGAAGAAACAGCTGCCCATTTATTTTGTGAATACATTTGGGTTGATTTAAGTTGTTATATTTTAAACCCTAATGTGACCCACAGTTTTATCCTTATAATGATATAATTTTTTATTAAGAAACCCCAAAATCGTCATCTCTTGAATATGTTGTTAATTTCTTTATTTTATACCCAAAAAGTTTCTCCTTTTAAGTCTTCTTCTTTTTCTTGATGAATTTACCGCTCGTTTCATCCCTCAGACTTATAACAAAAAACTTGTTTTTTTATGTTATGAAGAACTATTTAAAGATTGCCTTGTTATTGTTCTTTTTTCCTGTGTATAAATATCATATTATGATGTACACAAACCAATGATCTTTATGTTTTCTGTTTTGTCATTATGATTGTTCATTGTTAGATACATTTATGGTATCTTTCCATGATCTTGTATGTAATAAGTTTAAATTATATGAGCAACAGGTGCACTAACTCTTCATAACATCAGTAACTCGATAGCACAACCTAGAACAGTTTTCCTCTGCGTTTGTAATGTCTGCACAAAGGAGACGGGCAGCTGCTCGAAGATCTCTCCTTTGGAGAAAACTGTTGATTTTAAACTTGAAAAATGTAAGTATCGCTCCTTAAAAATAAATATTACCTCAGAATGAATTGCATTGTTAGCCCACCCCAAAACTTAAACAAAATAATAATATTAAATGCTGACCAATACATCTAAATGTAATTTGTTTTGTCATATGACAGTTGTGCATGGATACACACTAGATAAATGCAGTGAAACACCTCAATTGTCAGTCACGCAATGAATTAATGCATACATTAATTAAATAATTATATTTTATATACTGACAACAATAAGAAACATAAATAAATGAGTAAAAGAACAAATAAAAGTAACCATCATAATAAACAAATGCATATACAAGTCAACAACACATGAAACAAAGCTTTATTCAAACTCCAAGCATGTATTTAGCAACGAGCACACTCAGGCCCTTAAGAGAGCAGCCAGAAAAATGGAGCGCAACTGGAAGAAAACAAAACTAGAGGTATTTCGGATTTCATGGAAAGAGAGCTCGATTGCTTACAGAGAGTCTTTAAAAGCTGCTAGATCTGCTTATTTTTCAACCCTATTAGAAGAAAATAAACATAATCCTAGGTATTTATTTGAAACAGTGGCTAAACTAACGAAAAAGAAAGCTTCAAGCACAGAAGTTTCAGGCCAACACAGTAATGACTTTATGAACTTCTTCACTTATAAGATTGATAATATCAGGGACAAAATTATAACTATGCAACCGTCTACTACAGTATCGCATCAGGGAGTGCATTGTAGTCTCCCTGAGGAAAAATTTTATTCATTTGTTGCTATAGGAAAGGAAGAATTCTGCAAACTCGTTAATTCATCTAAATCGACAACTTGTATTTTAGACCCTATACCGACTAAGCTATTGAAAGAGATGCTTCCAGAGATCATAGATCCTCTTCTAAATATCATTAATTCGTCTTGGTCTCTAGGATACGTACCAAAAACCTTTAAGCTGGCTATGATAAAACCGCTTGTTAAAAAAACGCAACTTGATCCTTCAGAATTAGTCAATTACAGGCCGATCTCAAATCTGCCTTTTCTGTCAAAGATATTAGAAAAAGCAGTATCCTCACAACTGTGTTCCTTTCTTGAAAGAAATGATATCTGCGAGGATTTTCAGTCAGGATTTAGACCGCACCATAGTACTGAGACAGCTCTCATTAGAGTTACAAATGATTTACTTTTATCATCCGATCGTGGTTTTATCTCTCTATTAGTGTTACTTGATCATAGTGCTGCATTTGACACAATTGACCACAACATTCTTTTAAATAGACTAGAAAACTATGTTGGCATTAGTGGAATTGCACTAGCATGGTTTAAATCATACTTATCTGACCGTTATCAGTTTGTAGCAGTAAATGAAGAGATGTCTTATCGATCACAAGTTCAGTATGGCGTACCACAAGGCTCAGTACTAGGACCGCTGCTGTTCACTCTGTACATGCTACCATTAGGACATATCATTAGGAAACATGGAATTAGCTTTCACTGTTATGCGATGATACTCAGCTGTATATTTCTTCAAAACCTAACGAAACTTACCAATTCACAAAATTAACGGAATGCATAGCTAATTTAAAAAATTGGATGACTAGTAATTTCCTACTACTAAACTCTGAAAAAACAGAGATTCTAATTATTGGATAGAAAACTTCCACACGTAATAACCTAGAATACTATCTAACACTTGATGGCTGCTCTATTAAGTCTTGGTCGTCGGTTAGGAACCTGGGTGTGATCTTTGATAGCAATCTTTCATTTGAAAGTCACGTGTCTAGTATCTGTAAAACCGCATTTTTCCATCTTAAAAATATATCTAAATTACAACATATGCTCTCATTAACAAATGCGGAACAATTAGTTCATGCTTTCATGACATCAAGACTAGATTATTGTAATGCTCTACTGGGTGGTTGCCCTGCACGCTTAATAAATAAACTACAGCTGGTCCAAAAGGCTGCAGCTCGAGTTCTTACTAGAACCAGGAAATATGACCATAGTAGCCCGGTTCTGTCAACACTGCATTGGCTGCCTATTGAACATTGTATACATTTTAAAATATTGTTGATTACTTACAAAGCACTAAATGGTTTAGCTCCGCAGTACTTGAGCGAGCTCTTAACGCATTATAGTCCTTCACGTCTATTGCGATCTCAAAATTCGGGCCAGTTGATAATACCTAGAATATCAAAATCGACTGCTGGCGGTAGATCCTTTTCCTATTTAGCACCAAAACTTTGGAACAGTCTTCCTACCATTGTCCGGGAAGCAGACACACTCTGTCAGTTCAAAGCTAGACTAAAAACACATTTCTTTGACCTAGCATACACATAATATATAATAGAGTTCTATAATTCAATGTTAGGCTGCATAGATTAGGTCAGCCGGAACTGGGAACACTTCCCCTAAATCCTGATGTACTCGTTACATCATCATAAGAAGAATGGCATCTATACTAATTTTAGTGTCTTTGTTTATCCCGAGGTTTTCCCGCAGCCTACCGGATCCAGGCCGTATCCAGATCTGACAAGGAGCTTTGCCTGGACCCGATGACAACGCAGTGCTGAAGTGCCAACTAGCCTCTCCCTATGGAGGATCCCTTTCCCACTCTACAGATAAAACGTTGTGATTCCGGTTCGCGTACCCACCCCGAAGTGATAAAATAAAACAAAATTCTGTATCAAATTACAGTTACTGTAAATCCGGCCTCTAGTTCATAAACGCCAGAGGAGAACTGGCCCCCGACTGAGCCTGGGTTCTCCCAAGGTTTTTTTTTCTCTCCATTAGGTCACCTGATGGAGTTTTAGGACACCAGTAGGTCACTTGATGGAGTTTTTCGGTTCCTTGCCACTGTTGCCTTTGGCTTGCTCAGTTGGGGATATTCAAATTAATTAACCAAGCATTAATACCATTGATCAGCCCTACCAAACGTGGATGTTTTTTCCACTAAGAAACAAACATTGTTATGTTATTTGATTGATACTGTGAAGCTGCTTTGATGCAATTTATATTGTGAAAAGCGCTATATAAATACACTTGACTTGACTTGACTATTTACAGGCGCTGAACCCCACATATCCTACTGCCATCTCAACACAGCGGTTCCTATTCTGCGGCTTTATTCTTATCCAGAGGTGAGCCGTGCCTTCTTGCCGGAGCTTGTTGCTGTGCTTCACAATCTGAGGCAATAAGGGCAGATGGAGTGATGGAGGATCTCATCCATTGCACCGTTTCCAGGATTCAGCCCTGGGCTCCTCTCCTCAGTGCTCACACCAGTCTGCAGACATTTCAGATCCTACAAAAATGCACAAACATTCTACAAAAGCAGTCATTTTAACAGCACAATGTCATTTGATTTATGTATTAAAAGTAACAAAAATTACCTTACTTTATATTTGAGTAACATCCATAAAACCTTTTTTTCCAAACAAATGCTACCATCATCTTTCCTCGCAGGTCCTGCTCCACCACAAAAGCTCTGCAGCAAATGCACAGAAATCAAGAATCAGTAAAGTGTTGTAATTTCTCCGTTTGAAACTTCAATAATTAAAATAAACTACAACTTAAGATTTAAGATTTTGTCATCCATTTCTGTAGTATACTCACTCAAAGCCTTTGATGACAGCATTCAGCATCATCAGCCTCTCTCCACCGGATACACACACACGTGTTCTGTCCCTGTAACATCCAGACAAGTTTCACGTGACCTCTGTGATTAATCTGCTCAATACTAGCCTACATGCTGAGGCTGTAGCTGATGTGTTAACTCACTTTTTATTCAACTTAAATGTTCCTCAATTTATTAACAGTAATAAGGGACAAATAAAATATATAACATGTTTAATTACTATATAGATGTGTTTATTTAGAGCACATTTGTCTTTTTCATGTTGTGAAGTACTCATCTGTAATACTCATACAATATTTTCCTTTCAGATGTAAATAAACATTTTAAATAAGCGTGTTTAAGATGTATATGGTTATGTAAATCCACTTTAGAGACGTAACGTTACGTGTGCTTACTGGAGCTCCCCTGTTAGCTAGGTATAGCCTACATAATAAAACATGTTTTTACAGCAAAATCACAACTATACTATACTGTCTAACTTATTTACACCTTCAACAGTTAAAACGTTTACTCTATAGTAGTTAGACTATATACGACTATAATCGTATACACATACGATTTAAACACAAGGAACCGTGTTTACTCATATTTGAAAACCCCCGAGTCGCTGATCTCCATGATATTTGATAATGACGTTTGCTCTCGCGTGGCCTCCTGGGATAGAAGAGTATCCATCGGTTGAGCAGTCAAAAATCTGGGCTGAAGCAGTAAGCCATCCGGGAACTTCTCGCCTAATCTTTTATGAATACTGACGCTTCGAACGTACTTCTTCTTTCACGTACTGTTTTCTCCTATAGTAGGAAAGTAGGCATATTCAAACACACTATTAGTATACGTACGTCTGAATCTCGCGAGAATTAGTACGTCACCCAGGTAATTCTCGCCTACTCTTTTATGATTCGTACATAATTTTCGCTAGCCTACTCTTTTTCCCCTACTATATAGTAGGAAAGTATGCGATTCTGAAGGCAGCCAATAACTTTTTTAGCTCTATTCTAGAGCTGCAGTAAAGCCAAAACAATCTCTGTTACTTTAATTTTCTATTATCACTGTAAAGCTGTTTGAAACAATCTATATTGTTAAAAGCGCTATAAATGAAGGTGACTTGCCTTGACTTGATTTGATTTACAATTGTTCTCAATTATCCAGATTTAAGTGTTTTCATAAAATAGTAATTTAGAAACAATTCCATGATTTGAGTTTTTGTTTTTAATTTCTATCGTTGGTGTCATATGTGTAAATAGGGCCCTAGTCCTTGCAAAGTCAGCAAAAAGTTAAATTCAATTACTGTGTATCACAGGTCTCTCTAATTAGCATTTGCTCCAGCGCCTCGTTCCACTTCCGCAACTTTTGGCCCAGCCTGCTTCATACCACAGTAAAATTAATTAAATTGTAATACATTAGCTAATCCATGAACATGATTTCTGCCCGAGTCTGTTGGATTGCTTTCCATCGGCTGTGGAGGTGAAGACAACAACTCCCATGATTCCATGCTCTTTCACGGTGTCATCAAGCTACACCTTTGTTAGGGCTATTGCTTTAAATAAGCAACCTCAAACGGCAAAGCTTACATACTGTGCTTTTAATCACTTTAAAAAAATAAGAATGGGATCAAATAATTTTTTTATTTCGTACTGCCTTGAATAATCCATTTCACAGATGTTTCAGATTTGTTGCCCACTGATCTTCTGAAAAATAATACATTACTTATAATAACTATATTGAAATGATGATGCACTTACTTGAGATATAATTGATCACAGACGGATTAAATGAAATATTTCTTTTCAAACTCTTTCTTGCAACAGAAGATCATGCAGACTACAAATAAGTGTTGTGTTCACCTACTATACTGTAACTGTTATTTATTTTACTTTATTAAAGTTATTTAATCTTTTATCTTCTCAAAGTGTATGTTTTTTTGCTTCCAATATAATTCCCAATTGCATGTTTCAAATTAATAATGTTTGTGTGTACTTAGCATGACAATTAATTGATTAAAAATGTATTATAGTATTATTATATACAATACCACATTACTATTATTGTGTAAAATTAAGATTAAATTACTTTTACAGAACATAGTATGTTGCTACAATCCTTAATTTGTATTAATTTTATATTTCAAGCATGTTTTTCGTGCACTTATTTTAATAAACATCATACAACAGTTAAATAGGTTATACTTAGTCAAGACATTGCAATAACTTTTGCGTTCAATTTCTCATGACACCGGCTACAATGTTCTTCAGCAAGACGCATTACTTTTTGTTTATTAAGCGCCAACAGTTACATAGTGTACCTTAAATTCACTCAGTTTATCAGACTGTAAGGAGAGTTTTTAACGTAAATATTCATATCCCTTAACTAACTCTCACATTTTGCATTATAATAATACTTGCCATGTTGCCATCTAACTTTAAAATTAAGTCAAAGTTTATATTAAAGTCAACATCAGTAACACGATACAGTTGGAGGAGTCCAGATATGCAATTGCAAACTCTTTAGCAGATATTTAAAGTTTCAATCATTGTCCAAAATCAAACATTTTTGGGAAGATAAATAGAGTTTGTATAATCTCAACCAAGATACAGATCTTATATTGGTTGTCTTATATCTATCTATGAAGGTTAGACAGTTATAGGATTGGTATCCGCCAGTAGAGGGCGCTCGTGCAAGCAATGATTCGTATGACAGTGTAGTAGAAGAAGAGAAGTGATCGAGGAAAGGGAACATAAATATGTGAAGTGGAACACAGCTCTTCATCCTGCTCTATAATCTGCTGTTTTTCAGACTGTGAGTAGGCGACATTTTTTTTTTATCATTTATTAGTGGAAATCTAACTTTAAACGACTAAACGAGGCAGTTAATTTAGTGAATCACTAAGAAATGAATCGAAAGGAACCGACTGATGTTGTACATTACGCTCGTTAAACGTAAACTCGTTACTGACTGTTTTTCACGTTAAATTTGTGAAGATTATGAATTTTGTCTTCATTTTATTTAATTAACAAATTAAACGTGGTAAACGTTTTTAATGCATGTAAATCATATCTAATGTAAGCAAGGCCCAAGGGTGTAACTTTGATTTGAGAAGTGGGGGGTGGGAATGTTTTCGATTTGTATCCTATTTCGTGCTTTTACATACATTTTGGGACTATGGTGATACAAAATCCAGGAAATAATTTGATTATAATGAAGAATAGTAGGCTACTAAACTATGTTTATTAAAAATATGTTTTACTGTCTTTATTGTTTAATAGGGGCCGATTCCCAAGACTTTTGAGAGAATCATTTTATAAAGTCAAAAATGTAAGCCATTCATGTTTTGTGTGCAAATAAAATTTAAATAATGCGAGACTCAATTTCCACTGTCATGTAGAAACAGCATAAAGACAGTATATTTTAAATAATTGTAAATGCCATCTTTTTATGAATGAAGGCCAGTATCATAATTAATATAGCTACTGATGTCTCAATGAAAATGATTTCCCCCCAAAATTTTAAACATTTATAAAGCCCCGTTCACACTACAAGCGACGCGATACCATTAATTTCAATTGGGAGCAGGCGATTTCCGGCGACCAGATGGGGCGTGTCTGGCGACACACAAAGTTGAGATCTGTCAGAGCCCGTCTAACGGAGAGCCTTGGCACTTCCTATTAGCCCCATTGTGTATCATCTTGGTTGCAGTTCCATTAGAATTCCACTGGAGGTGATCGCAGGCGAGTGCAGAATGAATGGGAGTCTATGGAGCTAGACGGCTAAATGTATCTCTTTCTCCCGCTTGTTGTTGAATAAACATAGATTTTATTGTTGATTCCGCAAGTTCAATATAGATTATAGTACAAAAGTCGAATGAACGAGTACTTATGTCCTTTCGATTTCGTACAGGTTCGGCCGTTGTTGGGCGGAACACGCTAGCATTCTGCTATTATGTGACGTCATCACATTTTTGAATGGATTTTTAGAATAGATAAGTTAAATTAAAAATTTTCAGCTGAGTGTTTTATCTTAGCCCTCCCTTTTGAATGCAACTTTCAAATGACTTCACAAAAAATTACATCCTGAGAAAAGTGGATTTCTGGGGGTGAAACCATAGACATCATATAGGTAGACGCCTTATCGACCGCCACTGCCTATTGGCACGGAAGAGAATTGGAGCCGCTATCTTAAACCGGTCATCCGCTCCGCTCAGTATAATCAGAATGGCAGGTGAAATGAGCTGTCAGCGCATTAAATTAATCATATCTCACTGAATACTGACCTGATTTTCACGCGTTTTTTTAAGTTTAAGTTTACAATGGTAGATGGAGTAAGTTAATGTAATTTACATTAACTTACTCCATCTACCCTTGTAAACTTAATCCGAATAGGGCTTTAGTCTCGACATTTTCCCCTCCCACATCCACATACAATAAAAAAGGTATAGGCTTAATGTTGTCCGAATTTAATTTTTCTGATAACCTAGAAGCTCTTGTAATTATTACTTTAACAGTTACCCCACCTCTCTCCATGCCGGGTGAACACCGGCTGATGCAGTAAACAGCATTTCACAACGGTTTCAGGACAGTAATAGCAAATATCAGCTTGCTCCTTCTCGATTATCTGGTAATATTCTATTCACAAAATACAACCAATAGTACGGTAATGTTAAGACTTACTTGTGAAAAGCCCTATTTTCGATGGTCCGGCGATTAGAACAGGAAAATGCTCCACAGTGCTCTGGCATCTTATCTGCTGCCACGCAACGAAACTAGGAATACGACCGGTTCAAGATGGCGGACGGATTTCTCGTTTTCCAGCGGCCAATAGGGCATCTAGTCTCTATGTGATATCTATGGGTGAAACCCCATAGACTTCCATTCATTCTGCACCCGCCTGCGAGCGCCCCCGCATGGACAGAGACGTGTTACTGCAGCCAGTCCAGAAACCGGAAGTAACCAGACAGTGCCAATTCTCTTTCTATTAGACATTCTCTGGATCTGTTTAACTTTATGCAAATGAAGAGCGACTTTTGCGAGCGACATCCAATAGGAGTGAAGTCAGTGGAGCGCATGTGATCCGTCACTCTTAAGTGCTGAGTCTGACGAGGCAAGTTGAACGAGAAGCTCATTTTAGAAGTCAGAAATTGTCCTATAATTTATGATATCTTCATGTACATACAGTGGTATTCACCGTACTTACTCTGTGCCTGAATGGTTTCGGGAACCCAGATAGACCGGTATTTGCCCGTTTGCTGCAGTTACATAGCCGCGATGGCAAAGAGCACTCGCTGTTTCTCGTTCATCTTTAATATTATGCATTTTATGTACTGATTCCATTTATATTTAGACTTTTCCCTCCAAAATGTTAGTTTGTAGCGGCAAGAAAACGTATTTGTTGTCTACAAAAGAGTAACATCCGTGAATGTCATTCACAAACATTACAAGGCAACCAGTAGTGGGAACGCCCTCTAGCGAACTAAGCGCCAGCCACTGGCAACCTGCAGCGACAAAGTCACTTGTAGTGTGAACGCAGCTTAAGGCTTCAAAAAATACAACAACTTTTAATTTAAATGAACTTAAAACTCCACACTGCATAAATTATAAATTAATTATAGATTATCCTTATTAAAGCTACAAGCTTTCTTTAGTCAAGCAGTCAGTAATATTCTCTGTTCGTTTTGTTCTTTGGCTAACTTTACTGACAGAAAGAATAAGTGGCTGCTGTCACTTTAAGATCCGCCACTGCTGATAGGATCTCATGCATATCATTCTCTCACTACTCTTTACTTTAATTTAAGATTTTATTTAATTAATTTAAGAGTGTTCTTGTGGGGATACTCGACAAAACAGAAATTTTGGCATTAAAGTATGAAGGACTAAAAATGACAAAAGGAAAAATAAATAAATAAATAAAAGTAGAAATAAATAAATGCAGAAATATAGTGAAAATAAATACATTTTGGTAATATAAATGGCTATTTCTGCATTTTTACATGTATTTATTTATTTTATTTATGCGTTTATATATGTATTTATTTATGTATTATACATTTATGCATATATTTTATCCACATTTTCAACTTCAACATCCATATCAGCACTGATCTGAACTAAATCCTCCATTACTCTGCACAAACGAAACTGGAGATAGTCATTGGACGCATTGTTCTCACAATCCTGTGCTAATGATTTTAAACCATTAGCAATTGCTTGATCAAAAGTCTCCATCCAGGCTACATAAAACTGAAAAAAGCTTCTATTAACTCAGCATTACAGAGTAGGCTTTCTTGTACCAGTGAAATCAAGGCAGTAGTAGTAGATTTGATCACATCGCTCTAACCAATCCTGCTTTAGACTGATGTTGGCACCCCCCCCCCCCCCCCCCACACACACACACACACACTCAATTTGCCTACAGGCGCAGGGAAAAATAAATGTGGAAATACAGAAATAAATAAATGTAGAAATGTGGAAATACATAAGTAAAAAATGTATAAAATAAATAAATAAATAAATGTATAAATAAATGTATGAATACATAAATAAATACATATATAGGGGTGGTGATGGCGCAGTGGATAAGACACATGCCTTTGGTGTGAGAGACCCGGGTTAGAATCCACTGTGAGACACCAATGTGTCCCTGAGCAAGACACTTAACCCCTAGTTGCTCCAGAGGCGTGCGACCTCTGACATATATAGCAATTGTAAGTCGCTTTGGATAAAAAGCGTCAGCTAAATTAATACATGTAAATGTATATAAATGCATAAATAAATAAATACATGTAAAAATACAGAAATAGCCATTTATATGACCAAAATGTGTTTTTCACTTTATTTCTGCATTTATTTATTTCTACTTTTATTTATTTATTTTTCCTTTTGTCATTTTTAGTCCTTCATATTAAAGGGTTAGTTCACCCAAAAATGAAAATTCTGTCAGTAATTACTCACCCTCATGTTGTTCCAACCCCGTAAGACTTTTGTTCATCTTCGGAACACAAATTAAGATATTTTTGATTAAATCTGAGAGCTGGATCACTCCTCCATAGGCTTCTTAAGGGATCGAAACTGGCCGGCCCAAAAGTTATGAAAGACATCGTTAAATAGTCCGAGTGACTACATTGGCTCAATCTTAAGTTTATCAAGCGACGAGAATACTTTTTGTGCGCAAAAAACAAACAAAAATAACGACTTAATTCAACTACTCATTTCCTTCCCTGTGGGCCTTGAGATTTCATATAGTGGAACTCCGCAAAGCTTCTGTGTTGTACGTCACATCATGTGCATGATGCATGTGACGTGCAACACAGAAGCTTTGCGCAGTTCCACGACGTGAAATCTCAAGGCCCACAGGGAAGGAAATGAGTGGTTGAAAAAAGTCGTTATTTTTGTTTGTGATTTTATATTTTTGAGAGAACAGGCCTGTATTTTAGTTGTGTTTTGTTTTTGTATCTGTATTTTACTTTAGCCAGCAGTCGTCCGCGAGGGGCTGCTGGCAGTTATATTTATTTTCGGTAGCCAGCAGTCGTCCGCGAGGTTTTGGTTTGTTTGTTTTATTTTAATAAAGTATATTTTGATTGTTCGCCGGTTCCCGCCTCCTTCCCTGAACATTGCTATAGAGATGTACTACATTGTGGTCCGAATTTGACAACGGGGGTTTAGCCCTGCTCACATAAGCGTTCTTCACATTACAGTAACACTTATCAAGGATTCTATTCTCTCTTGTACCACATTCAACGTACTGTGAGATTCCCGGGAGTGACAATTCCATTTGCAGTGATTAAAATCCCCTAAAATCACAACCGCAGCCTCCGGAGTGCGCAGTATCTGTTGATGTACACAGTCAGTAATGTGTGCTGCAGCGTTTGCGGCGTTCCCACTTGGAGGGACATACACACTGCAGAGGATGATGTTGCCGAACTCTCTGGGCAGATACAGAGGTCTTAGGCTCAAGCACATTAATTCGACGTCAGAATTACAAATACTTTTCCGCAATGTATGTTGCCTGCACCATTTATCATTAATAAAAACGCAAATACCTCCGCCTCTATCTTTACCTGACGTCTCACTCTTATCGGAGCGAATGAAAGAGAAACCCTCCACCTCACACAGTGAGTCAGGAACATCGGGACGCAGCCATGTCTCCGTGAACACCATTATAGATGACTCGCAGTATTCATAGCAGGCTGAAGCGTTAATCCGTAACTCGTCCATTTGCCTTTTCAAAGATCTCACATTGCTGAGATACCTCCTCTCTTTCCTCTTCTCCGAGTTCGTCTCCTCGGGTCCGAGGACCGTATATCCTCGATGAGGTCGGGCGGTGGGTGGTCTCCATCAGCGCGGAGGGCCAGCAGCTCAACTCTGGTGTATG
Source organism: Meda fulgida (assembly GCA_030578275.1). NCBI lineage: Eukaryota > Metazoa > Chordata > Actinopteri > Cypriniformes > Leuciscidae > Meda > Meda fulgida. The sequence continues at coordinate 23,849,962 of CM060636.1, forward strand.
ACAGCGCCAGACTGTTTCCTTTGGTTTGGCATGGCCGGAGGAGTTCCGCAATAAAAAGTACCAGTAAAAGTTTTTCCAAGGTCGTCATTGTGTCGACTATACGTATACACACTTCCACGGAGGTTTTTAACACAAAACCAATGTTAACCCTCTGGGGACCAAAAACGCGCCGGCGCATAAGAAATATGAGAAAATAAACTGTTAAATGTGTACTTTTTTATGTGCCCACATACAATCGAAATAAAATATTGTGCTTTTGTAAAATAAAGAAAATAAACGGGGTGTGCGTTCTGCCTCTTCGTCTCTGTGAACTTTTTTTCTGGAGCACGTCTCTAAACTTAAACAAAACTCAGCGAATACTGTTCACCCAGCCATGAGCAATATATCTTTTAATTCATTTAAGTTTGTACTTTTAAATGATCTGATTCAAAACTAAAATAAATATTCTCCGTTTATGTAATCTTTATAAAAAGAGAGAGGTGTCAGCCGTTCTCATTAACGTTCTCGCATCTCATTATTCCGCTAATGTGACACGCCCACGGAGAGCGCGCTATTCAAACGCAAATTATCTAAAGCAACACATTGAGAGTGTAAACGCCCACATATACTCTGTGAACACACTATATTTAGTCAGATTATTGTACTGTCGTCTTGCGCGGCTGTGAGGAATAATCCTGGGACATTTACTTACCTCAGAACAAGTGCTGTTTTATTTTCACTTCGAGGAGGAGCAACAGATCCAGCTGAGAAGTGTGTAAGTGTTTTATTCTTGTGCTTTGTTCTAATCGCGATATAGAATAACGTTAGTGTCTGTAAACACAAAAATAGCATACTATTTAAATTTGAATCATGTTTCTGTGTGTCTGTGTGTGTGAAAGAATGAATGAACGAATGAACGCACAGATGCGCACTGTTACAGACGAAATAAAAGATGTATTGGCCTACTAAGACATTTATGGAAAAAGACAATTTTCTTTTCAAGATGTTTCCAACTCTAACTTTGAACCAATTCTGTAGAATGGCCCATATAACCTATTTGAACAGGATTTGTTTCCAGGTATGACTAAAAATGTGCTTTTGACTTTCATTTATATTTAGATTTTATATATATATATAGAGGTCCTTCTCAAAAAATTAGCATATTGTGATAGTTCATTATTTTCCAATATGTAATTATAAAAATTAAACTTTCATATGTTTTAGATTCATTGCACACCAACTGAAATATTTCAGGTCTTTTATTGTTTTAATACTGATGATTTTGGCATACAGCTCATGAAAACCCAAAATTCCTGTCTCAAAAAATTAGCATATCATGAAAAGGTTCTCTAAACGAGCTATTAACCTAATCATCTGAATCAACTAATTAACTCTAAACACCTGCAAAAGATTCCTGGGGCTTTTAAAAACTCCCAGCCTGTTTCATTACTCAAAACCGCAATCATGGGTAAGACTGCCGACCTGACTGCTGTCCAGAAGGCCATCATTGACACCCTTAAGCAAGAGGGTAAGACACAGAAAGAAATTTCTGAACAAATAGGCTGTTCCCAGAGTGCTGTATCAAGGCACCTCAGTGGGAAGTCTGTGGGAAGGAAAAAGTGTGGCAAAAAACGCTGCACAACGAGAAGAGGTGACCGGACCCTGAGGAAGATTGTGGACAAGGACCGATTCCAGACCTTGGGGGACCTGCGGAAGCAGTGGACTGAGTCTGGAGTAGAAACATCCAGAGCCACTGTGCACAGGCGTGTGCAGGAAATGGGCTACAGGTGCCGCATTCCCCAGGTCAAGCTACTTTTGAACCAGAAACAGCGGCAGAAGCGCCTGACCTGGGCTACAGAGAAGCAGCACTGGACTGTTGCTCAGTGGTTGCATGTCATTTCGGAAATCAAGGTGCCAGAGTCTGGAGGAAGACTGGGGAGAAGGAAATGCCAAAATGCCTGAAGTCCAGTGTCAAGTACCCACAGTCAGTGATGGTCTGGGGTGCTCAGCTGCTGGTGTTGGTCCACTGTGTTTTATCAAGGGCAGGGTCAATGCAGCTAGCTATCAGGAGATTTTGGAGCACTTCATGCTTCCATCTGCTGAAAAGCTTTATGGAGATGAAGATTTCATTTTTCAGCACGACCTGGCACCTGCTCACAGTGCCAAAACCACTGGTAAATGGTTTACTGACCATGGTATTACTGTGCTCAATTGGCCTGACAACTCTCCTGACCTGAACCCCATAGAGAATCTGTGGGATATTGTGAAGAGAAAGTTGAGAGATGCAAGACCCACCACTCTGGATGAGCTTAAGGCCGCTATCGAAGCATCCTGGGCCTCTATAACACCTCAGCACTGCCACAGGCTGATTGCCTCCATGCCACGCCACATTGAAGCAGTCATTTCTGCAAAAGGATTCCCGACCAAGTATTGAGTGCATAACTAAACATAATTATTTGAAGGTTGACTTTTTTTTTTTTAATTAAAAACACTTCTTTTATTGGTGGGATGAAATATGCTAATTTTTTGAGATAGGAATTTTGGGTTTTCATGAGCTGTATGCCAAAATCATCAGTATTAAAACAATAAAAGACCTGAAATATTTCAGTGTGTGTGCAATGAATCTAAAATATATGAAAGTTGAATTTGTATCATTACATTATGGAAAATAATGAACTTTATCACAATATGCTAATTTTTGAGAAGGACCTGTATATATGTGTTTGTGTGTATGTATGTATGTATGTATGTCTTGTTCTTGCATTCTTTGGGGTCCTTGCATTCTTTCTCACACCGGAATGAAAGGCTCATTACTATGCAGTCATTACTATGCAGGTTATTCACAAGGGGGTTGGGCCGTTGACGCCCATTCGCATTTTACCTTGGCATCGAAAAAAATGTTTTTCACAATTTTAATCAATCTATTGTGTTATGTGAATGATTAGGCAGGATAATTTTCAGATCATTTTGAAGCAAAAACTCTAGGCGACAACTTCCATTAGTCAAAAGTCTATACGTCTACACATATTTAGTATTTGTTTTGTGGCCTTATTTCAGAAACTTAAATTTTAGTTTTTTCAATAACCACGTATAAACAATATTCTCTCAAAAATACAAACATGTACATGCATGTTGCTCACATATTATGGTAGCCCCGTTTGTGCTATTTAGAGTGAATTTACACCTTTGTCATTAACGTGTTTATAAATAACTGAAAAAAGCACAAATGTCAGTGCATGTCAAAACATCCCAAGGGCCCCAAAAACACCTTGGTCCCCAGAGGGTTAACAAAACAAACAAAGCTACGGCGTGAAACTAGAGTCGGGGTCGCAGCAGTACCGCGCCACCTACGTGTGACGAACAACACAGAAGCTTTGCGCATTTCCACTATGTGAAATCTCAATGCCCACAGGGAAGGAAATGAGTAGTTGAATAAAGTCGTTATTTTTGTTTGTTTTTTGCGCACAAAAAGTATTCTCGTCGCTTGATAAACTTAAGATTGAGCCAATGTAGTCACTCGGACTATTTTAACAATGTCTTTCATAACTTTTGGGCCGGCCAGTTTCGATCCCTTAAGAAGCCTATGGAGGAGTGATCCAGCTCTCAGATTTAATCAAAAATATCTTAATTTGTGTTCCGAAGATGAACGAAAGTCTTACGGGGTTGGAACAACATGAGGGTGAGTAATTACTGGCAGAATTTTCATTTTTGGGTGAACTAACCCGATAATGTGTGTGTTATTGTTCGTTTAAGCACGAAAGAGAACTCGATACTGGCGCGCGTCTTTCTCTGCGTCGTGCATGCGTGTGTAAGGAGGACATTCACTGACAGCGCGTTCTCTTTTGTTGTGCATGAATGGTTAGAAAGCATTTGCGTGAATAAGAGTGTGATCATATAACGCTAGCTAAAGGATGACAGAAAAAATGGATGCTGCGTTAATTGCGTTACTTTTTTTGCGTTAAACTGGACAAAAATGAATCTCATGCGTTAACTTGGACAGCACTACTTGTCATAGATTGCTGACAGAAAGTGCTGTGGTTTAAAGTGGACTTGTTTTCATGGTAGGCCTACACAGAATGTTTTTTTTTTTAGTAGGCTACACAGAATGTTGTACATTAAATATTTAGCTAACAGTCTGAAGTTACCTAGCAGCAGTGTATGTTAACATTAGCTCAGTCAACGTAAGGCTAACATCAACAGATGTACACAGAAAATTATGATTATCCTGACCTGAGCTAATTTACTGAATCAACCAACTCAAATCTCCTTTCATTTCATCCATATGATGACATTAAAGTCACATGTTGTTGTTTTGCATGTCCCCCCTGACCCCAAAGGGAATTGCGCCTGTGAATGTAAAAGCAACATAAAAATCAGTTAGAGGAGATTAATTGTTTCTAAACAATGAGAGTTCTTCATGAGTTTAAATGCTGGGAATTATTCCCATCTTCCCACAGGAAGCAAGCAAGCAGGAGAAACTACTGACATACTATTGAAAAGATGGAGTTTGAGGAAGAACCCTGCAGAATAAAAGATGAAGATACAGAGGAACAAATAGGTTGGTGTTTTCCTTAATTTTCTTTAATGACTGATGGGGGGAATATTAAGGGTGTACTCACACTGAGCACAATTGTCCCTGATTATCCCTTTCTCACGATTGTACTGTTCGAGCTGTAATAGAACATTTTTGGGGCACGGTACGGAGCGATCACACTAGTCAAAAGAACCAGACTTCGGCAGGGGGGGAGGGGGGGTGTAGTGTGAGTACACCCTAAGATGAAAACTGACATATCCTCCTGAGTCAAGTCAAGTGTATTTATATAGCGCTTTTCACAATATAAATTGCATCAAAGCAGCTTCACAGTATCAATCAAATAACATAACAATGTTTGTTTCTTAGTGGAAAAAACATCCACGTTTGGTAGGGCTGATCAATGGTATTAATGCTTGGTTCATTAATTTGAATAGCCCAGGCATAGCCTTTTTTCTCTGTAGAAGACATTATAGTTTAGCAAATTTCTCTGAGACCATACCGTTTTTAAAGTTTGGATGCAGTAAAGAGCACATGCAGGACTTAACAGAGATATAACAGATGTTTGGAGGTTTCGCCATAACTCCCTCTCCTGGGATCTAATTTTTTGCACTCTTATGGAAATCTTAAATCTTATTTTGTAACTATCATTTAAATGTAACTAATTTTCAAATTGTTTGTCATAAATAACATCTCAGGAAAACATTATGGGGTTTCAAATCAAAATATGACTTTCAGAATTTGAATATAGGGGCGCCCGTGGCTCAGTGGTTCATGTAGGTTGTCTACAAACCGGAAGGTTGGTTCCCCGGTTCCACCTGACCAAGTGTCGAGGTGTCCATGAGCAAGACACCTAACCCCAGCTTGCTCCCGACGAGCTGGATGGCGCCTTGCATGGCTTACACCAACCGTCGGTGTATGAATGAGTGAATGAATGGGTGTATGTGAGGCAATATGTAAAGCGATTTGGTGGCCATGGGTCTGTTGAAAGGATGCCATTTTATTTTCTTAATAACTAAGTCCTAGTGTCCTCTACAGAACACATAGCATAAAATATGAACAATTTTTTGTTTCTTATGCTCAAAAAAAAAAGAGTTCTGGTTCTCAGGAGAATACAACAATACATTTAAAACTAGATACTAGTAGACTCAGTTGTAAACTGGAATTGTGCTAAATTTAGAATGAACTTTATTTCTTTGTTTATCATTTATCCTATTTTAATTGAATTTTGGGAATTTATTATGTTGATTTTAGACCTGATGGAAGTGAATGAAGACATACATCATGATTTCACAAATGAAGATGTAAAACTGACATGTAAAAATGAAGACAAACAACATCTGTTTCAAAAACCTCATCATTTCAAAAATGAAGATGGAAATACCGCCGTTTTAAAGACCGAAGAGGATTTCACACAAAAACAAGCTGGACAATCTGGAGTCAAAGGATCTTTCACCTGCTCAGAGTGTGGAAAGAGTTACAGACATAAAGGACACCTAAAGGATCATTTGAGAATTCACAATGGAGAAAAAACGTTCATATGCACTCAGTGTGGAAAGAGTTTCATACATAAAGGACACCTAAAGGATCACATGAGAATTCACACTGGAGAAAAACCGTTCACATGCACTCAGTGTGGAAAGAGTTTCACATCCAAAAGCTCTCTCACCACTCATCTGCGTCGTCACTCTGGAGTGAGGTCATTCAGCTGTGATCAGTGTGATAAAACATTTGTGGTGGCATCAAACTTAAGAGAACACCTTAAAGTTCATGCTGGTGTGAAGCCTCACTTTTGTTCTTCTTGTGGAAAGAGATTTACACATCTGCGCTCTTTAAAAGAGCATGAGCGTTTGCATACTGGTGTGAGCCCTCATATGTGCTTTGACTGTGGGAAGAGCTTTACTACATCAGGCAACTTAAAAACACACCAGATAATTCATACGGGAGAGAAACCGTACAAGTGCTCACACTGTGGAAAGAGTTTCTCTTACTCAACATCCTTAAAAAGGCACAAGAGAGTTCATACTGGAGAGAAGCCGCACCAGTGCTCTTCATGTGGGAAGAGTTTCACCCAGTTATCTAATCTACGGACTCATGAGAAAAAGTGTTGCCCGAAGTTGCCTAAAATAAGCAAAGTTCATGTTCAGATCCATCACTTTCAAACTAGTAGTTTGATATTCTGATAAATCAAAAGATGGAATTTCTTGCGACCCCCATCTGAGAGAAAAAAATTAATAAAATTACACAGAGGGTTGGTGAAGATTGTTGTAAATTGGGTGGAGGTCAAAATGCTAAAAACCTAATTATCTTCATACATGTTCTTCACAAAATTATTTTGTCAGTCTGGCTGTTGAAAAGGTTTCAACATACATTGTATTCACATTAAACTCGCAGTATTAAGTCATTCTTTTAAAATAAAAAAAATATGCTAGTTGTTTCGTGAATTTATATTCACTTTTAAAATATGGACCTATATAAACAAATAAACACCACTGAGACGATCAAGTTGGATATGATAACTGGACTTTATTTATGGAATTGCAGTGAGATATTTAAATTTTTACAGATGACAAATAGATATCAGTATCAAAAAGAATTAGCAACTGAAAAAACTAAATCTAATAAATAACAAGCATAGGCTATATTTTTTATAGCAAGGAGATTTTTAACACTACAGTGGAATTTTTTAAAAACTGGACATGAAATAATAAATGTAAATTATTTTATTTGGGTTGTTGATTTAATGCGTTAATTTCATTAGTATTGGAAAATAAACAACGTGTTAAATATGATTGTACCATGGTCTGTCTGAATATTTGATTCTGTTTAACTAACTGGAAGATGTGCAATAAAACTGTTTAATGCACCGTTAGGTCCAAGTCAGTTTAGTCTAGTCACTGTTCTTTGTTAATGCGCTGTTTTAATTTAAATGCACACACACACACACACACACACACACAGGTCACTTGCACACAGAGATCAGAGTTTGCTCTACAAACACACAGAAACATTCAGAAGCACAGAAAATTTGATCAACTCTGCCCAGTGACTTTATTCATTAAATAGCTTTGTTACTGATTTGCCACATATTTGTCAGTAACAAGGGGAAAACATTGCTGGTTTTGAAGTAATTAAACTCAGTCAAGTCAAGGCACATTTATTTATATAGCGCTTTTTCCAATACAGATTGTTTCAAAGCAGCTTTACAGAGATACATTTACATTTATTCATTTAGCAGACTCTTATCCAAAGCGACTTACAAATGAGAACAATAGAAGCAGTTAAACTAACAGTAAAGTTTTTTTTTGTTTGTTTGTTTTTTAATAGAAAGGAAGAGAAAAGTGTTAGTATTACTGGAACAAGTGCTGCCGAAAGAGATGCGTCTTCAACCGTTTCTTGAAAATGGCTATGGACTCCGCAGCTCTGGTTGAGTTGGGTAGGTCATTCTACCAGCGGGGAAGAGTCATGGTAAAGGTCTGAGAAAGAGATTTTGTGCCTCTTTGACATGGCACTACAAGACGACATTCGCTTGCAGAGCGCAAGTTTCTGGATGGCACATAAGTCTGAAGTAATGAGTTTAGGTAAAAAGGAGCAGAGCCAGTGGCTGAACTCCAAACTGAATGTCAGAATGGGAAAGAAAGGTGATTTAAGCAATTTTGAGCAAGGCATGGTTGTTGGTGCCAGACGGGCCGGTCTGAGTATTTCACAATCTGCTCAGTTACTGGGATTTTCACGCACAACCATTTCTAGGGTTTACAAAGAATGGTGTCAAAAGGGAAAAACATCTAGTATGCGGCAGTCCTGTGGGCGAAAATGCCTTTTTGATGCTAGAGGTCAGAGGAGAATGGGCCGACTGATTCAAGCTGATAGAAGAGCAACTTTGACTGAAATAACCACTCGTTGTGACCATGTCCATCCCTTTATGGCCACCATGTACCCATCCTCTGATGGCTACTTCCAGCAGGATAATGCACCATGTCACAAAGCTCGAATCATTTCAAATTGGTTTCTTGAACATGACAATGAGTTCACTGTACTAAAATGGCCCCACAGTCACCAGATCTCAACCCAATAGAGCATCGTGCCCTGGATGTGCATCCCACAAATCTCCATCAACTGCAAGATGCTATCCTATCAATATGGGCCAACATTTCTAAAGAATGCTTTCAGCACCTTGTTGAATCAGTGCCACGTAGAATTAAGGCAGTTCTGAAGGCAAAATGGGGTCAAACACAGTATTAGTATGGTGTTCCTAATAATCCTTTTGGTGAGTGTATATATAGCTGCTCTGCAGAAAACCGTGAAGTCATCGTCCAGCTCAGTTCAGTTTTCATATAATGGTGTCAATCATAGATTGTAAAAAAAGATGGACGACGCCCCTTCGCTCTTTTACATCGGAGAGAACTGAAGCCGCCAGTGTCCCGATATGGCGCTGACATCTTGGAACTTGAGTCTGCGCACTTGCGTTTTCGGGACCAGTCATGCGCAGTAGTGAGCAGGAAACAAGGCCGCGAAAACAAGGCCCCGCCCTCACTCTCGCAGAATCAATCGCAAGCACACGCCCCTGCACTTTTTTTTAAGTGGCCTCTGTCTGCTCCGTTCTGCGCCAAAATTCAATTTTGATGTCCGCTGACTGCAGTACCTCGTTAAAATAAGGTAAATACAACTACTAACCACATATTTAAAAAGTAACACATTAATATATCCTATACTGTAAAATACGAGTACTCATTTTACTACAATTAAACAACTATCACAAATTGGTGGACAGCTAAATCAACTTCATATTTAGCTCATGCAGTCTGTTTTAGCTAGGTTAGCATCCTATACTTTATTGTTAACATGCATTCAATATGTTAGCAACTAGTTATTAATGCAACACACCTCTGCTTTCTCATACAGAAGAAATAGCCTATATTTGAATGGATTGTTAGTCATTGTCTTATTTTTTCTTATATAATTTAATACATTTTCTTATTTTAGACAAAATGGGATCAAGAGACCAAACAACCTCCTTGCAGCAGGTATCATTCAAGAGGCCAAGAGTAAGTAAAAATTACGTGTAAATATCTAGAAATAAAATCTTGTATTGTGATTTCACCATGAAATTTTTAATTTGAGAATGCTATAAATCTAGATCTAAATCTAGATCTAAATACACTGAAATTTAAATAATTATATTTGATAAAATATGGAAAAATTAAATATATTTTAAGTTACATTTAATATTACACCTGATCCTTTTTTTCCCAAAGGGTAATGTTGTTTTCTTTTTGTTTTACAATCAACAGGACCCAAAATATACATTATTGGGGACAGCTACATTCGCCGTGGGGAAAAACATGCGAGGGAGACCATCGGGACCAACCTTGGTCTGAGTGCCCAGGTCCGCTGGTTTGGCTGGGGTGGCATGGTTTGGAGAAATCTCCTCTCCTTCTTTCGTCAGTGCCTTCGAGGAAGAGCTGTGCCAGATGTCCTGTTGGTCCACTGTGGCGGAAATGACCTTGGGACCACCAAAAGCATTAATCTTGTTGCAGGGATCAAACAGGACTTGCAAGACCTCCATCGGCAGTTCCCTCAGATGAAAATCATCTTCTCTGCCATCACCCAGAGATGCCGGTGGAGGTCTTCTCAGCCGAAGAAAATCGACAAAGCCCGGCGCTTTATTAACAGTGTGATGTCTACCTTTGTTTGTACTCTTGGAGAAAAGATTGTACATCATCCTCAGATAAAGCATAGAGATCCTGGACAATTTTTGCATGATGGAGTTCATTTCACCCCTCTGGGAAATGATTTGTTTTTAAAAAATATTGCCCGGTGTCTGAAAGACCAAATCCAGTAGGGTGATGCTGGATTTGGATTTCCCACCAAAAGTTTTGGCATCAAAAGTTGTCCAGAATATTTATACTTTATGTGATGATTAATGTACAAAGGGTAGCCATCACACTGTTATGTCACAGCTCTTCCTCTCCCTTCCTCTCTAAACCCCTTGCTTTACCCCAACCATTCCATCTGAACCTTGACTTTCCTGAACAGCCGTAATCCTGATCCTTGAATTGATCCTTCAATTTTTCCCCACGGTGAATGTAGCCATGAGTTGTATGTGGTTGCATATTTTTGTATAAATAAATACTCTATATATTAAAATTTTTAAGTCTCTTTATTTTTTATTCCAGAGTAAATGTATTGGCTCAACCGAAAGGCCTCCACCTTACATTACATGAGGTTTTATTGTCTTCTGTCTGTCATTGAAAGCATACATTATTTTAAAACTCCTGGGAGGAAGACAGAAGATGTTATTGTCTCAGATCAACTAGGATAAGGAAACATAGGAGAAGTTGACATTTTTATGATTATTTAATCATTATTGACCTGTCCATCTTGTCTATGTGTAACTTATTACTTTCTTACTACACCTATTGCAGGTTTAAATGACAATACATTGTGTGGCCTTTAAGAATCTGATTTATTTCAGTTTTTCATTTACAAACAGATCCTCCGATATTAAGGCAAAGAATCACATTAACGATATGGATGAGATCTGCACATTTTGGTGAGTCCTCCATGTTGTCACGGGCTGGTGAACTAGGTGTGAGGTAACTGATGCTACCTACTGGACAGGTTGCATGAATCTGAGAAGCATAAAGCAGAGTGGTTTTACTAAGAGAAAGTTTGCAGATCAGTCACAGGAAAAATGCAATAAGGATTAGTCCACCCAAAGATATTATCTAATAATTTACTCACTTTCATTAAGTATCCTTTCTCTGCAGCATCTCTAATGAACCTAAGACAGGAACATATAAAACATTTTTTTTTACACACCAGATCCAACAAACATTCCAACACACAGTAGGTGGCCTATCTCAGTTGAAAGCCCACTCACCACGACAAGGTGCAGGCCATGAGTGGGGACACAAGACAAGACATACTTGACAAACAAGACAAATGCAGACGGGACAAAACAGATAAAGAAATTGAAAGTTAACTGTATACAAAAATATAAACAATACAACAAAAATATAACATTTACATAGACGTAACATAAATAACGTGAACACTTTCATTTTATCAAACTCAAATGAAAGGAATGTTTCTTAAAGTTTTTTGGCAATACTTTTATTTATGAACATAGCCAAGTATAAACTGTAGGAACTGAGTTACAAAACTCATAATGTACTCTAAACTTGAAACTCTTGAGTACAAACTGTATTTAGAAAAACAGTCAAACTATTAACTTAAAGGGTTAGTTCACCCAAAAATGAAAATTAAGTAATTAATTACTCACCCCCATGCTGTACCAACCCCGTAAGACCTTCGTTCATCTTCGAAACACAAATGAAGATATTTTTGATTAAATCTGAGAGCTGGATCACTACATAGGCTGCCTAAGGGACTGAAACTTGAGGGTCCAGAAAGTCATTAAAGAAAATGTTTAAATATTCCATGTGCCTACAGTGGCTCAATTATAAGTTTATCAAGCGACGAGACTACTTTTTGTGCGGAAAAACAAACAAAAATAACGACTTTATTCGACTATTCCTTTTCTTCCTTGTGGGCCTGAGACGAGAGTTCATTTCCACGACGCATGCGCGAGAACTGAGATGAGGACGTTCTTCTTCGACTCCTTCTTGTTACCGGCTGCTCACCGCTTAGAAGTATTACCGCCACCTACCGTATAAGATGACGTGTTGGAAGCGCAAAACTTTCTGTTTAGAAGCAGAGGAAGACGCGCGCTGTACATACGCTTTTCAATTCGACACTTAATGTGCTGTAGGTCTCGCTATATTATATACAATGGTTAAAAAGTGTGCATTTCCAGGATGTCCGAATCATGAGAAACCAACCAGAGTACGTAAAAGTGCTTCAATGTTGCAAAATGAACGGCTTACCTTTTTCAATCTCCCATTTAATGATCTTGAGCGACTGAAGCTATGGCTTCTGGCTATTCAGCGGGATGTTAATTTACCACTGAAAGTCGTCAAACATATGAGGTTGTGCAGAGAACATTTTACACCTGACGACTTCAAGCCAGTTGAAAAAAACAGTCGACGATTACTGAAATCAACTGCTGTGCCAAACTTCCTTATACAGAACAACAATGTAAGTGTGAGCGGCATGTGATGTTTGTTAAAATAACAATAACTTAACTTTATATTAGTTATGTTAAGTTTGTTTACACGTGTATATATATATATATAATAAATTGCACATGGTACAAAATTATTACGTCCGAGTTACAACAGTGATTTTTTTTTCTGTTTTTTTAGGAGACTAAAGAACCATCTCAGCTCAGTCAGTACCCCGATTCACCAGATCCAGTTTTCCCTACCAGTTTTCTCCCACAAACTGATCTAAGTGAAAACACTGTAACAGAGGAAATATTCTCAGCTTCATATTTAAATGCTGTTCACCAGTCAACCCCAGTTAAACAACATAGAATCCACAGTTCTAAGCAAGAACCTGACTATACCTTGCCGTCAAGTCTTCTTTTGGTTTTATCAAGTCCAGCTACAGCTGTAAAGTCTTCAAAGCCATCAACATCAGGGACGTACTACGCCTTCCCTGCAGCAAAGTCCTATCAATTCGTGAGTTAACTTTATAATGAAAATGTTACTATTCAGATTTTTTTTAATAAAACATTATAAATTTTATGATTTTTTAAAAAATATATCTTTATTTACTATTTTGTGTTTGTTCTTTGTAATTATTTTCAAACACAAATGTAAATCATATTTTTTTTCCATTTAGTGTGAAAAAACAGACGCTGAAAATGACAACCTATCTGAAGGTCTTAGTCTTGATGTCAGCATGCTTTCCCTGAATCCTCCGTCAGAAAAGAAAGACACAAGTTTTGTTCCTCCAAGTTCCACCTCAACATCTACTCAGACTACAGAGGATGATGAAGAAAATAGATTAAAAGATCGCAAATGGATTGTGAATGAGTCGAGTTTGATGGAGCTATTTAATAGATGCCATTATTGTGGAGCATCAGTAATTGAGACCCAAAAAACAACTTGTGGTAGCCTCATACGTGTTAAATGGGAATGTTGTAATGGTCATCATGGAAAATGGGATTCATGTGATGATATTCGAGGAATGCCAGCTAACAACCTTCTTGTGGCAGCGTGTACACTGTTCACAGGGGCAACATATGTGGACATTGATGATTGGGCTACATTGCTCAACCTACAATTACCAAAGAAAACAACCTTCTACGCTATCCAGTCCTCATATCTAATCCCTGTTATAGATGTTATGTACAAAGAACAACAGGAGAATATTTTGGAAGGCTTGCGGATGCAGAACATACCGCAAAAAGGTGTGCATTTGTCTGGGGATGGGAGAAATGACAGGTAAGTGTAAATCATAACTATTTGTATAAGTGAATCAAATTGTAAAATATTTTCTTTTTAAATATTGATAACTATTTTATCACCATTGATGTTATTTTTACAGCCCTGGATTCTCAGCAAAGTACTGTACATACAGTTTAATGGACGATTTAACCAATCAGGTAGTCCACTACGAGTTGGTGCAGGTCAGTGTACATGCAATTATTTCTAAATATTCATCTACATTGATATTTGACCTTTTACTTCATTAATTCAATTCAAGTATGCATAGTCTTTATTTTATTTTTTTATGATTAAAAGATAATAAGGTTATTGCAGTAATAACAATTGTTTTTATAATTATATACATATCAACAAATAAATTGTAGGTTACAGAAGGATCCAGCTCAGTTGACATGGAGCCTGTGGGCTTTAAGAGAGGTGTAAACTCTCTTTTGGAAATGGGAATGGACATTGAAGAAGAAGAAGAAGAAGAAGAAGAGACTTTATTGCCAAGTAGTGTTTTACACACACGAGGAATTTGCTTTGGTCTTAAAGTGCTAGACAAATATACAAAACATAAACAGACATACAGTTGACAAAAATAAAAGTAGATAAATATATATGTAATGGAATATGTAAAAAAGAATGTACGACAACCAGATTAAAATAACCAACAATAAATATTTTCATGGGCATTTGCATAGACATTTGTATAATTTTGAACACTTGCAAGAGGGGAGTGTCAGTGGGGTGGGGGGGGGGGGGGGGGGGGGGTCAGCTGCAATCCTTCCTGCTCGCCTCGTAGTCCTGGAGGCATACAGGTCCTGAAGTGATGGAAGATTGGAGCCAATCACCTTCTCTGCAGAGCGAATGATACGCTGCAGCCTGCTCTTGTCCCTGGCGGTGGCGGCATTGTACCAGATGGTGATGCAGGTGGTGATGATGGACTCAATGATGGCGGTGTAAAAGTGCATCATCATTGTCTTTGGCAGACTGAACTTCTTCAGCTGCCGCAGGAAATACATCCTCTGCTGGGCCTTTTTGGTGATGGAGATGTTCAACTCCCACTTGAGGTCTTGGGAGATGATGGTACCCAGGAAGCGGAAGGAGTCCACAACGGTAACTTGAGATTCACACATGATGATGGGGGAGGGTAGGGCTTTGCTCTTCCTAAAATCCACAACCATCTCCACAGTCTTCAAAGTGTTGAGCTCCAGACTGTTCTGGCTGCACCAAGTCACCAGATGGTCGATCTCCCATCTGTAGGCGGATTCATCCCCACCAGAGATGAGCCCAATGAGAGTGGTGTCGTCCGCAAACTTCAAGAGCTTGACGGACTGGTGACTGGAGGTGCAGCTGTTGGTATACTGGGAGAAGAGAAGGGGGGAAAGAACGCAGCCTTGAGGGGATCCGGTGCTGATGGTCCTGGAATCTGATACATGTTTTCCCAGTTTCACGTGCTGCTTCCTGTCCGTCAAGAAGTCAGTGATCCACCTGCAGGTGGAGTCAGGCACGTTCAGCTGTAAGAGCCTGTCCTGCAGCAGTGTCGGGACAATGGTGTCGAAAGCAGAGCTAAAATCCACAAACAGGATCCTGGCGTAGGTTCCTGGGGAGTCCAGATTCTAGAGGATATAATGAAGGGCCATGTTTACTGCATCGTCTACAGACCTGTTGGCTCTGTAGGCAAACTGCAGGGGGTCCATGAGTGGATCAGTGATGGATTTTAGATGGGACAGCACAAGATATTCAAAAGACTTCATAACTACAGAGGTCAGGGCAATGGGTCTGTAGTCATTTAGTCCCGTGGGCCTTGGTTTTTTGGGGACAGGAATAATGGAGGAGGCTGTGAGGCAGGCTGGCACATGGCATGTCTCCAATGAGATATTAAAAATGTCTGTGAACACCGTAGACAGCTGATCAGCACAATGCTTCAGGGTGGAAGGAGACACACAATCTGGCCCAGCTGCTTTGCCGGATTTCTGCCTCCTGAATAGCCTGTTGACTTCCCCCTCTGAGATGGAAAGAGGAGGGGAGGGGGTGGAGCTGGCCAGATCTGAGGAGAGGTTGGAGGAGATGGTGGACTGGGGCAGAAACTGAGCAAAGGGGTCACGGGGGGTGGTGTCCAATTGACTCTCAAAGCGGCAGTAGAACTGATTTAGTTCATTTGCCAGGCGAGAGTCGTTTATGGAGTGGGGGACTTTGGGTTTATAGTTTGTGATCTGTCTGAACCCCCTCCAGGCAGAAGTGGTGTCATTTGCTGAGAACTGGTTCTTTAGTCTCTCTGCGTACAGCCGTTTAGCTTCTCGCACCTCTTTGCTAAACCTGTATTTTAACGCCCTGCACTCGGCCCTGTCACCACTCCTAAAAACATCCTCCTTTTCCAACCTTAGCTGTCTGAGTTTAGCTGTAAACCAGGGTTTGTCGTTGTTATAACTCACCCTGGAACGTGTTGGTATACAGCTGTCTTCAGAGAAGCTGATGTAGGAAGTCACAGCCTCTGTAAACTCATCTAGATTGTTTGTGGCAGTCCTGAAAACATCCCAGTCAGTGCAGTCAAAACACGCCTGAAGATCCTCAACAGCTTTACTGGTCCATTTCTTTGATGTCCTCACTACAGGTTTACAGAGTTTTAATTTTTGTCTGTAAGCAGGAATCAGATGAACCATTACGTGATCAGAGTGTCCCAGTGGAGCACGTGGGACAGCGTGGTAGGCACAGCTAATTGTGGTATAGCATCCAGAGTGTTCCCCTCTCTGGTTGGACACTTTATAAACTGTCTGTATTTGGGGAGTTCTTGGCTGAGGTATCCCTTGTTAAAGTCACCAAGAATAATAACAAGGGAGTCCGGATTTGTCCGCTCCACACAGAGTATCTGGTCGGCCAGCATGCGCTGTGCGTCCTGCACGTTGGCCTGAGGCGAAATGTAAACACCAACCAGAATGAATGAAGTAAACTCACGTGGGGAGTAAAACGGTTTACAGTTTATGATAAAAAAGTGATGACTACGGACAGATCCCCATCTATAAGAAAGATTATGAGGGTTGATTATCCACAAATTCATCACGAGTTTGACATCTGGCATGTAGTGAAGGGTATGTACATGTATTCTTAATTGTTTATATGTTTGTTTACATATAATGTAATTTTTGTTTCATAATCTCTAAATTAGTACATAAAAAAAGCTTTGAAATAACATGCATTTTAACAATAACAAAATATAACAACTATTTGTATGCACTAGGGTTACCACAAAACATAACAAATTGTTGAATAGATAACTGTCGTAATGTTTTTCAGGTTTCTTCAAAAAATTACTGTCAGTTTCCAAAAAAAAAGAAAATATTGACCTTCAGCCATGGATTAAAAGCATATGTAACCATTTGTGGTATGCCTGTGCATCCTGCAGCGGCGACCCCGATGTATGTTATCAATTGTTTTGGGTGAAATATCGGTAACACTTTACAATACGGGTGCACTAATATGCATTAATTCATGCTTAACTAATGCACAGATAATACTGAATTAATGTGTAACACATGATTATCTAAGCTATTCATTAATGATTACCACATTAGGAACTAATTAGGAACTAATTAAGCGTCTGACTAGTTAATATATTAGTTCATACATTAATTGTTATTAATTCAATATGTAATTGTGGATTAATTCCCTAATAACTCATTTTTTTAACTAATAGTGTTAATTAATATGTTAATTACCAGAATGAGCCAAAGCCTCGTATTTCAACTTCCAGATAATACAGGTACACTAACATGCATTAATACATGATTAATTACTGCATTATTAGGGCAAATTCATGTGTAAATTACTACACCTACTTAATGACTAGTTAATAATGATATGCCTCAACAAGTAAAGTAACAACATAATTATATATTTGCAAACCATTAGCTAATGATTAATTTATCATTAATGACCATCACTCCATAACACATTACACTATAACACTTACAAAATAATATAAAATTAATGAATACATATTCCCCTCTCTATTGAAACTAATACGTTAATGTCAAATATATAGTGACATACATATACAAATACATGTCATGCTATCTATCAATAGTTTTTGGCATATATTCCCACAGTTTTATACATCAGTCATAACCTGCAATAAAACCATAGTGTGTCTTGTAACCATGATGTACTGTCAAGCGGGCAAATGTAACACCTTTAATTTTTTAACAGCAATGGTAAAGCAAGCAGCAGATGTATAAAAACACCAAGTCATAAAAAAATAAAATAAAAAATAAATTGTGTGTTTTGTGGTAAACTCCTACACAGGATAGTGATGACGAATGTCTTTTAACAGTCTACCAAGGGGGCCCTGGCTATGTTTGACAGCCAGCCAGTGAGTCCATTCAATGACCGAGAGGTGTTGCTTCAGGATTTGTTCTGTTCTGTTTCCTCTAAGTCTCCAAATAGTAGACTTGTACTTTAGCCATGCTCTCTCGAGATGCTGGGTGTGGGCTCCACTATGGGGATCCACGAACCACTGTCTGTGATTTACTCTAAAGTGAGTGTAGCCCATGGCAGCTAATACACCTCTATAAGCTCTCCATTCATCACTTATAATGGTGGTGCCAGGTCGCACATGCTTGACCACGATTGGTACAAGATTCTGCCTTCCTCTTCTCTTTACAAGTCGTAAGACTGGATGCCGTCGCTCATCCTTTACTCCTAGTATGCCGAAAACCCATTTTTTTCGTCTCCAAGTTGTGGCTGCCCTCCCTCTGCCATACTGTAATAAATGTAATATTACATTAGAACACATCTAGTCTGCAAAGACCTAAAACAGAAACAAAATATAGCCTAAATTTATGGCAAATGTAATGAAAAGGTTAGCATTTAAGCATTCAAAAATGCATATGTGTGCTTAGCATGCCTATAATGGATCAAAATATGTATTAGATACTATTAATTACAAATAGTTTGTATTTGTACAAAGTTGGCAGAAGTTAGTATGAAAGAGGAGAGCAAATGCAGTTACCATGAATAATGATGACTGTCTTCAGCAGCTGCACATAGTTTAAACATTTTTTTTTAATTGTTGTAATTGGGTTAACTTAATACACAAAAGTGATTATTAAAATACAGTGGAGATCAATATTAGTGAACAACCTACATTTCGAGGTCATTTGAAGTTATCTGAACAGGAGTGAAAGTGCAGTATTTTAAGCATATTTCATATATTCTGAAGCGCAGTATAAAAACTTAAATGAGATATTTGAAAAGATACCTCCCAGTTATTTGTGTTAATCTGGCATCCAGTTTCTTAATTATCTGACAAACCCCAATTTATAGCAGCCTAATTTTACACTGACTTATCAAGATAGTGAGCCATTCTAATGTGACTGAAATCCTCCGACCGCAGGTTGTCCAGATGAAGGCCAAAGGGATGACCCTTTTCTGCCATAGCAAGAGAAATTAGTAATTCCAAGTCTGTGATTTCTAGAATATTGCATCTTTACAATGTCTCTAACTCATTCAAGTCCCCCAAAAGGCTGGTCATCCACAAAAGACAAATGCATGAGACGGAAAGGATAATGAGAATCGGTTTAACACTGCAGCTGGAATCGTTCAGCAGTTCAGCGCTGAACAGGGTAAGGATCTGCCTCGACATACAGTTTCTCAACATTCAAGAGAATTTGGACTAAAAAGCCCGCTCTGCAGTGACCAAAGCTCTCATCAAAAGGCTAGACTAACCGTTGCAAAAGAGATTGGAAGAGAAGAGGTCTCAAGATCACAGCATAGCAGTGTGAGAGACCGTTGATGTCCTATTGCCGCAGATGTGCTGAAGTCATTCAAAGAAAGGGCCAGTACACTTCCTACAAATATTTGACTGCTGCAATCATCAAAACATTTTGTTGTAATCTTTCTTTGTGCTACAATCATTGCGGTTTTGTAATTTTGATCAAAATAAGTTGTTTTGTTGAAGTGCCTGAGTTAGCTTGTAAAATACTGTTCTACTAGCACGGTATGGCCACAACTAAAATTCCTTCAAATTTTCAATGAAGATCATTATTTCTGAAAAAAAATAAAGTGTTCATAAATTGTTCACTAGTTTTGATCTCCACTGTAGGTTAACCCTTTGTGACTTCAGCATGTGAATATTTTATGGTAATGGAGAGAGCAATGAGCTGTCACCCTTTAACTCACCTTACGTTTATGACGGAAGCTGCTTTCAACATTTCTTCCTAAGCTCCAGAAAACAGCTGAGTTCTTTTGAAGAAAACTGATTGTGTGATGGGAAAGAGCGGTCACCAGTGTGTACGAGTGGCTACTCAATGACGGGATGATCTTCCTGGCCAGGGGACAGCCCAACACAGGGGGTCACGAACACTGGGCACCTCCGGATGGATGGAGGTGTTATACGTGAGAAAGGTATGAGAGTTGAGGGCTGATTACTGGAGGCCACTGGGGTCAGCAGAGCATTGAGAGGTGAGATGCGCTGTGAGGAGTTACGGCAGTCTGACCCAGAAAATGTGAGTTTCCTCTATACCACTCGCCGGAAGAAACCGCATTGGTTGTATGGCTTGTTTTTCATTATGCCAAGTGTCTGCAACTATGCCAGGGGGACAACACCCTGATGGAGATTATAGATTAAGAGCCAATGGGCTTTCAAGAGCCAGCTGAGACCAGGAGGGGATTGCCATTATTTGATGTGGAGACAGGAGCAAACTTGTATGTATTGGTTGCCTTATAGGCAAGAAAATGTATAGAAGTGTTGATTTTTAAACTAATATGTCTATAACATAGTCTTAACTCCTGATGGTCAGTAGATATGGTGGTGACTAAAGATGAAGACAGCTTTCGTAGATTTAAGAAAGGTCTGCAGAACAAAGATGAATGGTCAAAGGTTATTGTAATGAATTAAAATTTTGTCTAAGTTACAGTCTTAGAAGGCTGTGAAAAATACTATTTGTTAGTAGTGAGAGAGACTGCCTGAGTTGAAGGAAGGGATGGTAACTGTGTCTTTCTTTCTTTCTTTCTTTCTTGTATCGGCCTGCTAGAGCAAGCTGAAGAAAAATAATAAGGAACCAAAACAACCCAGCTGCCTTTTCTAAAAATCAAATGAATAATGAACAGACATGATTTGAAACTGGTCAAGATACCATGTAAAATTAGGTAAACCTAGAGGAAAATGTGAAGTTTAAAATCGTACTTAAAATTGAAATCTTTTTAGAGACGATATATTGAAAAGGAGCAGTTGACATGCGTGTCTAATATGAGTGTGTGTGATGGTGACAGCACTTTGTCTTGTATGTGACTATGTGTTAGTTTGGGGTACTAATACTAAGTCTGAATGGGGTGTATATTGTGTCATTACCTACTAGGATGGCTTTTGGCAAATGACAAATTTTAAAGGAAGCTGCAAATTCTGTTAGGTGAAAAGATGATACAGAACATAGGACGAGCTTTAAACTGATTGGTCATCAAGCTCTGTCTGGTATTAATTACTTTTGTCTTTATGATGTTGATTTGAATTATGTTCTGGATCAGTTTAAGAATTTGATGTAAATTGGAATTGCGGAGTTGTAGATTACCATCTGCCATGGGCTGAGATAAATGAAAATGTTATAGATTTGATGGCAACAGCACAGTGACATATTGGCTAAGTCAACATGAAATTAGCAAGAGAGGCCCTCACATTTATGAGTATTGTGATGAAAAGGGGGAAAAATGATTGACTGACATTGACCAAGTCTGTACGGCACGACCTGACCTGATAGAAACAATTGATGACTTTGGAAATGTTTGTAGATGACTGACTTGAGAGACCAAACAACAGGCCTGAAATGCAGGACTGTTTCAACAGGAGACGCCAGGGCAGATGCAGCAGCGAAGGCTGCGGCAGCACAGCAGACAAAAGAAACTATGTGTACTTTACTATCTGAAAATAACCTCGACATTTGTTTTTCTCTACAGATCATGCAGACTTTTGATACAGGGCAGAAGGTGCCCAATAAAATGATGGCTATGGATGAATTTGGCTAACCATCCTGGCCTGGGTTATTATTGTAGGAGAAAGGTTCCACACCTGCGCAGCGCATAACTTAAGATTTTCCTTTTGCAGAATGTCAGGATGGATTGGAGCAAACAGAACTGATTCTGTTCCAAATATATAAATATTTTGTTGTGGACATGAGCAAAGTGGGTTAAATGTTTTTCAGGGGAAAAGGACCCAGAGTGCTATTAAATGAGCAAGAAATTATCCGGTGATAATATGTTTCAAGCTGTTGATTCCACAGTTCACACCAAAAGGGACGAGCGGCTAGGCAAGCATCACTAACAAAATAGTTAAGGTCTCCATTCACAGGTGACAGCAGGCAAGGAATGGTTCATTCCAGCAAGGGTCAGGCAATGAGACAGGCGGGGCATCCCATCCCGCAAAGACCATTCTCACACGTAATGCTTGATTATATTGAATTGACACAATCTGACAGAAAGAAATACTGTATAGTTGCAGTAGACATGTTTTCAAAATGGGTAGAAGCAATGCCAACAGCAAAGGCAGATGCAAAAGGGGTGGCAAAACTACTCCTACAGGAAATTGTCCCACGATGGGGTATTCCTGAAAAATTATCAAGTGACAATGGCTCACATTTTGTAAACAGCGCAATCTCTGCAGTCGAAACATTTCTGGGTACCTCCTGGAGGTACCACTGCTCCTATTGGCCACAAGCAGGGGGTGCTGTTGAACGCGAGAACGAAACCATCAAGAATAAACTGGTAAAAATTTGTGATGAAACAGGGCTTTCATGGCCAAAGGCCCTGCCCATTGCATTGACTTATATGAGAATGAGAAAGAGGGGACGCGCACAGCTCTCTCCATTTGAGATTCTGTTTGCCCGTCCACCTCACATGGGCTGGGAACCACATAACCCTAGACCACTGCCTGACACCTCTCTTTGTGAACATGACATGTTCCAATATTGTGTTGAACTGGATAAGGTGTTTGCTGATATTTCAAAACAGGTCAAAGCAGCAGCTCCAGAGCCAGCGGAGACGGCCCTGCACAACATCAGGCCAGGTGATTTCATGCTGATCAAGGATCTGAGGCGGAAACACTGGAGAGCGAAGAGGTGGCAGGGGCCATTCCAGGTTTTGCTGACAACTCACACTGCGGTGAAAGTCGCGGAGGGGGCTCCGTGGATCCATGGGACGCACTGTCGAAAAGTGCCAGCTCATGCGGTAGCTGCAACGGAAGAAGATCCCAATCCAGAAGTGCCAGCTCACGCGGTAGCTGCAACGGAAGAAGAATCCCCATCACAGCTAACGAGTACCAAACAGGTGTCAGACTAAACAGAGTTGCTTGTCAGCCTGTAGGATACTCACTGGAAGACCATTGTCACTGGAGAAAAGACGAATCTATCGTACAGGACGATTCTGCAGTTTTAGGGGTAGTCCGTACTAGGTCAAGAACTCTGTGGGGTTTTGACGGGGTGGGCATTGCAGTTCACTGTCTAATAATATCTACTAGACCTGCCCTGAGACCAACCATACATAGGGAAACAGGACTTGTATCATTTTCACAAGAACATGAGTTTGACTAAGAAATGAAGTAACCATGGGAAAATTTACCAGTTGTAAATTACTATGATCATGGATGAGTAAATGTCAAAATTTGTGTGTATGTTCTTTGAATGAACATGGGGTGGAATGTAATGGAAATTTTACATTTAGATGTGTTTTCTACTCTCAGACATGTTCTTCTATCTTTTAGATATATGCAACTTTTATTAACATTGAGGATTTATGTACTAATAAGCATTTAAAGGAAGATCTTTTATTAACATTGAGGATTTATATACTAATAAGCATTTAAAGGAAGATGTTCATATAAGCTGAGGAACATTATTAATAATATAACCAAGCTGTTAGAAATGCATAAGTTAGAATAAGCTTTCTGTAACAAGATGTTCTAGGTCACAGAGAACCAAGTAACAAAAAAGGAACAAAGTGTACTCCAAGTGACCTATGTACTGCTTCAAGTAAAAAAATGTATCTTTCAATCAAACCAGAAATATGAAGTTGAGTAATAGCTAAAAGAAATTAGGAACTGAGCAGTACTTCAAAAACAGGAAATCTGGACGAAGATGTCATTGTGCTGCCTAGGTGAATTTATGTGAGACCAAGAGCTTGAACAAGTTTCTGTGAGACCAAGGGGTTTGCAAAACCTGGTTTTCCTTTTAAGGGCATTATTGGAACAGATGCAGCTTCCACACAGGATGTGTCTAGAGTATTTAACCTGGGCGAAACGAACCAACCTTCGCCCTTCTCATGTAGATGCTGTCTGTATGAGAACTGCCAATTTTATTCCTTGCAAGAAATAAATACTTGATACTTTGACTTTTCAGAGGTTTCCACTTGTGTCTTTCCTCCTAACTTTTCGAATAGAATTATTTCCACAACATGTTGCAGCCATCTTGGACATAGTCCGGGAACTTCTTGCAATCCCATCTTGCATCATGTCGATTTGTCTGAGGTGCAAGCCCTGAGAAAACCTGGTAGTGAAGATAAGTGCATAGCTTAATTATTTGTCATATTACAGACTGCTTCATTTAACATGCCCGGAAGTTATGGGGTGTTTTAGGTGTGATGACAGAAGTGACCGTTCGTTTAAAAACAACACAATTAGTATACAGCATCTGTAATATCAAGACTGGAGAGTATTTCTTTATTGAAAGCAAAGAATGGCACTGAAAGCTCTTCTCATTGGCAAAGATGTTTTAATTCTCCTACCAACTAGCTCTAGCACAGTGTTTCTCAACCTCTCCAGCAGGGACCCCCTGACAGGACATGTTTTTGTTTTAACCCTGAAATGGCACACCTGATTCAATTAGTCAGCTACACATTAAGCCTTTGAGCCTTTAATTAATTGAATCAGGTGTGCCATTTTAGGGTTAAAACAAAAACATGTCCTGTCAGGGGGTCCCTGCAGGAGAGGTTGAGAAACACTAGCAGGAGTTCAACTCTGTTATGGTTTGTTATTTCGATTGGTTGAAGTTATTCCATGAGTTGTGGAAATTTTTATATTCTCATTGATTTTAGTTCCTTAACTGTTCTGTGTACGAGAAACAGAGGACCCTGTTTTCTGTTGTTATGTTTATACAGCTGGAGGTGTGTGTGAGACACTCAGCAGGCTGTTGGGCAAGTGACCTCTGACTTCAGAGGTGAGAAAACCCCCTGCTTTTGGGGTAGTCATAAAGTTCCTTTGTTCCTCTTGTCTAAACAAGAGATAGAACAGTATAAGACTGCTGGCAGCCCCATGCGCGAGGTCTCACTCACCCTGCAGCTGGACTGTGTGGGCGACTGGGTCCTATTCTTGCAAGAATAAATATTTTAAAACTAATTTGGAAACCTCGTGTCTCTTGCGCTGTGATGTTTTTGTTTAATTATTGATTTTGCCACATCACATGATAAACAGACATTCATTCAATCACCAATCTCTACCCTTTTGTAAAAAGTTTAGGACGACAACCCAGACGGTTCTTGGAACAAACCATGTGGCATTTCAGGTTATAAGGTCAAATTCAGGTTTGGAGGTTTATTGTAAAAATGTATTCCTATACAGAACAATATAAAATCAGCGATCTGTTTTTTCTTCTTTTTTCTGGATTACTTCAAGGTCAGATATGTAAATAAAGTCAATTGAAAAAGCGTTTTTAATATACAATGTTTCTGTACTTTTTAGATTTAAAACAAAATATCTCTCTCATGTTAAATGTCATGTTTAGACCTTTTTTTTCTTAACCAAATGCAATCAAAACAAATGTATTGAATTAGACAAACTTAAACATAATGTGGTACATTTAATCCAGTATGGATATTCAGAGCCGGCCAGAGGCATAAGCGAACTAAGCGGCTGCTTAGGGCCCCCCAATTGAGTGGATTTTTTTTTTTTCATATTAAATAACTTGAAAAAGTGACATGGTAAATGAATGGATGAATAATTAAAGACAAGAAAATTCAGATTTCATGATCAATACCTGCCTACACCTGCTGCTGTGTCTGCCAGCGTTTGAGTCTAGACACCTTGCGTGCATAGACAATTCGTGCACAACTGCGTTCAATCAATCACCAATTCACGACTTTTCTGTCTCTCTCGGACTTTTTAGAATTACACTTCACTGGGGCCTGCACAAACATGTCATTATATATGCATTTCGATGACATTACTATTATTATTTAGTGTAGGACCCAGACATATTTAGATGTCGTAATTCCATGATTTGTTGCATCTGTGTTGTGTTCCGCATGATGGCCCTGTCATCTAACAACCAATCACCGTGATCATTGCGAGGAAACTCGTGCATGAGAATTGACATCATCCATAGGAACGAAGACTCACTCTTAGTTTAGGAGTTGTAATTTTTCCTTACTAAGAGTAGGTCTGAAATGCGTTGTGAATAACTTTTAAGAGAAAACGTCTCGGTTACGTATGTAACCCTCGTTCCCTGAGTAGGGAACGGAGACGTTACGTCGGATGACGACGAATGGGGTTTCGCTTAGAAAGCCTATCAGCTTCGAGTATTACAAAACGAGCCAATGGCAAAGAAATGCCATGGGTCTGCGGAATTTGCATAACGTAACTCCGCCCCACCTCGTGGGTATAAAAGGAGGACGCTGGCAACATGCAGTTATGTTTTATCGCTGAGGAGCCAAGACTGAACTCGGGCGATCCCCGCGAACAGCGGAAGTGGCAGGAAGACGTAACGTCTCCGTTCCCTACTCAGGGAACGAGGGTTACATACGTAACCGAGACGTTCCCTTTCGTTGTCACTCCGAGTTACGTCGGATGACGACGAATGGGGTTACCAGTCAAATCACGCCACCTTCACAGCTGTCTTCCAGCGCCCTGCGAAAAATCTGAGCCCTCGAGATCTTAGGACGAAGGACTCCTATTTAACACAGGAATACCAAGGTACACTGGGAAGCATATCCCAAGCTTTTAAGGGGAAATATGCAATTATCACCAACCCAGTGGGGGGGGCATTTGAAAATACACATATGACCTGATAGTAACATATGGAGAAACTCTGAGGTGTCCAGCCGCAGGTGGAATATTTCAACCTTAGGGGTGGCAAGGTGGCTTGCCGAGGGAAAGACACATGCTCAAAGAGGCTTACAGTGGAAATACACGTGTGGGGGTAGCTCATGGGAGGGACCATGCACACGGAGGCACCTAGCCGACGCCCAGGCAATAGACACTGGCGCTAGCATCAGGGGTGCTGGAGGAACTCAGGGCTTTCGGAGAAGCTCACCTGAGCAGAATATCGCACGTATCCAGTCCGCGGAGTGGAATGGCGAGCAAGCGAAGACACCTGAGCGGGTCCGGAACTAGCTGTTTGAAGCGAGAACACGAGAGGACACTGGCTCCACTCGGAGATTATAGAATCTGGCGAATGTGTTAGGTGTCGCCCAGCCTGCAGCTCTGCAGATGTCTGCCAGCGAGGCGCCATGCGCCAGCGCCCAGGAGGATGCCACACTCCGGGTGGAGTGGGCGGTCACACCAAGGGGGCAAGGTCGACCTTGCTGCTGGTAAGCCAAAGCAGTGGTGTCCACGATCCAGTGAGACAACCTCTGCTTTGAGAGAGCCTTTCCCTTCAGCTTCCCACCATAACAGACAAAGAGCTGGTCTGAGGTCCTGAAACACTGCGTCCTGTCTACATAAGCGCGGAGAGCGCGTACTGGACAGAGCAGTGCCAAGGCTGGGTCTGCCTCCTCCGAGGGCAGCGCTTGCAGGTTCACCACCTGGTCCCGGAAGGGAGTGGTAGGAACCTTGGGCACATATCCAGGCCGGGGTCTCAGGATCACGTGAGAACCGGCCGGCCCGAACTCCAGGCACGCTTCGTCAACGGAGAATGCGTGCAGGTCCCCGACCCTCTTGAGAGAGGCCAATGCAATCAGGAGCGCTGTCTTCATTGACAGGAACTTAAGCTCCACTGATTGCAAAGGCTCAAAGGGAGCACTCCGCAGGGCACTTAGAACCACTGAGAGGTCCCAAGAGGGAACGAGAGGAGAGCGAGGAGGATTCAGTCTCCTCGCCCCCCTCAGGAACCTGACGATCAGGTCGTGCTTCCCTATGGACTTACCTTCCACTAAGTCGTGGTGAGCGGCGATAGCGGCAACATAAACTTTGAGGGAGGAGGGAGACAGCCTTCGCTCCAACCCATCTTGAAGGAAGGAAAGCACAAGACTGATCGAACAACTCCGGGGATCTTCTCGGCGAGAAGAGCACCAATTGACGAATAGGTTCCACTTCAACGCGTAGGCATGTCTCGTGGACGACGCTCTAGCGGAAGTGATGGTAGCCACCACCGCAGGTGGTAGGGTACTCAAACCTGTCTCGTCCCGTCGAGGAGCCACACGTGGAGGTTCCACAGATCGGGACGAGGGTGCCATAGAATGCCCCGTCCCTGAGAAAGGAGGTCCTTCCTCAGAGGAATTGGCCAAGGAGGGGCTGTCGCGAGGAGCACTAGTTCGGAGAACCAAGTCCGGGTGGGCCAGTACGGCGCAACCAGAAGGACTTGCTCCTCGTCCTCCCTGACCTTGCGCAGGAGCTGCGCAAGAAGGCTCACTGGGGGAAACGCATACTTGCGGCCCCGCGGCCAGCTATGCGCCAGTGCATCCGTGCCGAGCGTGCCCTCGGTCAGAGAATAAAACTGGGCACAATGGGATGAGTCGCGGGAGGCAAACAGATCTATCTGTGCGTCGCCAAACTGGTCCCAAATCAGCTGGACCGACTGGGGATGGAGTCGCCATTCTCCAGGGAGGGGCTGAAGCCGTGACAGCTCGTCGGCAGCACGGTTCAGGGCTCCGGGAATGTAAATAGCACGAAGGGACCTCAGATGCTTCTGACTCCATAGGAGGAGGTGGCGAGCGAGTTGCGACATACGGCGGGAGCGTAGACCACCTTGATGGTTGATGTACGCTACTGTGGCGGTATTGTCTGATCGGACTAGTACGTGTTGACCCATGAGCAGCGCTCGGAAGCGGTGCAGAGCAAGGCGTACTGCCAGCAACTCGAGGCAATTCACATGCCATAGGCGCTGGGGTCCTGTCCAGGAGCCCGCGGCAGCATGACCATTGCACATGGCGCCCCAGCCCGTGGTGGAGGCATCTGTTGAGACAACAACATGCCTCGACGCTCGTTCCAGGGGGACACCAGCCCTGAGAAAACTGAGGTTCAACCACGGGGTGAAGGTCTGACGGCAGCTCGAAGTCACTGGAACTCGGAGCTTGCCTTGTTGCCATGCCCACCTCGGGACTCGGTCGCGAAGCCAAAGCTGAAGCGGTCTCATATGAAGCAATCCGAGCGGCGTGACCGCGGCTGCAGATGCCATATGCCCCAGGAGCCTCTGAAAATGTTTCAGTGGAACCGCTTTCTTGCCCTGTATTTGTCTCAGACAAGTCAGCAGTGAATGCGCGCGCTCGCTCGTAAGCTGCGCGGACATGGCGACCGAGTCGATGTCCATACCGAGAAAAGAGATCCTCTGCACGGGGCAAAGTTTGCTCTTCTCCCAGTTGACCCGAAGGCCCAGACGGGCTAAGTGCCGGAGCACAAGGTCCCTGT
The DNA here is from genome assembly GCA_030578275.1 of Meda fulgida. Taxonomy (NCBI): domain Eukaryota; kingdom Metazoa; phylum Chordata; class Actinopteri; order Cypriniformes; family Leuciscidae; genus Meda; species Meda fulgida. The sequence continues at coordinate 23,879,408 of CM060636.1, forward strand.
GTTCGCAAACCTGGTCTCGAGAGTGAGCTATAATGAGCCAGTCGTCGAGATAGTTCAGGATGCGAACCCCGTGAACCCGAAGGGGAACAAGGGCTGCCTCGACGACCTTCGTGAAGACGCGAGGGGACAGGGCCAGCCCGAACGGGAGAACCGCGTACTGATATGCCTGTCCCTCGAAAGCAAACCGGAGGAACGGTCTGTGACGAGGGAGAATGGAGACATGAAAGTAGGCGTCCTTCAGGTCGATCGCTGCAAACCAATCCTGGGGCCGCACACACTCGAAAATGCGTTTGGCGGTGAGCATTTTGAACGGCATCCTGTAAAGGGAGCGATTCAATACTCGCAGGTCCAGGATCGGTCGTAACCCACCGGTTTTCTTGGGGACAATGAAGTAAGGGCTGTAGAAGCCGGACCTCATCTCGGCTGGAGGGACAGTCTCGATTGCACCCTTCGCCAGCAGAGTGGCCATCTCTGCTCGCATGATCGGGGCGTTGCCACCGACCAAAGTGGAGCGGACTCCCCTGTATCGGGGAGGAGACCGTGCGAACTGAATCGCATAGCCGAACCGGACGGTGCGGGCGACCCAGCGGGACAGTAGGGGAAGCTCTAGCCAGGCTTCCAGGAACTGTACCAGCGGGGTCATGCGGACCACCGGCGTCCCCCCGGAGGGGCAGCGAAGCGGAGTAACTGGCCCGGACGTGGACGGCATAGCGATCCGGTGTGGGGGCGCAGTTAAGCTCCGCGCCCTGACAGAGGAGGCCAGGGAAGGACCAGCGTTCCACGGGGGCCTGCTCTGCCAGGGGTCTGGCGACAGAGTGGGACAGGGACGAAACGGCCCGTGGGCGGCACGCCGTGTCAACCGACTCTGGGACAGAGGGGGACGAGGAGAGCACGGCTGGTGGGCGGCGCTCTGGGTCGTCCGAGAACTCTGTGTGCTCAGGGGTGAGAGGTTTGTTTCTGTCTTTAACCACATTAGGGTGCTGCCCACCCGTGGGTGAGCAGCGGGGAGTGGAGAACAAAGGATTCTCCCCCGGCCCTCCACCGGGGGAAGGAGTGGCCCTGCTACCATCTCCTGGGAAACAAACATCATCCCTGAGCAGCCCGTCTCAGGAGCGCCGCTTGGCCCGGCGCTTGGCGGGGGGCGGGGCTGGAGAGGGCTGGGGCGCCTTCCTGCGGCTTCCTCCGCGCGTCAGCCCGGGTGGAGGCTGCTGCTTGGGCCTAGCGGGAGGGGCGGGAGCTTTAGGAGGGCGCCCTCGGCGGGAAGCAGGCTGAGGCGTCTGCCCGACCGACGACGAGGCAGCAGCGGGTCGGCGGGGCAGAATGTGTTTAATGGCCTCAGTCTGCTTCTGTGCAGTTGAAAACTGTTGGGCAAAATCTTCAACTGCGCCGCCGAAGAGGCCGGCCTGGGACAGGGGCGCATCGAGCAGACGAGTCCGCTCGGAATCCCGCATGTCGGCCAGGTTCAGCCACAGGTGTCTCTCCTGGACCACCGCGGTGGACATCACCAGACCCAGGGAGCGTGAGGCTACCTTCGTCGCCCGGAGAGCGAGGTCGGTTGCGGCACGCAGCTCATTGAAGAGCCCTGGGTCTGCCCTGCCCTCGTGCATGTTTCTGAGCATCTGGGCCTGGTAGACCTGCAGAGTGGCCATAGCATGCAGAGAGGTAGCCGCCTGTCCCGCCGCTCTGTAAGACTTCGCCACCAGGGTAGACGAAAATCTACAGGCCTTGGATGGGTGCTTAGGCTCGCCCCGAGAAGAAGCACTCTGAGGACACAGTTGCATCGCAACAGAGCGTTCAACCGAGGGAAGCCCAGTGTACCCACGGGCGGCCGCCTCATCGAGGGGAGGAAAGGCGGATGGGATCAGCGAGCGGTCCCGGGAAGACAGGGGGGTCTTCCAGGACTTCGAGATCTCATCATGCACATCCGGGAAGAAAGGTATTGGGGTTTGCCGTGGACCACGGGGGTTGGCAGCCTTACCCAAAAACCAATCGTCCAGCCGCGAGCGCTCGGGACAGGGTGGAGGCCTCCACTCTAAACCGATGCTCGCGGCTGCCCGGGAAAGCATGGCCGTCATTTCCGGATCCGATTCAGGCACAGCCGTATGCACACCGGAAGGTGGCAGCTGCGCTGAATCTTCACTTCCGGAAGAATCAAGCCCACCTTGTGATGCTGCTACAGACATGGCGTCTTCCTCTGTAGCTTCAACCGAAGCCCGCGGGGCGCCCGAAGGTCCCGCGGGAAACGGAGGCTCACTAGCGGGCACCGTCACTGAAGAGGGGGGCTGGGGTCGCGGACACATAGTCGGCGCCTGGTTCCAGACCGTTACCCTCAGGTCACCCTGGCCACCAGCCGAAGTAGTACTCCTCGGGGGAGCATTAGATCGGGGTGTGGATGAGGGGACTCTCACTCTTGCGAGTTCACTGAGTCTCGACCTTAGTGACGCGATGGTCATGTTCCCACAGAGAGAACATGACTCATCCACGAGCGCTGCTCTAGCGTGATCCATGCCCAAACACACTAGGCAACGCTCGTGCCCATCAGAGTCAGACACATATCTGCCGCAACCAGAAGTGCACGGGCGAGGCATCTTTAAAAAGACGTGCCGCGTGCAAGCTCTTTTTGTGAGAGAGAAACACTCTGATGTCGAGGCGGCCGGGGAGACACGCACTCTCTGGCAAAATCACTGCACAGATCAGCAGGAAGCGCGCGCTCGCTGGAATCGCCCACAAACACCAACACCAGAGGAACTCGTTTGTAAAAGCTGACAAATTCAGAGATGGCTTGAGGAGTGAAGAGGTACTCTTGGCTCCGAAGCGAAAACATAACTGCATGTTGCCAGCGTCCTCCTTTTATACCCACGAGGTGGGGCGGAGTTACGTTATGCAAATTCCGCAGACCCATGGCATTTCTTTGCCATTGGCTCGTTTTGTAATACTCGAAGCTGATAGGCTTTCTAAGCGAAACCCCATTCGTCGTCATCCGACGTAACTCGGAGTGACAACGAAAGGGAACTCCTAGCTAAAATATTTTAGTGCGATTTAGGAGTACTCCTAGTGCTAAAATAAAATTCTTTGTGAATACGGCCCCAGAACTAAAAGGTAACTCTTAAATCTGCACACATCTACATTGCATTATGTCAAAAGATGAATTTGTATTGTTGTAATTGGAAAAAATGCAATAATAAATGTATTCCTTTTTTTGGTCAAAGTGTGCCAATTATCTTAAAAAATATATTTTTAAAATTTATTTTTCAACTGTAAATGATTAAAGATCCAATTATTTGTATCCTGATTGCAAAGTTACTCCCTAAAGCCAGGTCAAACATGTAGCCTACTGAAGTCCACATGATTTGGGGAAACAATGCTGACTTACCGGTAAATAAATGTCATCCATGAAGACAGGGATCTTTTTGAATTCTGAAAGAGTGATTTTGCTCTGACAGTCCTACTGCATTTTCTGCCTCTGTGGCTTTTATGTCTGCATTCCCTGGATAAACCATAAGGGAATATTAAATCAATGTTAAATACAATATCTAGACACATCATCTGTACTTTAAATATAATTAAAAGTGTGTATTGCTCTGTGACCATTTATATTATTATGAAATAGCAAAAAATAAATTTAGTTGTAAAACAGTTAGCAGCTACGTAGTGTAATAAACCTCCTGAACAGCCCTACGGTGATCAAAAACTCTCAACAGCCAGTCAGTTGAATCAAAAAGGGTGTACACTTTATTTCAAATAATTAAGACTCTTGATCACGGATACCAGTAGAGCGAGGAATGAGAGAACAGACACACAAAAAGATCTGCAAGGCACAAGTCATCTACACACAGTAAGTTTCACGCTTAACACGTCACACAGTGCTTTAAACTCAACCGGACACCCCAATTCATAGGCACGCGGTGAACACAAGTATAGGGCGGAACTCTCCGGTCTCAAATCCCCGACCTCCCTCCCTGGCCCGCTATTCATTACACACTCACAACAGTTCATTCATACAGGAATAAATTAAAAGCACTTCCCTCCCTCAGGGTGAAGAAGACCCATCCATATAGGGTAGTTAGTGCAGGCAACCTCTGTATTCACAGCCGCCACCAAACTGCACGCTGGGCGATGTTTACAGCTCAAGTTCCTTCGAGTCAGTTTGATGTTCGCGTCATAGCAGTCTCAGTAGAATGTGGGTGACAGTCAAGTAATCTTCCGAGGTAATTGGTGACACTCTAATAATTCTCCCCCTTCTAACTATCCTCTCTCGCCCCCAAGGCAGCTAACTACCTAACTATCTTCATCTCCGGAGGACCTATTGTCTCCGAGAGACAGCCAAGACGCTCTGCACAGGTCACCACCCCAGAGAGAGACTCTCGCTTACCCCACACCTCTCTTTTAAAATCCCCTTTGTGTCCTTCCACAGGTGAATGCCATCACAGCAGTCACGTGATCGCCCAATGACGACACACTACACTATTCCCCCTCTAATCCAGGAGGACTCGTCCTCGAGTCAAGGTGATAATCCTTAGTCCAAACCGGTAACTTCCTCTGTCGTGGAGGTCGAACCATCTCTGCAGGAGTCAGGATGTTCTGCGCAGAGCCTCCCCCATCATACAGAGGCTCCACCGCTAGCCCCGGGCTATGCTCCAACTTTGACCGTGCTAAAGGCACTGATGAGCTATGTTGAAAATTTCCCTCCTTTATTCCCACCGAGCCGGATTTTTCCTCTGCAGATGGTAGTCCCTCAGCCACGACCGGAGGCACACTTTGAGGGGTCGATCGTTCGGCCAGTCGCTGCAATGGTGATTGTACAGCCTCATCGTTTCCCTCCAGACCCTCTGAAACAGATCGAGAAACATATGGTTTTAAACGATTGTAATGAACAACTCTAGTAGCCCCACCATCAACTGACTGTAACTGGTACAACACATCCGACACTCGCTCCATTACTTTAAAGGGGCCCATGCAACTCCTCTGCAATTTGAAGCAAACCCCTTTTTTCCGAGCCTTATTTCGAACCCAGACCAGTTCCCCCACTGAGTAATACTGTACCTGAGCCAGAAAATCTAAGTATTTTTTCTGCTGGGAAGAAGCCTGCAACTGATGTTGCTTTACTGCCCCAACAACAGTGGACAAAATTCCTGACATACGTTGCACATATTCACTTGGAGACTCAAAAGCCTCTTCCAAGTTCACATTCAACATTAGATCCACCGGTAATACCATCTCCCTCCCAAACACAACTTTATGGGGGTTAAAGCCAGTAGTGGCATGGACGCTACTACGATACGCCATCATCACATATGGTAATAAAGAATCCCAATTCTGTTGATTCTTATCCACAAAAATGGATAGCATAGAAAGCAAGGTCCTATTAAAACGCTCAATAAGCCCATCCGACTGAGGGTGATAGGGGGACGTACGCGTTTTGTTAATCTCCAATAATCTGCAAAGTTCCTGAAACAGAGTAGATTCAAAATTCCTGCCTTGATCGGAATGAAGACTGCGAGGGACACCATAACGGCAAACCCACTCCTCCACTACCACTTTAGCAACTGATCGTGCTTCCTGATTTGGCAAAGCAAAAGCTTCTGTCCACTTAGAAAAATAGTCTCCCACAACCAAAATATAACGATTTTTATCAATGGTTTCAGGAAGTGGACCCAAAATATCCAAAGACACCCGCTCGTAAGGGCGAGACGTGACCGAAGGACACATCGGGGCCTGTGGGGTTCGAGCTGGTAGCTTCCGTGAGCCGCAGTCTGAGCACTCCCTACACCACCTCCTCACATCGGCAAACCACCCCGGCCAATAGAACCGATCTTTAACTTTTCCTTGTAGCTTTTGCACCCCCAGATGGCCACCTGTAACCACATTATGCAACATGGCTAACACTTTCGGAACCAAACACTTTGGAAGTACCACCTGTACTTTATCAGCTGCATCAGAATTTCGTGGAGGCAGTCGCACCAATAACTGGTCCTGTATCTGAAGCTGATCCCATACTTAATTTCTGAAGTTCAGGGTAGTTTTTTACCTCCCCACGCTCCTCTAGTGGCTTAGTTAGCAACTGAAACATTTGCCCCAACTCACCATCCTCCCTCTGCAACCTAACCATATCATCTTCCAGCTTTTCTCTAGACGGTGGCCCTACACTCTCACTCTAGCAACCTGTACCACCCTCACCGGACAGGTTTTCCCAATCCCCACACCCCCAACCTGGTCTGACACCTGACCCGAAATTACACCCAGGCCCGGCAATCTCGATAAAGCATCCGCGTTAGTATGTTGTTTCCCTGACCTATGCACAATCCTATATTGGAAACTTGCTAACTGTTCTAGCCAGCGGGCCAACTGTCCTTCAATCCCTTGAAAATTATGCAACCACCGCAGGGAACTGCGATCTGTACGCAACACAAACTCTGCCCCTAAAAGGTAATGCTTGAAATGTTTCGTGAATGTCACCATACTCAACAATTCCTTTTTGGTGGTGGCATACTTGCGTTCTTGTTTTGTAAGGGATCGACTTGCATAGGCCACCACCCGTTCCATCCCCCCCTCCACCTGGGATAGTACAGCATCTATCCCAACATCTGAAGCATCAGTATCCAAGATAAATTGTTTCAAGGGGTCCGGATAAGCCAAAACTGGAGCTGATATAAGACCAGACTTGAGTGTTAAAAAAGCTTTTTCACAATCTTCTCCCCAGTGAAATTTCTTACCCTTTTCCGTCAATTGGTGCAAAGGCCTAGCAATCTCAGCAAAATTCTTCATAAAACGACGGTAATAAGAGGCCAGTCCCAAAAAACCACGAACCTCTGTCTGATTCCTAGGAACCGGCCACCCCCTCACCGCCTCAACTTTAGAAGGGTCAGCCTTAACGCCCTCTGCTGAACTTATATGGCCCAAATAGGATACCTGTTTTGAAAATAAATTGCACTTAGAGGGTTTCACCTTCAAATTGGCCTCACACAGGTTCGTAAAGACTTGCTCCAAGCGACCCAGATGTTCCTGAAATGTTTTACCAAAAACAATGATATCATCAAGGTATACTAAGCACGTAGTCCACTGAAGGTCTGCCAGAACCAAATCCATCAGCCTTTGGAAAGTGGAAGGGGAGTTACACAGGCCATAACTAAGAGCATTAAATTCAAAAAGGCCTTGACGTGTAGTGAAAGCAGTTTTGGGTTTATCTTTCGGGTCCACCTCAACCTGCCAGTAACCACTGGCCAGGTAGAGGGTCGAAAACCAACAAGCGTTTGCCAGACTATCCAATGCATCATCTATCCTTGGAAGCGGATAGGCATCTTTCTGTCACCTCATTTAATTTCCTATAATCGATACAGAAACGCAAACTACCATCTTTTTTTCTCACTGGTACTACTGGAGCTGCCCAAGGACTACAAGAAGGCTGAATAATACCATTATCCAACATTTGCTTTATATGATCGGTCACTTCTTGTTTTAAATGAAGCGGAACCCGACGAGGTGCCATTTTAATAGGTTTAGCAGTTCCTGTATCAATCTGATGGCGAAAAAGATGCGTCCTACCCAAATCGGTGTCCCCTGTACTGAAAAGTTGGCTGTGATGCTCTAACACTTGACGAACAGCCTGCATTTGCTCTACTTGAAACCCTCTAGAGTCTAACCCAAAATAAGAAATCAGAGTATCACCAGACCACATGATCTTACCATCACACCCCTCATCTACTTCCTCTAGCCCTTCCCCCACCTCTACATTTGTAGACAACACCCCAATTTTCATTCCACCATGTAAAGTATGAGCTTCCTTAGTTACATTAATAACACGAACTGGCATAACACCAGCTGTGACTGCACACACCACACGTGCCACTAAAACATCACAATAGCGAGACAGAGAAGAACCAGGCTCTAGCATACCTACTATTTTTCCTGGGGGCGCTCCCTCCACTGACCCCAAAATTATCACTTCACTGCGTGGTGGTATCCTGGTATCACCGCGAACTACAACTGGCATCGAAGGGGCTAAAAAAAATTTTTTCCCAAGAAGTAGCAGCATAGTTCCTTCAAATCTAGTTTTGCACCAAATTTGACTAGAAAATCACTCCCCAGTAACACTTCCCCGGGGCTAATATCTGCCACTACAAAATCAACCAGTACTGTCAGAGAATCAAATTGGCAAGTGGTTTTCCATTGGCCCAAAACGTCTATTCGATCTCCATTAGCAACCTTCAATCTACCCTTATACTCTACCAAATCATCCCCTCCACCGGTTGCCTCCAGCCAAAACTGTTTGGGTACAATCGATACTTGTGCTCCTGTATCTACCAATAAGCGGGTCTCCACCCCCCCCAACTTTACCAAGCACATAAACTCCACCTATTTCCGGCCGAGACTGACATGCTCCCCCAGACATAGACGCAACAGAGAGAGGGGCGGGCTCCTGGTCTACCGGGCCCGCCCCCTCCCGTTTCCCGACACATATGGGCAATCTCTCTTAAAATGACGAGTACACCCACATTCCCCACAAGCTTAAGTATTCTCTCGGTTTTGCGGGTCTGTTCGCACACTATCAGTTTTTAAAGTCCTTGTATCTCGTCTATTTATAGCATAGTCAGCCTGATAACTAGGCAGAGAAAACGAATTCATTGTCACTTGATCTTGTAATTTTTTTACAGTACTCTGAAAAGTCTTTACTTCTTGCCGAAGCCCTTCCATCATGCCCATTAAAGCTTGCATTTGCCCATCTCTAGCTGGCCCAACACTATCACTTACCACCCCACAAACTTTTGCATTTGGAAGAGCACTATTACGTTCCAAACTCCTAATTACTTCCAGCTCGGACGCCAAATTAATAGCCCCCTCCAAAATGCCTGGTTTCATACTACGCAAATGAATACGCGTATCTGCACAACCTATATGGGCAACGAAATGATCTCGAGCCAGTAAATCCCTCGTGGTATTATCTACTGACGGATATGCCTTTGAAATTAAACGCCTCAAAGCATTTCCAAACTCTCGCACGGTTTCGTTTGGCTGCCTCTTGCGCGAGGAAAAACTCACCCGATTCCAATCGGTGCTTTCACAAGGTTCTAAACATCTACCCATTGCTGCCTTTAATTGACCAAAATTTCGTCAAGCCTCATCTGGCAAGCCACAATAAATATCCTGCGCACGACCTGACAATAACAAAGACATAAATTTTAGCTTTAATCCATCATCCCAACCATTAATCTCCGCAGCCATTTCAAACTGCTCTGCCCAATCAGACCACTCACGCCCCATACACGTAAATGTTTCGGGCATAAAAACAGGACGAGGCGCAGCATTTATCTCCCTGGGAGCTCCAGCGCCTGCCGCCGGCACGGCACTACCGCTGGCCGCCTCCTGTGGCTCTAACATTTTGACAAACCGTAGGCTATCAAAATCAGTTCAATGAGATGTAATATAAATCACGCACTCAGTGCTAATCCCACCGCTGCCACCAGTGTAATAAACCTCCTGAACAGCCCTACGGTGATCAAAAACTCTCAACAGCCAGTCAGTTGAATCAAAAAGGGTGTACACTTTATTTCAAATAATTAAGACTCTTGATCACGGATACCAGTAGAGCGAGGAATGAGAGAACAGACACACAAAAAGATCTGCAAGGCACAAGTCATCTACACACAGTAAGTTTCACGCTTAACACGTCACACAGTGCTTTAAACTCAACCGGACACCCCAATTCATAGGCACGCGGTGAACACAAGTATAGGGCGGAACTCTCCGGTCTCAATTCCCCGACCTCCCTCCCTGGCCCGCTATTCATTACACACTCACAACAGTTCATTCATACAGGAATAAATTAAAAGCACTTCCCTACCTCAGGGTGAAGAAGACCCATCCATATAGGGTAGTTAGTGCAGGCAACCTCCATATTCACAGCCGCCACCAAACTGCACGCTGGGCAATGTTTACAGCTCAAGTTCCTTCGAGTCAGTTTGATGTTCGAAGTTGAAGTTTGTTGAAGTTTGTTGTCACATCACGCTACGTTGATGTTTTATATTATGTTATATATTAACATAAAATAGCATTTTAGATGTCAAATAAAATCGTACCAAGGGAAATTTACAATTTACAAATCTAATAACTTAGAACACCTAGGCTAACTTACCAGTGAAAGCCGTCTGATGTATCATGTCGTCTTTCCATCTTCATGTGACGACCACATATCCGACACAACATCTTCCTTGCTAGAAGTCTCTTTTTCTGAAGCCATTATATGAGTCGTGCAGTAGTCCTCTTAGTTGGCTTTTCGATCAGCAAAAGTAACAGCTCTGTCATTAGATTCATGTTCCTTTTTGTTTTATCAGTTTTATCAACCTCATAACTGATGACGTCTTGACCTCATGACCCTGAATGTAGCCGCGAAAATGCGGACTCTCAAGTTAATTACCATTTTCCGATTTCCGGGGTTTTCAGTATCGGAAGTATTAATTAATAATAAATTCATGACACTGTTCCTACGACTTTTGCAAACCAATAGCGTAAACATTTTTTATATCAAGGAAATATAAGTGGTATAATTAAACATTTAAAAATGAAAAGATTACAATCTTTGTTATGGGTGGTACTAGGTTGCCTGATTCTTTTTTCAGTCAGAAAATCTGCCAATTAACTTTCACACCATACTAACTGTGAACATTTATTATTTTAAGGGGTTACGTTTGTTTAAATATTTTATTGGTGACAAATTAACTTTAAATAGATAACATGCCAGAAAATACAGGATTTGTAACTTATTAAAAAAAACTTTAACAAAATAGTAGATCATTTAAAATAGTGAAGACAATAAATGTTTTCTGTAAAATACTGTTTATATTATTAATTCAGCCACGTTTTTTAAATCATACGTACGAAGCAACTAGTTACAGGAAAAGCAAGCCATATGCCACCTTCTGGCCACCTACACGAACTGCATAGCAAACCGAACAGAATAGAACATGAAGGGGGGTGTGAATATTTTGCGAATTTTATACAAAGTTCAAATATATGGAATAGCACCCACTCTGACATTAGTTACATCATTTGACAACTGCAAAGATGTACAAGATCCACCTGAGCTCCACGTTGTGTTTAGGGGGGAGCGCCAGGCCTCTGTAATTAAAGTTGAACCAATGGTTGCTGATGATGACGACGACGAGGATGACGGACAGAATCATTTGACAGGGCACACGCAGCAAGAAGCGAGCGAGCAACAGGAGGCAGACAGCAGCATTTTAACTGTGACAGCAATGGCAAGATAAAGCACTAAACGAAGTAAGCGGATAAATCGCAAAATACCGTCTAAATATAATTCTGATGTATATGGTGAGTATTAAAGTTAACAGTTACGTTAGACATGTTTCCCTAAAGTAACAAGCTAACGTGCACGTGGCCCTTGTACTGCTAGCATGTTATACATACAATATATTATGTATTATATTATAAAATATTTCTCTGTCAACTGCAAGTTTGCATCTCATAATTCTGACTTTTTTTTATCAAAGCTGTACGTTAATGTGGCAGAATTGTGAGAAATAAACTATAAATTCTGACTTTTTGTCTTGGAATCGCATGTTTTATCACGCAATTCTGACTTTAACTGTAAATTCTGACTCTGTTTTCTCAGAATTGTGATTATAAAAATTACCTTTTTATAGTATTTTTTTATTCCATGGCAGGAAACAATAGCTATATATAATATATATATATATATATATATAAAGTACAACAAACTGGAAGAAGCCAATTGGATGGAAATTTTTTTCATGTCAGAATATGTCTACGGTCTACTTGGCCACACGCTTACTATGCTCTCCCTACTCCCTACTAGAGATGCCAGTCCGCAGACCTGCTCAGTTGGAGGAGGTGGACAATGATGTGCAAGGTAGGTGTCTAAGAGTAATGATTTGACAAAACATTGATTGCACCAGTTGAGTCAGACTTCTTCAGACAAAAATCCTACAGTACTTTCTTAACCTTAGGAAATAGTTCAACCAAAAACGAAAATTTCGTAAGTTACACTTTAGAAGCAAGTTGAATCGTACAGCCATTTTGTCCGTTTAATTATGGATACTTGTCTTACACAAACTCATCAATTGAGACCCCCTGGAGCTGTTTGGAGTACGTTTAAATGATGGATGGATGGACTTTTTTGAGCTTCAAACTCAGGGGTGTCCCCATTCACTGTCATTATAAATATATTTAACAAAGCAGCATGACCGTTTCTCATACAGTGCTGTCTGAGGGGTCAAAGGTCACATACATTCAACAGAGGTTTCTTGCCTTGCCCTACATGGATTGAGATTTCTCTGGATTCCCTGAATCTTCTCACAATATTATGTATGGTAGATGGTGAAACATAGCCTGGTTAAAACCAGACCATTCTCAGTTGTAACTGAGTTAGGGTCTGGCAAAGCTTCATAGACAAATCATTTCCAAAGGTGCGTCACCAACGGACATAGCTCAAATGCCTCTTGGAGCAATTTGATAGACCTAAAACCAATCAGAGCGATGAAGAAGATGACGTATGCAGAGCGACGTTAACAACTTAGTTTGAATAAACCAGCAGACACTGATCAGCTACTTGCTCTACGTTTATTTAAAATTAACAGCAAGACAACTGGAAGTGAATGTGCTTTTCCATTAAATAAATCACACACAGTAAACAAAACCTTAACAAAAAAAACTTTGCAATTTAGATGCGCAAAGTGGTGTGAGATGCCGGTGGTGTGAGATGTACGGCTCGGGCAGATTCGGCTTGAAGTTGTTCATCCTCGAATGCAGCGCCGCGCTCGCTGTTACAAAATACCCGTGCACACAGGCAAGTCGAAATGGGGTCTTGCCGGTCTTGCGCTAGCCTGGTAATACCAAACTGTGCTACTTCGCTTTGCTTTGTAGACAGAGTCTGGAATGGCATAATTTAAAAGTGTTTTCTTTCTCGCGGGGGGCGCTTGTCTGAAGTATAAAATCATTGGTTACCCGTAAGCCAATCACAGAACGCAATCACCTCTCTCGTCAATTTAAACATCACCTCCATTCAAAATGTTTAACAAACACTCTTTTTGTTCGGGCTTCAGTTTGCAAATGCCGGGAATATTCTCCACAACAGAGCGAATTGCATCCCGTGTCTCCATATCCGCGGTCGTTTTCGATTTCCCTAACCTAAAATACAATCTTAAACTCGGCGCTTAGCGTCTACGTCACGGCTCTCAGCCCGCCCTCTGTTCGTTGATTGGCCGGCTGTTTTCAGGCCGGAGGAAAACTGAGAGATAGGTCGCTATCTCAGACTGAGTACAGAAGCGAACTGAAATTGAGCGGAAGTACGAAGTCTGACGTAGTCAGGCTAGTCTTGCGCACCGAACGCGTGATTTTTGCCCCGCGCACCTTCGCGCTCGTGCGGACGCGTCGAGTATAAACAAGGCTTTACTCCGTGTCAGCGCGCGCTCTGATCGGTAAAGGGGCACAGACCTCTCGAATCATCTCCAGCAGTAGCAGCCTCCGATCACACCACTAACTCCGCCTCCGTTTCCCTCGTAAGCTGATATTAGTATTTAAACATTCTATATGATAAATGTTCGTGAAAAAATATTTTAATAACATGGTTTTGGCGGTTATAGAGTTCTAATGACGGTGTTCAACTATAACCGTCACACATAGTTCCACGGCGGCATCCATCTTTGTAAATGTAAAAAATCTGCTTCACCGTCGCTGTGCTGTCGTCATCGTGTAAAGCCCGCCCCAACGTTTCTGATTGGTGCTGCGATTTCGACGGATTGGAAATGAACTTCAATGAGCTCTTTGCCAGACTAACTTTCAGAGCAAATCTAAATTTGCGGAAGTTGTCTGGGTTTTCCCAGGCTAGGTGAAACATCTAAATTCTTTGCAATTTTGCATTGAGAATTTTTTTTATTTTTTTTTGCTTGACAAATCTGTCATGAAATTTAGCACAAAGTAATAAGCCATGATCTACCTTTCCTGGCAAAGATGCACATTTTACATCCAATCACCTATTACCAATTCACCTGCTTATCATGGACAGTTCTAAAACCTTTCAACTGGGATATTCTTTCATATTTTCACTTTTATTATGACTCTGTTCCAAATGTTTTTGGTGTGTTGCAGCCATAAAATTCTAAATGTGTGTATATATATATATATATATATATATATATATATATATATACATTTAGAAAATACATTTAAGTTGGTCCATGAAAACATTGGAAATCTTTAGTACTTTTGTAATTTAAATAAAGGTTAAAAAGAATGAACCAATACGCTTATTTCACGCAGCCGTTATTTTGAAATCGAAAGCGAGGCTCCGGTGGGAAGAAAACCGGAAGTGTTGCCTTTAATCATAGGAGAGTCGCGAATGCGATGGCGTATTGATGTGTTTGATGTAGAAATTAGTTATTCTAAAAATGTACATACATTTATTTCATACTTAAGACTAGTACAGTGACATTCATTTATAAAAAATTTTTTCAGAAAGTAAAAAAATAAGCAGGAACGAACTATATCTACATATCCTATATTGGATATTAACATCCAATAGTGTAAATCGCGGCAGCAGCTTCAGGTTGGTAGTCCAAGGCATTGTTGTTTATCTTTACTTCCGGGGTTCTTCCCACCGGAGCCTTGCTTTCGATTTCAAAATAACGGCTGCGTGAAATAAGCGTATAAAGGATTCTTGATTTTATTGCATTTTTCAAAACGTCCCAACTTCTCTGGAATTATTGGGTTGTATCTATCTACCTATAAAGATAGTTTAGTTAGTCAATCAGACCGTCTTATAATATATTCTTATTCTGATGATAAATGTCTGTGCAAATGTCTCAACAGGATAGCCTGTTGTGATAAAATGTTTTAACTATTTTAGAAATTACAAATTAAAGAAAGGATATTACAACTTTCCTATGAATAAGACGAGGGGCTGCGTAAAACTATTTCTGATACCATGCAAATATTTCCTTGTCACCTGCACACTTTGTTCATGCACATATTTTTCTATGCTTTGTCGTTTTAGAAGAGGCTCCAACTGCCCATATGACTCTTAACAAAACAAAACAGACAGTTGAGATGCTGAAGATGAAGATCCAAGCTCTGGAGGAAAAAGTGGAGTCTTTGACTGAAGAGAGAAACTTTCTCAGAGAGAGACTGGAAGATGGTAGGTTCCCCCTCCCTTCCTGTGGAATTACTGATTATTGTGCCACAAAGAAAAAAGGTTACTCAAACACTTAAAAAAAAACTCATACTGCCCACTATAGTGGTCGACTGATATTGTTTTTTTTTTTTATCAAGCTCGTATATTTAACTTCAGTAATTTCACTTAAGTGGCAATGAAAATTGCCTATTAAAAGTCATTTAAGTGAAATTACTTAACCTAAATATACAAAAGCTTGATAAAAATTATCATTCTAGAAGAAAATTTCAGATGGCACTTAGAGGCTTTTGCATCTGAACTCTTATGTATAAAAACTTAATTTTTGTGTGTGTATACATACATACACACACATTAAGATAGATAGATAGATAGATAGATAGATAGATAGATAGATAGATAGATAGATAGATAGATAATATTATTCTTTTTTTCTGTATTTCAAGACTCAAAGAAGATATAACTATCTATACATCCTATTTTGTCTCTCACAGCCCTTAAACTGAAAGCTGAAATTCCAGAACAGTCCCAGAACCCTGCAGTAGCCCGTCTGGAGTCATCTAGAGATACAACATCTTCAGATGACTCAAGCTCAGATTCATCAGAGCCTTCACGAAAGAAAAAGAAGAATAAAAAGAAACAAAAAAAGAAGAAATCAAAGAGAGCACAGGCCAGTGATTTCAAAAGAGGTACTACAGTACAGGTTACCATTGTGTCTTAATGTATTCACTGAGACCTATTATAATTTTTAACCAGAAAACACTTATTGTCTATTAGTGCTGGGCGGTTTGACCACAAATCTTTATCAAATTTTTTTTTCTGCTGCTTTCATGGTATATTATGTTTTTTCACTGGACCTTATTATGGCTTATTTTGCTGTAAGGAGTACAGGGGAATGTGTGTCCAGAGCCCAACTAAACCAAACACTCACTCAAAAAAATGATTATTGCCACTAATTGAGTTTAAGGAAACAATTAAAATAAAATATATTTAAAAATGTATAAAATAACCATTACTGTTGCGAATTACTTTTACACAACATGAATGTAATGAATCCAAGTCCAAACTGATCAAATTACATACACTATACTTGATTTGTTGCCATAAGGGACAAATGCAGATGTTGCGCATGCGCACAGTGTAAAAAAAAACCTGAACTGAACTGAAGCTGAAGGCGGCAAGTCGAGTCGTTAGAGAGGCGCGATACAAGGCTCAGCGTCTGCGATTTGCGTGAACAGATGTGGAATATTCGACAAGGTAAGATATTTTCTATATTTATAAATTATTAAGACTTCAACATTAACTATTTTATAATTTAATTGATCTAATTTGTAATAAATATCTTATTTTCGCCGTGAATCACTTCAGACGAATGAACTTTTTCGGCCTTTCCAGTTAACGTTAACTTAACTATAAAGAGTGTTGACGTTAACTGATCTTATCAGTTTAATATAGATTTATTGTCGACAGACTATGTGCATTATCTTAGAATTTAGGCAGATTAATTTACGCATATGATTTTTGATAACAGCGCCGTGATCTCGACGTGCATTTTACATTGTAAAATACCAAAACGTTGCACAAACACAGTCAATCGAACGTGCTGTAGGGCTATATTAAGGTTATATACAGGTAAAATTGTATAGAATTTCTCGTTAAAACAAATATCTTAAAAAATGTCTTAAAAACTATGTACGTAATTTATTAATAACAACTTGTCATCTCGACGACGTAAGTTAGGCCTACATTTTACTTAGCTTGAAAAATCCTTTGAATATGCCAAAACGTTGCACAAACATACTTAATCGACCGCATATGAAAGTTATCTACATGCAAAAGTTTATAGGATTCCATTAAGTGGAATATGCTTTCTTTTTTTCATGCTGAGTTGAAATTATATTAAAAAATAAATAAATCTAACTTTATATGTCTTTGCTATTTCAGAGTCCTCATCCATGTGACACTATTCCAACATTTCTGGCTCCGGTTTGCCACAATCACTCAATTACGGTATGTATATTTTTTCTTTGTAATAAAATTAAACTTGACTTATTTAATTTCTTTGCAAAAGTGTGATGTCTGTTGTTTTCTCTCTCTTTTTGAATTTCAGATATGTGAGTTTTGGGAATGTGGCAATGTAAAGTGTGTGGAACAGAATTATCCAGTAGGTACGAGTTATTGAAACATTCTAAGCTTAAACATGGACATTTTGTGGCAAGGTTCAGGCATCCTTGTGTATACAGTAATTGTCCTTGCACTTTTAAATCATGGAATAACCTCCTAAGTCATATATACCGTGCCCACCGTGATCAGTCATCTCCAAAACAACAGTTAGCCACCTTTTCATGTCAGCTGTGTGCGTGCATTGAGTCAAATGAAAGAGATTATTTCAGTCATGTAAATGAACATTTGCGAAAACATGAAACTTTGACTTGTGTGTTTAAAGGATGTACATTTAAAAGTAACATTTATAGTACCTTTCATACACACAGAAATAGGAAGCACAATCCTCATGGTCTAACTGACTTTAAATTAAATGTTGTCACAATCACAACAGACTGTCAGGAGTCAGCCAGTCCTCCAATTGATTTTCCCTCATGTTCAACAGAAACTTTGTTAGAATCATGGAATGATGATAATAATGATGAAGATATTTCCAAGGCAAGTGTGCTGAATATTGCCCTTGTTTTATTAAAGTTGGAAAACATTTTGCATGTCCCAGCCACAGCAGTTGATGAATTACTTGAAGAACTACATTATTCATTAACATCAGCATCAATTCCAGGCACTTGTGACATAATTTCTGACATTCTTAGAAATCACAACATAGAAATTGACGAGTCTGTCATTCAAGAGCTTACTGAAGCAGTGGGCAGGTCAAATCCCTTGGTTAAAGCCATAGAAAAAGGTGGTCCCCTTGCCACTGCTTTTAAGCGGAAGCAGTTCTACAAGGAGCATGTAAGTGTTGTAGAGCCAGTTGAGTTTATTCTTGATCATAAGACTGGAAAGACCTATCAGTATATACCTATTTTGCCTTCTCTACAGCTGCTGTTTAGTTGCAGTAATATTTTAAAGTGTGTTACTGATGACCACGAGAGACAGACAACTGATTCAGGGTTAGAGAAAGAACAGCAGTTTAGGTGCATAAGAGATGGTCTTTATTGCAAGGAAAACTCTTTTTTTAGTGGAGAGGAATTGAAAATATCTTTATCATTGTACATTGATGATTTTGAGCTCTGTAACCCTCTTGGAACCTCACGTAAGAAACACAGACTTTGTGGGGCCTATTGGATTTTGAATAACTTGCCACCTGGATCCAATTCAACACTTTCATCTATCTATTTGGCAGTTTTATGCAAGAGTGAACATGTAAAGTTATATGGATATGACACAATTTTAGAGCCCCTTTTACAGGAATTGATTACTTTAGAGAGTCATGGTGTTTATGTTCCAGAACTTGGACGGTTTGTGAAAGGTACAGTCCAGTCTGTCATTGCAGATAATCTAGGGGCCCACGGTTTAGCAGGCTTCATAGAAAGCTTCTCTGGTGAGTACTTTTGCAGGTTTTGTGTAGGGAAGAGGTTGGAGATCCAGGCTGAATCTGTTCAGACTGGGGATTTTGCCCTTAGAACAAAGGAAATTCATGATGCACATGTTACATCTGCAAAGGAAAACTCTGCCATAATTTGTGGAGTAAAAAGGGGGTGTGTGTTAACAGAGAAATTATCTCACTTTCATGTACCTCAAGGCTACCCTCCTGATATTGTGCATGACCTATTTGAGGGCATTGTGCCAGTGGAACTTGCACTCTGTTTAAGAGAATTTGTTTCTAAGAAGTATCTATCTCTTGAGACTCTGAACACATTGATCTTGAACTTTCCCTATAAGTGGGGTGATAGAACCAATAGACCTCACATTATTCCGTGTACATATGCCTCAAAGAGGAACATTGGAGGTAATGCACATGAAAATTGGAATATACTGAGATTGCTTCCATTCATTATTGGAGACTTGATACCAGAGTCTGAGCCAGGCTGGCTTGTACTTCTTGATTTAAAAGAAATAGTTGAGCTTGCTGTCGCCCCCATTCATAACGAAGAAACGATAGCCTACTTAAACAGCAAAATTACAGAGCACAGACACAGATTTGTCTAACTTTTTCCAGCACGACTGTTACCAAAACATCATTATGTGGAACACTATCCGCAAATGATTAAATCTTTTGGACCGCTTGTTGGGCAGTGGACTATGAGATTTGAAGCGAAACATAGTTTCTTTAAGAAAGTTGCTCGCCACACAAATTGTTTCAGAAACATAATGCTCACACTGGCTGCCAAACACCAGCAAATGATTGCTTATCAAATTCATTCCTGTAGGCTTAAGAAGTTCACACTAGAAGTTACACGTGTCTCCACACTTCCTGTGGATGTCTTAAACAAGGAAGTAGTAGCAGATTTGAGACAGAAATATCCAGGAATTTATGAGGTCCATCTTGTAAAAAATGTCACTAACAATGGGATCAATTATAGAACTGGTATGCTCATTTCCTTTGGGTCAGCTGGTGGCCTGCCAGAGTTTGCCGAAATTCTTCAAATGTGTATCGTCAAAAGCAGTTTGAATTTTGTTGTGAAGATACTGTGTGCATGGTTTCAAGAACATTTTAGAGCTTTTCAGTTGACTGTCTCTCCTGATAGAGAGGTTGCCCTGGTTGATCTTGAACAGCTAACTGATGCTTATCCACTATATGATTATATGGTAGGAGGAAGACGAATGGTAACCCTGAAGAGGCACATCATCATCTAAGGTAAACTGTTAAATAAGTGTTTTTATTTAATACAAGTAACAATGCTAAAAATTGTATTACTGATGAAAGTTTTTTTCTGCTTTGTTTCCTCTTTTAGAAAAGTATAGAAAAATGTCAAGTCCGGCCATTCTGAGGATTGTTTTTGGTGGGGATGACGATGCAAGAAAACTTGCACTTAAGACAGGAATCCCAAAGTCTGTGGATGACCTTGTCCTGGAAATAATGACTGTTTTTGGGGTGAAGCAAAAGTTCAGGCTCCAGTACAAAGATAAGGACTTTGGAAATGAATACATGAATCTCATGTCAACCAGTCAAATTGAAGACAGGGATACCCTGAAACTGATTTTTCTATCAACTGATGACTCCAGCATGCAAGAGACTGCACCTGATGCACCTTCCTGCTCCACCATTGCTGTTACTTCACCCGGTTCAACATTTAGCTCTGAGACTCCTGACATGAGAGATGTTAACACATGTGCTATTGACTCAGTCCAGGAAGTCAATTTATGTGATGACTCGTTTTGCAGCAGCGCAGAGACTGTCATAATTGCGTCTCCCGAGTCAAGAACCGGTTTTTGGCCTCAGGTTTTTGTAGTTCCTCGATTTTCATGTTCTGCTGAAATTCAGCTTCAAAGAGCTGACACAGAGTTCAGCAAAAGTGGAATGCTACTTATTCCACCACCAAAACTAAGATCGGACATTCTTGAAGGCATGGCTGAGGAGATCTTTAGGTATGCAGCATACCCCACTGATAGTCAACTTGATCAGTCTGCTGAAGCTCTGATAAATGCACATCCTTGCTTGAGGGAAAAAGGAACTCGCACTGGCCATGAAGGATGGAAACATTATCTAAAGATTAAGATGTCTAATTTTCGCTCAAAACTCAGCAAGATTGGACACCCTGAAATTTCTGTGAATTCTCTTAGGAACAAGCGTAAAGGTCAGGGTAAAGCAGCATCAAACATCAAAAAGCCAAGAAAGGCTGAGGTAAATTTCCTTCCTTGTCTCCCAAAAGGAGAAACAGCAGAGAGCATGGAGAAGGAAAGAATTGCTCTCTTAACTGAAGTGAAAAAGAAAAATAATGAGGCAGTCATTAAGGAAAAAATGCAATTGACCTTCTCCTATAGACGACAAGAGTTGGTTGAAGACTTGGCAATCGTGTCTGATTTGCAAAGCAGGTGGCCTGCACTGTTTACAGTAAATGAAGTAAGTGTTATTGATATTTACACAACAATAAATTGTAAATTACTATAAATTCCTCCACAGTAGGCCTATATTAAATGCCTATCTTTATGTCCCTTTTTTTCTTTAGATAAATGCAGAATTCATGCGGATAACAACTGTACCACTTCTGTCAAAGTTCTTGGGCCAGCTGGACAGATACACTGTTAATCTACACAAGATTTTCAGCAGCAAAGGTGGTGCTTCTGGACAGAAGATATCACACATTATGGCAATTACAGACAAGGTGTGGTAAACTGCATTTCATTTTTTATTTATTTATTTATATTTAACTAATTACAAACATTGTATATATAAAATACATATAATCATATTTATATATATATATATATATATATATATATATATATATAATATACTATAATCAGTGTTTTTTATATTTTCATTACTTTCAGTGTGATGACATACACATCAAACGAGATTGTGTTATTAAAAGTCTGTGTGTGTACCTCAATGAGGACATTACAACACTCGTCAAAGAATTTATGGTTTGTATATGTACTTTTTGTAATGACCTAAACATATTGCCAGCCTGTATGTTACCAATATTTCAGTGAAACTGAACAAGGTGTTAATTATAAATAAATTTAAAAAAAGTTTTTTTTTGATTATTTGTTTTTTGTTTTGGCTTAGGACTGCAATTCTGAAGAAGCTGAGAGAGGAATTTCTGAGACCACTCTGGGGCTTTTTGTGATCCGTAAAGAAGGTGCTGTTGCTGAGGACGAGCCAGAGGATGTTGGAGTAGTGATAGAGGGTGTGCCGCTGCTACAGCACTTAAAGAGTGTTTCATTTGGATTGGTAATGGTGTTCGGACTGATCTACGCTCTCAACTTAAGCTACCCTCAGAGTCTCAAATTCACGTTTGAATTCTTTCAAAAGGTACTGATGAATTTGGATGGCAGAAAGCTTTCCCCAAAGGTTCAGGCACTTAAAATTAAAATGTTTCAGTGAATAGGACATTCACTTCTTGTTTAGATGTTTCCAACATCTGAAGGGAGATTAAAAACTTTTTCAACATTTAAGAGAGTGATGCCCTGAAAGGAATTTTGCGACGGACTGATGACACTAACTCCAGCATGCAAAAGACTGTACCTACTGCACCATTTTTGAATTTGTAGCTCTGATACTCTTGACATGAGAGATGTAAGCCCTTGTGCTATTGATTCAGTCCAGGAACTTATCTGATGACTTGTTTTGCAGCAGCGCAGAAACTGTTATAGTCAGAAACCGTTCTTGGCCTCAGGTTTTTTTAGTTCCTGTGTTCTGCTGAAATTCAGCTTCAGAGAGCTGACACAGAGGTCAGCAACAGTGTAAAGCTATTTATGCCTAGCCTCGTGAGACCATCCTGATCTCGCGAGCTGTCAAGGTTTCACTCGCAGATCAGTCTGGATACTTTCCGTTAAAGAAAATTTGGGAGCAGTTCACCAAACGAACGTCCAATCAGCGTTGGCTTTGAGGCGGGTTGAGGTGTGACGCAACGAGAAGCGCGACAGTTCAGTCTAAAGAGCATTGCGGCTTCAGCGGATGAAACTATAATCAGCGTGGCTATCGAGCAAGTTTTATCGGAATTACAGAGTATTTCTTCACTGAAAGAAGAGCAAAACACTGCTCTGGAGGCTTTTCTCAGAGGAAAAGATGTTTTTGCTCTTCTCCTGACTGGCTTCGGCAAGAGTTTGCTTCGTTGATCTGATTGGTTGATTTGGCCCGTCTATCACCAACATAGGCCAATCAGCTAACCAGTATTTTCGCCCCTTACCAAAACTACTTCAACGGAAGGTTTCCAGATGGATATGCGGAGCAAATCCATCTGGCGGAGTCAGGTTAATTTATGCCACCACTAAAACTAAGATCGGACATTCTTGGGGGAGATCTTCTCTAGGTATGCAGCATACTCCATGGATAGCTTGATCAGGCAGCTGAGGTAGTGAGTAGGCCACTTAGTTCTGGCCTAAATGTTGAAATGTGAAAACGTGCTATTTGTTCAAAACAAAAATTGTTATTGAAACCCTGTTAAATGTAAAAAGTGTTGAAAACCTGTTATATGTAAAGGAAAATATAATCCTTAGAGGGTTAGTTCACCCAAAAATGTAAATTCTGTTAGTAATTACTCGCCCTCATGTTGTTCCAATCCCGTTAGACTGTCGTTTATCTTCGTAACACAAATTGATATATTTTTGATGAAATCTGAGAGCTGTCTCACTCCTTCATAGGCTCCTAGGTAATTGCATCTGCTGGCCCAGAAAAGTTATTAAAGACATCGTTAAAATAGTCCAAGTGACTAGTGGCTCAACCTTAAGTTTATTTAGCGACGAGAATACTTTTTGTGCACAAAACCTCCCAAAAATAAAAACTTTATTCAACTATTCATGTTCTTCCGTGTGGGCCTCTAAGTGAGTTCTCCAGACGCATGCGCGAGAACTGAGTAGATGACGCTCACGATCATTTGAAGGGAAAGTGTGAAAGGTAAGCCGTTCATTTTGTGGCATTGGTAAGGCACTTTTACGTTTTCTCGTTGGTTTCCTCACGATTCGGACATCCAGGAAATGCACACTTTAGAAACATTTTAAACACTACATCGAGACCCGTCTGTGTCCTCTTCTCAGTTCTCACGCAAGCGTCGTGACTCTTGTGAACTCACTCGAGGCCCACACAGAAGGAAATGAAGAGTTGAAATAAAGTAATTTTTTTTAATTTTTTTTTTATTTTTGCGCACAAAAAGTATTCTCGTCGCTTGATAAACTTAAGGTTGAGTCACTCGGACTATTTTAATGATGTCTTTAATAACTTCTGGGCTGGTAGATACAATTACTTCGAAGTCTATGGAGGAGTGATCCAGCGCTCAGATTTAATCAAAATTATCTTAATTTGTGTTCCGAAGATGAACGAAAGTCTTACGGGGTTGGAACAACATGAGGGTGAGTAATTACTGACAGAATTTACATTTTGGGGTGAACTATCCCTTTAAGGTTACTTCTCTTTTGTGTTTCAATTTTACATTTTAAAAAAAAATATATATTTTCTCCAATAACAAAGTTTATTTGTTCTAACAAATATTTAGGAAGATGGGCACCAATTACATTTGGGTTTCAAGTTAAAAATGTTTGATGTTGAAATTTGAACTTTAAAACAGGTTTAAAACTAAAAAGTGTAACGAGACAGAAAGTACTGTCTGGGAGGATGCATAAAACTAAAACATTCATTTGTGCTAAAATTATGTGCTATATTTGTCACGGGGCCGGGAATAATTCCATGGATTCATGTGCAGAGCAGAAGTATTTTAATTAGACCAAACATAAATAAACAAACCAAATAAAAATCCAAAAACAGACTAGGCAGGGCAAGAACAGGCACAGAATACAACGCGTAATAAATACAACGAACCAGCACAGGACAGCAAACACAGGAAGACTAAATAGAGAGGCAAACAAAGGAGGGTAACGAGACAGACAGGTGGAGCAAATAAACCAATAATCAGATAACAAGGGGGAGGGATAAAAAAAAAATAAAAAAAAATCACCACAGCACATGGCACAACATAAACACCCATGTGCAACACAAGACAGGACAGACATGTGACATAACCCCCTCCCTACGGAGCGGCTACCAGACGCTCCATCCGACCCAGGCGGGACAGGAGGGACAGGCCAGGGGAAAACAGTCCATCGGGTGGCCAGGGCGAAGCAGACAGTCCATCGGGCGGCCAGGGCGAAGGAGACAGTCCATCGGGCGGCCAGGGCGAAGGAGACAGTCCATCGGGCGGCCAGGGCGAAGGAGACAGTCCATCGGGCGGCCAGGGCGGAGACGAACCCTCGGGAGGCCAGGGCGGAGACGAACCCTCGGGAGGCCAGGGCGGAGACGAACCCTCGGGAGGCCAGGGCGGAGACGAACCCTCGGGAGGCCAGGGCGGAGACGAACCCTCGGGAGGCCAGGGCGGAGACGAACCCTCGGGAGGCCAGGGCGGAGACGAACCCTCGGGAGGCCAGGGCGGAGACGACCCCTCGGGAGGCCAGGGCGGCGACGACCCCTCGGGAGGCCAGGGCGGCGACGACCCCTCGGGAGGCCAGGGCGGCGACGACCCCTCGGGAGGCCAGGGCGGCGACGACCCCTCGGGAGGCCAGGGCGGCGACGACACCGGCTCAGGAACAGCAGACACCGGCTCAGGAACAGACAACACACACACTGGCTCGGGAACTGGCTCGGGAACAGACAACTCACACACTGGCTCGGGAGCTGACAACACACACACTGGCTCGGGCTCAGGAACAGACAACCCACATACTGGCTCGGGAGCAGACAACACACACACTGGCTCGGGAGCAGACACCGGCTCAGGAACGGGAACAGACACCGGCTCAGCAGCCACTAGAACAGTAGCGGCCACAAGGACAGACACAAACACAGAAACAAACATTGACTCAGGAATATCAGACACCGGCTCAGGAACAGACAACACACACACTGGCTCGGGAACTGGCTCAGGAACTGGCTCGGGAACAGACAACTCACACACTGACTCGGGAGCAGACCGCACACACACTGGCTCGGGAGCAGACCGCACACACACTGGCTCGGGAGCAGACCGCACACACACTGGCTCGGGAGCAGACAGCACACACACTGGCTCGGGAGTAGACAGCACACACACCGGCTCGGGAGCAGACACCGGCTCAGGAACGGGAACAGACACTGGCTCGGAGGCGACCATCTTGTCCGTAGACACTGGCTCGGAGGAAGTGACGTGAAGCGTCTCTGGCACGGCAGATGTGACGTGAAGCGTCTCTGGCTCGGCAGATGTGACGTGAAGCGTCTCTGGCTCGGCAGATGTGACGCGAAGCGTCTCTGGCTCGGCAGATGTGACGCGAAGCGTCTCTGGCTCGGCAGAAGGGACGCGAAGCGTCTCTGGCTCGGCAGAAGGGAAGCGAAGCGTCTCTGGCTCGGCAGACGGGACGCGGAGCGGTCTCTGGCTGGGCAGACGGGACGCGGAGCGGTCTCTCGCTGGGCAGACGGGACGTGAGCGGTCTCTCGCTGGGCAGACGGGACGTGAGCGGTCTCTCGCTGGGCAGACGGGACGTGAGCGGTCTCTCGCTGGGCAGACGGGACGTGAGCGGTCTCTCGCTGGGCAGACGGGACGTGAGCGGTCTCTCGTTGGGCAGACGGGACGTGAGCGGTCTCTCGCTGGGCAGACGGGACGTGAGCGGTCTCTCGCTGGGCAGACGGGACGTGAGCGGTCTCTCGCTGGGCAGATGGGCGTCTCCTCCTCCGTCCATGACGGCGAGAAGCCGGCCCAGAACTGCCTTCCACCGGTCCAGGATCGAAGGGGGGCCAGGATGGAGAGTGATGTTGATTTTCCTCTCGACAACCTCCTCCTTCTTTACAACCTCCCCGGGTCCCACGAAAAATTACCTGGCGGGTCCCCCGAAAATCTCTCCTCCCCCGCTCCTTGGCTGGCGAAGAGAAGTCGGAAAACCCCCCGCTGGACGGACTCAACGACGAAGATCCCATTCCCAAAGAGACCAGTGAGGCAGACCCTGCTGCCCTCCTCTCCTCATTCCTCTGGGCACACAGAGAGAAATATTTAAAAAGAGAAATCCCATTCTCTCTCTCAGCCGGACACAGTTCGCTCCGCTGAATCCACATTGGCTGGTTCGTTCTGTCACGGGGCCGGGAATAATTCCGTGGATTCATGTGCAGAGCAGAAGTATTTTAATTAGACCAAACATAAATAAACAAACCAAATCAAAATCCAAAAACAGACTAGGCAGGGCAAGAACAGGCACAGAATACAACGCGTAATAAATACAACGAACCACCACAGGACAGCAAACACAGGAAGACTAAATAGAGAGGCAAACAAAGGAGGGTAACGAGACAGACAGGTGGAGCAAATAAACCAATAATCAGATAACAAGGGGGAGGGATAAACAATCACCACAGCACATGGCACAACATAACAAACACCCATGTGCAACACAAGACAGGACAGACATGTGACAATATTATGTCCTGCTTGGATGTTTTTGTTTCTTTTGTCAGAATGGATGTTTCTTTCGACTTATGGAGCAATTGCACACAATAAATGTTTGAAAATTGAACATGTTCTTGACCGTTTATTCAATAGATTTAGGGAAATGTAAGATAGTTATATAAAGCAAGTAACAACAATTAATTTGAAATGAGTAAAGTTTATTTAATACACAACCTTAAATCACAGTTCTTGAGTTCACATAACAATTATTTAATTCATTCGAGTCAACTGAACATGATGGTGAAGCTTAAATAAAATGCTAACTTTTACGTTGGATTTATGTGATTAAATTGGATTGAATAATTGACATGTAATTGAAATACATAAGTTTTAACTTTTGGGGTTAAATATTTTTTTGAGTGCTGATCACCATAACGGTGACCTGAAATCAGGTTTTCTCCTTAAGTGATTCTGCTTGTTAACATCAGGTGTCTTCAATAATGCTCAATCATCACTCAATAATTCACTTAATTATCTCATTAACTTTAACACTGCTTCAGTGTTCATTTAACACTCAACTCAGAGTTTAATTGGAATCGCTTAAAATGACTTCCATGATGTTGAAGTTACATGAACAAATTATGTTTGTTTAACGTAATCCAGTTATGTGGAACCGGTGGAACTTGTTAACATAAAAAAGTTAAGTAAAGCCAACACATCATTTTTTTGTGCTATGGCCTTAAAAGTACCTTATTTGCATATATTTGTGTGAGTAGTGGCAGCATGCTTTGTATGGAATGATTTCTCCTCATTTGCTTTTCTGTTCTTTCATGCATTTATTCCAGTACGAACTCCTGAGGAGTCTGTTTTGCGATACCACAAGGTCCTCCGACTTGTCAAAAGTGGCTCAACAAAGGCAGATGCCTATAACAGCGTGAGAGTGGACCGAAACACAGTTGTGAACCAAGCACCAATTGCAGAGCTGGCTGCAGTTAGCCCTGACATGTTCAAGATCCTGAGGGCTGGTTTCAAAAAAGGAGACAGTCTGCAAAAATGTGCGGACAAATGTTTGGCTCAGTGTATTTTAGAGCCAAATGCAAGTCTTATATGTGCTATGAAACAGGCCAATGACCTGTTAGACATTCTGAAAAAGTAACTTGGTAAAGGGTTAGTTCACCCCAAAATGAAAATTCTGTCAGTAATTACTCTCCCTCATGTTGTTCCAACCCCGTAAGACCTTCGTTCATCTTCGGAACATGAATTAGGATATTTGTGATTAAATCTGAGAGCTGGATCACTCCTCCATAGGCCAGAAGCCTATTTATCCTAAATATCTTAATTTGTGTTCTGAAGATGAATGAAAGTCTTACGGGGTTGGAACAACATGAGGGAGAGTAATTACTGACAGAATTTTCATTTTGGGGTGAACTAACCCTTTACCAAGTTATGTTACTTTTTCAGAATGTCTAACAGGTCATTGGCCTGTTTCATAGCACATATAAGACTTGCATTTGGCTCTAAAATACACTGAGCCAATGAAAGGGATCCAACTATCCCTTTAAATTAGAGCATAAGTACATTTTAGGCAGCATTGTTCCTTATGACTGCTTTTGTTCTAGTGGTACTAATCATCCCACCCCTTTAGTACAGCTCAACCCATGAGCTAGTTTTTTTGTTTTTGTTTAGGCGTTTCAGTACAGTTGTCATAGAAAGGGGAGATATTATCTAATTTTATATTTTGTTTTAATGTAATGTGTTTTTGGAAAGTGCTCAAGAAAACAGCTTTTATAAACTCTAGTGATGGTCATTAATGATAAATTAATCATTAGCTAATGGTTTGCAAATATGTAATTATGTTATGACTTTACTTGTTGAGGCACATCATTATTAACTAGTCATTAAGTAAGTGTAGTAATTTACACATGAATTTGCCCTAATAATGCAGTAATTAATCATGTATTAATGCATATTAGTGTACCTGTATTATCTGGAAGTTGAAATACGAGGCTTTGGCTCATTCTGGTAATTAACATAATAATTAACACTATTAGTTAAAAAAATGAGTTATTAGGGAATTAATCCACAATTACATATTGAATTAATAACAATTCATGTATGAACTAATATATTAACTAGTCAGACTCTTAATTAGTTCCTAATGTGGTAATCATTAATGAATAGCGTAGATAATCATGTGTTACACATTAATTCAGTATTATC
The DNA here is from genome assembly GCA_030578275.1 of Meda fulgida. Lineage (NCBI taxonomy): Eukaryota > Metazoa > Chordata > Actinopteri > Cypriniformes > Leuciscidae > Meda > Meda fulgida. The sequence goes on from CM060636.1 coordinate 23,908,799, forward strand.
TGTGCATTAGTTAAGCATGAATTAATGCATATTAGTGCACCCGTATTGTAAAGTGTTACCGAAATATCTTATATCGGCAAACACATTACAAAAATTACATTGTAAATTATTTTGAACAGGTGTTGATAGAAAAGTGGAAATCCCTTCTCCATCGCATTTGCGGTGAACACCAGTGGGAAGAAAATGGACGGCAACAACGATGTGCCCACGATGACCTCACTCCTGACCAGCAAAAAAGGAAACGATGGCTACGTAAAGAGTCTCCTGCCTTTCACACACTAACATCTCTTGTTTTACACCAAAATCTCTTGAAGGACATGAGGCAAATGGCCTTATTCAAGCACACTGGTAAGTTACTGCTTAACAAATATGTATTCAATTTCACAAGTAAATGGAAACACTATAAATTTTAGCCTTTTTTTTCTCTCTTAGGCGGTCTTGAGGTTTACCATTCAGTTCTTCTGAAATACTGTAGAAAGAACCTGCATTTCCACTACTCCTCGATGACAGCACGTACCCAACTTGCTATCATGGATCACAATGAAAATGTAAACCGCCAACAGGCCACAATCAGCTCAGGCAAGTAGTTAGCTTCTCAAAAGTGGGGTGTTTACAACACTAAATGCACAGTTGAATTGTGTGTGTGTGTGTACATATATATATATATATATATATATATATAACACAATGAGAGAAAAATGAACTGGGTAATTTAATTATTCCATACAATAATAGCATTTAACTATATACATTTCTATTTTATAGGTATTCCTCGATACAACGTTGTTTTTCCCAAACAAAATAAAGAGTGGGTGGCCAGGAAAATTTATGAACCAACTTCACAAAAATTCAGGGATGAACTCCTTCAAAAGGTACTGGACCGGCGCAATGACCCTACTGTACTTTTCAAGGACCCAACCTCTCAAGTTCTCTTACAAGAGGTTCTCTCGTATTGCGTAAGTTTAGCTTACGCTACGGGAAAGATTCATCTTCTCGAGATATTGAAGCCAAAAAATTATCCTTATTTTTGTATTCATTGTCAACGCAGTGCAGCAGCTAGCAGACCTAGAGCAGGCCATCTCGCGTGCTCATAGGCTGCCCTGCGGGCAACTGCTGCAGCCTACCAGGGAGCCCGGCGTGACGTCACGCCCAATGAAGGGCGCCTGCGCCGGACAGCCGGAAGCTGTGGCCACAGCGACTCGCTCGCCGAAGGACCTCCCTCAAGCTTCGCCTTCACCTCCCCCCCTCATCGACGCGCAGCTGCCGCTTACGAGCCTCAATGCCGTCGCATCTGAAGATGAGGTTGAGGAACACGTCACAAGGGACTGCTGCTCCATCCTGGCATCGGATAGCGAGGAGTGGTCCTCATCGATCCAGGAATCCGGCGGTACCCGCGCTGGAGCTGACGCGGAACTGATGCGCCTGTTAACACAGGCTGTTGACCGACTCGGGCTCGAGTGGTCGCTGCCGAAGGAACCCGTGCCGAACAGGCTCGACGGATGTTTCCTCCTGAGCCGCCGTCGTCCAGCTTCAGCGAGCAGGCCCGCCCCGTTCCTGCCTGAACTGGACACGGAGCTAACGAAGTCTTGGAATGCACCGTTCTCCTCTAGACTTCAGTCCCATGCCTCCGCGTCGCTCTCCCAAGTGGACGGCGCCGCCGAGAGAGGGTATGCGGCTATTCCCCCGGTGGAAGAGGCGGTCGCAGCGCACCTTTGCCCGCCCTCCGCGAGATGGCGGTCACGGTCAGCCCTCCCGTCAAAAGCCTGCAGAGCCACGTCCGCCTTGGTCGGCCGCGCTTACGCCGCCTCCGGCCAGGCCGCGTCTGCTCTCCATTCCATGGCTGTGTTACAGATCCTGCAAGCCGACCTCCTCCGGGAGTGGAGCGAGAAGGGCCGGGATCCAGCTGCGGTCACAGACTTGAGAAGTGCAAGGATCTCTCTCTCCGCGCCACCAAAACAGCAGCTCAAGCCATCGGACGAGCCATGGCCACTTTAACCGTCACAGAGAGGCACCTCTGGTTGACGCTTGCGGATATGAGGGAAGCTGAGCGCGCCACTTTCCTGAACGCGCCGCTCTCCCCCACTGGTCTCTTCGGCCCAGCGGTGATCGGGATCGTTGACCGTTTCTCCGAGGTACAAAAGACCACGCAGGCCATGAACTTCTTCCTGCCGCGACGCTCAAGCTCCGCTACAGGCCGCTCTCATGAGAAGCAAGGCCAGCCTCCTGTACGAGCCAACACAAAGCGTCCAGCACAGCCCCAGCCTTCGCAGCGACGCCAGGGCGGCCGCCCTAGGTCACGCTCAGACAGCCGTCACAGACCGCCACCCCCCAGAGGGCCTCGGCAGAAGATTGTGTTAAAGTCTGAGCACGCGAAGCCCTCCTAACAAAGAGAGAGAAAAGACGAGCGTGTTCCGCTGCGGCCGGTCCGCCTTCAAAATTCATTTCCCTGTCAGTCCCCTACAAACAGGCTACTGCAGTGGTTCATTTAGCAGCCAACGAGCCGATTTATTCACCCTCTCGCCTGCACACAAACGCCGTTTTCACGGCGAACCAGAGAAATCTAAAAAAGAGTACAATATCTGGTCCGGCTCGCGCCGGTGGTGTTTTAAGTGTGGTGAAAGTGCCCCAGTGTTCACCCCTACACACAAGCACATCAAATCTCAGGTCGATCACAGAGCACACTCTCATAAAGCGCAGAAAAGCCACTCGAGTGTTGAATGTAAGAAATGTGTCCACAGGTCTGTGCCCACTATCTGCCCGCTCTGTTACACGGTCAAAGAAGCAGGTTATGAATGTGAGTCTCGTGCCCGCCGGAGAGCGTTCACGCTTACTAAACACCTCCCCTTGGGCGCCGCCCGCGGGTTTAAGTGTTATCACGAAATGCAGGGCAGTGATAAGACGCTCCCCATCCAGTGCGACCGGGGCGTCGAACACACTTGTAAGTCTCGTGCCCGCGCTCACGCTTACAGGAAGGTTTTCCGCCCAGAGCGCTGCTCGCGCGTCAAAAAGTGAAAAGAAAATGTTCCCCATCCCTTATGATTGGGACATCTCACATAAATCAGCCGTTTTCGGGTTTCAGCGAGCAGCCATTGCCCAGAACCGACAGCGCGCGCGCCGCGTTTTCGGCTCCGGTTCAGTTTCACAAGCCAGCGAATGGCAGCGAGTTGAACACGGAGGCCATTCGCCCCCTAGCGGCTCACATAGCCGCGTGGGAAAATATCCCAGGGATTTCAGAATGGGTGTTGGGCATAATAAAGCAGGGCTATACACTTCAATTCCGTCGGCGTCCCCCGCGCTTTCGAGCCCGGACCGCGACGAGAGTGAATGCGGAAGTAGCACACCTAAAGGGCCATAGAAAAGGTACCGCCTTGTCTGAGCGAGTCAGGCTTCTACAGCCGATATTTTCTCGTACCCAAGAAGGACGGAGCCTTCAGACCTATCCTAGATCTGAGACATTTGAACAAAGCGCTTGCAAAAAGCGGATAATGAACTATCTGGACGGTTGGCTGATATTGGCGCAGTTAGAGACAGAACTGCTATCTCACAGAACAGTGCTTCTCAGTCACCTGGAAAGTTTGGGTCTCACGGTCAACTGGACCAAGAGCTCATTAATGCCCAGCCAGTCGATTGCCTTTTTAGGAATAGAACTGGATTCTGTGGCCATGACGGCTCGTTTATCGACATAGCGCGCGCGCCGTGTTCGCCACCTAGCCGCATCTTTCCAGAAGGGCAGCTTTCTCCCTTTGAAAACGTTTCAAAGGATGCTAGGCGGTATGGCATCAGCTGCAGCGGTGCTTCAGCTGGGCTTACTGCGTATGCGCCCGCTCCAACGCTGGTTGAATGCTCGCGTGTCTCGCCGAGCTTGGGTTTCTGGCGGCCAGAAAATCAGAGTGACTCAGACCTGCATAGCGGCTCTGCAGCCTTGGTTAGTAGCCAATTGGTACCAGCAGGGAGTGACGATGGGAACCTTCTCTTATCGGAAAGTCGTTTCGACAGACGCGTCCAACTCAGGATGGGGCGCGCTGTTCGAGGGCAGACCGGTCTTTGGCCAGTGGTCAGACCAGGAGAAGTGTTTTCATATAAACTGTCTGGAAATGATAGCGGTCGAGAACGCGCTGAAGTGCTTCCTCCCGTTCATACAGGACCAACATGTTCTTGTCCGCTCGGACAACATGTCTGTGGTGTTCTATATAAACCGTCAAGGCGGTGTCAGATCCAGAAATCTCTGCAATCTGACAGAACGCCTCCTTATTTGGTCACAGATGCACCTGCGCTCGCTGAGGGCGGCGCATGTGCCTGGCCATCTAAACGACGGCCCAGACAGACTATCCAGGGACAATGTTCCCCCAGGGGAGTGGTCCCTGCACCCCCCAGACGGTCCTGAAACTGTGGCGCCTGTTCGGCAGGGCGGAAGTCGACCTATTTGCATCGAGAGACAACGCTCAATGTCCGAGGTTCTTTTCAAAGGACGAGGACGCGTTGGCCCAGGTTTGGCCCAGCCTCCCACTATATGCTTTCCCTCCGGTCTCTCTGTTGCCACAGGTGATCAAGAGAATCAGGGAAACGCGCCACCCGGTGCTCCTCATAGCCCCGCGTTGGGAGAATCAGAATTGGTTCCCGGAACTAGCACGGCTGTCACGCACAGCTCCGTGGCCGATTCCGGTGAGGGCGGATCTCCTCTCTCAGGCTCGCGGTACGATCTGGCATCCCCATCCAGAGCGCTGGTCTCTGCGCGCATGGTTGATCAACGGGTACTCGTTACCCTGCCAGAAGGAGTGATGAACACGATCATGCAGTCTAGAGCTCCTTCCACGAGAAGGCTCTACGCGTCTAAATGGTCGGTGTTCTCCAGGTGGTGCACCGTCAGAGGTCTGGACCCTCGGACATGCGAGGTGGTGCATCTGCTCACTTTCCTACAAGAGTTCTTGGATAAGGGGAGATCCCCATCCACACTCAAAGTATATGTGGCGGCCGTTGCAGCGTTCGCAGAACCGACGCACGGCCAATCACTAGGAAGGCATGAATTGGTCATCCGCTTCCTTAGAGGAGCTAGAAGGATGAACCCGCCGCGCCCCCCGTCGGTTCCTGTGTGGGATCTTTCATTGGTCCTCGAGGCCCTGAAAGCTTTTCCATTTGAGCCACTAGAATCCATGGAGTTGAAATACCTATCTCTGAAAACCGTTTTTCTGACTGCACTGTCGTCAGTGAAACGTGTGGGGGACTTGCACGCGCTGCCTGTCAACGCGTCGTGTCTCGAGTTCGGGCCGAACGACTCTAAAGTCATCCTCAGACCTAGACATGGCTATGTTCCTAAGGTGATGGGCACTCCATTCAGAGCGCAAGTTATTTCACTATCAGCCCTGCCAGCTTCTGACAGTGAAAACGATGTGAATCCCCTCTGCCCTGTCAGGGCGCTGAGGTGTTACGTTACGCGCTCTGCCTCCTTCAGGCGTTCAGAACAGCTCTTTGTTTCGTTTGGTGGGCGCACCAAGGGTCTCGCCGCCTCGAAACAAAGCCTGTCCAGATGGATAGTGGACGCTATAGCAATGGCATATGCGTCAACAGGTCTGCAATGCCCTCTGGGCATCAGGGCTCATTCCACGAGGGGCGTTGCCTCATCGTGGGCGTGGTCCAGTGGGATTTCTATCCATGACATATGTGTAGCGGCGGGCTGGAGCTCCCCGTCTACCTTTGTCAGGTTTTACAACCTAGAAGTTCCCGCCTTGCAGGCTAAACTTTTGTCAGTCTAAAGGAGATGTGTATTCTGCCCAGATCTTCCTGCTCAGATCACTCTCTCGTGACTCAGTTCTCCTGGTTGAACTGCACCAGTAGGGTATGTGCCATGTGCCTATACAGACCAGCGCGCTGCTCTGTATTCCCTATGTGTGCTTAGATGCAAGTGATGGCCCGCGTGGCTGGCCACCTTATTTCTTCCATTTATTGGGTTCCTCTGAAAGTTTGGGGACTCATGGTGGATGCTTGGCGCGCACGGCGTTGACAAATTGTTCCCGTAGCGTAAGCTAAACTTACGCAATACGAGAGACCCTCTCGTAAGAGAACGATACTCGCGGGTGATGGCCTGCGAGATGGCCTGCTCTAGGTCTGCTAGCTGCTGCACTGCGTTGACAATGAATACAAAATTAAGGATAATTTTTTGGCTTCAATATCTCGAGAAGATGAATCTTTCCCGTAGCGTAAGCTAAACTTACGCAATACGAGAGAACCTCTCGTAAGAGAACCGAGGTTACGCAAGTAACCGAGTATCGTTTCTTTGCCCGTTTTACCGTGCAATATCGCAACAAAACAAAAACCGTTATTGCTGTTATTGCAAAACATGCGTCAAGGTTTAGCAATTAAACCACAGTCAGTGTCATACTGTAATAAGTGTATTACACTTGAACGTGTTGCTTGATTTTTCTTTATGTCAAATGCTAGCTTGTGTTTGTGGCGGGGGAGGCGTGGTTCAGCGAGGTCTGCGACGAGAGAGAGAGTGGAGAGACGAGCGGCGGTAAGTGAGTCAAGTGTAAAATGACTAACACCTGTGTCTCGTTGCAGTAATTGGCGTGGGGAGACCGTATATAAGACAGACGGGATCCAATGTGAGGAGAGAGAGGACTGAGGACTCGTGGGGGACGCGGAAGCAAGGAAACGTCATTGATGCAAGTTACTGAGAAGTGTTTTGTTTATGTGGAAGCGCATGTGGCGCGAGTGCAATCAGAGTTTATTATTATTAAATAAAATACCCACGAGCCTCAGCCAGCCGTCTCCGGTCTCCTTCCTTCTTCCCTGAACTTTACTACACTGGTGCCTGAAACCCGGGAAGGAAGGAGAAACGCCGCCGCCAAGATGCAATCTCCGTCAGGAACATCGGGAACGCCGTTTGCGGACATTATTACATCGCTCGCGGGTCTGCATCAGGAGAACCATCAAGCCATGCTGGACTTGCGGGCGGATCAGGAAGGTCGTTTCCAAGCCCTGATGCAAGCCCAGCAGGCAGACCGCGAGCTGTTCCGGAGCTTGCTGGACCGGGAGGTTCGAACGGAAGGGGCTTCCCCCAGCTCCACTCCCGGCGCCCACATGACCCTGTCGAAGATGGGGGTCTCGGACGATCCAGAAGCCTTCCTGGATCTGTTCGAGCGGTCAGCCGAGGCATGTGGGTGGCCGGTGACCAGCTGGCCGGTAAGGCTGATACCCCTGCTGTCGGGGGAGGCCCAGAAGGCTGCACAACAACTGCCCGTTCAGAACCTCCTGGTGTACGCTGACTTAAAACGAGCCATTCTCCAGAGGGTCGGCCTTAACCCTGAACAACATCGCCAGCGCTTCCGTTTACTGGACCTGGCAGAAGCGGGCCGACCCTTTGTCTTGGCGCAGCAGCTTCGGGACTCATGCCGCAAATGGCTGTTGGCCGGAGGAGGCGACGCCGAGGCCATTATCGACAAGGTGGTACTGGAACAGTTCATCTCCCGACTGCCGAAGAGGACTGCACAGTGGGTCCAGTGCCACCGGCCGGCGTCGCTGGATCTGGCCATCCAACTGGCGGAGGATCAACTGGCGGCGTGCTCTGGGGGCGGCGAACCCCTGCCATCTATCTCTCTCTCTCTCTCTCCCCCTGTCCCTCTCTCTTCCCATTCCCCTAAGCCCGTTCCTTTCCCCAGGACCCGGTTTCCTGGACCACAGAGGGCACCTCCCCGGTGGAGGACTGGAGCAGAGGGTCCAGCCGGGTCGCGTGGCGTCGTCAGGGGAGGGGGGCCCCCAGATGGGCTCGACGCGGTTCCTGCGCTCTCCCCACGCCAATTCCTTGACCCACTTCCTGCCACTAGGGCGGCGGGGAAGCCTGGGCCGGTCTGTTGGCGTTGCGGGGATCCGGGCCATTTCGTGGACCGCTGCCCGGTCATGGAAGTTGGGACATTGGTCCGGATCCCGGACGCCCCACAGGCCGCCCCCGATCAAGCCGGGTTATACCAGATACCTGTGAGTATTAAGGGGGGTACTTATCAGGCCTTGGTGGATTCAGGTTGTAACCAAACCTCCATCCATCAACGCCTGATACAATCCGGGGCATTGGATACGGGCCGCATGGTTAAGGTGAGGTGTGTACACGGGGATATAGTGGAATACCCCTTAAAGGCCATCACTATTAAATTTAGGGGACAAAATCATTGTGTGGAGGTGGCAGTTAGTCCGCGCCTCCGGCATCCGTTAATTTTGGGAACAAATTGGCCAGCGTTTGAACAGTTATTGGGTTGCTTGACAGCGGGTGCCTCTGGGAAAAAGAAAAGGCGGGGAAGGGGGGCGAGCGCTCAGGTCGGAGAGGCTGTGCCTGGACCCAGCGGAACTGTTTCAGGGGAACCGAGTGGCTTGGCGAGGCTAAACCTCTCCAGTCGCAATGACTTCCCCCTGGAGCAGTCCCAAGATGAGACGCTCAAACATGCGTTTGAACAGGTCCTTTCCATCGATGGGCAGCTCCTCCAACCTGACCGCCCTCTCTCCTATCCTTATTTTGCCGTCATTAAAGATAGGTTGTATCGAGTGACCCAAGACACTCAGACAAAGGAAGATGCAACCCAATTGTTAGTACCACGGGGCCGCCGGGAAATGCTTTTCCAGGCGGCACATTGTAATCCGATGGCGGGGCATTTAGGGATGACAGCTACGTTAAGTCGTCTAATGACCCGATTCTTCTGGCCGGGCATTCACGAGAACGTACGCAGATGGTGCGCGTCGTGTCGTGAATGTCAGTTGGTGAATCCACCGGCCGCCCCAAAAGCGCCGTTGCGCCCTCTACCTCTTGTGCAGGTCCCCTTCGAGAGAATTGGTATGGACCTCATCGGGCCATTAGAACGATCGGCACGGGGACATCGCTTTGCGTTAGTTATAGTAGACTACGCAACGCGATATCCTGAAGCAGTGGCGCTACGCACTATATCAGCTAAGAGTGTGGCAGACGCCCTGTTTCGTTTAATCTCCCGCGTGGGAATCCCGAAAGAGATTCTCACGGATCAAGGCACCGCGTTTATGTCACGCACGTTAAGCGAATTATATGAATTATTGGGCATTAAATCGGTGCGTACCAGCGTCTACCACCCACAAACGGACGGACTGGTCGAACGATTTAACCGCACATTGAAAACAATGATTCGTAAATTCGTGCAGGAAGACGCGAAAAATTGGGATAGGTGGCTGGAACCCCTCTTATTCGCCGTGCGAGAGGTCCCGCAAGCCTCCACGGGGTTTTCCCCCTTTGAGCTTCTTTTTGGACGTCAGCCCCGTGGGGTGTTAGACGTCCTAAAAGAGACTTGGGAGGACGGACACTCAGACAGTAAAAATGAAATTCAGTATGTCATGGACCTGAGAGCAAAACTCCATACACTGGGGCGGCTCTCTATGGAGAATTTGCTCCAGGCTCAGGACAGACAAAGCCGGCTGTATAACAGGGGAACTAAGCTCAGAGAATTTACACCGGGAGATTAAGTGCTCGTTTTACTACCAACCTCCAGCTCCAAATTGTTAGCGAAGTGGCAAGGACCCTTTGAGGTCACACAGCGGTTAGGGGATCTCAATTATGAGGTAGTGCGGACAGACAGGGGTGACTCACGGCAAATCTACCATCTCAACCTCCTTAAGAAATGGAGTGAGGAGGGGTCAGTGTTGCTTGCGACGGCAGTGAGTGGAGAGGAGGATCTCGGGCCAGAGGCGATCATCAAAGGGAAATCTCTCGCCCTGGCCCCGGGGGGGGATCACCTCTCGCCCTCACAGCTCACTGACATTGCAAGGTTGCAAAAAGAGTTTGCCGATGTGTTTTCACCCCTGCCTGGTCGTACTAATCTAATCCAGCACCATATTGAGACAGAGCCGGGCGTGGTAGTTCGTGGCCGGCCATACAGGTTGCCTGAACACAAAAAAAAAGTGGTTCAGGCAGAATTAGAGGCAATGCTGGAGATGGGAGTAATTGAGGAGTCCCACAGTGACTGGGCAAGCCCGATAGTTTTAGTTCCTAAAACGGACGGCTCGGTACGGTTTTGTGTGGACTATCGCAGGGTGAATGCAGTGTCAAAATTTGACGCTTATCCAATGCCGCGGATTGACGAGCTGCTTGATCGGTTAGGTACGGCTCGCTTTTATTCGACGCTGGACTTGACGAAAGGGTATTGGCAGATCCCCTTGTCTCCCATATCCAAAGAAAAAACAGCCTTCACCACGCCGTTTGGGTTACACCAATTTGTAACGCTTCCTTTCGGGTTGTTCGGGGCTCCAGCCACGTTTCAGCGTCTCATGGACAGGATTCTGCGACCCCATGCTCCATATGCCGCTGCATACTTGGATGATATCATCATCTACAGTAATGACTGGCAGCGGCATGTGGAACATCTAAGGGCCGTCCTCGGGGCGCTGAGACGGGCGGGGCTAACGGCCAACCCGAAGAAGTGTGCAGTTGGGCGGGTGGAGGTAAGGTATCTGGGCTTCCACTTGGGTCGTGGGCAGGTGCGTCCCCAAATTGACAAGACAGCAGCAATTGCAACCTGTCCTCGACCTAAGACCAAAAAGGAGGTGAGGCAGTTCCTGGGGCTGGTGGGATATTACAGAAGGTTTATTCCTGATTATTCGGACCTCACCAGCCCGCTGACTGATCTCACTAAAAAGGAGGTACCAGATACGGTCCAGTGGACGGAGAAGTGCCAACAGGCTTTTACCCAGGTTAAGGCTGCTCTGTGTGGTGGCCCGCTCCTGCACTCTCCTAATTTCTCTCTCCCTTTTCTGTTGCAGACTGACGCGTCGGACGGGGGGCTGGGCGCTGTCCTGTCCCAGGTGGTGGAGGGCGAGGACCGCCCGGTGCTGTACATTAGTCGGAAGCTCTCGAAGAGAGAGACTAAGTACAGCACCATAGAGAAGGAGTGTCTGGCCATCCGATGGGCGGTCCTCACCCTGCGCTATTACCTCCTGGGGCGGGAGTTCACCCTCTGTTCGGATCACGCGCCCCTGCAGTGGCTCCACCGCATGAAGGACACCAACGCGCGGATCACCCGTTGGTATCTAGCTTTACAGCCTTTTAAGTTCAAGGTGATCCACAGGCCGGGGGTGCAGATGGCTGTGGCTGACTTCCTCTCTAGGAATGGGGGGGGGGGCTGCAGGCCGGATGGCTCCCCGGCCTGAGTCGGGCGGTGGGGGTATGTGGCGGGGGAGGCGTGGTTCAGCGAGGTCTGCGACGAGAGAGAGAGTGGAGAGACGAGCGGCGGTAAGTGAGTCAAGTGTAAAATGACTAACACCTGTGTCTCGTTGCAGTAATTGGCGTGGGGAGACCGTATATAAGACAGACGGGATCCAATGTGAGGAGAGAGAGGACTGAGGACTCGTGGGGGACGCGGAAGCAAGGAAACGTCATTGATGCAAGTTACTGAGAAGTGTTTTGTTTATGTGGAAGCGCATGTGGCGCGAGTGCAATCAGAGTTTATTATTATTAAATAAAATACCCACGAGCCTCAGCCAGCCGTCTCCGGTCTCCTTCCTTCTTCCCTGAACTTTACTACAGTGTTGCTTGATTTTTCTTTTTGTAAAATGCTACCTCAACATGTTTGCTTAAGAAATCGTTTTTATTTTGGTTAGAACAAATGTTTGATGTGTAAAACATCTCAGAATAACAAAGTGATTATCAATTGCAGTGATAACAAAACATAAAGAAGCTACTTCATATGGTAAAACAATCTAATCAAAATTTAGAAAAAACATATTTGGTAAACTGTAATTGACAAACAAAAGCCAAATATTTTTTTTATCTAAATAGAAATGTATAGCAGGAATACCCTCTCGGATTAGTTAAACATATTGAAAATAATATTGAAAAATAAAACAGATTTAAAATGTCTATTGTGGTGCTTTTTTTTTTAAATTAGCATGAAAGCTTCTTCTGCTTCCTTGAAACCAACATATACTCCTGATGATGATGGATATCTTTCCCGTATGGCTCGCACAACACATGACGGCAGAGCTTTTCTGTTGTGTCTTCCAAGTTTTTGACCTTTCAGTATCCACTCTAAAACAACCCGGTACGCCACAAGTCTGCATTGACTGAAAACAGAAAATAGATCATAATCACAAAAATATTGATTGCCAAGTGTGTCCTTTCTTTTTTTCTTCCTTTTTCTTTCTTTCTGTCACAGTGAGGTTCTGTGACTAGAGACTCTTATTTTGGAGAAGACTCTTGTTATGACGCTGGACTGAGAAAATGCATACATACAGACACTTTTCACACTAACATCCTAACACACTATCTGTTTGCGCATATTTTAACATCAGTTAAGGCAGACATAGGTGTGTCACTTATTGTGGATTGTTTCCTGTTGTACCTGTCTTTAACATGCCCTTTTTCCATTTACGGAGTTATTAATTTCTCTTTGTTGATTTATGTATTGTTAAGAACTCAAGCAAGACCGGTAACCATGTTATAAGTTTATTGATTTCAATTAACCACTTACATAATAATAAATTGTCATACTTGCGTACAGGAACATTTTATTTTACCAAACAGACGAAACCTGGTCACAGTAACTACCACCATTTTGAATGCCTCTTTCCAACCAATAAGCACAGTTAATTGCTGTCATGTGTGAGGGGGAGATTGGAGTTCTGTTTGATTCTTTGTTAAACGTTGTTTAACATTAATAATTAATTGAGTTGTTTTGTTTTCGATGTTTATATATTTTTATATTATTCTGACTGTTTATCGGTTTGTTATTGTTAAATCTATTTTGATTTTGTCTTCTTTTAATGTCTTAGTTATCTTTAAATACCAAATGGTTTGGTCCAAATAGGAGGGGCTTAGCCTTTTTAAGAAGGCGCCTCAGTGTGGTTAGGAGGCTCGTAGAGTGAGTGTTTGGGAGTTTTTGCTCTGTTTTTGGGCCAAATTACTGGTGTAGCCAAATATTGTTTGCAAATAACTTTGAACAGTTTATTGTATTTATTTTTGTTTTGTTTAGATTTTTTTTTTATGGATTTTCGCTGTAAATACCAGTTGCACTTATTGGATTAAACACTGAACTTTTTGACCTCATCATCACGTCACATCATTTTTTTTTGCCTCCATCTGCCGGTACATACAGAGCAGTGGTGCTGCTACTGTTAGTAACATCTTTGAGGCCTCTTTGTGGCAGTTGGCATACCACTGGCTCTGTTACACTTTCTTTCTTTCTTTCTTTCTTTCTCTCTCTCTCTCTCTCTCTCTCTCTCTCTCTCTCACTCACTCACTCACTCACTCACTCACTCACTCACTCACTCACTCACTCACTCACTCACTCACTCACTCACACACACACACACACACACCAAAACACACACAGCATAGTAAAACATGCATTGTAGAAAGCTATGCATCATGTGTATAAACTCTAGTTTAAACAAACCTACTTACTCTACAGATAGTGTGCCACCTGGTCCTTCTGGTCTCGGACGTCGCTTCCAGTTCACTTTAGGCAAATAAAAAAAAAACTTCCAAAACACTGCGACTTAGCAGGGGCGGAAAACCGGGATCCTCTGTTATACAGCTAGATACACTTGTCCCATTGTCTGCGTCTTCCATATTTTCCAGTTGTGGCATTACAATGTCCCAATCGATATAGCACATGCTCTCCTGTTCGGTAGGCATCGCTTGGCACTGATGGCATTTACACCACCAGCTCTCCAATGCTCTCGGTCTTGCAAGAGCTTGGGACTGCGGTTGTGTTGCAGCCTCTTCCATCTCTTGCAGTTCAGTGTCAGTGTATTCTGGTTCGAATAGGTACGGTTGGTTAAAAAAAATGTAAGTCTTCATCTACGTCGAAATCAGTAGACATATTTAGGAATTGAAAAGCGTATGTACAGCGCGCGTCTTCCTCTGCTTGTAAACAGAAAGTTTTGCGCTTCCAACACGTCATCTTATACGGTAGGTGGCGGTAATACTTCTAAGCGGTGAGCAGCCGGTAACAAGAAGGAGTCGAAGAAGAACGTCCTCATCTCAGTTCTCGCGCATGCGTCGTGGAAATCTCTTGAACTCTCGTCTCAGGCCCACAAGGAAGAAAAGGAATAGTCGAATAAAGTCGTTATTATTGTTTGTTTTTCCGCACAAAAAGTAGTCTCGTCGCTTGATAAACTTATAATTGAGCCACTGTAGGCACATGGAATATTTAAACATTTTCTTTAATGACTTTCTGGACCGTCAAGTTTCAGTCCCTTAGGCAGGCTATGTAGCAGTGATCCAGCATTCAGATTTAATCAAAAATATCTTTATTTGTGTTCCGAAGATGAACGAAGGTCTTAAGGGGTTGGTACAGCATGGGGGTGAGTAATTAATGGCTTAATTTTCATTTTTGGGTGAACTAAACCTTTAAAAGAATTGTCACCTTCATAAAAAACTGAAGGTAATTGTGAGTCTTATCTCTATGCAGCAACTGATTTATAACTTTCCGTGCGGTTTTAATATCATTTGAACACCTCTTAAATTTTTCACAGAAATATTTCTTTTTTGACGATCTAATGTAATAAGTAAATTTATTTCTACAAGATATATAAGCTCCATGGGTAAGGGGTGTAGGATTTGAGATATATTTTTTGTACAATTTATTCTTTTTCCTCAGCAGCTTCAACAAATCAAGTGTAAACCAAGGCTTACAAAAGGCCTGACTATATTTCCTAGAACTAATAATTGGAAAACATTCATTGAAACTACCACTAATAATTTTCATAAAATTTTTATATGCAAAATGAGCCTTTTTTTCTTTGTAAAGATCATTACATGAAGTACTGGTAAGCATATATCTTTAAATTTAGAAACATTTAGCTGGCTCATAATTCTTTTAAGCATCTTTTTCTTTTTTTGTTTAGTTGTATTAAACTTGATTAACGAGTACTGGAATATAGGGAAATGATCGGACATCTAAATACAAGACTCCAGATTTCATTCCTTCACTCAAATTATTTGTTAAGATGTTATCAATCAAAGTTGCTGAATTCTCCTTTACTCAAGTAGGTTTATGAATAAGAGGAAAAAATTAACTAGAATAAAGTATATAGAGAAAATCTGCAGATGTATCTGAATTATTTTTTAAAAGGTTTATATTAAAATCACCTAAAATGTAACAAAGTTTATCCTCCTTGTTTATCAGATCAAGAGAACTGGATAGACATTCATTAAAATCTTTGACAACAGAATCTGGTGAACGATAAATGACACCAAATGACATTTTTTTCACCAAAAACACCTGAGAGCTCCACAAAAACATATTCTACCTCCGAACTAGCTGAGTTCAGTGATAGATAATCCCTAACTTTAAATTCATAGTCATCTAAAAAAAAAAAAAAAAACTCCACCTCCAGATCTATTTTCTCTTACATAATGAGCTGAATTGTAATTTGGTAATTTAAATATTTCTCTACAATCTTCTGTAAGCCATGTTTCAGTAAGGCAATAACAGAGAAATTATGTTTGAGTAAAGATAAATAATGAATAAATTTGTCATAATTACAAGGAAGATTTCTTATATTCAAGTGGAAAGTGGAGAATATATTAGAAGGCATGGAAACATATAAGTCATTAAACTGTTTCATCATAAAATCTGCAAAAGTTTGTGGCATCAAATGATGAAAAAAATGTAGATCTGGGTCACCATAAAAATTATAAGAATCAATTGAAGAGGAATCAAAAATATTCAAATCAGAATCAGATGTATTGTAGTAGTCAATAGAGTGTATATTTACTGAAAAAAAAAATATATATATATATAAAAGCACAATACTGTATAAAGAAGACATGGTAGGCACCTATTGAACCAACCTCTAAATGTTGGTCCTCGTTGAGGAGGGTTGTGTGTGTGGATGGACAATAAGCTTGTCATATCTCAAATATGCAATGTCACCTCTCTCTCGAGCCGACTTCATTGTAGGGAGTAGACCTTTCCTTATTTGCCGGACGGTTTCAGGGAAGTCCTCATTGATGAAAATGCCTGAGTTCTTCAAGTTTTTTGCTTTATCCAGAACAGCAAGTTTGTCCTTAAGCCGCAGAAATCTGACCACAATGGGTCTGGGCTTTTCTGAAGGTGTCGCTGGCTTCCCAGTTCTATGAGCCCAGTCAAGCTCTATTTTCAAATGATCCAACTGTAACTTTTCACTGAATAGTTTTCTCACTTTTTCTTCAGAATCAGACACTTTTTCTTTCACAGACTCTTTTCCGTCCACCACAATATAATTTTGTCTTGAATGGCCCTCCAGATAGTCAGCCTTCTCTGTGATAGAATTGAAACTTTTACAGATTGTGTCCAAATCTGACCTGGTTTCACTGCAGATCTTTGACTGGGTGCCACAAGAGATTTTAAAGTCATCAAATTGTTTTCTTTTTGTTCCCAGAATGTTCTCTTAAAAGTTCTAATAACATTCTTTAAAAACATTCTAAATATGCAACCCATTCTCACCCCCAGGGCGTCAAAAACTGAAGCATGGTCAAGTGCCTTCCGCGTCACAATGAAGACGTCGAAGGTACACCTAGGCGTCACGTAGTTCAATGTTTCCCAACCGGGGGTACGTGTACCCCTAGGGGTACGTGAGCAGTCCACAGGGGGTACGTGGGATGATTCTCAAAAGACTAATTAATAAATAATTAATAAAGAATTTTTTTTTTTTAGCCATTGACCCTCAAAACATTTTATTTTAGGATTGCTTTTACTTGATTATTAATTTTATTCGTTTATTTTTGTATTTAAAGTGTGTATTTTTCCCTGTTGTTATGTTTGCCTGTAAAGCGCTTTGAGAAAGCAACTTTTAAAGGCGCTATATAGACCTTATGCACCAGAGAAACGAGGCGCCCCCATCTTTAGAATATTGTCTTTGAACTTCCGTTTTTGCGGTCGCTCTGAATATTTCTATGGCATCGCTGTCGAGGAGTAATCAGCTGGTGAAGTGGATTTACTTATTGTAGTGTTAACGAAAGTTATCATGAGCATTGTAATGTTTATCATAAGCATTGTAAAGCAGATGTCCTAACAAATGTCGACCGGGATTTTTTTTTAAAGATCCGTTCATTCATTACTACGCAAGATCGCTGTGAAAATAACGAGCGCAGCGCTGAAAAGGGGTGGGGCTACATAAGGTCTATAAAATAAATATTATTATTATTATATAAAATGTGATCTTTGTTTTTGTATAATTGGTCTGGACATGTGAAGATGTGAAACAGTCATACAAATATTGAACAAAGACAAGTATTATATTATAAGAGTTATTATAGGAAGTAAAAATATCATTATTTACAGGTAAATTCAGGTATCACCTAAAATTTACACTAAGTCTAAAAATCCCACTGATCACATGCGCTTGTGGGGGTACTTCAGGCAGGATAAAATGTTTTGGGGGTACAGTAACCTAAAAAGGTTGGGAACCACTGACGTAGTTGACGATCAAGGAACTCCATTGATTTCAACGGCTTGCCTTGTGCGTCAGATTAACACGCAAAAGGCACATTTAGCCTGGTATAGTAGACCCTACGTCATCGCAATTTTCTAAAGCTCGGGTAAGAAATAAATAGGCCTATTAAATTGATATTTTTCTATAGCCAAGTTTCTATAGCTACATACATTTGTTTTGTTGTCTATAAATCCTCTTTTTTTTTTTTTTAAATATTATCTATCAAGACTTTTATCTGGAAGCTCCAGCAGCTCCAAAGCGTTAAAATCATGTTAAAATCCATAACACATGTGTATACATATATTTGCGTTTTATATTGCATAATTAAATGATTGTGTAGGCCTACTGTGTATACTTCTGACCTGTTTCTTATTGTAAAAATAAATAAAAATGAAATATTAAA
The DNA here is from genome assembly GCA_030578275.1 of Meda fulgida. Lineage (NCBI taxonomy): Eukaryota > Metazoa > Chordata > Actinopteri > Cypriniformes > Leuciscidae > Meda > Meda fulgida. The sequence goes on from CM060636.1 coordinate 23,926,623, forward strand.
ACACACTCACATTTATATTTATAATGCTTGTAATTTTTTTTTTTTTTTACTGCTATTTGGTCTTTAGGCTATTTTTACATTTGATGTCTGGGACATTAATAAATTAATTATCAGCTCGCTATTAATCTTACGCTCCGCGTCACTTCCTCCGAGCCGATCCAGAGTCTGTTCACATCACTTCTGCTGATCCAGTGACTGTTCACATCACTTCCTCCGAGCCAGTGTCTACGGACAAGATGGCCGATCCAGAGTCTGTTCACATCACTTCTGCTGATCCAGAGACTGTTCACATCACTTCCTCCGAGCCAGTGTCTACGGACAAGATGGCCGTTTCCGAGCCAGTGTCTGTTCCCGTTCCTGAGCCGGTGTCTGCTCCCGAGCCAGTGTGTGTGCTGTCTGCTCCCGAGCCAGTGTGTGTGCGGTCTGCTCCCGAGCCAGTGTGTGTGCGGTCTGCTCCCGAGCCAGTGTGTGTGCGGTCTGCTCCCGAGCCAGTGTGTGTGCGGTCTGCTCCCGAGCCAGTGTGTGTGCGGTCTGCTCCCGAGCCAGTGTGTGTGCGGTCTGCTCCCGAGCCAGTGTGTGTGCGGTCTGCTCCCGAGCCAGTGTGTGTGCGGTCTGCTCCCGAGCCAGTGTGTGTGCGGTCTGCTCCCGAGCCAGTGTGTGTGCGGTCTGCTCCCGAGCCAGTGTGTGTGCTGTCTGCTCCCGAGCCAGTGTGTGAGTTGTCTGTTCCCGAGCCAGTTCCTGAGCCAGTTCCCGAGCCAGTGTGTGTGTTGTCTGTTCCTGAGCCGGTGTCTGATATTCCTGAGTCTATGTTTGTTTCTGTGTTTGTGTCTGTCCTTGTGGCCGCTACTGTTCTAGTGGCTGCTGAGCCGGTGTCTGCTCCCGAGCCAGTGTGTGTGTTGTCTGCTCCCGAGCCAGTGTGTGTGTTGTCTGCTCCCGAGCCAGTGTGTGTGCGGTCTGCTCCCGAGCCAGTGTGTGTGCTGTCTGCTCCCGAGCCAGTGTGTGTGCTGTCTGCTCCCGAGCCAGTGTGTGTGCTGTCTGCTCCCGAGCCAGTGTGTGTGCTGTCTGCTCCCGAGCCAGTGTGTGTGCTGTCTGCTCCCGAGCCAGTGTGTGTGCTGTCTGCTCCCGAGCCAGTGTGTGTGCTGTCTGCTCCCGAGCCAGTGTGTGTGCTGTCTGCTCCCGAGCCAGTGTGTGTGCTGTCTGCTCCCGAGCCAGTGTGTGTGCTGTCTGCTCCCGAGCCAGTGTGTGTGCTGTCTGCTCCCGAGCCAGTGTGTGTGCTGTCTGCTCCCGAGCCAGTGTGTGTGCTGTCTGCTCCCGAGCCAGTGTGTGTGCTGTCTGCTCCCGAGCCAGTGTGTGTGCTGTCTGCTCCCGAGCCAGTGTGTGTGCTGTCTGCTCCCGAGCCAGTGTGTGTGCTGTCTGCTCCCGAGCCAGTGTGTGTGTTGTCAGCTCCCGAGCCAGTGTGTGAGTTGTCTGTTCCCGAGCCAGCTCCCGAGCCAGTGTGTGAGTTGTCTGTTCCCGAGCCAGTTCCCGAGCCAGTGTGTGTGTTGTCTGTTCCTGAGCCGGTGTCTGCTGTTCCTGAGCCGGTGTCTGCTGTTCCTGAGCCGGTGTCTGCTGTTCCTGAGCCGGTGTCTGCTGTTCCTGAGCCGGTGTCTGCTGTTCCTGAGCCGGTGTCTGCTGTTCCTGAGCCGGTGTCTGCTGTTCCTGAGCCGCTGTCTGCTGTTCCTGAGCCGCTGTCTGCTGTTCCTGAGCCGGTGTCTGCTGTTCCTGAGCCGGTGTCTGCTGTTCCTGAGCCGGCGTCTGCGCCGCCCTGGCCTCCCGAGGGTTCGTCGCCGCCCTGGCCTCCCGAGGGTTCGTCGCCGCCCTGGCCTCCCGAGGGTTCGTCTCCGCCCTGGCCTCCCGAGGGTTCGTCTCCGCCCTGGCCGCCCGAGGGGCCCTCACCGCCCTGGCCGCCCGAGGGGCCCTGGCCGCCCGAGGGGCCCTGGCCGCCCGAGGGGTCCTCACCGCCCTGGCCGCCCGATGGACTGTCTCCTTCGCCCTGGCCACCCGATGGACTGTGTTTTCCCCTGGCCTGTCCCTCCTGTCCCGCCTGGGTCGGATGGAGCGTCTGGTAGCCGCTCCGTAGGGAGGGGGTTATGTCACATGTCTGTCCTGTCTTGTGTTGCACATGGGTGTTTTATGTTGTGCCATGTGCTGTAGTGATTGTTTATCCCTCCCCCTTGTTATCTGATTATTGGTTTATTTGCTCCACCTGTCTGTCTCGTTACCCTCCTTTGTTTGCCTCTCTATTTAGTCTTCCTGTGCTGGTTCGTTGTATTTATTACGCGTTGTATTCTGTGCCTGTTCTTGCCCTGCCTAGTCTGTTTTTGGATTTTGATTTGGTTTATTTATGTTTGGTCTAATTAAAATACTTCTGCTCTGCACATGAATCCACGGAATTATTCCCGGTCCACCCGTGACATCTTATCTGTAGAATATGATCACGTGTATTATCGATATTACGTCCTTTCACTGGTGTTCTTATGTTGGCCAATCAAAATATAACTCTTACACAAAATCAACAGGTTATTTTTAAGGAGTAAAATTATAATTGTTGGTTTATAATTAAGACATTTAAAATATTGTATTTAAAAAAATAAAATAAAACGAAGCAATGCCACCAATAAAGTTTTTTTTTTCTTTTTTTTTCTGGCATCTTCTCGCGCAAATCTTGTCGCCACTCGCGCTTTCCAATGCTACACCTCGTCTTTGCGTCTTTGCACGGTAGGTTCTGGTACAGAAATTACATAATTTAGATAAAAAAAATGTCAGATTCTGGAATCATTGTACTTTTTGGTGCATTATGTTCACACGTCTATCAAGGTTGTTATATGTCAGGGTATAGATAGATAGATAGGTATATTATTTTTTATTATTATTTTTTTTATTAATAATAAAAGCAATATCCAAAACCTTGTTGTAGAAATTTTAATAGTCATTTATTCCTAACAGATATCATAAGGGATTGAACCTATTCAATGTGTAAAAGTATATGTGTGTACGTGCTTGTGCGTGACGTTTCAGGAATATATGGGACAGGACCTCTTGACCTTAGGAATGGTCAAGATTTGGCTAGTTTATTTCAGGGCCAGGTTGTGTCTTTAGTAGAAACTGAACAGAAGTGGGGACCTTATCTGAGTGGGTGAAAGGGTAACTGCTGTGAGGAGGAACCTTGAAAAGAGTATAAAGGCTGTCTCATGTCTTCCTGGTGTGCGTCACTCACTTCACAGGGTAACTGCTGTGTTGGCGACTGGGCCTATTCTTGCAAGAATAATTTATATATAAATATTTTCTTTTTTATTAATTTGACTCTGAGTGTCTCTTACGCAGTGATGATGTTTAACAGAAGTTTTGCCACAACAATTTGGTGTCAGAAGAGTGGGATTCCTTGGAAGTGCCTTCTGGACCTGAGAGCGGACGGTGTTTGGCCACCTGGACTGAGCAGTTCCAGCTCTACCTCGTAAGTTTCAGAGAGAGGGGCCGACCGCTATCAGGGCCAGGAGAGGCTCCACTGGAATCAAATGAGAACGAACCCGTGGCAATCCAAGACATCTCTGGTAAGAGACGGCTAAAATATTTTATTTTGGGTTAAAATATTATTCAATTGTGGGTAAAACCATAGTGGCTGGGTCTGTTCGTTTCTGTGGTGTAGGTCAAGAGCACCGGTACAATATTGCTAACTGTGCGAAGTGCGTATTTGCAAAACACGTCATGGGGTAGCGATTTTGCAAATCGAAGAATCTTCGTACAGCAGTTTATTGGGGGTCGGTTGAGACTTACGGGCGGGTCAAGGGTTAATACAGTAGGGCTAACTGCGTGAGGTGCGTATTTGCAAAACACGTCACGGGGTAGCGATTTTGCAAATCGAGGGATCCTCACGTAGCAGTTTACTGGGAGTTAATCGATTCGCCAGGAAAAGCACTGGGTGCGCCCTGTCTGGTCTTGGGTTAAGGGATCAGATCTGGTGGAGACGTCCAACAGATTATTAGACGCAGCGTCGAATCTGAGAAATCCACAGAGTAACAGAAACAGCCAGTATGGGAAAATCTCAGAGCAAGCTTGCCAAATTTGACACACCGGTTTTCTATCAAATGAGAAAATATTATGAGGGAAAATGTATGTTAGACATTGAAAAACTGAGAAAATACCATGATTTCCTCAGGGAGGGAATCAGTTGAACAGGGCAGTGAGAAACAAAGAGTTATGGCTGTGTTCAAACGTGTGTAAGCAATGTGGACAAACAATGGATTGTTGTCTTAAAGGGGAAGATAAAAAATAAAAATAAAAGTCGAACTGCAGAGAGAAATAAGGTTTTTAATTCTTCATCCAGTAAATGGATGCATGACATTAGATGTATATAGAACTTAAATGTATATGTTAAGGATTGAAGTAGCAAGCAGCAGCAATAAGGCTGTCTGTGTGAAATAGAGTGATAGAGTGATAGAAATAGAGTGGAACTGTAAGTGAGAAACTTGATGGAAGAGGGAAGTGAAGGGGAAACAAGAAGGTTGGTGTGTGAGATATGTGTGTGGGGATTGTAAGCAAGCAATCATGTACTGGTTAGATAATGAAGGAACTGGCATGTAGAGAAAAGAAAGGAGAGGATACAGAAGGAACTGGCATGTAGGGAAAGATTGAGAAGACATATAGTGGAAACCTATATGTGATGAAAATAAAATGTCTGACAGAATTTATGGAAATTATAGTTTTACAAAAAACGAATGCATATAGCCTGGTATTTATGATTGTAGACGATGTCTGTATTTAATATCTGAGGAGTGACTGAGGGTCCAGCTATGCTGGGAGTACAGCAACAGTGTTTGCTTATTCAGCCCGGCTTCCGGACGTTAAATATATACTTGTCTTGTAATCAATGTTGTTGCTGATAATACCAAATTAGTAAAATGTAAAGACAACTGTGGCGAGGGGGGCGTGGTTCCGCGAAGTCTGTAGCGGGAGAGAAGTCAGCGAGCCGCGCGGTGAGTAAGTGGGTCAAGTGCAGATAACGAACACCTGTGTCTGATTGCAGTAATTGGCGTGGAGACTGCATATAAGCTGCCGGCTGTGTGAGAGAAGCTGAGAGAGACCTGGGACTCGCACCAATCTCGTGAATGCACGGAGCTGAAGCTGTGACCGAGTGTTTGAAATATTGCCTGTTCTCTGTTTGCCGTGAGTGAGTGTCACGGCGGCCGCGCACGAGCGCACCCTTCTATTGTTTATTAATTTGGTGAGAGAAATAAAGTGCGAGTCCCAAACTTCGCCGACCCCGTCTTCTTCTTCCTCCAACTACACTGAATTTACTACACTGGTGCCGAAAACCCGGGAAGGAGAAGTCTGCCGCCGCCATGCAGACCCCGCCGGGAACGCCATTTGCGGAGCTCATCCAAACGCTCGCGGGTCTTCACCGGGAGCAACACCACGCCCTGCTGGCCGTAAAAGAGGAGCAGGATCAACGGTTCCAGATGCTCCTCCAAGGCCAGCAAGAAGACCGCGAGCTGTTCCGGAGCTGGCTCGACCGGGAGGTTCGGGCCGTCCCCGCTACATCTTCGGCCTCGGCCCCACCCCTGCCTCTCAACAAAATGGGTCCCCAGGACGATCCGGAGGCGTTCCTGGACCTCTTTGAGAGGTCGGCCGAGGCCCAGGGATGGCCCCAAGCGGACTGGCCCATGCGACTCATCCCACTGTTGTCGGGTGAGTCCCAGATCGCCGCCAACCAGCTGCCAGTCCAGAACCTCCTGCTCTACGAAGACCTGAGGCGCGCCATCCTGCAGCGGGTCGGCCGGACCCCCGAACAACATCGCCAGCGGTTCCGGTCCTTGAGCCTGGGGGAGTCTGGCCGGCCCTTCGTGCTGGCGCAACAGCTCCGGGACTCCTGCCGCAGATGGCTGATGGCCGACGGAGGCGACGTCGAGGATGTCATCAACAAGGTGGTACTGGAGCAGTTCGTCACCACGCTACCGAGGAAAACTGCTCAGTGGGTCCAGTGCCACCGCCCGACGTCGCTGGACCAGGCCATCCACCTGGCGGAAGACCACATGGTGGCGTGCTCAGGGGTCGGCGAGCCCCTTCCATCGGCTTCTCTCTCTCCATCTCTCTCTCACTCTCTCTCTACCCCTTCTCTTCCCAAACCTGTGCCCCTTCCCAGGTCTCGCGGGGGGCTGGTGCCCCGGCCGGAGCCAAGGTGGAGGACAGGGACACCGGCGGAGCCCGTCCCTGCGACCCGGGCCCCACCCAGGGGGCCCGCTTCAACCGACCACCCCGTCCCGAGTCCGGCAGCCCTGCACTCTCCACGCCAATTCCTTGACCCGCTTCCCGCCACTGGAGCGGCGGGGAGGCCTGGGCCGGCCTGTTGGCGCTGCGGGGACCCGGGACACTTTGTAGATCGGTGTCCGGTTATGGAGGTGGGGACGCTGATCCGGGTCCCCGACGCGCCGCAGGCTGCCCCCGATCAAACTGGCCTGTACCAGATACCAGTGAGTATCAAGGGGGGTACTTATCAGGCTTTGGTGGATTCAGGCTGTAACCAAACCTCTATACATCAAAGTCTGATACAACCGGGGGCATTGGATGGCAGCCGCATGGTTAAGGTGCGGTGTGTGCACGGGGTGGTGGTGAGATACCCGTTAATGTCGGTCGTAATTCAATTCAGGGGGCAAAAGCATAGTGTGGAGGTGGCCGTTAACCCGCACCTCCGGCATCCGCTCATTCTGGGAACGAATTGGCCGGCCTTTAACGAATTATTGGGGGTATTATCAGCGGGTGCCTCTTGGAAAAAACAAAACAGGGGAAAGACAGCGGTTGTTCAGCTGGGGGATGCTGAGCCGGGACCAACGGGTACTGCTGCAGGGGAACAGAGGGCTCTGGAGAGAACGGTTCTCTCCGAGCGCGATGATTTTCCCCTGGAGCAGTCCCAGGATGAGACACTAAAGAACGCCTTCAATCAGGTCCGCTCCATCGACGGCCAGCTCCTCCACCCAGACCAACCGCTCTCTTATCCCTATTTTGCTGTTTTAAAAGATAGGTTGTATCGGGTGACCCAAGACGCCCAGACAAAAGAAGATACAACACAGTTGTTGGTTCCTAAAAGCCGCCGGGAAATGCTTTTTCAGGCGGCTCACTCTAACCCAATGGCCGGGCATTTAGGGCAGGCGGCGACACTAAACCGTCTCATGGCCCGGTTCTTCTGGCCGGGCATTCACGAGAACGTGCGCAGGTGGTGCGCGTCTTGTCGTGAATGTCAGTTGGTGAATCCACCGGCCAATCCAAAAGCACCATTGTGCCCCCTTCCGTTAATGCAGGTCCCCTTCGAGAGAATTGGTATGGACCTCATCGGGCCATTAGAGCGGTCGGCACGAGGGCATCGCTTTGCGTTGGTTATGGTAGACTACGCAACGCGATACCCAGAAGCAGTACCGCTTCGCAACATTTCGGCTAAAAGTGTTGCGAGCGCACTCTTCTCGCTAATCTCCCGAGTGGGAATCCCCAAGGAGATTCTCACTGATCAGGGCACGGCGTTCATGTCACGAACGATTCGCGAACTCTACGAATTGTTGGGCATTAAATCGATTCGCACTAGCGTCTACCACCCACAGACAGATGGCTTAGTGGAAAGATTTAATCGCACTTTGAAGGCCATGATTCGTAAGTTCGTTCACGAGGACGCCAAAAATTGGGATAAATGGCTAGAACCCCTCTTGTTCGCTGTACGCGAGGTCCCACAAGCCTCCACGGGGTTTTCCCCCTTCGAGCTCCTCTATGGACGGCAACCCCGCGGGGTGCTTGACGTTCTTAGAGAGACTTGGGAGGACGGACAGACCGCTGCTAAGAACGAAATTCAGTATGTCCTGGACCTGAGAACAAAACTCCACACTTTGGGGCGGCTATCAATGGAGAATTTGTTACAGGCCCAGGGCAGACAGAGTCAGCTTTACAACAGGGGAACTAGACTCCGCCAATTTGCACCGGGAGATAAGGTACTTGTATTACTCCCTACTTCCAGCTCTAAATTACTCGCAAAGTGGCAAGGGCCCTTTGAGGTCACACGGCGAGTTAATGATCTTAACTATGAGGTAGCCCGTACAGACAGAGGTGGAGCACATCAAATCTATCACCTCAACCTCCTCAAAAAGTGGGTTGAGGCAGAGTCAGTGATGCTGGCGACGGTGGTGAGTGGAGAGGAGGATCTCGGGCCTGAGGCGAGCACAAAATCGCAATCTCTCGCGCTGGCTCTTGGTGGAGATCACCTCTCGCCCTCCCAGCTCACTGACGTGAAAAATATTCAAGCCGAGTTTGTGGATGTGTTTTCTCCTCTGCCTGGTCGGACGAACCTCATTCAGCACCACGTTGAGACGGAACCTGGGGTAGTGGTACGTTGCCGCCCGTATCGTTTGCCTGAACACAAGAAAAAGGTAGTTCAGACGGAATTAGAATCTATGTTGGAGTTGGGGGTAATAGAAGAGTCGAGCAGTGACTGGGCGAGCCCGATAGTCTTAGTGCCTAAAACGGACGGCTCGATCCGCTTCTGTGTCGACTATAGAAAGGTGAACGCGGTGTCCAAATTTGATGCCTATCCAATGCCCAGGGTTGACGAATTGCTTGATCGGCTGGGCACGGCTCGTTTTTATTCGACATTGGACTTAACAAAGGGTTATTGGCAGATCCCCTTGTCTCCAATGTCCAAAGAAAAAACAGCTTTCACGACGCCGTTTGGATTACACCAATTTGTTACCCTTCCTTTCGGGTTGTTCGGGGCTCCAGCGACCTTCCAGCGTCTGATGGACAAGATTCTCCGGCCGCATGCTGCATATGCCGCTGCCTACTTGGATGATATTATCATCTATAGTACCGATTGGCAGCGTCATATGCAGCATTTGCGGGCTGTCCTGAAGACGCTGAGAAGGGCGGGCCTCACGGCCAACCCGAAGAAGTGTGCAATTGGGCGCGTGGAAGTAAGGTATCTGGGTTTCCACTTGGGTCACGGACAGGTGCGTCCCCAAATTGATAAGACGGCAGCAGTTGCGACCTGCCCGAGACCTAAGACCAAGAAGGAGGTTAGACAGTTCCTGGGGCTAGCGGGATATTACAGGAGGTTTGTGCCTAATTATTCGGACCTCGCTTGCCCGCTGACTGATCTAACTAAAAAGGAAGCGCCAGATACGGTCCAGTGGACGGAGCACTGCCAGCAGGCCTTTACCCAGATAAAGGCTGCTCTGTGTGGCGGCCCGCTTTTGCATGCTCCTGACTTCTCTCTTCCTTTTATCCTGCAGACTGACGCATCGGACAGGGGGCTGGGCGCGGTCCTGTCCCAGGAGGTGGAGGGTGTAGAGCGGCCGGTGCTGTACATCAGTCGCAAGCTCTCTAAGAGAGAGACGATGTACAGCACCATTGAAAAGGAGTGCCTGGCCATCAGGTGGGCCGTTCTCACCCTCCGCTACTACCTCCTGGGGCGGGAGTTCACCCTCTGTTCGGACCACGCTCCCCTGCAGTGGCTCCACCGCATGAAGGATACCAACGCGCGGATCACTCGTTGGTATCTTGCTTTACAGCCTTTTAAGTTCCAGGTGATCCACAGGCCGGGTGCACAGATGGTTGTGGCTGACTTCCTCTCCAGGAGGGGGGGGGGGGGAGGCTGCAGGCCGGACGGCTCCCCGGCCTGAGACGGGCGGTGGGGGTATGTGGCGAGGGGGGCGTGGTTCCGCGAAGTCTGTAGCGGGAGAGAAGTCAGCGAGCCGCGCGGTGAGTAAGTGGGTCAAGTGCAGATAACGAACACCTGTGTCTGATTGCAGTAATTGGCGTGGAGACTGCATATAAGCTGCCGGCTGTGTGAGAGAAGCTGAGAGAGACCTGGGACTCGCACCAATCTCGTGAATGCACGGAGCTGAAGCTGTGACCGAGTGTTTGAAATATTGCCTGTTCTCTGTTTGCCGTGAGTGAGTGTCACGGCGGCCGCGCACGAGCGCACCCTTCTATTGTTTATTAATTTGGTGAGAGAAATAAAGTGCGAGTCCCAAACTTCGCCGACCCCGTCTTCTTCTTCCTCCAACTACACTGAATTTACTACAACAACTTTGACCAAAGATTCTGGAAATCAATAATGTATAATGTCGGATATTTGTTGATATTAAGTAATTGATGCAAAAGATGTCTGTTTTATAATGGAAATTCTGGGTCAGGGATAATTTCCCTGGACAAGTATGACTAAAGTTAAATGAAAACTTTGTGCAAACAACTTATGCAGCTTAAGAAAATTGATGTGCGGCCAATAATAATGATAAAGATTATGATTCGGCTATTGGGATTGAATGCGCCACTGGTGGACTGTAAAAGAATACAGAGAACTGCTTATCAGCTCTGTTTGCATTCCTGAATGGGACACACTGCTTCAGTGATGTGCAGTAAGTTGGAGCCGACAGAGAGTGCTTTAATTGTGGTCAGCAGGACCATTTAACACGTAACTGTAAATGCCCACCGAGAAGGTGTTTGAAAATATGATAGTGACACATTTCTGGTAATAATGTGGGTTTGAAAGTAGATCAGTGTTTAAATGACGACATTAACATTTTCGTCTGAGAAAGAATAAGAGATAAAAACAAGGTCAAATGATTGAAGTCTTAAAGTGAATCCTTTTGAAGAAAAGATCTATAATAGTAGTTTTTTGAAACAGTGAAACAGTTTGATGAAAGTTGCAAAATATATAAAAGTAACTAAAAGGATGATTGTGTTTTAATTCAACATTTTAAGAAGGGTTCAGGTTATATAGAGAGACAAATCTCACGGATGATTTATAATAACTGCAAAAGATGCAGAGTAGCCTTGTCAAAGTTAGTGTGAATCCCGATTGGAGAGTGATAAACTCCTAGAAAAAACGTTGAAGTCAGATATTAAGCTATGGTAATTGAGAACTAGAATAATTATTTGTATTTAAGATCAAATAAGTAGAAGTAATAGACTACTGGATTAACAGTTGTTAAATGTAAAATGTGTTCTGTTAGTGTTTTGACCATGAAAGAACTAGAAGCTGATGTTTTGCTTTCAAAAGATAAGTTTGTTATTGGCTGTAATGAAACAGCTCGCTTATCTGAATCTGATGTCTGCTGTGGCTAAAAACCGCCAGTACGACAGAGACTCAATCTGAGTGGAAATTTCTAATGTCTAAATTCCATGAGATGTGGGCAAAAGACAACTATAAAAATGTTTATTTGGAAACACATGTAATTTCTGGCAAATATGCCTTAAGCTGGGATAGAGTTAAAAGATGGTAGATAGAGTTTGATGTTAGAAGTTTATGAGAGTACAGTGTGCCAGTCCTGAAAGTCTCAGAGTCTCTCTCAATCATGTCAGCTAAAAGCTGTTATTTGAGCCTGTGTCATAAGTAATAAGCTATTTATAGTAAAAGCACAGTGTTTCGGTTGAAAATCAGACACAGAGATGTTAAAATAAATCATTGCCATTAAGTGGGCAAGTTGTATTTGAGAATGTTTTAAATGTAAAACTGAATGACTTTAAAGAAGTCTTTAAAATAATGATGCAGATCTTAAACGATAGGGGACCAGTAACTTCTTTAAGTTTCCACCATGAAACAGGGCCGAAGGCTACGGCTACAGATGTACAGTTACAGTACACTGAATGTATGGCTGTGATCTAAATTCACTGAGTATAATCTAAGTAGCTAGGTTGATGATTAAGATGGTTAATGGATTTAAGTGATTAAATACTGCTGTTATTAACCTGTCTCCCTGTGTGAACACTATTAGGCAATCGGAATGGCTCTGGTGACTCTTGAACGTGCCTTTCCTAAGCTCCAGAAAACAGCTGAGTTCTGTTGAAGAAAACTGATTGTGTGATGGGAAAGAGCGGTCATCAGTGTGTACGAGTGGCTACTCAATGACGGGATGATCTTCCTGGCCAGGGGACAGCCCAACGCAGGGGGTCACGAACACTGGGCACCTCCGGATGGAGGTGTTATACGTGAGAAATGTATGAGAGTTGAGGGCTGATTAATGGAGGCCACTGGGAGCATTGAGAGGTGAGATGCGCTGTGAGGAGTTACGGCAGTCTGACCCAGAAAATGTGAGTTTCCTCTATACCACTCGCCGGAAGAAACCGCATTGGTTGTATGGCTTGTTTTTCATTGTGACAAGTGTCTGCAACTATACCAGGGGGGGACAACAACCTGAGGAGAAGAAAATTATAGATAAAGGGCGAATGGGCTTTCAAAAGCCAGCTGAGACCAGGAGGGGATTGCCATTATTTGTTGTGGAGACAGTAGCAAACTTGTATGTATTGGTTGCCTTATAGGCAAGAAAATGTATAGAAGTGTTGATTTTGAACTAATATGTTTATAACATAGTTTTAACTCCTGAAGGTCGTTAGACATGGTGGCTAAAGATGAAGACAGCTTTCGTAGATTTAAGAAAGGTCTGCATAACAAAGATGAATGGTCAAAGGTTATTGTAATGAATTTAAATTTTGTCTAAGTTACAGTCTTAGAAGGCTGTGGAAAATACTATTTGTTAATAGTGAGAGAGACTGCCTGAGTTGGAGGAAGGGATGGTAACTGTGTCTTTCTTTCTTTCTTTCTTTCTGTTATCGGCCTGCTAGAGCAAGCTGAAGAAAAATAATGATAAGGAACCAAAACAACCCAGTTGCCTTTCCAAAAATCAAATGAATAATGAACAGACATGATTTGAAACTGGTCAAGATACCATGTAAAATTAGTTAACCTAGAGGAAAATGTGAAGTTTAAAATCGTACTTAAAATGTAAATCTTTTTAGAGACGATATATTGAAAAGGAGCAGTTAACATGCGTGTCTAATATGAGTGTGTGTGATGGTGACAGCACTTTGTCTTGTATGTGACTATGTGTTAGTTTGGGGTACTAATACTAAGTCTGAATGGGGTGTATATTGTGTCATTACCCACTAGGATGGCTTTTGGCAAATGCCAAATTTTAAAGGAACCTGCTAATTCTGTTAGGTGAAAAGATGATACAGAACATAGGACGAGCTTTAAACTGATTGGTCATCAAGCTCTGTCTGGTATTAATTACTTTTGCCTTTATGATGTTGATTTGAATTACGTTCTGGATCAGTTTAAGTATTTGATGTAAATTGGAATTGTGGAGTTGTAGATTACCATCTGGCATGGGCTGAGATAAATGAAAATGTTATAGATTTGATGGCAACAATACAGTGACATATTGGCTAAGTCAACATGTGACTTCATTAACAAATGCTGAACAATTAGTTCATGCTTTCATGACATCAAGACTAGATTATTGTAATGCTCTACTGGGTGGTTGCCCTGCACGCTTAATAAATAAACTACAGCTGGTCCAAAACGCTGCAGCTCGAGTTCTTACTAGAACCAGGAAATATGACCATATTAGCCCGGTTCTGTCAACACTGCATTGGCTGCCTATTAAACATTGTATAAATTTTAAAATATTGTTGATTATTTACAAAGCACTAAATTGTTTAGCTCCGCAGTACTTGAGCGAGCTCTTAACGCATTATAGTCCTTCACGTCTATTGCGATCTCAAAATTCGGGCCAGTTGATAATACCTAGAATATCAAAATCGACTGCGGGCGGTAGATCCTTTTCCTATTTAGCACCAAAACTTTGGAACAGTCTTCCTACCATTGTCCGGGAAGCAGACACTCTGTCAGTTCAAAGCTAGACTAAAAACACATCTCTTTGACCTAGCATACACATAATATATTATAGACTTCTATAATTCAATGTTAGGCTGCATAGATTAGGTCAGCCGGAACTGGGAACACTTCCCTTAAATCCTGATGTACTCGATACATCATCATAAGAAGAATGGCATCTACGCTAATTTTAGTGTCTTTGTTTATCCCAAGGTTTTCCCGCAGCCTACCGGATCCAGGCCGTATCCAGATCTGACTAGGAGCTTTGCCTGGACCCGATGACAACACAGTGCTGAAGTGCCAACTAGCCTCTCCCTATGGAGGATCCCTTTCCCACTCTACAGATAAAACATTGTGATTCCGGTTCGCGTACCCACCCCGAAGTGATAAAATAAAACAAAATTCTGTATCAAATTACAGTTACTGTGAATCCGGCCTCTAGTTCATAAACGCCAGAGGAGAACTGGCCCCCGACTGAGCCTGGGTTCTCCCAAGGTTTTTTTTTTTTCTCCAGTAGGTCACCTGATGGAGTTTTAGGACACCAGTAGGTCACTTGATGGAGTTTTTCGGTTCCTTGCCACTGTTGCCTTTGGCTTGCTCAGTTGGGGATATTCAAAATAATTAACCAAGCATTAATACCGTTAATCAGCCCTACCAAACGTGGATGTTTTTTCTCTAAGAAACAAACATTGTTATGTTATTTGATTGATATTGTGAAGCTGCTTTGATGAAATTTATATTGTGAAAAGCGCTATATAAATACACTTGACTTGACTTGACATGAAATTAGCAAGAGAGCCCCTCACATTTATGAGTATTGTGATGAAAAGGGGGAAAAATGATTGACTGACATTGACCAAGTCTGTACAGCACGACCTGACCTGATAGAAACAATTGATGACTTTGGAAATGTTTGTAGATGACTGACTTGAGAGACCAAACAACAGGCCTGAAAAGCAGGATTCGCTGTGAGACTCAGGGCCGTTGCCCTTCAAATACTTCGATAAGAAGATGAGATTGTGGCTTTAAGTGAAGAACGTAATACTTTGTTTCAGAGACAGAGAAAGATGTCTGGAGGAAATTTGGCTGAAGGACGCCGTTTGGGTTGGTGTTGATGGCAAATCAAATTAGTTTAAATTGATGCACAGTTGAGTCGTGCAGGATGGATTGCAGCAAACAGAACTGATTCTGATCCAAATATATAAATATTGTGTTGTGGACATGAGCAAAGTGGGTTGAGTGTTTTTCAGGGGAAAAGGACCCTGAGTGCTATTAAATGAGCAAGAAATTATCCGGTGATAATATGTTTCAGGCTGTTGATTCCAAAGGTCACACCAAAAGGGACGAGCGGCTAGACAAGCATCACTAACAAAATAGTTAAGGTCTCCATTCACAGGTGACAGCAGGCAAGGAATGGTTCATTCCAGTGGGGGTGCGGTCGTGATTAAAAGGGAAGACCTTGTAAGGATCAGAAAATGGTTGGAGAGTGTGACACCTGGGTCCAAGCCTTAGACAACACCAACAGGCCTCAACCATCCAATAGAGCAGAAAGTGAGGTTTAAAGAAGACGGTGCTAGTAACTGTCTGCCTCGCCTACGAGGGAAAGACCATTGCAACGGCACGCAAAGTGTCACCCTGGCGAACACGGAACATCCATGGGGCGAACAAGATGATCAACACACCTGGAGGAACCAACTGCCAACTGATGGTTTAAGTTTAACAGAAGAATCTGTTTGTGTGATGATTTTGATGATTTTGTTTGATTGAATCGAACTAGGTATTGATTTGATTGTAAACGTAGAAAATCTATTGATTGATGTGTCCGTACTAGAGAGATTAGAGTTAATTTTGAACAACTAATTTGGTTAGAGGAATGGATAAAATTATAAGACTTCTCTGGTTAGATTTGTTAAACAGTGCATTCAATAGAGCTTAATAAATTGAATTAGAAGTGAATAAAATGTGGAGATGGACATAAATTTAATGGAAAAGGCTTAATGGTAGGAGTTAGGATTGTATGTGTTATGATAATTTTGTTATTCATGGGTGAATGCGATAACAGAGACAGGTGAAAACCTGCTGTCTGTTCCATTGGTAAAAAAATGACAGTCTATCCCAAGGATTAACCAAATTATGCGACGAGACAGGTAGCGGAAGCTACAGTGAGATATGTTAAATGTATGTTCTGGTTGTTTTTCTTCTATTCTTTTTTTATTTTCTGAGAAAGATTAAGGGCAAAGATTTAAAGAAGGTTACAAACAGCGGTCATCCGTGTTACGAGGTGGCGTACAAGGAGAGGGTTTGAAAGGATTCTATTCTACTTTTATTCTTTGTATTTTTGATGACCTGCTAAAATAACCAGTGTGAATTGATGGTGTTGTTTTCCTAAGTAATCTGTACACTATTTCTTATTTAATTGAGGTGACTGAGGGTTCGATCTAGGTCCAGAGTGCAATAGCAGTGCCTATTCATTTAGCCCGGCTTTAATTAAATTCTTTACTTGCTTGCTAATATTTAAGGGACTATCCTTGCAAAACAGACTAAGCTTTTTCTTTTCTAAATAATATTTCACAAATGTTTATGAAGAGTGATCAGTTATGCGAAAACCAGAGATGAAGAGTAGCGTGATGATATGACTTAAAATTTGTCTTGTTGTTTATTATTGTGATTATGGGTAATCAGAATGATAAAAAAGTGGGGAATTGTTGTAGAAATTTTAATAGTCATTTATTCCTAACAGATATCATAAGGGATTGAACCTATTCAACGTGTAAAAGTATATGTGTGTACGTGCTTGTGCGTGACGTTTCAGGAATATATGGGACAGGACATCTTGACCTTAGGAATGGTCAAGATTTGGCTAGTTTATTTCAGGGCCAGGTTGTGTCCTTAAGTAGAAACTGAACAGCAGTGGGGACCTTATCTGAGTGGGTGAAAGGGTAACTGCTGTAAGGAGGAACCTTGAAAAGAGAATAAAGGCTGTCTCATGTCTTCCTGGTGTGCGTCACTCACTTCACAGGGTAACTGCTGTGTTGGCGACTGGGCCTATTCTTGCAAGAATAAATACTTTTCTTTTTTATTAATTTGACTCTGAGTGTCTCTTACGCAGTGATGATGTTTAACAGAAGTTTTGCCACAACACGTCCGAAATCTCTGTGTAAACAATGAGTGACGTACACACGCGAGAGATCACTTCCGGGGCTTGCCGGCGCTTGTGCAGACAGAGGCGCCCGTGCCATCAGAGTACTTGGACATGACTGTGATTACAAGAGGTAAAAACGATATACTGTTCGTTTTCTCACACAAACCGCTCGTTTCGTGTCTTAGGCCATCAATGTGTACTTACATTTACGAGTCATTAAATCATGTTTAATTTGGACTTCTCTGTGTATGCTCTTTGAGGTGGACCCCATAGGCCTGCATTATATGACTGACAGACAAGAACGGTTTGACCTAAAAATAAAAAAATTGAAAATACTGTGGACACAAAGACATCTACATCTTGAGGTAAGCTAAAACATATCAGAAATTAATTTCAAAGTGAACTATCCCTTTAATTTTAAAATATCACACAAAAATAGTAGTTATCCCTAAATGTAATTTTTTTGCGCTTTTGCAATATTTGGCGGAACATGTTGAAAACGCCTGTTTTCTAAATAATCTTTGACAAATTATGTAAAAATGGTTAAAAAACCATGTTATTACACTTTTTTATTACATGTTTATGAAAAATACTGGTTACACCAATTGACACAAACTAGTTACACCACCTGACAATGATGCTTCTACAGGCAAAGGCCATTGTTTGTTGAAGAAATTGACACTGAAAATACAAGCATGACAGTCAAAAAGTTCAGCTGAAGTGTTTTTTTTTGTTTTACGCTGAAAAAACAAGCAAGATAGCACTTGCAGATACCAGGTCTTGCACAGAAACATCTCGGTTACGTATATAACCCTCGTTCCCTGAGTAGGGAATGGAGACATTACCTCGGATGACGACGAATGGGGTTTCGCTTAGAACACCTATCGACTTCGAGTATACAAAAACGAGCCAATGGCAAAGAAATGCCATGGGTCTGCAGAATTTGCATGACGTAACTCCGCCCCACCTCGTGGGTATAAAAGGAGGACGCCGGCAACATGCAGTTATGTTTCTTCGCTGAGGAGCCAAGACTGAGCTCAGGCGATCCCCGCGGTTCAGCGGAAGTGGAAGGAAGACGTAACGTCTCCATTCCCTACTCAGGGAACGAGGGTTACATACGTAACCGAGACGTTCCCTTTCGTAGTCACTCCGAGTTACGTTGGATGACGACGAATGGGGTTATCAGTCTAATCAGGCCACCTTCACAGCTGTCTTCCAGTGCCCTGCGTAAATCTGAGATCCCTGTCGTGAGACTAGCACGGACAAAGGACTCCTATTTAACACAGGAATACCAAGGTAGACTGGGAAGCATATCGCATAGTTTAGAGGAAATATGCAATTAACACCAATCTAGAGGGGGAGGGGGGGGGGGCATTTAGAAAATACAAACATGACCGGAAGGATGCATATGGAGAACACTGGGTTGTCCAGCTGCAGGTGGAATATTTCAACCCCAGGGGTGGCAAGGTGGCTTGCCAAGGGAAAGACACATGCTCAAAGAGGCTTACAGTGGAAATACACATGTGGGGATAGCTTCGGAGAGGGACCATGCACACAGGAGGCACCTAGCCGATGCACAGGTAATAGACACTGGCGCCAGCGTCAGGGGTGCGGGAGGAACTCAGGGCTTACGGAGAAGCTCACCTGAGGAAATATCGCACGTATTCAGTCCGTGGAGTGGAATGGCGAGCAAGCGAAGACACCTGAGCGGGTCCAATACTAGCTGGTTGAATCAAGTACATGAGAGGACACTGGCTCCACTCGGAGATTGTAGAATCTGGCGAATGTGTTAGGTGTCGCCCAGCCTGCAGCTCTGCAGATGTCTGTTAGCGAGGCGCCATGCACTAGAGCCAAAGAGGATGCCACACTCCGGGTGGAGTGGGCAGTCACACCAAGGGGGCACGGTCACCCTTGCTGCTGGTATGCCAAAGCAATGTTGTCCACTATCCAGTGGGACAACCTCTGTTTGGAGAGAGCCTTTCCCTTCAGCTTCCCACCATAACAGACAAAGAGCTGGTCTGAGGTCCTGAAACACTGCGTTCTGTCTACATAGGCGCGGAGAGCGCGTATTGGACAGAGCAGTGCCAAGGCTGGGTCTGCCTCCTCCAGGGGCAGCGCTTGCAGGTTCACCACCTGGTCCCGGAAGGGAGTGGTGGGAACCTTGGGCACATATCCAGGCCGGGGTCTCAGGATCACGTGAGAGTAAGCCGGCCCAAATTCCAGGCACGCTTCGTCAACGGAGAATGCTTGCAGGTCCCCTACCCTCTTGACAGAGGCCAGTGCAACCAGGAGTGCTGTCTTCATTGACAGGAACTTAAGCTCCACTGATTGCAAAGGCTCAAAGGGAGCACTCTGCAGGGCAGTTAGAACCACAGCGAGGTCCCAAGAGGGAACCAGAGGAGAACGAGGAGGATTCAGTCTCCTCGCTCCTCTCAAGAACCTGACGATTAGGTCGTGCTTCCCTAAGGACTTACCTTCTAGCAAGTTATAGTGTGCGGTGATAGTGGCAACATAAATTTTGATAATTTTGATCTCTGATATCCAATAGTATTTGATGGTAGAGTGTTGATCCTTCAGGAATTTGTAACGTTCATCAACTGTTTGAAAGTCAGTGCCTCTTTGGACTGCTGTATCTGCAATACGCACCTACTCCATCAGGAGCTCCTTTCCCATGCGATTTAAAGTTCCAAGTGACCCTTTGGAAGCCAGATAGAAAAGGCACTGTGCTGGGTAGATAACGTTTTTTAGGTTCCTGATTTGGGTCACTGGTCCATCACTGATGATATGTAGAGTACAAGGTGGTGTGTTTGCATATGGCATCCCTCAATACAGGCTCCAAGTTAGCCCATACAGCACATTCATCATGGCGGAGAGAGGCAAAGAGTGTGTTATAGGAGAAGAATGATGAGGCTGTATACACCACACAGGTGTGGATTGTAACCTGCTTGCGGATGCCACCTAAGTGGAAAGCCTGAATTTCACTGCTGAGATTACAGCCATAGTTAAGTCCACATGAATGCAGACTTCATCCTCACGTAGTGTTTCTTTCAGCTCTCTGAGTGTTTAGGCTTGGTGGAACCAATTGAAATGGTGCTTTGCTAGAGAGTCCAGCTTCTTGTTAAGCAAAGCCAACAGATCTTCACACTTTCCACTTTGTGTGACTTCTCCAAAGTTAGCGAAGATTTTCTCTCCTTCTGATGTGACTGCTCTGGACCACTGCTGCCATGTTATTTCAGTGTCATCCAGAAGTCCTTCAAACTCAATCTCATTTTAACAGCACTTTGCACTGGTGCGTTACATGCCATGCTTGCTGGTAATATTGCATCCGATAACTCTGCTAGCAACTCTGAAAGACTGTTTGTGAGAAGAATGCCTTTCTTGTGCAAACTCCCCAAGCAGCTTGACATTTTCATGGTCTATGCAAGCACATGTATTTCTGTCAGTGTCTTTTGCTGGTGTTGCATAAAAAAGGGCAATATCTCACAAATTGTCTATATGACCATTTCAGGTGAGTGAGGCAGTACCCTCCTTATCTGCTTGATTTGATTTTCGTTACCGTGTCCTTTTTGCCTGATAACAGGCGACTACTCTCATCTCTACAAAGAAAGCTTCTCACATTTTTAGAGCCCAAGCCTTGAAAAGCCGAAGGCCCTATTGTTTTCCTTAGGATTATTTATTAGGGCCCAAGCCTTAAAAAGGCGAAGGCCCTATTGTTTTCCTTAGGATTATTTATTATTCTTCCGACTTCTTCTTCTTTATTAGGGCCCAAGCCTTGAAAAGGCGAAGGCCCTATTGTTTTCCTTAGGATTATTAGGGCCCAAGCCTTGAAAGGGCGAAGGCCCTTTTGTTTTCCTTAGGATTATTTATTAGGGCCCAAGCCTTGAAAAGGCGAAGGCCCTATTGTTTTCCTTAGGATTATTTATTATTATTAGGGCCCAAGCCTTGAAAAGGCTGAAGATGGTACCCGGGCGTGGCAGGGGGGCTCGACAGCGCCCCCTCGAACGGGATTCGAAAACATGTCCATATATCAAACACGCTTGCATGAATTAATTTGAAAATCGGTACACATATAGATCTCATCGTTTCATATATCCTTCGTACTCTTACTTTTTACGCCAGACCAACAGGAAGTTGGCTATTATGGGTTGTTTGGAAACTCGTGCTCAGGAATTTGAAACACTTCTCCTAGGGAATTCACCCGATCGTCACCAAACTCGGTGTGCATGAAGTCAAGACATTGAGGATGAAAAATTGCCAGGGGATTTTTGATATCTCGAATGGTTTGGCCGTGGCGAGGAAATGAATTTATGGCGAATAATGGAAACAGGAAGTATGTTATAACTTCTGCATACATTGACTGATCTTGATGAAACTTCAGCAGTGTGTTCGCTGTAAGAGGCCGATCACATGGATGTGACTATTGTGAGTCAAAGTTATAGCGCCACCAACTGGCAGCAGGAAGTGTGTCACTTTCAAAATGCTTTGAAATCACCCTCTTATTTTTACCCGATTTGCTTCAAACTTTATGTGTATAATGTAAACACACGGCAGATTTAGACCTGTGAAAGGATTATTGATATCTTAGATACTGTTGCCGTGGTAACGCATCAAACTTTAAGATTTTTTTTATGCTTTTGAGACTCTCAGCATACTTGAAATTGCATGACACTCGACAGACACATCACATTTATGAGCCAGTAGACATGTGCAAAGTTTCAGAAACGGGTGTGGTGCCGGGGCTCAGTAGCGCCACCTTTTGACAAAAGAGGGGGAGTTAGGTCTATACTTTTATCTACAATCTTAAAAGTCAGTATGTATATTGTTCATATCGAGCTGGACAACTTTCTAATTTAAAGTCATTAGCTCAGACCAATAGGAAGTCAGATATTTTGGTTTGAATGTGGATGTTTTGGAGAATTTTCTCTTCCTCTCTCTCTGACGCTACGTCTCTCCGTGTGTTTGAGGTGAGGGGGATTTGTCTGCTGAGTGATAATGCTTACGTGCTCAAACTCTTGAAACTTTGCACACAGGTCAGAACCCGCGGCCATCAGGGCCGGGCTGAAGATGGTACCCGGGCGTGGCAGGGGGGCTCGACAGCGCCCCCTGGAACGGGATTCGAACACTTGTCCATATATCAAACATGCTTGCATGTAATAATATGAAACTCGGTACACTTGTAGATCTCATCGGGTCGAACAACTTTCGTGCTCTAAGTTTTACGACAGCTCAACAGGAAGTCAGCTATTAAGGGTTGTTTGGAAAATGCATGCTTTTATTTTTTATATACTTCTCCTAGAGAATTTATCCAAACACCACGAAACTCGGTCAGTCAAGACGTTGATGATGCTAAATTGCGGATGGATTTTTGATATCTCGAACGGTTTGGCCGTGGCGAGGAAATGAATTTATGACTAAAAAAGGACACATAAAGTGTGTTATAACTTAGATAATTTTACCTACAGTTACAAAACTTGGCATATATATTGTTCTCATCAAGCCGAACAACTTTCTAATTTAGTCAAGTCAAGTGTATTTATATAGCGCTTTTCACAATATAAATTGCATCAAAGCAGCTTCACAATATTAATCAAATAACATAACAATGTTTGTTTCTTAGTGAAAAAACATCCACGTTTGGTAGGGCTGATCAATGGTATTAATGCTTGGTTAATTATTTTGAATATCCCCAACTGAACAAGCCAAAGGCAACAGTGGCAAGGAACCGAAAAACTCCATCAAGTGACCTACTGGTGTCCTAAAACTCCATCAGGTGACCTAATGGAGAAAAAAAACCTTGGGAGAACCCAGGCTCAGTCGGGGGCCAGTTCTCCTCTGGCGTTTATGAACTAGAGGCCGGATTTACAGTAACTGTAATACCGGAATCACAACATTTTATCTGTAGAGTGGGAAAGGGATCCTCCATAGGGAGAGGCTAGTTGGCACTTCAGCACTGCGTTGTCATCGGGTCCAGGCAAAGCTCCTAGTCAGATCTGGATACGGCCTGGATCCGGTCGGCTGCGGGAAAACCTTGGGATAAACAAAGACACTAAAATTAGCGTAGATGCCATTCTTCTTATGATGATGTAACGAGTACATCAGGATTTAAGGGAAGTGTTCCCAGTTCCGGCTGACCTAATCTATGCAGCCTAACATTGAATTATAGAAGTCTATAATATATTATGTGTATGCTAGGTCAAAGAGATGTGTTTTTAGTCTAGCTTTGAACTGACAGAGTGTGTCTGCTTCCCGGACAATGGTAGGAAGACTGTTCCAAAGTTTTGGTGCTAAATAGGAAAAGGATCTACCGCCCGCAGTCGATTTTGATATTCTAGGTATTATCAACTGGCCCGAATTTTGAGATCGCAATAGACGTGAAGGACTATAATGCGTTAAGAGCTCGCTCAAGTACTGCGGAGCTAAACCATTTAGTGCTTTGTAAGTAATCAACAATATTTTAAAATTTATACGATGTTTAATAGGCAGCCAATGCAGTGTTGACAGAACCGGGCTAATATGGTCATATTTCCTGGTTCTAGTAAGAACTCGAGCGGCTGCGTTTTGGACCAGCTGTAGTTTATTTATTAAGCGTGCAGGGCAACCACCCAGTAGAGCATTACAATAATCTAGTCTTGTTGTCATGAAAGCATGAACTAATTGTTCCGCATTTGTTAATGAGAGCATATGTCGTAATTTAGATATATTTTTAAGATGGAAAAATGCGGTTTTACAGATTCTAGACACATGACTTTCAAATGAAAGATTGCTATCAAAGAGCACACCCAGGTTCCTAACCGACGACGAAGACTTAACAGAGCAGCCATCAAGTGTTAGACAGTATTCTAGGTTATTAAGTGTGGAAGTTTTTTGTCCAATAATTAGAATCTCTGTTTTTTCAGAGTTTAGTAGTAGGAAATTACTAGTCATCCAATTTTTTATATCAGCTATGCATTCCGTTAATTTTGTGAATTGGTAAGTTTCGTTAGGTTTTCAAGAAATATACAGCTGAGTATCATCGGCATAACAATGAAAGCTAATTCCATATTTCCTAATGATATGTCCTAATGGTAGCATGTACAGAGTGAACAGCAGCGGTCCTAGTACTGAGCCTTGTGGTACGCCATACTGAACTTGTGATCGATAAGACATCTCTTCATTTACTGCTACAAACTGATAACGGTCAGATAAGTATGATTTAAACCATGCTAGTGCAATTCCACTAATGCCAACATAGTTTTCCAGTCTATTTAAAAGAATGTTGTGGTCAATTGTGTCAAATGCAGCACTAAGATCAAGTAACACTAATAGAGAGATACAACCACGATCGGATGATAAAAGTAAATCATTTGTAACTCTAATGAGAGCTGTCTCAGTACTATGGTGCGGTCTAAATCCTGACTGAAAATCCTCGCAGATATCATTTCTTTCAAGAAAGGAACACAGTTGTGAGGATACTGCTTTTTCTAATATCTTTGACAGAAAAGGCAGATTTGAGATCGGCCTGTAATTGACTAATTCTGAAGGATCAAATTGCGGTTTTTTAACAAGCGGTTTTATCATAGCCAGCCTAAAGGTTTTTGGTACATATCCTAGAGACAAAGACGAATTAATGATATTAAGAAGAGGATCTATGATCTCTGGAAGCATCTCTTTCAGTAGCTTAGTCGGTATAGGGTCTAACATACAAGTTGTCGATTTAGATGAATTAACGAGTTTGCAGAATTCTTCCTCTCCTATAGCAACAAATGAATAACATTTTTCCTCAGGGAGACTACAATGCACTCCCTGATGCGATACTGTAGTAGACGGTTGCATAGTTATAATTTTGTCCCTGATATTATCAATCTTATAAGTGAAGAAGTTCATAAAGTCATTACTGCTGTGTTGCTTGGAAACTTCTGTGCTTGAAGCTTTCTTTTTCGTTAGTTTAGCCACTGTTTCAAATAAATACCTAGGATTTTGTTTATTTTCTTCTAATAGGGTTGAAAAATAAGCAGATCTAGCAGCTTTTAAAGCCTCTCTGTAAGCAATCGAGCTCTGTTTCCATGAAATCCGAAATACCTCTAGTTTTGTTTTCTTCCAGTTGCGCTCCATTTTTCTGGCTGCTCTCTTAAGGGCCTGAGTGTGCTCGTTGTACCACGGCGTTGGACTATTTTCTTTAATCTTCTTAAAGCGCAACGGAGCAACTGCGTCTAAAGTGCTGGAAAAGAGAGAGTTAAAAGTTTCTGTTGCAATATCGAGTTCTTCTAAGCTATCCGGGATGCTGAGATGATGAAACTTATTAGGAAGATTATTGATAAAGCAATCTTTAGTGGCAGAAGTTATAGGTCTAACAGCGGTCTGTTTACATCCTTTTTTTTTACATTTACATCCTTTGCATTTACATCCTTTAGGTCCGACCAACAGAAAGTCAGATATTGTGGCTTGAATGTGCATTCTGAAAATTCACACACACACACACACACACAGTTCGATCGCGCCCGCGCCTCTCTCTCTCACACTCGAACACACACACACAGTTCGATCGCGCCCGCGTCTCTCTCTCTCACACACACAGTTCGATCGCGCCCCGCGCCTCTCTTTCTGTCTCACGCACACACACAGTTCGATTGCACCCGCGTCCCCCCCCCCCACACACACACACACACACAGTTCGATCGCGCCCGCGTCTCTCTCTCTCTCTCACACACAGTTCGATCGCGCCCGCGCCACTCTCTCTCACACAGTTCGATCGTGCCCGCGCCTCTCTCTCTCCCACACACACACACACAGTTCGATCGCGCCAGCACCCCTCTCTCTCACACACACACAGTTCGATCGCGCCCCTCTCTTTCTCTCTCACACGCACACATTGGAACGTGAGTGAAGTACAAAGCCTATAATAAAAAAATAGTTCAGCATCCAAATACATCACAAATGTTGAAACAGTTTGATTCTAATGAGAGAGTTACGTGAGCCCAACACCACTTACTTTCACTTTACATTATTTCGGTTACTTCTTGTTTAGATTTAAAGGATTGCTTGTGTAATATTTTGAGTGTATCATCAAATCAGAATAATTCTCTCGGCTTAGTGATTCCCTTGTTATTTATTTTTTAATTGTTCTAATCAGGTAAGGCAAGTAATATTCTTTATATATATATATGTCACAGACCGGGGGTGGGGAGGAACCACGACCCGTAGCAACTACCACTCTGAGGAGCTACACCAAGAACAACACGAGGCTGGACACAAGGTAAAGTAATTTGTCTTTATTAAATATTAAAACAGGTTTAAAAGGACATCCGCCTGGACGGCTAAACTCGTTACAATCCTCAGACGGCAGCGGGACTCAGGAGTTCAGGCAAAGGGACCTTCGGGGGGGTGGCTCAGAGTGAATAAGTAACAGGCTTCTTTTTTTTCCTTAGGATCACGGTGGAGCTCAAGACGGCTACAAGGATCTCCAGGAGAACAACTCCATACAACGTGAGGGCTGGCGTTCTCTACTCCTTCCAGACGGCAATGGAACTCAGGAGGACCTTCAAGTGAGTGGCTCAGAGTGAATAAGTAACAGGCTACTTTTATTTCCTGTGACACAGCAATAGAGCTGGAATACCTGCGATAAAGGAGCTTTAGGACTCTTGGAGAGCTCGGGGAGTGGCGGTCTTCAACCTCGATGGATTCAAGGCGGCACGGGTGATTGGCTTTCTCTGTTCTTGCACAGAGCAATAGAGCTAGAATACCTGTGATAGAGGAGCTTTGGAACTCGTAAGGAACTCAGGAAGTAGCGGTCTTCGAGGTCGGTGAATCCTGGGCAGCGTGAGTGACTGGCCTTCTCGGTTCCTGTAACGCAGCAATAGGGCTGAAGTACCTGCAGCAGAGGAGCTTTGGAACTCGTAAGGAACTCAGGAAGTAGCGGTCTACGAGGTCGGTGAATCCTTGGGCAGCGTGAGTGACTGGCCTTCTCGGTTCCTCAGGATGAGAGTCAATTGGCACCTGCACACATCTACACAGCTGGGCTATAAGCTTCCCCATCCCACACAGGCTGGGCGATCCCAGGGAAAATTGGAGTGAATGGAATGGTTAAATCTTCACACTTGTGTACACAGCAATCCCTCCACAATTCACACGTGCACACTTCAACTTGTAAGCACTGCAATTCCACAAATACCTCACAGTGGGTTTAAGCCTTCACTCCATTCAACCCGGATCATTCAGACTGCTGCTCAGGTTCCAACCTGAGGGGGGGAGGAGAAAATGCAATAAGGCGACTGCACAGAGGGGTTATTCGGGAACACAAACGGGCCTTCTCATCACCAGCTTCAACCTCACGAAACAGAACAGCAAGCATGGACAGATCTTCTAATAGGTCACAATGAATCCATAAACTCAATCACGATGTTTGTACAGCAAGCTAGAATTGGGTACTTAACTCTTCATAAATGATGATCTTCACACTCACGGGGACAATCTTCTCTCTCGCCCATCTGCTCACTTTTAGCCAGTCCTTCACTCTCCGTACCTCGCCGTTTTCTTTTTTTTGTTTTCTTTCTTCCTTTAACTGCTCCTTTTATATCCTCTCCAAACATACACTCCCGTTCGTCACCGTAATCAACTCATTTCATTCAGCTGTAAATAATTTCTCTGTGTTTACCCGTTAGGTCGGCCATGACGGTAAACCGGAACCGGCCTGGTGTTACGCCGGAAGTCCTCCCCCCGGGGGGACTATGCACCGAATTTTAGTTCCGGCTTAGTCACCCGATGACATATTATATATATATATATATATATATATATATACACTACCGTTCAAAAGTTTGGGGTCAATTTGTTTTTTTGTTTTTTTTTTAGAAATTAATACTTTTCTTCAGAAAGGACGCATGAAATTGATATTAAGTGACAGTAAAGACATTTATAATAATGCAAAGTATTTATTTTTTAATGAAATGCTTTTCTCTTGAACTTTCAAAGAATCCTGAAAAAAATGGATCACTGTTTGCACAAAAATATGAAGCAGCACAACTGTTGTCAACTGTGATAATAATCATAAATGTTTCTTGAGCATCAAATAATCGTATTAGAGTGATTTCTGAAGGATCATGTGACACTGAAGACTGGAGTAATGATGCTGAAAATTCAGCTTTGATCACAGGAATAAATTACATTTTAAAATATATTCACATAGAAAACAGCTGTTTTATATTGAAATAATATTTAACAATATTACTGGGTTTGTTTTGTATTTTTAATCAAATAAATGCAGCCTTGGTGAGCAGAAGAGACTTCTTTTAAAAACATAAAAAATCTTACCGACCCCAAACTTTTGAACGGTAGTGTATATCATCTGAATTATAAATAACTTATTTCTGTATAAAATAAAAATTCCTGAATAATCCAGACCAACCAGAGCGCACTATTCCAACAACATCATCAGTGCTGAAGTGGAACTACCAGAGCCTTTCGGCAGATAGCGAGCAGATGCAGCATATGTGTTGCATCGAGGCAGGGTCAGGCCAGGGGAATCCATTTGCAGCTTTTAATTAAGAATGGTCAAGACAGGCAGGGTGAACAATGGCAAACAGGGCAGAACAGAAAAGGCAGAGACAAACCAGGTTGACAGGCAAAGGACAAAGACCTCCAGATAAATACTGGGCTTCTGGATTTACACATTTAAGTGCTGCAAAACATATTGACTTAAAAATTATTCTAAATTTAAATGATCTCATATATGTGGCTATTGTGGTTCACGATCATAGGTCCGGTCCCTAAATGGCACACTTCATATGAATTTCGGTCTTGTGTACTTATTTCATGTGTCTGTTAAATCCATGAGACCGTAGGCTGTCTCATTTTTCATTTTAGGTTTCAGAAGGGTGCTCACGCATACTTTGTGGTTGATATGTGCCCTCGATGCGCACTTTTGCAGAGCCCACACTGATACAAGCTCTACAGCACACTTCTTTTCAGCAGTCAAAGCGGGGTTACGTTTTTGCACGTCGTGCACAATAACCCTAAAGGCACCGGGGTTGTGGCATGTTTTTACATATATATATATATATATATATATATATATATATAGCTGCGAGCAGCGATGAAGTGCCAAAGCTGGCGGCACCGCCACCAAAGGCACCGGGGTTGCGGTGCCACCGGCTTGGGCCCACAATCGCTGCTCGCAGCTATATTTATTTTTAGGGGTTCAAGCACGAAGTGCTGAAACCCCATTGTTTTTGTTAATTTTCCCATGATGCAACATTCTCCACATAAAACTGATCAGGCAGAACGAACCGTAAGTCGTAGAGACTTGAAACTTTGGGGGCTGGTAGTACTCACACCGGCTACAACGTCACCAAGGCACGCCCCGATTGGCCTGACGGGGGCGCTACAGCGGCCAAAAGTATGAAATGGCTCATAACTCCTCAACCGGCAGGCGTAGGCTCAATTGTCTTACCTCGTTGGAATCCTTGGCTCAAGCCGGACATAATGCATTGGCTCGTCACCCGGGTAAATTTTCGGGTATTTTGGGTTTTTTGTAAAACCTACTTTTGCGAACTATTCGCTGGTTTTTGGCCCGGCCGGAACCAAACCAGTGCAGCAAGATTCTATGGAGTCTGAATGTCAATAATTATCTAAAACAGTGGAAATTTCAGTTCACGGTCCCTAAGGGCCGGCAAAACATTCCAAGTGGGAGGAGCCCTCTTTTACTAAATTGGCTATAACTCGTGAACGGAACGAGATATTTTCACCAAACTCAGCGCGCCTGTGTGAGAGCTCATTCTGTGGTCGCGTGAAAAAGGACGGGGTGACTGGCCATTTGGTGGCGGTATAACTGTTAAAAAGGTGTCAAAAAGATGTATTTCAATGGCAAATTCCGTGAAAGGGCTGAAAGCGGCCCTTTTCCTGCCTGATTTGCATACAACCTCACAAAATCGGGCGTGCGCATGCGTCACCTGACCCTAAAGAGGCTTGGAAACTTTTTATGGACATCGGGCCATCGGTGGCGCTTTAACTGTTATAAAAGGGAAAAATGCTCTATAATATCCATGCAAAATGACATTTAAATGACTGAAAAAAGGTCTGCTCTGCTCAGAACTTTACCAAATTAGCTGAGCATGTGAGCCATATTATTCTAAAGAAGTGTGCAAACTTTTACGGAGATCGGCCCATCGGTGGAGGTGTTACAGTTTAAAAGGTAAAAGAAAAACACCACATTTCCATCAAAAATGAGCTAAAAAGGCAAAAAAGCGACTTTCTCCTCTCCGAGGCACATGTTAAAAGGCTTGATAAAGTTTTTGGAAAGCAGCAGCGCAAGCGTCAAGTGCTGAGACCCTAAGGTTTTTTTATAGGCCTTTTTAGTCCCTTTTTATTTGGGGTTCAAGCACGAAGTGCTGAAACCCTATTGTTTGTGTTAATTTTCCCATGATGCAACATTCTCCACATAAAACTGATCGGGCAGAACGAACCGTAAGCCGTAGAGACTTGAAACTTTGGGGGCTTGTAGTACTCACACCGCCTACAACGTCACCAAGGCACGCCCCGATCGGCCCTGACGGGGGCGCTACAGCGGCCAAAAGTACGAAATGGCTCATAACTCCTCAACCGTCAGGCGTAGGCTCAAGTGTCTTACATTGTTGGAATCCTTGGCTCAAGCCAGACAAGATGCATGCCTCGGATTGGCTCGCCTTCAGGCGCCAATTTCGAGTAAATTGCGTTTTTGTGTAAAACCTACTTTTGCAAACTACTCCTAGGTTTTTGGCCTTCCCGGAACCAAACCACTGCAGAAATATTCTCTGGAGTCTGACTGTCAATAATAATCAAAAATGTTCAATATTTCAATTGTCGGTTGCTAAGGGGAATCCAAATGTTTGATGGCTCCAGAGCCACTCTTACTAAAACGGTTAGAACTTGTGAACAGAAAGAGATATTTTCGCTAAACTTGGAACACATATTCATGAGTTCAATCTGAGGTCACATGAAAAAAATCACGACAATTGGCCACTTGGCGCTATAACAGGGAAAAAACATCATGAAAATAGTTGTAACCGGATCCAACCGTTAGTCTAATGAAAGATGGCATGCAGTGTCTTTGTCCAGGGTACCTTGATAGTCTATGAGAACATTGGCTTATCTAAAAAAAACTCAGTATACGTCATCGGCACAATGCCCTGAAGGAGCCTGAGAATTTTCAAGCCAGCTTTTTTTCAGGGGAGTGACCTCCTTATACTCCTGAATCCTTGCCGAGTCCAACGATACCAAACATGCCAGGTATTGCCTTATGGTTTTTGTAATGGTGTCATTTAGAGCTTAAAAAAATTACTACAGTTTTTACTAACTGCTTACATACATTTTCAAAACTAAGTCTCCTTTTTTCAAAACTCTACACACAATTCTCAAAACTGCCCACACAAAATGCAAAATGCCTCACATCTCCTTCAAAATGCAACACTGCATTCAAAATGCCATAAACACACATTAGAATGACGCATTTGCATCAAATGGCAAACACTTCTTTCATAATAATAAATTTTTGGATATACCATGTAAACACTGCTGTTCTAAATCTAAAGCTCTTTGGTCTTTCATAGGCTTATATCTACGTTTCAATACAATGTTCTACAGTGAAAGTAATCTGCTGATTGGGGTAACAAGTACACCGGAAACGCCAATGCAATGTACAAGCAGAAAATATTTATTAGGCCATGTTGTATACATTACCATACAACAAAACTATAAACATTTACGTAAACCAAAAGTATATTCTTTACAGTAGAATACAGTAAATTGTGGGGGGGGTCCCGGTCTAGGAATTGGCGGGGGGGGGGGGGTGCAGTCCCCAGTGCTAAGCTTCATCTCTTCTCCGAGCTGGGTCTGGCCACAATACTTCGTCCACATCACAAGATACGTTTTCTCTTGCCAAACATCGAGGGAAGTATCTCCTAGCATGGCGTATCCAACCTTGGACAGAGGCAACCTCTATGTCCCCACATGCATCCTCCATTGCCTGGAGAAGCGGCATGCGGGCATAGGGTTGGCGATCATACACTTTTCAGCGCCAGGCTGAGAAGAATTCCTCTATGGGATTTAGAAAAGGTGAATATGGAGGTAGGTACAAAACTACAAATTGTGGATGGGTGGCAAACCAATTTTGGACCAGAACACCCGGTGAAAACTAACATTGTCCCACACAACCACAAATCTAGCAGGCTCCTGATCTGGATCAGGGACAAGCATTGTGTGAATTGCATCCAGAAAAGTGAGTATATGGCCGGTGTTGTACGGGCCCAGTGTGGCATTGTGATGGAGGACCCCGTTTTGAGTGATGGCAGCACACATGGTTATATTACCCCCACGCTGTCCAGGGACATTGATAATTGCCCTCTGTCCTACTACATTTCGTCCACGGCGCCTGGTTTTGGTGAGGTTGAAGCCAAACTCATCCACATAAATAAATTTGTGGCGAATTACATGGGCGTCCATCTCTCTGTAACAGACAAAATTATATACAGATGAGTAAATATGGTATGTCTGAAGAACTGGAAGTAGTGTTGCATACATACCTCTACAAAGTCATGTCGCAGATTCTTGACTCTGTCAGAGTTTCTCTCAAATGGCACCTTGTAAAGTTGTTTCATCGTCACTTGGTGCCGTTGGAGGATGCGTTGTATGGTCGACAGGCTTACAGCATTGATGTTGTTGAATATGGTGTCATTATTCAAGATATGCTCTTATCTCTCGAATCCTAATTGCATTGTTGGCCAAAACCATATTTTAGATCGCGGCGGAGGCGCAGGGACTCCGCCCCTTTGCAGGAACGAGAGTTTCAGTCTCTTGTACATCTGTAAACAAGCATCCTCGTCCTCCATGATGTCTTTGCCTTTCCACTCTGTACAGAATTCAAACAGTATGTGTTCAGCATAGGAACTGTAAATCATTTACAAAAATTAAGGTAGTACAGCATGATAACCAACCTCATTCATTCAATGAAGTGCAGTAAATGGATGGCTTAGAGTTACAAATGTTTATGCAATACTATGCAGTCATACGTATTTTACAGTACATTACTATAATGCTAAAATAGTCATTAGATAGTTGCATACCTGTTCTCATTTCTGAAGGTTCGAATTATGGACGCCACTGTAAATCGACTCAAGTTGGGCTGGACTCTCAGTCCAGCCTCTCTCATGGTCAAACCGTGGTTGATTACATGATCAACAAGTGTTGCCCTAATCTCATCAGAGATGGCTCTCCTTCCTTCTCTTATTTGCCCTCCTCCTCTTCCCCTTCCCCTTCCCCTTCCCCTTCCCCTGCCCCTGCCCCTGCCCCTTCCCCTGCCCCTTCCCCTGCCCCTTCCCCTGCCTCTTCCTCCTACTCCTCTTGCTCTCTGTTCATTGTTAGCATCCATTGTTCAAAACAGGTAATCTGACCTTTGACCTATTTATAGGCCTATCTATACTAAAGTAAAACAGTGATTGGTTAGTGATCAGTTAAGCAATTAGTGTTTGCACATGTGAGGAGTGTGTCTGTGTGACCTGGTGAATAAGTGTAGCATTTTGATTGGTTGTGTTTGGAAAAGGAAAGCAAGTCACTTCCCGATAGATCTTTGTGTTTTAGGTAGAGAATTGTGTGTAGTGTTTTGAAAAAAGTGTTTTATGCAATTGAAAACTGAGTCAAAGGCTGAGAAATAGCTTATGGCTTTGAAGATTTGGCATGTAGTTTTGCACTTTGAGTGAGAGATTTCAAAAATCGTGTGACATGAAAAGATATTGTGTGTAAGCAGTTGGTAAAAACTGTAATATCTTCGAAGACCATTAGTCCGATCGAGACAGGCAATTTGAAAACATAGGTAAATACAATAACACCCAAATGTCAAAATTATGTTAGGAACTGAAAAAAAAATCCAATCAGTGTTCAACTTTCCAACAAAATCCAACTTTCGCGAGTTGGGGAGCGCAATGTTCCATGGCGCATAATAACATTCCATTCGTAGGCTATTGACTGTAACCCCTTTTTTACACTCTGCAGTGCGTTAGAGCTGCGACGCGCGGCTACCGGGGCTGATTGCGCCCAATATAGTCAATGCTTGTGTTTACACCAGCACCATATATACAAAATAAGAATAAAAGTCAATTTCAAAATAAATTCACCCTGTTCAGACTCCCAATTGTATTGCAAATGTCTTATAGCCTATAATTTGAAGCCACAAAAGCAAGACCTCAGCTTTTAATTGCACGTGCTTATTTAACACAATTATCTTGCGTGAAAAGACTGCGTTTGTCAACCCACGCAGAGTCGCGGTAAGTGCACAGCACCAGGGAGTAATCTTGACAGAACTTGCGGCAACATAATCAAATTCACAAATATTACACCATTTAAACATTATTAAAAATACATAGGCTGAGTTACTAAAACAATCTTTGTCACAGAATACACGTTTGTTCACAGTTTGAAGATTCTTGTTTCCATTTCTTTAATTTCAAGATGTGATGTGAATTTTCTATTGTTGTTTTTACAGCTACAAACCTGTGAGCACTACATGATATTCAGTCACATTGCATGCTTTTAACATTAAATAGGCTAAAGCACATAAACAATACCTGAGCTTATCATTGCCGCAATTTATTTGTTTGTTCCAGCAGTGATGTCGCAGAAAAAAAGCTGGGGGAGGGGATTTGAGTTTACGCTATGTTGTAGAAATTTTAATAGTCATTTATTCCTAACAGATATCATAAGGGATTGAACCTATTCAACGTGTAAAAGTATATGTGTGTACGTGCTTGTGCGTGACGTTTCAGGAATATATGGGACAGGACATCTTGACCTTAGGAATGGTCAAGATTTGGCTAGTTTATTTCAGGGCCAGGATGTATCTTTAGTAGAAACTGAACAGCAGTGGGGACCTTATCTGAGTGGGTGAAAGGGTAGCTGCTGTGAGGAGGAACCTTGAAAAGAGTATAAAGGCTGTCTCATGTCTTCCTGGTGCGCGTCACTCACTTCACAGGGTAACTGCTGTGTTGGCGACTGGGCCTATTCTTGCAAGAATAAATACTTTTCTTTTTTATTAATTTGACTCTGAGTGTCTCTTACGCAGTGATGATGTTTAACAGAAGTTTTGCCACAACAATTTGGTGTCAGAAGTGGGATTCCTTGGAAGTGCCTTCTGGACCTGAGAGCGGACGGTGTTTGGCCACCTGGACTGAGCAGTTCCAGCTCTACCTCGTAAGTTTCAGAGAGAGGGGCCGACCGCTATCAGGGCCAGGAGAGGCTCCACTGGAATCAAATGAGAACGAACCCGTGGCAGTCCAAGACATCTCTGGTAAGAGACGGCTAAAATATTTTATTTTGGGTTAAAATATTATTCAATTGTGGGTAAAACCATGGTGGCTGGGTCTGTTCGTTTCTGTGGTGTAAGTCAAGAGCACCGGTACAACACTGCTAGGAATGTGCGAAAGTGCGTATTTGCGAAACAAGGCACTGGGTGCGGTTTTGCAAATCGAGTGAGCTTCGTACGGCAGTCAATTGGGGGTCGGTTGAGACTTACGGGCGGGTCAAGGGTTAATGCAGTGGGGCTAACTGCGTGAGGAGCGTATTTGCAAAATAAGGCACTGGGTGCGATTTTGCAAATCGAGGGATACTCACGTAGCAGTTTACTGGGAGTTAATCGATCCGTCAGGAAAGCACTGGGTGCGCCCTGCCTGGTCTGAGGGTAAGTGGATCAGATCTGGTGGAGACGTCCATCAGATTAGTAGACGCAGCGTCGAACAAAAATCCACAGAGTAACAGAAACAGCCACTATGGGAAAATCTCAGAGCAAGATTGCCAAATTTGACACACCGTTTTTTTTTTTTCAAATGAGGAAATATTATGAGGGAAAATGTATGTTAGACATTGAGAAAAAAAAAAAAAAAAAAAAAAAAAGGGAAAAAAAAAAAAGGTCGAACTGCAGAGAGAAATAGGGTTTTACTTATGCATCCAGTAAATGGATGCATGACATTAGATGTCTATAGAACTTAAATGTATATGATAAGGATTGAAGTAGCAAGCAGCAATAAGGCTGTCTGTGTGAAATAGAGTGATAGAAATAGAGTGGAACTGTAAGTGAGAAACTTGATGGAAGAGGGAAGTGAAGGGAAAACAAGAAGGTTGGTGTGTGAGATATGTGTGTGGGGATTGTAGTTAAACAATCATGTACTGGTTAGATAATGAAGGAACTGGCATGTAGGGAAAAGAAAGGAGAGGATACAGAAGGAACTGGCATGTAGAGAAAAGAAAGGAGAGGATACAGAAGGAACTGGCATGTAGGGAAAGATTGAGAAGACATATAGTGGAAACCTATATGTGATGAAAATAAAATGTCTGACAGAATTTATGGAAATTATAGTTTTATAAAAAACGAATGCATATAGCCTGGTATTTATGATTGTAGACGATGTCTGTATTTAATATCTGAGGAGTGACTGAGGGTCCAGCTATGCTGGGAGTACAGCAGCAGTGTTTGCTTATTCAGCCCGGCTTCCGGATGTTAAATATACACTTGTCTTGTAATCAGTGTTGTTGCTGATAATACCAAATTAGTAAAATGTAAAGACAACTTTGACCAAAGATTCTGGAAATCAATAATGTATAATGTCGGATATTTGTTGATATTAAGTAATTGACGCAAAAGATGTCTGTGTTATAATGGAAATTCTGGGTCAGGGATCATTTCCCTGGACAAGTATGACTAAAGTTAAATGAAAACTTTGTGCAAACAACTTATGCAGCTTAAGAAAATTGATGTGCGGCCAATAATGATAAAGATTATGATTCGGCTATTGGGATTGAATCCGCCACTGGTGGATTGTAAAAGAATACAGAGAACTGCTTATCAGCTCTGCTTGCATTCCTGAATGGGACACACTGCTTCAGTGATGGGCAGTAAGTTGGAGCCGACAGAGAGTGCTTTAATTGTGGTCAGCAGGACCATTTAACACGTAACTGTAAATGCCCACCGAGAAGGTGTTTGAAAATGTGATAGTGACACATTTCTGGTAATAATGTGGGTTCGAAAGTAGATCAGTGTTTAAATGACGACATTAACATTTTCGTCTGAGAAAGGATAAGAGATAAAAACAAGGTCAAAAGATTGAAGTCTTAAAGTGAATCCTTTTGAAGAAAAGATCTATAATAGTAATTTTTTTTGAAACAGTGAAACAGGTTGATGAAAGTTAGTGTGATATAAAAGTAACTAAAAGGATGATTGTGTTTTAATTCAACATTTTAAGAAGGGTTCAGGTTATACAGAGAGACAAATCTCACGGATGATTTATAATAACTGCAAAAGATGCAGAGTAGCCTTGTCAAAGTTAGTGTGAATCCTGATTGGAGAGTGATAAACTCCTAGAAAAAACGTTGAAGTCAGATATGAAGCTATGGTAATTGAGAACTAGAATAATTATTTGTATTTAAGATCAAATAAGTAGAAGTAATAGGCTACTGGATTAACAGTTGTTAAATGTAAAATGTGTTCTGTTAGTGTTTTGACCATGAAAGAACTAGAAGTTGATGTTTTGCTTTCAAAAGATAAGTTTGTTATTGGCTGTAATGAAACAGCTCGCTTATCTGAATCTGATGTCTGCTGTGGCTGAAATCCGCCAGTACGACAGAGACTCAATCTGAGTGGAAATTTCTAATGTCTAAATTCCATGAGATATGGGCAAAAGACAACTATAAAAATGTTTATTTGGAAACACATGTAATTTCTGGCAAATATGCCTTCAGCTGGGATAGAGTTAAAAGATGGTAGATAGAGTTTGATGTTAGAAGTTTATGAGAGTACAGTGTGCCAGTCCTGAAAGTCTCAGAGTCTCTCTCAATCATGTCAGCTAATAGCTGTTATTTGAGCCTGCGTCATAAGTGATAAGCTATTTATAGTAAAAGCACAGTGTTTCGGTTGAAAATCAGACACAGAGATGCTAAAATAAATCATTGCCATTAAGTGGGCAAGTGGTATTTGAGAATGTTTTAAATGTAAAACTGAATGACTTTAAAGAAGTCTGTAAAATAATGATGCAGATCTTAAACGATAGAGGACCAGTAACTTCTTTAAGTTTCCACCATGAAACAGGGCCGAAGGCTATGGCTACAGATGTACAGTAACAGTACACTGAATGTATGGCTGTGATCTAAATTCACTGAGTATAATCTAAGTAGCTAGGTTGATGATTAAGATGGTTAATGGATTTAAGTGATTAAATACTGCTGTTATTTACCTGTCTCCCTGTGTGAACACTATTAGGCAATCGGAATGGCTCTGGTGACTCTTGAACGTGCCTTTCCTAAGCTCCAGAAAACAGCTGAGTTCTGTTGAAGAAAACTGATTGTGTGATGGGAAAAAGCGGTCACCAGTGTGTACGAGTGGCTACTCAATGACGGGATGATCTTCCTGGCCAGGGGACAGCCCAACGCAGGGGGTCACGAACACTGGGCACCTCCGGATGGAGGTGTTATACGTGAGAAAGGTAGGAGAGTTGAGGGCTGATTACTGGAGGCCACTGGGATCAGCAGAGCATTGAGAGGTGAGATGCGCTGTGAGGAGTTACGGCAGTCTGACCCAGAAAATGTGAGTTTCCTCTATACCACTCGCAGGAAGAAACCGCATTGGTTGTATGGCTTGTTTTTCATTATGACAAGTGTCTGCAACTATACCAGGGGGACAACACCCTGAGGAGAAGAAAATTATAGGTAAAGAGCCAATGGCCTTTCAAGAGCCAGCTGACCCAGGAGGGGATTGCCATTATTTGTTGTGGAGACAGTAGCAAACTTGTATGTATTGGTTGCCTTATAGGCAAGAAAATGTATAGAAGTGTTGATTTTTGACTAATATGTCTATAACATAGTCTTAACTCCTGAAGGTCAGTAGACATGGTGGTGAATAAAGATGAAGACAGCTTTCGTAGATTTAAGAAAGGTGTGCATAACAAAGATGAATGGTCAAAGGTTATTGTAATGAATTTAAATTTTGTCTAAGTTACAGTCTTAGAAGGCTGTGGAAAATACTATTTGTTAATAGTGAGAGAGACTGCCTGAGTTTGGAGGAAGGGATGGTAACTGTGTCTTTCTTTCTTTCTTTCTTTCTTTCTTGTATCGGCCTGCTAGAGCAAGCTGAAGAAAAATAATGATAAGGAACCAAAACAACCCAGCTGCCTTTTCTAAAAATCAAATAAATAATGAACAGACATGATTTGAAACTGGTCAAGATACCATGTAAAATTAGGTAAACCTAGAGGAAAATGCGAAGTTTAAAATCGTACTTAAAATTTAAATCTTTTTAGAGACGATAAATTGAAAAGGAGCAGTTGACATACGTGTCTAATATGAGTGTGTGTGATGGTGACAGCACTTTGTCTTGTATGTGACTGTGTTAGTTTGGGGTACTAATACTAAGTCTGAATGGGGTGTATATTGTGTCATTACCCACTAGGATGGCTTTTGGCAAATGACAAATTTTACAGGAAGCTGCTAAATTCTGTTAGGTGAAAAGATGATACAGAACATAGGACGAGCTTTAAACTGATTGGTCATCAAGCTCTGTCTGGTATTAATTATTTTAATGAAGTCTTTATGATGTTGATTTGAATTATGTTCTGGATCAGTTTAAGTATTTGATGTAAATTGGAATTGCGGAGTTGTAGATTACCATCTGGCATGGGCTGAGATAAATGAAAATGTTATAGATTTGATGGCAACAACACAGTGACATATTGGCTAAGTCAACATGAAATTAGCAAGAGAGCCCCTCACATTTATGAGTATTGTGACGAAAAGGGGGAAAGAAAAATGATTGACTGACATTGACCAAGTCTGTACAGCACGACCTGACCTGATAGAAACAATTGATGACTTTGGAAATGTTTGTAGATGACTGACTTGAGAGACCAAACAACAGGCCTGAAAACCAGGATTCGGTGTGAGACTCAGGGCCGTTGCCCTTCAAATACTTCGATAAAAAGATGAGATTGTGGCTTTAAGTGAAGAATGTAATACTTCGTTTCAGAGACAGAGAAAGATGTCTGGAGGAAATTTGGCTGAAGGACGCCGTTTGGGTTGGTGTTGATGGCAAATCAAATTAGTTTAAATTGATGCACGAGTTGAGTCGTGCATCAAAAGGGAGATGGTAAGGATTGACAAAATATGGGTTACTAAAGGACAATATATGTTGGGAGGACACTGGGTTTAATTGGGTAAAAGGCCGTTCCAAACAAAAGTTGCTGTCTGTAAGTGTGCCGCACACGCTGATAACAAAATTGCAGGACTGTTTCAACAGGAGACGCCAGGGCAGATGCAGCAGCGAAGGCTGCGGCAGCACAGCAGACAAAAGAAACTACGTGTACTTTACTATCTGAAAATAACCTCGACATTTGTTTTTCTCTACAGATCATGCAGACCTTTGATACAGGGCAGAATGTGCCCAATAAAATGATGGCTATGGATGAATTTGGCTAACTATCCTGGCCTGGGTTATTATTGTAGGAGAAAGGTTCCACACCTGCGCAGCGCATAACTTAAGATTTTCCTTTTGCAGAAATGTCAGGATGGATTGCAGCAAACAGAACTGATTCTGTTCCAAATATATAAATATTGTGTTGTGGACATGAGCAAAGTGGGTTGAGTGTTTTTCAGGGGAAAAGGACCCTGAGTGCTATTAAATGAGCAAGAAATTATCCGGTGATAATATGTTTCAGGCTGTTGATTCCACAGGTCACACCAAAAGGGACGAGCGGCTAGACAAGCATCACTAACAAAATAGTTAAAGTCTCCATTCACAGGTGAAAGCAGGCAAGGAATGGTTCATTCCAGTGGGGGTGCGGTCGTGATAAAAGGGAAGACCTTGTAAGGATCAGAAAATTGTTGGAGAGTGTGACACCTGGGTCCAAGCCTCTCACCTTAGACAACACCAACAGGCCTCGACCATCCAATAGAGCAGAAAGTGAGGTTTAAAGAA
Source organism: Meda fulgida (assembly GCA_030578275.1). Classification (NCBI taxonomy): domain Eukaryota; kingdom Metazoa; phylum Chordata; class Actinopteri; order Cypriniformes; family Leuciscidae; genus Meda; species Meda fulgida. The sequence goes on from CM060636.1 coordinate 23,967,405, forward strand.
GACGGTGCCAGTAACTGTCTGCCTCGACTACGAGGGAAAGACCATTGCAACGGCACGCAAAGTGTCACCCTGGCGAACACGGAACGTCCGTGGGGCGAACAAGATGATCAACACACCTGGAGGAACCAACTGCCAACTGACGGTTTAAGTTTAACAGAAGAATCTGTTTTTGTGATGATTTTGATGATTTGTTTGATTGAATCGAACTAGGTATTGACTTGATTGCAAATGTAGAAAATCTATTGATTGATGTGTCCGTACTAGAGATATTAGAGTTAATTTTGAACAACTAATTTGGTTAGAAGAATGGATAAAATTATAAGACTTCTCTGGTTAGATTTGTTAAACAGTGCATTCAATAGAGCTTAATAAATTGAATTAGAAGTGAATAGAATGTGGGAGATGGACATAAATTTAATGGAAAAGGCTTAATGGTAGGAGTTAGGATTGTATGTGTTATGATAATTTTGTTATTCATGGGTGAATACGATAACAGAGACAGGTGAAAACCTGCTGTCTGTTTAATTGGTAAAAAAAAAAAAAAAAAGACAGTCTATCCCAAGGATTAACAAAATTATGCGACGAGACAGGTAGCGGAAGCTACAGTGAGCTGTGTTAAATGTATGTTCTGGTTGTTTTTCTTCTATTCTTTTTTTTTTAATTATTTTCTGAGAAAGATTAAGGGCAAAGATTTAAAGAAGGTTACAAACAGCGGTCATCCGTGTTACGAGGTGGCGTACAAGGAGAGGGTTTGAAATGAAGGATTCTATTCTACTTTATTCTTTGTATTTTTGATGACCTGCTAAAATAACCAGTGTGAATTGATGGTGTTGTTTTCCTAAGTAATCTGTACACTATTTCTTATTTAATTGAGGTGACTGAGGGTTCGATCTAGGTCGAGAGTGCAATAGCAGTGCCTATTCATTTAGCCCGGCTTTAATTAAATTCTTTACTTGCTTGCTAATATTTAAGGGACTATCCTTGCAAAACAGCCTAAGCTTTTTCTTTTCTAAATAATATTTCACAAATGTTTATGAAGAGTGATCAGTTATGCAAAAACCAGAGATGAAGAGTAGTGTAATGATATGACTTAAAATTTGTCTTTTTGTTTATTATTGTGATTATGGGTAATCAGAATGATAAAAAGTGGGGAATTGTTGTAGAAATTTTAATAGTCATTTATTCCTAACAGATATCATAAGGGATTGAACCTATTCAACGTGTAAAAGTATATGTGTGTACGTGCTTGTGCGTGACGTTTCAGGAATATATGGGACAGGACATCTTGACCTTAGGAATGGTCAAGATTTGGCTAGTTTATTTCAGGGCCAGGATGTATCTTTAGTAGAAACTGAACAGCAGTGGGGACCTTATCTGAGTGGGTGAAAGGGTAGCTGCTGTGAGGAGGAACCTTGAAAAGAGTATAAAGGCTGTCTCATGTCTTCCTGGTGCGCGTCACTCACTTCACAGGGTAACTGCTGTGTTGGCGACTGGGCCTATTCTTGCAAGAATAAATACTTTTCTTTTTTATTAATTTGACTCTGAGTGTCTCTTACGCAGTGATGATGTTTAACAGAAGTTTTGCCACAACAGCTACATTTACACAGTGTTGTGGTAACGTTTTCTCATCTGATTAACTTCCATTATAAAATACACATTATCCTGTTAGACAGTTAACTTTTAAACCAATGTACAGTACGAGAAGTAAATTTGTACCTTTTCAGTTTATCCAGCAATAATTTATGATCTAGTACATCAAAATCTAACAATTCTGCTCCTAAGTTATTGTCATCAATCTGTGCTCTCTCAATATAAATGCTGAAAATTAGAGACCAAATTATTCTCCTTGAAGAATAATTGACTTTGTTCACAAACTATAATTTTCAATACTTTGCTAACTGGTAGCAAACCTATCGGTAAACTATTATGACCATTTAAAACCCAGTGCTGCATTTTTCTGCATTTAATCTTTGCATCTTACCAAGCTAAAGGAAAAATACCTTTTTAAATACTGATCTTAAAGATGTGACAAACTGAATAAACAACATTTCTTCTCTTAATTTATCAACTTTATGAAAATATCATTAAAATAATTTTCTATTTGATATGGTTTAAAAAGTAAAAAAATTAGTCACCTGTATCAAAAGTAATTTGACTTGATTTCCTATCCATTATTTCTTTGTGTACTCCACAATGTTTTACAATCATTTACATTAATTTATTTAATTTTGTAAAACATAATTTTTTCCCCCAATTATTTTAGTTACTTGATTTCTTAATTTGCAAAAGACATCCCAATCCTCCTTTTCCCCATTTCTGTTTGCTGTACCCTTTGCCACATCTCTTTCAAACATGATTTTCAACTCATTAACAATCCATGTTGTCCTATAACATTCTTCACTGCACTTTTAAATAGGTGCATGTTTGTCCACCAAAGGATACAACAATCTTTCGAATGCTGACAATGCATTATCAGGATGAACTTCCTTATAAACATGAATCCAACATACATTATTTACGTTTGTACAAAAGTATTTTTGACTGAATCTCTTATATGATCTTTTATAAATTAATTTTGGTTTCCTAAGTTTTCTAAGTGTTTACATGCCTGCTAAATAAAACTTAATGTCTTTAGATTCTTTTGCGCTTAAAAGGCCTTTAATGCTTGAACCCCGATAAATGCTGCTTGCAGCTTTAATTTTATTTTATTTTGCCTCTCCAGTGTCTTGTGTATCTTTTGTGTCTTTTGTTTTGCTGTTTGGACTTCCCTTTTAACTTTGCGAAGTTCAGCCCTCTGCCTTTCCCTCTCTTTGAGCAGTGAGCTAAAGGATTTGTTCTTTCCTTTTCTTTCTTTGCAGGGGTTGAGCATGCTTGCAGCCTCTCTAAAACTGTCTGCTCAGTCATGATCATCAAGATGATTATGCATGGGCTCAGGATTGTCAATATGCTGAATTTGATCAGTTTCTGATGTTGTTCATAGATAGTGGAATTAAGTTGAGCACATCATTAAGCAACCTTTATTTTTTTTAGTAGTTTCTTTAGTTTCTCTGGTACTCTCTCCACTCCTCTTCATTTTCTTGGGCTTTGTTTTGGAAAGTTCGTCTATATCGTCTATAAATATGCTTTTTCATTCCCTCTCTTTCTCTTGATAACTACAAATAGAATAGAAAGGTAAAAACAATTAGTTTATAGAGCTTCTAAAAACAATTATCTCCCAATATAACCACCTCACCCTGTGATTTCCACTGGCTAACCTTTCAGGACACCTAAATCCCTGCATCACTCTGACTTTAAACTGACATTTTTACTGTGTGTGTGTGTGGTGTGTGGTGTGTGGTGTGTGTTTGTGTGTGTGTGTGTGTGTGTGTGTGTGTGTGTGTGTGTGTGTGTGTGTGTGTGTGTGTGTGAGTGTGTGTTGATTGTCTGTCCTCTGTCCATAGACTGCGGGTATGTTTAACACACACAAAACACTATACAATCAACAAATTGAGACATATTGGCATAATATAACTTTACAAGTTATAACTTTACTGTAAATGTATGTACTGTTGATGTCATTTTATATTTATCATTTTAATTGTTTTGTGTGAATTTGAAAAAAAATTGTCTTTTGTGATACAAGACTTTATTGTAGAGAATACATTTCTGAGAACAGCCTGTGACTAGAGACAGCTGAAAATAAGTGTGAAAAGGGTTGTGCGATTTTAAAAAGTTGTAATCCATTGACAGCCCTAGATAAAATGAACATTTCTAAACGTCTCTTTGAGGAAAAAGATTATTGAATACATGTTTTTGAGATTATTGAGAGTATTATAAGTGTGATGAGCATCTGCTAAATAAGCAACAGCGACCACAATTCACAGCTTCAGTCAGTGAAGCCGCTCCCACAGCTTTTCATGAGTTTAAATGCTATATATTCCCATCTTCCCACAGGAGAAGCAGAAAGGAGGAGGAATTACTGCAGGAGAAACTACTCGCATACTAATGTAAAGATGGAGTTTCAGGAAGAACTGCAGAATAAAAGATGAAGATACAGAGAAACTGATAAGTTGGTGTTTTCCTTCATTTTCTTTAAAGCTGCAGTCCGTAGCTTTTCCTCCGCCATCTCTGTTCAAAATCTGCAATTGCAGTTTTTTACGGATTTATCAACTTAACGTAGGTTGTGCCTCGGCACGGCACAGCGCGGATAAATCCAATGTTTTGAGGTGAATGAGCTGTGCTGGTGTGGATACTGTCATTCATAATCACAGATTATATTTTTTGAAAGTATGACTAACATAAGAATTTTCACTGGAAAATGTCTTCTGAACAAGTAAGTAACATCCAGTTTTGTTCTGACCAACTAAGGGGAAAAAGCATTGCAGTAAATTGCGCTGATTAAATATAACGATCGCTTATCATATCACGTCAAACCGTGCAAATTATACTTTGTTCTCAAATTGTTAATGTTAACAACATCAGCATTGCGTGACTACATTTAATGTGTATTAGGGCTACCTGTAGTTCACTGTGGCGAACAGGACGGCCGAGGGACGTGAGAGAACGGCGCGAGGCCGGTGGTGCGATTGCTAATGAGCAACACATGTGAGGCACACCGGTCTCGCATCTCTCACGGAGGAGCGGAAGCATAAAGGAGGAGCGACGACGTTGATGATCGAGAGAGGAACAGGCCTGTATTTTAGTAGTTTTTATTTTTATTTTATTTAAATAAAACAAACAAACGAAAATACCGCCAGCAGCCCCTCGCGGACGACTGCTGGCTAAAGTAAAATACAAAAACCAAAACAACTAAAATACAGGCCTGTTCCTCTCTCGATCATCAACGTCGTCGCTCCTCCTTTATGCTTCCGCTCCTCCGTGAGAGATGCGAGACCGGTGTGCCTCACATGTGTTGCTCATTAGCAATCGCACCACCGGCCTCGCGCCGTTCTCTCACGTCCCTCGGCCGTCCTGTTCGCCACATTCACTACTCCGTAACTGTATGAATTAAGCGAACAAGTGCGCTACTGTTACATAATTGAACCATTGAAATGTCTTAAGTTACCGATCCAGCAGAAAAAAATAGCCGTCTCTGCATTCGTTTTGAACACCTTAAAAAACACGAAATTCACGCCACCTTTCAAAAGCCCTTACGATATTTATCCTTGTTTTCGTATTAGTCCCGGTTGCAGTCTCTTTTTTTCTGTAGCCACTCCGAAGTCTTTTGCATTTTACTATCAGGTGAATTTCCAGTTGTCACTGGTGATTGTCGTTTGAACCTTTCTGGATCTGCCATCAAATTGAAAAGTTCAATTATATCAAGTGCTGTGAGAAAAGGCTATAAATCTCCACCTCCAACATCCTCACACGCAAAATAGCCTACTAGCCGAGACACCTTCTTTATGTGTACAGATGTGACGTAATGACGCAAAGGCATGCTCGAATTTCCCGCGGAAGTCCACCAGTGCCACTGGAATTAAAAATATGATTACAAGCTTACCGTTTTGAATCAAGCTATGGCAAGCAGATAGTTTTGAATACTGGCTAGTTATGCACTTGCTCAAAAAAAAAAATGTGGATAATTTTTAACCCAAAAAAGTTACGGACTGCAGCTTTAATGACTGACGAGGAGCATTAAGATGAAAACTGATAAATAACAATATGTGTAAAACTAGATATTATTAGACTCAATAGTAAACTGTATTTTGTTAATTTGGGGCTCCCTGATTTTGTTTCTAATTTGTACATCTTCAATTTGAACCATGGAAATGTAATGTTGATTTTAGACCCAGTGGAAGTGACTGAAGACGAACAGCATTTCACAAATGAAGATGGAAACATTATTTCACAGACTGAAAAGAATTTCACTGATGGAAAATCTGGAGTCAAGGGATCTTTCACCTGCTCTGAGTGTGGAAAGAGTTACACGCATAAATCGGCACTTAACAGACACATGAGAATTCACACTGGAGAAAAACCATTTACCTGCACTCAGTGTGGAAAGAGTTTCATTCGCAATGAGGATGTAAATGTGCACATGAGGATTCACACTGGAGAAAAACTGTTCACCTGCAATCAGTGTGGAAAGAGTTTTACTCACATAAGCTCTCTCAAAGATCATCTGCGTTTTCACTCTGGAGTGAGATCATTCAGCTGTGATCAGTGTGATAAAACATTTGTTGTAGCATCAGGCTTAAGAGCACACCTTACAGTTCATACTGGCGTGAAGCCTTATATATGCTTTGACTGTGGGAAGACCTTCAGTAGATTGCGCATCTTAAAAACACACCAGAGGATTCATACTGGAGAGAAACCTTACAAGTGCTCACACTGTGGGAAGAGTTTCACTCGGTCAGAATACTTAAAAGATCATGAGAGAGTTCATACTGGAGAGAAGCTGCACCAGTGCTCTTCATGTGGGAAGAGTTTCGCCAATTTTTCTAATATGCGGACTCATATGAAAAAGCATTGCCCAAAAGTGTCTAAGTCAGGGATGAGCAACATCGATCCTGGAGTGCCACTGTCCTGAAGAGTTTATCTCCAACCCTGATAAAAACGCATCTGCCTGTAGCTTTCTAGTCATCTGAAGACCTTGATTAAATTGTTCAGGTGTGTTTGATTAGGGTTGTAGCTAAACTCTGCAGGACCGGATCCAGATCAGATAGTGGACCTGTGCCTAGACACGACCACAACACATTCCTGAAGTGTCAGCAGAGATTGTGTCTACTAGACTCTCCCCTGTGAAGGCCTCATCGACACGAAAGCCATCGGCACTGGTCCTCAACAAACCTGTCTCTATACCCGTGTGATGACTTCAACCAGATGGAACTGGATAATATTCTGAATGTTCCAATCCAATCTGACATTTGACCTATAATGCTGACTGAACTGAGCTGGGCGATAACATCACAGTTTTGTCCAGAGCAGCAATATATAAATTAACTAAATTAATAACTTTTTTTTAACTTTATTGTGTATACACATAAAAGAAAACAAAAACAAAAAGAACATGAACATTGTCCTGAGACTAGCCTTCATATACATTATTTACAATCAACAACATAAACAATTTAAGGCATAGGCTTATGTCCTATTTCAAAAAGTCAATAACAGGACCCCATCTTCTTTCAAAAACGGAAGTTTTTAATTGTAGTTGTACTGTCAACCATTCCATTAAATAAACTTTTGTATCCATTGCATAACGGTGGGTGGCTCAGGTTTTAACCAACAGATTATCATTTTCCTTGCCGTCATTAAGAGGAGATGGAGAAGAAATGTTTGGTCTTGAGAAAGATTGTCTGGAAAAATATCCAGTAAAAATGTTTGGGAGTCAAAAGAGATGTTCACTTTTTATAGATTTTCCAAAATGTCCTTAATGTCCTTCCAAAATGTGTTTGTATTATCTGACATGTCAATCAACAATTTTTTGTACATCAAGGACATTTGTTTTTTCATTACACCACCATTTTCAATCGACTTAATAAAATACTTCTCTATATTTGTAGGCTCTCTTCTGATCAGTTCCCAATCATTATGTTTTGTTACATAGCTCCTTATCTGAAAATAAATCACTGTAGGGTAACTTGAATTTTACTCTTAATTGGGCAAAGGTTTTAATTACATTTCTGTCAAAAAATGTATCCACTGTGAGGAGACCCCTCTCAGCCCATCCCCGAAAGCTGCTGTTGTCTGATAAAGATGGAAGGAACTTAATATTTCCATTAATAGTTGTAGCTCGAGATAAAGCAGTCTTTCCCTTCAACTGCTTTTGGACCTTATTCCAAATCTTTAAAGTATGTTTGACCCATACATTTGCAATTTACATTTTTTTCTGAGATTGCAGGTTGAGAAATGGGAGTTGAGAGAAAGAGACTCCTGACACAGAATACTCTTCCATAGTCCCACTGTTACTCCGGATCACGAATGATCCATGCCACCATAGCTTTTATTTGGGCAGCGCAATAGTAGCATTTGAAATTTGGTAAATTTAAGCCCCCATTCTCCTTAGCGGACATTAAAATTTTAAGGCGCACTCTTGGTCTTTTGTTCTGCCAAATAAATTTTGAGGTTAATTTATCTAGGAATTTGAAAGTAGATTGTGGTATAACAACAGGGAGGTTTTGTTTTATTCATTCTTATACATTCAATTCTACCCAAAAGAGAACATCTCATCTATTTAAATCAGTTCTGATTTCCTTAAACAATTAATCATAGTTAGATGAGAAAAACTGCGTAGTCTTGGGGGTAAGAATTACTCCAAGATATCTAAACCCCTGCTTGGAGTGTCTGAATGAGACAAGATTATCCAACTGCGATGGCCAAGTCCCAACAATCATTAAGGCTTCGGATTTGTTTGTGTTAATTTTATAACCTGATATCATACTATACTCCTTAAGACTGTGAAGCAAGGCTGTAACAGAAGTGATAGGGGTTTCCAGGAATAATAAAATATTGTCAGCAAAAAGTGGCAATTTATGCTGAACATTTGATTCATCTCTTATTCCCTGTATGAGAGGATTGGATCTAATCAATTCGGCTAACGGCCCTATACTCAAAGCAAATAGTGAGGGTGACAGAACTTCACCCTGCCTTGTGCCTCGTCCCAGTTGAAAATATTTTGAGTAGTGCCCATTGACCCGTACACGTGACTTTGGGCTTTTATAAAAAGTTTGGACCCATTTTATAAACGTCTCATTAAATCCCATGTGCCTCAATGTCTGTTGTAGGAAGCCCCAGTCCACCCGATCAAACGCCTTCTCAGCGTCCAAGCTGATGAGCATGGATGGGATGTTCCTTTTCTGTGCCACTATTTGGAGGTTTAAAGCTCTTCGAACATTATCAGTCCCCTGTCTATGGGCGATAAAGCCAGTCTGATCAGGTTTCACCAGTTTTTTTTTTAATATATTTTTGTATTCTGTTTGCAATGATGGCAGTAAGTATCTTTAAATCAACACAGAGGAGGCTTGGGTGATAAGACGTGCACAGAGTAGGGTCTTTACCATCTTTATGAATGACACTAATAATAGCTTCGGACCATGACTGAGGAGGATCCCACTCTGAAAGTGCATAATTATAAACTTTATCTAAAAGAGGCGTAAGCTCTTTTTCAAATATTTTATAATATTCACCTGGGAGGCCATCCACTCCTGGAGATTTGTTATTTTTAACTTTTAAAATGCTGTTTTTTATTTCCTCTCTTGTAATTGGGCGTGTCAATAGATCGGCTTCCTCCTCTGTCAATTTGGTAAGACATATTGAGTTGAAAAAGTTCTTATTTTTTCCCCTTATTTTGACTGCTCTCTTCCTTGTACAATTCTTGGTAGTAAGTGGCAAACGCCTTTGCCACATCCCTGGGTTGTGATAGCATTTCCCCCGAATTTGGACACCTAATTCTATGGACAACTCTGCTTGATTGTGCTTTTCGCAGCTGAAATGCTAAAAGTCTGCTTGCCCTGTTACCAAACTCATAATACTTTTGATTTGTGAATCGAAGCTGCCCCTCTGCTTTATAAGATAATAAGTCATTTAGTTTCTTCTTATTTTCTTTCAACATATTAAGTATATCATTTTTTTGTAGTGTTTGGTATTCTTCCTCTAATTGTCTAATTTTGTTTTCCAATCCTAATAGTTCTGCAAGCCTCTCTCTTTTTAATCTGGATGAAATTGCAATAATGTTTCCTCTCAGGACACATTTGGCTCCCTCCCATAATACTGACGGACTTGCGGTCTCATTGTCATTAAATTGAATATACTCTAATAACACTTTCCTAATTTGTTGTTGAATCACTTCGTTATTTAGAATAGATACATTTGCTCTCCAGTACTTAAAATTATTATTTGGACTGGAAGAGACTGGAGCGTGATCTGAGATGGTAATTGCTTCAATATTACACTGAGTCAATCTATAGGAATCTACACCAGTCATCAAAAACATATCTAATCTTGAGTGACTACAGTGAACATTTGAGAAAAAAGTGAAATCTTTTTCCTTGGGATGTAGGCAACGCCAAACATCTATCAAACCCAACTCATCCATTAGTGCACAAAGAGTTAAAGACTTCCTGGTCCTTGGACCAAAGTCAGCAGGGAGCCTATCTACCGATGCTCTCAGCACAGTTAAAATCCCCCCCTATAAGAATAATCCCTTCAGCTTTGTCTGCTATCAATGATGCAATATTTTTAAAGAAAATAGGACAGTCCTCCTTTGGAGCACATACATTTACTAAAGTCATTTTAATGCCCCCTATACATCCAATCACCATCAGAAATCTCCTCTCCTTGTCACTGAACGTTTTCTCATGGCAAAAATACACTGACTTGTTAAAAAGAATAGCAACTCCTCTTTTCCTCCCACTTTGATGTGAGGAGCTATATTGCTGGTCTAACCACTCTCTTCTCAGCTCCATGTGCTCCTTATCTGAGAGAAGCGTTTCCTGTAGCATTGCTATGGCACATTTAAATTTAGATTCAGCACTTTTTTCCTTTTAATTGGACTGCCTAAGCCTTTAACATTATAAGTAACACATATTAGATTATCCATCCGTTATTATGTTGTATATTCAACTATAATATAATACTATAACCCTTTCTTGAATCTCACATAAATCACCATAAAAAGAATCATTACAGAAAATAACAGTATAATGGCCCATTCAAGGTCTCAGGACAAAAAGAACATTTGCACATGAACACATAACTAACAAATAGAACAATGTAGGCTTCCACATACCCAACTGGATCAAATATAAATCTTTTGACTAGTTCTCGAACCTGAATGACCCAGTCCCTGGTGTAACTTGGACGGAGGTTGGTGACTGGTCCTCCGCGGGAAAAAAAAAAACACGCCGTGTGCGTATTGCTGTCGCTCCCAGAGTGTTTCGTTTGCGACTTAGATGTGGATAGGTGGTGCTCCACTTAGTGGTTCTCGCGTCTCGTCCATATTGGAAATCTTCACTATTCTTCTCCTAACTATACTGGTTTAGTTAGATAGCTGAACTCGGTGAAGGTATAAACTAGTTATCGGCGTTGAAAAAGGCTTTAATTTCGGCGTAGTCGAGTGTCGCAGGACCTCCGTTGACTCCTTCCCGCTGTATTCCACCCGTCTTGGCACAGCTCCGCCTCCTGTCGCTCCCTCTCGTCTACTCGGGCATGCATCCCCAACTCCTCAAGTACCAGCACCGCGTCTGTCAATGTCGGGTAGGTCTTCACGCCATCCTCCATAAAAACTCTCAGCTGTGCAGGGAAAACACACTATACCCTAATGTTCTTCACCTTTAACTGCTTTACTGCCTCACGCACCAGCGCCCTTTTCTTCTGCAAATCGGGAGAGAAGTCGTGATCAAAGTAGATCTGTTTTCCTTCGTGCATGACTTTTTTCTGCTCCCAGACCTGTCTTAGAATGATTTCTTTTACTGAGAAGTCCAAAAACCTAACGACAAGCGAACAAGGGGCTGCGTCAGGATTTTTGGGCTTGGCAGTGAGCGCTCTGTGTGCCCTTTCAATGACGATGTTAAGTTTGGGAGGAAGTCGATGAACAGATTTAAGCAAATCATGTACAAAAAGCTTAACATCTCTTCCCTCGCTCCCTTCAGCCACTTTATAAATTCTCAGATTGTTTCGCCTGAGACGATTTTGCTTATCTTCACATCGTGCATTCAATCCATTTCTCGGTGCAGTAAATAATGAAGGGCCCGTTCATGACGCCTAGCCGTGTCTTCATTAGCACTAATACGGTCCTCCGCCTCTGTGGTTCTCTTTTGCAGCTCAGTAAGTTCTCCTTTCAGTTCAGCCGAAGGACCTTTCGAGCCGTGTTAAAGATAATTGGGTCTGAGTGTGCCCATCTTGGTTGTCTTTCCTCATTTTCTCGAGTTCAGCCAGTATTTTTGACTCGGAGTCACGCATACTAGAATCTTATTGCGCACTCTGCACTTGTAGCAGAGTTGGCTGCTTTAAGTTTTCGCCTTTTTCCTTAGCTGAGTCCTGTTTAGATTGTCCTCTGCCTCTAGTTGTCAACATGTCGAATTTGTTAAGAATCGCCGAGTTTTATGCTGGTTTTGTTAGGAAATTATTAAAATTTTGGACGGAGCGAGTCTCTCAGGCTGCTGTCAACATGGCGTCACCGGAAGTCATAGTCTGTAAAAGTTGAATAAATTAATAACTTTTTACAACAAAAATGAACCATCACTGTAACACAATTTTCTTCTAGAAACAAACTTTGTTGCATTGTTTTCCTGTTATCTCTGTAAAGCTGCTTTGAAACAATCTGTATTGTAAAAAGCGCTATATAAATAAAGGTGACTTGACTTGACAGTGACAACTTGACAGTTGCCCATCCCTGGTCGAAGTGATCAAAGTTCATGTTCTTATCCATAACTTTCAGGTAAATAGTTTGATTTTCTCAGGGTTGGTACGCAATATGGACAAGTATGGTGAAGGGGTGGATTATGGAATCCATTACCGCCTCAATATATATCCTTTGAGTGATTTGTAATTAGGGATGCAACGATACCGCTTTTTCAAAACCGATCCGATCCGATACCAAAATTCTGAGTATCGACCGATACCAATCCGATATCAGTGGGGGTTTTTTTACCTTCAAAACTAAAGAATGTATACAATTCACTTGGTCATTAATATTTTTTTATATTAGGTAAAGAAAGGAATACCAAATCTGACTGCACATTACTTGATGAAAAAGGGGAAAAAATGCGGGGCTGACAACTTTATTAAGAAAACTGAATGATGCAGTAGCAAAATTAACAGTAATTTCAACACTTACTAGTATCACAAACAATCTTAACAATATTTACTGCAGTCATCAAATTAAATTATTCTCTCAAGAAAATCCAAAAAGGAATATTCTAAATCTAGTGAATCTTAAATCAGAACGGTAGCAAGCTGCAACACAGTGCTTATTGTAAAGCAGAGTTGGGCTTGACTTGGACTTGACTTGGACTCGAGTCCCAAATTTGATGACTTGCGACTCGACTTGACAATCAAAGATGACTCGCGACTTGACTCGGACTTGAGCCCTGTGACTTGGAAAGACTGGACCTGCCTTCTAAAACTACAGATCAGAGTTGTGATCACTGTAGTTTTGCTCCTGTTGGTGATCGATTGCTCCTGTCTGCCTTCCTGCCTGCTGTGAGTTTGTTTGCGTCGAGGCTGTAAGCTATACGCATATAATATATGTATATGTATGTATAATATAACATATAATATATGTTTATATTACTAAATACAGTTTACCCACCATCTCAGATAAACCTTACATCGCTAGCTTCCATTATTGTTAGCACATGTTGTTTCTCTTGTGCGCCCGCGCCTTTGAGTTCATAAAAGAGCAGGTAAGTAAGAATCAGTCAACACAAACGGTGAGTAATGTCTTGTCCTGTTATTGTCATCTGTGTCACATGTCATATGTTTAGTATAGCCTTCTCTGATGGCAATATAGGATTTATTTGTGATAAATGCAAGGAGACAGTCAGGCTGACGGAGAAGATTTCAGAGCTAGAGACACGCATCCAAACTTTAATTGAGGATAGTAAGGATAGTACTAGAGCTTTAGATACTATTTTGGATGCGCCTAGCATAGTGAACTCTGTACATGATTCGGTTCCGGCTGAAGTAGAGCCCACGCAGCAGGGCAGATGGGTGACTGTGAGAGATCGCTCTAGTCGCGGATTAAAAAACCACTCTTCCATTCCGATTACCATAACAAAACGATTTGCCCTACTCGGTGAATCACCCACTGAGAATTCTGTTGATTGTGCCCTGGTAATTGGTGATTCTATCACACTGAATGTGAAAGTAGAGACACCAGCCACCATAGTCACATGTTTGCCGGGAGCCAGAGCGCCTGACATCAAAGCAAATTTTAAAGTGCAGGCTAATGCTAATCGTAAATTCTCTAAGATCATTATTCATGTCGGCACTAATGATGTTCGACTCCGCCAGTCGGAGATCACCAAAATTAATATTAAAGAGGTGTGTGAACTCGCAAGTACGATGTCAGGCACTGTAATTTGCTCTGGCCCCCTTCCTGTTCGCAGGAGTGATGAGATAGTTAGCAGATTGGCCTCACTCAATGGTTGGTTGTCTAAGTGGTGTCCGTTGAATAATATAGAATTCATTGACAATTGGAAACGTTTTTGGGGGAAGCCTGACCTGTTGAAAAGAGATGGTATTCATCCCTCCTGGGATGGTGCTGCTCTTCTCTCTAGTAATATGGCACATAGTCTTAGAGCTAAAACATGACAATCTGGGGCCCAGGTCAGGAAGCACACAGACTGGTTAAACCGACCGTCTGCTAGCGGCCTCGCGTCACCAAGGTCAGATAAATCCCATCACATAGAGCCTCTTTCACCTAGATATCATCATATAGAGACTGTGTCTGTTCCCCGAATTTGGAAATCCAAAAAACGTCAGGTAAAAAATTTAATTATTGTTCAACAAATAAAAAACAGATATAATACAGATGAGCAAATGATAAAGCTTGGGTTGCTGAATATTCGATCCCTTACTTCAAAATCGCTCATAGTTAATTATATGATTTCAGATTATAATCTAGATGTGCTGTGTTTCACAGAAACCTGGCTAAAACCAAACGATTACATCACAATTTATAGTAATATTTTCAAAACCACTAAGAAATCTATTTTTAAATATACTTCTTTTGAAGTGTTGGTGCTTAATGTAAAAATATATAGTGTAAACGATAAATCACGTTTGAGATTTCTGCTGGCTACTGTATGCAGGCCACCAGGGCACCATAAAGATTTTATCAAAGAACTTGCGGACTTTCTATCAGAATTAGTATTGGCTAACGATAAAGTACTAATTGTTGGTGATTTTAATATACATGTACATAATGAAAAAGATGCATTGGGATTAGCACTTAAAGACATTGTAAACTCAATTGGAGTTAGACAACACGTGTCAGGACCCACTCATCGTCGTAATCATACTCTAGATCTAATATTATCACATGGAATAGATGTTGATGCCGTTGAAATTCTGCAGCAGAGCGATGACATCTCAGACCATTATCTAGTCTCATGTAAATTACATTTAGCCAAGGCTGCAAAGCCTTGTTATAAATATGTTAGACCTATAACTTCTGCCACTAAAGATTGCTTTATCAATAATCTTCCTAATCAGTTTCATCATCTCAGCATCCCGGATAGCTTAGAAGAACTTGATATTGCAACAGAAACTTTTAAATCTCTCTTTTCCAGCACTTTAGACGCAGTTGCTCCGTTGCGCTTAAAGAAGATTAAAGAAAATAGTCCAACGCCGTGGTACAACGAGCACACTCAGGCCCTTAAGAGAGCAGCCAGAAAAATGGAGCGCAACTGGAAGAAAACAAAACTAGAGGTATTTCGGATTTCATGGAAAGAAAGCTCGATTGCTTACAGAGAGGCTTTAAAAGCTGCCAGATCTGCTTATTTTTCAACCCTATTAGAAGAAAATAAACATAATCCTAGATACTTATTTGAAACAGTGGCTAAACTAACGAAAAAGAAAGCTTCAAGCACAGAAGTTTCCGGGCAACACAGTAATGATTTTATGAACTTCTTCACTTATAAGATTGATAACATTAGAGACAAAATTATAACTATGCAACCGTCTACTACAGTATCGCATCAGGGAGTGCATTGTAGTCTCCCTGAGGAAAAATTGTATTCATTTGTTCCTATAGGAGAGGAAGAATTCTGCAAACTCGTTAATTCATCTAAATCGACAACTTGTATGTTAGACCCTATACCGACTAAGCTACTGAAAGAGATGCTTCCAGATATCATAGATCCTCTTCTTAATATCATTCATTCGTCTTTGTCTCTAGGATACGTACCAAAAACCTTTAAGCTGGCTATGATAAAACCACTTGTTAAAAAAACGCAACTTGATCCTTCAGAATTATTAGAAAAAGCAGTATCCTCACAACTGTGTTCCTTTCTTGAAAGAAATGATATCTGCGAGGATTTTCAGTCAGGATTTAGACCGCACCATAGTACTGAGACAGCTCTCATTAGAGTTACAAATGATTTACTTTTATCATCCGTTCGTGGTTGTATCTCTCTATTAGTGTTACTTGATCTTAGTGCTGCATTTGATACAATTGACCACGACATTATTTTAAATAGACTAGAAAACTATGTTGGCATTAGTGGAATTGCACTAGCATGGTTTAAATCATACTTATCTGACCATTATCAGTTTGTAGCAGTAAATGAAGAGATGTCTTATCGATCACAAGTTCAGTATGGTGTACCACAAGGCTCAGTACTAGGACCGCTGTTGTTCACTCTGTACACTCAACCATTAGGAGATATCATTAGGAAACATGGAATTAGCTTTTACTGTTATGCCGATGATACTCAGCTGTATATTTCTTCAAAACCTAACGAAACTTACCAATTCACAAAATTAACGGAATGCATAGCTGATATAAAAAATTGGATGACTAGTAATTTCCTACTACTAAACTCTGAAAAAACAGATTCTAATTATTGGACAAAAAACTTTCACACGTAATAACCTAGAATACTGTCTAACACTTGATGGCTGCTCTGTTAAGTCTTCGTCGTCGGTTAGGAACCTGGGTGTGCTCTTTGATAGCAATCTTTCATTTGAAAGTCACGTGTCTAGTATCTGTAAAACCGCATTTTTCCATCATAAAAATATATCTAAATTACGACATATGCTCTCATTAACAAATGCGGAACAATTAGTTCATGCTTTCATGACATCAAGATTAGATTATTGTAATGATCTACTGGGTGGTTGCCCTGCACGCTTAATAAATAAACTACTGCTGGTCCAAAATGCTGCAGGTTGAGTTCTTACTAGAACCAGGAAATATGACCACATTAGCCCGGTTCTGTCAACACTGCATTGGCTGCTCATTAAACATCGTATACATTTTAAAATATTGTTGATTACTTACAAAGCACTAAATGGTTTAGCTCCGCAGTACTTGAGCGAGCTCTTAACGCATTATAGTCCTTCACGTCTATTGCGATCTCAAAATTCGGGACAGTTGATAATACCTAGAATATCAAAATGGACTGCTGGTGGTAGATCCTTTTCCTATTTAGCACCAAAATTTTGGAACAGTCTTCCTACCAATGTCCGGGAAGCAGACACACTCTGTCAGTTCAAAGCTATACTAAAAACACATCTCTTTGACCTAGCATACACATAATACATTATAGACTTCTATAATTCAATGTTAGGCTGCATAGATTAGGTCAGCCAGAACTGGGAACACTTCCCTTAAATCCTGATGTACTCGTTACATCATAAGAAGAATGGCATCTACACTAATTATAGTGTCTTTGTTAAGTGCCAACTTGCCTCTCCCTATGGATGATCCCTTTCCCACTCTACAGATAAAACGTTGTGATTACGGTTCGCGTACCCACCCCGAAGTGATAAAATAAAACAAAATTCTATATCAAATTACATTTACTGTAAATCCGGCCTCTAGTTCATAAACGCCAGAGGAGAACTGGCCCCCGACTGAGCCTGGGTTCTCCCAAGGTTTTTTTTTCTCTCCATTAAGTCACCCGATGGAGTTTTGGACACCAGTAGGTCACTTGATGGAGTTTTTCGGTTCCTTGCGACTGTTGCCTTTGGCTTGCTCAGTTGGGGATATTCAAATTAATTAACCAAGCATTAATACCATTGATCAGCCGTACCAATCGTGGATGTGTTTTTTTTCCACTAAGAAACAAACATTATGTTAATTGATTGATACTGTGAAGCTGCTTTGAGACAATTTATATTGTGAAAAGCGCTATATAAATATACTTGACTTGACAAGTCAGCAGAGGTCTGGGTAAGTGACAAACATCTACTTGCCCTTAGCCCATTAACTTTGCCTCAAACTGATACTGAATTGTGTGCTCATGTCTAATTGCACGTCTTTCACAGGATCAGCTTTCCATGCTGTTTCCAACTTGGAGACAGATTGAGATGTTGTTTTGCTGTTATTTGAATTGTAAATACATGATCAAAAATCATTGTAAAAATAAATAAATCTATATGTGTGATTTCAAACAAACTTCATTTCAATCTTTTTGTGTATCAAATTGATTTTGCCCATAATTTTGACATTTTTCTCTATCCCTATTTTAGAAAAATATAGCACAAATGACAAATGAGTCCAATGACAATTTTTTTATTCTTTAAAACAAAGTTTGAAGTCAACATAACTTCAAAAAATACAAAATATATAAAAGGATATAACTATTTACAATATTGAAAAAACTTTTATTAGATCCCTGGAATGTAGCCGGTGTATTGTCCCTGAGGGTCTGGGAATTGTTCCCTAATCCTGCAAACACAGCAGCTTGGAATGACTCTCCTGTTCTCCTGTCCTAATGAGCCATGCTGCCAGATAATAAAGTGTCTGTAAGCTGCATGTCTGTATTCACGGTTGTCATCACCGGGATCCCTTACATTTCCAAAAGCAGTGAGATCCTCCCGGTACTGCCTATGTATCCGCAGATATCCCTCATCCAGGCAGTATTGTGTAAAATGTGGAAGGAGGCTCACACAGTGGGCAGGGTCCTGTCCACAGCATTTCAGCTCCCTGTCGGTCGGCATGTCTCTGCAGTGGCTGGAGGTACACCAAGGTACCCCAAGAACCTCCGTAGATGTAGGGGCACCATGTCTTTGCTGATGCTCCATCAATATATCAAAGACCAGACCCGGCTGCCAATCCAACAATCTACCTGTGAAGCGTATGTGATCCTCAAGGCTCATGTCCAGCAGAAGTCTCTGAAGAAATTAAAGGAAATAAGATAGGGTTAGTCCATTAGATATACATGTAGGTATTAGATACACCTAAGAATTCACAAGGATGAACAACATGTTTTGCATTATATTGCAGTGGAGGCATTGCTAGGGTGACCAAACGTCCTGTTTTCCCAGGACATGTCCTGTTTTCACGTCCTGTCCTGGCTGTCCTGGCTGTTTTTTATAAAGTTATGAAAATGTCCTGGTTTTCAAAAAACTGCTGGGAAAGATCAGCTCTACAGCAAAATATAGATGGGTAAACAAGGAGGATGAGGAAGAAAACTCAAGATATAAATGTATTTTGTTAGTTTTTGTAAGTTTATGAGAGCTATTTTTGTTCAATTTGGAGGTATTTTTTTAGTTATTTATTCATTTATTTTCTAATATAGAAGAGAAATTATTTCTATCATTATTTCATTCATTATTTTGGAAACCTGTCATAATAAAACATGTTGAACCTCTGAGAAGCATATCTGAATTTGTGTCTTTGGTTATAGATAGTATTTTGTAATACAGTATAACAATTTCCTATCAATACAGAGGAGGCATAGCCTACTACTTAAAGATGCCTTATTAATTTCAATACATTTAGAGTAAACTTCAAGTATAATTTGATCAATCAAAATGCTCACCCTAGGCATTGCAGGGATCTGCATGTATCAATGTTGACAAAATAAAACTATTTGTGTGCAAAAGAAAACATTGCTCTCTGAAACATTTTCTTTAGCTCTCTTTTTTCAAAAACAATCAATTAGCTCAAGTTGTGAATATTTTGCTACGTGCACAAGATTGTACAGAGAATGAAAATTAATTGCTAAAGTTACTGCTAGACACATAAATTGTACAAATCTCGGTCGCTTCTCTTGTATAAGATCGTCTCTTGTAGCTGCCGGGCATCTTTGTCATCGTTGTATTGACTCTCGCTGTCCTCGTCGTCCACCTCCTCGTGCAATGTAGGCCTGTAAGGAAGAAATATAGGGGAAATTACATAACTAAAAATATTAAGGTTAATGAAACATTACAGGTCAAATTGGTATTTATTGTGATCAACAATTATATTTTAGCCTCCGCTGAGGACCATTTGGAGGTTTTTGTCACCACCAGACAGAAAGGTTTTTTCAGACAGAAAACCTGACGGTGGTCACCAGATGGTGGTGACAAAAACCTTCTCTTTTGCATGATATGCATGAGTTGTTCACATTAGCCATCTTGTTTCCCCTCTTGCAAGCTACTTCAAACCTCTTCTTAAAAAGTATACATTTATGTCATAATCTAATATTTTTTATACAAAAGAGACGGTGTTATGGTTGTGACAGTAGCAGTGTCCAAAAATATGCACAAGTTTATGAGAAAATAGCAAACTTACGGGAGCTTGAGTGATCTTGAAGCATGCAGTAGATCCGAAGGTTTGAAAATGGGGTCTTCGGGAATGTAGTTGAGCTTAAGTTGTAGTTGCCTGATTTTATTGCTTTTTATAAATATCTGACGGTGGTGACGGATATGTGGGACACATTTTGAGCAACCACAAAATAATAGTATATATTGTTCAAAACTCACTGTTTATAGATTTTAATACATATTACAATGTACACTTTCATGTGGTGAAGATATTATTCAGTTCAATTAATACTTTTTTTTTTTAATCAAGTTGAAATGATTATCTCCTATCCGAGGACAACTGATGTTGTAGGCAATGGGCCATTAAATTAATAAAAATGAAAAAATAAACCTATAAAAGAACCTTACATTTGTACAAAGGACCCCCTGATTATTATTTTTATTCATGAAAATGTTATTAATTTCCAACAGAATTAGCACTTTTCTTAGTGGGACATGTTTTTGCCAAAGTTTCAAGAATCAGGCCACGTTTACACAAAGCTGGGTAGAGAAATTTTATATTTCCCACCCCTTTCCCATTTCCATTTCCAATAATAACATCGTGCACACAACCCCCATAAATACGCCGTCGAGCCCCATCATAACTATGCCAAACCTATAGGCGGAAGTGTAGGGAGAAGGATAAAGCCATGCAAGCCAATCAGAATCCCCAGAATCGACAAGAGAGAACCTAAAACCCTGTATCTCCCAGTTGACACGGCAACACATAACCGGCGTTTTCTGAAATCTCCACTTTGGCCAGAGTTTTTAGAAATAATCGTTTTCTGTGATAAAAACTGGGTTTTCGTGTAAATGAGAGGCCAAACTGCAGGGAAATATCTGCGTTTTCCCTTTGTGTAAACGGGGCATCTGTGTAATACACGGGTTTCTTGTATATAAACAATACCGGATGCGCGCGCATCCAGGAGGCAAAAAAACGCTATCTGTTATGCTGAGTTCTGTAAAAGAACATTGTAATAGGCCTTTATCGCATTTTCTGGTTTGGAACGTTCGAAATCGCCAAGCAGTGTACTCGCACTTCCGGTGGTTACTTAGTTACCAGATAAACTATGGCTGCCTCCTCTCGCCGGTGCTATTGCAGTGTACCGGGTTGTTCAACATCAAAACAAAGGCAGCCATACCTTAGCTTCCATAACTTCCCAAAAGACGAACACCTCCGCAAGGCTTGGGTGAGATTGATAAGGAGGTACGAAGGTCCTTCGTTCCATATAAGTCGGGGTAGTATGTTTGTGTGCAGCTTGCACTTTGACGAGGAAAGCATTTACGTCTCGAAAAGTGGGCGGAGGAGACTAAAATCCGGTACTACACCAAGCCGATTTTCGTGGAACAGCTGGGGGTTGACTCGTGTGCTTCCTCAGTCAGTTTTCGATCGGGTTAATGCGCGTTTTGAAGTAACATTAGTTGAAGAGTTTCAGAATAGCGACTCTGCTATAGAGAACGCGGATGAACAGCCTACAGTCGTGGAGGATCAAGAACCCAAGAAAGTGATCACAATTACACTCGCGACTCCGCAGGTGGACTAGATGCTGATGCTGATGCTGCTGCCGAAACCATCAGGCAACTAGAGGCTAAGGTCAGAAGTTTAGAAAGACAACTGAGTGACCTGTCATGCACACTAAACATCAACAGATACTGTGCCACTGACGAGGAATTCCGGTTCTACACCCGTTTTCAATCAGAGAAGGTTTTTTGGTCGTTGTGGGAATCGGGTGCCCTCCCAGCATCTAGGCTAGTCTACTGGAGCAGAGCTCAGAGGGCAAGCGATGTCGTGGCATTGGAGAAACCGAGCCCGAACCGGAGGCTGGTACTTGTGGATGAACTGTTTCTTTACTGCTGTCGAGTTGCCATTGGTATGAAGGAGAAGGTGATTGCCGACATATTTGTCATTAGTCTACGGTGAGTAGAATAATAATTACATGGGCCAACTATCTATTCATTGTTTTGGGGTCAGTGCCAATCTGGAAGACAAGGGAACAGGTGCAAGCAACAATGCCACCAAAGTTTGCACAGTACTGCCCGAACGTGCGTGTTATTCTGGACTGCACAGAAATCAGATGTGAGGCACCATCATCACTTACCCTCCAGTCAGAAACATTCTCCTCCTACAAGAACACCAATACTTTCAAAGGTCTAATTGGCATTGCCCCATGTGGTGTTATCACCAAAGCTCAAAGCTTTTCACGGGTTCAATATCAGATCGAGAAATTAAACGCCAGTCAGGGATCCTCAGCCTGTTTGAGCCTGGAGATGCATGCATGGCTGATAAAGGCTTTGTCATTGACCAGATGCTGTCTGATGTTGGAGCAACCCTCATATTCCCCCCCTTCAAAAGAGGTACCCAGGTTCAGCAAAGAGGACACAGAAAAAACCCAGAGCATCGCTCGACTAAGAATCCTGGTGGAGAGAGCCATCAGAAGAGTGAAGGAATATCATATCTGGGACACAGCCATTCCTTTGACCCTTTCAGGGTCTGTCAATCAGCTATGGGCAACTTGTTGCCTAATGTCCAACTACCAAGGCCCTCTGGATGTGAAGGGTGATGTCCCAGTGTGAAACCCTTAACATAGGCATAAGATGAATGATTCAGATTTGTTTGGTTTCATTTTATTGCATTAAAACATGACATAGCATTTATTATTTTTCTATATATATATTTCGCATAGAACGGTAGCAGCTCGCCTTCACTACCACTACCACTTCCTCACTTACTAAATCTGACACTGCATTAAAAGGGGGAAATAGTCACACATCATACTGAAAAAAGATTAAATGTTTAACCACATACAACTTAACCTTTGGCTGTGATTCTTAAACTGCCGCAATCATCGGGCCATTAACGTTAGCTAGAGGTTACCTCCTCAAGCAAAAGTTTAATGTCCACTGACATGCTCAAGTGAAAGCAAAAAAGTCATATTGTTCGAATTATTCCAATAGGATACGCTGTATTTGAAGTGAACCTATCTAACAAGCTGACGAATAGCTTACTAAACATAAGCTAGCGATAACTCGCCAACAGAACAGAATTCAAGCTACTTATCTCTATAATTGAAGACAAAATTCTCGTAGAAGAACTTGTATCCTTTCTCCAACTTGGATGATTTTACCTTTGAGTGTTCATTCACGAGTCGCACCAGCTTTTTTGAAAGCAAAAAAGTCACATTGTTCGAATTATTCAAATAGGATACGCTGTATTTGAAGTGAACCTATCTAACAAGCTGACGAATAGCTTACTAAACATAAGCTAGCGATAACTCGCCAACAGAACAGAATTCAAGCTACTTACCTCTATAATTGAAGACAAAATTCTCGTAGAAGAACTTGTATCCTTTCTCCAACTTGGATGATTTTACCTTTGAGTGTTCATTCACGAGTCGCACCACATCTACTTGGCCAACTTTTGGGAGATGCGAGAGCGAAGTTGTCCAGCGATTACAGGCAGCCATTTCGAACGCAATAACCGGAAGACGCAGTACACTGCTTCAGCTATTTTTGATGGCTACTTCCGGCATTCTACTGTGATGCGATAAAGGCCTATTAACATAGATTTCGTATGGCTTGTAATTTCTTGTTGACTCAATAATAAACTGCAATTTCAGAGTTGGATCTGTTTGTTTGTGTTTCATATTAATATAACATTATGTAAAACGTCCAACTGTTTACGAAACAAAATCAGTTAGTAAGTACAAAAGTTAGTAATGTAATAGCCTCTATAGAGCCCGAATTTGCTTTTATATAAGTTAATCTTGTTTACTTTACGTGACTTTACGACCTGCAACATATCATGACTGCACACATATAACGTTACAGTAGTAAATCAAAGATTTGACGATGGATTATGTGGGAAGCCCAATTAGTACCTCCGACCGTGGCGATTATATTAAAAAACGTACTCTCAGCAATGGTGAGATCTTGCCGGATCCCTAAGCAATACCTGACGATCTTTGGATTGTGGATGACAAGAAGTGGCCAGAAATTGAATGGCATGATATATATAATTATCTAATTCAGACACTAAGTGTGTATACAAGAAAAATTATTAGAGCGTACAAATCCCTTTATGCATACAACTATGTGGTATGTGGTCATGTGCAGCTCGTCAAATACTTTGATGCTGCAACGGATTTTTGCGTTGAGGTCAGATGTGCTCCCTAAACCCTTGACTCCGGTACGAAGACCACAGGTCTTTTGCCTCCTGGTTGCATGCGCAAGCAAATCCATGTATACATCCTACATTTAAAATGAAGTCAAAATGTAAATTGAAATCAATAACATCAGTAACACAACAGTTGAAGGAAGATAAATACAATAGCAAACTCCTTGGCAGATATTTGAAGTTTAAATCTTTTCCCAAATCAAACATATTCGGGGAGATAAATAATGCTTGTATAATCTGTTATCTTGGTTGTCTTGTATCCAATCTGTAAAGGTTAGATATTTTAATAGGGATTGGTTTCCGCCTGTAGAAGTGATATTGTACATTGTGGACTGATCGATTGCTCCTGTCTGCCTTCCTGCCTGCTGTGAGTTTGTTTGCGTCGAGGCTGTAAGCTCTAAGCCTCGTATTAGCTTTGTATTTCTTTCTGTTTTGAACCATCATTTACTATCATTCCTAGTTGTTTATATTACTAAATATAGTTTACCCACCATCTCAGATTAACCTTACATCGCTAGCTTCCGTTATTGTTAGCACAGAACGCGTGTTTACGCGCCACCCGCGCTCATTTATTTATTATTTATTTTCTCTCGCGCGCCCGCGCCTTTGAGTTCATAAAAGCCCAGGTAAGTAAGAATCAGTCAACACAAACGGTGAGTAATGTCTTGTCCTGTTATTGTCACCTGTGTCACATGTCATATGTTTAGTATAGCCTTCTCCGATGGCAATATAGGATTTATTTGTGATAAATGCAAGGAGACAGTCAGGCTGACGGAGAAGATTTCAGAGCTAGAGACACGCATCCAAACTTTAATTGAGGATAGTAAGGATAGTACTAGAGCTTTAGATACTATTTTGGATGCGCCTAGCATAGTGAACTCTGTACATGATTCGGTTCCGGCTGAAGTAGAGCCCAGGCAGCAGGGCAGATGGGTGACCGTGAGAGATCGCTCTAGTCGCGGATTAAAAAACCACCCTTCCGTTCCGATTACCATAACAAATCGATTTGCCCCACTCAGTGAAACACCCACTGAGAATTCTGTTGATTGTGCCCTGGTAATTGGTGATTCGATCACACGGAACGTGAAAATAGAGACACCAGCCACCATAGTCACATGTTTGCCGGGAGCCAGAGCGCCTGACATCAAAGCAAATTTAAAAGTGCTGGCTAATGCTAATCGTAAATTCTCTAAGATCATTATTCATGTCGGCACTAATGATGTTCGACTCCGCCAGTCGGAGATCACCAAAATTAATATTAAAGAGGTGTGTAAACTCGCAAGTACGATGTCAGGCACTGTAATTTTCTCTGGCCCCCTTCCTGTTCGCAGGAGTGATGAGATAGTTAGCAGATTGGCCTCACTCAATGGTTGGTTGTCTAAGTGGTGTCCGTTGAATAATATAGAATTCATAGACAATTGGAAAAGTTTTTGGGGCAAGCCTGACCTGTTGAAAAGAGATGGTGTTCATCCCTCCTGGGATGGTGCTGCTCTTCTCTCTAGTAATATGGCACATAGTCTTAGAGCTAAAACATGACAATCTGGGGCTCAGGTCAGGAAGCAGACAGACTGGCTAAACCAACCGTCTGCTAGCGGCCTCGCGTCACCAAGGTCAGATAAATCCCATCACATAGAGCCTCTTTCACCTAGATATCATCATATAGAGACTGTGTCTGTTCCCCGAATTTGGAAATCCAAAAAACGTCAGGTAAAAAATTTAATTGATGTTCAACAAATAAAAAACAGATATAATACAGATGAACAAATGATAAAGCTTGGGTTGCTGAATATTCGATCCCTTACTTCAAAATCGCTCATAGTTAATGATATGATTTCAAGTTATAATCTAGATGTGCTGTGTTTGACAGAAACCTGGCTAAAACCAAACGATTACATTACTTTAAATGAGTCAACCCCACAAGATTACTGTTATAAACATGAACCTCGTCTAAAACGCAAAGGGGGAGGTGTTGCTGTAATTTATAGTAATATTTTCAAAACCACTAAGAAATCTATTTTTAAATATACTTCTTTTGAAGTGTTGGTGCTTAATGTAAAAATATATAGTGTAAACGATAAATCACGTTTGAGATTTCTGCTGGCTACTGTATACAGGCCACCAGGGCACCATAAAGATTTTATCAAAGAATTTGCGGACTTTCTATCAGAATTAGTATTGGCTAACGATAAAGTACTAATTGTTGGTGATTTTAATATACATGTAGATAATGAAAAAGATGCATTGGGATTGGCACTTAAAGACATTGTAAACTCAATTGGAGTTAGACAACACGTGTCAGGACCCACTCATTGTCGTAATCATACTCTAGATCTAATATTATCACATGGAATAGATGTTGATGCCGTTGAAATTCTGCAGCAGAGCGATGACATCTCAGACCATTATCTAGTCTCATGTAAATTACATTTAGCCAAGGCTGCAAAGCCGACTCCGTGTTATAAATATGTTAGACCTATAACTTCTGCCACTAAAGATTGCTTTATCAATAATCTTCCTAATCAGTTTCATCATCTCAGCATCCCGGATAGCTTAGAAGAACTCGATATTGCAACAGAAACTTTTAACTCTCTCTTTTCCAGCACTTTAGATGCAGTTGCTCCGTTGCGCTTAAAGAAGATTAAAGAAAATAGTCCAACGCCGTGGTACAACGAGCACACTCAGGCCCTTAAGAGAGCAGCCAGAAAAATGGAGCGCAACTGGAAGAAAACAAAACTAGAGGTATTTCGGATTTCATGGAAAGAGAGCTCGATTGCTTACAGAGAGGCTTTAAAAGCTGCTAGATCTGCTTATTTTTCAACCCTATTAGAAGAAAATAAACATAATCCTAGGTATTTATTTGAAACAGTGGCTAAACTAACGAAAAAGAAAGCTTTAAGCACAGAAGTTTCCAAGCAACACAGCAGTAATGACTTTATGAACTTCTTCACTTATAAGATTGATAATATCAGGGACAAAATTATAACTATGCAACCGTCTACTACAGTATCGCATCAGGGAGTGCATTGTAGTCTCCCTGAGGAAAAATTGTTTTCATTTGTTGCTATAGGAGAGGAAGATTTCTGCAAACTCGTTAATTCATCTAAATCGACAACTTGTATGTTAGACCCTATACCGACTAAGCTACTGAAAGAGATGCTTCCACAGATCATAGATCCTCTTCTTAATATCATTAATTCGTCTTTGTCTCTAGGATATGTACCAAAAACCTTTAAGCTGGCTATGATAAAACCGCTTGTTAAAAAACCGCAACTTGATCCTTCAGAATTAGTCAATTACAGGCCGATCTCAAATCTGCCTTTTCTGTCAAAGATATTAGAAAAAGCAGTATCCTCACAACTGTGTTCCTTTCTTGAAAGAAATGATATCTGCGAGGATTTTCAGTCCGGATTTAGAACGGACCATAGTACTGAGACAGCTCTCATTAGAGTTACAAATGATTTACTTTTATCATCCGATCGTGGTTGTATCTCTCTATTAGTGTTACTTGATCTTAGTGCTGCATTTGACACAATTGACCACAACATTCTTTTAAATAGACTGGAAAACTATGTTGGCATTAGTGGAATTGCACTAGCATGGTTTAAATCATACTTATCTGACCGTTATCAGTTTGTAGCAGTAAATGAAGAGATGTCTTATCGATCACAAGTTCAGTATGGCGTACCACAAGGCTCAGTACTAGGACCGCTGCTGTTCACTCTGTACATGCTACCATTAGGACATATCATTAGGAAACATGGAATTAGCTTTCATTGTTATGCCGATGATACTCAGCTGTATATTTCTTCAAAACCTAACGAAACTTACCAATTCACAAAATTAACGGAATGCATAGCTGATATAAAAAATTGGATGACTAGTAATTTCCTACTACTAAACTCTGAAAAAACAGAGATTCTAATTATTGGACAAAAAACTTCCACACGTAATAACCTAGAATACTGTCTAACCCTTGATGGCTGCTCTGTTAAGTCTTCGTCGTCGGTTAGGAACCTGGGTGTGCTCTTTGATAGCAATCTTTCATTTGAAAGTCATGTGTCTAGTATCTGTAAAACCGCATTTTTCCATCTTAAAAATATATCTAAATTACGACATATGCTCTCATTAACAAATGCGGAACAATTAGTTCATGCTTTCATGACAACAAGACTAGATTATTGTAATGCTCTCCTGGGTGGTTGCCCTGCACGCTTAATAAATAAACTACAGCTGGTCCAAAACGCAGCCGCTCGAGTTCTTACTAGAACCAGGAAATATGACCATATTAGCCCGGTTCTGTCAACACTGCATTGGCTGCCTATTAAACATCGTATAAATTTTAAAATATTGTTGATTACTTACAAAGCACTAAATGGTTTAGCTCCGCAGTACTTGAGCGAGCTCTTAACGCATTATAGTCCTTCACGTCTATTGCGATCTCAAAATTCGGGCCAGTTGATAATACCTAGAATTTCAAAATCGACTGCTGGCGGTAGATCCTTTTCCTATTTAGCACCAAAACTTTGGAACAGTCTTCCTACCATTGTCCGGGAAGCAGACACACTCTGTCAGTTCAAAGCTAGACTAAAAACACATCTCTTTGACCTAGCATACACATAATATATTATAGACTTCTATAATTCAATATTAGGCTGCATAGATTAGGTCAGCCGGAACTGGGAACACTTCCCTTAAATCCTGATGTACTCGTTACATCATCATAAGAAGAATGGCATCTACGCTAATTTTAGTGTCTTTGTTTATCCCGAGGTTTTCCCGCAGCCGACCGGATCCAGGCCGTATCCAGATCTGACTAGGAGCTTTGCCTGGACCCGATGACAACGCAGTGCTGAAGTGCCAACTAGCCTCTCCCTATGGAGGATCCCTTTCCCACTCTACAGATAAAATGTTGTGATTCCGGTTCGCGTACCCACCCCGAAGTGATAAAATAAAACAAAATTCTGTATCAAATTTACAGTTACTGTAAATCCGGCCTCTAGTTCATAAACGCCAGAGGAGAACTGGCCCCCGACTGAGCCTGGGTTCTCCCAAGGTTTTTTTTTTTCTCCATTAGGTCACCTGATGGAGTTTTAGGACACCAGTAGGTCACTTGATGGAGTTTTTCGGTTCCTTGCCACTGTTGCCTTTGGCTTGTTCAGTTGGGGATATTCAAAATAATTAGCCAAGCATTAATACCATTGATCAGCCCTACCAAACGTGGATGTTTTTTCACTAAGAAACAAACATTATGTTATTTGATTGATATTGTGAAGCTGCTTTGATGCAATTTATATTGTGAAAAGCGCTATATAAATACACTTGACTTGACTTGACTTGACTTGTAGAGGGCGCTCATGCAACCGAAGCAATGACACACATCTGAGTCTAGGAGAAGAAGAGAAGTGAGCGAGGGAACATAAACATGTGAAGTGGTGGAACACAGACGTTCATTTTGCTATATAATCTGCTTTGATTGTGAGTAAATTCATTTCATTATTTTTTTTAGGAGAAATCTAAATCCAAACGAGTCAGTTCATTTAGTGAATCACTCAGAAATTAATCGAAATTAACCGACTGATGTTGTTACATTACGTTCATGAAACGTAAACTATTTACTGACTGGTTTTTCACATTACATTTTGTGAAAGTTACGTTGTGTTTTCATTTTATGTAATGAACAAATAAAACCTGGTAATAATTTTTGAATGTATGTAAGTCATATCTAATTTAAGAACTACATTAACATCAGCTAGAGGAGTTGAATTGGTTTTAAACCGTGAGAGTTAAAATGCTGGGGAATATTCCCATCTTCTCACAGGACAAGAAGAAGCAAGCTGGAGCAATTACTCCAGTAGAAACTACTGACACTGTTGTAAAGATGGAGTTTGAGGAAGAAACCTGCAGAATAAAAGATGAATATACAGAGGAACAAATAGGTTGGTGTTTTCCTTCATTCTCTTTAATGACTGATGAGGAACATTAAGATGAAAACTGACATCTAACTGTCCCAATCATAGATTTTTTTTTTTGTATAGGACGTTATTTTAGTGAATTTCTCTGAAGATCATTGATGTCACAATTTTAAGTCTGGATGTCCCGTAAAGAGCACATACAGGGCTTTTCAGAGATGCCAAATGTTTGGAGGTTTCACCATGACAACTACCTCTCCTTGGACTTTAAAAGTGACTAACATTGACGGAATGATCAAATTTTGCACTTATATGGAAAATTATAATATTTTGTCATTTTTTTTTAAATCTGACAAATTTTCTAATTGTCTGTCATGATTAAACATCTCCGGAAAATGTTATGTGGTTTCAAATCAGAATATGACTTTCTCTTGTGAATCAGGGCATCGATTTCATACATGTATGTCCTTTGTAGAAGACACCAGGATTTACAGCATGTTTATCAGGCATTTGGGGGAGACACGTGAATTGGGAAAGAAATTATATATCCAATATTCCTATGAAATATGAGATGTTCTTATGAAACATTAGATACCCGTAATACCCGTTATTATACTACTTCTAATGTATCTAATGTATTTCATTACATTTTTGCCACAAAAACACAATATATGCAAATATTTACATTCTATAAAATGGGACTTTTATTACCCATTTATGGCAATTTTACACACATATTGCATAAAGTAAAATAGGATATCAAATCATTCTGTTATATTTTTCATAACATATTTGAGAATCATCTTTGAATAAATGGCCTGAAACCTAAATATTTATTGGTAAATGAAAAAGAAAAACTTTTATAAATGTTATAAAAGCCATTTTATAAAAGCCTTATAATGCCATTTTATTTAGTCCTGGTGTCTTCTACATAGGACATAACATAAAATGTATTTTTCCCCCAAAAAAATTCTCCATTGGTTTCTTATGCTCCAAACAATAATAATAACAAACCAAATTCACAAATAAAATAATCTTATATTTGAGTCTGGTTCTCGGAGAACATAAAATTACATCTAAAACTAGATGCTAGTAAACTAGATTTGTGCTTAATTTGGAATGCACTTTACTTCTTTGTTTCTCATTTGTCCTTCTTTAATTGATATTGATCATTTTTCATATGTTGATTTTAGACCCGATGGAAGTGAATGAAGACAAACGGCATCATTCCATAAATGAAGTTGGAAAACTGACATTTAAAAATGAAAACAAACTACATCTGTTTCAAAAACCTCGTCGTTTCAAAAATGAAGATGGAAATGCAGTTGTTTTAAAGACTGAAGAGAATTTCACACAAAAACAAGCTGGAAAATCTGGAGTCAAAGGATTTTTCAACTGCTCAGAATGTGGAATGTTTTACGTGCATAAATCAGACCTTAAGAGACACATGAGAATACACACTGGAGAAAATCTGTTCACATGCACTCAGTGTGGAAAGAGTTTTATTCAAAAAGGATACCTAAATGTGCACATGAGAATTCACACTGGAGAAAAACCATTCACATGCACTCAGTGTGGAAAGAGTTTCACATGCAAAAGCTCTCTCACCACTCATCTGCGCCGTCACTCTGGAGTGAGGTCATTCAGCTGTGATCAGTGTGATAAAGCATTTGTTTTGGCATCAGACTTAAAAACACATCTTAAAATTCATACTGGTGTGAAGCCTCACTTTTGTTATTTTTGTGGAAAGTGTTTTTCACGACTGCAAAATTTAAAAGAGCATGAGCGTATTCATTCTGGTGTGAGACCTCATTGGTGCATTGACTGTGGGAAGAGCTTTATTTCATCCAGCCACTTAAAATCACACCAGAGAGTTCATACTGGAGAGAAATCGTACAAGTGCTCACACTGTGGAAAGACCTTCAGTAGATCCAGCGACTTAAAAACACACCAGAGAATTCATACTGGAGAGAAACCTTACAAGTGCTCACACTGTGGAAAGAGTTTTGCTCGGTCAGATTCCTTGAAATCTCATGAGAGAATTCATACTGGGGAAAAGCCGCACCAGTGCTCTTCATGTGGGAAGAGTTTCACACAATTATCTAGTCTACTGACTCATAAGAAAAAACGTTGCCCGAAGTTGTCTGAGCAAATGTTTATGTTCAGATCCATCACTTACGTATAATACACTTACAAGTAAATAATTTGACATTCAGATTAATCAAATGCTGGATAATTTGCTAAAATTGGTAGTGAAGGTTGTTTGTTTGACAAGGGGAACCTTTGGGGAAGGTCAAAATAATAGTTTAGAATATACAAGGCATTTGTGTAAAACTGGAAACAATAATTTAGTAAATTGTGTAAAACTGGAAACAATAGTTTAGTAAATCATAATCTATACTTCAGACAACTTGTTTTATATGTTTAGATGTGATGCATTAAGATATTGAAGACTAATTTGCATTGAAAAATATAGATTCTATTAAAAATTTGCAGACAAACAGCAAATGCTTTACAGCTTTAATTGTTATTTTATTGCATCTGGGTCTACATTCCAAATAATTAATTATACTAATTTAAATTCTGAATTTCTGGATGCAGAACGAATGTACTGGAGAGTTTGCTTATGAACAAATAATCTCTTCTGGATTTGCTCTAAAATTGTCTCTCCTGTCAGCCAGAGCCGAAATCCACCAGAGGGGTTATCACTCCTCCTGTTTCCTTGATCATATCATGAACTACATTTGCCAGAACACATTAGCTGTGTCCCAGTTCAGGGGCTGCATCCTCCGAAGGACGCACCGAGACTTGTTAGTGGACGGTATAGCCGATTGTGCCGATAGCTGAATTTATCTGCATTCTTTGATTTTTTTCTCATTTTTCTTATTGTATTACTTCGTGGTCACAATCAGGAAAATCTACTCTTAAACCTTTATATAAAATGTGTTCTAAAAGTATTTGACAAGAAACATAATAGTTATCATCATGGTCTTGTGATCCAAAAGCACAATTTTTTTTTACTTTTGATAATTTTATTCTGTTTCATATCTGTTGTTTAATGTATAAAATTGTTAATGATCTTGCACCCCCACCCCTAAAAGAATTTGTTTCTTCGCGTAGAGAAGACAAGACAAACACGAGCTTCATTTAAGAGGTGATTGTGAAGCACATTTTAGAGTAACTGAGTTTGGTCGATTAGCTTTTTCAGCTGGTAATAACTGGGATAATTTACCAATTAATATTAGTGTCATACTTTTGCACAGGTCAAGCTGCATTTGAAAATGTGGTTAAAGGGGAGTCAGGTCTGCAATCATTGAATACTCTTATGTTTTGTCAAGGTTTTACAATTTCGGGGGAATGATTGTGTAACATTGTGTGATGTTTTGTAGGATGTATATTTGGGGGTATAATTGATATTAAGATTGCGTTTTTAATGTTAAGTGGTGTATAATATCTCGTATATTTCCCATTTGTGAGGTGATTTTATTGTATGTAATGTGATTTGGTACTTTCCTGCTCAGGGACTGCAGATGAAATTTAGCTCTGTGGCTAATTCTGGGACAGTTCTTTACTACCCATTGTCCCTGATAAAAAAAAAATCTATATATATATATATATATATATATATATATATATATATATATATATATATATGTCACCATGGCGCGACAAAGGCTCCTTCAAATGCGGCCATACAAATGTGGCCTTCGTTTCCCGTGAAATGAAGGATACAACAGATGGACCCTTTGTGGCCTTGCCCAGGGCCCCTGACCAATTTGCTGCCCTAGGCAAGATTTTTATGGATCATGATTATTGAGTAAGATCATGATTATTTAGCCTATATATATACACACACATTACAGCCAAAACACAAATAGCAAGAGCATTACTTCTAGCATTCAAGTCAAGTCCCCTTTATTTTTATAGCACTTGTTACAATACAGATTATTTCAAGGCAGCTTTACAGTAATGACAGGAAAATAATGCAACAAAGTTAGCTTCTCCTGTACAGCAGATCTAGAAGAAAATGGTGTCATAATCCATCCTTAGTATGTTCAGTGATGGTTTATTTTTGTTGTGAAAAAGTTAGTTCATCAATGTTAGTTCATTTATATATAGCCGCTCTTGAGAAAACAGTGATGTCATCGTCCAAATGTCATTCATGCACAAACTATTCATTGAGCACTAGCAAAAGTGTTTGTTTTGCAGTTGATGGCAGCAATCTAGGGGTCCACTAAACATTTCGCAGTTACATTCATGGTGAAAACATGAAACTTGCCAGTCTTCTTTAATGTGAAGTTTAAAAACATTGCTACTTTTTAATCAACCTGTACCCTTTATAAATATCATTAATAATTTTGGCAAAAACATTTTAAAAATGCCATATATCTCCCTAAAAACTGCAGAACTGTAGAGTAAAACATTCATTAATAAAAGTGTGCGTCTAAAAAACTGACATGATTTTTACAAATCACACTGTCTAGGGCCTCTGGAGAACTCAGAACAACTGTTAGCATAAAGTTTAAGGTAAAAATAACTGCCATTAAATTATAGTATCTTACTACTATGCAATTAGATAAACTGTTCATTCATTACATCACTTTACCTCTGTCTTTATCCCCTTTTATCTTCTTCTTTTTGTCACTGTATCTATCGCACACTATAATGCTAATTTATAATGTGTCATGTAAATTCGGCCATCCATCACAATCGGGTAACTTTCACCGTGTCTAGACCTGGTGTGAGCTGCCAGGCCCGTTTCTGCGGGGGTGCTTGATTGTGTTAAGCGCCCTCGAATCGAAAGCAATGCTGTCTACATTTGGAAGGGGCAAGGGGCGTAGCTACACAACAAATTACCAAGAGTAAACTGATTGGGTGCGCTCTGTTTCTGACGCACTTAAAGCACTCGCTGGGTGGGGGAACATTGATGCGCCGGACCTGAATCGGGGGACTTTAAGTTTTTGTTGAGTTGTTTTGCTTTATTTTGTAGTATTTCGAATGGTTTAGTCTCGCGTAGCCAGACCTTCAGACTGACTGCAGATGTTTAGGACAAACTCTATCACAGGTTTTCTTTGCCAAGGACCACACAAGAGGACATTTGACTGACGTAACACAGCCAATCACAGTTTGTTTACAGGCGGACCGATAAAGAACGCGTCTCGCGGACATCCTGTACAATTCAACCAATCAGATCCCGACTTCGGAACTCCTGAAGTGTTTCCAGAAAAGTGTGCCATATGCATCAGATGTTCAGCTAACAGTCCATGGGCGTGACGACTGAGGCTAAGACTATGCTACCCAAGAATTCATTGAGCGCCAGATTTTTTAGAGAAATTACCAGATTACATTTTTACTCGTAATTATTGGGTTTCAATTTACTCTAATAATGTATCTAATGATACAAATGAAAAAATACAGTAAAGGTTCAAATGTTGATTTAAATGGTACCAACATGCGATTTTATATAGTTCTTTTTATTATGTACATAAATGGACCACGGTGGTCATTTTTTACAAAACCCTGCTTTTTTTTTAATCGGTAACGCTTTAGAATACGGTTCCTTCGTTAATTAATAACTACACAGGAACAAATGAGTAACACAATATTAAGAATCTAGTAACTACTATTAACTAACAAGCAACTCTGAATAACGAATTAGTTAGTAATAGCACAAACATGAAAGTGGTAGTTCACTATTAACTAGTCATTAACAACTATTTCTTTATACTTCCCAGATAACTACTGAAAAAGTTTCATAATTCATGCAAAACTAATCAATAACTAATGCAGGACAAATGACTTGACATGTGACTCAAGTGTTACATACTTCTAAAGGAATTACTAAATATTTGGATCCGTATTCTAAAGTGAAGATCATGGTAACTAACTAGTAATGATTCAAGTGTTACCACATACTTACACTACAACACTACATACAAGTGTTACCACATACTTACACTACAACACTACATACAAGTGTTACTATATACTTGCATACACTACAACACTACATACAAGTGTTACTACATACTTACACTACAACACTATACACAGGTGTTTCTAAATACATACACTACAACACTACATACAAGTGTTACTACATACATACACTACAACACTACACACAAGGGTTACTACATACATACACTACAACACTACACACAAGGGTTACTACATACATACACTACAACACTACATACAAGTGTTACTACATACATACACTACAACACTACACACAAGGGTTACTACATACATACACTACAACACTACACACAAGGGTTACTACATACATACACTACAACACTACACACAAGGGTTACTACATACACTACAACACTACATACAAGTGTTACTACATACATACACTACAACACTACACACAAGGGTTACTACATACATACACTACAACACTACACACAAGTGTTACTACATACACTACAACACTACACACAAGGGTTACTACATACATACACTACAACACTACACACAAGTGTTACTACATACATACACTACACTCAAGTGTTACTACATACTTACATACACTACAACACTACACACAAGTGTTACTACATACTTACATACACTACAACACTACACACAAGTGTTACTACATACATACACTACACTCAAGTGTTACTACATACTTACATACACTACATCACTCTACACAAGTGTTACTACATACTTATATACACTACAACACTACACACAAGTGTCCAGAGGAATGCCGGAAAATTGGCCACAGGACGAGTAAGGTCGCGACAACTGCATTTAAAAATCCATTTCTTTAAAATGATTCAGTTGATAAATAGTTAACTAGGAGATAGCATAGGTTAATTATTAAAAGTTTTCCCAAAGCATAAGTCTGCTATGCTATAACAAATTGATAATGTAAACAACCTTGTGTATTCATTTACAGTAGCAGTTAAAATGTTAATGTACAGTTAGTCATATCCCAGGTGAAAAAGACGTACTATTAAATGTATTAAAAATGTACTTGAGTATGTTTTAGTACAATAAAAATATACTATAATGCATGTTTTATACATTTAACAGTACGTCTTTTTCACCTGGGTTGTCCTGCATTAGTTATTTATTAGTTTTGCATGAATTATGAAACTTTTTCAGTAGTTATCTGGGAAGTATAAAGAAATAGTAGTTAGTTAACAGTGAACTACCACTTTCATGTGTGTGCTATTACTTACTAATTCGTTAATCAGAGTTTCTTGTTAGTTAATAGTAGTTACTAGATTCTTAATATTGTGTTACTCATTTGTTCCTGTGTAGTTATTCATTAACGAAGGAACCGTATTCTAAAGTGTTACCTTTAAACCCTTATAAGTGTATTCAACAAATGCTCTGGCACGTTTTGCTGGATTTTCTTCACATAGTAGCACAATAGACTTAAATTACTCTGTTGTTTATGGTCATACAGAAATGTCTACTTTTGTATGTGTCTACAATTAAAAAAAACATTGGTTTTGTAAAATAAAGAAAATAAACAGGGTGTGCTTTCTGCTTCTGTCTCCGTGAACTTTTTTTCCTTGAGCACGTCTATAAACTGAAACAAAACTCAGTGAATAATTGTCACACATTAATGAGCAATATATCTTTATAAATATAAAGTGTGTACTTTTAAATTGTCTAATTCAAAACAAAAACAAATATTCTCCCAAGTAATTTGTATGAAACCAACAAGATGTAGGATTTGAGGGCGAACCAAACACGAATGAATCTTCCAAGTGATTCATTCAAACATGATTCCACACAGAATTCAACACTCCAGACCTCAAATCACCAATCCAGAACCATAAAAGATCCAGGCTCCAGCTACTCTACGCTAACCAACAAAAAACACCAGTAAGAACTTTATGGCCCTGCAAGCTTCAAAGAGATGAGCCTAACTAAAGGAAGAACGTTGTCAAGTTAGATAGTTTGGAAAAGACTGATTGGTTCAGAGATGGCACGGCTCTGGACCCACCAAGATAACGGCAAAGGTTGTTTGATCCCAAGACAAAGGATGTAAAACAGACCTCCTTCTTCTTGAGGATCTTTGAATGACCTCAGGGTTGAAATCTCTTAAAACCACAGAGACTGAGACTTTACATATAAAAATACATAAAATCATCCCAAAACAATTCCTGATGGACTTATAATCAAACATCGTTCAACTACATAATTCTATATTGTGTCTACAACCTCTGTATGTCTATTATGCTTAGATCACATATAAGTCATGCAATTGTTATAACTATTAGATGTTTGAATGAAAGTGTGTCTTGATTCCTATCAGTACGATCACATGTTCTTACTTCAGAAGATGGCTGAATTGAAATCTGTATAAAATGTTTTGTGTTCTTATAATAGAATCATGTCTAAACTGTACCCTCTGTACTCTGCTCGAGGTGCAGAGTAAAGGGATCACAGATAACGCATGATTTACGATGAGAGGTGAAGAAAATACCACCTCTCAAATAAAGACAGTGTCTAATTGGTCAGAACTCATCTAGGAGGCTGGACAAACATTTGAGTTTAAAATCTTAGACCCGAACAAAGCCGGAAGATTATGCTGAAGAAGATTCCAGAATGCATTAGGGTAGATTTACATCGTCATGAGAGCCATGACAGAGTCTAAAGAGTCTGCCTTAGAGTCTTTTTCCTGCCCTGACGAGAACGTTGCTCTCCTCGGTTGTGAAGCGCTCCTGGCGCACATCTGGCAAATCCTCTATTATAATCAATGGAACAAGCGCACCTGCTCTTAAAGGGAATGTGAGATGTCGCTCTGATTGGTTTATTTCATGTTAGGCCCAAACCACACCTATGAGTAATGTAGCTACTTCATTTTAGATTTGTGTCGCGCCCAAGAATCTCGCTGGTAGGCTATAATAGCAACAGCGCCCAAGATCCGCCCACAAAGTTACTTGCCTTTCACGTTTGACGTTTCAGATGTTATAATAGGGCCCATTGTCTCTCAAACATGGTTCAAGTTATGGATGAAATGGGGCCAGCTCAATAACAGTCAGTCATTGCTGAATTGCGATGACTTTAAACAACAAAGCAAAATGCTCCAGGTCATGTGATGAAATGTCATACAGTAATCTACTAAGACAAAGCAGGCTGTTGTATACAATGAATCTTCATATTAATTTCTAACTATAATACACTACAGTAGTTGCTAGAGGTGAATGCACTCTAGATTAATATGGATTCTGTCCTCCATTCATTTGTTAAATAGGGATGTTTGCTAATGCCAGCCATAATGGACAGAATCTGCCTTATGGACAATAGTGTATCTTCTACAGGTTCTTATTCATCCTTCCTACAGTGTCCTCACTGTCCTGTCCCATCAGTTTCCTCATCATGGTGGTAGTTATAACTGGCTAAGTCACAGGTATGTCCTTTTTCCTCTTGATGTTCAGCAGACCATCTTTATAGAAATCACAAACTAGACTTAATCTACACTTTAACATGGGTAGTGTAAACGCTGAAAAAATATTGAATTTGTCCTTGCATGATAGTGGTTAAGCTGATGTGTATCCAGGGGAGGGCTGGGTCAAAATAATATACAATGAAATAAGACTTAATTAGGGGGAAGGGGACAAGAAGACCATTAAATATCCTTTTTTTTATTTAATTTTATTCACTGGAAATTATGCATATATTAATTATTTCAAAATAAACAGAGACTTTTGTGTCAGTCCTCTCTAATTTCCATCCAGTGCGACTGTCTGTCAGACCTTCCATACCAGGTAGTGATGAATAAGATATATGGCATTATAGAAGAGTTTGTTTACACATAACATGTCCAGATCATGTCTGATTAATGTGTTTTTTTGTGCCTATTCATAAGGTGGGATGTTAATATCCCATTTCAATTCAATTCATTATGTCTGATGTGAGACGCCATAAATGTAAGAGTATCAGGGCTCAACTATAATAACTGGGACTTTGGCCTCCTTCTCAGGATGAAATTTGCTGTTGGTACTCCATTCTACATCCCAATTCACCTCCATGGAGCACTGAGACTCATACTGTATCTGATGGGACTGATGATGGGGGTATCACCTGCAAACTTGATCTTGGTCGTTTCTCCTCCAGCAGTAGGAGCTATAACTGTACTGTACTGTTGCTGGTGGTTTGCACTACTGATCCACTGTCTCGTGACCTGTCCTGCACCACCCGTCTTGTGCCACCTGTCCTGTGCACTGTGCCACTGACTTGCTGTCCCATGCACTGTCCTGCACAACTCATACTGTTTTGTGACACTTGCCTACTCTCACATGGCACTAACTCAATATCCCATCTGATGTGCCTACTGTCCCTAGTCATTTGTCACTGTCCATGGGTTAGGTTTAGGATTAGGTTTAGGTTTTTAACAATTTATAAGTCTGACGGGACAGTGGTGTGGGACTATAGACCAGTGGCACAGGACAATAAGTGAGTGGCGCAGGACAGTGTACAGGACAGTAGGCGAGTGGCACGAGCCACCAGCGACAGTAGAATACAGTTTTTGCTCCTACTTCCTCTACAGCCTTGTGGTGGCCTATCCGTATTGAGGGCATGTTTCCATATTAATAAAATTGACCAAATTAATTATATGAAAGTATCAAGGGACACAGAGCTATATTGCTGTTCATGACTTTCAGGCTGGAGAACAGATTGAGAGGATCTATCATGTTATATGCTAAGCTATGCACGCATAGGTGTTAATTGACTCCAAATGTAGCATAGTAAACAGCCAGGTTGATGGCATTTTCCACAGCCTGGTAAACAAACTGATAGGGATCCATGAGTGATGATACAATGGTGTGTAGCCTGAATGCAGACCAATCAAGTCAATCAATTTTTTTGTATCCAAATCAAGTAAAATCATAATCAACTTGGAGTTGAAGCTTATCATAGCTTT
The DNA here is from genome assembly GCA_030578275.1 of Meda fulgida. Taxonomy (NCBI): domain Eukaryota; kingdom Metazoa; phylum Chordata; class Actinopteri; order Cypriniformes; family Leuciscidae; genus Meda; species Meda fulgida. The sequence continues at coordinate 24,008,554 of CM060636.1, forward strand.
TAAAGACACATTCTACTTTCCATTTTCTGAAAAAAGAGGGTGTCTGGCAGGTATAGGCCTACTCAATGAGGAGTTGGTCGATTCGTAAATTGAGCAATGTCCAGGGATGAGAGATATGAGGCTGTAAAACAACAGTGCTGGTGGACATCTGGCATGCAGGTTAATTATACTTTCAGACACTGGCTACGATCTTGTTGTCCCGTTTACAACTCTGAACCTATCACCACCCTTACTGAAATGATCACTTTTTTTCATATTAATTTAAATACTATCCTGCTTAAATACATTGGTTTTGAATATATGAAAAACAAGATTCATGGCTTTTTATCAAAGCTCTAACCTGTCAAGTCAACACAGCATGTTAAGTACTGCCAAGTGACACCAGGTCCCCAGGACAATTATTGACTTTTGATATCACCAGTGCCACTTCAGCATCCTGAAGAGTTTTTATATTGTGACAGTATACTGTAAAATGTAGATTTTCAATGAAGACTACTAGGAAATTATGTACTTTATGCACTTCAATTACAATCACAAATAATTTACAACATTTTCAAATTCACATTCAAGTTTATTGTAGCCATTTCCACAGTTGAAGAAATCTATCTTTGTGTGCTCACATGTACAACACACATCCGACACACAAGAAAATTCAATAGAGCATAAAATGAGCTCCATATTGTCCTTTAAGTGCTAAAGTTGAGGTTGAAATGTCACAGTCCAGAATGCATAAAACAGTCCATGTCCAACAGTCCATGCAGAGGGCCAATCCATTTAGTTGATATTGCATTGATATTAATGTACACACTCATGATTGTAGTATATGAAGTTGCAGTGCAAAATAATTTCACATCTAACAACACCTAATGTTGATAACTGAATTATCATAGGGTTAGTGCATATTTACATGTCTGAAAGCTTGGGGGTTAGCCTGGTATTAAAAGTTAGCCTGAGTCTGGCCATTCGGCGATAAATTATTGCTTGCTGGAGCTTGTTGAAATTTAAAAAGATAGGATCAGCCCTTGACTGATAGCTTGTCTTGGCTGATAGTATTCTAGCTCAGCGTTCACAACTCCTTGCCACCGGAGAGAACCAGCTCAATGGAATCAAATCCAAACTAGCACTGTAGGGAGATGATAATCGAGCGGAAGTGCATAGGAAGGTGTGTCCAGGCAACCTGGGGTAAGTACTATCCCTGAATCATTAATCATCAACCAATAATGTTCCTTCTAGTGACGCCTCTGTATCTTTTGCCTGATGTGTGAAGAATGAACAAGCAATGTTCTGGGTAGTTGTTATTATTCAGGAAGGGTGAGAGATAATGGAAAGTTCACAGATTTTAAAGGGTGGGTTTGGTATTTTGGACATCGGGGCTCATTTCCAAGTGAGCCTTATTGTTATTTATCAGTGGAGACAGTTTTCAAAAATTTTCATCCAGTCGTTCAAGTTGCATAGTTCGCCGGTGCTAGGCTAGCGCGAGTCAACGGTATCTGCTAGCCTGCCATTAAAAACAGTTTTACCCACTCCGCAGTACACCAAAAGCAAATAAATTATAACGCCAGACTATCGATGTATATGTCTGTTGAGAGAATATTGTTAGAAATCAAATTACCCTTTCATTTCATTGCAATAGTTATTTTGATCCTTGTATTTATTAGCACAGTCTACAGCAGCGGCGGAGTGATATTCAGTTACCTAGGCAACCGAGACTACTTCATGCTAGCTAGACATCCCCGACTGTAGTCCGCTTCTGTTCTGTTTACTTATCGGCGCAGTACTACTAGCAAAGTAAAATTCCGCCACTGCTGAGAAACTAGTTCCTGTAAATGTAATGAGATCGTTGAGATGCAAGAGTAGTTTGATTTCTAACAGTCATAATTTATTTGCTTTTGGTGTACTGTGGAGTGGGTAAAACTGTTTTTAATGGCAGGCTAGCAGATACCGTTGACTCGCGCTAGCCTAGCACCGGCGAACTATGCAACTTGAACGACTGGAAGAAAATCTTTGAAAAATGTCTCTACTGATAAATAACACTAAGGCTCACTTGGAAATGAGCCACGATGTCCAAAATTCCAAACCACCCCTTTAAAAACAAAACAAAACAGAGTGGTCTCCTTTCTAATCTTCTTCTGACTCTGGACTACTAAAGTCATATTCGTCATCAGTCTCCGTTCTGCATTCTGTGTCCTGTATCTGGAGGTCATCAACTATAGCACTATACGTGCTCACAGCTTGTTGGCATAAACTCTCCAGTGCAGAGGACCTCCACATGAGGACACTTTTGAAACCAGCTGCAGCATCCTCTGACATGTCACCAAAATCTGTGACATACATAAACATAAGAATAACAAGTATTGTTCCAAAATTATAGCATGTAGAACCACATATGACAGAAAGATGTTACTCAATTTCTTGTTTTCGTTTTGTTTAGATTTTTTGGTTATTTGTTGCAAGAAAACTTAAACACGGAATACAAGGACATTTTATTGTCATATGCATAGTTATTGTCTGTAAGAAATTCATAGAAATTGTATGTGTTTGACATCCTATACTTTGCATAAATTGGGGGTATAAAGTGCAGTCGGGGAGGGATGGAGGTTTGCAGAAGCTGTGACTGTCTGTGTGTGATTGGGGGGGGGGGGGCTATGTTGAGGTGAGGATAGGGCAAACAAAGTGTGAGGGTGGAGCAGAGTGGTATGACTAATATAGAAAAAACAAAACTTGTGGCTCTTTTCCACGGACTGGTACCAGATCCACTTGACTCTGGTACCAAGCACTTTTGGTTCCACCTCTGTTGAAGTTCCAACAATGATGTGTAGATAGCTCTGTGGTCATTGTTATCGCTAGCATCATAATGTTAACGTTCTGAGCAGGCCCTCAGCAGCAGCTAAGTGTTAGCAAGACAGGACGGCCGATAGAGTAAATATTGCCATTTCCCCAAAAACATGTCTGTATTGTTATGAATTCAGAATACTGTTGATTTGATCTGTTCTGCTGTAGTGATTGATGTTACCAACTTTTACATAATGGTGATGCTAAGATAGTTTACTTCAGTGTTGCTATAGCAACCAGTTAGATGAAATGGTACTTTAATGCAGTGGAAAATGAAACCAAAAATTGGAAACCAAACCAAGTAGAGTCATATTGAGGTGAGTTGAACTGGTACCATTCAGTAGAAAAGGGACTATACATATGTTAGTGAGGAAAAAAACTCCAAATTTGACTTACAGCCCATTCTGATGTTCTCTTTCAGCTTCTCCACTCCCTTTATCTCCTTACGAAAAGACGTGATGTGCTGAGACATCTCCTTCACCAGGATACTCTGCTCCTCCTCAAGGCGTCTAACTAGCATCATTTGGTCAAAAAGAGACCGTTTTAACCTGAAGGAGCGACCTTTAAGTAGAGGGAATTGATGGAAAAAGTGATTTAGTATGTATGATGATTAAGTTATAAACCCAAACATACGAGAGAGAGAGAAAGATATATATATATATACAGAGAGAGAGAGAGAGAGAGAGAGAGAGAGAGATTTTCATTGCAATAAAATACTTTTTTTTTTTTATTAAAAAAAAGCATACATTTTAGAGAACATGTCAGGACTACCATACCATCCTCACGTCTCTCCCAAGGCAGAATGTAGTCCTCTGTCAAATTGGAGGCCAACTCCTCGTCAATTGTATCCTCTGCAATTGCATTGTACAGCAGGATCTTTTTTTTTTTTCATTCTCTTATTTTTCTTCTTTTTCTTTGTCTTGTTTGATTGCTATCTGCAAAGTGAAATAAGAAAACTATCAGGAAAATATTTACATTTATTCATTTAGCTGATGCTTTTATCCAAAGCGACTTACAATTGCTATATTTCAGAGGTCGCACGCCTCTGGAGCAACTAGGGGTTAAGTGTCTTGCTCAGGGACACATTGGTGTCTTGCAGTGGATTCGAACCCGGGTCTCTCAAACCAAAGGCATGTGTCTTATCCACTGCGCCATCACCACCCACGAAAACAGCTTTTGTTTGTTTGCGTTAACAATGTGCCATTTGAATATTAGTCAACCAACCATTCTGACGATAGAGGTCATGCTTCTTGCGTAGCAGGGCCACTAAGATGCTCTCTATCTCAGCCCTGAGATCCTCTGTTGCTCCCTGTTCTGTTGTGCTAACTGGCTCTAAATAGGTAACACAATTAAACGATTGTTTCATTTAAAAATGTCTGATCACCTTATGTAGTTCATATTTGAACAAAGTAATTAACAGTTGTATTTGTGAAAAATCTGAGCGCTACGCATGATTTACCTGTGACTGCCCACTGCTGAACATCACCCACCCACTGCTGTGCTGTTTGTTCAGTGATGTCATTCTTCTGGCAGAAATCACTGAAGCTAACAGCTTCCAGCTTTGCCCTCTTGGAGATCTTTAAATCACAAAAAAATAAAAAAATATCATGCAAGCTTTCAGCCAATCCCGGGATCAAGAAATTCCTTCATCTACAGTTTATAAATGAATGAATGAATGAGCTTATTACAGATGGATGGACTCCCGCTCTACTGTTTGTTGTTAAAATGTATGTTGTGTCAGGCAAGAGGACCATTCGGAAATGGCCTTACTTTGATGTATCTGCGGGCCAAGACTTTGTGAAGGTTCTCTGTCTTTTTTCTGTTCCACCCCATGGCCTGTTGAGTGAGCATATTCTCTCTCCCTGATTAAAAAAATAAATCTGCATGCGTGATTGGATCAATTTGCATGGGAAAGACCATTGCAGTTAGACACAACCTAACACAACAAATACTTTAGTGCAAGTCAGAAATACCTCATCACAGAGTATGGTTTGTAATGTGTCATACCAACCTGCCTTTGTCATGTACTTTGTGACAAGAGCTGCCCTGGAGAGAAAGCGGTTTACCTAGATAAACAATACAGAAATTAATGTATTCCTATTTTACATTACCAAAAAACAACAACAAATAAACAAAAACATACTGTATGTATATGTGAACATGTAGCCATACTTATTGTTGAACTAATATCTTATCGTCAACTAGCTCGCCACCTCAGAATGCCATGGAAACTAAAGCGACCTGTTGTGGCAAAACTTCTGTTAAACATCATCACTGCGTAAGAGACACTCAGAGTCAAATTAATTAAAAGAGAAGTATTTATTCTTGCAAGAATAGGCCCAGTTGCCAACACAGCAGTTACCCTGTGAAGTGAGTGACGCACACCAGGAAGACATGAGACAGCCTTTATACTCTTTTCAAGGTTCCTCCTCACAGCAGTTACCCTTTCACCCACTCAGATAAGGTCCCCACTGCTGTTCAGTTTCTACTAAAGATACAACCTGGCCCTGAAATAAACTAGCCAAATCTTGACCATTCCTAAGGTCAAGATGTCCTGTCCCATATATTCCTGAAACGTCACGCACAAGCACGTACACACATATACTTTTACACATTGAATAGGTTCAATCCCTTATGATATCTGTTAGGAATAAATGACTATTAAAATTTCTACAACAGACCACGCCCTTTCAGCCATAGTCATAGACAGCAAAATAGGAAAGATCAAGCCCAATTTTTCAAAGTTGGGTCTTGCCAATTGGGTCTACATTTTAAAACATCACAATGGCATGCCAGAGCTGTGACAATCGGCATTTTCATAGAATCCCATGAAATTTGATGATTTTGCACTGTCACCAGCCTGGTGTGTCAAATGGGGTCCTACTGGTAGGTTGGAAAAAGTCTACCATGACCTACTGGTTAGGGCCTTGGGCGTGTGTCTCGTTCAAATGCCGACCAGGGGAAAGTTGTTGAACATCGCTGTCCTGTCCACATCCATGGCTAAGGTGCCCTTGAGCAAGGCACCAAACCCTTCACTGCTCCCCGGGCGCCGCATCAGCTGACTGCCCACTGCTCTAGTGGTTAGGAGTTAGTGTGTGTGACCTCACTGTGTGCTGTGTATGTGCGTCTCTAATTCACGGATAGGTTAAATGCAGAGACTGAATTTCCCTAACAGGATCAAAAGAGTGTATATAATTAAATAGTGCAGCTCAGAGGGAACTTGAAATAATGATGTATCATGCAGACACCACCACTACTCACTTTTTACTCAGAGGAGACATAATGTGTGTTGCACTTGTGACATAATGTGTGTTGTGCTCTGATGGTCATTCGAGCAAGCATAGATCTTTGTTTGATACCCTGATGTACTTTATCCTTCACACTCTGCTTGTCTCACACATAAATGTATCAGTGAAGTCTCCTATATCTACATAGTGTAACAACATTTAGTTTTACATTAAATTAGCTCAAATTATATATAGGGAATTTTAATAATTAATCATGAATATGATTAATATATTGCATATTACAGTTAAATTATCGAAGTTGAAAACAGATTGATTGTACACACGAATGATCAATCACAACGAATTATAATTTCTCATTCATATGTCAATGGTCCACTTTCAGATCGATTATATGAGATAACCTTTAATTGAGTTAATTTAGCTATCAAACTGTTTGTCCAGCAAACGGCCGTAAGATTAACTTATCAACTTCTCAACAAAGTTATCCCTTCTTATAAACTCCAAGAAATATCAATTTTCTGGCCGTGAACATTAATTTTCCTGTGTTTATAAAATTAGACTACGCAACGTAGTCAATAATGAAAGCTTTGTTGCTATAGGATCGAGATTTCATTGACTTTGTAAAATGAGCATTTTAGACAGAAGGCAATCAAGAATATAATGGTTTTAATAGTTAGACTAATAATACATCAAACTATAATTCACAGAATATATGTATATACACCCGAAACAAACAACACGAAAAACATTACAAACACGAATTAAAATAGGATGAGAGAGGAAGATAAAAATGAGAGGGAGAGAGAGTTGGGAGGAGAGAGAGAGAGAGAGAGCCGTAGGATCACAGTTTGGCAAAATTCACCTTTAAGAGACAACACGGAAAAACAGTCTTAATGCTCTAAAATCTTGGTAACTCAAATATACTTGCATATAGTTCTCATGTGTCTGAGCCCTGCGGCGTGTGTGAGCTGCTGGTCTTTGTATGTTCCGTTGGAGCGTCACGTGGTTTGCTGCGGTCTGGAGCGCGCAGTTTCAAAGAAGGCTTAAAGGTCTTTGACGTAAATGACCAAATAAATAATTCAGACTAAGTTCATTTCTGGTGAAATGAACAAAGGAAAAACAAACTTAAGCAAAAGAAAAGAAGAGGAAAGATCCCCCAGGGCGGGGATCACGAGTATGATGGTTACATCGGATCGAAGGAGAGGGAAGAGTCCAGACCGAAGTCGAAGTTCCCTCGAAGAAGGGAGTTCCCCCAAAGATGCAGTTCTTTCTCCCCCCTCCTTACTCTTACTTCACTTCTCTAAGATCCAAAAATGAGGTGCTTGGTGGTCTTCTTTAAAGACACTTCTGTTTACGCCTCCTCTGGCGTGAATGCACCAATCAGCTGGGAGGAAAGTGTGCGGATAAGTGTTCCTTTGTTCCCTCGAGATCGACTTTGCATGTTTCATGACCGTGATGTAAAAATGCGTTCAATTTTACTCCAGAGATGATAAAACATAGTAACATACATTTTACGGTTTGCACCCATATATACATGGTTTGGTCAGATCAAGAGGATTCTAAAGGTGTGAAGAACGACATACAAACATTATAGGAAAACACAGTTACATTAAAAATGCATCTAAAAGCACCTCTGTTCATTTAGAAGTATAATACAATCACATCTAACCCCAATGGAACATGGGCAAACATAAAAACATATCGAATATATCATAGTACAAGTCTCTCAATTGAGGAGATTGGAGAAAAGTTCTTGTATATGTGTGTGTGTACTGTGGACGTGGCTGGGTCATTCGTTGGTGAAGATGTGGTGAACTTTTGCTCACCCCCCTCCCGGGCAATGATATGTGTGTGCGTATTCTTTGAATTGATGAGTTTTTAAGTCTGGATTACAATGACCAGTGTGGTTCATTACACAAGGTTGTCTGTGTTTGTGAGGTGTCCTGCAGAGGGGACACCACAGGATCTCCGGCCAGAGAGGCGCTCCTGTTGGGTCACATGTGGTAAGACAGAGGACCCTGTGATTACTTATCAGCGAGAAACGCCGCGGGGGCACTTCTGGCATCGGTCATTTAATTAAGTCCCATCGCCATTTGCTTGTGTGTGAGTCAGTAACTTAAAAAGTCTCATGACATCTGTTTCTTTCACAATCTGAAGAATGGAGTGTTTACTTAATTAGAGACTTAGTTGATTAAAACCACATGATTGCGCTGATCATCTGATTATTGCTACAATAGTTACAATAATGTCGGTGATAACATACTTGCTCAACTTCCTCTCCAACAGTGTTCCCTGCTCCATCCTGATTCCTGCCGCCCCATCTCACCTGCAACATAGTGTTGGATTAATTTCATACCATAACTTTAAAAATCTAATGTTATGCAGTCATGGATTATGTGCACATTAAAATCACTTTCACATTAAAGGTGTCATATTTTATCTGCATAATATACTACACAAGATATCATAATCAAAGACTTACAATTTAGTATATTGCCACTAATACCAGATTAAAATAATAAAAAACAATCATTGCTCGGCTTTTCGCATTAGCTGCCTGCTGGCTACTGTTGCATCTGAATTTCAGTAATTTGAGGTACCTCGCATTTTGCTGTATGAGCTTTGGCATGCATCCAAACTGAGAAATGGTCTCATTTCCATCAGCGGTTGAAGATCTGATGATTCTTCAGTCACTTTGCTTAGGTATGGCCAGTACCTAAAAAGAAGCACAGCATTTGTAGGCATTAACCAACACTTTGCCTGGCCAAACAATATAAAACGACTGAAAAAAAAACAGGTACTTGACACTTAATGTACAGTAGGTTGACTGAGTTTCAATATGACAGAGAAAAATTACCTGCAGACAACATCCATGCAGAAGAAAGTGACATTGGCCCTCTCTTGACAATTCCCTCTGTAAAAACATTGGGTAGGCGAAGACCTCGCCACGGTAGTGGTTCAGTCCTCGCAGCAATATACCGTGTCTGATACACAAGAGGACAATATGGTTAATGATCAATTTACACAATGAGACCTGTGGAAAACAAAGCTAATCAAAACCCTCTATTCAAAGCCTCTCAGTCTCTCTCTCTCTCTCACACACACACACATTTCCCCATCAATCTCTACATATGTGACTAACTGAGCTTTAAAACAATCTTCTAGGGAAAAAAATCTGTTAAGGGGATTTACTTTACTTCCCATAAGGAAATCAAACATGACTGATACATTTATCCACAAATGAGTTTCCACAGCGTGTAAAAAATGGCATCTGAACAATTGCACACTTCTGATCTACCCACATACCTGCAGACTGCCACTTGTATCCCCTCTTCATCTATTTTGGACGATAATTTTTTTGACGTCTCCTTACTCGCCCTGAACCTTGAAACGCCACATGTCCCACTGTTATCTGCCTGTAAAGTCAGATATCACTCGTCTTAACAAATAGAAAACAGAAAAGACACTCAAACATAAGCAGTAGATATACTGTCTTAATATGCAATATTAGACATACTCTTGTCATGCTGCTGCCTCTGACATTGTTGAGAAAGGCTGATACCTCCTCATCTTTGGCAAGAAATAACCTCTTGTACAGAGAGGGTTCCTCATTCCTGTCCATTAAAATTGATCACAAAAAAAATCCTCTTTTAACTGACCAAACATGACTCTACATGCAACTATTTCTATGACAATGCTGTTGTTTTGATATTGAGATTAATGCCTGTGTAATATGAACATACCCCCTTGATTTTTTTGAAGCGATAATGTTTGCGATTGCCATCGCAACACACTGCCAACATGTCTGGGTGACATGCAGGACAATAAAAGTCATTTACTTCACACATCACCTCTTCTGTATGCTTGCAAAAACAATATTCGAAAAAGCTTTTCTGGAACGTATCTGCACAGACATTCCCCGGCTATGACATAAAAAAAAATTGTGTTTACAGCAAAGAAATATTACAATATTACAGTAATTTGATTGTGTGTAACAATGATTCAAGCAGATTTACCCTTCCAGCCTGAACAGAACGGTGCTCCAGTAGCTTTAAAAAGGCATGCCTTGACATCGAAGGAGCGGATACTTTGATGTGAGCAAAAGCTTCAAAGACATCAAAACTATATAGTGTCTGGCAGCTTGTTGTGCTTGGCCAGTAACGGTACCTGAGGAGCTCTTTCACCCCTGGGGTCCATTCCACAAGGCAGGTAGGACAAACTTTACGGGGCAAACAGACATCATATCGTCCTGTGAAAAAAGAGACACATTAAACGTGTTTCACAGAATCAACTTTTTCAAACTCAACTGTCCCTTATTAATTCACTGTAGTATTTGATATGGCATTAACATTTGGCAATTGGTATATTTCTCAAGAGAAAAGCTTTGCCTTGATTGCAATTGTTAACTTCTGCGGTACTACGAAACAAAAAGCAGGACTTTCCAAACTTACCATTCATGGTGACCACAGAAATATGCTTGCCAGAGGTGACCTCAATATCATGGGTGCACTCACATGCATCCCTATGTGCGGGCAATGGCAACTGACATACTGCAATGCAAAGAGGTTGTTACATTTTTCCTCAATCGAGAAGGTATATCACATGTCATATCAGTGATTCAAAACCAACATCTACAAAATAGACAACTGTACCATGTCATTAACACTGTTTGCACGTTTCATAGTCAAAGCCAAACAAAAACAATTTCTTCAGTCAAAGAGTGATTCAAATTAAGAGTTTAAACCTTTTCCATTGACAAAGTATATCAACAAAGAATATTTGTGTAATTAGTAATTACCCTTTACTAGTCAACATAAATTGTTAATAAACACATACCCTGCTCACAAAAGTGAGGCTGGCCGTTTTCACCCATCACCGAAGCCTTTGTGGGGGGAATAGGCTCCAGGTAGCCATGGAAAAGTGCCTCCCTGCCATGGAACACATTCTTTTTGTGAGCCCCCATGTCGCATCCTCCACATAGATACTCCATGTCCAGTGGCACACAATCCAGGCACCTAATTACTGCCTCTCCTGCACCGCACCTGTTACATTTTTGGTAGAAGTCTCTTTCAGCGGACAGTTTAACATCGAGCAGCACTGGCCTTGCTGCTTTTGCCCTTGTATCAGCGTGTAGCTGCCGCTGTGTCCATGCTGTTTTTTCTGCTGCCACATTAACCTCAACTGAGTCAAGAGTGTCCCTCAGCTGTTGAAGACACGTTTCTGAAAATAAATGAAAATAAATAAATAACTGTTAAACAACCCTTCGATTGAGTGAAGGCACAATAGATAAAAATTAGTTAATACTGAATGGTACGACAATAATTATGACTTAAAATCTGACTTTGACCAAGCCATACACGACAGTGTCCATTCAATGTTGGTTTAATGTACTGTATATGGACTGGATCATGGTATCACGAACCATTGTATCACAATGGTCTCACAAACCGTGTAATATGCTTCCGATAATAGACCTGTTTGAAATGGAGAGTTGGAGTGTCTATCACTTCCCAAAATAGGCAAGAATTTCTAAAAGCAAGCTATGCAAAAGCAATGAGTGCAGAATTGTAAAAAAATAGAATATAATGCAAATGTTCTGTCTACAACTGTAACGGTCACCAGCTGGAGTGCCCTTGAGAGTCACCAGAGGGCACTCCACACCAGACAATCATGTTTCACTCACAAACTACATTTCCCATAACTCACTGCCCGGACTCATCAGCACTCATCTCATTCACCTGTTTCTCATCATCTTGTTTAGTTCACACCATAAATACCTGGTTTTCACATTCCCTTATTGCGAAGTCTTGTTGTACTGTGTGTCTGCATTTCCGAGCGTTTTCCTGTGTTTTGTTTATTGCCTTCTTGACATTGGACTGTGTACCCCGTTTTCTGATCATTCTCTGTTTACCCTGACCTGGATTGTTTACTGGACCTTGCTTCTCGCCGCCTGCCTCGACCATTGCCTGTTATCTGTTATCTTGTTCTCTGTCTTTTCTCCATTGCCCTATTTGCTGATTCTTGACCCTGCCCGCACGACTATTCTATAATAAAGCTGCATTTGGATCTTCACCTCCAAGTCTCGGAGCGGTTCATAACAACAACAAAATACAAACACAAACCACTTTATTGTATTTGCGTGGAGAAGAAGCGTGAGAAATCAACAACAATGAATCGAGGAAAAGTTTATGGGTCATTAGAAAAGTTGTTGATATGGAGGAATAGGAAATGTAGTTATAGGGATTATACAGACATACTCACCAAGACTTGCAGTCATCTCTTCTTCGATCTGAGGGACTTCCTCAGACACTGTGATCACTTGAACTTCAGAAGCTGCAAAGGCCAATACAATAGGTTCTCTATTCTATCAGGGTCTTACTGTAAAGCATCATATATTTTAGTCCAGAAAATTAACAATATTCCATCATACATCTGGCTCAGTGAGCTCAAACCATCTTTTCACTCACCAACATTTAGATAATTATCATTAATAAACTATAACAGTGCTATAAACAACGAACCTAATGCACGACGTTCTGCTTTTTGACTGTCTGTTCTTGTGGCCGCTGCGCTTGCGACTGCTTTCCCTCTCTTAGTCCTCTTTCTTTTTTGAGGGACATGGCTTCCCATTGCCATTGCAGCCTATATGAAAATAAAATATTAATGTTTTCTGATAGAATATCAGACTTATAGTTATGTTTGATGGACGCTTTTTTCCAAAGTAACTAACAATAAAAAACACAAAACTAAAACTACAAGATATAAAATATTACACTACTCCAATGTCCATTAAATGTCTAGAACATCATACCTCAAAAGCAACTACAACAAACAAACAATATGTAAATAGTGATTTTAAGAGACATGGGTGTAAGTTTATCAAAACTTCTCACCCTGGCCTCACGGAGAAGAGCCTTGCTAATTTCAGCAGCCATATGGCCCCTGATTGGGATCTTCAAAGAATCCTGGGTGGTTTTCCGACATGGTGCACGAACAGATACAATACAAAAATACAGAGAATAGACACACAATACAGATATGAAGATGAGTGTGTGTGTGTGTGTGTGTGTGTGTGTGTGTGTGTGTGTGTGTGTGTGTGTGTGTGTGTGTGTGTGTGTGTGTGTGTGTGTGTGTGTGTGTGTGTGTGTGTGTGTGTGTGTGAGAGAGAGAGACAGAAAGTGTGAGACTTAAGAGAGAAACAGAGTGAGAGAGAGAGATTGAAAGAGTGGCTCTTAAAAGTGCCTTTGTTTTTTTAAACGATAGAGATAAAGCAATGGAGATAATATGTAAAACAGCAAATAATCTGTAGAACAGACAAGAAAGCATAATTAGATATAGTATATCTGAGAAAAAAATATAATGTCTACATTAATGCGAGACACTACAGGTATAGACATTATATAGGGTAAACTTTTAAAATAATAGATATCACCATGAAACTTCCTCAGTTGATTAATTACACAATTAAGTATATAAAAACAGTGTATTATAAGTTTTGGAAATGTGTGTTTAATTATGCAAAGTAGGCATTATCTCATTAAATATGCGCAATTTTGCATATATATTTTCGGTAACATAAATCTGAGCATATGCATATGATAAAGCCAGGTGCAAAATTATTTTTTCATTTTGTTTACACACAAGATGGACAAAGAATATCAGACGGATTTCAGGATAGGGCCTATATGCTTTCATTACTTAGGAAATAATACTGGGGAAAAAATCGATTTCCTCTATATTTTTTTGGTGTACATGATGGTGCTACATAGGATGAGATGTTGGTAACGTTACTGGATGGATGAAAAAAAATAAACTCATTTTGAGAAAACATTAAATATTTGTAATGTAAAAATGCATACTTTTTTTTAGAGAAAAACAACTACAGACACGATATCATGTCAACTATTTAGCAATTGTTGTAGAAATTTTAATAGTCATTTATTCCTAACAGATATCATAAGGGATTGAACCTATTCAATGTGTAAAAGTATATGTGTGTACGTGCTTGTGCGTGATGTTTCAGGAATATATGGGACAGGACATCTTGACCTTAGGAATGGTCAAGATTTGGCTAGTTTATTTCAGGGCCAGGTTGTATCTTTAGTAGAAACTGAACAGCAGTGGGGACCTTATCTGAGTGGGTGAAAGGGTAACTGCTGTGAGGAGGAACCTTGAAAAGAGTATAAAGGCTGTCTCATGTCTTCCTGGTGTGCGTCACTCACTTCACAGGGTAACTGCTGTGTTGGCGACTGGGCCTATTCTTGCAAGAATAAATACTTTTCTTTTTTTATTAATTTGACTCTGAGTGTCTCTTACGCAGTGATGATGTTTAACAGAAGTTTTGCCACAACAATTTGGTGTCAGAAGAGTGGGATTCCTTGGAAGTGCCTTCTGGACCTGAGAGCGGACGGTGTTTGGCCACCTGGACTGAGCAGTTCCAGCTCTACCTCGTAAGTTTCAGAGAGAGGGGCCGACCGCTATCAGGGCCAGGAGAGGCTCCACTGGAATCAAATGAGAACGAACCCGTGGCAATCCAAGACATCACTGCGTGAGGTGCGTATTTGCAAAACACGTCACGGGGTAGCGATTTTGCAAATCGAGGGATACTCACGTAGCAGTTTACTGAGAGTTAATCGATCCGCCAGGAAAAGCACTGGGTGCGCCCTGTCTGGTCTGGGATTAAGGGATCAGATCTGATGGAGACGTCCATCAGATTAATAGACGCAGCGTTGAATCTGAGGAATCCACAGAGTAACAGAAACAGCCAGTATGGGAAAATCTCAGAGCAAGCTTGCCAAATTTGACACACCGGTTTTCTATCAAATGAGGAAATATTATGAGGGAAAATGTATGTTAGACATTGAAAAACTGAGAAAATACCATGATTTCCTCAGGGAGGGAATCAGTTGAATAGGGCAGTGAGAAACAAAGAGTTATGGCTGTGTTCAAACGTGTGTAAGCAATGTGGACAAACAATGGATTGTTGTCTTAAAGGGGAAGATAAAAAATAAAAATAAAAGTCGAACTGCAGAGAGAAATAAGGTTTTTACTTCTTCATCCAGTAAATGGATGCATGACATTAGATGTCTATAGAACTTAAATTTATATGATAAGGATTGAAGTAGCAAGCAGCAATAAGGCTGTCTGTGTGAAATAGAGTGATAGAGTGATAGAAATAGAGTGGAACTGTAAGTGAGAAACTTGATGGAAGAGGGAAGTGAAGGGAAAACAAGAAGGTTGGTGTGTGAGATATGTGTGTGTGGGGATTGTAGTTAAACAATCATGTACTGGTTAGATAATGAAGGAACTGGCATGTAGAGAAAAGAAAGGAGAGGATACAGAAGGAACTGGCATGTAGGGAAAGATTGAGAAGACATATAGTGGAAACCTATATGTGATGAAAATAAAATGTCTGACAGAATTTATGGAAATTATAGTTTTACAAAAAACGAATGCATATAGCCTGGTATTTATGATTGGAGACGATGTCTGTATTTAATATCTGAGGAGTGACTGAGGGTCCAGCTATGCTGGGAGTACAGCAACAGTGTTTGCTTATTCAGCCCGGCTTCCGGACGTTAAATATATACTTGTCTTGTAATCAGTGTTGTTGCTGAAAATACCACATTAGTAAAATGTAAAGAAAACTTTGACCAAAGATTCTGGAAATCAATAATGTATAATGTCGGATATTTGTTGATATTAAGTAATTGACGCAAAAGATGTCTGTTTTATAATGGAAATTCTGGGTCAGGGATCATTTCCCTGGACAAGTATGACTAAAGTTAAATGAAAACTTTGTGCGAACAACTTATGCAGCTTAAGAAAATTGATGTGCGGCCAATAATAATGATAAAGATTATGATTCGGCTATTGGAATTTGAATCCGCCACTGGTGGACTGTAAAAGAATACAGAGAACTGCTTATCAGCTCTGTTTGCATTCCTGAATGGGACACACTGCTTCAGTGATGTGCAGTAAGTTGGAGCCGACAGAGAGTGCTTTAATTGTGGTCAGCAGGACCATTTAACACGTAACTGTAAATGCCCACCGAGAAGGTGTTTGAAAATGTGATAGTGACACATTTCTGGTAATAATGTGGGTTTGAAAGTAGATCAGTGTTTAAATGACGACATTAACATTTTCGTCTGAGACAGAATAAGAGATAAAAACAAGGTCAAATGATTGAAGTCTTAAAGTGAATCCTTTTGAAGAAAAGATCTATAATAGTAATTTTTTTTGAAACAGTGAAACAGTTTGATGAAAGTTGCAAAATATATAAAAGTAACTAAAAGGATGATTGTGTTTTAATTCAACATTTTAAGAAGGGTTCAGGTTATATAGAGAGACAAATCTCACGGATGATTTATAATAACTGCAAAAGATGCAGAGTAGCCTTGTCAAAGTTAGTGTGAATCCTGATTGGAGAGTGATAAACTCCTAGAAAAAACGTTGAAGTCAGATATTAAGCTATGGTAATTGAGAACTAGAATAATTATTTGTATTTAAGATCAAATAAGTAGAAGTAATAGGCTACTGGATTAACAGTTGTTAAATGTAAAATGTGTTCTGTTAGTGTTTTGACCATGAAAGAACTAGAAGCTGATGTTTTGCTTTCAAAAGATAAGTTTGTTATTGGCTGTAATGAAACAGCTCGCTTATCTGAATCTGATGTCTGCTGTGGCTGAAAACCGCCAGTACGACAGAGACTCAATCTGAGTGGAAATTTCTAATGTCTAAATTCCATGAGATATGGGCAAAAGACAACTATAAAAATGTTTATTTGGAAACACATGTAATTTCTGGCAAATATGCCTTAAGCTGGGATAGAGTTAAAAGATGGTAGATAGAGTTTGATGTTAGAAGTTTATGAGAGTACAGTGTGCCAGTCCTGAAAGTCTCAGAGTCTCTCTCAATCATGTCAGCTAAAAGCTGTTATTTGAGCCTGTGTCATAAGTAATAAGCTATTTATAGTAAAAGCACAGTGTTTCGGTTGAAAATCAGACACAGAGATGTTAAAATAAATCATTGCCATTAAGTGGGCAAGTGGTATTTGAGAATGTTTTAAATGTAAAACTGAAGAACTTTAAAGAAGTCTTTAAAATAATGATGCAGATCTTAAACGATAGAGGACCAGTAACGTCTCTAAGTTTCCACCATGAAACAGGGCCGAAGGCTACGGCTACAGATGTAGAGTAACAGTACACTGAATGTATGGCTGTGATCTAAATTCACTGAGTATAATCTAAGTAGCTAGGTTGATGATTAAGATGGTTAATGGATTTAAGTGATTAAATACTGCTGTTATTAACCTGTCTCCCTGTGTGAACACTATTAGGCAATCGGAATGGCTCTGGTGACTCTTGAACGTGCCTTTCCTAAGCTCCAGAAAACAGCTGAGTTCTGTTGAAGAAAACTGATTGTGTGATGGGAAAGAGCGGTCACCAGTGTGTACGAGTGGCTACTCAATGACGGGATGATCTTCCTGGCCAGGGGACAGCCCAACGCAGGGGGTCACGAACACTGGGCACCTCCGGATGGAGGTGTTATACGTGAGAAAGGTATGAGAGTTGAGGGCTGATTACTGGAGGCCACTGGGATCAGCAGAGCATTGAGAGGTGAGATGCGCTGTGAGGAGTTACGGCAGTCTGACCCAGAAAATGTGAGTTTCCTCTATACCACTCGCAGGAAGAAACCGCATTGGTTATATGGCTTGTTTTTCATTATGACAAGTGTCTGCAACTATGCCAGGGGGACAACACCCTGATGGAGATTATAGTTTAAGAGCCAATGGACTTTCAAGAGCCAGCTGAAACCAGGAGGGGATTGCCATTATTTGATGTGGAGACAGTAGCAAACTTGTATGTATTGGTTGCCTTATAGGCAAGAAAATGTATAGAAGTGTTGATTTTTAACTAATATGTCTATAACATAGTCTTAACTCCTGAAGGTCAGTAGACATGGTGGTGACTAAAGATGAAGACAGCTTTCGTAGATTTAAGAAAGGTCTGCATAACAAAGATGAATGGTCAAAGGTTATTGTAATGAATTTAAATTTTGTCTAAGTTACAGTCTTAGAAGGCTGTGGAAAATACTATTTGTTAATAGTGAGAGAGACTGCCTGAGTTGGAGGAAGGGGTGGTAACTGTGTCTTTCTTTCTTTCTTTCTTTCTTTCTTTCTTTCTTTCTTTCTTTCTTTCTTTCTTGTATCGGCCTGCTAGAGCAAGCTGAAGAAGAACAATGATAAGGAACCAAAACAACCCAGCTGCCTTTTCTAAAAATCAAATGAATAATGAACAGACATGATTTGAAACTGGTCAAGATACCATTTAAAATTAGGTAAACCTAGAGGAAAATGTGAAGTTTAAAATCGTACTTAAAATTTAAATCTTTTTAGAGACGATATATTGAAAAGGAGCAGTTGACATGCGTGTCTAATATGAGTGTGTGTGATGGTGACAGCACTTTGTCTTGTATGTGACTATGAGTTAGTTTGGGGTACTAATACTAAGTCTGAATGGGGTGTATATTGTGTCATTACCCACTAGGATGGCTTTTGGCAAATGACAAATTTTAAAGGAAGCTGCTAATTCTGTTAGGTGAAAAGATGATACAGAACATAGGACGAGCTTTAAACTGGTCATCAAGCTCTGTCTGGTATTAATTACTTTTGTCTTTATGATGTTGATTTGAATTACGTTCTGGATCAGTTTAAGTATTTGATGTAAATTGGAATTGTGGAGTTGTAGATTACCATCTGGCATGGGCTGAGATAAATGAAAATGTTATAGATTTGATGGCAACAACACAGTGACATATTGGCTAATTCAACATGAAATTAGCAAGAGAGCCCCTCACATTTATGAGTATTGTGATGAAAAGGGGGAAAATGATTGACTGACATTGACCAAGTCTGTACAGCACGACCTGACCTGAGAGAAACAATTGATGACTTTGGAAATCTTTGTAGATGACTGACTTGAGAGACCAAACAACAGGCCTGAAAAGCAGGATTCGCTGTGAGACTCAGGGCCATTGCCCTTCAAATACTTCGATAAGAAGATGAGATTGTGGCTTTAAGTGAAGAACGTAATTCTTTGTTTCAGAGACAGAGAAAGATGTCTGGAGGAAATTTGGCTGAAGGACGCCGTTTGGGTTGGTGTTGATGGCAAATCAAATTAGTTTAAATTGATGCACGAGTTGAGTCGTGCATCAAAAGGGAGATGGTAAGGATTGACAAAATATGGGTTACTAAAGGACAATATATGTTGGGAGGACACTGGGTTTAATTGGGTAAAAGGCCGTTCCAAACAAAAGTTGCTGTCTGTAAGTGTGCCACACACGCTGATAACAAAATTGCAGGACTGTTTCAACAGGAGACGCCAGGGCAGATGCAGCAGCGAAGGCTGCGGCGGCACAGCAGACAAAAGAAACTACGTGTACTTTACTATCTGAAAATAACCTCGACATTTGTTTTTCTCTACAGATCATGCAGACTTTTGATACAGGGCAGAATGTGCCCAATAAAATGATAGCTATGGATGAATTTGGCTAACTATCCTGGCCTGGGTTATTATTGTTGGAGAAAGGTTCCACACCTGCGCGGCGCATAACTTAAGATTTTCATTTTGCAGAATGTCAGGATGGATTGCAGCAAACAGAACTGATTCTGTTCCAAATATATAAATATTGTGTTGGACATGAGCAAAGTGGGTTGAGTGTTTTTCAGGGGAAAAGGACCCTGAGTGCTATTAAATGAGCAAGAAATTATCCGGTGATAATATGTTCCAAGCTGTTGATTCCACAGGTCACACCAAAAGGGACGAGCGGCTAGACAAGCATCACTAACAAAATAGTTAAGGTGTCCATTCACAGGTGACAGCAGGCAAGGAATGGTTCATTCCAGTGGGGGTGCGGTCGTGATCAAAGGGAAGACCTTGTAAGGATCAGAAAATTGTTGGAGAGTGTGACACCTGGGTCCAAGCCTCTCACCTTAGACAACACCAACAGGCCTCAAGCATCCAATAGAGCAGAAAGTGAGGTTTAAAGAAGACGGTGCTAGTAACTGTCTGCCTCGCCTACGAGGGAAAGACCATTGCAACGGCACGCAAAGTGTCACCCTGGCGAACACGGAACGTCCGTGGGGCGAACAAGATGATCAACACACCTGGAGGAACCAACTGCCAACTGATGGTTTAAGTTTAACAGAAGAATATGTTTTTGTGATGATTTTGATGATTTGTTTGATTGAATCGAACTAGGTACTGATTTGATTGTAAATGTAGAAAATCTATTGATAGATGTGTCCGTAATAGAGATATTAGAGTTAATTTTGAACAACTAATTTGGTTAGAGGAATGGATAAAATTATAAGACTTTTCTGGTTAGATTTGTTAAACGGTGCATTCAATAGAGCTTAATAAATTGAATTAGAAGTGAATAAAATGTGGAGATGGACATAAATTTAATGGAAAAGGCTTAATAGTAGGAGTTAGGATTGTATGTGTTATGATAATTTTGTTTTTCATGGGTGAATACGATAACAGAGACAGGTGAAAACCTGCTGTCTGTTCAATTGGTTAAAAAAAAAATGACAGTCTATCCCAAGGATTAACAAAATTATGCGACGAGACAGGTAGCAGAAGCTACAGTGAGATTTGTTAAATGTATGTTCTGGTTGTTTTTCTTCTATTCTTTTTTTTTATTTTCTGAGAAAGATTAAGGGCAAAGATTTAAAGAAGGTTATAAACAGCGGTCATCCGTGTTACGAGGTGGCGTACAAGGAGAGGGTTTGAAATGAAGGATTCTATTCTAATTTATTATTTGTATTTTTGATGACCTGCTAAAATAACCAGTGTGAATTGATGGTGTTGTTTTCCTAAGTAATCTGTACACTATTTCTTATTTAATTGAGGTGACTGAGGGTTCGATCTAGGTCGAGAGTGCAATAGCAGTGCCTATTCATTTAGCCCGGCTTTAATTAAATTCTTTACTTGCTTGCTAATATTTAAGGGACTATCCTTGCAAAACAGCCTAAGCTTTTTCTTTTCTAAATAATATTTCACAAATGTTTATGAAGAGTGATCAGTTATGCGAAAACCATGTAGCGTGATGATATGACTTAAAATTTGTTTTTTTTTTTATTATTGTGATTATGGGTAATCAGAATGATAAAACGTGGGGAATTGTTGTAGAAATTTTAATAGTCATTTATTCCTAACAGATATCATAAGGGATTGAACCTATTCAATGTGTAAAAGTATATGTGTGTACGTGCTTGTGCGTGACGTTTCAGGAATATATGGGACAGGACATCTTGACCTTAGGAATGGTCAAGATTTGGCTAGTTTATTTCAGGGCCAGGTTGTGTCTTTAGTAGAAACTGAACAGCAGTGGGGACCTTATCTGAGTGGGTGAAAGGGTAACTGCTGTGAGGAGGAACCTTGAAAAGAGTATAAAGGCTGTCTCATGTCTTCCTGGTGTGCGTCACTCACTTCACAGGGTAACTGCTGTGTTGGCGACTGGGCCTATTCTTGCAAGAATAAATACTTTTCTTTTTTATTAATTTGACTCTGAGTGTCTCTTACGCAGTGATGATGTTTAACAGAAGTTTTGCCACAACAGGAGATAATATGTTCACAGTTTAATGAGGCTACATCGCAAACACAGACAATAGCCTAAAGTGTAAAAATCAGCAATATAGGCTATATCGTCCAGTGAAGGTGAAACAATCTGTGGCGACCACTGAATATTCCGTGGTCCCGTCACGGAAGAATCCGTGGTGCCATCACAGAATTTGACAATATGTAAAAACTGTTACAAACTGATCGGGGGAGATAATATGTTCACAGTTTAATGAGGCTACATTTCATCGCAAACACAGACAACTTGAATAGCCTAAAGTGTCAAAATCAGCAATATAGGCTATATCGTCCAGTGAAGGTGAAACAATCTGTGGCGACCACTGAATATTCCGTGGTACGGTCACGGAAGAATGCCGTGGTCCCGTCACGGAAGAATCCGTGGTGCCATCACAGAATTTGTCAATAAGCAAAAGGCTATAGAAACTGGTCAGGGGAGATAAGAGGTTCACAGTTTAATTAGGCTACATGCATCACAGACAACTTGAATAGCCTACTGAAAGTGTCAAAATCAGCAATAGGCAATCTCGTCCAGTGAAGGTGAAAAAAATCTGTGGCGACCACTGAATATTTCGTGGTACGGTCACGGAATTCAGGGTGACCAGACGTTATCCTAGCTATCAAACGACGACAGAACAATGCAATATCAAGTTAAAATTACTTTAAAACTAAATATTTAAAGTAAAGTACTTTAAGTAAACTCAGAATATTTAAAGCGATACCTTTCCAAATTATAAAACGACGTCAATGCGGGGAGCGCGTGTGTTGTAACTGTCCGTGTGTGGACCACGGATGCTGCCTGTCATTGACTTACATAGGCATCACTTCCGTGGGCACATCACGGAATTTTCGGCGATTCCGTGAAACTGCCACTGATTTTGAGTTAAGGGTCCGTGTTCATTTCACGGAATTCTGTACACACACACAGACACACCATTCCAGGCTTCACATCGCAGCCTGTTCATTATAGCCGAAATAAAATATGATAATAAAATAGTCAACCTAATATAAAAATCACACTGGTCTGTTTAAATAATCAGTAATAGCCTACGATTCGTATCATTCAGCGTAAGCACCGCTCCACTGTGATGTTTCCAAGCACATTTCTGCGCATGTGAAAATGATGATTTTTTTCCCTGTCGATATTGCAACGTGAGTGAAGTTGCTACAAAGCCTATAATAAAGTAGTTTACCATCAAATACATCGCGAATGTTGAAACATTTTGATTCTAATGAGAGTACGTGAGCATAATGCCCCTTACTTTTACTTTCGCTTTCAATTATTTCGGTTAAAAATCCTGTATGTAGGCCTATAGCTTGATCAAATTATTTCAGAATCAACTTTGCGTTCCAATCGCGTTAAGGATCAGCAAGTGCACGTGCATCATCAGAAGTGGTTAAAAAAGTGCTGAGCTGATTTTGTTCTGCGCACAAGCCTATGGGTCGCTCAAAAAAAAGGGCCTCTTGAAAAAGTTTGAAAACCACTGATTTAAACCATGCTAATGCAATTCCACTAATGCCAACATAATTTTCGAGTCTATTTAAAATAGTGTTGTGGTTAATAGTATCAAATGCTAAGATCGAGTGTCCCCGACCAGCTGGAATTCGGCGTGCTGAGCGGCGGGCAACCTCCGCTTGTGCTTCACCAGCGCGGTGGGAGCCGTGGAGACTGTGCATTGTGTTACATATTTTCTGCTGAATATCTTGTGTTAATTAATTTACTTTACATAACTCATATCGTCTCTGATGTGAGCAGAGATTTCTTAAAATAAATACATGAACTTGAGACGTGTTTTGGGTCATCCTTGGTTTTTTCCACCCGGGGTATTTATCTGTTTGTTAGTCCCACACCCCTAGACAAACCGGGGATGTAACATTTCTAAAAAGGAACATAGTTGTGAGGATACTGCCTTTTCTAATATCTTTGACAGAAAAGGTAGATTCGAAATCGGCCTATAG
Source organism: Meda fulgida (assembly GCA_030578275.1). NCBI lineage: Eukaryota > Metazoa > Chordata > Actinopteri > Cypriniformes > Leuciscidae > Meda > Meda fulgida. The sequence goes on from CM060636.1 coordinate 24,032,234, forward strand.
TTGACTAATTCTGTACGATCAAGTTGCGGTTTTTTAACAAGTGGTTTAATCAGCCAGCTTAAAAGTTTTTGGTACGCATCCTAGTGACAAAGATGAATTAATGTTATTGAGAAGAGGATCTATGACCTCTGGAAGCATCTCTTTCAATAGCTCAGTCGGTATAGGGTTTAACATACACGTTGTCGATTTAGATGATTTAATTAGTATAGAAAATTCTTCCTCTCCTATAGCAATGAATGAATCAAATTTTTCCTTAGGGAGACTACAATGCACTCCCTGATGCGATGCTGTAGTAGACGGTTGCATAGTTATAATTTTCTCCCTGATATTATCAATCTTATAAGTGAAGAAGATCATAAAGTCATTACTGCTGTGCTGCCTGGAAACTTCTGGGCTTGAAGCTTTATTTTTTAGTAAGTTTAGCTAACTGTTTCAAATAAATACCTCGGGTTTTGTTTATTTCTTCTAATAGGGTTGAAAAATAAGCAGATCTCGCAGCTTTAAGGCCTCTCTGTAAGCAATCGAGCTCTCCTTCCATGAAATGCGAAATACCTCTCGTTTAGTTTTCTTCCAGTTTCGCTCCATTTTTCTGGCTGCTCTCTTAAGGGCCTGAGTGTCCTCGTTGTACCACGGCGTTGGACTATTTTCTTTGACCTTATTTAAGCGCAACAGAGCAACTGTGAAAAGAGAGAGTTAAAAGTTTCTGTTGCAATATCGAGTTCTTCTAAGCTATCTTGGATGCAGAGATGATGAAACTGATCAGGAAGATTATTAATAAAGCAATCTTTAGAGGCAGAAGTGATAGATCTAACATATTTGTAATACGGAGTCGGCTTTGCAGCCTTGGCTAAATGAAGTTTACACAAGACTAGATAATGATCTGAGATGTCATCGCTCTGCTGCAGAATTTCAACAGCATCAACATTGATTCCAAGTGATAATATTAGATCTAGAGTCTGATTACGACAATGAGTAGGTCCTGACACGAGTTGTCTAACTCCAATAGAGTTAAGAATGTCTTTAAATGCCAATCCCAATGCACCTTTTCATTATCTACATGTATATTAAAATCACCAACAATTAAGACTTCATCTGAAGCCAGTACTAACTCTGATAGAAAGTCAGCAAATTCTTTGATAAAGTCTGTATGGTGCCCTGGTGGCCTGCATACAGTAACCAGCACAAATCTCAATCGTGATTTATCATTTACACTATATATTGTTACATTAAGCACCAACACTTCAAAATAATTATATTTGAAACAAGACTTCTTAGTAATTTTGAAAATATTACTATAAATTACAGCAACACCTCCTCCTTTGCCTTTCAGACGAGGCTCATGTTTATAACAGTAATCTTGGGGGGGGGGGGGGTTGACTCATTTAAAGTAATGCAATCGGTTGGTTTTAGCCAGGTTTCTGTCAAACACCGCACATCTAGGTTATAGTCTGTAATCATATCATTGACAATAAGTGCTTTTGAAGTAAGGGATCGAATATTAAGCAACCCAAGCTTTATCATTTGTTCATTTGTATTAAATCTGTTTTTTTATGTGTTGAACATCAACTAAAGTTTCAACCTTAGATGAGTTTGGAAGTTTTTTTGTATTTCCTAATTCGGGGAACAGACATAGTCTCTATATGATGATATCTAAGTGAAAGAGCCTCTATGTGATGGGATTTATCTGATCTTGGTGACGTGAGACAGCTGGCAGACAGTCAGTTTAGCCAGTCTCTCTGCTTTCTGACCTGAGCCCCAGATTGTCATGTTTGTGCTCTAAGACTATGTGCCATATTACTAGAGAGAAGAGCAGCACCATCCCAGGAGGGAGGAATACCATCTTTTTTCAACAGGTCAGGTCTGCCCCCAAAACTTTTCCAATTGTCTATGAATTCTATATTATTTTGCGGACACAACTTAGACAACCAGCCATTGAGTGATGACAATCTGCTAACTATCTCATCACTCATGCAAACAGGAAGGGGGCCAGAGTAAATTACAGTGCCTGATATCGTACTTGCGAGTTCACACACCTCTTTAACATTAATTTTAGTGAACTCCGACTGGCAAAGTCGAACATCATTTGTGCCAACGTGAATAATAATCGTAGAGAATTTACGATTAGCATTAGCCAGCACTTTTAAATTTGCTTTGATGTCAGGCGCTCTATGGCTCCCTGCAAACAAGTGACTATGGTGGCTGGTGTCTCTAATTTCAAGTTCCGTGTAATAGAATCGCCAATAACTAGGGCACATTCAACAGGATTCTCAGTGGGTGTTTCACTGAGTGGGGAGAATCTATTTGAAGTTGTAATAGGAATGGCAGAACAGTGTTTTGTCCCGCGACTACGGCGCCTCACCGTCACCCAATTGCCCTGCTGCACGGGCTCTACTTCAGCCTGAACCGAACAATGTACAGTGTTCACTATCCAAAACAGTATCTAAGGCCCTTGCACTCTTACAATTAACCTCAATTAAAGTTTGGATGCGTGTACCTAGTTCTGAAATCTTTTCCGTCAGCCCGACTATCTCCCTGCATTTATCACATGTAAATCCTATGCTGACAGAAAAGGCAGCTATACATGAAGTGCAAGTCACAATAAGAGAAGATGACATGACTCACCGTGTTTTTTAAATGATTCTACTTACCACAGCTTTGATGGATTTGTAGCGAATTAGTAACTTGTTGTGCTAGCAACGATTAAGATTGAAGCTAGCAATGTCAGGATAATATGCGATGTTGAGTAAGTTTATTTAGCAGTATAAACAACAGGGAATGATAGTAAATGATTCAAAACAGAAAGATATACGAAGCTACAGACACTACAGTCACAAACCAACAGCAAGGCAGACAGGAGCAATCGATCAAGGAGCAGTGTATTGATACTAAAAAATAACATTAAACAATAAAATTTTAGTCTTCAATCATGCCGAGAAATCTCTGAAGAGTGGTGGCATTTGTGGGCTCTGGCATTTAACTGATAGCTGTAGTCTTTGATGGATTGGCATGTAGGCCGTCACTGAAGACATGGCCCACATAGCTCACTTCTGTCAGTCTGAATTTGCAATTCAGCGAATTTAGCCTGAGATTTACCAGTCTGGCCCGCTGCAGCACCCTTTCTAGGTTGTCATTGTGCTTCTTTTCTGTGTGTCCACCAACCAATATATCATTTACTATGATAGCACATAGGTATCCAGCTAAAATTTGTTCCATTGAACGTTGAAAAACTTCACTAGCCGAGTTTATCCCAAAAGGCATCTTCAGGAATCTGTATAGGCCAAATGGGGTGCTGAATGTTGTGAGTAGTGATGATTTATGGTCTAGGGAGATTTGCCAAAACAATTTTTTTGCATCAAGTACAGAAAAGATGGTGGAATTTGACATTTGGGCTGCAACTTCTTCACCCGTTCTCATTGGGTGGTGGGGTCTTTGAATAGCTGTATTTAAGTCTCTAGGGTCTATACACATTTAGATGTTGTATGAGTCTTTCTTTATGAGCAGCTACCAAGGAAGACACCCATTCAGGCGGTTCAAAAATGGGTCTGACACCAAGATCAGTCATCCACTGAAGCTCCTTTTTAATTTTGTCTTGCATGGCAACTGGAATGCGTCTTGCTGGTCGGACGACAGGGGGAATAGTGGGGTCAATTTTGATGGAATATGTGACAGGTAGTCCACCTCATCCTTGAAAAGGTCAGGGTATTTGGTGAAAATTCTGTCCATAAATTAATCCTGACTAGACACATTCAGCTGGTGGACTTCCTTGTTGAGTGTTAGAAGTTCCATGCGTAGGCAGACAGGTAGACCCAGTAATGGCTGTGCAAAGCTTTTGATGACATAAAACAGCAGGTTGTAAGTCTGGCTTGCTAGGCTGCATAGTAGTAGTGTGTCTCTTTCAATTGTGTGTAGTTCGTTGCCGCCATATGCTCTTAGCTTTGTTGAGTTTGACACATTTAGTTCTTCCCCTTTTTAGCAGGTGCTGGAAAGTGTGTAAATCCGTCACATTACACTTGGCTCCGGTGTCCACTTTTAGTTCCACCGGCTTACCATATATGTTTACGGTGCTGTACAGTTAATGCTTTTGTTAGGTTGGTCAAGGAATCAACAGACTCAGCAGTAACTCCATCAATGAAGAACGATTCACTTTCATTACCGTTTGCCTGTTGTGGTTCAACACTGTTTTGGTATAGCATCGCTTTGCTTAGCTGGTTTGTTTGAGTGGACCTGCTGCATTTCTTAAAATGGTTCCACTTCTTGCAGCCATTGCATTGTTGACCAAATGCAAATCTCTTTTTGAGAAAAAAAATCTCACGGAACTTTCTTTTTATGCAGTCAGGATCTTCCCTGGATTCAGCCGGCGTAATAATAACACTGTCATTTTCAACGGGAGCTCTCACCTCTTGTGCATAAACAAAGGACTGTTCGCGTTCGATGGCTTCGGGACCCGCCAGGTTGAGGAGAATGAAAGCTTGTGTTCAACGTGGTTTGTCCCTATGGGCTGCAGCAATAAAGATATCAAAATCTTGTTCAAATATAAGTTCTCTGCAATATTCTCGTAAAAAACAAGAGGATCCGGTCTTTGGCGCATGCGATGCAATTGTTTACATAGCTTAGCGGCTAGTTAGTTGGTTACAAGTTGAGTGACATACATGGAAACTTTTTCCAGCGAAGACATAACTCACTTTCATATGTAGTTGTAGTTTATTAGGTGATTGTGGGAACTAAGAGGCTTCTAACGAAGACATCATATTTGTAATATCTAAAGAAAAACAAAAATGAAGTGTAGCCCTGCCACAGAAAACTAAGGTAAAAAGGTGGAGTAACTATCTGTCAATTTCATAACTGAAAAGAACCATGTTGTCTATAACATTAGAAAAAATCTTTGTAAATTTTTTTGGTTCAAATGTAGAAAACAGAAAACATGCAGACAAATACAACAGGGTTAATTTAACTTATTCTGTTTTTTTTTTTTTACTGTTACAGTTTTTGGTATTTGTCCAATATTATAATTCACAAAGTAAATTTAAGTCTGTAGCTAAAAAATATAAACAAAAATTTAAATAAATAAATAAATAAAATAAGGCATGCATCAATAGTGCTATGGGATATCGGGTATATACCAGGCAGAAATATTTACCCTATACTAAAATTCAAAACCTGGAAATTATCTAAATAAATTATGTACATGCTTTTGTTTACTTTTAAGTCCTACATAGGATCTCTAGATTGCGCAACAACATGTTAGATGTAGACTATTTTTTTTACACTATTTACATTTACAAAATATTTACCTCTGTTGTTGAATCTTTGTAGTATATTTCTGCAATAAACTATGGACAAGAGATGTCTGATGTCACCCTCTTTGATGTACATTAAGTCATCAATCCCCCTTACTCCTATTGAGGACAAATCTTCAACTATATTCTCCAAAGTCTTACTATCCAGATGGGGAAGGGTGTCTCTTGTGTCTTTTTGTATATTGTGCCAAAATATGTCACAGTATACGTTTCTATTGTGTTGTCTTTAGTCAAGCCCCTCAAGAACCTTACAGATTCCTGAATTGCTAGATTATACATTTGGGCATCAAATTTCTTTACCTGACCAACTTGGAAGCCTCATCGACACGACAGCTATCGGCACTGATCCTCAACAAACCCGTCTCCATACTGTCATCCATACTGGATGACTCTGATCTTCAACCAGATGAAACTGAATAAATATTATTAATGTTCCAATCCAATCTGACTTCTGACCTATAATGCTGCCTGAATCATAATCATACACTGTTCGTTCGTTGGCCAGAGGAGAACTGGCCCCCAACTGAGTCTGGTTTCTTCCAAGGTTTTTTTCCCCATTCTGTCACCTGATGGAGTTTTGGTTCCTTGCTTCTGTTTCCTTTGGCTTTTGGCTTGCTTAGTTGGGGACATTTAATATTCAACAATAATATTGATCTGCCTGCATTGACACCATTATATGAGAACTGAACTGAGCTGTACGATGACATCACGGATTTCTCCAGAACAGCTATTAATATAAATTAACTAAATTATTAACTTTTTTTTACAACAAAAATGAATCTTCACTGAACTTAAATGTGTTGCATTATTTTCCTGTTATCTCTGTAAAGCTGCTTTGAAACAATCTGTATTGTAAAAAGCGCTATATAAATAAAGGTGACTTGACTTTACAAATCTGAGACCAGAATCTCTACGCAAGGAGAAAAATATGAGCACAGTGTATGATGCTGTTGAGATCTCTTCTAAACTTTAGAGGAGACAAACGTGAGTGAAGCAAGGTGGGCCTTCATGATTTTTTCAAAGGCTTCATACAGCGCTGCTCAGACCGATCGGCGGCTAACTTGAAGCAGTGCATATGCCGGTTAGAAAATTTGTCCGACTTGATACAGCACCGACGCCATGTAACTGTGATGTATGCCATCAAAGTACCGCGAGAACGACTCGAGAGCAGCCGCCTGATTCATTCTGCACAGCATCTCAAAAGCGGCTGCATGAGCTCTGACAACACAGCTGTTTCACAATTGGCCCGGATTCACCGCATGACAACGATCACGTGCGTTTCGTGTTTATTCAAATACCTTCAGTTCCACTACTGCTCACAAATCAGTTTTTTTACAACAGTAAAATCTCTTTTCATGTAGTCGCAACGTTATATTGTGTCATGTTTATCAAAATAAAACTGATAATAAAATGTAGACCCCACTACATTGATATTTAAATAGTATAGGTTTATGTTGAACAGTTCAAACAGACGCTGTATTCAGCAGTACATAAAGTATTAAATGGATATGTATCTGAAATGTCTGTGTATTTGTATTCTAATGTCTTCCTCATTAGAGAAAACACACGTGCATCCTATATAGAAGTCTTATGTTGAAGCACCTGCCATACATGACTTCTCTGGGTTTCAAACAATGGTGCATCTATCTTATTATTTCTCTGTTAATTTTTTTTTTTTTGCATTTGATTTATTGTTACTGAATCTGAGATACATTAGTTAAATATATTAAAGTGTTTGAAAAAAACATTTTTCTTTTAGTAATGTTTATTAGGAATTTCCTGATTAAAGTTCCAACAACATATAACAGAGGTGCAAGTGACATGAATAACATGAGCAAGAATATCACACTTCAAGCCCATGTTTGGCATCTATTTCTCTATGCTTGCAGAGCACCATGCCTTCTTTACTTTAGTGAAGGCAGATGAGGATGGCCAATTAAAAAAAATTACACGCACTCTCCTAATAAAGCTGACATTAATTATACATTGAGTTGTAGTCGACAGGATCATCACCTGCCTTCCCAGTCAACAATTTGATCCCAGGATACTCGTGATGTGGTCAGACAATGAGTGCTCAAAATATGGTCACTAATATAAATAATTTTGCATTCTTTTCAGTCTTGTGTTGGCATTTGAGACAAATATTTCTATTTGACGGATGCATTCCGCTTCTGGTGTTGTTTTGGTGACTCCTTTTCGCTTCTTAACTTCTATTTCTTTCTCCCCCTGAAAAGATTTGACACATCCTGAAACACAGAGAGTAATGTCAACGCAATCAGTTGCTAACAACTACTGCTCTTGACATTACATTTTCTATAGCAGTGTTCAGATGCACAAACTTTAACACTTACTTGTCAAACATTTCAGGAGCACTGGTGGCAACACCTTTTTCCCATCTTTTCCTGTGCGGTTGTAAAGACAGAGAACACTGTCTGTCACAATGCTCTTCATACTCTGTCTTACTATCTCTCCTACATTGGAGCTTCCATGGGTATGGATGAGATAGTTGACCTGACAAAAACATACAGAATATTATTGCAATTAAAATATGCTAGGCTTAAACATTTTAATCACATTTGTATCAACTGTACACTAAATAAATAATCATTAAACTGAAGTTTTTTTTCTTTCTCAAATGCACTGAGTAGCCTTACTAACATAAAGCTCTCTATAATTTTTGTCCTCTTCAAGCTTCTGACAGAAGGCTTCAAATGTTTCGGAATTTGAACATTGTTGTTGTTCAAAAAGTTCCTCACAGCCATCTTGATCTGCACGCTTTATGAGAGCAGCCTTCATTTTTGCCAGGTCTTTCATGATGAGAGTTTGCCTCTCTTCCAACCTTTGGATATGTTGGAGCATCTTAGTATTCAGATCTGAAAAATGTGAATAATCAGGTTCACTCATATTCACATAAGAATGAGATGTTACTCTTATTCACTCAAGAATATATATATTTTTATATATATATATATATATATATATATATATATATATATATATATATATATATATATATATATATATATATACAAACCAAACAATTTCTCCATGGTGATTTTGGATTTTGGTTCCTTCTCTGGTATTAAAAACGAAATGCCATTCATGAAGTCAGTTAAATTGCACTTTTTTTTATAATCAAACAGGATTGTTCTTAATGAATGCATATCATACCAGATGACAGGACAGATATTGGGAAGCTGGTGTTCACCTGAGGAATTTCTTCAGAATCCACGTTATGTTGTTGACGATCATGAAATTCTAAGAGAAAAAAAAAACAGAAGTGAGTGGCATTACATCAATACATGCATGGTGTTTTTCTTAAACTGATCAGCATACCAGGTGAGGCAGCCAAATTGAAAGTGCTTGAGTGTCTGCTCGGAGTGACTTGTTCCAATGTCCCTGTGGAAAAAAAACAAAACACACACACACGTATATATAAATACACAGTAATCAACATTTGAAGTAGATCAAAAAACTTAATTAAAGTTGTCCTAAGACAAGAACGGGTATTGTTCAAAATTCATGTATAACTTTGCTGAAAGGTTTTCATGCACTTCAAATGTTGACTACTGTGTATTTATATATATATATATATATATATATATATATATATATATATATATATATATATATATATATGTGTGTGTGTGTGTGTGTATATATTTCAGTGGTGTGTGGTCCATATAAGCGGTGAATGCTCTGCGTACCCAAGCCATTCGAGGACTTGCTAATTAACATTAACACTATAAATTACTATAAATACGGGGATCACGTGATGCTTGTAACTAGATAAAAGCACTTTTTTCGCTTCCCCACTGGGTCGACGCAAAATAACTATTTGAAGTAACAATTTCGCCGTGTGATTCACCGCAACTGCTGTAATAAGGGTCAAAATGTCCCTGGACAACATCTTCGAGTAAGAAGAGAGACGGGCAAAAGAAAACTGCTAGCAAGACTAATGCTAATAGCACTGCTAACGTAGCATCTGCTGCTGCTAAACAAATCGACACTGAATACGGAGAGGATGAGCGTGATACGGAGCAGGCGGCTACAGAATGTGAAGCGTAGCCGGAGGACGTCATCCTCCAAAGAGATGATATATTAGTTGAGAGAGTGACCACCAACATCGCTGAGATGCTAGACACCAAACTTGCTGCTGTTGTTAAACCAGTAACGGAACTGTCTCAGAAGTTGGACGGCATTTTGGAAAGAGTGACGGATATAGAAAAGCGCGTATCTGATCTTGAGGACGTGTCAACGGTGACTGAGCCGAGACTGGAATCTTTGGAAAATGCTTTCAAAAAAGCACTGGAACGCCTTGATAATTATGAGAATCAAAGTCGTCGCCAAAATATTAACATCACAGGGCTTAAGGCTGGCTTTGAGGGTGAAGATCCAGTTACGCTCTTTGAGAAATGGATTCCTGAAGTTTTGGATATGCAGCAGGACAGGGTCAAGATTGAGAGAGCCCATCGCACGGGACCCGCGGTTGGAGGGGGAGAGAAAAGCGGCTCTCGAGCGGTCCTAGTGAGATTGCACAATTACGCCGATAAACAGAAGATCCTCAATGCAGCGAGAAACAAAGGCAGGCTGACAGTGGGCGGTCAGGAGGTGCCCTTCTACCAAGATTTTTCGGCTGAAGTGGTCAAGAAGAGGCAAGAGTCGGCAAACGCACGGCGGAGGTTACGGGAAGCGGGCATCAGATACGCTTTTGTGTACCCGGCCGTAATACGGATCTATCAGCAGGATGGGACTACGAAAGCACTTTCCAACATGAAAGACGTCAACAACTACATTAAAGAACTGACTGAGAGATTAGACACAGGTAAATAACTCAGACTGTGTCCGCTAATAGCAACGCTTGGCTATTAATAAGCTACGATGACAAATGACAGAACCCAAAAAGCGTTGAAATGAGCGCTTTGACAAATAATAATGGGCCTCATTTTCTGTTATTTTAGGTTGTGGGTTAAGACACTCAAGTTGTCTAAATGTACGTTTTAATTTGTTATCATACGGCTTGTTACAATGACCAACGACTCAGCTGGGAAGGTTTTTTGTTCTCTTTTTTCTTTGCAAGGTTTTTCTGGTTCGCAAGGACCCCAGTTGAATACTCCTTAATAAGAGTATGACGAAGTTTGTTTTTGTTTTTTGTATATTCCACCTTTTAACAGGTTTGTGGATACTTAGGTTATTGTTTGTTACTCCAAGCTGTGTGTTTTGTTTTTACTTGGAATTTTTTTGTTTTCTTTATTAGCACAGACAGAGTTAAAGGTTGGGATGGGACTAAATATAGTACTAATTTCTTTTTTTTTTTTTTTTGAATACAGCTGTAGTGAGGCGTGAGCTCAGAGTGGGTGGAGGAAGAAGAAGACGGGGTCGGCGAAATTGGGACTCGCACTTTATTTACAAATAAACAGCAGAAAACAAAAAGGTGCGCTCGGGCGCGGCCGCTGTATCACACAGCAAAACAAAACAAACATGTAACTTGACAAACAATTCTCAGCAGGGCTTTCTCAGTATCTCGTGCGAGTCCCAGGTCTCTCTCTCTTCTCTCTCTCAGCCGGCAGCTTATATGCAGTCTCCACGCCAATTACTGCAATCAGACACAGGTGTTCGTCATCTGCACTTGACCCACTTACTCACCGCGCGGCTCGCTGAGTCCTCTCCCGCTACAGACTTCGCGAAACCACGCCCCCTCGCCACAACAGCATTAAGTACATAAAGTATAGTATAGGTAGTAATGAGTATTAGAATTTGTACTTGTAATGTTAAGGGATCCAATAATCCAGTGAAAAGGAAAGCTATCCTAAACAGTCTAAAAAAGGACAAAATCCAAATAGCCTTTTTACAGGAAACACACCTCAGCGACAATGAACATAAGAAATATCTCCGGGAGTGGGTCGGTCAGGTTTATTACTAATACTTTTCAACAAGTAGGAGGGGGGTAATAATACTGATACATAAAAACTTGCCGTTTGTTGTTACAGACACATATAAGGATACAGAAGGGAGAATCGTTTTAACCAAAGGAATGCTTTATGGGGAAATTATTTTGCTGGGTAGCATCTATAGTCCTAACGTAAATGATGATGATTTCTCTGCCTTACTTTTTGACCGGCTGGTTGAGATGGACTCCTCAAACATTTTGATAGGAGGCGATTTGAATTGCTCTCTTTGTCCTTTTTTGGACAGGAGTCCAGCTGGGAGCAGTCAGTCTAAAGGTGCAAGATCGCTTAAAAACGCACTAGAGGAAATCGGCCTGTTAGATATTTGGAGGCATTTAAACCCTTCAACACAAAGCTTTACATTTCACTCCTTACCTCATTCATCAATGTCCCGCATTGACTATATATTTATTTCGAAGCATTTTGCTCATCTAGTGGAGAAATCAGATATAGGAGTTATTGCCATTTCTGATTATGCTCCTGTTAGTTTAGAGATGCAACCGCCCAGACCACTAAAGCAAACTATTTATTGGAAGTTAAACAGGCTATTACTTTTTGATGACAATTTTATTAAACTATTAGAAGAACAGACCGAATTGTATCTAAACATCAATGACAAAGAGGACGCTGACCCTAGAATTGTACGGAATGCTTATAAAGCCTATATGAGAGGGGTTATAATCTCATATACAAGCTGTAAAAAGAAGGAACGAATAATAATACAAAATGACCTTGAAATAAAAATTAATAGACTGGAAAAAGAATATTATGCATCAAAATCAGACGAAGTCCTTAAGGAATTAAAGAAATCCAGGGACAAGTTAAGTGACTTAGTGACAAAGAAAGCTGAGAAGGATATGTTATTTGCACAACAAAGACTATTTGAATTTGGCAATAAACCAAACAAATTCCTGGCAAGCCTGGCAAACAATGCTCCCCCTAAATTCTTTATTACGGCAGTTAGGGATGAGAATGGTCAGCGTCATATGGATAATAAGTACATTAATGAATGTTTTAGACAATTTTATGAGGAACTATATAGTTCTGAGACTGACTGTGACGAATTAAAAGATTGCCACTTTCTAAACAGCTTGAATATACCACGACTAACCGAAGACCAGGCTAACTTACTGGAAGGTCCCATTACATTATTAGAAATTGATACAGCCATTTCATCACTCCAATCGGGCAAATGCCCCGGGGCTGACGGATATCCCGTTGAGTTTTTTAGGGTTATGAAAGGCAAGATTAATAAATTATTACAGAGAGTATTTAATGCATCCTTTTAACACTTAAGTCTCCCGGGAACTATGTATATTGTCAATATCACAGTAATACCAAAAAAAGATAAGGACCCAGAACTGCCTTCTTCATATCGGCCGATAAGCGGAGTAGACATGAAAATATTGTCAAAGGTGTTGGCCAATAGTTTAGAGCGGGTTGTATCAGACATAGTAAGCACAGACCAGACTGGATTTATTAAGGGTCGTCTGTCCTCAAATAATACAAGATGCTTGATTAATATTATCAATCATCTTAATTACCATCAAATACCCGGCGCCACTGTTTCAATGGACGCCGAAAAAGCTTTCGACCGTGTCGAATAGGACTACATGTTCGAAGTGCTAAGAAGATTTGGTTTTAAATCCACTTTTATAGACTGGGTGAAGATCTTGTACAAGATGCCTGCAGCCTCTGTCTTGACAAATGGTCTTTTGTCCGTACCATTTAAACTTAGACGCACCACTGCTCAGGGCAGTCCTTTATCACCTTTGTTGTTCTCCCTGGCTATAGAGCAGCTTGCGATAGCCGTCAGACAGAATATAAGTATAGGAGGAGTTTTAATAGGAACAAAACAGCACAAAATTTTATTATATACCGATGATATTCTTTTAACTTTAACAGGTCCCGATAAATCAATTCCAGCACTGGTTGATTGTATTAAAGAATTTGGACAAATATCAGGGTATAAGGTAAATTTTGAAAAGTCAGAAATAATGCCCTTAACAAACAGTGGTCAGATCGAGCCTGCTTATGTTAAACCTTTCCTCCTGGGACCTAAAGGATTTAAGTATCTAGGAATAAAAATCACACCTAAAATTGGTCAGCTCTATGCGGAAAACATCAATCCTTTAATTAGTCACATAAACAAAAAAGTTACAAGTTGGAAAAAGCTTCCTTTATCAATGCTTGGTAGGATTAACCTTACTAAAATGGTACTACTACCAAAAATTTCTTATCCAGTGTCAATGCTTTTTGTGTTTTTGAAGCCAAATGATCTTAAGGACATTAATAAATTGATATCAGACTTTATCTGGGCAGGCAGAAAACCTAAGCGTAAAATGGATACTTTACAAGTTCCAAAACAACAGAGTGGGTGGGGCTTACCAAAGATTGAGAACTATCTATTGTCTATTCATGCTAGAATTGTTTCAGTGTGGGCATCTGAACATGATGAGACACCTTGGCTTGAGATTGAAAAAGTAATTAGTCAACCCTGTCTTATAAACTTATTAGATAAATGTGTAAGAGAACTGCCTCCTGCTGTTAAAGACAATTACCTAATTAATAATGTTATCGAGACATGGAGTATTTTGAAGAAACTATTCGGGAAGTCCAAGGCTCTTAACTTTCTTGCAATTCTGGTAGATACCCCAGATTTATCAGAAGGGGGCGCTGGTCTCAATCTCAAGTCATGGCAAGAAGCTGGTATTAGGAGAGTGTATGATTTGTGGGACAAAGGTAAATTCAAGACATTTGAAGATATAAGATCTCAATATAATATACCTGCCAACGATTTCTACAATTATCTCCAGATCAGGCATTACATAAAATCAAAAACTGGATCTCTGGAGCTACCAACAAACTGTTACTTGCTTGAAAAAACTCTACTGGACTGTCGGAAACGCGGACGTTCGAATCTAACGGTAGACAAACTGAAACACTTACGAACATCTTGGAATATGCTGCTTAAAGTGTCATTTGACTCTGAGTTGTGGGAGGAAATAGTAATACTGCCCTCTAGAATATCAATCTGTAATAGATACAAAGAAATGCAGTTCAATATTCTACATAATGTTTACATATCCCCTTATATATACAGTAAGTACACTACAGGTGTTTCTCCGAATTGTCCTAAGGGCACTAGATATCACTGTCTTTGGGAGTGCAAGAACATCAAGGTATTTTGGCAGGCAGTATGCAGTGAAATCAGTTTGGTGATAGGACAGACAGCCCCACTTAGCCCACTCATGTGCCTACTGGGGCTTATACCTGACCATCTGAGAGCTCACAAAGAGACTGTTCAGTTTCTCCTGATGCTGGCTCGAAAGGCTATAATGACCAAAAGGGTTGGTAGCGACGCCCCCTCTACTCATATGTGGAAGTCTCTGATATCTGAAGTTGTAACTCTAGAAAGATTGAGGTATTGTCTCAATGGTAAATTGCACCTGTTTAAAAAATGGGAGAATATTTTAAAGTGTCTGAAGATTAAAAGGTCGTAAACACAAAATGGATATAATGTATGTACAACCATATGACGAGATGCTGTACGTAAAATGGAAATTGTCCACATGCCCATAGATATGGTTATATATATCGTTTTCTGTGCTTATTATTATTATTTTATTCATTTATTTAGTATGTTTTGTTTGAAATAACTTAAATGTTCAATAAAAAGAATTTAAAAAAATAACTATAAATTCCCTTGTTTGGGGTGTACCATAAAGCTTAAATGATAAAATGTTGGCAATTATACGTAAGTAACTCTGTCATTTATGTGCCAAACAACGGTTTCTTCAAATCTGTCACTCACTGATAGTTCCGTGTATGCAGATCCACAGCAGCTTTGCAGCGTACGCTCTGTTGTTATGGAATCGTCATCATTGTCCCGCGCTCTCATTGGTTTGCTGCCATATGGGGAATTTAATGTGCAGGGTAGGCTGTCCGCGGATCGCTCGCCCAAGAGGAAAAATGTGCTGCTGCTGCCAGATCTCAAAAACTAAATGGACTTAATCAAGTGTAAAAAAAAAAAGTGATAAACTATTTTCAAAGTAGTATGTTTTCTCCATAATGAAATGTATTGTAAACGAAAACGTATAAACTGTTAAAGATAGAACTACTGTAGTAGACCTACTGTAACTATCTGAGGCTGTTAATCGTAGTCTATGCGTTTGTTAAAGTCATCAGAGTTTGTATTATTTCAACTTGTTTTTAAAGAATACATATATTTTTATTATAGCTACTTACATTTATTCTATTAATATTTTACTTATAATAGGATTCTAATATGAATTATTTTATGCTTATTTTTAACTCAAAAAACACTTCTGGCATACATTTAAATTGACGCCTGCCATGGTGTTTCTTATTTGTGGTCTCTGATTTAGATGCGTGTCCTCAGCCAATGCACCGTACCATTTACGGGTGAAGCATGTCGTTTCTGTGACATTAGCGCCACCTATCGGAAATACAAAAATACAGCATATTTAGTCCCTTTCGCGGGTCGCGCCTGACTCAAATCAAACACAACTCAACTGCTTTTACGGGTGCTTGTGAAGGCATCAACAGGTAAATGTGGGCTACTTTTAATTAAAGGTCAAATATATTAATATTTGTAAATATATATATATATAAAATTTTAGCTGTGTTGCTATGTGTCATGATGAGTAAACAACTAGTAAGCAGCTAAAGCAAACACAAAACCCATCCAACGTATATTAGAGCTTAGATCGGGCCCCAAAAAAATCAAGCCCGACCCGAGCACGTTGTGTCCGAGCCCGGCCCGGCACATTAAAGCCCATGTTGCATTAACCACCACTGTTGATAAATGGGTACATAAATCACTCAAGATATGTATGTCATTTTTAAAATGTCTCAAAAATGTTCTTAAAGACCATTTTTTTTACGTTTTTGGTATTAACATTTTTTTTTACACAATTCGGTGATGACGTCACGTTGGGGAGAAGCGGAGGAAAGGTAGCCTCAGCCTAGTATTAGAACTATGGCGAATGACTCGGATGAGGAAGAGGTGGCAAGAAGAGCCAACATGCATGATGGCCCGCAGCCGTATAATTTTGAACCTGCTAGACGTGAGAGGGCAAATGAAGAATTGCCAAGAACTGATGGCCATCAAAGCCAATTAAATTTATGGTCCGAGGAGAATGAGTGGAGAGTTGGTGAAGTGTCCTGGTGAGTTGCTATCATTTAGCAATGCCGTAATGAGCACTGGAGCTAGTCTACGAGCTATGGCAAGCCGTTTTAACTTACGAGCAGCAGTGCACAATAACGACACATTTTTTTTTACGGTCATTGAATAGCACCGAGTGAAAAATCAACGTTTTCTTTATATCTAGTAGCAGTACATGATCATGACGTTAGTTCAGATAAGTACCGGTAACCTTTGTCATAGTGTCGTAGTACTGGTAAAGTTTGTCTTTGTCATCTAGAAATAGAAAGCATCATGCTAGCTATTAGGGCTGGAATTATACATCTATTCGTATTGTGTGTGAGAGAAAGAGAGAGAGAGGCACGGGCGCGATCGAACAGTGGAAACATAAAAACATACTCCGTCATTTTGTTCATACAGGATATCATTCAAACTGCAAAGTGTTTACTTATATTTGTGTACACTCGCAATAAAACACAACATTGTGCTTCTGTCACACTCTAAACTCTTGTCAAACTGTAACCTACAACTGTCACCCATTGTCAATCTACAATCTACTATATATTTCTCTCTAGCTGCTAACGTTAGCTATATCTGTTAACGTTATGCTGTCTGCCTATCTCTCTCTATACTTGTCTATCTATCTATCTATCTATCTATCAAGGCGGGATTTGGTAAATTCTCTCCCCAAGGTGACGTAATGCAATGCATTGTGGGGGAAAGGAGAATCGTTGCAAACCGCTGTAAGATAGTACCTACTTTTTCGTATTATATTCCGTTTTGTGATACCCAACAACATAAAATACAATGGATAACAGTTTAAATGTTTATTACCAACCCTGCAACACGGCCTTTAACTGTAATTATGAGCCCGATCCCGAATTAAACCCGACCATTTTTAATACATTTTTAATATATTATATATTATATAAATACTATTATTAAATGTGCACAAATTGGCCACTTAATATTTAATATTCAATTATTTTAATTATCACAATGAAAGTTTTAATTTTATTAAATTGAACAAGCACAAAATTCAGCATTCAATCAAATATTCTTAAAGATTCATTATTATTAATTATGTTAATAATTTCGACATATGTGTGCATGCAACAAGCAAGATGTGCATTTGTAAATTCGGAGACAAGCATGCCGAGAATTTATTTAATTTATGATGAGATGGCTCCAGTTCACATGCTATGGTGACCGCGGCTCGCCAGCGCCTCCATGTCATGATTATATTGTCTGCTATATTTGCTTCTTATTTATTAAATCCAGGCAATTGCTTGATGAAAAATGTATTAAAATTAAGATACAATTTAAACAAAACAAAATTTACTTTAAAGAAAGGCTTTCTACAAAACAAAACATAATGAAGTGGTCAAAATCATGCCTGAACCACTCCATATCTCCCGATATTGCGCATCCTCCTATCTACTCAGTTCACTTTCATAATCAACATGGAAAAAATCACAGTATAATATTTTAATAAATAGAAAACTAAATGCGCTTATTTAATGGCTACAACACGTATACTCTCTATTTGTACAAATTGCAGCACTTTCATTTAATTCTGAAGTTTGCACATATAAGTTGAAAGGCTTGCCTTTATTGCGTGCATTTATTAATTATTATCTTTATGAATAATGTAACAAGGACGAAGCATGTAAACTGAGTTTTTATTTATTCAGAATCAAATAGATCGCAAATCCGAATGCACTTGCACTCAACAAAGCCAACACGTTTTCACTGCCCACGACTAGTTTAAAATATTTCCATACCGCCGACTTTCCTTCATACTTGCTCAAAGTTAATTCTCCTGTTTTCATTTTTTTTTCTTTACTTCTTCAAGCTCCATGTTGCACTTAAGCTACACAGTACAGAACAGCGTGCGAGTGGAGGAGACGCTGAGCGTGACATGTGACGTGCTTGATTAAGGGCCCGACCCGACCCGATCCGAGCATAGTGGCAGGAAATATCGGGTCGGGTCGGGCTCGGGCAGAGAATCTAAGCTCTAACATATATGCACCAGTGCATTTTTGACAGAAAGCGCACCCAGCATACTCTGTTAGAAAAAGTCACCGCTTGCCACTGATATATTTTATATATATATATATATATATATATATATATATATATATATATATACATACAGGTCCTGCTAAAAAAATTAGCATATTGTGATAAAGTTCATTATTTTCCATAATATAATGATAAGATTTAAACTTTCATATATTTTAGATTCATTGCACAACAACTGAAATATTTCAGGTCTTTTATTGTTTTAATACTGATGATTTTGGCATACAGCTCATGAAAACCCCAAATTCCTGTCTCAAAAAATTTGCATATTTCATCAGACCAATAAAAGAAGTGTTTTTAATAAAAAAAAAAAAGTTAACCTTCAAATAATTATGTTCAGTTATGCACTCAATACTTGGTCGGGAATCCTTTTGCAGAAATGACTGCTTCAATGTGGCGTGGCATGGAGGCAATCAGCCTGTGGCACTGCTGAGGTGTTATGGAGGCCCAGGATGCTTCGATAGCGGCCTTAAGCTCATCCAGAGTGTTGGGTCTTGCGTCTCTCAACTTTGTCTTCACAATATCCCACAGATTCTCTATGGGGTTCAGGTCAGGAGAGTTGGCAGGCCAATGGAGCACAGTAATACCATGGTCAGTAAACCATTCACCAGTGGTTTTGGCACAGTGAGCAGGTGCCAGGTCGTGCTGAAAAATGAAATCTTCATCTCCATAAAGCTTTTCAGCAGATGGAAGCATGAAGTGCTCCAAAATCTCCTGATAGCTAGCTGCATTGACCCTGCCCTTGATAAAACACAGTGGACCAACACCAGCAGCTGACATGGCACCCCAGACCATCACTGACTGTGGGTACTTGACACTGGACTTCAGGCATTTTGGCATTTCCTTCTCCCCAGTCTTCCTCCAGACTCTGGCACCTTGATTTCCGAATGACATGCAACCACTGTGCAACAGTCCAGTGCTGCTTCTCTGTAGCCCAGGTCAGGCGCTTCTGCCGCTATTTTTGGTTCAAAAGTGGCTTGACCTGGGGAACGCGGCACCTGTAGCCCATTTCTGCACACGCCTCTGCACGGTGGCTCTGGATGTTTCTACTCCAGGCTCAGTCCACTGCTTCCGCAGATCCCCCAAGGTCTGGAATCAGTCCTTCTCCACAATCTGCCTCAGGGTCCGGTCACCTCTTCTCGTTGTGCAGCGTTTTTTGCCACACTTTTTCCTTCCCACAGACTTCCCACTGAGGTGCCTTGATACAGCACTCTGGGAACAGCCTATTTGTTCAGAAATTTCTTTCTGTGTCTTACCCTCTTGCTTGAGGGTGTCAATGATGGCCTTCTGGACAGCAGTCAGGTCGGCAGTCTTACCTATGATTGCGGTTTTGAATAATGAAACAGGGTGGAAGTTTTTAAAAGCCTCAGGAATCTTTTGCAGGTGTTTAGAGTTAATTAGTTGATTCAGATGATTAGGTTAATAGCTCTTTTAGAGAACCTTTTCATGATATGCTAATTTTTTGAGACAGGAATTTTGGGTTTTCATGAGCTGTATACCAAAATCATCAGTATTAAAACAATAAAACACCTGAAATATTTCAGTTGGTGTGCAATGAATCTAAAACATATGACAGTTTAATTTTTATCATTACATTATGGAAAATAATGAACTTTATCACAATATGCTTTTTTTTTGAGAAGGACCTGTATATTTATATTATATATATATATATATATATATATATATATATATATACACACACACAGTCAAGCCTGAAATTATTCATACCCCTGGCAAATTCTGACTTAAAATTACTTTTATTCAACCAGCAAGTTTTGTCTTGATTAGAAATGACACAGGTGTCTCCCTGAAGATATTAAGACGATGTACAAAAGGCATCATTGTGGAAAAAATTATTACTCAAAAAGTGGCATGTCCAAAATTATTCATACCCTTTGCAAACTGTCACAGTCTATGGGAAAATCCAAAGATCTATACCATTCCAAATAGTCCAAGCTGTTCTAAAGCAGCTGTTTTAATCAACTCAACAGGTGAAAAACAGAAGCTCTCTGCTTTTGGTTTGTGGACAGTCATGGCTAAGACAAAGGAGCTCACTGAGGACCTGCGGCTGCGCATTGTGGCGGCTCACAAGTCAGGAAAGGGCTATAAGACCATATCTAAATGTTTCGAAGTTCCAGTGGCTGCAGTGCAAAGTATTATTAAAAAATACAAGACGTTCCACACTATGAAAAATCTCAGAGGACGTGGTCGGAAGCCAAAAGTGACACCTGTGCTGGCCAGGAGGATAGTGAAAGAGGTAAATAAGAATCCAAGGATCACCACCAAGGCCACCCTGATGAATCTGGGCTCTGCTGGTGGCAACATCTCAAGGCAAACAGCTCAACGGACACTGTACACCGCTGGGTTCAACGGACTTTGCGTCACCACGTTACCACTTCTCCAGATAAGGCATACAAAAGCCCGCTTGGCCTTTGCAAATGCTCATCTGGACAAAGAAGAAGACTTCTGGTCTTCTGTTTTATGATAAGATGAAACAAAAATTGAATTGTTTGGCCACAATGATGTAACCTTCATTTGGCGTAAAAAAAAGAGAATCCTTCAACCTTAAGAACACCATCCCCACTGTCAAATATGGTTGTGGGAACTTGGCCTTGGGGACCAGTGGACATTTCAGCACAACAACAACCCAAAACACACAGCAAAAGTGGTGAAGAAATGGTTAGCAGAAAAAAACATTAACGTTTTGCAGTGGCCCAGCCAGAGTCCTGACTTAAATCCCATTGAGAATCTGTGGAGGGAGCTAAAGATCAGGAGGATGGCAAGGAGACCCTCCAACCTGAAAGAGTTAGACCTCATCGCTAAAGATGAATGTGCAAAAACACCAGTGGAGACATGCAAAAAGCTGGTCAGCAATTCTAGCAAGCGTTTGATTGCTGTAATAGCCAATAAAGTTTTTTCTATTGATTATTGAGACGGGTATGAATAATTTTGGACATGCCACTTTTTGTTCAAATGTAAATTAAAGATGAGTTATAATTTTTTCCAAAATGATGCCTCTTGTACATCGTCTTATCTTCTGTGTCATTTCTAATCCAGAAAAAAACTTGCTGGTTAAATAAAAGTAACTTTAAAGGGGCTATATGTAATTTTTGTACTAAAATTAATCCTTTTTTTATTGCCTGTGTGTGAAGGGGTTGTAATCTCACATTAAAATGATCCACCTGGCAGGTTTTGCTATTACCTCTGAAAGCAAGTATTCCTATTTCTTTGTGAAGGTTCCGGGTCGGATTTACCGCGAAATCCAGTGACGTGACTGAGACCTGCATGCGCACTCCCGAGCCTCTCGACTCGCCATCCCCACTGGTGGTGCCTACTGACTTTGCACTCAACAGCGACGACACTGCAACTTATGACATGGAGTCTGCTAACACTAAGAAACGACCTGTTCCCAGCACAGCACAGACTCCAACACAAACTCCACATTATGATTAAAAAAAGTTTTATCTGCTGTAAATGTATTGGTTGCAATCTGAAACATCACCGCTAGAGGCCACTGAAAACTACATATAGCCCTTTTAAGTCAGAATTTGCCAGGGGTATGAATAATTTCGGCCTTGACTGTGTGTATATATATATATATGTATATATATATATATATATATATATATATATATATATATATATACACAGTCAAGGCCGAAATTATTCATAGGCGTATTGAACGGTTCGGTACTAGGCTTTTGGTTCGGGACGTATTACAAACCGATCGGTGCGACCAAAATTTTGTTAGCTGGCACGCTGGCGCGACCTATAGAGGTTGACCAATATGAGTTTTTCTCTAGCCGATGCCGATATTTAGAAATCAGGGCAGCCGATGGTCGATATATGATGCCATTTTTTTTTTGTGGCCGATTTTCCTTTTTTTTTTTTTTCATCTCATAAAATCTAACAGTTAGCCTAATAAGAAGTGATAGAGAAAATTGCTTTACTTAAACATTAAACACGTTTTTAGATGAAGAATACACCTGTGAAATGTAAGTTATGCACCGAGGAAAGCACTACATCTCAAACACATTAAACAGCGCAAGTATCTATCTTTTAGTCAGCACATGTATCTGTTAGAGCGTCTGACGGGGCTATTTTGACACCCTTAATAGGCTTGTCTCATGCTTAGGACGAATTGGATAATTGACTTTCCCCGCACCAGCTCACTGCTTCCGCCACTATTTTTCAGATTCGCTCATATCAAACTACTATAGGCTGTATTGATTTAAACAACAAATTGTCTCTTTCCATATTGTTTATTAAAAACAAATCGATATATCGTACAAACTCGATATGACTCTGGTGTGAATGTCCGTTTATGCTCAGGAAGACATGAAAGACTATTTGCGCCCTGTGAGACGCGGCGATCTGGATGTGTTGCTACACACACAAACCACGAGTACAAAACTGAGAGATGCTGGTTCTTTCCAGTCTAGGTGCGCTTCATTATTTAAATAGGCAAGGCTTAAAAACACGAAAATTATCGTTTCTAGGGAAGTTACCAGGTAGTCCTCTTCAAAAGGTAGATCTGGCAATCTGCTTGCTGCGAGAGGCAGTGCCACGTGTTCCACAACAACGCTTACCTGCCCGTAGATGCGCCTGCCTATTAATCGGCCTAATTTGCAGGACAATCGGCCGATGCAGATTCATAAAAACTGCCAAAAATCAGCCCGATTAATCGGCCGGCCAATCAATCGGTTGACCACTAGCGACCACAACGTTGCCCAACATTAAATGGCAAACGTAATGAAAGCGGAACGAAACTGCGCTTTACTCATTTGTGCTTCACGGACCGTTTATCAGTTTGGACCAATGTCAGTGAAGCGCGAGCCAATCTTGATCAAGCGACACTGTTACTACACAGCACTTAGAGATCCAGTAAAGAAAGCATTTGAGTTTACCACAGAAGTAATAACATCGCTGCAAGATCTAGTGAGAAGCATTCAGATTTCTCCGTTATTAACCGTAGATCTCTATTAGATTAAACAGCGCTGTTGTCGAAAGCAGAAGAAACATTGTGCCATGAATGAACTAGTAATGGGCTTTAATTCCACAAATCAGCAACATTCACCATGGATTTAAAGTAGTAACACTAAGGCCATCTACACACTGGCTGCGTGGCGTGAAGTTTACATGAAGTATCCAAATGTAGACTGGTCTGTCGGTGCCTATGTCCCGAGATAGCCCTCCTTGTACGTCACCTAGCAGCAGCAGCGCCGCGTCAGACACGCAACAGAAACGCCAAACTCACGCCACGCAGTCAGTGTGTGCCCGGCCTAACTCTAACCATGGAAGTTTGGCAGGAACAGTAAAAAGCTTTCAAGTACGTCACACATCTATTCCAGCACTTCAAAACTCAAAGATAATTCATATTAATATGTTGACAAAAATATTATTTGTTCATCCTTCAAATATTGCCCCATTTTTAAAACTAAAAGTTTCAAGATACATAATAAATAACATAAAAAAAATTATTACCACTGTAACCAGTAGGTGGCGGCCATCTCCACTCCCAAATATATATATTTTTACAGTTTTGCTTTTGAATTATTATTTCAACATTATGAATAAAAATGCTGCCCTCAAATGTTAATCTGGAGCCTTGCAAACTTAAAATAAATCTGCACATTGTAATTTCTGTAAATTAAGTCTATTTATTACCAAGGCGGTCAGTAATAAAGTCAAAATAGGGAAAAATGTGAATAACTGCGCTGCAGGTTGATTTAAGGTGTGCCCCTAAACTTTCTGCTTGTGCGCCTAAAAACAAGTCTGGAGCCCTGTACATGACAATATGCTACACCAGTGGGAATACTTCAAACATGTCAACTCATTTACTATGACATCACCCCAGTGTGTCAATAACTAGAACTAGACGAAAACAAGGAGAAACACACACGCTACAAACTATACCCACAGCATCTTTCTGGAAAAAAATCTTCAAAATTGAGTAGAAGCACCCTGAGTTCCATAAAAAAAATTTTTTTAAAAAGTGTTCTTTTCTTTGTATTTTTTCTTTGTATTATAACTACTACAATATTCCATTTCATGTTTTTATAAGGAGCTGTTTTTGTTTTACATGCTGCTAAGACGACACCCCAGAAGATGGATAGTATAGCTCCATCACTGATCAAAGTAAAAAAAGATCACACTTTATGATGTTAGTTTAAATAAAAAATAAAGAAAGAAAATTTTTCTGGCATTTCTTTCTTTTTGCTGTATCGAAAACGTCCCAAACCGTGTCACCATTGTGTCATATCGAACTGAACCTCAAATTTTGTGAACCACTACACCAAAAAATTATAACTCGCCTGAGGAAACAGAGAAGTGTGGTAAGAGATGATGAGGGTGATCATCCCAAAACCTCTGAGGGGAATCTGTAAAACAGATAATTCATGCAGATGAGTTACTTTGTCAAGGATAAGCATATGTGCCATAGGGAATATCTATTGTCTCACCTAGCGATACAGGGTATGGCTGGCCTGAGTTGCAAGAACTCTTATCAGGACCTTTGATCATCTCCTCCAGACAGTCACCTGTACAACGTCAATTTGAATGACACAATTAGCTTAGCTAAATTCATTTTAAAACTGTTCAGCAGTGAAAATCCCTTTCCACAGAAGGATAAATGTGAGGCTTCACATCTGCATGAGTTTTAAAGGAACACGCTGACTTTTTGGGACTTTAGCTTATTCACTGTATCCCCCAGAGTTAGATAAGTCCAACTCTTGCTCGCAGCACCTGATGTTTAAATGTACTGCTATATACACAAAAGTGCAATAACATGTGGTTTGCAAAAACTTTAAACAAATAAGGTGCTTTTATACCAGCAGTATTCCTTTTACACAGTATCAATACAATATTTCTTGTAAATCTCAACTTAAACATTAATGTAATCAAATCAAATATTTAAACAAAGCTATTTGCCACTGCCAGGGCATTACCTTTTATCTAGCTTGTTAAAACAAGTCCAGTTTTCTTTTCTTTTTTTCTGAACAGGTATCAACAGGTATCTTGTATCAGGGAGCAGCAGAAACAGTCTATGTAGTCAGAGGTCATGATCACTACTACAGATATAAGTCGACCAACGTCACTTCTCTGATAGTAGCTTAGGTTTGATCATGCCATGGTTTCACACGTAAGATTACATTAAACAGAGTGAGGTGAAGTGGTCGAGCCCATGGTGCAGCGTCAAGCGGGTGCGTTCCTGTGAAACTGTTGCGGTCATGCTCGCCTCACGCCCGTGCCCGCCTGTTGCCGAAGTTCAATTGTCTATTTTTGTACACGATGCGCAGCACAAATCATTGGAAGAGAGACTGATCCTCGGCTCGCTGTTTGTGAGTTTCCAGAATCTAAATAGTTATCTATAGGTTTTATAGGTACTGTATAGAGGGCCTGTCATTCACTTGCGGAGCGCTGTCTCCTTTTCTGTTCACCTGAGAACCTGCCAAAGCCTCTCCACTGCTGGTTTGGGTGGGTTATATATCCCACCCCTCCTGTGATCATGGTTTGACTGTAGGCCTATGTGTATTCAGAGCCAGTGAGCAACGGACTTTAAAAAAAAAACAAAAAAAAAACTGCGTTAACGTGCGATAAAAAAAAATTCGGCATTAATTAATAAATGCGTTAACGCGATATTAAAGCGTTAACTTGCCCAGCACTTTTATGAACTTATCTAACTCTGGGGCATACGGTGAATAAGCTAAAGTCCCCAAAAGTCGGCGTGTTCTTTAAGGTGTTTTTAAAGCCCGATGCCACCACAAATGTTTTTAATCACCTGATCACAGCTGAATGATCTCACTCCAGAGTGAGAGAGCAGACTATCTTTGGGAAATCTTTTTGATGTGAAACTCTTTCCACATTGAGTGCACGTGAACGTTTTTTCTCCCGTGTGAATTCTCATGTGATCATTTAAAGTGATAGTGAAACTTCTGTCAGTAATTACTCACCCTCATGTTGTTCCAACCCTGCAAGACTTTCGTTCATCTTCGGAACACAAATTAAGATATTTTTGATTAAATCTGAGAGCTGGATCACTCCTCCATAGGCTTCTATGGGATTGGAACTTGCCAGCCCAGAAAAGTTATTAAAGACATCATTAAAATAGTCCAAGTGACTACAGTGGCTCAATCTTAAGTTGATCAAGCGACGAGAAGACTTTATTCAACTATTCATTTTCTTCTCTGTGGGCCTCGAATAAGTTCACTTAGTGTAACGGCGCAGCGCTTCTGTGTTGTACGTCACACGTAGGCTCAACAATTGGCCGACGCTGGTCATGATCACGGCCTATGTCCTATTCCCCTGCATGGGCCTGGCCCACCATCCCCGGGGTATAAATTCAATTCACATTTATTTGTATAGCATTTTTCACAAAACATATAGTTTCAAAGCAGCTGTACAGAAAATGCATGTGTCTAAATTACAATTTAGAGTGATCTGTTAGAGGTGACTGTGTGTATTGCATTTCAATTAATTTTCATTGTTTCATTGTTAAACAATGCATTAAGGCAGAAATATTAAGTTTATTGAAGTAAAGAATATGTTGTTAAATGATTAGGAAATAGAAAACTTTAGCATTGGTGCTTTTTTACTGATTTAAAATATGACTTTAAAAAAGTCAACAAACTAAAACAAGGTAATGTAATACTGTTAAAATAGGATTTTAGGATTTTCATAAAATTGGTATCGAAAAAGGTATCGTTCAGGAACCGGTATCTAAGTCAAGGTATCGGTATCGAAAAATTTGTTACCATACCCAGCCCTACATATTCAGATAAACCCTCGTCACAGGCCATTCTTGAGATTCGCCTTCGAGGGTCAGGCTCATCAATACAATGTTCTGCCGTTCGGTCTGTCACTACATTCACGAAGTGTATGGATGCAGCGCTCTCTCCCCTGAGACATCAGGGAGTGCGCGTGCTAAATTATCTCGACGACTGGCTGGTGCTGGCACAGTCGAGAAACGAGCTACTAGCTCACAGGGATTTGATTCTCGGCCATTTGAAATGCCTGGGTCTCACAATCAATGTTACCAAGAGCAAACTGACCCCAAGCCAGAGCGTGGTCTTTCTGGGCACAGTTTTAAACTCTGTGACAATGACAGTGCGGCTGTCCCGAGGTTTTCCCGCAGCCTACCGGATCCAGGCCGTATCCAGATCTGACTAGGAGCTTTGCCTGGACCCGATGACAACGCAGTGCTGAAGTGCCAACTAGCCTCTCCCTATGGAGGATCCCTTTCCCACTCTACAGATAAAACGTTGTGATTCCGGTTCGCGTACCCACCCCAAAGTGATAAAATAAAACAAAATTCTGTATCAAATTACAGTTACTGTAAATCCGGCCTCTAGTTCATAAACGCCAGAGGAGAACTGGCCCCCGACTGAGCCTGGGTTCTCCCAAGGTTTTTTTTTTCTCTCCATTAAGTCACCTGATGGAGTTTTAGGACACCAGTAGGTCACTTGATGGAGTTTTTCGGTTCCTTGCCACTGTTGCCTTTGGCTTGCTCAGTTGGGGATATTCAAATTAATTAACCAAGCATTAATACCATTGATCAGCCCTACCAAACGTGGAGGTTTTTTCCACTAAGAAACAAACATTGTTATGTTATTTGATTGATACTGTGAAGCTGCTTTGATGCAATTTATATTGTGAAAAGCGCTATATAAATACACTTGACTTGACTTGTATGAGAACCTTTAAAACAGCATAATAGGGGCACTATAAAAGAATGAAGGAAAACACCAACCTATTTGTTCCTCTGTCTCTTCATCCTTTATTCTGCAGGGTTCTTCTTCAAGCTCCATCTTTAGTAGGCTATGTCAGTACAGTGGTTTCTCCTGGAGTAATTCCTCCTAGCTTATTTTCTCCTGTGGGAAGATGGGAATATTCCTCAGCATTTAAACTCTCATGAATGGCTGTGAATGTGTAAATTGTGGTCGCTGTAGCTACACTTAACAGATTATTATCACATTACAATCATTTTTCAGCTTTAAGTGTTTTGCTCAAACAACAGTTTAGAAATAATTCAACTCCCCTAGCTGATTTGTATGTTGCTCTTACATTAGATATGATTTACATGCATTAAAAACTCAGTTTACCATGTTTCATTTGTTCATTACATAAAATGAAAACACAAATCATAATGTGTAATGTGATAAACCAGTCAGTTACGAGCTTACGTTTAGTGATTCACTAAATGAACCGACTGAAAAACAACAGAGTTATAGCAAAATGAACGGCTGTGTTCCACTTTACATGTTTATGTTCCCTTCCCTCGCTCACTTTTCTTCTTCTCTTAGACTCGGATGTGTCATTGCTTCGGTTGCACGAGCGCCCTCTATTGGCGGAAACCAATCCCTATTAAACTATCATAGAGTAAATATCTGTTATCTTGGCTGATATTATACAAACACTATTTACATGTGTTTGATTTGGGATAATATATGTAATAATAAAACATTAAAATATTATTTTATAAATAACATTTATTGGTGGTGACACATATTTACTTAGAGAATTTTTGGATAGGCCTATAAATATTTAAAATATCTATCAATGAGTATGCAAATGAAAACAAGCTTAAGGGTTGTTTAGAACCAGCAACGAACTGACCTGAGCAAGCTGAAATTGAATTGCTTTCCTATTATTGATGTGCCTAATGAGGAATACGAGAAAACATAAAATTCACTCATTGTTTACTTGATCTATTCAACCACTACTTCCATTATTATTAACTAGGAAGTCCCTTCTGTTGCGAGGCCCGTTTAAATTTAAAGGCTGAATCATAGCAAAGGCAGCTATAACACATGCGCATGAGTCAAATGTTGTATCACTAGAGGACACAGCCTTATGGTGTACCAATAGCCTACTCATTATTTCAACGTTAATGTACTTACTGCAAGTGATGAAGGGTTAGTGTCTATGGGATGCAGTTGCGGCTCAATGATTTTTGTTGGGAGTGCTGCAAGCTGGACACTTCAGTTGTTTCATGGCCAAATTTTAGGTTTGTCAGTTCTCAAGTTCACCAGATGAGGTTGCCACTTTACACTAAAGCTATTAAATTCACTTTGAAGGGGTCGACTTGTGTAATGGTCTCACCGATGATCTTAAGAGAAGTAATTCCATTCATTATTTAAAAAAACAGTTTAAAATCCTAATTTTTTATAAATATTTGGATTCTTAAGAAAAATTGTCCAAGATTAGTTTATGTATAATTATTGTGTATACATTTTAATAACATAAGTAATAAATAAATATGTTAATCAAGTGTAGAGGTTTAAATGTATGTATGTATATATATATATATATATATATATATATATATATATATATATATATATATATATATATATATACATATATATATATATATATATGAGTATACAAGCAGCATGTATATAGGAATGTGTATGTATATGTTTATACATGTATATTGTTTAAGTTCAAATTTTGATGGGTAGATGTTGTTTTGTAAATAGGGTAGGCGTAATAAGCCACGGCTTCAGGCTACACCCGTTCGGTTACCTTCTCTGTTCGTAATGAATTTATTGTTTTTTATACATTTTGTTTCATGTTTAGTAAGTAACCAAATAAACCTTTATTTCATTCATTTCATCATCAGTGTACTCATTGGGTGATGTCATACATGGTATTACATATCTTTATTCTGGCTGTGGCCAAACCCTGTAATGAAATCAACTTGAGCATCAGTTATTGTAAAGTATTAACAAAGACAAGATCTAATTTAAAAAGAAAAAAAGGCTAAACCAGTTCAGGCACTTTCTCCATTTGTGTCATGTTACTGAAGCTGTTTTGAAATATTTACTCAGTAATTTCCTGGTGGATTCTGCAGTTCTTTGCTTGTGATCAGAAAGTCTGATGTTTTATTTGCCGTCTTCTCAGAGGATTTAAATGAAACAAAAAATATCTGAAGTTGGAATACAAATAGGAATAAATATTTCCAGATCTGGATCTAGTTGAGTGTTTTATGCTGTCAAATGTTTTGCATTTTTGCACTCATTAAATTACAAACTATAATTGCAGAATTTGAGTTGAAAGCAGAAAATGAATATTCATTTGAGAATGACTTTGAGAATGACACTTTTTTTACTTTGATTTGAAAATGTTTCAAAAATCATTGTTTGTTTTTCATTGGAAGCAAGAAAATCTAACCCTTTTTAGGAGTTGACAATCAATAATCACTCGTTTGTGAACATATGATTCATTATATCTGACCTATGCATTGTGAAGAATGTTCAATACATGTTCAGTATTTCAAAATATTAAGGCATTTCAGATTTTCCAAAGACTTTTGGCCTGCACTGTATCTGATTACTCTGTAATACAAAAAAATATGTAAAATAGAAAAAAAATTAAGAGCAACACAGATTGATAAAAGGTGAATAAATGTCATTTTAAGATAATTTAATTGCTCCTGCATTGTGACATTCATTTAATGTCATACATTCATATTCAGGGTGGAATATGATCATGACTGGTAGCCTGAACGTCTGTTTGTTTGCTTTCAGTCTCTCTTGATCCAGACAGACCTGTAGAGCGTCGCTCTGGTGAAGAGAAATTCAGAGATGAGGTGAGAGATTCACAGCTAATAATCATTGAATAAATACACACGTGTTTTGATTTCTAACATTATGTTTTTCTCTTCGGAAAGTGGCAGTTTTTCTCATCTAACTGGCAGAATGTTCTTCGCATCATTTTCAGTCGATGATTCAGAATGAGACTGGAATACAAATCACTAATATTTTCCTCTGAAAATGCTCCGTTTTTAAGTGTTCATGACTATAACTAAAACTGTACTGTGTGCAAACTGATTTTTTTATTAATTTAATACTGTGTACACAGGCAGACAATGTTAAAGTAGTAACACTGAGATCACATTTTTCTCTTGTTTGAACTGGTAGTTCATGGCAGCAGTTGTACAAACTGTCTAGAGTTACAAATGATTTGCTCTTATCATCCGATCGCGGTTGTATCTTGCTATTGGTGTTACTCGATCTTAGTGCTGCATTTGATACCATTGACCACAACATTCTTTTAAATAGAATAGAAAATTATGTTGGCATTAGTGGAATTGCACTAGCATGGTTTAAATCATACTTAACCATTATCAGTTTGTAGCAGTAAATGAAGAGATGTCTTATCGATCACAAGTTCAGTATGGCGTACCACAAGGCTCAGTACTAGGACCATTGCTGTTCAGTCTGTACATGCTACCCTTAGGAGATATTATTAGGAAGCATAGCATTAGTTTTCACTGTTATGCCAATGATACTCAGCTGTATATTTCTTCAAAACCTAACGAAACTTACCAATTCACAAATTTAACGGAAAATTTTTCCTACTTTATTCTGAAAAAACAGATTCTAATTATTGGACAAAAAAAAACTTTCTCACGTACTAACCTAGAATATTGTCTAACACTTGATGGCTGCTCTGTTAAGTCTTCGTCGTCGTTTAGGAACCTGGGTGTGCTCTTTGATACCAATCTTTCATTTGAAAGTCATGTGTCTAGTATCTGTAAAATAGCATTTTTCCATCTTAAAAATATATCTAAATTATGTCATATGCTCTCATTGACAAATGCGGAAAAATTTGTTCATGCGTTCATGAAATCAAGTCTAGATTATTGTAATGCTCTACTGGGTGGTTGCCCTGCACGCTTAATAAACAAACTACAGCTGGTCCAAAACGCAGCAGCTCGAGTTCTTACCAGAACCAGGAAGTATGACCATATTAGCCCGGTTCTGTCAACACTGCATTGGCTGCCTATTAAACATCGTATACATTTTAAAATATTGCTGATTACTTACAAAGCACTAAATGGTTTAGCTCCACAGTACTTGAGCGAGCTCTTAACGCATTATAGTCCTTCACGTCTACTGCAATCTCAAAATTCCGGCCAGTTGATAATACCTAGAATATCAAAATCGACTGCTGGCGGTAGATTCCTATTTAGCACCAAAACTTTGGAACAGTCTTCCTACAATTGTCTGGGAAGCAGACACACTCTGTCAGTTCAAAGCTAAATTAAAAACGCATCTCTTTGGCCTAGCTTAGACATAACACACTATAGACTTCTATAATTCAATGTTAGGCTGCATAGATTAGGTCAGCCGGAACCGGGAACACTTCCCATAAATCCTGATGTACTCGTTACATCATAAGAAGAATAGCGTCCACATTAATATTAGTCTCGGTGTTTATTCCGAGGTTTACCGCAGTCCGCCGGATCCAGGCCGTATCCAGATTAGGGGTGTCGCAATATACCGGTATTGACGATAATCGTGATATTCAAAGCATGAAATATCGGCATCGTGTTAATTTAGAGTGTGACAATATACCGGTATTGGCGATAACCACAGTGTTTTAAATGAATAGGACTCTTATGATAACATGCCATGTAAATACTCCAGTGCCAGTACCTGGTTGACCTGTCAGGTGGCTGTATTGCACCCGCTGACTTTCAGTATTGGAGTTCTTTGGCTTCAAAGAAAACAGCACCTTAAAGTGGGTCGCACACCGGACAAGAAGCGCAGTGCCACGTCTTTAAAATTCGAACACATTATTTTCTATGAGTTTACACACACCGACGGCATCATTCGCCGTCTGTCCGCGGCGCCCAGCAATGGCTCGGATTTTCAGGTGAGATTCTCAATTCATTCAGTTAACGGATGCCCTCTGACTGAGGTAAAGTGTTCTTCAGACTGCATACTTAGCAACAATTGTATTTAATTGTACAGTAAAATCATAACATAGCACGGACATTATCTTAATTTCATAATGTCCTTAAACATAACAATATAGCTGGCTATAAACTGAGAGCGCGTCCGGTGTGCTACACGCGACGCGGAGCTACGCTTCTCGTCCGGTGTGACCCCCTTAAACCCAATCTCCAGAATGTGTAGCCTCCTACCTTTTTACCCATCTCCGTGTCCATCACCCTGCGGATTACGCCATTTTACAGAGAGTAAATTGCGATTATTTTACTAGTCATGTAATGGGAAATGTGACATTAACCTGTTAACAGCGGGTTTCTGTGTTCATATATTTAAATAAAGGGTGATTAAGTACCCTGTTTTCTTTACTCATCTTATTTTTGTATTTGCACTTGATTTTTTTGTTCAATTCTGCATGACTTCCACCGGCGCAACAGGTTTAAGAGCTTTTCAGTTCTTCAGGAAACATTCAGACAGTGTTTCGCTCCAGTTTGAAACTGGAAGAAGTCGTGCTGGGACGAGTCTGGTTCACCAACGTGGCCACGGTGAGGACGCGACCCTCCGGGATCACGGGTAGCATACCAGGTGATGACGGTCTGATGGAAATCCGTGATTCCTTCTGTGCCAAACAGGTAATCTCCTGGAACGGATGACAAACCAGTTTCTCCCGTTCAGCCAGAGGCGGCGGCTCATTTAGGCCCACGATGAGGTAGCGTTTTAGTAGGCCGTCAGGCAAGAAAACCCTCCTCTTGTCCACGACCCGGGCGTACTCTCTCAGGGACCACTCACCCTGGGGAGGGAATGGAAGTTTGCCCCTCCTATTATCGCCAATCGTCTCCTGCCACCATTCTACCAGAGGATCAGATTGCTGATCAAGATATGGTGGCATACTGTTTGTTGGGTTCTGGTAAGGTCAGTTCATTCTGTCACGATCAATACAGATGAACCCAAGTGCAAACAGGGTGTATAACAAATAGTTTATTTACAAAAACAGGGAAAACAAAACCCACGAGGGGGCAAACGTAGACAGGACACGAAGAGAATAAACTAAGGATGGCTGGCGCGAAACAGACGTTCCGAAGCTTTGCGAGATCCCGAAGCAAAGATGATTCGAAACACTGATCCGAAGCGTGATTCAAAACACCCACGTCACGTGACAACGGCTAAATGAAGCGTCTAAGTGTTTCATCAGGTGGAGTGCTCCGCCGAATCAGGGTTTCATTGATTGGTCGGTTCGGGAACAAATCACACAGTATAAAAGTTTTGTCAACGCATTTTCATATCGTGGGTTTTTGTGAGAGGAGTTTGGTTTTGAGATAGCGGATTTTTGGTGATATAGTGACATTTATAGTGCGATTTGTTTAGTTATATTTAGGATTTAATTTACATTTACACATTGACTTAGAGACACACAGAGTACATATAGTGACACATTACTAGATGCATTGATAGAAATATATATATATATATATATATATACATATATTACAGATACATATAGATTATTAGATAGATAGGCTACATATTAGATAGATAGATAGATGATAGATAGATAGATGGATGGATGGATGGATGGATGGATGGATGGATGGATGGATGGATGGATGGATGGATGGATGGATGGATGGATGGATGGATGGATGGATGGATGGATGGATGGATGGATGGATGGATGGATGGATGGATGGATGGATGGATGGATGGATGGATGGATGGATGGATGGATAGATAGATAGATAGATAGATAGATAGATAGATAGATAGATAGATAGATAGATAGATAGATAGAAATGGAGGCTCCACAGAAGAGATGCCGTACATCTGTGATGTGGGAGCATTTCCATTTGGAAACCCCAAATAAAGTGAGATGTGTGTATTGTGATCGGCAGCTAGCCTACTGCAACAATACATCATCCATGATGCGCCATTTGAGGAGCATTCATCCTGCCATTCTGCAGGGTGCAGAGGATGGTAGTGTTCCCCCTGTACCAAGGCCTGCTACTGACACTGCTGGACCCAAGGTTTAAAAATGTGGCTTTTGGAAATCCTGCCAAAGCCCTGGATGCTGAAAAGCACATCACACTGGAGTGTGCTTCACTGATGCGTTCAAACACAACTCCTGGTGAGTTTCAGTCTATGTTATCTTATGTAATGTGATTCATGAAATTTATACTTCATATGTGTTGTCAGTTTATGATTTGTTACTAATTGCCGTTTTCTTTTAATTCAGAACCACAAATGTCAACATCAGGCCCATCATCATCAACACCAGTTGAAACACAAGACAGTTTATGGGAACATTTTGACAATCGTATCCGTGAGACCCAGATGATACACAATCCTACAGCTGATGCCACAGTGGAAGTGAAAAAATACCTCAGCGATGCGTTTTTGCCCAGAACTCATGATCCTCTAACTTACTGGAAAGAGAGAGCAGTAGGCTAATCTTTCCTCATTTGTATGTCCTAGCTAAAAAATAGCTTTGTATGCCAGCAAGTAGGCTGAGTCCTTCAACAGCAGAGAAATTAATATTTTTGAATAAAAATCTATAAGAAAGGGACACATTGTGGCTTGATTTATTTTTATTAATATTCATTTTTCATGACCAAAATCACATTATGCAATGTGAAGAGACTACAGGTTACAAGCTTCATATATTACAAAAATACAATAATAAAAAAAAAAACCAACACATTTTTTTATTAGCTCTTTGTAAAGGTTGTTTCAGATCAACACCTGCAAGTGACGACTAGGTGTCACCGTGGAGACGGGTTTCGGATTGATTCGAAGCCTCGAAACAAAATGGCACATTTGCTTCGACTGTTTCATTGCTTCACGAAGCCTCGATCTGCCCATCACTAGAATAAACTAGACAGGACACGAAGAGAATAAACTAGACTGTAACTAACAATAACTAGACAATACTCTGGAACAGGATTTCACAAGGTCTCAAAAACTCACAATGATCACACAGAGGTAAGGGTCACAATGAACCGACACGAGACCGCACACCAAGGAGATTAAATAGGAGAACCAATAAAGGGAACAGGTGATAGTAACTACTAGACAATCATGACAAACGAGGAAAACAAGGGGGCGGGGGTAAAGTAACGAG
Source organism: Meda fulgida (assembly GCA_030578275.1). Classification (NCBI taxonomy): domain Eukaryota; kingdom Metazoa; phylum Chordata; class Actinopteri; order Cypriniformes; family Leuciscidae; genus Meda; species Meda fulgida. The sequence continues at coordinate 24,068,587 of CM060636.1, forward strand.
ACACACAAGCACATGGCCCAAACCAAAGACCATGTGTTGTACACAAACATGGGTCTGCCATGATCCTGTCTCAGAACTAGAGAACTCAAGGACAGAATCATGACAGAAACCAGATATACTTCACATGCTTGTCTTACTTCACAAACATTTTCAATAAAATATTGAGGACGCCAGAAGTAAATATACATGTGCATTGTGTTTATCAGTATGCTTATGTTTGTTGGGTAAAAAAGAAAAAGTAAACAAAGTAAAAATTAATTTGACTAATTTGAAGGTTTCTATAGATATCACGATATATCGATATTGTGGATTATTTTGGCCACAATAACAGTGGTGTGAAAAATCTAACATTGTGACAGCCCTAATCCAGATCTGATGAAGGACCTGCGTCTGGACGCGACGACAACGCATCCCTGGCCCCCGACTGAGCCTGGGTTCTCCCAAGGTTTTTTTTCTCCATTGTGTCACTGATGGAGTTTTGGTTCCTTGCCACTGTCGCCTTGGCTTTTGGCTTGCTTAGTTGGGGACATTTAAATATTCAACAATATTATTGATTTTCCTTACTTAAGGTGGATGATGATGCAATTTTCTTCTAGAAACAAACTTTGATGTATACTTTTCTTGTTATCACTGTGAAGCTGCTTTGATACAATCAGGGTAACACTTTATTTTGATGGTCCCTTTTGAACATTCTGGTGACTATAAGTAACTTTTCAACTACATGTCAACTAACTCTCATTAGAGTATTAGTGTACTGTCTCCTTAATATCTGATAACTCTTTATTGTGATGGTCCTCCAGCAGACAGTCTACTGACTATAAGTAACTATGCAACTACTTGTCAACTTATTCTAACCCTAACCCTACCAGTCTACTAATACTCTACTAACACTTTAATGAGAGTTAGTAGACATGTAGGTGCAACGTTACTTATAGTCAACAGAATGTGTTAAAGGGACCATCCAAATGAAGTGAAACCACAATCTGTATTGTAAAAAGCGCTATATAAATAAAGGTGACTTGACTTGACTAGAGTTTTACCAGTCCTGTGACTATTATTTTTATTTAACCGTGTCATTACTTCCGTTTAGAAGGTATTATTATCTTAAGAACCTCAAAACTGGAGTTGAGTGTCTTGTTCAAGTGCAGAATGATCTGTTTTTGAGCTGCATGAAGCACATGATCAACAGGGATTAAATGACTGTATTAATTCGATTCTGTTGAACACTTTGTGAAGTGTATCATTACACTGCGTCTGTTTATACCTGAAAGTGTTCTCATTATTCTCAAATGTCTATTGTTTTTTGCAGTGCCCAATAAATATTTAATTTATCCAACAGACATGGCTGCATAATCTCACTTGTCCCAAATAAACGGTCTATAGAATATAAAGCAATCATGTAAGTACATGTAAGTACAAGTATAAGTACATGTAACCAGGGCAAAATAGCCTGTAGTCATGCTCCCTAGAGGGCACCCTGGTGCGCATGAGTAGTGCAGTATCTGAAGGAACAAGAAGCTGCGTTTTTTTTTTTTTTTGATAGACCTTCAGCGAACGCGTGAGCTGAGGTGTGTAGCTTTACCTGATGTTATGTGTTTACAAGAAACATGGCTAAGAACACATCTGGAATTTGTTATTCCAGGATATAATTCTATTAGATGTGATCGAATTGATAAACAAGGTGGAGGATGTGTAACATTTATTAAGGATACTATAGCATATAGACAAATAAATGTTCCAAATGAATTTGAATGCATAATAATAGAAATTTGTCAACTATTGTCAAAAATTTGTCAAAATAGTCAACTATTTCAATCCTTGTAAAAAGCTGTCAATGCACAATTTTCATATGATTTTAGAAAATGTTACCAGAATAGAAATTTGGTGTGGTGATTTTAATGCACACAATACACTATGGGGAAGTGATCATACTGATATTAATGGAGAAATAGTTGAAGAACTAATAGAGGAGAGATCACTGGTGTGTCTTAATAATGGAAGTGGAACTAGGGTGAATGTTATAAGAAATACAGTTTCATGTTTAGATCTCACGTTAGTCTCTGGAAATATTAGTAATATTTGTGAATGGAATGTTAAGAATGATACTAATATAGGTAGTGATCACTTTCCAATATTATGCTCTTTGAATTTTGATGTGTTTATTCAGGAGGAATATGTAATAGAAAGATGGTGTTTTGATAAAGCGGGTTGGAGAGTTTTTAAAGATTATTGTATTGAAAGTTCTGAAAGATTATCAATGGAGGGTGATGTTGATAAATGTACAGCAACAATAACAGCTATAATTATCAGTGCTGCATCAGCATGCATTCCTAAGAGTAGCATAATAAGGGGGGAAAAAAGAAAATGGTTCCATGGTGGAATAATGAATGTAAAAATGCTATTAAAGAAAGAAATCATGCGTTCAGAATTTTAAGAAATCATTTGAGTCAAGATAACCTGATTGAATATCAAAGGAAGAAAGGAAGGGCAAGGAAAGTAATTAAGTCATCCAAAAAGAGTGCTTCGAGACAGTTTTGCTCCTCCATTGGCAGTGAAGGACAATTGGGTGATATTTGGTCAATGATTAAAAAAATGAGTGGGAAAAGGAAGTTGGTTAATATCCCAGTGTGGCGAACAGGACGGCCGAGGGACGTGAGAGAACGGCGCGAGGCCGGTGGTGCGATTGCTAATGAGCAACACCTGTGAAGCACACCAGTCTCGCATCTCTCACGGAGGAGCGGAAGCATAAAGGAGGAGCGACGACGTTGATGATCGAGAGAGGAACAGGCCTGTGTTTTAGTTGTGTTTTGTTTTTGTATTTTATTTTAGTTATATTTATTTTCGGTAGCCAGCAGTCGTCCGCGAGGGGCTGCTGGCGGTATTTTCGTTTGTTTGTTTTATTTTAAATAAATTATATTTTGATTGTTCGCCGGTTCCCGCCTCCTTCTTCCCTGAACATTGCTACACTGGTGCCGAAACCCGGGAAGAGGGAGGAACGCGCTGTCAGAGAGACCTCGCCGGTGTGGGGAATCCGCGGTGCCATCGAGCATGGTGCGCGAGTCGCCGCCGCTCGCCGTGGGCCGGAGCCTGCTGCCATCCGCCGAGCGAGCGGAGGAGCAGGGAGCGGGGCGCTGGAGTGAGTTGCCGGTGGGACGGTCGAGCTCGCTGCCGGCCGCCTGGGTATTGGAGGGGCGGCTGCCATCCGGGAGGGAGAGGAGGAGTCGCCGCCGCTCGCCGTGGGCCGGAGCCTGCTGCCGTCCACCAGTGAAGGGGAGGAGCAGGGAGCGGGGGACTCCTACCGTCTGCCCAAGGCACCCGAGGAGCCGTCGCCGTCCACCGGGCGGCGGAGGAGCGTCGAGCCGTCCACCGAGGGCTACCCAGCGTCACCGCCAGGCACCGCGGAGGAGATCGCCTAGCTGGTGGGGGACCAGATGGCAGCGCGTTGTGGGAACCGGACCAATTTTTTTTTTTTTTCCCCTCTCTCCCCTCTCTCGATCTGTCGCTCCTCATGCTTCCGTCTCCGTTTCCCTCGGTTTGTCTGTCCATACTCCCCAGGGATCGCCGCCGCCGGGGGGGGGGAGTAGGCACAGGCTCGTGGGTACCCCCCGGCCTGTGAGGGGCGATGGGGGTATGTGGCGAACAGGACGGCCGAGGGACGTGAGAGAACGGCGCGAGGCCGGTGGTGCGATTGCTAATGAGCAACACCTGTGAAGCACACCGGTCTCGCATCTCTCACGGAGGAGCGGAAGCATAAAGGAGGAGCGACGACGTTGATGATCGAGAGAGGAACAGGCCTGTGTTTTAGTTGTGTTTTGTTTTTGTATTTTATTTTAGTTATATTTATTTTCGGTAGCCAGCAGTCGTCCGCGAGGGGCTGCTGGCGGTATTTTCGTTTGTTTGTTTTATTTTAAATAAATTATATTTTGATTGTTCGCCGGTTCCCGCCTCCTTCTTCCCTGAACATTGCTACACCCAGCATTGAGAGATGGAGAATATATGGCAATTATAAATAAGGAGAAAGCTGATTTACTAGGCAAGAAGTTTGCAAGTGTGCATAGTGGAAGTCATTTGGATGAAATGCACGAACAAAGAAAAAAAGAAATTTTAAGAGATAATTCTGATGTGACGAAGAAAAAGGATTGTGATGGTTCGGCTCTTGATATGGAATTTACTCTGCAGGAGATGAAACTGGCTTTAGAGGGAAGTGGTTACACGTCCCCAGGGGAGGATCAATTATGTTATGTAATGTTTAGACAGCTACCTGATGAAGCATTGGAAATCATATTACACCTGTTTAATAAGATATGGAGAGAAGGCGTAATACCTGTTAGCTGGAAAAGTGCTCTGGTATTACCTTTTGGTAAACCTGGTAAAGACCTAGTGAATGCAGGAAACTACAGACCAATTGCACTAACGTCTCATTTATGTAAATGGATAGAAAAGATAATTGTTCGTAGACTGGCATATTATATAGAACAAAGAGAACTGTTAAGCCCATGTCAAAGTGGATTTCGTAAAGGAAGATCTACGATAGATGCAATAGTGAAAGTTAGCAATGAAGCAGAAAAAGCAATTGGTGTGAAAGAGGTTATGAATATAGTATGTTTTGATATAGAGAAAGCGTATGATTCTATGTAGAGAGAATGTTTAATGATTAAAATGCAGAGAATGGGGATTGGTGGAAGACTTTACAACTGGGTTTTAGATTTTGTAACTAATCGGACATTTCGTGTTAAAGTTGGAGATGTTATGTCTGAAGATTTTAATATTATAAATGGTATCCCTCAAGGCAGTGTTATTAGCCCGATTCTGTTTAATATTATGATAAATTATATTTTTATGAACGTTGGTAAAGACATTGGATCGTCACTATATGCAGATGATGGGGCTATATGGAAAAGGGGGAAAAATATTAAATGTGACAAATAGTATACAGAATGCTATATTGAATATTGAAAGATGGTCGTATGAATGGGGATTTAAAATGTCAATTGAAAAGTCATGCTTCATGCTTTTTACTAGAAAGAAAAGGACAGATTCGGTACAACTGAAATTATATGGTCAAAGTATGGAAAGGGTAACAAAGTTCAAATACTTAGGGCTATGGTTTGATGAGAAATGTATATGGAGGAATCATATTAATCAGATTGAAACTAAATGTAAAAAGGTAATAAATCTAATGAGATCAATTGCTGGATATGAATGGGGAGCAGACAAACTATCACTTATGGATATTTATAGGGCATTAATACGGTCGTGTATAGATTATGGGTGTATGGTATATGGAGCAGCAGCTAAAAGTATTTTGGAAAAACTTGATAAAATTCAGTTCAGAGCCTTAAGAATCAGTATTGGTGCAGTTAAAACAACATCTACTAATGCGCTGCTGGTAGAAGCTGACGAGTTACCTCTTTATTTAAGACGTTCAAAGTTATCATTAGCATATTGGCTAAAGCTAAAAGGATCTGGAGAGGAACAACCCGCTGTAAAGGTGTTAAGTGATTGCTGGGAGTATACACAACAAAGAAAATGTAAAGGATTTGGTTGGAATATTTCTACAGTAGCTGAGGAATATGGACTAAACAGGGTAGAGTATGGACCAAATACTGTATGGGGTAATGTTCCTCCATGGATATTCCCAGTGATAAAGGTTGACTTTCATCTTATAGAACTGAAGAGAACATGGGCTGAAAGGGAGGTGGAAAATATTGGATGTTTGGTTCATAAATATGTGGGAATTAATTACTATAATTACATGACAATTTTTACTGACGGATCTAAAGACCCAAGGAGTGAGCATGTAGGAGTAGGAGTATATATTCCAGAGTTTAATGTTGTAGTATGCAAAAGAATTAATGATGGAGTATCTGTATTTACAGCTGAAAGTAGTATTAACATATACCTTGTGTCACTTTTTAATTGATTTATGGCTCTGAGTTGTGCTGCGCTTCTGATTTATGACGGGCCGCGGACAGGCTCCGGTATGTCTAGGCTGAGCGACGCCGTGTGACATCCTCCTGCGGTGACATCCTGATCGGAGGTGTGAAAGACAAAACAGATCAAACAGATGTTAAATATGACTTTTGACGGGGTTTTACGACTGGTTTAATGAGCTCACACCTCGCAACTTGTCATTGTAGTTTTTATGGTATTTTCCGCCCTGGTATGCCTTATTCACAAATACGTCACTACCTACGTCTTGTTGCAGTTTTAAATAAGGTTAGGGGATACACTGTTGAACACCGAAGACATTCTACAACTTTCCTGATACAATGGCTGCTCCGAGAACTCCTAAAACCCCTAGAAAGGTTATGTGTATTTCGCCAACAAGAGGACCTGTTGAAATGAGAGAAGATCTAACTTTTGCGCCAAGGAAAAAGCAAAATGTTAGCTTGACAAAGTTTCTTCATGAGGACACTGCTCTTGTGAAACGGGATTTCTCAATGTGTGGTGGTCGTGTGGTGAGATATGCCTTTGACAAGGTGATGCGTACTGTGAAACTCTACACAGCAGATGTTGGAGACGATTTTACATCGCAGACCCCATGTGTGATTTTCCACAACAAAGACTGGTTTCTGTTTTTCAACTACGTTTGGAGAGATTTGAACGACTGCGGTGATGATCCGTTGTACGTTGCTGAGTGGGATGGCTCAATTCCTGACACAAGATTTCGTGTGGTCGGAGACCATAGTAAAAAGTTACCAGACGATTGTGTTTATATTTTTTGCTGCAACGACAAGACAAAGCTCTGCGAACGTGCGTGGCCTATTCGTGAATCTGAGCATCACTCGTGCTACGACATGAAATTTTTGTTTCAGTGAAAAGATGTTCGTATGCTTGACAACGTATTTACATGCATTGACAAGATGTTTAGATGGTGCGACATGTATGACCGTTACAGTTCTGTAAAGATTAAATTATTTCACCCTGAGCAGGGCGTTACCAGCTCTGAAGACCGCCTCTTAAACCCACCCACATATTACAGCCATTAAAAACGCCTGCAGGTCGGTACAACTGCTACATTCATTCACCATGTCTCAAGAATCTACAACAGTCTACTGCTACACCAACAACCCCGAGGCAGCCCCGGCGATGCCTGATGACAATGCTACGCCGCTGGAGCCCCACCCACAAACTTGCGACAACAGTTGGTTGGATAAATTCTGCATGGATCTTGGATATCACAACATGACCTTCCTTACAACACCATACGGCAACACTGGTGCAATAGCTGGAGCAGCGGCATTTGCTGGAATCGACGACACAGACAGTTGTATCCGCTCTGACGGATTCAAAATCATAAAAGCGACTGTTGTGGTCCTTCTGGAACATGTCATCAACAAAAAGCTGAAAGAAATCTGTTTGGGTTGTGAAGTGGATCACCCCAGTCAGATTAGACACTCCTGCTTGTTTGAACCGGGTCCCTATTTCTTTGACGCCTACTTTGAGGAACTGACACGTAATCTGGAGAAACCGGACCTTAAGCACATAGTTGCTCAAGCATTGAGCCGCTGTGGTTTGAGGGTTCACCCCCAGAGGATTCAAGGTTCAGTGGTGGCTATTTTACATGAACTGCGTGACGAAGTATTCATTGTGGAAAAGCTTCGTGAAGTCAGGGAGAAAGTTGTGGACGTCAGCAGCGAACAAATTGTCTATGACGCTGTGGACAGCTGGAAAGGTATTGTCCAAGTTGCCTGACAGCAACACAGCCATGGGGAATACGTGTTTTGCAACTGGTCTGGCAAAGTGTCTACTTAAACAACGTATTAGATGCGAGATGACCGGCTTGTTGTACAAGATTATTAATGAATGTGCCAATGTATCTGTTACTGTAAACAGATGTGCTGTTGATGCCAATCGTTTTACAAACCTCAAGAAACAAATGTCTGTTGTAAGAACTGTGTCAAATGAATGGACAGATATGATGCGTTTATGCTTTAATGCTGGTGAACCAATTTGTGTGACTATCAGAAAAATTTTAGACCTGATGACTGAATGCGGCAGCTGTATTAGAATAGCTGATATATTGTGCCTGTGTACATATGTGACTGATCTATGTGTAGACATGTTGACAAGAAACAATCAGACTGATGTTTGTGAAATTATTGAAACATTGGTTGATTACATTCTTGAAAAAAACATTGTGATGTGTATAAAATTTTTACACTACATTGATGCTGTATGATGATACCTTTTGTTTCCTTTTACTGTTTTAAGAAATAAAAACCCAAATTACTTAAACCATCTGTGTTATTCTTTTGTGTAGCGTGAAGTGGAAACATGTCAGAAGAAATGAAAAAGACTTATTACACGCCTTCTAACCCTGGTTCTTTAGGGGGGAAAAAACGTTTAAAAGAAGCTGTTTTAAAAGAAACGGGTGTTCATTTAACCGATAAAGAGGTTTCAGATTGGCTCGCAGGCGAGGATGCATATACACTACACAGAACTGCCCCACTAAAATACAAAAGGAATCGGGTTTTTGTCTACGGTATCGACATGCAGTTCCAGGTCGATCTTGTCAATTTGTCAGCATATGCCTCGGTAAATGACAACAACCGTTTTTTGCTGACATGCATCGATCTGTTCAGTAAATATGCCTGGACAAGGGCTTTAAAAAACAAGAGTGGTGTAGAGGTCTCTAAAGCTTTTGAATCCATACTGAAAGAGGGGCGTGTACCACAGAAATTACAGACAGATAAAGGAAAGGAGTTTTTTAACAAACATTTTCAAAACGTAACAAAAAAATACAATATAGCCCATTTCGCAACAGCCACAGAATTAAAGGCATGTGTTGTCGAGCGGTTTAATAGAACCTTAAAAGTGACGTTGTTAGTAATACGTTATCAAGATCTTTTAACACCTATGATGCTCAAGACGGTTCCGGACTAATGGTAATGGCTCGCAAAAGAGCATCTAGGCCACCAGGGGTGCGGAGGAGTGGCCAGAGGCCGAAGAAAACAAAACCACCTCCCAAGAAAACATCAGTTGTAAAACGCAAGCGCAAGGAGACAACTAAGCGTGCTGCATCAAAAAGATCAAGGAGCTCTGTTAAAACAATATTTTAAATCATGGCATTACTACACAACATGTCAGAAGAGTGTTTAAAGACTGAACTGGATCTGTTTACTGTACCACTAACTCAAACAGCAATTGAAAAAAACACTTATATAGAAGTTCCACCATTATCAGCGATTTCTGACACATCTCCGCTGGAATTTTTTATTGCGGGGAATGGAGAGGATTACATAGATCTAAACAACACATTCGTTTTTTTGCGCCTCAAAATCACTAATGCTGACGGGACGGATATTGCAGACGGAGATCCCGTAGGTCTTGTTTACTATCCTGGTGCTACGATTTTTTCACAAGTGGATGTATCGCTTGGAGATCGGCTTATATCACAGAGTTCTAGCACATATCCATACCGCTGTATGATAGAATGTCTCACCAATTATGGTAAAGATGCCCTTGAAACGCTTTCCTCAGCAGGGCTCTTTTACAAGGACACGGCGGGTCAGATGGATGTGGCTGACCCTGCTGGGGGAAATCACGGTCTGACAAAGAGAGCAGCCTTTACCAATGCTAGTAATGTGGTCGAACTACTCGCACCTGTTCATAGTGATATCTTCTTTCAGGAAAAACTATTACTTAATGGATTAGATCTTAAAATTAGAATGACTAGAGGTAAAGATGAATTCTGCCTGATGAGGAGCAACGCTACAGCCTATAAACTAAACATCCTGTCTGCATCGCTATTTGTGAAAAAAGTGTCTGTGTCACCAGCTGTGAGACTGGGTCATGCACAAGCCCTACTCTCAACCACAGCCAAATACCCCATCGACAGAGTGTGTCTGAAAAACTTCTCAATACCTGCAGGCTCACGTGTCTGCAATCAGGAAAACTTATTCTTAGGAACTCTACCGAAATCTCTGGTTCTAGCTATGGTTGATAATGATGCATTTGTGGGTGCCTATAATAAAAACCCATTTGCGTTTAAAAACTATGATTTAGAATTTTTGGCCATTTATCTGGATGGGCAACAGTACCCAGCGAAGCCCCTGCAACCTGAATATGAAAATGGTTCTGCAGTGCGGGAGTTTTACCAGTTAGCGCTGGCTTCTGGAAGGCATCTTAAAAACCAGCCTCTATGTATCGATAGAGAGGATTTTCTGCACGGCTATACACTCTACGCGTTCAATTTCGCACCAGACGAGGAGTGTAGCCAACACGTATCGCTTATCAAAAGTGGCAATATTAGCCTAGAAGCCCGTTTTAGACAGCCACTACCACGCACGGTTAACTTAATTGTTTATGCTTTGTTTGATAGTTTGATTGAGGTGTCAAATCGCCGACAGATCCTGGTTGATTACTACTAATACACTCAAATGAACACTGTACAGCTCACGGCTGTCATGGATAAGGTTTCATGCGATACTTATTTTCTTGGAGTTCCACCATGTGACTATCTACCAAAAACCCCTTTAAGAAAACTACCAGCAATGGTTTTGATCAATACACATCCTTCAGGACTCCCAGGGGAACACTGGTTGGCTATCTACATAAACGAGGATGGTGTAGGGTGTTTTTTCGACAGCTTCGGTAATAAGCCAGATTATCATGGTTTTCCGCCGATTATCAAAAACTTTTTAAAGCTCAACTCTAGTCAAGTACTACATTCGACTAAGCAAGTCCAAGATTTTTCATCAGACACCTGTGGACAGCATTGTGTGTTCTTTCTCTACCACATGGCAAAGGGATTTGATTATGATTATGTGCTGAAATTGTATACCAACGATTTTATTAAAAATGACAAAAAGGTGTCAGCATTTGTGAGAAAACTAAAACAAGCTCCATGTAGTGAAATGTTTTCAAATGTGTTCAGTGTGTACAAATGGATGAAATGTTCATGTCTCAAGCTTAATATTTTTAATAAAAAACAACTAAAGAACACAAATTTGTTTCTTTAATACCTCTTTTATTACACATACATCACAATCATCAGTTCTCAAAAAAAAAAAAAAAAAGAAGAGAGAAAATGAGAACACAACACATATAAACTGTGAGATTAAAAACTTAACCACTGACTCTGCTCGAGATTGGGTGAAATGGATACGAGGTCTTCTGGATATTTTGAATGTATCGGGGTGCCTGGAAGCGCTTTCTGTTTCTTACCCCTCTTAGATTATCCTGATATAGTCGTGGTCGATTTGGTTTTGAAAGAGTTAATTGCATGTCTGACATTGTGGTTTGGTACCACAGAGTATGGCAGATTTAAACTAGCAAAAGCCTCCAGAAACTCGCGCCATCCGCCAGGTCTCCGCTCGTCAGCAATCTTTTGTGGAGCCGTGACGCTTTTAACTAAGTCAAGCATGTGTGAACCAGGGATTGTTCTGCCTTTAAACACAAACTCTCCCGACTCAGTCCATGAAGTAACATCTTTAGTTTTAGACATTTTATCTAAAATGTAACGAACATTTTTCACACTCCTCTGCGGAATATTCTTTAAAATCTCGCCTGCAAAATCACCCAAATCGTCATGGGCACTCACATGGCCTGTTGTGGGTGGGTCTTCTTTTTCAACATTACTAGGCTGTGGTAGACTTAATGTTAATGTGGCGGATTCCCTATCCCCTTGTCTAGTGAGTGTTAAAAACCTCTGCAAAACACCAGTGTACATCTTAGCTTTTTCATGGTGATCCAGATCAGACCTGTGCAAAATATTTCTTATAGTCATGTCCAGGTCATTCTCCACAACCTGTTGTATAGACTCACGGGTGTTAGAGGATTTCAGCTTATCCAACTGGTGTTGCGGGACTAAAAACATCTTCTCAGCATACTCCATCACCAAACTTATTTAGATGTAACCAAACTGGTTATAAACGGGATTGCGACACTTAACAAAGGTAGTAGAAATCCTCCTTGTTGGTTGATTAACCGTCTTTTGCGTCTAACTCCAACCTTTTTATCTGCGACAATTTTGATCTCACTTCTTCTTCTCTTCAGTTTCTGATATTGCTGTGGTGTTAGCGGAATATTACCATGGACTACGTTAAGAGCTACTTCACACAATGTCACAATGAGCTCGTCTGCGGCCGCCTCTAAAATAACCCGTCTTTGTTTAGGTGTGGCTTTTAATAACAATTTTAAAAGAGGTAGGTTTCTTAAAAGTCTTGCAGACATTTTTTTCAAATCTCTCTGTCAATGTTTTCTTTTCTGAATGTACACAACTGTATGTTGTGACAGAATATCTGTTCTGAGACGGTACTGTTCTGGCGTTTTCGCTTTAAAGTCAATCAATAGATACCCGAAAGGGATGCTGGTCGCATTTTCATAACACTCCATAAAGTATTTTGTGTTCTTGGGGTACATCTGACGCGCTAACACATTAATTTGGGTATTGTCTCTAGGGTTTTTAAACAATACCAAATAATTAGTGTTCAAACTGATAGTCCTGCTGGATTTACCTTGAAAAAATAAGTTTTGTACAATATATACGGCACTCAAGCTTCTGTGGTGAACATAGTTGGTAAACAAACGTTCAACTTCTGAATTGCTGCTAGCATCTTTCATAACATCATCCAATATCACAAAATTTGTCTTGTTGGTGGGAAACAAGCGATCATCATTCAGAGTCTGCGGGATACCATCAATAAATTTAATATCATACAGTTTCAACAGTTCATCAAACATAGGTTGCCAGCAGTCATAAATGTACACAATGTTTTCAATTTTTTTAGAAATTACACTTTTAGCATTTTCCAACAACTTTTTTACAAAAAATGTTTTTCCTGAGCTAGAGGGACCACTTAACACACATGAAAATGGATGTTGTAATCTGAAATCAAAACCATCAGGGTCTAGCGCACCCCGGTGCCCAAAAACGTTGTCAGTAGCCATATGGTAGCGTAGTTAGGTCGGGTAGCAGTACACGCTTGTTGTATACAACTTTAAATTTTTTCACAACTGACTTGTTGTGCAATGTGAATTGCTTTTTGTTCCTCACTATACTGTCGGTGTATGCGAGAATGTGATTACTGTCACCCCGCCCCCTCACATATTGATCGACAAGACCAATTAATGTGTCTAACCTAATGGTCTCTGAGTTTACAGCGTTCAGTGTGATGCCTTTGGCCTTCATGCAGACCTTACCCATAGCAGTTCTGTACCCGTAACTTTTAGGCCCGCTTGAAGAAAATTCAACTATGTGGTCTCCATCCCCAACTTCGTCAGTAAGGTCGCCAAGATATGGCCCCAGTGGGGGGTCATATTCACCCTCTTTAGACGTGAACACAACACTATCTGTATCGCAATAAAGCAGTCTATCACCCAACCTATCCATAAGATCACAAAGCTCTAACCGTGCGTGGGCTGTTGTAAAAGCCCCGAGAAATACGTTAATGTCACGAGTCTGGGTGCCTTTCCCATCTGCGTAAGACCACTGAACGATCGCAACAGTGTCTGACACAAATGAGAAATGCTTGAGGTCATACTCAGTGCCAAAAATGTATCGGGCAAACTGTTCAGGGTCTGTTAGTATTTCGGTTGTCGGCAGCTGTTCGCGCATACTGAACCTCCCCCACAAAGAGTTAAGAAGTAGTTTCATGATGGATCTGCGTGCAGCATTAAACTCAATCTTGTCCAGATTCAGCTTAATCCCTTCTTTCTCAAAGTAATCTCTAACATAAGATTCTTTGTTGGCGTCGGTCACAACGTCTTTTGGAAAACCTGAACTTTCCTGTTTGAACTGTAAAAATGTTTTAACATAATCACAAAACAATGTTTCAGAGCTTTGGGGAAAATGCCAGACCTCATCGATTTTTGTCACTACATAACCCTTCTCAACGGCTTTTAACAATTCAATGCTAACCCAGGTCCCATGAATTGATCTTTCCTCATTAGTATGCACACAAGGGTATGTCTGGTTCTGATGTTCAGCACATGTCCTACAAAGCGGAAACATTAACTTGCCCCCGGTCCTATAAGGTAGTACGGGGTGGAGCAACTTCCGTGGCGGAAGGACTGTTGCCTTGACGAGTCCGTAATAATCTTCAAGGTTTTGAAAATCCTTGTGTATTATTTCAGGATGCCCGATTGGGTAGCATTTTCGAGCCTGGCAGTAGGGATATAGTGATGTAAAGTCAACATACCTAATCCGCTCACCCTCAGCAACTTTACAGTTTTAACGCGTTAGTGCGGCCGCCGAATAGAGCTTCACGTGGTTTCAATCTTTCAGTGTGTTTGTAAGTGGACATGAAATCCATCACTGCTGCGTCAGTCTGCTTGGCACGGACCCAATCACATTCCCAAATCACCTCGACCTGAAGACCGTACGCGCACTCCAAAATTTCAATCTTGTCATCACATTGTCTTCTCAGAAAACCATAAGGCACTTTTGATAACGGGTTTATATCATTGGAGTTATAACAGCGCTCGCACCCATGAAAAAAACACCCAAGAAATTCGAATGCTTTTTTCACAACACCGTCGTCATAGAAACCGTCCACATAGTATTTCCCAAATGACGCCTCACCGCTGTTAAGGGCATGTTGAACATCTATGGACCGCGATTTTCGGAGAAACTCAAGCCATTCAATTGAGATGTTTGAATAAGTCTTGTTCTGGTTGGTGTACGCATTGTTACGTGTCAGAGCTATTGTGTCTTTTGGGATGTAGTGTGTTTTATACGTGGCCATACAGGTTGCTGCCAAAGTGGTGTAATTAAATGGATCAAGGCCTGTACACAAAATGAATTCGTCGCGGTACTTCATGCAAGCTTCCCTCAGCAAAATGACATCGTTTTTACCATAAAGCGCAAGTTCTTTTTTAAAATTGAACACTTTGTCAGATATGGTATTGTACCAATCATTAAACGATGCCCTGTCTTGGTTCGACATTGTCGCATACCCGTAAAATTTCTTGTCAGGGTACAGACCTATGTAGTTGTCATTTTCAATGCGGTTAAAGTGGTGCGGAAAATAACCCTTCTCAGCATTAGTCAAATTAAACGCAACGGGTGTCTTGGCCAGAAGCATGGGGATGAATGAGTATGAATCAATAAAACGTTGCTTGAAAGCGGTGTCATACATTAAGATTAGCCTGCACCCTTGCATTGTGATTTTAGGAGCAATCCCCATCTTAGTAAAGTATTCCAAGAGTATGAAATTATCAAATCCGGATGCGTTGTGCGCAATCCATGTGTAATTAAGGTAACGTGGCTGTCTGAATTTTTTTACGAGACGATCCACACAATCGGCCCCTTCAGCCACGAATTCCTCGCCATTAAACGTGATAGCACATACGAAATTGGCTACGTGTTTACCATTTTCATAACGGGTCTCAAAATCGTAGAAAATGTAACGATCGTTCGGCATCTCCGGCTTAACTGGCTGGATAAAACACTGATGCACACCATCGGTAACCAAACTCTCACCACAGTGCAAACAACGATCTGCAGGGCATTTATGGGGTTTGGGTTTAGTACCGCTGACATGGTAACGTCTATTACATTTACCACAATATTTAGTCACATCGCACTGCGCGTATTGCATACCTCGAACTGGTTTTTTATGCATCTCAAAACAATAGTCAGACTTACAGTAGCGCAGGCAGTCACCGCAATGTTTTGGCTTTTTGGGTTGTTTATGACATTCCGGGTCATTACAGACGTCGCAGATGTACCGACATCTGTGATCTCTCCTACAGGTGAATCCTCGGTGGCAGAACTCACACACGTATGGGGTGCCAATAAATGCACATAGATTTTTAATCATAAAATAATGATTGTCATGCAGGTGGAAAAATACTGTTTTAGGATGCGGATCGTCTGTGTTTGTATACTTCTCCAAAACACCCGTATCAGACCGATAGAAGACAACTATTTTAACGTTCAGCATCTGTTCAAACCATCTGATGTCATTAAACGCTATCTTGTATTGATCACCATAGCCAGCTGACTTCTGTATTGAAGATGCTACAGACTCTAGCTCTACGTGTGGTTTCTGAGGATTTAGGAAATGTGCCAGACAGATTGCAAATCAAAGATTGTTTGAAATATTCGTGGGACAGAACAGATTAAGTCTGTTTTTGGTAATCACTTCATTGTGGGCAAGATCACGGATCTTTCGATAAACACCGCCGTGTTTACTTCTCGCTATCGACAGTCTTAAATTCAATCTCTCATCAAACTGGACGTCAGAGTTGCTCTGCATTATTTTTTCAAGATCGTTTATAAATAGATATAACCATTGCCACCCGTCAAAAGTGTACTAACATCTGATGTCAAACTCGGACCCCTCAACGTGATGCTGATTAAACAGCCGTCTCCGCCTAACAGTCTGGAAAACTCCACAATTTCAGAAAGTGTGTCATGTAAAAACACTGTGTAGGCTGCTAAATCTGTCGAAGATATCTCTTGCAAATTTATAAGCCTGTGGATTTCCAGACCATTGAACCGAGCTCGTGGCCGTACAGTGTACCCACTAACATCACCACCCACTGTTACAAGTGATTCTATATCTCTATCTGTGAGACCCATATTGGACGCATCAGGGTTGAGTGTGCGATGTGTCTGGGTACCTGGACCCTCTCCTGACTGGTGAAAAGACATAAGATGATCAAATGCAGAATTTGGCTCTGGAGGAGGTTCTAATACCTCTCCTGCTTGTTGGGTATTTACAACGTGTTCAAAATCATTATTTGGTTCAGGCTCCTCATCGGACATTGATCTCACGATGTTTAATAATTCTACCAACGTACCAGTTGTAGACACAGACCTATTCATATCCTCCACAGTCTGTATTAAATAGAGCAATGTTTCTGTGTTACTGCACTGTTCAGGGGGCACCACACTACCATCGTTTCGTCTAAACCTAGCTACCGGACCCGAATCAAAACCATCTGGCACCCGACAACGTTTAGGCATTTTTAAATCAGATCTTTTTATTTTATTTATTTAAATCACATGTGGCCTTACCTTAAAAACTATGGATAATAAACCCTGTGTCCATACAGTGAATAAGATAGAATGAAAAACTACCTAACAAACAACTATACAGCCAGAGTAATATTACACACAGCGTCTGACAAATGTTGAAAAAAAAAAAAAAAAAACAATAACATACTATTGAAAAAAAAAAAAAAAAAAATGTTGTCAACTCACCCAAGTTTCTTTTTAAGCATGAGCACAAGTTGCTTTAACAATTCTGTAGTCAGGCCTTGTTCTCTGGCTACTTTTTGAATAGTGCCACTATGCAACCGTTGCGCCGCTATGCCTTGTTTAATCCAAATTCCCTGTTGTTGTTGTGTTGACTCATAAGCATCTAAACGTCTCTCAATGGCATTAAGGCGTTTGTCAAAACGTACCTCGAAGGCATTCAATGCGGTCTTGACAGAGTCCTGTATCAATCCGGCTATGTGCTGATTGACTATATTGGGTTGTGATTCCCGTTTGTAAGCCTCCTGATTTGAAGGCAGCTGTTCAGGGTCGGATTCTTCCACGGACACCACACGATCGCTGGATGGTACAGACTGCAGTGTTTCTTTAGGGTTGTTTGTAAATACACAGTCGTCCCACGATTGTATCAGACCATCACTCCAGCTCTGAACATCATTTATATCGGGAACTACGACCACCTCTGTTAAGAAGTAGAAGAGTGGTGCAAACAAAAAGTTAGTACAAATGTGTATTAATATTATAATAATAACAGTAATATTAATAATAACTATATTTTCTAAGACTAAAAATAAAATAAAAATCAGACTGGTACTGTTGTAACATTAAAAACAATATGTAGTGTTTTATATATATATATATATATATATATACAAACAATCAAATAAGACCAGACTAACATTTATGGAACATACATTGTAATACTAGTACACCCCAATAGATGGCGCAGCAGGCTAAAAAATCAACATGTCTACACTTTTTACACACAGTTCTCCATTGTTGTCATCTAAAATTATCAATAAAACGCCTACTCTAAGAGATATTAGGGTTTGTGTTTTATGTTTTTTCAACAATTAATGCAGATGTATGATAACAACACTTTTAAATTGACACATTATACACCCCCAAACACATTCGACCTCACACTATGACATCCAAATAAAACCATTTATCTTTCTGATTTAGTGTGAACAGAAAACAATCCAACAGCTTTTGTTCGTTACTTACTTTTAACAGTTGATCGTCTTGGCTTTTTCGGTACAGATGTCTGTGGCACGTCTCTCGAAGACCCAGCAGCTGAAGCTTTTGCGTCCGCATGGACCAACACGGCCTCTTTACGTTTCAGTCTATTTTTCGGTTTTGCCTCTAAGCCCTTATCCGGATCATTCGCACATTCAGACGCACCAACACTGCTCACAACGTTTGATAAACCATCTGGAAATATATATATGTTAAAGTTTTAAAATAAATTCAACAAACCATAGCAATAATAATGTTTGATAAAGCCGAATTACAAAGCACTTACCAAGGGGCGTAACATCCACATTACCAGACTCGCGACCTCGCTGAGGTGCATGTACTAAGGCCTTGATCGTTACCCGCTTCACCCCTGGTAAAAACAAAAACCCATAGAAGATAAGGTATTTTTTTACACATCCACAACACTGTTTAAACACACGGGCGTAACAACATTTAACATTACCGTCCGCAAGTGCTTCCGAGCTCTCTCGTGAAGATCGAACTCTCACGTTGGGTTGCCTATGTGCAGCCATGCCTCCTGGCGAAAGCAAAACAAAACATTATCCAACACACACACACACGCACACAACGTATGCAACATTTAAACATAATTATACATACCGCTGGCTTGATTCAGGAAATCAATCTCCTCAACAAGATCGAAGAGACTCAAACTATCACCATCTGAAGCGGGCAGATAAAACCTTAAGTAACGCAATAGAACAGCGACACTCATATAAATAAATAATCTTCCTTAACAATGTTACTAAATAATAAAAAAAAAAAAACACTTACTGTTAAGACTGCCTTCCATCTTCTTGCACTCACGTTTTCCAACAACACAATCTGGCTTGGATAATACTGCAGAGGACTGTGACGCGTGACACGGCGCTTCAGTGACTGTGTTCGGATTCAACACCCATTTATACCCGCAGCTTTGGCGAAGTGTGAACGCAGGGCCTCCCCACCAGACAGAATACACACGGACATAACAACTATCGCGCAGGTAGACGGCCAATAAACCCGGAAGGCCATGGGCCAGACACCTTCCTTTCACACCTCCGATCAGGATGTCACCGCAGGAGGATGTCACACGGCGTCGCTCAGCCTAGACATACCGGAGCCTGTCCGCGGCCCGTCATAAATCAGAAGCGCAGCACAACTCAGAGCCATAAATCAATTAAAAAGTGACACAAGGTATATGTTAATACTACTGCTGAAATTATTGCTATAATCCTAGGATTGCAATGGATAGAAGAGGTGAGGCCGGAGAAAGTTGTAATTTGTTCAGACTCTGCTGCAGCTCTTAGTAGCTTGAACTCAAAAGAAACCTCTAGAGATGATTTATTGCTGGAAATATTTACAACATTGTTAAGAATACAAAGAGTTGGAACTGATGTACAGTTTTGTTGGGTTCCTGCTCATGCTGGTGTAGAGGGAAATGAGAAGGCAGATGAGATTGCAAAGAGAGCGTTGAATTTAAACAAGAATGAAATTATGAAAGTTCCATTTGGAAAAGGTGAGGCTAAATCATTAATTAATAAGGTAGTGAGGGATTTGTGGCAGATGAAGTGGGACTCAGATAACAAAGGAAGACACTATTATAATATACAAAAATCAATATCAGTGAAAACATATAAAGGAAAGTGTAGAAAAGAGGAAGTGGCTCTTGCAAGACTAAGACTTGGACACACCGGATTAAAGTCAACTTTGTTTTTAATGGCAAAATGCATTTCTGATAAATGTGACAGGTGTAATGTAACAGAAAATGTTGAGCATGTTATTTTGTGGTGTAATAAGTATAGGGATGAGAGGGTCATTTTACGTGGGAAAATGTACGGATTAGAACGTGGATGGAATTTGGAAGGGATTTTAGGAAGGAATGAGAAGATGAGGGAGTGTTGGGAGGCTCTCTTTCGTTTCTAAGAAATACAGGATTAGTTAACACTATATAGATTAGATATAGTTGAGTTAGTTTCTTTTGTATATTTGTGTGAGTATGTAGACATGTATGTGTATGTATATGGGTATATATGTGGAAGTGTGTGTGTGATTAATAATTATTATTATTAGCAGTATTAATATTGTATGTATTAGAGCAGAGATCACAAATTCAGGAGCTTGGGAAGAGACACGATCAGGTGATGTCGACACTTGCTAGTCTGAACACTGTTAACACTAGGTCGTATGTCTATATTCCCAGAGAAAGACAAATTGTTCCCTGTTGTGGTGACTCTAGTAAAGACGGTCAGACCATTGACGAGTTTATTGAGGAACTCGAACGAGTAATTCGGATAAGGGGATTGAGTGAGGGGGATCAAGTAGACTTTATTTTGTCACACTTAAGAGGATCAGCACTTGATGAGGTTAAATTGTGTGTGGGGAGGGAGGATGCAACGCCTCAGGACCTACTTGATTGTTTGAGGGCCGCTTTCCGAGAGAAGCGGATGACTCCTCAACTGTTACACGCCTTCTATGCACAAAAGCAGTTAGAAGGGGGAGATCTACGAGAGTATTCGCATGCCTTGTCAACGATGTTAAACGCGGCACTCCAACAGTCACCTGATGCAGTGCCCGATGGGCAGCTAGCGTTAAGGGATCAGTTCATAGAGGGGGTAAGGGACACTGTACTTCGACGGGAATTGCGCAAAATGGTGCGGGACAGGCCCCCTGTTACTCTAATTGAGGTCAGAGAAGAGGCTCTGTTGTATTGTGCTGAGGAGTGTCCCGGGGGGCGATCGTCGCTAGAAACCGTTACCTAATGGGCGTGGGGTTTGAGGAGGCTGCTAGATCCACAAATGTGCCTGCATCTTCTTCAAAGGAACTGAATGCTGTCTTGCAAGACGTTGTGAAAGTAGTGGCACAACAAGGAAAAGCAATCGGCGAGCTAACTGATGCCGTCCGTAGCCTTACGGCACAAAGAGCCAGCTTTGGCTCGGAAAGGCCCCAAAGAGCTAAATTTAAGCCTTGATATACCCCAGATGGTCAGCCAATCTGCTTGAGGTGTGATGGGGTGGGACATATAGCCCGCAGTTGCCCCACGCCACGTAAGCAGGAAGGACAGGTAGCGGCCCCTGCAGAAGCCCTAGCGCCGGGAAACGTGCTCCCTCCATTGCGCAGAGCCGAGCAATGAGAGGGGCGTCCCAGGGCTCAAACAGCAGCTTTCTGACTAAAGAGCGGTTTTTGGAATGTGCCGTGGGCAAATGTCCCGAAGTTGAAATCAGCATAGGGGGAATAGCTGTTAAGTGTCTTTTAGATAAGGGCAGCAACGTGAGCACGTTGACGGAAAGCTTTTTCAGAGGGTGCTTACGTGGGGAAGATAAGGATATGCACAGCACGATGAAGTGGTTGCGGATTACGGCCGCCAACAAACTGCCCCTCCCGTATTTGGGATATGTGGAGTTGGATTTCCAGGTGTTAGGGGTAACAATACCCGGCTGCGGATTCTTGATAATCCGAGACCAGAAGGATGGAGAAGCTGATCATTCACCTCCAGGAATTCTCGGCATGAATATTGCTCAGCGCTGCAAACAGCTGATCTTGGCCGAGTTTGATAATGGTCTAGCGGGAACACTAGACTCCGAGATGCTTTCAGTAAAGTACAGGAAGAGGCACTAACTGCGGCAAGTTCTACAGTTCGACTGGCAGGAAAATTCAAAACGTGCGTACATGCAGCCTCTGTTGCCACGGTTCAGGTCCGGGTACATAAAGAGGTATCCAAGACTAAGGGTGTGGTCAAACTTGAACCAGGGGCAATTCCGCTGCCAGGGGGTTTGATCCTCGTGCCCATGGTGGTGTCAGCTGGTAAACGAGTGTTTCCAGTACAAGTTTTAAATTGGGCGACAGAAGATGTTTGGCAACGCCGAAAGCAAGGCTTGGAGTACTGTCCCAAGGTTGCTCAGTGGAGAGTGGTCCTTGTAATGTGGCATTCCGACGGATTTCCCTAGATCACGAGGAAGTTACTGTCAGTGTAAGGTTGATGACAAAGACCCACAGTGACTTATCGTGTCCCTCAGACAGGGTACAGGTGAGGGGAACTCCCGGTCAACAAGCTGAGTTGAGAGCATTGTTGTGGCAGTACACAGATGTGTTCGCATCGTGTGATGAGGATCTTGGGTACACTGATCGGGTTAAACACGAGATTCCTGTGTCCGACGATACCCCCGTTGCCCAAGCATACAGATGGATACCTCCAAATCAGTTTGAGGAGGTGAGGGAGCATATTTCCGGACTTCTCAAGAAAGGAGTTATTAAGGAAAGTTCAAGTCCATATGCCTCCCCGGTGGTCTTAGTCAGGAAGGCAGATGGGAGTTTGCGGCTATGCGTGGAGTACCGAAAACTGAACTCGAAGACCCTGAAAGACGCATTTCCCCTGCCGCGGATAGAAGAGAGCTTGGATGCGCTGGGTAAAGCCCAGTGTTTTCAACCATAGACTAGGCAAGTGGTTATCTCCAAGTAGCTGTTCACGAGAAGGATCAGCATAAGACCGCCTTCATAACGCCATTTGGACTGTATGAATATTAACGGATGCCATTTGGTCTCTGCAATGCACCGGCGACATTTCAGAGACTAATGCAGGCCGTAATAGGTGATCTGGTGTTCCAGATGGTTCTTGTCTACTTGGATGACCTTCTCGTCTAATCAAGTACTTTCGAGACTCACCTGTCCAGACTGGAAACAGTGCTTCGTCGACTGAGGGAGTCCGGGTTGAAGATTAAAGTGGAGAAATGCCACTTTCTCCAAGCGGAGGTGAGGTTTCTGGGGCACAGAGTATCGGCCCAAGGGGTGGGCCCGGACCCCGACAAGATCAGTTCAGTAGAGCGGTGGCCAACACCTGGAAGGAATTGCGATCCTTTTTGGGGTTTTCCAGTTACTACCGCCGGTTTATAGCAGATTTCTCCAAGGTGGCGGGACCTATGCACGTAGTTGTGAATAAGTGCACCAAAAAGGGCAGTGGGGCCCAGTGCAATAAGTTGTTCCAGGACTCATGGACATCGGAGAGCCAACAGGCATTTGAGCGTCTGAAGAGGGAGCTGACCTGATATGCCGATTTCTCTCTTCCGTTCGTGCTGGAGACGGATGCCAGTAGCTTGGGTTTGGGCGCTGTCTTGTATCAGTACCAGGATGGGAGAAAGAAGGTCATAGCCTACGCTAGTCGGAGATTAAGAGGTGCCGAACGCAATGACTGGAACTACAGCAGCATGAAGTTAGAGCTCCTGGCGTTAAAGTGGGCTGTAGCCGAAAAGTTCAGAGGTTATCTGCTGGGATCTCGTTTCACTATCCTTACGGACAACAACCCACTCTGCCATCTGAACACGGCTAAGCTGGGAGCGGTGGAGCAGCGGTGGGTGGCACAGCTGGCTGTGTTCAATTTCGAGCTACGTTATCGGCCGGGGCGTTGTAATACAGCTGCTGATGCTCTCTCCCGGAGGCCAGAAATGGAAGACGGGGAGATAGTGACAGAAGATGCGGAGTATGATGGCTGTGTGTCCATTTGCAATGAGCTGCAGGTGGGAACTGCTGTAGAACCTGATCTTGCAACAGCTGAATTGGGTCCAGTGGAGCTGAGTGAAGAGGAAGCTAGTTTGGATCCTGCCCTTGGAAACACTCCAACGTTACCTGGGTATACTAAGGAGGAGCTCTGTCACTTTCAGGATGCTGACCCTTTTCTGAGTATCCTAAAACGGTTTTGGCAGTCGAGTAGGAAACCTTCTTCCCGTGAGAGACGGACTTTGCCTCGGCAAGTGCGATCATTGCTCAAACAATGGGATAAGTTTAAGGAAGATGGAGGATTATTGTATCGGGTATTCAATGATGTGTTTCTAGGTGAGTGTCAGCAGCTGTTACTTCCCGTTAGTCTGGTTGTGCCAGTGCTACGGAGTGTTCATGACCAGATGGAACACCAAGGATTTGAGAGGACGTTGGGCTTGCTCAAGCAAAGGTGCTATTGGGCGGGTATGCATTAAGCTGTAGACAAATGGGTGAAAAACTGTCAACGTTGTGTGCTGGCAAAGATGCCTCAGCCTAAGATCTGGGCATCTTGGACCCCTTTTCTGGCTTCCCGTCCATTAGAAGTGGTAGCTGTTGATTTTACTACCCTTGAGGCTGCCTCTGATGGTCGAGAAAATGTCCTTGTGGTGACGGATGTTTTCACCAAGTTCAGCCAGGCTTTCCCCACGCGGGATCAGAAAGCTGATACCATCGCAAAGGTGCTCTTGAAATAGTGGTTCCTCAGGTATGGAGTACCGCAGAGGCTGCACTCCGATCAAGGGAGGAATTTTGAGAGCGCGGTTATAGCAGAACTGTGCAGACTGTACGGGGTACGGAAGTCAAGAACTACTCCGTATCACCCACAAGGGAACCCCCAGTGCGAACGATTCAAGCGCACGCTGCTAGACCTGCTCCCCTCTTTACCGCCCGACAAGAAGAGAAGGTGGCCTGAACACCTGCCAGAATTGGTGTATGCCTTCAACGCGACGCCTCACTCCTCCACGGGATATTCCCCTTATTACATGTTGTTTGGGACACAACAGCACCTCCCAGTTGATGTCTTATTGGGAAGGGAGCCTGAGGAAGGCACGGAAACCAACTAGTTGTCCGTGCACAGGGAGAGACTCCAGGATACCCATGCTAGAGAGAGAGAGTACGCAGAGAAAAAAGCAGTGGAACGGACTACCAGACATGAGAGTGAGGTGTATTGCCCTGAAGTTACTGTTGGGGAGCAGGTGTACTTAAGGCACCGTCCTGCAGGGAGAAATAAAATTCAGGACGCGTGGGCGCCAGAGGTTTATGTCGTGAAAGACATTCAAGGAACTACGTATGCGGTGGAACCTGTTGGAGGAGGTGTACAAAGGAGAGTACATCAGTTGCATATTCAACCTTGTCCATTACCAACCCCAGTGCCAGCACCGAGTAGCAAGGTACGGCAGGTGAAGGAAGGTGTTAGCTCCCTGGATAAAGGACCGTTATCGCCTTTGGAACTTGCGTAGTTGTGGATGAGACATGGCGAATGGCAAGAGGGCAGTCATCGCCTCTAGTGAAGGAAGGTCATGAGCAATCCAATTCGCAAGCAGTGGGTTCGACAGAGCCTCGATGTGAGGGTGTTGAAGAACCACTAACTGTGTCAGAGGAAGGAATTGATAGTGGAGAAGTGGTACCAACATACTCAGTTCCTGATACTGTGGTGAAGCATCCAACCCCGGCTCAGAGACATAGTTTGGGCGTCCCAGAAGGATCAAGAGCACCTACACCAATGCCACATCGGTCTCAAAGGCAGAATGCGGGTAAACACAGTAAGCCGTAGCATTTACCCGAGTCCGTTTGTAAATCTGTGTCATTCAGTCCAGACGTTTTGTCTCAAGTTTTGGCGGGTATGGTAATGTACACGTCTGAAAAACTGAAAGGTGTTGTTGATGGTTAAAGGGGAAGTCCACGTGGACGTTGACTTATGGCAGGGGAGAGTGTAACCAGGGCAAAAATAGCCTGTAGTCATGCTTCCCGTCCCTAGAGGGCACCCTGGTGCGCATGAGTAGTGCAGTATCGGAAGGATCAAGAAGTTTTTTTTTTTGATAGACCTTCAGCGAACGCGTGAGCTGAGGCGCGTTAGAAACTAACACCAACTTACATCATTGGCTTATGTGAAAGCGAAAGGGGGAACCCCAAATTTGGTGTTCTGTTTGTTGAGTGGTTGGAGCAGTGATTCATCGCAAGGAATCTTTGTTTCTCCCGAGTGCCAGAGATTTCTGTGTGAAACGAGCATATACATTCCACAGTGACGGCGGTTGAGCGTGAGTGTTTAATAGAAATTTCGCATGTTATTTGAACTCATTATTACAGCTCATGTTATTATTGAGGAGAAATATAAAATATACTTCTGTTTCTGTGATAAAATTATGTCAGAGGGGAGTACGAAGAGACGTTAGTGCACGTGAGATGACCGTGGCGCGAGCTTTCTAGTGCGGTGTATCGCTTCACAGAGTGAGTGTCATTTTAGTTCATTATTTTATTGTAAATGCTTATACTCACTCAAAGAAAGTATTTGGCTAGCTCTGCACTGTTTGTAATGTCAAAGTTTATTGATAATCTGTAAGAGATGAGAATTAGTATAGTAATGTTAATTGTAGAGTGTTAAGTATGTTTATTCCTGTCTTACAAGTGTGTCAGTGGCTTACTGTATGAGGATGTGTCTTTAATTATGTTCTGTTCTTTATTCAGAAAACATAAAAAAGCCACTACCATTGTTTATTTGGGATATAAGTGTTCACATAAATCGTTTTTTGTGTATTCTGTTTTATTTTGGGGAATATACCATTATTTGCAAAAAGCTAAAAAGGAAAAATTAACACAATTGAGTATTGTGAAAGAGAACTTGATGAGGGGAAAATATGGAACTGTAAGTATTATTCTTTATTTTGGGTTGTTTCTTTATGCATTTGTGGAACATTGTAATTCACACTGTACTTGGCGAGTTCTGTTTGGAAGTTTCTATGGTTGGTATTTTTCTATTGTAACTCGCTGTATAACAACCCATTCTCACCCCCAGGGCGTCAAAAACTGAAGCATGGTCAAGTGCCTTCCGCGTCACAATGAAGACGTCGAAGGTACCCCTAGGCGTCACGTAGTTGACGATCAAGGAACTCCATTGATTTCAACGGCTTGCCTTGTGCGTCAGATTAACACGCAAAAGGCACATTTAGCCTGGTATAGTAGACCCTACGTCATCGAAACTTTCTAAAGCTCGGCAAAGAAATAAATAGGCCTATTAAATTGATATTTTTCTATAGCCAAGTTACTATAGCTACATACATTTATTTTTTGTTGTCTTAAAATTTTTTCTTTTTTTTCTGGCATCTTCTCGCGTTAAATCTTGTCGCCACTCGTGCTTTCCAATGCTACACCTCGTCTTTGCGTCTTTGCACGGTAGGTTCTGGTACAGAAATTACATAATTTAGATAAAAAATGTCAGATTCTGGAATCATTGTACTTTTTGGTGCAATATGTTCACACGTCTATCAAGGTTGTTATATGTCAGGGTATATATATATATATATAGATAGATAGATGGATGGATGGATGGATGGATGGATGGATGGATGGATGGATGGATGGATGGATGGATGGATGGATGGATGGATGGATGGATGGATGGATGGATGGATGGATGGATGGATGGATGGATGGATGGATGGATGGATGGATGGATGGATGGATGGATGGATGGATGGATGGATGGATGGATGGATGGATGGATGGATGGATGGATGGATGGATGGATGGATGGATGGATGGATGGATGGATGGATGGATGGATGGATGGATGGATGGATGGATGGATGGATGGATGGATGGATGGATGGATGGATGGATGGACAGATAGATAGATAGATAGATAGATAGATAGATAGATAGATAGATAGATAGATATAGATAAATTATTTATTATTTTTATTTATTTATTAATAATATAAGCAATATCCAAAAGCTATTGACGGGTGCTAATGATACCTGATACTATGGTGCTATGTATATAACGTTAGTGCTAATGGTACCAATGAGGCCTACATCAATTTCAAGTGTTAGCATGTTAGCTAATACTTTATAATTTGAGGTTTATCAGATACTTTATAACCTGAGATTTGTGTCAGACTGCCATAATAGACCAGTTAAATAATGGATGGTTTACTTTTTATCATTTACATAGAATATCGACTTGGTTCATGCACAGACATATATAATTTATACAAGTGTATGTATATGTACATTTGTTATACATATGTGACTTATATGTGTTTATATGGTATTTACATTAATACACATACAGTAATGATACGTCAAAAAATTCAAAAACTTGTTTGAATGAATTATCATTTAAAGTATTTCTTTCACATGATCTACATTCTGTCATCCATTCAAATAAATATTATCTAATTATTATCTAATTGTCTGTCCACACCACTATACCTTCTCCAATACATCCAAACAGAAAACGTAAGGTAGAAAACTCAAATTGTGCTCTACCGAATGATTGAGAGGTCTGTTAATGGGTTAAGCTCTTAACATGTTTTAAACTGTAGCAGTTGCCTGCACTTGTTTTGTTTGCATTGTAATTTTTAGGTTTTTTTTCTTTTAGAGCAAAAAGACAAAACCAAAACATAAACCATGTCCCCACTGCCAGGCACTCAACAATGCCAGCTGCAAAACATGTAAAACATGTTTTGCTAAAAACATGTAAAACATGTTTTGCTAGTTTAACTCTCAAACCGGGAGTTAAAAACAAGCAAAAGTATATTGAGGAGAGTTCATGGAAGTCCAGCACAAAAAAACATAGAAATGCTGCTCATGTGGTGGATTCTGCCCGCATTGCTGTAAGTCTTGTTCTGCTTTTGTAGTGTTAGTATGTATTATATTCTGTTCACAGTAGCCTATACTGTACTGAAATGAATGAGGTAAATACAAAATTATACAGATAACATATTATTCACTGGGTATATGTGAAGTGAATATATATGTTGCATTTGCCCATCCAAGTATTCTCATATTTATAATGCATATATTATATGCCAATGTAATATAAGCATACAGGTCCTTCTAAAACAATTAGCATATTGTGATAAAGTTCATTATTTTCCATAATTTAATGATAAAAATTAAACTTTCATATATTTTAGATTCATTGCACATCAACTGAAATATTTCTTTTATGGTTTTAATACTGATGATTTTGGCATACAGCTCATGAAAACACCAAATTCCTGTCTCAAAAAATTTGCATATCATGAAAAGGGTCTCTAAACAAGCTATTAACCTAATCATCTGAATCAACTAATTAACTCTAAACACCTGCAAAAGATTCCTGAGGCTTTTAAAAACTCCCAGCCTGTTTCATTACTCAAAACCGCAATCATGGGTAAGACTGCGACCTGACTGCTGTCCAGAAGGCCATCATTGACAGCCTCAAGCAAGAGGGTAAGACACAGAAAGAAATTTCTGAACAAATAGGCTGTTCCCAGAGTGCTGTATCAAGGCACCTCTGTGGGAAGTCTGTGGGAAGGAAAAGGTGTGGCAAAAAACACTCCTACCTCCTCTTGCATCACCCCTCCTCCTTCTTTCTATGATTCAAATCTTCCATCTACAAACCCTTCTACAAACCCTTCTTCCCACTGCCAGAACAGTCATGCTGCCCCATCTAAGCCCAAAGATGCAGGTGATTTTGTTTTCACTTCATGCAAAAACTGCACAACATGCATTAAGTTCTATTTAAGCTTGAACAAAGTTAAATTCCCAATTTTAGTAAAGTCAATGCATTATTTCTTAGTTTTAATCCAGATTTAGTTCTGACTTTATTTTGACTCAAATTTAAGTAAATATATATCGTGTGTGTGTGTGTGTGTGTTTGTGTGTGTTTTACAGACAATTCCTCCACAATAAATGCAAGGACAGGAGGCAAACAAAGAAAATGGATGTATAAACAAGCAGGTTTTGTGTATTTGCATTTTTAATGAAAACTGAGTAACCAACCCGATCTCATGGCAATTCGTACGAATTTTACGAGATGGCTAATTCGTACGAATTCATTCGACCTCACTCGTACAAATTCGTACGATTTTTGCTAATTCGTACATATTTTACGACTTACCAAATTCGTATGAATTCGCACAAATGACCTACCACTGACCCCACCCCTAAACCTACCCATTACATGGGTTTAGACAAATCACATGAGTGAGGTCGTACGAATTAGCCACCTTTTAATCACTCGTACGAATTGGTCCTGAGATAGCGTTGGACTAACTACAAAGTAAAACACAAGTTTCTTATTTCAATGTCATTTTTAAAAGGCTTTTTTTTTAAGTTGCAAAATATTGTTAAATTCCATTACAAATAATAGACAATAATGTCTATGAAGCTGAATATGTGTATGTAACTGAATGTGCATAAACAGGAATAATCCCTTTCAATGTTCAAACTTATATCTTCTTGATTGTAAAATAAGTGTTTAAATGCGTACAGGCGTCATACTATTCCCGTGTGCATTGTTAGTGTTGTAAGTAAATGCTTTTAAATAATGGCAAATGAGTTATAAACAAATTTCAAGTATTCTATTAATTGAACTTATATTTAAGCCCTTGTTTGAATTCTTGATCGAGATAAACATCTCATATGGGGGCTTGATGATAACAATAAAGTTATTAATACAGTTTTTTTTCAATCGCTAACAAGCGCTTACCCATACTTCAGATACTTTTTCTAAACTCTTAACACAGACTCACACCTACAAAACACAATCGGCCAAATGGATAATTTTCTTCTCAAATACTCATTTTGTTAAATATATACTAACTCTTCATTTCAAAATAAAACACATTTTTCTCTGCACACACTAACTTTACCAAAACACTGGAAATCTGACTCAAAATGAAATTATTCTGTCAAAAAATAACACTTGTTTTCACTTCACAAGGTACATGCAGTCAATCAAATTACACCATGTTTCAAAATACTAGCTATTGTTGACATTTCAATAACTGCATAGACTTTGATGTTTCAGTTTAACAGGTATTTGCATGAAAAACATGCAATCCAATGTTTTTACACTACATTTCTTGGTTGGGAACTGTATGTCCACATGTACAGTAATGTTCACATTCAATAGCATTCCAGTAAAAAGCAAATCAGTTTTTTTTTCACCTGTCACTGCATCTGCATCTCTCACTGCACCTCTCACTGCATCTGCATCTCTCACTGCACCTCTCACTGCATCTGCACCTCTCACTGCATCTCTCACTGCACCTCTCACTGCTCCTCCACCTCTCACTGCATCTCTCACTGCATCTGCATCTCTCACTGCACCTCTCACTGCATCTCTCACTGCATCTCTCAATGCACCACTATTACCAAACCACACAACCAATTCAACGCAAACTGTGCTTCAGATGGTCTAATTTCAGTTCATTTTTAGGGTTTCAGGTGACCAGCCCATTGCAAGGACACCCAGTTCAGCTGGAACTTTAAACAGATATATTTATGCATTCTATTTATTAAGAATTGCTTACTGAACTGTTAATATATCATGAGTGTAAACATTTCATAATGATATATTATATCCTTTATATTTTTCTGTTGTAGAATGCCAAGTACATCCCAGACTAAAAACATTTCCATATGACAAGATCATATGGAAAGGAGGAGGATGTCAAAGGAAGTAAGAATGAACTCATATTTTGTAAATGTTTGTCAGAAGTGTGTGTGTGTGTGTGTTAATGTTGCTTATGTTTCTTAAAGGGTGTCGGAGAGGTCAAAGTGAGATGGAAGCCTTGTTCAGGATGGTATGTATCACATAAAGCATGTATAAGAGTGCACTACGATAATTGTATATGATCAGGTT
This sequence comes from Meda fulgida, assembly GCA_030578275.1. Taxonomy (NCBI): domain Eukaryota; kingdom Metazoa; phylum Chordata; class Actinopteri; order Cypriniformes; family Leuciscidae; genus Meda; species Meda fulgida. The sequence goes on from CM060636.1 coordinate 24,100,161, forward strand.
TTTTTTACTGTTTTGCAGTGGGATGAAATGGACGGACACCTGGGAGCCCTACAATCTTTTCTTCCCAGAATAAAGTTTAGTGTAAAGTTTCTGTACCTGTTCTTGGTTAAGTTACTGTGTTTGTTTGTTGTTCTTGTTTTCTTTTCTACTTTTATTGCATGTAACAGTTTCTTTACTGTTTTCTAATAAATCTAACAATCGATTGATTACTTTTCACTTTAAAAATCACTTTTATGGTAATTAATGTTAAATAAATTATCAAACATTGGTACTGTGAGTGTCTTTTTTCCTCCTGGAATTCCAGTTTGGAGTAATATTTTTACCTGGGTGTTACAAAGGCTGAACATTATTAAAACTTTACACGATCATCTGGTAAATGTTATTGAATTGATAAGTGTTATTTATTGTAACTTGAATAAGTGAATTTACATATTCTTGTTTTATGTATTTAACATTTTGCCAGCAGTATTTAATAAATTAACGATATATCAGATTGGCCATTGCGGGGATGGGCACAACATATATGGCTGTGATTGGCTACAATGCTCAGTGCTGTAAAAACAAAAAAACACACACATAGTAAGGTAAGGTGCGGGAGTCAATGCCAGCATCTTAGGAAACAACCCCAACGGATGACCAATCCATTGCATGGCAACACAGACAGACAAATAAACATTAACATTCTCATCTACATGGACAATGTCAAATATACTACCTAAATGTAGTTTCCGCGGTGTTATCGCAAATTTACATTCCAGCAGCTTTATCTTGTTCTGATTTCAACCTTGCCACCTCTTACTCAATGTATCATTTATTTTTAAATCTGGGTTTTCACTGCATTTGGACCTGTTGAGGTCTTAAAGCCATAGGCTAGTATGGCTTTCAAAACGATTCCTGTTACAAAGTTTTGCTGTTATTATGTCAATAATATTATCAATTATCAATATATATGTCAATATAATTATCAAAGTTAACAATGGGGTGTTGCAATGTTGAGATAAATTACTCATTTACAGAGATCCTAACCCTAAGCATGACTAAACACTTCAATGAACTACAAATAGCAGCGCCATGTTTTCCTGCTTCATCAATTGAATGACTGAGGTGTATGGGTAATGTAGTTTAAAACTTTTAGTAACTAAATGAAATAAAAAGTATATTTAATGAACAAAGGCATGCCTAAATATGTTCATTGTGCATACCTCAATGACATATTTTAGCCCAAAATTTGTTATTTTATAATAATAATAATAATACATTTATTTATAACGCACTTTACATCAATTTAATGACCTGGTGGAGCAGTGCCATGGAGGCACTGATGGGACAGAAGGGAAACTTTGAATTCAATCCTGTACTGGACAGGAAGCCAATGGAGCAATTTAAGGATGGGTGTAATATGGTGGTACTTCCGCACGCCCATCAGGATCCTAGCCGCACAGTTCTGGATGTACTGCAGCTGCTTGATGTTCTTGCTTGGGATCCCGATGAGGAGTGCATTGCAATAGTCCAGCCTGGAGGAAACAAAGGCATGGACAAGTTTTTTGGCATCGGGGAAAGTGAGCATTGGACAGAGTTTTGCAATGTTCCTGAGATGAAAGAAAGAGGTTTTACAAAGATTTTTAATATGGGCCTCAAAGGTCAAGTGAGGGTCCATTCTAACACCAAGGTTTGTGACTGAAGGTGAGAGTTGGATATCATGACCAGAAAAGGTGATGCAGGTGATGGTGGATGACCGGGTCTGGTGCGGAGTGCCAACAAGAATGGCTTCCGTTTTTAAGCTGTTGAGTTGCAGAAAGTTAGCCGCCATCCACGTCTTTACCTCCTCCAGGCATGTTGAATCCAGGCAGGGGCTACATACTCCATTCTGTCCGTGAGATATGATGTAAACCAGGCCAGCGCAGTATCAGAGAGTCCAATGGAGGAGTGGAGGCGGTGTAAAAGATTATGGTGGTCCACGGTGTCAAATCCTGCGGTGAGATCGAGAAGGATGAGGAGTGATGGAGAGCCAGCATCAGCCGTCATCAGCAGGTCATTAGTGACCCTGACCAAGGCAGTTTCCGTACTGTGGCCAGAGCGAAATCCAGACTGGAACTTCTCATAAAGACTGTTTGTTGCGAGATGATTGTGGAGCTGAGCAGAAACTACCTTTTCCAGCACCTTTGACAAGAAAGGGAGGTTGGAAATGGGGCGGTAGTTGGCAGGTACTTCGGGGTTAAGGCAGGGCTTTTTTCAGATCACAGGTGGAGGGCTTCTTCTTAGAAGGTCTTCGATGTCATGCTGAGTGATATCCGTAAAGCAGCAGAGGAGCTCTGTGATTTTACTGTGAGCCCTTTTTTAAACGCCTTTATACCACCTTTCCATGTCTGAAAACTTTGTCCAACATTATTAAGTAAACATAGCATAAATAGTTAGACTTACAGTCATTTGAAATATGCCCTTTTTTGCTCTTTCGGAGAGCGCTATGGGCCCTTGGGGTGTAAGGACAGTAAAACATGCGCATTAACATACAAATATATTATCTTACATACATACATGCATAAATGCAGTCTTAATCATGGACAATGAACTGTGTTGAATCACATTTATATTTGAATACTGTATTTTCTCTTTCCACCCTTTTCTTTACTTACATCATGCTTATATTAGTTGTTGATGGGTATAATGGGACTATCTGATAAAATACAGAAATATTTGACAGAAATGTTGTAAAAAAAAAAAATATATATATATATATATATATATTTTATTTTTTTTATTTTTTTTATATATATATATATATATATAACTAGGCTACAGCCAACAAATTATTATCCAATTCATAGTTATTGCAGAAGGGCCTATGGAATGAGCTTCTCCATTTATTTCTCGAGCAATGACTTTGGCCTGTGGAACAAGAACAAGAATACAATGTCCTCTTTAATTGTTGGGCATCAGTACTTTGCATAATCTTGCTTATAATTGAGCAAAGGGTCTATGTTGAATTGAAGTTGTGCCTTGATTGTCTTTTTAGCAATATAGCACTTGAGCCTCTTATAATGCACTGCTCATCATTCCATCCATGTCACTGAACTCTGGCATATTTACTTAACACGTTACTAAGTATGTGCAATGATAATATTTTGGTGTTTTGTCCCAAAGGTCATTGATGTGACTAAAAAAAAAATTGTCTCAGTAAGAGTCATGGAAATTGTATGTAGTTTTTTAAATAAATCAATAATTGAAAAAAAAAGAGCTCAATCAATCAATCCACATTTATTTGTATAACACATTTAAAAACAACACATGTTGGCCAAAGTGCTTTACATACCAGAACACATTCATTCGATCTAGGATTATAAGACTATGTGTGAATATACCCGTTTGTTTTGAGTATTGTATATATTTTTGGAGTACATTTTATTTCATTTGGACAAGTACAATATGTGCCTTGAGTAACTGTAAAGTGTCAAAATATGCATACTGAATGTAAACTGCATAACTGAATCTTTTATGTGTAGACAGCTCCATTGATCTTAATCATCAATATAGTTTTGTTAGATGTGAAATTAGCCATGTGGAATTTATAAGGTTATTGTTCACACAAAGACACACTTGCATCAAGCAGTTACAGAACAGTTGACACAATGAACACCAACAGACAACAAACAAGCCTTCTGATCTAATAGCTCTATTTGACATTTAAAGGCAAAGTCTGATTCACATTCCCAATCGTGTAGAATTATCTTTGTATTTAGGGTTTTGCGCTAACAGAATTGTGTAATTTATTCTAAAGCTGGGTGCACACTGTACGATTTATAATAGTCCCCTGAGTTTTACATCATTAATCAATGACGTTCGGTGACAGCGATCTGCATTACACGCAGGATTGAGATGGTGGCTACAAATCAGCATTTATCACAGGTTCGCGTTTAAAGTCTGTTTAGAGAGAACAGTGTCATCTTAGCGGCCCCTAATTTAATAACAAATGATCATTTAAAAGTGAATCAATCTAAACTAACTTTAGCTGGATAATAACTTTATTCAAGGACCGCTATAAAACCAAACCAATCTCTTTTACCTTAAATTATATTAAGTTTATCTCTATAAAGCTGCTTTGAAACAATCTAAATTGTTAAAAGCGCTATATAAATGAGGATGACTTAACTTGACAAATAAATCTGTAATGTTAATTTTGGTATATATATAATTACTACGCATTCTCTTTACTGTATGTGTACATGCATAATAAAATAAAACGATACAACCCTGTCTATGTTTGCTAAATGTCAGTTTTAATGATTAATAATATTATATAATATTTCATATTTTTTAAATGAAAACAAAAATAAGCAGGGTTGTGTTTTATATTTCATGTTGTTATAAATGCAGTGAAGATAATCAATGTGCGTTGCCTGAACCACATTTGTGTGGCCATTAATATGTTTGTTTATGATAATATGTTAATTTAAAAGAGGTGTTTTATATACATTTCGTTTTATTGTTGATGAAAAGAGACAGAGTTGCATTTTATACCATATTTCATTTCATTGTTGTCTAAAATATACATAAAGAGATAACCGGAGTAGCCAGAGCGAGCTGAGTGACGCGATCAAGAATGCGGGGGGCACCGGGAACAAACGTGCTCGGATTCGGACCGCAGCAAACCAGCTGTAGGCTGACATGCACTTATCCAAAAAGATGAGTGAACCTTATACTGTCTATGGAGTGAACACGGAGCAGTTTTTCCGTGAGCGGGAATTGAAAACCCGGACTGGACCATAAGCGAAGTGATTACAGAATACTTGGAGAGAGGAACGTGCTTTCGCTCCAATCCAGGCTTTATCACATCCCCCTCAGCAGGGTGAATACACCTCGTCTTTCCTTCATTTAAGACCTATTCAAACTAAAATTAAGACATTTATCACACTATTTGAGAAATGAAAGCCTATTTACGGCCTTAAAATTATGAAAAGTGAATTTAGGACATTAAGGAACATTAAGGACAGACGGGAACCCTGCAATTGACGGAAATCCGTCATAGACTCGCTGCAATTAACGGAAATCCGTCGTAGCGACGGAGAACTTTAATCCCAGGGGTTGGAACTGAACTCTGCTGGTTGTGGCTCTCTGGGAACATAATTGAATTTCCCTGTTATATAGAACATACCAGTACTGCAAGGGATTTGCCACGGCCAAGCAACAGTCTCAGCTGTAAAGAAGTTTTCGACTGAGCAAAGCTGCTGGGATGGGTCTGCTATGCTGTTGTATTCTTCCACGGCAGCCGCTAGCTTCTTCTCCTCACTCCTTCTGAGATGCAAAGAATGGCGCCGCTTGTTGCTATCTGAATAAAATAAAAATGTTAGGCATTACAGCACTTTTTTAGCTACAAAAAGTATGCATATTCAATGTGACAATAATATAATAGTTAAAAAATAACATGGTAAATTCCCAATGTTTGTGTTTCACCTGTTTGACTGTACAGGCGCTGTGTACGCCTTTTAATGCTGACTGTTAGTCCCTCTATTTCTTCTTGCAACCTTCTCGCATCACCACTCCCGTGTCGGTCATTTTCTACACAAGAAAATACATAAAAACAGCTTTATGTATTACCTGCCAATAATAAGAATAACGAAGCAAATCAAAACTATACCTTCTGCCCATTGCTGTACATCTGAAACACACTGATGAACATTATCATCATGAAGTGATAGCTCTGTCTTCAATGCCTCCAAGGTGTGTTTCTGCACTTGAACAGCCTTCTGAGTCTACACCATACAAAGTCAACTTTAAAAAGTCCTGCATTTACAGGTGCAGTAAGCAATTTCTGAGAAACACTGGATATTTAACATCAACTCAAACAAGCTCCTTCCTTCATTGCTCTTTTCCCAGTGATATTGCCTTCTTTTGTAATGTCTCCCTCCCTCTTTCTCTCATTCTCTTCTCCCCCATAATGAGTGGACACGGCCCCTACTACTGATTGAATTCGAGTGTTGTGGTGCTCGGTCTGATCCACTTTCAACAGCGGGTTTTTTTCTTCAGAAATTGCTTACTTTTTACACCTTTAATTTAGATAGCAATAAATTAGTAAAACCTAAAAATCCGAACTGCAATATGTGACTGAGAAGAAAGTTATACCTTTATATATCTGTTAACTAGAGCTTGTCCCAAATTGAGAACCTTCCGCTTATTCCAGGACATGGCTTGCATTTTAATCATGTCTGTTCTGCCTATAACATAAATATAATAATATTTTATGAGAGGTATATGTATATAACAAAAGTCATGAATTAATCATACCTAATTCAACAAACCTGATTTTGACATGTATTTGCTTATAATAGCAATTCTAGATAGGAAGCTGTTCACCTGCTCCACTTCCTCACCAATAGTTGACCCAGCTCCTTCCTGGCAGGCCCCACTGTACTTGACCTAACAAGTTTTTAAATTTGACAAAATCAATCCACTCAAAATTCCTGCATTTCTTCTTCTTAATACATACTTAAAACAAATGGCAATATACCTCACATTTCCAAGAGTGTGCTTTGGCATGCATCACAGACAGAAAAGGATGCATGTCCAGTAAAGACTGCAGCTCGGGGCACTGTTTAGACACACGTTGGAGATATGGGAAGTATTTGCAGGCTACATCTGAACAGAAGAATTTGATGCTCCCTCGTGACATTTCTGCAAGTTTTTTCTGTAGAAAATGGGGGTAAGCAAAAATTTCCCCTCGGAACATGTTTAAGGCCATAAGGAGAATGCCATGGCGACAGACAGCAATCTCCAATCCCTCCTCATCCAGTTTGCTGCTTGATTTCTTGGCCAATTCTTTTGCTGCTGTCCATTGTGATGCACCACACAATCCTCTTCCCGACACCTAGATCATATAAATTATAAACATTTAAAAAAGGCTCAAAAGAGATGCTAAATAGACCACTCTAATTGTGACAGTCACAGGACATTACACCTGATCAACAAAAAAGATTCAATATTTACAGAACATTCACTTTAGCTTTTGTAAAATGAGTTTACAGATTTCTCAAAAATGATTAATGCTTCAAACAAACAAATCCATCTCACCATGTTTTGTACATATTGACTGAGTTTAACCGTTATATTATGTTCTTTAAAAAACGACACAATCGCCAACTGCTTCAATCCAAGCTAATTTTAAAACAATGAACACAAATATCTGAAGTAGTCAATGTAAAATGCACATAGCATGTTGTCAGAGGGCAATGGGCATCATGTTTTTTTAATTCTTTTCTAAGCAATACATTTTGTTTAAGGAATGTGTAAAATTGTTTGAGAAAAGCTGTAAATTAAATTATTCAGTAATATCTCCCAACATAAATCATAATATTTACATGATCGTTGTTTTTGCGGACAAAGTCCACAAAGTCAGACACCTCCACATCACTCTGTATAAAAAGATGGTCAAGTAATCCCCTTTTTTCTGTGCTATCAAGAAACACATTCAGAACGTATATTAACACATCATTCAAAATTAAGAAAATCACTTTAATTTAAAATAAATAAATAAAAAATAAAAGTACCTTGCTGTGTTTTTAAACCGATAGTGTTTCCGATTTCCATCAACACATACAGCTAGCATGTCTGGAGTGCATGCTGGACAAGTGAAAAACTCCTCCTGGCACATCTTTTCCACTGCATATCTTGCTGCAACCCATTCATTAAAACTGCAGCTAAAGACATAGGCTGATATTTTTCCACTCTGCAAAATGAATCACATGTAATACTGGTGTTTTACTGGGTAGACCATGTTTGATTATATGTAGTATTGAAAGTACTCATATTCTTTTAAACGAATCTCCAAAGGGTTAAAAGGATAGTCATAAAGGGTAGTCTGTTTAACATCAGTTAAGGCTAGTGTAAAGATCATTGACATATAAAGTCAGCATAGTCATTTGAATATCCCCAACTGAGCAAGCCAAAGGCAACAGTGGCAAGGAACTGAAAAAAACTCCATCAAGTGACCTACTGGTGTCCTAAAACTCCATCAGGTGACCTAATGGAGAAAAAAAAAAACCTTGGGAGAACCCAGGCTCAGTCGGGGGCCAGTTCTCCTCTGGCGTTTATGAACTAGAGGCCGGATTTACAGTAACTAATTTGATACAGAATTTTGTTTTATTTTATCACTTCGGGGTGGGTATGTGAACCGGAATCACAACGTTTTATCTGTAGAGTGGGAAAGGTATCCTCCATAGGGAGAGGCTAGTTGGCACTTCAGCACTGCGTTGTCATCGGGTCCAGGCAAAGCTCCTAGTCAGATCTGGATACGGCCTGGATCCGGTAGGCTGCGGGAAAACCTCGGGATAAACAAAGACACTAAAATTAGCGTAGATGCCATTCTTCTTATGATGATGTAACGAGTACATCAGGATTTAAGGGAAGTGTTCCCAGTTCCGGCTGACCTAATCTATGCAGCCTAACATGGAATTATAGAAGTCTATAATATATTATGTGTATGCTAGGTCAAAGAGATGTGTTTTTAGTCTAGCTTTGAACTGACAGAGTGTGTCTGCTTCCCGGACAATGGTAGGAAGACTGTTCCAAAGTTTTGGTGCTAAATAGGAAAAGGATCTACCGCCAGCAGTCGATTTTGATATTCTAGGTATTATCAACTGGCCCGAATTTTGAGATCGCAATAGACGTGAAGGACTATAATGCGTTAAGAGCTCGCTCAAGTACTGCGGAGCTAAACCATTTAGTGCTTTGTAAGTAATCAACAATATTTTAAAATTTATACGATTTTTAATAGGCAGCCAATGCAGTGTTGACAGAACTGGGCTAATATGATCATATTTCCTGGTTCTAGTAAGAACTCGAGCTGCAGCGTTTTGGACCAGCTGTAGTTTATTTATTAAGCGTGCAGGGCAACCACCCAGTAGAGCATTACAATAATCTAGTCTTGATGTCATGAAAGCATGAACTAATTGTTCCGCATTTGTTAATGAGAGCATATGTCGTAATTTAGATATATTTTTAAGATGGAAAAATGCGGTTTTACAGATACTAGACACGTGACTTTCAAATGAAAGATTGCTATCAAAGAGCACACCCAGGTTCCTAACCGACGACGAAGACTTAACAGAGCAGCTATCAAGTGTTAGACAGTATTCTAGGTTATTACGTGTGGAAGTTTTTTGTCCAATAATTAGAATCTCTGTTTTTTCAGAGTTTAGAAGTAGGAAATTACTAGTCATCCAATTTTTTAAATCAGCTATGCATTCCGTTAATTTTGTGAATTGGTAAGTTTCGTTAGGTTTTGAAGAAATATACAGCTGAGTATCATCGGCATAACAGTGAAAGCTAATTCCATGTTTCCTAATGATATGTCCTAATGGTAGAATGTACAGAGTAAACAGCAGCGGTCCTAGTACTGAGCCTTGTGGTACGCCATACTGAACTTGTGATCGATAAGACATCTCTTCATTTAATGCTACAAACTGATAACGGTCAGATAAGTATGATTTAAACCATGCTAGTGCAATTCCACTAATGCCAACATAGTTTTCTAGTCTATTTAAAAGAATGTTGTGGTCAATTGTGTCAAATGCAGCACTGAGATCAAGTAACACTAATAGAGAGATACAACCACGATCGGATGATAAAAGTAAATCATTTGTAACTCTAATGAGAGCTGTCTCAGTACTATGGTGCGGTCTAAATCCTGACTGAAAATCCTCGCAGATATCATTTCTTTCAAGAAAGGAACACAGTTGTGAGGATACTGCTTTTTCTAATATCTTTGACAGAAAAGGCAGATTTGAGATCGGCCTGTAATTGACTAATTCTGAAGGATCAAGTTGCGTTTTTTTTAACAAGCGGTTTTATCATAGCCAGCTTAAAGGTTTTTGGTACGTATCCTAGAGACAAAGACGAATTAATGATATTAAGAAGAGGATCTATGATCTCTGGAAGCATCTCTTTCAATAGCTTAGTCGGTATAGGGTCTAACATACAAGTTGTCGATTTAGATGAATTAAGTTTGCAGAATTCTTCCTCTCCTATAGCAACAAATGAATAATTTTTTTCCTCAGGGAGACTACAATGCACTCCCTGATGCGATACTGTAGTAGACGGTTGCATAGTTATAATTTTGTCCCTGATATGATCAATCTTATAAGTGAAGAAGTTCATAAAGTCATTACTGTGTTGGCCTGAAACTTCTGTGCTTGAAGCTTTCTTTTTCGTTAGTTTAGCCACTGTTTCAAATAAATACCTAGGATTATGTTTATTTTCTTCTAATAGGGTTGAAAATTCAGCAGATCTAGCAGCTTTTAAAGCCTCTCTGTAAGCAATCGAGCTCTCTTTCCATGAAACCCGAAATACCTCTAGTTTTGTTTTCTTCCAGTTGCGCTCCATTTTTCTGGCTGTTCTCTTAAGGGCCTGAGTGTGCTCGTTGTACCACGGCGTTGGACTATTTTCTTTAATCTTCTTTAAGCGCAACGGAGCAACTGCGTCTAAAGTGCTGGAAAAGAGAGAGTTAAAAGTTTCTGTTGCAATATCAAGTTCTTCTAAGCTATCCGGGATGCTGAGATGATGAAACTGATTAGGAAGATTATTGATAAAGCAATCTTTAGTGGCAGAAGTTATAGGTCTAACATATTTATAACACGGAGTCGGCTTTGCAGCCTTGGCTAAATGTAATTTACATGAGACTAGATAATGGTCTGAGATGTCATCGGTCTGCTGCAGAATTTCAACGGCATCAACATCTATTCCATGTGATAATATTAGATCTAGAGTATGATTACGACAATGAGTGGGTCCTGACACGTGTGGTCTAACTCCAATTGAGTTTACAATGTCTTTAAGTGCCAATCCCAATGCATCTTTTTCATTATCTACATGTATATTAAAATCACCAACAATTAGTACTTTATCGTTAGCCAATACTAATTCTGACAGAAAGTCCGCAAATTCTTTGATAAAATCTTTATGGTGCCCTGGTGGCCTGTATACAGTAGCCAGCAGAAATCTCAAACGTGATTTATCGTTTACACTATATATTTTTACATTAAGCACCAACACTTCAAAAGAAGTATATTTAAAAATAGATTTCTTAGTGGTTTTGAAAATATTACTATAAATTACAGCAACACCTCCCACTTTGTGTTTTAGACGAGGTTCATGTTTATAACAGTAATCTTGTGGGGTTGACTCATTTAAAGTAATGTAATCGTTTGGTTTTAGCCAGGTTTCTGTCAAACACAGCACATCTAGATTATAATCTGAAATCATATCATTAACTATGAGCGATTTTGAAGTAAGGGATCGAATATTCAGCAACCCAAGCTTTATCATTTGTTCATCTGTATTATATCTGTTTTTTATTTGTCGAACATCAATTAAATTTTTTACCTGACGTTTTTTGGATTTCCAAATTCAGGGAACAGACACAGTCTCTATATGATGATATCTAGGTGAAAGAGGCTCTATGTGATGGGATTTATCTGACCTTGGTGACGCGAGGCCGCTAGCAGACGGTCGGTTTAGCCAGTCTGTCTGCTTCCTGACCTGAGCCCCAGATTGTCATGTTTTAGCTTTAAGACTATGTGCCATATTACTAGAGAGAAGAGCAGCACCATCCCAGGAGGGATGAACACCATCTCTTTTCAACAGGTCAGGCTTGCCCCAAAAACGTTTCCAATTGTCTATGAATTCTATATTATTCAACGGACACCACTTAGACAACCAACCATTGAGTGAGGCCAATCTACTAACTATCTCATCACTCCTGCGAACAGGAAGGGGGCCAGAGAAAATTACAGTGCCTGACATCGTACTTGCGAGTTTACACACCTCTTTAATATTAATTTTGGTGATCTCCGACTGGCGGAGTCGAACATCATTAGTGCCGACATGAATAATGATCTTAGAGAATTTACGATTAGCATTAGCCAGCACTTTTAAATTTGCTTTGATGTCAGGCGCTCTGGCTCCCGGCAAACATGTGACTATGTTGGCTGGTGTCTCTATTTTTACGTTCCGTGTGATTGAATCACCAATTACCAGGGCACAATCAACAGAATTCTCAGTGGGTGTTTCACTGAGTGGGGCAAATCGATTTGTTATGGTAATCGGAACGGAAGAGTGTTTTTTTAATCCGCGACTAGAGCGATCTCTCACGGTCACCCATCTGCCCTGCTACGTGGGCTCTACTTCAGCTGAAACCGAATCATGTACAGAGTTCACTATGCTAGGCGCATCCAAAAAAATATCTAAAGCTCTAGTACTATCCTTACTATCATCAATTAAAGTTTGGATGCGTGTCTCTAGCTCTGAAATCTTCTCCGTCAGCCTGACTGTCTCCTTGCATTTATCACAAATAAATCCTATATTGCCATCGGAGAAGGCTATAGCTACTAAACATATGACATGTGACACAGGTGACAATAACAGGACAAGACATTACTCACCGTTTGTGTTGACTGATTCTTACTTACCTGGGCTTTTATTAACTCAAAGGCGCGGGCGCGCGAGAGAAAATAAATAATAAATAAATGAGCGTGGGTGGCGCGTAAACACTAGCGTGCGGTGCTAACAATAACGGAAGCTAGCGATGTAAGGTTAATCTGAGATGGTGGGTAAACTATATTTAGTAATATAAACAACTAGAAATGATACTAAATGATGGTTCAAAACAGAAAGAAAAACGAAGCTAATACAAGGCGTAGAGCTTACAGCCTCGACGCAACCAAACTCACAGCAGTCAGGAAGGCAGACAGGAGCAATCGATCAGTGCACTTTGTTTTACTACGGAAACCCAAAAGGCCCAACACGTCAAACATATGCGTTTCTTTTTATCAACAGGCAAGAGATTACAACACACCGCAATAACCTCATGGACAAGTGCGCAGCTTCGGGAGGCCCAAGTTTGAGTCCCAAGCTTGTTGACCTTTCCTGATCCCTCTCTCTCTCTCTCTCTCTCTCCCACCTCACTTCCTTTCTAGCTACTGTCACAGGGTTCGAAATGAGGGGGTCTGGGGGGGTCCCGGACCCTTATAAGTCATTAGGGACCCCCCATAAGAATTTATTTTTGGATTTTGGGGGTCCCCGACAAATATATGTTAACATTAAAATTTATTGTGAAAATTATAGGTCTTTAGTGACGTTTTATTTTTATAACAGTAATTAATTTATTTCCTAGCGCGAGGCAGCAATCAGGGCAGCTATTAGCCAAGTGAGTTCCTATACAGTCACAGATTGTTGTGGTAATCCCGCAAATGTACGTATGGTAACAAAGTTGCGCTGTTGAGGCTCGCGCAGTTATTCATAACATATTAATTTATAGTTAACAATATAGGCTACACACGACCAGACTGCTGTTTTCCTGAATGCATCACGATTGAAACCGAGATCTTGATTTCATTACAGTTCAATAAACAATTAAAATAGTTAAAATTAAGTTACTTACATTTTTAGACGCAATTACTGTTTTTGTTCTGTTTCAGCAGCGAAAATAGTTCCAAACAACAGAACCATAGCGCATCTCAGCAACACTCACCCATGATTCATTACTGAATGATTCAGCATTTTGAACTAATCGCTTGCGTCAAAGATTCAATTACCTATTATTAAACCGCCTCATTCTGAATAAATCAGCCGTTTGAACGAATCGTTTAAATGAATGACTCAATGACTCGCTCATTAAGACGGCCGCCTGCCGCCTCCTACTGGCGCTTTAGTTTCATAGTATTTTTCTTTTCAACATTCCTTATTGGTATTTTAAAAAAATTTTTTTAAAACAATCTCATAATCTCATTTTATACAGTTATAATTTTTTCAATATAAATTATCTAATTTTATTGGTAACAGCCTAGTGTCTTATTATTTCAATTGAATGTATTAATAAAATGTAAGAATTTGAAATGAAATTTACAGCATACATTAAATAAAATGCCCTATATACAGGAACAGAAAATTATTCCGATAAGAATCATTTTGTTTTCAAAAATGAAACATTGGCAATTAAAAGGAGTAAAGCCTCTGTTTAGGCTATAAAGGAAATGTAATTTTCCCAAAAGAAGAACTTTTAATTTAAATAAATGCTATTTTTAAATCAGCCTACTTCAGTGTGATATGTTACCATATTATCATGCTTACTGGTAATTGAATAATTGTAATGTGATGATCAGATGCAGATACCTAAATCAAAGAATATAGGTGGCTGGTGGGTGGATTATTATTTATTTTTAACAACAGATTCGAGTGCACCAGATTAATTAATTTATCTTTAAAATGTACAAAATTTTGTCCCGGGGCGGGCATGCCCCCGGACCCCCCTAGTGTTACGCTTTTACCACCTCCGCCTCCTTTTGAGCCAGGAAAAGGCCTGACATTGGTCCATATAATTTTGCCTACAGTATATAATGTAGCAAGGTAGTCTTCAGAATTTTTTATAATTTTATAATTACATACATTTTAGGGGACCCCCCAAGAGTCCTAAGTCATTTCGAACCCTGTAATGTCCTATCCTAATAGAACGCCTAAAATATATAAATATATTTCTGGTATGTTTTGAAGACACTCATAATATATTTGTAATGTACTTGTAACACAAAAAAATGTACACTTTACATGCACTAATCAAGCATGTAATTAGTCCCTACACAGGCATATACTAAAGTATACTAAGCATACTTGAAGTTGGTCCAATTTAGTACACAAAAGTATACTAAATAGACCTAAAGTTATGCTTTACTACAATTTAATTACAATTTAAATATAATTAGTACAAAATTAATTGTTTCAAAATAGCACACTTCAAGTTAACTAATCATTAACACACTTGAAGTATACTGATAATTAGTCTGGCTGCAAGTATACTTAGCATTTATTTTGTTCACCAGGGTAATTATGTATAGAAAGTTAAAATTCAAGGACTCTTTGGCCAGAAATATATTAAAAAGGTCCAATTTGATCTACTGTATGGCTGAAGAAATTTGAACTACTGCCTGGTCTATATTGCATGAGTCTTTAGAAAGTTCAAGAGGACTCTTTGGCCAGAAATATGTTCAGTATGTCAAATATGAAAACTGTCTGGCTGATGTAACATCTGAAGAAGTAAATGAGTATATAGCCTTTAGAAAGTTCAAGAGGACTCTTTGGCCAGAAATATGTTCAGTATGTCAAATATGAAAACTGTCTGGCTGATGTAACATCTGAAGAAGTAAATGAGTAAATAGCCTTTAGAAAGTTCAAGATTGAGGATCTGTCAAATATGGACTACTGATGACTGCTGATGAAACATAAGAAGGATACTGTTTGGTTGATGTAACATCTGAAGAAATCAATGTGAATAAATTACCCTTTGAGGACTCTTTGGTCAGAAATATGTTCAACAGGGCAAATATGGACTATTCTCTGGCTGATGAAATATCCGAAGGAGTCAATAAAAGTTCAAGATCAACGACTCTTTGGCCAGAAATATATTCCAAAGGTCCAATTTGGACCAATGTCTGGCTGATGTAACATCAAAAAGTGAGAGTTCCAAGACTCTTTGGCCAGAAAAATATTCGATGTGTCAAATTTGGTCTAATAAATGTAACATCTAAAAATTCTAGTTAGTTAGCCCTTTGATGACTCTTTGTTCGGAAATGTGTTCATTCGGTCAAATATGAACTGCTGTATTGAAGATGAGACATATCAGAAGGAGTCTATGATAATGCATAGAAAGTTCAAATTCAAGGACTCTTTTTCCATAAGTATGCACAATATCAGCAATACAGTAGTTGAAATGGTATCTGGCTGTATTAGTAACATTGTGACAAAAAGTGCTAAATTTCTTCAAAGAGATGTTTTATTGTTAAAATAATGATTTCTATGATAATAATGAAGTCTAAACAAAAAAACCTAAATGGAAAACCAGCGAAAATACTTATGTTGAAATGGCAAATGAGCCATTGAGTAATCCTCTGCAGCCATCTAGTGGCTAGTTTAAGTTTCATGTTTTTTTTTTTACTTGTTTTTTTTTTTTTCAAGTGTTTGTTTCCAGTAGAATGGCAGCAATTTTCATGTTATTACCATGAATGAAACTGATATGTTATTTAAATTGAAGTTTACATAAAACGGTGGTAGTTTATATAAATGTAAATACATATATTATTACAAAATACAAAAAAAATATTTTTTCAACGCACAACGGAATAATTTAGATTGTGCATGCTATGCAGTGCAACATCACATACATTATTCTTCAATGCACAACGGAATACGTTAGTTATTGAATACAGTGCAATAAAACACTGCATATGTAATGTCCCTTCAATGCACAACGAAATTAGTTCTTGGACGTATCGTAATGCAATAGCACAAATGTTTTATCTCTTCAATGCACAATGGAATAAGTTAGTTATTGTATGCGTTGCAACGAAACAGAGCATATTTTGTTTTTCTTTAGTGCTCAAAAGTCAATAGTTAGTTCTTTAATGCAACATAACGCACACGTTATTCTTCATTGTGCAAAGAAATAAGTTAATTCTTGTATTAATTGCAATGAAACAGGTCATGTGTTATGTTATGTCTTAAATACACAAAGAAATTAGTAAGTTCTATGCAATGCGACGAAACTGCATATTTTATGTATTCTTTAGCGCACGTCAATAAGTTAGTTCTTGTATACAGTGTAATGAAACAAGTTCATAAAGCAATATCGATGCACAACGGAAAGAGTTGTATGCAATACATACAATGCGATGCAATACAAGAATGCATACAACTAATTATGTTGTGCATCGAAGAGATACCTATAATCTATGCACTTGTTTACAAAAGCAAATATATTTCTTGCATTGCACTATGTAAAGAGTCAGTTCTTTTATGTAACACATATGTTATTCTTGAATGCACAACGGGTTAAGTTAGATAAGTTAAACGCTGCAGCTCGAGTTCTTACTAGAACCAGGAAATATGACCATATTAGCCCGGTTCTGTCAACACTTCATTGGCTGCCTATTAAACATCGTATAAATTTTAAAATATTGTTGATTACTTACAAAGCACTAAAGGGTTTAGCTCCGCAGTACTTGAGCGAGCTCTTAACGCATTACAGTCCTTCACGTCTACTGCGATCTCAAAATTCGGGCCAGTTGATAATACCTAGAATATCAAAATCGACTGCTGGCGGTAGATCCTTTTCCTGTTTAGCACCAAAACTTTGGAACAGTCTTCCTACCATTGTCCGGGAAGCAGACACTCTCTGTCAGTTCAAAGCTAGACTAAAAACACATCTCTTTGACCTAGCATACACATAATATATTATAGACTTCTATAATTCAATGTTAGGCTGCATAGATTAGGTCAGCCGGAACTGGGAACACTTCCCTTAAATCCTGATGTACTCGTTACATCATCATAAGAAGAATGGCATCTACGCTAATTTTAGTGTCTTTGTTTATCCCGAGGTTTTCCCGCAGCCTGCCGGATCCAGGCCGCCAGATCTGACAAGGAGCTTTGCCTGGACCCGATGACAACGCAGTGCTGAAGTGCCAACTAGCCTCTCCCTATGGAGGATCCCTTTCCCACTCTACAGATAAAACGTTGTGATTCCGGTTCGCGTACCCACCCCGAAGTGATAAAATAAAGCAAAATTCTGTATCAAATTACAGTTACTATAAATCCGGACTCTAGTTCATAAACGCCAGAGGAGAACTGGCCCCCGACTGAGCCTGGGTTCTCCCAAGGTTTTTTTTTTCTCCAGTAGGTCACCTGATGGAGTTTTAGGACACCAGTAGGTCACTTGATGGAGTTTTTCGGTTCCTTGCCACTTGCCACTAATTTGCCTTTGGCTTGCTCAGTTGGGGATATTCAAAATAATTAACCAAGCATTAATACCATTGATCAGCCCTACCAAACGTGGATGTTTTTTCACTAAGAAACAAACATTGTTATGTTATTTGATTGATATTGTGAAGCTGCTTTGATGCAATTTATATTGTGGAAAGCGCTATATAAATACACTTGACTTGACTTGACTTGACTTAGATCTTGCAATGTGCATATGAAATGCAACAACATATGTATTGTGTTATCTCTTCCATGCACAAAGGAAGTTAGATCTTGTATGCAATGTAATGCAACAAGTACATATGTAATCTGTTCAATGCATGAGTTAGTCGTTTATGCATTGTAATACATTCAAAAGCATTACTTCAACATGCATAATGCACAATGGAAGAATGAAGAATGTAAAACGGATTAAGTTAGTTCTTGTTTACAGTTCAATTAAACAGGCCATATGTTATGTTTTATCTCTTCAATGCACAACTGAATAGATAGATCTCACATGCAATGCAAAGAAACAGCATTTATGTTGTATTTTCTCTTCAGTGCACAATGGAATAAGTTAGCTCTTGTATACAATGCAATGAAACAGTTTATATATGTTATTTTTCAAAGCAAAACGAATTCATTTAAATCGTGCATGCAATGCAATACATATATGCCCTATTTCTTCAATGCACAACAGAAATAGTTATGTATGTATTGCAATGCAACAGCTCATGTGTTATGTGATATCTCTTCATTGCACGACGGATTGAGTCAGTTCTTGTATGCAACACATATATGTTATTCTGGGATGCCCAACAGTTTAAGTTAGATCTTGCAATGTGCATATGCAACGCAACAACACAGGTATTGTGATAACTCTTCCATGCACAAAGGAATGTTGTGGCAAAAATTCTCATTAAACATCATCACTGCGTAAGAGGCACTCAGAGTCAAATTAATAAAAAGAGAAGTATTTATTCTTGCAAGAATAGGTTCAGTCGAGTCCACAGAAGTTACGCTGTAACAACAGAACGCAAAACCAGAGCAATCTTTATACTGTTTCTCCCAAGGCTGTTTGAAATAGGCCTTGCCTCTCAATAAATTTCCACAGACAAAGGACCCATATTGCTAGTTCAGATTTATTACTAACTAACCCCTTTGCCTAGATAGCCTCTGACCTGGAGGTCAGAGGTCTTTGCTCGTCTGGTTTTGGGGTGCCATGCTCCTGCTTTCTCAGGTATATAAACATACATAAATTCAGAAATCAGAAACGTCTCCCCTCTCTTATCCCTCTACAAATGGCAAAACCTTATGGCATTCCTTTGCAAGTAAAAGTGAAAATTAAAACATATACATACATTGAAGGTTTGATAGAAACACAGAGCTCTACCTAGTAATTGTCACTACTGATCAATGTAAGATTAAAATTTCTCCAACAGGAATAAGTTAGATCTTGTATGCAATTGAACGTCACATATGGGCATATCTTTTGTCTTATGTTTAGTTCAAAGGTCAGCAAGTTTGTTCTATTATGCAAAGAGCATAATATTATTATGCAATTATGCATTACTCTTCAATGCATAAATAAACAATATAGTTCTGGTACGCAATACTATGCAATGGACATACAATGTTTTAATACACAAAGAAACAAGTTAGTTATTTAAGAACAAGTCAGTTCTTGTGTGCAATAGAATGAAAAAGCTAATCACTTGTATTATTCTTCAATGCACATGTCAATAAATCAGGTCTTGTATTCAATGGAGTGCAACAGCACATATAATGTATTATCTCTTCAAATCACAAAGGAATGATTTAGTTCCTTTATGCAATGCAGTGAAACTGCGTAGTTAATATGTTATTTTTCAATGAAAAACGGTGTTGGTTCTTGACCAATAAAGTAGTTCAACTTTGACACCTTGAATATATATCTTGCTAAAGAGTACTGGAAATACACTCTCTATACACTCTACACTCTTTCTGATGTTCATCAAGAAGACTTTAGTCTAAATTGTATTTATGTACCATATTTTCTTGCCAAAGAATCCTCGATCTTAAACCTTCTGTAAATAATCATCGACTACTTTTGATGTTACATCAGCCAGACAGAAATCCATATCTTAGCTGCTGAATATATTTCTGGCCAAAAAGTATTTGATCTTGACCAATCTAAACACTCAAAGACACCTTCTGATATTTTTTCAGCAATACAATAGTTAAAATTTGACCTTTTAAATATATTTCTGACCAAGGAGTCCTCGATCTTGTACTTTCTATATATACTAATAGACTCTTTCTGACATTTCATCAGCCAGAAAGTAATCCATAATTGACCTACTGTACATCTGAATGGCCAAAGAGACCTCAATGTTGAAACCTTGATGTTGAATTTACTTTACACTGACATTGTCTCCTTATGAATTTACATCAACCACACAGTATTCCAAATTGGCCCTATGTATATTGTTCAAGAGTCCTTGGACTTGAACTTCCAATACATACTTATAAATTTGTTCTGATGTTTCATCAGCCAGAGAGTATTTAATAATTGACCTGCTGAACATATTTCTTGCCAAAGACTCATTCTGATGTTTCATCTGCAATATAGTAGTCAAACAACTTCAGCCGTTGAACATATTTTTAGCCAAAGAGTCCTCGATCTTGAACTTTCTAAATATATACTTCTTCTGATGTTTCTTCAGCCAAACAGTAGTTCAAATGTAACCTTTTGAAAAAAATTCTGGCCGAAGAGTCATCGAGCTTTACCTTTAGTCCATATTTTACCTGCTGAACTTTATGGCTGAGGAGTCTTTGATCTTGAACTTCCATAATACTCAATGACTCCTCCTGAAGTTTTTAACAGCTAGTCTGTAGTTCATTATTGACCTCCTAAACATATGTATGATCAAAGAGTCTTTGAAATTTAACTTTCAATACATACTCATAGACTCGTTCTGATGTTTCATTAGCCAGACCATAGTCCAAATTTGACCAACTGAACATATATATTTGTCCAACATGTCATCAAAGTTTAGCTTACTATGCTTTCTCATAGACACCTTTTGATGTTACTTCAATCATATATAACTCCATATATAACCCATTTAACATACTTCTGGCCAAAGAGTCCTCGAACTTTAACTTTCTCTACACTTCAGAAAGTTAATCACTTCAGCCAGACAATTGTACATATTTGACCTACTGAACTCTCTGGCCAAAGATCTTGAATTTGAACTTTGTATACATTCTCACTATCTTCTGATGTTTCATCAGCCATACAATATTTCATTTTTGAACTTTTTAACATATTTCTGGTCAGGAAATCTTTGATATTTAACTTTCTATATATACTAATAGACTCATTCTGATGTTTCATCAGCCATACTGCATTTCATATTTGACCTACTGAACATATTTCTTTTAAAGTGTGATCAAAGGGTGACTTTGTGTTCTCACATAATTCTTTTGAAGTTGCATCAACTATGTATTAGTCCATTTTTGACCCATTGAACATATAATTGGCCAACGATTTCTCTTTGTTAAACTCACTTTACACTGACATTGTCTCCTTCTGATGTTACATCAACCAGACAGTATTCCAAATTGGGCCTATGGATATTGTTTGCCAAAGAGTCCTTGAACTTGAACTTCCTATACATCCATACAGACTTCTTCTGATGTTTCACCAGCCAGAGAGTAATCCAAAATTGACCTACTGGACATATTACTTAAAGAGTCCTTGATCTTGAACTTTCTAAACATACTCTTAGACTCCTTCTGATGTTTCTTCAGACATACAGTAGTCCTTTGACCTGAGTAATTTGACATTTTCAACATTTATCTGGCCAACTTGTTCTTTAGCTTTAACTTTCTATACATACTCATAGACTTCTTCTGATGTTCAACAGACAGACATTCAACCATATTTGACTTATTGACATATTTCTGCCCAATGTTTCCTTTATCTTGAACTGTCTATAAAAAGTCATTTACTCATTCTGATGTTTAATATTCTATACATACTCATATTCTCTTTCTGATGTTCACCAAGCAGACATTAGTTCGAATTTGACCTTTTCAGCATTTTTTGTCCAAAGAGTCCTTGATCTTGAATTCACTTTACATATTCATAATCTTCTACTGATGTGTCATCAGCCAGAGATAATCCATAATTTTACTATTGAAAGTATTTCTTACCAAAGAGTCCTTGATCTTGAACTTTCTTAGAACTCATTCTAAAGTTTCTTCAGACATACAATAGTTACAATTTGACCTTCTCAACATTTCTCTGGCCAAAGTGTCCTTGATTTTGAACTTTCTAAAACATAAACATGTTCTGATGTTACATCAGCCAGAGAGGTCAATATTTGATCCACTTAACATATTACTTGTTGAAGATTCTATGATATTGAACTTTAACCTATTATACATACTCATAGTATTTTTTCTTCAGCCAAAGAGTAATCCATAATTGACCTACTAAACATATTTCTGGCCAAAGACCTCGATCTTGAACTTTCTATACATACTCATAGTCTCTTTTTGTTACATCAGCCAGACATTAGTTCAAATTGAACCTGTGGAACATTGAACCCGTGTCAAAGTTTTCTTGAAATTTAACTTACTATACTTTCTCATTGATTCCTTGTGATGTTTCATCAGACATATTAACCTAATGTCAATATGACCTACTAAAGACATATTGTCCATTATTGACCTACTGAACATATTTCTTGCCAAGTGTCCTCGATCTTGAACTTTCTATACATACACATAGCCTCCCCCTTATGTTACATCAGCACGACAACAAATTGGAGATAAGGAACTTTTAGCTGGTCAAAGTGTCCTTGAACTTTAATTCACTATAGTTACTCATTGACTACTTGTAATGTTTTCTGGCCAAAGAGTTCTTTAACTTTCACTTTCTATACATTCTCATAGACTTCTTCTGACGTTAGATCAACCACAGGTCCATTTTTCACCTACTGAATATATTTCTGACCAAAGTGTCCTTGATCTTGAACTTTCTATATATACTCACACCTTCCGATGTTTCTGCAGCTAGTTGGAGTAGTTCAAATTTGACCTTTTTTTCCAAATATTTCTGGCCAGAGAGTCTTGGAACTT
Organism: Meda fulgida; assembly: GCA_030578275.1. Lineage (NCBI taxonomy): Eukaryota > Metazoa > Chordata > Actinopteri > Cypriniformes > Leuciscidae > Meda > Meda fulgida. Next base: position 24,123,069 of record CM060636.1, read on the forward strand.
TCCCTTTATATACATACTCATAGTTCTGTTGTTACATCAGCAAGACATTAGTCCAAATTGGACCTATGAAACATATTCTTGGCCAAAGAGTCCTTGAACTTGAACTTTTTTAATACACTTATGATTTATTTTTATGTTTCATAAGCCAGAGAGTAGTTCAGTAGGTCATAATTGATGTGTCCTTTATATAAAACTTTCTTTACATGCTCATTGACTTCTTCTGTTTCAACATCCATACAGTAGTCCATATATGACTGTTGAACATATTTCTGGCTGAAGATTCTTTAAAGTTTATCTTTCTATACATGTTTCAATAGACAGAGAGTTGTCCATATTTGACTTATTCAGCATATTTTGAGACTAAGAGTCCACAAACTGTAACTTTCTATACATACTCATAGACTCCTGATGCTTCGTCAGCAAGACTCTTTGGCCAAAAATATGTTCAGTAGGTCAATAATGGAACATGGTCAATAATGGTCTGGCTGATTAAACATCAAAAGGAGTCTATGGTGTTATGGAAAATTAATATTTTACTCTTTTCTTATTTACTCTGTTTGACATTGTGAGGGTTTTCTTTTCTATTCAATCATGGACTCCTTATCTGTGTACGAGAACAGAGGATCTGTGTTCCTGTTGTTATGTTTATACAGCAGAAGGGTGTGTGTGAGACACTCGGCAGGTGGTTGGGCAGCAACCTCTGACTTCAGAGGTGAGAAGACCCCCTGGTCTTGGAGGTAGTCATAAAGTTCCTCTGTTCCTCTTGTCTAAACAAGTGAGTGACAAGAGATAGCTTTGAAAAGAACTGTATAAGACTGCGAGCCAGTCTCTGCTCTAGGTCTCACTCCGCCTGCAGCTGGACTGTGTGGTTGGACTGGGAACTATTCTTGCAAGAATAAATACAACTGGAATTCAGATGTCTCTTACGCCGTGATGCTGTTTGTTTAATTATTGTTCCCTATCGGTCAGTCACTACAACGTAGGTCATGACTGACCAATAGGAATCTCGCTAGAGAGGCCAATCTACTTCGAGTGAAACTAAAACAGGCCAATGCACATTGGTGTGCAATCTTTTGCATCAGCTGCGCGGCCTCGTTAGCGCGGGTATTTAACGAGCAGCTGAGCGATTGCACAGTTCGCTTTTTGCTTCGGAGCCAAACACTTCGATGCCTCTACTGCAACAGTGGAAAACTTCAACAGGCTTTTTTTTTTTGGACTTCTTTCTTTTTCGGTGCTGGGCGTGACAGCACGGCAGTGTGAGCAGCCTCCTCTTATTAAGAGCAAACAAAAAAAGCTGTTTTAACGGCTGGTAAGATCTCCCAGCGCACAGTTGGTTGCACATTCCCCTGTGATCGCTGAGGCTGCTCCCCTGCGTGCTTCAGCACCAGTGAGAGTAGCCCCTAAAAGAGCAAACACAGATAGTTCACGTCTCTTTCAAGATGACGTTCTATCTGTGTGTTTCTGGATGCGGTCGTTACCTGGGATCGCGGGATGGTCACGATCGCTGCCTTGTGTGTCTGGGCATCGAACACGCACAGGCAGCGTTCGTGGATGAGTCATGTACCCATTGTGGGAAGATATCGATCTCGGAGCTGAGGTCGAGACTCTCATTCCTGCAAAGGGGCGGAGTCCCCGTGCCTGCACCTCGGTCCAACCCCCCTTCGCGGGTTGCTTCCAGCAGTAACATGAGTGACCTGAGGATTACAGTGAGCGCGCTTCCTTCGGGGAACCAACCCCCTAGGAACCCTCACTCCTCTCATGCTCCGCAGCCAGTTCAGCTGCCAACGGAACGTGCCGGACCATCCTCGAGATGCGTACCAGTCGTTTCGTTCGGCGCTCCCCGCGACGACCAGATGTCGATCGCTGCATCGGAGGGTGGGTCAGACCGCTCCGCGGACGACGGCTCGGAGCCGCTGCCTCCTTCGGGTGTGCCAGCTGTGCCCGAGTCGGACCCGGAGATGATGGCCATGCTTTCCCGGGCCGCCAACAGGATCGGGCTCGTGTGGAACCCTCCACCGTGTCCCGAGCCCTCGAGGCTGGATGATTGGTATCTCGGGGTGGCGCGCGCTGGTTCTCAGCAACCCACCCCAGTGCCTTTCTTCCCGGAGGTGTATGACGAGCTCACGGGGACGTGGACGGCACCTTCACTGCCAGAAACCGTCCCGGTGGCTCCTCCTCCCTCACCACCCAAATTTTCAATAAGAGAGCAGTTTCTACCATCTCTGGGTCCGAAGGGGACCCGGAGAGCAGTGGGGGGACAGAATCCTCACCACTCTCATCCGCCTCCTCTATCGCCAGTGAGCAGCAGTGTGCAGCTCGAGAACGCCACCGAGCCGCCTCCTGCACCTCCTGCCCTGTGGCTCATTCGGACCATCAGGCTCGGCTATGCGATTCAGTTCGCCCGACGTCCCCCCAAGTTTCGGGCCATCCACTCCACTACAGTGAGACCAGCCGATGCCCATGTCTTGCGTGCGGAGATCGCAGTCCTGCTGGCGAAGGACGCGATAGAGCCAGTCCCTCCAGCCGACATGAGGTCAGGGCATTACAGTCCCTACTTCATTGTACCCAAGAAAGGTGGTGGGTTACGACCGATCTTGGATCTGCGAGTTTTGAATCGGAGCCTCCACAAGCTACCGTTCAAAATGCTCACGCAGAAATGCATTTTCGAATGCATCCGTCCCCAAGATTGGTTTGCAGAGATCGACCTGAAGGACGAGTACTTTCATGTCTCGATTCTTCCTCGACACAGGCCGTTCCTGCGCTTTGCGTTCGAGGGTCGAGCATATCAGTACAAAGTCCTACCCTTCGGGCTGTCCCTGTCCCCCCGTGTCTTCACGAAAGTCACGGAGGGGGCCCTTGTTCCCATGAGAGAACAGGGCGTTCGCATCCTCAACTATCTCGACGACTGGCTCATACTAGCACACTCTCGAGATCAGCTATGCGAACACAGGGACCTCGTGCTCAGGCACCTCAGCCAGTTGGGTCTTCAGGTCAACTGGGAAAAGAGCAGACTCTCCCCTGTGCAGAGGATCTCTTTTCTCGGTATGGAGTTGGATTCGGTCGCTCAGACAGCGCGCCTCACAGAGAAGCGTGCTCAGTCGGTGCTGAACTGCTTGAACATGTTCAAAGGCAGGACGGGGGTCCCACTGAAATTTTTTCAGAGGCTCCTGGGGCATATGGCAGCAGCAACAGCGGTAACCCCGCTCGGCTTGCTTCATATGAGGCCGCTTCAGCACTGGCTTCACGGCCGAGTCCCGACATGGGCGTGGCATCACGGCACTCACCGGGTGGCAATCACACCGGCCTGCCGTCAGACCTTCAGCCCGTGGTCAGACCTTTCGTTCCTTCGGGCAGGAGTCCCCTTGGAACAGGTCTCCAGGCATGCTGTGGTATTCACAGATGCCTCTGCCACCGGTTATGGGGTGCCACGTACAACGGGCATGCAGTGTCAGGGGTGTGGACGGCTCCCCAACTGCATTGGCACATCAATTGCCTCAAGTTTCTAGCAGTACATCTCGCTCTGAGCCGCTTGAAAAGGCCGTTACGGGGCAGGGACGTACTGGTCCGCACGGAGAACACTGCGACCGTTGCGTACATCAACCGACAAGGTGGTCTACGCTCCCGTCGCATGTCGCAACTCGCCCGCCATCTCCTCCTCTGGAGTCAGAAGCATCTGAGGTCGCTTCGAGCCATGTATGTCCCGGTATGCTCAACCGTGTGGCCGACGAGCTATCACAAGCTGTGCTTCCGGGAGAGTGGCGACTCCACCCCCAGGTGGTTCAGCTGATCTGGAGAGAGTTCGGAGAGGCTCAGGAAGACCTGTTTGCCTGAAGTGGAACCTGTTCGTCGAGTGGTGTTCTTCTCGCAGAGAAGACCCCCGAAGATGTTCGATAGGGTCTGTGCTTTCCTTCTTGCAGCAGGGGTTGGAGCGTAGACTGTCCCCTTCCACCCTCAAAGTACATGCTGCCGCTATTTCTGCTTATCACGACCACATAGATGGCAAAACAGCTGGAAAGCATGACCTGGTCGTCAGGTTTCTTAGGGGGGCGAGACGATTAAATCCTCCTCGACCCCCTCCATACCCTCTTGGGATCTTTCCCTGGTGCTTCGAGCACTTCAGGATGTTCCCTTTGAGCCTCTGCAGTCAGTAGACTTAAAGCTTCTTTCCATGAAGACTTTGCTGCTGGTTGCATTGGCCTCTGTCAAGAGGGTAGGAGACCTGCATGCATTTTCGGTCGACGAATCGTGCCTAGAGTTCGGGCCGGGTGACGGCCACGTGGTACTAAGACCCCGGCCTGGCTATGTGCCCAAGGTTCCTACCACTCCCTTCAAAGACCAGGTAGTGAACCCAGCCCTGGCTTTGCTCTGTCCCGTTCGCGCCCTGCTTATGTACGTGGACAGAACTCAAAGCATCAGGACCTCAGATCAGCTCTTTGTCTGTTACGGAGGCCAGCAGAAGGGAAAGGCTGTCTCCAAGCAGAGGTTGGCCCACTGGATAGTGAATGCCATTGCCTTGGCTTACCAAGCACAAGGCGTGCCCTGCCCGCTTAGGTTGCATGCACACTCCACGAGAGGCGTTGCATCCTCCTGGGCGCGGGCATGTGGCTCCTCGCTAACAGATATCTGTAGAGCTGCGGACTGGGCGACACCTAACACGTTCGCTAGATATTATAGCCTACGTGTAGAGCCTGCCTCCTCCCGTGTTTGCACCCTAAACGGGTAGAAGCACTGAGATCTCTGGCTCTGTCGGCTTGCTGCACCCTACTGTGAACCCTTATTGCTCCAGAGTAAAACCTGTCGAGTCCTCCAAAACCCCTCGGCCTGGACTTGGCGGAGCGTCCTGCGCCAGGCCCTTATCCGCTGAATCCTTGAGAACCGGATCTGGGCTGGGTTCCATATCTGTGACTCTCCTATCGGAAGCCCGTGTCTTTCCCTTGGGCTAAGTCACCCATTATTTCATATGCAGTACAGCCTTCGGGCTAGTCCATATGTATTTCCACATAACTCTTTGAAGAAGTGGCTTCCGCAGCGTCCCTTCCTAAACAGAAAGGGCACGCTTTCCCAGCGTTATCCAATATCTCACTGTATGGGTTATCACGGAACAACAGTGTCAAACTCTCTGTGTAGGCCTCCTCCTATCGTCCTTCCAGGCAAGAAGGTGTAGAGGCTTGCACGGGGGCGCTGGATGGGGTGCAGCAGCTGTGGCGCTTTGGTAGGGATTCCTATTGGTCAGTCATGACCTACGTTGTAGTGACTGACCGATAGGGAACGTCTCGGTTACATATGGTAACCCTCGTTCCCTGAGGGAGGGAACGGAGACGTAGGTCCCGTTGCCACATCTGCTGCCGCCCTCCGGGGCAGCCAGCTTCTCGGCCTGGCTCCTCAGGAAAAAGCTAACTGTGCAATCGCTCAGCTGCTCGTTAAATACCCGCGCTAACGAGGCCGCGCAGCTGATGCAAATGATTGCACGCCAATGTGCATTGGCCTGTTTTAGTTTCACTCAAAGTAGATTGGCCTCTCTAGCGAGATTCCTATTGGTCAGTCATGACCTACGTCTCTGTTCCCTCCCTCAGGGAACGAGGGTTACCATATGTAACCAAGACGTTTTTGCTACAACAATGGTTATGTATAGTAGGTTGAAGTTCGATATCTCTTTGGGCAAGAAAATGTTCAATATATCAAATTGAGATTAATGACTCTTTTGCCATGAAAATATTCAGTAGTTCATGGATTTCTGTATTGTTGATGAAACATCAGGACTATATGAGTATGGACTTATGGACTACTGTCTGTCTGATGAAACAGCAAAAGGGGTCTGTGAATATGTATAGAAAGCTAAAGATCAAATACACTTTGAACAGAAATTTGTTCAAAATCAATATTTGAAATATAGCTGCAAGCAGTGATTGGGGGCCGAGCCCCATGGCTATTTTATTTTTTTGGCTAATTTGTATATATATATATATTTTAATAGGAATATTTTGAACATTGCCCAATGCACTAGGTTTAGTGTTTGCTACACACTGGATTTAATTAATCTTCAAATCTATAGCCTGTTGCTTTAAACAGCATGCCAATCATTTTTTTTGTAATAAACATTTGGTTAGTTTAATTTTACAAGAGACTTGAGCTTTTGAAGGCAGGACCGAAGCTACTGGCTCTAAATGACAGAATTTTATAAGGTTGCCCTACATGGGACTTGAACCCACAACCTGAAAGGTTCTGGGTATATGTGGCTTAGCAAGTTGCACCACTCAGTTGAATACCGAGTTATCATGCAGCCAAAGAGAGCCTTCAGTGTGAGAATGAGCACACCAAAACATTAGTTAGCAAAGCTATAACATATGGCAACAAATACAGGCAAGGTCACATTCAGAGATGAATATCTCGGGAACGGTAGTGAATATTAAAAGTCTGTTTAATCATTTCTGTGTGGCCTGGTCCAAAGATCATTTGAGGAAATGTTTGGACAAAATTGGACAAATTTTGAAGGAGTTGCAAAAAAACGGAATACTGTACTTTTCAAAATGGCCATTACTTTAATAGGCGGAGTCTTAATGTAAGATTTTGAATGTGATCCGCATGATGAGAGGAGTCAGGTGTACTAAGTAAAAGTTTTCTAGATTAAAGGGTTCAAACATAACCATTTCAATGTTGAATTTTTGAACTGGTGTGGGCGCTATAGAGTTGGTCCTAGAGACTCCAAAATTGGTCCAATTGTGTTCTCACAAAGTATCCTTCCTTGTTAATGCAAGATGCTGAATGTGATCATTGGGTTCAAATAGTAGTAAAAAAAATAATACTTTGTTTTTTATATAAATGTGCCACATGTTTTATTTACATTTGCCTTCTCAGAAAGATACCATGTCTGGAATAAAAGAAACTTTTCCACTACTTAAGGCCACAGTACCTCTTGCGGTCTGGGAATGTGCCACACAGGATTCAAACCCATGACCAGAATGGTTCAGGGTTCGTGGCATGTGGTTCAGCAGTTTGCGCCACTCAGAGGACGCTGAGTTACCAAGGTTCCTAGGAGAGCCTTCAGTGTAAGAATGAGCAATTAAGAATAATTAACCAGATCAGCATACTATGCTAGCTTAATGCAAATGTAGCTTATGGTTTGCATGATAGCTGAAGAGCCACATTAGAAAGAATGGCATCTGGTTATCATGTAACCAATTAGTATGCTAAGCTAACTAGCATAAGTCTACAAATACAGGCTATGTGGTATCTCAGAAACGGTAGTGAATATCAAGAATCTGTTCAGTCATTTCTGTGCAGCTTGGTCCAAAGATCATCTTATCAAATTTTGGACACAATTGAGCAAAATTTGTAGGAGGCGTAGCGAAAAAACTTTTGCATTTGCTTCAGTTTGGTGGACAGTCACATGATATCGTGTGATATCACAAATGATACGAGATATCGTCAGAATTGGCATAAACCAAGGAACATAATGACATAAAGCAATCAAATTTCAAACAATGTTTTCAAAAATTACAGGCGTTTTTGCAAAAAAATGTATATCCTTGGAACACTAGGTGGCGCTCTCTTCAATCTCCGCGGATTAGGCATGATGCAAGGAATCTATAGACACCAATATCATGATTTTCTGACAAAATCATGACCTGTAGGTGGCGCTGTTTCCAACTTTGGCATGGACCCTAAAATCATGGTTCCGATTAAGCGTGCCAATTTTTGTTTCAATTGTGATCAAAGTTTGGCCGAGATAAAGCCTGTGAACCAATTTTGGGTCGACTTTTTTTTTTTTTTTTTTTTTACCTCTATTTAACCAGGATAATCTCTCTGAAATTAAAAATCACTTTCACATGAGTGTCCTGGCCAAGAATGGACAGCAGTTACAGTCACAAAATTACAAATCAACAACAAATATAAAATTTCAACACTTAAAAACAGTTGCACATCATTGAGTCTTCTTCAATGGGCCGAATAATAGTTTTGAAATGTTAGGCACCAGAGTTTGTAATTTCAATTTTGGTTGGAGTCGATTCCATATGAATATGAAGCTGCATACATAAAAGCCCTTTTTCCCAGTTCAGTTCTTAAAAGTGGAACAGAAAGGGTAGAACAATTTTCAGACCGGAGGGAATATTTCAAAATACTTTTCTTATGAATTAGACAATCTATATATGAAGGCAACAACCCCAGAATAGCCTTATAAATAAATAAGAAATAGTGAAAAAACGTATTAAGTTCGAGACAACTTTTCAAATAGTACTGCACTACTGTAATGGGTGGAGTCTAAAGTAAGATATTGATTGTGATCACCATAATGAGTGGAATCATGTGTACTAAATTTCATTTTTCTAGATGAATCGGTTCAAAAGTAATAACCATTTCAATGTTGAATTTTTTAACTGGTGGTGGCGCTATAGAGTTGGTCCTAGAGACTCCAAAATTGGTCCAATTATTTTTCATGAACATCTCTACAAATTTGCCAAAGTTCATTATTTTTCTATGTTCCGTTGATAGGGCTGCAATAGACACCCTATACGTAAGAAAAAGAAGAAGAAGAAAACTAACGGATACTAATTAAGCCTTTCCAAAGCTTGGCCCCTAAAAGAATTCTATGAAAGTGCATGGTAAGTTACCAATTTGATGACTCTTTGGCCTGATATATGTTCAATAGGTCAAATATGGAGTACTGTCTGTCTGATGTGTCTATGGTATGTATAGAAAGTTAAAGTTCAAAGACTCTTTGGCCAGAAATATGTAGTAGGTCAATAATGAAAAATGCTATATATTCTTGTATCTGGCTGATAAAAACTTCAGAAAGAGTCAATGAATATGTAATGGAAGTTCAAGATCAAAGACTCCTCAGCCATATAGTTCAGCAGGTCAAATATGGACTATTGTCTGGCTGATTAATATCTGACGGAGTCAAGGAGTATGTATAGAAAGTTGAAGTTCGATGACATTTTGGCCAGAAAAAAATTCAAAAGATCAAATTTACTACTGTATGGCTGAAGAAACATCAAAAGGAGTTTTTGGCCAAAAATATGTTCAATGGCTGAATTGTTTGACAAATATTGCAGATGAAATATCAGAATGAGTCAATGACTATTAATAGAAAGTTCAAGATGAAGGACTCTTTGACAAGAAATATGTTAAGTAGGTCAATTATGGAATGATCTTTGGCTGATGAAACATCAGAAGAAGTTTATGAGGATATATAGGAAGTTCAACATCAAAGACTCCTCAGCCATAAAGTTCAACAGGTCAAATATGGACTATTAACTGGCTGATGTGACATCTGCCAATATGTTATAGAAAGTTACATTTCGGTGACTTTTCCTTCTTGCAGCAGGGGTTGGAGCGTAGACTGTCCCCTTCCACCCTCAAAGTACAGGGTACAAAGTACCCTAAGGCCAGAATTTTTTTCAAAAGGTCCAATTTAAACTACTGTATGGGTGAAGAAACATCAGAAGGAGTCTATGAGAATGTATAAGAAGTCAAACATGTACAATTGTCTGGCTGATGTGATATCTGTCAGAGCCAATGAGTATGTATAGAAAGTTAAATTTCGAGGACTCTTAGGCCAGAAATATGTTAAATGGGTCAAACATGGAGTTAGTTATGGTTGAAGTAACATCAAAAAGAGTCTATTGAATGCATTGTAAGTTAAATTTTTAGGCCAGATATATGTCCAGTCTGTCAAATCTGGACAACTGTCTGGCTGATGAAACATCAGAACGAGTACATCATTATGAGTGCGTATTGAAATTTTAAGATCGTTCATCAGAATTCAAATATGAATCAATATGTTTGAAGTAACACAAAATGAGTCTATGAGAAAGCATAGTCAGTTACAACATATCAAATACTGATAAAACATATTAAAGGAGTCGAGTATGTATAGAAAGTTTAATATCAAATACTATTTGGCCAGAAATATGTTCAGTAGCTCAAATATGAACTGCTGTATTGTTGATTAAACATCAGAAGTCTATTTGAATGTATAGATTTACTGTTTGAGGATTCTTCATCCAGAAATATGTTTAATAGTTCACATATTGACTACTGTCTGTTTCAGAAGAAGAAACTGTAAAAGAAGTTCAAGATCAAAGACTGTTCAGCCAGAAATTCAGCAGGTCAAATATGGACCATTGGGCTGGATGATGTAACATCTGAAGGAGTCAAGGATTATATACAGAAAGTTAACGTTTGAAGACTCTTTGGGCAGAAATATGTTCAATAGGCCAAGTTTGGACTGCTGTGTGGATTAATGAAACTTCAGGAGTCAACGAGTTTGTATTGAAATTTTAAGATTAAAAGACTATTTTGTCCTATATGTTCAATATATGTTCATATGTTCATATATACCTATATGTTCAAAAGGTCTAATTTGGACAAATGTCTACTTTATATAACATCAGATGGAGACTATGGGTATGTATAGAAAGTAAAAGTTCTAGCACCCTTTGGCTAAAAACATGTTCAATAAATCATCATTTCTGTGGACACAGGAATATAGCATTTTTTATTTGTTAAATTTAATGGAATATTCACTGCAAGAATTAGCTCTTGTGTGCTATGCGGAGCTTGGATTTAGTGAAAAGGTTTCTTGCAATTCAGAAAAGATGGTGCTTTACGCAAAGCATGAAATAAATCTAATCGGTTTTTAAGTTACATGTTATATGTTATGTACTCTCTTTGATGCACAATGTAATGTTAGTTCTAGTATGCAACACATAAAAATGCTTTTCTTTATTGCACAAAGGAACAAGTTAGCTATTGTAAGCAATGCAATGAAACAGTTTGTTATTTTCAAATGCACAAAGGATTAATTTAGATGCATAAAATGAAAAACATCACATAGGATGGCCTATCAATAAATAACACATAGGATGCACAAATAAATAAGTTCTTCTATACAATGCAACGAAAAAGCATATATTCTGTATTATTTAGCGCACAAATCAATGAGTCAGTTATTGTATACAGTGCAAACAAACAATGTGCTATATATTACATAGCTTACATGTATCTCTTCGATGCACAACAAAATTCTTTAGCGCACAAGTAATGTTAGTTCTTGTATACAGTGTAATGAAACAAGTGTATAGCTTATATTATTCTCGTCGAAGCACAACGGAAAAAGTTCTATGAATATTGTATGTATTGCATCGCATTGTATGTGTTGCATTGCAAAATATGTGTTGTCGCTTGCATTGCACAACGGAATGAGTCAATTAATTTAAACAACTTATGTTATTCTTGTGCATATGCAATGCAACAACACGTATTGTGTATCTCTTCCATGCACAAAGGAATAAGTTAGATATTTTATGCAATGTGTAATGCAACAGCACATATGTAAACTGTTCAATGCATAACGGAATGATTTAGTCGTTGATGCATTATGCAAAAGCATTTAACTCAACTTGCACAACATGCACAACGGAAGAATGAAAAATGGACAACGGAATAAGTTAGTTCCTTGATACAGTTCAATAGGCCATATGTCATGTTATCTCTTCAATGAACAATCGAATAGATAGATCTTGCTTACAATGCAAAGCAAAAGCACTTATATTGTTTTTCTCTTCAGTGCATATTGGAATACGTTAGCTCTTATATACAATGCAATGAAACAGTTTATGTTATTTTTCAAAGCACAACGGATTCATTTATATCGTGCAATGCAATGCAAATATCACATATGCCTTATTTCTTCAATGCAAAACGTAGATAGTTCCGTGTACAGTGCAAATAAACAACTTTATAGCTTATATGTATGTCTTCGATGCACGACGGAAAGAGTTGTATGCATTTTGTGTATGTATTGCAAAACAAAAGCATATATGAGTTGTCGCTTGCATTTCACAACGGAATGAGTCAATTCTTTTAAACAACACATGTTATTCTTGTGCATATGCAATGCAACAACACATGTATTGTGTTATCTCTTCCATGTATAAAGGAATAAGTTAGATATTTTATGCAATGTGTAATGCAACAGAACACATGTAACCTGTCCAATGCGTAACAGAATGATTTAGTCGTTAATGCAATGGAATGCAAAAGCATTTAACTCTACATGCTTAATGCACAACGGAAGAATGAAAAATAGACAACGGAATAAGTTAGTTCCTTGTTTATAGTTCAATATGCCACATGTCATGTGTTATCCTTTAATGCACAATCGAATAGACAGATCTTGCATGCAATGTAAAGCAAGAGCAGTTTTTTTTCTCTTCAGTGCATATTAGAATACGTTAGCTCTTATAAACAATGCAATGAAACTATATGAGTTGTCGCTTGCATTTCACAACGGAATGAGTCAATTCTTTTAAACAACACATATGTTATTCTTGTGCATATGCAATGCAACAACACGTGTTTTGTGTTATCTATTCCATGCACAAAGGAATAAGTTAGATATTGTATGCAATATTTAATGAATAACGGAATGATTTAGTCGTTGATGCATTGGTATGGAAAAGCATTTAACTCAACATGCAGAACATGCACAATGGAAGAATGAAAAATGGACAACGGAATAAGTTAGTTCCTTGTTTACAGTTCAATAGGCCATATGTCATTTGTTATCTCTTCAATGAACAATCGAAGAGATAGATCTTGCTTGCAATGCAAAGCAAGAGCACTTATATTGTTTTTCTCTTCAGTGCATATTGGAATACGTTAGCTCTTATATACAATGCAATGAAACAGTTTATGTTATTTTTCAAAGCACAACGGATTCATTTATATCGTGCAATGCAATGCAAATATCACATATGCTTCATTTCTTCAATGGACAACGTAGAGAGTTCCGTGTACAGTGCAAATAAACAAGTTTATAGCTTATTTATATGTATGTCTTCGATGCACGACGGAAAGAGTTGTATATGTATTGCATCGCATTGTATGTACTGCATTGCAAAATAAAAGCACATATGAGTTGTCGCTTGCATATCACAACGGAATGAGTCAATTAATTTAAACAACACATATGTTATTCTTGTGCATATGCAATGCAACAACACATGTATTGTGTCTTCTCTTCCATGCACAAATGAAAAAATTAGATATTTTATGCAATGTGTAATGCAACAGCACATATGTAATCTGTTCAATGCATAAAGGAATGATTTAGTCGTTGATGCATTGGAATGCAAAAGTATTTAACTCTACATGCATAACGCACAGAGGAAGAATGAAAAATGGACAAAGGAATAAGTTAGTTCTTTGTTTACAGTTCAATAGGCCATATGTCATATGTTATCTCTTCAATGCACATTCGAATAGATAGATCTTGCATTCAATGTAACGCAAGAGCACTTATATTATTTTTCTATTCAGTGCATATTGGAAAACGTTAGCTCTTATACATTATGCAATGAAACAATTTATGTTATTTTTCCAACCACAACGGATTCATTTATATCGTGCAATGCAATGCAAATATCACATATGCCTCAATTCTTCAATGCACAACGTAGATAGTTCCGTGTACAGTGCAAATAAACAAGTTTATAGCTTATATGTATGTCTTCGATGCACGACGGAAAGAGTTGTATGCATTTTGTGTATGTATTGCATCACATTGTATGCATTGCATTGCAAAACAAAAGCATATATGAGTTGTCGCTTGCATTTCACAACGGAATGAGCCAACTCTTTTAAACAACACATGTTATTCTTGTGCATATGCAATGCAACAACACATGTATTGTGTTATCTCTTCCATGCATAAAGGAATAAGTTAGATATTTTATGCAATATGTAATGCAACAGAACACATGTATCCTGTTCAATGCGTAACGGAATGATTTAGTCGTTGATGCATTGGAATGCAAAAGCATTTAACTCTACATGCTTAATGCAGAACGGAAGAATGAAAAATGGACAACGGAATAAGTTAGTTCCTTGTTTACAGTTCAATAGGCCATATGTCATTTGTTATCTCTTCGATTGTTCATTGAACAGGTTACAATGCAATGAAACAGCTTATGTTATTTTTCAAAGCACAACGGATTCATTTATATCGTGCAATGCAATGCAAATATCACATATGCTTCATTTCTTCAATGCACAACGTAGAGAGTTCCGTGTACAGTGCAAATAAACAAGTTTATAGCTTATTTATATGTATGTCTTGGATGCATGACGGAAAGAGTTGTCTATGTATTGCATCGCATTGTATGTACTGCAGTGCAAAATAAAAGCACATATGAGTTGTCGCTTGCATATCACAACGGAATGAGTCAATTAATTTAAACAACACATATGTTATTCTTGTGCATATGCAATGCAACAACACATATATTGTGTCTTCTCTTCCATGCACAAATGAAAAAATTAGATATTTTATGCAATGTGTAATGCAACCGCACATATGTAATCTGTTCAATGCATAAAGGAATGATTTAGTCGTTGATGCATTGGAATGCAAAAGTATTTAACTCTACATGCATAACGCACAGAGGAAGAATGAAAAATGGACAAAGGAATAAGTTAGTTCTTTGTTTACAGTTCAATAGGCCATATGTCATATGTTATCTCTTCAATGCACATTCGAATAGATAGATCTTGCATTCAATGTAACGCAAGAGCACTTATATTATTTTTCTATTCAGTGCATATTGGAAAACGTTAGCTCTTATACATTATGCAATGAAACAATTTATGTTATTTTTCCAACCACAACGGATTCATTTATATCGTGCAATGCAATGCAAATATCACATATGCCTCAATTCTTCAATGCACAACGTAGACAGTTCCGTGTACAGTGCAAATAAACAAGTTTATAGCTTATATGTATGTCTTCGATGCACGACGGAAAGAGTTGTATGCATTTTGTGTATGTATTGCATCACATTGTATGCATTGCATTGCAAAACAAAAGCATATATGAGTTGTCGCTTGCATTTCACAACGGAATGAGTCAATTCTTTTAAACAACACATGTTATTCTTGTGCATATGCAATGCAACAACACATGTATTGTGTTATCTCTTCCATGCATAAAGGAATACGTTAGATATTTTATGCAATATGTAATGCAACAGAACACATGTAACCTGTTCAATGCGTAACGGAATGATTTAGTCGTTGATGCATTGGAATGCAAAAGCATTTAACTCTACATGCTTAATGCAGAACGGAAGAATGAAAAATAGACAACGGAATAAGTTAGTTCCTTGTTTATAGTTCAATATGCCACATGTCATGTGTTATCCTTCAATGCACAATCGAATAGAGAGATCTTGCATGCAATGTAAAGCAAGAGCACTTGTATTGTTTGTCTCTTCAGTGCATATTGGAATACGTTAGCTCTTATATACAATGCAATGAAACTATATGAGTTGTCGCTTGCATTTCACAACGGAATGAGTCAATTCTTTTAAACAACACATGTTATTCTTGTGCATATGCAATGCAACAACACATGTATTGTGTTATCTCTCACATGCATAAAGGAATAAGTTAGATATTGTATGCAATGTTTAATGAATAACGGAATCATTTAGTCGATGCATTGGAATACAAAAGCATTTAACTCAACATGCACAACATGCAAAACGGAAGAATGAAAAATGGACAACGGAAAAAGTTAGTTCCTTGTTTACAGTTCAATAGGCCACATGTCATGTGTTATCTCTTCAATGCACAACCGAATAGACAGATCTTGAAATGCAAAGCAAGAGCACTTATATTGTTTTTCTCTTCAGTGCATATTGGAATACGTTAGCTCTTATATACGATGCATTAATTTTGTATGTATTGCATCGCATTGTATGTATTGCATTGCAAAATATGTGTTGTCGCTTGCATTGCACAAAGGAATGAGTCAATTAATTTAAACAACATATGTTATTCTTGTGCATATGCAATGCAACAACACGTATTGTGTATCTCTTCCATGCACAAAGGAATAAGTTAGATATTTTAAGCTATTTGTAATGCAACAGCACACATGTAACCTGTTCAATGCATAACGGAATGATTTATTCGTTGATGTATTATGCAAAAGCATTTAACTGAAATTGCACAACATGCACAACGGAAGAATGAAAAATAGACAACGGAATAAGTTAGTACCTTGTTTACAGTTCAATAGGCCATATCTTATATGTTATCTCTTCAATGCACAATCGGATAGATAGATCTTGCATCCAATGCAAAGCAAGAGCACTTATATTGTTTTTCTATTCAGTGCATATTGAAAAACGTTAGCTCTTACACACAATGCAATGAAACAGTTTATGTTATTTTTCAACGCACAACGGATTCATTTATATCGAGCAATGCAATGCAAATATAACATATGCCTTATTTCTTCAATGCACAACGGAGATAGTTCCGTGTACAGTACAAAGAAACAAGTTTATAGCTTATATGTATGTCTTCGATGCACGACGGAAAGAGTTTGTGTATTATATTGCATTACATTGTGTGTATTGCATTGCAAAACAAAAGCACATATGAGTTGTCGCTTGCATTTCACAACGGAATGAGTCAATTCTTTTAAACAACACATGTTATTCCAGTGCATATGCAATGCAACAACACATGTATTGTGTTATTTCTTCCATTCACAAAGGAATAAGTTAGATATTTTGTGCAATGTGTAACAGCACATATGTAACCTGTTCAATGCAAAACGGAAATAGTTCTGTATGCAGTGCAAAGAAAGAAGTAGCTTAATATATAGCTCTTCGACGCACGACGGAAAGAGTTGTATGCATTTTGTGTATTGCATCACATTGTATGTATTGCATTGCAAAACAAAAGCACATATGAGTTGTCGCTTGCATTTCACAATGGAATGAGTCAATTCTTTTAAACAACACATGTTATTCCAGTGCATATGCAATGCAACAACACATGTATTGTGTTATTTCTTCCATTCACAAAGGAATAAGTTAGATATTTTATGCAATGTGTAATGTGTAACAGGACATATGTAACCTGTTCAATGCGTAACGGAATGATTTAGTCGTTGATGCATTGGAATGCAAAAATATTTAACTCTACATGCTTAACGCACAGAGGAAGAATGAAAAATGGACAACGGAATAAGTTAGTTCTTTGTTTACAGTTCAATAGGCCATATGTCATATGTTATCTCTTCAATGCACAATCGAATAGATAGATCTTGCATTCAATGTAACGCAAGAGCACTTATATAATTTTTCTATTCAGTGCATATTGGAAAACGTTAGCTCTTATACATAATGCAATGAAACAATTTATGTTATTTTTCCAAGCACAACGGATTCATTTATGTCGTGCAATGCAATGCAAATATCACATATGCCTCATTTCTTCAATGCACAACGTAGATAGTTCCGTGTACAGTGCAAATAAACAACTTTATAGCTTATATGTATGTCTTCGATGCACGACGGAAAGAGTTGTATGCATTTTGTGTATGTATTGCATCACATTGTATGTATTCAATTGCAAAACAAAAGCATATATGAGTTGTCGCTTGCATTTAACAACGGAATGAGTCAATTCTTTTAAACAACATATATGTTATTCTTGTGCATATGCAATGCAACAACACATGTATTGTGTTATCTCTCAAATGCACAAAGGAATAAGTTAGATATTTTATGCAATGTTTAATTAATAACGGAATGTTTTAGTCGATGCATTGGAATACAAAAGCATTTAACTCAACATGCACAACATGCAGAACGGAAGAATGAAAAATGGACAACGGAAAAAGTTAGTTCCTTGTTTACAGTTCAATAGGCCACATGTCATGTGTTTCTTCAATGCACAACCGAATAGACAGATCTTGAAATGCAAAGCAAGAGCACTTATATTGTTTTCTCTTCAGTGCATAATGGAATACGTTAGCTCTTATATACGATGCATTAATTTTGTATGTATTGCATCGCATTGTATGTATTGCATTGCAAAATATGTGTTGTCGCTTGCATTGCACAAAGGAATGAGTCAATTAATTTAAACAACATATGTTATTCTTGTGCGTATGCAATGCAACAACACCTATTGTGTATCTATTCCATGCACAAAGGAATAGGTTAGATATTTTAAGCAATGTGTAATGCAACAGCACACATGTAACCTGTTCAATGCAATGCAAATATCCCATATGCCTTATTTCTTCAATGCACAACGGAGATAGTTCCGTGTACAGTGCAAAGAAACAAGTTTATAGCTTATATGTATGTCTTCGATGCACGACGGAAAGAGTTTTGTGTATGTATTGCATTACATTGTACGTATTGCATTGCAAAACAAAAGCACATATGAGTTGTCGCTTGCAATTTCACAACGGAATGAGTCAATTCTTTTAAACAACACATGTTATTCCAGTGCATATGCAATGCAACAACACATGTATTGTGTTATCTCTTCCATTCACAAAGGAATAAGTTAGATATTTTATGCAATGTTTAATGCAACAGCACATATGTAACCTGTTCAATGCGTAACGGAATGATTTAGTCGTTGATGCATTGGAATGCAAAAGCATTTAACTGTACATGCTTAATGCACAACGGAAGAATGAAAAATGGACAACGGAATAAGTCAGTTACTTGTTTATAGTTCAATATGCCACATGTCATGTTTTATGCTTCAATGCACAATCGAATAGACAGATCTTGCATGCAATGTAAAGCAAGAGCACTTATATTGTTTTTCGCTTCAGTGCATATTGGAATGCGTTAGCTCTTATATACAATGCAATGAAACTATATGAGTTGTCGCTTGCATTTCACAACGGAATGAGTCAATTCGTTTAAACAACACGTTATTCTTGTGCATATGCAATGCAACAACACATGTATTGTGTTATCTCTCACATGCACAAAGGAATAAGTTAGATATTGTATGCAATGTTTAATGAATAACGGAATCATTTAGTCGATCCATTGGAATACAAACCATTTAACTCAACATGCACAACATGCAGAACGGAAGAATGAAAAATGGACAACGGAATAAGTTAGTTCCTTGCTTACAGTTCAATAGGCCACATGTCATGTGTTATCTCTTCAATGCACAACCGAATAGACAGATCTTGAAATGCAAAGCAAGAACACTTATATTGTTTTTCTCTTCAGTGCATATTGGAATACGTTAGCTCTTATATACAATGCATTAATTTTGTATGTATTGCATTGCAAAATATGTGCTGTCGCTTGCATTGCACAAAGGAATGAGTCAATTAATTTAAACAACATATGTTATTCTTGTGCATATGCAATACAACAACACGTAATGTGTATCTATTCCATGCACAAAGGAATAAGTTAGATATTTTAAGCAATGTGTAATGCAACAGCACACATGTAACCTGCTCAATGCATAACGGAATGATTTAGTCGTTGATGTATTATGCAAAAGCATTTAACTCAACGCAAGTTGACAAAATGCACAACGGAAGAATGAAAAATGGACAACGGAATAAGTTAGTTCCTTGATACAGTTCAATAGGCATATATACAATGCAATGAAACAGTTTATATATGTTATTTTTCACAGCACAACGGATTCATTTAAATCGTGCATGCAATGCAAATATCACATATACCTTATTTCTTCAATGCACAACCGAAATGTTCAATAGGCCATATGTCATTTGTTATCTCTTCAATGAACAATCGAATAGATAGATCTTGCTTGCAATGCAAAGCAAGAGCACTAATATTGTTTTTCTCTTCAGTGCATATTGGAATACGTTAGCTCTTATATACAATGCAATGAAAGTTTATATGTTATTTTTCAAAGCACAACGGATTAATTTAAATCGTGCATTTACTGCAAATATCACATATGCCTTATTTCTTCAATGCACAACGGAGATAGTTCTGTATACAGTGCAAATAAACAAGTGTATAGCTAATATGTATCTCTTCGATGCACGACGGAAAGAGTTGTCTATGTATTGCATCGCATTGTATGTACTGCAGTGCAAAATAAAAGCACATATGAGTTGTCGCTTGCATATCACAACGGAATGAGTCAATTAATTTATACAACATATATGTTATTCTTGTGCACATGAATAACATATGATAACATAACATATGTTGATAACACCAACACATGTTTTGTGTCATCTCTTCCATGCACAAATGAATAAATTAGATATTTTATGCAATGTGTAATGCAACAGCACATATGTAAATTGTTCAATGCACAACGGAATGATTTAGTCGTTGATGCATTGGAATGCAAAAGTATTTAACTCTACATGCATAACGCGCAGCGGAAGAATGAAAAATGGACAACGGAATAAGTTAGTTCCTTGTTTACAGTTCAAAAGGCCACATGTCATATGTTATCTCTTCAATGCACAATCGGATAGATAGGTCTTGCATCCAATGCAAAGCAAGAGCACTTATATTGTTTTTCTATTCAGTGCATATTGGAAAACATTAGTTGTTATACACAAAGCAATGAAAGAGTTTATATTATTTTTCAACGCACAACGGATTCATTTATATCGAGCAATGCAATGCAAATATCACATATGCCTTATTTCTTCAATGCACAACGGAGATAGTTCCGTGTACAGTGCAAAGAAACAAGTTTATAGCTTATATGTATGTCTTCGATGCACGACGGAAAGAGTTTTGTGTATGTATTGCATTACATTGTAAGTATTGCATTGCAAAACAAAAGCACATATGAGTTGTCGCTTGCATTTCACAACGGAATGAGTCAATTCTTTTAAACAACACATGTTATTCCAGTGCATATGCAATGCAACAACACATGTATTGTGTTATCTCTTCCATTCACAAAGGAATAAGTTAGATATTTTATGCAATGTGTAATGCAACAGCACATATGTAACCTGTTCAATGCGTAACGGAATGATTTAGTCGTTGATGCATTGGAATGCAAAAGCATTTAACTCTACATGCTTAATGCACAACGGAAGAATGAATAATGGACAACGGAATAAGTTAGTTACTTGTTTATAGTTCAATATGCCACATGTCATGTTTTATGCTTCAATGCACAATCGAATAGACAGATCTTGCATGCAATGTAAAGCAAGAGCACTTATATTGTTTTTCTCTTCAGTGCATATTGGAATACGTTAGCTCTTATATACAATGCAATGAAACTATATGAGTTGTCGCTTGCATTTCACAACGGAATGAGTCAATTCGTTTAAACAACACGTTATTCTTGTGCATATGCAATGCAACAATACATGTATTGTGTTATCTCTCACATGCACAAAGGAATAAGTTAGATATTGTATGCAATGTTTAATGAATAACGGAATCATTTAGTCGATGCATTGGAATACAAACCATTTAACTCAACATGCACAACATGCAGAACGGAAGAATGAAAAATGGACAACGGAATAAGTTAGTTCCTTGTTTACAGTTCAATAGGCCACATGTCATGTGTTATCTCTTCAATGCACAACCGAATAGACAGATCTTGAAATGCAAAGCAAGAGCACTTATATTGTTTTTCTCTTCAGTGCATATTGGAATACGTTAGCTCTTATATACAATGCATTAATTTTGTATGTATTGCATCGCATTATATGTATTGCATTGCAAAATATGTGTTGTCGCTTGCATTGCACAAAGGAATGAGTCAATTAATTTAAACAACATATGTTATTCTTGTGCATATGCAATGCAACAACACGTATTGTGTATCTCTTCCATGCACAAAGGAATAAGTTAGATATTTTAAGCAATGTGTAATGCAACAGCACACATGTAACCTGCTCAATGCATAACGGAATGATTTAGTCGTTGATGTATTATGCAAAAGCATTTAACTCAACGCAAGTTCACAACATGCACAACGGAAGAATGAAAAATGGACAACGGAATAAGTTAGTTCCTTGATACAGTTCAATAGGCATATATACAATGCAATGAAACAGTTTATATATGTTATTTTTCAAAGCACAACGGATTCATTTAAATCGTGCATGCAATGCAAATATCACATATACCTTATTTCTTCAATGCACAACCGAAATGTTCAATAGGCCATATGTCATTTGTTATCTCTTCAATGAACAATCGAATAGATAGATCTTGCTTGCAATGCAAAGCAAGAGCACTAATATTGTTTTTCTCTTCAGTGCATATTGGAATACGTTAGCTCTTATATACAATGCAATGAAGTTTATATGTTATTTTTCAAAGTACAACGGATTAATTTAAATCGTGCATGCAATGCAAATATCACATATGCCTTATTTCTTCAATGCACAACGGAGATAGTTCTGTATACAGTGCAAATAAACAAGTGTATAGCTAATATGTTTCTCTTCGATGCACGACGGAAAGAGTTGTATATGTATTGCATCGCATTGTATGTACTGCATTGCAAAACAAAAGCACATATGAGTTGTCGCTTGCATGTCACAAAGGAATGAGTCAATTAATTTATACAACATATATGTTATTCTTGTGCACATGAATAACATATGATAACATAACATATGTTGATAACACCAACACATGTTTTGTGTCATCTCTTCCATGCACAAATGAGTAAATTAGATATTTTATATAATGTGTAATGCAACAGCACATATGTAAATTGTTCAATGCACAACGGAATGATTTAGTCGTTGATGCATTGGAATGCAAAAGTATTTAACTCTACATGCATAACGCGCAGCGGAAGAATGAAAAATGGACAACGGAATAAGTTAGTTCCTTGTTTACAGTTCAAAAGGCCACATGTCATATGTTATCTCTTCAATGCACAATCAGATAGATAGGTCTTGCATCCAATGCAAAGCAAGAGCACTTATATTGTTTTTCTATTCAGTGCATATTGGAAAACATTAGTTGTTATACACAAAGCAATGAAAGAGTTTATATTATTTTTCAACGCACAACGGATTCATTTATATCGAGCAATGCAATGCAAATATCCCATATGCCTTATTTCTTCAATGCACAACGGAGATAGTTCCGTGTACAGTGCAAAGAAACAAGTTTATAGCTTATATGTATGTCTTCGATGCACGACGGAAAGAGTTTTGTGTATGTATTGCATTACATTGTAAGTATTGCATTGCAAAACAAAAGCACATATGAGTTGTCGCTTGCATTTCACAAGGGAATGAGTCAATTCTTTTAAACAACACATGTTATTCCAGTGCATATGCAATGCAACAACACATGTATTGTGTTATCTCTTCCATTCACAAAGGAATAAGTTAGATATTTTATGCAATGTGTAATGCAACAGCACATATGTAACCTGTTCAATGCGTAACGGAATGATTTAGTCGTTGATGCATTGGAATGCAAAAGCATTTAACTCTACATGCTTAATGCACAACGGAAGAATGAATAATGGACAACGGAATAAGTTAGTTACTTGTTTATAGTTCAATATGCCACATGTCATGTTTTATGCTTCAATGCACAAACGAATAGACAGATCTTGCATGCAATGTAAAGCAAGAGCACTTATATTGTTTTTCTCTTCAGTGCATATTGGAATACGTTAGCTCTTATATACAATGCAATGAAACTATATGAGTTGTCGCTTGCATTTCACAACGGAATGAGTCAATTCGTTTAAACAACACGTTATTCTTGTGCATATGCAATGCAACAATACATGTATTGTGTTATCTCTCACATGCACAAAGGAATAAGTTAGATATTGTATGCAATGTTTAATGAATAACGGAATCATTTAGTCGATGCATTGGAATACAAACCATTTAACTCAACATGCACAACATGCAGAACGGAAGAATGAAAAATGGACAACGGAATAAGTTAGTTCCTTGTTTACAGTTCAATAGGCCACATGTCATGTGTTATCTCTTCAATGCACAACCGAATAGACAGATCTTGAAATGCAAATCAAGAGCACTTATATTGTTTTTCTCTTCAGTGCATATTGGAATACGTTAGCTCTTATATACAATGCATTAATTTTGTATGTATTGCATCGCATTATATGTATTGCATTGCAAAATATGTGTTGTCGCTTGCATTGCACAAAGGAATGAGTCAATTAATTTAAACAACATATGTTATTCTTGTGCATATGCAATGCAACAACACGTATTGTGTATCTATTCCATGCACAAAGGAATAAGTTAGATATTTTAAGCAATGTGTAATGCAACAGCACACATGTAACCTGCTCAATGCATAACGGAATGATTTAGTCGTTGATGTATTATGCAAAAGCATTTAACTCAACGCAAGTTCACAACATGCACAACGGAAGAATGAAAAATGGACAACGGAATAAGTTAGTTCCTTGATACAGTTCAATAGGCATATATACAATGCAATGAAACAGTTTATATATGTTATTTTTCAAAGCACAACGGATTCATTTAAATCGTGCATGCAATGCAAATATCACATATACCTTATTTCTTCAATGCACAACCGAAATGTTCAATAGGCCATATGTCATTTGTTATCTCTTCAATGAACAATCGAATAGATAGATCTTGCTTGCAATGCAAAGCAAGAGCACTAATATTGTTTTTCTCTTCAGTGCATATTGGAATACGTTAGCTCTTATATACAATGCAATGAAAGTTTATATGTTATTTTTCAAAGTACAACGGATTAATTTAAATCGTGCATGCAATGCAAATATCACATATGCCTTATTTCTTCAATGCACAACGGAGATAGTTCTGTATACAGTGCAAATAAACAAGTGTATAGCTAATATGTATCTCTTCGATGCACGACGGAAAGAGTTGTATATGTATTGCATCGCATTGTATGTACTGCATTGCAAAACAAAAGCACATATGAGTTGTCGCTTGCATGTCACAAAGGAATGAGTCAATAAATTTATACAACATATATGTTATTCTTGTGCACATGAATAACATATGATAACATAACATATGTTGATAACACCAACACATGTTTTGTGTCATCTCTTCCATGCACAAATGAGTAAATTAGATATTTTATATAATGTGTAATGCAACAGCACATATGTAAATTGTTCAATGCACAACGGAACGATTTAGTCGTTGATGCATTGGAATGCAAAAGTATTTAACTCTACATGCATAACGCGCAGCGGAAGAATGAAAAATGGACAACGGAATAAGTTAGTTCCTTGTTTACAGTTCAAAAGGCCACATGTCATATGTTATCTCTTCAATGCACAATCGGATAGATAGGTCTTGCATCCAATGCAAAGCAAGAGCACTTATATTGTTTTTCTATTCAGTGCATATTGGAAAACATTAGTTGTTATACACAAAGCAATGAAAGAGTTTATATTAGACACAACGGATTCATTTATATCGAGCAATGCAATGCAAATATCACATATGCCTTATCTCTTCAATTCACAACGGAAATAGTTCTGTATGCAGTGCAAAGAAACAAGTAGCTTATATGTAGCTCTTTGAAGCACAACGGAGAGAGTTTTAAACATTTTGTGAATGTATTGCATCGCATTGTATGTATTTTGCATTGGAAAACAAAAGCATATATGAGTTGCCGCTTGCATTGCACACTGGAAGGAGTCAATTATTTTAAACAACACATATGTTATTCTTGTGCATATGCAATGCAACAACACATGTATTTTGTCATCTCTTCCATGCACAAATGAATAAATTAGATATTTTATGCAATGTGTAATGCAACAGCACACATGTAACCTGTTCAATGCATAACGGAATGATTTAGTCGTTGATGCATTGGAATGCAAAAGCATTTAACTCTACATGCATAACGAACAACGGAAGAATGAAAAATGGACAACGGAATAAGTTAGTTCTTTGTTTATAGTTCAATATGCCACATGTCATGTGTTATGTCTTCAATGCACAATCGAATAGACAGATCTTACTTGAAATGCAAAGCAAGAGCACTTAGGTTGTATTTTCTCTTCAGTGCATATTGGAAAACGTTAGCTTTTATATACAATGCAATGAAACAGTTTTACCTATGCTTTATTTCTTCAATGCACAACGGAATCAGTTCTGTATAGAGTGCAAAGAAACAAGTGTATTGCTTATATGATTCTTATATGAATAAGTTACGTAAATATAACGACTTTTGATGCATTGGAATGCCAAAGTATTAAGACTCAACATGCTTGCAAATATCACATATGCTCATTTCTTCAATGCACAAAAAAAGAGTTCTCTATTTAGTGCATTGCAACAGCTCAAATATTATATGATATCTCTTCATTGCTCAACGGATTGAGTCAGTTCTTTTATGCAACATATTTTATTCATATGTTATGTCTTGCAATGTGCATATGCAATTTAACAACTCATATATGTTTTCCATGCACAAAGGAACAAGTTAGATCTTGTATGCAATGTAATGCGACAGCACAATCAGCATATAACGTCTTAGTGCATTGAAATGCTAAAGCATTAAGACTCAACTTGCTTGAACAATGCACAACAGAAGAATGAAGAATGCACAATGAAATAAGTTAGTTCTTGTTTAGAGTTCACTAAAAAGTTATTAGTTATGTGTGTAAGGCACAACGGAATAAGTCAGATCTTATATTCATTGCAACGTAACAGAACACAGTTAAAATGTTATTTTTCTATGCACAACGGATTCATTTAGATCGTTTATACAATGCAATTGAAATATCACATAGCCCATATTTCTTCAATGCACAACGGAAAGAGTTCTGTATGTATTGCAATGCAACAGCTCATATGTTATGGTGATATCTCTTCAATGCGTAACGAAATTAGTCAGTTATTATAAGCTACACATAAAGGCCTATATTGTAATCTTGAACGCACAACGATTTAAGATCTAGATCTTGCATGCATTGTTTTGTGTTCTTTTCAATGCACAAGGAAAAAAGTTCGTTGTTGTACGCAATGCACCAAAACAGAGGATATTTCATTTTTCTTTAGTGAGCAAAGTCAAAAGTTAGATCTTGAATACAACTTATTTCTTTGCACAATGAAGAGTAACGTGTTCAAGTTATTCTTTATTGTGCAAAGAAATAAGTTAATTCTTGTATTCATTGCAATGAAACAATGCACTCAATGTCTCTTCAATGCACAAGTCAATAAGTTAGCTCTTGTATACAGTGCAATAAAACAAGTTCAAGCTTATATCTATCACTCCGATGCACAACATTGTATGCATTGCATACAACTCTTTCCGTTGTGCATCGGAGTGATACATATAAGCTATGCATTTGTTTACAGAAGCAAATAAAAAAAGCAAATATGTGTCTCTCACAACGGAATGAGTCACTTCTTTTACACAACACATATGTTATTCTTGAAAATGCGCATCAGGTTAAGTTAGATCTTGCAATGTGCATGCAACAACACATATTGTGTTATCTCTTCAGTGCACAAAGGAATAAGTTAGATCTTGTATGCAATGTGTAATGCAACAGCACATAGGTAACCTGTTCAATGCATAGCGGAGTGAGTTAGTTGTTGATGCATTGGTATGGAAAAGCATTAAGACAACATGCATAATAAGTTAGATCTTGTGTGCAATGTAATTCGAAAGCGCATATGTAACATATTCAAAGCATATCGGATTGAGGTAGTTGTTGGAATTCAAAAGCATGAAGACAACATGCGAGAAGAATGCTCAACTAAAGAATGAAGAATGCACAACGGAATAACTTAGTTCTTGTAATACAATAGAAATGAAACAATACTTAAATTATATTTCATTTTGTATGCAAAACGGTGGATGTATGTATTGCAATGCAACAGTTCATATGTTATGTGATATCTCTTCATTGCACAAATAAATTGGTTAGTTCTTTATGACATGCAACGAAACAGAGCACATTTTATATATTTAATTTATATATTTTTATTTTTAGTTCTATGTGCAAAGAAACAAGTTAATTATTGTATTCAGTACAATTAAACATATGTTATGTATCTCTACAATGCACATACAAATGAATTAGTTATCGTATCCATGCAACGTCACATATGGGCATATCTTTAATATGGAAAGAGGACGTGCATTACTCTTCAATGCATGAAGAAACAATATTGTTCTCGTACGCTCTATTTCTGATGTTCATCAAGAAGACATTAGTCGAAATTGTAATTATGCAATATATTTTTTGTCAAAGAATCCTCAATCTTGAACCTTCTGTAATTAATCATTGACTACTTTTGATGTTAGATCAGCCAGATAGAAATCCATTTCTTAGCTGATATGATCTTAGCTGCTGAATATATTTCTGGCCAAAAAGTCTTTGATCTTGACCTTTCTAAACACTCAAAGAAACCTTCTTATATTTCTTCAGCAATACATTAGTTATTGATAGTAGTTATTGAAACAGTTTGACCTTTTAAATATATTTCTGACCAAGGAGTCCTCGATCTTTTACTTTCTTTACATACTAATAGACTCTTTCTGACATTTCATCAGCCAGAGAGTAATCCATAATTGACCTACTGAATATCTGAATGGCCAGAGACCTCGATCTTGAACATTCTTCTAGATGTTGAATTTACTTTTTAATGATCCTTCTGAATTTACATCAACCATACAGTATTTCAAATTGAGCCTATGGATATTTTTCAATAATCTTTGAACTTGAACTTCCTATACATACTTTTAGACTTCATCTGATGTTTCGTCAGCCAGAGAGTATTCCATAATTGACACGCTGAACATATTTCTTGCCAAAGAGTCCTTGATCTTGAACTTTCTATACATACTCCTTTACTCCATCAGATGTTAAATCAGCTAGACAATAGTCCATATTTTACCTGCTGAACTTAATGTCTAAGAAGTATTGAACTTCCGTTATATACTCATGGATTCCTTCTGAAGTTTTCATCAGACTGACAGTAGTCCATGTTTTACCTACTGGAGATGTTTTTGGCCAAAAGGTGCTTGAACTTTAACCTACTATAGAGACTAATAGACTCATTGTGATGTTTCATCAGCTATGCAGTAGTCCATGTTTGACCTACTTCATTTGTTTTTGGCCAAAAGGCCCTTGAACTTTAACCTACTATACAGACTCTTAGACTCATTGTGATGTTTCATCAGCCATACAGTAGTCTGTGTTTCTATACACAGTCCTTGACTCCATCAGATGTCAAATCAGCCAGACAATAGTTCAGATTTGACCTGCTGAACTTTATGGCTGAGGAGTCTTTGATCTTGAACTCTCATCACATACTAATTGACTCCTTCTGAAGTTTTTATCAGCCAGACTGTAGTTCGTTATTGACATACTAAACATATGTATGATCAAAGAGTCTTTGAACTTTAACTTTCAATACATACTCATAGACTCGTTCTGATGTTTCATTAGCCAGACCATAGTCCAAATTTGACCAACTGAACATATATTTGTCCAAACATGTCATCAAAGTCTAACTTACTATGCTTTCTCATAGATTCCTTTTGATGTTTCATAGAATTCTTTATTTCAAACATATCTTAGTCTAATTTGACACATTGAATATATTTCTGGCCAAAGAGTCTTCGATCTTGAACTTTATATACATACTGATTGACTCCTTCTGATGTTTCCTCAGACAGACAGTAGTCCATGTTTGACCTACTGAATATGTTTTTGGCCAAAAGGCCCTTGAACTTTAACCTACTATACAGACTCATAGACTCATTGTGATGTTTCATCAGCCATACAGTAGTCCAAATTTGACATAATGAACATCTGAATGGCCAAACTTTCAATACATACTCATATACTCATTTACTCATATACTACAGTACATATACTTGTTCTGATGTTTCATTAGCTAGAGCATAGTCCAAATTTGACCTACTGAACATATATTTGTCCGAAATGTTATATAAGTTTAACTTACTATGCTTTCTCACATACTCCTTTTGATTTTACTTCAACCATATATATAACTCCATATTTAACCTTTAAACATTTTTCTGGCCAAAAAGACCTCAAACTTTAAATTTCTATACACAGTCTTTGACACCATCAGATGTTAATCAGCCAGACAATAGTTCATATTTGACCTGCTGAACGTTATGGCTGAGAAGTCTTTGATCTTGAACTCTCATTACATACTAATTGACTCCTTCTGAAGTTTTTATCAGCCAGACTGTAGTTCGTTATTGACATACTAAACATATGTATGATCAAAGAGTCTTTGAACCTTAACTTTCAATACATACTCATAGACTCGTTCTGATGTTTCATTAGCCAGACCATAGTCCAAATTTGACCAACTGAACATATATTTGTCCAAACGTGTCATCAAAGTCTAACTTACTATGCTTTCTCATAGATTCCTTTTGATGTTTCATAGAATTCTTTATTTCAAACATATCTTAGTCTAATTTGACACATTGAATATATTTCTGGCCAAAGAGTCTTCGATCTTGAACTTTATTTACATACTGATTGACTCCTTCTGATGTTTCCTCAGACAGACAGTAGTCCATGTTTGACCTACTGAATATGTTTTTGCCCAAAAGGCCCTTGAACTTTAACCTACTATGCAGATTCATAGACTCATTGTGATGTTTCATCAGACATATAGTAGTCCATATTTGATCTAATGAACATCTGAATGGCCAAAGAGACCTCGATCTTGAACTTTAAATACATACTCATAGAGTTGTTCTGTTTCATGAGCTAGACCATAGTCCAAATTTGACAAACTTAACATATATTTTTCCGGAGTGTCATCAAAGTTTAACTTACTATGCTTTCTCATAGACTCCTTTTGACGTTACTTCAACCATATATAACTCCATATATAACCCATTTAACATTTTTCTTGCCAAACAGTCCTTGAACTTTAACTTTCTATACATACTCATTGGCTCCGTCAGATATCACATGAGCCAGACAATTGTACATGTTTGACCTACTGAACTCAATGGCCGAAGATCTTGAATTTGAACTTTGTATACATTCTTATTGACTTCTGATGTTTCATCAGCCAATAGTTCATCTTTGAACTTTTGAACATATGTCTGGTCAGGAAGTCCTTGATTTTTAACTTTCTTTATATACTATTAGACTCATTCTGATGTTTCATCAGCCATACTCTATTTCATATTTGACCTACTGAACTACTGAACACGCCAAAGCGTGATCAAAGGGTGACTTCGTTTTCTCAAAGACTTCTTTTGAAGATGCATCAACTATGTATAAGTCTATGTTTGACCCATTGAACATATTTTTGGCCGACCATTTCTTGATGTCAAACTTACTTTACACTGACATTGTCTCCTTCTGATATCACATCAACCAGACAGTATTCCAAATTTGGCCTATGGATATTGTTCGCCAAAGAGTCCTTGAACTTGAACTTCCTATACATCCAAACAGACTTCTTCTGATGTTTCACCAGCCAGAGAGTATTCCATAATTGACCTACTGGACATTTTACTTGATAAAGAGTCCTTGATCTTGAAATTTCTAAACATACTCTTAGATTCCTTCTGACATTTCCTCAGACATAGAGTAGTCCTTTGACTTGAGTAATTTGAGTAATTTGACATTTTCAAAATCTGGCCAACTTGTCCTTTAGCTTTAACTTTCTATACATTTTCATAGACTTTTTCTGACGTTCAACAGACAGAAATTCAACCATATTTGACTTATTGAACATATTTTTGGCCATTGTTCCCTTGATCTTGACCTGTTTATAAATAGTCATTTACTCATTCTTATGTTTAATTTGCAATATAATAGTCAAAATTTGACCGTTGAACATATTGTTGGACAAAGAGTCCTCGATCTTGAAATTTCTAAACATACTTGTAGATTTTTGATGTTTGTTCACCCATACAGTAGTTCAAATTTGACTTTTTAAAATTGATTTGGGCCATAAGTGTCCTGGAACTTTAACACTCTATACATACTCATATTCTCTTTCTGATACTCACCAGGCAGACATTAGTTTGAATTTGATCACTTTACATATTCATAAACTTCTGCTGATGTGTCATCAGCCAGATATCCATAATTTTACTATTGAAAATATTTCTTACCAAAGAGTCCTTGATCTTGAACTTTCTATAAATAGTCATCGACTCATTTTAAAGTTTCTTCAGACATACAGTAGTTACAATTTGAAATTTTCAACATTTCTCTGGCCAAAGTGTCCTTGATTTTGAACTTTCTAAACATAAACATATTCTGATGTTACATCAGCCAGAGAGGTCAATATTTGATCTACTTAACATATTACTTGCCAAAGATTCTATGATATTGAACCTTAACCTACTATACATACTCATAGACTAATTTTATTTTTTCTTCAGGCAAAGAGTAATCCATAATCCAAAACCTACTAAACATATTTCTGGCCAAAGACCTTGAACCTTCTATAAATATTCAATAACTCCTTCTGATTTTTCATCTGCAATATTGTAGTCAAAATTTGACTCATTGAATATATTTCTGGTCGAAAGTCCTCGATCTTGAACTTTCTATACATACCCTCTTATGTTACATCAGCATGACAACAAATTGGAACTAAGGAACATTTAGCTGCTCCTTGAACTTTAATTCACTATAGTTACTCATTGACGCCTTGTAATGTTCAATCAGACATACAATAGTCCAAAGTTGCCCCATTGTACATATTTCTGGCCAAAGAGCTCAGCAACTTTCACTTTCTAATCATTCTCATAGACTTCTTCTGACGTTAGATCAACCACAGGTCCATTTTTTACCTACTGAATATATTTCTGACCAAAGTGTCCTGATCTTGAACTTTCTATATACCGATGTATATAGAACTTTCCAATGTTTCTGAATCCATAGTTGTAGTAGTTCAAATTTGACCTTTTTTTCAAAATATTTCTGGCCAGAGAGTCTTGGCACTTTCACTTTATATACAAACTCATAGTCTCCTTCTGTTGTTACATCAGCAAGACATTAGTCCAAATTGGACCTATGAAACATATTCTTGGCCAAAGAGTCCTTGAACTTGAACTTTCTAAATATACTTATGACTTATTTTTATGTTTCATCAGCCGGAGAGTAGTTCAGTAGGTCATAATTGATGTGTCCTTGATATGAAACTTCCTTTACATGCTCATTGACTCCTTATGTTTCAACATCCATACAGTAGTATGTATCTGGCTGTTGAACATATTTCTCCCCGGAGATTCTTTAAAGTTTATCTTTCTATACATACTTATTGACTTCTGATGTTTCAATAGACAGAGAGTTGTCCATATTTGACTTATTGAAGATATTTTTAGACAAAGAGTCCACAAACTGTAACTTTCTATACATACTTATAGACTCCTGATGCTTCGTCAGCAAGACAGTAGACCAATTTAACCTAACGAACATATTCTTGTTCGATGTCATATGTCTTTGATCTTGAACGTTCTGTAGATACTCATTGACTCCTTTTGATGATACAGCAGAAGGAGATCTGAGGTTGTATCTAAAATTAAAATTCAAGGACTCTTTGGCCAGAAATATGTTCAGTAGGTCAACAATGGAACACTGCCTGGCTGATTAAACATCAAAAGGAGTCTATGGTTATGTATAGTAGGTGTAAGTTCAATATCTCTTTGGTCAAAAACATGTTCAATATATCAAATTGAGATTAATGACCCTTTTGCCATGAAAATATTCAGTAGTTCATGGATTTCTGTATTGTTGATGAAACATCAGGACTATATGAGTATCTACAGATAGTTACCCTTTTAGGTCTCTGTTCAGAAATATGTTCAATAGGACTAATATGGACCACTTATAGACTACTGTCTGTCTGATGAAACAGCAAAAGGAGGCTATGAGTATGTATAGAAAGATAAAGATCAAATACACTGTGGACAGAAATTTGTTCAAAAGTAATATTTGAAATATAGCTGCAAGCAGTGATTGGGGGCCAATCCCCTATGGCTATTTTATTTTTTAGTCTTATTTGTATATATGTATATATTTTAATAGGAATATTTTGAACATTGCCCAGTTCACACGTTTTAATGTTTTCTACACTGGATTTAATTCATCTTCAAATCTATAGCCTGTTGCTTTAAACAGCATGCCACTCATACAACGGTTAGTTTAATTTTACAAGAGACTTCAGCATTTGAAGGCAGAACCGAAGCTACTGGCTCTAAATGACATAATGTTATAAGGTTGCCCCACATGGGACTCGAACCCACAACCTAAAAGGTTCTGGGAATGTGGCTTAGCAAGTTGCACCACTCAGTTGAACCCTGATTTATCAACCAGCCAAGAAGAGCCTTCAGTGTGAGAATGAGCACACCAAAGCATTAGTTAGCTAAGCTAACTAGCAAATGGCAACAAATACAGGCAAGGTCACATTCAGAGACGAATATCTCAGGAACGGTAGTGAATATTAAAAGTCTGTTTAGTCATTTCTGTGCGGCCTGGTCCAAAGATCATTTGTATGGACAAAATTGGACAAATTTTGAAGGAGGAGTAGCAAACAAACTAAATACTGTACTTTTCAAAATGGCCACTACTATAATAGGTCTTAATGTCTTAATGTAAGATTTTGAATGTGATCAGCTTGATGAGAGGAATCAGGTGTACTAAGTAAACATTTTCTAGATGAAAGGGTTCAAACATTATAACCATTTCAATGTTGAATTTTTGAACTGGTGTCGGCACTATAGAGTTGGTCCTAGAGACTCCAAAATCGGTCCAATTGCTTTTCATGACCATCTCTACAAGTGTGCCTAATTTCATAATTTTCCTATGTTCCGTTGATTGGGCTGCCATAGACACCCCATACGTTAGAAGAAGTATAATAAATATAGCTGCAAGCGGCCAAGCCGTTCCACCACTTAAGGTCATAGTACCTCTTGCGGTCTGGGCATGTGCCACACAGGATTGAAATCCACGACCAGAATGGTTCGGGGTTCGTGGCATGTGTTTTAGCAGCTTGCGCCACTCACAGGACGCTGAGTTACCAAGTTGCCTAGGAGAGGCTTCAGTGAATAATTAAGAATAATTAACCAGATCAGCATACTATGCTAGCTTGATGCTAATGTAACTTATGGTTTGTATGATAGCTGAAGAACCACATTGAAAAGATGGCATCTGGTTATCATGTAACCAATTAGTATGCTAAGCTAACTAGCATAAGTCTACAAATGCAGGCTATTTGGTATCTCGGGAACGGTAGCGAATATCAAGAATATGTTCAGTCATTTCTGTGCGGCTCAGTCCAAAGATCATCTTATCAGATTTTGGACAAAATTGAGCAAAATTTGTAGGAGACATAGTGAAAAAACAGTTTTGCATCGGCTTCAATATGGCACATTGTTGGAAAATGACAAATGATATAATTGTCAGAATTGGCATAAACCAAGGAACATAATGACATAACGCAATCAAATTTCAAACAATGTTTTCAAAAATTACATGCCTTTTGCAAAAAAACGTATATCTTTGGAACACTAGGTGGAGCTCTCTTCAATCTTCTCAAGTACCTTCGGGACATGCTGTTGAGGATCCCTACCAAATTTTGCAAAGATATGTCAAAAAGTTTAAAATATATTGCAATTTATAACAAAATGCAAAATGGCGGACACGTGGAACATGCAATCCTGTTAAAATTGCCATCCACGGATTCGGCACGATGCAAGAAATCTATAGACACCAATATTTTCTGACAAAATCATGACCTATAGGTGGCGCTGTTTCCAACTTTGGCACACACCCTCAAATCATGGTTCTGATGAAGTGTACCAATTTTTTTTTTTCAATTGTGATCAAAGTTTGGCCGAGATAAAGCCTATGAACAAATTTTGGGTTGATCTTATTAAGTTTGAGACATCATAACTTTTGAACAAAGATAAATAAATCAAAATCGGTTCAGTCATTTCTGTGCAGCTCAGTCCAAAGATCATCTGAGCAAATTTTCATAAGAATTGAACAAAATTTGAACGAAGAGTAGTAAAAACTGAATATTGTACTTTTCAAATAGTACTGCACTACTGTAATGGTAAGATGTTGATTGTGATCACCATAAAGAGTGGTGTACTAAGTTTCATTTTTCTAGATGAATGGGTTCAAAAGTTATTACCATTTCAATGTTGAATGTTTTAACTGTAGCACTATAGAGTTGGTCCTAGAGACTCCAAAATTGGTCCAATTACTTTTCATGACCATCTCTACAAATTTTATCATTTTTCTATGTTCCGTTGATAGGGCTGCCATAGACACCCTATACGGAAGAAGAAGAAGAAGAAGAAGAAGAAGAAGAAGAAGAAGAAGAAGAAGAAGAAGAAGAAGAAGAAGAAGAAGAAAACTAATGGATACTAATTAAGCCTTTTCAAAGCTTGGGCCCTAATAAAAAAATGAACAATTACTAGAACCTTCGTTCTGGAAAATATGTACGACGGCTCAAATTTATTTACTTCTATATTACAGATAGAACATAAGAATGAGTCAGTGACTGTTGATAGAAAGTTCAAGATCAAGGACTCTTTGACAAGATATGTGTCCATTAGGTCAATTATGGGATTCTCTCTGGCTGATGAAACATCACAATGAGTCTCTGTATAGTATGTTAAAGTTCAATTACCTTTTGGCCAAAAACATATTCAGTAGGTCAAACATGCACTACTGTATGGCTGATGATACATCCGAAGGAGTCAATAAATATGTATAGAAAGTTGAAGCTCTTGGACTTATTGGCCAGAAATATATTCAAAAGGTCAACTTTAGACTAAAATATGGTTGACATAAAGAATTCAATGAAAGTGCATGGTAAGTTACCAATTTGATGACTCTTTTGCCAGAAATATGTTTAGTGGGTCAATAATGAACTACAGTCTGGCTGATAAAAACTTCAGAAAGAGTCAATGAATATGTAATGAAAGTTCAAGATCAAAGACTCCTCAGCCATATACTTCAGCAGGTCAAATATGGACTATTGTCTGGCTGATTAATTTCTGACGAAGTCAAGTAGTATGTATAGAAAGTCAAAGTTCAAGGACTCTTTAAAGTCAGAAAAACTTTCAAAAGGTCAAATTTGAACTAAAATTTTGCAGATTAAACATCAGAATTAGTCAATGGTTATTGATGGAAAGTTCAAGATCAAGGACTCTTTGGCAAAAAATATGTTCGGTAGGTCAATTATGGAATGCTCTCTGGCTGATGAAACATCAGAAGAAGTTTATGAGTATATATAGGAAGTTCAAGTTCATGGACTCTTTGGCAAACAATTTCCAAAGGCCCAATTTCGAATACTGTCTGTTTGATGTAAATTCAGAGGGAGACAATGTCAGTGTAAAGAAAGTTCAATATTGAGAAATCTTTGGCCAGAATTATGTTCAATAGGTCAAATTTGCACTAATACATAGTTGATGTAACATCAAAAGAAGTCTAGCAGAACTGAAAGTCATCCTTTGATTACACTTTGGCCAGAAACATGTTCAGTAGGTTAAAAATGGAATACTGAATGGCTGATGAAACAATAAAGCAAGTTGTCTTCAAAAGCATGAAGACAACATGCGAGAAGAATGCACAACAAAAGAATGAAGAATGCACAACGGAATAACTTAGTTCTTGTATACAATGAAATGAAACAAGACTTAAATTATATTTCATTTTGTATGCAAAACGGTGGATGTATGTATTGCAATGCAACAGTTCATATGTTATGTGATATCTCTTCATTGCAGAAATAAATTAGTTAGTTCTTGTATGCAATGCAACGAAACAGAGCACATTTTATATATTTCATTTATATATTTTTATTTTTAGTTCTATATGCAAAGAAACAAGTTAATTATTGTATTCAGTACAATTAAACATATGTTATGTGTTATCTCTAAAATGCACATACAAATAAATTAGTTATCGAATGCATGCAACGTCACATATGGGCATATCTTTTGTCTCATATTTAATGCAAAGGTCAGTAAGTTTGTTCTATTATGGAAAGAGGACATGCATTACTCTTCAATGCATAAAGAAACAATATAGTTCTGGTACGCTCTCTTTCTGATGTTCATCAAGAAGACATTAGTCGAAATTGTAATTATGCAATTTATTTCTTGCCAAAGAATCCTCGATCTTGAACCTTCTGTAATTAATCATTGACTACTTTTGATGTTAGATCAGCCAGACAGAAATCCATATCTTAGCTGATATGATCTTAGCTGCTGAATATATTTCTGGCCAAAAAGTGTACCAATTTTTTTTTTCAATTGTGATCAAAGTTTGGCCGAGATAAAGCCTATGAACAAATTCTGGGTTGACCTTATTAAGTTTGAGACATCATAACTTTTGAACAAAGATAAATAAATCAAAATCGGTTCAGTCATTTCTGTGCATCTCAGTCCAAAGATCATCTGAGCAAATTTTCATAAGAATTGAACAAAATTTGAACGAAGAGTAGTAAAAAACTGAATATTGTACTTTTCAAATAGTACTGCACTACTGTAATGGTAAGATGTTGATTGTGATCACCATAAAGAGTGGTGTACTAAGTTTCATTTTTCTAGATGAATGGGTTCAAAAGTTATTACCATTTCAATGTTGAATGTTTTAACTGTAGCACTATAGAGTTTGTCCTAGAGACTCCAAAATTGGTCCAATTACTTTTCATGACCATCTCTACAAATTTCATCATTTTTCTATGTTCCGTTGATAGGGCTGCCATAGACACCCTATACGGAAGAAGAAGAAGAAGAAGAAGAAAACTAATGGATACTAATTAAGCCTTTTCAAAGCTTGGGCCCTATTAAAAAATTTAACAATTACTAGTACCTTCGTTCTGGAAAATATGTTCGACGGCTCAAATTTATTTACTTCTATATTACAGATAGAACATAAGAATGAGTCAGTGACTGTTGATGGAAAGTTCAAGATCAAGGACTCTTTGACAAGATATGTGTCCATTAGGTCAATTATGGAATTCTCTCTGGCTGATGAAACATCACAATGAGTCTCTGTATAGTATGTTAAAGTTCAATTACCTTTTGGCCAAAAACATATTCAGTAGGTCAAACATGCACTACTGTATGGCTGATGATACATCCGAAGGAGTCAATAAGTATGTATAGAAAGTTGAAGCTCTTGGACTTATTGGCCAGAAATATATTCAAAAGGTCAACTTTAGACTAAAATATGGTTGACATAAAGAATTCAATGAAAGTGCAAGGTAAGTTACCAATTTGATGACTCTTTTGCCAGAAATATGTTTAGTGGGTCAATAATGAACTACAGTCTGGCTGATAAAAACTTCAGAAAGAGTCAATGAATATGTAATGAAAGTTCAAGATCAAAGACTCCTCAGCCATATAGTTCAGCAGGTCAAATATGGACTATTGTCTGGCTGATTAATTTCTGACGAAGTCAAGTAGTATGTATAGAAAGTCAAAGTTCGAGGACTCTTTAAAGTCAGAAAAACTTTCAAAAGGTCAAATTTGAACTAAATTTTTGCAGATTAAACATCAGAATTAGTCAATGGTTATTGATAGAAAGTTCAAGATCAAGGACTCTTTGGCAAAAAATATGTTCGGTAGGTCAATTATGGAATGCTCTCTGGCTGATGAAACATCAAAAGAAGTTTATGAGTATATATAGGAAGTTCAAGTTCATGGACTCTTTGGCAAACAATTTCCAAAGGCCCAATTTCGAATACTGTCTGTTTGATGTAAATTCAGAGGGAGACAATGTCAGTGTAAAGAAAGTTCAATATTGAGAAATCTTTGGCCAGAATTATGTTCAATAGGTCAAATTTGCACTAATACATAGTTGATGTAACATCAAAAGAAGTCTAGCAGAACTGAAAGTCATCCTTTGATTACACTTTGGCCAGAAACATGTTCAGTAGGTTAAAAATGGAATACTGAATGGCTGATGAAACAATAAAGCAAGTTGTCTTCAAAAGCATGAAGACAACATGCGAGAAGAATGCACAACAAAAGAATGAAGAATGCACAACGGAATAACTTAGTTCTTGTAATACAATGAAATGAAACAATACTTAAATTATATTTCATTTTGTATGCAAAACGGTGATGTATGTATTGCAATGCAACAGTTCATATGTTATGTGATATCTCTTCATTGCAGAAATAAATTAGTTCCCTTTCGTTGTCACTCCGAGTTACGTCGGATGACGACGAATGGGGTTTCGCTTAGAAAGCCTATCAGCTTCGAGTATTACAAAACGAGCCAATGGCAAAGAAATGCCATGGGTCTGCGGAATTTGCATGACGTAACTCCGCCCCACCTCGTGGGTATAAAAGGAGGACGCTAGCAACATGCAGTTATGTTTTCGCTTCGGAGCCAAGAGCATCTCTTCACTCCACAAAGCCATCTCTGAAATTGTCAGCTTTTACAAACGAGTTCCTCTGGTGTTGGTGTTTGTGGGCGATATCCAGCGAGCGCGCGCTTCCTGCTGATCTGTGCAGTGGTTTTGCCAGAGAGTGCGTGTCTCCCCGGGCGCCTCGACATCAGAGTGTTTCTCTCTCTCACAAAAGAGCTTGCACGCGGCACGTCTTTTTAAAGATGCCTCGCCCGTGCACTTCTGGTTGCAGCAGATATGTGTCTGACTCTGATGGGCACGAGCGCTGCCTAGTGTGTTTGGGCATGGATCACGCTAGAGCAGCGCTCGTGGATGAGTCATGTTCTCTCTGTGGGAACATGACCATCGCGTCACTAAGGTCGAGACTCAATGAACTCGCAAGAGTGAGAGTCCCCTCATCCACACCCCGATCTAATGCTCCCCCGAGGAGTGCTACTTCGGCTGGTGGCCAGGGTGACCTAAGGGTAACGGTCTGGAACCAGGCGCCGACTATGTGTCCGCGACCCCAGCCCCCCTCTTCAGTGACGGTGCCCGCTAGTGAGCCTCCGATTCCCGCGGGTCTACCTTCGGGTGCCCCGCGGGTTTCGGTTGAAGCTACAGAGGAAGATGCCATGTCTGTAGCAGCATCACAAGGTGGGCTTGATTCTTCCGGAAGTGAAGATTCAGCGCAGCTGCCACCTTCCGGTGTGCATACGGCTTTGCCTGATTCGGATCCGGAAATGACGGCCATGCTTTCCCGAGCAGCCGCGAGCATTGGTTTAGAGTGGAGGCCTCCACCCTGTCCCGAGCGCTCGCGGCTGGACGATTGGTTTTTGGGTAAGGCTGCCGACCCCCGTGGTCCACGGCAAACCCCAATACCATTCTTCCCGGACATGCATGATGAGATCTCGAAGTCCTGGAAGACCCCCCTGTCTTCCCGGGACCGCTCGCTGATCCCATCCGCCTTTCCTCCCCTCGATGAGGCGGCCGCCCGTGGGTACACTGGGCTTCCCCCGGTTGAACGCTCTGTTGCGATGCAACTGTGTCCTCAGAGTGCTTCTTCTCGGGGCGAGCCTAAGCATCCATCCAAGGCCTGTAGATTTTCGTCGTCTATGGCGGCGAAGTCTTACAGAGCGGCGGGACAGGCGGCTACCTCTCTGCATGCTATGGCCACTCTGCAGGTCTACCAGGCCCAGATGCTCAGAAACATGCACGAGGGCAGGACAGACCCAGGGCTCTTCAATGAGCTGCGTGCCGCAACCGACCTCGCTCTCCGGGCGACGAAGGTAGCCGCGCGCTCCCTGGGTTTGGTGATGTCCACCGCGGTGGTCCAGGAGAGACACCTGTGGCTGAACCTGGCTGACATGCGGGATTCCGAGCGGACTCGTCTGCTCGATGCGCCCCTGTCCCAGGCCGGCCTCTTCGGCGGCGCAGTTGAGGATTTTGCCCAACAGTTTTCAACTGCACAGAAACAGACTGAGGCTATCAAACACATTCTGCCCCGCCGACCCGCTGCTGCCTCGTCGTCGGTCGGGCAGACGCCTCAGCCTGTTTCCCGCCGAGGGCGCCCTCCTAAAGCTCCCGCCCCTCCCGCTAGGCCAAAGCAGCAGCCTTCACCCAGGCCGACGCGAGGAGGAAGCCGCAGGAAGGCGCCCCAGCCCTCTCCAGCCCCGCCCCCCGCCAAGCGCCGGGCCAAGCGGCGCTCCTGAGACGGGCTGCTCAGGGATGATGTTTGTTTCTCAGGAGATGGTAGCAGGGCCACTCCTTCCCCCGGTGGAGGGCCGAGGGAGAATCTTTTGTTCTCCACTCCTCTGCTCACCCACGGGTGGGCAGCACCCTAATGTGGTTAAAGACAGAAACAAACCTCTCACCCCTGAGCACACAGAGTTCTCGGACGACCCAGAGCGCCGCCCACCAGCCGTGCTCTCCTCGTCCCCCTCTGTCCCAGAGTCGGTTGACACGGCGTGCCGCCCACGGGCCGTTTCGTCCCTGTCCCACTCTGTCGCCAGACCCCTGGCAGAGCAGGCCCCCGTGGAACGCTGGTCCTTCCCTGGCCTCCTCTGTCAGGGCGCGGAGCTTAACTGCGCCCCCACACCGGATCGCTATGCCGTCCACGTCCGGGCCAGTTACTCCGTTTCGCTGCCCCTCCGGGGGGACACCGGTGGTCCGCATGACCCCGCTGGTGCAGTTCCTAGAAGCCTGGCTAGAGCTTCCCCAACTGTCCCGTTGGGTCGCCCGCACCATCCGGTTCGGCTATGCGATTCAGTCCGCACGGTCTCCTCCCCGATACAGGGGAGTCCGCTCCACTTTGGTCGGTGGCAACGCCCCGGTCATGCGAGCAGAGATTGCCACTCTGCTGGCGAAGGGTGCAATCGAGACTGTCCCTCCAGCCGAGATGAGGTCCGGCTTCTACAGCCCTTACTTCATTGTCCCCAAGAAAACCGGTGGGTTACGACCAATCCTGGACCTGCGAGTATTGAATCGCTCCCTTTACAGGATGCCGTTCAAGATGCTCACCGCCAAACACATTTTCGAGTGTGTGCGGCCCCAGGATTGGTTTGCAGCGATCGACCTGAAGGACGCCTACTTTCATGTCTCCATTCTCCCTCGTCACAGACCGTTCCTCCGGTTTGCTTTCGAGGGACAGGCATATCAGTACGCGGTTCTCCCGTTCGGGCTAGCCCTGTCTCCTCGCGTCTTCACGAAGGTCGTCGAGGCAGCCCTTGTTCCCCTTCGGGTTCACGGGGTTCGCATCCTGAACTATCTCGACGACTGGCTGATTATAGCTCACTCTCAAGACCAGGTTTGCGAACACAGGGACCTTGTGCTCCGGCACCTAGCCCGTCTGGGCCTTCGGGTCAACTGGGAGAAGAGCAAACTTTGCCCCGTGCAGAGGATCTCTTTTCTCGGTATGGACATCGACTCGGTCGCCATGTCCGCGCAGCTTACGAGCGAGCGCGCGCAGTCACTGCTGACTTGTCTGAGACAAATACAGGGCAAGAAAGCGGTTCCACTGAAACTTTTTCAGAGGCTCCTGGGGCATATGGCATCTGCAGCCGCGGTCACGCCGCTCGGATTGCTTCATATGAGACCGCTTCAGCTTTGGCTTCGCGACCGAGTCCCGAGGTGGGCATGGCAACAAGGCAAGCTCCGAGTTCCAGTGACTTCGAGCTGCCGTCAGACCTTCACCCCGTGGTTGAACCTCAGTTTTCTCAGGGCTGGTGTCCCCCTGAGACGAGTGTCGAGGCATGTTGTTGTCTCAACAGATGCCTCCACCACGGGCTGGGGCGCCATGTGCAATGGTCATGCTGCCGCGGGCTCCTGGACAGGACCCCAGCGCCTATGGCATGTCAATTGCCTCGAGTTGCTGGCAGTACGCCTTGCTCTGCACCGCTTCCGAGCGCTGCTCATGGGTCAACACGTACTAGTCCAATCAGACAATACCGCCACAGTAGCGTACATCAACCATCAAGGTGGTCTACGCTCCCGCCGTATGTCGCAACTCGCCCGCCACCTCCTCCTATGGAGTCAGAAGCAC
Source organism: Meda fulgida (assembly GCA_030578275.1). Lineage (NCBI taxonomy): Eukaryota > Metazoa > Chordata > Actinopteri > Cypriniformes > Leuciscidae > Meda > Meda fulgida. The sequence continues at coordinate 24,166,793 of CM060636.1, forward strand.
CTGAGGTCCCTTCGTGCTATTCACATTCCCGGAGCCCTGAACTGTGCTGCCGACGAGCTGTCACGGCTTCAGCCCCTCCCTGGAGAATGGCGACTCCATCCCCAGTCGGTCCAGCTGATTTGGGACCAGTTTGGCGACGCACAGATAGATCTGTTTGCCTCCCGCGACTCATCCCATTGCGCCCAGTTTTATTCTCTGACCGAGGGCACGCTCGGCACGGATGCACTGGCGCACAGCTGGCCGCGGGGCCGCAAGTATGCGTTTCCCCCAGTGAGCCTTCTTGCGCAGCTCCTGCGCAAGGTCAGGGAGGACGAGGAGCAAGTCCTTCTGGTTGCGCCGTACTGGCCCACCCGGACTTGGTTCTCCGAACTAGTGCTCCTCGCGACAGCACCTCCTTGGCCAATTCCTCTGAGGAAGGACCTCCTTTCTCAGGGACGGGGCACTCTATGGCACCCTCGTCCCGATCTCGTCCCCACGTGTGGCTCCTCGACGGGACGAGACAGGTTTGAGTACCCTACCACCTGCGGTGGTGGCTACCATCACTTCCGCTAGAGCGTCGTCCACGAGACATGCCTACGCGTTGAAGTGGAACCTATTCGTCAATTGGTGCTCTTCTCGCCGAGAAGACCCGCGGAGTTGTTCGATCGGTTTCGTGCTTTCCTTCCTTCAAGATGGGTTGGAGCAAAGGCTGTCTCCCTCCACCCTCAAAGTTTATGTTGCCGCTATTGCCGCTCACCACGACTTAGTGGAAGGTAAGTCCATAGGGAAGCACGACCTGATCGTCAGGTTCCTGAGGGGGGCGAGGAGACTGAATCCTCCTCACTCTCCTCTCGTTCCCTCTTGGGACCTCTCAGTGGTCTTAAGTGCCCTGCGGAGTGCTCCCTTTGAGCCTTTGCAATCAGTGGAGCTTAAGTTCCTGTCAATGAAGACAGCGCTCCTGATTGCATTGGCTTCTCTCAAGAGGGTCGGGGACCTGCACTTATTCTCCGTTGACGAAGCGTGCCTAGATTTCGGGCCGGCCGGTTCTCACGTGATCCTGAGACCCCGGCCTGGATATGTGCCCAAGGTTCCTACCACTCCCTTCCGGGACCAGGTGGTGAACCTGCAAGCGCTGCCCTCGGAGGAGGCAGATCCAGCCTTGGCACTGCTCTGTCCAGTACGCGCTCTCCGCGCTTATGTAGACAGGACGCAGTGTTTCAGGACCTCAGACCAGCTCTTTGTCTGTTATGGTGGGAAGCTGAAGGGAAAGGCTCTCTCAAAGCAGAGGTTGTCTCACTGGATCGTGGACACCATTGCTTTGGCTTACCAGCAGCAAGGCCGACCGTGCCCCCTTGGTGTGACCGCCCACTCCACCCGGAGTGTGGCATCCTCCTGGGCGCTGGCGCATGGCGCCTCGCTAGCAGACATCTGCAGAGCTGCAGGCTGGGCGACACCTAACACATTCGCCAGATTCTATAATCTCCGAGTGGAGCCAGTGTCCTCTCGTGTTCTCGCTTCAAACAGCTAGTTCCTGACCCGCTCAGGTGTCTTCGCTTGCTCGCCATTCCACTCCGCGGACTGGATACGTGCGATATTCTGCTCAGGTGAGCTTCTCCGAAAGCCCTGAGTTCCTCCAGCACCCCTGATGCTAGCGCCAGTGTCTATTGCCTGGGCATCGGCTAGGTGCCTCCGTGTGCATGGTCCCTCCCATGAGCTACCCCCAACCGTGTATTTCCACTGTAAGCCTCTTTGAGCATGTGTCTTTCCCTCGGCAAGCCACCTTGCCACCCCTGAGGTTGAAATATTCCACCTGCGGCTGGACACCTCAGAGTTTCTCCATATGTTACTTTCAGGTCATATGTGTATTTTCAAATGCCCCCCCCCCCCCACTGGGTTGGTGATATTTGCATATTTCCCCTTAAAAGCTTGGGATATGCTTCCCAGTGTACCTTGGTATTCCTGTGTTAAATAGGAGTCCTTCGTCCTGATATCTTGAGGGGTCAGATTTTCGCAGGGCGCTGGAAGACAGCTGTGAAGGTGGCGTGATTGGACTGGTAACCCCATTCGTCGTCATCCGACGTAACTCGGAGTGACAACGAAAGGGAACGTCTCGGTTACGTATGTAACCCTCGTTCCCTGAGTAGGGAACGGAGACGTTACGTCTTCCTGCCACTTCCGCTGTTTCGCGGGGATCGCCTGAGTTCAGTCTTGGCTCCTCAGCGAGAAAACATAACTGCATGTTGCTAGCGTCCTCCTTTTATACCCACGAGGTGGGGCGGAGTTACGTCATGCAAATTCCGCAGACCCATGGCATTTCTTTGCCATTGGCTCGTTTTGTAATACTCAAAGCTGATAGGCTTTCTAAGCGAAACCCCATTCGTCGTCATCCGACGTAACTCTCCGTTCCCTACTCAGGGAACGAGGGTTACATACGTAACCGAGACGTTAGTTCTTGTATGCAATGCAACGAAACAGAGCACATTTTATATATTTCATTGATATATTTTTAGTTTTAGGTCTATATGCAAAGAAACAAGTTAATTATTGTATTCAGTACAATTAAACATATGTTATGTGTTATCTCTAAAATGCACATACAAATAAATTAGTTATCGTATGCATGCAACGTCACATATGGGCATATCTTTTGTCTCATATTTAATGCAAAGGTCAGTAAGTTTGTTCTATTATGGAAAGAGGACATGCATTACTCTTCAATGCATAAAGAAACAATATAGTTCTGGTACGCTCTCTTTCTGATGTTCATCAAGAAGACATTAGTCGAAATTGTAATTATGCAATTTATTTCTTGCCAAAGAATCCTCGATCTTGAACCTTCTGTAATTAATCATTGACTACTTTTGATGTTAGATCAGCCAGACAGAAATCCATATCTTAGCTGATATGATCTTAGCTGCTGAATATATTTCTGGCCAAAAAGTCTTTGATCTTGACCTTTCTAAACACTCAAAGAAACCTTCTTATATTTCTTCAGCAATACATTAGTTATTGATAGTAGTTATTAAAACAGTTTGACCTTTTAAATATATTTCTGACCAAGGAGTCCTCGATCTTTGACTTTCTTTACATACTAATAGACTCTTTCTGACATTTCATCAGCCAGAGAGTAATCCATAATTGACCTACTGAATATCTGAATGGCCAGAGACCTCGATCTTGAACATTCTTCTAGATGTTGAATTTACTTTTTAATGATATTGTATCCTTCAGAATTTACATCAACCATAAAGTATTTCAAATTGAGCCTATGGATATTTTTCAATAATCTTTGAACTTGAACTTCCTATACATACTTATAGACTTCATCTGATGTTTCGTCAGCCAGAGAGTATTCCATAATTGACACGCTGAACATATTTCTTGCCAAATAGTCCTTGATCTTGAACTTTCTATACATTACTCCTTTACTCCATCAGATGTTAAATCAGCTAGACAATAGTTCATATTTTACCTGCTGAACTTAATGTCTAAGGAGTATTTGATCTTGAACTTCCGTTATATACTCATGGATTCCTTCTGAAGTTTTCATCAGACTGACAGTAGTCCATGTTTTACCTACTGGAGATGTTTTTGGCCAAAAGGTTCTTGAACTTTAACCTACTATAGAGACTAATAGACTCATTGTGATGTTTCATCAGCCATGCAGTAGTCCATGTTTGACCTACTTAATTTGTTTTTGGCCAAAAGGCCCTTGAACTTTAACCTACTATACAGACTCATAGACTCATTGTGATGTTTCATCAGCCATAGAGTAGTCCATATTTGACATAATGAACATCTGAATGGCCAAACTTTCACTACATACTCATATAGTCATTTACTTATATACCACAGTACATATACTTGTTCTGATGTTTCATTAGCTAGAGCATAGTCCAAATTTGACCTACTGAACATATATATTTTCCGAAATGTTATAAAAGTTCATTTTTGAACTTTTAAACATATTTCTGGTCAGGAAGTCCTTGATTTTTAACTTTCTTTATATACTATTAGACTCATTCTGATGTTTCATAAGCCATACTCTATTTCATATTTGACCTACTGAACTACTGAACTCGCCAAAGCGTGATCAAAGGCTGACTTCGTTTTCTCAAAGACTTCTTTTGAAGATGCATCAACTATCTATGAACATATTTTTGGCCAACCATTTCTTGATGTCAAACTTACTTTGACATTGTCTGACATTGTCTCCTTCTGATATCACATCAACCAGACAGTATTCCAAATTTGGCCTATGGATATTGTTTGCCAAAGAGTCCTTGAACTTGAACTTCCTATACATCCATACAGACTTCTTCTGATGTTTCACCAGCCAGAGAGTATTCCATAATTGACCTACTGGACATTTTACTTGATAAAGAGTCCTTGATCTTGAAATTTCTAAACATACTCTTAGATTCCTTCTGACGTTTCCTCAGACATAGAGTAGTCCTTTGACTTGAGTAATTTGAGTAATTTGACATTTTCAAAATCTGGCCAACTTGTCCTTTAGCTTTAACTTTCTATACATTTTCATAGACTTTTTCTGACGTTCAACAGGCAGAAATTCAACCATATTTGACTTATTGAACATATTTCTGGCCATTATTCCCTTGATCTTGACCTGTTTATAAATAGTCATTTACTCATTCTTATGTTTAATTTGCAATATAGTAGTCAAAATTTGACCGTTGAACATATTGTTGGCCAAAGAGTCCTCGATCTTGAAATTTCTAAACATACTTGTAGATTCTTGATGTTTGTTCACCCATACAGTAGTTCAAATTTGACTTTTTAAAATTGATTTGGGCCGTAAGTGTCCTGGAACTTTAACCTTCTATACATGCTCATATTCTCTTTCTGATATTCACCAGGCAGACATTAGTTCGAATATGATCACTTTACATATTCATAAACTTCTGCTGATGTGTCATCAGCCAGAAATCCATAATTTTACTATTGAAAATATTTCTTACCAAAGAGTCCTTGATCTTGAACTTTCTATAAATAGTCATCGACTCATTTTAAAGTTTCTTCAGACATACAGTAGTTACAATTACAGTAGTTTTCAACATTTCTCTGGCCAAAGTGTCCTTGATTTTAAACTTTCTAAACATAAACATGTTCTGATGTTACATCAGCCAGAGAGGTCAATATTTGGTCTACTTAACATATTACTTGCCAAAGATTCTATGATATTGAACCTTAACCTACTATACATACTCATAGACTAATTTTATTTTTTCTTCAGGCAAAGAGTAATCCATAATCCAAAACCTACTAAACATATTTCTGGCCAAAGACCTTGAACCTTCTATAAATATTCAATAACTCCTTCTGATTTTTCATCTGCAATATTGTAGTCAAAATTTGACTCATTGAATATATTTCTGGTCGAAAGTCCTCGATCTTGAACTTTCTATACATACCCTCTTATGTTACATCAGCATGACAACAAATTGGAACTAAGGAACATTTAGCTGCTCCTTGAACTTTAATTCACTATAGTTACTCATTGACGCCTTGTAATGTTCAATCAGACATACAATAGTCCAAAGTTGCCTCAATGTACATATTTCTGGCCAAAGAGCTCAGCAACTTTCACTTTCTAAACATTCTCATAGACTTCTTCTGACGTTAGATCAACCACAGGTCCATTTTTTACCTACTGAATATATTTTTGACCAAAGTGTCCTGATCTTGAACTTTCTATATACCGATGTATATAGAACTTTCCAATGTTTCTGCATCCATAGTTGTAGTAGTTCAAATTTGACCTTTTTTTCAAAATATTTCTGGCCAGAGAGTCTTGGGACTTTTACTTTATATACATACTCATAGTCTCCTTCTGTTGTTACATCAGCAAGACATTAGCCCAAATTGGACCTATGAAACATATTCTTGGCCAAAGAGTCCTTGAACTTGAACTTTCTAAATATACTTATGACTTATATTTATGTTTCATCAGCCGGAGAGTAGTTCAGTAGGTCATAATTGATGTGTCCTTGATATGAAACTTTCTTTACATGCTCATTGACTCCTTATGTTTCAACATCCATACAGTAGTATGTATCTGGCTGTTGAACATATTTCTCCCCGAAGATTCTTTAAAGTTTATCATTCTATACATACTAATTGACTTCTGATGTTTCAATAGACAGAGAGTTGTCCATATTTGACTTATTGAAGATATTTTTAGACAAAGAGTCCACAAACTGCAACTTTCTATACATACTTATAGACTCCTGATGCTTCGTCAGCAAGACAGTAGACCATATATAACCTAACGAACATATTCCTGTTCGAAATGTCTTTGATCTTGAACGTTCTATAGATACTCATTGACTCCTTTTGATGATACAGCAGAAGGAGAACTGAGTATGTATCTAAAATTAAAATTCAAGGACTCTTTGGCCAGAAATATGTTCAGTAGGTCAACAATGGAACACTGCCTGGCTGATTAAGCATCAAAAGGAGTCTATGGTTATGTATAGTAGGTGTAAGTTCAATATCTCTTTGGTCAAAAACATGTTCAATATATCAAATTAATTAAGATTAATGACTCTTTTGCCATGAAAATATTCAGTAGTTCATGGATTTCTGTATTGTTGATGAAACATCAGGACTATATGAGTATCTACAGATAGTTACCCTTTTAGGTCTCTGTTCAGAAATATGTTCAATAGGACTAATATGGACCACTTATAGACTACTGTCTGTCTGATGAAACAGCAAAAGGAGTCTATGAGTATGTATAGAAAGCTAAAGATCAAAGACACTTTGGACAAATTTGTTCAAAAGTAATATTTGAAATATAGCTGCAAGCAGTGATTGGGGGCCAATCCCCTATGGCTATTTTATTTTTTAGTCTTATTTGTATATATGTATATATTTTAATAGGAATATTTTGAACATTGCCCAGTTCACACGGTTTAATGTTTTCTACACTGGATTTAATTCATCTTCAAATCTATAGCCTGTTGCGTTAAACAGCATGCCACTCATACAACGGTTAGTTTAATTTTACAAGAGACTTCAGCATTTGAAGGCAGAACCGAAGCTACTGGCTCTAAATGACATAATGTTATAAGGTTGCCCCAAATGGGACTCGAACCCACAACCTAAAAGGTTCTGGGAATGTGGCTTGGCAAGTTGCACCACTCAGTTGAACCCTGAAGCAGCTATCAAGCAGCCAAGAAGAGCCTTCAGTGTGAGAATGAGCACACCAAAGCATTAGTTAGCTAAGCTAACTAGCAAATGGCAACAAATACAGGCAAGGTCACATTCAGAGATGAATATCTCGGGAACGGTAGTGAATATTAAAAGTCTGTTTAGTCATTTCTGTGTGGCCTGGTCCAAAGATCATTTGTATGGACAAAATTGGACAAATTTTGAAGGAGGAGTAGCAAACAAACTAAATACTGTACTTTTCAAAATGGCCACTACTATAATAGGTCTTAATGTCTTAATGTAAGATTTTGAATGTGATCAGCTTGATGAGAGGGATCAGGTGTACTAAGTAAACATTTTCTAGATGAAAGGGTTCAAACATTATAACCATTTCAATGTTGAATTTTTGAACTGGTGTCGGCACTATAGAGTTGATCCTAGAGACTCCAAAATCGGTCCAATTGCTTTTCATGACCATCTCTACAAGTGTGCCTAATTTCATAATTTTCCTATGTTCCGTTGATTGGGCTGCCATAGACACCCCATACGTTAGAAGAAGTATAATAAATATAGCTGCAAGCGGCCATCACGGGGCCAAGGCGTTCCAAGATTTTCCACCACTTAAGGTCATAGTACCTCTTGCGGTCTGGGTATGTGCCACACAGGATTCAAATGCACGACCAGAATGGTTCGGGGTTCGTGGCATGTGTTTTAGCAGCGTGCGCCACTCAGAGGACGCTGAGTTACCAAGTTGCCTAGGAGAGGCTTCAGTGAACAATTAAGAATAATTAACCAGATCAGCATACTATGCTAGCTTGATGCTAATGTAACTTATGGTTTGTATGATAGCTGAAGAGCCACATTGAAAAGAATGGCATCTGGTTATCATGTAACCAATTAGTATGCTAAGCTAACTAGCATAAGTCTACAAATGCAGGCTATTTGGTATCTCGGGAACGGTAGCGAATATCAAGAATCTGTTCAGTCATTTCTGTGCGGCTCAGTCCAAAGATCATCTTATCAGATTTTGGACAAAATTGAGCAAAATTTGTAGGAGACATAGTGAAAAAACGGTTTTGCATCGGCTTCAATATGGCACATTGTTGGAAAATGACAAATGATATAATTGTCAGAATTGGCATAAACCAAGGAACATAATGACATAACGCAATCAAATTTCGAACAATGTTTTCAAAAATTACATGCGTTTTGCAAAAAAATGTATATCTTTGGAACACTAGGTGGCGCTCTCTTCAATCTTCTCAAGTACCTTCGGGACATGCTGTTGAGGATCCCTACCAAATTTTGCAAAGATATGTCAAAAAGTTATGACATATATTGCAAATATTGCAATTTATAACAAAATGCAAAATGGCGGACACGTGGAACATCCAATCCTGTTAAAATTGCCATCCACGGATTCGGCACGAAGCAAGAAATCTATAGACACCAATATTTTCTGACAAAATCATGACCTGTAGGTGGCGCTGTTTCCAACTTTGGCACACACCCTCAAATCATGGTTCTGATGAAGTTTACCAATTTTTTTTTTCAATTGTGATCAAAGTTTGGCCGAGATAAAGCCTATGAACAAATTTTGGGTTGACCTTATTAAGTTTGAGACATCATAACTTTTGAACAAAGATAAATAAATCAAAATCGGTTCAGTCATTTCTGTGCAGCTCAGTCCAAAGATCATCTAAGCAAATTTTCATAAGAATTGAACAAAATTTGAACGAAGAGTAGTAAAAAACTGAATATTGTACTTTTCAAATAGTACTGCACTACTGTAATGGTAAGATGTTGATTGTGATCACCATAAAGAGTGGTGTACTAAGTTTCATTTTTCTAGATGAATGGGTTCAAAAGTTATTACCATTTCAATGTTGAATGTTTTAACTGTAGCACTATAGAGTTGGTCCTAGAGACTCCAAAATTGGTCCAATTACTTTTCATGACCATCTCTACAAATTTTATCATTTTTCTATGTTCCGTTGATAGGGCTGCCATAGACACCCTATACGGAAGAAGAAGAAGAAGAAAAAGAAAACTAATGGATACTAATTAAGCCTTTTCAAAGCTTGGGCCCTAATAAAAAAATGAACAATTACTAGTACCTTCGTTCTGGAAAATATGTTCGACGGCCCAAATTTATTTACTTCTATATTACAGATAGAACATAAGAATGAGTCAGTGACTGTTGATAGAAAGTTCAAGATCAAGGACTCTTTGACAAGATATGTGTCCATTAGGTCAATTATGGAATTCTCTCTGGCTGATGAAACATCACAATGAGTCTCTGTATAGTATGTTAAAGTTCAAATACCTTTTGGCCAAAAACATATTCAGTAGGTCAAACATGCACTACTGTATGGCTGATGATACATCCGAAGGAGTCAATAAGTATGTATAGAAAGTTGAAGCTCTTGGACTTATTGGTCAGAAATATATTCAAAAGGTCAACTTTAGACTAAAATATGGTTGACATAAAGAATTCAATGAAAGTGCATGGTAAGTTACCAATTTGATGACTCTTTTGCCAGAAATATGTTTAGTGGGTCAATAATGAACTACAGTCTGGCTGATAAAAACTTCAGAAAGAGTCAATGAATATGTAATGAAAGTTCAAGATCAAAGACTCCTCAGCCATATACTTCAGCAGGTCAAATATGGACTATTGTCTGGCTGATTAATTTCTGACGAAGTCAAGTAGTATGTATAGAAAGTCAAAGTTCGAGGACTCTTTAAAGTCAGAAAAACGTTCAAAAGGTCAAATTTGAACTAAATTTTTGCAGATTAAACATCAGAATTAGTCAATGGTTATTGATAGAAAGTTCAAGATCAAGGACTCTTTGGCAAAAAATATGTTCGGTAGCTCAATTATGGAATGCTCTCTGGCTGATGAAACATCAAAAGAAGTTTATGAGTATGTATAGGAAGTTCAAGTTCATGGACTCTTTGGCAAACAATTTCCAAAGGCCCAATTTCGAATACTGTCTGTTTGATGTAAATTCAGAGGGAGACAATGTCAGTGTAAAGAAAGTTCAATATTGAGAAATCTTTGGCCAGAATTATGTTCAATAGGTCAAATTTGCACTAATACATAGTTGATGTAACATCAAAAGAAGTCTAGCAGAACTGAAAGTCATCCTTTGATTACACTTTGGCCAGAAACATGTTCAGTAGGTTAAAAATGGAATACTGAATGGCTGATGAAACAATAAAGCAAGTTGTCTTCAAAAGCATGAAGACAACATGCGAGAAGAATGCACAACAAAAGAATGAAGAATGCACAACGGAATAACTTAGTTCTTGTAATACAATGAAATGAAACAATACTTAAATTATATTTCATTTTGTATGCAAAACGGTGATGTATGTATTGCAATGCAACAGTTCATATGTTATGTGATATCTCTTCATTGCAGAAATAAATTAGTTAGTTCTTGTATGCAATGCAACGAAACAGAGCACATTTTATATATTTCATTTATATATTTTTATTTTTAGTTCTATATGCAAAGAAACAAGTTAATTATTGTATTCAGTACAATTAAACATATGTTATGTGTTATCTCTAAAATGCACATACAAATAAATTAGTTATCGTATGCATGCAACGTCACATATGGGCATATGTTTTGTCTCATATTTAATGCAAAGGTCAGTAAGTTTGTTCTATTATGGAAAGAGGACATGCATTACTCTTTAATGCATAAAGAAACAATATAGTTCTGGTACGCTCTCCTTCTGATGTTCATCAAGAAGACATTAGTCGAAATTGTAATTATGCAATATATTTCTTGCCAAAGAATCCTCGATCTTGAACCTTCTGTAATTAATCATTGACTACTTTTGATGTTAGATCAGCCAGACAGAAATCCATATCTTAGCTGATATGATCTTAGCTGCTGAATATATTTCTGGCCAAAAAGTCTTTGATCTTGACCTTTCTAAACACTCAAAGAAACCTTCTTATATTTAAAACAGTTTGACCTTTTAAATATATTTCTGACCAAGGAGTCCTCGATCTTTGACTTTCTTTACATACTAATAGACTCTTTCTGACATTTCATCAGCCAGAGAGTAATCCATAATTGACCTACTGAATATCTGAATGGCCAGAGACCTCGATCTTGAACATTCTTCTAGATGTTGAATTTACTTTTTAATGATATTGTATCCTTCTGAATTTACATCAACCATACAGTATTTCAAATTGAGCCTATGGATATTTTTCAATAATCTTTGAACTTGAACTTCCTATACATACTTATAGACTTCATCTGATGTTTCGTCAGCCAGAGAGTATTCCATAATTGACACGCTGAACATATTTCTTGCCAAAGAGTCCTTGATCTTGAACTTTCTATACATACTCCTTTACTCCATCAGATGTTAAATCAGCTAGAGAATAGTCCATATTTTACCTGCTGAACTTAATGTCTAAGGAGTATTTGATCTTGAACTTCCGTTATATACTCATGGATTCCTTCTGAAGTTTTCATCAGACTGACAGTAGTCCATGTTTTACCTACTGGAGATGTTTTTGGCCAAAAGGTCCTTGAACTTTAACCTACTATAGAGACTAATAGACTCATTGTGATGTTTCATCAGCCATGCAGTAGTCCATGTTAGACCTACTTAATTTGTTTTTGGCCAAAAGGCCCTTGAACTTTAACCTACTATACAGACTCATAGACTCATTGTGATGTTTCATCAGCCATAGAGTAGTCCATATTTGACATAATGAACATCTGAATGGCCAAACTTTCAATACATACTCATATAGTCATTTACTCATATACCACAGTACATATACTTGTTCCCTTTCGTTATCACTCCGAGTTACGTCGGATGACGACGAATGGGGTTTCGCTTAGAAAGCCTATCAGCTTCGAGTATTACAAAACGAGCCAATGGCAAAGAAATGCCATGGGTCTGCGGAATTTGCATGACGTAACTCCGCCCCAGCTCGTGGGTATAAAAGGAGGACGCTGGCAACATGCAGTTATGTTTTCGCTTCGGAGCCAAGAGTACCTCTTCACTCCTCAAGCCATCTCTGAGAATTGTCAGCTTTTACAAACGAGTTCCTCTGGTGTTGGTGTTTGTGGGCGATTCCAGCGAGCGCGCGCTTCCTGCTGATCTGTGCAGTGATTTTGCCAGAGAGTGCGTGTCTCCCCGGCCGCCTCGACATCAGAGTGTTTCTCTCTCACAAAAAGAGCTTGCACGCGGCACGTCTTTTTAAAGATGCCTCGCCCGTGCACTTCTGGTTGCGGCAGATATGTGTCTGACTCTGATGGGCACGAGCGCTGCCTAGTGTGTTTGGGCATGGATCACGCTAGAGCAGCGCTCGTGGATGAGTCATGTTCTCTCTGTGGGAACATGACCATCGCGTCACTAAGGTCGAGACTCAGTGAACTCGCAAGAGTGAGAGTCCCCTCATCCACACCCCGATCTAATGCTCCCCCGAGGAGTACTACTTCGGCTGGTGGCCAGGGTGACCTAAGGGTAACGGTCTGGAACCAGGCGCCGACTATGTGTCCGCGACCCCAGCCCCCCTCTTCAGTGACGGTGCCCGCTAGTGAGCCTCCGATTCCCGCGGGTCTACCTTCGGGTGCCCCGCGGGTTTCGGTTGAAGCTACAGAGGAAGATGCCATGTCTGTAGCAGCATCACAAGGTGGGCTTGATTCTTCCGGAAGTGAAGATTCAGCGCAGGTGCCACCTTCCGGTGTGCATACGGCTGTGCCTGAGTCGGATCCGGAAATGACGGCCATGCTTTCCCGGGCAGCCGCGAGCATTGGTTTAGAGTGGAGGCCTCCACCCTGTCTCGAGCGCTCGCGGCAGGACGATTGGTTTTTGGGTAAGGCTGCCGACCCCCGTGGTCCACGGCAAACCCCAATACCATTCTTCCCGGACGTGCATGATGAGATCTCGAAGTCCTGGAAGACCCCCCTGTCTTCCCGGGACCGCTCGCTGATCCCATCCGCCTTTCCTCCCCTCGATGAGGCGGCCGCCCGTGGGTACACTGGGCTTCCCCCGGTTGAACGCTCTGTTGCGATGCAACTGTGTCCTCAGAGTGCTTCTTCTCGGGGCGAGCCTAAGCATCCATCCAAGGCCTGTAGATTTTCGTCGTCTATGGCGGCGAAGTCTTACAGAGCGGCGGGACAGGCGGCTACCTCTCTGCATGCTATGGCCACTCTGCAGGTCTACCAGGCCCAGATGGTCAGAAACATGCACGAGGGCAGGACAGACCCAGGGCTCTTCAATGAGCTGCGTGCCGCAACCGACCTCGCTCTCCGGGCGACGAAGGTAGCCGCGCGCTCCCTGGGTTTGGTGATGTCCACCGCGGTGGTCCAGGAGAGACACCTGTGGCTGAACCTGGCTGACATGCGGGATTCCGAGCGGACTCGTCTGCTCGATGCGCCCCTGTCCCAGGCCGGCCTCTTCGGCGGCGCAGTTGAGGATTTTGCCCAACAGTTTTCAACTGCACAGAAACAGACTGAGGGTATCAAACACATTCTGCCCCGCCGACCCGCTGCTGCCTCGTCGTCGGTCGGGCAGACGCCTCAGCCTGTTTCCCGCCGAGGGCGCCCTCCTAAAGCTCCCGCCCCTCCCGCTAGGCCAAAGCAGCAGCCTTCACCCAGGCCGACGCGAGGAGGAAGCCGCAGGAAGGCGCCCCAGCCCTCTCCAGCCCCGCCCCCCGCCAAGCGCCGGGCCAAGCGGCGCTCCTGAGACGGGCTGCTCAGGGATGATGTTTGTTTCACAGGAGATGGTAGCAGGGCCAATCCTTCCCCCGGTGGAGGGCCGGGGGAGAATCCTTTGTTCTCCACTCCCCGCTGCTCACCCACGGGTGGGCAGCACCCTAATGTGGTTAAAGACAGAAACAAACCTCTCACCCCTGAGCACACAGAGTTCTCGGACGACCCAGAGCGCCGCCCACCAGCCGTGCTCTCCTCGTCCCCCTCTGTCCCAGAGTCGGTTGACACGGCGTGCAGCCCACGGGCCGTTTCGTCCCTGTCCCACTCTGTCGCCAGACCCCTGGCAGAGCAGGCCCCCGTGGAACGCTGGTCCTTCCCTGGCCTCCTCTGTCAGGGCGCGGAGCTTAACTGCGCCCCCACACCGGATCGCTATGCCGTCCACGTCCGGGCCAGTTACTCCGCTTCGCTGCCCCTCCGGGGGGACGCCGGTGGTCCGCATGACCCCGCTGGTACAGTTCCTAGAAGCCTGGCTAGAGCTTCCCCAACTGTCCCGCTGGGTCGCCCGCACCGTCCGGTTCGGCTATGCGATTCAGTTCGCACGGTCTCCTCCCCGATACAGGGGAGTCCGCTCCACTTTGGTCGGTGGCAACGCCCCGATCATGCGAGCAGAGATTGCCACTCTGCTGGCGAAGGGTGCAATCGAGACTGTCCCTCCAGCCGAGATGAGGTCTGGCTTCTACAGCCCTTACTTCATTGTCCCCAAGAAAACCGGTGGGTTACGACCAATCCTGGACCTGCGAGTATTGAATCGCTCCCTTTACAGGATGCCGTTCAAAATGCTCACCGCCAAACGCATTTTCGAGTGTGTGCGGCCCCAGGATTGGTTTGCAGCGATCGACCTGAAGGACGCCTACTTTCATGTCTCCATTCTCCCTCGTCACAGACCGTTCCTCCGGTTTGCTTTCGAGGGACAGGCATATCAGTACGCGGTTCTCCCGTTCGGGCTAGCCCTGTCCCCTCGCGTCTTCACGAAGGTCGTCGAGGCAGCCCTTGTTCCCCTTCGGGTTCACGGGGTTCGCATCCTGTACTATCTCGACGACTGGCTGATTATAGCTCACTCTCGAGACCAGGTTTGCGAACACAGGGACCTTGTGCTCCGGCACTTAGCCCGTCTGGGCCTTCGGATCAACTGGGAGAAGAGCAAACTTTGCCCCGTGCAGAGGATCTCTTTTCTCGGTATGGACATCGACTCGGTCGCCATGTCCGCGCAGCTTACGAGCGAGCGCGCGCAGTCACTGCTGACTTGTCTGAGACAAATACAGGGCAAGAAAGCGGTTCCACTGAAACATTTTCAGAGGCTCCTGGGGCATATGGCATCTGCAGCCGCGGTCACGCCGCTCGGATTGCTTCATATGAGACCGCTTCAGCTTTGGCTTCGCGACCGAGTCCCGAGGTGGGCATGGCAACAAGGCAAGCTCCGAGTTCCAGTGACTTCGAGCTGCCGTCAGACCTTCACCCCGTGGTTGAACCTCAGTTTTCTCAGGGCTGGTGTCCCCCTGGAACGAGCGTCGAGGCATCTTGTTGTCTCAACAGATGCCTCCACCACGGGCTGGGGCGCCATGTGCAATGGTCATGCTGCCGCGGGCTCCTGGACAGGACCCCAGCGCCTATGGCATGTGAATTGCCTCGAGTTGCTGGCAGTACGCCTTGCTCTGCACCGCTTCCGAGCGCTGCTCATGGGTCAACACATACTAGTCCGATCAGACAATACCGCCACAGTAGCGTACATCAACCATCAAGGTGGTCTACGCTCCCGCCGTATGTCGCAACTCGCTCGCCACCTCCTCCTATGGAGTCAGAAGCATCTGAGGTCCCTTCGTGCTATTTACATTCCCGGAGCCCTGAACCGTGCTGCCGACGAGCTGTCACGGCTTCAGCCCCTCCCTGGAGAATGGCGACTCCATCCCCAGTTGGTCCAGCTGATTTGGGACCAGTTTTGCGACGCACAGATAGATCTGTTTGCCTCCCGCGACTCATCCCATTGCGCCCAGTTTTATTCTCTGACCGAGGGCACGCTCGGCACGGATGCACTGGCGCACAGCTGGCCGCGGGGCCGCAAGTATGCGTTTTCCCCAGTGAGCCTTCTTGCGCAGCTCCTGCGCAAGGTCAGGGAGGACGAGGAGCAAGTCCTTCTGGTTGCGCCGTACTGGCCCACCCGGACTTGGTTCTCCGAACTAGTGCTCCTCGCGACAGCACCTCCTTGGCCAATTCCTCTGAGGAAGGACCTCCTTTCTCAGGGACGGGGCACTCTATGGCACCCTCGTCCCGATCTTTGGAACCTCCACGTGTGGCTCCTCGACGGGACGAGACAGGTTTGAGTACCCTACCACCTGCGGTGGTGGCTACCATCACTTCCGCTAGAGCGTCGTCCACGAGACATGCCTACGCGTTGAAGTGGAACCTATTCGTCAATTGGTGCTCTTCTCGCCGAGAAGACCCCCGGAGTTGTTCGATCAGTTTCGTGCTTTCCTTCCTTCAAGATGGGTTGGAGCGAAGGCTGTCTCCCTCCACCCTCAAAGTTTATGTTGCCGCTATTGCCGCTCACCACGACTTAGTGGAAGGTAAGTCCATTGGGAAGCACGACCTGATCGTCAGGTTCCTGAGGGGGCGAGGAGACTGAATCCTCCTCGCTCTCCTCTCGTTCCCTCTTGGGACCTCTCAGTGGTTTTAAGTGCCCTGCGGAGTGCTCCCTTTGAGCCTTTGCAATCAGTGGAGCTTAAGTTCCTGTCAATGAAGACAGCGCTCCTGATTGCATTGGCCTCTCTCAAGAGGGTCGGGGAGCTGCACGCATTCTCCGTTGACGAAGCGTGCCTGGAGTTCGGGCCGGCCGGTTCTCACGTGATCCTGAGACCCCGGCCTGGATATGTGCCCAAGGTTCCTACCACTCCCTTCCGGGACCAGGTGGTGAACCTGCAAGCGCTGCCCTCGGAGGAGGCAGACCCAGCCTTGGCACTGCTCTGTCCAGTACGCGCTCTCCGCGCTTATGTAGACAGGACGCAGTGTTTCAGGACCTCAGACCAGCTCTTTGTCTGTTATGGTGGGAAGCTGAAGGGAAAGGCTCTCTCAAAGCAGAGGTTGTCTCACTGGATCGTGGACACCATTGCTTTGGCTTACCAGCAGCAAGGCCGACCGTGCCCCCTTGGTGTGACCGCCCACTCCACCCGGAGTGTGGCATCCTCCTGGGCGCTGGCGCATGGCGCCTCGCTAGCAGACATCTGCAGAGCTGCAGGCTGGGCGACACCTAACACATTCGCCAGATTCTATAATCTCCGAGTGGAGCCAGTGTCCTCTCGTGTTCTCGCTTCAAACAGCTAGTTCCGGACCCGCTCAGGTGTCTTCGCTTGCTCGCCATTCCACTCCGCGGACTGGATACGTGCGATATTCTGCTCAGGTGAGCTTCTCCGAAAGCCCTGAGTTCCTCCAGCACCCCTGATGCTAGCGCCAGTGTCTATTGCCTGGTCGTCGGCTAGGTGCCTCCGTGTGCATGGTCCCTCCCATGAGCTACCCCCACACGTGTATTTCCACTGTAAGCCTCTTTGAGCATGTGTCTTTCCCTCGGCAAGCCACCTTGCCACCCCTGAGGTTGAAATATTCCACCTGCGGCTGGACACCTCAGAGTTTCTCCATATGTTACTATCAGGTCATATGTGTATTTTCAAATGCCCCCCCCCCCCCCCCACTGGGTTGGTGATAATTGCATATTTCCCCTTAAAAGCTTGGGATATGCTTCCCAGTGTGCCTTGGTATTCCTGTGTTAAATAGGAGTCCTTCGTCCTAATATCTCGAGGGCTCCGATTTTTCGCAGGGCGCTGGAAGACAGCTGTGAAGGTGGCGTAATTTGACTGGTAACCCCATTCGTCGTCATCCGACGTAACTCGGAGTGACAACGAAAGGGAACGTCTCGGTTACGTATGTAACCCTCGTTCCCTGAGTAGGGAACGGAGACGGTACGTCTTCCTGCCACTTCCGCTGTTTCGCGGGGATCGCCCGAGTTCAGTCTTGGCTCCTCAGCGAGAAAACATAACTGCATGTTGCCAGCGTCCTCCTTTTATACCCACGAGCTGGGGCGGAGTTACGTCATGCAAATTCCGCAGACCCATGGCATTTCTTTGCCATTGGCTCGTTTTGTAATACTCGAAGCTGATAGGCTTTCTAAGCGAAACCCCATTCGTCGTCATCCGACGTAACGTCTCCGTTCCCTACTCAGGGAACGAGGGTTACATACGTAACCGAGACGTTCTGATGTTTCATTAGCTAGAGCATAGTCCAAATTTCACCTACTGAACATATATATTTTCTGAAATGTTATAAAAGTTCATTTTTGAACTTTTGAACATATTTCTGGTCAGGAAGTCCTTGATTTTTAACTTTCTTTATATACTAGACTCATTCTGATGTTTCATCAGCCATACTCTATTTCATATTTGACCTACTGAACTCGCCAAAGCGTGATCAAAGGCTGACTTCGTTTTCTCAAAGACTTCTTTTGAAGATGCATCAACTATCTATGAACATATTTTTGGCCAACCATTTCTTGATGTCAAACTTACTTTACACTGACATTGTCTCCTTCTGATATCACATCAACCAGACAGTATTCCAAATTTGGCCTATGGATATTGTTTGCCAAAGAGTCCTTGAACTTGAACTTCCTATACATCCATACAGACTTCTTCTGATGTTTCGACAGCCAGAGAGTATTCCATAATTGACCTACTGGACATTTTACTTGATAAAGAGTCCTTGATCTTGAAATTTCTAAACATACTCTTAGATTCCTTCTGACGTTTCCTCAGACATAGAGTAGTCCTTTGACTTGAGTAATTTGAGTAATTTGACATTTTCAAAATCTGGCCAACTTGTCCTTTAGCTTTAACTTTCTATACATTTTCATAGACTTTTTCTGACGTTCAACAGGCAGAAATTCAACCATATTTGACTTATTGAACATATTTCTGGCCATTGTTCCCTTGATCTTGACCTGTTTATAAATAGTCATTTACTCATTCTTATGTTTAATTTGCAATATAGTAGTCAAAATTTGACCGTTGAACATATTGTTGGCCAAAGAGTCCTCGATCTTGAAATTTCTAAACATACATGTAGATTCTTGATGTTTGTTCACCCATACAGTAGTTCAAATTTGACTTTTTAAAATTGATTTGGGCCATAAGTGTCCTGGAACTTTAACCTTCTATACATGCTCATATTCTCTTTCTGATATTCACCAGGCAGACATTAGTTCGAATTTGATCACTTTACATATTCATAAACTTCTGCTGATGTGTCATCAGCCAGAAATCCATAATTTTACTATTGAAAATATTTCTTACCAAAGAGCCCTTGATCTTGAACTTTCTATAAATAGTCATCGACTCATTTTAAAGTTTCTTCAGACATACATAGTTACAATTTGACGTTTTCAACATTTCTCTGGCCAAAGTGTCCTTGATTTTAAACTTTCTAAACATAAACATGTTCTGATGTTACATCAGCCAGAGAGGTCAATATTTGATCTACTTAACATATTACTTGCCAAAGATTCTATGATATTGAACCTTAACCTACTATACATACTCATAAACTAATTTTATTTTTTCTTCAGGCAAAGAGTAATCCATAATCCAAAACCTAATAAACATATTTCTGGCCAAAGACCTTCAACCTTCTATAAATATTCAATAACTCCTTCTGATTTTTCATCTGCAATATTGTAGTCAAAATTTGACTCATTGAATATATTTCTGGTCGAAAGTCCTCGATCTTGAACTTTCTATACATACCCTCCTATGTTACATCAGCATGACAACAAATTGGAACTAAGGAACATTTAGCTGCTCCTTGAACTTTAATTCACTATAGTTACTCATTGACGCCTTGTAATGTTCAATCAGACATACAATAGT
The DNA here is from genome assembly GCA_030578275.1 of Meda fulgida. Classification (NCBI taxonomy): domain Eukaryota; kingdom Metazoa; phylum Chordata; class Actinopteri; order Cypriniformes; family Leuciscidae; genus Meda; species Meda fulgida. The sequence goes on from CM060636.1 coordinate 24,186,612, forward strand.
CCAAAGTTGCCCCATTGTACATATTTCTGGCCAAAGAGCTCAGCAACTTTCACTTTCTAAACATTCTCATAGACTTCTTCTGACGTTAGATCAACCACAGGTCCATTTTTTACCTACTGAATATATTTCTGACCAAAGTGTCCTGATCTTGAACTTTCTATATACCGATGTATATAGAACTTTCCAATGTTTCTGCATCCATAGTTGTAGTAGTTCAAATTTGACCTTTTTTTCTAAATATTTCTGGCCAGAGAGTCTTGGCACTTTCACTTTATATACATACTCATAGTCTCCTTCTGTTGTTACATCAGCAAGACATTAGTCCAAATTGGACCTATGAAACATATTCTTGGCCAAAGAGTCCTTGAACTTGAACTTTCTAAATATACTTATGACTTATATTTATATTTCATCAGCCGGAGAGTAGTTCAGTAGGTCATAATTGATGTGTCCTTGATATGAAACTTTCTTTACATGCTCATTGACTCCTTATGTTTCAACATCCATACAGTAGTATGTATCTGGCTGTTGAACATATTTCTCCCCGAAGATTCTTTAAAGTTTATCATTCTATACATACTAATTGACTTCTGATGTTTCAATAGACAGAGAGTTGTCCATATTTGACTTATTGAAGATATTTTTAGACAAAGAGTCCACAAACTGCAACTTTCTATACATACTTATAGACTCCTGATGCTTCGTCAGCAAGACAGTAGACCATATTTAACCTAACAAACATATTCCTGTTCGAAATGTCTTTGATCTTGAACGTTCTATAGATACTCATTGACTCCTTTTGATGATACAGCAGAAGGAGACCTGAGTATGTCTCTAAAATTAAAATTCAAGGACTCTTTGGCCAGAAATGTGTTCAGTAGGTCAAAAATGGAACACTGCCTGGCTGATTAAACATCAAAAGGAGTCTATGGTTATGTATAGTAGGTGTAAGTTCAAAATCTCTTTTGTCAAAAACATGTTCAATATATCAAATTGAGATTAATGACTCTTTTGCCATGAAAATATTCAGTAGTTCATGGATTTCTGTATTGTTGATGAAACATCAGGACTATATGAGTATCTACAGATAGTTACCCTTTTAGGTCTCTGTTCAGAAATATGTTCAATAGGACTAATATGGACCACTTATAGACTACTGTCTGTCTGATGAAACAGCAAAAGGAGTCTTTGAGTATGTATAGAAAGCTAAAGATCAAATACACTTTGGACAGAAATTTGTTCAAAAGTAATATTTGAAATATAGCTGCAAGCAGTGATTGGGGGCCAATCCCCTATGGCTATTTTATTTTTTAGTCTTATTTGTATATATGTATATATTTTAATAGGAATATTTTGAACATTGCCCAGTTCACACGGTTTAATGTTTTCTACACTGGATTTAATTCATCTTCAAATCTATAGCCTGTTGCTTTAAACAGCATGCCACTCATACAACGGTTAGTTTAACTTTACAAGACACTTCAGCATTTGAAGGCAGAACCGAAGCTACTGGCTCTAAATGACATAATGTTATAAGGTTGCCCCACATGGGACTCGAACCCACAACCTAAAAGGTTCTAGAAATGTGGCTTAGCAAGTTGCACCACTCAGTTGAACCCTGATTTATCAAGCAGCCAAGAAGAGCCTTCAGTGTGAGAATGAGCACACCAAAGCATTAGTTAGCAAAGCTAACTAGCAAATGGCAACAAATACAGGCAAGGTCACATTCAGAGACGAATATCTCGGGAACGGTAGTGAATATTAAAAGTCTGTTTAGTCATTTCTGTGTGGCCTGGTCCAAAGATCGTTTGTATGGACAAAATTGGACAAATTTTGAAGGAGGAGTAGCAAACAAACTAAATACTGTACTTTTCAAAATGGCCACTACTATAATAGGTCTTAATGTTTTAATGTAAGATTTTGAATGTGATCAGCTTGATGAGAGGAATTTGGTGTACTAAGAAAACATTTTCTAGATGAAAGGGTTCAAACATTATAACCATTTCAATGTTGAATTTTTGAACTGGTGTCGGCACTATAGAGTTGGTCCTAGAGACTCCAAAATCGGTCCAATTGCTTTTCATGACCATCTCTACAAGTGTGCCTAATTTCATAATTTTCCTATGTTCCGTTGATTGGGCTGCCATAGACACCCCATACGTTAGAAGAAGTATAATAAATATAGCTGCAAGCGGCCATCACGGGGCCAAGCCGTTCAAAGCTTTTCCACCACTTAAGGTCATAGTACCTCTTGCGGTCTGGGCATGTGCCACAGAGGATTCAAATCCACGACCAGAATGGTTCGGGGTTCGTGGCATGTGTTTTAGCAGCTTGCGCCACTCAGAGGACGCTGAGTTACCAGGTTGCCTAGGAGAGGCTTCAGTGAACAATTAAGAATAATTAACCAGATCAGCATACTATGCTAGCTTGATGCTAATGTAACTTATGGTTTGTATGATAGCTGAAGAGCCACATTGAAAAGAATGGCATCTGGTTATCATGTAACCAATTAGTATGCTAAGCTAACTAGCATAAGTCTACAAATGCAGGCTATTTGGTATCTCGGGAACGGTAGCGAATATCAAGAATATGTTCAGTCATTTCTGTGCGGCTCAGTCCAAAGATCATCTTATCAGATTTTGGACAAAATTGAGCAAAATTTGTAGGAGACATAGTGAAAAAACAGTTTTGCATCGGCTTCAATATGGCACATTGTTGGAAAATGACAAATGATATAATTGTCAGAATTGGCATAAACCAAGGAACAGAATGACATAACGCAATCAAATTTCAAACAATGTTTTCAAAAATTACATGCCTTTTGCAAAAAAACGTATATCTTTGGAACACTAGGTGGCGCTCTCTTCAATCTTCTCAAGTACCTTCGGGACATGCTGTTGAGGATCCCTACCAAATTTTGCAAAGATATGTCAAAAAGTTTAAAATATATTGCAATTTATAACAAAATGCAAAATGGCGGACACGTGGAACATCCAATCCTGTTAAAATTGCCATCCACGGATTCGGCACGATGCAAGAAATCTATAGACACCAATATTTTCTGACAAAATCATGACCTATAGGTGGCGCTGTTTCCAACTTTGGCACACACCCTCAAATCATGGTTCTGATGAAGTTTACCAATTTTTTTTTTCAATTGTGATCAAAGTTTGGCCGAGATAAAGCCTATGAACAAATTTTGGGTTGACCTTATTAAGTTTGAGACATCATAACTTTTGAACAAAGATAAATAAATCAAAATCGGTTCAGTCATTTCTGTGCAGCTCAGTCCAAAGATCATCTAAGCAAATTTTCATAAGAATTGAACAAAATTTGAACGAAGAGTAGTAAAAAACTGAATATTGTACTTTTCAAATAGTACTGCACTACTGTAATGGTAAGATGTTGATTGTGATCACCATAAAGAGTGGTGTGCTAAGTTTCATTTTTCTAGATGAATGGGTTCAAAAGTTATTACCATTTCAATGTTGAATGTTTTAACTGTAGCACTATAGAGTTGGTCCTAGAGACTCCAAAATTGGTCCAATTACTTTTCATGACCATCTCTACAAATTTCATCATTTTTCTATGTTCCGTTGATAGGGCTGCCATATACACCCTATACGGAAGAAGAAGAAGAAGAAGAAGAAGAAGAAGAAGAAAACTAATGGATACTAATTAAGCCTTTTCAAAGCTTGGGCCCTAATAAAAAAATGAACAATTACCAGTACCTTCGTTCTGGAAAATATGTTCGACGGCTCAAATTCATTTACTTCTATATTACAGATAGAACATAAGAATGAGTCAGTGACTGTTGATAGAAAGTTCAAGATCAAGGAGTCTTTGACAAGATATGTGTCCATTAGGTCAATTATGGAATTCTCTCTGGCTGATGAAACATCACAATGAGTCTCTGTATAGTATGTTAAAGTTCAATTACCTTTTGGCCAAAAACATATTCAGTAGGTCAAACATGCACTACTGTATGGCTGATGATACATCCGAAGTTGTCAATAAGTATGTATAGAAAGTTGAAGCTCTTGGACTTATTGGTCAGAAATATATTCAAAAGGTCAACTTTAGACTAAAATATGGTTGACATAAAGAATTCAATGAAAGTGCATGGTAAGTTACCAATTTGATGACTCTTTTGCCAGAAATATGTTTAGTGGGTCAATAATGAACTACAGTCTGGCTGATAAAAACTTCAGAAAGAGTCAATGAATATGTAATGAAAGTTCAAGATCAAAGACTCCTCAGCCATATAGTTCAGCAGGTCAAATATGGACTATTGTCTGGCTGATTAATTTCTGACGAAGTCAAGTAGTATGTATAGAAAGTCAAAGTTCGAGGACTCTTTAAAGTCAGAAAAACTTTCAAAAGGTCAAATTTGAACTAAAATTTTGCAGATTAAACATCAGAATTAGTCAATGGTTATTGATAGAAAGTTCAAGATCTAGGACTCTTCGGCAAAAAATATGTTCGGTAGGTCAATTATGGAATGCTCTGTGGCTGATGAAACATCAGAAGAAGTTTATGAGTATATATAGGAAGTTCAAGTTCATGGACTCTTTGGCAAACAATTTCCAAAGGCCCAATTTCGAATACTGTCTGTTTGATGTAAATTCAGAGGGAGACAATGTCAGTGTAAAGAAAGTTCAATATTGAGAAATCTTTGGCCAGAATTATGTTCAATAGGTCAAATTTGCACTAATACATAGTTGATGTAACATCAAAAGAAGTCTAGCAGAACTGAAAGTCATCCTTTGATTACACTTTGGCCAGAAACATGTTCAGTAGGTTAAAAATGGAATACTGAATGGCTGATGAAACATCAGAATTAGTCTATTAGTATCCATAGAGAGTTCAATATTGATGACTCCCTGACCAGAAATATATTAAAAAGCTCAAAAGTGGACTATTGTATGGCTGATGAAGCATCAGAAGAAGTCAGTGAGAATGCATAAAAAAGTTCAAGTTCAAGATCTTTGGCCAGAGAGTTCAGTAGGTCAAACATAATTGCCTGGCTGATGTGACATCTGACAGAGCCAATGAGTATGTATAGAAAGTTAAAGTTTGAGGACTCTTTGGCCAGAAATATGTTAAATGGGTTATATATCGAGTTACATGTGGTTGAAGTAACATCAAAAGGGGTCTATAAGAAAGCATAGTAAGTTAAACTTTGATGAAACTTTGGACAAATATGTAATCAGTAGGTCAAATGTGGACTATGGTCTGGCTAATGAAACATCACAGTGAGTCTATTAGTATGTGTTGAAAGTTAAAAGAATTACATCCTGGCTGAAAAAAACTTCATAAGGAGTCAATGAGTATCTTATCGATGTTCAAAGACTCCTCAGCCATAAAGTTCAGCAGGTCAAATATGGACTATTGTCTGGCTGATTTAACATCTGACACAGTCAAGGAGTATGTATAGAAAGTTCAAGATAAAGGACTCTTTAGCAAGTAAAAATTCCAGTAGGTCAATTATGGAATACTCTCTGGCTGATGAAACATCAGAAGAAGTCCATGAGTATGTATAGAAAGGACATTTTGGCCAAAAATATGTTAAGTAGGTCAATTATGGAATGATCTCTGGCTGATGAAACATCAGAAGTTTATGTGTATTTATAGGAAGTTCAAGGTTCAAGTTCGCTCTCTGGTGAACAATATCCATAGGCCCAATTTGGAATACTGTTTGGTTGATGTAAATTCAGAAGGAGACAATGTCAGTGTAAAGTTCAACATCAAAGACTCCTCAGTCATAAAGTTCAGCAGGTCAAATACGGACCATGAACTGGCTGATATGACATCTGACAGAGCCAATATGTATAGAAAGTTAAAGTTCGATGGCCAGAATTTTTTTCAAAAGGGTCAATTTAAACTACTGAGTCTATGAGTATTTTCAGAAAGTTTAAGATCGAGGACTCTTTGGCTAAAAATATGTTCAACTGCTGAATTTTTTTACTGCTATATTGCAGATGAAACATCAGAATGAGTCAATGACTATTGATAGAAAGTTGAGATCATGGACTCTTTGGCAAGAAATATGTTCAGTATGGATGTCAATTATTGAATACTCTCTGTCTAATGAAACATCAGAGGAAGTCTATGAGAATGTATAGGAAGTTCAAGGTTCAAGGTCGTAGAAAGTTGAGATCATGGACTCTTTGGCAAGAAATATGTTCAGTATGGATGTCAATTATTGAATACTCTCTGTCTAATGAAACATAAGAGGAAGTCTATGAGTATGTTCAAGTTCAAGGACTCTTATTCTGATGTTTCTTGCCAAAGTGTAATCAAAGGATGACTTTGAGTTCTCATAGAGTTCTTTTGGTTACAGAAACTATGAATTAGTCCAAATTTGACCCATTGAACATAATTGTAGAAAAATGTAGAACTTACATTACACTAACATTGTCCCCTTTTGAATTTACATTAACCAGATAGTATTCCAAATTGGGAGTATGGATATTGTTCGCCGGAGTCTATTACTAAAGACTCCCTGAACCGAAATATTTGCATAAATTTAAAAATTGACTATTGTTTGGCTGAAGAAACATCAGAACAAGTCAGTGAGAATGTATACAAAGTTCAAGTTCAAGTTCTCTGGCCAGAGTGTTCAGTAGGTCGAACATGTACAATTGTCTGGCTGATGTGACATCTGTCGGAGCCAATGAGTATGTATAGAAATTTAAATTTTGGCCAGAAATATGTTAAATGGGTCAAACATGGAGTTATATATGGTTGAAGTAACATCAAAAGAGTCTAAGAAATGCACTCTGTTCATAGTTCATAGTTGTTCATAGTTCAATATGCCACATGTCATGTGTTATCCTTCAATGCACAAGCGAATAGACAGATCTTGCATGCAATGTAAAGCAAGAGCACTTATATTGTTTTTCTCTTCAGTGCATATTGGAATACGTTAGCTCTTATATACAATGCAATGAAACTATATGAGTTGCCCCTTGCATTTCACAACGGAATGAGTCAATTCTTTTAAACAACAAATATGTTATTCTTGTGCATATGCAATGCAACAATACATGTATTGTGTTATCTCTTCCATGAACAAAGGAATAAGTTAGATATTGTATGCAATATTTAATGAATAACGGAATGATTTAGTCGTTGATGCATTGGAATGCAAAAGCATTTAACTCAACATGCACAACATGCACAACTGAAGAATGAAAAATGGACAACGGAATAAGTTAGTTCCTTGTTTACAGTTTAATAGGCCACATGTCATGTGTTATCTCTTCAATGCACAACCGAATAGACAGATCTTGAAAGGCAAAGCAAGAGCACTTATATTGTCTTTCTCTTCAGTGCATATTGGAATACGTTAGCTCTTATATACAATGCAATGAAACAGTTTATATTTTTTCAAAGCACAGCGGATTCATTTAAATCGTGTATGCCAATGTAAATATCACCTATGCCTTATCTCTTCAATGCACAACGGAAATAGTTCTGTATGCAGTGCAAAAAAACAAGTAGCTTATATGTAGCTCTTCGATGCACAACGGAAAGAGTTGTAAACATTTTGTGAATGCATTGCATCGCATTGTATGTATTTTGCATTGCAAAACAAAAGCATATATGAGTTTCCGCTTGCATTGCACAATGGAAGGAGTCAATTATTTTAAACAACACATGTTATTATTGTGCATATACAATGCAACAACACATGTATTGTGTCATCTCTTCCATGCACAAATGAATAAATTAGATATTTTATGTAACGTGTAATTCAACAGCACATATGTAACCTGTTCAATGCATAACGGAATGATTTAGTCGTTGATGCATTGGAATGCAAAAGCATTTAACTCTACATGCATAACGCACAACGGAAGAATGAAAAATGGACAACGGAATAAGTTAGTTCTTTGTTTATAGTTCAATATGCCACATGTCATGTGTTATGTCTTCAATGCACAATCGAATAGACAGATCTTACTTGAAATGCAAAGCAAGAGCACTTAGGTTGGATTTTCTCTTCAGTGCACATTGGAATACGTTAGCTTTTATATACAATGCAATGAAACAGTTTCACCTATGCCTTATTTCTTCAATGCACAACGGAATCAGTTCTGTATACAGTGTAAAGAAACAAGTGTATTGCTTATATGATTCTTATATGAATAAGTTACGTAAACATAACGACTTCGTTTTTGATGCATTGGAATGCCAGAGTATTAAGACTCAACATGCTTGCAAATATCACATATGCTCATTTCTTCAATGCACAAAAAAAGAGTTCTCTATTTATTTCATTGCAACAGCTCAAATGTTATGTGATATCTCTTCATTGCGCAACGGATTGAGTCAGTTCTTTTATGCAACATATGTTATGATGAAATGTTATGTCTTGCAATGTGCATATTCAATTTAACAACTCATATATGTCTTCCATGCACAAAGGAACAGGTTAGATCTTGTATGCAATGTAATGCAACAGCACAATCAGCACATAATGTCTTAGTGCACTAAAGCATTAAGAATCAACTTGCTTTAACAATGCACAACAGAAGAATGAAGAATGCACAATGAAATAAGTTAGTTCTTGTTTAGAGTTCACTAAAAAGTTATAAGTTATGTGTGTAAGACATCTTCAATGCACAACGGAATAAGTCAGATCTTGTATTCATTGCAACGTAACAGAACAGTTAAAATGTTATTTTTCTATGCACAACGGATTCATTTAGATCGTGCATGCAATGCAATAGAAATATCACATAGCCCATATTTCTTCAATGCACAACGGAAAGAGTTCTGTATGTATTGCAATGCAACAGCTCATATGTTACGGTGATATCTCTTTAATCCGTAACGAAATTAGTCAGTTATTGTAAGCAACACATAAAGGCCTATATTGTAATCTTGAACGCACAACGATTTAAGATCTAGATCTTGCATGCATTGTTTTGTGTTATTCTTTTCAATGCACAAGGAAAAGAGTTCGTTCTTGTACGCAATGCACCAAAACAGAGGATATTTCATTTTTCTTTAGTGCGCAAAGTCAATAGTTAGATCTTGAATACAACTTATTTCTTTGCACAATGAAGAATAACGTGTTCAAGTTATTCTTTATTGTGCAAAGAAATAAGTTAATTCTTGTATTCATTGCAATGAAACAGGCCAAATGTTATGTTATCTCTTCAATGCACAAGTCAATAAGTTAGCTCTTGTATACAGTGCAATGAAACAAGTTCAAGTATCTATTCGATGCACAAAAGACTTGTATGCAATGCATACAATGTTGTGCATCGGAGTGATACATATAAGCTATGCATTTGTTTACAGAAGCAAATAAAAAAAGCAAATATGTGTCTCTCACAACGGAATGAGTCACTTCTTTTACACAACACATATGTTATTCTTGAAAATGCGCATCGGGTTAAGTTAGATCTTGCAATGTGCATGCAACAACACATATTGTGTTATCTCTTCCATGCACAAAGGAAAGTTTGATCTTGTATGCAATGTGTAATGCAACAGCACATAGGTAACCTGTTCAATGCATAGCGGAGTGAGTTAGTTGTTGATGCATTGGTATGGAAAAGCATTAAGACAACATGCATAATAAGTTAGATCCTGTGTGCAATGTAATTCGAAAGCGCATATGTAACATATTCAAAGCATATCGGATTGAGTTAGTTGTTGGAATGCAAAAGCATGAAGACAACATGCGAGAAGAATGCACAAAAAAGAGTGAAGAATGCACAACGGAATAACTTAGTTCTTGTAATACAATGAAATGAAACAATACTTAAATTATATTTCATTTTGTATGCAAAACGGTGATGTATGTATTGCAATGCAACAGTTCATATGTCATGTGATATCTCTTCATTGCAGAAATAAATTAGTTAGTTCTTGTATGCAATGCAACGAAACAGAGCACATTTTATATATTTCATTTATATTTTTTTATTTTTAGTTCTATGTGCAAAGAAAGAAGTTAATTATTGTATTCAGTACAATTAAACATATGTTATGTGTTATCTCTACAATGCACATACAAATGAATTAGTTATCGTATGCATGCAACGTCACATATGGGCATATCTTTTGTCTTATGTTTAATGCAAAGGTCAGTAAGTTTGTTCTATTATGGGAAGAGGACATGCATTACTCTTCAATGCATAAAGAAACAATATAGTTCTGGTTCTGGTCTCTCTTTCTGATGTTCATCAAGAAGACATTAGTCGAAATTGTGATTATGCAATATATTTCTTGCCAAAGAATCCTCGATCTTGAACCCTCTGTAATTAATCATTGACTACTTTTGATGTTAGATCAGCCAGACAGAAATCCATATCTTAGCTGATATGATCTTAGCTGCTGAATATATTTCTGGCCAAAAAGTCTTTGATCTTGACCTTTCTAAACACTCAAAGAAACCTTCTTATATTTCTTCAGCAATACATTAGTTATTGATAGTAGTTATTAAAACAGTTTGACCTTTTAAATATATTTCTGACCAAGGAGTCCTCGATCTTTGAATTTCTTTACATACTAATAGACTCTTTCTGACATTTCATCAGCCAGAGAGTAATCCATAATTGACCTACTGAATATCGGAATGGCCAGAGACCTCGATCTTGAACATTCTTCTAGATGTTGAATTTACTTTTTACTTATATTGTATCCTTCTGAATTTACATCAACCATACAGTATTCCAAATTGAGCCTATGGGTATTTTTCAATAATCTTTGAACTTGAACTTCCCATACATACTTATAGACTTCATCTGATGTTTCGTCAGCCAGAGAGTATTCCATAATTGACACGCTGAACATATTTCTTGCCAAAGAGTCCTTGATCTTGAACTTTCTATACATACTCCTTTACTCCATCAGATGTTAAATCAGCTAGACAATAGTCCATATTTTACCTGCTGAACTTAATGTCTAAGGAGTATTTGATCTTGAACTTCCGTTATATACTCATGGATTCCTTCTGAAGTTTTCATCAGACTGACAGTAGTCCATGTTTTACCTACTGGAGATGTTTTTGGCCAAAAGGTCCTTGAACTTTAACCTACTATAGAGACGAATAGACTCATGGTGATGTTTCATCAGCCATGCAGTAGTCCATGTTTGACCTACTTAATTTGTTTTCGGCCAAAAGGCCCTTGAACTTTAACCTACTATACAGACTCATAGACTCATTGTGATGTTTCATCAGCCATACAGTAGTCCAAATTTGACATAATGAACATCTGAATGGCCAAACTTTCAATACATACTCATATACTCATTTACTCATATACTACAGTACATATACTTGTTCTGATGTTTCATTAGCTAGAGCATAGTCCAAATTTGACCTACTGAACATATATTTGTCCGAAATGTTATAAAAGTTTAACTTACTATGCTTTCTCACATACTCCTTTTGATTTTACTTCAACCATATATATAATTCCATATTTAACCTTTAAACATTTTTCTGGCCAAAAAGACCTCAAACTTTAAATTTCTATACACAGTCTTTGACACCATCAGATGTTAATCAGCCAGACAATAGTTCATATTTGACCTGCTGAACTCTATGGCTGAGGAGTCTTTGATCTTGAACTCTCATTACATACTAATTGACTCCTTCTGAAGTTTTTATCAGCCAGACTGTAGTTCGTTATTGACATACTAAACATATGTATGATCAAAGAGTCTTTGAACCTTAACTTTCAATACATACTCATAGACTCGTTCTGATGTTTCATTAGCCAGACCATAGTCCAAATTTGACCAACTGAACATATATTTGTCCGACCGTGTCATCAAAGTCTAACTTACTATGCTTTCTCATAGATTCCTTTTGATGTTTCATAGAATTCTTTATTTCAAACATATCTTAGTCTAATTTGACACATTGAATATAATTCTGGCCAAAGAGTCTTCGATCTTGAACTGTCTATACATACTGATTGACTCCTTCTGATGTTTCCTCAGACAGACAGTAGTCCATGTTTGACCTACTGAATATGTTTTTGGCCAAAAGGTCCTTGAACTTTAACCTACTATACAGACTCATAGACTCATTGTGATGTTTCATCAGCCATACAGTAGTCCAAATTTGACATAATGAACATCTGAATGGCCAAACTTTCAATACATACTCATATACTCATTTACTCATATACTACAGTACATATACTTGTTCTGATGTTTCATTAGCTAGAGCATAGTCCAAATTTGACCTACTGAACATATATTTGTCCGAAATGTTATAAAAGTTTAACTTACTATGCTTTCTCACATACTCCTTTTGATTTTACTTCAACCATATATATAATTCCATATTTAACCTTTAAACATTTTTCTGGCCAAAAAGACCTCAAACTTTAAATTTCTATACACAGTCTTTGACACCATCAGATGTTAATCAGCCAGACAATAGTTCATATTTGACCTGCTGAACTCTATGGCTGAGGAGTCTTTGATCTTGAACTCTCATTACATACTAATTGACTCCTTCTGAAGTTTTTATCAGCCAGACTGTAGTTCGTTATTGACATACTAAACATATGTATGATCAAAGAGTCTTTGAACCTTAACTTTCAATACATACTCATAGACTCGTTCTGATGTTTCATTAGCCAGACCATAGTCCAAATTTGACCAACTGAACATATATTTGTCCAAACGTGTCATCAAAGTCTAACTTACTATGCTTTCTCATAGATTACTTTTGATGTTTCATAGAATTCTTTATTTCAAACATATCTTAGTCTAATTTGACACATTGAATATAATTCTGGCCAAAGAGTCTTCGATCTTGAACTGTCTATACATACTGATTGACTCCTTCTGATGTTTCCTCAGACAGACAGTAGTCCATGTTTGACCTACTGAATATGTTTTTGGCCAAAAGGTCCTTGAACTTTAACCTACTATACAGACTCATAGACTCATTGTGATGTTTCATCAGCCATACAGTAGTCCAAATTTGACATAATGAACATCTGAATGGCCAAACTTTCAATACATACTCATATACTCATTTACTCATATACTACAGTACATATACTTGTTCTGATGTTTCATTAGCTAGAGCATAGTCCAAATTTGACCTACTGAACATATATTTGTCCGAAATGTTATAAAAGTTTAACTTACTATGCTTTCTCACATACTCCTTTTGATTTTACTTCAACCATATATATAATTCCATATTTAACCTTTAAACATTTTTCTGGCCAAAAAGACCTCAAACTTTAAATTTCTATACACAGTCTTTGACACCATCAGATGTTAATCAGCCAGACAATAGTTCATATTTGACCTGCTGAACTCTATGGCTGAGGAGTCTTTGATCTTGAACTCTCATTACATACTAATTGACTCCTTCTGAAGTTTTTATCAGCCAGACTGTAGTTCGTTATTGACATACTAAACATATGTATGATCAAAGAGTCTTTGAACCTTAACTTTCAATACATACTCATAGACTCGTTCTGATGTTTCATTAGCCAGACCATAGTCCAAATTTGACCAACTGAACATATATTTGTCCAAACGTGTCATCAAAGTCTAACTTACTATGCTTTCTCATAGATTACTTTTGATGTTTCATAGAATTCTTTATTTCAAACATATCTTAGTCTAATTTGACACATTGAATATAATTCTGGCCAAAGAGTCTTCGATCTTGAACTGTCTATACATACTGATTGACTCCTTCTGATGTTTCCTCAGACAGACAGTAGTCCATGTTTGACCTACTGAATATGTTTTTGGCCAAAAGGTCCTTGAACTTTAACCTACTATACAGACTCATAGACTCATTGTGATGTTTCATCAGCCATACAGTAGTCCAAATTTGACATAATGAACATCTGAATGGCCAAACTTTCAATACATACTCATATACTCATTTACTCATATACTACAGCACATATACTTGTTCTGATGTTTCATTAGCTAGAGCATAGTCCAAATTTGACCTACTGAACATATATTTGTCCGAAATGTTATATAAGTTTAACTTACTATGCTTTCTCACATACTCCTTTTGATTTTACTTCAACCATATATATAACTCCATATTTAACCTTTAAACATTTTTCTGGCCAAAAAGACCTCAAACTTTAAATTTCTATACACAGTCTTTGACACCATCAGATGTTAATCAGCCAGACAATAGTTCATATTTGACCTGCTGAACTTTATGGCTGAGGAGTCTTTGATCTTGAACTCTCATTACATACTAATTGACTCCTTCTGAAGTTTTTATCAGCCAGACTGTAGTTCGTTATTGACATACTAAACATATGTATGATCAAAGAATCTTTGAACCTTAACTTTCAATACATACTCATAGACTCGTTCTGATGTTTCATTAGCCAGACCATAGTCCAAATTTGACCAACTGAACATATATTTGTCCAAACGTGTCATCAAAGTCTAACTTACTATGCTTTCTCATAGATTCATTTTGATGTTTCATAGAATTCTTTATTTCAAACATATCTTAGTCTAATTTGACACATTGAATATATTTCTGGCCAAAGAGTCTTCGATCTTGAACTTTATATACATACTGATTGACTCCTTCTGATGTTTCCTCAGACAGACAGTAGTCCATGTTTGACCTACTGAATATGTTTTTGCCCAAAAGGCCCTTGAACTTTAACCTACTATGCAGATTCATAGACTCATTGTGATGTTTCATCAGACATATAGTAGTCCATATTTGATCTAATGAACATCTGAATGGCCAAAGAGACCTCGATCTTGAACTTTAAATACATACTCATAGAGTTGTTCTGTTTCATGAGCTAGACCATAGTCCAAATTTGACAAACTTAACATATATTTTTTCCGGAGTGTCATCAAAGTTTAACTTACTATGCTTTCTCATAGACTCCTTTTGACGTTACTTCAACCATATATAACTCCATATATAACCCATTTAACATTTTTCTTGCCAAACAGTCCATGAACTTTAACTTTCTATACATACTCATTGGCTCCGTCAGATAACACATGAGCCACACAATTGTACATGTTTGACCTACTGAACTCAATAGCCGAAGATCTTGAATTTGAACTTTGTATACATTCTTATTGACTTCTGATGTTTCATCAGCCAATAGTTCATTTTTGAACTTTTGAACATATTTCTGGTCAGGAAGTCCTTGATTTTTAACTTTCTTTATATACTAATAGACTCATTCTGATGTTTCATCAGCCATACTCTATTTCATATTTGACCTACTGAACTACTGAACACGCCAAAGCGTGATCAAAGGGTGACTTCGTTTTCTCAAAGACTTCTTTTGAAGATGCATCAACTATGTATAAGTCTATGTTTGACCCATTGAACATATTTTTGGCCAGCCATTTCTTGATGTCAAACTTACTTTACACTGACATTGTCTCCTTCTGATATCACATCAACCAGACAGTATTCCAAATTGGGCCTATGGATATTGTTTGCCAAAGAGTCCTTGAACTTGAACTTCCTATACATCCATACAGACTTATTCTGATGTTTCACCAGCCAGAGAGTATTCCATAATTGACCTACTGGACATTTTACTTGATAAAGAGTCCTTGATCTTGAAATTTCTAAACATACTCTTAGATTCCTTCTGACGTTTCCTCAGACATAGAGTAGTCCTTTGACTTGAGTAATGTGAGTAATTTGACATTTTCAAAATCTGGCCAACTTGTCCTTTAGCTTTAACTTTCTATACATTTTCATAGACTTTTTCTGACGTTCAACAGGCAGAAATTCAACCATATTTGACTTATTGAACATATTTCTGGCCAATGTTCCCTTGATCTTGACCTGTTTATAAATAGTCATTTACTCATTCTTAATTTGCAATATAGTAGTCAATATTTGACCGTTGAACATATTGTTGGCCAAAGAGTCCTTGATCTTGAAATTTCTAAACATACTTGTAGATTCTTGATGTTTGTTCACCCATACAGTAGTTCAAATTTGACTTTTTAAAATTGATTTGGGCCATAAGTGTCCCGGAACTTTAACATTCTATACATTCTCATATTCTCTTTCTGATATTCACCAGGCAGACATTAGTTCGAATTTGATCACTTTACATATCCATAAACTTCTGCTGATGTGTCATCAGCCAGAAATCCATAATTTTACTTTTGAAAATATTTCTTACCAAAGAGTCCTTAATCTTGAACTTTCTATAAATAGTCATCGACTCATTCTAAAGTTTCTTAGGACATACAGTAGTTACAATTTGACGTTTTCAACATTTCTCTGGCCAAAGTGTCCTTGATTTTGAAGTTTCTAAACATAAACATGTTCTGATGTTACATCAGCCAGAGAGGTCAATATTTGATCTACTTAACATATTACTTGCCAAAGATTCCATGATATTGAACCTTAACCTACTATACATACTCATAGACTAATTTTATTTTTACTTCAGGCAAAGAGTAATCCATAATCCAAAACCTACTAAACATATTTCTGGCCAAAGACCTTGAACCTTCTATAAATATTCAATAACTCCTTCTGATTTTTCATCTGCAATATTGTTGTCAAAATTTGACTTACTGAACATATTTATGGTCGAAAGTCCTCGATCTTGAACTTTCTATACATACCCTCTTATGTTACATCAACACGACTACAAATTGGAGCTAAGGAACATTTAGCTGGTCCTTGAACTTTAATTCACTATAGTTACTCATTGACTCCATGTAATGTTCAATCAGACATACAATAGTGCAAAGTTGACCCATTGTACATATTTCTGGCCAAAGAGCTCAGCAACTTTCACTTTCTAATCATTCTCATAGACTTCTTCTGACGTTAGATCAACCACAGGTCCATTTTTCACCTACTGAATATATTTCTGACCAAAGTGTCCTTGATCTTGAACTTTCTATATACCGATGTATATAGAACTTTCCAATGTTTCTGCATCCATAGTTGTAGTAGTTCAAATTTGACCTTTTTTTCAAAATATTTCTGGCCAGAGAGTCTTGGCACTTTCACTTTATATACATACTCATAGTCTCCTTCTGTTGTTACATCAGCAAGACATTAGTCCAAATTGGACCTATGAAACATATTCTTGGCCAAAGAGTCCTTGAACTTAAACTTTCTAAATATACTTATGACTTATTTTTATGTTTCATCAGCCGGAGAGTAGTTCAGTAGGTCATAATTGATGTGTCCTTGATATGAAACTTTCTTTACATGCTCATTGACTCCTTATGTTTCAACATCCATACAGTAGTATGTATCTGGCTGTTGAACATATTTCTCCCCGAAGATTCTTTAAAGTTTATCTTTCTATACATACTTAATGACTTCTGATGTTTCAATAGACAGAGAGTTGTCCATATTTGACTTATTGAAGATATTTTTAGACAAAGAGTCCACAAACTGTAACTTTCTATACATACTTATAGACTCCTGATGCTTCGTCAGCAAGACAGTAGACCATATTTAACCTAACGAACATATTCCTGTTCGAAATGTTTTTGATCTTGAACGTTCTATAGATACTCATTGACTCCTTTTGATGATACAGCAGAAGGAGAACTGAGTATGTATCTAAAATTAAAATTCAAGGACTCTTTGGCCAGAAATATGTTCAGTAGGTCAAAAATGGAACACTGCCTGGCTGATTAAACATCGAAAGGAGTCTATGGTTATGTATAGTAGGTGTAAGTTCAATATCTCTTTGGTCAAGAACATGTTCAATATATCAAATTGAGATTAATGACTCTTTTGCCATGAAAATATTCAGTAGTTCATGGATTTCTGTATTGTTGATGAAACATCAGGACTATATGAGTATCTACAGATAGTTACCCTTTTAGGTCTCTGTTCAGAAATATGTTCAATAGGACTAATATGGACCACTTATAGACTACTGTCTGTCTGATGAAACAGCAAAAGGAGTCTATGAGTATGTATAGAAAGCTAAAGATCAAATACACTTTGGACAGAAATTTGTTCAAAAGTAATATTTGAAATATAGCTGCAAGCAGTGATTGGGGGCCAATCCCCTATGGCTATTTTATTTTTTAGTCTTATTTGTATATATGTATATATTTTAATAGGAATATTTTGAACATTGCCCAGTTCACACGGTTTAATGTTTTCTACACTGGATTTAATTCATCTTCAAATCTATAGCCTGTTGCTTTAAACAGCATGCCACTCATACAACGGTTAGTTTAATTTTACAAGAGACTTCAGCATTTGAAGGCAGAACCGAAGCTACTGGCTCTAAATGACATAATGTTATAAGGTTGCCCCACATGGGACTCGAACCCACAACCTAAAAGGTTCTGGGAATGTGGCTTAGCAAGTTGTACCACTCAGTTGAACCCTGATTTATCAAGCAGCCAAGAAGAGCCTTCAGTGTGAGAATGAGCACACCAAAGCATTAGTTAGCTAAGCTAACTAGCAAATGGCAACAAATACAGGCAAGGTCACATTCAGAGACGAATATCTCGGGAACGGTAGTGAATATTAAAAGTCTGTTTAGTCATTTCTGTGTGGCCTGGTCCAAAGATCATTTGTATGGAAAAAATTGGACAAATTTTGAAGGAGCAGTAGCAAACAAACTAAATACTGTACTTTTCAAAATGGCCACTACTATAATAGGTCTTAATGTCTTAATGTAAGATTTTGAATGTGATAAGCTTGATGAGAGGAATCAGGTGTACTAAGTAAACATTTTCTAGATGAAAGGGTTCAAACATTATAACCATTTCAATGTTGAATTTTTGAACTGGTGTCGGCACTATAGAGTTGGTCCTAGAGACTCCAAAATCGGTCCAATTGCTTTTCATGACCATCTCTACAAGTGTTCCTAATTTCATAATTTTCCTATGTTCCGTTGATTGGGCTGCCATAGACACCCCATACGTTAGAAGAAGTATAATAAATATAGCTGAAAGCGGCCATCACGGGGCCAAGCCGTTCCACCACCTAAGGTCATAGTACCTCTTGTGGTCTGGGCATGTGCCACACAGGATTCAAATCCACAACACGAATGGTTCGGGGTTCGTGGCATGTGTTTTAGCAGCTTGCGCCACTCAGAGGACACTGAGTTACCAAGTTGCCTAGGAGAGGCTTCAGTGAACAATTAAGAATAATTAACCAGATCAGCATACTATGCTAGCTTGATGCTAATGTAACTTATGGTTTGTATGATAGCTGAAGAGCCACATTAGAAAGAATGGCATCTGGTTATCATGTAACCAATTAGTATGCTAAGCTAACTAGCATAAGTCTACAAATGCAGGCTATTTGGTATCTCGGGAACGGTAGCGAATATCAAGAATCTGTTCAGTCATTTCTGTGCGGCTCAGTCCAAAGATCATCTTATCAGATTTTGGACAAAATTGAGCAAAATTTGTAGGCGACATAGTGAAAAAACAGTTTTGCATCGGCTTCAATATGGTACATTGTTGGAAAATGACAAATGATATAATTGTCAGAATTGGCATAAACCAAGGAACATAATGACATAACGCAATCAAATTTCAAAAAATGTTTTCAAAAATTACATGCGTTTTGCAAAAAACGTATATCTTTGGAACACTAGGTGGCGCTCTCTTCAATCTTCTCAAGTACCTTCGGGACATGCTGTTGAGGATCCCTACCACATTTTGCAAAGATATGTCAAAAAGTTATGACATATATTGCAAATATTGCAATTTATAACAAAATGCAAAATGGCGGACACGTGGAACATCCAATCCTGTTAAAATTGTCATCCACGGATTCGGCACGATGCAAAAAATCTATAGACACCAATATTTTCGGACAAAATCATGACCTATAGGTGGCGCTGTTTCCAACTTTGGCACACACCCTCAAATTATGGTTCTGATGAAGTGTACCCATTTTTTTTTCAATTGTGATCAAAGTTTGGCCGAGATAAAGCCTATGAACAAATTTTGGGTTGACCTTATTAAGTTTGAGACATCATAACTTTTGAACAAAGATAAATAAATCAAAATCGGTTCAGTCATTTCTGTGCAGCTCAGTCCAAAGATCATCTGAGCAAATTTTCATAAGAATTGAACAAAATTTGAACGAAGAGTAGTAAAAAACTGAATATTGTACTTTTCAAATAGTACTGCACTACTGTAATGGTAAGATGTTGATTGTGATCACCATAAAGAGTGGTGTACTAAGTTTCATTTTTCTAGATGAATGGGTTCAAAAGTTATTAGCATTTCAATGTTGAATGTTTTAACTGTAGCACTATAGAGTTGGTCCTAGAGACTCCAAAATTGGTCCAATTACTTTTCATGACCATCTCTACAAATTTCATCATTTTTCTATGTTCCGTTGATAGGGCTGCCATAGACATCCTATACGGAAGAAGAAGAAGAAGAAGAAGAAGATGAAAACTAATGGATACTAATTAAGCCTTATCAAAGCTTGGGCCCTAATAAAAAAATGAACAATTACTAGTACCTTCGTTCTGGAAAATATGTTCGACGGCTCAAATTTATTTACTCCTATATTACAGATAGAACATAAGAATGAGTCAGTGACTGTTGATAGAAAGTTCAAGATCAAGGACTCTTTGACAAGATATGTGTCCATTAGGTCAATTATGGAATTCTCTCTGGCTGATGAAACATCACAATGAGTCTCTGTATAGTATGTTAAAGTTCAATTACCTTTTGCCCAAAAACATATTCAGTAGGTCAAACATGCACTACTGTATGGCTGATGATACATCCGAAGGAGTCAATAAGTATGTATAGAAAGTTGAAGCTCTTGGACTTATTGGCCAGAAATATATTCAAAAGGTCAACTTTAGACTAAAATATGGTTGACATAAAGAATTCAATGAAAGTGCATGGTAAGTTACCAATTTGATGACTCTTTTGCCAGAAATATGTTTAATGGGTCAATAATGAACTACAGTCTGGCTGATAAAAACTTCAGAAAGAGTCAATGAATATGTAATGAAAGTTCAAGATCAAAGACTCCTCAGCCATATAGTTCAGCAGGTCAAATATGGACTATTGTCTGGCTGATTAATTTCTGACGAAGTCAAGTAGTATGTATAGAAAGTCAAAGTTCGAGGACTCTTTAAAGTCAGAAAAACTTTCAAAAGGTCAAATTTGAACTAAAATTTTGCAGATTAAACATCAGAATTAGTCAATGGTTATTGATAGAAAGTTCAAGATCAAGGACTCTTTGGCAAAAAATATGTTCGGTAGGTCAATTATGGAATGCTCTCTGGCTGATGAAACATCAGAAGAAGTTTATGAGTATGTATAGGAAGTTCATGGACTCTTTGGCAAACAATTTCCAAAGGCCCAATTTCGAATACTGTCTGTTTGATGTAAATTCAGAGGGAGACAATGTCAGTGTAAAGAATGTTCAATATTGAGAAATCTTTGGCCAGAATTATGTTCAATAGGTCAAATTTGCACTAATACATAGTTGATGTAACATCAAAAGAAGTCTAGGAGAACTGAAAGTCATCCTTTGATTACACTTTGGCCAGAAACATGTTCAGTAGGTTAAAAATGGAATACTGAATGGCTGATGAAACAATAAAGCAAGTTGTCTTCAAAAGCATGAAGACAACATGCGAGAATAATGCACAACAAAAGAATGAAGAATGCACAACGGAATAACTTAGTTCTTGTAATACAATGAAATGAAACAATACTTAAATTATATTTCATTTTGTATGCAAAACGGTGATGTATGCATTGCAATGCAACAGTTCATATGTTATGTGATATCTCTTCATTGCAGAAATAAATTAGTTAGTTCTTGTATGCAATGCAACGAAACAGAGCACATTTTATATATTTCATTTATATATTTTTTATTTTTAGTTCTATATGCAAAGAAACAGGTTAATTATTGTATTCAGTACAATTAAACATATGTTATGTGTTATCTCTAAAATGCACATACAAATAAATTAGTTATCGTATGCATGCAACGTCACATATGGGCATATCTTTTGTCTCATATTTAATGCAAAGGTCAGTCAGTTTGTTCTATTATGGAAAGAGGACATGCATTACTCTTCAATGCATAAAGAAACAATATAGTTCTGGTACGCTCTCTTTCTGATGTTCATCAAGAAGACATTAGTCGAAATTGTAATTATGGAATATATTTCTTGCCAAAGAATCCTCGATCTTGAACCTTCTGTAATTAATCATTGACTACTTTTGATGTTAGATCAGCCAGACAGAAATCCATATCTTAGCTGATATGATCTTAGCTGCTGAATATATTTCTGGCCAAAAAGTCTTTGATCTTGACCTTTCTAAACACTCAAAGAAACCTTCTTATATTTCTTCAGCAATACATTCGTTATTGATAGTAGTTATTAAAACAGTTTGACCTTTTAAATATATTTCTGACCAAGGAGTCCTCGATCTTTGACTTTCTTTACATACTAATAGACTCTTTCTGACATTTCATCAGCCAGAGAGTAATCCATAATTGACCTACTGAATATCTGAATGGCCAGAGACCTCGATCTTGAACATTCTTCTAGATGTTGAATTTACTTTTTAATGATATTGTATCCTTCTGAATTTACATCAACCATACAGTATTTCAAATTGAGCCTATGGATATTTTTCAATAATCTTTGAACTTGAACTTCCTATACATACTTATAGACTTCATCTGATGTTTCGTCAGCCAGAGAGTATTCCATAATTGACACGCTGAACATATTTCTTGCCAAAGAGTCCTTGATCTTGAACTTTCTATACATACTCCTTTACTCCATCAGATGTTAAATCAGCTAGACAATAGTCCATATTTTACCTGCTGAACTTAATGTCTAAGGAGTATTTGATCTTGAACTTCCGTTATATACTCATGGATTCCTTCTGAAGTTTTCATCAGACTGACAGTAGTCCTTGTTTTACCTACTGGAGATGTTTTTGGCCAAAAGGTCCTTGAACTTTAACCTACTATAGAGACTAATAGACTCATTGTGATGTTTCATCAGCCATGCAGTAGTCCATGTTTGACCTACTTAATTTGTTTTTGGCCAAAAGGCCCTTGAACTTTAACCTACTATACAGACTCATAGACTCATTGTGATGTTTCATCAGGCATAGAGTAGTCCATATTTGACATAATGAACATCTGAATGGCCAAACTTTCAATACATACTCATATAGTCATTTACTCATATACCACAGTACATATACTTGTTCTGATGTTTCATTAGCTAGAGCATAGTCCAAATTTGACCTACTGAACATATATTTTTTCCGAAATGTTATAAAAGTTCATTTTTGAACTTTTGAACATATTTCTGGTCAGGAAGTCCTTGATTTTTAACTTTCTTTATATACTTATAGACTCATTCTGATGTTTCATCAGCCATACTCTATTTCATATTTGACCTACTGAACTACTGAACTCGCCAAAGCGTGATCAAAGGCTGACTTCGTTTTCTCAAAGACTTCTTTTGAAGATGCATCAACTATGTATGTCTATGTTTGACCCATTGAACATATTTTTGGCCAACCGTTTCTTGATGTCAAACTTACTTTACACTGACATTGTCTCCTTCTGATATCACATCAACCAGACAGTATTCCAAATTTGGCCTATGGATATTGTTTGCCAAAGAGTCCTTGAACTTGAACTTCCTATACATCCATACAGACTTCTTCTGATGTTTCACCAGCCAGAGAGTATTCCATAATTGACCTACTGGACATTTTACTTGATAAAGAGTCCTTGATCTTGAAATTTCAAAACATACTCTTAGATTTCTTCTGACGTTTCCTCAGACATAGAGTAGTCCTTTGACTTGAGTAATTTGAGTAATTTGACATTTTCAAAATCTGCCCAACTTGTCCTTTAGCTTTAACTTTCTATACATTTTCATAGACTTTTTCTGACGTTCAACAGGCAGAAATTCAACCATATTTGACTTATTGAACTTATTTCTGGCCATTGTTCCCTTGATCTTGACCTGTTTATAAATAGTCATTTACTCATTCTTATGTTTAATTTGCAATATAGTAGTCAAAATTTGACCGTTGAACATATTGTTGGCCAAAGAGTCCTCGATCTTGAAATTTCTAAACATACTTGTAGATTCTTGATGTTTGTTCACCCATACAGTAGTTCAAATTTGACTTTTTAAAATTGATTTGGGCCATAAGTGTCCTGGAACTTTAACCTTCTATACATGCTCATATTCTCATTCTGATATTCACCAGGCAGACATTAGTTCGAATTTGATCACTTTACATATTCATAAACTTCTGCTGATGTGTCATCAGCCAGAAATCCATAATTTTACTATTAAAAATATTTCTTACCAAAGAGTCCTTGATCTTGAACTTTCTATAAATAGTCATCGACTCATTCTAAAGTTTCTTCAGACATACAGTAGTTACAATTTGACGTTTTCAACATTTCTCTGGCCAAAGTGTCCTTGATTTTGAACTTTCTAAACATAAACATGTTCTGATGTTACATCAGCCAGAGAGGTCAATATTTGATCTACTTAACATATTACTTGCCAAAGATTCTATGATATTGAACCTTAACCTACTATACATACTCATAGACTAATTTTATTTTTACTTCAGGCAAAGAGTAATCCATAATCCAAAACCTACTAAACATATTTCTGGCCAAAGACCTTGAACCTTCTATAAATATTCAATAACTCCTTCTGATTTTTCATCTGCAATATTGTAGTCAAAATTTGACTCATTGAACATATTTCTGGTCGAAAGTCCTCGATCTTGAACTTTCTATACATACCCTCTTATGTTACATCAGCATGACAACAAATTGGAACTAAGGAACATTTAGCTGCTCCTTGAACTTTAATTCACTATAGTTACTCATTGACGCCTTGTAATGTTCAATCAGACATACAATAGTCCAAAGTTGCCCCATTGTACATATTTCTGGCCAAAGAGCTCAGCAACTTTCACTTTCTAAACATTCTCATAGACTTCTTCTGACGTTAGATCAACCACAGGTCCATTTTTTACCTACTGAATATATTTCTGACCAAAGTGTCCTTGATCTTGAACTTTCTATATACCGATGTGTATAGAACTTTCCAATGTTTCTGCATCCATAGTTGTAGTAGTTCAAATTTGACCTTTTTTTCAAAATAGTTCTGGCCAGAGAGTCTTGGCACTTTCACTTTATATACATACTCATAGTCTCCTTCTGTTGTTACATCAGCAAGACATTAGTCCAAATTGGACCTATGAAACATATTCTTGGCCAAAGAGTCCTTGAACTTGAACTTTCTAAATATACTTATGACTTATTTTTATGTTTCATCAGCCGGAGAGTAGTTCAGTAGGTCATAATTGATGTGTCCTTGATATGAAACTTTCTTTACATGCTCATTGACTCCTTATGTTTCAACATCCATACAGTAGTATGTATCTGGCTGTTGAACATATTTCTCCCCGAAGATTCTTTAAAGTTTATCTTTCTATACATACTTATTGACTTCTGATGTTTCAATAGACAGAGAGTTGTCCATATTTGACTTATAGAAGATATTTTTAGACAAAGAGTCCACAAACTGTAACTTTCTATACATACTTATAGACTCCTGATGCTTCGTCAGCAAGACAGTAGACCATATTTAACCTAACGAACATATTCCTGTTCGAAATGTTTTTGATCTTGAACGTTCTATAGATACTCATTGACTCCTTTTGATGATACAGCAGAAGGAGAACTGAGTATGTATCTAAAATTAAAATTCAAGGACTCTTTGGCCAGAAATATGTTCAGTAGGTCAAAAATGGAACACTGCCTGGCTGATTAAACATCAAAAGGAGTCTATGGTTATGTATAGTAGGTGTAAGTTCAATATCTCTTTGGTCAAGAACATGTTCAATATATCAAATTGAGATTAATGACTCTTTTGCCATGAAAATATTCAGTAGTTCATGGATTTCTGTATTGTTGATGAAACATCAGGACTATATGAGTATCTACAGATAGTTATCCTTTTAGGTCTCTGTTCAGAAATATGTTCAATAGGACTAATATGGACCACTTATAGACTACTGTCTGTCTGATGAAACAGCAAAAGGAGTCTATGAGTATGTATAGAAAGCTAAAGATCAAATACACTTTGGACAGAAATTTGTTCAAAAGTAATATTTGAAATATAGCTGCAAGCAGTGATTGGGGGCCAATCCCCTATGGCTATTTTATTTTTTAGTCTTATTTGTATATATGTATATATTTTAATAGGAATATTTTGAACATTGCCCAGTTCACACGGTTTAATGTTTTCTACACTGGATTTAATTCATCTTCAAATCTATAGCCTGTTGCTTTAAACAGCATGCCACTCATACAACGGTTAGTTTAATTTTACAAGAGACTTCAGCATTTGAAGGCAGAACCGAAGCTACTGGCTCTAAATGACATAATGTTATAAGGTTGCCCCACATGGGACTCGAACCCACAACCTAAAAGGTTCTGGGAATGTGGCTTAGCAAGTTGCACCACTCAGTTGAACCCTGATTTATCAAGCAGCCAAGAAGAGCCTTCAGTGTGAGAATGAGCACAACAAAGCATTAGTTAGCTAAGCTAACTAGCAAATGGCAACAAATACAGGCAAGGTCACATTCAGAGACGAATATCTCGGGAACGGTAGTGAATATTAAAAGTCTGTTTAGTCATTTCTGTGTGGCCTGGTCCAAATATCATTTGTATGGACAAAATTGGACAAATTTTGAAGGAGGAGTAGCAAACAAACTAAATACTGTACTTTTCAAAATGGCCACTACTATAATAGGTCTTAATGTCTTAATGTAAGATTTTGAATGTGATAAGCTTGATGAGAGGAATCAGGTGTACTAAGTAAACATTTTCTAGATGAAAGGGTTCAAACATTATAACCATTTCAATGTTGAATTTTTGAACTGGTGTCGGCACTATAGAGTTGGTCCTACAGACTCCAAAATCGGTCCAATTGCTTTTCATGACCATCTCTACAAGTGTTCCTAATTTCATAATTTTCCTATGTTCCGTTGATTGGGCTGCCATAGACACCCCATACGTTAGAAGAAGTATAATAAATATAGCATAAATATAGCTGCAAGCGGCCATCACGGGGCCAAGCCGTTCCACCACCTAAGGTCATAGTACCTCTTGCTGTCTGGGCATGTGCCACACAGGATTCAAATCCACAACACGAATGGTTCGGGATTCGTGGCATGTGTTTTAGCAGCTTGCGCCACTCAGAGGACGCTGAGTTACCAAGTTGCCTAGGAGAGGCTTCAGTGAACAATTAAGAATAATTAACCAGATCAGCATACTATGCTAGCTTGATGCTAATGTAACTTGTGGTTTGTATGATAGCTGAAGAGCCACATTAGAAAGAATGGCATCTGGTTATCATGTAACCAATTAGTATGCTAAGCTAACTAGCATAAGTCTACAAATGCAGGCTATTTGGTATCTCGGGAACGGTAGCGAATATCAAGAATCTGTTCAGTCATTTCTGTGCGGCTCAGTCCAAAGATCATCTTATCAGATTTTGGACAAAATTGAGCAAAATTTGTAGGAGACATAGTGAAAAAACAGTTTTGCATCGGCTTCAATATGGCACATTGTTGGAAAATGACAAATGATATAATTGTCAGAATTGGCATAAACCAAGGAACATAATGACATAACGCAATCAAATTTCAAAAAATGTTTTCAAAAATTACATGCGTTTTGCAAAAAAAACGTATATCTTTGGAACACTAGGTGGCGCTCTCTTCAATCTTCTCAAGTACCTTCGGGACATGCTGTTGAGGATCCCTACCACATTTTGCAAAGATATGTCAAAAAGTTATGACATATATTGCAAATATTGCAATTTATAACAAAATGCAAAATGGTGGACACATGGAACATCCAATCCTGTTAAAATTGTCATCCACGGATTCGGCACGATGCAAAAAATCTATAGACACCAATATTTTCGGACAAAATCATGACCTATAGGTGGCGCTGTTTCCAACTTTGGCACACACCCTCAAATTATGGTTCTGATGAAGTGTACCAATTTTTTTTTCAATTGTGATCAAAGTTTGGCCGAGATAAAGCCTATGAACAAATTTTGGGTTGACCTTATTAAGTTTGAGACATCATAACTTTTGAACAAAGATAAATAAATCAAAATCGGTTCAGTCATTTCTGTGCAGCTCAGTCCAAAGATCATCTGAGCAAATTTTCATAAGAATTGAACAAAATTTGAACGAAGAGTAGTAAAAAACTGAATATTGTACTTTTCAAATAGTACTGCACTACTGTAATGGTAAGATGTTGATTGTGATCACCATAAAGAGTGGTGTACTAAGTTTCATTTTTCTAGATGAATGGGTTCAAAAGTTATTAGCATTTCAAAGTTGAATGTTTTAACTGTAGCACTATAGAGTTGGTCCTAGAGACTCCAAAATTGGTCCAATTACTTTTCATGACCATCTCTACAAATTTCATCATTTTTCTATGTTCCGTTGATAGGGCTGCCATAGACATCCTATACGGAAGAAGAAGAAGAAGAAGATGAAAACTAATGGATACTAATTAAGCCTTATCAAAGCTTGGGCCCTAATAAAAAAATGAACAATTACTAGTACCTTCGTTCTGGAAAATATGTTCGACGGCTCAAATTTATTTACTCCTATATTACAGATAGAACATAAGAATGAGTCAGTGACTGTTGATAGAAAGTTCAAGATCAAGGACTCTTTGACAAGATATGTGTCCATTAGGTCAATTATGGAATTCTCTCTGGCTGATGAAACATCACAATGAGTCTCTGTATAGTATGTTAAAGTTCAATTACCTTTTGCCCAAAAACATATTCAGTAGGTCAAACATGCACTACTGTATGGCTGATGATACATCCGAAGGAGTCAATAAGTATGTATAGAAAGTTGAAGCTCTTGGACTTATTGGCCAGAAATATATTCAAAAGGTCAACTTTAGACTAAAATATGGTTGACATAAAGAATTCAATGAAAGTGCATGGTAAGTTACCAATTTGATGACTCTTTTGCCAGAAATATGTTTAGTGGGTCAATAATGAACTACAGTCTGGCTGATAAAAACTTCAGAAAGAGTCAATGAATATGTAATGAAAGTTCAAGATCAAAGACTCCTCAGCCATATAGTTCAGCAGGTCAAATATGGACTATTGTCTGGCTGATTAATTTCTGACGAAGTCAAGTAGTATGTATAGAAAGTCAAAGTTCGAGGACTCTTTAAAGTCAGAAAAACTTTCAAAAGGTCAAATTTGAACTAAAATTTTGCAGATTAAACATCAGAATTAGTCAATGGTTATTGATAGAAAGTTCAAGATCAAGGACTCTTTGGCAAAAAATATGTTCGGTAGGTCAATTATGGAATGCTCTCTGGCTGATGAAACATCAGAAGAAGTTTATGAGTATGTATAGGAAGTTCAAGTTCATGGACTCTTTGGCAAACAATTTCCAAAGGCCCAATTTCGAATACTGTCTGTTTGATGTAAATTCAGAGGGAGACAATGTCAGTGTAAAGAATGTTCAATATTGAGAAATCTTTGGCCAGAATTATGTTCAATAGGTCAAATTTGCACTAATACATAGTTGATGTAACATCAAAAGAAGTCTAGGAGAACTGAAAGTCATCCTTTGATTACACTTTGGCCAGAAACATGTTCAGTAGGTTAAAAATGGAATACTGAATGGCTGATGAAACAATAAAGCAAGTTGTCTTCAAAAGCATGAAGACAACATGCGAGAATAATGCACAACAAAAGAATGAAGAATGCACAACGGAATAACTTAGTTCTTGTAATACAATGAAATGAAACAATACTTAAATTATATTTCATTTTGTATGCAAAACGGTGATGTATGCATTGCAATGCAACAGTTCATATGTTATGTGATATCTCTTCATTGCAGAAATAAATTAGTTAGTTCTTGTATGCAATGCAACGAAACAGAACACATTTTATATATTTCATTTATATATTTTTTTATTTTTAGTTCTATATGCAAAGAAACAGGTTAATTATTGTATTCAGTACAATTAAACATATGTTATGTGTTATCTCTAAAATGCACATACAAATAAATTAGTTATCGTATGCATGCAACGTCACATATGGGCATATCTTTTGTCTCATATTTAATGCAAAGGTCAGTCAGTTTGTTCTATTATGGAAAGAGGACATGCATTACTCTTCAATGCATAAAGAAACAATATAGTTCTGGTACGCTCTCTTTCTGATGTTCATCAAGAAGACATTAGTCGAAATTGTAATTATGCAATATATTTCTTGCCAAAGAATCCTCGATCTTGAACCTTCTGTAATTAATCATTGACTACTTTTGATGTTAGATCAGCCAGACAGAAATCCATATCTTAGCTGATATGATCTTAGCTGCTGAATATATTTCTGGCCAAAAAGTCTTTGATCTTGACCTTTCTAAACACTCAAAGAAACCTTCTTATATTTCTTCAGCAATACATTAGTTATTGATAGTAGTTATTAAAACAGTTTGACCTTTTAAATATATTTCTGACCAAGGAGTCCTCGATCTTTGACTTTCTTTACATACTAATAGACTCTTTCTGACATTTCATCAGCCAGAGAGTAATCCATAATTGACCTACTGAATATCTGAATGGCCAGAGACCTCGATCTTGAACATTCTTCTAGATGTTGAATTTACTTTTTAATGATATTGTATCCTTCTGAATTTACATCAACCATACAGTATTTCAAATTGAGCCTATGGATATTTTTCAATAATCTTTGAACTTGAACTTCCTATACATACTTATAGACTTCATCTGATGTTTCGTCAGCCACAGAGTATTCCATAATTGACACGCTGAACATATTTCTTGCCAAAGAGTCCTTGATCTTGAACTTTCTATACATACTCCTTTACTCCATCAGATGTTAAATCAGCTAGACAATAGTCCATATTTTACCTGCTGAACTTAATGTCTAAGGAGTATTTGATCTTGAACTTCCGTTATATACTCATGGATTCCTTCTGAAGTTTTCATCAGACTGACAGTAGTCCTTGTTTTACCTACTGGAGATGTTTTTGGCCAAAAGGTCCTTGAACTTTAACCTACTATAGAGACTAATAGACTCATTGTGATGTTTCATCAGCCATGCAGTAGTCCATGTTTGACCTACTTAATTTGTTTTTGGCCAAAAGGCCCTTGAACTTTAACCTACTATACAGACTCATAGACTCATTGTGATGTTTCATCAGGCATAGAGTAGTCCATATTTGACATAATGAACATCTGAATGGCCAAACTTTCAATACATACTCATATAGTCATTTACTCATATACCACAGTACATATACTTGTTCTGATGTTTCATTAGCTAGAGCATAGTCCAAATTTGACCTACTGAACATATATTTTTTCCGAAATGTTATAAAAGTTCATTTTTGAACTTTTGAACATATTTCTGGTCAGGAAGTCCTTGATTTTTAACTTTCTTTATATACTAATAGACTCATTCTGATGTTTCATCAGCCATACTCTATTTCATATTTGACCTACTGAACTACTGAACTCGCCAAAGCGTGATCAAAGGCTGACTTCGTTTTCTCAAAGACTTCTTTTGAAGATGCATCAACTATCTATGAACATATTTTTGGCCAACCATTTCTTGATGTCAAACTTACTTTACACTGACATTGTCTCCTTCTGATATCACATCAACCAGACAGTATTCCAAATTTGGCCTATGGATATTGTTTGCCAAAGAGTCCTTGAACTTGAACTTCCGATACATCCATACAGACTTCTTCTGATGTTTCACCAGCCAGAGAGTATTCCATAATTGACTTACTGGACATTTTACTTGATAAAGAGTCCTTGATCTTGAAATTTCTAAACATACTCTTAGATTCCTTCTGACGTTTCCTCAGACATAGAGTAGTCCTTTGACTTGAGTAATTTGAGTAATTTGACATTTTCAAAATCTGGCCAACTTGTCCTTTAGCTTTAACTTTCTATACATTTTCATAGACTTTTTCTGACGTTCAACAGGCAGAAATTCAACCATATTTGACTTATTGAACTTATTTCTGGCCATTGTTCCCTTGATCTTGACCTGTTTATAAATAGTCATTTACTCATTCTTATGTTTAATTTGCAATATAGTAGTCAAAATTTGACCGTTGAACATATTGTTGGCCAAAGAGTCCTCGATCTTGAAATTTCTAAACATACTTGTAGATTTTTGATGTTTGTTCACCCATACAGTAGTTCAAATTTGACTTTTTAAAATTGATTTGGGCCATAAGTGTCCTGGAACTTTAACACTCTATACATACTCATATTCTCTTTCTGATATTCACCAGGCAGACATTAGTTTGAATTTGATCACTTTACATATTCATAAACTTCTGCTGATGTGTCATCAGCCAGAAATCCATAATTTTACTATTGAAAATATTTCTTACCAAAGAGTCCTTGATCTTGAACTTTCTATAAATAGTCATCGACTCATTCTAAAGTTTCTTCAGACATACAGTAGTTACAATTTGACGTTTTCAACATTTCTCTGGCCAAAGTGTCCTTGATTTTGAACTTTCTAAACATAAACATGTTCTGATGTTACATCAGCCAGAGAGGTCAATATTTGATCTACTTAACATATTACTTGCCAAAGATTCTATGATATTGAACCTTAACCTACTATACATACTCATAGACTAATTTTATTTTTACTTCAGGCAAAGAGTAATCCATAATCCCAAACCTACTAAACATATTTCTGGCCAAAGACCTTGAACCTTCTATAAATATTCAATAACTCCTTCTGATTTTTCATCTGCAATATTGTAGTCAAAATTTGACTCATTGAACATATTTCTGGTCGAAAGTCCTCGATCTTGAACTTTCTATACATACCCTCTTATGTTACATCAGCATGACAACAAATTGGAACTAAGGAACATTTAGCTGCTCCTTGAACTTTAATTCACTATAGTTACTCATTGACGCCTTGTAATGTTCAATCAGACATACAATAGTCCAAAGTTGCCCCATTGTACATATTTCTGGCCAAAGAGCTCAGCAACTTTCACTTTCTAAACATTCTCATAGACTTCTTCTGACGTTAGATCAACCACAGGTCCATTTTTTACCTACTGAATATATTTCTGACCAAAGTGTCCTTGATCTTGAACTTTCTATATACCGATGTGTATAGAACTTTCCAATGTTTCTGCATCCATAGTTGTAGTAGTTCAAATTTGACCTTTTTTTCAAAATATTTCTGGCCAGAGAGTCTTGGCACTTTCACTTTATATACATACTCATAGTCTCCTTCTGTTGTTACATCAGCAAGACATTAGTCCAAATTGGACCTATGAAACATATTCTTGGCCAAAGAGTCCTTGAACTTGAACTTTCTAAATATACTTATGACTTATTTTTATGTTTCATCAGCCGGAGAGTAGTTCAGTAGGTCATAATTGATGTGTCCTTGATATGAAACTTTCTTTACATGCTCATTGACTCCTTATGTTTCAACATCCATACAGTAGTATGTATCTGGCTGTTGAACATATTTCTCCCCGAAGATTCTTTAAAGTTTATCTTTCTATACATACTTAATGACTTCTGATGTTTCAATAGACAGAGAGTTGTCCATATTTGACTTATTGAAGATATTTTTAGACAAAGAGTCCACAAACTGCAACTTTCTATACATACTTATAGACTCCTGATGCTTCGTCAGCAAGACAGTAGACCATATTTAACCTAACGAACATATTCCTGTTCGAAATGTCTTTGATCTTGAACGTTCTATAGATACTCATTGACTCCTTTTGATGATACAGCAGAAGGAGAACTGAGTATGTATCTAAAATTAAAATTCAAGGACTCTTTGGCCAGAAATATGTTCAGTAGGTCAACAATGGAACACTGCCTGGCTGATTAAACATCAAAAGGAGTCTATGGTTATGTATAGTAGGTGTAAGTTCAATATCTCATTGGTCAAAAACATGTTCAATATATCAAATTGAGATTAATGAGTCTTTTGCCATGAAAATATTGAGTAGTTCATGGATTTCTGTATTGTTGATGAAACATCAGGACTAAATGAGTATCTACAGATAGTTACCCTTTTAGGTCTCTGTTCAGAAATATGTTCAATAGGACTAATATGGACCACTTATAGACTACTGTCTGTCTGATGAAACAGCAAAAGGAGTCTATGAGTATGTATAGAAAGCTAAAGATCAAATACACTTTGGACAGAAATTTGTTCAAAAGTAATATTTGAAATATAGCTGCAAGCAGTGATTGGGGGCCAATCCCCTATGGCTATTTTATTTTTTAGGCCTGGTCCAAAGATCATTTGTATGGACAAAATTGGACAAATTTTGAAGGAGGAGTAGCAAACAAACTAAATACTGTACTTTTCAAAATGGCCACTACTATAATAGGTCTTAATGTCTTAATGTAAGATTTTGAATGTGATCAGCTTGATGAGAGGAATCAGGTGTACTAAGTAAGCATTTTCTAGATGAAAGGGTTCAAACATTATAACCATTTCAATGTTGAATTTTTGAACTGGTGTCGGCACTATATAGTTGGTCCTAGAGACTCCAAAATCGGTCCAATTGCTTTTCATGACCATCTCTACAAGTGTGCCTAATTTCATAATTTTCCTATGTTCCGTTGATTGGGCTGCCATAGACACCCCATACGTTAGAAGAAGTATAATAAATATAGCTGCAAGCGGCCATCACGGGGCCAAGGCGTTCCAAGCTTTTCCACCACTTAAGGTCATAGTACCTCTTGCGGTCTGGGCATGTGCCACACAGGATTCAAATCCACGACCAGAATGGTTCGGGGTTCGTGGCATGTGTTTTAGCAGCTTGCGCCACTCAGAGGACGCTGAGTTACCAAGTTGCCTAGGAGAGGCTTCAGTGAACAATTAAGAATAATTAACCATATCAGCATACTATGCTAGCTTGATGCTAATGTAACTTATGGTTTGTATGATAGCTGAAGAGCCACATTAGAAAGAATGGCATCTGGTTATCATGTAACCAATTAGTATGCTAAGCTAACTAGCATAAGTCTACAAATGCAGGCTATTTGGTATCTCGGGAACGGTAGCGAATATCAAGAATCTGTTCAGTCATTTCTGTGCGGCTCAGTCCAAAGATCATCTTATCAGATTTTGGACAAAATTGAGCAAAATTTGTAGGAGACATAGTGAAAAAACTGTTTTGCATCGGTTTCAATATGGCACATTGTTGGAAAATGACAAATGATATAATTGTCAGAATTGGCATAAATCAAGGAACATAATGACATAACGCAATCAAATTTCAAACAATGTTTTCAAAAATTACATGCGTTTTGCAAAAAAACGTATATCTTTGGAACACTAGGTGGCGCTCTCTTCAATCTTCTCAAGTACCTTCGGGACATGCTGTTGAGGATCCCTACCAAATTTTGCAAAGATATGTCAAAAAGTTTAAAATATATTGCAATTTATAACAAAATGCAAAATGGCGGACACGTGGAACATCCAATCCTGTTAAAATTGCCATCCACGGATTCGGCACGATGCAAGAAATCTATAGACACCAATATTTTCTGACAAAATCATGACCTATAGGTGGCGCTGTTTCCAACTTTGGCACACACCCTCAAATCATGGTTCTGAGGAAGTGTACCAATTTTTTTTTTCAATTGTGATCAAAGTTTGGCCGAGATAAAGCCTATGAACAAATTTTGGGTTGACCTTATTAAGTTTGAGACATCATAACTTTTGAACAAAGATAAATAAATCAAAATCGGTTCAGTCATTTCTGTGCAGCTCAGTCCAAAGAGCATCTGAGCAAATTTTCATAAGAATTTAACAAAATTTGAACGAAGAGTAGTAAAAAACTGAATATTGTACTTTTCAAATAGTACTGCACTACTGTAATGGTAAGATGTTGATTGTGATCACCATAAAGAGTGGTGTACTATGTTTCATTTTTCTAGATGAATGGGTTCAAAAGTTATTACCATTTCAATGTTGAATGTTTTAACTGTAGCACTATAGAGTTGGTCCTAGAGACTCCAAAATTGGTCCAATTACTTTTCATGACCATCTCTACAAATTTCATCATTTTTCTATGTTCCGTTGATAGGGCTGCCATAGACACCCTATACGGAAGAAGAAGAAGAAGAAGAAGAAGAAGAAGAAGAAGAAGAAGAAGAAGAAGAAGAAAACTAATGGATACTAATTAAGCCTTTTCAAAGCTTGGGCCCTAATAAAAAAATGAACAATTACTAGTACCTTCGTTCTGGAAAATATGTTCGACGGCTCAAATTTATTTACTTCTATATTACAGATAGAACATAAGAATGAGTCAGTGACTGTTGATAGAAAGTTCAAGATCAAGGACTCTTTGACATGTGTCCATTAGGTCAATTATGGAATTCTCTCTGGCTGATGAAACATCACAATGAGTCTCTGTATAGTATGTTAAAGTTCAATTACCTTTTGCCCAAAAACATATTCAGTAGGTCAAACATGCACTACTGTATGGCTGATGATACATCCGAAGGAGTCAATAAGTATGTATAGAAAGTTGAAGCTCTTGGACTTATTGGCCAGAAATATATTCAAAAGGTCAACTTTAGACTAAAATATGGTTGACATAAAGAATTCAATGAAAGTGCATGGTAAGTTACCAATTTGATGACTCTTTTGCCAGAAATATGTTTAGTGGGTCAATAATGAACTACAGTCTGGCTGATAAAAACTTCAGAAAGAGTCAATGAATATGTAATGAAAGTTCAAGATCAAAGACTCCTCAGCCATATAGTTCAGCAGGTCAAATATGGACTATTGTCTGGGTGATTAATTTCTGACGAAGTCAAGTAGTATGTATAGAAAGTCAAAGTTCGAGGACTCTTTAAAGTCAGAAAAACTTTCAAAAGGTCAAATTTGAACTAAAATTTTGCAGATTAAACATCAGAATTAGTCAATGGTTATTGATAGAAAGTTCAAGATCAAGGACTCTTTGGCAAAAAATATTTTCGGTAGGTCAATTATGGAATGCTCTCTGGCTGATGAAACATCAGAAGAAGTTTATGAGTATGTATAGGAAGTTCAAGTTCATGGACTCTTTGGCAAACAATTTCCAAAGGCCCAATTTCGAATACTGTCTGTTTGATGTAAATTCAGAGGGAGACAATGTCAGTGTAAAGAATGTTCAATATTGAGAAATCTTTGGCCAGAATTATGTTCAATAGGTCAAATTTGCACTAATACATAGTTGATGTAACATCAAAAGAAGTCTAGGAGAACTGAAAGTCATCCTTTGATTACACTTTGGCCAGAAACATGTTCAGTAGGTTAAAAATGGAATACTGAATGGCTGATGAAACAATAAAGCAAGTTGTCTTCAAAAGAATGAAGACAACATGCGAGAATAATGCACAACAAAAGAATGAAGAATGCACAACGGAATAACTTAGTTCTTGTAATACAATGAAATGAAACAATACTTAAATTATATTTCATTTTGTATGCAAAACGGTGATGTATGCATTGCAATGCAACAGTTCATATATTATATGATATCTCTTCATTGCAGAAATAAATTAGTTAGTTCTTGTATGCAATGCAACGAAACAGAGCACATTTTATATATTTCATTTATATATTTTTTATTTTTAGTTCTATATGCAAAGAAACAAGTTAATTATTATATTCAGTACAATTAAACATATGTTATGTGTTATCTCTAAAATGCACATACAAATAAATTAGTTATCGTATGCATGCAACGTCACATATGGGCATATCTTTTGTCTCATATTTAATGCAAAGGTCAGTAAGTTTGTTCTATTATGGAAAGAGGACATGCATTACTCTTCAATGCATAAAGAAACAATATAGTTCTGGTACGCTCTCTTTCTGATGTTCATCAAGAAGACATTAGTCGAAATAGTAATTATGCAATTTATTTCTTGCCAAAGAATCCTCGATCTTGAACCTTCTGTAATTAATCATTGACTACTTTTGATGTTAGATCAGCCAGACAGAAATCCATATCTTAGCTGATATGATCTTAGCTGCTGAATATATTTCTGGCCAAAAAGTGTACCAATTTTTTTTTTCAATTGTGATCAAAGTTTGGCCGAGATAAAGCCTATGAACAAATTTTGGGTTGACCTTATTAAGTTTGAGACATCATAACTTTTGAACAAAGATAAATAAATCAAAATCGGTTCAGTCATTTCTGTGCATCTCAGTCCAAAGATCATCTGAGCAAATTTTCATAAGAATTGAACAAAATTTGAACGAAGAGTAGTAAAAAACTGAATATTGTACTTTTCAAATAGTACTGCACTACTGTAATGGTAAGATGTTGATTGTGATCACCATAAAGAGTGGTGTACTAAGTTTCATTTTTCTAGATGAATGGGTTCAAAAGTTATTACCATTTCAATGTTAAATGTTTTAACTGTAGCACTATAGAGTTGGTCCTAGAGACTCCAAAATTGGTCCAATTACTTTTCATGACCATCTCTACAAATTTCATCATTTTTCTATGTTCCGTTGATAGGGCTGCCATAGACACCCTATACGGAAGAAGAAGAAGAAGAAGAAGAAGAAGAAGAAGAAGAAGAAGAAGAAGAAGAAGAAAACTAATGGACACTAATTAAGCCTTTTCAAAGCTTGGGCCCTAATAAAAAAATGAACAATTACTAGTACCTTCGTTCTGGAAAATGTGTTCGACGGCCCAAATTTATTTACTTCTATATTACAGATAGAACATAAGAATGAGTCAGTGACTGTTGATAGAAAGTTCAAGATCAAGGACTCTTTGACAAGATATGTGTCCATTAGGTCAATTATGGAATTCTCTCTGGCTGATGAAACATCACAATGAGTCTCTGTATAGTATGTTAAAGTTCAATTACCTTTTGGCCAAAAACATATTCAGTAGGTCAAACATGCACTACTGTATGGCTGATGATACATCCGAAGGAGTCAATAAGTATGTATAGAAAGTTGAAGCTCTTGGACTTATTGGCCAGAAATATATTCAAAAGGTCAACTTTAGACTAAAATATGGTTGACATAAAGAATTCAATGAAAGTACAAGGTAAGTTACCAATTTGATGACTCTTTTGCCAGAAATATGTTTAGTGGGTCAATAATGAACTACAGTCTGGCTGATAAAAACTTCAGAAAGAGTCAATGAATATGTAATAAAAGTTCAAGATCAAAGACTCCTCAGCCATATACTTCAGCAGGTCAAATATGG
Source organism: Meda fulgida (assembly GCA_030578275.1). NCBI lineage: Eukaryota > Metazoa > Chordata > Actinopteri > Cypriniformes > Leuciscidae > Meda > Meda fulgida. The sequence continues at coordinate 24,225,927 of CM060636.1, forward strand.
ACTATTGTCTGGCTGATTAATTTCTGACGAAGTCAAGTAGTATGTATAGAAAGTCAAAGTTCGAGGACTCTTTAAAGTCAGAAAAACTTTCAAAAGGTCAAATTTGAACTAAAATTTTGCAGATTAAACATCAGAATTAGTCAATGGTTATTGATAGAAAGTTCAAGATCAAGGACTCTTTGGCAACAAATATGTTCGGTAGGTCAATTATGGAATGCTCTCTGGCTGATGAAACATCAGAAGAAGTTTATGAGTATGTATAGGAAGTTCAAGTTCATGGACTCTTTGGCAAACAATTTCCAAAGGCCCAATTTCGAATACTGTCTGTTTGATGTAAATTCAGAGGGAGACAATGTCAGTGTAAAGAAAGTTCAATATTGAGAAATCTTTGGCCAGAATTATGTTCAATAGGTCAAATTTGCACTAATACATAGTTGATGTAACATCAAAAGAAGTCTAGGAGAACTGAAAGTCATCCTTTGATTACACTTTAGCCAGAAACATGTTCAGTAGGTTAAAAATGGAATACTGAATGGCTGATGAAACATCAGAATTAGTCTATTAGTATCTATAGAGAGTTCAATATTGATGACTCCCTGACCAGAAATATATTAAAAAGCTCAAAAGTGGACTATTGTATGGCTGATGAAACATCAGAAGAAGTCAGTGAGAATGCATAAAAAAGTTCAAGTTCAAGATCTTTGGCCAGAGAGTTCAGTAGGTCAAACATAATTGCCTGGCTGATGTGACATCTGACAGAACCAATGAGTATGTATAGAAAGTTAAAGTTTGAGGACTCTTTGGCCAGAAATATGTTAAATGGGTTACATATCGAGTTACATATGGTTGAAGTAACATCAAAAGGGGTCTATAAGAAAGCATAGTAAGTTAAACTTTGATGAAACTTTGGACAAATATGTAATCAGTAGGTCAAATGTGGACTATGGTCTGGCTAATGAAACATCACAGTGAGTCTATTAGTATGTGTTGAAAGTTAAATGAACTACATCCTGGCTGAAAAAAACTTCAGAAGGAGTCAATGAGTATCTTATCGATGTTCAAAGACTCCTCAGCCATAAAGTTCAGCAGGTCAAATATGGACTATTGTCTGGCTGATTTAACATCTGACACAGTCAAGGAGTATGTATAGAAAGTTCAAGATAAAGGACTCTTTAGCAAGTAAAAAGTCCAGTAGGTCAATTATGGAATACTCTCTGGCTGATGAAACATCAGAAGAAGTCCATGAGTATGTATAGAAAGTTAAAGTTCGAGGACTCTTTGCCCAGAACATTTGTTCAAAAGATCAAATTTTAACTACTGTATGGCTGAAGAAACATCAAAAGGAGTCTATGAGTATGTTTAGAAAGGACATTTTGGCCAAAAATATGTTAAGTAGGTCAATTATGGAATGATCTCTGGCTGATGAAACATCAGAAGTTTATGTGTATTTATAGGAAGTTCAAGGTTCAAGTTCGCTCTCTGGTGAACAATATCCATAGGCCCAATTTGGAATACTGTTTGGTTGATGTAAATTCAGAAGGAGACAATGTCAGTGTAAAGTTCAACATCAAAGACTCCTCAGTCATGAAGTTCAGCAGGTCAAATACGGACCATGAACTGGCTGATATGACATCTGACAGAGCCAATATGTATAGAAAGTTAAAGTTCGATGGCCAGAATTTTTTTCAAAACGGTCAATTTAAACTACTGAGTCTATGAGTATTTTTAGAAAGTTTAAGATCGAGGACTCTTTGGCTAAAAATATGTTCAACTGCTGAATTTTTTTACTGCTATATTGCAGATGAAACATCAGAATGAGTCAATGACTATTGATAGAAAGTTGAGATCATGGACTCTTTGGCAAGAAATATGTTCAGTATGGATGTCAATTATTGAATACTCTCTGTCTAATGAAACATCAGAGGAAGTCTATGAGAATGTATAGGAAGTTCAAGGTTCAAGGTCGTAGAAAGTTGAGATCATGGACTCTTTGGCAAGAAATATGTTCAGTATGGATGTCAATTATTGAATACTCTCTGTCTAATGAAACATAAGAAGAAGTCTATGAGTATGTTCAAGTTCCAGGACTCTTATTCTGATGTTTCTTGCCAAAGTGTAATCAAAGGATGACTTTGAGTTCTCATAGACTTCTTTTGGTTACATAAACTATGAATTAGTCCAAATTTGACCCATTGAACATAATTGTAGAAAAATGTAGAACTTACATTACACTAACATTGTCCCCTTTTGAATTTACATTAACCAGATAGTATTCCAAATTGGGAGTATGGATATTGTTCGCCGGAGTCTATTACTAAAGACTCCCTGAACCGAAATATTTGCATAAATTTAAAAATGGACTATTGTTTGGCTGAAGAAACATCAGAACAAGTCAGTGAGAATGTATACAAAGTTCAAGTTCAAGTTCTCTGGCCAGAGTGTTCAGTAGGTCAAACATGTACAATTGTCTGGCTGATGTGACATCTGTCGGAGCCAATGAGTATGTATAGAAATTTAAATTTTGGCCAGAAATATGTTAAATGGGTCAAACATGGAGTTATATATGGTTGAAGTAACATCAAAAGAGTCTAAGAAATGCACTCTAAGTTAATTTTTTAGGCCAGATATATGTCCAGTCGGTCATGAGTACGAATTGAAATTTTAAGATCGTTCATCAGATGTCAAATATAAATCGATGTCTTTGAAGTAACACAAAATTAGTCTATGAGAAAGCATTGACAGTTACAACATATCCAGTGTCAAATACTGATAAAACATATTAAAGGAGTCGAGTAAGTATAGAAAGTTCAAGATCAAATACTATTTGGCCAGAAATATGTTCAGTAGCTCAAATATGAACTGCTGTCTTGTTGATGAAACATCAGAAGAATGTTTAACTATTAGAATTATTAGAATGTATAGATTTACTGTTTGAGGATTCTTTATCCAGAAATATGTTTAATAGTTCAAATATTGACTACTGTCTGTTTCAGAAGAAGGAACTGTAAAAAAAAGTTCAAGATCAAAGACTGTTCGGCCAGAAATTGGACCATCATTGGTCTGGCTGATGAAACATCTGAAGGAGTCAAGGATTACATACAGAAAGTTAACGTTCGAGGACTCTTTTGCCAATAATATGTTCAAAAGGTCTAATTTGGACAAATGTCTACCTTTCATAACATCAGATGGAGACTATGGTTATGTATAGAAAGTTAAAGTTCCAGCACCCTTTGGCTAAAAACATGTTCAATAAATCATCGTTTTTGTGGCCAACAAGAAAATAGCATTTATTGTTTAACTTTAATGGAATATTCTCACCGCAAGAATTAGCTCCTGTGTGCAATGCGAGCTTGCATTTAGTGAAAAGGTTTCTTGCAATTCAGAGAAGATGGTGCTTTACGCAAAGCATGAAACAAATCTAATCGGTTTTTAAGTTAGATGTTATATGTTATGTTATGTAATACACAACACAAATACACAATTTAATGTTAGTTCTAGTATGCAACACATAAAAAAATGGTGTTTTATTGCACAAAGGAACAATTTAGCCATTGTAAGCAATGCAATGAAACAGTTTAATGTTATTTTTGAATGCAGAAAGGATTAATTTAGAGTGTGCATAAAATGAAACACAACATCACATAGGCCATATGCACAAATACATGTTCTTCTATACAATGCAACGAAAAAGCACATGTTCTGTATTATTTAGCGCACAAATAATGTCAGTTATTTTATACAGCGCAATCAAACAATGTGCTATATATAACATATCTTATATGTATCTCTTCGATCCACAACGGAAAAAGTTGTATGCATTTTGTGTATGTATTGCATCGCATTTGTATGTATTGCATTGCAAAGTGTGTGTTGTCGCTTGCATTGCACAACGGAATGAGTCAATTCATATAAACAACACATATGTTATTCTTGTGTTAATGCAAGGCAACAAAACATGTATTGTGTCATCTCTTCCATGCACAAAGGAAAAAGTTAGATATTGTATGCAATGTATGATGCATTGGAATGCAAAAGCATTAAACTCAACATGCATAATGCACAACGGAGGAATGTAAAATGGACAACGGAATAAATTAGTTCTTGTTTACAGTTCAGTCAGCCATGTGTCATGTGTTATCTCTTCATGCACAACCGAATAGATAGATCTTGCAAGCAATGCAAAGCAAGAGCACTTAGGTTGTATTTTCTCTTCAGTGCATTATGAAACAGTTTATTTATCTTATTTTTCCAAGCACAACGGATTCATTTAAATCTCGCATGCAATGCAAATTTCACATATGCCTTATTTCTTCAATGCACAACGGAAATAGTTCTGTATACAGTGCAATGAAACAAGTGTATAGCTTATATGTATCTCTTCGATGCACAACGGAAAGAGTTGTATGCATTTTGTGTATGTATTGCATTGCAAAATAAAAGCACATATGTGTTGTCAACGGAATGAGTCAATTCTTTTAAACAACACATATGTTATTCTTGTGCATATGCAATGCAACTTCCATGCACAAAGGAATAAGTTAGATGTTGTATGCGATGTGTAATAGCACACATGTAACCTGTTCAATGGATAACGGAATGCGTTAGTCGTTGATGCATTGGAATGAAAAAGCATTAAACTCAACATCCATAATGCACAACGGAAAAATGAAAAATGGACAACGGATTAAGTTAGTTCTTGTTTACAGTTCAATAGGCCATATGTCATGTGTTATCTCTTCAATGCACAACCAAATAGATAGATCTTGCATGCAATGCAAAGCAAGAGCACTTAAGTTGTATTTTCTCGTCAGTGCACAATGGAATAAGTTAGCTCTTAATGCAATGAAACAGTTTATATATGTTATTTTTCAATGCAAAACTGATTAATTTAAATCGTGTTGGGAAATGCATGGCAAATATTACATATGCCTATTTCTTAAATCCACAACGGAAAGAGTTCTGTATGTATTGCAATGCAGCAGCTCAAATATTATGTGATATCTCTTCATTGCACAACGGATTGAGTCAGTTCTTGTATGCAACATTTTTCTGGAATGCCCAATGGTTTAACTTAGATCTTGCAATGTGCACATGCAATGTAACAACACATGTATTGTGTTATCTCTTCCATGCACAAAGGAATAAGTTTGATATTTTATGCAATATGTAATGCAACAGCACATATGTAACCTGTTCAATTCGTAACGGAATGATTTAGTCGTTGATGCATTGGAATGCAAAAGCATTTAACTCTACCTGCATAACGCACAACGGAAGAATGAAAAATGGACAACGGAATGAGTCAGTACCTTGTTTACAGTTCAATTGGCCATATGTCATATGTTGTCTCTTCAATGCACAATCGAATAGACAGATCTTGCATGCAATGTAAACCAAGAGCACTTATATTGTTTATCTCTTCAGTGCATATTGGAATACGTTAGCTCTTATACACAATGCATGAATTTTGTATGTATTTCATCGCATTGTATGTATTGCATTGCAAAATATGTGTTTTCGCTTGCATTGCACAACGGAATGAGTCAATTAATTTAAACAACATATGTTATTGTTGTGCATATGCAATGCAACAACACGTATTGTGTATCTCTTCCATGCACAAATGAATAAGTTAGATTTTTTAATGCAACAGCACACATATAACCTGTTCAATGCATAACGGAATGATTTAGTCGTTGATGTATTATACAAAAGCATTTAATTCAACTTGCACAACATGTACGACGGAAGAATGAAAAATGGACAACGGAATAAGTTAGTTCCTTGATACAGTTCAATAGGCATATATACAATGCAATGAAACAGTTTATATATATTATTTTTCAAAGCACAACGGATTCATTTAAATCGTGCATACAATGCAAATATATCACATATACCTTATTTCTTCAATGCACAACGGAAATAGTTCTGTATACAGTGCAAAGAAACAAAAGTTTAGCTTATATATATCTCTTCGATGCACGACGGAAAAATTTCTATCTATTTTGTGTATGTATTGTATGTATTGCAAAACAAAAGCATAGTTTTCGCTTGCATTGCACAACGGAAGGAGTCAATTCTTTTAAAGAACACGTATGTTATTCTTGTGCATATGCAATACAACCACAAATGTTTAACTCAACTTGCACAACATGCACAACGGAAAAATGAAAAATGGACAACGGAATATAAGTTAGTTCCTTGTTTACAGTTCAATAGGCCATATGTCATGTGTTATCTCTTCAATGAACAATCGAATAGATAGATCTTGCTTGCAATGCAAAGCAAGAGCACTTATATTGTTTTTCTCTTCAGTGCATATTGGAATACGTTAGCTCTTATAAACAATGCAATGAAACAGTTTATATGTTATTTTTCAAAGCACAACGGATTCATTTAAATCGTGCATGCAATGCAAATATCACAATATGCCATTGTATGTATTGCATTGCAAAACAAAAGCACATATGAGTTGTCGCTTGCATTTCACAACGGAATGAGTCAATTCTTTTAAACAACATATGTTAGTCTTGTGCATATGCAATGCGACAACATGTATTGTGTTATCTCTTCCATGCAGAAAGGAATAAGTTTGACATTTTATGCAATGTGTAATGCAATAGCACATATGTAACCTGTTCAATGCAAAACGGAAATAGTTCTGTATGCAGTGCAAAGAAACAAGTAGCTTAATATGTAGCTCTTCGATGCACGACGGAAAGAGTTGTATTCATTTTGTGTATGTATTGCATCACATTTTATGTATTGCATTGCAAAACAAAAGCACATATGAGTTGTCGCTTGCATTGCACAATGGAAGGAGTCAATTATTTTAAACAACAGGTTATTCTTGTTCATATGCAATGCAACAGCACATGTATTGTGTCATCTCTTCCATGCACAAAGGAATAAATTAGATATTTTATGCAATGTGTGATGCAACAGCACATATGTAACCTGTTCAATGCATAACGGAATGATTTAGTCGTTGATGCATTGGAATGCAAAAGCATTTAACTCTACATGCATAACGCACAACGGAAGAATGAAAAATGGACAACGGAATAAGTTAGTTCCTTGTTCATAGTTCAATATGCCACATGTCATGTGTTATCCTTCAATGCACAAGCGAATAGACAGATCTTGCATGCAATGTAAAGCAAGAGCACTTATATTGTTTTTCTCTTCAGTGCATATTGGAATACGTTAGCTCTTATATACAATGCAATGAAACTATATGAGTTGCCCCTTGCATTTCACAACGGAATGAGTCAATTCTTTTAAACAACAAATGTTATTCTTGTGCATATGCAATGCAACAATACATGTATTGTGTTATCTATTCCATGCACAAAGGAATAAGTTAGATATTGTATGCAATATTTAATGAATAACGGAATGATTTAGTCGTTGATGCATTGGAATGCAAAAGCATTTAACTCAACATGCACAACATGCACAACTGAAGAATGAAAAATGGACAACGGAATAAGTTAGTTCCTTGTTTACAGTTTAATAGGCCACATGTCGTGTTATCTCTTCAATGCACAACCGAATAGACATATCTTGAAATGCAAAGCAAGAGCACTTATATTGTTTTTCTCTTCAGTGCATATTGGAATACGTTAGCTCTTATATACAATGCAATGAAACAGTTTATATTTTTTCAAAGCACAGCGGATTCATTTAAATCGTGTATGCCAATGTAAATATCACCTATGCCTTATCTCTTCAATGCACAACGGAAATAGTTCTGTATGCAGTGCAAAAAAACAAGTAGCTTCTATGTAGCTCTTCGATGCACAACGGAAAGAGTTGTAAACATTTTGTGAATGCATTGCATCGCATTGTATGTATTTTGCATTGCAAAACAAAAGCATATATGAGATTCCGCTTGCATTGCACAATGGAAGGAGTCAACTATTTTAAACAACCCATGTTATTATTGTGCATATGCAATGCAACAACACATGTATTGTGTCATCTCTTCCATGCACAAATGAATAAATTAGATATTTTATGTAATGTGTAATTCAACAGCACATATGTAACCTGTTCAATGCATAACGGAATGATTTAGTCGTTGATGCATTGGAATGCAAAAGCATTTAACTCTACATGCATAACGCACAACGGAAGAATGAAAAATGGACAACGGAATAAGTTAGTTCTTTGTTTATAGTTCAATATGCCACATGTCATGTGTTATGTCTTCAATGCACAATCGAATAGACAGATCTTACTTGAAATGCAAAGCAAGAGCACTTAGGTTGTATTTTCTCTTCAGTGCATATTGGAATTCGTTAGCTTTTATATACAATGCAATGAAACAGTTTCACCTATGCCTTATTTCTTCAATGCACAACGGAATCAGTTCTGTATACAGTGTAAAGAAACAAGTGTATTGCTTATATGATTCTTATATGAATAAGTTACGTAAACATAACGCCTTCGTTTTTGATGCATTGGAATGCCAGAGTATTAAGACTCAACATGCTTGCAAATATCACATATGCTCATTTCTTCAATGCACAAAAAAAGAGTTCTCTATTTATCGCATTGCAACAGCTCAAATGTTATGTGATATCTCTTCATTGCGCAACTGATTGAGTCAGTTCTTTTATGCAACATATGTTATGATGAAATGTTATGTCTTGCAATGTGCATATTCAATTTAACAACTCATATATGTCTTCCATGCACAAAGGAACAGGTTAGATCTTGTATGCAATGTAATGCAACAGCACAATCAGCACATAATGTCTTAGTGCATTGAAATGCTAAAGCATTAAGAATCAACTTGCTTTAACAATGCACAACAGAAGAATGAAGAATGCACAATGAAATAAGTTAGTTCTTGTTTAGAGTTCACTAAAAAGTTATAAGTTATGTGTGTAAGACATCTTCAATGCACAACGGAATAAGTCAGATCTTGTATTCATTGCAACGTAACAGAACAGTTAAAATGTTATTTTTCTATGCACAACGGATTCATTGAGATCGTGCATGCAATGCAATAGAAATATCACATAGCCCATATTTCTTCAATGCACAACGGAAAGAGTTCTGTATGTATTGCAATGCAACAGCTCATATGTTACGGTGATATCTCTTCAATGCGTAACGAAATTAGTCAGTTATTGTAAGCAACACATAAAGGCCTATATTGTAATCTTGAACGCACAACGATTTAAGATCTAGATCTTGTATTCATTGTTTTGTGTTATTCTTTTCAATGCACAAGGAAAAAAGTTCGTTCTTGTACGCAATGCACCAAAACAGAGGATATTTCATTTTTCTTTAGTGCGCAAAGTCAATAGTTAGATCTTGAATACAACTTATTTCTTTGCACAATGAAGAATAACGTGTTCAAGTTATTCTTTATTGTGCAAAGAAACAAGTTAATTCTTGTATTCATTGCAATGAAACAGGCCAAATGTTATGTTATCTCTTCAATGCACAAGTCAATAAGTTAGCTCTTGTATACAGTGCAATGAAACAAGTTCAAGTATCTATTCGATGCACAAAAGAGCTGTATGCAATGCATACAATGTTGTGCATCGGAGTGATACATATAAGCTATGCATTTGTTTACAGAAGCAAATAAAAAAAGCAAATATGTGTCTCTCACAACGGAATGAGTCACTTCTTTTACACAACACATATGTTATTCTTGAAAATGCGCATCGGGTTAAGTTAGATCTTGCAATGTGCTTCCATGCACAAAGGAATAAGTTAGATCTTGTATGCAATGTGTAATGCAACAGCACATATGTAACCTGTTCAATGCATAGCGGAGTGAGTTAGTTGTTGATGCATTGGTATGGAAAAGCATTAAGACAACATGCATAATAAGTTAGATCCTGTGTGCAATGTAATTCGAAAGCGCATATGTAACATATTCAAAGCATATCGTTGTTGTTGCAGTTAGTTGTTGGAATGCAAAAGCATGAAGACAACATGCGAGAAGAATGCACAAAAAAGAATGAAGAATGCACAACGGAATAACTTAGTTCTTGTAATACAATGAAATGAAACAATACTTAAATTATATTTCATTTTGTATGCCAAACGGTGATGTATGTATTGCAATGCAACAGTTTATATGTCATGTGATATCTCTTCATTGCAGAAATAAATTAGTTAGTTCTTGTATGCAATGCAACGAAACAGAGCACATTTTATATATTTCATTTATATTTTTTTATTTTTAGTTCTATGTGCAAAGAAAGAAGTTAATTATTGTATTCAGTACAATTAAACATATGTTATGTGTTATCTCTACAATACACATACAAATGGATTAGTTATCGTATGCATGCAACGTCACATATGGGCATATCTTTTGTCTTATATTTAATGCAAAGGTCAGTAAGTTTGTTCTATTATGGGAAGAGGACATGCATTACTCTTCAATGCATAAAGAAACAATATAGTTCTGGTTCTGGTCTCTCTTTCTGATGTTCATCAAGAAGACATTAGTCGAAATTGTGATTATGCAATATATTTCTTGCCAAAGAATCCTCGATCTTGAACCCTCTGTAATTAATCATTGACTACTTTTGATGTTAGATCAGCCAGACAGAAATCCATATCTTAGCTGATATGATCTTAGCTGCTGAATATATTTCTGGCCAAAAAGTCTTTGATCTTGACCTTTCTAAACACTCAAAGAAACCTTCTTATATTTCTTCAGCAATACATTAGTTATTGATAGTAGTTATTAAAACAGTTTGACCTTTTAAATATATTTCTGACCAAGGAGTCCTCGATCTTTGAATTTCTTTACATACTAATAGACTCTTTCTGACATTTCATCAGCCAGAGAGTAATCCATAATTGACCTACTGAATATCGGAATGGCCAGAGACCTCAATCTTGAACATTCTTCTAGATGTTGAATTTACTTTTTACTTATATTGTATCCTTCTGAATTTACATCAACCATACAGTATTCCAAATTGAGCCTATGGGTATTTTTCAATAATCTTTGAACTTGAACTTCCCATACATACTTATAGACTTCATCTGATGTTTCGTCAGCCAGAGAGTATTCCATAATTGAAACGCTGAACATATTTTTTGCCAAAGAGTCCTTGATCTTGAACTTTCTATACATACTCCTTTACTCCATCAGATGTTAAATCAGCTAGACAATAGTTCATATTTTACCTGCTGAACTTAATGTCTAAGGAGTATTTGATCTTGAACTTCCGTTATATACTCATGGATTCCTTCTGAAGTTTTCATCAGACTGACAGTAGTCCATGTTTTACCTACTGGAGATGTTTTTGGCCAAAAGGTCCTTGAACTTTAACCTACTATAGAGACGAATAGACTCATTGTGATGTTTCATCAGCCATGCAGTAGTCCATGTTTGACCTACTTAATATGTTTTTGGCCAAAAGGCCCTTGAACTTGAACCTACTATACAGACTCATAGACTCATTGTGATGTTTCATCAGCCATACAGTAGTCCAAATTTGACATAATGAACATCTGAATGGCCAAACTTTCAATACATACCCATATACTCATTTACTCATGTACTACAGTACATATACTTGTTCTGATGTTTCATTAGCTAGAGCATAGTCCAAATTTGACCTACTGAACATATATTTGTCCGAAATGTTATAAAAGTTTAACTTACTATGCTTTCTCACATACTCCTTTTGATTTTACTTCAACCATATATATAATTCCATATTTAACCTTTAAACATTTTTCAGGCCAAAATGACCTCAAACTTTAAATTTCTATACACAGTCTTTGACACCATCAGATGTTAATCAGCCAGACAATAGTTCATATTTGACCTGCTGAACTTTATGGCTGAGGAGTCTTTGATCTTGAACTCTCATTACATACTAATTGACTCCTGAAGTTTTTATCAGCCTGACTGTAGTTCGTTATTGACATACTAAAAATATGTATGATCAAAGAGTCTTTGAACCTTACCTTTCAATACATACTCATAGACTCGTTCTGATGTTTCATTAGCCAGACCATAGTCCAAATTTGACCAACTGAACATATATTTGTCCAAACGTGTCATCAAAGTCTAACTTACTATGCTTTCTCATAGATTCCTTTTGATGTTTCATAGAATTCTTTATTTCAAACATATCTTAGTCTATTTTGACACATTGAATATATTTCTGGCCAAAGAGTCTTCGATCTTGAACTGTCTATACATACTGATTGACTCCTTCTGATGTTTCCTCAGACAGACAGTAGTCCATGTTTGACCTACTGAATATGTTTTTGGCCAAAAGGCCCTTGAACTTTAACCTACTCTACAGACTCATAGACTACTTGGAATGTTTCATCAGCCATACAGTAGTCCAAATTTGACATAATGAACATCTGAATGGCCAAACTTTCAATACATACTCATATACTCATTTACTCATATACTACAGTACATATACTTGTTCTGATGTTTCATTAGCTAGAGCATAGTCCAAATTTGACCTACTGAAAATATATTTGTCCGAAATGTTATATAAGTTTAACTTACTATGCTTTCTCACATACTCCTTTTGAATTTACTTCAACCATATATATAACTCCATATTTAACCTTTAAACATTTTTCTGGCCAAAAAGACCTCAAACTTTAAATTTCTATACACAGTCTTTGACACCATCAGATGTTAATCAGCCAGACAATAGTTCATATTTGACCTGCTGAACTTTATGGCTGAGGAGTCTTTGATCTTGAACTCTCATTACATACTAATTGACTCCTGAAGTTTTTATCAGCCAGACTGTAGTTCGTTATTGACATACTAAACATATGTATGATCAAAGAGTCTTTGAACCTTAACTTTCAATACATACTCATAGACTCGTTCTGATGTTTCATTAGCCAGACCATAGTCCAAATTTGACCAACTGAACATATATTTGTCCAAACGTGTCATCAAAGTCTAACTTACTATGCTTTCTCATAGATTCCTTTTGATGTTTCATAGAATTCTTTATTTCAAACATATCTTAGTCTAATTTGACACATTGAATATATTTCTGGCCAAAGAGTCTTCGATCTTGAACTTTATATACATACTGATTGACTCCTTCTGATGTTTCCTCAGACAGACAGTAGTCCATGTTTGACCTACTGAATATGTTTTTGCCCAAAAGGCCCTTGAACTTTAACCTACTATGCAGATTCATAGACGCATTGTGATGTTTCATCAGACATATAGTAGTCCATATTTGATCTAATGAACATCTGAATGGCCAAAGAGACCTCGATCTTGAACTTTAAATACATACTCATAGAGTTGTTCTGTTTCATGAGCTAGACCATAGTCCAAATTTGACAAACTTAACATATATTTTTCCGGAGTGTCATCAAAGTTTAACTTACTATGCTTTCTCATAGACTCCTTTTGACGTTACTTCAACCATATATAACTCCATATATAACCCATTTAACATTTTTCTTGCCAAACAGTCCTTGAACTTTAACTTTCTATACATACTCATTGGCTCCGTCAGATAACACATGAGCCACACAATTGTACATGTTTGACCTACTGAACTCAATGGCCGAAGATCTTGAATTTGAACTTTGTATACATTCTTATTGACTTCTGATGTTTCATCAGCCAATAGTTCATTTTTGAACTTTTGAACATATTTCTGGTCAGGAAGTCCTTGATTTTTAACTTTCTTTATATACTAATAGACTCATTCTGATGTTTCATCAGCCATACTCTATTTCATATTTGACCTACTGAACTACTGAACACGCCAAAGCGTGATCAAAGGGTGACTTCGTTTTCTCAAAGACTTCTTTTGAAGATGCATCAACTATCTATGAACATATTTTTGGCCAACCATTTCTTGATGTCAAACTTACTTTACACTGACATTGTCTCCTTCTGATATCACATCAACCAGACAGTATTCCAAATTGGGCCTATGGATATTGTTTGCCAAAGAGTCCTTGAACTTGAACTTCCTATACATCCATACAGACTTCTTCTGATGTTTCACCAGCCAGAGAGTATTCCATAATTGACCTACTGGACATTTTCCTTGATAAAGAGTCCTTGATCTTGAAATTTCTAAACATACTCTTAGATTCCTTCTGACGTTTCCTCAGACATAGAGTAGTCCTTAGACTTGAGTAATGTGAGTAATTTGACATTTTCAAAATCTGGCCAACTTGTCCTTTAGCTTTAACTTTCTATACATTTTCATAGACTTTTTCTGACGTTCAACAGGCAGAAATTCAACCATATTTGACTTATTGAACATATTTCTGGCCAATGTTCCCTTGATCTTGACCTGTTTATAAATATTCATTTACTCATTCTTATGTTTAATTTGCAATATAGTAGTCAATATTTGACCGTTGAACATATTGTTGGCCAAAGAGTCCTTGATATTGAAATTTCTAAACATACTTGTAGATTCTTGATGTTTGTTCACCCATACAGTAGTTCAAATTTGACTTTTTAAAATTGATTTGGGCCATAAGTGTCCTGGAACTTTAACCTTCTATACATGCTCATATTCTCTTTCTGATATTCACCAGGCAGACATTAGTTCGAATTTGATCACTTTACATATTCATAAACTTCTGCTGATGTGTCATCAGCCAGAAATCCATAATTTTACTATTGAAAATATTTCTTACCAAAGAGTCCTTGATCTTGAACTTTCTATAAATAGTCATCGACTCATTCTAAAGTTTCTTAGGACATACAGTAGTTACAATTTGACGTTTTCAACATTTCTCTGGCCAAAGTGTCCTTGATTTTGAACTTTCTAAACATAAACATGTTCTGATGTTACATCAGCCAGAGAAGTCAATATTTGATCTACTTAACATATTACTTGCCAAAGATTCTATGATATTGAACCTTAACCTACTATACATACTCATAGACTAATTTTATTTTTACTTCAGGCAAAGAGTAATCCATAATCCAAAACCTACTAAACATATTTCTGGCCAAAGACCTCGAACCTTCTATAAATATTCAATAACTCCTTCTGATTTTTCATCTGCAATATTGTTGTCAAAATTTGACTTACTGAACATATTTATGGTCGAAAGTCCTCGATCTTGAACTTTCTATACATACCCTCTTATGTTACATCAACACGACTACAAATTGGAGCTAAGGAACATTTAGCTGGTCCTTGAACTTTAATTCACTATAGTTACTCATTGACTCCATGTAATGTTCAATCAGACATACAATAGTCCAAAGTTGCCCCATTGTACATATTTCTGGCCAAAGAGCTCAGCAACTTTCACTTTCTAATCATTCTCATAGACTTCTTCTGACGTTAGATCAACCACAGGTCCATTTTTCACCTACTGAATATATTTCTGACCAGAGTGTCCTTGATCTTGAACTTTCTATATACCGATGTATATAGAACTTTCCAATGTTTCTGCATCCATAGTTGTAGTAGTTCAAATTTGACCTTTTTTTCAAAATATTTCTGGCCAGAGAGTCTTGGCACTTTCACTTTATATACATACTCATAGTCTCCTTCTGTTGTTACATCAGCAAGACATTAGTCCAAATTGGACCTATGAAACATATTCTTGGCCAAAGAGTCCTTGAACTTAAACTTTCTAAATATACTTATGACCTATTTTTATGTTTCATCAGCCGGAGAGTAGTTCAGTAGGTCATAATTGATGTGTCCTTGATATGAAACTTTCTTTACATGCTCATTGACTCCTTATGTTTCAACATCCATACAGTAGTATATATCTGGCTGTTTCTTATTCTTTAAAGTTTATCTTTCTATACATACTTATTGACTTCTGATGTTTCAATAGACAGAGAGTTGTCCATATTTGACTTATTGAAGATATTTTTAGACAAAGAGTCCACAAACTGTAACTTTCTATACATACTTATAGACTCCTGATGCTTCGTCAGCAAGACAGTAGACCATATTTAACCTAACGAACATATTCCTGTTCGAAATGTCTTTGATCTTGAACGTTCTATAGATACTCATTGACTCCTTTTGATGATACAGCAGAAGGAGAACTGAGTATGTATCTAAAATTAAAATTCAAGGACTCTTTGGCCAGAAATATGTTCAGTAGGTCAAAAATGGAACACTGCCTGGCTGATTAAACATCAAAAGGAGTCTATGGTTATGTATAGTAGGTGTAAGTTCAATATCTCTTTGGTCAAGAACATGTTCAATATATCAAATTGAGATTAATGACTCTTTTGCCATGAAAATATTCAGTAGTTCATGGATTTCTGTATTGTTGATGAAACATCAGGACTATATGAGTATCTACAGATAGTTACCCTTTTAGGTCTCTGTTCAGAAATATGTTCAATAGGACTAATATGGACCACTTATAGACTACTGTCTGTCTGATGAAACAGCAAAATGAGTCTATGAGTATGTATAGAAAGCTAAAGATCAAATACACTTTGGACAGAAATTTGTTCAAAAGTAATATTTGAAATATAGCTGCAAGCAGTGATTGGGGGCCAATCCCCTATGGCTATTTTATTTTTTAGTCTTATTTGTATATATGTATATATTTTAATAGGAATATTTTGAACATTGCCCAGTTCACACGGTTTAATGTTTTCTACACTGGATTTAATTCACCTTCAAATCTATAGCCTGTTGCTTTAAACAGCATGCCACTCATACAACGGTTAGTTTAATTTTACAAGAGACTTCAGCATTTGAAGGCAGAACCGAAGCTACTGGCTCTAAATGACATAATGTTATAAGGTTGCCCCACATGGGACTCGAACCCACAACCTAAAAGGTTCTGGGAATGTGGCTTAGCAAGTTGCACCACTCAGTTGAACCCTGATTTATCAAGCAGCCAAGAAGAGCCTTCAGTGTGAGAATGAGAACACCAAAGCATTAGTTAGCTAAGCTAACTAGCAAATGGCAAAAAATACAGGCAAGGTCACATTCAGAGACGAATATCTCGGGAACGGTAGTGAATATTAAAAGTCTGTTTAGTCATTTCTGTGTGGCCTGGTCCAAAGATCATTTGTATGGACAAAATTGGACAAATTTTGAAGGAGGAGTAGCAAACAAACTAAATATTGTACTTTTCAAAATGGCCACTACTATAATAGGTCTTAATGTCTTAATGTAAGATTTTGAATGTGATAAGCTTGATGAGAGGAATCAGGTGTACTAAGTAAACATTTTCTAGATGAAAGGGTTCAAAAATTATAACCATTTCAATGCTGAATTTTTGAACTGGTGTCGGCACTATAGAGTTGGTCCTAGAGACTCCAAAATCGGTCCAATTGCTTTTCATGACCATCTCTACAAGTGTGCCTAATTTCATAATTTTCCTATGTTCCGTTGATTGGGCTGCCATAGACACCCCATACGTTAGAAGAAGTATAATAAATATAGCTGCAAGCAGCCATCACGGGGCTAAGCCGTTCCAAGCTTTTCCACCACTTAAGGTCATAGTACCTCTTGCGGTCTGGGCATGTGCCACACAGGATTCAAATCCACGACACAAATGGTTCGGGGTTCGTGGCATGTGTTTTAGCAGCTTGCGCCACTCAGAGGACGCTGAGTTACCAAGTTGCCTAGGAGAGGCTTCAGTGAACAATTAAGAATAATTAACCAGATCAGCATACTATGCTAGCTTGATGCTAATGTAACTTATGGTTTGTATGATAGCTGAAGAGCCACATTAGAAAGAATGGCATCTGGTTATCATGTAACCAATTAGTATGCTAAGCTAACTAGCATAAGTCTACAAATGCAGGCTATTTGGTATCTCGGGAACGGTAGCGAATATCAAGAATCTGTTCAGTCATTTCTGTGCGGCTCAGTCCAAAGATCATCTTATCAGATTTTGGACAAAATTGAGAATAATTTGTAGGAGACATAGTGAAAAAACAGTTTTGCATCGGCTTCAATATGGCACATTGTTGGAAAATGACAAATGATATAATTGTCAGAATTGGCATAAACCAAGGAACATAATGACATAACGCAATCAAATTTCAAAAAATGTTTTCAAAAATTACATGCGTTTTGCAAAAAAACGTATATCTTTGGAACACTAGGTGGCGCTCTCTTCAATCTTCTCAAGTACCTTCGGGACATGCTGTTGAGGATCCCTACCAAATTTTGCAAAGATATGTCAAAAAGTTATGACATATATTGCAATTTATAACAAAATGCAAAATGGCGGACACGTGGAACATCCAATCCTGTTAAAATGGCCATCCACGGATTCGGCACGATGCAAGAAATCTATAGACACCAATATTTTCTAACAAAATCATGACCTATAGGTGGCGCTGTTTCCAACTTTGGCACACACCCTCAAATCATGGTTCTGATGAAGTGTACCAATTTTTTTTTTTCAATTGTGATCAAAGTTTGGCCGAGATAAAGCCTATGAACAAATTTTGGGTTGACCTTATTAAGTTTGAGACATCATAACTTTTGAACAAAGATAAATAAATCAAAATCGGTTCAGTCATTTCTGTGCAGCTCAGTCCAAAGATCATCTGAGCAAATTTTCATAAGAATTGAACAAAATTTGAACGAAGAGTAGTAAAAAACTGAATATTGTACTTTTCAAATAGTACTGCACTACTGTAATGGTAAGATGTTGATTGTGATCACCATAAAGAGTGGTGTACTAAGTTTCATTTTTCTAGATGAATGGGTTCAAAAGTTATTAGCATTTCAATGTTGAATGTTTTAACTGTAGCACTATAGAGTTGGTCCTAGAGACTCCAAAATTGGTCCAATTACTTTTCATGACCATCTCTGCAAATTTTATTATTTTTCTATGTTCCGTTGATAGGGCTGCCATAGACACCCTATACGGAAGAAGAAGAAGAAGAAGAAAACTAATGGATACTAATTAAGCCTTATCAAAGCTTGGGCCCTAATAAAAAAAAGAACAATTACTAGGACCTTCGTTCTGGAAAATATGTTCGACGGCTCAAATTTATTTACTTCTATATTACAGATATAACATAAGAATGAGTCAGTGACTGTTGATAGAAAGTTCAAGATCAAGGACTCTTTGACAAGATATGTGTCCATTAGGTCAATTATGGAATTCTCTCTGGCTGATGAAACATCACAATGAGTCTCTGTATAGTATGTTAAAGTTCAATTACCTTTTGGCCAAAAACATATTCAGTAGGTCAAACATGCACTAATGTATGGCTGATGATACATCCGAAGGAATCAATAAGTATGTATAGAAAGTTGAAGCTCTTGGACTTATTGGCCAGAAATATATTCAAAAGGTCAACTTTAGACTAAAATATGGTTGACATAAAGAGTTCAATGAAAGTGCATGGTAAGTTACCAATTTGATGACTCTTTTGCCAGAAATATGTTTAGTGGGTCAATAATGAACTACAGTCTGGCTGATAAAAACTTCAGAAAGAGTCAATGAATATGTAATGAAAGTTCAAGATCAAAGACTCCTCAGCCATATAGTTCAGCAGGTCAAATATGCACTATTGTCTGGCTGATTAATTTCTGACGAAGTCAAGTAGTATGTATAGAAAGTCAAAGTTCGAGGACTCTTTAAAGTCAGAAAAACTTTCAAAAGGTCAAATTTGAACTAAAATTTTGCAGATTAAACATCAGAATTAGTCAATGGTTATTGATAGAAAGTTCAAGATCAAGGACTCTTTGGCAAAAAATATGTTCGGTAGGTCAATTATGGAATGCTCTCTGGTTGATGAAACATCAGAAGAAGTTTATGAGTATGTATAGGAAGTTCAAGTTCATGGACTCTTTGGCAAACAATTTCCAAAGGCCCAATTTCGAATACTGTCTGTTTGATGTAAATTCAGAGGGAGACAATGTCAGTGTAAAGAATGTTCAATATTGAGAAATCTTTGGCCAGAATTATGTTCAATAGGTCAAATTTGCACTAATACATAGTTGATGTAACATCAAAAGAAGTCTAGGAGAACTGAAAGTCATCCTTTGATTACACTTTGGCCAGAAACATGTTCAGTAGGTTAAAAATGGAATACTGAATGGCTGAGGAAACAATAAAGCAAGTTGTCTTCAAAAGCATGAAGACAACATGCGAGAATAATGCACAACAAAAGAATGAAGAATGCACAACGGAATAACTTAGTTCTTGTAATACAATGAAATGAAACAATACTTAAATTATATTTCATTTTGTATGCAAAACGGTGATGTATGCATTGCAATGCAACAGTTCATATGTTATGTGATATCTCTTCATTGCAGAAATAAATTAGTTAGTTCTTGTATGCAATGCAACGAAACAGAGCACATTTTATATATTTCATTTATATATTTTTTATTTTTAGTTCTATATGCAAAGAAACAAGTTAATTATTGTATTCAGTACAATTAAACATATGTTATGTGTTATCTCTAAAATGCACATACAAATAAATTAGTTATCGTATGCATGCAACGTCACATATGGGCATATCTTTTGTCTCATATTTAATGCAAAGGTCAGTCAGTTTGTTCTATTATGGAAAGAGGACATGCATTACTCTTCAATGCATAAAGAAACAATATAGTTCTGGTACGCTCTCTTTCTGATGTTCATCAAGAAGACATTAGTCGAAATTGTAATTATGCAATATATTTCTTGCCAAAGAATCCTCGATCTTGAACCTTCTGTAATTAATCATTGACTACTTTTGATGTTAGATCAGCCAGACAGAAATCCATATCTTAGCTGATATGATCTTAGCTGCTGAATATATTTCTGGCCAAAAAGTCTTTGATCTTGACCTTTCTAAACACTCAAAGAAACCTTCTTATATTTCTTCAGCAATACATTAGTTATTGATAGTAGTTATTAAAACAGTTTGACCTTTTAAATATATTTCTGACCAAGGAGTCCTCGATCTTTGACTTTCTTTATATACTAATAGACTCTTTCTGACATTTCATCAGCCAGAGAGTAATCCATAATTGACCTACTGAATATCTGAATGGCCAGAGACCTCGATCTTGAACATTCTTCTAGATGTTGAATTTACTTTTTAATGATATTGTATCCTTCTGAATTTACATCAACCATACAGTATTTCAAATTGAGCCTATGGATATTTTTCAATAATCTTTGAACTTGAACTTCCTATACATACTTATAGACTTCATCTGATGTTTCGTCAGCCAGAGAGTATTCCATAATTGACACGCTGAACATATTTCTTGCCAAAGAGTCCTTGATCTTGAACTTTCTATACATACTCATTTACTCCATCAGATGTTAAATCAGCTAGACAATAGTCCATATTTTACCTGCTGAACTTAATGTCTAAGGAGTATTTGATCTTGAACTTCCGTTATATACTCATGGATTCCTTCTTAAGTTTTCATCAGACTGACAGTAGTCCTTGTTTTACCTACTGGAGATGTTTTTGGCCAAAAGGTCCTTGAACTTTAACCTACTATAGAGACTAATAGACTCATTGTGATGTTTCATCAGCCATGCAGTAGTCCATGTTTGACCTACTTAATTTGTTTTTAGCCAAAAGGCCCTTGAACTTTAACCTACTATACAGACTCATAGACTCATTGTGATGTTTCATCAGGCATAGAGTAGTCCATATTTGACATAATGAACATCTGAATGGCCAAACTTTCAATACATACTCATATAGTCATTTACTCATATACCACAGTACATATACTTGTTCTGATGTTTCATTAGCTAGAGCATAGTCCAAATTTGACCTACTGAACATATATTTTTTCCAAAATGTTATAAAAGTTCATTTTTGAACTTTTGAACATATTTCTGGTCAGGAAGTCCTTGATTTTTAACTTTCTTTATATACTAATAGACTCATTCTGATGTTTCATCAGCCATACTCTATTTCATATTTGACCTACGGAACTACTGAACTCGCCAAAGCGTGATCAAAGGCTGACTTCGTTTTCTCAAAGACTTCTTTTGAAGATGCATCAACTATGTATGTCTATGTTTGACCCATTGAACATATTTTTGGCCAACCGTTTCTTGATGTCAAACTTACTTTACACTGACATTGTCTCCTTCTGATATCACATCAACCAGACAGTATTCCAAATTTGGCCTATGGATATTGTTTGCCAAAGAGTCCTTGAACTTGAACTTCCTATACATCCATACAGACTTCTTCTGATGTTTCACCAGCCAGAGAGTATTCCATAATTGACCTACTGGACATTTTACTTGATAAAGAGTCCTTGATCTTGAAATTTCTAAACATACTTTTAGATTCCTTCTGACGTTTCCTCAGACATAGAGTAGTCCTTTGACTTGAGTAATTTGAGTAATTTGACATTTTCAAAATCTGGCCATCTTGTCCTTTAGCTTTAACTTTCTATACATTTTCATAGACTTTTTCTGACGTTCAACAGGCAGAAATTCAACCATATTTGACTTATTGAACTTATTTCTGGCCATTGTTCCCTTGATCTTGACCTGTTTATAAATAGTCATTTACTCATTCTTATGTTTAATTTGCAATATAGTAGTCAAAATTTGACCGTTGAACATATTGTTGGCCAAAGAGTCCTCGATCTTGAAATTTCTAAACATACTTGTAGATTCTTGATGTTTGTTCACCCATACAGTAGTTCAAATTTGACTTTTTAAAATTGATTTGGGCCATAAGTGTCCTGGAACTTTAACCTTCTATACATGCTCATATTCTCTTTCTGATATTCACCAGGCAGACATTAGTTCGAATTTGATCACTTTACATATTCATAAACTTCTGCTGATGTGTCATCAGCCAGAAATCCATAATTTTACTATTGAAAATATTTCTTAAAAAAGAGTCCTTGATCTTGAACTTTCTATAAATA
The DNA here is from genome assembly GCA_030578275.1 of Meda fulgida. Taxonomy (NCBI): domain Eukaryota; kingdom Metazoa; phylum Chordata; class Actinopteri; order Cypriniformes; family Leuciscidae; genus Meda; species Meda fulgida. The sequence goes on from CM060636.1 coordinate 24,248,765, forward strand.
GTCATCGACTCATTCTAAAGTTTCTTCAGACATACAGTAGTTACAATTTGACGTTTTCAACATTTCTCTGGCCAAAGTGTCCTTGATTTTGAACTTTCTAAACATAAACATGTTCTGATGTTACATCAGCCAGAGAGGTCAATATTTGATCTACTTAACATATTACTTGCCAAAGATTCTATGATATTGAACCTTAACCTACTATACATACTCATAGACTAATTTTATTTTTTCTTCAGGCAAAGAGTAATCCATAATCCAAAACCTACTAAACATATTTCTGGCCAAAGACCTTGAACCTTCTATAAATATTCAATAACTCCTTCTGATTTTTCATCTGCAATATTGTAGTCAAAATTTGACTCATTGAACATATTTCTGGTCGAAAGTCCTCGATCTTGAACTTTCTATACATACCCTCTTATGTTACATCAGCATGACAACAAATTGGAACTAAGGAACATTTAGCTGCTCCTTGAACTTTAATTCACTATAGTTACTCATTGACGCCTTGTAATGTTCAATCAGACATACAATAGTCCAAAGTTGCCCCATTGTACATATTTCTGGCCAAAGAGCTCAGCAACTTTCACTTTCTAAACATTCTCATAGACTTCTTCTGACGTTAGATCAACCACAGGTCCATTTTTTACCTACTGAATATATTTCTGACCAAAGTGTCCTTGATCTTGAACTTTCTATATACCGATGTATATAGAACTTTCCAATGTTTCTGCATCCATAGTTGTAGTAGTTCAAATTTGACCTTTTTTTCAAAATATTTCTGGCCAGAGAGTCTTGGCACTTTCACTTTATATACATACTCATAGTCTCCTTCTGTTGTTACATCAGCAAGACATTAGTCCAAATTGGACCTATGAAACATATTCTTGGCCAAAGAGTCCTTGAACTTGAACTTTCTAAATATACTTATGACTTATTTTTATGTTTCATCAGCCGGAGAGTAGTTCAGTAGGTCATAATTGATGTGTCCTTGATATGAAACTTTCTTTACATGCTCATTGACTCCTTATGTTTCAACATCCATACAGTAGTATGTATCTGGCTGTTGAACATATTTCTCCCCGAAGATTCTTTAAAGTTTATCTTTCTATACATACTTATTGACTTCTGATGTTTCAATAGACAGAGAGTTGTCCATATTTGACTTATTGAAGATATTTTTAGACAAAGAGTCCACAAACTGTAACTTTCTATACATACTTATAGACTCCTGATGCTTCGTCAGCAAGACAGTAGACCATATTTAACCTAACGAACATATTCCTGTTCGAAATGTTTTTGATCTTGAACGTTCTATAGATACTCATTGACTCCTTTTGATGATACAGCAGAAGGAGAACTGAGTATGTATCTAAAATTAAAATTCAAGGACTCTTTGGCCAGAAATATGTTCAGTAGGTCAACAATGGAACACTGCCTGGCTGATTAAACATCAAAAGGAGTCTATGGTTATGTATAGTAGGTGTAAGTTCAATATCTCTTTGGTCAAGAACCTGTTCAATATATCAAATTGAGATTAATGACTCTTTTGCCATGAAAATATTCAGTAGTTCATGGATTTCTGTATTGTTGATGAAACATCAGGACTATATGAGTATCTACAGATAGTTACCCTTTTAGGTCTCTGTTCAGAAATATGTTCAATAGGACTAATATGGACCACTTATAGACTACTGTCTGTCTGATGAAACAGCAAAAGGAGTCTATGATTATGTATAGAAAGCTAAAGATCAAATACACTTTGGACAGAAATTTGTTCAAAAGTAATATTTGAAATATAGCTGCAAGCAGTGATTGGGGGCCAATCCCCTATGGCTATTTTATTTTTTAGTCTTTTTTGTATATATGTATATATTTTAATAGGAATATTTTGAACATTGCCCAGTTCACACGGTTTAATGTTTTCTACACTGGATTTAATTCATCTTCAAATCTATAGCCTGTTGCTTTAAACAGCATGCCACTCATACAACGGTTAGTTTAATTTTACAAGAGACTTCAGCATTTGAAGGCAGAACCGAAGCTTCTGGCTCTAAATGACATAATGTTATAAGGTTGCCCCACATGGGACTCGAACCCACAACCTAAAAGGTTCTGGGAATGTGGCTTAGCAAGTTGCACCACTCAGTTGAACCCTGATTTATCAAGCAGCCAAGAAGAGCCTTCAGTGTGAGAATGAGCACACCAAAGCATTAGTTAGCTAAGCTAACTAGCAAATGGCAACAAATACAGGCAACGTCACATTCAGAGACGAATATCTCGGGAACGGTAGTGAATATTAAAAGTCTGTTTAGTCATTTCTGTGTGGCCTGGTCCAAAGATCATTTGTATGGACAAAATTGGACAAATTTTGAAGGAGGAGTAGCAAACAAACTAAATACTGTACTTTTCAAAATGGCCACTACTATAATAGGTCTTAATGTCTTAATGTAAGATTTTGAATGTGATAAGCTTGATGAGAGGAATCAGGTGTACTAAGTAAACATTTTCTAGATGAAAGGGTTCAAACATTATAACCATTTCAATGTTGAATTTTTGAACTGGTGTCGGCACTATAGAGTTGGTCCTAGAGACTCCAAAATCGGTCCAATTGCTTTTCATGACCATCTCTACAAGTGTTCCTAATTTCATAATTTTCCTATGTTCCGTTGATTGGGCTGCCATAGACACCCCATACGTTAGAAGAAGTATAATAAATATAGCTGCAAGCAGCCATCACGGGGCTAAGCCGTTCCAAGCTTTTCCACCACTTAAGGTCATAGTACCTCTTGCGGTCTGGGCATGTGCCACACAGGATTCAAATCCACGACACGAATGGTTCGGGGTTCGTGGCATGTGTTTTAGCAGCTTGCGCCACTCAGAGGACGCTGAGTTACCAAGTTGCCTAGGAGAGGCTTCAGTGAACAATTAAGAATAATTAACCAGATCAGCATACTATGCTAGCTTGATGCTAATGTAACTTATGGTTTGTATGATAGCTGAAGAGCCACATTAGAAAGAATGGCATCTGGTTATCATGTAACCAATTAGTATGCTAAGCTAACTAGCATAAGTCTACAAATGCAGGCTATTTGGTATCTCGGGAACGGTAGCGAATATCAAGAATCTGTTCAGTCATTTCTGTGCGGCTCAGTCCAAAGATCATCTTATCAGATTTTGGACAAAATTGAGAATAATTTGTAGGAGACATAGTGAAAAAACAGTTCCCTATCGGTCAGTCACTACGACGTAGGTCATGACTGACCAATAGGAATCTCGCTAGAGAGGCCAATCTACTTCGAGTGAAACTAAAACAGGCCAATGCACATTGGCGTGCAATGATTTGCATCAGCTGCGCGACCTCGTTAGCGCGGGTATTTAACAAGCAGCTGAGCGATTGCACAGTTAGCTTTTTGCTTCGGAGCCAAGCACTTCGATGCCTCTACAGTGGAAGAACTCTACAGGCCTTTCTTTGAACTCTCTCTCTCTCTTCTGGTGCTGGGCGCGACAGCACGGCAGCGTGAGCAGCCTCTCTAAAGAGCAAAACAAAAAGCTGTTTTAATGGCTGGTAAGATCTCCCAGCGCACAGTCGGGTGCACATCCCCTGTGATCGCTGAGGCTGCTCCCCTGCGTGCTTCAGTACCAGTGAGAGTAGTTCCTAAAAGAGCAAACACAGATAGTTCGCGTCTTTTTCAAGATGACGTTCTATCTGTGTGTTTCTGGATGCGGTCGTTACCTGGGATCGCGGGATGGTCACGATCGCTGCCTTGTGTGTCTGGGCCTCGAACACGCACAGGCAGCGTTCGTGGATGAGTCATGTACCCATTGTGGGAAGATGACCATCTCAGAGCTGAGGTCGAGACTCTCGTTCCTGCAAAGGGGCGGAGTCCCCGTGCCTGCACCTCGGTCCAACCCCCCTTCGCGGGTTGCTTCCGGCAGTGACATGGGTGACTTGAGGATTACAGTGAGCGCGCTTCCTTCGGGGAACCAACCCCCTAGGAACCCCCACTCCTCTCATGCTCTGCAACCAGTTCAGCTGCCAACGGAACGCGCCGGACCATCCTCGAGATGCGTACCGGTCGTTTCGTTCGGCGCTCCCCGCGACGACCAGATGTCGATCGCTGCATCGGAGGGTGGGTCAGACCGCTCCGCGGACGACGGCTCGGACCCGCTGCCTCCTTCGGGTGCGCCAGCGGTGCCCGAGTCGGACCCGGAGATGATGGCCATGCTTTCCCGGGCCGCCAACAGGGTCGGGCTCGTGTGGAACCCTCCACCGTGTCCCGAGCCCTCGAGGCTGGATGATTGGTATCTCGGGGTGGCGCGCGCTGGTTCTCAGCAACCCACTCCAGTGCCTTTCTTCCCGGAGGTGCATGAGGAGCTCACGGGGACGTGGACGGCACCTTTCACTGCCAGAAACCGTCCCGGTGGCTCCTCCTCCCTCACCACCCTTGATGGCGGGGCAGCTAAGGGATACACGCGTATCCCGCCAGTGGAACGGGCCGTTGCTATGCAACTGTGCCCTAACTCCACTTGGCGTGGAGAACCGTGTCTTCCTTCGCGCGCCTGTAGGTACTCGTCGGACTTAACCGACAAGGCTTACAAGGCCTGCGGGGAAGCTGCCTCTGCCATACACGCTATGGCGTTGTTGCAGGTTCATCAGGCTAAGGCACTGAAGGACCTGCACGAGGGTGGTCATGACCCACAAGTTCTCCAAGAACTTCGTACCGCGACGGACCTCGCGCTTCGTGCGACGAAGGTTACCGCGCGGTCTGTGGGTCGTGCGATGTCCACTTTGGTGGTCCAGGAACGCCATCTCTGGCTGTGTCTGGCCGACATGAGGGAAACCGACAAGATCAGGTTCCTTAATTCCCCCGTGTCCCAGACCGGCCTCTTCGGCGACGCGGTCGAGAACTTTGCCCAGCAGTTCTCGGCTGTACAGAAGCAGACTGAGGCGATCAGTCACATCCTGCCGCGGCGGTCAGCTGCTGCCTCCACTCCACCGCCTGCGGCTCCTCAGTCTGCTCGTCGCCGAGGGCGTCCTCCTGCGTCTGCCCCTGCTCCCGCGCCGCAGCAGCAGCCTCCACCTAAGCGGCGCCGTGGAGCCAGTCGCAGGCAAGGCGCCCCGCCCGTCCGGGCCCCCGCCAAGAGGGGCGGCAAAGCCAAGAGTAAGCGGCCCTAGGACGGGCGACCCGGAGATGGAGGGAACTGCTCTTCAGGAGACGATGACCGCATCGCTCATTCCCCCGGAGGAGGGCCGGGTGGAGAATCTTTTGTTTCCTTTTGTTCCGCCGCTGGCCTTAAAACCAGCGGTACCCACATTTTCAATAAAAGAGCAGTTTCTACCATCTCTGGGTCCGAAGGGGACCCGGAGAGCAGTGGGGGGTCAGAATCCTCACCACTCTCATCCGCCTCCTCTTTCGCCAGTGAGCAGCAGTGTGCAGTTCGAGAACGCCACCGAGCCGCCTCCTGCACCTCCTGCCCTGTGGAACCAGGTAAGTGCTGCACAGCACGCACAGACCCCGCTACGGGCCGCCTCCCAGAGAGAGCCCCCCGAGCCGCGTCCCTGTGTTCCACCTCGCTGCCCCACTCCGGGTACGCCTGCGGTCCCTTTGGTCCCGCTTGCACGGTCTCTGAGAGCCTGGTTAGCGCTCCCCAGTCCGTCTCGCTGGCTCATTCGGACCATCAGGCTCGGCTATGCGATTCAGTTCGCCCGGCGTCCCCCCAAGTTTCGGGCCATCCACTCCACTACAGTGAGAGCAGCCGATGCCCATGTCTTGCGTGCGGAGATCGCAGTCCTACTGGCGAAGGACGCGATAGAGCCGGTCCCTCCAGCCGATATGAGGTCAGGGCACTACAGTCCCTACTTCATTGTATCCAAGAAAGGTGGTGGGTCACGACCGATCTTGGATCTGCGAGTTTTGAATCGGAGCCTCCACAAGCTACCGTTCAAAATGCTCACGCAGAAACGCATTTTCGAATGCATCCGTCCCCAAGATTGGTTTGCAGCGATCGACCTGAAAGACGCGTACTTTCATGTCTCGATTCTTCCTCGACACAGGCCGTTCCTGCGCTTTGCGTTCGAGGGTCGAGCATATCAGTACAAAGTCCTACCCTTCGGGCTGTCCCTGTCCCCCCGTGTCTTCACGAAAGTCACGGAGGGGGCCCTTGTTCCCATGAGAGAACAGGGCGTTCGCATCCTCAACTATCTCGACGACTGGCTCATACTAGCACACTCTCGAGATCAGCTATGCGAACACAGGGACCTCGTGCTCAGGCACCTCAGCCAGTTGGGTCTTCAGGTCAACTGGGAAAAGAGCAAACTCTCCCCTGTGCAGAGGATCTCTTTTCTCGGTATGGAGTTGGATTCGGTCGCTCAGACAGCGCGCCTCACAGAGCAGCGTGCTCAGTCGGTGCTGAACTGCTTGAACACGTTCAAAGGCAGGACGGCGGTCCCACTGAAATTTTTTCAGAGGCTCCTGGGGCATATGGCAGCGGCAGCAGCGGTAACCCCGCTCGGCCTGCTCCATATGAGACCGCTTCAGCACTGGCTTCACGGCCGAGTCCCGAGATGGGCGTGGCATCACGCCACTCACCGGGTGGCAATCACACCGGCCTGCCGTCAGACCTTCAGCCCGTGGTCAGACCTTTCGTTCCTTCGGGCAGGAGTCCCCTTGGAACAGGTCTCCAGGCATGCTGTGGTATTCACAGATGCCTCTGCCACCGGCTGGGGTGCCACGTACAACGGGCATGCAGTGTCAGGGGTGTGGACGGCTCCCCAACTGCATTGGCACATCAATTGCCTCGAGTTGCTAGCAGTACATCTCGCTCTGAGCCGCTTGAAAAGGCCGCTACGGGGCAGGGACGTACTGGTCCGCACGGACAACACTGCGACCGTTGCGTACATCAACCGACAAGGTGGTCTACGCTCCCGTCGCATGTCGCAACTCGCCCGCCATCTCCTCCTCTGGAGTCAGAAGCATCTGAGGTCGCTTCGAGCCATGTATGTCCCCGGCGTGCTCAACCGTGTGGCCGACGAGCTATCACGAGCTGTGCTTCCGGGAGAGTGGCGACTCCACCCCCAGGTGGTTCAGCTGATCTGGAGAGAGTTCGGAGAGGCTCAGGTAGATCTGTTTGCCTCCTCAGAGACCTCCCATTGCCAGCTGTTTTACTCCCTGACCGAGGGAACACTCGGCACGGACGCACTGGCACACAGCTGGCCCCGGGGCCTCCGCAAATATGCGTTTCCCCCAGTGAGCCTACTTGCACAGACACTGTGCAAAGTCAGGGAGGACGAGGAGCAGGTCCTTCTGGTGGCTCCCTATTGGCCCACCCGGACTTGGTTCCCGGAACTCATGCTCCTCGCGACAGTCCCTCCTTGGCCCATTCCTCTGAGGAAGGACCTCCTGACTCAGAGACGGGGCACCCTATGGCACCCGCGCCCAGACCTCTGGAAACTCCATGTCTGGTCCCTCGGGACGCGGAGGTTCTAGGTGACTTACCCCCAGAGGTACTTAACACCATCACTTCAGCACGGGCGCCGTCCACGAGACGTGTTTACGCCCTGAAGTGGAACCTGTTCGTCGAGTGGTGTTCTTCTCGCCGAGAAGACCCCCGAAGATGTTCGATAGGGTCTGTGCTTTCCTTCTTGCAGCAGGGGTTGGAGCGTAGACTGTCCCCTTCCACCCTCAAAGTACATGCTGCCGCTATTTCTGCTTATCATGACCACATAGATGGCAAAACAGTTGGAAAGCACGACCTGGTCGTCAGGTTTCTTAGGGGGGCGAGACGATTAAATCCTCCTCGACCCCCCTCCATACCCTCTTGGGATCTTTCCCTGGTGCTTTGAGCACTTCAGGATGTTCCCTTTGAGCCTCTGCAATCAGTAGACTTAAAGCTTCTTTCCATGAAGACTTTGCTGCTGGTTGCATTGGCCACTGTCAAGAGGGTAGGAGACCTGCATGCATTTTCGGTCGACGAATCGTGCCTAGAGTTCGGGCCGGGTGACGGCCACGTGGTACTAAGACCCCGGCCTGGCTATGTGCCCAAGGTTCCTACCACTCCCTTCAAAGACCAGGTAGTGAACCTGCAAGCGCTGCCCTTGGAGGAGGCAGACCCAGCCCTGGCTTTGCTCTGTCCCGTTCGCGCTCTGCGTATGTACGTGGACAGAACTCAAAGCTTCAGGACCTCAGATCAGCTCTTTGTCTGTTACGGAGGCCAGCAGAAGGGAAAGGCTGTCTCCAAGCAGAGGTTGGCCCACTGGATAGTGGATGCCATCGCCTTGGCTTACCAAGCTCAGGGCGTGCCCTGCCCGCTTAGGTTGCATGCACACTCTACGAGAGGCGTTGCGTCCTCCTGGGCGCTGGCACGTGGCTCCTCGCTAACAGATATCTGTAGAGCTGCGGGCTGGGCGACACCTAACACGTTCGTTAGATACTATAGCCTACGTGTAGAGCCGGTCTCCTCCCGTGTTCTCACCCTAAACGGGTAGAAGCACTGAGAGGTCTGGCTCTGTCGGCTTGCTGCACCCTACTGTGCACCCTTATTGCTCCAGAGTGAAAAACCTGTCGAGTCCTCCAAAACCCCTCGGCCCGGACTTGGCGGAGCGTCCGGCGCCAGGCCCTTATCCGTTGAATCCTTGAGAACCGGATCTGGGCTGGGTTCCATATGTGTGACCCTACGGGGATCCCATATGTGTATATATTCCACGGATGCTCCTATCGGAAGCCCGTGTCTTTCCCTTGGGCTAAGTCACCCCTTATTTCATATGCAGTTCAGCCTTCGGGTTAGTCCATATGTATTTCCACGTAACTCTTTGAAGAAGTGGCTTCCGCAGCGTTCCTTCCTAAACAGGAAAGGCACGCTTTCTCAGTGTTATCCAATATGTCACTGTGTGGGTTATCACGGAACAACAGTGTCAAACTCTCTGTGTTGGCCTCCTCCTATCGTCCTTCCAGGCAAGAAGGTGTAGAGGCTTGCACGGGGGCGCTGGATGGGGTGCAGCAGCTGTGGCGCTTTGGTAGGGATTCCTATTGGTCAGTCATGACCTACGTCGTAGTGACTGACCGATAGGGAACGTCTCGGTTACATATGGTAACCCTCGTTCCCTGAGGGAGGGAACGGAGACGTAGGTCCCGTCGCCACATCTGCTGCCGCCCGCCGGGGCGGCCAGCTTCTCAGGCTTGGCTCCTCAGCAAAAAACTAACTGTGCAATCGCTCAGCTGCTTGTTAAATACCCGCGCTAACGAGGTCGCGCAGCTGATGCAAATCATTGCACGCCAATGTGCATTGGCCTGTTTTAGTTTCACTCGAAGTAGATTGGCCTCTCTAGCGAGATTCCTATTGGTCAGTCATGACCTACGTCTCCGTTCCCTCCCTCAGGGAACGAGGGTTACCATATGTAACCGAGACGTTTTGCATCGGCTTCAATATGGCACATTGTTGGAAAATGACAAATGATATAATTGTCAGAATTGGCATAAACCAAGGAACATAATGACATAACGCAATCAAATTTCAAAAAATGTTTTCAAAAATTACATGCGTTTTGCAAAAAAACGTATATCTTTGGAACACTAGGTGGCGCTCTCTTCAATCTTCTCAAGTACCTTCGGGACATGCTGTTGAGGATCCCTACCAAATTTTGCAAAGATATGTCAAAAAGTTATGACATATATTGCAATTTATAACAAAATGCAAAATGGCGGACACGTGGAACATCCAATCCTGTTAAAATGGCCATCCACGGATTCGGCACGATGCAAGAAATCTATAGACACCAATATTTTCTGACAAAATCATGACCTATAGGTGGCGCTGTTTCCAACTTTGGCACACACCCTCAAATCATGGTTCTGATGAAGTGTACCAATTTTTTTTTTTCAATTGTGATCAAAGTTTGGCCGAGATAAAGCCTATGAACAAATTTTGGGTTGACCTTATTAAGTTTGAGACATCATAACTTTTGAACAAAGATAAATTAATCAAAATCGGTTCAGTCATTTCTGTGCAGCTCAGTCCAAAGATCATCTGAGCAAATTTTCATAAGAATTGAACAAAATTTGAACGAAGAGTAGTAAAAAACTGAATATTGTACTTTTCAAATAGTACTGCACTACTGTAATGGTAAGATGTTGATTGTGATCACCATAAAGAGTGGTGTACTAAGTTTCATTTTTCTAGATGAATGGGTTCAAAAGTTATTACCATTTCAATGTTGAATGTTTTAACTGTAGCCTTATAGAGTTGGTCCTAGAGACTCCAAAATTGGTCCAATTACTTTTCATGACCATCTCTACAAATTTCATCATTTTTCTATGTTTCGTTGATAGGGCTGCCATAGACACCCTATACGGAAGAAGAAGAAGAAGAAGAAGAAGAAGAAGAAGAAGAAGAAGAAGAAGAAAACTAATGGATACTAATTAAGCCTTTTCAAAGCTTGGGCCCTAATAAAAAAAATGAACAATTACTAGAACCTTCGTTCTGGAAAATATGTTCGACGGCTCAAATTTATTTACTTCTATATTACAGATATAACATAAGAATGAGTCAGTGACTGTTGATAGAAAGTTCAAGATCAAGGACTCTTTGACAAGATATGTGTCCATTAGGTCAATTATGGAATTCTCTCTGGCTGATGAAACATCACAATGAGTCTCTGTATAGTATGTTAAAGTTCAATTACCTTTTGGCCAAAAACATATTCAGTAGGTCAAACATGCACTACTGTATGGCTGATGATACATCCGAAGGAGTCAATAAGTATGTATAGAAAGTTGAAGCTCTTGGACTTATTGGCCAGAAATATATTCAAAAGGTCAACTTTAGACTAAAATATGGTTGACATAAAGAATTCAATGAAAGTGCATGGTAAGTTACCAATTTGATGACTCTTTTGCCAGAAATATGTTTAGTGGGTCAATAATGAACAACAGTCTGGCTGATAAAAACTTCAGAAAGAGTCAATGAATATGTAATGAAAGTTCAAGATCAACGACTCCTCAGCCATATAGTTCAGCAGGTCAAATATGGACTATTGTCTGGCTGATTAATTTCTGACGAAGTCAAGTAGTATGTATAGAAAGTCAAAGTTCGAGGACTCTTTAAAGTCAGAAAAACTTTCAAAAGGTCAAATTTGAACTAAAATTTTGCAGATTAAACATCAGAATTAGTCAATGGTTATTGATAGAAAGTTCAAGATCAAGGACTCTTTGGCAAAAAATATGTTCGGTACGTAAATTATGGAATGCTCTCTGGCTGATGAAACATCAGAAGAAGTTTATGAGTATGTATAGGAAGTTCAAGTTCATGGACTCTTGGGCAAACAATTTCCAAAGGCCCAATTTCGAATACTGTCTGTTTGATGTAAATTCAGAAGGAGACAATGTCAGTGTAAAGAATGTTCAATATTGAGAAATCTTTGGCCAGAATTATGTTCAATAGGTCAAATTTGCACTAATACATAGTTGATGTAACATCAAAAGAAGTCTAGGAGAACTGAAAGTCATCCTTTGATTACACATTGGCCAGAAACATGTTCAGTAGGTTAAAAATGGAATACAATGGCTGATGAAACAATAAAGCAAGTTGTCTTCAAAAGCATGAAGACAACATGCGAGAAGAATGCACAACAAAAGAATGAAGAATGCACAACGGAATAACTTAGTTCTTGTAATACAATGAAATGAAACAATACTTAAATTATATTTCATTTTGTATGCAAAACGGTGATGTATGCATTGCAATGCAACAGTTCATATGTTATGTGATATCTCTTCATTGCAGAAATAAATTAGTTAGTTCTTGTATGCAATGCAACGAAACAGAGCACATTTTATATATTTCATTTATATATTTTTATTTTTAGTTCTATATGCAAAGAAACAAGTTAATTATTGTATTCAGTACAATTAAACATATATTATGTGTTATCTCTAAAATGCACATACAAATAAATTAGTTATCGTATGCATGCAACGTCACATATGGGCATATCTTTTGTCTCATATTTAATGCAAAGGTCAGTAAGTTTGTTCTATTATGGAAAGAGGACATGCATTACTCTTCAATGCATAAAGAAACAATATAGTTCTGGTACGCTCTCTTTCTGATGTTCATCAAGAAGACATTAGTCGAAATTGTAATTATGCAATATATTTCTTGCCAAAGAATCCTCGATCTTGAACCTTCTGTAATTAATCATTGACTACTTTTGATGTTAGATCAGCCAGACAGAAATCCATATCTTAGCTGATATGATCTTAGCTGCTGAATATATTTCTGGCCAAAAAGTCTTTGATCTTGACCTTTCTAAACACTCAAAGAAACCTTCTTATATTTCTTCAGCAATACATTAGTTATTGATAGTAGTTATTAAAACAGTTTGACCTTTTAAATATATTTCTGACCAAGGAGTCCTTGGTCTTTGACTTTCTTTACATACTAATAGACTCTTTCTGACATTTCATCAGCCAGAGAGTAATCCATAATTGACCTACTGAATATCTGAATGGCCAGAGACCTCGATCTTGAACATTCTTCTAGATGTTGAATTTACTTTTTAATGATATTGTATCCTTCTGAATTTACATCAACCATACAGTATTTCAAATTGAGCCTATGGATATTTTTCAATAATCTTTGAACTTGAACTTCCTATACATACTTATAGACTTCATCTGATGTTTCGTCAGCCAGAGAGTATTCCATAATTGACACGCTGAACATATTTCTTGCCAAAGACTCCTTGATCTTGAACTTTCTATACATACTCCTTTACTCCATCAGATGTTAAATCAGCTAGACAATAGTCCATATTTTACCTGCTGAACTTAATGTCTAAGGAGTATTTGATCTTGAACTTCCGTTATATACTCATGGATTCCTTCTGAAGTTTTCATCAGACTGACAGTAGTCCTTGTTTTACCTACTGGAGATGTTTTTGGCCAAAAGGTGCTTGAACTTTAACCTACTATAGAGACTAATAGACTCATTGTGATGTTTCATCAGCCATGCAGTAGTCCATGTTTGACACACTTAATTTGTTTTTGGCCAAAAGGCCCTTGAACTTTAACCTACTATACAGACTCATAGACTCATTGTGATGTTTCATCAGGCATAGAGTAGTCCATATTTGACATAATGAACATCTGAATGGCCAAACTTTCAATACATACTCATATAGTCATTTACTCATATACCACAGTACATATACTTGTTCTGATGTTTCATTAGCTAGAGCATAGTCCAAATTTGACCTACTGAACATATATTTTTTCCGAAATGTTATAAAAGTTCATTTTTGAACTTTTGAACATATTTCTGGTCAGGAAGTCCTTGATTTTTAACTTTCTTTATATACTAATAGACTCATTCTGATGTTTCATCAGCCATACTCTATTTCATATTTGACCTACGGAACTACTGAACTCGCCAAAGCGTGATCAAAGGCTGACTTCGTTTTCTCAAAGACTTCTTTTGAAGATGCATCAACTATGTATGTCTATGTTTGACCCATTGAACATATTTTTGGCCAACCGTTTCTTGATGTCAAACTTACTTTACACTGACATTGTCTCCTTCTGATATCACATCAACCAGACAGTATTCCAAATTTGGCCTATGGATATTGTTTGCCAAAGAGTCCTTGAACTTGAACTTCCTATACATCCATACAGACTTCTTCTGATGTTTCACCAGCCAGAGAGTATTCCATAATTGACCTACTGGACATTTTACTTGATAAAGAGTCCTTGATCTTGACATTTCTAAACATACTCTTAGATTCCTTCTGACGTTTCCTCAGACATAGAGTAGTCCTTTGACTTGAGTAATTTGAGTAATTTGACATTTTCAAAATCTGGCCAACTTGTCCTTTAGCTTTAACTTTCTATACATTTTCATAGACTTTTTCTGACGTTCAGCAGAAAGAAATTCAACCATATTTGACTTATTGAACTTATTTCTGGCCATTGTTCCCTTGATCTTGACCTGTTTATAAATAGTCATTTACTCATTCTTATGTTTAATTTGCAATATAGTAGTCAAAATTTGACCGTTGAACATATTGTTGGCCAAAGAGTCCTCGATCTTGAAATTTCTAAACATACTTGTAGATTCTTGATGTTTGTTCACCCATACAGTAGTTCAAATTTGACTTTTTAAAATTGATTTGGGCCATAAGTGTCCTGGAACTTTAACCTTCTATACATGCTCATATTCTCTTTCTGATATTCACCAGGCAGACATTAGTTCGAATTTGATCACTTTACATATTCATAAACTTCTGCTGATGTGTCATCAGCCAGAGATCCATAATTTTACTATTGAAAATATTTCTTACCAAAGAGTCCTTGATCTTGAACTTTCTATAAATAGTCATCTACTCATTCTAAAGTTTCTTCAGACATACAGTAGTTACAATTTGACGTTTTCAACATTTCTCTGGCCAAAGTGTCCTTGATGTTGAACTTTCTAAACATAAACATGTTCTGATGTTACATCAGCCAGAGAGGTCAATATTTGATCTACTTAACATTTTACTTGCCAAAGATTCTATGATATTGAACCTTAACCTACTATACATACTCATAGACTAATTTTATTTTTTCTTCAGGCAAAGAGTAATCCATAATCCAAAACCTACTAAACAAATTTTCTGGCCAAAGACCTTGAACCTTCTATAAATATTCAATAACTCCTTCTGATTTTTCATCTGCAATATTGTAGTCAAAATTTGACTCATTGAACATATTTCTGGTCGAAAGTCCTCGATCTTGAACTTTCTATACATACCCTCTTATGTTACATCAGCATGACAACAAATTGGAACTAAGGAACATTTAGCTGCTCCTTGAACTTTAATTCACTATAGTTACTCATTGACGCCTTGTAATGTTCAATTAGACATACAATAGTCCAAAGTTGCCCCATTGTACATATTTCTGGCCAAAGAGCTCAGCAACTTTCACTTTCTAAACATTCTCATAGACTTCTTCTGACGTTAGATCAACCACAGGTCCATTTTTTACCTACTGAATATATTTCTGACCAAAGTGTCCTTGATCTTGAACTTTCTATATACCGATGTATATAGAACTTTCCAATGTTTCTGCATCCATAGTTGTAGTAGTTCAAATTTGACCTTTTTTTCAAAATATTTCTGGCCAGAGAGTCTTGGCACTTTCACTTTATATACATACTCATAGTCTCCTTCTGTTGTTACATCAGCAAGACATTAGTCCAAATTGGACCTATGAAACATATTCTTGGCCAAAGAGTCCTTGAACTTGAACTTTCTAAATATACTTATGACTTATTTTTATGTTTCATCAGCCGGAGAGTAGTTCAGTAGGTCATAATTGATGTGTCCTTGATATGAAACTTTCTTTACATGCTCATTGACTCCTTATGTTTCAACATCCATACAGTAGTATGTATCTGGCTGTTGAACATATTTCTCCCCGAAGATTCTTTAAAGTTTATCTTTCTATACATACTTATTGACTTCTGATGTTTCAATAGACAGAGAGTTGTCCATATTTGACTTATTGAAGATATTTTTAGACAAAGAGTCCACAAACTGTAACTTTCTATACATACTTATAGACTCCTGATGCTTCGTCAGCAAGACAGTAGACCATATTTAACCTAACGAGCATATTCCTGTTCGAAATGTTTTTGATCTTGAACGTTCTATAGATACTCATTGACTCCTTTTGATGATACAGCAGAAGGAGAACTGAGTATGTATCTAAAATTAAAATTCAAGGACTCTTTGGCCAGAAATATGTTCAGTAGGTCAAAAATGGAACACTGCCTGGCTGATTAAACATCAAAAGGAGTCTATGGTTATGTATAGTAGGTGTAAGTTCAATATCTCTTTGGTCAAGAACCTGTTCAATATATCAAATTGAGATTAATGACTCTTTTGCCATGAAAATATTCAGTAGTTCATGGATTTCTGTATTGTTGATGAAACATCAGGACTATATGAGTATCTACAGATAGTTACCCTTTTAGGTCTCTGTTCAGAAATATGTTCAATAGGACTAATATGGACCACTTATAGACTACTGTCTGTCTGATGAAACAGCAAAAGGAGTCTATGAGTATGTATAGAAAGCTAAAGATCAAATACACTTTGGACAGAAATTTGTTCAAAAGTAATATTTGAAATATAGCTGCAAGCAGTGATTGGGGGCCAATCCCCTATGGCTATTTTATTTTTTAGTCTTATTTGTATATATGTATATATTTTAATAGGAATATTTTGAACATTGCCCAGTTCACACGGTTTAATGTTTTCTACACTGGATTTAATTCATCTTCAAATCTATAGCCTGTTGCTTTAAACAGCATGCCACTCATACAACGGTTAGTTTAATTTTACAAGAGACTTCAGCATTTGAAGGCAGAACCGAAGCTACTGGCTCTAAATGACATAATGTTATAAGGTTGCCCCACATGGGACTCGAACCCACAACCTAAAAGGTTCTGGGAATGTGGCTTAGTAAGTTGCACCACTCAGTTGAACCCTGATTTATCAAGCAGCCAAGAAGAGCCTTCAGGGTGAGAATGAGAACACCAAAGCATTAGTTAGCTAAGCTAACTAGCAAATGGCAACAAATACAGGCAAGGTCACAATGAGAGACGAATATCTCGGGAACGGTAGTGAATATTAAAAGTATGTTTAGTCATTTCTGTGTGGCCTGGTCCAAAGATCATTTGTATGGACAAAATTGGACAAATTTAGAAGGAGGAGTAGCAAACAAACTAAATACTGTACTTTTCAAAATGGCCACTACTATAATAGGTCTTAATGTGAGATTTTGAATGTGATAAGCTTGATGAGAGGAATCAGGTGTACTAAGTAAACATTTTCTAGATGAAAGGGTTCAAACATTATAACCATTTCAATGTTGAATTTTTGAACTGGTGTCGGCACTATAGAGTTGGTCCTAGAGACTCCAAAATCGGTCCAATTGCTTTTCATGACCATCTCTACAAGTGTGCCTAATTTCATAATTTTCCTATGTTCCGTTGATTGGGCTGCCATAGACACCCCATACGTTAGAAGAAGTATAATAAATATAGCTGCAAGCGGCCATCACGGGGCCAAGCCGTTCCAAGCTTTTCCACCACTTAAGGTCATAGTACCTCTTGCGGTCTGGGCATGTGCCACACAGGATTCAAATCCACGACACGAATGGTTCGGGGTTCGTGGCATGTGTTTTAGCAGCTTGCGCCACTCAGAGGACGCTGAGTTACCAAGTTGCCTAGGAGAGGCTTCAGTGAACAATTAAGAATAATTAACCAGATCAGCATACTATGCTAGCTTGATGCTAATGTAACTTATGGTTTGTATGATAGCTGAAGAGCCACATTAGAAAGAATGGCATCTGGTTATCATGTAACCAATTAGTATGCTAAGCTAACTAGCATAAGTCTACAAATGCAGGCTATTTGGTAAAATTATATTTCTTCAGCAATACATTAGTTATTGATAGTAGTTATTAAAACAGTTTGACCTTTTAAATATATTTCTGACCAAGGAGTCCTCGATCTTTGACTTTCTTTACATACTAATAGACTCTTTCTGACATTTCATCAGCCAGAGAGTAATCCATAATTGACCTACTGAATATCTGAATGGCCAGAGACCTCGATCTTGAACATTCTTCTAGATGTTGAATTTACTTTTTAATGATATTGTATCCTTCTGAATTTACATCAACCATACAGTATTTCAAATTGAGCTATGGATATTTTTCAATAATCTTTGAACTTGAACTTCCTATACATACTTATAGACTTCATCTGATGTTTCGTCAGCCAGAGAGTATTCCATAATTGACACGCTGAACATATTTCTTGCCAAAGACTCCTTGATCTTGAACTTTCTATACATACTCCTTTACTCCATCAGATGTTAAATCAGCTAGACAATAGTCCATATTTTACCTGCTGAACTTAATGTCTAAGGAGTATTTGATCTTGAACTTCCGTTATATACTCATGGATTCCTTCTGAAGTTTTCATCAGACTGACAGTAGTCCTTGTTTTACCTACTGGAGATGTTTTTGGCCAAAAGGTGCTTGAACTTTAACCTACTATAGAGACTAATAGACTCATTGTGATGTTTCATCAGCCATGCAGTAGTCCATGTTTGACCTACTTAATTTGTTTTTGGCCAAAAGGCCCTTGAACTTTAACCTACTATACAGACTCATAGACTCATTGTGATGTTTCATCAGCCATACAGTAGTCCATATTTGACATAATGAACATCTGAATGGCCAAACTTTCAATACATACTCATATAGTCATTTACTCATATACCACAGTACATATACTTGTTCTGATGTTTCATTAGCTAGAGCATAGTCCAAATTTGACCTACTGAACATATATTTTTCCGAAATGTTATAAAAGTTCATTTTTTAACTTTTGAACATATTTCTGGTCAGGAAGTCCTTGATTTTTAACTTTCTTTATATACTAATAGACTCATTCTGATGTTTCATCAGCCATACTCTATTTCATATTTGACCTACTGAACTACTGAACTCGCCAAAGCGTGATCAAAGGCTGACTTCTTTTTTTCAAAGACTTCTTTTGAAGATGCATCAACTATCTATGAACATATTTTTGGCCAACCATTTCTTGATGTCAAACTTACTTTACACTGACATTGTCTCCTTCTGATATCACATCAACCAGACAGTATTCCAAATTTGGCCTATGGATATTGTTTGCCAAAGAGTCCTTGAACTTCCGATACATCCATACAGACTTCTTCTGATGTTTCACCAGCCAGAGAGTATTCCATAATTGACTTACTGGACATTTTACTTGATAAAGAGTCCTTGATCTTGAAATTTCTAAACATACTCTTAGATTCCTTCTGACGTTTCCTCAGACATAGAGTAGTCCTTTGACTTGAGTAATTTGAGTAATTTGACATTTTCAAAATCTGGCCAACTTGTCCTTTAGCTTTAACTTTCTATACATTTTCATAGACTTTTTCTGACGTTCAACAGGCAGAAATTCAACCATATTTGACTTATTGAACTTATTTCTGGCCATTGTTCCCTTGATCTTGACCTGTTTATAAATAGTCATTTACTCATTCTTATGTTTAATTTGCAATATAGTAGTCAAAATTTGACCGTTGAACATATTGTTGGCCAAAGAGTCCTCGATCTTGAAATTTCTAAACATACTTGTAGATTCTTGATGTTTGTTCACCCATACAGTAGTTCAAATTTGACTTTTTAAAATTGATTTGGGCCATAAGTGTCCCGGAACTTTAACCTTCTATACATGCTCATATTCTCTTTCTGATATTCACCAGGCAGACATTAGTTCGAATTTGATCACTTTACATATTCATAAACTTCTGCTGATGTGTCATCAGCCAGAAATCCATAATTTTACTATTGAAAATATTTCTTACCAAAGAGTCCTTGATCTTGAACTTTCTATAAATAGTCATCGACTCATTTTAAAGTTTCTTCAGACATACAGTAGTTACAATTTGACGTTTTCAACATTTCTCTGGCCAAAGTGTCCTTGATTTTAAACTTTCTAAACATAAACATGTTCTGATGTTACATCAGCCAGAGAAGTCAATATTTGATCTACTTAACATATTACTTGCCAAAGATTCTATGATATTGAACCTTAACCTACTATACATACTCATAGACTAATTTTATTTTTTCTTCAGGCAAAGAGTAATCCATAATCCAAAACCTACTAAACATATTTCTGGCCAAAGACCTTGAACCTTCTATAAATATTCAATAACTCCTTCTGATTTTTCATCTGCAATATTGTAGTCAAAATTTGACTCATTGAATATATTTCTGGTCGAAAGTCCTCGATCTTGAACTTTCTATACATACCCTCTTATGTTACATCAGCATGACAACAAATTGGAACTAAGGAACATTTAGCTGCTCCTTGAACTTTAATTCACTATAGTTACTCATTGACGCCTTGTAATGTTCAATCAGACATACAATAGTCCAAAGTTGCCCCATTGTACATATTTCTGGCCAAAGAGCTCAGCAACTTTCACTTTCTAAACATTCTCATAGACTTCTTCTGTGACGTTAGATCAACCACAGGTCCATTTTTTACCTACTGAATATATTTCTGACCAAAGTGTCCTGATCTTGAACTTTCTATATACCGATGTATATAGAACTTTCCAATGTTTCTGCATCCATAGTTGTAGTAGTTCAAATTTGACCTTTTTTTCAAAATATTTCTGGCCAGAGAGTCTTGGCACTTTCACTTTATATACATACTCATAGTCTCCTTCTGTTGTTACATCAGCAAGACATTAGTCCAAATTGGACCTATGAAACATATTCTTGGCCAAAGAGTCCTTGAACTTAAACTTTCTAAATATACTTATGACTTATTTTTATGTTTCATCAGCCGGAGAGTAGTTCAGTAGGTCATAATTGATGTGTCCTTGATATGAAACTTTCTTTACATGCTCATTGACTCCTTATGTTTCAACATCCATACAGTAGTATGTATCTGGCTGTTGAACATATTTCTCCCCGAAGATTCTTTAAAGTTTATCTTTCTATACATACTTATTGACTTCTGATGTTTCAATAGACAGAGAGTTGTCCATATTTGACTTATTGAAGATATTTTTAGACAAAGAGTCCACAAACTGTAACTTTCTATACATACTTATAGACTCCTGATGCTTCGTCAGCAAGACAGTAGACCATATTTAACCTAACGAACATATTCCTGTTCGAAATGTCTTTGATCTTGAACGTTCTATAGATACTCATTGACTCCTTTTGATGATACAGCAGAAGGAGAACTGAGTATGTATCTAAAATTAAAATTCAAGGACTCTTTGGCCAGAAATATGTTCAGTAGGTCAACAATGGAACACTGCCTGGCTGATTAAACATCAAAAGGAGTCTATGGTTATGTATAGTAGGTGTAAGTTCAATATCTCTTTGGTCAAAAACATGTTCAATATATCAAATTGAGATTAATGACTCTTTTGCCATGAAAATATTCAGTAGTTCATGGATTTCTCTATTGTTGATGAAACATCAGGACTATATGAGTATCTACAGATAGTTACCCTTTTAGGTCTCTGTTCAGAAATATGTTCAATAGGACTAATATGGACCACTTATAGACTACTGTCTGTCTGATGAAACAGCAAAAGGAGTCTATGAGTATGTATAGAAAGCTAAAGATCAAATACACTTTGGACAGAAATTTGTTCAAAAGTAATATTTGAAATATAGCTGCAAGCAGTGATTGGGGGCCAATCCCCTATGGCTATTTTATTTTTTAGGCCTGGTCCAAAGATCATTTGTATGGACAAAATTGGACAAAATTTGAAGGAGGAGTAGCAAACAAACTAAATACTGTACTTTTCAAAATGGCCACTACTATAATAGGTCTTAATGTCTTAATGTAAGATTTTGAATGTGATCAGCTTGATGAGAGGAATCAGGTGTACTAAGTAAGCATTTTCTAGATGAAAGGGTTCAAACATTATAACCATTTCAATGTTGAATTTTTGAACTGGTGTCGGCACTATAGAGTTGGTCCTAGAGACTCCAAAGTCGGTCCAATTGCTTTTCATGACCATCTCTACAAGTGTGCCTAATTTCATAATTTTCCTATGTTCCGTTGATTGGGCTGCCATAGACACCCCATACGTTAGAAGAAGTATAATAAATATAGCTGCAAGCGGCCATCACGGGGCCAAGCCGTTCCAAGCTTTTCCACCACTTAAGGTCATAGTACTTCTTGCGGTCTGGGCATGTGCCAAACAGGATTCAAATCCACGACACGAATGGTTCGGGGTTCGTGGCATGTGTTTTAGCAGCTTGCGCCACTCAGAGGATGCTGAGTTACCAAGTTGCCTAGGAGAGGCTTCAGTGAACAATTAAGAATAATTAACCAGATCAGCATACTATAATAGCTTGATGCTAATGTAACTTATGGTTTGTATGATAGCTGAAGAGCCACATTAGAAAGAATGGCATCTGGTTATCGTGTAACCAATTAGTATGCTAAGCTAACTAGCATAAGTCTACAAATGCAGGCTATTTGGTATCTCGGGAACGGTAGCGAATATCAAGAATCGGTTCAGTCATTTCTGTGCAGCTCAGTCCAAAGATCATCTGAGCAAATTTTCATAAGAATTGAACAAAATTAGAATGAAGAGTAGTAAAAAACTGAATATTGTACTTTTCAAATAGTACTGCACTACTGTAATGGTAAGATGTTGATTGTGATCACCATAAAGAGTGGTGTACTAAGTTTCTTTTTTCTAGATGAATGGGTTCAAAAGTTATTACCATTTCAATGTTGAATGTTTTAACTGTAGCACTATAGAGTTGGTCCTAGAGACTCCAAAATTGGTCCAATTACTTTTCATGACCATCTCTACAAATTTCATCATTTTTCTATGTTCCGTTGATAGGGCTGCCATAGACACCCTATACGGAAGAAGAAGAAGAAGAAAACTAATGGATACTAATTAAGCCTTTTCAAAGCTTTGGCCCTAATAAAAAAATGAACAATTACTAGTACCTTCGTTCTGGAAAATATGTTCGACGGCTCAAATTTATTTACTTCTATATTACGCATAGAACATAAGAATGAGTCAGTGACTGTTGATAGAAAGTTCAAGATCAAGGACTCTTTGACAAGATATGTGTCCATTAGGTCAATTATGGAATTCTCTCTGGCTGATGAAACATCACAATGAGTCTCTGTATAGTTTGTTAAAGTTCAATTACCTTTTGGCCAAAAACATATTCAGTAGGTCAAACATGCACTAATGTATGGCTGATGATACATCCGAAGGAGTCAATAAGTATGTATAGAAAGTTGAAGCTCTTGGACTTATTCATAAGAAATATATTCAAAAGGTCAACTTTAGACTAAAATATGGTTGACATAAAGAATTCAATGAAAGTGCATGGTAAGTTACCAATTTGATGACTCTTTTGCCTGATATATGTTCAATAGGTCAAAAATGGACTACTGTCTGTCTGACGAGTCTGTGGTATGTATAGAAAGTTAAAGTTCAAAGTCTCTTTTGCCAGAAATATGTTCAGTGGGTCAATAATGAACTACAGTCTGGCTGATAAAAACTTCAGAAAGAGTCAATGAATATGTAATGAAAGTTCAAGATCAAAGACTCCTCAGCCATATACTTCAGCAGGTCAAATATGGACTATTGTCTGGCTGATTCATTTCTGACGAAGTCAAGTAGTATGTATAGTAGTAAGTCAAAGTTCGAGGACTCTTTAAAGTCAGAAAAACTTTCAAAAGGTCAAATTTGAACTAAAATTTTGCAGATTAAACATCAGAATTAGTCAATGGTTATTGATAGAAAGTTCAAGATCAAGGACTCTTTGGCAAAAAATATGTTCGGTAGGTCAATTATGGAATGCTCTCTGGCTGATGAAACATCAGAAGAAGTTTATGAGTATGTATAGGAAGTTCAAGTTCATGGACTCTTTGGCAAACAATTTCCAAAGGCCCAATTTCGAATACTGTCTGTTTGATGTAAATTCAGAGGGAGACAACGTCAGTGTAAAGAAAGTTCAATATTGAGAAATCTTTGGCCAGAATTATGTTCAATAGGTCAAATTTGCACTAATACATAGTTGATGTAACATCAAAAGAAGTCTAGGAGAACTGAAAGTCATCCTTTGATTACACTTTAGCCAGAAACATGTTCAGTAGGTTAAAAATGGAATACTGAATGGCTGATGAAACATCAGAATTAGTCTATTAGTATATATAGAGAGTTCAATATTGATGACTCCCTGACCAGAAATATATTAAAAAGCTCAAAAGTGGACTTTTGTATGGCTGATGAAACGTCAGAAGAAGTCAGTGAGAATGCATAAAAAAGTTCAAGTTCAAGATCTTTGGCCAGAGAGTTCAGTAGGTCAAACATAATTGCCTGGCTGATGTGACATCTGACAGAGCCAATGAGTATGTATAGAAAGTTAAAGTTTGAGGACTCTTTGGCCAGAAATATGTTAAATGGGTTATATATCGAGTTACATATGGTTGAAGTAACATCAAAAGGGGTCTATAAGAAAGTATAGTAAGTTAAACTTTGATGAAACTTTGGACAAATATGTAATCAGTAGGTCAAATGTGGACTATGGTCTGGCTAATGAAACATCACAGTGAGTCTATTAGTATGTGTTGAAAGTTAAATGAACTACATCCTGGCTGAAAAAAACTTCAGAAGGAGTCAATGAGTATCTTATCGATGTTCAAAGACTCCTCAGCCATAAAGTTCAGCAGGTCAAATATGGACTATTGTCTGGCTGATTTAACATCTGACACAGTCAAGGAGTATGTATAGAAAGTTCAAGATAAAGGACTCTTTAGCAAGTAAAATGTCCAGTAGGTCAATTATGGAATACTCTCTGGCTGATGAAACATCAGAAGAAGTCCATGAGTATGTATAGAAAGTTAAAGTTCGAGGACTCTTTGGCCTGAACATTTGTTCAAAAGATCAAATTTTAACTACTGTATGGCTGAATAAACATCAAAAGGAGTCTATGAGTATGTTTAGAAAGGATATTTTGGCCAAAAATATGTTAAGTAGGTCAATTGTGGAATGATCTCTGGCTGATGAAACATCAGAAGTTTATGTGTATTTATAGGAAGTTCAAGGTTCAAATTCGCTCTTTGGTGAACAATATCCATAGGCCCAATTTGGAATACTGTTTGGTTGATGTAAATTCAGAAGGAGACAATGTCAGTGTAAAGTTCAACATCAAAGACTCCTCAGTCATGAAGTTCAGCAGGTCAAATACGGACCATGAACTGGCTGATATGACATCTGACAGAGCCAATATGTATAGAAAGTTAAAGTTCGATGGCCAGAATTTTTTTCAAAAGGGTCAATTTAAACTACTGAGTCTATGAGTATTTTTAGAAAGTTTAAGATCGAGGACTCTTTGGCCTAAAAATATGTTCAACTGCTGAATTTTTTTACTGCTATATTGCAGATGAAACATCAGAATGAGTCAATGACTATTGATAGAAAGTTGAGATCATGGACTCTATGGCAAGAAATATGTTCAGTATGGATGTCAATTATTGAATACTCTCTGTCTAATGAAACATCAGAGGAAGTCTATGAGAATGTATAGGATGTTCAAGGTTCAAGGTCGCTCTTTGGTGAACAATATCCATAGGCCCAATTTGGAATACAGTTTGGCTGATGTAAATTCAGGAGACAATGTCATTGTAAAGTAAGTTCAACATCAAGAAATCTTTGGCCAGAATCATGTTCATTGGGTCAAATTTGGACTAATCTTACTTGGACTAACATCAAAAGAAGTCATCCTTTGATTACATTTTGATCAGAAATATTTTCAGTAGGTCAAATTTGGAATACTGCAAAGCTGATGAAACCTCAGAATAGATTATTATCTATAGAAAGTTTAATATTGAGGACTCTCTGACGAGTACAATATATCTGATGAAACATAAGAAGAAGTCTATGAGTATGTTCAAGTTCAAGGACTCTTATTCTGATGTTTCTTGCCAAAGTGTAATCAAAGGATGACTTTGAGTTCTCATAGACTTCTTTTGGTTAGATAAACTATGAATTAGTCCAAATTTGACCCATTGAACATAATTGTAGAAAAATGTAGAACTTACATTACACTAACATTGTCCCCTTTTGAATTTACATTAACCAGATAGTATTCCAAATTGGGCGTATGGATATTGTTCGCCGGAGTCTATTACTAAAGACTCCCTGAACCGAAATATTTGCATAAATTTAAAAATTGACTATTGTTTGGCTGAAGAAACATCAGAACAAGTCAGTGAGAATGTATACAAAGTTCAAGTTCAAATTCTCTGGCCAGAGTGTTCAGTAGGTCGAACATGTACCATTGTCTGGCTGATGTGACATCTGTCGGAGCCAATGAGTATGTATAGAAATTTAAATTTTGGCCAGAAATATGTTAAATGGGTCAAACATGGAGTTATATATGGTTGAAGTAACATCAAAAGAGTCTAAGAAATGCACTCTAAGTTATTTTTTTAGGCCAGATATATGTCCAGTCGGTCATGAGTACGAATTGAACTTTTAAGATCGTTCATCAGATGTCAAATATAAATCGATGTCTTTGAAGTAACACAAAATTAGTCTATGAGAAAGCATTGACAGTTACAACATATCCAGTGTCAAATACTGATAAAACATATTAAAGGAGTCGAGTAAGTATAGAAAGTTCAAGATCAAATACTATTTGGCCAGAAATATGTTCAGTAGCTCAAATATGAACTGCTGTATTGTTGATTAAACATCAGAAGAATGTTTAACTATTAGAATTATTAGAATGTATAGATTTACTGTTTGAGGATTCTTTATCCAGAAATATGTTTAATAGTTCAAATATTGACTACTGTCTGTTTCAGAAGAAGGAACTGTAAAAAAAGTTCAAGATCAAAGACTGTTCGGCCAGAAATTCAGCAGGTCAAACACGGACCATCATTGGTCTGGCTGATGAAACATCTGAAGGAGTCAAGGATTACATACAGAAAGTTAACGTTCGAGGACTCTTTTGCCAATAATATGTTCAAAAGGTCTAATTTGGACAAATGTCTACCTTTCATAACATCAGATGGAGACTATGGTTATGTATAGAAAGTTAAAGTTCCAGCACCCTTTGGCTAAAAACATGTTCAATAAATCATCGTTTTTGTGGCCAACAAGAAAATAGCATTTATTGTTTAACTTTAATGGAATATTCCCACCGCAAGAATTAGCTCCTGTGTGCAATGCGAGCTTGCATTTAGTGAAAAGGTTTCTTGCAATTCAGAGAAGATGGTGCTTTACGCAAAGCATGAAACAAATCTAATCGGTTTTTAAGTTAGATGTTATATGTTATGTTATGTAATACACAACACAAATACACAATTTAATGTTAGTTCTAGTATGCAACACATAAAAAAATGGTTTTTTATTGCACAAAGGAACAATTTAGCCATTGTAAGCAATGCAATGAGTCAATTCTTTTAAACAACACATATGTTATTCTTGTGCATATGCAATAAAACTTCCTTGCACAAAGGAATAACTTAGATGTTGTATGCAATATGTAATGCAACAGCACACATGTAACCTGTTCAATGGATAACGGAATGCGTTAGTCGTTGATGCATTGGAATGCAAAAGCATTAAACTCAACATCCATAATGCACAACGGAAAAATGAAAAATGGACAACGGAATAAGTTAGTTCTTGTTTACAGTTCAATAGGCCATATGTCATGTGTTATCTCTTCAATGTACAACCAAATAGATAGATCTTGCATGCAATGCAAAGCAAGAACACCTAAGTTGTATTTTCTCGTCAGTGCACAATGGAATAAGTTAGCTCTTAATGCAATGAAACAGTTTATATATGTTATTTTTCAATGCAAAACTGATTAATTTAAATCGTGTAGGGAAATGCATGGCAAATATTACATATGCCTATTTCTTCAATCCACAACGGAAAGAGTTCTGTATGTATTGCAATGCAGCAGCTCAAATATTATGTGATATCTCTTCATTGCACAACGGATTGAGTCAGTTCTTGTATGCAACATTTTTCTGGAATGCCCAATGGTTTAACTTAGATCTTGCAATGTGCACATGCAATGCAACAACACATGTATTGTGTTATCTCTTCCATGCACAAAGGAATAAGTTTGATATTTTATGCAATATGTAATGCAACAGCACATATGTAACCTGTTCAATTCGTAACGGAATGATTTAGTCGTTGATGCATTGGAATGCAAAAGCATTTAACTCTACCTGCATAACGCACAACGGAAGAATGAAAAATGGACAACGGAATAAGTCAGTACCTTGTTTACAGTTCAATTGGCCATATGTCATATGTTGTCTCTTCAATGCACAATTGAATAGACAGATCTTGCATGCAATGTAAACCAAGAGCACTTATATTGTTTATCTCTTCAGTGCATATTGGAATACGTTAGCTCTTATACACAATGCATGAATTTTGTATGTATTTCATCGCATTGTATGTATTGCATTGCAAAATATGTGTTGTCGCTTGCATTGCACAACGGAATAAGTCAATTAATTTAAACAACAAATATGTTATTCTTGTGCATATGCAATGCAACAACACGTATTGTGTATCTCTTCCATGCACAAATGAATAAGTTAGATTTTTAAATGCAACAGCACACATATAACCTGTTCAAAGCATAACGGAATGATTTAGTCGTTGATGCATTATACAAAAGCATTTAATTCAACTTGCACAACATGTACGACGGAAGAATGAAAAATGGACAACGGAATAAGTTAGTTCCTTGATACAGTTCAATAGGCATATATACAATGCAATGAAACAGTTTATATATATTATTTTTCAAATTACAACGGATTCATTTAAATCGTGCATACAATGCAAATATATCACATATACCTTATTTCTTCAATGCACAACGGAAATAGTTCTGTATACAGTGCAAAGAAACAAAAGTTTAACTTATATATATCTCTTCGATGCACGACGGAAAAATTTCTATCTATTTTGTGTATGTATTGTATGTATTGCAAAACAAAAGCATAGTTTTCGCTTGCATTGCACAACGGAAGGAGTCAATTCTTTTAAAGAACACGTATGTTATTCTTGTGCATATGCAATACAACAACAAATGTTTAACTCAACTTGCACAACATGCACAACGGAAGAATGAAAAATGGACAACGGAATAAGTTAGTGAATAAGTTAGTTCCTTGTTTACAGTTCAATCGGCCATATGTCACGTGTTATCTCTTCAATGAACAATCGAATAGATAGATCTTGCTTGCAATGCAAAGCAAGAGCACTTATATTGTTTTTCTCTTCAGTGCATATTGGAATATGTTAGCTCTTATAAACAATGCAATGAAACAGTTTATATGTTATTTTTCAAAGCACAACGGATTCATTTAAATCGTGCATGCAATGCAAATATCACAATATGCCATTGTATGTATTGCATTGCAAAACAAAAGCACATATGAGTTGTCGCTTGCATTTCACAACGGAATGAGTCAATTCTTTTAAACAACACATGTTATTCTTGTGCATATGCAATGCGAAAACATGTATTGTGTTATCTCTTCCATGCACAAAGGAATAAGTTTGAAATTTTATGCAATGTGTAATGCAATGGCACATATGTAACCTGTTCAATGCAAAACGGAAATAGTTCTGTATGCAGTGCAAAGAAACAAGTAGCTTAATATGTAGCTCTTCGATGCACGACGGAAAGAGTTGTATTCATTTTGTGTATGTATTGCATCACATTTTATGTATTGCATTGCAAAACAAAAGCACATATGAGTTGTCGCTTGCATTGCACAATGGAAGGAGTCAATTATTTTAAACAACAGGTTATTCTTGTTCATATGCAATGCAACAGCACATGTATTGTGTCATCTCTTCCATGCACAAAAGAATAAATTAGATATTTTATGCAATGTGTAATGCAACAGCACATATGTAACCTGTTCAATGCATAACGGAATGATTTAGTCGTTGATGCATTGGAATGCAAAAGCATTTAACTCTACATGCATAACGCACAACGGAAGAATGAAAAATGGACAACGGAATAAGTTAGTTCCTTGTTCATAGTTCAATATGCCACATGTCATGTGTTATCCTTCAATGCACAAGCGAATAGACAGATCTTGCATGCAATGTAAAGCAAGAGCACTTATATTGTTTTTGTCTTCAGTGCATATTGGAATACGTTAGCTCTTATATACAATGCAATGAAACTATATGAGTTGCCCCTTGCATTTCACAACGGAATGAGTCAATTCTTTTAAACAACAAATATGTTATTCTTGTGCATATGCAATGCAACAATACATGTATTGTGTTATCTATTCCATGCACAAAGGAATAAGTTAGATATTGTATGCAATATTTAATGAATAACGGAATGATTTAGTCGTTGATGCATTGGAATGCAAAAGCATTTAACTCAACATGCACAACATGCACAACTGAAGAATGAAAAATGGACAACGGAATAAGTTAGTTCCTTGTTTACAGTGTAATAGGCCACATGTCATGTGTTATCTCTTCAATGCACAACCGAATAGACAGATCTTGAAATGCAAAGCAAGAGCACTTATATTGTTTTTCTCTTCAGTGCATATTGGAATACGTTAGCTCTTATATACAATGCAATGAAACAGTTTATATGTTATTTTTTCAAAGCACAGCGGATTCATTTAAATCGTGTATGCCAATGTAAATATCACCTATGCCTTATCTCTTCAATGCACAACGGAATCAGTTCTGTATACAGTGTAAAGAAACAAGTGAAGAATACACAATGAAGAATAACGTGTTCAAGTTATTCTTTATTGTGCAAAGAAATAAGTTAATTCTTGTATTCATTGCAATGAAACAGGCCAAATGTTATGTTATCTCTTCAATGCACAAGTCAATAAGTTAGCTCTTGTATACAGTGCAATGAAACAAGTTCAAGTATCTATTCGATGCACAAAAGAGTTGTATGCAATGCATACAATATTGTGCATCGGAGTGATACATATAAGCTATGCATTTGTTTACAGAAGCAAATAAAAAAGCAAATATGTG
The DNA here is from genome assembly GCA_030578275.1 of Meda fulgida. Classification (NCBI taxonomy): domain Eukaryota; kingdom Metazoa; phylum Chordata; class Actinopteri; order Cypriniformes; family Leuciscidae; genus Meda; species Meda fulgida. The sequence goes on from CM060636.1 coordinate 24,279,453, forward strand.
TCTCTCACAACGGAATGAGTCACTTCTTTTACACAACACATATGTTATTCTTGAAAATGCGCATCGGGTTGAGTTAGATCTTGCAATGTGCATGCAACAACACATATTGTGTTATCTCTTCCATGCACAAAGGAATAAGTTAGATCTTGTATGCAATGTGTAATGCAACAGCACATATGTAACCTGTTCAATGCATAGCGGAGTGAGTTAGTTGTTGATGCATTGGTATGGAAAAGCATTAAGACAACATGCATGATAAGTTAGATCCTGTGTGCAATGTAATTCGAAAGCGCATATGTAACATATTCAAAGCATATCGGATTGAGTTAGTTGTTGGAATGCAAAAGCATGAAGACAACATGCGAGAAGAATGCACAAAAAAGAATGAAGAATGCACAACGGAATAACTTAGTTCTTGTAATACAATGAAATGAAACAATACTTAAATTATATTTCATTTTGTATGCAAAACGGTGATGTATGTATTGCAATGCAACAGTCACTATATGTCATGTGATATCTCTTCATTGCAGAAATAAATTAGTTAGTTCTTGTATGCAATGCAACGAAACAGAGCACATTTTATATATTTCATTTATATTTTTTTTATTTTTAGTTCTATGTGCAAAGAAACAAGTTAATTATTGTATTCAGTACAATTAAACATATGTTATGTGTTATCTCTACAATGCACATACAAATGAATTAGTTATCGTATGCATGCAACGTCACATATGGGCATATCTTTTGTCTTATATTTAATGCAAAGGTCAGTAAGTTTGTTCTATTATGGGAAGAGGACATGCATTACTCTTCAATGCATAAAGAAACAATATAGTTCTGGTTCTGGTCTCTCTTTCTGATGTTCATCAAGAAGATATTAGTCGAAATTGTGATTATGCAATATATTTCTTGCCAAAGAATCCTCGATCTTGAACCCTCTGTAATTAATCATTGACTACTTTTGATGTTAGATCAGCCAGACAGAAATCCATATCTTAGCTGATATGATCTTAGCTGCTGACTATATTTCTGGCCAAAAAGTCTTTGATCTTGACCTTTCTAAACACTCAAAGACACCTTCTTATATTTCTTCAGCAATACATTAGTTATTCATAGTAGTTATTAAAACAGTTTGACCTTTTAAATATATTTCTGACCAAGGAGTCCTCGATCTTTGACTTTCTTTACATACTAATAGACTCTTTCTGACATTTCATCAGTCAGAGAGTAATCCATAATTGACCTACTGAATATCTGAATGGCCAGAGACCTCGATCTTGAACATTCTTCTAGATGTTGAATTTACTTTTTAATGATATTGTATCCTTCTGAATTTACATCAACCATACAGTATTTCAAATTGAGCCTATGGATATTTTTCAATAATCTTTGAACTTGAACTTCCTATACATACTAATAGACTTCATCTGATATTTCGTCAGCCAGAGAGTATTCCATAATTGACACGCTGAACATATTTCTTGCCAAAGAGTCCTTGATCTTGAACTTTCTATACATACTCCTTTACTCCATCAGATGTTAAATCAGCTAGACAATAGTCCATATTTTACCTGCTGAACTTAATGTCTAAGGAGTATTTGATCTTGAACTTCCGTTATATACTCATGGATTCCTTCTGAAGTTTTCATCAGACTGACAGTAGTCCATGTTTTACCTACTGGAGATGTTTTTGGCCAAAAGGTCCTTGAACTTTAACCTACTATAGAGACTAATAGACTCATTGTGATGTTTCATCAGCCATGCAGTAGTCCATGGTTGACCTACTTAATTTGTTTTTGGCCAAAAGGCCCTTGAACTTTAACCTACTATACAGACTCATAGACTCATTGTGATGTTTCATCAGCCATAGAGTAGTCCATATTTGACATAATGAACATCTGAATGGCCAAACTTTCAATACATACTCATATAGTCATTTACTCATATACCACAGTACATATACTTGTTCTGATGTTTCATTAGCTAGAGCATAGTCCAAATTTGACCTACTGAACATATATTTTTTCCGAAATGTTATAAAAGTTCATTTTTGAACTTTTGAACATATTTCTGGTCAGGAAGTCCTTGATTTTTAACTTTCTTTATATACTAATAGACTCATTCTGATGTTTCATCAGCCATACTCTATTTCATATTTGACCTACGGAACTACTGAACTCGCCAAAGCGTGATCAAAGGCTGACTTCGTTTTCTCAAAGACTTCTTTTGAAGATGCATCAACTATGTATGTCTATGTTTGACCCATTGAACATATTTTTGGCCAACCGTTTCTTGATGTCAAACTTACTTTACACTGACATTGTCTCCTTCTGATATCACATCAACCAGACAGTATTCCAAATTTGGCATATGGATATTGTTTGCCAAAGAGTCCTTTAACTTGAACTTTCTATACATCCATACAGACTTCTTCTGATGTTTCACCAGCCAGAGAGTATTCCATAATTGACCTACTGGACATTTTACTTGATAAAGAGTCCTTGATCTTGAAATTTCTAAACATACTCTTAGATTCCTTCTGACGTTTCCTCAGACATAGAGTAGTCCTTTGACTTAAGTAATTTGAGTAATTTGACATTTTCAAAATCTGGCCAACTTGTCCTTTAGCTTTAACTTTCTATACATTTTCATAGACTTTTTCTGACGTTCAACAGGCAGAAATTCAACCATATTTGACTTATTGAACTTATTTCTGGCCATTGTTCCCTTGATCTTGACCTGTTTATAAATAGTCATTTACTCATTCTTATGTTTAATTTGCAATATAGTAGTCAAAATTTGACCGTTGAACATGTTGGCCAAAGAGTCCTCGATCTTGAAATTTCTAAACATACTTGTAGATTCTTGATGTTTGTTCACCCATACAGTAGTTCAAATTTGACTTTTTAAAATTGATTTGGGCCATAAGTGTCCTGGAACTTTAACCTTCTATACATGCTCATATTCTCTTTCTGATATTCACCAGGCAGACATTAGTTCGAATTTGATCACTTTACATATTCATAAACTTCTGCTGATGTGTCATCAGCCAGAAATCCATAATTTTACTATTGAAAATATTTCTTACGAAAGAGTACTTGATCTTGAACTTTCTATAAATAGTCATCGACTCATTCTAAAGTTTCTTCAGACATACAGTAGTTACAATTTGACGTTTTCAACATTTCTCTGGCCAAAGTGTCCTTGATTTTGAACTTTCTAAACATAAACATGTTCTGATGTTACATCAGCCAGAGAGGTCAATATTTGATCTACTTAACATATTACTTGCCAAAGATTCTATGATATTGAACCTTAACCTACTATACATACTCATAGACTAATTTTATTTTTTCTTCAGGCAAAGAGTAATCCATAATCCAAAACCTACTAAACATATTTCTGGCCAAAGACCTTGAACCTTCTATAAATATTCAATAACTCCTTCTGATTTTTCATCTGCAATATTGTAGTCAAAATTTGACTCATTGAACATATTTCTGGTCGAAAGTCCTCGATCTTGAACTTTCTATACATACCCTCTTATGTTACATCAGCATGACAACAAATTGGAACTAAGGAACATTTAGCTGCTCCTTGAACTTTAATTCACTATAGTTACTCATTGACGCCTTGTAATGTTCAATCAGACATACAATAGTCCAAAGTTGCCCCATTGTACATATTTCTGGCCAAAGAGCTCAGCAACTTTCACTTTCTAAACATTCTCATAGACTTCTTCTGACGTTAGATCAACCACAGGTCCATTTTTTACCTACTGAATATATTTCTGACCAAAGTGTCCTTGATCTTGAACTTTCTATATACCGATGTATATAGAACTTTCCAATGTTTCTGCATCCATAGTTGTAGTAGTTCAAATTTGACCTTTTTTTCTAAATATTTCTGGCCAGAGAGTCTTGGCACTTTCACTTTATATACATACTCATAGTCTCCTTCTGTTGTTACATCAGCAAGACATTAGTCCAAATTGGACCTATGAAACATATTCTTGGCCAAAGAGTCCTTGAACTTGAACTTTCTAAATATACTTATGACTTATTTTTATGTTTCATCAGCCGGAGAGTAGTTCAGTAGGTCATAATTGATGTGTCCTTGATATGAAACTTTCTTTACATGCTCATTGACTCCTTATGTTTCAACATCCATACAGTAGTATGTATCTGGCTGTTGAACATATTTCTCCCCGAAGATTCTTTAAAGTTTATCTTTCTATACATACTTATTGACTTCTGATGTTTCAATAGACAGAGAGTTGTCCATATTTGACTTATTGAAGATATTTTTAGACAAAGAGTCCACAAACTGTAACTTTCTATACATACTTATAGACTCCTGATGCTTCGTCAGCAAGACAGTAGACCATATTTAACCTAACGAACATATTCCTGTTCGAAATGTCTTTGATCTTGAACGTTCTATAGATACTCATTGACTCCTTTTGATGATACAGCAGAAGGAGAACTGAGTATGTATCTAAAATTAAAATTCAAGGACTCTTTGGCCAGAAATATGTTCAGTAGGTCAACAATGGAACACTGCCTGGCTGATTTAACATCAAAAGGAGTCTATGGTTATGTATAGTAGGTGTAAGTTCAATATCTCTTTGGTCAAAAACATGTTCAATATATCAAATTGAGATTAATGACTCTTTTGCCAGGAAAATATTCAGTAGTTCATGGATTTCTGTATTGTTGATGAAACATCAGGACTATATGAGTATCTACAGATAGTTACCCTTTTAGGTCTCTGTTCAGAAATATGTTCAATAGGACTAATATGGACCACTTATAGACTACTGTCTGTCTGATGAAACAGCAAAAGGAGTCTATGAGTATGTATAGAAAGCTAAAGATCAAATACACTTTGGACAGAAATTTGTTCAAAAGTAATATTTGAAATATAGCTGCAAGCAGTGATTGGGGGCCAATCCCCTATGGCTATTTTATTTTTTAGGCCTGGTCCAAAGATCATTTGTATGGACAAAATTGGACAAATTTTGAAGGAGGAGTAGCAAACAAACTAAATACTGTACTTTTCAAAATGGCCACCACTATAATAGGTCTTAATGTCTTAATGTAAGATTTTGAATGTGATCAGCTTGATGAGAGGAATCAGGTGTACTAAGTAAGCATTTTCTAGATGAAAGGGTTCAAACATTATAACCATTTCAATGTTGAATTTTTGAACTGGTGTCGGCACTATAGAGTTGGTCCTAGAGACTCGGTCCAATTGCTTTTCATGACCATCTCTACAAGTGTGCCTAATTTCATAATTTTCCTATGTTCCGTTGATTGGGCTGCCATAGACACCCCATACATTAGAAGAAGTATAATAAATATAGCTGCAAGCGGCCATCACGGGGCCAAGCCGTTCCAAGCTTTTCCACCACTTAAGGTCATAGTACCTCTTGCGGTCTGGGCATGTGCCACACAGGATTCAAATCCACGACACAAATGGTTCGGGGTTCGTGGCATGTGTTTTAGCAGCTTGCGCCACTCAGAGGACGCTGAGTTACCAAGTTGCCTAGGAGAGGCTTCAGTGAACAATTAAGAATAATTAACCAGATCAGCATACTATGCTAGCTTGATGCTAATGTAACTTATGGTTTGTATGATAGCTGAAGAGCCACATTAGAAAGAATGGCATCTGGTTATCATGTAACCAATTAGTATGCTAAGCTAACTAGCATAAGTCTACAAATGCAGGCCTATTTGGTATCTCGGGAACGGTTGCGAATATCAAGAATCTGTTCAGTCATTTCTGTGCGGCTCAGTCCAAAGATCATCTTATCAGATTTTGGACAAAATTGAGCAAAATTTGTAGGAGACATAGTGAAAAAACAGTTTTGCATCGGCTTCAATATGGCACATTGTTGGAAAATGACAAATGATATAATTGTCAGAATTGGCATAAACCAAGGAACATAATGACATAACGCAATCAAATTTAAAAAATGTTTTCAAACAATTACATGCGTTTTGCAAAAAAACGTATATCTTTGGAACACTAGGTGGCGATCTCTTCAATCTTCTCAAGTACCGTCGGGACATGCTGTTGAGGATCCCTACCACATTTTGCAAAGATATGTCAAAAAGTTATGACATATATTGCAAATATTGCAATTTATAACAAAATGCAAAATGGCGGACACGTGGAACATCCAATCCTGTTAAAATTGTCATCTACGGATTCGGCACGATGCAAGAAATCTATAGACACCAATATTTTCTGACAAAATCATGACCTATAGGTGGCGCTGTTTCCAACTTTGGCACACACCCTCAAATCATGGTTCTGATGAAGTGTACCAATTTTTTTTTTCAATTGTGATCAAAGTTTGGCCGAGATAAAGCCTATGAACAAATTTTGGGTTGACCTTATTAAGTTTGAGACATCATAACTTTTGAACAAAGATAAATAAATCAAAATCGGTTCAGTCATTTCTGTGCAGCTCAGTCCATAGATCATCTGAGCAAATTTTCATAAGAATTGAACAAAATTTGAACGAAGAGTAGTAAAAAACTGAATATTGTACTTTTCAAATAGTACTGCACTACTGTAATGGTAAGATGTTGATTGTGATCACCATAAAGAGTGGTGTACTAAGTTTCATTTTTCTAGATGAATGGGTTCAAAAGTTATTACCATTTCAATGTTGAATGTTTTAACTGTAGCACTATAGAGTTGGTCCTAGAGACTCCAAAATTGGTCCAATTACTTTTCATGACCATCTCTACAAATTTCATCATTTTTCTATGTTCCGTTGATAGGGCTGCCATAGACACCCTATACGGAAGAAGAAGAAGAAGAAGAAGAAGAAGAAAACTAATGGATACTAATTAAGCCTTTTCAAAGCTTGGGCCCTAATAAAAAAATGAACAATTACTAGTACCTTCGTTCTGGAAAATATGTTCGACGGCTCAAATTTATTTACTCCTATATTACAGATAGAACATAAGAATGAGTCAGTGACTGTTGATAGAAAGTTCAAGATCAAGGACTCTTTGACAAGATATGTGTCCATTAGGTCAATTATGGAATTCTCTCTGGCTGATGAAACATCACAATGAGTCTCTGTATAGTATGTTAAAGTTCAATTACCTTTTGGCCAAAAACATATTCAGTAGGTCAAACATGCACTACTGTATGGCTGATGATACATCCCGAAGGAGTCAATAAGTATGTATAGAAAGTTGAAGCTCTTGGACTTATTGGCCAGAAATATATTCAAAAGGTCAACTTTAGACTAAAATATGGTTGACATAAAGAATTCAATGAAAGTGCATGGTAAGTTACCAATTTGATGACTCTTTTGCCAGAAATATGTTTAGTGGGTCAATAATGAACTACAGTCTGGCTGATAAAAACTTCAGAAAGAGTCAATGAATATGTAATGAAGTTCAAGATCAAAGACTCCTCAGCCATATAGTTCAGCAGGTCAAATATGGACTACTGTCTGGCTGATTAATTTCTGACGAAGTCAAGTAGTATGTATAGAAAGTCAAAGTTCGAGGACTCTTTAAAGTCAGAAAAACTTTCAAAAGGTCAAATTTGAACTAAAATTTTGCAGATTAAACATCAGAATTAGTCAATGGTTATTGATAGAAAGTTCAAGATCAAGGACTCTTTGGCAAAAAATATGTTCGGTAGGTCAATTATGGAATGCTCTCTGGCTGATGAAACATCAGAAGAAGTTTATGAGTATGTATAGGAAGTTCAAGTTCATGGACTCTTTGGCAAACAATTTCCAAAGGCCCAATTTCGAATACTGTCTGTTTGATGTAAATTCAGAGGGAGACAATGTCAGTGTAAAGAATGTTCAATATTGAGAAATCTTTGGCCAGAGTTATGTTCAATAGGTCAAATTTGCACTAATACATAGTTGATGTAACATCAAAAGAAGTCTAGGAGAACTGAAAGTCATCCTTTGATTACACATTGGCCAGAAACATGTTCAGTAGGTTAAAAATGGAATACTGAATGGCTGATGAAACAATAAAGCAAGTTGTCTTCAAAAGCATGAAGACAACATGCGAGAAGAATGCACAACAAAAGAATGAAGAATGCACAACGGAATAACTTAGTTCTTGTAATACAATGAAATGAAACAATACTTAAATTATATTTCATTTTGAATGCAAAACGGTGATGTATGTATTGCAATGCAACAGTTCATATGTTATGTGATATCTCTTCATTGCAGAAATAAATTAGTTAGTTCTTGTATGCAATGCAACGAAACAGAGCCCATTTTATATATTTCATTTATATATTTTTATTTTTAGTTCTATATGCAAAGAAACAAGTTAATTATTGTATTCAGTACAATTAAACATATGTTATGTGTTATCTCTAAAATGCACATACAAATAAATTAGTTATCGTATGCATGCAACGTCACATATGGGCATATCTTTTGTCGCATATTTAATGCAAAGGTCAGTAAGTTTGTTCTATTATGGAAAGAGGACATGCATTACTCTTCAATGCATAAAGAAACAATATAGTTCTGGTACGCTCTCTTTCTGATGTTCATCAAGAAGACATTAGTCGAAATTGTAATTATGCAATATATTTCTTGCCAAAGAATCCTCGATCTTGAACCTTCTGTAATTAATCATTGACTACTTTTGATGTTAGATCAGCCAGACAGAAATCCATATCTTAGCTGATATGATCTTAGCTGCTGAATATATTTCTGGCCAAAAAGTCTTTGATCTTGACCTTTCTAAACACTCAAAGAAACCTCCTTATATTTCTTCAGCAATACATTAGTTATTGATAGTAGTTATTAAAACAGTTTGACCTTTTAAATATATTTCTGACCAAGGAGTCCTCGATCTTTGACTTTCTTTACATACTAATAGACTCTTTCTGACATTTCATCAGCCAGAGAGTAATCCATAAATGACCTACTGAATATCTGAATGGCCAGAGACCTCGATCTTGAACATTCTTCTAGATGTTGAATTTACTTTTTAATGATATTGTATCCTTCTGAATTTACATCAACCATACAGTATTTCAAATTGAGCCTATGGATATTTTTCAATAATCTTTGAACTTGAACTTCCTATACATACTTATAGACTTCATCTGATGTTTCGTCAGCCAGAGAGTATTCCATAATTGACACGCTGAACATATTTCTTGCCAAAGAGTCCTTGATCTTGAACTTTCTATACATACTCCTTTACTCCATCAGATGTTAAATCAGCTAGACAATAGTTCATATTTTACCTGCTGAACTTAATGTCTAAGGAGTATTTGATCTTGAACTTCCGTTATATACTCATGGATTCCTTCTGAAGTTTTCATCAGACTGACAGTAGTCCATGTTTTACCTACTGGAGATGTTTTTGGCCAAAAGGTCCTTGAACTTTAACCTACTATAGAGACTAATAGACTCATTGTGATGTTTCATCAGCCATGCAGTAGTCCATGTTTGACCTACTTAATTTGTTTTTGGCCAAAAGGCCCTTGAACTTTAACCTACTATACAGACTCATAGACTCATTGTGATGTTTCATCAGCCATAGAGTAGTCCATATTTGACATAATGAACATCTGAATGGCCAAACTTTCAATACATACTCATATAGTCATTTACTCATATACCACAGTACATACACTTGTTCTGATGTTTCATTAGCTAGAGCATAGTCCAAATTTGACCTACTGAACATATATTTTTCCGAAATGTTATAAAAGTTCATTTTTGAACTTTTGAACATATTTCTGGTCAGGAAGTCCTTGATTTTTAACTTTCTTTATATACTATTAGACTCATTCTGATGTTTCATCAGCCATACTCTATTTCATATTTGACCTACTGAACTACTGAACTCGCCAAAGCGTGATCAAAGGCTGACTTCGTTTTCTCAAAGACTTCTTTTGAAGATGCATCAACTATCTATGAACATATTTTTGGCCAACCATTTCTTGATGTCAAACTTACTTTACACTGACATTGTCTCCTTCTGATATCACATCAACCAGACAGTATTCCAAATTTGGCCTATGGATATTGTTTGCCAAAGAGTCCTTGAACTTGAACTTCCGATACATCCATACAGACTTCTTCTGATGTTTCACCAGCCAGAGAGTATTCCATAATTGACCTTACTGGACATTTTACTTGATAAAGAGTCCTTGATCTTGAAATTTCTAAACATACTCTTAGATTCCTTCTGACGTTTCCTCAGACATAGAGTAGTCCTTTGACTTGAGTAATTTGAGTAATTTGACATTTTCAAAATCTGGCCAACTTGTCCTTTAGCTTTAACTTTCTATACATTTTCATAGACTTTTTCTGACGTTCAACAGGCAGAAATTCAACCATATTTGACTTATTGAACATATTTCTGGCCATTCTTCCCTTGATCTTGACCTGTTTATAAATAGTCATTTACTCATTCTTATGTTTAATTTGCAATATAGTAGTCAAAATTTGACCGTTGAACATATTGTTGGCCAAAGAGTCCTCGATCTTGAAATTTCTAAACATACTTGTAGATTCTTGATGTTTGTTCACCCATACAGTAGTTCAAATTTGACTTTTTAAAATTGATTTGGGCCATAAGTGTCCCGGAACTTTAACCTTCTATACATGCTCATATTCTCTTTTTGATATTCACCAGGCAGACATTAGTTCGAATTTGATCACTTTACATATTCATAAACTTCTGCTGATGTGTCATCAGCCAGAAATCCATAATTTTACTATTGAAAATATTTCTTACCAAAGAGTCCTTGATCTTGAACTGTCTATAAATAGTCATCGACTCATTTTAAAGTTTCTTCAGACATACAGTAGTTACAATTTGACGTTTTCAACATTTCTCTGGCCAAAGTGTCCTTGATTTTGAACTTTCTAAACATAAACATGTTCTGATGTTACATCAGCCAGAGAGGTCAATATTTGATCTACTTAACATATTACTTGCCAAAGATTCTATGATATTGAACCTTAACCTACTATACATACTCATAGACTAATTTTATTTTTTCTTCAGGCAAAGAGTAATCCATAATCCAAAACCTACTAAACATATTTCTGGCCAAAGACCTCGAACCTTCTATAAATATTCAATAACTCCTTCTGATTTTTCATCTGCAATATTGTTGTCAAAATTTGACTCATTGAATATATTTCTGGTCGAAAGTCCTCGATCTTGAACTTTCTATACATACCCTCTTATGTTACATCAGCATGACAACAAATTGGAACTAAGGAACATTTAGCTGCTCCTTGAACTTTAATTCACTATAGTTACTCATTGACGCCTTGTAATATTCAATCAGACATACAATAGTCCAAAGTTGCCCCATTGTACATATTTCTGGCCAAAGAGCTCAGCAACTTTCACTTTCTAAACATTCTCATAGACTTCTTCTGACGTTAGATCAACCACAGGTCCATTTTTTACCTACTGAATATATTTCTGACCAAAGTGTCCTGATCTTGAACTTTCTATATACCGATGTATATAGAACTTTCCAATGTTTCTGCATCCATAGTTGTAGTAGTTCAAATTTGACCTTTTTTTCTAAATATTTCTGGCCAGAGAGTCTTGGCACTTTCACTTTATATACATACTCATAGTCTCCTTCTGTTGTTACATCAGCAAGACATTAGTCCAAATTGGACCTATGAAACATATTCTTGGCCAAAGAGTCCTTGAACTTGAACTTTCTAAATATACTTATGACTTATTTTTATGTTTCATCAGCCGGAGAGTAGTTCAGTAGGTCATAATTGATGTGTCCTTGATATGAAACTTTCTTTACATGCTCATTGACTCCTTATGTTTCAACATCCATACAGTAGTATGTATCTGGCTGTTGAACATATTTCTCCCCGAAGATTCTTTAAAGTTTATCTTTCTATACATACTTATTGACTTCTGATGTTTCAATAGACAGAGAGTTGTCCATATTTGACTTATTGAAGATATTTTTAGACAAAGAGTCCACAAACTGTAACTTTCTATACATACTTATAGACTCCTGATGCTTCGTCAGCAAGACAGTAGACCATATTTAACCTAACGAACATATTCCTGTTCGAAATGTCTTTGATCTTGAACGTTCTATAGATACTCATTGACTCCTTTTGATGATACAGCAGAAGGAGAACTGAGTATGTATCTAAAATTAAAATTCAAGGACTCTTTGGCCAGAAATATGTTCAGTAGGTCAACAATGGAACACTGCCTGGCTGATTTAACATCAAAAGGAGTCTATGGTTATGTATAGTAGGTGTAAGTTCAATATCTCTTTGGTCAAAAACATGTTCAATATATCAAATTGAGATTAATGACTCTTTTGCCAGGAAAATATTCAGTAGTTAATGGATTTCTGTATTGTTGATGAAACATCAGGACTATATGAGTATCTACAGATAGTTACCCTTTTAGGTCTCTGTTCAGAAATATGTTCAATAGGACTAATATGAACCACTTATAGACTACTGTCTGTCTGATGAAACAGCAAAAGGAGTCTATGAGTATGTATAGAAAGCTAAAGATCAAATACACTTTGGACAGAAATTTGTTCAAAAGTAATATTTGAAATATAGCTGCAAGCAGTGATTGGGGGCCAATCCCCTATGGCTATTTTATTTTTTAGGCCTGGTCCAAAGATCATTTGTATGGACAAAATTGGACAAATTTTGAAGGAGGAGTAGCAAACAAACTAAATACTGTACTTTTCAAAATGGCCACTACTATAATAGGTCTTAATGTCTTAATGTAAGATTTTGAATGTGATCAGCTTGATGAGAGGAATCAGGTGTACTAAGTAAGCATTTTCTAGATGAAAGGGTTCAAACATTATAACCATTTCAATGTTGAATTTTTGAACTGGTGTCGGCACTATAGAGTTGGTCCTAGAGACTCGGTCCAATTGCTTTTCATGACCATCTCTACAAGTGTGCCTAATTTCATAATTTTCCTATGTTCCGTTGATTGGGCTGCCATAGACACCCCATACATTAGAAGAAGTATAATAAATATAGCTGCAAGCGGCCATCACGGGGCCAAGCCGTTCCAAGCTTTTCCACCACTTAAGGTCATAGTACCTCTTGCGGTCTGGGCATGTGCCACACAGGATTCAAATCCACGACACAAATGGTTCGGGGTTCGTGGCATGTGTTTTAGCAGCTTGCGCCACTCAGAGGACGCTGAGTTACCAAGTTGCCTAGGAGAGGCTTCAGTGAACAATTAAGAATAATTAACCAGATCAGCATACTATGCTAGCTTGATGCTAATGTAACTTATGGTTTGTATGATAGCTGAAGAGCCACATTAGAAAGAATGGCATCTGGTTATCATGTAACCAATTAGTATGCTAAGCTAACTAGCATAAGTCTACAAATGCAGCCTATTTGGTATCTCGGGAACGGTTGCGAATATCAAGAATCTGTTCAGTCATTTCTGTGCGGCTCAGTCCAAAGATCATCTTATCAGATTTTGGACAAAATTGAGCAAAATTTGTAGGAGACATAGTGAAAAAACAGTTTTGCATCGGCTTCAATATGGCACATTGTTGGAAAATGACAAATGATATAATTGTCAGAATTGGCATAAACCAAGGAACATAATGACATAACGCAATCAAATTTAAAAAATGTTTTCAACAATTACATGCGTTTTGCAAAAAAAGTATATCTTTGGAACACTAGGTGGCGATCTCTTCAATCTTCTCAAGTACCGACGGGACATGCTGTTGAGGATCCCTACCACATTTTGCAAAGATATGTCAAAAAGTTATGACATATATTGCAAATATTGCAATTTATAACAAAATGCAAAATGGCGGACACGTGGAACATCCAATCCTGTTAAAATTGCCATCCACGGATTCGGCACGATGCAAGAAATCTATAGACACCAATATTTTCGGACAAAATCATGACCTATAGGTGGCGCTGTTTCCAACTTTGGCACACACCCTCAAATCATGGTTCTGATGAAGTGTACCAATTTTTTTTTTCAATTGTGATCAAAGTTTGGCCGAGATAAAGCCTATGAACAAATTTTGGGTTGACCTTATTAAGTTTGAGACATCATAACTTTTGAACAAAGATAAATAAATCAAAATCGGTTCAGTCATTTCTGTGCAGCTCAGTCCATAGATCATCTGAGCAAATTTTCATAAGAATTGAACAAAATTTGAACGAAGAGTAGTAAAAAACTGAATATTGTACTTTTCAAATAGTACTGCACTACTGTAATGGTAAGATGTTGATTGTGATCACCATAAAGAGTGGTGTACTAAGTTTCATTTTTCTAGATGAATGGGTTCAAAAGTTATTACCATTTCAATGTTGAATGTTTTAACTGTAGCACTATAGAGTTGGTCCTAGAGACTCCAAAATTGGTCCAATTACTTTTCATGACCATCTCTACAAATTTCATCATTTTTCTATGTTCCGTTGATAGGGCTGCCATAGACACCCTATACGGAAGAAGAAGAAGAAGAAGAAGAAGAAGAGAAGAAGAAGAAGAAGAAAACTAATGGATACTAATTAAGCCTTTTCAAAGCTTGGGCCCTAATAAAAAAATGAACAATTACTAGTACCTTCGTTCTGGAAAATATGTTCGACGGCTCAAATTTATTTACTCCTATATTACAGATAGAACATAAGAATGAGTCAGTGACTGTTGATAGAAAGTTCAAGATCAAGGACTCTTTGACAAGATATGTGTCCATTAGGTCAATTATGGAATTCTCTCTGGCTGATGAAACATCACAATGAGTCTCTGTATAGTATGTTAAAGTTCAATTACCTTTTGCCCAAAAACATATTCAGTAGGTCAAACATGCACTACTGTATGGCTGATGATACATCCGAAGGAGTCAATAAGTATGTATAGAAACTTTAGACTAAAATATGGTTGACATAAAGAATTCAATGAAAGTGCATGGTAAGTTACCAATTTGATGACTCTTTTGCCAGAAATATGTTTAGTGGGTCAATAATGAACTACAGTCTGGCTGATAAAAACTTCAGAAAGAGTCAATGAATATGTAATGAAAGTTCAAGATCAAAGACTCCTCAGCCATATAGTTCAGCAGGTCAAATATGGACTACTGTCTGGCTGATTAATTTCTGACGAAGTCAAGTAGTATGTATAGAAAGTCAAAGTTCGAGGACTCTTTAAAGTCAGAAAAACTTTCAAAAGGTCAAATTTGAACAAAAATTTTGCAGATTAAACATCAGAATTAGTCAATGGTTATTGATAGAAAGTTCAAGATCAAGGACTCTTTGGCAAAAAATATGTTCGGTAGGTAAATTATGGAATGCTCTCTGGCTGATGAAACATCAGAAGAAGTTTATGAGTATGTATAGGAAGTTCAAGTTCATGGACTCTTGGGCAAACAATTTCCAAAGGCCCAATTTCGAATACTGTCTGTTTGATGTAAATTCAGAGGGAGACAATGTCAGTGTAAAGAATGTTCAATATTGAGAAATCTTTGGCCAGAATTATGTTCAATAGGTCAAATTTGCACTAATACATAGTTGATGTAACATCAAAAGAAGTCTAGGAGAACTGAAAGTCATCCTTTGATTACACATTGGCCAGAAACATGTTCAGTAGGTTAAAAATGGAATACTGAATGGCTGATGAAACAATAAAGCAAGTTGTCTTCAAAAGCATGAAGACAACATGCGAGAAGAATGCACAACAAAAGAATGAAGAATGCACAACGGAATAACTTAGTTCTTGTAATACAATGAAATGAAACAATACTTAAATTATATTTCATTTTGAATGCAAAACGGTGATGTATGTATTGCAATGCAACAGTTCATATGTTATGTGATATCTCTTCATTGCAGAAATAAATTAGTTAGTTCTTGTATGCAATGCAACGAAACAGAGCACATTTTATATATTTCATTTATATATTTTTATTTTTAGTTCTATATGCAAAGAAACAAGTTAATTATTGTATTCAGTACAATTAAACATATGTTATGTGTTATCTCTAAAATGCACATACAAATAAATTAGTTATCGTATGCATGCAACGTCACATATGGGCATATCTTTTGTCTCATATTTAATGCAAAGGTCAGTAAGTTTGTTCTATTATGGAAAGAGGACATGCATTACTCTTCAATGCATAAAGAAACAATATAGTTCTGGTACGCTCTCTTTCTGATGTTCATCAAGAAGACATTAGTCGAAATTGTAATTATGCAATATATTTCTTGCCAAAGAATCCTCGATCTTGAACCTTCTGTAATTAATCATTGACTACTTTTGATGTTAGATCAGCCAGACAGAAATCCATATCTTAGCTGATATGATCTTAGCTGCTGAATATATTTCTGGCCAAAAAGTCTTTGATCTTGACCTTTCTAAACACTCAAAGAAACCTCCTTATATTTCTTCAGCAATACATTAGTTATTGATAGTAATTATTAAAACAGTTTGACCTTTTAAATATATTTCTGACCAAGGAGTCCTCGATCTTTGACTTTCTTTACATACTAATAGACTCTTTCTGACATTTCATCAGCCAGAGAGTAATCCATAATTGACCTACTGAATATCTGAATGGCCAGAGACCTCGATCTTGAACATTCTTCTAGATGTTGAATTTACTTTTTAATGATATTGTATCCCTCTGAATTTACATCAACCATACAGTATTTCAAATTGAGCCTATGGATATTTTTCAATAATCTTTGAACTTGAACTTCCTATACATACTTATAGACTTCATCTGATGTTTCGTCAGCCAGAGAGTATTCCATAATTGACACGCTGAACATATTTCTTGCCAAAGAGTCCTTGATCTTGAACTTTCTATACATACTCCTTTACTCCATCAGATGTTAAATCAGCTAGACAATAGTTCATATTTTACCTGCTGAACTTAATGTCTAAGGAGTATTTGATCTTGAACTTCCGTTATATACTCATGGATTCCTTCTGAAGTTTTCATCAGACTGACAGTAGTCCATGTTTTACCTACTGGAGATGTTTTTGGCCAAAAGGTCCTTGAACTTTAACCTACTATAGAGACTAATAGACTCATTGTGATGTTTCATCAGCCATGCAGTAGTCCATGTTTGACCTACTTAATTTGTTTTTGGCCAAAAGGCCCTTGAACTTTAACCTACTATACAGACTCATAGACTCATTGTGATGTTTCATCAGCCATAGAGTAGTCCATATTTGACATAATGAACATCTGAATGGCCAAACTTTCAATACATACTCATTTAGTCATTTACTCATATACCACAGTACATATACTTGTTCTGATGTTTCATTAGCTAGAGCATAGTCCAAATTTGACCTACTGAACATATATTTTTCCGAAATGTTATAAAAGTTCATTTTTGAACTTTTGAACATATTTCTGGTCAGGAAGTCCTTGATTTTTAACTTTCTTTATATACTAATAGACTCATTCTGATGTTTCATCAGCCATACTCTATTTCATATTTGACCTACTGAACTACTGAACTCGCCAAAGCGTGATCAAAGGCTGACTTCGTTTTCTCAAAGACTTCTTTTGAAGATGCATCAACTATCTATGAACATATTTTTGGCCAACCATTTCTTGATGTCAAACTTACTTTACACTGACATTGTCTCCTTCTGATATCACATCAACCAGACAGTATTCCAAATTTGGCCTATGGATATTGTTTGCCAAAGAGTCCTTGAACTTGAACTTCCGATACATCCATACAGACTTCTTCTGATGTTTCACCAGCCAGAGAGTATTCCATAATTGACCTTACTGGACATTTTACTTGATAAAGAGTCCTTGATCTTGAAATTTCTAAACATACTCTTAGATTCCTTCTGACGTTTCCTCAGACATAGAGTAGTCCTTTGACTTGAGTAATTTGAGTAATTTGACATTTTCAAAATCTGGCCAACTTGTCCTTTAGCTTTAACTTTCTATACATTTTCATAGACTTTTTCTGACGTTCAACAGGCAGAAATTCAACCATATTTGACTTATTGAACATATTTCTGGCCATTCTTCCCTTGATCTTGACCTGTTTATAAATAGTCATTTACTCATTCTTATGTTTAATTTGCAATATAGTAGTCAAAATTTGACCGTTGAACATATTGTTGGCCAAAGAGTCCTCGATCTTGAAATTTCTAAACATACTTGTAGATTCTTGATGTTTGTTCACCCATACAGTAGTTCAAATTTGACTTTTTAAAATTGATTTGGGCCATAAGTGTCCTGGAACTTTAACCTTCTATACATGCTCATATTCTCTTTTTGATATTCACCAGGCAGACATTAGTTCGAATTTGATCACTTTACATATTCATAAACTTCTGCTGATGTGTCATCAGCCAGAAATCCATAATTTTACTATTGAAAATATTTCTTACCAAAGAGTCCTTGATCTTGAACTTTCTATAAATAGTCATCGACTCATTTTAAAGTTTCTTCAGACATACAGTAGTTACAATTTGACGTTTTCAACATTTCTCTGGCCAAAGTGTCCTTGATTTTAAACTTTCTAAACATAAACATGTTCTGATGTTACATCAGCCAGAGAGGTCAATATTTGATCTACTTAACATATTACTTGCCAAAGATTCTATGATATTGAACCTTAACCTACTATACATACTCATAGACTAATTTTATTTTTTCTTCAGGCAAAGAGTAATCCATAATCCAAAACCTACTAAACATATTTCTGGCCAAAGACCTCGAACCTTCTATAAATATTCAATAACTCCTTCTGATTTTTCATCTGCAATATTGTTGTCAAAATTTGACTCATTGAATATATTTCTGGTCGAAAGTCCTCGATCTTGAACTTTCTATACATACCCTCTTATGTTACATCAGCATGACAACAAATTGGAACTAAGGAACATTTAGCTGCTCCTTGAACTTTAATTCACTATAGTTACTCATTGACGCCTTGTAATGTTCAATCAGACATACAATAGTCCAAAGTTGCCCCATTGTACATATTTCTGGCCAAAGAGCTCAGCAACTTTCACTTTCTAAACATTCTCATAGACTTCTTCTGACGTTAGATCAACCACAGGTCCATTTTTTACCTACTGAATATATTTCTGACCAAAGTGTCCTGATCTTGAACTTTCTATATACCGATGTATATAGAACTTTCCAATGTTTCTGCATCCATAGTTGTAGTAGTTCAAATTTGACCTTTTTTTCTAAATATTTCTGGCCAGAGAGTCTTGGCACTTTCACTCTATATACATACTCATAGTCTCCTTCTGTTGTTACATCAGCAAGACATTAGTCCAAATTGGACCTATGAAACATATTCTTGGCCAAAGAGTCCTTGAACTTGAACTTTCTAAATATACTTATGACTTATTTTTATGTTTCATCAGCCGGAGAGTAGTTCAGTAGGTCATAATTGATGTGTCCTTGATATGAAACTTTCTTTACATGCTCATTGACTCCTTATGTTTCAACATCCATACAGTAGTATGTATCTGGCTGTTGAACATATTTCTCCCCGAAGATTCTTTAAAGTTTATCTTTCTATACATACTTATTGACTTCTGATGTTTCAATAGACAGAGAGTTGTCCATATTTGACTTATTGAAGATATTTTTAGACAAAGAGTCCACAAACTGTAACTTTCTATACATACTTATAGACTCCTGATGCTTCGTCAGCAAGACAGTAGACCATATTTAACCTAACGAACATATTCCTGTTCGAAATGTCTTTGATCTTGAACGTTCTATAGATACTCATTGACTCCTTTTGATGATACAGCAGAAGGAGAACTGAGTATGTATCTAAAATTAAAATTCAAGGACTCTTTGGCCAGAAATATGTTCAGTAGGTCAACAATGGAACACTGCCTGGCTGATTTAACATCAAAAGGAGTCTATGGTTATGTATAGTAGGTGTAAGTTCAATATCTCTTTGGTCAAAAACATGTTCAATATATCAAATTGAGATTAATGACTCTTTTGCCAGGAAAATATTCAGTAGTTAATGGATTTCTGTATTGTTGATGAAACATCAGGACTATATGAGTATCTACAGATAGTTACCCTTTTAGGTCTCTGTTCAGAAATATGTTCAATAGGACTAATATGAACCACTTATAGACTACTGTCTGTCTGATGAAACAGCAAAAGGAGTCTATGAGTATGTATAGAAAGCTAAAGATCAAATACACTTTGGACAGAAATTTGTTCAAAAGTAATATTTGAAATATAGCTGCAAGCAGTGATTGGGGGCCAATCCCCTATGGCTATTTTATTTTTTAGGCCTGGTCCAAAGATCATTTGTATGGACAAAATTGGACAAATTTTGAAGGAGGAGTAGCAAACAAACTAAATACTGTACTTTTCAAAATGGCCACTACTATAATAGGTCTTAATGTCTTAATGTAAGATTTTGAATGTGATCAGCTTGATGAGAGGAATCAGGTGTACTAAGTAAGCATTTTCTAGATGAAAGGGTTCAAACATTATAACCATTTCAATGTTGAATTTTTGAACTGGTGTCGGCACTATAGAGTTGGTCCTAGAGACTCGGTCCAATTGCTTTTCATGACCATCTCTACAAGTGTGCCTAATTTCATAATTTTCCTATGTTCCGTTGATTGGGCTGCCATAGACACCCCATACATTAGAAGAAGTATAATAAATATAGCTGCAAGCGGCCATCACGGGGCCAAGCCGTTCCAAGCTTTTCCACCACTTAAGGTCATAGTACCTCTTGCGGTCTGGGCATGTGCCACACAGGATTCAAATCCACGACACAAATGGTTCGGGGTTCGTGGCATGTGTTTTAGCAGCTTGCGCCACTCAGAGGACGCTGAGTTACCAAGTTGCCTAGGAGAGGCTTCAGTGAACAATTAAGAATAATTAACCAGATCAGCATACTATGCTAGCTTGATGCTAATGTAACTTATGGTTTGTATGATAGCTGAAGAGCCACATTAGAAAGAATGGCATCTGGTTATCATGTAACCAATTAGTATGCTAAGCTAACTAGCATAAGTCTACAAATGCAGCCTATTTGGTATCTCGGGAACGGTTGCGAATATCAAGAATCTGTTCAGTCATTTCTGTGCGGCTCAGTCCAAAGATCATCTTATCAGATTTTGGACAAAATTGAGCAAAATTTGTAGGAGACATAGTGAAAAAACAGTTTTGCATCGGCTTCAATATGGCACATTGTTGGAAAATGACAAATGATATAATTGTCAGAATTGGCATAAACCAAGGAACATAATGACATAACGCAATCAAATTTAAAAAATGTTTTCAACAATTACATGCGTTTTGCAAAAAAAGTATATCTTTGGAACACTAGGTGGCGATCTCTTCAATCTTCTCAAGTACCGACGGGACATGCTGTTGAGGATCCCTACCACATTTTGCAAAGATATGTCAAAAAGTTATGACATATATTGCAAATATTGCAATTTATAACAAAATGCAAAATGGCGGACACGTGGAACATCCAATCCTGTTAAAATTGCCATCCACGGATTCGGCACGATGCAAGAAATCTATAGACACCAATATTTTCGGACAAAATCATGACCTATAGGTGGCGCTGTTTCCAACTTTGGCACACACCCTCAAATCATGGTTCTGATGAAGTGTACCAATTTTTTTTTTCAATTGTGATCAAAGTTTGGCCGAGATAAAGCCTATGAACAAATTTTGGGTTGACCTTATTAAGTTTGAGACATCATAACTTTTGAACAAAGATAAATAAATCAAAATCGGTTCAGTCATTTCTGTGCAGCTCAGTCCATAGATCATCTGAGCAAATTTTCATAAGAATTGAACAAAATTTGAACGAAGAGTAGTAAAAAACTGAATATTGTACTTTTCAAATAGTACTGCACTACTGTAATGGTAAGATGTTGATTGTGATCACCATAAAGAGTGGTGTACTAAGTTTCATTTTTCTAGATGAATGGGTTCAAAAGTTATTACCATTTCAATGTTGAATGTTTTAACTGTAGCACTATAGAGTTGGTCCTAGAGACTCCAAAATTGGTCCAATTACTTTTCATGACCATCTCTACAAATTTCATCATTTTTCTATGTTCCGTTGATAGGGCTGCCATAGACACCCTATACGGAAGAAGAAGAAGAAGAAGAAGAAGAAGAAGAAGAAGAAGAAGAAGAAGAAGAAAACTAATGGATACTAATTAAGCCTTTTCAAAGCTTGGGCCCTAATAAAAAAATGAACAATTACTAGTACCTTCGTTCTGGAAAATATGTTCGACGGCTCAAATTTATTTACTCCTATATTACAGATAGAACATAAGAATGAGTCAGTGACTGTTGATAGAAAGTTCAAGATCAAGGACTCTTTGACAAGATATGTGTCCATTAGGTCAATTATGGAATTCTCTCTGGCTGATGAAACATCACAATGAGTCTCTGTATAGTATGTTAAAGTTCAATTACCTTTTGCCCAAAAACATATTCAGTAGGTCAAACATGCACTACTGTATGGCTGATGATACATCCGAAGGAGTCAATAAGTATGTATAGAAACTTTAGACTAAAATATGGTTGACATAAAGAATTCAATGAAAGTGCATGGTAAGTTACCAATTTGATGACTCTTTTGCCAGAAATATGTTTAGTGGGTCAATAATGAACTACAGTCTGGCTGATAAAAACTTCAGAAAGAGTCAATGAATATGTAATGAAAGTTCAAGATCAAAGACTCCTCAGCCATATAGTTCAGCAGGTCAAATATGGACTACTGTCTGGCTGATTAATTTCTGACGAAGTCAAGTAGTATGTATAGAAAGTCAAAGTTCGAGGACTCTTTAAAGTCAGAAAAACTTTCAAAAGGTCAAATTTGAACAAAAATTTTGCAGATTAAACATCAGAATTAGTCAATGGTTATTGATAGAAAGTTCAAGATCAAGGACTCTTTGGCAAAAAATATGTTCGGTAGGTAAATTATGGAATGCTCTCTGGCTGATGAAACATCAGAAGAAGTTTATGAGTATGTATAGGAAGTTCAAGTTCATGGACTCTTGGGCAAACAATTTCCAAAGGCCCAATTTCGAATACTGTCTGTTTGATGTAAATTCAGAGGGAGACAATGTCAGTGTAAAGAATGTTCAATATTGAGAAATCTTTGGCCAGAATTATGTTCAATAGGTCAAATTTGCACTAATACATAGTTGATGTAACATCAAAAGAAGTCTAGGAGAACTGAAAGTCATCCTTTGATTACACATTGGCCAGAAACATGTTCAGTAGGTTAAAAATGGAATACTGAATGGCTGATGAAACAATAAAGCAAGTTGTCTTCAAAAGCATGAAGACAACATGCGAGAAGAATGCACAACAAAAGAATGAAGAATGCACAACGGAATAACTTAGTTCTTGTAATACAATGAAATGAAACAATACTTAAATTATATTTCATTTTGAATGCAAAACGGTGATGTATGTATTGCAATGCAACAGTTCATATGTTATGTGATATCTCTTCATTGCAGAAATAAATTAGTTAGTTCTTGTATGCAATGCAACGAAACAGAGCCCATTTTATATATTTCATTTATATATTTTTATTTTTAGTTCTATATGCAAAGAAACAAGTTAATTATTGTATTCAGTACAATTAAACATATGTTATGTGTTATCTCTAAAATGCACATACAAATAAATTAGTTATCGTATGCATGCAACGTCACATATGGGCATATCTTTTGTCTCATATTTAATGCAAAGGTCAGTAAGTTTGTTCTATTATGGAAAGAGGACATGCATTACTCTTCAATGCATAAAGAAACAATATAGTTCTGGTACGCTCTCTTTCTGATGTTCATCAAGAAGACATTAGTCGAAATTGTAATTATGCAATATATTTCTTGCCAAAGAATCCTCGATCTTGAACCTTCTGTAATTAATCATTGACTACTTTTGATGTTAGATCAGCCAGACAGAAATCCATATCTTAGCTGATATGATCTTAGCTGCTGAATATATTTCTGGCCAAAAAGTCTTTGATCTTGACCTTTCTAAACACTCAAAGAAACCTCCTTATATTTCTTCAGCAATACATTAGTTATTGATAGTAATTATTAAAACAGTTTGACCTTTTAAATATATTTCTGACCAAGGAGTCCTCGATCTTTGACTTTCTTTACATACTAATAGACTCTTTCTGACATTTCATCAGCCAGAGAGTAATCCATAATTGACCTACTGAATATCTGAATGGCCAGAGACCTCGATCTTGAACATTCTTCTAGATGTTGAATTTACTTTTTAATGATATTGTATCCCTCTGAATTTACATCAACCATACAGTATTTCAAATTGAGCCTATGGATATTTTTCAATAATCTTTGAACTTGAACTTCCTATACATACTTATAGACTTCATCTGATGTTTCGTCAGCCAGAGAGTATTCCATAATTGACACGCTGAACATATTTCTTGCCAAAGAGTCCTTGATCTTGAACTTTCTATACATACTCCTTTACTCCATCAGATGTTAAATCAGCTAGACAATAGTTCATATTTTACCTGCTGAACTTAATGTCTAAGGAGTATTTGATCTTGAACTTCCGTTATATACTCATGGATTCCTTCTGAAGTTTTCATCAGACTGACAGTAGTCCATGTTTTACCTACTGGAGATGTTTTTGGCCAAAAGGTCCTTGAACTTTAACCTACTATAGAGACTAATAGACTCATTGTGATGTTTCATCAGCCATGCAGTAGTCCATGTTTGACCTACTTAATTTGTTTTTGGCCAAAAGGCCCTTGAACTTTAACCTACTATACAGACTCATAGACTCATTGTGATGTTTCATCAGCCATAGAGTAGTCCATATTTGACATAATGAACATCTGAATGGCCAAACTTTCAATACATACTCATTTAGTCATTTACTCATATACCACAGTACATATACTTGTTCTGATGTTTCATTAGCTAGAGCATAGTCCAAATTTGACCTACTGAACATATATTTTTCCGAAATGTTATAAAAGTTCATTTTTGAACTTTTGAACATATTTCTGGTCAGGAAGTCCTTGATTTTTAACTTTCTTTATATACTATTAGACTCATTCTGATGTTTCATCAGCCATACTCTATTTCATATTTGACCTACTGAACTACTGAACTCGCCAAAGCGTGATCAAAGGCTGACTTCGTTTTCTCAAAGACTTCTTTTGAAGATGCATCAACTATCTATGAACATATTTTTGGCCAACCATTTCTTGATGTCAAACTTACTTTACACTGACATTGTCTCCTTCTGATATCACATCAACCAGACAGTATTCCAAATTTGGCCTATGGATATTGTTTGCCAAAGAGTCCTTGAACTTGAACTTCCGATACATCCATACAGACTTCTTCTGATGTTTCACCAGCCAGAGAGTATTCCATAATTGACTTACTGGACATTTTACTTGATAAAGAGTCCTTGATCTTGAAATTTCTAAACATACTCTTAGATTCCTTCTGACGTTTCCTCAGACATAGAGTAGTCCTTTGACTTGAGTAATTTGAGTAATTTGACATTTTCAAAATCTGGCCAACTTGTCCTTTAGCTTTAACTTTCTATACATTTTCATAGACTTTTTCTGACGTTCAACAGGCAGAAATTCAACCATATTTGACTTATTGAACATATTTCTGGCCATTCTTCCCTTGATCTTGACCTGTTTATAAATAGTCATTTACTCATTCTTATGTTTAATTTGCAATATAGTAGTCAAAATTTGACCGTTGAACATATTGTTGGCCAAAGAGTCCTCGATCTTGAAATTTCTAAACATACTTGTAGATTCTTGATGTTTGTTCACCCATACAGTAGTTCAAATTTGACTTTTTAAAATTGATTTGGGCCATAAGTGTCCCGGAACTTTAACCTTCTATACATGCTCATATTCTCTTTTTGATATTCACCAGGCAGACATTAGTTCGAATTTGATCACTTTACATATTCATAAACTTCTGCTGATGTGTCATCAGCCAGAAATCCATAATTTTACTATTGAAAATATTTCTTACCAAAGAGTCCTTGATCTTGAACTGTCTATAAATAGTCATCGACTCATTTTAAAGTTTCTTCAGACATACAGTAGTTACAATTTGACGTTTTCAACATTTCTCTGGCCAAAGTGTCCTTGATTTTGAACTTTCTAAACATAAACATGTTCTGATGTTACATCAGCCAGAGAGGTCAATATTTGATCTACTTAACATATTACTTGCCAAAGATTCTATGATATTGAACCTTAACCTACTATACATACTCATAGACTAATTTTATTTTTTCTTCAGGCAAAGAGTAATCCATAATCCAAAACCTACTAAACATATTTCTGGCCAAAGACCTCGAACCTTCTATAAATATTCAATAACTCCTTCTGATTTTTCATCTGCAATATTGTAGTCAAAATTTGACTCATTGAACATATTTCTGGTCGAAAGTCCTCGATCTTGAACTTTCTATACATACCCTCTTATGTTACATCAGCATGACAACAAATTGGAACTAAGGAACATTTAGCTGCTCCTTGAACTTTAATTCACTATAGTTACTCATTGACGCCTTGTAATGTTCAATCAGACATACAATAGTCCAAAGTTGCCCCATTGTACATATTTCTGGCCAAAGAGCTCAGCAACTTTCACTTTCTAAACATTCTCATAGACTTCTTCTGACGTTAGATCAACCACAGGTCCATTTTTTACCTACTGAATATATTTCTGACCAAAGTGTCCTGATCTTGAACTTTCTATATACCGATGTATATAGAACTTTCCAATGTTTCTGCATCCATAGTTGTAGTAGTTCAAATTTGACCTTTTTTTCTAAATATTTCTGGCCAGAGAGTCTTGGCACTTTCACTTTATATACATACTCATAGTCTCCTTCTGTTGTTACATCAGCAAGACATTAGTCCAAATTGGACCTATGAAACATATTCTTGGCCAAAGAGTCCTTGAACTTGAACTTTCTAAATATACTTATGACTTATTTTTATGTTTCATCAGCCGGAGAGTAGTTCAGTAGGTCATAATTGATGTGTCCTTGATATGAAACTTTCTTTACATGCTCATTGACTCCTTATGTTTCAACATCCATACAGTAGTATGTATCTGGCTGTTGAACATATTTCTCCCCGAAGATTCTTTAAAGTTTATCTTTCTATACATACTTATTGACTTCTGATGTTTCAATAGACAGAGAGTTGTCCATATTTGACTTATTGAAGATATTTTTAGACAAAGAGTCCACAAACTGTAACTTTCTATACATACTTATAGACTCCTGATGCTTCGTCAGCAAGACAGTAGACCATATTTAACCTAACGAACATATTCCTGTTCGAAATGTCTTTGATCTTGAACGTTCTATAGATACTCATTGACTCCTTTTGATGATACAGCAGAAGGAGAACTGAGTATGTATCTAAAATTAAAATTCAAGGACTCTTTGGCCAGAAATATGTTCAGTAGGTCAACAATGGAACACTGCCTGGCTGATTTAACATCAAAAGGAGTCTATGGTTATGTATAGTAGGTGTAAGTTCAATATCTCTTTGGTCAAAAACATGTTCAATATATCAAATTGAGATTAATGACTCTTTTGCCAGGAAAATATTCAGTAGTTAATGGATTTCTGTATTGTTGATGAAACATCAGGACTATATGAGTATCTACAGATAGTTACCCTTTTAGGTCTCTGTTCAGAAATATGTTCAATAGGACTAATATGAACCACTTATAGACTACTGTCTGTCTGATGAAACAGCAAAAGGAGTCTATGAGTATGTATAGAAAGCTAAAGATCAAATACACTTTGGACAGAAATTTGTTCAAAAGTAATATTTGAAATATAGCTGCAAGCAGTGATTGGGGGCCAATCCCCTATGGCTATTTTATTTTTTAGGCCTGGTCCAAAGATCATTTGTATGGACAAAATTGGACAAATTTTGAAGGAGGAGTAGCAAACAAACTAAATACTGTACTTTTCAAAATGGCCACTACTATAATAGGTCTTAATGTCTTAATGTAAGATTTTGAATGTGATCAGCTTGATGAGAGGAATCAGGTGTACTAAGTAAGCATTTTCTAGATGAAAGGGTTCAAACATTATAACCATTTCAATGTTGAATTTTTGAACTGGTGTCGGCACTATAGAGTTGGTCCTAGAGACTCGGTCCAATTGCTTTTCATGACCATCTCTACAAGTGTGCCTAATTTCATAATTTTCCTATGTTCCGTTGATTGGGCTGCCATAGACACCCCATACATTAGAAGAAGTATAATAAATATAGCTGCAAGCGGCCATCACGGGGCCAAGCCGTTCCAAGCTTTTCCACCACTTAAGGTCATAGTACCTCTTGCGGTCTGGGCATGTGCCACACAGGATTCAAATCCACGACACAAATGGTTCGGGGTTCGTGGCATGTGTTTTAGCAGCTTGCGCCACTCAGAGGACGCTGAGTTACCAAGTTGCCTAGGAGAGGCTTCAGTGAACAATTAAGAATAATTAACCAGATCAGCATACTATGCTAGCTTGATGCTAATGTAACTTATGGTTTGTATGATAGCTGAAGAGCCACATTAGAAAGAATGGCATCTGGTTATCATGTAACCAATTAGTATGCTAAGCTAACTAGCATAAGTCTACAAATGCAGCCTATTTGGTATCTCGGGAACGGTTGCGAATATCAAGAATCTGTTCAGTCATTTCTGTGCGGCTCAGTCCAAAGATCATCTTATCAGATTTTGGACAAAATTGAGCAAAATTTGTAGGAGACATAGTGAAAAAACAGTTTTGCATCGGCTTCAATATGGCACATTGTTGGAAAATGACAAATGATATAATTGTCAGAATTGGCATAAACCAAGGAACATAATGACATAACGCAATCAAATTTAAAAAATGTTTTCAACAATTACATGCGTTTTGCAAAAAAAGTATATCTTTGGAACACTAGGTGGCGATCTCTTCAATCTTCTCAAGTACCGACGGGACATGCTGTTGAGGATCCCTACCACATTTTGCAAAGATATGTCAAAAAGTTATGACATATATTGCAAATATTGCAATTTATAACAAAATGCAAAATGGCGGACACGTGGAACATCCAATCCTGTTAAAATTGCCATCCACGGATTCGGCACGATGCAAGAAATCTATAGACACCAATATTTTCGGACAAAATCATGACCTATAGGTGGCGCTGTTTCCAACTTTGGCACACACCCTCAAATCATGGTTCTGATGAAGTGTACCAATTTTTTTTTTCAATTGTGATCAAAGTTTGGCCGAGATAAAGCCTATGAACAAATTTTGGGTTGACCTTATTAAGTTTGAGACATCATAACTTTTGAACAAAGATAAATAAATCAAAATCGGTTCAGTCATTTCTGTGCAGCTCAGTCCATAGATCATCTGAGCAAATTTTCATAAGAATTGAACAAAATTTGAACGAAGAGTAGTAAAAAACTGAATATTGTACTTTTCAAATAGTACTGCACTACTGTAATGGTAAGATGTTGATTGTGATCACCATAAAGAGTGGTGTACTAAGTTTCATTTTTCTAGATGAATGGGTTCAAAAGTTATTACCATTTCAATGTTGAATGTTTTAACTGTAGCACTATAGAGTTGGTCCTAGAGACTCCAAAATTGGTCCAATTACTTTTCATGACCATCTCTACAAATTTCATCATTTTTCTATGTTCCGTTGATAGGGCTGCCATAGACACCCTATACGGAAGAAGAAGAAGAAGAAGAAGAAGAAGAAGAAGAAGAAGAAGAAGAAGAAAACTAATGGATACTAATTAAGCCTTTTCAAAGCTTGGGCCCTAATAAAAAAATGAACAATTACTAGTACCTTCGTTCTGGAAAATATGTTCGACGGCTCAAATTTATTTACTCCTATATTACAGATAGAACATAAGAATGAGTCAGTGACTGTTGATAGAAAGTTCAAGATCAAGGACTCTTTGACAAGATATGTGTCCATTAGGTCAATTATGGAATTCTCTCTGGCTGATGAAACATCACAATGAGTCTCTGTATAGTATGTTAAAGTTCAATTACCTTTTGCCCAAAAACATATTCAGTAGGTCAAACATGCACTACTGTATGGCTGATGATACATCCGAAGGAGTCAATAAGTATGTATAGAAACTTTAGACTAAAATATGGTTGACATAAAGAATTCAATGAAAGTGCATGGTAAGTTACCAATTTGATGACTCTTTTGCCAGAAATATGTTTAGTGGGTCAATAATGAACTACAGTCTGGCTGATAAAAACTTCAGAAAGAGTCAATGAATATGTAATGAAAGTTCAAGATCAAAGACTCCTCAGCCATATAGTTCAGCAGGTCAAATATGGACTACTGTCTGGCTGATTAATTTCTGACGAAGTCAAGTAGTATGTATAGAAAGTCAAAGTTCGAGGACTCTTTAAAGTCAGAAAAACTTTCAAAAGGTCAAATTTGAACAAAAATTTTGCAGATTAAACATCAGAATTAGTCAATGGTTATTGATAGAAAGTTCAAGATCAAGGACTCTTTGGCAAAAAATATGTTCGGTAGGTAAATTATGGAATGCTCTCTGGCTGATGAAACATCAGAAGAAGTTTATGAGTATGTATAGGAAGTTCAAGTTCATGGACTCTTGGGCAAACAATTTCCAAAGGCCCAATTTCGAATACTGTCTGTTTGATGTAAATTCAGAGGGAGACAATGTCAGTGTAAAGAATGTTCAATATTGAGAAATCTTTGGCCAGAATTATGTTCAATAGGTCAAATTTGCACTAATACATAGTTGATGTAACATCAAAAGAAGTCTAGGAGAACTGAAAGTCATCCTTTGATTACACATTGGCCAGAAACATGTTCAGTAGGTTAAAAATGGAATACTGAATGGCTGATGAAACAATAAAGCAAGTTGTCTTCAAAAGCATGAAGACAACATGCGAGAAGAATGCACAACAAAAGAATGAAGAATGCACAACGGAATAACTTAGTTCTTGTAATACAATGAAATGAAACAATACTTAAATTATATTTCATTTTGAATGCAAAACGGTGATGTATGTATTGCAATGCAACAGTTCATATGTTATGTGATATCTCTTCATTGCAGAAATAAATTAGTTAGTTCTTGTATGCAATGCAACGAAACAGAGCACATTTTATATATTTCATTTATATATTTTTATTTTTAGTTCTATATGCAAAGAAACAAGTTAATTATTGTATTCAGTACAATTAAACATATGTTATGTGTTATCTCTAAAATGCACATACAAATAAATTAGTTATCGTATGCATGCAACGTCACATATGGGCATATCTTTTGTCTCATATTTAATGCAAAGGTCAGTAAGTTTGTTCTATTATGGAAAGAGGACATGCATTACTCTTCAATGCATAAAGAAACAATATAGTTCTGGTACGCTCTCTTTCTGATGTTCATCAAGAAGACATTAGTCGAAATTGTAATTATGCAATATATTTCTTGCCAAAGAATCCTCGATCTTGAACCTTCTGTAATTAATCATTGACTACTTTTGATGTTAGATCAGCCAGACAGAAATCCATATCTTAGCTGATATGATCTTAGCTGCTGAATATATTTCTGGCCAAAAAGTCTTTGATCTTGACCTTTCTAAACACTCAAAGAAACCTCCTTATATTTCTTCAGCAATACATTAGTTATTGATAGTAATTATTAAAACAGTTTGACCTTTTAAATATATTTCTGACCAAGGAGTCCTCGATCTTTGACTTTCTTTACATACTAATAGACTCTTTCTGACATTTCATCAGCCAGAGAGTAATCCATAATTGACCTACTGAATATCTGAATGGCCAGAGACCTCGATCTTGAACATTCTTCTAGATGTTGAATTTACTTTTTAATGATATTGTATCCCTCTGAATTTACATCAACCATACAGTATTTCAAATTGAGCCTATGGATATTTTTCAATAATCTTTGAACTTGAACTTCCTATACATACTTATAGACTTCATCTGATGTTTCGTCAGCCAGAGAGTATTCCATAATTGACACGCTGAACATATTTCTTGCCAAAGAGTCCTTGATCTTGAACTTTCTATACATACTCCTTTACTCCATCAGATGTTAAATCAGCTAGACAATAGTTCATATTTTACCTGCTGAACTTAATGTCTAAGGAGTATTTGATCTTGAACTTCCGTTATATACTCATGGATTCCTTCTGAAGTTTTCATCAGACTGACAGTAGTCCATGTTTTACCTACTGGAGATGTTTTTGGCCAAAAGGTCCTTGAACTTTAACCTACTATAGAGACTAATAGACTCATTGTGATGTTTCATCAGCCATGCAGTAGTCCATGTTTGACCTACTTAATTTGTTTTTGGCCAAAAGGCCCTTGAACTTTAACCTACTATACAGACTCATAGACTCATTGTGATGTTTCATCAGCCATAGAGTAGTCCATATTTGACATAATGAACATCTGAATGGCCAAACTTTCAATACATACTCATTTAGTCATTTACTCATATACCACAGTACATATACTTGTTCTGATGTTTCATTAGCTAGAGCATAGTCCAAATTTGACCTACTGAACATATATTTTTCCGAAATGTTATAAAAGTTCATTTTTGAACTTTTGAACATATTTCTGGTCAGGAAGTCCTTGATTTTTAACTTTCTTTATATACTAATAGACTCATTCTGATGTTTCATCAGCCATACTCTATTTCATATTTGACCTACTGAACTACTGAACTCGCCAAAGCGTGATCAAAGGCTGACTTCGTTTTCTCAAAGACTTCTTTTGAAGATGCATCAACTATCTATGAACATATTTTTGGCCAACCATTTCTTGATGTCAAACTTACTTTACACTGACATTGTCTCCTTCTGATATCACA
Source organism: Meda fulgida (assembly GCA_030578275.1). Classification (NCBI taxonomy): domain Eukaryota; kingdom Metazoa; phylum Chordata; class Actinopteri; order Cypriniformes; family Leuciscidae; genus Meda; species Meda fulgida. Next base: position 24,312,413 of record CM060636.1, read on the forward strand.
TCAACCAGACAGTATTCCAAATTTGGCCTATGGATATTGTTTGCCAAAGAGTCCTTGAACTTGAACTTCCGATACATCCATACAGACTTCTTCTGATGTTTCACCAGCCAGAGAGTATTCCATAATTGACTTACTGGACATTTTACTTGATAAAGAGTCCTTGATCTTGAAATTTCTAAACATACTCTTAGATTCCTTCTGACGTTTCCTCAGACATAGAGTAGTCCTTTGACTTGAGTAATTTGAGTAATTTGACATTTTCAAAATCTGGCCAACTTGTCCTTTAGCTTTAACTTTCTATACATTTTCATAGACTTTTTCTGACGTTCAACAGGCAGAAATTCAACCATATTTGACTTATTGAACATATTTCTGGCCATTCTTCCCTTGATCTTGACCTGTTTATAAATAGTCATTTACTCATTCTTATGTTTAATTTGCAATATAGTAGTCAAAATTTGACCGTTGAACATATTGTTGGCCAAAGAGTCCTCGATCTTGAAATTTCTAAACATACTTGTAGATTCTTGATGTTTGTTCACCCATACAGTAGTTCAAATTTGACTTTTTAAAATTGATTTGGGCCATAAGTGTCCCGGAACTTTAACCTTCTATACATGCTCATATTCTCTTTTGATATTCACCAGGCAGACATTAGTTCGAATTTGATCACTTTACATATTCATAAACTTCTGCTGATGTGTCATCAGCCAGAAATCCATAATTTTACTATTGAAAATATTTCTTACCAAAGAGTCCTTGATCTTGAACTGTCTATAAATAGTCATCGACTCATTTTAAAGTTTCTTCAGACATACAGTAGTTACAATTTGACGTTTTCAACATTTCTCTGGCCAAAGTGTCCTTGATTTTGAACTTTCTAAACATAAACATGTTCTGATGTTACATCAGCCAGAGAGGTCAATATTTGATCTACTTAACATATTACTTGCCAAAGATTCTATGATATTGAACCTTAACCTACTATACATACTCATAGACTAATTTTATTTTTTCTTCAGGCAAAGAGTAATCCATAATCCAAAACCTACTAAACATATTTCTGGCCAAAGACCTTGAACCTTCTATAAATATTCAATAACTCCTTCTGATTTTTCATCTGCAATATTGTAGTCAAAATTTGACTCATTGAACATATTTCTGGTCGAAAGTCCTCGATCTTGAACTTTCTATACATACCCTCTTATGTTACATCAGCATGACAACAAATTGGAACTAAGGAACATTTAGCTGCTCCTTGAACTTTAATTCACTATAGTTACTCATTGACGCCTTGTAATGTTCAATCAGACATACAATAGTCCAAAGTTGCCCCATTGTACATATTTCTGGCCAAAGAGCTCAGCAACTTTCACTTTCTAAACATTCTCATAGACTTCTTCTGACGTTAGATCAACCACAGGTCCATTTTTTACCTACTGAATATATTTCTGACCAAAGTGTCCTGATCTTGAACTTTCTATATACCGATGTATATAGAACTTTCCAATGTTTCTGCATCCATAGTTGTAGTAGTTCAAATTTGACCTTTTTTTCTAAATATTTCTGGCCAGAGAGTCTTGGCACTTTCACTTTATATACATACTCATAGTCTCCTTCTGTTGTTACATCAGCAAGACATTAGTCCAAATTGGACCTATGAAACATATTCTTGGCCAAAGAGTCCTTGAACTTGAACTTTCTAAATATACTTATGACTTATTTTTATGTTTCATCAGCCGGAGAGTAGTTCAGTAGGTCATAATTGATGTGTCCTTGATATGAAACTTTCTTTACATGCTCATTGACTCCTTATGTTTCAACATCCATACAGTAGTATGTATCTGGCTGTTGAACATATTTCTCCCCGAAGATTCTTTAAAGTTTATCTTTCTATACATACTTATTGACTTCTGATGTTTCAATAGACAGAGAGTTGTCCATATTTGACTTATTGAAGATATTTTTAGACAAAGAGTCCACAAACTGTAACTTTCTATACATACTTATAGACTCCTGATGCTTCGTCAGCAAGACAGTAGACCATATTTAACCTAACGAACATATTCCTGTTCGAAATGTCTTTGATCTTGAACGTTCTATAGATACTCATTGACTCCTTTTGATGATACAGCAGAAGGAGAACTGAGTATGTATCTAAAATTAAAATTCAAGGACTCTTTGGCCAGAAATATGTTCAGTAGGTCAAAAATGGAACACTGCCTGGCTGATTTAACATCAAAAGGAGTCTATGGTTATGTATAGTAGGTGTAAGTTCAATATCTCTTTGGTCAAAAACATGTTCAATATATCAAATTGAGATTAATGACTCTTTTGCCAGGAAAATATTCAGTAGTTAATGGATTTCTGTATTGTTGATGAAACATCAGGACTATATGAGTATCTACAGATAGTTACCCTTTTAGGTCTCTGTTCAGAAATATGTTCAATAGGACTAATATGAACCACTTATAGACTACTGTCTGTCTGATGAAACAGCAAAAGGAGTCTATGAGTATGTATAGAAAGCTAAAGATCAAATACACTTTGGACAGAAATTTGTTCAAAAGTAATATTTGAAATATAGCTGCAAGCAGTGATTGGGGGCCAATCCCCTATGACTATTTTATTTTTTAGGCCTGGTCCAAAGATCATTTGTATGGACAAAATTGGACAAATTTTGAAGGAGGAGTAGCAAACAAACTAAATACTGTACTTTTCAAAATGGCCACTACTATAATAGGTCTTAATGTCTTAATGTAAGATTTTGAATGTGATCAGCTTGATGAGAGGAATCAGGTGTACTAAGTAAGCATTTTCTAGATGAAAGGGTTCAAACATTATAACCATTTCAATGTTGAATTTTTGAACTGGTGTCGGCACTATAGAGTTGGTCCTAGAGACTCGGTCCAATTGCTTTTCATGAACATCTCTACAAGTGTGCCTAATTTCATAATTTTCCTATGTTCCGTTGATTGGGCTGCCATAGACACCCCATACATTAGAAGAAGTATAATAAATATAGCTGCAAGCGGCCATCACGGGGCCAAGCCGTTCCAAGCTTTTCCACCACTTAAGGTCATAGTACCTCTTGCGGTCTGGGCATGTGCCACACAGGATTCAAATCCACGACACAAATGGTTCGGGGTTCGTGGCATGTGTTTTAGCAGCTTGCGCCACTCAGAGGACGCTGAGTTACCAAGTTGCCTAGGAGAGGCTTCAGTGAACAATTAAGAATAATTAACCAGATCAGCATACTATGCTAGCTTGATGCTAATGTAACTTATGGTTTGTATGATAGCTGAAGAGCCACATTAGAAAGAATGGCATCTGGTTATCATGTAACCAATTAGTATGCTAAGCTAACTAGCATAAGTCTACAAATGCAGCCTATTTGGTATCTCGGGAACGGTTGCGAATATCAAGAATCTGTTCAGTCATTTCTGTGCGGCTCAGTCCAAAGATCATCTTATCAGATTTTGGACAAAATTGAGCAAAATTTGTAGGAGACATAGTGAAAAAACAGTTTTGCATCGGCTTCAATATGGCACATTGTTGGAAAATGACAAATGATATAATTGTCAGAATTGGCATAAACCAAGGAACATAATGACATAACGCAATCAAATTTAAAAAATGTTTTCAACAATTACATGCGTTTTGCAAAAAAAGTATATCTTTGGAACACTAGGTGGCGATCTCTTCAATCTTCTCAAGTACCGACGGGACATGCTGTTGAGGATCCCTACCACATTTTGCAAAGATATGTCAAAAAGTTATGACATATATTGCAAATATTGCAATTTATAACAAAATGCAAAATGGCGGACACGTGGAACATCCAATCCTGTTAAAATTGCCATCCACGGATTCGGCACGATGCAAGAAATCTATAGACACCAATATTTTCGGACAAAATCATGACCTATAGGTGGCGCTGTTTCCAACTTTGGCACACACCCTCAAATCATGGTTCTGATGAAGTGTACCAATTTTTTTTTTCAATTGTGATCAAAGTTTGGCCGAGATAAAGCCTATGAACAAATTTTGGGTTGACCTTATTAAGTTTGAGACATCATAACTTTTGAACAAAGATAAATAAATCAAAATCGGTTCAGTCATTTCTGTGCAGCTCAGTCCATAGATCATCTGAGCAAATTTTCATAAGAATTGAACAAAATTTGAACGAAGAGTAGTAAAAAACTGAATATTGTACTTTTCAAATAGTACTGCACTACTGTAATGGTAAGATGTTGATTGTGATCACCATAAAGAGTGGTGTACTAAGTTTCATTTTTCTAGATGAATGGGTTCAAAAGTTATTACCATTTCAATGTTGAATGTTTTAACTGTAGCACTATAGAGTTGGTCCTAGAGACTCCAAAATTGGTCCAATTACTTTTCATGACCATCTCTACAAATTTCATCATTTTTCTATGTTCCGTTGATAGGGCTGCCATAGACACCCTATACGGAAGAAGAAGAAGAAGAAGAAGAAGAAGAAGAAGAAGAAGAAGAAGAAGAAGAAGAAGAAGAAAACTAATGGATACTAATTAAGCCTTTTCAAAGCTTGGGCCCTAATAAAAAAATGAACAATTACTAGTACCTTCGTTCTGGAAAATATGTTCGACGGCTCAAATTTATTTACTCCTATATTACAGATAGAACATAAGAATGAGTCAGTGACTGTTGATAGAAAGTTCAAGATCAAGGACTCTTTGACAAGATATGTGTCCATTAGGTCAATTATGGAATTCTCTCTGGCTGATGAAACATCACAATGAGTCTCTGTATAGTATGTTAAAGTTCAATTACCTTTTGCCCAAAAACATATTCAGTAGGTCAAACATGCACTACTGTATGGCTGATGATACATCCGAAGGAGTCAATAAGTATGTATAGAAACTTTAGACTAAAATATGGTTGACATAAAGAATTCAATGAAAGTGCATGGTAAGTTACCAATTTGATGACTCTTTTGCCAGAAATATGTTTAGTGGGTCAATAATGAACTACAGTCTGGCTGATAAAAACTTCAGAAAGAGTCAATGAATATGTAATGAAAGTTCAAGATCAAAGACTCCTCAGCCATATAGTTCAGCAGGTCAAATATGGACTACTGTCTGGCTGATTAATTTCTGACGAAGTCAAGTAGTATGTATAGAAAGTCAAAGTTCGAGGACTCTTTAAAGTCAGAAAAACTTTCAAAAGGTCAAATTTGAACAAAAATTTTGCAGATTAAACATCAGAATTAGTCAATGGTTATTGATAGAAAGTTCAAGATCAAGGACTCTTTGGCAAAAAATATGTTCGGTAGGTAAATTATGGAATGCTCTCTGGCTGATGAAACATCAGAAGAAGTTTATGAGTATGTATAGGAAGTTCAAGTTCATGGACTCTTGGGCAAACAATTTCCAAAGGCCCAATTTCGAATACTGTCTGTTTGATGTAAATTCAGAGGGAGACAATGTCAGTGTAAAGAATGTTCAATATTGAGAAATCTTTGGCCAGAATTATGTTCAATAGGTCAAATTTGCACTAATACATAGTTGATGTAACATCAAAAGAAGTCTAGGAGAACTGAAAGTCATCCTTTGATTACACATTGGCCAGAAACATGTTCAGTAGGTTAAAAATGGAATACTGAATGGCTGATGAAACAATAAAGCAAGTTGTCTTCAAAAGCATGAAGACAACATGCGAGAAGAATGCACAACAAAAGAATGAAGAATGCACAACGGAATAACTTAGTTCTTGTAATACAATGAAATGAAACAATACTTAAATTATATTTCATTTTGAATGCAAAACGGTGATGTATGTATTGCAATGCAACAGTTCATATGTTATGTGATATCTCTTCATTGCAGAAATAAATTAGTTAGTTCTTGTATGCAATGCAACGAAACAGAGCACATTTTATATATTTCATTTATATATTTTTATTTTTAGTTCTATATGCAAAGAAACAAGTTAATTATTGTATTCAGTACAATTAAACATATGTTATGTGTTATCTCTAAAATGCACATACAAATAAATTAGTTATCGTATGCATGCAACGTCACATATGGGCATATCTTTTGTCTCATATTTAATGCAAAGGTCAGTAAGTTTGTTCTATTATGGAAAGAGGACATGCATTACTCTTCAATGCATAAAGAAACAATATAGTTCTGGTACGCTCTCTTTCTGATGTTCATCAAGAAGACATTAGTCGAAATTGTAATTATGCAATATATTTCTTGCCAAAGAATCCTCGATCTTGAACCTTCTGTAATTAATCATTGACTACTTTTGATGTTAGATCAGCCAGACAGAAATCCATATCTTAGCTGATATGATCTTAGCTGCTGAATATATTTCTGGCCAAAAAGTCTTTGATCTTGACCTTTCTAAACACTCAAAGAAACCTCCTTATATTTCTTCAGCAATACATTAGTTATTGATAGTAATTATTAAAACAGTTTGACCTTTTAAATATATTTCTGACCAAGGAGTCCTCGATCTTTGACTTTCTTTACATACTAATAGACTCTTTCTGACATTTCATCAGCCAGAGAGTAATCCATAATTGACCTACTGAATATCTGAATGGCCAGAGACCTCGATCTTGAACATTCTTCTAGATGTTGAATTTACTTTTTAATGATATTGTATCCCTCTGAATTTACATCAACCATACAGTATTTCAAATTGAGCCTATGGATATTTTTCAATAATCTTTGAACTTGAACTTCCTATACATACTTATAGACTTCATCTGATGTTTCGTCAGCCAGAGAGTATTCCATAATTGACACGCTGAACATATTTCTTGCCAAAGAGTCCTTGATCTTGAACTTTCTATACATACTCCTTTACTCCATCAGATGTTAAATCAGCTAGACAATAGTTCATATTTTACCTGCTGAACTTAATGTCTAAGGAGTATTTGATCTTGAACTTCCGTTATATACTCATGGATTCCTTCTGAAGTTTTCATCAGACTGACAGTAGTCCATGTTTTACCTACTGGAGATGTTTTTGGCCAAAAGGTCCTTGAACTTTAACCTACTATAGAGACTAATAGACTCATTGTGATGTTTCATCAGCCATGCAGTAGTCCATGTTTGACCTACTTAATTTGTTTTTGGCCAAAAGGCCCTTGAACTTTAACCTACTATACAGACTCATAGACTCATTGTGATGTTTCATCAGCCATAGAGTAGTCCATATTTGACATAATGAACATCTGAATGGCCAAACTTTCAATACATACTCATTTAGTCATTTACTCATATACCACAGTACATATACTTGTTCTGATGTTTCATTAGCTAGAGCATAGTCCAAATTTGACCTACTGAACATATATTTTTCCGAAATGTTATAAAAGTTCATTTTTGAACTTTTGAACATATTTCTGGTCAGGAAGTCCTTGATTTTTAACTTTCTTTATATACTAATAGACTCATTCTGATGTTTCATCAGCCATACTCTATTTCATATTTGACCTACTGAACTACTGAACTCGCCAAAGCGTGATCAAAGGCTGACTTCGTTTTCTCAAAGACTTCTTTTGAAGATGCATCAACTATCTATGAACATATTTTTGGCCAACTATTTCTTGATGTCAAACTTACTTTACACTGACATTGTCTCCTTCTGATATCACATCAACCAGACAGTATTCCAAATTTGGCCTATGGATATTGTTTGCCAAAGAGTCCTTGAACTTGAACTTCCTATACATCCATACAGACTTCTTCTGATGTTTCACCAGCCAGAGAGTATTCCATAATTGACCTGCTGGACATTTTACTTGATAAAGAGTCCTTGATCTTGAAATTTCTAAACATACTCTTAGATTCCTTCTGACGTTTCCTCAGACATAGAGTAGTCCTTTGACTTGAGTAATTTGAGTAATTTGACATTTTCAAAATCTGGCCAACTTGTCCTTTAGCTTTAACTTTCTATACATTTTCATAGACTTTTTCTGACGTTCAACAGGCAGAAATTCAACCATATTTGACTTATTGAACATATTTCTGGCCATTGTTCCCTTGATCTTGACCTGTTTATAAATAGTCATTTACTCATTCTTATGTTTAATTTGCAATATAGTAGTCAAAATTTGACCGTTGAACATATTGTTGGCCAAAGAGTCCTCGATCTTGAAATTTCTAAACATACTTGTAGATTCTTGATGTTTGTTCACCCATACAGTAGTTCAAATTTGACTTTTTAAAATTGATTTGGGCCATAAGTGTCCTGGAACTTTAACCTTCCATACATGCTCATATTCTCTTTCTGATATTCACCAGGCAGACATTAGTTCGAATTTGATCACTTTACATATTCATAAACTTCTGCTGATGTGTCATCAGCCAGAAATCCATAATTTTACTATTGAAAATATTTCTTACCAAAGAGTCCTTGATCTTGAACTTTCTATAAATAGTCATCGACTCATTTTAAAGTTTCTTCAGACATACAGTAGTTACAATTTGACGTTTTCAACATTTCTCTGGCCAAAGTGTCCTTGATTTTAAACTTTCTAAACATAAACATGTTCTGATGTTACATCAGCCAGAGAGGTCAATATTTGATCTACTTAACATATTACTTGCCAAAGATTCTATGATATTGAACCTTAACCTACTATACATACTCATAGACTAATTTTATTTTTTCTTCAGGCAAAGAGTAATCCATAATCCAAAACCTACTAAACATATTTCTGGCCAAAGACCTCGAACCTTCTATAAATATTCAATAACTCCTTCTGATTTTTCATCTGCAATATTGTTGTCAAAATTTGACTCATTGAATATATTTCTGGTCGAAAGTCCTCGATCTTGAACTTTCTATACATACCCTCTTATGTTACATCAGCATGACAACAAATTGGAACTAAGGAACATTTAGCTGCTCCTTGAACTTTAATTCACTATAGTTACTCATTGACGCCTTGTAATATTCAATCAGACATACAATAGTCCAAAGTTGCCCCATTGTACATATTTCTGGCCAAAGAGCTCAGCAACTTTCACTTTCTAAACATTCTCATAGACTTCTTCTGACGTTAGATCAACCACAGGTCCATTTTTTACCTACTGAATATATTTCTGACCAAAGTGTCCTGATCTTGAACTTTCTATATACCAATGTATATAGAACTTTCCAATGTTTCTGCATCCATAGTTGTAGTAGTTCAAATTTGACCTTTTTTTCAAAATATTTCTGGCCAGAGAGTCTTGGCACTTTCACTCTATATACATACTCATAGTCTCCTTCTGTTGTTACATCAGCAAGACATTAGTCCAAATTGGACCTATGAAACATATTCTTGGCCAAAGAGTCCTTGAACTTAAACTTTCTAAATATACTTATGACTTATTTTTATGTTTCATCAGCCGGAGAGTAGTTCAGTAGGTCATAATTGATGTGTCCTTGATATGAAACTTTCTTTACATGCTCATTGACTCCTTATGTTTCAACATCCATACAGTAGTTTGTATCTGGCTGTTGAACATATTTCTCCCCGAAGATTCTTTAAAGTTTATCTTTCTATACATACTTATTGACTTCTGATGTTTCAATAGACAGAGAGTTGTCCATATTTGACTTATTGAAGATATTTTTAGACAAAGAGTCCACAAACTGTAACTTTCTATACATACTTATAGACTCCTGATGCTTCGTCAGCAAGACAGTAGACCATATTTAACCTAACGAACATATTCCTGTTCGAAATGTCTTTGATCTTGAACGTTCTATAGATACTCATTGACTCCTTTTGATGATACAGCAGAAGGAGAACTGAGTATGTATCTAAAATTAAAATTCAAGGACTCTTTGGCCAGAAATATGTTCAGTAGGTCAACAATGGAACACTGCCTGGCTGATTAAACATCAAAAGGAGTCTATGGTTATGTATAGTAGGTGTAAGTTCAATATCTCTTTGGTCAAAAACATGTTCAATATATCAAATTGAGATTAATGACTCTTTTGCCAGGAAAATATTCAGTAGTTCATGGATTTCTCTATTGTTGATGAAACATCAGGACTATATGAGTATCTACAGATAGTTACCCTTTTAGGTCTCTGTTCAGAAATATGTTCAATAGGACTAATATGGACCACTTATAGACTACTGTCTGTCTGATGAAACAGCAAAAGGAGTCTATGAGTATGTATAGAAAGCTAAAGATCAAATACACTTTGGACAGAAATTTGTTCAAAAGTAATATTTGAAATATAGCTGCAAGCAGTGATTGGGGGCCAATCCCCTATGGCTATTTTATTTTTTAGGCCTGGTCCAAAGATCATTTGTATGGACAAAATTGGACAAATTTTGAAGGAGGAGTAGCAAACAAACTAAATACTGTACTTTTCAAAATGGCCACTACTATAATAGGTCTTAATGTCTTAATGTAAGATTTTGAATGTGATCAGCTTGATGAGAGGAATCAGGTGTACTAAGTAAGCATTTTCTAGATGAAAGGGTTCAAACATTATAACCATTTCAATGTTGAATTTTTGAACTGGTGTCGGCACTATAGAGTTGGTCCTAGAGACTCCAAAATCTGTCCCATTGCTTTTCATGACCTACATTGCTACAAGTGTGCCTAATTTCATAATTTCCCTATGTTCCGTTGATTGGGCTGCCATAGACACCCCATACGTTAGAAGAAGTATAATAAATATAGCTGCAAGCGGCCATCACGGGGCCAAGCCGTTCCAAGCTTTTCCACCACTTAAGGTCATAGTACCTCTTGCGGTCTGGACGTGCCACACAGGATTCAAATCCACGACACGAATGGTTCGGGGTTCGTGGCATGCGTTTTAGCAGCTTGCGCCACTCAGAGGACGCTGAGTTACCAAGTTGCCTAGGAGAGGCTTCAGTGAACAATTAAGAATAATTAACCAGATCAGCATACTATGCTAGCTTGATGCTAATGTAACTTATGGTTTGTATGATAGCTGAAGAGCCACATTAGAAAGAATGGCATCTGGTTATCATGTAACCAATTAGTATGCTAAGCTAACTAGCATAAGTCTACAAATGCAGGCTATTTGGTATCTCGGGAACGGTAGCGAATATCAAGAATCGGTTCAGTCATTTCTGTGCAGCTCAGTCCAAAGATCATCTGAGCAAATTTTCATAAGAATTGAACAAAATTTGAACGAAGAGTAGTAAAAAACTGAATATTGTACTTTTCAAATAGTACTGCACTACTGTAATGGTAAGATGTTGATTGTGATCACCATAAAGAGTGGTGTACTAAATTTCATTTTTCTAGATGAATGGGTTCAAAAGTTATTACCATTTCAATGTTGAATGTTTTAACTGTAGCACTATAGAGTTTGTCCTAGAGACTCCAAAATTGGTCCAATTACTTTTCATGACCATCTCTACAAATTTCATCATTTTTCTATGTTCCGTTGATAGGGCTGCCATAGACACCCTATACGGAAGAAGAAGAAAACTAATGGATACTAATTAAGCCTTTTCAAAGCTTGGGCCCTAATAAAAAAATGAACAATTACTAGTACCTTCGTTCTGGAAAATATGTTCGACGGCTCAAATTTATTTACTTCTATATTACACATAGAACATAAGAATGAGTCAGTGACTGTTGATAGAAAGTTCAAGATCAAGGACTCTTTGACAAGATATGTGTCCATTAGGTCAATTATGGAATTCTCTCTGGCTGATGAAACATCACAATGAGTCTCTGTATAGTATGTTAAAGTTCAATTACCTTTTGGCCAAAAACATATTCAGTAGGTCAAACATGCACTAATGTATGGCTGATGATACATCCGAAGGAGTCAATAAGTATGTATAGAAAGTTGAAGCTCTTGGACTTATTCATAAGAAATATATTCAAAAGGTCAACTTTAGACTAAAATATGGTTGACATAAAGAATTCAATGAAAGTGCATGGTAAGTTACCAATTTGATGACTCTTTTGCCTGATATATGTTCAATAGGTCAAAAATGGACTACTGTCTGTCTGACGAGTCTGTGGTATGTATAGAAAGTTAAAGTTCAAAGTCTCTTTTGCCAGAAATATGTTCAGTGGGTCAATAATGAACTACAGTCTGGCTGATAAAAACTTCAGAAAGAGTCAATGAATATGTAATGAAAGTTCAAGATCAAAGACTCCTCAGCCATATACTTCAGCAGGTCAAATATGGACTATTGTCTGGCTGATTAATTTCTGACGAAGTCAAGTAGTATGTATAGAAAGTCAAAGTTCGAGGACTCTTTAAAGTCAGAAAAACTTTCAAAAGGTCAAATTTGAACTAAAATTTTGCAGATTAAACATCAGAATTAGTCAATGGTTATTGATAGAAAGTTCAAGATCAAGGACTCTTTGGCAAACAATATGTTCGGTAGGTCAATTATGGAATGTTCTCTGGCTGATGAAACATCAGAAGAAGTTTATGAGTATGTATAGGAAGTTCAAGTTCATGGACTCTTTGGCAAACAATTTCCAAAGGCCCAATTTCGAATACTGTCTGTTTGATGTAAATTCAGAGGGAGACAACGTCAGTGTAAAGAAAGTTCAATATTGAGAAATCTTTGGCCAGAATTATGTTCAATAGGTCAAATTTGCACTAATACATAGTTGATGTAACATCAAAAGAAGTCTAGGAGAACTGAAAGTCATCCTTTGATTACACTTTAGCCAGAAACATGTTCAGTAGGTTAAAAATGGAATACTGAATGGCTGATGAAACATCAGAATTAGTCTATTAGTATCTATAGAGAGTTCAATATTGATGACTCCCTGACCAGAAATATATTAAAAAGCTCAAAAGTGGACTATTGTATGGCTGATGAAACATCAGAAGAAGTCAGTGAGAATGCATAAAAAAGTTCAAGTTCAAGATCTTTGGCCAGAGAGTTCAGTAGGTCAAACATAATTGCCTGGCTGATGTGACATCTGACAGAGCCAATGAGTATGTATAGAAAGTTAAAGTTTGAGGACTCTTTGGCCAGAAATATGTTAAATGGGTTATATACATATGGTTGAAGTAACATCAAAAGGGGTCTATAAGAAAGCATAGTAAGTTAAACTTTGATGAAACTTTGGACAAATATGTAATCAGTAGGTCAAATGTGGACTATGGTCTGGCTAATGAAACATCACAGTGAGTCTATTAGTATGTGTTGAAAGTTAAATGAACTACATCCTGGCTGAAAAAAACTTCAGAAGGAGTCAATGAGTATCTTATCGATGTTCAAAGACTCCTCAGCCATAAAGTTCAGCAGGTCAAATATGGACTATTGTCTGGCTGATTTAACATCTGACACAGTCAAGGAGTATGTATAGAAAGTTCAAGATAAAGGACTCTTTAGCAAGTAAAATGTCCAGTAGGTCAATTATGGAATACTCTCTGGCTGATGATACATCAGAAGAAGTCCATGAGTATGTATAGAAAGTTAAAGTTCGAGGACTCTTTGGCCAGAACATTTGTTCAAAAGATCAAATTTTAACTACTGTATGGCTGAAGAAACATCAAAAGGAGTCTATGAGTATGTTTAGAAAGGACATTTTGGCCAAAAATATGTTAAGTAGGTCAATTATGGAATGATCTCTGGCTGATGAAACATCAGAAGTCTATGTGTATGTATAGGAAGTTCAAGGTTCAAGTTCGCTCTTTGGTGAATAATATCCATAGGCCCAATTTGGAATACTGTTTGGTTGATGTAAATTCAGAAGGAGACAATGTCAGTGTAAAGTTCAACATCAAAGACTCCTCAGTCATAAAGTTCAGCAGGTCAAATACGGACCATGAACTGGCTGATATGACATCTGACAGAGCCAATATGTATAGAAAGTTAAAGTTCGATGGCCAGAATTTTTTTCAAAAGGGTCAATTTAAACTACTGAGTCTATGAGTATTTTTAGAAAGTTTAAGATCGAGGACTCTTTGGCTAAAAATATGTTCAACTGCTGAATTTTTTTACTGCTATATTGCAGATGAAACATCAGAATGAGTCAATGACTATTGATAGAAAGTTGAGATCATGTACTCTTTGGCAAGAAATATGTTCAGTATGGATGTCAATTATTGAATACTCTCTGTCTAATGAAACATCAGAGGAAGTCTATGAGAATGTATAGGAAGTTCAAGGTTCAAGGTCGCTCTTTGGTGAACAATATCCATAGGGCCCAATTTGGAATACAGTTTGGCTGATGTAAATTCAGAAGGAGACAATGTCATTGTAAAGTAAGTTCAACATCAAGAAATCTTTGGCCAGAATCATGTTCATTGGGTCAAATTTGGACTAATCTTACTTGGACTAACATCAAAAGAAGTCATCCTTTGATTACATTTTGATCAGAAATATTTTCAGTAGGTCAAATTTGGAATACTGCAAAGCTGATGAAACCTCAGAATAGATTATTATCTATAGAAAGTTTAATATTGAGGACTCTCTGACGAGTACAATATATCTGATGAAACATAAGAAGAAGTCTATGAGTATGTTCAAGTTCAAGGACTCTTATTCTGATGTTTCTTGCCAAAGTGTAATCAAAGGATGACTTTGAGTTCTCATAGACTTCTTTTGGTTACATAAACTATGAATTAGTCCAAATTTGACCCATTGAACATAATTGTAGAAAAATGTAGAACTTACATTACACTAACATTGTCCCCTTTTGAATTTACATTAACCAGATAGTATTCCAAATTGGGCGTATGGATATTGTTTGCCGGAGTCTATTACTAAAGACTCCCTGAACCGAAATATTTGCATAAATTTAAAAATTGACTATTGTTTGGCTGAAGAAACATCAGAACAAGTCAGTGAGAATGTATACAAAGTTCAAGTTCAAGTTCTCTGGCCAGAGTGTTCAGTAGGTCGAACATGTACCATTGTCTGGCTGATGTGACATCTGTCAGGCGCCAATGAGTATGTATAGATATTTAAATTTTGGCCAGAAATATGTTAAATGGGTCAAACATGGAGTTATATATGGTTGAAGTAACATCAAAAGAGTCTAAGAAATGCACTCTAAGTTATTTTTTTAGGCCAGATATATGTCCAGTCGGTCATGAGTACGGATTGAAATTTTAAGATCGTTCATCAGATGTCAAATATAAATCGATGTCTTTGAAGTAACACAAAATTAGTCTATGAGAAAGCATTGACAGTTACAACATATCCAGTGTCAAATACTGATAAAACATATTAAAGGAGTCGAGTAAGTATAGAAAGTTCAAGATCAAATACTATTTGGCCAGAAATATGTTCAGTAGCTCAAATATGAACTGCTGTATTGTTGATTAAACATCAGAAGAATGTTTAACTATTAGAATTATTAGAATGTATAGATTTACTGTTAGAGGATTCTTTATCCAGAAATATGTTTAATAGTTCAAATATTGACTACTGTCTGTTTCAGAAGAAGGAACTGTAAAAAAAGTTCAAGATCAAAGACTGTTCGGCCAGAAATTCAGCAGGTCAAACACGGACCATCATTGGTCTGGCTGATGAAACATCTGAAGGAGTCAAGGATTACATACAGAAAGTTAACGTTCGAGGACTCTTTTGCCAATAATATGTTCAAAAGGTCTAATTTGGACAAATGTCTACCTTTCATAACATCAGATGGAGACTATGGTTATGTATAGAAAGTTAAAGTTCCAGCACCCTTTGGCTAAAAACATGTTCAATAAATCATCGTTTTTGTGGCCAACAAGAAAATAGCATTTATTGTTTAACTTTAATGGAATATTCTCACCGCAAGAATTAGTTCCTGTGTGCAATGCGAGCTTGCATTTAGTGAAAAGGTTTCTTGCAATTCAGAGAAGATGGTGCTTTACGCAAAGCATGAAACAAATCTAATCGGTTTTTAAGTTAGATGTTATATGTTATGTTATGTAATACACAACACAAATACACAATTTAATGTTAGTTCTAGTATGCAACACATAAAAAAATGTTTTTTTATTGCACAAAGGAACAATTTAGCCATTGTAAGCAATGCAATGAAACAGTTTAATGTTATTTTTGAATGCAGAAAGGATTAATTTAGAGTGTGCATAAAATGAAACACAACATCACATAGGCCATATGCACAAATACATGTTCTTCTATACAATGCAACGAAAAAGCACATGTTCTGTATTATTTAGCGCACAAATAATGTCAGTTATTTTATACAGCGCAATCAAACAATGTGCTATATATAACATATCTTATATGTATCTCTTCGATCCACAACGGAAAAAGTTGTATGCATTTTGTGTATGTATTGCATCGCATTTGTATGTATTGCATTGCAAAGTGTGTGTTGTCGCTTGCATTGCACAACGGAATGAGTCAATTCATATAAACAACACATATGTTATTCTTGTGTTAATGCAAGGCAACAAAACATGTATTGTGTCATCTCTTCCATGCACAAAGGAAAAAGTTAGATATTGTATGCAATGTATGATGCATTGGAATGCAAAAGCATTAAACTCAACATGCATAATGCACAACGGAGGAATGTAAAATGGACAAAGGAATAAGTTAGTTCTTGTTTACAGTTCAGTCAGCCATGTGTCATGTGTTATCTCTTCATGCACAACCGAATAGATAGATCTTGCATGCAATGCAAAGCAAGAGCACTTAAGTTGTATTTTCTCGTCAGTGCACAATGGAATAAGTTAGCTCTTAATGCAATGAAACAGTTTATATATGTTATTTTTCAATGCAAAACTGATTAATTTAAATCGTGTAGGGAAATGCATGGCAAATATTACATATGCCTATTTCTTCAATCCACAACGGAAAGAGTTCTGTATGTATTGCAATGCAGCAGCTCAAATATTATATGATATCTCTTCATTGCACAACGGATTGAGTCAGTTCTTGTA
Source organism: Meda fulgida (assembly GCA_030578275.1). NCBI lineage: Eukaryota > Metazoa > Chordata > Actinopteri > Cypriniformes > Leuciscidae > Meda > Meda fulgida. Next base: position 24,329,288 of record CM060636.1, read on the forward strand.
TGCAACATTTTTCTGGAATGCCCAATGGTTTAACTTAGATCTTGCAATGTGCACATGCAATGCAACAACACATTTATTGTGTTATCTCTTCCATGCACAAAGGAATAAGTTTGATATTTTATGCAATATGTAATGCAACAGCACATATGTAACCTGTTCAATTCGTAACGGAATGATTTAGTCGTTGATGCATTGGAATGCAAAAGCATTAACTCTACCTGCATAACGCACAACGGAAGAATGAAAAATGGACAACGGAATAAGTCAGTACCTTGTTTACAGTTCAATTGGCCATATGTCATATGTTGTCTCTTCAATGCACAATCGAATAGACAGATCTTGCATGCAATGTAAACCAAGAGCACTTATATTGTTTATCTCTTCAGTGCATATTGGAATACGTTAGCTCTTATACACAATGCATGAATTTTGTATGTATTTCATCGCATTGTATGTATTGCATTGCAAAATATGTGTTGTCGCTTGCATTGCACAACGGAATGAGTCAATTAATTTAAACAACATATGTTATTGTTGTGCATATGCAATGCAACAACACGTATTGTGTATCTCTTCCATGCACAAATGAATAAGTTAGATTTTTTAATGCAACAGCACACATATAACCTGTTCAATGCATAACGGAATGATTTAGTCGTTGATGCATTATACAAAAGCATTTAATTCAACTTGCACAACATGTACGACGGAAGAATGAAAAATGGACAACGGAATAAGTTAGTTCCTTGATACAGTTCAATAGGCATATATACAATGCAATGAAACAGTTTATATATATTATTTTTCAAAGCACAACGGATTCATTTAAATCGTGCATACAATGCAAATATATCACATATACCTTATTTCTTCAATGCACAACGGAAATAGTTCTGTATACAGTGCAAAGAAACAAAAGTTTAGCTTATATATATCTCTTCGATGCACGAGGGAAACATTTCTATCTATTTTGTGTATGTATTGTATGTATTGCAAAACAAAAGCATAGTTTTCGCTTGCATTGCACAACGGAAGGAGTCAATTCTTTTAAAGAACACGTATGTTATTCTTGTGCATATGCAATACAACAACAAATGTTTAACTCAACTTGCACAACATGCACAACGGAAGAATGAAAAATGGACAACGGAATAAGTTAGTTCCTTGTTTACAGTTCAATAGGCCATATGTCATGTGTTATCTCTTCAATGAACAATCGAATAGATAGATCTTGCTTGCAATGCAAAGCAAGAGCACTTATATTGTTTTTCTCTTCAGTGCATATTGGAATACGTTAGCTCTTATAAACAATGCAATGAAACAGTTTATATGTTATTTTTCAAAGCACAACGGATTCATTTAAATCGTGCATGCAATGCAAATATCACAATATGCCATTGTATGTATTGCATTGCAAAACAAAAGCACATATGAGTTGTCGCTTGCATTTCACAACGGAATGAGTCAATTCTTTAACCTGTTCAATGCAAAACGGAAATAGTTCTGTATGCAGTGCAAAGAAACAAGTAGCTTAATATGTAGCTCTTCGATGCACGACGGAAAGAGTTGTATTCATTTTGTGTATGTATTGCATCACATTTTATGTATTGCATTGCAAAACAAAAGCACATATGAGTTGTCGCTTACATTGCACAATGGAAGGAGTCAATTATTTTAAACAACAGGTTATTCTTGTTCATATGCAATGCAACAGCACATGTATTGTGTCATCTCTTCCATGCACAAATGAATAAATTAGATATTTTATGGAATGTGTAATGCAACAGCACATATGTAACCTGTTCAATGCATAACGGAATGATTTAGTCGTTGATGCATTGGAATGCAAAAACATTTAACTCTACATGCATAAGGCACAACGGAAGAATGAAAAATGGACAACGGAATAAGTTAGTTCCTTGTTCATAGTTCAATATGCCACATGTCATGTGTTATCCTTCAATGCACAAGCGAATAGACAGATCTTGCATGCAATGTAAAGCAAGAGCACTTATATTGTTTTTCTCGTCAGTGCATATTGGAATACGTTAGCTCTTATATACAATGCAATGAAACTATATGAGTTGCCCCTTGCATTTCACAACGGAATGAGTCAATTCTTTTAAACAACAAATATGTTATTCTTGTGCATATGCAATGCAACAATACATGTATTGTGTTATCTATTCCATGCACAAAGGAATAAGTTAGATATTGTATGCAATATTTAATGAATAACGGAATGATTTATTCGTTGATGCATTGGAATGCAAAAGCATTTAACTCAACATGCACAACATGCACAACTGAAGAATGAAAAATGGACAACGGAATAAGTTAGTTCCTTGTTTACAGTTTAATAGGCCACATGTCATGTGTTATCTCTTCAATGCACAACCGAATAGACAGATCTTGAAATGCAAAGCAAGAGCACTTATATTGTTTTTCTCTTCAGTGCATATTGGAATACGTTAGCTCTTATATACAATGCAATGAAACAGTTTATATGTTATTTTTTCAAAGCACAGCGAATTCATTTAAATCGTGTATGCCAATGTAAATATCACCTATGCCTTATCTCTTCAATGCACAACGGAAATAGTTCTGTATGCAGTGCAAAAAAACAAGTAGCTTATATGTAGCTCTTCGATGCACAACGGAAAGAGTTGTAAACATTTTGTGAATGCATTGCATCGCATTGTATGTATTTTGCATTGCAAAACAAAAGCATATATGAGTTTCCGCTTGCATTGCACAATGGAAGGAGTCAATTATTTTAAACAACACATGTTATTATTGTGCATATGCAATGCAACAACACATGTATTGTGTCATCTCTTCCATGCACAAATGAATAAATTAGATATTTTATGTAATGTGTAATTCAACAGCACATATGTAACCTGTTCAATGCATAACGGAATGATTTAGTCGTTGATGCATTGGAATGCAAAAGCATTTAACTCTACATGCATAACGCACAACGGAAGAATGAAAAATGGACAGCGGAATAAGTTAGTTCTTTGTTTATTGTTCAATATGCCACATGTCATGTTTTATGTCTTCAATGCACAATCGAATAGACAGATCTTACTTGAAATGCAAAGCAAGAGCACTTAGGTTGTATTTTCTCTTCAGTGCATATTGGAATACGTTAGCTTTTATATACAATGAAACAGTTTCAACTATGCCTTATTTCTTCAATGCACAACGGAATCAGTTCTGTATACAGTGTAAAGAAACAAGTGAAGAATACACAATGAAGAATAACGTGTTCAAGTTATTCTTTATTGTGCAAAGAAATAAGTTAATTCTTGTATTCATTGCAATGAAACAGGCCAAATGTTATGTTATCTCTTCAATGCACAAGTCAATAAGTTAGCTCTTGTATACAGTGCAATGAAACAAGTTCAAGTATCTATTCGATGCACAAAAGAGTTGTATGCAATGCATACAATGTTGTGCATCGGAGTGATACATATAAGCTATGCATTTGTTTACAGAAGCAAATAAAAAAGCAAATATGTGTCTCTCACAACGGAATGAGTCACTTCTTTTACACAACACATATGTTATTCTTGAAAATGCGCATCGGGTTAAGTTAGATCTTGCAATGTGCATGCAACAACACATATTGTGTTATCTCTTCCATGCACAAAGGAATAAGTTAGATCTTGTATGCAATGTGTAATGCAACAGCACATATGTAACCTGTTCAATGCATAGCGGAGTGAGTTAGTTGTTGATGCATTGGTATGGAAAAGCATTAAGACAACATGCATAATAAGTTAGATCCTGTGTGCAATGGAATTCGAAAGCGCATATGTAACAAATTCAAAGCATATCGGATTGAGTTAGTTGTTGGAATGCAAAAGCATGAAGACAACATGCGAGAAGAATGCACAAAAAAGAATGAAGAATGCACAACGGAATAACTTAGTTCTTGTAATACAATGAAATGAAACAATACTTAAATTATATTTCATTTTGTATGCAAAACGGTGATGTATGTATTGCAATGCAACAGTTTATATGTCATGTGATATCTCTTCATTGCAGAAATAAATTAGTTAGTTCTTGTATGCAATGCAACGAAACAGAGCACATTTTATATATTTCATTTATATTTTTTTATTTTTAGTTCTATGTGCAAAGAAACAAGTTAATTATTGTATTCAGTACAATTAAACATATGTTATGTGTTATCTCTACAATGCACATACAAATGAATTAGTTATCGTATGCATGCAACGTCACATATGGGCATATCTTTTGTCTTATATTTAATGCAAAGGTCAGTAAGTTTGTTCTATTATGGGAAGAGGACATGCATTACTCTTCAATGCATAAAGAAACAATATAGTTCTGGTTCTGGTCTCTCTTTCTGATGTTCATCAAGAAGACATTAGTCGAAATTGTGATTATGCAATATATTTCTTGCCAAAGAATCCTCGATCTTGAACCCTCTGTAATTAATCATTGACTACTTTTGATGTTAGATCAGCCAGACAGAAATCCATATCTTAGCTGATATGATCTTAGCTGCTGAATATATTTCTGGCCAAAATGTCTTTGATCTTGACCTTTCTAAACACTCAAAGAAACCTTCTTATATTTCTTCAGCAATACATTAGTTATTGATAGTAGTTATTAAAACAGTTTGACCTTTTAAATATATTTCTGACCAAGGAGTCCTCGATCTTTGACTTTCTTTACATACTAATAGACTCTTTCTGACATTTCAACAGTCAGAGAGTAATCCATAATTAACCTACTGAATATCTGAATGGCCAGAGACCTCGATCTTGAACATTCTTCTAGATGTTGAATTTACTTTTTAATGATATTGTATCCTTCTGAATTTACATCAACCATACAGTATTTCAAATTGAGCCTATGGATATTTTTCAATAATCTTTGAACTTGAACTTCCTATACATACTTATAGACTTCATCTGATGTTTCGTCAGCCAGAGAGTATTCCATAATTGACACGCTGAACATATTTCTTGCCAAAGAGTCCTTGATCTTGAACTTTCTATACATACTCCTTTACTCCATCAGATGTTAAATCAGCTAGACAATAGTCCACCTGCTGAACTTAATGTCTAAGGAGTATTTGATCTTGAACTTCCGTTATATACTCATGGATTCCTTCTGAAGTTTTCATCAGACTGACAGTAGTCCATGTTTTACCTACTGGAGATGTTTTTGGCCAAAAGGTCCTTGAACTTTAACCTACTATAGAGACTAATAGACTCATTGTGATGTTTCATCAGCCATGCAGTAGTCCATGTTTGACCTACTTAATTTGTTTTTGGCCAAAAGGCCCTTGAACTTTAACCTACTATACAGACTCATAGACTCATTTTGATGTTTCATCAGCCATAGAGTAGTCCATATTTGACATAATGAACATCTGAATGGCCAAACTTTCAATACATACTCATATAGTCATTTACTCATATACCACAGTACATATACTTGTTCTGATGTTTCATTAGCTAGAGCATAGTCCAAATTTGACCTACTGAACATATATTTTTTCCGAAATGTTATAAAAGTTCATTTTTGAACTTTTGAACATATTTCTGGTCAGGAAGTCCTTGATTTTTAACTTTCTTTATATACTAATAGACTCATTCTGATGTTTCATCAGCCATACTCTATTTCATATTTGACCTACTGAACTACTGAACTCGCCAAAGCGTGATCAAAGGCTGACTTCGTTTTCTCAAAGACTTCTTTTGAAGATGCATCAACTATGTATGTCTATGTTTGACCCATTGAACATATTTTTAGCCAACCGTTTCTTGATGTCAAACTTACTTTACACTGACATTGTCTCCTTTTGATATCACATCAACCAGACAGTATTCCAAATTTGGCCTATGGATATTGTTTGCCAAAGAGTCCTTTAACTTGAACTTCCTAAACATCCATACAGACTTCTTCTGATGTTTCACCAGCCAGAGAGTATTCCATAATTGACCTACTGGACATTTTACTTGATAAAGAGTCCTTGATCTTGAAATTTCTAAACATACTCTTAGATTCCTTCTGACGTTTCCTCAGACATAGAGTAGTCCTTTGACTTGAGTAATTTGAGTAATTTGACATTTTCAAAATCTGGCCAACTTGTCCTTTAGCTTTAACTTTCTATACATTTTCATAGACTTTTTCTGACGTTCAACAGGCAGAAATTCAACCATATTTGACTTATTGAACTTATTTCTGGCCATTGTTCCCTTGATCTTGACCTGTTTATAAATAGTCATTTACTCATTCTTATGTTTAATTTGCAATATAGTAGTCAAAATTTGACCGTTGAACATATTGTTGGCCAAAGAGTCCTCGATCTTGAAATTTCTAAACATACTTGTAGATTCTTGATGTTTGTTCACCCATACAGTAGTTCAAATTTGACTTTTTAAAATTGATTTGGGCCATAAGTGTCCTGGAACTTTAACCTTCTATACATGCTCATATTCTCTTTCTGATATTCACCAGGCAGACATTAGTTCGAATTTGATCACTTTACATATTCATAAACTTCTGCTGATGTGTCATCAGCCAGAAATCCATAATTTTACTATTGAAAATATTTCTTACCAAAGAGTCCTTGATCTTGAACTTTCTATAAATAGTCATCGACTCATTCTAAAGTTTCTTCAGACATACAGTAGTTAAAATTTGACGTTTTCAACATTTCTCTGGCCAAAGTGTCCTTGATTTTAAACTTTCTAAACATAGACATGTTCTGATGTTACATCAGCCAGAGAGGTCAATATTTGATCTACTTAACATATTACTTGCCAAAGATTCTATGATATTGAACCTTAACCTACTATACATACTCATAGACTAATTTTATTTTTTCTTCAGGCAAAGAGTAATCCATAATCCAAAACCTACTAAACATATTTCTGGCCAAAGACCTTGAACCTTCTATAAATATTCAATAACTCCTTCTGATTTTTCATCTGCAATATTGTAGTCAAAATTTGACTCATTGAACATATTTCTGGTCGAAAGTCCTCGATCTTGAACTTTCTATACATACCCTCTTATGTTACATCAGCATGACAACAAATTGGAACTAAGGAACATTTAGCTGCTCCTTGAACTTTAATTCACTATAGTTACTCATTGACGCCTTGTAATGTTCAATCAGACATACAGTAGTCCAAAGTTGCCCCATTGTACATATTTCTGGCCAAAGAGCTCAGCAACTTTCACTTTCTAAACATTCTCATAGACTTCTTCTGACGTTAGATCAACCACAGGTCCATTTTTTACCTACTGAATATATTTCTGACCAAAGTGTCCTTGATCTTGAACTTTCTATATACCGATGTATATAGAACTTTCCAATGTTTCTGCATCCATAGTTGTAGTAGTTCAAATTTGACCTTTTTTTCAAAATATTTCTGGCCAGAGAGTCTTGGCACTTTCACTTTATATACATACTCATAGTCTCCTTCTGTTGTTAAAACAGCAAGACATTAGTCCAAATTGGACCTATGAAACATATTCTTGGCCAAAGAGTCCTTGAACTTGAACTTTCTAAATATACTTATGACTTATTTTTATGTTTCATCAGCCGGAGAGTAGTTCAGTAGGTCATAATTGATGTGTCCTTGATATGAAACTTTCTTTACATGCTCATTGACTCCTTATGTTTCAACATCCATACAGTAGTATGTATCTGGCTGTTGAACATATTTCTCCCCGAAGATTCTTTCAAGTTTATCTTTCTATACATACTTATTGACTTCTGATGTTTCAATAGACAGAGAGTTGTCCATATTTGACTTATTGAAGATATTTTTAGACAGAGTCCACAAACTGTAACTTTCTATACATACTTATAGACTCCTGATGCTTCGTCAGCAAGACAGTAGACCATATTTAACCTAACGAACATATTCCTGTTCGAAATGTTTTTGATCTTGAACGTTCTATAGATACTCATTGACTCCTTTTGATGATACAGCAGAAGGAGAACTATGGATCTAAAATTAAAATTCAAGGACTCTTTGGCCAGAAATATGTTCAGTAGGTCAAAAATGGAACACTGCCTGGCTGATTAAACATCAAAAGGAGTCTATGGTTATGTATAGTAGGTGTAAGTTCAATATCTCTTTGGTCAAAAACATGTTCAATATATCAAATTGAGATTAATGACTCTTTTGCCATGAAAATATTCAGTAGTTCATGGATTTCTGTATTGTTGATGAAACATCAGGACTATATGAGTATCTACAGATAGTTACCCTTTTAGGTCTCTGTTCAGAAATATGTTCAATAGGACTAATATGGACCACTTATAGACTACTGTCTGTCTGATGAAACAGCAAAAGGAGTCTATGAGTATGTATAGAAAGCTAAAGATCAAATACACTTTGGACAGAAATTTGTTCAAAAGTAATATTTGAAATATAGCTGCAAGCAGTGATTGGGGGCCAATCCCCTACGGCTATTTTATTTTTTAGTCTTATTTGTATATATGTATATATTTTAATAGGAATATTTTGAACATTGCCCAGTTCACACGGTTTAATGTTTTCTACACTGGATTTAATTCATCTTCAAATCTATAGCCTGTTGCTTTATACAGCATGCCACTCATACAACGGTTAGTTTAATTTTACAAGAGACTTCAGCATTTGAAGGCAGAACCGAAGCTACTGGCTCTAAATGACATAATGTTATAAGGTTGCCTCACATGGGACTCGAACCCACAACCTAAAAGGTTCTGGGAATGTGGCTTAGCAAGTTGCACCACTCAGTTGAACCCTGATTTATCATGCAGCCAAGAAGAGCCTTCAGTGTGAGAATGAGCACACCAAAGCATTATTTAGCTAAGCTAACTAGCAAATGGCAACAAATACAGGCAAGGTCAAATTCAGAGACGAATATCTCGGGAACGGTAGTGAATATTAAAAGTCTGTTTAGTCATTTCTGTGTGGCCTGGTCCAAAGATCATTTGTATGGACAAAATTGGACAAATTTTGAAGGAGGAGTAGCAAACAAACTAAATACTGTACTTTTCAAAATGGCCACTACTATAATAGGTCTTAATGTCTTAATGTAAGATTTTGAATGTGATAAGCTTGATGAGAGGAATCAGGTGTACCAAGTAAACATTTTCTAGATGAAAGGGTTCAAACATTATGACCATTTCAATGTTGAATTTTTGAACTGGTGTCGGCACTATAGAGTTGGTCCTAGAGACTCCAAAATCGGTCCAATTGCTTTTCATGACCATCTCTACAAGTGTTCCTAATTTCATAATTTTCCTATGTTCCGTTGATTGGGCTGCCATAGACACCCCATACGTTAGAAGAAGTATAATAAATATAGCTGCAAGCGGCCATCACGGGGCCAAGCCGTTCCAAGCTTTTCCACCACCTAAGGTCATAGTACCTCTTGCGGTCTGGGCATGTGCCACACAGGATTCAAATCCACAACACGAATTGTTCGGGGTTCGTGGCATGTGTTTTAGCAGCTTGCGCCACTCAGAGGACGCTGAGTTACCAAGTTGCCTAGGAGAGGCTTCAGTGAACAATTAAGAATAATTAACCAGATCAGCATACTATGCTAGCTTGATGCTAATGTAACTTATGGTTTGTATGATAGCTGAAGAGCCACATTAGAAAGAATGGCATCTGGTTATCATGTAACCAATTAGTATGCTAAGCTAACTAGCATAAGTCTACAAATGCAGGCTATTTGGTATCTCGGGAACGGTAGCGAATATCAAGAATCTGTTCAGTCATTTCTGTGCGGCTCAGTCCAAAGATCATCTTATCAGATTTTGGACAAAATTGAGCAAAATTTGTAGGAGACATAGTGAAAAAACAGTTTTGCATCGGCTTCAATATGGCACATTGTTGGAAAATGACAAATGATATAATTGTCAGAATTGGCATAAACCAAGGAACATAATGTGATAACGCAATCAAATTTCAAAAAATGTTTTCAAAACATTTACATGCGTTTTGCAAAAAAACGTATATCTTTGGAACACTAGGTGGCGCTCTCTTCAATCTTCTCAAGTACCTTCGGGACATGCTGTTGAGGATCCCTACCACATTTTGCAAAGATATGTCAAAAAGTTATGACATATATTGCAAATATTGCAATTTATAACAAAATGCAAAATGGCGGACACGTGGAACATCCAATCCTGTTAAAATTGTCATCCACGGATTCGGCACGATGCAAAAAATCTATAGACACCAATATTTTCTGACAAAATCATGACCTATAGGTGGCGCTGTTTCCAACTTTGGCACACACCCTCAAATCATGGTTCTGATGAAGTGTACCAATTTTTTTTTTCAATTGTGATCAAAGTTTGGCCAAGATAAAGCCTATGAACAAATTTTGGGTTGACCTTATTAAGTTTGAGACATCATAACTTTTGAACAAAGATAAATAAATCAAAATCGGTTCAGTCATTTCTGTGCAGCTCAGTCCAAAGATCATCTGAGCAAATTTTCATAAGAATTGAACAAAATTTGAACGAAGAGTAGTAAAAAACTAAATATTGTACTTTTCAAATAGTACTGCACTACTGTAATGGTAAGATGTTGATTGTGATCACCATAAAGAGTGGTGTACTAAGTTTCATTTTTCTAGATGAATGGGTTCAAAAGTTATTACCATTTCAATGTTGAATGTTTTAACTGTAGCACTATAGAGTTGGTCCTAGAGACTCCAAAATTGGTCCAATTACTTTTCATGACCATCTCTACAAATTTCATCATTTTTCTATGTTCCGTTGATAGGGCTGCCATAGACACCCTATACGGAAGAAGAAGAAGAAGAAGAAGAAGAAGAAGAAGAAGAAGAAAATTAATGGATACTAATTAAGCCTTTTCAAAGCTTGGGCCCTAATAAAAAAATGAACAATTACTAGTACCTTCGTTCTGGAAAATATGTTCGACGGCTCAAATTTATTTACTTCTATATTACAGATAGAACATAAGAATGAGTCAGTGACTGTTAATAGAAAGTTCAAGATCAAGGACTCTTTGACAAGATATGTGTCCATTAGGTCAATTATGGAATTCTCTCTGGCTGATGAAACATCACAATGAGTCTCTGTATAGTATGTTTAAGTTCAATTACCTTTTGCCCAAAAACATATTCAGTAGGTCAAACATGCACTACTGTATGGCTGATGATACATCCGAAGGAGTCAATAAGTATGTATAGAAAGTTGAAGCTCTTGGACTTATTGGCCAGAAATATATTCAAAAGGTCAACTTTAGACTAAAATATGGTTGACATAAAGAATTCAATGAAAGTGCATGGTAAGTTACCAATTTGATGACTCTTTTGCCAGAAATATGTTTAGTGGGTCGATAATGAACTACAGTCTGGCTGATAAAAACTTCAGAAAGAGTCAATGAATATGTAATGGAAGTTCAAGATCAAAGACTCCTCAGCCATATAGTTCAGCAGGTCAAATATTGACTATTGTCTGGCTGATTAATTTCTGACGAAGTCAAGTAGTATGTATAGAAAGTCAAAGTTCGAGGACTCTTTAAAGTCAGAAAAACTTTCAAAAGGTCAAATTTGAACTAAAATTTTGCAGATTAAACATCAGAATTAGTCAATGGTTATTGATAGAAAGTTCAAGATCAAGGACTCTTTGGCAAAAAATATGTTCGGTAGGTCAATTATGGAATGCTCTCTGGCTGATGAAACATCAGAAGAAGTTTATGAGTATATATAGGAAGTTCAAGTTCATGGACTCTTTGGCAAACAATTTCCAAAGGCCCAATTTCGCATACTGTCTGTTTGATGTAAATTCAGAGGGAGACAATGTCAGTGTAAAGTAAGTTCAATATTGAGAAATCTTTGGCCAGAATTATGTTCAATAGGTCAAATTTGCACTAATACATAGTTGATGTAACATCAAAAGAAGTCTAGCAGAACTGAAAGTCATCCTTTGATTACACTTTGGCCAGAAACATGTTCAGTAGGTTAAAAATGGAATACTGAATGGCTGATGAAACAATAAAGCAAGTTGTCTTCAAAAGCATGAAGACAACATGCGAGAAGAATGCACAACAAAAGAATGAAGAATGCACAACGGAATAACTTAGTTCTTGTAATACAATGAAATGAAACAATACTTAAATTATATTTCATTTTGTATGCAAAACGGTGATGTATGTATTGCAATGCAACAGTTCATATGTTATGTGATATCTCTTCATTGCAGAAATAAATGAGTTAGTTCTTGTATGCAATGCAACGAAACAGAGCACATTTTATATATTTCATTTATATATTTTTATTTTTAGTTCTATATGCAAAGAAACAAGTTAATTATTGTATTCAGTACAATTAAACATATGTTATGTGTTATCTCTAAAATGCACATACAAATAAATTAGTTATCGTATGCATGAAACGTCACATATGGGCATATCTTTTGTCTCATATTTAATGCAAAGGTCAGTAAGTTTGTTCTATTATGGAAAGAGGACATGCATTACTCTTCAATGCATAAAGAAACAATATAGTTCTGGTACGCTCTCTTTCTGATGTTCATCAAGAAGACATTAGTCGAAATTGTAATTATGCAATATATTTCTTGCCAAAGAATCCTCGATCTTGAACCTTCTGTAATTAATCATTGACTACTTTTGATGTTAGATCAGCCAGACAGAAATCCAAATCTTAGCTGATATGATCTTAGCTGCTGAATATATTTCTGGCCAAAAAGTCTTTGATCTTGACCTTTCTAAACACTCAAAGAAACCTTCTTATATTTCTTCAGCAATACATTAGTTATTGATAGTAGTTATTAAAACAGTTTGACCTTTTAAATATATTTCTGACCAAGGAGTCTTTACCTACTGGAGATGTTTTTGGCCAAAAGGTCCTTGAACTTTAACCTACTATAGAGACTAATAGACTCATTGTGATGTTTCATCAGCCATGCAGTAGTCCATGTTTGACCTACTTAATTTGTTTTTGGCCAAAAGGCCCTTGAACTTTAACCTACTATACAGACTCATAGACTCATTGTGATGTTTCATCAGCCATAGAGTAGTCCATATTTGACATAATGAACATCTGAATGGCCAAACTTTCAATACATACTCATATAGTCATTTACTCATATACCACAGTACATATACTTGTTCTGATGTTTCATTAGCTAGAGCATAGTCCAAATTTGACCTACTGAACATATATTTTTCCGAAATGTTATAAAAGTTCATTTTTGAACTTTTGAACATATTTCTGGTCAGGAAGTTCTTGATTTTTAACTTTCTTTATATACTATTAGACTCATTCTGATGTTTCATCAGCCATACTCTATTTCATATTTGACCTACTGAACTACTGAACTCGCCAAAGCGTGATCAAAGGCTGACTTCGTTTTCTCAAAGACTTCTTTTGAAGATGCATCAACTATCTATGAACATATTTTTGGCCAACCATTTCTTGATGTCAAACTTACTTTACACTGACATTGTCTCCTTCTGATATCACATCAACCAGACAGTATTCCAAATTTGGCCTATGGATATTGTTTGCCAAAGAGTCCTTGAACTTGAACTTCCTATACATCCATACAGACTTCTTCTGATGTTTCACCAGCCAGAGAGTATTCCATAATTGACCTACTGGACATTTTACTTGATAAAGAGTCCTTGATCTTGAAATTTCTAAACATACTCTTAGATTCCTTCTGACGTTTCCTCAGACATAGAGTAGTCCTTTGACTTGAGTAATTTGAGTAATTTGACATTTTCAAAATCTGGCCAACTTGTCCTTTAGCTTTAACTTTCTATACATTTTCATAGACTTTTTCTGAAGTTCAACAGGCAGAAATTCAACCATATTTGACTTATTGAACATATTTCTGGCCATTGTTCCCTTGATCTTGACCTGTTTATAAATAGTCATTTACTCATTCTTATGTTTAATTTGCAATATAGTAGTCAAAATTTGACCGTTGAACATATTGTTGGCCAAAGAGTCCTCGATCTTGAAATTTCTAAACATACTTGTAGATTCTTGATGTTTGTTCACCCATACAGTAGTTCAAATTTGACTTTTTAAAATTGATTTGGGCCATAAGTGTCCCGGAACTTTAACCTTCTATACATGCTCATATTCTCTTTCTGATATTCACCAGGCAGACATTAGTTCGAATTTGATCACTTTACATATTCATAAACTTCTGCTGATGTGTCATCAGCCAGAAATCCATAATTTTACTATTGAAAATATTTCTTACCAAAGAGTCCTTGATCTTGAACTGTCTATAAATAGTCATCGACTCATTTTAAAGTTTCTTCAGACATACAGTAGTTACAATTTGACGTTTTCAACATTTCTCTGGCCAAAGTGTCCTTGATTTTGAACTTTCTAAACATAAACATGTTCTGATGTTACATCAGCCAGAGAGGTCAATATTTGATCTACTTAACATATTACTTGCCAAAGATTCTATGATATTGAACCTTCACCTACTATACATACTCATAGACTAATTTTATTTTTTCTTCAGGCAAAGAGTAATCCATAATCCAAAACCTACTAAACATATTTCTGGCCAAAGACCTTGAACCTTCTATAAATATTCAATAACTCCTTCTGATTTTTCATCTGCAATATTGTAGTCAAAATTTGACTCATTGAACATATTTCTGGTCGAAAGTCCTCGATCTTGAACTTTCTATACATACCCTCTTATGTTACATCAGCATGACAACAAATTGGAACTAAGGAACATTTAGCTGCTCCTTGAACTTTAATTCACTATAGTTGCTCATTGACGCCTTGTAATGTTCAATCAGACATACAATAGTCCAAAGTTGCCCCATTGTACATATTTCTGGCCAAAGAGCTCAGCAACTTTCACTTTCTAAACATTCTCATAGACTTCTTCTGACGTTAGATCAACCACAGGTCCATTTTTTACCTACTGAATATATTTCTGACCAAAGTGTCCTGATCTTGAACTTTCTATATACCGATGTATATAGAACTTTCCAATGTTTCTGCATCCATAGTTGTAGTAGTTCAAATTTGACCTTTTTTTCTAAATATTTCTGGCCAGAGAGTCTTGGCACTTTCACTTTATATACATACTCATAGTCTCCTTCTGTTGTTACATCAGCAAGACATTAGTCCAAATTGGACCTATGAAACATATTCTTGGCCAAAGAGTCCTTGAACTTGAACTTTCTAAATATACTTATGACTTATTTTTATGTTTCATCAGCCGGAGAGTAGTTCAGTAGGTCATAATTGATGTGTCCTTGATATGAAACTTTCTTTACATGCTCATTGACTCCTTATGTTTAAACATCCATACAGTAGTATGTATCTGGCTGTTGAACATATTTCTCCCCGAAGATTCTTTAAAGTTTATCTTTCTATACATACTTATTGACTTCTGATGTTTCAATAGACAGAGAGTTGTCCATATTTGACTTATTGAAGATATTTTTAGACAAAGAGTCCACAAACTGTAACTTTCTATACATACTTATAGACTCCTGATGCTTCGTCAGCAAGACAGTAGACCATATTTAACCTAACGAACATATTCCTGTTCGAAATGTCTTTGATCTTGAACGTTCTATAGATACTCATTGACTCCTTTTGATGATACAGCAGAAGGAGAACTGAGTATGTATCTAAAATTAAAATTCAAGGACTCTTTGGCCAGAAATATGTTCAGTAGGTCAACAATGGAACACTGCCTGGCTGATTAAACATCAAAAGGAGTCTATGGTTATGTATAGTAGGTGTAAGTTCAATATCTCTTTGGTCAAAAACATGTTCAATATATCAAATTGAGATTAATGACTCTTTTGCCAGGAAAATATTCAGTAGTTCATGGATTTCTGTATTGTTGATGAAACATCAGGACTATATGAGTATCTACAGATAGTTACCCTTTTAGGTCTCTGTTCAGAAATATGTTCAATAGGACTAATATGGACCACTTATAGACTACTGTCTGTCTGATGAAACAGCAAAAGGAGTCTATGAGTATGTATAGAAAGCTAAAGATCAAATACACTTTGGACAGAAATTTGTTCAAAAGTAATATTTGAAATATAGCTGCAAGCAGTGATTGGGGGCCAATCCCCTATGGCTATTTTATTTTTTAGGCCTGGTCCAAAGATCATTTGTATGGACAAAATTGGACAAATTTTGAAGGAGGAGTAGCAAACAAACTAAATACTGTACTTTTCAAAATGGCCACTACTATAATAGGTCTTAATGTCTTATTGTAAGATTTTGAATGTGATCAGCTTGATGAGAGGAATCAGGTGTACTAAGTAAACATTTTCTAGATGAAAGGGTTCAAACATTATAACCATTTCAATGTTGAATTTTTGAACTGGTGTCGGCACTATAGAGTTGGTCCTAGAGACTCCAAAATCGGTCCAATTGCTTTTCATGACCATCTCTACAAGTGTGCCTAATTTCATAATTTTCCTATGTTCCGTTGATTGGGCTGCCATAGACACCCCATACGTTAGAAGAAGTATAATAAATATAGCTGCAAGCGGCCATCACGGGGCCAAGCCGTTCCAAGCTTTTCCACCACTTAAGGTCATAGTACCTCTTGTGGTCTGGGCATGTGCCACAGAGGATTCAAATCCACGACACGAATGGTTTGGGGTTCGTGGCATGTGTTTTAGCAGCTTGCGCCACTCAGAGGACGCAGAGTTACCAGGTTGCCTAGGAGAGGCTTCAGTGAACAATTAAGAATAATTAACCAGATCAGCATACTATGCTAGCTTGATGCTAATGTAACTTATGGTTTGTATGATAGCTGAAGAGCCACATTGAAAAGAATGGCATCTGGTTATCATGTAACCAATTAGTATGCTAAGCTAACTAGCATAAGTCTACAAATGCAGGCTATTTGGTATCTCGGGAACGGTAGCGAATATCAAGAATCTGTTCAGTCATTTCTGTGCGGCTCAGTCCAAAGATCATCTTATCAGATTTTGGACAAAATTGAGCAAAATTTGTAGGAGACATAGTGAAAAAACAGTTTTGCATCGGCTTCAATATGGCACATTGTTGGAAAATGACAAATGATATAATTGTCAGAATTGGCATAAACCAAGGAACATAATGACATAACGCAATCAAATTTCAAAAAATGTTTTCAAAAATTACATGCGTTTTGCAAAAAAACGTATATCTTTGGAACACTAGGTGGCGCTCTCTTCAATCTTCTCAAGTACCTTCGGGACATGCTGTTGAGGATCCCTACCAAATTTTGCAAAGATATGTCAAAAAGTTTAAAATATATTGCAATTTATAACAAAATGCAAAATGGCGGACACGTGGAATATCCAATCCTGTTAAAATTGCCATCCACGGATTCGGCACGATGCAAGAAATCTGTAGACACCAATATTTTCTGACAAAATCATGACCTATAGGTGGCGCTGTTTCCAACTTTGGCACACACCCTCAAATCATGGTTCTGATGAAGTGTACTAATTTTTTTTTTCAATTGTGATCAAAGTTTGGCCGAGATAAAGCCTATGAACAAATTTTGGGTTGACCTTATTAAGTTTGAGACATCATAACTTTTGAACAAAGATAAATAAATCAAAATCGGTTCAGTCATTTCTGTGCAGCTCAGTCCAAAGATCATCTGAGCAAATTTTCATAAGAATTGAACAAAATTTGAACGAAGAGTAGTAAAAAACTGAATATTGTACTTTTCAAATAGTACTGCACTACTGTAATGGTAAGATGTTGATTGTGATCACCATAAAGAGTGGTGTACTAAGTTTCATTTTTCTAGATGAATGGGTTCAAAAGTTATTACCATTTCAATGTTGAATGTTTTAACTGTAGCACTATAGACTTGGTCCTAGAGACTCCAAAATTGGTCCAATTACTTTTCATGACCATCTCTACAAATTTCATCATTTTTCTATGTTCCGTTGATAGGGCTGCCATAGACACCCTATACGGAAGAAGAAGAAGAAGAAGAAGAAGAAGAAGAAAACTAATGGATAATAATTAAGCCTTTTCAAAGCTTGGGCCCTAATAAAAAAATGAACAATTACTAGTACCTTCGTTCTGGAAAATATGTTCGACGGCTCAAATTTATTTACTTCTATATTACAGATAGAACATAAGAATGAGTCAGTGACTGGTGATAGAAAGTTCAAGATCAAGGAGTCTTTGACAAGATATGTGTCCATTAGGTCAATTATGGAATTCTCTCTGGCTGATGAAACATCACAATGAGTCTCTGTATAGTATGTTAAAGTTCAATTACCTTTTGCCCAAAAACATATTCAGTAGGTCAAACATGCACTACTGTATGGCTGATGATACATCCCGAAGGAGTCAATAAGTATGTTTAGAAAGTTGAAGCTCTTGGACTTATTGGCCAGAAATATATTCAAAAGGTCAACTTTAGACTAAAATATGGTTGACATAAAGAATTCAATGAAAGTGCATGGTAAGTTACCAATTTGATGACTCTTTTGCCAGAAATATGTTTAGTGGGTCAATAATGAACTACAGTCTGGCTGATAAAAACTTCAGAAAGAGTCAATGAATATGTAATGGAAGTTCAAGATCAAAGACTCCTCAGCCATATAGTTCAGCAGGTCAAATATTGACTATTGTCTGGCTGATTAATTTCTGACGAAGTCAAGTAGTATGTATAGAAAGTCAAAGTTCGAGGACTCTTTAAAGTCAGAAAAACTTTCAAAAGGTCAAATTTGAACTAAAATTTTGCAGATTAAACATCAGAATTAGTCAATGGTTATTGATAGAAAGTTCAAGATCAAGGACTCTTTGGCAAAAAATATGTTCGGTAGGTCAATTATGGAATGCTCTCTGGCTGATGAAACATCAGAAGAAGTTTATGAGTATATATAGGAAGTTCAAGTTCATGGACTCTTTGGCAAACAATTTCCAAAGGCCCAATTTCGCATACTGTCTGTTTGATGTAAATTCAGAGGGAGACAATGTCAGTGTAAAGTAAGTTCAATATTGAGAAATCTTTGGCCAGAATTATGTTCAATAGGTCAAATTTGCACTAATACATAGTTGATGTAACATCAAAAGAAGTCTAGCAGAACTGAAAGTCATCCTTTGATTACACTTTGGCCAGAAACATGTTCAGTAGGTTAAAAATGGAATACTGAATGGCTGATGAAACAATAAAGCAAGTTGTCTTCAAAAGCATGAAGACAACATGCGAGAAGAATGCACAACAAAAGAATGAAGAATGCACAACGGAATAACTTAGTTCTTGTAATACAATGAAATGAAACAATACTTAAATTATATTTCATTTTGTATGCAAAACGGTGATGTATGTATTGCAATGCAACAGTTCATATGTTATGTGATATCTCTTCATTGCAGAAATAAATTAGTTAGTTCTTGTATGCAATGCAACGAAACAGAGCACATTTTATATATTTCATTTATATATTTTTATTTTTAGTTCTATATGCAAAGAAACAAGTTAATTATTGTATTCAGTACAATTAAACATATGTTATGTGTTATCTCTAAAATGCACATACAAATAAATTAGTTATCGTATGCATGAAACGTCACATATGGGCATATCTTTTGTCTCATATTTAATGCAAAGGTCAGTAAGTTTGTTCTATTATGGAAAGAGGACATGCATTACTCTTCAATGCATAAAGAAACAATATAGTTCTGGTACGCTCTCTTTCTGATGTTCATCAAGAAGACATTAGTCGAAATTGTAATTATGCAATATATTTCTTGCCAAAGAATCCTCGATCTTGAACCTTCTGTAATTAATCATTGACTACTTTTGATGTTAGATCAGCCAGACAGAAATCCATATCTTAGCTGATATGATCTTAGCTGCTGAATATATTTCTGGCCAAAAAGTCTTTGATCTTGACCTTTCTAAACACTCAAAGAAACCTTCTTATATTTCTTCAGCAATACATTAGTTATTGATAGTAGTTATTAAAACAGTTTGACCTTTTAAATATATTTCTGACCAAGGAGTCCTCGATCTTTGACTTTCTTTACATACTAATAGACTCTTTCTGACATTTCATCAGCCAGAGAGTAATCCATAAATGACCTACTGAATATCTGAATGGCCAGAGACCTCGATCTTGAACATTCTTCTAGATGTTGAATTTACTTTTTAATGATATTGTATCCTTCTGAATTTACATCAACCATACAGTATTTCAAATTGAGCCTATGGATATTTTTCAATAATCTTTGAACTTGAACTTCCTATACATACTTATAGACTTCATCTGATGTTTCGTCAGCCAGAGAGTATTCCATAATTGACACGCTGAACATATTTCTTGCCAAAGAGTCCTTGATCTTGAACTTTCTATACATACTCCTTTACTCCATCAGATGTTAAATCAGCTAGACAATAGTTCATATTTTACCTGCTGAACTTAATGTCTAAGGAGTATTTGATCTTGAACTTCCGTTATATACTCATGGATTCCTTCTGAAGTTTTCATCAGACTGACAGTAGTCCATGTTTTACCTACTGGAGATGTTTTTGGCCAAAAGGTCCTTGAACTTTAACCTACTATAGAGACTAATAGACTCATTGTGATGTTTCATCAGCCATGCAGTAGTCCATGTTTGACCTACTTAATTTGTTTTTGGCCAAAAGGCCCTTGAACTTTAACCTACTATACAGACTCATAGACTCATTGTGATGTTTCATCAGCCATAGAGTAGTCCATATTTGACATAATGAACATCTGAATGGCCAAACTTTCAATACATACTCATTTAGTCATTTACTCATATACCACAGTACATATACTTGTTCTGATGTTTCATTAGCTAGAGCATAGTCCAAATTTGACCTACTGAACATATATTTTTCCGAAATGTTATAAAAGTTCATTTTTGAACTTTTGAACATATTTCTGGTCAGGAAGTCCTAGATTTTTAACTTTCTTTATATACTAATAGACTCATTCTGATGTTTCATCAGCCATACTCTATTTCATATTTGACCTACTGAACTACTGAACTCGCCAAAGCGTGATCAAAGGCTGACTTCGTTTTCTCAAAGACTTCTTTTGAAGATGCATCAACTATGTATGTCTATGTTTGACCCATTGAACATATTTTTGGCCAACCGTTTCTTGATGTCAAACTTACTTTACACTGACATTGTCTCCTTCTGATATCACATCAACCAGACAGTATTCCAAATTTGGCCTATGGATATTGTTTGCCAAAGAGTCCTTTAACTTGAACTTCCTATACATCCATACAGACTTCTTCTGATGTTTCACCAGCCAGAGAGTATTCCATAATTGACCTACTGGACATTTTACTTGATAAAGAGTCCTTGATCTTGAAATTTCTAAACATACTCTTAGATTCCTTCTGACGTTTCCTCAGACATAGAGTAGTCCTTTGACTTGAGTAATTTGAGTAATTTGACATTTTCAAAATCTGGCCAACTTGTCCTTTAGCTTTAACTTTCTATACATTTTCATAGACTTTTTCTGACGTTCAACAGGCAGAAACTCAGCCATATTTGACTTATTGAACTTATTTCTGGCCATTGTTCCCTTGATCTTGACCTGTTTATAAATAGTCATTTACTCATTCTTATGTTTAATTTGCAATATAGTAGTCAAAATTTGACCGTTGAACATATTGTTGGCCAAAGAGTCCTCGATCTTGAAATTTCTAAACATACTTGTAGATTCTTGATGTTTGTTCACCCATACAGTAGTTAAAATTTGACTTTTTAAAATTGATTTGGGCCATAAGTGTCCTGGAACTTTAACCTTCTATACATGCTCATATTCTCTTTCTGATATTCACCAGGCAGACATTAGTTCGAATTTGATCACTTTACATATTCATAAACTTCTGCTGATGTATCATCAGCCAGAAATCCATAATTTTACTATTGAAAATATTTCTTACCAAAGAGTCCTTGATCTTGAACTTTCTATAAATAGTCATCGACTCATTCTAAAGTTTCTTCAGACATACAGTAGTTACAATTTGACGTTTTCAACATTTCTCTGGCCAAAGTGTCCTTGATTTTGAACTTTCTAAACACATCAGCCAGAGAGGTCAATATTTGATCTACTTAACATATTACTTGCCAAAGATTCTATGATATTGAACCTTAACCTACTATACATACTCATAGACTAATTTTATTTTTTCTTCAGGCAAAGAGTAATCCATAATCCAAAACCTACTAAACATATTTCTGGCCAAAGACCTTGAACCTTCTATAAATATTCAATAACTCCTTCTGATTTTTCATCTGCAATATTGTAGTCGAAATTTGACTCATTGAACATATTTCTGGTCGAAAGTCCTCGATCTTGAACTTTCTATACATACCCTCTTATGTTACATCAGCATGATAACAAATTGGAACTAAGGAACATTTAGCTGCTCCTTGAACTTTAATTTGCTATAGTTACTCATTGACGCATTGTAATGTTCAATCAGACATACAATAGTCCAAAGTTGCCCCATTGTACATATTTCTGGCCAAAGAGCTCAGCAACTTTCACTTTCTAAACATTCTCATAGACTTCTTCTGACGTTAGATCAACCACAGGTCCATTTTTTACCTACTGAATATATTTCTGACCAAAGTGTCCTGATCTTGAACTTTCTATATACCGATGTATTTAGAACTTTCCAATGTTTCTGCATCCATAGTTGTAGTAGTTCAAATTTGACCTTTTTTTCAAAATATTTCTGGCCAGAGAGTCTTGGCACTTTCACTTTATATACATACTCATAGTCTCCTTCTGTTGTTACATCAGCAAGACATTAGTCCAAATTGGACCTATGAAACATATTCTTGGCCAAAGAGTCCTTGAACTTAAACTTTCTAAATATACTTATGACTTATTTTTATGTTTCATCAGAGAGTAGTTCAGTAGGTCATAATTGATGTGTCCTTGATATGAAACTTTCTTTACATGCTCATTGACTCCTTATGTTTCAACATCCATACAGTAGTATGTATCTGGCTGTTGAACATATTTCTCCCCGAAGATTCTTTAAAGTTTATCTTTCTATACATACTTATTGACTTCTGATGTTTCAATAGACAGAGAGTTGTCCATATTTGACTTATTGAAGATATTTTTAGACAAAGAGTCCACAAACTGTAACTTTCTATACATACTTATAGACTCCTGATGCTTCGTCAGCAAGACAGTAGACCATATTTAACCTAACGAACATATTCCTGTTCGAAATGTCTTTGATCTTGAACGTTCTATAGATACTCATTGACTCCTTTTGATGATACAGCAGAAGGAGAACTGAGTATGTATCTAAAATTAAAATTCAAGGACTCTTTGGCCAGAAATATGTTCAGTAGGTCAACAATGGAACACTGCCTGGCTGATTAAACATCAAAAGGAGTCTATGGTTATGTATAGTAGGTGTAAGTTCAATATCTCTTTGGTCAAAAACATGTTCAATATATCAAATTGAGATTAATGACTCTTTTGCCATGAAATTATTCAGTAGTTAATGGATTTCTGTATTGTTGATGAAACATCAGGACTATATGAGTATCTACAGATAGTTACCCTTTTAGGTCTCTGTTCAGAAATATGTTCAATAGGACTAATATGAACTTCTTATAGACTACTGTCTGTCTGATGAAACAGCAAAAGGAGTCTATGAGTATGTATAGAAAGCTAAAGATCAAATACACTTTGGACAGAAATTTGTTCAAAAGTAATATTTGAAATATAGCTGCAAGCAGTGATTGGGGGCCAATCCCCTATGGCTATTTTATTTTTTAGGCCTGGTCCAAAGATCATTTGTATGGACAAAATTGGACAAATTTTGAAGGAGGAGTAGCAAACAAACTAAATACTGTACTTTTCAAAATGGCCACTACTATAATAGGTCTTAATGTCTTAATGTAAGATTTTGAATGTGATCAGCTTGATGAGAGGAATCAGATGTACTAAGTAAGCATTTTCTAGATGAAAGGGTTCAAACATTATAACCATTTCAATGTTGAATTTTTGAACTGGTGTCGGCACTATAGAGTTGGTCCTAGAGACTCCAAAATCGGTCCAATTGCTTTTCATGACCATCTCTACAAGTGTGCCTAATTTCATAATTTTCCTATGTTCCGTTGATTGGGCTGCCATAGACACCCCATACGTTAGAAGAAGTATAATAAATATAGCTGCAAGCAGCCATCACGGGGCCAAGCCGTTCCAAGCTTTTCCACCACTTAAGGTCATAGTACCTCTTGCGGTCTGGGCATGTGCCACAGAGGATTCAAATCCACGACACGAATGGTTCGGGGTTCGTGGCATGTGTTTTAGCAGCTTGCGCCACTCAGACGACGCTGAGTTACCAGGTTGCCTAGGAGAGGCTTCAGTGAACAATTAAGAATAATTAACCAGATCAGCATACTATGCTAGCTTGATGCTAATGTAACTTATGGTTTGTATGATAGCTGAATTGAAAAGAATGGCATCTGGTTATCATGTAACCAATTAGTATGCTAAGCTAACTAGCATAAGTCTACAAATGCAGGCTATTTGGTATCTCGGGAACGGTAGCGAATATCAAGAATCTGTTCAGTCATTTCTGTGCGGCTCAGTCCAAAGATCATCTTATCAGATTTTGGACAAAATTGAGCAAAATTTGTAGGAGACATAGTGAAAAAACAGTTTTGCATCGGCTTCAATATGGCACATTGTTGGAAAATGACAAATGATATAATTGTCAGAATTGGCATAATCCAAGGAACATAATGACATAACGCAATCAAATTTCAAAAAATGTTTTCAAAAATTACATGCGTTTTGCAAAAAAACGTATATCTTTGGAACACTAGGTGGCGCTCTCTTCAATCTTCTCAAGTACCGACGGGACATGCTGTTGAGGATCCCTACCACATTTTGCAAAGATATGTCAAAAAGTTATGACATATATTGCAAATATTGCAATTTATAACAAAATGCAAAATGGCGGACACGTGGAACATCCAATCCTGTTAAAATTGCCATCCACGGATTCGGCACGATGCAAGAAATCTGTAGACACCAATATTTTCTGAAAAAATCATGACCTATAGGTGGCGCTGTTTCCAACTTTGGCACACACCCTCAAATCATGGTTCGGATGAAGTGTATCAATTTTTTTTTTCAATTGTGATCAAAGTTTGGCCGAGATAAAGCCTGTGAACAAATTTTGGGTTGACCTTATTAAGTTTGAGACATCATAACTTTTGAACAAAGATAAATAAATCAAAATCGGTTCAGTCATTTCTGTGCAGCTCAGTCCAAAGATCATCTGAGCAAATTTTCATAAGAATTGAACAAAATTTGAACGAAGAGTAGTAAAAAACTGAATATTGTACTTTTCAAATAGTACTGCACTACTGTAATGGTAAGATGTTGATTGTGATCACCATAAAGAGTGGTGTACTAAGTTTCATTTTTCTAGATAAATGGGTTCAAAAGTTATTACCATTTCAATGTTGAATGTTTTAACTGTAGCACTATAGAGTTGGTCCTAGAGACTCCAAAATTGGTCCAATTACTTTTCATGACCATCTCTACAAATTTCATCATTTTTCTATGTTCCGTTGATAGGGCTGCCATAGACACCCTATACGGAAGAAGAAGAAGAAGAAGAAGAAGAAGAAGAAGAAGAAGAAGAAGAAGAAGAAAACTAATGGATACTTATTAAGCCTTTTCAAAGCTTGGGCCCTAATAAAAAAATGAACAATTACTAGTACCTTCGTTCTGGAAAATATGTTCGACGGCTCAAATTTATTTACTTCTATATTACAGATAGAACATAAGAATGAGTCAGTGACTGTTGATAGAAAGTTCAAGATCAAGGACTCTTTGACAAGATATGTGTCCATTAGGTCAATTATGGAATTCTCTCTGGCTGATGAAACATCACAATGAGTCTCTGTATAGTATGTTAAAGTTCAATTACCTTTTGCCCAAAAACATATTCAGTAGGTCAAACATGCACTACTGTATGGCTGATGATACATCCGAAGGAGTCAATAAGTATGTATAGAAAGTTGAAGCTCTTGGACTTATTGGCCAGAAATATATTCAAAAGGTCAACTTTAGACTAAAATATGGTTGACATAAGGAATTCAATGAAAGTGCATGGTAAGTTACCAATTTGATGACTCTTTTGCCAGAAATATGTTTAGTGGGTCAATAATGAACTACAGTCTGGCTGATAAAAACTTCAGAAAGAGTCAATGAATATGTAATGAAAGTTCAAGATCAAAGACTCCTCAGCCATATAGTTCAGCAGGTCAAATATGGACTACTGTCTGGCTGATTAATTTCTGACGAAGTCAAGTAGTATGTATAGAAAGTCAAAGTTCGAGGACTCTTTAAAGTCAGAAAAACTTTCAAAAGGTCAAATTTGAACTAAAATTTTGCAGATTAAACATCAGAATTAGTCAATGGTTATTGATAGAAAGTTCAAGATCAAGGACTCTTTGGCAAAAAATATGTTCGGTAGGTCAATTATGGAATGCTCTCTGGCTGATGAAACATCAGAAGAAGTTTATGAGTATATATAGGAAGTTCAAGTTCATGGACTCTTTGGCAAACAATTTCCAAAGGCCCAATTTCGAATACTGTCTGTTTGATGTAAATTCAGAGGGAGACAATGTCAGTGTAAAGTAAGTTCAATATTGAGAAATCTTTGGCCAGAATTATGTTCAATAGGTCAAATTTGCACTAATACATAGTTGATGTAACATCAAAAGAAGTCTAGCAGAACTGAAAGTCATCCTTTGATTACACTTTGGCCAGAAACATGTTCAGTAGGTTAAAAATGGAATACTGAATGGCTGATGAAACAATAAAGCAAGTTGTCTTCAAAAGCATGAAGACAACATGCGAGAAGAATGCACAACAAAAGAATGAAGAATGCACAACGGAATAACTTAGTTCTTGTAATACAATGAAATGAAACAATACTTAAATTATATTTCATTTTGAATGCAAAACGGTGATGTATGTATTGCAATACAACAGTTCATATGTTATGTGATATCTCTTCATTGCAGAAAAAAATTAGTTAGTTCTTGTATGCAATGCAACGAAACAGAGCACATTTTATATATTTCATTTATATATTTTTATTTTTAGTTCTATATGCAAAGAAACAAGTTAATTATTGTATTCAGTACAATTAAACATGTTATGTGTTATCTCTAAAATGCACATACAAATAAATTAGTTATCGTATGCATGCAACGTCACATATGGGCATATCTTTTGTCTCATATTTAATGCAAAGGTCAGTAAGTTTGTTCTATTATGGAAAGAGGACATGCATTACTCTTCAATGCATAAAGAAACAATATAGTTCTGGTACGCTCTCTTTCTGATGTTCATCAAGAAGACATTAGTCGAAATTGTAATTATGCAATATATTTCTTGCCAAAGAATCCTCGATCTTGAACCTTCTGTAATTAATCATTGACTACTTTTGATGTTAGATCAGCCAGACAGAAATCCATATCTTAGCTGATATGATCTTAGCTGCTGAATATATTTCTGGCCAAAAAGTCTTTGATCTTGACCTTTCTAAACACTCAAAGAAACCTCCTTATATTTCTTCAGCAATACATTAGTTATTGATTGTAATTATTAAAACAGTTTGACCTTTTAAATATATTTCTGACCAAGGAGTCCTCGATCTTTGACTTTCTTTACATACTAATAGACTCTTTCTGACATTTCATCAGCCAGAGAGTAATCCATAATTGACCTACTGAATATCTGAATGGCCAGAGACCTCGATCTTGAACATTCTTCTAGATGTTGAATTTACTTTTTAATGATATTGTATCCTTCTGAATTTACATCAACCATACAGTATTTCAAATTGAGCCTATGGATATTTTTCAATAATCTTTGAACTTGAACTTCCTATACATACTTATAGACTTCATCTGATGTTTCGTCAGCCAGAGAGTATTCCATAATTGACACGCTGAACATATTTCTTGCCAAAGAGTCCTTGATCTTGAACTTTCTATACATACTCCTTTACTCCATCAGATGTTAAATCAGCTAGACAATAGTTCATATTTTACCTGCTGAACTTAATGTCTAAGGAGTATTTGATCTTGAACTTCCGTTATATACTCATGGATTCCTTCTGAAGTTTTCATCAGACTGACAGTAGTCCATGCTTTACCTACTGGAGATGTTTTTGGCCAAAAGGTCCTTGAACTTTAACCTACTATGGAGACTAATAGACTCATTGTGATGTTTCATCAGCCATGCAGTAGTCCATGTTTGACCTACTTAATTTGTTTTTGGCCAAAAGGCCCTTGAACTTTAACCTACTATACAGACTCATAGACTCATTGTGATGTTTCATCAGCCATAGAGTAGTCCATATTTGACATAATGAACATCTGAATGGCCAAACTTTCAATACATACTCATTTAGTCATTTACTCATATACCACAGTACATATACTTGTTCTGATGTTTCATTAGCTAGAGCATAGTCCAAATTTGACCTACTGAACATATATTTTTCCGAAATGTTATAAAAGTTCATTTTTGAACTTTTGAACATATTTCTGGTCAGGAAGTCCTTGATTTTTAACTTTCTTTATATACTAATAGACTCATTCTGATGTTTCATCAGCCATACTCTATTTCATATTTGACCTACTGAACTACTGAACTCGCCAAAGCGTGATCAAAGGCTGACTTCGTTTTCTCAAAGACTTCTTTTGAAGATGCATCAACTATCTATGAACATATTTTTGGCCAACTATTTCTTGATGTCAAACTTACTTTACACTGACATTGTCTCCTTCTGATATCACATCAACCAGACAGTATTCCAAATTTGGCCTATGGATATTGTTTGCCAAAGAGTCCTTGAACTTGAACTTCCTATACATCCATACAGACTTCTTCTGATGTTTCACCAGCCAGAGAGTATTCCATAATTGACCTACTGGACATTTTACTTGATAAAGAGTCCTTGATCTTGAAATTTCTAAACATACTCTTAGATTCCTTCTGACGTTTCCTCAGACATAGAGTAGTCCTTTGACTTGAGTAATTTGAGTAATTTGACATTTTCAAAATCTGGCCAACTTGTCCTTTAGCTTTAACTTTCTATACATTTTCATAGACTTTTTCTGACGTTCAACAGGCAGAAATTCAACCATATTTGACTTATTGAACATATTTCTGGCCATTGTTCCCTTGATCTTGACCTGTTTATAAATAGTCATTTACTCATTCTTATGTTTAATTTGCAATATAGTAGTCAAAATTTGACCGTTGAACATATTGTTGGCCAAAGAGTCCTCGATCTTGAAATTTCTAAACATACTTGTAGATTCTTGATGTTTGTTCACCCATACAGTAGTTCAAATTTGACTTTTTAAAATTGATTTGGGCCATAAGTGTCCCGGAACTTTAACCTTCCATACATGCTCATATTCTCTTTCTGATATTCACCAGGCAGACATTAGTTCGAATTTGATCACTTTACATATTCATAAACTTCTACTGATGTGTCATCAGCCAGAAATCCATAATTTTACTATTGAAAATATTTCTTACCAAAGAGTCCTTGATCTTGAACTTTCTATAAATAGTCATCGACTCATTTTAAAGTTTCTTCAGACATACAGTAGTTACAATTTGACGTTTTCAACATTTCTCTGGCCAAAGTGTCCTTGATTTTAAACTTTCTAAACATAAACATGTTCTGATGTTACATCAGCCAGAGAGGTCAATATTTGATCTACTTAACATATTACTTGCCAAAGATTCTATGATATTGAACCTTAACCTACTATACATACTCATAGACTAATTTTATTTTTTCTTCAGGCAAAGAGTAATCCATAATCCAAAACCTACTAAACATATTTCTGGCCAAAGACCTTGAACCTTCTATAAATATTCAATAACTCCTTCTGATTTTTCATCTGCAATATTGTAGTCAAAATTTGACTCATTGAACATATTTCTGGTCGAAAGTCCTCGATCTTGAACTTTCTATACATACCCTCTTATGTTACATCATCATGACAACAAATTGGAACTAAGGAACATTTAGCTGCTCCTTGAACTTAAATTCACTATAGTTACTCATTGACGCCTTGTAATATTCAATCAGACATACAATAGTCCAAAGTTGCCCCATTGTACATATTTCTGGCCAAAGAGCTCAGCAACTTTCACTTTCTAAACATTCTCATAGACTTCTTCTGACGTTAGATCAACCACAGGTCCATTTTTTACCTACTGAATATATTTCTGACCAAAGTGTCCTGATCTTGAACTTTCTATATACCGATGTATATAGAACTTTCCAATGTTTCTGCATCCATAGTTGTAGTAGTTCAAATTTGACCTTTTTTTCAAAATATTTCTGGCCAGAGAGTCTTAGCACTTTCACTTTATATACATACTCATAGTGTCCTTCTGTTGTTACATCAGCAAGACATTAGTCCAAATTGGACCTATGAAACATATTCTTGGCCAAAGAGTCCTTGAACTTAAACTTTCTAAATATACTTATGACTTATTTTTATGTTTCATCAGCCGGAGAGTAGTTCAGTAGGTCATAATTGATGTGTCCTTGATATGAAACTTTCTTTACATGCTCATTGACTCCTTATGTTTCAACATCCATACAGTAGTATGTATCTGGCTGTTGAACATATTTCTCCCCGAAGATTCTTTAAAGTTTATCTTTCTATACATACTTATTGACTTCTGATGTTTCAATAGACAGAGAGTTGTCCATATTTGACTTATTGAAGATATTTTTAGACAAAGAGTCCACAAACTGTAGCTTTCTATACATACTTATAGACTCCTGATGCTTCGTCAGCAAGACAGTAGACCATATTTAACCTAACGAACATATTCCTGTTCGAAATGTCTTTGATCTTGAACGTTCTATAGATACTCATTGACTCCTTTTGATGATACAGCAGAAGGAGAACTGAGTATGTATCTAAAATTAAAATTCAAGGACTCTTTGGCCAGAAATATGTTCAGTAGGTCAACAATGGAACACTGCCTGGCTGATTAAACATCAAAAGGAGTCTATGGTTATGTATAGTAGGTGTAAGTTCAATATCTCTTTGGTCAAAAACATGTTCAATATATCAAATTGAGATTAATGACTCTTTTGCCAGGAAAATTTTCAGTAGTTCATGGATTTCTGTATTGTTGATGAAACATCAGGACTATATGAGTATCTACAGATAGTTACCCTTTTAGGTCTCTGTTCAGAAATATGTTCAATAGGACTAATATGGACCACTTATAGACTACTGTCTGTCTGATGAAACAGCAAAAGGAGTCTATGAGTATGTATAGAAAGCTAAAGATCAAATACACTTTGGACAGAAATTTGTTCAAAAGTAATATTTGAAATATAGCTGCAAGCAGTGATTGGGGGCCAATCCCCTATGGCTATTTTATTTTTTAGGCCTAGTCCAAAGATCATTTGTATGGACAAAATTGGACAAATTTTGAAGGAGGAGTAGCAAACAAACTAAATACTGTACTTTTCAAAATGGCCACTACTATAATAGGTCTTAATGTCTTAATGTAAGATTTTGAATGTGATCAGCTTGATGAGAGGAATCAGGTGTACTAAGTAAGCATTTTCTAGATGAAAGGGTTCAAACATTATAACCATTTCAATGTTGAATTTTTGAACTGGTGTCGGCACTATAGAGTTGGTCCTAGAGACTCCAAAATCGGTCCAATTGCTTTTCATGACCTACATTGCTACAAGTGTGCCTAATTTCATAATTTTCCTATGTTCCCTTGATTGGGCTGCCATAGACACCCCATACGTTAGAAGAAGTATAATAAATATAGCTGCAAGCGGCCATCACGGGGCCAAGCCGTTCCAAGCTTTTCCACCACTTAAGGTCATAGTACCTCTTGCGGTCTGGACATGTGCCACACAGAATTCAAATCCACGACACGAATGGTTCGGGGTTCGTGGCATGTGTTTTAGCAGTTTGCGCCACTCAGAGGACGCTGAGTTACCAAGTTGCCTAGGAGAGGCTTCAGTGAACAATTAAGAATAATTAACCAGATCAGCATACTATGCTAGCTTGATGCTAATGTAACTTATGGTTTGTATGATAGCTGAAGAGCCACAATAGAAAGAATGGCATCTGGTTATCATGTAACCAATTAGTATGCTAAGCTAACTAGCATAAGTCTACAAATGCAGGCTATTTGGTATCTCGGGAACGGTAGCGAATATCAAGAATCGGTTCAGTCATTTCTGTGCAGCTCAGTCCAAAGATCATCTGAGCAAATTTTCATAATAATTGAACAAAATTTGAACGAAGAGTAGTAAAAAACTGAATATTGTACTTTTCAAATAGTACTGCACTACTGTAATGGTAAGATGTTGATTGTGATCACCATAAAGAGTGGTGTACTAAGTTTCATTTTTCTAGATGAATGGGTTCAAAAGTCATTACCATTTCAATGTTGAATGTTTTAACTGTAGCACTATAGAGTTTGTCCTAGAGACTCCAAAATTGGCCCAATTACTTTTCATGACCATCTCTACAAATTTCATCATTTTTCTATGTTCCGTTGATAGGGCTGCCATAGACACCCTATACGGAAGAAGAAGAAGAAGAAGAAGAAGAAAACTAATGGATACTAATTAAGCCTTTTCAAAGCTTGGGCCCTAATAAAAAAATGAACAATTACTAGTACCTTCGTTCTGGAAAATATGTTCGACGGCTCAAATTTATTTACTTCTATATTACACATAGAACATAAGAATGAGTCAGTGACTGTTGATAGAAAGTTCAAGATCAAGGACTCTTTGACAAGATATGTGTCCATTAGGTCAATTATGGAATTCTCTCTGGCTGATGAAACATCACAATGAGTCTCTGTATAGTATGTTAAAGTTCAATTACCTTTTGGCCAAAAACATATTCAGTAGGTCAAACATGCACTAATGTATGGCTGATGATACATCCGAAGGAGTCAATAAGTATGTATAGAAAGTTGAAGCTCTTGGACTTATTCATAAGAAATATATTCAAAAGGTCAACTTTAGACTAAAATATGGTTGACATAAAGAATTCAATAAAAGTGCATGGTAAGTTACCAATTTGATGACTCTTTTGCCTGATATATGTTCAATAGGTCAAAAATGGACTACTGTCTGTCTGACGAGTCTGTGGTATGTATAGAAAGTTAAAGTTCAAAGTCTCTTTTGCCAGAAATATGTTCAGTGGGTCAATAATGAACTACAGTCTGGCTGATAAAAACTTCAGAAAGAGTCAATGAATATGTAATGAAAGTTCAAGATCAAAGACTCCTCAGCCATATACTTCAGCAGGTCAAATATGGACTATTGTCTGGCTGATTAATTTCTGACGAAGTCAAGTAGTATGTATAGAAAGTCAAAGTTCGAGGACTCTTTAAAGTCAGAAAAACTTTCAAAAGGTCAAATTTGAACTAAAATTTTGCATATTAAACATCAGAATTAGTCAATGGTTATTGATAGAAAGTTCAAGATCAAGGACTCTTTGGCAAAAAATATGTTCGGTAGGTCAATTATGGAATGCTCTCTGGCTGATGAAACATCAGAAGAAGTTTATGAGTATGTATAGGAAGTTCAAGTTCATGGACTCTTTGGCAAACAATTTCCAAAGGCCCAATTTCGAATACTGTCTGTTTGATGTAAATTCAGAGGGAGACAACGTCAGTGTAAAGAAAGTTCAATATTGAGAAATCTTTGGCCAGAATTATGTTCAATAGGTCAAATTTGCACTAATACATAGTTGATGTAACATCAAAAGAAGTCTAGGAGAACTGAAAGTCATGCTTTGATTACACTTTAGCCAGAAACATGTTCAGTAGGTTAAAAATGGAATACTGAATGGCTGATGAAACATCAGAATTAGTCTATTAGTATCTATAGAGAGTTCAATATTGATGACTCCCTGACCAGAAATATATTAAAAAGCTCAAAAGTGGACTATTGTATGGCTGATGAAACATCAGAAGAAGTCAGTGAGAATGCATAAAAAAGTTCAAGTTCAAGATCTTTGGCCAGAGAGTTCAGTAGGTCAAACATAATTGCCTGGCTGATGTGACATCTGACAGAGCCAATGAGTATGTATAGAAAGTTAAAGTTTGAGGACTCTTTGGCCAGAAATATGTTAAATGGGTTATATATCGAGTTACATATGGTTGAAGTAACATCAAAAGGGGTCTATAAGAAAGCATAGTAAGTTAAACTTTGATGAAACTTTGGACAAATATGTAATCAGTAGGTCAAATGTGGACTATGGTCTGGCTAATGAAACATCACAGTGAGTCTATTAGTATGTGTTGAAAGTTAAATGAACTACATCCTGGCTGAAAAAAACTTCAGAAGGAGTCAATGAGTATCTTATCGATGTTCAAAGACTCCTCAGCCATAAAGTTCAGCAGGTCAAATATGGACTATTGTCTGGCTGATTTAACATCTGACACAGTCAAGGAGTATGTATAGAAAGTTCAAGATAAAGGACTCTTTAGCAAGTAAAATGTCCAGTAGGTCAATTATGGAATACTCTCTGGCTGATGAAACATCAGAAGAAGTCCATGAGTATGTATAGAAAGTTAAAGTTCGAGGACTCTTTGGCCAGAACATTTGTTCAAAAGATCAAATTTTAACTACTGTATGGCTGAAGAAACATCAAAAGGAGTCTATGAGTATGTTTAGAAAGGACATTTTGGCCAAATATATGTTAAGTAGGTCAATTATGGAATGATCTCTGGCTGATGAAACATCAGAAGTTTATGTGTATTTATAGGAAGTTCAAGGTTCAAGTTCGCTCTTTGGTGAATAATATCCATAGGCCCAATTTGGAATACTGTTTGGTTGATGTAAATTCAGAAGGAGACAATGTCAGTGTAAAGTTCAACATCAAAGACTCCTCAGTCATAAAGTTCAGCAGGTCAAATACGGACCATGAACTGGCTGATATGACATCTGACAGAGCCAATATGTATAGAAAGTTAAAGTTCGATGGCCAGAATTTTTTTCAAAAGGGTCAATTTAACCTACTGAGTCTATGAGTATTTTTAGAAAGTTTAAGATCGAGGACTCTTTGGCTAAAAATATGTTCAACTGCTGATTTTTTTTACTGCTATATTGCAGATGAAACATCAGAATGAGTCAATGACTATTGATAGAAAGTTGAGATCATGGTCTCTTTGGCAAGAAATATGTTCAGTATGGATGTCAATTATTGAATACTCTCTGTCTAATGAAACATCAGAGGAAGTCTATGAGAATGTATAGGAAGTTCAAGGTTCAAGGTCGCTCTTTGGTGAACAATATCCATAGGCCCAATTTGGAATACAGTTTGGCTGATGTAAATTCAGAAGGAGACAATGTCATTGTAAAGTAAGTTCAACATCAAGAAATCTTTGGCCAGAATCATGTTCATTGGGTCAAATTTGGACTAATCTTACTTGGACTAACATCAAAAGAAGTCATCCTTTGATTACATTTTGATCAGAAATATTTTCAGTAGGTCAAATTTGGAATACTGCAAAGCTGATGAAACCTCAGAATGAGCCTATTATTATCTATAGAAAGTTTAATATTGAGGACTCTCTGACGAGTACAATATATCTGATGAAACATAAGAAGAAGTCTATGAGTATGTTCAAGTTCAAGGACTCTTATTCTGATGTTTCTTGCCAAAGTGTAATCAAAGGATGACTTTGAGTTCTCATAGACTTCTTTTGGTTACATAAACTATGAATTAGTCCAAATTTGACCCATTGAACATAATTGTAGAAAAATGTAGAACTTACATTACACTAACATTGTCCCCTTTTGAATTTACATTAACCAGACAGTATTCCAAATTGGGCGTATGGATATTGTTCGCCGGAGTCTATTACTAAAGACTCCCTGAACCGAAATATTTGCATAAAATTAAAAATTGACTATTGTTTGGCTGAAGGAACATCAGAACAAGTCAGTGAGAATGTATACAAAGTTCAAGTTCAAGTTCTCTGGCCAGAGTGTTCAGTAGGTCGAACATGTACAATTGTCTGGCTGATGTGACATCTGTCGGAGCCAATGAGTATGTATAGAAATTTAAAGTTTGGCCAGAAATATGTTAAATGGGTCAAACATGGAGTTCTATATGGTTGAAGTAACATCAAAAGAGTCTAAGAAATGCACTCTAAGTTAATTTTTTAGGCCAGATATATGTCCAGTTGGTCATGAGTACGTATTGAAATTTTAAGATCGTTCATCAGATGTCAAATATAAATCGATGTCTTTGAAGTAACACAAAATTAGTCTATGAGAAAGCATTGACAGTTACAACATATCCAGTGTCAAATACTGATAAAACATATTAAAGGAGTCGAGTAAGTATAGAAAGTTCAAGATCAAATACTATTTGGCCAGAAATATGTTCAGTAGCTCAAATATGAACTGCTGTATTGTTGATTAAACATCAGAAGAATGTTTAACTATTAGAATTATTAGAATGTATAGATTTACTGTTTGAGGATTCTTTATCCAGAAATATGTTTAATAGTTCAAATATTGACTACTGTCTGTTTCAGAAGAAGGAACTGTAAAAAAAGTTCAAGATCAAAGACTGTTCGGCCAGAAATTCAGCAGGTCAAACACGGACCATCATTGGTCTGGCTGATGAAACATCTGAAGGAGTCAAGGATTACATACAGAAAGTTAACGTTCGAGGACTCTTTTGCCAATAATATGTTCAAAAGGTCTAATTAAGACAAATGTCTACCTTTCATAACATCAGATGGAGACTATGGGAATGTATAGAAAGTTAAAGTTCCAGCACCCTTTGGCTAAAAACATGTTCAATAAATCATCGTTTTTGTGGCCAACAAGAAAATAGCATTTATTGTTTAACTTTAATGGAATATTCTCACCGCAAGAATTAGCTCCTGTGTGCAATGCGAGCTTGCATTTAGTGAAAAGGTTTCTTGCAATTCAGAGAAGATGGTCCTTTACGCAAAGCATGAAATAAATCTAATCGGTTTTTAAGTTAGATGTTATATGTTATGTTATGTAATACACAACACAAATACACAATTTAATGTTAGTTCTAGTTTTTTATTGCACAAAGGAACAATTTAGCCATTGTAAGCAATGCAATGAAACAGTTTATGTTATTTTTGAATGCAGAAAGGATTAATTTAGAGTGTGCATAAAATGAAACACAACATCACATAGGCCATATGCACAAATACATGTTCTTCTATACAATGCAACGAAAAAGCACATGTTCTGTATTATTTAGCGCACAAATAATGTCAGTTATTTTATACAGCGCAATCAAACAATGTGCTATATATAACATATCTTATATGTATCTCTTCGATCCACAACGGAAAAAGTTGTATGCATTTTGTGTATGTATTGCATCGCATTTGTATGTATTGCATTGCAAAGTGTGTGTTGTCGCTTGCATTGCACAACGGAATGAGTCAATTCATTTAAACAACACATATGTTATTCTTGTGTTTATGCAAGGCAACAAAACATGTATTGTGTCATCTCTTCCATGCACAAAGGAAAAAGTTAGATATTGTATGCAATGTATGATGCATTGGAATGCAAAAGCATTAAACTAAACATGCATAATGCACAACGGAGGAATGTAAAATGGACAACGGAATAAGTTAGTTCTTGTTTACAGTTCAGTCAGCCATGTGTTATCTCTTCATGCACAACCGAATAGATAGATCTTGCAAGCAATGCAAAGCAAGAGCGCTTAGGTTGTATTTTCTCTTCAGTGCACAATGAAATAAGTTAGGTATTATATACAATGCAATGAAACAGTTTATTTATCTTATTTTTCCAAGCACAACGGATTCATTTAAATCTCGCATGCAATGCAAATTTCACACATGCCTTATTTCTTCAATGCACAACGGAAATAGTTCTGTATACAGTGCAATGAAACAAGTGTATAGCTTATATGTATCTCTTCGATGCACAACGGAAAGAGTTGTATGCATTTTGTGTATGTATTGCATTGCAAAATAAAAGCACATATGTGTTTTCGCTTGCATTGCACAACGGAATGAGTCAATTCTTTTAAACAACACATATGTTATTCTTGTGCATATGCAATGCAACTTCCATGCACAAAGGAATAAGTTAGATGTTGTATGCAATGTGTAATGCAACAGCACACATGTAACCTGTTCAATGGATAACGGAATGCGTTAGTCGTTGATGCATTGGAATGCAAAAGCATTAAACTCAACATCCATGATGCACAACGGAAAAATGAAAAATGGACAACGGAATAAGTTAGTTCTTGTTTACAGTTCAATAGGCCATATGTCATGTGTTATCTCTTCAATGCACAACCAAATAGATAGATCTTGCATGCAATGCAAAGCAAGAGCACTTAAGTTGTATTTTCTCGTCAGTGCACAATGGAATAAGTTAGCTCTTAATGCAATGAAACAGTTTATATGTTATTTTTCAATGCAAAACTGATTAATTTAAATCGTGTAGGGAAATGCATGGCAAATATTACATATGCCTATTTCTTCAATCCACAACGGAAAGAGTTCTGTATGTATTGCAATGCAGCAGCTCAAATATTATGTGATATCTCTTCATTGCACAACGGATTGAGTCAGTTCTTGTATGCAACATTTTTCTGGAATGCCCAATGGTTTAACTTAGATCTTGCAATGTGCACATGCAATGCAACAACACATGTATTGTGTTATCTCTTCCATGCACAAAGGAATAAGTTAGATATTTTATGCAATATGTAATGCAACAGCACATATGTAACCTGTTCAATTCGTAACGGAATGATTTAGTCGTTGATGCATTGGAATGCAAAAGCATTTAACTCTACCTGCATAACGCACAACGGAAGAATGAAAAATGGACAACGGAATAAGTTAGTACCTTGTTTACAGTTCAATTGGCCATATGTCATATGTTGTCTCTTCAACGCACAATCGAATAGACAGATCTTGCATGCAATGTAAACCAAGAGCACTTATATTGTTTATCTCTTCAGTGCATATAGGAATACGTTAGCTCTTATACACAATGCATGAATTTTGTATGTATTTCATCGCATTGTATGTATTGCATTGCAAACTATGTGTTGTCGCTTGCATTGCACAACGGAATGAGTCAATTAATTTAAACAACATATGTTATTCTTGTGCATATGCAATGCAACAACACGTATTGTGTATCTCTTCCATGCACAAATGAATAAGTTATTATATATTTCATGCAATATGTAATGCAACAGCACACATATAACATGTTCAATGCATAACGGAATGATTTAGTCGTTGATGCATTATACAAAAGCATTTAATTCAACATGCACAACATGTACAACGGAAGAATGAAAAATGGACAACGGAATAAGTTAGTTCCTTGATAGAGTTCAATAGGCATATATACAATGCAATGTAACAGTTTATATATATTATTTTTCAAAGCACAACGGATTCATTTAAATCGTGCATACAATGCAAATATATCACATATACCTTATTTCTTCAATGCACAACGGAAATAGTTCTGTATACAGTGCAAAGAAACAAAAGTTTAGCTTATATATATATATCTCTTCGATGCACGACGGAAAAATGTATATCTATTTTGTGTATGTATTGTATGTATTGCAAAACAAAAGCATAGTTTTCGCTTGCATTGCACAACGGAAGGAGTCAATTCTTTTAAAGAACTCGTATGTTATTCTTGTGCGTATGCAATACAACAACAAATGTTTAACTCAACTTGCACAACATGCACAACGGAAGAATGAAAAATGGACAACGGAATAAGTTAGTTCCTTGTTTACAGTTCAATAGACCATATGTCATGTGTTATCTCTTCAATGAACAATCGAATAGATAGATCTTGCTTGCAATGCAAAGCAAGAGCACTTATATTGTTTTTCTCTTCAGTGCATATTGGAATACGTTAGCTCTTATAAACAATGCAATGAAACAGTTTATATGTTATTTTTCAAAGCACAACGGATTCATTTAAATCGTGCATGCAATGCAAATATCACATATGTCTTATTTCTTCAATGCACAACGGAGATAGTTCTGTATACAGTGCAAATAAACAAGTGTATAGCTTACATGTATCTCTTCGATGCACGACGGAAAGGGTTGTATATGTATTGCATCGCATTGTATGTACTGCATTGCAAAACAAAAGCACATATGAGTTGTCGCTTGCATGTCAAAACGGAATGAGTCAATTAATTTAAACAACACATGTTATTCTGATGCATATGTAATGCAACAACACATGTACTGTGTTATCTCTTCCATGCATAAAGAAACAAGTTAGATATTTATGCAATGTGTAATGCAACAGCACATATGTAACCTGTTCAATGCACAACGGAATGATTTAGTCGTTGATGCATTGGAATGCAAAAGCATTTAACTCTACATACATAACGCACAAAGGAAGAATGAAAAATGGACAACGGAATAAGTTAGTACCTTGTTTACAGTTCAATAGGCCATATGTTATATGTTATTTCTTCAATGCACAATCGGATACATAGATCTTGCATCCAATGCAAAGCAAGAGCACTTATATTGTTTTTCTATTCAGTGCATATTGGAAAACGTTAGCTCTTATACACAATGCAATGAAACAGTTTATGTTATTTTTCAACACACAACGGATTCATTTATATCGTGCAATGCATTGCAAATATCACATATGCCTTATTTCTTCAATGCACAACGGAGATAGAGTCAATTAATTTAAACAACACATGTTATCCTGATGCATATGCAATGCAACAACACATGTTTTGTGTTATCTCTTCCATGCATAAAGGAACAAGTTAGATATTTATGCAATGTGTAATGCAACAGCACATATGTAACCTGTTCAATGCACAACGGAATGATTTAGTCGTTGATGCATTGGAATGCAAAAGCATTTATGCAATGAAACAGTTTATGTTATTTTTCAACGCACAACGGATTCATTTATATCGTGCAATGCAATGCAAATATCACATATGCCTTATTTCTTCAATGCACAACGGAGATAGTTCCGTGTACAGTGCAAAGAAACAAGTTTATAGCTTATTAGTATGTCTTCGATACACGACGGAAAGAGTTGTATGCATTTTGTGTATGTTTTGCATTACATTGTATGTATTGCATTGCAAAACAAAAGCACATATGAGTTGTCGCTTGCATTTCACAACGGAATTAGTCAATTCTTTTAAACAACACATGTTATTCTTGTGCATATGCAATGCGACAACATGTATAGTGTTATCTCTTCCATGCACAAAGGAATAAGTTAGATATTTTATGCAATGTGTAATGCAACAGATTACATGTAACCTGTTCAATGCGTAACGGAATGATTTAGTCGTTGATGCATTGGAATGCAAAAGCGTTTAACTCAACATGCACAACATGCACAACGGAAGAATGAAAAATGGACAACGGAATAAGTTAGTTCCTTGTTTACAGTTCAATAGGCCACATGTCATGTGTTATCTCTTCAAAGCACAACCGAATAGACAGATCTTGAAATGCAAAGCAAGAGCACTTATATTGTTTTTCTCTTCAGTCTATATTGGAATACGTTAGCTCTTATATACAATGCAATGAAACTGTATGAGTTTTCGCTTGCATTTCACAACGGAATGAGTCAATTCTTTTAAACAACACATACGTTATTCTTGTGCATATGCAATGCAACAACACATGTATTGTGTTATCTATTCCATGCACCAAGGAATAAGTTAGATATTGTGTGCAATATTTAATGAATAACGGAATGATTTAGTCGTTGATGCATTGGAATGCTAAAGCATTTAACTCAACATGCACATCATAAACAACGGAAGAATGAAAAATGGACAACGGAATAAGTTAGTTCCTTGTTTACAGTTCAATAGGCCATATGTCATGTGTTATCTTCAATTAACAATCGAATAGATAGATCTTGTTTGCAATGCAAAGCAAGAGCACTTATATTGTTTTTCTCTTCAGTGCATATTGGAATACGTTAGCTCTTATATACAATGCAATGAAACAGTTTATGTTATTTTTCAAAGCACAACGGATTCATTTATATCGTGCAATGCAATGCAAATATCACATATGCCTTATTTCTTCAATGCAGATCGGAGATAGTTCTGTATACAGTGCAAATAAACAAATGTATAGCTTATATGTATCTCTTCGATGCACGACGGAAAGAGTTGTATATGTATTGCATCGCATTGTATGTACTGCATTGCAAAACAAAAGCACATATGAGTTGTCACAACGGAATGAGTCAATTAATTTAAACAACACATGTTATCCTGATGCATATGCAATGCAACAACACGTGTATTGTGTTATCTCTTCCATGCATAAAGGAATAAGTTAGATATTTATGCAATGTGTAATGCAACAGCACATATGTAACCTGTTCAATGCACAACGGAATGATTTAGTCGTTGATGCATTGGAATGCAAAAGCATTTATCTCTACATGCATAACGCACCACGGAAGAATGAAAAATGGACAACGGAATAAGTTAGTACCTTGTTTACAGTTCAATAGGCAATATGTTATATGTTATCTCTTCAATGCACAATCGGATACATAGAACTTGCATCCAAAGGAAAGCAAGAGCACTTATATTGTTTTCTATTCAGTGCATATTGGAAAACGTTAGCTCTTATACACAATGCAATTAAACAGTTTATGTTATTTTTCAACGCACAACGGATTCATTTATATCGTGCAATGCAATGCAAATATCACATATGCCTTATTTCTTCAATGCACAACGGAGATAGTTCCGTGTACAGTGCAAAGAAACAAGTTTATAGCTTATTAGTATGTCTTCGATGCACGAGTTTTATGCATTTTGTGTATGTATTGCATTACAATGTATGTATTGCATTGCAAAACAAAAGCACATATGAGTTGTCGCTTGCATTTCACAACGGAATGAGTCAATTCTTTTAAACAACACATGTTATTCTTGTGCATATGCAATGCGACAACATGTATTGTGTTATCTCTTCCATGCACAAAGGAATAAGTTTGAAATTTTATGCAATGTGTAATGCAATAGCACATATGTAACCTGTTCAATGCAAAACGGAAATAGTTCTGTATGCAGTGCAAAGAAACAAGTAGCTTAATATGTAGCTCTTCGATGCACGACGGAAAGAGTTGTATTCATTTTGTGTATGTATTGCATCACATTTTATGTATTGCATTGCAAAACAAAAGCACATATGAGTTGTCGCTTGCATTGCA
Source organism: Meda fulgida (assembly GCA_030578275.1). Lineage (NCBI taxonomy): Eukaryota > Metazoa > Chordata > Actinopteri > Cypriniformes > Leuciscidae > Meda > Meda fulgida. Next base: position 24,372,683 of record CM060636.1, read on the forward strand.
CAATGGAAGGAGTCAATTATTTTAAACAACACATGTTATTCTTGTTCATATGCAATGCAACATCACATGTATTGTGTCATCTCTTCCATGCACAAAGGAATAAATTAGATATTTAATGCAATGTGTAATGCAACAGCACATATGTAACCTGTTCAATGCATAACGGAATGATTTAGTCGTTGATGCATTGGAATGCAAAAGCATTTAACTCTACATGCATAAGGCACAACGGAAGAATGAAAAATGGACAACGGAATAAGTTAGTTCTTTGTTTATAGTTCAATATGCCACATGTCATGTGTTATGTCTTCAATGCACAATCGAATAGACAGATCTTACTTGAAATGCAAAGCAAGAGCACTTAGGTTGTATTTTCTCTTCAGTGCATATTGGAATACGTTAGCTTTTATATACAATGCAATGAAACAGTTTCACCTATGCCTTATTTCTTCAATGCACAACGGAATCAGTTCTGTATACAGTGTAAAGAAACAAGTGTATTGCTTATATGATTCTTATATGAATAAGTTACGTAAACATAACGACTTCGTTTTTGATGCATTGGAATGCCAAAGTATTTGCCAATGCCAACGTAACAGAACAGTTAAAATGTTATTTTTCTATGCACAACGGATTCATTTAGATCGTGCATGCAATGCAATAGAAATATCACATAGCCCATATATCTTCAATGCACAACGAAAAGAGTTCTGTATATATTGCAATGCAACAGCTCATATGTTACGGTGATATCTCTTCAATGCGTAACGAAATTAGTCAGTTATTGTAAGCAACACATAAAGGCCTATATTGTAATCTTGAACGCACAACGATTTAAGATCTAGATCTTGCATGCATTGTTTTGTGTTATTCTTTTCAATGCACAAGGAAAAAAGTTCGTTCTTGTACGCAATGCACCAAAACAGAGGATATTTCATTTTTCTTTAGTGCGCAAAGTCAATAGTTAGATCTTGAATACAACTTATTTCTTTGCACAATGAAGAATAACGTGTTCAAGTTATTCTTTATTGTGCAAAGAAATAAGTTAATTCTTGTGTTCATTGCAATGAAACAGGCCAAATGTTATGTTATCTCTTCAATGCACAAGTCAATAAGTTAGCTCTTGTATACAGTGCAATGAAACAAGTTCAAGTATCTATTCGATGCACAACGGAAAGAGTTGTATGCAATGCATACAATGTTGTGCATCGGAGTGATACATATAAGCTATGCATTTGTTTAGAGAAGCAAATAAAACAAGCAAATATGTGTCTCTCACAACGGAATGAGTCACTTCTTTTACACAACACATATGTTATTCTTGAAAATGCGCATCGGGTTAAGTTAGATCTTGCAATGCTGCAACAACACATATTGTGTTATCTCTTCCATGCACAAAGGAATAAGTTAGATCTTGTATGCAATGTGTAATGCAACAGCACATATGTAACCTGTTCAATGCAGCGCGGAGTGAGTTAGTTGTTGATGCATTGGTATGGAAAAGCATTAAGACAACATGCATAATAAGTTAGATCTTGTGTGCAATGTAATTCGAAAGCGCATATGTAACATATTCAAAGCATATCGGATTGAGTTAGTTGTTGGAATGCAAAAGCATGAAGACAACATGCGAGAAGGATGCACAAAAAAGAATGAAGAATGCACAACGGAATAACTTAGTTCTTGTAATACAATGAAATGAAACAATACTTAAAAATTATATTTCATTTTGTATGCAAAACGGTGATGTATGTATTGCAATGCAACAGTTCATATGTCATGTGATATCTCTTCATTGCAGAAATAAATTAGTTAGTTCTTGTATGCAATGCAACGAAACAGAGCACATTTTATATATTTCATATATATTTTTTAATTTTTAGTTCTATGTGCAAAGAAACAAGTTAATTATTGTATTCAGTACAATTAAACATATGTTATGTGTTATCTCTACAATGCACATACAAATGAATTAGTTATCGTATGCATGCAACGTCACATATGGGCATATCTTTTGTCTTATATTTAATGCAAAGGTCAGTAAGTTTGTTCTATTATGGGAAGAGGACATGCATTACTCTTCAATGCATAAAGAAACAATATAGTTCTGGTACGCTCTCTTTCTGATGTTCATCAAGAAGACATTAGTCGAAATTGTGATTATGCAATATATTTCTTGCCAAAGAATCCTCGATCTTGAACCTTCTGTAATTAATCATTGACTACTTTAATGTTAGATCAGCCAGACAGAAATCCATATCTTAGCTGATATCATCTTAGCTGCTGAATATATTTCTGGCCAAAAAGTCTTTGATCTTGACCTTTCTAAACACTCAAAGAAACCTTCTTATATTTCTTCAGCAATACATTAGTTATTGATAGTAGTTATTAAAACAGTTTGACCTTTTAAATATATTTCTGACCAAGGAGTCCTCGATCTTTGACTTTCTTTACATACTAATAGACTCTTTCTGACATTTCATCAGCCAGAGAGTAATCCATAATTGACCTACTGAATATCTGACTGGCCAGAGACCTCGATCTTGAACATTCTTCTAGATGTTGAATTTACTTTTTACTGATATTGTATCCTTCTGAGTTTACATCAACCATACAGTATTCCAAATTGAGCCTATGGATATTTTTCAATAATCTTTGAACTTGAACTTCCCATACATACTTATAGACTTCATCTGATGTTTCGTCAGCCAGAGAGTGTTCCATAATTGACACGCCAAACATATTTCTTGCCAAAGAGTCCTTGATCTTGAACTTTCTATACATACTCCTTTAGATGTTAATGTCAGCTAGACAATAGTCCAATTACCTGCTGAACTTAAATGTCTAAGGAGTATTTGATCTTGAACTTCCGTTATATACTCATGGATTCCTTCTGAAGTTTTCATCAGACTGACAGTAGTCCATGTTTTACCTACTGGAGATGTTTTTGGCCAAAAGGTCCTTGAACTTTAACCTGCTATAGAGACTAATAGACTCATTGTGATGTTTCATCAGCCATACAGTAGTCCAAATTTGACATAATGAACATCTGAATGGCCAAACTTTCAATACATACTCATATACTCATTTACTCATATACTACAGTACATATACTTGTTCTTATGTTTCATTAGCAAGAGTCCATGTTTGACCTACTTAATTTGTTTTTGGCCAAAAGGCCCTTGAACTTTAACCTACTATACAGACTCATAGACTCATTGTGATGTTTCATCAGCCATACAGTAGTCCAAATTTGACATAATGAACATCTGAATGGCCAAACTTTCAATACATACTCATATACTCATTTACTCATATACTACAGTACATATACTTGTTCTGATGTTTCATTAGCTAGAGCATAGTCCAAATTTGACCTACTGAACATATATTTGTCCGAAATGTTATAAAAGTTTAACTTACTATGCTTTCTCACATACTCCTTTTGATTTTACTTCAACCATATATATAACTCCATATTTAACCTTTAAACATTTTTCTGGCCAAAAAGACCTCAAACTTTAAATTTCTATACACAGTCTTTGACACCATCAGATGTTAATCAGCGAGACAACAGTTCATATTTGACCTGCTGAACTTTATGGCTGAGGAGTCTTTGTATCTTGAACTCTCATTACATACTAATTGACTCCTTCTGAAGTTTTTATCAGCCAGACTGTAGTTCGTTATTGACATACTAAACATATGTATGATCAAAGAGTCTTTGAACTTTAACTTTCAATACATACTCATAGACTCGTTCTGATGTTTCATTAGCCAGACCATAGTCCAAATTTGACCAACTGAACATATATTTGTCCAAACGTGTCATCAAAGTCTAACTTACTATGCTTTCTCATAGATTCCTTTTGATGTTTCATAGAATTCTTTATTTCAAACATATCTTAGTCTAATTTGACACATTGAATATATTTCTGGCCAAAGAGTCTTCGATCTTGAACTTTCTATACATACTGATTGACTCCTTCTGATGTTTCCTCAGACAGACAGTAGTCCATGTTTGACCTACTGAATATGTTTTTGGCCAAAAGGCCCTTGAACTTTAACCTACTATGCAGATTCCTAGACTCATTGTGATGTTTCATCAGACATATAGTAGTCCATATTTGATCTAATGAACATCTGAATGGCCAAAGAGACCTCGATCTTGAACTTTAAATACATACTCATAGAGTTGTTCTGTTTCATGAGCTAGACCATAGTCCAAATTTGACAAACTTACCGGAGTGTCATCAAAGTTTAACTTACTATGCTTTCTCATAGACTCCTTTTGACGTTACTTCAACCATATATAACTCCATATATAACCCATTTAACATTTTTCTTGCCAAACAGTCCTTGAACTTTAACTTTCTATACATACTCATTGGCTCCGTCAGATAACACATGAGCCAGACAATTGTACATGTTTGACCTACTGAACTCAATGGCCGAAGATCTTGAATTTGAACTTTGTATACATTCTTATTGACTTCTGATGTTTCATCAGCCAATAGTTCATTTTTGAACTTTTAAACATATTTCTGGTCAGGAAGTCCTTGATTTTTAACTTTCTTTATATACTAATAGACTCATTCTGATGTTTCATCAGACATACTCTATTTAATATTTGACCTACTGAACTACTGAACACGCCAAAGCGTGATCAAAGGGTGACTTCGTTTTCTCAAAGACTTCTTTTGAAGATGCATCAACTATGTATAAGTCTATGTTTGACCCATTGAACATATTTTTGGCCAACCATTTCTTGATGTCAAACTTACTTTACACTGACATTGTCTCCTTCTGATATCACATCAACCAGACAGTATTCCAAATTGGGCCTATAGATATTGTTTGCCAAAGAGTCCTTGAACTTGAACTTCCTATACATCCATACAGACTTCTTCTGATGTTTCACCAGCCAGAGAGTATTCCATAATTGACCTACTGGACATTTTACTTGATAAAGAGTCCTTGATCTTGAAATTTCTAAACATACTCTTAGATTCCTTCTGACGTTTCCTCAGACATAGAGTAGTCCTTTGACTTGAGTAATTTGAGTAATTTGACATTTTCAAAATCTGGCCAACTTGTCCTTTAGCTTTAACTTTTTATATATTTTAATAGAATTTTTCTGACGTTCAACAGGCAGAAATTCAACCATATTTGACTTATTGAACATATTTCTGGCCAATGTTCCCTTGATCTTGACCTGTTTATAAATAGTCATTTACTCATTCTTATGTTTAATTTGCAATAAAGTAGTCAATATTTGACCTTTTTTAACATATTGTTGGCCAAAGAGTCCTTGATCTTGAAATTTCTAAACATACTTGTAGATTCTTGATGTTTGTTCACCCATACAGTAGTTCAAATTTGACTTTTTAAAATTGATTTGGGCCATAAGTGTCCCGGAACTTTAACATTCTATACATACTCATATTCTCTTTCTGATATTCACCAGGCAGACATTAGTTCGAATTTGATCACTTTACATATTCATAAACTTCTGCTGATGTGTCATCAGCCAGAAATCCATAATTTTACTTTTGAAAATATTTCTTACCAAAGAGTCCTTAATCTTGAACTTTCTATAAATAGTCATCGACTCATTCTAAAGTTTCTTAGGACATACAGTAGTTACAATTTGACGTTTTCAACATTTCTCTGGCCAAAGTGTCCTTGATTTTGAACTTTCTAAACATAGACATGTTCTGATGTTACATCAGCCAGAGAGGTCAATATTTGATCTACTTAACATATTACTTGCCAAAGATTCTATGATATTGAACCTTAACCTACTATACATACTCATAGACTAATTTTATTTTTTCTTCAGTCAAAGAGTAATCCTTAATCCAAAACCTACTAAACATATTTCTGGCCAAAGACCTTGAACCTTCTATAAATATTCAATAACTCCTTCTGATTTTTCATCTGCAATATTGTTGTGAAAATTTGACTTACTGAACATATTTCTGGTCGAAAGTCCTCGATCTTGAACTTTCTATACATACCCTCTTATGTTACATCAGCACGACTACAAATTGGAGCTAAGGAACATTTAGCTGGTCCTTGAACTTTAATTCACTATAGTTACTCATTGACTCCATGTAATGTTCAATCAGACATACAATAGTCCAAAGTTGACCCATTGTACATATTTCTGGCCAAAGAGCTCAGCAACTTTCACTTTCTAATCATTCTCATAGACTTCTTCTGACGTTAGATCAACCACAGGTCCATTTTTCACCTACTGAATATATTTCTGACCAAAGTGTCCTTGATCTTGAACTTTCTATATACCGATGTATATAGAACTTTCCAATGTTTCTGCATCCATAGTTGTAGTAGTTCAAATTTGACCTTTTTTTCAAAATATTTCTGGCCAGAGAGTCTTGGCACTTTCACTTTATATACATACTCATAGTCTCCTTCTGTTGTTACATCAGCAAGACATTAGTCCAAATTGGACCTATGAAACATATTCTTGGCCAAAGAGTCCTTGAACTTAAACTTTCTAAATATACTTATGACTTATTTTTATGTTTCATCAGCCGGAGAGTAGTTCAGTAGGTCATAATTGATGTGTCCTTGATATGAAACTTTCTTTACATGCTCATTGACTCCTTATGTTTCAACATCCATACAGTAGTATATATCTGGCTGTTTCTTATTCTTTAAAGTTTATCTTTCTATACATACTTATTGACTTCTGATGTTTCAATAGACAGAGAGTTGTCCATATTTGACTTATTGAAGATATTTTTAGACAAAGAGTCCACAAACTGTAACTTTCTATACATACTTATAGACTCCTGATGCTTCGTCAGCAAGACAGTAGACCATATTTAACCTAACGAACATATTCCTGTTCGAAATGTCTTTGATCTTGAACGTTCTATAGATACTCATTGACTCCTTTTGATGATACAGCAGAAGGAGAACTATGTATCTAAAATTAAAATTCAAGGACTCTTTGGCCAGAAATATGTTCAGTAGGTCAAAAATGGAACACTGCCTGGCTGATTAAACATCAAAAGGAGTCTGTGGTTATGTATAGTAGGTGTAAGTTCAATATCTCTTCGGTCAAGAACATGTTCAATATATCAAATTGAGATTAATGACTCTTTTGCCATGAAAATATTCAGTAGTTCATGGATTTCTGTATTGTTGATGAAACATCAGGACTATATGAGTATCTACAGATAGTTACCCTCTGTTCAGAAACATTTTCAATAGGACTAATATGGACCACTTATAGACTACTGTCTGTCTGATGAAACAGCAAAAGGAGTCTATGAGTATATATAGAAAGCTAAAGATCAAATACACTTTAGACAGAAATTTGTTCAAAAGTAATATTTGAAATATAGCTGCAAGCATTGATTCGGCATTGATGCCGGACCCCCATGGCTATTTTATTTTTGAGGCTTATTATCTCGGGAACGGTAGTGAATATTAAAAGTCTGTTTAGTCATTTCTGTGTGGCCTGGTCCAAAGATCATTTGTATGGACAAAATTGGACAAATTTTGAAGGAGGAGTAGCAAAAAAAGTAAATACTGTACTTTTCAAAATGGCCAATACTATAATAGGCGGAGTCTTAATGTAAGATTTTGAATGTGATCAGCTTGATGAGAGGAATCAGGTGTACTACGTAAACATTTTCTAGATGAAAGGGGGGAAAAACATTATAACCATTTCAATGTTGAATTTTTGAACTGGTGTCGGCACTATAGAGTTGGTCCTAGAGACTCCAAAATCGGTCCAATTACTTTTTATGACCATCTCTACAATTGCACCTAATTTCATAATTTTCCTATGTTCCGTTGATTGGGCTGCCATAGACACCCCATACGTAAGAAGAAGTATAATAAATATAGCTGCAAGCAGCCATCACGGGGCCAAGCCGTTCCAAGCTTTTCCACCACTTAAGGTCATAGTACCTCTTGCGGTCTGGGCATATGCCACACAGGATTCAAATCCACGACCAGAATGGTTCGGGGTTCGTTGCATGTGTTTTAGCAGCTTGCGCCACTCAGAGGACGCTGAGTTACCAAGCTGCGTAGGAGAGGCTTCAGTGAACAATTAAGAATAATTAACCAGATCAGCATACTATGCTAGCTTGATGCTAATGTAACTTATGGTTTGTATGATAGCTGAAGAGCCACATTAGAAAGAATGGCATCTGGTTATCATGTAACCAATTAGTATGCTAAGCTAACTAGCATAAGTCTACAAATGCAGGCTATTTGGTATCTAGGGAACGGTAGCGAATATCAAGAATCTGTTCAGTCATTTCTGTGCGGCTCAGTCCAAAGATCATCTTATCAGATTTTGGACACAATTGAGCAAAATTTGTAGGAGACATAGTGAAAAAACTGTTTTGCATCTGCTTCAATATGGCGGACAGTCACATTGTTGGAAAATGACAAATGATATAATCGTCAGAATTGGCATAAACCAAGGAACATAATGACATAAAGCAATCAAATTTCAAACAATGTTTTCAAAAATTTCATGCGTTTTTGCAACAAAAAAAAAATCTTTGGAACACTGGGTGGCGCTCTCTTCAATCTTCTCAAGTACCTTCAGGATATGCTGTTGAGGATCCCTACCAAATTTTGTAAAGATATGTCAAAAAGTTTAAAATATATTGCAATTTATAACAAAATGCAAAATGGCGGACATGTAATCCTGGCCAAATTGCCATCCACGGATTCGGCACGATGCAAGAAATCTATAGACACCAATATTTTCTGACACAATCATGACCCATAGGTGGCGCTGTTTCCAACTTTGGCACACACCCTCAAATCATGGTTCTGATGAAGTGTACCAATTTTTTTTTTCATTTGTGATCAAAGTTTGGCCGAGATAAAGCCAATGAACAAATTTTGGGTTGACCTTATTAAGTTTGAGACATCATAACTTTTGAACAAAGATAAATAAATCAAAATCGGGTCAGTCATTTCTGTGCAGCTCAGTCCAAAGATCATCTGAGCAAATTTTCGTAAGAATTGAACAAAATTTGAACGAGTAGTAAAAAACAGAATATTGCAGTTTTCAAATAGTACTGCACTACTGTAATGGTAAGATGTTGATTGTGATCACCATAATGAGTGGTGTACTAAGTTTCATTTTTCTAGATGAATGGGTTCAAAAGTTATTACCATTTCAATGTTGAATGTTTTAACTGTAGCGCTATAGAGTTGGTCCTAGAGACTCCAAAATTGGTCCAATTACTTTTCGTGACCATCTCTACAAATTTCATAATTTTTCTATGTTCCGTTGATAGGGCTGCCAGCACCCTATACGGAAGAAGAAGAAGAAGAAGAAGAAGAAGAAGAAAACTAATAGATACTAATTAAGCCTTTTCAAAGCTTGGCCCCTAATAAGAAAAATAACAATTACTAGAACCTTCCTTCTGGAAAATATGTTCAACGGCTCAAATTTATTTACTTCTATATAACAGATAGAACATAAGAATGAGTCAGTGACTATTGATAGAAAGTTCAAGATCAAGGACTCTTTGACAAGATATGTGTCCGTTAGGTCAATTATGGAATTCTCTCTGGCTGATGAAACATCACAATGAGTCTCTGTATAGTATGTTAAAGTTCAATTACCTTTTGGCCAAAAACATATTCAGTAGGTCAAACATGCACTACTGTATGGCTGATGATACATCCGAAGGAGTCAATAAGTATGTATAGAAAGTTGAAGCTCTAGGACTTATTGGCCAGAAATATATTCAAAAGGTCAACTTCAGAGTAAAATATGGTTGACATAAAGAATTCTTTGAAAGTGCATGGTAGGTTACCAATTTGATGACTCTTTTGGCTGATATAAGTTCAATAGGTCAAAAATGGAATACTGATGAGTCAATGGTATGTATAGAAAGTTAAAGTTCAAAGTCTCTTTCGCCAGAAATATGTTTAATGGGTCAATAATGAACTACAGTCTGGCTGATAAAAACTTCAGAAAGAGTCAATGAATATGTAATGGAAGTTCAAGATCAAAGACTCCTCAGCCATATAGTTCAGCAGGTCAAATATGTACTATTGTCTGGCTGATTAATATCTGACGAAGTCAAGTAGTATGTATAGAAAGTTAAAGTTCGAGGACTCTTTAAAGTCAGAAAAACTTTCAAAAGGTCAAATTTGAACTAATATTTTGCAGATGAAACATCAGAATTAGTCAATGGTTATTGATAGAAAGTTCAAGATCAAGGACTCTTTGGCAAGAAATATGTTCAGTAGGTCAATAATGGAATGCTCTCTGGCTGATGAAACATCAGAAGAAGTTTATGAGTATGTATAGGAAGTTCAAGTTCATGGATTCTTTGGCAAACAATATCCAAAGGCGCAATTTGGAATACTGTCTGTTTGATGTAAATTCAGAGGGACACAATGTCAGTGTAAAGAAAGTTCAATATTGAGAAATCTTTGGCCAGAATTATGTTCAATAGGTCAAATTTGCACTAATACATAGTTGATGTAACATCAAAAGAAGTCTTGGAGAACTGAAAGTCATCCTTTGATTACACTTTGGCCAGAAACATGTTCAGTAGGTTAAAAATGGAATACTGTATGGCTGATGAAACATCAGAATTAGTCTATTAGTATCTATAGAGAGTTCAATATTGATGACTCCCTGACCAGAAATATATTAAAAAGCTCAAAAGTGGACTATTGTATGGCTGATGAAACATCAGAAGAAGTCAGTGAGAATGCATAAAAAAGTTCAAGTTCAAGATCTTTGGCCAGAGAGTTCAGTAGGTCAAACATAATTGTCTGGCTGATGTGACATCTGACAGAGCCAATGAGTATGTATAGAAAGTTAAAGTTTGAGGACTCTTTGGCCAGAAATATGTTAAATGGGTTATATATCGAGTTATATATGGTTGAAGTAACATCAAAAGGAATCTATGAGAAAGCATAGTAAGTTAAACTTTGATGAAACTTTGGACAAATATATAATCAGTAGGTCAAATGTGGACTATGGTCTGGCTAATGAAACATCACAATGAGTCTATTAGTATGTATTGAAAGTTAAATGAACTACTCTCACGTTAAATGAAGGACTCTTTAGCAAGTAAAATGTCCAGTAGGTCAATTATGGAATACTCTCTGGCTGATGAAACATCAGAAGAAGTCCATGAGTATGTATAGAAAGTTGAAGTTCGAGGACTCTTTGGCCAGAAAATTTGTTCAAAAGATCAAATTTTAACTACTGTATGGCTGAAGAAACATCAAAAGGAGTCTATGAGTATGTTTAGAAAGTTCAAGTTTGAGGACATTTTGGCAAGAAATATGTTCAGTGTGTATGTCAATTATGGAATACTCTCTGGCTAATGAAACATCAGAGGAAGTCTATGAGAATGTATAGGAAGTTCAAGGTTCAAGGTCGCTCTTTGGTGAACAATATCCATAGGCCCAATTTGGAATTTGGAACAGTTTGGTTGATGTAAATTCAGAAGGAGACAATGTCAGTGTAAAGTAAGTTCAACATCAAGAAATCTTTGGCCAGAATCATGTTCATTGGGTCAAATTTGGACTAACATCAAAAGAAGTCATCCTTTAATTACACTTTGATCAGAAATATTTTCAGTAGTAATAGTTCAAATATTGACTACTGTGTGTTTCAGTAGAAGGAACTGTAAAAAAAGTTCAAGATCAAAGACTGTTCGGCCAGAAATTCAGCAGGTCAAATACGGACCATTATTGGTCTGGCTGATGAAACAGCTGAAGGAGTCAAGGATTACATACAGAAAGTTAACATTTGAGGACTCTTTGGCCAGAAATATGTTCAAGGGCCAAGTTTGGACTGCTGTGTGGATTAATGAAACTTCAGGAGTCAACGAGTTTGTATTGAAATTTTAAGATGGAAGGACTCTTTTGCCAATAGTATGTTCAAAATGTCTAATTTGGACAAATGTCTACCTTTTATAACATCAGATGGAGACTATGATTATGTATAGAAAGTTAAGGTTCCAGCACCCTTTGGCTAAAAACATGTTCAATAAATCATCGTTTTTGTGGACAACAAGAAAATAGCATTTATTGTTTAACTTTAATGGAATATTCTCACCGCAAGAATTAGCTCTTGTGTGCAATGCGAGCTTGCATTTTAGTGAAAAGGTTTCTTGCAATTCAGAGAAGATGGTGCTTGACGCAAAGCATGAAATAAATCTAATCGGTTTTTAAGTTATATAATACACAACATAAATACACAATTTAATGTTAGCTCTAGTATGCTACACATAAAAAATGGTTTTCTTTATTGCACAAAGGAACAATTTAGCCATTGTAAGCAATGCAATGAAACAGTTTATGTTATTTTTGAATGCACAAAGGATTAATTTAGAGTGTGCATAAAATGAAAAACAACATCACATAGGCCATATGCACAAATAAATGTTCTCCTATACAATGCAACGAATAAGCATATGTTCTGTATTATTTAGCGCACAAATCAATGTCAGTTATTTTATACAGCGCAATCAAACAATGTGCTATATATAACATATCTTATATGTATCTCTTCGATGCACAACGGAAAAATTTGTATGCATTTTGTGTATGTATTGCATCGCATTTGTATGTATTGCATTGCAAAGTGTGTGTTGTCGCTTGCATTGCACAACGGAATGAGTCAATTCATTTAAACAACACATATGTTATTCTTGTGTATATGCAAGGCAACAAAACATGTATTGTGTCATCTCTTCCATGCACAAAGGAATAAGTTAGATATTGTATGCAATGTGTAATGCATAACGGAATGAATTAGTTGTTGATGCATTGGAATGCAAAAGCATTAAACTCAACATGCATAATGCACAACGGAGGAATGTAAAATGGACAACGGAATAAGTTAGTTCTTGTTTACAGTTCAATAAGCCATGTGTCATGTGTTATCTCTTCAAGCACAACCGAATAGATAGATATTGCAAGCAATACAAAGCAAGAGCACTTAGGTTGTATTTTCTCTTCAGTGCACAATGGAATAAGTTAGCTATTATATACAATGCAATGAAACAGTTTATATATGTTATTTTTCCAAGCACAACGGATTCATTTAAATCTTGCATGCAATGCAAATTTCACATATGCCTTATTTCTTCAATGCACAACGAAAATAGTTCTGTATACAGTGCAATGAAACAAGTGTATCTTATACGTATCTCTTCGATGAACAACGGAAAGAGCGGTATGTAATTGCGTCCATTGTATGTATTGCAAAACAAAAGATCATATGAGTTGTCGCTTGCATTGCAAAACGGAAGGAGTCAATTCTTTTAAACAACACATGTTATTCTTGTGCATATGCAATGCAACAACACATGTATTGTGTTATATCTCCCATGCACAAAGGAATAAGTGAGATATTGTATGCCATGTGTAATGCAACAACACACAAATAACCTGTTCAATGCATAACGGAATAAGTTACTCGTTGATGCATTGGAATGCAAAAGCATTAGATTCAACATGCTAATGGACAACGGAAGAATGAAAAATGGAAAAGAGAATTAGTTCTTGTTTACAGTTCAAAAGGCCATATGTCATGTGTTATCTGTTCAATGCAATACCGAATAGATATATCTTGCATTCAGTGCAAAGCAAGAGCACTTATATTGTATTTTCTCTTCGGTGCACAATACAATAAATTAGCTCTTATATAAAATGCAATGAAACAGTTTGTATATGTTATATTTCAATGCAAAACGGATTAATTTAAATCGTGCAGGGCAAAGCAAATATCACATATGCCTTATTTTTCAAAGCACAACAAAAATAGTTCTTCATACAGTGCAATGAAACAAGTGTCTATTTTATATGTATCTCTTCGATGCACAACGGAAAGAGCGGTATGTATTGCATCGCCGTTGTATGTATTGCAAAACAAAAGAACATATGAGTTGTCGCTTGCATTGCACAAGGAGTCAATTATTTTAAACAAAACGTGTTATTTTCGTGCATATGCAATGCAGCAACACATGTATTGTGTTATATCTTCCATGCACAAAGGAATAAGTGAGATATTGTATGCCATGTGTAATGCAACAGCACATATGTAACCTGTTCAATGCATAACGGAATGAGTTAGTCGTTGATGCATTGGAATGCAATAGCATTAAACTCAACATGCACAATGCACAACGGAAACATGAAAAATTGACTAGGGAATAAAGTTAGTTCTTGTTTACAGCTCGATAGGCCATATGTCATGTGTTATCTCTTCAATGCACTACCGAATAGATATATCTTGCATGCAATGCAAAGCAAGAGCACTTATATTGTATTTTCTCTTCAGTGCACAATAGAATAAATTAGCTCAATGAAACAGTTTATATATGTTATTTTTCAAAGCACAACGGATTCATTTAAATCATGCATGCAATGCAAATATCACATATGCCTTATTTCTTCAAAAGCACAACGAAAATAGTTCTGTATACAGTGCAATGAAACAAGGGTCTATCTTATTATGTATCTTTCCGATGCATAACGGAATGAGTTAGTCGTGATGCATTGGAATGCAAAAGCATTAATTCAACATGCATAATGCACAACGGAAGAATGAAAAATGGACAAGGGACTAAGTTAGTTCTTGTTTACAGTGCAAAAGGCCATATGTCATGTGTTATCTCTTCAATGCCCTACCGAATAGATATATCTTGCATGCAATGTAAGGCAAGAGCACTTATATTGTATTTTCTCTTCAGTGCACAATAGAATAAATTAGCTCAATGCAATGAAACAGTTTGTACATGTTTTTTCCTCAAAGGACAACAGATTCATTTAAATCGCGGTATGTATTGCATCGCATTGTATGTTTTGCAAAACAAAAGAACATTTGAGTTCACGAGTTCACACTTACAAATAAGTCAGATAGAATAAATGTATATTTGGCGTGCTGTCCGAGGAGAGGGCTCCGGGCTCGGTATGCGGCCCGACCCATAGTGCTCCCCCCCGTTCCTGACTGTGGAAGAATGAACCAGGAGTGAGGAGTCAGGGTGGTGGAGGGATGCTGAAACTGTCAAGGAATGTTAGGTGAGTCGACAGTGGATATCTAGGTGTTGCACGAAGTGCTGAAAACCTATTGTAATTGCTAAGATTTTTATTATTAGGTGTTCAAGCACGAAGTTCTGAAAACCTATTGTATTTTTACTGATTTTTATTATTAGGTGTTCAAGCACGAAATGCTGAAAACCTATTGTATTTGTACTGATTTTTATTATTAGGTGTTCAAGCACGAAGTGCTGAAAACCTATTGTAATTGTACTGATTTTTAGGTGTTCAAGCACGAAGTGCTGAAAACCTATTGTATTTGTACAGATTTTTAGGTGTTCAAGCACAAAGTGCTGAAAACCTATTGTATTTGTACTGATTTTTATTATTAGGTGTTCAAGCACGAAGTGCTGAAAACCTATTGTATTTGTACTGATTAGGTGTTCAAGCACGAAGTGCTGAAAACCTATTGTAATTGTACTGATTTGTATTATTAGGTGTTCAAGCACGAAGTGCTGAAAACCTATTGTATTTGTACTGATTTTTATTATTATTAGGTGTTCAAGCACGAAGTGCTGAAAACCTATTGTAATTGTACTGATTTTTATTATTAGGTGTTCAAGCACGAAGTGCTGAAAACCTATTGTAATTGTACTGATTTTTAGGTGTTCAAGCACGAAGTGCTGAAAACCTATTGTAATTGTACTGATTTTTAGGTGTTCAAGCACGAAGTGCTGAAAACCTATTGTAATTGTACTGATTTTTAGGTGTTCAAGCACGAAGTGCTGAAAACCTATTGTAATTGTACTGATTTTTATTATTAGGTGTTCAAGCATGAAGTGCTGAAAACCTATTGTAATTGTACTGATTTTTATTATTAGGTGTTCAAGCACGAAGTGCTGAAAACCTATTGTATTTGTACTGATTTTTATTATTATTAGGTGTTCAAGCACGAAGTGCTGAAAACCTATTGTAATTGTACTGATTTTTATTATTATTAGGTGTTCAAGCACGAAGTGCTGAAAACCTATTGTAATTGTACTGATTTTTAGGTGTTCAAGCACGAAGTGCTGAAAACCTATTGTAATTGTACTGATTTTTAGGTGTTCAAGCACGAAGTGCTGAAAACCTATTGTAATTGTACTGATTTTTATTATTAGGTGTTCAAGCATGAAGTGCTGAAAACCTATTGTAATTGTACTGATTTTTATTATTAGGTGTTCAAGCACGAAGTGCTGAAAACCTATTGTATTTGTACTGATTTTTATTATTAGGTGTTCAAGCACGAAGTGCTGAAAACCTATTGTATTTGTACTGATTAGGTGTTCAAGCACGAAGTGCTGAAAACCTTTTGTAATTGTACTGATTTTTATTATTAGGTGTTCAAGCACGAAGTGCTGAAAACCTATTGTGTTTGTACTGATTTTTATTATTAGGTGTTCAAGCACGAAGTGCTGAAAACCTATTGTAATTGTACTGATTTTTATTATTAGGTGTTCAAGCACGAAGTGCTGAAAACCTATTGTATTTGTACTGATTTTTATTATTAGGTGTTCAAGCACGAAGTGCTGAAAACCTATTGTATTTGTACTGATTTTTAGGTGTTCAAGCACGAAGTGCTGAAAACCTATTGTAATTGTACTGATTTTTATTATTATTAGGTGTTCAAGCACGAAGTGCTGAAAACCTATTGTAATTGTACTGATTTTTATTATTATTAGGTGTTCAAGCACGAAGTGCTGAAAACCTATTGTAATTGTACTGATTTTTAGGTGTTCAAGCACGAAGTGCTGAAAACCTATTGTAATTGTACTGATTTTTAGGTGTTCAAGCACGAAGTGCTGAAAACCTATTGTAATTGTACTGATTTTTATTATTAGGTGTTCAAGCATGAAGTGCTGAAAACCTATTGTAATTGTACTGATTTTTATTATTAGGTGTTCAAGCACGAAGTGCTGAAAACCTATTGTATTTGTACAGATTTTTAGGTGTTCAAGCACGAAGTGCTGAAAACCTATTGTAATTGTACTGATTTTTATTATTAGGTGTTCAAGCACGAAGTGCTGAAAACCTATTGTAATTGTACTGATTTTTAGGTGTTCAAGCACGAAGTGCTGAAAACCTATTGTAATTGTACTGATTTTTAGGTGTTCAAGCACGAAGTGCTGAAAACCTATTGTAATTGTACTGATTTTTATTATTAGGTGTTCAAGCATGAAGTGCTGAAAACCTATTGTAATTGTACTGATTTTTATTATTAGGTGTTCAAGCACGAAGTGCTGAAAACCTATTGTATTTGTACTGATTTTTATTATTATTAGGTGTTCAAGCACGAAGTGCTGAAAACCTATTGTAATTGTACTGATTTTTATTATTATTAGGTGTTCAAGCACCAAGTGCTGAAAACCTATTGTAATTGTACTGATTTTTAGGTGTTCAAGCACGAAGTGCTGAAAACCTATTGTAATTGTACTGATTTTTAGGTGTTCAAGCACGAAGTGCTGAAAACCTATTGTAATTGTACTGATTTTTATTATTAGGTGTTCAAGCATGAAGTGCTGAAAACCTATTGTAATTGTACTGATTTTTATTATTAGGTGTTCAAGCACGAAGTGCTGAAAACCTATTGTATTTGTACTGATTTTTATTATTAGGTGTTCAAGCACGAAGTGCTGAAAACCTATTGTATTTGTACTGATTAGGTGTTCAAGCACGAAGTGCTGAAAACCTTTTGTAATTGTACTGATTTTTATTATTAGGTGTTCAAGCACGAAGTGCTGAAAACCTATTGTGTTTGTACTGATTTTTATTATTAGGTGTTCAAGCACGAAGTGCTGAAAACCTATTGTATTTGTACTGATTTTTATTATTATTATTATTATTAGGTGTTCAAGCACGAAGTGCTGAAAACCTATTGTATTTGTACTGATTTTTAGGTGTTCAAGCACGAAGTGCTGAAAACCTATTGTAATTGTACTGATTTTTATTATTATTAGGTGTTCAAGCACGAAGTGCTGAAAACCTATTGTAATTGTACTGATTTTTATTATTATTAGGTGTTCAAGCACGAAGTGCTGAAAACCTATTGTAATTGTACTGATTTTTAGGTGTTCAAGCACGAAGTGCTGAAAACCTATTGTAATTGTACTGATTTTTAGGTGTTCAAGCACGAAGTGCTGAAAACCTATTGTAATTGTACTGATTTTTATTATTAGGTGTTCAAGCATGAAGTGCTGAAAACCTATTGTAATTGTACTGATTTTTATTATTAGGTGTTCAAGCACGAAGTGCTGAAAACCTATTGTATTTGTACAGATTTTTAGGTGTTCAAGCACGAAGTGCTGAAAACCTATTGTATTTGTACTGATTTTTATTATTAGGTGTTCAAGCACGAAGTGCTGAAAACCTATTGTATTTGTACTGATTAGGTGTTCAAGCACGAAGTGCTGAAAACCTATTGTAATTGTACTGATTTTTATTATTAGGTGTTCAAGCACGAAGTGCTGAAAACCTATTGTGTTTGTACTGATTTTTATTATTAGGTGTTCAAGCACGAAGTGCTGAAAACCTATTGTAATTGTACTGATTTTTATTATTAGGTGTTCAAGCACGAAGTGCTGAAAACCTATTGTATTTGTACTGATTTTTATTATTAGGTGTTCAAGCACGAAGTGCTGAAAACCTATTGTATTTGTACTGATTTTTATTATTATTATTATTATTAGGTGTTCAAGCACGAAGTGCTGAAAACCTATTGTATTTGTACTGATTTTTAGGTGTTCAGGCACGAAGTGCTGAAAACCTATTGTAATTGTACTGATTCTTATTATTATTAGGTGTTCAAGCACGAAGTGCTGAAAACCTATTGTATTTGTAGTGATTTTTATTATTAGGTGTTCAAGCACGAAGTTGAAAAAAAAAAAAGTTGAAATTTTGCATTTGGGTGGCTGTAACAGGGTCATTTAAAAAAGGGGCGTGGCAAAAAACACTCAAAAGCCTATAAATCATAAATAAAAACTCAGAACTTCACAAAAATTGGTGAGCATATGTGAAATGACATCATTAATAAGCATGCAAAGTTTTATGGAGATCGGACCATAGGTGGCGGTATAATTGTTAAAAAGCTTTAAAACCATGTATTTCCTATGGTTAATTGCCTGTATTGGCTGAAAATGGTGTGTTCCATCTATGATCATATAATCATTGTATCATAATGTTCAAAATCAGTTCAGTACAATTCTCTGGACTCTTTAGATCAATACTTATCAGGAAAGGTATAACTTTTTCATTTGGAAGGCTATAATAGGCACAAAGCCTTGACTAAGTGTACCAGAAAGTCTTTTTCTCTTCAATGAATGCTCAGATCTTCTTAAAAACATGTAAGAACATGTGATTCTAAATAAGATAAGAACTAATGCCTCTATAACAGTTAAAAAGGTGAAAATTATAAGAACATAATGGCATATTAAGGCAATAAGTGATCTTTTACTGCCCCCTTCTGTTTAAAATAGTCATTTCGTCATACTGCTTACTAATATTGTTCTATAATTCATATTTAGACTTTATAAAATCCCTATTTTAACATTTACAATCACATGAATTCAAAATTGATCTAATGGAAAAATATGACTCTAAACAAACAAGAAAAATTGCAGACATCCAGTTAAAAAGGTGAAAATTACAATGTTTATATGAATGTAATGGTATATTAAGCCAATAAGTGGTCTTCTACTGCCCCCCTCTGTTTAAAATAGTCATTTTGTCATAATGCTTACTAATATTGTTCTATAATTCATATTTAGACTATATATAGATTTTCATATATAGAAAATCACTATTTTGACATTTACAATAACATGTAGTCAAAATTCATCTATTGCAGAATTACTATTGATTAATAATTGTGACCCATTTTCAGGATTCCCATTTTTCAATGTAAAGGGTTTCCGTGATTTAGGCCACGCCCCCCAGTACAAATTCACTCATAACTCGAAAACGAAAAGTCGCTGCGCGCTCAAATTTTAATGGTAAGGTCCTCTCCAGGGTCTTGATCGAAATCTATTGTCGCGGGGGTCGGGAGCGCGCCCCCGCGGATCTTTAATCTGTGAGACTCCCGACTTGAAACGGCTGTAAGTCCCGACCTGGACCAGCTAGATGCTTGTGGGAGAGCTTGTTGGAAAGAGCCCGATCCTCGATCCTCATCTAGCTTCGATTCGAATGGTGCGATTTGACCCAGGCATTCCCGAGATATAAGCCTAGAAAGATATGCATTTCAACGGACATTGCTCCCGGACACGATAACCCAGCATCACCGGGATGGTCTTGCTCAACAGGGCTCCTCTAACACTATCTAAGTTCTGAGTTTCAGATTTTTTCATTTTCTCGTTCCCGAGATATAAGTGAAAAACCAAATCTCCATTCATTCATTTCAACTGTATATAGTCTGTAATACCACTGTTGTCCAATAGAGGGAGCAGCAGCATTAGACATTTTTAATCTTTTTATCAGCTTTCAGCATTGGCTAACAAACGCTTAAAGCTATTTTTTTTATTAGTTTTAATATAGTTTTATATGATTACATCACAAAGAAATATGTGAAATGCTTATAGACCATTAAAAGAGATTTTCACAATAACATAAGTGTGTGTGTGCGTTTATGCGTGTGTGCGTGCGTGCGTGCGTGCGTGCGTGCGTGTGTGTGTGTGTGTGTGTGTGTGTGGCCTGGTAAACCCTACGTTAAGGGGACAAAATATCCCCACAAGGATGGCAATATCCGAAATCCTTGTTCGTGTGGGGACATTTTTTGGTCCCCATGAGGAAATCAGCTTATAAATCATACTAAGTGATGTTGTTTGAAAATGTAAAAATGCAGAATGTTTCCTGTGATGGGTAGGTTTAGGGATAGGGTTAGTGTAAGGGAATAGAATATACAGTCTGTACAGTATAAAAATCATTATGTCTATGAAAAGTCCCTATAAAACATGAAAACACAACATCAGTGTGTGAGTGTGTGTGTGTGTGTGCGTGTGTGTGTGTGTGTGTGTGTGTGTGTGTGTGTGTGTGTGTGTGTGTGTGTCTGAGAGCAACTCAGCAACTCATATGAGTGCAAAAGCACAATTAACACTTTATTAATAAGTAGAATGGCCAGCAGAGGGCAGTAGAAGACCACTTACTGGCTCACTTTCACTTTGATAGACTTGTTTTTCACCAGTATTCTGCACTAAAGCAAACCACTTTTCCATGTTAACTATTATAACAAAATCATTTTTTGTCACATTTTATCACTTCATTTTTATTGACACTTCACATCAATGCAGTAATGTGGTAATTCATGGTAAATCACGATAGAAACATGGTAAATCATAGTAAATAATACTATTACATGGTGTATCATGGTAAATCATGCTAGAATCCTGTTAAGTCATTCTAGAATGTGGCATATCATCGTAAATCATCCTATAACATGGTAAATCATGGTAAACTGGTAAATCATGCTAGAATCGTATTAAATCATACTAGAATGTGTTCAATTGTGGTAAACCATGCTAGAACAGGGTAAATCATGGTGAATCACACTAGAACTTGGTATATCATGGTAAACTATGGTAAATCATGCTAGATTCATGGTAAATCATACTGGAACATGGTAAATCATGAAAAATCACACTAAATTTGGTGTATGATGGTAAATCATGCTAAAACATGGTCTATTCCATCTATGATGTCAGTGGTTAATGCTTGCTACATAAAACTTAATGTCTTTTGATGCTTTTGTGCTTAACGGCCTTAAAGGCCTTAGCTGCTTGAACACCGCTAAATGCTGCTTGCAGCTTTAATTATATATGCTTCCTCTCGTGTTGATAGGGTAGACATGTAATAGTTTGGTGACGAGTTGATTGGAATAATTTATTTGAACGTGCTCCTCCCGAACCTTGTTTATAAAACATCATTTGTCGCTTGCATTACACAACGGAAGGAGTCAATTCTTTTAAACAACACGTGTTATTCTTGTGTATATGCAAGGCAACAAAACATGTATTGTGTCATCTCTTCCATGCACAAAGGAATAAGTTAGATATTGTATGCAATGTGTAATGCATAACGGAATGAGTTAGTCGTTGATGCATTGGAATGCAATAGCATTAAACTCAACATGCACAATGCACAACGTAAACAGGAAAAATTGACAAGGGAATAAGTCAGTTCTTGTTTACAGTTCAATAGACCAAATGTCTTTCGTTATCTCTTCAATGCACAACGATATCTTGCATGCAATGCAAAGCAAGAGCACTTATATTGTATTTTCTCTTCAGTGCACAATAGAATAAGTTAGCTCAATGCAATGAAACAGTTTGTATATGTTTTTTTCTCAAAGCACAACGGATTCATTTAAATCGTGTATGCAATGCAAATATCACATATGCCTTATTTCTTCAAAGCACAACGAAAATAGTTCTGTATACAGTGCAATGAAACAAGTGTATCTTATACGTATCTCTTTGATGCACAACGGAAAGAGCGGTATGTATTGCATCGCATTGTTTGTATTGCATTGCAAAACAAAAACCCATATGTTTTGTCGCTTGCATTGCACAAGCGAATGAGTCAAATTCTTTTAAACACATGTTATTCTTGTGCATATGCAATGCAACAACACATGTATTGTGTTATGTCTTTATGTGTTATTTCTTCAGCACAACCCTATACCCTATACCTACAACCCTACAACAAACAATAAAATATTCAACAAATACAGCGAAACTAAACAAACGAAAGCGGTCTGTACGTAATTCGAGTTGCTAATACATTTTTATCGCGAATTTTGTTAAATGTCAGTCACCATGAAAATGAAAATTTTTCATTTTCATTTCATTTTCAATGAAAAACGTAGCTCTTATACACAATGCAATGAAATAGTTTATATATGTTATTTTTCAATGCAAAACGGATTTATTTAAATCGTGCATGCAATGCAAAAAATCATATATGACATTTCTTCAATGCGCAACGGAAAGAGTTCTGTATGTATTGCAGTGCAACAACTCAACGGATTGAGTCAGTTTTTGCATGCAACATATGTTATTCTGGAATGCCCAACGGGTTAATAACCCTAACCCTAAATCTTGCAATGTGCATTTGGATTGCAAAAACACATGTATTGTTTTATGTCTTCCATGCATGCACAAAGGAATAAGTTAGCTATTGTATGCCATGTGTAATGCAACAACACATGTAACCTTTTCAATGCATAACGGAATAAGTTAGTCGTTGATGCATTGGAATGCAAAAGCATTAAATTCAACATGCAAAATGCACAATGGAAGAATGAAAAATGGACAAGGGAATAAGTTAGTTCTTGTTTACAGTTCAAAAGGCCATATGTCATGTGTTATCTCTTCAATGCACTACCGAATAGATATATCTTGCATGCAATGCAAAGCAAGAGCACTTATATTGTATTTTCTCTTCAGTGCATAATGGAATAAGTTAGCTATATAGCTATATAGTTATACAATGCAATGAAACAGTTTATATATGTTATTTTTCAATGCAAAACGGATTTATTTAAATCGTGCATGCAATGCAAATATCACATATGACTCATTTCTTCAATACACAACGGAAATAGTTCTGCATGTATTGCAATGCAACTGCTCAAATGTTATGTGATATCTCTTCATTGCACAACGGATTGAGTCAGTTTTTTGCATGCAACATATGTTATTCTGGAATGCCCAACGGGTTAATTTAGATCTTGCAATGTGCACTTGGAATGCAAAAACACATGCATTGTGTTACGTCTTCCGTGCACAAAGGAACAAGTTAGATATTGTATGCACTGTGTAAATGCAACAGCATATATGTAACCTGTTCAATGCATAACGGAATGAGTTAGTCGTTGATGCATTGGAATGCAAAAGCATTAAACTCAACATGCGTAATGCACAACAGAAGAATAAAAAATGGACTAGGGAATAAGTTAGTTCTTGTTTCCAGTTCAATAATCCATGTGTCATGTGTTATCTCTTTAATGCACTACCGAATAGATATATCTTGCATGCAATGCAAAGCAAGAGCACTCATATTGCATTTTCTCTTCTGTGCACAATTGAATAAGTTAGCTCTTATCTTTAAAATGCAATGAAACAGTTTATATATGTCATTTTTCAATACAAAACGGATTAATTTAAATCGTGAAGAATTTACATGCAATGGAAATATCACATATGCCCATTTTTTCAATGCACAACGGAAATAGTTCTGTATGTATTGCAATGCAAAAGCTATAATGAAATATCTTCATTGCACAACGGATTGAGTCAGTTCTTGTATGCAACATATGTTATTCTGGAATACCCAAAGGTTAAATAGTTCCATTAGATCTTGCAATGTGCATTTGCAATGCAACAACACATGTAATGCATTATCTCTTCTATGCACAAAGGAACAAGTTAGATATTGTATGCAATGTAATGCACATGTAAAGCACATTCAGCGCATAACGACTTAGTTGTTGATGCATTGAAATGATAAAGCATTAAGACTCAACATGCTTGAACAATGCACAACGGAAGAATGAACAATGAACAACGAACTAAGTTAGTTCTTGTTTAGACTAAAAAGGCCATAAGTTATGTGTGCAAGAGATCTTCAATGCACAACGGAATAAGTCAGATCTTGCTTGCAACACATACAGTATATGTTATTCTGGGATGCAACGGTTTAAGTTAGATCGTGCATGCAAAAAAATAGAAATATCACATATGCCATATTTCCTCAATGCACAACAGAAATAGTTCTGTATGTAAATGCAAAGCAACAGCTCATATTTTATGGTAATAAATCTTCCATGCTTAACGAAATTGGTCAGTTATTGTAAGCAACACATATATATTGTAATCTTGAATGCACAACGATTTAAGATCTAGATCTTGCATGCATTGTTTTGCGTTATTCTTTTCAATGCACAAGGAAATAAGTTTGTTCTTGTACGCAATGCACTAATAAAACAGAGGATATTTTGTTTTCTTTAGTGCGCAAGTCAATAGTTAGATCTTGAATACAACTTATTTCTTTGCACAATGAAGAACGTGTTCGTATAAGTTATTCTTCATTGTGCAAAGAAATTAGTTAATTCTTGTATTCATTGCAATGAAACAGGCCATATGTTATGTGTTATCTCTTCAATGCACAAGTCAATAAGTTAGTTCTTGTAATTAGTTAGTGCAATGAAACAAGTTCATAAAGCTATATGTATCTATTCGATGCACAGCGGAAAGAGCTGTATGCAATACATACAATGTTGTGCATTGAAGAGATACACTTGAAAAGCTATGCACTTTTTTCGAAGAGAAAAGCTATGCACTTTTTTACAAAAGCACATATGTGTGTTGTCTCTTGCATTGCACAACGGAATGAGTCACTTCTTTTATACAAAAAATATGTTATTCTTGAATGCGCAACGGGTTAAGTTAGATCTTGCAGACATATGCAATGCAACAACACATATATTGTGTTATATCTTGTTGTGGAAATAATTATATTCGAAAAGTTAGGAGGAAGGACACAAGTGGAAACCTCTGAAAAGTCAAAGTATCAAGTTTTTATTTCTTGCAAGGAATAAAATTGGCAGTTCTCATACAGACAGCATCTACATGAGAAGGCGAAGGTTGGTCCCCTTCACCCGGATTTTATACCCTTTCACATCCTGTGTGGAAGCTGCATCTGTTCCAATAATGCCCTTAAAAGGAAAACCAGGTTTTGCAAACCCCTTGGTCTCACAGAAACTTGTTCAAGCTCTTGGTCTCACATAAATTCACCTAGGCAGCACAATGACATCTTCGTCCAGATTTCCTGTTTTTGAAGTTCTGCTCAGTTCCTAATTTCTTTTAGCTATTACTCAACTTCATATTTCTGGTTAGATTGAAAGATACATTTTTTTACTTGAAGCAGTACATAGGTCACTTGGAGTACACTTTGTTCCCTTTTTCTTTTTCATAATAGGTCACTTGGAATACACGTTGTTCCTTTTTCGTTACTTGGTTCTCTGTGACCTAGAACATCTTGTTCCAGAAAGCTTATTCTAACTTATGCATTTCTAACAGCTTGGTTATATTTTTAATAATGTTCCTCAGTGTCACGAGACGCTCACTTACGCCACCCTCTGGTTTCACCCGATCCCTTTCGCCTGAATACTAGTACTACACTTCCCAGCACTCCCTCCGTCATTATCACCTTCCATCCCTGTCTGATTTCGCTGATCACCCTTATCACCATCACCTGTTCTTCATCATCCCCTTTATATGAGCTGAGTCTTCCGTTACTCCGTGCGAAGTCTTGTTTCTACCTACGAACATTACCGAGCATTCTCTCTGTTTATTGTTTATCGCTGTACCTTGATCCCTGCCTGTACCCCGGACTCTGTGAACCTTTGCTGCCAGCCCCGACCTCTGCCTGTTTCTGACCTCGAGCTTTGGATTGTCCCTTTGTTTACTGTCTGACCGTATTCCCTTTCCTGTATTAATAAAGTCTTGCACATGGATCTCTCTGCCTCAGCCTCTGCGTTACACTCAGCTTATATGAACATCTTCCTTTAAATGCTTATTAGTACATAAATCCTCAATGTTAATAAAAGTTGCACACATCTAAAAGATAAAAGAGCATGTCTAAAAGTAGAAAACACATCTAAATGTAAAATTTCCATTACAATCTTCCATGCACAAATAAATAAGTTAGATCTTTATATGCAATGTGTAATGCAACAGCACAATATGTAACCTGTTCAATGCATAGCGGAATGAGGTAGTTGTTGATGCATTGGAATGCAAAAGCATTAAGACAACATGCATTATGCGTTGTTCCATTCATGGAAGAATGAAAAATGCACAACGGAAAAAAGTTAGTTCTTGCATGCAATGCAAAGCAAGAGCACTTATGTTGTAATTTCTCTTCAGTGCATAATGGGATAAGTTAGCTCCTGTATACAATGCAATGAAAAGTTTATGTTATTTTTCAATGCACAACGGATTCATTTAAATCGTACATGCAATGCAAATATCACATATGACTTCAATGCACAAACCATGCCATGTATGCATTACAATGCAACAGCTCAAATATTATGTGATATCTCTTCATTGCACAACGGATTGAGTCAGTTCTTGCATATAACACATATATAAATATTATTCTGGAATGCCCAACAGTTTAGATCTTACAAAAGCCATATGTAACCTATTCAATGCATAACGGATTGAGTTAGTTGTTGGAATGCAAAAGCATAAAGACAACATGCGAAAAGAATGCACAACAGAAGAATGCACAACGGAATAAGTTAGTTCTTGTATACAATGAAATGAAACAACAATTAATATATTTGTTTTTGTGTGCAAAACTGTGATGTATGTATTGCAATGCAACAGTTCATATGTTATGTGATATCTCTTCAATGCACAAATAAATAAGTTAGTTCTTGTATGCAATGCAACGAAACAGAGCAGATTTTATATATTTGATTTATATATTTAGTTCTACGTGCAAAGGAACAAGTCAATTATTGTATTCAGTACAATGAAACATATGTTATGTGTTATCTCTACAATGCACATACAAATTAATATTTCTCGTTTGCATACAACGTCACATATGGGCATGTCTTTTGTCATGTTTAGTGCTAAGGTCAGTCAGTTTGTTCTATTATGCAAAGAGGACATGGATTACTCTTCAATGCATAAAGAAACAATATGGTTCTGGTATGCAATACAATACCATGCAATGCACATACAATGTTTTAATACACAGAGAAACAAGTTAGTTATTTAAGAACAATTCGGTTTTTGTGTACAATAGAATGAAATACCTAATCATCAACAATCTAATCACTTGTATTATTCTTCAATGTACATGTCAATAATTTAGGTCTTGTATTCAGTGGAGTGCAACAGGAGTCTTTGATCTTGAACTTCCATTATATACTCATGGACTCCTGAAGTTTTCATCAGACAGACAGTGGTCCATGTTTTACCTACTGAATATGTTTTTGGCCAAAGGCCAAAAGGAACTTTAAACTACTATACAGACTCATAGACTCCTTGTGATGTTTCATGAGCCATACAGTAGTAGATTTTTGACCTATTGAACATATATCTGGCCAAAGAGTCATCAAATTGGTGATTTACTATGCACTTTCATAGAATTCTTAGTCTAATCTGACCCATTGAATATATTTCTGGCCAAAGAGTCCTCGATCTTGAACTTTCTACACATACTGATTGACTCCTTCTGATGTTTCATCAGATAAGACAGTAGTCCATGTTTTACCTACTGAATATGTTTTTGCTGAAAAGGTACTATACAGACTCATAGACTCATTGTGATGTTTGATCAGCCATACTGTAGTCCATATCTGACCTGCTGAACTTTATGACTGAGTCGTCTTTGATCTTGAACTGCCATTACATATTCATTGACTCCTTCAGAAGTTTTTATCAGACAGACTGTAATTTATTATTGACATACTAAACATGTATGAGCAAAGAGTCTTTGAATTTTAACTTTCAATACATACTCATAGACTCGGAGCCTGCAGCTACTGTCCCGCATCCAGAGTCCCGCATTCTCAGACCCCTCGTTTTTCGAGACAGCGCCTCCTATCAAATTGGATTGGAGTATCGTCAATTTTATTTAGCGAATCATACTCATTCGATTTATTTTTTAATCAAACTACTTGCTTATCGATACACCAACATATGAACAGTCCATTTAATATTTGTAAAGATAGTTTGTAACAAAATTTGAGCCGTTAATGTATGTTTTTTCGCCTTTTTCCCCCGACAATATTTTGATAGCTAACGTTAGCCTTTAACCTTGGACTTTTTGAAGACAAGCCATTGTAAAAATTTGATTAAAATTAGTTGACATTAAAGTAGACCAATTAAATAGATTAAGTGTGTTAATATCAAACTTTTTTTTAATTCTTGTTTTTTTAATGTCCTGTTTACAGCAAGATGATGCTTAGGTGATCATTAAATAAAGTACAGAATTGTTTATTATTGGTGTTTTGTCTATTCTTATTTGAGTTTTGCTTCGCATTCAAAATATAAAAAAACAGGGTTTGTAATGTTAGCATGGTATAATGTTAATTAGACCATTATAGGTTGAACTGAAAGAAAAATTGGAATTTGAATAAAAAAAAAACATTGTAGCAATATAATATCACATAATATTTTTCAGAAGATAGTTCAATCTGTAATTGTATCCATTCCATCAGTAATTTTCTTTCAATTACACCCACGCTCAAAAAATAACTACTGGGTAATTTGTTAGTCAGAGAACACAATTAGTTTTTTTGGCACATGCATTAAGCAGGGAACGCAAATATTTATTTGGATAACTTTAGATAAAACAAGACACAGTAATATTGCATCCTATTGTTTTCAATGGCATTTAGATAAGAGTGTTATACGATCTTTCGAACAGCAGGGTGCGCTGTCTCAAAAAATGAGGGGTCTGAGAATGCGGGACTCTGGGTGCGGGATAGCTGCAGGCTCCGAGTCTGCATAATATTGCATATTTGACCCTGCTGAACTTTATGGCTGAGGTGTCTTTGATCTTAAACTTCCATTTCATACTTCTTGAACTTTCTATACACACTGATTGACTCCTTCTGATGTTTCATCAGATAGACAGTAGTCCATGTTTTACCTACTGAATATGTTTCTGGCCAAAAGGTCCTTGAACTTTAACCTAGTTGTCCATATTTGACCTTATGAACTTCTGAATGGCCAAAGAGACCTAGATCTTGAACTTTCAATACATACTCATAGAGTTGTTCTGATGTTTCATTAGCTAGACCATAGTCAGAATTTGACCTACTGAACATGTATTTGTCCGGAGTGTCATCAAAGTTGAACTTACTATGCTTTCTCATAGACTCCTTTTGATGTTACTTCAACCATATATAACTCCATGTATAACCCATTTAACATATTTCTGGCCAAAGAGTCCTCGAACTTTAACTTTCTTTCCCTTTCGTGGTCACTCCGAGTTACGTCGGATGACGACGAATGGGGTTTCGCTTAGAACACCTATCGACTTCGAGTATACAAAAATGAGCCGAGGGCAAAGAAATGCCATGGGTCTGCGGAATTTGCATGACGTAACTCCGCCCCACCTCGTGGGTATAAAAGGAGGACGCCGGCAACATGCAGTTATGTTTTCGCTTCGGAGCCAAGAGTATCTCTTCACTCCACAGCCATTTCTGACTTCGCTCTACGAGACGAGCCATTCTCTCCGGTGTTGGTGTGACGGCGATCTGCAGCGAGTTCACATTGCCTGCTGATCTGTGCAGTGATCTGCCAGTGAGTGTGTTTCTCCCTGCTCGCTTCAACATCGCGGAGTTTTTTCTACTCTCATAAAAGAGCTTGCACGCGG
The DNA here is from genome assembly GCA_030578275.1 of Meda fulgida. Taxonomy (NCBI): domain Eukaryota; kingdom Metazoa; phylum Chordata; class Actinopteri; order Cypriniformes; family Leuciscidae; genus Meda; species Meda fulgida. Next base: position 24,403,139 of record CM060636.1, read on the forward strand.
CACGTCTTTTTAAAGACGGCTCGCCCGTGCATTTCTGGTTGCGTCAGATTGGTTTCGGACTCTGATGGGCACGAGCGCTGTCTAGTGTGTTTGGGCTTTGATCATGCTTGAACAGCGCTCGTGGGTGATTCATGTTCTCTCTGTGGGAACATGATCATCGCGTCATTTAGGTCGAGACTCGGTGAAGTCGCAAGAGTGAGATTCCCCTCATCCACCCCCGATCTTCGGCTGGTGGCCAGGGTGACCTGTGGGTGATGGTCTGGAACAAGGCGCCGACTCTGTGTCCGCGTCCCCAGCCCCCCTCTTCAATGACGGTGCCCGCTAGCGATCAGGTGATTCCACGAGTCTACCCTCGGGTGGCCCGTGTGTTTTCATTTGAAGCTAGAGAGGATGGTGCTATGTCTGTAGCAGCATCACTAGGTGGGCTTGATTTTTCTGGAAGTGACGACTCATCACAGCTGCCACCTTCTGGTGTGCTATGGCTGTGCCTGAGTCTGATCCGGAGATGACGGCCATGCTTTCCCGGGACGATTGGTTTTTGGGTAAGGCCGCCGACCCGCGTCCACAGCAAACCCCAATATCTTTCTTCCCGGACGTGCAGATCTCGACGTCCTGAAAGACCCCCTTGTCTTCTCAGGACCGCTCGTTGGTCTCATCCGCCTTTCCCTCCCCTCAATGGGGCCGCTGCCCATAGGTACACTGGGGTCCCCCTGGTTGAACGCTCTGTTGCGATGCTACTGTGTCCTCAGAGTGCTTCCCGGCGCAATCTGACCCAGACCCAGATGCTCATGGTTATGCATGAGGGCGGGACTAACTCGAGGCTCTTTAATGAGCTGCGCGCCGCCACTAACCTTTCTCTCCGAGCGACGAAGGTGGCCGTGCGCTCTCCGAGTCAGGTGATGTTCACCATTCTGGGGCTGACCGGTCTGATGTGCAAGATGTCGGCGGACTCGTCTGCTCGACACCCCCATATCCGAGGTCGGCCTCTTCGGCGGTGAGGTGGAGTACTTCTGCCCAACAGTTCTGAACCGCCCGTGAGCAGATCGAGGTTATTCTGCCGACAGCCCCTGCCGTCCGCTCAGATACCTCACTCTGCCAACCGCCAAAGGCGCCCTCCTGTTCACCCGGGTTGGCTTTGGAAGACCGTGGGGGGATGCCTCAGCTCTCTCCAGCCCCGCCCCCCGCTAAACGCAGGGTTAAGCGGCACTTTTGAGATGGACTGCTCAGAGATGGGACTCCTGGGGAAGAATCCTTATTCAGAAAGAACTGACTCTCTCGTCTCTGAGCATACGGAGTTTCGGACGACATGGTGCGCCGCCCCCGAGCCGTGCACCCCTCGTCCCCCTCTGTCTCAGAGCCGGATGACAGTGTGTGCCGTCCCTGGACCGTACCACTCTCATCCCCCTCTGTCGCCAGACCCCTGGCAAAGCAGGCCCCCGCGGAACGCTGGTCCTTCCCTGGCCTCCTCTGTCAGGGTGCGGTTTTGACCGTGCCCCCACTCTGGGCCGCTATGCTGTCCACCTCTGGGCCGGTCATTCCGCTTTGCTGCACCACCGAGGGGACGTCTGTGGTTCGTTGACTCCGCTGGCACAGTTCAATCCCCTATCATGAGAGCGGAGGTTGCTACCCTACTGGTGAAGGGTACGATTGAGACTGTCCCTCCAGCCGAAATGAGGTCCGGGTTTTCGGCCCCTACCTCATTGTTCCAGAAAAATCTGGTGGGTTATGACCAATCCTGGACCTACACATCTGAACCGCCCCTTCACAGGCTGCCGTTCAAGATGCTCCTGGCCAAACGCATTCCGGATGTGTGCGGCCACAGGATTGGTTTGCAGCGATCGACCTAAAGGACGCCTACTTTTATGTCTCCGTTCTCCTTCGACTCAGACCATACCTACGGTTTCCTGTCAGGACGCGCGCATATCAGTACGCTGTTCTCCCATTCGGGCTAGCCCTGTCTCCTCGCGCCTTCTCAAAGGTTGTCGAGGCAGCCCTTGTTCCTCCATGGAAACACGGGGTTCGCATCCTGAACTATCTCGGCGACTGACTGTCCTAGCTCACTCTCGAGACCAGGTTTGCGAACACAGGGACCTTGTGCTCCGGCACCTAGCTCGTCTGGGCCTTCGGGTCAACTGAGAGAAGAGTAAACTTTGCCCCGTGCAGAGGATCTCTTTTCTCGGTATGGACGTCGACTCGGTCGCCATGTCCGCGCAGCTTACGAGCGAGCGCGCACAGTCACTGTTGACTTGCCTGAGACAATTCCAGGGCAAGAGTGCGGTTCCACTGAAATATTTTCAGAGGCTCCTGGGGCATATGGCATCTGCAGCCGCGGTAACGCCGCTCGGATTGCTTCATATGAGACCGCTTCAGCTTTGGCTTCACGACCAAGTCACGAGGTGGGCATGGCAACAAGGCACGCTCTGAGTATCATTTACTCCGACCTGCCGTCAGACCTTCACCCCATGGTCGAACCTCAGTTTTCTCAGGACAGGTGTCCCCCTGGAACGAGTTTCCTGGCATATTGTTGTCTCAACAGATGGCTCCATCACGGGCTGAGGCGCCATGTGCAATGGACATGCAGCCACGGGCTCCTGCACAGGACCCCAGCGCCTATGGCATGTCAATTGCCTCGAGTTGTTGGCAGTACGCCTTGCCCTGCACTGGTCAACACGTACTAGTCCGATCAGACAATACCGCCACTGTAGCGTACATCTACCATCAAGGTGGTCTACGCTCCCGCCGTATGTCACAACTCGCTCGCCACCTCCTCTTATGGAGTCAGAAGCATCTGAGGTCGCTTCGAGCCATTTATGTTCCCGGAGCCCTGAACTGTGCAGCCGACGAGCTCTCACGGCTTCAGCCCCTCCCTGGAGAATGGCGACTCCATCTCCAGTCGGTTCAGCTGATTTGGGACCAGTTCGGGGACGCACAGATAGATCTGTTTGCCTCTCACGACTCGACCCATTGAGACCTGTATTTTTCCCTGACCGAGGGCACCCTCGGCACGGATGCACTGGCGCACAGCTGGCCACGGGGCCGCAAATATGCGTTTCCCCCAGTGAGCCTTCTAGCGCAGGTCTTGCGCAAGGTCAAGGAGGACGAGGAGCAGGTCCTTCTGGTTGCGCCGTACTGGCCCACCCGGACCTGGTTCTCCAAACTGGTGCTACTCACGACAGCACCTCCTTGGCCAATCCCTCTGAGGAAGGACCTCCTCTCTCAGGGACGGGGCTCCCTGTGGCACCCTCGTCCCGATCTTTGGAACCTCCACGTGTGGCTCCTGGACGGGACGAGGCAGGTTTGAGTACCCTACCACCAGCGGTGGTGGCTACCATCACTTCCGCTACAGCGTCGTCCACGAGACACGCCTATGCGTTGAAGTGGAACCTCTTCGTCAACTGGTGCTCTTCTCGCCGAGAAGACCCCCGGAGGTGTTCGGTCGGTGTCGTGCTTTCCTTCCTTCAAGATGGGTTGGAGCGAAGGCTGTCTCCCTCCACCCTCAAAGTTTGTTGCCGCTATTGCCGCACACCATGACTTGGTAGAAGGTAAATCCTTAGGGAAGCACGACCTGATCGTCAGGTTCTTGAGAGGAGCGAGGAGACTGAATCCTCCTCGTTCTCCTTTCGTTCCCTCCTGGGACCTTGCGGTGGTTCTAAATGCCATGCAGAGTGCTCCCTTTGAGCCTCTGCAATCAGTGGAGCTTAAGTTCCTGTCAATGAAGACAGCGCTTCTGGTTGCACTGGCCTCTGTCAAGAAGGTAGGGGACCTGCAAGCATTCTCCGTTGACGAAGCATGCCTGGAATTCGGGCCGGCTTACTCTCACGTGATCCTGAGATCCCGGCCTGGAAATGTGCCCAAGGTTCCTACCACTCCCTTCCGGGACCAGGTGGTGAACCTGCAAGCGCTGCCCCTGGAGGAGGCAGACCCAGCCTTGGCACTGCTCCGCGCTCTCCGCGCCTATGTAGACAGAACACAGTGTTTCAGGACCTCAGACCAGCTCTTTGTCTGTTATGGTGGGAAGCTGAAGGGAAAGGCTCTCTCCAAGCAGTGGTTGTCCCACTGGATAGTGGACACCATTGCTTTGGCATACCAGCAGCAAGGTCGACCGTGCCCCCTTGGTGTGACTGCCCACTACATCCAGAGTGTGGCATCTCTTGGGCTCTAGCGCAAGGCGCCTCGCTGCAGGCTGGGCGACACCTAACACATTCGCCAGATTCTACAATCTCCGAGTGGAGCCAGTGTCCTCTCATGTACTAGCTTCAACCAGCTAGTACTGGACCCGCTCAGGTGTCTTCGCTTGCTCGTCATTCCACTCCACGGACTGGATACGTGCGATATTCTCCTCAGGTGAGCTTCTCCGCAAGCCCTGAGTTCCTCCAGCACCCCTGATTCTAGCGCCAGTGTCTATTGCCTGTGCGTCGGCTAGGTGCCTCCCGTGTGCATGGTCCCTCTCCGGAGCTACCCCCACATGTGTATTTCCACTGTAAGCCTCTCTGAGCATGTGTCTTTCCCTTGGCAAGCCAACTTGCCACCCCTGGGGTTGAAATATTCCACCTGCGGCTGGACACCCCAGTGTTCTCCATATGCATCCTTCGGGTCATGTGTGTATTTTCTAAATGCCCCCCCCCCCTTTGGGTTGGTGTTAATTACATATTTCCTCTAAACTATGGGATATGCTTCCCAGTGTACCTTGGTAATCCTGTGTTAAATAGGAGTCCTTCGTCCGTGCTAGTCTCACAACAAGTATCTCAGATTTACGCAGGGCACTGGAAGACAGCTGTGAAGGTGGCGTGATTAGACTGATAACCCCATTCGTCGTTATCCAACGTAACTCGGAGTGACCACGAAAGGGAACGTCTCGGTTCCGAATGTAACCCTCGTTCCCTGAGTAGGGAACGGAGACGTTACGTCTTCCTGCTACTTCCGCTGTACCGCGGGGATCGCCTGAGCTCAGTCTTGGCTCCTCAGTGAAGAAACATAACTGCATGTTGCCGGCGTCGTCCTTTTATACCCACAAGGTGGGGCGGAGTTACGTCATGCAAATTCCGCAGACCCATGGCATTTCTTTGCCGGTTTTGTATACTCGAAGTCGACAGGTGTTCTAAGCGAAAACCCCATTCGTCGTCATCCGACGTAACATCTCTGTTCCCTACTCAGGGAACGAGGGTTCCCTTTCGTTGTCACTCCGAGTTACGTCGGATGACGACGAATGGGGGGTTTCGCTTAGAACACCTATCGACTTCGAGTATACAAAAACGAGCCAATGGCAAAGAAATGCCATGGGTCTGCGGAATTTGCATGGAGTAACTCCGCCCCACCTCGTGGGTATAAAAGGAGGACACCGGCAACATGCAGTTATGTTTTCGCTTCGGAGCCAAGAGTATCTCTTCACTCCACAGCCATTTATAACTTCACTCTACGAGACGAGCCATTCTCTCCGGTGTTGGTGTGACGGCGATCTGCGGCGAGTTCACATTGCCTGCTGATCTGTGCAGTGATCTGCCAGTGAGTGTGTTCTCCCCGCTCGCTTCGACATCGCAGAATTTTTTTCTCCTCTCACAAAAGAGCTCGCACGCGGCACGTCTTTTTAAAGATGGCTCGACCGTGCATTTAAAAAAAAAGGTGACCTGAGGGTTACGGTCTGGAAAAAGGCGCCGACTATCTGTCTGCAACCCCAGCCCCCCTCCTGTGTGACGGTGCCCGCTAGTGAACCTCCGATTCCCGCAAGTCGACCTTCGGGTGGCCCGCGAGTTTCGGTTGAAGCTACAGAGGAAGATGCTATGTCTGTAGCAGCATAACAAGGTGGGCTTGGTTCTTTTGGAAGTGACGACTCGTCACAGCTGCCACCTTCTGGTGTGATATGCTGTGCTGAGTCTGATCCGGAGATGACGGCCATGCTTTCCTGGGACGATTGGTTTTTGGGTAAGGCCGCCGACCCGCGTCCACGGCAAACCCCGATATCTTTCTTCCCGGACGTGCATGATGAGATCTCGATGTCCTGAAAGACCCCCGTGTCTTCTCAGGACCGCTCGTTGGTCTCATCCGCCTTTCCCCCCTCAACGGGGCCGCTGCCCATTGGTACACTGGGGTCCCCCCGGTTGAACGCTCTGTTGCGATGCTACTGTGTCCTCAGAGTGCTTCCCGGTGCAATCCTAAGCACCCGTCCGAAGCCTGTAGTTCTTTTCGTCTACACTAATCTGTGGCGAAATCCTATAGTGCCACAGGACAGGCAGCCGCCTCACTGCATCCCATGACCGTTCTGTGGTCTACCTGGCCCAGATGCTCATGGTTATGCATGAGGGCGGGACTGACTCGAGGCTCTTTAATGAGCTACCAAAAAGCGCGCCGCCACTGACCTTGCTCTCCGAGCGACGAAGGTGGCCGTGCGCTCTCCGAGTCAGGTGATGTTTATTACTCTGGGGCTGACCGGTCTGATGTGCAGGATGTCGGCAGACTCGTCTGCTCGACACCCCCACATCCCAGGTCGGCCTCTTCGGCGGTGCGGTTGGGTTCTTCTGCCCAATAGTTCTCAACCGCCCGGGAGCAGATTGAGGTTATTCTGCCGACGGCCCCGCCGTCCGCTCAGGTCCCTCAGTCTGCCGACCGCCGAAGGCGCCCTCCCACGGTTCCAACCCCGCCCGTTCACCCGGGCTGGCTTAGGAAGACCGTGGGGGGATGCCTCAGCCCTCTCCAGCCCCGCCCCCCGCTAAACGCCGGGTTAAGCGGCGCTTTTGAGATGGGCTGCTCAGAGATGGGACTCAGTTCTTTCCAGGAGTTGGTAGCAGGGCCACTCCTTTCCCCGGTGGAGGGCTGGGGAAGAATCCTTATTCAGAAAGAACTGACTCTCTCGTCTCTGAGCACACAGAGTTCTCGGACGACACAGAGCGCCGCCCACCAGCCGTGCTCTCAACGCCCCCCTCTGTCCCAGAGTCGGTTGACACGGCGTGCCGTCCACGGACCGTTTCGTTCCTGTCCCACTCTGTCGCCAGGCCCCTGGCAGAGCAGGCCCCCGTGGAACGCTTGTCCTTCCCTGGCCTCCTCTGTCAGGGCGCGGATGTTAACTGCGCCCCCACACCGGATCGCTATGCCGTCCACGTCCGGGCCAGTTACTCCGCTTCGCTGCCCCTCCGGGGGGACGCCTGTGGTCCGCATGACCCCGCTGGTACAGTTCTTGGGAGCCTGGCTAGAGCTTCCCCTTCTGTCCCGCTGGGTCGCCCGCACCATCACGTTCGGCTATGCGATTCAGTTCGCACGGTCTCCTCCCCGCTACAGGGGAGTCTGCTCCACTTTGGTCGGTGGCAATGCCCCCATCATGAGAGCAGAGATTGCCACCCTGCTGGCGAAGGGTGCAATCGAGACTGTCCCTCCAGCCGAGATGAGGTCCGGCTTCTACAGCACTTACTTCATTGTCCCCAAGAAAACCGGTGGGTTAAGACCAATCCTGGACCTGCGCGTGCTGAATCGCTCCCTTCACAGGATGCCGTTCAAGATGCTCACCGCCAAACGCATTTTCGAATGTGTTCGGCCCCAGGATTGGTTTGCAGCGATCGACCTGAAGGACGCCTACTTTCATGTCTCCATTCTTCCTCAACACAGACCGTTCCTCCGGTTTGCTTTCGAGGGGCAGGCATACCAGTACGCAGTTCTCCCTTTCGGGCTAGCCCTGTCTCCTCGCGTCTTCACGAAGGTCGTCGAGGCAGCCCTTGTTCCCCTTCGGGTTCACTGGGTTCGCATCCTGAACTATCTCGACGACTGGCTGATCCTAGCTCACTCTCGAGATCAGGTTTGCGAACACAGGGACCTTGTGCTCCGGCACCTGGCTCGTCTGGGTCAACTGGGAGAAGAGCAAACTTTGCCCCGTGTAGAGGATCTCTTTTCTCGGTATGGACATCGACTCGGTCGCCATGTCCGCGCAGCTTACGAGCGAGCGCGCGCAGTCATTGCTGACTTGTCTGAGACAAATTCAGGGCAAGAGTGCGGTACCACTGAAACATTTTCAGAGGCTCCTGGGGCATATGGCATCTGCAGCCGTGGTGACGCCGCTCGGATTGCTTCATATGAGACCGCTTCAGCTTTGGCTTCGCGAGCGACAGCACCTCCTTGGCCAATTCCTCTGAGGAAGGACCTCCTTTCTCAGGGACGGGGCACCCTATGGCACCCTCGTCCCGATCTCTGGAACCTCCACGTGTGGCTCCTGTACCGCGGGGATCGCCTGAGTTCAGTCTTGGCTCCTCAGCGAAGAAACATAACTGCACGTTGCCGGCGTCCTCCTTTTATACTCACGAGGTGGGGCGGAGTTACGCCATGCAAATTCCGCAGACCCATGGCATTTCTTTGCCATTGGCTCGTTTTTGTATACTCGAAGTCGATAGGTGTTCTAAGCGAAACCCCATTCGTCGTCATCCGACGTAACGTCTCCGTTCCCTACTCAGGGAACGAGGGTTACATACGTAACCGAGACGTTCAAAAGGTCTAATTTGGACTAATGTCTACCTTATATAACATCAGATGGAGATTATGAGTATGTATAGAAAGTTAAAGTTCCAGCAGCCTTTGGCTAAAAACATGTTCAATAAATCATCGCTTCTGTGGACAAGAAGAATACAAAGCATTTGTTATTTGTTAACTTTAATGGAATTGTCAGGTGGAGAACAGAGGACCCAAGTGTGAAGTGCAGGTAATAAAGTCTCTTTAATATAACCAAGGTAACACAAGTTAAGCGATCATAGAGCCATAAATGAGAATAGACATCACCATTGAGGATTCCGACAGAACTCAGACAGGAAAGGCTCAGACAGGACTCAGACATCAGTTTGATACGAAATAATCTGGCAAAGAAACAGACAGAGAGAAGGCTAGATTTAGCTAACATAATCAAGAGGAAAGAGAGGATAGGTGTCAGTGAATCACTGCGGTCAAGCCAGCCGCGGTTTGAAAATACACGGTCAAGCCAGCCACCAAAAAAAAGGGTGTGTGCGCCTATTACTATTAGTACGGTAATTTCAGGAACAGCTGCGATAGGGAACGTGCTTAAACTCTCTCTCTCTCTCTCTCTCTCTCTCTCTCTCTCTCTCTCTCTCTCTCTCTCTCTCTCTCTCTCTCTCTCACTTCTGGTGTGGGTGTTGAGTGAAGTTGTTTTCTGTGTCTAAATAGCTTTGTATCTTCTGCCTTTTTTGTGTTTGTGTGTGTTTAGTTAGTGGTAGTTCCCTTTCGCGGCAACTCTACACTGCGTCGAGAATCGACACTTTGGGGACGCTCCCTTAGCGTGTGCCTCTGAAGTATGAATGAAACTATTCCAATCCTGATTGGTGTTGCGTCATGACGTCACATGTGACGGCGTAACCGGATGCATAAAAGCGACGCCGGAACAAACAAACTTTGTGTTGAAAACTGTCTGTCTTATTTGGTGTTGTTTGTCCCATCGATATATATATATATGTGGACAGCGAACAATTTAAAAGATGTGTGCATCCCTGCCCTCGTTATATCACGGGTGGGGACACACATGCTTTATGTGTGAATTGTTTGGGAGCGCAGCATGCACAGGCAGCTCTCGAGGGAGCTGCTTGTGCAGACTGTGAAGCACTTCCTATCAGAGTGCTGCGCTCCCGGCTGGCATGCTTTGATAAGCACGGTCAGGCTCGCGTTCCCCACGGTTCTGGTCCCGCGTCTGTTGAGGCGGCGCGGCGATTGAGATCGTGGGTTTCGCAGCGGGATCTTGCGGATGAGAATGAGGCTGCTGAGGCACCTTCTCATTCTTCATCTGAGGATCCCGTAGCCCCTGAGAGTGGTGCAGGAGCCCGCATCGCGGCTTCTCCTGCCCACGATCAGGTCCCAATTCTTGAGTTCTCTGCTTCCGAGGAAGTGGATGTGCTCAGCATTGATGCAGATGACCGTGATTTGGGCGCGCCAGTTCACGGCCAAGCTTATGAGGAGCTGGTAGAGGTTGTGACTTGTGCTGTGGCCAGACTTAACATCAGCTGGCCACATGGTGAGCAGGGAACGCAAGTGAAAAGTAAACTTGATGAGCGTTTCCTGCAGCAGAGGTCACAACTTCAGCGGCGGGGTTTGCCGTTTTTCCCAGATCTCCACAATGAGATCTCGAGATTGTGGGATAAACCGTACTCGTCCCGTGTCTCCAGTCCCAGTGTGGTAGATTACAGCAATGTTATGGGGGCACGGGACATGGGTTATGGGAAGATGCCTAAAGTAGAAGAGGCTCTAGCGGGTTATCTTTCCCCTGAGTCGGCATCTTCCCTGAAGCAGAGCAGAGAGAGAGCGTTTCCTATGGAGCCCCTCCTTCTGAAGCTTGGCAACAGAGGAAACGCTCTCAGAAATCGAAGTCCTCCAGCCAGAAAGTGGACCTGAGGGAAGTCATTCAGGCTAGGAGGGCTTCGGGGAAGAGGTCCTGACCGAAGTGGTAGGACCTCTGAGGGCTGTCCCCTCCGCTGCAGGGCAACCAAGGTTGTTCTCGCAGTGGAGCCCTCTAGGAAACGATGTATGTTGCCCGTCATCAACGACGCTTTGGGCCGCATCTCTTTCCAGCGAAAATATTCTAACAAAGAAAAAGCATCAGTTATGGTCACAAGAACCGTATCGACTACAGCCTGCCGGTATTACGCTTCAGGAGTCTAGAAAGATGCTCGAAAAACACCAGAGGCCAGTCTCGAGAGGCTGGTACCCCTAGTAGATTTTGTAGAGGCATGGTATCATCTTCCCAACATATCTGCGTGGGTCCTGCATATAATAAAATCAGGGTTCAGACTGCAGTTTGCGCACCGCCCCCCCAAGTTTTCTGGGGTGGTGCAAACTACAGTGGTTCCAGAGCAGGCTCAGGTGATGGAACAAGTACAGACTCTGCTGCTAAAGGAAGCCATAGAACGTGTTCATCCTTTAGGCAGGGGGTCCAGGTTTTACAGCCGGTACTTTATAGTTCCAAAGAAGAATGGGAGGTTAAGGCCCATTCTAGATCTCAGGGTTTTGAACTGATCTCTGAGGAGGTTCAGGTTCAAAATGTTAACCATTCTTGCAATCGTGAGTAAGATCAGATCCGAGGACTGGTTTGTCACGATAGATCTAAAAGACGCCTATTTTCACATCTCCATCCTTCAATGTCACAGGAGATACCTGAGGTTCGCTTTCGGGGGCGAAACTTACCAATATCGGGTTCTTCCGTTCGGCCTAGCACTCTCTCCCCGCACATTCACCAAATGTATGGATGTAGCCCTTGCTCCACTGAGACTTCAAGGCATTCGTATATTGAATTATCTCGACGACTGGCTCATTCTGGCTCAGTCTCGAGAAATGGCAGTTCGGCATCGAGATGTCGTCCTTGGCCACATTCAGAAATTGGGGTTGAGACTCAAATACAAAGATGGGGTTGAATACAAAGAAGAGTGTGCTAGAACCATCCCAGTGCACAATATTTTTGGGAGTCGTGTGGAACTCGATTACGATGCAGGCACGAATGTCTCCCGCACGTATCGAGTCAATTCTGGCGATGGTATCCGGGTTAAGGCTAGGCCAGGCCATCACTGTAAAGCAATTTCAAAGAATGCTGGGCCTCATGGCAGCGGCATCCAACATCATTCCTTTGGGCCTTCTACACATGAGGCCAGAGCTGTGGAAGCTGTGGGTCTGGCCTCTGAGGGGGTTCAGAAACTAAATTCTGGTCTATCAGCTGAAATGGTGGTTAAAAACCAAGGGGTTTTCTCCCAAGGGAAATCCGTTTCGTATAATCAGAGTAACGCGCAGATGCCTTCGTTCTATGCAAATATGGAAGAAACCTTGGTTCCTATCCCAAGGGTCAGTGTTAGGAGTGTCATGTCGCCGGAAATCCGTTTCGACAGACGCCTCCCTCACTGGCTGGGGCGCGGTCATGGACGGCAGCTTTGGCAGGGGTCTGTGGCAGGACCATCATCATTCTTGGCATATAAACTGCCTAGAGATGATGGCTGTGTTCAGGGCTTTGAGGAGTTTCCTCCCAGACATCAAAGGTTACCATGTCTTAGTACGGTCAGACAATACGTCAGTGGTAGCCTATCTAAACCGACAAGGGGGACTCAGATCGTGCCCTCTGTGCAGACTGGCGCATCAGATTATTCTTTGGTCCCAGGGGAAAATACTGTCTATCAGAGCAATGTTTATTCCGGGGGTTCAGAATCAGGGAGCAGACATCCTGTCGAGGCCGGGGGTTGAAGCCCGGGGAATGGAGACTTCACCCAGAGGTGGTGAAGTTAATATGGGAGAGGTTTGGACCAATGGAAGTGGATCTACGTCCCACTGTCCACTTTGGTTCTCCCTCTCACTTCCAGCCCCACTGGGGTTGGATGCCATGGTACAGGCCTGGCCGAGGCTTCGCCTGTACGCATTTCCCCCGATCTCTCTGCTCCCGGGAGTCCTGGAGAGGGTTCGTCAAGAGGGCATCAGTCTACTTCTGGTTGCCCCAATGTGGCCGACCCGAGTATGGTTTTCAGACATAATATCACTCCTGATAGCTCCGCCATGGCAGATTCCTCTGAGGAGGGATCTGTTGTTTCAGGCGGAGGGCACAATCTTCCACCCTCAGCCAGAGCTGTGGAAGCTGTGGGTCTGGCCTCTGAGGGGGTTCAGTACCTAAATGCTGGTCTATCAGCTGGAGTGGTTGAAACCATACTTAGCTCTAGAGCTCCATCTACTAGGAGATTATATGGCCTCAAGTGGAATGTGTTTGTCACTTGGTGTAGAGAACATGAGTTAGATCCAGTAAACTGCCCGGTGGCTTCAGTTCTGGAATTTCTTCAAAATCGTTTCTCTGCGGGTCTCTCCCCTTCCACGCTTAAGGTGTATGTGGCTGCCATTGCGGCTTTCCACGCACCATTAAGTGATGGGCCTCTGAGGAGGCACCAGTTGGTCATTCGGTTTCTCCGCGGTACTTGGAGGATGAGGCCGGCAACCCGGTCTAGGGTTCCTGCCTGGGACCTGGCGATAGTTCTGGAAGGGTTATCCCTGGTCCCCTTCGAACCTCTACAGTCGGCTTCGCCTAAGGGTTTAACGCTGAAAATGTTTTTTCTCTTAGATAATACCTCACTTAAGAGGGTGGGAGATCTCCAAGCCCTGGCAGTAACACCAGCTTGCTTGGAGTTTGCCCCTGCCAAAGTAAAAGATTTTTTGCACCCGAGTCCGGGCTACGTGCCTAAAGTTCCATCTAATACGGCTCGGTCTACAGTCCTTCAGGCATTCCATCCTCCACCTCATGTGTCGGCAGAAGAACAAAAGCTTCATTTGCTCTGCCCCGTCAGAGCTTTGAGCGTGTAACTTGAGAGGTCCTCTTCTTGGAGAAGGTCGGACCAGTTATTAGTATGTTTTGGGTCACCTAGGAAGGGACTCCCGGCATCCAAGCAAACTATTAGTAATTGGATTGTTTAGGCTGTTACTGAGGCTTACAAGGTGCGCGACTTGCCTTCACCTTTAGACGTAAGGGCTCACTCAACTAGAGGCATGGCTTCTTCTAAGGCCCTTCTTACAGGAGTACCTCTATAGGAGATCTGTGAGGCAGCCGGTTGGGCTACTCCACATACTTTTATTAGGTTCTACAGTCGCCACCTTCCTAGTACGACTGGCGCACACGTGCTCAGTCCTTGCTGAGTGCCTATACAGTTTCACTCCAGGACAGGCCTATTCGGTGCGTGGCCTAGTGGGCACTCGTTCGCCAAAGTGTCGATTCTCGACGCAGTGTAGAGTTCCCTCGAAAGGGAATGTCTCGGGTTATGACTATAACCCTTGTTCCCTGAGAAGGGAATGAGACACTGCATCGCTCTGCCACGCCCCTTAAGGCCTGAGAGCGGCTTGCTTCATCGCTAGGCTAGTTTGTGTTTGTTCCGGTGTCACTTTTATGCATCCGGTTATGACGCAACACCAACAGGATTGGAATAGTTTCATTCATACTTCAGAGGCGCACGCTGAGGGAGCGTGCCCAAAGTGTCGATTCTCGACTCAGTGTCTCGTTCCTTTCTCAGGGAACAAGGGTTATAGTCATAACCCGAGAAGACTTCATTTCTAATAAGTAGAAAAAAAATTAACGGTCAGGTTTAATACAGGACGTCCCATACAGTATACACACCTCATATCAAACCATTTTACTGTAGCATTTTGGAGATATGCTACATTAATTGACTTCAGAGGCGCTTAAAGACCTCATTTCTAATAAGTAAAAATAAATAACGGTCAGGTTTAATAGAGGACGTTCCATACAGTATACACACCTCATATCAAACCATTTTACTGTAGCATTTTGGAGATATGCTACATTAATTGACTTCAGAGGCGCTTAAAGACCTCATTTCTAATAAGTAAAAAAAAATAACAGTCAGGTTTAATAGAGGACGTCCCATACAGTATACACACCTAATATCACACAATTTTACTGTAGCATTTTGGAGATGTTACATTAATTGACTTCAGAGGCCCTTAAAGACCTCATTTCTAATAAGTAGAAAAAAATAACAGTCAGGTTTAATACAGGACGTCCCATACAGTATACACACCTCATATCAGACCATTTTACTTTAGCATTTTGGATATATGCCACATTAATTGACTTCAGAGGCGCTTAAAGACCTCATTTCTAATAAGTATTAAAAAAGGGTCAGGTTTAATAGAGGACGTCCCATAGAGTATACACACCTCATATCAATCCATTTTACTGTGGTATTTTGGAGATATGTCACTTTAATTGACTTCAGAGGCCCTTAAAAACCTAATTTCTAATAAGTAGAAAAAAATAACGTTCAGGTTTAATACAGGACAACCCATACAGTATACACACCTCATATCAATCCATTTTACTGTAGAATTTTGGAGATAAGTCACTTTAATTGACTTCAGAGTCCCTTAAAGACCTAATTTCTAATAAGTAGAAAAAAATAACAGTCAATTTTAATACAGGACGTCCTATACGGTATACACACCTCATATCACACAATTTTACTGTAGCATTTTGGAGATATGTCACTTTAATTGACTTCAGAGGTGATAAAGACCTCATTTCTAATAAGGAGAAAAAAATAACGGTCAGGTTTAATACGGGACGTCCCATACAGTATACACACCTCATGTCAAACAATTTTACTCTAGCATTTTGGAGATATGCTACATTAATTGACTTCAGAAGCCCTTAAAGACCTTATTTCTATTAAGTAAAAATAAATAACGGTCAGGTTTAAAAGAGGACGTCCCATACAGTATACACCATCCCATACAGTATACATACGTCATATCAAAACATTTTACTGTAGCATTTTGGAGATATGTCACCTTAATTGACTTCAGAGGTGTATAAAGACCTCATTTTTAATAAATAGAAAAAAATAACGGTCAGGATTAATACATGACGTCCCATATAGTATACACACCTCATATCACACCATTTTACTATAGTATTTTGGACATATGCCACATTAATTGACTTCAGAGATCCTTAAATACCTAATTTCTAATAAGTAGAAAAAAATAACGGTCAGGTTTAATACAAGACGTCCCATACAGTATACACACCTCATATCAAACCATTTTACTGTAGCATTTTGGAGATATGTCACTTTAATTGACTTCAGAGGTGTATAAAGACCTCATTTCTAATAAGTAGAAAAAAATAACGGTCAGGTTTAATACAGGACATCCCATACAGTATAAACACCTCATATCATACCATTTTACAGTAGCATTTTGGAGATATGCCACATTAATTGACTTCAGAGGCGCTTAAAGACCTCATTTCTAATAAGTAGAAAAAAATAATGGTCAGGTTTAATACAGGACGTCCCATACAGTATACACACCTCATATCACACCATTTTACTGTGGCATTTTGGAGATGTTACATTAATTGACTTCAGAGGCCCTTAAAGACCTCATTTCTAATAATAAGAAAAAAAAAACAATCAGGTTTAATACAGGACGTCCCATACAGACTACACACCTCATATCACACCATTTTACTGTAGCATTTTGGATATATGCCACATTAATTGACTTCAGAGGCGCTTAAAGACCTCATTTCTAATAAATAGAAAAAATAACGTTCAGGTTTAATACAGGACGTCCCATACAGTATACACACCTCATATCAATCCATTTTACTGTAGAATTTTGGAGATAAGTCACTTTAATTGACTTCAGAGGCCCTTAAAGACCTCATTTCTAATAAGTAGGAAAAAAAAAACAGTCAGATTTAATACAGGACGTCCCATACAGTATACACACCTCATATCACACCATTTTACTGTAGCATTTTGGATATATGTCACATTAATTGACTTCAGAGGCCCTTAAAGACCTCATTTCTAATAAGTAGAAAAAAATAACGTCAGCTTTAATACAGGACGTCCCATACAGTATACAAACCTCATATAAAACAATTTTACTCTAGCATTTTGGAGATATGCTACATTAATTGACTTCAGAGGCCCTTAAAGACCTTATTTCTATTAAGTACAAATAAATAACGGTCAGGTTTAATAGAGGACGTCCCATACATTATACACCATCCCATACAGTATACACACGTCATATCAAAACATTTTACTGTAGCATTTTGGAGATATGTCACCTTAATTGACTTCAGAGGTGTAAAAAGACCTCATTTCTAATAGGTAGAAAAAAATAACAGTCAGGTTTAATAGAGGACGTCCCATACAGTATACACACCTAATATCACACAATTTTACTGTAGCATTTTGGAGATGTTACATTAATTGACTTCAGAGGCCCTTAAAGACCTCATTTCTAATAAGTAGAAAAAAATAACAGTCAGGTTTAATACAAGACGTCCCATACAGTATACACACCTCATATCACACCATTTTACTGTAGCATTTTGGATAAATGCCACATTAATTGACTTCAGAGGCGCTTAAAGACCTCATTTCTAATAAGTAGAAAAAAAATGGTCAGGTTTAATACAGGACGTCCCATACAGTATACACACCTCATATCAATCCATCTTACTGTGGTATTTTGGAGATATGTCACTTTAATTGACTTCAGAGGCCCTTAAAGACCTAATTTCTAATAAGTAGAAAAAAATAACGTTCAGGTTTAATACAGGACGTCCCATACAGTATACACACCTCATATCAATCCATCTTACTGTGGTATTTTGGAGATATGTCACTTTAATTGACTTCAGAGGCCCTTAAAGACCTAATTTCTAATAAGTAGAAAAAAATACACACCTCATATCACACCATTTTACTGTAGCATTTTGGATATATGTCACAATAATTGACTTCAGAGGCCCTTAAAGACCTCATTTCTAATAAGTAGAAAAAATAACAGTCAGATTTAATACAGGACGTCCAATACAGTATACACACCTCATATCACACAATTTTACGGTAGCATTTTGGAGATATGTCACTTTAATTGACTTCAGAGGTGATAAAGACCTCATTTCTAATAAGTAGAAAAAATAACGGTCAGGTTTAATACAGGACGTCTCATACAGTATACAAACCTCATATAAAACAATTTTACTCTAGCATTTTGGAGATATGCTACATTAATTGACTTCAGAGGCCCTTAAAGACCTTATTTCTATTAAGTACAAATAAATAACGGTCAGGTTTAATAGAGGACGTCGCATACAGTATACACACCTCATATCACAACATTTTACAGTAGCATTTTGGAGATATGCCAATTTAAATGACTTCAAAGGCCCTTAAAGACCTCATTTCTAATAAGTAGAAAAAAATAACAGTCAGGTTTAATAGAGGACGTCCCATACAGTATACACACCTCATATCACAACATTTTACTGTAGCATTTTGGAGATATGCCAATTTAAATGACTTCAAAGGCCCTTAAAGACCTCATTTCTAATAAGTAGAAAAAAATAACAGTCAGGTTTAATACAGGACGTCCCATACAGTATACACACCTCATATCACACCATTTTACTGTAGCATTTAGGAGATGTTACATTAATTGACTTCAGAGGCCCTTAAAGACCTCATTTCTAATAAGTAGAAAAAAATAACAGTATGGTTTAATACAGGACGTCCCATACAGTATACACACCTCATATCAATCCATTTTACTGTGGTATTTTGGAGATATGTCACTTTATTTGACTTCAGAGGCCCTTAAAAACCTAATCACTCATAAGTAGAAAAAAATAACAGTCAATTTTAATACAGGACGTCCCATACAGTATACACACCTCATATCACACAATTTTACTGTAGCATTTTGGAGATATGTCACTTTAATTGACTTCATAGGTGACAAAGACCTCATTTCTAATAAGTAGAAAAAATAACGGTCAGGTTTAATACAGGACGTCCCATACAGTATACAAACCTCATATAAAACAATTTTACTCTAGCATTTTGGAGATATGCTACATTAATTGACTTCAGAGGCCCTTAAAGACCTTATTTCTATTAAGTACAAATAAATAACGGTCAGGTTTAATAGAGGACGTCCCATACATTATACACCATCCCATACAGTATACACACGTCATATCAAAACATTTTACTGTAGCATTTTGGAGATATGTCACCTTAATTGACTTCAGAGGTGTATAAAGACCTCATTTCTAATAAGTAGAAAAAAATAACAGTCAGGTTTAATAGAGGACGTCCCATACAGTATACACACCTAATATCACACAATTTTACTGTAGCATTTTGGATAAATGCCACATTAATTGACTTCAGAGGCGCTTAAAGACCTCATTTCTAATAAGTAGAAAAAAAATGGTCAGGTTTAATACAGGACGTCCCATACAGTATACACACCTCATATCAATCCATCTTACTGTGGTATTTTGGAGATATGTCACTTTAATTGACTTCAGAGGCCCTTAAAGACCTAATTTCTAATAAGTAGAAAAAAATAACGTTCAGGTTTAATACAGGACGTCCCATACAGTATACACACCTCATATCAATCCATCTTACTGTGGTATTTTGGAGATATGTCACTTTAATTGACTTCAGAGGCCCTTAAAGACCTAATTTCTAATAAGTAGAAAAAAATACACACCTCATATCACACCATTTTACTGTAGCATTTTGGATATATGTCACAATAATTGACTTCAGAGGCCCTTAAAGACCTCATTTCTAATAAGTAGAAAAAATAACAGTCAGATTTAATACAGGACGTCCAATACAGTATACACACCTCATATCACACAATTTTACGGTAGCATTTTGGAGATATGTCACTTTAATTGACTTCAGAGGTGATAAAGACCTCATTTCTAATAAGTAGAAAAAATAACGGTCAGGTTTAATACAGGACGTCTCATACAGTATACAAACCTCATATAAAACAATTTTACTCTAGCATTTTGGAGATATGCTACATTAATTGACTTCAGAGGCCCTTAAAGACCTTATTTCTATTAAGTACAAATAAATAACGGTCAGGTTTAATAGAGGACGTCCCATACAGTATACACCATCCCATACAGTATACACACGTCATATCAAAACATTTTACTGTAGCATTTTGGAGATATGTCACCTTAATTGACTTCAGAGGTGTATAAAGACCTCATTTCTAATAAGTAGAAAAAAATAACAGTCAGGTTTAATAGAGGACGTCCCATTCAGTATACACACCTCATATCAAACCATTTCACTGTAACATTTTGGAGATATGCCACATTAAATGACTTCAAAGGCCCTTAAAGACCCACTTTCTAATAAGTAGAAAAAACGTCTCGGTTACATATGGTAACCCTCGTTCCCTGAGGGAGGGAACGGAGACGTAGGTCATGACTGACCAATAGGAATCTCGCCAGAGAGGCCAATCTACTTCGAGTGAAACTAAAACAGGCCAATGCACATTGGCGTGCAATCATTTGCATCAGCTGCGCGACCTCGTTAGCGCGGGTATTTAACAAGCAGCTGAGCGATTGCACAGTTAGTTTTTTGCTGAGGAGCCAAGCCTGAGAAGCTGGCCGCCCCGGCGGGCGGCAGCAGATGTGGCGACGGGACCTACGTCTCCGTTCCCTCCCTCAGGGAACGAGGGTTACCATATGTAACCGAGACGTTCCCTATCGGTCAGTCACTACGACGTAGGTCATGACTGACCAATAGGAATCCCTACCAAAGCGCCACAGCTGCTGCACCCCATCCAGCGCCCCCGTGCAAGCCTCTACACCTTCTTGCCTGGAAGGACGATAGGAGGAGGCCTACACAGAGAGTTTGACACTGTTGTTCCGTGATAACCCACACAGTGACATATTGGATAACACTGGGAAAGCGTGCCTTTCCTGTTTAGGAAGGAACGCTGCGGAAGCCACTTCTTCAAAGAGTTACGTGGAAATACATATGGACTAACCCGAAGGCTGTACTGCATATGAAATAATGGGTGACTTAGCCCAAGGGAAAGACACGGGCTTCCGATAGGAGCATCCGTGGAATATATACACATATGGGATCCCCGTAGGGTCACACATATGGAACCCAGCCCAGATCCGGTTCTCAAGGATTCAACGGATAAGGGCCTGGCGCCGGACGCTCCGCCAAGTCCGGGCCGAGGGGTTTTTGAGGACTCGACAGGTTTTTCACTCTGGAGCAATAAGGGTGCACAGTAGGGTGCAGCAAGCCGACAGAGCCAGACCTCTCAGTGCTTCTACCCGTTTAGGGTGAGAACACGGGAGGAGACCGGCTCTACACGTAGGCTATAGTATCTAGCGAACGTGTTAGGTGTCGCCCAGCGCGCAGCTCTACAGATATCTGTTAGCGAGGAGCCACGTGCCAGCGCCCAGGAGGATGCAACGCCTCTCGTAGAGTGTGCATGCAACCTAAGCGGGCAGGGCACGCCCTGTGCTTGGTAAGCCAAGGCGATGGCATCCACTATCCAGTGGGCCAACCTCTGCTTGGAGACAGCCTTTCCCTTCTGCTGGCCTCCGTAACAGACAAAGAGCTGATCTGAGGTCCTGATGCTTTGAGTTCTGTCCACGTACATACGCAGAGCGCGAACGGGACAGAGCAAAGCCAGGGCTGGGTCTGCCTCCTCCAAGGGCAGCGCTTGCAGGTTCACTACCTGGTCTTTGAAGGGAGTGGTAGGAACCTTGGGCACATAGCCAGGCCGGGGTCTTAGTACCACGTGGCCGTCACCCGGCCTGAACTCTAGGCACGATTCGTCGACCGAAAATGCATGCAGGTCTCCTACCCTCTTGACAGAGGCCAATGCAACCAGTAGCAAAGTCTTCATGGAAAGAAGCTTTAAGTCTACTGACTGCAGAGGCTCAAAGGGAACATCCTGAAGTGCTCGAAGCACCAGGGAAAGATCCCAAGAGGGTATGGAGGGGGTTCGAGGAGGATTTAATCATCTCGCCCCCCTAAGAAACCTGACGACCAGGTCGTGCTTTCCAACTGTTTTGCCATCTATGTGGTCATGATAAGCAGAAATAGCGGCAGCATGTACTTTGAGGGTGGAAGGGGACAGTCTACGCTCCAACCCCTGCTGCAAGAAGGAAAGCACAGACCCTATCGTACATCTTCGGGGGTCTTCTCGGCGAGAAGAACACCACTCGACGAACAGGTTCCACTTCAGGGCGTAAACACGTCTCGTGGAAGGCGCCCGTGCTGAAGTGATGGTGTTAAGTACCTCTGGGGGTAAGTCACCTAGAACCTCCGCGTCCCGAGGGACCAGACATGGAGTTTCCAGAGGTCTGGGCGCGGGTGCCATAGGGTGCCCCGTCTCTGAGTCAGGAGGTCCTTCCTCAGAGGAATGGGCCAGGGAGGGACTGTCGCGAGGAGCATGAGTTCCGGAAACCAAGTCCGGGTGGGCCAATAGGGAGCCACCATAAGGACCTGCTCCTCGTCCTCCCTGACTTTGCACAGTGTCTGTGCAAGTAGGCTCACTGGGGGAAACGCATATTTGCGGAGGGCCAGCTGTGTGCCAGTGCGTCCGTGCCGAGTGTTCCCTCGGTCAGGGAGTAAAACAGCTGGCAGTGGGAGGTCTCTGAGGAGGCAAACAGGTCTACCTGAGCCTCTCCGAACTCTCTCCAGATCAGCTGAACCACCTGGGGGTGGAGTCGCCACTCTCCCGGAAGCACAGCTCGTGATAGCTTGTCGGCCACACGGTTGAGCACGCCGGGGACATACATGGCTCGAAGCGACCTCAGATGCTTCTGACTCCAGAGGAGGAGATGGCGGGCGAGTTGCGACATGCGACGGGAGCGTAGACCACCTTGTCGGTTGATGTACGCAACGGTCGCAGTGTTGTCCGTGCGGACCAGTACGTCCCTGCCCCGTAGCGGCCTTTTCAAGCGGCTCAGAGCGAGATGTACTGCTAGCAACTCGAGGCAATTGATGTGCCAATGCAGTTGGGGAGCCGTCCACACCCCTGACACTGCATGCCCGTTGTACGTGGCACCCCTGCCGGTGGCAGAGGCATCTGTGAATACCACAGCATGCCTGGAGACCTGTTCCAAGGGGACTCCTGCCCGAAGGAACGAAAGGTCTGACCACGGGCTGAAGGTCTGACGGCAGGCCGGTGTGATTGCCACCCGGTGAGTGCCGTGATGCCACGCCCATCTCGGGACTCGGCCGTGAAGCCAGTGCTGAAGCGGTCTCATATGAAGCAAGCCGAGCGGGGTTACCGCTGCTGCCGCTGCCATATGCCCCAGGAGCCTCTGAAAAAATTTCAGTGGGACCGCCGTCCTGCCTTTGAACGTGTTCAAGCAGTTCAGCACCGACTGAGCACGCTGCTCTGTGAGGCGCGCTGTCTGAGTGACCGAATCCAACTCCATACCGAGAAAAGAGATCCTCTGCACAGGGGAGAGTTTGCTCTTTTCCCAGTTGACCTGAAGACCCAACTGGCTGAGGTGCCTGAGCACGAGGTCCCTGTGTTCGCATAGCTGATCTCGAGAGTGTGCTAGTATGAGCCAGTCGTCGAGATAGTTGAGGATGCGAACGCCCTGTTCTCTCATGGGAACAAGGGCCCCCTCCGTGACTTTCGTGAAGACACGGGGGGACAGGGACAGCCCGAAGGGTAGGACTTTGTACTGATATGCTCGACCCTCGAACGCAAAGCGCAGGAACGGCCTGTGTCGAGGAAGAATCGAGACATGAAAGTACGCGTCTTTCAGGTCGATCGCTGCAAACCAATCTTGGGGACGGATGCATTCGAAAATGCGTTTCTGCGTGAGCATTTTGAACGGTAGCTTGTGGAGGCTCCGATTCAAAACTCGCAGATCCAAGATCGGTCGTAACCCACCACCTTTCTTGGGTACAATGAAGTAGGGACAGTAGTGCCCTGACCTCATATCGGCTGGAGGGACCGGCTCTATCGCGTCCTTCGCCAGTAGGACTGCGATCTCCGCACGCAAGACAAGGGCATCGGCTGCTCTCACTGTAGTGGAGTGGATGGCCCGAAACTTGGGGGGACGCCGGGCGAACTGAATCGCATAGCGGAGCCTGATGGTCCGAATGACCAAAGGGACCGCAGCGTACCCGGAGTGGGGCAGCGAGGTGGAACACAGGGACGCGGCTCGGGGGGCTCTCTCTGGGAGGCGGCCCGTAGCGGGGTCTGTGTGCGCTGTGCAGCACTTACCTGGTTCCACAGGGTAGGAGGTGCAGGAGGCGGCTCGGTGGCGTTCTCGAACTGCACACTGCTGCTCACTGGCGATAGAGGAGGCGGATGAGAGTGGTGAGGATTCTGTCCCCCCACTGCTCTCCGGGTCCCCTTCGGACCCAGAGATGGTAGAAACTGCTCTTTTATTGAAAATTTGGGTACCGCTGGTTTTAAGGCCAGCGGCGGAACAAAAGGAAACAAAGGATTCCCCACCCGGCCCTCCTCCGGGGGAAGGAGCGATGCGGTCATCGTCTCCTGAAGAGCAGTTCCCTCCATCTCCGGGTCGCCCGTCCTAGGGCCGCTTACTCTTGGCTTTGCCGCCCTTCTTGGCGGGGGCCCGGACGGGCGGGGCGCCCTGCCTGCGACTGGCTCCACGGCGCCGCTTAGGTGGAGGCTGCTGCTGCGGCGCGGGAGCAGGGGCAGACGCAGGAGGACGCCCTCGGCGACGAGCAGACTGAGGAGCCGCAGGCGGTGGAGTGGAGGCAGCAGCTGACCGCCGCGGCAGGATGTGACTGATCGCCTCAGTCTGCTTCTGTACAGCCGAGAACTGCTGGGCAAAGTTCTCGACCGCGTCGCCGAAGAGGCCGGTCTGGGACACGGGGGAGTTAAGAAACCTGAGCTTGTCGGTTTCCCTCATGTCGGCCAGACACAGCCAGAGATGGCGTTCCTGGACCACCAAAGTGGACATCGCACGACCCATCGCACGAAGCGCGAGGTCCGTCGCGGTACGAAGTTCTTGGAGAACTTGTGGGTCGTGACCACCCTCGTGCAGGTCCTTCAGTGCCTTAGCCTGATGAACCTGCAACAACGCCATAGCGTGTGTGGCAGAGGCAGCTTCCCCGCAGGCCTTGTAAGCCTTGTCGGTTAAGTCCGACGAGTACCTACAGGCGCGTGAAGGAAGACACGGTTCTCCACGCCAAGTGGAGTTAGGGCACAGTTGCATAGCAACGGCCCGTTCCACTGGCGGGACACGCGTGTATCCCTTAGCTGCCCCGCCATCAAGGGTGGTGAGGGAGGAGGAGCCACCGGGACGGTTTCTGGCAGTGAAAGGTGCCGTCCACGTCCCCGTGAGCTCCTCATGCACCTCCGGGAAGAAAGGCACTGGAGTGGATTGCTGAGAACCAGCGCGCGCCACCCCGAGATACCAATCATCCAGCCTCGAGGGCTCGGGACACGGTGGAGGGTTCCACACGAGCCCGATCCTGTTGGCGGCCCGGGAAAGCATGGCCATCATCTCCGGGTCCGACTCGGGCACCGCTGGCACACCCGAAGGAGGCAGCGGCTCCGAGCCGTCGTCCACGGAGCGGTCTGACCCACCCTCCGATGCAGCGATCGACATCTGGTCGTCGCGGGGAGCGCCGAACGAAACGACCGGTACACATCTCGAGGATGGTCCGGCGCGTTCCGTTGGCAGCTGAACTGGCTGCGGAGCATGAGAGGAGTGGGGGTTCCTAGGGGGTTGGTTCCCCGAAGGAAGCGCGCTCACTGTAATCCTCAGGTCACCCATGTCACTGCCGGAAGCAACCCGCGAAGGGGGGTTGGACCGAGGTGCAGGCACGGGGACTCCGCCCCTTTGCAGGAACGAGAGTCTCGACCTCAGCTCTGAGATGGTCATCTTCCCACAATGGGTACATGACTCATCCACGAACGCTGCCTGTGCGTGTTCGAGGCCCAGACACACAAGGCAGCGATCGTGACCATCCCGCGATCCCAGGTAACGACCGCATCCAGAAACACACAGATAGAACGTCATCTTGAAAAAGACGCGAACTATCTGTGTTTGCTCTTTTAGGAACTACTCTCACTGGTGCTGAAGCACGCAGGGGAGCAGCCTCAGCGATCACAGGGGATGTGCACCCGACTGTGCGCTGGGAGATCTTACCAGCCGTTAAAACAGCTTTTTTGTTTTGCTCTTTAAAGAGGAGGCTGCTCACGCTGCCGTGCTGTTGCGCCCAGCACCAGAAAAAAAAGAGAGAAGTTCAAAAAAAAAGAAAAGCCTGTAGAAGTTTTCCACTGCAGTAGAGGCATCGAAGTGTTTGGCTCCGAAGCAAAAAGCTAACTGTGCAATCGCTCAGCTGCTTGTTAAATACCCGCGCTAACGAGGTCGCGCAGCTGATGCAAATGATTGCACGCCAATGTGCATTGGCCTGTTTTAGTTTCACTCGAAGTAGATTGGCCTCTCTGGCGAGATTCCTATTGGTCAGTCATGACCTACGTCGTAGTGACTGACCGATAGGGAACTAACAGTCAGGTTTAATAGAGGATGTCCCATACAGTATACACACCTCATATCACACCATTTTACTGTAGCATTTTGGAGATATGCCACATAAATTGACTTCAGAGGCGCTTAAAGACCTAATTTCTAATTAGTAGAAAAAAATAACGTTCAGGTTTAATACAGGACTTCCCATACAGTATACACACCTCGTATCAAACCATTTTACTGTAGAATTTTGGAGATGAGTCACTTTAATTGACTTCAGAGGCCCTTAAAGACCTAATTTCTCATAAGTAGAAAAAAATAACAGTCAATTTTAATACAGGACGTCCCATAAAGTATACACACCTCATATCACACCATTTTACTGTAGCATTTTGGAGATATGTCACATTAATCGACTTCAGAGGCCCTTAAAGACCTCATTTCTAATAAGTAGAAAAAAATAACAGACAGGTTTAATACAGGACGTCCCATACAGTATACACACCTCATATCACACCATTTTCCTGTAGCATTTTGGAGATATGTCAGCTTAATTGACTTCAGGGGTGTATAAAGAACTCATTTCTAATAAATAGAAAAAAAACAGTCAGGTTTAATACTAGACGTCCCATACAGTATACACACGTCATATCACACCATTTTACTATAGTATTTTGGAGATATCCCACATTAATTGACTTCAGAGACCCTTAAATACCTCATTTCTAATAAGTAGAAAAAAATAACGGTCAGGTTTAATACAGGACGTCCCATACAGTATACACACCTCATATCACACCATTTTCCTGTAGCATTTTGGAGATATGTCACTTTAATTGACTTCAGAGGTGTATAAAGACCTCATTCCTAATAAGTAGAAAAAAATAACGGTCAGGTTTAATACAGGACATCCCATACAGTATGCACACCTCATATCACACCATTTTACAGTAGGATTTTGGGGATATGCCACATTAATTGACTTCAGAGGCGCTTAAAGACCTCATTTCTAATAAGTAGAAAAAAATAACGGTCAGGTTTAATACAGGACGTCCCATAAAGAATACAAACCTAATATTAATCCATTTTACTGTAGCATTTTGGAGATATGTCCCTTTAATTGACTTCAGAGGTGATAAAGACCTCATTTCTAATAAGTAGAAAAAATAACGGTCAGGTTTAATACAGGACGTCCCATAGAGTATACACACCTCATATCAAACCATTTTACTGTAACATTTTGGAGATATGCCACATTAATTGACTTCAGAGGCGCTTAAAGACCTCATTTCTAATAAGTAGAAAAAAATAACGGTCAGGTTTAATACAGGACGTCCCAAAAAGAATACAAACCTCATTTAATCCATTTTACGTAGCATTTTGGAGATATGCTACTTTAATTGACTTCAGAGGCCCTTAAAGACCTCATTTCTAATAAGTAGAAAAAAATAACGGTCAGATTTAATACAGGACGTCCCCTACAGTATACACACCTCATATCACACCATTTTACTGTAGCATTTTGGAGATATGCCACTTTAAATAACTTCAAAGGCCCTTAAACACCTCATTTCTAATAAGTAGAAAAAAATAACGGTCAGTTTTATTACAGGACGTCCCATACAGTATACACACCTCATATCAAACCATTTTACTTTAGCATTTTGGAGATATACTACATTAATTGACTTCAGAGGCCCTTAAAGACCTTATTTCTATTAAGTAAAAATAAATAACGGTCAGGTTTAAAAGAGGACATCCCATACAGTATACACCATCCCATACAGTATACATACGTCATATCAAAACATTTTACTGTAGCATTTTGGAGATATGTCACCTTAATTGACTTCAGAGGTGTATAAAGACCTCATTTTTAATAAGTAGAATAAAATAACAGTCAGGTTTATTACAGGACGTCCCATACAGTATACACACGTCATATCACACCATTTTACTATAATACTTTGGAGATATGCCACATTAATTGACTTCACAGACCCTTAAAGACCTAATTTCTAATAAGTAGAAAAAAATAACAGTCAATTTTAATACAGGACGTCCCATACAGTATACACACCTAATATCACACCATTTTACTGTAGCATTTTGGAGATGTTACATTAATTGAATTCAGAGGCCCTTAAAGACCTCATTTCTAATAAGTAGAAAAAAATAACAGTCAGGTTTAATACAAGACGTCCCATACAGTATACACACCTCATATCACACCATTTTACTGTAGCATTTTGGATATATGCCACATTAATTCACTTCAGAGGCCCTTAAAGACCTCATTTCTAATAAATAGAAAAAAATAACAGTCAGGTTTAATACAAGACGTCCCATACAGTATAAACACCTCATATCACACCATTTTACTGTAGCATTTTGGAGATATGCCACTTTAAATGACTTCAAAGGCCTTTAAAGACCTCATTTCTAATAAGTAGAAAAAAATAACGGTCAGGTTTAATACAGGACGTCCCATAAAGAATACACACCTCATATCACACCATTTTACTGTAACATTTCGGAGATATGCCACTTTAAATGACTTCAAAGACCCTTAAAGACCTCATTTCTAATAAGTAGGAAAAAAAAACGGTCAGGTTTATTACAGGACGTCCCATACAGTATACACACCTCATATCAATCCATTTTACAGTGGCATTTTGGATATGTCACTTTAATTGAATTCAGAGGCCCAGACCTAATTTCTAATAAGTAGAAAAAAATAACGTTCAGGTTTAATACAGGACATCCCATACATTATACACACCTCATATCAATCCATTTTACTGTAGAATTTTGGAGATAAGTCACTTTAATTGACTTCAGAGGCCCTTAAAGACCTAATTTCTCATAAGTAGAAAAAAATAACAGTCAATTTTAATACAGGACAACCCATACAGTATACACACCTCATATAAATCCATTTTACTGTAGCATTTTGGAGATATGCTACTTTAATTGACTTCAGAGGCCCTTAAAGACCTCATTTCTAATAAGTAGAAAATAATTACGGTCAGGTTTAATACAGGACGTCCCATACAGTATACACACCTCATATCACACCATTTTACTCTACAATTTTGGAGATATGCCACTTTAATTGACTTCAAAGGCCCTTAAAGACCTCATTTCTAATAAGTAGAAAAAAATAACAGTCAAGTTTAATACAGGACTTCCCATTCAGTATACACACCTCATATCACACCATTTTACTGTAGCATTTTGGAGATATGTCACATTAATTGACTTCAGAGGCCCTTAAAGACCTCATTTCTAATAAGTAGAAAAAATAACAGTCAGATTTAATACAGGACGTCCCATACAGTATACACACCTCATATCATACAATTTTACTGTAGCATTTTGGAGATATGTCACTTTAATTGACTTCAGAGGTGATAAAGACCTCATTTCTAATAAGTAGAAAAAATAACGGTCAGGTTTAATACAGGACGTCCCATACAGTATACACACCTCATATAAAACAATTTTACTCTAGCATTTTGGAGATATGCTACATTAATTGACTTCAGAGGCCCTTAACGACCTTATTTCTATTAAGTACAAATAAATAACGGTCAGGTTTAATAGAGGACGTCCCATACAGTATACACACGTCATATCAAAACATTTTACTGTAGCATTTTGGAGATATGTCACCTTAATTGACTTCAGAGGTGTATAAAGACCTCATTTCTAATAAGTAGAAAAAAATAACAGTCAGGTTTAATAGAGGACGTCCCATACAGTATACACACCTAATATCACACCATTTTACTGTAGCATTTTGGAGGTGTTACATTAATTGACTTCAGAGGCCCTTAAAGACCTCATTTCTAATAAGTAGAAAAAAATAACAGTAAGGTTTAATACAAGACGTCCCATACAGTATACACACCTCATATCACACCATTTTACTGTAGCATTTTGGATATATGCCACATTAATTGACTTCAGAGGCCCTTAAAGACCTCATTTCTAATAAGTAGAAAAAAATAACAGTCAGGTTTAATACAAGACGTCCCATACAGTATACATACCTCATATCACACCATTTTACTGTAGCATTTTGGAGATATGCCACTTTAAATGACTTCAAAGGCCTTTAAAGACCTCATTTCTAATAAGTAGAAAAAAATAACGGTCAGGTTTAATACAGGCCGTCCCATAAAGAATACACACCTCATATCACACCATTTTACTGTAACATTTCGGAGATATGCCACTTTAAATGACTTCAAAGACCCTTAAAGACCTCATTTCTAATAAGTAGGAAAAAAAACGGTCAGGTTTATTACAGGACGTCCCATACAGTATACACACCTCATATCAATCCATTTTACAGTGGCATTTTGGATATGTCACTTTAATTGACTTCAGAGGCCCTTAAAGACCTAATTTCTAATCAGTAGAAAAAAATAACGTTCAGGTTTAATACAGGACATCCCATACATTATACACACCTCATATCAATCCATTTTACTGTAGAATTTTGGAGATAAGTCACTTTACTTGACTTCAGAGGCCCTTAAAGACCTAATTTGTCATAAGTAGAAAAAAATAACAGTCAATTTTAATACAGGACAACCCATACAGTATACACACCTCATATAAATCCATTTTACTGTAGCATTTTGGAGATATGCTACTTTAATTGACTTCAGAGGCCCTTAAAGACCTCATTTCTCATAAGTAGAAAAAAATTACGGTCAGGTTTAATACAGGACGTCCCATACAGTATACACACCTCATATCACACCATTTTACTCTACAATTTTGGAGATATGCCACTTTAATTGACTTCAAAGGCCCTTAAAGACCTCATTTCTAATAAGTAGAAAAAAATAACAGTCAAGTTTAATACAGGACTTCCCATTCAGTATACACACCTCATATCACACCATTTTACTGTAGCATTTTGGAGATATGTCACATTAATTGACTTCAGAGGCCCTTAAAGACCTCATTTCTAATAAGTAGAAAAAAAATAACAGTCAAGTTTAATACAGGACTTCCCATTCAGTATACACACCTCATATCACACAATTTTACTGTGGCATTTTGGAGATATGTCACTTTAATTGGATTCAGAGGTGTATAAAGACCTCAATTCTAATAAGTTGAAAAAAAATAACGGTCAGGTTTAATACAGGACGTCCCATACAGTATACACAACTCATATCACACCATTTTACTGTAGCATTTTGGAGATATGCTACATTAATTGCCTTCAAAGGCCCTTAAAGACCTCATTTCTATTAAGTAAAAATAAATAACGGTCAGGTTTAATAGAGTACGTCCCATACAGTATATACACCTCATATCACACCATTTTACTGTAGCATTTTGGAGATATGCCACATTAATTGATTTCAGACGCCCTTAAACACCTCATTTCTAATAAGTAGAAAAAAAACGGTAAGGTTTAATACAGGACTTCCCATACAGTATACACACCTCATATTAATCCATTTTACTGTAGCATTTTGGAGATATGCTACTTTAATTGACTTCAGAGGCACTTAAAGACCTAATTTCTAATAAGTAGAAAAAAATAACAGTCAGGTTTAATACAGGACGTCCCATTCAGTATACACACCTCATATCACAGCATTTTACTGTAGCAATTTGGATATATGTCACATTAATTGACTTCAGAGGTGTATAAAGACCTCATTTCTAATAAGTAGAAAAAAATAACGGTCAGGTTTAATACAGGACGTCCCATACAGTATACACACCTCATATCACACCATTTTACTGTATCATTTTGGAGATATGTCACTTTAATTGACTTCAGAAGTGTATAAAGACCTCTTTTTTAATAAGTAGAAAAAAATGACGGTCAGGTTTAATACAGGACGTCCAATACAGTATACACACCTCATTTCAATCCATTTTACTGTAGAATTTTGGAGATGTCACTTTAATTGACTTCAGAGGCCCTTAAAGACCTCATTTCTCATAAGTAGAAAAAAATTACGGTCAGGTTTAATACAGGACGTCCCATACAGTATACACACCTCATATCACACCATTTTACTCTACAATTTTGGAGATATGCCACTTTAATTGACTTCAAAGGCCCTTAAAGACCTCATTTCTAATAAGTAGAAAAAAATAACAGTCAAGTTTAATACAGGACTTCCCATTCAGTATACACACCTCATATCACACCATTTTACTGTAGCATTTTGGAGATATGTCACATTAATTGACTTCAGAGGCCCTTAAAGACCTCATTTCTAATAAGTAGAAAAAAAATAACAGTCAAGTTTAATACAGGACTTCCCATTCAGTATACACACCTCATATCACACAATTTTACTGTGGCATTTTGGAGATATGTCACTTTAATTGGATTCAGAGGTGTATAAAGACCTCAATTCTAATAAGTTGAAAAAAAATAACGGTCAGGTTTAATACAGGACGTCCCATACAGTATACACAACTCATATCACACCATTTTACTGTAGCATTTTGGAGATATGCTACATTAATTGCCTTCAAAGGCCCTTAAAGACCTCATTTCTATTAAGTAAAAATAAATAACGGTCAGGTTTAATAGAGTACGTCCCATACAGTATATACACCTCATATCACACCATTTTACTGTAGCATTTTGGAGATATGCCACATTAATTGATTTCAGACGCCCTTAAACACCTCATTTCTAATAAGTAGAAAAAAAACGGTAAGGTTTAATACAGGACGTCCCATACAGTATACACACCTCATATTAATCCATTTTACTGTAGCATTTTGGAGATATGCTACTTTAATTGACTTCAGAGGCACTTAAAGACCTAATTTCTAATAAGTAGAAAAAAATAACAGTCAGGTTTAATACAGGACGTCCCATTCAGTATACACACCTCATATCACAGCATTTTACTGTAGCAATTTGGAGATATGTCACATTAATTGACTTCAGAGGTGTATAAAGACCTCATTTCTAATAAGTAGAAAAAAATAACGGTCAGGTTTAATACAGGACGTCCCATACAGTATACACACCTCATATCACACCATTTTACTGTAGCATTTTGGAGATATGTCACTTTAATTGACTTCAGAAGTGTATAAAGACCTCTTTTTTAATAAGTAGAAAAAAATGACGGTCAGGTTTAATACAGGACGTCCAATACAGTATACACACCTCATTTCAATCCATTTTACTGTAGAATTTTGGAGATGTCACTTTAATTGACTTCAGAGGCCCTTAAAGACCTCATTTCTCATAAGTAGAAAAAAATTACGGTCAGGTTTAATACAGGACGTCCCA
Source organism: Meda fulgida (assembly GCA_030578275.1). Classification (NCBI taxonomy): domain Eukaryota; kingdom Metazoa; phylum Chordata; class Actinopteri; order Cypriniformes; family Leuciscidae; genus Meda; species Meda fulgida. The sequence continues at coordinate 24,436,228 of CM060636.1, forward strand.
TACAGTATACACACCTCATATCACACCATTTTACTCTACAATTTTGGAGATATGCCACTTTAATTGACTTCAAAGGCCCTTAAAGACCTCATTTCTAATAAGTAGAAAAAAATAACAGTCAAGTTTAATACAGGACTTCCCATTCAGTATACACACCTCATATCACACCATTTTACTGTAGCATTTTGGAGATATGTCACATTAATTGACTTCAGAGGCCCTTAAAGACCTCATTTCTAATAAGTAGAAAAAAAATAACAGTCAAGTTTAATACAGGACTTCCCATTCAGTATACACACCTCATATCACACAATTTTACTGTGGCATTTTGGAGATATGTCACTTTAATTGGATTCAGAGGTGTATAAAGACCTCAATTCTAATAAGTTGAAAAAAAATAACGGTCAGGTTTAATACAGGACGTCCCATACAGTATACACAACTCATATCACACCATTTTACAGTAGCATTTTGGAGATATGCTACATTAATTGCCTTCAAAGGCCCTTAAAGACCTCATTTCTATTAAGTAAAAATAAATAACGGTCAGGTTTAATAGAGTACGTCCCATACAGTATATACACCTCATATCACACCATTTTACTGTAGCATTTTGGAGATATGCCACATTAATTGATTTCAGACGCCCTTAAACACCTCATTTCTAATAAGTAGAAAAAAAACGGTAAGGTTTAATACAGGACGTCCCATACAGTATACACACCTCATATTAATCCATTTTACTTTAGCATTTTGGAGATATGCTACTTTAATTGACTTCAGAGGCACTTAAAGACCTAATTTCTAATAAGTAGAAAAAAATAACAGTCAGGTTTAATACAGGACGTCCCATTCAGTATACACACCTCATATCACAGCATTTTACTGTAGCAATTTGGAGATATGTCACATTAATTGACTTCAGAGGTGTATAAAGACCTCATTTCTAATAAGTAGAAAAAAATAACGGTCAGGTTTAATACAGGACGTCCCATACAGTATACACACCTCATATCACACCATTTTACTGTAGCATTTTGGAGATATGTCACTTTAATTGACTTCAGAAGTGTATAAAGACCTCTTTTTTAATAAGTAGAAAAAAATGACGGTCAGGTTTAATACAGGACGTCCAATACAGTATACACACCTCATTTCAATCCATTTTACTGTAGAATTTTGGAGATGTCACTTTAATTGACTTCAGAGGCCCTTAAAGACCTAATTTCTCATAAGTAGAAAAAAATAACAGTCAATTTAAATACAGGACGTCCCATACAGTATATACACCTCATATCACAACATTTTACTGTAGCATTTTGGAGATATGTCACATTAGTTGACTTCAGAGGCCCTTAAAGACCTCATTTCTAATAAGTAGAAAAAAATAACGGTCAGGTTTAATACAGGACGTCCTATACAGTATACACACCTCATATCACACCATTTTACTGTAGCATTTTGGAGATATGACACATTAATTGACTTCAGAGGTGTATAAAGACCTAATTTCTAATAAGTAGAAAAAAATAACGTCAGGTTTAATACAGGACATCCCATACAGTATACACACCTCATATCACACCATTTTACTGTAGCGTTTGTTGTGGATAAAATATTGTTTCTGGTTCTGGTCTGCAATCTTCAAAATCTTGTAGGAGTTAGGCCTCAAAGAATTCTAAAAGTCGGAGTTCCAGGTTTCAGAAGAAGAACTTTATTGAGCAATTCAACAAAGTGAGATGTTCAGCTGAGTCATCTGATCTTACAGTGGTCAGTACACAGATTTTATACATATTTCTTATCGCCAGTGTCCAACCAGTGCTCGTACCGTCATCTCTTACACCTTGCTCCTCCTCAGTACCACGCCACAGTTAAGATCACATGCTCGGAGGCCTTAGTGCTATTGGTGGCGGAACATCACATGTATAGTTTTTTAAAAATTACATCACACCTGTTTTTTAGTACCTTTCCGTGCCTTGCACCAACGTCATCTAGGTATTTCATGGGTTTCTAGGTACTTTCCATCTCTTCATTGCCCTATGGCCTACTTTTATTTGGGCATTACAGCATTCAGACTCAAGCATCAGCATCAGATAGAGGAGGTAGGATTCTCCAACACATCCCCCCTTTGGGACTAATTCTAGTCCCACCTTCAATTTTTTTTCCAGAATGTGTCTCCATGAGCAGGCATCTTTCTTATCCAATCAATATGATCAATTTAGACCATCCATTCATTCTATCAATAGACCTGTTATCACAGAGGTACACCCTGGAGGAAGAATGAGACCAAACATCTCCACCCCCATTTGTCTGGAGTGGAGTAAAAGATCTCACCTTCCTGTCAAACCATCACCCTTAATATGGACACAGCAGCTTCAGACATTCAGTGTATACACCATACAGTATGTAGTCTTGAGGCCACCACTGTCCCACGATGCCAGAGGAACCATGCAGGCGCTTCCGGTGGCCTGTGGCGCTATCTGGGTTGCTCCATCGTTGCCAGAGGTGCCCTGGCAGTGCCTTGGGCGCTGTCTGGTGTTGGAGTAGACAGCGGGTTTTTAAACCACCAGTTGAGTCTACCCTTTGTTGAAGCAACAGTAGATGACTGCGCTTGCAAATAATTTCTCTTTTACATCTTATATACAATGGTTCCAGTAGTCTGAATGCACATAATGTCAGAGTTTCTATGTTTATTACTGTAACATGCATATATATTTTCATAAATGTAAAAAGGTGAATAAAGTGATTTAAGAATAATATAAACATTCCCATATTTTTCCCATACTCAATTACATCACCTCATATCACGGGTAATGATCTGCTTTAAACCTTCTATTTCCCTTCAATCTTACATTTAGAAATTTTGTGACAGTAGTGCGATTATATACTTCAAGAGGATTATAAGCAGAGATTATAAGTATAGATTATACAGGACGGGGGCCCTTAAAATAAATGCATAACTGCCCATCTTACTAACTTCCTATTCTACCCATGCGTGTTCTAATAAGCTTTCTATGTTTTACCCAAAAGAAAGACAGAGTTTTGGCTAACTCCCTGTCTATTAAAAACAAAGTCAAAAACCTTAAAACAAAAGTAATAGGTACCCCCATTCCTTTTACCTTTTCCCCAAAGACCCCATTAGAACTCATCTAACTCATCCAGGCCTGGTCCAATTGGGTAGACGTTCGAGTTACATCCAATGTCAACTCTGTCTCGGTTGACTGACACATTGATCATCTGCTTGGCTCTGGTCAGTGACTGAGCGGCTGCAGTGGCCAACATGGATCTAAGAAAAGGTATAACGCAACAGAACAGCAGAAGAGCAACAACAACAACCACAGCTATTATTATTCCCACCTTAATCAGCCACTCTTTCCAAGTTCCAAACAAAGAATCAAACCAGTATCCAATGTTTCTGTCTCTTCCCGCATTTTCAGCAGTCTCTTGTCTTAGCGCCTTCAATTTCTTCATAGCCCTAGTGAAAGTTCCATCAGGGGCTGTATTATTAGGAATAAAGGTACAACAGTCAGTTCCAAACATTACACACACTCCTCCTTTCTCTGCCAATAACCAATTCAGGGCTTGTCTGTTTTGCCATGTCATCCTACTAGTGGCCTTTAATTGTTGGCCCAGCGCTTCAAATGCATCATCAGTATAATTGATAAACCTTTGCTGATTATAATATATGTAGTTTATCCATTCAGTGTTCTTATTAACAGGTATCCATAGGAGCAGTGATTCTATTCCTGACAATATCTCACTTCTAGCCTTAAACTCATGTGGTATCCCTCTGGGCTGTCCAATTGCATCAAGTGTAACCTTAGGGTCCGGGGTATAGGCCCTTTTAAACCTATGTTTTTGTTTTCCAAGCTCTCCTAATTTTCCCACATCGTCTACATCCCAATTTACAATTCCTATTTCCTGTGCCAATCTTACCCTTACACAGAGTCCTTTCCAATCTACCAAAGTAGCCCTTAGTCGTCTTCCTCCACACAGCCAGAAGAAATCAGCTACTGCTTCAGTCTGGTTTTCAAGCGGTCCAATTAGAGGATAAGATAAAGTAGCATTCTCGCAATTCTCATGGACTCCTACTATTGTCATGTTTTTGTTTACTGTTGCTGTAGCATACACTAAGCTAGAGGATTTATACACATCTGTGTCTTGGTACATTTCATAATCTAGATGCCAGATGATAGCACATTTACCCTGGAATATACCTACGTCTCGATACCCCTTAGATTTATTAAAACATTCATACTCCAATGTTCTGTCTATTATGTCGTTTTGGGGTGTTTCTCTATTGGCTCGATCTACCCTGACATCAAGTTTTTTACATGCACTTCCCCAACCTCTCTGTGTGTAAAATCTCTGATAATATTTGTTCCCTAACATAGCTAAACAGTCGGCTGAGCAATATGGGACTATATTTCCACGTCTGCTGCAATACTTTGAATTAAATCTAGCACACCCCATGTAGTCATACTTGTTTGGGACTACTCTTAGTTTTTTCAAAGGTGACGGCGAACATAATACACAAGTGCCCGGTTTTGCCTGTTTTGCGGTATATTCTGCCCATTTATACCACTCGTTATGATAAGCAGTATCCAACAGTTTTTCTTTTTGCAGTTCTGATTCCGAATAATACTCAGTTAGGGTATAGTCTTCGCGAACAGTCCCAGCTCTCTTCAGGGATCTTTTTACATTATGTCTGCTTGTTTTGTTACCTTGTGTTGGTTTAGTCAGGTTAGGGTGACTCATCCCACTCAAAGCCTGAGAGGTCTGGTAGTTCATCGTCTGGGAGATCAATTTCTGGGAGGTCAATGTCTGGGAAGTCGTCTTCTGGGAGGTCAATGTCTTGGAGGTTGAGTGTGACAAAGTGGTATGGTTCATCAGCAGAGGTTCCTTCTCTTGGGGACTGTTCTTCTGGAGGCACTGTGTCTGGGGAAGCTGCTGTATGAGATGTATCAGCAGAAAGATCAATACCAGGAGCTCTCTCACCTTCAGACTCCAGGTCCTCTGAAGATTGTTCATCATTCCGCTCCGGCATTTCATCTCTTGGTTCAGCGTGCTCAGTTTCCCTAGAATGAGGTTCATCAATGTTAATATACTCACTTTCAGTTCCCTGCTCTTCTGAGGCATCTTGAGCTACTTCCTCTTGGCTCCCTTCTGGACTATCTATTGCCTCCTCTCGCCTTCTAGGTCTCAGTCTTGGGACTCTGGTGCAATGATTCAAATGATACCAAGTTGTACTGCCCTCTACCTGTACTGCTGTGGGGGTTGCTCTTACTACAGTGTAAGGTCCTTCTCTTCTCGGCTCATTCCACCTTCTTCTAAAGACTCTTAGATATACTTGGTCTCCAGGGACTACCGGACAGGGAACGTCCTCTTCTTCTCTAGGTCCCCTGCTTTGTTCCTGTGAATGGATAGCCTCATGTATAGCAGTCAATTGTCTCATATATGTTCTTAACTCCAATTGTAACTGTTCTAAGGGTGGGCCGTCATAAGGTCCCCTTAAATGAGGCACAGGCATTGGTCTTCCCGTCAGCATTTCATGAGGGGTCAGATTAGTGATTCTGTTGGTTTGCATTCGGTAGCTCATTAGTGCAAGTGGCAGCGCATCTACCCAATTAAGCTTAGTGTCTGCACAGATTTTGTTGATTTTGGCTTTAATAGTCCCGTTAACACGTTCAACTAAGCCTTGTGATTGCGGCCTATATATACAGCCTAGCCTCTGCTTGATCCTTAACTGTTGTATTACTGTCTTCACTGCTCTTTGAATAAAAGCAGATCCATTGTCTGAACTGATCTGGGATGGGATACCAAATCTTGGTATGACTTCTCTCGTCAGAAATTTGATCACCGTCTGTGCCCCTTGTTCTGCTGATGGCTCCGCTTCTACCCATCTACTAAACCTGTCTATGATAACCAGCATGTACCTTTTTCCTCTTACTGATTTTATCATGTCCACATAATCCATCACTAAGTGCTTAAAGGGCCCTTCTGGAACTGGAATAGAGCCTATTGGTGTTGTTGTTTCTTTTCTTACATTGTTCTGAGCACAAATTTCGCATTCACTTAAAAATTCGTCTACCCTTGTTTGTAAGTATGGGGACCAGAACCCTTGTCTTTTTATCTTTCTCATAATTTCCCCTCTTCCACAATGATCGAAACTGTGAGCATCAGGTATAAGAATGTTAAGTAATGGGGTGGGGGCAATCATAAAACCTTCATGAGACCTCCAAATATTATTAGCATCTCGAGTCGCCCCCCTTTGTTGCCATGAGTGTATTTCAGGTGGTGTAGCTCTGGACTGCATTTGGGCAATATGTTCTACAGTGGGGAGAGGCTGGATCAAAACAGATGGTGCCATAACAGCAGATTGACACCCAGAAGCCTGTTTGGCTTGGCCATCGGCGGCATTGTTACCTTTGATAACAAAATCATTACCCTTCTTGTGGGCTTGACATTTGATAATAGCCAATTTAGTTGGAGACATCATAGCATTAATTAACGCAGTAATTTGGTCCCCATGTTGGATTGGGGTGCCGTCACTCTTTTTGAACCCCCTTTGTTTCCACACTGCACCGAAAAGGTGACATACACCATGGGCATATGCAGAATCAGTATAAATGTTGGCCATTTTATTCTTGGCCAACATGCATGCTGCAGTAAGTGCTTTTAGTTCGGCCAACTGTGCTGAACAAGGCTGCTTACAATGTTGTGTTAGCACAGGAGTAAAATTGTCACCATCTCGTTGTACGACCGCAAACCCAGCATGATTACCCAAGTGATCTCTGAAGCATGAGCCATCCACAAAGTAGTCCACCTCTGCATCAACAATTGGTGTTGATTCCAAATCTGGTCTCAGACGAGTAAACGCTAGAGAGGCAGCAACACATTCATGAGGTGTTCCTTCCCCCTCTAGTGGGACAAAATTAGCTGGGTTTGTTGTGGCACATCTCTTAATTGTTATGTCAGGGTATGTTAGCAGCGTGGAATATGCCAAACATCTAGCCTGTGTCAAAACGAAACGTCCCTGTTCTAATAACTCAGCAATCTTATGATGGGTGTAAATGATGACTGGATAGCCCATAGTAACAGCAGAGGCTTTCTCATAAGCAAAGTATACTGCCGCCAAGCCTTGTTGGTAACACGGTGGGTAGCCCTGAGCCACACTATCCAATTTGGTGCTATAATAGGCAATGGGTTGCTTCTTCCGTCCACTGCATGTTTCTTGCATCAGGACAGCAGAAGCAAATCCCTCTTTTCTGTTTGCTACATACAGATGGAAATCTCTATCATAATTAGGAATTGTTAGTGCAGGGGCTGTTTGCAACTCTCTTTTAAGTGAGCTAAATGCTATCAGTGCATCAGGATCCCATTTCAATGGTGCTCTAAGATTTTGGTGACCAGCCTGCTTCATAATGGCCCGCAATGGAGCTGTTTTGATTGCATAATCTTCTATCCAATCAGCACTAAACCCAGTCATTCCCAAAAAGGTCATCATCTGACCAACAGTTTGTGGTTGGGGCGCTTTACTGATTCCTTCCAATTGGCTGGGCGATATTGCCTTTGTTTGATGTGCAATCAATCGACCCAGATATTCTACTTGAGGCAAACAGTATTGCAATTTCTCTTTTGAGGCTTTGTGGCCACCTTCTGCTAATTTGGTTAATACCTTAATGGAGTCCTGATGGCACTGTTCCAGTGTTGCTGAGCAGATCAACAAATCATCCACATACTGTATTAATGTGCTATCCAGTCTTAAGTCCTCTAGATCAAGTTTTAAAATTTGGTTAAACACGTGAGGTGAGTGTTTGAATCCTTGGGGCATTCTCGTGTATGTGTACTGTTTACCTTGGTAAGTGAAGGAAAAAAGGTGTCTGCTTTCTTCTGCTAAAGGAATGCTGAAAAATGCAGAACAGAGATCAATCACAGTGAAATAATTAGCAGCAGGTGGAACATTTGTCAACAGCGTATGCGGATTTGGCACCTCGGCTGGCCAATCCTCCACTATTTCATTCACTGCTCTGAGGTCATGCACTAGTCTCCACTTAGACTTGTCGGCCTTTTCAACTGGTAAAATTGGAGTGTTGCAATAACTAGTAGTTTCAATCAGTACTCCTGCCACTATTAGTCCGTCAATTGTTTTTCTTATTCCCTCTATTGCTTCACGTCTCAATGGGTATTGTTGCCTCCTAGGCCACTGAACTCCTGGCTTGATAGTAATTCTGACAGGGTTTGCTGATCTAACTAAGCCTACATCTGTATCATGTTTAGACCATAACTGTTGGGGCACTCTCTGCTCCATTTCTTTGATTAGTTCCTTCAGTTTGGATATTGGATCATGCTGCAGGTGTTTCATGCTCAAGCTGCTGCTTTGACTTCCTCCATGGCTTGATGGCTCTTTGCATAGCGCAGATGCTACTGTAGGTATGTCAGCAAATGTCAATGTCTTGTGTTCATGGCTTGCATTTCTGTGGTCCTCTCTCTCTCCCTCCTCTTCTTCCTCATCCTCATCCTGTGTATCTGTAAGAGTCACGTTGCCTTTGATACTCACAGTGCCCTCCATCAGGGGGAGCTGTTTACCAGTCATATCGTAGGGTGGTGCATAAGGGGGTGGGGTTTCTACTATGCTACCTCTCTTCTCTGATTTCTCTTTTAATTCCTTAACCAACTGTACAGCTTTGTTTCTAAACAAATTCAAAACCTCCTGCTCCTTTCCTCTTTTCTCTTCCCTTTTCTGGCTTTTATCATTAGCTTTGTGATTTTTTATCAGTGCTCCCATTTCCCCACACATAGCCAAATCAAATGTTCCCTCTGCTGGCCAGTTAGTGTTTAACTTTTTGGTCCTTTTTTCCCACTTCCTTGATAACTTTTTAATGGTGTCCCTACATATTGGATATTGTGATGCAAGCTGCTCTACTGGGGTTTCTTCTTGAGGTGACACCGAAGCCATCGCTGCAACCAATTATTGGTACAGTATAAATGCTTCTGTTAGATTTATTAATTTAGTTATTTGTTTTGTTCTTTGAAGGTATTTCAATATGGCTCGTATTGGTACCTCAGACAGTGGCTTCGGCGTCACGTCTTCTAGCTCGTTGTCTCCTAGTTTGTCGTGTATGCTGCGCTTCCAAATGATGTCCTCCCCCAAGCGAATTAATTCGAACTCCCAGGTTATGTTGTCCTCAAACCACCGCCCTCTTGCAGTTATTTTCCCTTTCCTATACAGATAAGTAAGAGATGGGGTCAACTTCACCTCATGGCCTCTCCACATGGTTATTGAAATGTTCAGTTCTCTCGAGTGCATGTGCTTAATGTTAATGGTTCAAACAAGTCAATTAAAGTTTTTCTCTCATTTTTGCCCAACAGTCTCCTCCCCCTGTTCCCTCTCTTGCCGCTTCTATTAGTCCAGAGCCTCAGCATCTCTACTGGTGCCTGGCTGCTCTTCTGACTCCTCTAACTCTTCTAACTCTTCCTTGTTTCGCCACACCTCTACCCACATATGACGAATGTTGCGTGGGTTGTTTTTCAGTACTACCATTACCACTAATACCTTCAATGTCCAATTTTCCACCAGTGCTGGCCTGATCTCTCCTCCTCTCCCTGCCGCAAAGATTATGTCGCTCTCCCACTTAACCGGTCTGATACATGAGCATACTGTCATGTAAAGGTTGTTCAGGATTGTTGCCCCGCCAACTTCCTTGGGCCAGCGGAGCGTAACATTTCTGTGTAAGTAGGGGACATAAACTGGATTCAGTTTAATCTCTGATGCAGTAAAGGCTGACTCCAGCAGAATGGCTTTGGGAAGGTGGAATTTGTTTAGATGTGGTCTCAAAACCTCAAATGTTATTTGTTCCTTGATTATCTTTATCCAATTCAACAGAGGCCAATCTTTGTCAAGCTGGTCAAGATTTGCAATCTTTGTCAAGTTTCTCAGGAGCTCATCCCTTTTTTGATCTGTTAACGCCTGTCTTTGTCCTGTTTCATCCACAAATTCTTTTTCCAACCAAAAATGATTTTTAATTCCCTTCGTTTGTTCTAGGGCCTGCTCAAATCTTTCTTTATCTTCGTACTGAGCCAAGCATCTCCTAAATCTTTCCTTCCCGTATTCACTGAGTCCGTCCCACATTTGTTTCTTCCTTACTTCAACAAATCTTCTGATTTTTATGTCTCGCTACCTATTTGCTTTACTTGCAATCTGTCTTGTTCATGCGTCTAGAACTTTACTCATATACTTTGACCCTTACTCCAATATCAAAATGCAAAGAAAACTCCAATGTTTGGCTTATTTCCTATTTAACAGACGCTGGGTTTCTTTGTCCGGATTACAATACATACAGTCTGGCAAATGGCCAAATAGTCGGCAAAACCAATTCTTTGGAGTGTTCTTTGTCCTTTGATAGACACAGCCTTTCACTCTATTCTTGCTTATTGGTTTCGCTTTATCCATTAATTCCTAACATTTTTCTTTTTCCATCTTTGTAATTCTTTTCTATTTATATATTTTTGAGCTTTTTCTGCTTCTGCTACTGTTCCACACTAGTTGGTCCAGCTGTCCACCGCTTTCCTAGAGCTATCCTTGATTAACGACTTTTAATAATGCGTCTCTTGGCTGAACGCCCAGGAGGACCAAAAAACTCCCTTTTTCACTGTATCCTAATTTTCTGGTGTATGTTTTTATATTTTTTAACTTAATTCTTCTAACTTTTCTTCTCTTTGTCTATATACCTACTTTTATCAATAATTTTATGTTGAAATTTTTGGATGTTTTTAATTTTTATCTGTTTTTACCTTTCTTACTTTGTGCACATTTCAATACCTTTCCACTCTTTTCTTGACAAACAGACAGACAAACAAATAGAAAGTGTACTTCCTACCCTGCCTGGCGCCTTTTTAAACACTTCTTTTACTAGACAGTGTATCCTTACTTTATGAGCGTAATCTCCACGCTATGCACTTCTTGCCCTTTCAGACAAACAAACACACAGCGACTTCTCTGGACCTGGAAATCAGACTCCCCTTTTTTATCTTTTTATCTCTCAGTTATTGTAGGTTCTTTTACAGTGGGGTATATTACTTTTTCAGAGCAATCATCCAGCGTGTCAGCTTACCAGAGGCTATTCACAAAACAAAATATAAGCAAAAACTGCTTACCAGATTTTTTGCCGGCCTTTGTTTCGTGAATGCCACCGTCAGCGTCCACACCACGGTGATCTCCTGACCCCAGGTCTGTCCTGTTCCGTGACGCCAAATATGTTGTGGATAAAATATGGTTTCTGGTTCTGGTCTGCAATCTTCAAAATCTTGTAGGAGTTAGTCCTCAAAGAATTCTAAAAGTCGGAGTTCCAGGTTTCAGAAGAAGAACTTTATTGAGCAATTCAACAAAGTGAGATGTTCAGCTGAGTCATCTGATCTTACAGTGGTCAGTACACAGATTTTATACATATTTCTTATCGCGAGTGTCCAACCAGTGCTCGTACCGTTATCTCTTACACCTTGCTCCTCCTCAGTACCACGCCACAGTTAAGATCACATGCTCGGAGGCCTTAGTTCTATTGGTGGCGGAACATCACATGTATAGTTTTTTAAAAATTACATCATACCTGTTTTTTAGTACCTTTCCGTGCCTTGCACCAACGTCATCTAGGTATTTCATGGGTTTCTAGGTACTTTCCATCTCTTCATTGCCCTATGGCCTACTTTTATTTGGGCATTACAGCATTCAGACTCAAGCATCAGCATCAGATAGAGGAGGTAGGATTCTCCAACACGTTTTGGAGATATGCCACATTAATTGACTACAGATGCCCTTAAAGACCTCATTTCTAATAAGCACCGACGTGAACGGTCTCTGGGTCGGCAGACGCGACGTGAACGGTCTCTGGGTCGGCAGACGCGGCGTGAACGGTCTCTGGGTCGGCAGACGCGACGTGAACGGTCTCTGGGTCGGCAGACGCGACGTGAACGGTCTCTGGGTCGGCAGACGCGACGTGAACGGTCTCTGGGTCGGCAGACGCGACGTGAACGGTCTCTGGGTCGGCAGACGCGACGTGAACGGTCTCTGGGTCGGCAGACGCGACGTGAACGGTCTCTGGGTCGGCCGGAGGCTCAGGATGCAGGCTGACGTGAGGCTCTGGCTGGACGTGGCTGACGTGAGGCTCTGGCTGGACGTGGCTGACGTGAGGCTCTGGCTGGACGTGGCTGACGTGAAAATCCGGCTGGGCATGAAAATCCAGCGGGGCGTGGACATCAGCTGATGAGCTGGCGTACCGTGGGAGGAAGCTCTCCAGACATCGGGAGAGTGCCTCTCTCCAGTCCAGACCGGAGATATTGGGAAGCTCCCTCGGGTTGATCTCCTTAGCCCCCAGCCAGTGACACAACTTAATTGGCTCGTCTCCGAGGGAGCAGGAAGCAGCGAGAGGAATAAACCCCCACGTGAACTGAAACAGATCGGGGCTATCCAGGGCCAAGGCTGCGATCTGACCCGCGAATTCCCGGCTCATGCTGGGAAGATCAGGTGAGATCCGTGCTGCTGAATTCATCTGTGGTCGGTCTTTCTGTAACGCTTGCAGCAAGGATGAATCGGAGAGAGAATTCAAACGCAAGCACTTTAATTAAACAAACAGGTAATCCATTGAGAAATACAGAACAAAGAACTCGGGGCCGAGACATGGAACAGTTACAGGAAACAAAAACCGACACCACTCAACTGAAACACGGAGGTATAAATACACAAACAGATAAGCTAAACAAGATAACAAGGGGGTGTGGCTAATCAGAAACACATGGGGAGACTAATCAACATTACGGGGAACAGCTGAACATGAAAGGACAGGGGAACACATGACAGACAAGAACAAGATACAAAAACACAAAACCCACACTGTGACAATGGCGCATTTTGTATGTTTAAATCTTTTTGTTTAAAAAGGTTTTAGATCGTTAAAAAAAAATGTGTTATGTGTTCCGTGAACAAACAGTGTTATTGTTCATTGATCAGTCAGAGCTGGCCATTGTGCTGATTTTGTTCTAGACGCTTTTTCAGCCGTCAGGTGTCGTCGTCGCTAGCTTTGGCACCGATTACACGTTAAAGCCATAGTTCACTTCAAAATGAAAATTCTGTCATCATATAGGCCTACTCACACTCAAGTTGTTTCAAACCTGTATAAATTTCTTTCAGGAATATATTTTGAAGAATGTCAGTAACCAAACAGTTAACTGGACTAAGTCAATGGGACCAGTTTACTGTTTGGTTACTGACATTCTTCAAAAATATATTCCTTTGTGTTCAGCAGAAGAAAGAAATTCATACAGGCTTGAAACAACTTGAGGGTGAGTATATGATGACAGAATTTTTATTTTGAAGTGCATCCCTTTAAGTATGTTTTGTTGACTTGTGGTTAGGCATATGCTACTGATGTTCAGTGATTTTAAAAGTAGCCTCATTTAGGCCTGCATGAAGTTGGAAATTATTTGCTGTTGCAAAGAATCATTTATGAATGCACTATAAAAAAATTGTAGAAAATAAAATGTCTTCAAATCAGGGACGTGCACAGGAATTTTGAGGGGCAGTTGCTCTGACCTGAAAAAAGGTCAGAGCAACCTTGTCAGAGTTTTTCAGTATTAAAGTAAATCGGGTTTAAATGTCAGGAGTTCCTGTTGGGACGAAAGTAACACTTGTTACTTTTGTCCCGCTACAGTGAAAACATATAGTTACATTATGTTGAGAAGTTATGTTATGCTTATTTAATTTAATTTTCCTATTTTTCATGTTGAGAAAACATTTTATAAAATGGATTGACATAAAAAATATTTAAACAGTTACTTTTGAAACATCTGATTGAACTGAAATTTAAAATGAAAATGTAAATTACCTATTTTGCTATTTTATCTTTTGCAAAGATAAAGGCCAAAATATGTTTGCAGTTATATAACACGTTCACTCAGGTATATTAAGGCTAAAAAAAAACAATAATAAAAAAAAAGATCTAGCAAAAAAATCTAGCTTGTATATTGTTGTTACTTTTGACCCACATCTGTGTTACTTTCGTCCCAACTGACGGGGTCGAAAGTAACATGAGCAGTCTTATGTTCAAAGTGAAACTATAATTAAGTTGTTCTACATTTTTACAAAATACCACCTGGTATTGATAGACCACACTTGTGAGTGACTGACCACATCAAAAATGTATCTCTGTCTAAACCATCATCTTTTAAAATGATGTTTTTCTGAAAAATGTTACTTTCGCCCCTGCTCTCCCCTATTTATTAATATATATATATATATATATATATATATATATATATATATATATATATATATATATATATATATATATACACAATATATGTCTTGCTACACTGCAGCATAATAAAATGGTTCTCACACTCCAGTAATATTTCTGTGAATTGAATTAATCTTGCACTTGTTCATTGTTTTTGTATTATGTCTGAATATATTCAGTTGAATTTTGCCCTTACAAATTGCCTTATCTGACCGTGTTTATGTCCAAACTCAATGCCTCATGGTCTTATTATTTTTTATAAAGATTGCAAAAGTCAGAGATGGCAGGTTTATGATATACAACTTTGTAAACAGTATAGCAAATTTATTAACAATATATTAAATGTCACCAAAATACACATGAGAAAAAGAGTTCCTCATATTATTGTTTATTGTTTTTATTATTATTATTATTTAATTTTTTAATTTGAAAAGAAATAATCTGGATTGAAATGACAGATGAAAAAAAAAACTTTAGATTTGGGAAAAAAATACAATCCTTTTTTAACCTTTTGGTGTCCCGTACATTCAGTTGTGCTACTTACTCGTATTCAGTTCTGATGGTACATATGGTAACTGGGCAACTATGCATGATTTGTAGTATGATTGCGTAAAGGGAACAGGAATTCCAGTAGGGAACAGAATCGACTGGCGTGCAGCGCTGCAGCCACATAAACAGAGTTTGCCCTTCCCCTACTGACTTTCACTTTCGGTGCCCGAATGGAAGTGAATGAGGCTTTGCGTTTTTTTTTTTTTTTTTTTTAGAATCTAGGCCTACGTGAAATTCTTCATCCATTGTAGCTACGATTTTTTTTTTCTCGGAAGGGCAACGCGAGTCGAGAAGGGCATATGGGCAGTTGCCCGGGCAACCTGAGCAAGCCCCCTGTGCACGTCCCTGCTTCAAATACAATATTAAAAAAGATTTGTTATTGATCAGACAATCAGTTGTGATTGAAACCCATCATTGCCTGGAACACACAAAAGATAGCATTTACTGCAGAGGTGTGGGTTAGGGCAGGCAGACAGTGTTTTGGGTAAGGGGGGGGGGGGGCTCGGCTGTCCTTACCTACTCTAAGGGGAGGCTCACATTCACCCAATTTGAAAACCCCTGTCCTAATGGTAGCATGTACAGAGTGAACAGCAGCGGTTCTAGTACTGAGCCTTGTGGTACGCCATAATGAACTTGTGATCGATAATACATTGTCACGTAAACCACACGGGAACCAGCGAATCCAATTGCAGACGTTTAATTAAGGGGCAATCCAAAAACAAGTAGTAATGCAGACAGGGGTCAAAATCCAAAAACACAAGAACAAAACTAGGAACAAGAACCAGGACGCAAATATTGAAGTGGTGTGACATTAAACAAGGACTCCGTAACAAACACTAAACAAGCAGGGTATTTAAACACATATCAAACTTGTCAACTTATCGAATCGCATCAAAATGTATCGTAGGGAATTCTGAAGTATCGGAAATAATCGAATCGTTGGCCCAAACCTGGCCCAGCTGCCCGCTATATGCTTTCCCTCCGGTCTCTCTGTTACCACAGGTAATCAAGAGAATCGGGGAAACACGCCACTCAGTGCTCCTCATAGCCCGCGTTGGGAGAACCAGACTTGGTTCCCGGAGCTGACGCAGCTGTCACAGACAGCCCCGTGGCCATTTCCGGTGAGGGCAGATCTCTCTCAAGCTTGCGGCTCGATCTGGCATCCCCATCCAGAGCGCTGGTCTCTGCATGTATGGTTGACCAACGGATACCCGTTGACCTGCCAGACGCAGTAGTGAACACAATCACGCAGTCCAGAGCTCCTTCTACCAGAAGGCTCTACGCGTCTAAATGGTCTGTGTTCTCCAAATGGTACGCTGACAAAAACCTGGACCCACGAAGGTGTAGGGTTTTGCGGTTGCTTAGTTTCCTTCAAGAGCTGCTGGATGAGGGAAGGTCCCCTTCCACGCTTAAAGTCTATGTGGCAGCCGTTGCAGCGTTCTCAGAATCGACGCACGGCAAGTCAATAGGAAGGAACGAGCTTGTCATCTGCTTCCTTAGAGGAGCCAGGAGGATGAATCCCCCGCGCCCCCCTTCAGTTCCTATGTGGGATCTTTCTTTGGTTATCGAGGCCATGAAAGCATACCCCTTTGAGCCCTTAGACTCTGCGGATCTAAAATACTTATCACTCAAAACTGTTTTTCTGATCGCACTGTCATCAGTCAAACGCGTGGGGGACTTACTCGCGCTGTCTGTCAGCGCTGCATGTCTTGAGTTCGGACCGAATGACTCAAAAGTCATCCTCAAACCTAGACATGGTTATGTTCCTAAAGTGATTGGCACTCCGTTCAGAGCACAGGTCATTTCCCTATCGGCTCTGCCAGCATTCGATAGTGAGAGTGGCGTTAATCTCCTCTGCCCGGTCAGGGCGCTGAGAGTTTACATTACGAGCTCTGCCCCTTTCAGGCGCTCGGAGCAGCTTTTCGTTTGGCTTGGAGGGCGCACCAAAGGTCTCGCCGCCTCGAAACAGAGCCTATCTAGATGGATAGTGGACGCTATTGCAGCTGCTTACGCGTCAAAAGGTCTGCAATGCCCCCTGGACGTCAGGGGTCATTCCACCAGAGGCATGGCCTCTTCGTGTGGGCATGGTCCTGCGGAATTTCTATTCATGACAAATGTGTGGCGGCGGGCTGGGCCTCCCCGTCCACATTTGTCAGGTTTTATAACCTGGAAATTCCTGCCATGCAGGCTAAACTACTCTCAGTTTAAATGAGAGGTCAGTTCAGCCCAGGTATTATTGTGCGCAGGCTACTCTCATATAACTCAGCTCTTCTGGTTGAGCTGCACTGTATAAGGTTATGTGCTATATGCTTATACATTGACCGGCGTCGCCGCTCTGTATTCCCTGTGCGTGCTTATGTACATGCGCCTTATTCCCGCTTATCTGGGATCCCCGGGCTTCTCTGGGACTCATGAAGTGGATGCTGGCGCGCACGGCGTTGACAAAGGATTCCCGTAGCGTAAGCTAAACTTACGCAATACGAGAGAACCTCTCGTAAGAGAACAAATCAGTTACCTAACGTAACCTCGGTTCTCTGTAGATGAGGGAACGAGTATTGCCTAATCTGCCGTGCTCGCGCCACGAGCGCTAATTTCGCTTCAGTCGATGAAAACCAGAAAATCAGCCTCCGAGCCCCGCTTTTATACGCTAAGCCATGCCATTCTGGCAGGCTAGGACGAGATGAAGGTGCGAGCGCCCTTCATTGGACGTGACGTCACGTCGGGCTCACTGATAGGCTGCTGCAGTTGCCGCAGGGCAGCCAATGAGCACGCTAGACAGCCTGCTCTAGGTCTGCTAGCTGCTGCACTGCGTTGACAAAAGATACAAAATGAAGGATGATTTTTGGCTTCAATATCTCGAGAAGATGAATCTTTCCCATAGCGTAAGCTAAACTTACGCAATACTTGTTCCCTCATCTAGAGAGAACCAAGGTTACGTTAGGTAACCGATTCGTTTTCAACGGCTTTGGCTAAAGAGTACAAGTGAACTGTGTAGGAGGAGAGCGCTGCCAGGAAAGTCTCAAAAACACACACACACATCCAAGGCGATTCACACGTGAATGACGATTTGCACATTCACATTCAAGGATAAACTCGTACATTTTAAACATTCAAAGGTTTTTGTGCACAGTTGTATATCTACGAATTGTGTTTTGCATTTGTGAAATGTAGCTATTTTATGAATATAGAATTTTATTTTGCGCATGTGAATTTTTTGTGTGTGTACGTGAATTAGGTTTCATGCATGTGAAATTGTCTACACATGTGTGAATTATTTTTTTTGCGTGAATTATAATTGAGACTAATCTGCTTCCATAATTTTGGGCCTAAATGCCAGGGCTGATTTTTTGTCCCTGTCCAGCCCTGCGTGTATGTCTTGTAATGGGTCCTGAATTAATTTAAAATGAATGTACTACTGTGTTGTCTTTAATGTTTTTTTGTATTTTGAGCACTAAACAATATTCTAAATTATAAACCATTTATTTTTATACAAAATAAAACAAATACTCGATTTTTTTTATTTTCTATTTGTCAATTAATGTAGCATTTGTAAGTTAAAACAGACAGATTAGTTAAAAGAAAGGGATAAAATAAAATGTATACCATATATATACCATAGTAAGTAATCACTTGATGGCAGTATAGGCCTATTTTTCTGGCTCAAATAATTGGCATCGATCATTGATCTATTGACCTGTAGAGGGCCCACACGGACTCCAGAAAACACACAAGTAAGAAGGGAAAAAAACAATATGGAAATACCATGTCACAACATACATTTCTTTTTTTTATATCTAAAATCCATACTAAGACTATGACATATATCAATGACATGTAAACAATATGCTGTGTGTGTATGTGTAATTTGTATACACATTCATACAAAGACATAGCTATATCATGTGTATTAATCATATATATATATATATATATATATATATATATATATATATATATTGGTAACACTTTATAAGTATACAGTAACAAAGCAATTATTGCAAACTATTAGTTTATAGTTCATTAATAGTTTATAAACTGTAGTTAATACATTAATAATTATACACAAATAGTGAGTATACTTTATTCGTTGTCACTGTAATTAACAAAGTATTATTGTTTAAATAGCCATATGTAAACAGTTAGATAATGCTTTGTTAAACAACTTATTAACTAGTTCTCACTAGATTCAGTCACTCAATAGTTCTCACTAGATTCAGTCATGGAAAATAGAACAATTAAGTGCTTTAAACCAATTAATTTAACATTAATTGCATTCATATTCATTGTTCCTTAAACACTGAACACACACACGCACACGTTGGGTTTTCAATTTTTTATTGTGACTTTCCATATAAATAATGATTTGGATACTGAACAAACTGTATATTCTATCCCCTAACCCTAACTGATGTATTTTAACAACATGATCGAATGAGTATTTGTATGTATTTCATATTGACTGATATTCATATTGTTTTTTAATTTTTTAAGTGGTTATATTCAGCTTTGGGGATAGGCTTAATATATTTGAAAACATTTTAAGGAATTCTTATTATTAATGCAATTAATGTCCAATAAAGTTTGGTTTAAAGCACTTAATGACATTTTCCGATATTCCATGACCTAATCTAAAGTGAGAACTATTTACAGTTCATAAGTTATTTGTATATAGTCTATTAATTTAGACTTAAATGCATATTTACATATTTTATAAACTACAAATTAACTATAAACTTTTGCAAATGATTTGTAAACACTGCATATACTACTGACTAATAAAGTGTGCATGTATGGGTAATTTGTAGGTCTATATAACACATTTATAGAAAGAGTGTACTAATAATTATGGCATATTTCAAAATATGAATTATAAATATAGCCAATAAAATGTTTTTGTGTCAATAAATGTACGGTAAATGTTCTAAATTCTAATAGTTTTCATACATAGCTGTGCATATATGTACATATACATTTTTACTTATAAGAGGAAATATTTAATATATGGCTATTTCATATTTGTACATATATTAGATTTCCGTATGGATATCTACATTAAATACATTTATCTATTATCGTGTTGAATTTTTTTCTTTCATTACAAAGTATTCTTTGGGAGACCAGAGGCCTTGTGTATAAAACTTGCCTAGATTTCAACTGTTGTGCACACACACTACACAACACAGATTTTGCATACTCAAAAAAGTAAATTCCCTTTATCAAGCATAATTAATGGAAATTTGTGCATACCTGAATTACCACCGTCTGCTCCGTGAAATAACCCATCCATGTTATACTGGCAAGTTCAACGGTACACGATAATACGGATTGTAAATGCCATCTGTGCCAACATATTACATTGCTAAATTTTTCTACTCAGTCTTGTTTAAAAAGCATATAATTCTCATTCATTTCAATTGGCAGACGAGTTTATTTGTTGTAGGAATTCTGTTTATAAAGAAAATATATTTTAAGATGTTTAAATATTTTTAGTGTAAACAGAACAGATATTTATTTTTGGATTAAAAAAAACACAACAGCATACCAGTGTGTGTCAGTGGTTGTAGATTTCATCAGACCTACTCAAACTGGGAAAATGACTGCTTGACCACTGAATGAGTCAGGCAGTGTCTCTGTCTTTACTGTATACTGTCTGCTAATCATCTTCTTAATTATGACATGTGCATTGCTCATCAACTTCAGGATAACAATTACTGGTAATTTCAAATGCTTAACTCAAGCCACAAGAATGGCATATTTAATCTAAATGTGTGTCAAATTAAAAATGAAGTTTTATAATCATTCTATTTCTTTCAATACTACTTACACACTAGTAAAAGAATGCATGCACATAGCCCAGTGTGCTTATGGTGAGCACATATTTACAGCAATTTTATTTATTTTTTTATAAAACCCAATGTGCACATGGTAAATTGTTTATGCAAATTTCAAAGGTCCAAACTTCAAGTAGTCCATCAACAAGTGTCAGACAAAAAATGCCAAGAAAAACATCCAACATCAGACTGCTTGTAGAATTTCATTTGATGACACATTAGCACAGCAAAACTCTGAGACAGTAATTGGAGGAAAAAAGTCCCTGTCTACGAGAAACCAAAGACATTTATTTGCTGCAGTTTGAATCAAGTATGCTGGTCCCTCTACACTGGGTGCTGTTGTTACTCCAAACCCAGGATGTAGTTGATGCCTTGTACCAGACCAATGATAACAGGCTGCCAGGCCACGAGGTAGCGCAGCCAGTCCAGCAGCTGTCCGTACATGACGTGGGGTCTCTCCCATCTAAAGACAGAGTTAAGGTGCTAAATTTGCTATTTAAAAACAAACAAAATAGGTTCATTAAGTAAGTTGAAACCTGCCAGATCCTGACGTGAAACAGTAATGAGCTGCTGAATACACATTATTCTATGCAGACAGCTACTTATCAAATAAATACATAGACAACTGGTTCTAGGCTATTCGCCTGATTGGAATAAAATCAGTAGAATAATAACCTGGTTGGCAGAGTTTTCTTATAGTTTCAAGAAAATGTAAATAAGTTGTCAAAAGCAGTGGATATCACAGTGGATATAACTTTAGAAGAGGAAATGTTTTCAAAATTTTTTACACACTTATGTCTGAAGACAACAGGGTTTGGCCGTTTGTTGGCACTATAACAAAACATGAAAGTGACCCAAGAGTTGCAATCATTGTCCATGAGGACAGTTGTGTATCTAAAAAACATGTCTTCCATCAGCCAATAACATTTCAGCAGTTATTAGACAAAGGTAACAAGGTTAATAATCTTGCACAGAAAATTGAGCAGCAACAAAAAAAAAAAAAAAAAAAAAAAACTGTGAAGGGAGTTATGGCCCAGTTGTGTTTGTGGTTCTGGTTGTTTTTTCCCTTTTTTTGTAGGTCTGGTGTGATTGGGCGTGACTTAAGTGAACCTGTGTGTGAACCAAAGTGAAACTTTGTCATGGCGCCTTATTTAAATGATGTGCAATTGTCAGTCTGGGTAAGTGGCACGGTCACTACTTCCTTCACTACATTTCCCAGCATCCTCCTTGGCCCACACCTGCACCTCCTTCACAATCACCTGCACCTGTCAGCAATCTCCTTCGTTAACTTTACCATAAAGCCACTCACCTTGTGTTCCCTCATTGTCTAGTATTGTTTTACCAATGTGTGAAACCTCTGGACATTTTATCTTCCGTATACCTCCAGCGATCATCTCCTATGTCCTTCTCCAGCGTCTGTGTCCTGTGCTCTCGTCAACCTTGTGTTTACCATTTACCTGTTTGTCTGCCCACTGCTGCTAATAAACACTTTCACCTGCTCTTCTGTCTCCGGGTCCCTGTTCCGTAACAGAAGACTAGACCTTAACAGATTGCAGCACGGGGGGCATCCACCCGACCCACAAGATCCTACTGACCTGCTCCTCACCATCACGCTGGATCACCGCCCCATCGAGGACTATATCGAGGAGTTCCTCAACCTCGCGTATAGGGGGTCCCATGGAATGATGGGGCACTTAAGACCATCTTAAGGAGCGGTTTGAATGATCCACTCTTCCAGCAAGTACCAGCTACTGCCACCACGTGTTCCTTAGAAAGGTACATTGAATACATTCTGTGGTTGAGTGGATCCTCCCGTCAAGGAAGTAGTCCCAGATCTCCCTTCGGTCTCTGTCTCCCCACTGTGTCCAGAGTCTTGTCCTGTCGAGACCACCGCCCTTCCAGTGTCTCGTCCTGCCGAGCCAGAAGGCTGTTCACGTCATGCCCGCCGAGCCAGAGGCTGTTCACGTCATGCCCGCCCAGCCAGAGGCTGTTCACGTCATGCCCGCCCAGCCAGAGGCTGTTCACGTCATGCCCGCCCAGCCAGAGGCTGTTCACGTCATGCCCGCCCAGCCAGAGGCTGTTCACGTCATGCCCGCCCAGCCAGAGGCTGTTCACGTCATGCCCGCCCAGCCAGAGGCTGTTCACGTCATGCCCGCCCAGCCAGAGGCCTGCCGAGCATGAGCTTCTTCACGTCAGTCCTGCCGAGCCTGAGCTTCTGCACGTCAGTCCTGCCGAGCCTGAGCTTCTGCACGTCAGTCCTGCCGAGCCTGAGCTTCTGCACGTCAGTCCTGCCGAGCCTGAGCTTCTGCACGTCAGTCCTGCCGAGCCTGAGCTTCTTCACGTCAGTCCTGCCGAGCCTGAGCCTGTAAATAAATCTATTTATTTATTTGGCTCGCACCATTTACAAATCCATCAAAGCTGTGGTAAGAAGAATGAGTCAACAAACACGGTGAGTCATGTCATCTTCTCCTCTTATTGTGACTTGCACTTCATGTAACATGTATAGCATAGCCTTTTCTGTCAGCATAGGATTTACATCTGATAAATGCAGGGAGGCTGACGAAAAAGATTTCAGAACTAGATAAACGCATCCAAACTTTAATTGAGGTTAATTGTAAGAGTGCATAGCCTTAGATACTGCTTTGGATGCAACTAACTTAGTGAACACTGTACATTCTTCGGTTCCATCTGAAGTAGAGCCCGTGCAGCACTGCAATTGGGTGACGGTGAGGCGCTGTAGTCGCAGGACAAAACACCGCTCTTCCGTTCCGATTACAACTTCAAATATATTCTCCCCACTCAGTGAAACACCCACTGAGAATCCTGTTGAATGTGCGATTATTGATGATTCTATTACACGGAATGTGAAAATAGACACCAGACACCATAGTCACATGTTTGCCGGGAGCCAGAGTGCCTGACAAAGTAAATTTAAAAGTGCTGGCTAATGCTAATCGTAAATTCTCTAAGATTATTATTCACGCCTACACAAATTATGTTTGACTTCGTTAGACGGAGATCACTAAAATTAATGTTAAAGAGGTGTGTGAACTCGCAAGTACGATATCAGGCACTGTACCTTGCTCTGGCCCCCTTCCTGTTCGCAGGAGATAGCAGATTGTCATCACTCAATGGCTGGTTGTTTAAGTGGTGTCTGTAAAATAATATAGAATTCATAGACAATTGGAAATGTTTTTGGGGCAGACCTGACCTGTTGAAAAGAGATGGTATTCATCCCTCCTGGGATGGTGCTGCTCTTCTCTCTAGTAATATGGCACATAGTCTTAGAGCTCAAACATGACAATCTGGTGCTCAGGTCAGGAAGCAGACAGACTGGCTAAACCGACTGTCTGCCAGCTGTCTCACGTCACCAAGGTCAGATAAATCCCATCACATAGAGGCTCTTTCACGTAGATATCATCATATAGAGACTGTGTTCGTTCCCCGAATTAGGAAATACAAAAACTTTTAAAAAAAGGTTAAAAATTGGATTGTTCAACAAATAAAAAAACAGATTTAATACAAATGAACAAATGATAAAGCTTGGGTTGCTAAATATTTGATCCCTTACTTTAAAAGCACTTATTGTAAATGATATGATTACAGACTATAACCTAGATGTGCTGTGTATGACAGAAACCTGACTAAAACCAAACGATTACATTACTTTAAATGAGTCCACCCCCCCAAGATTACTGTTATAAACAGGAACCTCGTCTGAAAGGCAAAGGGGGGGGGTGTTGCTGTAATTTATAGTAATATTTTCAAAATTACTAAGAAGTCTAGTTTCAAATATAATTATTTTGAAGTGTTGGCGCTTAATGTAACAATATATAGTGTAAATGATAAATCATGTTTGAGATTTGTGCTGGCAACTGTATACAGGCCACCATACAGACTGATAGAAAGTCAGCCAATTCTTTGATAAAGAGTTAGTACCGGCTGCAGATAAAGTCCTAATTGTTGGTGAATTTAATATACATGTAGATAATGAAAAATATGCATTGGGATTGGCATTTAAAGACATTTTTAACTCTATTGGAGTTAGAGAACATGTGTCAGGACCTACTCATTGTTGTAATCATACTGCAGATCTAATATTATCACATGGAATCAATGTTAATGCTGTTGAAATGCTGAATGACATCTCAGATCCTTATCTAGTCTCGTGTAAACTTAATTTAGCCAAGGCTGCAAAGACGACTCCATGTTACATATGTTAGACCTATAACTTCTGCCACTAAATATTGCTTCATTAATAATCTTCCTGATCAGTTTCATCATCTCAGCATCCTAGATAGCTTAGCAGAACTCAATATTGCGATAGAAACTTTTAACCCTCTCTTTTCCAGTACTTTAGACACAGTTGCTCCGTTGTGCTTAAAGAAGATTAACGAAAATAGTCCAACGCTGTGGTACGAGCACACTCAGGTCCTTAAGAGAGCAGCCAGAAAAATGGAGCGAAACTGGAAAAAAAACGAAACTAGAGGTATTTCGCATTTCATGGAAGCTCGATTGCATACAGAGAAGCCTTAAAAGCTGCTAGATCTGCTTATTTTTCAACCCTATTAGAGAAGAAAATAAACAAAACCTGAAGTATTTATTTGAAACAGCTAAACTAATGAAATTATTTTTTGCTAAACTAATGAAAAATAAAGCTTCAAGCCCAGAAGTTTCCAAGCAGCACAACAGTAATGACTTTATGACCTTCACTTATAAGATTGATAATATCAGAGAGAAAATTATAACTATGCAACCATCTACTACAGATTAATGCATTGAAGTGAAGTGAAACATCATGATTTGAAGTATCACTATTGGTGTTACTCGATCTTAGTGCTGCATTTGATACCATTGACCACAACATTCTTTTAAAAAGATTAAATTATGTTGGCATTAGTGGAATTGCATTAGCATGGTTTAAATCATACTTATCTGACCGTTATCAGTTTGTAGCAGTAAAATGAAGAGTGTCAATCACAAGTTCAGTATGGCGTACCACAAGGCTCAGTACTAGGACCGTTGCTGTTCACTCTGTACATGCTACCCTTAGGAGATATCACAAGGAAGCATGGCATTAGTTTTCACTGTTATGCTGATGATACTCAGCTCTATATTTCTTCACGCCCTGACGAAACTTACCAATTAACAAAATTAACGGAATGCATAGCTGATATAAGGAATTGGATGACTAGTAATTTCCTACTACTTAATTCTGAAAAAACATTCTAATTATTGGAAAAAAATGTTCCTCATGTAATAACCTAGAATACTGTCGAACACTTGATGGCTGCTCTGTCAAGTCTAGGAACCTGGGTGTGCTTTTGATAGAAATCTTTCATTTGAAAGTCACGTGAATAGTATCTGTAAAACCACATTTTTCCATCTTAAAAATATCTCTACATTACCTCATATGCTCTCATTGACAAATGCGGAACAATTAGTTCATGCGTTCATGACATCAAGGCTAGATTATTGTAATACTCTAATGGGTGGCTGCCCTGCACGCTTAATAGAGGGTTTTCACTACACATTATCAATCCGGAAGTCGGTCATTTTGGAAGCACTGAACTGAACGGACTCGCAAATTTGACTTATTGCTGCTGAAAAATAGTCGAGTTTTGGTCTGTACAAATCGTTTGCACCGGGGAAAAACTTTAAGTTCTATAGATTGTCAAAAGTTAAAGAGAAGAGTGCAAAAAACTGATGAAAGGAGGCGTTTGTGGTTGAGAGAGGCACAGCATCAGCCACATGTGTTAATGAAGCGTTGACTATGGCTAAAATGTTGACGTAAAAACTATGGCTACATTCACACTGTCAGTCCAAATCCGATTATCTTTGTATCCTATTGGAATCTGATCTAAAATGATGTCCACACTGTGTATCGCAACTGTTCAGATCCGATTTGTGTGTCCAAGTAGCTCTTTGGCAATATGGCAATGACGTTGCATTGATAGAGGGGTTTGCATTTGCAATAAAGATGTTGTCTTATTTCAGTGTTGTAAAATTGAAGTCAAGTCATCTTCCTTTATATAGCGCTTTTAACAATGTAGATTGTTTCAAAGAAGCTTTACAGAGATAAACATATAATTTAAGGTAACAGAGATAGTTTTGGCTTTATAGTGATTCTGAAATAATGTTATTTTCCAGCTAAAGTTAGTTTTGATTGATTCACTTCAGTTGAAATTATATTTTGTTATTAAATTTGGGGCCGCTAAGACGACACCGTTCTTTCTAAACAGACTTTAAACGTGAACCCTACAAACCATGCCTAAACAAACTACTTGTCTTGCCTATAAATTTGATACAGAATTTTATTTTATTTTATCTCTTCGGGTTAGGTACACGAACCGAATTTTCCTTCAACGCTTTATCTGTATAGTGGTAAAGGGATCCTCCATAGGGAGAGGCTAGTTGGCACTTCAGCGCTGCATTGTCATCGGGTCCAGGCGAAGGTACTAGTCAGATCTGGATACGGCCTGGATCCGGCAGGCTGCGGGAAAACCTTGGGATAAACAAAGACACTAAAATTAGTGTAGATGCCATTCTTCTTATGATGAATGAGTACATCAGGATTTAAGGGAACATCAGGATTTAAATGTGTAGCCGTTGCGCTGGACTATACTATCTTGGACTATACTGACTATACTGGACTATCTTGAGTATGCTGCAGGAGGCTGGTATGTACAGCTTTTTCAAAAAGGTTTCAAAAATAATAATTTTCTGCTCGTCCGGCACAACCTTGTTTCGGCAGCGACTTTCAGCATGTTCCCTTTAACAACATCTGACGTTCACATTTTACGTGGCATGATAAAGTCACATACCATGCAAAATCCAATCAGAGCGTTCAGACTGAAGCTGATGTTCTGATATGTGGATGTACATATGGATGTAGCTTGAAACGGATTTCATGTGCTTTTTTTGGACTGACAATCTGAACGTATCCAATGTCGGGATAAGAAATAGAAGAATTGCAGAATGGGCTAGAGAAGCTAGCTCATTCGGATCTTTACCATATTTTAACTTTAGTTTGTCAATTTCGTGCTCTTTCCTGCTTAGTCCTTCTCTATATAATTTTGCAGCTTCCAAGTGTTTTTTCTGTGGTTTATTAGTGTAACGATGTGTTCAGTAGAACATAAACAGTGCAATCCATGCTGTTGTATACATCCGAGTGCCTCCATAATGGCTGAGCATCCGGGTTACCGCCCAGAACGTGATGTCGGTGAAAACCCTCTATAAACAAATTATAGCTGGTCCAAAATGCAACAGCTCGAGTTCTTACCAGAACCAGGAAGTATGACCATATTAGCCCAGTTCTGTCAACACTGCATTGGCTCCCTATTAAACATTGTATACATTTTAAAATATTGCTGATTACTTGCAAAGCACTAAATGGTTTATCTCCCCAGAACTTGAGCTAGCTCTTAACGCATTATAGTCCTTCACGTCTATTGCGATCTCAAAATTCCGGCCAGTTGATAATACCTAGAATATCAAAATCGACTGCTGGTGGTAGATCCTTTTCCTGTTTAGCACCAAAACTTTGGAACAGTCTTCCTAACATTTTCCGGGAAGCAGACACACTCTGTCAGTTCAAAACTAGATTAAAAACACATCTCTTTGACCTAACATACACATAACACACTATAGACTTCTATAATTCAATGTTAGGCTAGATTAGATCAGCCGGAACTGGGAACACTTCCCACAAATCCTGATGTACTCGTTACATCATAAGAATGGTATCTACATTAATATTAGTCTCTCTGTTTATCCCAAGGTTTACCGCAGTCTGCCGGATCCAGGCCGTATCCAGATCTGATGAGGGACCTGCGCCTGGACGCGACGACAACGTAGTCCTGAAGTGTCAACAAGTCCCTTCCCTGTGAAGGCCTCCTTCCCTTTACCTCTGTACAGATAATCGTTGTCGGGATAATTTCGGTTCACGTGGCTACACCGAAGTGATAAAATTCTGTATTATAAATTTTAAGGCCAGTTGTTTTTTTTTATGGATGGACTACATGCCTGCACAAATATATTCAAACGCATATACCTATAGAATTAACTCTTACTACGCATGTGCACGCCATCAGCGTTCTCACAAGTTCGCGTTTTTAAAGTTTGCGTAGAGAGAACTTAAGAGTTTTCTGTTAAGACGGTGTCGTGTTAGCGGCCTTTAAGTTAATAACTAATGATCGTTGCGACAGTAGTGAATCAATTAAAACTAACTTTTGCTGGAAAAGAACTTTATTCTAGAGCTGCCATAAAGCCAAAACAATTTCTGTTACTTTAATTTCCTATTATCACTGTAAAGCCGCTTTGGAACAATCTACATTGTTAAAAGCGCTATATAAATGAAGATGACTTGACAGTGTAAAACAAGATAACCCAGGAAAAACACTAGATTTGTATTTCAGAGAACAGCATAATAAAATGTATTAAATGTAACACAAACAAGTGGCATAGCACAGTCTTATAATGGATGTCTCTCATACCAATTGCTCTCTCCCTAAAAATGGAACTTGTGTAGAAACATTATCCTAGACACTTGTCTTGACAAATCATACGGTGGCCGACAGAGCTCAACGTGGTGCAGCCTAAAGAAGACGCAAGCAAATAGAAAAAAAAAAGCGCATGCAAATAGAAAAAAACACCCGCAAATTAAGAACACATCTTCATGTGTGCTCCAAATACTCACAACACAACCAAATACAGAAACGTGCTGCAAAAGCTCACAACACAACCAAATACAGAAACGTGCTGCAAGTAACAGACCACAACGGAAATGTTTCCGGGGGAACCAAATAAGTGATGAACCCGGCTGGAACGTGCTTTTTGCACGTGAGCATCCCTATGCCCTACTCGGCTACTCCCTTCGAAGGGCAAACGGCAGAGCTCTTCAAGTGGGACTTTGGAGTGAGCATGGCACTAGTGTGCCATTTATGTAGCCGTTTGTAACTCACTTGATGAAGGGAGCAACGAAAGACAACGTAATTTCCAACGTAATTATTTTCACCTGGGAGGTTCGTAGCACGTTGTCCATCAGCTGAATACCTGTTCTGACGACAGAAATATGCTGTCAACATAACGGTTGCAAATAAATGTATTTTTACATTTACCCAGTTTTTCCTGGGTTATCTTGTTTTACACTGTCAAGTCATCTTCATTTGCAAATAAATGTATTTTTACTTTACAAAAAAACTGTTAAAATATGCGTTTTATATATCCGTGTCAGTGTCTCAACTTTAAAACATTGGACCCTACATTACCTACACCTTCTTATGAAACTTTTCTTTATGAAAATTTAAACATAACATGAAACAATTTGTAAAGTGCAACTGATGTATAGATTAATATGTTTCCTTCATGTTCTTCTTCTCTATCTTTTTTTATTTATTTTAGTTTTCAGCTCATTGTTCTTTTCTCATTTCTGATGACATTGAACATATTGTTAATACATTTTGTATATTGTATACAAGTTGTATGTCATAAATGTAATCTCTATGTTTTGCAGGAAAAAAAGTTAAGACCTAAAATGAAGTAGAAATTTGAGCTGTAAGCAAAGAGTATAGAAGAACAATATAAAAAGTATTTATTACAATATAATATTATTTTACTATTTTATAAACATTATTTATATATACAATATATTACAATATTATCTTAATATTATAGTTTATTTATAAAAAATATAGGCTTTCACTTCTTGTCAATATACGTTTTTGCTGTAAATCAATAGACAGTTAACAGAGAGTAAGTGTAAACAGAGAATGTCTGTAAATCACGTCCCAGCCGGGTTCATTACTTATTTGGTTCCCCCGGAAACATTTCCGTTGTGGTCTGTGTTACTTGCAACGCGTTTCTGTATTTGGTTGTGTTGTGAGCTTTTGCAGCACGTTTCTGTATTTGGTTGTGTTGTGAGCTTTTGCAGCACGTTTCTGTATTTGTTGTGTTGTGAGTATTTGGAGTACACGTGTGTTGTGAAACTGATGTTTTCTTAATTTGCGGGTGTTTTTTTCTATTTGCATGCGTTTTTTTTCTTTTTGCATGCGTTTTTTTCTACTTGCATGCGTTTTTTCTACTTGCATGCGTCTTCTTTAGCTTGCAGCACGTTGAGCTCTCTCGGCCACCGTAAAATCATCATATAATGTCAATTAGTAATTTCTTACTCATTGATTAAAATGTAGAACAATATAAAATAAAAATATAACAAAACAAAAAAACATTTACACTGCAATAAAACCCTTGGCACAAAAGTCATGTGACTTATAGTTTAAGCCAACTGCTATGCTGTCTAAATTGTTTTAAACAAGGGTTTTGTTAAAACGCCTCCTGAAAGTCTCCCTTTCTCAATAAAGAGCAAAGGACTGAAAAAGGTCACTGTTTTTCTAGGTATTTCTTATATAAAGTCTGCTTTATAATCAGCTGAATCTTTAAAAAAGGAGAAAAAAGTGTTACTGGCAGGTTCAGCTTATGAAAAGAGTGGGAAACCCAAACCAATACTACTCTTGGCTCTTGTGACACAGAGAGATAGTATGATAAACTATAGTAAGCTTGAACTGGGAACTAAATCCAAAATTAGCCAATGTTTTGTTCTGCTCTACAAAAAGCATTACAGACTTTTGGGATGTTTACTTCCAACAAACTATCTATCGTACAAATGATGTTCTAGAATTTAAAACTGTCTAAAGTATCATCCATGTATATAGCATAAATTATGCAAGACAAGTTAAACGTTAAAGTTTAATTTAATTGACATGCCGCTGGTTTCACAGACAAGGCCTAGTTCAAGACTAAAATGCATGGTGGAGCTGTTTAACTGAATATGTTTGATTAAAATATGTCAGTGCCTATGTTTTTAGGCATGTTTATAAAAGCTACTTAAATGTCCTAATTGAACTATGGCAGAATCCTGGCTTAATCTAAGCCCTGTCTGTGAAGCAAGGCCTGTGTTTTTGAAGGCAATAAAGGATACGGGTTGCTAAACATCCTTTTAAGGTCCACTTTTTCTTTGCAGTATGGACACGTCTGCTTCTTCCCCACAATGCACCAGCCACGTATGCAAAACTCATGGAATCTGGGTAATAAATAGGTTAAGGAAACAAATTTGTGCATCATAGTCACTTGCTGGAAAGGAAAAAAATTAGCAAAAGATGCTATTACAAAAGGTGGAAACATTCACTGATGCTACAGAAGGAAACACGATAAACTTTTGAATGGAGTCATTTTTATAATTTCAACTTTTACTTTGTCTTGTAGAGCATATGTTGAATGTTAACTACTGTAGTTTACAAGCACCTTGCAGAATCTGCAAAATGTTATTTTAACAAAATAAGTGGGACCTGAATAATATATTTTACTTAAGTCTTAACTTTTAAGTAAAATATCTTATTCAGGTCCACCCTTATTTTGTTAAAATAATTAACATTTAGCAGATTCTGCAAGGTGCTTGTAAACTTCAGTATTCAACATTTGAAGTGGGCCAAAAAAGTTCATCAAAGTTGTACTAAGACTAGAACGTGTATTTCTCAAAATTCATGTATAACTTTGATGAAAGGTTTTGATCCACTTCAAATGTTGACTACTGTATAAATATATATGACAATGGTGACAGTTCAAAAACGGGAAAACTTGCTGAAATTCAACATTGTTGTATATTTTAGCTGTGAATATTTCAATTAAAAACATTTCACACATTTTCATTATTGAAAATGCAATAACCCATATTCACCTTTCAGATATCACTTCCAAAATATTCAGTCTATTTAAAAATATAACCTAGTATATTCTATATGTAAATTTCGGTCCATTTTATTTTGGTTTACAAATTTACTTCCACAAATTCAGCTGTTCAAATTTGACAGAAAATTAAACACTGCACATCCAAGAACTGCAGGGAAAGCCTGTAGGAAATGTACCGATGTATAATCTCCATCTGCTGTTAGTCGGCTCCCCAGCATATGGTGCAAGTGGATGTTGAAGAAGAGCCAGAGCAACAGTTAGAGCAAGTCATTCATTCACAATAATGGATTTACAGAAATGGAGCAAGTGGTAAGTGTATGTGATTATTATCAGGGCCATTATATATGCAGAAAAGCTGACAAAGACACAAAAACTGCGTTTCCGTTTAAGTCTTCACAGTGTAACAAATAAGCTCAAAGAAGGAAATATTAATAATTAATCATAACTTATGATTATGAATATTTGGATCAGTTAATATGATTAACTTGATGTAGCTAAATTAATTACAATCAATTAATCAGTTCGTCCAGCGAACACTTGATTATTCATTAATTCTAAGAAAAGGGTTTTTTTCATGGACACAGAAAAATAATTATTTATTAACATCTACAGCGCACAGAGCATGTAACAATGATGCCACTGATGTTGCAATTGATTTCTTCTACATTGAATGAAAATGATATGATGAACTTGCATGGTTAGTTCGACTCCGTCATGGTCGAGGAAGTTGCACATGGCTTGATGAGTTGGGCGGGTGAGGTTTTTCGGATACGACTAGGGCTGGGCGATAAAACAGTATCGGTTTTTATCGACGGTACACCATTGTCGGTAACAATATATAAAGATTTTCAATATAGCGTTCAATATTTTAATTTAAATGTGCGCACAGGGATGGCGCGACCACCACAACGTTGCCCAACATCAAATGGCAAGTAATAAAACGACTCGGTTACTAACGTAACCTCGGTTCCCTGAGAGGAGGGAACGAGTATTGCGTAAGTAGCTTACGCTATGGGAAAACTCCTTTTCTCGAGAAATATTGAAGTCTTTATGTAAAACGCATTGCAGCTGCACAGCATACAGCAGTGAGCGAGGCAGCTCGGTCATTGGCTGTGCTGCGGCAACTGCACGAACCTATGACGGGGCGACTCTGAACACGCTTCCAGTGAGCGTGCTTCGCGCCCGCGCGCGTCAGAGCCCGCCAAGATGGGCGTGGCCAAGGGTATATATTGGGCGCCCCGTCATCTGAGTACTTTAGGTTCAATCGACTGAAGCGAACTGACCAAGCACAAGCACGGCAGCTTACGCAATACTCGTTCCCTCCTCTCAGGGAACCGAGGTTACGTTAGTAACCGAGTCGTTCCCTTTCGAGAGGTCTCTCCTATTGCGTAAGTAGCTTACGCTATGGGAACACCATGTAAAACGCCGTGCGTGCTGACTTCGCTCTATTATAGCCAGAGGCAGATGCCTGAGCCTTCAAGCAAAGTAATTATCCAACGAGCCGGCCGAAGGCGGGCTTTATAAGGGATAATGTAGAACGGCCCAATGGGCGTTCAGTGGAAAAACACACAAGCACATTCTATGTACTGATATGCATAAAAAAAACCCTCTAAGTCAGTCAGAGATGGACCCTATAAGGGAGGAGATAATGCCCAGCATATACACACTCCAGCCTATACATAGTTAGACCGACAGTATGTTGGAATGCAATGAGGGGACCTGTAGGTTATAAAACCTGATAAATGTTGACGGTGAGGCCCAGCCTGCTGCCGCACAAATATCTTGAATGGGTATCCCACTTGACCACGCCCACGAGGAGGCCATGCCTCTCGTAGAGTGAGCTCTGATGCCCAAGGGGCACTGAAGGCCCTTGGCTTCATAAGCCAGCGCTATAGCATCAACTATCCAGCGCGATATTCTCTGCTTTGAAACAGCGAAACCTTTGGTGCGGCCGCCAAAGCATACAAATAATTGCTCTGTCTGTCTGAACAGGGCAGAACGTTCCAAATATACTCTGAGCGCCCTGACTGGGCAGAGTAAATTGGCGTCGCTTTCGTCTGCTGGAGACGATAGCGCGGCCAGGGATATCACCTGTGCTCTGAAGGGTGTAGAGAGCACCTTAGGAATATACCCGTGTCTTGGCCTAAGGACAACTCTGCTGTCGTTAGGTCCAAATTCCAGGCAGGCAGCGCTTGATGACAGCGCGTGCAGGTCGCCCACTCTCTTGACTGAGGCGAGAGCCAGCAAGAGAGCAGTTTTGAGCGAGAGCTGTTTAAGGTGCACAGTTCGTAGAGGTTCGAACGGGGCACTCTTGAGTGCGTCCAGGACCGTGGCCAGGTCCCAGATCGGTACTGAGGGGGGGCGTGGGGGATTTATCCTCCTGGCGCCTCTCAGGAAACGAACAACTAGGTCGTTTTTCCCTAGTGTGCGTCCTTCCACAGGATCCTGTGACGCCGCTATGGCAGCCACATATACTTTGAGCGTGGAGGGAGTGCGGCCTGCCTCCAACAGCTCTTGTAAGAAAACGAGCACGCTCGGTACTTCGCATGTCTCAGGATTCAAGTTCCTGGTTTTACACCAGTCACTGAACCCCTTCCATTTCTGGGCATATAAGCGCCTTGTAGAGGGCGCTCGTGCCTCAGTGATGGTTCTCAACACTCCACTGGGGAGGTTCCCGGGAACCCGTTGAGGGGCCATGCATGGAGGGCCCACAGATCGGGGCGGGGATGGAGGATCATCCCGTTGGCCTGCCTGAGGAGATCTAGCCTCAGCGGAATCGGCCATGGGGCAGATTGCATCAGCTGCATCAGTTCTGGAAACCACGTCTGGTTCTTCCAGAGTGGGGCTACCAGGAGCACTGCACATTTCTCCTCCTTGACCCGACTGATGACCTGAGGTAGCATTGCGATCGGGGGAAAGGCATACAATGGGCGGCTCGGCCAGACTTGGGCGAGCGCGTCTGTGCTCTTTGAAAAGAAGAGAGGGCAGTGTGCATTTTCCTTGGAGGCAAAGAGGTCGACCTCTGCTCTGCCAAAGGTTTGCCACAACCACTGAATCGTCAGGCGGTGGAGAGACCATTCTCCTGGGAGAACTTTGTCTCTGGACAGCATGTCCGCTTCCTGGTTCAGGACACCTGGCACGTGAGCTGCTCTCAGCGAGCGCAGGTTGCACTGGGACCATCGGATGAGTTCCCTGGCCATCGAGTGCAGGGAGCTCGACCTGAGTCCACCTTGGCGATTTATGTATGAGACTACCGTCATGTTGTCCGTTCGGACCAGGACGTGCTCGTCTCTCAGGTACGGAAGCAGGGCTCTGAGCGCCAAGGCGACCGCTTTCAATTCCAGACAGTTTATATGTAGGCGCTTCTCCGGGTTTGACCACAAGCCGGAGACAGGCCTGCCCTCGTAAAGGGCCCCCCAACCTATTTTGGAGGCATCTGTCGTGATCATTTTTCTCCTTGTGTTCACGCCCAAACTCACACCGGACTGATACCAGTCGACAGCTTTCCAGGGCGTCAGGGCTTTTATGCAGCCGTGATTCGCTCTGATTAGAAAATGGCCCGAGCGCCACGCGTGAGTGGGGACACGGCTTTTTAGCCAGCGTTGGAGAGGACGCATGTGCAACAATCCTAGCTGGAGTACAGCTGATGCGGAGGCCATGAGACCGAGCATCCTTTGAAATCGCTTGACGGGGGCGCGCGCGCCCGCTCTGAACGATGTTGCTAGGCGCCGAATAGTGAGCGCGCGCTCTGATGAGAGGCGCGCCGTCATCTGCACTGAGTCTAGCACTATTCCCAGAAAAGAAATATTCTGGCTGGGAGATGGCATGCTCTTTGCAAAATTGATTCTTAGGCCCAGGCATTTTAGATGGCTGGTAATCCAAGACCTGTGTGTCATTAACTGACTCTCTGATTGTGCTAGGACTAGCCAATCGTCGAGATAATTCAGTATTCGCACTCCCCGCTGTCTCAGGGGGGAGAGTGCTGCATCCATACATTTCGTAAATGTACGGGGTGCCAGTGATAGGCCGAATGGTAGTACTGTGTACTGGTATGACTGTCCCTCGAAAGCGAATCTCAGAAATGGCCTGTGATGAGGCGCTATCGGAATGTGAAAGTAAGCGTCTTTCAGATCCACTGATAGAAACCAATCCCCCGGGCGAACTTGCGCGAGGATGTTTTTGGTTGTTAACATTCTGAACGAGCGAATCATTAAAGCTTTGTTCAGATGTCTGAGATCTAGGATGGGGCGGAGACCACCATCCTTCTTCGGGACGAGAAACTAGCGGCTGTAAAAACCCGCCTCGCTCATAGAGGGAGGAACAGTTTCTACAGCGCCGTTCTCTATCAGTTTGAGCACCTCGGTGCGTAGAACATGTGAAACATCTTTTCTCACTTTCGTCTCGACCACCGCTGAGAAGCGGGGTGGTCTGTGAGCGAATTGAAGCGAGTAACCGTGTTTTATTATGTTCAACACCCACTTCGGCATGTCGGGGATATTTTCCCAAGCTTTCGCTCGCACAGATATGGGCTGAATGCTGGCTGGGGGCGTGTCGCAGTGACGTATGGCTCCCGCCGGCGAATCGCTCCGTGCTAATACTGAGCTTACAGCTCTCAGAGGCGCGGGCGCGCGCTGAGCAGCTTTGTTGAGTGCCGAGTGCAGGGGTGCGTGTGAGATTACAGGCACGCTCGCCACATCTGTAATGCTCACGGCGTGGGCTGGAGAAATGTTTAAGACTGTATGGACAGTGCTTATGGGCGGGGGTGCATAAACTGTAGTAGGCAAGCGCGCCACTTTCATAAAACTTCCCGCTCGTGGCGGGAGGTTTTTGGCCATGTAAACAGTGTTTGTGAGTAGGGGTGCGTGCATGACAGCGGGCACACGCGCTACCCTGATAGAATTTCCCGCTTTTACTGGGGAAGTGTTTATAACTGTGGGAACAGTGCTTATGTGTAGTGGTGCATACATGACAGTGGGCACACGATCTACATTTATGGGGCGTCCAGCCTGAGCTGGGGAAGCATTTGGCACTGCTTTGACAGTTTTGATATGTGGGAATGCGCACTTCAGTGTGGACACGTGACCCCTTGATGACACAGGCAGAAAATGACTCATGTGATTTCTGTGTGTCGCCGTTAAAACGGCGTTTGTTTGCAGGTGAGCGAGCTGTGCGGCTGGCCCATTGGCTGCTGTACAGACATTTCCAGCCGCCTGTAAGGGGACTGGGTAATGCTTTAAATGTTTTGGAGAGAGTGGTCCGGCTTTTGCGAGACACGCGCTCTCTCTTTTTCTCCCTATAGCTAGGAAGACTTACGAGGCTCCGGGTTCAGCACAATCTTGGGCCGAGGTCCCCGTCGCTCGGGCGGTTGCTTCCTGTTGGCGGAGCGCGAGCGGTGTCGGAAGTCAGTTTCAGGTCTGGGCTGAGAGACGGGAGGTGCCGTCTTGACTCGCTGCTGCTGAGGCGGCTTTTGGCGACTCTGCGACGAGCTGGAGCGCTTGGGCAGGAAGTGACGCATAGCCTGCGAATCCTTCCGGGCTTCGGTGAAGCGCTCAGCGAACTCTCTTACCGCCGGTCCGAACAGGCCGCTTTGGGAGATAGGCGCATCGAGGAACGGCGCCTTATCTGCATCTTTCATCTCTGTTAGCGTCAGCCACAGATGGCGCTCAAGGACAGTTAGGTTAGCCATAGCACGGCCGATGGATTGGGCGGTGGCTTTTGTGGCTCGCAGAGCTATGTCGGTGGCGCTGCGCAGGTCCTTAAACGCCTCAGGATCAGGTCCAGACTCGTCCATGGTGCGGAGAAGTTTGGCTTGATAAACTTGGAGGACAGCCATTGAGTGAAGCGCTGACGCAGCTTGGCCGGCGGCGGCGTATGCGCGACCGGCGAGAGCTGAGGTAGATCGGCAGGGCTTCGAGGGATGAGAAGCTTTGGCTTTCCATCCAGCGGTGGAGGGTGGGCACAGGTGGTTGGCCACAGCCTCCTCGAGGGGCGGAGTTCCCTCGTAGCCTCTTTCTTTCGCGCCGTCCACAGATGAGAGCGATGAAGAGAAAGAAGGCTTCAGGCGAGCGGAGTGAGGGGCTTTCCACGACTTTGTGAGTTCGTCGTGAACTTCCGGGTAAGAAAGGGCAGGGCCTTTGTCGAGGGGCCTGCCGGCGCCCCTGCAGGAACCACTCGTCTAGTCGGCTGCGGGCGGGTTCTTCCGGGGAAGACCAATCGAGCCCGAGGTCTTCCACGGCCTTGGACAGGATGCGGACGATCTCCGAGTCCATGCTGGAGCCCACACTCGTGCCCGCTAACGTCGATGGCGCGGGGTCGAAGGACGAGCCCGGCCAGTCGTCGGATGCAGCATCAAAAGAAAGGCTGTCATCCTTTCCGTCGTCATCCCCTGACGCGCCAAACGAGACGAGACCCAACGCTCCGCTGGGAGGGTGTTGGTCTGCCTGCGTGAACTGAACTGGCGGCGGGGAGTCCTCGGGTGGCGGTGAGGCACGCGGGGATTGGCCCGGCGAGACGTCACTATAATCCGCGCGCTCTGGCGGCCTCTGTGAGCGGCGCTTCTTCTTGCGCGGCTCAACTAGAGGGAACGGTGGCACGGTGGTAGTAGGCTCTTTTGCGGCGAAAGCGGCGAGGCGAGCGCGCAGCTCGTGAGGCCCAGGGAGTCACACTCGCGGCATCCGCCTCGAGTAAGGGCAGCCTCTGCATGGTCCGGACCCAGGCAGCGAGAGCAGATAATGTGACGATCCCCGTCCGGAAGAAGGCCTCGACACGAGGCGCAGGAAGGCATTTGAAACAACGCCTTAATTTGCTCTTTCAGAAAGTGTTGCGTGGAGCGAACACTTGATATAGCTCTATAAAAGGATATGAGGTGATGCGCGCCGGATGGCTTAGCAGAAGGCGTTCGAAGGCGGCTGAAGGCGCCGGCGTCCTCGTAGCAGTCCTGCTGTAGGCTTGTCGACGGCGGCGAAAAGACTCCAAAAATCCGGAGGATTCAGCGAAGAGAATGGTCTTTGCTGAAGGAGATTAAATCTAAAGTACTCAGACAACGGGGCGCCCAATATATACCCTTGGCCACGCCCATCTTGGCGGGCTCTGACGCGCGCGGGCGCGAAGCACGCTCATTGGAAGCGTGTTCAGAGTCGCCCCGTCATAGGTTCGTGCAGTTGCCGCAGCACAGCCAATGACCGAGCTGCCTCGCTCACTGCTGTATGCTGTGCAGCTGCAATGCGTTTTACATAAAGACTTCAATATTTCTCGAGAAAAGGAGTTTTCCCATAGCGTAAGCTACTTACGCAATAGGAGAGACCTCTCGAAAGGGAAGCGGAACGAACCTGCGCTATTATTTTGTGCTTCATGGACCGTTTATCAGTTTGGACCATCAATGTCAGTGCAGCGCGAGCCAA
The DNA here is from genome assembly GCA_030578275.1 of Meda fulgida. Classification (NCBI taxonomy): domain Eukaryota; kingdom Metazoa; phylum Chordata; class Actinopteri; order Cypriniformes; family Leuciscidae; genus Meda; species Meda fulgida. The sequence continues at coordinate 24,476,038 of CM060636.1, forward strand.
TCTTGATCAAGCGACACTGTTACTACATAGCGCTAAGAGATCCAGTAAAGAAAGCATTTGAAATTTGAATTCGCCATAACATCAACAAATAATAACATTGCTGCGAGATCTAGTGAGAAGCATTCAAATTTCTCTGTTATTAAAGGATCAAACAGCGCTGACGTGGAAACCAGGAGAAACATAGTGCCATGAATGAACTAGTGCAGTGCCCGTGCAAAATCTGTGTTTGAGCGTGTTTTTAGTAATTGTTGATTTGGTGTGTTTGAGTGCTCATTGTTACAATTACACAGCAAAAGTTCAGTGACAACTTTGAGCATGGTAGAAAGCAAATACTGATACTGACATAATGACATACAATAAATATGGAAAATTGAACTACATTTCCATAATTTATAATGGTGATATTAGGTGACATGTATTTGGGTATCTGTGTACAGGTAGCAGGAGTTTAGATTAGATTTACATTAGTTTCAACTTTGTTGTCATTGTGCGGAATAAAATTATAGAGAAAATAAAAGGCAGTTGCCAGGAGTTGCAAAAATGCAGAAAAGTGCATGTAGGCATAATAGCCAGTTTTAGCATTGAGATCAGGCTATATGTTTTAGTTGCTACTATCCAGCAATGAATCTATTGAACTTCGTAACGACTGATAAAACAATTACATTATTAATGATTAATAACATTAATCGCAAGACATATGGCCTAATAGTAAATGTAACACTGAGATTAGGCTATGTTTGACTTGTTGACTACTATCCAGTTAACGACTGATAAAACAACGTTAAACACAACAAAGGAGAACAAAAACAGCTAACTTGGCTCTGCGTTCATGATTCGACTGGTCGAGACTGTTTTCCAAAAATCTCAGAGAATGGTTGACTATGTACCAATGTGTAATTAGACCAAAGGTTCATTTTGCGCCGGAGTTGTCCTTTGTTACGTCCCTCACTAGTCTAGGGGATTTAACCCTCTGGGGTCTGAGGTGCTTTCTGGGTCCTGAAGTGTTCTGACATGCTCTGACATTTGTGCTTATTTCTGATACTTGTGACATTTTCATGGCTAAAGTCTGATTACACTGTATTCAGCACAAACTCTGCTACAGTAATATGTCAGCAGCATGTATGTAAAAGTTTGTAGTTTTAAGATAATGACGTTTATGCGTGGTTTGTGAAAAAACAAAAATAAATTGTCACTAAAAGGTCATGAAACCCATACTGATTATTTTCTCACAAGACTTTTAAAAATTGTATCACGTGGCCTAGAATATTTGCTCCAAAACTATGTGAAAATCATCCAGACTACTCATTCAGATAAAACAATATATTGATTTAAAATTTGTAAGACATGTTTTGTGTAAGAAAGCTTTATGCGAGAAGGCGTGAACAGCCCTTTAATATGTAGTGTTTTACACCTGAGAAAGACAAAAACCCTCCCCTAATGGCCCTATAAGGTGCTATCAGGCCCTATCATTATGACGAGCCTTGCACAAAAAATGAGGAGAGACTTAGAATGGCTTTTTGATTGTTTGGATTTATTTCCAACACAACATAATCCAAAGATACACAACAATTGACAAAAAAAAATCACATTATTGAACAGAGAAAGATCTAAAGACAGAGACTTGGACAGTCACACACCTTTGTGCCATTCCTGAAACACATACCTGTCATTTCCAAGGTGTTTGATTTTTAACTTTGCCATGCTCATGTACAGAGACTCATGTGAATGTTGAAGTCAGCAGGACTCATCAGTGGGGCATCTGGTCTCTGTAAAAAATAAAATAAAACATGCTGATTGCTATAGAAACTATAGGGCTGTACGATTTTGGGAATACATTTGAGATTTTTCTGGTTAAAATTGCTTTTTAAAATGTTCAAAATGCGCGCACACACACAAACACACATACATACATATACAGGTCCTTCTAAAAAAATTAGCATATTGTGATAAAGTTCATTATTTTCCATAATGTAATGATAAAAATAAACTCTAATATGTTTTAGATTCATTGCACACCAACTGAAATATTTCAGGTGTTTTATTGTTTTAATACTGATGATTTTGGCAAACAGCTCATGAAAACCCAAAATTCCTGTCTCAAAAAATTAGCATATCACGAAAAGGTTCTCTAAACGAGCTATTAACCTAATCATCTGAATCAACTAATTAACTCTAAACACCTGCACAAGATTCCTGAGGCTTTTAAAAACTCCCAGCCTGTTTCATTACTCAAAACCGCAATCATGGGTAAGACTGTCGACCTGACTGCTGTCCAGAAGGCCATCATTGACACCCTCAAGCAAGAGGGTAAGACACAGAAAGAAATTTCTGTACAAATAGGCTGTTCCCAGATTGCTGTATCAAGGCACCTCAGTGGGAAGTCTGTGGGAAGGAAAAAGTGTGGCAAAAAAACGCTGCACAAAAAGAAGAGGTGACCGGACCCTGAGGAAGATTGTGGAGAAGGACGATTCCAGACCTTGGGGGACCTGTGGAAGCAGTGGACTGAGTCTGGAGTAGAAACCTCAGGAGCCACCGTGCACAGGCGTGTGCAGGAAATGGGCTACAGGTGCCGCATTCCCCAGGTCAAGCCACTTTTGAACCAGAAACAGCTGCAGAAGCGCCTGACCTGGGCTACAGAGAAGCAGCACTGGACTGTTGCTCAGTGGTTGCATGTCATTCGGAAATCAAGGTGCCAGAGTCTGGAGGAAGACTGGGGAGAAGGAAATGCCAAAATGCCTGAAGTCCAGTGTCAAGTACCCACAGTCAGTGATGGTCTGGGGTGCCATGTCAGCTGCTGGTGTTGGTCCACTGTGTTTTATCAAGGGCAGGGTCAATGCAGCTAACTATCAGGAGATTTTGGAGCACTTCATGCTTCCATCTGCTGAAAAGCTTTATGGAGATGAAGATTTCATTTTTCAGCATGACCTGGCACCTGCTCACAGTGCCAAAACCACTGGTAAATGGTTTACCGACCATGGTATCACTGTGCTCAATTGGCCTGACAACTCTCCTGACCTGAACCCCATAGAGAATCTGTGGGATATTGTGAAGACAAAGTTGAGAGACGCAAGACCCAACACTCTGGATGAGCTTAAGGCCGCTATCGAAGCATCCTGGGCCTCCATAACACCTCAGCAGTGCCACAGGCTGATTGCCTCCATGCCACGCCACATTGAAGCAGTCATTTCTGCAAAAGGATTCCCGACCAAGTATTGAGTGCATAACTGAACATAATTATTTGAAGGTTGACTTTTTTTTTGTATTAAAAACACTTCTTTTATTGGTCGGATGAAATATGCTAATTTTTTGAGACAGGAATTTTGGGTTTTCATGAGCTGTATGCCAAAATCATCAGTATTAAAACAATAAAAGACCTGAAATATTTCAGTTGGTGTGCAATGAATCTAAAATATATGAAAGTTTAATTTGTATCATTACATTATGTAAAATAATGAACTTTATCACAATATGCTAATTTTTTGAGAAGGACCTGTAAATATATAGCCTATATAATGAACACCAGGTTTGTTGTGCCTTGTAGGCATATAGGCTATGTGCAGTGCTGCATAAAATAATAACAATAGCCTAGATAGCAGGCAGCCTATAAACAGTTAAAAAGGAACACTTCAGACACTACACTAGATACAAATATATTGATTATCATATGTTACTTCAATCTCATTTCATAACATCATAATGAATGGAAACATTTGGAGTAAAAACAAAGCATAATGTGTGGCGCCTTTTGCTTTCAAACTGACTCACAGCGCGTGCAGGGAACATTTACTGAAGCATCGAGCTGCTCCAAAATATTAAACACTATTAAACACTATTGTTACCATATTATACATCTGCATTTTGAGCAGATATCCACAAACACAGTATTAACAGTAAACACGGGTCTAAAAATTATAGTATTCACCATGTTTTAGTAAACATTCATACGAGCGTACTTTTATCATGCGGTGTTTTATTTAGCGAACATAAAACATCCATAAAACAACATATATAAATTTAGCATGAAAAGGTTGCCTACCAGTCTAGTTCACATTTCAACATGCCTCTGTCTATATATAGATGCACATACATGTACGACTTTAGGCTTCTTGTTTTTACTCCAATCTCATAACGTACATTTTAGTCTGACACCAATACATGTCTTACCTTAAAAATCTTCTCATCTTCAAATCGCGTTCTTCTAATTCTCCTGAGGTAAATCCAAGTGAAATAGCACAAACACAGTCTTCAAACTCGGCCAAAAGCAGAGAGGAGTAAGTTACTGAAGTCTCTGATTCTTTGTTTGAGGTGATGAGGGCGTGTTCAGCTCTGCGTTCCTCAACTTGGCTCATTTGCATGTCAATGGCTCTTGCGCGTGGGTTTGGTCACATTAAAATTAATGAGGCCCATTTGAGAAACTGTACATATCGCTGCTTTCATACGGATTACTTAAACATAGAATATTTGTTTTTGATATAATTTACATCATTTAAAAATAGAAACTCCAAGCATTGTAAAAGACATACGTGTCATGTGTGTGTGACAAACATTTGCTGAGTTACAGGTCATTTTTTGTCGAGTTTCAGAATGAACTTCACATTGAGAGAGACGGCAGAAAGCGCATCATGTTTATTTTCTTTATTTTACGAAAAACACAACATTTTGTTTTTATTATGAGTGTACACAAATAAAAGAAGACATTTAACAATTTTGAATGATGTACAACACTTATATGTAAGATAAAAAATATCAACAGAGTATTTAGAGTCTATTTTGCACTGATAAGAAAAAAAGCGACAATATGTAAATATTGCATTACTGTATGGGATCATGCACAAAATAGGCCTTAATTTAAAGCTCACTAGCATCTCTTAAGTTTCAAAACCAAGTGTTCATCTAGGTGTCAGGTCAAACAGTGATGCGCCCATTTATTCACATACAGACACGTGAACTCACACGGACTCTTGTACACACACAAGCACACACAATATTTACATATTGTAACCCGGGTAGTTGTCATGTTGCCATGGTTATCAAGCTGTGATAAGAGTCTTGGAAGCGAGGAGGCGACGAGCCGGTGCAAGTGCCTTGGGCCAAGTAAAGTTGAAAGGAGACGTGCCTGAAGTGGTAACGGCTGGAAGTACCATAGTCCTCGATGGGTATGCTGACATCACCGGACTGCCATCAGAGACTTGGATAACAGTAGAGCCATCAGCGTCGTCTTCCTTGCCTGGCAGATTGTTGGTGGCTAGTTGCCTGCATTCCTTACCTCCGAAGTGCAATATCTAGATACCAGTAGTGCTGGAGAATGAGACTCAAACAGATTTAATAATCCCTCCGAAAATGGCATTTGTGTGTTTTTTGGGGTTCTGGGAGTTCTACAGAATGCCTCAAGGGGTCACCATTGCACCAAGTACATTTCAATGGTTAATGGAGCGGTGCATGGGGGATCTTAATCGAAGAGAGGTACTGGTTTTCATTGACAATCTTATTGTCTTCTCTAAGACATTAGAGGAACATAAGGCTCGGCTTCTGCAAGTTCAAAAGGGGCTAAGAGAATATGCATTGAAACTGTCTCCAACAAAATGCAAGTTCTTCCAAACATCAGACCTCTCAGAATGGAGTCAAGAGGGATCCCACCAAGATCGAAGCCCTCAAGACCTCAAATCTTTTCTCGGGTTTGCAGGCTACTACAGGAGGTTCATCCAAGATTTCTCCAAAATCCCAAGATCTCTTAACGACCTAACTGTTGGTTTTCCCCCCTTGCAGAAAAACCTGAGGCACACCCTGAAGAAAAGTGTAGAGTATAGGAATACCAAAGAGCAATTTGGAGATCGATGGACACAGGAATGCCAGCAAGCATTCGGTACCATCATAGAGAAGCTGACTTCAGCTCTGGTCTTTGGATTCGTTGATCCCAGGCTTCCTTATGTGCTGATCACGGATGCAAGTACTACAGGAATTGGGGCTGCCCTTAATCAAGATTAGGAGGGACGAATGAGAGTAATTGCTTTTGCGAGCAGGGGACTAAACAAAAGTGAAACTAAATATCCAGTGCACAAGTTGCAGTTCCTAGTGCTCAAGTGGGTGGTCACAGCCAAATTCAGAGACTACCTGTATGGAGGAGTATTCACTGTACTGACAGAGAGCAACCCACTCTTGACATCTCCAAAGCTTGATGCAACCAGCTATAGGTGGCTGTCCAGCCTGTCGATATTCAACTTCAAGATTCAATATTGTGCAGGCAAGCAAAAGATGTCATCATGACAGGCCTATGGACAACTTTGCCTGATTCTTTCTTGATCTTTTTGAGTCAATTCACTCTTCACCATTTACCAGATACAGAACAAAGGACAATTCTGCCAGCAGCGGTGAAAACTCTCTGCGAAAGATGTCTCAAAACTGTGATGCTCCCGACCTGTCATGCTGCCAACCCACCATGTATGAGTCACTGTCACTTAGTGCTGGTGTGGTACCTCAAGGTTTCCAGCAAGAGGATGCTCATGGTCTTAATTTTTAAAATAAAATTCTGTATCAAAATTTATAGGCAAGACAAGTAGTTTGTTTAGGCATGGTTTGTAGGGAATTACAAACCTGCGCACATATATTCAAACGCCCATAACTATAGAATCAATTCTTAATGCGCATGTGAACGCCATCAGCGTTTATCACAGGTTCGCGTTTAAAGTCTGTTTAGAGACAACGGTTTCGTCTTATTGGCCCCTAATTTAATAACAAATGATCATTTCGACGGAAGTGAATCAATCAAAACGAACTGGAAAATAACATTATTCAACAACCGCTATAAAGCCAAAACAATCTGTTACCTTAAATTATATGTTTATCTCTGTAAAGCTGCTTTGAAACAATCTACATTGTTAAAAGCGTTATATAAATGAAGATGACTTGACAAAGTCAAAGGGCTGACCCAGAGCTCAGCGTAGTCATTAAGTACCTGGAGTCCGGGAAGAAACCTGACGGGAGGGTAGAGCCTTTTGAGGTAGTCTTATGGCTGAGAGAGAGAGGAACAGATTGGAGTTCAAGAACGGAGTGGTATTCAGAAGAAAGCAAGATTGAGGAAGTGTGCTGTACCAGTTGGCATCATCTTCGGGAGATGGCCTTGACAAGCCTGCACAACGACATGGGCTATTTAGGAATTAAAAGGATTCTGGAACCTATATTAAGCAACTCCGAGCAACACAGAGGATATTTTAGTGATGACCGGTCATTTCACCAGATAAGCCGTAGCCATATCTACCAGGAACCAGAAGGTTCAAACCATGGCTGAATGCTTGTGGGATAACTTCCTCGCCCACTATGGGTTTCCAGAGAAACTCCACAGTGATCAGGGGTCTGACTACGGGCAAAGAGCTATGCAGCATAGCAGGAAACCGTAAAGTGAGGACAACACCTTAACCTCGGGGGAACACTGTGGAGCGATTTAACAGGACGTTGCTCCAGATGTTAGGGACCCTGGATGATAATGGAAAGACCTGCTAGAAGGACTTTGTGAAGCTATTAGTCCATGCATATAATTGCACGTGTAATGACTCAATGGGATTCTCGCCATACGAATTAGTACATGAATTAGTCTTACTACCAATAATGATCAAGAGAGCCGGTTACTTACCAGTCTGTACTGTTAAACCCGAGGCCAAGGATGAGCTTCTCCGCACGCTGAATTGCGATTTGCTATTACCCTGTGATTTTCCGCAAAAGGAAGACAAAACAGAGTCAGTAAGCCCAAAGAAACTTCGCAAGCCCAGAACTCAAGCAAACCCTGGTCCAAGAGAGTCTGAGAGCGAAACCCAGAATTCTGAATCTGAAGATGACTTTGCAAATTGTCACATGGGTACTTGCCAAGTGTTCAAAGCAGAATTCTCTCTAATTCTAGACTTGAGTATTCAAAGGATGTGGAGTGATGGCAGGAGTTTGTCCTGAAGGAGCTGTGATTATTTATAGAGACAGAGCATCCCGTTTCAAAAGAATCACAAGGCAATTCACCTAACCTACCTGATTCTGTAGATGGAAGTCCGCTTGATGATCCTGGAGTAAGGAGTCCACAGATGATGAACCCTACAGGAACGGATGTGTTGAGTGACGTACCTGTGAAGGATCTAACAGCAGGACCAGGAGTTAGATGAGCCCTAATCTGGGACCTTCAGTGGAGAGGATGAAAGGAATGACGCTCTGACACAGGAAGGAACAGTTAATTTCGACAAGTACCAGAGACAACTCAATGGAGACTGGCCAGAGCCTGGAAGATGTCCCTAGACATTCACAAAGACATTGTGAGCCATCAAATAGGCTGCAGTAGCCTAACTTGGGTAATGCCCTCTCTCTGAATGTAGAGCCATTGCTGCAGGGGCTCAGTACAGCTTTTGCCATATCGTAGGAGCCTGATTCTCTTGGGGACACCTGTTTTGAAATGCCTGATGGATATCCTCCTGCAGTGTCTTCGCAGCACAGGGACCTGCATATCTTCAAAGCAGGGAGAGTGTAACGCAGGTAACCCAGGCTACAAAAAAAAGTTTAAAAGTAGAAAAAAAGTTAAAAGAGGAAAGTGTTCTAGAATGAAAAAAGATTCGTCCCATCGCTGATTGTACTGCAGTGACTGACACCCTGTAGGGTATCTGGACCGTGTCAGCGTGACTCATGCAGTCCAACATGTGAAAAAGCTTTTAAACTTTGGACTCATGGAGGTAATTTAGACGTAGGCTCCAGCCAGTCTACCATAGATGATTTTGGTGACAAGTTTTATGGCACCCAGAGGTTTAACAGACAACAAGACACCGAGCTTCACAGAGATGTTTATCACCCAACTACCCCCTATCCGGCAAGGAAGAACTCAGGGTGAAGACATTCCAACACACACACAAATCTTTCATTAATTTCCTCATATAAAGACTTTACAATATGTTTTTGTGTGTGTCGGCATGCCCAAGTCAGATGGGAATACATATATTGCTATCATAGTTCTAAATGGACTGTAAGTGCATATATTATGCATTTTAATGTAACCTTGCAATATCATCCTTTGTGCATGTCGTTTTTGATACCTACAGAATCCCCTGGGGCTGACCAAGCCATATATGTATATGAACATACCGAAAATTGTACTAAACTGTGTTGTAATGGTGGTCTCCTGATCGATTGCTCCTGTCTGCCTTCCTGCCTGCTGTGAGTTTGTTTGCGTCGAGGCTGTAAGCTCTAAGCCTCGTATATTAGCTTCGTATTTCTTTCTGTTTTGAACCATCATTTACTATCATGTCTAGTTGTTTATATTACTAAATACAGTTTATCATCTCAGATTAACCTTACATCGTTAGCTTCCGTTATTGTTAGCAAAGCACGCTAGTGTTAACGTGCCACCCGCGCTCATTTATTTATTATTTATTTTCTCTCGCGTGCCCGCCCGCGCCTTTGAGTTCATAAAAGCCCAGGTTAGTAAGAATCAGTCAACACAAACAGTGAGTAATGTCTTGTCCTGTTATTGTCTCTTGTGTCACATGTCATATGTTTAGTATAGCCTTCTCCGATGGCAATATAGAATTTATTTGTGATAAATGCAAGGAGACAGTCAGGCTGACGGAGAAGATTTCAGAGCTAGAGACACGCATCCAAACTTTAATTGAGGATAGTAAGGATAGTACTAGAGCTTTAGATACTATTTTGGATGCGCCTAGCATAGTGAACTCTGTACGATTTGGTTCCGGCTGAAGTAGAGCCTATGCAGCAGGGCAGATGGGTGACAGTGAGGGATCGCTCTAGTCGTGGATTAAAAAACCACTCTTCCGCTCCGATTACCATAAAAAATCGATTTGCCCTACTCAGTGAAACACCCACTGAGAATTCTGTTGATTGTGCCCTGGTAATTGGTGATTTGATCACACGGAATGTGAAAATAGGGACACCAGCCACCATAGTCACATGTTTGCCGGGAGCCAGAGCGCCTGACATCAAAGCAAATTTAAAAGTGCTGGCTAATGCTAATCGTAAATTCTCTAAGATCATTATTCATGTCGGCACTAATGATGTTCGACTCCGCCAGTCAGAGATCACCAAAATTAATATTAAAGAGGTGTGTGAACTCGCAAGTACGATGTCAGGCACTGTAATTTGCTCTGGCCCCCTTCCTGTTCGCAGGACTGATGAGATAGTTAGCAGATTGGCCTCACTCAATGGTTGGTCGTCTAAGTGGAGTCCGTTAAATAATATAGAATTCATAGAAAATTCGAAAAGTTTTTGGGGCAAGCCTGACCTGTTGAAAAGAGATGGTATTCATCCCTCCTGGGATGGTGCTGCTCTTCTCTCTAGTAATTTGGTTCATAGTCTAGTTCTTGTAGAGCTAAAACATGACAATCTGGGTCTCAGGTCAGGAAGCAGACAGACTGGCTAAACCGACCGACTGCTAGCGGCCTCACGTCACCAAGGTCAGATAAATCACATCACATAGAGCCTCTTTCACCTAGATATCATCATATAGAGCAGGGCTATTCAATTTGCGGCCCGCCAATCATCTCCATCTGGCCCGCGACGGCACCAACCTCCTTCCTCCTCTTTTCCTGGCGGTGCAGCTAATTTAGTTTGATACTCGCTCCGATTGACCTGAGAAACGTTTTACGTGCAAATATTTCAGCAGTTATAATGTGTCCCGCATTTATGTCGACTGAACCAGCTATACCAATCATTCGTGAATCATTCTTTTAGTTCGATTCTATCTAAACGCACTTGCATAACGGTCTAAAACTATTTGGATTGATTCAGACCGCTCCGTCACTGAATCATCTGAAGCGGTTTCTCGGCCAGTACAGTAACAACAAACAGCGCTGTTTTCAGTTATTTCACTAGTTGTTTCAACACGGCCCAGCACAGAGTTGCGTTTACTCCCGGTCCTGGACACTATTATTGAACAGCGTTGCGACAACCAGTGGGAAGGGTTTCAGTTCGACAGAAATCTCTCTGTTACAAACCACAAATCACTCGATGATTTAACTAGTATTAAATCAGATGAAACAGAACATTCCCAACAAGACTGATGAGGAAAGCAGGAGAAACATTGTGGCATGAACGAAATTAGAAGACTTTAAATTCCCTAATCACCCTTACAAACATTTACCATGAATGTACTGTAGTAATTTACCATGGGTTGGGCAGAAATGTGCAAAATTTATATTGAATAGGCCTACTATGTAGTAATAAATAAATAAATATAGTAAATATATATATATTTACTATAATATTTTATAGGCTAGGCTATACATATAGTGATTTATATTGCATTAGATTTATTAGGTGAGTAGAGGAATATATAATTAATATTTGTTATGAAATTATGCAGTTTCTTTGTAAAGGTGTGTGTAGTTTTTAACTTGTTTAGGCATTTTTTTATACTCTGGGAGTGAGTAGCCTGTAGTTATCAAGTCTCACTGTAAGAATATTTTCATTTAAGCATAATAATTATAAATAAAATTATTATTTCTCACCTACAGCTACGAGTTTGTATAATTCATGTATTTGTTCCAAGACAAATAGTTGTACACAGCTGTCAATTATCAAGTTTTTATTTATTATGGTTGTATATAGGCCTATCTGCATACTGTTAGGTACCACATTTCCAAGTAAATACCATACCTTTTTAGGGTAACTTTAATTTATTTATTGAAACTGTTATGTTTCAATAAATAAGCTAAACCCCAAACCAACCCACCGGCCCGCCTCAACTTTTCGATTTCATAATCCGGCCCTCGAATGAAGCTAATTGAATAGCCCTGATATAGAGACTGTGTCTGTTCCCCGAATTTGGAAATCCAAAAAACGTCAGGTAAAAAATGTAATTGATGTTCAACAAATAAAAAAACAGATATAATACAGATAAGCAAATGATAAAGCTTGGGTTGCTGAATATTCGATCCCTTACTTCAAAATCGCTCATAGTTAATGATATGATTTCAGATTATAATCTAGATGTGCTGTGTTTAACAGAAACCTGGCAAAAACCAAACGATTACACCCCACAAACGAGTCCACCCCACAAGATTACTGTTATAAACATGAACCTCGTCTAAAAGGCAAAGGGGGAGGTGTTGATGTAATTTATAGTAATATTTTCAAAGCCACTAAGAAATCTATTTTTAATTAAAGCTGCAAGCAGCATTGAAAGGACCCTCGCACCCGTGCCAACACCACCCGGTGGCTTTAGGAAGACAGAACACGGTGGGCAATGTGCATTTAAGTAGGTACATATAGGAGGAGTGTGTCAAAATCAGTTACAAAAATGTCCTTTATTAGGGGATAATAGCATGCACCGTCACTCAGATAAGTGTTGCTAGCATGTTTTAGCATATTTCTAGCATGTTTATAACTAAACCGAGAGAATTATTCTGATTTGATGATACACTGAAAATATTACACAAGCAATCCTTTAAATTTAATAATATTCAGAACAGAACAAGAATTAAATATATATATATATATATATATATATATATAAACAAGAAGTAACCGAAATAATGTAAAGCGAAAGTGAAAGTAAGTGGTGTTGGGCTCACATAACTCTCTCATTAGAATCAAACTGTTTCAACATTTGCGATGTATTTGGATGCTAAACAATTCTTTATTATAGGCTTTGTACTTCACTCACGTTCCAATATATGTGTGTGTGTGTGTGTGTGTGTGTGTGTGTGTGTGTGTGTGTGTGTGTGTGTGTGTGTGTATACAGTGTGTGTGAGAGAGAAAGAGAGAGGCGCGGGCGCGATCGAACTGTGTGAGAGAGAGAGGCGCGATCGAACTGTGTGTGCGTGTGTGTGAGAGAGAGAGAGGCGCGGGCACGATTGAACTGTGTGTGTGTGTGTGTGTGTGTGTTTGCGTGTGAGAGAGAGGTGCGGGCGCGATCGAACTGTGTGTGTGTGTGTGTGTGTGTGTGTGTGTGTGTGTGAGAGAGAGAGAGAGAGAGAGAGAGGCGCGATCGAACTGTGTGTGTGCGTGAGACAGAGAGGCGCGGGCGCGATCGAACTGGTGTGAATATTCAAAAAATCCACATTCAAGCAACAATATCTGACTTTCTGTTGGTCGGAGCTAATGACTGTAAATTAGAAAGTTGATCGGCTTGATGAGAACAATATATACGCCAAGTTGTGTAACTGTAGGTACAATTATCTAAGTTATAACAACACACTTTATGTGTCCTTTTTTAGTCATAAATTCATTTCCTCGCCACGGCCAAACCGTTCGAGATATCAAAAATCCGTCCGCAATTTAGCATCCTCAATGTCTTGCTGACTGAGTTTCGTGGTGTTTGGATTAATTCTCTAGGAGAAGTATATCAAAAATAAAAGCATGCATTTTCCAAACAACCCATAATAGCTGACTTCCTGTTGAGCTGTCGTTGAACTTAGAGCACAAAGTTGTTAGGCCCGATGAGATCTATACATGTACCTAGTTTCATATTATTACATGCAAGCATGTTTGATTTATGGACCAAATTTTCAGGCCAAGTTTATGGACCAAGTTAATTTAATTAATAAACTAATTATATAAAACTATTGTCAATGCACTACAATTAAACTGGTTATATGCCTTTATTTATTTATTTTTTTTAAATACAAGGCTTGTGACATTTTTCTTTTTTAATGCAGGCCAAACCACACAGCAGTGAAATGGTTAATCTAGCCCCCCCCCCCCCCCCTACACACACACAGGCACAGACACAGACACAGAGACGTAGGCTCAGAGAGAAATTACCACATTCAAACCAAAATATCTGATTTTCTGTTGGTCCGAGCTAATGACTGTAAATTAGAAAGTTATCTGGCTTGATGAGTACAATATATGTACTGAGTTTTGTTACTGTAGATAAAACTAACCCCCCCATTTTTGACTAAAGGTGGCGCTACTGAGCCCTCACCATGCCCGTTTCTGAAACTTTGCACGTCTACTGGCTAATAAATGTGATGTGTCTGTCGAGTTTCATGCAATTTCAAGCATGCTAAGAGTCTCAAAAGGATCAAACAAGAATATTAAAGTTTGATTTGTTGCCACAGCAACAGTATCTAAGATATCAATAATCCTTTCACAGGCCTACATCTGGCGTGTGTTTACATTATACACAAAGTTTAAAGCAAATCGGGTAAAAATTAGAGGGTGATTTTAAAGCATTTTGAAAGTGACACACTTCCTGCTGCCAGTTGGTGGCCCTATAACTTTGACTCACAATAGTCACATCCATGTGATCGGCCTCTTACAACGAACACACTGCTGAAGTTTCATCAAGATCAGTTAATGTATGCTGAAGTTATAACACACTTTCTGTTTCACGTTTCTCGCCATAATTTCGTTTCCTCGCCATGGCCAAACCGTTCGAGATATCAAAAATCCCCTGGCAATTTTTCATCCTCAATGTCTTGACTTCACGCTGACCGTGGCATCTCGATCAATTCTCTAGGAGGAGTACTTTAAATTCCATTGCATGCGTTTTCCAAACAACCCTAAAAGCCGACTTCCTGTTGGGCTGGCATAAAACTTAGAGCCCTAAAGTTGTTTGCCCCGATGAGATCTATTAAGGGCCCCAAAAGTGCCAAAAAGGTAGTAAAATAATAATTTTCCTAATTTTCCTAAGGAAAACAATAGGGCCTTCGCCTTTTCAAGGCTTGGGCCCTAATAAACGAAGCAATTCCAAGAGGGTCCTCACACCATCGGTGCTCGGGCCCTAAATATACTTCTTTTGAAGTGTTGTGGAAGTGTTTGAAGTGGTGCTTAATGTAAAAATATATAGTGTAAACGATAAATCACGTTTGAGAATTCTGCTGGCTACTGTATACAGGCCAGCAGGGCACCATAAAGATTTGATCAAAGAATTTGCAGACTTTCTATCAGAATTAGTATTGGCTGTTGATAAAGTACTAATTGTTGGTGATTTTAATATACATGTAGATAATGAAAAAGATGCATTGGGATTGGCACTTAAAGACATTGTAAACTCAATTGGAGTTAGACAACACGTGTCAGGACCTACTCATTGTCGTAATCATACTCTAGATCTAAAACTATCACATGGAATAGATGTTGATGCCGTTGAAATTCTGCAGCAGAGCGATGACATCTCAGACCATTATCTAGTCTCATGTAAATTACATTTAGCCAAGGCTGCAAAGCTGACTCCGTGTTATAAATATGTTAGACCTATAACTTCTGCCACTAAAGATTGCTTTATCAATAATCTTCCTAATCAGTTTCATCATCTCAGCATCCCGGATAGCTTAGAAGAACTTGATATTGCAACAGAAACTTTTAACTCTCTCTTTTCCAGCACTTTAGATACAGTTGCTCCGTTGCGCTTAAAGAAGATTAAAGAAAATAGTCCAACGCCGTGGTACAACGAGCCCACTCAGGCCCTTAAGAGAGCAGCCAGAAAAATGGAGCGCAACTGGAAGAAAACAAAACAAGAGGTATTTCAGATTTCATGGAAAGAGAGCTCGATTGCTTACAGAGAGGCCATAAAAGCTGCTAGATCTGCTTATTTTTCAACCCTATTAGAAGAAAATAAACAATCCTAGACACTTATTTGAAACAGTGGCTAAACTAACGAAAAAGAAAGCTTCAAGCACAGAAGTTTCCGAGCAACACAGTAATGACTTTATGAACTTCTTCATTTATAAGATTGATAATATCAGGGACAAAATTATAACTATGCAACCGTCTACTACAATATCGCATCAGGGAGTGCATTGTAGTCTCCCTGAGGAAAAATTTTATTCATTTGTTCCTATAGGAGAGGAAGAATTCTGCAAACTCGTTAATTCATCTAAATCGACAACTTGTATGTTAGATCCTATACGACTAAGCTACTGAAAGAGATGCTTCCAGACATCATAGATCCTCTTCTTAATATCATTAATTCGTCTTTGTCTCTAGGATACGTACCAAAAAACTTTAAAGGAGCATTTCTCCCGTGGGACCATTCATCTTTATTGAAAGTGGGTCATATATTTAGTTGAAATAATAAAATTTTCGAATTTGGTGCCTTCTTGACTGAGTAAAGACAAAGTAACTTTAGGGCTTATTTGTACTGAAAACCACAACTCCCACAATGCACCACATTGCACAGCTCCGCAAGCCACTCCCACTAATCCAGAACAACGCTAAGGAGGTATCCGCCTATCAGATTCAGAGAAAGCACTCTACCGTCTACAAGGCTGAGTGCCGCCAGAGTTTGAAATTCATTTCATAGAAAAAAAATCTAGTTTGTTGCCGAAATTATTATTGAATTACTCCTCGTTTCTATTTATGTTGAATGTTCAGTCCGAACATTGTATTGCAATTTGGATTTGCAAAATAAGAATAAAAATATGTAGGCATGACCATTTTTGTTATCTATTATCATGTAAGGTAACAGTAGATTAGTAATATTAGTTCCACTGATGGAATGTTGGTCGTCCAAATTTATCTAACATACACGTGGAATAAAACACTAATAAGGAAAACAATGTAAATGTGAACCATTTATTTCAATAATGATATCAACAAAAATAATTATGTTAACAATAAAAGTTCAACAATACAATAGTAACAACAATAGTTCCTCCTGAGCTTCCTCAACTTACTGGTGCCCGCAGTACTGGCAATCTGGAGCTGGATATTTCAGTCGGATTGCCGACACGATCGGGTAGAACGCGAGACCGTGACCTGCCTGTCACGGACGAGGAGCCCGCACTGGCTCGAGTTGAGGCGGACTAATCCTGTCGTTCTACCCGCTCGTGTCGGGTAGAATCCGACACTTCGCTGTATTGCGGCTCGTAAAGATAGCCACGAATAGCGGATTTGAGTAGAAGACTTTCAAAATCATCTTTTCTTGCATATGTTTATTTCCTTCCATCATTGTCGTAACTTCCCATCTGGCTCCACAGCGCTTGTTAGCTTAGCTTCCAAACAAGATGGTGGATATTGCTATTAGTTTCGGCAAGTGAAGTCCCGTCCCACCCACTGATCTGTAATAGGTCTGTAGCGTGAGTGGGCCCCTCCCCCTGAATAAATGATGAGCTAGTGTTTGTAGTCTCTACACTTTTCAATGAAATGTGACTTCCTGCTTATTATGACGCAAAATCGCGATTTTTACTAGGGGTGCGCCGATCCGATACTCAGTATCGGTATTGCTCCGATACTACCAATATTTGCCGGATCGGGTATCGCCCAGACAAGACCATCCAAATCCGATCCGATATTGTAGCCTACAAATGTTGTTATACAACACAAAAGGCACAAAAACATTATAAAGCACTATAATGTTTTCGTGTACTATATTCCAAGTTTTCTGAAGCCATTACATATAGTTTAATGTGAGGTACAGATTTAAATTCGTTAAATAAATCTTCACCTAAGTGCTTCCCTCTGCTGCGGCTGTCAATCATTCTCCATTCAGCATCAAACAGCACGTTGCGCTCGGGTAAAACAGTCAACACGATGAAACTCTCTCCAAGATGAGTCAATCTTCCTATTATTATACTGTAGATCTGTAGATAAAGGTCTATGGTTTGCATAAAAGGACTTTAACGTGCTGGAGTTTCACGTTACTTTCTACCGGGTGTCTGTTAGATCACAACACAACTGATCAGTGATCACAACCAGTGTTCGAACTACACCGTGCCCTTCGGGGGAGCCCTATTTTTTTCCAATTTTGGGGAGGTTGATCGTGCACTCGCGGGTGCCGAGGATTGAAGCGCCTTTCAGACAGGACGCGAAATGCCAACGCTGCACTTTGAAACCCATTAATTTCAATGACTTCCAAAGATGCATAACAGCTCCAAGTGTATGCACTATGCAAGCACTATACAGGATTCACCCTATTATACTTTATCGACACAAATTGAAGTCAAACAGCAAACACCCATCCCCCAATAGTCTATAGCTACATAGGCTGTCTTTGACTTGAACCAGGTTAAATTCTTATTAAATTAAGAATACCATAATTCATCCGTTCAATTAGGCCTAATGGTGTGTTCACATCGAATGCGAATTTAATTATTTGCGTGTAGATTACATACAAAGTCAATGCAAAGACGCAAATAGATTGGGCGACATGTTTGCCGCGAGCGTCTTCCCCGCAAGTTGAAAAATTTGAACTCGAGCGAATGTTCAAGCGTCTAACTAGACGCGATAGCATTTTACGCTCTGTTCGCGTTCGGTGTGAACACACCAAGACATCGAGAGTCACGCAGACCTATAACAACCCAGCCACAACATATAATTGGGAATAATACCTTACCTTAACACAGAATGGATTTCAAGGACTTTGCGCGCAGATCAATAGCAACCATCGTTTATATTCAAATCTTTGAGTTAACATGTAGCCTACGTAAACATGATTGGAATTTGCACCGCAGCGCCACCACACCTTGATGCTCATGACAATAATAGCATGTATAGTTATATTTATTGAAGTGAATTAGGTTTAAATCGCCGTCAAGCATGCATGAATGATATTTTTGCTATTTTAGACATAATACTCCACAATGATCACATTACACAAAACTGAAATTGCACGTCAAAATAAAAGTGTCAATATTTTTTGAGACCCCCCAAAATTTCACGAATCACGTTTTCAGGGGAGCCCATGTCTTATTAAGGGGAGCCGAGCTCCCCCTAGCTCCCCCGTTGTTCGCACCCTGATCACAACACTGGAGTAGAGAGCGATATAATTGCTCTTCACGCGCACATTAACTGAAATTTAAAACTGTTAAAAGGCTCAAACTATGTGCTTTGAACTTTCCAATGCGAAGTACTGCGCCGTGAGTCCATGTTGCTTCGAGCGCATCATTCTGCGCGCGGGATGCGCACAAGGTTTCGTGCCGCTCTGAATTGGAGCCTTTCATATTACAATACTTTTGCGCAATGGCAGTTTATTGATAGCCTTAGTTGTTCTGTCCAATCTATCATGTTGCTGCTTCATTAAAAAGTTGCGCTTAAAATTTTAAGATAAAAGTCTTTTAATTATATAGTATATATTTTGTCTGTATTGTTTTACAAAGGAAAATAATGTTTAAGTCAAGCTTTGATGCCTCTAACAAAAGAATAATCATAGTCTCTTCCCCACAGTGAGTCATACAGATACAGTTTATTAGGTAATTTAGCAGTTTTTTTAATTATTATTTTAGTATTGGATCGGAATCGGCCAATACTGAGTGTCCCAGGTATCGGAATCGGTATAGGAGGCAAAAAAGGCGGATCGTGCCACCCCTAATTTTTACGTCATAATAAACAGGAAGTAAAACACTTAAATCCTTATTTCTCCCATCTCAGGGAAAAATAAAGGAAAAATCCACGATCATTATAATATATGACTGGGTTTCTAACAATACAAAGCTTAATGCAAATGGGTGAAGTGTCCCTTTAAGCTGGCTATGATAAAACTGCTTGTTAAAAAAAACACAACTTGATCCTTCAGAATTAGTCAATTACAGTCCGATCTCAAATCTGCCTTTTCTCTCAAAGATATTACAAAAAGCAGTATCCTCACAACTGTGTTCCTTTCTTGAAAGAAATGATATCTGCGAGGATTTTCAGTCAGGATTTAGACCGCACCATAGTACTGAGACAGCTCTCATTAGAGTTACAAATGATTTACTTTTATCATCCGATCGTGGTTGTATCTCTCTATTAGTGTTACTTGATCTTAGTGCTGCATTTGACACAATTGACCACAACATTCTTTTAAATAGACTAGAAAACTATGTTGGCATTAGTGGAATTGCACTAGCATGGTTTAAATCATACTTATCTGACCGTTATCAGTTTGTAGCAGTAAATGAAGAGATGTCTTATCGATCACAAGTTCAGTATGGCGTACCACAAGGCTCAGTACTAGAACCGCTGCTGTTCACTCTGTACATGCTACCATTAGGACATATCATTAGGAAACATGGAATTAGCTTTCACTGTTATGCCGATGATACTCAGCTGTATATTTCTTCAAAATCTAACGAAACTTACCAATTCACAAAATTAACGGAATGCATAGCTGATTTAAAAAATTGGATGACTAGTAATTTCCTACTACTAAACTCTGAAAAACAGAGATTCTAATTATTGGACAAAAAACTTCCACACGTAATTACCTAGAATACTGTCTAACACTTGATGGCTGCTCTGTTAAGTCTTCGTCGTCGGTTAGGAACCTGGGTGTGCTCTTTGATAGCAATCTTTCATTTGAAAGTCACGTGTCTAGTATCAGTAAAACCGCATTTTTCCATCTTAAAAATATATCTAAATTACGACATATGATCCCATTAACAAATGCGGAACAATTAGTTCATGCTTTCATGACATCAAGACTAGATTATTGTAATGCTCTACTGGGTGGTTGCCCTGCACGCTTAATAAATAAACTACAGCTGGTCCAAAACGCTGCAGCTCGAGTTCTTACTAGAACCAGGAAATATGACCATATTAGCCCGGTTCTGTCAACACTGCATTGGCTGCCTATTAAACATCGTATACATTTTAAAATATTGTTGATTACTTACAAAGCACTAAATGGTTTAGCTCCGCAGTACTTGAGCGAGCTCTTAACGCATTATAGTCCTTCACGTCTATTGCGATCTCAAAATTCGGGCCAGTTGATAATACCTAGAATATCAAAATCGACTGCTGGGGGTAGATCCTTTTCCTATTTAGCACCAAAACTTTGGAACAGTCTTCCTACCATTGTCCGGGAAGCAGACACACTCTGTCAGTTCAAAGCTAGACTAAAAACACATCTCTTTGACCTAGCATACACATAATATATTATAGACTTCTATAATTCAATGTTAGGCTGCATAGATTAGGTCAGCCGGAACTGGGAACACTTCCCTTAAATCCTGATGTACTCGTTACATCATCATAAGAAGAATGGCATCTACGCTAATTTTAGTGTCTTTGTTTATCCCGAGGTTTTCCCGCAGCCTACCGGATCCAGGCCATATCCAGATCTGACTAGGAGCTTTGCCTGGACCCGATGACAGCGCAGTGCTGAAGTGCCAACTAGCCGCTCCTTATGGAGGATCCCTTTCCCACTCTACAGATAAAACGTTGTGATTCTGGTTCGCGTACCCACCCCGAAGTGATAAAACAAAACAAAATTCTGTATCAAATTACAGTTACTGTAAATCCGGCCTCTAGTCAAGTCAAGTCAAGTGTATTTATATAGCGCTTTTCACAATATAAATTGCATCAAAGCAGCTTCACAATATCAATCAAATAACAACAATGTTTGTTTCTTAGTGAAAAAACATCCACGTTTGGTAGGGCTGATCAATGGTATTAATGCTTGGTTAATTATTTTGAATATCCCCAACTGAGCAAGCCAAAGGCAACAGTGGCAAGGAACCGAAAAACTCCATCAAGTGACCTACTGGTGTCCTAAAACTCCATCAGGTGACCTACTGGAGAAAAAAAACCTTGGGAGAACCCAGGCTCAGTCGGGGGCCAGTTCTCCTCTGGCGTTTATGAACAAGAGGCCGGATTTATAGTAACTGTAATTTGATACAGAATTTTGTTTTATTTTATCACTTCGGGGTGGGTATGCGAACCGGAATCACAACGTTTTATCTGTAGAGTGGGAAAGGGATCCTCCATAGGGAGAGGCTAGTTGGCACTTCAGCACTGCGTTGTCATCGGGTCCAGGCAAAGCTCCTAGTCAGATCTGGATACGGCCTGGATCCGGTAGGCTGCGGGAAAACCTCAGGATAAACAAAGACACTAAAATTAGTTTAGATGCCATTCTTCTTATGATGATGTAACGAGTACTTCAGGATTTAAGGGAAGTGTTCCCAGTTCCGGCTGACCTAATCTATGCAGCCTAACATTGAATTATAGAAGTCTATAATATATTATGTGTATGCTAGGTCAAAGAGATGTGTTTTTAGTCTAGCTTTGAACTGACAGAGTGTGTCTGCTTCCCGGACAATGGTAGGAAGACTGTTCCAAAGTTTTGGTGCTAAATAGGAAAAGGATCTACCGCTAGCAGTCGATTTTGATATTCTAGGTATTATCAACTGGCCCGAATTTTGAGATCGCAATAGACGTGAAGGACTATAATGCGTTAAGAGCTCGCTCAAGTACTGCGGAGCTAAACCATTTAGTGCTTTGTAAGTAATCAACAATATTTTAAAATTTATACGATGTTTAATAGGCAGCCAATGCAGTGTTGACAGAACCGGGCTTATATGGTCATATTTCCTGGTTCTAGTAAGAACTCGAGCTGCAGCGTTTTGGACCAGCTGTAGTTTATTTATTAAGCGTGCAGGGCAACCACCCAGTAGAGCATTACAATAATCTAGTCTTAATGTCATGAAAGCATGAACTAATTGTTCCGCATTTGTTAATGAGAGCATATGTCGTAATTTAAATATATTTTTAAGATGGAAAAATGCGGTTTTACAGATACTAGACACGTGACTTTCAAATGAAAGATTGCTATCAAAAAGCACACCCAGGTTCCTAACCGATGACGAAGACTTAACAGAGCAGCCATCAAGTGTTAGACAGTATTCTAGGTTATTACGTGTGGAAGTTTTTTGTCCAATAATTAGAATCTCTGTTTTTTCAGAGTTTAGTAGTAGGAAATTACTAGTCATCCAATTTTTTTAAATCAGCTATGCATTCCGTTAATTTTGTGAATTGGTAAGTTTCGTTAGGTTTTGAAGAAATATACAGCTGAGTATCATCGGCATAACAATGAAAGCTAATTCCATGTTTCCTAATGATATGTCCTAATGGTAGCATGTACAGAGTGAACAGCAGCGGTCCTAGTACTGAGCCTTGTGGTACGCCATACTGAACTTGTGATCGATAAGACATCTCTTCATTTACTGCTACAAACTGATAACGGTCAGATAAGTATGATTTAAACCATGCTAGTGCAATTTCACTAATGCCAACATAGTTTTCTAGTCTATTTAAAAGAATGTTGTGGTCAATTGTGTCAAATGCAGCACTAAGATCAAGTAACACTAATAGAGAGATACAACCACGATCGGATGATAAAAGTAAATCATTTGTAACTCTAATGAGAGCTGTCTCAGTACTATGGTGCGGTCTAAATCCTGACTGAAAATCCCCGCAGATATCATTTCTTTCAAGAAAGGAACACAGTTGTGAGGATACTGCTTTTTCTAATATCTTTGACAGAAAAGGCAGATTTGAGATCGGCCTGTAATTGACTAATTCTGAAGGATCAAGTTGCGTTTTTTTAACAAGCGGTTTTATCATAGCCAGCTTAAAGGTTTTTGGTACGTATCCTAGAGACAAAGACGAATTAATGATATTAAGAAGAGGATCTATGATCTCTGGAAGCATCTCTTTCAATAGCTTAGTCGGTATAGGGTCTAACATACAAGTTGTCGATTTAGATGAATTAACGAGTTTGCAGAATTCTTCCTCTCCTATAGAAACAAATGAATAGAATTTTTCCTCAGGGAGACTACAATGCACTCCCTGATGCGATACTGTAGTAGACGGTTGCATAGTTATAATTTTGTCCCTGATATTATCAATCTTATAAGTGAAGAAGTTCATAAAGTCATTACTGCTGTGTTGCTTGGAAACTTCTGTGCTTGAAGCTTTCTTTTTCGTTAGTTTAGCCACTGTTTCAAATAAATACCTAGGATTATGTTTATTTTCTTCTAATAGGGTTGGAAAATAAGCAGATCTAGCAGCTTTTAAAGCCTCTCTGTAAGCAATCGAGCTCTCTTTCCATGAAATCCGAAATACCTCTAGTTTTTTTTTTTCCAGTTGCGCTCCATTTTTCTGGCTGCTCTCTTAAGGGCCTGAGTGTGCTCGTTGTACCACGGCACAACACACTTCAAAGCACAACATCAGGAAGATCAGGCCTTTCCTAACTGAGCATGCAACAAAACTTCTCCTCCAGGCCCTTGTCATTACTAGGCTTGTTTACTGCAATGCTCTTCTGGCCGGTCTTCCATCATGTGCAAATAAACCTCTACCTCTCCAGAATGCAGCACCTCGTCTTGTCTTCAACAAGCCCAAAAGGGCCCACGCCACTCCTCTGTTCATCTCTCTACATTTACATTTAGTCATTTAGCAGACGCTTTTATCCAAAGCGACTTACAACTGAGGACTAAACCAAGCGAGTCATCGTGAAGAGACAAAAACAACGCAAGAAGTGCTCAATATACAGGTCCTTCTAAAAAAATTAGCATATTGTGATAAAGTTCATTATTTTCCATAATGTAATGATAAAAATTAAACTTTCATATGTTTTAGATTCATTGCACACCAACTGAAATATTTCAGGTGTTTTATTGTTTTAATACTGATGATTTTGGCATACAGCTCATGAAAACCCAAAATTCCTGTCTCAAAAAATTAGAATATCATGAAAAGGTTCTCTAAACGAGCTATTAACCTAATCATCTGAATCAACTAATTAACTCTAAACACCTGCACAAGATTCCTGAGGCTTTTAAAAACTCCCAGCCTGTTTCATTACTCAAAACAGCAATCATGGGTAAGACTGCCGACCTGACTGCTGTCCAGAAGGCCATCATTGACACCCTCAAGCAAGAGGGTAAGACACAAAGAAATTTCTGAACAAATAGGCTGTTCCCAGAGTGCTGTATCAAGGCACCTCAGTGGGAAGTCTGTGGGAAGGAAAAAGTGTGGCAAAAAACGCTGCACAACGAGAAGAGGTGACCGGACCCTGAGGAAGATTGTGGAGAAGGACCGATTCCAGACCTTGGGGGACCTGCGGAAGCAGTGGACTGAGTCTGGAGTAGAAACATCCAGAGCCCCCGCGCACAGGCGTGTGCAGGAAATGGGCTACAGGTGCCGCATTCCCCAGGTCAAGCCACTTTTGAACCAGAAACAGCGGCAGAAGCGCCTGACCTGGGCTACAGAGAAGCAGCACTGGACTGTTGCTCAGTGGTTGCATGTCATTCGGAAATCAAGGTGCCAGAGTCTGGAGGAAGACTGGGGAGAAGGAAATGCCAAAATGCCTGAAGTCCAGTGTCAAGTACCCACAGTCAGTGATGGTCTGGGGTGCCATGTCAGCTGCTGGTGTTGGTCCACTGTGTTCTATCAAGGGCAGGGTCAATGCAGCTAGCTATCAGGAGATTTTGGAGCACTTCATGCTTCGACCTGCTGAAAATCTTTATGGAGATGAAGATTTCATTTTTCAGCACGACCTGGCACCTGCTCACAGTGCCAAAACCACTGGTAAATGGTTTACTGACCATGGTATTACCGTGCTCAATTGGCCTGCCAACTCTCCTGACCTGAACCCCATAGAGAATCTGTGGGATATTGTGAAGAGAAAGTTGAGAGATGCAAGACCCAACACTCTGGATGTGCTTAAGGCCGCTATCGAAGCATCCTGGGCCTCCATAACACCTCAGAAGTGCCACAGGCTGATTGCCTCCATGCCACGCCGCATTGAAGCAGTCATTTCTGCAAAAGGATTCCCGACCAAGTATTGAGTACATAACTGAACATAATTATTTGAAGGTTGACTTTTTTTTGTATTAAAAACACTTCTTTTATTGGTCAGATGAAATATGCTAATTTTTTGAGACAGGAATTTGGGGTTTTCATGAGCTGTATGCCAAAATCATCAGTATTAAACAATAAAAGACCTAAAATATTTCAGTTGGTGTGCAATGAATCTAAAATATATGAAAGTTAAATTTTTATCATTACATTATGGAAAATAATGAACTTTATCACAATATGCTAATTTTTTGAGAAGGACCTGTACAAAGTTCAGATATTGCTCGGAGTAGCATAAGCCAGATAAGCAGGGATTTAAAGGAAATGTTTTTTTTTTTTTATGTTAAATACTCACGGAAGAGATGAGTTTTCAGTTGTCTTTTGAATGCTGTCAGGGATACTGCATTCCGGATGAGGGTGGGCAGATCATTCCATTAGCATGGCACTGTGAATGAGAATGTTCTGGAGAGTGATTTTGAGGCTCTCTGTGATGGTACCACGAGCCGTCGCTCATTGACTGATCGTAGGCTTCTGGTAGGGATGTAGACTTGTAGTAGTGAGTGGAAGTAGGAGGGAGCTGATCCTGAGATCAGTCTGTAAGCAAGAGTCAACACCTTAAACTTGATGCGAGCAGCGAGTGGTAGCCAGTGGAGAGAGATAAACAGAGGAGTGACGTGGGCCCTTTTGGGCTCGTTGAAGACCAGACGAGCTGCAGCATTCTGGATCATTTGTAGAGGTTTAGTTGCACATGCTGGAAGTCCGGCCAGGAGAGCATTGCAGTAATCAAGCCTAGAAATGACCAGGGCCTGGACGAGAAGTTGTGTTGCATGCTCAGTTAGGAAAGGCCTGATCTTCCTGATGTTGTGCATAGCAAACCTGCATGATCGAGCTGTCGTTGTGATGTGGTCTGTGAAGGTCAGCTGATCATCAAAGATTACTCCAAGATTTCTGACTGACCTTGATGGGGTGATTGAGGAAGAATCTAGCTGGAAGGAGAAGTCGTGTTGTAGAGACGGCTTGGCAGGGAGGATGAGAAGCTCAGTCTTTGCCAGGTTGAGCTGTAGGTGATGTTCCTTCATCCATGCCGAGATGTCCGCCAGACAGCTTGAGATCCGTACAGCTACTGTGGGATCATCTGGTTGAAATGACATCTACACTGGCTACCACTCGCTGCTCGCATCAAGTTAAAGGCATTGACGCTTGCTTACAGATCGACCACAGGCTCAGCTCCCTCCAACTTTCAGTCACTCCTCTGAGTCTACATCCCTACCAGAAGCCTACGATCGGTCATTGAGCGATGACTCGTGGTGCCATTACAAAGAGCCACAAAATCACTCTCAGAACATTCTCATTCACGGTTCCATGCTGGTGGAATGATCTCCTCACTCTCGTCCGGAATGCAGAATCCCTGACAACATTCAAAAGACATCTGAAAAATCATATCTTCCGTGAGCACTTCACATTAAAAACAAAACAAAACAAAAAAAACCTGCCTTTTTCTTTTAATCCTCCCTTGTCTGGCTTATGCTACTCTGATCAATGCCTGAACTTTGTATTTTGGGCACTTCTTGCGTTGTTTTTGCCTCTTCACGATGACTCGCTTGGTTTTGATTTACTGACTGTTGTCAATTAATTTTTTTTTCTGTGATTCATCTAATTGAATAAATCTACTAAGATAACTATTTCTTTTTCAATATAATCTTCTATCTGAATCAGAACAAAATTGTGTCGACTATTCACTCACCTGTTGCATCATTTCCTCCCTCCAGTAGACATTCCTTACTTCTGATCCAATTGGCCCATACTGAACATTATTACTGGGCGTAGCGTGTCAGTTACGTTGCAGGCTACAAGCTACAACATGATTTGACAGTTAATATTAATTAATATCAAAGATCTAAAAGGTGTGAACCATCATACCTGACACCTAGATGAACACTATACAGTTGGTTTTGTGACCAAGTCATTCTCTTCAAACTATATTGAAATTAGAAACGTGATTGTTTGTATGCATCAACAATTTTGTTGAATGTAACTTTAGAGATGGTCCCTAAATTTGCAAATATCAAACGTCCAACATAAACCAACTTTATGCCAGTATCTGCTTGCCTGTAGCATATATAGTATTATCTATATCAATAGAGTTTGATTTTTTGTATCACTTCATTAGTCCATTGAGCTACAGTACGTTATGTGTTTTATGTCCTGACACCAGGGGAATAAGGTATGAGGTAAACACTAATACTGCAGTACAGTACTGCAATGTAAAGTTAAGGCAACTTAACAACTGAGAGAAATATATCTTCCTCAGATTTAACATTTTTAACATTACACCATTAGCCGTTTGTCTGCTGCCCATTTTTGGTTATCCGGGAGTGACGCGCTGCCAAGATGGCGACAGTCGGCTACGCCCACTTTAGGCTTCAAAAACGGTCTTCAGAAACCTACGGGTTACGTCACGCACACTACGTCCATTCTTTTTTAGAGTCTATGATTGGTACTCTGCACATCCGGGAACTGCAGGAAAAGCAGTAATGTTGAATATTCTTATTTTAACCACTTAATTTGTATAAGCAAAAATTTGAACAAATTAAAGCAAAACAAAATGGGTAGAAATTTGCATGTCTAATATTAAAGGTATTTTTAAACGGACTGAATATTTTGGAAGTGAAATCTGAAAGGTTAATATGAATTATTGAATTTTCAAAAATGAAAATATGTGTGAAATGTTTTGAATTAAAATATTCAAAGCTTAAATATACAACTGAATTTCAGCCCATAAAAATGCAAGCCCTAAAAATACAATGCATTAAAATGCAAGCACTGTTAATGCAATAGATTTTTTTTCAATTAGTGCAATTCAACAAGCTTTTTTGTTTAAAATACATTTGGCATTATTTTACTTTCATAGTCACTTAGCATTTCACTATTTATAGAAGGATTTCTTATTAATGAATAAAATTGAATGAAAAAATAAGTTTATACTTCTTGTAGTACAGGCAGGCAAAGAACAAATTTGTATTCTGAGAGCAAGTTAATGTGCCACAACTTGACCCTTTCAGCGTATTTTTGGCACAGGTGTGTTCTATGCAATTGTTTTGTTAGATGTAAACAAACTACATTTTTAGTTTCAATAATAATTATTCTTCACACATCCCCATTCAAATACAATCAGCATCAGCTGTGTGCAAATTGACCCCACTCTGACAGGAATGTTCTATGCAATTGTTTTCATAAAGGGAAAAAGATATATTTCTATGTTCAACATTATTTGTTCTTTAAACATTCCTCTTTAAAAGAAAAAAAGTATCAGCTGTTTGCAAAGTGGCCATTATTTGATTTTTGACCATTGAAAATGTGTTGATCAATTCTTGAAGACATATTGAGCGCCCAATATCACTGTAATTAAAGCATTTAGGGCCAAAATTAAGATACCCAAAGATAAATTTCTTAGGAACCAAAATCTTTCCATTTTTGAACTGTCACCGTTGGCATATAATGCAACAACGATTTCTAAAGTCAACAGATTTTTACCAATAGACCTACCAATCTCCATTTAAAATGAATAATAATGACACCAAATCTCAGGCTAAAATTGTCATTTTGACACTCCTCTGCAAAATAGTGGATTACTAAATAATATTCACCCATGACATTTAATATTTTGGCTTTTATCACTATTTATGTCTTTCACCAGAAAAAAAAAAAAGAGAACAAAATCAAAAATTTGCGCCGGGGAAGTTTCTGAAATTTGGTTGATTTGACATGGAAAGACCCACCTTCATTTCAAGTTAAAAACAAACATTTTCCATAATTTACATACTCTGTACGAACCCTGCAGACATAAATTAACTACAGTAAAAATGGTAAAGGATACACATGGTTGCAGGAGAGTCTGTAGGTGTTCTCTATGATCCCCTCTTCACTCACATCCACAAGGATTGGCTGACCACAGACAGCACAGATGCTGTCTGACAGGTGCTTAGTGGGCATTCCAGATGCACTGTAAAACTGAAGCAACGGATCTCTACATCAGGGTTCATACACTCTTTGACCAATAATTTTTCCAGTTTTTCATGATTACAAGAGATATTTTTTTTAGGATTCTGTTGAGCTTGTCATGAAAAAGTAATTATTAGACAATGACATAATAAAATAATTAATATAATGATAATTTCAATAAAAATAATTATAGCCTGGTAAATATCTCACTGAAAACAGACTAGAATTTGAGGATGCTTTCACAGAGGTTTTTCAAGTTTTGTTAGTGTTACAGCAGCTTTTCAAATGGTTTGCAACTGGTATGACAGCAATCAGACTAAATGCTAGATGCAAAAGTAAATTGCTGTTGATAACGTATGGGCATACACTACAGACAGCCAAGTGCTGTTGTGTGTTATTATTTCATAGTGAAACTAAAAGAAAGGAGTAAAAACAACGTGAAAGCTGGCAGTTTTATTGGCCTGGTGAGGGGGTGGAATCAAACTTGAAATCAGACCAAGCAATACAAGAGAAATCAAAATATGAAAACAACTTACGAGTGCTCAGATAAGCCAATGTGTCAAAAATTTAGAGGATGGCTGGAAACATAGGTAAAAGCAACATAATGTTTATCCATTGATTCAAGCACTTACCCCAACTGTAGATGCCATAAAATCTGCACACATCTCTGCAAAATCCCGACCAAGTACACCATAGTACAGGCCGTAAAAAAGAAGAGACACACCAAAGTCCATGGCATCTTCTGGCTTTATTCTAAAAGCATAAAGGGAGGTGACATAAGACTCAACTTAAATTATTAGTTCTTAATTACTCTATGCAGTCATCAACATTTAGCACCAACAGTCAACTGGTCAGTTTTTTTCAAGTGTTTGATAATTGTTTTGTGAAAATTATCACCACTAAAGCCAGGGACACACTTAACGACTAGCTGAAACATTCTAAGACTGAACTGAACAAACAGACTTTTCAACGACTGGAGCAGACTTTAAACACCAACTGTGAACAGCGACTGAACACAACTGTCTCTGACTAGGCGAGTTTGGACATGATCAGTCGTATCAAATTACATTCATAATCGGCCTTATAGTCGTTAAGTGTGTCCCCGGCTTAAGAATGGGTTTTTAAGAATTTATATTGGTATAATATTTTGTCAGTGATATAAAAACTTGGGAATATATTTGATTACCATGAGATGTTTTTTTTTTATTTGAGAGCATTCCAACAGATTTTAGAAGGGTTTCTGATTTAAAAGTCATTAGAAAACTTTAATTCAGTTCTCACTTTCAATGATTCACAAGCTGTGTCCCAAAAAGTACATATTTTTTACATTCATATTATACAAAACAAGCATGTACTTCAGAAACAGGGGAGTAATTTCACATATGGGTAGTGGATGGTGTGTGGATTGGGGCACAATACCTAACTCAGCTATTTCTTTGCATCCATCAACACTCTCAGAGTGCACTCAATACCCCAAAAAAGATTGTACAATTTCAGTAAAAGTATTTGTATGTACATATTGCTGCTTATTACTATATATATATATATATATATATATATATATATATACATATATAAAATAAAATATACTGTATATACACAAAGACTGGAGGTAAACGGCTCCAGCTAGCATACTGCTCCCAATAAGTGACAAAATAACGCCAAAATGTTCCTATTTACATGTTGTGATTTGTATAGTCACAGCATGTACAAATAACAAGGTCACATGAGACACAGCCATCAACCGTATATACTGGGAACTATATTCTCAGAAGGCGAAACACTGCTACTGCACTGCTACAGAGATGAAAAGGGTATGTATGGACTTATCGAACTCTGGGGGATACGGTGAATAAGCTAAAGTCCCAAAAAGTCGGTGTGTTCAAGGTATTTATCTGACAAAATTATTTGGCAAAAAATGGTAACCTACAGCTTTTTTGTGTGTGGGGCAAATAAACAGGCTAAGAAAGTGAAAATTGTCGTGCATCTATAGCTGAAACATTCTAAGATTCTAACATTCTAAGAACTGAACACACTTACAGACTTTTCAACGACTGGAGCAGATTTTAAACACCAACTGTGAACACCGACTGAACGCAACTGTCTCTGTCAGTTGTTCTGTCATGTTCTATATAACATGTATAACATTCACACATTCATTGCTTCATTCATTAATTGTGTAATTATTAATCTATTCAACAAATAAAATAGAGTAACAAACATTGCAGCCACCTACCAATCAAATTTCAGCATTTAAATTAAATTCTGAATAGGTAATCATCAAGAAATTTGGCATATTACATTTAGGTTGTGTATCACACATCATGAGAATTACCGTTAAGTTGGCACTATTATATTCTAAAGTACTTTTTGCTAATAATTCTGGGGCTAGAATAAAAAAAAAATCCAGGATAATCGTTCAGTCTACCCAGATACAGTTTCTATGAACACATTTCATTTTTACTTTCATTTTCTGAGGTTGTTCACAAAATGTGTTAATTTTCATCTAGAGATGGTTCAAACAAATATATATCAAAAGAATTTACTCATTCAACTGTTTAGTACACATCCACACATCTTCCACCAGAAGAAAACTGCAATAAATAATATTATCCCCTTAATTAATCTGACCATGGATTACATGTTCACTAAATGCTATATGTCATCTAAAATTATTCTCAACAGCATTTGAAATACTAAAATTAAGCATTTCAGCTTTATTAACACATTGCATTAACTAATAAAGGCACAATATGTAAAAATTTTGTAATAAAATCCAAAAATCACTTGCACAGTGTGATATATTTCCTGCAGTTGTGTACTTACAATATCCCAAAAGTCTCTAAAGATTTTTTATTTTAGAGAAATTCCAATTTTAAAAAAGTGGCCGTCCCAGAAAAAAATGTCGCCTGTCAATGACGCAATATCCGCGCTATCCTCGGTTTCCGCTCGAACTGCCATAGCCATGACGTAACCATGGCGACAGACGTGGACAACTAGGTGCATACGTTACGTGCGTAACGTTTAGCGGCACGAAGTTCTTGTTTTGTTCAGTTTCAGAGTGGCGTTTTTGAGATGCCGAGAGCTCCACGTCAGCGTCTAACTTGGACTTGACAGAGCTTCACGAGTCACGACTTGACAGCTTTATTAGACAGGTGAGCAAATGTAGGCTACATAAAACAAATCAATGATATATAACGTTAGCTCAACATGATGAAATGTTAGAAATAGAATATGGTCAGCATGTTATTCTAATGTTGATCTAGCTTAACGTTAACGTTACTGGTAGTTTCGTATAGCAAACGAACTAACACGTAGAATAACATAATAACTTTCAACACACATTTAAATGGCGTTTGGTGTGATAGTGTAACGTTAGACCGAGTGAAGCAGCGCTGTGTTACCTTACAAGTTTAATTCGTGTAATAAACTGACCTGTGTGAGTAATCCAGCACTTGCGGGTTGTTCAGTAGAATTAAATGCCCTTATTCCTTTATTTCCGCGGGACTCGCATGTGATATCTGTCCTGTGTGAGTAATCCAGCACTTGCGGGTAGATCGGTAGAATTAAATGTCATTATTCCTTTATATCCGTGGGACTCGTGTGTCATATCTGTCTCTTTAGCAATCGCGACCTGCTTCATACCACTGTATGTATAGTCCCATCATTCAGCGCTCGTCACTGCGTCATAAACATACGCCTTTGTTATTGTTGGAAACTGCGCCCTCTAGTGGCGAAAAATCATACATATTGTGCCTTTAATACATTTAATTAAAAATAAATTAACTATAAGGCAAAACTTTGATTAAAAATTGTGACTTTTTTTTTAACCTGTAGGTAAAGTTTGAAGTTTTTAAAAACACAAATGTCAGTGTGTTAGGGTTAGTTTACCTGTAACTACAGGTTAATTTCCTGTAGTTAGAGTTTGATGTTTTTAAAAACACAATGTCAATATAGTCAGTTAAAACATGAAGCTTAATAACTTACCTAAATATAAGATTGATGCCAAAGAGGGTGAACATAACTACAGTATAGCCCACAATGCCTGTGGTGTAGCTGATCTTATACAAAAGGAGGAACCATTTATAAACAAGCCTGTGTGGAGAGAAAGAGACAGAGTAAACTCACCAAGATGTGAATCTCACCAAGAAATGTCTGGGTCCTACTTCACCCCAAAAATCAAAAGATAAAATAAACGCAAAAATATGCCCACAAGATTTAATTTATTGTCATTTACCTCATATCATTCCAAACCTGTATGATTTTGGTGTAGCCTTCCTGCACTGATTTTTTTATGGCTACTTGTTCAAATTACTTAATTAAAACGAGCTAATGCAAAACAACTGCTATACATTTTGTCCTAACTTAATTTCATCCTGTTCAATCCACTTAAACATATTTAATATGAAAGTTTAATTTATCCATTTGCATTGGAATTACATTAATCATTTCTTGTTGCATTAACTGAAATTGGATGGCTGATTTTTAGTTACTAACATGCGTTGCATATTGCTGGATCAGGAGAGTAAATGTTGAAATTAAGGGAAAGACCTGTTAATGTTTAATGTTCAGTTATGTTTGACATTGAAAAGAGTTTGTTATGTTTAATTTCTATTGGTTACCATTGTGCTGAAGTATAGAATGTATAATTATAGCTTTGCTAATGCCAGTGCAGTAACAATCTTTCTTCTTATACAATTAAAAGACTGTCTGCAACTAGCACAGAACAACATAACTAAACGTAAAATACAAACAGGTATTTTCCATTTAGTCAAAATCCCAGACTTGAATATATTGTAATTTACTCAATATGTTTGAACTGAAATAACTAGAAACATTGATTAAAGGAAAAGTTCACCCAAAAATGAAAATTATTCCATAATTTACTCATCCTTAAGCCATCCTAGGTGTATATGACTTTTTCTTTCAGCCAAACATAACCGGATTGATATTAAATAAAATCCTGGCTTTGTAATGGCATTGAATAAAGCCTTTTTGAAGCTCCAAAAAGCACACCCATGCATCATAAAAGTAAATCCATACAACTCCAGTGGGTTAATACATGCATTCTGAAGTGAAGCAATGAGTTTTTGTAAGAAAAATATCCATATTTAAAACAAACTATAATCACTGGCTTCCGGCAAATCCTGCTTCCAATGAGCCGAAACGTAAAAACAAACTAATATTATACATTAAGTTTGTATAATAATACTGTAGTAAATTCAGTGTAGTTGGAGGAAGAAGAAGACGGGGTCGGCGAAATTGGGACTCGCACTTTATTGTACACAATAAAAATAAACAAACAGGGTGCGCTCGTGCGCGGCCGCCGTGTCGCTTCACCACGGCAAACAAAGAACAAACAAACAGCTCAAATACAGGCTCAGTCAACGCGTCCACAAGTCCCGTGCGAGTCCCAGGTCTCTCTCTGCTTCTCACTCTCAGCCGGCAGCTTATATGCAGTCTCCACGCCAATTACTGCAATCAGACACAGGTGTTCGTTATCTGCACTTGACCCACTTACTCACCGCGCGGCTCGCTGACTTCTCTCCCGCTACAGACTTCGCGGAACCACGCCCCCCTCGCCACATACCCCCACCGCCCGTCTCAGGCCGGGGAGCCGTCCGGCCTGCAGCCTCCCCCCCCCCCTCCTGGAGAGGAAGTCAGCCACAACCATCTGTGCACCCGGCCTGTGGATCACCTGGAACTTAAAAGGCTGTAAAGCAAGATACCAACGAGTGATCCGCGCGTTGGTATCCTTCATGCGGTGGAGCCACTGCAGGGGAGCGTGGTCCGAACAGAGGGTGAACTCCCGCCCCAGGAGGTAGTAGCGGAGGGTGAGAACGGCCCACCTGATGGCCAGGCACTCTTTTTCAATGGTGCTGTACATCGTCTCTCTCTTAGAGAGCTTGCGACTGATGTACAGCACCGGCCGCTCTACACCCTCCACCTCCTGGGACAGGACCGCGCCCAGCCCCCTGTCCGATGCGTCAGTCTGCAGGATAAAAGGAAGAGAGAAGTCAGGAGCATGCAAAAGCGGGCCGCCACACAGAGCAGCCTTTATCTGGGTAAAGGCCTGCTGGCAGTGCTCCGTCCACTGGACCGTATCTGGCGCTTCCTTTTTAGTTAGATCAGTCAGCGGGCTAGCGAGGTCCGAATAATTAGGCACAAACCTCCTGTAATATCCCGCTAGCCCCAGGAACTGTCTAACCTCCTTCTTGGTCTTAGGTCTCGGGCAGGTCGCAACTGCTGCCGTCTTATCAATTTGGGGACGCACCTGTCCGTGACCCAAGTGGAAACCCAGATACCTTACTTCCACGCGCCCAATTGCACACTTCTTCGGGTTGGCCGTGAGGCCCGCCCTTCTCAGCGTCTTCAGGACAGCCCGCAAATGCTGCATATGACGCTGCCAATCGGTACTATAGATGATAATATCATCCAAGTAGGCAGCGGCATATGCAGCATGCGGCCGGAGAATCTTGTCCATCAGACGCTGGAAGGTCGCTGGAGCCCCGAACAACCCGAAAGGAAGGGTAACAAATTGGTGTAATCCAAACGGCGTCGTGAAAGCTGTTTTTTCTTTGGACATTGGAGACAAGGGGATCTGCCAATAACCCTTTGTTAAGTCCAATGTCGAATAAAAACGAGCCGTGCCCAGCCGATCAAGCAATTCGTCAACCCTGGGCATTGGATAGGCATCAAATTTGGACACCGCGTTCACCTTTCTATAGTCGACACAGAAGCGGATCGAGCCGTTCGTTTTAGGCACTAAGACTATCGGGCTCGCCCAGTCACTGCTCGACTCTTCTATTACCCCCAACTCCAACATAGATTCTAATTCAGTCTGAACTACCTTTTTCTTGTGTTCAGGCAAACGATACGGGCGGCAACGTACCACTACCCCAGGTTCCGTCTCAACGTGGTGCTGAATGAGGTTCGTCCGACCAGGCAGAGGAGAAAACACATCCGCAAACTCGGCTTGAATATTTTTCACGTCAGTGAGCTGGGAGGGCGAGAGGTGATCTCCACCAAGAGCCAGCGCGAGAGATTGCGATTTTGCGCTCGCCTCAGGCCCGAGATCCTCCTCTCCACTCACCACCGTCGCCATCATCACTGACTCTGCCTCAACCCACTTTTTGAGGAGGTTGAGGTGATAGATTTGATGTGCTCCACCTCTGTCTGTACGGGCTACCTCATAGTTAAGATCATTAACTCGCCGTGTGACCTCAAAGGGCCCTTGCCACTTTGCGAGTAATTTAGAGCTGGAAGTAGGGAGTAATACAAGTACCTTATCTCCCGGTGCAAATTGGCGGAGTCTAGTTCCCCTGTTGTAAAGCTGACTCTGTCTGCCCTGGGCCTGTAACAAATTCTCCATTGATAGCCGCCCCAAAGTGTGGAGTTTTGTTCTCAGGTCCAGGACATACTGAATTTCGTTCTTAGCAGCGGTCGGTCCGTCCTCCCAAGTCTCTCTAAGAACGTCAAGCACCCCGCGGGGTTGCCGTCCATAGAGGAGCTCGAAGGGGGAAAACCCCGTGGAGGCTTGTGGGACCTCGCGTACAGCGAACAAGAGGGGTTCTAGCCATTTATCCCAATTTTTGGCTTCCTCGTGAACGAACTTACGAATCATGGCCTTCAAAGTGCGATTAAATCTTTCCACTAAGCCATCTGTCTGTGGGTGGTAGACGCTAGTGCGAATCGATTTAATGCCCAACAATTCGTAGAGTTCGCGAATCGTTCGTGACATGAACGCCGTGCCCTGATCAGTGAGAATCTCCTTGGGGATTCCCACTCGGGAGATTAGCGAGAAGAGTGCGCTCGCAACACTTTTAGCCGAAATGTTGCGAAGCGGAACTGCTTCTGGGTATCGCGTTGCGTAGTCTACCATAACCAACGCAAAGCGATGCCCTCGTGCCGACCGCTCTAATGGCCCGATGAGGTCCATACCAATTCTTTCGAAGGGGACCTGCATTAACGGAAGGGGGCACAATGGTGCTTTTGGATTGGCCGGTGGATTCACCAACTGACATTCACGACAAGACGCGCACCACCTGCGCACGTTCTCGTGAATGCCCGGCCAGAAGAACGGGCCATGAGACGGTTTAGTGTCGCCGCCTGCCCTAAATGCCCGGCCATTGGGTTAGAGTGAGCCGCCTGAAAAAGCATTTCCCGGCGGCTTTTAGGAACCAACAACTGTGTTGTATCTTCTTTTGTCTGGGCGTCTTGGGTCACCCGATACAGCCTATCTTTTAAAACAGCAAAATAGGGATAAGAGAGCGGTTGGTCTGGGTGGAGGAGCTGGCCGTCGATGGAGCGGACCTGATTGAAGGCGTTCTTTAGTGTCTCATCCTGGGACTGCTCCAGGGGAAAATCATCGCGCTCGGAGAGAACCGTTCTCTCCAGAGCCCTCTGTTCCCCTGCAGCAGTACCCGTTGGTCCCGGCTCAGCATCCCCCAGCTGAACAACCGCTGTCTTTCCCCTGTTTTGTTTTTTCCAAGAGGCACCCGCTGATAATACCCCCAATAATTCGTTAAAGGCCGGCCAATTCGTTCCCAGAATGAGCGGATGCCGGAGGTGCGGGTTAACGGCCACCTCCACACTATGCTTTTGCCCCCTGAATTGAACTACGACCGACATTAACGGGTATCTCACCACCACCCCGTGCACACACCGCACCTTAACCATGCGGCTGCCATCCAATGCCCCCGGTTGTATCAGACTTTGATGTATAGAGGTTTGGTTACAGCCTGAATCCACCAAAGCCTGATAAGTACCCCCCTTGATACTCACTGGTATCTGGTACAGGCCAGTTTGATCGGGGGCAGCCTGCGGCGCGTCGGGGACCCGGATCAGCGTCCCCACCTCCATAACCGGACACCGATCTACAAAGTGTCCCGGGTCCCCGCAGCGCCAACAGGCCGGCCCAGGCCTCCCCGCCGCTCCAGTGGCGGGAAGCGGGTCAAGGAATTGGCGTGGAGAGTGCAGGGCTGCCGGACTCGGGACGGGGTAGTCGGTTGAAGCGGGCCCCCTGGGTGGGGCCCGGGACGCAGGGACGGGCTCCGCCGGTGTCCCTGTCCTCCACCTTGGCGCCGGCCGGGGCACCAGCCCCCCGCGAGACCTGGGAAGGGGCACAGGTTTGGGAAGAGAAGGGGTAGAGAGAGAGTGAGAGAGAGATGGAGAGAGAGAAGCCGATGGAAGGGGCTCGCCGACCCCTGAGCACGCCACCATGTGGTCTTCCGCCAGGTGGATGGCCTGGTCCAGCGACGTCGGGCGGTGGCACTGGACCCACTGAGCAGTTTTCCTCGGTAGCGTGGTGACGAACTGCTCCAGTACCACCTTGTTGATGACATCCTCGACGTCGCCTCCGTCGGCCATCAGCCATCTGCGGCAGGAGTCCCGGAGCTGTTGCGCCAGCACGAAGGGCCGGCCAGACTCCCCCAGGCTCAAGGACCGGAACCGCTGGTGATGTTGTTCGGGGGTCCGGCCGACCCGCTGCAGGATGGCGCGCCTCAGGTCTTCGTAGACCAGGAGGTTCTGGACTGGCAGCTGGTTGGCGGCGATCTGGGACTCACCCGACAACAGTGGGATGAGTCGCATGGGCCAGTCCGCTTGGGGCCATCCCTGGGCCTCGGCCGACCTCTCAAAGAGGTCCAGGAACGCCTCCGGATCGTCCTGGGGACCCATTTTGTTGAGAGGCAGGGGCGGGGCCGAGGCCGAAGATGTAGCGGGGACGGCCCGAACCTCCCGGTCGAGCCAGCTCCGGAACAGCTCGCGGTCTTCTTGCTGGCCTTGGAGGAGCATCTGGAACCGTTGATCCTGCTCCTCTTTTACGGCCAGCAGGGCGTGGTGTTGCTCCCGGTGAAGACCCGCGAGCGTTTGGATGAGCTCCGCAAATGGCGTTCCCGGCGGGGTCTGCATGGCGGCGGCAGTCTTCTCCTTCCCGGGTTTCGGCACCAGTGTAGTAAATTCAGTGTAGTTGGAGGAAGAAGAAGACGGGGTCGGCGAAATTGGGACTCGCACTTTATTGTACACAATAAAAATAAACAAACAGGGTGCGCTCGTGCGCGGCCGCCGTGTCGCTTCACCACGGCAAACAAAGAACAAACAAACAGCTCAAATACAGGCTCAGTCAACGCGTCCACAAGTCCCGTGCGAGTCCCAGGTCTCTCTCTGCTTCTCACTCTCAGCCGGCAGCTTATATGCAGTCTCCACGCCAATTACTGCAATCAGACACAGGTGTTCGTTATCTGCACTTGACCCACTTACTCACCGCGCGGCTCGCTGACTTCTCTCCCGCTACAGACTTCGCGGAACCACGCCCCCCTCGCCACAAATACCTTCCTTTTTGCTTTTCGTCAGCTGTTTTTAAAGCGATTTTATGTTGTTTTTAATTCTGTTTTCATAATTGACACAAAAACACGATATGCTCTTGTGTCGTGGCGACATCATGTGGTCAACTTGTGAACTGATTGCTTGGAACACATTATGGTCTGAAGTGTGATATTTAGTTTGGGATATTCCCAAGTTCAACCTGGTCTGGAAGCATAAGCTTAGGTGAGAATTGATGAACACGGAAGTGCAGAGGATAGAGCAAAACAAAACGCTGGTCACAAATTATAAATATAAAACGATAAGTTTTAAAGAAAAATGTCGGACAATTTCGATATAAGAGAAGCTACATTATACGTCGGGTCAGAGGTCACCCTTCTGCCGGAACTCGAACAAAAACCCATTACTTTGCTTCAGAAGGCATTTATTAACCCACTGGAGTTGTATGGATTACTTTTATGATGGATAGATGCGCTTTTTGGAGCTTCAAAAACTATTCAATGCCATTACAAAGTTGGGAAGGATATTATTTAATATTATTTATTAAATATTTTCACTGTGTTCAACTGAAAGAAGTTCAAGTAAAATATATGTTTAAAATGAAGATAAATTGTGTAACCACTTGGCATAATTTTTTTTTAGTAAAGTCCAAGAGCCAATTTTTTTCAGTGTCCTGTAGTCTCTTTAGACATGTAGAGTGTGTGCTAACAAAGGCAAGGTGACAGGTTCAATTCCCAGAGAATGCATAAATTGGAAAAGAAAATGTTTATAATTTGAAAGTAACTCTAGGCACTTTGGATAAACCTGCCAAATGTGTAAATGTAAATGTTCTTTACTGAAGGGGGCTAGAGGGGATGTCAAGTAAATAACACTTACACATTTTTTGGTCAGCACACAAATCATGAAAAAAAGAATAGAAAAAGAGAATATAGAGCATGCATCATCTGGAACACTTAAAAAAAAAATATTGACAGCATTCTTCAAGATTTTCTCTTTTTTTGTAACAAAGCAGCAATAAAGTCATACAGGTTTGAAACAGCCCGGGGTTGAGTACAGGACATTGAGGAAACATGCCAAATTTTTAATTCCCAATGCCGGTGGTGCTAAAAAAAAAAAGCCTCTAATCTTTTGAACCTTGCTGACATTGGGGTAAAATGTGATCTGGACATGTTTTCATTAGATTCAGATCAAACAGGTGACATTACACAGAGACAGATCTAAGCAGCAACATAGTCGAAAATAGAATAGTACTAGCATTTCAGAAGAACAATGAACTTTGATCCCTGTGTAGGTGTTATTTTTGTTATTTAGGAATAACCAATACTTCCAATATCTTAAAACCTGGGGTGTGCGGTATATATCATTTACGATAATGCTGTAATTATTTTTTTAATGATGTGCAAGCTGATATCAAGTATGCCACTCTTTTTGGAAAAACCAAACAACATGCTTAAAGAGTGCATGCATTTACTGCATGCTGTAGCCTATTTTAATGCTGGTAGAATACCCCTGAAATTCAAGATATACAGGGTTATTTTTCCAACAGGTTTGTTTCTTGAAGAGTTGGGTGAGAGGAACGTGGACACTTGAGCTCAACACCTGAGTCCTTAAGGTCCAGTGCTGCTTGAGAAGAACTCAAGCAGAAGAACTCAAGCAGCACTGCTTCTGAGTGTGCGTGCACCAGGGTATCAATCCGGGGACCGACTGCTGGCGAGCATCTCCCAATGGTGAGTTTTTGAGGCAATGACCTCCTTATATAGCGGGAGGGCCCATCTCCAGTTCATGTGCTTGAACATCATTGGCCAGTGCTACGCCCTGGTGTTATTCAATAGAGCTTCTGCTTAGCATCTGCTACTGATGCAATGTCAAGTGAATTGAACACGAAAGGGAACTTAATTTCCATCATTTCTTTAAACTAACCACTGCTCAGAATGTGAAGAATATAAAAAGCTTCAGGGTTACATTTTATTTCACAGTGCTTGTACTTGCAGTGTACTTACCTACAAAAATACTAGGTAATAAAAGGGTAACTACAGTTGTTAAGGATAGGTTTAGGAGTAGGTTCAGTGTTAGTACCTAGTTATTACCCAGTTATTGTAATTACTGTAATAAGTACATGGGGAACAGGACTGTAAAATAAAGTGCTACCCACTTCAGCAGTCCATGATAGGCCTAAACCAGCCAAAGTACTAGCACTAAAACACACTCAGCAAAATATTGTCTAATTATTGTTATTGTCAAAATCCCCCAAAATACTGAGATATCTTTATTTGTCAATACTGCACACCCCTACACGGTTTATACACGTACCTAACAGACAGTCACACACAGCTAAACAGGGTCAAAGTCCCATGGCATGATGATAAAGCTATTTTTGATTACCTTGGAGTGGTGCAGTCCAGTGGTTTGCGGGTAGCACGAAAAGTGATGAAGGCTGTGACAATCGAGAAGATGAACCATGTCACCAGAAACCTCCACCAGTGCAGCTTAGTGGTGAAGTACAGAGGAACCACCCACATTTGGAAGAGGGTTACCAACTTTAGGGGGGAGGAAAAAAAAAACTTTAGATGTTAGCTTCTAAAACCCATCTAGAAATATCAGTGGTCATGTTTCACCTCCAACCCCCCTTGGTTGGGTTTGGGTACAATTTAGCCAACTTGGTTTTACTACAATGAATATGGTAGAGAACTTTAATCTGAATCAGATCGAGTCTTGGACAAGTCCCATTTACTCTGTCAACAGCTTTATCCCAGGTGTGTTTGGATATGTCAATTATTAACTCTCCTATCCATTTCGCTTTGATCTTTTCTATTGATATATTTTGGAACGACATGATCAAGTTGTATATTTTTCAAATTAATCTCTTAAGGTGCGAAAGAATTCAGTTATGTCGTAGAATTGCTGAGCTTCATCAGGCGCATTGAAAATAAATGTTTCGTCCTCAAAGTGAACTCGTATTCGTGCTGGATAAAGCAACTGGAATTGTACATCCTTCTGTTTAGGGCTGGACGATTTTGGCTAAAATCATAATTGCGATTAATCGAACAAGTTACCTCGATTACAATTATTGACCGATTGTTTTTTAAAAAAATCTCTCATATGTCACTGGCAAGGCTTATACTGTAAATATGTTCACTGTTATTTTTTCTAATGAAAGAGTGCATAATCCTATCTTTGTGATGCTAAAATAAGGAAACATAGCTATTAATGCTTATTTATTAAATATTTAAAACAATTGAATCAAAGCATTTTGTTGCTGGGCGTTTGTCAGTCTCTCTTTTTTTGTGCAATGCACTGTTCATATTCGGTAATGTGATTGCGCTCCAAGTGTTGAAACAGATTGGTGGTATCACCTGTGGTCGCTATAACAGTTTTTCTGCAGTGTTTGCATTT
This sequence comes from Meda fulgida, assembly GCA_030578275.1. Taxonomy (NCBI): domain Eukaryota; kingdom Metazoa; phylum Chordata; class Actinopteri; order Cypriniformes; family Leuciscidae; genus Meda; species Meda fulgida. The sequence goes on from CM060636.1 coordinate 24,519,232, forward strand.
GACTTGAGTTTGTTCGGTGCATGGACGTCAGTTTGGTTTGAAATGTGCTGGGGACAGAGACGCATTTGGAAGTGCATTTTCAGAAGCGCTGGGTACAATGATGCAATATACGTAAATATAACGGTTAGTAAAAAAAAAAAATATACTATTGTCATAGAACAGATGTACCTAATACAAATAAAACATCTCCAGTTAACAAGCAGAGCATTCAATTAGTTTGCTAATAAATAAGAGTACTAGGGCTTAAATCTGTTGTTTTTGAGATCCAGCTGAGCGCTCGTTGCCGCTGCTATCAGTGTCATGGATACAGTTGTTCTCTTGTGGCTCACGCACAGTCTCCACCCGGACGCGCTCTTCAATCTATCGTGGAGACTCTCATTCGTTCCGGTGAAATCACAAAATAAAATGCACATAAACTTGTCCCTGCTTGATATAGACTGTAACCACTGATGAAAATATTCGGTTTTGATGAGAGAAAAAAAACCATACGAGTGCGGAATGCGGATTAGAACCCGTAACCTATGACAAGCTTGGGGTGTCGTCTTTATTGAAACCAAAATGTGTCCAAACGACGGACACTGCGTTTCTTTGATACAAGCGGCTCCTGTTGCTGAGTTGACTCTGTGTTTGATTTCTCCTCCATGTTGCTAATAGGGACTTTAAGCAACAGCTGCGTTTGGAACGGCAACGGCATTCTGGCGTTGAATTGCGCATGCGCAAATTTAACTGCTACTTCCTGACGTTCTACTGTAACCGTCTACTACGGGAGAACAGCTGATTTGCCGATAGACGCTACAACGTGAGAGATTAGGTAAATAAAGGTTGTGTTTTATGGCACATGACATTGTAATTGCATCAGTTTATTAATGTATCACTAGTCTTTTGTATAATATATGTTAAAATGTTTTAAACGTAAGCTAATTGTAACGATTTTTTTCCGTTTGTATAAAGATATGTCTGCTGTTAGCAACAACACCCCAGGTAGCATTGAGATTAACGTTAGAGATAATGTGAAGCGAATAATGTAAGTATTACATAAACATCCTTCTCAAAATCCATCTTAAATGTATTACTATGCTATTTAAATGTTTTTAATACTGGGTAAAGTAGATTAACATAAGAAATAGATTAATGGATTAGTTATTATTAGCAGTTATCTATCAAGACTACTTACTTAATTATACTTACTTTTCAAAAACTAGCTATAGTTACTTCATGTTTCTTGTTGATTAGAGCCCCTATGGAGTGGACAGAGCAACATGATATACTTCTCTGTAGAGAAATCCTGCTCACAGAACCATACAGGTCCAAGAAGGGCAGTGTTGATAAGGGCAAGGCCTGGTCAACAATTGCAGACACATTGAATTTCTCTCAAGATCTAAAATTTAGGGTTATGCAGAGGTCAGTGAGGGAGAGATTCAACTTGATTCAGGCGAAATACAAGGCCAGAAACAACAAAGACGAGAAGAGCAGTGGCACATCGGCAGAAATAACAGAGCTTGATGAACTCATTGAAGAAATAACAGAGAAAGAAAAAGCAGCTGAGGAAAACAAAGGGAGTGATGAGAATATGAGGAAGTTAGAGACAGACAGGGCCAAAGCAGAAGAGGCAAGGAAGAGGGCCATGGAGAGGGTTAGCCAGACCAACAGGAGGCTTAGTGAAGAGGGAGAGGACTGGACAAACAACAAACGTAGGAGAAGGAGTGGGAATGACACCATTGAGTTTTTGAGGGAGAGAAGCCAGACTGAGAGGGTTCTAAGGGAAAAGGAATTGGAATTGAAAAAAATAAAGGTTGAAGAGCAAGCAAAGGCAGCACAACAAACACAAAAGCAGATGAGTGACATGATGCAACTAATGCAACAGCAGCAACAGCAAATGCAGGCAATGCAGACTATGCTACTTCAGCAACAGCAACAGCAAGGGCAAGCATTACTTAGCCTCATTGAAAATTTGTCAAAGAAATGATTATTTTATGTTTTTGCAATTTACATTTTTTTTGTGATTTCATTCATAAAACACTTCAATGTATAAAACCTTCGATTAATAAATAAATAAATAATAATTATTAAATAAATATAAAATCTGCTAACATAAAATAGCATATATTTTTAATAACATTTTGTTAGTAGCCTATACTGTATGTATATTGTGTGTTTGTGTAAACTAACTAATATTTTAGTCTATATTTTTGTTAATAATAAAATAGACATCTGTTATAAAATGTCTCTTCTTTTATTCTGTTTTTATATTGTGTGTTTGTATACTGTTATATTTATTTATTTTTATTTTTAATTGATTTATTTACACATAGGCCTACATAGCACAGTGTAGTTGTGCATGTGTTACCTCATGAAAAATAGTCACGAATGTGTGGAGGATCCAAGTTAAAAAACTGCGATGTCTGATTACCGTACAGACAAGAGTGCATTTATTAACAAAGCAGATACAACATACAATTTTCCAACACTACTCAAACCAATTTTTAATTTTTTTCTGAAGTCCATGAACTTGAAGTAGTTTGCTATGTCCCCAAACAACCACTCCACAGACACTCTGACTTCACTCATTCGTTTGTTGTATTCCATCATTTGAGGGGTGAGATGAACATGTCGAAATGGGGCTTGCAGATGCACACGCAGTGGGTATGCTGGGTCCCCATACACACACATTGGATGACCATCTACAGACATGGCATGATGTTGCAGCAATGCCAACAGCCCAGATTCTGCCAGCATTCCAGAGTCATGCTTCTTTCCCTCTGTTAAAATATATTTTTTAATAAAAAAAAATATATATTTTATACATTTAAAAGGGAATGACAATGTTTTCGTAGATTGTAAATTATTTAGACTTACCTACAGGGCCATACAAATGACCAATTAAACCATTAGGAATGGCTACTGCCTGGTATTTTAGACTGTGGATGCGTTTATGACCATTATATAAGATCCTCTGTGTTACACCTGGTCTGGCAATGGGTCGTACAGTGCCATCAATGAACCCAAAGCAATTATCCAGAGGGGCTCCCATTTGGAGGATGCAGTCAGCATATGTTCTCAATGCTACAGGGTTCATTATGTTTTCATTCCACCGAGTTATCCTGTGATGATGTGCAGAATATATATAGTCCAGCATGGAGTTTGTGGCCATGCAAAGGACCGGGACTTGTCTGTGACCAAACCTTTGCATCATATCACTGTACCGGCAAGGGTATGCCAGCCTTTTAAGGAGCATACACAGCGCCTCGACTCCTCCCACAACACTTCTCTGATCACAAACAATTTCATTGGGAATCCCTAGAACATCTACCAGAATTGCTAGGTCACATTTTCTGACACGAATTTCATTTAAACATTCATCTTCATCCATGTAATCAAGGTTAAAAGGCAAGTATTGCTTACACGGTAAAACTAGGTTTTTAGACTTATTTACATCATACAATAGTAAAAACTCCTCTTCTGACAATAGATTGTCATTTAAGGCCAAAAGCAATCCTTCTCTTGCTTTTTTAAATGACATTTTTTTGTATCAGAATAAATGACTAAATGTCGTGTTGCTCGTCCTGTTTACGGTTGCTTGGTGATTTTTACGTTCTTGGCTACGCCGGTCTGACAGCATACTTCCGGTCACCGTTGCCGTTCCATTCGCAGCTGTTGCTTAAAGTCCCTAATGTCGCAGACTGGACGGTGCGGAATCACGTGACTACACACGCGGTAATGTTTTAAGGGGAAAGTACATTAACACGGCATTGTACAATTACGTCGGTTATAGGCTCTGAATTTTGGTTTCGATTACTTTGATTAATCATCCAGCCCTACTTCTATTTGACTTTTTTTAAAAGCGGCGCGCTTTCTGGCCAGATCAGCGGAGATGTCAGGATAGATCCTCAAAGTAGAGTCCTTGTATTTTGGCTCATGTTGTCTGGTCCATCTAAATGCTTTTTCCTTGTCCTGAAATTTGTGAAAAACACACAACCAGTGGGCGAGGAGGTCGACCTTCCTGTGGTTTTGGGCCCAAAGATTAATGTGCTTACGGAACCATTACTTCCATTAACCCCCTGGGGTCGGCGGTCTCGCTGGCGATACCTTTTTCTCGCTTTTTTTCTTATCAGTGCAAAATAGACTCTAAATACTCGATTTTTATTTTTATCTTACATATAAGTGTTGTACATCATTCAAAATTGTTAAATGTCTTCTTTTATTTATGTACACTCATAATAAAAACAAAATATTGTGTTTTTCGTAAAATAAAGAAAATAATGTGAAGTTCTCTCTCTCTCTCTCTCTCAATGTGAAGTTCATTCTGAAACGCGACAAAAAATGACCTGTAACTCAGCAAATGTTTGTCACACACACTTGACATATGTCTTTACAATGCTTGGAGTCTCTATTTTTAAATGATGTAAATTAGATCAAAAACAAATATACTATGTTTAAGTAATCCGTATGAAAGCAGCGACATGTACAGTTTCTCAAATGGGCCTCATTAATTTTAATGTGACCACACCCATGCGCGTAAGAGCAATTGCGCCCAAGAGCGATTGACATGCAAATGAGCCACGTGGAGGAACGCCGAGCTGAACACGCCCTCATCACCTCAAAACAAAGAATCAGAGACTTCAGTAACTTACTCCTCTCTACTTTTGACCGAGTTTGAAGACTGTGTTTGTGCTATTTCACTTGGATTTACCTGAGGAGAATTAGAAGAACGCGATTTGAAGATGAGAAGATTTTTAAGGTAAGACGTGTATTGGTGTCAGACTAAAATGTACGTTATGAGATTGGAGTAAAAACATGACACCTCTTGTCGTACATGTATGTGTATCTATATATAGACAGAGACATGTTGAAATGTGAACTAGACTGGTAGGCAACCTTTTCATGCTAAATTTATATATGTTGTTTTATGGATGTGTTATGTTCGCTAAATAATAAAACACTGCATGATAAAAGTACGCTCGTATGAATGTTTACTAAAACACGGTGAATATTATAATTTTTAGACCCGTGTTTACTGTTAATACTGCGTTTGTGGATATCTGCTCAAAATGCATATGTATAATATAGTAACAATAGTGTTTAATAGTGTTTAATATTTTGGAGCAGCTCGATGCTTCAGTAAATGTTCCCTACACGCGCTGAGTCAGTTTGAAAGCAAAACGTGCCACACATAATGCTTTATGTTTTTACTCCAAATGTTTCCATTCATTATGATGTTATGAAATGAGATTGAAGTAACATATGATAATCAATATATTTTTATCTAGTGTAGTGTCTGAAGTGTTCCTTTTTAACTATTTATAGGCTGCCTGCTATCTAGGCTATTGTTATTATTTTATGCAGCACTGCACATAGCCTATATGCCTACAAGGCACAACAAACCTGGTGTTCATTATATATATATATATATATATAGACATAATGTAGTCATATTACTCTTGCCAATTCCGATTTTTTTTTTGTAAGTGTAAATTGCCTATTCAGATTTTCTTTCTAGAACTATATTTGAAAGCATATACAAACAAAATGTTACTTATACATTACTACTGTTATACTGTTTCTGGATTCTGAAGTTGGGCTTCTCCAGAGTTTTCCAGTCGCAACTCCGACTTGAAAGGGCATTCCAGTTAAAAGTTCCTCCTGGGAGCTAGGACTTTCCCACTTCTGAGGTCAAATTGAACAGACCATAAAGCCTAGATTACTGTCGGTCCTCTGACTGTGCATTTGCTGCTGATTTGTTCTTACTCCTCTTGCTGTATCAGTGTGACTGACATAAACACAACTTTAACACTCATAAAACCGATTTAGGTTGCTTAAATGGCACTATTAAAGTGTATTTTATCAGAAACTGTCGGAAGCTCTGGTGACACACATCTTAACCTCACATTGCCAAATCGGAAGTCATATTTTGCACAAAAGGACAAGGCATTGTCATTCACACATTTTACAGCCCATTTTTCCCTATAAAATGAATAACTGTACCAAATAGGCTATTGCACTTTCATACTTTACAATCTTTACACAATATATGTTCTGTCTTTATTCCTAATATATTTATTATTTAGGCTACGTAGTATATTTTGTTAATTTCTTTCATCTTTAAAAAAAAACAAAACACATTTTTAAAAACGTTCTTAATATTCGTTTCCACGTTTAAATCTTTCAAATACATGTTTGATATAAAAAGAAAACTAGATGGTATAAAAAAAAAAGTATGATGGTATGATCTGACATTGTTCCGACAAATTACTACTTCACACCGCTACTTTCTGTTGGTTTGGTGGATTGTTTCCTTCAAACTGCCCCGTTGCAATTGTGGGGACTATAAACGCCACTGAAGTGTGTGCACAGTCAGAGGACCGACAGTAATCTAGGCTTTATGGTCTGTTCAATTTGACCTCAGAAGTGGGAAAGTCCTACTTTTCAAGTCGGAGTTGCGACTGGAAAACTTGGGAGAAGCCCAACTTCAGAATCCAATGTACCAGTAACATTTTGTTTGTATATGCTTTCAAATATAGTTCTTGAAAGAAAATCTGAATAGGCAATTTACACTTAAAAAAAAAAAAAAAAAATCGGAATTGGCCAAGAGTAATATGCCTATTATGCCACAGTAAAGATAGTTTACTAAAAGCACTTTCTTGCTTTGGTGTTACGTTGTTTACTTCATCCACAAGAAATGAGAAGACCATTCTTCTGTTGCATCACCATACACAGTTTATTGGCTCCACAACACCACCGTGCATAATGTCCAATTTTGGATTTTCCATTTACAATGTACATTTAACTTCTAAAGAGAAGTTTACATACGTTCACCGCTTTCGCTGTTGCAGTCAAAACCTTTTTGCCCTTCTGGGTCAAAACACTTCCCTACAGCATAAGGAAGGCCACCAATATACACTGATATCTCTATTATGTTCACAGCGCCACAACACATCACCTTTATAAACATATTTCGGCTCCTACAATATGTATTTAAATGTCTGAGACCTAAAATAAACATTATGTGGTTAAAAACACTGAATAGTTGTAATATGAAATGCTGAGCGTGTCCGTCTTTGACTCAGCGCAAGCCATAGCACGAAAGCACAGTTTGAATTTGGCCGTTATGTCACATCACCGTACATTCGATCCTTAGTGGTCAGCTGCTGCAGAGCGTGCCAAAATAAAAATTGCTGATGACATGTAGATGAAAATATCTAGTGGAAAATTAGAATGTAACGTTTTATATAATTGCAAAAAGCTTCTTTGGCCAAAAAAGACCACAAAAACCCAAATTTGGCCCTGGCACAAAACCACCAAGTAAATTAATTTCACTAATAATATCAGCAGCACATTGGAAAGTATGAACAAGTACTAGCCAGGTAAAATCACTATCATTCTGATTGGATTATAAGAGCGGACTGAAAAAAGAGAAGTGCTTCTAATCATTATGTTCTTGTGTTAGCAATGGTTACCTCCAAAGAAAGACGAGCAGTCATGTCTCCTCCTGAGTAGTCATCTACGGAATCGTGTCACCACCAGAACAGAGCTTGCTCAATATTGGCAGCAGGTGGGTGTGAGTGTATCTGCATGCACAGTGAGGCAAAGACTTTTGGACAATTTCCTGGTGTCAAGAAGGACACCAAAGAAGCCACTTCTCTCCAAGAAGGAAGTACAAGGATTGGACAGCAGAAGAACGGTGCAACGTTATTTCCTATGAGGAAGGCCCCTTCTAACAGTTTGTCACATCTGGAAAATCGATTGTACAGAGTAGAAAATGTGAATGCTACCATGAGTTCTGTGTCGTGCTAACAGTGAAGCATCCTGAGACTAACCATTAGTGGGGTTGCATTTTATTGTGAATTAGTTGCTCTCACAACTACACCCAAAATGGCTGTCCTGACTGGAAGATTTGTAGAAACTCTCAAACTTCAGCACAAGCAGATGCATCAAACCTGCAGAGTTTTGAAATGTCAAGACCTTTTAATTAAACCGCTTTGCAGATGCTAGCGAGAATGGTTATGTTGACTGTCACATACCCTCTGTTGACAAGTAATCGTTATCAAAAAAGATGCACATTCATGATGGGAAATTTCAAAATGATTTAAATTAAGCAGGTTACTACAAGAAAAGGGCTGACAGCAGCCACGATCAGAGTCAAAATGGATAGGATGCTGAAACGAGTTTAAAATATTTCTTGAAGAGTCTAACTTCGACTAACAGTACAATGTTGCTGTAACACATAGAGAATGTCTCCACAAGATACAAGATATTTGTTGCAAACCAAATCTCATTAGAAAGGCTTCTAAACCTTCTCAATGGAGATATGCAAGTTCTGCAGAAAACACTGCTGACCAAGCTTCTAAAGGTCTAAAGGCTGACAATCTATTCAGAAATGAAAACTGGATCAAAGGAACTAGTTTCCTGCTGAAGCCATAATGTAAGAGGCCTGTTCGACCAGAGCGGTCAATGGCAGATGACAGTTTCCACTCTCAATATTCACTCAGAATAATAAGAAAAATCTAGAAGGTATTTTTTTTTTTGTTACCATTCAAGTTGGCATCAACTAAAGAAGGCTGTAGCATGGTTAACACATCTCAAAGAATTCCTGCTGGAATTAAGCCACAAGAGGAAAGAGATTAAGATGAGGATAAGCCAAACAGAAAGAGATCTCCACATACAAAACACTAGTACAGCAGGAAATAGCTACTTACAAAAAGAGTTCACATAGGAGAACACCTGCTATGGAGGATGTGGTGCACACTAAATTGAATCTAATTCATTACAACCAGAACCAGAAATTTCCAGAAATAAAAATGTTGAAACAAGGAAAGATGCAAGTCAGTCTAAAGACTGTCACATATTCCGATTCGATCCTTGCATTGAGGATGGTGTGTTAAGATTTAGAGATCAGATCATCTTGCATAAAGACCTCCACAATGAGAGTGAGGATGTGAGTTATAGAGTAAAATCCAGAAAGCTTTTCATATTTGGAATGATGAAAATGAAGATATTCTCAACCTGCAGGGAGAGGCAGGCAATGAGCAATTGTGCAGCTCATCTGAGGAGGTTGAACATGAACAACTCCTCAGGGATGACAACTTGAGGTCCACTGCCCTAATTGATCACACATATTAACCAAAATCTTCCGGATTACTAGAAACTTTCAGACATCTGCAGCACAGTGGCCCTCGAGTGGCAATTCCTGATGCTAAAGATGTTCAGCAGTGTAAAAATGTAAGAAATTTAGGTGCCTCGTTTTAGACATCATATATGCGCCATGTTTTAAATATGATTTATTGTTTGCATCAAATGAAAAAGGAATATTGATGACTTTTATATATCTTAATAGGGCAAGTTAGACCCAACTCTCGAGCACACAATACTATTACTACACAGTGCAGGGAGATCCAATGAAAAAACTTTTGAATTTGCCGCAGAATTAATAACAACGCCGCGAGATCTTGTGCGAAGCGTTCAAATCCAAAACAGAATTCTCCGTTATAACCCATTGCTATATCAGATCAAACAGCGCTGACATGGAAACCAAGAGAAATATTGTACCATGATCAATTTTCAATCCATGAACCATGGATTTAATGTAACAGCTAACTGTGACCATTGTGGCAAAAAGTCATATGTTTTTTTTTTTTACATTATTAATCTCAGAGTTTGTACAAACATTTAGGAGTAAAATTCATGCACTTTTCAAGGGCTTTCAAGTGCTTCACACTTTTTTCCATCACTTCAAAACTCTAAATATTATCCAATTTTAATGTTATTTTATGATGATTTGTAAAACTAAAACTTAGTGGGGAAAAGAACATTTAAAAAAAAAAAAAAATAACCACTATAACGAGTAGATGGTGGCGGAGGAGCACTTTTTGACTAATTAACCATTTCCCCTCCCTCATATATGGAAAAAAAAGTAGGAAGTCACAAAGTCTCATGAAAAACAAAAACTTTTCTTCAAAATTGTGACTGAATTGCACAGAAAACAAGTAAAGGGCACACTGTCTCTCAGTTCAGTATGATACTATGGAACAACAATAATGTGTTTGAGCAGAATAATTTTTTTTCCTATAAAAATGAGGTTTTTGCACGTTATTGTTGTTAACAAAAGTTAATTTTATCTGCAGCTCAATTCAAGCTCAGTGCTTTACTGTCAATTTTTCAATAAACAAACATGTAATATTATGAGTAACTGCACTTAATGCAAAACAATAGTAATTTTGAGATTAAATTAACTTTATGATTAAAAATACCCCCCAGCGCTACCAAATCAGGTGCTGGCACCATTGTCTCTAGAGTTAAGTGGCATCAGTGCTACTGCTCTCTAATATTAGTCAAATTCAATTGGATGCATTTTGCTGAAGTCCAGATGATATAGAGTGAGATGAAATGATAATTTTAGCTAATCTTTTCCAGTCCTGCCTTTTTAAGGGTTAATTTTACAGGTCAGAATTCCAACTTAGAGCACCATTTCAGACGTTATTTCCAAGTAGGAGGTGGGCAAATCCAAATACCTAGTTGTCTGGAATGCAGCATGTGGACATGCCAATACTGCAAGAGAAAACCCCCACACAGAACTCGTTTTTGCATTTAAAAACACCAGTCGCGTTCACCACTGGGTTCAATTCCCGAATAATCATGGTCTACTGTAATTTTTTATTGTTATTATTGCAGAGATTTGTCTAGTTCTAAAACTCTGTTACACCATATTATTTTTTTGCTTACATTTATAAAATAAAATTACCATGCAAAATGTTCTGCTCTAAAAGTTTGTTATATTCCGTTTAAAGTGGACTTTTACATAATTACGTTTTACTTTTGTTAAATTTAACCGAATATGTTGTAGCCTATAGGCCATTTAAAAAACAGTTGATATAGAATAGTTCACTGTTCGTACAAATACAAGTCTATATGTATACTACATGTATACTATCAATTGTATGATCGTTTGTTTAAATGACATTAACCAAATTGTCTTTCTTTTATTAATAATAAAATGATTACTTTAACATGCAGTTACAACTACACCAAATCTTTGTTTGTTGTTTCATTGTACAGCAAATATCAATAGCTTGTTTGTTTTTCATGTTTGTTGTAGGCTTATTTGGAAATTACCATAGTTGTAGTATTTCATCCTTACTGTTAATTGACATTAGCCCCACTTGCGTTTCAAAATGTGGCAATTGCTGCTGTTTTGCTAAATGTCCCTTTTGCGCCACCTGGCGGCCAATTCGCGAACGGCTTTGAAATACGACTGGTTTATTTTTATTAGTTTTAGTTTTAATATAGCTTTCTGCTTTGAATCTCTATTTAGTATCATTCCTTGTTGTTCATATTGCTAAATATAACTTACTCCAGCAATATATGTACACAATATCTAATATATGTTGATATCACATTAATCTGACATAGGCTAGCATGATTCTAGAGTACTGTGCTAGCGATAACGATTTAGATTAAATGCTAGCTGTTCACCTGCCATCGTGCTTGCAGTCTCGTGCGCACTTGCGCCTTTTACGAGTCCATCAAACAACTGTGGTGAGTAGGATCCGTCAACAAATACGTTGAGTAGGGGTGGGCGATATGGCAAAATTATCATATCACGATTTTTTTCAGAAAAATCACGATTCACGATTTTATCACGATTCTTTTTCATGTTGGTTTTACTATTTTACAAGTGACTGAGCATTACAGCCAAACTAATATCCCTATTTCGAAGCCTTAGGTAACAAAATATAAAATAGACAGTTAGGCAGACAGTTAGGCCAAAGTGGTGAAGATAAAAATCTGTCATTATTTTCATTATTTAACAAAGATAGAAATACACATACACAACTTAAAGGTGCTATATGTAACTTTTCTACTAAAACGAATCCTTTTTTTATTGCCTGTGTGTGAAGGGGTTGTAATCACACATTACAATGATCCACTTGTCGAGTTTTGCTATTACCTCTGAAGGCCAGTATTCCTATTTTTATGTGAAGGCTCCGGGTCGGATTTACTGCGCGAAATCCATCGGATGTGACGTACATGCGTGCTCCTGAGCCTCTCTCCTTTTTGTAGACGGTCAGGGAGTTACGTCCGGTCAAAGGCACACGTTTTTCGGCTTGTATCTCGGTCAATCTTTGATGAATATTCCCAAGACTCCTCCTCCCCCTAATTTGAGCTCTCTGGGTCTTAGCGTTCCAGAGATACGAGAGATTTTCTTCTGAGATCGTGACGTCACCGGCGTCCGCAATTTTGCAGCGCGCCCGATGGTTTTCAGCTAATGTCTCAGAGAAAACACCTCAAATTATTAAACTTATATGGTTCTTTTCAGCTCAACTAGCCGATTCCAACGAGCTCAGTGCTCGCCGAATTTGTCGAGTATTCGCCGAGATATTTGCTAGACGGTATTGCCTATGAGTTTGAGTGCAAGTGCTCTTGTAAAAATTGGTTGCAATCTGAAACATCACCGCTAGAGGCCGTTAAAAACTACATATAGCCCTTTTAACATACAAATGAAATAAAAAGTGCTTTATTTTTTCAGCTACAGTAGGTATATTTAACAGTAGCATTGAAGAAAGTAATTAAATGAACAAATAAAAATAAAACACAACATAGACTTCACTGTATAACTTATACATGGATTCTCATTAAAGCTGCTATTAAAGTTCTCAGTCAAGAGCAGTGAGTGATTTCCTTTTTATTTTTTTATGGCGCTTTTCCACTGCATGGTATGGCACGGTTCGGTTCGGTACGGCACGGTTCGGTTCGGTACGGCACACTTTGGTGGTTCTCCACTGCATGGTACGGTACGGCTCGGTACGGCTCACTTGTGGCGCTTTTCCACTGCATGGTACGGTACGGCTCGGCTCGCTTTAAATGGTACCACCTCTGTTGAGGTTCCAAGCGTACCGTACCAGTACTAAAATGTGAGGTGAAAACACTGCAGATCACTGATTGGTCAGACAGAATCGTCACTACCAGCGTCATTGTATTTGGTTGCGTTGGTTGCCGAGAAGCGGATAAACTATAACGATCGATCAGACTATAATCCCACCCACTTTGAAGCGGTACTAACTGCAGTGGAAAAGCGAGTTGAACCGTGCCGTGGCGTGCTGAGCCGAACCGTACAGAGCTGTCCCATGCAGTGGAAAAGCGGCATTATTAACATTAAAGGGATAGCTCTCCCAAAAATGTAAATTGTCATAATTTTCTCTCTCAAGTTGTTTTAAACCTGAATAAGTTTCTTTATTCTGTTGAAAAATTAATTGGAAGAATGCGGGTAACCAAACAGTTGATGTACCCCAGTGACTTCCATAGAAAAAAATGTTTCCTACTATGGAAATCCATGGGGACCAGCAACTGTTTGGTTAGCCACGTTCTTTAAAATATCTTATTTTGTGTTCAACAAAAAACAAATTATTACAGATTTGGAACAACATTAGAGTGAGTAAATAAGGACATTTTTATTTTTGGGTGAACTATCCCTTTAAGCAGAAGCAGCAGCATGTTTCCTATTAGGCTACTGTCGCTTTAAGACCGGCATGCAACGCATCTAATATACACTCATTTGACAAGCCGATTTCTCTCAATTTTCTTTGTTTGCTTTCACTTTAGACAAACAACTTTGTGTAAACTTTGTGTGTATTTGACAGTATTAGCACAATGAGACTCGAAAAATAACTTGGTCCAGTATCCAGGCGCTGTTAGACAGGCTGTTAGTGCCTGTGCGCTTCGGATGTATGTACTCAGAAAAGCTCATGTTAGAACAGCGCATCAGCGCGAATGACATGTTTAACCAGCAAGGCTTTAAAAGCACATGCAAATAATGAACTTCTGTGAACTGCAGTGTCCCGTTCCTCTGCATTAACATTTGATGTGAATATATGTCGCGTTTTACAGTATGTTGAGACGGAGGCGTCATAACTGAACTGATAGAATCAACTGTAGCACGATACTACGATATTTCTTCCAAAACAGATCGTGGAGACATTTTAATCGCACCCCCCTAAGAGTAATGTCTTCTCCTGTTATTGTCACTTGGACTTCGTGTCACAAGTATAGCATAGCCTTCTCTGTCAGCACAGAGGGCTTTTCATGTGATAAATGCAGGGAGATAGTCAAGCTGATGGAGAAGATTTCAGAACTAGAGACACGCATCCAAACTTAAATCGAGGATAGTAAGAATGTTCCAGCTGTCGCAGGACAAATCACCGCTCTTCCATTCCGATTACAATAACAAATAGATTCTCCCCACTCAGTGAAACACCCACTGAGAATCCTGCTGAATGTGCCCTAGTTATTGGTGATTCTATTACACGGAACATGAAAATAGAGCCCGAACCAGCCACCATAATCACATGTTTGCCGGGAGCCAGAGCGCCTGACATCAAAGCTAATTTAAAAGTGCTGGCTAGAATGCTACGGGTTTAAGGCTAATGTCACAGAGAGTCAGGGCCTTGGTTTAAGTTCTCATCCGATGGACGGTGCTTTTGGACCCAGTCACAATACTGGCGTGTTAGGACCCACACAGACCACAGGATGAGTAACCCCCAATGGCCTCACTAACAGCAGCGACCTGGTTTTCCCAGATGGTCTCCCATTCAGGTACTAACCAGGCTCAACCCTGCTTAGTTTTAGTGGGCAACCAGTCTTGGCCTACAGGGTGATATGGCTGCTGAATGAGTCATATGGCTAAATGAGTCATATGGATATGGCTGCATTTTACTTTAAATGAGTCCACCCCCCAAGATTACGGTTATAAAAACGAGCCACGTCTGAAAGGAAAAGGGGGTGGTGTTGCTGAAATCTATAGTAATATCTTCAGAATTACTGAGAAGTCGCGTTTCAAATATAATTATTTTGAAATGTTGGTGCTTAAATGTAACACTATCTAGAGCAGATGATAAATCACACTTTACATTTGCGCTGGCTACTGTATACAGGCCACCAGGGCACCATATAGACTTTATCAAAGAATTTGCTGATTTTTTATCAGAGTTAGTACTGGCTGCAGATAAAGTCCTAATTATTGGTGATTTTAATAATATATATATATATATATATATATATATATATATATATATATATATTAAAATCAATATATACAATAGAATATACAATATATATATTGTAAATTGACTGCATTTATATAGCGCTTTCACAGACCCAATGGTCACCAAAGCACTTTACATGTTGCCTCACATTCACCCATTCACTCACTCATTCATACACCGACGGCGGTGTCAGCCATGTAAGGCACGGTCGGGAGCATCTGGGGTTAGGTGTCTTGCTCATGAACACCTCGACACTTGGTCAGGTGGAACCGGGGATTGAACCACCAACCTTCCGGTTTGTAGACAACCTACATGAACCACTGAGCCACTGCCGACCAAATATATACAGGTCCTTCTCAAAAAATTAGCATATTGTGATAAAGTTCATTATTTTCCATAATGTAATGCTAAAAATTAAACTTTAATATATTTTAGATTCATTGCACACCAACTGAAATATTTCAGGTCTTTTATTGTTTTAATACTGATGATTTTGGCATACAGCTCATGAAAACCCAAAATTCCTATCTCAAAAAATTAGCATATCATGAAAAGGTTCTCTAAACGAGCTATTAACCTAATCATCCGAATCAACTAATTAACTCTAAACACCTGCAAAAGATTCCTGAGGCTTTTAAAAACTCCCAGCCTGTTTCATTACTCAAAATCGCAATCATGGGTAAGACTGCTGACCTGACTGCTGTCCAGAAGGCCATCATTGACACCCTCAAGCAAGAGGGTAAGACACAGAAAGAAATTTCTGAACAAATAGGCTGTTCCCAGAGTGCTGTATCAAGGCACCTCAGTGGGAAGTCTGTGGGAAGGAAAAAGTGTGGCAAAAAACGCTGCACAACGAGAAGAGGTGACCGGACCCTGAGGATGATTGTGGAGAAGGGCTGATTCCAGACCTTGGGGGACCTGCGGAAGGCAGTGGACTGAGTCTGGAGTAGAAACATCCAGAGCCACCATGCACAGGCGTGCGCAGGAAATGGGCTACAGGTGCCGCATTCGCCAGGTCAAGCCACTTTTGAACCAGAAACAGCAGCAGAAGCGCCTGACCTGGGCTACAGAGAAGCAGCACTGGACTGTTGCTCAGTGGTCCAAAGTACTTTTTTCGGATGAAAGCAAATTTTTATATGTCATCCGGAAATCAAGGTGCCAAAGTCTGGAGGAAGACTGGGGAGAAGGAAAGGCCAAAATGCCTGAAGTCCAGTGTCAAGTACCCACAGTCAGTGATGGTCTGGGGTGCCATGTCAGCTGCTGGTGTTGGTCCACTGTGTTTTATCAAGGGCAGGGTCAATGCAGCTAGCTATCAAGAGATTTGGTAGCACTTCATGCTTCCACCTGCTGAAAAGCTTTATGGAGAAGATTTCATTTTTCAGCATGACCTGGCACCTTCTCACAGTGCCAAAACCACTGGTAAATGGTTTACTGACCATGGTATTACTGTGCTAAATTGGCCTGCCAACTCTCCTGACCTGAACCCCATAGAGAATCTGTGGGATATTGTGAAGAGAAAGTTGAGAGACGCAAGACCCAACACTCTGGATGAGCTTAAGGCCGCTATCGAAGCATCCTGGGCCTCCATAACACCTCAGCAGTGCCACAGGCTGATTGCCTCCATGCCACGCCGCATTGAAGCAGTCATTTCTGCAGAAGGATTCCCGACCAAGTATTGAGTGCATAACTGAACATAATTATTTGAAGGTTGACTTTTTTTGTATTAAGAACACTTTTATTGGTCGGATGAAATATGCAAATTTTTTTAGATAGGAATTTTGGGTTTTCCTGAGCTGTATGCCAAAATCATCAGTATTAAAACAATAAAAGACCTGAAATATTTCAGTAGGAAAATAATGAACTTTATCACAATATGCTAATTTTTTTAGAAGGACCTGTATAGATAACGTAAAAGACACATTGGAATTTGCATTAAGAGACATTCTGAACTCTATTGGAGTTAGACAACACGTGTCAGGACCCACTCATTGTCAATCATACTTTAGACACAGTTGCTCCTTTGCGCTTAAAGAAGATTAAAGAAAATAGTCCAACGCCATGGTACTACGAGCACACTCAGGTCCTTAAGAGAGCAGCCAGAAAAATGGAACGCAACTGGAAGAAAACAAAACTAGAGGTATTTCGCATTTCATGGAAAGAGAGCACGATTGCATACGGAGAGGACTTAAAAGCTGCTAGATCTGCTTGTTTTTCAACCCTGTTAGAAGAAAATAAAAAAAAAAAACCTCGGTATTTATTTGAAACAGTGGCTAAACTAACGAAAAATAAATCAAGCCCAGACGTTTCCAAGCAGCAGTCACACCATTGGACTGATTTTACATGTGCTTCAATACATCACGCAAAGCGTTCCCTTAGCGTCTCGTTCCCTCTTCAGGGAACCGAGGTTACAGTCGTAACCGAGGCGTTTGTACCCGTTTCTTTGTTGTTTTTCATAGTGTGGTTTTTGGAAAATTTTAGGGTGAATTTGACCCGCACCATACAAGCTGTACAAAGAAATCAAACAGTGCATGAGGGTTAACCAACTAACAAGAAAACAGTTGTTGGAGGTGGCGGCTAAGTATGAAATACATTTAACCACCAAAGACAAAGTCTAAGGAGAGTGTTACATTCATTGTTAAAGCAGCTCTGATTGAGTTGGAGGTGTTTGATATTGATAAACCTGTTTCTGTTGTTGGGGATTATGATAGGGCTGTTGTATTACTGCATCACCATTCTCTTTTGAGAAATAAAAAGAGCTGATGCTCTTACAGATAGAAAAGGCCAAATTGAATACCGAAATTGAGATTCGTAAATTTGAGGTCCAGGCCTTGCATTTTCAGTAAGTAATTGGTGAGGGTAAGATGAAGGACAGTTCAAGTGGTTGAACAAGTTCTGTTAAAAAAGGGTGGGATCTGGCCCATAATATTAAGCTTTTACCCAAATTTAGTGAGAATGATGCTGACCGTTTTCAATTAGTTTGAACGTTTGGCAAATATTAATGGCCAGATATTGAACAAACACTGATGTTACAGTGAAGCATATTCTTTTTTAAGAGTTAAGAGTAGCCAAAACTACAACAAAGTTAAAGAGACTGAGTTGAAAGCTTCTGAGTTAGTACGAGAGCAATTTAGAAAAATGCAGAAACCTGCAGAAGACTTAAATAAAAAATAAAAAACATTAGATCACTGTTGTGACACTGTTAGATCAGAGTGTCACTAGTCGTGCAGATCTTCATGATTTTTTTAAATATTAATGATAGACATTCATCATTGAAAGAGATTCATTTAAACATTACACTTTAAAAAATAACTTAATTTAAGTGAACCTAAAACAATCTTCACATAAAGTCTCAGATTTCAAATTGTAAATTTTTATCACGAAATTCAAACAATAAATGCCCTTTTGACGCTCTTAAATGTGATGTGACAGATTGTGCACCTCAGTTCAAACGGCAGTTTAAGGCATGGTTAATATGCTGTGTTTGGTATTGAGAAATGGTTAGTTAGTGATCATGATGTATGAACTTCAGTGAAAGTTACATTATTACGCCATTAGATGCGGCAAACGTTTTGACGTTTTAGAATTAGTAACGGATGCTTGGGATCAACTGTCAAAACTTGAGATTTGAATCCGTGGCAGAAGTAGGTAGTTCTGCACAAAAGAGGGTTTTTAAAGTCACTCCATTGTTGTTTCTTCTTTATTTACTCATTTATGCCGTCAAACTGTTGTATAAACACATCACACTCGTAGCAGTGCGATATGGCTGAATTTTTTTTCTCCAAAAAATTTAGATTCATGATTTTAGGACGATTCTTAATCATGTTGGTTTTATTATTTTGCAAGTGACTGAGCATTACAGCCAAACTAATGTCCCTAGTTAAAAAAAAAGCCTTACAAGGTAACAAAATATCAAAAAAAAAACAAAAACAACGGCAGACATTTAGGCCAAAGTGGCGAAGATAAAAATCGTTGTCATTAAAAATAATAACAAAGATACACATTACATATACACAAAATAATATACAATTCACAACTGCTGTCTTCAGCTACAGGAGGTGTATTTAACAGTAGCATTCAAGAAAGAAATGAACAAATAGGGCGCCAGACACCAAAAAAAAAAACCATGTGAATGGGTCATCCCCCAGAATTTTTTTACTGGAGTGGGATTAGGGGTGTTCCCGCTATGCAATAATGAATGAAGTGAATGACAGAGTAAAAATGAAACAAGCGCACATCTGTCAATGCGTGCATCTCTCAGAAAACAGAGCTTGGCAAGAGTAATATCAACTCAAATAGGCTATTACATCATATACATGTTCTACAATGTGATATCGTATATTATTGCATGTGTATTTAAGCCTTGTACAATATGATACTCGAATGAATGGAATAAGCACAGCACGATCACAAATCGCCGTCTCAGAGCGTCTCCGTCTCTCAGCAACCAAACAAGCACTAATCGCCTATAATCAACTAAGATTCATCATGTACATTAATTGCTACTTGATATGTCCATTTAAATGTTTTAAACTTCGTATGATCTGATAAGCTACATGATGGATTTCTTTATCTCACTCTCTCTTGAAGCTGATCCTCGCTGTCCCCGTGCGTATTTGGTGCTCGAAGTGTGAGGTTTTTTTTCCACTGCAACTTTGCTGGCTGCGTGTCGTCTCATTTTATCACCACTCTCAACTGTGTGGTTACAAGGTATATTACAACGGCATCGAACACAGCTCAGCCAATAATAATCAAGAACTGGAAGTGTCCGTTTTGATAACATGTGTTTTGACACTTGTCAGGCTATAACATGAGAAAAAATTTAGCATAATGCTGCCATCAAGGCAACGTCTTTTTAAGAGACATCCCTGCCTATTTCAGCAAGACAATGCCAAAATTAATTCTGCACGTTACAGCAGTGTGGCTTCATAGTACGAGTGTTCAGGTACTAGGACTGGCCTGCCTGCAGTCCAGACCTGTCTTCTATTGAAAATGTGTGGTGCATTATGAAGTAAAAAATACAACAGAGACCACAGACTGTTGAGTACTTAAGGTGATTTATCAATAAGAAAGGAACTTTACCTTCCACAATTAGTGTCAGTTCCAAAACAATTACTGAGTGATGTTAGAAGAAAAGGTGATGTATCACACTGAACATATTTTTTCAAAAAAACAAAAGTTGATCACTTTGAACACCAGGTGAGAAATCCCCAGGGAGAAACTGTCCCACCTTCTAAGTAAAAGAACCAATCGCTGATTGGTAATGTTGTGGCAAAACTTCTGTTAAACATCATCACTGCGTAAGAGACACTCAGAGTCAAATTTATAAAAAGAGAAGCAGTTTTATTCAATTTTATTATTTTATTTATTCTTGCAAGAATAGGCCCAGTCGCCAACACAGCAGTTACCCTGTGAAGTGAGTGACGCACACCAGGAAGACATGAGACAGCCTTTATACTCTTTTCAAGGTTCCTCCTCACAGCAGTTACCCTTTCACCCACTCAGATAAGGTCCCCACTGCTGTTCAGTTTCTACTAAAGACACAACCTGGCCCTGAAATAAACTAGCCAAATCTTGACCATTCCTAAGGTCAAGAGGTCCTGTCCCATATATTCCTGAAACGTCACGCACAAGCACGTACACACATATACTTTTACACATTGAATAGGTTCAATCCCTTATGATATCTGTTAGGAATAAATGACTATTAAAATTTCTACAACGGTTAAGTCATTGCGTGACTGCATCGGTCTGTTAGAAGCTCCGGTGCCCATAGGAACAGCACATGCGTATTGGCATCGTCTAGCCTGAAAAGTAAGGGTTTGGTGGGACTCTGAATGAGCCAAGTGGAATGGATTTGAGCAGCAGCGTGGAAATCAACACTGTAGCTAAAACGTGGAATGGAGTTAAATTTATTAGGGCATTCCTCAAGTGAAATGGATTTGCGAGACGGTGCTCTGAAAAGTGAACAGACATATGCGCTGAGTTAGAGACGGTAAAAGTGAGTGGGTCCAATATTATTTTCCCACCCATATACAATGGTTCCGACGCCCATGAACAAATATAAAAATAAAACAATACATAGAATATAAATTATACATTGACTCTTATTAAAGTTACTATTAAATTTCTCAGTCAAAAGCAGTGAGTGATTTTCTTTTTGTTTTTTGTGGTTTTATTAACATTAAATGGATAGTTCCTCCCAAAAAGAAAATTGTTATAATTTACTCTCAAGTTGTTTTAAACCCGAATAAGTTACTATTAAGTTTACTATTAGGCTACTGTCACTTTAAGACTGTCACGCATCTAATATACAGGTCCTTCTCAAAAAATTAGCATATTGTGATAAAGTTCATTATTTTCCATAATGTAATGATAAAAATTTAACTTTCATATATTTTAGATTCATTGCACACCAACTGAAATATTTCAGGTCTTTTATTGTTTAATACTGATGATTTTAGCATACAGCTCATGAAAACACGAAATTCGTGTCTCAAAAAATTAGCATATTTCATCCGACCAATAAAAGAAGTGTTTTTAATACAAAAAAAAGTCAACCTTCAAATAATTATGTTCAGTTATGCACTCAATACTTGGTCGGGAATCCTTTTGCAGAAATAACTGCTTCAATGCGGCGTGGCATGGAGGCAATCAGCCTGTGGCACTGCTGAGGTGTTATGGAGGCCCAGGATGCTTCGATAGCGGCCTTAAACTCATCCAGAATGTTGGGTCTTGCGTCTCTCAACTTTCTCTTCACAATATCCCACAGATTCTCTATGGGGTTCAGGTCAGGAGAGTTGGCAGGCCAATTGAGCACAGTAATACCATGGTCAGTAAACCATTTACCAGTGGTTTTGGCACTGTGAGCAGGTGCCAGGTTGTGCTGAAAAATGAAATCGTCATCTCCATAAAGCTTTTCAGCAGGTGGAAGCATGAAGAGCTCCAAAATCTCCTGATAGCTAGCTGCATTGACCCTGACCTTGATAAAACACAGTGTACCAACACCAGCAGCTGACATGGCACCCCAGACCATCACTGACTGTGGGTACTTGACACTGGACTTCAGGCATTTTGGCATTTCCTTCTCCCCAGTCTTCCTCCAGACTCTGGCACCTTGATTTCCGAATGACATGCAACCACTGAGCAACAGTCCAGTGCTGCTTCTCTGTAGCCCAGGTCAGGCGCTTCTGCCGCTGTTTCTGGTTCAAAAGTGGCTTGACTTGGGGAATGCGGCACCTGTAGCCCATTTCCTGCACACGCCTGTGCACGGTGGCTCTGGATGTTTCTACTCCAGACTCAGTCCACTGCTTCCGCAGGTCCCCCAAGGTCTGGAATTGGTCCTTCTCCACAATCTTCCTTAGGGTCCGGTCACCTCTTCTCGTTGTGCAGCGTTTTTTGCCACACTTTTTCCTTCCCACAGACTTCCCACTGAGGTGCCTTGATACAGCACTCTGGGAACAGCCTATTTGTTCAGTCTAACCCATGATTGCGGTTTTGAGTAATGAAACAGGCTGGGAGTTTTTAAAAGCCTCAGGAATCTTTTGCAGGTGTTTAGAGTTAATTAGTTGATTCAGATGATTAGGTTAATAGCTCGTTTAGAGAAACTTTTCATGATATGCTAATTTTTTGAGACAGGAATTTTGGGTTTTCATGAGCTGTATGCCAAAATCATCAGTATCAAAACAATAAAACGCCTGAAATATATCAGTTGGTGTGCAATGAATCTAAAATATATGAAAGTTTAATTTTTATCATTACATTATGGAAAATAATGAACTATCACAATATGCTAATTTTTTTAGAAGGACCTGTACACGCATATGACACGCACCCGATTTTCTCTCAAATGTTTGCTTTCACTTTAGACATAACCAACTGCGTTTATGTAAACCTGGTGTGTATTTGACAGTATTAGTGCCATAAGACTTAAAAGATAACTTAGTCCAGTAACCAGGTACTGTTTGACAGGCTTTAAGTGAAGGAGCGCTTTGGGTTTATGCGCTCAGAAAAGCGCATCTTAGAACAGTGCATCAGCACATGAATTAAATGTTTAACCAAAGGCTTTAAAGCTTTTAGAAATAAACTTTTGTGAATTGCAGGGTCCCGTGAGTTAACACGTGATGTGAATGTTTGTCGCATTGTACAGTATGTTGGGACGTAGGCGCCAGAACTGCAACTGATAGAATGCACTGTAGCACGATTTCTTCAAAAGCAGATTGTGGAGAAATATTAATCTTCCAATCTTTAATCTCAAAGTTGATGCAGGAAAAATGGGCAAGCGTAAGGATTTGAGCGAGTTTGACAAGGGCCAAAATGTGATGGCTAGACGACTGGGTCTCCAAAACCACAGCTCTTGTGGGGTGTTCCCGTTCTGCAATGGTCAGTATCTATCAAAATGGTCCAAGGAAGTGGTAAACCGGCAACAGGGTCAAGGGGAGCAAAGGCTGGCCCGTGTGGTCCTATCCAACAGACGAGCTACTGTAGCTCAAATTGTTCAAGAAGTTAATGCTGGTTCTGAAAGAAAGGTGTCAGGATACACAGTGCATCGCAGTTTGTTGCGTGTGGGGCTGCATAGCCGCAGACCAGTCAGGGTACCCATGCTGACCCGGTCCACCGCCGAAGGCACCAAAAGTGGGCACGTGAGCATCAGAGCTGGACCACGGAGCAATGGAAGTGCATCCGGGTGTGTGTGCAGAAGAAGGCAAGCTGGTGGAGGCAGTGTGATGCTTTGGTTAATGTTCTGCTGGGAAACCTTGGGTCCTGCCATCCATGTGGATGTTACTTTGACACGTACAACCTACCTAAGCATACTTGAAGACAATGTACACCCTTTCACAGAAACGGTATTCCCTGGTGGCTGTGGCCTCTTTCAGCAGGATAATGCGCCCTGCCACAAAGTAAAATGGTTCAGGAATGGTTTGAGGAGCACAACAACGAGTTTGTGTTGACTTGGCCTCCAAATTCCCCAGATCTCAATCCAATCGAGCATCTGTGGAATGTGTTGAACTAACAAGTCCAATCCATGGAGGCCTCACCTCGCAATTTAAAGGATTTAAAGGATCTGCTGCTAACGTCTTGGTGCCAGATACCACAGCACACCTTCAGGTGTCTAGTGGAGTCCATGCCTCGACGGGTCAGGGCTGTTTTGGCAGCAAAAGGGGGACCAACACAATATTAATTAAAGCTGCAAGCAGCATTTAGCGGGGTTCAAGCAGTTGAGGCCTTTAAGATTTTTAAGCACACAAGCATCAAAAGACATTAAGTTTTATGTAGCAAGCATTTAACCACTGACATCATAGATGGAATAGACCATGTTTTAGCATTATTTACCGTGATATACCACATTTTAGTGTGATTTTTCTTGATTTACCATGTTCCAGTATGATTTACCATGTTCTAGTATGATTTACCACAGTTTACCATGATTTACCAAGTTCTAGTTTGATTCACCATGATTGACCCTGTTCTAGCATGGTTTACCACAATTTAACACACTCTAGTATGATTTAATATGATCTAGCATGATTTACCATAGTTTACCATGATTTATCTTAGTTTACTTTGATTTAACATGTTATAGGATGATTTACGTAAGGAATAATTGACGACAGGCCGTTGAATTATTAGAAAAATAATGCACACCCGAGATGGTAACGCGGTCACGACGCGAAGCGGAGTTTTTTTGCATTATTTTTCTAATAATTCATCTGCCTGAAGTCAATTATTCCGCTTATAATAGTTACCACACCTCGAAACATTGTTCAAATGATGCATTTCAAGATGTTTGTAAAGTTTTTGTCAGTAAAACGCTCTTGTATGTAGGACTAATTTCCTGCGCATCTAATCCTATGCCTCCGTTGCTAATTCCAAAACGTCATTTTAGAGTTAGTAACGGAGGAGGTTTGAGCCTCTGATAGCAGAGAAGCAGACTAATGCTGGGGACAAACTCAACGACTGGCTAAAACATTCTCTGACTGTTTCCATCGACTGCAGCAGATTTTAAACCTAGGCTGTGATCACAGACTGAAAGCGCTGAACACGCGTTTGGGCATGATCAATCATAATAAATTACATTCATAACCAGCCTTACAGTATAAGTGTGTCCCTGGCTTTATGCAGTTATTAGAGAGAGGGAGAGAGAGAGAGAGAGAGAGAGAGAGAGAGAGAGAGAGAGAGAGAGAGAGAGAGAGAGAGAGAGAGAGAGAGAGAGAGAGAGAGAGAGAGAGAGAGAGAGAGGGAGAGAATCATATGTGCGTCAATAGTATTATTTATTTATTAATTCAATTCGTTTTAATTAGTTCGTTCATGTTTTTTTTCTTCTAATATTGACAGTAGACTAGCCTAATAAATGAAACAACGTCCTTTTAACAAGTATAGGCCTATCAATAATTATTTATTTGTTATAGCCTATTATCTGCAATAATTACGAAAACCTGTGCAGCAGGACTATTAATTTATTTATATAGGCCTATTCGGTTTAATTTTCTATTGATTACAGATAGGACTATACTTTATTTATTAAAATTAAACTGCATGTTTCCAATGATTGTGAAGTTAGACATCGAAAATGGCAGATCAAGCGCATGTGGTTGCATGTTTTTCTTGTTATGAATTGTATCCTATTTTCCATTATTACAGTTGATTACCAGAAGTGATATGGAACTGTAATATGGTCTAGACCTGCTGGAACTACTTTAGCCGTGCGTTTCCCTGTAAATAATTGCACACCTTAGAACATTCTCAACCAATCAGAATCAAGCATTCAACAGCCCTGTAGTATAACATGATATACCACATTCTAGAATAATTTACCAGGATTCTAGCATGATTTACCTTATTTACTATGATTTACCATGTTTCTAGCGTTATTTACCATGATTTACCACGTTGCTAGCAATTATGTGAAGCATCAGAACAAGTGAAGTGATCAACTCTGACAAAATATGATTGTGTTATAATAGTAATTGTTATATAAGGAAGGTTATACAAGTTATATATAAAAAAAAAATTTTTAGAGTCTAAATACATGAGTGCAAAAGCACATGTGAAAAGACTATTAATAAGTAGAATGGCGAGCAGAGGGCAGTAGAAGACCACTTACAGGCTCGGTTTCACCAGTATTCTGTACACACACACACACAGACACACACACACACACACACACACACACACACACACACACACACACAGGATATATTATTGTGAAAATCTCTTTTAATGGCTATAAGCATTTCACATATTTCTTTGTGATGTAATAATATAAAACTATATTAAAACTAATGAAAAAATACCTTTAAGCGTTTGTTTGTTATCCAATCCTGAAAGCTGAACAAAAAGATTAAAAATGTCTAAGGCTGCTGCTCCCTCTACTCTACTGGACAACTGGTATTACAGACTATATACAGTTGAAATGAATGAATGGAAATTTGGTTTTTCCACTTATATCTCGGGAACGAGAAAGTGAAAAAATCTGAAACTCAGAACTTGGATAGTGTTAGAGGAGCCCTGTTGAACAAGACCATCCCGGTGATGCTGGGTTATTGTGGCCGGGAGTAAATGTCCGTTGAAATTTATATTTTTGTAGGCTTATATACCGGGAATGCCCAGGCCAATTCGCACCATACTCGAATCGAATCTAGATGAGGATCGAGGATCGGGCTCTTTCCAACAAGCTCTCCCACAAGCATCTAGCTGGTCCAGGTCGGGACTTACAGCCGTTTCAAGTCGGGAGTCTCACAGATTAGCGATCCACGGGGGCGCGCTCCCGAGCCCCGCGACGATAGATTTAGATCAAGAGCCCGGGGAGGACCTTACCATCAAAATTTGAGCGCGCAACGACTTTTCGTTTTCGAGTTATAAGTGAACTTTTGCTGGGGGGGGGGGGGGGGGCGTGGCCTAAATGCCGGACGATTTTACTATCACTTCAGTATTCTCATTTGTCAATGTGATACATTCTGCAATAGATGAATTCTGCAATAGATGAATTTTGACTACATGTGATTGTAAATGTTAAAATAGTGATTTTATAAAGTCTAAATATGAATTTTAGAACAATATTAGTGAGCAGTATGACAAAATGACTATTTTAACCAGAAGGGGGCAGTAGAAGACCACTTATTGGCTTAATATGCTATTACATTCATATAAACATTGTAATTTTCACCTTTTTAACTGGCTGTCTGCAATTATTCATGTTTGTTTAGTCATATTTTTCCAATAGATTAATTTTGACTACATGTGATTGTAAAAGTTAAAATACGTATTTTATAAAGTCTAAATATGAATTATAGAACAATATTAGTGAGCAGTATGACAAAATGACTATTTTAAACAGCAGGGGGCAGTAGAAGACCACTTATTGGCTTAATATGCATTTTGTTCATATAATTTTCACATTTTTAACTGTTATAAAAGGCATATTTCGTCCAATCTGTCTGAAAATGTTCATGCTTGTTTAGAGTGATATTTTTAAGAAGATCTGAGCATTCATTGAAGAGATACAGTCTTTCTGGTACACTTGGTCAAGGCTACATATTGAAGTGACCCTATTATAGCCATCCAAATGAAGAAGTTATACCTTTTCTGATAATTATTGATCAAGAGAGTCCAGAGAATTGTACTGCACTGGTTTTGAACATTATAATGATCATAGATAGAAAACACCGTTTACAGCCAATACAGGCTATTTACCATAGGAAATACATGGTTTTAAAGCCTTTCAACAGTTATAGCGCCACCTATGGTCCGATCTCCATGAAACTTTGCACGCCTCTTCACCATGTTATGACAAATGTTGTCATTCATTTTTGTGAAGTTCTGACTTTTCCTTTATGATTTATAGGCTTTTGAGTGTATTTTGACACGCCTCTTTTCTAATTGACCCTGTTATAGCAAACCAAAGGGCAAAGTTCAACTTTTTTTCAATAATTATTGATCTAGAGAGTCCAGAGAATTGTCCTAGACTGGTCTGGTTCCAACCTGGCAAAAAACAGGGACTAGTTCGTCAAAGTAGGTTTTGTAACATAATTGCAAATATTTAATGAACGATTCGATTGACAGCAATGATTCTAGAGGCAAAGTTGTTCAACATGAGGAGACCTATCAAATGATATGCATTTTGTGGGGATGTGTGCAACACCACGTGATTACAGAGGGCGTAAACCTCGTTAGCACCAACTAGTGACCGATTTCTTTCAAAACTCTTACAGACCTCTAGGCCCGTGAGCCGAACATGCTCACCGAGTTTCGTTCCGATCGGACTCCGATAACCTTGTCTAATAGGTGCTCAAACTTCATTGGCCGATGGCGGACATGTTTTTTGAGATACACCAATGTCCTCATAAAAATACATGGCACCTTGGACCAAGACACTGCATACCAATTTTCAAGTCAATCGGACGAATGGTCAATATGACGAGGTAGTCATAGCATTTTTTATGTTATTTTCATGTTACTGCGCCACCTAGAGTTCAATCGGAGCAATTTTTTACTGTGACCTCAGATCAAACTCATACTCATGTACACCGAGTTTGGTGAAGATAACTAATTTCCTTCTTGAGTTATAGCCATTTTAGTCAAATAGGCTCCTCCCACAATGTTCATTTTGCGCCCCTTAGCGACCATAAATCAAAATTTTAACTTTTTTTCGATAATTTTTGACATTCAGACTCCAGAGAACATTTCTGCACTGGTTTGGTTCCGATCGGGCAAAAAACCTAGGACTACTTCGCAAAAGTAGTTTTTTGACAAAATTCAAAACGGCTGAAAATCTTTTATGGCCCAAATGAAATCGGAGATACAGGAAATATGTTGCTACAGCGCCACCTATGGGCCAATCTAGGTCATACTCTCAACCTCTCCTCGATTTCTGTGCTACCTTAATCCCAAATATCAAGTCTGTAGCTCTTACGGTTTGGGCTGCACGATGCGTCTTACCAGAAAATAATAATAATTAAAAACCAGCACAATTACAATAGGGTTTCAGCTCTTCGTGCTTGAACCCCTAAAAAGGCGGTCAATAATGTTATGCCGGTATAGGATTGATATTGATCGGGCAAAACAAGTGCTTAATGAGCAGTTGTTTAGGTGGCTCGCTAATGTGTTCGATTTCTCTAATACATAAAATAAGTAAGCTTGACCAGAGTTCTTGTGGGGAGAAGCATTTATTGAACCTAGTAGTGTAGCAGTTATTCAGCACCGATGTTTGCATGTGAGTCTTTGAGAGAACTTCAAGAATTTTAGAAGGGTTATGATTCTTTAAAGTTCTTTATACCTGAAGACAAATCGGCTACAAACAATAGATACTGTTAGGACCTCTTGGAGATCCAAGTGAAGAAACAACATACCCTGAGAAAGGCTGTTCCTTTGTTGTTCTTATCGTATGGACTATTTGGTTACAGACAGTTTCAGTTGATTGCATCTGAGGCACAGTCACAGCATAAATGCATTGACCAAAAATAAATGAAATATTTTCAAATTCAGTCAATCTGCTATTTTATTCAAAGTGTAACTCCTGGTGGGAAGCTCCCGTAAATATTTAGTTTATACACAGTTACATTTCAGTTCAAGGTTAAATGGTGCAGGGCAAAAAAAAATTGTTGTAACTTAGTGCCCTTTCACATCAAAACTAGGCTAAGTTGTAACTTACAAGCTGGTGCTATCATCCCCTGTGCAGTACCATCTCAAAGATTAAGCATGGTGGTGGAAGAATCATGATGTGGGGTGCTTTTCAGTGGCAGGGACAACTCTGTGAAAGTCCTTAGTGGCTCAGGCAGAGCCCGTACTTAATCCTAAATCAAACATCTCTGGAAAGACTTGAAAATGGCTATCCATCGCTGGTTCCCAATTAGCCTGACAGAGCTTGAGAATAATCCCCAAATCCAGGTTTGCAACATTTGTTGCATCATAACCAAAAAGGCTTGAGGATCTAATCAGTGCCAAAGGAGTTTCAACTAAGTACTGGCTAATTGTAGTGTCTAAATATTTATGCTAAAGTGCAATATCAATTGGTTCTTTTTAATAAATTTGCAAAATAATCACTAAACTGTTTTTTGATTTGTCATTATGAACTACAGAGTGTAGGTTGATTTTGTGTTTTGTTAGAGTGTTAAAGGAATTTAGCTTAAAGCTTAAACGTGCTGAATCCACCTTATTTTGTGAATGGGCATGTTAGTGTGTGTAAGGGAGCAAATAATGGGCTTACATTGTATGATTTGGGGTGTCTCTGTTTCCACTGAACCAAGACAAGTTGGGCAATGACGAGTGTGACAATGAGAATGAGAACCATCTCTGCATGCATGGCTTCATGCCCTTTGTGTTTGGCATGCATTTTAGCATGTTCCAACCTGCAAAACAGAAAAGAAAACCTTAAAATAAGCACACATTTATAGACAATCAATTACATAATCAGTTTTTAAAGATGCAATCTTTTAGATGTTATTTGTTAATTTTGATTTGGCACAAGTAAAGTAGCAGTAGCTTTCAACTAGTGGGTTGTAAACTAGGGGTGTGCACGAAGTCGAATATTCGATCTGTAATTATTCAAAAAATAAATAGACTACTCGAATTTTGAAACATACTGTATATATATCCACTGTATATATATATATATATATATATATATATATATATATATATATATATATATATATGACGTAGTTAAACTGGTTAATTTCTTGTTCCTTTTTTTCTTTTGGCTAGTAGAAGTTCCGAATGCCCTGTAACTTAATTTTGTAACCAAATTGGCCGGTGAGTGAAAAGTTAATTTCAAACCCAGTAGGTCAGGGGTCGGCAACAGGCAGCCCGCAGGCCAAAACGGAAGTCCGTTTTTTTTTTTTTTTTTTTTTTTGTAAATCAGCCTATTTTTTTATTACCTGATAAAAAATATTTGTACTAAATGCTGCACAAAACTCTTCCACTACTTGAGAAAAGCCGTAGCCGCGCGCGATTATTTAAAGTACAAAGTATGAAATTTTTTGCTCTGCTGACAGTACAAATGTTCAAATAATATTTTATATTGACACGAACACAATTTTTGTATAGCATTTATAATTGTTATAGGCTACTTTTGACATTTGAATGTGAGATTCTGGAAACGAGATCTAAATTTTGCGGACCCGTCAGGTCGGGAAATAAAGCGTGTGAACACTGTGTATTTTAAGCGGTTGCTGAATAGAACCTTGTGGGAGCGGGACGAAAAAAAAACAGTCCCGCGCAGAACTCCTTACTGTGCGTTCACACCACCGCCAGCGAGAGCGGCAAAATTTGTTCTCGCCACCCTGCCAACGACGCCGTAGAAAGATTCGTGGACGCTCTGACGTAGATCGAATGCTTGGTCTTTTTTTAAACTGTATTTAAAGTGGCCACAAAGCAAACATGCATGTCGATCGTTATTTTTGCAGACTGACAAAGTAGGGTATAAGTTAACCTCATGGAATCTTTTAAATGTGAAAGTAATACATTGATCGATGGAAAGAACTTAATTATAGTGACATGTTTGCTAACTAAATAAAACCAATTAAACGCCATTTGTGTGGTGTGACTTTTGTGTTCATGGTTAAGTGCTAATCTAATTTGCATTCCCGCTGAAAAACAAGCGTTCTAGCGCAAAAATATTGCCTATAAATAGTGTTGCGTGCCTTATTATCGAATTCAAACCGCTCTCGCCGTCCAAGACGTGCTGCGCCGCCCTCGCCGGAGCTTGCCACCGGCTCTCATTGAAAATGAATGGCTTCCGGCCACTTTGACGCTTTCGCCGGTGGCCTTAGGTGTGTATGTGTGTGTCCCGGATAAATAATAATAAAAGAAAAGGAATAAAAATTCAAAAGTCGGACTGTAAGCGAATGAGGCATGATTGCTATTCACACCTTTATTAAAATG
This sequence comes from Meda fulgida, assembly GCA_030578275.1. NCBI lineage: Eukaryota > Metazoa > Chordata > Actinopteri > Cypriniformes > Leuciscidae > Meda > Meda fulgida. Next base: position 24,551,142 of record CM060636.1, read on the forward strand.
GCTGTAATCTGTTACCACAATAGTACTTGATCTGTTTAAAATGATTTCATTGATATATGCCTACTAAGGTGTTAAATTAAAAATCAAAATTTAAATTTGTCTAATCCAGTAATTCATTTTTTCACACAATCAGAAAACCCGTCGGTCCGTGTATCATCTGATCATTTTATTTCCTATTTGGACTGGAATAATGAGAAATGGAAAGACGGATGGTTTATTCGTTTAGTCTAATAAACGGAAAATGAGATTTCGGGTCGATTTCTCATTTTTCGTTTGTGGTTTACAAATCGGTTTATGACCTTGATATTTCGTTCGCACATGTGGGCGCGCTGAAACGCCCCTTTCTTCTGATTGGTCAAACCACTCCGTCTTCAGTGCAGTCAGAATAAGAGTCCGTATAGCACATTGAAAAATCCCACTTTAAGCTTTTGCACCACTTGATGACATGCAGAAATAGGAACTAGGAACACAAGTAGTGCTGCTGCGAAGCATTGCTTCTAATGTAGGCCTACGACACTTGAGAGATTGCAAGCCATAGGCTGCAGTATGCTGACATGGAGTTTGGTGTTTTATGTATAGCCTATTTAAGAGCTTGGTGATGACTGATTTTGGAAGTAGGTCCAACCTGTGTTTCACTGTTCCATTGAAAAATGCAAATGAAAATATTTGATATAATATGGATAAAAGTAAAATGTTTTACTGTATTATTGTATGGTCAACAAGGATTGGACTTAAAAACAATGATAAACATGACCGTGATAACATGTCCATAACATTTCCCAGTCGCCTTTTAATGAGATCAGTTGCATTGGCAAGTTTGATCTCAAAACTATTTGAGCGAATCCGCATCGATAGGCTAAAAGAATATTTAATAACTAAGGATAATCAATTTGGCTTCAAAAGTAAGCATGGCACTGATCTATGCATATATGCATTCAAATAAGTGGTTATTAAGTATAATGGACATAATTCCACAGTTTTCATGTGTTTTTTAGATGCATCTAAGGCGTTTGATCGAATCAGTCATACCAAGTTATTTATTAAGGCGTTTGATCGAATCAGTCATACCAAGTTATTTATAAAATTGCAAGAAAGAGGGGTTTCCCCATATCTGATAAGAATTTAAAAATGTTGGTATACATCAAACCTTAAGTTCAGTGGGGTAAGAATGTATCGGAACCCTTTTAAAATGATGAATGGGATTCAGCAAAGGGGGTAGCCTATATTGTCACCTCTTCTTTTTAACCATGACCATGGATGGTCTTTCTATAGAGTTAAATGATTGTAAGACTGGATGTGTAATAGGTAATAGTCTTATTAACCATCTGATGTATGCTGATGATTTAGTTATTATGTCTCCTTGCAGTGCAGGATTACAACAGCTGCTTCGAGTATGTTCAACGTATGACCAAGTTTTAAATGTGGTAACTAAAGTTAAATACTTGGCTCACATCATTAGAAATTATTTAAATGATGACAATGATGTGCAGCGCCAGTGCTGTGAGTTGTATGGGCAAGCTAATATGCTGGCACGTAAATTTTATGTGTACAGATGATGTTAAAATAGCTCTATTTAGGGCATACTGTACTTCTCTTTATATAGGCCACTTAAATAAATATAATAAATATGTAAATATACTAAAGCTAAAATGAAAAAGCTCCAGGTGGCATTTAATGATGCTCTAAAAATTTTGCTTAAGGTCCCAAGGTGGACAAGTACAAGCATATTGTGTGTATCTAACAATGTACCCACTTTGCATGCTGTCTTAAGGAAGTATATGTATAATACCATGTGTCGGTTGAGTGATTAAAAAAAACAGTATCATAATGGTCTTAAATAATTTTACATTAAGTGATACAAGGTATTTTCCTGTTTTTGGAAGCAGTGGAATTAAAGCTTGTACATTTAACATTTGTCTGTTTTTTGTAAAAAAAAAAAAAAAATGAAAAAAAAGTTTATGTATTTTTCTTTTTTGATATGGACCCATGGGTCTGAAATAAAGAATAATAATTACAGTGTATTCTAGCCTTTAACTTTAACAGTACAGTTCATATTCATATTTCAATTTAAGGCCTATAATACTGTTACTCTCCAACCCTGATCATTTTGTCAGGTATTCAGTAACCTACAAGTTCAACTGATTCAATTATCTTTTTTATCTCATTCTATTGGTGTGAACTGAATACTCAACGCTTACAGTCATACTGTTACATTTCTATCCATTTTCACAATTATTTATTCAGGTGTCTCACACTCTCACACACACACAAAGACATAAAGGTTAGACATGTTATCATGGTCATGTGTACTATGTTATTTTTGCTCATACAGTAATTATAGCCTAGAGTGAAAGTTTTCTTTAGCCTACATTTTAAGTTTAGAGATGCTGACCTATTTTCATTTATAGGGACACATATGACCTCACCTACTAAAATAAAAAAAATCATACGTTGCTCTTGAGTCTATAGAAATAATATATAAAACACCATGTCAGCATATTGTATAAATGAATAAATGAATAAAAAGTATTTTGTTATAAGTCATAAATGACTAGGGGTCAGCCTCTCACAATGCAAAATCAATGAAGATGATTGGATTGTGGACGATGTAGTATACATGCCAGACCAGTATGTGGCGCTGTAATTCTACCACAGAGAGAGACTAAAAACAGAGACTTGGATCATGTACATAAACCTTGTGTGCTATATACACTAATATTAGGCTTTTTTTTTTTTTAACAAGAACTTTATTGAACAATATGAACAACCAGAAATGGCCTGGTACAAAATAGGGATGAGTCAAAAAGCTTGTTACAAAGAACCTGCAAAAGTAATCATTATGAATGTGTCAAATATAGCAGGGAGACATTTTAATTGTTTATTAATAAACTAGGGTTTTCTGTGTCAATCTCGGCTGCAAAGATGTTGACGATGCTGCTGACTCGCCATCTTCGCAGTATTCCGAACGCGCCTATAGGGATAAATGCACATTTCATACAGATTAACCTACATAGAGTTGTCCTTTTCTTTGCATTTAGGATTGTTTTGTTTAAAAGTAGACATTTCTAGCTTTCTATAGATATATTTCTGACTTTCGGTTCATTTATGAGACTCCAGTTCACGAGTAAAGCAAGTGATCGCACCGGCGCCTCTATGTCCTGCTTATATTGTCTGCTATATTTGCTTCTTATTTATTAAATCCAGGCAATTGGTTGATGAAACATTGATTAAAATTAAGGTACAATTTATACAAAACGAAATTCACTTTAAAGAAAGGCTTTATACAAAACTTAATGAAGTGGTCAAAATTATGTCTCCGGATGTATTGCGGATCTTATGAATCTATCTTACTCATGCTGTTCACCTATCAACAGATGAAATTAAAAAACATCATTTAAAGCTGCAGTCGGTAACTTTTTTGGGGGTTAAATTATCCAAAATAAATTGAGCAAGTACATAACCAGCAAGTGTTCAAAACTACCTGCTTGCCTTAGCTCGATTCAAAACGGTGAGCTTGTAATAATGTTTTTAATTCCAGTGGTACTGGTGGATTTCGGACTGGCTACAAAAAAAAAAAAAAAAAAAAAAGAGACTGCAACCGGGCCCATGCGAAAACAAGGATAAATATCGCATTTAATGTAGTCACGCAATGCTGATGTTGTTAACATTAACAATTTTAGAACAAAGTATAATTTGTACGGTTTGACGTGATATAAGTGATCGTTAGATTTAATCAAAGCGATTTACTGCAATGCTTTTTTTCCCTTAGTTGGTCAGAACAAAAGTGGATGTTACTTGTTCAGATGACATTTTCTGGTAAAAATTCTTGTTGAATCTGTGATTCCGAATGACAGTATTCACACCGGCGCGGTGACTGACAGCCACACATTCTCCTCAAAACATTGGATTCATCCGCACTGTGCCGTGCCGAGGCACAACCCACCTAAAGTTGATAATTCCGCGAATAACTGCAATTGCAGATTTCGAACAGAGATGGCGACAAAGAGGAAAACCTACGGACCGCAGCTTTAAACATAAATATTAAACTAAAGTTTTCTTTAACGGCTACAACACGTAGGCCTAAAGTACAGAGAAATTTAATGTCGGAGTGGAATTTGAGCAAACTCCGTTTTACCGGTGAGCATGTGGGGCAAGGGTGTGTTTTTCGAATAATTCCCAGTGAACATCGAATTAAAGATGGATAAATAAAAGAGGCTCAGTATCTGCAGCACGAACACAAGCATGTAGTCCGCAGTTGTTGCCGTTGAATATACAGATTGGCTGTACACACGAAAACGCTAGGTTGTCGTTTTCAGATTTATCCACTCTAGGACCCGGTTTAAAAAAATAGGTTACAGTCTCCCAAAACGCCTGATTAGTCTGGACGAAATGCCGATACGATACAAAATTTGTACGCATACAGCCAAACGCCTCTCCGTGTGGACAGGCCTTTTAAACAACCTAGCGTTTTCGTGTGTACAGCCAATCTGTATATTTTGTGAAATGAGATGGATAAAAAGAGATATTCCCAGGGTCCCAGAGTGGATAAATCTGAAAAAGACATCCTAGCGTTTTCGTGTGTACAGCCAATCTGTATATTCAACGGCAACAACTGCGGAAAATTTGTATATTTTGTGAAATGAGACACTGCTGTATCCACTTTATTCCTACGCCCCATGATGCTTTGCGTGAATTAAGGGTGTAACTTCCGTTAAGCTGTAAACAATCAGTGAAAGGCTCGCTTTATGAACGCAATTATCCGTTTTTCTTTTTTTAATGTTTTTTTTCTGTACGCTGGGTACAATGAGATGGTATTATTCTACTAACCCTTCAACCATCGAACATTAAAAGGACATTTAAAAGTGTAAAAGCATCAACAAGGTACTTCAACAAGAGACCATAAATAACCCCAAAAGCGAGATACTTTCCACGGATATAACAAACGGGTTAAATGTCAGTAATACATATGTAACACATGTTGCCTAAATAAAAAATGCTCATTTCTTCAGCATTGCGTGATACTATTTCAAAGTTATTTCGGTAATTTTGACAGAAAATAAATTGTGAAAACAAACCTGGAAAGAAGAGACGTTAGGATTGAGGAGAAAAATGAGAGATTCTTCGTACATTCCAGTGACTTATTAATGGGATATATCGTAAACTAAATCGGGAGAACAGACAACAAATGTGCAGTACCTAGGCTATATGTTGTAATTTTTTCATACTATTACAGCGAAATGAAAAGGGAAAAAAGAAAATTGTCACGAGGAAACGAAAGCGACTGAAACAAGCTCTAGCCATAGATATTCTTGTTATAACGTCACGTTAAAAATACCAAGTGTTACGTTATTCTCATGATATGAGAATATCGTGAAAATAAATCATGAAGGAAAATTGACAGCTCATTCAGTCAAACTGACAGGTCAGCTTTATTTGTAAGGCAATCTAATGATTTGAAATTATTCGTTTCAGTCTTTTTGAATGGAAGTTCCCCAAACCGGAAGTGCCACCCATAATTCAAAACGCAGTAAGCTCGTCAGGAATAAGGTGGATAGACCGTGACTGGAGCCATCTTGCGTCCCACTTAGAGACTGTATTGAAAATGACAATATGGATATGGACAATGGATTATAACATACAGTAAGTAACATGCTAGATGTACATTATCCCTTACATCTGAGGACCTTTATTATAAACAAAACGGATAGAAAGATCATATATTTTGTCAACATAGTACAATTAGGAAAAAATAGGATTTGAGTATGATTTTTTCATGCTTTTTAAGGCATGAAATGACTTGAAACTCGACTCAGACTCGTGACAAAAGACTTCAGACTTGATTTGAGCTCTAGCTTAAAGACTTTAGACTAGACTCAGACTTCAGATGAAAGACTTGTAAACATCGGTCACTACATAACGAACGCATAAAAAGTGACCAGCTGGATATAAAATAATGCAAAGAAATGGTAACAATTGTGATAAAATATTTGAGTCGGGTTTGCGTGTGTTTTGGTCACATTGTTTTAACCGCTTGAGGTACTATTAATGTTTGTCAAGTCTCATTTATTTATATAGCGCTTTTTACAATACAGATTGTATTGTGCTTTGAAACAAAGCACCTTCACAGAGATAACAGGAAAATAATGCAAAAATGAAGTCAGATTGATTTGGAACAATCAGAATATTATCCAGTTCCATCTAGCTGAAGATCGGAGACACGCCGGTATGGAGACGGGTTTGTTGAGGATCAGTGTTAGCGTCCTTCACATATTGGACGCTAACACGTCCAATATGTAGTCCACTAATGCAGCATCTAGTCAACAAATTAATTTATAATGATATGAAAACACATATGTTGGTGTACTGTACACATTCGGTTTCATCGTCGGTTTAAAATCCACATCTGAAGTGCCCCGTTCTCTGCAGCGCACACTCACGTGTCAAAAACTTCACAAGGCGTCGGTGATATTTTCTATTTCACCTCTAAAGGCCACCCTTGTACTGTATAATGACAGCAGAGACTTCTCAGATGCTCCAGCAAGACACCCCAAAACCTATCGGTGTAGATTTGTGCAGATAACCGATTGTTCTAGCAATCGTTATAGGTGCTAATTAATCAGCAAAACCGATTAATTTGTCGACCTCAAATGACAACAGCCCTGCGTCCAATATTAACTGCATTTGCACTGTCACTTCAGGGCCTTGATTGTGCCTTCTCAGGGCTTCCTTGATGTCCACGGCCAGGGTTTTTTGGCCTGTTGAATACCTTGGTCGAAATCGGCCAACTGGGGCTTTAGGTGTGGTCATGAATAAAGGCCGGGTTTATCTGATTCAGGAGAGAGTCAACACCGCTGCTTATTTGCCATGTTTTCATATCAGGCAACCAGCTAACATTAACGTTGAAGACATTTAAAACCATTTTTCAGCTTAATTAACTTTCTATCAACAGTGAGTGTTTAAAATAATTTCTGACTGAGGGCATTTATATGCAGTCAGAAATGTATTATAGATTTATATGCAGTCCTAATGGCTATGTGTTAACTATTGCCATAATAAATACACTAGAGGTCGACTGATTTATCGGTTTTGCCGATATATCGGTGCCGATAGTTGATTGGTGGAACTATCGTTATCTGCAAAAATCCACACCGATAGTTTTTACGGGTTGCGTCCGTTGCTGGAGCGTGTGCGCAGTCATTACACAGTCCGAGAGCGCTGAAGAGACTGCTGGCATTATACAGAGCGAGATCAGCCTCTAGAGGACAAATAACAAACTATCACTGGCTTGTTTACGTTAACACGAGAGGCAGCGCGCAGCAGGAGATTACAAGCGGCACGGAGAGCGACACTTCAGATGCGCATTTAAAACACAGACAGCGAAACGGTATGAAAACAGAAGACTAAAGTACATATTACCATATCATTATAAAGTAATTAATTTGTTGACTAGATGCTGCATCAGCAGAGAAAGAACAGAAGTTTGCCGTCGAGTCTGAGAGGAATAACATTAGTAACGGCTACCTCAAGCGATTAAAGCAATGTGACAAAAACACATGCAGACCTGACCCTAATGTTTTATGTTGCAATTGTTACCATCTGATTTCATTCGTTTATATCCAGCTGGTCACTTTTATGCATTCATTAGCGGGCGTAGTTGTATATTTAAAGCTAGTGACGTGATTGCTTTCTCAACATTGATATGTTCATATGCAGCCGACAGAAACAAACAAATCAGAAATGCAATCGATTTCAGTTCTTTTGTATCACTACAATACATATTGTTATTTTGATTAGATAATCATCAAGTGTTCTAAGCAAATAAAGTGAGAGACTGTAGGCTACATGTAGGCTAATATAGGTCTACATTTTAATGCTCTGGCCTTTGCAGATATTTAAATATGGCCATCTTCTTTAAGAATTTACAATAAGCATATAAACACTTTACAATAAGATTAAAATTTTAGCATTAAATATGGTTAATAAATGTTGTTTTAGTATCATTCATTGTTAGTTTTTTTTAATTTCAACATTTACTTACATTTTAAATTTCGTTTATTTTTATTTGATCTGTTATTACCTTGATGTACTATGAACTAACAAGAATGCTCAAAGGTACAATTGTATTGCTCAAATATTCATACATGCAGTAAAAACTAGCTAATACATCCTTGTTAACAAATGGGACTTGCAAAGTGTTACCTATGAAATTTACTTAGGCTATGTTTCTAGGTTATAGCTAAAAAAAAACACATATTTGACCTGTAATATTTCAATTATTTTCTGTAGAGTTTGTTCTGTACAGCTTATTTTAATATATTCATATTTATTTATTCATTTCATTTAGCACATTTCAGTTCAGCACTGTTTTTCTTGGAGTGTTATGTTTGTTTTTAATCCCAGTATCCATTTTAAAAAATATCGGTTGAATAATCGGCATGTACGGTCAAACCTAAATATCAGTATCGGTAAAATCCACTATCGGTCGACCTCTAAAATACACATTATGCTTTTGAAAATACCCAATAACACTTATGGCTCGTTTCCACCAAGAGGTACGGTACGGTACAGTACAGCACGATTCGGGACGGTAAACCCTGATCCGGCTTGCGTTTCCACCACCATCAGTACCCTTACTCAATAGGCCAGGAAGTAGAATAGAAAAAAAAAAGTAGAAAGTAGGCAGATTTTTGTTCCTGAGGGTAAGTTGTATTACCCAGACAGTGAATTTTGGTTTAAAACTACTTGCCATAAAGGTGAACATTTTTACAAATCTAAGGTATTCAAAAATCAAAATATGCATGAGTAAACTTAAAACCTTTTTTTATTTTTTTCCTAAAAATAAGTATCTTAACTGAAACAAATATTTCTTAGTTTCTGCATGTTGTAATTGGTGATATTGTTTCAAATCATGAAACAGGCTTGTGATGCCTGAATTTGATGGCTTGCATCTTCGGCAGTTTGCGCAGGCTGCAATATTAATATTATTATATGTTTTGTCTCTTTGAAATGCAGACATGAATTGAGAAATAAAATTTTCCTTGATCTTTTGACATGTAAGAGATCATTGTACTAAAAAAAACATCCTGTAAGTTTCAGAACTCTTCAGAAGTCCAAAAACAGCTTTAACTGAAACCAAGCTCCGAAGATGGCTCATTGTCACAAAAGGCTGCATCTACAGAATCAGATCACCGCCTACTTCAACATCATTGTAACTTTGGCCCCGCCACAGGCGCATAAGTGAAATGAGGAGAGAAGAGTGTTACAAGACCAATAAAACTACAAAAAAAAGTACATTACCTTCCATATCCTCCTCAGTTCTCGTGCATGCGTCGCGGCGCTCTCGTGAACTCACGTCAGAGGCCCACACGGAAGAAAATGAACAGTTGAAATAAAGTCGTTGTTTTTTTCGCACAAAAAGTATTCTCGTCACTTGATAAACTTAAGGTTGAGCCACTGTAGTCACTTGGACTATTTTAACAATGTCTTTACTACCTTTTCTGGGCCGGCAGATGCAATTACCTAGCAGCCTATGAAGGAGTGAGCCAGCTCTCAGATTTTATCAAAAATATCTTAATTTGTGTTCCGAAGATGAACGAAAGTCTTACAGGGTCGGAATAACATAAGGGTGAGTAATTACTGACAGAATTTAAATTTTTGGGTGAACTAACCCTTTAATTAGGGGTGCACCAACTGATCGGCTACCGATCGCTATCGGCCGATAATCACTTTAAGAGGTTTGATTGGCGGTCTCTATAAAGGCCGATCTCATAAACCGATCTCATGATAATGACGCATAAGTTGGATGTCTTGCAATTATAGCACTCGCACGCTCTGAGATATGGTGTGCTCCTGCAAAAAGCGCACACACACATAAGGCCGCGGCCGCCTCACAAACTCGCGAGTACCAAATTGCACTTAAATGGTCAAATACAAAAAGATGCATGTACAGAATTACTGTCTTGACAGGTGTGCATGCAAACAGTCAGTTTTGACTGTTTCCTTGTCTTTTGTTGTTTGATTAACATAAAAAAAACAGAACGCAGGAATATAAGGCTGCTGTCTAAGGGTCTGTACACACTTGTAGTTCCGTTCTCTTGGTCAGGACCAAAATAAATTAAAAAAACATTTAGTGCTGGTCAGCTTAGCGTTCAGATTTGCATTTTTATCACCAAACCAAAAGATTCCGAATCTAGTCAAGTCAAGTGTATTTATATAGCGCTTTTCACAATATAAATTGCATCAAAGCAGCTTCACAATATCAATCAAATAACATAATGTTTGTTTCTTAGTGAAAAAACATCCACGTTTGGTAGGGCTGATCAATGGTATTAATGCTTGGTTAATTATTTTGAATATCTAAAGGCATAGGGATACGTTCACAACCTGATTGGTCTGCTTTTATGACCTATTGCCTATTTTGAGACGGAACTTACCATAAACTTACCAAACAATGCTGTGTGCTGGGATAAATGCGTTCGTTGCATTTGCGTAGCCTACATACTGTATGATGGTATTTTGACCAACTGAGAACTTGTGAAGAGCTTATAAAATGTAAAGGAGTCAAAACAGCGGCAGGAATCTCTCCATCACACACAAACGAAGATCTGCCGCGACGAGACGTGGTTCTGATGCCTGTACCGCACTGTGATCATCACGACTATGATGAGAAAAAACAGGTATGCGTGAGAAATCTGTACTTTTTAGGGTCTCATCTTCCTGTTTTTGGTTAGTTTACATTTCTTTGGTTGCATTTTGCGTTCTAATATCATTCAAACCGCACCAGAGTTCATTTGGAAAGATGGGTCTCGGTTCGCTTGTTTCGTGCACACCAGGGTTCGGATGGCAGCGTTCACATTCAAATGAACCGCTCTAACAGAGCAATCGCATCAGGGTTCATTTTAATGAAACCAAACATGCCAAGTGTGAACATACTGCATGGATCCATTATATCGATACTGATACACATGCATTGTTCTTCTTGACTGTTTACGTTCACTTAAGACTAGGGGTGGGCGATTGACAATTTTATATCATGATCGATCTTGAAGACGTCTACTTTTCTACAATTTCTTTCGATTTTCAAGTGAATCGTAGAAATTATGATCATGATCTTTTATGTCCTCGTAATAATGTTCAAATAAGGGGGCCAAAAGAGAGCATGCCAGGGCCAGTAGTGGTTCCACTGTCACTTCCGGGGCTTGATCGGGCCTCGTCCTGCCCAACAGCCAGGGTTTTTTGGCCTGGCGAATACCTTGGGCCAAAGCGGGCCAGCTCTGATCAGCATTAAAGACTTTTAAAATCATTTTAGCTCAAAACTCTCTTTTAGATAGCAGCAAGTGTTTGAATACCTTCTGTTTGTGATCCGATCTGGATTCTGATCACCGTATAAGGCAGATGCGATGCAAAAGACTATGCGCGCAAACCATTGCCATAGTAAACAGGGTAAATATGACCACTTGAAGAAATCCGAAAAATCATATAGGCTATCACAATCGTGTATTTATTTTATCTGTCAGTACATCTCTCTTTATACCGGACTGTCTGATATTACCATTAGACCATATTTAGCTCTACATAAGTCATAAAATAAAGACACTCTGGTTTTATGGGAGCTTCCTCTGTTTCTCTGACCGAAAATATAAGCTTCTCAGGTCATATTTTGTGTGGCATATTTGTAAAAATTATCATTCTTTCTAAATGTGATGTAAACATACTGTCCTGTGACTACAAATAAACAGACACGACTGAATAAGTAGGCTACATGTCACCTCTTTCTTTTGTGAAATAAAGATAAACCACTATTGCTGTGTGACTAATGTGCAATCTTGACACAAATTAATTAATTATGATCAATGATGAAATGTGCACATACTGGATCGTTTTTGGAGCACTAGACTATATAAAATGTCCATAAGCACTCCGTACAGTCCGTATATGATCCACGTTGCGAGCATTGTTATGCGTTCTTATGCATTCCACGCAGAAACCACATCCATGCGCGTTGTTATATAGGCCTACTGAATATTGTTTGAGTCATATTTTCCATGTGTTGGTAGTCAAACTCCAGCTCTGACAGCATCGTGTGGGAAAATTAAACACCACTTTTGTGCTACTGTACTGTGGAAACGTACACTAATGGCACGTGTCCGAAGTCAAAGCTGAACAGGCAGAAGTGAAGGAACAGTGCTGATATGGTCTCCCGTGAAGTTTGAATTCTCCGCTGCATACTTTCTCATGCTTACTACGGGCGCAGTGATTGGAATGAACAAGCTGATATAGAAAATATGCAGAGAAGAGCTCAGAACCGGAAGACATAGAATTGTGTTCTCCAGCCCATCACAAACTCCGGATACACGCAGATCTACCTTAGATTCCGCGATGTTGCTTTGATTTTGCTTTTCAAACCAGAAGAACAAAATTGCTCTGAAAAAAGCAAAAATAATCAATTTCCAATTTTGAGTGCTTTTAGTGTTTTCAGTGATATGCAGCCTGTAAATATCTGTTCACATCTCAAAAAATGCATTTTGGTCGACGCAGAGAGCCTCTTGGTTAGCGCGCCGACATATAGCACAACTGCGGCTTCGGCGCCCCGAGTTAGATTCCCAGCTCGAGGTCTCTTGCCGATCCCGTCCCCTCTCCCTACACCCCACACTTTCCTGTCAATCTTTACTGTCCTAGGCACAAAGTCACAAATAGGCCCAATAAACTTTAAAAAAAAAAAAAAAAAAAAAAGATTTTGGTGATTGGTGACCTTTTAAGCACTTTGTATGAACCCTAGTTCATGTTTATTTTTCAAGCACCTATGTTTGTTTTCACATACTTTCCAGTGCTTGAATCCAAAATGGCTGAAATTCAAGAGCTTTCAAGCGTGGAAACCCTGTGGGGGAGAACATGCAAACTCCACAGAGAAAGGCCTCCTGGCTGAGCCGGAACTCGAACCGGAGACCTTCTTAAGGCGACCGTGCTACCCACAGAGCCACCATGCCTCCCTTTAATAAACATTACGTAAAAAATATATAAATTTAATTGCAGAAACTATACATATTTATGATTCTATGAGTGTGAATATATATATATTTTAAATAACAATAAAGAAAGGTACAGACCTCCACTTCTCCTCTGGTGAGAGCTGGGACAGATCAATCTGTTGAAATATGATTTCAGCAATTAGTTATAGCAACATTCAAGCAGAAGTGCACTTCATTACATTGCAACCTTAAGCTAAAATGCGTTCAATTACTTTTTCCATATCACAAACGTTGTCCACATATATTTATCTAATAAGGAAAGCTTCATCGTGGACCCACTCCCAGCATACAAATATTGAGTCTAGTGAATCTAGTGCTCCTCGACAGTGAGTTCTGGCTGGACCGCAAGTAAATTTGTTTAAATTTGTGAATTAGCACTTTATTGACTTTCAAGCTTAGAGTCTCCATGTGACAGCATCTCACTTCCTCATAAAACTTCTTCCTCTACCCCCCAGAACCCCCACATGATCCTGAAGGGTCTACTGCACCTATTGTGGTGTAAAGAGGAACTGCCGGTAACTATAAATTAAATCTCAGGATACCACATCCCTCCCCCCTTAAGAGAAAAAATACTCCAGTTATTAACATCCTATCTCCCAAACTACTCACAAATGTACTATACGGGAAATTTAACATAATACTGTTAACACAGACATACACGTCTAGTACTTTTACATGGGTTATTTTTTTTTTTTTTTTTGTAATAAACTCAATGAACAGAGTTAAGGAAAAAAAACTAGGAAGGTGGGTAGACTGCCATCCTTCCAGTGAGTCCCAGAGCACATTCTTGCCCTGACTTGAGGGATCTCACCACTATTTCACAAAGTCTTTCAGATGAGCAGGAGTCTGCCTTGAGCGCTCAGAACGGCGCAGCCCAGGAAGTGAATCTACTCCTTTTGTCTGTTCAACCACTGAGGAGTGTGCTTGGTCTGTCTCAGAAGCAGTCATTCCCTCTATCTGCACAATGTTGACGGCAGAGTCTGCAGGCAGGGCTTCCAGTCCTGTCTCTGAAATCTGAAGACTGATAGGCTCCTCCATCCTCTCGGGTGTGAGCGTTTCACCACTCACTATTGCATGTCGTTTTCTGATTTGATCGACATGGCGCCTTATGCCTCTTCCATCTCCTGTCTGTACGGTATAGGATACAGGTCCGGTGTTCTCTTCAACAACCACTGTTATCCAACGAGGTCCATTACTGTAGTTTCGGGTGTACACATCATCCCCAGGCGAAAAACTACTCCACTTACTGTGTGTGTCATGTTGTTCCTTCTGCTTGAGTTGTTTCTTTCGTATTTTTGCAGCAGAAGATTCAGTGTTGAGCGCAACCTTCTGGACATAAGCATTTCAGCTGGTGAAAATCCAGTCGTGGTTTGCGGTGTTATTCTGTAATTAAAGAGAAATCTAGCGACTCTTGTTTCCAAAGTGTCTCCCTTTGTTTTCTTTATTCCTTGTTTGAATGACTGTACAGCTCTTTCGGCTTGACCGTTCGACGCCGGGTGGAATGGTGTGGATGTTATGTGCTGTATGCCATTCTGTTTTAGGAATACTTGAAACTCTTGGCTTGTGAAGCAAGTTCCATTATCTGATACAATTGTCTGGGGCAGGCCATGTATGCTAAAGCACTGTCTGAGCTTTTCAATGGTAACTTGACTTGTTGCTGCACTTGCAGGGTACACGTCAATCCATTTGGAGTGTGCATCTACAATGACAAGGAACATTTTCCCAAGAAAAGGGCCAGCGTAATCCACATGCAGTCTGCTCCAGGGTGTCTCCGGCCACTCCCATGGATATAGCGGTGCTCCTGTTCACGGATTTCTGTTTTCCTGACATGTGTGGCAGCACTGCACTTCCTTTTCAATTTCGGAGTCCATCCCTGGCCACCAAACGTATTAAAATGCTAAGCCCTTCATTCTACATATGGGTGTGTGTGGTGTAACTGTTTTAATATGGCTTTCCTACCCCTCTGCGGAACGACCACTCTAGCCCCCCAGAGCACACACCAATCTTTCACACTCAGCTCCAGTTTTCTCTGACTGTAGGGTTTGTACAGTGTATCCACCTCCCTTGGCCATCCTTTCAGACACCAGCTTAGCACTTGGGAGAGTGTGCCATCCTTAGCTGTCCACTGTCTAACCTGTTTTGTCGTGATTGGTGGGTCCTCCATGACCTCCAACATGAAGACCTGGTCTGACTCGTCCTCTTCCCCTGTTTGTGGCAATGGTAACCTGCTCAGCGCATCAGCATTTGCATGTCCCTGCCCAGGTTTGTATATGATTTTGTACTCATACGCTCTGAGGAGAGTTGCCCACCTCTGCACTCTCGGTGACCCCATCTGAGGCACTGGCTTTTTCTCATGAAAGAGTGATATCAGTGGTTTGTGGTCAGTGCTGATTGTGATTGTTCGTCCGTAGATGTACTTATGAAACCTCTTGATCCCGAAAATGATAGATAACCCCTCATCAAGCTGTGAGTAGTGCTTCTCTGCTGGTGTTAGCGTCCGTGACATGAAGCCTAAAGGTTTTTCACTACCATCTTCCATGACGTGTGACAGTACGGCGCCTAGCCCGTATGGAGAGTCGTCACAGGCGAGCACTAAGTCTTTGTCCGCTGAGTAGTGACCCAGGACTTTAGCTGACTTCAGCAACTGTTTTGAGTTCTGAAAAGCTTCTTCCTGCTCATTATTCCAGGCCCATGAAACAACTTTCCTCAGCAGCTTGTGTAACGGGGCTAAGCCTATAGCTAGACTAGGGAGAAACTTGTTATAGTAATTCAAGAGACCTAAATAGGCCTTTAGCTCAGTCACTGTGGTTGGCGGTGGAGCTTCCTCTATGGCCCTCACCTCGCTCTGTACTGGATGTAAGCCTTCAGCATTCACCACATGCCCTAGGTATTCTACCTCATTTTGCTGGAACGCACATTTGATTCTGTGAAGTCGCAGGCCAACGTCTTTCAATCGACTAAGAACCTCATCCAACCTACTCAGACGACATTATTCTGAAGGGGAGAGACGAAGCTGAACACCTAAGTACACAGCTACTCTTGGAAGGCCTTGTAACAGGCTTTCCATCGTTCTCTGGAAGATGGCAGGAGCTGAAGAAACTCCGAAAGGTAGCCTTTAGTAGGTGAACAGGCCTCGGTGTGTGTTTATTGTGAGGTACTTCTTTGAGGCATCATCCAGTTCAATCTGTTAATAGGCGTGGCTTAAATCGAGCTTGGTGAACCGTTTCCCTCCTGACAGAGTATTGAACAGGTCTTCGACACGGGGAATTGGGTATTGCTCTAGTGAGGAGAGACTGTTAACTGTTAGTTTGTAATCTCCGCATGACAGATCCATTTGGCTTGAAGACAGGAACTTAAATTTAAATGTTAGCCTTGTTATTTGAATTGCGATGACCTGACGGGGGACTGCAGATATAAAGTATCCCTGGGGCCAATTCTGGCATATTTACATATTTACATACTTGCATATTAATGAACATCTTAGCTTTTCAGCATTGTCCCTTTTAAATACATAAAATAAAATAAACTATGGGCGCCACCCATTCGGCGCATTTCACGGGAGCTATAATGTCCTCCTTCAGCAACCGATTTATCTCCTCTTCTACCTTTGCCCTCATGGCATACGGAACGGAGCGGGGTCGATAGAATTTAGGATGTGCTTCAGCGGACAGACGAATGGTAGCTTTCATGCCTTTCAACATGCCTAACTCCTGCTTGAAAACATCCTCATTTCTCATGAGTATTTCCTGCAGACTCTGGGCCTCTGTTCTCACATTTTTTATTTCTTCCCACCTCAGCTTTGGAGCCTCTAGCCATCCTCTTCCTAACAAGCTAGGACCTGTACCTTTAACCACCACTAGGGGCAATGTCTTTACTTACTGCTCATAGTTAATCTCGGTCTCTCAACATCTGTTGCAGTGTAGCACCAGTTACAATCATGCGCTAATAGCCTCAATTCGGCTACGTATACACTGACGGTCTCTGTAGGCTGTCGGGATCGGGAGTCAAATTTGTATCTCTGCACTATTTTGCTCGGTTTTGGATTGAAGTGCTCTTTCATTAAAGTTGTCAACTGACCGTAAGTTTTCGAGCTGGGCTTATCTGGACTCATTAGGTTCCTTATGAGCTTGTATGTGGCTGGTCCCACCACGCTGATGAGGATAGCTCTCTGCTTATCTCCGTCATCAATCTCGCTAGCTTAAAAAAACTGCTCCAGTATCTCACAATACTCATCCCACGTCAAAAGCCGGCAGAGTTCCTATCATCGTAATCATCTTTGCTTTTGTCTCGGTGAATCCACCGTTCCAATGCTAGCCTCTCACTCTCCCACCGTCAGCTCACTGTACTCATACAGTATCCTCTGTCATCAGACCGACGCTATTTCATCCTTCCAATATCCTTGTCGCCAATATGTTGCATCTTCAGTGATATAAGAACTGAATCACTAACTATAACAGTATTAGCACTTTATTGACTTTCAAGCTTACAGAGTCTCCATGTGACAGCATCTCACATCCTCATAAAACTTCTTCCTCTACCCCCCAGAACCCCCACATGATCCTGAAGGTCTACTGCACCTCTTGTGGTGTAGAAAGGAACTGCCGGTAACCATAACAAATCTCAGGCTACCACAATAACCATACTATAATATATCATCATACACCATTGCAACACTGCCTGTGACACTTTACATTTGATGGTTTTTAATATTATTAATTGTTGTGGTTACACTTTATTTCTAAGGTCTGCTTTAGACATTCTACTTACTAAAAGTAATTTGTCAACTACACGTCAAATAACTAGCAAGAAACATTTAACCAAAAAAAAGAGACGAATAGGGACAATAAGCTGGAACTTTTTTATTTTTCAGATAATGTTTATTGCACATACAGGTCCTTCACAAAAAATTAGCATATTGTGATAAAGTTCATTATTTTCCATAATGTAATGATAAAAATTAAACTTGAATATATTTTAGATTAATTGCACACCAACTTAAATATTTCAGGTCTTTTATTGTTTTAATACTGATGATTTTGGCATACAGCTCATGAAAACCCTAAATTCCTATCTCAAAAAATTTGCATATCATGAAAAGGTTCTCTAAACGAGCTATTAACCTAATCATCTGAATCAACTAATTAGCTCTAAACACCTTCAAAAGATTCCTGAGGCTTTTAAAAACTCCCAGCCTGTTTCATTACTCAAAACCGCAATCATGGGTAAGACTGCCGACCTGACTGCTGTCCAGAAGGCCATCATTGACACCCTCAAGCCAGAGGGTAAGACACAGAAAGAAATTTCTGAACAAATAGGCTGTTCCCAGAGTGCTGTATCAAGGCACCTCAGTGGGAAGTCTGTGCGAAGGAAAAAGTGTGGCAAAAAACGCTGCACAACGAGAAGAGGTGACCGGACCCTAAGGAAGATTGTGGAGAAGGACCGATTCCAGACCTTGGGGGACCTGCGGAAGCAGTGGACTGAGTCTGGAGTAGAAACATCCAGAGCCACCGTGCACAGGCGTGTGCAGGAAATGGGCTACAGGTGCCGCATTCCCCAGGTCAAGCCACTTTTGAACCAGAAACATTTTCAGATTTCATTTTTCAGCACGACCTGGCACCTGCTCACAGTGCCAAAACCACTGGTAAATGGTTTACTGACCATGGTATTACTGTGCTCAATTGGCCTGCCAACTCTCCTGACCTGAACCCCATAGAGAATCTGTGGGATATTGTAAAGAGAAAGTTGAGAGACGCAAGACCCAACACTCTGGATGAGCTTAAGGCCGCTATCGAAGCATCCTGGGCCTCCATAACACCTCAGCAGTGCCACAGGCTGATTGCCTCCATGCCACGCCGTATTGAGTCATTTCAGCAAAAGGATTCCAGACCAAGTATTGAGTGCATAACTTAACATAATTATTAGAAGGTTGACTTTTTTTTTTGTATTAAAAACACTTCTTTTATTGGTCGGATGAAATATGCTAATTTCTTGAGATAGGAATTTGGGGTTTTCATGAGCTGTATGCCAAAATCATCAGTATTAAAACAATAAAAGACCTGAAATATTTCAGTTGGTGTGCAATGAATCTAAAATATATGAAAGTTTAATTTTTATCATTACATTATGGAAAATAATGAACTTTACCACAATATGCTCAGACTCAGACCCGAAAGATGAACTAATCATTTCTGTTTTTGCACTCAACCTATGGGTTTGTGGCTTGAAGAACAAATGACTCGAACCTGAAGACTCGAGATGAACTAATCATTTCTCTTTCCATTACTGACTGCATAGTCTCTATGGGACTGACAGGAAGAACGAAAGACTCGGACCCGGCCAAACCTGAACCAGACTCAAGAGAGATTAACTAATTTCTCTTTCTGGACCAGTACTGCAGTGCATATATGGGGCTGTGTCACACGGCCCAGATCAGACACTGACGAGTCGACTGAACTAACATAACGTCTCGAGTTCGAACCTGAAGACAGACACGAGAGGCGGGGAACAGATGTGATAAATTTGAAGTTGCAAAAGAAAGAAAGTCTCGGATCAGGAGGTGAGGTGAACTAACAGACTGCAATAGCCTGAACATAAGACATAAGAATAATAAATTAATTAATTAAACATTTCGGTTTCTTATAATTTGGCTTTGGCTGCATTACTCTAGTTTTTTTTTTTTTTTTTCAAATGTAATCAACATTTTTGTAAGTACTAGATGTGTTGCGCAATTTAACATGACATTTTAATTATATTCTGCTGAAATGAATGAAATGACTCAAAAAAAGATTCTTTCATTTTACTGAACGAGATTCAAAGATCCAAGTCAGTAAAATGATCCGAACGTCCCACTACTATCGGTTACAGAATTAAATTAGTGCTGCTTTTGGATAGCGGGTTGGGTGTTCTGTTGAATACTGTGGGTTTACCAAACAGGACCTGTGCAGGACTCAACCAATCACAAGATATTGACGCAAAACCGTTAAAAGTCACCAGCGTGTAAACAGCATACAGATGAGGCTTTTGCTTCATGTTCTGCTTTGAAACTTCATCAAACATAAGTAAACCATAGTAAATCACACATCGTTTAGAACAGGTTGTCTCGATTCAAAAGGGCCCACACACACGCACAACATGACATGCTGCTTGGCTAGAGCTATAGGAATTTTGGGATTCGACCTCATCGGGATTATGAAGCAGTGTTTACAACGCACATTTGAAAGTTTGACCAATGGAAACTGGATCTTGAGTATGGTGGGTGGGTAGAGACACTGTGTAGAGACCAATCGGGTACTGTTTTACAGCTGGAGCACGCTTGGATTCATAGACATAATAAATACATAGAAGCCTATTGGCCGCTGAAGCGTACGTTAACGTACTTTAAATTGATCTGACGTTTTTGGAGTTGTGAGATTCAGGCGATCATCGGGCCCTCAGGGCTCATGTACCCCACCTGGAACAGCCTTACCTCGGCTAGTGCTTCTGACGTGTGCCGCTGGTTCTGATGTCTCTAGTCTAGTGGTTAAACATGAGATAATTCGTCTTGTGTATATCTAACGGGCGATCTTTGGTCTCACTAATTTATAATTTGTTCCTTGGCAAATAGTTTTGGCTGAGGGCAAAGTGAAGTTTCATAACTTTATATTTAGGGCTATTTTAACATTGTATCCTGCTGTATGTTTGACTGAATCGTTTACTTTAATTCCTGTCTTGTATAGCTTCTTACACCTCTTAGGCTACTTATACTGTTATAATGCCTATTACTGATGAATAAAACTATTGTTAGAAATTTAACAAAAATAGTTAAATATTAAATATGTCTATTTAACTTATTACTTTTTATTGTCAATATTCTGTAATTGATATTTCTTATTCTATTGCTATTAGTATAGTATTATACAAACTATATGCTATTATCAATATTGTTATGATTGTATTATTGTACTTATTCATTACCATTTTATTTGCTGTATACGGTTTGTTCATTTTATTGACTACTTACTAGTACTTTTCACTTTATCTTACATTTACTATTTGCTTTGAACTGTAGTTGTACCATATCATGTGTATAAAGGATCCATCAGTTATCTTTGTTATTGCTAAAATCGGGTCAATCACAGAAAATGCTTTTTCCACAATAAGAAAACTTTATTTCATTTAATGTGAAAATTAAATTATATCTCAGTATGGGGGTCTTCACAATTCTTATCCAAGAATAAAAAGCCAGATACATGACAAGCCTGAGCTTTGACAATTCCTTATCCAAGTCTCCATCGAGATTTTAAATAACTAGAGATGGAACTTTTTGTATACCACATACAAACCACTGAAATCGGTTGATAAATGTAAAAACATTTTTTGTTTTTATCCAGAAAAAACCCCAGCTCACCCGTTTACTTGCATTTGATTACAGTGCAGTCATGCCCTCAGCAAAATGGCGGATGCGTTGATGTATCACAGCAACGTTCCAAAGCGGCCAATAGGGCGTCTATGTATTTATTATGTCTATGCTTGATCACTCAGATTGACAGGACTTGATTTACCGCGTGGCATAGAATAGGAGTGCACAGCTGAAACAGCACTGGAAGATCACTCAACCACAATCTTATTACTTGTTACTTATTCTATGTAAATTATAAAAAATGTACTCATGCAAGTAGTTGTTATGTTCAGTAAAACATCACTTGTTTGGAGAGGTTTTGGGATTTTTATAAAAAAGCTACCATGGTTCCAAATGCCATAACTTTTGATTGCTTTGAGATATCAACACAAAATTTGGCCCAGATGCAGTTGACCTGATTGTTTGAACAAGCCCACGCTGATTTTATGACCCGTCATATATAAGCACTTTCTAATTTATCATGTCAAGCATGAATAATAACAAAATAAATAAATAAATAGCATCACTTATTCAGGGCCTGAGCTTGTAAGACTGTAGGGGTTTTCAGCAATGTTGTAACATAAGAACCTCCAAACATGAACAAAATTTTGCAAAAAAGTCTGTTCACTATAATGTTAACCTAGATAAATGTGCGCTATTATTAGGCACATGAGCATTTGTGTGGAGAGCGCGCTTACTGCATGACATATAGGCACCAGTGAAATCAATTGCATTTAACTTCAAATACTCCCGTCATTTTTACAGATAAGAGTAATACAAACTATAAAGGGTCTACTTTTGTTTTGTAAACTCACAATAACAACAAAATGTTGTGCTTTTGCAAAATAGAGAAAACAAACAGGATGCGCTTTCTGCCGTCTCGGTCTCAGTGAACTTGGCGCGTCACAAAAATAGACCGAAACTCAGCGTAAACTTGCCTAACAGACATGAGAAAAATATCTATAGAAAGCTTGAAATGCCTTTTTTTGAATGAAAAATTTCAAAAGGAAAATAAATATCCTCAGATTATGTAATCCATATGAACGTATAGGTGTGTCCACTACTGCAAACATGAGGAGACAGCATTTTTGACTTAATCTCTGCAGCCGAAAACACAGAAAACATTACCAATAAATTATAAAAATGTTTAGACTTGTCTCCTTCATTTTTTTTTTCACGACACACTCATAATCATTATGTTTGCTGGTGCGCTGTGGCAATCTTATGTGTCAGCTTGAGTGCTGATTAGGCTATGTATTTTATATAGGCAATTAAAGACTCATTATTATGATTTATGGCTTAATATAAAGTCATCTCTCCTGTGATCTGATAAGATTTTAAAAAATCTTTTACTGTGGATCAGCCTTAACATGTTTGTACCATGCCTCAGAGACAACACTATTTTGTCAAGTGGCTAACATAGCAAAATCAGAAAGAGCTTTATTTGTAGTAGTAACAGTATTTGTTCATTTATAAAGCACCTATCAGGCTACAGCACAATGAAAAAATACATAACCAGAAACAAATTAGCTGTACTATTTCAAAAGTGCGTCACAAAGCTCAGTGCGCATAGTCCATTTGGCTATTGCGCTTGGATGAAAAAAAAGCAGTTCCGAAACCACAGTGTTTATCCCTGTATCTAACTTCAAAGAGGAATCAAAAATTACTCCCAAGTACTTTACTATACCCTGCAGGTAACTACCCCATAGGTCTAAGTTATAATTTACATTCATATTACAAACTGTATATAATACAGTTAATGGGCGCTGGGAAAGAAAAATAATTACCAAATTTCACTGTAAAAGATCTTTGCGCCAAGTAAGAGAAAAACCATTTAAAATCATTCCCTGAATTCCCAGGGAATTCAAACTGTTTAAGCAGTTGAGGATTAAATGATCACTGGTATCAAAAGCTTATTGCGTCACTGAATAGCCGGAGGTCATTTACAACCCTTAAAAGGGCTGATTCAGTACTATGCCCACATCTTTAAACCAGATTGGAATTTATCTAAAATAATTTGGTTAAAAAAGTAGATAATTGTCCCAATACAACTTTTTTTAATATCTTAGATAAGATGGGTAATTTTGATATTGGGTTATTATTATTTTTTATTATATGGGTGGAGATTGTTTTTTTCCTTCTTTTTTTCTTTTTTTAAAGTAGGGCTCAATAATAGCTTGCTTGAGACAATGTAGTATAATCTAGAAGTGTAACGGTTCTCGATTGAAAAAACAACAACAACCGTACTCCACCCACGGTTCGGCAAGCACTTGCCCCGCGGTTCATCTTAAATCTGATGACGCATCTAATAATATGGTTTGTTGAAAATAATGCGTAAAACAGACGGACAGAGCGTGGCTAATGTATGTTTCTGTCAATTGATACACATTCTGGCTTACCAAAACGTTACAACAGAAATAATAAAAAAACATGGACAAAACAATCACTCTTTGTAAACTTTGTTCAATGCGAGTGCCGTATCCTCTAATATGACCAGTCATCTACTGCATCATCACCCAGGTGTTGATAACGTGCAAGCGCAGGTGAGATCTGAACAGCACACATTGTTATCTGTGTTCATTTAAGCCTTGCCAATTTAAACACTGAAGAGCAAAACAACGCAAAAGAGAACTCGAGATGTTTTACACATTTTTTTAAAACTGCACTTTTGAGGAATCTCATTTATTTGATGCATGAGCATGAATGCAGATGAAAAATTCAAGACAACGTGAGTGCATGCTTTGGTTTGGATGCTGTTGTTAATTGTAATTAACCTTATTATAGTAATGTGTAATTAAGGGCTCCCCATATAGTTTACAGCATTAGCTAAAATATATATATATATATATATATATATATATATATATATATAGATAGATAGATAGATAGATGTATATATTTAAACACATATACACATTTGTGTAAAAAAAGAAAAAAAAAAAAGAAAAGCAGCAGCAATTTGTGTTTAGTTTTCTCCCCCCTGCTGTAACGAACCGTGACTTCAATACGAGGTAAGTACTTAACAGTCATGTTTGTGCACCGTTACAACCCTAATATATACACTATAGTACACTGTAGTAAATAAATTGTAGTATATTATAGTATTTACCACACTTTGGATGGAAGACCATACTCTGTCCAGTGAGGATTTCAGTGGTAAGTCTCTTTTCTAAGTAATTTCACTTACTAGCTCACAAATGATTGGTCAATACCAAGTAAGGAAGCTGCTTAAGCATAACATTAAACTAATGTCACTGAATGCCAGCTTAGAACCGATAAATTCTTATCAGCATGCAAATTATAGACAGGTTTTGGTTGAAAGGATGGCCAAATACATTGACAGGGAAGACATGCCAAGCCCTGCATGAAAAGGGAAGGGAGGGGGGGGGGTGGAGAGATAATTAAATAAGACTTGTCAGAAATGACACACAAGTGTATTTTTCCAGTAATAAATTAAATTGTGTATTTATATGTGTGTGTTTCAGGAGCTGCCAATGCCAGATTATCCTGCTTGACTGCAATGTCAAGTTGATTCTGCTTAAATGTAATAAATAATAAAATAATAAAAATAAACAAATAATAAAAGTTAAACAATGCAGCCAAGAACAAAAAGATAAAAAGATTTTTATCTAAAGAAAGAAATCAATAGCTTCTTGTGATGTTGTCTGCTGTTATTCATTTTTAAGGATTTCGCATGCATATTATTGGTACATGTTTGGACCTTGACCTGCTATGACTGTCATATTGTAGTATAATATATTACAGTTTATAAGACCCCCGGTATAATGTGATTATTAAAAATGAGTGATCATCAGATTCAACAAACATGCAGCTAGCTTCGCGCTCTGTTTACATCTTTACATCTACAGTTTGTAACTTTATCTACACACATCTATGTATGTAACGCTATAGATGTTATCCAACCTGAGAGGCGTCGTCGAGATGTCCGTGTCCATGGTTGTGTTCCACACCGTCAACCTCCACCTCAAACACCCCTGCCATCTTTACACTTACAAGCCGACTGTTCAAGACACTTCCGGGTTACACTCCGCCTTCGTCTTCTTCGTCTTCTTTTTCCGGTTTTGTGGCAAGAAAACTTAATACTTTTTATTTCTGCCACCTACTGAGATGGAGTGTGGAGCATCAATGTAAATACAGTAAAAGGGCGGAGACCATAGTAAATTATTTTAATATGATGTGTTGCTTTTAAATAGACTAGTAAAACCTTAGAATCATGTGGGGAATTTCTTAGTAAATTCTGAAGTGACATTTTAGACCTATGACTTGATTTGATTTTCAAGCATGACTCTTAGCCCCTTTCACACAGAGATTCCGGAAAATACACGGATAAAGTGAGCCGGGTTCGTTTGATTTAGGTTCATTCACACTGCCAGTGATTTTCCGAAATCAGAGAGTGCGTTCACCTCTATGGTTCACACACAACCCGTAAAAATCCCGTAAAGACACGTGACATCAATCTGACATGTAATGTCTCAGCATCGCCTTAAGTTTGCTTATGAGCTGCGATTCCTCTCTCGAGAAACAACGATTGTCGCTTTTTTTTTTCTCTGATTCGATTATAAACTAGTGCATTACGATCCCGGCTTCAGCGTCATCATTACGACACGGCATTGATTACGGCTTTTGTTCACACAGCACGCGTTCCGTGACTGAACACGGCGGTGTTACGAGGTCCCCATCCCGGCATCAATCACAAGTTGCGTTCACACAGAAGGCGTTCTGGCAATTTCCCGGGATCAACACGCTGTGTGAAAGGGGCTTATTATCCGATGCACATGCTCCACTCTGGAGTCTACATGTGCAACACAAGCAGCATGTAGGTATCATGTTTTCCAATAATATGTAAAGACTGATAAAGTGCAGCAGGCTATGACCTATTCAGAGATGTAAAATGACAGAATCCTACCACAAACTGCTCTCTCATGACCTACTTCCCTTTAAATACTGTACATTTATCTTCACAATAAAATCAAATTCACAATGTTCTTCCATTTCCCTTATTGTCCCTCATTTCTTGCCACATTTATTTATTTATTTATTTATTCAAATTTGCTATAGCCTACTTATTCCTGTAGTATTCTGCACCAATCACATTCCAGATACATCATATCCTGTGTGCTTATTTTATTTTATTTTATTAAATCCAGACAAGACAGAGGTACTACTTATCGGTTCTAAAAAAAACATCCACAAAACCTCTCACAACACAACTTTAACATAGTAGGATGCCCTGTTACTTTATCCTCTACAGTAAAATACCTGGGTGTTATACTAGACTGCAAACTGTCTTTTGAAAATCATATTTCATATGTTACAAAAACAGCCTTGTTCCACCTTAGAAACATTGCTAAACTACGTAATATGCTATCAGTTTCTGCTGCAGAAAAGTTAGCTCATGCATTCATGACCTCGAGACTAGATTACTGTAATGCTTTATTAGCTGGTTGTCCTGCATCCTCAATAAACAAGCTACAGTTAGTCCAAAATGCAGCCGATAGAGTTCTTCATAGATCCAAGAAAATAACATTATATATCACTGATTTTATCATCACTACATTGGTTACCTATAAAGTTCCGTATTAAGGTATTGCTACTGACTTATAAAGCCCTAAATGGTTTAGCTCCAGTCTGTTTAACGGATCTTCTATCGCCCTATAATTCATCGCGCTCTTTAAAATCACTAAATTCGAGGCTTCTGGTCATACCTAGGATATCCAGATCCACCAAAGGAAGGAGAGCATTTTCGCATTTAGCTCCAAAACTCTGGAATAGCCTTCCTGATATTGTTCGTTGTTCAGACTCGCTCTCCCAGTTTAAAACTAGACTAAAGACACATCTCTTCAGCCAGGCATTCATATAATTTTTTTATCTTACAGTTACTGTAAATCCGGCCTCTAGTTCATAAACGCCAGAGGAGAACTGGCCCCCGACTGAGCCTGGGTTCTCCCAAGGTTTTTTTTTTTTTCTCCATTAGGTCACCTGATGGAGTTTTAGGACACCAGTTGGTCACATGATGGAGTTTTTCAGTTCCTTGCCACTGTTGCCTTTGGCTTGCTCAGTTGGGGGTATTCAAATTAATTAACCAATCATTAATACCATTGATCAGTCATACCAAACGTGGATGTTTTTTTCCACTAAGAAACAAACACTGTTATGTTATTTTGATTGATACTGTGAAGCTGCTTTGATACAATCTATATTGTGAAAAGCGCTATATAAATATACTTGACTTGACTTGTTGACTATAGCATTTGTCAGTTGAGTTTTATGCAAATTAGCTCTAGAAAGTTCAGTGTGTATTTTACTGCTAAAGAGGAACGGTGGGTTGTCAGTGCTGTGACGTTGTGAACTTCTACTACCCAGATAGCAGACGGATGTGGGCCACTTCAGGCAATGATGCGGCACTGGTGACCTTCTTATGGCCTGGACCAAATGTGTCTGAGCCTGAAGTGGCCCACATGTAAAATGGCAAATATGGCCCAAAAAATTTAAATCACATGTGGGCCATTTTAGGCAAAGATTGGGCACTCATTGCCATGTGTAATCTGAATCTTAGCCTAAAGTGGCCCATATGATAGATAATAAATATGGCCCAAATATGACAAACCAAATGTGGGCCACCTATGGCAAAAACGTGGCACAATTGAATATGACTAATCTGGAGGTAAACCAAATATGGCCCACTTACTGTATGTTTCAGCAAATGTGGCCCAGTTATCTTATAACACATCTGGGCCAGGTTTGGCAGAGATATGGCTCAGTGGCACTGGCTCATCTAGATGTGAGCCAAAAGTGGCCCACATATAATGTTGCAAATGTGGCCCAGTTATTTTAAAACATATCTGGACCAGTTTTGGCAAATATATGGCACAATAGCACTGGGTCACCTCGATGTGAGCCAAAAGTGGCCCACATATAATGTTGGAAATGTGGCCCAGTTATCTTATAACACATCTAGGTCAGGTTTGGCAAAGATATAGCTCAGTGACCACTGGCTCATCTGGATGTAAGCCAAAAGTGGCCCACATATAATGTTGCAATGTGGCCCAGTTATCTTAAAACACATCTGGGCCAGGTTTGGCAAAGATATGGCTAAGTGACCACTGGCTCATCTGGATGTGAGCCAAAAGTGGCCCACATATAATGTTGCAAATGTGGTCCAGTTATCTTAAAACACATCTGGGCCAGGTTTGGCAAAGATATAGCTCAGTGACCACTGGCTCATCTGGATGTAAGCCAAAAGTGGCCCACATATAATGTTGCAAATGTGGCCCAGTTATCTCAAAACACATCTGGGTCAGGTTTGGCAAAGATATAGCTCAGTGACCACTGGCTCATCTAGGTGTAAGCCAAAAGTGGCCCACATATAAAGTTGCAAATGTGGCCCAGTTATCTCAAAACATATCTGGGCCAGGTTTGGCAAAGATATAGCTCAGTGACCACTGGCTCATCTGGATGTAAGCCAAAAGTGGCCCACATATAATGTTGCAAATGTGGCCCAGTTATCTCAAAACACATCTGGGTCAGGTTTGGCAAAGATATAGCTCAGTGATCACTGGCTCATCTAGATGTAAGCCAAAAGTGGCCCACATATAATGTTGCAAATGTGGCCCAGTTATCTCAAAACATATCAGGGCCAGGTTTGGCAAAGATATGGCTGAGTGACCACTGGCTCATCTGGATGTGAGCCAAAAGTGGCCCACATGTAATGTTGCAAATGTGTCCCAGTTATCTTATAACACATCTGGGCCAGGTTTGGCAAAGATATGGCTGAGTGACCACTGGCTCATCTGGATGTGAGCCAAAAGTGGCCCACATATAATCCTGAAAATGTGGCCCAGTTATCTTAAAAACCAATCTGGGCCAGTTTTAGCAAAGATATGGCACAGTGGCACTGGCTCACCTCGAAGTGAGCCAAAAGTGGCCCACATGTAATGTTGTAAATGTGTCCCAGTTATCTTATAACACATCTGGGACAGGTTTGGCAAATATATGGCTCAGTGAGCACTGGCTCATTTATATGTGAGCCAAAAGTGGCCCACATATTATGTTGCAAATGTGGCCCAGTTATCTTATAACACATCTGGGCCAGGTTTGGCAAAGATATGGCTCAGTGACCACTGACTCATCTGGATGTGAGCCAAAAGTGACCCACATATAATGCTGCAAATAAGGCCCAGTTATCTTGAAATGTATATGGGCCAGTTTTGGCAAAGATATGGTACAGTGGCACTGCCTCATCTGGGTGTGAGCCGAAAGTGGCCCACATATGACATGGTAAATATGGCCCATATAATTCATAACAATTTGGGCCACATTTGGAAAATATACGGCACAGTCAGCATTGGCTAATCAGGGTGTAAGTCTAACTTGGCCCACATTTGAAATATGCCCCCCAAAAATGTAAACCTACGTGGTAAGTCCATTTCTGGTTTAAATGCAACACTTCTGACAATGGCCAATTAAGCTTAAAAAGGACAGACTTAAACTGCCTTGAGATATTTCTTAATTACATTTAACACTATTTTTTGGTATAGATGCAGCAGACACTTGCTGTGTGTCGTGTACACCAATCCGTTTTGTTTTTTTCACGTGACTAGTGTATTTTTCTTCAATCATTTTCAATGGGAGTGCCACATTTTTAAAAACGCCTTGAGCGCAACGAGGCGCAGAGCGTTTTTTAAAAAAATGTATCTGGCTATAAAGCGCTGAACACTCAGCGTTTTTTAAGGATCGGCGAGAGTTAAATAATGTTCAACTTTGGTTAAAACGCTCATCACTGTCACTTTCTACCAGACCGTCCAATCACAATGGAGAAGGGGCGGGAAAAATACCACACCGACCAACTGTCACAACATTCTTTCTGTTCAACATCAAATAGCAGAGTAGATGGAAAAATAATATTTCTGGTCTCCAAACATACGTGTCTGTACCATATGACATCCGTACTATACAAACATTATTAGTATTATACAAATTATCAGCGAAATCAGTTACAAGTAAATTGTGCCACGGATATTCTGTATAGCAACAAAGCGTCTCAACAAAAAAACAACAACAACAAAAACACTTTCAATCGCTCACAGCTAGACGTTTTCAGCAGATTGCCTAGCATTTTCAGCTGGCTAAAAACGCTTTGGTGGACACATGGCCTTAGGCTGGATGTGAGGCTACATGTAGGCCTACTTACATCTATGACATATGCTATTGCTGATGTTTTGTAGGTAGAGTGTCTAAAAAAGTTCAAGTGTCTAAGTTCAAACTTTTGAAGAGTTTTTTTTATGGTTTTGGGATGTGCAAGAAGATACTTTAGTTGCTGTTTGTGCAAAGCTCGGGGCACAATGATTTTGCCAAGTACATGTCCCTGTATCAACATATTTTTGTTGATCGTGGAACATCATTCCTGTCCATAAAAATAGTCCTAACCCTAACCCTACAATCAGAGGGAAATTATAATAACACTGATCTAAACTTGGCATAACTTCAAACTTCAATTCTAATGAATGCTGTTCCAGGATCAATAAAGATGTTGAGCCAGGAACATGTTGTAGACTACTCGGTAAAACCTTCTTGGTAGCAGTGTCATCTAGGCCTAACTTCTAGAGCAGACCCGGACAAACTTCCAATGTGGCCTCAAGATGAGTTAAAGCAGAACTATGCAACTTTTTTACCTGTGCGCACCCTGTTGAACTGTCGGCAGTCTGTATTGTATGTGCGCCTTGAACACCACATGTATACGGCACCGGGTTATGTCTGTTTGATGCTAATTTTATTAGATATTTTTTGCAGTAAAGCAATTCGTTACATCGCGAGACCTGATATCACGCGACACTTCCTGATGCTGCAAAGCTGCAAGTGTGTTTTTTCCACTCACATGCGATATGGGGGTGCGAGACGACCACCATTCAACCCGAAAAAAGTAATATAACCATTCCAATGACTCCGAAGCTGTTCAGTTAAGGTAGAAAAGTTTCATAGTGCTGCTTTAAAATTATGACAAATTAGCCCATCAAGATATTTCTTATTATTTGGCTATTTTTATAACAAATGTACTGGTTTTTTTGTGGAGAATAGAACTAGGTCAAAAAGGTTGTGATTCACTGTTCCTATGTGTGACCCCACAAAAAGTATTTGAAACCCCCTTAAAATATTCAAATATTTAAAATATAATCAAATGAAAATATTCAAATATTTTCAATATTGAAAAAATATTGTAATATTTTAAAATTAAATAAACATATTTTAAACAAATAAATAAACCTTTAATTTTATTACATTTCTGGCTTAATTTAATTTACATTTATACAACTGTCATTTTTAGGCTATAAATAATCTTTCTTAAAGATAAAAAAATTATCATTTTAATTGACATTATAATTGATGAAATACGATAAAATGAATGACAAATTAGCAGAAGCTCTTGTGAGAAAATATTATTATTTTGATAATTAACTTTTTCAGCCCCCTGCATTCATGAAAAAATTGTCTCATTTTTTTGCGTCAGCTTACTTCTTTATTAGAGATAAGATCTCTATTTTGTTTATAACAAAAAATTTACTGCATTTGAAGTTGTCTTTGAAAAAAAAAATCAAACTGACAATTCGACCCTTTAAATTTAAACGTAGCCTTAAAGCCCGAAAAAGGCACTCGAAACCAAAAGGTCAGAGGATTGTCAGTTGGAGGGAGGACGAATACTGCAAACAATCAAGGTAAGATATAATCGATACATTTATATTTTCTTAGCGATTGCTTCGTTATATCCACTGATTTAATGGAATAACTTTAGTAACATTATTTTGGCAGTTTAACTCTAAGGTAGATCTATTATGGTTGTCGAATGCGAAATGAACAAGATTGGCACTCGAATACATTTAGATTTGCTCATGTTGCTCCGATCTGCCAACCTTCAGTCAGTTTTGCACGGTGAAAGTATTTAACTCTTGTCTTATTTTGGCAGAACAATGAAACATGTAGGCCTATATATAATAGCCTATAGTGTAATTTTTCATTCATGTTTATACATTGGGCATACAGTAATACTGCAGTAATTGCTCTAGTTTTATTACTTTGTGACAGCATTTTTCGTCAACTAGCAATAATGCAAATTCACTGCGGTCAAGTAGGCCGCGCGTTGAAAATACACGGTCAAGCCAGCCGCACATTTTTGTAGTATGCGCGTCTAATCGTGTACTTACGGTATGGGTGCTGGAAGCAGTCAAAATTGTTTTTAAGACTCTATTTTATTTATTCTCTATTTTACATTTTATTAGAACACAAATAATACATTTTCATATTTTTTTAAAAGCATTACTGTTTTATTATTATTTTAAAGTGTGTAGGCCTATGAGTTACATTAATTATTACATAATATATTCATGTTCATAGTAATGTCAATTAACATTGGTCATTTTTACATTTTTATTGTTAATTTTAATGTTTTTTAGACACAATTTTCTGCTATTTTCCATCTCATTAGGACACAAATAATACAGTTTTATGATTTTCTTAAAAAAAATTACTTTTTATATAATTATTTTAATGTTTGTAGGCCTATATGTGATTCATTAATTATTACACAATTTATTCATGTTCATATTAATGTTAATTATCATACATCATTAATTTTTTTACATTTGTATTGTTAATTTGAATGTTTATATATATATATATATATATATATATATATATATATATATATATATATATATATATATATATATACAGGTCCTTCTCAAAAAATTAGCATATTGTGATAAAGTTCATTATTTTCCATAATGTAATGATAAAAATTAAACTTTCATATATTTTAGATTCATTGCACACCAACTGAAATATTTCAGGTATTTTATTGTTTTAATACTGATGATTTTGGCATACAGCTCATGAAAACCCAAAATTCCTGTCTCAAAAAAATAGCATATCATGAAAAGGTTCTCTAAACGAGCTATTAACCTAATCATCTGAATCAACTAATTAACTCTAAACACCTGCAAAAGATTCCTGAGGCTTTTAAAAACTCCCAGCCTGAATACCACAATCATGGGTAAGACTGCCGACCTGACTGCTGTCCAGAAGGCCATCATTGACACCCTCAAGCAAGAGGGTAAGACACAGAAAGAAATTTCTGAACAAATAGGCTTTTCCCAGAGTGCTGTATCAAGGCACCTCCGTGGGAAGTCTGTGGGAAGGAAAAAGTGTGGCAAAAAACGCTGCACAACGAGAAGAGGTGACCGGACCCTGAGGAAGATTGTGGAGAAGGACCGATTCCAGACCTTGGGGGACCTGCGGAAGCAGTGGACTGAGTCTGGAGTAGAAACATCCAGAGCCACCATGCACAGGCATGTGCAGGAAATGGGCTACAGGAGCCGCATTCCCCAGGTCAAGCCACTTTTGAACCGGAAACAGCGGCAGAAGCGCCTGACCTGGGCTACAGAGAAGCAGCACTGGACTGTGGCTCAGTGGTCCAAAGTACTTTTTTCGGATGAAAGCAAATTTTGTATGTCATTCGGAAATCAAGGTGCTAGAGTCTGGAGGAAGACTGGGGAGAGGGAAATGCCAAAATGCCTGAAGTCCAGTGTCAAGTACCCACAGTCAGTGATGTTCTGGGGTGCTATGTCAGCTGCTGGTGGTGGTCCACTGTGTTTTATCAAGGGCAGGGTCAATGCAGCTAGCTATCAGGAGATTTTGGAGCACTTCATGCTTCCACCTGCTGAAAAGCTTTATGGAGAGGAAGGTTTCATTTTTCAGCATGACCTGGCACCTGCTCACAAGTCAAGTCAAGTGTATTTATATAGCGCTTTTCACAATATAAATTGCATCAAAGCAGCTTCACAATATCAATCAAATAACATAACAATGTTTGTTTCTTAGTGGAAAAAAAACATCCATGTTTGGTAGGGCTGATCAATGGTATTAATGTTTGGTTAATTAATTTGAATATCCCCAACTGAGCAAGCCAAAGGCAACAGTGGCAAGGAACCGAAAAACTCAATCAAGTGACCTACTGGTGTCCTAAAACTCCATCAGGTGACCTAATGGAGAGGAAAAAAAAACCTTGGGAGAACCCAGGCTCAGTCGGGGGCCAGTTCTCCTCTGGCGTTTATGAACTAGAGGCCGGATTTACAGTAACTGTAATTTGATACAGAATTTTGTTTTATTTTATCACTTCGGGGTGGGTACGCGAACCGGAATCACAACGTTTTATCTGTAGAGTGGGAAAGGGATCCTCCATAGGGAGCGGCTAGTTGGCACTTCAGCACTGCGTTGTCATCGGGTCCAGGCAAAGCTCCTAGTCAGATCTGGATACGGCCTGGATCCGGTAGGCTGCGGGAAAACCTCGGGATAAACAAAGACACTAAAATTAGCGTAGATGCCATTCTTCTTATGATGATGTAACGAGTACATCAGGATTTAAGGGAAGTGTTCCCAGTTCCGGCTGACCTAATCCATGCAGCCTAACATTGAATTATAGAAGTCTATAATATATAATGTGTATGCTAGGTCAAAGAGATGTGTTTTTAGTCTAGCTTTGAACTGACAGAGTGTGTCTGCTTCCCGGACAATGGTAGGAAGACTGTTCCAAAGTTTTGGTGCTAAATAGGAAAAGGATCTACCGCCAGCAGTCGATTTTGATATTCTAGGTATTATCAACTGGCCCGAATTTTGAGATCGCAATAAACGTGAAGGACTATAACGCGTTAAGAGCTCGCTCAAGTACTGCGGAGCTAAACCATTTAGTGCTTTGTAAGTAATCAACAATATTTTAAAATCTATACGATGTTTAATAGGTAGCCAATGCAGTGTTGACAGAACCGGGCTAATATGGTCATATTTCCTGGTTCTAGTAGGAACTCGAGCTGCAGCGTTTTGGACCAGCTGTAGTTTATTTATTAAGCGTGCAGGGCAACCACCCAGTAGAGCATTACAATAATCTAGTCTTGATGTCATGAAAGCATGAACTAATTGTTCCGGATTTGTTAATGAGAGCATATGTCGTAATTTAGATATATTTTTGAGATGGAAAAATGCGGTTTTACAGATACTAGACACGTGACTTTCAAATGAAAGATTGCTATCAAAGAGCACACCCAGGTTCCTAACCGACGACGAAGACTTAACAGAGCAGCCATCAAGTGTTAGACAGTATTCTAGGTTATTACGTGTGGAAGTTTTTTGTCCAATAAATAGAATCTCTGTTTTTTCAGAGTTTAGTAGTAGGAAATTACTAGTCATCCAATTTTTTAAATCAGCTATGCATTCCGTTAATTTTGTGAATTGGTAAGTTTCGTTAGGTTTTGAAGAAATATACAGCTGAGTATCATCGGCATAACAGTGAAAGCTAATTCCATGTTTCCTAATGATATGTCCTAATGGTAGCATGTACAGAGTGAACAGCAGCGGTCCTAGTACTGAGCCTTGTGGTACGCCATACTGAACTTGTGATCGATAAGACATCTCTTCATTTACTGCTACAAACTGATAACGGTCAGATAAGTATGATTTAAACCATGCTAGTGCAATTCCACTAATGCCAACATAGTTTTCTAGTCTATTTAAAAGAATGTTGTGGTCAATTGTGTCAAATGCAGCACTAAGATCAAGTAACACTAATAGAGAGCTGCAACCACGATCGGATGATAAAAGTAAATCATTTGTAACTCTAATGAGAGCTGTCTCAGTACTATGGTGCGGTCTAAATCCTGACTGAAAATCCTCGCAGATATCATTTCTTTCAAGAAAGGAACACAGTTGTGAGGATACTGCTTTTTCTAATATCTTTGACAGAAAAGGCAGATTTGAGATCGGCCTGTAATTGACTAATTCTGAAGGATCAAGTTGCGTTTTTTTAACAAGCGGTTTTATCATAGCCAGCTTAAAGGTTTTTGGTACGTATCCTAGAGACAAAGACGAATTAATGATATTAAGAAGAGGATCTATGATCTCTGGAAGCATCTCTTTCAATAGCTTAGTCGGTATAGGGTCTAACATACAAGTTGTCGATTTAGATGAATTAACGAGTTTGCAGAATTCTTCCTCTCCTATAGCAACAAATGAATAACATTTTTCCTCATGGAGACTACAATGCACTCCCTGATGCAATACTGTAGTAGACGGTTGCATAGTTATAATTTTGTCCCTGATATTATCAATCTTATAAGTGAAGAAGTTCATAAAGTCATTACTGTGTTGGCCTGAAACTTCTGTGCTTGAAGCTTTCTTTTTCGTTAGTTTAGCCAGTTTCAAATGAATACCTAGGATTATGTTTATTTTCTTCTAATAGGGTTGAAAAATAAGCAGATCTAGCAGCTTTTAAAGCCTCTCTGTAAGCAATCGAGCTCTCTTTCCATGAAATCCGAAATACCTCTAGTTTTGTTTTCTTCCAGTTGCGCTCCATTTTTCTGGCTGCTCTCTTAAGGGTCTGAGTGTGCTCGTTGTAGCACGGCGTTGGACTATTTTCTTTAATCTTCTTTAAGCGCAACGGAGCAACTGCGTCTAAAGTGCTGGAAAAGAGAGAGTTAAAAGTTTATGTTGCAATATCAAGTTCTTCTAAGCTATCCGGGATGCTGAGATGATGAAACTGATTAGGAAGATTATTGATAAAGCAATCTTTAGTGGCAGAAGTTATAGGTCTAACATATTTATAACACGGAGTCGGCTTTGCAGCCTTGGCTAAATGTAATTTACATGAGACTAGATAATGGTCTGAGATGTCATCGCTCTGCTGCAGAATTTCAACGGCATCAACATCTATTCCATTTGATAATATTAGATCTAGAGTATGATTACGACAATGAGTGGGTCCTGACACATGTTGTCTAACTCCAATTGAGTTTAAAATGTCTTTAAGTGCCAATCCCAATGCATCTTTTTCATTATCTAAATGTATATTAAAATCACCAACAATTAGTACTTTATCGTTAGCCAATACTAATTCTGATAGAAAGTCCGCAAATTCTTTGATAAAATCTTTATGGTGCCCTGGTGGCCTGTATACAGTAGCCAGCAGAAATCTCAAACGTGATTTATCGTTTACACTATATATTTTTACATTAAGCACCTACACTTCAAAAGAAGTACATTTAAAAATAGATTTCTTAGTAGTTTTGAAAATATTACTATAAATTACAGCAACACCTCCCCCTTTGCGTTTTAGACGAGGTTCATGTTTATAACACTAATCTTGTGGGGTTGACTCATTTAAAGTAATGTAATCGTTTGGTTTTAGCCAGGTTTCTGTCAAACACAGCACATCTAGATTATAATCTGAAATCATATCATTAACTATGAGCGATTTTGAAGTAAGGGATAGAATATTCAGCAACCCAAGCTTTATCGTTTTCTCATCTGTATTATATCTGTAGGTAAATAAGTAATGAGTAATGAAACAGGCTGGGAGTTTTTAAAAGCCTCAGGAATCTTTTGCAGGTGTTTAGAGTTAATTAGTTGATTCAGATGATTAGGTTAATAGCTCGTTTAGAGAACCTTTTCATGATATGCTAATTTTTTGAGATAGGAATTTTAGGTTTTCATGAGCTGTATGCCAAAATCATCAGTATTAAAACAATAAAAGACCTGAAATATTTCAGTTGGTGTGCAATGAATCTAAAATAAATGAAAGTTAAATTTGTATCATTACATTATGGAAAATAATGAACTTTATCACAATATGCTAATTTTTTTAGAAGGACCCGTAAAGCGTTCACAGGTAAATTTGCTTTAGGCCTATGTATTTCCCTGGCGTCGAAATCAGGCACACATAAATGTCAGGCAACCCGATTCCTGACTGCATGTCAATATCCATGGATCACTGGATCTTTAGAAAGTTGTAAGGAACACTATATTGAGTCCAAACTTTAGTTTAAAAATGATAATCGTTCATTTTACTTGCATTTTCAGTTTCCCCTATTAAATCCAGTCACACGTCAGCAGCTCTTTTGCCACTCAGTCCGACTGAGGGGGCGTGTTCCGGCGGGAAAGTGACGTCAATGCATTCCATCTATAGAATGTTGTTGCAGCTTGTGATCTAGTCTATAGCGAAGGGTACGCGCGCTACACACAGCCTACGACGTAGCTAGGGCGGGAGGTCGACGCAGAAGTATAAATTGGGCGTTATGGATGAGGAGTGGGTAGTTGTTAGAGTCTCTGGATCAAGTTCACAGTAGGTGGCGGTAATGCGCGAAATCGATGCGAATCTCCAAAAAAATAATAATAAAGTCGTCGATGAGGACGACTACTGCTAAATAGTTAGCACTCAAGTTTGCATGTCTGATAAGAGTTAATAAATCTTCATGGTAAAACTAATTCTGCGTGCACCCAGAGCCTCCTTGAATACTTCATCATAATAACGAAAGCATAACAATTCCTATTTCTGAATTTGTCTACATCATCTGCTTCCTCATTGCTTTCCACCCCTACATGACCTGGCACCCATAAAATAGAATAAAAAATATAGTATATTTGTTCCTTGATTATGCAACCTGTATGTTTTTTGTATAAATTCTAATGGTATATATTTTATTGATGAAGATTTCCACAGAAATAGAATCCAAGCCACATTTAATGGATGAATGTCCTCCACCGAATTGCAAACAGAACTGCAATAATTTCTCCAGCATAAACAGACAAATTATTTGTTGTCTTTTTATGTTATGTCTGAATCATGTTCGCCCAGAATCTGGTAGCTTTGGGACATCAGTGTTAGCAAACAATGATTGCATTTATGGTCTAAATATTGCCTCACTGCCATCTGCTTTGAAATACATCTATGTTTATCCATAATTATGTTTTTCAGCTAGAGATTGACTGAAGGAATGGGAAATAACCAAGGCGGTATAATAAGCATATGACTTGATTTGATTTTTCAAGCATGACTCTTATTATCCGATGCACTGTACTAACACATGCTCCACTGTCTCTGGAGTCTACATGTGCTACAACAGTCTATCATGTTTTCGAATAGTATGCTGATTAAGTGCAGCAGGCTATCTATGGGAACAGGCTCAGCCTAGTTGGGAACATTTACTATTCAACAATATTATTGATCTGCCTGCATTGACACCATTATATGAGAACTGAACTGGACGATGACATAACGGGTTTCTCCAGAGCGGCTATAAAATGAACTAAATTAATAACTTTTTACAACAAAAATGAACCATCCCTGAATTTACTTAATCTGGACTATGACGCTATTTTCTTTTAAATCTGCTGTATAGCGAACTTTGTTGCAAAATGTTCCTGTTATCACTGTAAAGCTACTTTGAAACAAATTGTAAAAAGCGCTATATAGGCTAAAGGTGACTCGAATGACTGTGACGACGCGTTTGGGTTAACAGTCGTAAATCTAGCATCGTAAATCTAAATCCTGCAAAAAAAAAAAAACATTTTCGTTTAAAAAAAAGGAATGTACATTTATAACACTATGCTTAGTATTATATTACCTTTGTGTGATATAAAACAGTTTAATGTTGTTATTTACGAATGCAAAATTCGCTGCAGTTTGTAGAACCACAGAAGTCCATGATGTCAGCAAACCACAAGAGGGCAGCAATGTAACGCACTTCCTGAGTGAGTTCACTTTTTTTTTTTTTTTAAGAACTTTATTGAACAATATAAACAAACATAAATGACCTGGTAAAAAAAAAATGAAATGTCTTAATCAGACAACAGACAATCATTATAGCATAAGATAAAGAATATAAATAAATGAGGTAAAATAAAGAAATAAAAAATACATTCGAGTAATAAAGAAAGAAAGAAAAGACTAGGGGGTTTCAGCAAGTTTAAGAAGCACTTCTTTTGGTGCAACTGTTGAGATATCTTGTTCTTAAAATCTTAACTCAGAGTAAAATATTTAAAGATTGAATTTTTATTTAAAGAAAAAGGAAATTATTCCTTAACAAAAGCTTTCCGAATTGTAGTATTGGATAAATTTAGGTTAGTGAGAGAAACTCCATTCACCAAAAGCTTAGGAAGACAGGGGGTTACATTACTTTAAGAAATTGAAAGACATCTGAATTATAGATGGATTACTTTTATAATGTT
Source organism: Meda fulgida (assembly GCA_030578275.1). Classification (NCBI taxonomy): domain Eukaryota; kingdom Metazoa; phylum Chordata; class Actinopteri; order Cypriniformes; family Leuciscidae; genus Meda; species Meda fulgida. The sequence goes on from CM060636.1 coordinate 24,591,612, forward strand.
GTACTGTTTTCTGTCGAATAAATACAATTTTGAACAGAAAGTCTCAAAAGAGATAGGCCTAACTCCGGTATTATCGATGCATCACAGACAATATTCCTTTCTACCACCAATTTTTGTAAAATAAAGACTTATTGCTATACCACATACCTACAATTCCACAAAGGGATGTTGTGAAGACTGAAATGCTTATAGATAAGTAAAACCTTTTGATGAAATACTGATAACTTAACAGATTTTTTTTAAAATTCATAATTAGCCTACATCAAAGGAACATATGCCTCCTAATTTCATAAAGATTTGATTGGGGATATGAAACCAAAAACTATTTGAATTAAAAAAAAAAAACTTAGCCAATTCGTTTTAATAGTACCATTAATACATTTGATATCGATTGCTTTTAGCCCCCCTTCACACTCTTACTACCAAAATTCTTTTTATAATGTTGTTTTTCTTTTACAGATAAAATTGAATTTGGCTTGATTTAGCTTTTATTGCATTGAGATTGAGTAAAATGGATAGAGTCTAGAAATACATTCCATTTTTGTAAGAAAATTTCAGCCAAGGATAGAAACGTCTCTTTGAGAAAACAAATTCAAATAAGCTTTATACTTATATAGATTATTCCAGATGTTTAGATTATGAGGTAGCTATTATCCTAACCTGGATAATTAAGAGACTAATTAACACAACACACCTGAAACAAGGAACCTAATTAATTAGTAACCAAGGAGACAAACAGGTAGGGAACAGAGGAGAACTGATAAACGGGTGCGTTTCCCGAAAGCATTGTTAAAAAGAAATCATTGGAGAGAGTATTGCAATAATATTGGGGGAAACATTGGAATCAACGAGATTTGGAATATGATTAGGAAAATGGGAGGAAAACAAAGAAATAATAGTATTCCGGCGATAATTCATAATGAGGAAGTAGTTGTGTCTGATAGCAGGAAGGCAGAGATACTAGCACAATCATTTGTGAAAGTACATAGAAATGAAAATATATCAAATGACATGATGAAGTTAAGGGAACAGAGAATGAGGAAGAATCCTCATATATTGGAAGTTAAGGAGTCGACTGGAGATACATTGGATTATGAATTAACTTTGTATGAGTTAAAAAGAGCAATTGCAGGGACCAAACAAACCTCTCCAGGTAGGGATGAGATATGCTATGAAATGATTAAGCATTTATCAGATTTTTCATTAAACGCCATTTTAAATCTTTATAATAAGGTATGGAATTCAGGAAAGCTTCCAATGGAATGGAAACATGGAGTAATTATCCCAATAGCAAAACCAGGAAAAGATCATACGAAACCCAATAATTATAGGCCTATAGCTCTAACCTCAAATACATGCAAGATTATGGAGCGTATGGTAATGAGCAGGCTGGTTTATGTTATTGAGAGGAGGGAAATTTTCTCCCCTTCTCAAAGTGGCTTTAGAAAAGGGAGAAACACTATGGATTCTGTGCTGTGTTTGGAAGCGGACATAAGAAAGGCTCAGATTAATAAAGAAGTATTGGTAGGTGTCTTTATTGATGTTGAAAAGGCATATGATATGTTGTGGAAGGAGGGACTTTTAATTAAGTTGGATATGTTGCGAATAAAAGGTAAAATGTATAACTGGGTTATGAACTTTCTGTTAAATAGAACTATTCAAGTAAGAGTGGGCTGTGAGTATTCTTCGATTTATGTAATCGAGAATGGAACTCCCCAAGGAAGTGTCAGCAGTCCAATTTTGTTTAACTTAATAATAAATGACATTTTTTCTCAGATCGAACCTGGGATAGGGAAATCTCTATATGCTGATGATGCTGCAATATGGAAAAGAGGTAGGAATGTTAAGTTTGTACAGGAAAAGGTTCAATGCTGTCAAATTGATAGAAAACTGGGCTAATAAATGGGGATTTAGGCTTTCTATGGCAAAAACACAAGTAATTTGTTTTTCAAAAAAGAAGACGAACCCTTCTATAAATATTAAAATGTATAGAGAAACATTGGAGCAGACTTCAGTTGTTAGGTTTTTAGGAGTATGGATGGATTCAAAATTAAATTTCAGAGTATATACAGAAAATAATAGACAAATGTAAAAAAAGTGGTAAATATTATGAGATGTCTAGCTGGAGCTGAATAGGGAGCATATCGGCAATCGCTCAAAAGTATTTATGTGGCTCTAATTGGTGCAACTATAGATTATGGTAGCATGGTGTATAGTTCTGCCTCAAAAACTCAGCTTGCTAGGATTGAGGAAATCCAGAATCAAGCATTAAGGATATGTTGTGGAGCAATAAGATCATCACCAGTGGCATCACTCAATGTTGAGATGGGTGTTATGCCACTGGGAATGAGAAGGATTAAGTTAAGAATGAGATACTGGGCAAACATAAAAGGTCAATCGTAAAATCATCCAGTTAAGAATGTTTTAAGTGATTGTTGGGTGAACTTAAGTGAAGTTTTGGATGGTTTATTAATGAGGCAAGAGAAATAATTAAAGATCTGAATATTGCTACCTGTGTGGCTCTGACAGCAATTCCTCCTTGTTTTTTTCCAATACCTTCAATAGATATCCAGTTACACAAAGACAAACATAATGAGGAGAATATCCTGGATAGTGTAAAGGTACAAGATTACATAGATCATATATATTATAATGCCATCCAGATATATACTGATGGTTCAAAAGATTCAGATTCTGCTAGAACATCTGCAGCAGTATTTATACCGCAATTTAAAGTTAACATTTCGAAAAGAACATCAGATCACATTTCAGTATTTACATCAGAATTAATAGCAATTATATTAGCATTACAGTGGGTCGAAGAAATTCAACCAATCAGATCAGTTATATGCACTGACTCTTTATCTGCAATTGAAAGTCTAGCAAGTGGTATTTCTACAGCTATACAGGATTTAATTTATGAAATATTACAAAGTCTTTTTAGAATTAGACAATTGAGAATCATTATTCAATTTCTCTGGATACCAGCTCATATGGGGGTGGCAGGAAATGAAGAGGTGGATAGTTTAGCCAAACAGGCCATAAAATTTCAAGAAGTAGATATTAAAATTGCATTGAGTAAGACTGAGATAAAAAGTATAATAGCAAAGGAAATTAGAAAGAAATGGCAGAAGCAGTGGAATAGTGGAAATATGGGTCGACATTTATAAAAAATTCAAGGAATAGTTGGTTTAGAAAGAAGAAGCTTTGGAAATAGGAGGAAGGATGTTATAATTTCAAGAATGCGCATTGGCCATTGTCTACTAAATCAAAGTATGGGCAGGATTGGGAAACACCAGACTGGGTATTGTGAAAAATGTAGTTCTGAAATTATGGAAACAGTTGAACATGTATTATTAAAATGTGAGGCTTATGCAAGAGAAAGATTTAAATTAATTCAAGCATTAAGAGAATTGGAAATGGAAGTTTTTTCTATCCAAGCATTACTAGGAAATGGGCCAAAGCAATTGAAAATATATGAGGAAGTATTTAATTTTGAAAGAGACACTCATTTATGTAACAGGATTTGGATCACTACTACCATAATGTTTTCCACACTCCAATCCAGTAGGTGGCGAGAATGCACCATTAAAGTTTGGTTTGCCAACCGCCATTAAACTTGAAAGAAGAAGAAGAAGAAGAAAGCATCGTTGCCAACTATGGTCGCAAGTTCCGTCGTTATCAGCATAGTTCAATGAGTCTGTTTCCCGAAACCATCGTTCCAACGAACATTTGCAAACAGCATCGCAAAGTTGTGTGATTGGAACGACAGCTCTCGACCTGTGGTTAGAAGCATAGTTTCTTGATTGCATGGCATGTGGACAGGGGCGTCAGTTTGTGTTGAAAAGTGGTGGGGACAAAAGATCAGGTGAAAAAACATTACAGCAGGACGGGGAAAATATTGAATAATGGTGCATCAAAAATGGGCATAGCGTAATGTTGTGTATTGATGTGACATCATCGACGTCATGACGTACAAAGTGGAGATAAAGGATGGATGAAAGTTAAATCTGGTGTCTGTGTGGTTCGATCCGAAATTACTAGAAAGAATATAACATTGGCGACGAGGATGCTACAACAAGGACTCACTCATTAATTAAATTTTAAAGTGAGTTAGACGTGGGTCACGCCGACTAGTTTATCTCAGTTAACTGAAGTCTAGTGGAGATACAGCACGTGTTAAAGATGGACGGTACTGTTCCTAAGTTCGACTGCCACAATGATCCAGCCACGTTGGGTCCGCGATGGACAAGATGGTTAAATGCATTCGAACTTTTTGCCGATGGAAAGGGTTTGATCCTGACGGACGATGCACCTGACGCTACAAAGCAAAGAAGGCGAGCCTTGCTCTTACATCACGCTGGGACAGATGTGCAGGATATTTTCTCCACACTCGCTGACACAGGAGGGCCAACTGGTTACGTGCAGGCAGTAACAACACTGAACGCATACTTTTTGCCAAAGGTAAACACGGCGTTTGCAAGACAGTCGTTTTATCAGCTAAAGCAGAAAACGGGACAGACCGTGCAACAGTTTACCACATGTTTAAGGCAAGCGGCAAAAGATTGTGATTTTGGAGCTGATAAAGACAATCAAATTAGGGATGCTGTTCTGAGTCGGTGCAGCTCTGAATACGTGCGTAGGAAATTGCTGGAGGAAGGAACGGCTTTGACACTTGCTCGCACTCTAGAAATTGCAGCGCAGTGCGAACGTGTTGAACTGCAGATGGCGGCGTTGCACATTTCTCCAGACACTGAAGAGAAAGAGACGGTGAGTCTTGTGTCCAGAAAAGGAGTGATAGATCAGAAAAAACGAATGCAATATAGTAAAAGTAGTGCTGATTCAAACAAATCCTGCTACAGATGCGGACAGACAGGTCATTTTGCAAAAGACTATAAATGTCCCGCACGTGGAAAATCATGCAGAAAGTGCAATGGAAGAGATCATTTTGCAAAAATGTGTAAAACAAAGGAAAGTTTAAGACAGACAGTGAAAAGAGTTGAATCAGATGTGAAAAATCAAGACTTTGCATTTGTTGTAAGAGAAGAGAGCAACATGGACAGAATAACATTTTCAGTTGGAGGTTTCAGACTACCCATGTTAGTTGACTCAGGAGCAACAAGCAACATGGTGGATGAAGGAACGTGGGAAATGTTGAAAGAAAAAAAAGATCAAGTGCAGCTCTGCCAAATCAGACAAAAAACTGTATGCATACTCAGCAAGTGAACCCTTACCAGTGAAAGGAATTTTCTGGTGTGAGGTTGGAATCGGAAAACGCGGCACAACAGCTGAGTTTACAGTTATTTGCGGGAGAGGGGAGCCATTGCTCGGAAAAGACACAGCAGTTAAATTAGGAGTGCTGAAGATTGGAGCTAATGTTGCTGTGGTGAGTGATGTGAACTCCATGATACGACAGAAGTACCCCAAATTGTTCTGTGGAGTAGGCAAACTAAACACAAAACAAATTAGTCTGCACATAGACAGCACAGTGACACCAGTTGCACAGCCCCTTAAGCGTGTCCCATTCCACCTCAGAGAGGCTGTTGAGGAAAAAATAAATGAGCTGCTCCACATGGACATTATCGAAAAAGTCAATGGAGCAACCCCTCGGGTAAACCCAGTTGTCATTGTACCCAAAGCGAATGGGGAAATAAGGATGTGTTTGGACATGAGACAAGCAAACACTGCAATCATTCGTGTGCGGTTCCCGATCCCCACAGTGGATGAACTGTTGCAAGGTATGAATGGGTCAGTCGTTTTTAGCAAACTAGACCTGAAATGGGGGTACCATCAGCTGGAATTGACCCCGGAATCAAGAGACATCACCACGTTCGCCGTTCATAATGGCATATATAGGTTCAAAAGACTGGTGTTTGGAGTGTCATCAGCAAGTGAGCAGTGTCAGCACGAAATAGCCACTGTTCTAGCTGGCATCGAAGGAGTAGAGAACATATCAGACAACATCATCATCCATGCACCTGACAAAGAGGCTCATGAGAAAAGAATGCATGCAGTACTAAAGAGACTGGAAAGCTGCGGCTTGACTCTGAATGTTGAGAAGTGCCAGTTTAACATGGACAAATTGGTGTTTATGGGCATGCTGTTGTCAGTGAAAGGCATAGGCCCGACGGCAGAGAGGGTGAGAGCAGTTGTGGAGGCAAGAGAGCCAGAAAACGTTTCAGAGGTGAGAAGCTTTCTCGGTTTAGCTGGCTATAGTAGCCGCTTCATACCTCAGTTTGCGAGCATCTCAGAACATCTGCGCAGACTAAGAAAAAAAGACACCAAATTTCATTTTGGAACTGATCAGAAGAAAGCTTTCAAAACTCTCAAAGATAAGTTGGCCGAGGCCACAACACTGGCTTACTTTGACAAGGACGCACCAACTAAATTCATTGCTGATGCTGGACCAAAGGGTGTTGGAGCAGTACTAGTTCAGGAGCAATGTGAAGTAATGGTTCCTGTCTGCTATGTGAGCAGGAGCTTGACAGAGTGCGAACAAAGGTATTCGCAAACAGAGCGCGAAGCACTTGCTCTGGTCTGAGCATGTGAACGATTGCACCCTTACGTTTATGGTCGGAAGTTTGATCTCGTCACAGATCACAAAGCATTGGAAGCAATTTATAGCCCTCGCTCAAAACCATGCGCACAAATCGAAAGGTGGGTCTTGAGATTACAGCCTTATGATTTCCGGGTGATTCACATACCTGGAACACACAACATCGCAGATCCTCTGTCACGTCTACTGGGCCCATCAGCCAAAGGTGAGTTGCACACACATAAAGCAGAGGAATATGTGCGGTTTATAGCAGTTTGTGCCACACCCAGTGCCCTGACCACCAAGGAAGTCGAGCAGATTTCAGCAGATTTCATGATGTGGAATTACAGAGACTGAGGACTGCTATTCAAACAGGTTGTTTTGATGACTGTCCTGCATATAGACATATTGCAGGTGAGCAGGTGCAGGTGTCATTGGCCAAATAATACTCAGAGGAACAAGAATTGTTTTGCCACAGTCGCTGAGAGGAAGAGCATTACAGTTGGCACTTGAAGGTCATCTTGGTGTGGTAGGAACAAAACAACACTTGAGAACAAAGGTTTGGTGGCCCGGAATGGACAGGGCCACAGAAAGACTTGTGAGGACATGTCATGGTTGTCAGTTGGTAGCGAAACCAGATGTTCCTGAACCACTGTCGCCCACAGTGATGCCTGAAGGGCCATGGCAAAACTTAGCCACAGATTTACTTGGTCCTTTACCGGATGTACATTCGATTCTGGTTGTTGTCGACTATTACAGCAGGTATTATGAATATGCAATTCTCAAGTCAACAACAGCAGAAAAAGTGATTGACCGTTTGGAAGACATTTTCAGTCGGCACGGACTTCCCTTAACAATCAGGTTAGATTTTGGCCCACAATTCAAATCCAGTCCGTTCCAGGCTTTTTGTCAGGAGAACGGAATACACCATATCAGAACAACTCCAAAGTGGGCGCAAGCAAATGGAGAAGTGGAAAGACAAAACGCATCACTGATGAAACGAGTACGGATTGCCCATGCTGAGGGCCAGGATTGGAAAAGAGCTACGCAAACATGTGACTGTGTACAGGTCCATACAACACGCCACAACGGGCAAAAGCCCAGCGGAACTTCTTTTTCAGAGGAAGATCAGAGGGAAGTTACCAGACATCACAACTCCACATAGTGACCTTGAAGCTCGAGACAAAGACGCGGAGCAGAAAGGAAAAGCCAAGATATACACAGACCACAGACGAGGCGCTAAGACATCAGGCATAGTGGTTAGAGATCAAATGCTTGTGAAACAGGATAAAACAGACAAATTCACAACAACATTTCACAGCACTCCTCACAAGGTTGTACGCAGAGAAGGTAACAGCGTTGTTGTTCAGTCACCCACTGGAGCAAAGTATGCACGGAATACAACATTTGTCAAGAAGTTTCTGTCTGCGGAAACACCAACATTGGATGGCGAAATGATATGTGCGCAGGAGCCAAGTAATGATAAGGAGCAAAAGGGAAGTGCAGAGGAATGCAAAGGGAACTGTGAAACATTTCAGAGAGAGGAACAGATTCCTAAACCTTGCAGACCCCAGAGACAAATCAAATTGCCTGAAAGGTTTAGAGATTATGTTGTTGAGTGACTGATAAAGGTTAGGCCATGTAAGAAGGAAAACAAGTAAAAATCAGATCAAGAGTTATGTTGTGGTGCGATCCATCTGTTCAGAAAGCATTGCTGATGTTCTATCAAGATGTACAGTGTTACATGTACTTTGAATGTTCTGAATGGTCTTAATCTGTAAGAAAATGTGAATGTTTAATTTGGGTAAGTTCATATTCAAGTAGAGGGGGGATGTTGTGTATTGATGTGACATCATCGACGTCATGAGGTACAAAGTGGAGATAAAGGATGGATGAAAGTTAAATCTGGTGTCTGTGTGGTTCGATCCGAAATTACTAGAAAGAATATAACACGTAAGCCAGTCAACAACACGAAAATACTCAGCATTAAACCCTCAAAAATGTCGACTGCACACATAACAGTCCCTGCAACACCAGCTCAACCGAACAGTGCCAAAGCACCATACTTTACAGGGCTCGACATTAACGCTTGTCTGCTTGCCCGGGACAAGTGGATTTTTTGAAGGGACAAGTAAAAGAGAATTTTTTATTCAGTGAATTTAATCATTCAGTGGAAATGATTTAATTTGATTAGCCCTACCTAGGGTATCAAATTAAGGAATTTAAGGAGACCGGGGACAGTTGCAACACTTTTCGCATTTGGCTCTGTTACTCAGAGATGGTTTGGATTAGACAAACCAATTGTTTATAGAATAAACTTATATCTGTATGTTAATAGTCTAAACCATTTCAAGATAATTACAGAATCTATATTTTTCACAATTTGCATTTGAATGTAAGGAGTCAGATGTTGCAACTGACCCCAGGCCCGGGGACAGTTGCAACATTGTTTGGGGATGGTTGCAACATGTTACAAATCAAGTCAAGTCAAGTCAAGTGTATTTATTTAGCGCTTTTCACAATATAAATTGCATCAAAGCAGCTTCACAGTATCAATCAAATAACATAACAATGTTTGTTTCTTAGTGGAAAAAACATCCACGTTTGGTAGAATATACAATACAATATATTACAATATATGTCAGTGTTAGTAAAATGATTATTATCAAAAATGTAAGTTATAATAATATTGCAGTGTTATTTATTCATCAGCTTTGATTAGATGACAATTATAGATTTGTCTAGATGAGTAGGCCTTATGTGCAGATGTCAAATATTCAAATTGATATAAAATACAGGCTTTTAGTGACATAGGAAGAATGGAACAATTTGTAAGGCAATTCACTTTTATTTAGATTATTGTCATGTAAAACATTTTTTTTAAACTACATTTATATATATATACAACTTATGAAAAAAAGTTAAAAATATTACTATGTGGTCTGTTTTTATGCATTGTAACTGTTGGACTGTTGCAACTGTCCCCGTTCCTGTCAGCCATGATAAAACCACATGTGCTAGCTAAACAATTGACCCTGATACATGCTAATCATACTAGCTTAAAGTTAACATATCACTAATTTAAACCATATAAGTTTGAGCTGAATCACAAAAACAGTGACAACAGTTTAACAAAAACAAAGCTCAAGAAAAAACGTTAATACTCTAAAAACTGTTTTTCTTCAATAAATCCTGGAGAAGCTCAGGAATCTCCTTTATTTTTCTCTGCAAGGGGGTGGGGGTGGGGGCATCCAATTAAGCATGTGCAGTGTGAGTGTCATTACTCTAGCTTGTTTCTGGTTGGAGAAAAATGACATGTTGCAACCATCCCCTGTTGCAACTGTCCCCGGTCTCCCCATTTAATAATATTGGGGGAGGAGATGCCCTTTAAAGGTTCAGATATTACAATATGCCGATTTAAATATCAAAGCTGATTGAACACTGATGAGAATATTGCTTCAGAATAAATTAACAAAAAAAAAATACGGACAAGCAACTTTTTTACTCGAACAAGTGAATGACAGATTTACTTGTCCAAAGGACAAACACATGAAAAGGCTTAATGTCGAGCTCTGCTGTAGAAAAGCAATGATTACAATGAAATTCATTACATATGTAAAAGAAAACACACACCATAAGCATACAATGCAACATATCTGCATCAAATAACACCAGATCAAATTAAAACAATGTGGGATTTGCAACCCACATAGAATGCAATGCCTGTTTATCATGTTCACAGAGAGAGAATGGATAACTTGGACAAGAAGAATCTGTGTCAAGAATTTGTTCAAGTTACTGATCCGCGCATGCATGTTTTTGGGTAATTTTAGAATCAGTAATAGTTAATTTTGTTTAAGTTACTTTTTTTGGACAATGTACATTGTTTCTTTCTGTATCTAAACTGCATTGCATGTTTTATTTTGTGCAAATAAACCTGTAACATTTCTTGATTTTTCAGAACATTTTAAACAAATGCTTTCAAAAAGTGGTGGGGACAAAATCAGCCATTTCAAAAAGTGGTGGGGACATGTCCCCAGTCCCCAGTGTAAATGACACCTTGGGATCTCCGCCTCTCTCTCTCCTCACGGGAAAGCCGAGCTCTGCCCACCTGCATGGGTTCGTGATCGAAGACGGGGCTGACCGTGTCCCCTCCTCTGGTGCGTGAATCCTCCGCGCCACCATGTTGTTGACTCTGGCGAAAGCGGCTTGATCTGCTCAGACGCACATCCACTCTCAGTGCCAGCTCCACCAGTCCATTCAATCTCGGAGGAAGGTCCTTAAAAAATAAATATCCAGGTCAGCCAACCCATGCAGGAATCTGTCCCACTACGCCTTGTTGTTCCATTGGAACTCTGCGGCCAGGGTGCGGAACTGGATGGAATATTCCGACACCGAGCGATCTCCCTGGCGGAGATCAGCGAATAGTCTGGCCGCCTCCCTACCCACCACCGCATGATCGAAAACTCTCCTCGGAGAGTGCCTGGAATGAGGTGCAGCATGGATCTTTGTTCTCCCACACCGCCGTTCCCCAAAGAGCCGCCTTGCCTGACAACAAGGTCAGCACAAACGCTACCTTCGCCTGTTCCTGGTGGAAGGTCTGTGGCTGTAACGAAAAGGGCATGGAGCATCTAGTAAGGAAGGCCCTGCAATACTCAGGCTCACCTGAGTATCCTTCTGGTGTTGATAGTCGCGGCTCATGCCGAAACTGCGGCTCTGGTGTGATGGGCTGCACGGGCAGTGTGGGTGGCACAGCGGGATCCCTCAGCTGTTGGAATTGTTGGGTGAGCTCGGACACCTGCACCACGAGGGCTTGAACCGCCCGACCTGTGTTGGCGATGCTTTCTTCCTGTTGATCCATCCTTGAAATACTGCTTGAGAGAAACTCCTCCCAACTCGTCGAACTCGCTGCATCCATAACGTGGTCAGATCGTTATGTGACGCTAGAAAGGACAGGATGCAAAATGCAAGTAAAAGGTTTATTTATAAACCAGACGAAGACAGTAACAGGTCAGGCGGACACAAACACAGATGGTAGATGACGCTGGGACCTGGACGGGCAACTAGGTGATGGTGAATGGTGAAGTAAGTGAAACAATGCAGTAGCCTAGACAGGTGACGAGGAACACAGATAATCCACACTTCAGGAAACTAGGAAACGAACGCGGGAACATGGAACACACACTGGGAAGCTACAATGATCTGACAACATGAGACACCAGTTACTGAACATATAAAGGGACAAAAAAAGTGGTAACAGCTGGTGCCGCTAATCATGAGCCCATAGACACACACCACAACACATGAGACGAGAGAGAGACAGTGAATTCATGAACCGTGACACCGCCCTGTTCTCCTCACACCACTACTCAATTTGTCTTGTCTGACCGTGTTTTGTCTAATCCTGGCCTGTCCTCTCTTGGCCGCATAGCAGGCTCATAATTATATGGCTGAGGTCCGTCATACAAGTAAACATTTAGGCTACAATTTCCTCAGTGTCCGAACTGTCATTGCGATCCATTGCTTTCCTATTGTTTACTTTGACTGTGATTAAGGCTGTTATTGTTTACAAAGAAAATAGATTTATGTTTATACAGTAGGTCCTTATTATTCCAAATTATATAAGAGTGAGGTGTAAAATTGTGTTTAAAATGAGGGACCAAGCAAATAACATTTGCCTATGAAAAAGGGATAATTTGATAGGGATTTTCATTATGTTACAATTACAGGTTAATAAGAATTTTAAACCCCCTAGTTTAGAAAAAATAACATTAGGGATCAGATTCCAGATAGATGCGAGCTTATTTATAAATTTCTTTATCCAATGTATTTCAAAGGTGTTGTTTTAAGGTGCTCTAAGCGATGTCACCCGTTTTTTAGGCCAAAACATTTTTTTGTCACATACAGCAAACATCTCCTCACTATCCGCTGGCTTCCTGTCCCCTGAACACACTGTAAAAAGACACGGTCTCTGCAGACACCCAAGGCTCCACAAACGGCAACAAAAACAAACTGGGCTAACCCGCACTACGAAACATAACAAACTGTTCCAGCCAATAACAGACAAGAAGGATTTGGGGGTGGGGTTTGGGGGGTTAGTGCGTGGAAGAGGAGGAGGGAGGGTCTAGCTAGCCTCCGTTTTGTTTGACAATACTTTAAACGTCAACAAGAAGTGACGTCACCCGACATCGCTTAGAGCTCCTTTAAAGTGGTAAAATCAAGCAAGTTTAAACCGCCCATCTCAATGGTGTTCATAAGTACAGATTTTCTGACAAAATGAGTTTTATTCTTCCAAACAAAGTTGAGGAGCATTGTATCATTTTTTTTTAAGAATGGCGGTGTCGACATTCAAAGAAAGAGCAGCGTATGTTAACCTTGACAAGCCCTCAGCTTTGGCTAGTAAAATTCTTCCCTTTAATGACAGATCTCGCTGGAGCCATATATAAAACATTTTCTGTGTACTCTCAATTAGTGGATTAAAATTTACAGTGCATCTTTCTAGATATTTTTTTTGTTATAATAATACCTAAATATGATACATGGTCTCTAATTTGAATATTACAAATTTGTGACAAATTACACTCTTTGATGCACATCAATTCACATTTCAAAAGGTTCAAGACTAAGCCTGAAGCTTTGGAGAATTGCTGGATATACTCTGGTGCTAATGGAACTTGGTTAGCATCATGCAAAAAAAGTGTGGTATCATCAGCCAACTGACTGATGAGTATCTGTTTGTCAGCAATAGACCAATTACAGATTTGTAAACATTCGGGATGCGCGCGCATTGTGGTTACAGAAGACCCGGAATAGATAGCCTTAACAGCTGAGAATTACACGGATACGATAATACAGAATAGTTCGATTTAAAAACATTTTTTTATATATGAGTTTATATTTAATTTTCAAAATGTTCTCCGCATATTACAGCAGTTTGTCACTTGGCGATAAGCACTGTTATTCAATGAAATTGATGTTAGTGAGTGGGATACATCTTACAGATCCGTTTGCCATAGCACCTTGTCAATGGTTAAACGATGAAACGAAATGGCCAAGCATCCAGTGTCACAGTGTTGGGTTTGTGTTCCCCAGGTGTCCACTAGATGTCCTCCTTCCCCACGGTGTCATTCACTTCATGAACTACATTTCCCACGATCCTTGTCTTATCATTGCACTCAGTTGTTCCTCATCACTGATCATTGCACTCAGCCATTTCCCCATTATCATTGACAATTCCCTGTGTATATAACCCTGTCTGTTTCAGTGTGTGTCACAGAGTCCTTGCATTTATCACGCCACTTCTGATGTCCTGTTTCCTTGCTTCTTGTTTTGTTTCCTGTGTATGTTGGATTGCCTTTGGATTTTGACCCTTGCTTGGACTTGTTTACGATTTTGGATTATCCTCAAATAAACTATTGCTTTTGGATCTAACCCCTGTTTCCCGTGTGTGCATCGTGACATCCAGTGGCCAGAAATATATAATTATCTGACTGACACTCCAAATGTATATACCCGGGAGAAGTTAAAAGCATACAAGTCTCTTGATGCGTACAACTTTGTTCTGTGTGGTCATGTCCAAGACAAACAATTTCATGACTACCAAGTTCAAAACGTCATAGTGCTAAAGATGGAGGTTCTGCCTAGCCAAAGACAAAGTAAGATGACGGAATTGTACAAGGCCTGGGTTATCGTCAACAGGACAAACAACTGTATTCTTACTGCTGTTGTGAACTTTTTTCTTCTAAAGTGTAGAAAACTCAGAAGCGAAGACCAGGAGACGTTGGGATATCTTTCAACAGAATTCTTTATTGTCGCTGTTGCATCGCTGTAGTGTATTTCATCCAAGTCTAACTAAGGCAAACTACCGACTGTAGTTCATACCTTTAAAGGGGGAGGAGTTACATAGAGGTGGAGACAATCTAAACAAAGCATGTAAATGAAGTATACAGGTTTAGGAACCTGCCCTAGACTACCAATCCTAATCCAATCAGCATAACCATTCAAACCAGCAGGACTGGCAGGACTCTCTTGCTGAGACAGGAGCTCCAAAAACCATTTAAAGACAAAAGGTGATAGTCTCAGTAATCTGATTAATTTACTTTACAATAGAGAGATCAGGACAGTCAGGAATATCACGCTTGGAACCCTGACCGTTTGCAGTATTTCCTGATCTCGTCAGCATAACAGTGTCATGTATAGATGGTAATCCAATCAGCCTGATTGTATCACTCATACCTTCACATTATCATAGAGACAAAAACACAGCTGTATCTTGAGACAAAAGCTAAGGTCAGACACCTGAATTGCTTGACTTAATCTCCTTTAAATCACATCATTTATACCTCAAATATGGAGAACACTAGTATTTTACCTGAGAAAGTTCTGCACACATTGTATTGGAACCTAAATTAAACATTTAATAATTTTGTAACACTACATTTCTCCCTTTGAGAGTTCTAATAACTCTCACAAAATACAAATTTAGACACTTAAAAGTTCATTCTTGTAACTTGTGATAGTTACAGGCACATCGAACATGCTTTGTGTTGCTTTTCTGTAATTGCAATGCTGACATAGAAACAAACATGTAATCAGGGTCCGTGAAGTTCTTACGGGTAATAGTCTTTTCTGGTTGGAACTGCGATTTTCTTGTTAGAGGCATGAGTAATTTGTTGAATGAAACACTTGATACTGTGGACGCATAGATAGTACGCCAGTAGGAGAAACAACAACAGAATTGCTATTTCCTTGATCCACAGCCAGGGTTTACCAATCAAGTTTCCGAATCATGAAGAATTATCTTCAGTAATCTGGTGTAATTTTGCTGAATGATCAAGAATGTCTCGTTAGATTTTGTTCAAGTTCTCTGTTGGATCCATTAACACTCAGGGCCGATGATGGTGCAGGCTCCTCCTTGCGTTGCTGGAATGTAATCCAAGGCCACTCTGTTCTGTAAGATCATTATCTTGTGCGAAGCGAGAGTGTCCGTGATGTTACCAAGGGCCAAAGCTGTATCATTGGCCAATTTCTGTACAGAATTCGATACGTTTCTGACTTGATCAAGGGCCTGCATGACACCATAAGACGGGATTAATGCTCCAAGAGTTCTTGACCACCATGTTTGTGCACAAGTGAGTCCTGGAATGCAGCCATCTTCTTTGTTTGTGGTAGGAGCTGAATTTTGTAGCTGTGGGGAGCTTGGGGTGGAGTGTGTATTTTCTCTGATAGCGGCTAGAACATAAGCCAGGGTGCACCTTCCGTTGAATTGGCTGGGGAGGATGCTGTAGACAGAAGTTCCACATAACCAAAAAGTGTCAGTTGGTGGAGAGATCATACACAACTGATTTATTGCAAAAAAAATTGGTAGGGATGGGTTCCTGGAGAGACACTCTGTTAAGTCATTTTCGTTTTTCTTATCTGTTGTAGTAACGTACACATGGGAATCTGTCCCTCTTTCAATCACAAAGCTGCAACGTTCACGAGGAATTTCACCCAGTGGAGTCCATGCTGGAGCATAATTTTCCATGCACCAATAGAACATCATTGGCAGGAGTAGATCTGTCATGATGGGGGTAACTGAAGTTAGGTTGCAGGATGGTAGTCCTGGAATGCAACTGTCACGTTTCAGTGTGTTTAGTTCTGTTTTGTGTTCTGGTTTACCCCTGTCTTAGTGTTTTTGGTTCAGTCCTGTGTTCCAGTTTTCCCACTCCTCGTTTGTTCAGTTTATTCACCTGTGTTGAGTTGATTTGCCCCACCTGTGCCTTGTTTCCCTATTCTGTTCTCTGTGTATTTTAACCCTGTGTTCTCCCTCATTCCTGGTCGGTTCTCGTTTGTGTATGGTGTGTAAAAGTTATCCTGTGTTAATGACTATACTATCATTACTATACTAACCCTAACTTCAGTTTCATGTTCCTTCAGAAATCATTCTAAAATGCTGATTTATCATCAATGTTGGAAACAGTTGGGGTGCGCAATGTTTTTTTCGAACCTATGATACTTTTTTCAGGATTCATTGATAAATTAAAAGTTTAAAAGAATAGAATTTAATTAAAATAGAAATGATTTTATAAGTCTTTACTATCAATTTTCATCAATTTAACACATCCTTGCTGAATAAAAGAAAGAAAGAAAATTACTGACCCCAAACTTTTGAACAGTTTTAGCATACAAGTACGAATGTACTTTTCCAGGGAGGAGGAGGCCAAGGGGTTCACTGCGAAGGCCCGGGTTACTGGCAGCCACAGAGGAGGAAGGAGTCGAACGCCCGTCCGGCGTGCAGGTAAGTAACGTGGTAAGTAGACTCTCTTCGGCGTAATGCAGGCGGGCAGCGACCCGGACAGACCAGGGCCGGGGCCACGGGCCAGGAGGGAACTTTCTCCACCGGACAGGTGGGTAGCAGGTACGTTTTTTTTCAAGCGTCAGTTACTCAGTCGATGACCGGCCCAGGGGGCGATGGAGTCCAGGAGGGGGACTCGCTGCCGGCCAGGTAGGTAGTCAGGTAGGCAGATCTCCTTCGTAGCGTCACTGAGCAGCAGGTGCGAGGTCCTCCAGGTGCCTTTCCGCCCTTGACGGCTCCAGCCAGAGGCAAGGGTCCCCTCTAATCCAAGATAGGGACAAGTTTGGAGGTTCAATTCTATTTCGGTGAAGTAAGGACTTACGGCTGGAGCGGGTGGTTCTGAACACGCAGCGTTGCTGCTGGGATGTGTCTCTCCTCTGAACAGGCAGCACACAAGAAGGCAGGGACAGACGAATCTTGGCTGAACTGGGTGGTTCCCACGGCAACACTAGGGCGGGGGTGTGTCTCTCCTCCGACCAGGCAGCACCCAAGAAGGCAGGGGCAGGAGAATCTTAAATAGACAGGGCACTTGATACAAGAACGAACATAATCCTTTCGTATAATGGAGAATCGGCTTACGGCTGGACTGGGTTGCTCCACACAGGCACTAGGGCTGGGATGTATCTCTCCTCCGAACAGGCAGCACACAAGAAGGCAGAGACAGACGAATCTTGGCTGGACTGGGTTGCTCCAGACAAGCACTAGGGCTGGGATGTGTCTCTCCTCCGAACAGGCAGCACACAAGGCAGAGACAGACGAATCTTCTATTTAAATAGACAAAGCCTTTGATACAAGAACGAACATGATCCTTTCGTATAATGGAGAATCGGCTTACGGCTGGACTGGGTGGTTCCCACGGCAACACTAAGGCGGGGGTGTGTCTCTACTCCGAACAGGCAGCACACGAGAAGGCAGAAACATACGAATGCTCTATTTAGATAGACAAGACAAGTTAAACAGGACAATCACACTCCTCTCTCGTATCACAGGACCTGATGGCCGAAATGGAACATACACATTCAACCTGAGGGCTTTGCTCCGTAAACACTGGGCGAGGGCGTGAACTGGAGAGTACTGGCAGTTAAATAAACGTGTACATCCACACACTACAACTTCACGTCAAGTCCAATACTGTGTGACACTTCAATTCAGGCACTGCAATCCACTCTCAAATCTTCGTGCACTAAGGCCAGCACTCACCCACTGTTCAATCCCTCCGCTGTTGCGCTGGATCACCACTCAGAAGCTGAAGAGATGCAGAGGATTTAACACCGCATGGAACACAGCGTCTTCAAAACTCTTTCTTCACATCCCATTCACGTTCCAGCTTGTACTCCCACAATCACGATTGCACTCCTTTCCAGTCAGATCCTCACAGCCGCTCCAAAGATCCCAGCAAATCCAAGCCACTGCCAAAATAATCGATTTCTCCCAGAGGGAGTACCACCCCCGAATGCCTTTTCCTTTTCCTTTTAACTGCTTCTCTAGGCCGTGTTTCCCAATCACAAATCCCCACACCAAACACCCGCACCTGGTACCGCTTAGCTAATCAGCGACCACGGTCATGGCAACTGGCAACAAGTAAACCAGCACGGTGTGTCAGTGAAATCGTCCCGGGGGGAAACACACCCCTAGCGGAAAATGGTTCCGCTGGATTTGTCAACTTGTGACAATAGTCTCTCTATATCTTTAGGTCCAAGCGCTTTTGCGACGGTTTGTATTTGAACAATAGATGAGTTGGTAGAAACACTGTCAGTTCCCTCAATTCCCTGAGATCTTTTCCTAGCCCCACACAATATTACGCTATTAGAAACTCGTGGAGAAGCAATTAGGTGGGAACGTGAGGGGATGCCCGGGGGTGCAAGGGGGCGTAGTCAGTCTGTCTCGGTAGCCTGCGGTCTTCAGTATGGGGTAAGTGGGGGAACCTCTGCTGGTAGGCAGAATTCTCCACAACAGTCTGAGATGAGCAAACTGCGGGAAATGTTTCGACAGCAACAACAACAGTTAAATCAGCTCACACAGACCATTGCTCGTCTCCAAACCCCGTACGTACATAGTCGGTCACCGTGGTCGGGTCCGGTTATATGTAGACGGTGTCAGCGTCCGGGTCATTTTACTCGGGAGTGCGATGGGGGACGGGCTGCCACGGGGGCTCGTTGAAGTTAAGGCCACAGTTGCCACCGTACAGTCCCATAATGCAGGGAGGGAGTCTCCTTCGCTTGACCAGATTCAGTCCCTTGACTTATCCATTCTGCCTTCTGCAGAGCAGGATCAGGTTAGGGATTTTTTACGGAAGTATCGAGCAGTTTTCCCGTGCCATGAGGGAGATTTAGGTTGCACCCATTTAATCCCTCATGATATACCGGTGTTGGACGACAGCGGTATAGGCGCATTCCTCCTTCAGAATATGAGGTAGTTAAAACTCATATCAACCAATTGTTGGAAGCTGGTATAGTTCGTGAGAGCAGTAGTCCGTATGCATGAACTATCGTGTTGGTAAAGAAAAAGGACGGTAGTCTACACATGTGCGTAGACTACCGTCACCTGAATGCCAAAACTAGGAAGGATGCCTTTCCCCTCCCCCGGATTGAGGAATCGTTAGATTCATTGTCCGGGGCCCGCTGGTTCTCCACATTGGATTTAGCCAGCGGGTACCTACAGGTTCCAGTGGCAGAGCATGATAGGTGGAAAACCGCATTCTGCACACTCTTCGGGCTATTTGAATTCAATCGTAAGCCGTTCGGCCTCTGCAATGCGCCAAGCACGTTCCAGAGGTTGATCAGCGCTTGTTCGGTGACCAGCAATGTCAGTCACTCTTGTTATACCTTTACGACATTGTTGTGTTCTCCACCTCAGTAGCCCAGCATTTACAAAGGCTGGAAATGGTCTTGAACCGTTTGGAGAGAGAAGGGCTTAAGACAAACTTGCAGAAATGCGCTTTTTTCAAACGTGAGGTAAGGTACTTGGGGCATGTCATTTCGGCTCAGGGAGTGGCGACCAATCCGGGCAAAATTGTACTGTACTGTACAAGTACTGTATCGGCAAATTTTCCGTCCTGATGGGGAGAAGATTGTTATCAGTTAATCTTGCCGGAGGTAATGAAGCAGGAAGTCTTAGAGCAGTTGTATCAACAGCACTGTCATCAGGGAGTTGAACGGACTAGTGAGTTGATTAGACATCGGTGTTACTGGCCAAGTATATTTGCAGATATTTCCCCCTAGTGCAAGGAGTGCGAACGGTGCCAGCTTGCGAAAGAGTCAACCAGTGGCGTGGGGCTACATGGGCCATTAGTTGGCTTCTAGACCTAACGAGGTCTTGGCCATTGATTTCACGGTACTTGAACCTTCTCGGCCCGGCCATGAGAACATTTTGGTTATGACCGATGTATTCAGTAAATTCTCAATTGCAATAACCACCCGTGACCAGCGAGCCAAGACAGTGGCTCGGGTTCTTGTCGAGGAGTGGTACTTTAAGTTTGGGGTCCCGGGTCGTATTCATTACGACCAAGGTCGCAATTTCGAATCTGCCCTGATTCGGCAGCTCTGCGAACTTTATCACATTAAGAGGTCCCGTACTCAAAGGTACCATCCTGCCGGGAATGGCCAATGTGAGCGGTTCAATCGCACTTTGTATAACCTGTTGCATACCCTACCTGGTCCTAGGAAGAGGGACTGGGCCTCAAGTTTATCGTAGGTACTCTTCTGTTACAATACCACCCCTCATCAGGGGCCAGGAGAGTCTCCCCACTACTTCATGTTTGGTTAAGAAACTAGGCTGCCGGTGGACTTTCTGCTGGGTAATGTGTCAGAACCAATGGCAGGTAACGTACAGAGTTGGGTCGTAGAACATAGAAAGCGGTTACAGGCTGCATCTCAGGGGGCAAGGGAACGCCTGAATGCAGCTGCGGATAGCCGAAAGGAACGACATGACTTACATGTTTGTGACTTATCCTTATCAAAGGGCCAGCTTGTTTACTTAAGAGATCACTCGTTTAACCGTCTGGGGACCAAGGTGTTTTTGGGGCCCTTGGGATGTTTTGACATGCACTGACATTTGTGCTTTTTTCAGTTATTTATAAACATGTTAATGGCAAAGGTGTAAATTCACTCTATATAGCACAAACGGGGCTACCATAATATGTGAGCAATATGTATGTTCATGTTTGTATTTTTAAAAGAATAATGTTTATGCGTGGTTATTGAAAAAAATAAAAATGAAAGTTGCTGCAATAAGACCACAAAACACATACTAAATATGTGTCCACAAGACTTGACTAATGGATGTTGTCGCTTCGAGTTCTGGCTTCAAAATGATGTGAAAATCATCCTGCCTGATCGTTCACATAAAACAATAACATTAATTTATACTTTGTATGACAGTTTTTTTGTAAGAAGAGGTTTATGCATGGGAGTGATAATGGCCTATCAATATTAATGAGATTTAGACCAGGGGTGTGACAGACACTCCCCCAATGGCTAATGGCCCATCAAGTGAGGCAGCCTGAACAAAGAATGGGAGGCGATTCAAAGGTTTTCAATCTGTTTTATTGTAAGTCCTCTATGTGGAGAAACTAAATGTTCTAAATTTGCTCTAAGCAAATCAAATGTGAGTAAAATAAATAAATAATTATCTCTCTCTTGCCATGATTGTGGCAGGAAAAGGCAAAGAGAAAAGACTGTCTCGCCGCCAGTAGTCCTTGATGGAGCTCATCTTCACCATGGCCATGTAAAACACCAGGCCTATGTAGCGGTACATCTCATTGATCCTGACATCAGTCCTTTCAAATTTGCGGCCCTTTGCAATTGCACCAGCAGCCTGAACATTGGTGTTGTGGCGCAGAGTTAACACAGCATTCTCAAAAAAAAAAAAACATTTTGAAGAGACTCTGGGGAGTGTGTGTGTCAGCAGGACTCAGTTGTGGTCCAGGTTCCTGTGCAGGCAGGAATCTCAGAGTCTGTGGAACCATATCAATGTCAGTCTCTGTTTTCCATGACAGAGTGGACTGCTTGTTGCTTGTTTGAATGTTTGTCTTGGCCCTCTTTGCAACAGGTGTCTGATGATCACCATCATCTTTATAGCTGTAAAACAAACAAACAACTGTGAGCATGTTTAATACACAAAAAACTGTATTTCAATCACTAAAAGTAATATTGCCCAGACAAAACCGGAATATGTAAACAGAATTATACTAATATCTGAAAGAAAGGGAGTAAGTGTACTTTCTTGTCCTTTTCAATTGTTCTCAAAACTGAACACCGGTTGCGTGCCCTCCTCCCAGTGTGAGTTGCAGGTGAAGGTGAGAGTGATGCTACCACATTCCTATAAAAATAATAATATTACTAAAGGTTTAACAAAGTACTATGCCAGCACATGCATAACTGATGGACAATCAGCATGTTGATAAAATAACAAAAAAATAAGCTTTTATATTAACATTACCAATCACTAATTGTAATATTGTGCATCCATAACAACAACAACAGCACCATTTTTGCAAAGCCACACAGGCACATATGCATATTGTATCATCACTAAGTATATAGACAAAATTGAACTAACATCTGTAAAATAGTGGGTATATGTACTTACTCTTTCTGATTTCCGTCTGTGTTGCTGCGTGCACTCCTAGTGCGAGTTCCAGTTGATGGTGAGAGTGAGCAAGCTACATTCCTTTCAATAAAAGTTGAAAACTATTATTATCATAATTTACAGAGTAGGCCTACTATTCCAGCACATGCATAACTGATAGGCATTAGCATGCTGATAAATAAAACATATGTAACATTATCAACCAACCTCCAAATATAAATAAATATATTATCACTAAGTATATAAACAAAATTGAACTAACATCTGTAAAATAGTGGGTAAATATCTACTTACTCTTTCTGATTTTGCGTGCCCTCCGAGTGGCAGGTGAAGGTAGTGATGCTGCAACTACATTCCTTTGTAGGCAAAAAGTTGAAAACTATTATTACATAAATATTTCAAAGTATAGTACCATTGGCCTATCAGAATGAATAACTGATGTGAAAAATGGTCGACACGTGCTGTATATGAGTGTCAATGTGCCATTATCGGAGATGGCACTAACATTAACACATTTGTGCACTTCATCAACCGGGCATATTTACACATTTCAGCACATTTACAACAGATATTTGCGAGGCAATGCGAGCACATGCTTAGTTGATGATAATGAGGCAGCATATACACTATAGCCTAGTCAAAATATAATCTAAACATAGATAATATTTTTTAAATATCATTTTACATATACATTATATAGCCTATAGGCTAGACAATTTAAATGTAAGTAAAACCTGCCTATTAAGCTATATTTTAAATTTCAATACTCTGAATAGGTTACTGGATGGCAAGTCTGGAAATAGTCCAACCAGTAAAATATGTACATGTTTATATAAAATAGGTTGTCAACTAATTTAAGTTAAACTAAAAGACTTACTCATCCGAAATTGTATCCATGGCTGGATCAAGTCGCTCTTCAAAATACAAACGTTCATCGTCGGAGTCACGCTCTTCTTCTGAGGAAAATGTGAACTCTTCGTCACTGTCCAGGATGAGCTGAAGAGCTTCCGCGCCGGTGTAGCGTGCCATCTTCCAAACGCGCAGGAAAGTGAGTGAATCTTATGATGAAACTTGCTGCTTTTAAGGCATTTGCCTGGGGGCGTTTATCTATTTTGCATATGGCCTCAACACATTATCTTATGAATAGCGTGCTCTGCGAGTGGGTGTGAACAAATTAACGATAATGAGCTGACACAGGAGAAACTATACTTCTCTTTAGTTTCATACAGATTACATTGCAGGAGAATATTTGTTTTAAATGTGAATTCTTTAATTTAAAAGTAGAAATTTAAAGCGTTCTTTAGACGTAGGTTTCATGTTTGTGAGATAAGTATTAGCTGAGTTTCAGTTCATTTTCCAGACATGCGGAGACAGAGTGAGCTGAAAGCTGCACGTGCCAATTCTGGTGCGAATCGAGTGCCATTGGATCCTCCCTTCATAGGTGCAGTTGGAGGAGAGTCAGGTGACCAGGGCAGGGGACCAGTGGCAGATGAACCCGTAGTGCCTCCTGGTTTCCAGGATGATATGGTGGTGGCCCCTCGGCAGACAGGCCGAGTTGGAGCTGGTCATCATGGGAACTTGCACCATCTTCCCCGGACAGTAGGAGAGTTAGGAAGTAGGGTCGCGGTCGGTTCTGAGTTACCCACTGCCGACATCCTGTTTAAGCCTTGGTCATAGGGATGTTGGTGGCTCCGGATTGAGTCCATCGTCGGGGCGCCAATACAAAAAGGGAGGGGAAGATTGAGGCAGGATGGGTTATTACCCCTCCCACTTGTTTGAGGTTTGGCCAATGGCCTGGCATCCGTTGCGTATAAGAGCACGGGCTACCAGTTCATTGATGTGCGTCATTTTCCGGGGCTGTGACGTCATCCTCGCGCCCTGCTGCTTTCTTTGCTGGAGTGCACTGTTGAATGGGTTTTCCCATAGACAACGCTGAAGCTGCTTATGGCTGTGTCTATTGGCTGTGCTGTTTACTGGGTGTGTGTGCGTCCCGTAGAGTTGAATGTGAACAATTGAGACAGGTAAGAGTCAGTCAAGTCAAGTGTATTTATATAGCGCTTTTCACAATATAAATTGCATCAAAGCAGCTTCACAGGATCAATCAAATAACATAACAATGTTTGTTTCTTAGTGGAAAAAACATCCACGTTTGGTAGGGCTGATCAATGGTATTAATGCTTGGTTAATTAATTTGAATATCCCCAACTGAGCAAGCCAAAGGCAACAGTGGCAAGGAACCGAAAAACTCCATCAAGTGACCTACTGGTGTCCTAAAACTCCATCAGGTGACCTAATGGAGAAAAAAAAAAAAGCTTAAGAGAAGCGTCCATCCACTGCATAGTTTGCGATAGTGATCCGGGGATAGCATGTTTTGCTGTAAGTATATTGCTCAAGCGTGAAGCCAAGGGTGAATGAATCGCAGTTGTTACGGAAAATTCAGTATTACTTATATTCATTTGTTTCCAAACTGTTAATTTCATTTAATCATGTGTTTCTGTGAGGGTTTCTAGCAGCTGATGGGGGACAGGAAAGAACAATTGTAAAAAAAAAACAGATGGGCCAGGAAGATAGACACCTAGGGCCCGAGAAGTAAGTTAGTCAGGAGAATACAGGGGGTCGTTTACTAATAAAATAAAGTCCCATGCCCCCTTCTGAGAGAAGTAAATGAAGACCTTTTGACTTTTCAAGAACAAAGGACAATTTGACCTCCTGAGGAAAAGGAGGGGTTTACGGCTTTTCAAGGAAAACTGTATAAAATGTGTTGTTTGTGGAAATCAAGCAGGTCTTTCCTTTTCAAAGCTGGGTAGCTGTGGCTTTGAAAAGGGTCCTCAGAAGAATAAACATTTTCTCTTTATTACAACTTGCCTCTTGAAAGTTTCTTGACCTTTTGATGCTGTTTTTGTTAACCTCTGAAAATTGCTCTTACAAGTGGTGTCAGAAGTTGGGATCCCGTGTGGAATCTTCTTCTCCTGGTCCTGAGAACGGATTTGACAGAAGTGCACAACCCTGGCAGCACCAGGCGGCCAGTCTCATACCTCGACGGTTTGAGATAGAACTCAACAGATTAAGGGAGAGAGAGACAATTCCCGCATTCAGGACCAGAGGAAGAAATCCCACTAGGATCAAAAAAAGAATCCGTGCCATTTACAGAAAAGAAAAAGCATCTCTGGGTAAGAAACTGCAAATTGTTTTATTGATGTTGAATGTAAATTGATAATTGTGAGTGAACATGAACCATATTGGCTGAGTTTGTCTCTTTGGTACGAGCAAAGTAAGATTATTTTGAGGGAGAGATTGATCTGAAAAAAAAATCAGACCGGTCTCTACAAAAAACTAAGCTGCTGTAGGTGGGAACGGAAGTACCATAATTGCTCGTAGGTGTACAGGAAGAGACACGTAGGTGTACAGGAAGAGACACCCAGTGTCCGGAAGAGACACGACTGAAGTATTGGTTTACAAAAAATCTTTGATTGTAACTTAATTAATTCTAGTAAAAGCGCTTGAGTTAATTCTATGTAAAACAGGCTTGAACAGCGCTTGTAAAACCGCGCTTGAAATTAAAGACGTTTAAAGAAATAAAAATCCAAGAGAGGAGATTCAGCCAAAATGGAGTTATCTAACAGTAAGCTAGGTAATTTTTACACAACAGTTTTCCAAAATGAAACCGAGATTGTCTTTGTACTGAGAGCCCTGAAACTGGACCACGATCTCGAATGCTCTCCGGTCCGAAGACCAGCACGAAAAGCAGCACGAGACGCACAAGCGCGAGCAGCGGCAGAATCAGCAAAAAGGCCTGAGCTGTGCAACGTGAAACAAACCAGCCAAAGAAACAAAAGAAGGGAAAGAAATTGCGGTGCTTTGTGTATGCTACAAACAACCATACGCTCAGAGACTGTACCGTATGCAGACTGTGCAAGAGAGACGGGCATTGGGGCAGTGCATGCCCGAATTCGAAGTCGGATTGGTTCGGAGCGGAAAGCGAGTGTATGCAAAGACAGGGAAGTGAAATTAATTTTACTAACACACACACACACACACTGATTTACTTTTTGAAGAATCTGCTTGTAACAGTTCGAAATAGACCCAAATGCGAAAGCAGGTTAATGATTTATTGAAAAGAAAGAAGATAAATGCAACAAAGGCTGTCTGCCGATCACAGGTCGTCTTGATGAACGCAGAACAGGAAAACGATCTCCAGACAGAAACCAGGCAGGATGATGGATGCAGGTAAGCGGTCAGGGAGAGCTCACAGGAATAGGCAAGCGCAGAGTCCACCAGGCAGTTACCGCAGCACAGAGAATCAGACTTGACACAGGATAGCCGGGGCAGTAACTCATCTGACATATGCGTACACATAGGACAGGAAACAGTAGCAATACTAAACCATCAGTAACAGACATGAACGAACAAACAATAAACCGACAAGAGGGAAAGAGAACATGAGGTCTAAATAGCCAGAAAATCAGGGCAAGGGGAAACAGGTGTGAGAAGAGCAGGAGTGAACGCTGATTGAGAATGGGTTCAGCTGTGCGAGAGCACACGTAAGAGAGAGAGAGAGAAACAAGCAGAGAAATAAAACTAGACTCCTGAAACTGCTAGTAAATCTTTGTGTGTTTTGAGCAATGTTGTGAATGATTAATTTTTTAGCAGTTATTTGGGTTGTATTCGTAATGTGTATAAAGAATGTGAGCAGACTATAGATTGTTGGATCGAAGCAAAATGAAAAAGAATCAGAATGCAGAAAGAATTAGCATGTAGGGAAATATAGTAGGAAAATGTGGGTTTTTCCTGATAGAATTTACAAACAGTGAATTGTTGGATTGAAGAAGCAGATAAAAGAGAACAGATGCAGAAGGAACTGATATGTAGGGAAAGATAAAATTCATGGAACCATTTATGAACGCCTGTTAAGTCAAATTAAGTTGAAAAGGTATGAAAAGTTGAAATGGTATGAAAAGTTTTATCAAGCAGAATGGGGAAAATTCTATATTTTAGTGATAAAATAATGATTGAAATGATGATGCGAATGTGCTTTATTGTATTAATGTTGTGAAAACAAGGGTATTGAAGAACAGATTGCCATATTTTTATAACAAGCGTTGAAGGTGCAAGCGGCTATGATAGCTGTCTGTGTAATGAAGGGACTGAGACGAATAATAGGATCTTGTAGTTTCTGGGAAAGAGTAGAGGTGGAACTGAGGAATAATGATACTATTAAGATGAATCTGCAGACTAACAATTTGAAAGAAGAATAAGCCTTCAAACCAGTGTTAATGAAATTGATGACATGCTAAATTTCTTTATACTGTATGAAGAGTAACTGAACAGTCAAGATAGTGAGACAGAAAAGAGCAAATGCTGTAAACAGCTCAGCTCTGAAACCCTCACTTTAAAGAGATTTGCAGATGATGTTTAGTTTAGTTTGATAACGTCTCGGTTACGTATTTAACCCTCGTTCCCTGAGTAGGGAACGGAGACGTTACGTCGGATGACGACGAATGGGGTTTCGCTAAGAAAGCCTATCAACTTCGAGTATTACAAAATGAGCCAATGGCAAAGAAATGCCATGGGTCTGCGGAATTTGCATGACGTAACTCCGCCCCACCTCGTGGGTATAAAAGGAGGACGCCGGCAACATGCAGTTATGTTTCTTCGCTGAGGAGCCCAGACTGAGCTCAGGCAATCCCCGCGGTACAGCTGAAGTGGCAGGAAGACGTAACGTCTCCATGGCATTTAGAAAATACACACATGACCCGAAGGATGCATATGGAGAACACTGGGGTGTCCAGCCGGAGGTGGAATATTTCAACTCCAGGGGTGGCAAGGTGGCTTGCCAAGGGAAAGACACATGCTCAGAGAGGCTTACAGTGGAAATACACATGTGGGGGTAGCTTCGGGGAGGGACCATGCTCACGGAAGGCACCTAGCCGATGCACAGGCAATAGACACTGGCGCCAGCGTCAGGGGTGCTGGAGGAACTCAGGGCTTGCGGAGAAGCTCACCTGAGGAAATATCGCATGTATCCAGTCCATGGAGTGGAATGGCGAGCAAGCGAAGACACCTGAGCGGGTCCAATACTAGCTGGTTGAAGCGAGTACATGAGAGGACACTGGCTCCACTCGGAGATTGTAGAATCTGGTGAATGTGTTAGATGTCGCCCAGCCTGCAGCTCTGCAGATGTCTGTTAGCGAGGCGCCATGCGACAGAGCCCAAGAGGATGCCACACTCTGGGTGGAGTGGGCAGTCACACCAAGGGGGCACGGTCGACCTTGCCGCTGGTATGCCAAAGCAATGGTGTCCACTATCCAGTGGGACAACCTCTGCTTGGAGAGAGCCTTTCCCTTCAGCTTCCTACCACAACAGACAAAGAGCTGGTCTGAGGTCCTGAAACACTGCGTTCTGTCTACATAGGCGCGGAGAGCGGGTACTGGACAGAGCAGTGCCAAGGCTGGGTCTGTCTCCTCCAGGGGCAGCGCTTGCAGGTTCACCACCTGGTCCCGGAAGGGAGTGGTGGGAACCTTGGGCACATATCCAGGCCGGGGTCTCAGGATCACGTGAGAGTAAGCCGGCCCGAATTCCAGGCACGCTTCGTCAACGGAAAATGCTTGTAGGTCCCCTACCCTCTTGACAGAGACCAGTGCAACCAGGAGCGCTGTCTTCATTGACAGGAACTTAAGCTCCACTGATTGCAAAGGCTCAAAGGGAGCACTCTGCAGGGCAGTTAGAACCACCGCAAGGTCCCAAGAGGGAACGAGAGGAGAACGAGGAGGATTCAGTCTCCTCGCTCCTCTCAAGAACCTGACGATCAGGTCGTGCTTTCCTAAGGATTTACCTTCAACCAAGTCATGGTGTGCGGCGATAGCGGCAACATAAACTTTGAGGGTGGAAGGAGACAGCCTTCGCTCCAACCCATCTTGAAGGAAGGAAAGTACGACACCGACCGAACACCTCCGGGAGTCTTCTCGGCGAGAAGAGCACCAGTTGACGAAGAGGTTCCACTTCAACGCATAGGCGTGTCTCGTGGACGACACTCTAGCGGAAGTGATGGTAGCCATCACCGCTGGTGGTAGGGTACTCAAACCTGCCTCGTCCCGTCCAGGAGCCACACGTGGAGGTTCCATAGATCGGGACGAGGGTGCCACAGGGTGCCCCGTCCCTGAGAAAGGAGGTCCTTCCTCAGAGGAATTGGCCAAGGAGGTGCTGTCGCGAGGAGCACCAGTTCGGAGAACCAGGTCCGGGAGGGCCAGGTCGGCACAACCAGAAGGACCTGCTCCTCGTCCTCCTTGACCTTGCGCAAGACCTGCGCTAGAAGGCTCACTGGGGGAAATGCATATTTGCTGCCCCGCGGCCAGCTGTGCGCCAGTGCATCCGTGCCGAGCGTGCCCTCGGTAAGGGAAAAATACAGGTCGCAGTGGGTCGAGTCGTGAGATGCAAACAGATCTATCTGTGCGTCCCCGAACTGGTCCCAAATCAGCTGAACCGACTGGGGATGGAGTTGCCATTCTCCAGGGAGGGGCTGAAGCCGTGAGAGCTCGTCGGCTGCACAGTTCAGTAATCCGGGTATATAAATGGCTCGAAGCGACCTCAGATGTTTCTGACTCCATAAGAGGAGGTGGCGGGCAAGTTGCGACATACGGCGGGAGCGTAGACAGCCTTGATGGTTGATGTACGCTACAGTGGGGGTATTGTCTGACCGGACTAGTACGTGTTGACCCCTGAGCTACACCCGAAAGCGGTGCAGGGCAAGGCATACTGCCAGCAATTCGAGGCAATTGACATGCCATAGGCACTGAGGTCCTGTCCAGGAGCCCGCGGCAGCATGTCCATTGCACATGGCGCCCCAGCCCGTGGTGGAGGCATCTGTTGAGACAACAACATGCCGGGAAACTCGTTCCAGGGGGACACCTGCTCTGAGAAAACTGAGGTTCGACCACGGGGTGAAGGTCTGACGGCAGGTCGGAGTAACTGATACTTGGAGCGTGCCCTGTTGCCATGCCCACCTCGGGACTCAGTCGCGAAGCCAAAGCTGAAGCGGTCTCATATGAAGC
This sequence comes from Meda fulgida, assembly GCA_030578275.1. Classification (NCBI taxonomy): domain Eukaryota; kingdom Metazoa; phylum Chordata; class Actinopteri; order Cypriniformes; family Leuciscidae; genus Meda; species Meda fulgida. The sequence goes on from CM060636.1 coordinate 24,622,120, forward strand.
AATCCGAGCGGCGTTACCGCGGCTGCAGATGCCATATGCATATATTCAGTGGAACCGCACTCTTGCCCTGAAATTGTTTCAGACAAGTCAGCAGTGACTCTGCGCGCTCGCTCGTAAGCTGCGCGGACATGGCGACCGAGTCGATGTCCATGCCGAGAAAAGAGATCCTCTGCACGGGGCAAAGTTTGCTCTTCTCCCAGTTGACCCGAAGGCCCAGACGAGCTAGCTGCCAGAGCACAAGGTCCCTGTGTTCGCAAACCTGGTCTCGAGAGTGAGCTAGGATAAACCAGTCGTCGAGATAGTTCAGGACGCCAACCCCGTGAACCCGAAGGGGAACAAGGGCAGCCTCGACGACCTTCGTGAAGACGCGAGGAGACAGGGCTAGCCCGAAAGGGAGAACCACATACTGGTATGCCTGCTCCTCGAAAGCAAACCGGTCTGTGTCGAGGAAGAATGGAGACATGAAAGTAGGCGTCCTTCAGGTCGATCGCTGCAAACCAATCCTGGGGCCGTACACATTCGAAAATACATTTGGCGGTGAGCATCTTGAACGGCATCCTGTGAAGGGAGCGGTTCAGCACGCGCAAGTCCAGGATCGGTCGTAGCCCACCGGTTTTCTTGAGGACAATGAGGTAGGGGCTGTAGAAGCCGGGCCTCATCTCGGCTGGAGGGACAGTCTCGATTGCACCCTTCGCCAGCAGGGTGGCAATCTCTGCTCTCATGATGGGGGCATTGCCACCGACCAAAGTGAAGCGGACTCCCCTGTAACGGGGAGGAGACCGTGCGAACTGAATCGCATAGCCGAGCCTGATGGTTCGGGCAACCCAGCGGGACAGACGAGGAAGCTCTATCCAGGCTCCCAGGAACTGAACCAACGGGGTCATGCAAACCCATGCTGCCCGGGAAAGCATGGCCGTCATCTCCGGATGCCGTATGCAGACCGGAAGGTGGCAGCTGTGCTGAGCCCTCACTTCCAGAAGACTCAGACCCACCTTGTGATGCTGCTACAGACATAGCATCATCCTCTGTAGCTTCAACCGAAACACGCGGGGCACCCGAAGGTAGACCCGCGGGAATCGGCAGTTCACTAGCGGGCACCGTCATTGAAGAGGGGGGCTGGGGTCACCCTCAGGTCACCCTGGCCACCAGCCGAAGTAGCACCCCGCGAGGGAGCACTAGATCACTAGATCTTGAGAGTCCGATTAACTCTTTCTGTCATGTTGGTTTGGGGGTGGTAGGCTGTAGTTGGGTACTGCTGGGAATGTTGATTCTGTAATGCAGTTGGTTATTTGTCAGGTATGTTTTGTGATACAATTTGTCCTCAATGATTTCGTACTGGTCACTCAGACTGGCACAATTATCTGCAACTGATTGCAATAATTTTGAAACTTCGGTGTCGTTGTGCTGTTCTTCCCACAGGACAACATCTGATACAGGCAGTGCTGGGTCTTTTCCGCTGGTGTATAAGTTACATCCTGGGGTGCACGAAGACCTGGATAGAGCATCCGGAGCTACATTTAGCTTCCCTTTTCTGTACTCAATAACAAAATCGAATTTCTGCAATCGCAGAACCCAACGAATGAGGCGGCTGGTGGTTTTAGTGGAGTTCATGACCCATTGCAGTGCAGCATGGTCGGTAACAACTGTAAAAAGCTTGTGCTCCAAGTAATGTTGCCACTTTTCCAGGGCCCAGATGACTGCAAGACATTCTTTCTCTGTTGCAGTATAATTGAGTTCAGCCCCAGTTAAGGTTCGGCTTGCATAGGCGATAACCTCCTCTCTGCCAGCATCCTTCCATTGAGCTAATATGGCTCCCAGGCCGATGTCACTGGCATCGGTGTATACCATGAAGGGCCGCTGAAGATCGGGGTGACCCAGAATGGGCGGTGAGGTGAGGCAAGACTTTAGCTGGTCAAAAGCTTGTTGACACTGAATTGACCATTGAAACCTATGTCCTTTTTTTCAGTGCGTTGAGGGGTTCAGTAATCTTGGAAAAATTTTCGACGAAGCGGTGATACCACCCTGCTAATCCGAGAAACCGCTGAACTTCCTTCAAGTTTGTAGGCACAGGGTAGGCATGAATGGCTTCAGTCTTACAAGGGTCTGCTGAAATGCCCTTGACTCTTACAACATGTCCTAGGAAGGTGAGTTCTTGAAGACAGAATTTACTTTTTTTCAAGTTTATGGTGAGACCAGCGGTTTCTAGTCTCTGGAGGACAGTCTGGAGGTCGTGGAAATGTTGTGTTATTGAAGGCGAGTACACAATGATGTCATCGATGTACACAAAGCATATTTTTCTCCTTAGTTCTCCCAGAACTGTCTCCATGAGCCTCTGAAAAGTTGCGGGAGCATTTTTGAGCCCAAACGGCATAACATTAAATTGGTAGAGACCTGCAGGAGTGATGAAGGCTGTCTGGATTTTGCTATTGGGGTCCATGGTCACCTGCCAATATCCACTGTTTAGACTGTGTAGCTAACCTTCAAAGGGTAAATGAGCAGCATCCACAGCATGTTGTATCAATGTTTTTTCATCAATACCATCCGGGTATTGAATTTGCAATGGTGATGACGGAGGGGGAACAGAAGTTAATAGGGAAAGGTTTTGTGTGGCTTCCTTAAATTGACGCCTCTCTTTTTGGGGACTTGCATTCGGCACACTTGGATTTCCTGGTTGAAAGGGCTACTCCTTTGAAGGATCAAGCTTGAAAGAGTATTTCTGATCAATGACATTGAGTTGCAGGCCACTAAAGAAAATAAAGTCCAACCCCAAGACTACAGCATAGGCCAGAGCTTGGGAGGAAAGTACAGCAGTAGGTAAGGTAAATGATTGGTCGTGTAAATGAATTGTGGTGTTCAGCCATCCTAATGGAATCTCTGCTTTTCCATTTGCCAGATAAAGAGGACCACGGCACCACGGTTGCAGCTGGTCCGGGGATGTAAGTTGCCTCATGAGATTCTCTTTGATGAGTGTGTAGCTTGGACCAGTGTCCACAATGGCCTTTCCTGACCAAGCATCGATACAAAGTGGGACAACTAGCTGTTGAGGTACCGCTACACGTTCATTAGAGCTTGTAGATGAGGAGGTTTTCTCCAGTGAGGTTTTCTTGGTTGCTGATTGTGACTTATGAATTCTCGTTGCAGCAACAGAGTTGTTGGACGGGTGACCACCTGACTTGGGGTGATAAGGTTGTTTGCCGCTGATAGAATACTGTGGACCAGGTACTTGGGATGACTGGGGAGAGGTATAGTGTGGACATTTTCTGGGTGTGTGCTGTCCTCTACATCTCCAACACTGAACTTGGATTTTCTCAGTAGGTTGGTTTGAGGAGGGTCTTTGTGATGTGGATAGATGTCTAGGCCCATTCGACCACAATCATAACGAAGCTGTTGCTCATAATCTTTTTCCAGTTGATGTCCTAATTTTACCAGCTCTTCCACAGTATTCACCCGACTACGCAATTGGCTGGCAAGGTATGGCTTGATATTCTTGAGTATCATCTTCACAATTTCACCCTCTGTAAAATCTGCCTTCCATCTTTTACAGAGAGCTCTATAAGAAAACGCAAAATCTCTAATAGATTCTGTCTCTCTCTGAATTCGAGTACGGACACGTTCTATCAGTTCGTCCTCATAATCCTCAGAAAGGAAAGCAGATAAGAATGCAGCCTCAAACTCATTCCAAGTGGTTATGGTGGACCGTCTGACTTCCCATCAGTCACGTGCTGTTCTGTATAGGACAGTACGGGAGGTAGCCAGGATGTCTGCATCTGTCAGGGGATGTAGAGCCATAAAATCCTGACATTTGGTTAAGTACAGTAGGGGGTCTGCATCGTCTGAAGGCCTTCCAAATGTGGTGAAAGATAATTTTATATGGTCACTTTTAACCACAGATGTCAAATGAGGGGTTGAAGAAGTTGGAGTCACTGGAGCAGAATCAGATGGCCGAGATGAATTGGTGGTGCTGGGATCTGGTGGTGTCAATACACTTAACTTTGGCTGATCCGCACTTTCTTTGACACTTTGAATTCCTTTCTCCACTTCACTTTTCAATTCTTTGAAACTGGTGAGACATTGATCAGTTTGTGTAACACATTGTTGGAGTTGTGAATTTATCTTATCATGGCTTGTTTGGAATACGTTTTGAACAGCTTTGATGACCTGCTGAACCTCTGACTGGAGCTGATCAATCATGAAACGTAGTTCAGACACCAAGGTAGATTCCACCTTTTGGAGTTCTCCTGTGATCATCAACTTAATTGCTTTAGTCAGATTGTCTGCTTCAGACTCTTCTTGTTGCTTAGTGGTAGTAAACAGAGTTAAAACTTGATTTTTGTTATCCTCCACTTTTGCAGCAAGATCAGCCATCTGGCTCTAGTGATGAGAAGAGGTATCTTTCACTTCCTTGGTAAGTTCATTCACTCTTATCTCTTGTCTTGCCATTAAATCAAACAAGGTATCCCAATTCCCTTGTACGCGGGCTGTGACTTCTTGTATTTCCCTTCCAGGAGTAGGTAGAATGTGGGGCAGGTCATGTTGTGCCACTGAAGAAGGCGTTCCACCTTCAGATGAGGTGCAAAGTTGCATGTTATCTATTTGTGGTGCCCAGGTGCACTGGAGTGCTGCCAGCCAGAGCAGGAAAAGACATGTGCACATGGGTTCCAGGATGAACAGGGCTGAGTGGAATGGGGGTATGGTAGAAGGCAGGAGCACTTGGAGGTGGTACCAGTGGCATCCGAGGTCGCAGTGTAGGTGGCCATACTGGAGTTGAGATGTTTGGTGGAGGCTCAATTTCCACAAATGTAGATTGGGGAGGAGGGGTATTTGCCATGATTGTTTGAGTGTAAGAATGTTGGGCGTGAAAAAATAAATATCAGTAAATGAGATGTGTGTCAGTTTGTTTGTCCCCCCAAATTTTTCCAAAACAACAAAATACAACTTTTCACAAATGTTCAATCAATATTTTCTACACACACAAAAAAACATTAAGTCAGAAACAAAAAGCATTCAAATTAAGTCATCTTCAATTATCTCAATTATTGTGACACCTTAGAGATAACACTCTAATTATTCACTTAACGTTCACAGTTTACACACACAAAAACTCATTTCAGAAAAAATAAACAATTTACAAGATTAAGTCAGACAATTTCATTGTTTCACTAGTTTTCCATCAGAAAATAAAGTTTACAAATCACAATGTTCCAGAGGTTTTTTTTTGTTTTGTTTTTTTCAAATGTTCAATAGTTCACAGGAATTTTCAAAATCAAATGCTCAAGTTTCAAGTGTTCAAGTGTTTGGTTTCATGTCCCTGTTCGGGCGCCACTCTGTAACGGTGGCAGCCACCTTAATACAAATAAATGACTTTAAAGAAAAGTTCGGGCGCCAGACAGGAGTAAACCTGTCAAACAATTAACTTAACCCAGGATAGCAGAAAAGGTAACCACCTGTTACACAACAAATTATAATGATAATCCCAGAAAAAAGGTCAGTTCGTAAGGGATATTTATTTTTCCGCACATGTTCATAATCATAAATCACACAAAAACCGAAATGGACCCCCAAAAAACAAAACAAAAAAAAAACAACAAGAAGTGAAATTCACACTAGCGGACTCTGGTCGTCGAGATCCGTGCCGGGAACCGACCGTGTCACGCTATCCACGTTTGCAGATTCGTGTCCACATTCATTCAAAAAACGAAATGTCCATAAAGAAAAAAGAGAGAGAGAAAAAAAAGAAAACATTGGATAATCATCTCATTAAATTCGTGGTAAATTACCAACATTAAATCAACAGCAACAATAACTTTAAATAAGCACACAGAATGTGCAAATATGAAAGCTATGCGAGTGGGTGCGTGCATGGATAGAAGTGCATGTAATGGCGGCGCAGACATAGACATAATAAATACATAGACGCCCTATTGGCCGCTTTGGAACGTTGCTGCGATACGTCAACGTGCCCGCCATTTTGCGGAGGGCAAGACTGCGCTGTGAACAAATGCAAGTAAACGGGTGAGCTGCGGTTTTCCTGGATAAAAACAATAATAACGTTTACATTTATCAGCCGATTTCAGTGGTTTGAACGTGGTGTACATTACTATTACTAATTATATAATTACCAAATACAACTAGAAAAAAACGTTCAGTCTTGTTTGTGAAAGGTAATTCCCCGAGACCTGTTTTCAATTGTGTGGCGACTTGTACAGCCCCAAGCACGCACGAAACAGGCATTTTTCTCAATTCCCATAATGAGAGGTATGGCCAAGTTGCCCTCCTTGATATGGCGGCGCCGTTGACGTACGCTCCAGTAGCCAATAGGGTGTCTATGTATTTATTATGTCTATGGGCGCAGAGGTACTGACCAAGTTTGCAGATATTGAAGGCACCAATGAGTATCGCGGGTCATCAGACTCCAAGATAGGTGGACAAGCAGTTTTCTGCGTTGCCTTCAGAACAGCTCACGACGGTCGGTCTAGAAGCGCCAGACGTTTTACGTTTCACATGAAACAGCTGATTGACACGCACGCCGTCTTTCCACCAAACCATCACTCATACTGGCAAACCTCATGTGCAAACAAACGAACGACGCTCCAGATTCAGGTACTACACACTCCCTTTAAATACAACTTCCTTCCATTGTTAATTGACACGCTCCCCCCAAAATCACGCTAAAATGAAAGTGAAAGTAAACAATGTTGTGGGACAGATTCTCTTATTTGCCATATTAAAAGATGATAGATAAATTCTGAAGCTAGAAGTTTATGAAAGTGCAAAAGGTGCCAGCCCTGAATGCCTCAACAGTCTCTCTCTCTCTCATTCAATGTCAGCTAAAAGCTGATATCTGAGCCTGTGTCATAGGTGATAATAAGCTCAGTTAAAAATCATAGACAGTAGACACAGAGATGTTAAAAGAAATCATTGCCAGTCAGAGGGCAACCTGTATTTTAAATGTTTTAAAAGTAAAACTGAATGACTTTAAAGAGGTCTTTATTTTAGGACCAGTAACAACTTTGTCTCATTTAGTCTCCACCATGGCTCTGACTACAGATGAAGTACACTGAATGTACGGTTGATCTAAATTCACTGAGTATAGTCTAATCAGCTAGGTTGCTGATTTTAAGATGGTTAATGGATTTAAGTGATTACTGTTGTTATTGTTTTAGGATACTCCTACTGACTGTGATGATTCTTGAATGTCTTCTCACCAACACCCAAAGGGAAAAGTTTATATATCATACTTTCAAATTTTAGAAGAGTCTCTTTGATAATTCTGCCCAATTGGATGGAGCTATACCGGTGTGCATGAGGTGTCTTCCCCATGACGGGTACGATCTTCTATAGCCCTAAGGGACAACCCAAGCCAGGGTTTTCACCGCCACTGGGCACCTGCCCACCAGGCTGCGGAGGTGTAATCTGTGCAATTGGAGTGGATGTGATGCCACTTTGGGCAAAGGGCATCAGAGAGGGAAGTCAGAGGACCGTAATACAGTTCAGTCTGCATCGACCCAGAGTCCACTCCCAAATATACTTTAGAATGAACTCATCCTCCAAAATGGCTTAATTATCATAGAGATAAAAGAAGTGAAGTTATTCTGTTTCTTCACCATTGGGATTCAATGAGCAAATGGTAGACAATTGTAGAATGGGGCCGGTGTGAGACACAGGGAACCTAATCAGAAAATGGGGTGTCTCAACGTCATTAACATACAGACCACAGGTGAATGCAATTATATGATGTTAGTTGCCTTAAGGGCAAGGAAAATGCATAGATGTCAGGGTACGACAAAGGCATGGTGGTGGCTTAAAGGGACATTAAGTAAGAATTACTCCCATCTAGCGGTGAAATTGTATTTTGCATTCAAACGAATTGTGCTCTCCAGCGCCTCACGTTTTCAAATCCGTGTTGCATCTACGGTAGCCGTTATGTACCAAAAAGCTATGACAGGATGTCTTCTAATAGCACTTCGTCGAGTTTTCCTTCGGGTGAACAGGTTTGTTATTTCAAACAAACTTCAAATTGACACAACGAACAAACGAATGTTACAGTACGAAGTAATGAGTGTCAAAAACATGAAGTATTGTAATTAGTAGTTATGCCTTGTTAACTTGTTATATTTTTTTTAAGTATGTGCATTGTTAGATATCATCATCAGATGATTCAACAGTAGGGAGAGGAAGAAGTAACGTTAGAGGTAGAGGAAGAGGACAGAGAGGCAGTGGATCAGTGGGATCTAGGCGAGGAGGTGGACGACGAGGAAGAGGAGGAGAGTGAGAGTCAATTCAACGACGACAAAGATGCCCTGCAGCTACAAGAGCTACATACAGAATTTATGTGTCTGTATTATTCAATGTGAGGTCACAGTATAAATGATAAATAACAGAAAATATCAGATAACATAAACATTTAAGTAGACTTAGCTATGCAAACAATGCAAGAACAATCATATGCTCTATTAAAATATATTTGTATCGAATCTCTAGCTTACAAAAGTAAACTTACAAACTTTTTTTAGTGCCTTCTCTACTTTACTCAATATCTGCTATTCATCAAAGAGCCTGTTTAACTTTTAACTGTAATGGTTCTTCTGTCTATATAATAAAGTAAACAACCAAGCAATTAAAAAAAACTTGTAATTAAGACTGTAACATTGACTTACCTGTCGAGGAGAAAGCAGGCAACTTCAGCGTCTCTTTTGAATTATTTCTCCTGCATTAGCTCTTTACACCGGGAAAAAGCAATCCCGACATTCACTCGTGTTTTTTGTATCCTCCGATCACGTTTCCTTTTACAATCATTTTTGGTCTGTTTTGGCGGAGAGGATTTCTTATCCAGTGGCTCGGCATAGGTATGGTCCGCCATTAAAAATAAAAGTGACAAGCGCCTCTCACTGCTCTGCTCCTCCGTTTCTGCTGCTTTCATTTACGTCACGCTGCGGCTCTGAACGATTTTAGATTACAACTTACCTAAAAAGTTACTTATAGTCCCTTCAAAGTCGCCTGTAGTCAAAAATTGTATCCCTTAAAACACATATTTGATCACCAAAACAACATATTTAAACATTTTTTCCAGTGAAAAACTTCATGCCTTAAAATAGATTGAATGTAACTCCCTTGCTTTATTTAGTTTATGCAAATTAGACCCGCCTCCAGTCACGCGCACCAGCTTAGAGATCCACTATAGCTCAACTTTACTCAAGTTATAGTAAACGCTGCATAATGGTATGAGTCAGACAGCTGCCTTCTAAAAATCAGCATCCTTAGAAATGCTTTGAACATCTGAACGTCTGTGGAGAAAGGCATAGGCATAGTTAAATGTAATATACATAATATATAGTACATAATCCACCCACTCACTATATTGCTAAATGTAGACTACCTAATTTTTTTATATCAACAGAAAATATACTGGGATGGCTTCTCTTGAGACTCCCCTGCTTCGCAGCATAGTTAATGCTAAAGCCTACCTGAAATGTACGTGATTGGCTTATGATTTGTCTTAATCATAAGACAATTTTAAGAAGAAAATACTTAGCTATGGTGCTGACCTATGATTTGTCTTAAATTTAAAACACTACATAGATAAACAACATTAAAACTTGATTTTCACCACAGAGGGTCTTTAATAACATTGTCTTCTGTGTTTGGAGATGTGAATTGACGTAAAGCTTGGCGAACAATGGATTAATTCTATATTAAAAGTCAAGTCAAGACAAGTCATCTTCATTTATATAGCGCTTTTAACAATGTAGATTGTTCCAAAGCAGCTTTACAGTGATAATAGGAAATTAAAATAACAGAGATTGTTTTGGCTTTATAGCAGCTCTAGAATAAAGCTATTTTCCAGCTAAAGTTAGTTTTAATTGATTCACTTCTGTCACAACAATCATTAGTTATTCATTTAGGGGCCGCTACCGTTTTAACAGAAAACTCTTAAGTTCTCTCTATGCAAACTTTAAAAACGCAAACCTGTGAGAACACTGATGGCGTGCACATGTGTATTAAGAGTTCATTCTGTATGCGCGTTTGAATATATGTGCGCATGCATGTAGTCCTTCCCTAAAAAACCAACCCTCAACAAACTACTTGTCTGGCCTTAAAATTTATAATACAGAATTGTATCGCTTCGGCGTAGCCACATGAACCGGAATTATCCCGACAACGCTTTATCTGTAGAGAGGTAAGGATCGGGAGGGAGGTGTCACGGGGTGATAAGCGACTTGGCGGAACTTTTCTTTTTGGGATATGTTCCCCTGGGGGACAATGACGGCCGAACACCAGAACGGTTCCGGTTCCCTATGAGAAGATCATGGCGGTGGGCGAGGCTTGATGAGAACTCGCGTCAGGTGGCGGCTCGTAGGATTATGATCCGCGATTGGGACACATATTAGGAGAGAGCGTTATAAAAGCCATTCCGAATGAGAGAACGTGGCGGTGGTGGACTCGAAGGAATACAGGCAGTGGGGCAGAGATGGTGAAGAGCTATATATTCTTTGAATGAATAATGAGGATTGTGGAAAACACGCTGTGAGTTTGGCTGAGCTTCGACTCCTCTGATTGACTTCTGATTATTACTGTGGCAACCTTGGACAGTTAAGTACGACCTTTGTAATTCTAAAAGAGAAGATAAAGATTTACAGTTTCTACTGTGGAGGCTGAGTCATGTGTCTGAAAGCTGGGAATCAACCAAAACGTCTTTCTGATTTCTTCGATGCCAGTGAACAACAGTGTTAAACTGACTCGTGTGCAGCCCCTGTGAATTCGATCCATTGGGGAGGAAATGTCAGCTGGAAGATGAGGGGAATGCCTTGGGTGCACCATGAGTCTGTTCAATTTTGCAGTCCAATTGTGGAAGTGAGCACAAGTGAGTTCTTGCAGTGTTCTGGTGAATTTGTGTGAGTGTGGATTTGTGGTTTTTGCTTTCCACTCCAAATCACAGCTGACTACTTTCTTCCATGCCGGGGCCGGTGAGCTATGTTCTTTAAATGACTCCATGTTTATCGAAGAAGTGTTATACAGAGAGGTTTTCCAGTCCCTTCTGCCTTATGGGGCAAAGTAACGGAGTCGACAAAGTCCTGAGGAGGCCGACACCGTCTAGACCACACTGGTGAGATCGACCAATTCGATTGTGTTGTATACTGATAAGTGACCCTGATGTGTTCTCCAGCAGAAGACTAATATTTAAGCCCCGTCGTCTGAGTGTGTTTGTGTGCTTGGAGTTTAACCTCCCTTGAAGAGGAATCGTTATGTTACCTGCCACCTGCCTGGCCCTTGCTGCTCCACTGTGAAGCTCTGCCATCTGAGAACCCATTTGGTCCACGCTGTTCCATTGTGAAGCTCTGTTGTCTGAGCGGCCATCTGCCCAGAGTCCAGTATCCCCTGAAGGGGAGTCGTTATACGTTACCCGCCACCTGCCTGGCCCTTGCTGCTCCACTGTGAAGCTCTGCCATCTGAGAACCCATTTGGTCCACGCTGTTCCATTGTGAAGCTCTGTTGTCTGAGCGGCCATCTGCCCAGAGTCCAGTATCCCCTGAAGGGGAGTCGTTATACGTTACCCGCCACCTACCTGGCCCTTGCTGCTCCACTGTGAAGCTCTGCTGTCTGAGCGGCCATCTGCCCAGAGTCCAGTATCCACTGAAGAGGAGTCGTTATACATTACCCGCCACCTACCTGGCCCTTGCTGCTCCACTGTGAAGCTCTGCCATCTGAGAACCACCTGGTCCACGCTGTTCCGTTGTGAAGCTCTGTTGTCTGAGCGGCCATCTGCCCAGAGTCCAGTATCCCCTGAAGGGGAGTCGTTATACGTTACCCGCCACCTGCCTGGCCCTTGCTGCTCCACTGTGAAGCTCTGCCATCTGAGAACCCATTTGGTCCACGCTGTTCCGTTGTGAAGCTCTGTTGTCTGAGCGGCCATCTGCCCAGAGTCCAGTATCCACTGAAAGGGAGTCGCGTTACGTTACCGGCCACCTACCTGGCCCTTGCTGTTCCACTGTGAAGCTCTGCCATCCGAGAACCCACCTGGTCCACGCTGTTTGTGGCAAACTTCAGAGTTTTTCTGGTCAGGTTCTCAATCTCAAATTCAGGTCTCAAGAAATCGTGCAGAGTTGAGGTTTCAGGCCTCAGAAGAAAATAACTTTATTGAGCAGTTCAACAAAGTGAGATGCTAGCCAGGCATCTGACTCCACAAGGGCCAGCGCTCAGGTCTTATACCTTTTTCTTATCAGGTGTCCAATTAACGCTCATACAGTTGTCTTTTTCTACTTACTCCTCTTTGGTCTGTCGCCAAACTAACTTAAAACGATCTGTGGCGAACAGGACGGCCGAGGGACGTGAGAGAACGGCGCGAGGACGGTGGTGCGATTGCTAGTGAGCAACACCTGTGAAGCACACCGGTCTCGCATCTCTCACGGAGGAGCGGAAGCATAAAGGAGCGACGACGTTGATGATCGAGAGAGGAACAGGCCTGTATTTTAGTTGTGTTTTGTTTTTGTATTTTACTTTAGCCAGCAGTCGTCCGCGAGGGGCTGCTGGCAGTTTTTTTTATTTTCGGTAGCCAGCAGTCGTCCGCGAGGGGCTGCTGGCGGTATTTTCGTTTTTTTGTTTTATTTTAAATAAATTATATTTTGATGGTTCGCCGGTTCCCGCCTCCTTCTTCCCTAAACATTGCTACACGATCAAACTAACTGTCATACTCCCCATTGTCTTGATCAAACTAACTTCAAACGATTAAACTAACTGTCACCATCATTTTGACAAAGTTTAACCGCAAGGGGCGGGACTAGATCTAAGGTCATCATCCATCATTTTGACAGAAAGTGCAACCGCATCATTGCCTTTTTCTTAATGGTGGCAAGACCTCAGCACATGCACCTTTTAAACATCTACCCATGTATTCAGGCCTAGTTTTCTCTAGCATTACAGCATTTTATATTCAGACACATGTATGAGACAAATGAAATTCTCCAACACATCCCCCCTTTGGGACTTTCTCTAGTCCCACCTTCAAACCGTTCTTACCCAGGGTGTGTCCTCATGAATAGATCTCTTTCTGTATTACCTATCAAACATGGCCAATCTAGACCATCCAACTTTATCAATAGACCTTCATCATAAGGGCACACTCTGGAGGAATAGTAAGACCAAACATCTCCACCCCCAATTGGCGAGAGTGGAGTAAAAGATCTCACCTTCCTGTCACATCATTAGTTTAAGGGGATGCACTACTTCAGGTTATCAAACATTCAATAACACAATCAGTGTATGAACTCGAATTTCAGCAGCTGTCCCACGTTGCCAGAGGAACTGCACAGGTGCTTCCGGTGGCCTGGAGTGCTATCTGGGTTGCTCCATCGTACCACGGGCAATGACCTGCTTCACACCTCCTATCGTCCCCTCTCAAGCACATATTAAAAAGTAAACAATTAGTGTGATTATATTTGAAGAGATTATATATCAAACATTCCAAAAGGTTACAGTGATTATATGAGTAAATATATTCAGGAAAAGGGCCCTTATATGAAATCAAAGAAATATAGAAAACCCTCTTAACTAACTCCCTACTCTACCCACGTTCTAATATTTCTATCTAATTTTACCCCAAAATAAAATACACAGTGGGGCTATCTCCCTTACTATTTAAAAACAGAGTCAAAAAGTGTAATGAAAATGATAAGGTACCCTTATTCCTTCTTCATCCATCACCCTTTACAGAAAGTCATCCAGCTCGTCCAAGCTTGGGCCGATTGGATACACTCCTGAGTTGGTGCACCCAATGTCAATTCCAGATCGTTTTACTGACACATTAATCATTTGTTTGGCTGCAGCACTGGCTAGCATGGATCTAAAAAAAGGCACAACACAACAGAACAGCAAAAAGAAAAATGACAACAGCCACAGCTATTATTACTCCCACCTTAATGAACTGTTCTTTCCAGGACCCAAATATAGAGTCAAATCAGTATCTAAGGTGTCTGTCTCTCCCTGGATTCTCAGCAACCTTCTTGTCTTAGATCCTTCAGCTTCTTCATGGCCCTAGTAAAAGCTCCATCAGGGGCTGTGCCCACTTAGGAATAAAGGTAAAACAGTTAGCTTCAAATATTAATCTACACTTTCTTTCTGTCAACAATTTAATGTTGGTCTGTTTTGCCATGTCATGTCGCTTATGAGTTCCCAACTTCTCTCCCAAGGCTCTCAATGTGCCTTCAGTGTGTTAATTAACTTCTGTTGATTACAATAAATGGAATTCATCCATTGTTCATTTTATCAATTTATGCATACAAATATACTCAAAGCCTGATTTACTTCCTGATTAAACTCAAATGGTATTCCCCATTGCGATCAAATCTATACACACCAATTCTGACATTGTTTAGAACACAAATATTGCATTTGGCTATCTGTCAATCTTCTATTAAAATCATCTATCATCAACTTTCTTTTTTCTTTTTACTCACTTCACTTTCCCCCTTTGTGCGATGGTCAAAAACCACACACATCTGAAATTAAAATAGTAAAAAGGTTTGCCAGTGTAATTATTTGAATTCCTTTAATATATCATCTGTCCAATCTTAAGTTGAGGGTTTTGCTTATGCCTTCTTGGGCAATTCGTCCCAATATAGACTTATTTTATATTTAATTATCTATCCTAAATTTCAAGGTACGAATACCACCAATAGTAAATTGGTAACACAACTCTGATGACAAAAGCTACTGAATGTTGGCAATGTAGCATTCCCCATGTGACAGTGTCTACATTTTTGAATAACACATCTGGCCGACATCAGTTGCCATTTGATTGTGTTAAACAGGGCTGTCATAAACCCCACATTTATCAATATCTATATAACAAATTATCTGGTAAGTCTGGACATGCTGCTGTTCGAAAGAACCACTATCAATTTCTCTAATCTGATTTGTCATTCATCTGTTAATTTAATTTCTCTTCATAATCTTTTAAATTACTTGAGATCTCATCACAATTTCAAATTCATGACCCACAATATTAACATTGTGCAATCACTGGTAATGACAAAATTTGTGATATCACATGCATGTAATTTGTGTAGTAACTATTTTATTTCTAAACGTAAAAAATTAATGACCAAGATAGAGTGACCACACTGTAAAAAAATGTTTGTTGACTTAACTCATTATTTTGTGTTATCTTTTTGCATGGTTTTTTTTTTAGTTTAACTAACTTATTTTGAAAAGTGTCCCTGACAAATTTTGAAAGGTTTACCTGACATATTATAAAGTACAATGAACTGATTTAATTTAGTTAAGTAAACTTTGAATCTAAGTTTGGCAAACTAAAGTTAAGTTTTCTAAACTACATCCAATAAGTTCGGCCAACTAAAGTTAAGTTTTCTAAACTACATCCAATAAGTTCAGCCAACTAAAGTGGTGTTTTGAAAATCAAATTTTTAGCCACCATTATGGTGATCAGTGTTTGCTTTAGTTGGGCTCGTGACCCTTAAACTGTTAACATTAGATTTTGTTTGACAGTTGTATCTGAGTTATAACTGCCAGATGATCAAAGAGAAAAGGTGATTCTGAAGGTGTTGGTTATGTTTTACCATACTCATTACTTGAGAGTTTTTTAGTGATTCTATAGAAGATGATATTCAAGCTTTTTTAATACAGTTCAAAATATTTCTTAAAAGTTTATCGGATCAAAACACTCTGAAAATGATTTTATTTAGACACACTGACATCAATAATCAGCCTTTGAATCTCAACAATGGTGACAATTATAAAGCATGTTGCAGTGCAATCTGGGTGCCACCAATCAAAACTCATTCATGGCTCCCACCATGCATTGCGGTATGAATAAATTATGATCTGAAATGTCTTAGTAATATCCTTTTCCAAATTGAATATTCTGTTTGTCACCATTGTTGAGTGCACTGATATCATACACTGATTCTTTATGTCTGTGTATATTTAAAATATATATATTTTTATCAGAACAACTTTTAAGAAATCTTTTGGATTATTTAGACATTTCCAGATCTTGTAATATAGAATCACTGTGATGTTGTAATCAACATTATACATTTAAAGTCAGAGATAAGGTTTTAAATGAGCTTTGTGATGCAAGTCAAGTGATGATTGTCAAAACATAACCAACAGTGTCTGATCACCTTTTCACTTTGATTATCTAGTAGTTATAACTCAAATACAACAGCCGAAACAAAATATAATGTTAACAATTTAAGGGTCACAAGACCAACTAAAGCAAACACTGATCACCATAATGGTGGCTTAAAAAACTAGATTTTCTCCTTTGGTGATTCTGCTTGTTAACATCAGGTGTCTTAAATAATGGTCAATCATCACTCAATGGATCACTTAATTAGCTCTTTAACTTTAACACTCCCAACTTTAACAAGCCATATAAACTCCCAGGAGAGTTCATTTAACACTGGAGTTTTTGCTGTGAATAATTCTGAAAAAAATGCTTTTACTAATGATTTATTATTATATTATTTGTTAACAGAAGACTATGAAACGCTTATTACGAACTAAAAACTCGGAACAATCACTTTCACTATATAAAATGTCACACTTACTGTGTATCAGTCTATTTCTTCTGAGGACACGTGTAAGGAATTTTTTTATGTGTAATTTAATGAATCCGTGCTCATAATTGTAGAAACATCGTTGAAGTTAAAGATTTTTGAAGCGGTTTTAAAAGGTTGAAGTTTAGGTTTTAAGACCATACAGTCTACAAGACAGATAGATAAATTAAGTTTAGTTTACTATCAAAGCATTAGAGTATAATTGAAGTAAAACCTGCAGAAAATGTAGTGCAGTTGTTTCAACTTACATTTATAAGTTAAAATAACAAGTATACTTGTTAATTCAAATGAAAATCTAGTGCAGTTGTTTAAACATACATTTTTGAGTTAAAATAAAAATTTCACTTGTTCATTCAACTTTCAGTCTAGTTGAGGACAAGAAAACTTAAGATTTCTTGTTGTCTGGACAATCTAGTTATCTCTACTCAAAAAAATAAGTTGAAATAACTAAATTGCTCAAATATTTTTTATAGTGCAGCATCATAGCTCTATCATCCACATTTTTTGAACACGTTATGTCCCTTTTTTAATAGAAAGCTCAGAATCACTCAAGCTTATATCACCTCTGTCTTGAAAGCAGAGCCCAAAATTTTCTCTGTTTAATGGACAAAATCATCAATTATCTAATTACGCATTTACCCCTAGCTGGTTAATGCAATATTCCCTCACTCTGCTAAATCCAGCCTCAGTTTTAGTTAATTAGGTAACACTTTACAATAAGGTTCATTAGTTAACATTACTAATACATTTTTAAAATCTTGCGAACATTAGTTAACGCACTGCGAACTAACATGAACAAACAATGAATGACCGTATTCTTATTAACTAACGTTAACAAAGATGAACAAATACAATAACAAATGTATTGCTCATGGTTAGCTCATGTTAGTTAATACATTAACTAATGTTAACTAATGAACCTTTTTGTAAAGTGTTACCGTTTTTAGTCATGCAGACATTCGACGTCTTTCCTTTTTGTCATGATTCTGCCATCATGTCTTTGATTTCTCCAGTCTTGTGGCAGGATCATTGCAGACCCATGTTTTTGTGTACAAGCGCATGGCCAATTGTTTGGGCCATGTGCTTGTGTTGTCTGTTACGTTGCCCTGCCCCCTTGTTATCCCCGTCTTGTCATTATTGTCTAGTCAGCTTCACCTGTCCTCGTCATTAGTGTTCCCTATTTAATCTCCTCATGTCTTCTGCCCTGTGTCGGTACATTGTCTAACTTTGCGTGTATATTCCTGTGAGTATATAATCTGAAGATCTGTTCTATTAGAATTGTGAGTTTGCTTCTTGTCAAGTGAGAGTCTTTGTTTGTCATCGTGTCTTAGTCTAGTTGTATTATGCTCCAGTCCTGTTTTGCCCCCTCGTGGGTTTTTATTTTCTGTTTGTGTCTGAATAAACGTTTAGTGTCTGCAAGTTGTCTGCGTTTGGGTTCGTTCCTCAAGCTCATGACACTTTTAAATTATGATTATTTTACATACATATTATTATTTTACTTACAACTGGACTGATGTCTATTGAAAGAAAGCAAATAGAGTGTTAGCCTAACAGAACATAGAGAACTGCTGCTGGACCAGTGAATAATCAAAATACAATTAATATGGCCAATCAATGAAATTTGAAGCGTCTCTGTAGTGATCATTGAAGACGCATCACCTGTGCCCACTTAGGAAAGGATGAAGTCCTTCTGCTTGGATCAGCGATCAGTTGAACTGGTTGGGCTGCTGTCTGAGTGTTTCCCTCATCCGATGCATTTGATCTGTCAGTCTTTATTCAAGGGTCTGCTGTTGGGACATAGTGGTTTGACTGGATGCTGTTGTCTCTCTGCCTCTCCTCAGGCTGGCTTTTGGCCAAGCAACGGAGGCAAATTTGCATAATGGCAGGAAGTTTTTCTTGGTTGTTTCTCCATCAACACAGTCTTTGTTCATACCAGCTCCTCAGAAGTTTCAACTTCCTCTTTCAGGGAGGATGAAGGCCCACCAACCAGATGCCTCTTCTTTTCTCTGCAGCCGTGTCCTTATGTTTCTTGCTCTCACTTATTGCACAGTCCAGTTGCTGTTGTTGATGTTGAGGTAGACGTCCCAAAAGCTGTCTGGTGTCATGTGGAAATTGAACACTCAGAGATCCGCGTGAATCAAATTCATACTTTATAAATTCTTCAACCATCTCTTTCAATTGTCCCTTAATTTCAGAAGTCTCATCTGGTTGATAACAGCAGTTTTCCCATGCAGTTTTAATAAAGCAAGTTCTTCTTTGCCGTAAAGAGCAGCCTATCAGTCTGTCTGAAATGTTAAACCAGTTTGCACAATCCTCCATATCAATCCCTGTTAGGCCTGCTTATTAATTTAATTTCCCTATAGACCGGTCAACTAACATTTTATTCAATCTTATTAATTTCTTTCAGGTATATTTCTTATCAATTATTTTTATTGGTGTTTTCTTGGTAATTCTGAAATTAGCCTATTTTTAATTCTGACTGGATTAGCAGATTTCACCAATCCTACTTGATCTCTTTGTAAACTTTTTTACCCAGCCGATTGGAAAATGAGTGGATCATCTATGGCTTCCCACTTACTTTTTACTCACTTGTTTTTTTTCTCTTGATTGTTTCATCATTGGTTTAATAAGTAGGCTAACTTCTGTTCTGTCACTTAATTAATTATTTTCACCAATTATCCTGTGTTGGATTGATCCGTTATAAAATATGTACCTTGTTATCTGCATTATGTGTTTTACTTTAATGTATTTGTTTTTCATACATTTTATTTTGGGACAGTGAAAAATAAAATTGCTACTACAATTTAAAATATTTAATTGGACCAACAACAGGTTTGGTAAAAAAGAATTGCATCATCCATTGGCTCAACATATTTCAGATTGAGCACATGTTAATGTTGCCACAACTGATACAATTAAATGCATAAAAACCCAATTAGGCCAATTGAAAAATGTGTGATAAATCATTGGATTTTTTTTATTTGCACATTTTTGAGTTAACCTTTGATTGTCTGTCTGTTGCTTTCAGAAATCCATTCTTTAGGCTTTCTTCATATGGCCTTGGTGTCTCTTTTCCTGACTCCCACTTTCGGCTTGATGCCTCCTTTTCTCTTTCATCCTCATGTCTCATATGTGCACTTGCTCTCACCTTCCCTGTAACTTCATGTGCTTATCTCTCTTTCTGCATCCTCCTGCATTACAGCTTGCAAAATCTACATGCAAAATCGGAAATTTTAATAGGCTGCTTCAAAAAATCGCATAAACAACTCATTGCGGTACTTGCGCCATCTGACACAATTTACAAATATTTTACACACTTAAAGCAATATTGTTGCTTTTTTGTCACTTAAAGCAATATTATTCCCTCAGCTGGTCATTTTGTTCTTAGGTTTCTTTCCCATTTTTAGAGTTGCAAAATTAATATTTTGATCTTGGTATCTCTACAGGTGTAAAATCTCTCAAAGTGTTCAAAGTGTATGTTGTAAATGGTTACTCACTTTCTGGTTTATAATCTTGTCAGAACTGAAAACGGTGAACTCTTTCTCTGTCTCCCTCCTTTCCTTCATCATCACACACACACACACACACACACACACACACACACACACACACACACACACAGTCTCACAGCCCCTCCTCTCTCTTTCAGAGGCAGCCCCTCCTTTCTGTCTCTTTCTCATATCACAGTCACCGTTTACTTTTGCTATATGAGAGAGAATGAAGTGTTCTTTCATAATTCTACTTTCTCTTTATAAATGAATATCGTAAATGAATATCGTTGTAGCAATGTTCAGGGAAGAAGGAGGCGGGAACCGGCGAAGAATCAAAATATAGTTTATTTAAAATAAAACAAACAAACGAAAATACCGCCAGCAGCCCCTCGCGGACGACTGCTGGCTACCGAAAATAAACATAAGAACTGCCAGCAGCCCCCCGCGGACGACTGCTGGCTAAAATAAAATACAAAAACAAAACACAACTAAAATACAGGCCTGTTCCTCTCTCGATCATCAACGTCGTCGCTCCTCCTTTATGCTTCCGCTCCTCCGTGAGAGATGCGAGACCGGTGTGCCTCACATGTGTTGCTCATTAGCAATCGCACCACCGGCCTCGCGCCGTTCTCTCACGTCCCTCGGCCGTCCTGTTCGCCACATACCCCCATCGCCCCTCACAGGCCGGGGGGTACCCACGAGCCTGTGCCTACTCCCCCCCCCCCCGGCGGCCGCGATCCCTGGGGAGTATGGACAGACAAACCGAGGGAAACGGAGACGGAAGCATGAGGAGCGACAGATCGAGAGAGGGGAGAGAGGAAAAAAAAAATTGGTCCGGTTCCCACAACGCGCTGCCATCTGGTCCCCCACCAGCTAGGCGATCTCCTCCGCGGTGCCTGGCGGTGACGCTGGGTAGCCCTCGGTGGACGGCTCGACGCTCCTCCGCCGCCCGGTGGACGGCGACGGCTCCTCGGGTGCCTTGGGCAGACGGTAGGAGTCCCCCGCTCCCTGCTCCTCCCCTTCACTGGTGGACGGCAGCAGGCTCCGGCCCACGGCGAGCGGCGGCGACTCCTCCTCTCCCTCCCGGATGGCAGCCGCCCCTCCAATACCCAGGCGGCCGGCAGCGAGCTCGACCGTCCCACCGGCAACTCACTCCAGCGCACCGCCTCGAGCGTCCGTGGCCGCGAGTCCCCCGCTCCCTGCTCCTCCCCTCGCTCGGCGGATGGCAGCAGGCTCCGGCCCACGGCGAGCGGCGGCGACTCGCGCACCATGCTCGATGGCACCGCGGATTCCCCACACCGGCGAGGACTCTCTGACAGCGCGTTCCTCCCTCTTCCCGGGTTTCGGCACCAGTGTAGCAATGTTCAGGGAAGAAGGAGGCGGGAACCGGCGAAGAATCAAAATATAGTTTATTTAAAATAAAACAAACAAACGAAAATACCGCCAGCAGCCCCTCGCGGACGACTGCTGGCTACCGAAAATAAACATAAGAACTGCCAGCAGCCCCTCGCGGACGACTTCTGGCTAAAATAAAATACAAAAACAAAACACAACTAAAATACAGGCCTGTTCCTCTCTCGATCATCAACGTCGTCGCTCCTCCTTTATGCTTCCGCTCCTCCGTGAGAGATGCGAGACCGGTGTGCCTCACATGTGTTGCTCACTAGCAATCGCACCACTGGCCTCGCGCCGTTCTCTCACGTCCCTCGGCCGTCCTGTTCGCCACAATCGTTCTTTTTCAAACAGTCCTAATCTGTGCATTTGATGTGTACACACTTTTGCTCGTTATTTTTTCTTGTAACAACGAAGAGACAAAGCCAAATTATTGTTCAGGATAGGTTTTTTTTCTTCTTTTTCTTCCTCTCTGGCCGGATCACAGCTCTTGCAATCAGAAGACGCCATTTTTTTTTTTTTTTTTTTTTTTTTTTTCATCTTTTTTTTGGAATCCTTGTGCAGTTACACTTCCTGCCCTATATAGATAAATGAGAAATGTGGTCAATTTCACTTCATAGTCTCCCCACATGGTGATTGAAATGTTTAATTCCTCTTTAGGTGCATGTTTCTAAATTGAATGGCTCAAATAAATAAATAAATTTTTTTCTTTCTTTGTTGTCTAAGATTTTTCTCCCCGTTTCCTCTCCTGCCCCTCCTATTTGTCCATCGTTGTGACATTCTCAGTTGTTACTCTTTTTTGACTGCTAACTGACTGCTCTTCTGTCTTTTTCATGAATTTCTACCCACATATGACTGGTATGGTTGGGGATGCTTCTCAAAACTATCACTACCACCAGTTTTTCCAGTGTCCGATTATCTACCAGTGCTGGTCTGATTTCTCCTCCCTGTCCGACTTTAAAAATTACATCACTTTCTCACTTCACTGGCCTTATGCATGAACCCACCATCACGCATACATTTTTCTGAATAGTTGCCCCTCCTAATTCCCTAGGCTAGTGTTTCCATTTTCAGATATGGGATTAATACTGGGTTTATCTTTATTTCTAATGCGGTGAAAAAAGTTCAAAAGGGTGTTTGTTGGAACGTTACATTTGTTTATGTGTGGTCTCAGGAATTCAAGTTATCTGTTTTTTTTTTAATCACATCACGCCAATCCACTAACTGTGCGTTCACACCGGACGCGAATAGCGCGTCAAACTCGCGTCTACCGCGTCTAGTTTGACGCTTGACCACTTTGTGTTAATTCGCGCGTCAAGAGGGAAACTGACGCGCGTAAAAACGAAAGTTTGAAGCGAAATTTACGCGCGTCGGATTCGAAACCCGTTGGCGGCCATCTTTTTTATTTGATCGAGCATTCATTGGGAGAGTCACCGCTCTGTATTTGCTCTGGATAGCAGAACACTGGCGTAGGATCATCGTTGCCGTATTTGTGTCCACCAGACCCCTCGGAGGCGAACCCAGTTTGGCTAGTTTCAACCTTTGCTCGCTCCAGGAGCTGCGCCTGGATGACGGCCGCTTTCAGCGGTACTTCCGCCTGCTCCGCGCCCAGCTTGATGACCTGTTGTCCCGCATCGGAGCGAGGATCACCCTCGCCCTCATCCACCTAATAAGTCATTTATTTTTGTTTTGATGATAAATGGAGCCAGCCTCCAAAAGTATAACCTGTCCTGTGATTTTTTTTTTTCTCTCTCACACAACACTGTCTAGACACGAACTTATGCACTACTATGTTGGTTGTCTTTACTTTATGATAATATTTCATATAATCTAGATATGGAATAAATAGCATTCAATACAAAATGAATGTCTCATATATTGAATTTAAGTTTTATGTGATAAAATATTTGCTTTGTTGTGCATTAACCACACCAGGCAATTAGTCATATTGAAGCATCCGGATACTTCACCACGTGACAGCAAGCAGCTAGGCTCCTGATTGGTTAACGCGGCGCGAATTGACGCCAAAGTTCAGATTTTTCAACTCGGGCGGCAGACGCGAATTCGCGTCAAACGCGTGAATGCACAAATAGCACTAACTAAATCATTCGCGCGTAACGCGCTTTTCGCGCCAGACGCTTAATTCGCGCCATTCGCGCGAACTTGACGCGCGAATGAGGCGTATTCGCGTCTACCGCGCCGCGCTCTACGCCTCATTCGCGCCGCAGGAATTTTTTACGCGCGTAACGCGTCTTTGCATTGACTTAACATTGAAATCACTCGCGCCTGACGCGCTATTCGCGTCCGGTGTGAACGCACCATAAGGGCCATTCTTTCACAAGCTGATTCAAGTTTATAATCTTCGTCAATTTTTTAAAGAGCTCATTTTTCGTTTTAATGCCCGTTTAAAGTCGTCTTCATCCTTTCTTTCTCTCTGTACTCTCCTATCCTCTGCCTCGTAATGATCTCTCACTCTAGTCCACATGTGTTCTTATCTTCAGGCATCAAAATTCTTTTCTTTGTCACTTCTCTCCCTCCTTACTACTTTATCTCAATCCAAATATACTTAGTTTGTTAGTATATTCATTCACCCACCCAGGATTTCACTCACACACTTTCACTCAGTTTTTAACACCCTTGACAGCCTTTTTTACTTATCAAAGGCTGCGTCTCCTTGTCAGGGTCACAGCGCTTACAATCTGGCAAGTGGCCAAACAAGCGACACAGCCAATACTTTGGAATATTTTTGTCTTCTGGTATTTTTGTCTCTGTAATCTTTCTTCACTACTTTGACATTTGCTATCCATTCACTTTTTTCTGAATAATTTTACTTTTTCGTTTTGTATTTCTGACACTGTTTTAAGCCTGTGGCTTAGCACTAGCTCAGGTGCTCTGCTGGCAGTGTGCCCAGTTTGACTGTAGGCCCCCTCTAGCCTACTCCTGCAGTCAGATGGCACCTCTTCTCTGTGTCTAGGAGATTTTCAACCAATTTTACTTTTTCTCACTTTTTAACTTAATCAGTTCATATTTTCTTCTTAGTCCAATTAATACATTTTTACTAGACTGATGTATTTTTGTATTTTCGATACTCTCTTTTTCTCTTCCTTCTGCACTTCCTACAATTTCTACCTTTTACTATATTCCCCAGCCGGCGCGCTTTTACACTTATAGTACTAATAACAATTATAGCATTTCTCTTATATTACCATTCACACAAAAACATAGCCCTTCTTATGTTTTATCACTCATACAGGTAAAACATAGCCCTTCTTATGTTTTTACCCCCTATAGCCCTTCTTATAGGTTTTTAACATTCACACAAAAACATAGCCCTTCTTATGTTGTATCACTCATACAGGTAAAACATAGCCCTTCTTTTTTTTTTTTTACCCCCTATAGCCCTTCTTATAGGTTTTTAACATCCACACAAAAACATAGCCCTTCTTATGTTTTATCACTCATACAGGTAAAACATAGCCCTTCTTATGTTTTACCCCCTATAGCCCTTCTTATAGGTTTTTAACATCCACACAAAAACATAGCCCTTCTTATGTTTTATCACTCATACAGGTAAAACATAGCCCTTCTTATGTTTTTACCCCCTATAGCCCATCTTATGGGTTTTTAACATTCACACAAAAACATAGCCCTTCTTATGTTTTTACCCCCTATAGCCCATCTTATAGGTTTTTAACATTCACACAAAAACATAGTATCACGACAGAAGATGCGGAAGCAAAAATGCAAGTAAACTCTTTAATGGTGTAAACACACACACACAGTCAGAACACACTCAACAGGATGGTAACGCAGGGACAGATGGTCAGAATCCAGGAGTGAAGTGCCGTGGTGATGAAGTGAGAGTAATCCAGGTGAAGAGTAATCCAAGTGAAGAGCCGATGAACCAGACTGGGAACAGGACAAGACGAAGACGAGAACAGGATCAAACACGGGGAACATCAAACAACGATCTGACAAAGAGAGGGAAGTTCAGTGAGTATTTAAAGGTGATATGATGGGTAGCAGCTGGGGAGGATGATTGCGATCAGCTGATGCTAATCGCTGTATTGGAGTGGAGCCGCCCACTCGTACACACCCACACATCTAACAACAGAAACACGAGACTAAAAAGGAGACAATGAATATATAAACCGTGACAATACCCCCTTCAGACTCCCCTACCTGTCGATTGTAATCATCAATAAGGGAGTGATCCAGGATGTCCCTAGCAGGTACCCAACTTCTCTCCTCCGGACCGTAACCTTCCCAGTCCACCAAGTACTGGAATCCGCGTCCCCTCCGCCTAGAGTCCAGAATACGGTTGACTGAATAAGTGGGTTCCCCTTCTACGAGACGCGGCGGGGGGGGAACCGGGACTGGCGGATTAATGTGCGAGTGAAACACGGGTTTGATTTTAGACACATGAAAAACGGGATGAATCCTCCTGTACACTGGAGGCAAGTTGAGGCGGACTGCCACCGGACTAATGATTTTGGTGACAGTAAACGGGCCAATAAATTTGGGAGCAAGTTTATTAGAGACGGAGCGGAGAGGAATGTTCTTAGTAGAAAGCCACACTTTTTGACCGACGACGTATACGGGAGGCTTCGACCGGTGGCGATCGGCCTTGGCCTTGGTGCGCGCCCCCACCTGGAGTAGAGTCTCACGGGCTCTAGTCCATGTGCGGTGACACCTCTGGACGAAAGCGTGAGCGGAGGGAACCGCGACTTCGGACTCCAGACTGGGAAAAATAGGTGGCTGGTACCCTACGCTACATTCAAACGGAGACAGGCCCGTGGATGACACTGGTAATGTGTTGTGGGCGTACTCCTCCATAGACAGTTGCTGACTCCATGAGGAAGGGTTCTTGGAAACCATACCAAGAGTAAAAGGTCCATAAAGTTACCTTCCGCCCCTGAATCCACCAGTGCTTGACAGTCCTGTTTGTGTACTGACCATCTTAGTCTTACCGGGAGGAGCGTAGATGTGGATGAGGTCTTCTCGGCGGAGATCCCACCCGACAGTAGCCTCATACTTACTGCCGGGCTTGGCATACTTACTGCCTTTTACCGGACAATGATAGGCAAAGTGTCCCGTGGCCCCGCAGTAAAGGCAGAGGCCTTGGGATCTCCGCCTTTCCCTCTCCTCCCGGGAAAGCCGAGCTCGCCCTACCTGCATGGGCTCGTGATCGTAGGTGGGGCTGACCGCGCTCCCGCCACTGGACCGCTGGCTCTCAGTACCCTTCGGAACCTGGCTGTGTAGAGTCCGACGTTCGCTTCTGGTCAGTCGTGCGTCTACTCGAAGCGCTAGGTCCACAAGCCCATTAAAAGACGTGGGCAGGTCCAGGGCGTAGATCTTCTTTTGAACGTGGTCAGCCAACCCATGCAGGAACATGTCCCACTGCGCCTCCTCGTTCCAGTGACACTCAGCCGCCAGGGTCCTGAACTGAATAGAGTAGTCCGACACCGATCTCTCTTCCTGTTTGAGTTCTGCGAGCATCCTTGCCGCCTCTCTCCCCGTGACCGCGCGGTCAAAAACTCTTCTCATCTCGGCGGCGAGTGTCAGGAACGAGGCGCAGCATGGATCCTGGTTCTCCCACACAGCCTTTCCCCAGAGAGCAGCTTTCCCAGTCAGTAAGGTCAACACGAATGCCACCTTGGCGGGTTCGTGTGCAAAGGTCCGAGGCTTCAACGAGAAGTGCATCGAACAACGGTTCAAAAAGGCTCTACAATAGCTGGGCTCACCGTCATAGGGTTGCGGGACTGGTAGTCGAGGTTCTGAGTGGGATGCGCCCTCTGATGGTCCGGAGACACATAGCCCTTCTTATGTTTTTAGTCATTCATACATGCACATGCGTTTTTCTTCTTCTGACCCGAAAACTAGACCTTATTTTCTTCAATTTGGATTTTACTTCTTTGTAGGTTCGTTTTACAGCGGGGTTCAATCAACAGAATATGTTAAAAAATGGTTACCAACCAAGATGACCGCTCTGTCAGGGACCACACGAAACAAATTAAGCAAAACTGCTTACCTTAGTATTTTTGGTCAACCTTTTGTTTCGTGGGGTCACCGCCAGGGGCTGCCACCTTGGCTGCACGCTCCCCTCTTGAAGCTCCTGGCTGGCGCTCGCCAAGTAATGTTGTGGCAAACTTCAGAGTTTTTCTGGTCAGGTTCTCAATCTCAAATTCAGGTCTCAAGAAATCGTGCAGAGTCGAGGTTTCAGGTCTCAGAAGAAAATAACTTTATTGACCAGTTCAACAAAGTGAGATGCTGGCCAGGCATCTGACTCCATAAGGGCCAGCGCTCAGGTCTTATACCTTTTTCTTATCAGGTGTCCAATTAACGCTCATACAGTTATCTTTTTCTTCTTACTCCTCCTTGGTCTGTCGCCAAACTAACTTAAAACGATAAAACTAACTGTCATACTCCCCATTGTCTTGATCAAACTAACTTCAAACGATTAAACTAACTGTCATACTCCCTTTTGTCTTGATCAAACTAACTTCAAACGATTAAACTAACTGTCACCATCATTTTGACAGAAAGTTTAACCGCAAGGGGCGGGACTAGATCAAAGGTCATCATCCATCATTTTGACAGAAAGTGCAACCGCATCAATGCCCTTTTCTTATTGGTGGCAAGACCTCAGCGCATGTGCCTTTTAAACATCTACCCATGTATTCAGGCCTAGTTTTCTCTAGTATTACAGCATTTTATATTCAGACCCATGTATGAGACATGTATGAGACAAATGAAATTCTCCAACATGTTCCGTTGTGAGGCTCTGTTGTCTGAGCGGCCATCTGCCCAGAGCAGTCGTTATACGTTACCCGCCACCTACCTGGCCTTTGCTGCTCCACTGTGAAGCTCTGCCGTCTGAGAACCCACCTGGTCCACGCTGTTCCGTTGTGAAGCTCTGTTGTCTGAGCGGCCATCTGCCCAGAGTCCAGTATCCCCTGAAGGGGAGTCGTTATACGTTACGCGCCACCTACCTGGCCCTTGCTGCTCCACTGTGAAGCTCTGCTGTCTGAGAACCCACCTGGTCCACGCTGTGTCCGTTGTGAAGCTCTGTTGTCTGAGCGGCCATCTGCCCAGAGTCTAGTATCCACTGAAGAGCAGTCGTTATTCATTACCCCCCACCTACCTGGCCCTCGCTGTTCCACTGTGAAGCTCTGCTGTCTGAGAACCCACCTGGTCCACGCTGTTCCGTTGTGAAGCTCTGTTGTCTGAGCGGCCATCTGCCCAGAGTCCAGTATCCACTGAAGAGGAGTCATTATACAATACCCCCCAACTACCTGGCTCTTGCTGCTCCACTGTGAAGCTCTGCCGTCTGAGAACCCACCTGGTCCACGCTGTTCCGTTGTGAAGCTCTGTTGTCTGAGCGGCCATCTGCCCAGAGTCCAGTATGCCCTGAAGGGGAGTCGTTATACGTTACCCGCCACCTACCTGGCCCTTGCTGCTCCACTGTGAAGCTCTGCTGTCTGAGAACCCACGTTGTTCCGATGTGAAGCTCTGTTGTTTGAGCGGCCGTCTGCCCAGAGTCCAGTATCCACTGAAGAGGAGTCGTTATACGTTACCTGCCCCCTACCGGCCCTTGCTGCCCCACTGTGAAGCTCTGCCGTCTGAGAACCTACCAGGTCCACGTTGTCCCGTTGTGAAGCTCTGTTGTCTGAGCGGCCATCTGCCCAGAGTCCAGCATTCACTGCAGAGGAATTGCTATACGCTACCTGCCATCTGCCTAGAGCTCAGTATTCGCTGAAGAGGAATCATTATACGTTACCTGGTCCTCCCCTCACTTGAAGCCTAGAGAAGATAGACTGATTGACTCTTAATATTCTTGTTCTGAACTTAATAAAAGCAAAGACTTTTATTCTTTTAACTTTGTTGTCCTGCCTTTTCACTGGTTTGCTCCTCGAGGTGACACACCTATTAGGGGTGGTGGTGGGTCGGCCACTCCGGCCTGTGACAACTTTTGGTGTAGTCGGCAGGGTCGTCCCTCGAGTCTGAGCAGCCAGAGGTTTCCTAATGGCGGACGAAGATGTGCCAGGGGGTTGGCCCCGAATCATGTCTGTTTTTATGGGTACCCCTTGGGCCCAAAAGTTTGGGGGATCAGGATCCGAACTGAGCCTATCGGAGTGGAAGGCCCAGATCAAGTATCTGGCGGAATTACAGGGCCTGAGCGAATCGCAGAAATTGCAGTTTATTCTGTGCTCACTCGAAGGCAGACCCTGCGGGCCTTTTCCTTGCAACTACAAGAGCAGTTTACTCGATTGAAGGGGAGACAGGACCACGGTTTGGGAATGGAGGAGACTTTGTTAAGAGACCAATTCCTTATGGGCCTCCGAGAAGGGCCCGTTCACCAGAGTCTACGTTCACAGCTTCGCAGAGATCCCGCATTGTCATTTGAGGATTTGCGTCGAGAGGCTTTGGCTCTGGAAATAGATCATGCCGAGACAGCCGATCCCTCGGTTTGTATGGCCGCCAGTGGGACTGGTCTCCCCATTCCATCTGAAGCGACCGATTGGAGGTAGACACTACGCGCCGAGTTGATGAGAGACGTCCGGGAGCAAATGTCAGAAATGTCCAGGACCCTTCTCGAAGAGCTTCGTCAAGGGCAATTTGGTGCAAGGCCTTTGCCTCGGGAGCGGTCCTACTCGGATGGGAATCGGGATTCAGGACGTCGCCCTGCTCGCTCGACCGGTCCCAGGTTCCAGTGGGACGGCCAAGGTCGACCCATCTGCAACAGCTGTGGAGAGTCGGGGCATATTAGTCGCCAGTGTAGCTCCCGACATGGCCCGCAAGGGGGTTTTTAGAGTTGCCGGCCACTTTGGGTCAAGTGGTCGGGACCCCTTTCATCGACCCTCCCCCTCTGCCTGCCCCTCGAGACAGCTTGGTTGGGCACTGCCCAGTTGTGGAGGTCCAGGTTAATGGTAATCAAGTCCGATGCCTCGTTGATACTGGCTCTCAAGTCACGTTGTTCTCCGAGAGTCTGTCAAAGGAGCTCTTCGAGGCTCACCATCTACAGGGGAGCGAATGGACTGGACATCCCTTACATCGGGTACCTTGTCGGCAATTTCAAGATCCGAGGCGTCAGTGTGCGGCAGAAGGGAGTTGTTGTCGTCTGGGACCATTGTCTGGGGGCGCATCGTGCCTTATTGGACATGAATGTTATTTTGGATTGCTGGGAGGAATTGTTCCAGGTTAAAACCCGCTCGGGCATCCCCGATGGGGGAGAGGCAGGAATGGGAACGTATTATCACCAACTGCCGAAGGATCCAGGCTGCTAGGACCCAGGGGACCGCGAGGATACCAGTCGTGTGGCCTGTCGCTACGCTCTGTCTATACCAGCACGGAGTGAAGCTGTCGTTTGGGCCCGGTTGCCAGCCCGTACTCAGGGGCCCGAGAGCTGGGTCCTTGTGGAGCCCCATGGGGATTGTCAGACTGTTGAGGTGGCCCGAGGACTCGCTGTAGCCCATCGGGGACGAGTTGCTGTAAGAGTACGGAACGGGAACTCCTATCCTGTCAACTTGTATCGCCACCAGCGATTGGCCCGAGTTACCTCGGTGAGCCCCCAGCAAGTGAGGGAAGGCGAAGATGTTCGCTTTAGTCAAGTAAGCTCCACGGTAGTCGAGGTGGCCATTGTACGGGTGGATCAAAGGGCAGGCCCGTCTGGAGAGGAGGTGCCGGCCCACCTAGTGGGGGAACCTCTGCGTGGGGAAGGATTGGAGGAGGATCAACAGTGTCAGCTCCAGGATTTCTTGGTTCAGTGGCAACATGTGTTCGCCACCCATGATGAGGATTATGGTTGTACCGATATCATGACGCACCAGATCCCCACGGGCGATGCGACACTAAGCCGAGAGCGGTATCACCCTGTCCCGCTAACACTCTATTCAGAGGTCTGTACACTTTTGCGGGGGATGTTGGAAAAAGGAATCAGCCCCTGGGCAGCGCTGATAGTCTTGGTACGGAAGAAGACCGGGGCCTGGAGGTTCTGTGTCTACTACCGAAAGTCAAACAAGGTAACCAAGAAAGATGCTTTCCCGCTGCCGCGGATAGAAGATTCCCTCACTGGACTGACCCAGGCAGCGTGGTATTCGACTCTGGATCTGGCCAGTGGGTATTGGCAGGTTCGGGTAGCGGGAAAAGATGGCTTTTACTACCCCCTTTGGGCTTTTCGAATGGGACAGGATGCCGTTTGGCCTTTGTAACGCCCCAGCCACCTTCCAGCGGCTGATGCAGCGGTGCCTGGGTGGGCAACTGGTGGATACTGCATTAGTCTATCTGGACAACGTCATTGTCTATCCCCCAGACTTTGCTTCCCATCTAAAACATCTAGAACAAGTGTTCAGGGCCATGGAAAGGTATGGGCTCAAGCTGCAGCCAGATAAGTGCCGGCTATTCCGGAAAGAGGTTAAGTTCCTGTGCCATTGTGTAAGTGCTGCCAGAGTCTCCTTGGATCCGGAAAAGGTGTCAGCTGTTCAGAGGTGGGAACCCCCGAAGACTGCCCGGCAAGTAAGGGCCTTTTTGGGTTTTGTGGGTTATTATCGGCGATTCATTAAAGACTTCTCCAAGATCGCCAGACCCATAAACCAACTGCTCGTGGGCACTGGACGTTCTCGAGCTCGGGGGTCCCCCGTTGTTGCTGGGGACTCTGCTTGTGATACCGCCTTCAGATGCTCAAGCAAGAACTGTTGCAGGCCCCCATTCTGGCCTATGCAGATTTCACCCAGCCCTTCATCCTGTACACAGATGCGAGTAACTTTGGGTTGGGAGCAGTGCTCGCACAAAGGCAACAGGGAGTGGAAAGGGTTATTGGTTACGCAAGTCGGAGTCTCCATCCAGCAGAACAGAATGATGCCAACTATAGTTCCTTTAAGGACGAGCTGTTGGCCCTACAGTGGGCCATGTGTGAGAAATTTAAAGACTATCTGTGGGGAGCCAAGGTACTCATTGTGACGGACAATAATCCTTTGGTCCACTTACAGACGGCCAAGCTGGGAGCTGTGGAGCAACGCTGGGCTGCCCAATTAGCCAACTACGATTACCAACTACAGAACATACAAATGCCGACGTACTCTCCCGACTCCCTGCGTTTGCTGTGGGTGGTCAACTAACGGCGTCTTACCCTGAGTTGGGTGGAGAACTAATGGTGAGAACAGTGGAGGCTCCCGGGACAGATGAGGAAGAGATTGCCACAAGCTGGGGCTGGGACCCGCAACGGTGAAGGGGGCTGCAGGAGGCGGACAGTGATCTGGTAGCAGTTTGGGCCTACCTGGAGCAAGGGTGCCTACCCGGAGTGGTGGAGAGGCAAGCTCAGACATGGGCAGTGAGGCAGATCCTTGGACAGTGGGAGAGGCTCTGTCGGAGAGATTGAGTAATCTGTCGGTCTGTCCAGGATCCGGTGACCCATGACGAAGTACACCAGGTAGTGGTACCGGAAAGTCAGATCCAACCTCTACTGTGGGCCTATCACACTCAGGCGGGACATCAAGGACAGGAACGGACCGTGTCATTATTGCGGAGGTGTTTTTACTGGCCCAGGATGGAGGCGTCCGTGAGTACTTTTATTCAAGACTGTCCTCGGTGTATGCTTTTTAAGGCCCGGAGGGAGGTGAGAGCCCCAATGGTCCCCATGCGGTCCAAGTCTCCATTACATATTGTGGCGATGGACTTCTTGACGCTGAGGCGACCAACTGATCGTTACCAGAACATCTTGGTGGTCACAGACTTATTCACCAAATACTCTTGGGCCATCCCGACACTGGACCAGACCTCTGGTACCACCACAGCTGCTCTATGGAAGACGGTGATTCAACCCTTTGGCTGCCCAGAGACCCTCCACTCTGATCAAGGGCCGAACTTTGAATCGAGGATTATACGGGAGCTTTGCCAGCTTTATGGGTGTAAGAAGACTCGTACTACCCCATACCACCCCTGAGGAATGGAGGGTGCGAACGGTTTAACCAAACTTTGCTGAGTCTCTTGGGGACCTTGGATGCTGATCAGCAGAACGATTGGGTAAATTGTTTACCCGCCCTGGGTTCAGGCGTATAATAACAGTGTACACGGTACTACTGGCTATGCTCCGTCTTATTTGATGTTTGTAGATATAGACATGTGCGGTTGCCCGCGGATCTGCTCCTAGGGACGGCTTCGGTGGGAGAGGCATCCAGTACCACAGAATGGGTGAGCCGGCATCATCGGAATCTTCATTATGCTTACCGACAGGTTACGGACCAGATAAGCGCAGCTGCAGCCAAAAGTAAACGATTGTACGATCGGACGGAAAAGGAGGCTCCCCTGTTACCTGGTGAATGGGTGTTGGTGCAGGATAGTCGGAGCCAGGGAAAGGGGAAACTTAGTGACCGATGGGAGACCAGGCCTTATGTGGTTGAGCGGCAACATGGCCCTGACCATCCGGTCTATACCGTACGACCCGAAGGAAAGTCAGGCGCAGAACGAACCTTACACCGGAACTTGCTCCGTCCTTGTCCAAATTATCCAAGACCGAGAGAAGAGGTTCCGACAGTGTCCACGGCCCCCAGGTCACCCTTAGTGGGGTGGGCGCTCGTCCCGAGGCCCCCTGAAGTCGAGATAAGAAGGGCAGACCCTGTAGTTCCACCTAGACGCTCCCAACGAGGTATCCAGGTCCAGCCTCCGGTGAGATATGGCGAATGGGACTCGAGTCCCACGTTCTAGGGACTAGAACGGACGGGCAGGGGGGGATGTCACGAGTGACAAGCGACTTGGCGGAACTTTTCTTTTTGGGATATGTTCCCCCGGGGGACAGCTGAAAGCTGGGAATTCACCAAAACGTCTTTCTGATTTCTTCGATGCCAGTGAACAACAGTGTTAAACTGACTCGTGTGCAGCCCCTGCGTATTCAATCCATTGGGGAGGAAATGTCAGCTGGAAGGTGAGGGGAATGCCTTGGGTGCACCGTGAGTCTGTTCAATTTTGCAGTCCAATTGTGGAAGTGAGCACAAGTGAGTTCTTGCAGTGTTCAAGTGAATTTGTGTGAGTGTGGATTTGTGGTTTTTGCTTTCCACTCCAAATCACAGCTGACTACTTTCTTCCATGCCGGGGCCGCTGAGCTATGTTCTTTAAATGACTCCATGTTTATCGAAGAGGTGTTATACAGAGAGGTATTCCAGTCCCTTCTGCTTTATGGGGCAAAGTAACGGAGTCGACAGAAAGTCCTGAGCTCAGTATTCGCTGAAGAGGAATCATTATACGTTACCTGGTCCTCCCCTCACTTGAGGCCTAGAGAAGATACGCCGATTGACTCTTAATATTCTTGTTCTTAACTTAATAAAGCAAAGACTTTTATTCTTTTAACTTTGTTGTCCTGGTTTGCTCCTCGAAGTGACACACCTATTAGGGGTGGTGGTGGGTCGGCCACTCCGGCCTGTGACAGAGGCCTTCACAGGGGAGGGACTAGTTGACACTTCAGGACTGTGCTGTCGTCGCTTGTCACTGCGTTCGTCACTGCGCTTGTCCAGGCGCAGGTCCTTCATCAGATCTGGATACGGCCTGGATCCGGCGGTCTGTGGTAAACCTCAAGATAAACAGAGAGACTAAAGCATAGATGCCATTCTTCTTATGATGTAACGAGTACATCAGGATTTATGGAAAGTGTTCCCGGTTCCGCCTGACCTAATCCATGCAGCCTAAAATTTAATTAATTAATTATTAATTGTATTAATTACAAAGTAATATAAAATAATGCTTGGAATATATCCAGTAAAACATGTGCTGGAATGTTCTAAAATAGATATTGATTACTCTTGTAATTTTTGTAAAGGTGAAAAGGAAACTATTTTTTATTTATTTTTCCATACAAAAATATTTTGTGGAGCATTAATTAAGAAAAAAATTGACATAATAAAACACTTCAATGATCATGGAATTGAGAAAGATAAGGCTTACTTATCTTAATCTTAATCTATTTCTTTAAGAAAAAGGAATTTTATAATTTTATAAAAAAGTTTCACATTCATAAAATGAAATGGTCTGATTCAAAACCAAATTTTTCTTACTTTAAAAATGATTTCTAGCTTTATTGTTTAAGTAAGAAGGCAATTAAAGCGTATAACATTGTAAGCAGGTATAATGTTGTATAAAGTGGCATCCTTATGTCTATTATAATTTTGTTATTGTCCTCTGGCAATATTTGTATTATTTTATATTACTATTTTACTTAAGTTATTTTTTAAATGTACTTTTGAATGAATATATCTCATTGTATTGTTCTCGTTTATGGCATTATTAAAAAAAACTTTACAATGCAAAAAAATAAATAGCCTACAAATAAAAATAGGGCAACAGTATTTTATTATTGCACTGATTGGCTATTAGATGTGAGCAGACAAAGAGCGATCATAAATGTAAAGAAAGGAAGGTTTCAGAATTTCCTAACAAGCAACATATTTTTTTTTAGACTTATTCTCTACGGACTCAACCCTGACCATTACTTTACTGAGGAACGAACTACAATCCCATGAAGCATTGCGAACAGCATAATCGAATTTTTCGCAGAGCTACATGTGAGTGGGCGGAGTTGAAAAGCTATTTTGGCGCGTGTTGCTTTTTTCGACTCTCTGATTGGTGTAATTTTCTGTACAGCGACATGGGTAATGTAGTTTTCACTAGGAATTTCGCTGTTAAACACGATTGTTTTAAAAGTAAGCTGAAATAATGCGGGGTGACTGCCTCAGTAGGCCTGTCTTTTAAAGGTTTATAAGTTATCGGTCAAAATCAATTTCCAGAGAAACGGAACAGAGTTTTTACGACACTCTATGGGCGGAGCTGAATTGATCGACCTCTGCGTAATGACGCCAGAGGCGGAGCAGGTTATTTGAAAGTGGCGGGCAGGGTCTTTCTTCAGAGGAGCTAACGCTGTGCTCGTATTTGAATGGCAGAAACTGTTAAGGACGTTTTTCTTTACAAAAGATAACGGTATCCCGTGAGGGCGATTAAGATTTACCATTTTTCTTGTTTTATTTGAAACTTTTGTCAAGTTTGGGTAAAAAGGAACGTTTAGTACGTTTAGTCTTCGAGCCCCATAATCACAGACTACGTTACAGGAAGGTAATGACATGCGTTTTAAACATCCCGTTTTGTTGTATCAGCTCCTTATTTTGTTCGTGTGTTGCTTAGTACAAATATATTTTATATGTAGAAAGTGTGTATAAAGATACATGATAATGGCTTTAAGTGTAACGTTAGTTCGGGACTTAGGCCTTTTGGATAAACCATAATCTAACAAGTTAGCCAGTAACGTTAAATCTTGAAGACTGATTATTGGTTTAAGCAGGAATTCTGCTTGTCTTTAAAAAGTCTTAAGTCACCCTTCCACAAATTAAGGCATTAAAAAGGTGTTAAATAAGAGCAGAATGTCTTACTTTCGTAAAGTGATGACATTAAATGTCCCAAATATTATCTTATTCAGTAACGTTAACGTTATTTTGCCTTGTTTTCCAATACAAGTATCTATAAACATACTTAAATCAAGGTGCATTTACTTGAAATGCAAAATAAAGATATGTAGTCTTGTTTTCTGAGAAATTGAACAAAACTGAGTTTACTTAACACTTATATCCAATATCTATCAATTTGGTATGAAAACTGATTTCTCCTTTTTTTCTGAGCCCATTTGCAGATACTTTTTCTTGTTTTAATTATAGACTTGCTTCATTTCTATCAATTTCACAGAAAACAAGATTCCTCTTAAATCATTTTGCTTCTCAATGTAGGCCTAGTAACGTTAGATTTAAGAATCTTTATTCAATTGTGCTGGAAAATAAAGACAAAAAAAAGGTACAGCAAAAGCTATTTCCATATTCCAGTTAGATATATATTCATAGTTCGGAGCAGAGGTATTCAAGTCTTAAGCTTTTTGTTTGGTTAAAATATAAAAAATGTAATTAATAAAAATAATGGAGATCTGTAGGAGGTTGTATTTTGAAACTTTGAAGTGTTGCTAATGCAACTCATTGTGTGCTCCCTACACACAAAGAACATATTGACATGTTCCCTTCTCTTTAGTCCTTTTTTTTTTCTTTTTTTTTCTTGAAAAGGTCTTTTAAACGTTTTAAATCTACTATTATAAAACCTGCAGAAACCTTGATTTAGTCGGTTGCATACAAATTTAGTCTGGATGAAAAAGTACCTATAAATAAAACTAACTTTACATTGCATGTTTCTGTAGACCGCAATTAACTGTCAGCTGCACTAGTTTCACAGAAGTGGCTTTTTGTTGACTTAGACTTCTAATGCAAACTTTAATCTTTGGTTTTATTAATGTAATTGCAATTAAAAAGTAGTAGGAGCCATTAGGATTTAAGCACCTCCAACCCACAAGGCTACCGTAATGTTTTTATGCACTGCAGGCAATTAGTGATGTCAAACTCTTGAGTGCTCAACTATGTCCCTCGCTGACCAGGATTAACCCATTACTGAATAATTGTAGTTTCATGATGCAACTGAAAGAGGTGAATTGCAGGGTGCACTTTTGGGAGACTCTGGTTAACCACTAAATCCCTGATTTTATTTTTTAGACCCTTTATTAAGCCAGTCAGTGTGCGTTTACAGTGCTTTTCTAACAAAGGAAAGCTGTGACAAGCGTCAGCTGTTTTGTCTAAAGTTGTTCAATGTCTAAATGTTTCACATAATTCATTGTGAATTTGACAACTTTAAAGGACAACTCCGGCGCAAAATGAACCTTTGGTCTAATTACACATTGGTACATAGTCAACCGCTCTCTGAGATTTTTTTTCATGATTATCGAATATAAAGAGTTATATCTCTAAAAACTGTTTAGCTTATAATGCTAGTATATAGGGCATAGATTAATGAAAATAAAAATCGCTAGTTAATCTTTCTTTTTTCTTCCTAACTAATCTATCTTTCTCTCTTTCTAACTAATATTTCTTTCCTTCTAAATAATCTTTCTATCTATCTTTCTTTCTTCCTTTCTTTCTAACTAATATTTATTTCTAACTAATATTTATTTCCTTCTAACTAATCTATCTTTCTTACTAATCTATCTTTCTTTCTTTCTTTGTAACTAATCTATCTTTCTAACTAATCTATCTTCTTTCTTTCTTTGTAACTAACCAATCTTTCTTTCTAACTAACCAATCTTTCTTTCTTTCAAACTAATCTTTCTTTCTTTCTTTCTTTCTTTCTTTCTTTCTTTCTTTTCTAACTAATCCATCTATCCGACTTCAAACTACTTTAAACTTCTTCAAACTCTCTGGTCCGGCTTTCTCAAGCCAACTTAAAGTTTGTCTCATCAAACTTTTTTTCTAGTTTATTCTACCGTGTTAGTGTTGGGCTATTTTGAGCCTTGTTAGTGGTATTGACTAGTGATTTTTATTATTGTGTAGTGCATCAGGCTTTCCTTTGTGTCTTTGGTTGATCAGACTAATTATTCTTAGACACAGTATTAATATAATGGCAATAACTTGGCTATGTAACTGGTCTGGTCTTGCTCTGTGCACACTGGCTTTGCAAGACAATGAGTTAAGTTGTCATTTGTGATTCAGCCTTATTTGCTCTTCCAGCATGACCAAGGAGGATGAGAAGGCCATTCCTGTGAGGGTTGCGCTGAGATGCCGGCCTCTGGTTTCCAAAGAGATAAATGAAGGATGTCAGTGCTGTCTTAATTTTGTACCTGGTGAACCTCAGGTGTGTATCATGAGATCTTGCCTATTTCATTCACTCTTTTGCATCAAAAGATCATGTCGGTACTTAAAGATTCATTAAATATTTTTTTTCTTATTTCAGGTCATTGTTGGCAATGACAAGGCTTTCACCTATGATTATGTGTTTGACCCCACAACAGAACAGGAAGAAGTTTTCAACTCTGCTGTCTCTCCTTTATTGTCTGGGCTTTTTAAAGGTTTGTAAAACAGTCCTACTAGGAGTTTGCGCATCTTTAATTGAAAAAAAAAAAAAAAATCCATCCCAAAGTGGCTTGACACCATGTTGGTGCGACCAAATTTAATGGTGACACCAATACAGAAATACTTATGATCTCCTTTTTTGAAAATACAGAATTGTGAGACACAATAGCTTGCACACTGAGTCAGTACAGTGTGTATGTATTCAGGGATGTTTTAGGGGTGTAACGAAATTAAAACCGATTTGAAAAAACTCTCATGGCGTACCGAAAACTCCCTGCCCTCTGCTGCACAATGGCCTAGGGCCATTGTTGAGGTTGACCTCACTTTACATGGTCACAAAACAAATATTTCCCCTTTGGCATTTGATTAAATAGTAGCCTAATTAGGGGTGTAACTGTACACGTATTCGTCCCGCAAATTGTTGAGTGTCTTATAGGGCTGCACGATTCTTGCTAAAATGTGAATCACGATTTTTCTCCATGGGAATTGAGATCACGATTCACTTAAACGATTCTCATTTTTTTCAACCAAAATGTATTGCACTCAAGTAAAACAACAACAAAACACAGGACATTCAGTGTGCAGTAACACAAAATTGTCTAAATTATTTTAAGCTGCGTTTTTGGGTTGTGTTAGCCTATGTAGCTGTCTGTGTGAACTAAAAGAAAGTGTAGGCTATATATAATATTTTCTGTCTAGTTTACTTTAACTTTTTTTTATAATACACCATACTTTCACCCAAACTGAATAATTAAAAACAAGTTTAAATGGGTAGCCTAAATCTTCTATAAATATTTTTGAGTCTTCATTTTCTTTTTTTTGCCTACTCCAGTTCTTGTTAAAACTGAATAGACATGCTTATTCTGTGCATTTTGGGCACTTTTTGTGTGAAATCATATTTATTTCGTCCATCAACAGTGCGCTTTCACTTTAATTGAGCGTCAGCAGTGCAGCAAAAATAGACTGGGTGGCGAAAAACCCGCTTCACTGCTGCTCACGCGCTGCTCCTGCTCCTGGTGTAAATGCACTCATTGATTAACATGCAAGCCGAAAAAAATATGCGCTGCTCATGCGCCACTGACGCTTCCGGTGTGAAACGGCCGTAAAATTGATTGACTTAATATTATTATTATTTTTTTTGTTATTGTGTGACCCTTATTTACACTGCACACGTCTGCGGCGCGTTACGGCTGCGACACGGCTACCGGAGCTGATCGCGCCCACTCAAGTCAGTGCTTGTGTTTACACCAGCCACGACGCGGCGCGTTTAAGAAGCGTCCCAGCTTCGCTAAAGATAGGCGCCTAGTCTGTTTTTGACGGACGCCGCGTCCAAGCTGAACCGTAAATACTTTAAATAAAGGGGTCAGTGTGACCAATATAATGCGTGAATGCAGCATGATCTGAATGCAGGGAAATACACGGAATTGAATCGCCATCATTGAGAAATGAGATCACATTTATGTTTGAATCGAGATCGTGATTATTTTTCGATTAATCGTGCAGCCCTAGTGTCTTATGTGTTCAAGACGAATACAGCGTTGTAGCCTAACCACTAATAATCGCAATAAGCCCTGCATTTTGGTACTTTCGATAAGAAAGTGTCATTTTTCAAATTCTATATATTTTATCACGAAATTCAAACAATAAATGCCGTTTTGATGCTCTTTAATGTGACGTGACGGATAACTATAAGTGCCTCAGATTAAGCAGCAGTGCAAGTAAACGCATTTATCTCCTCCTAATAAAAATGAATGAAAGACAGTTCAACTTACTGAAACTTATCTCGTGTAATCGCTCAATAAGTGTTTCAATGGCTGAAAGATAACACTAAAACAACTTGTAAACAATATCCTACGTTACATTACGTCATTTACTTCAGGCCAGTCATTCAGTGTCCACAGCTTGTTAGTTCGCCAGAGAAATTAACCTTCGCTAAGGACTATATTAGCTTTCATATTCATTATATTTTACTTGTTAGTAATGTCTTGATTATTTAATACGTTTAAAATGTCATGAAAATAACTACCAGTGTGTAAATAATTATATTTCAACAACGAATTGGAGTAAAAACATAATTTTACAATTAAATTTAGAAGTTAATGCAAAAACTTCCTTATGTGCAGTTTGCATACAATTTGTTATTTGAGTGTTAATTATATCTAAAAATAATTAGAAACTGAATTTAGTTTGGGCTCCGTTGTTAAGCTTTAATATTATAATAATGTGCAAGTAAGGGCTCAGTTTACATCATTAGTAGAGATTTTTTTTTTTATCCTTAAACTTTTAATTATAACTGAATTTAAAGACAGAGACACAATTTGTTCAGTACACCACTGTTTAATAAAAAAAAGCAATTTTACGTTTAGTTTTCTCCCCCCTGCTACACCGAACTGTGACGTTAGTTTTGTATACAGTTTACCCCCCTATTGATTATATGCTCAGGGCTCGATAATAAGGACTGCCCGGGGCCAGCGTGGAAGATACTCAAGCCAGTGCTGCATCTTCACGGAAGTTGACAATTTGCCAATTTAAATCTTCAAGTGCACATAGAAGCGAAAGTACCCGCGTCTCTCATTTTGATATTTGTGCGCTGTGTTATAAGTTCTGTGTGCGTTGTAGGGGTGGGAATTGGCAAAAATGTGACGATTCAATAGTATTGCGACATTTGGGCCACGATTCAATATTATTGCGATTCTTAACATATTGCGATTAGTGCTGCACGATTAATCATATCGCAATCGTAATCGCGATGTCAAGCCTATGTGATTATATGACACAAATTGCTGTGATTTTATA
The DNA here is from genome assembly GCA_030578275.1 of Meda fulgida. Taxonomy (NCBI): domain Eukaryota; kingdom Metazoa; phylum Chordata; class Actinopteri; order Cypriniformes; family Leuciscidae; genus Meda; species Meda fulgida. The sequence goes on from CM060636.1 coordinate 24,664,288, forward strand.
TGAAATAAACAAATTAGGACTGTTAACGCAATTAACGCAGCATCTGTTATTTTCTGTCATGCTTTGGCTAGTGTTACATGATCCCGCTCTTATTCGTGCGAATGCTTTAGTTTAAACCAATGCTCCCCTTTATTCCTATGGGTGACGTCACACGACTTTAACGCGCCCACAAAGCATCCCGGGAAGGCGGCGCTTCATTTTGGAAAAATGCTGCGTGCAGAAAGCTGGCCGATGCCCATATAATATTTAATATGAAACAAAGTCTAACTTTCAAATTTTGTCAGTCAAAGAAAATTAAACAATAAATAGGCCTACCGTTTTGTGACTCTTAAATGTGTTGTGACAGATTGCCTCCGTTAAAGCCAAGTTCAAATCCACCGACGTTAATCTACTAACTCTCCTGACTGCTTTGTCGGACAAAAATGGTGGATTTTGATTGGTCCAATCACGTCAATCAAACTCCAGATGAAACCGATATTACCGGTGTTGTCACAAGTCGATTAACCGGTGGGAGAATATTATCACAGTCACGTCTCTTATTTATATATATATATATGAATGAAGGTAGAGTGTAGTGCAAAAACTTTGTCCTTAAACATTCAGGACACAGGACCTTATTACAGGACAGGATGTAATTATTCTCTGAATAGGAGGCCACCTGAATAGCTTAAAGAAACACGCTGACTTTTTGGGACTTTAGCTTATTCACCGTATCCCCCAGAGTTAGATAAGTCCATACATACCCTTTTCATCTCCGTGCGTGCTGTAACTCTAACAAGATCATATGAGACACAGGCATCTTTTAACCGTATACATACTGGGAACTATATTCTCAGAAGGTGAAGCACCGCTACCTGGGCGTAGTGATTAGCGTAACACTGAGCGAAATCTCTGCTCTTCACCACAGGGCTTCTCAGGCGCTGCGAGCAAATCACTCCACCCAAGTAGCAGTGCTTCGCCTTCTGAGAATATAGTTCCCAGTATTTATATGGTTAAAAGATGCCTGTCTCTCATATGACCTTGTTATTTGTACACACTGTGACTATACAAATCACAACATATAAATATGAAAATGTTGGTGTTATTTTGTCATTTATTTGTCTCAAACAACATTTTAGCAATATGTATTTTAGTCAGAATATTACGCTATTGTGCTCCGTCTATTTGGCGTGCATGTGTGCAGCGGCGCTCATTCACGGAAGCTTGAATTTTTAGCCGAGCCCCCTCTTCCCCAAAATCCCGTCCGCCTGCCCTAACCCACACACACACCTCTGCAGTAAATGCCATATTTTGTGTGTTCCAGGCAATGATGAGTTTCAATAAAAACTGATAAAATGTAAATATTTTTTAATATTGTTTAAAGACATTTTATTTCCACAACTTTTTAAAAGTGCATTCATAAACGATTCTTTGCAACAGCAAATCATTTCCAACTTCATGCAGGCCTAATTGAGGCTACTTTTAAAATCCCTGAACATAGGCCTAACCACAAGTCAATAAAACACGCTTAACATGTGTAATGCAATGAGTAGCATTGTTTCGCTGATGTTATGGGGTTTGCCTGCCTTCGCTATACGTGACACCATAAGATGCTTTTGTCGCCTTCATGTTACTAGTGCCAAACGACTGTATTATGCTTTTTTGTGACTTCAAATCATCACGCTTCAAACTCATCTGGCTTGTTCACTAAATTCGTGTGCTTAGTTTCAATGTGACGCCGAAGTTTGCATGGCCTCATTCTATCATTTGCTAGCACCTCCTTGCAGACCACACTGCGACAAAGGTGCAGCCTTGGACCCCAACCAGGTGAAACATAACTTTAAGTACTCAGATCATATTTCCTACTTATTTTGCTGGGCCCTGTCTCCTCCCTTAATGCTGACTTTTGTTGACGTGGGACAAGGAAACGATGCATTTTAAAGCTAATACATGCACGCACAATTACCAATATCAGGGGTTTTAAGTGAAATATTTATTTTTTGGGGGGGTGGTTGAGAAACTGCACAGACTTATCTTCAATGGAACCATTTATTTTCAAGTATTACGGCTGTATGTTAATGGCATCTTTTTATGAATGAAGGCCAGTATCACTGATATTAAAATAGCTACTGATGTCTCCATAAATGATTTCCACCCAAATCTTAAACATTTATTAGGCTTAATTTAAGTTAACTTAAATACCTGTCTAACAGGTATGAAATATACAGGAATTTAATATAGGTTTTAAAACAGTCCGCACTGCATAAATAATAAATGAAATATAGATTAATTCTTATTAAAGCTTCAAGCATTCTTTAGTCAAGAGCAGTGAGTATTTTTTTCGGTTCCCTTTGTTCTTTCGTTAACTTAACTGACAGAATTAGTGGCTGCTGTCACTTTAACCCTCTGTGGTCGGCAAATGTGCCGGCGCGTTTTGCGTGATTTTTTTCACATGGCAGCAAAATAGACTTAAAATACTCCGTCATTTTTGGTCATACAGACTTAAGAAATATGAATAAACTGTTAAATCTCTGTTTTTTTATGTGTCCACTTACAATCGAAATAAAACATTGTGCTTTTGTAAAATAAAGAAAATAAACAGGGTGTGCTTTCTGCCTCCGTCTTTTTTTCTGGAGCACGTCTCTAAACCTAAACAAACCTCAGCGAATTCTATTCACCCAGGCATGAGCAATATATCTTTATAATCATGGATGAATCACAAGACGGCATTAAAATTGCTGGGAGAAATATCAACAACCTCAGATATACAGACAATACCACTCAAATGGCAGAAAGCGAAGAGGACCTAAAGAGCCTCTTGATGAGGTGAAAGAGGAGAGTGCAAAAGTTTGCTTAATTCAACATTAAGAAAACTAAGAACATGGCATCCGGTCCAATCACTTCCTGGCAAATGGAAGGGGAAGAAATGGAAGTAGTGACAGATTTTGTTTTCTTGGACTCCTAAGACAAGATTACTTCAGATGGTGACCGTAGCCATGAATGAAAAAAAGAGACTCCAGGGTTTCCCGCTGCACTTTGGAACTAAGGCAACTGCCTAAGCAACACACGCCTGCCGCCTAAACTACGTTGTCAATTTTTTTTCCAGGCGCGCATATGCCTCGGCGTACATAGCTGAACAGGGCGGGTTTTTATTTCTCATTTCCATAAATATATCTAGTAGCCTAGTAAAGCTAATGCAAGGGATAGAAATCAATTAATCCTTTGCTGATACGTCCTCGTCGTCATCATGGAGAGCGCAGTTCATGGTTGCATAGCAACGACAGACGCCACGGGAGCGCAAGCGCTTGTGGAAAGAAGAAAGTGGCGCGGCCGTGCTTTTCCATGCACGTGCTTTTCCAAACCCCACCCCACCACCTTAAACACATTTTCTGCGGGAAACCCTGGACTCAAAACGATGGTGAATGACATTAAAAATGGCTTTTTTAATTGAATAAAAGTCTTCTAAAAATCTTAAAATTGAATACATTTAAAATGTATTCATTAAAAAGTAAATATAAATATAAGTAGTCTCAATAATGAACAACACATTTACATTACAAATTCACAATAAAACGTAAGCCACCCAATCCAAAAACAATAATTTAACACTATTGTTGCAGTAAACTTGCACAACATTCTTGAATGATTAATTTATTAAAACTAACTTAAGCTGGACAATAACTTTAGAGCTGCTGTAAAGCCAAAACAATCTGTTACTGTAATATCCAATTATCACTATAAAGCTGCTTTGAAACAATCTATATTGTTAAAAGTGCTATATAAATGAAGGTGACTTGACTTGACGTGGTAAGGATGCTTCTTGCGTCTGTTTCGGAGATCCAGAGGACAAATATTTTAACCAACAGCTGAGGCATTTAAGTGGCACTGAAATCTGCATTTTGATTCGGTCCGCTTACATACCGGTTACTTGGGTACCGGTTCCATATCAGTACCGGGCTTCGGTACCCAACCCTAATTATAAGGTATTGGCTGAGTGCCGAAGAATTGATGCTTTGTTGAAGACTCTTGAGAGTCCCTTAGACTGCAAGGAGATCAAATCAGTCAGGCCTGAAGGAAATTAGGGCTGCTCGATTATGGAAATAATTACTATTTTGGTCAGTATTGAAATCATGATTATGTATCATGATTATTTCACATGACTTTGGGAATGTTGCATTTATTAAAGACACCTTTCAACAAATTAAAAAAAAAATCAAAATTTTAAAAAATTTTGTACTTCACCGATTAAAATAGGTAATATAACAAATAATACTTCAATAAGTATTTTAATAATTTCCGCAGGTCTACCACTTAAAATGCACGAAATTCCCCCGCAAACATTGATTCACTTTAGCATGTAGATTATACGAGTAGCCTAAATTAATCCACACAGATTATAAAATCAAATCAATCATTTCAAAACTTTCTCTAAGACGCAATTTCACAAACTGCGTGAGTGTTCAGCGGTGCTGTGTCTTCTCTCTCTCTGTCTCTCAAAATGCCTTGGATAAGGCAAGCATCGAAACTACATTCTTGCGTTTAGGAGTCGGGACATGACGGTATTGTCACTTGCACAATCGGCCCAGCATTGCATCATAACTAAAGTTGATCATTTTCACTTTTTATGTCTTATCAGTTTAAACATTCAAGCTGAGAGTTTATGGCTTCGGATGTGCGCGTGTCATTCAGAACACAAGACAAAATAAGAGTGTTCTTGCAAAACAACATTGCAAAATAATAGTTTTAACTAAATTGTACTATTTTGGTGATCATTGGGTATGGGATGAATATAGTATCAATGATTAACACGTGCAAGCACAATTATCAATGACATGATTAATGTTGCAGATATGTTTTACTTTCAACAACCAAATGCCTTTCAACTTGCGTGTGCAAAATTGAATTAATGTGTAGCAATTTGTACAAAGACATTTTTGTGAATACAAATGTTTTCTTTTGAATTAGTGTATCATAATTTGTGCATGCAACAATGAGGATGTGCATGTGTGTATCAGGTGACACTCGATCATTCATTGAAGTCTTTTCTGAGTCAATCTCATTTGGATTTTGAGACTTTCTTTTTGCTGTTAAGCATTTCAGAACCCACACACAAACTACAAATGAATAGGCATGGTGCTAATTAATGTGTGCACAACTACCCATCTATTTGACAAATTCACAAATGTGCGTCACTATATTTAAACTAATACAATACAACTTGTTTGTACAAATGGAGACATAGTTGCTGATACAAAACCTCAATTTTGTATTAATGTAGGTCAGAATTTGTGCATGCAACAAGATGTGCATTTGTGGATCAGGTGACGCGTGCATTCATTGACTCATTTCTGAGTCGATCCTATTTGACTCGTTTGGATTGAGACTTTCATTTTGCCGGTTTAGCCTTGCACAATCCACACACACTAAGAAAACCTGCTAAAACTAGATGGCAGTAGTCTGATAAAACAGACGACGGCACCATAATCAAGCGTTTTTCCACATTTAAGCTTAATGTGATATTGAAGCACCAAATTTAGTACACAATATAGGCCTACCTTATTATTAAAGCATACTTTGTAGAGGCAAACCGATTCAATCAGATTATGAACAACACCCATAGAAAACCATTATAAAGCGCTTAACGTGCAATAGTGCTTTGCATGTTCAATGAGGTGTATAAGCTACTGAGATTTAATATCCCCGTCTTACTGCATTGACCTTAAGCTTTTTCTTTATAATAGGCTATATGGGAGGAAAACTATATAGCCTACAGATAAGAGCCTATATAAAAGTGACACGCAAAGTTTCACGTTAATGTCATTTTCCTTCCTGAGCCTGTTAAAAAGAAAAAACTTGAAATTTCACTGATGCCTTTATATTATAGGCTTATTTTTTATCTGACTACACATTGTATATAGGCCTACCAGCTGTGGAATTTGAAAATGTCTTTTTAAATGTTAAGTCAATTTTCGCAGGATATTTGTTTTCCATAGACCCTTGCCACTGTTATATAGAGTCTTACAAATACACTAATAGCACTATGAGCTTTAATAATTTGCAACCATTCTATATCGACATGAAATATTAATTGAAAATCACCTAGGACCTACGTGTGTAGCCTATAGCTGCATATTAATACATGAGTAGCTTTGACGCGCTAACCACGGCGTATGATGCATAAGGGAACATCTGCTAATTCCACTAACTGCGTTAAAACGTATAATTTGTTTCAATTAAAATTACTTTTAATATTTAAAAACAGACATTTTCAAATTCCAAAGCTCGTAGAAGGTTCCTGTAAGACTGACTTACAAGTAAAATGTTGACAATACTTCTCTTCATTTATGTAGCCTACAGTAGACTAGGCTAAATATTTGCAGAAAAAATACTGTAATTCACAAAATATTTTTTTCATGTTCAAAATGGTTGTAGGATGTTCCTAGTGACTAGACTGACTTACTACAGGTGAAATTGTCCCAATACCTCCCTTCATGTATTTACTGTAACAATTATTTTTTATAAAAAAATACCGTAATTCACAAAGGGTCTTTGTTGACTTAGTCAGGTGAGATTTTGAATTATTCACCTGTAGTTTCACTAGGAACGTACTACAACCTTTTGAACATGACAAACAAAATAACACTTGGGTGAGTGTCACAGAGAGGCTCTTGGACTAGAGACTCTTGTTTTGAGATTACTTTTATTGTGCCACTGGACTGAGAACACACTACGCATACATACATTTAATACTTGCATAACACATTATTTATTTAGCGCAAATTTTAACACCAGTTAACACAGATATGTGTCAATGATTGTGTATTGTTTAAGTGTTGTACCTGTCCACACCATGTCCTTTTTCTTAAAGGTGCAGTGTGATTTTTAGCGACATCTAGCGGTTCGGTTGCGAGTTGCACTAATGGCTCCGCCCACTACTCACCCCTTCCTTTCGAAGAAGCTACGGTGGCTAAAACGGGACAAACATATCGTCGACTCAGACAGCAGAGAATAGCCAGAGAAAGCCGAGAGTGTGTAACATTTTCACTGTTTCTGTACCACAGTCCATTATAAACCACATCATGGATAAAGTTTACAAAGCCATAGTCAGGTGAGGGTCTTAATATATAATAATAGTAATCAGCTGATTGTCTCAAAAACGTAACCAGCACATTTCTCCCCATATAGCAAACCCATAATACAGCAAGGGAGAAGAACCACATGAAACTATGCAAATATTTTACGACTTAAAATGCTTCCAAGATCGACTTGTCGCGATCGACGGGTTGGTGATTCCTGTAACATACTGTTTTACGGTCAATGAAAAGAGTACTCGGCCGTCTCACGAACACAACCAGCACATTTATCCCCACATAGTTATTCTCCCTCGCTGTGTTATGGCTTTGCTAAGTTACATGAAACAATCCAACTACATATTTTACACCACTGACAAGAGAAAGTCACTACTCACGGTGTCTATCTGGCTTCTAGCTTTCTGCGGCTTCTCTTTCAAGGTAGTGACGAAACGCGCTCTGTAGTGTTGTGTGTTCGCTGTCGGCTATGGTAGAAACATGACGTCACAATATGGCAACCTTCATAGAAGGGGATTCCCGCGCCTATGTAGATATAAATGACTCATTCTAAGGTAATACAAACTTAACGGTTCATTAAGTAAGGTTATGGATTTTATATTGCATTTCTCTCATAGATCCACAGAAATATTACACACTGGACCTTTAAGTTAACATTTATTTAGTAATTAATTTCACTATATTGATTTATGTATTGTATTGTATTGTATTAAGAACACAAACAAGACCAGTTACCATGTTAAATCTTTGTTTTCAATTGACCATTTGCAGAAAATAAATTGTCATACTTGCGTACCGGAACATTTTACAATAACAAACCTGGTCACAGTAACAGCCACCATTTTTAAATATCTATTTCCTGCCAATAGAAGGCAGAGTTAAAGGAGTTGTTCACTTTTAAAAAAACTTTTGCTGATAATTTACTCACCCCCATGTCATCCAAGATGTCTATGTCTTTCTTTCTTCAGTCGAAAAGAAATTAAGGTTTTTGATGAAAACATTCCAGGATTTTTCTCCATTTAATGGACTTCAATGGGAACCAGACGGTTCAAAGTCCAAATGAGCGTTTCAGTGCAGGTTCAGAGGGCTTTAAACGACACCAGACGATGCATAAGGGTCTTATCTAGCGAAACGATCACTCATTTCAAAAATAAATAAAAAACTTTAAGTTTTATAAGCACAAATGCTCGTCTTGCTCTGTTCTGTGATGCGTGCTAGTAACGTCACGTAATACACAATTCCGTTGAAAAGGTCACGCTTCTTGACGTTTTTGTGGAAGTACCGAGTCAGTGTTTACAAGTTGAACCCGCAAACCAAGTCAAACGCCATTTACAAAAAAGGAAATTAAAAGGTAAAACAACGATGTCGGGCGATTTTGAACTTAGAGGAGAAGATGAGATGCAGTTTTTCACCTTTCTGAACCGGAAATACACAGAGGAAAAAGCGTGATCTTTTCAACGTAATTGCGTATTACGTGACGTCACTAGCACGCATCACAGAACAGAGCAAGGCGAGCATTTGTGCTTATAAAACAACGTTTTTTATTTATTTTTGAAATGAGTGATCGTTTCGCTAGATAAGACCCTTATGCATCGTCTGGTGTCGTTTAAAGCCCTTTGAAGCTGCACTGAAACGCTCATTTGGACTTTGAACCGTCTGGTTCCCATTGAAGTCCATTATATGGAGAAAAATCCTGGAATGTTTTCATCAAAAACCTTAATTTCTTTTCGACTGAAGAAAGAAAGACAGACATCTTGGATGACATGGGGGTGAGTAAATTATCAGCAAAAGTTTTTTTTAAAGTGAACTACTCCTTTAAGAGTTCTCAGGTCTGAGGGGGAGATTGGTCTTCTGTTTGATTCGTCGTTTAATTTAGTTAAACCTTAGAGTTTTTGTTTCCAATGTTTATATATTTTTGTATTATTCTAATAGTTTATGGATGAGTTACTGTTAAATATATTTAAATTTCTTAAATTTCTTTATTTCCTTTAATTACTGAATGCTTTAGTCCGAGTGGGAGGGGCTTATCATTTTACGAGGGCCTCTCAGTGTTGTAAGGGGCTTGTAGAGAGAGTTGGATGGTATTTGTTGCTTTGGGTCAATTTATTGACATAGTCGAAAGTTTGATGATGAATAACTTTGAGAAGTTTATTTTATTTTAGTTTTTTGGGGATTTCCACTGTAAATATCATTAGCACTCTATTGGAATAAACACTGAACTTTTTGACTTCATCTTCATGTCAATTCATTTTTACGGCTCCGTCAGCCGGTACATTCAGAGCAGTGGTGCTGCTGCTACTGCTTGAACATCTTTTGGGCCCCTTGATGACAGTTGCACACCCCGCTCTGTTACAGTGAGTTACAGTAATTTATAAACAAAAAAATTGTACTGTTCAATCGAGATAATGGCTGGAGATGCAGTAAATCAGTCTGCCCACTAAACATTTACTATAACCTTGCAAGTATCGTTCATTTGAATGAATGATTGGATGTTTATATTTTTGACTGTGAGTGGAATTTGCAGATGGCCCCTTTTGAAAATGAGGTGAATATCAAACCTAAAACGTACTTTACTGCGCTCTTGGTCCGGTCGCTCTCCCCTACACATGCAAAGTTAAACGCAACTGTGAAATTTCATGTTAATTTTTTTCTTTTTACAGGCTCAGGAAGGAAAATGCCATTAACGTGAAACTTTGCGTGTCGTGTTTATATAGGCTCTTATCTGTAGGCTTTATAGTTTTCCTCCCATAGAGCCTATTATAAAGAAAAAGCTTAATGTCAATGCAATAGACGGGGATATTAAAACTCAGTAGCCTATACACCTCATTGAACATGCAACGTGCTATTTCACGTTAAGCGTTTTAATCTGTTTGCCTCTGCAAAGTATGCTTTATTAATAAGGTAAGCCTATATTGTGTACTAAATTTGGTGCTTCAAGATCACTCACATTAAGCGTCCTAAATGGGGAGAACTCTTGATTACAGTGCAGTTGTCTGTTTTATCAGACTACTGCCATCTAGTGTTAGCAGGTTTTCTTAGACAGTGTGTGTGTGTGTGTGTGGATTGTGCAAGGTTAAACCGGCGAAATGAAAGTCTCAAAATGCAAATGAATCTAATAGGATCGACTCAGAAACAAGTCAATGAATGCACGCGTGTCACCTGATCCACAAATGCACATCTTGTTGCATGCACAAATTCTGACCTACATTAATACAAAAACGAGATTTTGTATCAACAACTGTCTCTATTTGTACAAAATGCTGCACATTGATGTGATTCTGGGTTTTGCACACACAAGTTGTATTGTATTAGTTTAAATGTAGTGACACACATTTGTGAATTGTCAAATAGATGGGTAGCTGTGCACACATTAATAGTTAGCACCAGGCCTATTCATTTGTAGTTTGTGTGTGGGTTGTGAAATGCTTAAAAACAGAAAAGAAAGTCTTAAAATTCAAGTGAATCAAATGAGATATACTCAGAAAAGACGTCAATGAATGCACGCGTGTCACCTGATCCACACAATGCACATCCTCTTTGTTGAATGTGCAAAATATAATACACTAATACAAAAGAAAACATTTGTATTCACAAAAATGTTTCTATTTGTACAAATTGCTACACATTCAATTTTGAATTTTGCACACGCAAGTTGAAAGGCATTTGGCTGTGGAAAGAAAAACATATCTGCAACATTAATCGAGTTTATTGATAATTGTGCTTGCGTGTGTTAATCATTTTGATACTATTTTCATCCCATAGTTGGGAGCTGAAATCGAAATTCAATTAGTTGCACAGCCCTAACCCTGACTGTTAAAGCTCAAATTCTTCGGCCAAAAAATGAGAAGAGGACTCATTCGAAAAGGCTGGGATTGATTGAAGGCAAAGGGAGAAGGGGAAGGCAGAGGATGAGATGATTAGATGGTGTCATTGATGCAATGAACATGAAATAGGGCAGACTCTGGGAGATAGTCGAAGACCAGGAGGCCTGGTATTCTTTACTTCATGGTGTCGCAAAGAGTTGGGCACGACTAGGCTTCTGAACAACAACAATGTTGTTTCAAACCTGTGATATTTTTTCTTCTGTGGAAAATTTTTTCACAAGAGGTAAAATCTCTGATGTTCCCAGAGTGTGTGTGAAGTTTTAGCTCAAAATACCCCACAGATATTTTTTATATAGCATATAAAAGTTGTCACTTTTTGAGGGTTAGAAAAAACGCATCGTTTTGTGGTTTTAAATGCAAATGGCCCTTTAAATGCAAATGCGCTGCTGCTGAGGGCGGGGTTTCAAGAGCTTGTGTGTGTTAGCAGCTGCGATTACCTAACGCAGACACACTAAAATGACAAACTCTTCTGCCTTTAATGTTAAAACGGAGTCAGACAAAGATGGAGAGACTCAAGACAACATGTAGAATGCAACAGGACGTCTCTGAATGGTTAGTTGATGAATTTGTTGCTGATGTGGAGTTAAAGGGTAACTAAACTCTAAACCAACTTTTTTAGTTATTGATCTGTAAGAATGCAGCTTCATAAATGCTGTTCATTGATTCGAGTAACTTTTGACATTTGGGTATAAAGTGTTTTAATTCCACAATATATGGCGTAAAAACGTCTGAGTGCTGCCCTCTTCAGGTTGAACGGTGGCTACTGCAGTTGAATTTTCCTATTGGATGTTTTCGGTGGTTCGTGATGTAAGCGGTTGCTGGTGACGTAAGCAGGTTCCAGCTTACCACACCCTTGGTACGAGCTACCACGCCCTTGGCAGTATAAAAACCATCTTGTTTCGTCAAAACCACTGTAGCGAGTCAGGAGTTGGAATTGCTAGTATTGAAAACGGTCAGGATAGAGTATTTTAGCATCTATTTAGCATAGCATTTATATAGTTATTTAGATTTCGTGTAGCCTTGGTAGTTAATTAGCATAGTTGTTAGTGTAGTATTGTTTGAAGCATAGTTAGTTAGTAGCATAGTATTGCATCAGTTAGGATAGCTTCAAGTTTGCGTAGATTTATCTGTATTTAGTACAGTGGTCAGGATGGTAATGCAATAAAGGTGAAAATGGGCTTCACCACACAGCTGGCGCTGAAAAGTGACGCAGTGCCAAACGCTGCTGCTCCTGCAGGGACTCCACCACCGCAGCGGCATCTTGATGTGAGTGATCATGTATATTTTAATCACAATTTATGGTTAATCCTCTGGGGTCGACAAATGCGCCGTCGCATTTTGCTGGATTTTTTCACATAGCGGCAGAATATGAATATAAATATGCCTACAGAGAGCGCGCGCTTTTGACAACTCGACAAAACTCATCAGATGCCAATCGCGATGCGGGAGTTAAGACCGCAATTTGAGCCAGCGGCTCGAATTGATATGGCCCTGTGTCCACAGATAATTCACCGTCTACCACTTTAGGTGAAGGTGGGGGAGAAAAGTCCTCGACTTCGAATGACCGCTCTATTGCAAAGCTACTTGCGTCACTCCAGTGACAGTCACTCTCCATTTTAGAGTCTGACTGCAGCTGTATATTAATCCGTCACTGCGGGTCTCAGGTGCACGCCCCCCCGCTCAGCCCCGCCCTCGGTTCGTCCCCTCTATCTCTGCTGGGCTCTGCCCACTTTTCCAGCATTTTTCAAATATTGCCAGTGGGTGTAGTCAGGCTCTGATCAGGGGTTTAGTTACCCTTTAACTATCTTCAATTAGCATATTCTGTCATGAAAATCTATAACTCGCTCGTATAGGAACTGTTGTGAGATGCACACAGAGTGACTTTCTATTGCATGTGAAAAGGATGCTAAAGTTTGAGCTTACTCACAAATGTCCTCTTACCGTGCGTTCACACCTCCGCCGACGAGAGCATCAAAGTGGCCGGAAGCCATTCATTTTCAATGAGAGCCGGCGGCAAGCTCCGGCAAGGGGAGGAGAAGATGAAGTCAGGTCAACTTTACGGTAATGAGCTATGACGCGGTTGGGCGGCAACCAATCGAAATGTAGAAGTGGTCCGCTTGAGAGGATTCCAGGGTACCCAGTCCTGTAAACTTGGGTTCCGACCACATTAGTTCCCAAGCAAAATAGAGGAGAGTGTGATCATTTGAATTCGATAAGAAGGCGCGCAACACTATTTATAGGCAATATTTTTGTTCTAGAACGCTTGTTTTTCAGCGGTAATGCAAATTAGATTAGCACTTAACCATGAACACAAAAGTTTAATTGGTTTATTTAGTTAGCAAACATGTCACTAAGTTCTTTCCATCGATCAATGTATTACTTTGACATTTAACAGATTCCATGAGGTTAACTTATACCCTACTTTGTCAGTATGCAAAAATAACGATCGACATTCGATCTACGTCAGAGCGTCCACAAATCTTTCCACGGCGTCGTTGGCAGGGCGGCGAGAGCGAATTTTGCGGCACTTGCCGGCGGCAGTGTGAACGCACAGTTATACAACAACTTTTCCTCTTCTCAACATGGACTGTGTTCCCGGGGGCGGGGTTTAGGTACATTTTTAGGGTTGGTGATGTCACTAAACCAGGAGAACTGTCGTGTAGTCCCTACCAGCCTTTTGTTGTAATCCTTTTCTTTAAAAGCAAATCTCCCTTTGCTTTGAACTCTGAGCATTGTAACTTTGCAGATGTTGTTTATGCTCAAACAGCAACATTTCACACTAGCTAAAGTTGGAAAAGTGAAATCGTGTTTTACCACCCCTTTTTATTATTTTTTTGTCCATACAATGGTAGTCTGTATTAGAGGTCGACCGATAGTGGATTTTACCGATATTTAGGTTTGATTATCGGTTATCGTACATGCCGATAACCGATTATTCAACCGATAATTTTTTTTAATGGATACTGGGATTAAAACAAACATAACACTCCAAGTAAAACAGTGCTGAACTGAAATGTGCTAAATGAAATATATAAATATGAACATATTAAAATGAGAAGTTGTACAGAACGAACTCTACAGAAAATAATTTAAACGTTTAAATATTACAGGTCAAATGTGTGTTTTTTAGCTATAACCTAGAAACATACCCATATGTAAATTTCAAAGGTAGCACTTTGCAAGTCCCATTTAACAAGGATGTATTTGCTAGCTTTCATGCACTATATGCATTATGCAATATACATTTTTTACTGCATGTATGAATATTTGATCAATACAATTGAACCTTGATCATTCTTGTTAGTTCATAGTACATTAAGGTAATAACAGAAAATAAAAAATTACCATATTTAATGATAAAATTGTAATCTTATTGTAAAGTGTTACCATTTCATATGATTCATGCTTAAAGAAGATGGCCATATTTAAATATCTGCAAAGTAGATCTAAATGTAGACCTATTACATGTACAGTCTCTCACTTTATTTGCTTCTATTTTAGAACACTTGATGATTATCTAATCAAAATAACAGTATGTACTGTAGTGATTCACGTCAAATTCACGTCACTAGCTTTAAATATACAACTTTGCCATCTAATGAATTAGGGCTGGGTATTGACACAAATTTTACAATTCGATTTCGATTCACAAGCTTGCAATTCAAATCGATTTCGATTACGACTCAATTCGATTCAATATTGATTATTTTGGATATCAGGTACAATACATGGCAAATTTTTTCAAGGAAAACAAATCTCTTAACTAATGCTGTAAACTTTGGGAGTCAGTTGTAGCCTACTAGGCTTCATTAGCCTACTATAATTTTGAAGGTAAAAATTAACTGATTTGTAGCTATACAAACACTTAAATTACACTTATTTATTTTTATAATAAGAAAGTTATATGAAATATAAAGATTTAAATGGTGGCTGTCATAAAAACTTGCCAGATTTATTCAAACATTTAATAAATATTGAAGAACATTAAAAATTATAATGAATATGTAATATGGTTCATATATTTCGATACGCCCCCTACCTCTTACCACGACCACTTACTACCCTACCCACCAAATATATCCTTCTCAGCACGAGTTATGAAGGAAGAGAACAGCATCGACAGATTATGGTTTCAGCGCGTCCTCCTCTGATTGCGGTGTTGCAACTGAAATAGTGCGCTCGGGAGCACATGCACAAAACAGTTTTGTAAAATGATATTTGATAAATGCTATTTCGGTCACAACACAGCAATAGGAGGAGGACGTGGCGCTAAAACTGTGCATGTATTTTCTCTCGCGTGCTCTTCTTTACAATCACAACACTGCAAGCACACGGCTCGCAAACTATGTATGGCCTATCAAATTTTTCTTAGTTACAAACCCGAACCTGAGGCTATTCATTAAACATTAACCCGAACCGGGTAGCAGACCTCTACCCAGTTCTGTTCCTGGAGATCTAGACTGCGTCCCAATTCACCTACTTATACTATGCCCTAAAAGTATATACTCTTTTTGTGAAGAAAAAGTACATACTTTTGAGTGTAGCAAAAGAGTATGCAAGCTTTGGGACATACTACGTCGTCATCTTTAACGGACCGATCTGTCGCGTGTAAACTGCCCTGTCAATCATCTTGTGCAGTTAAAATCTCCCATTCAATCTAATTTAATTTCCTACCGTTTCAGAGAGCCAGTTCACCAGTCGTGGATCTTTCATGCGGGGACTCTCCTTATGTGTTTGTAATTTGACTGTAATGATGCATTTCAAAGTTAATGGCTAAACATATCTTTACAGAAGTTCACAATGCTGCTGCAGATGCAATATAATGTGGACAACATTGAATAAATACATTTTTGTCAGGTTAGATACTGATAATTAATCACTCCAACCCCTTTATCTAAACCTCTCTACATATCCGCCGGAATCGCGCATCTTAGACGTTAGTGCGCATCGATCTGCACTTCGGATTCTGACCGCAAATGGTAGACCATCCGTGTCTCTTTGGAATACTCATTTCAACATACTATGATTTGGGATGTAATAATTCTGTTTTCGAATACAATTTAGGAAGGATAGTATGCGAGTTGGGACGCAGCACTACCTTCATGCAATGTTCAGCTCCAGCCAAAATCAAACACAGAGGAACCAGCTAATTAAGATCTTCAGGAGCACTTAATTACAGACAGGTGTGTTGGATCAGGGTTGGATCTGAACTCTGCAGGTAGGTAGATCTCCAAGAATTGGGGGATCAAGTTGCATTAACCTCAGTCAATAAGGTTAAAAAAAATTCCCATCACATGCCATTAGAGATGCACCGATTACAATTTTCTAGGCCATTTCGATATTTCATTGAGTTTGACCTGCCGATACCGACTTTAGCCGATACCGATTTAATTTTTTCTAACCACTTTACAGCACACACAAATTTATTTTCCATTTTACTTTAGAACATTTTTCATAGAACATAGAACATTTTTTTGAACAGATAATCGCTATAAAATAGAAAAATATAAATTACTCCTGGTGTGGGAAATTCACACTCATCTAAAGTGCAGTGTTATGGAAGAACCATTTCCTTTTCACATCCAATATCCAACAATATAAAAAAATGTGATATATTTAGCAAACTAAATTTCTATATGATAACAGGGAAAACAGGTAATGGCAATAAAATAATATATAATTAACAAATTAAAAACAAATAACAAATAAAAAGAAAATAAATATAGACTTGCAGTATAAAGATATTTCTCCAAACACACACAGGCTTATTGCAATCACTTGTACATCAATGGCAAGTTTTTCTTCGCAAACAGAAGCATTTCTGCTTTGTCACCAGATAGTCTGTTTCTTCTCTCATCTGCCACATGTCCAGCCAGGCTAAACAAGCGCTCACTGTCAACGCGTGTACATGGTGCAGAGAGGTAAGCTCGGGCAAGTGCAGGGAAACGATATAAAAACCGGTTTAAGTTGGTAAATTTTCTATAAATATTCTTCAATTTCTTCTGACACTTTTTGTGTGAAATCATATTTATTTTGTCCATCAAATGTGCTTTCAGTTTAATTAAGCAGCGCAGCAAAAATAGTAATTCACGAGGTTTCCTAAATGTGTGTTCTGTGTGCACATGTGATGCTGATGTTGATGCTAATGCATTTGACCGGCATAAAATCGGCATGTTAACATCAAAGAACTTAAATGTAAATGACTGTTCATTGTTTGCCATTACAGGTTATCATGCCACCGTTCTGGCCTATGGACAGACAGGGTCAGGGAAGACGTTCTCTATGGGCGGCACGTACACATCTGAACAAGAGAACGAGCCTACGGTTGGAGTTATCCCGCGAGTGATACGAAGAATCTATCAGGAAAAGTCTAAATGTGCAGACTGTGAATTTCTACTCACTGTATCTTACCTTGAGGTATAGCATGTTGTTCTCCTTTATGGATTTAATTTATGAATGAAGTCAATACTTATTTTTTGTAACTCAAGGGTGTGGTTTTTTTTTTTTTTTTTTCAATAAGATTTACAATGAAGAGATACTGGACCTGCTGTGCACGTCAAAGGACAAACCCATCATCAGTATCAGAGAGGATCCTAAAGACGGCATCAAAGTGAGTTTGACAATCTATAACCATGCAGAACCACAAAGTATTTTTGTAGTATGAGCATGAACTTACAATTGACCCCATTTACTTTATCTTGCTCACCCTCGTGCCGTTTAAAACCTTTGGCCCTGTTCCCAGTTGGTATTAGATATTTTTCGGATCCGATCAGCTGAGAATCATCACTGTTTCCCCATTGTATTAACCCTCTGGTGTCGGAGGTGTTTTCTGGGCCCTGGAGGTGTTCTGACATGCTCTGACATTTGTGCTCTTTTCTGATGCTTATGACATTTTCATGGTTAAAGTCTGATTACACTGTATTCAGCACAAACTCTGCAGCATGCATGCAGCAGCATGTATGTAAAAGTTTGTAGTTTAAGATAATGATGTTTATAAGTGGTTTGTGAAAAAAAAACTAAAATTGTCACTGAAATAAGGTCATGAAACCCATACTGATTATTTCTTCACAAGTCTTTTGAAAATTGTATCATGTAGCCTAGAATATTTGCTCCAAAACTGTGAAAATCATCCTACTCATGTCTTACAAATTTTAAATCATTATATTGTTTTATCTGAATGTTTTGTGTAAGAAATCTTTATGCGAGGAGGCGTGAATACATCATGAATATTGATGGGTTTCACACCTGAGAAAGACCCAGACCCTCCCATAATGGCCCTATCATTATGAGGAACCATGCACAAAGAATGAGACTTAAAAAATGAATGGCCTTTTTGATTGTTTGGATTTATTTACAACACAACATAATCCAAAGATGCACAACAAATTACAAAAAAGCACATTATTGAACAGAGATAGATCTAAAGACAGAGACTTGTACAGTTGCACACCTTTGTGCCATTCCTGAAACATACAGGTCCTTCTAAAAAAATTAGCATATTGTGATAAAGTTCATTATTTTCCATAATGTAATAATAAAAATTAAACTTTCATGTTTTAGACTCATTGCACACCAACTGAAATATTTCAGGTGTTTTATTGTTTTAATACTGATGATTTTGGCATACAGCTCATGAAAATCCAAAATTCCTGTCTCAAATTAGCATATCATGAAAAGTTTCTCTGAACAAGCTATTAACCTAATCATCTGAATCAGCTAATTAACTCTAAACACCTGCAAAAGATTCCTGAGGCTTTTAAAAACTCCCAGCCTGTTTCATTACTCAAAACCGCAATCATGGGTAAGACTGCCGACCTGACTGCTGTCCAGAAGGCCATCATTGACACCCTCAAGCAAGAGGGTAAGACACAGAAAGAAATTTCTGAACAAATAGGCTGTTCCCAGAGTGCTGTATCAAGGCACCTCAGTGGGAAGTCTGTGGGAAGGAAAAAGTGTGGCAAAAAACGCTGCACAACGAGAAGAGGTGACCAGACCCTGAGGAAGATTGTGGAGAAGGACCGATTCCAGACCTTGGGGGACCTGCGGAAGCAGTGGACTGAGTCTGGAGTAGAAACATCCAGAGCCACCGTGCACAGGCGTGTGCAGGAAATGGGCTACAGGTGCCGCATTCCCCAGGTCCCCACTTTTTAACCAGAAACAGCGGCAAAAGCGCCTGACCTGGGCTACAGAGAAGCAGCACTGGACTGTTGCTCAGTGCTTGCATGTCATTCGGAAATCAAGGTGCCAGAGTACCCCACCTAATTTTATTTTATTTTTTTTATTTTTTACTGGCACTTTTTTATTCACACTGTTGTAAAAAAAAAAAAAAATTATTGGACCTCTCACTTAACCTTATTTGCTTTCAATTATGAAATGATTCAACTGAAACATTCAAATAATCTTACCTGGACTTTTCAAAATCACAATACATGTCAGTCGTGTTTGAAATTGGTTTCATGTTGCTTCTTAACACAGTCAAGTCAAGTGTATTTATATAGCGCTTTTCACAATATAAATTGCATCAAAGCAGCTTCACAGTATCAATCAAATAACATAACAATGTTTGTTTCTTAGTGGAAAAAACATCCACGTTTGGTAGGGCTGATCAATGGTATTAATGCTTGGTTAATTAATTTGAATATCCCCAACTGAGCAAGCCAAAGGAACAGTGGCAAGGAACCGAAAAACTCCAAGTGACCTACTGGTGTCCTAAAACTCCATCAGGTGACCTAATGGAGAGAAAAAAAAAACCTTGGGAGAACCCAGGCTCAGTCGGAGGCCAGTTCTCCTCTGGCGTTTATGAACTAGAGGCCGGATTTACAGTAACTGTAATTTGATACAGAATTTTGTTTTATTTTATCACTTCGGGGTGGGTACGCGAAGCGGAATCACAACGTTTTATCTGTAGAGTGGGAAAGGGATCCTCCATAGGGAGAGGTTAGTTGGCACTTCAGCACTGCGTTGCCATCGGGTCCAGGCAAAGGTCCTAGTCAGATCTGGAATACGGCCTGGATCCGGTAGGCTGCGGGAAAACCTCGGGATAAACAAAGACACTAAAATTAGCGTAGATGCCATTCTTCTTATGATGATGTAACGAGTACATCAGGATTTAAGGGAAGTGTTCCCAGTTCCGGCTGACGTAATCTATGCAGCCTAACATTGAATTATAGAAGTCTATAATATATTATGTGTATGCTAGGTCAAAGAGATGTGTTTTTAGTCTAGCTTTGAACTGACAGAGTGTGTCTGCTTCCCGGACATTGGTAGGAAGACTGTTCCAAAGTTTTGGTGCTAAATAGGAAAAGGATCTACCGCCAGCAGTTGATTTTGATATTCTATGTATTATCAACTGGCCCGAATTTTGAGATCGCAATAGACGTGAAGGACTATAATGCGTTAAGAGCTCGCTCAAGTACCGCGGAGCTAAACCATTTAGTGCTTTGTAAGTAATCAACAATATTTTAAAATTTATACGATGTTTAATAGGCAGCCAATGCAGTGTTGACAGAACCGGGATAATATGGTCATACTTCCTGGTTCTAGTAAGAACTCGAGCTGCAGCGTTTTGGACCAGCTGTAGTTTATTTATTAAGCGTGCAGGGCAACCACCCAGTAGAGCATTTCAATAATCTAGTCTTGATGTCATGAAAGCATGAACTAATTGTTCCGCATTTGTTAATGAGAGCATATTTCGTAATTTAGATATATTTTTAAGATGGAAAAATGCGGTTTTACAGATACTAGACACGTGTCTTTCAAATGAAAGATTGCTATCAAAGAGCACACCCAGGTTCCTAACCGACGACGAAGACTTAACAGAGCAGCCATCAAGTGTTAGACAGTATTCTAGGTTATTACGTGTGGAAGTTTTTTGTCCAATAATTAGAATCTCTGTTTTTTCAGAGTTTAGTAGTAGGAAATTACTAGTCATCCAATTTTTTAAATCAGCTATGCATTCCGTTAATTTTGTGAATTGGTAAGTTTCGTTAGGTTTTGAAGAAATATACAGCTGAGTATCATCGGCATAACAGTGAAAGCTAATTCCATGTTTCCTAATGATATGTCCTAATGGTAGCATGTACAGAGTGAACAGCAGCAGTCCTAGTACTGAGCCTTGTGGTACGCCATACTGAACTTGTGATCGATAAGACATCTCTTCATTTACTGCTACAAACTGATAACGGTCAGATAAGTATGATTTAAACCATGCTAGTGCAATTCCACTAATGCCAACATAGTTTTCTAGTCTATTTAAATGAATGTTGTGGTCAATTGTGTCAAATTCAGCACTGAGATCAAGTAACACTAATAGAGAGATACAACCACGATCGGATGATAAAAGTAAATCATTTGTAACTCTAATGAGAGCTGTCTCAGTACTATGGTGTGGTCTAAATCCTGACTGAAAATCCTTGCAGATATCATTTCTTTCAAGAAAGGAACACAGTTGTGAGGATACTGCTTTTTCTAATATCTTTGACAGAAAAGGCAGATTTGAGATCGGCCTGTAATTGACTAATTCTGAAGGATCAAGTTGCGGTTTTTTAACAAGCGGTTTTATCATAGCCAGCTTAAAGGTTTTTGGTACGTATCCTAGAGACAGACGAATTAATGATATTAAGAAGAGGATCTATGATCTCTGGAAGCATCTCTTTCAATAGCTTAGTCGGTATAGGGTCTAACATACAAGTTGTCGATTTAGATGAATTAACGAGTTTGCAGAATTCTTCCTCTCCTATAGCAACAAATGAATAAATGTTTTCCTCAGGGAGACTACAATGCACTCCCTGATGCGATACTGTAGTAGACGGTTGCATAGTTATAATTTTGTCCCTGATATTATCAATCTTAGAAGTGAAGAAGTTCATAAAGTCATTACTGTGTTGGCCTGAAACTTCTGTGCTTGAAGCCTTCTTTTTCGTTAGTTTAGCCACTGTTTCAAATAAATACCTAGGATTGTTTATTTTCTTCTAATAGGGTTGAAAAATAAGCAGATCTAGCAGCTTTTAAAGCCTCTCTGTAAACAATCGAGCTCTCTTTCCATGAAATCCGAAATACCTCTAGTTTTGTTTTCTTCCAGTTGCGCTACATTTTTCTGGCTGCTCTCTTAAGGGCCTGAGTGTGCTCGTTGTACCACGGCGTTGGACTATTCTCTTTAATCTTCTTTAAGCGCAACGGAGCAACTGCGTCTAAAGTGCTGGAAAAGAGAGAGTTAAAAGTTTCTGTTGCAATATCAAGTTCCTCTAAGCTATCCTGGATGCTGAGATGATGAAACTGATTAGGAAGATTATTGATAAAGCAATCTTTAGTGGCAGAAGTTATGGGTCTAACTTATTTATAACACGGAGTCGGCTTTGCAGCCTTGGCTAAATGTAATTTACATGAGACTAGATAATGATCTGAGATGTCATCGCTCTACTGCAGAATTTCAACGGCATCAATATCTATTCCATGTGATAGTATTAGATCTAGAGTATGATTACGGCAATGAGTAGGTCCTGTAACGTGTTGTCTAACTCCAATTGAGTTTAAAATGTCTTTAAGTGCCAATCCCAATGCAACTTTTTCATTGTCTATATGTATATTAAAATCACCAACAATTAGTACTTTATCGGCAGCCAATACTAATTCTGTTCGAAAGTCCGCAAATTCTTTGATAAAATCTCTTTGGTGCCCTGGTGGCCTGTATACAGTAGCCAGCCGAATTCTCAAACGCGATTTATCGTTTACACTATATATTTTAACATTAAGCACCAACGCTTCAAAAGAAGTATATTTAAAAATAGATTTCTTAGTGGTTTTGAAAATATTACTATAAATTACAGCAACACCTCCCCCTTTGCATTTTAGACGAGGTTCATGTTTATAACATTAATCTTGTGGGGTTGACTCATTTAATGTAATCATTTGGTTTTAGCCAGGTTTCTGTCAAACACAGCACATCTATATTATAATCTGAAATCATATCATTAACTATGAGCGATTTTGAAGTAAGGGATCGAATATTCAGCAACCCAAGCTTTATCATTTGCTCATCTGTATTATATCTGTTTTTTATTTGTTGAACATCAATTACATTTTTTACCTGACGTTTTTTGGATTTCCAAATTCGGGAAACAGACACAGTCTCTATATGATGACATCTAGGTGCAAAGAGGCTCTATGTGATGGGATTTATCTGACCTAGGTGACGTGAGGCCGCAAGCAGACGGTCGGTTTAGCCAGTCTGTCTGCTTCCTGACCTGAGCCCCAGATTGTCATGTTTTATCTCTAAGACTATGAGCCAAATTACTAGAGAGAAGAGCAGCACCATCCCAGGAGGGATGAATACCATCTCTTTTCAACAGGTCAGGCTTGCCCCAAAAGCTTTTCCAATTGTCTATGAATTCTATATTATTCAACGGACACCACTTAGACAACCAACCATTGAGTGCTAACTATCTCATCACTCCTGCGAACAGGAAGGGGGCCAGAGAAAATTACAGTGCCTGACATTGTACTTGCGAGTTTACACACCTCTTTAATATTAATTTTGGCGATCTCCGACTGGCGGAGTCGAACATCATTAGTGCCGACATGAATAATGATCTTAGAGAATTAACGATTAGCAATAGCCAGCACTTTTAAATTTGCTTTGTCAGGCGCTCTGGCTCCCGGCAAACATGTGACTATGGTGGCTGGTGTCTCTATTTTCACGTTCCGTGTGATCGAATCACCAATTACCAGGGCACAATCAACAGAATTCTCAGTGGGTGTTTCACTGAGTGGGGCAAATCGATTTGTTATGGTAATCGGAACGGAAGAGTGTTTTTTTTAATCCGCGACTAGAGCGATCTCTCACGGTCACCCATCTGCCCTGCTGCGTGGGCTCTACTTCAGCCGGAACCGAATCATGTACAGAGTTCACTATGCTAGGCGCATCCAAAATAGTATCTAAAGCTCTAGTACTATCCTTACTATCCTCAATTAAAGTTTGGATGCGTGTCTTTAGCTCTGAAATCTTCTCCGTCAGCCTGACTTTCTCCTTGCATTTATCACAAATAAATCCTATATTGCCATCGGAGAAGGCTATACTAAACATATGACGTGACACAGGTGACAATAACAGGACAAGACATTACTCACCGTTTGTGTTGACTGATTCTTACTTACCTGGGCTTTTATGAACTCAAAGGTGCGGGCGCGCGAGAGAAAATAATAAATAAATGAGCGCGGGTGGCGCGTAAACACTAGCGTGCTCTGCTAACAATAACGGAAGCTAGCGATGTAAGGTTAATCTGAGATGGTGGGTAAACTGTATTTAGTAATATAAACAACTAGAAATGATAGTAAATGATGGTTCAAAACAAAGAAATACGAAGCTAATACGAGGCGTAGAGCTTACAGCCTCGACGCAAACAAACTCACAGCGGGCAGGAAGGCAGACAGGAGCAATCGATCAGTGAACAGCAGATCTCGATCAACAACCAACACCAACCCCTATATTCAGAGTGAGAATATATTATTTTATTAAATTCTATGATACAAGCTATGTTGATTAGCATTGCGTTAAAGGGTTACTTCACCCAAAAATGAAAATTAGCCCATGATTTACTCACCCTCAAGCCCTCCTAGGTGTACATGACATTCTTCTTTCAGACGAATACAATCAGTTATATTCAAAAAATGTCCTGGCTCTTCCAAGCTTTAAAATGGGAGTAAATGGCTGGGAAAATATTGGGAAAAAAACAAAATTACTCCAAATTACAGTGGGTTACTAAAACCCTTCAGAAGCGAAGCCATGGGTTTTTGTAAGAAAAATACCCATATTTATAATCTAAAATAACTAGCTTCCGCGATACGACCGTACGCATACTACGCAATTCGACTTGCGCCACAGGAGTAACCCGTGGCACATGTATGACGTAGGATGTAGGAGTATCGTAAGCTTAGGCGCCTATCCCGGTTTAAACAAATAGGGCTGTGCAACAAACTGAAGCTCCTCTTCTGTTATATTGAAATCCTCCGACATTTCTCTTCTAAATTTCAAATTCGTGGCTGGTGTTTTTTTTGCTCTTTCCTCTGAGCTTTCGCGTTGGTCATTACGCTGTGCGTTGGGTCAGGGGTTTGTCTTCCACCGTGAAACGATGCGTACGGTCGTCTGGCGGAAGCTAGTGATTATAGTTTATAATAATTTTTAAATATTAGTATTTTCCTTTCACAAACGCATGGCTTCACTTCAAAAGGCCTTTGTTAACCCCCTGGAGTAAAAGTGGAGCACTTTTATCACGGATGGATGCACTTTTCTGGGCTTCAAATTTTCTCCAGCCATTCACTGCCATTGTAAAGCTTGGAAGAGTCAGGATTTTTTTAATATAACTTGATTGTATTCGTCTGAAAAAAGAATGTCATATCTAGGATGGTTTGAGGTTGAGTAAATCATGGGCTAATTTTCCTTTTTGGGTGAACTATCCCTTTAAAGACATATCATTCTTATGATAATACCTGAGATAGCTTGATGAATACGGATATATTATCGCTATCATGTGTTTGTCTTCATGTTTCAGTCAAAACATCCCTATTTTGTTATTATATAAGGCATTTCCTTTATATAGTTTAATACTTCTATGAATCTTACTTGTGGACTTTCTGCGTGAGGGATGAATCAGTACTGGGCTTCCAGTATTAATGAAACGGATGACATAAGTGTTTAGCGCTCCATATCGCTATCATCTCCCCATTTTGGGTAAAAATAGAAAAATAATACTTAAGTACTTTGTAACATAGTTACTTGAGTAGTTTTAAAGCAAACTACTTATTTACTCTTACTTGAGTCATATTATTTTTCAGTACTTCTACTTGTACTCAAATAAATTATTACTAAAGTAGCAATACTCCACCACTGCTATTGACAAACTAAAAGATGTAAAGGACATTTGTATGTCTTTTTAATAAAAGATACGATTGTACTGAATATCATCTTGCTTATTTGGCTCAAGATAATTTATTAAGCCCTCGTTATAAAAACAAGAAACTGTGCTTCTAACCACAGGTCGAGAGCTGTCGTTTCGGCTTCGGGAAACACCGACTCGTTGAACTATGATGATAACGACGGAACTTGCGACCATAGTTGGCTAACAATGCTTTTGGGAAACGCACCCCTGGTTCGCGCTTAGTAGATACCGCCATGGCGAGTTCAAAACAAAGCGTGCACGTTGTACTGTGATGGGTGGCTCGTTTGATTAGTTACATTTTTATCCGCTCATAAATAAAAAGGAACGACTGATTTTGAAAAGGTAGTAGAGTAAAAAGTAAGATATTTGACTTTGAAATGTAGTGGAGTTAAAGTAAAAGTCTCAAATTTAAATACTTCAGTAGAGTACAGATACGCAAAAAAGCTACTCAAGTACAGTAACGAATTAATTTACTTTGTTACTGTCCACCACTGGTAGTTGTAAAAAATTAGCTAAAAGGGGAAATATTAATAACTCATAACTTGTTATGATTAATTATGAATATTTGGGTCAGTTAATTGGATTAACTTGACGTAGCTAAATTAATATTACAATCAATTAATCAGTTCGTCCAACAAACTCTTAATTAATTTATTCTAAGAGAAGGGTATCTTCCATGGCCACAGAAAAATACAGTGTACAATGCTTAGTCTCTTTTACGATCTTGATCTTGTTACATGCTCTTTGTTTGCAAGCAGTGAATAAGAACCAAATACATATTGTGCACAAGTTTTATTAACTAAATCACAAACATAACTAAACATACATGCATACATACGTGGTGGTTGAGGAGATTCCCCCCTTCTATGTAAAGCGATTTGAGTGCAGAGAAAATAACTATATAAATGTTATGTATTATTAATTATTATTATTATTATTATTATTATTATTATTCTTATACATACATACATGCATGTGCAGCTGGATTGGTTGCTGATGAAGAAACTATGAAAGATTCTTGTAATACTAATGTTGCGCAGCTATCAACATATCATATACACGATCATTTCAATCTTCAAAGTAGCAGTTTATAAAGACCAAACGTTAAACTATAGTTTGCAAAGTTTGAAACATTAACCCATTAGAGTTTACAAGTAAACACAGGCCAAACCACATAAAAGGAAAATCATGAGATGGGAAAACTAGATGCATGTTTATACAATTCTCAAGTGGATATATATAGAATATATAGGATTAACAGGGTTCATTTCTCCTCGGTTAGAATTAGGAGAGAGTCAGCACTCTCTGAACATTCCTTTGGAGGTCGTAAAAGTCTTATCAGTCCTGTAACAGGACACCAGGTTCTGCTAGTGTGTTCGTTTCCTTTAGGATGCTAATTTCGGGGGAGTTTCATAGACCTTTGTTGGGAGAGTGAGTTTACTGGATTATTCAATATAATGAATAATTAGTGTGTCTGATTGGTTCAGAAGCTACATAGTACATATATTTGTCCTGAATCGTTGTATTTGAATGGAAAACTTTGAGCAACGCTGTGGTGCTTCATGACTTTGATCAGCTGGGGTCGTAGTTGGGCAACGCTGGTGTGCGTATGGTTATAGAAGACAATGTGTTGGGATTTAAAAGACGCGTCATTTCTCTGTCTACGACCCTTTTTTACGCGGCGTTTTGCTAATGTTTGAGGCTCCTTTTAGGGGAAAGATTCTGATAGTGATACCATGCAAAGTGATTGAGAGCAATATTTTAATCATAAACCAGCTAATTGGGTAGTGTTTGTTACCCCTCACAGTGGAGTTTAACCCACATTTGGCGGATGAAAAGTAGACCACAAATCTGGGCTTACCGCCCAGGAGGCGCAACTACACTGTGTGTTGGAGCACTGTCCACAAGGCAATCGTCTCTCGATACATCCTTAATTCTCATGTGCCCTGTATGGTGTCTGTTTTTGTTTTTGGTCTTGGTGTAGATTGTTGGACTGACAGAAAAGGATGTGTTCACAGCTCATGAGATGGTGAGCTGTCTTGAGTTGGGAAACTCTGCACGAACAGTGGGCTCAACAGCCATGAATGCAGCCTCATCTCGCTCACATGCCATTTTTACCATATCACTGGAGCAGCGACGCAAAGGAGACAAGTATGTAACCTTAGCATATGCTGTTAAACTAAGCAACTTGAAGTAGTTGTTTGGAGGCTGTCTCGTTTGAGAGTTGGCTGTATAAGGTGTTAGCTTTTATAGAATTGGAGAATTTACTAATTTGTCACGATTATATATTTAGAATTAGGGCTGCAACAACTAATTGATAAAAAAAATTATCGATAATAAGTGATCAACAAATTTGATTTTCAATTAATCGTGTCTGCACTCTGTGCCTGAATAACCATCAGCCAGTCACGTTGCTTTACAATAGTGAATAACCAATTTTTATGAACAAAATGCATATGGAAA
Organism: Meda fulgida; assembly: GCA_030578275.1. Classification (NCBI taxonomy): domain Eukaryota; kingdom Metazoa; phylum Chordata; class Actinopteri; order Cypriniformes; family Leuciscidae; genus Meda; species Meda fulgida. The sequence goes on from CM060636.1 coordinate 24,692,635, forward strand.
ATTGCGGAGGACACGGAGTGAGCTGCTCCGGGAAAGATGCATGATTTAGTTGTCGGAAACATGAGAATGCTTTATATTTATAAGCACTTAAAACAACAGCAAGCGCTTGCCCTGTCGTGCTTTGACAGATGTCAAACAGATGCTGTTTAATGCATCTGACACGTTTTCCTCAGCGCATAACTTATATTTTATTATATCCTTACCTGTAAATGTTATGAAGTCCCACAAGTATTTCCCTTTTTTTGTATATTCTGACAAGCGTATTGCTAAACTTCAGACTTCAATAGACAAGCGTTGGTGCGCACATGCGTGTCAAACAGACGGAGCGCAATAATTCTGCTGCTTTAATGACTAAAATAAACATTTTTGTTAGAAATAAATTGTAGGTTTTAAAATTCTACCTGTAACAAAAGTAATCATATTTATTGTTAGAATAGCCTATTAATGTAATAACTATATTCAGACAAGTGATTGTGTGTTCTTCATACCTCATACAAGTTAAACATTTTTTGCTTTTGTTTTAATTTCTGCTTTGCGTATTAAACTTAAAATCAACTGATTGGTTACTATTTTAATGTTTGTATTAACTTTTTTTTTGCTTATGTACAGCATAGCCTACATTGATACATCCACTATTCATAGGCTTTATTACACACTGTTTAGAGAACAGCACTGGGCAGGATGTGGATTTTTTTTTTTTTTAATTGGTTAAAATAATGGATCGAAATCTATGTATGATTTTTAGATCCGATTAATAGGAAAAATCCACAGTAACCGATTATCAAAATAATTGTTAATTGCAGCCCTATTTAGAATGGACATATACAGCTTGTGTTTGAAAGATGTGCGTGAGAAAAGTGATAAGCTTTTGTTGTTTTGATGCAAGAAGGTGCTAATTGAAGTAAAGGTAAAATTAATTTTCAAAGAAAATGTATACAGGTCTAAAAATATGTCATTATGGTGAACTGCTAGTGTATAAAATGGAAATGTTTGGCTAAAATTTTATTTATTATTGTTATTATATTTATTTATTTTAATTTTAAAATTTGTTGTTTGTAAAGGAATGATGTCATGGTCTCCAAACTGCACTTGGTGGATCTCGCTGGATCTGAAAGACAAAAAAAAACTAAAGCAGAGGGAGATCGTCTCAAAGAGGGTGAGTGCAATAAAAAATCAATTTTTATTTATATTAATGACAGTTAACTTAATTTTGAAATATTAAGCAAGCAAGCAACTTTATTTATATATAGGACATTTTCAAACAACAGACGTTGCCCCAGAGTGCTTCATAAAAATAATAACATTAAAATCATACAACAAAACAAACTATAACTTATTCAAAATAAAATAAATACGTTTTTAAATGAGACTTAAAAGTGGCAATTGATGGAGCTGACCTCACATAGAATAGGAGACTATTCCAAAGTTTGGGACCTGCCTCGGAAAAAGTATACTCCTTTTGATTTTAAATGACAATGAGGGACATTTAAAAGCCGTTGATCTGAGGACCTGAGAACTCTTGAAAGAGAGTAGGGAATAATAAGATTACTGATGTCCTGGGGGGCAAGGCCTGATGGGGCCTTGTAGACAAATTAGAGAATGGGAACAGGAAGCCAATGTAAGGATTGCAGTACATGGGTAAAATGGTCTCTCTTTCTCATCCCCATTAAAAGCCTCGCTGCTGCATTTTGCACTAACTGTAGGCAGACTAGCATAGTCTTGAGAAGACCAATATATAAAGAATTACAATAGTCAATCTTTGAGAAAAGAATGAACCACAATTTCCAAGTCCTTACTGATAGAAAGCTTTACTCTTTAGCAATTGATCTCAGGTTAAAAAAAGCTACGTTTTAACAACGACACCAATCTGTTTATTAAAATTTAGTGATGAGTCCATAATTACCCCTAAACTCTTTACGTGATCTTCAATCTTTAAGAACAAGGAACCTAAATGTTTAGGAAAGGTAGATGAGATGGGAGAACCTACAATCAAAACCTGTCTTACAGTCTTAATTGGAGAAAGTTGCTAGAAAGCCAAAGTTTAATGTCACTGTAACATTCCTGTACTTTGTCCAGCGAACAGGTATTATCTAAGCTCACAGGAAAATAAAACTGGAGATCGTCGGCATAACAGTGGTATGCAATACTATACTTCCGAAAAATAGTGCTTCGAGGAAGCATATACAGAGAGAACAGCAATGCTCCCAAAATCGACCCCTGAGTAACACCACAAACTAACGGGGCCAATGTGGAAGAAAAGTCTCCCAGGTTCACAGCAACCGTCCTGTCTTTTAAATATGAGTCAAACCACTGAAGGGCTGTTCCCTGGACACCAACCCAACAGTCCAGACGGTTGAGAAGAATCTCATGGTCAATCGTATCGAAGGCAGCGCTTAGATCGAATAAAAGTAGAACATGTGATCCTGAGTCCAACGATAATTTGGATAATTAAGTTAATAGTTTTGTTCTTTCATTGGGATCTCACCATTCCAGCATTTCTTATGACTCAAGGGTGTAAATTAATTCACCTAAGAAAAAAAATTGTTATTTCTTTTTCTGTCATATGGATTGGAAAGACATAAGAATAAGAATTCTGTGCAACACAAAAGGAAAAAGCAGACAGAATATGATGTCCACAGTTGCAATGGATGGGGACTAGGGTAAATAATAAAAAAAAGCGTATTTATTTTAAACACAACTAGGCTTGGTCGATATACCGGTAGACGCGATTAACTGGGAGTTATGCTGTTGTTTTTTTCTTGTTTTTTTTCTCTCTCTAGTGCTTGAAGTTTATTTGTCTTTTGTTTTGTTGTAATTTTTGTCCTATTGCTAGTAATCATTTTATTTGTTCTTTCTTTTTTTCCACTGTTTTTTTAACTTACTGTTTATTTATACACAAGCTGAATAAATAAGCTTTCCGTTGATGTATGGTTTGTTAGGATAGGACAATATTTGACCAAGATACAACTATTTGAAAATGTGGAATCTGACTGTGCGTTCACACCAGACGCGAATAGCGCGTCAAATTCGCGCCTACCGCGTCTAGTTATACGCCAGGGATGGAAATGAACTTTTTTGTCCACCGGCCACTGTGGCAGGTGGATTTCAAAATCTACCAGCCACTCAATGTTTTTACCAGCCACTTTCTTGTTTTTAACCGACAATGTGTAACTGCATGTGAAAATTAATACTACAAGATCTACAGTACTTAAGCAGTTTATTTAATCTCAAGTCTCAATGAAATACTGACATTTTCTTTCTCTTTCTCCCATGAACTGATATACATTTTATTAAATGAGTAGGGAAGATTAAACAAACTAACATTCCTCCCCACTCCCAGTCCAATTTACTCCTGCTCATCAGAATCAGATTCTGAAGTTTCAGAGGTGCTTTCCTGAACATTCTTCTTCCCCTCCATGAACTCTGGCCTTCTAGGCCGGATGCTAGCCTGATGCCAGAGCTGGATAGCAGGAGTGGGGTCATAATTCTCAATTGAGGGACTGGATAGCTGGACAGTCAGTAGGTCACAGAGGCTTCTTGATGTAAGACGGGACCTCCAGTCACTTTTCACTAGCTTCATTTGATTGAAGCCTCTTTCACAGTTTGCAGTAGAGGCTGGTATGGTGAGAATGAGGTCAACCAGGCTGAGGATGTCAGGGCACTGCGGTTGCAAAGACCTGTTGATTTCTGGCCAGGTCTTCATGTGTAGATTCTCTCCCATCTCATACAGTCTGGTCTTGAGAATGGTCCACTGATCTGGAATGAGCTCAACAGCGACCCCCAAGGATGTCAGGATGCTCTGGAAGTGTGTAGTTAATTCCTCCACTTCTGATTCACCAAATTCTGAAAAGAGATGGACATAATGAAACAACTGAGTTATGCTTTCATGACTTTGTAGATGAAATGTTATGTATGAACCTAAACCACATACCTTTAGCGCGATCTGCGCCAGGCCAACTGTTCAGATTCACTAACTTTGTAGCTTGAAGAATCCCTATGGTCATGTCGGTGAAGCGACTTTGCAGACTCTGGCAGAGTTTGTCGAGCAGCTCAGACTTGGCCTTCATGACACGGTTTAGGATGCGGTCATCATTCTCGTGCTGCTTCATACAGGCTTTTAGCTTGGGCCCAGGTCTGTGGTACATTTACATTAGTAAGTTTATTTAAGATATTCAGCTAAGCAGCAAACACATTAACACAACTTTTCAGTTCTCACTCTGACACTCACCTGGTTTTGTATTTTGTGAGCACTGTTTGGGTGGCTGTCAGGCAGCTGTGTACTTCAGCCACTGTGATAGCTGATGTTTGAAGAGTCAGAGAGAACCTGGTTTTGTATTTTGTGAGCACTGTTTGGGTGGCTGTCAGGCAGCTGTGTACTTCAGCCACTGTGATAGCTGATGTTTGAAGAGTCAGAGAGAGGCTGCTGAGGTGAGTCAGGCAATCATGCATGAAGTTGCAAAACAGGAAAAATGCTGGATCCCGGCAGGTTTGGAAGTAGTGGTGTGCTTTGCTCTTCTGCACTGCATTCACCCCTTCAGCATCTGGTGACAATCTTTATACAAAATCCATCAAATCAATAAAGAAAAGTCATTAGTCAATTTATAATTTTAATATAAGTGTTTTATAAGTGTAAGTTAGTTTGATTTATTAAATTACACTAAACAAATTCCTGACAGTAAACTAACCTAACCTTTTAACTTAACATTCAAGTTCTCTACACTGTTATTTAGCCTACCTGGTCTAGGTGCTGGGTAAGTCCCTGGTAACCCTTCAAAAAATGGTCAATGGCCCTGAAGAGGTGAGAAACCCACCTGGTGCCTCCAACCCTAGTTGGTACAAGGGGATTCTGGAAGCTGTGCTTTAGAATCCCCTTGTGTTTGAAGCTTGAAGCTGTGCTTTAGGTTTGCCCTTTTTGAGAGCACTTTTACAATAGAATGTATGCAGCCCTGACAGCACATCTTCAATCTATTTTGCCATAGAGCAGCTCTTAATGGCATCTTTGAAAGCTAGTTCCAGACGGTGTGCCATACAGTGAATACCCAGGACGTGCATGTTACTTCCTCTCAGCCTGCTCACTACTCCTTTACGAGTCCCTGTCATCACCGACGCACCATCAGTTGCACATGCCACCAACTTGGCCTACCACTCTTCTCCACAGACCTCGCTCATCATGTTATCTATTGCCTGAGCGATGTTCTCACCGTCTGCTTTCTCCACATCCTGTACCCCTACAAAGTGGACCTCCACCTTGCCTCGGTTGCACAAGCGTGTATACAGCATTTCCTGTTTCATCACGGCAGTGTCAGTAGACCCGTCATAATGGAGAGGAATTTCGCTGTCGCTATTGTTGTGGCAAAACTTCTGTTAAACATCATCACTGCGTAAGAGACACTCAGAGGCAAATTAATAAAAAAGAGAAGTATTTATTCTTGCAAGAATAGGCCCAGTCGCCAACACAGCAGTTACCCTGTGAAGTGAGTGACCCACACCAGGAAGACCTGAGACAGCCTTTATACTCTTTTCAAGGTTCCTCCTCACAGCAGTTACCCTTTCACCCACTCAGATAAGGTCCCCACTGCTGTTCAGTTTCTACTAAAGACACAACCTGGCCCTGAAATAAACTAGCCAAATCTTGACCATTCCTGAGGTCCTGTCCCATATATTCCTGAAACGTCACGCACAAGCACGTACACACATATACTTTTACACATTGAATAGGTTCAATCCCTTATGATATCTGTTAGGAATAAATGACTATTAAAATTTCTACAACAATTCCCCACTTTTTATCATTCTGATTACCCATAATCACAATAATAAACAAAAAGACAAATTTTAAGTCATATCACGCTACTCTTCATCTCTGGTTTTCGCATAACTGATCACTCTTCATAAACATTTTGTGAAATATTATTTAGAAAAGAAAAAGCTTAGGCTGTTTTGCAAGGATAGTCCCTTAAATATTAGCAAGCGAGTAAAGAATTTAATTAAAGCCGGGCTAAATGAATAGGCACTGCTATTGCACTCTCGACCTAGATCGAACCCTCAGTCACCTCAATTAAATAAGAAATGGTGTACAGATTACTTAGGAAAACAACACCATCAATTCACACTGGTTATTTTAGCAGGTCATCAAAAATACAAAGAATAAAAGTAGAATAGAATCCTTCATTTCAAACCCTCTCCTTGTACGCCACCTCGTAACACGGATGACCGCTGTTTGTAACCTTCTTTAAATCTTTGCCCTTAATCTTTCTCAGAAAATAAAAAAGAATAGAAGAAAAACAACCAGAACATACATTTAACACATCTCACTGTAGCTTCCGCTACCTGTCTCGTCGCATAATTTTGTTAATCCTTGGGATAGACTGTCATTTTTTTTTTACCAATTGAACAGACAGCAGGTTTTTACCTGTCTCTATCGCATTCACCCATGAATAACAAAATTATCATAACACATACAATCCTAACTCCTACCATTAAGCCTTCTCCATTAAATTTATGTCCATCTCCACATTTTATTCACTTCTAATTCAATTTATTAAGCTCTATTGAATGCACTGTTTAACAAATCTAACCAGAGAAGTCTTATAATTTTATCCATTCCTCTAACCAAATTAGTTGTTCAAAATTAACTCTAATATCTCTAGTACTGACACATCAATCAATAGATTTTCTACATTTACAATCAAATCAATACCTAGTTCGATTCAATCAAACAAATCATCAAAATCATCACAAAAGCAGATTCTTCTGTTAAACTTAAACCATCAGTTGGCAGTTGGTTCCTCCAGTTGTGTTGATCATCTTGTTCGCCCCACGGACGTTCCGTGTTCGCCAGGGTGACACTTTGCGTGCCGTTGCAATGGTCTTTCCCTCGTAGGCGAGGCAGACAGTTACTAGCACTGTCTTCTTTAAACCTCACTTTCTGCTCTATTGGATGGTTGAGGCCTGTTGGTGTTGTCTAAGGCTTGGACCCAGGTGTCACACTTTCCAACCATTTTCTGATCCTTACAAGGTCTTCCCTTTTAATCACGACCGCACCCCCACTGGAATGAACCATTCCTTGCCTGCTGTCACCTGTTAATGGAGACCTTAACTATTTTGTTAGTGATGCTTGTCTAGCCGCTCGTCCCTTTTGGTGTGACCTGTGGAATCAACAGCCTGAAACATATTATCACCGGATAATTTCTTGCTCATTTAATAGCACTTATGGTCCTTTTCCCCTGAAAAACACTCAACCCACTTTGCTCATGTCCACAACACAATATTTATATATTTGGAACAGAATCAGTTCTGTTTGCTGCAATCCATCCTGACATTCTGCAAAAGGAAAATCTTAAGTTATGCGCTGCGCAGGTGTGGAACCTTTCTCCTACAATAATAACCCAGGCCAGGATAGTTAGCCAAATTCATCCATAGCCATCATTTTATTGGGCACATTCTGCCCTGTATCAAAAGTCTGCATGATCTGTAGAGAAAAACAAATGTCGAGGTTATTTTCAGATAGTAAAGTACACGTAGTTTCTTTTGTCTGCTGTGCTGCCGCAGCCTTCGCTGCTGAATCTGCCCTGGCGTCTCCTGTTGAAACAGTCCTGCAATTTTGTTATCAGCGTGTGCGGCACACTTACAGACAGCAACTTTTGTTTGGAACGGCCTTTTACCCAATTAAACCCAGTGTCCTCCCAACATATATTGTCCTTTAGTAACCCATATTTTGTCAATCCTTGCCATCTCCCTTTTGATGCACGACTCAACTCGTGCATCAATTTAAACTAATTTGATTTGCCATCAACACCAACCCAAACGGCATCCTTCAGCCAAATTTCCTCCAGACATCTTTCTCTGTCTCTGAAACAAAGTATTACGTTCTTCACTTAAAGCCACAATCTCATCTTATCGAAGTGTTTGAAGGGCAATGGCCCTGAGTCTCACAGCGAATCCTGCTTTTCAGGCCTGTTGTTTGGTCTCTCAAGTCAGTCATCTACAAACATTTCCAAAGTCATCAATTGTTTCTATCAGGTCAGGTCGTGCTGTACAGACTTGGTCAATGTCAGTCAATCATTTTTCCCCCCTTTTCATCACAATACTCATAAATGTGAGGGGCTCTCTTGCTAATCTCATGTTGACTTAGCCAATATGTCACTGTGTTGTTGCCATCAAATCTATAACATTTTCATTTATCTCAGTCCATGCCAGATGGTAATCTACAACTCCACAATTCCAATTTACATCAAATACTTAAACTGATCCAGAACGTAATTCAAATCAACATCATAAAGACAAAAGTAATTAATACCAGACAGAGCTTGATGACCAATCAGTTTAAAGCTCGTCCTATGTTCTGTATCATCTTTTCACCTAACAGAATTAGCAGCTTCCTTTAAAATTTGTCATTTGCCAAAAGCCATCCTAGTGGGTAATGACACAATATACACCCCATTCAGACTTAGTATTAGTACCCCAAACTAACACAGTCACATACAAGACAAAGTGCTGTCACCATCACACACACTCATATTAGACACGCATGTCAACAGCTCCTTTTCAATATATCGTCTCTAAAAAGATTGAAATTTTAAGTACGATTTTAAACTTCACATTTTCCTCTAGGTTTACCTAATTTTACATGGTATCTTGACCAGTTTCAAATCATGTCTGTTCATTATTCATTTGATTTTTTAGAAAAGGCAGCTGGGTTGTTTTGGTTCCTTATCATTATTTTTCTTCAGCTTGCTCTAGCAGGCCGATACAAGAAAGAAAGAAAGACACAGTTACCATCCCTTCCTCCAACTCAGGCAGTCTCTCTCACTATTAATAAATAGTATTTTCCACAGCCTTCTAAGACTGTAACTTAGACAAAATTTAAATTCATTACAATAACCTTTGACCATTCATCTTTGTTATGCAGACCTTTCTTAAATCTACGAAAGCTGTCTACATCTTTAGTCACCACCATGTCTACTGACCTTCAGGAGTTAAGACTATGTTATAGACATATTAGTTAAAAATCAACACTTCTATACATTTTCTTGCCTATAATACAAGTTTGCTACTGTCTCCACAACAAATAATGGCAATCCCCTCCTGGTCTCAGCTGGCTTTTGAAAGCACATTCGCTCTTAATCTATAATCTCCATCAGGGTGTTGTCCCCCTGGTATAGTTGCAGACACTTGTCACAATGAAAAACAAGTCATACAACCAATGCGGTTTCTTCCGGCGAGTGGTATAGAGGAAACTCACATTTTCTGGGTCAGACTGCCGTAACTCCTCACAGCGCATCTCACCTCTCAATGCTCTGCTGACCCCAGTGGCCTCCAGTAATCAGCCCTCAACTCTCATACCTTTCTCACGTATAACACCTCCATCCGGAGGTGCCCAGTGTTCGTGACCCCCTGCGTTGGGCTGTCCCCTGGCCAGGAAGATCATCCCGTCATTGAGTAGCCACTCGTACACACTGGTGACCGCTCTTTCCCATCACACAATCAGTTTTCTTCAACAGAACTCAGCTGTTTTCTGGAGCTTAGGAAAGGCACATTCAAGAGTCACCAGAGCCATTCCGATTGCCTAATAGTGTTCACACAGGGAGACAGGTTAATAAAAGCAGTATTTAATCACTTAAATCCATTAACCATCTTAATCATCCACCTAGCTACTTAGATTATACTCAGTGAATTTAGATCACAACCATACATTCAGTGTACTGTTACTGTACATCTGTAGCCGTAGCCTTCGGCCCTGTTTCATGATGGAAACTTAAAGACGTTACTGGTCCTCTATCGTTTAAGATCTGCATCATTATTTTACAGACTTCTTTAAAGTCATTCAGTTTTACATTTAAAACATTCTCAAATACAAATTGCCCACTTAATGGCAATGATTTATTTTAACATCTCTGTGTCTGATTTTCAACCGAAACACTGTGCTTTTACTATAAATAGCTTATTACTTATGACACAGGCTCAAATAACAGCTTTTAGCTGACATGATTGAGAGAGACTCTGAGACTTTCAGGACTGGCACACTGTACTCTCATAAACTTCTAACATCAAACTCTATCTAGCATCTTTTAACTCTATCCCAGCTTAAGGCATATTTGCCAGAAATTACATGTGTTTCCAAATAAACATTTTTATAGTTGTCTTTTGCCCATATCTCATGGAATTTAGACATTAGAAATTTCCACTCAGATTGAGTCTCTGTCGTACTGGCGGTTTTCAGCCACAGCAGACATCAGATTCAGATAAGCGAGCTGTTTCATTACAGCCAATAACAAACTTATCTTTTGAAAGCAAAACATCAGCTTCTAGTTCTTTCATGGTCAAAACACTAACAGAACACTTTACATTTAACAACTGTTAATCCAGTAGCCTATTACTTCTACTTATTTGATCTTAAATACAAATAATTATTCTAGTTCTCAATTACCATAGCTTTATCTGACTTCAACGTTTTTTCTAGGAGTTTATCACTCTCCAATCGGGATTCACACTAACTTTGACAAGGCTACTCTGCATCTTTTGCAGTTATTATAAATCATCCGTGAGATTTGTCTCTCTATACAACCTGAACCCTTCTTAAAATGTTGAATTAAAACACAATCATCCTTTTAGTTACTTTTATATATTTTGCAACTTTCATCAAACGGTTTCACTGTTTCAAATTACTATTATAGATCTTTTCTTCAAAAGGATTCACTTTAAGACTTCAATCTTTTGACCTTGTTTTTATCTCTTATTCTTTCTCAGACGAAAATGTTAATGTCGTCATTTAAACACTGATCTACTTTCAAACCCACATTATTACCAGAAATGTGTCACTATCACATTTTCAAACACCTTCTCGGTGGGCATTTACAGTTACGTGTTAAATGGTCCTGCTGACCACAATTAAAGCACTCTGTCGGCTCCAACTTACTGCACATCACTGAAGCAGTGTGTCCCATTCAGGAATGCAAACAGAGCTGATAAGCAGTTCTCTGTATTCTTTTACAGTCCACCAGTGGCGGATTCAATCCCAATAGCCGAATCATAATCTTTATCATTATTATTGGCCGCACATCAATTTTCTTAAGCTGCATAAGTTGTTTGCACAAAGTTTTCATTTAACTTTAGTCATACTTGTCCAGGGAAATGATCCCTGACCCAGAATTTCCATTATAAAACAGACATCTTTTGCATCAATTACTTAATATCAACAAATATCCAACATTATACATGATTGATTTCCAGAATCTTTGGTCAAAGTTGTCTTTACATTTTACTAATTTGGTATTATCAGCAACAACACTGATTACAAGACAAGTATATATTTAACGTCCGGAAGCCGGGCTGAATAAGCAAACACTCTTGCTGTACTCCCAGCATAGCTGGACCCTCAGTCACTCCTCAGATATTAAATACAGACATCGTCTACAATCATAAATACCAGGCTATATGCATTAGTTTTTCGTAAAACTATAATTTCCATAAATTCTGTCAGACATTTTATTTTCATCACATATAGGTTACCACTATATGTCTTCTCAATCTTTCCCTACATGCCAGTTCCTTCTGTATCCTCTCCTTTCTTTTCTCTACATGCCAGTTCCTTCTGTATCCTCTCCTTTCTTTTCTCTACATGCCAGTTCCTTCATTATCTAACCTACATGATTGCTTAACTACAATCCCCACACACATATCTCACACACCAACCTTCTTGTTTTCCCTTCACTTCCCTCTTCCATCAAGTTTCTCACTTACAGTTCCACTCTATTTCTATCACTCTATCACTCTTTCACACAGACAGCCTTATTGCTGCTTGCTAGTTCAATCCTTAACATATACATTTAAGTTCTATAGACATCTAATGTCATGCATCCATTTACTGGATGCAGAAGTAAAAACCTTATTTCTCTCTGCAGTTCGACTTTTTTTTTTTATCTTCCCCTTTAAGACAACAATCCATTGTTTGTCCACATTGCTTTACACACATTTGAACACAGCCATAACTCTGTTTCTCACTGCCCTGTTCAACTGATTCCCTCCCTGAGGAAATCATGGTATTTTCTCAGTTTTTCAATGTCTAACATACATTTTCCCTCATAATATTTCCTCATTTGATAGAAAACCGGTGTGTCAAATTTGGCAAGCTTGCTCTGAGATTTTCCCATACTGGCTGTTTCTGTTACTCTGTGGATTTCTCAGATTCGACGCTGCGTCTAATAATCTGTTGGACGTCTCCATCAGATCTGATCCCTTAACCCAAGACCAGACAGGGCGCACCCAGTGCTTTTCCTGGCGGATCGATTAACTCCCAGTAAACTGCTACGTGAGGATCCCTCGATTTGCAAAATCGCTACCCCATGACGTGTTTTGCAAATACGCACCTCACGAAGTTAGCCCTACTGTATTAACCCTTGACCAGCCCGTAAATCTCAACCGACCCCCAATAAACTGCTGTACGAAGAGCCCTCGATTTGCAAAATCGCTACCCCATGACGTGTTTTGCAAATACGCACTTCACACAGTTAGCAATATTGTACCGGTGCTCTTGACATACACCACAGAAACGAACAGACCCAGCCACTATGGTTTTACCCACAATTGAAAAACATTTTAGCCCAAAAGAAAAATATTTTAGCCGTCTCTTACCAGAGATGTCTTGGATTGCCACGGGTTCGTTCTCATTTGATTCCAGTGGAGCCTCTCCTGGCCCTGATAGCGGTCGGCCCCTCTCTCTGAAACTTACGAGGTAGAGCTACAACTGCTCAGTCCAGGTGGCCAAACACCGTCCGCTCTCAGGTCCAGAAGGCACTTCCAAGGAATCCCACTCTTCTGACACCAAATTGTTGTGGCAAAACTTCTGTTAAACATCATCACTGCGTAAGAGACACTCAGAGTCAAATTAATAAAAAAGAAAAGTATTTATTCTTGCAAGAATAGGCCCAGTCGCCAACACAGCAGTTACCCTGTGAAGTGAGTGACCCACACCAGGAAGACATGAGACAGCCTTTATACTCTTTTCAAGGTTCCTCCTCACAGCAGTTACCCTTTCACCCACTCAGATAAGGTCCCCACTGCTGTTCAGTTTCTACTAAAGACACAACCTGGCCCTGAAATAAACTAGCCAAATCTTGACCATTCCTAAGGTCAAGAGGTCCTGTCCCATATATTCCTGAAACGTCACGCACAAGCACGTACACATACTTTTACACATTGAATAGGTTCAATCCCTTATGATATCTGTTAGGAATAAATGACTATTAAAATTTCTACAACACTATCTTTGACTGAAGGGTCTTCCTGTCAGCTGCAGCTATGTGCTTAATAAACACCCTGGCTTGCTTCCGATTCACTTATGTGCTACCTGTGCTAATTCCCTTTTTCTCATCTAATCTATCAAATGAAAATGGAAAAATAAACAATGAAAAGTAAAGTTAGAAGTAAATATTGTACCATAGCACTAATGTTCTAGGCTACTTTAATGCCAGTAAGTTAGCTAGGCTAGTTTATATGCATAGTTACATGAGCGCTATATTCTTCTGACATTACTCAGCATTTTATGTAAAATCGATCTACTATTCAACATTTCATAGACATACAAAAAAAGACTTACTTGCATTGCCATTCGTAATCTTGAAATGGCCTTCCTTCGCGATTGCGTGGGCATTCCTAAACAGTATTATCATCTTATCCAACTGGGCCGTTTTCTGGCTGGTAAATGCCTTCATGGCAGCCGTATTTTCCGGGGCTGCTTATCTCTGTGCTCTCTTTTTTACCTGGATGTGGCATTTTGATGATTCGTGATCTTTTATGGCTTCCAGTTTTAAGTTTTTTGTCCCAACAATGAAACTATTAGTTTTGGCATCTTCTGAAGCGTGTTGACGACATACCGAGGAAAACATTGTCAGGCTTGTCTCGTCATAAACTAGCCAATCGCGGGACTCCCCATTGTCCGTTTTTCTCCATCTTTCTTAAAAAAAAAAAAGTCTTTTGACCTTCGCCTCTTTGTCCGCGGGCTCCTCCTGAGGTGTTTTCTCTGCTGACCTCTTAACGCCTGCAATGTAACGCCACATTTGTTTTGAAGGTGTGCCTCCTCTAAAAGTGTCCGTCGTCCGGGTGAAACGCGTGTTTTTTTTTTTAATCACTTCAGCGGAATTCCTGCCCTGCAGCTGATTCCAAAGTTTTCATTGGTCATGTCAATCACTGTACAGATTGCCTACACCTAAACCAATGATTTCCCCTAAAGTGGTTTGGAAAAAAAAATCACGTTGGTGAAACAGTATCCTATGTTTTACTTACCCGCCACAGTGGCCGGTAGGTGAAGTAAGTTTACCCGCCACAACACAAAATCACCTGCATTTGGCTGGTGGCGGGTGCTAATTTCCATCCCTGTAAGGCAAGCAGGTAGTTTTGATCACTGGCTAGTTATGTACTTGCTCAAAGTATTTTGGATCATTTTTAACCCCAAAAAATTACAGACTGCAGCTTTAACATAAAAATGGATATGAAGTCACCAAAAATAAATGTCAATCTATCGTGCGATAAGTCGATATTGATTATCGCGACAGGCCTAGCAAGTTTAATACATGCTTTAATTGGACTAAATTAGAATAGTTTTGTTATTGGAAAAATTTGCATCTGTACTGGAAATGTTTTTGTTTTAAAATATAAATAATTTATCATGATGTGATGATTCAAAAGAAATGACTGAATGAGTAAATATCTTTGAGATAATACTCAAATGTACCACTGGTTTATTTGAATGGAAACCATTCTGTGGTACTTATTCGAGTGTATTATCTCAACGAGTCAGCAGTCTGAGTGACCATATCTGTTTTTTATTTGTTGACCAAAGGTATTGTTCAATGAGGTAAAATCCAAGCAGAAAAATTACTAAGTACAAAAAAAGTTACCTGTAGACTCTTCTCTGAGCTGTTCACATCTGACCTGTTCACATCTGACCATGGGGAGGGATGAACACACATTACCATCAACTCAATAAGAAACGTTTCACAAACATACTTTAGTTATCTTTGGCATCAAATTTAGTTTGTGATGCATGGCATCCAATTTTATTGGAGCAATTCTGCCACGTTACTCCCAACTTCTCGGTGTTCAGTTCAACCAACGATGGTACATTTCTGTACTCAGTCGCATTACCACTTCAGGAGTGCATTATTTTCCAATAATTCTGCAGATAACTGAGGAATAATGGATGATGGGCTGTTGAAGCATATAGCAGAATTCACCTTGCTTCGGGATTAGCTGTTTCTGCATCTCCACTAACATTAAGTATCTTGCCACCCATACTTATCTTCCAAGCACTAGTGGTCCCTATGGTAATATCAGAGCTTGGGTTGAAGCAGTTTTCTCCATTCTCCTTCACTGTGGACAAAAAGCCAAATAAGTTCAACCTTCAATAGCTTAAAGATTACCTAAATGGGCAAATGAACTCATGAAATGTTACAAATATGCAATGGAGTCACACATCTAACTACTTCCTTTCATACATTATTGGTGGTGTTATTTATTTTTTTTAAACTTGACTACCCCTGTCCTCAATCTTTTGCATGATGTTAAAGTGTGGTCAGGATATTATCCAACATTTCTACTTTTGAGAAAGTCAGTCATGGGAATAACATGCAATGAGTAAATGACACAATTTTAGCTTTTTGGGGGAACGATTCCTTAAACACATTCTTGATAACATTTGTCTCACAGGAATCAGCATTAACCGTGGTTTGCTGTCTCTGGGGAATGTGATCAGTGCACTCGGTGATGAAAGCAAGAAGGGGACCTTTGTGCCATACAGGGACTCCAAACTGACACGCCTCTTACAGGGTAAGATTCATTTAGTCCATAAAGTCAGTTGTTCATCAAATCACTTTTTTACTACACCATATACAGGGCTCTATACTAATTCTTCCCACTGGTCGTACTGGTGCGCTTTAACTTTCTCAGTTGGTCGCACCAGCACACAATTTGGTCGAACTTTTTTTTTTTTTTTTTTTTTGGCTACAACATAGGATTAATCAATGCATGCTGATGAATAGTAACGTGTCTTATTCTGAATACCCTAGTTTTGCACTGATGTAAAAAGACTGACAGTGATACGAGACCCCATGTTGGCAAAATGTTTTATTCTTTTAACTATCATGTGACTGGTGGAAGATTTGTTTTCAAATTGAAAGCGCCTATTTAAGCAAGTTTGTCATTTTACTGTTTCATTGTTGTTTTAATAATAATGAACTCACCATTCATGCAATTGCCACCCCAAATTTGGTGCTAATTCTAATTCACTGGTGCGGAGCATGCATTTTCAGTTCATTCCTATGGAAGCTTCCATAGGAATTAATAGGCTATATGCACGCATAAGTTCCGCATTTGGCGCAAGGATGCTCGTCAGTTTCCGGTTGGGGAGATTAAAGCGGAGGAAAACCGCGGAAAACGGGATTATGGCAGAGTCTTCAAAATTTATCGTCCTCCCGTCTTTGAAACGAAACTTTCATACGTTTAGATGTAATTTTTATATAGTTATGTTTATTTAATATCATTTTAAAAAGAAGCATAAACACAACGAGGTGTGTCTGTTTTGTCAGTTTTTGTGACTAACGCTTCTTTAGTATAACCATGGAGTATACAATTCAATATAAATTCTCGGTATTGCATTGGACTCTATGATCAGCGGAAGTTATCGAGCATCCTTGACCTTCACCGGAAATACCGCCGTGCATAGAGCCCTTTGAATACCCTCGCTGCACTGTTATGAATGCCCATGTAGGGCTGGGACGGTTACCGCAATACCGTGGTCACGTGAGCCCTACCGCGGGTCTGAGCTCGTCACCGTCATCACCGCAAAAAAAAAGAAAGAAAAGTGCCTGCACATGTGCATGTTTTGTCTAATTACATGGATTCATTGATTCTAATGACTTGGATTGAGTCTAGTGACATTGTCTAACATGGATTCAAGGTTTTTTTTAAACAAAACTCATCCTAAAAAGATGGAGCAAATCTGACCTTTCACAAGTTGGGGAGAGGAATGTTTCATGAAACATTCCATTCCATTCGTATTGACTATTAGGCCTGTATGCGAGATTACCTGTGTAATGTCTCTTGTAGCCTATAATTTGAGTTCTATTTTGCTAAAGCATTAAAATACAGGCGCGTGACTCATGAGAAAGTCCCAAAAGCAGGATCTCAGTTTTTAATTGCACGTGCTTATTTAACACGATTCTCTCACGTAGGTAGGTAGATAAATAATTGTTTGTTAAATAAGAGGCGATCTGAAATGTGTTCTTTTTTAAATGAAGTGACCAAAGTGCTCGTTGCCGCGGATACAGTGTTCTGTTGTGACTCGCGCATAGTTTTCACTCAGACGCGCACTTCAATACGTTGCGGAGAGACTCTATTCATTAAGGTGAAATCTCAAAACATAATGCACAAAAAACGTGTCCCTGCTTGATATACAACCACTAATAAACAATCGCTTTTGATGAGCGAGGAAAACTATACTAAGTGCGGATTAGAACCCAGAATCTTTGACACGCTTGGCAAAAGTTCTACCACTGAACCATTAAAGTACATTGGGTTAGTTGTCGGATCTCGGATCTATGTATTTATTCAAGTAAAAAATTCTCGCCTCTAACAACATATATTAGATTAAAAATAATTAAGCAGAGGCAGGGATGCATTGTCCAGAAACAATGCAGGTGGTAAATGGATGGTGCTAAAAGCGGTTTATATAATAGCGGACAGCGCGGAGAGAATTGCATAAGCTGTAGTGAAGTACAAAGCAGAATCGATTCAAGGGTAGACACTTTGAACAAAGCCAGAGGTGGAGTATTTTTATATTTATTGCCATCTAAAAGATTTAAAAACGATTTTATAAATGTAAGAATTAAATGAGTAAATAAAATTAGTTTGACACTAAAGTCAGTTTTAACCAAAGGCATCTTGCGCTGCATCGGTGGCATAGAAGCAGCATCATTCTGAAGTTGCTTTTAGATGTATTTACACAATTTAATGCTGCTGTCAGAGGTCAGTAAATGCTGTAACACTTTACTGCTTTTTTCCCCTTGGTTGGTAAGAACAAAAGGGATGTTCAGATGACAATGACATCCGTTCAGATGACATTTTCCCTGAATGTGTGGAAACTCAGCGATCTGAAGGCAGGTCGATGTCATCAGTGAACATTTCCACTGTCAGAACAAGCAATCGTGTCCATGTTTGGATTGTCTGATGCCCATGTGTACATAAACACCACTGATCCTCACAAACCTCTCCAAAACACGCTTCTTCGGCAAGCATCCATTATAAAACACTCACAGTACAATAATTTAAACAACTACACGAATATGTTCAACAGTGTTCATGCAGAATTACTATGTTATAGCGATCAGTGAGCCGAGAGCGCACATATATGGTTTGTTTGCGCATCAATAATAACGGACTTGTGCGTGCCTAATGTATGACTCCTGTATGTCACTGTAATCATCTTTACTTTCATTACAATCGTCATCCTTCGAAACTTTTTTTTTTTAGCGACACTGGTTTTATTTATCCAACTGAGAGATGTAGTTTGCATATCCTATGTTCATGGAGCAGTTGGGTGTTTTTAGCCACCATTCAGTCTGTATTTCACACAGCGCAATGAGAAACAGTGTGGGTTGCTCAAACAAATCGCAGAATACATACAAGTGTGGTAGTGCTTTTGTTAATTTTAATAAAAAAAAAATTATATTAACATTTAATTTTAACTTCTCGCAGCCCCCCTGGAAGATCACTGAGACCGCCTTGTGACTAGGATTGCAAAATTTCTGGGAATTTTCAAAGATGGAAACTTTCCATGGGAATTAATGAGAATTTAAGGGAATTAACAGGAATTTATGGGTTTAAATGGGAATAAAGTGGGAATTTTCAAATTTGAGGGTTTGCTCTTCATAGCGAACTTAAATATAGTTGAGGAAAGTTTATTTTAGCATAATCTTGACTAAAACAAACAGATGACATTCAAATACACTTTAATATCCGTGCCATTCCTCAATCACATGCACATAGAACTCTGCTTATTGCGTGGCTATTGAGACCACACCCCCTACTGGCACTGTACTTGTCTCCATCACATGTACAGAAGCCCAAAGCACAAGACTATTGAAGGCACACATTTGAGCCTGTGGACTAAAAGTGAATTAAGTTTTGATGATATTATGGGGAAATATATTTATTAAATGTTTAAATTGCAAATGTCACATTCAAATGTATTCATCTAGTAGCAATGCTGATAAATTAGATGCTAAATTAGCTAGCATAACTTTATTTACCACATAGGGCAGATGCTAGCTAACTCATGTGGCTGTTTTTCTCTGCCTCCTGCAATGTTTTCAAGATCATTCCAGTTGTTTAGCTAGCCTTACTATATATGTATCTGTTCATGCCATTGCATTAGTATTCTTACTAGGGTTGGCCAATGGACGATATCATATCAAGATGATACCCCCCGCCCCCACGAAGAGCTCACTGACTGAGCAAAACTGCAGAGGATTGCTTGAAGGAAGATTTGCATGTTTAATGGGACGTTTTGGAGGGAGAAGGTTTTTTTTTTTTCTTTTTCATTTAACATTTTGAATGGGACTTTGTGGGGATTTTTGGATGGGGGTGCATTTTTGATTGAGTGGGGTTGGGGGATGAGTAATATTTAACCCAATATTCCTGTTTTTGTTCTTCCATGAAACTAGTGAATGTTCAGTAAAATAATTAAAACTTGTTCTGTTCTACTTGCATAGATCTGTTGAAATATCTGTTGAAAACATTTCGCATGGATGTTTTCTTATGACTTCTGTTTATATTTGTGCTTGGATATGATACAATGATCGATTACATTACAATGAATTCCCAGTTCCTATAAATTCCCATTAATTCCCATTATTCCCATGGAAAGTTTCTAATATGGAATGTTTCCAAAATTCCCCATCTTAACTTCCCATGGAAATTTACCGGAAATTTTCCGCCCCTTTGCAACCTTACTTTTGATGGTCATAATGGTGTTAAAAAGCAAACCATTATTCAGCTCTGCTGTTTATAAGTAAGTACCAGTAGTGATGTTGTACAATGAGGACATTGTCACGTCACCGGAAATAGTCATCAGTGTCCCAATGTGTAGTGAGCGTCCTTTACTGTCCTTTGAACACGAGTTCATGAACACAATATACTGATTCACAAGCTGAGCTGAGATGCACCCAATCCCTAACATTATAACATCTAGCAACATGCCAGAATTTTTTTTTTTTTTTTTGGCTAGTTGGTCATGAAATGCTTCTCAAACCTTTTCACCAGACTCCCTTGGAGGTAACAGCCACACCTTGATGATTGCGTGTGTCAGTCCAGCAGACTCCAACATTGAGGAGACAATCAACACGTTGCGCTATGCGGACCGTGCCCGTAAAATCAAGAATAAGCCTGTTCTCAATGTTGACCCACGCGCTCTAGAAATGAAGCGACTGAAACAGCAGGTACTTTGTCTAGTGTGTGTTTTCAAAGGACAGATGTTCCATGACAATTCACTCAGCATTTAATTTTAAATAACTTTTGTAGGGAATTATTCTAAATTCTATCTTTCTTTTTTTTAAACACAGGTGCAAGATCTTCAGGTGATGTTGCTACATGCCCGTGGTGGTGTTGCATCTGTGCTGACTGGGTATGGCCTAAGATTTTTTTTTTGGGTAACACTATACAGTAAAGTTCCATTTGTTAAAATTAGTTAACTTCATTTACATAAGTTTTTTTTATTGTTAGTTTATTAACTAAAGTATTCATTAATCTTAATTTGATTTTAATATTGTATTAGTAAATGTGAAAAATAACAAGTTGTATATGTTGATATTATTTAATGGACCTGAGCTACTATGAACTAACATTGAACCGTTTTTATTAACTAATGGTAACCAAGATTTATAAATACTGTAACAAATATATTGCTCATTGTTTTTTTTTTATTTAATTGATTTTTAATTTGCATATTTAAATTCTTTTTCAAAGAAACTTCTAATACAAAATGTTTTACTTTTCATGGATACCTTAAAGTTTTATTTTGATAGGAGTAAAGGAAAACAATAGCCCCATTGGGGTGTATTGTTGTCTGGCCTTACCGGAACATATCTTGAATTGAGGAGAATTAAACATATTTCCTCAACTAGGATTTCTTAGGACTTTAAGTATGTTGTTCTGGACACCATATACAAATGATCTATGCTGAAAAAATGTATTTTACAATTAGTTCTATTTTTGGTTCCAAAATGAGTTACTTTGCCTGGACTATGGGGGGATATGTGTGGTACATGTCAAGTATATTTATATAGTGCTTTTCACAATATAAATTGTATCAAAGCAGCTTCACAGTATCAATCAAATAACATAATGTTTGTTTCTTAGTGGAAAAAAAACATCCACGATTGGTACAGCTGATCAATGGTATTAATGCTTGGTTAATTAATTTGAATATCCCCAACTGAGCAAGCCAAAGGCAACAGTGGCAAGGAACCGAAAAACTCCAAGTGACCTACTGGTGTTCAAAACTTCATCAGGTAACTTAATGGAGAGAAAAAAAACCTTGGGAGAACCCAGGCTCAGTCGGGGGCCAGTTCTCCTCTGGCGTTTATGAACTAGAGGCCGGATTTACAGTAACTGTAATTTGATACAGAATTGTTTTATTTTATCACTTCGGGGTGGGTACGCGAACCATAATCACAACGTTTTATCTGTAGAGTAGAAAAGGGATCATCCATAGGGAGAGGCTAGTTGGCACTTAAGCACTGCATTGTCATCGGGTCCAGGCAAAGCTCCTAGTCAGATCTGGATACAACCTGGATCCAGCAGGCTGCGGGAAAACTTCGGGATAAACAAAGACACTATAATTAGCGTAGATGCCATTCTTCTTATGATGTAACGAGTACATCAGGATTTAAGGGAAGTATTCCCAGTTCCGGCTGACCTAATCTATGCAGCCTAACATTGAATTATAGAAGTCTATAATATATTATGTGTATGCTGGGTCAAAGAGATGTGTTTTTAGTCTAGCTTTGAACTGACAGAGTGTGTCTGCTTCCCGGACATTGGTAGGAAGACTGTTCCAAAGTTTTGGTGCTAAACAGGAAAAGGATCTACCGCCAGCAGTCGATTTTGATATTCTAGGTATTATCAACTGGCCCTAATTTTGAGATCGCAATAGACATGAAGGACTATAATGAGTTAAGAGCTCGCTCAAGTACTGCGGAGCTAAACCATTTAGTGCTTTGTAAGTAATCAACAATATTTTAAAATTTATACGATGTTTAATAGCAGCCAATGCAGTGTTGACAGAACCGGGCTAATATGGTCATATTTCCTGGTTCTAGTAAGAACTCGAGCTGCTGCGTTTTGAACTACCTGTAGTTTAAGCGTGCAGGGCAACCACCTAGTAGAGCATTACAATAATCTAGTCTTGATGTCATGAAAGCATGAACTAAATGTTATGCATTTACTAATGAGAGCATATGTTGTAATTTAGATATATTTTTAAGATGGGAAAATGCGGTTTTACAGATACTAGACACGTGACTTTCAAAGAAAGATTGCTGTCAAAGAGCACACCCAGGTTCCTAACCGACGACGAAGACTTAACAGAGCAGCCATCAAGTGTTAGACAGTATTCTAGGTTATTACGTGTGGAAGTTTTTTTGTCCAATAATTAGAATCTGTTTTTTCAGAGTTTAGTAGGAAATTACTAGTCATCCATTTTTTTATATCAGCCATGCATTCCATTAATTTTGTGAATTGGTAAGGTTCGTTAGGTTTTGAAGAAATATAGAGCTGAGGATCATCGGCATAACAGTGAAAGCTAATTCCATGTTTCCTAATGATATCTCCTAATGGTAGCATGTACGGAGTGAACAGCAGCGGTCCTAGTACTGAGCCTTGTGGTACGCCATACTGAACTTGTGATCAATAAGACATCTCTTCATTTACTGCTACAAACTGATAACGGTCTGATAAGTATGATTTAAACCATGCTAGTGCAATTCCACTAATGCAACAATAGTTTTCTAGTCTATTTAAAAGAATGTTGTGGTCCATTGTGTCAAATGCAGCACTAATGTGAAGTAACACTAATAGAGAGATACAACCAGGATCGGATGATAAGAGCAAATAATTTGTAACTCTTGAGAGCTGTCTCAGTACTATGGTACGGTCTAAATCCTGACTGAAAATCCTTGCAGATATCATTTCTTTCAAGAAAGGAACACAGTTGTGAGGATACTGCTTTTTCTAATATCTTTGACAGAAAAGGCAGATTTTAGATCGGCCTGTAATTGACTAATTCTGAAGGATCAAGTTGCGTTTTTTTTTTTTAACAAGCGGTTTTATCATAGCCAGCTTAAAGGTTTTTGGTACGTATCCTAGAGACAAAGACGAATTAATGATATTAAGAAGAGGATCTATGATCTCTGGAAGCATCTCTTTCAGTAGCTTAGTCGGTATAGGGTCTAACATACAAGTTGTCGATTTAGATGAATTAGCGAGTTTGCAGAATTCTTCCTCTCCTATAGCAACAAATGAATAACATTTTTCCTCAGGGAGACTACAATGCACTCCCTGATGCGATACTGTAGTAGACGGTTGCATAGTTATAATTTTTCCCTGATATTATCAATCTTATAAGTGAAGAAGTTCATAGTCATTACTGTTGTGCTGCTTGGAAACTTCTGGGCTTGAAGCTGTCTTTTTCGTTAGTTTAGCCACTGTTTCAAATAAGTATCTAGGATTGTTTATTTTCTTCTAATAGGGTTGAAAAATAAGCAGATCTAGCAGCTTTTAAGGCCTCCCTGTAAGCAATCGAGCTCTCTTTCCATGAAATCCGAAATACATCTAGTTTTGTTTTCTTCCAGTTGCGCTCCATTTTTCTGGATGCTCTCTTAAGGGCCTGAGTGTGCTCGTTGTACCACGGCGTTGGACTATTTTCTTTAATCTTCTTTAAGCACAACGGAGCAACTGCGTCTAAAGTACTGGAAGAGAGAGTTAAAAGTTTCTGTTGCAATAAAGTTCTTCTAAGCTACCCTGGATGCTGAGATGATGAAACTGATTAGGAAGTTTATTGATAAAGCAATCTTTAGTGGCAGAAGTTATAGGTCTAACATATTTATAACACGCAGTCAGCTTTGCAGCCTTGGCTAAATGTAATTTACATGAGACTAGATAATGGTCTGAGATGTCATCGCTCTGCTGCAGAATTTCAACGGCATCAACATCTATTCCATGTGATAGTATTAGATCTAGAGTATGATTACGGCAATGAGTAGGTCCTGACACGTGTTGTCTAACTCCAATTGAGTTTACAATCTCTTTAAATGTCCAATCCCAATATCTCTTTTTCATTATCTACATGTATATTAAAATCACCAACAATTAGTACTTTATGGGCAGCCAATACTAATTCTGATAGAAAGTCCGCAAATTCTTTGATAAAATCTTTATGGTGCCCTGGTGGCCTGTATACAGTAGCCAGCAGAAATCTCAAACGTGATTTATCGTTTACACTATATATTTTAACATTAAGCACCAACACTTCAAAAGAAGTATATTTAAAAATAGATTTCTTTTTGGTTTTGAAAATATTACTATAAATTACAGCAACACCTCCCCCTTTGCATTTTAGACGAGGTTCATGTTTATAACAGTAATCTTGTGGGGTGGACTCATTTAAAGTAATGTAATCGTTTGGTTTAGCCAGGTTTCTGTCAAACACAGCACATGTAGATTATAATCTGAAATCATATTAACTATGAGCGATTTTGAAGTAAGGGATTGAATATTCAGCAACCCAAGCTTTATCATTTGCTCATCTGTATTATATCTGTTTTTTATTGGTTGAACATTAAATTTTTTACCTGACGTTTTTTGGATTTCCAAATTCGGGGAACAGACACAGTCTCTATATGATGATATCTAGGTGAAAGAGGCTCTATGTGATGGGATTTATCTGACCTTGGTGACGTGAGGCCGCAAGCAGATGGTCGGTTTAGCCAGTCTGTCTGGTTCCTGACTTGGGCCCCAGATGTTTTATCTCTAAGACTATGAGCCAAATTACTAGAGAGAAGAGCAGCACCATCCCAGGAGGGATGAACACCATCTCTTTTCAACAGGTCAGGCTTGCCCCACTTTTCCAATTGTCTATGAATTCTATATTATTCAACGGACACCACTTAGACAACCAACCATTGAGTGAGGCCAATCTGCTAACTATCTCATCACTCCTGCGAACAGGAAGGGGGCCAGAGCAAATTACAGTGCCTGACATCGTACTTGCGAGTTCACACACCTCTTTAATACTAATTTTGGTGATCTCCGACGGGCGGAGTCGAACATCATTACTGCCGACATGAATAATGATCTTAGAGAATTTACGATTAGCATTAGCCAGCACTTTTAAATGTGCTTTAATGTCAGGCGCTCTGGCTCCCGGCAAACATGTGACTATGGTGGCTGGTGTCTCTATTTTCATATTCCGTGTGATCGAATCACCAATTACCAGGGCACAATCAACAGAATTCTCAGTGGGTGTTTCACTGAGTGGGGCAAATCGATTTGTTATGGTAATCAGAACGAAAGAGTGTTTTTTTTTTTAATCCGCGACTAGAGCGATCTCTCACGGTCACCCATCTGCCCTGCTGTGTGGGCTCTACTTAAGCTGGAACCGAATCATGTACAGAGTTCACTATGCTAGGCGCATCCAAAATAGTATCTAAAGCTCTAGTACTCTCCTTACTATCTTCAATTAAAGTTTGGATGCGTGTCTCTAGCTCTGAAATCTTCTCCGTCAGCCTGACTGTCTCCTTGCATTTATCACAAATAAATCCTATATTGCCATCGGAGAAGGCTATACTAAACATGTGACGTGACACAGGTGACAATAACAGGACAAGACATTACTCACCGTTTGTGTTGACTGATTCTTACTTACCTGGGCTTTTATGAACTCAAAGGCGTGCTGTGCTAACAATAACGGAAGCTAGCGATGTAAGGTTAATCTGAGATGGTGGGTAAACTGTATTTAGTAATATAAACAACTAGAAATGATAGTAAATGATGGTTCAAAACAAAGAAATACGAAGCTAATACGAGGCTTAGAGCTTACAGCCTCGACACAAACTCACAGCAGGCAGGAAGGCAGACAGGAGCAATCAATCATGATCATCTAAACATACAAGCTCTTTTTGAAGTTTTATCTAAATATGTGTGTTTACTTTTTTCACAGGCTGAATATAATGCCACAGAGGATCTTTGAACCAAACTATGATTCCTCCTGAATCTCTTCCAGTTTTAATGTTAGGCTATTTGATTAAAGGGATTCGTAGCTCTCTGTAGCTTGGAGTAGTGCAGATTTAGGAGTCTAAACAACTTCATGTCTCAATATAATTATATCTGAACTATATACAATATTAACAAAATGAGGGTTAGTAATTTTCTCCCCAAAAGCACAAGAGAGCATCCCTTGACTATTATAACATGTTATTTTAAACTATGACATTGACAAATATTGGATTGACCAGAAAAATGTATGAAATTCATGACCCAATCATGTTATATAATACAGATTAATCAATTAAAAAGGTAATATAGAGGATATAGAAATAGTCAGTCGATCAATTTTACACGTTAAATTAAAATTGTAAAAATAAAAATATTACATTTATAAAAAAATTTAATTAAGACAATGATCATTCTTGACACACTCTGAGTATTTAAGTTAACGGCATAGCTGTCTGTCTGTCTGAGGGTGTTTCAGGGCTGACTCATGGATGGTTTTTGCGAACAGTCTCATGCCCTCTCGATGGATGTGGATACGGTCATATAGATGCTCGTGGGTGATGCGCTGATGGTTGGCTATGTGAACGTTTGGCATTGAAGCACATGTTAGCTATCTCCGCGTTGATTGTGTTGATGATCCTTTTTAGGGACGTCTCTGCGAGGTAGAAGTGTTCAGATGATGACCTTGGCTCCGGGGTAGATCCTGCTGGCTGTTTTCACCACGTTGCTTTAGTGACGTCCACCCTTGCACTGAGGTTGTTTGTTCCGGTGTGAAGAATGTGTAATGGCGCACCCAACACACCCTCTTGTAGCAGTCTCAAAGCAGGGTGTGAGGTGGGACACCAGAACTTCACAGATATGTCCGGAAACAGATGTCTGTGGTCAAGATGGTGGCTGTTGGAGTCACAGAGGATGACGATGTTGTCTTTACTCGTCTGTTCTCTGCTGGTGCTTGTGGATGGTATTGTTGTAGTTGGTGGATGGTATGGTGTGATGATGCTGCTGACTTTCTTTTGGAGTTGCAGGAGTGAAGGAGTTCAGTGATTGTGTACTGACATCTGATGTTGAGATGCGTTCAGGAGTGGAGGCGCTGTGTGTGTGTGTTTTGACACTGCTGATGTTGTTTTGTGTGCAGCTGGTTTCTGGTCTCTTCCAGCAGTCTCTCCAGTGTGTGGCCGTGTTCTCTTCTAACCAGTTCCTCTGTCACCACCTTCAGCTCCTGATTGGCCTCCTCCAGATGTTTAACGGCAGAGAAGAGCTGTTGTAGTTGTTGAATGCTGTGATGGCTGGTCATATTCAGGTGCTGGTGGATGTTAGTAGTTTCCTCTTTAAACAAGAAGTCCTGCTCCAGCTCAGCGATGTCTCTCAAGGCCTTTATCTTGGGAGATGCAGAAGTGCTGATGTGTCTGTCAGAGGAGTTCTTGAGCTGGGGTCATTGTTGGTGTCCGTTGTGTTGCAGAGTCCCTCCTGTGCTTCTCTTCACTTCAAGATTGATCTTAATCTTCTGAGCCTCCAATGGTTTTCTGGAATTCATTAAGGTTGGTTTCTGGTCACTGGACCATGACCGTTCCATTATGATAGAGGTTCACAATCAGCTTTGTGTCGTTGTCTCCTTCAAGAGTGCGTTGTCTGCCTTTTGCTGATGCCTCCTTTTCTTCTACATGTCATGGCAGAGCGGAGGATGGTGTGCCAGGCTGATGGGTGTTTTTAATCATTTAAATCAGGCAGTTGAAAATCACATTTCTAATGATATAATTGTTTCTTCTAGGTCTGAGTTAACCAATATTAATGAATCGATTTTAACTAGTGGTCTACCGATATGGGTATTTTGATGGCCGATACCGATTTCTTAGAGAGCAGGGTGGCCAATATAAAGCCTATATATTTACACACACACACACACACACACACACACACACACACACACACACACACACACACACACACAATAAACATGCTTAGGCCCTATACTTTAGATGGCAACTTCTTGAATCTGCAATCCTATTACAGTATTTTTCACAAATAAAGTAATTGTTTAAAAATATTAATATTTGAATAAAAAGTAAACACTGTAACAGGGAACTCAGTAATCTGGTAATTTCATGTGCACTGATAATCATATTTTTTCAAATAAAGGCTTTTTTTTAACTTTTGACAAGGTAACCCTAATTTTACATACAGCACAGTGAAAACGACATGAATATGACACAGTGGGCAACTGGATATAGCACAGCATATTTTAAAATGAAGGTTTTAAAGTGTTTCGATCGAGTCTCCTGTGAAGCTGATCTTCTGTTCGCATTCACTCACTTTGCATGGACCGTCACTCGCAGTAACACGTTTATGCAGGCTTCAAATGCACACTTCACAAGATATCACAGCTGGATTCGATTAAATCCGCAAGGTTTTTGAAATTAAATGTTTCTTAGATATTCAGAGTTTTTTTTTAAACTATGTAGATGCGCATTTGCTGAATGTTGACGGTATATGAGAAAGTATTTTAGCCTGATTGTTTGCCTTTTCTGTTACAAATAATATAAAAGCAAACGCATTACTACTTACATTTACTTTCTTTGATTACCAGTTCTGTAGCCACCAGTTCTGTCTAACAAAGTATTAGATATGACTGACAGAGATCGTAAACTAATTAAGACGGAGAATGTGAGTGAGGGCTGTGTGATCAGGCGCTGCCGTTCTCTTCTCAGGTGCTGGTGTTCTCAGCGCCGCCCATCAAAATAAAAGTCTGCAGCGCCGTCAAAATAAAAGTTTTCCAACACATCGGCCAATCAGAAAAACGTATCGGCCAATGCTGATATTTAAAAAAAAAAGGGCCATATATTGGCCGATATATCTGCCGTGGCGATATATCGGTCGACCACTAATTTTAACCAATATTGATTTTTAAATCCCAAGATCTTTTTAGCCTATGCTGTTTTCTGTTGACTCGTGAATTAAACTTCACTAACCATTATTTGTAGTGCACCTCTCATCCGATTATTCCAATAATTGCAATAAGCTTTGTCTTGTTACTTTTAAAAGAACGCAACTCGGCATTCAAATTGAAATGTCGTTTTGACGTTCTTTAATGTGGCCTGACTGTTGCCACCTCAGTTCAGGCCACATCCCACAAACAATAAAAATAATTTTGAGTGTTAATTATTATATCTAAATCTAAAGATGAGTTTGATTTCTAGGTCTGAGCCAGCAGGGAATGTGTCAAAGATCCTGGAGCATAATCGCTATCTGCAAGATGAAAACAGCAAGCTGAGTCGAGAGCTGAGTGAGGCCGTGGGACAAACTGCTCTTATGTTTGAAAGGATCATCATGGTGAGGATCATTTAGCTGTGTAGTTCAGAGAATGTTAGTTTTATTCATGCAGCACAGAGCAACAAATTGCAGTGTGATAAAATTACAGTGGTTGTCACTGTTTTTGTGACAGGTTGCATCTTAACAGAACTTTTGTTTTATGCTGAGAACGACCAATGTCCTGCACAGTTTACTCGTAAAATAAAAAAAGGGGAAATTATTAAATAGATGAATGACCTGCAAAACATTTATGGCCAGCACATTTTCTCAGTTTACCCACCACTGGCATGTTGATCCAGGAAGCTTTGGCAAATTTCACTAACTTTACTGTTAACCATTCATCTTCAAAGTCTGTGCATTAATTTAATGATTTAATTGTTCTTTTAGACGGAGCAGACAAATGAGAAACTGCAAAAAAAGCTAGAGGAGTTGAGGCAGCACTCAGCGTAAGTATCAATGTCTTGCCGATCTGTGAACCAATGAGGTTCAAAAATTTGTTCAGTAATTTGAATGTCTCTAATTTCAGGTGTAAGGTGGACCTAAAGAAAGTGGTCGAGACTCTGGAAGACCAGGAACTGAAGGAGAATATGGAGGTGATCCAGAACCTTCAACAGCTCATCCTTGATCTGCAGGTATTGACCGGAAGTTGACCTTTGTGGTGGAAACTTTTAGTGGAGAATGTAGAATTGTTCTCTTTAAAAGTGGAAATGGGACATCTCTCTTGCTTTGTTTCTCTGGTACAGATTTTTACTTGCCTTGCAAAAGTTTTACTGTCCCTACCACAATGTGTGTGCGAAACTGGCCCAATTGGGTTTCGCAATCTATTTTGCGGGCAAAAATGGGTATGGGCGGGTGGATAAAATTTGGGCTGTTTTCGGATCAGTTCAGCGGGTTTTTGTAGCCGAAACACCGACCCTTTAGTCAAGTCAAGTGTATTTATATAGCGCTTTTCACAATATAAATTGCATCAAAGCAGCTTCACAATATCAATCAAATAACATAACAATGTTTGTTTCTTAGTGAAAAAACATCCACGTTTGGTAGGGCTGCTCAATGGTATTAATGCTTGGTTAATTATTTTGAATATCCCCAACTGAGCAAGCCAAAGGCAACAGTGGCAAGGAACCGAAAAACTCCAAGTGACCTACTGTTGTCCTAAAACTCCATCAGGTGACTTAATGGAGAGAAAAAAAAACCTTGGGAGAACCCAGGCTCAGTCGGGGGCCAGTTCTCCTCTGGCGTTTATGAACTAGAGGCCGGATTTACAGTAACTGTAATTTGATACAGAATTTTGTTTTATTTTATCACTTCGGGGTGGGTACGCGAACCGGAATCACAACGTTTTATCTGTAGAGTGGGAAAGGGATCCTCCATAGGGAGAGGCTAGTTGGCACTTCAGCACTGCGTTGTCATCGGGTCCAGGCAAAGCTCCTAGTCAGATCTGGATACGGCCTGGATCCGGTAGGCTGCGGGAAAACCTTGGGATAAACAAAGACACTAAAATTAGCGTAGATGCCATTCTTCTTATGATGATGTTACGAGTGCATCAGGATTTAAGGGAAGTGTTCCCAGTTCCGGCTGACCTAATCTATGCTGCCTAACATTGAATTATAGAAGTCTATAATATATTATGTGTATGCTAGGTCAAAGAGATGTGTTTTTAGTCTAGCTTTGAACTGACAGAGTGTGTCTGCTTCCCGGACAATGGTAGGAAGACTGTTCCAAAGTTTTGGTGCTAAATAGGAAAAGTAGGAAAAGAAATTTCCTATTTTTCCTAAATAGGAAAAGTTGAACACCAAATTAAAATTTTGGTGTTCAACTTTGTGTTTTAAAAATACAACAACCGTTCATTTTTCGTTTTGCTATTACGGGTTAAATAAGGGAAAACGAATGAACACAAGTACACTGACCGTTTGGACATAATACTAGACAGTTCTTTATTAAATTCATAAAAAAAACAATAATTACAGGAATAGCCTACTGGACTCTAAACCTCAAAGAAATGCCACAATCAAGACCTCGAAGCAGAAATGAGGTAGAAACACCCAGGAACTCCCTGTCTTTCCCTGCCATTAATGCTTGGATAAAACACCGTCTCCTTCCATTAATAATAATGTCTAGTGCGGTGGCTATGATTTAGCTTATAAATCTACCAACGTCCGTTGCCATGATTTTTGGAATGACTTATCGCGAGAGGAAAAGACGTTTTAGTCGCATAACATCGGTTAATGGAAAGCCGTCATTTCGCAATTGTTTTTTTATCGACATTTTGGAAAAATCGCAAAAGTTTTGTGCAAATCTTTAATGGCGCCTAATGGTGGAAGATTTGTTTTCAAAGCGAAATATAAAACCGCCTATTTGGCAATATTTTTTTATTGAAACCCAATGCCAATAGGGAACCTGCAAAGGATTAGTTGTGTTTTTGTAGTTGTGTTTTTCATGAAGAAAAATGATGAACCCACCATTCAAGCATTTGCCGCCCCCGAATATGGGCTAATTCCAGGGCAAAAGTAAAATGCGCATTGCCATTCGCAAAGACGGGCATTCTTAATGGTGCGTGTCCACTGGCACGAAGCGAGCAGTTCATGAAATTACAAGAGCTTGGACAAAAAGATGTTGCATAATCTGACCCGAAAGGGTCTGATTTTCCTGATGGTTTTAAAGAGCAAACCTGCATGACCGGTCGATTGTTGAAATATGAGTGGAAATACTCAGTTGATCATCAAACACAACCCCCTGGCTGGCCTTGTGTTGTGGACACCAAGTTATACAGTGATGTTGTGGTCAACTGACGGATCTTCAGGAATTACAAGGAGCTCCATCTTTGCAAGGTTAAGCTGTAGATGACACTCTCATCCAGGCAGAAATGGCTGAAAGGTAGGCAGTTATCTAAATGGAGAAAAGAGTAGTAAGCACTGAACCTTAAGGCACTTCAGTGATTGGCTGATGTAACTCAGAATCCCTTTCTTTTCCATTAAACCTTGAGAGATCTGTCTGTAAGGTAAGACTGAAGCCGGTGGAAAATATTAGCAAGGGATAATGTTAAGGTACTAGAACATGGTGTGTGTTGCTTCATTGACGTCCAAAGAAGAAAACTGGTTAATGAAGTGGAGATTACGGTGAAAGGTGATCAGTGGAAGAGTCTGTGGTGAGCATGAAGGCAGAGTGAAAGGTAACTGGAAAAAGAAGTGCTCAGAAGGATGTAGTTGAATAACAAGATGGTTATCAGTGGGACAGTGACATGTAAGGATGAGGTTTAGCTCTGTCTGCTGTGTCACAGGAGTGCTGACTTAAGCACCTTAAGTTTGATTAAATAGCGTATTTAAACATTTCGGCGACACCATAAACGGACTCCAAAGATTTTACCCTTTAATCGCTGAATGTGTTATGATTGGTTGGAAGGATGTTTTCATTATAATTAGTTTACAGTGATTTGAAATTACAATAAAACCAAATGACCTGGTCCAACAGAGCGAGAGCATGGGGATTGCTGCCACCATTGATGCCATGACTTCAGGCAGTGTTTCATCTGTGGAGTGTTCCAGTCCTGGCCATTCTGATACTGGCCCACCAGTGGTATGTATTAAGTCTATGCTCTACGCATTTTGGCTAAGTTCAGTCTGCAGGCAAATCAGATCTATTCAGGAAGCCTGTCCACCACACTATTAATTGCAAGTGATCAAATAAGATTTGTGTCTAGACAAAACCAACCTATCTGCATGGGTTTCTTTGGTTACGACGTAGGTACCCACGTATGTGACAAGGCTTTCAAAACGGATGCTGAAAAAATGGAGGTGCATCATCTCGCTCTCCAAATAAGCACCCTATTTCCATCACAAGAGTTTTATCAATGATAAAACACCTTACTTGTGTGCAATGTTAAAAAATGTGGAATATGACCTCCATGTTCTCTGACAATCACTATCCGTCCACATTCATTGTGTGGAAATGCACGTGTTAAACGTCCAGCTAAATAAATTCATTAAATTAGTATTTAATGAAAGGAAGTCATATGGCCATTTTGGTGTAGTTTACCATATGCTACGTCATTTTGTTATATGTCCAACAGATATGTAACAAAACATGGATAGGGCGATATATCGTTTTCCTTCTCTGTGTGATAGGAGAATCGATACCCTGGCGCCAAATATCGATATTTTAATCAATAAAATAAGGTGCTTTAAATAGATTTCCCTGCACCCAGCGTCACTTCATGGCTCTTCGAGGTGGTGCTCAACGCATAAATGAGAGAAACGTGAACATAAGTTAACTAGCCTTGAAAAAAAGAGGTTTTTAACAAGATGGTGGACAGCAGTGTGAGTAAAATAATAGATGCCACGTTTAAGTCCAAAGTCTGGACGCACTTTTGCTTTTATACCATTGATGGGACAAACATGTTTTAAATAGACATATTTGAAACTCTTCACCGAGCGCTTCCACAGATACACACGGGAATGTTTGAAAGCAGGCATCTATCAGTGGATTCGTCTATCAGTAGGTCCCTAAAGATCCGATAATAGACGATTCCACTGATAGACGCCTGCTTTCAAATGCTCCGGTATGTATCTGTGTAAGCGCTCTGTAAAAGCGTGTCAAAGATGCGCTGATCATTGTAGCCAATCACAGACATACAGTTAGGTCCATATATATTTGGACACAGGCACAATTTTTCTTTTTTTCAGGTATTTACCAACACATATTCAAGCTATAGTTATTTAATGGATATGGGCTGAAATTGCACACTCTCAGATTTAAATTGAGGGTCTTTACATCCAAGTTGGAGGAAGGGTTTAGGAATAACTCTTGATAGAGCCAATCCCCCCCCCCCCCCTTTTAAGGGACCAAAAGTAATTGGACAATTGAATCAAAAGCGATTTCATGGACAGGTGTGGGCTATTCCTTCGTTATTTCGTCATCAATTAAACAGGTAAAAGGTCTGGAGTTGATTCTAAGTGGTGGTATTTGCATTTGGAGTATATTGCTGTGAACATACATCATGTGTTCAAAGGAACTCTCCATGCAAGTAAAACAGGCCATCATTAGGCTTCAAAAACAAAATAAATCCATCCGAGAGATAGCAGGAATATTAGGAGTGGCCAAATCAACAGTTTGGTACTTTCTGAGAAAAGAAGAATCCACTGGTGAGCTCAGCAACATAAAAAGGCCTGGACGTCCACGGAAAACAACAGTGGTTGATGATCGCAGGATCCTCTCCATGGTAAAGAAAAACCCATTCACAACATCTAGCCAAGTCAAGGACACTCTCCAGGAGGTAGGCGTGTCATTGTCAAAGTCTACAATCAAGAGAAGACTTCATGAGAGCAAATACAGAGGGTTCACCACAAGGTGCAAACCATTAATAAGCATCAAGAATAGAAAGGCCAGATTAGACTTTGCCAAAAAGCATCTAAAAAAGCCTGATCAGTTCTGGAAAAGCATTCTTTGGACGGATGAAACTAAGATCAACCTGTACCAAAATGACGGGAAGAAAAAATGGAGAAAGCTTGGAACAGCTCATTATCCAAAGAATACAACATCTTCTGTAAAACATGGTGGAGGCAGTGTGATGGCATGGGCTTGAATGGCTTCCAGTGGCACTGGATCACTGGTGTTTATTGATGATGTGACAGAAGACAGAAGCAGCCGGATGAATTCTGAAGTGTATAGGAATATACTGTCCGCCCAGATTAAGCCAAATGCAGCAAAGTTGGTTGGACGGCGCTTCACGGTACAGATGGAAAATGATCCAAAACACACTGCAAAAGCAACCCAGGAGTTTTTTTTAAGGAAAAGAAGTGGAATATTCTGCAATGGCCGAGTCAATCACCTGATCTCAACCCGATTGAGCATGCATTTCACTTGCTGAAGGTAAAATTAAGGCAGAAAGACCTACAAACAAACAACAGCTGAAGACCGCTGCAGTTAAGGCCTGGCAAAGCATCACAAAGCAGAAAACCCAGTCTTTGGTGATGTCTATGAGTTCCAGACTTCAAGCAGTCATTGCCTGCAAAGGATTCTCAACAAAATATTAAAAATGAACATTTTATTTATGATTATATTAATTTCTCCAATTATATTTGAGCCCCTGAAAATGGGGGTACTGTGTATAAAAATGGTTGCAGTTCCTAAAATGTTTACTTGATATTTTTGTTCAACCCCTTGAATTAAAGCTGAAAGTCTGCACTTCAAATTCATCTTGATTTTTTTTTTCATTTTAATTTTATTCTGGTGGCATACAGAACCAAAAGTATGAAAATTGTGCTTGTGTCCAAATATATATGGACCTAACTGTACGTTGAGCACGTGCGTGAACACCATATCCAATTCAGATGCGTTTAAGAATCCGCTCAACTACGCTCAAAATGCTAGGGTGAAATGCTGGTATCGTTACAGAAAGTGCATTTCTGAAATGTACATTGAAAAATACAGTCAGTTAATCATGTATTAATTTAGGGCATAACATATCGCCGGCGTTTAGTCGTCTCTTCACAGGCATCTAGTCGTCTCTTCACAGGCATCGAGTCGTCTCTTCACAGGTGTTGAGTCGTCTCATCGCAGGTGTTGGGGCATCTGAAGTCTCCGTGAGAGGCTGGATACAAACTGGAGCTGACGAACGCTATTTACCTCTGCACTAGCGTCCCGAGATAACAGCAGAAAGGCAGATAGGAAATAATTAGCATAGCTGATGTTCATAATATTAATGCATTCAAACTGATTCAGCAGTAGTATAAGAGGTAAGCTTTAAGTGAATGCTTGGTTAAAGAGATGCGTCTTTAATTTAGTTTTAAACTGGGACAGCGACTTGGAGTTTCGAACAATATCAGGAAGGCTATTCCAGAGTTTAGGAGCTAAATGTGAGAACGCCCTCCCTCCTTTAGTGGACTTAGATATCCTAGGTATGACCAGAAGCCTCGAATTTAGTGATCTTAAAGAACGCGATGGATTGTAGGGCGATAGAAGGTCCATTAAATACACCGGAGCTATACCATTTAGGGCTTTATAGGTCAGCAGTAATACTTTGTAATTGATACGGAACTTAATAGGTAACCAGTGTAGAGATGATAAAATAGGTGTTATATGATCATATTTTCTTGATCTAGTAAGAACTGTAGCGGCTGCATTTTGCACTAACTGTAGCTTGTTTATTGAGGATGCAGGACAACCAGCTAATAAAGCATTACAGTAATCTAGTCTCGAGGTCATGAATGCATGAACTAGCTTTTCTGCATCAGAAACAGATAGCATGTTACGTAGCTTAGCAGTGTTTCTAAGGTGGAAAAAGGCTGTTCTTGTAACATATGAAATATGATTTTCGAAAGTCAAGTTGTGGTCTAGTATAACACCCAGGTCTTTTACTGTAGTGGATAAAGTAACAGGACATCCTTCTAAATTAAAGTTGTATTGTAAGGGATTTTGTGGGTAATTTTTTGGACCAGTAAGTAATACCTCTGTTTTATCTGAATTTAATAGCAGGAAATTACACGTCATCCAGCATTTTGTATCATTTAGACACACTGTCAAGTTAGATAAGTTAGTGTTTTCATCTGGTCGTGATGAGATATATAATTGAGTGTCATCAGCATAACAGTGGAAATTAATTCCATGTTTTCTTATAATATTACCCAGTGGCAGCATGTATATTGAGAATAGCAGAGGGCCTAGCACAGATCCTTGCGGCACTCCATAGTCTACTGACGTTATCTTCGATTTTTCCCCATTTAAACAGACAAAATGGTAACGGTCTGATAAGTACGATCTAAACCAGCTTAATGCCTGTCCCTGAACACCAGTGTAGATTTGTAGTCGATCCAGGAGTATTTTATGATCTATAGTGTCGAACGCAGCGCTAAGATCGAGTAGAACTAGTATTGAGATACAGCCTTGGTCTGAAGCTAAAAGTAAATCATTTGTAATTTTAACTAGCACAGTTTCTGTGCTATGATGCGATCTGAATCCCGACTGAAGTTTTTCATAGATATCATTTTCTTGCAAGAAAGAGCACAGTTGAGCGGACACAACTTTTTCTAGTATTTTAGACATAAATGGAAGATTTGAGATGGGTCTGTAATTTGCTAGGTTATTTGGATCTAATTGTGGTTTCTTAATGAGAGGTTTTATAACTGCCATCTTGAATATTTTCGGAACATGACCTAAAAATAAAGACGAGTTAATAATATTAAGAAGAGGCTCTTCCACAACAGGTAACACTTCTTTCAGTAGTTTAGTGGGTATTGGATCTAATAAACATGTTGTTGGTTTAGATGCAATAAGTTTATTTAGCTCTTCCTGTCCAATCGTTGTAAAGCGGTGTAGTTGTTCTTAAGAGGCGATAATTGAGGCTGAATCATAAGACACCATAGAGGATTGTACATTTACAATTGTGTTTCGGATGCTTTCTATTTTCTTATCGAAGTAATTCATAAAATCATTACTACTATATTGTAACGGAATATTTTGCTCTGGTGATGTCTGTTTATTTGTTAGTCTAGCCACGGTGTTAAATAAAAACCTTGGATTATTTTGGTTATTTCTATTAGTTTGCGGAGATGATCAGCCCTGGCTGCTTTTAGAGCCTTTTTATAAAATGACATACTGTCTTTCCACGCGATTCTGAAGACCTCTAAATTAGTTTGTTTCCATTTACGCTCTAAGTTACGAGTTTCTCTCTTGATAGCATGCGTAGCACTGTTGTACCATGGTGCTTTAGTTTTCTCTCTAACCTTTTTTAATCTAATTGGTGCAACAATATCTAGTGTACTAGAGAAAATGGTGCTCAAACTGCTAGTCATTTCCTCTAGTTCATCTGTTTGTTTGGGTTCACTGAGCAGCTGAGATAGATCAGGTAAGCTATTTGAGAATCTATCTATAGTGGATGGAAGGATTGTTCTGCCTGGTCGATAACGTGGCGCAACATGACAAATTTCATCAGTACGTATTATGCAAGTTACCATGTAATGATCAGTGAGATCGTCACTCTGCGGTATAATATTTATATCAGTTGGATTGGTTCCATGTGATATAATTAAATCTAGTGTATGAATTAGACGATAAGTGTGACCACTGACGTTTTGCGTGACCCCAAAGGAGTTTAATAAATCTGTAAACGCAGCCCCTAACGCATCATTTATGTTATCTACGTGTATGTTAAAGTCTCCAACAATTATTGCTTTATCGACATTGACCAATAGATCTGAGAGAAAGTCTGCAAACTCTTTAAGGAAATCAACATATGGCCCTGGAGGTCTATATACAGTAGCCAAGGCTAGAGATAATAGGGATTTGTTTCTTACATCTGAGAGCGTAACATTTAGCACAAGTACTTCAAACTAATTAAACCTGTGACCTGTTTTCTGAGTAACATTAAGGATATCCCTATAGATTGTTGCAACACCGCTGCCACGACCGATCAGACGGGGCTCATGCTTATAACAGTATCCTGGCGGAGTAGACTCATTTAGACCGAAATAATCATTTGGTTTAAGCCAGGTTTCAGTAAGGCAAAGTACATCGAAACTATTATCTGTGACTGTTTCATTTACAATAACCGCCTTAGGTGTGAGCGATCTAATGTTTAGAAGACCTAGCTTTAGAAATTGTTTTTTTTCACTGATATTTAGATTTTCTGATTTAATAAAAATAAGATTTTTGCCAAGCATAACATAACATATAAGCATAACATGTTTAATTTACTGACAGAATAACTTTTTGTGATGTTTTCTAACACTTTGGACTTGAATAAAGAGAGAACCTGCACTTAACATTTTCACAGGCATTTTGTTTTCATAGTTAGACAGATATCGTGATGTATCATTATAGGATTGTCTAGCAATATATCGATTATCGCAGAATTGCTGTATCATGATGTTATCGGTATCATGATTCCCACCCCTAATGTAGTCAGGGCATTTTTTTATTTTAAATCGTAATTTTTTTTTTTAACTTAAGCTTTCTTTTTGCTCTCATTTCAATTTAGGACATTAGTGCTGATCCCCAAGCCAAAGGCTCTCCTGAAGCCTACACAGCCCAGCATGCACTGCGGCAGGCTCAGATGTCAAAAGAACTGATTGAGCTCAATAAAGTTTTGGCACTGAAAGAGGCTTTTGTCAAGAAGATGTGTCAGAATGATAGTCATTTGGAGCCCATGCAAACAGAATATCAGGTAAGCCTGGAAACTAAATCATAAAAATGATAGTGCTGAACACCATGAAAGTCATGTTACTGTTTGTTTTACCTCTCCAGGAGAATGTTCAAAGTCTGCAGGCTGCTGTTGGCTCTCTGCAGAAAGAGAAGGAAGATCTCATCCATGCTCTGCAGTCCGCTAAGAAGGACACCAATCAGGCCAAGTAACTCAATATCTGTGCCAGTTTCTCTCCAAATTTAAATTGCCAGGTCTAATGCTGCAACACAATGACACTTTGATAGTTTATTATTTTTCATGTCTTGTTTTACTCTAGATTGAGTGAACAACGCAGAAAGAGACTTCAGGAGCTGGAAGGACAAATCACAGAGTTAAAGAAGAAACTGCAAGATCAATCCAAGCTGCTCAAGCTCAAAGAGTCATCTGTGCGAAATGTTACCAAACTCAACCAAGAGATTCAGGTTTGTGTTTACAATGCCTCATGTGCTTAATTTGCTGATTCGGAATGGGAGGTTCCTTACATCCAGGTTGTGGTATAATCTGAAGAAAAAAAATGCAGACAGTGAAAGATTGTTTATTAGATTTTTTTTTTTAAATTTGAGTTGCAACCCTCAGTATCCTGTCAACCCTAAGACACCATTAAAAAGGGCAAAAGACCAAAGACAAATGGTCACTATTTAAGACAATCGTGCCTTCAAACTATAAAACAATGGTTTCATTAAAATGACTATTACATACTTTTCTTATTGCCAGTGCTCAAATAAATGTTTAAGCTGGTTCTTTTCTTGGCTCAGTTATAGCAGCATTAGGCTACGTTCACATTGTTGAGCCTTAGTGCTCAATTTCAATTTATTGCTCAGATCCCATTTTTTTTGGTATAGCTTCTCTCGTTGTTGTGGCCAGTGTGATATTCCAGTGCAAACAGATCATGATTTCGGACTGTCTGGCATGTTAAAAAGAATGATAAAATACCTAGCAAAGCACCTTATTATATGGAAGTAACACAGAGGACATTAAAGTAAGCGATTACATGTTAATTTAAAGTGTGATCTACCGCCGAAGTCAGCTAATTTATGCGCAGACAACATAAAGACGAGGATCCGAAAAAAGAGAGCAGAGCTTTTAAACATTTATGATATTAGCCCTCATTTTTTGCTTATAATTATTACAGTGACAGCTCTATATACAAGTTCTGACACATGACTACTACCTTTCGCAACTGTCTTGATAATGTTGGTTATGTAAAATCTTTGAAATGACTCCCATGAGTACAGAATTGTGACAAAGTCGCATGAATTCCGATATGACTGTTCAGTCTGAGGTCGCATTGCAAAAGATCTGATCTGTATCGGATTTAGTATGGAAGTGGCAAAAGAGTCACGTGAGCCAAAATCAGATTTGGGCCACATTTACCTGCAGTCTGAAGGTAAAGTCTTAATCAATGAAAATGGGTTGAAATACGGCGTGAAACTTTTTCTTTAAATTATCAGTGGAAAAAATTGCTGGTTAATCTGTGCAGGCTATGAAGTCCCAGCGAGTGCAGCTCATGAGACAGATGAAGGAAGACTCTGAGAAATTTCGTGTGTGGAAACAGAAGAAAGATAAAGAAGTACTGCAGCTCAAAGAGAAAGTGAGTGTCAATCTTACATTTTTACTCTGATCGTTTAATTTACAGATGGTGTAATTTTACTGTTTTGATGTTTGACATTCTAATTTTTCATATTTCTATATTAAGGTTTTGTAGGAAATTAAATCTTTGTTGTACACATTTCAGGATCGTAAACGGCAATATGAGATGCTAAAACTGGAGAGAGACTTCCAGAAACAGGCCAATATTCTTCGTCGCAAGACAGAGGAGGTGAGCGGTTTCTCCAAAAGCTATACAGCAATTCTGAACCAATTTGCACTTGCTGTTTTGTTGATGTCTGTCCTACCTTCTGAGGAGTGCTAGTGTTCCACTATTATAGGGCTGCATGATATATAATTTTAACATCGATATCTCAATGTGCACATCCTCGAAAGTCACATCTCAGAATGTGCGAAGTGTAGGGATCACAGTTGATTAGTGATCCGTAGGGGCCGGCTGTGATTTGTGGATTAATTGCAAAGTTATCCATCATAGAATGAAAGTGTATCATTTGCGTGTACTTTTAAGTCCTGTCAGTTTAAACAAGTGCAAGATGACAACTCGTGTTGTCTATCTTTTTTGTTTTTTTAGCTTGAACAGTCACGTACACGCAAAATTAAATCAAAATGCCCGTCTTGGCGAGTATCCTTGTAAACAGTCGGTTATGTGTTGTAAACAATTGAGAAAGTAAACGGATGCGCATCATATTGAATCTGAGCATTCGTCTTAAAGTGACAACAGCCTAATATGCTCACAGCTGTTTTATCACCAATGTTAATCAAACAACAAAAGACAAAATCACTTTTGTATCTTTAACAGATCAATTGTATTAATTAGATTTAAATTATACAGTTAAGAGACAATGTAGTTATTTTACATTTGATTATTCAATTAAGCACTGCTTATTTAAATTTATATCTATGTTCTATTGTATTTACCTATGCTTGTAATCATTTATTATTTTTATATGCAGATTCACTGTCCTACAAAATCACTGCAATCATCCTAGAATTCTTTACAAATAGAGCTATTCAAATCATATGGTGAAATTTTCATACCACAATAGAGATCACAGAAAAACAAAATTTTGCAATGTCCGTTTTTTTTTTCAATATCATACAGCCCTATCCCCTATACAGTAAGGTAAAAAAAAAAAATTTGAATGTTCATCCACAGGCTGCAGCTGCTAACAAGCGTCTGAAAGATGCACTTCAGAAGAGAAGTGAAGTTGCAGAGAAGCGTAAAGACGTTCATAACCGTGGAACTGAGGGTGTCGCCAGCAGAGTCAAGGTACTTAACTTAGAAAAAACAGAGTTTGGTTTGACGTCCAGCTTATGTCATTTATTGGATCTTGGCTAATTGATTCAAGTACAGTTTGATTTTATTTTTAAATGGTCTACCAGCTTAGGATGTATGATGTATCGATGCCATATTTTTTATTGGTTGATATTACAGATTTTTTTTATTTATGTAAAGTAATATTTTAAATTAACAACACTTACTGGGGATGCTCCGATCAGGATTTTTGCAGCCGTTACGACTTACGAATTCTCGTCATCATGATTGGCCAATACTGATCCCGACTTCGATCAATCAAACTTTTAATAAGTGATATGTTGATTGTCACGGTTAACTTCTTTTTTTTTATTTTTTTTTTATATATATATATATATATATAGATGTTTTCTATTATTTTATTAGGCCTTTAAAAAACACTTTGCGCAAAACACTATCCATATAAGGATAATTTGGCTTATTAAAGCACCTACAAGACTTTAAAACTGAACATTATTGCAGGCTGTCAGGCGGCAAGGGACTATCTATATGGGAATGTTTACACCTGGTCACTTCATGCGTTTTCTCAGATCAGATAGCTATCCGATCGCAAAAAGACCAGGGGACTCATTTATAAAACTGTGTGTAAGATCCTTACTAAAAGTGTAGGTGCGCCCAAAAGGCAAAAATGGCATACGCAAAAAAATATTCAGACTTATAAGACCGTGCGTACGCCAGAACATGCGCAGAATTCACTTAAATCCCAGTCAGCGGACGATTGTGTGCACATGTGTCTCCTCCCTGAAATAACCATATATGAAGCTTACAACGCCTAGTTTTACTATGCATATCCTCATCTGCATATCATTTGCATATGCTTATTCCTCCACGTGATAACATGTTTAACGGTACAAGACATTAGGAAAATATGAAATATGGATG
Organism: Meda fulgida; assembly: GCA_030578275.1. Classification (NCBI taxonomy): domain Eukaryota; kingdom Metazoa; phylum Chordata; class Actinopteri; order Cypriniformes; family Leuciscidae; genus Meda; species Meda fulgida. Next base: position 24,736,245 of record CM060636.1, read on the forward strand.
TGCCATCACATTACATTAATAAAAATAATTTAGTAGCCTATCCTTGCCTTGTTTTTGAATAAATAAATAAAATAGTGTAAAATATATTTCAGAGAGAGTTTTTCTCAATCTTTTCCACTGGCCAAATAGTATTTTTAATGGATTTATATTTTTAATGTAAACAGATAGACCTTGTTGTGCATTATTTGCACAAAACAATTTTCTCAGACAATCTGCTATTATCATAAGCAATTATCTCTGTAGTTAAAACACAGCATGCCACAGGAAAAGTGTTCAAAATCATCGCATCCACAACAAATATTTACATTTATTGAATATAAGTGTTGTAACTTCTCAGTAATTTTTTCATGTAGTTTAAGTGTTTAACTATGGGGATATTCAAATTGGGGATATTCAAATTAATTAACCAAGCATTAATACCATTGATCAGCCATACCAAACGTGGATGTTTTTCCACTAAGAAACATTGTTATTTGATTGATACTGTGAAGCTGCTTTGATGCAATTTATATTGTGAAAAGAGTGATATAAAACACTTGACTTTAACTCCATTAATGAGAATGGCATATTTGATCTTAATGTTTATACAGAAGTAAAACATAAGTTTAAATCATTCTTTTATTTATTCAAACTGTTAGTGTGTACATGCACTGTATTTCTGATTAGGACTCATAATGAAGATTTATGGTTTTACTTACCGTTAGATAGGCTATATATGCATCAGTTTCACTAAACGGCCCAACGCGCTCACTGGCGCGGACATTTAATGGATGGATATTTGCTTCATGTGATAGGCTTGGTGAGTGAAATTATATTTGTATTATCTTTCTGTATATGTATAATTTTCTTTCGATTTTCTGACCAAAAATACATTTAACTGCTCCATCTCCAAAACGCTCTTACTCATGGGTCAGAGTTTGCGTGCAGGTGCGGTAATTTTCCCATCAATTTTTTTTTTTTATAAATCACAACTTATGCGTTGGATGTGGCGTACACCTCTTTCGGGGCTTTTTTTGTGTGTACGCAACGGTTATATATGAGGCCCCAGGTATAAATGCCCTCTGAAACGCATTTGAGACAGATTTAAATCCGATCTCTCAAACCACATCAGGAGGTGGTCTGGGCCGCATTCCTGCCAAAACTGAACAAGTGTAAATGCATCTGGTTGTTGAAACCACATATGTAAATTTGACTACTCCCAACAATGCTAAAGAAAGAAACGTGTGACTGTGTTATAGGCTATTTGACATGTTATAGTCAGATATGACCGCGCTACTGTGGCACGTAAAGGATAGCTAAAGGATCTTACTAGTGCTGTTACCGTGCTCTCTCCTATTGTGTTCTTTGATCATCAGTTTATTTCAAAATCAATCAAATGCAGCTCATATTTGTTGCTTTCGGTGATATGAACTCCATTAAATCTTCATATAGTGCAGGAATTGACACATTTATGTGGCCAAGTGTAAATGGAATCGTTTTGATAAATCAGATCAATTAAAAAAAACATGAAGTGACCAGGTGTAAACGGGCCCTATGAGTGAGTCATCATTAAACAGTTTATTCAATTAATACTTAAAAACACTGATTTATTCATGAACGAAACGAGGTGTTGAAATTAATTTAGCTGAACGCCATTTTACAAGACTCAATCTGAGCAATTTAATTGTCAATCTGGGTAATGCTGAAGCTGATGTTTCACGCCAGTCATGGGAAATCCCGCATTGAAAGGATACTACCACAAAGATGTCTTCTGACAACTGATGGCAAACTGATTTTTTTTCATGACTTCACTTGAAGGACAGACGCGGGTAATCACACGTTCAGTTTGCCTGTCGCTCTCTGCTCTGTGAATTTGTGGAGCAGCTGCGTGAGCCAAGCCTCAGACACAGAGGCAGCGAATCAGGTTCATTGTATTAAATCCTTCATGTGATATTTCTTTAGAACAAGACTGGTGACTGCGGCGCCAACATTTGACGCAATCACGTGGTTTAAGTCATCATATTGGGATCGATTCATGAGATGAGCCAAATTTAGTGACTATCGATCGGGTCATAGAATGTGATTATCAGCCGATACCGATCTGTGGCCGATCGAGCGGAGCATCCCGTTACACTGTTAAATGTTATCTTTAGCATACTGTACTACTGTATGTTGTGATTTATTAATTGTAAAATTTAAAACATGATGACCTTGATTTGACCTAAATAAATTGTGAACTTAAAAGAAAAAAGAGAAATTTGTTAATTTGCCTCTGTGGGAATGCATTAGAGATGAAACAATATGACAATATCACCATTATAGTCACCAAAATGATCACATTAACATGGTATTGTTAAAATGTGCTGGAAATATAAAAAAAATAACTTGTATACATACACTGAAATAATTTTGTCAAAAACAAAAGAATAAAATTAGCATTTAGAAAAATTTTCTTTGTTACATAAAATAATATTAAAAATGTAGACCGGATTTTAAAGAAACAAAAAATGGTTGGGTGACTTATCTACTAAAATGTACTACATGTTAAAGTTTTTACCAAAAAAGGTGTTTCACAAAAATGATAAACCTTAAAATTATAATGATAAACCTTAAAACCTTAAAAACCTAAAATTATTTTTATGAAAAGTATTAGTCGAAAATATATATTACAGGTATTTTGTCTGGTCCATAACCAATTCCTCATAGGCTACTTTATTATCTGAAGTGTTTTCTTGAGATCTTTAGAATGCACATTAGCTTATTTTCCATCTACCTGTTAAAATATACTACAAAAATGTTGTCATTTTTGCATTGGTCTGAACAAAATAGCAGACAGGCTGAATGAAGATGTAAATCCAGACTGATGCTAACTTTGCTTAATGCTGAACAGTATTTACTGTTTTTCTAATCCCAATAATCAAATACAGTTTTAATTGTAATTAATGTGAAGCGGTAATACTAACCATCGGTCATTTTTGTTGTGGTTTATCGTCAAACGATTTGCACAACCATTATAACTGTTTCGTCCCTAGAAGGCACTTGCATCTTAGAGGGAATGTTGTTGTTATTAGGGCTGGGTGATTTGGCCAAAAAAATTATAACAATATCATTTTTCATATCAGTCGATATTGATAATGATCAGTTTCTGATCAGTCAAATGTCAGTTTAAAGGCAGATTTTTACTCAAGTGAAAGTTGTAGAAGCCAGACCATTAATTGTGGTTTTAAACTATTGTTGGAACATGACAAAAACTTCACGGTTTTGAATTTACACTTTTCTAATTTTCTATTTTTCTTAATCAATATCATAGTTTATGCATGTGCATAAACCGGGGTGATTGTTTCAAGTCATGAAACCGGTTTGTGTTGCCTAACTTTGGCACGTACTTTATTAATAACATTACATGTTTTGTCTCATTTGCACATTTGACAGTAGCTTGATAATGTGGTAATTTTTATATTCTGACTGTTAAAATTAACCTTTGGTCATCCATAGTAGCTTACATTTAGATCATGATGATTAGATATTAATATCTGACAACACTAATTGCACCATGGTATTGCAGCAGAACTATTAGTAAATCCATGATAAATGATGGCGATTTGAAGATTGAAAAGCCTTCTGACTGTATCGTTTCACAGTGTTTCTCTTATTTGTCAGCACCTTCATCTGATTTTAAACTAGTTTAAATCACTGAGACATTTGCGTTCTTCACTGAATTCCAGCGCTACTGGATCTAACAGCGCTGTTTAGTAGACCGATCAGTGAGTAAACACATCTGCTCTAGTAAGCTTAACTTGCGTTGCGCTTCCGTTTGAACTTTGAGCTGAGCGGATAAAGGATCCTTGTGGTGCACTTCAAATGAGTGCATAAACATTATATTGAACTCTTGTTTTATCGAGGAAAATTATATTGCGATAATTATCGTTGTCGTTCTGTCGCGCGGCCCTAGTTGTAATTGTCATTTTGCTTGGTTAAGAATTGGTTGCTGAACGAGGTAGAGGTGCTTGTGAGCACAGAGGAGGCCCGCCGGCATCTACAGGACCTACTGGAGGACAGGAAAATGCTGGCAGAGGAGATCGCTCAGCTTCGCCAGCAGATGGAGGCAGGAGAGAGACCTGTAGCCAAAGTCCGGGTGAGATTTGCGCACACCATGTTCAGCATAGAATACTAACATACTGCTTACTACATTTGTGTCAGGGCTGCAGTGCTTGCAAGGCAGACCCATAAAACAAAACCCATAAGACTTTTGTTCATCTTCTGAACTTAAACGATGTATGATTTATGGGTCGTATGAATTGAGTGGTTTAATCCAAGTCTTCTGAAAAGACATGCTTTAGATTGAACCTCATTAATTCTTGTGCTTCATCCACACACATTTGAGAAGGTAGTGTAATATGCACATTATTTGACAGTTAAGCACTGAGCTTGAGTTTAGATTCAGATGTCAATTTATTATCATTAATAACAGTAGCATACCACCTTTCTGTGAAAATAAGTGTTACAATAAAGTGTTACTATTACAGTAGATCCATGGTTAATTGTGGTGATTTGCAAGGCAAGTTTATTTATATAGCACATTTCATACACAATGGTAATTCAAAGTGCTTTACATTGAAGAAATTAAAACAAAAGAAATCATAAAAATTAAAACAGTTTAGAATAAAAGATAAAATACAGAAATAATCAAATAAAATTAGAATAATTAAAACATTAAATAAAATACAGTACAAACAGTCGGACGAGCAGTGGCACAGTGCTCATTCAGTAAATGCATAGGTAAACAGATGTGTTTTGAGCCTGGATTTGAATGTGACTACTGTAGGAGCACATCTGATCTCTTCTGGAAGCTGGTTCCAGCTACGGCTGGCATAGTAGCTAAAAGCACACTCACCATGCTTAGAGTGAACCCTTGGTATTTCTAGCTGATGTGATCCTAGTGATCTGAGTGATCTGTTGGGTTTATATTCAGTGAGCATATCTGCAATGTATTGAGGTCCTAGGCCATTGAATGATTTATATACCAGTAATAATACTTTAAAATCAATTCTATATGTAACTGGCAGCCAGTGTGAAGACCTTAGGACTGGTGTGATGTGTTCATATTTTCTGGTTCTGCTCAGAATCCTGGCAGCAGCGTTCTGTATGAGCTGCAACTGTCTAATGGTCTTTTTAGGAAGGCCAGTGAGGAGTCCGTTACAATAATCCACCCTGCTGGTGATGAAAGCATGCACAAGTTTCTCTAAGTCTTGACTGGAGACAAAGCATCTAATTCTTAAATTCTTAATTCTTAAAATTAATTCTTAATTTTGCAGATCGAAAAGCTTTGTAACGGGATCGTTCATGGCATTGTTCTTTTTTCCAGCTGGAAAAACCATTTTAAACTGGTTTGTGACCAACCGCTTCTCACTGGATCTTGCAGTGCCGTTTATGGTGTTGCATGATCAAGAATGGTCTGCAAGTAAACACACCTGCTATGAGCTTACACTGCTCTACACTCTATTGGACCGAATTCATAAATGGTCGGTCCTTACATTGTGGTTCAAATGGGTAGTCCCGTTTTGTCCCACTTACAGAGCTTTTGCCTTTTGATGTTTCTCATATGCAACAGACATATCATTTGGGTAAACTTGGTAGTGGGACCAATGCCAAGCAGTGCAACCTCTAACAAAATGCTGTCGCACTGCCAGGAAAAAAGGTTGCAAAATGCAATAATTTAAGGACACAGAACCCTGTTTGGATAAAACTGCTTGATTTGTATGGAGTACTTTTACAATGTTTTTATTCATTTATTGATGTTTAAAAATGTTTAAAATAGGTTTTCAATAGATCTACAAAAATTGAGTCAATATTAAAATGATTAACATGTTTTATGGGTTTGCAATGACAGATGGGTAGATGAATCTTAAAGAGAAAGTTCTCCCAAAAGGGTTAGAACGTTCATTTTCATTTATCATCTATCTATAAATCGATCTATCATTTTTGGGAGAACTATCTCTTTAAGATCTATCTCTCTCTCTCTCTATCCATCTCTCTCTCTCTCTCTCTCTCTCTCTCTCTCTCTCTATATATATATATATATATATATATATATATATATATATATATATATTATCTATCTATAAGCCTCAGTCATTTGTTAGTGGCAGTTTGATGCATTTAAATTGTTTTTTTCTTTCTTTATTCTTTTTCAGCGTCGTACACTGACCATTTCTGAGTTGGAAGGCCAATGTGATCTGGAAGCCTCCATCAGCAAGCAAGTGGAGAGTCTGGAGACCGAGATGGGGCTCAGGTCAGACATACTAAAACTGATCCACAGTGAATGTATAATCAAGCTAGTTTTGGACTGCATCTGCATGGAGTGATGACAGTGAATGCAAATAAGTGTTGATTCATTTCTGTTCAATAACTGTTGGTCAATTATGAAATGATTTCAATTCATCTATTAAGAAATGCAGCTCTTCAGAAAGCAGTGATGTCATCATTAAGTTCTAATCCAATAGTGTCAGTGCAGTCAAATCAATAATATTTCTGAATATTAAGTGTACCCAACTCAGCAAGGCAAAGCGATAGTTGCAAGAAATCCAAACTCCATCTGGTGACATAAAAGGATTACATTTTTGGCTCACTCGAGGGGTCAGTACTCTGACCAAATGAAAGAACATGCTTTGATTGATTCCAGGTTGCATCAGAACTCAGATTGTGAATTGATATCATTCAGAATATTTCATCTAGCTCCTTCTGTCAGGGTGGTAAAAGAAGAGGAATCAGTTGCAGGAATGAGTGATTTATTGTATATCAAAGGCACACAAAATCAGGAACACAATGAGGAATAGTGAGGCCACAGTCAGAAGGGGGATCAGGAAGGATTCCAGCCAGAAACGAGGGAGTGCTACATCAGCCCAACAGGATGCATCGGAGAAGGGAAATGTCAGAGCAGATCCAAACGGCAGCACTGGGCGAAAAATGAGTACAATCTCCAGAGTGAACCGGGAGAGTAGAGGTAGGGACTCTTCCAGGTGGTAGCTGGAATCCTTTGGTGCTGGCAGGGAAGATCCAAAAAGGAGCAGGAAGGGAGCAACAGGAAGGATGGGATCTGGCAGCCAAATCAGACTATGGAGCTGGGGGGCAAAAAGAAAAGGGATGGGGGAAAAAAACAAAAAACTAAACTAACCAGATGCGAGCTCAAAAACAAGGCTAGAAGAACAGGATAAAATTAAAATGAAGAAATCACCAATTCTCAAAAACTTCAGATAAATGGCAGGAAACTAAAAATAAAGCTAAAGCAAGATCAAGGTTAAGGTTAACGCAGACGAGAGCCAGGTAACTCTGCAATGCAGAGATTCGATCAGGAACATGACAAAAAAACGAGGGGAATAAGAAGGGTGACAAACGAACTAAAACAGTGCAAGCCATTATGAGATAAGGTAAAAAGAGGGTTGAAGTGACAATAGAGCACATGGAATGACAACACACACACCATGTGTCAGCCATGTGGTCCAAATAAGCAAAGGATACAACACAAACAGACCCTGTGCTGAACAGACTGGCACCCTGACACCTTCTGCTTGAATTGGGATAAATTGGGATACATCTTACCGACATTTTGTGGGAGGAGTTGTTGAAGCTGGCCATAGGAGTTTGCACAGAGGACTTGTCCGGATGGCCTCCCCTAAGAAAATCTGTGCCGAGGGTTGTCTAGTTGACGAGGTCTTCGCAGGGGATCTTTCTCAAGGGATTGTCTAGTTGTCGTGGTCATCGCTGTCATTCAGGGCTATGTTGTGGTTTTCTCTGGGTTGCAGGTCCACCACCGGGGTCAGAGTGAGACAGACCAACTAATATAATGCCATTCCTCTTACGATGAATCAAGATTATCCAATGTAATGGGAAGTGTTCCTGTTTCCGGTTGACTTAATACAGTGTGTGCAGAATTATTAGGCACGTTGATTTTCTGATAATTTTTTTATTCCCAGGCACAATTTGCCAATTCCAAACTATATTTATACTAATAACTACTATTAGTTTTTATTTAATAATTTATAAATTATATATAACTGTTCATGAAGGCTGGAAATGAAAAATGCCTTTAATTCAGGTGTGCAGAATTATTAGGCACGTTTTCTTTTACAGATAAAACAAGCCAAAAAAGAGATTTAACTAAGACTGAAAAGTCAAACATTATGAAATGCCCTTGAGAAGGATGCAATACTAATGCAATACTATAAATGGCAGTTGAGGCATGACCATTGGACAGTGAAATGCTCATTGGGTCAGCAGGGTCAGACAAAAACAGGTGGAGAAGAAAATATGCATGTTAACTGCAAAAGAAATAAGAATTAAGGTGAAGAATTAAGTGTGAAACCATCAGGAACCCTTAAGTCTTCAGTGCCACCATTTTCCAGAACTGCAACCTACCTGGAGTCTCCAGAAGAGCAAGGTGTCAGGATCTCAGAGACTAAAGGGGGTCGCACACCGAACAAGAAGCGCCGCGTCGCGCAGCGCCATGTCTTTAAAATTCGAACACATTATTCTCTATGAGTGTACACACACCGGCGGCGCCATTCGGTGTCTGTCCGCGTTGCCCAGCTACGGCTCAGGACCTTGTTCAAAACCCTGCCACGCAACAGAGCGCCATTTACATGGTTTTATTTAAAATGTACATTTATTTGTCTCAAATCGTCGTTAATGTATATTGACTTCACCCTGTGCCGCAATATACATTTAGTTTTACATTAATTTACAGAAATCAGCAGCGTGAAAGAAAATTGTTGATGTTATCGGATTTTCAGGTGAGATTCTCAATTCATTCAGTGAACAGACGCTCTGAGGTAAAGTGTTCAGGCTGCAAACTCAGCAACGATTGTATTTAATTATACAGTACAATCATAACATTGTACATACATTATCTTAATTCAATAATGTCCTTAAATATAACAATATTGCTGGCCATAAACTAAGAAAGTACGCGTCCGGTGTGCGATACCTCGAGTTATCCTAGACGCAACGCGGCGTGGCGGTCCGCTTCTCGTCCGGTGTGCGACCCCCTGTAGGTTAGGTAAAGAATCTTAAAAATGTACCCCCTCTTAATAAGAATCACAAGCTGAAGTGTTGTGAAATACATGAAGACTGTTTTTTTTATAGGCTTTATAGACCGACAGATTGAGAGTGACTCTTGAAGGACCAGCACCACATCCTCTTCTACCACTATTTGAAGAATTCATCTTCCAGAATCTGACAGTAAGTTTTGAGAGTTAATTTTAAGTCCATCTCCTACCCTGAAGTCCGTTTTGCAGAGATGGACTAAAAATAAACTCCCAAAACTTATTAAAACGTATTCTGGAAGATGAATTCTTCAAGTAGTGGTAGAAGAGGATGTCGTGCTGGTCCTTCAAGAGTCACTCTCAATCTATCTGTCTCAATCAATCTCAAAAAGTCTTCATGTATTTCACAACACTTTAGCTTGTGATTCTTATTAAGAGGGTGTTCATTTTTAGGATTCTTTACCTAACCTAAGGGTGTACTCACACTGGCCAGTTTGAACCGAGTGCGTTTTACCACCAAAGCGCGGTTCGTTTGACTAGTGTGAGTGCTCCGAACCGTGCCCGGGCGCGGCTCGATTAGCCAACCTGGCCCGCTTGGAAGAGGTGGGCCAGAGCACAGTTCAGTTGGACTCGGGCGCGGTTCGCATGCAGTGTGAGCGCTAACCGTGCTGGAGCACGGAACAGGACGCGTGACGTCATGGTACCTTGCAAACCTCCTCATACGAGCAGCACGATTACTTGAAAATTTTCACTCCACAAAGGCGACACATCTGTTTAACAACAGGCTGTGAGAGGGCTGTGGACCACCGTGGACCAAACGACACAATTATCCACAAAGAAAACAGAGCGATGGACTCCATTGTGTTCAGAGAGCGCCGCTCTTCTTGTTTATCCCGACACCGTCGCACCATAATGACGTAAGCATGCTCCAGCACAAATGCTTAAACCCTATGTGAGTGCCGGCCATAGGGGGAGTGGGGACAATCGTACTCGGGCCCGGATCATGGCAACCGTGCCTAGTGTGAGTACACCCTAAGTCTCTGAGATCCTGACATCTTGCTCTTCTGGAGACTCCAGTGCCCGGTTGCATAAAGCATCTTAAGTTTTTCCCTTAAAATGATTCCCTTAAGGGGGTATTGCATATAATCTCTTAAACGGTTCTCTTAGGTAAGGGAAACATTTAAGTGTTTCACGACAGCGATCTTGGATTCACGTTATAAGTCTGTTGTTGCCATAGATACGCAAAACACTTACATGTCGGAATATCACATGTCAGTCCAGTGACGCTATTTCGCGTTAGCTCCGAAAGTGGCGGCAGTTTGTGGTGTTCACCGTCTCATGCTTTGGCATTTGTTTAGGTTTTGTGAATGCACTTCTGGCTCTGTGTCTCGAAATACAGCTGAGTATATTTCTATAGCATACCCGTTTTCTTCTGTCATGATTCCTTTTAAAACACAGAATCAGCTCGTTCTCCTGTGAATCTTTTTCTGCACGGGTCGGCCACACACTCTTAACGTTGCAGTTTACATGCGAGTCGCGTATAATGACAGACAGACAGCTGTCTAGTTTGATAGCGATGTCAAATATTGCGCGTCGATAAAATCGGTATTCTTGCAAGAATTTTTCATTGCTAAATTGGTTCCAAAGGGTTCTCTCTATTCCCTAAGATCTTCCCCTGGTTCCATAAATTCAGCCATGTCGTCTTATTTTTGTCCGTTACTCTTAAGGTTACGATTTCCAAACCTTAAGTTATACTTGGGGAAATTACCGTTAAGGGGTTTTATGCAACACTTATTATTTTTTTACTTATTATTACTTAAGTGAAAAAAACAGCATTTAAGGGAAATTCTAAGTGTTTATGACGTTTCACTTAAAAAAAAAAAAAAAGTTAAGTAACACTTAAGGGTATTTTTCTGCAACACCCTTAGGTTTAAGGGAAAAATAAGGGTGACCTTAAGGGAAAATTACATTTAAGGTGCTTTATGCAACTGGGCACAGGTAGGTTGCAGTTCTGGAAAATGGTGGCGCTGAAGACTTAAGGGTTCCTGATGGTTTCACACTTAATTCTTCACCTTAATTCTTAATTCTTTTGCAGTTAACATGCGTATTTTCTTCTCCCCCTGTTTTTGTCTGACCCCTGTGAAATGTGCCTGTGAATATGATCAGAAAAGCAACGTGCCTAATAATTCTGCACACACTGTTTATGCTGCCTAACAATACTTTAAAGGATTTTGATTATAATAATGTGATAGTGTTATGTGTATCTTTTAATTTAGATTTAAACTGATAGTGTCTGCATCCCGAACAATGCTAGGAAGACTGTTCCAGAGTTTGGGCACTAAATAGGAAAAGGATCTACCTCATGCTATCGTTTTTGTTGTTATAGGTATTATCAACTGGCCAGAATTATGACTGCAATAAATATAATGCGACAGGAGCTAAAAAATTCAGGGTTTTAACATTTTAAAATGTATACAATGTTTAATAGGGAGCCAATGTAGTGTTGAAACATTTGACTATGGTGGCTGGTGTCTCTATTTTCATGTACCTTAAAATAGAATCTCTGATAACTCAAAAGGTTTCTCAGTGGGTGTATCACTGAGTGGGGAGAACCAGTTAGACATTTCAGTTGGAACGAAGGAGTGGTGTTTTGTCCCGCAACTATAGCGTTTCAGTCACCCAGTCGCCCTGCTGTGGGGGCTCTGCAGCCGGAACCGAAGAATGTACTGGGCTTGCTAAGCTAGCTGCATTCAAAGCTGTATCTAATGCCCTTGCATTCATAATATCCTCGATTAAACTCTCTAATTCTGAAATCTTATCTTTCAGCCTATTTCCCTGCATTTTTCAAATGTGAAACGCTCACCGCTGACAGAAGGTTTTGAACGTGAGAGCTTAGGGTTCCATTTGAGACGGCCTGTGTATAATGGCCAACAACTGTGTGCTGAATTTCATTAAATTAAAAAAGCATTAGTTTGCATTACCATGGCAGCACTATTTAAGCTATCAAGAGCCCTATCACATTTGTACATTAGCAGTGTCTTATCATTAGACAAACTCTGACATTCAACATTATGATTGCTTGATATCATACCTGATGGAAAAAAGGCTGTCATTTTCCTTTTTTCTTTTAAACTATTCTGTGAAATGGCTTCTTTTTAAAGGGATAGTTCAGCCAAATTTGAAAATTATCAACATTTACTCACCTTCATATTGTTTGAAACCTGTATTACTTTTTTGGACATAAAAAGTCTACATACCCCTGTTAAAATCGCAGCTTTTTATATATATTAAAAAAAATAAAACCAGGTAATTTAAGATTTCTATTTTTCTTTCTTTTTTTTTTCTTTAAAGTTTCCATGTGTTACATGAATGCTGTCGGTTTCAATATATTAAAAGTGAAAAAATATCTGATATGAGTTTATTTTTTCAAGAATGTTTTTTTGTTGTTGCTTTTATTTGGTTCATCTTAGGTCTGACAAAGTAACAGTAACGTGAATATAGTAATATAGTATATATAATATAGATGCATGTACACATACATATAATATACAACCATACCTTAATTCAGATTAAGAAAAAAGAAAATATCAGGCTAGTATTATACACACCAGAAAAAAAATCTATAAATAATAATAAAAAAGAAAAAATTATTATATTTATATAAAGGATATAGGATGTAGTTGTCTCCTTAAAATATTCCAGAAAAGATATATTCAAGACTTTCAGAATGTTTTGGCTTTTGTTTTATTGCGAACCGAATCTTTTCCATCTTGGGAGCATATAAAAGGTCAAAAACCCATTGGCGGGAAGGAGGGTGAGCTGCTGTCTTCCAATTCATAAGAATAAGTCGCCCTAGCCAGTAGAGTTGCAAAGGCTACACTGTCAGCTTGCAATGTTTTTAAATCAACAGATTCTGGCAAGAGACCAAACAATACTGTTAAGGGATTGGGGTCTATTGGTAAAGAAAAAATTACAGAAAAGCACCCGAAGACTCCCCTAAAAAACAGTTAGGGACAAGACCAGAAAGAATGCGATGACGTGGCTGGTTCAGTTGTGCAGGTAAGGCAGGTTGGGTAGAGATCAGGGAATATTTTGTTTAATTTAGTTCTAGACCAATGGACTCTGTGCACTACCTTGAGTTGAATGAGGGTGTTCCTAGCAGATGTGTATTCAGGCGAGAATTTCTTTCTTCTTTCTTTTTTTTTTTTAACAATATTTACAAATATTTTTTGGTAGGTAAAATTTCTCAAAGTTGTGTAAAGGATGCAAATTGTTATCTCTGTATAGCTGACCAACTGTAGGTAGGCCATGTTCCCTCCAAATGTTAAAAGCACCATCCATCAAAGAGGGTGGAAATTATATATTTAAAAAAACAGGGGCTATAGTACAAGGGTCTTTAAGGTCTAATGCTAAATGTAATTGAGACCAAATCCTTAATGAATGTTTAACAACTTTTTTTTTTTCTAAAGAAGTATTCTTTTTGAATTGGTACAAATAGTAAGGATAGTGAATTTGCTGGAGTACAAGAGGCAGCTTCAAATAGTACCCACTGAGACTGCTTTAATTGCAAATCCTGGTGCACCCAATATAACAGATTCCTAATGTTTGCTGCCCAATAATAGGTTCGAAAATTTGGTTTAGCCAGGCCATCCAAACACTTTGGTTTAATAAGAGGACTTTGATTCATTCCTTTTGACTTATTCTATATGAAAGAAGAAATATTCCGCTGCAAAACTGTAAAAAAAATATTTTTGAATAAATATAGGAAGGCACTGGAAAATATATAAAAATGTAGGAAGTACGTTAATTTTGATATTCACCTTTCCTATCAAAGAAAGAGGGAGACATTTCCAAAACACGAAGAGAGACTTAACATGATTATAGAGGACGAATGTTGGCTTTGAATAGGTCAGAGAATTTACGGGTCACCTGAATCCCCAGGTATTTAAAACTATTTCTGACAACCTTGAATTGAACATCTGAATATGAATTCTGAAGAGAAGATGAGTTCAATGGGAACTAGGCCTGTCACGATAACAAATTTTGCTGGACAATAAATTGTCCAAGAAATTATTGCGATAAACGATAATATTGTCGTTCTGAGACCATTTTCATTTAAAATAATGATAATGGCATAATAATGCAGGTACACCTTTTCAAAGATCAATAAACTTTTATTTCTAAAGACTATTTAACACTGAAAACGAAAAACATTTGAAATATCCACAATAACTGAACAAAACAACCAAAAACAATAAAAGCAATGGACTCTCAGTCTCTGTTAACAAAAATACACTTGAATAAACAATAAATAAAATGGATGTAAACAACTTGCACTTCGAAAAATATTAAACATTAGGCTCAGACATAAATAGTGATTGACTTGCGCTGTCAATCTTCCTCTATAACCCTATTCGAATTCCATTCTTTATTTTACTTAATATTCGAATATTAAATGCTCAAATTCATCCTATTATTAATATTAACGACATTACACAGGCTTATGGACGCCAATGCCACTACAGCATGTGGTTGTTGTTACACGTTCTGTCCACTAGAGGGACATCTAACTTACAATAAACATTTTATTCGTGCTGAAAATGGTTGACGCGCTTCCGATGGTTTTCGGCTTGTATCTCCGCGAAAACACCATCAACAATTCTGAAACTTTTATCGTTCTTTTCAGTTCGACCTGAGCTTCCAACGAGCTCGGTGCTCGCAGAATCGGAGTTTTTTGCGTTTTCGCTTCACGTGTGCTTTGGAGTGCGCTTTTTACGTCGTTAAACATTTACCATTTTTGACAGTATTGTTATGATGATACAACGTGGATAACGTCAAAGTCCTTTTAGTCGTTCCTAAGGAACCGAGAGTTGCCATGCAGTGTCTTTGGTAGAAAGAGAGAGAGAGAGAGACCAGGAAAACAAACAAGCATGCAAAAGGGAATTATCGCGGCCGGAAAATTATCGAGCTCATTTTTTTTATCGTGCGATTAATTGATTTATTGGCTATTGCGACAGGCCTAATGGGAACAGTTCACTTTTACAGAAATTTTGTTTGTATCCTGAGGAACTACTAAAGATATCTAGAATAGAAAAAAAAATTAGAAATTGAATTAAGAGGGTTAGACAAAATGAGAAGGTCATCTGCATATAAAGAAACCTTATGCACTATACCTGCACGAGTGATACCACAGACCTTTGCACTGGACGGTGGGGCAATTGCAAGGGGTTTAATGGCTATGGCAAATAATAATGGGTAAAGGTGACAACCTTGTCTTGTGCCCTGTTGTTTGAAATGCTGTTGTTTGAAAAGGACATTTATTAGTACGTACAGAAGCTTTAGGGGCTGCATATAACATTTTAATTGATATTGGAGATGCACCAATTACAATTTTCTAGGCCGATTTACCACTTTATTTTCAATAAAACAAATATTTATTTTCTATATATATATATTTATTTTTTTAATAAAACACCATATACTTTTACCCAAACTCAATAATAAAAACAAGTTTAAATGGGTAAATTTTCTATAAATATTTTCTATAAAGAGTCTTCATTTTCTTTTCTGACATAGCCTACTCCAGTTCTTGTTAAAACACACATGCAAATTCTGTGCATTTTGGGCACTTTTTGTGTGAAATCATTTTTATTTTTTTGTCCATAATTAAAGTGAAGGCACACTTTTGGAGCGTGAGCAGCGCAGCAAAAATAGACTCGGAGCCGAAACCACTTCACTGCTGCTCACGCGACGTTCCTGATTGACGCTCACGCGCTGCTCCTGCTCCCGCTCCCGGTGTGAATGCACTCATTGATTAACATGCAAGCCCAAAAAAAATATGCGCCGCTCACGCTTGGTGGTATGAAACGGCCGTGATTCACGAGGTTCCTACATGTGCTTTCGTGTGCACGAGTGATGCTGATGTGGCGCGATGTTAATCATGCGGCGCCCGAGTGCATTTGACCGGCATAAAATCCGCATATGTTAGACTGACCGGCCGGTCATGGGCGATCGCGTGAAAATTGGCCAATTCCGGTCACCAGCCATCAATTGGTGCATCTCTAATTGATGAGTTTACTTTGCAGCTTTTTGAGAAGTAAAAAAAAAAAAAAAAAAGTTTTAACGGGTGTGTAAACTTTTATATCCACTGTGTATATCTTTCTTTAAACTCTTTCAGGAGTGCTCAGATAGCTGACCTGCAGCAGAAGGTTCTGGATGCGGATAATGAGGGGCGAATGAAACAACGCTGGGATTCTATTACAACCATCATAGAGGCCAAGAGTGCCCTGAAGGTCCTCATGGCTGAGGTAAAGGCAAAATTCTCACATTTGAGGATTTTTAGTGGTCCAAGCACTGAAGCTGCTGTGTTAGTACTAGGACCATGAATCTTTAGGTAGACATCGATTTGATTAACGATTTATAGGTTTTCGATAGCCTGGTTGACACCAGACCCTTCTCAGTTGTAACTGAGAGTGGGTCTGGGGAAGGTTCATTCACAGCCCATTTCCAAAGGGGCGTCACCAACAGACATCACTCAAATGCCTCTGGCCCGCAATTGGATAGACCTAAAACCAATCAGAGCGATTGTCATCGTGTAAAGCCGCCTCAACGTTTGTGATTGGTTCCTCGATTTGGAAAATTTGCAAATGGGCTCTTGGCCAGACTGACTTGCAGAGCAAGTCTCAAAATTGCTGGAAGAATCTGGGTTTTCTCAGGCTAGGTTTTCGCTTCAAGAATCCAAGACAACAATTTGATTCGAGGCGATTCACAGTGCATTTTGATTAATGATTCGATTCTGCATTAAGTGCATTCATAAGATTGTTTAAATGAATTCCCTAATGTGTCTATCCCCGATCAAGCCCTCTCGACAATCTAAGAAAAATCTTCTCCAGAACATTGGTCTGTTCGGCCCGGATTATCTGGTAATGTGAGGCATTCAGATCAAATCTTAAATCAATAAAACGTTATATTGCAGTGTTTCCCACAGGATTATGTGAAACTACAGGGGGGGATGGTTGTTAGGCCCTCTGGGGGGTTGGGGGCATGCTCCCCTTTAGAAAAGTTTCTATAATTTGAAGGCATCAATCAAATTTGTATATTTTAAGGAACGTTGTATATTTCTTTTGAGGAACGTTTGTTTATCTTGCTTGCATTGCATAATTTTGCCCCCCACAATAAAAATTTCAGAGCTTTAATCATAAAACTTAGCATTTAAATATCTTACTAAGACATATTATTGGGTGATATAGAATGAGAAATTATATTTAGTAGGGATGCAGTGAAATTTCGGCCGCCAAAAATTATCGGCTGAAAATGTATGCCTCCCATCAGTGTTCAGTGCTTAGGTTTCAGTCTCGCTCTAGTCGTTATCACTGCGCTCTATACACGTGCGCTCCGCTCAGTTTCTCATGGCCCATCCGAACTTTCCATGCTCATCGAAAAAGCAAAATTTGCTCAAATAATGCACCGACATGACAATGTCTATGTAGTAATATACTTGTTTCTGTTTGCAATAGACCTACTGTGCTGTTACATAATATAGTATAGCCGTGCTGGCCTGGGCAATGCTGGAAAAATGAAACTACCCCCCCGTTCACTGATTCGCTCCCCGCTGCTCTGATAAGAATAGCATAGGACTATATATTCTTTTTTAATAATTGGTCAAAAATTATAAATGTTAAAAACCTTTAGAAAAGATATAAAAAGAAAATATATAAATATTATATAAAAAGCCTTTTATTCATGGCTAGAACATTTTAAAATTTCACATAGCCACACAGATATAATTTAGGCTATGTTTACACGGAAACGATCTGAAGAGAAAACGCGAAAGTGGCGTTGCGTTATCACTTTTTATTCTGCGTTTAGACGAGCGTGGGGGGGGGGGGAAATCCGCATGCATATGGTGACGCAAAAGTGTGTGAAATTCGATGTAGTATGCACTCCAGGTGGCGATGTGAAGCACTGACAAACAACACCACCAATATCTGAGAATATTTTGTACAACTGCTGAAAACACTCTTATATGTTTATCAGAGCTGCGAGGGAAACTTGAAGGTCCGAAGTATGGAAATAATCCGACATGTTGGCTGTTATGTTCCTGTACTGGCGCATGCCTGTTACGTAAACGCGTACGCGACGAGAGCCACCGAGAGCAGATTTGCGTTTTTACCGTTTAGACGGGAACTTGGCGGTGGAGCGTTTTTAAGATTTCCACTCTGGAGGGTGATTTCACTTTTTTGCGTTTTTAAGCCCCAAAAACGCCGTCGCCGTGTAAACGAAAGGCACATCCGCTAAAATATTTTTACGTTTTCACCCGGTATCGTCCTCGTGTAAACAGGGCCTTAAGCTTTTATTCACATTTAAACATCGATCAGCGAACATAAACAGAAGCTCAACCAAATCTGCTTGACTCACGAGAACTAACCTCATTGGTTCTCACACATCAAGCTCATGCTTGGCTTTTTATTTTTAAATTTTTTTATTTTTGGTTGAACTATCCCTTTAAATTGTCTTTTATCATATTTTAATGTTTTTTTTTGTCTGCAGAATTAAATGACTAAACCTGCAACTAAACAAAAAAAATCAAAAAAAGTATCAAATCAAGATGTGTAATCAAGAAAAAAAGAAAAGGTTCTTATTTGATTCTGGCAGTAGTTTGATGTAACTACTGTAAAATGTGACTTAAGACCATTTACTGATCAATGTTTCTCTGAAAAAGTCTAATAAAGAGGCCCGAGATTAAAACTAACTGTAAAATGCAAAATTATTTCGGTTTCATCCTCATCTGCACTTCAAAAATGTAGGCCATACATTTTATTATTTTACTTAGATATATTTATTTGGCTCACATCTTGTAGCTAGAATGCATATTGCTTGTCTGTCAGGATTGGGAAAAACACTGATTCGACAGGCTAAATCAACTGGACCCCTGTACTTACTCTCCACGCCACTCTTGTGATTTACAGACTGCAATCTTTTGTCAATTTGTTTGTTCTATCAGTGTAAACCGCCTTTGCCAGCAAGACGGGATATTTGCACTTAGTTTATTTTTAAATTAAACTGAAAGTACATTTAATTAGGTACTTTAAATTGAATGTAATGCTTTACGCGTTACTTTTAGATTATGGGCTCTTCTGTCTTGGTGTCTTTAGGTTTTTTATATTCTATGGAGTAACCTCTATGGAGTAGACCAAAGGGCCTCCACAGTTTCAAAGAATCACAAATTGTGGCACTAGCATCCTTAACCCCTAGAATGATGGCACGACAAGCCAATGCTGGTACTCTTCCACTGCTATTACAACTCAAAAATATTTTAACCAATAATGGCTCTGAATGAAGATTTCCTAAGTGAAATCAGAGATGAAAAGCACATGATACAAAACCACAGCTAGCAAACACTCAAGGCCATACAGCAGAGGTGCCCTGCTAAGATAAAGGCTGAGCACAACACACTGATTGTGGGTGACTCTATTACCAGACAGGTAGGTGGCTAAGCTACCACCATGTTCTGCCTTCCCAGAACAACATTTTGGATTTAAATAAGTAACTTCACAACATGCTGACAAACCATCAATCTAGCTTTTCAAAACACATTATGGGGATAGTGGACTAGTTTCAGCTCATGGAACATGTTCTCTCGGGTGCTAAATCTAAATACATGGCTTTGCAACACTCCAATCTTTTCTGGGGTCACAAAGGATTCTACAAATTCAATGGCCTCCACCTTAACAGATGTGGTGCTAAAGTTCTTATGGACAACTTCCATTTTTACCTCCAGCACACACCTGCACCATGTGTCACTGTTCAACAATAACTGCCTGCTAACACCTGTCAGCACTATCCTTTACGACAAGTTGGCTACAGTTCACAACTTCCACTGCTCAGGGAAACAGCTCAGGCTGAGCCTCACACACTCAGTCCAGATGATCATGCAGACCAGTGGTGGACCGTAACGAAGTAAATGTAATTCGTTACTGTACTTAAGTAGCTTTTTTGCGTATCTGTACTTTACTCAAGTATTTAAATTTTGGGAGACTTTTACTTTAACTCCACTACATTTCAAAGTCAAATGTCTTACTTTTTACTCTACTACATTTTCAAAATCAGTCGTTCCTTTTTATTTATGAGTGGATAAAAACGTAACTGGTCAAACGAGCCACCAATCACAGTACAGCGCGCGCGCTTTGTTTTGAACTTGCCTTGGCGGTATATCTACTACCGTTAAATATGAGAGTTGCGAACATAGATAGTTGTGACCGTGATCTCACCGCGCGTGGTCACGTTATTCGTGTAGCTCTCAATAGTTCCAAACAAATCGCGTTGGCAATGATTTTAAGCGGGACAGAGAGAAGCAGCTATTATTGCCGCAATTATCAGTAAGTATTGACGCATAATGTACATTGCTTGCGTTGCCACTAAAATGACTTGCATATAATGGCTTTTTTTTCTGGGGAGTAGCCTAGCAGAAACACTGCATTAATACGTTTTTGTTTCATTTTGGAGGGAAATTGGCTGCTCCCATAACATAGAATATATATATAATAAATATATATATATATATTTATTTATGTTTTTATTTATTTATGGCGTTGTGCAGGTTTATGTGAATGTATCATAACATTAAGATGTTAATAATTATGACCATAGGCGCTAGAGAAAAATATATACAGTGAATACTGTAAATGTTTTATACCTTATGGGAACAGTCCCCTTCCCTCCAAAATTAAACACAAAAAATTAATTCAATACAAATGTTTTATTTTTATATATATATATATACATATACACAGTATGTATTTATATATACATATATAATATATATATATATATATATATATATATATATATATATATATATATATATATACACACACACACACACACACACACACACACACACACACACACACACACACACACACACACACACACACACACACACACACACACACACACACACACACACATATACATATATACAATATTCGGTTCCTTGCCATTGTTGCCTTTGGCTTGCTCAGTTGGGGATATTCAAATTAATTAACCAAGCATTAATACCATTGATCAGCCCTACCAAACGTGGATTTTTTTTCCACTAAGAAACAAACATTGTTTTTTGATTGATACTGTGAAGCTGCTTTGATGCCATTTATATTGTGAAAAGCGCGATATAAATACACTTGACTTGACTTACAATATGTGTGTGTGTATATATATATATATATATATATATATATATATATATATATACTGAAATATATATATATATATATACTGATATATGAATACTATATATATCAGACTAATTAATGTCATTTCATTAATAGATTGGTGTGCCAAGAGTGACATTAGTCTTCACTTAGACTGAGTTTTGCAAGAGTCTTGTGACAAATTATAATAGGACATTATAGCCATAAAAAAATCTAAGTACTTGGATACTTAAGTAAAAGTAGAAGTGCTGCCTTTAAACATTCACTTGAGTAAAAGTACAAAAATATTTGCCTTCAAATGTACTTGAGTAATATTTTATCTTGAGTATCTTTACTTTTACTCAAGTACATGGTATGTGTACTTCGTCCACCACTTATGCAGACATTAACTTCATTCGCTGTAAACCTTACTGCCCTGAGACGCTGAAAGCGCTTGGTCATGAGCTGCTCACTGTCTTGGAAATTCTCAATACGAATACAACCTACTTAATCTGACTTCACCACAGACAATTTAAACAACTTCCAGTTAATATAATAAGTGCTGCACTTCTCTGCTTATTTATGCCTAACAACTTCATGCCTAACAACACTCCTCAGCAGTTTTAAAATCAATGTAAACCACAGATACTTGGGGATTCTTACTGCTTTATTAATTAAATTGCAGCCTTTTTCAACTTGATAAGGACACTATGAAATATCACGATTTTTCTTATTTCGATTCTTAGTTTGATTGACAACTTTGCAAAAGCAATGGTGCAAAACACAATGTTAGTGATCTTTAGTTGTGAGAAATGTAAAAACATTTTCGGATTATTTTGAGACTGACAGGTCGCCAGAATCGATGTAATTACTTGGAAAAACATTGGTGTATGATATAGGGATGTCAATTGTTTTAGAGGTTTAATTTAACTAAAATGAAAATTCACACGTGCGAATAATCATTTTAATAATCAGTTGTTTAACTCATTTCCTTGCACCTGTTTCAGGTTGTAGTCTCCAAGACCACCAGTGCCAAGCTGGAGAGTGAGCTGAAGCAGGAAAAAGCCAACCTGCTGGATATGCAGAAGATGTTGTGTGATGAACGCAAGCTCATGTCTGCCATGGACATGGAGCACCAGAGTCACCGGGTAGAAATGGAGCAGAGACACCAGGAGAAGGTGTGCTTTCATAGAAGCTCCTCATAGATGTTTAGTTTCTATTTTCGTAGTAATAAAGGCAAAGAATTGGTTGAATTGGTTGAATTTTATTTTACATTTAGTTTTGACATTTAATAGCAAGTAGATATTCTGCTATAGTTTAATAATTATTTTTACAATTTTTTTTTTAAGTTTTATATTTTTCTTAGTTTAATTGAATATTTGTAATTTTAATTGTTTTTACTTGTGAATTATTGTTATGCTGCAGAACCATTTAAAATGTGATTAAAATGGTGACCAGTTACAGTATCTAAAGTATACACTTTCCTTTAAGTACATACACAGGGTCCCTTAAAAAGTCGTAAAAAGTTTTAGATTTTTTTAATTTAAGGCCATAAAAAGTCAGTCTTATTTTTACCTATGAAAGGTCTTACATTTTCGATGGCAATTTGACTTGTTTGAGATGTCTAATTAGCGTACTTTTTTATTTATTATTCTTTCTTTGTGGATTTGCTTGTCCACAAACATAAATGTGACATTTCGCGTCACATTCGCGCCAGCATTACGTCTCTCTCCTGCACGTGAAACAGCAGAAGAGAAGCAGCAAGCTGGTTCATTTCAGTTCAATTGTAAGTTCATTCTTAATGTGCGTAGTGGTGTGCGATGTGTATTGTCTATTATGATATTGTAATCATTGTTTTACTTTTAACTATGTATGAGGCACTGCGAGCTGACATCGCATTTGTCTCTCATGCTTGCGTTCACTGCGTGATGTGTGTGCAGTTATAGTTATGTCCCTAAATTAGTTTTCGTCTTTTATATATATCATATTATGTTGTAATCAGACAATATCACATCAGCAAGAGGGCCATTTTCCCATACACAATAGCAAATGTGATATTTATTTTATATAACAGTTAAATGAACATTGTGAGTTACATTAAACAATATTGTTTGTTTCCCCTGTATTTTGCCGACAAGAATTTCAAAATGAAACCGTAGCAGAGTCTCAATGCAACAGACAGCGGTTTTTTTTTGTTTTTTTTACTGAAATCTGCGTTTTGAACATTTTAACGATTCTTCCTAACAATTTTTCCTGAATGAATCAGCTGTTTGAACAAATCGGTTATGACTCCCTCAACTCACTTATTAAGATAGTGACTTGCCGCCACCTACTGGCGGTGGCTTAATTTCACATTTAAAGTACCTATTAATCAAAATGTTACAATTAGAAATCAGTTCATAATTTAAATATTGAATTAAAAAAAAATATCTGATAGCTTTATTTATGCAATTGTAAATGGAGTGTAAATATATTAATGCCAGTTCTGATGCTGCTTCTTTGTCACCTCTGCACTGCAAAGATGGATTTTGATTTAATGATTTAATTTGACTGGTAACAGTGGTATTGTGTTATTATTCTAATATAATTTAATTTGAATGTTAGAATTTAAAATTAATATAAAAATGTAATTTAATTTTTTTTAAAAGTAAAAAATAAAAATAAAAATCCATAGGTGAAAATGCCCTTGGAAATCAATTTAAGGTTGAAAATATTGTCCGTTAATAAAATCTTTTTATTTCTGTCACTGCTGTGAACTGACCACTGCATAGAATATGAAAAATATGAATATCTTTGAGTCAGCTGTCAACAACAGGCCTAGACCAGCCATGGTACCAGTACACCAACACAATCAGTAAAATATGATCTAATTATTAACAAAACTTTGAAAATATCGAGACATATTTTTGTCAATATTGCGCTCCCCTAATGTAAGGTATTAATTTTGATTTCTGCTGGTCTTAAAAAGGTCTTAAAAAGCCTCACATTTGACTTTTAAAAAGTGTGCAGATACCCTGCATACAGAGTGTTGCTTATATATTGGCCTTTCTCTCATTCCTTGTGTCTGTGTCCAGGTGCTATATCTCCTCGGTCAGCTCCAGAGTAAGCCTGTGGCAAAGGAGAAGCGGGAGGAGCAGCGGGAGGAGGTGTCCAAACGGGAGCAGGAGCTAATGCAGCGTTTAAAGTTTCAGGTGTGAATGTCTCCAACTCTCCATACATTACATGTACTCTCTTGTAGCTGTCAACCAGTATTGTTTTTTTTTTATTTTACGTTTTGCTGATGGATATTTTAGAGTGCAGGGTGGCCAATATAAAGCCGGTATACATCGCACTCTAATTTAAAGATGGTAAATGCACATGGAATAAAATTTCTGAAATAAAATCTATTTTTATTTAACATTATTTACTGAATTAGAAATGCATAAAATAAACTTATTTATGGCAACTTGATTCTGTAATCCTATTGTACTATTTTTCACAATGAAATGGTTAAAAATATGGGTGGTAAAAAGAAGTAAAAACTGTAACCAACAGTGTACGCATTAATATTGTAAGTCTGTGTGTACTGTGAATCATATTTTTTTTTCAAATCAAGACAAGGTAATGTTCATTTTACTTGGAGTACTAAGTGATTTGACATGAATACAACATAGTGGTCACTAGGGTTCGGTATCGTTTTAATTTTAACGATTCTGATTTTCCGATTCCAGTAAAGTTAAAGATACCATAGATGTTCACATTTCATCTTATTGCAAAACATTTAATTGTAGCTGAATATCTTGAACAAAAATCAAAGAGCTAAAGAACACTTACGAAAGGAACTTTTGCCTGTGGTTTAAAAATACCATAGAAAAAAATCTTACCTAACTAATATAATTTCAAGCATTATTAAAGACTATTAAACACTAAAACTAATTAATAAAGAACAAATAAAAAATTAGCAATCACAACAAATAGATAAAACTGAACAAAGATACGATTGAAATAGTGTTTTCAGGTATTCAGCTACAGAAACAGCTCACAAGTCATCTCTCGTTTGAATGGTTTAAAATAGTTTTTTCTGCGAGCGTGCTTTGGATGTTTGCAGCACAGAAAACCACGTGAGTCGTCTCACGTTCGAATGGTTTAAAGTCATATTGAAATGTTCACAAAGGAATCGCTAAGAGGAATCGAAATTAATTTTTGAACAAGTATCCGATTCTTGACCTCTAGTCGATTCCCAACGGTAGTGGACACCTGGATAAAGTGCAGCATAGTGTGAAATCAAGGATTTAAAAATTGTCATTCATGCGTGGCCAGTGACCACTGAACTCTCCTGTCTGCATCCGATTCGCATGGACCGTCCGTTTTTCAAAGTTTACATGTTTTTATGCAGTCTACAAATGCGCACTTAAGAAAATATCTCGCAGCTGGATTCACCCAGGTAAATAAATGCATATTTGCAGATTGCTGATGGTAGATGAGAAAGTATTGAAGCGTTTTCCTTTTTTTTTCCTTTCTAATGCTTTTTGTATACTGTTTACTAGAGCCCGACCTATATGGATTTTTGGGGGCCGATACCGAGAAAAAAAGCCAGATACCGATATATCGGCCTATATTATTTATGTGTATATAATAATACAGTAGCAATATGATGTACGTATATTATAGTACAGTACCAGTCAAAAGTTTGGACACACTTTCCTATTGGTGTGTACAAACGTTTGATGGGTACTCTGTATATAGAATACACAGTATAAACAGAATAAATGTATAAACGTTTTGCAATGATCACTCAAATGTTGTGATCAAACACTTGTGTGACAGAGATATGTAATGGAGACAGGGTGAATGATAGAATGACAATGATACATTTGAGCTGTAGCCAAACTAGTTGAATGTTATATTATATTATATTATAAATACTGTTGCATAATCTTCACTAACGACTTTGTCTTTTAATTTAGTCACGTTATATAAAATATAACTTGTATCAATAAATATATCAAGTGTCACTGACAAAACCTTATTATCTTCTATTTTTAGTCTTAATTCCTCTAATCTCTACCAGTGGAGGAAGAACTCAGATCTTTTTACTAAAGTAAAATTAATAATATCATAATGAAAACGTTTTAAATGTACAGTACTTTTATACTATTTTTAAATTAGTAAGCGAAATGTACTATAATGTACTTATAATTATATAAATTATTGCTTGTGTCGCAACAGTTGTTTACCCTAGACGCGAAAAAGCGCCCGTTACAAAGCAGAATGGGGCATCAGTTTACTGTCGGAGATTTGTCGCTCGCGCAACGCATTTTAATCAATGTTTCATCAACCAATTGCCTGGATTTAATAAATAAGTAAATATAGAAGACAATATAATCAGGACTTTTCAGCTGCGCGTTTTCCCTAGTCATCACAAGCTCACACAATACGTGACACAGGCTGCAACAGAGAAATCAATTCTATGAATTTAACTGTGCAAATCAAAAGTAATAGGCTACTACCAACCGGATGAAGAAGGGTTGGCTCTCAACAGAACATAACATTTTTATTTTATTTTTCGTGTTCGCATGTGTTACGGATGTGACAAGCTCTGAAAGCGGCACTTAAAGTGCTTTAAAACTTTCACAGAGACCTCAAACAGAAAGCACAAAGCCTTTCATTAAAGTGAATTTCATTTTGTATTAATTGTATCTTAATTTTAATCAATGTTTCATCAACCAATTGCCTGGATTTAATAAATAAGAAGTAAATATAGCGGACAATAGATAATATCGACACGGAGGCGCCGGCGCGTGTACTGCAACTCGTCTCATAAATGAACCGAAACTCAGCGTATAGACCTGAAAATCTATATTGAAATGTCTACTATTAAACTGAACAATTCAAAACGAAAGACGGACTGCTCTCTGCTGTAATCCGTATGAAATGTGCATTTCTCTCTGGCGTGTTCACTGAAGATCGCGAGTCAGCGTTGTCAACTTTGCAGCGACACTGACTGAAAACACTTGTTTATTAATAAACAATTAAAATGTCTCCTTGCTATATTTGATGTATTCGAAATCATTACTTTTGCCAGTTCTTTGTGACAGCTTTTATGTGCTTTATTGGCATCGCCACCCTTACATGAATCACCGCACCCACATTTTTTTAAAATATTCATTTATCGGCCATAATAAATGCAGATACCGATAGTTAGGAAAATGCCTAATATCGACCGATAATATCGGCCCGCCGATATATCGGTCGGGCTCTGTTTACTTTCTTTGTTTACCAGTTCTAACAATTTATTAGGCAGAACTGTTAAACAGACGCCGTACACTAATGAACTCTTAGAATGGGAACTCAGGTGCTGGTGATCTCAGCGCTGTCAAAATGGATTTCTTAAGAGTCTGGTTCTCTCAGTCTGTGAGAGATGATTATATGTCTGAGTTTTGGTAGAAGTTTCTTTGTGTAATATGTAAAAGACAATGTGCAGTCATTGACATTAAATGTGTGCAAGAAAACCTAATTACATATTAGACATGACATCCATTCAGCATATAAAATGGTGAACATTTAAAAATAGAAATGCTGCTTTCTGTCACAGGAAGAGGAAATTGGAAAACTGCGAGAACTTGATGATCAGAACCAAAAACTTAAGAATGAAAATGAACAATTCAAGCAGGTATAAGCCTTTTTGCTCACAAATTCATACCATAATTTAGCAAAGTGGGAACTGAATTAAACGAGTTTTCCATAAAAGTTGTGCTTGCTAATTAATGAACCCTAAAAACTTTTGTTTTGTGAGTTTCTCCACAGAAATTACTTCTGGCCCAGCTGACCAGTGCAAAGAAAGTCCTTTCTTCTGTGAATGAGTCACCCGATACATCTTTTGAATATGTTCCACCTAAGGTAAACCTGTTGTTTTTTTTGTTTGTTTGTTTTTTTGAGAGGGAAAAAAAAGGATTTGGAGGTCTATTCTGACCACTGTCTTTCCCCTCCCCTACATCTAGCCTAAAGCCAAAAGCTACTCCACTGCTCGGGCACGTCTGCAAGAGCCCATAGATCTTGATGAACTCATCTCTCCATCAGAGTCTGAGAAAGAAGAGGATGAGTGGCGTCCAGAGAAAAACGACAGAACACGACGAGGCTCCAAAAAGTCAAAAATGAATGGGGTACGTTTTTATAAATAAATAATATATATACACACACACACACACACACACACACACACACACACACACACACACACACGAGAATGGCTACAAGCAGTGCTTGGTAGATTACTTGCATTACTTGGTTAGTGATTCAAAATTACATGACAAAAATTTTGGTTGGTAACGTAGAAAGAAAATATATTCTATTCTTTAGCAACAACATGAAGTGCCTTTAATACTGAATTGTCAGGGTTTCCTAGACTGGGGTTTGTGGTGGAACTGCAGGGGTTTGTGAGTTTAATGAAAAGCTATTAAGTAATTAAATTAAATAAATCATTTTAAAATAAAAAATCAAGATAAAGCACTTAAATTTTTAGCAGTTTACCAGCATGTCATGTGAACATTAACCGACATCAGAGAACCATAAACTTTTTATTAAATAAATTTTATTATTTATTATTATAATTATTGGCTTCGAATCACAGGGGGTACTTAAAGTAAATATATTAGGTTTTATATATTGAAAATAAAATCAGGTTCAGCTCATTAAAACGTTGGGGAATCCCTTTATTGCATGGCGATATGAAATTACCTGAATTTTTACATTTTCATGTGTTTGAAAGGCAAAAGCCCTTCCAAAGACCGTAATGCATGATTAAATGACACTCAGTGATAATTCATATAATAACCAATGTGTTCGTCAGGAGCTGATTAGATATGTAATAGGGTATGCTCCGAAATTGCGGCTATGGTTTTGGAGGGCCAAAATCAGTGACCGAATTAGACTTTTAATTAGCGCTTCTCTGATGGCAAATTTTGACTTCTCATCTATTTCGTCCTCACAACATGGATAAGCTACAACAGTTAAACCTGTCAGCTGTGTGGACACTAATGAAAAAAACATTAAACCTAAAAAAAAAGCTTTATTTACATCCCATTATAATCTTGTTACAATATTTCATTTGGAACTCACATGACACATGAAACTTGAGACAAATTCAGATGCAACTTCACCGCCTGGAAAGTATTAGTGTTTCAAAAAAAACATAAAAAAACAGACTTTAACGCTTCTTTCTTGGAATACATTGAGTACCTTTGAAAAGCACATTTTGACTATTTGATTTATGCATTGGTGAAAAATTGTCAAAAATAAATGGAAGAAAAATGCGCAAAATCTCGTTCGGCCTTCGGCCAAGTGTTTAATTATATTCCTCTTCGGGTAAGAATTTTAATTTTGGTGCATCCCTAGATTTTTTTAATTACATTTTAAATTTTTTACCGGTATATGCATTTTATATGCTCTGGTCTAAAATAAACTCACCATGGTACCTTGACAATTGAGTTCATTTTGGCAGCTTATTGCGTTTAAACGGACAAATGCACACAATTTTCAAAAGGGCCGTCTTAATTAGCATACTCGTAAACCAGGTTGGTTATGTCTTAAAGGGTTAGTTCGCCCATTTAAGACATGAAGTTGTATGCAATCCTTACCAGCACTATAGTGTATACACACTGACCCACTCTGTTGTCACCCCCCTGGTCGGAGTTCTGACCGCTGGAAGTTTTTGAATGAAGTAATCCCGGCTACTTTCCGGGGCCACAAAACTGTGCGTTTTTACGTGAAAAAAAGATTTGCGTTTCAAAGCTTGATTAACACACAAAAAACACGCCGGGCAAAATTCATACCTCAGTTTTAATGCGGCACTATTTTCCTTCCGTTTCTATCAATCCGCGCTGCTGTCAATGTCAACAGTGCGCACGTGACGATTAGCTGTTGATAGCGCGACTCGCCGACAACATGTCCGACTACACTTCATAATCGGGGTCACCACTGCTAGCCTCTGTCAGTGCTGTTTCTTCCGTACTGGGTGCAGGCATGCATACCTTGTTAGACAAGATCAAATCAAATGTTATTTATTTGCAACGGCTTTATGCACAGCTGCTCTACTTCCAGAACTTCAACTAGCTCCTTGTTTCCTATTAGCCATTATAGGACAAATTGATTAATTCAGGTATACTTGACCTCAGTAGTCATGTAAACAATAATCAGATACACCTGAATTAATCAAGTTTGCACAATAATGACAGACAGGAAACAAGGAGCTGGTTGAAGTTCTGGAAGTAGTGCAGCTGTGCATAAAGCCAATTGTGTGTGTTCAATCAAATATTTTTCACAGCAAATTGTAACAATATATATATATATATATATATATATATATATATAAATATATATATATATATATATATATATATTTTTTTTTTTTTTTTTTACACATCTTTTCACGTGTTTTATAATGGAGTCTAAACATCATCTTGTTTACCGTACAGTTTAGACATGGGATCATAAAGTTAGTAAATAGAGCTTACCCGTGGTACTGGTACAGCAAAACTCTTTAAAATCATTTTTTTTCCTTTTCCTCTTTGGTTGGAGATGTAATCGTCTTCGCTGAAGTGAGCACTACACACACGAAAATCCTTTATTCGAGATAATTTAGCTCCCGCTGAGTAGCCGATGGCAACCAGCCAAAGCTGTCTCATATTCATATTTGATACAGGAAAACGATGAAATTTGAACTTTGATCCCGGCACATCCTTGTTGTCACAGCCTGGGAATTTACAAGTTCGCACCATTGTTAATTTAATATTTTTTACCTTGTTGTCGATCGATTGTGTAAACACTATGGAAGAGCTGATCGTCACGTGCGCACTGTTGACATTGACAGCAGCGCGGATTGATAGAAACGGAAGGAAAATAGTGCCGCATTAAAACTGAGGTATGAATTTTGCCCGGCGTGTTTTTTGTGTGTTAAATTAATCAAGCTTTGAAACGCAAATCTTTTTTTCACGTAAAAACGCACAGTTTTGTGGCCCCGGAAAGTAGCCGGGATTACTTCATTCAAAAACTACCAGCGGTCAGAACTCGGACCAGGGGGGTGACAACAGAGTGGGGCAGTGTGTATACACTATAGTGCTGGTAAGGATTGCATACAACTTCATGTCTTAAATGGGCGAACTAACCCTTTAAGTGAACATAAACAGTTGAGAAAGAAAACTTATCAGTATATTGGATCAGTGCAATCACTAGACCTACTTTAAAAAAGACCTTTCATTTGTATCTTTATTCTATTGTATTTGTGCTACTGCTTGTAATTGTATTATTTTCCTGATTGTTTACTGACTGTTTATGAATTCATTTCAAAATTTGAAATCAAGCTTCCCTGTGCGGTGTAAGCTATTGCATAAAAATGACCCCTTTGTAAAAAAAACAAATGCATAGAGTGAGCAAACATTTAGGATTTGGTGAGATAATTGAGAATTTAATTTTCCTAAATAAACTTCAGACACTGGTTTAATTGATAATATTTAAATTACAATACTTGGCATTTGGGCATTCAATCATGTGACATTGTTCTCTGCATGAAGTAATGTCTGGCACAGTTGCTGCTTGTAATTATTTTTTAAATGGAATTCAAAGTCATTATTTTAGTTGATTTTAGATATGCTATACTAAATTTGAACATGTAAAATAAGAATAAAATTAATGTATACATAGACTTTCATGGAGCATTTTTGTCATGAATATTGCCTCAAGTCATGGAAATTTCTTGGTAAAAATCTGTATGAACCCTGTAATTAAACATCTATTTTGTGGCTTTGCTTTTTTCGCGAGCTATTTATGTGTATGATTCTGTCTCCTCTAGTGTGCATGTCGGGGCCGCTGTGTTAACAAGCTTTGTCGCTGCCGCAAGGGAAAAATGACATGTGGAGAAAACTGTCTCTGTGACCATGAGAAATGTCGCAATATGGAGAACCGCAACAATGTGGTTAGTAGAATGTTCTTTTAAAGAGCCAGGGGTTGTTGGTTTACTCTGTGAATGACCATGTCCTTATCTTATTTCTTTGGCCATCAGGATCATACTGAAAATAGTGTAGTGTCTAAGGAGCCTGCTGCCGTTCCTGAGGACCCCACAGCAGTCAGCAATCTAGATTCTACATTTTTCAGACCTCCTAGTGTGCCACCTACTAAAAAGGTAAGACCAATTCCTTTGACCAATTCTCTTTCTGAAGGAATGGTTTACACCAAATGGAAATGAAGAAAATATGGCAGAATAAGAAAAAGCAGACCTTTAATGTTTGAGTAAATTAGAATTCGTACATACAAGGATTGTATGGATTTGTATGAATACACAATCTTCTATTGTGAACATGTTTTTAATCTCTAAATGAAATAGTCAAAAAATGTCACTGAGGTTCAACCGTCAAAAAAATATAAAGGGTTTTTTTTGGGGGGGGGGGCGGGGGCCTGGATTATCAGTAGACCTTGATGATTGCACAATATGGATCTCAACACTATAATAAATTACTATGTTAATAACAAATAAGAAAAAAAATTGGAAACTATACTATACTAAAATCTTTATCCAGGGTTCCCAGGGGTCCTTGAAAGTTTGTGAATCTGAATAAAATGACATGTATATTAGTGCTGCATGATTAATCACAATCGCAATCATGATGTCAAGCCTATGCGATTATATATGAAATAAACAAATTAGGGCTGTTATCCTTAATTAACACAGCATCTGTTAATTTTTTGTCATCCTTTGGCTAGTGTTACAGGATCCTGTTCAGTATCGCAGCTTGACCCGTCTGAAATGAAACGGGCTCTTTGTTGTTGCTCTGTGCACATAATACACAGAAGAAAAAAACCTTTACAGAATTTACCTTGTAATGTTTTTTTTTTCATGGGTGCATTGGTGTGCATCAATTTATTATATATAATAGAATCATATGGACACATCATTTGGTTTCCTTTTGGAGTCTCCAAGTGTCCTTGAAGCTTGCAGAAAATAGTTTTGTAAGAATCGCCCTTCAATCTCATTGTTTACTTTGCTGGATATAGCAATTGATGACAAAATGAATGTTAAACAAGATAAATGGCGTATGCTAAATTTCAAAAGTACGATTATTTGCGATAGATTGACAGCACTAATAAAAACATTATTTTATGTTTGTTACAAATAATTGAACACACCCATGCTAAAGTTAACTAAAAAGAGGAAAATTTTGGAAATTGATCTTAATGCCTTAATTTGAAAGGATCATTGTTGCAGTGATTATTATGTTTCTATCATGTTATGTGTTTGGAAACCGTTCTTCTAATCCTAACTGGATTGTGTAGCTTTACATTTCTTAAACTACCATGTAGGAAGACACATCATGGCCATATTCCAGGATGACAATGTCAAGATTCATCAGGCTCAAATTGTGATTCTTTCAAATTGTGTTGGGAGGAGCATGAAGAATCATTTTCACATATGAATCGGCTCCTCTGAGTCCAGAGTTTAAATTCATTGAAAGTCTTTGGGACGTGCTGGAGGAGACTTTACAGAGTGCTGGACTTATTGGGTCAGATTGAAAACTAAGTCTAAAACAAAATTAATTCTTGACTTAGACTTTTAGTTTTCGACTTAGACTTTTAGTTTTTCGTTTAAGGCTTTTAGTTTTAGACTTTTAGTTTTCAATCTGACCCAATAATCCCTCCATATACATGGAGTGGGCCGGGTTTATGACCTACACTGCAGTCAGCCACCAGGAGGCGATTGAAATGCTTCTGCTTCACTTTCAGGACTTATGTGGCACACTTTTACACCACACAACATTGAGTAATTAAATATAAAGTTTTGTTTAAAGTTTTCTTTTCTTTTTTTTTTCCTTTATCTTGGCCATTCTTATTTGTCATTGACCCTGAAAATAACAGCATACTGCTTTAAGAATGTCATGAATAATTATGTCAAGGTAATTAGGAGTAAATTATGACTGCGTAGGCTATTACTTCATAGTCACTCTTGATTAAACGCACTTGTTTGCTGTA
This sequence comes from Meda fulgida, assembly GCA_030578275.1. Classification (NCBI taxonomy): domain Eukaryota; kingdom Metazoa; phylum Chordata; class Actinopteri; order Cypriniformes; family Leuciscidae; genus Meda; species Meda fulgida. The sequence continues at coordinate 24,770,452 of CM060636.1, forward strand.
TCATAAACAGGAGATTGGAGACATGGGCTGCCTGCCTGCTGATCTGAAGCTTGAAAAAAAGCCAGTCGCTGCTGACAACGAGAGTGACAGCGATGACTCTGAAGCGATGAACAACACTTCCAGCTTCCTCCGGAGGAACAAGAGAGGCCTAAATAACTTCAAAAACAGCTTCTTCTCTGGCTGCACACCCATCCGTGAAGAACATTAGTAGTATAGTAGTAGAATGTAATTGTTGAACCTGCTAATTATCTTGTCGTCTTGTCTTTTTAATGTGGTTTAAATGTATACATTTGTTTGTTAAATTGGTAGTTAATCATTAATAGAATGAATGGTTAATGCATTAACTAACCATATAAGCTGCACACGTCATGACATGAGTCATTTTATAGACTTTTAAGCAATTTGCCTGTATAACATTTGAAAGTCATGATTGTAGATGTTATTTCTATTAAAAGTCTATTGACTTAATTTTTTTTTTGTGGCGTTCATTTCTTAACATATTGCTGTTAAAATATCTAAATACACAATTCCTTTTTAAATTCTGCCTGGAAAAAGGCTGTTTTAGAATGCTGTAGTTATGCATGGTAAATTCTAATATTACATTGTTGAAAAATGAATATAGACTCACTTTGAGGGAGGGACTTAAGCAATATCTACAGACCAGTGTTGGGGATCAGAGTTGGAGGCCACTATGCTCAAATTTGAAGTTCGATCAGTTGGAAGAGTGCCTGCCTTCTAATAAATCGCAATAAGCTTTGTGATTTGTTACTTCTGATATGATGTTTTAGCGCTGAAGACTAAAAATGTACTGTTTTTCTTTATTAATTTCCATAATTACATGATGTATTTTGTGAAGTCGAAGTATGTTTGTACATGAGTGCTGAGCAGAGAGCTGGGAGAGTTATACATTTTGCTTAGAGGTATGTGTGCCATGTAACATGTTCACTGAGCAGAGATGTTCCACTGTTGCCTTTGGCTTGCTCAGTTGGGGATATTCAAAATAATTAACCAAGCATTAATACCATTGATCAGCCCTACCAAACGTGGATGTTTTTACACTAATAAAAAAACATGTTATTTGATTGATATTGTGAAGCTGCTTTGATGCAATTTATATTGTGAAAAGCGCTATATAAATACACTTGACTTGACTGATGATGATACTTCAGTTGGCATGTTTTTTACGAGGAAAGGAATGTTTCAACTGATGCAAATATACACAAAGGGATAGTGGATTGTACCATGTGTAAGCATAAGGTATACATTCCATTTTTAAACACGAGCAATGTTTTTCTACCTTACAAGGAAGTTGAAAGTCGCTCAGTTGTGTATAAAGCTCAATCCTTACTGTACCACCCCAGAGAAACTGAGATGACTGGGTGAGAGGAGAAACAGAGATGATGGGGGTGAGGAAGGAGAAACATGGAAACACACAGACCTAGCATGAATGCAACAACATCTCAAGTTTCTCTCCTGGCATAAGAATAAAGATTTTTTTAGGCAAGATAACTCGTGTCTGATCCCGTGAATCAAATAACGGGGAAAATACTTAATTCCAAGTCTACAGGGGCGATCATATAACGCCTTCAGTTAAAACGAAGCAGCAGTAAAATAGTTTCATATGAGGTATGCATATAGTATGGGACGTCCCCTATAAGAACTGGCCATTTTTTGTCTACTTATTAGAAATAAGGTCTTTATAGATGCATAAAGTGGAATGTCACATCTCCAAACTGCTGCAGTAAAATGGCTTCATATTAGATGTGCATATAGTATGGGACGTCCCCTATAAGAACTGCCCTTTTTTTTCTACTTGTTAGAAATGAGGTCTTTATAGGTGCATGAATTGGAGTAATGTCATATATCCAAAACGCTGCAGTGAAATGGTTTGATAAGAGGTATGCAAACAGTATGGGATGTCCCATATAAGAACTGGCAATTTTTTCCCCTACTACCTAAGTCTTTAGGTCGAATAATGTGACCTCTCCAAAATGCTGCAGTGAAATGGTTTCATATGTTGTTTCCATATAATTTGAGACATTGCATGCAAGAATAATTGTGTCAGTAATGCATATATAGTAAAATAAACGAATACATTTGAGAATAACTTAATAAATTAAACTGTCGAATCAAATGTAAAAAAAAATCACTTTTTCACTACTGTATTGGCTCATAAGAAAAAAAATGTTTTAGGTTAATTTCCTATCAATTCACATATTTTGAACCTTTTATTGTATGTTTTTCAATTTCTTAATTACCTACTTTATTATACCCTACTTATGGGGTGCTTCTCAATATCCCTCCTTGTTTCCTCGCTCCTCCATCCATCCTATCACCTGGAAACCGATCGAGCTCAGCCATCTTGAAGGACATCTCAATTCTCTAATTGCACCGTGAGGAGGCTTCCAGAGGAGTCATGAGGAGTTTTAGCAACTAAACGTGTGACGCACGCATCAATTCTCCCCCTTCACATCGTTCACAATCATTTGAATTTATACTTTACCGTTGCAGTTTAAATAGACCACATATCTCACATATGCCAACAGGGTATCTTGATTTATTATTATTTATTATGAATTTCTTTTTTGCAACACCTAGGCTGCGTTCAGCCCCGACAAAACGTTGCACAGCGTTTTTTAAACCGAAACGGTGATGCGTTGAACACACTGTTCTGATGACACAAGAATTGCAACTATGGCAGCTGAGAAGGTCATTCTTTGTGTTCTTTGTGAAGAATTTACGGAGCCTGATGAAGTTGGTATAAATATGTTTAATACTACAAAATATGCCCGATGTTACAGTTACTGCACTTGCCGCCCAGAACACAAGAGAACATCCCAATCGAGTGAAGGGATTGCTGAAACTGAAATGGAAGCACACATCTTACCTAATTCAGACTAAAATACATCTATTTAGCCTCACATACTGACTTTATTTGTAGTTTATACTGTTTTAATACCCTGTATTTTCTTTCTCATTTTTAGGAAAAGCACTTAATTGCCATAGTTTATTTCTATACCACGTCATACACTTGCAATGAAGCTAAAAATATAAACAACTACATCATTATGTTGATATCCTATATTTTTACAATAAAACTTACGACAAACATGTCTTCTAATATCCTAAGTTGTTGCGTATACCGAGCTGCGTCGAACACATTTGTAAATTACTTGAACCCATTGTGCAAGTTCACTTTAAGACCGCGTACTTTATATACATGTTGCTGCTGATTGGACTGCAGTTCTGACACACCCACCAAACAAGAGAAGACGTATCACAAAACCCCGTTGCACACCGGTGTACGCTGTTTCTAGGAAACATGACGTTCAACCTGGAAACCGTAGCAAAACGTTGCGCACCGTTTTGAACTTGAACGTGCCCCTGATACATTTTCTGATGCTAAGCTAGGGCATATCATCAGTAATGTTTCTGATCTCATTGGGTGTTTCGGGTCTTTCGAAACATCAGACACCCTCATTCAGGCGACCCAGCTGAGGTTGATCAGGCCTCAGCTTGTGCTCTAGCAGCATTTAACCACGGATTCACTCTTTTGATCAAGAGCCACCTCGAAGCCTTCTCTGCAGCCTCTGTGCCATTTGCTAATAGCCCTTCTCTTCTCACCTGTGATGCCGAGTGCAGTGTAGGCCCCGCAGCACCTATCTTGCGCGCAAGACCTTGAACTCCTCTTCGATGGATTTTAGCGGGTACTTTAGCTTGCAGGTGTTTCCATAAAAGGGTGATGCTGCTTAAGCTCCTCGGGAATCCCAGCAATCTCCTTAGGTAGCAGCTGACTCTCCTTTCTAGTTCTGAGATGGTGGAAATGGGAAACTCGTACAGAAGCAGAGGCCACAGTATCCTTGGCAGAATCCCATGTTGGTGGGGGGTGGAGCTGAGATGCGAGGAAAGGAAACGAGGATGCAAAAATAAGAATTGAGAAGCACCCATGGATTCTTTCAAATAAGATTAATAGAGCTAGCAAACCAGGGAGGACTGAGAAAGCCCCTCTCTTTGATAATGATTAACTGAGTTTTCTTTCAGACCATCCTGCCAAATCACTAAGATGAGGTTCTGTGTTATAACCCTTATTGTTTCTATACACCCATTCTTTTGGAGTTTTGTTTAGGAGTGGTCTGCAAGGTACAAGGTATTTTTCAGTGTACGAATAATCTTTACCCTGATAGGTGAAGGGGAAAAAAGGTGTCTGGTTTCCTCTGCTAAAGGGACACTGAAAAGCAGAGCATAGGTCAGTTACGGTAAAACAATTTGCAGCAGGAAAAACATTAGTCAGCAGTATATGTGGATTTGGGACCTCTGCGGGCATCTCATCAACTGCTCTCAATTCATGCACTAAGTGCCATTTTGTTTTGTCCGCCTTTGCAACTGACAATATGGGAGTGTTACAGGTTTGGGAAAAAATGGCGCCGTTGTTTGTGGCTTGCCATTGGACTCATGGTCTAGTCGCTAGTTTGTTTGTTTCACTCCGTTTTATTTCTTATTTTACTCAATGCTCTTCATTGATATTGGTATATGACAAATTAACTCTTTTAAGCTTGCAAAGCCGGTTTTAAGCCGGCTGCGGCTGCTCCATTCCCTGTCTATGGCTCGCCCGAATCCACCGTGCTGGACTGTGTTTGAGCAATCTTTGACGATTTTCTCATGTTGGGCAGGAAACGACTGAGAATCCGCCTCAGCTAAAGATGGCGTTACTAAATGCCAGATCAGTGGTAAACAAGACTGTTATTGTTAATGAATTCTTCACCTCGCGTGAACCTGATTTTTTATTTATTACTGAAAGTTGGCTTACTACTGGGGACTTAAGTCCGTTTTCTGAACTTTTACCTCAAAATTGTTTGTTTTTTAATTCACCTCGTGTAACGGGCCACGGTGGAGGTCTGGTCACGATTTTTAAAGACACATTTTCTTGCTGCCAAACTATGCTTTATGAATATCGGAGTTTTGAGCTGCAGTTGTTTACATTAACGTTAGAACTGTATGGCAGACTTCTTGGGGGAATTTATACCCAAATATGATAAATTGTTAATTCTTGGTGATATTAACATTCAACATGTGTGTTGCACAACGGACTCATAAACTAAAGAATTTACTACTTTGTTAAATGTTTTTGATCTCAAACAACATGTGAATGTCACTACTCATCAGCTGGGACATACACTTGACCATGTGATATCATATGGTTTTTCTCTCTATGATCTTGAGGTAGTTGACAATGGGTTTTCTGACCACAAATCTGTTTTGTTTTCTGTTCCCTGGGTACCAAATTACTCTGAAGCCACTAAAAATGTCCATAAATCTCGATTAATTACCTCATCTACAAGCAAATCCTTTTCACTAGCCTTCTGTGATGCTATTCAATCTGTGGATGTCTGTCAGTATGATCTGAGTGCAGAGGAGCTCCTACTCAGACTTAACTCCACATTTGTAAATGTCTTGGATTCAGTGGCTCCTGTAAAGACCTTAAAACTCAAACCTAGATCAGAGCCCTGGATTGATGATCATGTTCGCTCTTTGAGGCAGAGCTGTAGACGAGCGGAGCGCAAGTGGAAAAAGGACAGGCTCCAAATTTGTTTTGAAATGTTAAGAGATTCATTATCAAAATTTCAGAAGGCAGTGAAAGTAGCGAAATCTAGGTATTTCACGGAACTTATTAATAGTAATTATCGTAGACCCAAAACTCTTTTTACTGTTTTCAACACTGTTGTTAATCCACCTGTCTCTGAGTACCAGGTTGTCTCACAAACAGTGTGTACCGATTTTCTCCAATTTTTTATTAATAATGTAACCGGGTGGTACATACTTTTAAAGTTTGTTTTTCTCCTTGCATGTTAAAAATCTGTTATTTCATAGTTGTTCACTGTTTAATTATAAAGACTGGAAAAACAGAGATTACCTGTACTTCCCTGGAGTCATCAACAGGTGGCACTAGGTGTGTTGCGTACGATACAGTGTGTGCGCGATCTCGCCTCAGTCATTTTTGTGAGACGTGCAGCGGGTAGTGCGAGAGAGACGCGCACTCTCGGGAGATTGCAAGGAATTAGAGTCCATCCATGGGTAAATACAATGTTTTTTGAATATATTTGTGTTCAATACCATTTGTGGATGTATATTTTGTGGTGTCAATTCGAAGAACTGTCATGTTTAAAAAGTTATGTCGTGTGTAATATCCAAGGTGACTGATCATGTTTCCAGTGTGTCAGGCGTGACGGCTACTGAGGAGACTGGTCCAGCTTGACGGGGGTCCTGTTGTCGACGTGTTAGCTCCCAGGATTTTACGGTTGCATCCAGGAACGAGGTTGTTTTTGAGCTACTAAAAAGGACTGCGAAGGTTGAAGTTTGCGCCAGAAATATTTATCTTGAACTGAGTTGAGTTCATTCTGAGTTGATGCTATTTGACCTGTTTGTGTAAAATAAATAAATGTCTGACTCTGAAGAACTGCCTGAAGAGGAGGTGCACGTCCCTATTGTTGGAGCTGTGGGAAATGACGTCATAGAGCAATTGAGGGGTCAGATTCAAGAGTTAAGTGATTGGAGGAACGATACTCTGGCCAATCGGGCTGTTGGGGGAGGTAACTCAACCCGCTCTTATATCTATGTTCCTCGTCAACGTCAGGTTCAACCTTTTAGTGGGGAGTATAACAAAGATAGCCGGTCTGTAGAGGAGTTTAATGAGGACGTGAAAAGGGTTCTACGGGCCAGAGACCAGACACAGGAAGAACAGCTTGACTTTATCATCTCTCTTTTAAGAGGGCCTGCATTGGAAGAGGTGCGTTTATGTGTTGGAAACCAGTCCAGACGGGCCAGTGATTTGTTTACTTTCCTGCGGGAGGCGTTCGGGGAACGGCGTAGCAGGACACAATTGTTGCAAACGTTTTACAACCGCAAGCAATTGGATGGGGAAGATCTGCGAAATTACTCTCATGCGCTCTCTCGCCTTTTAAGCTCAGCCTCAAAGCAATCCCCTGGTGGCTTGGCAAATGAAGAGGGGATTTTGCGCGATCAGTTTGTGGAGGGTGTGCGAGATGCAGCGTTAAGGCAAGAGCTGCGTAAAACAATCAGAGAAAGGCCCCATTTGACCCTGCTTGAGGTTCGCAATGAGGCCGTTCTTTGGTTCATGGAAGAAAGCAGGCCGACCAGAGTAGCCATTAGTCGACCTGTCCATTCAGAATTGCTAGGTCAAACTGGTGATACTTCTGTCGGGTCTGAGAAACAAACGTCTACTCTGTTGAACGATATTTTACAGGTGATTTCCCGGCAGGACAAGCGAATAAGGGAGCAAGAGCAGACTATTTCAGAGCTCTCTAAGGCTGTCAAAGAGTTGACTGTGCATCATTCAGTGTCTGTTCCGCAGAATTATGCACCCGTGTCTAAGCCGCCTCCCAGGTTTACAGAGGAGGGAAAACCTATCTGTTTTAGATGCAACGGGGTTGGGCATATCACTAGACATTGCACTGTGAGACGGGGTGGGAGACCCAAGAGTGCTGTCAGGACTACTGTAGGGCAAGAAAAACATGGTCCTTCTGTTGCACTAAATCAGGCTGCACAAGGGGTAGTCTCTGGTTCACCACCTCAGGGAACTAGTCGGGACAGGTTCCTTGAACGGGCTGTTGGATCGTGCCCGATGGTGGATTTGAAAATCAAGGGTGTGCCAGTGTCATGCTTGTTATACACTGGTAGTCAGGTCAGTACCATTACTGAGGGGTTCTTCCGAGAACATCTATTTGGGGATGATAGTGATGTATTATCTACCTCAGGTTGGCGGAAGATCACGGCAGCCAATGGTTTAGACATCCCCTATTTGGGTTACATGGAGCTGGACGTGGAAGTCCAGCTGGACCCTGCCTGAATGTGGTTTCTTGGTCGTTAAAGAAACTCCTTGTCCATCGTCTGCGGCTGTGCCCATCGGAATGAACATCATCAGTAAGTGCCGACAGATTGTTCACGCTGAGTTTGACACTACGCTGGGTGGTAGGCTGGATTCTGACTGGAGAGCAGTTTTCCAGCAGGCACAATCAGTTGGGTTATTTGAGCGAGTTTCATTTGCACGGGTCGTGGGTAAGACTCCTACTCATGTACGCCCTTACCTGGAGGTTTGATTGTAGTACCTACCTTGATTAATTCAGAGTTACCTGTGTGTCCAGTGAGAGTACTTAACTTGTCTCAAGAATATCTTTGGCTTCAGCCTAGGGCCCGTCTAGGTAAGTTGTCTCCAGTAGATGGTGATAGTGTGGGTTCATCTTGTGAAGTGAGGTTTCAGCGAATCTCAGCAGACACAGAACGGGTCATTATGGGTGTAGGTGATGGTTCTGAGCCTCAGGCTCAGTCAGTCTTGGATCACATTGACATGGGAGGCACACCTGAACAGCAGGTTCAGTTAAAAGCCGTGCTGGGCAAGTATTCAAGTGTGTTTGCCCTGGAGGATGATGATTTGGATTATACGGATAAGGTGCAACACGAGATACATCTGACTGATGACCTACCAGTGAATCAGCCGTACCGGTGAATTCCACCAAATCAGTACCAGGAGGTCAGGGAGCACATCACTAAGTTGTTGAAAAAGGGTGTTATTCAGGAGAGTGTGAGTGCTTACGCCTCGCCTGTGGTAGTGGTGCGCAAAACTGATGGGTCGCTACGGTTGTGCCTGGATTATCGAAAGCTCAATGCCAAGACGAGGCGTGACGCATTTCCACTCCCCAGAATTGATGAGAGTTTTGATGCCCTCAGGGGAGCGAAGTTTTTCTCAACTGTGGACTTGGCCTCTGGGTATCATCAGATTGCGGTGAGTGACAGGGATAGGGCCAAGACGGCGTTTACCACACCTTTTGGTTTATTTCAGTACCGGAGGATGCCGTTTGGGGTCTGCAACGGATCATCTACCTTTCAGCGGCTCATACAGTCTGTTATGAGCGATCTGGTCTTTCAGATGTTGATAGTGTACCTAGATGACATTTTGCTGTTTTCACAAACATTTGAGCAACACCTGGAAAGATTAGAGATGGTGCTGAAACGGTTAACAGACACGGGTTTAAAGGTCAAGCTGGGGAAGTGCCGTTTTCTCCAAGACTCCGTGCGGTTTCTTGGCCACCAGTTGTCTGCACAAGGGATATCTCCTGACCCGGACAAGGTTGTTGCGGTCAGTAATTGGAAGACCCCAGAAACTCTCAAGGAACTGAGGTCATTTCTAGGGTTTTGCAGTTATTATAGGAAGTTTATCGAGGGCTTCTCGAAGATAGCTGGACCCTTACATGATCTGGTAAATGCTTGCTTGCGTGAAGGCAGGTGTGCAAAGAGTGGCCGTCACTTTAGGTCTGTTTGGTCTAATGAGTGTGATCATGCATTTAGTCAGTTGAAGTGGAAGTTAACGACGGCACCTGTGCTTGGTTTTGCGGACTTCACTTGCCCCTTCATCTTCGAAACTGATGCAAGCCAGAATGGCTTAGGTGCCATTCTGTACCAGATACAGGATGACAAGAAGAGGGTCATTGCGTACGCAAGCAGAGGGTTGCGTAATGCAGAGAGGAATGATCGCAATTACAGTAGCATGAAGCTCGAACTACTGGCCCTTAAGTGGGCTGTAGTCGAGAAGTTTCGTGGCTACTTACTTGGGTCTTGGTTTGAGGTGATCACGGACAATAATCTGCTTTGTCACTTGCAGACTGCGAAGTTAGGAGCGATCGAGCAGAGATGGGTAGCTCAGCTGTCTGTTTTCAATTTTGAGGTGAAGTACAGGCCAGGCAAGAGTAACACTGCAGCTGACGCTCTGTCTAGGCAGGAGTTTGCAGGGGAGCCTGAATCTGATCCTGATGTTGATTGGGATGAGTGTGTAGCGATTTGCAGTGTTTTTAGTCGAGGTACAGCCTTGGAACCTGAACTCGCTCTGAAGGGACTTGAGTACTGTAGGTTAAGGCAAATCCGTGTGTTGGAGGCCGGAGAAGTAGTCACTAGTCTCCAAGGTAATACTCATACGCTTCCCGGTTACACTAAGGAACAGCTGGTCGAGTTTCAGACAAGCGACCCTGTTCTGAGGGATTTTAGAGGGTTCTGGAACATAAAAAAGAGACCAGTTCACCTGGAAAGAAAGTCTCTGTCTAGGTCTGTGAAGTGCCTTCTGAAACAGTGGAGCCTCATAAGAAAACGGGATGGGTTGCTGTATCGAGTAGTAGACGGCCCTTCTGAGGAGTGCTGCTGGCAATTGCTGTTGCCGGGTTGTTTAAAGAAACAAGTGTGGCAGAGCATGCACAACGATATGGGGCACCAGGGTATTGAGCGGACCTTGGGGTTGTTGAAGCAGAGGTGTTTTTGGGCCGGTATGTATGAGGATGTGGAGGAATGGGTAAAGAAGTGTCAGCATTGTATCCTTACCAAGATGCTTCAGCCTAAAGTCTGTGCCCCTGTGAGAGCATTATTGGCTTCCCGACCCCTGGAAGTGATTGCGGGGGACTTTACAGTCTTAGAGCCTGCTTCTGATGGGCGTGAAAATGTTTTGGTCGCTACCGATGTTTTCACAACATTCACACAGGCGTTTCCCACCAGAGACCAAAAAGCGGATACCACAGCAAAAACCTTGTTGAAAGAGTGGTTAATGAAGTACGGGGTCCCTGAGAGGTTGCACTCCGATAAAGGTCGGAATTTCGAGAGCGAGGTAATTGCTGAGCTGTGCGGACTTTATGGTGTGAAGAAGACCCGTACCACCCCTTATAGGCCGCAGGGAAATGTGAATGGTACAACCGAACACTTTACAACCTGCTTCGTACTTTACCACCAGAACGTAAACGGCGTTGGCCTGAGTACTTGCCGGAGTTAGTCCATGCTTATAATGTGACTCCGCATGCTACTGCAGGGTTTTCCCCGTATTATTTACTTTTTGGGGTACAGCCACATCTGCCCGTTGATGCATTGTTGGGTAGCAAGGAGGTGTTTGAGGGGAAACAAGATTGGTTGTCTGTCCATCAAGAGAGGCTGAGATATGCTCATGAGAAAGCCAAGGAGTACTCAGAGGAGAAAACCCTGGAGAGAGTGACTCGTCTGAATGAAAAGACATTTTGTCCTCAGGTCAGTGTGGGCGAGTTGGTGTATCTGCGCCAGCGGCCTGCAGGCAGGAACAAGATTCAAGACGCTTGGAGCACAATCATCTACAGAGTAGTGGAAATAGTTGGCACCACTTACACCGTTGAGCCTTTGGAGGGAGGGCCCTCAAAAAGGGTTCACAGGTCTGAGTTGCGGCCAGGCGCCGTGCCCACTCCTAGCCCTAGGGGTAAGGAGAAGTCTGAGCCAAGTACACTGCCTGTCGTTCTGGATGGGAACGAGTCTTCTGAGACAGATTTTGTGGTAGTAGAGGAGCAACCCTCCGTGTGGGGGGCAGCAAACTTCACTGAACTCAGGAGCACTGGGTACTGCAGGGTTGAGAGATGACAGCTCTCAAGGTGGCCAGGTACCAGTGTCAGTGGGTACTGATAGAGACTCTGCAGCGGTGTGGTCCTGAATGCAGAGGATCCAGATGAACGTGTGCAGTTGGAGGAGCTAGAAATGGGCGAAGTATGTAAACCAGTCCAGAGAGAATTACCAGGTCCAGCTGTGCGCAGAAGCAAGCGAGCAACTGCCGGTGTTCACACTAATCCTTTTCATACACCCAGGTCTGTTTGAAATGCAGTGAGCATCAGCACGGATATGCTGTCTCAAGTATTGACCAGTATTGGCACTGCATTGTTTGAGATAGCATTACAGGGTACAGAATGCCGAAACAGGTGATTAAGCGAGTCATCGAGAAAGCTGACTTATAGCAGGGGAAGGATGTAACCGGGTGGTACATACTTTTAAAGTTTGTTTTTCCCTTTGCATGTTAAAAATCTGTTATTTCATAGTTGTTCACTGTTTAATTATAAAGACTGGAAAAACAGAGATTACCTGTACTTCCCTGGAGTCATCAACAGGTGGCACTAGGTGTGTTGCGTACGATACAGTGCATGCGCGATCTCGCCTCAGTCATTTTTGTGAGATGTGCAGCGGGCAGTGCGAGAGAGACGCGCACTCTCGGGATATTGCAAGGAATTGGAGTTCATCCATGAGTAAATACAATGTTTTGTGAATTTGTTTGTGTTCAATACCATTTGTGGATGTATATTTTGTGGTGTCAATTCGGAGAACTGTCATGTTTAAAAAGTTATGTGGTGTATAATATCCACGGTGATGTGACGTCATACCATGCGGAGTAGGCCTGGTTATTTGGTCTTATGCCAAATGTTATACATTTCATTTTTTTTCAAATGTTTCATATGCTTTTCATGTGATTTATAATTTGATTATAATTGTGATTATTTGCACAGTGTGCAACATAATGTTGGGGATTTCAGCCCTCATGATGTGAATGTGGAGGTGTGTAGGAGCTGATTGTTATGTGAGTGTTATTTTCTCTAATTTCTCTCGAATGATATGCAGGTGGGTAATATAAAAAATATACTTATGTTGTTTTGTTCTCTTTGTGCAGTATTCCCACTGCCGTATTGTATGGTACATTTTGCCGTATCGTATTGTGAAGTATTGTAAAGAAACATTGAACCGTATGGTATCATTTGCTCTGTGAAACCCATTTATTGAATTTTGGTTTTTCTGCGCTTCTTGGGTTTCTTTTTGTGAACATTTAAAACTGGAATTATTTCTTTTGTCAATTAAATTGAGAAACCGTAATTGAAAATAAGTTGTTTTTATTTTTCATAATTAAAAGAATAAACTTAAAGTAAATAGAGCCCCTAATGTGTTCTTGGTGTTAAACTTAAACCCCCAGTCACAATAAGATTAATGATATCAGATTGGGGATATCTCCCCCTGCTTTTGATCCGTTCATTCACTCTGTTTGTATTGCAGAGCTCAGTCGGTTTGACTCTATTTATTTTATAAACTTCAAGAAACGGTGTGCCAGTTAAAGCCATCAGCATCCTCCATTGATGTTATGCCTCCATATTTCCTGAAACAAGTTTTTGATGTAGTAGGTCCCTACTTTGTGACTATGATAAACCGATGTATTGAAACTAGTACTGTACCAGATGTGTTAAAACATTCCACAGTTCACCCTTTGCTTAAAAGACAGAATCTGGACTGTGCTGTTTTAGATAATTATAGGCCCATTTCTAATTTGTCTTTTGTTACAAAGATCCAAAATACAAAGACAAAATAGTTCTTAAACAATTGCAGAGTTTCTTAGATGAAAATAAGATATTTGAGATCTTTCAATAAGGTTTTAGAAAACATCACTCGACAGAGACTGCCATTTTGAGGGTTTTAAATGATATCCTACTAACTGGCGACTCTGGGGACTATGCTGTGCTTGTGCTCCTACACTTGAGTGCTGCTTTTGACACGGTGGACCACGCTGTCCTTCTTGCTTGCTTGGAGCACTGTGTTGGCATAAAAGGAAGTGCTCTTGAATGGTTTAAATCATACCTTTTGTCACGTTTGTGTCTGTTTAGCTCTTCAGTTTGTTTTCATTCTCAGTCACGTCTTGTTTTCCCGCCATTCTTCAGTTACCATGTTAACCATTCTTTAGTTCATCTTAATCACCTGTGTCTTGTTAATTATCATCATCTGTGTCACCTGTTTCAGTTCATCAGTGTTTGTATTTAGTTCCTTCAGTTCAGTCAGTCCTTTGTATGTAGTTAATCTTCTTTTGAGTGAGTGTTCGTCCTGCCTGCCTGCCTGCCTGCCTGCCTGCCTGCCTGCCTGCCTGCATGTCAGTACCTGTGTGAACTATATTTAGTAAATCGTGTGAATTGGAACTCTGAGCCTTGTTGTTCTTCTTCTGCCCGCACCACACCCGTGACAGAACTACAGACCGCCCTAAGATGGGCGATGGGGTGAGAATTATCGTCCTGGCTCAGGAGAGCCAAAGTTTTTTTTATTTTGTTGCGGGCTTTGTCCACCTTGCTGTCGTCAGCGATCAGGATGATGAGCGTTTGTGCACCTTGTTCCGGATCAGGGCCACCTTTAACCACCCTATGGACCTCCCAGACACCACCGGTCTAGGCTGGAGAGACACTGTCATCCGGTGTCTGGAGAGCGTTGTGTCCCGATCCGGAGCACACTCTCGTCCCGTTGAGACCACCCATCCAGTTTCTCATCCTGCCGAGACCACCCCTTTAGAGGTTCTTCACATTCTGGACCAGCCCATTCTCCACATCCTGCCTGAACCATTGTCTCCAGCCAAGCCTCACATCAGTCCTGCAGAACCTTCACCGCTGGTCCCATCCAGCACAGAGCCTTCACCAATGGTCCTGTCAGGTGCAGAGCCTTCACCACCGCTGGTTCCGTCCATCCCAGAGCCTTCACCACCGCTGGTTCCGTCCATCCCAGAGCCTTCACCACCGCTGGTTCCGTCCATCCCAGAGCCTTCACCACCGCTGGTTCCGTCCAGCCCAGAGCCTTCACCACCGCTGGTTCCGTCCAGCCCAGAGCCTTCGCCACCGCTGGTTCCGTCCAGCCCAGAGCCTTCGCCACCGCTGGTTCCGTCCATCCCAGAGCCTTCGCCACCGCTGGTTCCGTCCATCCCAGAGCCTTCGCCACCGCTGGTTCCGTCCATCCCAGAGCCTTCGCCACCGCTGGTTCCGTCCATCCCAGAGCCTTCGCCACCGCTGGTTCCGTCCATCCCAGAGCCTTCGCCACCGCTGGTTCCGTCCATCCCAGAGCCTTCGCCACCGCTGGTTCCGTCCATCCCAGAGCCTTCGCCACCGCTGGTTCCGTCCATCCCAGAGCCTTCGCCACCGCTGGTCCCGTCCAGCCTAGAGCCTTCACCACCACTGGTTTCGTACAGCCCTGCCGAGCCAGTGATTCACGTCATGCTCCCTGAACCTGAGACTTCTGTTCCCGAGCCTGATCCTCCCACCCAACCTCCCTCTCCCACCTCCTCCCATCTGCCACCTCTCAACCCTTCTCCCACCACTGCCTGCCAGCCCCTCTGCTCCAGCCTGGTCGGTGGATCCCCGGCCTCCGCCTCCTACCTCCTCAACCAGGACTCCACCTCTGCCCTTCGTCCCATGTGCTCCACCTTGGCTCTTACCTCTCTCAGCTCCACCATGGCCCCTCAGTTCCCTAGTTCCGCCAGGCTTCCACTTTGGTCATTTGTCAACCTTCCCTCTCCTCTGGTTACGCCTCATCCCTTCGTCCCCCCGGCTCTGTTGGACTCCTCACTCCCTTCAGTTCCCCTTTGGTCCCTTCGCCCCCCCCCCCGGCTCTGTTGGACTCCTCACTCCCTTCAGTTCCCCTTTGCTCCTCACTCCCTCTGTCTCCACCATGCCATTCTGTATCCCCGCCTGCACTTCAGTCACCAGAGCCTGCGGCGCCGCCATGTCCCTTCAGTCCCTCAGCATTGCCCTGTCTAGTCGGCTCTACGGCTCCACCCTGGTCTCAACCTCCTGCTGCGCCCCCGTCAATCGGCTCCCTGGTTTCGTCAGCCCCGCCTCCGCCTTGGCTCCTTCCTCTGTCTGCTGCACCATGGATCCTCCCTCCGTCTGCTCCGCCCTGGTCCCTCTTTTGCGCAAGGTCATGCCTTACGGAGGGGGGGGGGGGGGGTAATGTCACGTTTGAGTCTGTTTAGATCTTCAGTTTCTTTTCATTCTCAATCACACTTCTTGTTTTCCCGCCATTCTTCAGTTACCATGTTAACCATTCTTTAGTTCATCTTAATCACCTGTGTCTTGTTAATTATCATCATCTGTGTCACCTGTTTCAGTTCATCAGTGTTTGTATTTAGTTCAATCAGTCCTTTGTCTGTAGTTAGTCTTATTTTGAGTGAGTGTTCGTCCTGCCTGCCTGTCAGTACCTGTGTGAACTATATTTAGTAAATTGTGTTAATTTGAACTCTGAGCTTTGTTGTTCTTCTGCCCGCACCACACCCGTGACACCTTTGTAATAGAAGTTTTAAAAATTCTCTTAGTACACCAAAAATAAACTTTAATGATGGGCTGAAATTTGACAAACACATAAATACAGTGGTCAAATCATGCTTCAACTAAAAGTAAAACCAATTCAGTCAAGAAACTATTTCTGAAAATTAATTCATGCTTTTATTACTTATAGATTGGATTACTGTAACTCACTTTATTTTGGGGTCAGCTTTATCCCAGATGCAGATAGTACAAAATGCAGCTGCTAGACTTTTAACCAGTACCAAAAAACGGGACCATATTACGCCAGTTTTACGTAATTTGCACTGGCTGCCTGTGTGTTATCGAGGGAATTTTAAAATTCTGCTTTTGGTGTTTAAATCATTAAAAGGTCTGGTCCCTTCCTATTCTAATGTCCATTTCTATCCCTCCGGTCGTCCAACCAGAGATTGTTATGCGTTCCGAAGTCGAAGCTGAACTGCAGGGGTGACAACGCCTTTTCAGTAGCTGCTCCAAGACTGTGGAATGCTCTGCCTGTCTGTATTCGCTCTGCATCATCACTGTTTGTTTTTAAATCTATGCTAAAAACTAATTTGTTTAAATTGGCATATAATCAATGAGGAAGTTGTATTGTATTGTGTTTTTATTGTTTTTAATTATATTGTTTTGCCTTGTTCTGTTTTCATTGTGCAGCACATTGGACAACCTAGGTTGTGATTAATAGTAGCCTGGGAAAACCCAGACAACTTCTGGCAAAATTAGATTTGCTCTGAAAGTTAGTCTGGCAAAGAGCTCATTCAAGCCCATTTCCAATCCGTCGAAATCGAGGCACCAATCGGAAACGTTGGGGAGGGCTTTACACGATGACGACAGCGCTGGGATTTTGAAGCAGATTTTGTAGCCTACATTACAAAGATGGATGCCGCCGTCGCATCTGTTGTATGCGATTTGAACATTTTCTTTTTGTTAAAAACCGAGCAAAGAACCATATTCTTTAAGATAATAAGATGTTTCTCCGCCGCTCTGCATACGTAATCTCCTTCAGCGCTCTGATTGGTTTTAGGTCCATCCGCGACGTCCGTTGGTGACGCCCCTCTGGAAATGATTTGTCTATGACGCTTTGCCAGACCATAACTCAGTTACAACTGAGAATGGTCTGGTTTTAACCAGGCTAGATTAATAGTGCTATAGAAATAAAATGGACATTGACTGGCTGTTTTAATCAGCCCCTCAATTGTCTTTTTAACACCTTTTACAGCCTTTTGTTTCAATCAATATTGTAGTGTTCTGTGCTCCTGGAGTCTATACCATGAAGCCGGTTTAGGTGGCTGTTTCAGTTTAGTTTGTGCCAACCCTGGGTTTTAGGCACTATGAAAGTGGTTTGTATTTTAGCTGTGTTCATCGCCATAGTAACTTACGCTCCACGGCTAACCTGGTCCGGGACAGGATACGTTCTACGTAAGAGATCTCAAACCGAAATTGGACCAATCAGCTGTGAGCAAAGTGAGACATGTCTGATGCGATAAAGTCACTCCACCGGTTTCTACTCCAAATTACAGGTCACTATATATCAAATGATTTTTAGTAAATTTTGTACGATTTAGATATGTAATTAATATACTGTTAATCAATCACACACTACAATTTTAGTTTATCAGTTATTATAACAAAAAGTTTAAATTAATAAATATATAAAGGTAATATAAATATCTTACGCTTTAGAATCAATAGATAAAGCTATAAAATGACTTCATGTGAGCTTAAATGTTCAATTCTCTCTATAACTTTATCAAGTATATAAACTAACTTCACAACGTTTACTTGCACTGATATAGTAAGACTTTTTCTTTTAGTTGTTCTCTTTTTAATAGACAGATATTTCTTCTAGCTGTGTAAATTTGCAGTTACACTCTTTCTCAGCCTGTGATTGGCTGTTCGCTACTGATGCCACGCCTAAACTCAGGATCAAAGCCTGAGTTGACAGAGAAAGTTGATCAGGATTATGGTACCAACAAAGCCTGGTTGGATTGGTTTAGTTTTGTCAACTCCAAACCAATCATGTAACCCTGAGTTTGTTCAACTACTATCATGGGACAGGCCCAAGGTCTATTTTTAATTCTAACTGGATTAGTAAATTCTACTAAACCTACACAAATATCACGTTGAGGCCACATAATCCGCACCACTCTTGTAATTCCTGCCATAATGGTAGTGTACAAACTTCTGAGGTATGTTTAAAAGTAAAAGAAAATAAAAGAACTGTCTGTTGCTTCCCATTGTTGCTTGCTCGTTGCAGAAGGGAGTATTAATTGTTAAAGTATTAATCTTGTTGTATTAATCTTTTTTTATGGTTCTCTTTATTTACATTCAAAAGACATGTGAGACCGAACTTGGAATTTGAAACCATTTTTCATTGAAACGTCTCGATTACTCGCGTATCCTCGGTTCCCTGCTATAACAGGAATGAGCATTGTGTTTCGGATTAATTCATATTTATGCTATGGGGAAAACTCAGTTGCACAGACAAATCCTGACTATATAAGTTGCGCTCCCAGCTATTTAGAATTTAGCAGTAGCATCAACTCGCATATAGCGTAGTAGCACGGCATACTACGCATTGCTCGTTCCCGTTATCTCTGCTTTGTGACTGACAGTCCTTAGAGCTGCCTCTGAAACACACAAACAGCTGCTCTGATTCCCTGAATGGCTAGATCGCTCAATGTACACACTGGGTGGGTGTGGCGTCTGCTCACCTAGGGTAGAGGGGAGGGCAGAGAGCGAATTAACTTTAATTTTTAATTAAAAGGTGTTGAAAGCACCGTAGGCATATAAACCTCGTCTGGGCTTAAGGACAACTGTGCTGTCATTCGGCCCAAACTTTCTCAGTTTCATCAGTCTACTGAGGGAGCCTGCAGATCACCAATTCACTTGACTGACACTAAAACAAGCAGGAGGGCGGTCTTAAGCGAGAGAGGCCAGGATGGGCTGATGCAAGCACCTCAAACAGAGGACCCCGGAACACCCTCAGGACAATAGACATGTATTGTGTTAGGCTGAGCACCCGCTGGAAATGATAGACCACTTCTGGTAGAGGTTGCCCTAGCCTGTTTATAACCCCTCGGGGGAGACGTGAAGGCTTCCATTGAGAGGCCACAGATGGAGGCTCCACAACTTGGGTTAAGGCAGTGGTTCTCAAAGTTTTTTCGTTTAGTAAGAAATAGGTGGAGATATATAACAGTAAGAGAGAATAATAATACAGAACTTTTAAATAAACAAAAACATTTAAACATTTCAGTGATGCTTGGATGAACAATATATGAAAGCGCAAATATATAACAGCTTTTGACAGTGCCTCACAAGCTCAGCTTCTTGTTCATCTCACCAGAACACGCACAGCAGTTGCTTGCGCTGGTTCTGCCAGTACCTGTCCTCTCTGATTCGCTTGATGACCTGAAGGAGCAGTGCTACCTGAGGGAAGGCATACAGGCACAAAGAGGGCCGTCTGTGGGCCAGTGCGTCCTGTTCCCTAGAGAACAATATCGGGCAGTAGGTGTTCTCTTTGGATGCAAAGAGATGCTCTTCTGCCTGGCCGAAAATGCTCCAAATCAAGCGGACCACCTGAGGGTGGAGTCTCCATTCCACTCAAGGAGGTCTGTCCCCGTATTCATGGAGGCTGGCACATATATTGCTTTTATTGAGCGAAGATTGTCTTGTGTCCACAGGAAGAGCCGGCGCGCCAGTCTGTTCAAAAGGCAGAACCTGAGACCCCCCTGGTGATTTATACAGGCTACCACTGTCATGTTGTCCCACAGGACCAAGACATGGTGCCCCCTGAGTTCTGACTGGAACTCCTTGAAAGCCAGAATCACTGCCAACATTTCCAGGCAGTTGATGTGGAAAACTTCAAATATGAGACGAATTATGTGTTCAGTGTTGAGTCAGTTAAATAATTGTGCAAAGTTCTTGGAATTGCTGGAAACTGTGGTGTGCTAAGCTCCGTGGCCACCAGAGCTTGATGCATACTGCCCGCCTGCTGGATCTGTATATGGCGTCTTCTGTTATGTAGGCTACTGCTCTGAAACACTCTGAAACACTGCTCGCTTTTAAGTGTCATATTTAGCCTATTTTTACAAGAATGGCTTTTATGGGGCCATAACGTAAGATACAAAGTAATGGAGCCTTTTATACATTGTCGTGTTTCTTTAGAAATAAATAATGGACAAATGAAGTCTTTGGACGCCTCAGATGTAAAGTTATTCGCTGTCAAAGTGACGCCAAAATGAATGGGAGTCAATGGGATGCTAACAGCAGGTGATAGCCAGCTACAATGGCGGCCCCCGGAGGCAGCTTCAACTTCCAGCTGATGGATTACCCCCTTGGATTGAACAAGCTCTTTCTCATGAATAAATGCAGAAAGCGCTCAGAACCAGCTGACGTCAGCTCGTTCGTCTAGCCCCTACTGGAGCCCCAGCAGCCAATCACCATTCCGGATCCGGTATTACACATTGACGTCAGAAACAGTGACGTTGCCCCGACTTTGCGTTTCAAACCGGAAGCAAAAATAACTTTAAAAAAAAAAGCAAAAATAACTAATTCCACTTATGGATAAACTTAATGAGTACCTTTACTGTTTTCAATGATGTGCAGTCTGTGTTTTGGGGTTTCATTACCTTTTAATAAAGCCGGGGACACACTTAACAACTAGCTGAAACATTCTAAGACTGAACTGAACAAACTTACAGACTGCAGATTTTAAACACTGACTGAACTCAACTGTCTCTGTCTCGGCACGTTTTGGGCATGATTATTAATTACATTCATAATCAGCCTAAAAGTCGTTAAGTGTGTCCTCGGCTTAAGGGAAATCCACAATCATAATCCAAATAACAGGAAGAAAGTCATCCAGATAGCAACAGACACCAAGACACAGGCAAGCAGGGAAATCCAGGGAAACAGGCAGAAGATCAAGACCATAACGGGAACCAGATTAAAGCACTCAGATTTGCAGTGTAACACAAACAAGAATTTGCAATGAGTGAGTGAAAATACAGAACTTATAAAGGCAAATATAAACAAGTTAATCACACACAGGAGGCCACATTCCACCCATTGGCCCTTGCCAATCATGGCCTCCTAATAATCCCCATCCACTAAATTGGCTCTATCACTCTCCTCTCCACCTATAGCTGGTGTGTGGTGAGCGCACTGCCGCCGTTGTATACTGTGGCTGCCGGCGCATCATCCAAATGGATGCTGCACACTGGTGGTGGTTAAGGAGAGATATGATTCCTGATCTCTGATATGATTGTAAATAGTACAATAGCAACATACACCAAGACACTATTGTAAATAGTACAATAGTGTACTATTTACAATCATATCATTAACATCATAATCATCAACAACATCATCATAGTTGAGGAATCGTGTAGTTCCTACAAGCCGTTTGTTGTAATCCGTAAAAACGATTTCTTTAAAAGCAAACATCTTCCTTTGCTTTGTACTTTGAGCGTTGTAACTTTGCAGATGTTGTTTTTATGTTCAAACAGCAACATTGAACACAAATTAAAGTTAGAAAAGTGAAATCATAATCAACCACCCCTTTCAGCTTACACCTGGTTGATATATGGAAACATAAAACAAAAAGAGAATACTCCTTTTATTCACACAGGCATAATAGTTACTCTAAAATTGACTTCTTTTTTGTTCCCAAAGGAAAGGATTATTTGATTGAGTTATGCAAGTACCAGCCAAGAATATTATCAGACCATGCCCCTCTACTCATGTCAATACAACAATCTTTTGAATTGCCAAATTGTAATATGGCGGTCCAACAACTTACAAAATAGCTCTGAGGCATTGTTTTATAAATATTAATATTGCTAACTTTATGATTATAAAGTTGTCTGAGAATCAAATTAGTAGTTAATCCTCCAGTAAAAGAAAAAAAGTACCAATCACAAATAAAATCACTTAAATAGGAAATTATGACAATGGAACGAGACCACTTCAACACTAAAAATGCACAGCTGTTCCAACAATTGTAAAAAAAAAAATGAATATAATATTTTGAAAGAAGTTAAAGATGCATGTTCTTTAGTATATTCTTCGTAGGTCATGGCAGAGGTATTGTGAACATGGGGATACGATTGGTGGAAGGGGAAGGTCAAGCTTTGCAGCTTAGAAAAGAAGAAATTAGCAAAACCATAACAACAGTACAATCATCACATAAGAATCCCCATATGGGCCACTGTTTTTAGGGGCAGTTGTGGACTAATCGTTAGAGAGTTGGAGTTGTAACCCGAAGGTCACAGGTTCGAGTCTCAGTACCGGCAATAAATGTAGGTAGGGCGAGTGAATGAACAGCTCTCTCTTCCACTCTCATTACCCAAAACTGAGATATTGTGCAAGACACCTCAGCCCCCAATCACTACCCAGGCGCCGCAGCAAAGAAAAGAAAAGGTTTCCCACTGCTCTGGGTGTGTGTTCACACAGTGTGTGTGGGTTCAATACTCACTGCTGTGTGTGTGCACTTAGATGGGTGAAATACAGAGCACAAATTCCAAGTATGGGACACCATACTTGGCAACATATCACATCACTTTTCACTTTCAAGACAATAAAACTATTAAACACCCTAAATCAATTAACCAAGAGTTTTTAGGCTTTTACTAACTATTGTACAAAACCCAAGGAGTAGATGAAACTGAAATTCATACCTTTGAATATTCCAGTTTTGTGTGATGAAGACTGATTATCCATATGTTATATAAAAGTCCATCAGCAGCTGTCCAAACTAATTCCGATGTCATCACAATTTACTTTATCAAGAAGAACCAGGCAGGGGTGTCCTTTTTCTCCACTACTTTTTGTTTTGGCAGTAGAGACCCTGGCCAATCCAAAACGGACAAATTAGTCAATCTTGGGTCTAGAAATATGAGGAGCTGAACATATTATGTAAGGGATAATGTGTACATTCAGACGGTTGTTATCTCAGAATAAACGCAGACAGGATGATCAGGGGGATAAGCGATATTGATTCGAGATGAAACTGTTTTAATATCGTATCTGTTTGTTATCTTATAATCCATTACGGTGTACAAAACAATAGTCACAAAATGGCAGCAGCAGCATTTGTATGAAATGAGAGAGCAAGTTCATGATACTGGATGAAATATTTAAAGGGTCATGAAACCCAAAACCAAAATTTTTGAGATTTTAACAGAGGTATGTGTGTTAACCACCATTGAAGACAATGTTAGCATCTGTTAGATTTAATAGTAGAGTGAAAATGGTTAAATTTGAGTTTTTTTCCACTTTTCCCGTCTTCCGGGTTTAAAATCTTCATCGTGTCCACGTCACAGGTTGTGACATGGCAGTGCACTGTGAGTGCGTTAATGACTCATGGGTGTCTCATAATTATTAATGAGACTGAGTTTTCATATCCTATGAGAAGACACTGTATCTTTATTATTCATGACACCACGTGGATCTTTCCAATGACAAACATGTCAAACTGTGATATCACGTAGTAGATGAGAGACAATCATGGGGTCATGGTTGCAATCTGCCACAAAATGGAAAGAAAGAGAAGAAGACGACAATCATGGGACACAAGTGTTTGTTTTCGTGGTGCAAAAGTCCAAGTGGGTTGAATGTTTCCCCGCGATGCTGCCAGGGCTAGATGGCTCTGGGCGATTGGTTTAACCACGGACACATCAACCATGGACACATCTAAACTATATGTGTGTGTGCCGCAAACATTTTTCTCGAGAGAGCTTCGAGAATTGGAGAACGGAGAACGGCGGCCTTGTTGACGACCAATGTAGGTTGCGTCTTGCGAGTGATGCGGTATACCAAGTCCCGAGGACTTTTCTATCCCCTCAGAGGTATGTGTGTGTCTAAAAAACAAAGTTTTTAAAAAATTTCACAAACGTAGAAGGCGAGGACCAGCCGGCCGCCGCACAAATATCCTGAATGGTAAACCCAGAAGACCAAGCCCAAGACAAGGCCACGGCTCTAGTCGAATGAGCAATAGGGCAAACCTGACCCACTGAGGTATATGCTAGAGAAATAGCATTTACCATCCATCTGGATATTCTCTGCTTTGTGACCGGAGACCCTTTGGACCAACGACTAAAGCAGAAAAAGAGCTGTTCTGAATGTCTAAAAGACGCAGAATGCTCCAGATATATTCTCAGTGCTCTGATAGGACATAGTAGATTAGGGGAAAGAAGGGAAGGGGAAAGGGGAAAGAGCCAATAAAGTGATAACCTGTGCTCTAAACGGTGTTGAAAGCACTTTAGGCACACAGCCGTGTCTGGGTTTGACATCGACCTTCGAGTCGCCGACACCAAACTCCATACAAAAGGGGCTCACAAAGAGCGCCTCCAAATCTCCCACTCGAATAAAAGATGCCAGTGCCAGCAGGAGAGCAGTCTTTAGTGAGAGTAGTTTGAGATCAACCGACTGGAGCGGTTCAAATGGCGGACCCTTCAGGGCCCGAAGGACCGTAGTGAGGTCCCATGATGGAACAGACGGAGGTCTGGAGGGGTTCATCCTCCTGGCTCCTTTCAGAAACCGCACCACCAAGTCACTTCTTCCT
Source organism: Meda fulgida (assembly GCA_030578275.1). NCBI lineage: Eukaryota > Metazoa > Chordata > Actinopteri > Cypriniformes > Leuciscidae > Meda > Meda fulgida. The sequence continues at coordinate 24,794,947 of CM060636.1, forward strand.
AACGATCAGCCAGTCACCGGAGCATGATAAGCTGCGATGGCTGCCGCATACACTTTGAGCGTAGGGGTCCTACCCGCGTCTAGCAGCTCCTGTAGGAAGGAGAGCACCACTGGTACCTCACATGACATGGGTTCAAAACGTTTGTCCAGCTGGAAAACACTGATCATTTAGAAGCATACAAGTGCCTAGTAGATGGGCCCTGGCCTCATTGATCATGCTTAGGACCATTTCAGGAAGGTCCCTGGGTACCCATTGAGGGGCCACACATGAAGAGCCCGTAAATCGTGTCGTGGATGCCATATTGTCCCTTCCGCCTGCGTGAAGAGATCTTTCCTCAACGGAACAGGCCAGGGGACTTTGTCCATCATCTGAATCAGCTCTGGAAACCACGGTCTGGATTTCCAGAGGGGGGGTACTAGGAGGACTGAGCATCCGCTCTCCCTGACCCGTTCGATAACCTGGGGTATCATTGAGACGGGGGGAAATACATAGAGGGGGAGGTTGGCACAACGATGGACCAACGCATCCCTGCCCTTCGAGAAGAACACTGCGCAATGAGTGTTGTTCCTTGAGGCGAAGAGTTTGACTTCGGCCTCGCCAAACACTTTCCATATCAGGTGCACCGTCTGAGGATTCAGGGACCACTCGCCTAGGGGAGTGTTGCCCCGTGACAGCATATCCAAACCCGTGTTCAGGATGCACGGGATATGTGCTGCTCTCAGAGAGCTCAGATTGACTTTTGCCCAAATAAGGAGGTCTCTCGCCAGGGCGTACAGGCTGCCCGACCTGACGCCGCCCTGGCGATTTATGTATGACACCACAGATGTGTTGTCCGTCCGGACTAACACCCGGTGTCCCCTGATGTTTGGCAGAAACGGTTTTTTTTAGTGGTTGTTATCGGGCAATAACATGCCACTGGATGGTGCGATTGGCCAATCAGAATCAAGTATTCCAAAGAGCTGTGTAATAAATCAAATCATTATATTGCTGTTGACATAATGTTATATCTTACTAACCCGTAATTTTAGTTATAGTTATTATAGTTATTGGAAAAATTTAGATCAATAATATGAATAAAAGTGTTATGATGCCAATGAATTTAGCTGCTGAAAAAATGTCCTTAAGAAATTTCCCCTTTACGTGGAATCCAGGAAATGTTGGGTATTTAGGACTAAATGTTTCCACAAAATTGAAGATTTCTTACTTTATTTTTGGGCAGCGCAAATGAGAGCTGTATGGTTATGGATACATGGATACAAAGAAATTCCCCTAGATAAGGCATTATTCATTCTCCAGACCTGTGTTGTGAAGAGGGTCAGCAATCCATTTGTCAGTAGGTTGGGGTTAGAGATCAAGAAAAAATGTAAATGGCTATTGCCAATATATAATAACACTCCATTTCACTATAACCTGCTCTTTCAGAGGCACTTAGAGATGGAATAACACAACATTGGTATAAAAAGCATTCAAATATTTGGAAGTATGAGGAAGTCATACATTGAACAATTGAGTGCAAAAAAATGTTCTCCCCACTAAATACTTTTCAAATTATTATCAGGTATGGCATTACATTACTACACAAGGTGGTCATTTATTGCCTCTTACTTCGCTCCCAATAGATAACATAATAAGAGAGAAAAAAGGGGCCCAAAGGTTATGTATCTTATTTGTATGTCAATTTCATTGATCTTTATGGAGAGGATACAACACTCTAAATCCAAACAGGATTTGGAATGCATTTTTGATCAAGATACTTGGGGAATTGTTTGTGAAAATGCCCTAAGATTCTCATGTAACAGCAGACAGATTAATTCAATTTCAATGTATATTACACACCAGAGAGATTACATAACATAAATGATTCTTATTCAGAATGTTGCCCTATGATTTAAAGTAGAAACTGATACATTATTACATATGTTTTGGGCATGTAAAAAACTTAAAACCTCTTGGGAAAATATACATACTATTAACAAAACTTCCATTTGATCCAAGATTTATTTTATTAGGGGACGAATCAGTCTAGCAAATTGAACAGAGGGTAAATTTACGTTTTATGAAGATGCCCTGATAGGAGCAAAGAAATGTATAGCTACATTATGTTCCATTTGAAAAAATTTTTTTATCTAAAATTAAAAAAAAAAATTATTTGAGAAGATCTGTGTCAAATTTATCAATTAAATGAAAAATTATATTGGAAGACTGTTGATGTGGTAATGTAAAACGGTGATTTCCTAATCACAAAATGTACAAGTACTATTATACACTATGTGTATTTTAGATAATCCCCTTTTTCCATTTGTTACCCCATTTTTTAATATTTATTATTTCAATGGATTTTACTTTATTTATTTTTATTTATTTATCCGTTTTGTTTTATTGTATTCTCAAAAGCAGCTACTCGCTCTGAAATTGGTTGAAGTGTGCTGTCACAGGGTGGTTTAGAAAATATTGTTAACTTCAATACTGAATTACCTCTGTAAACTGTTTACATGAAAAAACAATAAACATATTGAAAAAAACATGCATGTAATATTTTAACAAGTGACCAATTGTGCTGTATAAGAGTTACAAAGTGTGCATGTGTAAGTGGATATACATGTGCGTTATTGATCTACATGACCAGAGTTGTCAACAATATTGTCTACAAACAGAGTTGTCTCATACAGAACAAAAAAAAAAGAGGATAATAAAAATCTAAATGAAAACTCTTTCTACAAAATAGAACTCTAGAGTAATTGGATTATATGATCAAATGAATTGAATTAATTACAGAACAATGCATACAGAATTTTATTAAAAGTATCATAAAACACGAGTGTCATAATTATAATATCAATTAAACTGCTGAAAATACTTATATTTGTGCGACTCCTTGACAGTTCGACGTTCAGCCATAAAAAAACTTGATGCCGGCACTTTTGAGAAATTTCTATGTTGTTACCCCTCTATTTCAAGTGTGGTCCTCTGCAAACTTCGTTTCAAGGGCTATGTAGCCCTACGCCTTGGCCCTAGCCCTTAATCAGAATGAGAATTGAGACACCACTTCCCCTCACATGAACGCGCAAAACCGAGGGGGAGGGGTAAGGGCCCTCACGGAGGAAGGGACGCAGCCTTATTCTTTGGAAGCCGGGCTCAATGAGTAAACACTGTTACTGAATTCCTGACATGGGTCAGACCCTCAAACAGTCACCTCTCAGTCAGGGACCAAATACAAATGCCTGTAACTTTAATATCCCATGCGATCTAGATGCTATAATATATATATATATATTTTTTTTTTTACAGTATTGTTGGATTCTAATAGATTTTGATTAGCCCTGATTTCCATATTTTTTGGTTATTTGATTGTTTACAGTTTGTGTTTGTCTCTTTAAATAGTGTTTGTAAATGGGTTTTCCATATTTCTCCATTCTGTATTGTCATTTTTTTTTCTTTCAGATTTTTGCAATTATCCTGTAGTTTGATCCTCTCCAGTGTGAAGAGTGTGGAGTACTTCACTGCTGTTTCCACTGATTGTTAATGTGTTTTTTCCCCTTATCTCATATTAAACAAACAAATACCCCCCCCCCCCCCTCCAATAAAAATATTAAGAAAGTTCGCTTTGTACGTGACCCCCCCTCAACTCACTCACACACACACACCGCACACACACACACACACACACACACACACACACACACACACACACACACACACACACACACACACACACACACACACACACACACACACACACACACACACACACACACACACACACACAGAGAGAGAGACAGACAGAACTCAAGAGCTGAGTGAGATACCTGAGCCAGAGAACCCTTGTAGCCCAAGACTTTATACACTGGAGCTAAGCAGGGTTGAGCCTGGTTAGTACCTGGATGGAATGATCACTGTCTCCTCTCCACCAATAAGCTGGTGTGTGGTGGGCGTTCTGGCGCAGTATGGCTGCCGTCGCATCATCCAGGTGGATGCTGCACATTGGTGGTGGTTGAGGAGATTCCCCCTTGTAAAGCACTTTGAGGTCCCAGAAAAAGCGCTATATACATGTAACAAATTATTATTATTATGAATAAAGCTTCAAAGTTATGCTTTACAGTTAAGTCAAATCCGTATGCTCGTTTGGCTGCAAGCTAGTTATTTTACTTTATACATTTTAATTATGGATATTTTTCTTAAACTCATCGTTTTGCTTAAGAAGGCCTTTATTAACCCCCGGAGCTGTGTGGAGCACTTTTATGATGGATAGATGCACTTTTATGGACTTCAAAACAGAAACGGCCATTTACAGCCATTATACAGCTTGGAATAGCCAGGACATTTTTTATTTTAACTCCGGTTGCATTTGTCTGAAAGAAGAATGTTATATACACTTAGGATAACTTGAGGGTGAGTAAATGGGCTAATTTAAATTTTTGGGTGAACTATCCCTTTAGGCTAACCCTATTTACATGGGCTAACACTTTTTGTGTGTGTGATAAAAACAGATACTTCCAGCATAGCCTTTACAGACTAACTAATGCCCAGTTGTTAGGCGGAGTTCGTGTAAATCGTGCCCCAATGCTTCACCTAAACTGGATTGTCTGTTTCTAACCTGATCACAGATTTACGGTAACATGGATTTAACATAATCTAGACTCAATAGTTTCAGAGTAGGCTAGGTCAGAATAAAATCGAATGTAGCAATTTATTATTAGTCAGGCCTATCATGCCCTGGGCGATGACACACAGTAAGCAAAATATCTATATAAGTTATACAACTTCTTCATTATTTTTCTGCCTAGTCTTTGATGCTCAGACACTAAAACTAAATGTTCTAGCAACACAAGTAGGCTACTATAAAAATCCCCATGATGACTTTTTAGTGACACTTTAAAGTGGATCCTTTTAATATTTTTATTAAAAATTATATTCTGGGGTTTCTATTGTCATGTGAACCCATAATACGTTTAGTAAGGGGTGGTGAGGCTATCAGGTGAGAATATGCTGTTTTCCTATCGTTTAGTGAGTTTGAAAATAATACAATGAGTGCAGATTCGACATCACTTTGGCTCGTTTCAGTGACTAGAACATACGTTGCTCGTGTCAGACAGGCTGGATTCTGCTGGGTCATGATACTCGCTAACAGCTCTATTCTTTCTCCATTAGGTTGAAGACTTAAACTAATGATGACAAGACAAAAGGATGACTAAACGGATTTGTGCGTTTCAGCGCATAACAAATGCAGGATGGCTGTGTCCCTCGATGAAGAAACGGCGCCGTGATTACGTACAAGTTGGTGAATACGGAGAATGCGTATTATACGCAGGAATCTGTCGTAAAATACGTCCTGGGCTCTGTACTCCGGCGTGAAAGTAGAGAATACGAGTGCTTCAGATGATCGCATAGGATATTTTCTCAACCGCAACCGAGCTTATGCTAGTAGCCGTGAACGGAACACTCAGAGAGTCCGGGGGAATCCAGTGGATTTCTGGCGGAGGCCATATTATGCCGCTTGAAAATGTACCCTAATAATCGGATGACAGCACTCCGATCCATCGAGGGAAAACTTTCGAGTTCAGTTTAAACGGTGGGCTTGCAATAAAAGGAGGTCGTGTGTGGCTAACAGGATCCCGAGGGCTGCTGTGAACCGAGGAGCTGTGGTTAGCATGGTGCTGATATCACACATGCCGCCGAACTACATCGATTGACCGAAAGACTGCGTCGCTTCTCGGGTCTGCTAATGTTCATGAGGCGTGTTTGGGTTCTGCGTTCTCAAGATCCCCACTCCCTTTTAGGGAGACCTGAATCCGATCTGCTTTACGGGCCATATATTTGCCTAGTTTGACTGTCATTTCATGTATGGATGGATGGACGGACGCGTGCATGCTTTGACAGAGTCCTGTGTGCATCGTTGCAGCGACACAGAGCATCCAAAGGAGGGGCTCTTACTCTAGCAAATATACATTGGATCCGTCGAAGCATTTAATTTGCGGAGACTCGCTACTGCTCGTCTCCCTAAGAACACTACGTAAGGCTTCAGAGTAACGTTGCCCTAAGTCTTTTTGAAGGAATAATATCGGGTGACATTGCAGTCTCCCCTCTCTCTTGGAGAGATATAACGTAAGCTCTTCTCGCTTATTACGTCTGTGAAAGGAAGGGAAGGTGGAGCATTGCCTGTTGTACGTGCTGACGCAGTGGGATTTCTACGTGTGGTCTGCGTTTCGACCCGCCCTTCCCGCGGTGACGGTGATGGGTCGGAAGCGGTGTGTCGGTGCAGATTGTTCGAAGATGGCGGCCGGGTGCTGCGGGGTGAAGAAGCAGAAGTTGTCGGGATCCCCCGGTGCGGGGGGTCCCGGCGGGGCGGGGAGCGGGGTAGCCGGAACCGGACATTGTGGATCGGAATTGGGGATCGGGTCGTCTTCGACTGTCGTGGCCGGGAACGTGAATCGGATGAACGGCCTGGGGGGTTCAGGGGGTAGTAGTAGTAGTAGCAGCAGCAGCAGCGGCAGCAGCGGCGGCAGCAACAACACCAATGTTCTGTCCCCAACTCCAGGAGGCTACAACTCAACGGGCCTCTCCCCGACTCTCAGTCCCGGACCTGGCTCGGGGGGCAGGAAAATGGTCGTTTCGGCGGAGATGTGTTGCTTTTGCTTCGACGTGCTTTATTGCCATCTATACGGATACCAGCCTCCTCGAACACCCAGGTTTACAAACGACCCCTAGTAAGTAACGTTAGCAAGATGGCTATTTTGACCTGGTTTTCCTCAACAACAGATGGTGTTTCCTTTTTCCGTGCAGTAACAAAGTTTGGCGAAGTTTTGCTCGTGCCCATCTTGGCCTGAAATATTTTTTTCTCGTAATGTTAATTACTTTGTTTGATGTTCAAACCAAATGCAGTAGCTGCTAAGGGATTTAACGTTAACGTTACTCGCTAACGCAATCCCTCCTGATGAGCTGTTGTCAGTCATGTTCCCAAACTCGAGGTTTCTGAGGTGATATTAGAAAAAAACATTTATGTATAAACACCCACTTTTCTAGTCGTAAATCGTTAGATTAATTTTATTGATGGTTGAATGTTAATTTTGACATAATATACATTTAAAGGATTAAAATATTTAGGATGTATGGTTTAGGTGAAATTATCGCTCACTAATTTGAGTTACCCGATAATTAGGTAGTAGAACTGTTGTATTTTTTTCTCTGAAAGAGATTAAATGGGTGTTAGCCTGCTCTTCTTTATTCAAGCTTCTCTGCAAGCTAACATGCTAAGCAACATTAGCCAGCTCACACGGTTCACATTTTCTGCACGGTTCTGTTCCCTTTCTTTTTTAATTCGTTAGATTTGTTTAAGAAAAAACAGCGAGGAATGTTTCGTTTTGATTCCAAGCTGCTGTTAGTGGATAGCCAACGTGAGCTAGTAAGCTAAAAAACCCAGAGTTGTTTACGATTCCTTAAGAGATTTACATTTGAAAGCTCTCTTAAAAGTGATACCAGGACACACAATAACATTTCACGTGCTAACTGTTAAATCACAAACAGTTTTATATTTTGGTATTTTGTCACTTGCCAAACACTGAATTTTTATTATTTAGGACCCTTTGTCAGGTAACTTAAGTTTATTATTTTTTTTTTTTTTTTTATAAAGAACGTTAAATGAATGTGTATCTTATCCGGTTAGACAGGGTTCGTTGAACTAGGTAATGAATGAATGTCTTCACTGCAGTGCCTCCCTCTGCTGTTGCTGATAGACACTGACCAGATTTGGATCGTGCACACAGACAAAGGCTATGCATGTATTTAAGCTAGATAGTACCCTTAAGTTTCTGCATTACAAAAATTTGAAACTGTTGTCTTGGTCATAGTCAACATTTGGCCATAGACAGTTATTTGCTGACACCTCAAATTCCGTGAGACGATTAGAATTCGATTTAATTCTGGAGTAAATGGATAGATTAATATTCTGATATTATGTGCCTATTTTACAAAGAAATATATATTTTTTAAACTTACAAATGTCACCTAAATATGGAACATGAACATTTAACTGTTCTCTCTAAACATTGCACATCCTCTATCCCAATTGGGACATCCACAACAAAAATACACTTTAGATTAAAAAAAGAAGAAAAAAAATCTGATGACAGTTTGACAACAGTCTAGAAAGTCTTTCATGCTTCTGTGCTAAAATGTGCCATGTGTAAAATCGACTGCAAATCCTCATTAGAAAACAGAAGTACTCCACATTATATTTGTAATATGGCTTAAACCTGAATATAGACCCTGAACTGAATTGTATGTGCATGTAAAAATAGTCATTGAAGTTTAAAGGGATAGTTTTTAAGGGATTCATTTTTTGGTGCACTATCCCTTTAACAAAGACTTGCTTGCTGTCTGGTACCTTTTTGCAAAACGGAAATACTTTTACAAATAGGGAGACAGCCTTAAGATTTAAGTCATGGGCCATGGCTAATATTAGGGCTCCACAATAATCGTTAAACTGATAAAAACGATTATTTTGCGCAAAAATTATAATTGCGATTATTAATCATGATTATTAATATTTGAAGTGTGTGTATTAGGGCTGCCCCCAAATAAATATTTTTCTAGTCGAATAGTAGCCATTCATTTAAGCCATTAGATTACTTTGTTTATATTAAATAAATTAATGTAATAACAAACCACAATGGGCCAACAGTTCACAGAGAACAAGACTGCAGAATCAAAATAACAACAAAACGTGCTTTTGTAAAAAAAAGAAAACAAACAGGATGAGCCATCCTGTTTGTTTTCTTTTTTTTTTACAAAAGCACATTTTGATATTTTGATTATACAGAAATAAAAGAATTGTTATGATGAAATTACTAGTGCTATCAAAATGAACACGTTAATGCGTGCGATACAGTTTTTCAGTTTAACACACATCTCTCTACTCATAAAAATTAAGGATGGCGTCAATTTCTAACCAATTTAACCTTGATTCAGACTTAAGAATAACTTAAAATGATCTTGTAGAACGGATTTCATGCACAGACTTTGCAAGCACAGATTTTCACAGGACGTTTCATAGTGGAGTTTTTTTGTGGAGTTTTTTTGTTTGTTGTAATGTTATTATTAGGGCTGTCACTTTACTTTCGAAAATCAATTGCACAATCGATCGGACCAACCAGCACAAGTTTCGAAAACGAAAATAGGGAAACGATTTTAACCAAATATGTACACTATTAATTTTAAACTAATTAAACAAATAAAAAAGATAGAAGTAACAACTCACAAACAAGCAGAAAAAGAAAATAAAGAATTCTGAAAGTGCAGTAGACGTTGCAAAAGCTAAAAAGAAAATTCCCACCAATTTTACGCGCCTATAGTTTAAATCGGTTTCTATCGATTGCTGCTGGTGTTTTGCCCAAAAAATGGAGGACAACAACGGTGATCAACCTGTGCGACATGAGTTCGATATGATGTTCGGTCATTGATGTTATGGCAGTCCACTCTGCCTATTGTTTTTCGAGAATGTTGCACTCCTGTTTGCAGAAATATTGTTGACTTGTGCGTCTCAAGCGCCCTCTTTACGGTCGTCCTAATGCCTGTTAGTTGTCCGATATATTTGGCTTTGAAAATGGAAGCGTCTTTAGACATGGAAAATCGATTTTACCATCGATTCAATGAACACTTATGTCTCAAAAATCGAACAGGTTTTTTCACAAAAGTGACAGCCGTAGTTATTCTACATTTTAGACAGGATGTATTACACAATTTAATCATGATATTTGTCGAAAAACTAATGGTAATACAAACAGTAATCGATCACAAAACCATGGTTAATTTTCCTAAGGGGTGGTGAATAGCCTTAAAATGAGAGTTTACAAAAGCTCTATCAACACTAATGTTGGCTAGCAGGCGAGCGAAGGCAAAGCTGCCCTTTGTTAACATCATAGCAACAACAACAAAACTTGCACGTTTTTCTTATTATTTGTAGTTCTAGTTCCAATTATAAGTTGTGATCCACAAACAACAGATTGTCCCGAGAAAGTGGGAAATGCTTAATTTCAGGAGAAGCTTTTGTGTGTAGCCTGCATTGTACTCATCTTAGGTCCTGGAAGCTGTTCTTTGTAAAGTGTGCAGCACACAGATACATGGTGGGCGTATTATGTTCAGGAACTGTGTTTAAAATAAATTGTAATCACTCCAAGTTTGTCAGCCTTAGGAAGGTAAAAAAAAAAAAGTTTTGGAAACGGGGTGGAAAAAATAGTGTCTCTTTGACATAGCGACAACACTGTCTTCACTAACGCAGCTCATCTAGGCCTCACTCTCTTTTTTTTTCGTATTATGTTGCCGGCGATTATTTAAATGTGTAACGTTGTGACTTCACAAAACCTGGGAAAAATGTTGTCCAAATGTTCGTTGTAGTTCTTGGAAAGTGGATTCTGTTAAATAAAATATCTCCCTTTTGAGTGGACTTTGAGCTTTGTAACCTTGCAGATCTTTTTTTATGCTCAAACAGCAACTTTACACACTAACTAAAGTTGAAAAAGTGAAAGCATAATAGGACCCCTTTAACCTGGATGCCGACGTACTGAAGCGTTCTTTGTTTAAATGAGCTCAAAGTTACAGTTAGATTGACAAACTATACATCATTTAAAAGATCTAAGATTCAGGCTTCAAATGTTGACACCCTCAATCTTAGTGTGACCGTGATACGTAAATATTTGTCAGGAGTTATGAATATGAAAAATGGAGTTGCCCCCATTCAGAAAAAAAATCTCCTGTACGGTCTTCATGAACATGCTTGACAAAACAATGTCCCTCAGGGCTTTTAGTTCCAAAGCATGCACATTTGGAGAAATATTGATAGATTCTGTTTGTCACATTTCTATACAGAGGATTAATATTTATTCCATTTTTACCTAAAATGCGCCAATGTAATCATCATGAGTGCTGAAAACTCTGATGTACTATTTTTTCAATTCATACTGGCAGCCTGAGGGCACCCTATGCACATTTACTCCACAAATGGCATACGTGATGAAGAGGCATATCGTCACTGTATATAATATATATGTGTGTATATATATATATTAGGGGTGGGAATTGGCAACAATGTGACGATTCGATAGTATCGCGATATTTGGGCCACCATTCAATATTATTGCGATTCTAAATATATTGCGATACAAGCAATATATTGCGATTCATGTCCCCCATTTTATTCAAAGACATCACAAAAAATGCTCAACTCACTTTAATTAAATGTCACATTTAATTCTGTAAACATTATCTTCTACACATTAACTGACGTGCAAAAACTTGTTCTTGAACATTCAGGACACAGGGCAGGACGTAATTATTCTCTGAATAGGAGACCTCTCACATGAATGTTGAGCTCCAGGCTTGCTACGATAGTCGGTGTTACCGGTGTTACGTGTTCAGTCGCAACACCGGTTTCATCACTACGCAAGAACAAACTTTTTTTTAACGCAATTACGCGGTATCCGTTCAATCCTGCCTGTATTACACACACACACACAGACAGAACAAACTTTTCTTTAACGCAATTACGCAGTATCCGTTCAATCCTGCCTGTATTACACACACAGACACACATACAGAACAGATGCGCGTCAGTATCGAGTTTTCTTTCGGGCTTGAACAAATCATTACACACACAAATTATGCCAAAATGTCCGTTTTGTCAAATGTCCTCATAAGAGCTGTCTAAAATGATTTAAATAAAGTCTTAAATGAACATTTGTGAGAAAATGGGATGCGTGTCAGATCGCGTCTCTCTCCCACATAACTGCATTAACGTGTGGCCTACAGCTTGCGCTCAACAGCTGTCCGAATTCACTCACTCATTTTCATCCACTCCTTCAAGTGAACAGTTTTAGTGGACTTAGGGAATAAGCCTAACTTAGTGAATGATTGTTTAGGGGGCGATTTCGGATTCAACCTATGTTCTCAAGCAGTGAAAAATAGAGAAACCAATGAAGAAAACCGGAGAGTAAAACAAATAATTTTATAATTAAATATGCAAAAAAAGATCGATACTTGGCGCCCGTGTATCTTTTAACCTAATTTATAATATAATTTTTGCCATACATTATGAATATAGCCATATCTTACTGTGGCAGTCTTACTGTTGCAAATAAATATCTTGCGAAAGGAATTTTGTTTTGACGGGGATGGTTGGTTTTTGTCAATTCCTCAAAGTGGCATGTGTGAGTGCTCTTAAAATCCTAGAGGAAACACTGCAAAATATTCCCATACTGCAAATTTTAACTTGTTTTCGACGGGGTATAGAGATTAGAGAACAGAACAGCCTCTGTCTCTGACATTTTCTCTTGACTCAAGCAAGTTGAGAGTCTAAGCAGTCACATGGAAAGAAGTTGCTCAATTTGCAGGTGAGATTCTCACGTTAATATTTTTTTCCCCCCATACCGTAAATAAGCAAATGTTTACGATATGATAACCGTATGCCTTTATGCTGTGATATGCCGTCACAACCCTAGTGCTTCGTGGATTGGTCTAATCCACTGTTTTTTCTCCTATACACAGCCAGGAATATGCATCTATTTCGTAACGGACATGCGTGTTTATTTGAGCACTTCCATCAATGAAACATCACACTAAAGCCTGTAAAGCATTGAAATAAATATCAGTAAATAATATTAACTTATATAATATAATACAGTTAAATGTTTAAAAAGCATTTGTTTAATATTTCCACACAAAGATGCGTGATATAGCTTAAGCCTACCACTCTGCGCTTTGAGAGGGATCAGGGATGTGAGACACGAGCATAAAGACCACCTCTTTAAAAAAATTTTTTTTTATGGTAAGTGCACCTATTAAGCACACCAAAATCTAAGTCTAGTTTTTTTTTCATAGATATTGACATAGTTTATAAGAAATTATTTGTTAATGCAAGATTTATCTCTCTTTTAAAAAAAATATTAATTAGTTGATGTACATTTTTAGAATATAAAATTAAGATAATTTAGGAATAAAGTCAGAAGTCTGGCATGGGCTTAATTGATACTTTGGCACCATTTAAGCCCAGCCTGGTCCCACCAGACTCTCGTACATTTAATTTCATTTGTACATAGAGCCTGGCACTGCTTCATTGACAAGCATTAGCTTCCTTGTAGGCGGGAACTCTATTGAAGTCTAAAACTATTGGATCTGCCCAGAGTCACTCTATCTGCCTCAACCAATCGCTAACGTTTGGTCGTGACGTGTATTTTCCCGAACCCCATGGGCAGGATGGCCACCAACAAATTAAGCTAAGATTGTTCTTGCTCCGGCTTTAACTTCTTGATATTCGGCAGCGTTGCCACAACGGACCGAATGGCTTCGCTCGCATCTTTCTCCGCTGCCATTACTGAACTACAACTCAAAATAATGCACGAGTCGACATCAACGTCATTGTTCTCAGCCACTCCCTCTGTTCGCTGATCGCCCCGGCAAAAAATTGATTGGAGAAAACCAAAGTCTACAGCAGAATCCCAGACGTAGTACTGAAGGAATATGAAAATACGTAGGAGGGCAGAGTCAGGCTAATTTAAGCCCGCATGTGTTCCAAATAAGCCCACATCATCATTGATTCACAAAAAATAAAAATTAATTGATTTTAAAAAGTAAAACCTCGATCTATTTATCCAGTGACAGGGAAGTATTAAAAAAAAATAATTTTTCTAATACTTGATTAGAGCCCTGTGTAAGATGGGTAGGTGTTAGTGGCCGGTGGTCTGGAGCCTTAAGTCCGCTTGACTGGAGTTTTCGCTGGAAGTTTGACGGGGTGTATCTCGGGAGCCAAGCCAAGTTGGGGCTCCATACTCTGGGCTTAGGGGGGCCTCCTAGTGGGCCCCCAACACCGGGAGTCTGGAGCCTTAAGTCGCGGCTCCTGAGTTATGCCTGGTCAAAGGTGGAAGTTTAACCTGGTGTATCTCGGGAAGGAAGCCGCGTTGGGGCTCCAGACTCTGGGGTTTCGGGGGGTCTCCTGGTGGGCCCCCCACACCGGGAGTATGCAGCCTTAGGTCGGCTTGACTCTAGAGTTATGCCCGATCAAACTTCCACAGGAAGTGACCATATCTTGGGAAGAAAGCTGAGTTAGGGCTCAATACTCCCGGCATAGGGGGCCCACTGGGTGACACCTCCATGCCTGGAGTCCGGAGCCCCAACTCGGCTTGGGTCCCGAGTTTTGCCCTGTCAAAGCTGGACAGGAAGTGACGGTATCTCGGAGCCGGACGGTCCCAGGGTCTCAGGACTGTGGGGAATGTAGGGTCCCTCTTGGACCTCTCCATGCCCAGAATCTCAAGCCTTAACTCATCTTGGCTCCCGAATTATGCCCAAAATGGGCTCTCTCATTTGAATGAATGTATGTAATTTGTAGGCCTATCTAAATACAGTTGTAAATTAAGGTAGCAAGTAAGGTAAGGTCAAAAGGATAGTTAGGTAAAAGCACACAAAGAAATGTTATCATTAAACTTTCAAAAAATGTATCAAAGTTTGCAATTAGAGGGATTCCTCATTGAAACACATAAGGTGGGCTTAAATGGTTCCACTGTGAGTAAAAAAGGTGAAAAAAGACAATGTTTTCCTTTTAAAATGTAAGATATGTTTACAAATACATGCATGGAGCTTAAATATACTGTGGACTAAGTATCATAGTAATTTTCATTGTGCCCAAATTGAGAAATGTAAAGTTTTTTTTTTCCATTCAAGGTTAGCTTGTGTTGGCTATAGTTTGCATGCGTTTTGTAGCTCTACCATTTAGGCCCATCTTTAAAAAAAGTTAATTTATGAAAAAATATTCTCTAAAAAACAAATTATGATGTATTTATTTGTAAATTAATGTAAAAATGAATCACACATTTATTGTTTGCGGTTCACTTTGGCAGTCTAGCCTTTCTGTAAGGCTAATGGTTTGATCTAGAGAATAGCTTTGAATGCATGCTAATGAAATGCATCTTTCCATTTAAGGGAAAATTATATAAAATGATAAAGTACTATTTGTTCATACACTAAAAGCAATACATGTATCTCTTATTTGACATATCAATGTAGTTACCAAAGAAATGGGTGAAAATTGCAGAAATGTGTTTATTTCTGAAGGGTTCCAAAACGCCAAAGTTTTGGGGTGACTTTGTGTGAGGTCCCCGCACATGAGTTGGGGCTAACTCAACATTGACAAATGTGATTGGTATGCAATACAAAATGCCAGGGAAGTAACAAATCATTCAATTGGTTAAAATAATGAGCAGCATAAAATATAATTTTCTCTTTTTTTAATTTGACTTCAGTTGAAAGTGGGCTTAAAGCATGGGCGTAGGTTTGGTCTCAGCTTTGGTGGGGACATTAGTGCATTAGATTAAACTGGGAAGGGTCATAAATCTTGCATATTGTTATCCTAGGTTTACTGCTTCTAATTGTTCTCAATTGTAAGTCGCTTTGGATAAAAAGTGTCTGCTAAATGAATAAATGTAAATCTGTTGTGGTTTGATGCTGTCTTTCCTGCATACAAAATGGTTAATTAATTTTGTAGTCTATCCTATGGCTAGCAAGTTTAACCCTCCTACAAGATATTGTTATTTGGATATTATCAATCAAATAATGATTCATTATATTTGAATAACCAACAGTGTTAACTTTTGCCTTTTTAACATTGCCAACATGTTTTTCCAGCACATGTGTCTAGCAAGTAGGCTACACTCACAAATACATTACATAAACAGAATGTAGAAACGAAAAATGTCAGATGATCCACTGTTTATGACTGCAAGATTCTAAGTTAAGGTTAGGCTAATTAACATTCAGTGACTTGCTAACGTAGCATTCTATCATGATAGCGCGACTTCTATGAGTGCTGCACACCCCTAATTAATGCTCCTAACCTTGAAAGATTGCAGAAGCTAGGTTTAACTGCAACAATATCCTGGGTACAAGGATCACCAGTTAATACTATTTTCCACAGTAGAATCTGTATTTGAAAGCCTGGTCAGTCACTACTACTGCTAGTTATTTTTGCCTACTTACACTCTGCTTTATGAAAAAGCTTCGTACCATGTCCCCTTTCTTCTTCTTGGGTGACATAGCTGATCTACAAAGTACAAAAAGGGGCAAAAAAAACGGAATATTAAAATGTTTTACTCTGGCCTTTGTATATGGCAGGCAGAGAGACAGCCCTGGTAACTTACCCTCGGCGTCGTCACGCCCACACACACCACCCACTCGCTGCCAGTGAGTGCAAGCACAAAAAGTAGCTTGTTGTAGCCTGTGTAGCCTGCCTGTCAGATACCCCGCCGCCAATCAAATTACAGCGTATCTTGTACTGTCGTTGTCCTGGCCGTTGGAATCGATCCAAATAGCAGCGCAAATATCAAAATAGTTCAAAGGAGCTTGCTAAATATTGGTGGGGACACATTTGTCATCTCAAAATACTGATTGGGAGTAGTACCTAGCGTCCCCCCCTAAACCTACGCCCTTGGCTTAAAGGGTACACTTACCCTATATCTTCATTTTCTACTTATTGTAAAAGGCCACATTTAAGATAGAGATGTTCCGATACCCTTTTTCCCTTCCCGATACCGATTCCGATACCTGGACTCGGCCGATACTGGTCGATAGGGTATCGGCCGATACTGAGTACTGATCCGATATTTGGATGTGTACAGTATCTATACAGCTGCAATTCATACTAGCACTTTATGAATTGATATAATTATTTTATGGTGTGTTTCAGACTTATCCCTTAATTAAACATGAACAAATACATACAGTGAACTAGAGTATTTTTATTATCTGACATACATTTCACAGCAATATATTCTTTATCTTTCTTAAGTGAAAAAGAACTTAAAATGCAACCACACATCTAATACTGTAAACTGAAAAAGGTATTTTAGTTTTACAATATAACTGCATAAAAGTGCAACAAATAAATCTAGGAATCTAAAAAATGATATATGAATAATATAAGAAAATAATCTCTTTATAATTTAAAGTCCATAAACAATTTTTTTAAATAAACGGCATTTCAGTTTTGACTGGCTGGTCATCCAGAAAAATAAACTCAATACATGTTGTTGGTTGTATTTATCGCTCGTTGGCTGTCTTTTGAAAACATTTCTCTTTGTTTGAATGAAGCTTTCTCACGCGCAGACGCACTCGGTTTCTCTCCTGCTCTGTCGCTCGCGTGCAGACACACTCGGCCTCTCTTGCGTGCAGACACACCTGGTCTCTCTTGTGCTCTGTCGCTCGCACGCAGACACACTCGGTCTCTCTCGTGCTCGGTCTCTCTTGCGCGCAGACGCGCTCGGTCTCTCTTGCGCGCAGACGCGCTCGGTCTCTCTTGCGCGCAGACGCGCTCGGTCTCTCTGGCGCGCAGACGCGCTCGGCCTCTCTGGCGCGCAGACGCGCTCGGCCTCTCTGGCGCGCAGACGCGCTCGGCCTCTCTGGCGCGCAGACGCGCTCGGCCTCTCTGGCGCGCAGACGCGCTCGGCCTCTCTGGCGCGCAGACGCGCTCGGCCTCTCTGGCGCGCAGACGCGCTCGGCCGCTCTTGCGCTCGCTCTCTCTTGCGCTTTGCGCGCAGACACAGTTCTGTAGACTCCGGGCTGGATGCGGATATGAGACAACACGCGAGGTGAGGGGGCACAAAAGCAAGGAGGCTGGGGCACCAGAGAATGCATACAAGCAAAGTAGCTATATATATATGATATGTCAAAATCCATATCGTGTTTAAAAAATATCGAGATATATTTTAAATATCGAGATATCGCCCACCCCTAGACGTGAGTGAATATTTGGGAAAAGAAACAAGAGATTCCATGTCCAGTGGAATAACTAATGGAATAGTGTTAAATTGGCTGATAATCGGGTGACCAGATCGTAAAATGTAATACAAAGCTGACAAAGCTGACAAAGCTTCAATTTATGGGCTCACGCACAACTCTCATTCATCATGAATCCGTTTGGCTGCGATGTCACATTTATTTGCTAAACTATTTATTTTGTAAACGAAGTTTTTTGCTTCACTCCTGTCATAATATTAATGTAAAACAGCATTCACATACAAAAAAAAAAGTGTTTTGGCGGACCATCGCCGGTGCTACTCAGAGACCGCGGTGGTACGGTTGTCAAGTTTACCGGGACAGCCCTAGTGTTGATTTGTTTTTCAAAAGCATTTCTCAGAAATCACTTACTGCACCTTTAATACAGTGTCCTCTGTATTTGATAAAATGATTATATAAAATGTCTCTTTCTATCTCCTTGGTATCTTGGTAACGTATTAAACAAGAATTGGGCAAGTGTCATCTGTTTGTACAGATTTGGATCTCAATCCTATTTGTGGGTGCAAAGCCCTTTTGTATGTGATTTTAGTGGAAGCTGAACAGACTCTGGCTTTTAAATGTTTAATTAGGTTTTACTTTCTTCTGTAAATCTAGAATTAGATTTTGTTTTGTTGGTATACATTGTTTGCAGAATGTTCACACTTAATGTCCTACTTTATGGTCACTTGTTTAAGTCCTGATCTTACTGATGCTAATAGGTGTTCTTTTCTTTTCCTACAGCCCACTGTTTGTCACTTGGAAAATCGGCCGGGACAAGCGCTTAAGGGGTTGTATAGGTACATTTTCTGCCATGAACCTGCACTCAGGACTCAGGGAGTACACCCTTACTAGGTATGCCACATCTTTGGAATTCTGCTTTTCTCTCTCTAATATGTCTCCATTTATATCATAAAATTACTTATTCAAGCTTTTTTTCTTTTTTTGGGTGGGGGGTTGGATTTGGACTTCTAATTAGATTTACTACTAAAATATGAGGGTTTCCTGTTTTAACACATTACTGCATCTTGATTTATCTGAAAACTTCTTTAAAGGACCTGTCCTTTTTAAAGTGGTGTGTTATTACTGCAGCACTGGCCCAGCTCCCTTTCTTTTTTTTTTAAAGTTAACATTGTCCCACCCCAAAGTATTGGTTGACCCAGAATTTTTAGGTTTAGAAATTAACATTTTGAAAGCGCCACAGTTTACACCGGGGTGTTAAAGGCTGCGTTTACACTGCAGGCAAAAGTGTCCCAAATCTATTTTTTTGACCCAGATCTCCACATTAATTGTGCTCCCTCACTACTGATAATAATAATAATAATAATAATAATAATAAATATAGCTGCAAGCAGCAATTAAGTGAGCAAGCACAAAGAAGGCACAATAAGTCATGCAAGAATGGCTGGGCATTAGAGCAACCGTAACAATGAGCAAATGCCTGAAAAATCAAATACAATCACTAGTAATGTGATATAATGGTTTATCATTTTTGACCAATAGGTGGTGCTGTTACGAAATTGATGTGGTGTGATCAGAATAAGGTGACAACATGCAAAGTTTGGTGTCAATATGCCAAAGCACTGCAGTGATACAGCGTCAAGAGTCATTGTGGCATCATGCCTCGACTTTGTTGCTGCGGTATACGAAAACGGTTTCATCTATCGACACAAAATCCATAACTTTTGTCGGACGGTCTGAAGATGATACGATTCAATTTTGTCACATTCTTTCGCGCGTTATTTGAGAACGGGTAGGTAAACAATCAACTTAAAAAAAAAAAAAAAAAAATTTGTCAGAAATGTCTGAAGATGATCTGGCTCAATTTTCGTGAAAAATGAAGCAACGGCCTAGGAGGAGTTCAAAATGGCGGAAAAAAGTTAACGATGGAAAATGACGTCATGTCAATCGCCTTGAGCCAAGGAGCAGAGGAAAAAATAATTTAGTTTTTATCCCTTACGGTTCTAAAGTTATTAGCATAAACGTGAGTGCAACTTTGGAAAGTTGGTGGCGCTAGAGGGTTGAGTTAGAGACTCCAAATTTGCTATGGTGACAGTTGCCAGGTGCCAAATTTCATAACTTTCCCACAAGCGGTTCTATGGGCTGGCAATGTGGGCAAAAAAAGGCAGCTAAACGCCACACACTTGGCGAATAAAGCTCATTCTGATTCTTAAGCTCTTATTTTTTTTCAGTGTTCAAGTGAATACGCGATGGGCATTTGCTTGCTTTGGTTATCTCACCTACGTGCATGTGCTGAATATGGTTACGCTTGGCTCTAGTGGAATTGTGCCAGTTTGAAATGGTACAGCTTACATCAAACTTTTCCATTTTATTTCTGATTCAAAATACTCCTGCACCTCAGTTGTCTTTTGAGCTGTCATTTCTGTGATGCATGGGATCTGAGGTAAAATAAAAAGATTAGCTCATTATTTTTCCAAGTGTTTTATTTGAATGTGCGATTTAAAATGCTTTTAAATATTAATGTAACAATGTTCAAGGCTTAGGGTTGAATGGGGAACCAGTGAACGGTAAATGGCAGTTTTAAAATAAATTAAAGCTGCAAGCAGCGATGAAAAGGGCCCTCGCACCCGTGTCGCCGCCACCCGGCGGTTTTAGGAAAACAGAGCATGGTGGGCAGTATGTAATGATAATAAATATAGGAGGACTATGTCAAAGTATTTGTATTTGCCACACTTTCTGCTACCAGCAGGTGGCGCTATTGCTATAACCAAATATGAGCATGATCATGTGTTCAGGACAGGACTCTTATCAAACATGTGAAGTTTGGGGCAGATCAGACATTGTATGTCTGAGTTACTGCAGGCTGTCTGTGGTTGCCTAGCAACATCGGAACTGCAAGCAACATTAATATTGAACTTATCTGATCATCTAAAACAGCTTTTAGAGAGAAAACTCTCTACATTCGATAATCATGAAAACTAATCTCTGAGAACGGTTGACTATGTACCAATGTGTAATTAGACCAAAGGTTTTTGTCCTTTAAGATTACACTCACCAAATTTGAAGAGGATCAGATCAAAACTGTAGGAGGAGTTTGTTAAAGTACAACATCTGGAAATGGCAAAAATTGCACAAAAAGTTCAAAATAGCTGACTTCCTGTTGTGTTTAGGGCTACGCTCCAAGAGACTTTTTTGTAGGTATTGGGTCATTACCAGGGATGGGTATCGTTAAGGTTTTAACGGTATTACTATTACCGATACTGCTTATCGATCCGTTACATTAACTGTGTTCTTATCGGTTCTTTTTGTTATATAAAAAAGGGGGGGGGGGGGAATATTTAGAACATAATTAATATTTGCTTTATACTTTAAGATGTAAAATAATTATTAATAGCAAAATAAAAAGCAATGCTTTAACAAAACAAATAAAACATTTTTTTGACACATTTTTGTGTATATTTGATCGTTTAGCACACAAAGCCCAAAGTATACCTTTGGAACAGTGTCTATTGCGTCAATTTTGGTGCTTTTAAAAGCTTTTTATTATCAAACGCGTCCCGCAGTTTAGCAACAGTAGAGACTGCATTTTACAACAATCACAGATCGTGCTGATTCTGACGTTACGTTTGGGTTTTAGTGAGAAATGACAGTGCACCGCTGTGAAGGGGAAGGAAGTTGCGCTAGACAGAATGCGGCTTTAGTTTTTTATGGTTTTACCTCAAATATCTTATTTTTTATAATCTTTGGAAGTCGAAATCTAAAATAAAATTTGTTTAATATCAAAGAGCTAAAGTGTAACCATACGTTTGAATGTTAAGTTCTGTCCTCATCGTCACTCATTAAGCAGGGCTGTTGTGTTGTGCGCGCCGTGGCTCCACGTGAAAGATCGCGCGCTCTCTCTCTCTCTCTCTCTCTCTCTCTCTCTCTCTCTCTCTCTCTCTCTCTCTCTCTCTCTCTCTCAGACACACACACACACACACACACAAATGCAAAAATACATCACATACAAATGGTTCAATATTAGTATATATATAGAAGTGGCTGGTGAGATTAAATTAGCAAGATGTACTGAATTTCATACCTGTACAGCACCTTTTCCACCAAGGCAGTGCTTGTGCCGGTTCGGAGCCGGTGCCTATTCGCAAACCGTTTTTTTGTGTTTCGACAGCCAAAGAACCGGTTCTCGGCCAGGAAAATTGGTTCCAAAGTGGCACCAACGCTTTGCTGGACTAGAACTGTTCTTTTATCACGTCATGCTTACGTCGGGGGCTGGGGGCAGGGTTATTGTCGAACTTCTTCTCGAACGTAACCTCCGTATGCTATTGTAATCCAGACGAGCAGCACAAATGTGTTCTAAACGTCTTCTTCTGACCCCAATATAGGATCGCAAAGCCAGGAGAAACATTTGAAGAAAGACGATGTAGTCCGCCATTGTAATTGTTATGCTTGAAGTTGGCGAAAGCTAAGACGTATGGCAACATATACAGTGACGTAACGATGTCGTTCGCTGGGCTCTCTAGTCAGTGGAAAAACAAACAGGTTCTGGGAAGGTTTGCAAGTTGAACCAGCACCACTTCCGAACCTGTTCTTTATTGGTGGTTAAAGGGGTATTTGTGAAACCTAGAGCCGGGGCAATAATTTAGGGGGGGCAGTTAAGCCATTTTGCCCCACCCAATTCTGAAACCCACATCACATGTAAATTTTCACCACTTCTGGAGCGTGTACAAAGTTTCATGAGTTTTCGAGGATGTTTAGGCCCTCTAAAAAGCGATTCACTTTGGAGAAGCAGCAGCAGCGGAAAAGAATAATAATAAACGGAGCAAAACCAATAGGGTCCTCTCACCATCAGTGCTCGGGCCTTAATAAACAAAAGTAAACGGTTGGTGCTTCAAAGCCGACCTGCTGCCCATACATAGACAAAGCGCAATGTAAATGTCCCAGGCCTGGTCTTCTGTCGTCACCCCTCATATCCTTCGGAGCTCCTCGGACTTCAGAGTGGTGTAGCGTGTAGTGACGTTCATTAACACTCGTGCCACCAGCCTCACTCCGTTTCCACTGCTCTTCACCGTAACATTAAAACGACAGTCATTTGAACAGTAAAATCTTGTGTAATCGACTATTGTTTTCAGTGTCGACTAGTTGCAGCTGTTCCATTTAGTTGACTAGTCTTGCACATCCCTACTAAACATGTACTGTATATCATATTGCATATTGCATATAATCATATATTTTAAATATAATCATAATAATGTAAATATCGTTTATCGTGTTGACTCATCCCTTTTCTTAAAAAAGGTTTAAAGGCTGAAATGTGAGGAATATCATTTTAGAAAACATTTTGTTTTAATCAAAACCTGTTGTTGAACTTAAGTTTTTACACCAATGTTATGGTTTATGATGTTACCGTAGACATTGCTCCACCCCTCCCATATGGTTTTATATAATTAGTTGAATAATTAGGTAAATAAAAATATAAGATATACTTCTGGACTTGCAAACAATAACTTAACACTCATTTGAAACTGACCTATGACATGAAATTCATCTAAATTTAATTGACCTCATGGAAGTGGCTATTGTGGTTTGTGTTCAGTCATAGTGGCACCAGCTGGCTGTAGTAAATGTGGCATATTCAAATGACTTTGATATTATATGTACTCGCTTTAAATGCATATTGCCCGCCTTGCACAGTTTTCACAAAGCCATTCGCGTGAGGTTGGCGCCGGGTCTTGGGCCCGTAATGGTAGCTTGCACCTATATTTTTTACTTTGTTACTGTACTTAAGTATGTTTTAAAGCATCTGTACTTTATCATAGTATTTGATTTTGGGAAACTTTAACTTCTACTTCTCTAAATTCCAAAGTGTAATATCATACTTTTTACTCCACTACATTTCATAAAAACGTGTCGTTCATCGTTATTTTGAACTGAAGAATTTTTTACCCTCTCTGAGATGCAATAGCGGTGTCCGATTTGTTAACAAGCTGATTCTTTTCAGTTAACCTGTTAAATTGGTTTGCAAAGCACACTGAACAATTCATTAGTGAATTGGACCGATTGCATCTGTTTTTGAGTCAGCAAGTCACTGATTCAAATGATCCGGTTAGAGTGAGTCTCCGGTAAACAGTTCACTAAATTCTAAAGTCTGACTCAGAATGAGCCTAGAACGGGAGATCCTCGAAGTTACTAAGAGTTACTAAGTTACTAATGCCGAATTTTAGGGTTTATTACTGTAAATGAGAATCATATTTAGGTCACGACTGTCAGTTGTTTGTGAACTAAATCTGTTGTAAAAGGGCGAGCTGTTTAAGCCCATTGTATGAAATGCTTGAATGTGGACATGTCCACATTTGTGTTTTACTGTTTGAACTTGGTAGGTTTTAGGTAAAAACTAAACATAACTTTAAAATAATGCAAATTAAGGCCCAAGCATCCTCCCCGCTGTCATAGCAGTTTCAAATTATGTTAATAATTATGTTAAAATTGTTAAACAACCTAGTATGTTTGCATAGTGTTCCTCTTAAAATGTTAACACGTTTTGCCCTAAGTGACATCTGTTTTTATGTTGTTTGTTTATATTTGTTAAAACACATTGTTTTTCCTCAACTCTGTATACTATATGGTATATTTTGTTATTTTCCCTTGTTTGCACACTTCAATAAATCAGTAATTATCAGTAGTAGCCTAATAGTTATCTGTGCATGACAAGTTTTGGTAATAAAATAAAATGTTGTCTTGCAGATCAGTACCTTTCTGCATAGTCTTCCTTGTTCACTAGTGCCGGCTACTTGACAAATCATAATTCATAATGATTTTCATTTATGTACATTCATTTACCCGCCCCGCCCTCTCCTCTCCCTCTCCCCTCCTCTCCTCTTTAAGACAGTGGTCTCCAACACTGCTCCTCGAGGGCTACCATCCTGTAGAGTTTAGCTCCAACCATAAATCAAACACACCTGAGCCAGTTAATCAAGGTGTTCAAGGTATAGCAGGTTAGTGTGTTAGAGCAGGGTTGGAAACTGCAGGAAGGTAACCCTCCAGGAGCAGGGTTGGCTTCCCCTTCTTTAAGGAATCCCTGTAGTTTTCCGAAAAAATATAAGCTGAATGGTTTAATATCTGTAAATGAAGAAATTATAACGTAAATATTAGTATTGAAATTTTACAGTTGTACTATAAAATACAATTATTTTTATTTAATACTCGATTTCTGACATATCAACTTCTGACTAAGATAATGTACCATAAGTACTCTGACATTTGATATAACATCAGAATCGGCATAAATCAAGGAAGGTTATGGCACTAAGAAAACTAATTTGACAATGTTTTCAAAAGCTTTTCTGTAAAAAGCCTTATATCTACTGAAAAACCTTTGTGCCAAAAGGTCAAAGCTTTTAAGAAAATATCACAATTTATGACAAATTTCAAAATGTCAGACAGGCAATTTGTCCGATCCTGGCAAAATCAGTATCAACTAGGCAAGAGTACTCGAACTCGTATGTGACAGCAACGATCGATCTTGAAAACGAGGATCACCCTGACTTTAACCGATCAGAAAAAAAGAGATATATTTTTTATTGAAGCATTTGGGGTGATTCCTGAGGTCTGATTTGTTAGCGTTGGAAAGCATGCTGTCAAGACCGGCCAAATAAAGTGAAACTTGATTTGAAAGCGTGCACTGCAGTGATGCCTGAAATCACTTTGATCCTGAAATGCAGTTAAGTGCAAGATATGCAGCGCCAAACTGTCATATACATAACATTATAATTGTAATAGAATGTTGTAAATTCTCAGTGCTTTAGTTTTTCAGCGCAAAGGAAGAGCACACCCACAACAAGAGTTACACATCAGACTAGTACGGTCAAGTTCATGTGCGCATTGGCGTCCTTTTTTTTTGCAGATGTGAGTTGTAAGATTACTTTTGTTGTCTATCTGATTAATCTCAAATATAAGACACATTTGGTTGAGTTTAATAACCAGCTAGCAAAACGCTGCAGTTTACCGACCGTTCGTTCATTTTGAGCTCAATGCATTATTGACTATGATTGTGTTATTTGAGATGGTCAAAATCATTTTCAAAATCATTGATAATATTAATAATGCAGCAGTGTTATTTTTTTCCTCATTTTTTTAACAGTAAACCTGTTTTATTTAAAGTTGTTTCTCGTTATGGCTTCGAAAACGCACAGAGATGACCGTAATCACTTTGTATCATGAAAAATAAAGTTATGTGCAAGATGTGCAGTGCCAATAAACACGAGATATTCAGCATTATAATGAGAACAGGATTGTGATAGATTGTGGTAAATTCTCTGTGCTTTAGTTGCCCGTGTGTCAGCGTGCTGTTAAGGGAAGAGCGCATCCAGAGTTTCCCTTTCATATGTGCATTTGTGTCCTTTTTTGCAAATGCTAGTTGTTAAGTTTATGTATCTAGGATATCTGATTATTAATCTCATAGGATGTGTCATAGAACGGGCTTCAGTTTACTGGAGATCATTTACTCTTCAGCTTTACCTCAAGCAGCTATTCCTGTTCGATATTTCTTTTTCGATAACATTGCATCATAATCTAGCAGTTATTTTTTTCTAATCATGCAGTGCATCCGGAAAGCATTCGCCTTTTCCACATGTTATGGTACAGCCTTATTCCTAAATGGATTTAATTCATTAATTTCCTCAAAATTCTACAAACAATACCTCATAATGACAACGTGCAAGTTAGTTTGAAATCTTAGCAAATGTATTAAAAATGAAAAAGTAACATGTACATACGCGTTCACAGCCTTTGCCACTCAAAATTAAGCTCAGGTGCATCCTGTTTCCACTGATCATCCTTGAGATGTTTCTACAACTTGATTGGAGTCCACCTGTGGTAAATTCAGTTGATTGGACATGATTTGGAAAGGCACACAATTGTCTATATAAGGTCCCACATTTAACAGTGCATGTCAGAGCACAAACCAAGCCATGTTTGTGAAGTCCAAGGAATTGTCTGTAGACCTCTGAGACAGGATTGTATCAAGGGACAGATCTGGGGGAGGGTACAGAATTTCTGCAGCATTGAAGGTTCTAATGAGCACAGTGGCCTCCATCATCCATAAATGGAAGAAGTTTGGAACCGCTAGGACTCTTCCTAGAGCTGGCCGCTTGGCCAAACTGAGCGATTGGGGTGGAAGGGCCTTAGTCATAACCTGGTTAAAACCAGACCCTTCTCAGTCGTAACTGAGTTAGGGTCTGGGGAAGGTTCATTGACAGCTCATTTCCAAACGGGTGTTACCAACGGACGTCGCTCAAATGCTTCTGGGCGCAATTGGATAGACCTCAAAACAAACAGATTGATCGCCATCTTGTAAAAGCCGCCTCAACGTTTGTGATTGGTGCCTCGATTTGGAAAGATAGGAAATGAAATTGAATGGGCTCTTCGCCAGACTAACTTGCAGAGCAAATGTAAATTTGCCGGAAGTCCGTCTGGGTTTTCCCAGGCTACCTTAGTCAGGGAGGTGACCAAGAACCCGATGGTCAATCTGACAGAGCCCCAGATTTTCTCTGTGGAGAGAGGAGAACCTTCCAGAACAACCATCTTTGCAGCTCTCCACCAATCAGGCCTGTATGGCCGAGTGGCCAGACAGAAGCCAATCCTCAGTAAAATGCACTACAGCCTGTCTGGAGTTTGCTAAAAGGCACCTGAAGGACTCTCAGACCATGAGAAACTAAATTCTCTGGTCTGATGAAACTCTTTGGCCTGAATGGCAAGCTTCATTTCTGGTGGAAACCAGGCACCGCTCATCACCTGGCCAATACCATCCCTACAGTGAAGCATGGTGGTGGAGGCATCATGCAGTGGGGATGTTTTTCAGCGGCAGGAACTGGGAGACTAGTCAGGATCGACGGAAAGATTAATGCAGCAATGTACAGAGACATCCTTGATTGACCTCAGACTGGGGCGACGGTTCATCTTCCAACAGGACAATGGCCCTAAGCACACGGCAAAGATAACAAAGGAGTGGCTACGGGACAACTCTGTGAATGTCCTTGAGTGGCCCAGACTTGAACCAGATTGAACATCTCTGGAGAGATCTGAAAATGCCTGTGCACCAACGCTCCCCATCCAACCTGATGGAGCTTGAGAGTTTGTAGCATCAAACTCAAAAAGACTTGAGGCAGTAATTGGTGCCAAATGTGCTTCAACATATTATTGAGCAAAGGCTGTGAATACTTATGTACATGTGATTGTGGAATTTTTAGGAAAGTAATGAATTTAATCCATTTTGGAATGGCTGTAACATAACAAAATGTGGTAGAAGTGAAGCGCTGTGAATACTTTCCGGATGCACTGTACGTTTATGATATTTTTATTTGCTATTTTTATTTGTCAACATTAATTTTCGTTAATGTCAACCGATTCAACATTACCCAAGTAATCTGCAGAGACCAAGGTTATGATTTTCGGACAAAAATGTATATTATGAGCAAAAATATCATTTTCTGATCTCATGACCCGTAGGTGGTGCTGTTCCCAACTTTCGACCATGGTGCTGATGAATTTAGTTGTCTAATTTTTGCTCTCAAAGAGCACCAGACTGATTGCATTTAACTTCATCTTTAAAATGTACAACATTTTCTTTCTGGGGGTTATATTCTTGGCACCCCATAGAGGAACAAGCCCACCTCTCATAGTCTCACAAAATCCTGTGGGAAATTCTGATGCGGTTTGCTTAGCAATGTTCTGATGATGAACTTTACTAAAAACAATTTCGAGCAGGGCCTAAATTTCGTTTTGGAAAATGGGAGGGGAATTCCCACCTTTTTAAAAAAAAACAAAAAACAACAACAACATTTTTTAAAATTACATTTATCTCACCTAAATGTTTGCTCACTCAATGTATTTGTTTTTACAATGGGGTAATTTTGTTGCTCAAGAGTTTACACAACACAAGGAAGCTTGATTTTAATCTTTGAATTAAATTGAAAAAAGTTGCACAAATAAATACAATAAAATAAAGATACAAGAGAAAAAGATAAATAATGAAATACATTTTTTGGGGTAGGTCTAACACTAGTATTCAGGTACAGATATAATAGAAACTGAATAAAAAGCAATCAAATGTAAAATAACACTGGATAGTCTCTTAGTCCTGAATAAATTAAATGCATGGACTAGTAATCCTGATTCCTTACCATTCAGTCAGCTATATGTTGTTGTTTTATCAACACTAATGACAGACACTGCTGCTGTCACTTTAAGTTCTAGTGCATGGATCCATGTTACATTTTCTTTATCAACTACTTATGTTTAGGAGTCATAATTATGCTTATTTAAGGCATAATTGACTGTTTACGAGGATACTCGCCAAGACCAGAATTTTGACATTTTTGTGTGTTTTTGACCGTTAAAGTGCTATAGCCTAATCCGTGCTCAGTTTTGTTACTCGCAAGCTGTTTGTGATGCTGCCTATGTATGTGCGCAGAGAAAACCATCTTTCAGAGAGTGCGCAAGTACTGAATAGTTTAAAATCGCTTTAATGTGTTAATTGGTAAGACTTAAAAAAATACGACCAAATGATAAACTTTAGTGACGATGCAACACTTGCCCTATTGAGCAAGTGGCAATTCCGTCAACTGTCCCGACTCCAGAAACTCGAGAGTCTGGTATCTCCGCCTGAAGCAAGCTTGAAGCTTGCCTTGTGCAGATGAAATGGGTGATGTGTAGATCAATTATGTCTCACAGAAAGTTAAAGTGACTGATTTGATTTTATAATCCGTGTGGATTAATTTACTCATACAACCTATATGCTAATGTGATTAAATGTTTGCGGGAATGTGATTAAATGTTTGCGGGTATTTCCCGCATTATAAGTGCGAGACCTCGAATGATTAATGATGAATTTAATAGAATGATTAAAATTATGCGCAATACCCAGACTGAAATTCAAGCCCTGACGAGTCTCACATTCAGAGTGCCATGTTTGGACCATGGCTGGACTGCACTTCTCCACCTACTGTCTTAAACATTCCTGGTTTACACTGTTCAGGAGGAAGTTAACCTCCAGTTGGTTTACTTGAAGTTGCCTGTGCATATAACTTGCGTGTACATGCATTGCCTATAAAGAACATCTTAGACATCTCTATCTCTAGCAGTTGCTTGACCTTGCTTCCATGTCATCCATCTGTAGATCTACAGCCACATTCTTCCCGCAGCAGGGACGGAGACACCAGAGCAGATGCTTGTGCCTTGGCTCAGTTCAACCCAGTATTCTCTGCCAAATTCCCACTTCTCCATTCTCTCATTAACTTTGAAGGCAGCTTATATAACCAATAACAATGTCTGTTTTCTTTTTTTTTTTTTTTTATGTTATGAGTATAGTAACGAATAGATAGAATTTATCATCATACTGCCATAAACTTTTTAAGTACAATCGTTGCATGTCTTTCTAACACAATCATTTGCTGTAAAGTGATGGCTCACCCAAAAATTACATTTTTATCATCACCTGTATGCATTTGTTTACTGTATGCAAATGTCAATTTTCTTTTGTCCATATAATAAAACGTTAATGGGGTCCAGTGTTGTTTTCAAAAATGTTAAAATAGACAAAGTGAAAAATCAATATTTAAGTTTAAGTGTATTTAGATAGACACATTAAACGGGTAATGAACTGCATTTTTAAATTTTCTTTCCTGAGCTGCATTTTTATATCAAAATTATGATTTAGAAATAAAAAGCCATATTCTACCCTGATTTAAGCCCTTTTATTTGAACACTTAAAGGGGGCATGAACTGCATTAAAAAAAATTGATATATATATATATATATATATATAAAATGTTCTTTGAGGCAAGATTTTTAAAACAAACAAAAAAAAAAAATCCTTATTTTTAACAGAAGTAATAGGTTATTTTCTATCCTGTTTTTGACCCTCTCTTTGAAACACTCCGTTTTGATAGGCGTGCCGCATTCAAGACTTGGAAGTAACTGCCCACTGGTATGATTGGGTAACAATTTTGTATATTAAAATAATTTTCAACGTCCCCACTACACGTGTGGAATTGTTTTGAAAACTTCCGATGTTCGCCATACATGTTGGAGCCAGAGTCTAAACCCGAATCAGAAGACGAACCTACTTCTCAAATACCAAGGATACTGCAGTCTGCGAAAGCTTGGTAATCATCTTTATTTATATTTATTCATTATGTATTTGTGAGGTAGTATTGTATTTAATTACATTATATTAGTGTTAAAACGAAGACACTACAGAAAGGTGTTTATCTTGTTGCATAGAAACATTTGCCAACTGTGAAACATGCATATTACGTATGCTTATTACATTGTTACATATTGTAGTGACAAAAAAAGTTTAAGTACTTGAAGTTACCACAGTTATAGTTGACAGTATAACTTGCGGTTTTGTATAAATGAAGTATGAATGAATGTACAATTGTTTGTCGCACTGTCATTCTTATATTCATAAGTACATATCAAGCTATCTGTAACAGACAAAGCAATAGTTACATATGGTTAAAAACATTGCTACTCGCATTACTGTCAAATCCAATATAGTCGGCACTGCATCATCTTTTAGACTTTCTGAAAAGCCTGTCAAAATGTTTCTCATTTAAAAATGAAGCGAAAAGAAGTGTCTTTACTGACGCAATCTGGAACTTTGTTAAAAATAGTTAATACATGCTTAGGTAGGGGTGCACCGTTTTTGGAGCCGATACTGACTTTAACAAACAATTATTGGCCAGTCCTATACCAATATTTTTCACTTGCTCTCTTTTTTTTGTCATTAAAATAGATAGTGTTTTGATCATGTTTTAAACCCACAATTAAACATGCTTTAAGTTATACTGGCTAGTTTATTGCTGCATCAAATAATTTCTAATGAACATGGATTGGATCTATTTAGCATTCAGCAGGCCTACATAAATACAACATAACAAAGATACATATGAAATAAACAGTGCTTTTAGGTAGCTTTAACAGTTTTCAGGTACAGAAATAAAATAAACAAATGTAAAATAACACTGCATATTCTTCACTGTATAAATGAAATATATTATTATTACATTGAGACGCAGCTAAATTCTACTGTAAACTTCTGCTGAGGAAACTCTTACCCTTCAAAATTCGTGAAACCTTATAGGATAATGCCAGTAAAATTACCAGCCAATTGTCGTAAATATGCAAACCGCATGCAAATGCTGACGATCCCTCAGGCAGTATAAAATGCGGGGTAGCGACAATTGCATCAGAATCTTTTCCTTCACGCTGCCATCGTTGAAGTCGGACACAAAATACTACTTCACCGCATCCGATGGCTTCCTTCTGTCAACTTTTCGTTGTATTGCCAGTATTGCCTGGCCAACACTGAGGCTGCTTTCTCTGAGTCCAACTGTGTGCTAGGGATGGGACGGTATGAAAATTTCATATCACGATTATAGTGACCAAAATTATTGTGATTATAAATATTATCACGGTTTTGTTAAAATGAGATGAAAGTGCTCAAAAAGAACTGATGCTCACACTGAAAACATTTCAACAAGTTTTATATTTGAAAATCAACAAACAAAAAGTAAAACGAGCAGCTCTATGCACTTTTTAAAGCAAGATTCTATTCTGTGGCATTTCCTTCCTTATAATGACCGTCGTCAATAGCAACGCATAACACAGCGCACATCCATGTATCATAACAGACGCGCGCTCTCGTTTCATTCAAATACAACGAATGTCTTGCGTCTCCGTTTTTGATTGTATTGAAAATGAAATCAGAGTTAATTTATTGTTTACAGAGTTTGATAATATTGTTGTGATCATCTTGTCTGGACGATTGCGGGAACGAGACTGCGTATGCTGTCG
Organism: Meda fulgida; assembly: GCA_030578275.1. NCBI lineage: Eukaryota > Metazoa > Chordata > Actinopteri > Cypriniformes > Leuciscidae > Meda > Meda fulgida. The sequence continues at coordinate 24,827,569 of CM060636.1, forward strand.
TATTTGCCGCTCGATCAGCTGTGCAAGCGTTCAGTCTAGATTCTGACGCAATTGTCGCTTCCCCGCATTTTATACTGCCCGAGGGATCGTCAGCATTTGCATGTGATTTGCATATTCGCAACAATTGGTCAGTTATTTTACTTGTTATCCTACAAGGTTTCAGGAAATTTGGAGATGGGGAAGAGTTCCCTCAGCGTTGCTACTCAGTCTCGTTCCTGCCTCTAGGGGAACGTTTTTATGACTGGGTGGATTCCGCGATTCTGTCCGTGTTTTCCGCATCGCAGAAATCATAGGGTCCTATACATACCTTATGAAAATTACAAAAGTTATTTAGTCAAGAGTAGTGAGCAATTTACATGTTTTTTTTTCTTTCTTTTGTGGTTTGATTAACATTAAAACGCAGACAGCAGCACAGCAGGAATATTAGAGTATGGATCAATCTTTGATTATGCAGCAGACATTAAACAGTTTAGTGCCTTTACGCAGTTAAATAATAAACCATTGTTGTAAATTGATCAAAAATCGGCTGATAAATATTGGTAGTTGATACATCGGTGCATCTCTACAAGGAAAGCAATGCTGTGTTTTTCCACAACTTTGCACTGCAGAACATCTTGCAATCCTCTTAAGGTATATCTATATTATTTTTTGTTGCAGGAGTAATCCTGTTTATATCTCCCTTTCTCTCATATTTACTACTACATGACATGCGCGAATTGGGCGGGGCTAAAGAGGAAATGATGTCGATGTAGGCATTGATGATCTTCTGCAAAGGCGGTCTTTCCTCACATTGTCATACTTCAACGAGGGAGTTTAGATTTCTGAAACTTGCAGGATATTTTTATTGTACAAAGACCTCATTTATATCAAAAGATCAAGGAAAATTAGATTTTTCAATTAATGATCCCTTTAAATGAGCAGTCTGTAGGAGTAGTTCTTTGGTCTGTCCATATAATGTGCAAGTGGGATGGGCTAAAGAGGGAATGATGAAGAATTAAGGGCTCCGATATACTCATGGCGAAGTTCTTTTTTGTTCTTCACTAATGTTCTTCAAAATATGTGACGTCTTTTTTTTTTCTTTGAAGAGGCGTTTCACCGGAGGCTTAAGTAAATATATATTGAAAATCATAATTTTGAAAAAAGGAGATATATCAATATTTTTGATATATTCCCTAGTGTGCTCTCAATGTTGAGTATTCATTTGTTTGTTCTATTGTCCACTAAATACAGGTAAATGTTAGCAAATACAATGTATACAAAATTGTTAAAATGGAAACTTTATATAATTCAACTTTTTTTTTATTGTTCAACAGTAAAAACATCATAGTACATCACCACACTATTCAGTAATCACCTTTGCAATTACACACTCAGCCATTAGTCCCCATCAGTGGAATACAACCAAAACACAAGCACATGAAAATTAAACAGTTATTAAGCAGTCCTATTTACACCATTTTTATATGCTGCCAAAAATGATCCCATGTTTTTTTTCATTTCTCCTTCTAAAATGGAAACTTTTAAACTTTTCAGTTCATAACACTACTGTTAATCGGCCAACCATGAATGATTATCAACTAACACCTATTATCTCAAAATGCCCACACATCGGCTGATTAAACAACCTGGGCTGCATTTTGCAATAGCATTAAAAGCCTAAGTAGATTGAAGAGACCACATGTGCCAGGCTCATAATGCTTTTTGGGAAACGCAGCTCTGGGCAGTATAAGGTTATATCACTAGTTATCATTTATGGTACAATCAGTGCACATACACAAAAAACGACCCCCTTTTACAAGTGACATTGCCATCTATATCATATCCAGATCTATATTTGTGTTTAGATTGACAATGAATGTGGTCTAAATTGATCCAATCACAAACCAATGCATGATAAATCCTACAGTACATGTTAACTTCCTAAATGTCTAAATTTGCCAGACACTAAGATAAAAACTTTGACAATAGAACTGCATTGACTCTTTTATACAGTAGTCAACATTTGAAGTGGATCAAAACATTTAATCAAAGCTGTCCTAAGACAAGAACGAGTATTGTTCAAAATTCATGTATAATTTTTTGATTAAAGGTTTTGATCCACTTCAAAAGTTGACTACCAAACTTTTCTTTTTTTGTGTTAATTTACTGTTCATGTCTTTAAGCATGTCTTTTTAAGAAAATGTTCTTAGGCATGAATTAGGAGGCAGATATCTACATGGAGCCATTATAACAGCCATTGTCTGCATATCCTGTCTTTGGTGAAGGAAAGGGTGGACGATTGTGATTTGATGCTGCTTAGTGCTGAGTGATATGGTCCAAAAAAATTATCACGATATAATTTTTCATATCAGTCGATAACGATAATTATCACGGTAAATGTCAAAATCTTATCTCTTTCAAGTTTAAAGGCAGATTTTTTCTCCTAAAGCCCTATTCAGACTGGACTAGTTTTACTTGGAGAGGTGGGGTGAAGTAATTATTACCAGAGCTTCTCAGTGATTTTAGTCCTGTCCGAATATGCCATCTCAGAAATCATTACGGACAATGTCAGTAAAGATTACAGCGACTTTTACCTTCTGTAAAAAAAAGTCTGGAAAACTGACCTCAGGTAATACTAATCCGTGTGAATCGACCCGCTGTAAATGTACGTAAATATTCCATCATTTCCTGTTTAAAAGTAGTTTTCCACGTTTTTTTCAAGTATTGAGGCGCTTGAAAAAGCTTTCAGTTGTGTTCTAGATGCTGGGACAAGTCTGTGGCAAAACCCAAGTGTTTTCCACATACCAATTCAGATCAAAAAAGAATGATCTAAAGCACTTGTTAGAGGCACGAAACATCTTTTAGTGTTAGGTAAGTGCCTATTACCAACATAATCCAATCTGAAGTTAATTAAAACATCGTTCGAAAAACACAACTCTTTATAGTTATATATTTGAAACCAGTCTGTGTTGCCTGACTTTGATGCGTACCTTCAGCACAGTCTATAATTAGACTTCCTTTACCCCTTAACCCACCCTTAAACCTACCCATATGTGAGTACATGGTAGTTAAGGACACCTAAAATAAAGTGTGACCGATTTTTATTTATTTGATATGATAGTGGCATTTAAAATTATCATGAAAGTATAAAACATCTTTAACTTAAACCTAACATTTTAGAATAATGATTAAATAAAAGAACAATAGACAATCTTAGCTTAAATGTATTATTTATTTAGCTGAAATAATGTTTTTTATTTCATATAGGGAACATTCATTGCAGTTGCACCACCAGACTTCCTGGTTGCGCCATCTGACTTATACAACTAATTTGACATTCAGCAGGCTTCTATTTGGATGTCTGTATTATCTTTTGCCTATGGTAGCAAGTTCATATATAGAATATAGAAGTTTATCATAAAATAGCATTTCCTAGTTTTATATTGGTTGTACCGTCTGTTTTTATCGGTATATGAGAGAGATCTACAAACCTTTTCTCTCTGCCACAATTTGGGTTTCTGGATGCTGCATTATCATGTTTACTGTTATTACCTTGTCAATTCAAATGATGTTTGCAGTTGTGCCACCCTGATATTTGAGAATATACAAATTATATACAATATATATACAATATATTGAGAATATACAAATATACAAAAGTTTTTCAGTTATCTCAACAGCTTTAAAACTATTGTTATTTATAAAATTTGTTTAAATGAAAGGTTTCAAACCTAAAATTATGCCACAGTATTTTATTTTTAATTTCTTTTTAAAATAGTTTTCTTAGTCTGTTCATTTCTGTGGACAGTTGCGTCACCTGACATTTTGATATCAAAGATATCAAATATCAAGATAGTATAGTGATAGTAGATAGAAATAGTAAGATATCAAAACATACTGAAACGTACTGAAAATGAATTCAAACAAAATAGGCTTTATAGAATAAAGTGATAAATGTCATGAATTTATCAAATTTACACCATAATTAATTAGGAAGAAATACTGAATTATTTTTTATTCAATGTACAACTTGTTATAGTGATATGGTTTCATTTTCATTGCCCAATAGCTTACCCTACACACAATGACGCAGTGAAGTTTGATTTCAAACTTTTAACTGAATTGATTTATTTTAACAAAAAAATTAACCTGGAAAAATAAGGTGAAAAGAGGTTACATTTTTGTTATTCATCAAACCTTAACCAGCAGGCCAAACTGATTTTCACTCTTTTGGGGAAATTTAGGGCTTATTCATAATGGTATTCTAAAAGCGGCTGGATTTGAGGAGCTCTTTTCCAAAACGCGATTAACGCCATTTAAAGTTTAAGTCATTTTGCTGTGTTCTGAATCCATTCATTGCTCCATCAATGTTTCATGCCAAGTCGCTATATTTCCTTGTTTAAAATGTACTGCAAGATGCAGTTCTTTTCCAAACCGCGATAAGCGCCGAACCTATTTTTAGCCTAAACACGATAAATCCTCTCTCGACCAATCAGAATTCAGTGAGCGTTCTACGTAATCCAACATCGGCGTGCTGAACAGAGGTTTGTTTGTTCATTCATTCCTCAAAATGAGTGTTTTAAACGGTGATAACACTTTTTATGGCCTTGATGAGCCAGTGAGACCTACACCTGGGGGTAGATGCTGCTGCCAAAGGTTTCTGTTTATAATTTCTGCCAAAAATGGCATTCGACAATCAGGAGCAAAAATCGAATATCGTTCGAAAATCGAAGTTTTATTTTATTTTTATTAATCAACTGTTTTCTGTGTGTCAGTGTCTGCAAAGATGAAATTGACGATCAGCATCTCTGTAGTGAACGCGCCTAGAAAGAAATGCATTAAATGGATTACATAATCAGAGTGTATGCTATTTATTTTCGTTTTTAATTGTTTCGTTTAAAGACATTTCAAGCTTTCTATATAGATATATTTCTCATGACTCTGTGAGGCATACGCTGAGTTTTGGTTAATTTATGATGAGATGCGCTCCAGTTCACGTGCAATGCAAGTGACCACGCCGGCGCCTCCATGTCATGATTATATTGTCTATTTGCTTCTTATTTATTAAATCCAGGCAATTGGTTGATGAAAAAATTATTAAAATTAAGATACAATTTATACAAAATGAAATTCACTTTAAAGAAAGGCTTTCTACAAAACAAAACTTAAGTGGCCAAAATCATCCATTTTGGGATTTTTCTTTTGTGGATTTATAGCGTTTTGAAAAAAAAAATACTTTTAATTTATCAACAATATTGTTGTTTGATTTAATAATCGTTGTTCAACATGTTCAGACTGAGGGGAAAAACATTTTAACAGGCTAAATTTAATATTCACAAAATGTGTGGGTCTAGGTAAAAAAAAAAAATTTTCCTGAAAACTATTGAAATGGATTTATTGCGTTTTAGAAAAGGGCTCCTCATTTTTACCTTTGCGTTTTTTGGTTTACTCTATTTTTATACACTTGAGATGTAGGCCTATGATGTGCAACCGGATGATTACAAAAAATAACTTCTAAAGAACTCTTTCTCTTTCTCTAACTCTTTAAGAGCTTTCAGCTCTTATGTTATTATGTTCTATTCACAATAGGTTTGATATAATAACTATTGTCAAGTAAGTTTGTTCAGGAATGTTTGCTTTTTATTATAATCTTTAAAAAATTTTTTTTTTTTTTTTTTACCTGATTTATTTTACTTGAGATTTTGCACTGGTAGGATCACCCCTTGTGCCAAGTATAACCAGTTTAACCATTTATCACTTGATAAAGGCTGTTTTAAATATCTGGCTAGCACTAGTCCTAGCATTATAAACTTTTTTTTTTTTTTTACTGCTGCTGTCTTTCTTGTAATAGCATTATTGATTCTAAACTCAAGCTCCAGATGCATTCAGACGCGATGTGGTGAATAAAGCCATTTTTGTCTTATTAAGAGAGAGATCTGTCATTATTTGCTACATTTGTGATTTTGACTGTTTGGAATTAAAAATAACATAGACATAAGATAAAACTTTCAGTGGTAGAGTCTTTATTCAATTATACACACACACACACACACACACACACATGCGTGCGCATAATGCAGACTGAAGCTAACGAATTTTGTGTGTTTGAACGAGAAGCGCCTTGTTGTGTCGGGCCATGTTTAAAATTTGAACACATTGTTTTCTATGTACACACACTAATGGCACCACTTGGCTTCTTTCCGCGGCATCCAGCTACAATTCAGGAGGCTGTTTAAAATCCAGAGCACCATTAACATCGTTTTCTTTTAAATTGCATTATATTTGTCCCAAAACGTCATTAATGTACATACTGGTTTTACCCTGTGCTGCAAGATACATTTAGTTTTACATTCATAATTTTGCTGCTTGAATAAAGTCTAAACCTACAGGAAGAAATATATAGTAAATGTAGCTCTTTCTAATCTTTCTGTGCCATATTCTTTTGTACACTAACCTCAGTGCGAAAGCATTATGTAACTTTTGCCTTTCGTAATTACATTCACTGTCGTGTGCTGCCAGCTGCTAGAGGAACCAGGTACATTACAATACATATTATGTACAGTACATAATCTTAATTTCATGATGTCCGTAAAACAATACTGTTGACCACAAACTGACAACAGAATGCGAGTGTCTGGTGTGCGATACTAGACGCGACTCTGCGCTTCTCGTCCGGTGTGCGACCACCTTTAGATGCTGACGTGGCATAAAACGGGTTCACAGTCCTGTTCCTGGAGATCTATCTTCCTGCAAAGTTCAGCTCCAACCCTGATCAAACACAGCTGAACCAGCCAATTAAGATCTTCAGGAGTGCTTGATAATTACAGTCAGGTGTGTTGGATCTGAACTCTAGGTAGGTAGATCTCCAGGAACAGGATTGGGCACCCCTGGCATAAAGCAAACAAATAAATAAAAATGAAATTTAAAATGTTACCTTAATGTAAATTATACTATTGGGGTTGTCATACTGCACCAATGACGTGCTTTGTCTTAAATCTCATCTTCATGTCCCCTTCACAGTGCCCTTAAAGACAGTCGCTTTCCCCCCATGACGCGGGACGAGCTGCAGCGCCTCTTCTGCTCAGTGTCTCTGCTCACCAACTTTGAGGATGTTGGGGATTATTTAGACTGGGAGGTAAGAGCACAGAAGCGATCACTACCAGTTATTAATACATGCGTGCTGTGTATATTATCATTTATTCACAAAGTTCACTTAAGGTTTTTTGCTGCACACATTATAAATATAAATGACACTTCTGAAATGAAATTTCAGGCCTAATACTAGTGAAACTGATAATTCACCGCTAGTTATGGCTAATACCAATAACCCACAATTATACTTTACTTTGACAGTGACACTTAACCCTTTAAAACGAAGCTACTATTTAATAACGTTAAAACTTCTCAGTTTAACCAGTGTGATTGTTTTACAAATAGTTTAAAGAGTAATAAATTATATTAAAATAAATTGTCTATATATATGTTTATAGAGTGGTGCAGGGATGACATCAGACGTAAGACCAATTCGCCAGTGGTTCCTTTGAGATTTTCCTATGGGTTTTTACTTTTTATAATGTTTTTATTATTATTTATGAGTAAAATCAAGCCTGTGCTATTCATAACTTTGACGTTCTACTAGGGCTGGGCGATATGGCCAAAAAATTATTTTGTTTGTAAATGTATTTTTGTTTTAATGGCGATATACAACATATATCTCTATCCAAATAGAAAAATGTCGAAAGTACAAAGAAAATCTGTATTTAAAAAAATATATTTCACATCCTACCCAATGATATCCTACAATGTTAATATTGAAGGATATGGAAACAAATATAGTGAATGTGATGTATACTATGCAATACATTATGTGCAATAAGGTGGTTAAACACATTACATTCTAACATTGTAACATTACAATCTAAAAACAAAAATAATGCTAATGGTGAGGGGTATTAAAGGTTGACTTACCTTCAACAGTACAACGGTAGACATCTTAACAATCTACAGGAATTTATAGGGAAGCACCAATATTAAAATTTTGGCCGATACCGATAACCCACAATTCTTTACATTTGAAAGCTGATAACTGATATATTGGCAGATAAATCTAAATTCAAATTTTTATATACTTTTAGAGCCTGATTACAAAAACAAAAAATTTATCATTTAAAAGCCATGCCCAAAACACTTCAACATAAATCATACACATTCAATACAGCCTAGTTTGAACCAGTGTAAGATTCCTTAACTTTTAAAATTAATTTTACACTCCTATGGCCAACTTTATTTATTAAAAAATGGTAACACTTTATAATGTTTCATTTAGTTAGCATTAGTTAACGTGAACCAATAATGAATAAAAAATACTTCTACAGCATTGATTAATTTGAATTACATTTTAAGACATTTTTAAGATCCAAATTTATATCTTTAACATTAGTTAATGCACTGTGAACTAACATGAACACAAATATTTTATTAACTATCGTTAAAAAAAGTTAATGCTCTCTGTTAGTTCATTTTAGTTAATGCATTAACAAATGAGACCTTATTGTAAAGTGTTACCAAAAAATCGATTTAAAAAGTTAAAATAACAAATTACTTGATGCAAACAAGTCATTGGATAACATTGGGCTGCATATAAAAAACAAAACAAAATGCATGTGCCATGGATAAATAAAATGAAATAGCCTAAGCCCGGACAATAAGGAAATTAATCAAACCATATTGTTGATGAAAATATACGAGAACAAAAAGGGCTAGTTGTTAATAGTGCATAAATGTTTTTTTTTTTTATTTTTTTATTTTTTTTATTTATATTTATATATATATAAATAAACACACACACTCACCTAAAGGATTATTAGGAACACCTGTTCATTTTCTCATTAATGCAATTATCTAATCAACCAATCACATGGCAGTTGCTTCAATGCATTTAGGGGTGTGGTCCTGGTCAAGACGACCTCCTGAACTCCAAACTGAATGTCAGAATGGGAAAGAAAGGTGATTTAAGCAATTTTGAGCGTGGCATGGTTGTTGGTGCCAGATGGGCCGGTCTGAGTATTTCACAATCTGCTCAGTTACTGGGATTTTCACACACAACCATTTCTAGGGTTTACAAAGAATGGTGTGAAAAGGGAAAAACATCCAGTATGCAGCAGTCCTGTGGGCGAAAATGCCTTGTTGATGCTAGAGGTCAGAGGAGACTGGGCCGACTGATTCAAGCTGATAGAAGAGCAACTTTGACTGAAATAATCACTCGTTACAACCGAGGTATGCAGCAAAGCATTTGTGAAGCCACAACACGCACAACCTTGAGGCGGATGGGCTACAACAGCAGAAGACCCCACCGGGTACCACTCATCTCCACTACAAATAGGAAACAGAGACTACAGTTTGCAAGAGCTCACCCAAATTGGACAGTTGAAGACTGGAAAAATGTTGCCTGGTCTGATGAGTCTCGATTTCTGTTGAGACATTCAGACGGTAGAGTCAGAATTTGGCGTAAACAGAATGAGAACATGGATCCATCATGCCTTGTTACCGCTGTGCAGGCTGGTGGTGTAATGGTGTGGGGGATGTTTTCTTGGCACACTTTAGGCCCCTTAGTACCAATTGGGCATCGTTTAAATGCCACGGCCTACCTGAGAATTGTTTCTGACCATGTCCATCCCTTTATGGCCACCATGTACCCATCCTCTGATGGCTATTTCCAGCAGGATAATGCACCATGTCACGAAGCTCGAATCATTTCAAATTGGTTTCTTGAACATGACAACGAGTTCACTGTACTAAAATGGCCCCCACAGTCACTATATCTCAACCATATGGAGCATCTTTGGGATGTGGTTGAACGGTAGCTTCGTGCCCTGGAAATGAGGTGCCCCTTGGGACATTATTCAGAATTACCATGCACATACGTGTACTTTTCCTCTCACATACACATATGAAACCAAATTCATTCACATACTATAGTGAAATGCTCACACACATACAAGTGAAATGCTTTTACAAACACAACTGAAACGCTCTCATACATACAACTGAAAATATTACGCTCACACATACACAACTGAAATGCTCACACACACAACTGAAAATGCTCACACACACAACTGAAATGCTCACACACACACAACTGAAATGCGCTCACACACACAACTGAAATGCTCTCACACACACAACTGAAATTGTTCCGCCCCAACGCTAATGAAATACGCAACACGCTTAAAATGTTTAAATTTATTGAAGTAACAAGTAGTATCAATATAGTAACAAGTTGTATCTAAATACAAACTAACTATCTAGACATCAAAATAACAGCAAGTTCAAAAATAAAGAAAATAAAAGTGCAGCTGTGTCATAACTTGTATAAAATTCAAAAATAGAGAAAATAAAAGTGCCGTTGTGTCAATTTGTATCAAGTTCAAAAATAGAAAATAAATAAAAGTGCCACTCGTCATAGCATCAGCACCCCCTGGTGCTGTGGACTAACATAATGTTGTAGCCTACTTAAAAACGTGAAATAAAAAAAAGTATATATTACACATATTAAAATAGACATAACATTTGATATGGGATTAAAATGATGGGCAGTGTATAAGATATAAACCTAATAATTAATTATTTTAATATTCCTTTGTTCTGATCAGAGCATGTGAGCGGGGAGAGAGCGCATTTCTGAATATTCCTCCACTCGCTCATTCTGCTCAGGCTCGCTCAACCCAGAATGTCCTGCTGGCTCGAAAATATGTGGAATAAGGGCTGTCTCCGACTAAAGTTTTTTTCTAGTCGACTAGTAGCTGTTCATTTAAGCCATTAGTGGACAAATCGCCCCTTTATATTAATTTAATAACTTAAATAGGCTATACAGGATAATGAGCGTCATATTGCCGCACTCAAGCGCACGAGCGCACGCATAAAGCTTGCCACAAAGAACCGGTAATGATTATGAATGTGTAAAAAATATCAAGGAGACATTTAATTGTTTATTAATAAACTGGTGTTTTCTGTGTTGCTGCAAAGATGAAGTTGACGATGCGGACTCGCTATCAACGAATACAGATATAAAGGCATACAAATAAAAATTTCCTCCCGTTTGGCGCGCACCACCTGTCACTTCTCTATTCCCCACCAGTGGGGCGCGCCCCACACTTTGAGAACCGCTGATGTAGCGTGATTGGCGGGCGAACGAACTGTCAACTGCGGTCGCTTGTATTGTAAGGGGCGCTTTTGTACTATGCTTTCTTTCAACAGCTTCTAGTTCTTTGTCTTGAGGTGCACTACTGCCACCAACTGGAGTGGGGACTTTAACCACCTTCCGTTTCAACTGAAATGCATGCATACAACATACTGAAATGCTTTTCAGTTGTGTGAGTGAAAGCGTTTCAGTTGTGTTCGTAAAAGCATTTCACTTGTATGTGTGTGAGCATTTCAGTTGTGTGTGTGAGGGAGCATTTCAGTTGTGTTTGTGTGTGTGTGTGTGTGTGTGTGTGTGTGTGAGCGTTTCAGTTGTGTTTGTAAAAGCATTTCACTTGTATGTATGAGAGCATTTCAGTTGTGTGTATGAGAGCATCGCAGTTGTGTGTGAGCATTTCAGTTGTGTGTGTGAGCGTAATATTTTCAGTTGTATGTATGAGAGCGTTTCAGTTGAGTTTGTAAAAGCATTTCACTTGTATGTGTGTGAGCATTTCACTATAGTATGTGAATGAATTTGGTTTCATATGTGTATGTGAGAGGAAAAGTACATGTATGTGCATGGTAATTCTGAATAATGTCCCTAGGGGCACCTCATACCTGGATGTGCGTCCCACAAATCTCCATCAACTGCAAGATGCTATCCTATACTCAGTATGGGCCAACATTTCTAAAGAATGCTTTCAGCACCTTGTTGAATCAATGCCACGTAGAATTAAGGCAGTTCTGAAGGCGAAAGGGGGTCAAACACAGTATTAGTATGGTGCTCTAATAATCCTTTAGGTGAGTGTGTATATATATATATATATATATATATATATACACAAAATAAACATAATATTACAACTTACAATGGTACAAAATGCTGCGAATGCTCAAGCGAACTTGACTGTTCTTGTCATGAAAGGCTCGACTTCGTATACGACGTGCACTTTCTGCCACAATGCGCTCATCGCGCTGAAACAATGGCGAACAAGAATCCACGACATTCTTTTACAGTTGTGTTGTCATTATAATGTTATGAAACCTATAGACAGATTTGTGCTGCACATGTTGCACTTAACTATCTTCCTTTTCGAAGTGATTCTAGCAGCCAACAACACTGAAGTGTCTCAGCTGAAGTAAATTAATTAATTATCTATCGGCTTTAATATATCGGCCTAATTTTCTTATCGGATCGTTAATGATATCATTAAAAAAAAATTATTTATTGGCCGATATCGAATTTACAAACAAATTGTCAGACTGCCATGTTTAGCCTTCTAGTCTTTCTCGTACATTCTCAAATATGTTCACAAATGCATGAGAATGTCTAAAAAGCAACTTTTTTTATCTGGTACTATTCATTCTGTACTGTATTAATAAGTATTTGTATTGTTACACCGTGTCCTAACCAGACCCAGCTCGACGCCACGAAGCAACAAAAAGTATATTTTCCATGTTCATTTAGTGCACCCAGCTTTGTTGCCCTACTAAAAGCAACAATGGATAATTTACCTCAGATCTTGAAATTAAACAAATGGAAACAAGAATGTTCAAACTGTGAACAAACAAGTGTATTCTATGACATTCTATGATTATTTTAGTAACTATGTAATTTTAATAATGTTTAAATGGTGTAATATTTGTGAATTGTATTATGTACTTATCCATTTCCTTGTGAGTGCCATCAAGATTAATCTCTAGTGCTCTTACCGCAAGAGCGTTCCCATACGCTGTTCTGATTGGCTGTGGGTTTTTATTGATTTTGTCGCCTCTCAGTCTCGTCGTGTCTGGTGTGGACAGACAAATTGTTTGTCGCTGGAATCTTATTGCGTCTGGTTAGGACACGGTGTTAGTCTTTTATTTTAGTGTTGACTTATTTAAAGAACCGTTTGACATCCTTAGTAAAGACTGGTATAAAGTCCACCTTTGGTTAGTCTTTTCAAGCTAGTATTCCACTGAGAGTGCACTGCAGCTCAGTGTGGAGCTCACAACACCATCAGAGATGAGACACTTTCAAGATCTGCTTACATAGCACAAAAAGCCATCGGGCCTCAGCCTCCAGTTTTGACAAATGGTCCAGCCACTGCAGCTTGTTGAAGCGCAGCTTGCAAATCAGAGAGCGAATCTGGGCTGTGCAGGATTAGTACAGAATTCAGTTTAGAATGAACCAGTATGCCACCGACTTAGCCTGGCATACTGTGGAATCTTAATGATTCGGGCCATGCAAACAATGCGTGACCTTAGACGGAAGTACTGGGTAAGTCTGACGACATTGCTGTGTATTGTGCATGTGTCTTTTCTGTAATGTTAGCAGTGTTGGGGGATATATCAAAAAAATTTAAATGAAAAAAACATAAAACAGCCACATTATGAGTTTTATGGGAAAAGTGTTTTTCCTCACTGTAATCTGCACTCTAATCTTGGCTTGCAGGTGTTTAACAGCTCCATCCAGAAAATAGACAATCCCACCTTAGTGATAAATACTGAGATCGAAATCAGTATGTGAAAAAAAACATAATTATTATAAATAATTATTATAATGTTTATAATTGTGACTCAGACGTTGAGAAAACATATTTTGTCCGAATAGTAACAATTTCAAAGCTGTATAAAATATTAGTGTGCACCGATGTGAAAATTGTGCCCGATACGATAACTGATATTAATATTGCTGTTATGGCCGATATGATATTTACCGATGTCGATATCTCTGTATAGCATACCTGTCAACACTCCCGTTTTTTAGCCCTATCTCCCGGACCTTTCCCGGTTTGTTATTTCTCCCAGGAAACTCCCGTAATTTGCATGGCCCAAACTCCTTTATGAAAAATCTTCCAGATTTTGAAAACCAAATATTGAAAGGTATGCTGTATAGAAAACACATGTTTATGATCATCAAATATGATTAGCTGAGCACCAATAAAAAACAAGGAGAAACGCGCTCACATGCTCAAACAATCTACAACGTTGCTCTAGATCAGTGGTTCCCAATCCTGTCCTGGCGCCCCACCAACACTGCACGTTTTCTTTGTCTCCCTAATCAAACACAACTGCTTCAACTCATTAGCTCATAATCACATGGGCTAATGAGCTGATGAGTTGAATCAGGTGTGTTTGATTAGGGAGACAAAGAAAACGTGCAGTGTTGGTGGGGCGCCAGGACAGGTTTGGGAACCACTGCTCTAGATGTGTAAAAACAAGTGGAAAGTGTGCGTGCGCCGCTGTCTCCTTCCCACAAGCGCTTGCTCTCCCGTGGCGTCTGTCATTGCTATGCAACCATGAATTGCGCTCTCCATGATGACAAGGAAGTATCAGCAAAAGATTAATTGATTTCTAGCCCTTGCATTAGCTTTACTACTAGATATATTTATGGAGATGAAAAATAATAAGGCGCCCTGTACAGCTATGATCAGCTTTTCGGCCGAGCATTCAATGTTGTTACGCTGTGTAAACTTATCAGTTGGTTCGCTGCTGCCGGGCTCTATCACTCGCACACCATAAAAGGTTTTTAATGTTTCAATTTCATGATTAAAATTACATAATTTGGAAGCGGATAATTTCCTCACAAACAGCTCATTATGACTCAATGTTAGAATGCTTCACCTACAGTCGATAGTGTGAATAAGATCAGTGCACCGCAGACCACTGCATTGACAGTGAAACATGATCTGTCTACAGCCAGGGCTCAGCAGAAGACAGATGCCGTTCCAGCGCTGATTGGAATTAAATTAGAAAAAGACAGTTTGACACCTTTTTTCCTCGCATCTGTGAATTTATTTTTTAACCATTTGCTCTGAGATAAAGCAAATATATTTGTGTGGGAATTTCTCGCACTATAAAAGCTAACCTTGCAGGAATGGTTTAAATTATGCGCAATCCCCTCATTCCCGCACCGAAATTCAAGCCCTGATACAGCACAGCGAGGATCCTCTTCAGACACTTTGAAGAACGACCAGACAGACGACATCGTTACTCCCTCACCAAAGGCAAAGTCAAACTGACTTTGACTTTTCTTGCAAAAACAAACATCCCCGTAATTTTCACACTCTTTTCCCTTCTGTTCACAAAAACATCTTTTGTTTTAGAACCGAAGTCTTCATGTCTTCATACAAATTTTGGGTCATGTAAATGCCTTATTTTGCATATTTCCACCCTTACTGAACATTTATTTGTTTCACATGTCCACATAAAAACGGTTTGGGGTTAGACAAAAACAGTTTTAAAGTCCAGCCATTGAAGAAACAGATTTTTTTTTAAGTGAGAAAAATTAGAGATGCAAAAGTAATAAACAAATAAAATAAACTCTGTGATGCTAGTCATCAAAAATGACCTCCTCGTCTGAACGGATGAGTAGAAAAGCTAAAGTCCAATTTGACCATTTATTTGACGAGCGTGAGGCTTAATGGCCCATTCACAACGAAACGTAAGATGGCGCACAGTTGTTTCCAGCTGCAGAGCCACATAACTAATGAATGAACAAGAAGGCATGGTCTCGATGCAATTTTTTAACATGCCTGTGTGAAGTTATTCAAGCATCAACTGAATAAGTATATATCGTGTTAAATCATTATCAAAATTATTTTGGTCAATGTTGTAATCATGATTTAATGGTTGTAAGTGGGTATTATGACCAAAACCTTATGGGTTATTTATTTTATTTATTTATTTTTAGATGCATAGATTTCGATACCACAGCCGAACACTAGGCTAACTAATGTAAGAAAAGTCCTTAGACAGTAATACAATAAAATCAAAAATAGGACAAATACAATAGAAAAATGCATAAATAAACAGAGTTTTTCATGCAAGTCTAACAGAATTGTATTCAGCTAATAGCCTACTAGTCAAGTCACCTTTATTTATATATCGCTTTTTACAATACTGATCGTTTCAAAGCAGCTTTACAGTGATAACAGGAAAATAATGCAAAGTTTGTTTTTGCTGTACAGCAGATTTAGAAGAAAATAGCGTCATAGTCCAGCTTAAGTAAGTTCAGTGATGGTTCATTTCTGTTGTAAAAGTTATTAATATAGTTAATTTATCTATATAGTCGCTCTGGAGAAAACAGTGATGTCATCATCCAGCTCAGTTCAGTTTTCATTTAATGGTGTCAATGCAGGCAGATCAATAATATTATTGAATATTAAGTGTCCCCAACTAGGGGTGGGCGATATAGCCTCAAAATGATTTCACGATATTTCAAGAATATTTGCGATAATGAAATTTATGATGATATATTTAGACCATTTTTTATTACATTTATCTCACCTAAATGTTTGCTCACTCATTGCGTTTTTCCAATTGGGTAATTTTGTTGTTAAGAGTTTACACAACACGAAGCTTGATTTCAATCTTTGAATTAAATAAAAAAAAAAAATAAGAAAAATGTATACAAAATAATAGATACAAATAAAGAGAAAAGTTGTTGGGTAGGTCTAACACTAGTATTCAGAAATATTACAGAAACTGAATAAGGTTAATCAAATGTAAAATAACACTTGATAGTATTTTAATCCTGAGTCCTGACTAAATTAAATACATAGGCTATTATTTCTGATTTCTTACAATTAAAGCTATCTTTTGTTGTTTTGACGACAACATTAATGACAGACACATATGGCTGCTGTCACTTTTAGAGCTAGTGCACGGATCCATTACTGTTTTCATTATACTGTCTGTCAGACTGTCACGTGCGTTGTATGCTTATTTAAGACATAACCGACTGTGTTTACGGGTATACTAACCAAGACCGGAATTTTGCGTGCCCCCCCCCCCCCCCCAAAGCGATATAACCCGCGAAAAATAACTTGTTACTCGCGAGCTGTTTGTGAGGCGGCTTTACTGTATGTATGCACGCAGAGTAAACATCTCTCTGAGAGCGCACGAGTACTGGATAGTTTAAAATTGCTTGAATGTTTAAACAAGACTTAAAAAGAAGTGAAAATGATAGTTTAGTTGTGATACAATGCTGGCCCGATTGTGCAAGTGACAATTCCATCATGCGCCGACTCCTAAACGCAAGAGTGTAGTATTGACGCTTGCCTTGAGCAACCCATTTTGAGAGAGAGAGAGAAGATGTAGCACCACTGAACACTCACGCGGTTTGTGAAATTGCGTCTCTGAGAAAGTTTTAAAATTATTTATTTGATAATCTGTTTGGATTTATTTAGGCTACTCATACAATCTGCTTGCTAAAGTGAATCAATGTTTGCGGAGGAATCTCCCGCATTATAAGTGGTAGACCTTCGGGAATTATTAAAATACAAAGTAGTGCCCCTTTTAGGAGACCTGTCTCTTGTGCGCGCTAGGGAATGTAAATGTAAATCAATTATTGATATCACGATATGACACTGTTTTTAAATCATGTAAACATTTATACCGGTGTTTTCGTTGACGATGTGATATGGCACACCCCTATCCCTAACTAAGCATGCCAAAGGCGACAGTGGCAAGGAACCAAAAGTCCATCAGGTGACAGAATGGAGAAAAAAAAACTTGGGAGAAACAAGGCTCAGTCGGGAGCCAGTACTACAGAAATTTAATAATCAAATGTAGAATAAAACACAGCACAGTCTTCATTGTATGAATTAAACTTGCTTTGATTCTTATTAAAGCTTCAACAGTTATTTTTTTTCTTGTGTTGTTTGATTAACATTAATGGTCATGAAACACTAAACTACATTTTCTGAGAGTCATGCGTGTTGCACACCATAGAAGACAATGTTACCATCCGTTTTAATTGTAGGAGAAAACTAGTTCATTTTAAGCTTTCTTTTGCTGTTTTCTTCTTCTAGGTTTAAAATAGTCTTTGTGTCAACTTCAACATTTTCTTACATCATTGATGACTCATCGTTGTCATATAATTATTTCTGAAACTGCTTATCCTTGTTGATTAAATTGGTCCCCTCTCCAATAGCTAACTTACAATTTTTATGTCATTGTCAGAACCAAAGTGACAGTATTTATCAGTTACATGGATATCAAAGCGAAAAAAGATTTTTCAAAATGTCTTTATTTCTTAGGTGGGTGTTCACGGCATTAGGATAGAATTTTTTAATGAAAAAGGATCAAAACGCACCGCCACCTACCTGCCAGAGGTTGCGAAGGAGCAAGGTGAGAAAAAAGTACACTTGCCTGAGTTTTATCTGCATTCAGTTACAATATAACTGCAGAAACAAGATGAAGAATAGGCCAAAAGGTAACACTCAATTCCACTAAAAAAAAAAACAGGATTGAATTTGTTCTCTCTCCATAGGATGGGACCACATTCAGACCATAGATTCCTTACTTCGAAAGGGAGGTTACAAAGCTCCCATCACAAATGACTTCAGGAAGACTATTAAATTGACCAGGTGAGAGAATTACCTTTTCTTAACAACTTTTGATCACTATACAATACAAGGCTATATTAGTGAATCTTTTAGTTCTTTTGTCCAACGGTACTAGTCTCTTAAGGGCATTTTTCACAGGATGTCATAGGCAGCAGATTTAGGAGGTTTTTATTTTTCATTTGTATTTTCTTGTTTAGTAATTCTGAATGGATCTGTTTTTGCTGTTGAACTGTATACGTGTATTATGAAGTATGGCGATTAGTTTGAATTGACTGAACAGATTGAATTTAGGCTTTTATTCTCTTTTTACATTCATCAACTCACACATCAGCTGTGGTAAACAGAAGCTCAAGCATGTTGGTTTGATTTGCGAGAACCAATGATGTTCACTCTCATGTTACACAGCACGTTTGAGATTCCGAAACAGGTTTGTTTTTCGCGTCAAGCAGGTTTGGTTGAGCTTCTGTTTATGTTAGCTGATCAATGTTTATTTGTGAATAAAAGCCTAAATTCAATCTGTTCATCATATAAAAGCTTTGAGTCTCTTCAGAAAATTTGGACCGCTCAGTTCATATGGATTCTATGGAGGGATAGAAAGCTCTGATTTCTGAAAAAGATCTTCATTTGTGTTCTAAAGATGAATGACAGTCTTACGAGTTTAAAACGACTTGAGTGAGTAATTAATGAAAGAATTTTTTTTTTGTCTGAACTATCCCTTTAAAGTATATCATACAAAAAAAAAAATGGGTAGTCACTAATTACGACTACAAAGATTAACTATTTGTAAAAAATGTATGTATGTAAAATGTAAGTATGTTTAGATCTACTCCTATTGCACTACTGAGCATTGTAGCCAACTCAACTTCTGCACTTTCACAAATACTTTCATAATAACAAACAAAGTGCAAACACTATTTAAATAAGATATTCGTTTGGACCGTGCCGATTATAACAGGAGTTTTGGAGACGGTGCGGAATCATTCACTGATAAACTTGACAGCTCCTGTAAATACAAAAGGGAGTTCCCTTTCGAAAGGGAACTCACACTGTGTCGATGACGCTATGTGGAATGCCCTCCACCTGAACCGGTGTCTGAAACCGGTGTCGGTTCGAGGATCAGAGACTGGGCCAAAGGTTCAGCGTCGCCTCTTGCGCTCCAATTTTCGTTCTGGATTCTTACATCAGGCCTGAGTAGGGCTGGGAGATATGGCCTAAAAAAAAATCCCTACTTAAAATCAATCTGCAGATGACAAAGAAATTTTTAAAAACAAGTTTTAACTGTATTTCGTTTTGATTTTCCTCTCTAGGATTTGATCTGCATTTCCCCCTTGGGGTTAAAGTGCAATCAGAAACAACAAGCCAAAAAGACAAGATGGCAGGCCCTGCCTTTTATAATCAGTGAAAATATGACATAACATGTTATACATAACATAACATAAAAAGGGTGGATTGGGCTGTAAAAAAACAAACACATTTGCATCACAATAAGTGTATTGTGATTGTCAAAACATTAGGTAACTAAACATAATTTTATAATTTTGACAACACGGTACACGGTTTACATGATACAATGACTGGTATGCTACTGTTTTTATTATTGCTTGACACAAATTTCACAATTTCAATTCAATTAAATTCTCAAATTAAATATAATGCGTTTTTTATAATAACAACGTTATAATATTTTAATGATATAGGTAACAATATAATAAATATGTAATATAGTTATCATATTTGGCAAAATTCTCCTCTCTGTATTCTCTGTATCTTTCAAATTAGCTATTGATCATTTTGTTTTTATTTACTATTAACTAGAAGTAAAGAGTAACAGATGATCGGTTCACACGCCGCTTAAACTGAGATCTGTCAGCGATCTGTCATGTCACATTTACAAGCGCCAAAACTGTGTTTATTGTTTGAATTTTGTAATTAAATTGACAGATTCTGAGAGCTGAGAATTCGTTTCATGTCAATAGTAACCTTCTCTGTTTTGTCTGTCAGTGTCCTCTTTGCTTCGAGATTTTTCTCTGCGTGAGAATGGATGCGTGGCATGAGAGCGTGTAAAAAGTGATGATTGCGCGAGTCTCACGGCAAATTTGTGAGAGTTGGCAGCCCTGCAGATTCAGTTTGTAAATGTTTTTGCCGGGTGTGCTTGTGCTGCCGCGGTCTTGTCAATTTGCCATGTTGTTTGTGTATCTCTATGGCAAACGCTGAGCCCATTCAGAACTACGGGAGCCCAGAGGGGAGGGGAGCGTCGGCGGATGTCAAAGAGAAAACCGATTTTCAAGTCAATGTAAACTACACATTCGGCTTTGAAATGTAGTGGAGTTAAAGTAAAAGTCTCCCCAAATTTAAATACTTAAGTAGCTTTTTTGCGTATCTGTACTTTACTGAAGTGCAGTAACGAATTACATTTACTTCGTTACTGTCCACCACTGGTAATCAGTCAATCATTTTGACGATTAATCGAGTAATCGGATATTCTTTGTGGATAAAGTAGAGCGAAGTGAACAGTAGCCTTTAAAATCACTTAAATTACATAATAACAATGAGGCAATCATTTTTGGTTTAAAGGATAAATAGCAAGTAATCATATGGTTTCATTGAACAACACAGTTAAAATACATAATGTAATCATATTCAACTTATGCAACCTGTATTCAACATATACAATTATGTATTATAACAAACGCCTGCAGAGAGTGCCTGTTGTTACAAACTCGTAGCAAGGGTTTAAACTTTTATTTTGAATCGCAATGAACGGTTCACATATTTAGAAACATATTGATGTATTCTCCGGTGTTGGTGTAGGTTTATTGACAAAAGCTGGGACTTTGTTTCATATCACAAAGTAACCTGCTCTGTCCTGTATGTTGGCGCGTTGTCCATGTCCTCTTTGCTTTGCGATGTTTTTGTGGTGTAAGAGCGTGAGAAAAGCATAAGTTGTGTGTCTCGCACTGAATGCATGAGAGTTGGCAGCCCTGCAAGCACGGTAAAGGGTCTTGCCACAAACTCAACTCCGTCATCTTGATATCGCGAGGCAGCTTTTCACCTCCACAAGAAATATCGTCGCATTTTAATATCTTAGAACGTAGAACGAGATCTCCTCAACCACCACAAGTGTGCAGCATCCACTTGGATGATGCGACAGCAGCCATAGTACAACGGTGCAAATAAGCTCACCACACACCAGCTATAGGTGGAGAGGAGAGAGAGAGTAATAGAGCCAATTGAGTAGATGGGATTATTTAGAAGCCATGATTGAGCCAGTGCCAATGGAGTGAATTTGGCCTGGACACCGGAATAAAACTCCCACTCTTTTATGAGAAGTGCCATGGGAATTTTAATGACCACTGAGAGTCAGGACCTCAGTTTAATGTCTTATCCTTATACATTCTTGAGTCTTTGGCCGCCCATAGAACCATTTGTGGAAAAACAATTAAATTTGGTGCACAGATAGAGCACAGTTATTAGCAAATAATTGAAGACAAAAATAATATTTGAGATATTATTACCTCAACATGACTCGCAGTACCTGCTTGAGCTGTGTATATGTAACTACCAGGGTTGCCACAGTTACTTTGAAAAAGTAACTTAGTTACTTAACAGATTACTTGATTTAAAAAGTAACTTGGTTACTTTACACGTTACTTTTTTAGTTACATTCAGCAGC
Source organism: Meda fulgida (assembly GCA_030578275.1). Taxonomy (NCBI): domain Eukaryota; kingdom Metazoa; phylum Chordata; class Actinopteri; order Cypriniformes; family Leuciscidae; genus Meda; species Meda fulgida. Next base: position 24,849,736 of record CM060636.1, read on the forward strand.
TGCCGAAAACATCCCTTTTTAACAGTAACGTCAACAATGTATCTCCTGACACTTTAAGTTGAACTTAAAAACTATTTCCTGAAAAAATACGTTTTTATAAAAAATAAAAATAATGTCAGTCTTTCTTGAATTAACTTAACATAAATAGGCCTACTTGTTTTTTTAAATGAAAATTTAAATAAAGACAATCTTTCTTTACTTGACTTAACATAAATACTTGTTTTTCTAAAACATAAAACAAAAGACAGTCTTTCTTGACTAGTGAACGCGCCAGAGAGAAATGCACATTTCATATGGATTACATGAGCCGAGAACAGTCTGTTTTCTTTCTTTTTGAATTGTTCTGTTTAAAAGTACACATTTCGAGGTTTCTATAGATATATTTCTCAGGTGTGTGAGGCAAGTATAGGCCTACCTTATACGCTGTGTTTCGGTTCATTTATGACTCATGAGACAAGCTCCAGTTCACGCGCCGGCGCCTCTGTGTTGTGATTATCTATTGTCTGCTATATTTACTTTTAATTTATTAAATCCAGGCAATTGGTTGATGAAACATTTATTAAAATTAAGATACAATTAATTAATACAAAAACGAAATTCACCTTAATGAAAGGCTTTGTGCTTTGTTTGATGTCTCTGCGAAAGTTTTAAAGCAGTCTTTCAGTGCCGCTTTCAGAACGCTCGCGTCCGTAACAGAGAACTGTCACGTAACATTGTTTTTCCCTCATAAATGCCTACACAAAAAATAAGACAAAATGAATATTTTATGTTATCTGGAGAGTTCTTCATCCGGTGGGTAGTATTACTTTTTGTACTTTTGCCATCTAAAAGTTAAAGTTATTTGTGTCACGTCCATGTACGGATGTGTATTTCCCTCATATTAAATATAAAACGCATGTGATATTTTCGATTGTCCGATATTTTCTAATGTCTGGACTCCTTTATTAAGGGAGTATGGATAAACAGACACTTCAATATATTATTATTAAATGCATTTTCTGAGAATTTACATTTCAAGTTTTTACCTCAAATCTCACGTCTATAACACTGGAATTGCCCAATTTTAAAGAATTTATCCTCAACTAGTTTTGCGGTGTAGGTCTACGTATTTTATAATGTTAACTTAAAATAATACGAATAGTAGTTTAAAGATGTGGTAGCGTTGGATCTGGACGGGAAGGATAGCTAACTCTGAGTGTTGGAAGGGGTGTGTCGTGATTCTGCCTTCTCACACACGTTTCATATCGCACATCAGCTATCATTTCTACTAAAGAAAACTTGGATAAGTAACTTTTAATCTGATTACTGGTTTGGAAATAGTAACGCGTTAGATTACTCGTTACTGAAAAAAGTGTTCAGATTAGAGTAGTGTTACTAAGTAACGCGTTACCGGCATCACTGGTAACTACAGTAGTAAACATGCCAAGACATTTTGTCCTAAGACAAGAATGGGTATTGTTCAAAATTCATGTATAAACCATTTTTCATAATTCACCTTTGAAGAAAGGTTTTGATCCACTTCAAATGTTGATTACTGTAGTTCACACTCTCTTTCCCGCAATCTTATTTAATTCATTTAAATAAATGTAATCTTACTGCGCTACTTAATTTCACCTTCAGAAATCTAGATCTAAATGAACTGTTGATAAAATAAACAAAAGTTACTGTCTCAATGCTGAATAAGTTACTGAATAATGCCAGAAAAAATCTGAAATGGCAGAAGCTGAAAAAAAAAATAATATTACAGAAAATGTTCCAGAGGAGCTGCTGGCTAATGCTAATCAAGCTAGCATAGAAGCAATGGTGCTGACAAATACAGACATTATTGAAGCAATAGTGAATTTGAGTGGCTCCTTTGATTCTTTCAACTGATAAAGTAGAAGAAAGAACATCGAACTTTATCACTCACTAATATTTCCACTAGTGGTTGACATGTATATATCGCCTGATATTTGGCATTTTTAAAATATTGGCATTGGCCGATACGTTTTATCTAAAATTTTATCTAATTTTCAGTAAAGGAAATTAACTGTTCCTTTGCTGACTTCTGTAGAGAAGTCTATGAATGAAAGTGTGAAACAAACCAAGAGGCAATAGAATAATTCTTTTCTGATTTAGACCTCCACATTCTTAGCACAGAAGAAAATGTAATTTCTTTAAAGGTGTGGGGTATGTGATTTTCTTTTTTGACCATTTTTTTTCAAAATCGCTTGAAATCCTATTCCTAACCCACTTACAGCCACTGAGTTAGAAGCACTGAAATGAAAATTAAGCAATTTAATTCTCTGTGGAACGGCAGGACTCGAAAAACTCCAGCCAACCATTTCCAAGACCACCTAGAATCATTGGACAGAAAATGCATCAATCAAACGGTCGTACCCCCCTCCCCCATACCCCACGTGCCTGTCCCCTTCGCGCACATACTCAAAGCTCGTGACCCAGTCACAGTAAGTGCCATAGATATAAGTGCAAGTCGCCCTGGTACAGAGAGAAGAGAGAGAGATGCATGATTGCGCGTCCATGTTCTTCGAATGGGTGGAGTCAGGGCCAGCGTTGGAGGAAAGAAGGTAGGACCTTTTGTTGTGGATTTTCAAAATCTGCCGGCCGTTTTGCAAATCACATACCCCACCTTTAAGAAAGTAATTTCACGGTAACAATATAACAAGTAAATAACAAATCCTTGGGTCCTGGTGGCTTTAGTGGCGAATTCTATAAAAAATTCAGTTATAACTTATAATCTTGTACCAATGATCCAACGTTTGATTAAAAGTGCAACAGCACAGTCAATTTCCACCAACAATACACAGAGTATAGTATTCATTCAAAAACTACGGCGAGATGAGCTGCAAATGTCTTCCTATATTTTTTAACTTGTGATGGCTGTTTAACAATTTATAACAAGAATTTCACTGGAATTTCACTAGATTGCCCATTTGCACAAATTGATTTATTTCTGCTGAACACAATGTCCAAACTTAGAATGTCCTTACTATATCTTATGGATGTATACATGCTTTATTTATCATGGGTTTGTAAGTATTGTTTTAAGTTAAACGTTTTTAAATCTGAAATGTTCTGTAATTGTTAATGAATTATAGATAAAAAAAAATCTCATAATTTGCCGTTTAGGACCAGCTTTCAATTATACTGTAAGCTGAATGGATATATTTTCGCCCACAAATTGAAAAAAAACAAATTAATTTAAGACGCATGAGTGATTGTTATCTGTGATAATGGCCTTCATTCATAGTCCGTAGTAAAAATGCCAAACAAATTGTAATGTTTTGTGTGATTAAATGCAGAAATCTATGTGATTAATTGTTTTTTAATAATGTTTTAATAAAATAATTGTATTGGTAAAATTCTCATTTAATTAAGTTTTTTTCTTTTGGTGCTTGACGTGATGTTCTCATTCAGTTTTATTGCATGGAAAATAGAACTTTGGGGAAAAATGTGAAATTTCTCCTTTTGTGTTCCACAGAGGAATGTTTAATGTTTGAAACATGAAGGTGATTGATTACGTCATTTTTACAGTCATCTACAGGCCTGTGTTGTGAACAGTATTTTGACAGTCTTCCACGGTTCTGATGCTTACCCCTTTTTCACCATTGTCTTAGGTACCGTAGTGAAAAGATGACAATGAGCTACGCAGAATACATCGCCCACCGCCAGCATCATCACTACCAGAATGGCATCGGGCACCCTCTCCCTCCATACAACCATTATTCCTGACAGCGAGCCGCATGACCAGTCACTGGATCTCTCTGCGGACATCTTCCCCGGAGAGCCCGCCTCCTCGTGGTCTAGCTATCTGTACTACTGTACCATTTTATGATGATAGTTTCCGTTGCCATGTCCACAGTCAGATGGAGGCATGGCAGCGGGTGCAAATAAGCATTAGGTGATTATAAAGCGAAAAATTCATTGTCATTTTTATTTTTTGTATTAATTTAGTTTTTGCAGCATATATATCGATCCTATTTTTTTTTATTTTTTTTTTTTACAAATAAACAAGTACTACATTTTTTTTGTTTCAACAAATTTCCTAATCAGGTTTCTTAGTCTGTGGATGGAAATAAGTCATATTAAATGATGGGCTAGTTTTGAAGATAGTATAATTTTGCTCCGATTTTATCTATGCTAAGCTTTAAGGACTTCCCGCAATCCCCCCATTGTTTTTTATTAGTTTGACTTTTTATCAAGCAGGCAACCACAGGGTTTAAGGGATGTAATTTCCTCTCTGTGTTATTCCTCTGATAACTTCCCTTTGTTAAGGGGTGATTTTCTGTTTTCCTTTTTTTTGTCAATTTTGTTGTGGGTTTGTAGGGTTATGCAGTGTGGCTGAGTTAGGCAACGAAGAACTAGTTAAGTCTTGTTCGTTTTTTTCCTGTTGACTCAAACTCATCAGATAATTGAAACCACTATATAAAATTTTCTGTTGGGGATACCAGAATATTTACCATAATGCAAAGGCCTGTTGCGCTTAGCATTATTGGTGTTGTTGATTAGAATTTACTTTGATGAACAGTCGTTAGCCCTTTTTTGTGTAGATTTGCTACTCGTAGGGAAAAAAGCATATTAATCTGTTAGTAATCCATCTCTTGTTTAATTTCTTGTGTCATAGTGTTTGTTAGTGTTGTTCGTGAGATCGCAAGTATAAGTCTGTATTCAGAATAAGGGAGTAAATTAATGAGTCAGGGACTAAAGTTAGTTAAGGTCAACTGGGCTCACAACTGACCTCATGGCCAAAAAGCTGTCTGAATTTTTGTTTTGCTCCTATTTTGTCACACAGAGAGGAAAACCTTCTAAGAGACCAAGGTCAAATGACAGGGACAAGCTAAAAAAAAAAAGCCATACTTTTTTCTTTTTTTAATGCAGGCTGTGGCAGGGTGGTTGCTCTAAATGGCAATTTTAAATTCATTTTCTCCTGGCATGGGAAATGCTTCAGAAAGCTCTTTTTTGCTTTGTTTTTAATGATCTGGTCTTATGGATAAATATGATCATTTCTGTCTCGCATAGCAACAATGTTTACATCTCCATACAAAAGCCACTATATTTACAGTTTCTGTAATTGAGAAGATCATTGAGTAGATACAGTTGCTATTGTGGCTTTTTAATCCCCTCAATATCTTGAACTGAAGTTTGCTTGAATAATGTTGCCGGACCTGCCACTTCACACCAGGAAATTAATTTATATACGATGGTTATAACTGTCTAGTTTTCTCACTGACAATTTGTCACTGACAATGTTAGGTCCATTCTGAAAAGACCATGTCTAAGTGTTTCTTTCTTAAAAAAATAAAAAAAATCACGTGTCATCTTATCTGTAGATGCAGTGAATTAGCTTTTCAAGGTTTCAGTGTTTAGATCGACTCTGAAAGGAAAAATGGGTGAGGATCTTTTGAAAATCGCAAAACTATTTCCTGTCATTTGTTTTCATATGCAAAATGTTAAGGGCTTTTGGGGTTCCATCCACAGTCATTTTTCAGTTCACTATAACCTAAAAAACAAACAAAAAAACAACAACCTGATTTCAGTTGTGTTGCCTTAAAATGGTTAAGACCTGGACCAGCAAATGTTTCCTAGATTGCTCAACTAGCGCAAGACGGGTTATTTTGGCCAGCATCAAGACGTGAAGTTTTTGAGCAAAGATGTCTGTTTGCCAAACCGTCAAGTGTTATCACTTTTTTTCTTTTTTCATTGAGGCCCTCCACTGCCCAGTTATGACCTTTTAATAATAATAATAATAATTTGCTTATCTAAATCCTACCTACCAATTAGACACGTGTGATGTATCACTGTCTCCGTCTTTAAAAACCCTTTAAATATCTCTACTTTACTGCCTCAGTTTTGAACCCAGGTATTGTTTTATAGTTGGACAATCCGGGTCTCATTTTTGGTCCATTAAAACGGCACAAACTGAACTTTTTTTTTTTTCTGCTGCAAAACCAAGTCTTTGCATTTGACAAAATTTGATTTATACAAATTTGCAATACATTTGTTGCATGAATTGGGGGCCTCCTGTTAAACATGGCATGCTTGTTTCACTGCTATATAGATATGAGAAAACAAATTATATAAAATGGTGCTATTGGACCTCATGTTGGAGGTGGTCGCAGCAAATGTGACTGGTCATGCGGACTCATTGATCATATCAGACTTTTTATTATCCTCAAAATATGCAGATCTGTTTTACAGGTGTTTTTTTCCTACCAGTGTAACAAAATCTCCTGCAGGTTTGAAAGGACAAGTAGTGACGAGTCTAACCCCATCTTTCCCTCATGGCCTGGGGGATTCGGGCATATGCTTATATCATCTGTTATAGATGTGCTCATTTACGCAATACACAATTACCCTGGAAATTCACTCTCTGTATCCGTTGATGTTCGCGTTCATTTACATTGCCATTTTGAACTATGGCTGGATTAACTGGCTGAACGCTGTTGCCGAAATATGGCCAAAGCGATAACGAAGGTCAATGTGCTGAGTTTACTTTGCTTACAATGTTTTTTCAAATATCATTGGTTCATTTTGTTGCGGTGATGAAAGACAATTGTTTGTTTCTTTCATAGAACTATGTCTATACATTAAGTTTTAAGCAAGGTTTTGAAAAATTGTAATCCAATTGTGAAACGACTGCAAGTAGAGCTTAAAGTATTTTGTGATTCCTAGTGTAGTTTGAACATGCACTTTGGGGACATTAACTTTAGCAATCTCTGGCACATTTGAACACCGTAGAAAACTCTCAGCACCTGTCCTACAGTTAAATTGCTCAAAAATAAGTTAAAATGTTCGCTGTGGCCCTTTTTTTTTTTAAATAGTTTTTTACATTTTCTCATACACTCTCCTTCATTTTCTGTAACTTTACACAACCGGGACTAGTGTTTGGTAAGTATAGCTAATTCTCATTTTAGGCATAAATGTTGGGTTGTAACACCTTCATACGAGCTTCGCGTTTACTGTTAAAACCATAGTCATTTGGAAGTTAGGCTCATGTTACCTTTGTGTGTTCAACCGAACCAAAGATGCCTCCAGCCATGTCCAAATGCTGCTCTACAGACCTGCCTTCCTGTCCTTCCAAAAACCTTCCCTGCAAGAGAAATGTCTTTTGTTTTTGTGTATTTACTTTTTTTCTTTTGTACAATTTCTAATATTGTTTTAGGTTTTTAGCTACCTAAGTTCAATGAATTTTCACTGTAGCTGTTTTTGAAACCTTGCACGGTGTCTACGACCGTAATACTAGGTTGCACTTTTTTATTTTGTTTTCATCATTGTTATTATTATCTATTTTTGTAAAGAAAGAAAACCCCATAGCGTGCCTCTTAGATTTATGGGTTTCTTAATGTGTTGTTTTTTTCCCTAAGACCAGCAGTTATACTTTATACAAAAGATGAGCTAATCATTATTTTTAAATGCCATTTAAAAGGAGAAAAAAAGAAGCCTTTTTTTCTTTACTCTGGACCCAGTAGCTGCACTGGCATACAATCGCACTGGTAGATATAGAGGGGAGGGGGGGGGGGGGGGACTATAAATAATAATAATAATGATGATGATGATAAAAAAAATAAATGTAAGAACTACAATACACTTGTTTGAAAACTTTTTTGTAAAAAAAAAAAAAAGATATACATAATGACTGTTTTTGTACATCAAGTTAATTCTTTTCCAAAAAAAAAATATTTTGGACCTAGTTTCTAATTATTATTTTAGTGGTTTTCTATGTTCTGGAACTTTGACAAGAGTTTTGAACGTGCCCTTCGATGATTGACAACTTGCAGTGTTGTCATTGCGGACACTGGGGTTGCCTGGTGTAGCCCTCTATGCCCACCACTGGTTTATTTCTGGTTTGAGTTTGGATTCTTGCTTTACGAACTTGACATTTTTTAAGTAAAGACTTGGTGAAAAAAAGAAAAAGAAACAAACATTTTTTTTTCTTGTAGACCTAGACCCTTTACCCTATTGAATTGCTGTTAGAGTGATGAGACTTGAAATGGGCATTTATTATGAATATGGTAGTATGGCTCCAAAAAAAAAGACAAAAATGACAAAATCAACAAAAAAAAATGTTGGGGGGAGGGTGGCAAATAGATGGGTTAGATGTGGGTATGTGAGCTATGGCTGTGGCAATGATAATGTAGTTTTAAAGCATTATTGTTATTACCTTTTAAACCATTTATCCAATAAAAAAAAATCTTGAAAGAACAAGCATTGGGTGTCTTCATGCTTCACAGAATAACTTTTGATGAACAGACATGAAACCAAGACAATCCTCATGGATGCTACACATTGGAGAAGACCTTTAATATAGACCATATTTCATAAAAACATATGTACAAAACTGAGATCAGAACTAAGGTTTCCCTTTCAGTCAAGTTGCATACATTGAAATGAGTGATCCCATCACACCAAAACACTGGATTTGTTACATTAGCTCAACAGCCACAAACTGCTTCGATTTTATGTTTGGATCTTTGACATGGAAATGATGGAATACACTTCAAGTGCTGAACAGTTTTTGCAACCTCCTAATGGAACTTTTTCCTTCTCATTTGGGTACACATTGGACTTTTTTTGTACATTGTTTTCATGTATAAGGTAAACACTGTCATTCATGTACAGTATAAGGTAAACACTTTAATGCAAGTCTGAAACAGCCATGCTCAAGTTCTAATAATCTAGTTAGTTGTTTGTAAAATAAACTTCCATTGAACTGAATAGAATAATTTATAGATAATTGTGTTTAGCTAAATATTGAGACCGTAAAAAATAAGTTTGTAAAATAAAAGGAAAATAAGTTTTTTTTTAACTGGCCCAATAAGAAACATCTAAAGAACTATTGGTTAAAAATAAAAACTACCCTTAAACCGATCATTCGGTCTTTCAACAAACAACAGTCATTTCCCTTGAATAACATCAGTAAAGTGGCTAATGGAATCAAATGGACACCTTCAGCCAACAGCTAATGGCTTCAGCGTAGAATGTCGAGTTCTGACTATTTACATAACGGTATTAAAGAAAGATACTGCCAGGGGATGGGAAATGCCCTGGAAAATCTCCTAGACATACAGTACCGCCACATTTATGCTTTCCTTAACAGCTCAACAATAATAAAGTATAATTTTGAGACAATCTTTTAAAACTGCATTTCCGGGACGCAAGGCGTGAGGAACTGCAACCGCTATTCAGCAAATGAGTAGGCCCCATTTCACTGTTCGATGAGCATAACTAAAGGCAACATGAGAAGAAAGGCTACGTCTGTAGAGAGTTCACCGAATCTTCATTTTGCTAAACATTTAAACTAAAAAGAAAAAGGCAATGATGTTTGAATCCTGCTGTCCCCTGCTCCTATGGTGTAACAACAATTCTTCGATCCAGGTATGAGAAACCAGGTTAGGACCAAACAACAAATAGGAACATAAAAGGTACTAACGTTACACTTTTATCTAGGATGCTGTACGAGTTTCGGTTCAGGTTTTGTCCATGTGAGACTGCTGATAAAAACACTAGTCCATCTTCTTGTTGCGTAGACGTAGACGTGCTAGATCCAGTAAATCCCGGCATGTCGGAGCAGTGTGTTGCGAGAGGATGGTCAGAGCCTTGCCGTGCAGTAAAGTCAAGGCCGTCTGGTGACCCGTTGCCCACACTCGATACCAGGGTCCATAAAAGGGGTCAGAGACAGCAGGACACAGCATGTTGTTCAAATTCACTTCAGTCAACTGGTCGGAAGCAAAATACAAGACGGAGTTAGTATAGGGACACAATAACTAAACATGCATATCCAAAAAATATGAACGCAGATTATTCAATGCAGAATTTGCTTGATTTCATTTTACGAAACGTACCAGGATGCAATTAATAGTGCAGCGCAAGTTGCATTTTCAACACTGTCACAAAGGGTGCTATAGGCCTTTATCACACTCCAACACTTGAAAAACATAATATATACTTCTAAAATAATAAAATAACATAACCTGATACAGGCTAGAGCAGAAGTATTATTTATCAAGTAAGGCTAAATATTTTGAAACAGTCAATTTAAGCTCATTTTCTTGTCAAATTTATTCACCGTCCATTGACAATCATACAGGTGGAAATTTGATCAGGCTACTAAACTCGATGTGATGAGATGCAGATTGTTATGAAGCAGCCATTCGTGAAACGGTTTTAACATCGTCTATTAACACAGTGACCAACCCAATCACAGGAACTGTTTTGTTCTCCCTCTCCATCAACAAGTGTGAATGATCGTAAATTTCTTAGGACTCCCAGGAATAGAAAAGTTTTGCAACAAAAGGAATGACAGATCTTCATGGAAGATAACACAAAATGGAAATCCTCTATATTTCCACGAACAGATCTGTATTCACTTCAGTTACACAAATGCACAGGTGAAAGTTCAACATTACACAATCCTGTGGTGTTCAGCGGGACCGGTATTGGTTTGAAAAGTGAATTATTTTGTTGTATGAATTATTAGGTTCTAACTGTGAACTTTAAACTATGCAAATAATTATCAAATGATCCAAATCCCTCCTGCTCAAGAAGAATTGAACGATTCACTGAGACACAGAAAAAGTGTTTCTGTGCTGTTGCAATGTTCCAAGTTTAAATCTAAGCAGAGAAAAAAAAAGGACGTTCTGCAAGAAGGGAATTTTTGGAGAGCACAAAAAAAAAAAGAACAGCAACAACGACCAAGCATGCGCCTCCAATTTTCAAGACTTTCTGCACCAACTACTAATCTTTTCAGATTATCCAGATCTTCTGCACATACTTTAGAACATTCACCTTCAAGGCTTCTTTCCTCTGCATGTTAAAGACGTTAAGCTTGTCTGTGCTCCAGGAGTTCTGCATTCTTCATTCTTGGAAATAAAGAAGCTGGACCCCATTTAAACAAATGTTGCAACCCAGCACATCAGGTGGAAGACATCACCGGACTCACTTATCACATGTCCAAGCGGAATACAAAAAACACTTTAATGCCAAGGTCTCTGGAAAGAGGTATGGTATTAATTTTATACCCCCATGTGAGACCCACTAAATTCTGGAGCCTGTTGTGAGAAACTGCTGAATGAATGGTGCTGTGCAGAACACAAACCCTTAGCAAAGGCATGTAACAAATAATATATATAGACCAGTAACACTCTACATGTATCATATTTGTTACATGCCTTTGCTAAGGGTTTGTGTTCTGCACAGCACCATTCATTCATATTCATATATATATATATATATATATATATGAACTACATAATTATTTATCTTAAAATGTGAATCTGTAAGAGTCTGTCACATGATCCTTCAGAAATCCTTCTAATATGCTGATTAGGTGCTCAATAATCATTTCTTATTATCAATGTTGAAAACTGTTTTTGCTGCTTAATATTTTTGTGCAAACCATTAAGTGTAGTGTAGGGTAAGATTTAAAAAGAAAAAAAAATAATTAAACCCTTTTGTTCAGCATGGATGCATTAAATTGATTAAAAGACAAACAGCAACAACAAAAAAATTAACATTGATAATAAATAAACAATAATAATTGAGCGCTAATTATAATTTATAACTAAGCACCAAATCAGCATTTCAGAATGATTTCTGAAGGTATAGCTAGTTATTTTAAATAGTCACAATATCGATTTGATCCAATAATGCAGCCTTGGTGACCATAAGAGACTTTGTTTAAAGACATTTTTTTTAATTACCCAAAACTTTTGACTGGTAGTGTAATGGTGACAGCACACATTCACCTTTCTGTGTCCAAATAATCCAGCAGGTTTGAGTGAGACCAAAGAAACCTACTGCTGTCACAGAACTCAACAACATGTGCTCTCTGTACAGGGCAACTGTCACCAGGAAATAGAAATAGCCATAGAAATATTTAAGGACATTTTCAGCTTATACTGGAAGTCATTAGCTGATAGTTGATCACCTTGCTTGTTGTGCAAGATACTTTAGTAATGAAGACTATATTCAGACATACTATACTAACATACTGTACTAGTTAGTATTGTCACATATATAGTATGCATGTAAATTATGCAAATTGTCACTCATAAAATACCAAGATAATCTACTACGTTTATTAAAATAAACAGTATTCAATTCAGTGTGCTCTTTTGCTTACTGTGTCCCACAATGCCACTTGAAGTGATGAATTTACATGTTTTACACAATATTAGATTAAAAATGCTAAATAACCACTTGGTGAATAAACACATGATGTGATGAAGTCATGTGCCAATGCAGTGGAATGTTGTGGAAAAATAACTTTTTTAAATACTTAATTACATTTACTTAGACACTGCGTGCTTCCCACTGTTTTTATGTAAGGCAAGTATTCAGTAAGATAGTATTCCATTTTTGACATAAGATACCATATAACTCTTTGTATTTCTGCCATTCAAAGATAAGGCAGAAACAGTAAGAGTAGTATGCTATTCTGGAATATGCGATAGCAATTTATTGTCGTACCATTCCAAGGCCCTGGAGGAATACAAAGTGGTAGAGGAAGAGGATTCCTGAGGACAGCAGCGCCCACCACATGTCACCCAGCGGCTCTGGCTTATACACACCTGACAAACAAGACACATGACACAGATGTTAGAATGCATGTAAAGTCCAGGGGCCGGTTGCACCAGCTGTGCGTAAGTTACAACTTAGCTTAGTTTTAATGTAAATGGGCACTAAGATACAACTTATGCACTACTAAATATTTTTGTGTTGCACCATTAAACTTAGTTGAAGCGTAACTATGTATAAACTAAATATTTACGGAAGCCTCCGATCAGGAATAACGGTTGGAATAAAATAGCAGACAGATTGAACTGCATCTATAAGCTCTTCTTTTACCTGACAGACCTCAATTCTTAGACATATATGATAATGCTGATATTTACATCCGCTTACATTTTAGGAGAGAACATTATATGAATAGATTACTTTGTTAGCGGCTCATCAACACGAACCCATCCTACAGCGCCGCTGTGTGCATCTGTCCCCCATCGGTCTTTTTTGTATCAGTACTTATTTATTTATCCTTAATAATAATAATCATTTCATTTCAAATACAGTTTCTAAATGTTATTTACATTTAAAAACACTTTTGTTATTCATGATGATTAAGTATCGTATGTAATGGAAACGTATTTTTACAGTTAGTTAAGTGAGGCAAAAGAAGTTAGAATGAAGGATAAACTGAAATTCCCAGCATTTAAACAACTTCTGCTCACGTATTTGATGGCTGCTCATGATCATCGAGGCTAAATGTCATATTATGCGACTACGCATTACTTTACGGAGAGTTTACGACCTACAAGCTACGTTCCGCCTTACGAACAAATGGTGCAACGGAATTAAGCACAGAGTTAGTTACAAACTAGCTAATGGTCACTAAGCCTCTAGTGTGGACTTTATGTTCCTATTTCCTAAAGAACTTACGAACAGCTGCTGCAACCCTACCCAGGACTCTCCAAGTCAGTTATTTTCAGGACCTTAAGAAATATTAAGTACCAAATCTGTTACCACACAGAATTTCAACTTCAAGTCCTTCAAAAACAAACAAAAAAAATTTATAGGGTATGACTCCCCGATAGAATTGGGCAAGAAGGCCCACAGTGACATGTTTTCATCATTATATTTAATAATTATTAAATTCAGGGATTTATTATATAATATTTCCATAGATTACAAGTGTATCTCATATATTATTCATCATAATCTACAGTCCAACCAAGGAGAATCATTTTATCAGAATAATCTACTACTATGATGATATCCTATCAACTAAAAATATAGGCCTGTGGCCTATATAAATGTAATTCAGAAGAATCTCTTAAACTAAGATTGTTTTATTTTATATACCTATCATTAAAAAATATTACATTAAATATTTAGTTGAATAATTAAATGATACCCTTTTCCCCCAAAAAATAACTGTACATTATCAATCCTTCTTTCACACAAAGCATTGATATCCCAGAAACTGTGGAGCTGTAGTTGTCCTGTCTGAACATTAGGAGACACTACAGGTTTACTTATTTCTCTCTGAGCGTCATCGCTTCACTCATGTATCTTTTAGTCTGGGCACATTTAGTGCTATTCTGACATCAACATTTCAAATTTGTCATATCAGTTAAACTTACATTTATTCATTTAGCAGACACTTTTATAAAAATAAATAAATTAAAGAGGCAATAAACACTAATACAACGTTTTAGCCACCGTTCAGGATAGTAAAAGCTAGAATAAGGGAGGGATTAAGAAATAGTGATAGCATAGACAAAGGAATAGTGAAAGAGGTAGTAAAATAGAATATTTTTAGGCTACAGTTAAGTGCTAACGGAAGAGACGAGTTATCAGCTGTTTCCTCAAAACTGCTGTTCTGCAGTTGGTAGAGCTCTATAAATAACATGCTACTGATTTCAATAATATTTACATCGCTCATTTTTCACCTGAAAGGCACCGACAGGGAAGCTAAAATGACATTGTGGTGCACATGTGGACAATGGAAGATATAATCATGTGGGGTAAAAGGGTCCAGGGGTGTATTCCAGAAAGCAAGGTTATTTTACCATCAAACATACCATGAACTCTCGGTTGATTCAACCAAACCTTGCTTACTCAAGGTACAGTATTGCTGGTTCCAAAAACGCACCCGAACAAAAACGCACACTAACGCTTAGTTGGGGACATTAAATTTAATATTCAACAACATTATTGATCTGCCTGCATTGACACCATTATATGAGAACTGAACTGAGCTGAATGAGGACAGGTTTTCTCCAGAGCGATTAGCAGAAAGCCGCTCTTTAGGTTATAAATTAACTAAATGAATAACTTTTTACAACAAAACTGAAACCACTGAACTTAAAGGGACACTCTGCCCATTTGCATTAAAGGTGCAGTGTGTAACATTTTTGAGTATTTATTAACAGAAATGCAATATGACATCCATAACTATGTGTTCAGTGGTGTATAAAGAACTTAATAAACGGTAATGTTTTTATTACCTTAGAATGAGGCATTTATATCTACATAGGCGCGGGAATCCCCTTCTATGAAGGTCGCCATATTGTGACGTCATGTTTCTACCTTAGCTGACAGGGAACACAGCGCTACAGAGCGCGTTTCGTCACTACCTTGAAAGAGAAGCCGCAGAAAGCTAGAAGAAGCTAGTCATAAACGCCGTGAGTAGTGACTTTTCCCTTGTCAGTGGTGTAAATATGTAGTTGGATTGTTTCATGTAACTTAATTCTTCTCCCTCGCTGTGTTATGGCTTTGCTATGTGGGGATAAATGTGCTGGTTGCGCTCGTGAGACAGCTGATTAGTAGGCTACTCTTGTCATTGACCGGAAAACAGTTACAGGAATCACCAACCCGTCGATCTTGGAAGCATTGAAGTCGATCGAGTTTCCAAAATCAGAGAAAAAAGCCTATTGTGTGTAGTAAGTAGTGTCTATGGGATGCGGAGGCACGCGCGCTGTTACAATCACGTAATTTTAGCCGCGCGCACCTTTGGGCTCATGCGGACGCGTCGAGTATAAACAAGGCTTAACGCTTTAACCAGCTCAGCCACAGTAACAGCTCATATTAGCCAGCTAAACTTTTACTACCCTGTTAGAAAAAATATATAACGTTAGTTGCATAGTTTCATGTGGTTCTTCTCCCTCACTGTATTATTATGGGTTTGCTATGTGGGGAGAAATGTGCTGGTTACGTTCGTGGGACAATCAGCTGATTACTATTATTATATTATGTATTAAGACCCTTGATCCTTACCTGACTATTTCTTTGTAAACTTTATCCATGATGTGGTTTATAATGGACTGTGGTACAAAAGCTTGTTTTACTCTGGCTATTCTCTGCTGTCTCAGATGACGATGTTTGTCCCGTTTTAGCCACCGTAGCTTCTTCAAAAGGAAGGGGTGAGCAGTGGGCTGAGCCCTTAGTGTAAACTCACAAACGAAGCGCTAGATGTCGCCAAAAGCTACACACTGCACCTTTAAGCTTTCCATTGTTAGAAACCCAATCATACTATTGAATGGTCGTGCAACACTCTCTCATTTTCCCCTAAGACGAGAGAAATCCTAGCCTGGGAAAACCCAGACAACTTCCGGCAAATTTAGATTTGCTCTGAAAGTTAGTCTGGCAAAGAGCTCATTCAAGCCCATTTCCAATCCGTCGAAATCGAGGCACCAATCAGAAACGTTGGGGCGGGCTTTACACGATGACGACAGCGCTGGGATTTTGAAGCAGATTTTAGCCTACATTACACAGATGGATGCCGCCGTCGAACATCGAATCAGCTATCGCGTCTGTTTTAAGCGATATGAACGTTTCATTTTTGTTAAAAACCGAGCAAAGAACAACACTCGGAGATGTTTCTCCGCCGCTCTGCATACGTCATCTCCATCGCTCTGATTGGTTTTAGGTCTATCCGCGATGTCCGTTGGTGACGCCCCTCTGGAAATGATTTGTCTATGACGCTATGCCAGACCATAACTCAGTTACAACTGAGAATGGTCTGGTTTTAACCAGGCTAGAGAAATCCGCTTTTTACCTTTTAAACTTCCTCCTACAATGACGCAAAAATCCTAATTTTACGTCATTGTAGGAGGAAGTGTAGGGGGGGGGGGGTTCCCTGTAAAGACTACAAGCACTAGCGCCCACCCTTTCAAACCCGCCCATAGGGGGTTGGACCTAATGCGCTAACAGACCTATCACAGATCAGTACCAGTGCGTTTGATTTCACCGGCAGAAACTTTTTGAAAATTTGTAAACAGACGAAATCATAGGAGATGTGTTGCTTCACAGCAGACGACTATGTCAGTGTGTGTTCTCAGTAGCCACTAGCTGCTAATAGAGTCGAGTCAGAAAGAACCTTACCTCCAGGCAAATGCGTTTGGCTCTACTAGCACTGCTAGTTTCAGACGTTCCTGGCTGTTTGTCGTCATCATCTGACAAGGTAAATATCGACTGAATTGTGGTTTTCACAAGCGCGGGTCTCTTCAAATGGTGTGTTCACAACGAACGCAAATTTAATTATTTGCGCGAGTGGATTACATACAAAGTCAATGCAAAGACGCGAATAGACGCATCATTCGCGCCGGGCGTTGAATGACGCGAATTAGGCGAGGCGTTTGCCGCGAATGTCTTCCGCGCAAGTTGAAAAATTTGAACTCGAGCGAATGTTCAAGCGTCTAACTAGACGCGATAGACGCGTATTTGACGCTCTATTCGCGTTCGGTGTGAACACACCATAAGGGGTTGGGTTCGAAATCTTCTGGATTGAAATGTAGACTGCACACCGTCAGATGTTTGAGTGCTTCAATGGCTGTGTCCTCTCCGAACTTCGGGTTATTGATAGCCCGCAGCCATTTTTTGCACAAGTCCAGATCTTTGGGTAATCTATGAAAACTTACTCCGTGTTTTTCCTTGTGCTGGCTGAACATGCCTGTACTATGCAAGTGCACACCATTTCGAAACAAAAACAAGGAGTAATTCAATACTCCGCAAAGTAACTCCACTAGAAATTGTGTGAAATGATTTCCAGGCGGTAGCGTAGAGGTGGGAGTGGCCTGCGGAGCTGAGCATTGCAATGCACTATGGGGATTGTTGTCTACAATCCACAAGCACTAAAAAGTAATTTTCTGCCTTTTATCGGCCAAGGAGGACCCAAATTAGAAATTTATGCTACTATTCTACTACATATATCACCCACTTTCAATACATATTCATGTCTCCACCGGTGGAATTACCCTTTAAGCTGGACTGTGATGCTATTTTCTTCTGGAAATAAACTGTTGCATTATTTTCCTGCTATCACTGTAAAGCTGCTTTGAAACAATCTGTATTGTAAAAAGCGCTATATATATATATATATATATATATATATATATATATATTTTTTTTTTTTTTTTTTTTTCAATTGAAAGTCGCATGTCTAGTATCTGTAAAACCACATTTTTCCATCTTAAAAATATATCTAAAATTATGCCATATGCTCTCATTGACAAATGCGGAACAATTAGTTCATGCGTTCATGACCTCAAGGCTAGATTATTGTAATGCTCTACTGGGTGGTTGCCCTGCACGCTTAATAAACAAATTACAGCTAGTTCAAAACGCAGCAGCTCGAGTTCTTACCAGAACCAGGAAGGCCATATTAGCCCGGCTCTGTCAACACTGCATTGGCTCCCTATTAAACATCGAATACATTTTAAAATATTGCTGATTACTTACAAAGCAATAAATGGTTTAGCTCTGCAGTACTTGAGCGAGCTCTTAACGCATTATAGTCCTTCATGTCTATTGCGATCTCAAAATTCGGGCCAGTTGATCATACCTAGAATATCAAAATCGACTGCGGGCGGTAGATCCTTTTCCTATTTAGCACCAAAACTTTGGAACAGTCTTCCTACCATTGTCCGGGAAGCAGACACACTCTGTCAGTTCAAAGCTAGACTAAAAACACATCTCTTTGACCTAGCATTCACATAATACATTATCGACTTCTATAATTCAATGTTTAGGCTGCATGATTAGGTCAGCCGGAACTGGGAACACTTCCTTTAAATCCCGATGTACTAGTTACATCATTAGAAGAATGGCTAATTTTAAAATTTGAAAAAATCTACGCTAATTTTAGTGTCTTTGTTTATCCCAAGGTTTTCCCACAGCCTGCCGGATCCAGGCCGTATCCAGATCTGACTAGGTCCTTCTCCTGGAACCGATGACAACGCAGTGCTGAAGTGCCAACTAGCCTCTCCCTATGGAGGATCACTTTACCACTCTACAGATAAAGCATTGTGGGGAAATTCGGTTTGCATACCTACCCCAAAGTGATCAAATAAAATAAAATTCTGTATCAAATTTATAGGCAAGAAAAGTAGTTTGTTTTGGGATTGGTTTGTAGGGAATTACAAACCTGCGCACATATATTCAAACGCACATAACTATAGAATCAATTCTTAATGTGCATGTAAACACCATCAGCGTTTATCACAGGTTCGCGTTTAAAGTCTGTTCAGAGAGAACGGCGTCGTCTTAGCGGCCCCTAATTTAATAACAAATGATAATTTCGACAGAAGTGAATCAATCAAAACTTACTTTAGCTGGAAAATAACATTATTCAAGAACCGCTATAAAGCCAAATCAATCTGTTACCTTAAATTATATGTTTATCTTTGTAAAGCTGCTTTGAAACAATCTACATTGTTAAAAGCGCTATTTAAATGAAGATGACTTGACTTGACTTATGGTTAGGTGTTAGGGTTCGGGTTAGGAGAACAAGTTGACTTGTTGCCAAGTTACTAATAGTCAGTAGAATATCTGTTGGGGGACCAACAAAATAAAGAGTTAGCAGATATTAAGCAGACAGTCAACTAATACTCTAATGACAGTAAGTTGACATGTAGCTGCAAAGTTACTTATAGTTAGTAGAATGTCTAAAGTGGACTATTGAAATAAAGCGTGATCATACATTTTAGCATAGAAAAATTATATATAAAAAAACATCTGAATGCAGATCAACGATGTGTGAGATGAGAATTATATAGCTATATATTATAATAAAATTAACTTCACCTTGTTTAAATAGCACTTTATATATCAATATAACAATAATATTGTGCACAATCTGTCATGCCCACTGGAGCCTTATCAATAGATCACCCATGTGCTGAACACCTCTGAAGTAAACTAACCCTGGAACATGAGCTGCTCATTAGCAGGTTATGTTCAGAAAGTAGGTTGCTATGGCTACTTACATACCCTGAAAGCTACCTCCATTTTTGGAACCGAAAGTTGAGGTTATCTGATTACTTGCCCTTAAGACACCCGGGTATGTCACACAACCTGCTTTCTGGAATACCCCCCAGGACTACAGTTTGACCAAACTTCAGAAACTCACCTCCTTTTCTGAAGAGGTAGACAGGCACAAGATACAGCATGGAGTGTTGAATATAATAGATCTCCTTTTCAAATGGAAGCTGTGATGGAGGGGGGGAAAGTATGTTAAGATAACAAAAAGATACAGAGCCTTGCATTCTAGTCTTATTTGGTGTCAGGATGTTTCACTATTACTACTGTATATGCTTATGCAATAAGCATCTAAACAAACAGCTAAACCATTAAATACACAGTATCGATGCAAGCAGTAATGATGGGCTCGAGCACTATAGTACCATCGCCACCTGGCGGCTCTAGGAAAACAATAAAAAGTCAGGTAAAAACACTTCCTGCTACCATTTGACCTTAGCCTACAATAGCCACAAACATGGAGACAGGGGTAGCTGCAGCCTGGAATAATGGGCGTGTCGAAAGGTAAGGGCGTGTCAAAAGGTTTCTCATTGGTGAAAGGAGTTTCCTCCTGGCAACTGCGTTAGCCAATCAGCAGTAACCATTGTTATATGTCATTTCCTTTAGCTAAATAAAAAATCATCATTTAACTTAGACCGAAAGAAGATGGCGGAAGTTATGTATGCGATATCATAATTTGTTGTTCTCTTTGCTTTACATCTTTCAGCTTTGTTAATTATTTAATTTTTGTTGACAGACACACGTTACAGTGAGACAAATTAATGACTGCATTTGCATTGAAGACTTTAGAGTCGGCGATTTGTATCGATGTCCTTTTTGTGCAATCAGTGTTTTTAGACCTTGTGAATATCACAAGATACATAGTCATTTGTATGCATCAGATGTGAGGGAGGAATACAGGGTGGAGTTTAAGCTCACCAGATGTGATGCCTGTGGATTCCTCTACAAAAACACCACTGGATATTGCGGCAATGGTCTTCACTGCGCTCTATTCAGATATAGAGTTTGATGGCTTCTGTTCAACACAATCTCATGAAAGTGCGTATCTATACTAGAGATGTTCCGATACCCTTTTTCCCTTCCCGATACCTATTCCGATACCTGGACTCAGGGTATCGGCCGATACTGAGTACTGATCCGATATTTGGATGTGTACAGTATCTATACAGCTGCAATTCATACTAGCACTGTATGAATTGATATAATTATTTTATGGTGTGTTTCAGACTTATCCCTTAATTAAACATGAACAAATACATACAGTGAACTAGAGTATTTTTATTATCTGACATACATTTCACAGCAATATATTATTTATCTTTCTTAAGTGAAAAAGAACTTAAAATGCAACCACACATCTAATACTGTAAACTGAAAAGGGTATTTTAGTTTTACAATATAACTGCATAAAAAAGTGCAACAAATAAATCTAGGAATCTAAAAAATGATATATGAATAATATAAGAAAATAATCTCTTTATAATTTAAAATCCATAAACAATTTTTTTTAAATAAACGGCATTTCAGTTTTGACCGCGGCTGGTCATCCAGAAAAATAAACTCAATACATGTTGACGGTTGTATTTATCGCTCGTTGGCTGTCTTTTGAAAACATTTCTCTTTGTTTGAATGAAGCTTTTAGAGATTGTTGATTCTGGTGCGGCTCATTCTTCTCTGCCCTTGCCTTTGTGTAATCGTGTTCTGCGGGGTAACGCGTCTTCAAATGCTTTAAGTTACTCGTGTTGAAGTTGCTAATCTTGTTCCACCCCTCGAAATTGCAGTATGGCATACGGGACATGTCGTCGTTTTACTATCTGGTTGGTCCAGTCTGAAATACTGCTAAACAGCGGACATACTGATAGCGCGCACGCGTTTTCTTCTTCGCTGCTCTAAACAGTGGTTGCTTGTGGCAACAGCACAACTTCCACACAAGCACAAGCAACCACTGTTTAGAGCAGCGAAGAAGAATTGATCTCCGATTTGCAGCCTTATGCAAAGCTAGCGTGCATAACTAGATATTGTTTAAGAAAATGGTATCGGATCGGTGCATGGGTAGAAGTACTCGCCGATACCAGCATTTTTATTGGTATCGGCGGCATTTCCGATACTAGTATCGGAACAACTCTAATCTATACAACAAATGCTATTTCTCGTGCCATTTATACGGCAAAAATGTTTTTTGCATGCTTATGCTACGCACTGAAAACCCCGTGGTTAGGATTAGGGGTGTGGAGTGCGTGCATATTAAACGCCATGGAGTGCGTGCATATTAAACGCCATAAAGTGCTTATCATGTGCACGCGAAAACTGCGTATCATATGCACGCAAAAACTATTTTTGCCGTATAAATGGCACGAGAAATAACATTCGTTTTATAGATACGCACTTTCATGAGATCATGAATGAGTTTTGACTTTGAACACAAGCCTTTAATTGTTTCAAAAAATTAATTGATGTAAAATGACAACTGAATAAAAATGACAACTGAATAAATGTTTTGTGCATAAAACGGTTTGTTCTGCTTAATTGTCATTTAAAAGAAGGTTATTAAACAGTTTTTACTCCTATTTTATAATTATATGGTGAGTGTTTGATCAAACATATATATATATATATATATATATATATTTCCTTTATACAGCAAAAACATTTGCTGCAAAATTATTATAAAAATAACATTACTTTAGTTCATATGTACTTTATTAAAATCACACTAGTTTTGTACTTTCATTTAGTGTCAGGAGACATTTTTATCTTTAAAATAATAACTTGCGGTGGTGATGACGTCATGTAACCCGCGCCATAAAGAAGGTTTCGAAGGACTTTTGAATGTATTCTCAATATCATTATTGATATTTTTACAGTGAAAGAAAGGTATTTGGTCTTGTATAGTTATTTGTTGGCCAATAGTGATTAAGTTTATCGGTTTTATGCGGATCAGGAAGCTTTCGCGTCCAATCGTAAAGACCTTATGGCACGCCCCATTCCTTTCCAACCTTATGGCACGGCCATTGCTCTAGCCTGCAGTTATCCTTACTTGCAAACATGTGATCAGCCCCCATCTACAGCACCAATTTAACCTAGGGTAAATTGGTGCTGTAGATGGGGGATGAGCACATGTTTGTGGCTATTGTAGGCTAGTCTGTATTGTAGGTAGTCAACCAAAATAACCTTCACCACCACCACAAGACAATGGCAGTAAATACACACAATTCCATCTCTCACAGTGAACAACTGTCAAAGTGAAATATTACAGTGATGGAAGTGCTTGAAGTGTGCTTACTTTTTACTGTACAGTGCCCAAAAGATCTGAAGAACTTGATGTGAGGATAGAAACTATGAATAAAGACTCTGGATAGTGTTGCACCCCTCTGTTTGAGGAAAGTTAAAGAGAAACCCCCCACACATTGGTACAAATTCACACTCATGCTCTTAAAGCAGGTGGAAGATTACAAATTTAGAAGTATTTCAAGAGGGCATGTTTCCATCTACAGAAAGGCCTGGAAAACAAAGAGATCCGCGCATTTCAGAACGCTCATAAAAAAATACAAAAAACAATCTCAGGAATTTAAAACAGTAGCCAGATTGATAAGAAAAGCATAAACTGAACAAGACAGTTCCTCAAAGCACAGTAGTGTAATACCTTAATAAACTTCTTCAACAATAAAATTAAGACAAGCAGAAAGAATTTTAGCATCTCTGAAAATGTTGTCTCATAGTACCTTAAGGGAACAGCTTCAGTCATTTAATATTATAGGACAGGAAGAGTGAACAAAACTTATTACACGTATGCTGTAACCTATATCCACTAAGCTACTGAAAGAGTTGTTACCTATAATCTCAAAACATCGTATGAACATTATTAACTCTTCCCTTTCTTTATGGCATGTCCCAAAAACTTTCAAGCTAGCAGTAATCAAACCCTTATCAAGAAGCCCCAACTTGACCCAGGAGAACAGATTATCTCAAATCTCCCGTTTATGTCCAAAATGTTAGAAAAAGTAGTTTCCTCCCTATTTCGTTTGTTTCTGCCACATAAAGCAACAAAAACTAAAAAAATCTATTTATCTACTGCTCTCCAGGATGGATCTCCCCTCCATCATTAAAAACATTATAATCCTGAAAAAAATTCCTACCAAAAAACAAATACTGGGTTCTATGTGATGTGGAATACTGGTAAAAGAAAGTCAAATTTCATGTAGTAGAATATAAACAGATTATGCTTATTGACTGTCTCTGTTGTCCATCCTTGTTACTGAACATGACAACATTAAGCATGCCTACAAATTAACTTGTGCATGCACATCAAAACCAAATGCCAATAGCAAAAGCCAATATGGCGCATGCGTTTTAAAGACATACTTTAGGATCACCAGTTGGCAGATTGCACATGCGGACTAAAATATTAGTTACGTCACTTCACAACGTCATCGTGCTACAGTCTACAGTGAGGAATGCTTGACAATTTAAGTGTTTTCAACCACTACTATAGTGTAATTTTAATCAAGTAACTTGGTAACTTTATTTAATAACTTTACATTATCATCATGAATATACTCACCAGTCTAGTGTTGACTACTGGGAAGAGAAGAGCTAGAAGGGCTCCATTCAGCATGTGGACCTGAAGTCTTTAAAACAGAAAAGATTGTTAAAAACCACAGTAGAAAGTTCACGGCAACATTAGAGCTACATCAACACTTAAAGGATCACACAGTTCTAAATATCAACCAAACAAGGGAAAACAGTGACATAAACTGACAAAGAAATATCCTTAAACTGACAATACCAGAAATGTCATTCAAAACCTGAGGCTATGATAGGCCAGAAGCAATTGCAACACAAAAGTTACTTCATCACAAGCAAAACTATTTATATACTTTGACATACATATGGCTTGCCATTGCCATCACAGTTATGCTGCCTTGAAGCAGCAAAATATGTGGCGTACGCAGAGAAGGCAATCCCACAATACTCAAAAAATAGTTGTAAATAAAAAAAAAGACAGACAGATAGATAGACAGATAGATAATCTAACTGCTGTTAACTTTCTGGCAAAGCACAGTATGTGCTTTTGCCAAGGAAATTATTGTATCAAGGGGGAGTGGTTTAGCGATCTCTGCGCTAAAGAGATAGCCTATCTCGCAAGCTCCCCGATGACAATTTCAACAGGGGAGAACTTGGAACTCTAGAACCAGAAAGAAAAATTCCTGATTTTAGACATACGTGACAAATAACAAAAACATTATATCTTGAAACAGTGTTACAAAGGCTAAACCTTAGGAAATTAAGGAAATGAAGCCTATCATAATGATAACAAACCTATCATAATGTCTACTCGGGCGATAACTTCTAAAAGAAAGAAACATTGCACCTTATTAAAAAAAACCATTTTATTCAAGACACCGTGACATCAACATGAACTTATTCTAACAATCATCACCCGAATGTCCACCCTTACCACGAACTTGAAATTAACTTGGTTTCATGAGAACTGAAGAATTTTTTTGAAAACAACTTAATTTTAAGCACAAATTTGATAGAACAAAGTGGGAATTATTAGCAACACCAACATAACAGTAAAGCTAATGTTTTCTGTTATTCAGCCAGCAGTCATATCACCCTGTAGCCAAAGACTGGTTGCGCACTGAAGCTAAGCTGGGCTGAGCCTGGTTAGTACTCAGATGGGAGACCTCCTGAGAAAACCAGGTTGCTGCTGGAAGAGGTGTTAGTGAGGCCAGCAGGGGGCGCTCACCCTGTGGTCTGTGTTGGTCCTAACGCCCCAGTATAGTGAATGGGGACACTATACTGTCAAAAAGCACCCTCCTTCGGGTGAGACATTAAACCGAGGTCCTGACTCTCTGTGGTCACAAAACAAATCCCTGGATGCCTTCGAAAGAGTAGGGGTGTAACCCCGGCATCCTGGCCAAATTTGCCCCAGTGGCCTCTGTTCATCATGGCCTCCTAATCATCCCCATATATATATATATATACTAATTGGCTTCATCACTCTGTCTCCTCTCCACCAGTAAGCTGGTGTGTGGTGGGCATTCTGGCGCAATATGGCTGCCGTCGCATCATCCAGGTGGTGCAGCACATTGGTGGTGGTGGTGGTTGAGGAGCTGACACAGCGACATAAAAAAGGCAACATTACAGTTTGCCAAAATATACTTGAGTAAGCCAAAATCCTTCTGGGAAAACGTCTCGTGGACAGATGAGACCAAGATAGAGCTTTTTGGTAAAGCACATCATTCTAGTGTTTACCGAAAACGGAATAAGGCCTACAAAGAAAAGAACACAGTACCTACAGTCAAATATGGTGGAGGTTCAAAGATGTTTTGAGGTTGTTTTGCTGCCTCTGGCACTGGGTGCCTTGACTGTGTGCAAGGCATAATGAAATCTGAGGATTACCAAAGGATTTTGGGTCGCAATGTAGGGCCCAGTGTCAAAAAGCTCGGTTTGAGTCCGAGATTGTGGGTCTTCCAGCAGGACAATGACCCCAAACATACTTCAAAAAGCACACAGAAATGGATGGCAACAAAGCACTGGAGAGTTCTGGAGAGTGGCCAGCAATGTGAAAAATGTTCAAATATGAGACCTGGAGCAGTTGGAAGAGTGCAAAGGAAGAGTGGTCAAAAATTCCGGGTGAAAGCTTATTAGGTTATAGGAAGCGATTGATTTCAGTTCTTTTTTTCCAAAGGGTGTACAACCAAATATTAAGTTAAGGGTGCCAATAATTTTGTCCAGCCCATTTTTGGAGTTTTGTGTGCAATTATGTCCAATTAGCTTTTTTTCCTTCTTTTTTTGTTTTGTTCCAATACACACAAGGGGAATAAATATGTGTATAGAAAAACATGTGTTAATGCAATACTTTTCTGTGAGAAATACTTGATTTTCTGGAAAAATTTCAGGGGTGCCAACACTTTTGGCCATAAAGGTACATATTTAGAAAAACATTGATAACATACCATATGTTTACATCACACTTCTTTACAAAGAATGATAATTTCTTTTAATTTTCCACAAAATTATGAGATCTCTCCCGTGTAAGATACCTTTATCCTTGCAATCAGAGCAACAGAAGAAGCTCACGGACAGAAAACAAGAAGTTAACCAGAGTATGTGTAATTTATGACATATGCGGATGCAAAAGTCTAGTATAAACCAAGGCACAAAGGCACAGGGAAGAAACAAATGAAACATACATGAACAAATATAACAAATATACGATTGTAATCATGTGATTTGTCCAAGTTCTTAAAACAGTCTCTGGCATTTTGTGTATGTGTATATATTATGCAATGGTTAACATAAGTAGCCTTTAGCATAGCATTTAAATATATTTCTGGCATATTTGGTGACCAAAATTTCAGACACTAGCTGGTGCTTTGGACCATGGCATTCAGCAGGCCAAAAACCCCTGGCCCTGTTGGTTTTGAGGAACCCCCAGAGGAGACTCGACCAAGCCCCGGAAGTGACCGTGGAAATGCGACTGGCCCTGGCACACACTAGCACGCTCGCCCGATAGTGGAGAGTGGCTATTGACAATGGTTCGTTAGTCTCTACTTGTTTGATGGCCTTTAATCAGAGTACAGAATGCATTGTCCTACATAAACCTCACATGTTCTGTTGTATCTCTACAAACTAACTTCAAATTGGTCACCTGTGAAAGATGTTAAAGCAAAAGTAAAGATTACAGCAGCATCTTTGAATAAATCAAACCCAGAAAACCAACAAAAACATAAATGCCCTAAGAGGGATAGATTACCTGGGTAGAACACCACCTTAGACATCAATGATCAAGCATCATGAGGGACACAAAGAATCATTTGAGCGATTCTGCATTGAAAACTTCTGTGAGTGACACTTCTTGTGTGTCAAAAATGGACTTATGGCATAAAATTGAATTGTGTGAGGAGATATTAGAACTCTCAAAGGCTGTGGGAATACAAATGCTGTGGTTAAGTGGTCACTTCTGAGGGTCTATATAATGGCGCTTCCCCACTGCATGGTACGGTACGGCTCCGTACGGCTCGACTCGGCTCACTTTGTGGCACTTTTCCACTGCATGGCATGGCTCGGTACAGCTCGCTTTAAATGGTACCACCTCTGTTGTGGTTCCAAGCGTACCGCACGATACTAAAATGTGACGTGACAACACTACAGATAACTGATTGGTCAGAGAGAATCATCACTACCAGCGTCATTGGAATTGCAACACGAGACACCAAACCCGCTAGATTAAAATAGTCAGCAACAGCCACCGGAGTAGCCTATTATTTGTTCGCACAATTCTTATTAAACGACTTGCTTGAAAAAATAAATAAATAAATAATACAAATGACAAAAGAAATGGCTGAATCGTGGTGACTGGTCAGTAGACGAGGTGCAGACGTTCCTCTCGTTGGTAGCCGAGCAATCTATAATTCCACCCACTTTGAAGCGGTACTAAACTGCAGTGGAAAAGCAAACGGAGCCAAGCCGAATCGTATCATGCAGTGGAAAAGCGCCATAAGAGCAACACTTTTAAAGACTGCCTATTGAATGCCTATAAAATACAATGTATGCTTCCCTTAGACTTGATGACTGCAGGCAAAACCACACATTCTCAATAAAGTATCCTGCTGAAGAGATACCCAAAACTCCTGGTCTTTGCTTTTGAGTTCGCTACAAAAGCCAGTATGTAGGCACCCCATTTGCTTTAAATGCGAATAGAGAAAAGCAGAGATGCACCGTTCGAGTGGACATCAATCGGAACCGTATGGTTTTTGCTTGTTTTATTTAGGCCGATCCATGTTCCGGAGTTGCACACAAACGGCATTGCAAACATGCCCCAAAATGTAATTTGTGTGGAAATACTACAAAGTTTGTAAACCGTACGTTGACACAGGCCAGAGACGGGACACGCTAAAGATGTGAGGAGAGGAGATATATGTATTTAATTGGGGGTTATTTGAATGCATCTCTGATAGGAACTGACTGTCTTATGAAAAGTTTTGATGCCATTTTCTTTTCCTGTTTCCGTATAATGCCTATTAAAGTAGTGTTTATACAGTAAGTGCAGCGCTGCTTTGTGTACAGCGGTAACCAAGGGAACACTATAGTGGCTGTTCCATAAGTACTGTCAGAGAGTACATTTGCATTTTCATCTGCCGTTTTGTATTTGTTTTGTGCAGGTATGTTTTATGCAGCATAGTTTCACAAAGCTGAAAGTCAGGGCATTCTGTTTTTCCTTTAAATTTTGAAATTGTACATTTTATAAATGTTTTTGTTCAAGGTCAGTTTTGCCTGTAATTGAGCAAATAAACAAATGGATTTGCTTAAAAAATAAACAACAGCAATCGCTATTTCCTTGTAAAAAAAATTGCCAATCGGAATCGGCCATGAAAAATCATGATCAATATATCCCTATAATTCAGTTAAATTACTAAATATTAAAGAAGTAATATTATTTATCGTTTCCACAATTCTTTATATTTTAAGTTGGACTTTGGTTAAAACTATTTCTTGAAACCACGTTGGGACATGAACAACATCTCTGGTGTTGAGTTCAAGTCAGTTCCAATATGCTGGTCCAAAACAAGTCCCACTATTACAAAAGGAACCCAAAGCAGCCAACGGCATTACTGTTCTCAACCTCCTCCTTTGCACATGCAAGCTAACAGGCATCTGATGTCATGAACACTCGTTTAAATGCAAATACACACATTATTCTGTCACCTAGTAGAGTTCCTTGATGGTGTTTTGGTGAATTAATGCTGAATTGCCTTTAGCACTCACTCAAGAGCTGAGGGTCACAATCTATTTTGAAATGTTTAGCCACAGCAGTCATTAAAGAGGTAAATGTCTCCAATACACGTGCTATAGTTTTTCACATTAAAATGCAGAAAAGCACAGGGAAAGGGGGCTAGATTCAAGCACACGTGATCCATTTTGAAATAAATCAATTTATAATTCGACTAAACCAAAATTCAGGTTATCCCTGAGCTTATTTATTGTCATCTGGTGACATTACCAGTACAGCATGTCTAACATTCACAACATTAGAATCTCCTGTGAGGAATTTGTCCTGTGAGAACAGCAAATGTTAATCGTTTTAACATTACTCAAAATACATACTCTAGACCGATAATCCATTTATGGAATAGACTTGTTTGCTTGCATAGGCCTAGAGTTTGCTTACATAGAGTTCCCAGTTAGAAGAACATTGTTTTCTTTAATTGACATGTATTTTTCAGATCTAGGGTAAATTATCCTCTGTTGCTTTTATTATGGCTAATAAAGTCATACACACACATACTATTGTAATAATGAACCAAACAAGATCAGTACCTGAGAAAAATATAATTCAACTGTAGCTCTTTGCATATAACTGGTTATGACAAAAACTTTTATTTCACAGTAACAATATAGATCACAATATAAAATGTTTTGTTTATTTTTATTTATTTTTTTGTAATTGAAATTAAGAGTAAATCAAAAATTAATTGCTTTGGATCCATTTGCCGCAACAAGATGATGATTTTCCTGCAATTGTACACTCAGACAATGGTTTTGTGGCACTGTTCATTTTACTCAAATTTACTCTTTTTTTTATTACACATATATTTTGTTTTCCGCCTATACACTATTTTATTGTTCTTAATTAACTTAAACTGTTTAACTATCCACTATACTTAATTATCAATCTTTAAACTAGCGCAATGGGTTTAATTTCGCCATTTGAATAACCGGATGTGACAATTTCCCACGCAGTCTATGCAGATCCTTCATGGAGGTGAGAAGTGAGATGGATAGTGAGAAGTACCAGCCAGGTAAGATTTTTTTGTGTGTGTGTTTAGTCAAAGTCTTGAGTTCTGAAAGTCTGTTTTTATTATGCTTTTAATGTTTTGTTTAGCAGCCGAATATTGGTTTTGATTGGTTTATTGCAACATTAATGGATGAATGTATACGGTTGGAAGATGTGAGTTTAGTTGCCCTTGTGGAAAGCGCATGATTCTCTGTAGTGTATGACAATACGTATGCTTAGGGACCAAAAGTATGGGACAATATAAGTTAAGTAGATCGCTTCAATCAACACCCCCAAAGCTTTACAGTCTTCTACCTCTTACTGGGTCGACATTTCATTCGGTAACGTTAGGCAGTTTTGATTTATATATTTGTGCATAAGCAATGCTTCTATCTCTTGTTTCTGCTTCTTCTTCATCTGTGTTTTGATCCAGAGATTCTGTATTCTTTCAGAAGATGCGTAATAGCGACCCCTACCGTATAACAGTGAAAAGATAGATAGATAGATAGATAGATAGATAGATAGATAGATAGATAGATAGATAGATAGATAGATAGATAGATAGATAGATGAAAATGAAAAAATTATATCAGTAATTACTCACCCTCATGTTGTTCCAACCCCGTAAGACCTTCGTTCATCTTCGGAACACAAATTAAGATATGTTTAATTAAATCTGAGAGCTGGATCACTCCTCCATAGGCTTCTAAGGGATTGAAACTTGCCAGCCCCGAAAAGTTATTAAAGAAATCGTTAAAATAGTCAAGTCAAGTGTATTTATATAGCGCTTTCACAATATAAATTGCATCAAAGCAGCTTCACAGTATCAATCAAATAACATAACAATTCAAATAACATAACATAAAATAGTCCAAGTGACTACAGTAGCTCAATCTTAAGTTTATCAAGCGACGAGAATACTTTTTGTGCGCAAAAAAAACAAAAAAATAACGACTTTATTCAAGTATTCATTTCCTTCTCTCTTGGCCTCGAGATTGTACACGTAGTATAATTGCGTAGAGCTTTTGGTTGAACGTCACACGCATCACACACATGACCAGCGTCGGCCAATAGTGAGCATACGTGTGACGTACAATAGACGCGCTACGCAATTATACTACGTGAACAATCTCGAGGCCAAGAGAGAAGGAAATGAATACTTGAATAAAGTCGTTATTTTTGTTTGTTTTTTTTGCACACAAAAAGTATTCTCGTCGCTTGATAAACTTAAGATTGAGCTACTGTAGTCACTTGGACTATTTTAACGATTTCTTTAATAACTTTTCGGGGCTGGCAAGTTTCAATCCCTTAGAAGCCTATGGAGGAGTGATCCAGCTCTCAGATTTAAGCACAAATATCTTAATTTGTGTTCCGAAGATGAACGAAAGTCTTACGGGGGTGGAACAACATGAGGGTGAGTAATTACTGACAGAATTTTCATTTTGGGGTGAACTGCTCTTTTATGAAGTTATTTCACTTAAAGGGATATTCTACTTGTATAATACCCTCGACAGTCCAATAAAATATGTTTAATAGAGAGGGGAATCTTACAAAACATGCATAAAGTTGGGTCTTCACCTTTAAGCAAAAAAGCACAAGTCAAACTTGAGTTAAACCTGTATGAAATCTGGTGAATACCACTTGATCAGATCTAGTTTTAAGAGGAATCACTTTGATCATTAAATGCAGTTAAGTGCAAGATGTTCAGTGCCAAACAATCATATACATAACATTATAATGAGAACACGATTGTAATAGAATAGTAAATTCTCTGAAGTTTAGTTTTCCAGCGCGGAAACTCTTTTAAAGGAAGAACACATTCACAACAAGAGTTACACATCAGATAAGCACAGTCAAGGTCATGTGTGCATTTGCATCCTTTTGTGCAGATGTAAGTTGCAAGATTACTTTTATGTAGTCTATATCTGATAAATCTTAAGACACATTTGGTTGAGTTTAATAACCAGCTAGCAAAACGCTGCAGTTTACAGACCGTAGGCTACATTCACTCTTCAGTTTCAGCTCAAATGCAATGTCCGGCATTACTTACTATGATTGGGTTATTTGAGATGGTCATATTCCTTTTGAAATAAAATCATTGATGATATTAATAATGCAGCAGTGTTCTTTTGTTCTAATTTTTTAAAAGTAAAATTGTTTCATTTAAAATTGTTTCTAGTTATGGCTTCGAAAACACGCAGTAATGACTGTAATTACTTTCTATCATGAAAAATAAAATGAAGTGCAAGATGTGCAGTGCCAATAAACACGAGATATTCAGCATTATAATGAGAACAGGATTGTGATAGAATGTTGTAAATTATCGGTGCTTTAGTTGCCCGTGTGTCAGCGCGCTGAAGCGCATCCAGAGTTTCCCTTTCAAACCATAGACTGTAAAAAACGAATACACATGCGCATTCACGTCCTTTTGTGTCTAAGATATCTGATTATTTATCTCATAGGATGTCATAGAACGGGCTTCAGTTTACTGAATCATTTTACTCACAGATCATTTACTCTTCTGCTTTACCTCAAGCAGCTATTCCTTTTTCGTAACAGCCTTTCATGCAACATTTCGTAACATTTTTGGACCCTAGTGATGACCACAATAGCCCTAAATGTCAGCAGAGAACATGACAACTAGATGAGCCCTAGAGACAGGTACCCTGTGAAAAACTCATCGACACGATAGTCAGACAACAAGAACCAGACAACCAGACAATCTTCAAGCAGAAGGAACCGATGGAGTTTGGGTTCCTTGCCACTGTCTCCTCAAGCTTGCTAGTTGGGCTAGTATATAGTTGCTATACTGACACTATTGGATGAGAACTGAACTGAGCTGGATAATGAAATCACTGTTTTATACAGAGCTTCTTTATAGCTAAATTGAACTCATATTTGATGATCTTTACAATAACTGAACAGAACTGAATCAACACTGAACTGACCTCAGATGAACAAAGACACTTTTTACTTTTTAGAGCTACTTCAAAGCAGAATTTATTTCTGTTTGCATCTATGAATCAATAGTTTCTTGTTTATCCCTGTAAAGCTGTTTTGAAACAATATGTATTGTATACAGCGTATACCGTATATAAATAAAAGTGACTTGAATTGAGTTATGCAAATGACATTTTATTTGTATTTTCTAAATCTTTATTTTTATTTATTTTTCAGTGGAGATGATGTAGTAGATGATCAAGGAGATGACAGTGGAGCTCAGCTACCAAATCAGATCTCAGAAGACTACAGCGGATAGTCCGGACTGTGGAGCGAATCAATAGTACACCCCTCCCCAGTCTCCAAGAACTGTACTTATATAGAGTGAGTAAAAGAGCTGGCAAAAAAAATATTCTGGACCCCTCACACCCAGGCCACTTCCTCTTTGAACTGTTTCCGTCTGGTCGGTGCTACAGAGGACTGAACACCAGAACGGCCAGGCATAACCTAGTGAAAGATAATGATACTAAAATGTATTTGAAATACATTTAGTTTATGCTAGGTATACTACAAATACATTCACATATTTATGTACTTAATACAAATACCCTGCAATTGTACTTTTGGTTTAATAAATTCATATACTTAGTCTAAACTGGAATAGCTAAATTTGTGCTTAATGTACTTAAGTATATCTTAGATGAACTTCAGCACTATTTCTGGATAACTAAAGTAAGTATATTTGATTGTGCTAAAGTGGAACTATAAGCAAGTATACTTTAGGTACACTTTAAATATCTTGCATTTAAAGACTGATCTTATACAGAGATCATACTATCCTTACTAATAGTGATACTAAAATACATTTTAAGGCTTAATATGAAGAAATGTGTATTATGCAATAAAGAAAATAAAGTTTAATTATATTTATATCAGTACATCTCATGCAATATGTCAGTATATATGTTAATGTATTTGTAGAATACTTAGTATGAAATACATTTTAAATACATTTTGGTATAGTTTTTGTTTTACTAGGGTAGGAACAGTTTCTTCCCTCAGGCAATCCAACTCATGGACAGTTAATGCCCCAACTTGGCAATAAAGATTTGCAATACACAGCACTATTTATACATTTAATTATTTAACACACCATACTTCTTATTTACATTTCCTTTCATTTGTACATACATACCTTTTGTATGTACAATAGTATACTATTGTCTATATTTTTTTATATTGTCTATTTTTTAAATATCTTTTTGTATATTGTTATATGTTCCTATTTACTTAATCTATTTTTATTATTTTTATTATCTGTGTCCTGTCACTGTCATTCTGTTTGTACTGTGGAAGCTTCTGTCACCAAAACAAATTCCTCATGTGCAAACTCCTGGTTCTCAGGTTATAGGGTTATTTGGTCTAAATCAGAAGCTCTTGCATTAACTGCGTTTTACCCTGTCACAGTTTTTCATCCTAGCATGTTTCAACGGCCTAAATTAGGTATTAGATATGTAGGCATTGTATTTGCCCCACATTTAAATTATTTAGTGAGAGTTAATTTTAATGAAAATGATTTGTGTTATCGATAGATGGGAACCATTCTGTATGTCAATGGCTGGAAAAGTCAATGTAATACAAATGAATTGTTTACTACAGTCGCTCCCATTACAACTACCATTTTCCTACATTAGACAGTTAGAATAAGTAGGCTAAGACTTTTATTTGGAATGGTAGGCGACCTTGGTTACATTCTAAGTTACCAGTTGAGAAAGGTTGTCTAGGCCAGCCTAAAGTATTGTTTTATTATTATTATTGTTTCGATCTTAGACACGTGGCTCATTGGTCACTTCCTCCTGAGCAAGCTGTCCCTTGGTACAAGATTGAACAATCTATCTTGCCTTCAATTTCACTATTACAGAGCCTGTCTATTAAACAGGTTGGAGAGGTGAAAGAAAATCCAGTTTTTCACACTTACATGCAGTATGGTTAAAGATTTTTCACCTTTACTTAAATGCTTGTTCAAGTATAAGGTTGAACCCTAAATTGTGTATTAATTTAGGGTGTTGTTATATTAGGTGTCCTTTTGAAAATGGTTGTCTGAACACTCATTTGAGCACTCACAGTACTATGGTTAGGGGTGTGCGATATCACGATTTTTCATTGTGGATGATTAAATGGTCTATAGAAATATCGTAATATTGTTCTATCAGTTGCAGTTATACTGTACATACTGTACAATGCGACGTACATTCACATCACATGTTAATGCAGAGGTTGAGTTACACTTACGGGACACTGCAATTCACAAAAGTTCATTATTTGCATGTGCTTTAAAGCCTTTCCGGTTAAACATTTAATTCATTTGCTGATGCGCTTTTCTAACATGCACAGCGCTTTACTGTAGCCTAATAGTAAACATGCTGATAATTGTCCTTAAAGGGATAGTTCACCCAAAAATGTACTCACTCTAATGCTGTTCCAAAATTGTTTTAATTTCTTTCTTGTGTTGAACACAAAAGAAGTTATTTTGAAGAATGTGGCTAACCAAACAGTCGCTGGTCCAGCGACAGTTTGGTTAGCCACATTCTTCAAAATAACTTATTTTCAATGGACGAAAGAAACTTATTTGGGTTTAAAACAACTTGAGAGAGTAAATGACGACAAATTTCATTTTTGGGGGAACTATCACTTTAATGTTAATAAAACAACAAAACACAAAGAGAATATCACTCACTGCTCGTGATTGAGAAATTTAAAAAAGTAGCTTTAATGAGTATCAATGTATAATATCCAGTGACGTCTATGTAGTGTTTTATTTTTATATTTGTTAATTTAATTTCTTTCTTGAATGCTTCTGTTAAATACACCTACTGTAGCTGAAAAAAATAAAGCACTGTTTATTTATTTTGTATATTTGTGTTGTGTATATGTAATGTGTTTTTATCTTTTAATAAGATAAGACTGCCATTCTTTTTTATTTTATATTTTGTTACCTTGTAAGGCTTTGTTTTTAAAATTGGGACATTAATTTGGCTGTAATGCTCAGTCACTTGCAAAATAGTAAAACCAACATGAAAAAGAATCGTGATAAAATCTTGATTTTCCTGGAAAACAAAAATGCAATATACGTTTAGTATATTGTATAATATAGTGACGTAAGTGTAGAGTTCGTACTGGTGGTGCGAATGCAACCAGGACAATGGCCATAGGGGAACCTTAGCTCTTAGGGAACTACCCTGGTGGCTAGTTCTTATAACCAAGTTCCTAGAATTACCCAGTGTGAAAGTCCCTATTATAATACCATGCATATTTCAACTTTTTTATTTTATTTTTATTTAAAGAAGACACCAAGCCAATGTATAGTTGACATTTGAGGCTTAATGTTATAAAAAAGCAATTAAAGTTTTTTAGGAAGTTTTTTTTATATATTTTTTATATAAAATTTAAAAAAAATGGCATACAGTTGCTTCAAACAATGGTATAAAGCTATTCAAAACATCATTCAATGTAAATTGTGATAATCATAATTAATAATCTCAAATACAATTTTAAGTCAATTATGATTTTTTTTGTCATATTTGTGCAGCCCTAGATTTAGAGTATCCTAAGCATCCACAGGAAAAAAAGTGTTGAAAGTTTCAGAGGTTATTTTAAGAACAGCCTCTGCTGATACGCATAGGTTTGATAGAGCTTCATTAACTGAGAGGCCACGTTTCATTAGTTACTGTCACTAGACTCACATTGCAAGACCAAGAGTGAAGTTGACAAAGAAAGCTCACAGCAACCTCTTTCTGAGTACTTACCTAAAGATAACCATTGCAGTTTTACAGGGGGGACATGCAAGCAGGAAGATCTGCAAAAGAGGAAGTAATAAAGCTCAATAAAGGTCTCTTTCAGACAAAGAAAATATAGATAAAAGATAAATGCAATTTTTGAACCATGGGCCAAGTTGTGCTTATCAGTACAAGTTTATCATATTTTCAGTGGCTAATTGTTAATCAAAGAGACGTTTGGTTACTGAAAAATAGATACCTGAAGATAACAACACCATTTTGGACCAGTTCAGTGTTGCAACTTGGATTATGTAGCACTTTGATTATGGCAGAAATATACCTATAAATTCTCTGATCATCTTTATTTTACTTATTTATTCTCATGTAGAAATACAAACACACCAATTCAACAACTGTTGAACTGAGCAAAAAAAAACCTTAAAATTACAAATATAAAAATAAAATTGCATTTGTAATAGAGCCGTTTAAACAATCTTTTTCAATAATTATTTCAGAGGTTTCATTTATAAATTTCAGATAAATGTCAATATTAAAATAAATTTCAATGTTTAAAATTATTGAGACATTTGTTTATTTTCATACAATAATTATTTTTTTGTTGGTTACGAACATTATGAATGTGGTCTATACGGTCTTTTCTTTCAGTGATAAAGGCAACTAAGGATGTCTGTGAGCCATATCTACTCCAGGGGCCTGTACCATGATGGTAGTTGAACAAGACAGGATTAGTTGAGTTGACAACCAATCCAACCAGGCTTTCTTGGTACCATGATGTTGATCATCAACTTTCTCTGTCAACTCAGGCAGGCTTTGATCCTAAGTTTAGGTGTGATATCAGTAGCGAACAGCCAATCACATGCTGAGAAAGAGTGCAACAGATTAATTTCTCGCGAGAGAAGCAGCGCGATTCACTAAAGAATGTTACGAGATTGAAAAATATAAAGAATTTAAACAAATTTACACAGCAAGAAGAAAATAGCTTAAATTAAAAGTCATTACTAAAAGCCGGACGATTTAGTCTTTAAAAATCATTTGCCGTGTAGTGTTCTTTAATTTGGAGTGGAAACAAGTGGAGTGAATTTATCGCATCAGGCATGTGTCACTTTGCTCACAGCTGATTGGTCCAGGTTCGGTTTGCAACCTATTACCTGGAACATAACCTGCCCCGGACCAGGTTAGCCGTGAAGCGTAAGTTACTATGGCGATGAACACTGCTAAAATCCAAAACACTTTCATGGTGCCTAAAACCCAGGGTTGGCGCAAACTAAACTGAAACATATCGGACTAGCCACCTAAACCGGCTTCATGGCATAGACCCAGGGTTAATGAGATCACAGATGGACATTGTTTAGGATCTGTTGGGAGGGTAGCCAGCATTTCCCTCTTTAGGAGGATGACACAGGAAGGAAGGAAGTTGAATCCTGTCAGGAGATGTCATCATCCCAGGTGAGTCAAACTAGAGCACAATCTGACGTCACGTTACAGATGATACCGCTTCACTTTCTTGTGTAATATGCTCATCCTGAGATGGAGTGAAAAGTTGGATAATTGTTACAGAAATACTGCAATTAAGATCATAAAACAATGGGTTTTTTTTCATTTCTTTTAAACATTTTCAAGTGCTTATTTAATTAAATGATAGTCTAAACTTTGGACATTTTCTGAAGAATATTTAATGGTGTTTGCCAACGCAAAATTTGCTGACACGATGCAAGGGTGTTTGAGAGGTTTGCCTCAGCTTCATGAATTAAGACATTTAAGGCAATGCCCAGTGAACCGCTTCAAAGGAAAACTTTATAATTAACAGTTATTTGAACATCTCACCATGTAACAGTGATTGGTGCAATGTGCAATTTGTTCTTTTGACCACTAATGCAACAACATAGCATAACTCTGAAGACATCTATTTAATAATTTAAAAAAGGAATATTATGTTATTCCTCTGGATGTAAAAAGTGAGAGTGTAGAAACACTGAACTGAGTTACACCTAGATTAGTTAGGAAAGTATTTCATCCAGTCTATACCCTTTAAAATAAGATCTGTACAAGCAATCATACGTCTCATACATGAAACGGCCATCAACAAGCCTCATTCACATCAGAAACATTATGATTTTCTCACCCATTTGTCATTTCAAACTATGTTTTGTTGTTGATCTTTCTTAGCCGGAACACAACAAAGTGAATGAAAGTGAATGTAGACCAGGGCTATTAATAACTTCCTTGTCACTATTCAATTATAATCTTCTCCATCAAAGCTCTGAAATATCAATCATGTTTGTACATACTCAAATGGCACAAAAATCATTGGTATGTCATGTCTCATAACTGATCATGACACTCACATTCAAATCACACAAATTTCAGGATATATGGAGTTTTAGATTGTTTTGTTTTTTCATGACACAGAAGAGAAAATATCATGACAATAAGGTTTGGAGGAAGGAGGTACATAAAAAAAAAGTTTGTTATTGCTACAGTCTATAATGTTGGAGTTACATTCTGTATGCATAGAAGGATTCATAAAGAAAGTTACTTTCCCCTTAACTCCTCGTGTATATTATTGGTTTAGCCCTTCATTGAATCTGTTTACAATTCTCCACTGTGTTGGCTTATTTACCAGATGATAAGACTGTGACCTTGTTCAAATAGTGTAAGACTTGTACAAATAAGTTTATTGACATAAGTGGAACTATGAAGTTACTATGAGACGTTTGATAACACGCGCCGAGGCAAGAACACGTATTGGAGGCCTAGTAAAGTGGCATCATAGCGTGCAGTGAGAGACGGGCAACCGGGGGCTGGGCTGCGCAAACGGAACAAGGATTTCCTGATCTAGTTGCTCAATATACAAAAAAACCTCACTAGATGACAGGAACAGTCTCATAAACCAGTCATTTACAATAAAAAAATGCTTATGTCTGAGTAGGACTGGGTAATAAATCAAATAGTTACACCTAATATAGCTGATAGTATAAAATTGAGGAACACTTGAAGTTGATGTTGCTTCTCATTTGTCCATTAAAAAAAACCTTTGTCATTAGACTAGCTTTGCGATCTGTGTCTTTTGCATCAAGTATGAGAACATCAAGACAGAGAGATGTTCCAAAAGTTTGCATGTGGCATTCTTCATATATTAAAATGTTTTAGCAATGATATGTATTTTAGCATAACTATTTGTTTGCACCATCACTGAAAATTGTTTGCATAAGTTTCCAAGTGGCATGTGTTAAGTTTTCAGCCATTTTATATTGTTATAATAATGATTTTATAATGTCTAATCAAATCTAAATGAAAACTTGGGAATAGCACATGAGACATTGTGATTCTGCAGTCTGGCTGCACTTGATATTTCATGTTATTTTCATTTTAAGTGTTTGTTTTCCAGTAGATGGCAGCAACTATTTTTTACTATTATCAACTATGGCACATTTTTCATGTATTCTTATGAATGAAAGTGAAAAATGTAGATCTTCTTTAAAGTGAATTTTACATAAAATGTTGCAGTTTTATATAAGTAAACATTTTTTGTAAAATAAATAATAAAATAATTACAAATTAAGGCAAATAAATGATACCATTGATACCAATTGAGGTGAAAAATACCATAAACCTCCCAAAAGTGTACAACAGTATAGTAAAAATTAAATTCATAAATATTAATAAAATAATCATTTTATATCATCATTTAAAAAAAAAAAAGAAGACATTATTTTGACCCTAAACATCCTGATTGTACACCCTAAACAAACAGCGCATAAGCAGGGGCATGCAAGCCAAAATTCTGGGGGGGGGGGCACAATCTGAGACGTTGCAATTGTTTTCTGACAGGTGATATGGATCATGTTAGGAGGGGTCAGGGGGTTTCTCCCCCTGAAAATTTTAAAATTCTGGCTGCTAAACATACCATTTCAATGCAGTTTGGGAGGGACAGAAATACCTTAACGGAGCTAGCAGCAACCCTCTTCTATCTGAGGACTAAGTTAAAGTATCTATTTTGTAAGTTTATGTAAAAGACAGGTTGATGAAAGAACTGTAAGCTCAAATTCAAAAGCTTTTGAAGTCTACTTCATTAAAGCATGTTTAAACACACACTTACTGTACACTTAGGCCTACTACACATGATTTTAAAAACAGTACCATTGCAGTTTTTATGTTATGATTTTAAATTGGTATGTGACCTAAGAACGATCTTACATTAAAGGTACATAAAGGTCCTGAGGTCTGACTTTGTGGTGCTCTGAAATTAAGTTATTTTAATATTAATATGTAATAATGAGAAACATCAAATCGATGCCTTGATAACGTTAGGTTGGATTTTGCAGTTAGCCTACAACAAATTTAACAGCCTCGTTTCTATGAAACTGAAAACAGTTGAACCAGCTGGAGACTTCGACACAAGACAAAACAGAACAGATGTTTCAAAACTGATCAGATAACGTTAATGGCTTATTGGCTTTGTATGGTAGGCAGTAACGTTAGCCAACTAGTTTACGGTTAGACTAGGCTAGCTATCGATAACGTTACACTGACACAACTTAAGTTAATGCTCTGAATTCGCAGCTAATATCAAATCCATAATTTTTTGATCAAGTTAAAATTTCCAGGTCAACCACAAATAATCCCACTACCTTTTAATATCATCCGATAACTAATTCAATGCCGATTTGTTGCTTTGCCCACTTATCACTTCAAGACCATCTGTAAAACATTGCCAGCTCAACGTGCGAGGCGAGTGAGTTGCTTGAACATACACAGCAAAGATTCTAGAGCGCTACGCACGTAGCACTCTAGATTTATTATACACAGACACCATATTAGGAAAAAGGGGCGAGCTGATGCTGACCGATTTATTACACATCCAGAAGAATACATTTGAGTTGTTATAGGTTCTGGTAATTATGGAGCATAATAGGAATAAAGTTGTGACAAAAAAATTATCAGGGAAAAAAATCTGAGGGGGAACGTGCCCCCTCACTTTGAATGGGCATGACGCCACTACGCATAAGGTTTGAACCAGATCAGGTGTTACCAAACTTTTTTGTTAGCTGCACCTTAAAACCGTTAAAAATTTACTTAAAGTACTGAGATTTTAAGTTAATATTTTAATATATTTAACACATCTGCATCCTCAAGGTTCTCTAATGTTGGTTAAAGGTCACATAACATGCAAATAAATATTACCATTTCAGTTTTAGTTAAATTAATTTTGCATTTGTTTATTTTAATGTTCATGTTAAGTGATAATTAGCATAATAAAGAAGAAAAGCCCCAGCAGTTCCCTCACAAACCCCCAGGGATTTACAAACCCCTGTTTGGGACAGATTAATCTAGATTAATATTAAATATACTATTATTCCTCAATTCATTGTTAGTTCAACTGAATCACAGACCGGGACAGGGACTGCAGTGACATGCTATTCATT
Organism: Meda fulgida; assembly: GCA_030578275.1. Classification (NCBI taxonomy): domain Eukaryota; kingdom Metazoa; phylum Chordata; class Actinopteri; order Cypriniformes; family Leuciscidae; genus Meda; species Meda fulgida. The sequence goes on from CM060636.1 coordinate 24,892,500, forward strand.
ATCTAAAATAGTGTTTTCTAATTTTAGAATTATAACACACAACAGTTTTCACAACCTTAAAATTGAGGCAGAGGTGAAAGATCCTATTTAAACTAAGTGAAAATTGGAGTCTTTTCTTTGCACTGTATAAATAGTAGGCTATTAGATGGTATTTATACTTATTGCAAATACTGTTTGCACCTCAGTGTAGTACTTTATAAAATAGTATGCAATAAATATAGTGTGATTATTCAGTAAATATGTAAAAATGATGGTCGATGTGAAAATGTCCGATCAACGCTAGGACACCACTTCAAATGTCTTTTATACGATTAGTAAATAGCCGTTATGCATTTCACTTCAACTTTTAAAATATTTTCTTCATTCTTATTTAAAATAAACACTTCTCTGAGATTATATGCATTGGGAAAAGAACGGGATCAGGAAAAGAGTTGAACTCGGGCCGTTGCATCAAAAGCTAAATCTAATGTTCCAAACACCAGTCCAGTTGCCGGTTTAGTTCCTTTTGCAATTTTATGTGGCTCAACCAAGACGGAGATGGTGTAAATAGCACCAAATAGACCTTCCTGAGTGCAGTTCCAACACTTCTCTAACACCTGTCTGCAATTATCAACTGTTTCTGGGAATCTTAATTAGCCGATTCAAGTGTTTGATTAGGGTTGAAGCTGAACTTTGCAGGAAGGCTTTACTAGCCATCACAAATTTCATGTGGCCCAACCAGATGGACAATTCATATTTTAATTTGGAACCGTTACAATACTACAGTAGTAGACCAACATTTGAAGTGAATCAAAAAAGTTCATCAAAGTTGTCCTAAGACAAGGATGGGTGTTGTTCAAAACTCATGTATAACTTTAATGAAAGGTTTTGATCCACTTCAAATGTTGACTACTGTACTGTATACAAGTTTGGGCCAGTTTACATGGGTGTGTTACTTTAGAGTATTCTGCATCACAATTTCTATTCCAAGTATGAAAGAAATACGTTTTTCAGTAATGAACAGAACTGTACTTGAAGCATTAACAAACCAGTTTGTAGAGGGATTGTAATAGAGCTCAGCTTTAAAAAAGACTACAGTCAAAATATTCTGAATGTTTTGTGCTGGGAGTCTATAACTGTAGGCCTGTAAATGACATCACATTGGACCGTGAATCATAAAGGCGAGCCCTGATTTGGACTTATGTGTCCAGTGTCAACTACACATCTGTGCGCTAACACTGCTGACCTTTAGACAAATATATATAGAAAAAAATCAAATGACAAATAACATGGACATGAGCCTTTGAAGTTTTTAGATTAAAAAAAAATCAAAAAGATTATTATTATAACAATAAGGAACGAGAGGCAATATTATGTAGTGAATGTAGTCAAAGTTAAAGACTGCGGTTAAGTGACTATTATAAACAAATGACTATTATTCACTAATATAGTTAGGTCTTGAGTGACTTGTTGCTTTTGGACAGTAGTAACAACATCCTTTTGATTAAAAAAAAGAAGCAAAAAAAACAACAAAAACATGACTATATGGGAAACAGATTCCTCTTCATTCAGCTAGTAAAATTTCTGAGGAGAAATTGCACACCAGTTTAAACCGCTGCAAATAAGCGGTGCGAAAATGTACACTATACTTCCTCCCTACTTTTTATCATTTCCTTCATGTGTTTTGAGAGCCATGGAGAGGTATAACAAGTTATGATTCGCCTCTAGCTATGTGGTATGCAATTATTATTTTTTAAAATCTTAAATTACCAGTGCATCCAATGACACTCGAAGCTTGGAAACTAAAGGAAATAAATTGCCGCAAGCCTTCACTACTTCATAATCATTAACTAGTTTAACCAAAGCAACTTATGATACACTAAATACAGGTTCAGGTCATTCAAGTGACCTGAAGTTGAGGGATTTGTTCAGTGCAACAGTGTTGATGGATGAAGCAACCCTTTGGGATTTTGAACCTGCAACCTTTCAGTTACCAGCCTAAATCATCTGCAATAAAAGTAGAACCACATCTCCAAAAAGTATTATAGTTTATGATTGTATCATAAATATACTTACTTGCACCATTGTGACCACATGACATGGATTGAGGAGGTAGATCACAGTCTTTGTGGCAAACTTAAACCCAACCTCAACACCAAAAGTCATGCACAGGGCCACAAGCAACAGGTTCTTGCCCCAGCTATCTTCCTTACTCCTCCTGCCATCTCTCCCAACATCTCGGACCTCTTTAGGGACATTGAGCTTCTTCATGGCCACCACCACTTCCAGAATAGAGAACAACACAATGACCAGGGTCTCCAGTATTCTCTGCTGTGGAGAGAGGAAGGCTGCGCACTCTGGCCCTCCATTACCCTCAAACATGGGGTCCACGCCTCCATAGATCCAGTCCAGCAGACTGTAGATATTATACCGAGACATGTTCCTCTGCTCGTATTGAAAAAGGTACGAACAAGACGGTATAAAGGACAGGACACCAACCTCCTGGCGAAACATTAACTTCAAATCTGTCTTCGGTGCAAGAATAATAAAATGCTCGAGGAGGAGGGCGGACTCAGCTGTTTCAACAGATCGGCATCCTTTATGTGAAAGACACCTGTGGTAGAGACTCAACGTTACACACTCTGATGCGGTGTGTTATTCACAGATGATCGTCAAGGCTGGAGTTTGTATGCAAGGAGGAAGAGAGACGCATTTCCACACGTAACGTTTTGACTGGTAAACGTTTTATTCGCTAAGAGGACAGTCCACAATATTCCTGGCCAGAGCGGACCATTACATAAAAGCTTCAAAGAGGCTCTTGTTCCGCGCGACAGGCCTTAAATATATCAACAACACTGTAAAACACGACCACGACCGATGTGACAGAGTTCGGTGTAGCTCACTGCTGCAACCTATCATCCGATAAAATGCGTTAAAAGCAGATGCAGAAGATGCGATATACCCAGGTCCATGTGGCAAATAAAAGAGAAACCATAGAAACGCCGCCCTGTTCATGCGGGCACCCACATCCACCCAGCACCCACACTGCAACACGCCTGCGCGCTGTTTCCCCCGAAAACCATCAGCGGCATATTGATGTGGCCGCACATTTCCTGGAATGGGACTGGTCGAGTGCGGTGGCCCCTCCTTCTTTTCCACAACTTGTTAACTCTCTCACTGCCGCTGTAGCTGTACTTTTTAGGGTCACGTTTTCTAAAATGATACAGTGTCCCCACAAATAAAAAATGTGGAGGGCACACTAATTGACAGGAGAGGCATAAAGGTAGGCTATTTGTATTGTATTTGTATGTTACACATTTATTCAGAGACATGTCAGTTATATAAAAAAACTGACTTAGGGCTATATGTCACATGTATGTAAACAATATGTATTTGTGTAATTTGTACATTACATATTTATACAAAGACATGTCATTTTTATTAAAAAAAATATATATAGGCCTATATGACTTATATGTCACATGTTTGTCAAGTCGATTCAATTGTATGTATATGCATGTGTGTAATGTGTACATTACACTTTTATACAAAGATATGTGTATACTTCAAAATATATATTATACATTAACATAATTTTTATATTGGCTTGATTTATATGTCAATATATAAAATTGTTCCTATTTAGGTTTCATGTTGATATGCTTTAAACAGGGATGAGGAGAGGTGAGAATCCCAAGGACAGAAACAGTTTATTCAAAAAACACAAACCAAGATAATCCAAAACAGAGACAGGAACATAATCCACTCAGGGGAAACCAGGAAGGCAACATCTTACAAAGGGTGCGTCTCAATCAGCTCCCTAATTCAGTAGTCAGGGCACTGATCAGGGAGTCTGCCATTTTAAGCGCTGTGTGTATCAGTCGCAGAATCCTTCCAGGGCACTGAAACGCTCACTCCCTTTTTTAATAAGATGTAATTCATGCCCTATTTACACTTAATGTTGTCACATTCTCCTGGTTAAATAAACGTCACTTTACATATGGAAAGTTCATGACAACAATGTTACTAATGTTCTGATTATCTATCTATCTCATCAAGTGTTTTTAATCATTTTTATATTTATTCCAAAAATTAACTAAAGGCAGTAACAATTAAGCAGCTGTTTTTTTTTTAAATAGTCAACTTATTTTCAGATCATCAGTCATCAAGCTCAGAAAACACTTGTCACAGTCTGACACAGAGATGTAGGCCTACCTTAGAGTCCTTTGCTATGTTTCATCCGTTTCACCTAAAACAGGCCTTGCAACACAAGGGGCCTCCACTTGCGCCCGAAAAAGACTTGAACAAATTCTTTTAATGATTAATAAGTCAATGACTCACTCATAATGACACTGGCTGCGTCCGAAATAGCATACTCTTTTGAGTAGGTAGCCTACTTATTTTGAATAAGTAATTAGGCCTACTCCGCGACCCCTAAAAAAAGTATGTTTCTTATAGTATGCTATTGCTCACTAAACCCCCCACAGTCATCATGTTTTGAGGCCATTTCAAGTTTGACTGTGACGTGATATCAAGCGGTGATATCTAAGTGGATGGGAAAACAAATGGTGGGATTAATCGTTCAAACCAATCAATGACCGATGACCGAGGCGTTGCCTCCTCTCACGTGACTTTACCTGCAGGTGTTGGACACTGTTACTTTAGAAAAACGAGATCTTTGTCACATTTTGTAATATTTGCGTTTTATTTTTCTAATATGCTCCAACCCATATGCTCCAGACCCACTGCTTAGCACATTTTAAACATCTTTAACACGCCTGATTCAGATCATCAGGCTCATAAGGAAAGATCCATGAACTGAACGTACGTTTACACAACGACAATGTACTGAAAACAGAAAAGTAAAAAAAAAAAAAGGACAGAAATTGTTTTCAAAAACCTACACTGAGTCCCCAGGACTGGAGTTGAGAACCAATGCACTAAAATAGTGCTACTCAAACCTGTAACCTAGAAACTTCTAAGCAGGTGTTTTGTGGCTGGTTGGAGCTAAACTTTGAATGACAGAGGCCAGCTCCAGCTATACTGAATTTGACCCCTGATCTATATTATTGTAATGCGCCATGAGCTGAGAAAACCAGAGAGTGCATCTATGCGCAAGATGAACTTAACAAAACGTACAAATAAAACAAAAATAAATTACAAACACGATCAACTAAGGTACTGAACTCGACAGCACACAACATCCAGATAAGGACAAGGGTAACGCTTTAGAACAATAGTCCATAATTTATAGGTAACTAGCAGGAAGTAATGCAGCGCTAATGAGTAGTACTATATTAACACTTCAGCTACAACTATTAACTAATATAGAAACAGTAATCAGTTTGTGGTTGTCAGTTTGTCAGTAATCAAATTTAGGGCTGAGATAGGTTCTTATTAGATAATCAATAATTATTGAATGGGATTGGCCTCCTTAAGAACTAATAGTTGACTATGACTATAAAGAATTACTAATAATCACAACATTAAGGAGTCATGTTGTGGTGTAGGCTAAGGATGGCTGGCACGAAACAGACGTTCCGAAGCTTTACAAGATCCCGAAGCAAAGATGATTGGAAACACTGATCCGAAGCGTGATTCAAAACACCCAAGTCACGTGACAACGGCTAAATGAAGCGTCTAAGTGTTTCATCAGGTGGAGTGCTCCGCCGAATCAGGGTTTCATTGATTGGTCGGTTCGGGAACAAATCACACAATCACACAATATAAAAGTTTTGTCAACGCATTTTTATATCGTGGGTTTTTGTGAGAGGAGTTTGGTTTTGAGATAGCGGATTTTTGGTGATATAGTGACATTTATAGTGCGATTTGTTTAGTTATATTTAGGATTTAATTTACATTTACACATTGACTTAGAGACACACAGAGTACATATAGTGACACATTAAAAGATGCATTGATAGAAATATATATATATTTATACTTTCACGGTAGGCTACTATTTTTCCAATATATTTGTCTGAAAGTATGTTTTATCTTCTCTTTTAAAAGGCAGACAGAGGGAATTGGATGAGGCTCTTCTGAACATGGTGGTGAAGGATCTGCAGCCCTTCACCATCGTGGAGGATGAGGGTTTCAGGGCCTTTGTGAACAAGCTTGATCCAAGCTATGTCCTCCCATCCCGGAAGGTGCTTAAAACAATGGTCAGCGAAAGGTACAACACAACCAAGGAGAAGACAATGGAGGACCTACAAAAGGCAGACTTTTGTTAGCCTTACGGCTGACATGTGGTCTTCCATTAATATGGATGAATATCTTGGTGTAACATGCCATTACATAACACCAGAGGCAACAATGGCAACTGTTTTACTGGGTGTAAGGAGGTTTTACCAAACCCACACAACCCAGCATCTCATGGAGGCTAAAGCCTTGCTAATGGCTGAGTGGGGAATAACCTCCAAAGTTCACTGCATGGTGACTGACAATGCATTCAAACATGATCCTAAGTGCCCAGCTACTCAACCTTCGCCATGTCCCATGTTTTGCTCATAATTTGAATTTGATAGTGAAAAAGGCCCTGGATCAAACCCCAGTCATCAATGAAATTCGCCAGAAAGCCAGAAAGATAGTGGGGTTGTTCAGATCCAGCTGCAAAGCAAAGGACAAGCTTGTGGAGATGCAGAGATTGATGGGCAGACCAAGTCTGAAAATGATACAGGAGGTTGAAACGAGATGGAACAGCACATTCGACATGCTACAACGCTTGTAAGAGCAACGTGAGCCAGTGGGTGCTGCACTTGCCAATTTAAACAGTGATACTGCTCCCCTGACAAGTCTTGAGTATGACATTATTCAACAGTCATTGACACTTCTTCAACCATTCAAACTAGCAACAACAGAGATGTCAGAGGAACAGAGAGTGTCTGCTTCAAAGGTCATATCATTGTACAGGATGTTGCAGCACAAGCTTGCACAGAAAAAAGGAAATGCAACGCAGGAATCAACTGTACAATTAGGTAGGACACTATGACCATACGTGTAATTGGCCATAACTCTCATATTGTTGTCATTATTTTAATTAATATGGTTTTCTCTTGTGTTGGCTCATAGGCTCACATCTACAAGAAGGTCTGCACTCCAGATGTGGAGGGTACGAGACTTTTAGAGCCTTGGCACTGGCTACACTGCTGGACCCAAGGTTTAAAAATGTGGCTTTTCGAAATCCTGCCAGCCCTGGATGCTGAAAAGCACATCACACTGGAGTGTGCTTCACTGATGCGTTCAAACACAACTCCTGGTGAGTTTCAGTCTGTTATCTTATGTAATGTGATTCATGAAATTTATACTTCATATGTGTTGTCAGTTTATGATTTGTTACTAATTGCCGTTTTCTTTTAATTCAGAACCACAAATGTCAACATCAGGCCCATCATCATCAACACCAGTTGAAACACAAGACAGTTTATGGGAACATTTTGACAATCGTATCCGTGAGACCCAGATGATACACAATCCTACAGCTGATGCCACGGTGGAAGTGAAAAATACCTCAGCGATGCGTTTTTGCCCAGAACTCATGATCCTCTAACTTACTGGAAAGAGGGAGCAGTAATCTTTCCTCATTTGTATGTCTTAGCTAAAAAATATGTTTGTATGCCAGCAACAAGTGTCCCTTGTGAGAATTTTTTCAAAGGCTGGAGAAATTATCTGTAAAAAAAAGTAGGCTGAGTCCTTCAACAGCAGAGAAATTAATATTTTTGAATAAAAATCTATAAGAAAGGGAGACATTGTGGCTTGATTTATTTTTATTAATGCTCATTTTTCATGACCAAAATCACATTATGCAATGTGAAGAGACTACAGGTTACAAGCTTCATATATTACAAAAATACAATAATAATAAAAAAAAACAACACATTTTTTTATTAGCTCTTTGTAAAGGTTGTTTCAGATCAACACCTGCAAGTGACCACTAGGTGTCACCGTGGAGACGGGTTTCGGATTGATTCGAAGCCTCGAAACAAAATGGCACATTTGCTTCGACTATTTCATTGCTTCACGAAGCCTCGATCTGCCCATCACTAGTGTAGGCTGAAGAAGAGGCAAAAAGCTCCAATACAAACTTTTACTTACTATTATAAGTAACACACACAGGTACTCACACTTGATACAAAGTAAGTCTACAAAGTAAGACTAAGAATGGACAAAGACTGGTTGAACAGAAAGGAACTAAATAAGAGCAATGATGAACACAGATTAACAGAAAGGAACTAAATAAAAACACTGATTAACAGATTAACAGAAACCAGTTGACATAGATGAAGATGAACTAACACAGGTGACACAGATGATGATTATTAACTAAACACAGGTGATGCAGATTAACTAAATGACAGTAACCAAAGAGACAGATGAGTGTCGGAAAACAGAACATTGGAAGACGTGACTAGTGGGTAACTGTGACTGTCTGAGATGTGAGTAATTGTCTTGCTTTTTCTTTTTTACTCTCAATGTGGTCATAAAATGTATCACTAATTACTCAAATGTTACCTAGTCACTATGCAGGAACTACTAGTGATCTGGAACACTATTTTAAAGTGAAAAAAAGTTGAATAATTAGTGATGCATTTTATGACCACTTTGATATTAAAAAAAAAAAAACAATAAAAAAAAGAAATTACTCACATCTCAGACCCATTCATGTTGTGATTATTAGTAATTCTTTATCATTTTTCATTGTTAGTTATTATAGTTCTTAATGAGGCCAATCTCCATTCAGTAATTATTAATTGCCTAATAAGGAACCATCTTAGTCCTAAATTTGATATTACTTACTGATTACTGTTTCCATATTAGTTAATAGTAGTAGCTGAAGTGTTAATGTAGTACCTTAGTGACTATAGATTGACTAAGTAACACTTGAGTAATTATAATGCATTTTAATAATAAGAACTAACAATCTTAGTCCTGAAGTGTTAATGTAACCTATTTGTCCTGCATAGTTACCTATTGTTACAAAACTGCTCTGAAGCACAGGTTGAAGATATAAGTGTAGCTTTTATTTAGGGTGTACAACGGAGCCCGGGAAGTCACCTGTGGGAGAAAAAAAAAAATCTGTGGCGACGGTTTTGTAATCCGTCCGCTCAGTTTATAAACCGTACTCACAAATTCTCAAACTGTTCCCTCGGTATAACAAATCGTGCCCACGGATTAATAAACCGTAGGCTATCCACGAGTTTCTAATCCGCGCTCTCAGATTTGTAAACCGTGCCTTCAGTTTTAGCAATCTGTACCCACAAATTCATAAACCGTGCCCACGCTTTCGCAATCCGTTCCTACGGGTTTGTAAACTATACTCACGGATTTGTGGCTCCTCACCCAGTCTGTGCCGGCAGATTCAACCAGGCCGTCTGTTACGGTGCGGTATACGTATAGTCAAGTCAAGTCATCTTCATTTATATAGCGCTTTTAACAATAAAGATTGTTTCAAAGCAGCTTTACAGAAGTAAACATATAATTTAAGGTAACAGAGATTTTTTTGGCTTTATAGCGGTTCTTGAATAATGTTATTTTCCAGCTAAGTTAGTTTTGATTGATTCACTTCCGTTGAAATTATCATTTGTTATTAAATTAGGGGCCGCTAAGACGACGCCTTTCTCTCTAAACAGACTTTAAACGCGAACATGTGATAAACGCTGATGGTGTTTAAATACACATTAAGAATTTATTCTATAGTTATGTGCGTTTGAATATATGTGTGCAGGTTTGTAATTCCCTACAAATCATGCCTAAACAAACAACTTGTCTTGCCTATATATGTGATACAGAATTTTATTTAATTTTATTACTTCGGGTTAGGTACGCAAACCGAATTCCATTTTGCGTTAAGAGCTCGCTCAAGTACTGTGGAGCTAAACCATTTAGTGCTTTGTAAGTAATCAGCAATATTTTAAAATGTATACGATGTTTAATAGGGAGCCAATGCAGTGTTAACAGAACCAGGCTAATATGGTCATACTTCCTGGTTCTGGTTTGAACTCGAGCTGCTGCGTTTTGAACTAGCTGTAATTTGTTTAAGCGTGCAGGGCAACCACCCAGTAGAGCATTTACAATAATCTAGCCTTGAGGTCATGAGCGCATGAACTAATTGTTCCGCATTTGTCAATGAGAGCATATGGCGTAATTTAGATATATTTTTAAGATAGAAAAATGCGGTTTTACAGATACTAGACAAGTGACTTTCAAATGAAAGATTGGTATCAAAGAGCACAACCAGGTTCCTAACCGACAAAGAAGACTTAACCGAGCAGCCATCAAGTGTAAGACAGTATTCTAGGTTAGTACTTGAGGAAGTTTTTGTCCAATAATTAGAATCTGTTTTTTTCCGAATTTAGTAGTAGGAAATTACTAGTCATCCATTTTTTTAAATCAGCTATGCATTCCGTTAATTTTGTGAATTGGTGAGTTTCGCCAGGGCGTGAAGAAATATAGAGCTGAGTATCATCAGCATAACAGTGAAAACTAATGCCATGTTTCCTAATTATATCTCCTAATGGTAGCATGTACAGAGTGAACAGCAGCGGTCCTAGTACTGAGCCTTGTGGTGCGCCATACTGAACTTGTAATCGATAAGACATCTCTTCATTTACTGCTACAAACTGATAATGTTCAGATAAGTATGATTTAAACGATGCTAATGCAATTCCACTAATGCCAACATAATTTTCGAGTCTATTTAAAAGAATGTTGTGGTCAATAGTAACAAATGCAGCACTAAGATCTAGTAACACCAATAGCGAGATACAACCGCGAACGGATGATAAGAGCAAATCATTTGTAACTCTAATGAGAGCTGTCTCAGTACTATGGTACGGTCTAAATCCTGACTGTAAATCCTTGCAGATATCATTTATTTCTAAGAAGGAATAAAGTTGAGAGGAAATTGCCTTTTCTAGTATCTTTGACAGAAAAGGTATATTCAAGATCGGCCTGTAATTGACTAATTCTGTACAATCAAGTTGCGTTTTTTTAACAAGTGGTTTGATCATAGCCAGCTTAAAAGTTTTTGGTACGTATCTTAGTGACAAAGATGAATGAATGATATTGAGAAGAGGATCTATGACCTCTGGAAGCATCTCTTTCAATAGCTTAGGGTCTAACATACATGTTGTCGATTTAGATGATTTAACAAGTTTAGAAAATTCTTCCTCTCCTAGAGCAATGAATGAATCGAATTTTTCCTTACGGAGACTACAATGCACTGCCTGATGCGATACTGTAGTAGACGGTTGCATAATTATAATTTTCTCCCTGATATTATCAATCTTTTAAGTGAAGAAGGTCATAAAGTCATTACTGTTGTGCTGTTTGGAAACTTCTGGGCTTGAAGCTTTATTTTTCGTTAGTTTATCAACTGTTTCAAATAAATACCTCAGGTTTTGTTTATTTTCTTCTAATAGGGTTGAAAAATAAGCAGATCTAGCAGCTTTTAAGGCCTCTCTGTAAGCAATTGAACTCTCCTTCCATGAAATCCGAAATACCTCTAGTTTTGTTCTCTTCCAGTTGCGCTCCATTTTTCTGGCAGCTGTCTTAAGGGCCTGTGTGTGCACGTTGTACCACGGCGTATTTTATTTGATCTTCTTTAAGCGCAGCGGAGCAACTGTGTCTAAAGTGCTGAAAAAGAAAGAGTTAAAAGTTTCTGTTGCAATAAGTTCTTCTAAGCTATCTGGGATGCTGAGATGATGAAACTGGTCAGGAAGATTATTGATAAAGCAATCTTTAGTGGCAGAAGTTATAGGTCTAACATATTTGTAACACGGACTCGGTTTTGCAGCCTTGGCTAAATGTAAAAGTTTACTCGAGACTAGAAAATGATCTGAGATGTCATCGCTCTGCTGCAGAATTTAAACAGCATCAATATTGATTCCATGCGATAATATTAGATCTAGAGTATGATTTCGACAATGAGTAAGAAACAATAAGGTCCAAGCAAACAGGGTAATTTAAAAAACAGGGAAAAGATTAAAACCAGGAAAGAACTCTCATAATAACAAGACTTTGCAATGAATGAGTGGAAACTAGAGATGTGACATTTGAACCGAGGCATCGGAGCTTGTGTCGAGAAAACAAAGGTGTGCCAGATGAAGCCGTGATTCGAGGCTTGTGTTGTTAACATGAAAATCACGCGACTAATGACAAACGAGTCCTCGGTTTGTGTGGATACGTCATTGGTTCGGTCTGAGTGTCGCTTCCGGATAAAGGGAGTTCGAAACTCGCGCCACCTTGTGGGTGTTGTCAGGACTAATAGAAGCAGTTGTAGTAGTGTCATTGTCATTGTTGTTATTGTGTCATGTGTTAGTGCTGTATATTATTACATTATATCAGGTTAAAATAGTTTATTGTTATTAATTATAGTAGCTATTATAGTATTGTTATATACTCTTAATTAGATAAAGATTTTCCTGGTAATGGAGCCAGCAAGAAAGAGGAAATCCTCCCCTTTCTGGGCTCAACAGTACCCTCATGTAAACCAGCTGGGTCTGGCATTTTATGTTCCCCTGCATTCTCTGTTCCTTGTGAAATAATCTTTTCCAAGGCTGGCGAGGTTTTGTCCAAGAAGAGGAATTGTCTAAACCCCAACACACTTGAAACAATTCTGTTTCTCAATAAAAATCTATTGTAATCCTTCCTTCACCCACCCCAAACTGGAGTGTTGCAGTTTGCTCCTCTATATCCCCAGTCCCCATAAGCACAACACTGCACTAAAACTAGTAACAGTTCACTGCAGAAAAGCCCCCCAAAACAATACTTAACTTTTTCCCATCCCAGACTATTCTGTTGTAGTTTACTTTATTACACTCCCTCCACCATAAGCACTGTACTCAACACAGTGTCACTATCCAAACAATTCATGAATAATTAATTAACTGTGTGTGTGACATTTGTCCTTGCACAAATAAATTTAGACAGAGAAAGATACATATTTTATTTTATAACCATGCATTGGACACGTATGCTCAGGTCTCTTTATTATTGCCAATAAAAGGTTACAGACATTAACAGTGAGAAGAAAATAAATAAATAAAACGGTTGGGGGTATATTAACATCATAATCTGCTCAGGTCATTGGTTCAGAATTAATTAATTTGTCTGCTATTTCTTTGCACAGTTGCTAGGTGTCACTAGTGAGCAATGCTGAATGAAGCTTCAAGTTATGAACCTTTGGGTGAAGCAATGGGATGCAAGGTTTCAGTGGTTCAGGAAGCCTCATTTTGCCATCACTAGTGGAAGAAGGGCTTATAAAGGCAGAGCTAAACAAGATAATCACACACAGCTGAACATAATCACTCATTATGAGTCACGTAATGAGTCCTGGGAAATGGAGTTCATAGTGAGGTAGCAAAGGAGATGGAGTGCCTTCTGGTGACGATCATGGGCACTTCAGCTGGAGGATGTTGACACTGTCAGGGTTCTGGCACTTCGGTCTAGTTTGTTTTTGGTTTTGTGACAGAGCCCTGACACTCCTGTATTTCCTTGTCTGTCTGTGTGCCTGGTTTCATGTTCGGAGCACGGTGTTCAGATCCCGGCACTCATGTCATGTTTGGTATCGGTTCTGTGTCGGGATTCGGACATTCATGCTCCGAGTGTTTGTCTTCTGTTGTGAGCACATGGAATGAGCATTTGCTCATTCTCGTGTGCTCTTCTGTCTGTGTGTTTTGAGCTTTCATGTCATGTTTTGTCTTGTTTAGCATGCAGTTTGTGTTTAGCTGTGTGCTTTCATGTTATCATGTTTTGCATGAACACATGGTTTATGAGTGTCCTCATTGGCTGTTCATGTCTCGTTTTGTGGCACATGGCTTGATTTGTTTTACTGGCCATGTGCTTGTGTTCTCGATGACATCTCAGACCATTATCTAGTCTCATAATTTAGTCTCAATTACATTTAGCCAAGGCTGCAAAGCCGACTTATTTATCAATAATCTTCCTAATCATTTTCATCATCTCAGCATCCCGGATAGCTTAGAAGAACTTGATATTGCAACAGAAACTTTTAACTCTCTCTTTTCCAGCACTTTAGACACAGTTGCTCTGTTGCGCTTAAAAAAGATTTAAGAAAATAGTCCAACGCCGTGGTACAACGAGCACACCCAGGCCCTCAAGAGAGCAGCCAGGAAAATGGAGCACAACTGGAAGAAAACAAAACTAAAGGTATTTCGGATTTCATGGAAAGAGAGCTCGATTGCTTACAGAGAGGCCTTAAAAGCTGATAGATCTGCTTATTTTTCAACCCTATTAGAAGAAAATAAACATAATCCTATGTATTTATTTGAAACAGTGGCTAAACTAACGAAAAAGAAAGCTTCAAGCCCACAAGTTTCCAAGCAACACAGCAGTAATGACTTTATGAACTTCACTTATAAGATTGATAATATCAGGGACAAAATTATAACTATACAACCGTCTACTACAGTATCGCATCAGGGAGTGCATTGTAGTCTCCCTTAGAAAATGTTTGATTCATTTGTTACTATAGGAGAGGAAGAATTTTCTAAACTCGTTAATTCATCTTAATCGACAACTTGTATGTTAGACCCTATTTCGACTAAGCTACTGAAAGAGATGCTTCCAGAGGTCATAGATCCTCTTCTTAATATCATTAATTTGTCTTTGTCTCTAGGATACGTAGCGAAAACCTTTAAGATGGCTATGATTAAACCGCTTGTTAAAAAAACGCAACTTGACCATACAAAAAAAAGTTTTGGAATGAGTTACAAATGATTTGCTCTTATCATCCGGTCGTGGTTGTATCTCTCTATTAGTGTTACTTGATCTTAGTGCTGCATTTGACACCACTGACCACAACATTCTTTTAAACAGACTAGAAAACTATGTTGGTATTAGTGGAATTGCAATAGCATGGTTTAAATCATACTTATCTGACCGTTATCAGTTTGTAGCAGTAAATGAAGAGATGTCTTATCGATCACAAGTTCAGTATGGCGTACCACAAGGCTCAGTACTGGGACCGCTGCTTTTCACTCTGTACATGCTACCATTAGGAGATATCATTAGGAAACATGGCATTAGTTTTCACTGTTATGCCAGTGATACTCAGCTCTATATTTCTTCAAAACCTAATAAAACTTACCAATCCACAAAATTAACGAAATGCAGAGTTGATATAAAAAATTGGATGACTAGTAATTTCCTACTACTAAATTCTGGAAAAACAGAGATTCTAATTATTGGACAAAAAAACTCCACACGTAATAACCTAGAATACTGTCTAACACTTGATGGCTGCTCTGTTAAGTCCTCGTCGTCGGTTACGAACCAGAGTGTGCTCTTTGATACCAATCTTTCATTTGAAAGTCCCTTTTCTAGTATCTGTAAAACCACATTTTTTCCATCTTAAGAATATATATAAATTACGCCATATGCTCTCATTGACAAATGTGGAACAATTAGTTCATGCGTTCATGACCTCAAGGCTAGATTATTGTAATGCTCTACTGGGTGGTTGCCCTGCACGCTTAATAAACAAACTACAGCTAGTTCAAAACGCAGCAGCTCGAGTTCTACCAGAACCAGGAAGTATGACCATATAAGCCTGGTTCTGTCAACACTGCATTGGCTGCCTATTAAACATCGTATACATTTTAAAATATTGCTGATTACTTACAAAGCACTAAATGGTTTAGCTCTGCAGTACTTGAGCGAGCTCTTAACGCATTATAGTCCTTCACGTCTATTGCGATCTCAAAATTCGGGCCAGTTGATAATACCTAGAATATCAAAATCGACTGCTGGTGGTAGATCTTTTTCCTATTTAGCACCAAAACTTTGGAACAGTCTTCCTACCATTGTCCGGGAAGCAGACACACTCTGTCAGTTCAAAGCTAGACTAAAGACACATCTCTTTGACCTAGCATGTAGGAATCTTGTAAGATTCCAGTGGGAGATTGTAGGAATCCTGTGTGACTTCACCTTCCTGTAGGAGTCCCACAGAAAAATTATCACGAAAAAGTCCTCTGTTGTGAGATACCTTATTCATGAGTTGCTATAATCATTTCTGTTAGTGGCTGGTTGCAGAGGGGTTTTGTGATCACCTGGCTGACCATCTACACCAGTTTGACCAGGCTGTGACTAGCTAAAAACTGGTTTAAGATTAAAATGATTTAATCAGATTTTTTAAGCTGGAGTATGCATCATTCTTTCAATGGTAAACTTCTGTATTTTAACTTATTGGATCAGAAAATCAAGACATGCAACACTCATTAAATAACCTACTAGCATTAAATAGTTCATTCACCCAAAAATTCTGTCATTAATTACTCACCCTCATAAAATCTGAGAGCTTTCTGTCCCTCCATTGACATCCCACGCAACTACCACTTTCAAGTCCCATAATGACATCATCTCCAACATGTGTTGGAGATTCATATTTTGTTAATAAAGTGGTCAATTATGTTTTTTTTTCTTTTTTTTTCTTGCAAACAAAGCACTGGCGAAGCTTCATAAAATTGAGGTTAAACCACTGGAGTCACATGGATTACTTGGTAATACTTTACAATTTGGTTTCATTAGTTAAAATTAGTTAACTATTAGTTAACATTAACTATAATAATTAACTGAAATTCTAAATAACAGCTGTTTTTTAAATAAACAGCTGTTTTTTTTAATGAACTAACTTTAACAAAGATGAAGAAATACAGTAACAAATCCATTGCTCATGGTTAGTTAATAATGTTAGTTAACACATTAAGTAATGTTAACAAATGAAACATTATTGTAATATGTGACCGATTACTTTAATGATGTACAGTACACCAATACCTTTCTGTTGTAGTAATAATAAGGCTGTCAATGGAGGGAATGAAAGGTCATCAGATTTCATTAAAAAGATCTTCATTTGCATTCCCGCAGATAAACAAAAGCCTTATGGGTTGGGAAAGGCAATGGGGGACTGTTTGCTTTGTTTTCTAGAGCATTAACAGCATTCCTTTTACATTCTTTTCACCTCTTTCACTAGAATGCACCTCGGTCTGATGTAAATTCCATTGTGCGGGTATATACATTTCTAATATGTTACACACTGCTGTTTTAATTGTATTGTTAAAGATGCTATTCTTTATTCATTAAGTGACAAGTAAGTGCTGATCTTTCAACTAAAATAATATTTTTAGCATGTGGCAGATACATGTCAAGTTGTGTGTCATGTCAAGTTGTGTGTAGAGTATATTTGGGATAGAGAGAGTGTCGGTTTATTGAAGAAATTTACTAGTGAATTCGATTGCATATGCTGATTTTGCAAGGACAAGCAAGTAAATATCTTTGTAAACAGTGGGAGGTCAGTTATTTCAACAGTAAATATGACCTGCATTGAGTTTACTGGCTCCTCTTGGGTGGGGAGAATACTGTTTTTTTCTTTGCTTTTCAATGTCGATTCATTGAAACCACATTTCTGCCCCCTACTTTTGAGCTGGGAAATTTTAGGGGCTGATAGTTACTTCTTCGTTTTGTTAGTTTTAGCCTAAGCTGTCATGATTACCACTGTGACTGATGCATTTACAGTACAGTCAATTCAACACAGCTAAAGTAAAACCTATCTAAAAAGTTTGTCAAGAGTCTTGTGAGTTCTATTCAGTTTTTTCCCAGATGTTCCTCTGATGTAATTTGGCAATTACTTTAAAATATTAACATGCCCTCAAGCAGAATTATTGTCACACAATAAACGCAGAATGAAAGGAACAAAGAGACTATAATAAACACCAAGATACTTTAATAATAATAATAATTCATTACATTTATATAGCGCTTTTCTTGGCACTCAAAGCGCTTTACATAGAAGAGGGGAATCTCCTCAACCACCACCAATGTGCAGCATCCACCTGGATGATGCAACAGCAGGCATAGTGCGCCACCACACACTACCTTATTGGTGGAGAGGAGACAGAGTGATGAAGCCAATTAGTGTGTATATATATATACACACACAACACAGTGTATATATATGCACACAACACAACTAACATTAACAACTCTGAACAAAGAAACTGACAAAATTAAGTGCGTATATACACAGGGATGATGAACAATGAAACACGAACAGGTGTGAAACTGAAACCATGGTAACAAAAAATGAGGACTCCCCCTACTATATGTCTCTGTCCCACGACTACAATTGCAAGCTGTGCCAGGTGACCGTCATATCTCAAGGATTATTTGTCTGCATGCCCTTTCAGTCTTTCACGTGTAACCTAACAAATCTCAGACATTTAATTCTTATGGTCCATTCTGTACAGCTACTGTACATACTGTATGTAAATTAAGATACTGAAGCTAACTAATTTTGACATTACGTATAGCCAGAGTAAAACTGGCCTCAGTGTAGCCTGGCTCATCCAAAGGTTTTATCCCCTGTATCTTTCTCCACCATTTTTTTTGTTTTGTTAATGTTGTTCCGTGTCACAGGGGGACTGAACTAATAAAAAATCGATCTTTCTATCAAATCCGGTAATGATTTAAAACTACAGTATGTGTGTTGTGAAAAGCATTCTCCAAATAATCCTGACTTTATGCCACGCCTGACCAGGCAACATCAAAGACAAAAAAAGCCCCATCTACCAGTTAGGAGGTTGGGTGGTGATGAACATTGAGCTGACTTCCTGTACGCAATACGCGCAAACTTTGCTTTGACTTCCTGTATGCCACACTCCCTCTTTTAAATGGCAAGATACTTTATGATTCACCAAAATGTTTATGCAAATAGAAGCCTTCGGGGACAGCAAAATGATGACATCAGTGCAGAACCCACAGAAGGTCAAATAAGTACATGAACAGAATGAGATACAGAATTATGTATTGCTCTCAAGGCATACATTCGCCACTAGATTTTAATTTAATATTCAACAATATTACTGATCTGCCGTCATTGACACCATTATGAAAACTGAAGTGAGCTGGACGATGACATCACGGTTTTTCCTCCAGAGCGGCTGTATATATAAAATAACTAAATTAATAACTTTTTTACAACAAAAATGAAACATCACTGAACTTACTTAAGCTGGACTGTGACGCTATTTTCTTCTGGAAACAAACTTTGTTGCATATACTGTTTCACCAGCTTTCCTTGCCCTTCATTGTTGAAACTGCTTTTCGTCGTCATTTTGTTCCAACACACACAAAAGACAACAAAACTGTAAAAAAAAAAGAAAAAACGATATTGTTCTTATCTTAAAGTATGTATCTTTGGCTCTAAACTGTTATATTGTCTCATTTATCAGTTACAAGGAAATAAAAAGTCAAGAAAAAAATGAGTTGATGAGACAATGAAATATTAAGTTCATACCAAATGAGATTGAAAAAAATTACAATTATTCTTTTTCAATAAAATGTTATCTTATAAAAAAATGTTTATTGTATTTAAAAAGAATATATTTCTTTTCATTTTTTTTTATTCACCCAAAATATGTATGCACCAAACTCCAAACGTAATAAATTAGAAACCAAAGTCCGTTTCACTTTATTTTGATGGTCCCTTTAACACATTCTGTTGACTATAAGTAACATTGCACCTTCATGTCTACTAACTCTCATTAGAGTGTTAGGGTTAGGGTTAGAATAAGTTGACATGTAGTTGCATAGTTACTTATAGTCAGTAGACTGTCTGTTGGAGGACCATCACGATAAAGTGTTAGCAGATGTTAAGCAGACAGCCTACTAATACTCGAATGAGAGTTAGTTGACATGTTGTTGCAATGTTACTTATAGTCAACAGAATGTTCAAAAGGGGCCATCAAAATAAAGTGTTACCCCAAAGTCTCCTGCAAAAGGTACCTCAGCTAAATTCAACTTTCGAATTGTGCAAGTGTCCCTGTCCAAGGTATTGCCTGTGAGCTTATTGAAATTGTCTAAAGGGACTGTCCCTTGTAAGGTGACTAACACACACAATTCCCAGCCAGGTGAAGGGAGAGACCCAGGGGAAATTTATAGAGAGCTGATAAACTCTGGCCACCCGCACACCCGACACACTCTCAAAAAGACATACAGACTAGCACAAAGGTCTACCATGTGCAGACACAACATGCTGCAACCAAGGAAGTCACTTTTTTCCGTATTCTTAGAATTCGGATGAGACTACATGCAGCAGGAGGAAGGATGTGGAGCAATAGACAGTTTGCTTGAGACGTCAATGAGGAGTTCAGTGGAAATTGGTGTGGTTGTACAACAGGTAGGTTTCTGAGCCAACAAATGTCTTTGTTAGTGTTTGAACATGTATGTTGAAGAGCTCAGAGAGGTGCAGCGCTGCAGGAACAAGATGTTGCAACACAAGAAGCAACAATGAATGGCTCACTGAGGTGAAGTAAGTAAATTCTAGATAGACTTAAAACTTAAAATGCAGGGGCTAGTTATCAAATTGTTGTTTGTCTATTGTGCATTTTGTAACTCTATTGATTACCTGCTACCAGCAGCGGTAACTATTTATTTGTTAACTTCATACACAACTATATTTAAAAAGTGAAATTGTTTGTTTATAAACAAAGAAAGAAGTCTTCCAGAAGAATGCTATAAAAGCAACATATAAGCAATCTGTCACAAATATTGTGAATTACTTCACATTTTATGTTCAGTTTGTATCCAGTAAGTGTGGATGCTTTTGGAAATAACCTAATATACATGCATAATAAGGACATGGTATTCCCCCTTACAGACACCATCAGTTTCACTTTTTCTGAACAGCTCTTTCAAAGAGAAAGCAAAGAACCACCAAAGAAGAATAGTATGACACTTCAATTGCTGTCAAGTTGGATTATTGGAGTGGACCTGTAAATTATTTTATAAAACAATAATGACCATAGGATGTTTCGTGGACATGGAAGATGCTTCTATGAGTAATTTATTTAATCTTTTAATAGAATTTTGTGTTCACTATTGTTCTGAATGTATCTAACAGGGAAACGAGTATGTACTGGGTATGGTGTTAGGATTGCACTGATGTCATTTGCTCACTCAGTACTCAGTGTAGAGTCTGTTTGATATCAAAATGCAGCTACATCTGATTACTGGGTCAGTAAAGATTTCACATGCTTCAATCAAATGGTCTTAAAGAAAACTAGAAATTATACTTTGTACATCTTTCTTTCTTTCTTTCTTTCTTTCTTTCTTTCTTTCTTTCTTTCTTTCTTTCTTTCTTTCTTTCTTTCTTTCTTTCGCTCCCACTGACATGAATGAGGCAACCAGGACTGCTTCTGTAATATTATCCTTCACAATCAATGATGTAATACCCAGTTCATGTAACAAAATAAAATCTTTTATTTTTTATTTTGTCAAAAATGAGTCTTATAGTCATTCCTATAAGAACAACGCTGTCACACAGACAAACGTTCAAGAAACCCTTTTTTATGGTTTAGTCGAGGTTTTTTTTTCTTTCTTTTTTTTCGCTTTAGGACTATTTTCACAAGTAAGGTGTGCATTTTCAAAACTCTTAGTACAAAAATCCAAACTGATCACGCAAGTCATTCTTTCAAAACCTGATCCCATGCTTTCATTACAGGTGTACACATTTTCAGTCCACATAATTGTTTCATAACACATGATTGTTGTAATATGTAACGAGAAGATTTGGTTTAATCACCAAAACACAACATGTTAATCTTCTTTCAATTTAGTACTTTTACAGTTTTTCTCAATTGATTTGCTAGATTTCTCCAAAGTAATGTAGTTGCTCTCAAAACAATTAACACAGCAAACTAAACACACTCTTATGGTGGCAAAACATTTCAGTATTCACTGCATAATGAGGCACTGCAATTTATAGTAATGCATTTATCAAAAATAAATAGTAACATCAAAACTACAAGTGTGCTCTCTGTTGATTTGCTAACAAATTCAGATGATTCAGACAAATACATGAATGAAAATACATGTTTTTCATGTTCTTTAATCGTGTTCTTCAAAGTTCTTTAATGATGAGTTTAGTTGTATAACAATGAGTTCCCTTTCAAGGGAACTTGAGCTGCGTCGAGACGTGGTGGGAGTGCCCCTGCGTGATTGCGTCCTGAAGCATGTGTATAATCAGTCCAATGGAAAGACGAGACATCATAGGCGGGTGACGTCATTGACCAGGAAACTATAAAGCACACCTGAAAACAGACCACGTTAGCTTCTGTGCCTTCAGCAAGCGCTCTCTGTATACTGTCCCTGTCTGTCATTGCAAGCACAATATTTTAAAGAATATATATATATATATATATACACTCACCTAAAGGATTATTAGGAACACCTGTTCAATTTCTCATTAATGCAATTATCTAATCAACTAATCACATGGCATCTTCAATGCATTTAGGGGTGTGGTCCTGGTCAAGACAATCTCCTGAGCTCCAAACTGAATGTCAGAATGGGAAAGAAAGGTGATTTAAGCAATTTTGAGGGTGGCATGGTTGTTGGTGCCAGACGGGCCGGTCTGAGTATTTCACAATCTGCTCAGTTACTGGGATTTTCACGCACAAACATTTCTATGGTTTACAAAGAATGGTGTGAAAAGGGAAAAACATCCAGTATGCGGCAGTCCTGTGGGCGAAAATGCCTTGTTGATGCTAGAGTTGAGTCGCTGATGCTGTTCGATTGCTCTGCTGATCGATTGCTCCTGTCTGCATTCCTGCCTGCTGTGAGTTTGTTTGCGTCGAGGCTGTAAGCTCTAAGCCTTGTATTAGCTTCATATTTCTTCCATCATTTACTATCATTTCTATTTGTTTATATTACTAAATACAGTTTACCCCCCATCTCAGATTAACCTTACATCGCTAGCTTCCGTTATTGTTAGCACAGCACGCCTTTGAGTTCATAAAAGCCCAGGTAAGTAAGAATCAGTCAACACAAACGGTGAGTAATGTCTTGTCCTATTATTGTCACCTGTGTCACATGTCATATGTTTAGTATAGCCTTCTTCGATGGCAATATAGGATTTATTTGTGATAAATGCAAGGAGACAGTCAGGCTGACGGAGAAGATTTCAGAGCTAGAGACAAACATCCAAACTTTAATTGAGGATAGTAAGGAGAGTACTAGAGCTTTAGATACTATTTTGGATGCGCCTAGCATAGTGAACTCTGTACATGATTCGGTTCCGGCTGAAGTAGAGCCCACACAGCAGGGCAGATGGGTGACCATGAGAGATCGCTCTAGTCGCGGATTAAAAAAAACACTCTTCTGTTCCGATTACCATAACAAATCAATTTGCCCCACTAAGTGAAACACCCACTGAGAATTCTGTTGATTGTGCCCTGGTAATTGGTGATTCGATCACACGGAACGTGAAAATAGGGACACCAGCCACCATAGTCACATGTTTGCCGGGAGCCAGAGCGCCTGACATCAAAGAAAATTTAAAAGTGCTGGCTGATGCTAATCGTAAATTCTCTAAGATCATTATTCATGTCAGCAGTAATAATGTTCGACTCGAAGATCACCAAAATTAATATTAAAGAAGTGTGTGAACTCACAAGTACAATGTCAGGCACTGTAATTTGCTCTGGCCCCCTTCCTGTTCGCAGGAGTGATGAGATAGTTAGCAGATTGGCCTCACTCAATGGTTGGTTGTCTAAGTGGTGTCCGTTGAATAATAAAGAATTCATAGACAATTGGAAAAGCTTTTGGGGCAAGCCTGACCTGTTGAAAAGAGATGGTATTCATCCCTCCTGGGATGGTGCTGCTCTTCTCTCTAGTAATTTGGCTCATAGTCTTAGAGATAAAACATGACAATCTGGGGCTCAGGTCAGGAAGCAGACAGACTGGCTAAACCGACCGTCTGCTTGCGGCCTCACGTCACCTAGGTCAGATAAATCCCATCACATAGAGCCTCTTTGCACCTAGATGTCATCATATAGACACTGTGTCTGTTTCCCGAATTTGGAAATCCAAAAAACGTCAGGTAAAAAATGTAATTGATGTTCAACAAATAAAAAACAGATATAATACAGATGAGCAAATGATAAAGCTTGGGTTGCTGAATATTCGATCCCTTACTTCAAAATCGCTCATAGTTAATGATATGATTTCAGATTATAATCTAGATGTGCTGTGTTTGACAGAAACCTGGCTAAAACCAAACGATTACATTACTTTAAATGAGTCAACCCCACAAGATTACTGTTATAAACATGAACCTCGTCTAAAAGGCAAAGGGGGAGGTGTTGCTGTAATTTATAGTAATATTTTCAAAACCACTAAGAAATCTATTTTTAAATATACTTCTTTTGAAGTGTTGGTGCTTAATGTAAAAATATATAGTGTAAACGATAAATCGCGTTTGAGAATTCGGCTGGCTACTGTATACAGGCCACCAGGGCACCAAAGAGATTTTATCAAAGAATTTGCGGACTTTCGAACAGAATCAGTATTGGCTGCCGATAAAGTACTAATTGTTGGTGATTTTAATATACATATAGACAATGAAAAAGTTGCATTGGGATTGGCACTTAAAGAGATTGTAAACTCAATTGGAGTTAGACAACACGTGTCAGGACCTACTCATTGCCGTAATCATACTCTAGATCTAATACTATCACATGGAATAGATGTTGATGCCGTTGAAATTCTGCAGTAGAGCGATGACATCTCAGATCATTATCTAGTCTCATGTAAATTACATTTAGCCAAGGCTGCAAAGCCGACTCCGTGTTATAAATAAGTTAGACCCATAACTTCTGCCACTAAAGATGGCTTTATCAATAATCTTCCTAATCAGTTTCATCATCTCAGCATCCAGGATAGCTTAGAAGAACTTGATATTGCAACAGAAACTTTTAACTCTCTCTTTTCCAGCACTTTAGACGCAGTTTCTCCATTGCGCTTAAAGAAGATTAAAGAAAATAGTCCAACGCCGTGGTACAACGAGCACACTCAGGCCCTTAAGAGAGCAGCCAGAAAAAATGGAGCGCAACTGGAAGAAAACAAAACTAGAGCTATTTCGGATTTCATGGAAAGAGAGCTCGATTGCTTACAGAGAGGCCTTAAAAGCTGCTAGATCTGCTTATTTTTCAACCCTATTAGAAGAAAATAAACATAATCCTAGATACTTATTTGAAACAGTGGCTAAACTAACGAAAAAGAAAGCTTCAAGCACAGAAGTTTCCGAGCATCACAGTAATGACTTTATGAAGTTCTTCACTTATAAGATTGATAATATCAAGGACAAAATTATAACTATACAACCGTCTACTACAGTATCACATCAGGGAGTGCATTGTTGTCTCCCTGAGGAAAATTTTTATTCATTTGTTCCTACAGGAGAGGAAAAATTCTGCAAACTCGTTAATTCATCTAAATCGACAACTTGTATGTTAGACCCTATACCGACTAAGCTACTGAAAGAGATGCTTCCAGAGATCATAGATCATAGATCACCTCTTCTTAATATCGTTAATTCGTCTTTGTCTCTAGGATACGTACCAAAAACCTTTAAGCTGGCTATGATAAAACCGCTTGTAAAAAAAACGCGACTTGATCCTTCAGAATTAGTCAATTACAGGCCGATCTCAAATCTGCCTTTTCTGTCAAAGATACTAGAAAAAGCAGTATCCTCACAACTGTGTTCCTTTCTTGAAAGAAATTATATCTGTGAGGATTTTCAGTCAGGATTTAGACCGTACCATAGTACTGAGACAGCTCTCATTAGAGTTACAAATGATTTGCTCTCATCATCCGATCGTGGTTGTATCTCTCTATTAGTGTTACTTGATCTTAGTGCTGCATTTGACACAATTGACCACAACATTCTTTTAAATAGATTAGAAAACTATGTTGGCATTAGTGGAATTGCACTAGCATGGTTTAAATCATACTTATCTGACCGTTATCACGTTATCAGTTTGTAGCAGTAAATGAAGAGATGTCTTATCGATCACAAGTTCAGTATGGCGTACCACAAGGCTCAGTACTAGGACCGCTGCTGTTCACTCTGTACATGCTACCATTAGGAGATATCATTAGGAAACATGAAATTAGCTTTCACTGTTATGCCGATGATACTCAGCTGTATATTTCTTCACACCCTGACGAAACTTACCAATTCACAAAGTTAACGAAATGCATAGCTGATAAAAAAAATTGGATGACTAGTAATTTACAACTACTAAACTCTGAAAAAACAGAGATTCTAATTATTGGACAAAAAACTTCCACACGTAATAAGCTAGAATACTGTCTAACACTTGATGGCTGCTCTGTTAAGTCTTCGTCGTCGGTTAGGAACCTGGGTGTGCTCTTTGATAGCAATATTTCATTTGAAAGTCACGTGTCTAGTATCTGTAAAACCGCATTTTCCATCTTAAAAATATATCTAAATTACGACATATGCTCTCATTAACAAATGCGGAACAATTAGTTCATGCTTTCATGACATCAAGACTAAATTATTGTAATGCTCTACTGGGTGGTTGCCCTTTACGCTTAATAAATAAACTACAGCTAGTTCAAAACGCAGCAGCTCGAGTTATTACTAGAGCCAGGAAATATGACCATATTAGCCCGGTTCTGTCAACACTGCATTGGCTGCCTATTAAACATCGTATACATTTTAAAATATTGTTGATTACTTACAAAGCACTAAATGGTTTAGCTCCACAGTACTTGAGCGAGCTCTTAACGCATTATAGTCCTTCACGTCTATTACGATCTCAAAATTCAGGCCAGTTGATAATACCTAGAATATCAAAATCAACTGCTGGCGGTAGATCCTTTTCCTATTTACCACCAAAACTTTGGAACAGTCTTTCTACCAATGTCCGAGAAGCAGACACACTCTGTCAGTTCAAAGCCAGACTAAAAACACATCTCTTTGACCTAGCATTCACATAATACATTATAGACTTCTATAATTCAATGTAAGGCTGCATAGATTAGGTCAGTCGGAACTGGGAACACTTCCCTTAAATCCTGATGTACTCTTTACATCATAAGAAGAATGGCATCTACGCTAATTTTAGTGTCTTTGTTTATCCCGAGGTTTTCCCGCAGCCTGCCGGATCCAGGTCGTATCCAGATCTGACTAGGAGCTTTGCCTGGACCCGATGACAATGCAGTGCTGAAGTGCCAACTAGCCTCTCCCTATGGATGATCCCTTTCCCACTCAACAGATAAAACGTTTTGATTCCGGTTCGCGTACCCACCCCGAAGTAATAAAATAAAACAAAATTCTGTATCAAATTACAGGTACTGTAAGTCACCTGATGGAGTTTTAGGACACCAGTAGGTCACTTGATGGAGTTTTTCGGTTCCTTGCCACGGTTGCTTTTGGCTTGCTCAGTTGGGGACATTCAAATTAATTAACCAAGCATTAATACCATTGATCAGCCATACCAAACATGGATGTTTTTTCCACTTAGAAACAAACATTGTTATGTTATTTGATTGATACTGTGAAGCTGCTTTAATATACTTGACTTGACTAGATGTCAGAGGAGAATGGGCCGACTGATTCAAGCTGATAGAAGAGCAACTTTGACTGAAATAACCACTCGTTACAACCGAGGTATGCAGCAAAGCATTTGTGAAGCGACAACACGCACAACCTTGAGGCGGATGGGCTACAACAGCAGAAGACCCCACCGGGTACCACTCATCTCCACTACAAATAGGAAAAAGAGGCTACAATTTGCAAGAGCTCACCAAAATTGGACAGTTGAAGACTGGAAAAATGTTGCCTGGTCTGATGAGTCTCGATTTCTGTTGAGACATTCAGACGGTAGAGTCAGAATTTGGCGTAAACAGAATGAGAACATGGATCCATCATGCCTTTTTACCGCTGTGCAGGCTGGTGGTGGTGGTGTAATGGTGTGGGGGATGTTTTCTTGGCACACTTTAGGCCCCTTAGTGCAAATTGGGCATCGTTTAAGTGCCACGGCCTACCTGAGCATTGTTTCTGACCATGTCCATCCCTTTATGGCCACCATGCACCCATCCTCTGATGGCTACTTTCAGCAGGATAATGCACCATGTCACAAAGCTCGAATCATTCAAATTGGTTTCTTGAACATGACAATGAGTTCACTATACTACAATGCCCCCCACAGTCACCAGATCTCAACCCAATAGAGCATTTTTGGGATGTGGTGGAACGGGAGCTTCGTGCCCTGGATGTGCATCCCACAAATCTCCATCAACTGCAAGATGCTATCCTATCAATATGGGCCAACATTTCTAAAGAATGCTTTCAGCACCTTGTTGAATCAATGCCACGTAGAATTAAGGCAGTTCTGAAGGCGAAAGGGAGACAAACACAGTATTAGTATGGTGTTCCTAATAATCCTTTAGGTGAGTGTATATATATATATAATATCGCTTGTTAATAAAATGGATGTACTGAGGCTTCAGGTTGCAACTAATAATGCCATCAAGAACAGTTGCAACCTGTTGATCACGGAAACCTGGCTCCACTCACTCATCCCGGACTTAGCTATCCCGCTAGCAGGCTACTCAGCACAGCACCAGGACAGGACAAGTAACTCTGGTAAGGGCAGAGGAGGGGGGCTGTGTGTGTATGTCAACAACTTCTGGTGTACTAACACAGTGATATTGGACAGGCATTGTTTCCCAGAATTCACCAGAAGCACTGGATGTCAAGGGAGGTCATGCATCTGTTAAAGGCGAGGAACACTGCTTTTAGATCAGATGATGGGGCTCTCTACAGTGCAGCACGTACTAATCTGAAGAGGGGCATCCGAAAGTCCAAGTCTGACAACAGGAGGAGGATCGAGGACCATTTGGACAGCAACAACAGCAGGCAGGTGTGGCAGGGAATCCAGCACATCACCAATTATAGGACCAACCCCGGGCCGTGAAAGGGGATGCCTCACTGGCGGAGGATTTAAATCACTTCTTTGCCCATTTTAAGGTTCAGCCACTAGAGGCAGCCACACCATATCCAGTAGCTCACAGTGGCACTGTCCTGAAGGTAAAAGAGCATGAGGTGAGGTGTATGTTGCGGGCAATCACCCCGCAGAAGGCGGCCGGCCCTGATGGCGTCTGCGGACATGTACTAAGGGACTGTGTGGACCAGCTGGTGGGGGTCTTTACTAAGATCTTCAACCAGTCACTCTCCCAGCTCACTGTCCCATCCTGCCTGAAGTCCTCCATCATTGTCCCTCTGCCTAAAAAAACAAACATCACCACTCTCAATGACTACCGGCCAGTATCACTCACCCCTGTGGTGATGAAGTGCTTTGAGAAACTGGTCCATAGTCACATCATGTAATTTTATCCTCCCACCTTTGACCCACACCAGTTTGATTACAGGGCGAACAGATCGACTGAGGATGCCGTGGCTATACAGCACTCCATGCTGCACTGTCACACCTAGAGCATCAGGGGAGCTTTGCCCGGTTACTCTTCATATAGACTTTAGCTCTGCTTTTAACACCATCCTCCCCCACAGACGGGTGTCCAAACTGTTCAACATTGGAATACCACACTACCAGGGCTTGACATTAACTTTTTTGCTCACCAGCCACTGTGGCTGGTGGTTTTTCAAAGTTACTAGCCACTCCGCATTTTCACTGGCCACAATTTTGACATCGATACCATAGGGAAAAACTGCCATATATATATTTTTTAATATTATCTTATTATTTGGCAGCCGGTATATTAGGCTGCTGTTGCTTTAAGACATGACGCACGGACCCATTATAGTATTTTAAATAGGCAATATAGGCTACTTGTCTTTCAGTGTTGGGAAGGATACTTTCAAAACGTATTTCGTTACAGAATACAGAATACATGCCCAAAAATGTAATTTGTAACGTATTCCGTTACATTACTCAATCTGAGTAACGTATTCTGAATACTTGGATTACTTCCACATTGAATTGCCTTTTAAGTGTAAGAATGCGGCCATCAAATCCTGCTTACTAAACAGGCCTATTCTGGTGCAGTGATGCGGTGGTGACGCGTTCATGTAACACGTAAGAGTGGCGCTGCCAATTAAGCACCTAAAAGCTGTCACAAAGAACCGGCAAAAGTAATGATTATGAATATGTAAAATCTAGCAAGGAAATATTTTAATTGTTTATTAATAAACAAGTGTTTTCTTTGTCAGTGTCAGCTGCAAAGATGAAGTTGACGATGCTGACTCGCGATCTTCGCAGTAGTGAACGCGCCAGAGAGAAATGCACATTTCATACGGATTACATAAGCAGAGAGCAGTCTGTAGTCTGTTTTCTTTCGTTTTGAATTGTTCTGTTCAAAAGTAGACATGTCTGTGAGGCAAGGCTACCTATAAGCTGAGTTTCGGTTCATTTATGAGACGAGCTCCAGTTCACGCACCTAAATTCAGCCCGCCAAAGTGGCTAGTAGGAGTTACATGCCACTGCTGAAATCCACCCGCATTTGGCGGGTTGGCGGGTGTTAATGTCAAGCCCTGCACACTACCACAGCCTCTGGATTAAGGACTTTCTGTCAGACTGCACTCAGAGGGTAAGAATTGGCCCCCATACATCCACGGCCCTCAGCCTCAGCACTGGCTCCCCGAAGGGCTTTGAGTCCCCTGCTCTATACCCTCTACACCCACGAGTGCACCCCTGCTCATCAGAGCAACATCTTTGTCAAATTTGCTGATGATACCACGGTAGTGGGGCTCATCACAAGGGGGGATGAGTCCAATTAAAGAGACTAGGTGGAGAAATTGGTGGGGTGGTGCAGAGTTAACAACTTGCTCCTTAAAACATCAAAGACCAAGGAGCTCATTGTGGACTTCAGGAGGAAGAAAACGTTTTTCCAGCTGCTGTTCATAGGCGGAACCTGTGTAGAGAGGGTCTCTGACTTCAGTTTCCTGGGAGTCAACATCATGGACCATGCACCACTGAGGTAGTGAAGAAGGCCCAGCAGAGACTCTACTTCCTAAGAGTTCTCAGGAGGAACAACATCCCCAAAAAACTACTGGTGTGCTTCTATCGCTGCTCAATTGAGAGCATCCTGTCATACTGTCTCTGTGTGTGGTTTTCAAGCTGCACTGTGGCACAGAGGAAAAAGCTCCAGGGTGTCATAAAGGCAGCACAGAAAATCACTGGTTGCCCCCTCCCCACTCTGGAAGAACTTCACAGCTCCCGCTGCATCAAAAAGGCCAAAACCATCATACAGGACTCATCACACCCCAGTCATACACTGTTCAGACTACTGCCGTCAGGCAGGAGATATAGGTCCATGAAAACAAGAAAAAATAGACTACAAAACAGCTTTTATCCAACAGCCATAAGTGCATTAAATAATGCTGCTAAATTATAGTCCCCACCACTGATCTGTGTCAAAAGGGTAATGTGCAATTTTTAAATGTGGATGTCTGCATGGGTGTGTCTTCTATGTGTTTTCAGTATTAATATGTATGCAGTAGTAGTATTTTTTGTATTTTTAGATGGTTGGCACCTGACAAGGACTGTACTTAATTTCGTTGTACTTGTTACAATGACAAATAATAAATAATACAATTCTAATCCTGTTAACTTCCCTGTAGTACAGTACTTGCTTATCTGCAAGAACGTTTCTCTACGGGGTTATCCCTTCCAGCAATCATGATTTATTTATTTGTTTGTTTGTTTGTTTACTTATTTAACATGCATGTGTGCATTAAAAGTACTATTTCGGCAATGAGAACATTTCTGAGCCAAATAAAAATAAAGATGTGTTCTGGTAACTGCCGTGTTTATTGAACCAATCAGATCAGAGTAAATCGACTGTCAGCAAGAAGCTCATTTGATTGGCTACATGATGAAGGTGGACCCGTCTGCCTCTTCGCGCTTGCAAAACTCAGTGAGTGAGAGAATCGTGCCAAAACTGGAAGCGCAGGTAAAAGAAAGACGCAACTGTACAAATCGGGTTATTTCGGGAACTTTTTTGCCTCATGCACACAAGAAGTAATTTAGACATTTTGACAACATTAAGACAACAGACTGTTGTTTTCGGTTGCAAATTGCTGTTCACAGGCCTGCAATGATTTTGGCCGCATTTGTGCGCGAAAACTGTGCCAAAAGTGTAAGTGCGGAAAAATGAAAGTCTGAAGAATACAGATCCTATTTACTTTGCGTTAGCATGAGGCTGCAGCTTCAAAATACATGAATTACACTTACAAGTAACAATTAAATGCTGCAAATATTTTTTTTCTTACACTTGAAGGGTGATTTACACCTTTATTTTTTTTATTTATTTAACCCTTATTTAACCAGGAAAAGTCCCACTGAGTTACAATAAATCTTCTCACGGGAAGTCCTGGCCAAGACAGGGGGCCAAAAAGTTTCAAAAATACAAATAAAAGACAGGACAAAGATTGCATTTTACACCACAAATCTCTATACATACACTATACATACACTAACAAAACATTTTACCTACTTACATAAGCAAATACAGACATACAATTTAAAGGGCACCTAGTTAAAAGCAATTACATTGTTCAGTCAGAGTTGACTTTAAAAGGCTTTTAAAAGTATTAATAGGTGGAAGTGATTCTAGATTTAAGGTATTTTGGAGTTCATTCCAGACATTTGGTAGCCTGACTCCGTCCTCCTATGTACTTCCGCTCAATTTTCATTTTCCTTCAGTACTACGTCTGGGATTCTGCTGTAGACTTTGGTTTTCTCCGATCAATTTTTTACCGAAACAATCAGCGAACAGAGGGAGTGGCTGAGAACAATGACGTTGATGTCGACTCATGCGTTATTTTGAGTTGTAGTTCAGTAATGGCAGCGGAGAAAGATGCGAGCGAAGCCATTCGGTCCGTTGTGGTGACGCTGCCGAATACCAAGAAGTTAAAACCGGAGCAAGAACAATCTTTGCTTAGTTTTGTTGGTGGACATCCTCCCGAAAATACACATCACGACCAAACGTTAGCGATTGGTTGAGGCAGATAGAGTGACTCTGGGCAGATCCAATAGTTTTAGACTTCAGTAGAGTTCCCGCCTACAAGGAAGTTGTCAATGGAGCGGTGCCAGACTCTATGAACAAAACCCTCTATTGCATAGTGTTGCTTCAGGGTAACATACCCATTTTCCCTCATATTCTCAGGCTTACAAAATCATACACCAAAAAAAAAAACCTTATTTTAATCTGGAGGAAGTATGAAAAGCCAACAGAATGCTTGCATTTGATCAAATTACTTGTCCAACCCCCTTTTCAATGTCTTTTCCTCACCTGCACTCACATGCGGCAGCCATGTTTTTTCAGCTCCTCAAAACTTTGAAAAAGTGACATTTTCCTTCGGATTTCCATGAAAAAAAAAATATTTTTACAATTTTGGGTAAGTTGTGATTTAATTTCACTCTGTTGATTATGTTTTCATTGAATATTTCTTTTGTAAATGGGTAAAATAGCTATGTTGCCTCAAAGCAACAATATGCAACAGTGGAATGAGAATTCCCTGTTCCCTTTCGTAGTCACTCCGAGTTACGTCGGAATGACGACGAAATGGGGTTTCGCTTAGAACACCTATCGACTTCGAGTATACAAAAACGAGCCAATGGCAAAGAAATGCCATGGGTCTGCGGAATTTGCATGACGTACTCCGCCCCACCTCGTGGGTATAAAAGGAGGACGCCGGCAACATGCAGATATGTTTTCGCTTCGGAGCCAAGAGTATCTCTTCACTCCACAGCCATTTATGACTTCACTCTACGAGACGAGCCATTCTCTCCGGTGTTGGTGTGGTAGCGATCTGCGGCGAGTTCACATTGCCTGCTGATCTGTGCAGTGATCTGCCAGTGAGTGTGTTCTCCCCGCTCGCTTCGACATCGCTGAGTTTTTTTTCTCCTCTCACAAAAGAGCTCGCACGCGGCACGTCTTTTTAAAGACGGCTCGCCCGTGCATTTAAAAAAAAAAAAAAATGTGGCGGCAGATTGGTATCGGACTCTGATGGGCACGAGCGCTGTCGAGTGTGTAGGGCTTTTATCATGGTTGTACAGCGCTCGTGGGTGATTCATGTTCTCTCTGGAAACGTGATCATCGCGTCATTTAGGTCGAGACTCAATGAACTCGCAAGAGTGAGAGTCCCCTCATCCACACCCCGATCTAGCGCTCCCCCGAGGAGTGCTACTTCGGCTGGTGGCCAGGGTGACCTGAGGGTTATAGTCTGGATCAAGGCGCCGACTATCTGTCCGCGACCCCAGCTTCCTCCTGTGTGACGGTGCCCGCTAGTGAACCTCCGATTCCCGCGAGTCGACCTTCGGGTGGCCCGCGAGTTTCGGTTGAAGCTACAGAGAAAGATGCTATGTCTGTTGTAACATCATAAGGTGGGCTTGGTTCTTTTGGAAGTGACGACTCGTCACAGCTGCCACCTTCTGGTGTGTTATGCTGTGCCTGAGTCTGATCCGGAGACGACGGCCATGCTTTCCTGGGACGATTGGTTTTGGGTAAGGCCGCCGACCCGCGTCCACGGCAAACCCCAATATCTTTCCTCCCGGACGTGCATGATGAGATCTCGATGTCCTGAAGGACCCCCGTGTCTTCTCAGGACCGTTCGTTGGTCTCATCCGCCTTTCCCCCCTCACGGGGCGCTGCCCATGGGTACACTGGGGTCCCCCCGGTTGAAGCGCTCTGTTGCGATGCTACTGTGTCCTCAGAGTACTTCCCGGCGCTATCCTAAGCACCCGTCCGAAGCCTGTAGTTCTTTTCGTCTACACTAATCTGTGGCGAATTCCTATAGTGCCACAGGACAGGCAGCCGCCTCACTGCATTCCGTGACCGTTCTGTGGTCTACCTGGCCCAGATGCTCACGGTTTTGCAGGAGGGCGGGACTGACTCGAGACTCTTCATGAGCTACTCAGCGCGCCGCTGCTGACCTTGCTCTCCGAGCGACGAAGGTGGCCACGCGCTCTCCGAGTCAGGTGATGTTTACCACTCTGGGGCTGACCGGTCTGATGTGCTGGAGGTCGGTAGATTCGTCTGCTCACCCCCACGTCCCAGGTCGGCCCCTTCGGCGGTGCGGTTGAGTTCTTCTGCCCAATAGTTCTTAACCGCCCGGGAGCAGATTGAGGTTGTTCTGCCGACGGCCCCGCCGTCCGCTCGAAAAAAGGGCCCCTCAGTCTGCCAACCGCCGAAGGCGTCCTCCCACGGTCCTAACCCCGCCCGTTCATCCGGGCTGGCTTGGTACCGTGGGGGGATGCCTCAGCCCTCTCCAGCCCCGCCCCCCGCTACACGCCGGGTTAAGCGGCGTTTTTTGAGATGGGCTGCTCAGAGATGGGACTCAGTTCTTTCCAGGAGTTGGTAGCAGGGCCACTCCTTTCCCCGGTGGAGGGCTGGGGAAGAATCTTTACTCAGAAAGAACTGACTCTCTCATCTCTGAGCACACAGAGTTCTCGGACGACCCAGAGCGCCGCCCACCAGCCGTGCTCTCCTCGTCCCCCTCTGTCCCAGAGTCGGTTGACACGGCGTGCCGCCCACGGGCCGTTTCGTCCTGTCCCACTCTGTCGCCAGACCCCTGGCAGAGCAGGCCCCCGTGGAACGCTGGTCCTTCCCTGGCCTCCTCTGTCAGGGCGCGGATGTTAACTGCGCCCCCACACCGGATCGCTATGCCGTCCACGTCGGGGCCAGTTACTCCGCTTCGCTGCCCCTCCGGGGGGACGCCGGTGGTCCGCATGACGCCGCTGGTGCAGTTCCTAGAAGCCTGGCTAGAGCTTCCCCAACTGTCCCGCTGGGTCGCCCGCACCATCCGGTTCGGCTATGCGATTCAGTTCGCACGGTCTCCTCCCCGATACAGGGGAGTCCGCTCCACTTTGGTCGGTGGCAACGCCCCGGTCATGCGAGCAGAGATTGCCACTCTGCTGGCGAAGGGTGCAATCGAGACTGTCCCTCCAGCCGAGATGAAGTCCGGCTTCTACAGCCCTTACTTCATTGTCCCCAAGAAAACCGGTGGGTTACGACCAATCCTGGACCTGCGAGTATTGAATCGCTCCCTTCTCAGGAGGCCGTTCAAAATGCTCACCGCCAAACGCATTTTCGAATGTGTGCGGCCCCAGGATTGGTTTGCAGCGATCGACCTGAAGGACGCCTACTTTCATGTCTCCATTCTCCCTCGACACAGACCGTTCCTCCGGTTTGCTTTCGAGGGACAGGCATATCAGTACGCGGTTCTCCCATTCGGGCTGGCCCTGTCTCCTCGCGTCTTCACGAAGGTCGTCGAGGCAGCCCTTGTTCCCCTTCGGGTTCACGGGGTTCGCATCCTGAACTATCTCGACGACTGGCTGATCCTAGCTCACTCTCGAGACCAGGTTTGCGAACACAGGGACCTTGTGCTCCGGCACCTAGCCCGTCTGGGCCTTCGGGTCAACTGGGAGAAGAGCAAACTTTGCCCCGTGCAGAGGATCTCTTTTCTCGGTATGGACATCGACTCGGTCGCCATGTCCGCGCAGCTTACGAGCGAGCGCGCGCAGTCACTGCTGACTTGTCTGAGACAAATACAGGGCAAGAGTGCGGTCCCACTGAAACATTTTCAGAGGCTCCTGGGGCATATGGCATCTGCAGCCGCGGTCACGCCGCTCGGATTGCTTCATATGAGACCGCTTCAGCTTTGGCTTCGCGACCGAGTCCCGAGGTGGGCATGGCAACAAGGCAAGCTCCGAGTTCCAGTGACTTCGAGCTGCCGTCAGACCTTCACCCCGTGGTTGAACCTCAGTTTTCTCAGGGCTGGTGTCCCCCTGGAACGAGCGTCGAGGCATGTTGTTGTCTCAACAGATGCCTCCACCACGGGCTGGGGCGCCATGTGCAATGGTCATGCTGCCGCGGGCTCCTGGACAGGACCCCAGCGCCTATGGCATGTGAATTGCCTCGAGTTGCTGGCAGTACGCCTTGCTCTGCACCGCTTCCGAGCGCTGCTCATGGGTCAACACGTACTAGTCCGATCAGACAATACCGCCACAGTAGCGTACATCAACCATCAAGGTGGTCTACGCTCCCGCCGTATGTCGCAACTCGCCCGCCACCTCCTCCTATGGAGTCAGAAGCATCTGAGGTCCCTTCGTGCTATTTACATTCCCGGAGCCCTGAACCGTGCTGCCGACGAGCTGTCACGGCTTCAGCCCCTCCCTGGAGAATGGCGACTCCATCCCCAGTCGGTCCAGCTGATTTGGGACCAGTTTGGCGACGCACAGATAGATCTGTTTGCCTCCCGCGACTCATCCCACTGCGCCCAGTTTTATTCTCTGACCGAGGGCACGCTCGGCACGGATGCACTGGCGCACAGCTGGCCGAGGGGCCGCAAGTATGCGTTTCCCCCAGTGAGCCTTCTTGCGCAGCTCCTGCGCAAGGTCAGGGAGGACGAGGAGCAAGTCCTTCTGGTTGCGCCGTACTGGCCCACCCGGACTTGGTTCTCCGAACTAGTGCTCCTCGCGACAGCACCTCCTTGGCCAATTCCTCTGAGGAAGGACCTCCTTTCTCAGGGACGAGGCACTCTATGGCACCCTCGTCCCGATCTCTGGAACCTCCACGTGTGGCTCCTCGACGGGACGAGACAGGTTTGAGTACCCTACCACCTCCGGTGGTGGCTACCATCACTTCCGCTAGAGCGTCGTCCACGAGACATGCCTACGCGTTGAAGTGGAACCTATTCGTCAATTGGTGCTCTTCTCGCCGAGAAGATCCCCGGAGTTGTTCGATCAGTCTCGTGCTTTCCTTCCTTCAAGATGGGTTGGAGCGAAGGCTGTCTCCCTCCACCCTCAAAGTTTATGTTGCCGCTATTGCCGCTCACCACGACTTAGTGGAAGGTAAGTCCATAGGGAAGCACGACCTGATCGTCAGGTTCCTGAGGGGGGCGAGGAGACTGAATCCTCCTCGCTCTCCTCTCGTTCCCTCTTGGGACCTCTCAGTGGTTCTAAGTGCCCTGCGGAGTGCTCCCTTCGAGCCTCTGCAATCAGTGGAGCTTAAGTTCCTGTCAATGAAGACAGCGCTCCTGATTGCATTGGCTTCTCTCAAGAGGGTCGGGGACCTGCACGCATTCTCCGTTGACGAAGCGTGCCTGGAGTTCGGGCCGGCCGGTTCTCACGTGATCCTGAGACCCCGGCCTGGATATGTGCCCAAGGTTCCTACCACTCCCTTCCGGGACCAGGTGGTGAACCTGCAAGCGCTGCCCTCGGAGGAGGCAGACCCAGCCTTGGCACTGCTCTGTCCAGTACGCGCTCTCCGCGCTTATGTAGACAGGACGCAGTGTTTCAGGACCTCAGACCAGCTCTTTGTCTGTTATGGTGGGAAGCTGAAGGGAAAGGCTCTCTCAAAGCAGAGGTTGTCTCACTGGATCGTGGACACCATTGCTTTGGCTTACCAGCAGCAAGGTCGACCGTGCCCCCTTGGTGTGACCGCCCACTCCACCCGGAGTGTGGCATCCTCCTGGGCGCTGGCGCATGGCGCCTCGCTGGCAGACATCTTCAGAGCTGCAGGCTGGGCGACACCTACACATTCGCCAGATTCTATAATCTCCGAGTGGAGCCCGTGTCCTCTCGTGTTCTCGCTTCAAACAGCTAGTTCCGGACCCGCTCAGGTGTCTTCGCTTGCTCGCCATTCCACTCCGCGGACTGGATACGTGCGATATTCTGCTCAGGTGAGCTTCGTCGAAAGCCCTGAGTTCCTCCAGCACCCCTGATGCTAGCGCCAGTGTCTATTGCCTGGGCGTCGGCTAGGTGCCTCCGTGTGCATGGTCCCTCCCATGAGCTACCCCCACACGTGTATTTCCACTGTAAGCCTCTTTGAGCATGTGTCTTTCCCTCGGCAAGCCACCTTGCCACCCCTGAGGTTGAAATATTCCACCTGCGGCTGGACACCTCAGAGTTTCCCCATATGTTTCCTTCGGGTCATATGTGTATTTTCAAATGCCCCCCCTCTGGGTTGGTGATAATTGCATATTTCCCCTTAAAAGCTTGGGATGTGCTTCCCAGTGTACCTTGGTATTCCTGTGCTAAATAGGAGTCCTTCGTCCTAATATCTCGAGGGCTCAGATTTACGCAGGGCACTGGAAGACAGCTGTGAAGGTGGCGTGATTAGACTGGTAACCCCATTTCGTCGTCATTCCGACGTAACTCGGAGTGACTACGAAAGGGAACGTCTCGGTTACGTATGTAACCCTCGTTCCCTGAGTAGGGAACGGAGACGTTACGTCTTCCTGCCACCTCCGCTGTGCCGCGGGGATCGCCGAGTTCAGTCTTGGCTCCTTAGCGAAGAAACATATCTGCATGTTGCCGGCGTCCTCCTTTTATACCCACGAGGTGGGGCGGAGTACGTCATGCAAATTCCGCAGACCCATGGCATTTCTTTGCCATTGGCTCGTTTTTGTATACTCGAAGTCGATAGGTGTTCTAAGCGAAACCCCATTTCGTCGTCATTCCGACGTAACGTCTCCGTTCCCTACTCAGGGAACGAGGGTTACATACGTAACCGAGACGTTTTCATGCTAGTTAGCAATACAATATTATCAGCAATATAACATTTCACACAGATGGAAGGATATCAAGACTTATTAAAGTATTTGTCAGTATGTGCCTTGTTTTTTTTTTAAATACTTAATAACAATAACAATATTCAGTATATGATGACAGTTTAGCTATAAGTATGCATAGGCATAGCCTAGAATTTGTAGCTATGTAAGCTCAGATGTGTGTGTGTGTGCACGCGTGTGTGTACACCAAATGTTCAATCTGCCTCCAATATTTCCAGATACATAGAATAATTGTGTAATTATATTTTTCAGTGACAATGAACACAACAACATTCTATGGCAGAAAGAGGAGTCAGGCAGTGGACACTGTTTTGGTTGTTCCACGTGATGAAAGTGAGGATGAGTTAGAAGGTAGTGATGAGGAAAATGAGGAGGAAAAACCTATCAATGAGGGAGAAAGTGATGATTCTAATGGTAATGGTGTGTTGAGTGTTAGGTTTAAATATAATTTATGCAATGTATAATGCATTCTATAATGCAAATAGAGGGAGGTGCAAATATCCTGGATGCAATGGCATAATCAAGGTCAAGTGCATGAAATGTGACGTGTTTCTGTGTCACACTCCTGACAAAAACTGTTTCTTCGCCTTTCACACACAGTAACCTAAGATGAAGAAGTGGCTCATCCATGATTTGTGTAAATACTGAATGATCCACCAGTGTTGTTTTGTTCTTTAGTCTGTTTTAAACAACACAAATTGGTTTTCTATCCAGTTTTTGAAAATTGAATGAGAATGAATGCATAAAAATAATAATCCTTTGTTGCGCATTGTTACTTCTAGGTAACAAACCCCACTAAGATGGTAACTGGATTTAACTGTATTACTTGTCAGCACAAATGTTTTTTCTAAATGAAGTTGATGTTGAAGATCTTTCATAAAATGTGTTTTGTTATGAAATAAAGAGATATATATTAAAAAGACTGCACTTTTTGTTTTTATTCCCATTATTGCATGTTGTTGCACCAAAGTAACATACCTAGATCTACCCCCTATTATTATAATTTTTGTAAATGATGTGTTGAATTGTTCAATGTGCTCTATGACTGGTAAAAAAATGTGTGGAAATATTTTTTTTCTCTATTATTTCACATATCATGCAATAGAGGGTTAAATGAAATGTACGAGAGTCTGGTGGGACCAGGCTAGACATTTGGTGCATATGACGAGAAAGCTTTTTTTACCAAGTTCAGTTCTTGTTGATGGAATAATTAAAAATTTTTGGACCACCTTGTCCTGTAAACACTATTTTGGTAAGTAAGCAAATTCGAAATGTCGCATTGGCAATAAAAATCACTAAATGTAATTTTCTTCTGAGGGAGAGGAAGGACCACTGTTCAGTTAGAGTGCAGTTGTGAATCCTAGCTGCTGCACCTGTAATGAAACGTAAGGCTGAGTGGTATAGTACATCTAATTTTTTTAATAAAAATGAAGTAGAGTGCATATAAATTAGGTAACCATAATCCAAAAACTGATAAGAATATGCTCTGTACCATCCTTTTCCTTGCTGAATAAGGAAAGCACTTCTTTAATGCACTTCCTAACTTAACCTAAAGCTCTCAATATGGACCCCAAAAGACAATTTATCATCCAAACAAATACCTAGGTATTTGTAAGAATTCACTCTCTCTATTAGAGTACCACTTTGTGTTAAAATAGAGAATTCCATTAAATAATTTTAATGTGTAAAAACCATTAATTTAGTTTTTTTTAGCATTTAATACCAACTTTAATTTGGGCTGGTGATGGCGCAGTGGATAAGACACATGCCTTCGATGTGAGAGACCCGAGTTTGAATCCACTGTGAGACACCAATGTGTCCCTGAGTAAGACACTTAACCCCTAGTTGCTCCAGAGGCGTGCGACCTCTGACATATATAGCGATTTTAAGTCGCTTTGGATAAAAGCGTCAGATATATGTAAATGTTTAATCAAAGATTTTTGTACCTGACTAAAGGCAGACTGTAAATGATGAATTGCTTCCTTCAATGACATAGCAGAGGTATACAAAATTGTATCATCAGCGTAAAAATGAGCCTTTGTTTGATTCAGATCCATACCTAAATTATTTATATAAATAGAAAATAAAATAGGACCCAGAACTGATCCTTGGGGAACACCCATTTTTACTTCTAGTAAGGATGAGGTACAGTTATCTAATGCACACATTGAGTTCTACCACTCAGGTAATTAAAAAACCAATTTAGCACATTGCTACTAAAACCTATGTTTTGCAATCTTTGCAGTAGAAGATGATGGTCTACGGAGTCAAATGCTTTAGTTAAGTGAAGTCAATGAATAAAGCAGCAAAAGACTTTTTGTCATCTAAAGCTTTAACAATATCATTTATAACAGAGGCTAGAGCCGTAATAGTACTGTGTCCTTGCCGGAATCCAGACTGAGTGGAACTTAAAATACAGTTGTAGGTAATTTTTTTTTTTTTTTGTTGCTCATTTATAAGAGACTCAAACAGGTTAGCCAAGACAGATAGTCTGGAGATTGGCCGATGATTGTCTAAGACCGATGAGTCTCCACTTTTTAATAGTGGGAGAAGAACAAATGCAGATTTCCATGATTTAGGGATAGAGC
Organism: Meda fulgida; assembly: GCA_030578275.1. Classification (NCBI taxonomy): domain Eukaryota; kingdom Metazoa; phylum Chordata; class Actinopteri; order Cypriniformes; family Leuciscidae; genus Meda; species Meda fulgida. The sequence continues at coordinate 24,934,494 of CM060636.1, forward strand.
CACTGTATAGACTAGGATTAAAAAAGGAGGAGATAGGATCAGCAATTATTTTTGCAGCAGTTTTGAGGAAATATGGCTCAATCTGGTCTGGGCCAGCAGATTTTTTACAGTTCAGGCCTAACAATGCTTTTCGTACTTCAGAGACAGATACAGGAGTAAAATGAAAATTATTCAAACTTACATTAGAAAAGTTTGTGATAGAGGTTACACTATCTGTGGGGTTGAGCAGTGGCAGTGTTGACTGAGTAACGATTCCTGCATTAATAAAGTGCTTGTTGAAAGTATCTACTATATTTTGTTTACCCCTTACTTCACCTTGGCATGCCATGCACGTCACCCGAAGAAAATTTAATTGCTTTCCAAATTTGTTTGTGGTCATTAAGTTTTTCATTTATTAAATTCAGATAATGTTCACTTTTTGAACTTTTTATTAGTCTTGTGCATTTTTTTTCTTAAAACCCTATAATTTAACCAACATTTATCATTATTATTTCTTTTTGCTTTGATCCATGCTTCATTCCATTCTCTAATAGCTGTTGTAATAGAGTCATTAAACCACGGATTGTCCCTGCCCGTTACCCTATATCTTCTAAATAATTCCAGGCCAGCTCAACATCATCTATATCACATACTAAGTTTAAATCACTCTCATAGATTTCATGAAGGAAAGCTTGTTCATTAAAATGTTTGTAATTCTGTTTAAAAATAAACCGTGGCTTGGTTTTAGTCAATTTGCAATTTCTAACACAGACAACCATTCAGTGATCACTGACATCATTACAGAAAACTCCAGTAGCCGAGTACTTATGTGGAGCATTCGTCAGAATGACGTCAATCAATGTAGACTTGTCCATTCGTTTTGGATTTAGACGTGTAGGTGACTGTACTAGTTGCGTCAAACGTAACGCATCACATAGGTGACAAATCCTTTCTTGTGCATGCAAATTTTTGCAAATGGTTTTTTTTTTTTTTTTGTTGTGTTTGGAAAAATGGTGCACAAATGATTGTGATTTTTGTAAAAACCAATTAAAAGAGCCACAATTGTTTTTTGTTGATATTTTAAAGTTTTGGTTGGCTGTATGAACTACTGTGAAAACATTTGATAATTTTGTGCACAGTGTTTTGAGAAAATGATGCATGTGATTTGTAATGTGCATGAAATGAAGGAAAATGTACAACCTCTTTAGAACAATTACAAAGATTTTCAGATTACGGTGTTAAAACTGTTTTGAGGCTCATATAGTGCATAATCACCAGGGACTCAGAGAGAGTCTGAGAAGAGAGGCTATAAGCGTCATTCTCCAATAAGTAGCATCTTAAGGGAGCTAATCACATCAACAGTGTTCCATACAGACAGGGTAAAAATGTCCAGCCTGAACTGAGTAACAGTATGGGTCTTACTCATTGCCCATAGAGTTATTTTATTATCAGCGAGCAGTGCTCAAGCAGTTTCAGTATTCTGAACCAAGCAACGGGGCAGACAGTACTGATCTCTAGACCAACAGTAGCCTAGCCTGTAAGGCGGGAACTTATAGGTTATAAAAGCTTATAAATGTAGACGGGGAGGCCCAGCCTGCCGCCATACAGATATCCTGCAAGGTAATCCCGCTAGACCAAGCCCACGACGAGGCCATTAGAAGCGTAGGCCAGTGCAATGGCATCAGCTATCCATCTGGATAGGCTCCGTTTCGATGTGGCTAGTCCCTTAGAACGTCCGCTGAAAGAAACAAAGAGCTGCGCATTCTGTCTGAAAACAGACAAGCGAGACACGTAAGCTCTTAATGCCCTGACTGGGCAAAGGAAGCTCGCGTCCTTTTCCTCATTGTAAACCGGCAGGGCAGACAGGGAAATAACCTGAGCCCTGAACGGTGTGTTGAGGGATTTAGGCACGTCTAGGTTTGAGTATGACTTTCGAGTCGTTTGGCCCGAATTCCATACATGTCACGCCAACTGAGAGCACTTGCAAATCCCCTATGCGCTTCACTGAAGCAAGAGCCATAAGAAACACTGTCTTGAGAGACAAATGTTTCATGTCTGATAAATGGATTGGCTCAAACGGGGCACCTTTCATGGCTTCCAAAACCGTAGAAAGGTCCCACATGGGGACTGAAGGGGGTCTGGGAGGATTCAGCCTTTTAGCTCCCTTAAGGAAGCGTATGACTAGATCGTCCTTCCCCAGTGACTGGCCAGTTGCTGGTTTAGTAAATGCTGCTATGGCCGCTACATAAACCTTGAGCGTGGATGGGGTCCTGCCCATATCCAATAGCTCTTGAAGGAAGGGTAGAACTTCCATCACCCCACAGTCTAGCCCTCTATGGCATGACTTTTTATTTGGGGGGGGGGGGCAATAAGGAAAAGATGTAATATATTCATTAGAACACGTTTTATTTTGACAAACATCAATAACAAATGGTTCCAACCAAGCAAAAAAAAAAAAAACAAAAAAAAAAACAATGAACAATGAACATATTAACCAACATCCAAATGACTGTGTGTGTGTGAATATGTGTTTGTGTGGTTTATTTGATATTGTTTGAATCAGTGCTTCTCTTTTTGACAAAGCATATGATTTCTTATTCTGTGTGAAACCTCAGAAAGCAGTTGCTGGTGGATAGAGAAACAGAGGTGAACATCACATTTCCGGCACTTGGCTTTTGGTGTACCTGTGCACCCTGGTACCTATCTCCCCTTCTTTTCAGCCATAATCATCCAGTGGGCTGTGGCATCCAGGCATACATCAGGGACTGGAATTGGAGCAGCAGGTCCTTTTCTCCTCTTTTCCTCATACTCGCCAGCAATTGTGGAACAGGGGCGACCTTTCTTGCGCTCTAGGCTCTTTCCACTTTTGCATAGGGCTTCAGCAATTTAGGATTTGAAGGTATACAGCTTGATATGTTCATTCTTTCTCATGCCAGTACCTTCACAATCTCTTCGGTAGAGCAGCCATATGGTCACGATCATCATATCCAGAAAATGGAACACCAGCCAGTGGTACCACTTCTTTGATCTGATTTTGATCCGATACAGTGAGCAGTGAGTCAAGCAGATCCACCCAACCCATATTCTTGTTGTATTCTTTCACCACAGCAGGGCAGGGGACTTTGGTGATCATCTTTTGCTTTCGATCCCACCTGTCAACCTCGGTGACTGGGTGGGCTCCAGTGTAATCACTAAGAAGGGTCACTGAGCGATTATCGTACCACTTTACAGCACACAAGGTGGTTTCTCTCACCATGGCCATATTCTGTTAAAAAAATCCACGTCCCGCTCTTTTCAGCTCAGCATCGCACATCAAGTTGATGCCTGGTAATCTGTTGCCACGAACAGTACCAGTGCAGTGAATTCCCTGCTGAGCCAGTGTAAGCACGAGAGGGACACTTGTAAACCAGTTGTTGAAGAAAAGCTTGTAGTACTTTTGCTTGGGAATAGGCTGGGCCAGGCAGAGGACAACATTGCCACTTGCTCCCACATCTGCTAGCTCAGGGGCAAGGCAAGGAAAGGCAAGTTTATTTATATAGCACATTTCATACACAATGGTAATTCAAAGTGCTTTACATAGAAGAAATTAAAGGGACACTCCACCCATTTGCATTAAGCTTTCCATTGTTAGAAACCCAGTCATACTATTGAATGGTCGTGCAACACTCTCATTTTCCCCTGAGACGAGAGAAATCCGCTATTTACCTTTTTCACTTCCTCCAACAATGACGCAAAATCGTCATTTTACGTCATTGTAGGAGGTAGTGTAAGGGGGGGTTCTGTAAAGACTACAAGCACTAGCTCCCACCCTTTCAAACCCGCTCGTAGGGGGTTGGACCTAATGCGCTAACAGACCTATCATAGATCAGTGCCAGTGCGTTTGATTTCACCGGCAGAAACGTTTTTAAAATTTGTAAACAGACGAAATCATAGGAGATGTGTTGCTTTACAGCAGACGACTATGTCAGTGTGTGTTCTCAGTAGCCACTAGCTGCTAATAGAGTCGAGTCAGAAAGAACCTTACCTCCAGGCAAATGCGTTTAGCACTACTAGCACTGCTAGTTCCAGACTTTCCTGGCTGTTCGTCGTCATCATCTGACAAGGTAAAAATCGACGGAATTGCGGTTTTCACAAGCGCGGGTCTCTTCAAATGGTGTGTTCACACCGAACGCAAATTTAATTATTTGCGTTAGTGGATTACATACGAAGTCAATGCAAAGACGTGAATAGACGCATAATTCGCGCCGGAAGTTGCGAATGACGCGAATTGGGCGACGCGTTTGCCGCGAATGTCTTCCGCACAAGTTGAAAAATTTGAACTCCAGCGAATGTTCAAGCGTCTGCAGGAAGGATGAATCGGAGACAGAATTCAAACGCAAGCACTTTAATTAACAGACAACCCACACACTGGCTCGGGAACTTACAATACACTCACTGGCTCGGGAACAGACAACACACACCCTGGCTCGGGCTCAGGAACAGGCGACACACACACTGGCTCGGGAACCGACGACACACTCACTGGCTCGGGAACAGACGACACACTCACTGGCTCGGGAACAGACGACACACTCACTGGCTCGGGAACAGACGACACACACGCTGGCTCGAGCTCAGGAACAGACAACACACACACTGGCTCAGGAACAGACAACACACACACTGGCTCAGGAACAGACAACACACACACTGGTTCAGGAACACACAACACACACACTGGTTCAGGAACAGACAACACACACACTGGTTCAGGAACAGACAACACACACACTGGTTCAGGAACACACACTGGTTCAGGAACAGACAACACACACACTGCATCAGGAATAGACAACACACACACTGGTTCAGGAACAGACAACACACAACCTGGCTCGGGCTCAGGAACAGACAACACACACACTGACTCGGGAACAGACACCACACACACTGGCTCGGGAACAGACGACACACACACTGGCTCGAGCTCAGGAAAAGACAACACACACACTGGCTCAGGAACAGACAACACACACACTGGTTCAGGAACACACAACACACACACTGGTTCAGGAACAGACAACACACACACTGGTTCAGGAATAGACAACACACACACTGGTTCAGGAACAGACAACACACAACCTGGCTCGGGCTCAGGAACAGACAACACACACACTGGCTCGGGAACAGACACCACACACACTGGCTCGGGAACAGACACCACACACACTGGCTCGGGAACAGACACCACACACACGGGCTCGGGAACAGACACCACACACACAGGCTCGGGAACAGACACCACACACACAGGCTCGGGAACAGACAACACACACTGGCTCGGGAACAGACACTAGAACAGTAACGACCACAAGGACAGACATAAACACAGGAACAGACTCTGGCTCGGGAACAGCAACAGACTCTGGATCGGCCATCTTGTCTGTAGACACTGGCTCTGTAGAAGTGATGTGAAGCGTCTCTGGCTTAGCAAAAGTGACGTGAAAAGTCTCTGACATGGCAGACGTGACGTGAACAGGCTCTGACTGGGCAGACGTGACGTGAACAGGCTCTGACTGGGCAGACGTGACGTGAACCGTCTCTGACTGGGCAGAAGTGACGTGGACAGTCTCTGGATCGGCAAAAGTGATTTGAACAGTCTCTGGATCGGCAGACATGACTTGAACAGAAAGAGGACCTTGGCTCTGGCTGGACGTGGTTGACGTGAAGCTCTGGCTGGACTTGCCTGACGTGAGGCTCTGGCTGGACGTGGCTGACGTGAGGCTCTGGCTGGACGTGGCTGACAGACATGACTTGAACGGTCTCTGGATCGGCAGACGTGACGTGAACGGTCTCTGGATCGGCAGACGTGACGTGAACGGTCTCTTGATCGGCAGACGTGACGTGAACGGTCTCTGGATCGGCAGACGTGACGTGAACGGTCTCTGGATCGGCAGACGTGACGTGAACGGTCTCTGGATCGGCAGACGTGACGTGAACGGTCTCTGGATCGGCAGACGTGACGTGAACGGTCTCTGGATCGGCAGACGTGACGTGAACGGTCTCTGGATCGGCAGACGTGACGTGAAGGGTCTCTGGATCGGCAGACGTGACGGAACGGTCTCTGGATCGGCAGACGTGACGTGAACGGTCTCTGGATCGGCAGACGTGACGTGAACGGTCTCTGGATCGGCAGACGTGACGTGAACGGTCTCTGGATCGGCAGACGTGACGTGAACGGTCTCTGGATCGGCAGACGTGACGTGAACGGTCTCTGGATCGGCAGACGTGACGTGAACGGTCTCTGGATCGGCAGACGTGACGTGAACGGTCTCTGGATCGGCAGACGTGACGTGAACGGTCTCTGGATCGGCAGACGTGACGTGAACGGTCTCTGGATCGGCAGACGTGACGTGAACGGTCTCTGGATCGGCAGACGTGACGTGATCGGTCTCTGGATCGGAAGAAGTGACGTGATCGGTCTCTGGATCGGCAGACGTGACGTGATCGGTCTCTGGATCGGCAGACGTGACGTGATCGGTCTCTGGATCGGCAGACGTGACGTGATCGGTCTCTGGATCGGCAGACGTGACGTGATCGGTCTCTGGATCGGCAGACGTGACGTGATCGGTCTCTGGATCGGCCTGAGGCTTAGGAAGGGCCTCCAGGCATTGCAGGATGCAGCAAGTCCTCTTCCTCCTCCTCCTTCTCCGAGAGGGTGCTGGGGTGGACGGGGCCAGCGGTGAGGGCTCTGGGCTGGACGGGACCAGCGGTGAAGAGGACCTTGGCTCTGGCTGGACGTGGTTGACGTGAAGCTCTGGCTGGACGTGCCTGACGTGAGGCTCTGGCTGGACGTGCCTGACGTGAGGCTCTGGCTGGACGTGGCTGACGTGAGGCTCTGGCTGGACGTGGCTGATGTGAAAATCCAGCTGGGCATGAAAATCCAGCGGGCGTGGAGATCAGCTGATGACCTGGCGTACCGTGGGAGGAAGCTCTCCAGACATCGGGAGAGTGCCTCTCTCCAGTCCAGACCGGAGATATTGGGAAGCTCCCTCGGGTTGACCTGCTCAACCCCCAGCCGGTAACACAACTTAATTGCCTCGTCTCCGAGGGAGCAGTAAGCAGCGAGAGGAATAAACCCCCACGTGAACTGAAACAGATCGGGGCTATCCAGGGCCAAGGACGCGATCTGACCCACGAATTCCCGGCTCATGCTGGGAAGATCAGGTGAGATCCGTGCTGCTGAATTCATCTGTGGTCGGTCTTTCTGTTACGCTGCAGCAAGGATGAATCGGAGAGAGAATTCAAACGCAAGCACTTTAATTAAACAAACAGGTAATCCACTGAGAAATACAGAACAAAGAACTCGGGACCAAGACACGGAACAGTTACAGGAAACAAAGACCGACACCACACAACTGAAACACGGAGGTATAAAGACACAAACAGACAAGCTAAACAAGATAACAAGGGGGTGTGGCTAATCAGAAACACATGGGGAGACTCATCAACATGACAGGGAACAGCTGAACATGAAAGGACAGGGGATCACATGACAGACAAGAACAAGATACAAAAACACAAAACCATTATTTGACGCTCTATTCGCGTTCGGTGTGAACACACCATAAGGGGTTGGGTTCGAAATCTTCTGGATTGAAATGTAGACTGCACACCGTCAGATGTTTTAGTGCTTCAATGGCTGTGTCCTCTCCGAACTTTGGGTTATTGATAGCCCGTAGCCACTTTTTGCACAAGTCGAAATCTTTGGGTAATCTATGAAAACTTACTCCGTGTATTTTCCTTGTGCTGGCTGAAGATGCCGTTACTATGCAAGTGCACACCATTTCGAAATAAAAACGAGGAGTAATTCAATAATTAGTTTGCAGAGTAACTCTTCACTAGAAATTGTGTGAAATGATTTCCAGGCGGTAGCGTAGAGGTGGGAGTGGCCTGCGGAGCTGAGCATTGAAATGCACTATGGGGATTGTTGTCTAGAAATGTATGCTACTATTCTACTACATAGTATATCACCCACTTTCAATACATATTCATGTCTCCACCGGTGGAATTACCCTTTAAAATAATCAAAAGAAATAAGAATAATTAAAATAGTTTAGAATAAAAACATACAGTAAAAACAGTCGGATGAGCAGTTGCACAGTGCTCATTCAGTAAATGCATAGGTAAACAGATGTGTTTTGAGTCTGGATTTGAAAGTGACTACTGTAGGAGCCCATCTGATATCCTCTGGAAGCTGGTTCCAGCTGTGGCTGGCACAGTAGCTAAAAGCAGACTCCTCTTGCTTAGAGTGAACCCTTGGTATTTCTAGCTGATGTGATCTTAATGATCTGAGTGATCTGTTGGGCTTATATTCAGTGAGCATATCTGCAATGTATTGAGGTCTTAGGCCATTCAATGATTTATATACCAGTAATAATACTTTAAAATCAATCCTAAATGTAACTAGGAGCCAATGTAAAGACCTGAGGACTGGTGTGATGTGTTCACATTTTCTGGTTCTGCTCAGAATCCTGGCAGCAGCGTTCTGTATGAGCTGCAACTATCTTATGGTCTCTTTAGGAAGGCCAGTGAGGAGTCCATTACAATAATCCACCTGCTGGTGATGAAAGCATGCACAAGTTTCTCTAAGTCTTGACTGGAAACAAAGCATCTAATTCTTGCAATATTTTTCAGATGATAATATGCTGATTTAGTTATTGCTTTGATATGACTACTAAAACTAAGGTCTGACTCTAGAGACACACCAAGATTCATGACTTGAATTTTAGTTGTTTGACCCCTAGAGTGAAGGTATGCATTCACCTTGAGAACTTCAACTTTGTTTCCAAACGCAATGACCTCAGTTTTGTCTTTGTTTAACTGAAGAAAGTTTTGGCACAGCAAACTGTTTACTTCATCAATGCATTGGAACAGGGAGTCAATGGGGCTGTAATCGTTAGGCGATAGGGTTAAGTAGATCTGTGTGTCGTCTGCATAGTTTTGGTAAGAGATTTGGTTCTTTTTCATTATTTGGCTCATTGGGAGCATGTACAGGTTGAATAGGAGTGGCGCAAGTATTGAGCCTTGAGGAACTCCGCATGTCATGGATGTCCACTCAGATGTATGCTCTCCTATACTCACATAATAACCTCTCCCTTCTAAGTATGACCTGAACCATTTTAGGACTATCCCAGAGAGCCCCACCCAGTTTTCCAGCCTGTCAAGAAGCATGTCGTGATCAACAGTGTCAAATGCAGCACTGAGGTCGAGTAGTACTAGAACTGATAATTTGCCTTTATCAGTTTTTAAGCGAATATCGTTTATCATCTTTATGAGCGCTGTCTCTGTGCTGTGATGCGATCGGAAACCGGATTGAAATATTGTAAAAGTATCCATTCGAGCTGTAGGGAAACCTGGGTCAGGGTATGGGGATATGTATTCAAAAATTAGTAATTTTTCAATTAATAATTATTCATATGGGTGGACCCAGATAATCATACATGTTAAATCTCCCAAAAAGGGATAATATTTTTCCTGCATCTGTATTCATATGTGTACATAGAAAATTAATCACAAGGGATTATGATTAATGGCATATGCAGACTATATTTTACAGACAGGTTATTTATCAGCTCAATTGTATATTAATACTTAATCACAATGGATTATAATTAAATATTTAATTTATCAATTATGTCTATCATAGATCTATCGTCAGGATAATCTTCAAGGGGACTAACTTAGAATCGAATCATCTGTTTGTCCAGCAAACCTGATCATTCGATCCAATCAAACCTCACCAAAATGATCCTACTTATAGACTTTCAAGAGAAGTTATCCCTCTGGCCACAAGGGACAACCTTCCTGGTCTATAACGATACTGTTTAAGTATCAATAAATGTTGTAAAGCACGTAGCTTTGGATCTTTATACATTAAAGGGACTTGAATGAGCAAAGACAGAATCAATAAATGAATATAATGCATTTAATAAAGGTAAACTACGTATACAGTTACTAACTTTTCAATAAATGTATTTACAAACACAATAATGGCAACGGCACAATGGAAGAGAAAGCATCAATAAAGAGAGAGAGAGAGTGAGAGAGAGAGAGAGAGAGAATCTGGAAGGATCAGTGGCAAATTACAGACCTTAAAACCTTTGAGGGACAACACGGGGAAAAACATCTTAATGCTCTTAAAGCCCGGTACGAATACGTGCACTGGCTTGTTGTGTGGCTGCTTCGAAGGCATGTGGATGTGTTCCGTGGAAGGGTCACGTGACCTGCGGATGGGTCTGGAGTGCGCACTTTCGAACGAAGGCTTAAAGGTCTCGGGCGTAAAATTACCAAAGAAACGATTCAGGCTAAGTTCACTTACTCGTCTGAGGAAATGAACAAAGTAGAAAGGAAAAATAAAACTTAAACAAACAAAAGAAAAAGATCCCCGGAGGGGGATCACGAAGGAGTTACATGGTGATGCGAGTAAGAGGAGGAGGAGGAGAGCGAGAGAGAGGGAGAGCGAGATCCGTAAGGATCACAGTTTTGCAAAATTCACCTGGACAAAACCCTCTGAGAGATCACAAGAAATTAACATCACCCCAAACGGGGGTAAACAAATCTTAATGCTATGAAAGCTTAGTAAGCGAAATACTTGCATATAGCTCTTTTTGTGTGGCTGATATGAAGGCGGCGTGTGTGTCTCGATCCTGGGAGGGTCACGTATTCACTCGTTCTTCCAGAGCGAGTCAAGCGTGGCGATTTTGAATGTCCGTTTGAGGTGAAGTTGCCGGTTTATGATTCAGGCTCGTGCATGCGACTCGTCGGTGTAAATGAACAAAGGAGAATTCGAAAATGGAAAATAAAAGACTTAAAGAAACAAAAGAAAAGATCCCCTGAGGGGAAATCGCGTATCCGTTACATGATGCTAGGAGGAGGAGCGAGGGTAAGAGAGAGAGGGTAAGAGTGTGAGAGATTGGAGGTTCAGTTCTCTTAAAGGAACTGAAATCCACGCCTCTCTGGAGCGAACTGGCCAATGACATGCACCAAAGCTTTTGGCGGCATAATTCCCTTTTTCTTGTCGAAGCTCGATTTATGACAGTGTCAGAATTGGTCCTTCCTATCCCAAAAAGCTGGTGCACATAGAATCATACACTTTACTGTAATCTTCTGTATCTGACCAAATCAATTGGACAGAGAGAATTAAAACTGTACCAAACAAAACATGTACACATAAAAGGAATACAAAGATACATCTTTCTGCATAATTACACATACTAATGTTTCATTTAATACTACGATAAAATCACAGATATCCCACTATGACGTGGGTAAGCAGGTCCACTTAAAAACATCTCAACTATATCTCGGTAAAGTCTTTATATGAGGAGTTTAATGAAAGATTCATGTGTGTGTGTGTGTGTGTGTGTGTGTGTGTGTGTGTGTGTGTGTGTGTGCGTGTGTGTGTGTTGGAATGTCTTCACCCTGAGTTCTCCCTTGCCGGAAGGGGGGTAGTTGGGTGATAAACATCTCTGTGAAGCTCGTGTCTTGCTGTCTGTTAAACCTCTGAGTGCCATAAAACTTGTCACCAAAATCATCTATGGTAGACTGGCTGGAGCCTAGTCTAATTTACCTCCATGAGTCCAAAGTTTAAAAGTTTTTCAAATGTTTTGGACTGCATGAGTCAATCTGATATGGTCCAGATACCTTACAGAGCTTAAGAATTTGTTCAGCTGATTGAAGACAACTTCTTCAATGATCTTGCCAATGAAAGGAAGATTAGAGATCGGTCTATAGTTGCTTAATATGGTCTTATCCAGATTGCTCTTTTTCAGGAGGGGCTTGACAACTGCAGTTTTCAGGGAGTTTGGAAAACTCCCATAGAGAAGTGAGGCATTAACCACTTTTAGAAGATCTGATTCTAAGCTGTTTAACACACTTTTGAAGAAAGATGTGGGAAGTGCGTCAAGGGCGCAGGTTGATGTTTTAAGGTGCTGTACGGTTTCTTCCAAAATTTTGCCATCAATTTCTTTGAAATCAGACATAGTAACTAGTAGTTCTTACCGGACACCATGTGTCAAAATGATTGATGACTTCCGGTTGACCTTTGACCTTTTCCGGTCCCGCCCTTTTCCTGGTGTGCATCCGTTATCTATAGATAAGGATTGACCTATTGACCCCACCCATCCAATCGATGTGTTTTGAGAGATTGTGCATCCGGCGTCTATTGTTAAGGGTCAAGCAGTTGACCCCGCCTATCCGATCAATGAAATGTTTTGACCATCTGGCCTCTATTGATAAGGGTTGTGGTGTTGAGCTATCTGATCAATCAACTGTTTTGGCATTCCAGAGGCCATAGTGGTTTCAATGTGATGTGGGTAATGTGAGAGGAAAAAAGTCAGTGTCACAGACGCTCCCCCTACCTCTGCTCTGGCCTCTATTGATAAGGGTTGTGGTGTTGAGCTATCTGATCAATCAACTGTTTTGGCATTCCAGAGGCCATAGTGTTTTGCTGTGTAATGTGAGAGGAAAAAAGTCAGTGTCACAGGCTGTCCCTACCTCTGCTCTGGCCTCTATTGATAAGGGTTGTGGTGTTGAGCTATCTGATCAATCAACTGTTTTGGCATTCCAGAGGCCATAGTGTTTTGCTGTGTAATGTGAGAGGAAAAAAGTCAGTGTCACAGGCTGTCCCTCACCTCCCCTCTCTATGTGTGTCACAGACGCTCCCCCTACCTCTGCAAGTGTGGCATTCCAGAGGCCATTGTGGTTTCCTGTGTAATGTGAGAGGAAAAAAGTCAGTGTCACAGGCTGTCCCTCTCCATGTGTGTCACTGACGCTCCCCCTACCTCTGCAAGTGTGTCACGGGGGTTCTTGCCTACCCCTCCATGTCTGCTCTGATATCTGAAACAATGTTACATAAACAGGGTCTATCGTTTTAAATATTATTCAAATGAAAGCAGAGTTGAAAAACATACTGGTCTTTTTATAAATGGTTATAAAATAATTTAACTAAGGTTGAAACATACTATTCTTTATAAATGTATGAATGAAATGGTTATAAATAATTTAACTAAGGTTGAAACATACTATTCTTTATAAATGTATAAACGAAATGATTATAAAACAATTTAAGTTGAAAACGTAGTGTTAAAAGAGTATAAATGAAATGGTTATAAAATAATTTAACTGTATGGTTGAAACATGCAGTTAAAAGTTGTAAAACAAAAAAACAGTGTTTCTCACGAATGAGTTTACAATGTCTATAATACTAAACAGTCGTGACTACAGTGTCTATAAAAGTAAAAGCACCGTGTCTCTATCTACGCTTATCAGTGTGTGTGTGTGTGTGTGTGTGTGTGTGGGTGTGTGTGTGTGTGTGTGTGTGTGTGTGTACCTGTCTACCTATCTAAGAGGGGACCTTGGTGTCGTTACACACTCACCAACAGGGGACCGCCGAGCCAAGTGGGGACATTTTTCAAGTCCCCTGTTGGTCATGCCTTAAAACATGTTAAAATCATCTAAAATACGCTCTGGTGAATTTTTTACATTTTTGACCAAGTGGGGACCTGCAAGTGTGTGTGTGTTTAAGCCCATACTCAGCAGCGCTCCTGTAGGCTGGAGCAGGAACTGCAGTGGCCCATTAACACACGTCGTTCACACTTCTCTATTGTTTGAATGGCTTGCTGTCTCAGAGAGGCTCTGAAACTGTAGAGCTGCTGTTTAACTGCTGCTTAGTTAAAGAACTTACGGTAACTTTATAATAACCCCACGCTATGTATCATTAGTTAAGCATTAGTAAACAGTTAATTCAATATTTATAAAGCATTAATAGACATTAATAAGCAGTATATAAATACAGCTATAAAAGCTTTATTCTTGCTTTAAAAGCATATCTATAATGTGTTTAATTGTTGTATTTTCATACTTTATTAATGATCAATTTATAATTTTTAAATGAAGTATAACATTATATACAAACCAGTTATTTAGGAGTTGTCAGTGGTTCATAAGATCACTTAGAAAGTGTGAGTAAAATGATTAATAAACTATTTCAAATGTACATTCATACATTATACCGACATTTTGTAATAGGTACTTAGTGTGTTAATAAATGCTTTATTAACATGTATTTCTACTGTAATTCAGGTAGTTATAAAGCATTTGGTAGTGGTGAGTATAAGTATTTTATAAAGTGAGGACTAGTTATGCCTTGTAAAGCTTTTATAAAGGAGATTTAAAGGTTCAGTTATATATTTCTATGTTCTGTATCACAGTGTTGTGTTTGTTTCATTTTTCTGTTTAGAAGATAACTGAGTCTTTAAATCTCCTTTATAAATGCTTTATATTTTGTGATGAGCTCACAAAAATAGTTAACTGACCACTACTAAATGCTTTATAACTACCTGAATTTACTGCATTTACTTACACTTAAGTGATCTTATGAATCACTGACAAATCCCAAATAACTTGTTTGTAAATAATGCTATATTTCATTTAGAAATTATAAATTGATCATTAATAAAGTATGAAAATACAATTATTAAACAAAATATAGATATGCTTCTAAATAAAGAATAAAGCATTTATACAAGAACAAAGCATGTATAGCTGTAATTATAAACTGCTCATTAATGCATATTAATGCTTTACAAATTATGAAGTAACTCTTTACTAATGCTTAACTAATTATTAATAGTGTGCAGTTATTATAAAGTGTTACCGAACTTTCAAGTATTTTCAAAAATGCCCAAACATACATATATATGTAATTATATAATGTTCACACAGGCATCAGAGATCACAATATGCATAGATAAACATAAACAACTAAAAAAAGAATGACCAAACCATCAGTTATCAATAATGAACAAATTTGAATTGCTTGAGGAAAGACCATTTAAATCTACAACGGGGTAAAAAATACCGACGGCAACAGTTCAAAAGCAGAGGCGAGAAGATGCCTCTTATCATTTATATTAATATTATTTTTCTTATTTAACTCTCTTTCTTCATAGATACTTTCTATTCTTAGTTATGCAGTCCCTAACACTTTATTTGCAATTATTATGTGCCATTGTACACACACATGCATGTAATATATATTAACAGAGCAGTGTCGCTCTACACTGGCCAAGAGGGGACCTGACCTCCATCTCTGAACGATCTCTAACCATCCAAGTGGGGACTCTCATAGCCTGCAATGAAACTGTGTGTGTGTGTGAACAATGAAGTCTGTCATCATTATGTAACACATATAAACATTATTTATATATATATATATATATATATATATATATATATATATATATATATATATATATATATATATATATATATATATATATGTATATATATATGTGTGTGTGTGTGTGTTTGAGTGTGTGTGTGTATTTTCACACTGGCATCAGAGATCACAATATGCATAGATAAACATATACAATATACAATTAAAAAATAATGACCAAACCATCAGTTATCAAAAATGTAAAAAAAAAAATTTCAGGAAAGACCATTTGAATCTGTATTTCAACAGGGTAAAAAATATCGGTGGCAACAGTTCAAAAGCAGAGGCCTTAAGATATTCATATCAATCATAATATTATTTTTCTTCTTTAACGCTCTCTCTTCATAGATACTTTCTGTTCTTGGTTATGCAGTCCCTAACAATTTTTTTTGCCATTGTTATGTGCCATTGTACACACACACACATTTCTATATTACTAACAGAGCACTGTCGCTCTACACTGGCCAAGTGGGGACCTGAACGATGTTTACCTATCGAACAGGGGACTCCCATAGCCTACAATGGAACTGTGTGTGTGTGTGTGAACAGTGAAGTCTGTCTTCATTATGTAACTTGTATATATGTAACTTTTATATACATTATATATATAAATTATATATATATGTATATATGTGTGTGTGTGTGTTCACACAGGCATCAGAAATCACAATATGCATAGATAAAAATATACAGTATACAATTAAAGAAAAATGACCCCATCAGTTATCAAAAAAAATATTGCTTGAGGAAAGACCATTTAAATCTACAACGGGGTAAAAAATACCGACGGCAACAGTTCAAAAGCAGAGGTTGAGAAGACGCCTCTTATCATTCATACTATTATTTCTCTTATTTAATGCTCTCTCTTCATAGATACTTTATATTCTTGGTTATGCAGTCCCTAACAATTTTTTTGCCATTGTTATGTGCCATTGTACACACACACATTAATTTCTATATTACTAACAGAGCACTGTCGCTCTACACTGGCCAAGTGGGGACCTGAACGATGTTTACCTATCGAACAGGGGACTCCCATAGCCTAAAATGGAACTGTGTGTGTGTGTGTGAACAGTGAAGTCTGTCTTCATTATGTAACTTTTATACATATATATAATATATATATAATGTTTATATATTATATATGTAATATGTAATTATATAATGTTTACACAGGCATCAGACACACACAAACACACACATTTCTATATTACTAACAGAGCACTGTCGCTCTACACTGGCCAAGAGGGGACCTGAACGATGTTTACCTATAAAACAGGGGACTCCCATAGCCTACAATGGAACTATGTAACTTGTGTGTATATATATATATATATGTATATGTATATATATATGTATATGTATATGTGTGTGTGTGTGTGTGTTCATACAGGCATCAGAGATCACAATATGCATAGATAAACATATACAATATACAATTAAAAAAGAATGACCAAACCATCAGTTATCAAAAATTAAAAAAATTAGAATTTTTTGAGGAAAGACCATTTGAATCTGTTTTTTAATGGGGTAAAAAATACCGATGGCAACAGTTCAAAAGCAGAGGCTCTTATTATTCATATTATTATTTTTCTTCTTTAACGGTCTCTCTTCATAGATACTTTCTATGCTTGGTTATGCAGTCCGTTTAGGGTTCATGGGATAAATCAAACAGAAATAGCTCTTTAAGGTTACAATTTCAGGTCACTACTTTATACCGTCAATAATGATTATATTAATCAAAGTGAACTTCGCGTCCCCAGTTGGATGGTAAAGAACGACACCAGTTCTTCTACATTTCTTGCCATCACAAAAACACGGTAAAGATTTTGGAGGTCAATCTCAAAATGTTATGTTGACTTGCTGCACTGAACAATTTTACTTCATTCAGTTGAAATATATGAAGTAGAGATGTTCATTTAACATTTTGTTTTCTGACTGACAGCTGATGCTTGTTAACCAGTCATCAGCAGTTAACTGACATTATTTTAAGGTTAGATTAGAATTAAATGTAATTAGAAAAGATAAGTGTCTGTGACCCATTCAAATACCTCAAAAATGTAGATTTACATGTGCAAATAGCAGCATAAACAACAGAACATGAGGATTCACACACACCGTCACATCAAGCACCCGCAGTGCTTCTGTGAACACAGTAAACCAGAATAAAAGTGTTTATATAACTGTATATATATATATATATATATATTAGTGCTGTCAGTTTAACGCGTTATTAACGGCGTTACCGCAAACACATTTTAACGGCGTCAATTTTTTTAGCGCGAGATTAACGCTCTTTTTGGCCTAGCAAACATTGTAGTTTTTTCACATGCTGTTGCAACAACTGGTAACGTTAGAAACACTACAACATCACACCGGATAGCTAGACCGGAAACAAAACAAAACGTGGGACTAGATTTGATGGCCGAGTGCGAGCGCGGGCGGTAATGCACTCACTCTGTGTGTGCGGGTACGGGAGAATAAAACGATTCGGGACTCCCACAAACTAGAAAAATCTATGAATAAAACATAAAAACTAATACATTTTTATTCTTATGTTGCAGAAAAGCAACAAGAACAACTAAAACAAAATAGAAACGATTTACAGGCCAGAGTTACTTTTTATGACATGTTTGCAGCGTTGAGCGATGTAGCCAATCACAGACATGTGTTGATTTCTTAAACGCAATGGCCAATCAGATGCATTTAAAATAGACTCCCCTCACTGCTCAAAACTGACTTTTTGTTCAGTGCTGAATTCTGTATATTGGCAAATCCTCTAATTAAAACAAACAAAGTTTATATATTCTGAAAGATTCATTGTGCAGTCAGCTTCATTGATAATAACAGATGTGTGAGATTGCGATGAACTGATGTCAGCTTTTTAGGAATTTTTAAAGGATTGCACTTTGTGCGCATTCAGTCATCCCAGACCATGCACTCAGTAGCCTGCTTGCTTTTATATTATAACAGTGGTTTGTGTGTTAATGCTTTAATCACAAATAATTGATCAGGAGCATTTATGCTGATGTGTATGGGGGCGACACGTAGGCGAAGTAGCCTACAAATAAAGTCTATTTGCGGGCGGGAGCGGGACAGAAATGTTGCGGGCGGGAGAAAGTAACATAGAAAGTAGTTGAGAACGTCAGTTATAACGACCCACGTATTAAAAAGAAATGGACGGTTTTAAATCGGGCTCGGGACGGGCTCATAATTACAGTAAATGTGTCGGGCCGGGCTCGGACACAATGCGCACGGGCTCGGGTCGGCTTGATTTTTTGGGCCCGATCTAAGCTCTACAATGGATGACTTCAGACAGAAGCACATGGATACCACAGCTAAGAACAAACTTAGTGCTGATCCACTTTTCCTTGTTGATAAGAGCATTCAAATTAGAAAAAATGATGGGACAAATAGAAATCAAGGGACATTTAGAATAGATAAAAATGTGCGATTAATCGCGAGTTAACTATGGCATTAATGCGATTAATCGCGATTAAATATTTGAATCGTTTGACAGCACTAATATATATATATATTTACACAACATTATTTTCAACTGAAAATTGCAAGCTTTTCATGTGTTTTGGCCGCTCATTTACACGAAAATGCCATTTTTGAGGCCTGACAATGCAAACTTTCCAACCCGATCACACTAAATGCGTCTCTGCTTAGAAATCTTGGCTTGCTCAAAACTTTTTGTCTTTAAATGAAGTCAAAACTGAGGTGATAGTTTTCGGCCCCACTGATAACTTTAATACCACCAGCATCGATTTGAGGAGCTTCTCTGCATTCAGATCTACGCATGACAAACAAATATCTTCGGTACACTTAAATGGATCTAGTTTCTATCAACTCCGTCTTTTGTATCAAATTAAACACTTCCTATCTGACAAAACTCTAGAGATGTGGTCATGCTTTTATTACTTCCCGTTTAGACTACTGCAACTCATTGTACTGCGGTATTTCCAAGTCACAAATCGCTCGCCTTCAACTGGTCCAAAATGCTGCAGCAAGATTTATTCGCAAAAGTGATCACATGATGATAATGATACATTTTATTTATATTGCGCTTTTCCACAACCCAAAACGATACAAAAACAATACACAGTACCTATATATATATATATATATATTGGTGTAATGACCATTGGTGTAATGATTGTCAGAGATTAAAAATTGTAACATTACAAAATTTAATGACAGTACATTTCAAATACCTAAAAATGGTACATTAAGTGGTTTTGTTCAAGTCAAAATATTACTTAACATTAATGAACCAACCTACATACAATAAAACTACATTTTTGGGGGGTTAAATCAAGCAGAAATATCACTTCAATGTAACAATTGCAGGTCACTACACAAGTTAAACTGTACATGATCTAGACTCTAGATAAATGAAATGCAATCGCAGCAGTAAGTCAGGGGAATGCTTATATTTATTTCTTTGGTTTCAATTTTGAACATGTTGCAGTTCTTTTTAAAAAGGTATACATTTTGACATAATTATAAAATGATATAACATGATTTGATCCTGTATATTAGCAGAAATGACACATTTTTCACTTCAGCAAAAAAGTGGAGACCCTCTTTTCTTTAATGAAATACCAATCTTATGGGTTGTGGTCTCTCAGAAATTGGCCAATATCAGTAAAAAAAAAAAAAAAACACTGTTTCCCTTAGGGCTTAAATGAACCAGATTTTTTTTACATCCTTACACTTTTAGACAGGTGATGCTTGCAACCCGACCATAATCCATTAGCCGACAAGATTAGAATGTTATATTCTAATTAAATTAGAATGTATGTATTTCTCAATACTTATCACTGTTTTAAAAGCTCTTCACTCCGTTGTCTTAACCAACTTTCAGCTTCACTGCAGTAAATTTCACATTCAAAACGCATTAAAACTACCAAAACACATCCTTCATGTCTCAAAATAAGTCATTCTTTCAGAACACTAGTAAAGGTTTCACCCAACAAACAAAATTAAAAATACAAATCAAAAAACACAAACAACAGGCAGTAATATGCACTATTTTCTGCTGTTCAGAATTCAAGGCAGTTTATTTTACATGGTTCATGTTTACATTAATGTACAAAATTATTTCCTTTTGTATAGATGGCGATGAAAATGAAAGACTAAGACTAGTGTAGGTGTTTAGTTACATCTTAATTGTTCTGATAGGTTTTTTTTAGATTCAGAATATATTTCAATGTGGTATACGGTATAAAAATATTGCAAATTTCAGTCTTATTCATTTTTGTTTGAGTTGAAATGTTTTTAACTTAAATATAACAGTCTTGGAAATAATATGTAAGCATGTGCATATTGGCCTGTACAGTAAATCAAGTTCTGCTGGTCTTTGTGTTTAAGTGAGAAATAAATTCATGTAAATTGAAAGATCTCAGTTTAGCCGGACACTGATCTTGTGATCACTGTGTGAAGAGTTTCATGGTATTAATTAATCTTGAGAAGGTATTAATCTTTCAGTTTAAACACAAATGTGTACTGTAATGTAAACATTGACCATGTAACATAAAATGCTGTGAATTCGGAACAACAGAAAACAGCAGAAATATTTTATAATGCTCCAGTTATTTGTGTTTTTTGTATTTTATGAGTGAAAAAGTGTGTTTGTTGGGTGAGCTTTACTAGTGTTCTGGAAGAACTGTATCAGCAGCTGTAAATGGATATTCTGACATAGGTAGTTTCATGTGTATGTAGACTCTTGTGTGTGGATTGAGTCGCTGCACATCCCCCCACACGCAATTTACATCTCAATACTTGAAGGTGTGTGTGTGTGTGTGTGTGTGTCATGGAGAAACCGGCCTGAAGATCTCACAACTCTAACAATGCAGTTACCAATGTCCAAGAATCTGTGGAACTTCTCAAATAAACTACAATAAACTAGAGAAAACACTGGGATTTACTCTGACAAATTAAATTACAGGTTTGTACAGTCGCTAGGACACATTTCTCAATATTTAGGTACATTTTCAAAACTCTTCACTCAGTTCTTCATTTCACATTCAAAATGCACTGACACTTCCTTCATGTCTCAAATCCCAACTCAATCTTCCAGAACACTAGTAAAGGTTTCACCCAACAAACACACTTTGGCACTCATAAAACAGAAAAAACACAAACAACAGGAGCATTACACAATATTTTCTTTTGCAAATTGCTTTTACAAAACAAGAATGGCACTACTCTACTGTTTTTAATTCACTGCAGTTTAATATTAGATTTTAGAATCAGAATATTTATTTCAATATGATATTACTGTGGGAATGTTGCAAATCTCGGTCTTATCATTTTTTGTTGTTAGGTTTTGAAAATAAGTTTAACAGTTTTAAAAAGAGTATGTAAATGTGCAAATTATCCTGTATAGCACATAAAATTCTGTAAGTGTTTGTGTTTAAGAGAGAAAATAATTCAAGTAAATGGAACAAAATCCATCCGATGACATTGTTCAAAGCACTGATCCACAGTTTAGCTCATATAGACGGATGGTGTGATCACTGTGTGAAGAGAGTTTACAAAAAAAGAGAATTATATGTTCTATACAGGATTATTTGCACGTTTACATACTCTTTTTAAAACTGTTAAACTTATTTTCAAAACCTAACAACAAAAAATGATAAGACCGAGATTTGCAACATTTCCACAGTAATATCATATTGAAATAAATATTCTGATTCTAAAATCTAATATTAAACTGCAGTGAATTAAAAACAGTAGAGTAGTGCCATTCTTGTTTTGTAAAAGCAATTTGCAAAAGAAAATATTGTGTAATGCTCCTGTTGTTTGTGTTTTTTCTGTTTTATGAGTGCCAAAGTGTGTTTGTTGGGTGAAACCTTTACTAGTGTTCTGGAAGATTGAGTTGGGATTTGAGACATGAAGGAAGTGTCAGTGCATTTTGAATGTGAAATGAAGAACTGAGTGAAGAGTTTTGAAAATGTACCTAAATATTGAGAAATGTGTCCTAGCGACTGTACAAACCTGTAATTTAATTTGTCAGAGTAAATCCCAGTGTTTTCTCTAGTTTATTGTAGTTTATTTGAGAAGTTCCACAGATTCTTGGACATTGGTAACTGCATTGTTAGAGTTGTGAGATCTTCAGGCCGGTTTCTCCATGACACACACACACACACACACACACCTTCAAGTATTGAGATGTAAATTGCGTGTGGGGGGATGTGCAGCGACTCAATCCACACACAAGAGTCTACATACACATGAAACTACCTATGTCAGAATATCCATTTACAGCTGCTAATACAGTTCTTCCAGAACACTAGTAAAGCTCACCCAACAAACACACTTTTTCACTCATAAAATACAAAAAACACAAATAACTGGAGCATTATAAAATATTTCTGCTGTTTTCTGTTGTTCCGAATTCACAGCATTTTATGTTACATGGTCAATGTTTACATTACAGTACACATTTGTGTTTAAACTGAAAGATTAATACCTTCTCAAGATTAATTAATACCATGAAACTCTTCACACAGTGATCACAAGATCAGTGTCCGGCTAAACTGAGATCTTTCAATTTACATGAATTTATTTCTCACTTAAACACAAAGACCAGCAGAACTTGATTTACTGTACAGGCCAATATGCACATGCTTACATATTATTTCCAAGACTGTTATATTTAAGTTAAAAACATTTCAACTCAAACAAAAATGAATAAGACTGAAATTTGCAATATTTTTATACCGTATACCACATTGAAATATATTCTGAATCTAAAAAAAACCTATCAGAACAATTAAGATGTAACTAAACACCTACACTAGTCTTAGTCTTTCATTTTCATCGCCATCTATACAAAAGGAAATAATTTTGTACATTAATGTAAACATGAACCATGTAAAATAAACTGCCTTGAATTCTGAACAGCAGAAAATAGTGCATATTACTGCCTGTTGTTTGTGTTTTTTGATTTGTATTTTTAATTTTGTTTGTTGGGTGAAACCTTTACTAGTGTTCTGAAAGAATGACTTATTTTGAGACATGAATGATGTGTTTTGGTAGTTTTAATGCGTTTTGAATGTGAAATTTACTGCAGTGAAGCTGAAAGTTGGTTAAGACACCGGAGTGAAGAGCTTTTAAAACAGTGATAAGTATTGAGAAATACATACATTCTAATTTAATTAGAATATAACATTCTAATCTTGTCGGCTAATGGATTATGGTCGGGTTGCAAGCATCACCTGTCTAAAAGTGTAAGGATGTAAAAAAAATCTGGTTCATTTAAGCCCTAAGGGAAACAGTGTTTTTTTTTTTTTTTACTGATATTGGCCAATGTCTGAGAGACCACAACCCATAAGATTGGTCTTTCATTACAGAAAAGAGGGTCTCCACTTTGTTGCTGAAGTGAAAAATGTGTCATTTCTGCTAATATACAGGATCAAATCATGTTATATCATTTTATAATTATGTCAAAATGTATACCTTTTTAAAAAGAACTGCAACATGTTCAAAATTGAAACCAAAGAAATAAATATAAGCATTCCCCTGACTTACTGCTGCGATTGCATTTCATTTATCTAGAGTCTAGATCATGTACAGTTTAACTTGTGTAGTGACCTGCAATTGTTACATTGAAGTGATATTTCTGCTTGATTTAACCCCCCAAAAATGTAGTTTTATTGTATGTAGGTTGGTTCATTAATGTTAAGTAATATTTTGACTTGAACAAAACCACTTAATGGACTTTATGAACCATTAAGTGGTTATGAACTTCTTTATGAACTTCTTCACTTATAAGATTGATAATATCAGGGACAAAATTGTAACTATGCAACCGTCTACTACAGTATCGCATCAGGGAGTGCATTGTAGTCTCCCTGAGGAAAAATTGTTTTCATTTGTTGCTATAGGAGAGGAAGATTTCTGCAAACTCGTTAATTCATCTAAATCGACAACTTGTATGTTAGACCCTATACCGACTAAGCTACTGAAAGAGATGCTTCCAGAGATCATAGATCCTCTTCTTAATATCATTAATTCGTCTTTGTCTCTAGGATATGTACCAAAAACCTTTAAGCTGGCTATGATAAAACCGCTTGTTAAAAAACCGCAACTTGATCCTTCAGAATTAGTCAATTACAGGCCGATCTCAAATCTGCCTTTTCTGTCAAAGATATTAGAAAAAGCAGTATCCTCACAACTGTGTTCCTTTCTTGAAAGAAATGATATCTGCGAGGATTTTCAGTCAGGATTTAGACCGCACCATAGTACTGAGACAGCTCTCATTAGAGTTACAAATGATTTACTTTTATCATCCGATCGTGGTTGTATCTCTCTATTAGTGTTACTTGATCTTAGTGCTGCATTTGACACAATTGACCACAACATTCTTTTAAATAGACTGGAAAACTATGTTGGCATTAGTGGAATTGCACTAGCATGGTTTAAATCATACTTATCTGACCGTTATCAGTTTGTAGCAGTAAATGAAGAGATGTCTTATCGATCACAAGTTCAGTATGGCGTACCACAAGGCTCAGTACTAGGACCGCTGCTGTTCACTCTGTACATGCTACCATTAGGACATATCATTAGGAAACATGGAATTAGCTTTCATTGTTATGCCGATGATACTCAGCTGTATATTTCTTCAAAACCTAACGAAACTTACCAATTAACGGAATGCATAGCTGATATAAAAAAAATTGGATGACTAGTAATTTCCTACTACTAAACTCTGAAAAAACAGAGATTCTAATTATTGGACAAAAAACTTCCACACGTAATAACCTAGAATACTGTCTAACCCTTGATGGCTGCTCTGTTAAGTCTTCGTCGTCGGTTAGGAACCTGGGTGTGCTCTTTGATAGCAATCTTTCATTTGAAAGTCATGTGTCTAGTATCTGTAAAACCGCATTTTTCCATCTTAAAAATATATCTAAATTACGACATATGCTCTCATTAACAAATGCGGAACAATTAGTTCATGCTTTCATGACAACAAGACTAGATTATTGTAATGCTCTACTGGGTGGTTGCCCTGCACGCTTAATAAATAAACTACAGCTGGTCCAAAACGCAGCCGCTCGAGTTCTTACTAGAACCAGGAAATATGACCATATTAGCCCGGTTCTGTCAACACTGCATTGGCTGCCTATTAAACATCGTATAAATTTTAAAATATTGTTGATTACTTACAAAGCACTAAATGGTTTAGCTCCGCAGTACTTGAGCGAGCTCTTAACGCATTATAGTCCTTCACGTCTATTGCGATCTCAAAATTCGGGCCAGTTGATAATACCTAGAATTTCAAAATCGACTGCGGGCGGTAGATCCTTTTCCTATTTAGCACCAAAACTTTGGAACAGTCTTCCTACCATTGTCCGGGAAGCAGACACACTCTGTCAGTTCAAAGCTAGACTAAAAACACATCTCTTTGACCTAGCATACACATAATATATTATAGACTTCTATAATTCAATGTTAGGCTGCATAGATTAGGTCAGCCGGAACTGGGAACACTTCCCTTACATCCTGATGTACTCGTTACATCATCATAAGAAGAATGGCATCTACGCTAATTTTAGTGTCTTTGTTTATCCCGAGGTTTTCCCGCAGCCGACCGGATCCAGGCCGTATCCAGATCTGACTAGGAGCTTTGCCTGGACCCGATGACAACGCAGTGCTGAAGTGCCAACTAGCCTCTCCCTATGGAGGATCCCTTTCCAACTCTACAGATAAAATGTTGTGATTCCGGTTCGCGTACCCACCCCGAAGTGATAAAATAAAACAAAATTCTGTATCAAATTACAGTTACTGTAAATCCGGCCTCTAGTTCATAAACGCCAGAGGAGAACTGGCCCCCGACTGAGCCTGGGTTCTCCCAAGGTTTTTTTTTCTCCATTAGGTCACCTGATGGAGTTTTAGGACACCAGTAGGTCACTTGATGGAGTTTTTCGGTTCCTTGCCACTGTTGCCTTTGGCTTGTTCAGTTGGGGATATTCAAAATAATTAGCCAAGCATTAATACCATTGATCAGCCCTACCAAACGTGGATGTTTTTTCACTAAGAAACAAACATTATGTTATTTGATTGATATTGTGAAGCTGCTTTGATGCAATTTATATTGTGAAAAGCGCTATATAAATACACTTGACTTGACTTGACTTAATGTACCATTTTTAGGTATTTGAAATGTACTGTCATTAAATTTTGTAATGTTACAATTTTTAATCTCTGACAATCATTACACCAATGGTCATTACACCAATATATATATATATATATATATATATATATATATATATATATATATATATATATTGGTACTGTGTATTGTTTTTGTATCGTTTTGGGTTGTGGAAAAGCGCAATATAAATAAAATGTATCATTATCATCATGTGATCACTTTTGCGAATAAATCTTGCTGCAGCATTTTGGACCAGTTGAAGGCGAGCGATTTGTGACTTGGAAATACCGCAGTACAATGAGTTGCAGTAGTCTAAACGGGAAGTAATAAAAGCATGAACACATCTCTAGAGTTTTGTCAGATAGGAAGTGTTTAATTTGATACAAAAGACGGAGTTGATAGAAACTAGATCCATTTAAGTGTACCGAAGATATTTGTTTGTCATGCGTAGATCTGAATGCAGAGAAGCTCCTCAAATCGATGCTGGTGGTATTAAAGTTATCAGTGGGGCCGAAAACTATCACCTCAGTTTTGACTTCATTTAAAGACAAAAAGTTTTGAGCAAGCCAAGATTTCTAAGCAGAGACGCATTTAGTGTGATCGGGTTGGAAAGTTTGCATTGTCAGGCCTCAAAAATGGCATTTTCGTGTAAATGAGCGGCCAAAACACATGAAAAGCTTGCAATTTTCAGTTGAAAATAATGTTGTGTAAATATATATATATATTAGTGCTGTCAAACGATTCAAATATTTAATCGCGATTAATCGCATTAATGCCATAGTTAACTCGCGATTAATCGCACATTTTTATCTATTCTAAATGTCCCTTGATTTCTATTTGTCCCATCATTTTTTCTAATTTGAATGCTCTTATGAACAAGGAAAAGTGGATCAGCACTAAGTTTGTTCTTAGCTGTGGTATCCATGTGCTTCTGTCTGAAGTCATCCATTGTAGAGCTTAGATCGGGCCCAAAAAATCAAGCCGACCCGAGCCCGTGCGCATTGTGTCCGAGCCCGGCCCGACACATTTACTGTAATTATGAGCCCGTCCCGAGCCCGATTTAAAACCGTCCATTTCTTTTTAATACGTGGGTCGTTATAACTGACGTTCTCAACTACTTTCTATGTTACTTTCTCCCGCCCGCAACATTTCTGTCCCGCTCCCGCCCGCAAATAGACTTTATTTGTAGGCTACTTCGCCTACGTGTCGCCCCCATACACATCAGCATAAATGCTCCTGATCAATTATTTGTGATTAAAGCATTAACACACAAACCACTGTTATAATATAAAAGCAAGCAGGCTACTGAGTGCATGGTTTGGGATGACTGAATGCGCACAAAGTGCAATCCTTTAAAAATTCCTAAAAAGCTGACATCAGTTCATCGCAATCTCACACATCTGTTATTATCAATGAAGCTGACTGCACAATGAATCTTTCAGAATATATAAACTTTGTTTGTTTTAATTAGAGGATTTGCCAATATACAGAATTCAGCACTGAACAAAAAGTCAGTTTTGAGCAGTGAGGGGAGTCTATTTTAAATGCATCTGATTGGCCATTGCGTTTAAGAAATCAACACATGTCTGTGATTGGCTACATCGCTCAACGCTGCAAACATGTCATAAAAAGTAACTCTGGCCTGTAAATCGTTTCTATTTTGTTTTAGTTGTTCTTGTTGCTTTTCTGCAACATAAGAATAAAAATGTATTCGTTTTTATGTTTTATTCATAGATTTTTCTAGTTTGTGGGAGTCCCGAATCGTTTTATTCTCCCGTACCCGCACACACAGAGTGAGTGCATTACCGCCCGCGCTCGCACTCGGCCATCAAATCTAGTCCCACGTTTTGTTTTGTTTCCGGTCTAGCTATCCGGTGTGATGTTGTAGTGTTTCTAACGTTACCAGTTGTTGCAACAGCATGTGAAAAAACTACAATGTTTGCTAGGCCAAAAAGAGCGTTAATCTCGCGCTAAAAAAATTGACGCCGTTAAAATGTGTTTGCGGTAACGCCGTTAATAACGCGTTAAACTGACAGCACTAATATATATATATATATATATATACAGTTATATAAACACTTTTATTCTGGTTTACTGTGTTCACAGAAGCACTGCGGGTGCTTGATGTGACGGTGTGTGTGAATCCTCATGTTCTGTTGTTTATGCTGCTATTTGCACATGTAAATCTACATTTTTGAGGTATTTGAATGGGTCACAGACACTTATCTTTTCTAATTACATTTAATTCTAATCTAACCTTAAAATAATGTCAGTTAACTGCTGATGACTGGTTAACAAGCATCAGCTGTCAGTCAGAAAACAAAATGTTAAATGAACATCTCTACTTCATATATTTCAACTGAATGAAGTAAAATTGTTCAGTGCAGCAAGTCAACATAACATCTTGAGATTGACCTCCAAAATCTTTACCGTGTTTTTGTGATGGCAAGAAATGTACAAAGCAGAAGAACTGGTGTCGCTCTTTACCATCCAACTGGGGACGCGAAGTTCATTTTGATTAATATAATCATTATTGACTGTATAAAGTAGTGACCTGAAATTGTTACCTTAAAGAGCTATTTCTGTTTGATTTATCCCATGAACCCTAAACGGACTGCATAACCAAGCATAGAAAGTATCTATGAAGAGAGACCGTTAAAGAAGAAAAATAATAATATGAATGATAAGAGCCTCTGCTTTTGAACTGTTGCCATCGGTATTTTTTACCTTGTTAAAAAACAGATTCAAATGGTCTTTCCTCAAAAAATTCTAATTTTTTTTAATTTTTGATAACTGATGGTTTGGTCATTCTTTTTTAATTGTATATTGTATATGTTTATCTATGCATATTGTGATCTCTGATGCCTGTATGAACACACACACACACACATATACATATACATATACATATATATATACATATACATATATATATATATATACACACAAGTTACATAGTTCCATTGTAGGCTATGGGAGTCCCCTGTTTTATAGGTAAACATCGTTCAGGTCCCCTCTTGGCCAGTGTAGAGCGACAGTGCTCTGTTAGTAATATAGAAATGTGTGTGTTTGTGTGTGTCTGATGCCTGTGTAAACATTATATAATTACATATTACATATATAATATATAAACATTATATATATATTATATATATATATAAAAGTTACATAATGAAGACAGACTTCACTGTTCACTCACACACACACAGTTCCATTGTAGGCTATGGGAGTCCCCTGTTCGATAGGTAAACATCGTTCAGGTCCCCACTTGGCCAGTGTAGAGCGACAGTGCTCTGTTAGTAATATAGAAATGTGTGTGTTTGTGTGTGTCTGATGCCTGTGTAAACATTATATAATTACATATTACATATATAATATATAAACATTATATATATATTATATATATGTATAAAAGTTACATAATGAAGACAGACTTCACTGTTCACACACACACACACAGTTCCATTGTAGGCTATGGGAGTCCCCTGTTCGATAGGTAAACATCGTTCAGGTCCCCACTTGGCCAGTGTAGAGCGACAGTGCTCTGTTAGTAATATAGAAATTAATGTGTGTGTGTACAATGGCACATAACAATGGCAAAAAAATTGTTAGGGACTGCATAACCAAGAATATAAAGTATCTATGAAGAGAGAGCATTAAATAAGAGAAATAATAGTATGAATGATAAGAGGCGTCTTCTCAACCTCTGCTTTTGAACTGTTGCCGTCGGTATTTTTTACCCCGTTGTAGATTTAAATGGTCTTTCCTCAAGCAATATTTTTTTTGATAACTGATGGGGTCATTTTTCTTTAATTGTATACTGTATATTTTTATCTATGCATATTGTGATTTCTGATGCCTGTGTGAACACACACACACACATATATACATATATATATAATTTATATATATAATGTATATAAAAGTTACATATATACAAGTTACATAATGAAGACAGACTTCACTGTTCACACACACACACACAGTTCCATTGTAGGCTATGGGAGTCCCCTGTTCGATAGGTAAACATCGTTCAGGTCCCCACTTGGCCAGTGTAGAGCGACAGTGCTCTGTTAGTAATATAGAAATGTGTGTGTTTGTGTGTGTCTGATGCCTGTGTAAACATTATATAATTACATATTACATATATAATATATAAACATTATATATATATTATATATATATATAAAAGTTACATAATGAAGACAGACTTCACTGTTCACTCACACACACACAGTTCCATTGTAGGCTATGGGAGTCCCCTGTTCGATAGGTAAACATCGTTCAGGTCCCCACTTGGCCAGTGTAGAGCGACAGTGCTCTGTTAGTAATATAGAAATGTGTGTGTTTGTGTGTGTCTGATGCCTGTGTAAACATTATATAATTACATATTACATATATAATATATAAACATTATATATATATTATATATATGTATAAAAGTTACATAATGAAGACAGACTTCACTGTTCACACACACACACACAGTTCCATTGTAGGCTATGGGAGTCCCCTGTTCGATAGGTAAACATCGTTCAGGTCCCCACTTGGCCAGTGTAGAGCGACAGTGCTCTGTTAGTAATATAGAAATTAATGTGTGTGTGTACAATGGCACATAACAATGGCAAAAAAATTGTTAGGGACTGCATAACCAAGAATATAAAGTATCTATGAAGAGAGAGCATTAAATAAGAGAAATAATAGTATGAATGATAAGAGGCGTCTTCTCAACCTCTGCTTTTGAACTGTTGCCGTCGGTATTTTTTACCCCGTTGTAGATTTAAATGGTCTTTCCTCAAGCAATATTTTTTTTGATAACTGATGGGGTCATTTTTCTTTAATTGTATACTGTATATTTTTATCTATGCATATTGTGATTTCTGATGCCTGTGTGAACACACACACACACATATATACATATATATATAATTTATATATATAATGTATATAAAAGTTACATATATACAAGTTACATAATGAAGACAGACTTCACTGTTCACACACACACACACAGTTCCATTGTAGGCTATGGGAGTCCCCTGTTCGATAGGTAAACATCGTTCAGGTCCCCACTTGGCCAGTGTAGAGCGACAGTGCTCTGTTAGTAATATAGAAATGTGTGTGTTTGTGTGTGTCTGATGCCTGTGTAAACATTATATAATTACATATTACATATATAATATATAAACATTATATATATATTATATATATGTATAAAAGTTACATAATGAAGACAGACTTCACTGTTCACACACACACACACAGTTCCATTGTAGGCTATGGGAGTCCCCTGTTCGATAGGTAAACATCGTTCAGGTCCCCACTTGGCCAGTGTAGAGCGACAGTGCTCTGTTAGTAATATAGAAATGTGTGTGTTTGTACAATGGCACATAACAATGGCAAAAAAAATTGTTAGGGACTGCATAACCAGGAATATAAAGTATCTATGAAGAGAGAGCATTAAATAAGAGAAATAATATTATGAATGATAAGAAGCATCTTCTCGCCTCTGCTTTTGAACTGTTGCCGTCGGTATTTTTTACCCCGTTGAATGAAAAACAGATTCAAATGGTCTTTCCTCAAAAATTGCAATTTTTTTAATTTTTGATAACTGATGGTTTGGTCATTCTTTTTTAATTGTATATTGAATATGTTTATCTGTGCATATTGTGATCTCTGATGCCTGTATTAACACATACAGGCATATATATATATTTATGTTCACACAGTCATCAGAGATTACAATATGCATATCACAATATGCAATATTACACAATGAAGACAGAGTTCACTGTTCACACACACACGGTTCCATTGTAGGCTATGAAAGTCCCCACTTGGCCAGTGTAGAGCGACAGTGCTCTTTTAGTAATATAGAAATGTGTGTGTTTGTGTGTGTGTGATGCCTGTGTAAACATTATATAATTACAGATTACATATCTAATATATAAACATTATATATATATAATATATATATATATAAAGTTACATAATGAAGACAGACTTCACTCTTCACACACACACACACACACACACACACACACACAGTTCCATTGCAGTCTATGGGAGTCCCCTGTTGGTAAGGTAGACATCGTTCAGGTCCCCACTTGGCATGTTTTTTTAAAAATAAAAAAATGCATATTTAAAGTTATATTATGAAAAAAGACCTTAAAAGAAAATTTTGTATGTCATTTTTGTTTCTTCAAAATGACTAGAAACACTAGTCCCCTCTTGGCCAGTGTAGAGCGATAGTCCCCTGTTAGTAATATAGACGTGTATGTGTGTGTGTGTGTGTGTGTGTGTGTCACGCTGTCAAAGCAGTAAACAATCTATCTCTGATACACACGGATGGATAGGTATTTGTTTAAAAACACAAATGCGGACATTTACCAGTCCGTTTGACAGCTTGATTATATTACGTGACTATGGCTGCGATCTGGTTCGGAACGATAGCGATAGCGACATCCTGGATGCGAAGTTATTCCTTATGCAATACCTCCATCTAGTGGCGAAAGAGTACTGTTTTTCACCACGTGCTACAGGTGTATAAATAATGCTTGGATTCCAGCCAAACGCTAAAAACATTTGTCAACCACGCTAGTCTGCCGACCATCAGCGCCCACCTTCGTCAAGATGCAAAAAAGTAAGTGTTTATGTTATATTAATATACTGTTTTTATACATTAGGAATAATTTATTACTGGTTTAATCATTGGTCGAGTAGTTGTTGGAGTTATAGAATTGTTTTATCTAAAAAGATTGTTTTAACTATATTATTTTGATCTGATGTTTTTAACTCTATGCTATTGTTAGCTTTTACCAGTTATTTGTATCGGCTATCTGTTATTTTTATCCGCTGTCTGATGTTTTTAACTGCTTTATCTGCCATTACACCCATTATCTGCTATCTGATATTTTTATCCGGCGGTTGATGATGCTGGATGTTAAAATCTCTATCATTGTTACGATATTAATTTTATACATACCATGGCTTTTATTATGAAAAGACTGGGTCTGCCTTAATTTAGGTTGATGTTAGCATGCTACAATGTTTTTCTATGTTCGACAATAAACAGAGACAAATATTTTTTTCTTACCTTAATCGTATCCCATATACTAACGCGACTGTAGACCGATCTCATTTCTGCAGTCTACATAGTTCTGAAGTTAGATTGGTATGTTTTAAAACCTAAAATCATGTTTTAACACTGTCTGAAAGTTAATGTTGTCGTTGTTAGTGTTTTAAAACTGCCGCCACATAGCATCCCTTAGCCACGGGGATGTGTGTACTTCATCCTGATTTGTGAAATAGGTCCATCTAGCGGTTGTAACTGGTATGACACGTTGATTTGTGAAATAGGTCCATCTAGTGGTTGTAGCTGGTATGACATGTTAATTTGTGAAATAGGTCCATCTTGCGGTTGTAACTGGTATGACATGTTGATTTGTGAAATAGGTCCATCTAGTGGTTGTAACTGGTATGACACGTTGATTTGTGAAATAGGTCCATCTAGTGGTTGTAACTGGTATGACATGTTGATTTGTGAAATAGATCCATCTAGTGGTTGTAACTGGTATGACACGTTGATTTGTGAAATAGGTCCATCTAGTGGTTGTAACTGGTATGACATGTTGATTTGTGAAATAGGTCCATCTAGTGGTTGTAACTGGTATGACACGTTGATTTGTGAAATAGGTCCATCTAGTGGTTGTAACTGGTATGACACGTTGATTTGTGAAATAGGTCGATCTAGTGGTTGTAACTGGTATGACATGTTGATTTGTGAAATAGGTCCATCTAGTGGTTGTAACTGGTATGACACGTTGATTTGTGAAATAGGTCCATCTAGTGGTTGTAACTGGTATGACATGTTGATTTGTGAAATAGGTCCATCTAGTGGTTGTAACTGGTATGACACGTTGATTTGTGAAATAGGTCCATCTAGTGGTTGTAACTGGTATGACATGTTGATTTGTGAAATAGGTCCATCTAGTGGTTGTAACTGGTATGACATGTTGATTTGTGAAATGGGTCCATCTAGTGGTTGTAACTGGTATGATATGCTGATTTGATTTTAGGATCGATAATCTTTTTTATTTTTTTACATAATTATTTTAATTCTTCTCATTTATTTATTTTTTATTTAATTATTATTTTTTTTTTTTTTATTATTTATTTATTTTTTTTTATTTTTTTTTTTTCTCATTTATTTATTTTTTATTTATTTATTATTATTACTATTTATTTTTTATTTGTTATTTTTGTATGTGTGTGCGTGTGTGCGTGTGTGCGTGTGTGCGTGTGTGCGTGTGTGCGTGCGTGTGTGCGTGTGTGTGTGTGTGTGTGTGTGTGTGTGTGTGTGTGTGTGTGTGGGTCTAATTTGTTAAAAGAACACCCATTTAGATTCTAGCGTCAGTTACCCTCTCGAGGCTGAAGGTTGTATATGTGGATTACATTACATGCGTATGTGTTTTATTATTCAGAGTTGATGTGTATAAAATCATCTCACCAATTTGTCTTTCATGCATAAACAGGTTTTATATTTTCCAGGCACAAATACCCCGAACATCGAATTGGGTGTCTTCCAAGCCATTAATGACGCATGTGAGAACTTTTATATTGTATTACAAATTAAAATGAATTATTTTATTTTAACATAATTTTTAATTCGCAGTATTAGATGTCGTGGATCTTACACATGTTGATAATGACGGTGAGAGTGCAGGACCCTGTGATGAGCCTTTGAGAAAAGTCAGAAAGACCGACGGCTCCAGCACGTCCGATACCACACCGCTTGCCGTACCACCCCCCAGTCGTATCACCCCGCATGCCGGTTCTCCTTCCGTCCCTCAGGCCATTCTACCTAACACCCCCACCGGCTACTCCACCTGCCATTACCCCTGGTACCTTGGCTATCAACCAGTCTGCTGGTCCATCTACCAGTCGGACATGCAACTTTCATCTCAGTCCTAATACGACAGTGTTTTACGGTAAGACTTACTACATTATCGCAAGTTTAAAAATCTAAATTGAACAAGACAATTATGATTTTGTTATTTTTCTACACAATAGGTTCGAGCGGAAAGCATAATGATATGACGGATTGGAATAGCGATCAACTGGAAGCATGGTCCTGTGGTTCTTGGGCGAGCGGGCTCGACGACGAGGTATCGGTCATAGAAACTAATCAGACTACAGATGAAAACAACTGCTATCACCAATCGTCGGAAGAAGATCAAGGGCATATCGCTGCTGAATTAGTACCAGCGACTCTGCCGGCTGATGATGAGCATCCTACCCCTCTGATGCATGCGCTTATTGATTCAGTAGAATCATTGAGACAGCAGTTTCGTGATGCACACACCGATACACAAAACCGCTTAGAGACAATCCATGCTGAGCATCGCAACGCACATATTGATACACTTGGTAGAATAGAAACACTGCAAGTTCAGGTTTGTGATGCTCAGATCGAAACACATAGTAGATTATCCTCATTTAGCAGAGATCTTCGCAATTCTCAGCAGGAGATACATGACAGAATCGATACGCAAGATCGATTTATTCGAAATTTGGGTGACGAAATATTTCGTCGTGTCAATAGAAACGAGCAAATGTTCACCGAATTCCATCGCGAACTGATACTATTGATTCATCATCTTCTTCTCATTCTCCTTGAACAGTCGGATGAGTAAGATAGAGCTGTGTTATCAAATCAGGCATTTCATTTATTTCTATTTCATGTATGCTTTTTTTTTTTTATACTTTTTACATATACTCTGATTTTGTACTATTTCGTGTATGCTTTTTATATTTCATGTTTTGGTCTGAAATCTAAAATGGAGGGTGCTAAAAGCTTTGACGATACAGAACTGTCACCGGACGAAATCGAAATGCTAAGTATACTTCCGAATTCTTTAGAAGACTATTTGGTTAATTTAGAATCTTCGCAACCCGTCGCTAATTTGGATCTTTTCGAATTAGCGGTAAATTCAAATATGAATTTATTCGATCCTGTTGTACAATTCGCCGGTGTTTTAAACAACCAACCATCGCTATCACCAAAGCTCCCTGACGGTGATGATACATCACAACCATCTACATCAGGTAATGTTGATTCTACTACACAGCCTCGATTAAACCGCACCGACATCGATAGATTGATTCGCGACGGTGGGGACATTAACGGATATCATGTTTTACCACGACCTCGTTTCAATGGCGTAACTCTGAGAAGGACTATGAATCTGAGAGAGATTAACTCTACAGATTTAGCCTCTTATCATACTTACTTACACGACATGTTAGCAGGGATTGTTAATTTTGCTAGAGAATTCGACCAGAGTGAGCCCATAATCAATATTACATTGTCAGCTCCCAGTCTCCAAGAACCCGTCAGCGGGATTTTAACTTGCGGTAATAATTATGACATAGATCCGGTTTTTGATCAAATTGAAAAAGTTTTACAGAGCAACAATCGGTTACTATCTGACCAGTCCGTTGAAATCGACGCGTCTGTAGTCTTTAACCGACAAGGTGGGGGTCGACGTAAACTAACAGATCTGGCTGTTGATGAGGTGATTAAAAGAAAAAAGACGAACTTATTCTGCCCCACAAATATTTCGAATAATTTGTGTTTCTCCATCTGTCTCGCCCGTTTTCTTAACCCCCAATTACCCGAGAATGAGTTAGAAAAACTGGCTACCACTATCCAAAACAATGCCGGCTTCTCAATCCAAGATCAAATCGGTCTTGACGACATAGCATCGTTTGAACGAGCACTAGACATTAAAATTGTCGTATTTTACAGATCTAATGCTATGATCGTAGAAACGTTTAAAAATTCTGACGAACCCCACCCAAAAACAGTTTTCTTATACATCCACAAAGATCATTATTACATGATACTGAATTTGGAGGGATTCATGGGTTCTAGATACGTGTGCTCATTCTGCTATAAAAGTTATAGCTGTCGCAGAGACCATCGATGTAAGCATGTCTGCAACATCTGTTTCGACGCCGATTGTTACACGTTCCCTGTAAGAATCATACATTGCCCCGATTGTCTACGTTACTGTAAATCTGCCTATTGCTTCGAAATGCATAAAAAAAACTCACCTCCTGGTAAGGAACACCCCGCCTGCGATATTATAAAATTTTGCAAACTATGTAACCGACGTTATGACGTTAAACCGGGCGACAAGAAAACCAAACACACATGCGCCTCGGACAGATGTGTGCATTGTCGGGAGCGTCTGACGGGGGATGGTGAGCATCAATGCTTCATACAGCCCCTACCGCCTAAGGAACTGTGTGAGAAATACATATTCTACGATTTTGAAACGCGTTACGAAAACGGTAGACACGAGGCCAATTTTGTTTGCGCCATCACATTCAAAGGGGAGAAATTTACCGCTCACGGTACCGACTGTATCGCTAAGCTAATCAATCGCTTCCGACAACCGCGATATAATGGTTACTGCTTCATAGCGCATTATTCATCCCGATTTGACTCCTTTTTAATTCTTGAGTTTTTCTGCAAAGCCGGGATTGCGTTTCAGGTTATAATGCAAGGCTGCAAATTAATTTTCATGTACGATGAGGCGTATGCCCAGAGATATATCGATAGCTACTCATTTTTCCCAATGGCTCTTGCCAAAATGCCCGCGGCGTTAGACTTAACGACTACTGAAAAAGGTTACTTCCCCCACCTTTTCAACAGGGTGGAAAATGAGAACTATTTTGGGCCATACCCTGACAAAAAGCACTACAATTACGATAACATGTCGGTCAAAGAAAGACAAAAGTTTTGCGAGTGGTACCAGACGGTTGAGGGTAAGTTCTTTGACTTCAAGAAAGAACTACATGAGTACGGTGTTAACGACGTCGTCTTATTACGTGAAGGATGCATGAAATACAGGGAGTCTTTCATACATTGTACCCAACTCGACCCTTTTTCGTTCACGACGATCGCCGGCTGTTCGATGGGGATCTTCAAAACACATTATCTCACCAGAAACACGCTCGCCCTAACTCATAACAAAGCGTACATCCATCAGAATAAGACTTACTCAAGCGGCGCGATAGAATGGATCGAGTATATAAAAAAGACTCGAAACGTAGACGTACACCACGCCTTAAACCACGGCGAAGTATCGATCGGTAAGTACTTTTTAGACGGATTCTATGAACGCGACGGTATTCGACATGGTCTAGAGTACGCGGGTTGTATTTTCCATGGTCATTGCTGTCGCTTTACACCTCATCAGACGCATCCCTTGTCCGGAGTACCCTACGGGGTTCTCAGGAACCAGTTTGACGATAAGATCGAAATTCTGCGGAACGCGTACGGTTTGCAAATCGAAGTTCTTTGGGAATGCCAATGGACCGATATGAAAAAAACCGACCCGTCCGTGATCGAATTTATGACTGATTATTCCGCGCCAGAGAGATTGAACCCGCGAGACGCTCTGTACGGTGGGAGAACGAACGCCTATAAACTCTATCACAAAGTGACCGGTGATGAGAAAATAAAGTATCTGGACTTCACCAGTCTCTACCCG
The DNA here is from genome assembly GCA_030578275.1 of Meda fulgida. Classification (NCBI taxonomy): domain Eukaryota; kingdom Metazoa; phylum Chordata; class Actinopteri; order Cypriniformes; family Leuciscidae; genus Meda; species Meda fulgida. The sequence continues at coordinate 24,973,480 of CM060636.1, forward strand.
TATTGTCAGGCGAGGAAAAGCTACCCGATTGAACACCCCCAAATCATTTTCAAAGATTTTGAACCGATTGAAAATTATTACGGCCTTGTCAAAGCGACCGTGTACCCTCCCCGCAAATTACTGCACCCGGTTCTCCCCTACAGATGCCAAGGAAAACTCATGTTTCCCCTTTGTGCCGCGTGTGCTCACGACCAAAACCAGACCACGAGCTGCACCCATACGGACAAGGAAAGAGCGCTCTCCGGTTGTTGGGTCACTATCGAGCTTTTAAAAGCCATCGAGAAGGGTTATGTGGTAGCCAAGATAGACGAGGTTTGGCATTTTCCACAACAGTCTGACACGTTGTTCGCTGAATATGTAAAAACGTTCTTGTGTTTGAAACAGCAAGCGTCGGGCTACCCTTCGAATGTTGTCACGGATGCTGAGAAAGAGACGTACATTCGTAACTATTTTGAAAAAGAGGGGATTCAACTCGACCCTGAAAAGATCAAGTACAATGCCGCCCAGAGGGCAATCACAAAATTAATTCTGAATAGTTTGTGGGGGCGCTTCTCTTTAAGACAGAACTTGCCTCAAACGACTCTGGTGAGCGACCCTGAAGATTTCACCAGAATCGTTTTTGGCAATACCGACACATTGACGTATTTCTCATTCATCGCAGAAGACGTAGCTCTCGTCCAGCATAGACCGTCTAAAGAGGACGTTTGCAAGGCACGCGATGTGAATGTTTTTGTAGGGGCCTTTACTACCGCACACGCCCGACTGGAATTGTACGAATTGATGGATAGACTCGGCGACCGACTGTTATACTCTGACACAGACAGTGTCGTATTCGTGTCTAGGGAAGGGGACTGGGAGCCTCCGTTGGGGGATTATTTAGGGGATCTTACTAGCGAATTAGACGATGATGACCATATAACGGTCTTTTGCTCGAGCGGGCCTAAATCGTATGGTTTTGAAACTGTCAAAGGTAAATCGTGCATGAAGGCTAAGGGGATAACCCTGAATGCTAAAAATTCCCAAGCTATCTGTCTCGAATCCCTGATTGGTCTGGTTGACAGCTATGTGACGTCGCATGATAGATCCAAATACATCCTGGCTCAGACGGAAGACATTGTGAGGAATAAAAAGTCTCTCACACTGCACAACAAATCAGTCGTTAAAAGGTTTAAGGTGGTCTATAATAAACGTAGGCTTCTGTCTGATTTCACCACACTTCCTTATGGCTACTGATCAGATGATGCATAGAGGGGGTCAGGATGTTTCCGATTTCGATTTCAGACTTCAACACCCTTTCAGTTGTGTCGTGAGTGGGCCTTCCAACTCTGGAAAGTCATATTTTGTAAAACTTTTGTTGGAAAAAGGTTTGAATATCATTTCCATGAAAATTGAAAACATTGTTTGGTTGTATGATTGCTGGCAGACTTTGTATGATGATTTACTTCAATTGTACGACATTAAATTTGTGCAAGGAATACCCCAGACTCTGAATGATGATGATTTACTGCCTGTCACCAAAACAAACTTGCTCGTGGTGGATGATTTAATGGAGCAAGCTAGCGGTAACGTCGAACTTCAACGTGTTTTCACCCAATACTGTCACCACCGCAATCTCAGCTCTATCTATATAGTGCAAAATTTATTTGCCCAGGGTAAGTCCAGCCGAACCATAAGCTTAAACGCCAATTATATTATTCTGTTTAAAAATCCACGAGACGTCAATCAAGTGGGGATGCTAGGACGTCAAATGTACCCGGGAAATACAAAATACTTTATGGAGTGTTATCACGATGCTGTCGATCGGGCTTTCGGCTACCTAATGATAGACTATAAAGCGAAAACTCCGGAGCAGTACCGTCTCAGAACAGGATTACTTTCCGACCGTCAAGTGGTTTATATTCCGAAAAAAAGAAGAACGCTATAAATCAGCATGTCTGCCAGACTTTGTAAACATTTGCCTATGTTAAAACTGTTACATAAAGCCAGTCCTAAACAGAGACGTCTTATTTTACAATCGGCGTCCGACGAATTCATTTTAGCGCTGTGCGAAGTGGCTCTTAACATCCTCTACGGTACCATCCCGGTCAATAAGCAACAGTATCGAAAGTTGAAAAAGAGAAAAGCCGAAATCAAATTTATAGTCGATAAAAAAATTGGCATAACTGCTAAGAAACGAGTCTTTAACCAGAAGGGCGGATTCCTGTTGCCACTCCTAAGCGTCGCAGTGCCCTTTATTACAAGTTTAATAGCGAATCGATAGGATGGAGTATGCAGAGAAGATGTATTTAGTTCCGCGCCATCAACTGGATAAGATGAAGAGTGAAACCCCCCGCGAGAACATTCAACGGAGCGTAGAGAACGATTTGGATGACGCCATAAGAGATATTCTACGTCGCACAGACTTGAATCCGTACGAAAAAGCCAAACTTTACACCAATACCCTTACCAGGTTTTTGAACATCGTTAAACAAGGCGATCGTGAGAGTAGCGTTTTAACGCTTTCGTTACCTATTACTGATTCCGGTCATAAAGATGAAACCCAGGGGGGTGCTGCTGGTGCTATCGTTGAAGACGGCAGAGCTGTGGGGGAGGATATTGTCGATGAAGTTCTGAAGAATATCCCTTCGAGAAGCATGAAAAACAGCAGATACATATTAGACAAGATGTCTAAAGCTAAAGGTCTAAGCGCATGGAACGAATCGGGCGAGTTTGTGTTCAGGGGCAACACCGTACGAGGGTCACACATGGTAGATTTGTTAAAAAATGTTACGGCCCCTCAAAAGGTTAGGGATGATCGGAGACCTATAGGATGGACAGAGTTTCTACGGGCGTTTGCTGAATTAAACATCCCATTTTCTACAGTGCCGAATCAGCAGGTCAGACACAAAATTAACTCTCTAAAGCGTAAACCCGGCACCCCAAGCCCTCGTCGTGTTAGACCTTATAAAAAAACACAAAGATATACGCCTTACGCGGTTCCAGAGTCCAAAGACACTGTGTTTAAATTGCCGACTCTCAAACGAAAGCGATGGTTGGAATTTTAATGAACATTTCCATTCAATGTATACATTAAATAAAAGACGATAAACAAATATATAATGATTTAAAGCTTTTCATTTATACGTCAAACACGTCTGCACACAGTGAATGCATGATAACATTTTATCATTACAAACATGTGGTCTTAATCTCTTCACAAATAGGGACACCATTTTATCGTTTTTAATAGAATCATCAGTGTATAATTTCATCACATGGTTATAGTCGTAGCCTCTAGCTAGATGATACAGAAAAAACACGCAGTGCTGTCCGCAGGTATCCGATGAAAAATCCTGGACACGTCTGCCGGAATGTAACACATCAACATCGTTGGTTGTTAGAAAGTTATTGATGCTGATTGGAAAGCGGGGGCTGTCGGGTGGATTACCGAAGCTGTCGAAAAAACAAGACGGTCCATCCTGGGTTAAATAAACGGCGACCCAATGCTCTCCCGGCAGCTGTGCAGGGTGAGTGTTTATGATGGCCATCGATGGTAAGATCCTCAGCGTTTTTTTGGGAAGTTGATCGCATGGTAGCACCCCGAGAAAATGAATCCTGCACGTGATTTTATCCATGACAGCGGTGAGCTGTAGCGTATTCATCTCAGTAGTAATCGACTAGTACCTGTCTGCGATTAGACAGTTCTATAATCGAGTCAAATACCGAGTAAATTAATAAATTAACGGTATTCGGCAATGGGTGTCTGAATCGTGCTTCGAGTCTGATATTCCCGGACTTGATGAGCGATATGTGCTGACCGCAGTCTTCATCAGGCGTCAGGTTAAATGCGTAAAGTGTGTATCCGTTCAGGAAATCACCCCTGTCTATGGAGAGTGCTTGGTTTTTAAGATGTCTCCCCGTCGTCATCGCCAACTGATAAAATTCGCGTACAGCCGTACCGGCTTCAAAATTAGGTTGTAGAGGCTTTGCGGGGAATTGTTGTCCGTCGACGTAGACGGCTAGGAACTCCAGATCGTAATGTTTGAATGCAAATGGATTTTTTTCGTAGGAACCCGTGAATGCGTCATTGTCGACCATAGCTATGACGATAGATTTTGGTAGGGTTCCTAAAAACAGATTTTCTTGATTTGACACACGCGTCCCCTCAGGTATGGAGAAATTTTTTAGAACCACCCTATCTATGGGATACTTGGCTGTTGTCGAGAGTAACGCCTGGGCATGTCCCAGTCTCACCGGCGGTGCTACAGTGACTTTCTTGACAAATAGGGATGCTGACTCTATTTTTATTTTGTAAGCCACATCATCGCACCTCATCAGACAGAATTCATCTTTTGCTCTAATTAGGCGTATTTTGATGTCTACACCGTTTAACAAAAGTTTTTCTTGAAAGAATATATCGCTATGTATAGGGGCCATCAGTTCCACCACCTTGCTCTCGCTAGTGTACATCGATCTCTTCGTCAGCCCTGCGTTACGCCCAACTGGGTCGTTAGAATCCATATGACCAGAAGTGTCTTTGTAAAACAGTCCGGCGGAGAAAAGAGATTCCAACGAATCTTTACTATAGTTGATCAGACTCTCTATGATGCATCGATAAGGATAGGTGTTCGAACTCTGCGATATCAGACGATCGCCTAGGGTCACATCGACTTGTGAAAATATTGTAGCGCCGGGATAATTTATTAACGCAACTCTTGCTGGATGTACGATGTCGGTTCCATTAGGTCTTGTGATTTTCAGGCGTAGGTAGAGCATCGTGTTATTTAGATCTACATAATCATCGCCGTTGCCCGCAATAAAAAACTCTAATGGGGCGGTGTCCGATATGGCGGATAAAGGGGCTACTTCTAAATAACTGTTTTTCTCAATAACCGTCTGTGTCAGCGGGACTGTAAATAAGTCCAACTCGGACTTGATGCATTCTCCCGACATACGATGCAGTAGCGCCATGCTAGAATATGGTTTTTACGAATCTCTTGACGGATGATTTTCGACTAACAGACTTCTTACGCTTTCTGCGTATGACTGGTCGCTTCTTTGGTCCACTTGTTGTTTTCTTCTTCTTCTTACCGCATTGACCACGCCTCCTCACACCGGGTGGTTTAGACATCCTCTTACGGGCCATGACCATCAGCCCTGATCCGTCTTGACCATTAGCATTATTGCTATGGGCACGCGTCAATACGTTTGAGACGACGTCGGATACTATATTTTTAGCAGCGGATTTTAGATGGGGTTTCGCGATGCTAAATCCTCTTTTTAACAGAGGTATGGCCATCCTGAACAGCCCTCTGAAAAGACCACCCAGTCCAGCTCCGTACATAACCGACCCGCCGGAATAGCCCGGCAAACCCCCTCCGGCCTGATTTCGGTAATAGTCCACATAGTCGGCTGTATGGGGCTCTCTGGGGTTATAGTAATAACTCATTTTTAAAGAATAGAATGATTCGCTGGTTTAAAGTGTAGTTTTACGATGACTTTCCCGTAAGAAAATGGTATCTCGCGGTTTTGGTCGTCCTTCAACTCTATGGTAATGCTGGTGATGTGATCCTTGTTTATCGATACGTAATGGGGGGAGTCGTATCTAGCAATGACTGTGTCATTGCTTTTACCGGATATATGTACGCATCTCAAAAGGGGAACGTAAGAATCGCCGACCGATTGATATTGGATGATGTCGGTGTAAACGTACAATGTGTAGAACCCACCGTTGATATCGGATTGATGAGGAGCATACGTAGTGACGCTCCTAGTAAAATCGGCTGCTTCATGGTAGTTTGAACGTCCAAGATTATCGTCCGGTATCATTCCTAAAATAGTAGCGAGTTTACCTTGGAAACTGACTGAAATGTTGGGTCTCGCGACCAGAAACACTTTGTTTTTTAATTCATCGTGATCCAACACTGCCAAGGGTGCGAGAACTTGATTTATCAAACGGATGATTGCACGAATGTTTGCGTAGTACCCCCCGCTTATTTGTAATTTCCTCGATACAAAAAACCCTGATAAGTCTTTTTTAAAAGGCCCGCTGTCTGTAGGGGAGGCGTTATTCGTAGGTCCTGGGGCTGTGTGTAGGACGAAATAACCGTCTTCATCATTAAAGTTATACCAGCTTCTAGGATATTCGATTTCGGCTAGTCCCACCTCCCATTGTCCTTTCAATTCTATAGCTTTTGCTATCCTGGTTGTGTAGGCGGATATACGATTTCCGGGGTAAACTGTCGAAGATGCATTGCACGGTAGCGTGACGTAGAAACCTTGATCGTCCATGGTAATCCTTCACTCGTATGATCTCATCCGTTACACGCAGGCTTGTTTTAAGGAGATTGTAAGTCCACCAGAGTTTTTTTATCTATATAACTATTGAATTTTGAAGGCCAGCCTACCCATTTCACTAAAACAAGCGTAGATTTTCCCTGTTTTTTCTGACCTAAAATCTTTTCCACCTTAAAAGATTTGTTTTTACTCACAATTATTTTTTGCATCTCTTTTTCATAAAAAACTCCCTCGATGACATCGCCGTCGTAATCTGTGAGTCTGTAGACAGGTGGTTTGCGCGGAATGCGATCGGATACGGTGAAAAATTCTTCCGTGTAGTTCTGCTCATAACCTTTGGCGAATGGGCCTCTCACTTTAGAAATCCTGACAATGTCGCCGACTTTGAAATTAAATGTGGGTCTCTCGGTCTTCTTTATACCCCCGTACAAGTTTTGAAACACTTGACCCTCATTTAGTTTGTTGACGTCCACGGGTCTCATTTTAATACTTCGGTGATAACTGACGTTGTACCCCTGCATAATGTCTTGTAAAACATCTATGTATCGTCGTGAATTTGTAGCCGTTAAAAATCTCCACATTCGACTTTTTAACGTTCTATTAAATCGTTCCACAACGCTGGCTTTCAAACCGCTAGCGGTAGCGAAATGATTAATATCGTGCTTTTTCATTACATCTTGAAATTGTTTGTTAAAAAATTCCTTTCCCTGATCCGTCTGCAATTTCTGTGGCACACGTCCCTCTTCGAGTATAGACTCGAACGCTCTAGTAACCTCTACGCCACTCTTATTCTTCAACACGCGAACCCACGAATATTTACTAAACACATCTATACAGGTCAGCAGATATTTATTATCGTCATTGTCCTGGGCATACGGGACCATGTCGACTAGATCGGCCTGAAACTGCGTATCGACCCCGTACACAACTACTCTATTTCGTTTGTATTTTATAGGGGCTGTTTTGTGTAAAGTGTAAGCATCCTCACCAGACAGCCATTCTGAAACCTTTTTATCGCTTAGATGGACCCCGCTATCTCTTAAGATGGCTTCTTTTAATCGTTTTTTACCCCCTAAAGAACCGGGGTTGGAGGGTGTATAATAAGCCTTTTTCATGAGCTCCGTCATGCTGTCGTTTCGATCGCTGTAAAAGAATAACTCATACATGCAGTTTGAATCAATCTTTTATTAAAAAAAAAAGTTACAGGATACACAATTTAAGTAAATGGCAATAATATAATACATGATACTAGACATGGCTATTATAATAATAATAATAATAATAATAAAAATCAAATAGAAGGTAAATAGAATAATATTAGTACTACAAAATCTAAGTAAAATTGAATATAACGAGGTTAGTACAAAATGCATATAATAAAATATATAATAATTGGATATAACGACGTTACATGCATAGTCTAAGTATAATGGAGGGTGATAAAAGCAGGATAGTCATAATGATGTCACTGATAGTCGAGCCAGAAAAGAAAATCGCGACAGGCCAACATGTGTTTGTCTAGGATGTAGTCGATATACATTACAACAATTTTGACGATGGTGGTACTGATTTCGTCAATTTTAATACCATCATCGTCATCATCCGGGTCGTATTGTTCTGACCTCAAGGTTAGCATGGTACAGACATCTGCCACATACGTACAAGTACAGAGCATGTCGATGACCGAGAGCTGGGATTGTGATTCACACATCATATCCAAAATCTGTTTTATCATCACATCGGGTTTTTCGATACCATGAATGCATTTGCCCACCAAATCATCCCAGGAATTAGCCAGTCCTCTTATATTCACCATTTGTTTCTTGAAATTCGCTTCGCGTGTAGTGTCCTCAATAAATGGATGACCATCGCGCGATGCATCTGTAATAATCTTATTCACCAGTTTGGTCATCTGTCGGTTGTAATGTCTTTTAAACATGAATTCCATAGTGTTCTTTACGGTGCAGGCAGCTCCCATACCGCTGGCGTCTTGATCAGTCTCCATTCACGATCGCGAGACCTTCCCAGAGATCGACGACGTCGTGAACTACTTCGTCGCAGGGTTTCTCCAGAAGTCCAACTCTGATTTCTTCAAGCTTAACACCAATGAATGGCTCGTCTTTTAATTCGTGCAGAATAGTCCCGACTGTTCCTTGAATCCGTTGAGGGTCAGATTTTAACCCACAGCGTTTTAGCAGGATAGCGATGATGACATGAAAATAGGGTCTAAACAGTTTGGTTGAAAGTTCATCAAAATGCGTGTCCAAGTAGTAGTTAGGAGGGTCAAACAGACAGGAATGCTGCAGCTGGCTGGGGTGATCAATCTCACACCCCTCGCACTCGTTCTTCAGCTTCGTTCCGATGAGATGTTGGAGCAAAACCGCAGTCGCAGCTTTTATGAGTTTGAACCCCAACACATTGAAACATCCGTCTGTGACGTCGAAGGTTTGATTAGCACGTGGCAGGGGTCGGTCGATTTTAGATCTGTCGTACGATTGCTGATCGTTATGGAGCTTGAAAATTTTGAATGTCTCCAAATCCTGGTCTTTGTCGCGCTCGATACAGTTACCCGGACCGATGTCGTTTTGCGTGTTCAATGGTTCAGGGTTGATAATGTTAGCCGGACCCCAATCGTTTTCAATGCACGTTTCAAAGCCTATGCGACGTTTGATAGTTTTAGTCAAACCCCAGTCTTTGTGGTGGTCCGGCGGGTCACAGGCGTTGTCGTTGGGAGGGTCAAGAATGCTGCCGAAAGAAATTCCGCAGCTGCATACATGGTCGGCTTCTGAACCCCTATCTTCACCCATGGTTTATAAATGATGCATAGAGGGTTTGGGTCCCTGAATTTATGGTCGTTGTAGTAAAGGGGTGGAGACGCCGATTTATAAACGACGCTTGGGAGGGTCTCCCCGTCGAGGTTTATGATGGCTGTAGCGAATGGTGGAGGACGGTAGACAGTCTATACCGCTGCGCACGCATCTCTCAGGGTGGAACAACTGTACTTTAATCTTGTTGTATCCGTCATGCATGTCACACCATTTGAACATTTTGTTGATGATTGAAAAAACACCATTCAGCAGATTCAGATCACACCACTTGAACAAAAATTGCATTTCATACAGGTCATGATGATCCTTGGGCAGGACACTTCCTGATCGGGTGTTGGTGAGCTTAGTCTTGTCTTTACAGCTGAATATGTATACAGAATCATTCGGCGGCTTGTTAGTATGGTCGCCTACCACACGGTATTGGACATTCGGGGTCTCCCCGACCCACTCCGCCACATACAAAGGCTCTTCCCCAGCGTCATTCAGATCCTTCCAGACAAATTTGTAAAATAGACCCCAGTCTTTTTCAGGAAATGTCACACATGGATCTTCCCCAGCCTGAAACTCGCCGACGCCGTCAGTGGTGTAGAGCATAACCACGCGTGTTGGTTTGTGAAATTTATACCCGAATACACGATTACTACACATCATAAATTCGGCTTCAGTCCATTCCGAAACTTCATGGAGAAAATTTGTCAAACGAACATGACCATAAGGTTTTCTCGGAGCCATAGTCAGACTTTCCATCATCCTGCTGGTCAGCCCCGTCTCGGGGGGTTGTGGGGAGGCTAAACCGTCCATGCTCATGTAGCTCATGGTTCTGTTGGTTGTAGAACACACTGACCCCATTTATATATAGAGCTGCCCTTTGGAATGCCGGTGGTACATGTTCTATAACAACCGCCTAAAACTTTCTACCATAAAAAAAAAAAAAAAAAAAAAAAAAAAACGAACAATGCTTACGCCAAAACAGTTGATTGATCAGATAGCTCAACACCACAACCCTTATCAATAGAGGCCAGAGCAGAGGTAGGGGGAGCGTCTGTGACACTGACTTTTTTCCTCTCACATTACCCACATCACATTGAAACCACTATGGCCTCTGGAATGCCAAAACAGTTGATTGATCAGATAGCTCAACACCACAACCCTTATCAATAGAGGCCAGATGGTCAAAACATTTCATTGATCGGATAGGCGGGGTCAACTGCTTGACCCTTAACAATAGACGCCGGATGCACAATCTCTCAAAACACATCGATTGGATGGGTGGGGTCAATAGGTCAATCCTTATCTATAGATAACGGATGCACACCAGGAAAAGGGCGGGACCGGAAAAGGTCAAAGGTCAACCGGAAGTCATCAATCATTTTGACACATGGTGTCCGGTAAGAACTACTGCTAATAAAAAAACGTATTGGAACTGTGAACTAGTAACTCGGTCACCTTATGTTGTTCTAAAGGCTTACCTTCACACACACACACACACACACACACACACACACACAACACACACACACACACACAAAGTCCTGCTCGCACTTGCCCATTTAATTTCATGGTGGATTTAAAAAAAGAAAGAAAAAAAAATCAAGCCGATGCAAATCTGTCGTGAAATAACCCAAGCAGACCAAAATGACAAGTTATTACCTTTATGACAATCGTGGTTGCAGACCTGTGTGCGAGTGAGCAGTATAAAAAATATAATAATGAATAGGCATGTAGCCTAATATAGTGCATGCTACTTTAATTTTGACATTCAATCGCATATCAGACGCAGACTATCCAAAAAATTTTTATGTGAATTATGAATGCTCTCCAAAAGTCACAATCTCTGGATTGTGGTTGTTTGGCTGGTAATTATGAACCGGTTGTTTGGATTTTATTATTGGCAGTTAAGTCTTTAGTATGGTCTATATGTAAAAGTCATATTATAACGCATCTTTTCTCCCCTTAACCAATCAGCTTCTTCTATTGCCGTAGTTTAGCCTGCATTACCATATGAACTCTGATTGGATGGCTGAGAGTACTCATGTTTATGTAATTCTGCTTGAAAGAAGATATCTCCTAATATTTCCTTACTAGTTCCTTATGAGGTTGAAGATATCTGCAAATTAATAGATACTAGTAGCTATTCTCTTTGATATCATCTATTAATTTATGACTAGTAAGTATTCCAATTTTGACTAGTATCTTTTTAAATATTACTAGTACTTATTCATTAGATACTAGTACTTATTCATTAGATACTAGTACCTATTAATTAGATACTAGTACTTATTCAATAGATACTAGTTCCTATTAATTAGATACTAGTATTTATTCCAAATGTTACTAGTAACTATTCTCATCTTACTAGTCACAACTGATTTTTTACTAGCCTTATGTTATGACTAGTCAGAACGGCCACTGTATAGTTCAATTAAAAATCTTACTAGTAAAATAAAAAATCTTACTAGTAACATTTGGAATAAATACTAGTATCTAATAAATAGATACTAGTATCTATTGAATAAGTACTAGTATCTATTGAATAAGTACTAGTATCTAATGAATAAGTACTAGTATCTAATGAATAAGTACTAGTATCTAATGAATAAGTACTAGTATCTATTGAATGAGTACTAGTAGCTAATTGATAAGTACTAGTATCTAATTAAAAGGTACTAGTATCTAATGAACAAGTACTAGTATCTAATGAATAAGTACTAGTATCTAATGAATAAGTACTAGTATCTATTGAATAAGTACTATTAGCTAATGAATAAGTACTAGTATCTAAAAAAGAAGTACTAGTACCTAAAGAATAACTACCAGTATCTAATATATATGTACTACTCACAATTGGAATAGATACTAGTCAGAACTGAATAGTTGATATCTGAATGACAGATCCCCATAGAAGTCAATGGCAAAAAAAAATTTTTGTTACTAGTAACAAAAGAATAGTTACTAGTGACTATCGAAATAAGTACTAGTATCTAATGAATAAGTACTAGTATCTAATGAATAAGTACTAGTATCTAATGAATAAGTACTAGTATCTAATGAATAAGTACTAGTAACTAATGAATAAGTACTAGTATCTATTGAATAAGTACTAGTAGCTAATTGATAAGTACTAGTATCTAATGAATAAGTACTAGTATCTAATGAATAAGTACTAGTATCTAATGAATAAGTACTAGTATCTATTGAATAAGTACTAGTATCTATTGAATAAGCACTAGTATCTGTTGAATAAGCACTAGTACCTAAATAATAAGCACTAGTCGCTAATGAATAAGTACTAGTACTTAATGGAATAGATACTAGTATCTAAAAAATAAGCACTAGTAGCATCAAAATAGAGACTAGTAGGTTAAAATGATTAAATGTTAAAACGGCTTGCCATATAAGTAGTATCTATTTAATAGGCACTAGAATAATGAATAAGTACTAGTATCTAATGAATAAGTACTACTATCTAATGAATAAGTACTAGTATCTAATGAATAAGTACTAGTATCTAATGAATAAGCACTAGTATCTAATGAATAAGTACTAGTATCTATTGAATAAGTACTAGTATCTAATAAATAAGGACTAGTATCTAATGAATAAGTACTAGTATCTAATGAAGAAGTACTAGTATCTAATGAATAAGTACTAGTATCTAATGAATAATACTAGTATCTAATGAATAAGCACTAGTATCTAATAAATAAGGACTAGTATCTACTGAATAAGTACTAGTATCTAATAAATAAGGACTAGTATCTAATGAATAAGCACTAGTATCTAATAAATAAGGACTAGTATCTAATGAATAAGTACTAGTATGTAATAAATAAGGACTAGTATCTAATGAATAAGTACTAGTACCTAAAGAATAAGCACTAGTAGTCATACATTAATACATGATTATCGGTGCATTAGTTAAACATGAATTAATGCATGCTCCCTTATCGTAAAGTGTTTCCATTTAGGAAATTGTAGTGTTAATCTGTTTTTAGGATTTGTGCATTGATTAAAAACAATCTGAGGTGGGCTCTGTGTTTAAAGTTTTGATGAATGGCTGTATAATGCTCCAAACAATCACAAAAAATCCTAACAATCACAAAATAACACCAGAAATTTGCAGTATTTTTTATTTTATTAACTGAAAGTAACGGCGCGGCACGTTACAGGCTCACGCGAATGATGAAATTGTAATTGTTTACATATAGACCAAAAAGAAAGATTAATAACTGAATTTACACAAAAGACAGTTAAAAAGTTTATATATGTTTCTTAATTCTTAATAGTGTGTGCTGTGGAATGATCAAAGCTGCAAACGTTCGCTGATGTTTATAGCAACACATCAAGATCCAGTGGCCTAAACTTTTGAAGCGGATGTTAATTATTCTTATTTAATTTAACGATCTTATATCTGTCCTGTACGGAAGCCCTGAACCGCAAGGTGAGAAAAAAAAAAGAAGACGTCAAACGACGTTAACGTCTTAACGTCAAATTATCTCGTTTTAACGACATAAATATCTCGTTATAACGACATAATATCTCGTTTTAACCACATAAATATCTCATTTTAACGACATAAATATCTCGTTATAACGACATAATATCTCGTTTTAACGACATAAATATCTCGTTATGACATAATATCTCGTTTTAACGACATAAATATCTCGTTATAACGACATAATATCTCGTTTTAACCACATAAATATCTCATTTTAACGACATAAATATCTCGTTATAACGACATAATATCTCGTTTTAACCACATAAATATCTCGTTATGACATAATATCTCGTTTTAACCACATAAATATCTCATTTAACGACATAAATATCTCGTTATAACGACATAATATCTCGTTTTAACGACATAAATACTCGTTTTAACCGTTATAACGACATAAATATCTCGTTATTTCGACATAAATATCTCGTTATTTCGACATAAATATCTCGTTATTTCGACATAAGGGGACATTGTAATATGCATTAAGCTACATTTAGCGTTCTTATAATGAGTTTCTATGGGAGGAAAATGCTTAACGTCAAATTAAACGCTTTGCGTTCATATTCTGGATTTATCTGATTTTTGTAGTATACTTTATTATGATTTTAGTATCATATTGATTAATAAATGCACGCATAATTATCCGTGAACTTGATAAATGTATGTTTTTATTAGGCTACTATATCCACAAACAAATTGCTTTCAATTATGTGTGCAAAATTCAGAATTCAACGAATGTGCAGCAAATTGTACAAATAGAGAAATGTTTGTGTACGTTTGTGACGTCTGAGTCGATCTCATTTGAGTGTATTCGGCAATTTGCTTAACGTGTAATTAAACGCGTTGAGTTTATATTCTGAGCTCAGCAGATTTTGTTGTACATATACTTTATTAGTATGATTATTTACTGTGTTTGGTCTGAACACTGTCCGTTATGTTAAGGTTTGTATTCATTTCAAGACCGGGAATAAAGAACGCGTTGTAGTTATGTTGGGACATTCTAAAACGCTTAACGTTAAAAAGGCTTAACGTGGCTTACTGTACTAAGACAGTAATATTAAAAGACCAAACTCAGTAAACATCATATTAATAAGCTATACTATGTGCAAAAAAAAAAACCCAGAATATGAATGCAACGCGTTTAATCACACGTTAAGCATTTTCCTCCCATAGAAAACCGCTATTAGAAAAGGCTTAACGTGGCTTGCAGAAGATGCTGGAAAGCCAAAATCCTGGAGGATTTTTCTAAAGAACTGTGAGCAGGTGCTCAGGACAAACATGGGACTTTAATGCATTTTCAAGGTATGACGCAATACTGAGAATCAAATAAAACGTTTGAGCTGCCTCATTTCTGTAAATGCAGATTTATTATCTTGTGACTAGGCTATAACATATGTTTATAGCCTGTTGCAGTGCTAAATAAAGATGTAGACTAATTTATGAGTTCTTATTTGTGAAAAAAAATACAAATTATTGATATTTTGCAGATTCTGCAAGCTGTAGCTACATAACTTATGATTTCATGAGGCTAACGAGTGCAATGCGGATATTGATAATACTATGGAGCTAGCAGCATTATTCCATATTTTACTACAATATTTAAATAATTGTAAAAGTTTTAAATTATTTTGTTTCGTGATTTTACATGGCCTGTAAATCACAATTTTTAAATTCTCTGAAAATGTCCACGTTTTCGATGATAATGTAGCAATGGTGTGAACGCGTTTAAGACCGAGCTATTAAGGCGCTGTCCCCTAACTTAGACTGGGAGAGGAACTTAACATGTTAAGAAATGTAGGCTACTGAAAGAAACGTTGAATTTAAGAGAATGGTTTTTTTTCTTCTTTTTTTTTTTTTTTTGCTGAGTTTATGAAGTTTCAATCATTTTAGGTTTTGTCATGATGCCTGGCTTAAAGCACATCCACCACTTTTGAAGAGAAAATTGTGGCAATAGACACATAAAAACATTTTCACTCAGATATATTGCTCTTGCACAATTAATAATAAAGAACACTAGCAGCAGCAAGTCTAGTGCTAATTATTATATGTTTATAGGCAGGATTTTCACAGACAATCACTGTCATTATAAATAAATAAAAGTTTCACGGGCATACCCCGCCCCTAAAATAATGACGTCAAGTGCCACTTTACCATGCATTTTTTGAAAGTGCATCAATCGATCGGCATCTGATCTGATATGGACACGCAACAGCAAAACAGCGATAATTTTATACAAAACAACGAACAACCTACAGTAGCCATATTTGATAGAGTGTTTAACGCACTGCAACGTGCCAGACGCGAATTAATGGCTTCAAATACAGCTGATACTAACATTTTAACTGCAACCAGAACACTTCAGGAGGCGAAGAAATCAAGTGCAAGGTAGGTAGTCTACTTTTGTGAGTATGGATGAATTTCATTTGAATAGTGACTAACGTTACATCGAAAAAGGTTATAAACCTAAGTTTGTTAGAAGGAGGAAAAAGGAGTAACGTTAGGCTTAAAGGGTACATTAACGTTAAAAGAATTTAACTAACGTACTGCTGATGACGCATTATGAGTAGAGTAGGCCTAGTTGTGTAAGCGGTGGACTATGATAACATTAACAACACATTTGGCAGATGGAAAATATTTTAAGAGAAATATGCGAGTAGTTTGAGAGTAGAAAGATCAACTCATTTTGGCGGGCTTTGTTAGCGCTTAAGCAGCGACAAAATGTCTGCTCAAGATCGCCCCCTATTGTCCTAATTCAGTTACTGATTTAATTTACTTCTTTAAGTGGACTATAATATTAGTGCACTAATGTAGGGAATTATGATTAAGAGTATAGTTGGCGATTTCGGATACAGCTGAGCCTTTAAATATACAAAGACTATATTAATATGAACGCATTTCAAACGTCTCGCCTTCTAAGTAAAAGAGCCAATCAGCACGTCGTAGCGTCACTGCAGGTGGTTTAGCTCTGGTGAAACCATACATTATGCGTTCCAGTCACTGATCTAGATAGCTCATGACGTTCTAAACCATAGACATAATAATACAAATATCCATTTAAATGCAGAGGGTGTTTGTGTTGTAAGAATGTACAGGGAGATTTTAGATTTTAAAACGGTGTCTCCTTAGCAATGTTTCTCAGTCAAATCATACAATTTCCTATTGATTCAATAGACGCCTGAGCTCACTAGGGAATACCAATAAGGTGGCGCGGTGGCTTCACTGTTTATGACGTCATGAGCTATCCAGTTATTCTATATAGATCTGGGCCCATATTCATAAAGAATCTTAATGCAAAGAGTTGTTCTTAGTGACAAAATTCTAAGAAAATTCTTAGAAATGTGGGCGTTTACTCTTAAAATTAAAGAAAAAATCCTAGTAAAGAAAAAAGTAATTCAGAAAGCATCTTAACCCTTAAAAGAGGTCTTAAGGTCAAAATTGTTAGGAGTACGGACAAGGACTTTAAGAGGCTTAAGAGTTTCTTTAGCAGAGGAGAAAATGGCAGAAAGACGAAGAGGGAGAAGACAATAGATGACAGTGAGTTAATAAGACGCTATAGATTGACACCCGGCCCAAATTTTCCTTTAAGGATGGCCTTGTGTTCATCCACTAAATGGGCTAACAGTAAACACTGTTCCTCTGTTCAGTTGGGCTTTCTCATCCTTCTTGGTTTTGATTCCTGTTTGTTACATTAAAAACCAACATTCAAACCACCACTTAAATAGACTTGCCAGAAACAGTGTAATTGGAAAGAGTGGAACCATTTTTATCATTCTAAGCCAATCAATACCTTATAGGAAATTAACAGCATGGTAAATAAAATAAAAGGACACATATATAATGTGTGTGTGTGTGTGTGTGTGTGTGAGAGAGAGAACGGTCAAATAGGAAAAATTACGCATGTAATTTCAAAGTGAAGGCTAGAATAGACCCTATACTTAAAATCACTCTTTTTTCCCTTCTTGGACAACCAACCAATCACAGTCTTCAAAAGATTGTGTCATACATAGCAACGGGGTCAGCCCCGCCTCCTCACTAAGATAAAAGTTTTTGTCTTTTCCTTACTCAGAGTTGCTCTCAGATCGGTCCCGAATCGCTCTTAAGCTAAGACTCCTACGTAAAAGTTTTTAAGCTAAATTAAGAGTTTTCTGAGAGGATTCTTAGAATCTTTATGAATACGGGCCCTGTGGTTCCAGTCCACTTTTAGACACGCACTTGCGAACTTCCCTAAGCACTTCCCCTCGGGGGAATCCCTGCCGCCATTTTGAAGTGCGTTCCACTTCGTGAATCGGACGAGGGAAGTTTATATGGACAGACCCTCGTTCCCTCGATTTTGACCGAGGGAGCGGGTCTACTTCATATGTACACTTCTGGCAGCTCCATATACCGCAATACAACACGATTGTGACGTCACCGCAGATCTCTAATCTAATCTTCACCACCAAAAAACAACTCTATTAATTATATTTTTTTAATATAAAACAACCCAAACACACCTGTATAAATTGGATGCTGCATTAAACAAATTCTTAAAGGGAATAAAAAAACAAAAAAAACAACAACTCCATAGCTGATTCCAAGTGATCAAGGGCTTAGGATGTTCCAGTCCAGCCCATTGCAGTTTCAGCCAGTAGTGGGCACTCAATGTCGTACATCCGAGTGAACGAGACGGAGGGAAGTTAGCAAGTGAAGGGCATAACACATTTTGGACTGGAATGCAGCCCCAGACTATGGCCCTGTTTACACGAAGGGAAAACGCAGATATTTCCCTGCGGTTTGGCCCTCATTTACACGAAAACTCAGTTTTTATCACAGAAAACGATTATTTCTAAAAACTCCGGCCAAAGTGGAGATTTCTGAAAACGCCGGTTATATGTGTTGTCGTATCAACTGGGAGAAACGGGGTTTTAGGTTCTCTGTTGTTGATTCTGATTGGCTTGCATGGCTTTATCCTTCTCCCTACACTGCCGCCCATAGGTTGGCATAGTTATGATGGCGCTCGATGGCGTATTTATGCGGGTTGTGTGCACAATGTTATTATTGAAAACGGGGGGGGGGGGGGTATTCGTTTCTCTAAATAGAAAGGCTTTGTGTAAACGAGGCCTATAAAGCAGGGAAACATGAAGGTCTGAACTAAAAAAACACCTTGCCTAGTGCACCTACAACATCCCTGTGACGTTCCACAAATTTTTAACCATCCGCACCTGCAAACAATCACCACAGCTTATTAAGGACTAAAAAGGTTTTGAGCTATGGTGATTCTAGAGACTATTAGTCACCAAACACCTGATTCAACTCATCATCTTATTGTAGAGACTACAAGACATGGACTGGGTTTGTCTATTAAGGACGATATCTATCATGCAGTGCTGAGGGAATACCAATACAGGAACACATAAAGAAAATACATTTGATTAATACTAATAGCTCTTTTGATTAGGCACACCCACCAGAAGAGGACGTTCGACCTGGCAAGTGGGCCTCTTCTCCTCCCAGGACCAGATATTGAGAGACTGCCACCTTTGTCTGAGCGTAATATACTGACAAATAATGGATTAGGTTTGTCATTCACTCTTAAGCCATGGAGTGGTTCATTGTTTTACATAAATAAATGTTATTTAAAACTATGTTTATAATGAAAAATATTTCAAAACACAATACATTTCACAATATATTTTTCAAGGAGTTCCAGCAAAGGAGATCGCAGATGGCCAACTGTCCACAGTTGATTTGAACTGGAGTCTGGGAGATTTAAATAATTTAGTTTGTCAGAGCTTCCCTATGATTAGCTTAAACCTGATTGGGTTTGAGTTGGCAAAAGTGGATAAGGCAAGACGCATTAAGAAGATCCACAAGCTCTACGAGGGATCTAAAGAAGATTGTGGGGGAAAAGCAGACTTTATGTTGTCCCTCGTGCTGAAGTGTGCCAGGTACGTTGTAGTTTCAGTGTACAAATGTATGGCTTAAAATTCACTGAGATTTCATCATGATGATGTTTTCTGCAGACAAGCAACATGCCACTAAATGCAGCAATCACAGATGGACCTGAAACAACAAGTGGTTTAGAGGTAATGTAAAAGTTATTTCAGTTGCTTCTTTTTACAGAATTAAATTATGACAAAAAAATCTTAAAAGACCTAAACTGTGATAACATATTTAACTTTTTTGTAACAGTTAGCTTTTATTGTCAGCCTCTTTATTTTTAGTATTGTACAGAAACACTGAATGACCAATCATCTCAATTGCAGAGTCATTCAATTGAGTAATAATTCATCAGTTAATTGTAAATACGTTCATTAAAACGTGGTTGAGACCTTTTTAGTTCTAATTTTAAAGTTCTGTAATAAAAATTCTTGATTTACGATGTTTCTGAAAAGTTGGTGTAGCAAATTAGCCCAAAAGGGAAATGTATAACTATAAATATTGAAATTGCCTTAAAGGAATGCGCACACACACCTAATCTGTTTGTCCACCAAGCCGACAGTACAATCTTTTATAATCATCTTTTCATAAAGATTATTCTTCATGGCCAAGAATAATAACTTTCTTGTTCTATATACTAACAGCATAAAAGCATGGAGCAAAATCCTTATTGTATCCAAATGTTACATTGGTTGATCTTTAAATTCACTGAGATTTCATCATGATGATGTTTCTGCAGACAAGCAAACATGCCAATAAATGCAGCAATCACAGATGGACCTGAAACAAGTGGTTTAGAGGTAATGTAAAAGTTATTTCAGTTTCTCATAGGGCTGCCACTTACTAAGGTTTATTTTTTGTTGTGATTTTATTTTTTTTATTGCTTTTGGTTTGTTCACTATTTTTATTGCTTTTGCCATTAGTCGACTAATTGCATGTTTATATTAATTTAATGACTTTTAATAAATATACGCAAACTTTAGGATTTACTGCCCGACACACTGTAATTACCACAAGGACCCACTGTTAACCATCTGTTCCTTTACGGACTGTCTGACTTTGCTACGACGTTTAGTTCTAACCGACTATAATTTTGTTCGACTAAGCTGTTTCTAGTTGAATAACAAGTCAACTTTTAGGGGGCAGCCCTAGTTCCAGATTAATCTGAAAATAATAACATGACCAACCATTTATTGCTATGGTAATTTCCTGTACATGTACAAAGCAAACTTCTTAACCACAGTTTTAATTATAGACTAAAATCCTCTTTTGTCAAAGGTGGCGCTACTTGAGCCCCGGCAACACGCGTTTCTGAAACATTGCACATGTCTATGGCTATAACTGTGATGTGCTGTCGGTTTCATGCAATTTACGTATGCGAAGGGTCTCACAGCATAAAAAAGATATCTTAAAGTTTGATGCGTTACCACGGCAACAGTATCTAAGTTTCAATAATCCTTTTCACAGGTCTAAATCTGCCGTGTGTTTACATTATACCCCAAAAAGTTTGAAGCAATGGGTAAAAATAAGAGGGTGATTTACAGCCTTTTGAAAGTGACCACATTCCTGCTGCCAGTTGGTGCGCTCTCACTTTGACTCACAATAGTCACTCATGTGATCGGCCTCTTACAGCGAAACACACATGCTGAAGTTTCATGCAAGATCAGTCAATGTATGCAGAAGTTATAACACACTTCTGTTTCCATTATTGCATAAAATTTGTTTTCTCCTCGCCAGGCCAAACCGTTCGAGATATCAAAAATCCCCTGGCAATTTTTCAGATCCTCATGTCTTGACTCATCGCACACCGAGTTTGGTGACGATCGGGTGACTTCCATAGGAGGGAGTATATCGAATTCCCTGAACATGAGTTTCCACTACTTTATCAGTTTGTGGTCTGATCTGTCTGACCCCAGTGCGGCTCAATGATGTGCTGATCTCCTTTCTGATATTATTGATTTTCCCAGAGAAGAAAGAAGCAAACTCCCTGCACTTGCTGTCTGAGAGCAATTCATTGGGAATCTGGCTTGGGGGGTTCGTTAGTCTCTCTACAGTAGCAAAAAGAGTGCGTGTGTTGTTTAAGTTGCTGTTTATAATATTAGTGAAGAAAGTCTGTCTAGCTTTGCCTAGTTCCATATTGAAAGCATGGATGTTGTCTTTGTAGATGTTATAATGTACTACAAGTTTTGTCTTCCGCCACATGCGCTCTGCTTTTCTGCATTTTCTTTTCATATTTTGCACTGCTGTTGAGTTTTTCCAAGGTGCTTTCTGTCTACCACTCTTCCTGACTTTCACAGGAGCAGTATCATCAATTACGCCTTTAACTTTTGAGTTAAAATAATCAAGAGGAAAATCAACAGTCAGCAGATATGCTTGGTGTTAAAGATATGGCCTTCATAAATAGCACACTAGTGTTCTCATTTAAGCATCTCTTCTTGACAGACACAGATCTAGCTTCAATGGCAGGAGAGATCAATATATCAAAGAAAATACAGAAATGATCAGACAGTGCTACGTCCTTAATAACAATCGATGAAATGCTTAGACCCTTACTGATTAGTAAATCTATAGTGTGTCCACGATTGTGTGTGGGTCCATGTACATGCTGAGTCAGATCAAAAGTTTTTAAAACAGTTTTGATTTCTTTTGCCATATTGGTTTCTGCATTATCTATGTGAATGTTAAAATCTCCAGCAATAGCAAAACAGTCAAACTCTAAGGAAATTGTTGATAGCAGTTCTGTAAAGTCCTCAGCAAAGGCTGGAGAGTATTTTGGAGGCCTGTAAACAATGATAAGTAAAATGCGTGGAGCACCTTTTAACACAATACCCAGATATTTGAAAGACAGGTAATTACCAAATGATTTGCTTACATTGATAGACATCTTTAAAAAGAGCAGCCACACCCCCGCCTCTCCTGCCCACTCTGCAGACACTCATAAAAGTAAAGTTAGGAGGGGATGTTTCATTGAGGACTGTTGCACTGCAACTGTCTTCTAGCCAAGTTTCATTTAGAAACATAAAATCCAGGTTGTATTCGGTTATTAAGTCGTTGACTAGAAGTGATTTATTTTTAAGTGAGCGGATGTTTAAAAGTGATAACTTAACAGTCTTACTTTTTGTCCCCACAGCAATCTTAGTTTGGCGTGTGATAGGCACCAGATTAGATGGGTTTGCTGTACGGCTTTTGAAGGCCTTAGACTTTCTATCATGTAATCGCGAAAGATACAGACACACTGGGTTCCCGCTTGTTCTGTAAACATTTGAGAAAATTACTGTTATCATAGCGGGGACCCGACACATATCACTGAGAGCTGGTATCAGTTGTTTTTGGTTCACCTCGAGCCGATGGAGGAGGGTGTGAGGCCTGGCGTTGTGGCAGAGGCCGAAGAGCTCTCGCAGGAGAAGGGGGAGGGCGAGCTGGGCCCGCAGGCTTCGGTGGTTGTGGGGCCTGCCGTTTTTTGGTTGATATCTGGGGGCTTGCAGATAGTTTGGTTCCAGCAAACACCAGTTTTTTCCATTTTCTCTGAGAAGCACAGAAGTGGAGTTGCTGGAGAGAGGGATAGCGTGTCTGGTGAGAGGGGCTGTTGCTCTGGTGTTATCGGAGGCTGTAATATGCTGTCCTGGTTTCCCTCGCTGTTTTCCAGAAAGTCGTCCTTGGGTGCTGAATCTTGAAGCAGTTGTAGTATGTCACAGTCTGTCTGTGGTGAGCTCTGTGGGCAGGGCTCAAGTGAGATTGTGTCCATGAGCAGAAGTTGCTGTGGCTGCATGGTGTTATCATTGTCCTTGTGTGACGTGTCAACCGCATGTCCATTCAGGTGCTGAAGTGAAGTCCTGTGGTCATTTATACTGTATCCAGGTGTGTGTGTGCCATTCAGGCTGAGTGTATTGGCACACACTGCAGAAAGATGGTTGAGGGAGAAGTAGATATTGTCCTTTAACACTCTTGAACCAAGTTTGTTTGGGTGGTGCCCATCCTGTTGAAACAGTTGCCTCTGACTCCAGAAAAGATTGAAGTTGTCAATGAAGTTTACTCCTTTTAAATTGCAGGTTTTTGGGAGCCATGTATTAAGCCCAAGCAACCGTGAAAACCTGTTTGTTCCTCTTGCTGGGAGTGGTCCACTGATGAATGTTTGAACTTTCAGTCTTTTAAGTGTTTCAAAAAGTTCATTGAAATCCTTCTTAAGGAGTTCTGACTGCTCTTTATGAATAGCATTTTTCCCCACATGAATGATGAGTCGATTTGCAGTCTTATGTTTCATCAGAATGTTCTCAAGGTCCCTGTTTACATCAGAAGTTGTTGCTTGTGGAAGGCAGCATGTAGTTGTATCCCTGCTGTTAATGTTTCTGATTATGGAGTCACCCACTATCAGAGTCCTGTGCTCGGCTGCGCTCTGAGCTGAGTGCCGCTGTCTGCTCGACCTCGAGTGTCAGTTAGCATCAGTGTTAGCTACTGGCTGATTCAGTCTGTGTTCAATCACATTCATCATGTTTGGGGATTCCTCATTTACATTCATTAATAATTCAAATCTGTTCTCAAGATGTATAGGTGGTGGTAAGAGACCAGTATTTGCAATCCTTGTCAGAGCTGTATCTGGGGTAGAGGATGCTACTGCAGCAATATGTGATGCTCGTGACAATCTGATGTCTCAAGTGCCTTTGGGTCTCGCTCCCTGTTTGTGCCATCGATTTGTAAGTCGATCGGCTTGTTTCTCTACACTCAGTATGGCCTGTCGAGGAGCACTAGATTCACGGGACTCACCGGCTGTGTGCTGAGGGCGTCCATGACGAAGCTCTGTTGTGTGTTCCATCTGGTTTGGTTGTCCCACAAGTAACTTTGTTTCAAGAACTGCAATCCTTTGTAAAAGTCTCTGGCAGTTAATGCAGCAAGTAGATTCCAGAAGAGGCATTTTCTCTTATCCTTTTGAATGTAGGCAGCTGTGTTTTCCCTTCCCCAGAATGTAAGCTTTCAGTGGGAGGCTGGTCGAATAAAAGAATTCAGCTTTTTTGTAGTAATCCAAGCGTTTGAGCACTGTGCTGATTTGCTAAAGTTAAAATTAGGTAATAAAAGGAGATAAAATATAAAAATATAAAAGCGATAGAGCAAAGCGCAGAGCAGTAAGCAAGAGCGTCCGAACAGTAGCAGAGCAGGAAGTGCAATTTGGGGGTTGTACAACTCTCCCTGTGTAGATTTCCAAGTTGTACAGGACACCATCAGAGCCAGCCAAGACGAGAATCTTGTAACCCCATTTCTTTGGTTTTGATGGCAGGTATTGCTTCAATCGGTTTCTTCCCTTGAATGGGACCATCTGCTCATCAACAGCCAGCTTCTCACTCATTGGGATTGATGTCAGTTTTGAGGTTAGATGAGTAACCAATGGTCAGATCTTGTGGAGTGGATCATTATTTTCCTCCTGTCTCTCTTCATTGTTATTGAAGTGCAGGTGCTTTTTGATGGCCTCCCATCTATTCAGTTTCATGGTGTAAGCTACTTGGGACACTCTGCAGGCTTTGTTCCAAAACATGCGGGTGCCTGGTAAACCAAACAATGACATGTACACCACAATCCCCAGGAACTGCTCCAATTCTATTATGGTGAGGTTAAGCGGCTTGTTTGCATCACATTGTATCACATACAGATTTGACTGCTCTACAATAACTTCCAGAATGTCTTCAGAGAAAAACTGCTTGAAGTACTGGAGGGGGGACATGACATCATCAGATCTTGGAGGCAGGTCCTGCCATTCTAGGTAAGCATTGAAGTGTGCATTGTGGGGTGTTCTCCACCGGCGTAGGCGTGGAACATCAACCTCTTCTACATCTTCATCTTCATCCTCAGACTCTGTGTCATTTTCAACAGACAGCCATTCTCCTAAAAAAGACAGCAGGAAGTGTGTATGTCACCCTTCATACCCTTCATCATACAATGACATGCATGCAAACAAGCATGCACGCATCACACATTTTACTCTGCTGACTAACCGCTAACTGACCCCTGACCTCCAAACTGCCTCTCAAACCTGATTCAGGGATCCAGTCTTCCTGACTCTCCTCAACCTCACTGTCCTCATTGTCACTCTCCTCAAGCTCACTGTCCTCACTGTCAGAAGGAATGACCCTAAGTGCTCGATCATGTTCCTTCTGCCCGTAAAATATTCTTGTGTCCATTTCCTGCAAGTATCAGTTGATAGTAAAAACATTGATAATGAAAAATCTATTTCTTAATGCTGACTGTTCAATGTAATTTGTACACATTATGTGTAGCCTACTGTTAATAAAGAAGATAGATAAAGTTTGCCAGAAAACACTAGGCCTACTCATTTAGCCAGATTATGAGATGATAGGCTTGAGTGACCAAACTACATTTTCCATAATTCTCTGTGGCAATATAATAATAATAATAAATAAATAAATAAATAAATAAATAAATAATAATAATTAAAAAAACATAAATTGCACATATAATATGCATTCACAGAGCTTCCCAGGAGGACTTGAATGCACCATGTGGTCCTAATTTTGCATCCAATCACATCTCCCCACTTTAGCATATTGCCTTTAAAAAAGTGGTCTAACTGCACAATGTTGCCCTGAGGCAACAAACAAAAAAACACAGTTTTAGTGTATAAATAAATTCTAAATATGTCTTTAAACAATCAAACATACTTCTTTACATACTGATGCACATACATATATATTTTTAATAGAAAGTTATTTCAATTCAAACATGGTAAAATGTGAAATTGATCTTACCAATTGGTGGCACTGTGTCCCATGCGACTTTGCTTCCAGAAAGGACTACCCCACCCCCAAACAAAAGGCCACAACCACTTTAGCCCCTCATTTGATTGGACGTGCATATCAGGTGATATTATAAAAAAATATATAAGAAAATTAAAGGGGCAGTGTGAGGTCCAAAAAGGTAGTTTGTTGCCTGAAGGCAACACCATGCCATAGAGGGCTTGTGGTGACAAGCCTCGAGCCTTGCACCAGCCAGAAAACACGGACCACTTTGAGGAATAGAGTCGTCTGGTAGACGGAGCTTTGGCCTGCGTGATCGTGTTTAACACTCCCTCCGGGAGGTTAGCCGTTGATGGCCCATGCATGTAGGGACCACAACTCTGGGCGAGGATGCCAAATCGAGCCCTTGGCTTGAGAGAGGAGGTCTTTCCTCATCGGAATTGGCCATGGGGCAGTGCTTGTCAGCTGCATCAGAACTGGAAACCAAGCCTGTTTTTTCCAGAGCGGAGCCACCAATAGCACTGAGCATCTGTTTTCCCTGATTCGTTCCAATACCTGAGGTGGGAGCGAGACGGGGGGAAAAGCACCATTTTCTGAAACCTTTTGAGCGGGACTATAGTGCCACAGCGGAAGGATTTCGTGATGCGCTGAATATTCAGACTGCGCTCTGGCGACAGTCGCGCCGTCATAGACAGCAAGTCCAGTTCTGTGCCCAGAAAAGATCTTTTCAGACTGGGAAACAGTGAACTTTTCGCCCTATTGACTTTGAGACCCAACTTCTCGAGATGTTCAATTAATATGGTCCTGTGTTCCATGAGCTCTGAGTGTGATCGAGCTAGGATCAGCCAATCGTCCAAGTAGTTCAAAACTCGCATACCCAGAAGTTTCAGGGCCGCGTCGATGCACATCGTAAATGCACGGGGTGCAAGAGACAGGCCGAACGGTAGGACTGTGTATTGATATGCCTGGCCCTCGAAGGCGAATCTCAAAAATCGCCTGTGACGTGAAGCTATTTGTATTTGGAAATATGCGTCCTTCAGATCTATTGACATAAACCAGTCCCCTTGGAAAATCTGCGCAAGGATTTTCCTGGTTGTGAGCATTCTGAACTGGCGTTTCACAAGCACTTTGTTCAGTTGTCTTAGATCTAGAATGGGTCTGAGACCCCCGTCTTTCTTTGGTACCAGAAAATATCTGCTGTATAGCCCCCCTTTGCTCTGAGCTTGAGATAAAGGCTCTATGCACCTTTGCTCAATAGTTTCGCAAGATAAATTTAAAGCAAGATAATTTTAAAATGCCAGGGAATAAAGATAAGTTTTCAATTTAGATAAAAAAAATTGCAATTGAAGGTGCAAGGTGGATGTCCAGAGGCAATTGGTTCCATAGACGGGGGGCAGCAACAGCAAAGGCTCTATCTCCCTTCGTTTTTAGACGGGAGTGAGGGATAGATAAGAGAGCCTTGTCTAAAGATCTTAAAGGTCTAGTGGATGACAGAGGAGTAAGAAGATTATATACAATGGAGCTTGATCATTAAGAGCTTTTAAAAACAAACAACAAAATTTTAAACTGAATTCTAAAATGGATTGGGAGCCAATGAAGCGAAGCTAAAATTGGGGTGGCATTATCATATTTCTTTGTCCCAGTCAGCAGCCGTGCAGCTGCATTTTGCACCATCTGGAGGTGAGCAAGCGACGATTGAGGAAGACCCAAATACAATGAATTACAGTAATTCAAGCGTGAGGTCATAAAAGCATGAATAACCTTCTCCAAGTCTTGGAATGACAAAAACGAGTTGAGTT
The DNA here is from genome assembly GCA_030578275.1 of Meda fulgida. Classification (NCBI taxonomy): domain Eukaryota; kingdom Metazoa; phylum Chordata; class Actinopteri; order Cypriniformes; family Leuciscidae; genus Meda; species Meda fulgida. The sequence continues at coordinate 25,001,549 of CM060636.1, forward strand.
TGGAAATTAACCGCAATTGATAAAAACTATTCTTTACAACAGAATTAATTTGTATGGATAAACATAATTCTGAGTCAAGAATGACACCAAGTTTCCTGACCTGAGAGGAAACTGAGAGGAAATGGTTACCCAGCTCCTTACTGAGACTATTCCTCAGTTTTGGGGGGCCAAATACAATCATTTCTGATTTGTCCTCATTAAGTAGGAGAAAGTTAATTTATAACCATTCCTTAATGTCCCGGATGCAATCCATCAAGGTCTGAATGGAATCGCCAGCTTGAAATGGCAGATACAGCTGTGTATCATCAGCATAAAAATGGAATAAAACATTGTGCTTAATAATATCCCTCAGCGGACGCATATAAGTTAAAAAGAAGTGGACCCAAAATAGGGCTCTGAGGTACTCCACTTATTATAGGAGCAGAAGATGAAGAGAACTTGCCCATCTCCACAGAAAAATACCTGTCTTTAAGATAAGAACACCGTAAGGCTGTACCCTTGATACCGAATAAATGCTCTAAACTCCTAATAAGAATGTTATGGTCTACAGTATCAAAGGCAGCTGTAAGATCAAGTAAGATCAATACAGCATTTTGTTTCTTCCAGACTTTGTCTCTTAAGCAAAGGCTGAACAACCGCATGCTTAAAACTATGTGGGAATCCCCACAAACGTCTAGGTTACTATGTTACTTTGAAACTGACATATTGGGGTCTCGCCAGGGAGCCCAATCACCTCCAAGTGGTAACAGAATGAGCCAATGAACATTGGCCAGTGAGATTTTCAGTAAGTCACACCTAACCAGACATACAGGTATAAATATTACCGCTGTTACTCACTTCATTCATGTTTTGCTGAGGAGACAAGACAGAATCCTGGCCATTCAGGAGTGGTTCAGGGCTGTGGTAGGGGGGACGTAACGTCTCCCTTCCCTCCTTCAGGAAACGGGGGTTACATTAGTAACCTAGATGTTACCATTCAGTCAGTCACATTCAACGTTATGTCGAAACTGACATGTTAGGGTGTCACGGGGCACATACAAAAAACGGGAAAAGAACTCAAATGCAAAATCAAGGAGGATTTAATAACAAAAACAGTACAAACACAAATCAAAAACCCACGAGGGGGGAAAACATAATAAATGAACACGAAACCAACACTGACTCTGAACATAAGCACATCAACAAGGAACTGGGAGACGTAAGACAACGAACCGACAAATACTGCATACAAGAGGAGACTTAAAAAGGGAACAAATCAAGTGGGGACAGGTGGAACAACTCAAACACTAATCAGGTAACGCGAGGGAGGGATCAACAATCACAACAGCACATGGCACAATATAACAAACACCCATGTGCAACACAAGACAGGACAGACATGTGACATAACCCCCTCCCTACGGAGCGGCTACCAGACGCTCCATCTGACCCAGGCGGGACAGGAGGGACAGGCCAGGGGGGGGGGACAGGAGAGACAGACCAGGGCAAAACATAGTCCATCGGGTGGCCAGGGCGAAGCAGACAGTGCATCGGGCGGCCAGGGCGAAGGAGACAGTCCATCGGGCGGCCAGGGCGATGAGGACCCCTCGGGCGGCCAGGGCGGTGAGGACCCCTCGGGCGGCCAGGGCGGTGAGGACCCCTAGGGCGGCCAGGGCGGTGAGGACCCCTCGGGCGGCCAGGGCGGTGAGGACCCCTCGGGCGGCCAGGGCGGTGAGGAACCCCCGGGCGGCCAGGGCGGAGACGGCCCCTCGGGCGGCCAGGGCGATGAAGACCCCTCGGGCGGCCAGGGCTCAGGAACAGCAACCGGCTCAGGAACAGACACCGGCTCAGGAACAGACACCGGCTCAGGAACAGACACCGGCTCAGGAACAGACACCAAAACTGTAACAGCCACAAGAACAGACACAAACACAGAAACAAACACTGGCACTGGCTCTGCCTCCGGCTCAGGAACGGGCACTGGCTCTGCCTCCGGCTCAGGAACGGGCACTGGCTCTGCCTCCGGCTCAGGAACAGCAGACACGGGCTCCGGCTCAGAGACAGCAGACATGGGCTCCGGCTCAGGGACAGCAGACACGGGCATATTTAGGATCCGAGCCAGACGCTCCAGATAGTCCGTAACTGCCTTGGCGGCCACACAAATGGGCATTTCCGGATCTGTCTCAGACTGGGCAGACTGGACGTGCTCAGTCTCAGACTGGGCAGACGTGACGTGAGCGGTCTCTCGCTCGGCAGACGTGACGTGAGCGGTCTCTCGCTGGGCAGACGGGACGTGAGCGGTCTCTCGCTGGGCAGACGGGACGTGAGCGGTCTCTCGCTGGGCAGACGGGCTCACTGGGCAGACGGGACGTGAGCGGTCTCTAGCTGGGCAGACGGGACGTGAGCGGTCTCTCGCTGGGCAGACGGGCGTCTCCTCCTCCTCCGTCCATGACGGCAAGAAGCCGGCCCAGAACTGCCTTCCACCGGTCCAGGATCGAAGGGGGGCCAGGATGGAGAGTGATGTTGACCCTCCTCTCGACCACCTCCTCCTCCTTTACAACCTCCCCGGGTCCCACGAAAAATTACCTGGCGGGTCCCCCTGAAAATCTCTCCTCCCCCGCTCCTTGACTGTGGAAGAGAAGTCGGAAAACCCCCCGCTGGAACCCAGGTTTGGCGGAGTCCTTCTGACACCGCCGATCGGAGAGAATTGGGTCGATCCAAATGTGGAAATGATGTAATCTGGGCAATCCAAGTCATCGTCATCCATATACTTCCAGACAAAATCCTCCATGTTGCTGAGTTCTCAAATGGTCGGTTCGTTCTGTCACGGGGCACATACAAAAAACGGGAAAAGAACTCAAATGCAAAAACAAGGAGGATTTAATAACAAAAACAGTACAAACACAAATCAAAAAGACAAGTAGTTTGTTGAGGGTTGTTTTTTTAGGGAAGAACTACATGCCTGCGCACATTTTTTCAAACGCACATACCTATAGAATGAACTCTTAATACGCATGTGCACGCCATTAGCGTTCTCACAGGTTCGCGTTTATTAAAGTTTGTGTAGAGAGAACTTAAGAGTTTTCTGTTAAAACGGTGTTGTGTTAGCGTACCCTAAATTAATAACTAATGATCGTTGCGACGGAAGTGAATCAATTAAAACTAACTTTAGCTGGAAAATATCTTTATTTCTAGAGCTGCCTTAAAGCCAAAACAATTTCTGCTACTTTATTTTCCTATTATCACTGTAAAGCATCTTTGGAACAATATACATTGTTAAAAGCGCTGTATAAATGAAGATGACTTGACTTGACTTGATAGAAAATCAGCAAATTCTTTGATAAAATCTGTATGGTGTCCTGGTGGCCTGTATACAGTAGCCGGCACAAATGTCAAACAGGATTTATCATTTACACCAGCACACATTACATTATGCACAAACACTTCAAAATCAAGAGTCTCTATGTAATGGGATTTCTCTGACCTCTGTGAATGAGACAGCTAGCAGACGGTCGGTTTAGCCAGTCTGTCTGCTTCCTGACCTGAGCCCCAATTTGTCATGTTTGAGCTCAAAGACTATGTGCTATATTACTAGAGAGAAGAGCGGCACCATCCAAGGAGGGATGAATACCATCTCTTTTCAACAGGTCAGGTCTGCCCCAAAAACTTTTCCAGTTTTTATTATTTTGCGGACACCACTTAGACAGCCAGCCATTGAGTGATGACAATCTACTAAGTATCTCATCACTCCGGCGAACAGGAAGGGGGCCAGAGCATAGTACAGTGTCTGTTACTACACAAGTATGATACATCATATCAAAATATTACTCACCTTCATGTCGTTCCAAACCCGAAAGACCTTCGTTCATCTTCGGAACGCAAATTAAGATATTTTTGATTAAATCTGAGAGGTTTCTGAACCACCCATAGGCAGCAACGTCAGTGCAACTTTCAAGGCCCAGAAAGGTAATAAAGAAGTCGTTAAAATAGTCCATGTGACTACAGTGGTTCAAACTTAATGTTATGAAGCGACGAGAACACTTTTTGAGCAAGAAAAAAAAAAGACTTTATTCAACAATCTCTCCTCTCATTATTGTCATTATTGGCTAACTCCTGCGTCAACATAACACGCATGTGTCGTGGTGCTCAATAATGATCTGGTGTTCTGAACGTAAACTCAGTGCCTGTGCGAGAACAGAAGTTATACCATTTAATCTTTAATGCAGCAAGAAAGAAAACAAAAAGTGAGAGATCTTTAGGTTCTGTAGCTATTCTAGGGAACCACCCGTTGGCCGAACGACGAAATCCAATGTCGTGGGCGAAGGTATAATGCTTGTGTGACTTTTCAGCGCTCTGGTGGAGTTCACTTAATTTTTAGAATTTAGTTTCAATTTTACTTTAGCTCCACTCTTAATCTGACTCCAATTTTTAAACTCCATTCTCCATTCATTGGGCCTTCGGTGTGATCTATCCTGAACACAGATTTGTGGTAATACCAGACTCCACACTAATCTAGAAATAATGACTTCAAAATAATACAGAATAAATCAAATCTAACATTTTATTTCTCAGGTAAAAATGTATCATGCCAATTACAGAAGTAAACAATTAGAAGCCAGAATTATACATAGCTGTACGTAGTTAATCTGGTTTCTTTCTTTCTTTCTTTTTGGCTAGTAAAAGTTCTGAATGGCAGGTAACTTAAAAATTTAGCAGCCAAATTGGCCGGTGAGTGAAATATTTAACTTCAAACCCTGAACACAGTGCAGCACTTCCAGATTCAACGCCAGAATGCAGGCTCATTCTCTAGAGATTAGTAAATTTTGTTGTTTTATTGCAGGGGGCAATTTGTTAAAAGACACCTACATCTTGGATGGACTGAAGGTTAGTTAATAGCAAATTGTAATTTTTGAGGTCATGTGTGAACTATTCCATTAAGCAGCAGCCCTGTCTCACTCCACGCTCACGGGAGTGATGTTACTACTACAGTGCAGTAGGTGGCCGTAATGTTCCAAAAGAGCGATCCACCAATAAACAAGAAGAAGAAGAAGAAGAAGAAAACGCAGGATGTCTGAAAAGGGTATGTACTATGCCTTTCTTTTTTTCTATCACTTTATACAAAGTTATGGCTGTACATTACTTAATTTTTCTGTTTAACATTATAGCAAACTACTCACGAAACGATCTTCAGATCTGCTACATAACGAGAACATACGTAACTCATAAAACACACGTCGTCCAGTATATACAACTTACATTAAAACCCATTCTAAACGCGTATAGAAACAGTTTAAACGATGAAGAGAATTATATCACAATTATATAACATTTAAAGCATAGTAAGACGGCCATAATCTTAACACTAGCCAAGGCCTGAAAGTCACATGCAAAACCAATGAATGTTTGTGGTATGAGTCATATTAACCACACACCCCTCTAACCCTTTACATGAGTTTTTAAGAAAAGCTCTGAATGTGTCTACAAAAACAGCAAAATATATACCTCCCAAAAGTCTGTTTGAAATCGTCCAATCAAGGACAGAGAAACATTTGCCTGACAGATTGAATTAAACAAGCTCCAAAAAATTATTAAACAGTTTCTAAAGATTAATGCTGTCAAAGAAGAAAAGTTTAGGCTTTGTTTTAGTATTAGTGTGAGTGTGCCAAGTCATGACAAGTCAAACTTGTTGGTTTTATAGTTGCATTGTTGTATTATATCACTGCATTGCAGATTCGATTTAAACGTCTCTTTACTTCAAATCTGTCTGAAAGTGATACTGTGGTCTGTCAGTGTATTGGCTGCAGCAGTGTGCTATTTGTGTCTGGCCTATGTCTGAAGTCCAGCAAGGTCACTTCTTTGGCCAAGGCTACAGTCATGTAAAGACGCTGACTTCCCACAGTTCCCTCTGGTAGCTCCTTTATCCAAAGTGCATTTAATATGGTTGAGTTTTTCAGGGTTTTCTAACGGCCTTTCTCCTCGACCTTGTTTTGTATTAGTCAGTTTCTGCCCAGAATGGAAAATGAAAGTAGCCTTTATGTTTATTGAAAGTTGCTTTCTGTGTATGACACAATATAAGAACAAGGATGTACTTGAGTATTTTTTCATTTCAATTTTAAAATACATTTTGATATTTTTATTGGGTCATAAAGTAAAAAAAAAAAAAAAAATGTCAGGATGATCCAACTGATCATAATATTAAGAAAAAGTCTCGTAAAATTAAAAAAATATTCCTTGAAAGGAAAACCTTACTAAGTAGTTTTATATAATCTTTTACTACTATTTCTTAGAAAAAATATTTAAACAAAAGGAAATTGTGGTGTTTATCATGTCTTTAAAACATTAGAAAAATAACTATTTGTTAAACGGTTATCTCAATGTGGGGGCCACTATGATGAAAGAGCTTTCTCTGGGATATTAAACATGTGGTTTGCAAGCAGATTTAAATATGCTGAATGAACATTACTGTTTTCTGACAGACACTGAAACCTTTGATGTCATGGAATTGGCAGAGCATGTGAAGAAACAAAGGTGGTGGAACAAAATGTTTGGCAAAAATCAATCTGGACCAGCTGCTGAGAAATACTCTGTTGCAACACAGTTGGCCATTGGAGGTGTGACTGGCTGGTAAGTCATTATATGAACAGTGATGTGCTTTAAAGCACTGAGTACAGTATAAACAAACCACGGACTCCTGTGTGTCTTTCAGGTGTGCAGGGTACTTGTTTCAGAAAGTCGGGAAGCTTGCTGCATCAGCTGTAGGTGGTGGCTTCTTTTTGCTCCAGGTAAATCGTAAAAACAAAAATCAACCAAGTGCTTATCATAATTGTTGTTTTGACTGTTTAAGCACCGTATAACTGTATAATCTTCAAATGTACTTTCAGATTGCTCATCACACCGGCTACATTAAAGTAGACTGGAAAAGAGTTGAGCATGATGTGAATATGGCCAAGAAGCAACTGAAGCTAAATTCAGACAAGCCCCCTAAAGAAATGAGAACAACATTTAATGAGGTAAGAAAATACTTTTGGTGGGGGTGGGGGATAAAGCATAAAGATAAAGAAAATAATTTTTTGCTCTGCAGCAATGAGAATTTGTCAGTAATGTGCTTAATTGGCATGACAACAATAGCAAATTTTGTCATAAAATAGCATTTTCTTTAAGCAAATTCTTACTTTCTGGTTCTTTGAATAAGTACAGCGGTTTCTTTATTCAAAACACGATGGCCCTCATTTCTAAAAAGTGCGTACACCAAATTTCCAGCGTACACCCAAAACCACGGTGACTTTGAGATTTATCAAAATGGACGTTGGCGTACGGCACGCTCAAATCCTGCGCAGTAAAACAATTCCTAACACCACAAAACGCACTGACAAACTAAAAGATATGATATATTATGACCCACTGTAAAAAACAACAACAACATAGTAATTATAAACTTCAGTGTTTATTTTTGTGCTACATGGACTTCAATGTTAAATTTGTGTGACTTTACCAGGCATATGTATTCCTTCAGTTGCGAGCCTGTGCGCTTTAACTGACGTTTCAGGGTTAGGCCCGGCAGGTGCACACGGACTGGGTTCAGTAATGAAAGGCTTTCAATGACCAAAAAATGATTCAGACTGACAAAATAATAAAAATGACATTCTTCTTCTAAATAACAATAAGAGTCGTTAATAATAAAAAAAATAATAAGAATAGGCTTTTACAAATTATCATGCAATTATTAACGTTAATGAATGGTACTCCACATCACATCATCATCACTATTGTACACCCCAATACAAGTGACGTGATACGAAATTAAATGCTAATTGGTTCAAAACAAGTGCTGTAAAAAATATATACGCCCGTTTCTACGCAAGAATGATAAATGAGGGCCGATGTGTGTAAAGGCTAATATTTTATGTATTTGAGGAGCAGAGAATCTTAATGACCTTTATGTCTTAATCTGGTATTTGTAGTCTAGTCATAGCCAATACAGCCTGTGTGTAACACTTCGCCTTTTATAACACAAGCTTTTTGCCAAATATATAAAAATATATTATATACAATATACCGACACATGCAAGTATCTGACCAAACAAATAGCAACAATACTAACTTTGACAACAAGTTAACTTAAAAAAATATTTGTAATAAATAAATAAATCCTGAATAATAGTGGTTCTACATTAACCTGCAATTTTCGCTGGTTTCAAAACACACCACGCTGGATATAACATATCCTGCCATGGTAACATATATTCGGATAAACTCCTGTGATCCAACAGCTAATACCAGCACATTGCTTTGCGACTTACATATGTCTTGGCAAATGCTTAACTCTTTCCCCACTATTGACGAGTTATCTCAATGACAAAATGCTTTCCTGCCAATGAGGAGATTTTACGGCTTTAAATGCTTAATGTTAATCAAACAGCAAAAGACAAAGAGAAAATCACTCAATGCTCTTGACTGAATAACTTTTGTAGATTTAATAAGAATCTGTATATATTTAAGTCATACAGTGAAGACCAAGCAGTGTTTTATTTTTTTACATTTAATCAATTTCTGTTGTTAAATAAACCTAATGTAGGCCTACCTGAAACCCTAAACCCTCTGGTTCACAGTGACGTTAAAATGATGCTTACTTTTTTTTGTAATGCTACAGTAAAACACTGCTGTTCACTTTATGTTGTAGGGATGCTTTCTTCTCACAAAAAAGATTGTGAAACATGTAGGCTATGTTGGTTATATCATTTTCACTTTTTAAATATATTTAAATATTATTTATTTATTTTACACACTTAAAGCATTATCATATCATATATAGCATTATTTAAGAGTTATGGCATATTGCATTTTTCTTTAATATCGTGCAGCCCTACTCACAATATAGATTGTATCAAAGCAGCTTCACAGTATCAATCAAATAACATAATGCTTGTTTCTTAGTGGAAAAAACATCCACGTTTGGTAGGGCTGATCAATGGTATTAATGCTTGGTTAATTAATTTGAATATCCCCAACTGAGCAAGCCAAAGGCAACAGTGGCAAGGAACCGAAAAACTCCATCAAGTGACCTACTGGTGTCCTAAAAGGTGACTTAATGGAGAAAAAAAAAACCTTGGGAGAACCCAGGCTCAGTCGGGGGCCAGTTCTCCTCTGGCGTTTATGAACTAGTGGCCGGATTTACAGTAACTGTAAGATAAAAAATTTAAATGAATGCCTGGCTGAAGAGATGAGTCTTTAGTCTAGTTTTAAACTGGGAGAGCGAGTCTGAACAACGAACAATATCAGGAAGGCTATTCCAGAGCTTTGGAGCTAAATGCGAAAATGCTCTCCTTCCTTTGGTGGATCTGGATATCCTAGGTATGACCAGAAGCCTCGAATTTAGTGATCTTAAAGAGCGCAATTGATTATGGGGCGATAGAAGGTAAAAGGGCTTTATAAGTCAGTAGCAATACCTTATAATTAATACGGAACTTTAAAAAGGTTGTTTTTGTAACATATGAAATATGATTTTCAAAAGACAGGTTGCAGTCTAGTATAACACCCAGGTCTTTTACTGTAGAGGATAAAGTAACAGGGCATCCTACTATGTTAAAGTTGTGTTGTGAGAGGTTTTGTGCCCAGATAGTGGAAATGAGTCTTCCAACATTTTAACTATTATCTCATTGGCATTTTTGATTTGTGCAGCTATACAATCTTTTGTCACACATCATTGCTGTATTCTCGGATCTTTCCCATAGAGGATGACTTCAGGAATTTGGCCCTTGTCACTTCATATTTAGAGCCCAGTTTTACCCACTGTATTCAGTTTTACTGGAAAACTACAAACCGGCAGCTTTAAGGTTTTCTGTTTTATTTTTTTTATTCAGCTAAGAAGTCACGCCATGATGTATCGATCTCCTTTTAGTCACACGTCTTCATGTGATACGAATTCACAGGTCAGAGTTTACCAAACTTGAGCTTGTGTTTTCTGTGTCCCACATTCACATGCATAAAAAGATTGACAGTGGAAGTCAATGGAACAAAAAGTATAATGTGTGACCGTCCCTTAATGCTCATTGTCATTGATTTACAGCCCTTGAGTTAAATTACCTCCAATTTTCTCTTTCCATATAGGTGCAGGTATTTGTCAAGAAGAACATTGTTCTCACAGGGGGCTTTGCTGGAGGATTTCTGCTTGGCCTGGCTTCATAAGAGCTCTCTCATTGATATCTTATACTCTTGAGGATGTCTTCTAACTATGTATACAGCAGATTACAGCTTTTGTCTGATATTGCAGCTTGTATTTAACTCAGCACATATTAGTTCATAAGAAAACATTTAAGCTTGCTAGAATGTATGGTTTCAGTTTTTGAATGCACACTGTTTTTTTTTTTTAGTTTGTACTTAAGTTAAATTTATTTATTTGAAAATTTTGCTGTATTATTTTGGAACAATCAATTTCTGAAAAATCAGTTTATGTAAATAGTTGCAACATTTGAAATTGAAACACCCCAGTTAAAAACCTATTATCTAAACTTGCAGAAATATGGTTACTGAGCTAAGTGCATTTAACTGTACAAACTTGAGCTATTTTTGTAATAAATCGGGACATTATTTAAAAGACCAAGGGTCAATAAAAGTTGCTGATAATTGATATCAATTTTAACTGATAATGGCAGAAATGTTAAATGTAAATTGACAATCAGGTTTTAAACAATGCTGGTTTGCCTTTTTTCTTTTTATTGCTGTTATATATGAAATCCATCTCTATTTTGCCAAATTACAGCTAATGCTTACCACATCGTGATATGATATTCCAGTTTCTTTTTGATTTTGTGATCTGAGTTTCATGTGACTAATAGAAATCCCTGCTGTATTTTCAAACTTTAGGAAATCCTAACTTGACCAACTGGTGTTCAGTGTCACTTAAATAAAATATGAAATGAACTATAAGCATATATAAAAAAGAAATTTACTCTGATGGACACTAGATGTTAAATTAATAAACAAACATTCTCACTAAACTGTACAACTAGGTTGAATAATTAGTGACAGCCAAAGGCTGAAAGTTTAAATTTGTATTATATTAGAGACAGGAGAAAAATGACTTAAATCCACACAATTACATAGTCTGATAATTATGCATTTCACACGTTTTTGAAAGTCTACATTGATCTTTTGCAGCAAATATACACATACTTAATATCCTTCTATTGAATTAATGTCTTTGTGTCTTTTGATTTGTGTTCCTTGGCAAATCCAGAGCAGCAGACAGAGTTTTCATGGACTTCGCAACACTTCCTCATGTCTCGAATCACATCCTCACAACGCCTTTCAATGTATTTGTTGGCTGTTAAAAAATACAAGTCACAAAATGGTTAAGTGCTTCAAATCAACAGCATGCGATATTGATGCACAGAAAGGTTAACTTAACATTGCTACCTTGTAAACATTGCTGTATGGCACAAGCCTGTTTTTGACAAGGATCTTTCTGTGACATCTTATTTTAGGATATGAACAACCAAGTTCCAGTTTTGAGAAATAATTCCAGTTAAATCCGTCAAACACTAATAAACACATGAACATTGACGTCACCGGCGTGCCGCTGAGTATTTCTTCCGGTTGGAAAACAACAACTTTTTTTCTAACCTATGTTTTTAACGAGTCGACTGCGTTTTAGATTATGGGTGGCACTTCTGGTTTGGGGAAGTTCCACTCAAAAAGGCTCAAAACTAATTTCAAATCATAAGGTTGCGCTACAAATAATCATTATCCGTCAGTTTGACTGAATAAACTGTAACATTTCTTACACGTTCGTGTTCTCATCTTCAGACGTCAGGAGATTTTTTTTTAATATTTTTTTTTAATTATTGCAGAGATCGGGAACATACAAAATAATAACGCATACATCCACAACAATAATAAAGGAAAAAAGAGAAATAAAAATAAATAAAAAAGAGAGAGGGGGCCATTACATCACATAAAAATGTTCACATGAGGAGATCAAAGGCAGAGCAAATCCTAACCCTTACAACAACAAAAACCTGCTGGAATATTATGCAGATTTCCTACAGGATTTTCAGATCATTTTCCTGAAGGAATACCTGCAGGAATTTTATGTTAACAATTATGTGTAGGAATTATATCCTCCAGGAATTACATCCCTGCAGGGTTTTAAAATCTAATATTCAAAGTTCCTGGACTGTTGTGCAGGATATAGGCCTACATGAAATAATGCAGCAGGACTTTGCAAGTTGTCTTCTGCAGGATACATGGAGGGGAAATAACTTCACAACAAACAATATATTTTCACAAATTATTTATTTTATTTATTTATTGAAACTGTCAGAGGAGAGCAAAGCGGACTCCAATTCACAGCCAAATGTTGCTCTGTTAAATGAAGCCTCTACACTGTTTTCCTGGAAAAAAAAATAGGCCTATATATATATATATATATATATATATATATACACATCTATATCTAAAAATGGGGTCCTTTATGGAGTCACAGTTCATTCTTCTATGAGTCCCAGAATGGACACCTTCAGAAACTCTTTCATGGCCCACAAGCAATAGCAGAACAAATTGTTAATATGTTTAACCTTTACCAGCATGTTCCACGACTTATTGTTGCTGTATTCAATGATGAACAAACACAGCAAAGCAAAAGCTTTGTTGAAAAAATGTTGGGAGGCACCAAGATTGTGACAAAGTGTTCTAGCGGGATGTATCTTGGATGCCCACATACGACAGACAACCCCAAGAAAGTCTTATCTCCTTCAAGAGTCAGGTTTTAGTGCAAATAAAGCTTTCAGTTTTATTCTAGGGCTGTGGTTAATGGCCAAAAGGAGCAAACTCTTTATCTTAAAGAATCAACAATGCAGTTCAAACCAAACATGGGTCTGTAGCATTAATACGATCATTTATAGATGTAGGTAATGCCCAAGGAGAGGGTCATGCCTTCATTGATGTTATGAAATCAACAAATAATGACATCAGCAAAGACAGGGAATCGGGGATAACAGCAACAAGCATTTTAAAAGAAACAGGGATAGACTCAATTGAACCTATCAAATGCACAGACATACATTCAACATGTGTCTACCTCAAGGACCTACCAGGTCTTGCAAATAATTTTGTTTGTATCCAACCAAATAGATGGGAGTTGGATTAAAAGTAAATAGCTGGATTTGCATCTTAATGTTATAAAAGGTAAAAGTGTACAGTATACAGACTCATATCTCTTGAATGTTGAAATGTCTTGAATGTTTGCATAAATGCATAATTTCTAAATTATTTAGAGTAGGCTAATGGTTAATTTTTTATAATTGCCTATGGTCTATTCTTACTCTAAATTTTATTCATTTACTTGTTAAGTCTCATTGTTTCTATTGCTGCCAACAGCCAGAGCATATATCAAAAATAGTTCCATGAAATGTACTTGAATCTAATTAAATAAAAATTGTATGAATAAAACTTGGTTTTATTCTCTAGACATTATATAGCCTATCCTGAATCCAAAACTTGTAGGTTTTTATTTATTTATTTTCATTTTGTATTTATTTATTTTTCATTTACAGGAAAAAACTCCTGCAAGAAAACATTTTGTGTCTGCGTGAGGTGCACATCAGTCCTGCAGGATTTTTTTTTTTTATTCCTGCAGGATTTTTCACTTGTGCTGTGCAGCAAAACAATCCTGCAGGATTTTTGTAAGGGAACAGTCCTTAGCTTTCTTATTAGAAGATACTGAAATCACATTGAAATAATTTTCCATTTCTTTTAAAAAGACAGAGAAGACCAGTTTATTTTCAGATATTTTTGTTTGTGGGGTCTGAAACAAAATACCCAAATATAATGTCTCTCACATGTATTGAAAAGCCTGCCAAAATCTCACACTTGACAAATACACCAATAACATTCCAAAGCTTCTGATTGTAGTGACATGACCAAAATAAGTGAACCACTGTTTCATCAAAATTTAAACAAAAAGAGCATGTTAGCTCAATGTCAGCTTTAAATCTTTGTATACATTTCTTGGGATAGTGAGCTTAAAGGTCATTTCTTTCACTTTATTTGTGAGAAAGAATTTCGCTGTGAAGACCAGATTGTTTTCCAATTAAGGTTAACAAACAAACTATTCCAAAAGGAAATTACAGGTGGAACAGAAATCAAATTCCTAAGAAATAAAGATCTTATTTGATAGTTTTTTTAGCTTTCGACTCAGAAAAACAGATTTGACCAACAGGAGTATCACAGGTTTGGGAAAGAATGCAGTATACAGAGTATTTACAGTTTTTAAAAAGCATACATAAACCAGAGGGAATACCTCCCATTGTAGCAAATTATTTTGGGGTTATTGGTATTTGGAAACAAATTCAGAGTATCTGAACAAAAGACCTTGCTTATTAAACAACTGCTCCACCAAAAATGAACCATTACTGAACCAATTATCATAAAACAGAGATTTATTCTTGAATAAGATGTTCTTATTGTTCCAAATATCTCTGTGGTAAAAAGTTAATGTTTATAAATTAGAGCCCATGCTAAGAGAACCTGACGATGAAAGTTGGAGAGTTTGATAGGGAGCATGGATCTATCATAATTACACATGAATTAAGAGAAAATGAATGCCACCAAGTTGTGAAAAAACAAGTTGATGAAAAGCATTCTGTAAGGCCGTTTAACTCGATCCAATGGCGGTATTCGAATTAGCGTTGAAGGTTTCTGCGGGTTACTGTCTTTCCTTTTACGCAACACAACAAGATTAAATGGAACACATTTCTCATATGTATTGACTCGTTATTTCATCTGACTCCATAAATGAAACGGGTTTTAATGATATATGTGTATCATTTAAAAGTGAGCGAATGTTTGATTATTCTTTTGAAACTCTTTAATTATGTTTTACCCGTTCAGATTAGGAAACTATGCCGCTTACAGGTCCTCGCATCTTCTGTGGGTCTCATGATCACAATCTCGTCAGTTTCGTCACTAAACAGAGGTTTTTGACTAATATCTCAGACGGTCGGATTCACCCAAAACACAATCAGAGATACTTTTCGTTTAGTCCCCTTGAATTGCATACACTTGAACTTAATTCAATAGTTATACTTTAGAAGAGGTTTTGGCCCTATTATGGGTTGACCAACAATACTTCCCTCATAATAGTTTAGACTGGCCAAGCCCGTGATTTCTCACGTACACTTATCTAAAGTTACTTTAAATTGAGACAGAGGTAAAATAGACGTACCCAAATTTAGGTTGGTCAAGTAGTATGTTAGCTACCCTAAACGGAATGCCCCGTCTCTACAAAACAAGTAGGGGGAGAGCCGGGACGGTTGAAACACTTTTCAGATAAACGTCGTTTTCTAAGATAAGGTTATAGATAGATTTTTTTTTTTTTGTAATCAACAACTCACATATGTGTTCTCTTAGTATCATGTGTTATTCGTTAGAAATATAGAATGATTTAAGTAAAAAATTGACTTTGAACGGGAGTTGTGCTTTGTTTCAATCGTCCCGCCTGAGTGGGACGGTTGCAACACAGGGGTGGGACGGATGAAACAGTTTAATAGGCAACTATTCATCTAATCCTTGTTTTTATGAACAATACCTAACAGGTTAATTATGTACATAATTGTTACAAACATGATTTGTAATTTATTTTAATTTAAAGGTTCATATTAACCATTTTTGTTCTGTCGCCCAATAAACAATAGGCGATAAGCCGTGCGCATTTTGCATGCTCTTTCTATGCTATTTTGACGAATCCGTTTACAATTCATATTCTTACTTTTCTTCCTTAAATCATATTGAGTGTTTGCTAGTTGAATAGCCTTTTATTATGAAGAAAACGAGGTCAACTGGAAGATGATGAATGAAATTGATTGAAAATTGGACAATTAATGATTATTAAAGAGATAACATGGAACAGTAGCCTATATGAATTTATTAACAGTAGGCTATAGGCTAAATATAAAAAAAAAATGAACAGAAGCCTATAGGCTAAAACACAAATATATATATATAATATAATATAGGCCTATACAAATATATAAACAACTATATAAATAATAGGTTTAATCCATGTCACAAACATCACATATGTAATGCTCTGCACCATCGGTGCAGGCCTCATGGGACCAGTGGAGGCAGAACAGGCACTGCACCCACACTTCCCCAGGCATGGAGGAATTAAAGCCCTCGCCACACACCACACATTCCTCCTCCGGAGAACCAGTATTTGTGTTGGCAGAAACGGTGGCCGGAGCGACTGCAGCAAAGGCGGCGTTGTCAGGGATGGAGAGGAGTTTTGGCTTTTGAAAGCGGCGCTTCTTCAGAACCGGAGCAACTGCTGCTGGGGTGGAGACAGGGGCGACTGCGGTGGGGAAAAGTCGCTTCTTCTGAGCTTTGGATGACTTCTTCAGAAGACGCTGCTCCTCTTCCTCCCTTAAAGCCGCCTTGACTGGGGTGTCCGTAAGGATTGCAGTTGTCCTGGAACAGTAAATAGGACATTGGCAATTATCTTGATTTATATAGGCCTAAGTTTTTGAATTTTGTTTTAATGCAGGCTAATGATAGTTAAACAACTTGGTATTCACTGCACATGACTGGAAATGAAGACACTACACTTCACTTGCCTCCTTCTCCCTCCTCTCTTATTATCCTTCCTAGGACCAGCCTTAGGAAAGGGACGGACTGCCTCCGGGCTGAATTCTTGGGCAGAATCAAGGATATCAATGTCTGCAAATAGAAGGATGACATTTTTTTTAAAGAACTGGTTAATTTTAAATGTAACATTCATTCATGCATTTATTTTTTTATCCATCCATCGATTTAATGTACCAGGAGTCGCAGAGGGTTCCGGCACCTGGTCTGCACTGTGTGATGGGGGAGGAGGTGGGGGAGGAGGACAGTCTGTCACAAATGATGGGGCAAAGGCATCCTTATTAAAGGTCTCCGGATTCAGGGGCCAGATCCCGGTGCAGTTAAACCCAGCCGCCAGGTTACTTATTGTTGCGGCTAGGGGTAGTGTTGTTGCCACCAGAGAGGGGATGTTGTAGATGGACATATGCTGGCCTGGATGGTTTTTCATCCACAGGTTTGCAGCTGTACTCACATAGTGCTTGAGTGGACCAAACACACTTCGATCCAGAGGCTGGAGGCGGTGGGAACAGTGAGGTGGGAAGGACAACATCACAATCCCGTGTGCCCTGCAGAAGTCTATTGCTGCTACCGAAATGTGGGAGTGGTGGTTGTCCAGAAACAGAAGCAGCATAGTCTCCTTGGACACACGGGTGTGAATGGCAAAATGCTGAAGGAACAGCAAAAATTCTGCCTCTTGCATCCACCCGGATCCATTTGCAGCCCCAATGGAGCCAGCCGGACCATCCCTGACAAAGTGGTCCTTGTACCCTTTCCTTGGGAATATGAAAAATGGGGGGACATGGTTTCCCTGTGCGTTACCCGCGAAGACAATGGTGACTAACATCCCCCTCTCCGCAGAAGTCATTGCTCCTACTTGCCTCTCTCCTGTGGCAGCTATCACTGTGCCCGGCACCTGCACAGTGGTAATGCCTGCAAAAACAAATGAACTGTTGAATAAAATGTTATGTTTTAAATGAACTTAAGCACATATTTATATTAAGACTAGTATTTATTTATTTATTTATGGATGTATTGTATTTATTTATTTATCTATCTATTTATTAACATGAGTTTCATGAATATAGCCTACCTGTCTCGTCCATGTTCCAAATATCCTTCGCCGTGAATTTGTGGCGGTCCAGGACCTTCTGCAGATTGATGTGGAATGAGTTCACATTGTTCACATTAAAACTAGTTGCGTGCTGCATGCTGGTGGCTTGGGGGCGGCGGATGGACAGGGAGGTGGCACGCTGGAGAAATGATGTGAGCCAGTCCTTCCCTGCCATCTCCTTGTTCTCCCAGGAGGCAGGGCGTTTGCATTGAAATCTCACTGCAAGCTGGTATGCAAGCCTGCGCACCTGAGCTCATGGAACATTTTTATAATGAAACAGAAATTTTGTATATCTTATCTTGGTAATCCTCTTGGTTTGTGTGTATTTTTTATTCATATTTAACTGTATAATTCTGTATTTCTTTGCAGGCTATTCATATGTAACTATAGATCTGTATTTATTTATTTGTATTCATATTTAACTGTATATAGTTCTGTATTTATTGGTGTTCATGAGTGAAAGTAGGATGTAGTTTAATTTTGTGTTTCCCTGTTTTCTTCACACTGACCTCTTTAGGGCTCAAACCAAAGTAAATGGCAGCTGCTCTTTTAAGATAGGCCTGCAGCTTGCCCTCTTGCTCTGAGTTGAACACCCTGTTATTTGGCTTCAAGTAGCCTGGGGGCCTAACTTGCAGTAGGGTTTTCTCAGCTCTCCTCTTCACGTACCGTGACAGGGTGACATGGTTGAGGCCATGTACTTCAGCTGCACACCTAATACTGACCTCCCTAGACACTATATCTATATAGGCCCTTTCATAAACCTGTGGCTCCACCTCTCCTCTCCTTGTAGTTTTTCTCCTTATTCTTGGCATTTTCTGTTGGTTGGTTCATATGGTTAAAAAAACTATTAAACATCAAAAACACATCTTATGCATTACAAATGTTTTCATTATTTATTGCAAAACACTTTTTTATTCAATGCTTAAACACATAGTGTGACCACATTATCAGCGATTTTCCTATGACCAGATTTAACTGGCAGGAGGCGCTGTCGGGACGGTTGAAACACTTGTTTCAACCGTCCCGACAGCGCCTCCTTCCAGTTAAACCCGTTTTACACTTAAACTAAAAAACTCTGATATTACACACTTAAGGATGTGTTGCAGCACTAATACACCTTCCATATTATTATTACAATGGCACATAAAAACATAAATACAACTTGTCAGTAAAAAAAAAGTACTGCACGAAAGAATTCACTAACCGCACTCAAAAACAGCTTTCCGGCTCTAACTTTAAAACGGCATGACGTAAAGAAGAAATGTTTTCGCGGGTTTGATAGGCATTGCGTGCAGTACGTGCTGGCGAAATTTGACGTACATGACGTGAGTTGTTTTCAATGAAATCTTTCTGTTTCATCCGTCCCGCGTTTCAATCGTCTCGGCTCTTCCCTACACTTGAATTAGTGACAAAGTAATAGCCGTCGTCAATCTGACGCAGTCTTGCGGGAGCATACGAATCCGATAATCTCCTTGGGAGAACAAACTTAGAGTCAATCAGAGTAAAATCAAACGTTTACAATTTAATATGTCAGGTAAATGTATCATTACAATTTTGCAATCAATTCAAAGATAACCAATGCAAAACATCAAATGCTCTAGAACAAAGAGGAAAAAGTTTACCCGACAAGAAATGCGTGAGGCTGAGAGTCTCGCAACTCTCAGCCTCACGGGCCGATCTCAAATACAGAAAAGGCCCCGAGCTCTTGCTGCGTTTCATTATATACCCAGACCTCATTTCAAATCTAAGCATCATCCACAGTGGAAATTTACCTCTAAGTCACCATTTGCTAGCAGTGGAAAATTAGCATTCAGTCAAATGGTCAGAAGGTGTTAACTCAAAGACACACCCTCAAGTGTGGAAGATATTTCTAAACTTCCTAAGAACTTTATTATCTTTTGGTTTACTTCTTTGGGGATGAGACATTTGTACCAGTCGCACCGAGACATTTCAAATAATACCAAACATGTATGATAATCATTCACATTAAACCATTTAGATTCTTGTGTGAGTTTGGGAGATCTCTGCCAGGATGAAGAATGGGGGAGAGAAATGTAGATTAGGATGGGGGAGGTGAAACCTTCGTCTCAATAGTGCATGAGGGGGAGTTCAAATGTTAATTTCCTTTGTTTTCTCAGATAGTGGTCCTCTCTTAAAGTCCTTCTAGTTTTTCCAGTCTTACAAATTCCAAATAGAAGATGGTTTGGCTAGGTATTAATTCAGCCAATTACTTTTAAATATATTGTTGAGGGAATCAAAATCAATAAAATTCAGACCACCATTATTATAAAAGTTTAATATGACTGATTTTCTCATATAATGAGACTTATTTTTCTGTATTGTTTTTATTAAAATCTCATTAATTTAGAAGTGGGCTTATCCACAAAAAGAGCTCACTATGGCCAAACAAGCCTTTTAATGACAGTTCTACCAGAAAGACTAGGGAGAATAATACTGTAACAGTTAACCATTTATTAACAGCCCAGCAAGCAATATAAAGTCCTTTGGCGTAGCAATCTGAGAGTACGGACTCTGCATTTCCTGCCTGAAGACGAAGGCAGGGGCGCAGCCGACCCCCTGTGAGGTACGGGAACGGACCATCCTGGTGGTGGTGGGGGGGAGGATGGAGGTAAATGGAAGCGTTAGCATCTGCGAACTCAGACATGTGTCAGTACTTATCTTATATACCACAGTATAAGAACACGATTGGACAGATGAGAACGCAATGAGTGACGTAACAATTGAGTCTTCCCGGCAGAACTTATGCTAGAGCTTCATATCCCTTTGTAACCAGAAAATGCATTTTTGTGTGTTTTGGTAATAGGTTTGAAGTTATATTCATCACCTATATTCATCTTTAGTAACTTGTATACCTAGATATGTTACCCTATTTTTAACATTTCCTCAATTGAAGTAAGAGAGCAGTTTTTAATGGGTAGCAATTCACATTTATTAAAATTTATATTTAATCCAGAGGCTTCAGAGGATTGAAGAACTGAAGAATACCAAAAGCCACTGGAATTTGTGACGAATCATTTATGAATAAAGCTGTATCGTCCGCTAACTGACAAATTTTTATTTTAGTGTTGCCAATGAGACCTTTTAAAGGACTACTATTGATATGTACGCTAAGGAACTGTGTTGCGATTAAGAATAGGTAAGGGGAAACTGGACTTGTCTAACCAGGAGAATAATGCTTGGTGTTTTAATGTGACTTGGATTGACAGTCTCTTTTCCTCACGAATGTTACAGAATAGACAGGATTCAGAAAGATCAGTTTCATAGGATCACTAACTTTGTTGTTGTTGTTGACAGTATTTTTTATTATAAATCTAAATCAATTCCGAATTAATATTCTCAAAATGGTTATTCCAATGGTGTTTATTATAAAAAAGTTTAAGGACAACGAGCCAAACCTCTAAAAATATCTATTATTATTTGTTTATATTAAACATCATTAAACAAAACATACAACCCCAAATCCAGAAAGGTAGGGACATTTTGTAAAATGCAATAAAATCGTGATTCTGTGATATGTTAATTCTCTTTAACCTTTATTTAACTGACAAAAGTACAAGGATTTTCAATGTTTTCACTGACCAACTTAAATGTATTTTGTAAATATATATATTTTTTTAGATTTTGATGACTGCAACACACTCCAAAAAAGTTGGGACCGAGGCACAATAAAAGTGAAAAGATGATCTATTCAAGTTAAACTCTTTTGAGACCGTCCACAATAAGTGGAATTTGTGAAGGTATCACTGACGTGGAGGTGTATATTGTGATTGTACAGAGACATTTAATGGCATCAACATGACATCTTTCCTGGGAAGCAACAATGCCATCAGGTCTAATTTTGAAACAGAGGTTTCTAGACACTCTAGTCTACACCATGTGATTGACTTCCTGTCTACGGTCCAGATTTGTCTCCTATTGAAAATGTATGGCCCATCATGAAAAGGAGAATCAGACAATGACGACCACTGACTGCTGAGGAGATGTCTTTTATCAGGTGAGAATAGGCAAAAATTACACATGAAAATCTTCAACAATTAATATTTCCAATTGGAAAACATAAAAACATAAAAAGGTTTGGGGTTATATTTTTAACCGTTTACTGCTTTGTTGACTGGCATATAGTCTCAAAAATCTTGGTGGTAAGATGAATACAATAGTATCGTAGATAAATACATAGCCTTCATCATTTATCAATTGTGATAACAACAAATATATTTTGTTTAACGCAATTGTCATAGAAGATTGATCATTTTTATTATTCCAAATTAAATGTTTGTCAAATCAACATCATGGGCCTAATTATTGATATGAACAATTCTGTTTTTCCTTTACAAGTGATTTACTGATTTGTCAAATAATTTCAGTTTAAGAAATTATTATATATGTTATTGTATTTGAATGGCATATTATTGTGATATTTATTTACAATTACAGATATAAAGAATTACACTTTTACTAATAGTCGAAATTCAGTTTTTGTTATGAAGAATTCTGTGAGAGATTATGTATACATAGGCTATTTGTGTTTTTACTTGTGAAAATTCCTGATATCAAGAATTACCATTGTTACTAGTAGAAATTCCATTACTGATTTCTTTGAAAAGAACTATCATTGTAACTGGTAAAAACTGAATTGCTGATATGAAAAAATCAGCTTGTCAAACACAACAAAAATAATAAGTGAATCTAACATTTCCTTTCAGTCACCGTAAACTGGCTGCCATGTGATTTTCAATCCAGTTATGTCGGAAGGAGTTGAATGATATGAAAACATCCAAATGGGTAATGTGAATAATGTCATGTTGAAGAAACAATTAAAAAAGTGAAATAAATCGTGAAGCTTTCTTTGATTTTTTTAGGGAGACATAAGGCTGATACATCCAAAACTGTGTTCCACATTCCGGAGCAGAAGGTGGCGGTAAATGCATCTATTACGCTGGTAGCCAGCCGCCATTAAAAACCAAGAAGAAGAAGAAGAAGAAGAAGGAGGAGTCGAATGTAGCGCATGCGCTTTACTGATGTGGAAGTATCGGGACAGTGATAAACAAACAAATAAATCATACAAAACTTTTAACTATTAGATTGTAGTATTTATCATGGCAGTAAACGCGGTACATTTAGAGTCAGACGCATTTCTAGTATGTATGAATCATGCTCTGAGTACGGAGAAGGAGGAAGTAATGGGGCTCTGCATTGGCGAGGTTTGAATATCTGGCGTTTATCATGTGTTGTTTTGTATAAATGTGCTTGAACTGCAACTGGTGTGTTTATGAAACTTTGTAGGCTAACTGTGTAAACGACTTAATTTCTTGTTATCACTGTAAAGACGCTTTGGAACAATCTACACTGTTAAAAGCGCTAATATAAATGAAGATGACTTATCTCCATCAGGTGGACACAAACCGCATTGTGCACATTCATTCTGTCATCATTCTGCGGCGATCAGACAAGAGGAAAGACAGAGTGGAGATTTCCCCAGAGCAGCTTTCAGCAGCATCCACTGAAGCGGAGATATCCTTTCACAAACTAAAAATCATATATTCATTTGGTCTATGTAAGGGGATTTTTTGGGGGGTTATATAGGGCTATTTTAAAAAAATATTTTTTAAAGGAGATATCTGTATACTGTACTGGGTAAAGGCCCGTTCACACAAATGAGGATAACTATAAATATAAACGATAAAGATATAGTTCTAAAAATCATTTCCAACTATAAAGATAACGTCACAGAGAAACAATATCATTGGAATCACTTTCAGAATGATTCTTTCGAGCTGATGAATGATAAAAACAATGACAGCCAATCAGAATCCACCAAACTGTAAAGAGCTTGAGCATTTAAAGGATTAGTTCACTTTAAAAAAAACTTTTGCTGATAATTTACTCACCCCCATGTCATCCAAGATGTCCATGTCTTTCTTTCTTCAGTCGAAAAGAATTTAAGGTTTTTGTTGAAAACATTCCAGGTTTTTTCTCCATATAATGGACTTCAATGGACCCCAAATGGTTCAAGGTCCAAATGACCGTTTCAGTGCAGCTTCAAAGGGCTTTAAACGATACCAGACGATGAATAAGGGTCTTATCTAGCGAAACGATCTGTCATTTCAAAAATAAATAAAAAAGTTAAAGTTTTATAGGCACAAATGTTCGCCTTGCTCTGTTCTGTGATGCGCGTTCGTGACTCTCCTGTTCGACCTCGTTCATCAAAATGAACGAATCTTTTTTCGAGTCATTTCATTCATTTCGTTCGTTGAAAGTTTCGAGAACAAGCGAGAAACACGAACTGCTTTATGGCAATTCGACATAAACACACACGCCCCCCTCAATACTAGCTAGAATTAATACAAGCGACGATGGATCATTCACATGTTCCAGCGAAATGACAAAAGAGACGGTTATCGGCGGAGGTGAAAGAGAGGAAGAAACGTTTTGACCGTGCGAGGGACCACACAAGAGTAAACATTGGTCGTGCGTTCACTGAGTGAGTGGCGAGAGCTAAAAGAAAGTTAAAAATGCAAAACAGATGCTGACCTTGCGTTTCTGCTAATGCAATTGTAAGTACGTATTTTTTTCTTCATTCCTTATTTTTGTAAGTGTTTATAAATGTGTTGAATCCATGACCGTCTGTGGTAGTTAGCTGACTGGCTAGCGAGCCAACGTGTTTGTATTGAGTACGGTAGATTGCTATCTGTTGTATTGGGTCTATGTGGCAAACTTGACAGACAACTATTGTAATATATGCTCCGCACGATAAAGTTCGCTGGCTCCGATAATAACAAATGTACATGAGCAGGGGTAGAAAGGGGGATGAGGGTGCCGCAAGTGAGATGTTTTTACTATAGTGTTGTGAAATATACGCCCCACAGCTGTAGGAGGAGCTCGTGGAGAAAACATGCGACAACAAAAGTGAAGTTCAGCGAAGAAATTACTAGAGTTGCTGAGTTCTGCTTTAGTAATAGAGTGTTGCAGGTGGATGACGTCAAAATACAGAAGACTAATTCGTCACCGGTTCCTTCAAGATTTTCCTATAGGGTTAACTACCTCATTGCAGATTGCATTCTAGGTAGTCGCCGCCATGTTTTTCGATACACTCAGGGGCGTAAAATGATAAATACAAATCAGCGGAGAAAAAAAAAGGTAAATTTACGTTAATACTTTTTAAGAACTTCTTGCTCTAACTTAGTGGGCTAATATTTGAAAGTACCTTCGAGCGCTCAGTTGTGTGGCCAATGTGGAATCACTTTCCATACACTCATAGAAATCACCTGGCCGTCTTCTATCAGACCACACACAAGATCATATAGTTTTCTCTTTTGCAGTTTATTTTTAATCACTAAAAAGTGGCACTGATTTATCTGCTAGATAAAATAATAAATAAAATATAACTTGGTCTCAGCCAGTGTATCGTTTATTCAATCAACATATATCATAATTTCTTAAGGGATAACACAACAGTATGGCCCTCTGTAGCTAATGCAGTTCTGAAATGATTTATTGTGAAAAGTTCTAGCCTACTAAATTTTTTAACTGGACTTAAATGGAACAAGTACAAGATTCCTTTTACTGTGAGAAGCTCAGTACAATAAGCAAAGGAGCGCTACTGTACAAACACGGAGAGAGTGATCGCAACGAGCCACCACAATTAACCAGACGTGTTTTCATACATTATTTATGGTGTGAGCACTCACACATTAAAGCAGTTCAGAAATATGAATCTGTAATATATCGGTTATAAATAAAAAATATACAAATTATAAAGCCACATTTTGGTGAAGTTGTATATTTTCATTGCATTTTACTTTTACTTTGACCGTTGTGTTTCCCAGCTGGTAAATTGAAAAATTGCGCTGCATTTGTGGTACGTTTTCCACGCTGGTCGTGATAGCGTCTATGACAGTTCATAAAACAGCAAGCGTTCACCATTGTAAAGTGTTTTTAACTGTATAATATTAGTTTAAATGTCTACCTCCAATACTACTTTAATGTCTGTGTCATAAAGTATCAGAATGCATTGAGTTACTGACGTCACGTTCCCATTCTCTCTTAGTTTTCAATTTATGAGTAAAATAAAGCTTGAGGTAAACACAACTTGTCGATACTTTGATGTTTTGTTCTACAATGTAAATAACACAACCATACTGAAAACACACATTTTGAAGCAGTTGTTTATTTTTGAAAACATTTGTTTCTAATAATTTTTTAGGTAATTTTTGGGCTGTGAGTGTGTGCAGTTTAGGTTATAGAACAAAAGGTCAAAGTATCGACAAGTTATGTTTACATAAATTGAAAAAACACATTATAAAACCCTATAGGAAAATTTCGAGGGAACCAGTGGTGAATTAGTCTTCCAGGTTCAGACGTCATCCCTGCACCACTCTGTAGCTTTCGTTAATGAGTTACCGACAAACATTACTATGATATATGATAGTTAAACCAGTTATTAGTTCACATTCAATAGTTACATATTTTCATACCTTGGGTCTAAAATGTCTGAGACATGTTGAAACTCAAAATGTATTTTTGCTTCGTAATAAGCTACATTTTAGGATTTTAAAACTATTTAAAACAAAGAACCAATATGATGTGAAATGAGCAAGAAATATTCTGCATTATCTCTTGGTTAACAATCAAGCAAATTTGTGACATTTATGGATCATTCTCTGATCATCCTGAATAACACAGATCATGAGGTTTTGTATAAACCTGTGTGCTGCTGCTGAGGCGAAAGGAGGACATACCAAATTCATTACAAGATCTTCTGAAATTCATGTACATGTTTCAATACACTTTTCACTCAAATTGATATCCTGGAAATATGCTGAACACAAAAGAAGATATTTTGAAGAATGTTGGTAACCAAACAGTCGATGTACCCCCGTGACTTCCATAGTATTTTTTTCCATACTGTGGAAGTCAATGGATCCCATTAACTGTTTGGTTACCAACATTCTTCAAAATATCTTCTTTTGTTTTCAGCAGAAGAAAAAAATCATACAGGTTTGGAACAATTTAAGGGTCAGTAAATTATGACAGAATTTTCATTTTTGGGTGAACTATCCCTTTAAGCACTATACTGTATGGTGTTTAAAACATGACTTCTCAATGAAATTTATAATAAAGTGTAATCCTCCTGACCAGATACTGTTTAATCATATTTTCTTAAAAATGAAGCACAGGTTGGCTGAGATGACAGGACGTCCCATGAGGGTTGTGGGCTGGTACCACTCTCATCCACACATCACTGTGTGGCCATCACATGTTGGTTAGTATCATCTTTTATATATTTTTTTTATTTAGTGTTTTTTATTTATTTATAATGTTTTTTTTATTACTGCATGTAATTATGCATTGTTATATTCCCTTTATTTCGACTTGATCTTTGCATTATACAGATGTTAGAACTCAAGCAATGTATCAGATGATGGACCAGGGTTTTGTTGGACTCATCTTCTCATGCTTTATAGAAGATAAAAACACAAAGGTATGTTAAGCAAACCATCTTAACAGAAAACAAAACAATTCAGATTTTTTTTTATTTTTTTTACCTTGGCTGCTCTTTCTCTTTCTCTTGCAGACCGGTAGAGTTCTGTATACCTGTTTCCAGTCAGTACAGGCCCAGAAAGGCTCAGAGTAAATAAACTGCTTTTTATTTAAAAAAACACATTCATGAATTAATAATATGTTTTACAGTTTTATTTTGCAACTTCGATCTATGCATCATGCAGATTTTAAACTAGTTTAAGGCATTTAAATATAAGCCTTTAAATTATTATCTTAAGTTTCTATAAACCAAAACTAGACCACAACTGACTAGTTGTTTGTTTTAATATTACTATAAATGTTTTATTAATTGTTTAACCGGTTCACAAACATGGTAAAGCCAAGTCAGGGCTGTTGTCTTTTGTAGTGTGCAAGAAAAATAATTTTGTGCAGTGTTTTTGATCATAAATATAGAAATTACATTCCTCTCTTATGACAAGGTATGAGCGGATTGAGATCCCAATCCATGTAGTCCCACATGAAGCCATTGGAAAAGTATGTCTGGAGTCTGCCGTTGAACTGCCTAGAATCCTCTGTCAAGAAGAACAGGATACGTACAGAAGGATTCACAGGTATAGGCCATTACCAGAGGCCATTCCATTTCCTTGTTAAAGATTACTTTAATTCATTTATAAAAAAAATCATGGATATATTTCGATTATTTTACATAGTAAATGGTTGCTTATGACCTCATGCAATATGTATTTTTTACCTCCCAATTTCCTTATTTTCAGTTTAACTCATCTGGATCCAATCACAAAGATACACAATGGATCAGGTAAGGCAATTATAAAATCTAGTTTGTATTTCATGAAGGAATTAGCAGTGCTTTCATGGCAGCAATTTAATTCTGTTAGGCCTGGTTTCACAGACAGGCCTTAGATTAAGCCAGGATTAGGCCTTAGTTCAATTAGGACGTTAAGTAGTTTTTATAAACGTGCCTTAGAAAAAAACATTACTGGTGTGCATCTTGAGACAAAACAATGGCACTGACATATTTAAAGGTCTGTCAGAGCAACTTTCTTTTAGTTAAAACAGCTCAAACATGCATTTTAGC
The DNA here is from genome assembly GCA_030578275.1 of Meda fulgida. Lineage (NCBI taxonomy): Eukaryota > Metazoa > Chordata > Actinopteri > Cypriniformes > Leuciscidae > Meda > Meda fulgida. The sequence goes on from CM060636.1 coordinate 25,029,877, forward strand.
CTGGAACTAGGCCTAAGCCTTGTCTGTGAAACCGGGGCTTAAAGTTTTAGGTAAGTATAGGTTTTATACTTAGATTTTGGGTAAATAAAATCAGAGCTGATTTTTCATTATCATGAAACTTATTTTCTCATACTCAATTTTTTTTGTTGTCTTTGCATAAAAATTAATGTGTGACAATATCTTTTTAGTCTGAAGCAGCTGTAGCGTATGACAGGGTGCCTGTAGAGTCTGCTGCCTTAGCAAATCACGCTACATTACTGCAGTTCTTGACAATGTATCTTTGTAAAAGTGGTGTTTTAGCTCTTACTAGCTTGAAGAACAAATATAGACAGACTGTGCATAGAGATCGATTTAAAACTCACTCACTTCGATACTAATACATTAAAACAAAAAAACTTTATTTTAATATTGATAATATATTATATGAGCAAGAATGAAAATTTCCCCAAATATCCACACGATTGAAAATGTGACATTTATTTTATACAACAGTTAAGTGATGTACATTTTAAACACAGTATTGTCGTTGTTTGTTCTATTTTGAAAAGAAATAAGAGTTTCAAAATCCGATGGAATCCGCAGCAGAACTGTTGTTGCAGAACCAACGCACAGGACTGTTTCATTAGTGAACAAATCTGAGGCTTTTAACAAATCGGGAGAGTCAATGATTCAATGACCCATTCATAAATACAGCCACTTGCTTTGTTACTGAATGAATCAATTAATCATTGAATGATTTGATGGCTGCATCCAAGGACCTTGCCAACTATTCCCAACTATATAGTAGTTGAAAAACAGTATGTGACAAGAGTAGTATGTCCGAATTCACAGTACTCATAAAAGAGTTGGCAAAAAGTAACTGGATGACCTACTACTTCTGGCGAGATTCTGAAGTGTGCATACGGTTGACACTTTACTGTTTAAATGGCAGTGAACTGATGCTGGTAGGTCACATTATAATGACAACATGGCGAATGTAGTATGTCTTACATTCATGCTACACACATTCATTCTATATAGAATGTTCTTTTTTAATGGTTGTGAAGTAATTATTCCTTATTAAGCCTTTCTACAACAGAACTGATCAACGGACTTTACAGGTCCTGAAGTCGAGGTACAAACAGTGGGGCGATAGGGCCTTCGCTGTTGCTGGCCCTAAACTCTGGAACAAGCTCCCCCCTGACATTCGTACTATAACGGATGTTGTACTTTTTAAAACAAAACTTAAAACTTATTTGTTTAGAATGGCTTTTAATACGCAGTACTGGTTTTATGCTTCATGCTTTTTTTTTTTTGGAATGTTGTGTTGTCTATTTGTACTTGATGTGAAGCACTTTGGACACCTGGTGGCTACTGTAAAGTGCTATAGAAATAAAGATTGATTGATTGATTCAAAATAAGTGCCTACTAGAGAGTATGTGATTTCTTTAAACATTTTGTCAGTCACTTGAACGAGCACCGATTTGCCTTGTCACTGATTTCGGGCATTTGTCAGCAATTTCGCAACACCTGTCGGTGAGTGAAAATTGGGGCTGAAATCGCTAATTGTGAACTCGGCATTAGTGGAAGAGAAAGGGTCCACAGAAGGATGTTAAATGCCTCCGGGGGTACGCCACTGTCAAGAGTTTGGGAATCACTGGTATATATATATTTTTTTTTTTTAATGAAAGATAATTTGTCAATTTATTCATTTTAAATCATTATTATAAAAGTATTTTTGGTTATGGTGTGGGAACCTTATTTATTTTCATAAATTAAGAATTTAGAACCATTTTTTTTTTTTTTTTTACAGTTGTGCTTTTGTAATTTGTATGTTTGTGTGCTTCTCAGTGTTCACTAAAAACCTGTGCAGTCAGATGTCGGCCATAAGCGGCCCGCTGCTGCAGTGGCTGGAAGATCGACTGGAACAGAACAAACAAAGTATCATCAAACTCCAGAAAGAGAAGGAGCAACTGACACAAGAACTGGCTGCATTATAAGGAGAATGATAGGAAGCAATGAGAGTTTTAGCAAAGTCATTAAAAGCCTCATTCTTTTTTTCTTTCCTTTCTTTTTCCACTGAAAGCGTTGGCTGTTCTACCGTACTGCCCCTCTTGGATCGGAAATCATTGGGAGAGCAAAGACAGGATGTCTGTACTTCAACATTTTGTGAACTCCGTGCATAACTAGTACTGACTCAGTGCTTCCAGCCAAATATTTGAATTATGAACACTCTTAGTGCTGTCTGCCACTCTTTACACTCTTTTGTAATGTTTTAACTCATCCATCAGCTTCTGCTTATTGTCATGTGTACAGACACATATGTTTTACAAGCTGGTATCTTTTGTTGATCTATGTATACACTGAACAAACTATGACAAAATGCACGTTCTTAAAAAGGTTATTGGCTGTTCATTTTTTATTTTTGATGATCTATTTGATTTTGATGGTAATCATAATTTTCTATACGAGTGATAGTGATGGATAGTTTTTCACTGATGCTATTTCTTAAGCTGTAATTGTCTGAATGTATAAACATGCCATTTTGAAATGACAATGTAAATGCCTGCATTGAATATAGAGTGGCTTATATGTTATATTAACTGAATGTTTCTTTTCTCACTCTTCTCTTTAATTAAATTGAATGTGTGTTTGGAAATCAAAACTATAACACCATAGACTGAAATACTTTGCACGAGACACACTCGCAAACAGTTATATAAGTAAACAGCAATAAAATTGGGTCTTATACATTTTTAATCATTTACATGCAGATTTTCAGTTTAGACTGAATGTTTCTGTGAATGTCAAGTAGCTCCCTGGTTGAACAGTCTGGCACTTAGATTATGAATAGAAAAGGTGTGATAAAGAGCTTTTCTAGATGAAATACTAAAATTAACATTTAAGCTGACAGTTTGAAAGACCTGAAACTGGTTAAGAGTTTTTCTTTTTAACTGTAGTCCTGTCCTACACTTTATCTGTCATATCTTTTTCCACACTGGTGCTGACTAATATTACCTAAATGTTTTAATATAGAACCAGTAGTGTACTATAAAAAACACTTTGTATGATAAAATGTGAATCTGACTGAAAACCCAATGGATTCGTGTTTTATTTCTTGTCACTAGGTGGCACTTGTGTCCATGTTGAACTGCAGACTGTTCTTATTTAAGACTTAATATCTTTAGATTGTGAAACTGGTCAAGCAGACAGAGTACTACCAATGTATACAATTTATTTGGCATGCATGCAATATTGAGGTATGCAGTTATAATAAACAGTCTATCAATTGTTCTTGCTATGAGGGAATCATAAAGTGTTATGTTCCATACCATATTGCAAAATGGATACTTACGATTCTAGATGTTGACTGGTTAGTAAAATGAATTTTTATTTAGTTACTATGAGGAAAACATCACTGCACTGCACGCATAGACCGAACTAGAGAACTTAACTTCAGTTCACAAATCAAGCACTATATCTTCTAGCAGAATTATTCTAGAAATATATTTTTACAAGAGGAATAATGATGATACAATTTTGTGTCAAATATTTATGTCATATAAAAGCAGTAAGTCACTCAAGGCTGGAATACATGCTTATTTACCAAGCAGTTGTGAGTGCAGTTTCTTTATTCAAAGTGAAAAATTGAGGAGAAAAAGGGGTTGAGAATAATGCATCTTCAATCTATAAGCTTATGACTTTTTAATACTATTTATTCTTTGAAAGCGAACTGTGTTTTGATGCAACATTAATGCCAGTCTGAAGCAATCTCATTTTACTCTTACAGTTACAGTGGTTTATAGAAATGGCCCTTCTGCACTGCCATTCTCAGACTCAGACACCTTCACCATACTATTACATCATTTTTGTCCTTTAGAAATGAAATCTCAGGCATTGAACCAGGCCGCTATATATTGTCTAACATCTGGAAGTGCAAATGCCCATTTAGAATAAATGTCCTATATTTATTGCTACGTATAGTGGACCGTAAAGTAATACCATTTTGTATTATGGCAAGGCCTTACACTCCACTAGAATGACTTGTATGTGTAAAAGCACTCATCCTGGGACTGGAAGCAAGCAGGTAATATTATGGCTGTGCTCTGAGACTGATGGAGAGAGCGAAGACACTTCCCCCTCCTTGTGCATCAGCATAGTGGTTATTACTCCTGGCAGAACACTGCCATTTATTTAGTGTGAAGGCAGTTGCCTGTAAACCTGAAGCCTCTATAAATCTGATATGGTGTGTGTTGGGGGTGAAGTGAAGGGGGTAGAATTTATAAGTGTTTGGAGGGCATTCTGTTTGATGTGATGCCTAGGAGACCTTGGGCCTTTGAATATATTTATGGCAGAGGGTCCAGTGAGGTAGTGGACAATGACGTCCCAGAAATTATTTAATTAACACCTCCAAAATACGCAGGCCAGAGCTCATACTGTCACCACACCACAAAATAGGCTGATGGTTTGGCTCTCGTGTTCCATCTAGAATTATGAAATCTGTCTCACTCTTTTTTAAAGCTGATGGATGTTAATTATAGGATGCTGTTCCGTTTTCATTTCCCAGTTCAATACGCAGACACAGCTGTAAGAAGGTTGACTTTCTGTAATGTGCAAACTCTGTAACTCTGTGAAAACATTGTTCTGTTTGTTTGAGTATCCCGACTAACACAATGCAGCAACTGTAGCTCAACAAATGGCATAAGTTTATTGACAGACCAATGGCAGATGGGAAAGGAGTGTTTACATTACTAAAACATTGTTATATATTTTGTTGACTTGTGTACTTATATTATCCCAAATGTTTTCAAAAATGTTTAAATTCAGAGAAATACACATTTTAAGCAGAATAACGTCCTGTGTCATTGTGTCGCCTGTCAATAATGTCATAGCCGTGCTGTCCTTGTATTATGTTTGTGTAGGACTCAATAACCACATCGTGTAGCTCCGTTCATGTTGCCTTTATTGAACGGACACTTGCCGTAAATCACCGCTGAAAGCCTTAAAGGCACAGTAACCTGTCACTCGCAGTGCATAACATAACAGAGTCCAACAGGACACAATACTGAACGTTTTCAGACATAACACCTTGATTTCCAGTTTTTGACTTCTGTAGAAACAATGGAAACGTCTCGGTTACGTATGTAACCCTCGTTACCTGAGTAGGGAGCGGAGACGTTACGTCGGATGACGACGAATGCGGTTTCGCTTAGAACACCTATCGACTTCGAGTATACAAAAACGAGCCAATGGCAAAGAAATGCCATGGGTCTGCGGAATTTGCATGACGTAACTCCGCCCCACCTTGTGGGTATAAAAGGAGGACGCCGGTAACATGCAGTTATGTTTCTTCGCTGAGGAGCCAAGACTGAGCTCAGGCGATCCCCGCGGTACAGCGGAAGTGGCAGGAAGACGTAACGTCTCCGTTCCCTACTCAGGGAACGAGGGTTACATACGTAACCGAGACGTTCCCTTTCGTGGTCACTCCGAGTTACGTCGGATGACGACGGATGGGGTTATCAGTCTAATCACGCCACCTTCACAGCTGTCTTCCAGTGCCCTGCGTAAATCTGAGCCCTTGAGCGACTTTGGACGAAGGACTCATATTTAACACAGGAATACCAAGGTACACTGGGATGCATATCCCAAGTTAGAGGAAATATGCAACTAACACCAACCCAGAGGGGGGGGGGGCATTTGGAAATACACTTATGACCCGAAGGAAACATATGGAGAATACTGAGGTGTCCAGCCGCAGGTGGAATATTTCAACCTCAGGGGTGGCAAGGTGGCTTGCCAAGGGAAAGACACATGCTCAGAGAGGCTTACAGTGGAAATACACGTGTGGGGGTAGCTCCGGGGAGGGACCATGCACACGGGAGGCACCTAGCCGACGCACAGGCAATAGACACTGGCGCTAGCATCAGGGGTGCTGGAGGAACTCAGGGCTTGCGGAGAAGCTCACCTGAGGAGAATATCGCACGTATCCAGTCCGTGGAGCGGAATGGCGAGCAAGCGAAGACACCTGAGCGGGTCCAGTACTAGCTAGTTGAAGCGAGTACATGAGAGGACCCAGGCTCCACTCAGAGATTGTAGAATCTTGCGAATGTGTTAGGTGTCGCCCAGCCTGCAGCTCTGCAGATGTCTGTTAGCGAGGCGCCATGCGCTAGAGCCCAAGAGGATGCCACACCCCAGGTGGAGTGGGCAGTCACACCAAGGGGGCACTGTCGACCTTGCTGCTGGTATGCCAAAGCAATGGTGTCCACTATCCAGTGAGACAACCTCTGCTTGGAGAGAGCCTTTCCCTTCAGCTTCCCACCATAACAGACAAAGAGCTGGTCTGAGGTCCTGAAACACTGCGTCCTGTCTACATAGGCGCGGAGAGCACGTACTGGACAGAGCAGTGCCAAGGCTGGGTCTGCCTCCTCTAAGGGCAGCGCTTGCAGGTTCACCACCTGGTCCCGTAAGGGAGTGGTAGGAACCTTGGGCACATATCCAAGCCGGGGTCTCAGGATCACATGAGAGTAAGCCGGCCCGAATTCCAGGCACGCTTCGTCAACGGAGAATGCTTGCAGGTCCCCGACCCTCTTGAGAGAGGCCAATGCAACCAGGAGCGCTGTCTTCATTGACAGGAACTTAAGCTCCACTGAATGCAGAGGCTCAAAGGGAACACTCTGCCGGGCAGTTAGAACCACTGCGAGGTCCCAAGAGGGAACGAGAGGAGAGCGAGGAGGATTCAGTCTCCTGGCTCCCCTCAAGAACCTGACGATCAGGTTGTGCTTCCCTAAAGATTTACCTTCCACCAAGTCATGGTTTGCGGCAATAGCGGCAACATAAACTTTGAGGGTGGAGGGAGACAGCCTTCGCTCCAACCCATCTTGAAGGAAGGAAAGCACGAGACTGACCGAACACCTCCGGGGGTCTTCTCGCGAGAAGAGCACCAGTTTACGAAGAGGTTCCACTTCAACGCATAGGCGTGTCTCGTGGACGACGCTCTAGCGGAAGTGATGGTAGCCACCACCGCTGGTGGTAGGGTACTCAAACCTGCCTCGTCCCGTCCAGGAGCCACACGTGGAGGCTCCAAAGATCGGGACGAGGGTGCCACAGGGTGCCCCGTCCCTGAGAAAGGAGGTCCTTCCTCAGAGGAATTGGCCAAGAAGGTGCTGTCGCGAGGAGCACCAGTTCAGAGAACCAAGTCCGGGTGGGCCAGTACGGCGCAACCAGAAGGACCTGCTCCTCAACCTCCTTGACCTTGCGCAAGACCTGCGCAAGAAGGCTCACTGGGGGAAACAATTGACATGCTATAGGTGCTGGGGTCCTGTCCAGGAGCCGGCGGCAGCATGTCCATTGCACATGGCGCACCAGCCCGTGGTGAAGGCATCTGTTGAGACAACAACATGCCGGGAAACTCGTTCCAGGGGGACACCTGCCCTGAAAAACTGAGATTCGACCACGGGGTGAAGGTCTGACGGCAGGTCGGAGTAACTGATACTCTGAGCAAGACTTGTTGCCATGCCCACCTCGGAACTCGGTCACGTAGCCAAAGCTGAAGCGGTCTCATATGAAGCAATCCGAGCGGCGTTACCGCGGCTGCAGATGCCATATGCCCCAGGAGCCTCTGAAAGAATTTCAGTGGAACCGCACTCTTGCCCTGAAATTGTCTCAGACAAGTCAGCAGTGACTGTGCGCGCTCGCTCGTAAGCTGCGCAGACATGGCGACCGAGTCGATGTCCATACCGAGAAAAGAGATCCTCTGCACGGGGCAAAGTTTGCTCTTCTCCCAGTTGACCCGAAGGCCCAAACGAGCTAGGTGCCGGAGCACAAGGTCCCTTTGTTCGCAAACCTGGTCTCGAGAGTGAGCTAGGATAAGCCAGTCGTTGAGATAGTTCAGGATGCGAACCCCGTGAACCCGAAGGGGAACAAGGGCTGCCTCGACGACCTTCGTGAAGACGCGAGCAGACAGAGCTAGCCCGAAAGGGAGAACCGCGTACTGGTATGCCTGCCCCTCGAAAGCAAACCGGAGGAACGGTCTGTGTCGAGGAAGAATGGAGACATGAAAGTAGGCGTCCTTCAGGTCGATCGCTGCAAACCAATCCTGGGGCCGAACACATTCGAAAATGCGTTTGGCGGTGAGCATCTTGAACGTCATCCTGTGAAGGGAGCGGTTCAACAAGCGCAAGTCCAGGATCGGTCATAACCCACCGGTTTTCTTGGGGACAATGAAGTAAGGGCTGTGGAAGCCGGACCTCATCTTGGCTGGATGGACAGTCTCGATTGCACCCTTCGCCAGCAGGGTGGCAATTTCTGCTCTCATGATAGGGGGATTGCCACCGACCAGAGTGGAGCGGACTCCCCTGTAGCGGGGAGGAGACCGTGCGAACTGAATCGCATAGCCGAGCCAGCGAAACAGACAGGAAAGCTCTAGGCAGGCTCCCAAGAACTGTGCCAGCGGAGTTAACGAACCACCGACGTCCCCTCGGTGGTGCAGCGAAGCGGAATGACCGGCCCAGAGGTGGACGGCATAGCGGCCCAGAGTGGGGGCACGGTCATAACCGCACCCTGACAGAGGAGGCCAGGGAAGGACCAGCGTTCCGCGGGGGCCTGCTCTGCCAGGGGTCTGGCGACAGAGGGGGATGAGAGCTGTACGGTCCAAGGACGGCACACACTGTCATCCGGCTCTGAGACAGAGGGGGACGAGGGGTGCACGGCTCGGAGGCGGCGCGCCGTGTCGTCCGAAACTCTGTATGCTCAGAGACGAGAGAGTCAGTTCTTTCTGAATAAAGATTCTTCCCCAGCCCTCCACCGGGGAAAGGAGTGGCCCTGCTACCAACTCCTGGAAAGAACTGAGTCCCATCTCTGAGCAGCCCATCTCAAAAGTGCCGCTTAACCCGGCGTTTAGCGGGGGGCGGGGCTGGAGAGGGCTGAGGCATCCCCCCACGGTCTTCCAAAGCCAGCTCGGGTGAACGGGCGTGGGAGGGCGCCTTCGGCGGTTGGCAGACTGAGGGACCTGAGCGGACGGCGGGGCCGTCGGCAGAATAACCTCAATCTGCTCCCGGGCGGTTGAGAACTGTTGGGCAGAAGTACTCAACCGCACCGCCGAAGAGGCCGACCTGGGATATGGGGGTGTCGAGCAGACGAGTCCGCCGACATCCTGCACATCAGACCGGTCAGCCCCAGAGTGGTAAACATCACCTGACTAGGAGAGCGCACGGCCACCTTCGTCGCTCGGAGAGCAAGGTCAGTGGCGGCGCGCTTTTTGGTAATTCATTAAAGAGCCTCGAGTCAGTCCCGCCCTCATGCATAACCATGAGCATCTGGGTCAGATAGACCACAGAACGGTCATGGGATGCAGTGAGGCGGCTGCCTGTCCTGTGGCACTATAGGATTTCGCCACAGATTAGTGTAGACGAAAAGAACTACAGGCTTCGGACGGGTGCTTTCTGAGGACACAGTAGCATCGCAACAGAGCGTTCAACCGGGGGGACCCCAGTGTAACCATGGGCAGCGGCCCCGTTGAGGGGGGGAAAGGCGGATGAGACCAACGAGCGGTCCTGAGAAGACACGGGGGTCTTTCAGGACGTCGAGATCTCATCATGCAGGTCCGGGAAGAAAGATATTGGGGTTTGCCATGGTCGGCGGCCTTACCCAAAAATCAATCGTCCCAGGAAAGAATGGCCGTCATCTCCGGATCAGACTCAGGCACAGCCATAGCACACCAGAAGGTGGCAGCTGTGACGAGTCGTCACTTCCAGAAGAATAAAGCCCACCTAATGATGCTGCTACAGACATAGCACCATCCTCTGTAGCTTTCAAATGAAAACACACGGGCCACCCAAAGATAGACTCGTGGAATCACCTGATCGCTAGCGGGCACCGTCATTGAAGAGGGGGGCTGAGGTCACGGACACAGAGTCGGCGCCTTGTTCCAGACCATCACCCTCAGGTCACCCTGGCCACCAGCCGAAAATCGGGGGGTGGATGAGGAGACTCTCACTCTTGCGAGTTCACCGAGTCTCGACCTAAATGACGCGATGATCATGTTCCCACAGAGAGAACATGAATCACCCACGAGCACTGTACAAGCATGATCAAAGCCCAAACACACTAGACAGCGCTCGTGCCCATCAGAGTCCGATACCAATCTGCCGCAACCACAAATGCACGGGCGAGCCGTCTTTAAAAAGACGTGCCGCGTGCGAGCTCTTTTGTGAGAGGAGAAAAAAACTCCACAATGTTGAAGCGAGCAGGGAGAAACATACTCACTGGCAGATCACTGCACAGATCAGCAGGCAATGTGAACTCACTGCAGATCGCCGTCACACCAACACCGGAGAGAATGGCTCGTCTCGTAGAGAGAAATCAGAAATGGCTGTGGAGTGAAGAGATACTCTTGGCTCTGAAGCGAAAACATAACTGCATGTTGCCGGCGTCCTCCTTTTATACCCACGAGGTGGGGCGGAGTTACGTCATGCAAATTCCGCAGACCCATGGCATTTCTTTGCCATTGGCTCGTTTTTGTATACTCGAAGTCGATAGGTGTTCTAAGCGAAACCCCATTCGTCGTCATCCGACGTAACTCTGAGTGACCACGAAAGGGAACACCAAAGACGTTTTAATATATTATGTGTTTTATTAGACATCTGAGCAAATGTTTGGATACCTTTTTCAACATAAAACTAAACATTGTTATATAGCTCAACACGATTAGTCTGTGAATCTCTTGTTTTCTTGATTTATCATGAATAACATGTTTGTACCATGTCTCAGAGACAATGCTATTTTGTCAAGTGGCTAACGTAGCATAATCAGACAGAGCTTTATTTTTAGTAATACAGTATTTTCTCCAAGAAAATATATTTTTAAATTAATTGCATGCTATTTAGTCACACAGGTCATCCAGATTTTATTTATACAATATTCTAATATCAATCTAGTTTACTGCAATGTGCAACGTAACAACATAACTTTCAACACACTGAAATGTATTTTTAGTATGATTGTAAAACAGCGCAGCGTTACCCCACATTTTCAATTCATCAGATAAAGTGACCTCTATGAGTAATCCAGCACTTGTGGCTAAAACTATGTGAATTTAAGTGATCAGATGTTACTGTAACAAAGTTCAAGTTCAGGAAAGAATGAGGCAGACATTAAACGTAACTTTAATTGTAAAATATAAATAAACAACTAAACGAAAGGAGCGGCAGTGGCCAACTGCATGTGCATCCATGAACATGATTTCTTCCCAAGTCCCGTCAGATTGCTTTCCATCACTGTAATGGAATCCCATGATTCCATGCTCATTCACAGCATCATCAAGTTATGCCTTCGTTATTGTTTGAATAAGCAATCACTAGATTACATACTGTGCCTTTAATGTCAAGTGTTTTTTTGGTAACGCTTCCTTTTACAGTCCAGTTACCCATGTACATACTCAGTACTTATTTTAGTAATTACAATTACTGGGTAATAACTAGGTACTAACCCTGAACCCACCCCTAAACCTACCCCGTACCACTCACAGGTATGGGTAAGATCTAACAGACGTAGGCCAGTGCATCTCCTCGGTCTCCCTATTCCAAACCTTCTTGAACTCCGTTTAAGTAAGGGGGGAGCCGTTGTAACATACCAAAAACCTAACCCATGTACTTACCTTATATTAGCCAGTACTTTCTAGGTAAGTACACTGTTAGTATACTGTAAGTACTGTGCTGTAAAAGGAAGCGTTACCGTTTTTTTTATACCAACTGAGACTGCATTAATGTCAACTCACAAGATTGTAAGGAATTGGTTGCAAGGAAAACTACAATGCACTATATAGGGGATTGTGAATGGTTTCAGACACAGCTTTGGGGTGGGCTCTTTTGACTTGTGCCAATAAGTCTTCTCAGTAAGCTTCTTAACATGATCCTGCAGACCCGCTACCACTGCACATTATGGATGTCTTCCTCATTTAACACAACTGATTCAACTCAGAAACCAGGCTTTGTTCACCCCAAAGGAAAGCATATTTGCAATGTCTGAAATATTCAGACCTTCTTCTGGTCTCGGATTTGACCCTCCCCCTTCCCATCAATAAAAATTAAAAAAGGTAAAAATGTTTTATAATTGTTATAACTACCTAATATATCATGCATTTATAATTTGTTATTTAATTTACTCAAAATTATACATTTACAAAGTCACATTGTAAACTGTGTACAGATAGTAAGCATACGTTTTGCAAGTTTCCTTTCTCATCAGCTCTTTGAATCAATGACAGTTTGTTGAAAACAGCCAAGGGCTTAAGGTCCCCCTGTAGTCAATAATTGTATCCCTTAAAACTCATCTTTGATCACCAAAATAACATATTTAAAAAAAAAATCCTGTGAAAAAAAATTCTATATACCGTAAAATAGCGTGAGTGTAACTCTATACCCTTGCTTCAATTAGTATATGCAGATCCATGAATATACAAATTAGCCCTGCCTCTGTCCACTCACACTAGCTCAGAGATCCACTCACTCAACTTTACTCAAACAGCTAATAATGTGTTACTAATGTTACACAAACCATGTTCCCCTTTGCTATCTCAGTCCACGGCCGCAGGAAGTGGGGGTGCTGGGGGTGCTGCAGCGAGAGGGAGATTTTAAAAAATGTATTACATTTCTTTTATAAATTCCTTATGAATATTTTAGGAAATGATTTTGACACATTACTATTATGTGTATTTTGGATTTTAATTTCATTATTTTGAGGCCTAATCAACAACGTCAGACATGGTCGCCGAGTAAAGAGGTTTCCCGTCCTACGATTGTGCAAGAATGATTTTTACTTGCTTAATATATAGATTTTTGGAAATGTTCTATATTTCTAAGAGGTGTGTGTTTGCACTATTGTAAAACAATTCTTGAAAAAAAAAAGGGTAAAGAGGTTTCCCGCTCATTCCATGCAGTATACATCCATCCATGGGCCATGGCAGCAGCAGACTAGTAAATGTACATAGACTAATGACAGAAACGAGGAGGAAAAATGGCACAGAAACGGATTTCTTTTTTTTTTTTGGAAAACCACCACCAGTGAAGAAGAACACTAGTACCGTAACCAGGACAATAGAGAGCAGCCTGAGTGAGGAGACTGTCCGCCCACCTCTGCTTGCAGTTGCACCGGCAGGCCCAGCACCCGCAATCCAACCTAGCGTGATTGGATTAGACGAGCCCTTCCAGCCAACATCCAGTTTCAAATTTCCTGCACGGCGTTGTGGTAATGAAACATTCTCACGTTTTGTCGCACCAGCTTGGTTTGCTAGATGGCAGTGGATGCATTATGTGGAAGAGACTGATCATATTTTGTGTTTTGTTTGCCTGAAAGCAGTCTGAAAAAAGTCATACATAGAGACAAATTTGAGAAATACAACCCCTGTGTGAATGCCGGCTTTTCAAATTGGCGTAAAGCCACTGAAAAATTTAACGAGCATGAGAGATCAGAGTTGCACAGCGAGTCAATACAAAAGTTGGCCACCTTGGATGACATCCCCATAGATGCTCACTTATCCAGCGCTCATGCCAGAAAGCAGGCTACTGCCCGACAGTGTTTGGAGCTTCTCTTCAGGACCACCCGATTCCTCGGCAGCAAGGGAATTGCCTTCAGGGGCGACACAGCACACGAAGGAATACTGTATGAATTGATGCTGGAGTGCACCTATGATCTCCCTGAAGAAAGAAAGTGGATAGAAGGAAGAGACAACTGGATGTAGGAAACTTATACAAAATGAAATAATTGAAAAGTTTGCTCATGCTATCCAGAGGGAAATTGTTGCCCGCTCATCGCACAGCTTATTTTATGGCCTCACAGCTGACGATACAACAGGCATTAGAACCACTGAGCAGTTCTCCTGCAGTCTGAAAAATGTTGACAGCAGCTTGGAGCCTCACACTGTGTTTTGGGGATTTTATAACACCCGGGACAGCACTGGAGAAACTCTTTTCAGTTGCATCAAGGATATTTTTTTAAGACTAAACATCCCCATTGAACGCATCGCAGGATTTTGTTTTGATGGAGCAGCTAATATGTCAGGGTGTTTTTCAGGCGTGCAAGCTCGGCTTAAAGAGTTAAACCCACACTCAATTTATGTGCATTGCAGCAACCACTGGATTTGATTCTCCAAGAAGTCGTGCGTGAAGAGAGTCTTGTGGCTGATACTTTGAACTTTGTTCAGGGTGTCTCATCTGTGATAAGAGAGTCATCAAAGTGAAAACAGCTCTACCAATCATTTTTTGGCTGTGATGAGGTTGCTGTCAACATCTTAGGCCTTTGCCCGACAAGGTGGTGTATCCGTGATATGTCCATTAAACACGTCACTGCAGCTTACCCCACTGTCCTGACTACACTGCATAAGCTGAAGGATGACAAGAGTGTCAGGGGGGACAGCAGAGGAGAGATCCGGGGACTCTACAAACAGGCTTCAAAAGGGAGAACATATTTCGGTCTTTTATGCTGCCATGCCCTGTTCGAGCCCTGTGAAACAATTGCCACAAGCCTACAGAGTGCCACAGCAAGTGTGCAAGGTGCACTGGAATACACAGGTGTGCTGAGAGAACAAATTGCCACACTCGGGATGATGTAGTTGTGGACGAGCTGATCCGCAAGGTTGAAACCTGCGCATCACAAACCTCCCTGAAAATGACAGACACCACCACCCCTAGAGTGAGCAAAACCCCAGCTCGCCTTCACCACACTAGAGGCAGTGGAGCATGGCACACAAACAGTGGATTGCCGGCGTAGCTTTTTCGAGGCTATTGATGTGATATCGGCGGGGCTGGACAGAAGATTTGATCAGGCCAGTATGAAGCTTGCCGCAAAGCGAGAGAGGGCTGTTATCAAAGCAGCAGAGGGAAGCAGCGTCAATCTGGAGGCCCTTCAGCTCCCGGAGGAGCTTGACACAGCTTGACCTTGAACTCCAGCTCAAAATGCTTAGGCCAAGCATCGCCAAGCAGCTTGCCGATGCCACAAAAGACAGAGGGTCTAAGTGTGTCACAGTCCAAGATGTAGCATCATGTTTGACAAAGCTCCAGGCACAAACAAGAGCCATGTTTTCAGAGACAGAAAAACTGATCGAGTAATGTCTGTGCCTACCCATCTCTGTGGCCTCATCCGAGAGCATTTTCTCCGCCTTGCGTATTTTGAAGACATGGGACCATGACCCAGAAAAGACTCACACACCTTTCGCTGATGCGTACCCACACAGACATTCTGAACTCCCTGGACATTCGTCCCCTCATGAGAGACTTTATGTCCACGACCCCAGAGCGGACCTAGACATTTGGACACCTTTAACCAGGGTAACTCTGGTAAGAACATAGTGCCGCCACGCTTGTAGCATTTATTTTTTTAGACAACAAGTGGGATCAGCTTTGACTAGCCAAGCAATTGTAAGTAGTACACTATAGTATTTTTGCAAGGTGGTGGGGATGGAGAGTCGTGTGTTCTTTGCGTAATGGATGTGGAGAACTGTTAAATACCGTTTTAATAGTCGGAGATTATTTCCTTGTGGTTTAGGTAAAAAGGTTGGAGATGGAGACAGAAAGTGTTATTTTGTGTGTGTGTTCTTTGCGTAATGGATGTGGAGAACTGTTCAATAATGTGCTTAAATAGTCAGAGATTATTTCCTTGTGGTGTGCGTTAAAGGATTTTGGAGCTAATAGAGTTGCGTGTGACATAAACTTGCAGTGACTCATGCCAGCCGACCAAATCGATTGCATTGCTATAGCGTTATTTTGAAGTTTAATTAATATTATATGTTGTTATAATATTATATGTTGCATGTAAATATGTTGTATGTATGTATATCTGGAGTTGTAACGAAAGTAATTCCCCCCTGGGATTATTAAAGTATTTATAATTCTGCTTCTGCTTCTGATTAATAGCGCATATATTCATCTGAGAACTGATGATGTCTGTGTGTTTCAGACCCTGGCTGTGTGCACTGAAGTGTATATGACAATAAAGTAGTGAATCACAATGTATTTATTTTTTAAAATGTATTTTAAATAGCCCTAAAGGCTCATAGGCTCATACCCCAAACAAACACATTTTTCACAGCACCCCCTGTTCAAAATTACTTCCAGTGGCCCTGTCTCAGTCTGCCTAAGTCTAAAATCAGCATCCTTAGAAACACTTTGAACATCAAGTGACAGCTGTCAGAGACATTCAGTCTTTTGGTCATTAAGTTGTCACCATCATGGACTCTTAGTTTGACATCTTTCATTTCCTGTGTTCTTTGTTTATGTTTCCCTCTCTCATTTGTTACTATGGCAATTCATTTAATCATCCCAACTGCTAGTTGTTTTAGTTCATTATCTGTGTATATTTAAGTTCCTAATTTCTCTGCTTGAGTTTTTGGTTATTACTTGTGTTTGGAGTTTGTACAAGAACACACTGTTACGTTACGTTACGTTACCTGTGGATGATCTAAATTTGTTTTGATTAAATACTTTAATTTTTTGAACTCATCTTCATCTGACCTTCTTATGTGGACTTTATTCTCGGCGATCGTGAAAACAGCAGCCTAATATAACAATCAGTAGAATCAGTATACATTTTATTCCTACAGTGAAGAATATGCAGTTTTATTTTTTCATTTGATTTGATTGATTTCATTTTTTACTTGAATGCTGCTTTTAGGTATACCTACTGTACCTGGAACATTTTAAGCAGTTTATTTCATTTGCATCTTTCTTTTTGTATTTGTCCTATTGTTTTTTTTTCTATGCTGATGTTGCCTTCTGCAATAATAAAACATGATTCAAGGAAAACAATTCAAAATAAATGTTATTTACAAAGATGGATGTGTGATATAGTGCACATATGGATGTAGAATTGCAACAACAAAAAAATGTGCAAAAGAAAAACAACTTAAGAGTTAAGCTCATTCAACAGCATTTCTAGCAATGTTGTTTTACAAAATAATAATAATAATAATAATCTACAAACAAATTTATTGGTTAGTGAGGCACATACAATGTAAGTAAATGAGATCAAATTTTGAAGGCCATGGGGTCAGCCATCAAACACTGAACTGGACTAGATCCAAAAAGCAACAATATGAACACAAAGAGGTTTGAGACCGAATTCCTACTTAAATGGACCAAAAAAGTATCTGAGGCCTCTTTTAGGGACAGGGACAGTGTGAACTGAAGGGATGGATTTGTATCAGCCTCAACTACAGCAGCAGACACCTTGCCTATAGTTTGATCACTGTGAGCTTGCAAATAACTTCAACTTACTGCACACCATTGAAGCAGTGTGTCCCAGGAATGTAAACAGAGCCACTGATAAGGAGTTCTCTGTATTATCTAGTGGCGGATTCAATCACAATAGCCGAATCATAATCTTCATCATTATCATGGGCAGCACATTAATTTTCATAAGGACCACGGAAACACTCAACATATTCTAAGGGGTTTCCACAAAGTTTGTTTAACTTCAGTCACACTTATCCAAGGAAATGATACCTGACCCAGAATTTCCTGTACTTACTTTTTGTATTCATCGTAAGCAATACATTATTGTTGAGGCAATTGGTTTTTATTTTTCAGTTTCTTTGTTTGTTTGTAGCCAGTCAAGTTGTTGTTTAACTTTCCAATTGTAATCAAAACCCTGACTAACCATTTTCTTCATAATTTCTGCCCCAACACCTGCGATGAGACGACTCAACGCCTGTGAAGAGACGACTCGATGCCTGTGAAGAGACGACTCAACGCTGGCGATATGTTATGCCCTAAATTAATACATGATTAACTGACTGTATTTTTCAATGTACATTTCAGAAATGCACTTTCTGTAAAGCTGCTTTGAGACAATGTGTATTGTGAAAAGCGCTATACAAATAAAATTGAATTGAATTGAATTGAATAATTTCTGCAAATTTCTTTGAAGTCAGAGCTTCAGAGCAGAGCTGCTTACAGCGTTTGCACTCTTCTGTCTCACTATTTATTTCAGGACTGTTCAGTTTACTAATCAAGTTACAACATTTTTCTGCCATATCTCAGTCACGGTTAAAACTTACCTGAAGTTATTTTGCAGAGATGGAGGCGGCGATCTTTGAACAACACAGCTTGGCTTCTGCGTGATGAAACTGTAAAGTATTCTCCAAAATCACAGTTACATATACTGGTCCACGCCAATTTGGGTCACAATTTTTATTTTCGTTTTGTTTCCGATGCATCCCTGGCAATCAACCCTATTTCTTTTATTTTATTTACCTAAATACCTACCTGTCTGAATCACTAAGTTTGGGGTACCCCTATCCAAAATGGGAGAGATCGAGAGTCGAGTATTGACAATCAAGAATTGACAATCGAGAATTGTTTAGGCATACAACAATCGCGTTACTACACTCCCTAGGTGGGGGTGTCTACACCTCCAGGACGGCCTGTCCGAGACATACTCATGTCAGACTGTGTGTCCAAAATCCAAACGTGACAAAAAGTGTCCAAACGTGTTACTACACTCTGCTAGTGGGGGTGCCTAGAATGGCCTGTGTCCGGCTTTTCATGCTCCCACTCAAATGTGTCCAACTTCTAAGTGCCTAACACTCTTTCCTCGTGGTATTGTAGCACACCCTATCTTTTTGACGTAATCACTACAGGCCCTTACTGCTCTACTCAAGAATGTCAAGTGTTATCACTCTCCCTTCTCTCAGCCTCTTTTACCCAGACTATTAAAATAATACATTTTTACTACCTTGTTTGTTGATTAGCCAGGGATGTCACAGAAGAATAACTGTCTGCACATCCTCCACCATTAACTGTTAGGGGATTTACAGTCAAAGACCCAGAACCAGATATGATGAATGAAGACCTGGAGTCCGAATTATAATAAATTGAAGAAAAGTTTTACTGAAGATAGTTTGCAGTTTCATCAGGCAGAAGTCAGCTTTAAGACTCACAAGGATTTTGTAGGCCGCCCCGCTTACAGTTACAAAGATCACAGCAATTATACCGTACGTCAATGTCTAAGCTATGATCTTGCTTCAGGTTTAATGATTCTGATTGGCTAAGAAACTAGATAAACATTTTCCACACATAAACAGATAGACTGAAGCATATCTCCATCGATTAGGCAGCTGACACTCGGACCCTGAAGTTAGGCACGTCATGACCTTCCATGTCGCAGATTTGCGTTGCTGGGCGCCAACATGTTGAAGAAAACAAGTCAGTCCATCTCCAATAATGCCAGTGGTTCCTTAACCGTCACCAAAAAGACTTAACACACACACTGACACCAGGGCATGTGAGCAAAGCACTGTGACGTTCCACTCAATATTCTGCTCTATTTGCGTGCACTCCGCTCAGACGCCCTATGGCTATATCAGACGCCCTATGGCTATATAGGTTATTTTTAGTTGCACTAATATGATTGCATAACGATTTAACAATTCATTACTCCCACCCAACACCCCCATGATAATTTGTTTCCTCATTTTAATTCAAGTGAACACACAATCAAGTATATAATCATTCGTTAGCCTAACTGGTTTAGTAAACCATAATTTACTAAAAACAGAGAACAAATGTAATTTGTGGCCATGATGTAGCCTAAATGAGAGAACGAATTCCCGGTCACACTAAATGCGTCTCTATAGCACGCATTGTGTTTATTGTGCAATTTATACGCAGAAATTAGTTTATACGTGTATATGATACGCATGGGTAGGTTTAGTAGTGGTGTGGGTTACGTATGATTGTACGTTTGGGTAGGATTAGTGTTGTGGGATGCGTGTGTATTACACACAATAAAGTGCGTATCATATGCACGCGGAAAACTGCGTGTATCATATGCACGCGGAAAACTGCGTATGTCATATGCACGCGAAAAACTGCGTATATCATATGCACGCAAAAAGTCATTTTCGCATATAAAGAGCGGGGTACATCACAATAGCCACCTTATCTATTTATCTAATTTATTATCATAGGCCTATAGCTCACCTTATGCTTCACTATGCTTGCGTAGCACATCCTTGTGCTTTCTGCCAATGTGCAGCTTTAGATTCCAATATGAATCTTTGCTAACTCGCACTGTCTTTCCACACTCCCTTTCAGTGGGAGTTTTCTTTAACAAAGAAATGGTCCATTAAACTATAGACTTCAATGACCCTTGTGACTTATAGTCATCAGGGTACCCTAGAAAAACAGATGTAAGTTGAAACATGTTGAAGACCTTTCTCAAACAAAACATCTTTCCATATTTAATTTCTGGAAGCCGGGCAAAATGAGCAGGTACTGTTAATGCATTTGAGCCAGACCCTCAGTCACCTCTCAGATATTTCATACAGACATTAGAGAATACATGAAAAGAACATGTAAGTAATCACACTGGTAACCTCTATAACAAAGTAAAATCTCATAAGCCTAGAGAAGTCATTCAACTCATTTGAACATTACTGTTTTTATGGTGGCCCGCGCAGGTGCAGCGGCTAAATGCTTTCCCGGTGGGTGCCTTGTATGGTTGGTTACATATGTGTCGTTTTTTGTTTTATGAACATTATGCCGGACAAATAACATCTACAGCCAGCATGAGCCCCTGAAAATTGGTCTAGGCTATGGACACAGTGTTACAAACGAGTTTCTGCATATACATAAAATTCCGGCTGAAGTACCGAGGAGCACCGGCTCTCCATGGATTACCATCCCGGCAGGGAGGAGGCGAAGGCGGTGCAGAGAGAGGAGGCAAAAACGAGGCTGCAGGGCCGGCGATAGCTAGGCTACGGAGGCAGTCATTCAAAACACCGCTCCCCTGCCTGTTCCTCACGAACGCCAGATCCCTCGCAAATAAAATGGACGAATTGCACCTACAGATTGCAGTGAACAACACTGTAAAAAACAGATGCATTCTGCTGATTACAGAGACCTGGCTTCGCTCATCCATCCCGGACTCTGCTATTGAGATAGCAGGCTACTCAACTCAGCGTCATGACAGCAGACTCCGGTAAGAGCAGGGGGGGGGGGGATGCTATGGGGAACGTATACGATTATGTGTATACGTAAACAACAGCTGGTGTACAAACACAGTAATTGTAGCCACTGCTCCCCAGACTTGGAGTATGTGACTGTTAAATGTAGGCCCTTTTACCTCCCAAGAGAGTTCACTGTGGTCATGATAACGGCTGTTTATATTCCACCGAATGCTAATGCTAAATCAGCTATCGAACTTCTGCATGAGAACATTAGCGGTCAACAGAGCATATGCTGATGCTGTGCAGATCGTTGAAGGGAATTTTAATTACATGGATCTAAAGGCAGTTCTCCCTAAATTTTATCAGCATGTTAAGTGTGACACCAGAGGAGCAAATACACTGGACAAGGTCTATTCCAACATCAAATTAGGCTACAGGGCTAGACCATTACCACATCTGGGTCAGTCAGACCATTTATCCCTACTTTTGATCCCTGTATATGCCCCACGCAGGAAAACAGACCCCATTATCAATAAGACTGTTGTAACATGGCCTGAGGGTGCCTCTCAGCTTTAATACAACCAACTGGGGATTCTTTGAACATCAGGACCTGGAGGTGTTCACGGACAGTGTATTATGCTACATTAGGAATTGCATGGACACTGTCACAGTGGACAAACGGATCCGGGTCTACTCCAACCAGAAGCCATGGATGACCCGGGAAGTCCAGCAGTTGGTAAAGGAGAGGAACATCGCCTTCAGGTCTAGAGACAAGGCTCTCTACAGCACGGCCGATCTAACCTAAAGAGAGGCATCAGAGAGGCCAAATCGAACTATAGGAGGAGAATTGAGGAACACCTGGGCAGTAACAACAGTAGGCAGGTGTGGCAGGGAGTCCTGTATCTGACCAACTATAGGGCCAGCCTCGGAGCTGCTGAAGGTGACATCTCATTGGCAGAGGAGTTGAATGTCTTTTTTGCCCGTTTTGAGGTGACACCACTAGAGACAGCCACGCCACACCTCACAGCCCACAGCAGTTTAAGTTGCATAGTGGAGGAGCATGAGGTGAGGCGCACACTTCGGGCCATCAACCCGAGGAAGGCTGCAGGCCCTGATGGTGTTCCGGTACGAGTGCTGAGGGACTGCGCAGACCAGCTGGCTAGAGTCTTCACCGGGATTTTCAACCAGTCCCTGGCCCAATCCACTGTCCCACCCAATTTGAAGTCCTCCACCATAGTCCCCTTGCCCAAGAAAACCCATATTTCCAGCCCCAACGATTACAGGCCAGTTGCACTCACACCTGTGGCTTCGAAAAACTGGTTCGGAGGCACATCACAGCACTCCTGCCCCGTGGCCTTGATCCCAATCAGTTTGCCTACAAAGCGAATAGATCCACAGAGGACGCCATAACCACAGTCCTCCATACTGCATTGTCCCATCTGGAGCAGCAAGGGAGCTATGTGCGGATGCTCTTTGTGGATTATAGCTCAGCATTTAATACCATCCTCCCACACAAGCTAGTGGCCAAATTAAGGGACCTCGGGCTTCCATACACCACCTGCACATGGATTAACAGTTTCCTCTCTGGGCGTAGACAGCGGGTCAGAGTGGGCAATCACACATCTACGGCCTTAAGCCTCAGCACCGGCTCCCCCCAGGGCTGTGTGCTGAGCCCCTTACTCTATTCCCTATATACATATGACTGTACCCCAACCCAAAACAGCAACACCATGGTGAAATTTGTTGATAACACCACAGTGGTGGGGCTTGTTTCGGAGGGGAACGAGTCTGCCTACAGGGATGAGGTGGAGCGGCTGACAGTGTGGGACAGCGATAACAATCTGCTTCTGAACACCGCAAAGACCAAGGAGCTCATTATAGAATACAGGAAAAAGAAAACAATCATTCAACCACTAATTATCAACAGGGACTGTGTGGAGCGGGTGGCAGACTTCAGCTTCCTGGGAGTCCACATTGAGGAGGGTTTAACCTGGAGCAAGAATACCTCTGAGTTAATAAAAAAGGCCCAGCAGAGACTTTATTTCCTGAGAGTACTCAGGAGGAACAACATCACACAGAGGTTGCTGGTGTCCTTCTACCAAGCCTCTATAGAGAGCATGTGGTATACCAGCTGCACAGTGGCGCACAGGAAAGCGCTCCAAAGGGTCATCAACACCGCTGGCTGCACTCTCCTCACAACTATACAGTTCCCGCTACTTCAAAAAAATCCAGATTCTAAATGACACCTCTCACCCAGGCCACCCCCTGTTTGAACTGTTACCATCAGGCAGACGGTACAGATCCACCAGGGCAAAAACGAATAGACTCAAAAACAGTTTTTACCCATCTGCAATAACTGTAATCAACGCTGCTAAAGTGAACTGAACTGATTGCAGGATTGGTGCAATAAGTGTGACTGTGTATGTGTATATGAATGCCTGTTCAGGCTGCTTTTTCTTTTAGATACTTTTTTTTAAATTAGGAATGATGCACTGGCTGGTTAGCACTTTAACATGTTTTCGTTGTACATGTGACAATGACAATAAAGTTTTCTATCTATCTATCTTCATTTGATATTTAGAAGGAAACATATTGATTAATACCTGGATTATAATCACTCATTACATATACTTTGAAGCAGCAGTGGATTCCATAATCTACCCCTTCAGAACTTAAAGAGAACTGGGTCCTTTTTCACTTGGTCCACAAGTGTAAAAACACCCTAGAGTGCAAACTCACACATTAAGTTTTCTAAATCTGACTGCAGAGGATGCTGGAGGAGCTCCACCAGGGTTCCCTTTCGAAAGGGAACTCGTACTGCGTCGATGATGCTATGGGGAACGCCTTCCACGTGAACCGGTGTCTGAAAAGCTATCCAATCACGGCAATCGAAATTGACTGGCGACAGCCTATGACATCACTACTAGTGCGACCCAGAAATATAAAAGGGGCACCTAGAGAACATGTCATCCTCTTTTCGTCTTCAGGGACTGTTTTCTCTGATTTGCAATCACCTGAAAAAGGTAAAAAACAATTTTGGCAAGTGAAAAGCGTTTCAAGAAGAGTGTGGATCCTTGTCTCAGGTATTTGACACCTGATGACACACACAACTTGTGAGTTTACTGTTTGGGCGAAGAACATGCTCAGCTCAGATCAGATAACTGATTGTGCAGAATGTGAGAGTTTTCCACTAAGAAAACTCTGCTCTCGTCTGGCCCTCTTCTCGAGGGACAGAGGGACAGGCAAAGTGGCCCAGTGGTTCGGGTCCCGCTCGTGCTAAGGCATCAGACTCGGATCATGGGGTTTCCACATGTAGCACACTGATGAGTTTGAGAGAGGTGTTTCTTGAGAGAGGTGTTTCACCTTTCTTGAGAGGTACTACTTGTCAGAAGCTCGCAAGAGTGAGCTGCTGGAAGAGGATAGAAAGCAGGAGATGGCTGATGATAGAACTGCCCCGCGTATGATGAGCTGTTCGGTGTTATGGAGCGGGCTTTCAGCAAAGCTTTTGGCTTTACAGCAGCTTTAGAATAAAGTAATTGTCCAGCTAAATTTAGTTTTGATCGATTCACTCCCATTGGAAAGATCATTAGTTATTAACTTGGGGGCCACTTACACAACACCGTTCTAACAGAAAACCCTTAAGGTGCTCCAGCCCGCTCATTCACAGTTGTGTGAATGAGCGGGCTGGAGCACCTTAAGGGCCAACAGTGCCTGGTGGCTCGAGAACGCAAACCTTGAAATATATATACTGTGTATATATATATATATATATATATATATATATATATATATATATATATACTTATGTGTTTAGTCTATATGTATGCACGTTTGAATATATATGTGCGCAGGCGTGTAGTCTTTGTTTACAAATTGACATAAACAAATTACTTGTCTGACCTTAAAATTTTTGAATACAGGATTACTTATCGCTTCCGAGTAGCCATGTGAACCGGAACTATTTTGACAACGGTTTATCTGTACAGAGGTAAAGGGAAAGAGAAGGGGGCCTTCACTGGGGAGAGACTAGTTGACACTTCAGGACTGCGTTGTTGTCGTGTCCAGGCGCAGATCCTTCATCAGATGACGGCCTGTCCGGCAAACTGCGGTAAAACTCGGGATAAACAGATAGACTAATATTAGCATAGACACCATTCTTCTTATGATGTAATGAGTACATCAGGATTAATGGGGAGTGTTCCTGGTTCCAGCTGACCTAATCTATGCAGCCTAACATTGAATTATAGAAGTCTTATAATTATAATGTGTCATGTGTATGCTAGGTCAAAGAGTCTAGTTTTTAGAGTTTTTAGACTAGATTTGAACTGACAGAGTGTGTCTGCTTCCCGGACAACGTTTGGAAGACTGTTCCAGAGTTTTGGTGCTAAATAGGAAAAGGATCTACCGCCAGCAGTCGATTTTGACATTCTAGGTATTATCAACTGGCCGGAATTGAGATCACAATAGACGTGGTGGACTATACTGCGTTAAGAGCTAGCTCAAGTTCTGGGGAGATAAACCATTTAGAGCTTTGCAAGTAATCAGCAATATTTTAAATGTATACGATTTTTAATAGGGAGCCAATGTAGTGTTGACAAAACCAGGCAAATATGGTCATACTTCCTGGTTCTGGTAAGAACTCTAGCGGCTGCATTTTGGACAAGCTGTAGTTTATTTATTAAACGTGCAGGGCAACCACCCAGTAGAGCATTACAATAATCTTGCCTTGATGTCAGGAATGCATGAACGAATTGTTCTGCATTTTTAATTGAGAGCATATGACGTAATTTAGATGTTTTTAAGATGAAATGATTAATTTTTTTACTGATACTACACACATGACTTTCAAATGAAAGATTGGTATCAAAGAGCACACCTAGGTTCCTAACCGACGAAGAAGACTTGACAGAGCAGCCATTAAGTGTTAGACGTTATTACGTGAGGAAGTTTGTATGATAATTAGATTCTCTGTTTTTTCAGAATTAAGTAGCAGGAAATTGCTAGTCATCCAGTTTTTTATATCAGCTATCCATTCCGTTCATTTTGTGGATTAGTAAGTTTCGTCAGGGCGTGAAGAAATATAGAGCTGAGTATCATCAGCATAACAGTGAAAACTAATGCCATGCTTCCTAATGATATCTCCTAAGGTTAGCATGTACAGAGTGAACAGCAACGGTCCCAGTACTGAGCCTTGTGGTACACCACACTGAACTTTTGACCGATAAGACATCTCTTCATTTATTGCTACAAACTGATAACGGTCAGATAAGTATGATTTAAACCATGCTAGTTCAATTCCACTAATGCCAACATAATTTTTGAGTCTATTTAAAAGAATGTTGTGGTCGATAGTGTCAAATGCAGCACTAAGATCGATTAAGACAAATAGCGAGATACAACCCGATCGGATGATAAGAGCAAATCATTTGTGACTCTAATGAGAGCGGTCTCAATACTATGATACGGTCTAAATCCTGATGGAAAATCCTTGCAGATACCATTTCTTTCTAAAAAGGAACAAAGTTGTGAAGATACTGCCCTTTCTAGTATATTTTACAGAAAAGGTAGATTCGAGATCGGCCTGTAATTGACTAATTCTGTAGGATCAAGTTGCGTTTTTTTAACAAGCGGTTTAATCATAGCCAGCTTTAAAGTTTTTGGTATGTATCCTAATGACAAAGATGATTTAATGATATTAAGAAGAGGATCTATGATCTCTGGAAGTATCTCTTTCAGTAGCTGTGTTTTTCGTAAAATAAAGAAAATAAACATGATGCGTGTTCTGCCGTCTCTCTCAATGTGAAGTTCATTTTGAAACACGACAGAAAATTATCTGTAACTCAGAGAATGTTTGTCACACATACTTGAAATGTATGTCTTTACAAAGCGTGGAGTCTCCATTTTTAAATGATGTAAATTATATCAAAAACAAATATTCTCTGTTTAAGTAATCCATATGAAAGCAACGACATGTATAGTTTCTCAGGCTACGTTTACACGTGGCTGGCTTTTTTCACAAATGGACATTTCACTCTCTCCGTTTTCAAAAATAACATTGTGCACACCTGTCAGTTTTCAGTAAAGTGTTCGTTCACACGAACCCGTGTATATGCCGTCAAGAGCATGTTAAATCTTTATGTGGCAGTGTAACGAGAAGCTCAAGCCCACGTTAGCCAATCAGAATCCCAAAAATACCAACAACAGCTCCTCGACATGATAGAGCAGCTGTATTTGCAAACAGACGAAAAGGGTTTGCACCAACATAAATGTGACTGCTTCTCTGAATGCATCCATGATTACCACAGCCAAATGAAAATGTAAAGATAGGTCGCACTTTTGACGCAGGTGCAAGTTCTGTCGCATACTGTGACGTTGGCTGCCTAAAACTTTTTTTTAAATCAGTTTACATGCAAATGTGTAAACAAAGTTTTCCAAAATCTCCACTCTGGCCAGAGTTTTTAGAAAGAATCATTTTCAGAGGCGAATTCTCCGTTTGCGTGTAAACGAAGGGCACAAACAAAGGGAAATGTCTCTGTTTTTCAAAATAACCATGTACGTGTAAACGGGTTCTCAAACGCGTCTTAATTAACTCTAATGTGACCTCACCCACGCGCTCACGAGTGATTAACATGCAAATGTGCAGTGAGAGCTGTGAGTTTGAGTCGCTTGCGCTGTGCGTTTGAAAAGCAAAACACGCCAAACATTAGGCTTCATGTTTTTACTCAAATCTCATTTCAGACACCGGTTCACGTGGAGGGCGTTCCCCATAGCGTCATCGACACAATGTCTCGTTCCCTGTTCTAAAAAGTGCTAGACAAATAATTGTGAATTGAAATGGAATTGAATCTATGGAACACAATGACTATATTCTCTTTAACATTCTCTCATCATTTTTGTCTACTGATTAAAAATACACCCAACCAAAATTGTCAAGCTTCTAAAAGCATATAAAGACATGCCAAAGTAATCCATTTGAATTCAAGAGTTCTGAAAAGACAACCACTATATATGAACAGAACAGATTCATTTAATTTTTTATTTAATTTAGGCTTTGATTTACACTTATAACAGTTCAGCACATCAAATATGGTAAACAGAAGCTCAAATGTGTGTGCTTGTGTGTTCTTCAAGCAAGCACATTTGAGCTTCTGGAAGATTGTTCTCTCAAGACAAGCATTCACGCCTGAGCTTCTGTTTGCTATATTTGATGTGCCACATTAAACTGTGAATGTGGCTGTCACTGATAAATATTTCAGCAGGTCTTGCCATCTTGCTCAGGGGCTTTGGCAGTTATGGCACTTTCAGCTCAACTGCTTTGCCTCTGGTGTGCTAAGAGTAGCTCAGTTCTGCCTGTTTCTGAGTCAAACCCTGTAGACATGTCCACATCTACAGCCATGGTCAAAAGTATTTGGAGTAACTGAGCCTGGGTTTTCCCAAGGTTTTTTCTCCATTCTGCCACCTGATGGAGTTTTGGTTCCTTGCAACTGACACCTTTTTCCACTTTTGTTGCCATTGGCTTGGCTCGCTAGTTGGGGACATTAAATTTAACTAAATTAATAACTTTATTTTTAAAAAACAAAAATGAAACATCACTGAACTTACTTCAGCTGGACTGTGGACTGTATTTTCTTCTGGAAACAAACTTTTTTGCATTATTTTCCTGTTATCTCTGTATAGCTGCTTTAAAACAATCTGTCTTGTAAGAAGCGCTATATAAATAAATTTGACTTGACTTGTCTACAATTTTGTGTTTTGCAAAGCTTCAGTTGTGGTGGTGTTGATTCACATTGTTTCTAGAGTGATCAGATACATTTTAAATAATTGTAAAACTCTTTATTGGCTAAAAAATTAACAAAAACCCAAATGTTCATATCATCAGCACATGCAAAAATGTGAACAAGTACTAGTCAGGTAAAATCACTCTATCATTCTGATTGGATTATAAAAGCAGACTGATTACTATAAATGGAGGGAAGAAGAGCTTCCAATCATTGTGTTTTTGTATTAGCAATAGTTGCCTCCAAAGACAGATGTGCAGCCATGATCTTTTTGCATAAAAATAGACTCACATTCAAGGAAATTGCTGCAAAGACTATTGCACCTGATCATCAAGATCTTCATGGTGAGAGGTTCAATTTCAGTGAAGAAGGCTTCAGGATGTCCCAGAGTGTCCAGCAAGCAGGACTTTCTGCTCCTGAAGAGTCTGCTACAGTTTCATGTCACCATCCTTGCAGAGCTTTCTCAATATTGGCCGCAGGTAGGTGTGATGCATCTGCACGCACAGTGAGGTGAAGACCTATGGACAACTGACTGGTGTCAAGAAGGGCAGCAATGGATATATTCTTATGGAACTAACATATATTTCCATATATATATGATCAGTATATTAAATGGTGTAAATATACTAAAAAATATATGCAAATGATATATTGCATGAATATATTGTGTTATATATTACATTATATTGAATAATACAATTCCTTGCCGCTTTTCATATATTGAAAAATACATTTACAATATATTTACACTGTGAAATGTCACTAGATGAGCATACTTCAAAAACATGTGGAAAAAGGAGGTTTTACTCAAAGTTGTAAGCTGCTAAACAAAGACATTAGAGTGTTGGGACAATGATAGACTGCATTTATTTGTATTTATTAAACTGCAAATACTTTGTGCATGTCTGAAAGTTAACTGAAAAAAAAATCACTGCAATAGATTACTGACTTTTAAATAAAGCAACATGCAGCATATTCTCAATGTTTCTTGGTCTTCTCCTGAACTGAAGCACAGGCTCTACTCTTCAGCATAATGGTGCACAAAACTCAGACAACAGAAACCCTTTAAATCACAACAGAATGTTAAACACCAACAGATCTCTCAAGATCTCAGCAGAGGGGGGTTAAACAACAAAACAGCATGACTAGCTTCACTTATTTCTAACCATTTTGACTTTATTTCTGTTATATGTCTACAGAAGTTCTTATTGAGAATTAACAGAGGTTTACATGTTGATGATTTATTGAAAATAATAAAGTTTGTTGTCACCATTATGGAGATCAATCTTTGCTTTAGCCTAACCCTTCAATGCACCTCTTGACTTTTTAGCTTTAATTTGATCTTGCTGTTGTATTTGTGTGTTTATAATACACAGTCGTTATGGCAACAAAAAATAGCTAAGAGAAATCCTGGGGATGATCTGTTGGGTATTTATTGATGATGTCATCATAATTATCTTTAATTATACAGAGTCACAGATATCATCTTGATCAAAAATGTATTGGTCATTAAATGCATTTTAAATAATGTATTAATATATTGTTATGCTGTACTATAACAATAGGTTCAACCCTGTTGTGGTAATCAGTATACTTTTTTTTAAACACATTGTGCACAAAACATTTTGTACTTCTATGTGAGACACACAGACATCAAAAATCAGCATATGAATCTCAACGGTGACATGCTTCAATGCATTCTGGGAGCTCCCATAGTGTAGCGCACAGACTCTTTATAATTGTTGTGAAATTGCTGTTTTATTTTGCACTGACAGTTACAGGGTTAATGCGTGAGTTTAGTGAGTTTGAAAAAGGCTGGGTAGAGAGAAACGAGCAAGTGAGTTTGGCTGGTGCATTTGTGTACAGTTGTTCCTGCGTTCCGATGAAAAGTTCACAAACAGAGCCTCCCTTGTCTGTCGTTCTTCAGATGTTACAATAGTTTAAAACTCATCCATGGGCCCCAGAATGCAAAAGTATCTGATTACCACAACAGTGCTGAACCTCTTGTTAGTATCACTGTGAATATAATACAACATTTCAAATGCATTTAGTGACCTAACACAGTTTTCCCGCAGCCTACCGGATCCAGGCCGTATCCAGATCTGACTAGGAGCTTTGCCTGGACCCGATGACAACGCAGTGCTGAAGTGCCAACTAGCCTCTCCCTATGGAGGATCCCTTTCCCACTCTACAGATAAAACGTTGTGATTCCGGTTCGCCTACCCACCCCGAAGTGATCAAATAAAACAAAATTCTGTATCAAAGTACAGTTACTGTAAATCCGGCCTCTAGTTCATAAACGCCAGAGGAGAACTGGCCCCCGACTGAGCCTGGGTTCTCCCAATGTTTTTTTCTCTCCATTAAGTCACCTGATGGAGTTTAAGGACACCAGTAGGTCACTTGATGGAGTTTTTCGGTTCTTTGCCACTGTTGCCTTTGGCTTGCTCAGTTGGGGATATTCAAATTAATTAACCAAGCATTAATACCATTGATCAGCCCTACCAAACGTGGATGTTTTTTCCACTAAGAAACAAACATTGTTATGTTATTTGATTGATACTGTGAAGCTGCTTTGATGCAATTTATATTGTGAAAAGCGCTATATAAATACACTTGACTTGACTTGACTTGACTAACTTTATTATTTTCATTAAATCATCAACATCTAAACCTCTGTTAATTCTCAAGAAGAACTTCTGTAGATGTATGACAGAAATAAAGTCAAATTTGTTAGTAATAAGTGAAGCTGGTAATGCTGTTTTTGTTGTTAACCCTCCTCTGCTGAGATCTAATAGTGTTTAATGTTCTGTTGGGATTTAAAGGGTTTCTGTTGTCTGAGTTTTATGAGGTTACAATTGTGCTGAAGAGTAGAGCCTGTGCTTCAGTCCAGGACAAAGAAACATTGATCATATACTGCATGTTGCTTTATTTAAAAGGCAATGCAATTACAGTGATTTCTATTAACTGTTTTGTTAAGTTTTGTTTCAGTTAAGTTTCAGACATACACAAAGTATTTGCAGTTTCTTAAATGCAAATACATGCACAGTCTATCATTGTCCCGACACTCTTTTGTATGTCTTTGTATTAGCAACTTACAACTTTGAGTAAAACATCCTTGAGAAATATAAGGCATTGATTTTCCTCATGTTTTCTAAGTACACTCAACTTTACATTTTACAGTGTAAAAATATTGTCACATTTTTCAATATATGAAAAGGAGAAATTCCTTAATATATTATAATATCTTGAATAATACGTAACACAATATATTGATGCAATATATTATTTAATATATTTTTCAGTATGTTTACATCATTTAATATATTGATCATAAATATACAGAAATAATTTTTTATATACTTCAATTTTTTTCTTCTGGGATAGCAATTATGAATATGTAGCTAAAGATCTGTTGCATTTTGATTAATGATTGGTGTAGCCCTTTTTTGATCATTGTTTCTCACAGTGCTGTTTTGTAGCTAGTATGCACACCCTACCAGAAGATGCTGCTGTTGCTCTGTGTTTTGTTTGTAGCCTTCTGTTCAAGTATCGTCTTTTTGGCCCTCTTTTACCTAGATTTAAAAACAAAACAACAACTTTGGTGCATCGAGTTTCCTGTTACACATCCAAGACATTCCTGAATGTTTGTCTTATTAGCTTTGATGGCAGCTTACATGAGATTTTAGTGCATAAGAATTGTTGCTGGAAACTGTTCACCAATCCTGAAGCAGATTCAGTAGAGTGTAGCAACTCCAGTTAATTCCTAATTCAATTAACCAGTGTCTTCATGTTAATTCCTTTCTCATCCTTATGACCAAATTTGCTCAAGGTCAGCATGAGGGTCATAACTGGATACTTATTTACTTCAATGACTGATTTTATGAATAATTTAAGAATGAACTCCTGATATTTCGCAAGGATATTCATCCGCCCCAAATTGTTCAAGTTGTTTTTCATGATCCACCATCATGTTTTTCATGATGGTGGAACGTTCCAAGCCTTCTGGAGGAAGCCCCAAACCGATCAAAAGCTGCGTTGATCAGACTGGCAGCCTTTGCCTTTGCTGTCCCCTAATTGTGAAATATTGCATGTGGATGGGTAGCCTCAGCTGTCAAACAGCTTATATCAAGGAAATATCCCCCAACAACGAGTGCCACAACACTGCCAAATGTTTTGTGCAGTGCAGACAATGTCATTTCATTTCGTGCACTCTGTCTGCCAAAGACCCTACAATTATAACACTAATAAGGTTCATTAGTTAACAATGAGCAATACATTTGTTACAGTATTTGTTAATCTTTGTTAATGTTTGTTCATGTTAGTTCACAGTGCATTGACTAATGTTAACAAATATACAACCTTTGATTTTAATATCTTATTAGTAAATGTTGAAATTAATATTAACTAAGATTAATAAATGCTGTTGAAGTATTGTTCATTCTTAGTTCATGTTAACTAATGTAGTTAACTAATGTTAACTGATGAACCTTATTGTAAAGTGTTACCAATTAACCTTCTGTGGTCCAGATAGGGTCTGAAGGAGGTGGTGGGACACATTATATTCAGCGGGTCTATGTCAGAAGCAATGAATTTTCAGTCTAAACTTTGACAGAACAAGGTGAAATACTTTATATTTTCGTTCTCAAGTGAAAGGCTATCACATGATTTATGTGATGCTTCTTCTGAAATACATCCTATTACAGTAACAGCAAAAAGTGAAGCATCACTATGGTTGTCAAGAATCAAAAGTAGGCTATTACAGAGTTGTTTTTCATAATGGTATAAAGCATTTATACTTTATTTACCCTCTTTGAGGGAGCCCTACGATAAAGTTGGACACCTGAGGGCAACCCCAACATGCCAGGAAGAGGTTTTGTTTGCAGGAATCAGTCAAGGATAATCAGCCAAACATTAGTCATGCATGCAAAGCAGTCATGGAGCAGAATAGAGGTACTCATGCATGCTATTCCTGAGAGAGGATGTAGGAAAGAGAGCTGTGCTGGAGTAACTGCAACAATACAGACAATTCTACTTCCACCAAAGATACCGCCATCATTAGAAGTGCTCTTCCCTTCTTCTCTTATTAATCTTATTAAGCTTCTCTTATTAATGTAATCTGTTATACTAACATCTTTATTCAGCTCCGACAATGGGCTAATGATCCAATACGAAATTAGTAATGAGCATGGCAGTTGTGACTCTCTTCTGTTTAGAGTGCTGTAAGCCGGTTTATGGGAATTCTGTGCTTGAAGGGTTCCTGCAATTTGAGAATTTTTGAGAATCTCTGTGGGTGCGAACAAGGCTTAATTATTAAAACGTTGCAAGACTAGACAATTTTCAGGTGGGTTTTCTTATTTGATTCCTGGAAGTACTAAAGTTGCTCACTCATTGGGAGAATTCAAAAGTCGAAGTACAAAATACCTATGAGTTATTTGATGACAAATGTATATGTTTACTGAACTGTGGGAAATGCAACCTGGATACATCAGCAGTGAATATTCATTGGTTCTTCATTCAGCTATATTCTCCTCTCTCTCCTTGTTGTCCTCTCCTGACTTCCCTCATCACAAGGACACTGCACAGCTGTTGTAATTTGCTCCATGAGGGACTCTTGTCTTGGCAGCGGGACACCTGAGGTTATTGTTCCACAAATAATCCAAGGTTTAATATCTATATCTGAATGCTAGCTCTAATGGGCTCAGTGACATTGTTGAAAGACCAAATTGCCTGGTCTGCATTTCCCCCCTCTCACCTGTGACTGTTCTGAACATCAGCGTTACTTCATAAATCACGCTGAAAGAACATCAAACTCTGCCAGATATCAGATGCCTCAACTGTGCATGTCATCGGGATGAATTGTTTATACGTTCCAGGTTGCCTTATCTGCTTTCACACACAATCTCTCATGCTGAGTTGTTGTAAGGGACATTTCAACATTTTAAGAGCAATAACAGTGTGAAGAAAGTTTGAGACAGAGAAGAGTTGTGCACCCTTAATTGCAATCTCCCAGCCAAATTGCGCAAACCAGGGAAAGAGGCTGCTGGCTATCACTCCCGCCAGATAATGATCCACCACTGATTACGCTTTAAGTGTCAGACTTCAAAATAATTGGCTGGAATTGCTGTAAAAGCAAGAGAGTGAATAAACAGCGCCTTGGAGCAA
Source organism: Meda fulgida (assembly GCA_030578275.1). NCBI lineage: Eukaryota > Metazoa > Chordata > Actinopteri > Cypriniformes > Leuciscidae > Meda > Meda fulgida. The sequence continues at coordinate 25,064,734 of CM060636.1, forward strand.
TTTGTCATCTGCTATTTTGGCCTGTGTTGCCGTGGAAATACGCCCCAGGCCCCAAAGGACCGATAAGATGCTGTGTCAAGGTACTAGAAGAAATGAACTGGAAGAGAGCAACAGAAAGAGAGTACCACTTGGTCTTCAAAAAAATTAGCCAATAAAAGCCGATGTAACCGAGTACTGAGCTTTCTAGACATTCTGGGTGAAGTGCTACTACCATGACAGTAAATTGAATCCACCGAAGGCCACAAATAACATATCTCTCACTTTGCAATGTTCTGAGTCCATGTTCTTAAGACATGTCCATGCCTTGTCCAGTCCGAGACTGAATCTGCCGAACTTGCTCTTAAATGAGTTGTCATGTTGTGATTATGATTATCATTTTTTGACAGGGCAGCTGTAATGCAAGTGACTTGATGAATCCGACCTGACAAATCTAGGTCACTAAAACCCAGTCTTGTAAATGTAGTTGGCTTGTGGAGGATTCTGGAGCTAATGCTGCAGGCATGGGCCCCGGGTATTCCCATCTTTAGTAATCAGACGTAAGGGAAGCTGCAGGGAAACCAAGAGAAAGGTTTGTGACGCACATTGTCCTTTAGAGAAACTTTTCAATTCAATTCAAATTTATTTGTATAGCTCTTTTCACAATACATATTGTTTCAAAGCAGCTTTGTCAGAAAGTGCATATCAGAAATGTACATAGAACAAATACAGTTAGTTAATCATGTATTCATTTAGGGCATAACATATCGCCAGCATTGAGTCGTCTCTTCACAGGCGTCGAGTCGTCTCTTCATAGGTGTTTAGTCATCAAATAAAACCAAAAAAAAAAACAAAAAACAAATTAGCAATAAGCAGATATGAACAGGAATGAAGAGTGAACACAATTGTTTGTTCATGTTCATTCCACATTGCATTTATGGTCTACTATCAGGCCTTTAATAATGTGTGTAAATTTTCAGATTTATACTGGAATTATTGATTTTATTTGCCAATTTCTATTAAATTGCCCTCTATTGCAGTCACACCTCTCTCTGTGTGTCAATGTAAGTCAAGTGTATTTATATAGCGCTTTTCACAATATAAATTGCATCAAAGCAGCTTCACAGTATCAATCAAATAACATAACATTGTTTGTTTCTTAGTGGAAAAAACATCCACGTTTGGTAGGGCTGATCAATGGTATTAATGCTTGGTTAATTAATTTGAATATCCCCAATGAGCCAAAGGCAACAGTGGCAAGGAACCGAAAAACTCCATCAAGTGACCTACTGGTGTCCTAAAACTCCATCAGGTGACTTAATGGAGAGAAAAAAACCTTCGGAGAACCCAGGCTCAGTCGGGGGCCTTATGAAAGATTTGAGAATTGGCTTTGAAATGATCTGCATGTATACTCAAAACAAACATTAAAGCAAAAAAGAAAATCAATGAATAGCTCAACTCAATTAGATCAGTTGTTTAAAAACAGAAGAGGGCACATGTAAAGATTTCCCATAATAATAATATTTTGGTTTCCAAACATTCAGGGGCCTGTTTCAATAAGAAGGTTGCCTTGTCGTGCAAATGAAGGGCCAGAACGCAATGAAAATGTTCTGACCCCGACCACCCTAACTTTGCTCCTTCGCAACACCTGGGACCTGAGTTAGCCAACCGCATCTGCTAAAGACAACCAGTAGATAAGGCAATAGTCTTTCACTTTTTATTTTTATTTTTTAGTGCTGTCATGCAAGCTATGTCTACAAATGTTTTAACCAAACTTGAGGATCCAGAAATATGATTTCTAGAGTATTTTGTATGCATGCACTGCTGTGTCATATTTTGCAATGTTAACATTGCACTAATGTTAAAATTGCACCTCTGTCTTAATATTTTCCAAAAGAGTTTCCTTTTTCTGTTGTTCTGTTGTTTTCTGTTCAAAGTAAGAACTTAATTGACACATCTTTCTTGTGCTGTTGTTGTTGTTAACAGGCATTGTTTATTTGGTCTCCTTAGGATTGCAAGTGTCCTGGGACAGGTGAGGGAGTGAGTGGGAAACCCACTGCTACAACGTGGCCGTGGTTTGTCCTCATGGATGAGGTGTTGGGACAGAGGCAACCCCCTGTCTTGCCTCCATCCCCGAGGACACACCAGTGCCAAGTTCAGCAGTGGACCACCAAGATGAGGAGGAGCCAGCACCAGAGAGGAGAAAGCGAGACAGAGATGACGAGTTCATGGATTTAATCAGGGAAGACATGAGATTGCAGAGGATCACAGGAGAGCAGGGAGAGGATGGACAGACTTTTTTCTCTTCTTGAGAAGTAAAATTTAAGTTAAAATAAGTAAATGAAATGAACAGTAAATAAAACAGAAAGAAACATTTTGGTGTACACTTTCATTCAGCTGAGCAGGGAGATTCTGGTGGTGCTGCTGGACCTGGATGGACTGCCACAATAGAGACACTGGTAAGGCCTGTCTGCCGGTGGGACATCATCTGGGATATTACTTATTTACACTGTCTGCGTTGTCTAACAACAGGTTTGCAGGTGTGACTCAATCGACGGCTGTTATGTCACTGAGATAATTTCAGAAAGAGGGAAGACTAAAAGAAATTAACTCACATCCTCAAATCAAACCATAATATATTTCAACATGCAAAACCGTTCTATTTCACAGGCGTTCAGTCATCTCTTTGCAAGTGTTGGGGCATCTGAAGTCTCGGTGAGAGGCTGGAAAGGTCCTTTGAAAGACCTTTGAAAGGTCATATAACATATTAACCCCCAACACGCAAAAATGCCCCCAGATTATTGTTGTTTAACATTCATTGCACGTTAAAACATCACACTCATACATACTTGCTCTAGACTAACTGTGTATCATTAGAAATATTCCAGCTTCAATATTTGACCACTGTTTATGGTAAAACTCGTTTGAAGTGACATTCATTTCTAAATCGGTACATTTTTTTTATTAGTAATTTTTGTATTCCAGAAAGCAGGTTATGTGATTTACCTGGGTAGGTTTACTCAGAGTAAGCTGAAAAGTCTGTTTAAATATCAGAGTCATCTACTGTATGTCCACCAGTTCAAAGATGGCTTTTATTAATACTGATTTTATATTACTGGTAACAGCCCTAGTGATTTATTATTTTGATGAAATTTATCGATTTAAATTAAGAACTTGACGTATATGATGATGAATATATTTAAAAAGGTTTGAAAAAAAAGTCCCTGAAATCAATAGGGAGAAATATCACCGATTAATGAAAAAAGTTTGTTTCTGTTGCTGTCAACATTGTTTTTAGCAGTAGTCGCAAAAATATGAGGGGGCACGACAGGTGCTGTTTGAATGGGCATGATGCTTCTGTGTACAGTGTATGGTAACCCTATATACCCTATTTACATGTATATAGAGTATATACCCTGTATACAGTTAGGGTGATATTAAATTACTTAAACCGTGATATACGATTTTGGCCATATTGCCCATCTCTAAGTCAATCATCCCCTTTGATGAAGGCACGTCCACAAACCTCTTGCATATCGTTTGTTCATACCACAAGGTGTCACTGTGGCCTCAAAGCTTTAGCACTGCCACTCTGAGAATGATTGCTTTGTCTGAGGTTAAACATGCCCCCCTCATTAACATACAGGTGAAGAAATGTAGAAAAAAATAAAAGTTAAAATAAATAAATGTAGACATAAATTCATATGTACATAATAAGTATAATACTTATTTATTTTGTATATTTAATTATTTTTATTTTTTTTACATTTCTTAGTTTATTAATTAATTAATTAATTATTTTGGCAGCTTGGGAATTCCATACAACATAGATCCATTCATTTTTCTGAATGTGGCGAACTGCCCCAATAAAAGCTGTTTTCATATATATTTTAAAAATGATAAACACATTAAATCAGTATTTTGGTTAAAGTTTATAATTTGTTGTTTGAGGTTTTTTAAAGTGTCTTGTTTTTGCATAATCATTATTCATTTCAATATTTAAAATGTATAAAAATAATTAACTTTAGAATAAGAAATTAGTTAAAAAAAAGTAAATAAAACCCCAAAAAACAAAAAAACAAATTAGCAATAAGCAGATATGAACAGGAATGAAGAGTGAACACAATTGTTTGTGCATGTTCATTCCACATTGCATTTATGGTCTACTACCAGGCATTTAATAATGTGTGTAAATTTTCAGATTTATACTGGAATTATTGATTTTATTTGCCAATTTCTATAAATTGCCCTCTATTGCAGTCACACCTCTCTCTGTGTGTCAAGTCAAGTGTATTTGTATAGCGCTTTTCACAATATAAATTGCATCAAAGCAGCTTCACAGTATCAATCAAATAACTTAACATTGTTTGTTTCTTAGTGGAAAAAACATCTACGTTTGGTACGGCTGATCAATGGTATTAATGCTTGGTTAATTAATTTGAATATCCCCAACTGAGCAAGCCAAAGGCAACAGTGGCAAGGAACCGAAAAACTCCATCAAGTGACCTACTGGTGTCCTAAAACTCCATCAGGTGACTTAATGGAGAGAAAAAAAACCTTGGGAGAACCCAGGCTCAGTCGGGGGCCAGTTCTCCTCTGGCGTTTATGAACTAGAGGCCGGATTTACAGTAACTGTAATTTGATACAGAATTTTGTTTTATTTTATCACTTCGGGGTGGGTACGCAAACCGGAATCACAACGTTTTATCTGTAGAGTGGGAAAGGGATCATCCATAGGGAGAGGCTAGTTGGCACTTCAGCACTGCGTTGTCATCGGGTCCAGGCGAAGGTCCTAGTCAGATCTGGATACGACCTGGATCCGGCAGGCTGCGGGAAAACCTCGGGATAAACAAAGACACTAAAATTAGCGTAGATGCCATTCTTCTTATGATGTAACGAGTACATCAGGGTTTAAGGGAAGTGTTCACAGTTCCGGCTGACCTAATCTATGCAGCCTAACATTGAATTATAGAAGGCTATAATGTATTATGTGTATGTTAGGTCAAAGAGATGTGTTTTTAGTCTAGCTTTGAACTGACCGATGACCATTTGAACCGATGTTTAATAGGCAGCCAATGCAGTGTTGACAGAACCGGGCTAATATGGTCATATTTCTTGGTTCTAGTAAGAACTCGAGCTGCAGTGTTTTGAACTAGCTGTAGTTTATTTATTAAGCGTGCAGGGCAACCACCCAGTAGAGCATTACAATAATCTAGTCTTGATGTCATGAAAGCATGAACTAATTGTTCCGCATTTGTTAATGAGAGCATATATCATAATTTAGATATATTTTTAAGATGGAAAAATGCAGTTTTACAGATACTAGACACGTGACTTTCAAATTAAAGATTGCTATCAAAGAGCACACCCAGGTTCCTAACCGACGATGAAGACTTAAAAGAGCAGCCATCAAGTGTTAGACAGTATTCTAGGTTATTATGTGTGGAAGTTTTTTGTCCAATAATTAGAATCTCTGTTTTTTCAGAGTTTAGTAATAGGAAATTACTAGTCATCCAATTTTTTATATCAGCTATGCATTCCATTAATTTTGTGAATTGGTAAGTTTCTTTAGGTTTTGAAGAAATATACAGCTGAGTATCATCGGCATAACAGTGAAAGCTAATTCCATGTTTCCAAATGATATCACCTAATGGTAGCATGTACAGAGTGAACAGCAGCGGTCCTAGTACTGAGCCTTGTGGTATGCCATATTGAACTTGTGATCGATAAAACATCTCTTCATTTACTGCTACAAACTGATAACGGTCAGAAAAGTATGATTTAAACCATGCTAGTGCAATTCCACTAATGCCAACATAGTTTTCTAGTCTATTTAAAAGAATGTTGTGGTCAATTGTGTCAAATGCAGCACTAAGATCAAAAAACACTAATAGAGAGATACAACCACGATCGGATGATAAGAGAAAATCATTTGTAACTCTAATTTGATCTGTCTCAGTACTATGGTGCGGTCTAAATCCTGACTGAAAATCCTCGCAGATATAATTTCTTTCAAGAAAGGAACACAGTTGTGAGGATACTGTTTTTTCTAATATCTTTGACAGAAAAGGCAGATTTGAGATCGGCCTGTAATTGACTAACTCTGAAGGATCAAGTTGCGTTTTTTTAACAAGCGGTTTTATCATAGCAGCTTAAAGGTTTTTGGTACGTATCCTAGAGACAGAGACAAATTAATGATATTAAGAAGAGGATCTATGATCTCTGGAAGCATCTTTTTCAGTAGCTTAGTCGGTATAGGGTCTAATATACTGTCACTGGGAAGGATGAAAAGTGGAGACAAGAGCGGGTAAGTAAGGTTTATTAGAGTAACTAATACAGAGACACAGTCACAGCGTCCGTAACACGGAAACACGATCACAGCGAGCGACACACAGGAACGGGCAAGATCGGAACGGGCGGATTAAGGTGTGAATGAAACACGGGCTTTAATTTGGAAACATGGAAGACGGGGTGAATTCTCCTGTACGCTGGAGGAAGTTTGATTCGGACTGCCACCGGACTAAGGATCTTGGTGACAGGAAACGGGCCGATAAATTTGGGAGCTAATTTATTAGAAACGGAGCGGAGAGGAATGTTCTTGGTTGAAAGCCACACTTTTTGACCAACGAAGTAAACGGGAGGCTTCGACCGATGGCGATTGGCCTTAGCCTTGGTGCGCGTCCCCACCTGGAGCAGAGTCTCGCAGGCTCTGGTCCATGTGCGGTGGCACCTCTGGACGAAGGCGTGAGCGGAGGAAACCGCGACTTCGGATTCCAGGCTAGGAAAAATAGGTGGCTGGTAACCTAGACTACACTCAAACGGCGATAGGCCCGTGGATGACACTGGCAACGAGTTATGAGCGTACTCAACCACGGAAAGCTGTTGACTCCAGGAGGAAGGATTCTTGGAGACTAAACATCGCAACACTCTTTCCAGATCCTGGTTGGCTCTCTCGGTTTGGCCATTGCTCTGGGGATGAAACCCAGAGGACAGACTGACAGTCGCTCCCAGTAACTTACAAAACTCACGCCAGAATTTGGACACAAAGTGGGGACTCCTGTCGGAAACCACGTCAATCGGGAGGCCATGTAAGCGAAAGACGTGGTTAACCACAGTAACCACTGTCTCCTTGGCAGAGGGTAATTTGGGCAAGGGGATGAAATGAGCCGCCTTCGAGAACCGGTCCACTACGGTCAGAACGACCGTCTTGCCCTGGGAGGGCGGGAGGGCGGTAATAAAATCTTGCGCAATGTGGGACCAGGGTCTCGAAGGGACAGACAGCGGTTGGAGTAGCCCATCCGGGGGTCGATTGGAAGTCTTACCAGTGGCACAAACCGAGCAAGCCAAGACGAAACTGTGAATGTCGCGAGCCATTAATGGCCACCAGAATCGTTGCTTAACCAAAGTACTGGTGCGATTAACCCCTGGATGACAAGCCACATTAGAACAATGCCCCCATTTGATGACGTCGGATCGTAACCCCTCCGGCACAAATAATCGACTTGGTGGGCCACCGGGCGGAGGCGTTACCCCTTCTAAGGCCGTCTTGACCTTCGACTCGATCTCCCATGTGAGTGTGGAAACAAATAGGGTCTCCGGTAAAATGCACTCGGGAGTAAGCGGGCGTTCGGAATGGTCAAAAATACGAGATAAAGAATCGGGTTTGATGTTCTTGGAACCCGGGCGGTACGATAGAGAAAAATCAAAACGACCGAAAAAAAGAGCCCACCGAGCCTGCCTGGGGTTGAGTCTTTTGGCCGTACTGATATATTCTAAGTTCTTATGATCAGTCCAGACGATAAAAGGTACCCCCGATCCCTCTAACCAATGACGCCACTCCTCTAAAGCCAGCTTGACCGCCAACAACTCCCTGTTGCCAATGTCATAGTTACGTTCAGCGTGATAGACGATGGGAAAAAAACGCGCACGGATGCATCTTGTCGTCCGTGGCAGAGCGCTGGGAAAGAACTGCGCCCCTGAGTCCAGAAGTGCATGACAGTCGTGAGTGCTGGTCCTCCATCTCAGTCTTACCGGGAGGAGCGTGGATGATGCTGGTGAGGACTTCTCGGCGGAGATCCCACCCGATAGTAGCCTCAATCTTACTACCGGGCTTGGCCTTTTAACGGTTAGTCATGAACGAAATGGCCCGCCTCCCCGCAATACAGGCATCCACTCTGAGAGCCAGATCCATGAGGCCATTCAAACTTGTGGGTAAGTCCAGCGTGTAAATCTCCCTTTGGACACGGTCAGCCAGCCTACGCAGGAACATGTCCCACTGCGTCTCCTCGTTCAATTGACACTCTGCCGCCAGCGTGCGGAACTCAATAGAGTAATCGGAGGAGACCGGTCGGTCACCCTGATGTAAATCGGCGAGGACTCTTGCTGCCTCCCGTCCTGCAACCGACCGGTCAAAAACTGCCTGGAACGAGGCGCAGCATGGGTCTTGGTTCTCCCACACCGCAGTTCCCCACAACGCCGCCCTCCCAGTCAGCAGCGTCAGCACGAAGGCCACTCTGGATCTCTGGCTATGGAAGATGCGGGGCTGGAGCGAAAAGTGCATTGAGCACCTGGTGAGAAATGCCCTGCAGTAATTGGGCTCCCCTCCGTAAGCCTCCGGAACAGGAAGACGAGGTTCGGACTGGAAGGACGGCTCAGGTGACGTGGGTTGAACCGGCGGTGTGTGCGGCGCAGTGGGGCTCCTAAGGTGTTAAAGCTGTTGGGTGAGCTCGGACACCTGCATCACTAGAGCTTGAACTGCCCGCCCTGTGTTCGCTTTACACTCCTCTTGAGAATCCTTCTGATTGCCTGTGCGAGAGACAAATTCGCTGAACGTGATCTCCGAACTCCCTCCTGCCTCCATGCCTGGTCAGATCGTTCTGTCACGGGGAAGGATGAAAAGTGGAGACAAGAGCGGGTAAGTAAGGTTTATTAGAGTAACTAATACAGAGACACAGTCACAGCGTCCGTAACACGGAAACACGATCACAGCGAGCGACACACAGGAACGGGCAAGTGATGCAGGGACCTTGATGGACTCCGGTGAAGTGATGAGAAGTGGGTGAAGCGCTGGTGACCAGTCCAGAGAGTGAAGTGAATCAGTGACGATAAACACGAAGACATCGAGGACAGGAACGCAGGTACGGGGAACAGCCAGACAGGAACAGGAACGAACACCGGGAACACATCACAACGATCTGACAAGGATGAGACGAAAACAGTGAGTATTAATAGGCATCGCTGATCAGGATCAGCTGGTGCTGGGATGGAATACAGCTGGCGCTACTGATCAGCGTTACGAGAGAGAGACCACGCCCCTACTCACAAACACAACAACAATGACACGAGACAAGAAGGACACAATGAATTCAACCACCGTGACATATACAAGTTGTCGATTTAGATGAATTAACGAGTAGTGTGAAAAACTGTCTGCAAAATATTCTATACATAATAATTGAAAAGAGGGGCACCTCAGCTAATGAGGGCAGAAGGGCAGTGGCTCTAGCCACCGGGCCATCCCCTGTGCACGGCCCTGCTGCAGACCACGATTTTGGGACCTGTATACCTTAAGTACGCAAGGTTTAATCAACCAACAATACAGGATATATGTGACGGCAAGTTAACCTTGCTTTCTGGCATACTCCCCTGAACAATCTGAAAACGATCACAGCAAATATAGTAGATATAGGCGACAATAACAAGCTCCATGTGCGACTGGTCTGATTAGTTTGTCAGCCCAGTTGGTAACAAGGCAATGCTGACAGGAAATCTGACTAGGAACAGAAACACAACAAAGGCGCACACACAGACCCACGAACCGTGACAGGCAGTTTACTACATATATTACATATATGATCTACTCCATAAAGCCCACACCTTTTTATACTTCATGGTGCAATATCTTTAAGGTATTTATTAATATGTGCTGTTGTATTTTATTTTGTCACACAGATTTTATTTTGGCTGAGAAAATATTTACAGGTACCATAATAGTTCTGTGTTGATGGTGACATTTTAACAGATGGTTGTGCCTCAAAGAGGAGAGCTGAGTGGAGTTTGACAGTGTTGGCCGTTATTTCATTACCCTCCCCTATTGGACACTCAGGCCAGAGTGGCATTCAGTAACGGAATTTATTTTCCGGGGAATGCATATCTTCTAGGTGTAGACAGTGCAGGCTTTCTCTCAGAATGAGAACTAGCAAGCACAGAATTGATATTGCTTACGCATCAAGTGGTATGTTGATTCGCAAACCCTACATGGCGCTATTCCATTTTACACCAGTGATAACCGTAGTTAGATTGTCTATCAACACTGAGTACTTGCAGACGTTTTTGCTGGCCTAGCATAGAACCTAAGCCTTATGAAAGATTAGAGAATTGGCTTTAAAATGATCTGCATATTTCAACCAGAAAGACTCGGGAGAATAAATACTGTAACAATAAACACATATATTGATAACCCAGCAAGCAATAAAGTTCTTTGGCGTAGGCCCCGTCCATAGCTCGCAATCCGAGGGTCCTGACTCTGCATTTCCTGCCTGAAGACGAAGGCAGGGGCACAGCCGACCCCCAGGGAGGTATAGTAAGGGACCATCCTGGTGGTGGTGGGGAGGTTGGAAGGGAAGGAACCATCTTGGAGGTGGTGGGGAGGATGGAGGTCAATGGAAGCGTCAGCATCTGCGAACTCAAACACGTGTAAGTACCGGTCTTTTATACCGTAAGTATTAGACGCGATTGGATAGATGAGAAGGTAGTTAGTGACGCAACAATTGAGTCGTCCTGGCCGAACTTACGCTAAAGCTTCCATTTCAACCAGAAAGACTCGGGAGAATAAATACTGTAACAATAAACACATATATTGATAACCCAGCAAGCAATAAAGTTCTTTGGCGTAGGCCCCGTCCATAGCTCGCAATCCGAGGGTCCTGATTCTGCATTTCCTGCCTGAAGACGAAGGCAGGGGCGCATCCGACCCCCAAAAATAGGCGGAAGATAATTCCACTGGACAAACCCCACCCCCAAAGAACGAAAAAGAAAAAGTATACCCACCAGCTGTATATTATGTAGTCCTAGAATAGAAGAGAGAAATAGCTGGTAGACATGGATGTATCAAATTCCATGTATAGTAGGATATTATAGAGTTCCATCAATATCGTCGTGGGAACAGGAACTCTACAATCTTAAAGTGGAGCATGCTTTATTTTCTATGAAAGATACTTTTCTGCTGCTGAATTACATGATACATTTACGCATTTGCTGACGCTTTATTTATTTAATTTAAATGCTGTGCCGCACTGAGAAGAGGCCACGATGAGCCACGCAGAGACGAGGCCACGCAGAGACAAGGCTGTGTTGAGCCACGCAGAGACAAGGCCGCTCTGAGCCACAGAGACAAGGCCATGCTTAGGCACATAAAAAAACGAGGCCACGCTGAGCCACATAGACAAGGCCACGCTGAGCCACATAGATAAGGCCGCTCTGAGCCAGAGAGACAAGGCCACGCTTAGCCACATAAAAAAACGAGGCCACGCTGAGCCCCATAGACAAGGCCACGCTGAGCCCCATAGACAAGGCCACGCTGAGCCACATAGACAAGGCCACGCTGGGCCACATAGAGCCACATAGACAAGGCCACGCTGAGCCACATAGACAAGGGCACGCTGAGCCACATAGACAAGGCCACGCTGAGCCACATAGACAAGGCCACGCTGAGCCACATAGACAAGGCCATGCTGAGCCACATAAAAACGAGGCCACACTGAGCCACATAAAAACGAGGCCACGCTGAGCCACATAGACAAGGTTCGCTGAGCCACTAGGCTGCAAGAGCTGCGCATAAACTGAACGTGCATAGAAAAGCCACTAGGCTGCGCAAAGCAGGCCCCCTAAGGACCGTATAGCCGGCGATAGCGAGAGGCGAATTATTCAAGCTGAGACTATCACCAGATAGATAAAGCATACACCACCACCAGTAATTGCATAGGAATTTACCTGAATCGTTACTGCAATGCTTGCTGAGCGTTGAGAATGATCTTTATATCGGGTCTTATTTAACTCTAATGCAGAGGAAGACAATCTGTCCAGGATCTTAATAGCTGAAGTGGAAAGCCACGATCAGCTGCTGTAGTGTCTTCCCAGATCCTGAAGGGATGACCAATATACTGGGAGGGAGTTAGACTGCAGCTATTGAGGACAGAACTGACGAATCCTGAACCAGGTTAAAGAGTATTGCTCCGTTAGTTATGATAAATAGAAATTTGATCATAGATGAGAAGGGTCAGAATTTAATCCCAATTTATAAATATATAATGTGATACAAAGCCTTTATAGTCATTCTTAGAAGGAATTGGGTAAGGAACGTAATTAGAAAAGACCATGGGAGTATTTAGCACCTGGAGTGAATCCTCTGGATGCATGAGCCATGAACGCTGTAACAGACAGCTATAATCTGAATAAAAATAAGAAAGACCACTGCAGACAGAGGTAATCAAAAGGGGTTGAGTGGATTTTACTTTCTGACTTGGAGTGTAATGCTGCTGTTTTAAGCATAACCAACATCTGCAAGGTTAAACACTCAAAGTTCAAACAGTGGAAGAATTCATTTGAGAATTGCTTTTTAAAGAATACAACAGCGCTGGAAGGAGCTAGTGACATTCCTCCTGGGTTAGTGCATCAGGGCCTAAATTTAATTGATCCTGCCAGACATGGACATGATATCGAGACAGAATATCCTAAGCGGTGATGACTAGAGATAACTACGCATGAGCTACATAATCTATCAACAACCATCTGGAATGTTGACTATGTCGATGCTTCTTGAGGCTCCATCTTATGCGATTCCGGTTGAACAAGTGAAAGTTAAAATGTCGGTGATAGGTAATCAAAGCTGCAAACGAGCTGTTGAAACTCCGATCCCTTTGCCAGAAGCAGCAGCCTTAACACATCCAAATGTGGAGACAAAACAATATGCTTACTCACCCTCGAAATGAACATTACTACTCAATTATCTTTGAGGCATTCTGGGCAAAACCATGCATACCCATACATATCCTGCAAAAGAAAGGGGCACATTTTTATATAAAAAAAAAAAAAAAAAAAATATATATATATATATATATATATATAAAACAATGTGATTGTCGGGCATTTATCAGAGGTTTATTATGCCTTAAGCAAACAAAGAGAAGGTACGGGGAACAGACTTGAAAAATTAGGATTAAAATACTTGCGTGAATTTGAATGCCTGCGAGCAAACTATGAATGGAAGGAATATTAAATTAAAATTTTTATAACTGTATACAAGAAAGGAACAGCGAGCCATGATCAGGATGTGAAAGAGGAATCTAAGTGATAATTGATCTGTAGACTCTTGAGGGTGGAATCTTTTTTTTTTCTTTTTTTCAGGTGTGCAGCAAATGTCTGCCATGGCTCCCAAGTTGCTCTTTGCAGAAATAACCCCATTCATGGCTGGAAGACACTGGCCACAACAGTTGAGAATCTTGAATAAATGGTGCATAGACATGTAAATCACACAGTTGAGCAAGACAATGTCACTCGAGTCTCCTTCACTGATTAGTCTAATATGACTGTTGAGCTGTTTTTTTTTGTTTTTTTTTGGCCAAGTATGTGCAGCTTTGACCGCCGCCACAACTCCTTGATCCTTTAGTCTGTATTTCTCTGTACATTAATGTGAAAATACCCCTCACATAAATGATTCCTATAACATATCAGCAGATTAACTAGCCCCCAGAAAGTTGAGTATTACATCGATTATACATGTTTCCAATGTTATAGATCTAATTTGAAGTATAAAGTGACTTTATGAATTTAAAATAGCCTAATAATTTACACTAGTGATATGTTTACACTAGTGATTTACACTATATGATTTACACTAGTGATATGATAATTTACACTAGTGATATGTTCTAAAGCTTTAGAATGGCTACTGCCATTCTAGTCCACTGCAGTATATGCATAACAGCCAATGACAACGTGCTCTTTAGCTCGGGTTTTCGAGCAACGTTATGAAGGGCGCGACCCGTGATATTGCATATGCATAAAGCTCTTAAGCACTCTTAAGCTTATTGGATTTATAATCAACACAGTTGTTAGTGGGTATTTGTAAACTGAGCGTAATATTGACAAGCTGATATAATTAAATAACCATAGAACTGTGGAATATCGGGACGCGAAACTTGCTACAAGCATTGAGGCGAGCCATCCGGCCCCTCTGCAGCCTAACTTTGCTCCTTCGCAACACCTGGGACCTGAGTTAGCCGATCCAACCGCATCTGCTAAAGACAACCAGTAGATAAGGCAATAGTCTTTCACTTTTTTTTTTTTAGTGCTGTCATGCAAGCTATGTCTACAAATTTTTTAACCAAACTTGAGGATCCAGAAATATGATTTCTAGAGTATTTTGTATGCATGTACTGCTGTGTCATATTTTGCAATGTTAACATTGCACTAATGTTAAAATTGCACCTCTGTCTTAATATTTTCCACAAGAGTTTCCTTTTTCTGTTGTTCTGTTGTTTTCTGTTCAAAGTAAGAAAGTTAAGTGACACATCTTTCTTGTGCTGTTGTTGTTGTTAACAGGCATTGTTTATTTGGTCTCCTTAGTGTGGCGGGGGAGGCGTGGTTCAGCGAGGTCTGCGACGAGAGAGAGAGTGGAGAGACAAGCGGCGGTAAGTGAGTCAAGTGTAAAATGACTAACACCTGTGTCTCGTTGCAGTAATTGGCGTGGGGAGACCGTATAAAAGACAGACGGGAACCAGCGTTGAGAGAGAGAGGGCTGAGGACTCGTGGGGAACGCGGAAGCACGAGGACCCGACTGAAACAAGTTATTGAGCACTTTGTGAGATTTATGTTGAGACGCGCATGTGGCGCGAGTGTAATCAGAGTTTATTGATTAAAATACCCACGAGCCTCAGCCAGCCGTCTCCGGTCTCCTTCCTTCTTACACGTTCACAACAAGGGAATACTACACTGGTGCCGAAGCCCGGGAAGGAAGGAGAAACGCCGCCGCCAAGATGCAAACTCCGTCTGGAACATCGGGAACGCCGTTTGCGGACATCATTACATCGCTCGCGGGTCTGCATCAGGAGAACCACTGAGCCCTGCTGGACTTGCGGGCGGATCAGGAGGGTCGATTCCAAGCCCTGATGCAAGCCCAGCAGGCAGACCGCGAGCTGTTCCGGAGCTTGCTGGACCGGGAGGTTCGAACGGAAGGGGCTTCCCCCAGCTCCACTCCCGGCGCTCACATGGCCTTATCGAAGATGGGGGTCTCGGACGATCCCGAGGCCTTCGTGGATTTATTTGAACGAACAGCCGAGGCATGTGGGTGGCCGTTGACCAGCTGGCCGGTACGGCTGATACCCCTGCTGTCGGGGGAGGCCCAGAAGGCTGCACAACAACTGCCCGTTCAGAACCTCCTGGTATACGCCGATTTAAAACGAGCCATTCTCCAGAGGGTCGGCCTTAACCCTGAACAACAACGCCAGCGCTTCCGTTCCGTTCCGGCCGACCCTTTGTCTTGGCGCAGCAGCTCCGGGACTCATGCCGCAAATGGCTGTTGGCCGGAGGAGGCGACGCCGAGGCCATCATCGACAAGGTGGTACTGAAACAGTTCGTTTCACGGCTACCAAAGAGGACTGCCCAGTGGGTCCAGTGCCACCGGCCGGCGTCGCTGGATCTGGCCATTCAACTGGCGGAGGATCAACTGGCGGCGTGCTCCGGGGGCGGCGAACCCCTGCCATCTATCTCTCTCTCTCTCTCTCCCCCTGTCTCTCTCTCTTCCCACTTCCCTAAGCCCGTTCCTTTTCCTAGGACCCGTTTTCCCGAACCACCGAGGGCACCTCCCCGTTGGAGGGCTGGAACAGAGGGTCCAGCCGGGTCACGTGGCTTCGTCAGGGAAGGGGGGCCGGGACACTCGGATGGGCTCGACGCGGTTCCTGCGCTCTCCCCACGCCAATTCCTTGACCCACTTCCTGCAACTAGGGCGGCGGGGAAGCCTGGGCCGGTCTGTTGGCGTTGCGGGGATCCGGGCCATTTCGTGGACCGCTGCCCGGTCATGGAGGTCGGGACATTGGTCCGGATCCCGGACGCCCCACAGGCCGCCCCCGATCAAGCCGGGTTATACCAGATACCTGTGAGTATTAAGGGGGGTACCTATCAGGCCTTGGTGGATTCAGGTTGTAACCAGACCTCCATCCATCAACGCCTGATACAATCCGGGGCATTGGATACGGGCCGCATGGTTAAGGTGAGGTGTGTGCACGGGGATATAGTGGAATACCCCTTAAAGGCCATCACTATTAAATTTAGGGGACAAAATCATTGTGTGGAGGTGGCACTTAGTCAGCGGCATCCGTTAATTTTGGGAACAAATTGGCCAGCTTTTGAACAATTATTGGGTTGTTTGACAGCGGGCGCCTCTGGGAAGAAGAAAAGGCGGGGAAGGGGGGCGAGCGCTCAGGTCGGAGAGGCTGTTCCTGGACCCAGCGAAACTGTTTCAGAGGAACCGAGCGGCTTGGCGAGGCTAAACCTCTCCAGTCGCGATGACTTTCCCCTGGAACAGTCCCAAGATGAGACGCTAAAACATGCGTTTGAACAGGTCCTTTCCATCGATGGGCAGCTCCTCCAACCTGACCGCACGCTCTCCTATCCTTATTTTGCCGTCATTAAAGATAGGTTGTATCGAGTGACCCAAGACACTCAGACAAAGGAAGATACAACCCAATTGTTAGTACCACGGGGCCGTCGGGAAATGCTTTTCCAGGCGGCACATTGTAATCCAATGGCGGGGCATTTAGGGATGACAGCTACGTTAAGTCGTTTAATGACCCGATTCTTCTGGCCGGGCATTCACGAGAACATACGCATATGGTGCGCGTCGTGTCGTGAATGTCAGTTGGTAAACCCACCGGCCGCCCCAAAAGCGCCGTTGCGCCCTCTACCTCTTGTGCAGGTCTCCTTCGAGAGAATTGGTATGGACCTCATCGGGCCATTAGAACGATCGGCACGGGGACATCGCTTTGCGTTGGTTATAGTAGACTACGCAACGCGATATCCTGAAGCAGTGGTGCTACACACTATATCAGCTAAAAGTGTGGCAGACGCCCTGTTTCGATTAATCTCCCGCGTGGGAATCCCGAAAGAGATTCTCATGGATCAAGGCACCGCGTTTATGTCACGCACGTTGAGCGAATTATATGAATTATTGGGCATTAAATCGGTGCGTACCAGCGTCTACCACCCACAAACGGACGGACTGGTCCAACGATTTAATCGCACAATGAAAACAACGATTAGTAAATTCGTACAGGAAGACGCGGAAAATTGGGATAGGTGGCTGGAACCCCTCTTATTTGCCGTGCGAGAGGTCCCGCAAGCCTCCACGGGGTTTTCCCCCTTTGAGCTTCTTTTTGGACGTCAGCCCCGTGGGGTGTTAGACGTCCTAAAAGAGACTTGGGAGGACGGACACTCAGATAGTAAAAATGAAATTCAGTATGTCATGGACCTGAGAGCAAAACTCCATACACTGGGGCGGCTCTCTATGGAGAATTTGCTTCAGGCTCAAGACAGACAAAGCCGGCTGTATAACAGGGGAACTAAGCTCCGAGAATTTACACCGGGAGATAAAGTGCTCGTTTTACTACCAACCTCCAGCTCCAAATTGTTAGCGAAGTGGCAAGGACCCTTTGAGGTCACACAGCGGATAGGGGATCTCAATTATGAGGTAGTACGAACAGACAGGGGTGATTCACGGCAAATCTACCATCTCAACCTCCTAAAAAAATTGACTGAGGAGGAGTCAGTGTTGCTTGCGACGGCAGTGAGTGGAGAGGAGGATCTCGGGCCAGAGGCGATCATCAAAGGGAAATCTCTCGCCCTGGCCCCGGGGGGGATCACCTCTCGCCCTCGCAGCTCACTGACATTGCAAGGTTGCAAAAAGAGTTTTCCGATGTGTTTTCACCCCTGCCTGGTCGTACTAATCTAATCCAGCACCATATTGAGACAGAGCCGGGCGTGGTAGTTCGTGGCCGGCCATACAGGTTGCCTGAAAACAAAAAAGTGGTTCAGGCAGAATTAGAGGCAATGCTGGAGATGGGAGTAATTGAGGAGTCCCACAGTGACTGGGCAAGCCCGATAGTTTTAGTTCCTAAAACGGACGGCTCGGTACGGTTTTGTGTGGACTATCGCAGGGTGAATGCAGTGTCGAAATTCGACGCTTATCCAATGCCGCGGATTGACGAGCTGCTTGATCGGTTAGGTACGGCTCGCTTTTATTCAACGCTGGACTTAACGAAAGGATATTGGCAGATCCCCTTGTGTCCCATATCCAAAGAAAAAACAGCCTTCACCACGCCGTTTGGGTTACACCAATTTGTAACGCTTCCTTTCGGGTTGTTCGGGGCTCCAGCCACGTTTCAGCGTCTCATGGACAGGATTCTGCGACCCCATGCTCCATATGCCGCTGCATACTTGGATGATATCATCGTCTACAGTAATGACTGGCAGCGGCATGTGGAGCATCTAAGGCCCGTCCTCGGGGCGCTAAGACAGGCGGGGCTAACGGCCAACCCGAAGAAGTGTGCAGTTGGGCGGGTGGAGGTAAGGTATCTGGGCTTCCACTTGGGTCATGGGCAGGTGCGTCCCCAAATTGACAAGACAGCAGCAATTGCAACCTGTCCTCGACCTAAGACCAAAAAGGAGGTGAGGCAGTTCCTGGGGCTGGCGGGATATTACAGAAGGTTTATTCCTGACTATTCGGACCTCACCAGCCCGCTGACTGACCTCACTAAAAAGGAGGTACCAGATACGGTCCAGTGGACGGAGAAGTGCCAACAGGCTTTTACCCAGGTTAAGGCTGCTCTGTGTGGTGGCCCGCTCCTGCACTCTCCTAATTTCTCTCTCCCTTTTCTGTTGCAGACTGACGCGTCGGACAGGGGCCTGGGCGCTGTCCTGTCCCAGGTGGTGGAGGGGGAGGACCGCCCGGTACTGTACATTAGTCGGAAGCTCTCGAAGAGAGAGACTAAGTACAGCACCATAGAGAAAGAGTGTTTGGCCATCAGATGGGCGGTCCTCATCCTGCGCTATTACCTCCTGGGGCGGGAGTTCACCCTCTGTTCGGATCACGCGCCCCTGCAGTGGCTCCACCGCATGAAGGACACCAACGCGCGGATCACCCGTTGGTATCTACCTTTACAGCCTTTTAAGTTCAAGGTGATCCACAGGCCGGGGGTGCAGATGGCTGTGGCTGACTTCCTCTCTCGGAATGGGGGGGGGGCTGCAGGCCGGATGGCTCCCCGGCCTGAGTCGGGCGGTGGGGGTATGTGGCGGGGGAGGCGTGGTTCAGCGAGGTCTGCGACGAGAGAGAGAGTGGAGAGACGAGCGGCGGTAAGTGAGTCAAGTGTAAAATGACTAACACCTGTGTCTCGTTGCAGTAATTGGCGTGGGGAGACCGTATAAAAGACACACGGGAACCAGCGTTGAGAGAGAGAGGGCTGAGGACTCGTGGGGAACGCGGAAGCACGAGGACGCGACTGAAGCAAGTTATTGAGCACTTTGTGAGATTTATGTTGAGACGCGCATGTGGCGCGAGTGTAATCAGAGTTTATTGATTAAAATACCCACGAGCCTCAGCCAGCCGTCTCCGGTCTCCTTCCTTCTTACACGTTCACAACAAGGGAATACTACACTTAGGATTGCAAGTGTCCTGGGACAGGTGAGGGAGTGAGTGGGAAACCCGCTGCTAAAACGTGGCCGTGGTTTGTCCTCATGGATGAGGTGTTGGGACAGAGGCAACCCCCTGTCTTGCCTCCATCCCTGAGGACACACCAGTGCCAAGTTCAGCAGTGGACCACCAAGATGAGGAGGAGCCAGCACCAGAGAGGAGAAAGCGAGACAGAGATGACGAGTTCATGGATTTAATCAGGGAAGACATGAGATTGCAGAGGATTACAGGAGAGCAGGGAGAGGATGGACAGACTTTTTTCTCTTCTTGAGAAGTAAAATTTAAGTTAAAATAAGTAAATGAAATGAACAGTACATAAAACAGAAGAAAACATTTTGGTGTACACTTTCATTCAGCTGAGCAGGGAGATTCTGGTGGTGCTGCTGGACCTGGATGGACTGCCACAATAGAGACCCTGGTAAGGCCTGTCTGCCGGTGGGACATCATCTAGGATATTGCTTATTTACACTGTCTGCATTGTCTAACAACAGGTTTGCAGGTGTGACTCAATCGACGGCTGTTATGTCACTGAGATAATTTCAGAAAGAGGGAAGACTAAAAGAAATTAACTCACATCCTCAAATCAAACCATAATATATTTCAACATGCAAAACCGTTCTATGGTCCATTCAATTTTTGTTTTAGGCATCGTAGCTTTACAATTGTCTTACTTGCCTGTTACAAATAGTCGTGGTCAATGGGTACCTTCTCCAGGGCGGACACCTCAGCAGACGGCTGGTCTCGCCAACTCTCCTCTCGCACCGTTGCTAGTCGACAGCATTATCGGGAACACCTGGTGGTGAAATTACAAATCCTACAAAGGCTAGACTCTGAGCGTCCTTCGAAGGATGCAGCCCCTGAATACGTAAGTTTAATTCTTAATGACTGTTATAATATCAGAGGTGAAAAATGGCAGAACAGTATGTTATTAAACCATATAAACCCAAGGGCAAAAAAACAAAACAAAAAAACAACCAGGCACCAGCTAAAAATGTAGTATAAAAGCATAATTCAGTCAGGTAAAGCTATAAGCATAAAAGGTTCATGAGTGTAGGCTACATGACTTTACAAACATTTGACATATTAAATAAAAATCATTCAGTGTCTATTTTAATGTGCAGCAGCTTTTCCACATAAGCTAATGCTCTTTTCACATAATGAAATGTTCTCTAATCCAACCTGTTAGATTTCTTAATTAGGGTAATACAATTTGACTTCTACTCAGCTAAAAGCAAGAATGCAGAGGCTCGCTAAAAGGGGGGGGGGGGGGGGGGGCACAAAAAAACTGTTGCTTTTGAATTTGTTGGAAATAAAGATGACCAAATAAATTCAGAATAATTTGTGTTTATTTAAAGGGACACTCCACCCATTTGCATTAAGCTTTCCATTGTTAGAAACCCAGTCATACTGTTGAATGGTTGTGCAACACTCTCTCATTTTCCCCTGAGACGAAAGAAATCCGCTATTTACTTTTTTCACTTCCTCCTACAATGACGCAAAAATCGTCATTTTATGTCATTGTAGGAGGAAGTGTAAGGGGGGGGGGGGGTTCTGTAAAGACTACAAGCACTATCTCCCACCCTTTCAAACCCGCCCATAGGGGGTTGGACCTAATGCGCTAACAGACTTATCACAGATCAGTGCCAGTGCGTTTGATTTCACCGGCAGAAACTTTTTGAAAATTTGTAAACAGACGAAATCATAGGAGATGTGTTGCTTTACAGCAGACGACTATGTCAGTGTGTGTTCTCATGAGCCACTAGCTGCTAATACTAATACTAAATTTGTAAACAGATGAAATCATAGGAGATGTGTTGCTTTACAGCATACGACTATGTCAGTGTGTGTTCTCAGTAGCCACTAGCTGCTAATAGAGTCGAGTCAGAAATAACCTTACCTCCAGGCAAATGCGTTTAGCACTACTAGCACTGCTAGTTCTAGACGTTCCTGGCTGTTCGTCGTCATCATCTGACAAGGTAAATATCGACGGAATTGCGGTTTTCACAAGCGCGGGTCTCTTCAAATGGTGTGTTCACACCGAACGCAAATTTAATTATTTGCGTGAGTGGATTATATACAAAGTCAATGCAAAGACGCGAATAAAAGCATCCTTCGCGCCGGGCGTTGCAAATGACGCGAATTGGGCGGCGCGTTTGCCGCAAATGTCTTCCACGCAAGTTGTAAAATTTGAACTCGAGCGAATGTTCAAGCGTCTAACTAGACGCGATAGACGCGTATTTGACGCTCTATTCTCGTTCGGTGTGAACACACCATAAGGGGTTGGGTTCGAAATCTTCTGGATTGAAATGTAGACCACACACCGTCAGATGTTTGAGTGCTTCAATGGCTGTGTCCTCTCCGAACTTCGGGTTATTGATAGCCCGTAGCCACTTTTGCACAAGTCCAAATCTTTGGGTAATCTATGAAAACGTACTCCGTGTATTTTCCTTGTGCTGGCTGAACATGCCGGTACTATGCAAGTGCACACCATTTCGAAACAAAAACGAGGAGTAATTCAATGATTAGTTCGCGAAGTAACTCTTCACTAGGAATTGTGAGAAATGATTTCCAAGCGGTAGCGTAGAGGTAGGAGTGGCCTGCGGAGCTGAGCATTGCAATGCACTATGGGGATTGTTGTCTACAATCCACAAGCACTAAAAAGTCATTTTCTGCCTTTTATCGGCCAAGGAGGACCCAAATTAGAAATGTATGCTTCTATTCTACTATATATATCACCCACTTTCAATTCATATTCATGTCTCCACCGGTGGAATTACCCTTTAACAGCTGTGGTGGTGGTTACAGAATATATCTTTGACTACCCTTCGATCTGGCATCGTTTCATTTTCGGAAGGTGCGATGTTGGTAATATGCGGGTCATCAATGCATCCAACCACATTGGAAATCCTAAAGGAAATTCTAAGTATTATGTTACTTCCAGAGGTCGCAGCAGATGTTATCAAGTGAACGCCATTTATCAAATTAGCCTCAGATTAGCCTCATTTAACCCTTAGGGGTCTAAGGTGTTTTGGGGGTCCTAGAGATTATCTGCCCTGACATTGGTTGAGCCTGTTGGTTCTCAACCTTGGGCTTAGCCAGCGGGTATAATCAGGTCCCGGTGATGGAGGGCGATAGGCCAAAAACCGCCTTCTGCACCGCAGTATAATCGGATACCATTTGGGCTCTGCAATGCCCCCAGGACTTTTCAACGACTGATGCAACGTCTGTTCGGTGACCAGCATCTTTACCTTGATGGTATTGTGGTATTTGCTTCATCTGCAGAGCAGCATTTGATGCGGCTGGAGGTAGTATTGAGTCAGCTGGAGCGTGAAGGGTTGAAGGCGAGGTTGGAGAAGTGTTTCTTCTTCCAGAAAGAGGTTAGGTATCTGGGGCACGTGATTTCATCTGAGGGAGTGAAATCAGACCCGAGTAAGATTGAGGTGGTGTCTCAGTGGTTTTGCCCATAAACGGCATAGGTTGGTGGCCGAGTTTGCGGATTCAAAATCCAGAAAGCGAGTGTCTCAGAGTTTTGTGGCTGCATGGACTGAACAATGCCAACAGATTTCCGAAGGCTTAAAAGGTAGACTTCTCTCTGCCTTTTATCCTGGAAGTGGACGCCAGTCATGCTGGACTGGGAGCAAACCTTTCCCAGGAGCAGGAAGGTAGGGTGTGGCCTATTGCATAGGCCAGCCCCAGTCTTCGGCCCACTGAGAGGAACATGTCTAATTACAGCTCCATGAAATTGGAGTTCCTGGCGGTCAAGTGGGCCATCACTGGCACATTCAGGGAGTACCTGATAGGGCAGAAGTGTGTTGTCTTTACAGACAACAATTCCCTTAGCCATCTGGCTTCTGCCAAACTGGGTGCACCTGAACAGCGTTGGGCCTCACAACTGGCCTCCTTTGATTTCGAACTTAGGTATAGGTCTGGGAGAAGTAATCGGAATGCAGATGCTCTTTCGAGACTCGATCCAGCAAGGCATTGCGAGTTGGGCCACAAGAGTTTTGGTAACAACGTACCACTGGAGATACAACAGGTTATGGATGATGAACGAGTGGGTTCCCTGGGCACCCAAGTAGTCACCCAAGTAACCGAGTGGGTTCCCTGGGCACCCAAGTAGTCACCCAAGTAACCGTTATGGCTTTTTCAAGTCGTTCAGCTGATGACATAAGGTCATTACAATGAGCAGACACGGTTCTTGGGGAGGTCTTGGGATTTTGGGAGAGGAGGATGTTTCCCAGTCGTGAAGAGCGTTGTCTACTCTCTAAGCCAGCTTTAGGCAGAGGTTGGTGGACGGGGTGGTTTATCGTCGTGTCTTTCGTCCTGATGGAGGAGAGGAGCTTCTACAGGTACTACTAGCTGGTGCTCTGCGTAGTGAGGTGCTGACCTTGTGGCACAAGAAGCATGGGCACCAGGGAATTGAGCGTGCTACGGAATTGGTAAGGCAGCGCTGTTATTGGCCTGGTACGCCTTTGGAGATAGCCCAGTGTCGTCGGCATTGTGAACGATGCCAGTTGGCCAAGGATACACAGCCACTTGCTCGAAGTTTCATGGGCCATTTGTTAGCGCCCAGGCCTAATGAGTTCCTGGCAACTCGTTACAAAATACAGTATGGCTGTCCCTATTTGGGACCAGAGGGCAGAGACCGTGGTGGTGGGGGGGTGGTTTTATAAGCTAGGGCTACCGGGTTGAATTCACTCAGACCAAGGCCGAAATTTTGAATCCCAGCTGATGCGACAGTTATACAACTTGTATCAGGTTGACAAGTCTTGCACTACACCGTACCATCCGGCCGGTAATGGCCAGTGTGAGCGGTTCAACCGTACGTTGCACAATCTTTTGTGTACCCTCCCAGTTTCATGGAAAAGAGATTAGGTATCCTGTCTCCCGCAAGTATTGTTTTGTTACAATACTACTCCCCACCAGTGAATTGCCCTATCTTCTGATGTTCAGCCAAGAACCCAGACTCCCAGTGGATTTCCTTCTGGAAAGGGTCCAGAATCTGGTACGGCACATGACCGTTAATGATATGATTTCAGATTATAACCTAGATGTGCTGTGTTTGACAGAAACCTGGCTAAAAACAAATGATTATATTACTTTAAATGATTCAACCCCACAAGATTACAGTTATAAACATGAACCTCATCTGAAACGCAAAAGGGGGAGGTGTTGCTGTAATTTATAGTAATATTTTCAAAACCAATAATTGCAGTTTTAAATATACTTCTTTTGAAGTGTTGGAGCTTAATAAAAAAAATATATAGAGTAAACGATAAATCACATTTGAGAATTCTGCTGGCTACTGTATACAGGCCACCATAAAGATTTTATCAAGGAATTTGCGGGCTTTCTATAAGAATTAGTATTAGCTGCAGATAAAGTACTAATTGTTGGTGATTTTAATATACACATAGATAATGAAAAAAATGCATTGGGATTTGCATTTAAAGATATTGTAAACTCAACTGGAGTTAGACAACACGTGTCAGGACCTACTCATTGTCGTAATCATACTCTAATACTAGATCTAATACTATCACATGGAATAGATTTTGATGCCGTTGAAATTCTGCAGCAGAGCGATGACATCTCAGATCATTATCTAGTCTGGAAGCCAGTCGTCTATATAATTAGGACCCTGATACCCTGAAGCCTCAGCGGAGCTAGGGCTGCATCCATGCATTTGGTAAACATGTGAGGGGAGAGAGCTAGGCCGAAAGGAAGAACCCAATATTGGAACGCTTCGCCATCAAAAGCGAACCTCAGGAACTTCCTGTGAGATGGAAGGATAGATATGTGGAAGTATGCGTACCTTAAATCTATGTGTATGAAATGTGCTTTATAAATAAACTTGCCTTGTCTTGCCTTGCCTATCGTGACAAACCAATCCTCAGATTTGATCTGACTCACGATGATGGGAATAGTGATCATCTTGAAACTGAAACTCCTCAGAGACCGATTCAAGTGCCTTAGATCTACAATTGGTGTAACCCCCCATCCTTCTTGGGAACTATGAAGTAGTGGCTGTAGAACCTGGACTCCCTGTCCAGTGAAGGAACACACTCTATGGCCTCATATCAGCAGGGAGTTTACAATATCCTGTTCCAATATCCGACCCTGCACTTGGGCGACTGCAGCCTGTAACCCTTCTCTGTTGTGCGCAGGACCCAAGGAGAAATATTTGCTCAGTTTTAAAATATGATGTTTCAAATCTACCAAAAAATATATTATTTCTCATTAAGACGTTCCAGAACTGTCATTGGTGCAGGCTCTAAACAAAATTAGATCTATGGTTCCTGGTTTAAGGTAGCTATACTACCTTCCCTCAATGACATTTCCAATACCCGATTAACCCGAAAAGCACTCAGCATAGTGGGTGATCCCACCCACCTCTCACATGGCTTCTTTAGTCTTCTGCCATCACGCCGGAGGTTTCAGAGTCAGGAAGTTGAACTCTCCTCCCTCTTAGCTCTTAGCCCTCTGCCCTTAGATGCACTAAACTATGACTCTTATACAGTTTACCCCCATAACACACACACACAACGCACAAGACAATTGTTGCTCTCTCTTTTTGTATACCGTTTGCTTTATAATGTAAACATATTTAAATGTTTAAATGTTTATATTTTATTTTATATATATTTTTAAATACTTGTCTGTGTTATGTTGGTGTTTTACACCATGGGTCTGAGGGAAACAGAATTTCAATCCTCTGTATGTCCTGTACATATAGTAGAATTGACAATAAACTTGAACTTAATATCAGAGAATAGTGCTGAACAAGTTTATTCAGGAGTGAAAGAACTGAATGAATGAATGAATGAATGAATGAATAAGGCATTTATATAGCGATTTCATATGTACTACTGTACACCCAAAGTGCTTTACAATCATATCAGGGAATCTCTCCTCAACCACCACCAGTGTGCAGCATCCACTTGTATGAATGATAAATAAACCTAGGAAAAGATGTGACAATGTAGAGTAACTTCATATTTGGTACAGCCTGAGTCTGTTATTGCTACAATCTGATGTGCACAGTAAGCACAGCATTTGTTGCTAAGAAACTGCATAGTGATGCAGTCCTGCTTCATTTTTTTTTTTTTTTTTTAAGTTACACATTATGGCTGCAGTGATGGTGTAAAGACATTGACATCTAACTCTACAAACATCTTCCCCTATTGTGGATTCTGGCTCCGGCACTCCTGATGTGTTCATTCATGCTTCCCTCGCTGTCAGCAGCAGGTATCATGGAGATTTACAGGCCCTGTGCACTAGAAATGAGACTTGTTTACTTTTATTTTACGGATGGCAGGAAACAACCCCTCTAAAATCTTTTTGTTGTTCCTCTAAGCTAATCTGCCCATTGTGCCAAAGTAAAACAGCCTTTGTTTAATTTTCTGCATGAGATGAAAATGATTTGTTCCAAGAGAGAACAGATATAATTCATAATGGCCTGTCTTTCAACATCTGCGTATAGACTGTGAATGTGCTTCTCACTAATTATGGGTGAAATCTGGTATGCTATAGGAAACACCATTATGATGCAGCAGCACTTACTTGTCTCTGCTGAACAACAGGATCCAGTAAGCATGTTTGTTAACAGCTCTTTTCCAACTTCAAACCGAAACATAAAATGAGGACAGCCAGAGTAGTAGGAAGCAGATTCTAAGGGGGGGAAAAATTGTCTATTTTATTTCCTCCTACTGATATCAGTGTCAAATGGGATGCTCTTGCAAAAAAAATGAAGAACTGGTGGACCGTGTTAGTGCACCTATATCTTACAGTTTTAATAACAAATACACCTCAGCACAACCTTAACTTGCTGTTGTAACACTTGTCATTACTAAAAACCTTGGCCTCTGTGAGAGCACCTATTTTCAAGATGTAGCTAACCATCATCCTTCATGGTAGTGAAACTTAACTGCAGGTAATTTGTGCCCCGAATCCATGAAAGGCTACTCATTCAGCCGGAACTAATTTACGCAGAATCAATTTTACCTTCAACGTGTAATGGCCCTGCCAGAAGAGTTGAATGAGTGATGTTCTGATTATTAGCAGCAGCATAATTATGCAAAACCATGTGGTTAGAAAAAAGCAGCCAAGCAAGAACAAATCACATCATATTTTTACTTTCCTCCATCCAAGATTTTTTTAAGGGTCCCTCACGCTTTCTTTATCATGTTGGGTTTCGAAAGGCAAATTTATCCCAGGTGACAACAGGAATACCAATGCATTTATTTTAAAAGAAAATTCTGTCATCGTTTACTGACCCCCATGTCGTTCTAAACCCATACGTTTTCTGTTAATATTTCAAATAAAGATATTTTATACAAACAGGGGCATCACAAGGCCCTTTCGGGGAGGGGGGGAGGCTCCACTCTAAATTTCTAGTCAAGTCACCTTTATTTATATAGTGCTTCATACAATCCTGATAAAAAGGAAAAATTATGCATTTCAGCTGCAGTGTTGATTCAGGTCATTTGTAAAGATCATTAATTAAACAATTAGTTTGTTTAATCTATAAAGCAGTTCTGCAAAGAAAGAAAGAAAGAAAGAAAAAAACGATGCCATCTTCCAAATCAGTTCAGTTCTCATTCAACAGCGTCAGTACATTAAGATCAATAATATTGTTGAATATTGAGTGTCCCATACTAAGAAAGCCAGAGGCGACAGTGGGAAGGAATAGACCTACTTCTGTGCATGGCCAGGGTGATCTGAGGATCACCGTGAGGGCTTCCCAGCTGAGACAATCTCCGCGGGTCCCTCACGTCTCACAAGCGCTGCCGCTGTTGGAGCCTTAAAAGGAGCGTGCGGGTCCTTCTCATGGACGACCAGCCGTGTCCTTTGGGGCTCCGCCTGACGATCAGATGTCGATCGCAGTATCGGAGGGGGAGCTTCAGTCTTCTGGAGATGAGGATTCGGCTGTGTTGCCCCCTTCGGAGAGTGTAGCATTGCCCGAGTCCAATCCAGAATGGGCGGATATGCATTCCCGGGCCGCTGAGAAGGTCGGGCTTTGTGTGGAACCCTCGTTGGTTCCCGGTTGGACGATTGGTTTCTCGGGGTGGGCCACCCCGGTGCCATTCTTTCCGGAAGTGCATGAGGAGCTCATTTGGACGTGGACGGTGCCAATTAGTGCCAGAAGCCGTCCTAGTGGCTCCTCCCTCCTCACCACCCTCGATGGCAGAGCAGCTAAGGGGTATGTGGATGTCTTGCTGGTGGAGCGTGCCGTTGCAATGCAACTGTGTCCAGCGTCCGCTTCCTCCTGGCAGGGCAATCCACGCCTCCCGTCCAAGGTATGTACGTTTTCGTCCGGTGTTACAGAGGACAGGCTGCTTCCGCCCTGCATGCCATGGCGCTCCTGCAGGTCCACCAGGCTAAGGCTCTCATGGACATGCACAAGGGTGGTTCTGACCCAGATCTCCTCCAGAAGCTCCGTGTGGCAACAGACTTTGCTCTTTGAGCGATGAAAGCAACCACACGTTCCGTTGGTCAGGCAATGTCCACCTTGGTGGTCCAGGAACGCCACCTTTGGCTCAACCCGGCTGATATGAGGGACACTGAAGTATCGGTTCCTGGATGCCCCTCTATCCCAGGTTTGTTTATTCAGCGACGCGGTCGAGAGCTTTGCCCAGAAGTTCTCGGTCCTCCAGAAGCAGACGGAGGCGATCCGACACATCCTGCAGACCGCTGCTGCCTTCACCCGGATCCTCCGTCCGCTTGTCGCCCGAGGTCGACCTCCTGCGGTGTCCTCCGCTCCCGCAAAGCCTCAGCAGAAACCATCACCAAGGCCTCAGCGTGGAGCAAGCTGCAGGAAGTCGACCACGCAGGCCCAGGCCGCTGCCAAACCAGGAGGCAAGCAGAGGTGCAAACGACCCTGAGACGGGCGACCCAGAGGTGGATCAGACTGCTCTTCAGGAGATGGTGAACGCCCCACTCCTTCCCCCGTTGAAGGGCTGGGTGGAGAATCTTTTGTTTCCTTTTGGGGTTTTTTTCCCCACAATTTTAATAAAAGAGAAATTTTTGAAACCTCTGGGTCCCAAGAGGGCGCGCTTGGTGGTCGACGACGCTATGCCTTGTCACCCTCAAGGCCCTCTTTCATTGCCAGTGTAGTGACTGAGACCAATCAGACACAATTATTTGTTATGGTTAACAAATAATCTTTAAAGCTCACTCTGGGACCTGTGGCCCCATCCCCCTACCATGGTTACCATGGATATGATAAGTTGGTTTTATTGCTGTCAAAGGAATGTGGCCAAATGCGCAAGAGAGAGAAAATGGGAAGACAGAAACAATATTTAATACAGACTTTGCTGCATTAATCATAGACTAACTGATCTATAAATGAACATGCATCCCAGAAACTTGGTGAATGATTTACTGTCTTGTGTACTATTATTTATATACTATGGTATGTATTTTATTATACAACCAACCAACGGTCAATGTAACCTCACCTGTATCATGTCTCCTGCCTAATTAATCCTCATTTAAAGGATTAGTTCACTTTAAGAAAAAAAAAACTTTTGCTGATAATTTACTCACCCCCATGTCTTTCTTTCTTCAGTCAAAAAGAAATTAAGGTTTTTGATGAAAACATTCCAGGTTTTTTCTCCATATAATGGACTTCAATGTACCCCAAACGGTTCAAGGTCCAAATGACCGTTTCAGTGCAGCTTCAAAGGTCTTTAAAGGATACCAGACGATTTATAAGGGTCTTATCTAGCGAAATGATCTGTCATTTAATTTTTTTTTTTAAAAGTTTAAGTTTTATGGGCACAAATGCTCCCCTTGCTCTGTTCTGTGATGCGCGTTCGTGACTCTCCTGTTTGAACTCGTTCATCAAAATGAACAAATCTTTTTTTGTTCATTGAATGAAATTTAATTATTCGTTCATCATGCCGATGATACTCAGATGTATATTTCTTCAAAACCTAATGAAATTTACCAATTCACAAAATTAACGAAATGCATAGCTGATATAAAAAATTAGATGACTAGTAATTTCCTACTACTAAATTCTGAAAAAAAACACTTGATGGCTGCTCTGTTAAGTCTTCGTCATCAGTTAGGAACCTGGGTGTGCTCTTTGATTCAAATCTTTCATTTTAAAGTCACGTGTCTAGTATCTGTAAAACTGCATTTTTCCATCTTAAAAATATATCTAAATTACGTCATATGCTCTCATTGACAAATGCGGAACAATTAGTTCATGCGTTCATGACATCAAGGCTAGATTATTGTAATGCTCTACTGGGCGGTTGCCCTCTACGCTTAATAAACAAACTACAGCTAGTTTCACGAGTTCACACTTACATATAATTCTGAGGGAGTAAGATTTAATGCGTTTTTGGCGTGCTGTCCGGAGGGAGGGCTCCGAGGTCGGAATTCAGCCCGAACCCAGAGTACTCCCCCCGTATGTAAGTGATTTTATAGAACTAGGAGTGTGGAGAACTAGGAGTGTGGAGAAGGGGTGGAGGGGGGATGCTGCAAAACTGTCAATGGATCGAGGTAAGACTGCTGAGTCTATATGTACCCTCTTATCATTGATTGCTGATTGCTGTCCACTCGTGTTAATTATCTGAACGTGCTCCTCCCGAACTTAGTTAATAAAACTTCATTTCACGAGTTCACACTTACATATAATTCTGAGGGAGTAAGATTTAATGCGTTTTTGGCGTGCTGTCCGGAGGGAGGGCTCCGAGCTCGGAATTCAGCCCGAACCCAGAGTACTCCCCCCAATAGGCTAAAGAGCAGAGGACAGCCGCCGGAATAAAGACCCCCAAATGAGTGCCGAGATTGGCGGGCTGGCATCTCGAGAAGGGGCCTGGATGCTTGATCGGGGAGGCCCGTGATGGTGGTTCACTGCCTGGACTGACGGCCCCTGTTGGTCTGCGAATGAGGAGCGGTTGTAGTACACTTGTCCAGGAGGTTTTCACGCTGCATCCGCTATGAGACCAAATGCTCGCTGAAATGAAAGAGAAAACGTGAGTGTTCTACCGGGAACGTTCTCGCTCCGTCCGCTGTGAGACCAATGCTTGCTGGATGGAAAGAGGAAATTGAAAGAGAAAAAATGAGTGCTTGCCCAGGAGATTTTCCCACACTGCATCCACTGTGAGACCAAATGCTCGCTGGATGAAAGAGAAAACGTAAGTGCTCCACTGGGAAAGTTCTCACTCCGTCCGCTGTGAGACCAATGCTCGCTGGACAGAAAGAGGAAATTGAAAGAGGAAAAATGAGTGCTTGCCCAGGAGATTTTCTCACACTGCATCCGCTGTGAGACCAAATGCTCGCTGGATGAAAGAGAAAACGTAAGTGCTCCACTGGGAAAGTTCTCACTCCGTCCGCTGTGAGACCAATGCTCGCTGGACAGAAAGAGGAAATTGAAAGAGGAAAAATGAGTGCTTGCCCAGGAGATTTTCTCACACTGCATCCGCTGTGAGACCAAATGCTCGCTGGATGAAAGAGAAAACGTAAGTGCTCCACTGGGAAAGTTCTCACTCCGTCCGCTGTGAGACCAATGCTCGCTGGACAGAAAGAGGAAATTGAAAGAGAAAAAATGAGTGCTTGCCCAGGAGATTTTCTCACACTGCATCCGCTGTGAGACCAAATGCTCGCTGGATGAAAGAGAAAACGTAAGTGCTCTACTGGGAAAGTTCTCACTCCGTCCGCTGTGAGACCAATGCTCGCTGGACAGAAAGAGGAAATTGAAAGAGGAAAAAATGAGTGCTTGCCCAGGAGATTTTTTCACACTGCATCCGCTGTGAGACTAAATGCTCGCTGGATGAAAGAGAAAACGTAAGTGCTCTACTGGGAAGGTTCTCACTCCGTCTGCTGTGAGACCAATGCTCGCTGGACGGAAAGAGGAAATTGAAAGAGGAAAAAAAAAGAGTGCTTGCCCAGGAGATTTTCTCACACTGCATCCACTGTGAGACCAAATGCTCGCTGGATGAAAGAGAAAACGTAAGTGCTCTACTGGGAAAGTTCTCACTCCGTCCGCTGTGAGACCAATGCTCGCTGGACAGAAAGAGGAAATTGAAAGAGGAAAAATGAGTGCTTGCCCAGGAGATTTTCTCACACTACATCCGCTGTGAGACCAAATGCTCGCTGGATGAAAGAGAAAACGTAAGTGCTCTACTGGGAAAGTTCTCACTCCGTCCGCTGTGAGACCAATGCTCGCTGGACAGAAAGAGGAAATTGAAAGAGGAAAAAAGAGTGCTTGCCCAGGAGATTTTCTCACACTGCATCCGCTGTGAGACCAAATGCTCGCTGGATGAAAGAGAAAACATAAGTGCTCTACTGGGAAAGCTCTCACCCGACTTGTAGGCCCTTAATGATATTAAGGTAGGAGATAAAAGAGGTGATTGAAAGAAGAGAAAAATCAGGGAAAGGCAAGTTATAAGAGACATGGAATGTTTTAAAACATCTCCAAGCAGTAACGTAGGATTGAAGGGTCCTGGGAGATACTGCTTGGAGGATGCTGTCGAGTGATGCGTCAAGCAGGGGTTTTAACGGGTGGGTTACGGGAATATTAGTTCTGAATAGCGAGGAACTGGAGTTGGGAATTGATCCGCCTCTGGAGCCAGCATCCTGAATTTCTGAAACAGAAAACGAGACAGAGAGTCAGCAGTTCGCGTTTTGAAAAATTAGATTTTTCAAGGAAAGTAGAAGAGACGAGGATTACTCGGTCGATTTTCTCTTTGGGGAGGGATGCTTGGAATTTGTCTGAATCCAAATTAATTCCTAGGAATTCGATGGATGTTGCAGGGCCCATGGTTTTTTCCTGTGCTATAGGAATTCCTAGCTCAGAGAAAACGTTTTTGTACCGTGAGGATGTGCGCAGCTGGAATAGCATCGGGAGGCGAGATTATTAGAAAATCGTCTAGCAGGTGAATGAGGTAAGGAATGGCGTAGTTGTTCGACAAGATCCAGCAAACGGCTTCTGATAGCATGTCAAATATTTTAGGGCTGCTTTTGCATCCGAATGTTAAACGTACTGCGAAGTAATATTTCCCGAGCCAGCGAACTCCAAATAGGTGCCATGAACCTGGATGGATAGGCATTACTTTGAAAGCAGCTGTAACGTCGATTTTTGCAAGCCAAGCACCCCGACCTGCGATTTTGATCATGTCAATAGCCTGATCTATGTCGTGGTATTTGAGTGAAAATTCATCGAGAGGGATCAAGCTGTTTATGCTTGGGAACGGAGAATTGTGCGGGGCTGACAGGTCGATTATTAGTTTTTTTTTTTTTTTTTTTTTAAGACTTGAAGACTGGACATACAATGCGAGCATGGGCGCCGCCACAAAAGCTTCAGATGTGCATAAACCGGCAGCGTGCTCTTTGACATCTGCCCGCGTTGAAATGATTACAAGGCTGCCTGCTTTCATCAAAAGCAGAGTCCTGTATTGCGCTGGTGGTTGCTGCGCGCGGCACATAGCTAGTGGATTTAGCATGGCTGTTCCCACGTAGGGAAGAGAGGATGGGTTAACCTGTGGGCACGATGCGGTTGAGTGCGCCACTGACCTGCAAACTGCACAGGTAATGTTTTTGCAACCTAAAAATACCCTGCTGTGGAGATCCGAGTCAAGTGCACCCCAGTATGTGCACTGATTACATTGTGCGACTCGCACGGCACTTTTTGCAGAAAAAAGTTTGTGGTACGTGTAGAAATGCCCTCCCCCCATAGGACAGCGCGAGTTCGGTCTCCTACGGTACATAGAACATCCACTGGGAGACCAATTCCCGCTGGATAGAAAAAGAGTAGAGATAGATGCATGCTATGTCCGCTGGGAGACCATGCTCGCTGACCGGAGAAGGAGGAAACATAGATGCATGCTATGTCCGCTGGGAGACCAATGCTCGCTGGACAGAGAAAGAAGAAACATAGAAACAGAGCTCCTGCAGGAGCAGAGGACACATACTGCTCTGGCAGTGGAGAAAATTAGCCAGAGAAAAAGAGCTCCTGCGGGAGCAGAGGACACATACTGCTGTGGCAGTGGAGAAAATTAGCCAGAGAAACAGAGCTCCTGCGGGAGCAGATTAGACATCACTGCTGCGACAGTGGAGAAAATTAGCCAGAGAAACAGAGCTCCTGCGGGAGCAGAGTAGACATCGCTGCTGTGGCAGTGGAGAAAATTAGCCAGAGAAACAGAGCTCCTGCGGGAGCAGAGTAGACATCACTGCTGCGACAGTGGAGAAAATTAGCCAGAGAAACAGAGCTTCTGCGGGAGCAGAGTAGACATCACTGCTGTGGCAGTGGAGAAAATTAGCCAGAGAAACAGAGCTTCTGCGGGAGCAGAGTAGACATCACTGCTGTGGCAGTGGAGAAAATTAGCCAGAGAAACAGAGCTTCTGCGGGAGCAGAGTAGACATCACTGCTGTGGCAGTGGAGAAAATTAGCCAGAGAAACAGAGCTCCTGCGGGAGCAGAGTAGACATCACTGCTGCGACAGTGGAGAAAATTAACCAGAGAAACAGAGCTCCTGTGGGAGCAGAGTAGACATCACTGCTGTGGCAGTAGAGAAAATTACCTGGAGAAATTGCGCTCCTGCGGGAGCGGAGGAGACATCACTGCTGTGGCGGTGGAGAAAATTGGCCAGAGAAACAGAGCTCCTGTGGAAGCAGAGGAGGCATCACTGCTGTGGCAGTGGAGGAAATCAGCCAGAGAAACAGAGCTCCTGGAGAATTGAGCTCCTGTGGTGAGGCAGAGTGAAGGGAGGAGGAGTTTGGGGCCTGGCCGATCGATGCTCATCTTGCGCGTTAATCGAAGACGCGAGGAAGAGGAGGTGAGAGATTAAATCCTTGCATGATTATGTGCATCTGAAGTTTTAAGTGGCCGGGCAAAGATAGCAGTTTGCGTTTAGAACAGTTTAGACTATCTGGGAAGGTGGATGAGTTTGTGCAGTGATGCCTGGAAATCACCTGTATACAAGTTAATGCCCAAAATTCAAATGGACGAGGCTGAAACAATGGTTTTAACCGGTGCAATTGGAATCCCGAACTCAGCAAAACTGTGCGGGGCTGAGGGATTGATTATTAAACGTTTGAAAATGTTCTTATTTCTCTGTTTATTTTTTTTTTTATTTTTTATTTTTTTTTCGTAAATAAATTGCAGTACAGTGTCAACAAAATGTTCTTAATGGTTCTGTGTGCAATCTGCACGTAATATGCGACCTACTGTTTACATGTGAGTTTACGCCACAGGAAGTATTGCGTTAATGAACGGCAAATCCTTTGAACGGAAACTATTTAATACACGTGTTCCCCTGATCAAATTTGTATCCAGATAGCATGACTTGCTCGTGAATCAACAACTGAAGCGATGCGAAGTTCAAATCAGGGACAGAAAACGAAAGGTTTTGAGCTAAGCACTCACGGAGTTGACCCGGCAGATGTTGAGAGTGTGGACTGGCCGGGACTGAATCTGCAGCGCGGCTTACTTAGGGCCTGTTGCGGCGGCCTGACGCTGGAGGAAGGCCCGTTCCTTTGCGTGTAAGAGGGCAGCATTGCCTTATTGTCCATTTCTCTATGGCAGGAATTTTTTAAATGGTCCGGTTTAAAGAAATACGCAGAAGTACATTGGGAATGTTTCGCCCGCGGTTGCGAGGACCCGTTTGTTTGGCCTGGCGCCCATGAGATAATACCAGACGATTGCGGCAAAGATTCCTAATTCTGAAGGATGAAAAATTATTCATCGAACATAAAGCTCGATTCGGACATGTTAGGAAGGTACTGCGGGGCCAAACGCTGCAAAACTGTCAATGGATCGAGGTAAGACTGCTGAGTCTATATGTACCCTCTTATCATTGATTGCTGATTGCTGTCCACTCGTGTTAATTATCTGAACGTGCTCCTCCCGAACTTAGTTAATAAAACTTCATTTAAAACACAGCAGCTCGAGTTCTTACCAGAACCAGCAAGTGTGACCATATTAGCCCAGTTCTGTCAACACTGGATTGGCTCCCTATTAAACATCGAATAAATTTAAAAATATTGCTGATTACTTATAAAGCACTAAATGGTTTAGCTCCACAGTACTTGAGCGAGCTCTTAACGCATTATAGTCCTTCAAGTGTATTGCAATCTCAAAATTTCGGCCAGTTAATACCTAGAAAATCAAAATATGTTTTCAAGATGGAAAAATGCGGTTTTACAGATACTAGACACGTGACTTTCAAATGAAAGATTGGAATCAAAGAGCACACCCAGGTTCCTAACTGACAACAAAGACTTAACAAAGCAGCCATCAAGTGTTTTTTTCAGAATTTAGTAGTAGGAAATTACTGGTCATCCAAATTTTTATATCAGCTATGCATTTCGTTAATTTTGTGAATTGGTAAATTTCGTTAGGTTAGAGTATCATCGGCATGACAGTGAAGGTTTCCTAATGATATCTCTTAATGGTATCGGCTGTACAGAGTGAACAGCAGCGGTCCTAGTACTGAGCCTTGTGGTACGCCATACTGAACTTGAGATCGATATGACATCTCTACATTTACTGCTAAAAACTTATAATGGTCAGATAAGTATGATTTAAACCATGCTAGTGCAATTCCACTAATGCCAACATAGTTTTCTAGTCTATTTAAAAGAATGTTGTGGTCAATGGTGTCAAATGCAGCACTAAGATCAAGTAACACTAATAGAGAGATACAACCACGATCGGATGATAAGAGCAAATCATTTGTGACTCTAACGAGAGCGGTCTCAGAATGGTATGGTCTAAATGCGGACTGAAAATCCTTGCAGATATGATTTCTTTCAAGAAAGGAACACAGTTGTGAGGATACTGCTTTTTTTAATATCTTTGACAGAAAAGGCAGACTCGAGATCGGCCTGTAATTGACTAATTTTGTATGATCAAGTTGCGGTTCTTTAACAAGCGGTTTAATCATAGCCAGCTTAAAGATTTTTGGTATGTATCCTAGAGACAAAGACGAATTAATGATATTAAAAAGAGGATCTATGACATCTGGAAGCATCTCTTTCAGTAGCTTAGTCGGAAAACGGTCTAAAATACAAGTTGTCGATTTAGATGAATTAACGAGTTTGCAAAATTCTTCCTCTCCAAAGCAACAAATAAATCATATTTTTCCTCAGGGAGACTACAATGCACTCCCTGATGCAATACTGTAGTAGACGGTTGCATAGTTATAATTTTGTCCCTGATATTATCGATCATATAAGTGAAGAAGTTCATAAAGTCATTACTGCTGTGTTTCTTGGAAACTTTTGGGCTTGAAGCTTTCTTTTTCATTAGTTTAGCCACTGTTTCAAATAAATACTTAGGATTATGTTTATTTTTTTCTAATAGGGTTGAAAAATAGGCAGATGTAGCAGCATTTAAAGCCTCTCTGTAAGCAATCGAGCTCTCCTTCCATGAAATCCGAAATACCTTTAGTTGTGAAGTAGTGTTTTCTTCCAGTTGCGCTCCATTTTTCTGGCTGCTCTCTTAAGGGCCTCTTCTTTAATCTTCTTTAAGCGCAACGGAACAACTGTGTCTAAAGTGCTGGAAAAGAGAGAGTTAAAAGTTTCTGTTGCAATATCAAGTTCTTCTAAGCTATCCGGGATGCTGAGATGATGAAGCTGATTAGGAAGATTATTGATAAAGCAATCTTTAGTGGCAGAAGTTATAGGTCTAACATATTTATAACACGGCGTCACCTTTGCAGCCTTGGCTAAATGTAATTTACATGAGAATAGATAATGATCTGAGATGTCATCGCTCTGCTGCAGAATTTTCAACGGCATCCACATCTATTCCATGTGATAATATTAGATCTAGAGTATGATTACGACAATTATTAGGTCCTGACACGTGTTGTCTAACTCCAATTGAGTTTACAATGTCTTTAAATGCCAATCCCAAGCGATCATACTCTTTATAATATATCTAAATTACGACATATGCTCTCATTAAAAAATGCGGAACAATTAGTTCATGCTTTCATGACATCAAGACTAGATTATTGTAATGCTCTACTGGGTGGTTGCCCAGCACGCTTAATAAACTACAGCTGGTCCAAAACGCTGCAGCTCGAGTTCTTAGTAGAACCAGGAAATATGACGGTTCTGTCAACACTGCATTGGCTGCCTATTAAACGTCGAATACATTTTAAAATATTGTTGATTGTTACTTACAAAGCACTAAATGGTTTAGCTCCGCAGTACTTGAGCGAGCTCTTAACGCATTATATTCCTTCACGTCTTTTGCAATCTCAAAATTCGGGCCAGTTGATAATACCTAGAATATCAAAATCGACTGCTTGCGGTAGATCCTTTTCCTATTTAGCACCAAAACTTTGGGACAGTCTTCCTACCATTGTCCGGGAAGCAGACACACTCTGTCAGTTCAAAGCTAGACTAAAAACACATCTCTTTGACCTAGCATACACATAATATATTATAGACTTCTATTATTCAATGTTAGGCTGCATAGATTAGGTCAGCTGGAACTGGGAACACTTCCCTTAAATCCTGATGTACTCGTTACATCATAAGAAGAATGGCATCTACGCTAATTTTAGTGTCTTTATTTATGCCGAGGTTTTCCTGCAGCCTACCGGATCCAGGCCGTATCCAGATCTGACTAGGAGCTTTGCCTGGACCCGATGACAACACAGTGCTGAAGTGCCAACTAGCCTCTCCCTATGGAGGATCCCTTTCCCACTCTACAGATAAAACGTTGTAATTCCAGTTCGTGTACCCACCCCCGAAGTGATAAAATAAAACAAAATTCTGTATCAAATTACAGTTACTGTAAATCTGGCCTCTAGTTCATAAACGCCAGAGGAGAACTGGCCCCCGACTAAGCCTGGGTTCTCCCAAGGTTTTTTTTTATATTTACATTTACATTTAGTCATTTAGCAGACAC
This sequence comes from Meda fulgida, assembly GCA_030578275.1. Lineage (NCBI taxonomy): Eukaryota > Metazoa > Chordata > Actinopteri > Cypriniformes > Leuciscidae > Meda > Meda fulgida. Next base: position 25,104,329 of record CM060636.1, read on the forward strand.
TTTTATCCAAAGCGACTTACAACTGAGGAATAAACCATTTTTCTCTCCATTAAGTCACCTGATGGAGTTTTAGGACACAAGTAGGTCACTTGATGGAGTTTTTCGGTTCCTTGCCACTGTTGCCTTTGGCTTGCTCAGTTGGGGATATTCAAATTAATTAACCAAGCATTAATACCATTGATCAGCCCTACCAAACGTGGATGTTTTTTCCACTAAGAAACAAACATTGTTTTGTCATTTGATTGATACTGTGAAGCTGCTTTGATGCAATTTATATTGTGAAAAGCGCTATATAAATACACATTTGACCTAACTTGACTTGACTTTAGAATTTCCAGTAACACTTTGAAAATTGGTACTCAAGTACATGCAATTCGGTACAGAATGTTAATATCTAGTAACTACTATTACCAAATTAGACATTCTGATTAACTACCAAGGAGTACTACATACAGATGCATAATTACGGTGAAAAATAAATGTATTATTCCCTCATGAAAATTTACCATAGCTGCTGTGAGTTTGTTTGCGTCGAGGCTGTAAGCTCTACGCCTCGTATTAGCTTTGTATTTCTTTCTGTTTTGAACCATCATTTACTATCATTCTTAGTTGTTTATATTACTAAATATAGTTTACCCACCATCTCAGATTAACCTTACATCGCTAGCTTCCGTTATTGTTAGCACAGAACGCGTGTTTACGCGCCACCCGCGCTCATTTATTTATTATTTATTTTCTCTCGCGCGCCCGCGCCTTTGAGTTAATAAAAGCCCAGGTAAGTAAGAATCAGTCAACACAAACGGTGAGTAATGTCTTGTCCTGTTATTGTCACCTGTGTCACATGTCATATGTTTAGTGTAGCCTTCTCCGATGGCAATATAGGATTTATTTGTGATAAATGCAAGGAGACAGTCAGGCTGACGGAGAAGATTTCAGAGCTAGAGACACACATCCAAACTTTAATTGAGGATAGTAAGGATAGTACTAGAGCTTTAGATACTATTTTGGATGCGCCTAGCATAGTGAACTCTGTACATGATTCGGTTCCGGCTGAAGTAGAGCCCAGGCAGCAGGGCAGATGGGTGACCGTGAGAGATCGCTCTAGTCGCGGATTAAAAAACCACCCTTCCGTTCCGATTACCATAACAAATCGATTTGCCCCACTCAGTGAAACACCCACTGAGAATTCTGTTGATTGTGCCCTGGTAATTGGTGATTCGATCATACGGAACGTGAAAATAGAGACACCAGCCACCATAGTCACATGTTTGCCGGGAGCCAGAGCGCCTGACATCAAAGCAAATTTAAAAGTGCTGGCTAATGCTAATCGTAAATTCTCTAAGATCATTCTTCATGTCGGCACTAATGATGTTCGACTCCGCCAGTCGGAGATCACCAAAATTAATATTAAAGAGGTGTGTAAACTCGCAAGTACGATGTCAGGCACTGTAATTTTCTCTGGCCCCCTTCCTGTTCGCAGGAGTGATGAGATAGTTAGCAGATTGGCCTCACTCAATGGTTGGTTGTCTAAGTGGTGTCCGTTGAATAATATAGAATTCATAGACAATTGGAAAAGTTTTTGGGGCAAGCCTGACCTGTTGAAAAGAGATGGTGTTCATCCCTCCTGGGATGGTGCTGCTCTTCTCTCTAGTAATATGGCACATAGTCTTAGAGCTAAAACATGACAATCTGGGGCTCAGGTCAGGAAGCAGACAGACTGGCTAAACCGACCGTCTGCTAGCGGCCTCGCGTCACCAAGGTCAGATAAATCCCATCACATAGAGCCTCTTTCACCTAGATATCATCATATAGAGACTGTGTCTGTTCCCCGAATTTGGAAATCCAAAAAACGTCAGGTAAAAAATTTAATTGATGTTCAACAAATAAAAAACAGATATAATACAGATGAACAAATGATAAAGCTTGGGTTGCTGAATATTCGATCCCTTACTTCAAAATCGCTCATAGTTAATGATATGATTTCAAGTTATAATCTAGATGTGCTGTGTTTGACAGAAACCTGGCTAAAACCAAACGATTACATTACTTTAAATGAGTCAACCCCACAAGATTACTGTTATAAACATGAACCTCGTCTAAAACGCAAAGGGGGAGGTGTTGCTGTAATTTATAGTAATATTTTCAAAACCACTAAGAAATCTATTTTTAAATATACTTCTTTTGAAGTGTTGGTGCTTAATGTAAAAATATATAGTGTAAACGATAAATCACGTTTGAGATTTCTGCTGGCTACTGTATACAGGCCACCAGGGCACCATAAAGATTTTATCAAAGAATTTGCGGACTTTCTATCAGAATTAGTATTGGCTAACGATAAAGTACTAATTGTTGGTGATTTTAATATACATGTAGATAATGAAAAAGATGCATTGGGATTGGCACTTAAAGACATTGTAAACTCAATTGGAGTTAGACAACACGTGTCAGGACCCACTCATTGTCGTAATCATACTCTAGATCTAATATTATCACATGGAATAGATGTTGATGCCGTTGAAATTCTGCAGCAGAGCGATGACATCTCAGACCATTATCTAGTCTCATGTAAATTACATTTAGCCAAGGCTGCAAAGCCGACGCCGTGTTATAAATATGTTAGACCTATAACTTCTGCCACTAAAGATTGCTTTATCAATAATCTTCCTAATAAGTTTCATCATCTCAGCATCCCGGATAGCTTAGAAGAACTCGATATTGCAACAGAAACTTTTAACTCTCTCTTTTCCAGCACTTTAGACGCAGTTGCTCCGTTGCGCTTAAAGAAGATTAAAGAAAATAGTCCAACGCCGTGGTACAACGAGCACACTCAGGCCCTTAAGAGAGCAGCCAGAAAAATGGAGCGCAACTGGAAGAAAACAAAACTAGAGGTATTTCGGATTTCATGGAAAGAGAGCTCGATTGCTTACAGAGAGGCTTTAAAAGCTGCTAGATCTGCTTATTTTTCAACCCTATTAGAAGAAAATAAACATAATCCTAGGTATTTATTTGAAACAGTGGCTAAACTAACGAAAAAGAAAGCTTTAAGCACAGAAGTTTCCAAGCAACACAGCAGTAATGACTTTATGAACTTCTTCACTTATAAGATTGATAATATCAGGGACAAAATTATAACTATGCAACCGTCTACTACAGCATCGCATCAGGGAGTGCATTGTAGTCTCCCTGAGGAAAAATTGTTTTCATTTGTTGCTATAGGAGAGGAAGATTTCTGCAAACTCGTTAATTCATCTAAATCGACAACTTGTATGTTAGACCCTATACCGACTAAGCTACTGAAAGAGATGCTTCCACAGATCATAGATCCTCTTCTTAATATCATTAATTCGTCTTTGTCTCTAGGATATGTACCAAAAACCTTTAAGCTGGCTATGATAAAACCGCTTGTTAAAAAACCGCAACTTGATCCTTCAGAATTAGTCAATTACAGGCCGATCTCAAATCTGCCTTTTCTGTCAAAGATATTAGAAAAAGCAGTATCCTCACAACTGTGTTCCTTTCTTGAAAGAAATGATATCTGCGAGGATTTTCAGTCAGGATTTAGACCGCACCATAGTACTGAGACAGCTCTCATTAGAGTTACAAATGATTTACTTTTATCATCCGATCGTGGTTGTATCTCTCTATTAGTGTTACTTGATCTTAGTGCTGCATTTGACACAATTGACCACAACATTCTTTTAAATAGACTGGAAAACTATGTTGGCATTAGTGGAATTGCACTAGCATGGTTTAAATCATACTTATCTGACCGTTATCAGTTTGTAGCAGTAAATGAAGAGATGTCTTATCGATCACAAGTTCAGTATGGCGTACCACAAGGCTCAGTACTAGGACCGCTGCTGTTCACTCTGTACATGCTACCATTAGGACATATCATTAGGAAACATGGAATTAGCTTTCATTGTTATGCCGATGATACTCAGCTGTATATTTCTTCAAAACCTAACGAAACTTACCAATTCACAAAATTAACGGAATGCATAGCTGATATAAAAAATTGGATGACTAGTAATTTCCTACTACTAAACTCTGAAAAAACAGAGATTCTAATTATTGGACAAAAAACTTCCACACGTAATAACCTAGAATACTGTCTAACACTTGATGGCTGCTCTGTTAAGTCTTCGTCGTCGGTTAGGAACCTGGGTGTGCTCTTTGATAGCAATCTTTCATTTGAAAGTCATGTGTCTAGTATCTGTAAAACCGCATTTTTCCATCTTAAAAATATATCTAAATTACGACATATGCTCTCATTAACAAATGCGGAACAATTAGTTCATGCTTTCATGACAACAAGACTAGATTATTGTAATGCTCTACTGGGTGGTTGCCCTGCACGCTTAATAAATAAACTACAGCTGGTCCAAAACGCAGCCGCTCGAGTTCTTACTAGAACCAGGAAATATGACCATATTAGCCCGGTTCTGTCAACACTGCATTGGCTGCCTATTAAACATCGTATAAATTTTAAAATATTGTTGATTACTTACAAAGCACTAAATGGTTTAGCTCCGCAGTACTTGAGCGAGCTCTTAACGCATTATAGTCCTTCACGTCTATTGCGATCTCAAAATTCGGGCCAGTTGATAATACCTAGAATTTCAAAATCGACTGCGGGCGGTAGATCCTTTTCCTATTTAGCACCAAAACTTTGGAACAGTCTTCCTACCATTGTCCGGGAAGCAGACACACTCTGTCAGTTCAAAGCTAGACTAAAAACACATCTCTTTGACCTAGCATACACATAATATATTATAGACTTCTATAATTCAATATTAGGCTGCATAGATTAGGTCAGCCGGAACTGGGAACACTTCCCTTAAATCCTTATGTACTCGTTACATCATCATAAGAAGAATGGCATCTACGCTAATTTTAGTGTCTTTGTTTATCCCGAGGTTTTCCCGCAGCCGACCGGATCCAGGCCGTATCCAGATCTGACTAGGAGCTTTGCCTGGACCCGATGACAACGCAGTGCTGAAGTGCCAACTAGCCTCTCCCTATGGAGGATCCCTTTCCCACTCTACAGATAAAATGTTGTGATTCCGGTTCGCGTACCCACCCCGAAGTGATAAAATAAAACAAAATTCTGTATCAGATTTACAGTTACTGTAAATCCGGCCTCTAGTTCATAAACGCCAGAGGAGAACTGGCCCCCGACTGAGCCTGGGTTCTCCCAAGGTTTTTTTTTCTCCATTAGGTCACCTGATGGAGTTTTAGGACACCAGTAGGTCACTTGATGGAGTTTTTCGGTTCCTTGCCACTGTTGCCTTTGGCTTGTTCAGTTGGGGATATTCAAAATAATTAGCCAAGCATTAATACCATTGATCAGCCCTACCAAACGTGGATGTTTTTTCACTAAGAAACAAACATTATGTTATTTGATTGATATTGTGAAGCTGCTTTGACGCAATTTATATTGTGAAAAGCGCTATATAAATACACTTGACTTGACTTGACTTGACTTGACTTTTTTAAACTACATTGAAGTTAAACTATGGTAACCATAAAATAACTATGGTTTCACAACAAAAGTTATAGTTTAACTATATGGTATTTGTGTGGTCACACATGAGTTACTTAATGCGTTAAAAAAACCTTAAGATAATAAAACCATGTTTTTGGCACATTGACTACCATTTGTATAACGACACAAATAACATAGCTAAACAATTTTTAGCTAAATAATTAGGGTTAAAAAAAGGGTTAAAGTAAAGATCTTGAAAACGGTCTTGTAATCACTAAAATATTGATATTACATTACTCAATTTTCCCTGTGTAGTTATTCATTAAACACAAAACAGTATTTTAAAGTGTTAGAACACATAAACAAAGAAAGTTAATGTTAACAGCATTTACCTGTCTGCACCTGTGTCTGCACCAGCGTAGTGCTCTTTTCTCAGACTCGATATGTAGAAATGCAAGTTGTCATAAGAGATTTAGTCTCTTAACCCTCCGATTTGCTTTTGCCATCGCATAATTTATACGTCTACATTCTATCTCTGTTATCACGAAACCCAATATACACATCAAAAACACAGCTCCGATCGTGGCGTCCACCATCCTGCTGTTGTTTGCGTTATTGAATGCCGCGCTGAAACGATGCGAGGTCGGCCGGCTAACGTCACTTTATAGTTCCTGTTGGCGGGCAAATCCAACCAGGAAAAGGTTCCTGTGCAGATGTCTTCTGTGAACAAGAAGACAGGAGATCTGGAACAGGACGACGGAAGCTTGACGAGATGAATCACAGGTGGGTAGACAGGTAAGGAGTCAATGAGTGAATATGTAGGTTAATGGAGGAGTGCAGGTGCAGCGAGTCAGTACTCTGGTGATTGTGAATGAATGGGCGGGTCCTGGGGATTGGGTGATGTTTGGGGCCCTGACGGTGTGGCTGACTCTGTGACATCGATATTAACCAATTCAGCACCATCGCCACTGACAGCACCTGGTAACATCGCACGTAAGAAGGTATATCTTAAGCAGCCTCCTAAGGTATAGTTCGGGAACACGCCTAGAAATGGTATACCTTTAGTTAAGTTATACCTTAAGAGTCTTCGTAAGAGACAACGTTATCGGGAAATCCATCCATGGTTGGAAATTAAATACATTTATATTAAATAAGAAAAAAAGCTGTTGTATCTCCGCAGCTGACAGTATATTATTCAAATTGTCTAAAGCACATTAGTGTAAATTCTGCTTCAAAATGTACTAAATTGCATATCATAACCAAAATTGTGAAATCAACCTTATAAGGACTTATAAGGACCATCACAGTGTAGAAAAAATTGGCGTGAATTACAAAACTGACCTTAACAATAACGTTTAAGTGAATTTCACAACATAATTTCGGGAGGAGTGAACCCATCTAATCTTTCAATTAACTGCCGGAGCATACAAGCAGCCGCTCACCTTCCTCTGGCATCAGCTGTTTTTGCATCCCTCAATCTCCCCATCTCCACAACATAATTTAGGCATCTTTCTACTATACTCATCATATCTAAGCTCGAGTTGAAGCTGCTTCCTTAAGTCCCTCCATTGTGGACAGCAAGCCAAATACGTTTAAACGTATTAGCTTAAAGATTATATGGGCAAAGGAACTCCTGAAACATAATACATATAAAACATAAATAAGCAGCTTGGAGGTTTTATGTTTTCAGTGTATTCCAAAATACTAACAGCAGTATTTAAGACTGAGTGTGGAAGTGGAACAACTTGTGTAAATACATATTGTTGTTACAAAATGTAGTTACATAATTCATGTTACATGTGTGTACTTACTAAAGTGAAAAAAGTGTTGTTACCAATGTCCTGTTAATAATAATAATTAGTTACATTTATATAGCGCTTTTCTGGGTACTCAAAGCGTTTTACATGGAAGGGGGACTCTCCTCAACCACCACCAATGTGCAGCATCCATCTGGATGATGTGACAGCAGCCATATTGCGCCAGAACGCCCACCACACACCAGCTTACTGGTGGAGAGGAGACAGTGATGAAGTCAATCAGTATATGGGGATGATTAGGAGGCCATGATGGACAGAGGCCACGGGGCAAATTTGGCCAGGATGCTGGGGTTACACCCCTACTCTTTTTCGAAGGACATCCTTGGATTTTTTTTTTTGTGACCACAGAGAGTCAGGACCTCGGTTCTTATCCGAAGGACAGTGCTCTTTGACAGTATAGTGTACCCGTCACTATACTGGGGCGTTAGGACCCACACAGACCACAGGGTGGGCACCCCCTACTGGCCTCACTAACACCTTTCTTTCTTTTTTCTTTTTATTCTTTATTCTTTTCATGAAAATACATTATTTATACCAATCACATACAATTCATTTGAAATTTCCTATACATTTCCATGATCAGACAGGAGCAGATAGAAGAATAATATTCTTATATTTATCTGCCCCCTTTATAGACATCAATAGTAGATGGCATTAACATTGTTCCCTCCACCATCACCTAAAATGTATTAACATAAATAATAGATGGCATTAGCATCACCCAAAATATATTAACATACATAATAGATGTCATTAGCACTGTTCCGTCCACCATCACCCAATCTACAACACATCTGATATTTATTTAAACTTTTATACATTTATACATTGATCACATACAGTTCAATTCAAACTTCAGTTTGATATAATTCAAGTTGTTTCTTTTTATAAATCTTTTTAAATTCCAAAATATTTTTACAACTTTTTAAGTCTTTCCTTAGAAGATTCCATGCTTTTACTCCAGCAACAGACAAACACATTTGTTTCAGGTTTGTTCGTGCTATTAGATGTTTAAAGTCATACGTCCCTCTGTGATTTACATCTTCAGAAGTACAAACAAATAACTTTTGTAAGTCATGTGGAAGAGCTTTGCTTCTAGCTTTAAACATCACTAATAAAGTTTGTAATTCTACAATATCTTTAAGTTTTAATAATACTGACCTGATATTGGGGATATTCAAATTAATTAACCAAGCATTAATACCATTGATCAGCCCTACCAAACATGGATGTTTTTTCCACTAAGAAACAAACATTGTTATGTTATTTGATTGATACTGTGAAACTGCTTTGATGCAATTTATATTTTGAAAAGCACTATATAAATACACTTGACTTGACCTAATAAAGAGGGGATTTGTGTGGTCTCTATATCCTGCTTTGAAAATAATGCGTATGGCTCTTTTCTGTAAATTAAATAGAGGCATAGTGTTACTATGATATGTATTTCCCCATATTTCTAGTTTAAATAAGGCAAAATCATTGAACAATATAACATTTTCATTGTATTATACGGTAATCTGTATTTAACCTTATTCAAAATAAATAGGCTTTTTGCCATCTTATTTTTAACATGCAATATATGACTTTTCCACGTCAATTTTTCATCTAAGGTGACTCCTAAAAATCTAATCACCTCTTCAAGCAGCAACCTGGTTTTCCCAGGAGGTCTCCCATCCAAGTACTAAACAGGCTCAGCCCAGCCCTGCTATCTGCTAACTATCTGTTACACATTTGTAACTACACATATCATTCTGTGGGTTGTATATACATATATGTAGTTACACAAGTATTACAGCTGTAGATACTATGTACCAATGTGTAATTACACTGTAGTTAACATGTAAGGTCACAGGTATTAGGGCCACTTAATATAAAGTGGGACCAAAAAAAAAAAATACCAGAAAGACTCATAATTCATTCCTTTGGCAACAACATCTAGCAACATTTGAATGTAACCCGGTTAAAAAAGCATGAGGTGATAAGTGATGCTTATAGTAGGCCTATCATTTAATAATCATAGTATATAAATAGAGTGATTAAAAAGGTTGAAATTCATTTAAAAGAAAAAGTTATGATAAAATTGTTAAAAGGAGTTTAAAAATTATTTTATGTTTATTGTTTTAGGTAAAAGATAATGTATTTCTGAAAACTGTCTAAACCAGCATTTATGGGGTTAATAATGATTGGTCGGAGAGTCAGGTCTCCTGTTTTGTTTTGGTTGTAGCACAGATGAGGAAGGAGTGTGAAGCAAAAGAGTGAGCGTGACATAGATTTATGTTATTTTGTGCCGTCAGTTAATTTGTGAATAAGTAGTGCACAAACCATTGTGTAACTTGTGTCTTATGATTGTTTCCACGACAACCAGTGAGAAGACAAGCTGCATATTGAGAAACAGGAGGAATTTCAACACAAATTCAGAGACTGTTTACTTTTGTGCTAATGCTAATGCTAACGCTTAGCCACCTTGAAGTATATAGGCTGGAGTCCGTTCATTACAAGTGAACGACATTTTCGAGTTAAAGTTTGACTCCCTCAGTTGAACAGTTCGAGGGGTTTATCTGCTGCTTTCGACCTGAAGACAGGGAAGAGACTCAGACAGAGCTTGGAGCAACCAGGACGTCTCTCGTGAGTTTTACTGGAAACGTGGAGGAGGAAAGAGAAACCAACGGAGTTCGTGTTGAAATGCTAATCGGATGCTGAGCCTGCTCCTATGACTATTGGGCTAAGGACTGGACAGAAACATTAACTCAAGATATCCTTCATTTTGTTTGCTCGCTGACAAGTGAAACGGCCATTAAGTTTTGGGCCACAACGGACACAAGCACCGCATCAAGCCTGCTACGGTATTTTAGTTTTATAATAATTTTGGTTGTCGGCTTGTGTGGTGGCCCCACAAAGTATGTTGGTTTAGGTGACTTTTAAGTGGTACATAGAGGTTTTCTGAATTAATCCATTTGAAGGTTAATAGTGTCACGGTTTGGTGTGTAAGGAAGGCAGGCTGAGGAAAAGAACTCCAATACAAACGATTTACTATTAAACAAAACCAGGTACAGGCAGGATACACACAAACACCTATGTATATACAAGCATATTCAAACTGTACATCGACAAACTAAGAACCGACCCAGACAGACTGAACAGAGAGAACTAAATACAGATACTAACGAGGTGAGGACAGGTGACACAGATGATTAAGACGCTGAACAGGTGGATGATTGAGGGAGTGAATTCAGGTTTGCAGACAAGGAGGATTCTGGGAAGTGAAGTGCAGACAAGGACAGACAGGTGCAGACGAGGACTGTGACAAATAGGGTGTAAATTGTCTGTGCATTTATATATGTTACAGAATTGATAGTATTTTCCTTTAAAATAGAGGGACATTTTATGTTGAAGGTTTAAAAAAGAACAATCATATGCTTGTTTCATTGGAGATAATCATTTCTTTATTGAGTAAATAATTGAGTCATATTTTTCTAAAACCTTGTGTTGTGTTATTTGATTACTTACCTGGAAAGAGGTTATCATTTTATTCTGAGAGAGAAATATACAGACACTTATGGTTAAAAATCTTTATTAAAACAATACCTCAAGAAAGGTGAATTCATATGTAGGTTAGAAACATATTTCATGTGTGTACTTTAAAAGAGAGATCCAAGATAACATTTAGAACTGAGGTAATCAGGGTTAAAACACATTTGATAAATACATTAGAACCCAAAAGCTCTGCCCTCATCAATATACATACTGAGGGGAGCGCTACATAAAATGGAGGCACCGCTGGGATGGTCTTAGATTTTTGAGTAAAAAAAAATTGTCAAAAGGTAAAGTGACTAACTAAAGTTAGACTAACTAAAAACTAATTTACAAACAGTATTAACATGGAAAAAACTGCTGTTAAACAGTTAAAATGCTGGTGCCGTGGTGAGGGTTTGGATGAGACGCATGCACTTATGACCATTGTCCCAGAAGACGTAGAGATCAGTGAAGTGGAAGACACACTTGAAACTATTAAGTCTTTAGGACGGGTGCGTGTCCGTGGGAGAAACTTCAGTGCAAGACTAAATCGACGGATGGCTTTGTGTGAGAGTAGAGAAACTGTGCAAGAGGAGAGTGTTCCTTCTGAAGTTGTGCCTATTGATGGTGGAGAGGCGTGGCCTGTTATCATCCTAGGAGGGGCACAGGCAGCTGCTGAAGAGTTTAATAGTAAACTAAAAGGGTTGCTGCAGGCTGAAGGGAAAACCATGGAGGACCTCAAATCATTATTCCCAAGTACACCCCCGCTCACTAGCTCCACTGAATCCATCCTTCGCGCTGTCAGAGATTTGTTGGAAAAGACAACCAAACCAACTGATGTTTGGAGTTATGATCGACTACGCATGTTCTCGGGAGCCCTACCAATGCCGCCAGGTGAGGAATCATTTGATCATTGGCTAGAGCAAGCCTTGCTTATGGTGGAGGAGACTGAATGCTCTGATAGAGAAAAAAGACGCAGAATTATTGGAAGTTTTAAGGGGCCCGCACACCAATCCTGACGCCAGCCCAAAAGAGTGCTTGGAAGCCCTTGAAAGTGCTTTTGGAAGTGCTGAGTTCGGTGATGATCTCTACTTTGCTTTCCGATTGATCAGATTTCCTTCGACATCTAGAGAGGTCTCTAGCTAAGGTGATTCAAAGAGGTGGCGACCCTGCTAGCTACAAGGATCAAGCCTGACTGGAGCAACTGCTGAGGGGTGCTATCGCCTCAGACCCGATGCTGATCCAGCTGCGCTTGAGAGAAAGGAAGGCTGCACCCCCAAACTTTCTACAGCTGAGATTCGTGCTGAGGAATAGTACGAAACTTCTAGAAAGAAGCTCAGTGCCTCAGTACATCAAGTGCATGCTAATACAGAAGTGGATACAAGGCAAGCTGAGATCCAGAGCTTAAAGGCTGAAATAAAAGAACTAAAGTCAATGGTTGCATCAGTAGTGACCAAATCCACTCATGTCAAAGATGATTACATGGAGGTTAAAACCCTTAGTGCACCGCCTGGCTCTGAGAACCGGCAAGATGCCGAACTGGCTGACTTCAAATAACAACTGAAACGACTAAAACAGAAAACTACCAACAAGATGCCTGAGCAAGATGCTGCAGTTGCTGTTTCAAACATGGAGGCTTCTAAACAGGTCCCCATCTCCCCCCAAGGGAGCACCGAAAAGGTCAGATGAGAATTTCTGCTATAGGTGTGGTGAGAGCGGACATTTTGCTACAAAGTGCCGAAACCCTGAGAAATGTTATCAGAAGCTAATTCATGCTTTGAAGGTGACAAAAGACAGACAGCAGTCTGGGGATGCCACCACCAATGAAGTTAACTGCGGGGTCAAGAAAAGTGCTGTTACCTCATCAGAGCCGGCTGAAATCCCTGAAGGCTGGATTGGTCCACTCAGCATAGTACCCGTGAAAGTAAATGGACATTGCTGTGATGCCTTGCTTGATAGTGGCTCTCAGGTCACCATTATCTTTGAGTCTTGGTATCAAACTTACCTGTCTGATGTCTCAATACGCCCCGTGTCTGGTTTAGCCCTGTGGGGACTAAGTGATACTGAGATCAGTTATCCATACCGTGGGTATTTAGTGGTCGTATGTTGCAGGTGCCGACCAGACGGTGACAGTTCTCGCTCTTATCTGCCCCCAGCCCCGAACTGCAGACCAGACTCCTATCATTGTGGGGACCAATGCCAGTCACATCCGACGTCTTGTACAGCAGTGCAAGGAAAATGGCATTGACATCACCCAGACACTGGGGATACAAGCCTGTTACAGTGACAACAAGCTAACAGCGCCTGGCACTTCCACAGCCCTGGAGGAGGAGGGTGATATTGGCTGTGTGTTATGACAAGGCCCTGGCTCACTGACTGTGCCCCCTGGTGGTGACTGTACTGCCGTCTACAAAGTCGAGTACTAGCTGGTTGACTTTGCAGGTTGACAAAGAAATCCTAATGGTTGACTCGTCTCCTGTAGCTCCACTCCCAGCGGGTGCGCTATTTCAGCCCACAGTGGTGCCCAGCGAAGAGGTGAACGTCAACCAGAATAACTGATCAAAAAGAATCTTGGTCCAAAATGAGTCCTTGACAGAGACAGTCATACCAGTGGGAACAGTTATCGGGCATATGTATCTGACAGATGCAGTCACTCCTCTCTCTCCATCCAAGACCGCTGACACTGAGTTCGATGTAACCTGATCAACTTCGGAAACTCACCTGTCTCGGAGGAGTGGAAAGAGAGACTCCATCAAAAGCTATCCACAAGGTCCCAGGTGTTCTTTTTACAAAAATGGGATGTTGGATGGGCAAATGGAGTAGAGCACACAATCCGGATGTCAGATCCACGGGCGCTCTCGTCGCCTGGCTCCAGCTGACCTGGAAGACGTGACAAAGCACCTCCAAGAACTGTTGCGTGCAGGGATCATCAAGGAGTCTCGTAGTCCCTATGCATCCCCAATCATGATTGTTTGCAAAAAGAATGAAGCTGTGAGAATGTGTATTGACTACCGATTGTTAAACAGCCGAATTCAGCGAATTCCTTCGCTACTCATTTGCCGAGCTTCAAAATAATTCCAATCCCTCTCAGCAAGGGAGATAACGGAACTTTCTCCCGAAGATGCCACACACCCATATACACGGCCTTTTACATTAAACTCAGAATATGAGCCAGTACCAACTGTATACGATACATTCCTGTGTGTTTGCATGCCCCCATGTCAATCATAGAGGGGATCTATGATTTTATCATAGTATTAAACAAACTATAAGTGCTTGTAATTATGCATTAAGATGTATCTTGGTATTCCTATCCTTTGTACATGTCTTTCTTGGTACCGTTATAAACCTCTCGGTTTGCCCGAGCTAAATACATGTATTAGGTTATGATAAAATGTATTTTGCTATGTGGTACCATTTTTGGAGTGATTCTGACGCGGTCATAAACCATGCAAATTAGGCTATCAGAAGAATGAGATTCTCTCCCGCGCACAGTTTCCGAGTGTTATTGGTCAGTTCACCCAGAAGAGGCGTAAGCTAAGCTTTCCTTAAAGCAAGGCGACTGAGATTCATCTGGGTTCTAGTCTCCTCTCGTCCTTCTTCATTCTAGTTCCAGCTTCACTCCTTTCATTTATATTCTAGTTTCTTCTTTTGTTTGTTTTCAGTTTAGTTAGCTTTGTATTCTCCTTTGTTCATTTCTACTTGCGAGTGAAATTCTGCCTGAATTAGCTGGCGAACTTTGCTTTCAATTGACATTTTTACCTGCGACAAAAGCGCGCTCCGGACGCACCGACAGACCATGTGACGCTCCGACAGGACGCCACACGCACACACTTTTGACTCAGCACCACCACAGAGCTTTTGCAAGAATTGTATTTCATATCGAAATCTAAAAGCTGTTACGGTTGTTTGCCCGTTTAGGGTGATTGTGATTCCTTGTTGTCTCTCAAATGTTAACTGTCCAGGTAATCTGCCATTATGTGATCTTTCCGTGATATCTCTGCTTTTTCTATAACTCTCTTCTCAATTTCTTTCATTGTGTGTTGCCTTATTGTGTTGTATATACATTTTATTCCATGTAATTGTAGTCACCAGTATATGTAGTTTCCTTTATTAAATACATTATATTCATTTGATTGACTCTGTCTCGCTCACATTGCAAGTCCCTTTAATGTTCGATCAAAGCTACAAGCTTTACAATTGCTGATACTTTAAATAGTATTTTCTATAGAACAGGGAAGCTATTTTTCATGGCCAGAGAAATAGTCTTCTTTGAGAGTCTACGGAATTTCCCTTGAGGATTGATAAAAAATCGGACGGTCAGTTTTGCTGGACAAAGCAGATTATTCGATAATAAATTAATCCCATTAAGGGTTGTCCTGACGATCTATTTTAGACAATTGACATATTAATATTTAATTATAATTCATGGTGCTTGATTATTGATTTATATACAATTGATCTATTTTTGTCTACCTGTATGGAGAACTGATTATAAGTAGTTGTATTCAGTTGTCCATACAGATCATTGGCAATTTATTCCCTTTACGGGGAATTTAATGTCTGTATGTGATCCCTGATCATATTCATGATTCGTTATTAAAATTATATTCCCCTTATTATTATAACCTGGGATACGCTACATAACTATAGAATAAATTCTTAATGCTCATTTAAACGCCATCAGCGTTTATCGCAGGTTCGCGTTTAAAGTCTGTTCAGAGAGAAGGGTGTTATCTTAGCTGCCCCTGATTTAAAAATAAATGATAATTTCAACGGAGGTGAATCAATCAAAACTAACTTTAGCAGGAAAATAACATTATTTAAGAACCGCTATAAAGCCAAAACAATCTCTGTTACCTTAAATTATATGTTTACCTCTGTAAAGCTGCTTTGAAACAATCTACATTGTTAAAAGTGCTATATAAGTGAAGATGGCTTGACTTGACTTGAGAGGAAGCAAGTGGTTCTCTGTTCTTGATCTGCGGAGCACTTATTACCAAATCGCCACGGCCGAGATAGATAAGGAAAAGACAGCATTCATCTACCCACTGGGGTTCTTCCAGCTCGAGAGGATGCCGCAGGGGATAACTGGAGCCCAGCCACTTTCCAAAGATTAATGGAGAAGGCTGTGGGTGACATGAATCTGCTCAAAGTCCTTGTCTACCTCGATGACTTGACTGCATTTGGCCGAACTTTAGAAGAGCACGAAGAGAGACTTAAAGTACTTGATCGTCTGGCAGAGGTTGGATTGAAAATCTCATTTGACAAATGTCAATTCTGCCTCCCAAAGGTAAAATACCTTGGACATATTGTGTCTGCCAATGGAGTATCACCTGACCCAGCCAAGATAGAGGCAGCTACAAGTTGGCCACAGCCTACGCACCTGAAGGCTCTTCAATCCTTTTTGGGATTTTGTGGATATTACCGCCGTTTCATCGCCAATTATGCAGCCATAGTCAGGCCATTGTCTGAGCTCACAAAAGGCTATGCTCCGACCCAGCGGGGCAAGAAGCCTGAGAAAGATAACACAAAGACTTACCTAAAAGAGTCTGAGCCTTTTGGTGAGAGATGGGATGAGTCCTGCTCCAATGTTTTCCACAAGATTGTCCACTGCCTTACTCATGCGCCTGTGTTGGCCTTTGCGGATCCCAACAAGCCATACATCCTGCATGTGGATGCCAGCTTGAGAGGGCTGGGTGCCGTCTTATACCAGGAACATAGTGAGGGTCTGAGACCAGTTGCCTTTGCCAGCAGAAAGTTAAAGACATTTGAAAGGAATTAGCCCATTCACCAGCTGGAGTTTCTGGCCCTTAAGTGGGCAGTTGTGGATAAATTCCATGATTATTTGTATGGGGTCGGATTTACTGCACGAACGGACAATAGCCCACTTACGTACGTGTTATCGACCGCCAAGCTCAGTGCTCTGGGGCACAGATGGATCTCTGCCTTATCCACCTATGACTTCGATATCAAGTACAGACCAGGTAGACACAACATAGATGTTGACCTGCTCTCAATGAATATGCCTGATGAGAGTTCAGAGGAATGGGAGACCATACCACAGTCTGGTGTGAGATCCATCTGCAAACGAATCTGCATCCCTGGTTCGGCGGGCAGTACACAGAGGTATGTAGATCAGTTGGGAGCTTTGTCCTGATTGTGTGCCTGATATATATGCATTCCCAACTCACCTGGAGTTGAAATCATTGGGGCAGATGTCAAAGCAGAAGCTGATTGAAGCTCAGGAGGATGATGCAGCCATCCGATCTGCCATACAAGCTGTTAAACATGGCAAATGGCCGGAAGAGAATGGATCCTGTTCAGATCGCTTTCGTCGAAGAAAAGAGATGGGTAAACTGATGATGAAAGATGGGCTACACCATCACTTAAGCAAGTGGCCTTCCAGAGAAGATCTCACTCAACTTGTCTTGCCAGACGGTGGAAAAGATCCTGGTGGACAAGTATTTCCTGCATTATGGTTTGCCAGCCAGAATTCACTCAGATCAGGGAAGAGACTTTGAGAGTCAGTTTATCAAAGAGCTCTTGAAGATGATGGGGATCCAGAAATCACGGACCACTCCCTACCACCCGCAGGGAGATCCGCAGCCAGAGAGATTCAACCGAACTCTTCTTTCCATGCTGGGAACCCTGGGCTGTGAGAGGAAACGGCAGTGTAGCAAACATATTGGCTACTTAGTTCACGCCTACAACAGTACCAAATGTGATGCTGCGGGGTACTCACACTATTTCTTAATGTTTGGCAGAATAGACTTGTGCTTTGGAACCTCCCCTGATGGCAAAGCTGATGGTGGCCATTCACGCTATGTAGCCAAGCTAAAAGAAGACTTGCAAATAACTTACAAGCTTACCTCTGAAACAAGACGCATCAGAGGAACAAGAGGTCTTATGATAAAAGATTCCAGACACTGGATATTGGCGACAGAGTGTTGCTAAGGAACTTAGGATTGAAAGGGAAACATAAGTTGGAGAGTCGTTGGAGTCCTATCCCTTACATGGTCCTGGGAAAGATGCCCAACCTTCCAGTGTACAAAGTGAAACCGGAGGACGGTGGAGGAGTCAAAACTCTCCATCGTGATCATCTTTTGCCGATTGGACAGTTAGTGAGAATGCCGACAGTGGAGACTGAGGACAAGTCACCTGTCAAGACAAGATCAAGAACAAGAGGGCAAACGATCAGCCTCTCACTATTGTGCATAGAGCTGTTATCATTAAGATTGGCAAGAGTTAATTTAAACTAGTCATGCACCTTTTCCACTAGTACATTAAAAAAAGGTAAAGTTCATTATGTTTGATGAGGACATCAAAAACCTTTAGAAGGGGGAGGGTGTAACCCGGTTAAAAAAGCATGAGGTGATAAGTGATGCTTGTAGTAGGCCTATCATTTAATAATCATAGTATATAAATAGTGCAATTAAAAAGGTTGAAATTAATGTAAAAGAAAAAGTTATGATAAAATTGTTAAAAGCAGTTTAAAAATTATTATATGTTTATTGTTTTAGGTAAAAGATAATGTATTTCTAAAAACTGTCTAAACCAGCATTTTGATAACGATTAATAATAACGAGGAATTTCTACGAAGTTCAGAGACTGTTTACTTTTGTGCTACTGCTAATGCTAATGCTTAGCCACCTTGAAGTATATAGGCAAGGCAAGGCAAGGCAATTTTATTTATATAGCACGTTTCAGCAGTGGTGCAATTCAAGGTGCTTTACAAGGTACAAACAAAAAATAAAATAAAAAAAATACATAAAAAAATACAAGAATAAAATGTATAAAATGTACAATACAATACAGTAAATGAATAAAATAATTAAGAATATGCAACCCTAAATAAATATGTCTTCAACCTTGATTTAAAAGAACTAAGCGTTGTTGCAAACTTACAGTCATCAGAAAGTTTATTCCAGATATGCGGTGCATAAAAACTGAACGCTGCTTCCCCATTTCTAGTTCTAACTCTGGGGACAGCAAGCAGACCTGTCCCAGATGATCTGAGAGTTCTAGATGGTTCATAGCTTACAAGCAAGTCCGATATATAACTAGGTCCTAAGCTATTTATTGATTTGTAAACCAACAGGAGTACTTTAAAATCAATTCTTTGTGGCACAGGAAGCCAGTCTAAGGATTTCAAAACCGGAGTAATGTGATCCATTCTCCTGGTCCCTGTGAGGACCCGAGCAGCAGCATTTTGAACTAGATGCAGCTGTCTGATAGATTTTTTTCGGGAGGCCTGTAAAAACACTATTACAGTAGTCCAGTCTACTAAAAATAAAAGCATGGACGAGTTTTTCCAAGTCTTGTTGGCGCATAAAACCTTTAACCCTTGCTATATTTTAAGGTGGTAATAGGCAGACCTTGTTACAGCCTTAACGTGATTGTTAAAATTCAAGTCTGGATCCATAATTACGCCAAGATTTCTGGCTTTGTCAGTTGTTTTAAACATTGTTGATGTTTGGAGATGAGTCCTGACTTTTAGGCGTTCGTCTTTTGTTCCAAAAACAATCACCTCAGTTTTATCCTCATTTAATTTTAAAAGGTTCTGGCACATCCAATAATTAATTTCTTCAATACACCTAGCCAATTCCTGTATTGGCCTGTAGTCTCCGTGTGACAAAGTTATGTAGACTTGCGTGTCATCCGCATAACTGTGATAACTAATATTGTTTCTTTCCATAATTTTAGCTAGTGGAAGCATGTAGATATTGAACAGCAAGGGTCCCAGGATGGAGCCTTGGGGAACTCCACACGTCATATTTAAGTGCTCTGATGTAAAACTGCCTATGGACACATAGTAGTTTCTATTTTTTAAATAGGATTCAAACCACTTTAAAACTGAGGCAAAAAAGGGCTATCCAGTTTTCCAATCGGTTTAAAAGTATGTCGTGGTCGACCGTATCAAAAGCAGCACTGAGATCTAGCAATGCTAGTACTGTAGTTTTGCCATAGTCTGTTTAGGTGGATGTCATTAAAGACCTTAACAAGAGCCGTCTCAGTGCTGTAATGTGGTCGAAAACCTGACTGGAAGACATCAAAAATATTGTTTAAGGATAAAAAAAGGTTTAGTTGTTGAAAAACCGCCTTTTCAATTTCAATTCATATAGGCTGGAGTCCGTTCATTACAATTGAACGACATTTTCTAGTTAAAGTTTGACTCCCTCAATTGAACAGTTCGAGGGGTTTATCTGCTGCTTTCAACCTTAAGACAGGGAAGAGACTCAGACAGAGCTTGGAGCAACCAGGACTTCTCTCGTGAGTTTTACTGGAAACGTGGAAGAGAAAAGAGAAACCAACGGAGTTCGTGTTGAAATGCTAATCGGATGCTCAGCCTGCTGCTGTAACGATTGGGCTAAGGACTGGACAGAAACATTAACTCAAGATATCCTTCATTTTGTTTGTGAAACGCCCATTAAGTTTTGGGCTACAACGAACACAAGCACCGCATCAAGCCTGCTATGGTATTTTAGTTTTATAATAATTTTGGTTGCCGGCTTCAGATTGCATAAAGGTGTGTGTGGGCCCACAAATAATGTTGGTTTAAGTGACTTTTAAGTGGAACATTGAGGTTTTTTTTAATTAATCCATTTGAAGGTTAATAGGGTTTAAATTGTTGTCTGTGCATTTATATATGGTACAGTATTGATAGTATTTTCCTTGATGTCGAAGGTTTAAAAAAGAACAATCTTATTTCATTTTCTTATTTCATTGGAGATAATAATTTCTTTATTGAGTAAATCATTGATATTTTTCTAAAACCTTGTGTTGTGTTATTTGAGTACTTAACTGGAAATAGCCAGGTTATCATTTTAGTCTGTGAGAGACATATACAGACACTTATGGTTAAAAATCTTTATTAAAACTATAACTTAAGAAAGGTGAATTCATAGGTAGGTTAGAAAAACATTTCATGCATGTGTGTACTTTAAAAGAGAGATCCAAGATAACATTTAATACTGAGGTAATCAGGGTTAAAACACATTTGATAAATAAATTAAAAGAAGCCAAAAGCTCTGCCCTCATCAATATACATACTGAGGGGAGCGCTACATGAAGAAACCTTTTCATTTAAAGGTTTTTCTTTATATATGTTTTCAGTGCCAACCCCCAAAAAATTATGCAAATCTTTTTATGTTTGATACAGCCCATAATATAAAATTGATATAAGCGACCCTGGTGTCATTATACGGTGGCATCTTTCATTCATCTTGCTCATTTTACAGATAAGGAAATGGTAGTTAAGGACCATTTACTGCACAATATGTAGAATTGAAGGAAAACAAGATTATTAAAACATGGCCTTAGCACCCAGGGCAAATGAGAACACAGTACTTCTTTAATTACTGCAATTTTTGAATGAATGCACAGTATTCTACCTTGAACTACTGTGCACAAAGTAAACTGCAGTATATTACTACAGCACAGTAAATTACTATAGATTTCACATGTGTTTTTTACAGTGTGGGAAATCATTGCAGGAAAGAACATTTCTCCTTTGCATAGAGATTTGGAACAACATGAGGGTGATTAATAACATAACTTTCATTTTTGGGTGAACTTATACTTTAAGCAATCTGATGTCTCATCTATACTCATTTGCAGCTTCAGAGTTTTTTTTTATCTTGCCTTTGGCCTCCTAAATCTTTATCTTTCTCAGTATTCACATATTAGTAGCCCCATTCCTATATTCTTTGAGATCCCCAAAGTTAAATAATCTCTTTGCTCTTAATTTTCTGTTCCACTCATTGAAAGCGCCTAGCTAAGGCTGTTCAACCTGCCTCATTCAAATCCTCTTCTCTGCAGTTGGAAGTCTACTAGCTTGCTACTGGCCTTGCCTTCATAAAATATGTATTATTGTGATGTTCTATTCTTTTTGAGAGTGTAGGGGGCAGCGTGTATTTGGAAATTGTATCCATGATTTACAGCTCTTCAGACTTACCAGCTTCCCATACCCTGCAATGTTCAAAGAGACATCAGCTAACATGAACACCTTGGTCAGTCAAGCTCCTCTGAGAGATATGGCTGCCATGCTTTATAATGTCGGTAAATTAATATGATGCACTGACAAACACAAGATGAACATCTTCGTCTGATTGAGCTGTCCATACTGGAGTATTCAGGGTGATGTGAGATATTCTGATCTGAGTTTTTCTGATGTGATTGATGTTTTTTTGTTTAAAAAAAAAAAAAACCTGTAACAAAGGGCTGTCAACTTATTAATTTAGTACAAATGATGTATACAAATTTAACATATTTAATAATGTCCCCGACCTGTACATATGCTATATTTTGTCCTATTAGATTTTTCAAAAAACATAAACAATACTATTTATTTTAAATATCCAATGTGGTGCAACAAACTAAATCATGTGGTGCAACCAGCATGCAAGAAAAAACAAATCTTTTAAAATATTAGATTATTTAACTTTTTGATGGCAAGGTTAGTTTAATTTATGATGATATTCAATGTTATTTATTTTAGATTTATGCATTTGGCAAATGTTTTTTTTAATTTTTTTTATCCAAAGCATCTCTCATCACATTTAAGATATATATTTTTCATATTTATTGATCAGTTCACACTGTTTAAACTAAAGGAATATTATGAATTTATGAATTAATAATTTATGATATTTGTATACTTTTACCTTAAAATACTTTATACCTAAAAAGAATTTCTTTTTCAACTGTTTACGTTCACTTAAAACATAACTGACTGTTTACGTGAATATTTCGGTACTGATCTAAAAATCAATATTTTTGACAACACTACATTGCACGGAATTTATTATTTTAGATGCCTTTTTAAAATTCTACAATTGAAAAAATGTATTATTTATAAAATTCAACCTGCCAAAGTGTCTAGTAGGAGTGACTGCATTACATGCAACTGCTGAATTCCACCCGCATTTGGCAGGTGGCGGGTGTTAATGTCAAGCACTGATTAAGATGTATTAAAGAAGTACACCACATGAGTCATTCACTTGGATATGGTATATAAGTCACAACCATATGAAACCAACAAGAATACAAAGGGTACATTTCTAAGAACTTGACACATGATTATCTATATCGTGGACACTCTTATGTAACTGACCCATGAACGGAGCACAACTGAACAGTGGAACAAAAATGTTTTTCATTTGACTTTATTCATGGAATAAGGCACTAAGCAACCTCTGAAGACATCCTAGAGCAGGGCTGGGCAACTCTGCCCTCAAGTTCCACTGTGCATTTCTAATCCAATGCCCTCAAGATTTCTGCAGAATTTAGCTCCAACTCTGATCAATCTCACTTGTCTGTAGCTTTCTAGTAATCCTGAACAAAGTTACTTTGAGGAAAGCCTCCAAGGTTAGAAAGAAAAAAGAAAGCATAACACTGCAGTACGCAGGGAAGGAAACAAGAGGCTTTTTTAATGGATGTCAATAAAGGAAAGGCTTCACTACAATAAACTACTTTTGCAAAATTTACACTGTTATTAAACTGAACCAACACTGATCTGGCTTGAGCTGAATGATGAAAGTATTGGTGCTTTACAATGGAATTTGATTTTGTCTCATATCTGATAAAGTTTACATCATTGATTCTGTTATTTCACTGTTTATTAATGTGAAGCTGCAGAAATCATCTGTTTTGTATATAACACTATATAAATAAAAGTTTATAAATAAATTAAAAAAAAATTGTGGGAAAGGAGCTTAAAAAAAGAACAAATCGTCTTTTAAATAATCTTTAACATGTTTTAACACGTTGATTTGGTTTACAATACTTTACATTCATTTCTATGGTATCCACAAACAGCGATTGACTGTTGGACAACGCTGAAGGAATTTTTTTTTTTTTTTAGAATGACAGTGACCACATAGTAGCTTGCATGTGAACCTGGACCATCTTCAACCTGTTTTTTTCTCTGTCTGAGAGTGTTGTCTCAGTTCCCTTTCGTGATCACTCCGAGTTACGTCGGAATGACGACGAAATGGGGTTTCGCTTAGAAAGCCTATCAACTTCGAGTATTAAAAAACGAGCCAATGGCAAAGAAATGCCATGGGTCTGTGGAATTTGCATGATGTAACTCCGCCCCACCTCGTGGGTATAAAAGAAGGAGGCCGGCAACATGCAGTTATGTTTTCGCTTCGGAGCCAAGAGTTTCTCTTCACTCCACAAGCCATCTCTGAATTGTCAGCTTCACAAACGAGTTCCTCTGGTGTTGGTGTGACGGCGATCTCCAGAGAGCGCGTGCTTCCTGCTTATCTGTGCAGTGGTTTGCCAGTGAGTGCGTTTCTCCCCGGGAGCTTCAACATTCAGAGTGTTTCTCTCACAAAAGAGCTTGCACGCGGCACGTCTTTTTAAAGATGCCTCGCCCGTGCACTTCTGGTTGCGGCAGATTAGTGTCTGACTCTGATAGGCACGAGCGCTGTCTAGTATGTTTGGGCATGGGTCACGCTAGAGCAGCGCTCGTGGATGACTCATGTTCTCTCTGTGGGAACATGACCATCGCGTCACTTAGGTCGAGACTCAATGAACTCGCAAGAGTGAGAGTCCCCTCCTCATCCACACCCCGATCTAGTGCTCCCTCGCGGGGTGCTACTTCGGTTGGTGGCCAGGGTGACCTGAGGGTACGGTCTGGAACAAGGCGCCGACTATGTGTCCGCGACCCCAGCCCCCCTCCTCTGTGACGGTGCCCGCTAGTGAACCTCCGATTCCCGAGTTTCGGTTGAAGCTACAGAGGACGATGCTATGTCTGTAGCAGCATCACAAGGTGGGTCCGAATCTTCTGGAAGTGAGGACTCAGCACAGCTGCCACCTTCCGGTGTGCATACGGTTGTGCCTGAGTCTGATCCAGAGATGACGGCCATGCTTTCCCGGGCAGCCGCGAGCATCGGTCTAGAGTGGAGGCCTCCACCCTGTCCTGAGCGCTCGCGGCTGGACGATTGGTTTTTGGGTAAAGCCGCCGACCCGCGTCCACGGCAAACCCCAATACCTTTCTTTCCGGACGTGTATGATGAGATCTCGAAGTCCTGGAAGACCCCCCTGTCTTCTCGGGACCGCTCGCTGGTCTCATCCGCCTTTCCTCCCCTCGATGGGGCAGCTGCCCGTGGGTACACTGGGCTTCCCCCGGTTGAAAACTCTGTTGTGATGCAACTGTGTCCTCAGAGTGCTTCTTCTCGGGGCGAGCCTAAGCACCCATCCAAGGCCTGTAGATTTTCGTCTACTTTGGTGGCGAAGTCTTACAGAGCGGCGGGACAGGCAGCTGCTTCTTTGCATGCGATGGCCACTCTGCAGGTCTACCAGGCCCAGATGCTCAGAGACATGCACAAGGGTAGGACAGACCCAGGGCTCTTTGATGAGCTGCGCGCCGCAACCGACCTTGCCCTCCGGGCGACGAAGGTAGCTGCGCGCTCCCTGGGCCTGGTGATGTCCACTTCGGTGGTCCAGGAGAGACACCTCTGGCTGAACCTGGCCGACATGTGGGATACCAAGCGGACTCGTCTGCTCGATGCACCCCTGTCCCAGGCCGGCCTCTTCGGCGGCGCAGTTGAGGATTTTGCCCAACTGTTCTCAACTGCACTGAAACAGACTGAGGCCATTAAACACATTCTGCCCCGCCGACCCGCTGCTGCCTCGATGTCGGCCGGGCAGACGTCTCAGCCTGTTTCCTGCCGAGGGCGCCCTCCTAAGGCTCCCACCCCTCCCGCTCGGCCAAAGCAGCAGCCTTCACCCAGGCCCAGACGCGGAGGAAGCCGTAGGAAGGCGCCACAGCCCTCTCCAGCCCCGCCCCCCGCCAAGCGCCTGGCTAAGCGGCGCTCCTGAGACGGGCTGCTCAGGGATGATGGTTGTTTGTCAGGAGATGGTAGCAGGACCACTCCTTCCCCCGGGGGCCGGAGGAGAATCTTTTGTTCTCCACTCCCCGCTGCTCACCCACGGGTGACAAACCCACGGGTGAGCAGCACCCTAATGTGGTTAAAGAAAGAAACAATCCTCTCATCCCTGAGCTCACAGAGTTCTCGGACGACACAGAGCGCCGCCCCCAAGCTGTGCTCTCCTCGTCCCCCTCTGTCCCAGAGTCGGTTGACACGGCGTGCCGTCCACGGACCCCTTCGCCCTTGTCCCGCTCTGTCGCCAGACCCCTGGCAGAGCAGGCCCCCACGGGACGACCTTCCTGGTCCTTCCCTGGCCCCCTCTGCCAGGGCGCGGTTGTTAACTGTGCCCCCACACTGGGCCGCTATGCCGTCCACGTCTGGGCCAGTTACTCCACTTCACTGCCCCTCCGGGGGGACGGCTGTGGTTCGCATGACCCCGCTGGTTCAGTTCCTGGGAGCCTGGCTAGAGCTTCCCCGTCTCTCCCGCTGGGTCGCCCGAACTATTAGGCTCGGCTATGCGATTCAGTTCGCACGGTCTCCTCCCCGCTACAGGGGAGTCTGCTCCACATTGGTCGGTGGCAATGCCCCCATCGTGAGAGCAGAGATTGCCACCCTGCTGGCGAAGGGTGCAATCGAGACTGTCCCGCCAGCCGAGATGAGGTACGGCTTCTACTGCCCTTACTTCATTGTCCTCAAGAAAACCAGTGGGTTATGACCGATCCTGGACTTGCGCGTGCTGAACCGCTCCCTTCACAGGATGCCGTTCAAGATGCTCACCGCCAAACGCATTTTCGAATGTGTTCGGCCCCAGGATTGGTTTGCAGCGATCGACCTGAAGGACGCCTCCTTTCATGTTTCCATTCTTCCTCGACACAGACCGCTCCTCCGGTTTGCTTTCGAGGGGCAGGCATACCAGTACGCGGTTCTCCCTTTCGGGCTAGCCCTGTCTCCTCGCGTCTTCACGAAGGTCGTCGAGGCAGCCCTTGTTCCCCTTCGGGTTCACGGGGTTCGCATCCTGAACTATCACGATGACTGGCTTATCCTAGCTCACTCTCGAGACCAGGTTTGCGAACACAGGGACCTTGTGCTCCGGCACCTAGCTTGTCTGGGCCTTCGGGTCAACTGGGAGAAGAGCAAACTTTGCCCCGTGCAGAGGATCTCTTTTCTCGGTATGGACATCGACTCGGTTGCCATGTCCGCGCAGCTTACGAGCGAGTGCGCACAGTCACTGCTGACTTGTCTTCAGGGCAAGAGTGCGGTTCCACTGAAATATTTTCAGAGGCTCCTGGGGCATATGGCATCTGCAGCCGCGGTGACGCCGCTCGGATTGCTTCATATGAGACCGCTTCAGCTTTGGCTTCGCGACTGAGTCTCGAGGTGGGCATGGCAACAAGGCACGCTCCGAGTATCAGTTACTCCGACTTGCTGTCAGACCTTCACCCCGTGGTCGAACCTCAGGTTTCTCAGGGCAGGTGTCCCCCTGGAACGAGTTTCCCGGCATGTTGTTGTCTCAACAGATGCCTCCACCACGGGCTGGGGCGCCATGTGCAATGGACATGCTGCCGCGGGCTCCTGGACAGGACCCCAGCGCCAAGGCCATGTCAATTGCCTCGAGTTGCTGGCAGTACGCCTTGCCCTGCACCGCTTTCGGGCGTTGCTCATGGGTCAACACGTACCAGTCTGATCAGACAATACCGCCACTGTAGCGTACATCAAGCATCAAGGTGGTCTACGCTCCCGCCGTATGTCGCAACTCGCTCGCCACCTCCTCTTATGGAGTCAGAAGCATCTGAGGTCGCTTCGAGCCATTTCCCGGAGCCCTGAACTGTGCAGCCGACGAGCTCTCACGGCTTCAGCCCTCCCTGGAGAATGGCGACTCCATCCCCAGTCGGTTCAGCTGATTTGGGACCAGTTCGGGGACGCACAGATAGATCTGTTTGCCTCCCACGACTCGACCCATTGCGACCAGTATTATTCCCTGACCGAGGGCACGCTCGGCACGGATGCTCTGGCGCACAGCTGGCCGCGGGGCCGCAAATTTGCGTTTCCCCCAGTGAGCCTTCTTGCGCAGGTCTTGGGCAAGGTCAAGGAGGACGAGGAGCAGGTCCTTCTGGTTGCGCCGTACTGGCCCACCCGGACTTGGTTCTCCGAACTGGTGCTCCTCGCGACAGCACCTCCTTGGCCAATTCCTCTGAGGAAGAACCTCCTTTCTCAGGGACGGGGCACCCTGTGGCACCCTCGTCCCGATCTTTGGAACCTCCACGTGTGGCTCCTGGACGGGACGAGGCAGGTTTGAGTACCCTACCACCAGCGGTGGTGGCTACCATCACTTCCGCTAGAGCGTCGTCCACAAGACACGCCTATGTGTTGACTCCCGGAGATGTTCGGTCAGTGTCGTGCTTTCCTTCCCTCAAGATGAGTTGGAGCGAAGGCTGTCTCCCTCCACCCTCAAAGTTTATGTTGCTGCTATTTCCGTACACCATGACTTGGTGGAAGGTAAATCTTTAGGGAAGCACGACCTGGTCGTCAGGTTCTTGAGGGGAGCCAGGAGACTGAATCCTCCTCGCTCTCCTCTTGTTCCCTCTTGGGACCTCGCAGTGGTTCTAACTGCCCTGCAGAGTGCTCCTTTTGAGCCTCTGCAATCAGTGGAGCTTAAGTTCCTGTCAATGAAGTTGCATTGGTTGCATTGGTTGCATCCTGGTTGCATTGGCCTCTATCAAGAGGGTAGGGGACCTGCAAGCATTCTCCGTTGACGAAGCGTGCCTGTAATTCGGGCCGGCTAACTCTCACGTGATCCTGAGACCACGGCTTGGATATGTGCCCAAGGTTCCTACCACTCCCTTCCGGGACCAGGTGGTGAACCTGCAAGCGCTGCCCTTGGAGGAGGCAGACCCAGCCTTGGCACTGCTCTGTCCATTACGCGCTCTCCGCGCCTATGTAGACAGGACGCAGTGTTTCAGGACCTCAGACCAGCTCTTTGTCTGTTATGGTGGGAAGCTGAAGGGAGAGGCTCTCTCCAAGCAGAGGTTGTCGCACTGGATAGTGGACACCATTGCTTTGGCATACCAGCAGCAAGGTCGTCCGTGCCCCCTTGGTGTGACTGCCCACTCCACCCGGAGTGTGGCGTCCTCTTGGGCTCTAGCGCATGGCGCCTCGCTAACAGGCATCTGCAGAGCTGCAGGCTGGGCGACACCTAACACACTCGCCAGATTCTACAATCTCCGAGTGGAGCCAGTGTCGTCTCATGTACTCGCTTCAACTAGCTAGTACTGGACCCGCTCAGGTCTCTTCGCTTGCTCGGCATTCCACTCCACGGACTGGATACGTGCGATATTCTCCTCAGGTGAGCTTCTCCGCAAGTCCTGAGTTCCTCCAGCACCCCTGATGCTAGCGCCAGTGTCTATTCCCTGTGCGTCGGCTAGGTGCCTCCCGTGTGCATGGTCCCTCCCCGGAGGTACCCCCACACGTGTATTTCCACTGTAAGCGTCTCTGAGCATGTGTCTTTCCCTTGGCAAGCCTTGCCACCCCTGGGGTTGAAATATTCCACCTGCGGCTGGACACCCCAGTATTTCCCATATGTTTCCTTCGGGTCATATGTGTATTTCCAAATGGTTGGCCCCGGGTTGGTGTTAATTGCATATTTCCTCTAAAGCTATGGGATATGCTTCCCAGTGTACCTTGGTATTCCTGTGTTAAATAGGAGTCCTTCGTCCGTGCTAGTCTCACACAAGGGTCTCAGATTTACGCAGGGCACTGGAAGACAGCTGTGAAGATGGCGTGATTAGACTGTTAACCCCATTTCGTCGTCATTCCGGTGTAACTCGGAGTGACCACGAAAGGGAACGTCTCGGTTACATATGTAACCCTCGTTCCCTGAGTAGGGAACGGAGACGTTACGTCTTCCTGCCACTTCCGCTGTACCGCGGGGATCGCCTGAGTTCAGTCTTGGCTCCTCAGCGAAGAAACATAACTGCATGTTGCCCGCGTCCTCCTTTTATATCCACGAGGTGGGGCGGAGTTACGTCATACAAATTCCGCAGACCCATGCATTTCTTTGCCATTGGCTCGTTTTTTAATACTCGAAGTTGATAGGCTTTCTAAGCGAAACCCCATTTAGTCGTCATTCCGACGTAACGTCTCCGTTCCCTACCGAGACGTTATGTGCACAAAAATGCTCAGTCTGCTATGGCAAATGCAAAGGTCACAGAGGCAAGTGGACAAATTGTAACGGTGGTGGCTGCACTTAACTTAAAAAAATAAGTTTGGCCATTTTTCGGTGAACTATTGCCCTTGAAAGAATCCCGCGAAGCCGATAGAAGGGGCCGCGTCAGTGAATAGTTGTTCTACAGACGATTTGGAAACATCATTGTAGAAAAATAAAGGCCATTCCAAGTATTTAGCAAGCGAGTCCGAAATCTGAGATCGGACATGCACCCTTCGTCTAGCTGGATTGCTTAAATTTGGCACAGAGTGGGCCACATTAACAAGCGAGAAAGCAGAGAAAGCATATCACACTTATATACGATGCGTAATGAGAAAAAAGACTCTATAAAGGACCTGATTCTTAGAAGCTTTTCGTTTGAGAGAGAAGCTTGTCTGAGCCTGTGCAGCAAGGCAACTGGGTGACCGTGAGAGCCTGTAGTCGCTGGACAATACACCGCTCTTCCTTTCCGATTACCATAAAAAATAGATTCTCCCCACTCAGTGAAACATCCACTGAGAATCCTGTTGAAAGTGCCATAGTTATTGCCGATTCTATTACACAAAACGTGAAAATAGAGACACCAGCCACCATAGTCACGTTTGCCGGGAGCAAAATAATAACTCTAAGATTATTATTAATCACGTCGGCACTAAAATTATGTTAGACTTCGCCAGTCGGAGATCACTAAAATTAACGTAAAATAGGTGTGTGAACTCGCAAGTACGATGTCAGGTACTGTACTTTGCTCTGGCCCCCTTCCCATTCGCTGGAGTGATGAATTACTTAGTAGACTGTCCTCACTCAATGGCAGACTATCTAAGTGATGTCCGCAAAATAATATAGAAGTCATAGACAATTGGAAAAGTTTTTGGGGCAGACCTGACCTGTTGAAAAGAGACGGTATTCATCCCTCCTGGGATGGTGCTGCTCTTCTCTCTAGTAATATGGCATATAGTTTTAGAGCTCAAACATGAATTGGGGCTCAGGTCAGGAAGCAGACAGACTGGCTAAACCGACCATCTGCTAGCTGTCTCACGTCACTGAGGTCAGATAAATCCCAACACATACAGGTCCTTTTCAAAAAATTAGCATATTGTGATAAAGTTCATTATTTTCCATAATGTAATGATAAAAATTAAACTTTCATATATTTTAGATTCATTGCACACCAACTGAAATATTTCAGGTCTTTTATTGTTTTAATACTGATGATTTTGGCATACAGCTCATGAAAACCCCAAATTCCTATCTAAAAAAATTAGCATATTTCATCCGACGAATAAAAGAAGTGTTTTTAATACAAAAAAAGTCAACCTTCAAATAATTATGTTTAGTTATGCACTCAATACTTGGTCGGGAATCCTTTTGCAGAAATGACTGCTTCAATGCGGCGTGGCATGGAGGCAATTAGCCTGTGGCACTGCATTGGTGTCATGGAGGCCCAGGATGCTTCGATAGCGGCCTTAAGCTAATCCAGAGTGTTGGGTCTTGCGTCTCTCAACTTTGTCTTCACAATATCCCACAGATTATCTATGGGGTTCAGGTCAGGAGAGTTGGCAGGCCAATTGAGCACAGTAATACCATGGTCAGTAAACCATTTACCAGTGGTTTTGGCACTGTGAGCAGGTGCCAGGTCGTGCTGAAAAAGGAAATCGTCATCTCCATAAAGCTTTTTAGCAGATGGAAGCATGAAGTGCTCCAAAATCTCCTGATAGCTCGCTGCATTGACCCTGCCCTTGATAAAACACAGTGGACCAACACCAGCAGCTGACATGGCACCCCAGACCATCACTGACTGTGGGTACTTGACACTGGACTTCAGGCATTTTGGCATTTCCTTCTCCCCAGTCTTCCTCCAGACTCTGGCACCTTGATTTCCGAATGACATGCAACCACAGAGCAACGGTCCAGTGCTGCTTCTCTGTAGCCCAGGTCAGGCGCTTCTGCCGCTGTTTCTGGTTCAAAAGTGGCTTGACCTGGGGAATGTGGCACCTGTAGCCAATTTCGCCTGTGCACGGTGGCTCTGGATGTTTCTACTCCAGACTCAGTCCACTGCTTCCGCAGGTCCCCCAAGGACTGGAATCGGCCCTTCTCCACAATCTTCCTCAGTGTCCGGTCACCTCTTCTTGTTGTACAGCTTTTTTTGCCACACTTTTTCTTTCCCACAGACTTCCCACAAAGGTGCCTTGATACAGCACTCTGGGAACAGCCTATTTGTTCAGAAATTTCTTTCTGTGTCTTACCCTCTTGTTTGAGGTTGTCAATGATGGCCTTCTGGACACCAGTCAGGTCGGCAGTCTTACCCATGATTGCGGTTTTGAGTAATGAAACAGGCTGGGAGTTTTTAAAAGCCTCAGGAATCTTTTGCAGGTGTTTAGAGTTAATTAGTTGATTCAGATGATTAGGTTAATAGCTCGTTTAGAGAACCTTTTCATGATATGCTAGTTTTTTGAGACAGGAATTTTGGGTTTTCAAGAGCTGTATGCCAAAATCATCAGTATTAAAACAATAAAACACCTGAAATATTTCAGTTGGTGTGCAATGAATCTAAAACATATGAAAGTTGAATTTTTATCATTACATTATGGAAAATAATGAACTTTATCACAATATGTTAATTTTTTGAGAAGGACCTGTAGATACCATATAGATTCACCTAGATACCATCATATAGAGACTGTCTCTGTTCCCCGAACTAGGAAATTCAAAAAACTCCCAAACCTATTTAAGGGTAATTTTTTTTATTGATGTTCAATAAATAAAAAACAGATATTATACAAATGACCAAATTATAAACCTCAGGTTGCTAAATATTCGATCCCTTACTTCAAAAGCACTTATTATTAATGATAAGATTATAACCTAGATGTGCTGTGTTTGATAGGAACCTGGCTAAAACCAGACGATTACATTACTTTAAATGAGTCCATCACGCAATATTATTGTTATAAACATGAGCCTCGTCTGAAAGGCAAAGGGGGAGGTGTTGCTGTAATTTATAGTAATGTCTTCAGAATTACTGAGAAATCTTTGTTTCAAATATAATTCTTTTGAAGTGTTGGTGCTTAATGTAACACTGTCTAATGTAAATGATAAATCACATTTGAGATTTGTGCTGGCTACTGTATACAGGCCACCAGGGCACCATACAGACTTTATCAAAGATTTTGCTGATTTTCTATCAGAGTTAGCTGGCTGCAGATAAAGTACTAATTATTGGTGATTTTGATATACATGTAGATAATGAAAAGATGCATTAGGATTGGCATTTAAAGACATAATGAACTTTATTGAAGTTAGACAATACGTGTCAGTATTGTCAGTATGACATTCTCATTGTCATAATCAAACTCTAGATCTAATATTATCAAATGGAATCAATGTTGATGGCGTCAAAATTCTGCAGCAGAGTGATGACATCTCAGATCATTATCTAGTCTTGTGTATACTTCATTTAGCCAGGGCTGCAAAGCCGACTCTGTTACAAATATGTTAGACCTATCACTTCTGCTACCAAAGCTTTATTAATACTATTCCTGATCAGTTTAATCTCCTCAGCATCCCAGATAGCTTATAAGAACACGATATTGCGACAGAAACCTTTGACTCTCTATTTTCCAGCACTTTAGACACAGTTGCTCCTTTGTTCTTGAAGAAGATTAAAGAAAATAGTCCAACGCCGTGGTACAACGAGCACACTCAGGCCCTAAGAGATGGAACAGGAAGAAAAGAAAACTAGAGTTTTTTTTTCGCATTTCATGGAAAGAGAGACCGACTGCGTACAGAGAGTGTCACGGTTGATGAATTCACTGACTGTTCCTTGCGCTGTGTTTATGTGTGTGTGTGTGTACACGTGTGGGCGTGGTCGCTGATTATCCTCCCGGAGAATCAGCGACAGGTGATACTCGTTTCTAGTGCCTATTTATACTCACCTCATGCGTCTTGTGTTTGTCAGATCGTTGTTTGTGGATGTGTCTAGCCTGTTCCAGTTCCTTGTGTCCCAGTCTGGTTCTTCATTGGATTTTCGCCTTGTTTCTTCGTCATCGTGTCTTGTCTTCACGGAGGATTCGCTACACACTGACGGTGCACCTCTGAGTTGCCCACGCAAGCCTGCGCTGCCGACGCTTCTGTTCCTGCACGGTTTCCATTGGCTCTGTGTGTTCGTGAGATCGACTACATCAGACTGAGACCTGTTCCTGTTTTCTTCCTTCACGTTACTGAGGCTGGCTTATCTTACTGTTCAATAAAGACCCGTTTTACTTGCACTTGTCTCCTCTGTTCACTCCCCATAACAGAACGATCTGACCGTCATGGAGGGAGCAAGTACATTCGAACTCGCGGATTATCTCTCTCACAACATGGCGTGGATGGATCGGCAGGAGGAGAATCTCGCCACCACAAGTCGCGCAGTTCAGGCGTTGGTAGCGCAGGTGTCTGGGCTCACCCAGCAAATCCAACAACTGGCCATGCCCGCAGCGCCTACCCCACCGCCGCCCCCACCCCCCGCTCCTCCCGCATCTAACCGTCCACACGAGCCCCGTTTACCGACGCCGGAGAATTATTCGGGTGAGCCTAACTACTGCAGAGCCTTTTTGACCAAATGCTCTATGTTTTTTGCCCTACAGCCCCAGACATTTAGTACGGAAGAGTCGAAGGTGGCGTTCGTACTTACCCTGCTGTCCGGGCGTGCGGCTCTGTGGGGGACGGCGGTGTGGGAAAATCAACGAACATGCTATTCCTCGTTCGCGGCACTCTCGGAAGAGATGAAGAGGGTATTCGACCGAGCAGTCGCAGGGAGAGAAGCGTCTCGTCGGCTCGCGGACATCACTCAGGGTGAAAGATCTGTCGCTGAGTATTCCTTTGAGTTTCGCACCCTTGCCGCAGAGTGTCGCTGGAACGAGGAGGCACAGTGGGATGTCTTCCTGGATGGGCTGGCTGACCGCATTCAACACGAGATTTACTCCCTGGATCTACCCGAAGGTCTTAACGGATTAATTGACCTGGCTCTGCAAGTGGACGCTCGCCTGCATCGTCTGGAGCAGCGCAACAGTTCCATTCCGATTCCCAGAGATTATGGATTCCTCCAAACCAGTAGTTGTGATGCGGTCAGCCCCGTCAACAATCCGGAGCCCATGCAGGTGGGTCGAGCCCGGCTCTCCCGGGAGGAGAGGGAGAGAAGGAGATCCCGGGGATTATGCCTCTATTGTGGAGGTTCGGGGCACTTCCTCAATAACTGCCCCGTAAAAGAGCAAGCCCGGCAGTAGAGAAGAGGATTCTGTCGGGCGGGGTCTCCATCCAGAAACCCTCTTCCACCCTCCTTCCGGTGAGATTGCAGTGGGCATCTCAGACTCATCATTGCCAAGCCCTAATCGACTCCGGAGCGGAAGGTAACTTTATGGACTACACCCTAGCACACAAACTACAGATACCCACCGTACCCCTCACCAACAAGATCTGTCAACGCACTCAATGGACAAGAATTACCCACTATATCTTACTCCACCGTTCAGTTAACACTCATCACTTCCGGCAATCATTCCGAAGATCTGTCTTTTCTGCTCCTTGACTCCCCTACCATCCCCATTGTCCTTGGCCATTCTGGCTCGTGCAGCATAACCCCAGGGTTAACTGGGGACATAACTCCATTTCTGCCTGGAGTACTGATTGTTATGCGTCTTGTTTAATGTCTGCTGGTTCGTCTCTGTCCAGTTCTGTCTTGCAGGAGGAGCCGGTGAATTTGTCAAACGTGCCCGCTGAGTACCTCGACCTGAAGGAAGTGTTCAGTAAGTCCAGAGCTGCTTCTCTTCCTCCGCATCGTCCCTATGACTGTGCTATAGATCTTCTGCCAGGTACGTCTCCACCTAAGGGCAAGTTATACTCTCTTTCCATTCCCGAGAGGGAGGGCATGGAGAAATACATTTCTGATTCTCTGACATCCAAGTTCATTCGACCTTCCTCTTCTCCAACGGGGGCGGGGTTCTTTTTTGTGGGGAAGAAGGACGGTTCCCTGCGACCGTGTATTGATTACCGGGGGCTGAACAACATCACGGTAAAGAATACCTATCCTTTGCCGTTGATGTCTTCAGCCTTCGAGCGGTTGCAGGGAGCTTCGTTCTTCACTAAATTGGATCTACGTAATGCTTATCATTTGGTCCGCATCAGGAAGGGAGATGAATGGAAAACCGCTTTTAACACCCCAGGGGGCATTTTGAATATTTGGTCATGCCCTTCGGGCTGTCCAAATCCCCAGCGGTTTTTCAGGCACTCGTCAATGATGTGCTGAGGGACATGGTAGACCAGTTTATATATGTCTACCTGGATGACATATTGATTTTTTCTTCGTCTCTCCAGGAACATGTTCAGTACGTCAGACGAGTGCTTCAGAGGTTTTTAGACAATGGGCTTTTTGTCAAGGCGGAGAAATGCGCTTTTCATGCACAGTCTGTCCTTTCTTAGGTCACATCGTCTCATCTGAGGGAATGCGTATGGACCCCGACAAGATTAAGGCCGTGGTGGATTGGCCAAGTCCAGATTCCCGTAAGGCCCTACTGAGGTTTCTGGGATTTGCCCATTTTTACCGACGTTTCATTCGTAATTTCGGCCAACTAGCCGCGCCTCTGACAGCCTTGACCTCCCCCAGGACGACGTTCAGGTGGTCCGATGCAGTCAAGGCTGCATTCGCTAAGCTAAAGAGCTGCTTTGTTTCCGCTCCCATTTTGATAGCCCCTGATCCATCACGTCAGTTCGTGGTGGAGGTCGATGCGTCAGAGATGGGGGTAGGTGCGGTACTCTCCCAACGCTCTCCCTCAGACGACAAGATGCACCCTTGCGCGTTTTTTTCTCATCGCTTGTCGCCTACCGAACCTAATTATGACATTGGTAACAGGGAGTTGTTGGCGGTCAAGCTAGGGTTGGAGGAATGGCGACATTGGTTAGAGGGGTCGGGGGTACCCTTTATAGTCTGGACTGACCACAAGAATCTGGAATACATTCAATACGCTAAGAGACTCAACTCCAGGCAGGCTCGGTGGGCCCTTTTTCCGGTCGTTTTTGATTT
Organism: Meda fulgida; assembly: GCA_030578275.1. Classification (NCBI taxonomy): domain Eukaryota; kingdom Metazoa; phylum Chordata; class Actinopteri; order Cypriniformes; family Leuciscidae; genus Meda; species Meda fulgida. The sequence goes on from CM060636.1 coordinate 25,141,290, forward strand.
TACTCTCTCGTACCGCCCGGGTTCCAAGAACATCAAACCCGATTCTTAATCTCGTATTTTTGATCCATCTGCACGCCCGTCTACTCCCGAGTGCATTTTACCTGAGACTCTATTTATCTCCACACTCACATCTGAGGTCGAATCGAAGGTTAAGACGGCCTTAGAAGGGGTAACGCCTCCGCCCGGAGGGCTACCAAATCGATTATTTGTGCCGGAGGGGTTGCGGTCCGGCGTTATCCAGTGGGGTCATTGTTCCAACGTGGCATGCCACCCAGGAGTAAACCGCACTAGCTTTTTGGTCAAGCAACGATTCTGGTGGCCGTTGATGGCTCGCGACATTCGAGATTTTGTTTTGGCTTGTTCGGTCTGTGCCACTGGTAAGACTTCCAATCGACCCCCAGATGGGTTACACCAACCGCTGTCTGTCCCTTCGAGACCCTGGTCCCATATTTCGCAAGATTTTATCACCGCCCTCCCGCCCTCTCAAGGTCAGACGGTTGTTTTGACCATAGTGGACCGGTTCTCGAAGGCGGCTCATTTCATTAACTTGGCCAAATTACCATCTGCCAAGGAGACAGCGGTGACTGTCATTGATCACGTCTTTCGTCTACATGGCCTCTCGACGGACATGGTCTCTAACAGGGGGCCCCAATTTGTGTCCAAATTCTGGCAAGAATTTTGTAAATTACTGGGGGCCACTGTCAGTTTGTCCTCGGGTTACCACCCCCAGAGCTATGGTCAGACCGAGAGAGCCAACCAAGATTTGGAGAGAATGCTGCGATGTGTGGTGTCCAAGAATCCTTCCTCCTGGAGTCAACAGCTTTCAATGGTGGAGTACGCACACAACTCATTGCCAGTGTCATCTACGGGCCTATCACCGTTTGTGTGTAGTTTAGGGTACCAGCCACCTATTTTTCCCTGCCTGGAAGCCGAAGTTGCAGTTCCCTCCGCTCACGCCTTCGTCCAGAGGTGTCACCGTACATGGACCAGAGCCCGTGAGACTCTGCTCCAGGTAAGGGCACGCACCAAGATTAAGGCCGATCGTCACCGGTCAAGACCTCCCGTCTACGTCGTCGGTTCCAAAGTGTGGCTTTCTACTAAGAATATTCCTCTCCGGTCCGTTTCGAATAAATTAGCTCCTAAATTCATTGGCCCGTTTCCTGTCACCAAAGTCATTAGTCCGGTGACAGTCCGACTCAAACTGCATCCTGCGTACAGGAGAATTCATCCCGCACCTCTGAGTTGCCCACGCAAGCCTGCGCTGCTGACGCTTCTGTTCTTGCACGGTTTCCATTGTCTCTGTGAGTTCGTGAGATCGACTACATCAGACTGAGACCTGTTCCTGTTTTCTTCCTTCACGTTACTGAGGCTGGCTTATCTTACTTTTCAATAAAGACCAGTTTTACTTGCACTTGTCTCCTCTGTTCACTCCTCGTAACAGAGAGTCCTTAAAAACTGCTAGATCTGCTTATTTTCAACCCTATTAGAAATATTTAAATAAAACCTTAGGTATTTATTTGAAACAGTGGCTGAATTAACAGAAAATAAAACTTCAACCCCAGACGTTTCCAAGCAACACAGCAACTTGGCCCTACAGAATTAGTCAATTAGAGGCCGAACTTAAATCTACATTTTCTGTCAAAGATACTAGAAAAGGCAGTATTCTCACAACTATGTTCCTTTTTAGAAAGAAATGGTATCTGCAAGGATATCCAGTCAGGATTTAGACCGTACCATAGTACTGAGACAGGTCTCATTAAGTCTCATTGATTCACAAATAATTTGCTCTTATCATCTGATTGTGGTTGTATCTCTCTATTAGTGTTACTTGATCTTAGTGCTGCATTTGATACTACTGACCACAACATTCTTTTAAATAGACTTGAAATTATGTTGGCATTAGTGGAATTGCATTAGCATGGTTTAAATTTTACTTTACTACTGACTGTTATCAGTTTGTAGCAGTAAATGATAGATGCCTTATTGATCACAAGTTCATCCATAAGGATTAATACTAGGACCGTTGCGGTTCACTCTGTACATGCTACTCTTGGGAGATGTCATTAGGAAGCATGGCATTAGTAGTTTCCTGCAGCACAGGTCACAACCTCAGCGCCGGGGTTTGCCGTTTTTCGCCGATCTCCACAATGAGATCTCGAGATCGTGGGATAAACCGCACTCGTCCCGTGTCTCCACTCCCGGTGTGGTTGATTACAGCAATGTTTTGGGGGCACGGGGCATGGGTTAAGGGAAGATGCCTAAGGTAGAAGAGGCTCTAGCGGGTTATCTTTCCCCTGAGTCGGCATCTTCCCTGAAAACCCCGGCGCTGCCTAGTAAGCCCTGCAGGGATACATCTGCTTTAATAGCCAGGGCTTACATGGCGGCAGGTCGGGCTGGTTCATGTCTGCACTCTATGGCTATCTTGCAGGCATACCAGGCCGACCTCCTGAAAGATTTGGACGAGGGGGAGGGGCCAATATTGCGGAGTTAAGAAAAGCCACAGATTTGTCTCTCCGGGCCACAAAAGAGACGGCCCGCGCCATTGGCCGCTCTATGGCAGCTATGGTGGCCACGGAGAGACATCTGTGGCTGAATCTATCCGGTATCGAGGAGAAGGATAGATCCTTTCTGCTGGATGCGGCGCTTTCGCCTTCTGGCCTGTTCGGCGACGCCGTTACATCGGTCGTCGGCAGGTTTCAGGAGGCAAAGAAGCAATCTGCGGCGTTCCAGCAGTACCTCCCCGGTAAGGCTAAGTCCAAATCGAGTAGGGTGGGGCCAAGAGATCAGCCCCAGCCATCAGCCAGCTCCTCACACCGAGCAGAACAGAGTTTCCTCTAGAGCCCCTCATCCTGGAGCTTGGCAACAGAGGAAACCCTCTCAGAAATCGAAGTCCTCCAGCCAGAGAGGCGACCTGAGGGAAGTCATTCAGGCTAGGAGGGCTTCAGGGAAGAGGTCCTAACCGATGTGGTAGGACCTCTGAGGGCTGTCCCCTCCAGTGCAGGGCAACCGAGGTTGTTCTCGCAGCGGAGCCCTCTAGGAAACGATGTATGTTGCCCGCCGTCAACGACGCTTCGGGCCGCATCTCTTTCCAGCGAAAATATTCTAATAAAGAAAAAGCATCAGTTATGGTCACAAGAACCGTATCGATTACAGCCTGCCGGTATTCCGCTTCAGGGAGTCGAGAAAGATGCTCGAAAAACACCAGAGGCCAGTCTCGAGAGGCTGGTACCCCTAGTAGATTTTTTAGAGGCATAGTATCATCTTCCCAACATATCTGCGTGGATCCTGCATATAATAAAATCAGGGTACAGACTGCAGTTCGCGCACCGCCCCCCCAAGTTTTCTGGGGTGGTGCAAACTACAGTGGTTCCAGGGCAGGCTCAGGTGATGGAACAAGAAGTACAGACTCTGCTGCTAAAGGAAGCCATAGAACATGTTCATCCTTTAGACAGGGGGTCCGTATTTTACAGCCGGTACTTTATAGTTCCAAAGAAGGATGGGGGGTTAAGGCCAATTCTAGATATCAGGGTTTTGAACCGATCTCTGAGGAGGTTCAGGTTCAAAATGTTAACCATTCCTGCAATCGTGAGTCAGATCAGATCCGAGGACTGGTTTGTCACGATAGATCTAAAAGACGCCTATTTTCACATCTCCATCCTTCCATGTCACAGGAGATACCTGAGGTTCGCTTTCGGGGGCGAAGCTTACCAATAGCGGGTTCTTCCGTTCGGCCTAGCTCTCTCCCCGCACATTCACCAAATGTATGGATGTAGCCCTTGCTCCACTGAGACTTCAAGGCATTCGTATATTGAATTATCTCGACGACTGGCTCATTCTGGCTCAGTCTCGAGAAATGGCAGTTTGGCATCGAGATGTCGTCCTTGGCCACATTCAGAAACTGGGGTTGAGACTCAATACAAAGAAGAGTGTGCTAGAACCATCCCAGTGCACAATATTTTTGGGAGTCGTGTGGAACTCGATTACGATGCAGGCACGAATGTCTCCCGGCGTATCGAGTCAATTCTGGCGATGGTATCCGGGTTAAGGCTGGGCCAGGCCATCACTGTAAAAGAATTTCAAAGAATGCTGGGCCTCATAGCAGCGGCATCCAACATCATTCCTTTGGGCCTTCTACACATGAGGCCCCTTCAGTGGTGGTTAAAAACCAAGGGGTTTTCTCCCAAGGGGAATCCGTTTCGTATAATCAGAGTAACGCGCAGATGCCTTCGTTCTCTGCAAATATGGAAGAAACCTTGGTTCCTATCCCAAGGGCCAGTGTTGGGAGTGTCATGTCGCCGGAAATCCATTTCGACAGACGCTTCCCTCACTGGCTGGGGCGCGGTCATGGACGGCCGCTTTGCCAGGGGTCTGAGGCAGGACCATCATCATTCTTGGTATATAAACTGCCTAGAGATGATGGCTGTGTTCAGGGCTTTGAGGAGCTTCCTCCCAGACATCAAAGGTTACCATGTCTTAGTACGATCAGACAATACGTCGGTGGTAGCCTATCTGAACCGACAAGGGGGACTCAGATCGCGCCCTCTGTGCAGACTGGCGCATCAGATTATTCTTTGGTCCCAGGGGAAAATACTTTCTATCAGGGCAATGTATATTCCGGGGGTTCAGAATCAGGGAGCAGACATCCTGTCGAGGCAGGGGCTGAGGCCCGGGGAATGGAGACTTCACCCAGAGGTGGTGAAGTTAATATGGGAGAGGTTTGGACCAATGGAAGTGGATCTATTTGCGTCTCGAGAGACGTCCCCGTGTCCACTTTGGTTCTCCCTCTCACTTCCAGCCCTTTCCCCCGATCGCTCTGCTCCCTGGAGTCCTGGAGAGGGTCCGTCAGGAGGGCATCAGTCTACTTCTGGTTGCCCCAATGTGGCCGACCCGAGTGTGGTTTTCAGACATAATATCACTCCTGATAGCTCCGCCATGGCAGATTCCTCGGAGGAGGGATCTGTTGTCTCAGGCGGAGGGCACAATCTTCCACCCTCAGCCAGAGCTGTGGAAGCTGTGGGTCTGGCCTCTGAGGGGGTTCAGTACCTAAATGCTGGTCTATCAGCTGGAGTGGTTGAAACCATACTTAGCTCTAGAGCTCCATCTACTAGGAGATTATATGGCCTCAAGTGGAATGTGTTTGTCACTTGGTGTAGAGAACATGAGTTAGATCCAGTAAACTGCCCGGTGGCTTCAGTTCTGGAATTTCTTCAAAATGGTTTCTCTGCGGGTCTCTCCCCTTCCACGCTTAAGGTGTACGTGGCAGCCATTGCGGCTTTCCACGCACCATTAGGTGATGGTTCTCTGGGGAGGCACCAGTTGGTCATTCGGTTTCTCCGCGGTACTTGGAGGATGAGGCCGGCAACCAGGTCTAGGGTTCCTGCCTGGGACCTGGCGATAGTTCTGGAAGGGTTATCCCTGGCCCCCTTCGAACCTCTAGAGTCGGCTTCGCCTAAGGATTTAACGCTGAAAATGTTTTTTCTCTTGGCTATTAACTCACTTAAGAGGGTGGGAGATCTCCAAGCCCTGGCAGTAAAACCAGCTTGCTTGGAGTTTGCCCCTGGCAGAGTAAAAGCTTTTTTGCACCCGAGTCCGGGCTACGTGCCTAAAGTTCCATCGAATACGGCTCGGTCTACAGTCCTTCAGGCATTCCATCCTCCACCTCATGTGTCGGCAGAAGAAGAGAAGCTTCATTTGCTCTGCCCCGTCAGAGCTTTAAGCGTGTACCTTGAGAGGTCCTCTTCTTGGAGAAGGTCGGACCAGTTATTAGTATGTTTTGGGTCACCTAAGAAGGGGCTCCTGGCATCCAAGTATACTGTTAGTAATTGGATTGTTCAGGCTATTACTGAGGCTTACAAGGTGCGCGATTTGCCTTCACCTTTAGCCGTAAAGGCTCACTCAACTAGAAGCATGGCTTCTTCTAGGGCCCTTCTTTCGGGAGTACCTCTACAGGAGATCTGTAAGGCACCCGGTTGGACTACTCCACATACTTTTATTAGGTTCTACAGTCTCCACCTTCCTAGTACGCCTGGCGCACACGTGCTCAGTCCTTGCTGAGTGCCTAGACAGTTTCACTCCGGGACAGGCCTATTCGGCGCGTGGCCTAGTGGGCACTCGTTCCCCAAAGTGTCGATTCTCGACGCAGTGTAGAGTTCCCTCGAAAGGAACATCTCGGGTTATGACTATAACCCTTGTTCCCTGAGAAGGGAACGAGACCCTGCGTCGTTCTGCCACGCCCCTTGAGGCCTTGGAGCGTCTTGCTTCATCGCGAGGCGAGTGTGTGTTGTGACAGCGTCACTTTTATACTTCCGGGTATGCCGTCACATGTTACGTCACGACCCAATACCAATCAGGATTGGATTAGTTTCATTCATACTTCAGAGGCGCACACTAAGGGAGCGTCCCCAAAGTGTCGATTCTCGACGCAGTGTCTCGTTCCCTTCTCAGGGAACAAGGGTTATAGTCATATAACTGTTTTCACTGTTATGCTGATGATACTCAGCTCTATATTTCTTTACGCCCTGACGAAACTTGAAACCCAATTTACAAAATCAAGTGTGCACACACCGCTTGTAGTTTTGCTGATTCGCCATTCTTTATATATATGCTTTGCAACAGTGGACAGACAACACCAAATAAGACAGAACACAACAGAGTGTCAGTCATTGCGCTTGCTGAAGAACAGAAAGCTAACGCTGTTGTGTTCCGGCGTCCCTTTGTAGCTTCCGTGTATGCCGTCACACATTACGTCATGACGCAACACCAATAACGATTGTCTTAGTTTCATTCATGCTTCAGAGGCGCTATGCTGAGGGGTGTTCCCCAAAGTGTGTTCCCTCGAAAGGGAACAGAAATTTTCATGAACAAGGGAGAGGTATTTCTCTCAGAAAACATACAAATAAAGATACTTTTAAATGCTTAGTTGCTATTTGGAGCATTGGGATCGCTAGACGAGGGCTTAATGAGCACATTTTTTGTGAAAACCTCAAATTCGACCAACATTGACATTTTTCACTTGTTTTGCCCATAGCTCGTAATTAGCCTGTACATATTCCGATTCATTTTGCCAGCACAGGTTACTTATATGGATCACCTAGCCTAGTATAAGGCTGACCTGGAAGAGCATGCATCACAAGTACTGGGCCTGGCTTGTCCAGGACACCGAGGCTTCACGCCCATTGCATAAAGCGTCCAAGTCTGACTTGGAGGCATCTGTTGTGACAACAACTGAACCCCTGTCCATAAAAATGCAAGGTCTGAATGTACGGCGAAAGATCTGCGTGATGTGCATGGGATGGAGAGACTGCTGCAATGTGCCATAAATTTCCCAGCACAGCTTGTAGAGGTGAATGGAAATGAGCGTTTGTCTGATGACATCTGCTCAGCTCCGTAGAACAAATCTGTATCAGGGGACACACACTGCCTCCTTTTTACCCGTATGTCAGGGGGAGTGGCGCATTCAAATTCCACTCATCAATTATCATTGGCCTTTTCTGAAGTATCAGAGGTGTTTGGGGCTCCCAAGTGCGACCCCTTATCACATCAACACCAACTAGAATTGACCACAAATAATGACACCCTTGGTAAATATGAGCAAAACTATGTAGTGACTGAGACAAACCAGACACACAATTATTTGTGATATTTAAAAAAACAATTTTAAAACCCCTAAACCAACAACAAAACAATACACCAAGGTATTTGGCAACCCCCAAAAGACAGAAAGGGCCTATGGTTACCGTGGCAGCAAAGGCATGCCAGAGAGATAAGTAAAAATAATTAGAAGGCACAGGCCATAGCAAAGACACAAAAGTTCTTATTTCCATTAATTCATAGGAAACCTTATATGAATGAACTTGCATATCCCCAGGATATTGTATGTACGATTATTACGGTCTTATATATTGTCTTTGGTATGGTATACTGTTTTATGCATGCCTTATGATAGAATTGTTAGATAATGTACCCTTTTCCTACTCAGATGTATAATGTAAAATCATGTATCCAATTTCCCTGTGTGATCACGCATTCTTTTATAGGTTTTGCCTATGTATTAATCCTTGAATTTATGTGTTAGCATTACTCGATAAATCAGAATCACATTGTAAGGGAAACAGGGTCAATTTAGCTCAAACGGAATTATTAATTAATTTATAGGGAATTTTGAAAGAAACACTTATTTTACAGCCAAAAAAAATGACTCGTCCAGCGTTAATTTAAACGGGCCGTAACTATCAGCTCTGCAGCGGATAATAATATCCAAACTATAGTGAAAACATTATTTATTAGTAGGGTAACATAAATCAGCAGTTTAACCCTCGGGGGTCCACAGGGTTTTGGGGCCCTGGTGAAGTTTTTACATGCCCTGACATTTGTCAAATCAAGTCAAGTCATCTTCATTTATATAGCGCTTTTAACAATGTAGATTGTTTAAAGCAGCTTTACAGAGATAAACATATAATTTAAGGTAACAGAGATTGTTTTGGCTTTATAGCGGTTCTTGAATAATTTTATTTTCCAGCTAAAGTTAGTTTTCATTTATTCACTTCCGTCGGAATGATCATTTGTTATTATATTAGGGGCCGCTAAGACGACGCCATTCTCTCTAAACAGACTTCAAACGTGAACCTGTGATAAACGCTGATGACCTTCACATGCGCATTAAGAATTGATTCTATAGTTATGTGCATTTGAATATATGTGTGCAGGTTTGCAATTCCCTACAAACCATGCATAAACAAAATACTTGTCTTGCCTATAAATTTGATACAGAATTTTATTTAATTTTATCACTTTGGGTTAGGTACACGAACCGAATTTCCCCACAACGCTTTATCTGTAGAGTGGTCAAGTCAAGTCAAGTCAAGTGTATTTATATAGCGCTTTTCACAATCTAAATTGCATCAAAGCAGCTTCACAATCAATCAAATAACATAACAATGTTTGTTTCTTAGTGGAAAAAACATCCACGTTTGGTACGGCTGATCAATGGTATTGATGCTTGGTTAATTCATTTGAATATCCCTAACTGAGCAAGCCAAAGGCAACAGTGGCAAAGAACCGAAAAACTCCCTCAAGTGACCTACTGGTGTCCTAAAACTCCATCAGGAAACTTGATGGAGAGAAAAAAAAAAACCTTGGGAGAACCCAGGCTCAGTCGGGGGCCAGTTCTCCTCTGGCGTTTATGAACTAGAGGCCGGATTTACAGTAACTGTACTTTGATACGGAATTTTGTTTTATTTTATCACTTCGGGGTGGGTAGGCGAACCGGAATCACAACATTTTATCTGTAGAGTGGGAAAGGGATCCTCCATAGGGAGAGGCTAGTTGGCACTTCAGCACTGCGTTGTCATCGGGTCCAGGCAAAGCTCCTAGTCAGATCTGGATACGGCCTGGATCCGGTAGGCTGCGGGAAAACCTCGGGATAAACAAAGACACTAAAATTAGCGTAGATGCCATTCTTCTTATGATGTAACGAGTACATCAGGATTTAAGTACAATAATCTAGCCTTGAGGTCATGAACGCATTAACTAATTGTTCCGCATTTGTCAATGAGAGCATATGGCGTAATTTAGATATATTTTTAAGATAGAAAAATGTGGTTTTACAGATACTAGACACGTGTCTTTCAAATGAAAGATTGCTATCAAAGAGCACACCCAGGTTCCTAACCGACGACGAAGACTTAACAGAGCAGCCATCAAGTGTTAGACAGTATTCTAGGTTATTACGTGTGGAAGTTTTTTGTCCAATAATTAAAATCTCTGTTTTTTCAGAATTTAGTAGTAGGAAACTACTAATCATCCAATGTTTTATATTAGCTATGCATTCCGTTAATTTTGTGGATTGGTAAGTTTCATTAGGTTTTGAAGAAATATAGAGCTGAGTATCATCGGCATAACAGTGAAAACTAATGCCATGTTTCCTATTGATATCTCCTAATGGTAGCATGTACAGAGTGAACAGCAGCGGTCCCAGTACTGAGCCTTGTGGTAAGCCATACTGAACTTGTGATCGATAAGACATCTTCATTTACTGCTACAAACTGATAACAGTCAGATAAGTATGACTTAAACCATGCTAGTGCAATTCCACTAATGCCAACATAGTTTTCTAGTCTATTTAAAAGAATGTTGTGGTCAGTGGTGTCAAATGCAGCACTAAGATCAAGTAACACTAATAGAGAGATACAACCACGATCGGATGATAAGAGCAAATCATTTGTAACTCTAACGAGAGCTGTCTCGGTACTATGGTGCTGTCTAAATCTGGACTGAAAATCCTTGCAGATATAACTTCTTTCAAGAAAGGAACACAGTTGTGAGGATACTGCTTTCTCTAATATATTTGACAGAAAAGGCAGATTTGAGCTCGGCCTGTAATTGACTAATTTTGAATGATTAAGTTGCGTCTTTTTAACAAGCGGTTTAATCATAGCCAGATTAAAGTTTTTGGTACGTATCCTAGAGACAAAGACAAATTTTAAGAAGAGGATCTATGACATCTGGAAGCATCTTGTTGTCCATTTAGATGAATTAACGAGTTTGCAAAATTCTTCCTCTCCTATAGCAACAAATGAATCAAATTTTTTCTCAGGGAGACTACAATGCACAATGCGATACTGTAGTAGACGGTTGCATAGTTATAATTTTGTCCCTGATATTATCAATCTTATAAGTGAAGTTCATAAGTCATTACTGCTGTGTTGCTTGGAAACTTGTGGGCTTGAAGCTTCCTTTTTCGTTAATTTAGCCACTTTTTAAAATAAATACCTAGGATTATGTTTATTTTCTTGTAATAGGGTTGAAAAATAAACAGATCTAGCAGCTTTTAAGGCCTCTCTGTAAGCAATCGAGCTCTCCTTCCATGAAATCCGAAATACCTCTAGTTTTGTTTTCTTCCAGTTGCGCTCCATTTTTCTGGCTGCTCTCTTAAGGGCCTGGGTGTGCTCGTTGTACCATGGCATTGGACTATTTTCTTCTTATTTAATCTTCTTTAAGCGCAATGAAGCAACTGTGTCTAAAGTGCTGGAAAAGAGAGAGTTAAAAGTTTCTGTTGCAATATCAAGTTCTTCTAAGCTATCCGGGATGCTGAGATGATGAAACTGATTAGGAAGATTATTGATAAAGCAATCTTTAGTGGCAGACGTTATAGGTCTAACATATTTATAACACGGAGTCGGCTTTGCAGCCTAGGCTAAATGTAATTTACATGAGACTAGATAATGGTCTGAGATGTCATCGCTCTGCTGCAGAATTTCAATGGCATCAACATCTATTCCATGTGATAGTATTAGATCTAGAGTATGATTATAACAATGAGTAGGTCCTGACACGTGTTGTCTAACTCCAATTGATTTTACAATGCCTTTAAATGCCAATCTAAATGCATCTTTTTCATTATCTATGTGTATATTAAAATCACCTACAATTAGTACTTTATCTGCAGCCAATACTAATTCTGATAGAAAGTCTGCAAATTCTTTGATAAAATCTTTATGGTGGCCTGTACACAGTAGCCAGCAGAATTCTCAAACGTGATTTATCGTTTACACTATATAATTTTAAAGTAAGCACCAACACATCAAAAGAAGTATATTTAAAACTAGATTTCTTAGTTGTTTTGAAAATATTACTATAAATTATAGTCACTCCTCCCCCTTTGTGCTTCTGACGAGGTTCATGTTTATAACAGTAATCTTGCGCGGTGGACTCATTTAAAGTAATGTAATCGTTTGGTCTTAGCCAGGTTTCCGTCAAACACAGCACATCTAGGTTATAATCTGAAATCATATCATTAACCATGAGCGATTTTGAAGGGATCGAATATTCAGCAACCCAAGCCTTATCATTTGCTCATCTGTATTATGTTTTTTTTTTTTGTTGAACATCAATGAAACTTTTAACCTTAGATGGGTTTGGACGTTTTTTTGGATTTCCAAATTCGGGGAACAGACACAGTCTCTATATGATGACATCTAGGTGAAAGAGGCTCAATGTGATGGGATTTATCTGACCTTGGTGACGCGAGGCGGTCTGTTTAGCCGTTCTGTCTGTTTCCTGACCTGAGCCCCAGATTGTCATGTTTTAGCTCTAAGACTATGAGCCAAATAACTAGAGAGAAGAGCAACACCATCCCAGGAGGGATGAAAACCATCTCTTTTCAACAGGTCATGCTTGCCCCAAAAACTTTTCCAAATTGTCTATGAATTCTACATTATCATGCGGACACCACTCAGACAACCAGCGATTGAGTGAACATAATCTGCTAACTATCTCATCACTCCTGCGAACAGGAAGGGGGCCAGAGCAAATTATTATAAGTATATCAATTTTGGTGATCTCCGACTGGCGGAGTCGAACATCATTAGTGCCGACATCAATAATGATCTTAGAGAATTTACGATTAGCATTAGCCAGCACTTTTAAAATTGCGGTGATGTCAGGTGCTCTGGCTCCCGGCAAACATGTGACTTTGGTGGCTGGTGTCTCTATTTTCATGTTCCGTGTGATCGAATCACCAATTACCAGGGCACAATCAACATAATTCTCAGTGGGTGTTTCACTGAGTGGGGCAAATCAATTTGTTATGGTAATCGGAACGGAAGAGGTGTTTTTTGATCCGCAACTAGTCGCTGTCACCCATCTGCCCTGCTGCATGGGCTCTACTTCAGCTGGAACCGAATCATGTAAAGAGTTCACTATACTAGGTGCATCCAAAATAGTATCTAAAGCTCTAGAACTCTTTCTATCCTCAATTAGAGTTTGGATGCGTGTCTCTAGTTCTGAAATCTTCTCCGTCAGCCTGACTGGCTCCTTGCATTTATCACATATAAATCCTATATTGCCAACGGAGAAGGCTATACTAAACTTGTGACATGAAGTGCAGGTGACAATAACAGGACAAGACATTACTCACTGTTTGTTGACTGATTCTTTCTCACCTGGGCTTTCTCACCTGAACTCGCGGGCGCGAGAGAAAAATAAATAAATAAATAGCAGCGCGCACGGGTGGCGTGTTGTACTAACAATAACGGAAGCTAGCGATGTAAGGTTAATCTGAGATGTTGGGTAAGCTGTTGTAAAAACAACTAGAAATTATAGTAAATGATGATCACTTATCAAAACAGAAAGAAATATGAAGCTAATACGAGTCTTAGACGGAGCTTACAGCCTCAAAGCAAACAAACTGTGCGAGAGGCCAGGCCCGCTTCTACTGGGGTGCTTGAGTGTGTTAAGCACCCTGAAACTAAAGCAATGCTATCTACATTGGATACGGCAAGTGGCGACCAGACACAACAAATTTCCAACAGTAAACTGATTGCAGATTCTTTTTCTGGCGCACTTCAAGCACTCGCTGGTTGGGGAAAGATTGGTGCGGCGGACTGGGATGAGGTTTTTTTGTGCTTTATTTGATAATATTTCAAATAAATAATATTAAAATCGTATTTTTATATTCCCTATGGATGAGTGGGGCACCAAGCATTTGCCTATTCTGCCTATGCCGCGGGCCGGCCCTGTGCGCAAGTACACATTTCCCCCAGTGAGCCTCAGTGCACAGACACTGTGCGAAATCAGGGAGAACAAGTCTTATTGGTTGCGCCATACTGGCCCAACCAGACTTGGTTCTCAGAGCTCACACTTATCCATATGTGCTAATTCTCCATGAAGAATTACAATAGTAACCAAGATGTTTTCTTTTGGTTTGGTGTGCATTGCATTAATAAAAAGTCAGATAACAAAAATATTTGTATATTTGTATATAAAGTATTTTTCACAAATTAATGGTAATTTTTAATGGTATTTTTTGTGCTTTGACCTTGTGGGCGGCAACTTTTATGACATTGCTTTGCAGACTTACTAGATGTTCCATTCTAGTGGATTAATGCTTAGGAAGAGTCTAAGCCTCAGCACACAGCCTCACCAGGATGCAGCCTTCTGATTTAGAGACACCCAAAGAACCCTGGGAACATAGATCCACTCCCATTTCATTTGCTCCATAAATGTGGTAAAATAAGGAGTCTGTTTTTGCATTAAAATAAACTGGGGAATTTGATGGGTTGCAGTTATTTACAATGCTATAACCATGGCACAATGATTATGTGCAAACAATTTTTCTTTTAGTGAAGCCTCTGATAATCTGCAAAGGGTATTTTTTTTGTTCTGTATTCAGATATTTGTATGTTTTTGTAGTGCTTATTAAATAAGATATCTTTTATTAAACTTGAAGTTTGCTGCACATGTACGGCACTAAAAACATCTGATGAATTGTCTGACAAAATCAAAGTAATCATGCTGCATTTTTTGAGGATGTCTATCTGTCCAGCATCTTTTTCTTTTTTACATTACATATACACTACAGACACCATCTGGATCTGTAAAAGCTTTACTACTATAATGGTAAAACTTTAAAATTAAATGGAGATACAACATTGCTTGTGTGACCAAAAGGAGACAGTGGGGGTATTACTTGTTTGAAAATGTTTTTTTTTCTTCACTTGTTTGAAAACAATTATTATTATTTTTTTGAATATTGTTTTGTTTCACTAGTGGCACTGACATTATATACTTTATCATATACAATTATATACCTTTAAGGACAGAGCAGCGTTCTGAGACTGTAAATATGTGCAGCCTGAATTGGGTTTGTGAGGTCCATTCAATATTCTGTCACAAAGAAAATGTTAATGTATGTGTGATATTTGTAGAGTGTCCAGATGGAAACTGTGTAAAGGATAGGGCCAAGGTCATAGGAACACAGACACACACACACACACACACACACACACACACACACACACACACAGACACACACACACACACACACACACACACACACACACACACACACACACACACACACACACACACACACACGCACACAGTTGGGTTTCCAGGTTTTAAGGGGACATTCCACAGACATAATGATTTTTATACTCTACAAACTGTATACTCTATTCCCTAACTCCAACCCCTACCCTTAAACGTCTCGGGTTACGTCTCTGCACTTGATTCAGCGCTCTGGGAACACTTCTTGTGTGACCGGCTGTGAATAAGTCAAGTCAAGTGTATTTATATAGCGCTTTTCACAATATAAATTGCATCAAAGCAGCTTCACAGTATCAATCAAATATCATAACAATGTTTGTTTCTTAGTGGAAAAAACATCCACGTTTGGTAGGGCTGATCAATGGTATTAATGCTTGGTTAATTAATTTGAATATCCCCAACTGAGCAAGCCAAAGGCAACAATATGTGTGTGTAACACATCAATGGAATTGACTTTTATACTTTTATAGCCTCGGACAGTGACGTCATCAGAATACGCTCTCGTCACAGACTATAATTAGATGTGCCACAGGTGCATCGACAGGTATCATTTTGTATAAAGAGCAGTCCTGGGACATCCTCAGTGCGGCAATAAAGCGCAGCATCTCGTTCCCGCTTTTTCAGGGAACAGGGTTACAGTCAAGTAACCCGAGCCGTTCCCTTTCAAAATCTACACTTGAGAATGAGAATACCCACGCCATCGCACTCTGGGTGTCTGGTCCCCTCACGGTTGTGTAGTGTGTGCTCACAAAACGGGAAAGATACAAACTTGTGATGTTGACTCAAGGACGTATGAGCCCTGAGTGACATGAACATCCAAACTGTAAAATCTTATGAATGTGTGCGGAAAGCCCAGTGTCCCTCAGTTTGTACCCTTCAGGGGCCAAACATGAAGGTTCCATAGCTCGGGCCGGGGATGAAATAGTATCCCCTGCGCTTGAAACAGAAGGTTCCTCCTATATGGTATTGCCCAAGGCGAGCCGTCAAGGAGAGATTTTATCTCAGAGAACCAAATTCTGTTCGGCCAGTGCAGTCCAGGGATATAGACTGCTCTGAGCGATAGGAGCTTGTCCTGAGCCCAAAGAAAAATCTGACTGTCGCCGTGTTGTCCACCGGCACTAAGACATGGCAGCCTCTCAGCTGCAGAAGGAAGTGAAGTATTTCAAGGCCAGAAATACAGACATCAACTTGAGGCAGTTGATTTTCCAACCGAGCTGATGACCCTCCCATTCCCCTTGGGCTGGACGACCGCTTAAGACCACTCCCCAGTCCAACTGCGAGGCTTTTGTCATTAGCATTTTGCGATGGCAAGACGCACCTAGAGTGGGATCCAAGGCGAAGAACCAGATTCTGAACCACATCTGAACTGATGGCAGATAAGGGTTATGTGCCGGGTGCTACGTACCCTCTTAACACCCGGCACGTAATCCTTATCTGCCATCAGGGATTGGTCCTTGGATGAAATCCTCTGGCTTTGACCCACAACTGAAATGGTCTCATGTGTAAAAGGCCCAAAGGGATCACCGTGGATGCTGATGCCATTAGACCCAACATTCGTTGACACTGATGAACAGTACGCTCTTGGCCTAGCCTGACTAGCCAGAGGCGACGGGGATGGTACAGAGGTTTTGTGGGGATGCCAGGAAGGGGTGGGCTGATTTATTTTTACACACACCATCCCAAAGGGAGCCACCCCTACAGAAGCTGGGCGCAAGACCATCAGGTTTTCTTCAATTTTGAAATAATAGTCCTAAGATCTGGCCATATGGCGGCTGCTAAGGGCGGCGATTCTTGATGAGGGGGGATGCAACTCGCCACACTCTGCTTTTGTGCCTCACGTCTTACAGATGGACGGGGCGAGGCTGGGTGGCCGGCAGCTCCTCCCCCTGAGTGCGGAGATGAAGAAATTGTACAAATGCTTCCTCGTGTTTTTTCATCTCCTGAAACCAGCTGACGACTGTATTAACCGAGTCGCCAAACAGGCTGGAAGGTGAGATTGGGGCATCAAGCAGGAACACTCGGCCCCTGTCTTGATGCCCATGAGGATCAGCCTCAGATGCCTCGCCGTGCTGACCAAAGCGTCCGAACGGTCGATAGCACAAGCCCAGAGGGACAATCTCTGGAGCGACGAAGGTCTGAAAATGACTCCTCATCGATAGAACTCAGTTCTTTTTTTAGCATATTAGCCTGGTATGCCTGTAACACCGCCATGGTGTGCAGTTTAGAACCAGCCTGACATGCTGCTTGAAATGGTTTCCCCACTAGCGTTGATGTGGTTCTGCATGGTTTAGTGGGGAGAGTTGGTCTCTTTAATGATAATACCAAACCAGGTGAGAGATCGCTTGCGAGCGTCTCTTCGACCTGTGACATCATCGAATACCCCCATGCTTTCGCACCCACGATGGTCGAATATGTCAATGTCGAAGCCAGACAGAGATTTGTCTTCTAATTTTGAGCGTTTGGGGGTCTCTTGTTAATGTGGCCAGTCTAGCTCTAACTTGGCCACCGCACGAGTCACCACCTCAAGTAATTTCTCAGACGCTTTATCATCACATGAGGAATGCTCGGAGGTAGGCAGCTCATAATCCACACCGGAACCAAGAGATTCATTGTCCTCTGCTCGAATCAAAGAGGCGCCAGGGCGCACTTCGGGATTGAGCAAAAAACATCTGGATTTGGATAGAGAGCGAGCGAAAGTCTCGCGCCGTCTCTTGCGCCTCAGCCAGATCCATACGAGAGCCCCACAATGGCAAAGTGGGTGCTGGCCCATGGAAGTTACCAAGGCGAGTGCGTAGCATCTTAACCGTGAATAATTCACAATGCTCGCAGTCGCCCTTTTCCAACGCAAGGGCAGCATGCTCTTCCCCCAAACAAACAAAACAATACTGGTGTGTGTGTCGCATTCATGATCACGGAGACAAACTTTGCTTTGCAAATAGCTCATTTATTTTATTTTTCTCTTTTCTCTTTCCTTTTCTCTTTTCTTTTTCACTTTTGAGACAGAGTGAGAGGAGGATAAAGAGAACGATTTTCTGCTTCCTGCCTAGTAAAAACTAACTCCTAACAGAGAAACAGAGAGAGCTTGTCACACACACAAACAGTATGGACTGAAGACAAAAGACCTGTTGATGCACCTGTGGTACATCTAATTATATCTGCTGACAAGCGCGCATTCCGATGATGTCACTGTCCGAGGCTATAAAAGTTTTAAGTCAATTCCATTGACATGTTACACACATGAACTGAACAAAATTATAAACGCAACACTTTTATTTTTGCCCCCATTTTTAATGAGCTGAACTCAAAGATCTAAGACTTTTTCTATGTACACAAAAGGCTTATTTCTCTCAAATATTGTTCACAAATCTGTCTAAATCTGTGTTAGTGAGCACTTCTCCTTTGCCGAGATAATCCATCCACCTCACAGGTGTGGCATATCAAGATGCTGATAAGACAGCATGATTATTGCACAGGAGTG
Organism: Meda fulgida; assembly: GCA_030578275.1. NCBI lineage: Eukaryota > Metazoa > Chordata > Actinopteri > Cypriniformes > Leuciscidae > Meda > Meda fulgida. Next base: position 25,159,594 of record CM060636.1, read on the forward strand.
GCTTGGCTGGCCACATGTTATGGCCACATGCTTTCCGTATGTTATGGACAACGAACACAGGTGCATTTTATTGATGGTATTTTGAATGCAGAGATACCGTGACGAGATCCTGAGGCTCATTGTTGTGCCATTCATCCACGACCTTCACCTCATATTGCAGAATGATAATGTTAACAGATCCATGTTGCAAGGATCTGTACACAATTCCTGGAGGCTGAATACATCCCAGTTCTTGCAAGGCCAGCATGCTCACTGGACATGTCACCCATTGAGCATGTTTGGGATGCTCTGGATCAGCGTATACAACAGTGTGCTGCTGCAACTTCCAAGGTCCTGCAACTTCGCACAGCCGTTGAAGAGGAGTGGACCAACATTCCACAGGCCACAATCAACAACCTGATAAACTATATGCGAAGGAGATCTGTTGCACTACGTGAGGCAAATGATGGTCACACCAGATACTGACTGGTTTTTGGATTGGTTTTGTGAACAATATTTGAGAGAAATAGGCCTTTTGTGTACATAGAAAAAGTCTTAGATCTTTGAGTTCACCCCATGAAAAATGAGGGCAAAAACAAAATTGTTGCGTTACTAATTTTGTTCAGTGCATTTTCAGAGCCGGTCACACAAAAAGTGTTCCCAAAGCGCTGAATCAAGTGCAGCATTAAGTACAGCTTCTAAAAGGGAACATATTTTATGAGTTGGTTTCCTCATGGGGAACAAAAAATGTCCCCATCTTTCTGGAGAATTTTGTCCGGGCAATGTAGGGTTTACCAGAACCACACACACACACACACATATCTGCGTCATAGCTAACATGATAAGACAACAGCAACAACAAGGAAATGAAAGGACTGAATATTTATTCAACATAAAGAACAGCAAACCAGGACACATAAAGATTAAAAACAACACTAGAATACTGTCATTAGCTCCACAAACAAACTTTTACAACAAAAATTAAAGCAAAACACCTTGAAATCAAGATTTAACAAAAACAACATATCTGACAGTCTTTCTTAGTGCTACACAGTGGCAGGGTGGGCCATCATTAAATGACCGAACAAATTCTTTAGATTTCACAAAATTTTGCTCCAATTTTTTCATACAAGTTGGCCATACATAAGACACTGCGAATGTTAAAGTCCATATATTTCATATACCCCACAGAAACCTTCACACTTAAGCCTTAGTTCACAACCTCACAATTATATTCTGTAATTACCCAGGGTTTCACTGAAGAAACATTTAGGTTTCAGATGTGTTTGACAACAGTGCCACTTGAAAACTATTGCAACATTCATGTTACAAAGTAAGTAAAGGTCATTAAGAGCTTTTTCATTCTCAATGCTTTAATATGTAATACTCTTTGTTTGGTCTCCAACCTAGAATCTTTTGCCACCAACAGAAGAAGCTACAGAATCTGCTAGGCTAACCAAACACATAAGCAAGAGGGTCATAAGGGCAATCGCAAGTACACTGTCCTATTGTAAATACTTAAAATGCATTCTTGCATTAAATTGGGTAATAATAAACCTCATACTTAAGAGGTTGCTACTCAATAATATCTCATCTGATTTGTGCATTAAACCAGATGGGATATTATTCAGCTAAATGTCAAGAGTTTAAAGTGCCCCTATTATGCTATTGTAAAGTTTCCTAATGTTGTTTTGGAGTCTCCTACGTAGGGTTTACATGCATCAAAGGTTAACCACATTTACAATGATTCTCAAACGGCTCGTCAGATGAATCAATCTCTCTAAATCCCTCCTTTCCGCGAGCTACTCTGCTCTGATTGGCGAGACAGCTCAGTCTGTTGTGATTGGTTTACCGCGTACAACGCGCGCGTTGAAAACAAAAGAGTCCATTGCCATAACAACGTCAGCTCTGCCTGTCCTGAGACTTCCTACACCATAAACTAAACACAGTAACAAACAATGACGTCGATTTTACCATATCAATGCGAGCGCGAGTCCGATGATGAAACATTAAAATAATTATTCATTCAATAAATGTCCTCCATTGCAAGGACAACTCCAGCAGGACGTTTCTCAGTGATACGCTACTCAGTCTGAGGTACATTATGAGATGTTGCAACTCTAATTCCTCACCATCAGCATTAACAAGTGCATGTCCATCAACAAACCAGTTATTTTACCGGCTGTTCACTGATCGATTGCTCCTGTCTGCCTTCCTGCCTGCTGTGAGTTTGTTTGCGTCGAGGCTGTAAGCTCTACGCCTCGTATTAGCTTTGTATTTCTTTCTGTTTTGAACCATCATTTACTATCATTCCTAGTTTTTTATATTACTAAATATAGTTTACCCACCATCTCAGATTAACCTTACATCGCTAGCTTCCGTTATTGTTAGCACAGAACGCGTGTTTACGCGCCACCCGCTCATTTATTTATTATTTATTTTCTCTCGCGCGCCCGCGCCTTTGAGTTAATAAAAGCCCAGGTAAGTAAGAATCAGTCAACACAAACGGTGAGTAATGTCTTGTCCTGTTATTGTCACCTGTGTCACATGTCATATGTTTAGTGTAGCCTTCTCCGATGGCAATATAGGATTTATTTGTGATAAATGCAAGGAGACAGTCAGGCTGACGGAGAAGATTTCAGAGCTAGAGACACGCATCCAAACTTTAATTGAGGATAGTAAGGATAGTACTAGAGCTTTAGATACTATTTTGGATGCGCCTAGCATAGTGAACTCTGTACATGATTCGGTTCCGGCTGAAGTAGAGCCCAGGCAGCAGGGCAGATGGGTGACCGTGAGAGATCGCTCTAGTCGCGGATTAAAAAACCACCCTTCCGTTCCGATTACCATAACAAATCGATTTGCCCCACTCAGTGAAACACCCACTGAGAATTCTGTTGATTGTGCCCTGGTAATTGGTGATTCGATCACACGGAACGTGAAAATAGAGACACCAGCCACCATAGTCACATGTTTGCCGGGAGCCAGAGCGCCTGACATCAAAGCAAATTTAAAAGTGCTGGCTAATGCTAATCGTAAATTCTCTAAGATCATTATTCATGTCGGCACTAATGATGTTCGACTCCGCCAGTCGGAGATCACCAAAATTAATATTAAAGAGGTGTGTAAACTCGCAAGTACGATGTCAGGCACTGTAATTTTCTCTGGCCCCCTTCCTGTTCGCAGGAGTGATGAGATAGTTAGCAGATTGGCCTCACTCAATGGTTGGTTGTCTAAGTGGTGTCCGTTGAATAATATAGAATTCATAGACAATTGGAAAAGTTTTTGGGGCAAGCCTGACCTGTTGAAAAGAGATGGTGTTCATCCCTCCTGGGATGGTGCTGCTCTTCTCTCTAGTAATATGGCACATAGTCTTAGAGCTAAAACATGACAATCTGGGGCTCAGGTCAGGAAGCAGACAGACTGGCTAAACCGACCGTCTGCTAGCGGCCTCGCGTCACCAAGGTCAGATAAATCCCATCACATAGAGCCTCTTTCACCTAGATATCATCATATAGAGACTGTGTCTGTTCCCCGAATTTGGAAATCCAAAAAACGTCAGGTAAAAAATTTAATTGATGTTCAACAAATAAAAAACAGATATAATACAGATGAACAAATGATAAAGCTTGGGTTGCTGAATATTCGATCCCTTACTTCAAAATCGCTCGTAGTTAATGATATGATTTCAAGTTATAATCTAGATGTGCTGTGTTTGACAGAAACCTGGCTAAAACCAAACGATTACATTACTTTAAATGAGTCAACCCCACAAGATTACTGTTATAAACATGAACCTCGTCTAAAACGCAAAGGGGGAGGTGTTGCTGTAATTTATAGTAATATTTTCAAAACCACTAAGAAATCTATTTTTAAATATACTTCTTTTGAAGTGTTGGTGCTTAATGTAAAAATATATAGTGTAAACGATAAATCACGTTTGAGATTTCTGCTGGCTACTGTATACAGGCCACCAGGGCACCATAAAGATTTTATCAAAGAATTTGCGGACTTTCTATCAGAATTAGTATTGGCTAACGATAAAGTACTAATTGTTGGTGATTTTAATATACATGTAGATAATGAAAAAGATGCATTGGGATTGGCACTTAAAGACATTGTAAACTCAATTGGAGTTAGACAACACGTGTCAGGACCCACTCATTGTCGTAATCATACTCTAGATCTAATATTATCACATGGAATAGATGTTGATGCCGTTGAAATTCTGCAGCAGAGCGATGACATCTCAGACCATTATCTAGTCTCATGTAAATTACATTTAGCCAAGGCTGCAAAGCCGACTCCGTGTTATAAATATGTTAGATCTATAACTTCTGCCACTAAAGATTGCTTTATCAATAATCTTCCTAATAAGTTTCATCATCTCAGCATCCCGGATAGCTTAGAAGAACTCGATATTGCAACAGAAACTTTTAACTCTCTCTTTTCCAGCACTTTAGACGCAGTTGCTCCGTTGCGCTTAAAGAAGATTAAAGAAAATAGTCCAACGCCGTGGTACAACGAGCACACTCAGGCCCTTAAGAGAGCAGCCAGAAAAATGGAGCGCAACTGGAAGAAAACAAAACTAGAGGTATTTCGGATTTCATGGAAAGAGAGCTCGATTGCTTACAGAGAGGCTTTAAAAGCTGCTAGATCTGCTTATTTTTCAACCCTATTAGAAGAAAATAAACATAATCCTAGGTATTTATTTGAAACAGTGGCTAAACTAACGAAAAAGAAAGCTCTAAGCACAGAAGTTTCCAAGCAACACAGCAGTAATGACTTTATGAACTTCTTCACTTATAAGATTGATAATATCAGGGACAAAATTGTAACTATGCAACCGTCTACTACAGTATCGCATCAGGGAGTGCATTGTAGTCTCCCTGAGGAAAATTTTTTTTCATTTGTTGCTATAGGAGAGGAAGATTTCTGCAAACTCGTTAATTCATCTAAATCGACAACTTGTATGTTAGACCCTATACCGACTAAGCTACTGAAAGAGATGCTTCCAGAGATCATAGATCCTCTTCTTAATATCATTAATTCGTCTTTGTCTCTAGGATATGTACCAAAAACCTTTAAGCTGGCTATGATAAAACCGCTTGTTAAAAAAACGCAACTTGATCCTTCAGAATTAGTCAATTACAGGCCGATCTCAAATCTGCCTTTTCTGTCAAAGATATTAGAAAAAGCAGTATCCTCACAACTGTGTTCCTTTCTTGAAAGAAATGATATCTGCGAGGATTTTCAGTCAGGATTTAGACCGCACCATAGTACTGAGACAGCTCTCATTAGAGTTACAAATGATTTACTTTTATCATCCGATCGTGGTTGTATCTCTCTATTAGTGTTACTTGATCTTAGTGCTGCATTTGACACAATTGACCACAACATTCTTTTAAATAGACTGGAAAACTATGTTGGCATTAGTGGAATTGCACTAGCATGGTTTAAATCATACTTATCTGACCGTTATCAGTTTGTAGCAGTAAATGAAGAGATGTCTTATCGATCACAAGTTCAGTATGGCGTACCACAAGGCTCAGTACTAGGACCGCTGCTGTTCACTCTGTACATGCTACCATTAGGACATATCATTAGGAAACATGGAATTAGCTTTCATTGTTATGCCGATGATACTCAGCTGTATATTTCTTCAAAACCTAACGAAACTTACCAATTCACAAAATTAACGGAATGCATAGCTGATATAAAAAATTGGATGACTAGTAATTTCCTACTACTAAACTCTGAAAAAACAGAGATTCTAATTATTGGACAAAAAACTTCCACACGTAATAACCTAGAATACTGTCTAACCCTTGATGGCTGCTCTGTTAAGTCTTCGTCGTCGGTTAGGAACCTGGGTGTGCTCTTTGATAGCAATCTTTCATTTGAAAGTCATGTGTCTAGTATCTGTAAAACCGCATTTTTCCATCTTAAAAATATATCGAAATTACGACATATGCTCTCATTAACAAATGCGGAACAATTAGTTCATGCTTTCATGACAACAAGACTAGATTATTGTAATGCTCTCCTGGGTGGTTGCCCTGCACGCTTAATAAATAAACTACAGCTGGTCCAAAACGCAGCCGCTCGAGTTCTTACTAGAACCAGGAAATATGACCATATTAGCCCGGTTCTGTCAACACTGCATTGGCTGCCTATTAAACATCGTATAAATTTTAAAATATTGTTGATTACTTACAAAGCACTAAATGGTTTAGCTCCGCAGTACTTGAGCGAGCTCTTAACGCATTATAGTCCTTCACGTCTATTGCGATCGCAAAATTCGGGCCAGTTGATAATACCTAGAATTTCAAAATCGACTGCGGGCGGTAGATCCTTTTCCTATTTAGCACCAAAACTTTGGAACAGTCTTCCTACCATTGTCCGGGAAGCAGACACACTCTGTCAGTTCAAAGCTAGACTAAAAACACATCTCTTTGACCTAGCATACACATAATATATTATAGACTTCTATAATTCAATGTTAGGCTGCATAGATTAGGTCAGCCGGAACTGGGAACACTTCCCTTACATCCTGATGTACTCGTTACATCATCATAAGAAGAATGGCATCTACGCTAATTTTAGTGTCTTTGTTTATCCCGAGGTTTTCCCGCAGCCGACCGGATCCAGGCCGTATCCAGATCTGACTAGGAGCTTTGCCTGGACCCGATGACAACGCAGTGCTGAAGTGCCAACTAGCCTCTCCCTATGGAGGATCCCTTTCCCACTCTACAGATAAAATGTTGTGATTCCGGTTCGCGTACCCACCCCGAAGTGATAAAATAAAACAAAATTCTGTATCAAATTACAGTTACTGTAAATCCGGCCTCTAGTTCATAAACGCCAGAGGAGAACTGGCCCCCGACTGAGCCTGGGTTCTCCCAAGGTTTTTTTTTCTCCATTAGGTCACCTGATGGAGTTTTAGGACACCAGTAGGTCACTTGATGGAGTTTTTCGGTTCCTTGCCACTGTTGCCTTTGGCTTGTTCAGTTGGGGATATTCAAAATAATTAGCCAAGCATTAATACCATTGATCAGCCCTACCAAACGTGGATGTTTTTTCACTAAGAAACAAACATTATGTTATTTGATTGATATTGTGAAGCTGCTTTGATGCAATTTATATTGTGAAAAGCGCTATATAAATACACTTGACTTGACTTGACTTGACTTATTTTACTTGTACTAATTTATTTACCGAGTATATTTCTAATATATTGCAGTGAACACGTGGAAACTGTATTAATAACAGTGCATGTATGCAATGTATACATTAGCCGAGCTCTAGCATGAATGACTGATGTAACATAAATGTTGGTAAAACAAATCTTGCTCCATGCTTAATCTTTCCTCAAAGTATTGAGAACAACAGACAATCTGCATTGATAGACACAGTTTTAGGTAAAAGTGGCCCACAACTGATTAGCAGAAGTATTTCATTAAGACAGTGATAATGTGAGTTAGCCAGTTAGCAGGAGACCTACACAATATAAAACTTAAAAGTAAGTATTTTGAACACCTTTCAAAAGCAAGTGGTTTGCGAATCCTGCATTGCATTCCAGAAGTCGTCAGTAAAATAAAGGGAACACAGCTAAAGTTTAGGATTATACTGCTGTGATACCGTGGTAAAATTAATTTTAACCACTGATTCTTTAATTTTAACCACTGATTCTTCACATGGTCGTCCTTGGGCAGTGAAAAAAAAACACTACATGAAAGGTCATTTTCAAAAATCCATATTAGGGACTGTAACTAACTTGCTCAACATGAATAAGAAAAAAAATTGTTTACACTGATGCCCACTATCTAGCGCCTCGTGTGGTAAAGCTGAGAATGTGACTAGCATAGTTACTCCTCTTCCATGAACTGTTAACAGAACAACAATCTAGATGTTGAAAAAAAATCTGATGACAATATTTCAATAGTCCACTTTTTACATATTTTTAAATAATGTATAACAATTTACTAAAAACAGAAAACTTTTTACTTTGTATTTTTGCATGCAGACGAAAACGTTGTATTATGCATGCCAGGCCAGTATTTGGCGATGGCACTTTGTAAAGAAACGTCTCGGTTACATATGGTAACCCTCGTTCCCTGAGGGAGGGAACGGAGACGTAGGTCATGACTGACCAAATAGGAATCTCGCTAGAGAGGCCAATCTACTTCGAGTGAAACTAAAACAGGCCAATGCACATTGGCGTGCAATCATTTGCATCAGCTGCGCGACCTCGTTAGCGCGGGTATTTAACGAGCAGCTGAGCGATTGCATAGTTAGTTTTTTGCTGAGGAGCCAAGCCTGAGAAGCTGGCCGCCCCGGTGGGCGGCAGCAGATGTGGCGACGGGACCTACGTCTCCGTTCCCTCCCTCAGGGAACGAGGGTTACCATATGTAACCGAGACGTTCCCTATCGGTCAGTCACTACGACGTAGGTCATGACTGACCAAATAGGAATCCCTACCAAAGCGCCACAGCTGCTGCACCCCATCCAGCGCCCCCGTGCAAGCCTCTACACCTTCTTGCCTGGAAGGATGATAGGAGGAGGCCTACACAGAGAGTTTGACACTGTTGTTCCGTGATAACCCATACAGTAACATATTGGATAACACTGGGAAAGTGTGCCTTTCCTGTTTAGGAAGGAACGCTGCGGAAGCCACTTCTTCAAAGAGTTACGTGGAAATACATATGGACTAACCCGAAGGCTGTACTGCATATGAAACAATGGGTGACTTAGCCCAAGGGAAAGACACGGGCTTCCGATAGGAGCATCCGTGGAATATATACACATATGGGATCCCCGTAGGGTCACACATATGGAGCCCAGCCCAGATCCGGTTCTCAAGGATTCAACGGATAAGGGCCTGGCGCCGGACGCTCCACCAAGTCCGGGCCGAGGGGTTTTGGAGGACTCGACAGGTTTTTCACTCTGGAGAAATAAGGGTGCACAGTAGGGTGCAGCAAGCCGACAGAGCCAGACCTCTCAGTGCTTCTACCCGTTTAGGGTGAGAACACGGGAGGAGACCGGCTCTACACGTAGGCTATAGTATCTAGCGAACGTGTTAGGTGTCGCCCAGCCCGCAGCTCTACAGATATCTGTTAGCGAGGAGCCACGTGCCAGCGCCCAGGAGGATTCAACGCCTCTCGTAGAGTGTGCATGCAACCTAAGCGGGCAGGGGACGCCTTGTGCTTGGTAAGCCAAGGCGATGGCATCCACTATCCAGTGGGCCAACCTCTGCTTGGAGACAGCCTTTCCCTTCTGCTGGCCTCCGTAACAGACAAAGAGCTGATCTGATGCTTTGAGTTCTGTCCACGTACATACGCAGAGCGCGAACGGGACAGAGCAAAGCCAGGGCTGGGTCTGCCTCCTCCAAGGGCAGCGCTTGCAGGTTCACTACCTGGTCTTTGAAGGGAGTTGTAGGAACCTTGGGCACATAGCCAGGCCGGGGTCTTAGTACCACGTGGCCGTCACCCGGCCCGAACTCTAGGCACGATTCGTCGACCGAAAATGCATGCAGGTCTCCTACCCTCTTGACAGAGGCCAATGCAACCAGTAGCAAAGTCTTCATGGAAAGAAGCTTTAAGTCTACTGACTGCAGAGGCTCAAAGGGAACATCCTGAAGTGCTCGAAGCACCGGGGAAAGATCCCAAGAGGGTATGGAGGGGGGTCGAGGAGGATTTAATCGTCTCGCCCCCCTAAGAAACCTGACGACCAGGTCGTGCTTTCCAACTGTTTTGCCATCTATGTGGTCATGATAGGCAGAAATAGCGGCAGCATGCACTTTGAGGGTGGAAGGGGACAGTCTACGCTCCAACCCCTGCTGCAAGAAGGAAGCAGGTCTGACGGCAGGCCGGTGTGATTGCCACCCGGTGAGTGCCGTGATGCCACGCCCATCTCGGGACTCGGCCGTGAAGCCAGTGCTGAAGCGGTCTCATATGAAGCAAGCCGAGCGGGGTTACCGCTGCTGCCGCTCCCATATGCCCCAGGAGCCTCTGAAAAAATTTCAGTGGGACCGCTGTCCTGCCTTTGAACGTGTTCAAGCAGTTCAGCACCGACTGAGCACGCTGCTCTGTGAGGCGCGCTGTCTGAGCGACCGAATCCAACTCCATACCCAGAAAAGAGATCCTCTGCACAGGGGAGAGTTTGCTCTTTTCCCAGTTGACCTGAAGACCCAACTGGCTGAGGTGCCTGAGCACGAGGTCCCTGTATTCGCATAGCTGATCTCGAGAGTGTGCTAGTATGAGCCAGTCGTCGAGATAGTTGAGGATGCGAACGCCCTGTTCTCTCATGGGAACAAGGGCCCCCTCCGTGACTTTCGTGAAGACACGGGGGGACAGGGACAGCCCGAAGGGTAGGACTTTGTACTGATATGCTCGACCCTCGAACGCAAAGCGCAGGAACGGCCTGTGTCGAGGAAGAATCGAGACATGAAAGTACGCGTCCTTCAGGTCGATCGCTGCAAACCAATCTTGGGGACGGATGCATTCGAAAATGCGTTTCTGCGTGAGCATTTTGAACGGTAGCTTGTGAAGGCTCCGATTCAAAACTCGCAGATCCAAAATCGGTCGTAACCCACCACCTTTCTTGGGTACAATGAAGTAGGGACTGTAGTGCCCTGACCTCATATCGGCTGGAGGGACCGGCTCTATCGCGTCCTTCGCCAGCAGGACTGCGATCTCCGCACGCAAGACATGGGCATCGGCTGCTCTCACTGTAGTGGAGTGGATGGCCCGAAACTTGGGGGGACGCCGGGCGAACTGAATCGCATAGCCGAGCCTGATGGTCCGAATGAGCCAGCGAGACGGACTGGGGAGCGCTAACCAGGCTCTCAGAGACCGTGCAAGCGGGACCAAAGGGACCACAGGCGTACCCGGAGTGGGGCAGCGAGGTGGAACACAGGGACGCGGCTCGGGGGCCTCTCTCTGGGAGGCGGCCCGTAGTTGGGTCTGTGTGCGCTGTGCAGGACTTACCTGGTTCCACAGGGCAGGAGGTGCAGGAGGCGGCTCGGTGGCGTTCTCGAACTGCACACTGCCGCTCACTGGCGATAGAGGAGGCGGATGAGAGTGGTGAGGATTCTGTCCCCCCACTGCTCTCCGGGTCCCCTTCGGACCCAGAGATGGTAGAAACTGCTCTTTCGAATATTCGGGTACCGCTGGTTTTAAGGCCAGCGGCGGAACAAAAGGAAACAAAAGATTTCCCACCCGGCCCTCTTCCGGGGGAAGGAGCGATGCGGTCATCGTCTCCTGAAGAGCAGTTCCCTCCATCTCCGGGTCGCCCGTCCTAGGGCCGCTTACTCTTGGCTTTGCCGCCCTTCTTGGCGGGGGCCTGGACGAGCGGGGCGCCCTGCCTGCGACCAGCTCCACGGCGCCGCTTAGGTGGAGGCTGCTGCTGCGGCGCGGGAGGAGGGGCAGACGCAGGAGGACGCCCTCGGCGACGAGCAGACTGAGGAGCCGCAGGCGGTGGAGTGGAGGCAGCAGCTGACCGCCGCGGCAGGATGTGACTGATCGCCTCAGTCTGCTTCTGTACAGCCGAGAACTGCTGGGCAAAGTTCTCGACCGCGTCGCCGAAGAGGCCGGTCTGGGACACGGGGGAGTTAAGAAACCTGAACTTGTCGGTTTCCCTCATGTCGGCCAGACACAGCCAGAGATGGCGTTCCTGGACCACCAAAGTGGACATCGCACGACCCACAGACCGCGCAGTAACCTTCGTCGCACGAAGCGCGAGGTCCGTCGCGGTACGAAGTTCTTGGAGAACTTGCGTGTCGTGACCACCCTCGTGCAGGTCCTTCAGTGCCTTAGCCTGATGAACCTGCAACAACGCCATAGCGTGTATGGCAGAGGCAGCTTCCCCGCAGGCCTTGTAAGCCTTGTCGGTTAAGTCCGACGAGTACCTACAGGCGCGTGAAGGAAGACACGGTTCTCCACGCCAAGTGGAGTTAGGGCACAGTTGCATAGCAACGGCCCGTACCACTGGCGGGAAACGCGTGTATCCTTTAGCTGCCCCGCCATCAAGGGTGGTGAGGGAGGAGGAGCCACCGGGACGGTTTCTGGCAGTGAAAGGTGCCGTCCACGTCCCCGTAAGCTCCTCATGCACCTCCGGGAAGAAAGGCACTGGAGTGGGTTGCTGAGAACCAGCGCGCGCCACCCCCAGAGATACCAATCATCCAGCCTCGAGGGCTCGGGACACGGTGGAGGGTTCCACACGAGCCCGATGCTGTTGGCGGCCCGGGAAAGCATGGCCATCATCTCCGGGTCCGACTCGGGCACAGCTGGCATACCCGAAGGAGGCAGCGGCTCCGAGTCGTCGTCCGCGGAGTGGTCTGACCCACCCTCCGATGCAGCGATCGACATCTGGTCGTCGCAGGGAGCGCCGAACGAAACGACCGGTACACATCTCGAGGATGGTCCGGCGCGTTCCGTTGGCAGCTGAACTGGCTGCGGAGCATGAGAGGAGTGGGGGTTCCTAGGGGGTTGGTTCCCCGAAGGAAGCGCGCTCACTGTAATCCTCAGGTCACCCATGTCACTGCCGGAAGCAACCCGCGAAGGGGGGTTGAACCGAGGTGCAGGCACGGGGACTCCGCCCCTTTGCAGGAACGAGAGTCTCGACCTCAGCTCCGAGATGGTCATCTTCCCACAATGGGTACATGACTCATCTACGAACGCTGCCTGTGCGTGTTCGAGGCCCAGACACACAAGGCAGCGATCGTGACCATCCCGCGATCCCAGGTAACGACCGCATCCAGAAACACACAGATAGAACGTCATCTTGAAAAAGACGCGAACTATCTGTGTTTGCTCTTTTAGGAACTACTCTCACTGGTGCTGAAGCACGCAGGGGAGCAGCCTCAGCGATCACAGGGGAATGTGCACCCGACTGTGCGCTGGGAGATCTTACCAGCTGTTAAAACAGCTTTTTTGTTTGCTCTTTAAAGAGGAGGCTGCTAACGCTGACGTGCTGTCGCGCCCAGCACCAGAAAAAAAAAGAGAGAAGTTCAAAAAAGTAGAGCCTGTAGAAGTTTTCCACTGCAGTAGAGGCATCGAAGTGTTTGGCTCCGAAGCAAAAAGCTAACTGTGCAATCGCTCAGCTGCTCGTTAAATACCCGCGCTAACGAGGTCGCGCAGCTGATGCAAATGATTGCACACCAATGTTCATTGGCCTGTTTTAGTTTCACTCGAAGTAGATTGGCCTCTCTAGCGAGATTCCTATTTGGTCAGTCATGACCTACGTCGTAGTGACTGACCGATAGGGAACTATGCGCCTTTAGACTGAACACATTCTAGGTATGCACATGACGTCACCGTTTGCACAAATATGCATTTTTGTAACTGACACGGAGACGATGACAGTATCGTTTTCAAAAACTTGTACTTTGAAACCTCTTTTCAAAAGTTTGTGTTTTCAGCCCCCCATAACGCCATTGTCGTTAAATGAATGGCCAAAACGCATAGAAAGTTTTCTGTTTTTAGTTGAAAATGGTGTAGGGTTAACCCTATCAGTATTAGGAGAATTAGCAGTATTAGACCATCACAATAAAGTTCTAGCAGATATTAAGCAGAAAGTCTACTAATACTTGAATGACTGGTAGTTGCAAAGTTACTTACAGTATAGGTGATACAATATATGAAGTGGACTATTTAAATAATGCGTTACCAAAAACATTTAATAAATCAGTTTAAAAAATGCACAAGATTTAGGCTACCAAACCTTTCTAGTTTCCATTGACAAAACCAGGGGCATTCGGCAAAATTCACTGAACTGTATTTTTACTCAATAGCATTGAGCTAGGCTGATGATCTAAGATGAGAGGTGTATCAGCTTGTTATTCCACAAAGGGTATAAATCGGTAATGGCGTCAAATAGGTTAGTTGTTCTACCATTGGGGCAAAGTCTCCATCTTTACAGGGTTTCGCAAATTGCTGGGAAATCAAAAGCTATGCTAAAGCAACTTCTCTCAAATTAACCCATCACAAATGCTTACTTGACATGCCTGTGCAAGAAACTCAGTATCAAAGGGCAAATCATTCCCTCTACACTTTCTCTAAAGGTCATTTGGCACAGCTGATAATTTGGCTATAATCATGATGTATGTCCGAGGCAGCAAATTGTAAACATAGCAGATTTTTTGAGGCCAGCGGCTTCATCAATTCACTTGTGCTACAGCACAACACTTTACTTCAAATTTATTTAGACTTTCTTTTCTTTTTTTGACATTTATGGTACAACTTTTATTGCAAACATATATCCATGATGCACATCTTAGTAACTGTGGGACAAAAGGAGACCCTCTCACACAACTGCACTAATATAAAAGACATTGAATCTTCCAGTATGTCAGAAAAAAAAAAAAACTTTCCCACGTTCAAGTGAGTCAAATCATGAGTCAAGAAGTGTCGCCTTAACGTGATTTAGAGTGATTTTAGTTGTTCCCTATGACATGGTCTATGATCATGTTCGTCTAGAATCCTTGTTCTATTAGCCTCTTGGTATTGAATCACAGTGTGACACGACATAACAAAATATCTAGCATGCGCCAGAGTACAACAAGCATGACGTGACGAACCACCAGGAGGCACAAGATTGATGTCTTCAAAACAAACCAACTGTCCTTGCAAGATAATGTTCATCTTACACTATTACATTAATAGAAGCCTGGCTTTCCCACTACCATTAATCAAGAATAAAGCTTTTTAGGAAAGAACAAGCCACATTTCAAACCCAGGCATTGTGAAAAGAAATCAGAAAACTGAATAAGATAACATCTACCACAGCTCCACAAACATTGTCACATTGTCAGATGCAATTGGGACATGCAGCAAAAAAATAAAAATGTGTTGCTTTTTTTCCCTTCTTGATACAGTATTTACAGAGAGCCTGACAGATTGTACATCTGCCTCTTCACAGTAAATGTTCAAAAAAGTGCACACAAGATGGTACATCTGGCAGATCTAACATTAGGCTAGTGTTATAAGCAAAGATGCTAACCGTTCAACATTACCCAGAAATATAAATTTCAGATCTGAAACACACAAGGGGGCAAAAGGGGTACTTCAAATGTATAATCAGCTGAACACCAATATTTGAAACAGTAAATAAGCATAATTTTGCAAGTTTTTCAGTTAGAATGTGTCAGTGATTACTTTACCAATTAGCTAACTAATATTAGCCTTTACTTGCATGTTAAAAGCCAGATGTCACACATTTTAGACAAGTATGCTGACAAAATTTACATAAGTAATATGGCAATTAACACAACTACATGTCCTATTTTAAGTTGGCTGACAACATCTAAAAAAATATTATATCTTTTACTTGTTCTTATATTTGAATAAACTATTAAGACACTA
The DNA here is from genome assembly GCA_030578275.1 of Meda fulgida. NCBI lineage: Eukaryota > Metazoa > Chordata > Actinopteri > Cypriniformes > Leuciscidae > Meda > Meda fulgida. The sequence continues at coordinate 25,174,935 of CM060636.1, forward strand.
CCCTGATAGCACACGTATGGTACATAACAGAGATGTATATTTGATGCGCATGTTTGGAAGGCGTATTTTTTAGTTGGCTAAAAAAAAAATCCTGTCAGAAGTTAAAGACATTTAGAAAATATTTTTAATATGTTTGTTATTTAGAATGTATGTAAAACTGCATATTAAAAGTTGGTTATCAGATGCTTGTATTCTTTAACATGACTTGGAGATGTGCGTGTGTTATATGGCATAGCTCTACCCAATATTGTTTTCTACATCTGTACTGAAGCTGTCAAGGTTATGCCTTATACAATAAAAGCATAGATATTGTATGCTATCAGATAAGTAAATAGATTACAATTCCTATATAAATATACTTCTTATATGTGGTTTTATTTATTATTTGTACTACTTGTGTCAACAATCAATACAAACACCAGCTGATCTAGCCCTACCATAGCTCAAATGAAATGTAAGGAGCCTATTGAATATGGCTATTTGAAGGGCCCTTACGAGATGCAAAAAACATGAAGCCTCATTCAGAAAGATATAGCATATGTGGTGATGTAACTAATGAAAAGATTGTCATGCATTCATGTAATCTTAACACATCCTAATAAATGGGAGGGAAAAAAAATCTATTCGTATTTGGAATATTAAAATAAACAAGAGCCCTATCTATTCTTTTGCAAATAAATACACTTAAAACTGATGAGTGAGATTTTATGTTGTGTGTCTGAAGTTATTGATCAACAGCCACATTAATGGTTTATGAAACAAGTGAAATGGCAAAGTTAATGTTTTTTTGCTTAATACAGCTTGCTGTCACATAAGTACATACTTTACGCAACTTCTTAGTTTATCTACAAAAATGTCTATTTAAATTCACATGTAAACCTAGCACTTTCTAAGTGAATGCAAAATATTTTTCGGTAACACTTTCTATGAAGACCATGCTTATAAAGAATTATAGCTCCTTTATTATTTATAAGTATGCATTACTATTTTATTGATACATTTATAAAGACTCATTAAGACCTTTACTGCATAATAAAAAGTTTAGTTACATTTATATTATTTCCTTTAAGTCATGCATTTGCTTTTTCAATGCGCATGCTCATAATCCATTATACACTGATTTATTAGCTTATTAACTATTAATTAGTCAATCAGTTGTATGGTTTCATGAATGTATTTATAAAGATGCAACCTCCATTGCTATATTGTTATTATATTATAGTTATTTAGTAAGTAAGTAATTCTGACTTTTTAGTAATTCAGATTTATTTGTCAAATAAGTGAATATATTGTTATTAATAGTCGTGTTATGTTCTTATAAATACTCACTGTGAGTGACAATACAGTTACTAACCTATACAAATGCATTATTGATTGCTTTAAAGGAGTAGTTAACTTTCAAATGAAAATTAGCCCATGATTTACTCTCCCTCAAGCCATCCTAGGTGTATATGACTTTTCTTCTTTCAGACGAATACAATCAGAGTTACATTAAAAAATATCCTGGCTCTTACATGTTTTAAAATGGCAGTGGATTGCAACCAACAGATTGAAGCTCAAAAAGGTGCATCCATCTATCGTAATTGAACTCCAAACGGCTCCTGTGGGTTAATAAAGGTCTTCTGAAGCAAAACGATGAGTTTGTGTATGAAAAATATTCATATTTAACATGTTACAAAGTAAAATTCTAGCTTCCGGCCAAACGGCCATGGAGTTCGTTTACGATGGATGGATGCACGTTTTTGAGCTTCAATATGTTGGTTGCAACCCACTGCCTAATAACTAAATGGTACAGCAAACAAGTGTCTCTTGATCTAATGTATATGTGATCATTTATAAATCAGTGTATAATTGATTATGAGCATGCACATTGAAAATGCAAATGCATGACTTAAAAGGAATTATAAAAATAATATAAATGTATCTATAACTGTTCTTATAATGCAGGATAGGTCTTAATGAGCCTTTATACATATCTTTATAAAATAGTAATACTTACAAATAAGTATAAATTGGGCTATAATTCATTATAAGCATGGTCTTCATAGAAAGTGTTACCGATTTTTCTTCTAAAACCTGATGGATAATAAAAATTGAACACACTATGTGAAATAAATTAAATCATAAGGAAACAATGGTGATAACAGCATAAATGCACATCCATGAAAAGTGTATGTACTAAGATTATCTAAAATATATGTTTAAATTAACATGGCGTTGTAACTACTTATACATTTTGTGTACATGACATCTCACACACAGGAAAATGAATATTGGCTTGCAGTTGCCAAATTAAAAAGATTTTATGATTAAGATAGCAATAAAAATAGTGCATTCACAAACATGAATTCTGTAGTGTACAATACATAAATCAATAAATCATCAGTGTAAAGATCACCAACACTTCAGTGTGAGGTAATGGAAATGCATGTTCCTTCCCGTGTGGGACTGGCCCACATCTAAAATCTGGTCTTGATATTCTTCACAACTAAAATGCTTTATAGCCTGTTATAGTGTCATAATTCACTCACTACTTTCTCTGATCCCGGCTGCTCATATTGGCCATAAACAAAGAACCGTTGGCTGGTGCAGAGCCTTACGGTTAACCATCAACTCTAAATCAACTTGCATGCAGGACGACTCCGAGTTTAACACCAACCTGTGAGAGATCAATCAACACTGACGTTTTTCAGTAGGCAGGCATAAGCTTGAAGACAATGTCAGCATGTGCCAAACTATTCATCTCTATGGCGAGTGATTAAAAAGGCACACAGTTTCTTTATCTTGGAGCCTGCTCAGGCTGTTTAAACAATTGAGTCACTGGACAGGTAAATGCACAGATATAGACCCATGGGGATGAGAACACAACTCTAGATGATATTACTCTGGGTCTGCGGAGTGTCAAAGGACAGATAGTTAATAATGATAGGCCTACAGACATCGCTACTGGCTGCTGAAAGGCTACAGGGTACTTGTCATGGCGACCGACAGCCAATGGTGACTGAAGTTTTCCTCTTGATGATAGACAGTGTGTGGAATGAGGGAGGGTTTAGTGGGTAAGTAATGATCATCCATACGAGACCAGTTATAAAGTCCTAATATTAATTATTCATACTTTACCTCATGCAACACAGGAAATGTCCCATACAAATTTGGAAAACTATTGACTAGGTTTATGTGTCTACATGGCTGTTTGGCACTACTACAAAATGTAGGAGAAGAAAAGGATGATGGGAAATTTGGAAAATGAAAACAGTAGCATGGTAGACTGGCAGTTTTTCTCATTTGGCAGTCGCCATGTTCATTTCTGTGGGCTGGACCGGTTGATCATCGGCTTTCTGTTGACATACGTGGCCCAGTAACCCAGATTGAAGATGAAGAAGAGCACTGGAAAGATGATACGAGAGATCTTGTCCACTTTGCTGACACGATTGTATGACTTTTTTTCACCCTCTGGCACATATTCACCATCCATTTTGGGTAGTCGGATTTCTCGTACCGGCTGTGATGGGGTGGATGTGGATGTGGATGTGGCACTCTTGGAGATGGTTGTCAATCCGGGATCTTTGGCTACGCCCATGCTGTAGGTGGTTCCCACAATATTGAAAGTGTTGTTGGTCTTCTTGGAAAAGGAAGCTGACTCTCGCCTCTGTGGAAATGTCAATAGGAAAAATTAGGGCAATAATTATTAAAAGAAGCGAAAGTATACCTTGTCAGTTATTTTGTTTTCTCTTACTGCTCAAATATGACACATTTTTTAGTAATGTGTGTAAAATGTATCTACTTATATGACTTTTTAATTTATTTATTTAGGGGAAGGAATCACATTCGGTGCAGATCTGAAAGGTAAATCCAAACTTATTCCAGCTTGTGATGAAACATAACATTCCAAATATCTAAATCAAATCAATTTGCAATGATGCATAAACAAAAATATTACTGATTAAGCCAGAATAAGGCATACACAGGAAGAAATGTACTAAGTATAAATGGTTTACTTATAATGGTGCAATCCGCATTGTTTTAGTGCTCATTTTACTAAAGGAATTATGCAAATCAGGTGCACTAGTGCAAACATCTTATGTGGAAGATGCAGCAGATTATTCCCAGTGCATTTGGTTCTTGGTTAACCTGTGGGTAGTTAGTGAGCAAGACATGTTTTAACACTCAAACTGAAACTGCCATATTAAGCCTTGGTTGTTGTCATATATATAATATATATAGGCTTTCTTCCTTGCTTGTTTGCGATTGCTTTTCTGAAAATGTATCAATTTATCAACACCTTAAAGTTAAACTTGGAAGTGCTCATTAAGTTCTCTAATCAGACAAATATATGGGTACTATTATGAACGCAGGCTGATAAAGGGGCCTTTGCAGTTTGCTTTTGACAAGTTTTTTTTATTTTATTCAATAGCCAAGGTTCTTGTTAGAAACCTCTTTTTTCCCTCTCGAAATTAAGGACGTTCACAAAAGTGCCAGGGATTGTCAAAATGTTAAAAAAAGAGAGTAAAAATGAAAGGAAAATGGGATTAACCAGGGTTGTGGGTGCTTTGTGAATACAGTGCGAAATATCACACAAAAGTGAGACAACTGTTTAGTGAGAAATGTAAGAATCTCTTTGCTTGCTCTAATTCATGTACCAGTATAAACTGTGGGTGAAGCTTGTTTAAACAGGTGCTACACTGGTATACACTGGTAAAACATTCTGCCATACATATATATGTGCTGTATATTAGGCTTAATAAAGATTGTAATTTATTAACCAACATAATCCAAATAACAATCTAGCACAGACTCTTTAAGCCAAATACAGCATTACCCGATTAAAATGTGCAAAAACTTTTATTTTTTTGTGCAATGATATTTCAGAGTAAAGATGAGACTCTCAGAGGAGGCATATTTTCCAGCTTGAGTGAGCTAAATGAATGCATGTCCATGTTAAATCGTAGAAGCTGTCATAGTGTAGCTGAAAAATGACAAAATGGAAGATAAGCCATGGAAGCAATCATACAGTACTACTACACACAAACACACACACACACACACACACTGGTGGTCTAGTCGTAGCTTCCAGGTTGGTTTCTGAATGGATATCTAACCAGGCTTCATTCTTGAGTCACAATCATATCACAGTGAGAAACATATACCAGTAAACAAACAGAGCCTCGGTAAGCAGGCTTACACAACAAACACAGGATCTGTCTAGTCTAGTCTAGTCTATTAATAAATCCAACTATAATGCTTCCCTATATGCATGTATACTTATTCATATCATACATTTAATGTTGCTGCTATTTTGGACTCCAAATTTTTTTCAAAGGAATAAGGAATTCACCCACAGAAAGTTTTTTAACTAGCATTCCTGCCATTCCAAACCCATTTGACTGTCATTCGTCAGTGGCACACAGAAAGGAAAAATTTTGTGGAATATCCAGGCTGCTCTTTCCCAAACATGGAGTCTGAATGATGACAGGTGCATTTGAGTCATAATAAATAAAAATGAAAGTAAAAAGTAGTCCACACAAAGCTGTCACAGGACTTTAGAGTATATGTGACCCGTGCTGGAAAAATGAGTCGCAATGAGCACATTTTCCAAAAAAAAAAAAAAAAAAGAAAGTTTTTACCTCTACTAAAAAACCTTCAAATGAGGATGAATGATTTGTTGGAATCAGACAAAAAATGAACGAGCTACACCTTTTTTAAGTCGATAGAGTCAGCAAAGTCAATTTTGAGAAAAATCGAATTAAAGTTTTCTGAAGGTTCCAAAACGAAATCACCTGGCAACCATAACTTAAAATCCTCGGTAATAACACAAAATTAGGCACATACCAAGTCAAAACCAAATATCTATAAGAAAAAAATATTCAACTTTTTTCCCATGATACCACAGTTGTTTGATTAACATTAATGAAACAGACAGCTTATATTAATACCTACTGTACCGCACGGATCAAATATAAAGTTATATGTAAGTATGAGGCAAGTACAGTACACAGCATAAATGATTACACCCCATCTGAACATAAAATATCTTAAAAAATAAAGAGTAAAAATAAATAAATAAATAAATAAATGTGTCCTAGATGTAAAGACAAATTTCTGAATTTGTTGGGTTTCAGAGGGGTGTAATCATTCATGCTGTGCATTGTATATTAACTTGAGAAGCCAGAACCCCTTTTACTTTTAATTGAAAACATAGTGAACCACACAAAATTGACATAATAGTAATACACAGGATGATAACAAAAAGTTTACACAACAACTCTTGACTATTGATATAAACAAGTAATTTATCTTTCATCCAAAGCCATTGTCATATTTACAACTATTTAATGGACACTTTTTACATTTCTGAGGTTCTCAGAACCAATATAATTTTGGTTGGGTATACGTAGTGGTGAGTGGGAGTGTAGTGGTAATGTAGTGGTGAACTACAGAAAATATGACTTTGCAGTCCCATTTTTCTCCAATTTCTTTTAGATATTTTAATACCAATAACACAAATCATAGTTTTATAAATATAAAATGTAAACATGTATAAGAATTTTGGTAGATTTACAATGCTAATAATCATGGAAATGCGTCATTACAGTCTGTAAATATCTCTTAACAACACAATGCATTCACTAGTGAGACTTCCTGTTAAAAAAGTATCTGGTAAGAATTTATTCTATATTAACAATGCATTAAATCACATTACACATTATTAAACCACAATAAATAAAACAAATTAAGTGATGTCTCATGTCAAGTGAATTACAGGTCATTGGACAGACATCCAATTACAACTGACTTCCGGAAAATGGGAAGTAACCAATGACATATGAGGTTATTAAAACAGTAAGTCTCGCCCCTCAACTGCCAAAAATGTAAGTGTTAGAGCGAGCAAAAGCAGCAGGAGAGAGAAGATCAAGTGCAAGAGTGTGGGGAACAGTGGCGGTGGGGGCAGGGGAGCCAGCAGTCGTAGTAGGGGGGCCCCCAACCAACCAAAGAAAAGAAAAGGCCCCTCATCATCATGAACGCTTCAAAAGCATGGTACATTTTATTAATATTCTTAAGAAATACGTTGAAACGTTGAAGTAGGGGTAAAAATGTCCAGTTCATGGTTATCTGTCCCTATACATACACCCCCTATTTTCACAATGAAATGGACTAGTCCGTAACAGTTCGCGCCGCGAAAGATAAACACACAGTGACATGAGGACTGGGAAGTACACAAACAGAGACGAAGCAAGGCGAGCCTAAATGCGAAAATGAAAAGAAGTTACCCAAGCGGCTAAATTAAAAGAAAAAAACGAAAAGACGCCGATAAGTATATGGCAAGAATGAAGAATGTAGAATCCCCCAAAAAATCAAGAGGGGCAAGGATTTAACAGTAATAATTACTGCATCCAAATGAAAAAAATGGGGAGAAGATTAATAGGACGTGGCTTATCTACAGTGAATCAGGGGACTGTGTTATATGCTTTTGTTGCCGACTTTTTGGAGAGGGGAACACACATTTAAGTTCAGATGGTTTTAACAATTGGAGAAACCTCGAAGCTCACCTGAAACAGCATGAGAGGTCTGCTGAACGTGTCTCATATGGAGTCCTGGCACACACTTACCCAAAGACTTCAGACAGGCACAGCCATTGATCAGCTGAACCAAAATGCAATGATGGCATAAATTGAGAGATGGAGAAATATTTTTAAAAGATTGCTTGCCATAATTATCCATCTAGCTGAGTGAAATCTTGCTTTTCGTGGGCATACAGAGAAATTATATGAGCATGGGAATGGAATCTTCCTAGGACAAGTTCAGCTGATGGCAAAATTTGACCTTTTCATGAAAGAACATTTAAGAAGAATTCAAGAAAAAGATCTGTCAGACACTTATTTGAGTGAGCACATCCAGAATGAATTGATATCACATGTGGCAAAGAGCACCCTTGATGCCATTGTTGAAAAAGTGAAGAGGGACAAATATTATGCTGTCATAATGGATTGCCCACCTGACATCAGCCACAATGAACAGCTGTCTGTGGTCCTGCGCATAGTTAATTGTGAGCTCCACAAATGCGTTTCCATCCACAAGCATTTTGTAGGCTTTCTTTTGGCAGAGGACACAACTGGCAAAGGCCTACTCAAACTTTTCCTTGGACATCTGGAAACACTGCTCCTGGATATCTCTGACTGACATGGTCAATCTTATGACAACGGCAGTAATATGCAGGGAAAGAAGCATGGGGTACAAAAGAGGGTCCTTGACCTCAACCCTAAAGCCCTCTGTGTCCTGGTGAATGTGAATTCTCCAGGTAAATATGAAGGATTTTACCATCAATGCCTTGTCAACCACCAGATGGGAATGCCGTGTGGAGGCTGTAAAAGCTGTATGGTATCAGCTTCCAGACATTTTGAATGCCCTGGTGGCTTTACATGACTTCGCCATAGAAAAGAGTGATTCAGAGTGTGCATCCAGTGCTTCAAGCCTCTGCCGGGAACTGAAGAAATTGCCATTTATGGTAAGTTGTGTGGTGTGGTACAATGTATTGTACGTTATCAACAAACTTTGTAAGATCCTACAGGGCCCCAAAGTGAGCATTGGGACCATGAAGAGGGAAATCTCTGCAGTCATAAACTTCCTCCAAGATTTCAGGGAGCACGGATTCAATGCCGCCAAAATAGATGCCAGTGAAATTGCAGAGAAGATTGAGGTGGAGATGATCTGGCCAGACGTTCGGCAGAAAAAAACAACAAAAAGGCAGTTAGAATATGAGGGCACAGAGGAGACTACTTCAAGTGCAGAGGAACATTTCAGAAGAGAAATCTCTCCCTTCTTCTTAGGGAGAGATTCTCATACATGGAGAATTTTCTTTAAGTTGTAGTGTTATATATGACAGGTATATGTGTGCGTGCGTGTGTGTGTATACTGTATATATACACTCACCTAAAGGATTATTAGGAACACCTGTTAAATTTCTCATTAATGCAATTATCTAATCAACTAATCACATGGCAGTTGCTTCAATGCATTTAGGGGTATGGTCCTGGTCAAGAAAATCTCCTGAACTCCAAACTGAATGTCAGAAAGGGAAATAAAGGTGATTTAAGCAATTTTGAGCGTGGCATGGTTGTTGGTGCCAGACGGGCCGGTCTGAGTATTTCACAATCTGCTCAGTTACTGGGATTTTCACGCACAACCATTTCTAGGGTTTACAAAGAATGGCGTGAAAAGGGAAAAACATCCAGTATCCGGCAGTCCTGTGGGCGAAAATGCCTTGTTGATGCTAGAGGTCAGAGGAGAATGGGCTGACTGATTCAAGCTGATAGAAGAGCAACTTTGACTGAAATAACCACTCGTTACAACCGAGGTATGTAGCAAAGCATTTGTGAAGCCACAACACGCACAACCTTGAGGCGGATGGGCACCACTCATCTCCACTACAAATAGGAAATAGAGGCTACAATTTGCAAGAGCTCACCAAAATTGGACAGTTCAAGACTGGAAAAATGTTGCCTGGTCTGATGAGTCTCCATTTCTGTTGAGACATTCAGACGGTAGAGTCAGAATTTGGCGTAAACCGAATGAGAACATGGATCCATTATGCCTTGTTACCACTGTGCAGGCTGGTGGTGGTGGTGTGGGGGATGTTTTCTTGGCACACTTTAGGGCCCTTAGTGTCAATTGGGCATCGTTTAAATGCCACGGCCTCCTGAATATTGTTTCTGACCATGTCCATCCCTTTATGGCCACCATGTACCCATCCTCTGATGGCTACTTCCAGCAAGATAATACACCATGTCACAAAGCTCGAATCATTTCAAATTGGTTTCTTGAACATGACAATGAGTTCAATGTACAAAAAAGGCCCCCAGAGTCACCAGATCTCAACCCAATAGAGCATCTTTGGGATGTGGTGGAACGGGAGCTTCGTGCCCTGGATGTGCATCCCACAAATCTCCATCAACTGCAAGATGCTATCCTATCAATATGGGCCAACATTTCTAAAGAATGCTTTCAGCACCTTGTTGAATCAATGCCACGTAGAATTAATGAAGTTCTGAAGGTGAAAGGGGGTCAAACACAGTGTTAGTATGGTGTTCCTAATAATCCTTTAGGTGAGTGTATATATACTCGGGTGCACATAACTGGTACGCAGGTACACATGCGCGACATAAATCAGGAATGCGTAATGCGCCTCTGCGTACTTAACCGATCTTCTCATCTAAACTTCCACATGACATGTTGCTTGTCAACTAATTTACACTGTCAGAGATGTCCAAAAAGCAACAGACATTAAGCAGCTTCTTTGGCGTTTCGCCACCTACAAAGAAACACCAACTGGAGCCAGAGCTGAAAAAAATACTCGGAAAAGTGGTTCAAAGATGTGCAGTGGCTTGAAGCTAACGATGAGCGCACAGAAATGTGGTGCAAGATTTGCCGCTCAAATCCACATCTAGCAGACAAAACAGGTGCGTTTTATAAAGGCGCAAAGAATTTCAACCATCCTTTATTTGACAAACATGAAAAGAGCAAGGAGCACACGAATGTGGCGCAAGCTATTGTTAATAAACAAGCTAGCCGAGAAGAAATGTCCAGTTGCCCACTTGCCAGATGGCGAGATAAGCTGAATGAAGAACAGCGGCAAGCTCTGTTTAATATTTTTCTCCTTGCCTTCCATAAAGCTAAACACGCACGTCCCATGTCTTCCTATTCTGAGGATATTCCTTTACTGAAGCGGCTTGGAGTAAATGTCGGAGGTGCATATCATTCACGTGAAGGGGGCACACGGATCATGCAAAGCATCGCCCGCGCCATCGTCGGTATGTACAACGCCGTTGTGCCAAAACTCCGGCGACTTGCTGCGGTTGGAGACTCCCTTGTGCATATTCTGTGCACCACACACACCCTGGAGAATTGCGCAAAACACAACAGTTTGCAGCATTCTCAAAAAATATGAGGCCACATTGCAACTTGACAGAGACACCACTGTGACAGAATGGATGCGCATAAAGCAGGCAGGAAAACGCCTGGGAGCCTCTTCTGTGTATGACTTGGTCCAAATAGTAAATACAAGTAACCCAGATGCTTACTCCAACATCAACAAGGTGGTTTAGCTGTCTCTTACGCTGCCTTTAAGCAGTGCAGCTTGTGAGAGGGGATTCTCACATCTCAACATAATAAAAACCAAGTACAGATCTCGTCTGTCACATGCTCGTCTCTCAGCCCTGATGCAGATACACCTATCAAAGCAGACCACAGAGACATTTGACCCAAAGCAAGCTGTTGACCTGTGGATGGAGACAGCTAATCGGAGGCTCAACCAAGGACAGCAGGGAAGTGCATCTGCAGCATCTTCATCATCTACCATGCAGGAAGCTGAAGCAGAGGACACTGAAGAGGACAGTGGTGGCGACACTGAGGAGGACAGTGAGGAAGACTGCACTTAATACGATCACGCTACATATGGCGTACCAAACACCATCTCCTGGCACTCACCTGAGAAACTCACTGATAAAGTTATGTGCACCCCTGTATATATATATATATATATATATATATATATATATATATATTATATATATATTTCCTAGCATTAGACCTGGTCATTTGCAGGGTCCGCTTCATCTGAATTTTCCGCACACACACATTGAAATTGGCAGGTGGTTTTACATCGGATGCTTTTCCTGGCGAAGCACTGAGAGTTTATGTGAGACACATTCACATACACCCCTATGGCCAATTTAGCATATCCAATCCACCTAACCTGCATGTCTTTGGACTGTGGGGGAAACCACTCTGACACGGGGAGAACATGCAAACTCCAAAAAAGGACTCCTGGCTCAGCCGTGGCTCAAACCTTAGACCTTTTTGCTGTGAGGCGACAGTGATACCCACTGAACCACAGTGCTGCCCATCATAGGACTCCAGAAATACTTAATATTCAAAAATGATATGCGTCACGTTCTGTTTGTGCTTTGAGAACTCTGCTTTTGTCATTTGTTTCTGCGGTTATATCTATGTTCATAGTTGCTGTATTTAGCACCTTCTACTTGTTATGTTCCTCATTATCCATATGTTATTATTATTATTATTTTTTTTAATTTTGCACACAAAAAGTATTCTCGTTGCTTGATAAACTTAAGGTTGAGCCACTGTAGTCACTTGGACTATTTTAACGATCTCTTCACTAACTTTTTTGGGCTGGCAGATGCAATTACCTAGCAGCCTATGAAGGAGTGAGCCAGCTCTCAGATCTTAATTTGTTTTCCGAATATGAACAAAAGTCTTAAGGGGTTGGAACAACATGAGGGTGAGTAATTACTGACAGAATTTTCATTTTTGGGTGAACAAACCCTTTAACAAAGTAAGCTGCACTTAGATCCTCTGCTGCTCTTCCTTTACCTGCCCACTGTGCCCAGCCCTGACAATATGGACTGATTGACCATCGCTCATTCACTTTTCAATCTATGGAAAAGATCATTGTAAACATTCTTATAATAAATATCTCATTTTGTGCTCCACAAAAAATAAAGGGAAAAAATAAAAGATGTGTGGGTGAGTAAATAATGAGTGAACTTTTATCTGACAAGAATCAACTGACTTATTTCAAAGATTTTAATATCCTTCATAAATAGAATCTTCATTAAAAGAATCTTTAAATGCCTCATTAAAGGAATAGTTCATCCCAAAAAGGACAATGATCCCATGATTCACTCACCCTCAAGCCATCCTAGGTGTATATGTCTTTCTTCTTTCAGACGAACACGATCAGAGTTATATTAAAAAATATCATTGCTCTTCCAAGCTGGTGGTAGTGAATGATGGTCCTGATTTTGAAGTCCAAAAAAAGTGCATCAATCCATCATAAAAGTAATCCATACAACTACAGGGGGTTAATAAAAGCCTCTGAAGCAAAGCAATGGGGTTTTGTAAGAAAAATATCCATGTTTAAAACTTTAAAAACTAAAATAACTAGCCTCCGGCAGATGGCCTACGCAAGTCGACTTACACCAAAAAGCTTTGGTGCCTCTTGCGGTTCAAACAAAAGGGCTGTGCAACAAACTCAAGCTCTTCTTCTCTTATAACAAAAACCTCTGATATTTTTCTTTAAAAATTCTCGTTTTAGACTTCTAATTTGTAACTGGTGTTTTTTTTTCGCTCTATCCTCTGCGCTTCCGTGTTCGCCAAGACGTCAAGCATCAGGTCAGGGGTTACTCTTTCGCCGTAAATTGATACTTAAGGCCATCTGTCATAAAGTTTTAAATAAACATTTTTCTTACACAAATACATCGCTTCGCTAGCAGAAGGCCTTTATTAACCCTGCGGAACTGCGTGGAGTACTTTTATGATGGATGGCTGCACTTTTTTAGGCTTCAAAATCCCGTCCTCCATTCTACTATTATAAAGCTTGGAAGAACCAGGGCATTTTTTAATATATCTCCAATTGTGTTTGGCTGAAAGAAGAAAGTCATATACATCTATGGCTGGAGGGTGAGTAAATCATGAGGTAATATCTGGGTTAACTCTCCCTTTAAGTTACATACTGAGGATTTTGCTGCAGAAAATCACATAGGAGGGTTTTGATGTAATGCTATCAAGATGCTATAATCCTCAGTATAATAACTATGTAAAAAAAAAATCTTTAGTTAGGCCTCTGATGATCTGTTCAGAAAAGCTGGAAATGTGGATAACAGGAGTGTAATCCTCTGTGAAAACTGATCATCTATGATTTAATATGCAGAGTCAACTTTACAGGACATGAGCGATTTTGATAAAAATAGGTTACAAAATCAGCTTGTTTGACAGCTATCAGAATAAACTAAATTAGTAGTGCTTACCCAAGCAAAACTCACTGGGATAGTGCTATGCAGTTGCTAAGATATTTTTAGAGCAAGTGTTCTTATGGGATGTAAAGGTATTCTGGTTTCTATAAACCAATATTAATTGTGAAAGGCAATATACAAATATATTAGAACTATTAACAATTGTTTTGATATATAATAATATTTTCCAGATAATATTTTGCTTAATTTTAGTACACAGTATAATACACACTGTAAAAAAAAAAAAAAAAAAATACAATTATGGAAAATAACTATTTTTTTTACAGTTGTTTATTTAATTTGTTTTAAATTGTACTTACAACTCTCTAAAATTACAAAAAAAACAGTAAAATTAACAACTGCTATTATTTGAAGTATTATGCTATACATGACAAATTACAGTAATTCTCCTTTTCTCAGTAATTCTCAACTTTTGACAAAAGTACTGTCAAACAAAAAACGTAAATTTGAAGATTAAAAGTAAAATTTACTAATTTTAAAAAAGTGCAAAAACATTTACAGAATTTTTCATGCAACATTTTACAGAAAAACACTTATTTTACAGGTATTTCCCTGGATCAAACACTGTTAAAAAAAAAAAAAAATCTCACAAGATCTCAGCATCTTCACTTATTATATTACAATACAGTTTGACTTTATTTCTTTCATACAACAATTCTTAATGAGAATTAACAGAGGTTTAGATGTTGCTGTTTTACTGAAAATAGTAAAGTTTGATATTATGGATTTTATGCAGTAGTATTGTTGCTGCATTACTAAACAATGTGAAATGAGTAACTCCTATAATGAAATAATCGAATTAGAGATTAGACAGGGACTTAAGTTTTTTTGACAAGACAAGGCACAATAGGGATGGTTAGGAGTGAGGATGATCCAAACAGTAGGACAGGGCAGTCAACAGGAGAAAGGGAAGACAGATGAGATCCATTGTCTCTAGTGCTCTTGTCCTAAGTGTGCCTGTGTGCAGCTTTACACTGGGACAGGCAGGGCTCGTTGTGGCATAGTGGGTACTCGTTCCCCAAAGTGTCATCATCAACGCAGTGCGAGTTCCCTCGAAAAGGAACGTCTCGGTTTAAGACTGTAACCCTTATTCCCTGAGAAGGGAACGAGACACTGCGTCCCTTCGCCACGCCTCCCCCTGCCTGGGAGTGACTTGCTTCATCGCAGAAGCTAAGTCTGTTGTGTGCTGTCACATCATGATGCAGCACCAATCAGGATTGGATTAGTTTCATTCATACTTCAGATGCATTATGCTAAGAGCTAAGTTCCCTTCTCAGGGAACAAGAGTTACAGTCGTAACCCGAGACGATTTTAGGGGTAGGTACAGGGTTAGTACCTAGTTATTACCCAGTTATTGGAAATACAATAATAAGTACTTAGTATGTACATGGGGAACAGGACTGTAAAAAAGTGCTACCTTTTACAGTTTTTAGTAATACATTGCTAAAATTGTGTAATGAAGACAATTTGATCTAAAGTGAAAATTAGGTACAAGCAAAAGTGTAATGGTACACGCATTCATACTGAACTGTTTCAGTGCAGCACTTCCGGTATGGTGCACTAACAGTATGTCCCGAATGTGTCCACATTCAGTGTCCACAGCTTTTTAGTTCGCTAGAGAAATGAACTCTTTCTCTAAATATATGCACTGTATTAGCCTATATATTCATTTTACTGAACCTGTTAGTGATGTCTTGATTATTTACTGTAGGTTTAAATAAATCTGTCATGAAAATGACTGCCACTGTGTATAAATGATTTCAACAACGAACTGGAGTAAAAACATAATTTTATAATTAGATTGGTGACACTTTAAAATAAGGTTCATTAGTTAACATTAGTTAACTACATTAATTAGCATGAACTAATAATGAACTGCACTTATACAGCATTGGTTAATCTTTGTTAATGTTAATTTCAACATTTACTAATATATTATTAAAATCTTGCTAACATTAGTTAATGCACTGAACATGAACAAACAATGAATGACCGTATTCTTATTAACTAACGTTAACAAAGATGAACAAATACAATAACAAATGTTATTCTCATGGTTAGTTCATGTTAGTTATATATTAACTAATGTTAACTAATGAACCTTATTGTAAAGTGTTACCATTAGATTTAGAAGTTAATGCAAAAACTGCCTTATGTGCATCTTACATGTTAGCTTACAATTTGTTATCTGAGTGTTATTATATCTAAAAATAAATAGCAATTGAATTTAGGCTAATAATTTGGGCTCTGTTGTTAACCTTTAATATTATAGTAATGTTATACATTTACATCCCTATTATACATATATAGAATAGGCATAAATTAATATTCCCATTCAATGCAATGTATCTATACACTGTATCTAATTTGCATATTAATGTGTTCTTGGAGCAACATTTAATGAAAAAAGAAGTGTAAGAATTGGAGTAATAATTAGCAACATTTTAATAATAATATTTAATATTTCATAGGAATATTGATGTATAATTTATTTACATATTCACTTGTTGTGTCTCCCAAAATGCCTGATAAACATGATTTAAGTCCTGGTGTCCTCTACAGTGGACATGTATGAAATCAAGGCCCTGTTCTGTAACAGAAAGTCATTTTTGGATTTGAAACCCCATAACGTTTTCCTGAGATGTTGGTTGATGAAATACAATTTGAAAAGTAGTTTGATTTAAATTATAATTACAATATATTATCATATTTCCATAAGAGTGCTATTTGATCACTAAATTAATGTCAGACATTTTTAAAGACCAAGGAGAAGTTGTTTTCAGGGTGAAACCTCCAAACATTTGGTATCTCTGTACAGCCCTGAATGTGCTCTTTACAGGACAGCCAGAATAACATTGTGACATCAATGGTGTCAGAGAAATACACTAAAATATGATGTCCACTACAGTGGACAAAGGTCTATTCCTGGGTCTCAGAGCCAGTAATTATGGCTAAATTGCCAGTAAAGACAATTTCTGGTGTGACTACTGCATAAATAATGCCTAATATTCCATTTTTAATATATGCTCAGTTAATCAATAACTACTGGTGAATTAAAGGCTAACTAACACAGGTTTATTGATCCTTAAAATAAAGTGTTACAAAAATAAATAAGCAAACAAACAAACAAACACAATGCATTGTGTTCCATTTACATCTCCAGTAAGAGCAAAAGAACTACTGACACCAACACAAAAAGAAAATGGTTGCTTCTGAGTTCTGCATTGGGAGATGCCAGACCATTGGCCCTGTTTTCCTATGCCCATATCTATGCTAGGGATCTCAGAGTGGGGACTGCTGCATGCTGCTTCCCCAATCACAGGCCATCGATCCCTGCTACTACACCAACACCCGAGTTTCTAAATCACAGCCTAGGCTTATGTCAGCATTAGTAAAGGATCCCAACTACACGTCCAACATGACCCACACTGATACAACTGTTACTTTTGGCTTAGGTCTCATTTGCATTGTATATTGGCAAGATAAGCTCCCAGAGTTCACTGAGAAAATACTTAAGAGAATTAGTATGTAATCAACACTCCAAATTCGGCACAAGTGCTTTTGTTCTGGAAGTACAAAGAGACAGAGAGAGAAAGAGAGAGAATATTTTTGGATTTCAACACACCTTTATTACAATTATCCTAAACTATCACATCAAGTACTACCTAAGACATAAAATATACACATACAATTCATATCAAATACCCAAATCAAAAATCAATATACATTATAATTTTTTTTTAAACATGTACAAACTCTCATTAATAATTGCACACAGAGCTCCCTTATAACACCAAATCAATTCAAAATTTACAGCCTTATAATAACAAAAGTCAATTAAAATTCTGGATTTAATTTAAAACCTGAAACAATGGTATGAGCCTGTTACAATACAAAAAAGCATGGACTATATTTTCTTTCTGGAAGCAAAAAGGACATTCATCGCTTATACTAGGGTTTATAACCAAAACAGGAGCATTCACTGAAACAGCACTGCAACGCTAGGTTCCAAAATGAAGACGATAATGCAGATTAGGGCTGCTCGATTATGGAAAAAAATTATAATCACGATTATTTTGGTCAGTATTGAAATCAAGATAATGTAACACGATTATTTCACATGACTTTGGGAACGTGTTGCATTTGTAAAAAGACACCTTTCAACAGTTCTTAAAAAAATCGAAATTTGAACATTTATTGTACTTTTTAAACAGACTAAAGAGGCCTGCAAACTCACAAGTGGTGAAAAAGATGACATGTCAAGTCATTTGTTGTAGGTGGGGTCACCAAGGGTGTTGGTTACCTTTATAAAGGACAATTTTTAAACCTTACTAAATATATGTGTCATCTTTCATGTCAAATTCTTTCATTTGATCAAATTCAGTTTTAATAAAAAGGGCTGCTATCAATCAAATTCATTAATTTACACTGCAAAATTACAACTGTAATAAATAATTTAATGAGATTAAAGTTTAAACAAATAATAAAATAAAAATAAAATCAATGAT
This sequence comes from Meda fulgida, assembly GCA_030578275.1. Classification (NCBI taxonomy): domain Eukaryota; kingdom Metazoa; phylum Chordata; class Actinopteri; order Cypriniformes; family Leuciscidae; genus Meda; species Meda fulgida. The sequence goes on from CM060636.1 coordinate 25,193,272, forward strand.
ACCTTTAAACAATAAATCAATAGGTGGCGGCAAGTGACCGTCTTAATAAATAAATCATTGAGTCATTCATTAAAATGATTCGTTCAAAATAATGAATCATTCAATAACAAAACATAGCACTTAGTGTTGCTTTTCTTTTGTAACTATTTTCGTCTGTGAAATGGAACAAAACCAGTCAATATTGCGTCTAAAATGTAAGTTACAAATAAACTAGGCTACTTGTTTATTAAACTATACATTCAATGTAACATTTGCAATCTTGATATTATAGAACAGCTCCCTTAGTCGTGTTATGTTCCGGCCTGCTTTGCCGAATGGCTTAACTCTATTGGCCTGTGACTATGTGCGCCTGGACTACCACGCTGAATGGCTTAACTCGTGGCCTCGTCTCTGTGTGGCCTTGTCTCTGTGTGGCTGTGCGGCCTTGTCCTCTGTGGCCTATCATGGCCTTGTGGCATATCGTTGCCTTGTCCTCCGTGCCTATCGTGGCAATGTGGCTCCTCGGGGCATAGGTTCTGTGTTGCGTAGCGGCCTTGTCTCATGGCCTCGTCTCAGTGTGGCTTTTAGTGCCCTTGTCTCCGTGTGGTCTATCAAGGATTTGTGGGTGATCGCGGCCTTGTCTCTGTGTGGCCCAACGTGGCCTGGCTCTGTGTGGCCCTCGTGGCCTTGCTCTGTGTGGTCTATCATGGCTCATGGCTTATAGTGGCCTTTGCCCTGTGTGGTCTATCAAGGATTTGTGGGTGATCGCGGCCTTGTCTCTGTGTGGCCCATCAGGGCCTGGCTCTGTGTGGCCCTCGTGGCCTTGCTCTGTGTGGTCTATCATGGCTCATGGCTTATAGTGGCCTTGTCTCTATGTAACTATGTTAGCCTCTCATTCTCGCCTTAATGTTCCACTCTTCCTTAGCTCCCTTGCTTTCCTTCCAACATGTCTTTATGTAGAACCTTACAGGTTCACTGTTTCTCACAATGATGACCCTTTTTACTAATTTACCAAAGCTATTGGTCTATGAGGCCTTCCACAGTGCTATGTTTGTCATGCTCATATTATTTGAACTCATTTTACTTTCTATGTTTTAGGAACCACAGGATACAAGACTGGTGGGTATACTTTTTCTTTACAGTCTTTGGGGGTGGGCTCCGTCCCGGTGGAATTATTTCCTCCATCTATTCTAGAGGTTTGGCTGCACCCCTGCCTTCGTCAGATGCGAGTTTGCAGATGCTGACGCCTACATTCACCTCCATCCTCCCCACCACCACCAGGATGGTCCCTTTCCCTCCATCCTCACCACCACCACCACCAGAATGGTCCCTTCCCATACCTTCCAGGGGGTCGGATGTGCCCCTGCCTTCGTCTTCAGGTGAGAAATGCAGATTCCGTACCCTCGGAATGCGAAATAACCAAATAACTTTATATCATAATACTTGCTTGCTGGGCTGTTAATAAATGCATACTTGTTACGTTATTTTGCCTGCCGAGTCTTTCTGATATAACTTTGTATTTCTGTCATGACAACTCAGAGTGATTGGGATGGTTAAGGGTATGACAATGTTGTATGTTTGGTCTTGGCAGAATAGATCTGCTACGCTGCTGCTGCTGCTGTAGGTTATTGCTATTGCTAAGTATGGGACTTGTATGGAAGTAAAATAATGCCAAATGTTTTTGAAACAAAAAGCCTGTTGAATTGCACTACTTGAAAAAATAGGCATTGCATTAACTATGCTTGCATTTTAATGCATTGTATTTTTAGGACTTGCATTTTTTATTGGCTCATATTTGACATGGTTGAATATTTAAGATGTGAATATTTCAATTCAAAACTTTTCAAACACATTTTAATTATTAAAAATTCTATAATCCATATTCACCCTTCATATTTCACATCCAAAATATTCAAACTTTTTAAAAATACAACCTATAATATTCAACAGGCAATTTTTGGTCCATTTTATTTCGCTTTACAAATTCGCTTCCACAAATTCAGTGGTTCAAAATCGACAGTAAATTCAACATTGACATCCAGGAACTGCAGGAAAAGCAGTGGATTACCGAGCGTAATCTCCATCTGCTGTAAATCTACCACACTAGCAGGGGGTGCAAGCGCGTGTTGTTGACAAGAACCGAGCAACAGTTAGAGCAAGCCATGCATTCATAAAAACTAATTTATAGAAATATAAGTGTATTTGATAACTTTATATCGCGGCGATGTGCTTCAATACAAGGGTTTCCCTCAGGATTGCTGGATTATAAAGCACTTAACGTATCTTAATGGACTAATACAGTGATATAAAAGACCAACCACTCACCTTATTGAGAAGGCTGCAGGCTACTATACTGCTACAGGCAAGCAGATGGACTCAGAATATGAACTTAACGCGCAAAGTTTCACGTAGCGTTTTCCTGTGATATACTCAGTGGCATAATGAGTGTGTGTGTGTGTGTGTGTGTGTGTGTGTGTTGCTAATACAATTTTAAATCATAAATCAGACGTGGGCTATGTACAATAACATTACGATGTCCAGCAATCGATTTAAATAGTACATTGGGTTTCATCTGTGGTGTTTAATGAGATCTAATATGTTGTTAGTGCCGAGAATTTTTGCCAAGCGTGTCAGAGAGGTTCTGGGTTCTAATCTGCACTCGTATAGTTTTTTTCAATCATCAAAACCGATTATATTTATCAGTGGCTGTATATCAAGCAGGGACACGTTTGAGTTTGTTTTGTGATTTCACCGGAACGAATAGAGAAGAGAGTCTCCGCAACCGATTGAAGCGCACGTCTGAGTTAAGAATGTGCGCGAGCCACAAGATATACTGTATCCGCACCACAGATCGCTGTGGCAACGAGCACTTGATTTCATAAACAACACATTTCAGCGCTAGATCGCCTCTTATTTGACAGACGAACGAAATGAATGCTCTGCTAGTTAACTGGAGATGTTTTATTTAGGCTATTTGTTTGTATGTAGGCCTACATCGTGCTGCGAGAAGTGGTTTCAAAAGTGGTGGGGACAATATCCGCCCGCAAATTGTGCCTATGCATATCCTACTGGCATAAAGTTGGCTTGACATTGGACATTCGCGCGTAGGGACCGTCTCTAAAGTTACACAAAACATTACACACGTTTCTAACTTCAGTAGCAAACTCATTTATTTGAATACATATCAAAAATATAAAAGGGTGTGCATCATGCCTGACACCTATCACTTTTCTGTAAGTCATTCTCTCCCAATGCTATTGAAGTTAGAAACGTGTGTACCAATGTGTAACTTTACAGACGGTCCCTAAATTTGCGAATGTCCAATGTCAAGCCAACTATGCCAGTATATCACTGGGAAACGCTTAGTGTGAAACTTTGCGCGTAAAGTTCATATTCTGAGTCCATCTGCTTGCCTATAGCCATAGTAGCAGCCTTCTCAATAAGGTGCGAGTTTGGTCTTTTAGACCACTGTATTAGTCAAGCTACGTTACGCGTTTTATATGTCCAGCAATCGTGAAGTATTGAGGGAAACCCTAGTACTGCAGCATACATAAAGATATAAAGTTAAGGCTACTAAACAACCAAGAGAAATATGTCTACCTCAAATGTAGGCCTAACATTTGATCTGTACATCAGCATCGGGGGAATGACATTATAATGTCGTTCACGGTAGAGAAAGGTATCACAAATACACTTACCTTTCTATAAATGAGTTTTAATGAATGAATGGCTTGCTCTAACTGTTGCTCGGTCTTCGTCAACAACACGCGCTTGCACCCCCTGCTGGTGTGGTAGATTTACAGCAGATGGAGATTACGCTCAGTAATCCACTGCTTTTCCTGCAGTTCCTGGATGTCAATGTTGAATTTACTGTCGAATTTGAACCACTGAATTTGTTGAAGCGAATTGGTAAAGCGAAATAAAATGGACCGACAATTACCTGTTGAATATTATAGGTTGTATTTTTAAACAGTTTGAATATTTTGGGAGTGAAATATGAAAGGTGAATATGGATTATTTATTTTTTTAATAATGAAAATGTGTTTGAAAAGTTTTGAATTGAAATATTCACAGCTTAAATATTCAACCATGTCGAATTTGAGCCAATAAAAAACTGCAAGTCCTAAAAATACAATGCATTAAAATGCAAGCATATAATGCAATGCATATTTTTTTCCAAGTAGTGCAATTCAACAAGCTTTTTGTTTCAAAAACATTTGGCATTATTTTACTTCCATAGACTTGCTACTGCCAATACATACACAACACGCTGCTGTGAGCAAGTAAGACATGCTGCTGATGTACAATACAGCGTACATAAATTACCTCCCAACAGAGCAGGTGATATGGTATTTGACAATACAAGCTGAGTGTACTGTACGTCAGAAAAGGCCAAAAAGGCGCGTGAAGCATTTTGCAGTGTAGCCCTATGTGTACTAGTGTACACCTTTTTTTCCCCAAGGGGTGTCCCTAGTGATTTGTGGTGGTCCACGTATGTGCCTACATACCAGTGTATGCGTACCACTAAACTAAGTAGTCTGGGTCGTAAGGCTTGGCTCTAGTGGCCTAATAGACTATGTGTGCCTGGGCCTGCTTTGCCGAATGGCTTAACTTTATTGGCCTGTGACTATGTGCGCCTGGACTACCACGGCGAATGGCTTAACTCTAGGGGCCTGTGACTATGTGTGCCTGAGCTGAAAGCTCAAACATATCCAATTAGAACGCGCATTATGTGTGGCTTTAACAAATGGTAACACGTTGCAGCCTAATAGAGATGAGAAAAGAAACCCACCACAACCTCCTAAGAATGATGATTTAGCATTGTTTGATAATCATCATTGTCAAACCCCCCATACTCCTAGTTGTAAAAGTGGAGTCATTTGGACAACGGATGAATAATGGAGTATGACTAACGAGTATTAAGCTGACCGAGCCCGAACACGCACAAGTAAATAAAAACATCAGCCTTGAAAGTATTGTTGGTGTCATGACTTCGGTCTGATCGGCTGTGTTTTTGTCTTTTCTCTGTGTCTGTGTGCCTTGTTGTCTTTGAGTACATGTGCTTTGTTTTGACAGCTCACCATGTGCTCCACTGTCATTGTGGCGTTTCCCCTCTCACTCGTTATCCTTAATTATCTATTGATTTCACGTCACACCTGTTGCTAATTAATCCCTCATTAATCTCCCCTATTTTAGATCCTCTTGTGTTCAGTCTTTCGTCAGACCGATGTTGTGTGTACTGCCATGCAATCGCCTGTGACCAACTTGTCTCTGTTGCCTTGCCTTGCCTTGCCTTGCCGTGCTGTGCTGTTTTGTTTTTTGTCCTGCTTCCACTCTCCCCCTCTTGTCCTGCCAGGCCTGGTTTCCTCGACTGCCTGTCCAGGCGATATCTGTTCAGTTTGGACTCAAATGCACCACCCCAGACCCTCTCTGTACGCTCATCGCTTTCACCAGGGATCTCAGTTTGACTAGAACACTGCGTCACTGGTAACACTATATTTGGTCCTTTTTGAGAAGTGTTCTCCTGGCGCAGTGGACTTTTATTTGGACTTACTCTTTTGTTTTTGTTATATTTTATGGGCTCATTGAGAGCAAAATAAACTTTTCTGTAAGGCTGCAAGAATGAATCGATAAAATCAATAAAAATCGATTATTAAAAGAGTTGGCAACGAATTTCAATTATCGATTTGTTGTGTCGTGCAACTATTACACCACTCAATAGGTCGCGGAGATGTTTGAGGATAAAAAAAAGAGTTGAGTTGAGTGCGGAGCAGAGCTATGAGGCGCCGGACTGGACACTGCGTGCGAGAGAGACCCGAGTGTGTCTGCGCGCAAGAGAGAGACCGAGTGTGTCCGAGCATTAGTAAACTGGTACATAGTAATATATAATTATTATATAAGAGGCATCGAAGTTTGATAAATGGACAACAATATAAATAAAAACAACAATTAACTGAATTTTTCATTCTTTACTCCTAATGACTCAAGAGAAACTTCACTATATGCTCAGAAAGGATGAGCTGCAAAATAGGCCTACCTTACACACCATACAAGGTGGTCAATCCATTGTATTTGTTTTTTATATTATTTTATATTGTAATTATATTTTATATACATTATATTTATAATTAATATTATGATAGATATTATCTTATTATTATTATTGCTATTATTACCAATTATCCGACTGTTTGTTTGTTAAAGATTAAAACATATTTGACAAAAAAAAAACAAGTTTGAGTGTGTGCATCTGTGAGTGTGAGTTTGTGCGTCTGTGAGTGTGAGTCATGAGAGTTTGAGATTGTGTGCGTCTGTAAGTGTGAGAGTTTGTGAATGTGTGCGTCTGTGAGTGTGAGAGTTTGTGATTGTCGGCATTGTGAGTGTAGTGTAGAGAACAAGTTCTGACGTTCAAACAAATCCTGTTAAGTTTTCTGATTTGTATTTTTCTTTATTTTTTATAAATTATTTATTGTTCTGACTAGTGGCGTCATGTGGTGCATGTGCCCCCTCAGATTTTTCCTCAAATTTCAAATTTTTGTCACAACTTTATTCCTATTATGCTCCATAATTACCAGAGCCTATAATGACTAAAATGTATTCTTCTGGATGTGTAATAAATCGGTCAGCATCAGCCCGCCTCTTTTTCCTAATATGGTGTCTGTGTATATCAAATCTACGCGCGTAGCGCTCTAGAATCTTTGCTGTGTATGTTCAAGCAACTCACTCGTCTCGCACGTTGAGCTGGCAATGTTTTACAGATGGTCTTGAAGTGATAAGTGGGCAAAGCAACAAATCGGCATTGAATTAGTAATCGGATGATATTAAAAGGTAGTGGAATTATTTGTGGTTGACCTGGAAATTTTAACTTGATCAAAAAGTTATGGATTTGATATTAGCTGCGAATTCAGAGCATTAACTTAAGTTGTGTCAGTGTAACGTTATCGATAGCTAGCCTAGTCTAACCGTAAACTAGTTGGCTAACGTTACTGCCTACCATACAAAGCCAATAAGCCATTAACGTTATCTGATCAGTTTTGAAACATCTGTTCTGTTTTGTCTTGTGTCGAAGTCTCCAGTTGGTTCAATTGTTTTCAGTTTCATAGAAACGAGGGTGTTAAATTTGTTGTAGGCTAACTGCAAAATCCAACCTAACGTTATCAAGGCATCGATTTGATGTTTCTCTTCATTACATATTAATATTAAAATAACTTAATTTCAGAGCACCACAAAGTCAGACCTCAGCACCTTTATGTACCTTTAATGTAAGATCGTTCTTAGGTCACATACCAATTTAAAATCATAACATAAAAACTGCAATGGTACTGTTTTTAAAATCATGTGTAGTAGGCCTAAGTGTACAGTAAGTGTGTGTGTAAACATGCTTCAATGAAGTAGACTTCAAAAGCTTTTGAATTTGAGCTTACAGTTCTTTCATCAACCTGTCTTTTACATAAACTTACAAAATAGATACTTAAACTTAGTCCTCAGATAGAAGAGGGTTGCTGCTAGCTCCGTTAAGGTATTTCTGTCCCTCCCAAACTGCATTGAAATGGTATGTTTAGCAGCCAGAATTTTAAAATTTTCAGGGGGAGAAAATTTTAAAATGACCCCCTGATCCCTCCTAACATGATCCATATCACCCGTCAGAAAACAATTGCAACGTCTCAGATTGTGCCCCCCCAGAATTTTGGCTTGCATGACGCCCCTGGTTCTGACAGCTCAGGTCCCTTTAAACAAAAATATATATCTTTTTGTGCACTTTATTTTTAAAAAGCCTATATATTTGTCAGATATAAAGCATACATGTGTATGTTTTTTGTGTTAGTCCAGTTTTTATTTTATTTTATTATTACTTTACAGCTCAGGGATGTTCAAGGAGCAACCTGTTTGTGCACTTTCTGAAGATTTTTTGCACTCTGAATTTGCAAGTGAATTTCTCAGTTCTGTTTTTGAATAAAGGGTTGGAAATGAATGCTTTTTTTGTTTTCTGTTTTAAAAAAAATCGGATTATTCGAAAAAAGAATTGTTGGTTGCAGCCTTACTTTTCTGTTTACTTACCTGCAACTGAATCCGTGTCTCTCCCTGACAGTTGGAAGTTGGTAAATAAAGTAATAGCCCCAATTAAATGGCTATATATTTTCTCGTGAACATTTTCTCATATCCACTATGCTCGCAGTAAATTTACTCGCAAAAGCCTTGCTGGTAGTGATGGGAAGTCCGTTTCTTTTCCGCGAACCGGTTCTTTCGGACAGTTCGTTTCAATGAACTGGTTGATAAAACATGTTCACTAGTTCTTTTACGTCCTCACGTAATGACGTAAATTATTTCATCCCGCCGGTAGATCATACACTTAAACACATTTAAATAAAGTAATTTGTTAATAACGTAGTTAAATAATAATAATAATCATCTTGGATAAGTTTAATTTAAGTTTAGCAACTAAATTGTCCAATATAGGCACTAATGTTCAATTGTGGATGTTTTACATATCTTAAAGATAGTTAATAAACTAGTCTTCATCAACTTTTTACAGAAACCAGGATGCAGCTCATAAAAACAATATAGATATAACCTTACACTATAACCTGCATTCACAATAGTACAATTATTTTTTATGTCTGGCTTAATTGTTTAATAGCCTATAACTTTCTATGCATAGCCTACCCCAGTATGTTTTATTTGTTATTAAATAAACGTACATTTCGCCAAATTCGCCGCCTCATTCAAGTCCTCAGTCACCCGTGCTCATATAGATGCCTATTCAGCAGCACAGCATCAGTTGTCAGGAGTGCTGTCACTGTCATAATCTGTGTGTGCCTGCCTGCCAGTGCCTGCCTGCGTACAGCCTACAGCCTAGGTCCACGCATGCTCAGTCAGGATAAACTCATAATCATCGGTTCTCAGATGGTCGGACATGTCCGAAAGAAACAGTTTTCGGTTCGGTGTACTGGTGATTCGAAACAGCAACAATTCTTGAGAATCGCTGTAGCAAAACGCCGCTCATCGCGCGAGAGCTGGCGGCTCCATATGCTTTCGAACCACTGTACTTCAATGAACTTATTTAGAAATAAGCTGTTCCTGAAAATATCATGCATTAATGTTAACACAAATTGCCTAAATGTTTAGTTTGACAGTTTTACAAAATATTGTGTTTCAAACCTTTAAAATGTAGCAGTGATGCTTTCATGTTAATTATTTTGCTGTAATGCTTTATATTGTATGTATTACAGTAAATGCCTAAAAATACTTGCAAGGATATATCATAAATAATTATACATTAAAAGGATATATTAAGAGGAATTTAGAGCACAATATTATCTCTTGGTTAGGCTTTTTATTCTACTAAAGGCTCTCCCCTGTTGCCAAGGGAAACTGGGTGTTACCTTAAGTCAAAGGGCATGAACTACTCCTTCCCCCACAGCTGCTGTATACTGTTACATAACTTAGGGTACCTTAAGCCTCACCTCTTTTTGACACCTCTCACTCCAAAGTACACTAACAACAAGGCAGAGACGGGTAGAAAAAGAAGCCATTTTTGAAGATGACCTCCTGAAAGAGGAGCAATATTTGGATTCACTTTGATGAGGCTGGACCCCAGAAAGCAAAGTGCAGGCTTTGCAACCATATTTTGTCAGGCCAAGGAGGAACAACTTCAAATTTCAGAAGACATCTTCAGAAAAAACATCCAGCTGCACTGCTTGTGCAAGTTAGTTAAGCATCTACAGAATCTGCATCAGAATCAGGTAGTTGTGCTTCTACTGCTGCTGTCTCATCTGTTACTCCCTCTACTGCATCCTCATCTGGCACCAGTGTTCAAAGCACAAGACAAAGTTAGATGACAAGCTTTGTGAGAACACCAATTGGCCCTGTCAAACAAAGCAAAGTGGATGAGGAGTTAGTTAAAATTCATTGCTATGGATTTTCAACCTTTTTCAATCGTCAGTGACACTGGATTTAGTACATTCTTGAAGGCAATTGATCCATCATACATTTTACCGAACCGAAAGACTATATCAAACACTCTAATGCCACAGCTCTACAGCAAAATTAAAGAAGAGGTGAAGGTGAAAGTCAGCAATGCATCTGCAGTGTGTCTGACGACTGATACCTGGACGTCACGGACAACTACAAGTTTTATGGCAGTCACTTGTCATTTTATTGATGAACATTTTACTTTTCATCACCTCTTCTTGACTGCTTTTCATTCACTGACCGACATACAGCTGACAACCTCGCAGCTGAACTTAAAAAGATATGTGAAGAGTGAGGAGTCGCAAACAAAGTGGTTGCTTGTGTTACTGACAATACCAGCAACATGAAAGCAGCTGTCCGGAAAGCTGAATGGAAGCACTTGCCATGCTTTGCCTACACATTGAATCTGATTGTGAGGGAAAGCTTAAAACACATTCAAGCGACAGTGACAAAAGTCAAGAGTGTTGAGTATGTCAACAGAAGCACTGTTGCAACTGAAAGACTAAAGGCAACACAAAAACAAATGGGCCTTGAAGAGCTGAGGCTCAAGCAAGATGTAATTTCAAGATGAAACTCCACGTATTACATGCTAAAAAGATTTTGGCTGCAGAAGGAAGCAATCATTGCTACAATTGCACTGGTAAACCCCAGCCTTCCAACCATGACACTTGACAAATGGGACATGATTAAGGATGTTTGTGAGATTTTGAAGCCCTTTGAATAAGTCACTGTTGAAATTAGTGGTGAAAGGTATGTATAATTTAATTTAACATAGAACTGCTTTCAAATATTTGAAATAAGTGAATGATTTTGTCATATTTCAATCCTCTTTTTTTCCCCTTCTCATAAACAATGATAACTTATTAGATCTGACTTAGTTCTTTTGTGTTTTTATTGAAACAGATTTGTGACTGCATCCAAGGTCATTTTGATTGCAAGGGGACTGCAAAAGGTTGTCCAGCGATTGCGGGGTGCTGTGTCTAACCATGCCCCAGTTATTTTAATGATGGACTCACTGGATGAGGACATGCATAATCGTTTCCACAACATAAAGCATTTTCGTCTGCTTTCTGAGGTTACCCTGCTTGACCCCAGATTTAAGCAAAGGGCCTTTCGTGAGGCAGCAGCTGCAGATGAAGCTGCCAAAAGTATAACTGCAGCTGCTGTAAGGGTTTGGTCCAGTGAAGAAGAGCAAACTCAAGCTGAGCGCACAACCCTCCCAGCTCCTCCTCCATCTGAACAGCCATCTTCAATCTGGTAGGATTTTGATGAGAGAGTGGCTGATGCAGTCAGCATCAGCAACCCAACATCCACCACAGAGGCAGCAATGAGAGGGTATCTTGCAGAGACCTTGATTCCAAGAAATGAAAACCCACTGGCCTGGTGGAAAGCAAGGCAGGCAGTATATGAAGGGTTAACAGCAGTGATGAAAAGGAGACTTTGCATAGTAGCTATATCTGTGCCTTCAGAGAGAGTTTTCCAAAACGGGTCAGATTATTTCAGAAAGACGAAACTGAGTCCAGAGTCCAAACAAAGTTAGGCAGATCTACCCTTGTAAGACAACGCACCAAAGAGAGGGTCAAATGACTAAGTTGCATATTGTTACTTGTGTATATTTTATTGTCTTTTCACTGCACTGGTTTAAAACTGTTTTTGCAAAACATTTTTTGACATTTGTTATTTACAAATAACAACAGGTATTGCCTGAAGAGTTAAATGTGCAAGAGTACTTTTTTATATAATGCAATATAAGTCATTGTGTAATGGCCTTATTAGATTTCTCTAGCATCTAACTAGAATAAGTTAAACAGTGACTCAAAAACCTCGCTGGACACATCAAGTCGTTTCTGAAGTTTATGATTCAACTGTGAAACTGTAAAAAAATACAAAAGATACAATCACTAAATATGAAATTGGAATTTTACAGATTGAAAAATAATTAAACTATAAAATATACATCTTATGGGGAGACACTACAGGTGTATAGGTTACAATTTTTAACTAGCAGATATCACCATGAAACTTTCCCAGTTGATTACCTACATTAAGATGAGGAAAAAAAATGTATAACAAGTTTTCTGTAATTTAATGTTTAAATATGCAAATTATTCATTATCTAATGCACTAAAATAAAATGCACTAATTTGCATATTTTAAAAACAAATTCTGAGTATTGGATAAAGCCAGGTTCAAAATTATTTTTTTCATTGTGTTCACATATTAGATGGGAAAACAATTACAGAGGGATTTATGGATATCTACTTTTGTTATCCTGTTAATCAGAATATAGTGTCAACAGCCTTAAAATATAGATTTTCGCCATGTTTTTTTTAAATAAAATGTTATATAAATCAGGCTAGGAATAATGTATTTACAAATCCCTCTGTAAATGTCTTCATAATATAGCTAGGTACAATACTGGAAAGTTTGGTGCATAGGTGCTACTGAAGTGGAGATTTCGGACTTGGGAGTATGAGAGAAAAGTCATTTTGAGAATCACGTTGTCAGAAATTGGCATCAGCCAATGATATTGCGCATTTAGAGCCATGATTTAGAACGCCAACTTTTGTTGAATTTGTGTGAAATCTACAGACGCAAACAGACAAAGTGTAGTAAAATAAAGATCTAAATGTGTGTATTTCTGACTTTTTTTTCACCAAAAGTCTGAAAGACGACATGTTATTGAAGACAAATATCCCAAAACCTCAAAATTGACCAATGAAAAAAAAAAGAGTTTTTGCCTGCCGTGTCTCGCCTTAATATCAAATAGCCTTCTCAAATGTATCACACAATTAAATGAACACCGTGTACTTACTAGTGATGGCGAGATGAAGCTTCATAAAGCATTGAAGCGTTCCATCCAATTGGTTCACTCATGTGACGAAGCTTCATGGTGCTTCATTTGCTCTATTGTGCCATCAAGTGGACAATAAATGTAAAACGTGCAGTGTGATTATAATGACACTATGGCTTTGGTGTCTGAAGCATTGAATGAATAAAATTATTCATAAAATTGTTGTTTGTGATGCTTATACATAAAGTATAAACTTTTATATGGTGTCTGTCTTTATGATACAATGACAGGGTCAAAATTAAAATTGTGAAGGGGGAATCCATTGCATTTTGTTGGCCCTTATATTTCAAATCGACCCCCAAACCGCAGTCACGTGGTACAGCCGGCTCGCGAGGCTTCAAACGTCACCACATACGTCACTGACACAAGCCTCGATACGCGCTTCACAGAAATCATCCCGGATTACTCGACACGCTTCGAAGCCTCGATACGGGAGGACACATCACTAGTACTTACAGACATTGCGTCTAACAGATACAAAGAAAGGTGATGCTTAAAGATGTCACACAACTACCACATTTAGCTGAACTACTGCAGTACTACTAGTACTTCCTGCTTCCTGGACTAAGAGGTTGTCTGTGACTGCTTTTCAAAATTAAAGTCCTTACTAGAATAGACATTTACAAAATGATAAATTCCCTGAAAAATCTAAATAAATTCAGTCCTGCACACTTCCCCCCTGGGGTTTTTAGAATCCCAAATCAACTTATAGCTTATCATTGGGTGTCAGAAGAAGGACAAGTTCAGAGACAGGATTTTCTGAATGCCATCCTTAGTCACTTTAACGTTAGCTTTCCTGACCAATCTATCTTTGCTTGGTGATGTTTTCACAACGATTGCCATTGGCCACTCATTTCTGTTGACTTGAATGCTCTTTACTAAGACAATATCGCCTTCTTTCAAATTTTTTTTTTTTTGTCTTGCCACTTTCGTCTGTGTTGCAAAGTACTAAGGTATTCTTTTTTTTCCATCTTGTCCAGAAGACATCTGCTAACCTTTGTACTTGTTTCCATTCTTCCTTAAGCAACTCGTTATTTCCAAAGTCTCCAAGTGGGGGAGGTGTTGAACCTGTCTTTTGTGTCAAAAGAGTTGCAGGGGTGAGAATGAAGGGAAATTCTCGGTCAAAGGACACTGGGATTAAAGGCTGTGAATTCATCACTGCAGTAACTTCCGCCATGAAAGTCGTCAAGACCTCATGTGTGAGATGGGAAGATTTGTCTTTAAGTAGCATGCAATCAACAATGCGACGTGCAATCCCGATCATTCGCTCCCAGTGACCACCCAAATGAGAGGCATGAGGTGGGTTGAATATCCAGGTGCAATTGTGTTCTTTCAGATATTTCTGCACATTCTCTGAGCTGACACATGATTCAACCATTTTGAGTTCACGAGAAGCTCCAACGAAATTTGTACCACGATCTGAATGCAGTTGTTTAACTGGCCCTCTGATTGCGAAAAATCTCCTTAAAGCATTGATGAAACTACTAGAGCTCATTGCTTCGATTACTTCGATGTGGACAGCTGAGCCTGGGTTCTCCCAAGGTTTTTTTTTTTCTCTCCATTAAGTCACCTGATGGAGTTTTAGGACAACAGTAGGTCACTTGGAGTTTTTCGGTTCCTTGCCACTGTTGCCTTTGGCTTGCTCAGTTGGGGATATTCAAATTAATTAACCAAGCATTAATACCATTGATCAGCCCTACCAAACGTGGATTTTTTTTCCACTAAGAAACAAAAATTATGTTATTTGATTGATACTGTGAAGCTGCTTTGATGCAATTTATATTGTGAAGAGCGCTATATAAATACACTTGACTTGACAGCTTTTGAGCACATACATGTAAACATAACTGCCCACCACTTGGAATTACCTTGACCTCCTCTGGTCTTACAGGCTGTCACTTCCCATGGTCCAAAAACATCAACACCCACATAAGTAAAGGGTGGAGCTACTGTCAACCGTTCTGCTGGCAAATCAGACATCTGCTGATGCTCTGTCTTCCCTCGCAGCTTCTTGCAGATTACACACTTGAAAAGTAAACTGCGTATGCACTCTTACCTCCTACAAGCCAAAATCTGGCAGCTCTGAGAGCACCTTCTGTAAAGTGTCTGCCCTGATGCTTCACAGACTCATGATAATGTCTCACAATCAGTTTTGCCACATGATGCGTACCCGGGATGATAATAGGGTTAACTTCACAAGTTTCCACACCTGACCTCACAATACGACCCCCTACTCTAAGTAAGCCATCGCTGTCAAGGACATGAGATAGTTTCCTCAACACACTCTTATGAGGAAGGTTGTGAGGTGCAGTGATGCTTTTAATTTTGTGTTGAAGAATGGTCAAGATGAGAGTTATCCAACAAAGGATTTTTGCTTTCTCCGGCTCTTCTTCAGAAGAACCTTTGCAGCAGACATGCCATCCTCTGCAACTATCATCTTGCAAGCCTTTGGAGAAAGATCTGGCAATGTGAATCAGACGTGCTATTGCTCTGATGAGATTGTTAAAGTTAGAGCATCTGCTAAATCTCTCAGAATTCCATGTGAACTTGGGAACTTCTGTAAGGTTTGAAACCACATGTGGGCGTATTTCAGAATCTGAGGTTGGATCCACAAGCACAAATGACTTTTGTGATTCAGAATGCAGCTGAGAATTTTGCAAGAAGTGTGGGCCTGTGAGCCATGAACTGGCACCTAGTGATGCTGTAGGTACAGATCTGGATCCTTGGTCTGCTGGGTTAAACTCTGTGGGAACATATCGCCATTGTGCAGGCGAACTGGATTTATGGATACTTCGAATTCTGTTTTTCACGTAGACATAGAACCTCCGTGTTTGATTATGGATGTAGCCTAGTACTACATTGCTGTCAGTAGAGTACCAGACATTATCAAAGGTCATGTCCATCTCTTCCACAATCAACTCTGCAATCTCCACTTCTAATAAAGCAGCACACAACTCCAGTCTTGGGACAGTAATATCTGCCTGTGGTGCTCATTTGGATTTCCCAAATAAGAAGTTAACATCTGTTTGACCATGTTGATCTGTCACCTTCAGGTATCCTACAGCAGCAATGGCTTTGACTGACGCATCAGCAAAAACACAAAGTTCCTTACTCTGGACATCGTACAGAGGAATGGGTATACAGACATGTGGTATTTGCAGCTCTTTCAAATCTTGAAGAGATTTTTCCATTTTTTCCCACTCTGCTTCCATGTCCTCTGGCAAAGGGGAATCCCAGCCCTCACCTTGCTTGGTAAGTTCCCTCAACAGTAACCTTCCTTGTGTGGTGACAGGAGCAAGTAATCCAAGAGGGTCATACAAGCCATTCACAGTAGATTAGACTCCTCTCCGAGTGGAAGGCTTGTCATCGTCTGAAACATGAAACATGAAAGAGTCTGTTGCAACATTACAGAACACACCAAGACTACGTAGGATGGGAAGGCCATTCGAGAAAAGTTGCAGATCTGTAATGCCCTCAGCACGATCTTCCAAAGGAAAGGCTTCAATCACATTTGGATAGTTAGAGATAATCTTGTGCAGTCTAAGGTTAGACACTGCAAGCATTTCTTGTGTACGTTTGAGAAGGTCGATCGCCTCTGCCTGTGTAGCACATGATTTCAGCATGTCATCAACATAGAACTCCTTCTCCACCAGCTTTCTGGTGTCACTGCAGAATCTCTCTTCATGTTCTTTGGCTGCTCTCCGTAGGCCATAGATAGCCACTGCTGGTGATGGGCTATTCCCGAAAACATGCATACGCATTCTGTGATCCACAATTTCACTGTCAAGTTCATTGTTTCAGTACGACAGGAAACTAAGATAATCCCTATGATCCTCCCTAACCAGAAAACAATGGAACATGTGCTGTATGTCAGCAGTAATAGCCACAGGCTCTTTACGGAATCTCATCAGGACCCCTAGCAGGCTGTTATTCAAATCAGGGCCTGTGAGAAGTACATTGTTCAGTGAAACTCCCTCATATGGTGCACTTGAATCGAAGACAACTCTAATTTTCTCAGGTTTCTTAGGGTGGTACACCCCAAACAGCGGCAAGTACCACACTTCCTGACCTTGCTGAAGAGGCGGTGCAATCTCTGCATTGTATTTTTTTTGTAAGTTATCCATAAAATCCAGGAAGTGTGCTTTCATCTGTGATCGTTTGTTCAGAGTGTGTCATAGCGCGAGAAGACATTTGAAAGCATAGTCTTTGTTGTTGGGTAGACTTTGTTTGGGCTCACGAAAGGGTAGCGGAGCAACCCAACTGTTGCAGCTGTCTTGAAAAAACTCTTTGTCCATGATCTGAAGAAACCTAGTGTCTTCCAAAGATGGAGCAATCTTATGATCATTTGCAGTGTAGGAGAAAACGGAATAACCAACACTTTCACCATCAGGCACTAACAGAATGGAATTCTCGGATGTGGTTTCTAGAGGTTGTTGTCATTGTGGATTAACATCCAACTTCTCTTTTACCTTGATTTGACTATAGCATGGACTCAGAAAGCTAACTAAAAGCTATCTAAGATGAAAGTCTTGAAAGTATGAACTGAAGATGAGCTCCTCTGAGACACACATGCCTAACGAGAACCCAGCCCAAATCCAGTTTTTGAGCAAAAGGGGCATTATTTGGACCATTCATTTGTCTGCATACTTTGTGTACTTGCAGAGTGTCTCTGCCCAGTAAAAGAAGAATCTCAGCATCAGAGTCGAGAGGTGGTTTTTCTTGTGCTATGTGTCTCAAGTGGCTGTGATGGAAAGCTGCACCAGAAGTTGGAATCTCTGTACGATTGTTTGGAATCTGATTACATTCTAGAAGAGTAGGGAGAGGTAGACTAATCTTTCCATCAATGGACTCCACAATGAAATCAGAAATTCTTCTCCCCGCTGTCTCTAAAAGGCCTGCACATGTTTTCAGTGTGTAGGGCAATGGAGTTGTTTTGATGTTAAAGATGTCAAAGAAATCTTTTCTCACCAAAGAGCGGTTGCTTTGCTCATCTAAGATAGCTTAAATCCTCTTTGCTTTTTCTTTGTGTCCAGCTGGATAGACGGAAACTAGACACATTTTTGAACAAGACCGTGCACTCGGACCTTCTCTGCAGACTTCCGTGCACTCAGATGTAACCTCATGACTATCTGATTTGTATTTCTCCCCGCCATGCTCTGAGGTAGGTGTAGATGCCTGAGATTTCCAGGGGGAAACACCTGGATGAAGGGCCGAAGGATGACTGTCATACCGCACTCTTTGCACTGAACTTCTACAGTGCAATTTTTGGCCAAATGGTCTGCAGAAGAACAGCAACGGAAACGCACAGACCACTCTTTCAGAAACTGCATTCTATCTTGTAGCGATTTCTCTCTGAACCCTCTGCATCTTCTCAAAGGATGAGGTTTTCCATGTATTGGACAGCTTTTGTTCGGGCTAACTGATCTCTTTTCCTGTTCATATCGTATGTTAGTTGAAGTATTAATTTGAGTCTTGTGAACAGATATTGGAATTTGTTGTTGTCTCTCAAACCTTTCTCCTTTCTCGCATTTCACATGAGGAAACGTACCGAAACTCGGACCTGTATGTGCTTTTGCATCTGAACGAACAAAAGTTGCAAACACTGAGAAAGGTGGAAAAGCAACATGATGTTCCTGCTTATATTTGAATCCAAATGACATACACTCTTCTTGAATGTTATATGGAAGTTTTTCCACAATAGGATCAATAGGATTCACCCCCTTAGAAGTGTCCAAGTATGCCAGACCTGGTAAGTATCCTTCAAGCTTAGCAGCTTCTAGTTCTGAGAGGATGTCTCCTAAATCTCAAAGCTTTTGTGGGTCTTTGTTTGTCACTCTGGGGAAGTCTTCTAGTTTGGCAAAAAGAGCGTTCAATTGCTTCTGGAGAACCATATATTTCTTCAAGCCTCTGCCATGTTATCATCAGCGCAGCTGATGAATTTCTGATGTGAACCGCTTTCAGTCTCTGTGCATATTCTGAAGATTCTCTACCCAGGATTTTAATTAAGAGATCAAGCTCTTCTGCTGGGGAAAGACCGAGACCAGAAATAGCACCTTGGAAAGATGATTTCCAAGCCCAGTAATTAATGGGCTTGTCATCAAAATAAGTAAGCCCTGCTGTCACAAGATGCATACGAGCTAGATACTTTGGTCATAGGTGATGGACAAGGAATCTCCTTTATCAGGAGGTCTACTCTGCATTTGGAAGTGATAAGGATGATACTGGATTTTAGTGGCATTTTGATTCATGTCTGCTCCAATGTCCATGGTTTGTCAACTAATTGGTAATTTTTTTTAAATCTGACTCACTTTTAATTAACTTACTAAGTGAGAAGCTTGAAGTGGTGACTGAGTTTCTTTTCCTCCGCTAGATGGCAGTATACCACTACTGACTTTAGATTGTGTTTTCACATAATCCGCTGTTCTGATTCGACTGTCCTCGATGGGAACAGGAACTGATACTCTGCTGGCTGCACTACGTTCTGTTTCTAACAATGCTTCCTCCAGTACCCGAGCTTCTACCAAAGCAGCATCCTTTTCTTTTTCCTCTTGCAAAGCCTCCAGTGTTGCTTGAAGTCGTGCCTGTTCAACTTTCAATTCTATTTCTCTTTTAGCAAATGCTGTTCTGGCTTGTGCAGCTTCTGCTTTTGCTCTTGCTTTGAAAACCGCTATGCTGGCGCTTGATTGGCGACTGTTTGCTTTTGAAGAACGACGGTATGCTTTTGAGGAATGAGCACTGACAGAGTGCACATCTTCAGCTGTGCCTTTAAGATCTGCTGAGTCTGTCTGACATTCCGCCAAGTTTATATGAGACTTAATTATATGCAGAAAAAACAGATTGATGTGATAGAGACTTTGGAATGTTTAAATCTTGATTCCACACAGTTCTGTGAGTGTCTTTTTCAGTCTGTTGTATTGATGTCTTTTCACTGTAATGGCCTTATTAGATTTCTCCGGCATCTAACTATCCAGTAAGTGAAACAGTGTTTTAAAAACCTCGCTGGACACATCAAGTCGTTTCTGAAATTCATGATTCAACTGTGAAACTGTAAAAATATACAAAAGATTCAATCACTATATATGAAATTGGAAAATTACAGAATGACAATAACATAAAGATAATTAAACTAAGAAAATATACATCTTAATATCAAATAGCTTCTCAAATGTATCACACAATAAAATGAACACCGTGTAAAAAATACCACAAGAGCGTTTAGAAAGCATATGGAGCCATCAGCTCTGTAATTGCTCTTGCGATATTTTTGTTATACACCGACTGAGTCGAACACGCCTCTTTCGAGAACCTCTGTGTTTATACACGCATGCTCAATTTCACTACAATCAGTAGCAATAGTGCACGTATGCTCAGTATCAGCTGCTCGTGCTCATCATCACTTCTCTCAGGACAAACATGTCTCAGTTCAGTTCAGGAAACTGTTGGATTTACTGGAGTAACATATACTCCGGGATATTATTTATTTCGAGCCCGAGGGACTGTGTCAGGCATGTCCAAAAGTGAGTAACTTTAGTTATTTGTGGATCAGCGCTGACGCAAGATGCAAACTGTTTTAAACTATTCATCAGTCCGACTTATGACGCTTTTCCATTACCAGTACCAGCTCAACTCGACTTGCCTCGTCTTGGCTCGGCTTGCTTTTCGCCTCGTCTTGGCTCGGCTTGCTTTTCGCTTCGTTTTCCATTGCAGATAGTACCTCCACAATAGTACCTGGTCGTCATAGCGACACCGCAGGAAACTGCCGTGACGTAATCTTCTACGCACCCGCTAACAAAGGAAAGTCTGCACCTCCTCATTTGATCACGGCGTATTCTTCCGAGTTGCCATAACTATTTAAAAATGGCAGGGTTATTCAGGATACTCTGTCTAGCATGTGCAATGATCACGCAGTGAATAGTGACGATTCTCTCTGACCAATCAGCAGTCTGCCGTGTTTTCACGTCACATTTTAGTATCGCCTCAGCTCGCTCAGAACCTCGCCGGAGGTGATACGAAAAAAAGTATCTGGAAGCAGGTACAGGTACAACTTTCACACAGTGGAAAACCAAACAAAGGCGAGTCGAGTCGAGGCAAGCTGGTACGGTGTAGTGGAAAAGCGCCATTAGTGTACTGGTTTGACTGGTTCACTGAAAACGATTCGTTCACGAACCGGCCATCACTACTTCCTGGTGCTATATCATAATACGCATCTCTGCTTCTGTATGCTAATTTTACTCCTGTGTCAAATGCAAGATTGTGAAAACACCTTTCTTGAACAAATAAGGCATTGTTTGTGGTTTCACAGATTAAGCAAAGGTTAATATTTAAACGTGCATGTCCATCCCAGTTTTGGAACCCAGAGTTCCAAACATTTAGTGATGGTGCTTAATGCAGATGCTGTATAGCAGTGTCCACCAAGAGAATAGAAATGCACCACAAACATTTGATTTACAAGTTATTATTTTACGATATTTGGGAAAGAACTCAAATATTTGAGCTGATATTCTATTATAGCTATTGTCTGAGTTACATTGCTTTTGCATTACTACTAGGCATTTCATATCTGTGCAGTGGTTATGTCAACCGACTGTCTGTCCTCACCACAGCATGAACATTTATTCAGTGAATGACATTTAGTCGCTAGAACGTGCAACTGCTCACTCATGTCTGCCCGTGCGATTTCAGAAAGTGCCGCTACATCAGTGAGCTGTGCAAACTGCAATGAGTCTCCTATTTACACTCCTATTGTGAAGCAAATATTATATACTAATTAGTGAGTGATTCTGACTGATTATAAACACCTCTGATGGCGACTACACATGATCAACGACATGTCAGTGATCGAAACACCCACCGCTTCAAATGCACCGCAAGCAGATATCCTTGTTTGCATTTTAAATAGGGTAATGTTTGCATTTCATGATCGACTGATTAGTCGACACATGTACTCAAATTAGCAAACAAAGTACAGTGTCTACTTAACCGCAACGTTGCTAGTGTTCTACTGCTGTTGATATTCGTTAACATTGCAATCTGATTTGTAATGCGTGTGCCTGCTGTAAAATACTAGGAATTGTTGTGTCTCTGTTAGATATGTGAAACAAACAAAAGGCTTTCACTTTAAAGAGTTCAGTAAAGCTTGTCTATGTATTCTTACGTTGCCTGCTTGCTGCTACATAATGTAAAATGCACATTCTCTAGCTGCTAATGCTAGTGATTCACTCTAGCATTAATTCCGGACTGCTGACATGTCACATGATTTTGACCGTGTGAATGATTAGCTCATGAGGAATTGATTAAGCAGTCTACACAAAACAGTGACATAGCATTAAAAACCCATGCACTTAGCTTTGATGTTGAATTTCAGAGGATTTCTGAAAGTGCGCTGCACTGTTAAGGCAAATGCTACCCAAGTATTTGAAGGTTGAGCAGCGAGCTCATTGGCTACTGATACGGCAGGAACCAATCAGCCGCGCCCTATAGATAACGATATGATTATGAACTAGGGGTGGAAATTTCTAGGCACCTCACGATTCGATTTGATACCGATTCAGAGGGCTGCGATGCGATGCTAAAACGATTATCGTTTTAGCATCTTTATTGCTGCACTTCCGCGATTCACAGTCCCGCCCTCCGCCTTTTACGTTATTAGAGGAAAAACATTTTTTTTAGAAAATCGTTTCTTTACATTTATTAATTAATTCAGAAGCGTCCGCATCGCGATGCATCTAGTAATCGTTTTTGCCCCCAACCCTATTATGAAAAGGTGAGTAAAAGGACCTATTAGCCTGCACCATCTAGAGTTTCATACCAGAACTTTGTATCTGTCCATTGACCAAACTTTCATTTGACATCGCATTGACCAAGAGCCAGACTTTCTTCCCTCCGGTGAAGGTTTTGCCTCTGGTATTATGCAAAGTCAGAGAGGAGAGAGCGTCGTTGATCCTCGTTGCCCCGAACTGGCTGAATAAGTCAAGTCAAGTCAAGTCATAAACAATGTAGATTGTTCCAAAGCTGCTTTACAATGATAATAGGAAAATAAAGTAACAGAGATTGTTTTGGCTTTATAGCAGCTCTAGAATATAGTTATTTTCCAGCTAAAGTAAGTTTTAATTGATTCACTTCCTTCACAACGATCATTAGTTATTAACTTAGGGGCCGCTAACACGACACCGTTTTAACAGAAAACTCTTAAGTTCTCTCTATGCAAACTTTAAAAACGCAAACCTGTGAGAACGCTGATGGCGTGCACATGCATATTAAGAGTTAATTCTATAGGCATGCGCGTTTGAATATATGTGCGCAGGCATGTCCTTCCCTAAAAAACCAACCCTCAACAAACTACTTGTCTGGCCTTAAAATTTATAATACAGAATTTTATCGCTTTGGCGTAGCCACGCGAACTGGAATTATCCCGACAACGCTTTATCTGTAGAGAGGTAAGGGTCGGGGGGGAGGGCTTCACAGGGGAGCGACTAGTTGACACTTCAGGACTGCATTGTCATCGCGTCCAAGTGCAGGTCCTTCATCAGATCTGGAATATGGCCTGGAAACCTCGGGATAAACAGAGAGACTAATATTAGCGTAGATGCCATTCTTCTTATGATGTAACGAGTACATCAGGATTTATGGGAAGTGTTCCCGGTTCCGGCTGACCTAATCTATGCAGCCTAACATTGAATTATAAAAGTCTATAGTGCATTATGTGTATGCTAGGTCAAAGAAATGTGTTTTTAGTCTAGCTTTGAACTGACAGAGTTTGTCTGCTTCCCGAACGATGTTAGGAAGACTGTTCCAAAGTTTTGGTGCTAAATAGGAAAAAGATTGGCCGAATAAGCCTTGGTTTCCAGACCCGAGAGAGATGCTGGCGGCTCCCCCTTGGCGGATTTCCTTCAGGAGGGACCAACTGTCTCAAAGGAAAGGCGTGATATGGCACCCCAGGCCGAAGTTGTGGAGCCTTAATGTGTGGCTGCTTCAGGGGTCTTAGAAGGGCTAGGCGCCTTGCCTTCCCATGTGCTCGATACACTCACAAGAGTGTTGTGCGCCTTCCACTAGGCACCTTTATGCTGTAAAATGAGGAGTGTTTGTGAAATGGTGCTGTGATAACAATATCGACCCGGCAAGCTGTCCCGTGTCGAATGTTTTACGTTTCCTGCAACACAGATTGGATAACGAGAGCCTACCGTCCACGGATGGAGGACCTGTGCCTAGACACGACCACAATGCATCCCTGAAATGTCAGCACTTCCCCTGTGAAGGCCTCATCGACACGACAGCCAGTGGCACTGATCCTCAACAAACCCGTCTCCATACCGGAGTGATGACTCCGATCTTAAACCAGATGGAGCTGAATAAATATTCTGAATGTTCCAATCCAATCTGATTTCTGACATGTAATTCTGCCTGAATCATCATACACTGTTCATTCGTTGGATAGAAGAGAACTGGCCCCCCTGAGCCTGGTTTCACCCAAGGTTTTTTTTCTCCATTCTGTCACCTGATGGAGTTTTGGTTCCTTGCCAGTCGCATTTGGCTTTTGGCTTGCTTAGTTGGGGACACTTAATATTAAACAATATTATTGATCTGTCTGCATTAACACCATTATATGATAACTGAACTGAGCTAGATGATGACATCACTGTTTTCTCTAGAGCGGCTGTATCGATAAATTAACTACATTAATATATATTTTTTTACAACAGAACTGAACCATCACTAAACTCACTTAAGCTGGAATGTGACACTGTTTTCTTCTAGATCTGCTCTACAGCCAAAACAAACTCTATTGCATTACATTTTGTCAACATAAATGGCACCAAGGCTAGGCTGATAGGAAAAACCTTGAACAAGTAAGCTTAGACAAATGTAAACCTGAAGTACTTTCTATATCTAGATTATCTGAAAATAGAATATGCATTCTATAGATTAATAGTTACGAACCAACCTCCTGTTAGAATCTAGACAAAATGTGTCTCAGCATCAACATGGACTTCTGGATTGTGAAAATCAGCTGCAAAACACCATCCTTTTTGGCACTAGAAAATATTATCATGTAAAACCTGGAATCCTTCTGGGATGGAAGGACTTCCTCTATGGATTATTTCTGCAACAAGGAGTGAATTCCTACCTCAACACAGCAATGACAATGGCTGATGTATTTCCACAATCTGTCACAGTGTCTGGTTGTGTTCCCTTGTCTTTCACTAGAGGTCCTCGTTCTCACGGTGTCCTTCACATTTGACTTCAATTCCCAGCATTCTGTCTGTCACTGTCAATCATCATTTCATTGCACTCAGCTGTTCCCCGTAATCATTGTTCCCAGCTGTTCTGGGTTAGTCTTGTTAGATGTGTGTATATATTCCCTGTCTTTGTTAGTATGTGTACGGAGTTGTTGTTTTATGTCCACACTTCCAGTCTGTATCTGCCCGTTCTTGTTTTGTCTTGTGCCATGAATTGCCTATTTGGATTTTGACCCCACGCCTGAATTACTACGAGTTTGGATTACCCTTTATTTAATACATTTCTGCACTTTGATTTTTCCGCCTCCTGTGTGTGTTCCGTGACACAATCTAATGCAAAAAGGACTTTTGGTGAGTATTAAATGAACAGCCCTTTTATTTTATACAACTATGTGCTTCATAAATTCCCTGCCTGCAGCCCAAGACTCTGGGATAGGCTCCAGCATACCCTAGAGAGTACAAGTGGTTTGGAGAATGTATAGATGGATAGGTGGAACTATGTGCTTCATAAATTATATAAATGTGATATATTTTCCTTTCTGTCCTGACGGTGTATCTGCTTTTTTTTTTCTTTTCTTTTTTTGTCCCGGGGACATACTCAGATTAAAGCAGACAGACTCTGCATACCTGCTGTGCAAAGTAATATCCTCAATTTCAATGCACATCTCCTTACTCCTCATGTGGAGACCTCATTTGCAAGGGCACTGGAGCAGCTGAAAATAACTCTGAGCTGAAGATATCTGTAATGGTGTAGATAAATCAAAATATTTAACCCATAATCAGTCATTGGGTAAATATCAAATGTTCATATACTAACACTGTAATAAGCCATGGTCAATTTTAGTTAAGTTGAGAACTTCAACCCCTCCTAATCCTACAAAGCTCAAATATTATATTTTTTTGTCCAGGAGCATGCTTGTAGGTATGTTAACATTTGCAGACTGCTTCAAAAAAATATAGGGCCAGATTATACCACAAATACCAAAAAATTGACAAGCGCAAACCTTAGCAAATCACCTTGCATGATTGATTTAAATACTCTCCCATGAATTTTACATCTCATAGGGAAACTCCTACAAATGCATATGCAATAGGGTCAGCTGTAAAAATATCTGTCTACACTTTTTCAGCACCCTTTTTTTTACCGAGTGTCTTTAGTAAGTCCTAACAGGTTTTTTTTTTTTTTTTTTAACACCAAAAGAGGGTTTGTGCTGGTGCAAGTTGTTATAAATCTGGCCCATAGTGTTTTCTCTTTATGGGCTTTGGTGTTACCTATCTGTCAGCCAGAATGAATTAAACATGTTTTAAATCTCTCATCAAGGTAACTGCTGTCGTCACTGCATGGTTGTCCCACTTAGTCCATTTTTGTGGCAACATAAATCATAAAAGCAGTTTATTTGGTTTAAAAATCGTATAAATGTATGAAGTGGCGAGTGGGACCTTTTACCCCACCTTTGGAGTAAAAGCACCCAATATTGAAATAAATACTTTTGCTAAAGTAACATGTTTTGCATAATATCTGCAAAGTATTTATTTTATAAAGGTACATTTAAAGGTAAATGCACTTGAAAAAAAAAAGATTTGAGGGGGGAATATTGTCCCTTTTTGGAAAAGGTGTGACTGCAGTCTAAGTGGAAGAGGAGGTAGGCAGAAGGATGTTAAATGCATTAGGGGGTACTACGTTACACAATAGGATAGCATAGCATATAGAATAGAATATCTGATTGATATGTTGCTGGAATTTAACCTCAGAGATGCATATGTCATGTTGTGCATTTTCTTTTCGGTGCCGTTTGTAATGGGTTTGCAGAATGAATGTGGTTTCTTTGAGATTAATTTGATTTGGATTAATATAAAATCCCTGAAAGATTTTATGTGGCTGCCTTATATACTAAATGGCTTAAAAACAATAAACATTAAAATACATGTTAATGTTTATGACCCTCCCTAAAATCATATTTATAGCCAGCATTTGTTCAAAGAAGCAAGTGCAGTTATAGCTGAACAATGTTCTCTTTCCCTCACAACCAAAAACAGACTTATTTGGTGGCATTGTTGATTTTGTGGTCTAAAATTAAAATGTTATATCTTTCTCAAGCAAGTCGTGCGCTGCCGACGACTTCCGTAACCCGAACAAAGCATGTTTTTTGAAACTTTGGCTATGTTTAGCATGAGAATCCAACTCTTTAACAGTGTAAATAAGCCAGAATGCATGAAATAGCATTAGACACCCCCTTTAAATGTGCTTTAAAAATAAAAGTGCCTTGCCTGCATACATGCATGTCGTACCCAAGTTTACTCTTGGTTTCACATTATTTGACGGTCCCTTTAACACATTCTGTTGACATCTATCATCTCCTGTCTGCCTTGCTGCTGGTTTGCATCTGTAAGCTACATATAGCTTTCTGTTTTGAATCTCTATTTACTATCATTCCTTTTTGTTTATATTGCTAAATATAATTTACTCAGGCAATATTAGACTATATCTAATATATGTTATCACATTAATCTGACATTGCTAGCTTTTATCTAAATCGCTGTCGCTAGAACAACATGCTAGTATCTCGCTAGCCTGTTAACCTGCCTTCCGTGGTTGGCGTCTTTTTTTTTTTATCTCGCTTTTTACGAGTCTATTAAACAACTGTGGTAAGTAGTCAGTCAACTAACACGGTGAGTAATGTCTTCTGTTATTTTCATTTGCACTTCGTGTCACATGTATAGCATAGCCTTCTCTGTCAGGACAGAGGGCTTTTTATGTGATATATGCAGGGAGATAGTCAGGCTGACAGAGAAGATTTCAGAACTAGAGACACAAATCCAAACTTTAATCGAGGATAGTAAAAATGCGAACACGTCGTGATGGAGAAGGTAAGTTGGAAGAAAGCTTGTCTAACATTTTTAGGCTAGAACATTTAATATATAGCATTTAATAATATGATGCAGACAAAAACTCTACTTTGCAACCAGTCCAGAAGCTTTGGCTCAGTTTGGCTAGCTTACGTTATCTGAAACTAAGGGAAATGTTAGTGGGTATGGGAAGGAATGAAGATGTATTTCTTAATTTTATTTTAAATTATATACTAATATGTCCATTTGTTCACAATGTCTCACCACACAATAAATCATTATACCATTTTGACTAGACACGTTCAAAATGCAAAAAAAAATTGGTTTTCCAAACTGTTTGGAGCAATTTGTTATATTTTTGTATATTTGTAATTTTGAAATATAACATTAAAGAGTATATTTGATGTGGTGAATTGCTCTGTCATTTATCAGATTTACCAATTGTTATAATTTCAAATTGTGCTGGTTAATTATGAACAATGGGTAAAATCGGGGGGTGGGGCTCCATTAGGGCTCCTCCCCTAACCCCATGTGATCTCACTCCAAGCTTTTGATAAAACTTGAGAGCCCTGATAATAATAATAATAATAATAATAATGCATTTTATGCGCCTTTCTCAAAACTCAAGGTCACCTTACAAAATCAACAATAAAACACAATCCAATGAACACTGAATAAGCTAAAGCAGGCAAAGTAATAACATAAAAGACTTAAAAGAACAGGAGAAAGGATTGGATCGTTACAGTCAAAACGATATTAAAAGTTAAAGAGAGTATGCCTGTCTAAAAAGATTTGTTTTTAAGTGAGTTTTAAAAGTAGTTATGGATGTGGAGTGTTGAATGTAGTGGGGCAGAAAGTTCCAAAGTTATGGGGCTGAATGACTGAAAGCTCTAAACCCATGGTAGCCAGATGAGCATGTGGAAGGATGAGCTGAATGGAAGAGAAGGACTTGAGAGAACGGGTGGGTATCTTGATATGAAGGAGCTCAGTGAGATACTTAGGGACAAGATTATTGATAGCTTTAAATGTAAGAAGAATTTTATAAATGATGCAATATTTAAAGGGAAGCCAATGAAGTTGCTGCAGGACAGGTGTTATGTGACTGATAAAGGGTGTTCTGGTAATGATACGGGCAGCAGAGTTTTGGACTAGTTGTAATTTATGAATGTATTTGTCCGGTAGCCCATAGAGGAGAGAGTTGCAACAATCTAAGCGGGAGGTAACCAGGGTGTAAACCAGAATTTCAGCACTGTTGGCGGAGAGAGTTGGACGTAAGCGAGAGATGTTACGTAAATGGAAATATGCTGACCGAGTGATATTATTAATGTGGGACTGAAATGACAGAGTGCTATCTAGGATGACACCCCGACTCTAAACATGAGGGGAGGGAAACACCGATGAATTATCAATAGAGATGGAGAAGTCATTTATTTTAGAGGATGGATTTGGTGCCAATAAGGAGGAGTTCAGTTTTGTCACTATTAAGCTTGAGAAAGTTTAGCGAGAACCAGGATCTGATTTCCTGAAGGCAATTTGATAGGGAGGTGGGAGGGAGGGATGTAGTGGGTCTGGTGGATAAGTAGAGCTGGGTGTCATCAGCATAGCAATGGAACTGGATGTTATGTTTACGAAAAATATGGCTAAGAGGGAGAAGATAAATAATGAACAAAAGGGGTCCTAGGACAGAGCCTTGGGGGACACCAGAGGAAAGGCGTGCAGAGTGGGATCTGAAGTTTTAAGTTGTACAAACTGAGTACGGCCTGAGAGATATGATTTTAAACCAGTGCAAGGGTGTATCATAAAATCCAAGGGAAGCTAATCGGTCAATAAGGATGGTGTGGGAGATGGTGTCAAAAGCCCCACTCAGGTCCAGGAGGATGAGGATTGTTAGTAATCCAGAGTCCGCAGCCATGAGGAGGTCATTGGTTATTTTTGCAAGAGCTGTTTCGGTGCTATGAAGGGGACGGAAGCCTGATTGGAACTGTTCATAGAGACTATTGTGGGTGAGGTGGTCATGAATCTTAGAAGCAACTGTTTTTTCAAGAATTTTTGAAAAGAAAGGGAGGTTAGAAATTGGGCGGAAATTGTTAAAGTTGCTGGGGTCAGCCCCAGGTTTCTTAAGAATAATTGCAGTTATAAGAGGGGTCAGAGAGTGAATGCACGTTTTAACCAATACAGGTCCTTCTAAAAAAATTAGCATATTGTGATAAAGTTCATTATTTTCCATAATGTAATGATACAAATTAAACTTTCATATGTTTTAGATTCATTGCACACCAACTGAAATATTTCAGGTGTTTTATTGTTTTAATACTGATGATTTTGGCATACAGCTCATGAAAAACCCTAATTCCCGTCTCAAATTAGCATATCATGAAAAGGTTCTCTAAACAAGCTATTAACCTAATCATCTGAATCAACTAATTAACTCAACACCTGCAGAAGATTCCTGAGACTTTTAAAAACTCCCAGCCTGTTTCATTACTCAAAACCGCAATCGTGGGTAAGACGGCTGTCCAGAAGGCCATCATTGACACCCTCAAGCAAGAGGGTAAGACACAGAAAGAAATTTCGGAACAAATAGGCTGTTCCCAGAGTGCTGTATCAAGGCACCTCAGTGGGAAGTCTGTGGGAAGGAAAAAGTGTGGCAAAAAACGCTGCACAACGAGAAGAGGTGACCGGATCCTGAGGAATATTGTGGAGAAGGACCGATTCCAGACCTTGGGGGACCTGCGGAAGCAGTAGACTGAGTCTGGAGTAGAAACATCCAGAGCCACTGTTCACAGGCGTGTGCAGGAAATTGGCTACAGGTGCCGCATTCCCCAGGTCAAGCCACTTTTGAACCAGAAACAGCGGCAGAAGCGCCTGACCTGGGCTACAGAGAAGCAGCACTGGACTGTTGCTCAGTGGTTGCATGTCTTTTGGAAATCAAGATGCCAGAGTCTGGAGGAAGACTGGGGAGAAGGAAATGCCAAAATGCCTGAAGTCCAGTGTCAAGTACCCACAGTCAGTGATGGTCTGGGGTGCCATGTCAGCTGCTGGTGTTGGCCCACTGTGTTTTATCAAGTGCAGGGTCAATGCAGCTAGCTATCAGGAGATTTTGGAGCACTTCATGCTTCCATCTGCTGAAAAGCTTTATGGAGATGATGATTTCTTTTTTCAACATAACCTGGCACCTGCTCACAGTGCCAAAACCACTGGTAAATGCTTTACTGACCATGGTATTACTGTGCTCAATTGGCCTGCCAACTCTCCTGACCTGAACCCCATAGAGAATCTGTGGGATATTGTGAAGACAAAGTTGAGACGCAAGACCCAACACTCTGGATGAGCTTAAGGCCGCTATCGAAGCATCCTGGGCCTCCATAACACCTCAGCAGTGCCACAGGCTGATTGCCTCCATGCCACGACGCATTGAAGAGTGCATAACTGAACATAATTATTTGAAGGTTGGCTTTTTTTTTGTATTAAACACTTTTATTGGTCGGATGAAATATGCTAATTTGAGACAGGAATTTTGGGTTTTCATGAGCTGTATGCCAAAATCATCAGTACTAAAACAATAAAAGACCTGAAATATTTCGGTTGGTGTGCAATGAATCTAAACTATATGAAAGTTTAATTTTTATCATTACATTAAGGAAAATAATGAACTTTATCACTATATGCTAATTTTTTGAGAAGGACCTGTATAGTCGGAAGAGGATCAAGTTGATGGTTTAGATTTGCGAACAAGGTTGCTTATTTCAGGATCAGAGGGGAGGGTGAAGGTAGATAAAAGATGGCAAGATATTTGAAAATCAGACGATAGTTCAAAGGTTGAAATCTGATGGGGTAACTGTTGATCTATACGATCAATTTTAGTAGAAAAAAAGTCATAATAGAATTACAGAAGTCAGTGGAGTAAAAATGTAGTGGTAGAGAATCAGGTGGATGAAAAGTTTTATGCACCAGTGAAAAAAGTGCTTGAGAGCTACCAGAGCCTGAAGTGATTAAGTCTGTATAGTAGTTGGGTTTTGCAGTGGAAAGATAATCTTTATAGGAAAGTAAATGGGTATAAAACATTTGTTTGTGAATGGCCAAACCAGTTTTTCTATATAGGTGTTCCAATTAGCGACCTCTAGCTTTCAGTTGGCGATGTTCAGAAGTAAACCAGGGTGCAGATTGGGAAAAGGAAACAGTCCGTGTTTTTATTGGAGCCAGGGTATCGAGGAGATGGTGTAGGCCACAATCGTAGTGACTGAGCAGTTCATCAGGGGTGGATGTGAAGTCAATATTGGGAAGATTGGCAATACCAGAGTCTAAAGCTGCTTGGTCAATGGACTTGATGTTACGGAAAGAGATTGTACGTGACAGTTTCATTTTGAACAGTGTCACCTTAGCATTAAATGAAATAAGTTTATGATCAGAGATGGGAGGGTCAAATGCAGTACAGTTAAAAAGAGCGACACAAAAGCAGCAAAGTAGATCCAAGATATGGCCCTTTGAATGGGTGGGGAAATTAATATACTGCTGCAATTCAAAACTATCAAGGCATGATATAAAGTATTTTGTGAGGTAGTTATTGTCTTTATGAATATGGATGTTAAAATCACCAAGGAGAATAACATTAGGGGAAAGAGGTGATATAAGTGTAAGAAAAGCTAAAAATTCATTTCTGAATTGGGCTTAGGTGGACGATACACGGTGGCTACAATGATAGGGGATGGACCATTTAGTTTAATGACGAGACTTAAATGACTGATAAAGTGGCACATAGACAGGTGAGACTTTCCAACTCTCGCGATATATTATCGCAAGACCTCCCCCGCGACCTGTAGAGCGGGGTCGACAGCTGTAAACAAACCCGGGGGGAGTAGTTTCATTCAACTGGGAAAAGTGATGTGGCTGCTGCCAAGTTTCTGTCAGACTAAAAAAGTCATATACCATCATTGATGAAATTCTGGAGAAAAAGTCCTTTGCCCGAGTGTGATCGTATGTTGTATAATCCAAATTGGAGATCACTAAAGGTTGTTCTTGTGGGAGACAGAGCTAGCATTAGTAGACCTGGGTAGATTGGTTAGCACACTCTGGTCCACCCTCCTGCTGGATGATCTCGGTTGACGGCGAGATGAGGACCAGAAGGAGTTGATTGAAGTGGAGGCATCGATGTTGGGACCCACGATGAAGATATCTCCGAGGTAAACAAGCATTTTTCGAGCCAGGGTACAGCATCGATTTTAATACTGCTGAGGCAGTCAGATTGAAGCATAGTTTGAGAAGCTCAGCAGTCCAGTATTGAAACATAGCCGACGAGGAACTTGTGAGAAAAAGCACAACAGTCCACATGAGTATCACCGACTTGTTGATCCACATTTTGGCTCATACAGGAAAGTCGGGTAAAAAAAGAGCCAGATATAGCTGGTATGAACACAGCAATCAGTGACAGTATATCAGCAAGGGCAATAAACAATTAAGTTCAATAAAAGCCGAGGTTAAAAAGTCCAAATTTAAACAAACAATCAGAAAGCAGCGGCAGCAAGTCGCGCCAGCGTTCACTTCCGGCCTCTCCTGATAGATCATACACTAGACATCATAGTCACATGTTTGCTGGGAGCCAGAGTGCCTGACATCAAAGCAAATTTAAAAGTGCTGGCTAATGCTTATCGTAAATTCTCTAAGATTATTATTCACGTTGGCACCAATGATGTTCGACTTCGCCAGTCGGAGATCACTAACAGTAAAGCATAATTCCAGTATTTAACACTATGAGTCTATTTTGTAGTTTGTTTTGGATGAACTAGAGTGGTGGACACATAAATTTTGACAATGGTTCCTGTCTCGACTTTTGGACTATTTTAGAATCGCCTTTGACCACTTCAGAGTGGCAGTCTATGGGCATGCACAAACATGTCCTTAAAACAACCCTTAACGTTCGTTTTCAAAACTGTGCAACTCACCGAGTGGTTAGTGGTGTTCGTTGATGATTAAAAACAAATATATAGGCACAATGTATGATTATTATTTTGCTATAGTGGAACTATTTTTTTCAGATACCTCACAACCGCGTATAAACTTCCACTCGACATTTTAGTCTGAACCGTTAGCACACTCCTGACCACTTAATGGCGACAACCACTTTGCCGTACAAGGACGCTGTACGGAACTCTGTTTGCTGTACGGAACTCTGTTTAGCGCATAGACAGTGAAAAAAAGACGGAGAACCGAGCGAAAAGACTACAACCAAATGTAAACAGCCCCCCCGTTTCCGGTAGTGCAGTAATATCAATGAGCAATGAGTCCTCCAACAGAAATCAATGGATTTTACAAAATGCGAAATAAAACACAACAGAAACTGTATTTCACTACACTACTTGTTTTGGAACATCAACGAGCAGCACTAACCACTCGGTGAGTTGTACAGTTTTGGACATGCCCATAGACTTCCATTCTGAAGCTGTCAAAGGCGAATCTAAAACAGTCAAAAAGTCAAGACAGGAACCATTGTCAAAGTTTTTGTGTTCACCACTCTAGTTTATCCAAAAAAAACTACAAAATAGAATCAAAGTGTTAAATACCGGAATTATCCTTTAACGCTAAAGAGGTTTGTGAACTCGCAAGTATGATGTCAGGCACTGTAATTTGCTCTGGCCCCCTTACTGTTGTTCGCCAGAGTGATGAGATACTTAGTAGATTGTCCTCACTCAATGGCTGGCTGTCTAAGTGGTGTCCTCAAAATAATATAGGGTTCATAGACAATTGGAAAAGTTTTTGGGGCAGACCTGACCTGTTGAAAAGAGATGGTATTCATCCCTCCTGGGATGGTGCTGCTCTTCTCTCTAGTAAAATGGCACATAGTCTTAGAGCTCAAACATGAATTGGGGCTTTGGTCAGGAAGCAGACAGACTGGCTAAACCGACCATCTGCTAGCTGTCTCAAGTCACTGAGGCCAGATAAATCCCATCACATAGAGACTCTTTCACCTAGATAACATCATATAGAGACTGTGTCTGTTCCCCGGATTAGGAAATACAAAAAACTCCCAAACCCATTTAAGGGTAAACATTGAATCAATGTTCAACCAATAAAAAAATAGATATAATACAGATGAGCAAATGATAAAGCTCGGGTTGCTGAATATTTAATCCCTTACTTCAAAATAACAACTAATTGATAATGATAGGATTACAGATTATAACCTAGACATGTTGTGTCTGACAGAAACCTGGCTAAAACCAGACAATTACATTACTTTAAATGAGTCCACCCCCCCAAGATTACTGTTATAAACATGAGCCTCGTCTGAAAGGAAAAGGGGGTGGTGTTGCTGTATCTATAGTAATATCTTCAGAATTAGTGAGAAGTCTAGTTTCAAATATAATTCTTTTGAAGTGTTGCTGCTTAATGTAACGCTATCTTGTGTAAATTATAAATCGTGCTTGACATTTGTGCTAGTTACTGTATACAGTCCACCAGGCACCACACAGACTTTATCAAAGAATTTTAGTTAGGACTGGCCGCAGATAAAGTCCTAATCGTTGGGGATTTTAATATACATGTAGATAACGAAAAAGACGCATTGGGATTGTCATTTAGAGACATTCTGAACTCTATTGGAGTTAGACAACAAGTGTCAGGACCCACTCATTGCAGAAATCATACTTTAGATCTAATATTGTCACATGGAATCAATGTTAATGGCGTTGAAGTTCAGCAGCAGAGCGATGACAACTCAGATCATCTAGTCTTGTGTATACTCTATTTAGCCAAGGTTGCAAAGCCGACTCCGTGTTACAAATATGTTAGAACTATGACTCCTGCCACTAAAGATTGCTTTATTAATAATATTCCTGATTAGTTTAATCTCCTCTGCATCCCAGATATCTTAGAAGAACTCTATATTGTAACAAACTTTTGACTCTCTCTTTTCCAGCACTTTAGACACAGTTGCTCCTTTGCACTCAAAGAAGATTAAAATAGTTCAATGCAATAGTACAACAAGCACACTCGGGCCCTTAAGAGAGAGCAGCCAGAAAAATGGAGCGCAAGAAAACAAAACTAGACGTTTGTTGAATTCCGTGGAGAGAGAGCACAACTGCGTACAGAAAAGCCTTAAAAACTGCTAGATCTGCTTATTTTTCGACTCTCTTTGAAGAAAACAAACACAATTCTAGGTATTTTTTTGACACAGTGGCTAAATTAACAAGAAATAAAGCTACTACTTCTGAAATTTCCAAAGAGCATAGCAGTAATGACTTTATGAACTTATTTACTTACAAGATTGATGTCGCATCAGGCAGTGCATTATAGTGTCCCTGAAGAAAAAAATCCATTCATTCTTTGCAGTAGGAGAGGAAAAATTGTCTAAACTCGTTCTTGATTTAGATCATTTAACATGCATGTTAGACCCTATACCGACTAATCTACTGAAATAAATGCTTGCAGAGGTCATAGATCCTCTTCTTAATATCATTAATTCATCTTTGTCACTAGGATATGTAGCAAAAACTTTTAAGCTGGCTATTATTAAACCTCTTATTTAAAAAAAACGCAACTTGATCTTAGAGAATTAGTCAATTACAGGCCGATCTCAAATCTACCCTTTTTGTCAAAGATACTAGAAAAAGCAGTATACTCACAACTAGGTTCCTTT
This sequence comes from Meda fulgida, assembly GCA_030578275.1. Classification (NCBI taxonomy): domain Eukaryota; kingdom Metazoa; phylum Chordata; class Actinopteri; order Cypriniformes; family Leuciscidae; genus Meda; species Meda fulgida. The sequence continues at coordinate 25,229,792 of CM060636.1, forward strand.
TTAGAAAGAAAAGGTAACTGCGAGGATTTCCAGTCAGATTTTAGACTGCTCTCATTAGAGTTACAAATGATTTGCTCTTGTCATTCGATCGTGGTTATATCTCTCTAATAGTGTTACTTGATCTTAGTGCTGCATTTGATACCATTGACCTCAACATTCTTTTAAATAGACTCGAAAATGATTTTGGCATTAGTGGAATTGCATTAGGATGGTTTAAAATCGTACTTATCTGACCATTATCAGTTTGTAGCAGTAAATGAAGAAATGTGTCACAACGATAAATGAAGTATCCCAAAGCAGAGATGACAGGGATAACAGTCTTTAATGTAGTAATATAGAACAAAGGCAGTCTGTCGTTAATGCACACAGAACTGGAGAGAATAACTCAAAAAGAAGAGCAGACTCCGGTCACGATTAAAAACAGATCAGGACTCCCTTGGAGTAGACTTGATGAACAGGAGTAGAATCACTAGAATCAGGAGTAGAATTTAAGGTAAGGTAAGTACTTAACTGTACAGACATGACGGTCGAAGAGGATGTAACTTGTGACATGCAATAATAATCCGACAAAGAATCTACCAGAACAAACACCAGATAAACACTTAGTGAACACTTAGGGAAAAGTAGAAACAGGTGTCAAAGCAAATCAGCGCTGATTGCAATGACTAACAGGTGCAGGAAGAGAGAGAAAGAAGCCTGCAGAAGAGAGAAAGAAGGAAACTGTAATTCTATAATGAGCAAATAAAGTGTGTGTGTGAGAATCAAAAGGGAAGAAAAACCTGACTCATGACAAAATGTCTTATCGATCACAAGTTCAATATGGAGTAACACAAGGCTCAGTACTAGGACCGTTGCTGTTCACTCTGTACATGCTACCCTTGGGAGATCTCATTAGTAAGCATGGGATTAGTTTTCACTGTTATGCCGATGATACTCAGCTCTATATCTCTTCTCGCCCCAACGAAATTTGCCAATTCAAGAAATTAACGGAATGTATAGCTGATATAAAAAAAATGGAAAAGCTCATATAAAAAAAAAAGGAAATGGAAAAATTTCCCATTACCTGATCCTGGAAAAAACTGTTTCTATTGATTGGACCAAACACCTCCGCACGTACTAACCTAGAATACTGTCTAACAATTGATGGCTGCTCTGTAAAGTCTTCGTCGTCGGTTAGGAACCTGGGTGTGCTCTTTGATACCAATCTTTCATTTGAAAGCAACGTTTCTAACATCTGTAAAACCGCATTCTTCCATCTTACAAAATATATCTAAATTATGACTTATGCTTTCAATGAAAAATGCGGAACAGTTAGTTCATGCGTTCATGACCTCAAGGCTAGATTATTGTAATGCACTTATGGGTGGTTGCCCTGGATGCTTAATAAACAAACTACAGCTGGTCCAAAACACAGCAGCTCGAGTTCTTATCAGAACCAGGAAGTATGACCATATTAGCCCGGTTATATCAACACTGCATTGTCTCCCTATTAAACATTGTATACATTTTAAAATATTGCTGATTACTTACATTTAAGCACTGAATGGTTTAGCTCCCCAGTACATGAGCGAGATCTTAATGCATTAACCAGACACACTCTGTGAGTTTAAATCTAGACTAGAAACACATCTTTTTAACCTGGCATACACACATAAAATCATACATTCATATTATTCAAATCAGTTAAATTATTATTAGGCTGCATAAATTAGCTCAGCCGGAACCGGGAACACTTCCTATAACATCCGATGTACCCTTAAGAAGAATGGCATCTACACTAATGTTAGTCTTTCTGTTTATTCCGAGGTTTACTATAATCAGCTGGATCCAGGCCGTATCCAGATCAGACGGTAGACCTGCACCTAGACACGACCACATCGCATGATGTAGGTAGCCGGATCAGGGCTGTATCCCAACCAGATGAAGGACCTGCACCTAGACATGACTACAATGTATACCTGAAGTGTCAGCAGAGATTGTCAACAAGACTCTCTCCTGTGAAGGCTTCATCGACACGGCAGCCATCGACACTGATCCTCAACAAACCCGTCTCCACACCGGCGTGACTCCGATCCTCAACCAGATGGAACTGGATAATATTCTGATTGTTCTAATCCAATCTGACTTCTGACCTATAATGCTGCCTGGATCATAATCATACACTGTCCGTTTATTGGCCAGAGGAGAACTGGCCGGGGGGAAGTCAAGGGGACTAAGCCTAGTTTCTCCCAAGGTTTTTCTCCATTCTGCCACCTGATGGAGTTTTGGTTCCTTGCCACTGTCGCCTTTTTCCACCTTTGTTGCCATTGGCTTGGCTTTAAATTTAACATTTAATTTAATATTCAACAATAATATTGATCTGCCTGCATTGACACTATTATACAAGAACTGAACTGAGCTGGACGATGACATCACGGTTTACTCCAGAGCGGCTATATATATATATATATACACTAAATTAATAACTTTTTTTAAAACAAAAATGAAACATCACTGAACTTACTTAAGCTGGACTGTGACGCTATTTTCTTCTGGAATTTTTTTTTTTGTATTATTTTCATGTTATCTCTGTTAAGCTGCTTTGAAACAATCTGTATTGTAAAAAGCTCTATAGAAATAAATGTGACTTGACTTGACTACAAGAGAAAGTATTGTCCTTCAGTTCCTTATCCAATGACACCACCTTGGATGTTTCCCTCAATTATTTTAGATTTACATATACAATTAAGAGATTTAAAGGGAAAGGAAATTGGGCAGATATAGTAGATAAAAGATTGAGAACAATGCATAAGTTTTTTTTTCTTTATTGTGATGTGTACTGATGGATCTAAGGAACCTAAGAGTGGAAATACTGGCTTTGCATTTGTTATTCCAGATTTGGATTTTTCCAGAACAAGGTTAAAAGATGAGTTAAAAACTATGGGCTGAGTATGTTAAATCTTAAGAATGTACTTAATGAAATGGATAATTTTTTTTTCTGAAAGAAACTAGATTAATCTTTTTTTTTTTTCTTAATAAGAAAACACAAATCTCTGGCCCTCACTTCAGTACAGCAGGATATGCACCTAAATTGTTAGATGCCTCCCGCCAATAGAAAAACTGAATAAGAAGTCCTGTGCCAGATCGTCATTGAATGTTCCCTCTGTGTGTTTTCCTGTCAAGTCGATCCTGTTTTCCCCTTAGTTTTTATTTGTTTTTGTTTTATTTTAATTATTAATAAAAAGACCATTGTTTTCTGCACCTGGGTCCTCGCCTCATCCCTTCACCCAACCCTGACAGAAATATTATTTCGTAAATGGATTTCCATTCTAATCAACATTTATATAACAAATACGATAAATGTAACCATTTAGAAATAAGTTTTGTTACATCTTGCAGTACTACAAACTGTGATTTCACAGGGTTGATTGGCTCCGTTAGATTAATGAAGATTATTATAGTTTCCAATATGGCCTTTGATTTTTCTTCTCATAATATCTTCCACCAAGTAGTTTTTCTCCCATCCCACATTTTTTCCACCACCATGTCCCTTTAAGGGCTCCGTGAATCTTTAATATTTGGCAACTTCTTTTATAAATGCTACAGCCACTGTAATTTCTTGAATAAGAAAATGTGGACATGAAAACATGCAAACTCAGAGGGTTTAGACTTTTATTTTGAAATCGCAATGAACAGTTTGCATATTTAGAAACATATAATGATGTATTCTCCTGTGTTGCCGTAGGTTAATAAACAGGGGTGTGAAGTAAGGAATAACAAATACTCTGTAATTAAGTAGTTTTTTTTCAGAAATTGTACTTTTTTGAGTAGTTTAAAAATTGTTATTTTACTTTTACTTGAGTACATTTTAAGTGATGTATCGGTACTTTTACTCCGCTATTTTCCTTCCGTTCGTGGTCCTTAATCGTTACATGCTTGTTTTAAAATTTAATTTTTATCCATCAACGTGATTGGATCGAGTAAATGGTCGCGTGACTGTCGTAATCAAATTCTGCATAGAAAACTTTAACTGCTTGCCTATCTGCTGTTACTCGTGGCTGCTGTGGAAGTGCATTCTTCAAGCATCAATTCAATCGAGATATCAGCATCTTCTTCCTCTAATATGCAAGGTACATTTCCAATTTCTGCTTACTTGCTGATCTTTATATAGGCTAGCCTATCTACAGGGCATTTGGCGTGAGGTTGGGGGTATTGTGTACAGTGTTAACTCCCTCAAGTGACGAGTTCATAATTCGGTGAATTCACGCTCCCATTTACTTCAGATAGAGAGACACGCATTACAATCTGTGTTCTGCTGCGCCTCTCCCTCGGGCTCGTCATGTCGTTGACTCTAGCCTGCCGGACCCAGGCCGTATCCAGATCTGACGAAGGACCTTCGCCTGGACCCGATGACAATGCAGTGGTGAAGTCAACTAGCCTCTCCCTATGAAGGATCCCTTTACCACTCTACAGATAAAGCGTGGTGGGGAATTTCGGTTCGCAGACCTAACCCGAAGTGATAAAATTAAGTAAAATTCTGTATCAAATTTATTGGTAAGACAAGTTTGTTTAGGCATGGTTTGTAGGGAATTACAAGCCTGCGCACATTAATTCAAATGCACATAACTATAGAATCAATTCTTAATGTGCATGTATACGCCATCAGCGTTTATCACAGGTTCGTGTTTAAAGTCTGTTCAGAGAGAACGGCGGCGTCTTAGCGGCCCCTAATTTAATAACAAATGATAATTTCAACGGAAGTGAATCAATCAAAACTAACTTTAGCTGGAAAATAACATTATTCAAGAACTGCTATGAAGCCAAAACAATCTTGTTAAAAGCGCTAAATAAATGAAGATGACTTGACTCTTGAGGAGTTTAGTATGAGTGCGCGATGTGAAGGTGTGTTGGGGACACTGTAAAACAGTAAAAACACCTTCTGTACTGAAATTGGAGGACCAGATTCAGTATGGAGTGCACCTTGAACATGGCGTTAACTTGAACTGCGTTTCTGTCAGTGCTTGACTACAGCTCGTTAATAAACAACTTTTTTGATTGATCCATTTCATACAATCCGCCTTCATTTAGCAAGTGCACTTGCGCAAAAACATTTTTCAAGTTCAAAATTTTTGTTGTTGTTGTGGATGCTGCTGATAAAACAGCTTCGCCGAGACTACAGAGACATGCATTTGTTTTTGTGTGTTTATTTTGTAAAGGTTTTCCTGCATATACTTTCCTATTTAATGCACAATTTTCCTTACAAATTATATTATCAGCATTACAATTTGAGTAAATTATATATGCAAAATGTAAGGGATGATGCCACCCTTCTAGAACAATATGCATTTACATTTAAATTGTAATATTTAATGTCATGGGATTACAGTGTAATTAGTGTTAGCTCACTATCTTAGCCTTTTTTCAGTGCATTAGGTGAGGTAAACTGATCATTTTAGTTATTCTCATTTCTTTATCAAAACACAAAAACTGGTACAGTTTTGGAGAGAAATTGGGTATTTTTTAATCTCTCTATTTAACCCATCTCGTGGTGTGTGATGCTGAACTATCATGTGAGTTTCTAAAGGCTTTTGAATTCTTTGCACAGTTATGAACATTGATATTGTATGTCAGCCCGTTCTCATCCCAAGGCGTAATTTAATTGAGACTTTTGACCATGCGTCAACTAACTGACGCTAAAGGGTGCCTTTAGCATCAGTTAGATGACGCTCATCCTCGGGCGTCATGTAACTGACGCTTTTGACCATGCGTCTACATCCGACGCACATGGCACCCTTTAGCGTCAACATGAGACGCGCCTACCCCATACCTAAACCTACCCATAACGGAAGCGTCATCTAACTGACGCTAAAGGCACCCTTTAGCGTCAGTTAGTTAAAGCATGGTCAAAAGTGTAAATTAAATGACGCCTTGGGGTGAGAATGCGTTGTGTATGTGCAACAATATCATGCTCAGGCTCAGTGGCCTTACACCTAATTGTAATTATATTTTTTCAAACAATATGATTCAAATGGTGATGAGTGTCCTGTTTTGATGCATTTTAAAAAGATGGTTGATAGATATTCTTCAATCTTTTTGACAAAGAGCTAGATAATGTGAATTACAGTATGTACAATGTTTTTTTTTAATTGATTGTAGTGCACAGTGTTTATTATAAAGGGGTAGAATCCGCAGCACAGTACTCACTACTCACTACTCATGAGTACTTTTAAATAAGCTACTTTTTAACTCTTACTCAAGTACTTTTTTTGGACATGTACTTTTTACTCTACTCACACTACATTTTTTGGAATGGAGTGGTACTTTTACTTGAGTAGGCTATGTTTTTTCGGTACTCTTTTCACCACTGTTTATAAATGATTCACCTTACAAATATGATGTAATGACGCGCATTGCATTCCCAAATGAACGTTATAAGCAACCCATACACACAGCATATGCAGAGATGGAGTTTGAGATGCTCCATGCATATAAATGATAATAGTTCATGTGGAGGCAGTGGTAGGATCTGTGAGAGTCGCTCTGAGAAGCACGTAACCTACACGCTTGTAAATAATTAAAGCACTCAATAGCATTATCTATGCTGTAGTGTGTTTTTAAAATGGTTTTAGTACATTGTGCAGCCTTAGAAAACGGTCTAATAATGTGGTTCATGGAACCTCGTCCATTGAATGCACCACTGCTAAATTGCAATCAAGGATTTTTTTTTAAATCAAGTATTCAAATTTTCTATGATATTCTAGTCTCTAAATAAGTCCTTCCTTTAATGTTAGTCTACAAAATTGTTTGCCCATTTTTTTGTGTAAATAGTTTTGTTGTAAATTACACAATATGACTGATGTAGCAAGCTGAATATGATATCAGATGTTACTACTATCCCTATCACCAAAACTGTGAGCAACTCTCAACAGTGGAGGCAATACTTCAAAAGAGCATCCCACTGACTTTAAAAAGATCTTCCCACTAAAGTAAATAACATCAACCCCAATCTGTAAGTCATTCCATCCACCAAAGACAAGTGAACCTAAGAGAGCACAGAGGTCAGTGTCCAACTCGATCTGCTATGTAAATACAGTAAAGAATCAGTATAATAGCCATTGGTAAGTTTTGGCCTGTAGAGCGAGTTCTGTTAGATAATGTCTGTACTTAGGCACCACTCACGCACTTGCTATTACACCACTTTTTTAACTGTGACTATGTGACCCTGCCAACCCCTGCGGTAAAGCCAATGAGATGAGATCTCAACGGTTCAATTTCTCATCATGAGGCCAATGTTCAATACCAACCCATTTCTTGTTCCATGAATCATTCTCTTTTCCTTTCCTTAAAATGTATTCTCTTTCTTCCTGATTGTCTCATCTGTTTGTCTTTTGCTTGCTCTGCTCTTTCTTTTCTTTCATTTAACTATAACAAATCCGTTTTTATCTTTCTCTTTAGGCATAGACCCCAGTGTTTGCACTTTGTTTTCAATTTATCTTTCATCTGAGTGCTTTCTTCTGCTTTCGATCATTCCCTTTCTTGCTATAAATAGCTATTCATCTCAAAGGTCCAGCAATTTTAAACTGTCTCAAAGCTGCCTATGGCGAGCAGGACGAGGTCGAGGGACGTGAGAGAACGGTGCGAAGCAGGTGGCGTGATTGATAATGAGCGACACCTGCGCAACGCACCGGTCTCGTATCTTCACTGTCGTCACTCCTCCTCTATGCTTCTGCTACTCCGTGAGAGATACGAGACCGGTGCATCGCGCAGGTGTCGCTCATTATCAATCACGCCACCGGCCTCGCGCCGTTCTCTCATGTCCCTTGACCTCGTCCTGCTTGCCACACTGCCCATAACTGTTCTTTTGGCATTGGCACAAGAGTCCAGGGGCCAGCCTGTTATTTGAGGAGTGAAGCCTGTTGTATATAAACTGTTATCAATAGCTTTGCTTGATCCATGTAGCTTCACTTGATCTACCACCACCACACAATATGGTGACATAATTACATTTGACCATATATATATATATTTATATGTGTGCATATCAATTTAGAGACACTTGCTTTAGGTTTCATCTGTCCATCCACTTCACCAGCAGATGCAGGTTCTTTATTGAAAAGAAAGATGGTGGACACTATCCATGCATCAACAGCACAATCACTGTTTAATACAGATATCCACTTTCTCTTGTCCTCGCAGCCCTTGAACAATTAAGCAAATCCAGAATCTTCACAAACCTAGATTTAAGAAGTGCATACAACCTAATCATGATCCGGAAGGGGGACAAATGGAAGACAGCTATTCTCACCACTAGAAGGCACTAGAGAGCATATCAGGTTTTGGCATAGCAGGGGTATTCATTTAAAGTTCCTTCTTTCCCATCTGAGGTTAGGGTTAGGGTTCCATCGGGGCAGCCGTAGTACTTTGTAAAAGAAAAATCCCAAACACTGAAGATATTCATCAAAGATGGAAATATTGGGCCCCAAGAGCCAAAGCAGTAATGCCAAATCATTTTTTTAACTTATATTTACCCCCCAAAAAGTAAATATTTCTTCCAACTGGATATCAATTGTAGCATCAGTTCTGGCAGGTCACGTTAGTCAAGCTCACATCAGCTGACTCTCGGCTGATCCCCATCTACCTATAGGAATATGACGCCTATCACTGTATACATATATAAGCTCCTTCAGTATTATCTGCAGCTATCGCATTTCTCAGGAGCTAATTACCCTCTTAATTAATTAATTAATGATATTTGCATACATTCATGTTGTTTCTGTTCTGTTTACCCTAAAGGGGGGTTATTGCTGCTCTCCCTGCTCTTATCCATGCTAGGCTCTATGGATGCGCAGGGAGTTCTCGCCAAGAACGGAACCATACCGCCAATCCAAACTGTATGCTAATTGTCAATTGTTTTTGACAATAGTGGTACTGACAGAAATGTATATAAAAGGGTAAGATCAGATGTTTTATCAGGCTTGTTTTTTTTTTTGCATTAGGACACCTATATGTATGGCACATAGAAGGCCTTGGGGCTGAGAAAACATAGTGTGGGGTTTACCTCTTAAGAAAAGGTAAATTTTCATGTTATGTTTTTGCTTTTATATTTTGTAATAAATGACTAAAAACAAACAATGTACATAATTTAACAATCAAAACTCTCATCATGAGCACAAAACAAAGTTAAAGGGGACCTATAATGCAAAATTCACTTTTACATGGTGTTATAATACACATATTTGTATTATTATTTTACATAAATGTGTTTAGGCAGTGTGTACACAACCACCCTATAATAATACAAATCTACTGACTCCTATTTTAAATCCCCATAAATCTTAAGCAGTGTCTCATAACAAGCCTATTGTAAAGTTACGTAACTTTGTACAGGCCCCCCCACGACTGCTGACGGACTCTGCTGTATTAGCATAGACCCCGCCCCGAGCGAGTTGTACACTGTCCGCCATTTTCTCCAGGGCGGAGCAGCTGTAGCGACAAGAATGTCTTGTAAGTCATTCAGGTGTTTGGTTGTTAGATGTAAAAGTCAAAGTAACAGTCTTTGTGTACTCCCGACATCAGAGTCGTTGAAGACGAAGTGGATTAGTTTTATTTTGCGCAAATCACGTATAACTTATGTTGTCATCTTGCTTTTATCCACTATTAGTTCAAACCTGTTGTAGAGGACCCCATCCGATTGATGGCCAAAACTTTACTGATGAATTTATATGAAGTTTATTGTATTTCACACAAGAGATGAAGCATTGTTCCACTCCCTAAAATCACCGTAAGTGCTGCTAGTGACAGTTTCTGACATTTTCAGTGCGTGAGATTGTCCTGTTTTGTTGTTGCATGAGCTCTTGAAGCTCCACCCTCTTCTTGAAAGAGGCTGGGAGCATCAGCTCGTTTGCATTCAAAGGGACACACACAAAAACAGTGCGTTTTTGCTCACCCCCAAAAAGTGGCAATTTTAACATGATTTAAAAAATGGTCTGTAGGGTATTTTGAGCTAAAATAAGAATGAGTTAGAACTGATAAGAATGTAAAATGTGTACCTTGAAATGCAATGCAAGTCACTTTGGATAAAAGCGTCTGCCAAATGCATAAATGTAAATGTAAAACTTCACATATAAACTCTTGGGACAACAGAAACTTATTATCTTATGAAAAGGGGCATAGTAGGTCTATTTAACAGGTACATAATAGGTAATTTAACTATTAATTGACATTTTTTACATTTATTAACCTAACAAAGGTTGTTTGACTTCCCTTGCCATCTCTAAATAATTTTACAATGTATAACATAGTTTATTGGTCATTAACAGAAGAGTCATCTGTATGACTCTCGTTTTTTGCAGTGTTTTAGCAAAAGTATCTATTTTTCGGCTCATCATGTTTCTCCATCTGCAGCTCTTCAGATCTATAGAAACGGAAAAATGGCGCAATTATATCCCGGGGTCCGGAACCGGAACGCTGTCCACCATTTGAATACCATTGCCCTACGACTTGGCCAACCCACCAGAAGTGTTCCAATATTTAATAAATTTAATTTAAATTCATCAATATATATTTTGACAAATACGTCATCACTAGAGCTGACACTTTTGTGAAAAAATCCGGTTTGATTTTTGAGACATAAGTGTTCATTGAATCGATTGTAAAATTTGATTTTCCATGTCTAAAAACGTTTCCATTTTCAAAACCAAATATAGGCAAATCCACGGAGAACTAACCGGCATTCGGATGAACATAAAGACGAACGCTTGAGACGCGCACAAGGCAGCAATAAAATGAAATGAAATGAAAAACAGGAGTGCAATATTCAGGGTTTAAAATTAACACCCGCCAATCCGCCAAACGCGGGTTAAAAATAACTTTGGCGGGAAACGCTGTCAAATCACAAGCCAATTTGGCGTGTTTCTGTTTATTAATTTTTCTGGGGGAGTTCGTGTAGCCAAATCTGCGCAGATTTAGCGCAAATATGCAACTCATATGCAGTCATCGTGATATTTTAAATACAGCGTATTGCGCAGAATCTGCGCATTTCTGGCTTACTTAAACACACGTCACTAAGCAACAAATAACGGCGCGCTTGTTCACTTGCTTTGAAGTAATAGCGAATATTAAAAAGCATTTGGTTAACAGAAAAGACATTGTTATTTTCCAACATCCTACATGTTCTGTGTACTGTAATGATCTGTCCACCTAAAACTCATTTTTGGTAAAAAAAAAAAAAAAAAAAAGAAGTTAAAATCGATTCCCTGTTTTCGTTTTCGAAACGTGTGTTGGTTGGTCCAATCGATTGTGCAATCGATTTTCGAACGTAAAGTGACAGCCCTAGTCATCACATACATTCTGATTAAGCCAGGTGCACACTGTATGATGTATAATAGTCCTTAATGAATTTTGCTTATCAGACTGTACAAACATGATCCCCGCAGTAAGTCATATAATTTTGATATCCATTGTCATTGATGTCAAAGTGTACAGTAGTCAACTCGTTAAAAACGGATGCACACAAGAAGACTTGTCCAGAGTTTTAAATCATCAATCTGTGACACTTTTGGTGATGGTGAGCTGCATTACATGCATAATTAAAACAAGCATTAATTTTGATCATGGCTTGCATTGAAAAGAAAACCGGAAAAAAAAAATCCTTTATGTGAAGTCGTGGTTTGTAGTTGTCGGACTAATTGTATCATCAGGTTCTTTTCTCCTATTGGTTTTTGATCAAAAACTACACATTTTAGCCTAGGATCAGATTCATCTTTTAGGATTCACAGAACTTGCCACAGATGATATATGTGAAATCAGAGAAGTGTGAATTCCACACCACAAACATTAGCTTTTTCGGGAAACTGCGGCATAGGCTAGAGGGGGCCACTCTTCCCTTTCAAGTAATCACTGACCACAAGACCCTGGAATACATCAAGAGTGCAAAGAGACTGAACACAAGCTCGTTAGTCTTCACTCTTCACTTCCACTTGACAGTCTCATCCGTCCAGGCAGCAAAGACAGTAAGGAAGATGCTCTCTCCAGAAGGTACGATCTATGCACACTACTTAAGGTGAGTGAGTGTGTCAGATGATTCCTTCCCAAATTTCTTCCTTCTCAGGAGGATTGTTGGTAACACTTTACATTTAAGTTTCCTTTGTAAGGAGTTTATAAAGGTTTTCATTAATGACTAACTACTAATTTTAAAATCATTGATAAGCATTTATACCTGCAATAATTAACGCAATACCTGCCAAATAGTGATCCATTTTTAACTTGCGTTTTAAATGCTTAGATTTAATCACATTTATTTTATGACACAATAAAAACAGACTGTACTATCATTAAAATCTCATGCCACTTACTGTGTCTTACCCATAATACTCTGCAAAAACTTCATGATACATATTCACAGCAATGTATAAAAACTAGGGCTGGGCAAGTTAGTGCGTCATTATCGTGTTAACGCATTAATTAATTAACGCCGACAATTATTTAATCTCTCATTAACGCAGTTTTTATTATTATTATATTGAAAGTCCGTTACAGACAAACTATGGGTCACAGTAGGGGTGGGATGTTGATCTCTACTTTCTTGGGATGGGCGTTCTCACGCGTCTCAAAAAAAAAAAGAGCATTTGGGGTGGGCCTAAAGGAGGTCACACACCGAATGAGAAGCGTAGCGGCGCATCTTGGACAACAAGGGATTGCACACCGGAAGCGCACATTCTCAGTTTATGGCCAGCAATATTGTTATGTTTAAGGTCATTATGAAATTAAGATACTGCCTGTACTATGTTATGATTGTACTGTACAATTAAATACAATCGTTGCTGAGTCTGAAGTCTGAACACTTTACCTCAGAGCGTCCGATAACATAAGCAATTTTCATCCACGCAGCTGATTTATGTAAATAAATGTAACAAATGTATCTTGGAGCACAGGTTGAAGTCAGTAGGCTACATTAACGACGATTTGAGACAAATATAATGTAAATTTAATATAAAACTATGTAAATGGCGCAGCAGGATTTCGAACAGAGCCGTAGCTGGGCGCCGCACAGTCACCGAATGGCGCTGCCGGTGTGTGTACACTGTATGAAAATAATGTGCTTGAATTTTAAAGACATGGCGCTGTGCTGCGCTTCTTGTCCGGTGTGCGACCGCCTTAACATTGACATTTTCATATAAGATATCTTCCTGACGGTGGAGTTGATAGAACCAAAGTTATTTTTAACCACTACAAAGTACAAACTTCACAGACTAAAAAGTCCCCTGGCCTGCACAGTGAATCCCAGCTGTGTACTTTTTTTTTGTGCTCGACCATTTGACCCTACTGGACACAGACAGTTTATGCTGCTCCATGATAAAAGAAAAATGTTTCTGCTGGTATCTGTTCAAAAAAAAGAAAGAAAAGAAAACCGATTGATAAATGTTACCTTCCTGTTGCTCGGTAGGTGCCTGTTATATTGTTATGATCGTGACTCTGAGGGTAACTTGTTTTTATTTATTTATTACAAACTAGATAAAATATTAATGCCCTGGCAGTGGCAAATAGCTTTGGTTTTATATTTAATTTGATTACATTCATGTTTAAGTTGAGATTTACAATAAATAGTTCAACTGCTAGGCTACAGTGTAAAGGGAAAATTGCTGTTAAAATGCACCTTATTTGATTCAAGTGTTTGCAAACCAAATTTTATAACACTTTTGTTTATATAGCAGAACTTTTAAAATAAAAGTGTGGAATACACTACTTTTGAATTCATTATTAAATTTTGCGATTAATCGCAGAAAATCATGCGATTAATCGCGATTAAAAAATGTAATCGTTGCCCAGCACTAATAAAAACTGAATTATTGTTTATCAAAATGAAATGTATGGGGTGGATAATTTAATATGTATGATTTCATGAAGTATTAACATTAATATTAACTGTAATTAACTGTATAACCTATGTAAGTACACCTTAATATAAAATGTACGGATATGAACCATTTATTCATGAGTTACAAACATGAATAACCAGTGGAAGTAAACCTTAATATAAAGTGGGCACCTGTGAACCAATTTTTCATATGTTATAATCATTAAATGTTATATTTGATTTATTCTGTATGATTCTGAAATCATTATTCCTAGTAGTGTGGTATTACCGCAAATCTCTGTCAGGTTAGATCATAACGAAGTGCCCAATGAATGGAGAATGGAGCATATCATCTGGGACCTTCCGATTTCTGACTATCACCGACTCAACAAATTGCAGTTTCGTGAATATAATTATTTGTAAACAATTTTTGTAATGAGCAAGCCGAGAGTGGCGTAAAATAGATCACCCTGCATCCTCCGTCTAATGTCATAACTGGCTAGTTTGTGTCCGTGAGCTCATGATTCGGCCGGCGTGCAGTCTCAATGCGATACCTTAATGAACAAATATTTGAACGTATGGGATACCCAGAAGTAAAATTTAAACTAAATTCTGAAAATTAAGTGAACTCCACCAGAGCGCTGAAAAGGTACACGCATTGTACCTTCGCCTAGTACTGAGTAATATTAATAACTGCATGTACTCACTATAGAGTTATGGTTAGGGTTTGGTTTAGAGTTAGTTAGTAATTATGCATAATTTACTGTTATTACTATAGTAAGTACATGTAGTAACGTGTAACTACGTCACCTTAAAATAAAGTGTAACCTATATTTTATATAACAACTTTGTAATAGTCACATCACATCAGTAGCCGAAAGCACCATTACAGAACAATAATACATCAATAAACAATCAATAATTATTTTTTGATATAATCTGTAACCTGAGTATTTGGCCATCCACACTTGCAGCAGAGTTGGTCTTATCATTGGGAGATACGAGGGTCTGTGGCTCTACCATTGGAGAAACAGTAACAGCCAACTTGGATCACATTCGCATTGATAACCAATCACATTACAGCATCGACGTCATTAAATATCTCTCCGAGTTGTGCGACAGTCAATCCCTGGAAACAAGAAACCAGACTCGGAGACAGATATGGAAGTGAATCAGACAGGTATTCATTGCACAGATGATAAATGGCTGGAAACAGGTAAGCAATGCAACTATAGTGATGTGATAGGTGGGTAAACAGTTAGGTAGGTGGGTAGATGAGTGGTTAGGTGGGTAGGTAGGTGGGTATAGCCTAACTATGCACGTCTCGCACTTCCTTTGTGCAGAATTTTTAGACTATCAGTGAGTTCAATACCTACTGTATTTCTAGAAACGTTTTATATGTGAAAACTGCAAAGAGTTCCACAGTTCCAAAACTACCTGAATTAACCCTGAATTACAGTAGAAATAAATGTTAATAAAGCATTTACTAACACACTAAGTAACTATTACTATATGTCTAAATAATAAGATGTATGAATGTACATTTAAATAGTTTATTAATCATTTACTTACACTTTCTAGGTGATCTTATGAACCACTGACAACGTCTAAATAACTGGTTTGTAAATAATGCAATACTTCATTTAGAAATGATAAATTGATCATTAATGAAGTATGAAAATACAATTATTAAACACAATATAGATATGCTTTTAAATAGAATAAAGCAATTATAGCTGTATTTATAAACTGCTTATTAATGTCTATTAAAGCTTTATATATGATGAATTAATGGTTTACTAATGCTTAACTAATGATTAATAGCCTGTAGTTATTATAAAGTGTTACCACTAGGTTCAAAGAAAAGTGTAGGTTCTGACGTTTTGTCACAAGCCATAATTGGTATGCATTCCCCTCAGCATGCGGAGATTGTACTTCGTTCCTCAATAGCGTCATCGACGCAGTGCGAGTTCCCTTTTGGAAAGGGAACATCTAGGTTACGATTATAACCTCTGTTCCCTGAGAACAGGGAATGAGACACAGCGTTGATGACGCTATTGGGGAACCTGAACCGGTGTCTGAAAAACAATCCAATTACGGCAATCGAATTTGACAGGCGGCGGCAACAGCCTATGACATCACTACTAGTTTGACCTGGAAGTATAAAAGTGGTGTCTAGAGAACACGTCATCCACTTTCGTTTGAAGGGACTGTTCAGCAGGCATCCCCGATGCATGGCTAGCGATGCAGTGTCTCATTCCCTTTTCTCAGGGAACAGAAGTTACAGTCGTAACCTAGAGGTTCCCTTTCCAAAAGGGAACTCGCACTGTGTCGATGACGCTATTGGGGAACAAAGTACAATCCCCACATGCTGAGGGAAATGCATGCCAATTATGGCTCATGACAAAACGTCAGAACTGGGAGTTTCAACCTGAAATGCCAAGAAAACACTCCCCCTTCAGGTCACATACAGGCTGTCAGTGACATTATTCCCTATGGTCACTGCCCAAACTATAAGCCTCAAAGAGGCCTCCAAACAAGGAAAAGCCTACCAAGGCCGCTCAAGGGCTTGAAACCAACAGCTTCCATGGAAGGGGTTCCTTTAAGGAAATATGGCCAGGGAGTCCGAAGGGAGTCCAGTCTAGTCCCTTTCTGAGGGGGACATAAGGTGAACCCCATATGCCACCAGGGAGGCTGACCTGATCAAATCTACTGACCTAGTCTTGCCAACAACCTGTCTGTATATATACATTTTATTCTTCGAATGAATCTTCGACCTACTCTTTGTAGGAGGAGTAGCAGTGCGAGAGGCCACGCTGAACCTCTGGCCCTGTCTCATCCTCGAATCGGGATGTGCTAGGCCCCCCGGTTGTCTGGGCGTGGATTCGGACTGCAGTGGAATGCATGATTTGAATGCAGCTGAACGCGCCTTCGCCTCTCTAAACTTTTAAACCACCATCTCAATGGAGAAAAGGGTTCAGATGGCGAAACCGGTTCTTGAGTGGCGAAGTTCAGATGGTTCAGAAGTTCAGATGGTGAAACCGGGCATTGAGGAGAAAACCCTTTTCTTTATCCCCGATGTCAGCCAAGTTCAGCCACAGATGTCTCTCCGTGGCCACCATAACTGCCATTGCCCCAGTCTGACTTGCTGCTGCGTATGCCCTGCCATTCAAGCGAGATGTCATCTTGAGTGGCTTGGAAGGCAGGGCCAGAGCATTAATATGATAATTTCCTGAACAGCATTTTACACATGGGTTTTAGATTATTCCATTAGATTATTAGAGTAAGTTGAAACCCAATATTTATATATAAAAGTGTCCCAATATTTATTATATATAAAAAAAAATCATTATGTGTGAATATACGTACGTGTGTGTGTGTGTGTGTGTGTGTGTGTGTGTGTGTCAGTTCAAATGTATGCCACATATAAATTGCACACACAATATAGTGTGTGTGTGTGTGTGTGTGTATCTATATTTGTGGCATACACTTAAGCCAAATATGAATAAGTACCTCATCATGCAAGCACACTTACATTAAATATTACACATGCCTTAAATACTTTACACTGATGTATGCAAAGGTGGTTTCAGACTCCAAAAACAGAATGGGATTGGAGGGAAATCGCAGGCGATTTCTACATTTCTACAAATGTCAGCGTGGGGGCGCAGGGCAGAGCCTCTGATGCTGGAATCTTTGCGCAGACAGATTTTAAGAGAGCACTTGACAAAGGCCTCCTAAACATTCCCTCCGCAAAATCGCTGCCAGGCTCAGCAACTGGAGCCCCCTTTATGTTTTGGGAGACAATGCATACCCTTTCTGTTTCGACCTCATGAAGCCATTCCCTTTCTGCCAAATGGATAATGACTAACTGGTGTTCAACTACAGACTCTCTTGCCAATCGACGGAGAGCCTCCCGCAACACAATAGTGCTCAACCGTGACAAGGTAGTAAAGATCAAAATAAAGAGGATGGCACAACACTCACAAGCACACCTCTCATTGCCAGTGTTGGGAATAACGGCGTTTAAAAGAACGGCGTTAGGTAACGACGTTATTTTTTCAGTAAGGGGGTAATCTAACTAATTACTTTTCCCGTCGTTACAACGGCGTTAACGTTACTGAACGTCAAATGCGGTGCGTTACCAAGGGCGTCAGTTTGGTTTGAAATGTGCTGGGGACAGAGATGCATTCGGACGTGCATTTCAAGAAATGCTGATACAAAGTTGTCAAACTGTGCAGCCTCTCTGCTCAACCAGTAAATAAATCCATCGATCCGCAAATGTTATTTGAGTTCTTAAGTGGGCTAGTGGTAGATCATTTGCCAAACGTTTCAGAGATTACGGGTTCGGATCCGCACTTCTATAGTTGTTTTTTTCTCTCTCATTAAAACGGAATTTGTTCAGCAGGGACACGTTTGTGTGCATTTTATTTTGTGATTTCACCGAAACGAATAGTCTCCACAACGGTGATAGATTGAAGCGCGCATCCGAGTGAAGACTGCGTGACAGCGCGAGCCACAAGAGAACAACTATCCATGCAACTGATAGCAGCGGGAACGAGCGCTCAGCTTGATTTTAAAAACAACACATTTTAGCGCTAGATCTCTTATTTAATAGCGAACTAAATGAATGCTCTGCTAACTGGAGATGTTTTATTTATTTGTATTTACATCCGTGCCTCAATGTTTCAAAAAGTGGTGGGTACAAAATGATTAATGACGAAATCTGGTGGGGACGTGTACCCACCGAAATCAACGCCTATGTGCGTTACTATTATAGACAGTAAAGGTTACTATGTAGGCTATTGATTGAATAAACTGTAATCCGAACGCACCCCGTGGCTCACACAGCTAGTGAGGAGGTGGGTTAATAACGAGGTATGCGATTATGATTGGCTAAGGCAGAGTCATGTTTCCTGGTAGCCAATCAGATCCAGTGTTTTTACACACATGCCAGCACAAGCGCCACACACACACACAACAGCTAAACAGAGATTCGATGAAGCAGCAGAGATGGCGAGTCAGGAGCAATCCAATGAAAATTTGGCATTTTCAAGGTGCAATATAAGCACTACTTCTGTTCTACTAAGTTCAACTGACTTGTGAAAACTGCTAAAAAAAACTCCTTTTTAACAGTAATGCAAATAGTTACTTTCCCTGGTAACGAGTTACTTTTATTATAGAGTAATTCAGTTACTAACTCAGTAACTGAGTAACTATAACTAATTACTTTTTTAAAGTAACGTTCCCAACACTGCTCATTGCACATACATTAACTAGATGCACAGATGTGAGTACAACACCACCTGTAAATGCAGTGCTACCATTAACTCCTAATGCATCAACAAATATATACATACATTCATATGCAATATTGTATGTAATATTTATCACTGTTCACTTGGTAGGAACACTGTATTGAGTGCAAAGAAAATGCAGATTATATGTATGTTTTCTACTTGCCTTGGTATCAGCAGATGTGGCATTACATGTAAATGAGTTTATTTTCACAGCAATTATTAAACCATTCTCATCCCATTTGTTGCTAAACTTAATGTCCAGGGGGCTGATGTATAAACGTTGTGTACACACATTTTTTTTTAATTGCAATGTATGCACAATTTTCCCTGCACATACCGGGATTTATAAAATTTAAACTTAACATAAATATGTGTGCACCATCCGCATACTCAAGACCAGGGATGGGCAACTTCGGTCCTGGAGGGCCAATGTTCAGCAGAGTTTAGCTCCAACCCTAGTCAATCACACCTGAACAAGGTCATCAAGGTCTTCAGGATTACAAAAAAAAATATATAGGCATTTCAGCTTTTTTTAGGGCTGGAGCTAAACTCTCTGGAACAGTGGCCCTCCAGGACTGAAGTTGCCAATCCCTGCTCTAGACCATGCGTACGCACTCTTTTACTGGATTGAGCGAAGTAATGAAGTAGACAGAATGATTTTAAACTCTGTTTTCATTTTGATATACACATTTAGATTAAATATTCCACTCTTATTAATATGGAAATGATATGCAGATGACGTTATACATAGGTGTTGTAGCTCCATATATGGTTATTTTGGTGAGGAGACGGTGGAGATGCATGTACGTACAATCTTCTGCTGACTGGGTTTTAAAAAGGGTTTTATTTTTGGGGCCGATTACAGAAGCCTGATTTTGCAGATACAGATCACCGTTACTGATCATGGGGTCTATTTGAAGCCTTTTTTTTTTTTATCATGTAGCATTATTTATAGGGATACTCTAATAATAATTTTACAGATATTAATTCAGGGTCTAAATTTTGTTTTGGAAACTGGGGTGAATTTCCCCCTTAATTCCCCCCCCCCCCCCCAAAAAACATAATTATCTCAGCTAAATGTTTGATCACGTAATGCATTTTTGTTTTTCAATTGGGCAATTTTGTTGCACAATAGCTTACCCAGCACAAGGTTGATTTCAAATTCTGAATTGAATTTACAAAAAATAGAAGTCAGTCAATAATAAAATAAGAACAAATAAACAAGTTACAAGAGTAGCACAAATAAATGCAATAATAATTATACAAATGAAATAGACAGTGCTTTAAGTTTTTTTCAGGTAGGTCTAACAGTAGTATTCAGGTAAGAAATAGTACAGAAATTGAATAATCAAATGTAAAATACAGATGTATAGTCAGATTAATCCAAACATTTAAAGTTACAAAATATATTCAGTCAAGAGTTTAGTTGTCTTTTGTTGTTTGATGTTGTTTTTTCCTCAGGTATGTATCTTGAAGGTTTACCCATTTGGCTTTAACCTTGACTGCTCCACAACATACAACAGTAAATTAAGATAAATAAAATTTGGTACAACACAGAAACCATCACCGGCTGCATGTAATAACTTCCGACAGCGATCTTCAAAAGTGTATTTTGATTGAATAATGGGCAGACGTGCATTATTTGTAGTGTTTTTTAATAAACTGAATGCTACACCTGCTAAGTATTTCTCATTCTTTATTGTTATAAAAATACCCCCAGCAGATACAGAACATATATCATCGCATAATCATATATTTATTTGGCTTCATGTTTCATCTGTAGAAATGTTTCTCTCTGTTGTATATGTGTGAAACTCTGTGGAACTCAGAACGAGGAAATGAACACAACGTCGTCATTCGTAAGAGCAGTTATGATCACATAATATGATTGACAGCTCCATGGGCGATAGGTTTGGTCTCAGGTTTGGTCTCAGGTTTGGTGGGGACATCCCCTCTCCCATGCCATTTGTGAAATCACTTCTCACAAAAAAGTTTTCAAATGACTGATTTTTTTAATAAAGATGTATGAATTGTAACTCACCTTCAATATTATAATTATTTTTCCTGAGCCGACAGAGATTGAGACAACGCCGCTGCAATTCATGCCGTACCTCTCAAGTTCACGGTTGGCAAATTGAGAGATTGCCAATCGAGTACTTAGAAGTGATTATCGGCCGATAGCGGATCAATCGGAGCACCCCTAGGCATAAACTAAACGTCTTGTAAACATTCCCCCAAACTTCCATAAAGGAATGGGTTGTGAAAATGAGAATTTATTCAACTAAATTATGTTAGAAAAAGTTTTTCATCCATTTTATATACATAAGTTGTCACTTTTTTCTTCAATACTAAATTTTTAACAGCCGGCTTTAACTTATATTGTCCAAGCCTATCCGTGCTATCAGTTTTGCATTGTACTCTCTTGGGAGAGACTCTGCAACTGTTCTCGACGCTTTCTGTAGAAACAAAAAATGTCTATTCTATTGAACAGTAAATGAAGAAGTAAAGTGTTTCTTGACAGATTAAGCATGGGTTACAACAAGAGGACGAAACAGGAATGTATATTAGTGATTCCCAGGTACAATATCTCCTCATACTGTGAGCAATGCGGCACCTCGCTGAGCTTTCCCTGCAGCAATTCACATTCATTAGCTCTAAGCACTTCATTTCTCAGAGGTTATCAGGGCCAGGACAGAGGGTGGCAATAATCAAGAGCAAGCAAAAGCGGTGGGGGGAAAAAAGAGATAACGTTGGCAGCCCTTAAACGTATTGAACGGGAACAACCTCGATGAAAAATTACAATAGTGACAAGCTTGCTAACAAGAAAGCCCGGTAACACTTTATAATAACTGCACGCTATTAATCATTAGTTAAGCATGAGTAAACAGTTAATAATTTATAAAACATTAATAGACATTGATAAGCAGTTCATAAATACAGCTATAAATGTTTTTTTTTTCTTGATTTATAAGCATATCTATAAAGTAATTGTAAAATAATTGTATTTTCATACTTTGTTAATGATTAATTAATAATTTCTAAATGAAGTATAGCATTATTTACAAACCAGTTATTTAAGAGTTTTCAGTGGTTCATAAGATCATTTATAAAGTGTAAGTACATGGAGTAAATTCAGGTAGTTATAAAGCATTTAGTAGTGGTCAGTTAACTGTGTGTGTGAGCTAATCTAAAGTGAGGACAATTCATGCCTTGTAAAGCATTTATAAAGGAGATTTAAAGACTAATTATCTTCTAAACAGAGAAAAATTAAACAAACACAACACAGTGATACAGAACATAGAAATATTAACAGCCTTTAAATCTCCTTTGTAAATGCTTTACAAGGCATGAATAGTCCTCACTTTAGATGAGCTCACAAACATAGTTAACTGACCACTACTAAATGCTTTATAACTACCCGAATTAACCCTGAATTACAGTATAAATACATGTTAATAAAGCATTTATTAACATACTAAATAACTATTACTATATATCTGAATAATAAGATGTATGAATGTACATCTAAATAGTTTATTAATCATTTACTTACACTTTCTAAGTAATCTTATGAACCACTGACAACTCTTAAATAACTGGTTTATAAATAATGCAATACTTCATTTAGAAATGATAAATTGATCATTAATAAACACATTATAGAAACACATTATAGATATACTTTTAAATCAAGAATAAAGCATGTATAGTTGTATTTATAAACTGCTTATTAATGTCTATTAATGATTTCTAAATTATGAATTAACTGTTGACTAATGCTTAACTAATGATTAATAGCGTGCAGTTATTATAAAGTGTTACCGAAAGCCCATGTTAGTTTAGGATGTATATGCTGAATATTTATAGCTTATTGTCTGGAGGAACTCTGTAAAAAAATTTACAGTGGAAAATGAAACTGATTGATTACATGAGAAACACTATAAAAATACACAATCTTAAATGTAAAGCTTACTGCAATTTTGATTTAAAAGAAAAAAAAAAGGTAAACTTCTTTCAGATTATTTGTTTTCAAATGATAGTGCACTGGGGTTGCTACCTTTAGTATTGTAAAATAAGGGACACCCGTTCACGATTCCGTATTTTATGGGGCAGGTGGCCACCCTATAGTGCACCCATTAACTCCATGACAAGATCTTAAAAGAAAATAAGCACTCGAGTGTACAGGAAGTTACTTGTACTTTCACAGCATTGTGACATCCTACTCCAGCGTATTAAATGGTCTATCTTACCCGCATCTCTTGGGCCTCCTTCTGGCCATCCCAGGCCCAGCTGCGCTTTGTGAAGTAGTTGACGGTGGCAAACTCAATGAGAGCAGAGAAGACAAAGGCATAGCACACTGCCATAAACCAGTCCATGGCTGTTGCATAGGCCACCTTGGGAAGTGAGTTCCGGGCACTTATACTCAGTGTGGTCATAGTCAGGACAGTTGTGACACCTAAGAACGGAAATTGATAAGTGTTAGATCAATGTAAGCATCACCTGTTGTGGTCCAGATTACAGACAATGTTGAGTAATCTATTACAAATGTCAGTGTCCTTGACATTATAGTTGATTTAGCTAATATATTTTAAAAGCTGACAAGCAGTGACAGGGAAATAATGTGAACGGACGATGCCATCTTTTGAAGTGACCTTATGGTTGCAGCCTAAAACAATTTTGGCCTGGTTTCACAGACAGGGCTTAGATTAAGCCAAGATTAGGCCTTAGTTCAATTAGAACATTTAGTAGCTTTTTAAAATGTGCCTTAGGAAAAAAAAAAACATTACTTGAGACAAAAAAAATGGCACTGACATATTTTAAGATATGGAAGTTGCTTTCAGTTAAAACAGCATGCAAACATGCATTTTAAAACGGGACTAGTTTTAAATTGTTTCTTAAACAAAAATGAACAAAAATGTCCATGGAATGAAACACTGAAATGTATTAATAAACACAATAATTAAATTAGCATTAAGTATGAATGTAATGCATTGTAATTAATGGGATGTTTTGTAATTTAATAATATTACCATTAAAAAACGTTTTTTTTTCAACCTATAGTCTTTGTTGTTTGAGTGTTTGGTTTCTAAAATGTCTTTTTAATTTAGACGACATCATTCCCTCAGTAGCCGATAACTCATTTCACAAAATAATGCAGACAATATTTGGCACACAAGTCTCTAGTGAACCCATATTTAATGTTGTCTGGGTTGTATTTTCTTTTAAGCTGTGTAGCTTTGTTCCTGGTTAGATATGAGTTTATTTAATTTCATTTTTTCCCTGTCTTACAAGTGCAGAAAATATGCCCTAAATATGGTAGCATTGTATAATTTGATCCCATGTTATGTCCCTAATAGGTCTGTGACATATTTTTGGATCAGGACCCACTTGCTGAGAACCAATGTATTTAAAGGAATAGTTCAAAATAAAAATGCTGTTATAATTTACTCATAAAATTCAAAGCCTGTTTTGAGTTTCTTTTCATATAACAAAATGGAGAAATGCAGCAAAATGTTATAGCTGCTTTTTTCAATACATTGAAATTAAAATTGCAAATTAAAATTGTAATTGGTAAAAAAAAAAAATGGAACTGTAAAAGAAGTCCATATGACTTCTGAAAACGTTTGAAGACTGATGATTTCTGAAGTCATATCTTTGTGTGAGAAAATGATCACTGAAAGATCCCTTCTGCCATACCTGTCAAATCTCATTCATTCTTGAAGTTCAAAACAGGGGACTTTTTATGGGGCTTCAGTCTTTTACCCACCCAGCACCTCTAAAAAAAAAATGTGATTAACTCCACAATCATCAAAGACAAAATCAGTGACAGACAGCACTGTCAATGCACTTATTTAAATTGCTTTTCAAAGTAAATGACAGAGAAACGTGGAGTTATTTTGTTCTATTAAATAATGACCCAGCAGCTGATTGTGACACATTTATTAGCCTTAGAGTTAAGAGATTTGTGGTTTTTGATGTCACTTTGAATTATAGAAGTGGTAAATTGATAGATTCATGGGCTGTTTTTTATATTATAGTAATATACATTTTGTCCATATTGATAAAGGTACAGTATGTAAGAATTTTGTATTAAAATATCCAAAAACCACTCGCACAGTGTTATAGATTTCTTTCAAATGTGTACTTCCATTATCCTAAATATTTCCAAGAATTTATAAATTCAGAGAAATTCACAATTTTAAAAAGTACCCGTCCCTGTTCACTTGTCGACTGTCAATGACGTAATATCCGCGTTATCCCTGGTTTCCCGTTTGTACTGCCATAGTAACCATGGCAACAGACGTGGACCACTGTGTAGTGAAAACGTCTAGCGGCACGCTGTTATTGTTTCGTTCAAACATTATGGACCATGGGAAGCAGACTTTGGGATAAAAGGAGAACTAAAACGAGGATCAATATCGGCGTGGCGTTTTCGAGATGCTGAGAGCTCCATATCCACAACTAACTTGGACTTGAAAGAGCTTTACGAGTCACGACTTGACAGGGACTCCGCTCGTACTTTATTAGACAAGCGAGCAAATCTACATAAAACAATATATAGCTCAACATGATGAAATGTTAGAATATGATCAGTATGTTATTAATATAGTGTAGAAGAAAATAGTGTCATAGTCCAGCTTAAGTAAGATCAGGGATCTCAGCGCGTCTGAGTGAAGACTGTGCGCGACAGCGCGAGCCACAAGAGAACAACTATCCATGCAACTGATAGCAGCGGGAACGAGCGCTCAGCTTGATTTCAAAACCAACACATTTTAGCGCTAGATCTCTTATTTAATAGCGAACTAAATGAATGTTCTGCTAACTGGAGATTTTTTATTTATTTGTATTAACATCTGTGCCTCAATGTTTCAAAAAGTGGTGGGTACAAATTAAATGACTCATGAAGAAATCTGGTGGGGACATGTACCAACCGAAATCGACGCCTATGTGCGTTACTATTATAGACAGTAAAGGTTACTATGTATTGATTGAATAAACTGTAATCCGAACGCACCCAGTGGCTCACAGAGCTAGTGAGAAGGTGGGTTAATAACGAGGTAAGCGATTATGATTGGCTAAGGCAGAGTCATGTTTCCTGGTAGCCAATCAGAGCCAGTGTTTTTATAGTCCTTCACGTCTATTGCGATCTCAAAATTCTGCCCAGTTGATAATACCTAGAATATCAAAATCGACTGCTGGCGGTAGATCCTTTTCCTCTCTAGCACCAAAACTTTGGAACACTCTTCCAACCATTGTCCGGGAAGCAGACACACTCTGTCAGTTCAAAGCTAGACTAAAAACACATCTCTTTGACCTAGCATACACATAATATTTTATAGACTTCTATAATTCAATGTTAGGCTGCATAGATTAGGTCAGCCGGAACTGGGAACACTTCCCTTAAATCCTGATGTACACCTGTTACATCATAAGAAGAATGGCATCTACGCTAATTTTAGTGTCTTTGTTTATCCCGAGGTTTTCCCGCAGCCTACCGGATCCAGGCCGTATCCAGATCTGACTAGGAGCTTTGCCTGGACCCGATGACAACGCAGTGCTGAAGTGCCAACTAGCCTCTCCCTATGGAGGATCCCTTTCCCACTCTGCAGATAAAACATTGTGATTCTGGTTCACGTACCCACCCCGAAGTGATAAAATAAAACAAAATTCTGTATCAAATTACAGTTACTGTAAATCCGGCCTCTAGTTCATAAACGCCAGAGGAGAACTGGCCCCCGACTGAGCCTGGGTTCTCCCAAGGTTTTTTTTTTCTCTCCATTAAGTCACCTGATGGAGTTTTAGGACACCAGTAGGTCACTTGATGGAGTTTTTCAGTTCCTTGCCACGGTTGCCTTTGGCTTGCTCAGTTGGGGATATTCAAATTAATTAACCAAGCATTAATACCATTGATCAGCCCTACCAAATGTGGACGTTTTTTCCACTAAGAAACAAACATTGTTATGTTATTTGATTGATACTGTGAAGCTGCTTTGATGCAATTTATATTGTGAAAAGCGCTATATAAATACACTTGACTTGACTTATCTAATAGTGTCAGTGTATCCATCTAAGCAAGCCAAAAGGTGAAATCTACACATTTTCTACTACCTGATATCTTTATTTTGTACGATATGATACATCTCTCTCTCTCTCTCTCTCTCTCTCTCTCTCTCTCTCTCTCTCTCTCTCTCTCTCTCTCTCTCTCTCTCTCTCTCTCTCTCTCTCTCTCTCTCTCTCTCTCTCTATCTCTCTCTCTGTCTGTCTGTCTCTCTCTCTCTCTCTCTCTCTCTCACTCTCTGAGTGCATGCTGGGAGTGTGTGTGGGAGATGAGTGTGTTTACTGAGAGCATTTGTGGAAATTTTCTTTTGTCATTTTTTCCCCCTCACTTTTACACAGAATAGGAGAGAAACTTTTTTTTTTTTTTTTACTCTCTCAGTGTGTGTGCGTTTTGAGATGCCAGCATGTCACTGCGTAACGGGTGCAGGTGTGTGCCGGAGCCCGAAGTGACAGTGGAGGATCTGCTGCTGGTGATAGGAGAGCAGGTAAACTTTGAGAATGTCGTATTGGCCTCTCAGATGAAAAAAGCAGTTGTTGTGTTTTTAAAGTCAGAGGCGCTAGTTAATCATTTGACTGTCAGTGGTATATGGGTGAAGGAAGCATATGTTCCGGTAACCCCTCTAACTAAAGTCACCATTTCAAATGTCCCTTCTTTTGTATCTAACGACATTATCACCAAAGAGTTGCAAAGATTTGGTAAATTCACGGGTCCCGTCCGAATGATTCCCGAAAAACGGCAGGTTAACATGTTTTTAAATTCACCGGAGCGAACTTTGGAAGTCTCTTTCCATGTCAGCCAAGGTGGGAATTCTTTCATGGTTTATGCCACTACTGACTGTCTACGCTTCTTTGAGTGTGAAGATCTGGGCCATAAGCGCTTTGCGTGTCCACACAGAGACGAACAGCGCGAGTCCACATCAGATGCAAATAACATTGATCAATCAGCAAATAACACAGGAACACGGAACGCTGAGGAGCAGGATAAAGTCACTACAGAGGAAGAGCAGGGACAGCAGGAGGTGAGTGAAATTAATATTGGGGGTGAGGAACAACCTGGCTGCAGTTATGTTTCTGATAAATCGGTGTGCGCGTCTGATGTTGTTGATAAAAGTGAGACTCAAGGTGATGTTGTGGAGGTGTGTCAGAGTAATGATTCAGTGCAGGTAGAAGGTGAAAAGGAAAACATGGATGATGAAATGGAGGATTTATCTCAGTGTAGAAATGATGGAAGAAAGATGATGAGCAGTGGTCAGAGGCAAACATTTTATTAAAAAATGAGGTAGAACCAGGGAGATTATTATTTATCAGGGCTGAAATTAGAATATCTTGTTTTTGTGTTCATAAACAATTATGCTCCTAATTTAGGACCAGACAGGTTGCAGTTTTTTGACAAACTCGAGAAAGTTTTAAGCCAACAGCAGGATGAGGATTTAATAATATTAGGAGGAGATTGGAACTGCACTTTAGATTTCACAAAAGACAGGAATGGAGAAGAACCTCACTCACAGTCCGCTGCACTATTAGCCAATGTGATAAAAAAACAAAATTTATCAGATGTATGGAGGGAACACAATCTATCAGCACAATAATACACATGGGTAAAATTTAGTAATGGTCGGATTTCTGAGGCACGATTGGACAGGTTCTACACATCATAAGAAATAGAGTTAAACATACAGCTATCTCTCCTACATCTTTTTCTGATCACAAACTCATTACAATAGTGTGTTCATTGGTGGAAAGAGCTCAAAAGAGTTACTACTGGCATTTTAAAATTAAACTTCTGGATGATAAGTACTTCTGTGAGAACTCTGAAGTATTTTGGGAAACCTGTAAAACTGAAAAATGTTTATATGAACGTATAATTCAGTTGGTGGGAAATCAGTAAGGTTCATATAAACGGGTTCTGTCAGCAATATGCAACCCATTCTTCATTTCTGTTAAGGATACTGCAGATTTACAAGAACTGTGGACAGAAAAGAAAAATTAGCTGAGCTTCATTCTAAATGAAAAAGTTAAAGGAGCCCTAGTAAGGAGACGTTTTTTAACAAGTCACATGGATGGTCTACATCTTTTTTTTTTTGAATTTGGAGAGAAAAGCTGATGTACTGTTTAAAAGAAAATAACGGAAAAGAAACCTCTGATCCAGTCACAATGCGTAGAATCGCTGTGGATTTTTATTCTGATTCATTCACTGCTGAAACCTCAGATGAGCAGTGCACAAATGTACTGCTTCAGAACCTTCCTGTTTTAACTCCAGAGCACAAACAGTTGTTAGAGACTGAGCTCAGCTTTGAGGAGGTTACCGCTGAAGTCATGGGTCTCTCTACAGGATGCGCACCTGACTTGGATGGATTACCTGCAGGGTTTTATAAAAACTTTGGACTGTTTTAGGACATGACTACTTTGAGGTTGTGCAAAACTGCATTACAGAAGGAATCCTTCCCACAAGCTGTTGGCGGGTTGTTTTAACACTTCTCCCAAAAAAAGTTGATTTAACGCTATTAAAGAACTGGAGGCCTGTATCAATTTTATGCTCAGAATATAAAATATTTTCGAAATGTATGGCCAACAGGCTAAATACTGTATTGTATGAAATCATACACAAAGACCAGTCTCATTGTATAAAGGATCGATCCATCACAGATAATTTACATTTGGCACAGGGCATGCTTGATTTTGCTTTTCAAAATAATATTAATATTGGGTTTCTGTCATTCGATCAGGAAAAAGCTTTTGACAGAGTTGACCACACTTTTCTTTTAAACACTTTAAAGGCTTATGGATTTGGGAATGTTTTTATCTCTAAGATTAAACTGCTATATACCGAGGCTACATGTATGGTTAAAATGGCTGGTGGACTCAGTACTCCTGTGAAGATTCACAGAGGTATTCGGCAAGGGTGTCCTCTCTTGGGTCAGCTATACAGCATAGCTATTGAGCCTATGCTATGTAGATTCAGAAGACAGCTCACGGGTTTAAATATTAGTACACTGTTTTTTAAAGAACCTACTATATGCAGATGACAGTTTTAATTAGTGGTCAGAGTGAGGTTCAATTTTGAAAAGGAGCTCTAGAATGGGAAGGCATCTTCGGCTAAAGTTAACTGGAGTAAAATGTTAAGCTCTTTGGTGTGGTCTTGGTCTGAATAGTCCACTTCTTGTTGGATTACAGTGGGGGAGAACAGGTTTTAAATATTTTGGGGTGTTTGTAGGAGTAGATGAATATAAAAGGAAAAACTGGGAGGGCCTAGTGGAGAAAGTGTGTGCTCGGTTGTCTCACTGGAAATGGTTGCATCCTCGGCTGTCCTACAGGGGGAGGGTTCTGGTCTGAAATAATCTGGTGGCTTCATCATTATGGCTCAGGATGATGATTCTAGAGCCTCCAGAAGATCTAGTAAGAGAAATCCAGAAAAACCTGGTGGACTTCTTCTGGTCGTGACAGCACTGGCTGGGGGTGCCCGTACTGTATCTGCCTATTCAGGAAGGAGGACAGGGGCTGGTGGACATCAGTTCCAGAATCCGAGCCTTCAGACTCCAGAAAAAAAAAAAAAAAATCGGAGACTACTCTACGGGGAGCACGTGAGCTGGGCGGAGGTGGCCTGTGGCCCTTCTGAGGAGAGCAGGCAAC
Source organism: Meda fulgida (assembly GCA_030578275.1). Lineage (NCBI taxonomy): Eukaryota > Metazoa > Chordata > Actinopteri > Cypriniformes > Leuciscidae > Meda > Meda fulgida. The sequence continues at coordinate 25,260,614 of CM060636.1, forward strand.
ATGGGGTTAGACCGACATCTGTTTCTCATCGACATCGACAAGCTGGACTTAACAGGACTGACACCTTTCTACCGGTCAGTACTGAGAGCATGGACACAAAATATCTCGGGAGCCAAATGGTGTGCTGGACCTGTGGATGAGGAAAGAACCTCTGCTCTTAAACCCGACACTGGCTTTGGACATTTTTAAATCAGTCTTCCTAAGAAGAGCTTTATGGACTGCAAACATTACAAAAGTTGGACTTTTGATCTCTGAGGATGGGTGGATATCTGCTGAAAATTTGGCTCAAAAGCTGGACATTAGATCAGTTCGAGTGGAGTGAGTTTTTGCCCCAGGACTATAGACTGGTTTTAGAGTCATCTGGTGGGGAGGATGAAACCTCTACTTTCCCAGAACTGGCTTTTTCAGCAGACACTGGAATATGGCAAGAGACTGAGGGAGGCCTGCTTTCTTTTAAGACCCCCCAGTTGGAACTTTTTAGCAACACTGGGAAAAAATCTTTTTATGTACTGTCCATGAAAGTGTCATATCTGCACTCGCTGGAGAGTGTGAGAGAGTCCAAGTGGCAGGAGGTTTTTGGGCCAGGCGCTTCCCCCAAAGGCTGCTGGATGTCCCTGTACAAGACTACTATAGAGAAAAGGTCTGGAGACCTTCAGTGGAGAATTGTGCATGGGATAAGAGCCACAAACAGACACAGAGTGCACCTTGACCCACAGGTACGGGACGGCTGTCCGTTTTGTGGGATTCAGGAAACAGTTTTTCATTTGTTTTTTAACTGTTTTTAGGCTAAAGCTGAAGGCTAATTTATCAAATTAGAAGAGTGGTGTCAGACACTGGGGGAAGTTTTTGTGCCTATGTTTTTTATTTATGGGTCCAAATACAGCAGGAAAAAAAAAAGTAGTTCATGTTTTATAATTTTTTTTATTTGGACAAGCCAAAATGGCAATTTGGTTATCACGGAAAATAAAATTAAATGATGGTGGATCAACTGATGTGGTTGCAGTGTTGAAGGGTTTAATAAAATCCCGTATAAATATAGAGTTTAGCTATTACAAGTTGGGTTAATGACCTGGATGTTTTCAGAGGTAAATGGGGCATTAACAAATGTATTTGTGATGTTGACAATCATGGCTGTCTCCAAACATATGCATGAGCGAAGGTTTTATCGTAAAGTAAATGAAAGAAAAAAAAGAAAAAAAAAAGATTTTTTTTTTCATTGCTCTCACTAGAGTGAAGAAGAATCACATGGATTTCCTTTCTTTCTTTCTTTTACTGTTATGTCTGTCTTTCCTCCTCTTAAATACACATATTAATAGTTTATGGGTGGTCTCCATAAATGTTAATGGTGGGAGGGATGGACATAAACGTGATTTGTTATTGGAAAGCATACAGCTAAAAAGACTAAATGTTGTATTGCTTCAGGAAACTCAGAGTGATGTAGATAATGAAGCCGATTGGAAAATGTGCTGGAAGGGGCAACATATACTTAGTCATGGGACAAATAATTTTAGTGCAGGTGTGGCTATTCTTTTTTCGCCAGAAACTAGATTTAATATTTTAAGCTCCGAAGAAGTTATACAAGGGCGTCTCGTTTTAGTGAAGGCTGAAATTGAAGGTTTTCTTTTTTGTTTCATAAATGTGTATGTACCGAATGTGGGACATGAGAGAATCACGTTTTTTTTAAAGATTTTAAGTGAAATATTGAAACAGTGTCACAATAATGACAATGTGATAATTAGGGGAGACTGGAATTGCACAGAAAATGTTACCATTGATCGAACTTCTGAGGAACCCCATATGCAAGCTTCAATTTACCTGTCTAAATTAGTAAAAGAAACAGAACTTTTAGATATGTGGAGGATTAAACATAATACTGCCAGACAATATACTTGGGTAAAAGTATCTGATAATAGAGTGAGTGCTCCCTGGTTGGACAGAATTTATATATATAATTTTTTTAGTCATCGGGTTACTGACTGCTCAATTTTACCAGTGGGGTTTTCAGATCATCATATGTTTTTTGTCATTAGTTTTGTCACAGTCTTCAAGGAAATTTTCATAATGGCACTTTAATGCCAAGTTATTACAATATGTTAATTGCTGTAAACATTTAGACATTTTCTGGGAATGTTGAAAAAAAACAAAAAACTTACTTTTGAAAATTTAAGACAATGGTGGGAAATTGGAAAAACACAAATACAAATGTTTTGTCTGCAATATACAGTTAATTCCACAAATATGATAAAAAAAGCTATTCAAACTCTTGAAAGATCACAATCCAGCTTTAATAGATGAATGGAGATGTGGATGTGAGTATAGTTTTCCCTCTCTGACTGTAAGAGTTGCTGTGGGGGACTGGCAGGAAGAGAGGAAAGGTCTACTGTCATTCAGAACTCCACAAATGGATGGATTTGAGTCAGTGGGAAAGAAAGCCCTTTATGTCACCTGTGTAAAGGTGTCCAATTTACATTCTTTGACTTGGGTTCTTTCAACGAAATGGACAGACGTTTTTGGTACCGACTCTTCCCCTAGTGTAGTTGGCGTATTCTGTAGAAACGTCCGATCAACCAGCGGACTGGTGACCTCCAGTAGAGGATTGTACATGGATCTAAAGCTGCAAACAGACATGTGGCGCATCTTGATCCTAGTGTTAGTGTGGGTTGTCCTTTTTGTGCAGAGATTGAATCTGTCTTTCATTTGTTTATGCAATGTACAAGGTTGATGGATTTGTTTTCGTTGTTAACAGAGTGGGTTACATCTTTGGGTGAAACTTTTTCTTTTCAGTTGTTAATCTTTGGTCCAAAGTACACTGTTGAGCAAAATAATGTTTTGGTTTTACTTCATTTCTTATTTGGTAATGCAAAATTAGCCATCTGGAAAACTAGAAAAAATAAGATATCAGGACATGGTGCGGTAAATCCAATTTTTATGTTTTTGGGCCTAGTGGGTTCTCGTCTCAGAGTGGAATACATGTATTACAACTTGGTTGGGCGTTTACAACTTTTTAAGGAAATTTGGGGGATAAACCATGTCTTATGTACAGTTTATGAAAATGAATTGGTGCTGAAATTTTAGAGTTTGTTTATTTATTTATTTATATATATTTTGTGATGAATGATTGTTATCATCATATTGTGGTAAACAAATATGTTTGGTTATAATTGTTGTTAAAATAAAAGTGTTAATCCTCTCTCTCTCTCTCTCTCTCTCTCTCTCTCTGTGAGTGTTGGGAGTGTGTGAGAGCTGAACACGTTGCTCAGATTGAGTGTGGAAAAAGTGGTTCCCTTTCGAACGGTCACTTCGTATTGCGTAGCTAAACGCAGTGGGAAAACTCCTTTTCCTCGATTTTACTGAACCTTATGTAAAGCGCATTTGCAGCTGCACAGCTAGCACATAGAGCGTCTAGCTCACTCATAGGCTGTGCTGCAGCAACTGCACATCCAATGGCGCGGGCACCTCTGACGTGCAACCAATGAGATCACTCTACGTCATTACATGTCAGAGCCCGTCATAGGGGTGAGGCTTAGCCTATATAAGCCCCTGAATTCGCCATAATAGATTTTACTCCTTCAGCGACAAACTTTATGTCTCTGTCTGTTTCACTGAGCCTTCGCCGTCGAACAAGCCCTTCAGCCTGAGCGAGCATTACTCAGCAGATCACGTCTTCTCAGCCGTTCGTCTCCTGACGCCGTCTCACCTGTGGCTATCCGGCGATATCCTTTCTATACCTCATGCTAGCATTGCTATGTCTCGCGTTCCTAACTGCGCCACGTGCGCACACAAGCTGCACGAGGCCGATAACTACGCACTGTGCATTTCATGCCTGGGACTCGACCACGCGGAGAAGGCCTTCTCCTCCGGCGGATGTGTGGCCTGTGAGAGCATGCCCATCTCCTCTCTGCGGACTCGGCTAGCTCTCGCCAGGGATGAAGACGCCGCTTCGTCCGTGCCTCCTCCCTCGGTTGTTCTTCAGCCTAGGAAGAAGAAGGTGGCCTCAGGTAGGTGGCCCCACCTCTGTGATAACTCTGACTTCCCCACACGCAAATGCCAGTACAGTCAGTCAAACACTCAATGTATGCACAAATCATATTATAAGGGTTTCAGATCCCCCTATGTTAGGTGGCTCCCCCCTTTCAGTGTGTCAGTCCCTAGCCACACGGGTTCTAGCCTGGAAAGCTATCCCCGGCGTGTCGAGTTGGGTCATAACTCGCTCCAATTCGCTCGCAGACCCCCAAAGTTTCAGGTCACGTGCTTCGCACCGAAGTGCAGAAATTATTAGCAAAAGGGACGATAGAATTAGTCCTCCCTGCGCTGAAGCAAGCGGGTTTTTACAGCCGTTATTCTCTAGTTCCGAAGAAAGACTGTGGTCTCAGACCCATACTAGATTTGAGCCATTTGAACAGGGCGCTCATGCGACGTCCCTTTCAAAATGTTAACTATCAAACAGATCCTTGCGCAAATTCGCCCGGGGGATTAGTTTGTTACGATGGATCTGAAAGATGCTTACTTTCATATTCAAATACACCAAATACACCAGAGCGCGCGTGCTCAGTGCGAGCGCTGGCATCCTCGTTCAGAGAGCGAGAGCGTGCGCATCTGAAGAAATTTCAGAAACTACTGGGTCTTATGGCAGCAGCATTATCAGTGCTCCGCATGGGACTACTGCGCATGCGCCCGCTGCAGCACTGGCTGAAACGCCGGGTGCCAACATATGCATGGCAGTCAGGCAGCTTAAGCATCAGGGTTGTTTAAGGACCCTGGTTCCCTGGGGGGCTCAGGACTGGTACCAAGAGGGTGTGATAATGGGGACAATTTCCAGAAGGAAAGTGGTCTTTACAGATGCATCCAACCTGGGTTGGGGGGCATTACACAAGGGCGCACCTGCTTCCGGCCTCTGGTCGAGCGCGGAGCAGAGCTTACACATCAACTGTCTGGAAATGAAAGCAGTTGGTCTGGCCCTGAATGCTTTTCTGTCGATCCTCAAGGGTCATCACATCTTAATCCGCACAGACAACATGTCAGTGGTGGCCTACATAAATCGCCAGGGGGGCGTCACGTCAGGTGGCCTACATGCTATGGCGAGAGATCTCCTCTTGTGGGCACAGAACAATCTGAGCTCTCTGAGGGCTGCACATATCCCGGGCATCCAGAATTTGGGCACGGATATGCTCTCGCGGGGCGGGCAACACTCCCCTCGGCGAGTGGTCCCTGAACCCACAGACGGTCAGTCTGATATGGGAAGTGTTTGGCAGGGCCGAAATCGACCTGTTTGCCTCGAAAAACAACACTCCTTGCAATCTGTTCTTCTCGAAGGACAGGGATGCGTTGGCCCACGCCTGGCCCAACTGCCCCCTGTATGCATTTCCCCCTGTCTCGATGATTCCACAAGTCATCAAACGGGTTATTTGACCAGAGGCATGGCCTCGTCGTGGGCGTGGTCATCTGGGTTTCCCATTCAGGACATTTGTGATGCGGCTGGTTGGGCCTCGCCGTCCACATTTGTGAAATTCTATAATTTGGAAGTACCCTCCCTACAGGCAGGGGTGCTTTCGGTATGATTAGGGCCCCCACAGTGTCTGGTCTTATCATTGCTTATTACTGTGCATAATCACATTCACTAAATATATATATATATATATATATATATATATATATATATATATATATATATATATATATAAACCTGCTTCTTGCCGGTTAAATTTTCATATTATAAACCCGCTAAGGCTGGTGGTATTATCATATTCTTGACCCTGTCAGGAACTACTGGTGTATTTACCTAGACCTGATGGTGTCGGGTCTAGTGTATACATATTAAGTGGTTTGTGGCTTGTTCTGTATGCTCAGGGGTCCTGAGTTGCAGTGGCAACCAGTGATTCAGTGCGGCGTTTTGCCTAGCGTTCCCACTGCTTATAGCTACACAATACGAAGTGACCGTTCGAAAGGGAACTACTTGGTTACTCAAGTAACCTCAGTTCCTTGAGTTAGGTAACAAAGTATTGCGTAGCCGGCCGCACTATTTTAACTTAATTTTTGTCGCTTCAGTCGTATAAACCTGCTATTATGGCGAATTCAGGGGCTTATATAGGCTAAGCCTCGCCGCTCTGACGTGTAATGACGTAGAGTGATCTCATTGGTCGCACGTCAGAGGCGCCCGCGCCATTGGATGTGCAGTTGCTGCAGCACAGCCTATGGGTGAGCTAGACGCTCTATGTGCTAGCTGTGCAGCTGCAAATGCGCTTTACATAAGGTTCAGTAAAATCGAGGAAAAGGAGTAATACTTCGTTCCCTAACTCAGGGAACTGAGGTTACGTGAGTAACCAAGTAGTTTCTCTTTGTAATACAAATAGTTTCTTAATTTTCTTTTCCTCTTGATAGTTAAAGGGAAAAAATAATAATAAAGTTTTGAGAGTTGAAAAAAAAGAAAAAAAAAAGAAAAGTTGCTCGTCTTTTTTAAGACGCCGATATGGCGTCTGTTCCCAATCAAGGAACGCAAGGTCTGTCGCTCCGGAACGGGTGCAGGTGTGTACCAGAACCTGGGGTGACAGTGGAGGAACTGCTCCTAGTCGTCGGAGAGCAGGTGAGAATATAATCTCGGATTCACGAATGAACAAAGCTGTGGTTGTGTTTTTAAAAACGGAAAAGTTGATAAATAAATTGACCGTGAGCGGAGTATGAGTAAAAGGAACTTTTGTTACAGTAACCCCCCTTTCTGCCCCGGCGACGAAAATCATAATCTCAAACATTCCAACGTTTATCTCGAATCATGTGATAATGAAGGAATTGTAGAGATTCGGAAAAATTGCAAACCCTGTGAAACTTATTTCACTGGGCTGTAATAACGCTGCACTAAAACATGTGCTTTCCATCAGAAGACAGGTTTATATGTTTTTGAGTTTGCCGGAACGTAACTTGAGGTGTCTTTTCGTGTAATCCATGGAGAGAATTCATACATGGTTTATGCAAGCGCAGAGAACTGGAAATGTTTTGAATGCGGAGAAATTGGGCACAAACAAATGCCCCCCCCCCCCCCCCCAAAAAAAAACAAACAAACAGAATATATCCGTGGCTCAAGATGAAATAAAAAAAGCTGATCATCAGAGGAATGATAGACAAGGAAATGAGGAGAAAGATGGAGGGGTAACAGAACAGGTGAACGAGCAGAATGAGGTGATTGAGAATAATGTTAATAATGAGAATGTGCAACCTGGATGCTGTGCTGCTCCAGATAAAACTGAGAATGAAACTACTGATGTTATTGATGACAATGGGGAACAGAGTGTTGAAAATGTACGTGAGGTTAATGATGAATCGCAGGTAGGAGGCTCAGAGGAAAAAATGGATGAGGAGGTGGATAACTTGTTTCAGTGTACTGAGGATGGAATGAAAGATAGCGAGGAGTGGTTAGATAAAGTGGATGAAAGAGACTTGTATACTGTTGAGCAAATTAATTATTTTCTTGATGCAACCAAAGGAAAATCAGGAGTAGAAATAGGTGATTTTTTCCCTGATATTGATCAATTTGTTGTTTCTGTGATGAAGGCTAGGAAAGTGAGCAGTTATGAGGAGCTCTCAAAGCAAAAGAGGTTTCGCCTTGAAAAACATAACCTCGGTAATACAAGGCAAAAAGAAAGGAAAGGGAGGACTAATGAGGGGAAACATAAGAAATCATGTTGTTTAACAAAGCTCTCTTCTACCTTTCCAGTTTTCTTTTTCGCTTTATTTTCCTCATGATGGGCATGCAGGTGGGATCCCTAAATGTGAATGGAATGAGGGATGGGAGGAAAAATAATGTATTATCAGAATTAATTCTTATAAAAAATGTAAGTGTTGTATTTTTACAAGAAACTCACAGTGACTTTCAAAGCAATGAAGTTGACTGGGATTTATGGTGGAAAGGAGAGAAAGCTCATGGAACTAATTTAAGTACTGGAGTGGCAGTGTTATTTTCCCCTGAGATAAAAGCAAAAATAATAATAATAAAAAAAGAGTTACAACCAGGAATATGTTTAATTGCAAGGGCTGAAATTAGTAATCTCCATTTTCTGTTTGTTAATATTTATGCACCAAATATAGGAGCAGATAGAGTACAGATTTTTTAAAAATTAGAACACTTTCTAAAACAGCAGCAAAATGATGATTTTATTATTATGGGTGGTGATTGGATTTGTACCTGAAATGTTTATGTTTTTTGGGAAGGAAAACAAATGTTCTGTTTAAAGGACACTAATGAACATGACACCTCAGACCCAGTGAATATGAGAGGAATTGCTGTTGATTTTTATTCTGAACTGTATGCTGCTGAAAATACAGATGAACAATGCAGGAATGAACTGTTGCAAGATTTTCCTAATTTAATTCAAGGACACAAAGTTTCTCTAGAAACTGAACTTTATTTTGAGGAAGTTACCACCGCTGTCATGGGAATCTCCTCAGGCCATTCGCCAGGACTGGATGGATTATTCCACTGCATGGAATTGTTCACAAAGATCAGTCTTATTGTACTAAAAATAGATGTATTTCTGATAATCTACATTTAGTGCAGGACGTTTTGAGATTTTGCTGTCAGAAATGGCACTAATGTTGTTTTTTTGCCCTTAGATCAGGAAAAGGCCTTTGATAGGTGTTGTGATAGGGTTGATCACATTTTTCTTTTTAAGACGTTAAAAGCTTTTGGTTTTGGGGACAATTTTATTTCTACAGTAAAAATGTTATATACATAAAAATGGCCGGTGGCCTCAGTTTTTCCGATAAAAGTACAGAGGGGAATTAGGCAGAGGGGAATGGTTTTCCTCTGTCTGGCCTCCTTTATAGTATATCAATAGAGCCTCTGTTGTGCAGACTGTGAAGAGAGTTAAAAGGGTTGAATGTCAATGCATCTTTTTTTTCAGAAACCTATCAAACTACAGGAAAACTTCCCGTCCTACAGGGGAAGAGTGCTCGTCTGTAACAATTTGCCTGTAGCATCTTTGTGGCACAGAATGAGGATTCTGGAACCTCCAGAAGATTTAGTACGAAGATTACAAAAGTGCCTGGTAGATTTCTTCTGGTCGGGGCAACACTGGTTGAAGGCATCAATGCTGTATCTACCTATACAAGAAGGAGGACAAGGACTAGTAGATATAAGATCCAGAGTCAAAGCCTTCAGGCTCCAGACCGTGAAAAAACTCCAGGGAGCGGGTAATATGGGACTAGACCGCCATTTATTCCTCATGGACATTGACAAGATAGACCTGTCTGGATGAACAGTTTTCTATAGGTCAATTTTAACATCTTGGACAGTTTGCAGAGTTTCTCGAGAACAAAATGGTGTGCAGAGAATGTGGCTGAAAGAAGAACCGATACTCTAAAGACTGCAAATTTATTCAAAGTTGGACAATTTTGATCTGAGGAAGGATGGATGTCTGCAGACGTTTTGGCTGGAAAACTGAGCATAAGATCAATTTGGCTTGCCCAGAACACAAGTAAAGCTCTACCTGTGGAGTACAGACTATCTCTAGAAAGGCATGCTGATATTATGGAATGAATCGGAGGGTGGACTGCTGTCTTTTGAGACACCCCAACTTGGATTTTTCAGTAATGTTGGGGAAAAAAGCTGTTTATGTGCTGTGCGTAAAAGTTTTATACTTTCAAACGTTGGACAGTGTAAAGGAGTCTAAATGGGAGGAGGTGTTTGGAGCAGGCACTTCCACTAAAAGGTAGCTGGAGGTCCCTGTACAAGCCTCCTACTGAGAAAAGGACTGGAGATCTTCAGTGGAGGATTGTGCATGGTATAATAGCTACAAACAGACACAGAGCACACCTTGATCCAGAGGTAGGGTAGGGTTGCCCTTTTCTGGGGTACAGGAAACCATTTTCCATATGTTTTTTAATTGTGGGAGATTGCCGATGCTATTTTCTGAATTAGAGAGGTGGTGCCAAACGTTGGGCATAATTTTTTACCCCAATCGTCTTTATTTAAGGGCCAAAATATATTAGAAGTAAAAAGGAGGTACTGGTTTTACTAAATTTCTTATTTGGACAGGCAAAAATGGCAATATGGTTGTCGCGTAAAGGAAAATTAAATGACATGGGGTCAGATGTTTTATCAATTTTGAAAGGATTGATAAAAACACGTGTTAAAATTGAGTATGCTTATAATCTAGGTGACAATCTTAAAACTTTAAAATGTAAATGGGAAGTACATTTTTGCCTATGGTATATTTTTTTCTATTTTTAAGGAGAAAAGAAGAGGGAAAAAAAGCTTAGATTGTAATATATTTATATATATATATATATATATATATATATATATATAAAGGAAAATATTTTTTGTAAAATAAAAAGAGACCCTAAAAGTCAAGTATATATATATATATATATATATATATATATATATATATATATATATATATATATAGTTACTATGTTATACAAAGCATATTAGTTTAATGAAATATATGAAGGTAACAGAATTAGATTAAAACCCAGCCTCTCATGTAATTTCACAAACGTTCGACTAAAGCCCTGGCCATTTCTGGATTTATCGCAATACAGATACAGATACAAATCATTTTGAGATTGTTACAGATACAAATATTGGCTCTGCTACCATAGCAGAGCCACCATGAGTAGAGCTCAAAGCTATACATTTCATGATAATGTAATGTATGTGGTGGTCTGGTCTCAACACATCTGCTTTACAAATGTGATTAGAAAGTGAGCTGAACATTTGAGAGTGTTTCAAGGACAGGCACATTTATTATACAGGAATATACCACTTTATTTTGTAAAGTGCTTTAGTTGATTTCACCTCAGAATGAAAGCTCTCAGCACTGGGATGTATGCCAATGCGCATGATACACAAGGGAAGGCGAGGAAACACCCTATAGGAAATATGTGTTACTCTGAAACCACAATAACATTCATTAGAAAATATTATGGGCAACATGTTCTTAAAACTTTCTTCAATTGTTCTTTAATATGAGTGTTTTTACTGTATTTTTAATTAAATAAATGCAGCCTTGGGGAACATAAATGACTTCTTTTAAAAACATTAAAAAGATGAATTATTCCAAAATTATGTTCTTCAAAATCTTGCCATTTTTGATATGTTTATTAAGGCAGATACAACTGAGGAAAAAGAAACTAATTGTTCCACTCTACAACATATGGTTAAGGTGGAAAAATATTCAGTTTTGTCCACTGGTTTCCCACTGCTGAAGTCATGCAGGTCGCACAAATAAAATTTACGTAATTGATGTGGTTTCCAGATACTTTAGTTACTGCCACAGGGCGGCACATAATAATGCTTTCCATTACACTCAACCTATACCCTTTTTGTATTCTGTGAGCTACTGGAGATGCAAAATTAGACGTACTGTACCGCTAAAAGGAGAAAAACAAACCACTGGAAGGATTGTTGAATTAATTAAATATTAGCTTAAAATGAACTAGATGTCTTGTTAAATTGATTATTGTAAGCTCAGTTAGACCTTTGTCAACTCGCAGTTTTTGTTAACTCCTTCAGTATTTAACACAGTCAGATGAAGGTTTCTGTTCATTTTATTCTTTTTATTTATTCTGTTAAAATATTAAAACGATCAACTGAACTACATGATGTTATGTCCGATTTACCTAAGAACATTGGTTATATATCTTTAATATTTAAAAGGCGGGTAGAAAATTAAGGCATTTAGGAACTGGATTGTTCATAATAACCCTATCCCAGGAAAAATTATGTAAAATGTAATGAGGAAAATATAATAAACATAATAAATAAATAGAGAAAGAGAAATTATTCTGAATATATGGAAATCAAAGCAGATATATGCAATTATCCCACTTGTGTTACCTCCACTGTCTGAGAAAAGAATGCTGAAGGAAGACACTGATATAATATTACCAGATTGCAGTGCAAATAAAACTACAAACGAGTTTATACATAAATAAAACATAGCTATATAATGTGTAATACATGGTGTGTTGTTGTGAATGGCTACTATTCAAATGAATACTAAGTGCTATTTGCTCCCATAAACGTCAGTGGCTGACAATAAAATTGAAATCTATGGCTGATGAGGAGCTGTAGGGTGACAAAAAGTCGAATGGCAGAGAAGATTCTCATTAAAACTTTTCATTAAGCATGATCTCCATCTGGAAATGAAGTGAAAAAGCACTGGGGACATTAGAAAGAATGTCACACGTTCCTATTGTCTCTGTAGAGACAGACTGCTATTACGTACAGCAAGTGTTGAAGCCATAAATTAAACATTACACTGAAGAGCTGTGAAGAAAATGAAACAACAGGATTACCTGTGTGAAATGTCAGGATGGACCATCAGAGAACATCTGAGAAACTGGCAGCCATCCAGGAAATAAGAGATTGAATATCAGTCTCAAAGTGAGATTTTGTATCAGCCTATAAATAGTGACACAGGCTTTGCTTTTTAGGTGGGTGGATGACATGTAAACTTCTCTGAATAATTTGTACAGTGGCCAATGCTAGAACTTTATGATTCTTTTTATTTATTAAAAAAATTGACATTGTTGGTTCTTTAGATTTTGTAATATACAACCAAAAATGGCAGCCTAAAAGGTTTATGATATTTCATAAATCTAAATCTACCTCTACATATAAAATTAATGAGTAATGGAAAAAATAACACATTAAACTGATTTAATACATTTAAAGACCTAACTAGGCCATCATACATTTCATACAGTTGTTTGGTGATAAACATGTTTCATGGAAACAACTTACTGTGTGGTGATGTAGCCTATACAATATAGGTAGAAAGCCTATATGATTCAAGATATCAGGGCAAAAATTGTATTGAGTGCATAACTGAACATAATTATTTGAAGGTTGACTTTTTTTGTATTAAAAACACTTCTTTTATTGGTCGGATGAAATATGCTAATTTTTTGAGTATTTTGGGTTTTCATGAGCTGTATGCCAAAATTATCAGTATTAAAACAATAAAAGACCTGAAATATTTCAGTTGGTGTGCAATGAATCTAAAATATATGAAAGTTTAATTTTTATCATTACATTATGGAAAATAATGAACTTTATCACAATATGCTATTTCTTTTAGAAGGACCTGTATGTTGTACTTAAAATCTTGAAATAAGGATATCTGCAATACATTCATGTTGTTTCTGTTCTGTTTACTATAGGGGGGGGGGGGGGGGGGGTTATTGCTGCTCTCCCTACTTTTATCCATGCTAGGCTGCATGAATGCGCAGAGAGTTCTTGCCCAGAACAGATCCATACCGCCAATCCTAACTGTATACTAATTGTCAATCGTATTTGACGATAGTGGTCCTGACAGAAGTACAATAAATTCTATCTGTCGTAAAAACTGTCAGCTTAAAGAGCAGATAACACACACAGTTTCTGCCAATATCATGTTAATCTTGGGTACATATAGAGTGGTATTGCACCCTTCATATCTCTGCAGAGTCTTTAGTTTAATCAGATTTATAAAAGACGGATACAGCTGTACCGCTTCTTTCCGAAAGCAGTCGAGGTTCTGGAGGTGTGCCGTGGGCGGAGCTAAATAGCTTATGTGCTGATTGCCAACAAAACACAGACATTTGATGCAGTTTTACTTACCGCCTGCAGTTCCGACTCATGAACGGGATCTTTTGTCGCTTTTATCGATCTTTTACACATATCACCCGAAATGAGAACAAACACATAGCTGCCAACTTTTGAGTTTAGCTTGGCGTGAGACATCTCCAACGGGGGGATGGGGGGGGGGGGGGGGTGGCATTCCCCTACAGGGGCTATCGCTCGCTTTCCCTCTCTGCCGTGCACGCGCCACGCGGTTTCTAGTCGATCACGAGTGACTCAACAGGTAGATATATAGATGAACTCATCTTTCAGGCATTTGACCGACCGGGTTGACACTTCAGCGTGAGAAATCGGGGGTGTGGCGTGTGAGTGTGTGAAACCAATCAAATGCGGGTGTCTCACGGCCAATGCGTGAGAGTTGGCAGCTCTGCAAACAAACACACCTGCACAACTCCGTTGCTGCCCCAGAAAAACAAACATACCCTGTTCCCTTACGCTGGGTTCTTTGGGAAGCTGAACATGGTTATTGTCATGATATGAGGCAACGCAAGGGTCGTGGTCTATATTCAAGAGAGTTTTATTGGACTGGTACAGAATAACATAAGCTATGCGTTCGACTCTCGTGGTTAGCATACCCCGAACTACCGTAGCTTAACAGGGACAAAAGACAATCTCACAACATCTCCCCCTTTTGGAAGTTAGCAATAACAAGATTCCAAACATCAGTATTTTGCTATATTAATTAAATCTTAAATTTCCTTAAACAATATAACTAAGTAAATGCAACAACTATGTTAAATTTGTTATCAAATAACATCTCCCTTTTGTTTCCATTCTGCAAATAATCTCAGAACGGTGCAGGACGTCACAGGGGTAGACTGCCCTCAGTCCTGGAAGGGGTTATTCTGCCCTTTTTAATATCATCAGCCTCGCAGCCTAAGAGGCACTTTTATCTCAAGGCCCCTGGAGGTTCTTTTCACAGGAGTAGATGGTGGAAGGGGAGACTCTGAGGAAGGGCCTTCTGGTAGCTGGCTCACTGGTGATTCCGGCGTCGCCATCACATCTGTCGGTGGGGAACCGCTGTCCTGCTGAGACGCTGTGGACTGAGCACATTGCTGTTCCGCAGGAGGTTCGGTCTCAGGAACAGTCTGGAGGTGACGCCTGTTCCGACGGGTCACATTCCCATTGGCCATCTCCACGAGGTAGGATCTCGGCTCCTTGGATTTACTTATGACCCTGGCAGGTGTGGACCATCCCTTCTCCCCATCGAGCTTCACTCTAACAGTTTGACCAGGGTGAAGTTCAGGGAGCGCACGTGCCGAATGACTGCGGTTGTAGTAAAATCTGTATGAACTTTTCGCTGCAGCGTCCTTCATGTAGACTTGATCCGGGTTGAATGGACGTGGCAGCAATGACTTTTCCAGGACCGGAACTGTAGTACGGATTTGTCTACCAGTCATGAGCTGTGCTGGACTTTCACCTGTTGCTGCGATTGGTGTAGAGCGATAACCCATAAGGGCCAAGCAGGGATCCGGCTGTTTGAGGATGTACTTGGCAGTCTGAACAGCCCTTTCTGCAGCTCCGTTCGACTGTGGATAATATGGGCTGGAGGTAATGTGAGTGAAACCATACCTCTGTTTGAAATCCTGGAACTCTGCTGATGTGAACTGTGTCCCGTTGTCACTGACCAGTTCTAGCGGGATGCCCCATCTCACAAAAATGTGCTTGAGCTTGTTAATAACCTGCTTGCTGGTAATGGTGGTGAGGGAAGCAATCTCAATGCCTCTAGAGAAGTAATCGACAGCGACAAGAAAAGTCTTCCCATCCAACTCGAACATGTCAACAGCAATCCTTTGCCATGGGCCACTGGGCAGGGGAGTAGTTACCAGTGGTTTACGTCTTTGTGTAGGTTTGTGCTCTCTGCAAACGTCACATAATTTCACTTTGTTTGTGATCTGAGCTCCGATGTTTGGCCACCAAACTGTCAACTTGGCTCGCTCCCGACACTTGGTGAGGCCCTGGTGACCTCCGTGCAATTGGTCCAGGACCTCAGCTCTGAGTACTGCTGGAACTACTATGCGGTCGTGGTATAGGACCAGACTGTCCGACTCTGATAAGTGATTCCTGGCTGCATAGTATCCACGCAGTGGTGAGCCCTCCGCCATTTTGCGAGGCCACCCTTTTCTGATGAATGTAATTACTTTTTGAAGTTCAGCATCGCTTTGTGTGACTCTGCGAATTTCCTCGAGCTTGGGTGACTTGATTGGTTTGCTAGCCACCATAGTGTTCACATATGCCTTTACTTGGGTTTCCGTTTCAGGCACGAAACTGTCTTTCAGTGGATGTCTGGAGAGTGTATCTGCGACTACTAGCTGCTTACCGGGAACATGTTCAGCAGTGACGTTGAGTCGCATGAGGCGCATGAGCAGTCTCTGACATCGTAGTGGCGTTTTGTCAAGATCGTATGAGTTGATCAATGGCACCAGTGGCTTGTGGTCAGTTTGTAAACGGACCCGGCCCATACCTTGGATGTAGCGGGCGAAACGTTCACAAGCCCAAACAGATGCCAGACACTCCTTTTCGATCTGCGAATACCTCTTCTCCGCATCAGTGAGTGTGCGCGAGCAAAAGGCAACGGGCCGCAACTCTCCATCGTGGTCTTGCAACAGGGCAGCACCAAGGCCATAACTGCTGGCGTCGGCACTGACCACTGTTGGTTTGTTGGCGTCGTAATAACAAAGGGCTGGTGCAGCCATGAGCATTGCTTTTGCTTGGTTAAATGCTTGCTCCTGAGGCTCACCCCAAACCCACGCAGTCTCTTTCTTGAGCAGGTTAGTGAGTGGATGCAACACTGTAGACAGGCCTGGCAGGAATTTTCCAACATAGTTAACCAGTCCGAGCACCTGCCGCAGCTGCTCCACGTTGGAGGGGCTGGACATCTGAGCGATAGCCTCCATTTTGCTCTCATCCGGCTTCACACCATCCGCGCTAATGATGTGTCCAAAGAACTGCAGTTCAGTCTTTCCAAAGTGACACTTAGCTCTGTTGAGCTTGAGACCGGACGCCTTAACCGTCCGCAACACCGCGTCGAGATGGCGGTCATGCTCCTCCTTTGTAGATCCGTAAACCAGGATATCGTCCATCACAACGACCATCCCTTCTAGGCCTTTGAGCAGGTCGGTCATCAGCCGCTGGAAAATCTCAGGCGCTGATGTAATGCCAAATGGCAGACGTTTGAAGCAAAACCGGCCCATTGGGGTAATGAAGGTTGTCAACCTCTGGCAGCTGGGGTCCAATGGAATTTGCCAGAACCCGCTAGAGGCATCCAGAGTGGAGAAAACCTTGGCTCCTGCCAGCCTAGGTGTTATATCGTCCAGTGTGGGCAAAATATAACGTTCGCGCTTCACTCCCTTGTTCAAGCGTTTCAAATCCACACACACTCTGACCTCATCCTTGTTGCGTTTTGGAGCGGGCACCATTGGGGCACACCAGTCCGTCGGCTCTGTAACTTCCTCAATGATCTCGAGGCTCAGCATACGCTTTAGCTCTTTCTCCACTTTTGGAAGGAGCGGAAACGGAACTCTGCGTGGCGTGTTGACGCTGTATGGGACTACTTCCTCAGTCAGCTCGATCTTTACAGGCTCACAGTTCAGTAGACCTATTTCCCCGAACACATCGCTTGTTAAGTCACTAGTGATAGCATTGACTCTTGCAACCAGCCCCATGCGCTTTGCCACCGCCTTGCCCAACAAGTTACTTACATACTGTCCTTTTATGACTGTAATCCAGTATTGGTATTTCTGTCCTTTGTATGTAGTGGTGGCAAGGAACTTACCCACGCATCGGACTTTCCCACCTGGGCTGTACACTGTTGGCCTGGACTCGTTCAGTTTTGGTTTTTGACGTAGTTTGCTGAAAGTTGCTTCAGTCATAACGGTGGTATCAGCACCTGTGTCGATTTTAAAATCCACCGGACTGCCATTCACTAGCAACTCTACATCCCAGTCAGTATCCGGGTTTGACTCCTCAATGATATTTGGCTTTGACTTTGTGGTTGCTCTCAGGAATAGATCTCCTATAAAAAATGAATCCTTGTCTGAATCCATAACAGCCTCTGCTCTGACTTGTTTCAGCATCTTGGATTTACACACAGCCTCGAAATGTCCGATTTTGTTGCACTTTCTGCACCTTTTGTTCCGAGCTGGACAGCTTTCTTTTTTTCCATGCATCCTGTTGCATCTCTGACAGTTAAGTTTGTTCTCACTGTATTTCTGTCCTTGTCCCTGCCGTGGTTTATCGTAGCTCCTCCTTGTGCTATTGTACTGTTTCTGTCTCACCTCATTCACTGTAGTTTCCACACGCTCTGCACTTTGTTGTTTCACTTGTTCACTTTGCCGTGCAAGCTGGATGGCTCTCTCCAGAGTCAGGTCCGCCTCAAGTTGGAGTTTTTGCGAAACCTCTTTGTCCATTATTCCGTTGACGATCCGATCCTGGATTTGTTCGTCCTTCCCCGCACCGAACTCGCAGTGCTGCGCGAGCTCGTACAGGCTCCGCATGAAAGCTTCAACTGTCTCACCGGCCCTTTGGCTCCGCTTATGAAAACAGGCGCGATCGTGGATGACGTTTCTTTTTGGGACAAAGTGTTCATCAAACTTCTGCATCACTAGATTAAACTCATACTCTGGATGTGGCATGGCCTCGGTTGCCGCAGGAAACACAAACGAGCCGTAAATAGGTTCGGCATCTCTCCCCATGGAGTACAAAAGCGAGTTCACCTGCACTTCGCCGCTCTCTTTGTCAAGTTTCGATGCGACTCTGAACCGGGAGAATCTCTGCCGCCATGTAAGCCACTCCGCTGGCTGGGAGAAATCAAACGGCTCGGGAGGTCCAAACTTTGCCATCTTGCTCTTAATGTCGGCGTGAAATCCTTAATTCTGACACCATGTCATGATATGAGGCAATGCAAGGGTCGTGGTCTATATTCAAGAGAGTTTTATTGGACTGGTACAGAATAACATAAGCTATGCGTTCGACTCTCGTGGTTAGCATATCCCGAACTACCGTAGCTTAACAGGGACAAAAGACAATCTCACAACAGTTATCTTTCCCTCACAACCAAAAACATTATTCTTTGGTGACAATATTGATTTCGTGGCCTAAAAATTCTAAGGCTATGTACACACTGTCAGTCCAAATCAACAACAACCGCAACATGAACTCCATGTTCAACTCGTTCTTTTTTCGTTCTTCAACATCCAACTCTTTAACAGTGTAAATAAGTCAGAATGCATGACATAGCATTAAGCATCCCCTTTAAGGTAGCTTACAAGTATTAAATGCAGTGAAATGTAAAAAATAATGGTAATATCATACACTAGTTGTGTGGGGGTAAATTAAGTATGATCTGCTGACATGTCACAATCATTGTGCATTGTGGTCTATGGATCTGCCTAAAGTATACAGTGTTTGGACAAAATCAAGGGGTCAAACTTCTCTCATCCTTTTAACGAAGTTGAATGCACTTCAAAATGGCACTCGGGATTCACCTGGGGGAAGTGCTAAGGGAAGTTTGCGAGTGTACATCTAAAAGTGCAGTTAAACGCGGCCTACTGCATTCCTGAATACAGTAAATCAGCCATTTGAATTACTCACTCATTTAGAAATTTACCAATACCTACTGGCAGTTTTTTTATAGTATCATTTAAAAAAATAATTTTGTAAGAAATAATTTTGTAAGAAACCGTAATAAATTCTGTTTATTTACATTTATTCACCTCCGTGTTGTTTCAAACTTCTATGACCTGTATGTCCATCTTTGCGGAATATAAAATATATTTTGAAGAATATTGGGTAACACTTTATTTTGATGGTCCCTTTTGAACATTCTGGTGACTATAAGTAACTTTGCAACTACATGTCAACTAACTCTCATTAGAGTATTAGTGTACTGTCTGCTTAATATCTGATAACTCTTTATTGTGATGGTCCTCCAACAGACATTCTACTGACTATAAGTAACTATGCAACTACATGTCAACTTATTCTAACCCTAACCCTACCAGTCTACTAATACTATACTAACACTCTAATGAGAGTTAGTAGACATGTAGGTGCAACGTTACTTATAGTCAACAGAATGTGTTAAAGGGACCATCCAAATAAAGTGAAACCGAATATTGGTAACCAAACTCTTTTGGTCAGTAAATATCTAAATAATAAAAAATAAAAAAATAAAAAAACAATTCCGATGCAAAAAAAAATAAAAATAAATCATGGCCATGTATCCTAAAAGTTTACAAGTAATAAATTCCATGTAGATAAAAAAAAAACTGTTCTAAAGCTACTTTTTGTAGTCTAATTGATGCTTTTCTCATTTAACCAACACTGAAGACTGAAAACAGAAGAACTAAATGAGATAAAGAACTAAATGATGAGCATCTGTGGTGGAGGATTAGTGTCTATGGTGACTGATGAGTGGCGGAAAATAGAACAAAGGAAACATGTGGCTGAAGACAAAATAAAAGTCCATGAAGGTGACTCTTGTTGAACATAAACGTGACAGAACGCCCCCTCCTGGAAGGCGCAGGGGCGTGGAGAGGAGAGGGAGGCTTGGGAGGAGGGAGTGGAGATGGTGTAGGGATGGTGATGTGAGATGGCGAAAGGAATGGTGATGGCAGGCGCCAGAAGAATGGTGACAGATGGATGGTGATGAGACCCCAGTGACGATGGTGTACGTCCGATGGTATAGACCCAGAGCCCAGAGATGACAGCCCATGGTGGAGATGAGGGAGGGAAGAGCCAAGGTGGCTTGGAGGCTGTCGTCAACTGGGGGACGATCGATGGAGGCGGAGCCGATGGATGCCAGGGCACAGAGGGACAGCCGATAGAGACGAGCAATATCGCTGGCACAGCAGGCCTAGGCGATGCCGCGGCGACGATCGTCTGAGGTGGAGCTAGACTGCCCGAGGACTGAGGCAATTCCAGTGAAATGGAGGACAGAGGCATGCCCGACGAGAAGGAGGAGCCTGCTGCAGCCGTAGGGGTGGAGGAACAGAGCTTAGCAGAAGATCCGCAAGTCCGTGGTGGAGGTGGTGTGACGACTGAACAAGGGGGAGCCAGTGGGACGAGGGAACACAATGGAGTCGAAAGGCAGAGGGTGCCTGGTGGAGCCGACAGGTCATTGTGCCGAGACGATCTGAGGCTCAACATGAGTGCTTGGCATTACAGGAGATGGCGAAGGGCTGACAACCTCCAGCAGAGGTGGGGCTAGAGGACTGGCTGAGAAGGGCGGTGACGGACACAGATGGAGATTTGGCAAGGTCGAAGGTAACAATCCATTGTTCATGCAGGTGTCCGTGCGGTCTAGAAACAGCAATGAAGGTTCCGATAAAGCATATAAAGTGTCTATACAGTCCATAGTGCTGTCTAGAAACAGTGATGAAGGTTGAGCAATTGGGTGGTATAGGGTGGGAGACGAAACCTCCGTACTGATGTCCATCAGCCAGTTCTCAGTCTCCATTTCCACCAGTATACCCTCGGCCACTGATGTTGTTGGCTCACACCCCTGGTCCGACTCACTGGGGGACTCCTCTTCCGGGGTGAGGGTCAACGTTATCCACTTGTCCTCTGGCTATAGCTGACACGTTGCGGCGGGTGGTAGCTCACCACCTGCAGGGGACTCACACGATTCCTCCATTGCCACAGGTGGTGAAATGGTCTCTGGGTCCAGTTGTGTTCTGGATTGGGGGTAGACATTCTTCAGACACCGGATGATGGCATCTCTCCAGTTAAGTCCAGAAGTGTCTGGGAGGTCTATTGGATGGTGGTAGTTTGCACTGATCCAGAACAATGACCTCAGGGTCTCGTCATCGAAGGAGCAGGTGACGGTAAGAAGACTGAAGTCTTTGGTGAAAAAAAAAAAAAAAGTGTGGCTCTCCTGAGCCACAGCAGCAAACCTGGCAGCAGATTTCCATTTTGGTTGGTCCTTCTGTCACAGGATGAAGATGAGGACGAAGGACTGAAGACATCAAATTATCAACTTAGTTTAATAAATCTAAAGACGAACTGGTGTAACAGTGATTAACACCAATTTGATTATTCAAATTTGATTACATCATAATTTGATGCTAACACAAACATACACAAACAACAACCAACACTGAAGACTGAAAACAGAGGAACTAAATACACAGAGATCAACTAAATGATGAGCAGCTGTGGTGGAGGATTAGTGTCCATGGTGACTGACGAGTGGTGAAAAAATATAACAAAGGTAACGTGACTGAAGACAAACAAACTAAAAGTTCATGAGGATGACACTAACTAAACATAAAAGTGACATTTGGGGGTAATTTTTTTTGCCAAACTTGATGTGCAATTAATGTAAGATTAATTAATTGGCACATCATGTAATTAATTAGATTTAAAAAGTTGAATCGCTTGACAGCCCTAATATATGTTGGAGCCTTATTCTAAATTGCTTTAAATTATTTTTTCACATCAATCTATCCTTCATACACCATGAAAAATAATAAAATACCTTTTCAAATACATTAGAAATTTAAACCAAAAACAACAACAACAACTATAGAATCAACATAAGGATTCAGACTCTTAAGGTACGTAGGTACAACGATGTACTTAAAAGTGGAAAAGTTTTCTTTTGCATATTTCGCATACACATGACAACGTTGTCAAAACAATCCCCATTCACACGGATCCGCTAAAGTGACTAAAAATTCTAGTTTATACATGCCAGGTCAGAAGTTGGGTATGTCACTTAGTAAAGAAATGCTACATGCCTATAGACTGTTCATGCAATATGCATACACACGACGTCCCCGTTTACACATATTCGCAATTCAACAGGGCTTTATGGAAACCTCAGTGTACTTGAAATTTGACAAACAAACAATAAATAAACAAACCTAAAGAACTCTCAGACTGTATCTGTGGCTGCATGTACACTTGGCATTAACATGCGACCTGTATCCAGATGTTGTCCACATACACATTGAAAAGACAAGTGTCCAGGTTCGGAGGTAGTCGAAGACGCATTGTGATCCCAGCATATTGTAAGCGCAGTCCAGTCATCGTGTCTGCATTCACAGGTAGACGTCACACAAAATCCTGCCCACTGTCATTATTCCCTCTCCTCACTCCAGAAGCTGTGTGGATTTGTGATATAGTCGAGAGCGAAGTACATCGCAAATATACTGAATTGTTTGCCTTTGCACCCTAAAGTTGCAGAACAATTGATTGGCTTCTGATTCGATCTGCTTGATCGGATCATGGTGATCGCATGCTAATGCCAAGTGTAAACACAGCCTATGTATCCATCTAAAGTTACATTAATCACATTTGCAGACGACACAACCATAGTGGGACTAATAACTGGCAATAATGAAATGAATCATTTTTAACACAACCCCCCCCAAAATAAATCATAATAGATTTCAGGAAAAGTAAAAAAAAACATCTCACAATGGTCTGTATATTAATGGAGAGGAGGTAGAAAGAGTCTCAAGTTTCTGGGAGTATATATTACGGAGGAACTGAGCTGGAGCCTGAACACCACTTGCATCATTAAGGGCCCAGCAGAGACTTTTCTTCCTGAGGACCCTGAGATTTCCCCATCACAACAGATTTCCCCAGAGACTACTGGTCAGATTCTACCGCTGCACAATAGAAAGTATTTTAACATACTGTTGTACTGTGTAGTCTAGCTGCACTGCTGCAAAGAAAAAGACCTGTAGTGGGTTGTAAAGATGGCAGAAAGGATTGTCGGCTCCCCCCTTCCAAACCTGTGTGACATCCATTCAAACCGTCTCCTCGCACGGGCCACAAACATCCAGCAGGACCCCTCACACCCCGGACACCCCTTTTTCATCAACCTCCCCTCAGGCAGACTGAGAGCCCCAGGAACACGCACTAACAGGTTAAGGAACGGTTTCTTCCCCAGTGCTGTGAATAGGCTGCAAAAGTCAAAGCATTCCTTAGCCTCTGTTAATCAGAGTGCATACTACTAGAAGTATGGCATCTTCTAAAGCCCTGTTGTCGGGGGTTTCCCTGCAGGAAGTCTGTGATGCAGATTGTCGCACCAATCAGAAATTGTCTAGTTTCACACATGCTTCAGACGTGCTTTATTATTCGTTTTCTCCTGTTTATGTTAAGTAGGGAGGGGAAGCTTTTGTACTTTTTGTTTATCATCAGATTTCCAGGTTAGTATTGTACAATTAGTTAGCTTTGTTTTGTTATTTGTTTTGGCTTTGCCCCCTCCCGAAGCTTATGTTGCTCCTTATTTACTCTTGTTTAATAAATCTACTTTTTGCACTTTAAAAAGTTTTTGGTTTTAAAGCCTTGGGAGTGACTGGGGTTCCTGTTCATTATTGCAGGTATTTTCTTTCTCTTTGAGTAGAGGTTAATCTATTCGTAACAGCACGCTTAAAAAACAAACAAAAAAAAACTGACACAACCACCACCATAAACAGATAAAACAACAGTTGTAATACTTTTGTTTTTATCTTTATCTTTCCTGTCAGCATCACTTTTTGACTTAATTTCACTCCAGGTTTAAATTAATCTAATCTGTAATAATTAGGTGCTTGTGTGGTGGCTGAGGTTATTACAGGTCAATCATGTGATTCCGGCACCGTCAAAACAGAATCTATCACTATCCAGGTTTAGGGCCTCAGGGAATGTACATGGTAAACTTTCAATCCTTGAAGCTCTCGTTTACTGAACGCTTCTTGCAGTTTCATGATGACAAATAAAAACAAAAGAAAAAACAAAATCATCTCTACAAATTTAAGGCGCAGCATGTTTTAATGTAGTTTCAATTTAAACAGCAGCTCTATGTTGGATGTGTTATTTGCCGGATAACTTGCAGAGCACATTTGTGCATTAAGAAACTATAGGGAAGAAAAGCTTACCAAAGACAGTGCGTGCTGGCACAGACTCCCGGTTCAGCCAGAAGGAGACCTGAGAGAGAATGACGGTCATTATGCAGGGGAGATACGTCTGGATCACGAAATAGCCAATTTTCCTTTTCAAATGGAAATATGTTGTCATCACTACATATTCTCCTATAAAATAAATGAGAAAAAGAAAAGAGAGAGACAATAATAGAGATTAATTATTGTTTATACACACCATAGACTAAAATATTCCTTATTTATTTACGAAAAATCATTATTATTTATTTACGGAAGATCATACAAGCAAAGTAAACGAGATTTAGAGAGATGCAGTCTTGTGTTGGAGAGGAAAGCTAACTGATTCCTCTATTTCAAAGTGGCAACGATGGTGAAGGACTCAAGTGTTTTACCAGCATGGTTGGATGTTCTAACCTTAACAGCAGGAAGAAAGTTACAGACCAGTTACATTATGGACCAGTCCATAAGTTACAGCCCAGTATGGAAGCCCTACCATTTAGTTATTTTTAAAGATCTGATGGAGCATGCAGCTACGCCATTGAAATCAGAAGTAGGATGGCCAGTCGGCTAAGTTTAAGTCACATAACATATGTTAAAGGTTTTGAAAATCCAAAATAAAGGAAATATTATTCCTTAAGGATGGTCTATGGTATATCAGTAGTAGGAGACTTAAAGTCTACATTTTCTCTCATTTTATCTCATTGGCGTCTTGATTAAACTGAGATATTCAATATGGTATTTTATTCTGAGAAAAAAAAAGAAAAGAAAAAAGAAAATATGCCTGGCAAAATATTTTTTCTTCATTTTGTTTGTTGCAGCTTCCTACTAAAAATCTTTACATTTATTTTTTTTCCCCTCATTAATCTAACGAAAATGGTATTGACTGTAAATGTCTATGAGTGGCCCAGCCAGAGACAATTCTTGGACCCATACATTTGCAGAATTTTCCCTATGCCACTTTTGTGTTGTCTTTGCTGTGTGCTTATAGTCACTGTCCTGTTGGAAGGCCAGCCTTCGGTCCGTCTAAGGTTGTGAGTTCTCTATACCAGGTTTTATTGGATATGTCTTGTCTCTGAAAATAAGCTCAAAGCATGATACTACCACCACCATGCTTCACTCTGTCAAAAACCCAGGAGGCCAGTTAGTGATTGTTATCCATCTGCAAAAATTCTCTCATCGCCGCACATGATCTCTAGAACGCAACCAGAGTGACCATCAGGTTCCTTGCCACCTTTCTTTCTAGTCTCCATCTCCCCTGATTGTTCAGTTTCGCCAGGCAGCCAGCACTAGGGAGAGTCTTGGTCATTCCATACCTCCTCCATTTACTGAATTATGGAGGCCCCTGTGCTCATAGGAATCTTAAATGCACGCGATTTTTTGTAGTCTTCATCTCTAAAGGTAATCTAAAATATATATTCAGTCATATGGTACAAGAAAAACATTTACTGTTTTGGTTTGGATATTTGGCTGTATTAAGAATTTTGAATTAAAGTACTGAGAACTATTAATTGTAAAAATAGCGATACAACAACATCTGTAAACATATTCAAAGTTGATGTGTTTGGTTACAAGACACTTGAGAACAAATGCCACCTAGTTTCATTGACAAAATCTGGTGCAGACCAAATTTAATAGTGCACATGCACAAAAGTGAATAATGACTTTTATTAATGAATTTTAATCTATACCTTACACACAAATCATCACATCGTATGACTTAAGTGACGTCATATGGACCACATTTCATGGCTTATTTATCATTTTATCATTTTTTAGAATGCAACAAGAGTCCTCATTATGCAAAATAAATCCCTCTGCATTCTTTGAAATATCTTCTTCTGATGACATAATTTTCATTTCTGACTATACCTGAGGTTGAAATTCTAATCTCTGTGGTAAAAGCAGTTTTCAACGAAGTAAGTGTTCTCTCCCTGCACTGGGAGGCAGAGCAGAGATCAATTAAAATGACAAAATGAAGAATAAACGGATGCTTCTGGTGCTTTAAAAAACATTTTGTCTTTTCCATCTCATTTGAGGGGGCAAGTCAATACGAAAGCGTTTCACCAGCGCTGACATACACAGAGAGCTTTTTAAAACATGTCTTAATAGTGTCTGTCTCTAAATAATCACTGTCTCAGAACGTGGCCTTGACGTGATTTTGACTAATGTGTTCATTACAGAATGAGTAAAAAAGGCTGCTTCCTTTAGCAATAAGGTGCAAAAAGGTTTGCATCGAAGGGGAAGATGGGGGAAGATGCCTACCTTAAGAACAAGGTCCATTTGCATTTACATTTTTACATATTTAGATATAAGTTTAGCATGCTCATAGCACAAAATGTAAAATTATTCAAATTTATACACCCTACCATTCTCCACTGTGACACTTGATTTCACCGAAATTGCTGTTTAGAATCTGATTGCCAATCGTGTTATACTGGAAAATATGGAGTAGAAAAAGTTGTGGGTATCAGCGATAAAAAATTATTAATGGCCACTACTACAATCAGAATTATACAGAAAGAAGTATACAGAGTTGGATAACGTAGGGCTGCAAACTGTTGATTCAAAAAACAAAAAGGAACTCTGAGTAAACTCAGAATCAAAGGGGAGACAGATGTTCATCTTTTTGTGTACAGAAGAGCAGAGTGAAAAGATTCAAATTCACTTCCACAGCAAATAACAGTGCCAGGAAATAGCAGCGCTGCTAATATATGAGTTTTAAAATACAGGGTAACATATAGTTTAAAGCAGGGGTTACCAAATCAGAAATCAGCTTTGTCAAGTGTAATGTCAACTCAATGGTACATCATGCATATTTTCTACTATTCAATATATCTATTTAAATTATTAAAACCTTATACAATATGATACACAAATCATACACCATGAATGAAATGAGCGTAATTTGATATGATAGGCCTACATTATATGTTTCTCTGTCTCGGTCTCTGGAGCGGCCTCACACGTGAGCTACTGCTGTTTGTTTACTACAGAGATGGAGGGCGCATGTTCGTTCACCAGTAGTGCGAACGTCTAAAGGTCCTTGCACACTGAGTCCGAATCTTTCGTATGCATTTTTTCGTATTCGTGATTCGGTGGCTCTGAATTGTCAAAACACCATTCAAACTGCTTGTTACGGATGCGAAAAACACAGAAAATCAAACCCCATCTTGAAGCAGTGTGCAAGCCTGATTGATACAATGTGAAGTCGTATTTATTTTTTAATGGGCGAAAATTTCAGACTCAGTGTGCAAGGACCTTCAAGCTGTTTAAAAAGTACTGGTCATCACAATGGCTGATGATTTCAATGTAGCACTAGACAACAAGGAATTTTTTTGCACCAACCATACAGTAAGTAGTCAGCCAGAATGCCAATTACAGCCGCGCTAGCCGGTGCGGCAAAGCCACCGCGGAAAAAAAAACAGTCCCATTTCAAAGTCATTCGCGAAATGACCGCAAGGTGGTGGAAAGGGACATTTTGCAAAACAGTTGCAATTGACGCATTTTGAAACGTAAGTGGGGCAAAAGTCAATTAACAGTGAGGATGAAATACTACAACTATGGTAATTTCCAAATAAGCCTACATCAAACATGAAAAAAAAAAAAAAAAACTAGACATTTGTTGTACAATAATGAAACAACCTAATATTTGGTGTAGTTGAAACTGCATTTTATAGTAATAATTGTATTATTAAATAAGTAAAATTTGGTTAATGTGGTTTAAACAAACGATACATACTTAAAGACTATTATTTAAACAAACAGTGAACTATTATTGTCATGAAACAGAAGAATTCACACAGGTAAAGTGATCAACAGGTTTATTTGCAGAAGTGGGCTATGTGATCATAACAATGGAAGAGTAAGGTTCTTAAACTCTTGTTCTAGAAAATGAAGAACAAAGAAATGTGCTTCAGGTGTACTTCGTTTTTTTATGTTTTTAATGAATTTATGAAACAACTGCCAACTTTACCGTTAGGCCTACACGTTGCATTGTTATGTCATCATATTCTGTGCAGGCAATTAGCTTAGCTGCGCTGTAAATAGAAAAGCCTCATAATATCACTGTTAATACGTTTAAGTATTGTGGTATTCCGCCATGTTTCTAAGTGACACGCCCACAACTCGTAAAGATCGGGGCTTTGGTGTGTTCTAGTCATTTCGTATAGATCATATTTACGAGTTGAACGCACATGAACGCCACCACAATGTCATAAATACGAGTGGGAAGCTCGGGATTTTCTTTAAGTCCCGATCTTTACGAGTTGGGGGCGTGTCAGTGAGTCAAGTCAAGTGTATTTATATAGCACTTTTCACAATATAAATTGTATCAAAGCAGCTTCACAGTATCAATTAAATAACAATGTTTGTTTCTTAGTGGAAAAAAACAACAAAAAAAAACATGCACAATTGGTACGGCTGACCAAATGTCATTAATGCTTGGTTAGTTAATTTGAATGCATGAGTAACATGGCGGAATACCACAAAATTCTTCAAGCTGTGATATTGTCAGGCTTTTCTATTTACAGCGCAGTAAGCTAATTGCCTGCACAGAATATTGAAAGCATTATAAAATAACAATGTAATATACAATAAAGTTTACAGTGGCTTCATAAATTAACTAAAAACATAAAAAAGCAAAGCACGCCGTATGCAAATCTTTATTTATTTTTTAGAACTAGAGTTTAAGAACCTTGCTGTTTTTTTGTGTAATTAATTAATAGAAAGTACACTGCCATCTTACTCCGACGAAAGTGACTTGAACGCACCTGCCGGTATTTACGACATTGTGGTGGTGTTCAAGTGCGTCCGTTCAACTTATAAATACGATCTATACGAGATGACTTGAATGCACCATATGACCTATTTAATTTGTTTAGAAGAAAATGACTGAATTCATTTTACATGGTCTTTAAATTCTATTTTTCATAACCTGTGCTGTACTTATCTCATTGTTATAATACCGGCAATAATACGATAAGTACAGTGCAGCTAGTGGCGACTTCGTGTCGCGTCAGCCACGGCTACAGAGCAACGAGGCAACACAATAGATGAGTTATGTTTACCAGCTGTGCCGTGGTTATCATATTATACAGGGCTCTACTGGCTGAAGTAGTGAGAGTTAAAGAAGTGGGTCAAGTCTTCGAATTGTTGCTAACCTCTATATTACTGTTTTCTCCAGGTCATTTTAAATGGACAGCTTTGTTGCTGATAAGCTAACTGAGTGGCGGCTGTCTGAGCTGATTTTTAGAGGTGAGCATTTTAATCTTGCTGCCCTTATATCATCTCTCTATACCTAAACTTAAACTTTCTTTAATAGGGCTTAAATGTGTTTAACAAACACCACAAATGTGTTTTCACAAGATTTTGTGAAAGTCACAACTTCTTCGACAGTGGGGTATGCATATCTATATAACCCTTATAGTTAAAAAATACCTGTGCCTTGTCTTTAAGCTGTTATGCAAAGTAGCATTCTGACTAGAAAGTGAAGTTAAAGAAGTTAAGTTTTATTACTCAGTGGTTCACAACCTACATTTTCTTGAACACATTCATAACCCATAAGAACCACAGCTCATTTGGTTTCCTTTTACAGTTAGTATCAGCATTATAAAACAGGTAGTCTTTTAACATTGCTTTTATTACATGGCTTGGTAGAATTCCAATGTAGAATGTGGTCTGTTATTTCTTGATAACAGACGCTGCTTAGTGTAACACACCGTTGCCATGAAAAACAGAGTGTTGCCTGCATGTTAATAGTTAGCACATTATGTATGTGTAGGTTATGTCCGTATGCCTAATTATATTGTTATTGTTGCTAATATTTCTATTATTATGTATTTGAGTATCTGTAGGTGTGTGTAAGTGATGGTGTATATGCGTATGAATGTTTGTGTATGTGTGTAGGTTTATATATGTATATGTTTGTGGGCCTGTGTATATCGTACTTATTTTGAATGACTTTTAATTATCGCTGTATGATCTGTGTGAAGGGCTTTTAAGGCATGAACTACACATATCTAGCTTATAAGTATGTCATCAATTATTATTATATGTGTGTGTATATATGTGTTTGTGTCTATGTGCACATATATACAGGCTCATGTGTATGTGTGTATGTATGTGTATGTATATGCATGTGTATGTGTGTATGTATGTATGTATGTATGTATATGTCTATGTGTATGTGTGTGTATGTATATGTATACAGATATATATGTATGTATAGGTATATATATGTATGTGTGTGTATATGTATGTATATGTATGTGTGTGTTTATATGTATGTATTTTTTTTTCCTTCTTTCCCATTTTCCTTTTCCTCTCTATTCTTCTCACTTTACTTTTTTTACTTTACTTTTTTTTGTACACCCCCTATTTCCTCCCCCCGACAAAGTCATGAGACCAAGAAAGGATGGGAAAATATATGACACCTGGCTTAAAATACATACCTTATGATTACTACTGATTGTCATTTAAAAATAATAAGAATAATAATAATGACTACATCCAAGCACGGGCAGAGGCGCGACCGGATCATGTTCCAATGATCCGGAAGGTCCAGCCAATGCGCGTTGGTGTTAAAAGACATTTAGGAGTGAAAGGTGGATGTCCACACTCAAGGGAAATAAATCAAACATGCAATAGCCATTTTAACTCTCCACCCTCCCTATTTTTAATCTCTCTATATATTTTTTACTCCCTTTGTTTTTTCTCCCTTTCATTAATTTTCATCTATATTCCTTTTCCTCTGTATAAGCCTCTTATTTTCTATTTCATTTATTGAGTAACTGTTTTTTCCTTTTTATTTTTTCTCTTTATTATTATTATTATGTTTTTTTGTTTTTTTGGTGTGTGTATATGTATGTATTCAGGTATGTGTGTGTGTGTACGTGTGTATGTACACTACCGTTCAAAATTTTGGGGTCGGTAAGATTTTGTATGTTTTTAAAAGAAGTCTCTTCTGCTCACCAAGGCTGCATTTATTTGATTAAAAATACAAAACAAACCCAGTAATATTGTTAAATATTATTTCAATGTAAAACAGCTGTTTTCTATGTGAATATATTTTAAAATGTAATTTATTCCTGTGAACAAAGCTGAATTTTCAGCATCATTACTCCAGTCTTCAGTGTCACATGATCCTTCAGAAATCACTCTAATATGATTATTTGATGCTCAAGAAACATTTATGATTATTATCACAGTTGACAACAGTTGTGCTGCTTCATATTTTTGTGCAAACAGTGATTCATTTTTTTCAGGATTCTTTGAATGTTAAAGAGAAAAGCATTTCATTAAAAAATAAATATTTTGCATTATTATAAATGTCCTTACTGTCACTTTATATCAATTTCATGCGTCCTTTCTGAAGAAAAGTATTAATTTCTTTAAAAAAAAAATTGACCCCAAACTTTTGAACGGTAGTGTATATGTATGTGTGTATAGGTATATGCATGTGGGTATGTATGCATATGCTTGTGTCTATATGTGTACGTAAGGGAGACAGGTTCATCCGTATTGCCCTCTGTTTTATGTTGTTTGTATATTTGTTTATTTGTTGGCTCACTTGTTTTCTCTTGTATTATGCAATCTTGCTTGTCATCAACTATTTATGTGTGTCTGATACTTGTTTTTTTTGTTTTTTTTCTCACACTTATATTGGTTTATATATATTTTTTCTCCACTGTTGCGTTTTTAAATTTATGTACTTTACTTATGTACTTATTTGTATTTGTATTGCTTGCTTAATAAAAAAAATTAAAAAATCTTACCAATCAAAAAACTTTTGAACGGCCGTGTGTATAAGAAGCACTTACAACGTTTTACTCCAGAGAATATTTCTCATTTCTTGTGCTATTTCTTATGTACATGATTTGTTTTATATGGCTAAATATGCTGTATTGTTTTATATGGCTAAATATGTCTAAAATGTCTATTTGTTTTATATGGCTAGTTTGTGTATTTATTTAAGGGTTACGTTGCAATTTTTGTATCTATTTTGTAATAAATAAAAAAAAACAGACTGTTGCCATGGATGCAGTTCAGAGACGGAACGGACTATTTTCTTTAGCGGAAGCAATGCAATCGTTTTTAAATAAATAAACTCCTATTTAAATACATTTTTTGAGTCAAATTATTGATTTATTTGGTAGGTAGTCATGTAATAAGCGGGATAATGTATAGCAAGGCGGTCGTTATAGCGAATACCAACCCTTCAGGCTGATTAAGATCCCTCCGCTTCACGTCGGGCTCCTAGTCAGCCTGTCGGGGTGGTATTCGCTATAACGACCGCCTCGCTATAAATTATCCCTTACATAATTTACCTTCTACACAATATTCACTTTCTTTTAACTATCTTTCTTTTTCTGTCTGTTTTAGGTTGGAACAAATATGGTGGAATCCCTCCAGCAATCGAAGCCATTCCCTTCTGTCCTGGCGATGGGAGATCCCCAGCAATGTGCCTCTCAGGCATTTGTGATATTAGCTGGTCAGGCACTCCCTCAGAGCACACTGCTTGGGGCAGTTTACGTGTGCTTCAGCGCATTTTATGTTCTTGATATCAACTACCCCAAGCAGTGTGCTCCTGCATGGGAGTTTCTGCAGCAAGTTGTGTATCAGATTGAGGGATCTGAATCAAAACCAGTCAAATTTATAGAATAATTCGGGTATTTAACACTTTGAGTCTATTTTGTAGTTTGTTTTGGATGAACTAGAGTGGTGGACACAGACATTTTGACAATGGTTCCTGTCTCGACTTTTTGACTATTTTAGAATCGCCTCTGAGCGCTTCAGAGTGGCTGTCTATGGGCATGCACAAACATGTCCTTAAAACAACCCTTAACGTTCGTTTTCAAAACTGTGCAACTCACCAAGTTGTCTTTTCAACCAAGCCTAAACTGAGGAGGTGAAGTAACAATTGTTAGTCTTAAGATTACATAGCATTCAAGTAGATAGGAACATTAACATTACATTGCTTGAAAATATATGGGTAACACTTTATTTTGATGGTCCCTTTTGAACATTGTGGTGACTGAGTAAATTTGCAACTACATGTCAACTAACTCTAATTAGAGTATTAGTGTACTGTCTGCTTAATATCTGATAACTCTTTATTGTGATGGTCCTCCAACAGACAGTCTACTGACTATAAGTAACTATGTAACTACATGTCAACTTATTCTATAACCCTTATCCCTTATCCCTAACCCTACCAGTCTACTAATACTCTACTAACACTCTAATGAGAGTTAGTAGACATGTAAGTGCAACGTTACTTATAGTCAACAGAATGTGTTAAAGGGACCATCCAAGTGAAGTGAAACCAATATATGGTTATATATTATAAAATATACAGGCACAGGATTGGACCAGTGTTAACTCTTTCCCCCCCAGCGACCGCCAGCATTTTTAATCATTTTCACAAAATTTCCAGAATATTTTGTTGTATGAATGTCTGAACTTGCAATATATCAAAAGAAAGAACAGAGCCTCTGCTTAAAAAACAAAAAACAAACAAAAAAAACACTCGTTTTATTATAGCTTAATGTATTCTTTTTTTATCAACACTTGAATGTGGGCAAAAAGCAGAGAAAATCGTGTTTTTTAACAAAGACTACATCCAGATTGGATTCAGAATGATGAGCACAACATGGAGTAGATCGAGTTAATCAACTAAGGTTGCACAGTCCAATAGCTTTTCCTGGATCCACATTTCATTCGTAGCATTAGGCAGTTTTGTTTATGCTATCGCTAGTGTTCTGCTTATTTTTCGCCTGTGTTTTAAAACATGCATGTGATTGTGACCCTTGAATTACAACCTCAATGCAAAGCATGCCATCCATTCAGTTTTTTTTATGAGAAAATATTGATATATGAAATGATTTGCATTTCACTGGCTTTAGAAAAAGTGCACCATTAATAATGTGTATTTCATCTGTTTCATTTTCACATGTGCACATTGTTGTATTGAGCATGCACACTTCTTGTGGACTCAAACTGTTTTGGGTCCTTCTTTCTTTACAGAGGCTGCATGACCCTATTAAATGTGGCATAAAGCAATCGATACACTAGGTCCTTGTAAATCAGGCTAGATAAAACAGACAAAAATTGAATTTGTAAGTGTATGACAAGGCTGGAAGGAAAGAGAAAAAAAGTGTGGGAAGCAAGCAAAATTAATTAATTCAGGTTGTCAGGTGCAAAAAGAGAGATTTCATAAAGGGAAGGCTACAACATTACAGACTCATGCATATAAATAAACTGTGTTAAAGATCAATAGAGGTTTTTCATTATCCAGCATAAATCCCTATGCCTCAAATACTGAAAAACAAAGAAGGCAGATGTTTCCATATCCTTTAGGGATACATTTTAAAAGGCTGATTGCAGCATTCAGTGTAAATGCAAGAGATTTGGCAGTGTACAAAACTGAAAATAAGTAGGGCTAGGTGGAGTATTGGCAATTATCTCATGATGACACAATATATACTTTGATATACATTTTGTGACTCAAATCACAATCCATACTTCAATATATCTCAATATCATAACTGGATCGGGTTACACTTTATTTTAAAGGACACCTATTATGCCCCTTTTCACATGATGTAAAATAAGTCTCTGGTGTCCCCAGAGTGTGTATGTGAAGTTTAAGCTCAAAATACCCAAAATATATATTTTTTACAGCATGTTTAAATTGTCACTTTCTGGGGCTGAGAAAAATGCGCCATTTTAGTGTATATCCCTTTAAATGCAAATGACCTGCTGCTGCCGGCACAGAGGGCGGAGCCTTATGAGCTTGCTTAGTGTCAGGACAATCTCATCTCACAGAATGATAATATCAAAACAGAAACTCTCAGTAGTGGTGTTCATTTCGACCCGGAGTCGGGCAATAATGCCCACAGAGCCAGAGAATATATGCTGTTTGGAGATAAAACCGTAATTGAACTAACCTATACCTGTTCTAACTTAGTTTTCATCTTGCTTTTATCCACTATTAGTACAAGCCTGTTGTAGCGGACCGCGTCAGAATGATGGCCAAAAATTTACTGATGAGTTTTATTAAGTTTATTGTACATCACACAAAAGATGAAGTGTCAGTTTTACTCCAGAAAATCACAATAAGAGCTGAATAAACAGTTTAAGAAGTGCGCATTCAAGTCTTATCCATAAACTTTCTCTCTCCCTTTCATTATCTTCAACATACACAGCGAATTAAACAGGAACATTAGTTACAACTGGCAGTGGGTGGATTTTTATCATTATAGGGTGGTTGTGCACACACACATTTATGTTCAAACACCATTTAAAAGTGAATTTTCCATTATAGGTGCCCTTTAAGGTGATGTAGTTACATTGTAATTACTCAAGTAAGTACTGAGAAATATAATAATGAGTAATATTAATTAACTACATGTACTTACTATAGAGTTATGGTTAGGGTTAGTTACTTATTACTATAGTAAGTACATGTATTAACGTGCAACTATGTCACCTTAAAATAAAGTTTTATCCTGGGTCGTTATTTAAAACTGTGCTAAATAATTTTCAGCCTGTTTCCATGCAATTGGCCTTTTACCGATAAAATGGTGTGCATAATGACGTCATCCATAAAAAAAGGGTTTTTGAATTGCTAAAAAAACTGACTTTGTGTCACAATTTCGGTTGAGGTAGAGGCAGAAGCAGGATCTAAGTGCAGCAGTAATATTTAATAAACAGTCTCAAAGTAAACAAAATAAACTCAGAACAAAAATCAGAACAACCTACACATGCAACGTAAAATAACTGACAAAGAACACGGTTTAAATACACAGGCAAACAAGCTAAAAAAGACAAGGGGGCGTGGTTAATCAGATACACCTGGGGAGACTAATAGACATTAAACATAACGGGGAACTGTTAAACATGGGACAAGACTGGAGAACACAGGTTGAAAACATCACACACTTTGAGCCGTTTCCATACATTATTGCGCATATTCAAGTAGGAACAAAACACTGCTGTGTTTATTGGAGATGCACATCTGTTATGTATTTGTTTGGAACTATTTTCTTTGGTGATATTATCTCTAAAATCAAAAAAAAAACTTCTTGTGTATTGAACTGTTGTATAAAATCAATATCAAATTTGTGATCATGCTGATAGTGTCACGGTCTCGTACACTTTGATATTCTTTTGTGTTTCCCTTAGTTCTTGTTTCCCTGCTGTTTAGTTTCATTTTCTGATCATGTCCCTGTTAGTTTTTATGGTTACTCATAATTATCAGCAGTGTCTTATTTAGTTCCTTGTTATCTCCTTAATATATACTCCCTGTTCAGTTCAGTCCTCTGTCAGTTATTGTCTTTTGTTTATCTCCTGCCCATTCTCTTACCTATATCATTGAAGTCAATTTTGATTATTCCAATTGTGTGTGTGTTGCCTCCTACACCGACAGTTTACAGATAGGCTATTCCGAAGAAAAAAAAAAAAAAAAAAAAAAAAAAGAAGCTCTCTTGCTCATGTAATGTATTGGTAAAAAAAGGAACTCATTAGAGAGTGAAGAAAAAAAGGTTATTGTTAAATGTTATTTTCAGTATTATTATTCTTTATTAGTATTCATAATCAGTGGTAATATGTATTTTATAGTGTGATATATACATTTTATTTTAAACATGAACATGTTTCTCTACTTTGAAAGGATAATGTAAGTTCCCTATAGGTATATTTGGACAGAAGATGAGACAGTTCCTTTATTAAACTCATAAAAGACAAAGGAATTAGGGGAATACTGAATTCTAAACAACAAAGAAATGCCACAATTTATCAAGACTACAACAAAGCATATATGAGGCAGCAGGGCTTCCAGAAGCCATGGAAAATTTTACACTCCAAATGGAAAGCTATCAAACAGAAGTATCTTTTGAAATAGAGAAACCTCTGCAAAAGCTTTGCTGGTGGGAAATGGATAATAAAGTTTAAAGAATTTAAACCTAATGGACGAAATACTTGGCCAGAGACCAATTGTGAAATTGATGAGCACAGTTTTGAACAGCTTAGGCAAATATCGCAAAAGTTTTGCACAAATCTGTAATGAAAAGCAGGTTACTATTTCACCAGTAAATTGTCTTTGTCTCCTATGTCATGACATATAATAATAATAAAAAAAGAGATTACTTGGAAAAATAACTGATGGTCACTTCCGTGATTTGGGGAGAAAAGCTTAATTTCAAGTTTACAGAGAGTCATTTTTGCTCCCATATCTTGAATTTTTAAGCATTTTTATTAATTTTAGTATCACTTTTGCCTCACGATCATGTTAATTTCCGACCCTGGTCTATCTTTTGTCTTGGGAATATCATTATAGAAAAGAATAAAAGAGAATGTTGATCAACAGGTTTATTGTGGATTTTTGTGTAGCAACGTGTTGTCTGCGGAATTCCATGTGAGCCGTGTGACAGTGAGGATACGTCAAGTATTAACTTCACAGCCCATAATGAGAATTAACACCAATATATTTATATCAATATTTATTTTCTTGCCATAACACCAAGCACACCAATAAAAGCAGACATTTATTTAATTATGAAGCATTGGTCTCCACTAGTCCGCTTGTACAAAGAAAACAAGTTCAATAAACAAGGAGCAAAACATTGCCAACAAAGGCAAACTTCGTCGAAGAGTTTCTCCAGATTCAAAGACAAATACAACTGACATATAAAATAAATGTCGACTCAATGGACGAGCAAAGGGAACTCGGAGGGGTGCGAGCGAGAAATGGAAACCCTGGGGTAGATCTGGAGCAGCAGTCATTTCAGAATGCATTTAGCACGGA
Organism: Meda fulgida; assembly: GCA_030578275.1. Classification (NCBI taxonomy): domain Eukaryota; kingdom Metazoa; phylum Chordata; class Actinopteri; order Cypriniformes; family Leuciscidae; genus Meda; species Meda fulgida. Next base: position 25,298,913 of record CM060636.1, read on the forward strand.
TTGAAATCCCCCCTCTCAGATACAGTACTCTGCCTGAAATAGGGGCACCTCAGCCCATAAGGGCAATTAATTACCTGCGTCTGATATAGCTTTTATTCTCTAGGTCAAGTCATAATTTCATAAAAATAATAAATCAGTTTGCCATGTCCGGGTGCACTGATGAATCTTTGTCATAGCATCCTTTTAAGGGTTAAGGAGATTTCACATGAAAGACATCAGTGCTGGTCAATAAATAGCCTTGCGCAAGGTGATGTGTACAATTTAAATAATATCAAAGTTTAAAACCTTATTTAATTTGTGAATCAATTAACGTTTTAGTATTGAATGGCTGGAGTATCTTCTCTCACTAGTATTTTATTGGTGAACATTCAGTCTCTCAATAACAAACTTTTTACCTTTCAGAGAGATAAGAAACTGCTGTGTGCTGGCTTTCTGTGATATGTTGCTTCATAACACAGTGCCCAACAGAGCCATCACAGAGCCAGGATTCTCTGTCTTCCATCAGGACAGAACATTAAACTCTTATAAGAGCAGAGGTGGCGGGGTATGTTTATGATTATAAATTGCTAGGGGACGGCTGATACAGTATTATCAACGAACTGTTCTCCTGATATCGAACTGTTAACGATTAAAGTGTGTCCCTTCTACCTCCCTCTGGAATTCAGTTTAATCATTCTAACTGTAATCTACATGCAATCAAAGGTGGATAAAACCAAAACTCTAGATTATCTCTATTTCACTGTAAATGGATTGAAATAGAAACACCCCTTTTGTTACAGAGCGGGCTTCTGCACCGCCTCCTCTTCACCACCAGAGGGAGCCTTCACCTGAATACTAGCTTACTCTGGAACTCAAATCCCCATAATGCTTCATACCTGGGACTGATTACACACACACCTGCACCTCATTCAGACTCTCCATATGAGCCACACACAAACAGAAGTTCAGTGCGAAGTATTGCATTGCCCCGGCCTGTAATCACTGAGCGGTTTTCCCTATCTTGCTGATCTGTTTTGCTGACCTTGGATTGTTATCTCACTACTGCCTGTTTGCTGCCTGTCTTGACTTGGATTGCCTTGGATTATTGTTTATTGCTGCCTGCCCTGATCTTCTGCCTGTTACCTGACTACTCTCTGTGCTTGCTCTCTGAATTCCCTGTTTTGCTGTTCCCTGACCCCTGCCTGTTTGACATTTCTTCAATAAAGCTGCAAATGGATTCATTAGAAATTTCAGCATCATCGCTGCTCCTTTAACCACGATGACCAAACGTCATTCGACTAGGTTAAAGTGGACAGAGGAAGCAGAACAGGCTTTCAAGGAACTCAAGTCCCGATTCACGTCCGCACCCATCCTCCATCACCCAGACCCTGAACGCCAATTCATTGTGGAGGTAGACGCTTCTAACACAGGAGTCGGGGCAGTACTATCACAACGACAAGGTAATCCAGGGAAAATGTACCCGTGCGCCTTCTTCTCCCGCAAATTTACGCCGGCAGAACAAAATTATGATGTGAGAAACAGAGAACTGCTCGCGATGAAATTAGCACTGGAAGAATGGCGACACTGGCTGGAAGGAGCAAGCCAACCTTTTGTTGTCCTCACCGATCATAAGAACCTGGAATACCTATGGTCAGCTAAACGTCTAAATCCACGACAGGCCAGATGGGCATTATTCTTTACTAGATTTTAATTCACCGTCACCTATCGACCAGGAACCAAGAATATCAAAGCAGATGCTCTATCACGTCAAACAGAAAGAACAATTCAGAATCACACTCCCGAGAGCATAATTCAGACAAACCTACTGGTAGCTCCAGTACATTGGGATATGGTCATGGAAATTCAACAGGCTAACAGTCAGGTGAGACCCCCTTCTGAATGTCCGGATAACTTATTGTTTGTTCCAGAACCTCTCCGCCCCTGGCTCCTTGATCATGTGCACTCCAATCCCAGTTCAGGGCATCCAGGAATCACGGCTACCATTCACCTCTTGCAGAATCGCTTCTGGTGGCTGACGCTACGGATCGACACCACTTTACATGTAAGGAACTGTGTCAGCTGTAATACGTCCAAATCACCCAGACAATTACCCGCTGGACTGTTAACACCACTTCCCACACCACGCCGCCCTTGGTCCCATATTGCAATTGACTTCATCACAGACCTACCCAAGTCGCAAGGACACACTACCATACTCACCATCGTTGACTGATTCTACAAAGCCTGCCGTCTCATACCATTACCCAAACCCCCCACTGCGCTAGAAACAGCCGAGATTCTGTGCAACCAAGTGTTCCGCTTGTATGGGTTACCTGAGGACATTGTTCCAGACCGGGGTCCCCAGTTCATATCTAGAGTTTGGACTGCATTCTTCAAAAATCTGAATATCAACATCAGTTTGACTTCAGGGTACCATCCACAATCTAACGGACAAACAGAACGTCTGAACCAGGATATCACACGTTTCCTAAGATCCTACTGCCAGAAGGAACAAACCGAAGAGTCGGTATCTATTCTGGGCCGAATACGCACAAAACTCATTGATCAAACCTGCCACAGGTATTACGCCTTTCAAATGCATCCTGGGCTTTCAACCTCCATTGTTCCCTTGGTCAGGGGAACCAACGGAACTACCATCTGTCACAGAGTGGCTACGCAAGAGCGAGGTGATCTGGGATTAGGCTCATATTCATCTCCTTCATGCAGTCAGACGGCAAGAACAACAGGCCAATCGTCATCGGCGCCCTGCTCCGAAATACAGCGCTGGTCAGTGGGCGTGGCTCTCCACAAGAGATCTGAGACTTTGACTTCCCTGCCGCAAACTCAGCCCCAGGTATGTTGGACCATTTCAGATATTAAAACAAGTTTCCCCTGTATCTTTTCGTTTGGATTTGCCTGCTGACTACCGCATCTCTCCCACATTCCATGTATCTCTGTTGAAACCTGCTGGTGGGCCGAGAGGAGCGTCGGAAGTGGGAGCTACAGCTCCAGACCCCTCACCCATCCTGATTGACGGCGAGGAGGCGTATCGGGTGCACGAAGTGCTGGACTCCAGACGCCGGGGTAACATCCTCCAATACCTAGTGGACTGGGAGGGGTATGGTCCGGAGGAACAATCTTGGGTCAATGCCGGAGATATCCTGGACCCATCACTCACTGAAGAGTTTCATCAAACATACCCGTAAAAACCGGCCCCTAGACCCCGTGGAAGACCCCGTGGAAGACCCCGGCGTCGTCTGCCTTCTCGTCTCAGGAGCTGCTCTCAGTAGGGGGGCTCTGTTACAGAGCGGGCTTCCGCACCGCCTCTTCACCACCAGAGGGAGCCTTCACCTGAATACTAGCTTACTCTGGAACTCAAATCCCATAATGCTTCATACCTGGGACTGATTACACACACACCTGCACCTCATTCAGACTCTCCATATAAGCCACACACAAACAGAAGTTCAATGCGAAGTATTGCATTGCCCCGGCCTGTAATCACTGAGCGTTTTTCCCTATCTTGCTGATCTGTTTTGCTGACCTTGGATTATCTCACTACTGCCTGTTTGCTGCCTGTCTTGACTTGGATTATTGTTTATTGCTGCCCGCCCTGATCTTCTGCCGCCTGTTACCTGACTTCTCTCTGTGCTTGCTCTCTGAATTCCCTGTTTTGCTGTTCCCTGACCCCTGCCTGTTTGACGTTTCTTCAATAAAGCTGCAAATGGATTCTACTCAGTCTCCAGACTAGTTACACCTTTATTGTTGTCGGGGATTTTAATAGAGATAACATGAGGAAAGTTCTTCTTAAATATGTAAATATGAAACTGAAAGACAGTTTCAAATCCCTTGCCTGCCTTTGGTGAAGGTGACCATATTAGCATACTGTTGTTACTTGCATGCAGACAATGCCTCAAACTAAAAAAAAAAAAAGCTGTCAGACCAATCCACAAATGGAGTTTCATCTCCAGACTCCAGGATTACTTTGAATCCACAGACTGGGAAATGTTTCAGAATTCAGCAGACAATGACATTGACGAATATACAGACTCTGATCAGTTATATTAACAAATGCACAGAGGATGTTCTCACAACTGTCTATGAACGGACATTTCCCATCCAGAAGCCCTGGCCACTGCTTTTAACTCTTGTGACTTCATAGCCTACAAAAAAAAGTCCAGGTACGACCTTTAAAAAGTTATTAGGGCTGCTAAAAAAAGCCTACAGGGAGAGAGAGTTAGATTGTATTTTAGGTACTTCAACCTCCTTACCAGATGAGTCTAACAAGTTCTATGCTCAGTTTGAGGCTGACGACACACATCCAGTGGTGAAAATTACTACTGACTATGAGAGCTGGCCTCTGATACTTCTGTTTGACTTTAGCTCTGCATTCAACATCATCATCCCTAAATCCTAAACGGCCAACTGTGTAACTGGATTCTGGACTTTCTCACAAGTGCAACTGCACGTCCTCCACACTCACACTCAGTATTGGTGCTCCACAGGAATGCGTTATTAACCCCCTTCTGTACTCCCTTTTAACATTTGACTGTATGGCAAAACACAGATCAAACATTAATTTGATCCTCAAAGAGAGCATCAAATACTGGAAGAGGTGTTAGTGAGGCCAGCAGAGGGCGCTCACTCTGTGGTCTGTGTGGATCCTAACGCCCCAGCATAGTGACAGGGACACTATACTGTCAAAGAGCACCGTCCTTCAGATGAGATGTAAAACCGAGGTCCTGACTGAGGTCTGACTGACCTGAGGTCATTAAAAATCCCATGACACTTCTCGTAAAGAGTAGGGGTGTAACCCCGGTGTCCTGGCCACGTTCCACCCATTGGCCCTTGCCAATCATGGCCTCCAAATAATCCCCATCCACCGCATTGGCTCTATAACTGCATTGGCTCTCCTCTCCACCTATAGCTGGTGTGTGGTGAGCTTGTTTTGTGGTGAGCGGGTGTAGTGAGCGCACTGGTGCCGTTGTACTGTGGCTGCCGTCGCATCATCCAAGTGGATGCTGCACAATGGTGGTGGTTGAGGAGAGAATCCCTGATATGATTGTAAAGAGCTTTGGTGTACAGTAGTACATATGAAAGTGTTATATAAATGCCTCATTCATTCATTATTTCCAAGTATTGCGATTGCAACCAGCTTAGGCCTCATCTCCAATTGATTCACAGCCTGGTGTAGTGACAATAACCTTTCCCAGAATGTCAGCAAAACAAAGGAGATGATTGTGGATTGCACATCAACTGAGTGGAGGTTCAAAAGGTCAAAAGTTCCTTGGTGTCCACATCTCTGATGATTTCTCCTGGTCCCACCATACAGACACAGCAAGTGAGACCAGCTTGACAATGTCTTTTCTTCCTGCGGATGCTAAAGAAGGTTGGCGTTCACTCAAACATTTTGACTAACTTCTATATTTGCACCATAGAGAGCATCCTGACGGGCTGTATTACCTTACACTTTACTACACACTGCTACACTTTATTAAATCCCTACTACATCAGTATCTTTTTTTAAATAATAGCCATTTTTGCTTTACATCCTTACCTCAACCTAAATGTTCAAATATGCACAATCTTTAGAAGTAAACAGCAGATTTTATTCAAAACTACATTCCGTGACACAACAACAGTAGTATTTTGAAAATTATTGTGGCTTTTCTCCTCCATCATTATCGTTAGCTGGATGAAATGCTGCCAGTCTAGAACGTGCAGAAACAAGTGGATTGATACATACAAATGATGAACAGTCCTCTCGCTGATCTGGTGAAATAAGAGGCCTCTTGGCTAAGTGTTGTATAAATACACACACATTTTTTACTGATTTGTGTCAGGATGTTGATCACTTCACTCAATCTCTACCAAGTGTTGTGTTCACAATTGGATATTTCTTCTAAACCATAACAACAAAAAAACTATCTGACTGGCACAAAAGAGAACATCAATTACCTGTACTGGAGTTGATCGTCTCTCTGCCAACGACGTGGCCCAACAGGTCATACTGGTTGAGTCTAGAGCCATCAGGAGCCACAGAAACAGATTTCTCATCATCCGCTGTCCAGATGTAGACAACCTCGTTGTTGGTGTAGGCATCTTAGAGAGACAAACCACATTATAGGCTACTGGTTTATTCTGACCAAACATTTAACTTGCAAACAATTGAAATGCTGTTCTGGTATTCTTAATGCAGCCTTTATAATTGTTGTCTTTCTTTTTAAAATGCTTTAAATGTAGCATTTTATTGTTGGTTCAATTACTCTTAGAACACTGTCAGTCCTGTTCCTAGAGAGTATTGCTGCATCCCAATTCACATACTATCCATCCTAAATATTATTCGAAACAGAATTAGAACGTCCCAAATCGTAGTATGTTGAAATGAGTGTTCCAAAGATACCCGGATGGTCTACCATTTCCGGTCAGAATCCGAAGTGCAGATCGATGCGCACTCTGACGGCTAATATTGCCCACAACTCATCGTGCGTTGGACGAGGATTTGATTAGAACTACAAACAAAAGTGAAAAGTGTTAAAAAAAAACGACAGACATGGAGGACGGCAAGTCTGGCGGTTATGTAGAGAGGTTTAGATAAAGGGGTTTGAGTGATTAATTACCAGTATCTAACCTGACGAAAATGTATTTATTCAATGTCGTCTACATTATATTGCATCAGCAGCAGCATTGTGAACTTTTGTAAAGATAAGTTTAGCCATTAACTTTTAAATACATCATTACATTCAAATTGCAAACACACGAGAGTATCCGCATTAAAGACCCACGACTGGCAGATGAACGTGCTACTACATTTCTCTCCGAAACGGTAGGAAATTAAAGTAGATTGAATGGAGGATTTTAACTGTGACAAGATGATTGACAGGGCAGTTTATGGTGACAGGATGCACACGACAGATCTGTCTGTTAATGATGACGAAGAAGTATGTCCCAAAGCTTGCTTACTCTTTTAATACACACTCAAAAGTATGTACTTTTTCGTCACAAAAAGATTTCATACTTTTAGGGCGTAGTATAAATAGGCGAATTGGGACGCAGCCAGTATTTCTTCAGAGTTTAGCTCCAACCTACTTTAACACACCTGTCTGTAATTATCAAGTTTTCCTGAAGATCTTAATTAACTGGTTCAGGTATGTTTGATACTTGGGCACCCCTGCTTTAAAGTCCCCATGAAGTTTTTTGGCTTTTAGTATAAATATGTTGGACTTATGGTGTACTTACACTAGGCACAGTTAACTTGTACCGTGCCCTGGCACAATCGTTCCCCCCTACCCACTCCCCCACTGGCCTGCACTCACATTGCACTTAACGTTCCAGGCCGAAGCACGCTTACGTCATTTATGATGCAACTTTTTGTTTTGAAGAAAACAGGAAGCAAAGCGCTTTCGCTAATAGACTGGCTACTAGATTTATCATTTATGCCGCAAAGCGATTTTCACTTGATTGTGATACACATATCAGAAGATAATTGCAGAGGCAGCTGCCTTTGATGGTGGAATTTGCAGCTTACTAGCAAACTAATTCCTGTTGATCAATAAGGTAAGAACCAGACCCTTATAAACCTAAATATACTTGAATTAATTATTTGGAAAGTGTATTATCCAAGTAGTAATAGAAGATGTTTGCTGTTGTAATAATGACAGTAGCACACATAAGAGTAGTAGATGTTCCGTGCTCCGGTGCGGTTAGCTACACTACATGCGTAATGCGCCAAACTGAATCGTGTTCTGGCCCACCTCTTCCAAGCGGGCCAGGGACGGTTAAGCGAGCTGCACCCGGGCACAGTACGGAGCGATCACACTAGTCAAACAAACCAGACTTTTGGGGTCAAACATGCTTTGGCACGGTTCAGGTCGCCTAGTGTGAGTACACCCTAACTGTTATCTATAAGCAAGTGTAATCCAAAACAATGACAAATCAATATGGATTAATTATTTTGTGGACATCACTCTGCACTTCAGCTTTTCATCAGCTTTTCTGTCCATTCAAATGCTGTCTAGAATCTAAAGCATCCCACACCCTACAATATAAATAGATGCTGAAACTGCAGCTAAAATCTGTCACTTGTTCACCCATTTACTATTTTCTACGTTTTTTTAGTCCGATTGAGTCGTCAATCCAATTATAAGGGTCCATGTAAACTCAGCTACTGTTACGTTCCGTGGTTGTGTTATGGTATTGCTGTTGTTGTTTTTTTCTTTCTCTCTTTCTTCTCTCTCTGTGTCTCTGCCGCTCTACCAGGTGTGAAAGAGAGAGAGGTGATCGCTCACACCTGCTGCTCGTTATGCAAGAGAAGCTGCACGATCAAAAGAGGCTTGGAAAGACATTGGATATGAATATTGCCTTCCAGAGTGTTGTGTCCCTCACCTGCTTTTGTATTGTGTATTATCAAGTCTGTGAAATATTTCTCACCAAACTAAGGTTTATTGTAGCCTACTGAGGTCTATTATTGCTGGTACAACATTCACAAGCTCAAATGTGTTGGAAGCTCGTTTTATTTTTTGTACTATATTTTCTCCTGTTTTTGGTTAGTTAGGCAGTTAGTGTACTTTTTCTGTTGTTTACTTTTTTTATTTTGGCAGGTTAAGTTGTTCTACTCCCTAACTAGTCAGTGGGTACTTTAAGTTTGTTATTTTGGTTTTACCCCCTCCTGAAGTTGCTTTGCTTCCTTTTGATTTACTTTGTCAATTATACATATATTTTGCAAAAAATTCAGAAAACTACAAGGCAGTCTCTTTAGAAAGATTAAAAAGCCTTTATTGTTATGGCTTGGTCATCTTAAACCTTTAAAAAACACTCCAACGTGTTTCGGCATAACCTTCGTCAGAGTCAACAGTTTTCGAACAGTTAGAGACTTTCTTATTAGCATTCAAACCACCAATCAGAAACCTCCATTTGGCAGAAGCAGGTTCAGAGTTGTAGTATTATACTAAGACCACTAGATGTCCTTTGTGGTCCTTAATAGAACAGAATTTCCGTGACTACACACCAAGGTTACATACAATGTATGTGTGGCAGGACAGGTTAGATTTCGCCCTATTATTTGTGGTTGTCACATGAGTAATGGATGTGACAGCCTATTGGCAGCCTTTCCTGGCCTATTTAAGGTGGAGTTCAGGCCCCCTGAGTATGCATCATTGTCACGATTGTGTCCGTGTGGGTGCGCGCGCAGCTCTGCAGGAGCCAGGCTATGGCTGGGATTGGTGCAGACTGTCCTTTACCACAGGTATGTCTATTCCAACGGACTAATGTTTGTTTTGGCGTGACTCCCGGTAACCTTCCATCTTATTGCAGTTGATGTGGGTGATCAGAGAGAACACCTGTACATTTGTGGTTTGCCTATTATGAGTGAAGCTGTGAGTAACCAAATATGTTGTGGGTGTAGTGATCCACTACTGGGTATGTATATAACCACTTGAACATTATGGGGTGGTACTTTATTTATTTATTTATTTATTTTATTCGTTTACTAATTGTCTTTTTAGTGCGTCAATCTCCTCGTGAGCAGTTTGTCTCGGTGGATTGCGGGGCAAATGCGCCTTAGACAACGCTGTTAGACTGCACTGTTTGTTCTGCTACCATTTATACTGCTGTGTGACTGTTTTTGTTACGGTTTTAACACGTCCCATTTTCATTTGTTTTTCTTTAGTTTATTTTACCAATTGTAGATGGCATTATACTAATGCTGGTGGCCCAGGTGATGAGTGGCTAGTCTCAGAGCCGTCACTTAATGTGAGACAGGCCATTAATGGTGTTTTTTTTTTTGTCTCAACCTTTTGTCATATCGCCACCAGTAGTTTGTTTGCTTTCTTTGGTCCATGATTTTCCTAGGCCCTGTGGAAAAGTGAGTAATATTCTGCTGGGATATTTTGGTATACTCACTGCCCAGCTAGCTGCCCTACTGGTAAGCCTCAGCCTGAAAGTCCTATTTCTTTGTGTTTTCTTTATTTTGTCTGGTAAACACCATAGCGGTGTAACTCTTGCCCTCTGAGCCAACCATTTTATACATTTTTAAGAATTACTGTTGTGAAAATAAAGTATTTTGTGTTTATATCCACGTCTCTTGTCCTCTGTGGTAGCGAACCTGTGTGTCTTATGAAATTTCGCTGTTCACGAAACGGGGTGACGTAGTCTGCTTTTTATATTCATTTTTGTACATGTGTGTGCGTAAGCACTCCACTTAATATTCTGAAAACAAGTGCCCTACCACGCCACACATGCATCAATACATATAAAAGTAAAAATAGACAAAATAAAAATGGAAATACATTTTCTGTGGTTTACAGAAAAACACTAAAATCAAGTTCTTTGTTCAGGCCTGGGTATCTAGTAGCCTGCTATTTGTCAATCCAGAAACTTTCTCTCTGGTTTAGTTGTTTTTGTCTGTCCCCTTTCCTTGCTGACAGTGGTATATGGTCAATCCCACAGGCCTACGGTAGATGGGTCACTATTATGGTTTTCCCTGTAGTGACTCGCCATAGGATAGTTCATGTTGCCCGTGTGGATTGCATATTTATGTTCAGTCAATCTGTCCTGTAAACATCTTTTTGTTCTTCCTATATAAAACACTTTGCATTCAGGACATTCCAGTCTATATATAACAAATAGTTTTACAGCTTATGAAATGGTTAATGGTAAATTGTTTGCGGGATGCCACTTCAAAGATTTTGGATGTGTCTGTTGTGCAGGGCAGGGGCACACTCACCCCAAACCTTTTTTTCTTTTTCTTTTTTTTCTTTTCACGGTTTACTCCTTTACCCTAGACAAAACTTTAGCCCTGGGATGTAACACTGTAAAGCTGCTTTGAAACAATCTATTTTGTTAAAAGCGCTATATAAATGAAAGGGACTTGACTTGATTTCAGCATTTAGTTGGAGGCGGGACTCTGTAGATTCTAGAGAGTATTTTATTGATTGGAGATAAATTCTGATGAGAAGCTGAAGTGCAGAGTGATGTAATCAAAATCATTCATCCATATTGGTGGAAGTGAGAGACTAAGTTTTGAATGCTTATATCTTCTAAATGCAAATTTTGTCATTGGTTTGGAGCACACTAGCTTATAGATAACAGTAACACTAACATATTCATACTAAAAGCAAAAAAACTAAAATTTTGATTTTATGGGGACTTTAAAGGTGAAGTATGTAGTTTCTGTGGGATTACAAAAATAAAGCCTATTTTCAAACAACCTAGCAAATGCCCCTATCGCGTGTTGCACCTCCCCCAAATCAAACATGACACAAACAGCACTTACAGGTGCTTTTGAAGGGATGTCTCAACAGGTAAACGTAGGCTACTTTTAATAAAATGTTCAACGTATTACAAATACCTTTAGCTGTGTTGCTATGCTATATAAGCAATTGAGTAGGCTAACAATTTTTTGCTTAAAACAATTCATCCAACGTATCTGCACTGGGCACATTTTTAACATGATGCACGACTGTTTGAGGTTGTCAACACTGGATACATCAAAGTAAACATTATAAACGGGAGCATTTGTCTTTCTGAATGGGTGCATGATGATGCTGTATGTTATTGAAGCATCCATTGTAGCATCGCAATGGCCCATTTGCTTTGACATGTTCATGACCTGTTGAATCTCTGAGGGTGTAAATGCAGTGAATTTTGGTTTCCATTTTGTAATCGAAGATGTAATGTTTCAGCCATGGTCCCACATTGGCTAAACACCTCTGGATCTGGATCTGCTACAGTAGCCATGCCCCAAACTCTCGCTATAGGTTGCGCTGGAAAGAGACTGTCAGATCTGAGCAGACCACTCTCAATGTTTTAATGGTGCCCAGGAGGCTCAATGTTTACACTTTTGTGGGAGATAGACCCATGAATTGCATACTAATAGTAGTCAATCAATGAAGAATAAACTGGGTTAAGAGAATGTATTTTAACATAAGTCTTACAGACTTCACCGTTAAAGCACTCCACAATAGCCATCAAAGCAGTGCCCTTTTAACAAATTCATTGTCAACAATAAACTTAAGCAAAATTACTGTGACAAATCACCTACTTTGTAAATTGCATCTATTATTGTACATAATCCTTTTTTTAAGGACTTTGATTTTTGTACAGTGAAAGGCTATGGCCCAGTTTTACAGACAGGGCTTAGATTAAGCCAGGATTAGGCCATAACTCAATTAGGACATTTAAGTTGATTTTATAAACGGCAGTGGCTGTTTTGACTAAGTGCAAATAGCGATAGATGCTATTTACACTAAGTGAAAATAGCACTAGATTATATTTACACTATGTAAAAATAGCAGTATTTTCTATGTAATAAGTGTAAATACTAGTTAGATACTATTTACAACTCAGTATAGTATTATTATAAAACAGAGTGCAATAATAACATATTGAGTGTAAATGATTATATTGATTAAATAAATGTCGGCTTATTGGGAAAATGAAGCCCTCCCTACACCTACCCCTAACCCTACCGGATAAACAATTAATTATTGAACAATTGTTAGGCACTTCCACTTTTCACATATTTTCTTCATATTTATTGAAAATAAATTCCTTTTCAATCTGATATTTTACATATGAGAAGAATGAGTTCGGGCAAAAGGAGAATTTGAACTCTGGAACTTCTCATCAAAAAGTATCTACATCTACAAAAGATATCTTCATTGCGCCTCACTCCCAATGCTACTGCTGCTGACAGGTAACAGGTATTTTTTGTGCTTTTGTCTGGCCCAACCAGACACTGGCTGGGGAGTTAGTGTAAATGGCATGTACCAACAAGGCAGGCTATTAGTGTAAATAGACACTCCATTTATAAATGTGTCTTAGTTTTTTATTTTTATTTTAGATAAATATGTCTAAGTTTTTTTTTTTTTTTTTTTTTTTTTTTACCATTCTTCTAGAAGCACATTTTTCAGGTCAGGCACTGATGTTGGAGAAGGCCTGGTTTAGTGTCTCCGGTCTAATTCATCCCAAAGGTGTTCTATTGGGTTGAGGTCAGGACTCTGTGCAGGCCAGTCAAGTTCCTCCACACCAAACTCGCTCATCCATGTCTTTATGGACCTTGCTTTGTGCACTAGTGCGCAGTCATGTTGGAACAGGAAGGGGCCATCCCCAAACTGTTCCCACAATGTTGGGAGCATGAAAATGGTCCAAAATGGTCAATGGCAAAAATAGCAAAAATGCTGAAGCATAAGTGTAAGTTTATGATAATGAATGCTGAAACATTAAGAGTTCCTTTCACTGGAACTAAGGGGCCAAGCCCAACCCCCGAAAAACGTCCCCGCTCCATAAGCCCCCCTCCACCAAACTTTACACTTGGCACAGTGCAGTCAGGCAAGTACCTTTCTCCCGACAACCGACAAAGTCCAGACTCATCCATCGGAATCGCCAGACAGAGAAACCAGAGAACACTCCAGAGGATACGTCTCCACTGCTTTAGAGTCTAGTTGTGGCGTGCTTTACACCACTGCATCCGACGGTTTGCATTGCACTTGGTAAGGTAAGGCTTGGAAGCAGTTGCTCGGCCATGGAAACCCATTCTCTGACTCTGCAGAAAGTTGGCGATTTCTGCTCACTGTGCGCCTCAGCATGCGCTGAGCCTGCTCTGTGATTTACGACTCCCCATGTGTCAACTGTTCCATCCGATTAGCTGCTTTCTTGAATCAAATGTATATAATGGGGAAATATATCAAAATACTCATTGTGTTTGAATACATAGGGACAAACTTTGTAAAAGTATTTTATTTCCAGGTCCGTATGCAGAAGCATACAACACACATGCAGACCAACACCTGCACTCGCATGACTCTAAGCAAGTGAGCGTGAGAAAAGCTGGCAGCCTTAAACACTAGAAATATAATTCACACAGCAGGCAGAGGTTGGCTAATTAAATTTTGATGGCCACAGAGAAAAGTTATTGTTTTATTCAATTAGAAGGTCATTAATCAAAAGCTAAGCACATCAAATTTAATGTTACTTCATCCATTATAAATAGTATTTCATTATGAAGTGCATTATTCCATCTTCGAATATATATTTGCATTGAACGACTAACATCGGTTTATATTTATGAGGAGTCTGGCCTACAGGAAATGGTACGAGCTGAAAAGGTCAGTGGTGTCACAGACTTTCAGCAAATTATGCGAGAAGTCCTAAATTTAGTGCCTGGGCTAACATTCAATTAATACTGTGATGAGCGAGAGAAAGAGAATGGAACATGAGAGGATGAATTAGAAGCCATTCAAATTGGAATGGAGAAGGAAATATTTAATAGAATATCACTTTCCAACACTGTAGTCATGTGAATAACATCGCTTTAAATTGATTAATAGTCCAATAATAGTTTACAAGTTTATATGAGTGTTTCCTTTGTTAAATATGAATGCACAAAACACACCACAAGTATTTGTTTAATGTACATTGTAAATGTCCATTGCATCTTAAATGAGCAGCTGGTTAATGAGGGAATCAGGAGCTTGTATTTTTCTGTGTTTTTAGATCTCTACTCACTTGGTCAATATGCGTTATCCTCAATTATAAATCATGACTGGCAGTAATACAAAAGCCGGCCATTTGTTCTGCTCGAGTGAATCAGTTTTCTAGATCAAACAATGGAAAAGAAATAAGCAGAAAAAAAGGGTCTGGAAAATCAAGATGATTTTTTTTTTATGGTGTTCAAATTCTATCAAATTCTTCTTGTGATATTAAATTTACAGGCAGTCAGCAAGGAACTCATTTAGTCAAAATTACTAATAACTTAAAACTAACTGTTCTTATATGAATGACAAAATATATTTCATTAAAAAAATTACTAATAAGATACACACTCCCAACAGAAAACATCTCAGGTTACAACTGTAACGATGGTTCCCTGAGAGGGGGAATGAGACATTGTATCTTGGAATAATGGATGAGATATGCTATCAGCGTGAATGCCAGAGGTGTATAGTCCAGGGGTCAGAAAGTAAAAGTAACCTCCCCACTGTTGTGGACCCCGAGCAGTCTCTGGTTATGGAGCTGGAAGTAGAGACTCTTCTACGAAAGGGGGCTATAGAATGGGTTCCTCCTCCCAGCAGGGAGTCAGGGTTTTACAGCAGTTACTTCATTGTTCCAAAAAAGAATGGGGGGGGTTGCCTCCTATTCTAGATCTGCGCCAACTAAACTGCAGGGTTCAGAAACTCAAGTTCAAGATGCTCACACTCAAACAGATAGTGTCACAGATTCAGTCAGAGGATTGGTTTGTCACAATAGACTTGAAAGACGCTTACTTCCATGTATCCATCCATCCTCATAACAGGAAGTTCCTGAGGTTTGCTTCCGTGGGCGAAGCATTCCAATATCGGGTTCTTCCGTTCGGCCTAGGTTTATCACCCCGCACTTTTACGAAATGCGTGGATGCTGCTCTGGCTCCCCTGAGACTCCAGGGCATCCGCGTGTTAAATTATATAGACGATTGGTTGACTTTAGCTCAGTCCGAACAGATGGCAGTTCGGCATTGAGATGTCGTTCTGTCTCACATGAAGATGCTGGGGTTGAGGCTCAACACCAAGAAGACTGTGCTACTCCCGTCTCAGAGTACCACTTTTTTAGGTGTGGTATGGGATTCGATGACGACGCAGCCACAATTGTCACCGACACAAATTTCAGTCCCTCCAGAAAAACGTGATTATGCAATCGCTGAATTCAATGCATAATCAGCCAAAGTCCGCATATTTATGCAGGGGTCGCATTTTTTCAAATACTCCGCAATCTCGGCGCATAAATTGCTGAATTCCGCGCAAAATATGCAGGGCTTGCATGATTTCATAATCCCCGCATTTTCGTCGCAAAAAAAAGTCACATATATCTTAGCAGAAAGTTGGAAAATGTTGCGTTTACTTCACACAAGAGCAGCCGTCCCCCCTGTTGCCATGGGAACGTTATGAAGTGCCGTAATTACGTGACGTGAACATCATCGAAAAGCTGCAAACCTTTGAAATGCCATGAAATTACAGTAAGTATATTAGTATGTAAATTTGTTACAGTAAGAGATTGCACTTTGTGCATTGGAAGCACTTATTTTAACTGAAGATGTCTGTTTTGTATAGCTAACGTTACCTCTGTAAAACAGCACACTTTTTTTTATATATTTTATTCATTTTTACAGAAGTTGTAGCATATTCCTTTTGTAAAGCTACAGAACTTGTTTGAGCCATGTGTTTATTAAGGTCTGAAATAAAACAAAATGAGAACTTAAATATTCCCAGCACTTTATGTGATGTAGTATGCTTGTTTATCATAGGAAGTACAATAATAAGAAATTACTCTTTACATTAAGGTAGTAGCCTAGTGAGAACAAGGTGTTGGGGGAATCACTTTTTTTTTCCTCTTTTTCATCAAACCGCAGTTTTTGCAAGTTCCCGCAATTTTTGCAAGTTCCCGCAATTTCATTGCATAAAATTGCACAAATATCCCGCATATTCCATCGCATTTTTTAAGAAAACTTGCAGCATAATCAAGGATTTTTGCCTGCAACAATCACAAAAAAACTGGAAGGACTGATATTTCTTCGATTCTCTCAGCCATAAATGGGGTAAAACTAGGTCAGTCACTCACTGTGAAACTGTTGGGTTTCATGGCAGCTGCGTCCAACGTAATAACTGTCGGCCTTCTTTACATGAGACCCCTGCAAGTGGTGGCTCAGAACCAAGGGGTTTTCTCCGAGGGAAAATCCGCTTCGCATGATCAAGGTCACGTGGTGATGCCTACGTGCCTTAGTCATGTGGAACAAACCTTGGTTCCTCGCCCTAGGCCCAGTGCAGGGGACTTCTTGTCGACAGGTGCTGATGTTTCTCTCACAGGTTGGGGGGGCGATCATGAGTGGTCACTCGGCGAAAGGTCTATGGCAGGACCAACTACTTTCTTGGCACATAAATCAGCTAGAAGCGGGCGGTTTTCCAAGCTCTCAAGCACTTCCTCCCAGACCTGAGAGGTCATCATGTGCTTGCCCGCACGGACAACACATCGGTGGTCTCTTATATCAACCATCAGGGGGGTCTGAGGTCACGTCACCTTTGCAAACTGGCTAATCAGATCCTCCTATGGGCCCAGGGGAAATGACTGTTTCTCAGGCAAGTTTATATTCCGGGGCATCTAAACCAGGGAGTGGATATCCTGTCAAGGCAGGGGCTGAGGCCTGGGGGAATGGAGACTTCACCCGAGGTGGTAAAACTCCTCTGGGAGAATTTCGGTCAAGCTCAAGTCGACCTATTTGCATCGTCAAATACAACGCACTGTCCTATGTGGTTCTCTCTCACGCACCAAGCTCCTCTCGGGCTGGATGCGATGGTTCAGGTGTGGCTGAGGCTACACCTGTACGCTTTCTCCCAGTGTCTATGCTCCCGGGGGTTCTGGAGAGGGTTTTCGCTGGGAAGGGTCCCGTCTGTTATTAGTCGCCCTGTACTGGCCGGTCCGAGTTTGGTTCTCGGACCTGATGTCCCTTCTGGACTGCTCTCCGATAGAGATTCCGATCATGAGGGACCTACTGTCCCAAGCAGGGGGCACTATCTTTCACACTTGCCCGGAGTTGTGGAAACTGGGGGCTTGGCCCCTGAGGGGGCCCAGCTCATAGAATCTGGTCTCTCGCCCGAGGTCGTGGAGACCATACTCCAATCTAGAGCTCCTTTCACGAGAAGACTTTATGCACTGAAATGGAAACTGTTCTCTTCCTGGTGTTTAGAACGGCAACTGAATCCTGTTAACTGCCCTGTTGGTACATTACTTGATTATTTGCAAGAGCCTTTCTCTGCAGGACTATCTCCTTATACCTTGAAGGTCTATGTGGTGGCTATATCTGCTTACCACACCCCTCTGGGTGGTGCATCATTAGGAAGAGATCATCTCATTATTCGTTTTCTTTCGTGGCACACTGAGGCTGAGGCCTACACTGCGCATTAGAGCACCGGCTTGGGATTTGCCCGTTGTCCTGGAAGGCCTGGCTTTGGCTCCCTTCGAGCCCATTGAAGAGGTTTCAGAAAGGTTCCTTACTCTAAAAACTTTATTTCTCATTGCTATTTCTTCTATCAAGAAAATTGGTGATTTGCAAGCCTTCGGTTGCTCCTTCGTGCCTAGAATTTGCACCTGGTATGGTGAAAGCTTTTCTCCAGCCTAGGCCGGGCTATATTCCTAAGGTCCCTACTAATGTTATGGGCCCAATTGTGCTGCAGGCCTTTTGTCCTCCCCCTTTTAATACACCAGAGCAGGACAAACTTAATCTGCTGTGCCCTGTTTGTGCTTTGAATGCTTACGTACACAGAGTTGCCCTGTGGCGTATATCGGATCAACTATTTGTCTATTTCGGGTTGCCTAGAAAAGGTGACCCTGCATCTAAGCAGAGGATGAGCAAGTGGATAGTCGAGGCAATCTCACTTGCTTATGAAGCAGCTGGTCAGCCTTCACCTTTTGGTCATCCGGGCCCATTCTACATTTCAGAACATCAGTGACTACCAGCCGAACGGATTCCATATTAGTAAAACATGGCTAAATTCATCACGCGTCCCAAAAGAAGTGTTGACGATGCGTCATCAGCACCAACCCCTAAGAAGTGTAAAACACGAAAGCATGACATTAGCTATCTTCAGTTTGGCTTTAGGTGGCTGGGACAAATGCCGGCATGGAACTCTAGATGGCACAGGCTGATAGGTCTAACTAATTGGTAGCGAATACGTCATTATCCACAAAACACAGCTGATTGGTTGTTGTTGCATCAATGAGCTGTGGCACAACCTTCAAACAAATACTGGTAGTGTTGCTGTTAGCAGTCGGGAGTGAGCTTTCAGAAACCCTCCACCTCTGCAAGCGCCACCTGTATAGATCTGCTATGGGGGTTAATTAATTTAACGAGCAGCAGCAGCTGTATGTCTTATATGCTCACAACAATGTCTGTGAATGTATTGGCAGTAGCCAGTCTCGGTACTTGCTCTGCAGCAGCCGCAGCATAGCAGAGCTATTCCGCCAAGACCAAATACATTAACATTGCCCTATCCATTACCACGCCAATCTCTATTACCATACCAATGTACAGAGAGTTGTCATGACATAATTATGTTTACACATCTGGCCCTGTTGTAATTGAGACAATCTGTTTTTTATTTAATTTTTTTATTTAACCTTTATTTAACCAGGAAAGTCCCACTGAGGTCATAAACCTCTTTTTCAAGGGAGTCCTGGCCAAGAGGCAGCAAAAACACAATCAATTACATTTATAAAGGTTATACAAAACAAATAATTAAAAACATTTACAATTTAAACCGGTCGTTTCAGGTTCTCTCAATCTGGACTTAAAAGCATTTAAGGAGATAAGTTCAGATAATTTCAAGTCTTTTTGCAAAAAGTTCCATGCAGAAGGAGCGGAGTAGACAAAAGCCCTTTTCCCCAGTTCTGTACGGGCAAATGGAACAAAGAGCAGCAAGTGATCATTTGATCACAATGAATAAGAACCAAAACTTCTCCATGTGATTAAACTACTGATGTAGGATGACAACAGACCAAGCATGGCAAATATGCCAATGCCCTGATCTCCTGTTGGACAACAATGGCCATCCCACTCTGGAATATAATTCACAATGATGGGTCAAATTTTTACAATTCGTAATAAATCTCAGCGACGCATGATAAACAGTGTCAATCTTATGCAGACATTGTGCTGAAGCGGTCCTATTCACCAGGTCACCATAATCTAAGACAGATAAAAATGTTGCAGTGACTAGCTGCTTTTTTGCTTTAAAAGAAAAACTAAATTTATTCCAAAAGAAAAAAGACAGTTTAAGTTCGAGTTTTTTCACAAGGTTGTCTATATGAGGTTTAAAAGTGAGAGCATCATCAAGCCAAATGCCAAGGTACTTATAAGAATGAACCACCTCTATGACACTTCCAGTCAAAGTGAACACAGAAGGAGGAACTGAGAAACCTTCTTAGTATTACTAAACAGCATCAGCTTGGTCTTATCAGCATTGAGAACCAGTTTAAGCTGCATAAGCGTGTGTTGACCCACATCAAAAGCTTTCTGCAGACTCAACCGCTATAGCTGGGGACGATCCAAAACAATAAATAATCGTGTCATCAGCATAGAAATGCATATTAGCATCCGACACATTTTGGCCCAGTTCATTTATATACATAATAAACAAGAGTGGACCCAATATTGAGCCTTGTGGCACCCCCTTGTGGACCTTTACTAATGCAGAACATAGACCATCACATTTAATACACTCAGTCCTGTCACTCAGATAATTCATGAACCAGGAAACTGCACAATCAGACAATCCCAAACAAAGAAGCCTATGCTTTAAAACAGCATGGTCCACTGTGTCAAAAGCCTTGGACAGATCAAGAAAAAGTGATGCACAGAATTGCTTTCTATCAAGGGCGACAAGTATGTCATTAATTACTTTTGTAACAGCAGTGATGCTACTGTGCTTTTTCCTGAAGCCTGATTGCAGTTTAGAAAGAAGTTCATTTGAGTATAAAAAACTTTTTCATTTGGTCTGAAACAAGGGATTCTAAAATTTTTGACAAAACACATAAATTAGATATAGGCCGATAGTTAGTTAAAACTGCTGAATCACCTCCTTTAAACAAGGGAGTAACAAAAGCTGACTTGCTGATGGTATTTCATTATTTTGAATTGACAAATTAAAAAGAATTGTAAGGGGCTAAGCAACAAAATCAGCTGCCTTTTTTCAAAAAATAAGGCTCTATTAAATCTGGTCCAGGAGGTTTTCTGTGATCTAACGCTTTAAGAGCTCCCTGCACCTGCTGCACAGTAAAAGAAACAAAATTAAAAGGCTCTCCAGAAAACACTGGGGAGTATGTGCATTGAGTGACAGCGACTACTCCTGTCAATCTGTACTTTGACAATTGGCAGATTAATTTGTAAAATAAAGTCATAGTCTTTTAGACAACAAAAAACTAAATATTACAAAAAGGGGGAGACACATTTATGTGAATGTGAAATGTGAAACATCTAACATTAGTATCCATATTTTCACATCAAGTTAATTTATTGGCCTATTCATCACATCAGGTGTATGATAGCTGGAAATGTGCTCTGCTTGCTTTAGAGAGAATAAACAAACTATTATTAATATTGATGATAACATTTCTCCAGCAATGCAAAAAGAAAATCAAAACCAACACAAATAGGCACTTTTCTACTACTTCTTAGATCTTTAAACAGAAATGAGAAAAACACACCTTGAGAAAAAGACATTCATAATTGCATTGTGAGGCAGAAGCAAGGTTGATTGGGGGATTGAGGGAACAGTGCTCATAATCGACTGTAGTTAAAAAGCTAATTATGCAGCAGACTGTATGACATCTTATTAGAGAGCCAATTGTTTTCTGTCTTTTGGCTTTATGCAACACAAATCCAATGAGGGCTCACCACGCTGCAACTGTCAAAAAGAGATATTGTGGGGGAAAAGGTACTTGTGAAAATGTATGAGCTGAGGACTTTTGTTTTATTGCCCAGTGGAATGTTTTATTCATAAAGGCGTGACTTCTGCGTCATTGCGACCTTTGGTGTTTTTGGCTGAGCTATTCAACAATTCTAAAGCTCTAAACAAGAAGAGAGTTACGAAATGTGTTTGTTTGTTTTGGGACTCCACGCGTACAGAAAGAAAAGTCCATTTGGTTTGTTTACCACTGGGGTTTTATGTTGTATTCTAATGACAATGTTGTCTTGGAAATATGTTGTTTATTGTAAGAAGCAAGCACAGATGCAATGAGCACCAGACCTAACATTATGTACAATTTTGAGTTCTGAAGAAAAACACTGTATGATTGGGTTCTCTAAGCTGTGACCAGAAGATAAGTTATTATCAAATTGTCTGATCTGGACTGTCTTTAAGACAAAACAGGAGTCTGTCTGTAGTCACAGGCTGTTTGATGCTTTACCTGCACCCACCTAATCCAGTTCAGTATGCTACACAGATTCCGATGTCAAGCTTATCACTAAGCTAATTGTGCAGGGTACATGCTCAAGGCAAACATGTATTATACTACAATACTCTAGAGAATCTGAACAAATACACTTAGACAATCTAGATCAGTGGTTCTCAACGTTTGGGCCAGCGCCCCCCTACCCATTACCTAAGTCCCTCACCACCCCCCATCA
This sequence comes from Meda fulgida, assembly GCA_030578275.1. Lineage (NCBI taxonomy): Eukaryota > Metazoa > Chordata > Actinopteri > Cypriniformes > Leuciscidae > Meda > Meda fulgida. Next base: position 25,321,042 of record CM060636.1, read on the forward strand.
AATAAAATGCAGTCTAAATGTCTTTATTGAATATTAATGTTGATTATTATTCTATGCTTATTTTAATTAGGCCTATTATAATATTTACAATAACATTCAATTTTTGGGGTCAGTACAAATGTGTGTGGTTTTTTTTTTCTTTTTTGTGACATGTGACACTTAAGACTGGAGTAAAGATGCTGAAAATTCAGCTTTGCCATCAAAGGAATAAATTACATTTTAAAATATTTTAAAATAGAAAACTGTTATTTTAAATTGTAGGGATATTTCACAATATTTTTTTTTTAAATAAATGCAGTAAAAAAAAATAAAATAATAATAATAAATACGCCCTTTTTCGAAATGAATCAAAAGTACCTCTCTCAACAATTATCAACAATTATATTGTGGCTAATAAAACAAATACATTTGAATTATAATTCAGTCAGGACCACTTTGAGAATGAAATTTATTGACAATCTTTGGATTTGGCGAGAGGCTAAGGCTCTAAGGTGCTCGAGATAGAGGGACAGCTTGAGATACATCCTTGAGACACAAAGCCTTTTAATAAGCAAATGTTTCTTAGCATATGTTACAGAAGGAGATACAATGATTACGTACATAGAGTTTCTATACAGAATCCAATGCTCTGTTATGAAGATGCTAGGAGGTGAAGGGGTGGAGGTGGGTGTAAATGTCTGTGCGACAGACTGCGGAGCATTCGTTGAATGAGCTTAAATATTAGAGTAGGTGGAGTAACAAATCAGCTGAGCGTCAGCTAATATTGTTTAGCGATCAGTGGTCTGCCTGAACTATTGTTAAATTCCATTTGATCACTCAAGCTCTATTTAATATGACAACATGTACAAAACAGTAACGAATCGCTCAAAAGTTGGAAAAATTCCTCTTTACTTTACGTATCTGCCAGCAGTCAGTCAGTAGTTGCATATTCATAACTGTGACCACACCGTCTGTTTACAAAAGCGATTGAGAACTGCAGACCATATTTGGCTCTCTCTGCGATTGCTAGTGTGTTGATTCTTTTTACAAATAAATCCTCTGGCTTGCTTTGTTGGGGACACGTAATATTCAACAAAATTATTGATCTGACTGTTGTATGTGAAACTGAACTGAGCTGGATAGATGAAAGGAATTCATTTAATAATTGATGTTCTTTACAATGGATCTGAATCAACACTGAATTGACTTTAGCTGAAAAACAAGCAGAAATGCATGCTTTTTTTCTGTTTATGACTTAATAGCTGCTTTGAAACAAACTGTATTGTATTAAGGTGACTTGATTTAAAAAAAAACATTACATATTTTAAAAATATTACATAATTTATCAATGCCCATTTGTCACATATTATACATCAACCAATCGTGATATGGCACAACAAGCTCAAATTTCATTGGACAATGTGAAGTGATAATTTCCCAGGTCTTACTTAAATCGGTTGAAAACTAAATAGGCTATGCACTGTCTGTTTTCAGGTTTTTTTTTATTTTAATTAATTAATTAATTATAGTTTATTTATTAACAAAGGTGAAATATCTAAAAGAAAAAAAGAGGAGTATTGATCTTTACAAGCCGAATGGACTGAATAATTTGCATTTGGAGCGATCTGTATCTGTGGTTTGTCTCATTTTACAATTGAATTGCATCACTTAAAAATCGGATTTGAATTGACTACAAAGCACTCCACAAAACCATGCAGAACCCGAAGTTGCCATTAATGGCAAGTAGTTTTCAATTTACACTTATTTATGTACTGCATACTAATTTACAGCTTGATGAAACTATTATAGTTGGATAAATTAAGCCCAAGTGCCATCTACAGGCCTATTGTATGAAATGTAGACTGCGACAGTAAACAGATACCCCATTCTATTTCTGACGTTGCTCCCCCATTGAGAAACGCTAATCTAGAAAAATGAAATGACAATAACAGAGATCACTTACAGCTTCCGAACTTCAGTGGGCAGGCATGGGCATCCATAGGAAAATCCTCCAAATGCATGGGGCACTCAGCATGGATGGTTAATCTATGTAGAGAGGAACAGACACAGAGAGAGAGCTTTCAAGTCAGCATTAAACAGTATTTGCAACTAATCTTACTTTTTTGGAATGTGATGTATTTCAGAGTGAAACAAGAACTAATGTGTGGCAGGACTTGCCTTGATCCATCGGGAATTGACTATCATGGAAAGTGGGCGTTTTTGACTAGACATAGGATGTTTGAAATAAATCTTAATCACCTTTTAGTCATCAACCTTTTAGTCACATTTAGTAAATGAGAGTTGGGCGATAATATAGTTTACATTTTGCGATGATACAAGCAATCAAGGAGTTGAGATATCTCTATAGTATCGCTGAAGCGAGTATACTCTCAAAAAGTTGGACATACTTATATATCCACCTTAATATAAAGATCTGGGCAGCACTGGCACTGGCTTCCACATTTGAGGAGGCTTTTTGACTGGAATGAGGAGGATGAAGGTCACGGTTACCCTCTAGATCTGTCCAGTGTCAAGTCTTGCCTTCATTTGCTATTAAATATTAGCAAAAACGAAATCCAGTTCATGCATATGTGCTATATTGTCAGGATCCTGTGATCTCTCATGCCTTTTATTTTGAAATTCATGTGTTCATGTTCATTTGTAGTTCTGTCCTTGGTCTTTGTAGTTCTTTTGCTCTTTGAAATTACCTCCGGGTGTTCCTTGTTGTTATTGTTTCAGTTAGCTTAACCTTGTGTCAATCCTTGCTTTTTGGTGGATTATTGTTTGTTCGCTTTCTGCTAAATTGAGAGTATCATGCACCTATTCTTCGAAGTCAATGGCTAAGTTTCATGTCTTGGTTATTATCGTCAAATCATGAAATATGTAACATGTTTGAGCCATTAAACCATATTTTATCTGCATTTAGATCCAGTAATCTTCCTTTTGTTTTTGAGGCTGTGTTACTGATTTGTTTCATGCTTGTACTGAAAATCATTTCAAATTTCATTGACTGAAATATGGCTAGTGTACTGTCAAAAGTATTTATGGTAAACTAGATTTGTTCCAGAAACATTGTTATGCTGGTTGAAAGTCTCTTTACATCCTGATAGCAATCACTAAGTTAAATGGTCTAAATGTATTTATATGTATATATCTCGTCTGCTGAAGGCGTAGGGCCATAAAATCTTGGTACAATATGATGTCCTACCTACCTGTCAGCGTATGTATTTCAATACCTCCGCGAGTAAACAGGGCTGATTATATTTTATTTGGACTTTAAAAACAAATATTAGTCAATAAAGAACTGCTGAATCAAATGCTCAATTATATATCGTATTTCATTTAATCCAATGATGAATCTCAGATAGTAATTTACAACATTTTGAGACAGAAGCCAGGGAAAAAAAATCGAACATAACATGAGTGTTAATCTAGTATTAAGAAAAATGAATAAGTGATAACTGCTTGAAAGAGATTCTTTAAAATGTAATGAAGTATTTGAAAATACAGAGGTGAGTAATCTAGTGGATGAAGTCTTGTGTGTGTACACTGCATGAGCCATTGCTTGAAATTAGCTGAGTCACAAGCTGACAGCTTGTATGGAGTCGGGTAAATTGACCTATAAATAGATCCCTGAAGCTTTTAATTAGCGAGTATCAAGGCCGGATCCATTGAGGTGAATCAAAGTCATTTCTCAGACAGTTTAATGACTGTGAGGTGCTTCTTGTTCACATCTGTGGAAAACTAAAGGTGTTTCTGTAATTCATTCTGTTCCCCTGTCCACAGATTGATGTAACATCGTCGCTTCGTTCCTCATTGACTCTCTCCAAGGCCATGGCAGTGAAACCAGAGGCACAATTTATATACAGCTCTCAGAAGGATGCGACATATTTTTCCAGAATAGGACAGTGAGAAGAGTATGTGTTTGTGCAATGCTGTACGTAGTCTACTGAGTGCCAGAGTGGATGAGTCTGTGAGGACATTAAAGGTCACTAAATTCGAAGTGTTCTAAGCTTTAAACATGGCAGCCCATGAGTGTGAACATGTGCAAGGGTTTGAGGAAATCTCAGACTTACTGTTTGTTGCTATTTTGCTTCTATACCTCCTCATACCTCTAGCGTTTGTGTACCATGTCATTAGAGTGTGACAGGAAGCCAGCATTACAGCTCTAGTTCAGAGTGCACATGTGTGCCTATGGCCACGTAGCACAGCTGGGCTGTCAGTGCGCATGCATGCCGCTGCGGCTGCTTTACTGGCCATTTGTCAGTTTCACGGTCAGTGACCGTCATGGCTCTCTTGGGTAGGCAGGTCCCCCTGGGCTTTTCCCCCAGCTTTGCTCTAGGTCTCAGGCTCTCCGAGCTTCTGCGCCTCTCATCTCCTCAATAACATATTGACCCAACGGTCCTCAGCACATTACCTGTTCCCAAGGCAGCCCTGACAAGGCCAATGGCTGGGATTTGCTTTCAAAAGTCTCTACCCTGGGCATACAGACATATAATCCAGATTCATAGTACTATTTGGTTCACCTGCTTCAATTGAAAACATTTACACTTCGTAAATATTTCATACAGCCCATGAAACTGTATTTTATATTGTTTGATTTCGCATATGTTTTCCAATGGCAGTTTTACCTTTGCAAGAACAATTTTTTTAAATGATTATTATCTTTTAAGTGGAATTCTTAAAAATAAATACATACAAAAATTCGGTTAGAATTATACGACACAACTGGGTTTCACCTTGTAAACATAAGTACACAGTGTACGAGGGTCGAGGTCATTATTCAAAATGCCTTTTGTCATTCCTTCCCTTCATAATTATTATATTATTAATATAATGTATTAGACATACACATAGGTTACAGCTGAGATTGACATCATTAATTATTATGAATTGTCAAGTAGCCAGCACTAGTCAATAAGTATGATTATGCAGAAACCTAATATGTATTGATTTGCAAGTAAGAAATAGTTAAAAAAAATTACCAAAACTTACACTTATAACTACTAATAATAATTCAAGTGTGCAAACAAGTGAAAATAACAAAATATACTACATAGTAGGCCATTTTCAAAACAAGGAAAAGCACATTGTGTGAAAATGTGTTGGCAAATATAAACATACAATATAAAACAAACTTCATATCTAGGCCTTATTCGCAAACACCGGAAGTAGCTAACCGCGGCCATATTGCTGACATGACATCTGTCCTGCCCCTAGCCGCACACAGATTTGAGTTGAGGGGAGCAGTAGCCTAATGGCTTCATCTCGTCGGTATCAAGAGAAGATAAGCTTGATTGGTGTGGACCCATATCAAATAGACCCAATAGCCTTAAGTAAAGATCCGTCCTTATTGCCAGCCGTAACTTATCCAGATATTTATAGGGCTCCAGACTAACTTTTACTAGGAGCGCTGTAACAAAATAATAACACAGTATCATACAAGCAATAATTCCCTACATAGTATCAATGCCAGACCTATATGTTCATAGGTAAGCTACGGTGATTACCAACTGCAAATTACTGCATGATACTGATGTCTGATCATGCCTGAAATCTCTCAGTGTAGGTATAAACTGTATTTTGGGGATCTGGCTAACTTAAACCCACAAAGGACAATATCGCATTAATACTAATTTAATAATTGTCTCAATTTATGGCAGCTTCCTCTATTTGAAAGAGCAGTTTTAGCAACTGCTTACAGCTACATTGACATTTACATTTATTCATTCAGCTGACGCTTTTATCCAAAGCGACTTACAATTGCTATATACAGGTCCTTCTCAAAAAAATTGCATATTGTGATAAAGTTCATTATTTTCCATAATGTAATGATAAAAATTAAACTTTCATATATTTTAGATTCATTGCACACCAACTGATATATTTCAGGTCTTTTATTGTTTTAATACGGATGATTTTGAAATACAGCTCATGAAAACCCCAAATTCCTGTCTCAAAAAATTAGCATATCATGAAAAGGTTCTCTAAACAAGCTATTAACCTAATCATCTGAATCAACTAATTTAACTCTAAACACCTGCAAAAGATTTCTGAGGCTTTTAAAAACTCCCAGCCTGTTTCATTACTCAAAACCGCAATCATGGGTAAGACTGCCGACCTGACTGCTGTCCAGAAGGCCATCATTGACACCCTCAAGCAAGAGGGTAAAACACAGAAAGAAATTTCTGAACAAATAGGCTGTTCCCAGAGTGCTGTATCAAGGCACCTCAGTGGGAAGTCTGTGGGAAGGAAAAAGTGTGGCAAAAAACGCTGCACAACGAGAAGAGGTGACCGGACCCTGAGGAAGATTGTGGAGAAGGACCGATTCCAGACCTTGGGGGACCTGCGGAAGCAGTGGACTGAGTCTGGAATAGAAACATCCAGAGCCACCGTGCACAGGCGTGTGCAGGAAATGGGCTACAGGTGCCACATTCCCCAGGTCAAGCCACTTTTGAACCAGAAACAGCGGCAGAAGCGCCTGACCTGGGCTACAGAGAAGCAGCACTGGACTGTTGCTCAGTGGTTGCATGTCATTCTGAAATCAAGGTGCCAGAGTCTGGAGGAAGACTGGGAAGAAGGAAATGCCAAAATGCCTGAAGTCCAGTGTCAAGTACCCACAGTCAGTGATGGTCTGGGGTGCCATGTCAGCTGCTGGTGTTGGTGTCTTGCTCAGTTAAGTGTCTTGCCCACTGTGAGACACATTGGTGACTCACAGTGGATTCGAAGCCAGGTCTCTCACACCAAAGGCATGTATCTTATCCACTGCGCCATCACCACCCCACTAACCCCACTAGCTAACCATTTGTGATAAAATTAAGGAGACAAACTTTGCTGTGAGGTAACGTTAAGTTATCTTAAAACTGTAACGTTAGCCTACATGTGGTAAAATGATGGGAACAGACTTTGCTGTGGGAAGTTGGCTGAAAGTTTAACCTATTTATCCTAGCTAGCCACAAGTCTCTCTTGCGCTGGCTCAACTCCTCTGTCTCCTTCCCTTCACGTTTTTTGGTATCGCATAAAACTAACTCCGGGGTTCTTAGGGTGAACCTGAACCTGACAACTAACTCTGTTGATAGAACAGCCGTGTATTACACAACACACCATTGCGCTGTTTAAAAAAAAAAAAAAAAAAACTGCGATAATACATGGATAATACCGGCGCTGCCTCGCTTGTCAATTGAAAGAATGACAGTTGCCGTGGTTTCTATGTCAACAACATGGCCACCACGAACATTGATGACTTAGATCGAATAACAACTATAAGGCAAAATGTGTAAACATTTTAAGAAGAGCGCTATGCAAAGATTCTAGTTTTATATAATTTAAAACTGCTACGGGAGCGGGGAAGATGCATGGGAATTCATTTGCGTTACTTTTGAGTTATGTTTCCTTTTTACCTAAATCATTTTTACCTAAAACCAACCGCGTTCAGACAGTAATACACCTTTTTCAGAAGATTTAGTTCACACAGTCACAGACACGAACTATGGTTTTCATTTAAAATAATAAATCCTAAATTTCAGTTTTAGCAACTTATTTTCCGTTCCATCAGTCGCGCGTGCATTCAAGGTCAGAGGATCTCCTGTTTTTGGCTATTTTTAAGTCAGACTTGTGAATTAGTGGAGATTCGCTCTGACCGGATCATTTGAATCAGCAAGTTGTAGACTCGAGAACAGATGCAATCGGATAAACGATTCCCAAAATAAAAATTACTCAGATAAAATACATATACTTGAAAAATTAGCTTAGGGCCAACTCTAGGCAAGTTTATATTGCACATTTCATACGGTAATTCAATTTGCTTTGCATAGAAGGAATTAAAATATTCAAAATGATTACAACAGATGCATAGGAATTAAAAAAAAAAATAGCATGCATAAGAAATACAAATAACAATAAGAGTTGAGAATTAAAATGTATATAAAATATATTAAAACAGTTTAGAATAAAAAGGAGGATACTGAAGGCTAAAATACTATTCCTGACTACCTGAATAACTAAGCTCGGGTCCCCTGTCTGAAATGGAAGAGATTGAGAGTCAGGTTCACGATTTTACTACAGCTTACTACGGCGACTATAGGGTCTGCATTATTCACTCGCGGGGTGCAAATGCGGGATGCCCAACTCATCCCTTTATAAAAATAGAACACTGTCACAGTTTATCAAATGTGATGTGGTATGAGAATACGTGTGCATTTTTACGTAAAGTGTAGTTCTACCACACGTACATTTGTTTTCATTCACCCATTAACGTATAATACTGATGTATTGACAGCACTAAAACGTAAATTATTTACGTATGAACAACTTCTCGGGTGTACAAATTTTGTACATATTCCTATATATGAACATTAAAATTATGGCATTCATGTTTTGACTATTGTATTCAATTATCATATCAATGACATGTTTTCAGTCGCATTTATTAAATGCAGTTTATTCATTTACTTAAGTAATAATAACATTTCACTCTGTTCAAGACTTCTGCTGCAAACTCGATATCAAACGCTCATTGGCTCTCGCCTGCTTCGTCACAGATTACGACAGGCCTTGTTTCAGTCGGTGTACATTTGAAATTGGGAAATGCATGCCTTTACGGAGAGAAGCCGGGATTAACATTTTCATGGATTAATAACTTAAATTCTGTTCTGTACCTTAAACAAAACTATTATATACCGCCAGAGGACTAGCAGCGTTCTCTATGAGCTGCAGTTGTCTTATGGTCTTTTTGGGAAGACCGGTGAGGAGTCCATTACAATAGTCCACCCCACTGGTGAAGAAAAGGGAAGTGAAGAAAAGGGAACGAAAAGTTTTAAAGCACTCTCTTTGGGTAGAGAAACAAGAGTAACATGGTTCTAAGTGTAATACAGTGACATAATTCAAAATCAACTGAGCAAATTGCAAGGGAGCAATGGCTTTTGTCTTTTTCACAGAATAACAAGAAAAAGAATCTCAATGCCTCTAAAATTCTGGGCCTAGATATGGCTCTAGGTATGGTATAGCTTGGGTCAATGTATTATTTTGCAGTTCCTAAGAAAGGTTACCAAACTGACCAGTAAATCAGCCAATCAGTAAATCAACCAATTTTTACTGGCATGTGGGAATTTTTTGTACATTTATGTTATTTTTATCTTTTATCACGTTTCTCACTCTCAAAGTCATCTTAAAACCATAAGAATTGAATTCTCTCATCTGATCCACTTTAAGTACAAAAAAGATACTGGTTGTAAAAGCCACACTGCATCTAGAACACAGCTGTCTCTCCTCCAGCTACATTCCTGTGAGTTGATCTGGGCAAGGTGAGAGGTCCCTAAAGCCTGTAAGGATGAGTGAAACCATCTGTCCATCCTACACCTCTAGCTAACTGCACCCCAGGGCTGGAGAAGTGAGCTGTCTGAAAAAGGCCGAAAGCTGGTGAACTGTGTAAAAGTGCAGGTGGGCCCTGTCAGGATTCATGAGATGTGTTACTTGTGTAAAGGAATTTTGCTGGAAATTTGTAGTAGAAAACTAGTTAAAAGTTTAAAGGTGTAATGAATTGAGAAATGTTTTTTCCCTTGATCTTTTGACATATAAGAGATCATTGTATTATAAAAACATCCTGTACATTTTAGAACTCTGAACTTCCTTGTTAGTCCAAAAACAGCTTTTGTTTTAAAACCAAGCTGCCAAAAGCATGCGTTTTAGATTTTTTTTGATCTCAGTATGAAGTCATAGTGCGATGAAAGACTGCGTCTGCAGATGACCAACGCCCACTTTTAAATCATTACCTTTTTAACCCCACCCACCAATTTGCACATAGTAGGAGGTAAGTAAATACGAGAGAAGTAAACACAGGATTACTCGAGCAACGAAATGATTGAGATACCTCTGACGATTATAAGTTGTGCTGTGTGATGTTGTGCAGTGGCAAATACGGGAAAAACAGTCTTTGCATTGCCCTTTTTTTTATCCTAATATTAGGAAAGCGCGGATGAACTTTACTTTTAACGAAGTTCAAGATCGCTTCAGTAAAATTGAGTAGTGATGGAAAAATAAAGCTTCTTAAATCTTTGAAGCATTTCTCTCATTGTTTCTGGAAAATTCAGAGCATCTAGAGTGTCGAAAACAGTACCATCTAGTGACAGGAGAAGTATTTCTGTTCGTAACCCTGAGAAAAAATCCTGCAGGTGGCAAAAAATCCTGTTTGTGGTTACTGCTTACTGAGTAGAGCTTGTGCTTAGGTTGTGGGTGGTTACACATTAGATTGCATGTTGCTTCTCTCAATGAGCATTAGCTGTATTAACCTAATTGGGTAACACTTTTTAATAACTGCACGCTATTAATCATTAGTTAAGCATTAGTAAACAGTTAATTCATCTTTTATAACACATTAATAGACATTCATATTCAGTTTATAAATACAGCTATACATGCTTTATTCTTGATTTATGAGCACATCTGTTTAATAATTGTATTTGCATACTTTATTAATGATCAATTTATCATTTCTAAATGAAGACTTGCAAACCAGTTATTTAGGTTATTAAATGATTACGTTTATTCATGATTAAGATTATTCAGTTAAGTAAATGATTAATAAACTATTTAAATGTACATTCATACATATTATTATTCAGATATAATAATAGTTACTAAATGCTTTATTAACATCTATTTATATTGTAATTCATGGTTAATTCGGGTAGTTATAAAGCATTTAGTAGTGGTCAGTTAACTATTTTTGTGAGCTCATCTAAAGTGAGGACTAGTTATGACTTGTAAAGCATTTACTAAGGAGATTGAAAGGCTCAGTTATCTTCTAAGAAAAAAGAAACAAACACAACAGTGATACAGAACATAGAAATATTTAAGATGTATGAATGTACATTTAAATAGTTTATTAATCATTTACTTACACTTTCTAAGTGATCTTATGAACCACTGACAACTCCTAATAAATGGTTTCTAATATTATAAATTGATCATTAATAAAGTATGATAATACAATTATTAAACACATTATATAAATGCTTATAAATAAAGCATTTATAGCTGTGTTTATAAACTGAAAATAGCATATTACTTATAAATTAAGATATAATACATAAATTAAGCACTAGTTTACCAGGGGTGAGATATATTTTTACAGGTAATACATGTGAATATTGGAGCCAAAATTGAGATTGATGGAGATTTTTCCTCTTCTAAAGAGATGATCTAAAGGCTTTCTTATTCCACATACTTTGGTGCTGCTTGGGTTTGTGATAAATGAGCAGACAAAGCTATTTTACGTTCTGCAAGATCTATATCTGAAATCCATGAACAATAGAGTTTAACGCAGTGCGCTGTACAGGAACAGACAGAAAAAAGAAGAAGCTAATGGTGATATTTGAGCTAAGCTCCCAAAAGATGCAGCAGACCATTCACTGAGTACTACAGTTTGCAGCACTGACAGATTTGCCCAGTCATGGTGTTAGCACTTTTGTGTCTTTTTCTTCCTAAAATTTTCTTCAGCAAGATCCTAGCACCTTTAACAGTTTAATTAGATAAATATGATACCTCCTGCACTGTAATTTTTTTTTTTTTTTTTCGTAAAAAACGGTAAAAAGTCTGGCAGCAAAGTTGCCAACCACTTACTGTCAATCTACAGTAAAAAAAACCTAAATTACAATCAATTCTCCAATATATGTAAAAATACACGTTTATTTTATGTAAACAATATTTGATAGCAATTACAAGCAACTGTCCAATATATGTATATACTTTTTCCATTACTGCATGGGGTTTACTTTAAAATGCACATAGGCTTAAAACACGGTCAAGTCCTTCAGTCAAAAACAATAGAAGCTAAGTTATTTCCAGTAACAAACAAACAAGTTCATATATAATCAGTATTAATATACAGATGTGAATGTGCATGCTAAAAAAGTTCATTTGGCAGATTGATATTCACCCACGTCCTTTCAAAATTCCAACGATGGCTATGATCCTCTGTAGTGGCTCTCACCAGGCACTGTCCTGAAAAATAGATAAAATGTAGTATCATGCTTGTAAAAATCCTCGGAGCAGAGCCATTTGGTTGCCCCTTAACAATAAATGCAGTTTGGAGCTTGCATGAAAATGGAACTGTATGCGTTGCGACGTTCGTCTGTTATAGGACAACTTAGTTCGAATAAACAGGCAGACACTGATTAGCGACTTGCTCTACGTTTATTTAAAATTAACAGCAAGACAACTAGAAGTAGCAGAACTTCACCTGCTGTTAGCATTCCATTGACTCCCATTCATTTTGGCGTCACTTTGACAGCGAATAACTTTACATCTGAGGCGTCCAAAGACTTCATTTGTCCATTATTTATTTCTAAAAAAACACGACAATATATAAAAGACTCCATTACTTTCTATCTTAAGTTATGGCCCCGAGAAGCCGTTTTTGTAAAAAATAGGCTAACGATTGCGTCATAACCAAGCGACTTTCTGTCGCACAATAGAGACATTACCGTAGAGACAGGAGGAGAATCTCGCAGGCAATCTTTTACTGTCTATGAGGCAATCGGGGGGAAATTGAGGCATAAAGTCAAGGGAGAAGCCCATAGATAGAGAATCCATAAAAGCAACGGGACAAAATATTTCAACAACGTTTTTGAGGAACTAGGTGATTCAGATTTGTCTTGCCACAGCTACTAGAAGATTTCCAACTGTCAGACTGTCGTCACGCTCAGTTTGAGCCTGCGCAGTCGCTCAGCCATCAGACAGGAAGTGCAATAATCGGGCTTCAGTCTTCTCCGTTGAAATCAATGGGGTTGCTGTGTCCATTTCTTTTACTGTCTATGGGTCTTGCGCACAAAGCGTCATTTTTGGCCATAGACAGTAAAAGAAACGTACGCGTCAAGTATAAACAAGGCTTTACTCCGTGTCAGCGCACGCTCTGATCGGTAAAGGGGCAGACCTCTCCCCAATCATCTCCAGCAGTAGCAGCCTCCGAAGCACCACTAACTCCGCCTCCGTTTCCCTCGTAAGCTGATAATAGTATTTCAACATTCTCTATGATAAATGTTTGTAAAAAATATTTTAATAACGGTTTTGGCGGTTATAGAGTTCTAAGGGCGGTGTTCAACAGAGTTTTAACGTTAGCCCTGCTGACTCGACATAATGTTAATGTTAACTTGCATATTAAAATTGTAAAATGTATAGGAGCTGCCGCACTTAAAGGGATAGTTCACTTGAAATGAATTTTTGGTATGTTTTAGCTTACCTCAAGGGCATCCAAGATGTAGGTGTCTTTGTTTCCGCAGCAGTTTCAATTTTGATATTTTTAGGTCAAACCGTTCTTGTCTGTCGACAGAGCGCGGAGAAAATGATGCGTTGTGCGCAAGACCCATAGACAGTAAAAGAAATGGACACAGCGACCGCATTGATTTCAACGGAGAATACTGAAGCCCGATTATTGCACTTCCTGTCTGATGGCTGAGCGACTGCGCAGGCTCAAACTGAGTGTGACGACAGTCTGACAGTTGGAAATCTTCTAGTAGGTGTGGCAAGACAAATCTGAATCACCTAGTTCCTCAAAAACGTTGTTGAAATATTTTGTCCCCTTGCTTTTATGGATTCTCTATGGGCTTCTCCCTTGACTTTATGCCTCAATTTCCCTCGATGTGTACTTACATTTACGAGTCATTAAATCATGTTTAATTTTGACTTCTCTGTGCATGCTCTTTGAGGTGGTGACTATAGACAGAGACTATTTATATAGAGACATGCTACTTACTCAATCCTCAATACAACTATATAGGGAAAACCCGTAACGCCAAAGATGGCGGTTGTATGCACATGTCCCGCCCCTCCCACTGGAAAGCCAATCGTCTGCTTTTAACAGTCAAGACCGGAAACATTTAAGCCTATTGTCTGGTTCCACTGACGCATGCGCACAGTTGAGGTTTGCGACAGTGGTAAATACGTTACTGTTTGAAAAGGCAGCAGATTTGATATGCAGTGTATGTATGCGCTGTGTAAATATCAGACATCCCAAGTGTCTACCGCATATTGATAGCGGCTCCCTGATGCCCGCAAATTAGTTCAAATCTCCCAGAATCTAGAGCGAGCGAGCGAGAGCTCACACATACTGTGTTTCAAACCGTGCCGCGTGCGCACGTCAGAGAGGGAGAGAACTCTTGCGCATGCGTAGTAAAGTATAACCTGTGGGAAAAAAGGCGTTTTAAACCTTATTTTGGGGCAAAGTCATCAAGCTTTTTCAGCGATTTTTATCATATTTTACTGCTGTTTCTATATATGCACTTTTTATGTCCCGGTGACCAGTGAAAGTGCAGTTCTGACTCTCTGCCCAATCATTTAGATAGGAACCTGGTCTTGTTAGTCCGAAATAGCTGCCCGGAGGCGTTGCCAAGATGGCGGCCGAGTGGCATGACTTGCCTAAAAGGACTTTGCTATAGACCTTCATTATATATATAATGAAGGTCTATAGTCACCACCTCAAAGAGCATGCACAGAGAAGTCCAAATTAAACATGATTTAATGGCTCGTAAATGTAAGTACACATTGATGGCCTAAGACACGAAACGAGCGGTTTGTGTGAGAAAACGAACAGTATTCATATCGTTTTTACCTCTTGTAACCACAGCCACGTCCAAGTGATCTGATGGCGCAGGCGCTTCGGTCCGCGCAAGCGCCGGAAGTGATCTCTTGCCCGTGTACGTCACTCATAGTTTACACAGAGATTTCAGAAGTGTTACCTTTCACTGTGAAGATCTAAACATATTTAGATATACAGGAAATCGCAATGGAAGATGATTTCGATATATCAACAGACAACGTTGAATTTTTTTCACAACCATATTTAGATCACTTCCGGTGCTTTCTGGAAATTGCGCAGACCGAAGCGCCCGCGCCCTCAGATCACTTGGACGTGGCTGTGGTTACAAGAGGTAAAAATGATATAAATACTGTTCGTTTTCTCACACAAACCGCTCGTTTCATGTCTTAGGCCATCAATGTGTACTTACATTTTCGAGTCATTAAATCATGTTTAATTTGGACTTCTCTGTGCATGCTCTTTGAGGTGGTGACCATAGACCTGCATTATATGAATGACAGACAAGAACGGTTTGACATAAAAATATCAAAATTGAAACTACTCCGGAAACAAAGACACCTACATCTTGGATGCCCTTGAGGTAAGCTAAAACATACCAACAATTAATTTCAAAGTGAACTATCCCTTTTAACAAGCACATTTGACATATTGTGAGGAAACATAAATATATATTATGTATATGAAATTGAATTAAATTGTAAAAATTGTCTGCCATTAAAACATTCACACAACATGAACTGAGTAATGTTATCTTTGAGACTTTTAGTTATTACACGATTAAAAATGTAAACATACACATAAAGCATGGCAATCCCGTCAGAAATGTGTATCATAGAAAGGGAAGCACACACAAAAAAAAAAGCCAATTGGGACACCAAAATCAAATTTTACCTGCATCTGAGGGTCTTTCCCTTAATGGTTTCCAGTGATTAAAGAAAGGATTTGATGAAGAAGACACGAATCTCCCCTTTCAGTGCCACTTCAGCAGAAGAAAGACAAAAGGACAAAAAGTTACTCAGACTTTAATATCCCAGTGTAGGTTTTCGAACAGTACGTGGGTAAAATTGACTTACTGTAACGTTAGTTGGTGAATGGGTCTTTCTGTTGGGTGTTCTCTCCCGATGAACATCTTATTCCAATGCTTGATCGAAAAAATAAAAAAGTAAACAAATATCTTTTCAATATCGTTATCAGTGTTTGAAGAGGTTATGTAAACATACTTCTAAAGAATAAATGACGGTTTTATCACTTTACTCATTCCCACGGTTTTTTACCTCTCATGTTAACTTAACGTTACCAACAACAAAACAGAAATGTCAGATGGTAGCCTACTAATTGAAATTGAAATACGTGCTAATATTGCTACGTAAATAGTGAAGCAGTACAAAAACACATAAAGAACTTATCTTATGAGGTTGCAGTAAGCCTATGACAGTTAAATTACCCGTGTCCCTAAATGTTAGACTGTTAAGGACTGAAAAATGTGTTCTTACCTGATATCGCCAACAGACCACGTACGACCCCTTCCTCTGTTCATATTCCAGCTTTTGTTCTTCATTGACATATCAACTAAAATTCGCTCAAAATGTAAGAATTCAACAGGCAGATATAAAATAAGCCAGGTCTGACCGAGTAATCAACGCAAAGCAGCTGCTGCTGCTCACCGACCGAGAGTAACGGACGTATTTTCAAACTTAAAATAGGCGAGCAGAGCCGCGCATCTTCTCATTGGACAGTTTCCTGGAAGACAGACAGATTAACCAATCATGCTCAAAGTAAAACGGAGAAATAACCAATAACAATAGCAATAGTTTGCGCGAGTTAAAGGTGCTATAAGCGATGTCGGGTGACGTCAGTTCTTGTTGATGTTTAAAGTATTGTCAAACAAAACGGAGGCTAGCTAGACCCTCCCTCCTCCGAGCACTAACCCCCCAAACCCCACCCCAAAATCCTTCTTGTCTGTTATTGGCTGGAACAGTTTGTTATGTTTCGTGGTGGGGGTTAGCCCAGTTTGTTTTTGTTGCCGTTTGTGGAGCCTGGGGTGTCTGCAGAGACCGCGTCTTTTTACAGTGTGTTCAGGGGACAGGCAGCCAGCGGATAGTGAGGAGATGTTTGCTGTTTGTGACAAATGTTTTGGCCTAAAAACGTGTGACATCGCTTAGATCACCTTTAACATAGCTGTGTATTAAGTTTTATTTGCAGTCTGTATTATTATTTAATTAATTGGTCAAATGACATGACAGTGTATGAATATGTAATAATGCAATGTAAACTGTTAGGCAAGCAGACAAAATTTTAAATTCACATAAAATCACATAAGGCAAAAGGTTTCTGCTGCACTGTTCTCTTGAGGGTGAAACTATTAATAATAATGATAATAATTATATTTTAACAAAAGG
Organism: Meda fulgida; assembly: GCA_030578275.1. NCBI lineage: Eukaryota > Metazoa > Chordata > Actinopteri > Cypriniformes > Leuciscidae > Meda > Meda fulgida. The sequence continues at coordinate 25,338,013 of CM060636.1, forward strand.
CAGATATTTATGTTGTATGTTGTTGAAAACATTACGTTGTTTCAACGTACAGATCTTGTAAAAAAAAGTTTTTGTTAACCTTTTTTAACCATTTAGCATTAAACGTTATTTCAACGTTGTTTCAACTAATGACATTATTTCAATCATATTTCAACGTTGAAGGTCGGTCATGTGCCGGCTGGGTATATTAATTTATCTTTAGTGAAAGCTGAATGCCAATATCGTGAAGATGTTCCATACTTTATCCAGGCTCTCTAGTCTCTACTTTTTTTTTTTTTCTATCTCTAGTCTCTACTGCTTCGGGCGATCTTGACGTAACGACGTATCCCCCCTCCCAAAGTCAAACAATATCATTGGTCGAGATTGCCTCTGCCGTATGATTCGTCCAATGATTGTACAACATTCAATTATTTGAATCTGCGCGCACTTTCTTGATATCTAAAGCACAGAGACTAGAAAAACAATTAGGATGTTTGTTTACACGTTGTGTAATGTTTCAACCATTTTAATGTCTTCAATTACTTCACCCCCAGTTTACCAAAGCTCAAGTTTATGCTACAAGAGCCTTGGTTGAACTGTTGAGCCCCAGAATAAATTCCTAGTCTTTAACACATTGCTCACCTATTGTAAATTAAAAATATATAGCACCCCATTGTAAAGCTTTATTCATGTGGTTGTTTGTTCCATCAACCGAGAAAATTGTGGAGTGGCCTAATGATTTCATTGCAGTGAGGGCCTTGAATTTTGTTGAATATAGATTGACTTTGTGTCTTAATGCTTCAACGTTTTTAAAGTGGATTTACAGCCTTTACTTTTAAATTGAATCACATATTTTCTTCTCAAATAAGCATATGAGTCAGAAAAACACTGTCAGGGCAGCATTTCAAGCAGACAAAAAGGACAATGTCACCCTTAAAAGCCAAGCCAAAAGAGGACATAATATCAGCACACAAGATTCAAGAGTCCTTTCACACCAACAGGCAGACAGGCATTAGGAGGTTAGTGTCTTTGCGGTTGTCTACTGGTTACTGGTTGTCTTGCGGAAAAACTGTCCCAAAGCATGATGATCAGAGACTTGAGGCTGCAGCACCGTCTTGCCAGACAGCAGCAGCTGGAACAGTGCACGGGGTGGGGTCTGAAAATGTTACCAGTGGTCAGTGGTACCTGACAGTAGAATCACTGGATATAGGATGCATAAACAATCACTGACTATTCTTGATTTAAGAATTTTATATTAAACTTAAGCTGTGCAATTATTTCCTGTACAATAACTGTATATTTAGTTACACTGTGCAACAATACCTCCTGCTGTATTCATCCATCTTTCAAGGCAATTTTTTTTAGATCTGTTTCTGTAGTATAACACAGTAATTATTATGTTCAATTTTTATTTACAGCATATCTGCATGAAAGGTAGCCTACATAGCTGTTTTTTTTATTTTTATTTTATGTATATATTTTTTATATCTATCACTCTTGTATCTGCACTTGTTGAATCTTAAGCTGATGTGGCCGGCAAAGTTTATCTTTGCTTCTGAAAAATAAGATTTCTTAATATAAGAAAAAAAATATATGCATTGGTGGCAGGGGACTTGGAAGTTTTACATTCACTCTGTATTTGATAAGTGTGAGGTGCTAACCTAACCCTAACCCTATACATTAATGGTAATGTAGATATATTGGATAGTTGCTTTTATTTACTATAAAACAATGTTTATTTAAAGTGAACTCCTTGAATTAAAAGTATGTAGATATATTGGATAGTTGCGTTTAATTACTATAAAAATACGTTTATTCAAAGTAAACCCCATACATTAATGGGAAAAGTACGTAGATATATTGGATAAATGCTTGTAATTACTGTCAAATATTGTTTATATAAAGTAATGACTATAAAAAAATATGGCTTTACAAGCTATTATAATGTGATCTTATTTTTTCTACAGTTCAAAAACAGAATTTAACAGGAATTTAATATTAATAGATTTGATAATCCCATAAAATAAAAGCCTAAAGCTTTTAAAATACGGTATTTTAAGTAATATTATGTAATATTTGTTTTACATCTAAAAATCTGTACGTTGACGAGGAGTTCTTGTGGATGTAATTGATAATGTTATGAATTTACAAAAGAATACTGTGCAAAAACAGAAGACTTCATTTAATTGTATAATTGTAAGGTATTTCGGCAATAATTTCCAGTTTATATGCAGATTTATTCGTTTGTTTAACATTCTACATACATTTTTTAATGAGATTTTCTTTTCATTCTACAGCAGTGGAACTGTAAAAATACAGAAAATGTTTACTGTAAATATCTGTATTTAAAAAAAAACAGAATTATTCCAGAGAATAACTTAAGTTCTTTTACTGTAATTTGACGGTAAGTGTTTGGCAACTTTGCTGCCAGACTTTTTACCGTTTTTTTACGATTGTTTTTTTTTATTTATTTATTTTTTTTACATGTATTTACCTTAAATTTAAGGTTTCACAGTAAAAAAAAAACACATAGTTGTCTTAATTTTAAATATGTGATTTTTTTTTTGTCTTTTTACATAGAATTTAATGTAATTTAACATTCAAGCCAATTAAACAAAAGGACAATCCTGTAAAAAACTATAATTTCTCCTTATATGAATTTACAGATCATTACTTTTATTTTATGGTTAATGTTTTTAATAAAAGTTTTTTTCTGTATTTTACTGACATTCAAATGTAATGTTAAAAAACAGAAAATATCTGTAAAATAATACAGAATATTTCTGTGAAAAGGGAACAAATCAATAATAAGGGCCTAGAGATATTCACATACTCTTTTGAAAGGACTTATCTATGTACAAATTACCTCAAAAGAAACATATGTATGCACAAACTTTTTAAAAGCATTTTTTTGTCACCAACTTCACTGGATTATTGTGAATGGACTGACCAGTTCCCTAAAAAAAATATAATGTTTTGTTTTTGCTCAGATATAAAGTACTAATACAATATACAAAATATACATATTATTTAAAAGCATTATTATATATTCTGCACAATCTTGATGTCACTGTTATGTTCAGTTAATTTTGGACTTCTAGTTTGTTTTCATTTGTCTCACATGTTCCTTTGTTTAGATTCCCTCCACTCTTTAGTTACTAGTTAGTTATTAGTTAGTTATTAGTTAGTTTGGTTCAGCTGTGTTCACCTCGTTATCTTTAGTATACAAGTTCCTATGTGTTCCTTTTGAGTTTGTCCGGTCCCGGTTCAGTTAAGTGTGTGTCTCCACCTGTTTGGTTTTGTACCTATTTGGATTCTTATATTAAACCTTGTATTGGAACTTTATTCGTCTTTGTCTTCAACAGTCTACCGACGCACATGCGTTGTACTCTGCAACGATTATTTTCTTAAGTATTAAATAATAGTAATAATATTATTATTTATTATTCAGTCATTTTGTGTTCCGGTAAGAAATTCTAAAGTTTGTTAAAACAAGATACATTTACTTGAGAAGCAGGTTAGGAATAATAAGACTTATGTTTTAAAGAATATACCTTGAATGAACCCTTTGATACACATTATAAAATCTGTGATCATATTAGCCTGTTCTCAGAGGGTTCTCACACCAGTGGAATTTTAACATTCTACTCTTTATTTTACAAACAGTAAATTAATAAAGTGCTAAGATAAAAGTTAATAATTTGTTTCTAAACACTGATTTATATGGTAAAAGTAGAAAAAAAATCACCTTTTGAAAGCAGTTTTGATGCTTAATTGGCACTTATTTCAAGAACTGTCTAAAGGATTTTTTTAAAACGTGATTGACAAATGGTTAAATTAAATTATTAGGCAAAAGATAAAGAAAAACGAATGTATTACATAGGGCTAGATTTGCTAACAGTTTGCACCAGGACAGACTCTCTTTTGTAGTGATGGATCGGTCATGAACAATTCATTCATTTTTAAAGAATCTTTAATATGACTCGGGACTACCGAGTTGTCTCAGAGATTGATTCGTTCATTTTGCGTTGACCACGCATGTGCAACATCCTATGGGTTCTGAACTGGAAACAGACATGATTAGTTCATCTCTCGAGTCTTCGGGTTCGGGCCCGAGTCTTTCGTTCTTCTTGTCAGTCCCATAGAGGCTGTGCTCTCGGTACCGGAAAGAGAAAAGATTAGTTCACCTCTCGAGTCTTCGGGTCTGATTCTTCTGAGTCTTTCGTTCTTTTGTCACGTGATGAACGAATGACTCGAACCCAGAGACTCAAAAGATGAACTAATCAATTCTGTATCCGGTAGTACCGACTGCATAGCTCAGCCTATATGGTGCTGTAACGTGATGAACAAATGGCTCAAACCCGAAGTCGATAGACTCGAAACCTGAACTAATCAATTCTGTATCCGGCAGACTGCATAGCTCAGTTTATGAGGATGTCACGGGATGAACGAACGGCTTCGGAAGGTGAGGTAAACTAACAAACTGCATAGCCTGAAGACCCAGATAAATTAATTGATCATTTCTATTTCTCATAATTTGGCCATTTTATTGCATTGCAATTTTGTTCTTATTCTAAATGCGATCAACATTTGATGTAATTGGAGAAATTGGCTAATATGTAAAATTCTAAATACATTCTGCTGAAATGAACGAAATGACTCGAAAAAAGATTTGTTCTTTTTCTGTATGCCTCTGAACCTTCCATGTTGTCAGTGAATCTATCAACACACTCTTGTACTCACTAAACTCTTGTGCTCTTTTCACTGTTCTCCAAGTATGCTCTTCATAGAAAGAACAACATCAACAATGACCTCTAGTCTGGCCTCTGGGTGATTTAAACTGCTGATGAGAAGTGAAAAGAGTTCTTGACATGTGACAAATTTACTGTCCGTACAGCACAGAGTCATCCATTACATTTATCATCATATCCCTGGACGTAGAAGTTGATCAATGAAGATTTACAGAAGCTGAGACAAGATTCCCAATGCACTGGTTCTACTGTACTTAATGATGACAGTTTCTGGATTGAGGACTTTGGTGCTTGCTCTCGCCAGTCTGGAGTCACAGAAGAGTCGTATGGGACAAACAAAAGCCAGACAGAGCAAGGATCATTACACTTTAGACACAGAGAGGAGGAAAACTAAGACATGAAGCTGAACATTCCAAATGAAGAGAAAAAAAAGAACCTGGGTCAAAATGTGGAGTGAAAAAAGTGTTTAGCAATTGGATATTTTTACCCTATTTTGGGAAATCTTATCTCAATGACATCACTAATCGCACTAATAAATTGCCATAATCTAGTTAATACTGGGTAAATATTCATGTCAAATGGGGAAATGAAGGGGAAATCATTGAAAGTCAATACTATTTATTTTCGGTTCCATTCGATTCAGAATTTTGAGCTTTTTACTGAGAAAAAGTCTAATTATGAATAGGGAAAAACAACCATTAGTCTAAGTGTAAATAGTTGTTATATGCTATTTATACTTAGTACAGTAGTATACTTGGTACTATTTGCGCCTCAGTGTATTATAGTATATTATACAACAGTATGCCATAACAATAACATTTTCTGTGTACATGATATTTATTTAAATCATAAATGGATGTTGCCTTATCTTGTCACTATCCCTAAACCCTCCCCTAATCCTAACCATATTGAACCTGCTGATTGGTAAAGGTGTCTGGGAAAGGGAGAAGAATGAGTTCGGAAAAATGTATAATATAAATTTAATATAAATCACGATATTTACGTTACACCATGATGCACTATGCTTGTAACGTTGTGGCAGGAATGAAGCGGAGAGAGAATCCAAATGCAAGTACTGATTTAATCGAACAAACAGGCAATCCAGGGTAAACAAGAACAGGAACAAGGAGACAGCTACAGTAAACAACGACTGATAAACAACAACTGAAGAACAGAGGTATAAATACACAGGAAAACAAGCTAAACAAGATAACAAGGGGGCGTGGTTAAACCGAGACACCTGTGGAGACTAATAAACAAGACAAGGAACACCTGTGGACACTGAGCAACCAATAAACAAATGACAAGACACATGGCAAGATCACATGACAAACAGGGAACCACATGACAGACAAGAACAAGGAACAAGACACAAAACCCACACCGTGACAATGCTACTTCTGACGTCACAAGTTGCATAAGTTGTGCTTTAGGCACAAGCAGACTGTGTATGGCCGTTTGGCCGGAAGCTAGATTTTTACTTTGTAACGTGTTAAATCATCACTTTGCCTCAGAAGGCCTTTATTAACCCCCCGGAGAAATGTGGAGTTATTTTATAATGGATGGATGCACTTTTTGAGCTTCAAACGGATGGTTGCAATCCACTGCCATTATAAACCTCAGAAACGCGTCAGGGTGTTTATTAATATAACTCCGATTGTTTTCGTCTGAAATAAGAAAGTCATATACACGGCTTGAGGGAGAGTTAATCATGGGGTATTTTTCATTTTAAAGTGAACTCCTTTTAAGGACCTTTTGGATGCAGCAGTAGTGGCTGAAACAAAGGTAATCTGGTGGTGCTTTGGAAAGTAGGAAATTCATTGGTAAAACTTTAAAGACAGTGTATTTTGTGTGCGTTATATTGTGCAAATGAAAGCCTGGCAAAAGAGCGCCTGGCATTTTTTTTCAGCTGGCTAAAAATTTTTTGGTGGACACACATTAATTTAATATTTGTTTTTAGCCATATGGCAATTATTCCCTTTAGCATTAATGCAATATACTGGAGCAAAACATGAGAAGGGAGTCCAAAATATTCAACAGCATTCCTGGACACCTAATTTAGGTAATTGTAACTCATGGGTGGATATTATGCTAATTGTAGATGAGAGTTCATGCCTGCCCTATTTACGAATGATTTGAATTCACTGACATACACACATTTGACTATCCAATCGAATGTTTAAGAAACGTTTGTGAATCCGGAGGAGAGTATCCAGGAAGGTCCATTTACAACAGCAGACTTAATATTTATCCATTTATGGTCATAATCTGGAGACAATGACCATATGGACCGCTGTGCCGTGCTGCTTATATTTATCACATTATATAAAGTGTTTACATGTTCCCTCCATCGAATTAGAAAAGGATTAAACTCCCCCTTTCATTCAGATCGAGCTCAGTCGGATTGATTAAGGTGTTTACATGAAGGCTTTTCAGTCCGATTGAGCCGTCAATCTGATTAATAACAAATTAGTTGGTTGCATGTAAACGTAGCCATTGAAAATGAATGGAAAATATTTTTTTCATAATTAATTTGTCAAAAACTCTATAAATCTAGCATAAATCTGAAAATTTCCAGACATAAATTAAGGCAGCAGCGTATGAGCTTTCTGCTCAACACTCAAATACTTCTCATTGTTACCGGTCAGTTGCCGTTTATTGTTAGCAGTCTGCAGTGTGCTTCAGAAACCCTCAAGTCTCTGTACTTGCTCTGCAGCAGCAACAGTAATAATCAACAGCAGCAGCAGCGTAGCAGATCTATTCCTCCAAGACTAAGTACATTACCATTGCCATATCAATTACCATGCCAATCTCTCAGAGAGTTGTCATGACAGAAATATATAGTATTATATATTATATATAACCGAAAGTTAAGGTTATCTGCTTACTTACCCTTAAACACACCCGTTGTTTCACATAACCTGCTTACTGAAATACCCCCTGGTCTGCAACAATGTTTAGATGGCAAATGGCACATTTAGGGTTTCCAAGCAGAACATTACCCAGAGTATCACACTCCCTTCCACTGGCAGGTCGTTATCCCACAGTGCATCCTGGTGCCATCCCTTCCCCAGGTAAACAGCACACACATACATGGCCGCCCACGTGAACTAAAAGAAAAAAAGGACTCATCTTGCCATAACAACTTGGCCCTTGTCAAAGTCGCTCATATCTTTATTCCTTCCCATTTCTCCTAAAGAGAACTGATTCTTTTGCTGATGTTTGCTTAACATCTAATCAATCCACACCTTAATATGTGGCCTTGTTAGGAGATGATCAACGATATTCACTTCACCTGTGACTGTTCATAATGTTTTGCCTCATCAGTGCGTGTATTTTGTCAGATGAGGGGTCTGACTGTTTAAAAGAAAATGACATAACGAAACTAGGGTAATGTCATGGTGTACACAGACAAAGGAATGAGAGAGAACAAGAAAACTGCAGCAAGGGTAACCAATGGCAGCATTAACACAAGGCAGTACTGACTTGGATGACAGATTGCCGATGGAACAAACTGAATGACAACTTGAGTCTTATCTTTTGCAGGTGGAGAGTGGAGCGCAGACAAGACGAGCACAGAGAGGATCACCGGGAGCAGACTAGTGATGTTCGATTCTTGAACAAATCGTTCTTTTGAGCCGGTTCATAGGAAGTAACCGGTCAAGCCTGTTCATTAATCGAGTTGAATTGAACTTTAGTTCCGGGTTGATGATGCAAGACGCACAGCCGAATTAGCATGTCCGACTTGAAAAGAACCGAATTAGCTGGTTCAACCAACTGTAGAGGTTTGCAGAGGATTACTGAGGAGTCTAATGAGTGAGTTGACAATACTATGCAAGCCTGAGGCGCATACTGGAAATATGCTTATTATGACTACAGTTATTAAATAATATTTTATTAAAACCTGCTAAAAAAAAATTCTGTCGAGAGATGAAAATAAATGTTACTATACTTTATTGTGCATACCGATTATATTTTAAGTTGTTAAACAAAATCAAAGAGTTTATAAGACTGCTTTATTCTTTCCATATACTTTAGACATTAGAGATTTTACTCCAAGGGCCCCCTCCTCTCCAAATCAATACTGCAAGCCACCAAACCCCCTTTTTATTCACAAAAACATTTGTATTCTAATGTTATTACTATTCAGCTCTATATGTGATTTTACTGTAATCGTCTTTACCTTCATTGCAATCTTCATCCATCAAAACTTAATTAGCGACACTGGTTTTCTTTATCCAACTGAGAGATGTAGTTTGTGTAACCTATGTTCATGGAACGGCTTGGGCAGCTCCGAAACAATCACAAAATACGTACAAAAGAGGTGGTGCTTATTTTATTTATTTAACATATTTTTAATACAATTAATGAATTATATTAACATATTACAATAAATTTTAAATTATCTTATATATATATATTTTTTTTTTATATTTCAATATACGCTGATACAAATTATTTTATTTGAATGTTTCCTTGATATAACATGACACCGAGTTGTTAGAAAAGAAATGTGTAGTGACATAATTACGTGATGATGTTAGGAACTGATGAATCGGTTTTGGTTTCCCTTTATTTTGATGGTCTTTATCACATTCTGTTGACTATAAGTAACGTTATACCTACATGTCTACTAACTCTCATTAGAGTGTTAGTAGAGGATTAGTAGATTGGTAGGTTTAGGGTTAGAGTAAATTGACATACTTGCAAAGTTACTTATAGTCAGTAGAATGCCTTTTGGGGGACCATCACAATAAAGAGTTTGCATATATTAGGCAGACAGTACACTAATACTCTGAGAGTTAGCTGACATGTTGCAAAGTTACTTATAGTCAATAGAATGTTCAAAAGGGACGATCAAAATTAAGTGTTGCCTCTTTTTTTTTTTTTTTTTTTTAAGGGTTCATTGAAATGAACTGTCCAAAAGGACCGGTTCGAGGAAATTAATCAGAATTTACATCGAGTGATATCAAGGATACAGCGTTGGTGACTGTTCATGTAAGTTTCACCAGTGAGTCTGTTGCTCAAGACGAGGCCAGACCATGACTCTGTGACTGTGCTGGGGTTTTATATTGTGGTGAATGGAGTGATGATGAAGATCCCTGATGAAGATCATGGGATATATAGTTTGTGGCAGAAATTGTGAGTTCATTTAATCAATTACACTAATATCTCTGTTAATATGTTATTCACAGTATTTTGAAGTGTCCATGGTAACAATATTGTGCATATTAATGACCATGACAAACTATTTTTGAAAATGGCATGTATCTAATATTCACATCAATGAAGCACGTGGCTCATGCAGACTATTTTAAAAATAAATAGAGTCTTTTGGCAGAAACATGATTTTGTTTTTATTTTGATTAATAATGCCATCCTACTTTAGATATGTAAATAAGCCCAAGACAAAACAGGAGAAAGATCACTGAAGCACTGTATAATGAAGCTAGCAAGTTTATTTATACAAGTCAGTTTTGACTGGCTGCTTTCAGAGTAGTCAGATGAAGAAAAAAAAAACTGTCCGTTCTGTGGTCCTTGAAAGAAGGGCAGCTAAAATGCAATGGCAAACAAACAAACCTGATGATGGCATACCAGAACTGACAGACAGCTTACGTGAGAAAATGAAAATAGAGTTTCTTTATGTCTCATCATGCTCTCAAGGTTGATTGTGAAAACTGCCTTGGCAAGTGTTATTTCCAGGCTGTCTGTCTTTCGTGGTGTGATTATACAGTGATGTCTGACTCATCCAAACAGAAAAAAAGCTGTTTCCACACCTCAACAGGTAGAACTCACAGCACCAACCAAATGAGAACAAACTGAAAGTTTATTAACCTGACCGCCACAGTTTATCAAAATACAAGATGTCACATTAGAGCCAAAGTGACTTTTAAGAAAGTTTAGCTTGGATTTGACATCTCTCTTGACAACCACAAAATATATGCCCCTCCCCAAACCCTGTGGGATTTCAAAGTGGTTTTGCACAGAGTGACAAGGATACAGTCATTACATAATGACCGCAAACCATAAGCGTCACTAAACCCTATTAAGAGAGGTTTAGCCCCCCTGCCTTTCATCTCAGCGCCCAAAAAAAGGAGCGATTAACTGTCAGCACTGTTAAAAATCTGTGATTATGTATGCTACCAGAGCTATCTCTACATGTTTGCTGACAGCAGCAGTTGCAGTGAGCTATCTGAGCTATTACTCTGAAAAATCCTATTACGAGTCACCAAAAATGATTGAAGTCTGTTATATTAAGTATTGTCCTTCTGTGTAGTTAGTGACAGACCCAGTCAATGGTAATTGGGCAGCAATGATCGGCATCAAGTGCTTCTGTCACAGATCTCTCATCCAAAAACAAATACACTGTTCTATCTGACAAAAAGATGCCATTTTAATTAATTTAAATGCCTCAAGGATGGTTCAAACACCCAATCTCTTGAACTTGGGCATTTCTTCAGCTTATGCCACTTTCATGTCCCAGAGGTTGATTCTTTTTACTTTTTTTGTGTGTGAAACTGTCACAGTGTCTGGTTTGTGTTTCCCTGGGTAACTCCCTATTCCTGTTCCCCTCCATGGACCTGGCCCCCCATCCTTGACTATTGATTTGTTTGTAGTTGTGTCGTGGAGCGTCTGGTAGCCGCTCCGTAGAGGGGGGGTTTTGTCACAGTGTCTGGTTTGTGTTTCCTTGGGTAACCACCAGAGGTCCTCTTCCCCCACGGTGTCATTCACTCAATACTACAATTCCCATCATCCTGTTCTGTCACTCATTGATCATTGCACACAGCTGTTTCCCATCACCTTGTTAGTATCTGTGTGTATATATACCCCTTTTGTTTCAGTGTTTGTCACGGAGTCGTTGTTATTTGTCACCACACTTCCGAAGGTCTGTCTGCTTGGTTCTTGTTCTTGTTCTTGTTCTTGTTCTTGTTCTTGTTCTTGTTCTTGTTCTTGTTCTTGTTCTTGTTCTTGTTCTGATTTGTATGGAATTTGACCCTTGCCTGGACTGGATAACGCATTACCCAATAAATACTGCAATTGGATCTACTGTTTTCCGTGTGTGTATCGTGACAGAAAGCTGGAGTGATATTGTGTCCTGTTTTGCTCTTGAGAGCTTTGGTAGAAAAATATTTGTGCTACAAACGAGTGTGTTTATAATAATTATAACAATACATTAAATTAGTATGGTAAGAAATAACAGTTTCCAATACCAAGCAGCATAACAAGCTGTTGTGTACAGCTAAAAATAACTGAAAGGAGATGACACCAGAAGCCAGACACATTCAATCTACAAATGGCCACGTCCGCTCTTATATTAAAAATAAGGTAGATACTCATCTTTTTTTGCTCTTCGCTTATGGGTAAAAGAAGTTTGAATTACCTGTGCAGCGATGTACTGTTAGTGAACATCCTGACGCCACCCATGCTGCTATAGATGGCAAGCTGTTTCGAACCCCAGAAACAAACTTCATTTTTGACCTGATTTTGTTTGAAATTACATCACAGCAATTAATTATTCAGTTTTGTTTTTGGACCTTTACACCAGTTCTTCAAAAGAAATTGACACAAGTGGAAAAAAAGGTCAGAACACTGAACATCTATTTTAGCTTAGACAATTAACAATGAGTAAAAAGTAACACAAATGTAGTTTATTTTAACTGTATTGCCCATTCTGTTTGTTACAGAGTGGAAATTTGTCTTTGACACTGTTGATATGAACACATCTACATTAATGCTTAAAAGCACATCACACATTAACAACACAAATACAGAATTGAACAAATTATACAATTAAACACTATACCCATAATTCCTTAAAGATTTCAAATCATCTACAATAATATACACAATATAAAACAACATTTATAATGGCATTATCTTGCATTACTTCAGAAAATAGTATGATTTAAGATACTCACTGCCATTGGGACAAACTATTTTTTAAACTCGTTTCTTCTGGCCAAAGGAATTTTGACTCTACGCCGAGATGGGAGAGTTTCAAAAGGGGGTGAGTATAATTTATTTATTAAAATTAGTAAAAATGTTTCCATAAAGCAATCAAATAAGGCCTGAAGTGAGTGTTATTTATGTCCAGTGATCTTATTTTCTTGATTAATTATTTGTGAAAGTTTGTTCTTCTGTTTAACTGTTAGATTTCCGTACCTTGAAACAATATTATATGTAAGAGAACTCTCAATCATTGATCTATATATCATAGTTAATGTGTGCATAACGTTTTAAACTCCTCAGTTTTCTAAGAAGACCAACGACTTTCTTGCCTTCTAGTTGATGGACTCTACGTTACTTTCAAAGTTAAGTTTATCATTAACAACTGTTCCTAGGTATTTAAAATTTGAGACCTGCTCTACAGTTTGTCCTTTTATGACATTTGGTTTATATACAGGGCCTGTACCTACTATTCCTCAGAATTGCTAATTCTTTCTGTAAATAAAATATACCAATGTAACATAATTAATTACTTAAAAAAAAACATTAGTATAACATGTAACTTTTAAAAGTGGCATATTCCAACACTGATCCCAACTGTGCAGGCTGAGGGTTGGCCTCACAAACAAGCCCTGTGTAGTTACAATACTGCATGGTAATTAGCACAAACCAATCTTAGTAATTACCATTATTAGAATTGACTGGTGGGAGTGCTTTTATATCAAGCAGCCACACACAAAACAATTAATTTCCCTTTGCGTTCAGAAAATGTTCATTATCTCATGCGGACGTTCAACTAAAGAGGCGGTGTGCACTGGTAATCACTCAGTACCGCTCCGTTTCTCAAGGTTCCAGAGGGGAGTGGTGGATGTAGGGGGGAACAGATCAAGGCCATCAGGGTTCAGGGCTGTTTACGAGCATTGTGTTAATCTGTGTCAGGAGCCTGTTGCTCGGAAACCTGGGCAAGAGGTTTATTTTTAGTCCACAAACCATATGAATGGTTGTTACTGTGGGGGTCTGTTAAAAAGTAAAAATAAAAAAAATAAGAAAATATCTGCATCAGGAGACTATCTTGCTTTCAACTGTTCCCTTCAAGGTTGAGAGTGTGTACATCAGGCTCTTAAAAGAAAATGTGCAATTAACAAATCAATGAGTTGTTTGTTTACAACCCATGATTTGAACAAAACCCTAAGCTTCAATATTAATTTTCAGCATGTAACTTGTGCTACACACTCCTAAAAATAAAGGCTCCAAAAGGGAGTTTTCACATATCAGGGGGTTTTGTATGCCATAGAATACTCTTTTTTTTTTTTTTTTCAGTGAAAATTTCTTACGAGAAATAATTGTACTAACACCGTGTCTACTACAGTTCAAGCGGCAAAATGTCAAGTCAAGTCACCTTTATTTAGATAGCGCTTTTGCAATACAGATTATTTCAAAGCAGCTTTCCTGTTCCTGCTGACCTAATTTATGCAGCCTAACAATCATTTTACATGATTTGAATTATATAAATTGACAATGTGTTATGTGTATGCCAGGATAAAGAGATGTCTAGATTTAAACTGACAGATTGTGTCTGCTTCCTGAACAATGCTAGGAAGACTGTTTGAGAATTAAGGTGCTATAAATAAGAAATATTTTGCTAATTATATTTTGATATTCTAGGTATTTTCAACTGGCCAGGATTTGAGATTGACGTGAAGGACTAAAATGCATTAAGAGCTCACTTTAACTAACTTTTCCACATTTGTCATTGAGAGCATATGTTGTAATTTTGATATATTTTTAAGATGGAAGATGCTAGAAACGTGGCTTTCAAAAGAAAGATGGGTATCAAAGAGCATACCCAGGTGCATAACCAAGTGAGATCGCAAAACGAACATGATAAAAGCGACCGTTTGCTGGCATTTTTGTCGTTTACTTAAAGATTTAAAACCTAAGCATCAATGTTTTACAATAGTTTTACAATAATAAGTGATTCATTGATCATAATGAATTAACTTGTGTCAAGAGTGCACATTAGTCACACATAAATAAAGTGGTTTACCATTATTTCACGACATCAGTATGGTTAAAATCACATTTAGAAAGAATGATAATTTCTACAAATATGCCACCAAAAATAAGACCTTAGAAGAAATTAATGGAGCATCTCAGAAATAGTACAAGATGGGCATTTGTGGTTAAAAAATATAAAATTGTTTCGCTAGGTAAGGCCCTTATTTCTCGGCTGGGATCGTGTCGAGCCTTTGACGCTTTATTGAGACTGACATTTGAACCTTCAAACCATTGGTTACCATTGAAGTCCATTATATGGAGAAAAATCCTGAAATGTTTTCCTCAAAAACCTTAATTTATTTTCGACTGAAGAAAGAAAGACATGGACATCTTGGATGAGTCTACTGTATCTAAAGCAGGCAGACTGGCTAAACCGACCATCTGCCAGCTCTCTCACGTCACCAAGGTCAGATAAATCCCAATACATAGAGACTTTTTCACCTAGTTATCATCATATAGAGACTGTTAGGAAATACAAAAAACTTTCAAACCCATCTAAGGTTAAACAT
This sequence comes from Meda fulgida, assembly GCA_030578275.1. Classification (NCBI taxonomy): domain Eukaryota; kingdom Metazoa; phylum Chordata; class Actinopteri; order Cypriniformes; family Leuciscidae; genus Meda; species Meda fulgida. Next base: position 25,353,257 of record CM060636.1, read on the forward strand.
TTAATTGATGTTCAACAAATAAAAAAAACAGATATGATACAAATGAGCAAATGATAAAGCTTGGGTTGCTAAATATTCGATCCCTTACTTCAAAATCGCTCATAGTTAATGATATGATTAAAGACTATAACCTAGATGTGCTGTTTGACAGAAACCTGACTAAAACCAAACGATTACATTACTTTAAATGAGTCCACACCGCAAGATTACTGTTACAAACATGAGCCTCGTCCGAAAGGCAAAGGGGGAGGTGTTGCTGTAATTTATAATAGTACTTTCAAAATTACTAAGAAGTCTAGTTTAAAATATTATTCTTTTGAAGTGTTGGTGCTTAATGTAACAATATATAGTGTAAATGATAAATCACCTTTGAGATTTCTGCTGGCTACTGTATACAGGCCACCATACAGACTTTATCAACGAATTTGCTGACTTTCTATCAGAGTTAGTATTGGCTGCAGATAAAGTACTAATTGTTGGTGATTTTAATATACATGTAGATAATGAAAAAGATGCATTGGGATTGGCATTTAAAGACATTCTGAACTCTATTGGAGTTAGACAACACGTGTCAGGACCTATTCATTGTCATAATCTGACTCTAGAGCTAATATTATCGCATGGAATCAATGTTGATGCCGTTGAAATTCTGCAGCAGAGCGATGACATCTCAGATCATTATCTAGTCTCGTGTGAACTCCATTTAGCCAAGAGTGCAAAGCCGACTCAGTGTTATAAATATGTTAGACCTATAACTTCTGCCACTAAAGATTGCTTTATCAATAATCATCCTGATCAGTTTCTGATCTCAGCATCCCAGATAGAAGAACTTGATATTGTGACAGAAACTTTTAAATCTCTCTTTTCCTGCACTTTAGAGACAGTTGCTCCGTTGCACTTAAAGAAGATTAAAGAAAATAGTCCAACGCGTACAACGAGCACACCCAAGCTCCTTAAGAGAGCAGCCAGAAAAATGGAGCGCAACTGTAATAAAACTAAACTAGAGGTTTTTCGCATTTCATGGAAGGAGAGCTTAAATGCATACAGAGAGGCCTTTAAAGTTGCTAGATCTGCTTATTTTTCAAATCTAGTAGAAGAAAAAAAAACCTAGGTATTTATTTGAAACGGTTACTAAACTAACGAAAAATAAAGCTTCAAACCCAGAAGTTTCCAAGCAGCACAGCAGTAATGACTTTATGACCTTCTTTACTTATAAGATTGATATTATCAGGGAGAAAATTATAACTATACAACCGTCTACTACAGCATTGCATCAGGCAGTGCATTGTAGTCTACCTAAGGAAAAATTCCATTAATTCATTGCTATAGGAGAGGAAGAATTTTCTAAACTCGTTAAATCATCTATATCGACAGCATGTATGTTAGACCCTATACCGACTAAGCTATTGAAAGAGATGCTTCCAGAGGTCATAGATCCTTTTCTCAATATCATCAATTCATCTTTGTCACTAGGATACGTACCCAAAACGTTTAAGCTGGCTATGATTAAACACCTTGTTAAAAAACAGCAACTTGATCTAACAGAATTAGTCAATTACAGGCCGATCTCGAATCTACCTGATCGTGGTTGTATCTCTCTCTTAGTGGTACTCGATCTTAGTGCTGCATTTTGATACTATTGACCATAACATTCTTTTAATAGACTCAAAAATGATGTTGGCATTAGTGGAATTGCATTAGCATGTTTTAACCCTCTGGGGTCGGCGGTCGCGTCAGCTCGCTTTTTTTCTTATCAGTGCAAAATAGACTAAATACTCTGTTGATTTTTATCTTACATATAATTGTTGTACATCATTCAAAATTGTTAAATGTCTTCTTTTATTTGTGTACACTCATAATAAAAACAAAATGTTCATACTTATCAGACCGTTATCAGTTTGTAGCAGTAAATTAAAACAGTGTCATGTTAGCGGCCCCTAAGTTAATAACTAATGATCGTTGCGACGGAAGTGAATCAATCAAAATTAACTTATTCTAGAGCTGCAATAAAGCCTAAACAATCTATGTTACTGATAATATGAATAATTTCCTATTATCACTGTAAAGCAGCTTTGGAACAATCTAAATTGTTAAAAGTGCTATATAAATGATGAGTAAGATAAATAAGAAGATAAGATGACTTGACTTGACTAAAGTGCTGGAAAAGAGAGAGTCAGTTTCTGTTGCAACATCAAGTTCTTCTAAGCTATCTGGGATGCTGAGGAGATTAAACTGATCAGGAAGATTATTTATAAAGCAATTTTTAGTGGTAGAAGTGATAGTTATTCTATATTTGTAACAGGGAGCTGATCTCGCCTAAGAGCCCAAATCTTTGTTCCCTCCTTCAGGAAATGAAGGTTACGTAATTAACTGAGACAATTTTCTAGAACAGGGTTTCAACTTTTTGGGGCCAAGTTTAGAAACCAATGATCTAAAATTATTATGTAAGCAAGGCTTTGTATTTCACTTGTTCCCCAATGTCCACGTAAAACAATATCCTTCATGTGCGCAAAAATGTGTTTGGAATAACACGGTGCGATGGTAGGGCGGTGGTCACGCTGACATGGCACAGCCTACATATTGTACAACAGACCATTTCAATAACCTTATATGTTTGGATGACTGCATTGTTAGCTTGATAAGGCTGTGATATCCATATAGATATGCTTTTTGAAACATTGTGACACTGTCACACATGACACATGTTTTAAACACTATATATTATAATGATTTTGATATGTATATTAGAGTTTTAATAGGTTTACATGTTGTCTTATTTTAGTAATATTTTTTTCGTATCTGTTTTATGTGTGTATGTCTTTAAATGATCATGAGTCTGCCTGTCATGTGAGCAATCAAATGAAAGAAAACAGGAAATAGACAGTATAAACAGAGAATGGCTGCGTCCCAGTTCGCCTACTTATACTACGCCCTAAAAGTATGTAATCTTTTTGTGAAGAAAAAGTACATACTTTTGAGTGTGTAGCAAAAGATTAGGCAGCTTTGGGACATACTACTTCATCATTAACGGACAGATCTGTCGCGTGCATCCTTTTACCATAAACTGTCCTGTCAATCATCTTGTCACAGTTAAAATCCTCCATTCAATCTAATTTAATTTCCACCCATTTCAGAGAGAACTGTAGAAGCACGTTCATCTGCCAGTCGCGGGTCTTTTAATGAGGAGATTCTCCTCGTGTGTTTACAATTTGAATGTAATGATGCATTTAAAAGTTAATGGCTAAACTTATCTTTACAGAAGTTCACAATGCTGCTGCAGATGCAATATAATGTAGACAACATTGAATAAATACATTTTTGTCAGGTTAGATACTGGTAATTAATCACTCAAACCCCTTTATCAAAACCTCTTTACATAACCGCCAGACTCGCACGCCCTCCATGTCTGTAGTTTAACACTTTTCACTCGTGTTTGTAGTTCTAATCGAATCCTCGTCCAGCACGCGACGGGTTGTGGGCAATATCAGCCATTAGAGTGCGCATCGATCTGCACTTCGGATTCTGACCGGAAATAGTAGATCATCCGGGTATCTTTGGAACACTCATTTCAACATACTACGATTTGGGACGTATTAATTCTATTTTCGAATACTATTTAGGACGGATAGTATGCGAATTGGGACGCAGCGAATGCCTATGGGGAGAACTACCACTCTCCGTAAACTTCCGGGTTCTGAACTGGTTGCAGTTCCACTCTGGTTCCATATGAGGGCGCTCACATGACGAGTGCAGAATGAATGGAGGTCTATGGAGCTATACCCCTCAAAATCCACTTTTCTCATGATATAATTTTTTGTCTAGTAATTTAAATGTTGTTTTCAAAAGGAGATGCAAAGAAATTACACATTGCTGGGTGTTAGATTTTTTTAGTCACTTATTTGCTTTAAAAAGTCTTTTAAAATGTCAATGACGTCATACACATAGTACGACCAGAGATACTGCTTTACGGCAATCCTTCAGTCACATTGTGATTTCGTGCTTTGCACTTTCTTTTCTCTCGAGGCAACCACAACACAGCTGACACAGGTAAATACACATGCTAGAAGAGTTAAGTCCGCCTTAACATTCTGGTCCCATAGAACTTCATAGAATTTTATGACTTTTATGCAAGGTTTATGCATTTGGACCACAAATGATGCAGCAACCATCGTCAAATCTGCTTGCCAGCAGAATAGACAGACGATTTTTTCTTCTTGTTAAGACAAAAGATAACATTCTTTGGCCTCAGCTGATTTTTTTTATTCCATAATCTTTTGAATATCTAATAGCCTGACACCTTTACTGAGGGTTGATTAGACATGTAGGAATCTCTTGTTTGAATGTATATCGGTCATTCAATCAGTCTCATGAGACGAAACACTACAATCCCACACACTGCCTCTTATCTCCCATGTCATTATGACTCCCTATTCTGCTCTCCCCCTCACTCAGAGACCTCATTAGCTCACCATATCTTAAAAAAAAACCCACCTTCATTGATGGGAACATCAATGAAGAAACAGGTTGACAAAAAAAAAACTTGATACTTATTAGCTTTTTGTGGTGTTATGGATGGAAACACAATTAGAAATCTACAATAGGTTAGCTGCAGGAAGCAAGAAGACCTGCTTTTGAAATGGAACCCTTGTATAAAATGTACTGTACAGTATACACTGTATATACTATGTGAAAGACAAAAATGCTTCTAACAATAGTATGCTCTATTGCTGTCATGTGACCTCACCTCATTGCATGTTTATATCAGCAAGTCATTTCCTTTTTTTTTTTAAATAGAATTTAAATAGCAATTTCACAATTCTAATTCAGCTCTGGGTAAAAGTCTTATTAGTTGATTAGAAAATTAAGTAATCCAAAAGATTTTATTAATCAGTTCACTTTACTTCTAATCAATCACATTGGAAATGGGAGGTAAAGCTGAGTGCATTGCATTGTGGCATATAAGATTTCCTTGAAGTGTGCTCTGTTGTATAGACCATTTTAACGGCTATTCGTTGGTTTAAGGAAGTGACGTCTTTGTTCCTTGGACGTGTCCGGTTAGTTGTCAAGTGCATTCAAAACATCGGCGGGAGGCGATCGATGGACAGTAGGATTTTGATAATTTATGTAATCCTGCCATTCAAAATCTGAAAATTACATTTAGGTAACATGTTGCTTGGTGGTTGCATGCTGGAAATTAAAATGTTTTTAGATTTCTTTAAAACGATGTAACACCTGGATTGCAGCAGTGAAGCGAGAAGGCTGGATATCGACTAGCAACTCTAGGATATGCAGCACACATTTTGATTCTGGTTAGTAAATTAATTTCCCTTTCTCTCATGACTCTCATGAGGCCTCCCTGCTAGATCAGCCCTAGAGCTGGAGGCGCTTCCCTTATCTAGGGTCCCTTGTTAGAGTGCCCAGCCTCCACAAAGGTTCAAAGCAGTTTAGATCCAGGATCGAGTAGAGTTACTCCCCTCCAGGGCCATGCAGAGACCTTTGGAGGGTAGGTGCTCAAAGTATAAAAGGGGGCACATGGAACAAGGCTTTAAATAGGGCTGTGCTCAATATATCAATACAGCAATATATCAATACGGATGATTATGTATCGATACGGCAGCAAATGGTGTGATGCAGTATTGAAAAAGAAACTATATAATAACTATAAACTATAAACTTTATAATAACTCTGGGATTAGAAACTGAAGTGTCTTAAATTGTCCCAACCTGATGGCTTTTTCTTCTCTGTTATACAGAATAATAAAAAACAGCTATTATAGTAAACTGTGTAGGACAAAATCAATGTGGCATCATGTTTCCTACAGTACAGTATAGTTTTATTTAATGCCATGTCAGCATATGTGGCTATTTTGATGGCAAAAACTGAAAAAAAAAAAAAAAAAAGCAAACAGAAAAAATACAGCAATTAATACTTTACAAGATTTTTAACATTAATGTGATACCTGATACCTGTTCTGGTAAATTCTTACTAAAGTCCTTAAGTGAGTTTTGCTGCTGTTGTTGTTGTTGCTGCTGCTGAAACTGCTGGAGTTGATCTGAGACTACAAATGTTAAAACAAACATATAGGAGATATTAGCTAATTAAACAACTGTTATGTGACCATGACAAGATGTTGTCTCACGTCCTCTGTGACGTTCTGAAATGCTAACGTAGCTTAATGCATTAGACTGATATTAAAATAAATAAATTATATTATCAAGCTCAGTAAACGCCATACTAATTAAGCATAGCATACTATTTACAGAAAAGCAGATGAGCCCAGAATATGACGAAAGAAAGCAAATTTGTTTTCAGTGTGAATAAACCTGCTGCCTGTGTTTTATTAATAATGTATAACAAATTGTGTGTTTATTTATTTTTACAACTGTTGGTCCATTAAGCCTCATAAAAAAATAAAAAAAGAACATGTACTACGTTAGATTAAACTGGGAAGGGTCATAGCACTTGCATATTGTTGTCCTTATTGTTAGTTTAACTGCTTCTATTGTTCTCATTTGTAAGTCACTTTGGATAGAAGCGTCTGCTAAATTAATACATGTAAATTAAGTTTTTTTTTTGGTTTTCTATGGGAGGAAAATGCTTAACATACAATTAAGTTGTTTAACTGCTGTTGTTTAATATTCTGTGCTAATTTGCTTTTCTGTACACTTTATTAGTATGGTGTTTCCTGAGTTTAGTCTTTTAATACCAATTGTAATACATTTTAATACTTAATTAAACTCGTTGTGTTCATATTCTGTGCTCATCTGCTTTTCTGTACATAGAAATACTGTACATTATTAGTATGGTGTTTACTGGGTTTTGGATCACTGAGTTAATATCATTTATTAATTTTAATATCAGTCTAATGCATTAAGCCATGTTAGCGTTTCAGAACGTCCCAGAGGACGCGGGTTTCGTGACATCATCTCGTACAATAGAAGTCCCATTTCATTGGCTAGGCACCAACCAATAAAACGGCTCCTTTGAACACCCCCGCTCCTGCCCCCCTTTCTCTCTCGCTGCCGCCGCCACGGAGTTGCAAGTGCACAAGTTAGTTTTGCATCTAATATATCGCGAAAAGAGTAGCAAAAGTCAAAGCACGAAATTTGAAATTGCAGTGACAGATTTGAGAAGTTGCAAGTGCCTAATTGAGGTTGTACTGCAAAGTTTGTGTCTGTCATTGTATTTCTGTAAATGACATTTTACACATTTGTGACAACTTGTCTGCAGCTTCAAATTCAAAATACAAGTTTGTCACTATTGTCTGCAAGTGCAAATTTCAACATTCAACTTCAGATTTTTATTTTACAGGTTTTCACATTGGAGCTGTGAGTGCAAATTTTAGCATACAAGTACGAATATTTAAGTTCACAAATTCACGTCTGCATGCTCTCAAGTTTTGCTACTCATACCTTCATAAGAAAGTTCCTTGACTTTTTGGGGGGATTTATAGGCGTTGCAAGTATTTACTTAACGAATTAATGAAATAATGAATGAATCACATGGCCTAGTCTACTACAGAATGCTATGGAGAAAGAGTTACTGATCGACTGCATGGACTTCATTTGTTCACTCCTTTCTTGTTACACAACGCTGCAAAGGTAAAACCGCCCGCTCCCGCGAGATTTTCGTTGGGTCCCGTGGGACCCCCGGGAGCCCAATCCCAATGCAGCCCTCTAAATACTAGTATACAGGTGTGTGATATAAAATTAGCCGTCAAGAAAGTCTCAGTTCAACCAGGTAGTCAAGGTTGGCAACCATGGCCAACACTACTTATTGTAAGCATATACATTTACACCATTAAGATCAGTCGTGGCTTGCTGTCAGATGATACAGACCTCAAAGGGCATTTCATTACATATTTCACAAAAGAATGTTCATGTTGACATCTTTTTATCATGTTGATAATTTCATTTAGTTATTTCATTTAGTTAAGATTATCTTCTAACATTTAGTTAATATGATCTTCTACCTATCTTCTAAATTGGAAATACATTTTTAACAATCATCAACCGTTTCAATTGTGACTTACACTCACCTAAAGGATTATTAGGAACACCATACTAATACTGTGTTTGACCCCCTTTCGCCTTCAGAACTGCCTTAATTCTACGTGGCATTGATTCAACAAGGTGCTGAAAGCATTCTTCAGAAATGTTGGCCCATATTGATAGGATAGCGTCTTGCAATTGATGGAGATTTGTGGGATGCACATCCAGGGCACGAAGCTCCCGTTCCACCACATCCCAAAGATACTCTATTGGGTTGAGATCTGGTGACTGTGGGGGCCATTTTAGTACAGTGAACTCATTGTCATGTTCAAGAAACCAATTTGAAATGATTCGAGCTTTGTGACATGGTGCATTATCCTGCTGGAAGTAGCCATCAGAGGATGGGTACATGGTGGCCATAAAGGGATGGACATGCTCAGAAACAATGCTCAGGTAGGCCGTGGCATTTAAACGATGCCCAATTGGCACTAAGGGGCCTAAAGTGTGCCAAGAAAACATCCCCCACACCATTACACCACCACCACCAGCCTGCACAGCGGTAACAAGGCATGATGGATCCATGTTCTCATTCTGTTTACGCCAAATTCTGACTCTACCATCTGAATGTCTCAACAGAAATCGAGACTCATCAGACCAGGCAACATTTTTCCAGTCTTCAACTGTCCAATTTTGGTGAGCTCGCAAATTGTAGCCTCTTTTACCTATTTGTAGTGGAGATGAGTGGTACCCGGGGGGGTCTTCTGCTGTTGTAGCCCATCCGCCTCAAGGTTGTGTGTGTTGTGGCTTCACAAATGCTTTGCTGCATACCTCGGTTGTAACGAGTGGTTATTTCAGTCAAAGTTGCTCTTCTATCAGCTTGAATCAGTCGGCCCATTCTCCTCTGACCTCTAGCATCAACAAGGCATTTTCGCCCACAGGACTGCCGCATACTGGATGTTTTTCCCTTTTCACACCATTCTTTGTAAACCCTAGAAATGATTGTGCGTGAAAATCCCAGTAACTGAGCAGATTGTGAAATACTCAGACCGGCCCGTCTGGCACCAACAACCATGCCACGCTCAAAATTGCTTAAATCACCTTTCTTTCCCATTCTGACATTCAGTTTGGAGTTCAGGAGATTCTCTTGACCAGGACCACACCCCTAAATGCATTGAAGCAACTGCCATGTGATTGGTTGATTAGATAATTGCATTAATGAGAAATTGAACAGGTGTTCCTAATAATCCTTTAGGTGAAGTGTATATATATATATATATATATATATATATATATATATATATATATATATATATAGTAGCCAGCATTGAATTAAATGCACCTTCTGTTTATTTGTGACAATGCACAGGGCAAATATATCACAGATGGAGCATTTAAACCCTCTTACACACTGTTCCACAGCAACATGGCTACAAACCTTACCTAACCTAAGCACACACATTTTGAAATGTGTTAAGTATGAATCAAGTATGAAAGAAGTAATAACAGCACAAAACAATTTGCATTATTTATTACAAAATATGCATTTTATTTATTAAAATTTTTGTATTTGCATAGATGCAGACTGACCCAACCATGCAAGTGCAATGTAAACTGATAACCTCCCCAGGCACCTTAGCAACGAACCATGAATAGTACGCTTTCGACACAGTTTAATTTGCTTCAAAAATGTCCCCAACCTTTCTGCTAAGAAAGTAATTGTAAACATCCAGACTGCAATATTCTTTTAATGCATCTCACGTGTAGACGAACACAGTATCAACCAGGTAATGATAGTCGTCCGGTGGATACGATACTTCAGAAAAACGCTTAATGTTCTGTGTGTAAAGTTTTGTGCCTCAAAGTGTTATTTAAAGTGTCATGAAACCCCAGTTTTAGCACTGGTCATTCACACTTCAGTTTTGAAAAAGAAAAGGGTGTGTAAAGCTGTGGAAAAGTGGGAGTGTAGAGGGTGATTTAACAGAAATAAAAAACAGCATAGTTTTTTTTTTCTCTATTTGTCTTTGATATTTTGGTTTACAGTTTCTTCAGTGTATCAGAATAATCCATTGTGTCATCACGTTCATGATCAGACGTACCGCTGTATCAGTGTCCTAATTTGCATATATATTTCATTTGAAGATTTGGAGCACTAGAGTATATGAAATATATCCATAAAAACTTGCTCCATGCAGGATCTGCTCTCATGTGCTTATTTCCTTATCTGTGTGAGTTTTTTTTTGTCATTTTACCTTTTGAGTTATATTTTTGTTTTCTGCATAAATATATAGAAATGAGACCACATGGTGACAAGTGCACATCTAACTTATTTTGTAGAGAGAAAAAGGAGAGTTTGTGTTTCATATCAGGTATGTTTTCTATGTGTTCTCTTTCAATTTATTTTCTTGTTAAATGTGATCTTTCTTTACTCAATTTATGTTTCATGCTCCTTTGTCCCCGTTTGCAGTTTAACTGTGTGGGATAGAGAGGCTGCTTGTATGCGTTTCATATCAGGAATTAAACAATGAAAATACAAAATAAAAGATCTCAAGTTGGAAGTACAATCTGGGCTGTCTTTGTCAATTAATTCTTCTATAGGTAGATCTTGCCTTTCGTCAAGGCCGAGGTCAGGGATCTTGAGCTTGAAAAGGTTGGTGACCACTGCTTTAAAGGATATGGTAATTCCAGATCATTGTTTATTTTCAGTTTTTTGTAACTAGCTTAACTGTTCCGTTTGCACTAGACTAAAAGTATGTGCTAGTTTTGACAGATCTGTGATTTTAAAATAACAACACCGGAAATTTTTAAGTTTTAATTTTAAGACCAGACATGCGCAGTAGCATTCCAACATATCTGCAGATTCTTTTGCAAATTAAAAGGCACATCTGGTTGTTCCATGCACACAGAATATGTGCGTACTGTGCACAGTATACATGCTGCAAAATGGTGCTACAGTACTAAGTAGATGACCTGAGATTAGGCTTTGACTTAATTGCCCCTTGTGCTATTACAATCTGAATTGGATGGTTTTATGGTTTAGTCATGATATCAGGCATGCTGCAGAGATTTAATATAAGTTCAGACCATCAATCTAAACAGCTGTGGCATTGTTAATTGCAATAATGGAATGTGATTTAGATGCCCCCGCTGTTCAGTTTAGAGCGTACAAACATCATTAAAATGATGCCCTGAGCCCTTTTTTTTTCCAATTCAAAAACAGACTAGCGAGAGTGTGATGGCCTTTGAAAGCAGCAGTAGAATTTCTCTTTCTTTTTATATCCAGTACATGAATCAAATCTTTATGACTAATACCTAGAAAGCTCATTAAAATGTGCTTTTTGTGGTTAAGGTTTTTAAGATGGTCATCATAAATTGAAATATGCGGCATAACATTAACTCTATTACACAAAATAATTATTAACTGAGAATTAGTTCTTGCACATTTAAATAGTTTGAAATGACAATTTAGTATTTTATCATGCTGGTATTTGAAAGTACATCAACCACTGATCTGTTAAGTATTACATAACGATTTATTAAAGCAAGTAAAGTGTTACTGATGGTTGCATACTTAGCTATTAGTTCTAGATTGCACTGATGCAGCCAGAATAGCGTATAATTGGGCTGCCATAAAGTCTATGTCTGTAAAAAATAATTTCAAAAGATCAATTAAGTGTCTGCACCTCCAGAGAATTTATGAAGAGGTGGTGAAAAAACATTCGCTAAAAAGAACCGACTTGCGGGGTTGACTGTAGGGTTTGTGTCTATTTTAGTGCTCACTGTCAGCACAAATTTGTCTTGATATTTGCAAGACAAAATTTGTCTTGATAAATCTCTTAGAACTATGTGAACATGTTTGTATAGTTGTCAGGATCGGTGTTGTTGCTTTTTAACAAGATTATATGAGAGCATAGCAAACAAGTATAAACAGACACAAATATTATCTGAATACAGACAAGGAAATAGACATTACCTTCACAGCTATTTAAGATAAACAATATAAGAGTTTATTGAAGCCAAGATAAAATGAAATCATTTTATAAACTGATGTAAAAGCAAATAAAGACAAAAACAAAACAAAAATATAGTAACATTGGTAAAAACAAATTTAAATATAATTCTGCAATGCTAATAGTAGCATGTGAAATTGATCTGAGGTAAATGTTACCGCAGCAACATTTCACATTAGTTGCTGTAAGTATCACGACAGTTTGGAAAATGAAATGTTTGGTGAGTGGCACTAAAATGTTAATTCTTTATCATGGATGAAAATAATGTATCACATACACTAAATTCTACCCTAAACCTAACCAGTAGTGTGAGAAAAAGCAAACATGTATAACATATAAAAACGTATTTGTTGAAACCACCATTTAATTTTAGCTTGCTTCTTGCTTTGAGCTCTTTTGTGGAGTGCTGTAGTCCTGAGCACTCAGTTCACGTAGTACAGTGTTGCACTCCTGATACAATCAAGCAAGTTTGTCGATGCAGATTATGTGATGCAAACATTAAAATGTATTTGTTTACCAATCATGCACTATTGTAAAAGTACTGAGGTAATAACATATTGTGCAAGGTACTGCGTATAAATAAGTCTGCAGTGAAAAGTATTTGTCTTTGCTGATTTGCAGTCTCACATATTTCTAATAAGCCTGGGTTGAGAATAACCATGATTAGACTATTCTAGAAAAAGATTAACAGGTTATCACATTTTTCTTTGTGCACTTTTATTGTAAAAAAAACAAACAAAAAAAAACCTGTTGTACACCAACATATACTTTTAGGTCATTTTTTTTTCTGACAGTGTGGATTTAACACCATTAATACACCAGGTATTGTTGCCAGGTATTTTTTAAAACCAATAGTTTCATTTCCAATAAACACAATGGGGACCCATTCTAATGTCAGATGTGGTTGACACAGAACTAGGGTTGTGTTAATCCTGTCGACCACACAGTGGTAGACCACACAGTAAGAAGTAAGCCAACAGCATGCCCTCTATTCAGCCCAACATCCCCTGAAGCACATATTAGGCACCAAGGATAAAACTGTCAGTCACCTGAGCATGATGGGACATGCATTCTTGTTCTTCTTGCTCCCAATCCGAACAAACAGTGTACTGCCCCGGTGACTTTCCTCCCAATTCAGGGGGATGATAGACGTCAGTATTGGCTCTCCGATGGCAGTCCGCCAACACTCTCCAAAGAGAGCTCCTGTTATAGCTCTGAACATGCAATTAAATCCTAACCTGAGCAGCTTGGTATTGAGTGCTGGGAAGGAGCCAGCATTGGGACAGAAGCTGTGAAGGAGAGGCAGGCTTCTTTCTGTGAACTCATCCGCCGGCTAATCCCAAGCTAACAAACTGCCGTGGTTGGATTCCCAGACAAGATGTGAATGTCACTGTGAGGTCAGGGAGCGTTAATTCAACCACAGGGAGAAAAGTAGCTTCTCTTTCATTCTGGGCAGGTTCATATGGAAGAGTGTGCCTTAAACGTCTCCTTTCTGACATAGACTTTGAGGGCCAAAATACACTCTACACGAGTATTAAAGAAATGGAAGAAACAGATTCATTGGGCTGACCGATAACAGTCATCACAATAACCAGAGCAATTATGTCATCGGAATGATGAATTTGCATTAAATTCTGGCTTATGTTATTTCCAGATTGCTTTCCCCATTATTCTTCCTATTATTTCAAGCATAAACCTACTGATAAGCTTATGCTCAAGCATGCTGATGTTAAAAATAGTAAAACACCAGTAAAATTAGTTAATATAACCAGTGCAATATATTCAAGGGCCAGCTTCACAAGGGTGCAACACACTTTAGGTTTCACAAGGGTGAAACCAGACTTTAATGATATATATATATATATATATATATATATATATATATAAAAAAAACTGCCAAATGCTTTGGCTTTATACTGTTAAAATTAGGCTGCAATAGAAACATTTTAGTTGAGGGCAGTCTGTTGCTCAGATGGGTTGACCGGGTAAGCATGCTCCCATACATTAACCTATGATATGTTAATCTGAACTTCCTGGGCCACAAAGACTGCAGCTCTACTAAGTATTCTTTTTTTCCATTTTTAGAGGGCTAGATAATTGGTCAAATCCCACTGTGTTGTTGCCTCGAGTCACATGCATCTGGGCAAAAAGGTTGTGCTTGAACGCTCTGTGAAGACTAAAGCCAGGGGGTTTCAATGGAAGTGTCCCCACCAGGTAAATCCCCACAGGCCTCCCATTCCTCAGCATGCTCATTTCTGCCAGTTGAGTTCGCCGATGAGGAAGGCGGTTCACCCTTGAGTGAATTTAATATCTCATTTGGTGCACTTCAGGAGGAAGATGAGCTGTCAATCGTAGCATCACAGGGTGAGCTTGTGCTTGTCAATGCTGATGAATTACCTGGGCTTCCACTATTGGGTGTGGCTGCTCAGACTGGGACTGACGCTGAGATGGTTTCTGTACTTGCCGGGGCTGCTGCAAACATCAGGTTAGAGTTGATTGGTTAGATGAATGGTTTCTATGCTCTGAACGCAGTTCACAGACAAAGTCCACCCCAATTTCTTCCTGGAGGTGAATGAGGAGCTCACAAAGTCATGGAAAGCACTTTTTACTACCAGAAAACACTTCCTAGGGTCTTCCACCCTCCATGGTGGGGTGGAAACATTCACTCCAACAAAATGCAGCCACCTCGAGGAACCATCCGAGACTCTAGTCCAAAGCCTAACTGCAAGATCTTAACTGCATGAATAAAGTAACTAACAAAGTAACTGCAGCACTTCTGGACAGACCGTCTCCACCCAGCATGCAATGGCCATTCTGCAGGTGCACCAGACCAAGGCATTGAGAGACATGCACAAGGGTAATCCTGAACTTGTACTCATGCAGGAGGAACTTGTACTCCCACACCCCATCTGTCCACCGACAAGTTCCTTCCCCTGTGGCTGCTGCATCAGTTCCACGACATCTAAGCCAGTAGCCTGACTCTAACATAAGCCCCCTTGCAGGAAGGTGTAATCGCCTGCCAGCCAGCTCAGCACTAATAATACCAGACAGGCTTTGAAGCATTCCTGAGGCAGCCGACCCAGGGTGGATAGAAATTGCTCCAAGAAGCCCCACTCAGAAGATGTATGGGCAATACTCAGTTCCCTTTCGTTGTCACTCCGAGTTACGTCGGATGACGATGAATGGGGTTTCGCTTAGAACACCTATCGACTTGGAGTATACAAAAACGAGCCAATGGCAAAGAAATGCCATGGGTCTGCGGAATTTGCATGACGTAACTCCGCCCCACCTCGTGGGTATAAAAGGAGGACGCCGGCAACATGCAGTTATGTTTTCGCTTCGGAGCCAAGAGTATCTCTTCACTCCACAGCCATTTATGACTTCACTCTACGAGACGAGCCATTCTCTCCGGTGTTGGTGTGATGGCGATCTGCAGCGAGTTCACATTGCCTGCTGATCTGTGCAGTGATCTGCCAGTGAGTGTGTTCTCCCCGCTCGCTTAAACATCGCGGAGTTTTTTTCTCCTCTCACAAAAGAGCTTGCACGCGGCACGCGGCACGCGGCTCGCCCGTGCATTAAAAAAAAAAAAAAAAAGTGGCGGCAGATTGGTATCGGACTGTGATGGGCACGAGCGCTGTCTAGTGTGTTGGGCTTTTATCATGCTTGTACAGCGCTCGTGGGTGATTCATGTTCTCTCTGGGAACATGATCATCGCGTCATTTAGGTCGAGACTCAATGAACTCGCAAGAGTGAGAGTCCCCTCATCCACACCCCGATCTAGCGCTCCCCCGAGGCGTGCTACTTCGGCTGGTGGCCAGGGTGACCTGAGGGTTATACTTACTCGTCTGCTCGACACCCCCACATCCCAGGTCGGCCTCTTTGGCGGTGCGGTTGAGTTCTTCTGCCCAATAGTTCTTAACCGCCCGGGAGCAGATTGAGGTTGTTCTGCCGACGGCCCCGCCGTCCGCTCAGGTCCCTCAGTCTGCCAACCGCCGAAGGCGCCCTCCCACGGTTCCAACCCCGCCCGGGCTGGCTTGGAAGACCGTGGGGGGGATGCCTCAGCCCTCTCCAGCCCCGCCCCCCGCTAAACGCCGGGTTAAGCGGCGCTTTTGAGATGGGCTGCTCAGATATGGGACTCTTCAAGGAATTGGTAGCAGGGCCGCTCCTTTCCCCGGTGGAGGGCTGGGGAAGAATACTTATTCAGAAAGAACTGACTCTCTCGTCTCTGAGCACACAGAGTTCTCGGACGACACAGAGCGCCGCCCACAAGCCGTGCTCTCCTCGTCCCCCTCTGTCCCAGAGTTGGTTGACACGGCGTGCCGTCCACGGACCGTTTCGTCCCTGTCCCACTCTGTCGCCAGACCCCTGGCAGAGCAGGCCCCCGTGGAACGCTGGTCCTTCCCTGGCCTCCTCTGTCAGGGCGCGGATGTTAACTGTGCCCCCATTCCGGATCGCTATGCCGTCCACGTCCGGGCCAGTTACTCCGCTTCGCTGCCCCTCCGGGGGGACGCCTGTGGTCCGCATGACCCCGCTGGTACAGTTCTTGGGAGCCTGGCTAGAGCTTCCCAACTGTCCCGCTGGGTCGCCCGCACCATCAGGTTCGGCTATGCGATTCAGTTCGCACGGTCTCCTCCCCGCTACAGGGGAGTCCGCTCCACTTTGGTTGGTGGCAATGCCCCGATCATGCGAGCAGAGATTGCCACTCTGCTGGCGAAGGGTGCAATCGAGACTGTCCCTCCAGCCGAGATGAGGTCCGGCTTCTACAGCCCTTACTTCATTGTCCCCAAGAAAACCGGTGGGTTACGACCAATCCTGGACCTGCGAGTATTGAATCACTCCCTTTACAGGATGCCGTTCAAAATGCTCACCGCCAAACGCATTTTCGAGTGTGTGCGGCCCCAGGATTGGTTTGCAGCGATCGACCTGAAGGACGCCTACTTTCATGTCTCCATTCTCCCTCGACACAGACCGTTTCTCCGGTTTGCTTTCGAGGGGCAGGCATATCAGTACGCGGTTCTCCCTTTCGGGCTAGCCCTGTCTCCTTGTGTCTTCACAAAGGTCGTCGAGGCAGCCCTTGTTCCCCTCCGGGTTCACGGGGTTCGCATCCTGAACTATCTCGGCGACTGGCTGATACTAGCTCACTCTCGAGACCAGGTTTGCGAACACAGGGACCTTGTGCTCCGGCACCTAGCCCGTCTGGGCCTTCGGGTCAACTGGGAGAAGAGCAAACTTTGCCCCGTGCAGAGGATCTCTTTTCTCGGTATGGACATCGACTCGGTCGCCATGTCCGCGCAGCTTACGAGCGAGCGCGCGCAGTCACTGCTGATTTGTCTGAGACAAATACAGGGCAAGAGTGCGGTTCCACTGAAACTTTTTCAGAGGCTCCTGGGGCATATGGCATCTGCAGCCGCGGTGACGCCGCTCGGATTGCTTCATATGAGACCGCTTCAGCTTTGGCTTCGCGACCGAGTCCCGAGGTGGGCATGGCAACAAGGCACGCTCCGAGTACCAGTGACTTCGAGCTGCCGTCAGACCTTCACCCCGTGGTTGAACCTCAGTTTTCTCAGGGCTGGTGTCCCCCTGGAACGAGTGTCTCGGCATGTTGTTGTCTCAACAGATGCCTCCACCACGGGCTGGGGCGCCATGTGCAATGGACATGCTGCCACGGGCTCCTGAACAGGACCCCAGCGCCTATGGCATGTCAATTGCCACGAGTTGCTGGCAGTACGCCTTGCCCTGCACCGCTTCCGAGCGCTACTCATGGGTCAACACGTACTAGTCCGATCAGACGATACCGCCACAGTAGCGTACATCAACCATCAAGGTGGTCTACGCTCTCGCCGTATGTCGCAACTCGCTCGCCACCTCCTCTTATGGAGTCAGAGGCATCTGAGGTCCCTTCGTGCCATTTACATTCCCGGAGCCCTGAGCCGTGCTGCCGACGAGCTGTCATGGCTTCAGCCCCTTCCTGGAGAATGGCGACTCCATCCCCAGTCGGTCCAGCTGATTTGGGACCAGTTCGGGGACGCACAGATAGATCTGTTTGCCTCCCACGACTCGACCCATTGCGCCCAGTATTATTCTCTGACCGAGGGACACGCTCGGCAAGGATGCTCTGGCGCACAGCTGGTCGCGGGGCCGTAAATATGCTTTTCCCCCAGTGAGCCTTCTTGCGCAGGTCTTGCTTAAGGTCAGGGAGGACGAGGAGCAGGTCCTTCTGGTTGCGCCGTACTGGCCCACCCGGACTTGGTTCTCCGAACTAGTGCTCCTCACGACAGCACCTCCTTGGCCAATTCCTCTGAGGAAGGACCTCCTTTCTCAGGGACGGGGCACCCTGTGGCACCCTCATCCCGATCTCTGGAACCTCCACGTGTGGCTCCTGGACGGGACGAGGCAGGTTTGAGTACCCTACCACCTACGGTGGTGGCTACCATCACTTCCGCTAGAGCGTCGTCCACTAGGCACGCCTACGCGTTGAAGTGGAACCTCTTCGTCAACTGGTGTTCTTATCGCCGAGAAGACCCCCGGAGGTGTTCGATCAGTTTCGTGCTTTCCTTCCTTCAAGATGGGTTGGAGCAAAGGCTGTCTCCCTCCACCCTCAAAGTTTATGTTGCCGCTATTGCCGCACACCACGACTTAGTGGAAGGTAAGTCCATAGGGAAGCACGACCTGATCGTCATGTTCCTGAGGGGGGCGAGGAGGCTGAATCCTCCTCGTTCTCCTCTCGTTCCCTCTTGGGACCTCTCAGTGGTCTTAAGTGCCCTGCAGAGTGCTCCCTTGAGCCTCTGCAATCAGTGGAGCTTAAGTTCCTGTCAATGAAGACAGCGCTTCTGGTTGCATTGGCCTCTCTCAAGAGGGTCGGGGACCTGCACGCATTCTCCGTTGACGAAGCGTGCCTGGAATTCGGGCCGGCTTACTCTCACGTGATCCTGAGACCCCGGCTTGGATATGTGCCCAAGGTTCCTACCACTCCCTTCCGGGCCAGGTGGTGAACCTGCAAGCGCTGCCCTCGGAGGAGGCAGACCCAGCCTTGGCACTGCTCTGCCCAGTACGCGCTCTCCGCGCCTATGTAGACAGGACGCAGTGTTTCAGGACCTCAGACCAGCTCTTTGTCTGTTATGGTGGGAAGCTGAAGGGAAAGGCTTTCTCAAAGCAGAGGTTGTCTCACTGGATAGTGGACACCATTGCTTTGGCTAACCAGCAGCAAGGTCGACCGTGCCCCCTTGGCGTGACTGCCCACTCCACCCGGAGTGTGGCATCCTCTTGGGCTCTAGCGCATGGCGCCTCGCTAACAGACATCTGCAGAGCTACAGGCTGGGCGACACCGAACACATTCGCCAGATTCTACAATCTCCGAGTGGAGCCAGTGTCCTCATGTACTCGCTTCAACTAGCTAGTACCGGATCCGCTCAGGTGTCTTCGCTTGCTCGCCATTCCACTCCATGGACTGGATACGTGCGATATTCTGCTCAGGTGAGCTTCTCCGCAAGCCCTGAGTTCCTCCAGCACCCCTGATGCTAGCGCCAGTGTCTATTGCCTGGGCGTCGGCTAGGTGCCTCCCGTGTGCATGGTCCCACCCCGGAGCTACCCTCACACGTGTATTTCCACTGTAAGCCTCTCTGAGCATGTGTCTTTCCCTCGGCAAGCCACCTTGCCACCCCTGAGGTTGAAATATTCCACCTGCGGCTGGACACCTCAGAGTTTCTCCATATGTTTCCTTTGGATCATATGTGTATTTTCAAATGCCCCCCCCCCCCCCACTGGGTTGGTGATAATTGCATATTTCCTCTAAAGCTATGGGATATGCTTCCCAGTGTACCTTGGTATTCCTCTGTCAAATAGAAGTCCTTCGTCCTAAATCTCTCGAGGGTTCAGATTTACGCAGGGCACTGGAAGACAGCTGTGAAGGTGGCGTGATTAGACTGGTAACCCCATTCGTCGTCATCCGACGTAACTCGGAGTGACAACGAAAGGGAACGTCTCGGTTACGTATGTAACCCTCGTTCCCTGAGTAGGGAACGGAGACGTTACGTCTTCCTGCCACTTCCGCTGTACCCCGGGGATCGCCTGAGTTCAGTCTTGGCTCCTCAGCGAAGAAACATAACTGCATGTTGCCGGCGTCCTCCTTTTATACCCACGAGGTGGGGCGGAGTTACGTCATGCAAATTCCGCAGACCCATGGCATTTCTTTGCCATTGGCTCGTTTTTGTATACTCGAAGTCGATAGGTGTTCTAAGCGAAACCCCATTCGTCGTCATCCGACGTAACGTCTCCGTTCCCTACTCAGGGAACGAGGGTTACATACGTAACCGAGACGTTCCCCTGGGAAGGTATGAATTTTCATTGTTACAAAAATGTGTGTTTAAGAAATGCTTTCTTTTTCAGGGAAAAAGCAGTTTCCTGGGACACACACATACTATTAATGTATAGGGCCCTCATTCTCACAACAGCCATGCATCAAGCGCTTGCTGAGGAAGCATTATAGACATAAGTCTTTTACCTCACACTCAGCTGCAGCGCACACACACATTCTGCACCTCCAGTCAGGTAAGAATCTGCAATTTGTTTAGCGCAAGTTTACAAAGTTTTACACACACATACATCCTTTTAATATAACAAAATAAGTGAGGGAGTAAGATTTGATGACGTCATCTTAGCTTGCCATAACTTTGCTTTTGGTGAATTGACCCCACTGAGCCAATCACAGTGATTTCCCAACGCCAATTCAACATGCTTAATTGGCCAAAAAAAGGCTGACAGGATCCGACTAGTGCCAAAAACTGGTCTGACAGATGCTCAACAACGGCCAGCCATTTTTTTCTGTGTGTCACGCCCTTGAAACATATTTAATGTAAAGCTGGAGATCTATGGCTATGGCTTATAAGTTGAGTTTTCAAATATGTAGAACTAGACTATTTTCCCTCTCATTATGTTGTAAGATTATTAATTGCTCTGCCATCTGTAAGTTGATCACTAGCTTTTAGTTTCATGTTTGTAGAGACATGTTTGTTTACGACCCAACAAAAACTCTTGGGAATCAGTCAAATATGTCCTTCTAGTTGTAATACTTTGGGTTACCACCCTCTATGATCATGTATGTACTTGTTTCATGTTTTCTGTTCATGTTTTCATGTCTTTTATTTTGAAATGAAACACTGTAAAGTTTTCGCTGCGTTCACCCCTCATCACACTATTGTTTTCCTCCAGCGAAAACGGAACATGAAGACACTTTAGAAAATGTTATTGTGGATGTGACATTAGATTAACAATATGCAAATACAGTATTAAAGACACAATCACACTTAAAAAAGTATTTGTTTGGTTTATCTGAAAGTATAAGTAGCCTAACCTGGTTGCCTTAAAATTTTTACCCAGCACAGTTTTTGTTGTCACTTAAGTCATTATGACATGTGATTTCTTTGGTAATTTTTTCATAGTTTTGTTGTCTTGTCAGGAGACTATCAGTTGTGTATTCTCATTGGTCCATTGTCTTGATTACATTCAGGTGCTTCTTTTTTAGACATTAATCCATGAGTGTATATAGTCCTCATGTTTCCTTAGTCTCTGATCTAGCTTTGTTTGTGTAACCAGCTGTTGGTGAGTGTTGTCAATTCATCTGTTCATATCAAGTTGGGCTTAAGTCTACTGTTTCTCTTGGTTTAGTTCTGTCTATAGTAGTCTATGTAATTTCATACAGAAGTTAAAGTGTTGATCTCCCACATTAGTTCATCGGGAGTGTGTGTAGTACATTTTCTCAAGAATGTGACACTTGTTATTCACGAGTGATTTGGATTAACCGGAGAACGGTTGGCTCCTCTGGCCACGGTGGATTTCAATACCAGGTAGTGCTTCAGGTACCCTTGATTGCCTGAAAGTTCCCCTGGCCTTGTTAGATTCCTCGATCGGGACGGCACGGCAAGTGTTGGTCTTTTTGCCCGGTGCAGCACGGTCTTTCTCCTTCCTGATGCTCTCTGCGTTGCTCAATTTTCCGTGTGACTGTGATGATCGTGACAATCGTGAGTAGTATTTTCTATTATTGTTGGCTCTTTTGTATTTTTTATGCCCCAACGTACGAGTGTCATTTAGGCCTGCATCTCATTTTATTTGTTTACTTTATTGGGACTATTTTTGACAGTTAAATAGTTTTCCAAGAGTCTGGGCCCAGTAAAGGTTAATAACTGACTGAAAAGAAATGTAAAGTGATGTGAAAGTGTTGAATATATTTCAACGATTTAATCGTGAGTAATGTAAAGTTATTTACTGTGATTTATAACTGGTTTTGGAGGTTAATTTAATAACTTTAGTTAATTGTGAAGTAAAAGAGAAACGAGTCAGTATTTGAAATTGAGTCTTTTTTTTATTATTACGTTCACATTCTGTGATTTTATTGACTTCTATTCAATTTCCCTACAATATACTATTAACACATCAGTAACGAACTCAGCACTCTAGATATCGGTACGTATAGAGTGCTACAAATGAAAACAATCAGGATGAGCTTTTTGCCGTCTTGGTCTGTCAAATCACAAAATGAACTGAAACTCAGTGTATACTTGCCTAACAGCCATGAGATATACAGGTCCTTCTAAAAAAAATAGCATATTGTGATAAAGTTCATTATTTTCCATTATGTTATGATAGAAATTAAACTTTCATATATTTTAGATTCATTGCACACCAAATGAAGTATTTCAGGTGTTTTATTGTTTTAATACTGATGATTTTGGCATAGCTCATGAAAACCCAAAATACCTGTCTCAAAAAATTGGCATATCATGAAAAGGTTCTCTAAACAAGCTATTAACCTTATCATCTGAATCAACTAATTAACTCTAAACACCTGCAAAAGTTTCCTGAGGCTTTTAAAAACTCCCAGCCTGTTTCATTGCTCAAAACCGCAATCATGGGTAAGACTGCCGACCTGACTGCTGTACAGAAGGCCATCATTGACACCCTCAAGCAAGAGGGTAAGACACAGAAAGAAATTTCTGAACAAATAGGCTGTCCCCAGAATGCTGTATCAAGGCACCTCAGTGGGAAGTCTGTGGGAAGGAAAAAGTGTGGCAAAAAATGCTGCACAACGAGAAGATGTGACCGGACCCTGAGGAAGATTGTGGAGAAGGACCGATTCCAGACCTTGGGGGACCTGCGGAAGCAGTGGACTGAGTCTGGAGTAGAAACATCCAGAGCCACCGTGCACAGGCGTGTGCAGGAAATGGGCTACAGGTGACGCATTCCCCAGGTCAAGCTACTTTTGAACCAGAAACAGTGGCAGAAGCGCCTGACCTGGGCTACAGAGAAGCAGCACTGGACTGTTGCTCAGTGGTTGCATGTCATTCGGAAATAAAGGTGCCAGAGTCTGGAGGAAGACTGGGGAGAAGGAAATGCCAAAATGCCTGAAGTCCAGTGTCAAGTACCCACAGTCAGTGATGGTCTGGGGTGCTATGTCAGCTGCTGGTGTTGGTCCACTGTGTTTTATCAAGGGCAGGGTCAATGCAGCTAGCTATCAGGAGATTTTGGAGCACTTCATGCTTCCACCTGCTGAAAAGCTTTATGGAGATGAAGATTTCATTTTTCAGCACAACCTGGCACCTGCTCACAGTGCCAAAACCACTGGTAAATGGTTTACTGACCATGGTATTACTGTGCTCAATTGGGCTGCCAACTCTCCTGACCTGAACCCCATAGAGAATCTGTGGGATATTGTGAAGAGAAAGTTGAGAGACGCAAGACCCAACACTCTGGATGAGCTTAAGGCCGCTATCGAAGCATCCTGGGCCTCCATAACACCTCAGCAGTGCCACAGGCTGATTGCCTCCATGCCACGCCACATTGAAGCAGTCATTTCTGCAAAAGGATTCCCGACCAAGTATTGAGTGTATAACTGAACATAATTATTTGAAGGTTGACTTTTTTTTTTGTATTAAAAACACTTCTTTTATTGGTCAGATGAAATATGCAAATTTTTGAGACAGGAATTTTGGGGTTTCATGAGCTGTATGCCAAAATCATCAGTATTAAAACAATAAAACACCTGAAATATTTCAGTTGGTGTGCAATGAATCTAAAATATATGAAAGTTAATTTTGTATCATTACATTATGGAAAATAATGAACTTTATCACAATATGCTAATTTTTTGAGAAGGAACTATACATCTATAGAAATAAACCAATTTAAGTGGAAAATAAATGTTCTCAGATTATGTAATCCGTATGAAACGGGTATATAGGCAGCTAGGTGCATCCACCAGCAGAGATGAGTCAGCATCGTGATTTAAACTCTGCAGCCAAAAACACAGAAAACATGATCAATAAATTATTAAAATGTTTAGACAATCTCCTTCAGTTTTTTTCAGGACACACTCATAATCATTAGTTTTGCCGGTGCCCTGTGGCAAGGTTTATGTGTGCGTTTGAGCCCTGATTTAGTCGAGAGCAGTCCTAGTGCTGATGCATCGGACAGATCTGCCTTCTGGAGAGCATTCTCCGCAGTGCTGTGACATGTTTGTGTATGTGTTCCCTCTCCTTATCAGCTGTTTAGTTTAGCATGTTAAAGACACATCTGAGATAACCTAAATTTCCCCCGCTGCAAAAGCAAGCGGGTGAATTTCACAAAGTTATGTCAGGGTCATATTGCACCCAACTCCGACTCATTGTAAAAATGTGCCTGTACCTGTGCCTGTATTATTTTGTTGTTTTGACACTTTCAAAGTAAAATGTCCAGTGAGTGTCGCTAAAGGCACATTCAGTTTTATCCGAAACAAATGCACATGATATGCATCTGGTAAGTTTTACATTGATCTGGCAGTTTGGAAAATAAATAGCAATTTAATGGAGCTAAAAGCTTTATCACATTTGAAAATCATGTACCACCTACACTAAACACTATCCTAGATCTAACCAATACTATCAACAAAAGCAAATGTGACATTAAAAAAATGCATTTGCTGAAGCAACAATGACATTTTAGCTTCCTTCTGTACATTTTTAAGCTCTTTTTTTGTTCTTGGGACTCGTACCCGAACCTTCCGCATTGCAAGTGTAATGCTGTACCAGGTGAACGAAGGCAATTTACAGCACAATGAAATCCATTTTTATGGAGCTGGTTATGTGATGTAAACATCAAAATGTATTATTTACAAATAATGCATGGTAAAAGTGTATGAGTGTATGATAGTTGTCAAATGCATCTGCACTCTCACTCTCTGACATGGGCTGTGTCCAAAATCGCCCCATACCCTTAAACAGGGCACTATTTAAAGGGACAGCCATTTGTAGTGGTGTCTGAAACCATAGTGAATGTTATCGAGTGCACTCATTCAATCCCACAATGCACCGCAATAACGAGTGTCCAACTGGTGTATGCTCAACGGCTAGAGAATACCCATAATCCACCAGCTAGAAACTGCAGTAAATTATATGATTATACGTTTTTAAATATAGCAGAAATCTAGCTAGAGGCGTGCTTTTACAGTCAGCCTACCTGTATGTTGATTTTACTTACAATCAGAAGAAAACAAATTGTATTTTAGTTTTTACAGTAATAAAAAGCATCCTGTCCAGAGAACTTATTTTTAAAACAATATAATATTAAAAATACATAGTTTACAGTAAAAAATTGTTTACAGTAATGAGAATGAAACGTTTTCACATTGCAGTGACGTGTTAGGGAGAAAGTAGGCTATTAGGGAGCAGAGTTTGGTTTTGTTTTACTGTCATAAAAATAGTGTCACACTGCCCTTTTAAAATAGTTTTTTTTTTTAAAGAAAGACAAATATCATCTGTTAATTGTTTTTATTTGATAAATTATGATCTGATCAATTATTGGCCGTTTTCATGAGATTCACCCAAATGAGCTGAGGACCAAGGCTGATTTGGCTTCTGTTATTCAATGTTGCTGCCGCAAGTTCAGAACAAACAGAAGAGACAATGAATGAGCAACCTAAAGTTGTCTCTCAGTCAATGTTTAACCTTGCACAGCCATTCCAGGAAAAATAGCTGCGTTCAATGGCATGTTGGAGGTCGGCACATCATAAGTGAAATGCTGGCATCAGATTTAATGAGATTATGCCAGATTGTCTGTCTCAGAAAAAACAACAACAATCACTTCCTTGTTCCTTTTTGTGTCTTGGCATATTGATTTTCCGGTCACATATTTCCTGTTTTCTGTCCAAGAGAAGAGTCTACGGCTGCACATACCACAGTTAAATGAAAACACAAACCTTTTGATAGGCTATTATGCCTCCACTACTACCTCCAACAATTACAAGATTTTCCTGAAATTAAACCAACTTAAAAAAAAGAAGACCAAAAAATCCAGACCAAAAAGTATGTATATTTTAATGCCAATGGTTGGGCCGTATAGGGTATCCGGTGCTCTGGACAAGGGCACTTAAATATGAGTGTTCCCTTGCCATTGATACCCTTCCTAAAATACATTCCATATATTGAAAAATCACCAACATAAAAATAAGTGTGATACTTTTATTATAATTAATTATAATTGTTATTGAGTAAAAATATTTTAAACATTGTTAATTGACTGATCTTAATATTAAATCGCTCAAACTCATCTCAAGATAGCAGTGCTTTTACAGACTTAAAAATACATTTTGTAATTTTAAACATTTCCGTGGGCCCCATATCGCAGTTTGAAAACCCTCAGCCTAGACCATTTTAATGTTTTAACTTATGACTGCCCTCATTCAACCTCAATTTAATATACAACTTAATAACTTGACCACCCCAATGAATGGCAGACAGTGTGAATTATGCATGTGGTCTTAACCAGTCATTATATATAATTTTATATAGGTTTGGAAAAGTTGCAGTAGCAAAAAGCTGTTAAATCAAGTCAGACAAAGGGAGAATAGGGTAATGTTAAACTAAATTATGACTTAAAAAAAAAAAAAAACCTTGACATGAATTCTAAATGAACTAAAAGCTACAAAAGTGTAGAATACAACCTCTTTAATTGCCCCAGACTGCAATGTGTTGTAATTCCAGCTGATTCAAGGCCATGGAGCTCAATGGGTGGGAAGGAAAGTTATGCAGTTTAAGTACAAATTTAACGGTTTAAAATCTATTTGATTCTCATTCACCATGCTCCACAGTAGTTTATGATCACCGGAACAGAATGCTCTGGGCCAAAACAGCTGCAAAACCCCATGTTTCAATTAATAACTCATTTATGGAATTAAAAGATTAAAGAGCACTGCTGGCATTCCATGTTTCTAACTCTAAAGCAAACAGACATGCAACATTCCATTATCCCTCCAGGACACTGGAACAGTCACAGTAGTAATATGAACTTTCCAAAGCCAATGGAAATTTATTTGATTTAAAGTGGTGGAAATCTTTTCAGCAGAGGTGAGATTTATTTATACTGCAATGTTAAATTCATTGGAGTGAAACTAGTTAAATAATCATCTATTATTTAAATAGTTCCACCACTGTAGCACATGGTATTTCAGTGTGTAAACCTGCATTATCTACAGTATAGTCGAACCAGACGCTTAACATAAAATAGCGCTGTGCTGTATTTAAATGGATTATTTATTTGCAGTGCAAACACACCTTTTTTATGTATATTAGGCTCATTACAGATTGTGCCTTAATCAAAACGTCTCCGCGATTTAATGACGAGAGAAACTCCGACGGGCATCTGCAAAGGGACGGATGACCCGACGAAACGTTGTGTCGTCGTCGGAATGTTGGCAAACGTTGACACAATATCAAAGGTTGGCTTGCTCATCCTAAAATTTCAGACCCACTGCTCCCTGTTAAAGCCAATATTTAAACACAATATGCTCCCACCAGTCCTGAGATCTCTCTGACACACAATAACTGGAGCATATGCACAGATTGCAATGATGGCAATTTTCATCCTCCTCCGCCTCAAAATCATGGTGATGTTTGGAGAACTTTGCATATCGCAGAGCTAGCATCGATCATATTTTGCGTTTGTCTTGAAAGAGAATAACCCTTTAAGCATGCGCAATGTTTCATATGGCAAGTGTATACACATGAATCGGATACAGTTGAAAGAACGTGTAAACGACGGTCAAAAAAATCGGATAAAGGTAACAAATCAGAATTGGGCATTAAGACATGCTGTGTAAACAAGGCCTTATTTTCAGAGTAATAACAATTTAACTTTTTAATGTATTCATTTAAACTAATTATTAAGCTATAATTTTGACCACTCTCCGCCCCACACTTTGAAAACCCCTAAATAGCACAAAAACTTGCTGCAGCACTTTCCAAAACGTCTCAGGATACACATGAACATGGTTCCCTAAAAAAAGGGAACGAGACGCTGCGTCCCCTAGGGCTCGCTATGGAGAATGCCGCTGGCATGACTGGTGTCTGAAACATGAGTCTAAACACGTCAATGAACTTGCCATTGGCAAACAGCAGCCTATGACCGTGAGTATAAATGGGCACCTGTGAAATGCGTCATCCACTTCTTGCCTGAAGGAGACGTGTGCAGGAATACTGGGAGCATGGCAAAGGGACGCAGCATCTCGTTCCCTATTCTCAGGGAACCATGGTTACATGCGTAACCTGAGACTTTCCCTTTCAAAGGTGCTATGGGGAAAGGAATACTCTGCCATGCTGAAGGGATGAGTGCCCTATTGGCTGAGCTAAGTCAAAGCCCTCAACAGGATGACTCTAAAAAGAGGAAGCCTGACTACGTTCAAATTCAGGCCAGCAAATGGGGAGGTTTTCTGAGAGTCTAACACTCAGAACTTTGGTTCAAGAAGCCCTGAAGAGTGGAGGCCTCAAGCAAGAGGCTTGGGCAATACTCTAACCTAAGGGCAGTACCGAGAAGGTGTCAGAAAGAGCTATAAGCTCAGTGTAAATAGCCCGCAAAGCTCTGCAGAGTGGAGGCCTCAATACATTGAATCTCATAATGAGAGGAGGCCTAGCAACACTCCGCACTGAGGTCAGTAGCCAACGAGGCTCTAAGAAAGCCTAACAACGTAGCATACTACCCTATCGCCTGGCCGAGCTCTAGGAGTGGAGATCTCACTATGACGAGAGGAGAACTAACAACGCTCCATGCTCAGTACATCTCGCAAGGAGACTCACAGAGAGCTTACCACTCACAGTCGCTATCCCAGCAAAACTTTGGGGAGTGAAGGCCTCAAGGAGGCCTAACCACATATGCAGTAACCAAGGAGGCTCGCAGAGAGCCTAACCACATATGCAGTAACCAAGGAGGCTCGCAGAGAGCCTAACCACTTACCCAATGGCTGAGCTCATAGGACGAATACAGTATGTCCTACGCTTGTCATGGAAGCTATATAACACGGCTAGAAGCCTAACACAATAATGGGAGGAGCTCAGAGGAGTGGAGGCCTCAAAGAATGACTCTCTAAAGCAAGAGACAGCCTAACAATGCTCTGGTTCAAGAGCAGTGACCAAGGAGGCTCGCAGTGGGCGGGGCCTGTGCATAGTGACATCACATTGCATAGAAACTGCAAACGGCTTATTCTGAGATGCTGCTTATGATTAATGGGAATAAAAAATAAAATAATAACATTGGTCCATTCTCCTACCCCTTTAAGGATTTAGATTCAAGGAGTTTCACTGGCATAAATATGTAAGTAAGTAATAAAAAGCCTTACAAAAACATAAATTAAACCATATTCTGTACATTTTCTTTCTACAGAAAATTTGAGCGGTTCTTTCTCCTGCAGAAGTTGCCAACACAATGCTAGGGTGTTGCGAGTGGTTGTATGGGCATTGTGATTTAGTTGCTTTGGTACGAGTGTTTTTCTTATTTCTATGTGACTGCTATATTCACATATAGACAATCATTTTATCCATTTTAGATTCCACTGTCTGTGTGTTTTGTCTATAACCAGTTACATCAGTTATATTCAGATTTTCAGATCGCCAGAGTAAGGACCATGAAATCAAAATGACGTAGTGAAATCATCAGGTATTCCTTTCATGTTACCTTGTATTAAAGAAATTCACAAAAAAAGCTGTTTTCCGCGACGAAAAATCTGAAAAAAAATCCTCTGTGTTTGTAGTCTCAAACTGCCGTTTCATCAGTTAATAAGGAAAAGACTGGGAGGAACTTCTGCCCAACCCCGCCAAAGCAAATCTCCATAAAGGTAAGAAGGCTGTTGCCAAACTGTTTTTACCATAAAAAAATACTATGGCACACTATAGAATTTTAAACATGCTGTATAAAGAGTAGACAAAGTATGATATCATTTTCAGTGATAAACCTTCTCTCAAATTAACTGTTTTGTTAACCCTTTGTGAATTTGATTGTTCGTGGGAGATGATAAAGGAGGACAGTCTGTACGAAAGCACTGGAGCTGTCAAAAGTCCACAGATTTATGTTTTTTTGCATCATTCGCTGGACTTTTGATGACAAATAAACACACATTTCTTTGTCCAGGTAACATGGAGGAATAAACATTTATATATACAGAGATTGTAAGAATACAAAGTTGGTTGATCTGCAAACTTACACTTTAACCCACTGAGCAGCAGTCTTGGTCTCATTTTCTATAGCCCGACCCTGAACAGACTCTTCTTTAATGCATGAAAACACTCTAGAATGTGTATTTAAAAAAAAAAAAGGGTTGACACTGACTTCACTCGAAAAGACTATCACAACAGGCTTGCTGCTGTAAGGAGGCGATAAACTATGATCAATAATTTAGATTCTCTTTCTTTTTCTACTTATCTCAAAACAAAGGTTTTAAAATGTGCTAAACTAACCAGGAGAGACAGAACATTTTAAAAGCTATGACGGAAACCTTCAATTTTTCAAGATGTTGCATTAGCAAGTGCTACACGGTGGTTATGACAACACATAAGGGGCAAGGACATCATTTTTTTTCTTTCTTTTGAAAGTGGTGAAAAAGTGGAAAGTCTGGAAGTCTTGTACCTGTATTACTACTGACTAAAAAAGTGAATTTGGTGAAAACTCTAAAAAATTATGCTATTATTCACTTAATAATCAGAGACCAAATACTTCATTGATTTTTGGTGAGGTATCCTCTGAGAAATTCAGAAAAGCAAGTGGGACATTGGCAAGTAAACCATGCACTTACAAATATGCAATGCAATTATGCCCTTGCCCATAATGGTCCGGAATCATCAACTTTCTTGTCCCTGGGAGCTCTAGCTAACAACTTCTCAACAACACACCATCCCCGTGGGCAAATACAATGAGAGTGACAAGCCTTCATTAAAGCATCCAAATTCAAATGTTATTCTTAGCCTGAAGCAGTGAAGCCATATTAAATAAATTCATATGAGACAGGGCCTAGAAGAGAACGGAGTGCCAGCCCCTTCCAGTACTAAATTATATCTAGTGTGCCACCACATAGGACCTATTTCATGTACCACCTTCATTATCAGCACAATCCCTGTGGATAAGCACTATTATGAATTTAAAACTCTGCTTAGATTTACAGTTCTGATTAGGGCTTATATTATCTTGTATTTCAAATGCTTGAGATGACAGACCGGTATAGGGTGAATAAGTGATTCAGTTAGTTTTTGCTGAGGTTTAACACCTTATGTGAGTGAAAAAAAGTGCTAATAGAAAAAAAAAAAAAACTTGTGACAGGAAAATAATCTTTAAATCACTGGAAAGCTACGGTTTTGACACTGTACTGTATCTTGCATGGTTAAAATGCAATGTATCCAGACTATTGCACATGATGAATTAGCAAAATGTCACTGTGCTATGTTATTGGCTTTCTGGCAAGAGCAGTCTCTTCCTTCAGGGTAAAAGGATTTCATAAATATTTTTAAGCTATGTACGTACTGCTAATGTGAAATTCATGTATGTTTAATGCATCAGGCGTGTTACCAGTAAACTCTGAACACAGCAGAGTCAGCAAAAACTTACTTTAATACTTTAGTAAATTGCATACGGTTCAGTAGGGCGCAGATCAACATCCAGCATCGATTTTGGAAATCTTTTCAAGCACATAGTAGCTTCTCACAATCATTTTTGCAGTGCTTCAAGAATCGCCATTTCTCATCCATTCAAGTATAAGCCTTTTCTTTTTGTAATGGGAAACCTCAAGGTTATGGCGTTCTGATAAATTAGCAGTTAATATGAAGATTTAGTACCTTTTTTCTGTAGGTTGATGGCCATTTATAACATTCAGGATGAGGTTAAAGTTTTGGAGAGATGAAACCAATCCTAACTCGAAGATGACCAATCTCTCATTGTGACTGTGCATGAGCAGACCCGGTGCGGTGTCGAAATGGTCTACTCTGTCTATGGCAGCTGAACACATTGCTCTGGACAGCTCCTGGCCAAGCTAGTCACAATTCAATTCCCTGACTCATTCATCAAGCACTTGGGGTGTTTGGGTCACAGGCTGGCCAGCTCCCGATCGTCCCATTCATTCGGAATCCTCCATTGATAAGAAGGCATTAGTCTACATCTGCCAGCTCATCTGAAAGGGCTGGAGAAATCAGGCTGGATTTGTTTACTGTTTGATAACCTGCTGCCCATTTAAATTTGAAATCCCCCCCCCCCCCCCCAAACATTGATTTCATTGATTTAAGAAGCCAGCTAACAGAATAATTGAATAATGCATTAGTTCACCATTTTGTTCTGTGAAAACCCATATACATATGTTGCAAGTGAGTGGTGTAATAAAATTGTATTGTTCTCATTATAATCAACTAAGCTGTCTAAACTGCAAACACCCAAAGTCACCAATTGATCCCATTGTAGACTGGATGCGGAAGTTGTTCAACATTCATCAAGGGCTTTACAGAGACTACCAAGAGTTGAAATCATACCTCATTGTGTAGAGAAGAGTTCCATTGTCTACCAGTCGCAGAAGTTTATTAGGTGTAGTCATATTGTGGGCTACTGACTTCTTCCCATTGTGGAAAAAGGTATCAGGAGTCCAGATCTTGCTGGCGAGCAAGTTGTTAAGTGGAAGGACCTGCATAGGCCCATCAAACTTAAGCCTCTCATCCCGCCAACTTTGTCGGAAGAACACATCAATCGTGTACTCCTAGAAAAAAAAAAAAAAAAATGAATGAGTCAAGACTCTGACAGCCTTTTTAACACTTCACTTCACCCCCCAAGTTTCCACATTCCACTGATGTAATTTCCTCTCAGTGAGACAACCTGTACTGGTGTGTGAAGCACTTCAACAATCTTGGCAAATGACTCAAAAGCGGGAAAAAGATTTTGACTTTTGCTCAGACTTGACATTTAACAGAGCTTCCTGTTTGGCTGGTCCTGATTGGTCGAGATGCTTTTCTCAGTTGTACACTTCAATAATTCATCGCACGATAGATTCAGCCTTGTCGGTGTGAGATCCTTAAGGCTCCTTCAAAAGTTCAAACTCGAATGATTGCGTTTTCACAGCTGTCGCTGGAGGGATAAAACAAGTTTTTTTCCAAGAGTTATCTCTCTGACCATATTGCCAACATGGAACAGGGGACACTGTCCTCAGTGAACCTTTGCTTAGTTTGGAGTAGGAATCATCTCAAATCCACAGTGTCTTTTACAGTGATGAGTATTGCTCATGTTTTATAACCTCCATTATTGATGATGCAATCCTCTACATGTTCTCTATGGGAACAAACATCAAAAGAAATCCTATCTGCTTGCATTTTCTTTTAATAAATCATCTAATGCCATGCATAAAAATAGTGGCAAAAATTCAAAGTTCTTCACGTGTTAAAAATGAATGTTGAAATCTTTAGAGGGCAGCATTAATCACTGAGAAGCATCTGTAACTGATTCTCGTAATTGAGAAAGTGACAGCAAACAATTACAGGACATGTCTCTTTTTTTATTTTCTGAATTTCAACAGAGAACTATGAGTTTTTTTGTCATGCTTCACAAGGTCCAATTTGCTGGAATGTTATTTGGGATGAAACAGATGAAAATCTATGTTGCTAAGTCAATAATAAATGTCAAGAAGCTCCTACACAAAGACAGAAAACAAGTCAGATAAAAGCACTCATTACAAATGCATTCTAGCCTTCAGTAGAATGGTTTCCCACAATAGCAGGAATTATACTCGCTGTTGCTCACTTAATGATGGTTTATGAGTGGAGTTTGCAGCATTAAAACATGTATGCTCTATGTGCATGTCTCTGTACATCATTTATTTATTAAGTTCCAGACTTCAATCTGAAGTTGTCAGATTGAAATTCTGTGGGCACTTTTGCTTCCAAAGAAGTAGTCTCCACACCATGAGAAGTAAGGAACGAAGTGAAAGCTGACATCAAATGACATCTACATAAAAAAGCACATGAGTAAGTTCAAGCATGGTTTTCATAATCAAATTGAATTATTTTAAGACCTGAACATAAAATGAATACCATTTAAATCCAGAATAATCCCAAACAATCTCAAAACGCATCATGTATTGCACATCGTTCATCACTAAAACAATCTGGGACACACTTTCGATAACGCCTTGGAACTTAACGCAGCTTATCAGCAAAACAGGGAGTGGAGCTGGAGCGGAGTGATTATAGAATGCTTTGAGCAAAGTATGTTAGTGTAGTGGAGCGACAGTAATTTCCCTTCCTTGCTCTGAGTCCCCTTAACTCACCAGAGTGAGTCTTCTGTCTTTCCATCCACAAATGTAAGACCTCTACAAATGATTAATAGAATTAAATACTTTTAAAAATACTATTTGAAATATCTAAGACTTTTTACAGCCTTAAATTTAATACTTTTAAGATATTTGAATGCTGTTTAAGGACTATGAAGTGTTTGCAGCATAAATTGGGTCAGGGGTGTGCAGTAATATACAGTAAATATATTTTGAAGTGAAAAGTTAAAAATAGATCCATGGTGTAAGATGACCCCTGGCAGAAGTTGAGGGACCGTAGTGGGGGTCATTATGTATTGATTATTATAATTCATGGAAACATTATTTAATAATTATATGAATTAGATGCACATTTAAATTTTTCATTTTTCATCATGACCTTAAGTCCAATAGAGTTGAATCATTCAATATAATTAATAGTTTATTGATGTTATGACATTGCTTTAATTAAATGTAGGCCTATATATATAGTATATAATTCATAGAATTGCATTTTATTCAGATGCAAATATTGTTTATTTTGTCTTTCATTATTGAACTAAACTGTTTGGTAGAGAGAATGGAATACTGTTTAGTATCTCTGGAATATGCACTTCACAAAATAGCACAGAGACTATTGCAAAAGCCCATGTTGCACACTGAATATATCTTTTATTTTGAGTAAGTGTCTTACATAGATTGTGTATGTTCATGCTAGAAACTGGATAAGACTTCAGTGAAGTTTAGCACATAAAGAGAAGAGAAAAGAGAAAAGAGCCTGGTAATAAATTATGCATAATACTGCATAGAGGGGTTATCCAAAACAATATTTCGTACCAAAACAATGCAAAACTTTCACTTAAATATTGCAAATACCCTTTCCTATGAGCCCATCAAAATGACAATTTGATAGATAAAGTACTCTCCTGCTCAGGGTTTTTTTTTTTTTTTTTCATAGAAATACAGCACTATTGCTTCAAGGCAAATTGTAATGGGACAAGAAACAGAATTTTACTGTTCATGAGAACGATTGTGACAGTGTTGGCGAACAGCAATGGTCACTTTGGAATGGGATTGGATAAGCACAGATGTTTCCACAATACAACCCAATGAGAGGGTTGTTTGCTTGGAGCTTTTTCAGAAAGCTGTACAGGATTCTGTTGTTTTGGTCAGACAGGAGAGACGTGTTATGCGGATTAAGCACAAGCAGTTAGTTCGCATTACCCGATGTGCCATGCAGTGGTGATCATATGGGCATAAGGATCACATTTTCTTTTTTGTTGCAACTGACACTTCTGCAGATTTATGCAAGGGTTTTCAAAATGGGGGTAAATGGGGAGATATGACTGAAAAATGTGATTTTATGAATTTTTTATTTAGGATATAAATAAATGTAACATTTTTTATGTTAAAATATTCAGTTACTAAAAACCCAGTTTATTGTTTATAGACTACCATTGGTATTCCATTTATGGGTTTAACTCCCCCAAAAGTGTAAACATTGAGCCCCTCAGGCACCATCAAAAAATTGAGAGCAGTCCGCTCAGATCTGTTAATCTCTTTATAGCTCAACTTATATCAAGAGTTTGTGGCATGGCTACTGTAGCAGACTGAGCCAGTGGGTTTACAGCAGTTGTGGGACCATGACTGACGCATTACATAGCAAAAGAAATGAAGCTTCGGTTGCAGAAGTGCAAGCCAAGTTTGCTGCGTTTAGTCCATACAAATTTTAACAGCCCTTAAAATAATAAGTATGCTTCAAGTTTTCTTTATTAAGTATACTTGTGTAAAGATCAAGTATGTTTTAAGTATACTTTATGTAGCAAGTATACTATCAATGTTCTAGAACTATATTTGTAAGTGCACTGTTTCAATATTACTTATTGGCCCACCTTTAGTGTATAAAAGTATACTTTTAAGTTGTAATGTAACAGTATTAAATGTTGAGTACACAATTAGTTTAAAACAAAATATTTTGTTTGTACTGCAACTATACTACAAGTGAACGTATAGGTATACTGAAAATGTACTTGTCAAATACTTTGAAGTATACTCTCAGTAAACTACTAGTTTGGTAGTTTTTTACTGCAAGTATACTTGTAACTTTTTTCCTTAAGTGAACATCACATCTGTGGCGAGCTCCCCGAGCACTTGTCAGTGTTGTTATGGAAATGGAGAGGATCCAATCGCCAGGAGGAGGAGTCGGGAAATGAGAGCCATCAGGAGAAGAGGATATAAGCACAACAGAAAGAAGCTTAGTGGAGACTAGATCTCCCAAGAGCAGACTAATACTTTCTCTGGTTCTTTTCTCCTTTAGGCTCCAGTGATTGTTAAAAAACCCATGCTGCAGTTCTCCAGCAGACTGCCACACATTCACTTATGCACTGAAGCACCAGCTTTCCTTCACCTTGGAACACCTGCACTAAATTGAATCTGTCATTCAATAAAGGCCCCTCCGGGAATGTAAATGTATTCTTACATTTACATCATAAAAATCATAGAGGATTTCACAGCAAAAATATTTTTCTTGCTAAAAAAAAAAAACCTATCAATTAGAGGGCAGAAGGTTGGAAGCAGATTGTGTATAACATGTTTATCAGCAAAGTTTTGATCATGTTGAAAATGCATAGGCCCTAGAAATTTGTGTATCAAATATTATTCAGTTGGCTAAGATATTCATAAATAGAATGGATGTTTCTACTCCAGACTCAGTCCACTGCTTCTGGAGGTCCCCCAAGGTTTGGAATCGGTCCTTCTCCACAATCTTCCTCGGTCACCTCTTCTTGTTGTGCAGCGTTTTTTTGCCACACTTTTTCCTTGCCACAGACTTCCCACTGAGGTGCCTTGATACAGCACTCTGGGAACAGCCTATTTGTTCAGAAATTTCTTTCTGTGTCTTACCCTCTTGCTTGAGGGTGTCAATGATGGCCTTCTGGACAACAGTCAGGTCGGCAGTCTTACCCATGATTGCGGTTTTGAGTAATGAAACAGGCTGGGAGTTTTTAAAAGCCTCAGGAATCTTTTGCAGGTGTTTAGAGTTAATTAGTTGATTCAGATGATTAGGTTAATAGCTCGTTTAGAGAACCTTTTCATGATATGCTAATTTTTTGAGATGTAAGGCAGGGGTTTTCATGAGCTGTATGCCAAAATCATCAGTATTAAAACAATAAGAGACCTGAAATATTTCAGTTGGTGTGCAATGAATCTAAAATATATGAAAGTTTAATTTTTATCATTACATTATGGAAAATAATGAAATATCACAATATGCTAATTTTTTGAGAAGGACCTGTATACCCCCAAACTTGTAACGAATCCTGGGGAATACAAACATTTAAATAAAAAAAAGTAAAAATTCTGTTTATAAAACAAAAAATTATTTGTGTCCTAATAAGATGGGAAATAGCAATACATTTGTTTTCTGATGTATCCATGTCTTGCCCTTTTTAGGGTTAACAGCAGCATCCTTTGTTGATGGACCCATGGCCTCAGATGATGAAGCCCGTGATACTCCAAATGTTCCAGAGGAAATGGAGAGGGAATCATCTACACCTTCAGCTCAGGAGTTTTTTTTTAATTTTTTTATTGTTATTATGAGTGTTGTAAAACATGCTTACAGCAAGTTCACGGACGCTAATGTCAAGCCATTTATTTTTGTTAGAATTAAAAAAAAATGACAATTTTTAATTTGTGTACAAGAACTTTTAAATAAAGGTATTGTTTGAAAGATCATACATGGCTCTTAATATACTCTTCAAGTTGCCACAACAGAATTAAAGGTAAATGTTTAAGGGTACATTTTAGGCAGGTGGGTAAGATGATTCACCAGAGCCTGTCTGATTTCAAGAGCTGGAGCATCAGGTTTATCCC
Source organism: Meda fulgida (assembly GCA_030578275.1). Taxonomy (NCBI): domain Eukaryota; kingdom Metazoa; phylum Chordata; class Actinopteri; order Cypriniformes; family Leuciscidae; genus Meda; species Meda fulgida. Next base: position 25,391,690 of record CM060636.1, read on the forward strand.
GGTTGTGTCCCTGAGGCTGTTGTAGTTGAGGAGCTGGGTGTAATGCTGCAGGTGGCAGATGCGTTTTTTTCCCCTCACATAATATTATGGAGAATGCAACATGCAACCACCACTGTAGGGATGAAATCGTGGTCTATGCGTGGTCTCTGCCCACACATTTTGGGCAGGACATGCCATCTGGTTTTTAGGTGTTTAAATCAGTGCTGTCAAACGATTAAAATATTTAATCGCATTAATGTCATAGTTAACTCAAGATTAATCACAATTAATCGCACATTTGTATCTATTCTAAATATCTCTCTTTTTTTCCTCATTTGCTCAATGCTCTTATCAACATGGAAAAGAGGAAAAGTGGACAGCTTTCTTTTGTCCAAATGTTTTATTATTGAAAACAACATTGGCATGTTCAATTTCAGACTAACATTCTCCACTTGGAGCAAATAATCTCTCACACAATGTAAAACTGTCCATCAATAAAAGGGTGAAAGAAATACTGACGAGGTCCTGATATTGACGAGCGGGCGGAGAATTCGCATCAGCTGTGTGTGTGTTTGGCCATCAAGTGGTATTTCAGACTGTACGTGCTGCGATGATAGCTCAGTTCACAACGACAAAACACAGAGATCACTTTGGTCTTGTCAATGGAACCATTTGGCAACTTTTTAAAAGTAAACTTTCCATTCACAATCTTATTGGCATCCATTTCGGCATCTCGCGCTAGTAACGTTAAGCCAGCCTACTACTCTTCGGCCGGCTCGCAAGCCCAAACAAGTGTGTGCGCATGCCTGTTGTTTTCGGTCTAGCTAGATCCGGTGTGGTGTTGTAGTTTTACTTTCAGACTGGACGCGGAATGCGCAGCGCTGACCGCTGGGTAAATCGTCACAGAACGCAGTGGCAAAAGTTTAACTATTTTTAACTTTGACCGAGGCGCGCGCGCCACTGCGCGAGCGCTTTGGTCGACAAAAGCAACAACATGTTCTCGCACGGCCAGACATGGGCAGTATTTCCAATCAGTATTACAAATGACAATGGTTTAGTTTTCTCTTTTGTAGCATAGTTGTGTTATTGCTACTATTTTTGTTATCGACCTTTAAATAAAGTTCCTCATTAAAGCTGTTAGTGCACATAACATATAGATTTATGGCTGTTTCCCCTCCCTTAGCCAGTGGTGAGGAAATGTCTCTCTACGCTTATTCAAGCCTTAAGGCACGAGTAGAGTAATGGTGATAATATGGCTACGTAACCTACATCAAACAGTTTTGCTATTAAGGGCAGTCTACCACACCATTGATGTGAACTTAGCTATACATGCCATTTACCTCAGAGGGAGCTATTTCAGGCCCTGTAGAGGGCAATTCGTACGAATTTTATGAGGTGGCTAATTTGTAACAATTCATACGACCTCACTCATATTTTACGAGTTGCCAAATTCGTATGAATTCATACGAATGACCTACCCCTGACCCCGCCCCTAAACCTACCCATCACGTGGGTTTAGACAAATCGTACGAATCCGTACGAGTGAGGTCGTATGAATTTGTACGAATTAGCCACCTTTTAATCACTCGTACAAATTTGTACGAATTGGTCGTGAGATAGCGTTGCGGATGCCCATATTTTTTTATTTTGCTACTTCGCCATTTTGAAGTGACACATTTCTCATTTTTGTGTTATTGCTACTATTTGTGTTATTGACCTTTCAGCAATAAAACAAATACTAATATATTTTATTTAAATACATTTTTCACATCAGTATTTTGTATTTTATTTTGTTACATTTCATGAGCCAGTATTTGTATTTTGTAACAAAAGAGTTTTTGATGTATTTGTGCCCACCTCTGCGCACAGCACAAGCCATTGAAATCATGATTGAAATGAATGGATTTCATAGCGCAGCGCCGCGCATGCCGCATCCTGTTGCAAAAGTATGTGAAAAAAACTACAAAGTTTGCTAGGACAAAAAGAACGCTAATCTCGCGATAAAAAAACAGATGCCGTTAAAATGGGTTTGCGTTAACGCTGTAAATAACGCGTTTAACTGACAGCCCTAGTTTAAATGTATGTTCCACCTTCACACGGATGGCACTGAGCTGCTCACTGCTTCTGTCAGATTTGGGCCTGAGAAGCCCTTCATGACCCACTGTGGTAGCATGTACGCAGGGTCACCAGCAAGGAGTAGAGGCAATTGGACTCCTTCAATTTCCATACTTAGTTGGGGGAGTTTTTCTGGATATCTGGAAGGAGCACACACATATGCACTGTGCCTACAGGCTACCATTAAACTGTGGCTAATAAATTACAATAATAATAAAAAAAAAAAAAACATGTGCAACAAATAAATGCAACAGGTGAAAGTTGCTGTAAAAAGATGCTCAAATACCTGAACAGATTGAACGTGACAAACACTGCTGCATCAACACTGTGCGCTGCCAGGTGACCCAACACAAATATCTCTAATCGTCAGTTGGTCATCCACAACAGCCTGCAGGACAATGGATGTCCAACCTTTGCTGTTTACATAATCCCTATACCCTTCACTTGGGACACGAATGGGGATATGGGATCCATCAATTGCACCATAGACTTGAGGTATTGTGTGCCTCGTAATTGTGCTGTGCAATCTGTTGTGCCTCATGCACATTTGACAAAGAAATGTACTGCTTCAGAAGCTTGGTGCATATAGTCTGACATACAACATATACACACCTGTGGACAGTGGATTTGCTAACCCCAAATGTCTCCGTTTATAATCAGCTGCGTTTATTTGTAGAAACTGGGTCCATTTGGCATGATGCAGCTGGCGCTACAAGTGGCCCTATTGCATTGCATAACTCAAAAAAGGTTGATCTGTTCATTCGGAAATTCTGAGTTCACAGTTCTTTTGTGAAATCATGTACTATTACCTCCCAGAAAAACCTCACACCGCTTCCAAGTGTAAGGGGCTATCCTTTCCATTAATGATTGGAAAACAAGCCTATGTCTCCTTCGATTAAAAATACTGGCTAGTGGCTGTGATATACAGTATGTAAACGCACCAACATCCGTTGCCATGATTTTTTTTTTTTGTCGCATAACATCGTTTACTGGAAACGACGTCATCTCGCAATCGTTTTTTTATCAACATTTAGAAAATATCGCAAAAGTTTTGCGCAAATCTGTAATGGAAACGGAACTACTGGTATTCTGGTCACACACTCACAACACGTGCATGCAGTCTGGATGGTCGTATGAAATATTTGCACACCACATTGTCATTGATGCATTCAAAGTGCTTAGACATTCTTAATGTGATTTAGCCATGTAGGACATTTTCCTGAATCCTGGATTTTGGATTGTTGGTGCTGTTGGTCTTTCATTCCTGTCCAACACAACCTTCATAATTACATGATAGGCTACTTAGAATGTTCTTCAAGCCCAATCTTATGGTGTCAAATGTAAAGCTATAGTGAAGAATATTGAAATTGAATCCATCATGAAACTAAAATGGGCTCTCCGAACCACAATACTTTCCGTCAGCTGAAATTTCTGCTGAAAAACTCTTGCAAAGTATTACAAGGCCCATGGGGTGATCGCACAGTATGTACAGTGGCTGGGAATCAGGAGTGATATCAAGAATAAAGTTACAAAGTGCAAACACTGTCAGACTAACTGTCTGGCACCATGCAAAGGTCTCTAATGAGAAGTGAACTGTCTGTGACACTGTGACAGCACTCCGCTTTAATTACCTGATTGTAATGTAGTACTATTTCAGATACATAGAAATTGCACATCTGTCAGACTCTGTTAGCAGAACTGTAATTGGGAAGCTGATATTACATGTCTTTGCATGCCCAGTATTCCAGAGCATCTCCAGTGTTCTAGTAGTTCCCACTAGTGATGGGTCATTCATAAACAATTAAAAAATAATCACATTCCCCCAAGGTTTTTTTTTTTTGCTAAATCAAAATGCGAACAGTGATTATATTGGTTCCCATGCAACTTATTATACATAACCTAAGCTCTCTTTCTATAAGTTGTATTCATCCGTACACAGTAATTATGAGAAGGTCAGATCATTTTACTGATTGATCTTTAAATCTTGTTCAGCAAAATGAACTAATCTTTATTCAACTCATTTCATTCATTTAAAATGTACCTAACACATCCACATATGCAATCTCTGATTATATTCTGAATAAGGAAATCATTATAAAGACCATAGGCTAGAGTGAGTGTGTGAATGTGTGAGTGTTAGATTTCAATGAACTGCCAATGCACCCAGAGTGTTTCCCTGCCTTACAACATGAGGCAAGAGGGCAAGCAGTTTAGAAAATGGATGTATATAATGCAGCTAAAGATAAATTATGAGGAACATAAATGGTTTGTTCACCTCCGGAGTCCCAAATCTTTTGTACTTTTCGTGACTGACAGACGCAATTAACAAATCATGAATAATCCATCATTGGTTCTCACAGGGTGTCCCCAAGCACAGAATTATCTAGAAATTCCCTTTGTACTTCAAGTATATCATATAAATCACAATTGGCAGTAGTTGCTGGATTTTATTTTAAATAATCAATCTGTTTGTAAGGACCAGGGTTTTCAAAGGATGTAAACTATGTTTTATGAATAAACATTTATATTTGATAATATTTTTAAGCTTTTATATTGTCATTTTGCCAAAAACTAATTAAACATATATTAAAAATAAAATAAAATGTGTACTTTCTAATAAGCATTTCTTTGTTGTATGAATTCGTACGAAATAGTCACCTCGTAAAATTCATACAAATTGCCGTGAGATTGGGTTGGATATCCTCAGACTGGAATAATATAGAATAATATCCTGAAGCTGCCATAGTCTGTGCCCTTCATACACCACATGATTTTCTGCGAAATCTTGTCAATTCTGACTTCCCCAAATCTGCAGACTTGTTATGATTCTTCTAATTTTCATCAAGACTTCAAATATCTGTGCAAAATATTTACGCAAAAGTCGTGTGGATCTGTAAATGGTATACACATAGAAAATTATACATTCCTATTATTAAAATCAGTTAAATTATTATTAGGCTGCATAAATTAAATCAGCCGAAACCGGAAACACTTCCTAAAACATCCGATGTACTCGTTACATCATAAGAAGAATGGCATCTACGGTAATGGCATCTACGTGTCTACGGCACGACCACAATGCATCCCTGAAGTGTCAGCAGAGATTGTCAACTCGACTCTCCCGTGTGAAGGCCTGATCGACACGACAACCATTGACACTGATCCTCAACAAACCCGTCTCCACACCGTGACTCCGATCCTCAACCAGATGGAACTGGATAATATTCTGATTGTTCCAATCCAACTGGTGACTTCTGACCTACAATGCTGCCTGAATCATAATCATACACTGTTCGTTCGTTCGTTCGTTGGCCAGAGGAGAACTCCCCCCCTGACTTTTTTTTTTTTTTTTACATGCAAATACTATTTTACTTTATTTCTTCAAGGTTGCACAGTGCTTTGTGTATCAGGGTATTTCTGATTTACTATAAATGCTACCTACTGTCAGAGAGTGAAGCTGCATTTTAATTCGGGCTGTCTACCATTTCATTTTTACACGTTTTACATGTGAAAACTTCTGACTGAATTTCTGTTTTGAACATTTGTGTTGCTGTGAACAGGCCTTAAATCTGACAGCTCTGATCTTTTTTTTTTTTAAATCCTCAGACTTCAGCATGAAAACCCCTGTAAGTGGATGTATCAGGACGGGGAGCACATTTGGTTGCATTTTATTTTGTGATTTCAACAGAGAGTGGGTCATGGTTGGATGAGTGACAAAGAAGTGGAATGCGTGTCTGAGAGCTGCACGAGAGACTTCCCATGCTACCGTAGAGAATAGTAATGCGAATGACTACTGTATCCCAGGATCTGCAAGAGACCATATAATCACAGCTTTAATGGAGGCTGAGATATAAGGGATTCATTTTTTTCTTGTGCAATTTAATTCTACAATATAAAACAGCCATTTTGGAAATCCATGATCTACATTAGATAATATAGTAGACAATAGTTTGTTAAGGTTGACTTCTGAGCTGATGTTTAGTTCCAATTCATCCCTGAATGCTTGTGAGGTCTGTAGAGATGCATGCGTTTATTGCTTGTCAAATATGATTACTATAAATTTTTTAATGCAAATAAAAATAGTTTATTAATTCGTTTTTTTTATCACTTCAGTGCTTTGAATTAAAAGTGTTATGTGGGCTTTTGTGAGTTTATGGATAATATACTCTTTAAAATGTCTCTTATTTTTGCACTTAAAGGAATAGTTAACTTAAAAATCACCCTCAAGGTGATTCAAACCTGTATGAATTTTCATTTTTAAGTTAACTACTCCTTTAAACATTTAGTTTCAATCAAATGTTTGCCTTACACAGAGAAAACACAGCACATACCTAAATATAAACAGTATATCTTTACGTGGTATTTCCTGTAACATGAAAGGAAAGCTAAAAGTTTAATACAAGTTAAGGTAGCAGCTCTACAGCATCTGAGAATGTATTATCTGCCTAAATAATAAGGATTGAAGAGCTGTGTTGCCCTGTCAAATCATTTGTTAATATTGTACATACTTTTTGATGCATTTAAAACTTGTAATTTATAGCATAATCTATGCTGCAAATACTTTGGTAATTTGAACTACCAATTTTAGATATTTTGTTAGAAGTTCATAGTTCCACCATTAAAGTTATTTACACCACCATTAAACACACAAACAACATTCGTATAGAGGACAAATATATATATATATATATATATATATATATATATATATATATATATATATATATATATATATATATATATACACACAGGTCCTTCTCAAAAAATTTGCATATTGTGAAAAAGTTCATTATTTTCCATAATGTAATGATACAAATTAAACTTTCATATATTTTAGATTCATTGCACACCAACTGAAATATTTCAGGTCTTTTATTGTTTTAATACTGATCATTTTGGCATACAGCTCATGAAAACCCAAAATTCCTATATGAAAGTTTAATTTTTATCATTACAATATGGAAAATAATTAACTTTACCACAATGTGCTAATTTTTTTAGAAGGACCTGTATAAGCTTCACATTTCTGCTTTCACTAATTGACTTCTATTGTAAGTGCATTATTGTAAACAAAATCTTTGTTTCTTTTTATAAACCGATTACCGATTATAAAAAGAATAAAGCATCAGCATGTCTGTAATATTGTACATGGAGTACTTGGAACCTAAGACATTCTTTTAAAATAGTTTTAAAACCCTGTTTCAGTGGGCTTTCTTTAGCCTTTTAATTACATTTCTCCGCGTTCTGTTTCTACTTTTCCCACAGCGCTTTCCGCACTCTTAAGAATTTACTTTATCCCTTTTAAGTCATCTGTATTAATTATAGCACATGGAATGTGTTAATTATGGCCGAAGAAGCCCGATGGAGACAGAAAAGGAAAAAAAAACGAAGGAACAAAAATGAGAAAGAACATTGTTGTTAATTTAATCAAGAATTATACAGTGTCCTTGTGCAAGTTTTGGACTTGAAAGTAAGATCTGACAATATTATTATCCTCAATAGCACGGATCACCTTTTTTTCCTGCATTTACAGTATGTGCTTTATCCAGAGGGCTAACTTAATAAAACACAACCATAGAGTATAGGACATACATTAGCTGAGCTAACACATTCTTCTTGAATATGAAAGCACAAGTGCTGTTCTTCAAAGGAAAGCCAATATAAGTGGATTGTCAAAATATTCATTTGAAGATCAAAATTCCTGTGCAGCGGTCAGGTTGATCCATGCAAGGTCACATAAGAGTAGTAAGAGTGTTTGGGGCTTCTCTTACATATGCCCTGCTGGGGCACTGGGTTGTGACCTACTTTTGAGCATTAGAAGAATACAGTAAATGAGAATGGGGAACCCCAGGAGTAGTGGATTCTACCTGGCCCCAATGCTACAAAAAACACTACAGCAAGTACCTGGTGGGCTCAAAAAAGGGTGCCCACTGGCTTGTGGCATAATATGTTGAGCTAATGAGCTGTGAGATGCAGTATGGGGATTTGTCAACCCAAAATGTAAGGTGTTGATAATGCTAAGCCACTTCAAACGGGGGAGAAAAACCCTCTAAAGCTTGAGTGAGAAGTGAGAATGGGGTTTTAGCTTTTATCCCTACTGCAGCATTGCAGGCCGAGAGGACAATTTGACCACTTGAGCTGTTCAGAGGGATGATGGGGGAAAAAACACTTCAATTCCTAACAGAAAAACAAAATAAACCCTCAGATGTTGATGTTTGAGAAAGATTTATAAGATGGTTGAATATTGAAATGTTGAATAAAGGTTGAATAAAATTTAATATTTAAAAAGTTCACTTTAATGTTTTTATCTATTATGGTTTGTATGTGTGCACGCGCGTTCATGCGTGTGTGTGCGTGCGTGCGTGCGTGCGTGCGGTTAACCGAATACAATTCAATACTAGTGAGAATACATGTGTTAATGCCATGGAACAAGATTAAATCTTACGATTTATAAATTAATCTCTATCTGCATTTTATGAGATTAAAGTCCTTGCAGAATGTCCCTGCTATAAATGAATCATCAATTTCCCATGATGTTACAGTGATGAGTTGTTACTATATTCCGGTCTACTGAAAAATAATGTGATTAATTATTAAACCTGTAGCCAATCAGGATGTAATACTCCATGAGTACTATTATTTATTTATTTTAGTTTTATTTTATTTCATTTTGATAATTAGAAATGCTCTTAAACTCTCACGGTTTACAGGTTCTTTTCCATTTTTTTTTAATTTTTTTTAGATATCCTAACCAGTCAATTTGAGACCAAAAGATTGTGGGCAGGCCACCTTAGTCTGGCTCCTAATTGAAGCTACTTTGAATATCTTTGTCTGAGCAGCAGAAAAGGATGATCCCAGCCACTGAGCTGTTAGGCAGTTTGTGTGAGCTGAGAAGTCATTCACATCGCAATGCTTATCTGCAGGGCACAGGCTCTACAAGAATGTCTGACATGAGCACGCATGGTGCCAACTAACGGGACGCAAGCTACTGCGCAAATTGTGCTGGAAAGAATTTGCTCACCTAAAATGAGCTTAGATGCTTCAAAAGGCAAGAGACAGACATTCTGTTGCTTGGAGACCGCCCAGAAACAACAGGCTGACAGCTGAGAGTTTTGTACGGTTTTCTGAGTGGAACAGCATCCAATGAAGCGATCAATCTAATGATCTGTTTAATTCACTTCAGTTCAGCCAGCCTCTTTAATCCACTTAAGCAACCAAATCGTTTTTTTTTTCTTTTCTTTTTTTTTGAGAAATGAAAGGGTGTGAAATCAGGAATTTGGGTTGCATATCTGTATTTCTGAAAAAGAGTGGTAACACTTTCTGTGAAGATTCTGTGAAGATTCTGTGACTTCATGTCACGAAACCAAGGACAGCCTTAATGACATTTTTATAGTGTTTATTATCCTTTTGGGAGGTTGACAATAAATCTTCTAGATTAGGCTCATTGGAAAAACGTAACTCCAAAAAGTACATATACATACAATTCACTGCCGTTTCTTTCTGAAATGAACAATAGTGGCATTAAAACACCAACTTGTATTCAGTTTCTTACATGATGACAGGGACAGGGACAATGACAGGGACAGGGTCAGATTATGCATTAATAAAGACTTATTTTGCTCAGTTCCTTGCACAATAGTATGTTAAAGGGTCATAATTCTATGGTCTATTATTAAAAGGAACATGTTTTTTTTTCTTCTTTTTTCGGAGATATTTATTTTTCCCGTTTAAAAAGCAAAGTTGAACCAATGTAATGAAATGTGAGGTATACACAGGGTGGAAATTGGCTGTTGTGGCTTGAGAGTATCCGTGTACGTCATCAGTTTCCGAGCATTTTTCCACATTATTCAAGAGAATGAACTTTTTTAATCTAATCACCGTGCTGTATTATGCATGAGATCGCATTAGAGCGGATATTCAAATGTCACAAAATACATTTTGTTTCAGTGCTGTTCCTTCACCTCTGCCTGTTCAGCTTTGCAGACGTGTCACCTTTCCCCGGAAGTTCCAGGAGACTCCCGCGTATTGATAGCGGCTCCCTAACGCCCACAAATTATGTGCAATATCCCGGAAACTGAGTGAGCGAGAGAGAAGCCCTGTTACAACCTGGTATTAAGATGCATTTTCGATGATTCAATCATTAGTGGTCAGCCAAGAAGTATTGCCTTTTACAGCAGCCATTATCATGCATTTCAAATGTGTCTCTTGTGAACACTTGCAATCAGACTTCGTTGAGACCCTCACCTCTTATTTCGCCACACTCTACATTACTTTCACTTTGGTTGTACGGATACCACTGAATGAACAGCTTACACATGATATTATGTGTAAGGTGTTTTATGTGTAAGCTCCTTTATCAGTCCTTACAGAGTAAGGCTCGTTGGCGCATGCTCTGTTGCAACAACACAGTCTGTACACTCCACGTCGAGTCACCGATGCGCGTTTGTTAAGTCACCCGGATGGGCTTAGCGGCAACAAGCTCACCTACTCCCGCCAAGATCTTCTTGCTCTCCGTGGCTCCATCACTCTCGGCCTAAAACCATCGGATGTAATCCCAGCTGACATCCTACACAAGCTGAGGAAACGAGGAAGGCGAGGAGGGGTACGCACTAGGTTATGGAGGTGCCCTTTCAATCCCCCCCTTCCCTCAGTTGGGATGGCTAATGTGCAATCTCTCCGGAATAAGATGGACATCCTACATGCCAGATGCCGGGTGGAGAAATCCTTTCAGGAGGCTTGCATCATCGCGCTGTCCGAGATGTGGCTGAACAACTTTGTTCCAAATGAAGACGTTAGCCTGGACAATTTCACCATCATCAGAGCGGACTGGACAAGTGATTCCGGTAATGAGAGGGGTGGAGGAGTCTGTATTTACATTAACAACCGGTGGTGCAATAACGTCAAGATCCACGATAGGGTCTGCACACCTGACATTGAAATGCTGACTCTTTCGCTTCGCCCCTATTACCTCCCTCGGGAATTTCCCATGGTGGTCATCGGCTGTGTGTATATCCCGCCTGGGGTGAACACCAATACGGCAGCTGAGCTGGCAGCCCAGAATGTCAATGCTATGCTGGGCAAATACCCTGACACCCCAGTGCTTATTATGGGGAATTTTAATTAATTTGCTGTAGGCTGGATTCTGTCCTCCCATCATTTCAACAATATGTGGATATCCCCACAAGGAGGGAAAAGGTGCTGGATTTTTGTTATGGAAACATAAACAATGCTTATACTGCTCGCGTGCAGCCCCCAATAGGCGCCGCAGATCACAATATTGTCTTCCTGCTCCCGCAATACAAACAAATGCTGAAGAGGGTCAAACCAGCCAACTACAGCATCACACAGTGGTCGGAAGACGCAACTGCATAACTGCAGGGGTCCCTTGCATGTACTGACTGGAGTGTTTTTGATGGTGACCTGGATATAAAAACAGAGGCGATAACTGATTAAATCAAGTTCTGCATGACAACCACCATCCCAGTCAAAAATGTAAGAAAATATCCCAACTCCAGACCATGGATGACCCACCAGATAAAACTCATACTCAAAGAGAAACAACAGGCATTTCAACGCAAAGACTGGCTCTCACTCAGAGATATTAACCGCTCTGTGAAAAAAGAAAAAAAAAAGGCTAAACTAGTATACAAGGACAAACTAGAACAGGATTTCAGCAGCATGAACACCAGGCAGGCATTCCAGAAAGTTAAAACACTAACTGGCACCACGTCAAAAGCTAGCACTCCTGCACCAACTTACCCCAACTCATTCGCCAGAGACCTAAACAATTTTTATGCCAGGTTTGATAACATAAACTTCACCACTGAGTGTGAAAGATTGCTGAGGGGTCTACCCACCCCCGAGCAGCCACACTTTGTCTTCCCCACAGTGGAAGACGTCCATCAGCAGCTCAGGAGGTGCAAAACTTCTGCACTCACTGTTCAAAGAATCACTACTAACTGCAACTGTCCCCACCCTCTGGAAAACAGCCACCATCATCCCTGTCCCAAAGAAACCCTGTCCCTCTGAACTGAATCATTACAGCACTCACCTCCATAATCACCAAATGTATTGAGAAACTGGCACTGAAAACCATCCTGCTGGCTGTTTTCCCCAGCTGGATGCCTACCAGTTTGCCTACAAGGTCAAAAGAGGAACAGAGGACGCTGTAGCATGCCTCCTTCACACTCTACTACAACACCTGGACTCCCCCCGGCCATCGTGCCAGGATTCTCTTTGTAGACTTCAGTTCTGCCTTTAACACAATTCAACGTCACATCATGATAATTAAACTCCAACACCTCCATGTACAACCTCTCCTCATTCGCTGGATTTATAATTTTCTGAGCGACAGACCACAGGTAGTGAAGGTGGGAAGCACCACTTTCACCACCATTACTGTCAACACCGAAGCTCCCCAAGGCTGCATCTTCAGCCCTTTTCTTTACACTCTTTACACCAATGACTGCCTTAGTCCTTCTTCCATTACAAAATACTTCAAATACTCTGATGACACAGCCATACTCGCCCTTCTCTCGGACACAGAGTCAGTTTCAGCATATCACCAATCCATTGCCTACTTCACCCAATGGTGTAAAGACAGTCACCTCCTCCTCAATGTCACCAAGACAAAGGAACTCATCCTGGACACACGTCGTAAACCCTCTACCCCTCACTGCCCCATCTCCATAAACAGCCAGCCAGTAGAAATTGTTGACAACTTCAGGTACCTTGGCATCACTATGGACAATAAACTAAGTTTTGATCGCCACATCACGGACATCCACAAACGCTGTCAACAAAGACTTTATGTTATTTGTAAACTCAGGACTCTCTCAGTCAAACTGCTACTCATCTACTGCTTCTCCTGTACCATAGTATCATTGAAACCATCTTCCTGTACTGTGCTGCCTGCTACTTCACCATGCTCTCTATTACCAATAAGAATAAGGTTGTTAAAATCACTAGCACCTCCTCTAAAATAATAGGTCTTCCCACTCCCAACCTGCCAGCCCTCATTAACACGGCCACTGCTCGTAGGGCGACCACCATAGTACAAAATCCCAGCCACCCTCTCAACTCAAGCTTCACCCTTCTCCCATCTGGCCGTAGATACAGACAGCTCCTCTTCAAAAAAGCATGCTTTGGAAAAAGTTTTGTACCCTGTGCTATAAGAGCACTAAACTCATAGACAAGTTAATGATGTCACTCCTATGTTATGTGTGTATATTGTCTATATATGTGCACTATGTGTGGTTTGTGTGTAGAATTCATGTTGATGGCACTTTGTGTACAGACTGTGAAAACAAATTTCCTCCTCTGAGGACAATAAAGAATGGATCTGAATCTGAATATTATGAATATAATTATTTAATATAATATAATATGATTCAATGTCCTGAATTCATTTGTGGGGGTGGGGGTGCCATCTCCCGGAAATGAGTTTTTGTAGGGTGGGAAGTCTGGCTTTGAGTTCCCTAAGTGTATGTTCCCTCAGTACAGTAACACAAAGGTGTTGTTAGCATTTTCCCCACGATGCGGTAAGAGGTTGAGTTTGACTACCAACACATGGAAAATATAACAGTAACAATATTTAAAATGCGGAGCAGGCATGAGAGCGGTTCTGCACGAATCAACGCTGTAATGAATTTAACAACACTCGCAACGCCGTTCACGGGTCATTTCAAGACCAGAGTGTTTCAAGCTTTTATGGACAGATTTTATGGACAGAGATTATAGTGCTTATAAATGTAATGAAAATATTATTAAATATTTTAAGTGGAAAGTTATGCTGATTTGTTGATATTTTAAAGAATAACTTATCAAAACGTATTGGATTTGTTTATGATAGTCGTTAGTAGTCTCTAATGATACAATTTTTGTGAGTTTGTTGTCATACTTTAAAACACATCAAGGTGCCCCCAACTCTATTGTTTGTTTGTTGTTAATTGTTAACTCTATTAATTTGTCTGTATAATGAGTGTGTTGTAGGTCTGTGTTTTATTGGTTGCTGTCCCTCTACAACCCCGATCTTCCACAACTTTACACACTCATTTCTTGAGTCTTTTTCAAATGTAATAAAACATTGCCTGATTCACATTCATCTGTTTCAAATAAAACTGAACAAGCTTTTAGCGGCACTCACTGGACAATTTCACTTTGAAACTACACATCAAAAAGCAACGTAATGACATTATGTGGAGATGTTGCCACAGAGACGTTTTTCCAATGAGCCTGGGGATGGAAAAAGAGGACTTTCTGCAAAAATGTATTCCATGTTGAAAGAAAATCATACAGGTCTGGAACAAAATGAGGTTAAGTAACCTATTATTTTCCAAAAATATAATAAGATAATACACATTAATGGCAAACCTCATGTGTTATACAGCACTATAGGCCTACCCTTTAAATATATGTAACTACTGCATGAATAAAGTGACATTACAGCCTTTCATTTGACATTTACTGCAGAATGATAAGACAATTGTTGTGGTGTGTCTAACTTTTTAAACAGTTTGTTTTTCATTAGTGGCTGGTTTGGTGTGTCTGGGTATCCTGCAGTGTGTATACTGTAGATGGTCATGTAACAAAGGAGTGGTCTGAAATACAAACTGTGCCTTTTAATTCCCTGCTGCTACATGAGATTGGATCAGCTCTGGTAAAAAGCCCTTCATCAAAGTGCCTGTAACACCGCCACATTTCTTTGATTTCCAAACAATGTACTGCTTCTACTCCAAGTCTATAGCCTACCACCAGCATTAAAAAAAGAGCAAACTCTGTCATTTGAATGTATTTTTTTTTTTTACTCTATTTTAATCTGTGAAACACTATATGATTAAGGACAATTTTATGCAAACTTAGGTCCTTTCACATGACTCAATATAGAGTATGTAGAAATATAAGCTTAAATTTCAACCTAAAAAGGCATTCAGAACTCATTTAAATTCTGTAATATGACTTCTGAGCAAAAATAAACAGGGTTGAAAAATAAGAAAAGTAGGTGATGTCAGAGATGGAAATATTTACGATGCCAACGAATCATGCACAATACAACCATTTTAAAACCCCTCACCAGGTCTTAAAAACGTCTGTGTGTTATTCACATTCATGGATCATAGAAAAGGGAGATTCAAACAGGCCGTCTCGTCAGCCTGATTATTTCAGAATTACCTGGATGTATTACAGGCAAGCTTTGGTGTTGGTTACAATCAGCTTCCATAATAAAGATAATTAGTGCAATGAAAGCAGTGAGAGATTTAAAAATATCTCTATTCAGGGGAGACAAAGATGAATGGGCCATTGAGTAATGGGGACATGTGTTCCTGTCCCCCGTGTTTCTTTCAAATGTACATACAGAAGGAAAACATACATTGAGTCAGTCTGGGATGTTATGGCATATATACGTTTAACCCATATACAGTATGTCAATAATATACACTGTAAAAAAAATGAAAAAAAGATTTGATAAAAAAAAAACTTTTAAATTACAGACATTTTCTTTAAATTAAAAGCTCGACTGTTATGTTAGGTACTATTCCAGTAATGACTGTAAAATGTACTGCATTATTTATACAGTATTTTACGACAATAACCCATATATGCCAGTTTCTGTTTGTGGCCTATAGGTACATTACATACATTATCACATTTTTATTCATAAATGGCAATAAAACAAAATTTGACTAATTAATCAAATAACAGCCTACAACTAGGCACTTTTTTTTTAAAACAAGTCATTTTTGCCTATAGTTATCTTACCACACTGAAATAATTACTATTGGCTGTCTCACTTTGTTGCTTTGACCATGATTGGTTAATCTTATTGTCATCCAGAAAACTGGCCAATGACAACTGTGCGTGCCTTTTTACTGGTCAAGTTTTAACATATGTCAGTTTGAGTCACTGTTGCCAAGTTTTGTAATTTATTTGATATATATTTATATATTCTGTGGGTTAAAGGTTTGACATATTGCATCAATTATGTTTGGCAGAAATGCTTGTATTGAAATATTTTACTCAAATTTATATTCTACCAATAATAAAAACTGTGCTATATAATGAGACAGAGTAAGCTAATTTTTGTGAGGGAGGGGCACTGTTGGGGAGTTTGTGTGTGTGCGGCTGTCCCAGGATTCACCAGGATCGTTGCTAGTAAATAATAATTTTATTATTAAGTATATTTAATCTACAGAAGAAATTTGCATCAATTAATTATTCATAAGGAATATCATATCAATATCAAACATTTAAATGTTTATTTTAGTTTAATTAATATTTAGTTTAATTAATATTAAAAATGAATTTCATAATTTCAGAGATTCCAGCGCATCACAGTGATCTTTTGAATCATAGCAAGACAGAAAAACACATCCTAAACGAGCCCCCGTTTTCAAGCTGTCGAGTGCGTACTTTGTTTGACAGTGACATAGTGAAATCTGACCATTCTGTTAAGGTGATGGAGCTAAAACTGGCAGCACACATTGCTTGCCATTCAAGCATTTTGACATTTAGGAGAACAAAATGTTCAGCCCTCATTAAGCATGTAATTGGGCCAGAGATTCAACGGGAACTACTGAAGAATATAGGAGAGGAACTATATTCTTTACTTATCAATGAGAGCACTGATGTGGGCATGCATACAATGTAGTCTGGTATTGTAGTCAAAATCAACAGCGCATAGTGTCATCTTTTGCTGGGATTGTTCATCTGGATAGAAGAGATGCAATGCCAATTATAGAAGTGTTACTAAACTTTTTGCAAGAGAACAAGCTTTGTTCTAAACAAAGCATCAGGCTTGCAATTCAATCTTAGGCGTGAACAGCAAAACTTGGTTGTCACCAAATTTCAACAGCACAACCCCAACTTTGTGTTTGTGAAAAGTGCGTGCCACTTAATTCAACTGTGCTCAACATGAGAAATGTTCGTTTTGCCAAGAAATGTTGAATATCAGATTTCATAAACAGCATTTTCACATAGCACCATCCGTCAGCAAAACTACCATTAACTTCATGCAGCAATCAATGTTGAAGGAGCACCAATAAAAATCCTTCAGCTTTCAGACATGAAATGGCTAGCTGTCAGTGCATGTCTCAATAGGGTGCTGGATCAAAATGATGAATTAAACTACACTTCCAGCTTTCCAAAGGATAAGGACAGAAGCTTCAACGCGAAGATCCTATTTCAAATGTACTCCGATTCGTTCAACAAGCTGTACAGGTCCTTCTCAAAAAATTAGCATAATGTGATAAAGTTCATTATTTTCCATAATTTAATAATAAAACGTCTCGGTTACATATGGTAACCCTCGTTCCCTGAGGGAGGGAACGGAGACGTAGGTCATGACTGACCAATAGGAATCTCGCTAGAGAGGCCAATCTACTTCGAGTGAAACTAAAACAAGCCATATACATTGGCGTGCAATCATTTGCATCAGCTGCGCGGCCTCGCAGCGTGGGTATTTAACGAGCAGCTGAGCGATTGCACAGTTAGTTTTTTGCTGAGGAGCCAAGTCTGAGAAGCTGGCCACCCCGGCGGGCGGCAGCAGATGTGGCGCCGTTCCCTCCCTCAGGGAACGAGGGTTACCATATGGAACCGAGACGTTCCCTATCGGTCAGTCACTACAACGTAGGTCATGACTGACCAATAGGAATCCCTACCAAAGCGCCACAGCTGCTGCACCCCATCCAGGGCCCCCGAGCAAGCCTCTACACCTTCTTGCCTGGAAGGACGATAGGAGGAGACTTACACAGAGTGAGTTGACACTGCTGTTCCGTGATAACCCTTACAGTGAGAATTACACTGGGAAAGCGTGCCCTTCCTGTTTAGGAGGGAACGCCGCGGAGCCACTTCTTCAGAGAGTTATGTGGAAATACAAATGGACTAGCCCGAAGGCTGTACTGCATATGAAATAATGGGTGACTTAGCCCAAGGGAAAGACACAGGCTTCCGATAGGAGCAGCCATGGAATATATACACATATGGGATCCCCGTAGGGTCACACATATGGAACCCAGCCCAGATCCGGTTCTCAAGGATTCAGTGGATAAGGGCCTGGCGCCGGACGCTCCGCCAAGTCCGGGCCGAGGGGTTTTGGAGGACTCGACAGGTTTTACTCTGGAGCAATAAGGGTGCACAGTAGGTGCAGCAAGCCGACAGAGCCAGACCTCTCAGTGCTTCTAGGGTGAGAACACGGGAGGAAACCGGCTCTACACGTAGGCTATAATATCTAGCGAACGTGTTAGGTGTCACCCAGCCCGCAGCTCTACAGATACCTGTTAGCGAAGAGCCACGTGCCAGCGCCCAGGAGGATGCAACGCCTCTCGTGGAGTGTGTATGCAACCTAAGCGGGCAGGGCACGCCTTGTGCTTGGTAAGCCAAGGCGATGGCATCCACTATCCAGTGGGCCAACCTCTGCTTGGAGACAGCCTTTCCCTTCTGCTGGCCTCCGTAACAGACAAAGAGCTGGTCCGAGGTCCTGATGCTTTGAGTTCTGGCCACGTACATACGCAGAGCGCGAACGGGACAGAGCAAAGCCAGGGCTGGGTCTGCCTCCTCCAAAGGCAGCGCTTGCAGGTTCACTACCTGATCTTTGAAGGGAGTGGTAGGAACCTTGGGCACATAGCCAGGCCGGGGTCTTAGTACCACGTGGCCGTCACCCGGCCCGAACTCTAGGCACGATTCGTCGACCGAAAATCCGTGCAGGTCTCCTACCCTCTTGACAGAGGCCAGTGCAACCAGCAGCAAAGTCTTCATGGAAAGAAGCTTTAAGTCTAGTGACAACAGAGGCTCAAAGGGAACATCCTGAAGTGCTCGAAGCACCATGGAAAGATCCCAAGAAGGTATGGAGGGGGGTCGAGGAGGATTTATCATCTGGCCCCCCTAAGAAACCTGACGACCAGGTCGTGCTTTCCAGCTGTTTTGCCATCTATGTGGTCGTGAGAAGCAGAAATAGCGGCAGCATGTACTTTGAGGGTGGAAGGGGACAGTCTAGGCTGCAACCCATGCTGCAAGAAGGAAAGCATAGACCCTATCAAACATCTTTGGGGGTCTTCTCGGCGAGAAGAACACCACTCGACGAACAGGTTCCACTTCAGGGCGTAAACACGTCTCGTGGACGGCGCCCGTGCTGAAGTGATGGTGTTAAGTACCTCTGGGGGTAAGTCACCTAGAACCTCCGCATCCCGAGGGACCAGACATGGAGTTTCCAGAGGTCTGGGTGTGGGTGCCATAGGGTGCCCCGTCTCTGAGTCAGAAGATCCTTCCTTAGAGGAAGTCCGGGTGGGCCAATAGGGAGCCACCAGAAGGACCTGCTCCTCGTCCTCGTCCAGAAGCACCTGCTCCTCATGTGACTTTGCACAGCGTCTGTGCAAGTAGTGTAACAACATTTAGTTTTACATTAAATTAGCTCAAATTATATAAAGGGAATTTTAATAATCATGAATATGATTAATATATTGCATATTACAGTTAAATTATCAGTTGAAAATAGATTGATTGTACACACGAATTATCAATCACCATGAATTATAATTCTTCATTCATATGTCAATGGTCCATTTTCAGATCGATTATATGAGATAACCTTTAATGGAGTTAATTTAGCTATCGAACTGTTTGTCCAGCAAACGGCCGTAAGATTAACTTATCAACTTCTCAACAAAGTTATCCCTTCTTATAAACTCCAAGAAATATCAATTTTCTGGCCGTGAACATTAATTTTCCTGTGTTTATAAAATTAGACTACGCAACGTAGTCAATAATGAAAGCTTTGTAGCTAGGGTCGAGATCTCATTGACTTTGTAAAATGAGCATTTTAGACAGAAGGCAATCAAGAATATAATGGTTTTAATAGTTGGACTAATAATACATCGAACTACAATTCACACAGAATATATGTATATACACCCGAAACAAACAAAATGAAAAACATTACAAACACGAATTAAAATAGGATGAGAGAGGAAGATAAAAATGAGAGGGAGAGATAGTTGGGAAGAGAGAGAGAGAGAGAGAGAGAGAGTTGGGAAGAGAGAGAGAGAGAGAGAGAGAGAGAGATCCGTAGGATCACAGTTTGGCAAAATTCACCTGGACATTTAAACCTTTAAGAGACAACACGGAAAAACAGTCTTAATGCTCTAAAATCTTGGTAACTCAAATATACTTGCATATAGTTCTCATGTGTCTGAGCCCTGCGGCGTGTGTGAGCTGCTGGTCTTTGTGTGTTCCGTTGGAGCGTCACGTAGTTTGCTGCGGTCTGGAGCGCGCAGTTTCAAAGAAGGCTTAAAGGTCTTTGACGTAAATTACCAAATAAATAATTCAGACTAAGTTCATTTCTGGTGAAATGAACAAAGGAAAAACAAACTTAAGCAAAAGAAAAGAAGAGGAAAGATCCCCCAGGGCGGGGGATCACGAGTATGATGGTTACATCGGATCGAAGGAGAGAGAAGAGTCCAGTCAAAAGTCGAAGTTCCCTCGAAGAAGGGAGTTCCCGTAAGATGCAGTTCTCAGGATGCAGTTCTTTCTCCCCCCTCCTTACTCTTCTAAGATGAGGTGCTTGGTGGTCTTCTTTAAAGACACTTCTGTTTACGCCTCCTCTGGCGTGAATGCACCAATCAGCTGGGAGGAAAGTGTGCGGATAAGTGTTCCTTTGTTCCCTCGAGATCGACTTTGCATGTTTCATGACCGTGATGTAAAAATGCGTTCAATTTTACTCCAGAGATGATAAAACATAGTAACATACATTTTACGGTTTGCACCCATATATATATGGTTTGGTCAGATCAAGAGGATTCTAAAGGTGTGAAGAACGACATACAAACATTATAGGAAAACACAGTTACATTAAAAATGCATCTAAAAGCACCTCTGTTCATTTAGAATTATAATACGATCACATCTAACCCCAATGGAACATTGGCAAACATAAAAACATATCGAATATATCATAGTACAAGTCTCTCAATTGAGGAGATTGGAGAAAAGTTCTTGTGTGTGTGTGTGTGTGTGTACTGTGGACGTGGCCGGGTCATTCAGCGGTGAAGATGTGGTGAACTTTTGCTCACCCCCCTCCCGGGCAATGATATGTGTGTGCGTATTCTTTGAATTGATGAGTTTTAAGTCTGGATTACAATGACCAGTGTGGTTCATTACACAAGGTTGTCTGTGTTTGTGAGGTGTCCTGCAGAGGGGACACCACGGGATATCCGGCCAGAGAGGCGCCCCTGTTGAGTCACATGTGGTAAGACAGAGGACCCTGTGATTACTTATCAGTGAAAAACGCCGCGGGGGCACTTCTGGCATCGGTAATTTAATTAAGTCCCATCGCCATTTGCTTGTGTGTGAATCAGTAACTTAAAAAGTCCCATGACATCTGTTTCTTTCACAATCTGAAGAATGGAGGAGTGTTTACTTAGAGACTTAGTTGATTAAAACCACAAGATTGCGTTGATCATCTGATTATTGCTACAGTAGGCTCACTGGGGGAAACGCATATTTGCGGAGGCCCCGGGGCAAGCTGTGTGCCAGTGCGTCCGTGCCGATTGTTCCCTCGGTCAGGGAGTAAAACAGCTGGCAGTGGGTGGTCTCTGAGGAGGCAAACAGGTCTACCTGAGCCTCTCCGAACTCTCTCCAGATCAGCTGAACCACCTGGGGGTGGAGTCGCCACTCTCCCGGAAGCACAGCTCGTGATAGCTCGCCGGCCACACGGTTGAGCATACCGGGGACATACATGGCTCGAAGCGACCTCAGATGCTTCTGACTCCAGAGGAGGAGATGGCGGGCGAGTTGCGACATGCGATGGGAGCGTAGACCACCTTGTCGGTTGATGTATGCAGAGGTCGTAGTGTTGTCCGTGCGGACCAATAAGTCCCTGCCCCGTACCGGCCTTTACAAGCGGCTCAGAGCGAGATGTACTGCTAGCAACTTGAGGCAATTGATGTGCCAATGCAGTTGGGGAGCCGTCCAGACCCCTGACACTGCATGCCCGTTGTACGTGGCACCCCAGCCGGTTTTCACTGATAAGTAATCACAGGGTCCTCTGTCTTACCACATGTGACTCAACAGGGGCGCCTCTCTGGCCGGAGATCCCGTGGTGTCCCCTCTGCAGGACACCTCACAAACACAGACAACCTTGTGTAATGAACCACACTGGTCTTGTGGAGGCTCCGATTCAAAACTCGCAGACCCAAGATCAGTCGTAACCCACCACCTTTCTTGGGTACAATGAAGTAGGGACTGTAGTGCCCTGACCTCATATCGGCTGGAGGGACCGGCTCTATCTGCGATCTCCGCACGCAAGACATGGGCATCGACTGCTCTCACTGTAGTGGAGTGGATGGCCCGAAACTTGGGGGGACGCCCTCGGCGACTATCAGACTGAGGAGCCGCAGGCGGTGGGGTGGAGGCAGGCAGGATGTGTCTGATGGCCTCAGTCTACTTCTGTACAGCCGAGAACTGCTGGGCAAAGTTCTCGACCGTGTCGCCGAAGAGGCCGGTCTGGGACACGGGAGAGTTAAGAAACCTGAGTTTGTCGGTCTCCCGCATGTCGGCCAGACACAGCCAGAGATGGGGTTCCTGGACCACTAATGTGGACATCGCACGACCGCGCGTTAACCTTCGTCGCACGAAGCGCGAGGTCCGTTGTGGCGCGAAGTTCTTGGAGAACTTGCGGGTCGTGACCACCCTCGTGCAGGTCCTTCAGTGCTTTAGCCTGATGAACCTACAACAACGCCATAGTGTGTATGGCAGAGGCAGCTTCCCCGCAGGCCTTGTAAGCCTTGCCGGTTAAGTCCAACGAGTACTTACAGGCGCGCGCGAAGGAAGACACGGTTCTCCACGCCAAGAGGAGGTAGGGCACAGTTGCATAGCAACGGCCCGTTCCACTGGCGGGATACGCGTGTATCCCTTAGCTGCCCCGCCATCAAGGGTGGTGAGGGAGGAGGAGCCACCGGAACCGTTTCTGGCAGTGAAAGGTGCCGTCCACGTCCCTGTGAGCTCCTCATGCACCTCCGGGAAGAAAGGCACTGGGGTGGGTTGCTGAGAACCAGCGCTCGCCACCCCGAGATACCAATCATCCAGCCTCGAGGGCTTGGGACACGGTGGAGGGTTCCACACGAGCCCGATCCTGTTGGCGGACCGGGAAAGCATGGCCATCATCTCCGGGTCCGACTCGGGCACAGCTGGCACACCCGAAGGAGGCAACGGCTTCGAGCCGTCGTCCGTGGAGCGGTCTGACCCACCCTCCGATGCAGCGATCAACATCTGGTTGTCGCAGGGAGCGCCGAACGAAACGACTGGTACACATCTCGAGGATGGTCTGGCACGTTCCATTGGCAGCTGGACTGGCTGCGGAGCATGAGAGGAGTGAGGGTTCCTAGGGGGTTGGTTCCCCGAAGGAAGCGTGCTCACTGTAACCCTCAGGTCACCCATGTCACTGCCGGAAGCAACCCGCGAAGGGGGGTTGGACCGAGGTGCAGGCACGGGGACTCCGCCCCTTTGCAGGAACGAGAGTCTCGACCTCAGCTCCAAGATGGTCATCTTCCCACAATGGGTACATGACTCATCCACGAATGCTGCCTGTGCGTGTTCGAGGCCCAGACACACAAGGCAGCGATCGTGACCATCCCACGACCCAGGTAACGACCGCATCCAGAAACACACAGATAGAACGTCATCTTGAAAAAGACGCGAACTATCTGTGTTAGCTCTTTTAGGGACTACTCTCACTGGTGCTGAAACACGCAGGGGAGCAGCTTCAACGATCACAGGGGAATGTGCACCCGTCTGTGCGCTGGGAGATCTTACCAGCCGTTAAAACAGCTTTTTCTGTTTTGCTCTAATAAGAGGAAGCTGCTCACGCTGCCGTGCTGTCACGCCCAGCACCGAAAGAAGAGGTCCAAAGAAGCTTGTCAAAGTTTCCACCTTTCTTTTTCGTTAGATGTAGAGGCTTCGAAGTGTTGGCTCCGAAGCAAAAAGCTAACTCTACAATCGCTCAGCTGCTCGTTAAATACCCGCGCTGCGAGGCCGCGCAGCTGATGCAAATGATTGCACGCCAATGTGCATTGGCTTGTTTTAGTTTCACTCGAAGTAGATTGGCCTCTCTAGCGAGATTCCTTTTGGTCAGTCATGACCTACGTTGTAGTGACTGACCGATAGGGAACTTAAACTTTCATATATTTTAGATTGATTGCACACCAACTGATATATTTCAGGTGTTTTATTGTTTTAATACTGATGATTTTGGCATACAGCTCATGAAAACCCAAAATTCCTGTCTCAAAAAAATTAGCATATCATGTTCAGGTTCTCTAAACGAGCTATTAACCTAATCATCTGAATCAACTAATTAACTCTAAACACCTGCAAAAGATTCCTGAGGCATTTTAAAAACTCCCAGCCTGTTTCATTACTCAAAACCGCAATCATGGGTAAGACTGCCGACCTGACTGCTGTCCAGAAGGCCATCATTGACACCCTCAAGCAAGAGGGTAAGACACAGAAAGAAATTTCTGAACAAATAGGCTGTTCCCAGAGTGCTGTATCAAGGCACCTCAGTGGGAAGTCTGTGGGAAGGAAAAAGTGTGGTAAAAAACGCTGCACAACGAGAAGAGGTGACCGGACCCTGAGGAAGACTGTGGAGAAGGACCGATTCCAGACCTTGGGGCACCTCCAGAAGCAGTGGACTGAGTCTGGAGTAGAAACATCCAGAGCCACCGTGCACAGGCGTGTGCAAGATATGGGCTACAGGTGCCGCATTCCCCAGGTCAAGCAACTTTTGAACCAGAAACAGCGGCAGAAGCGCATGGGCTACAGAGAAGCAGCACTGGACTGTTGCTCAGTGGTTGCATGTCATTCGGAAATCAAGGTGCCAGAGTCTGGAGGAAGACTGGGGAGAAGGAAATGCCAAAATGCCTGAAGTCCAGTGTCAAGTACCCACAGTCAGTGATGGTCTGGAGTGCCATGTCAGCTGTTGGTGTTGGTGCACTGTTTTATTGAGGGTAGGGTCAATGCAGCTAGCTATCAGGAGATTTTGGAGCACTTCATGCTTCCATCTGCTGAAAAGCTTTATGGAGATGACGATTTCATTTTTCAGCACAACCTGGCACCTGCTCACAGTGCCAAAACAATTGGTAAATGGTTTACTGACCATGGTATTACTGTGCTCAATTGGCCTGCCAACTCTCCTGACCTGAACCCCATAGAGAATCTGTGGGATATTGTGAAGACAAAGTTGAGAGACGCAAGACCCAACACTCTGGATGAGCTTAAGGCCGCTATCGAAGCATCCTGGGCCTCCATAACACCTCAGCAGTGCCACAGGCTGATTGCCTCCATGCCACGCCACATTGAAGCAGTCATTTCTGCAAAAGGATTCCCGACCAAGTATTGAGTGCATAACTGAACAATTATTTGAAGGTTGACTTTTTTTTTTGTATTAACTTTTTATTGGTCGGATGAAATATGCTAATTTTTTGAGACAGGAATTTCGGGTTTTCATGAGCTGAATGCCAAAATCATCAGTATTAAAACAAGAAAAGACCTGAAATATTTCAGTTGGTGTGCAATGAATCTAAAATATAAGAAAGTTTAATTTTTATCATTACATTATGGAAAATAATGAACTTTATCACAATATGCTAATTTTTTTAGAAGGACCAGTATTTACTGGATGCAGCCCATCCATCGTTCAAGAAGCAAACAGAGTGAATAAAATGTTTGAGCTGGAAAATGCAAATCAATGCAAGCTCTTCCATGAACTGAACACATTCTGCCTGAACCTACTACAAAGAGTTGCAAAAATCAACCTGGTGGACGTGGTCCGAGATTATTGACTTTGACGTGACCTCTCTCTGCAGTTGACTATGGCCTACAGTTCCAAATGGAGCTGGATAATGAAAAGCTTCCCATTTAAGTTGCAGAGAACAATAAACACAGCTGCAAAGAATTTGAAAACCTGCTTGAATTTGTCAGGCAAATCAAACCACGTTTGACCACTAATATGCAGCAACTTCAGTTTCTTGTGTCATTGAGGCCATCTGTAGTGCTTCGCAGTCAGAAAAAAACTCAGTTAGCATGTCATTTTGTTTGTCTGTATACACAAGAGATATTGCAACGCTTGATAAACAGTGGAGTCTTGGACACATTGTCATGGGAATACACAGAGTACTGCCAAGCGGAAAAGTTCTGAATTGACGTGAAACCTTGGTCTCTGGGAGCATTTTTTTTAATGAATTTGGGTCTTTTGCTCATTCGCTGCTGGCATTGCCATTCAAATGACATTCATGACAATTCATGACAAAACTGTGCAAAAGAATGAGGGACACTCTTCTGGAGAACATCCTTCGCATTCAAGCCTTCATAGAAAGACATGGGATCTGATTTCATCAGTTCGAACCAACAAAAGAGTTGCTAACCTTGTTCAATACAGACAAGGAGACAAGGAGCAAGAAGAAGAGTAACACCAGAACATGTCCATTAACCTGTAATTAGTTCATTCAATAAGTTCTCAACATTTTGTTCATCAGCTATCAATCTTAAGGTAAGATGATTTTATTTATGAAAACAGACTGTTTATGATTACTACTATACTGTGATTTTCAAGAAGAAATTGAGTGGAGTGCGAGTGAATGCCATCATCTCTTTACAGAATAAACATGAATGAATATTTGAAGGTACGTTGAAAGATACAGTAGGCTACAACTTCCTGAAATATATCTAGTGTAATCGTTCAACAATCAGAGTTTCAAACATGGAAAGACATGACATAAATTACATTTACCTAAGGCAAGTCATTCAGTGTCCACAGCTTGTTAGTTCGCTAGAGAAATTAACTCTTTTGATGTATGTTTAAATAAATCTGTCATGAAAATAAGTTATGATGGCCACTATAAATTATTATATTTTAACAACAAATTAGAGTAGAATTTTCTTTATATATAATTAGATTTAGAAGTTATTTCTTCTTATATGCAATTTACATGTTTGCATACAATTTTTGTGTGATTGTTGATTATTACATCTAAAAATAAATAGCAATTTAATAGTTTGGGCTCTGTTGTTAATTGTAACCTTTAATATTATAATAATGTGTAACTAAGAGCTCCCTATTACGGTGGCCGAGAGAGCTCAACGTGCTGCAACCTAAAGAAAACGCATGCAAATAGCAAAAACGCATGCAAATAGAAAAAAAAAAACACATGCAAATTAAGAAAACATCTTCATCAGTTTCACAACACAACCAAATACAGAAACGCGCAGCAAAAGTTCACAACACAACCAAATACAGAAACGCGCTGCAAATAACACAGACCACAACGGAAATGTTTCCGGGGGAACCAAACAGGTGACGAACCCGGCTGGGACGTGCTTATTGCTCGTGAGCATCCCAATGCCATACTCCCTTCGAAGTGGGACTTTGGAGTGCGCATGGCACTAGTGTGCCATTTATGTAGCCGTTTGTAACGCACTTGATGAAGGGAGCAACGAAAGACAACGTCATTTCCAACGTAATTATTTTCACCTGGGAGGTTCCCATGACAACGTAGCATGTTGTCCATCAGCTGAATAGTTATTCTGAGGACAGAAATATAATGCTGTTAACAACGGTTGCATATGCATATATATATATATATATATATATATATATATATAATTTTTTTTTTTTTTTTTTTTTTTTTTACTTTACAAAAAAAACTGTTAAAATATGCCTAAAATATATCTGTGTGTCAGTGTCTCAACTTTAAAACTTTGGACCCTACATTACTTAACATTTCTCATGAAACTTTTCTTTAATGAAAATTTAAACATAACATGAAACAATTTGTATAGTGTAACAATGTAACTTTATAGATTGATATCTTGCCTTCATGTTCTTCTTCTCTATCTTTTTTATTTCTTTTAGTTTTCAGCTCATTGTTCTTTTCCATATTATATTCTGATGATATTGAACATATTAATACATTTTGTATATTGTATACGTTTTTTTGTCATAAAAAACTGTAATCTCTGTATGTTTTGCGGGGAAAAAAAGTTAAAATAAATAAAGTAGAATTTTGAGCTATAAGCAAAAAGTATAGAAGAACTATAAAAAAGTATAACATATTATAAATATATTATAAATATTATATTATAATATTATTTATACAATATATTACAATATTATTTTAATATTATAGTTTATTTATTTAAAAAAATCACCAGTTCTTGTCAATATACGTTCTTTGCTGTAAATCGCGTCCCATCCGGGTTCGTCACTTGTTTGGTTCCCCCGGAAACATTTCCGTTGTGGTCTGTGTTATTTGCAGCGCGTTTCTGTATTTGGTTGTGTTGTGAGCTTTTGCAGCGCGTTTCTGTATTTGGTAGTGTTGTGAGTATTTGGAGCACACGTGTGTTGTGAAACTGATGAAGATGTTTTCTTAATTTGCGGGTGTTTTTTTCTATTTGCATGCGGTTTTTTCTATTTGCATGCGTCTTCTTTAGGTTGCAGCATATTGAGCTCTCTCGGCCACCGTACCCTATAGGTTACAGCATTAAAGATTTTTTCTGTACCGAACCCGTACCGAACCGTGACTTTCTAAACCGAAGTACAAACCGAACCGTCATTTTTGTGTACGGTTACACCCCTACTATTTATACTTATAAATTACTATTTATACTTATAAATAGTAGCAGATGCTATTTGCATCTCAGTGTTGTTGGAATGCAATAATAACAGTGTTAATTATTATATTTATGAAAATTATGAAATGCATGCTGCCTTATTGGGACAATAAAGCTCTCCCTACACCTACCCCTAACCCTTAAACACGTTATTATTAAACACACGTTAGACATTTTATTTCCACTTTTCGAATATTTTCCTAATTTTTATTGAAAATATGCTTTTGCCATCTGATGTGGGATGATAAAAGGAAGTACAGCGATTTGAGCTTGAAATTGCATCAAAACTTTTTGCATCAACACTATTGTTGATGATCTAGTGTCTTCCTAATTTTGTCTGGCCCAATCAGACGTCAGTGTGCGGAGTTAGTCTAAATAGCATCTGCCAACAAGGTAAAATAGTGTAAGAGTAAATAGACACTTCGTTCTTATTTTGAGTGATTTTGAGTTGTGAGATGTCAACATAACAAAAACTGGAATATGGACACAGATCAGACAGGATCTATTTGGTCAAGTTATGTGAACTTATATCTTGCAGAAAAAATTGGTGATATCAGGTAAGAAATCATTTTCCCTATATTGTTTGTAACAACCTAATGCAACGTTATGTTTTGTGTTCATGCCCTTATCTGACATTTACAGAGTGTGTTTACTGTACACATAAGCATTTTACCAATGGGTAACGGACATGCACAGAGGTATTTACCTTCTGCAGGTAGCAGTGTGTATTTTTGTACTGCTTCATCAAGATATGGTGTGTTAAAGTGAGATTCTAAAGGCACTTATAGAGTGCCAGCGATATTACCACTTTTCAGAGTAGTAGCAGCTAATGTTACTGTGGCAAGCAAGACGAGGCCGAGGGCCTGATAAGATTTTTTAGTGTGGGCCAGCCTAAAGGAGAGTAGAGTAGAGTGTCTAAAGTGGATTATTGAAATAAAGTGTAACTGTTTTTATGTAAAAAATGAGAATTAGAAAATAAAAATATCATGGTATGGTGCGTATTAAAGTTGACACAAATCCAACTGATCCCGTGCCAGTCATATTTATTATGATTTCAGTAAGACCTACTAACCTCAGCGTCGAACATGCTTTCTAAGAAAAATTCTCCTAACTTATAATTATTATTGATTATATGACATGCCTGATTCAATTCTGAGTCCAGTACTCTACCTCTATTGTGCAGCAGAATATTTCATGTGAAGGTCAAAAAGGTTATCCACTCTGTGTGATTGTGTTTCCCTGGACCAAGGGAAAATCTTACTCAGTCATAAGCCTACAGCCTACAGTCAGAGCATGTTATTAAATCATGAAGCACTCATAATTCAAAGTCCTGATTGCAATCAAACAAAAACGTTTTATCACACCCATCCCAATGAAAGTTCATTAGAGATCCAACATTGGGTAATAGTAATAAACTAATCTGAGAGAGAATATCTAGAATGAGACATGGCAAACAGATTTTTACATTGCCTTGCAATCACACTGCATGGATTTGTGCAAACCAATGTAATGACTTGTAGCTATGGAAACACAATACCAGCGCTCATGGGTGCCATCCATTAAGGATGCAAATTGTTCTCTTGTAGACACTGCCTGAGAAGATTACAACACAACAGCCTTAACATGGACATGTCAAATTATATAAAAAATAAATAAATAAAAAAAAGGCTAGGAAAAAGATGATTTATTGTTGTACAATGAAATAATAGATGGATTTGATTGGGACATTTACCTAAGCAGATTATTTTTTTGGGACAAATCTAGCAAAAAATGTCTGTATATCCTTTTTAGAGTGCTAATTTGGTTATCGCTTCCCCCTGAGCAAGAAAACACTGTGACTGATACGGGCAGCCCACACACAGCAACCTCTGCAGCACAACACGTCTACATTTCTTTGCATCGTGTTAATGTTAGAAGACTGCTGGCAAATAATGACTTCTGTTACTCACACAAAGCTATAGTATGACTTAAAAGACTTGATATTTAGCACACTATCTGTATGGACTACTTAATGGTTCTTTTACTAGGTATTTTTAATGCTCTGATGCCACATGGAATAGAGCTGTATACAGATTTTCCACGTAACGTTCTAAAGAACGTTAAAGGAAGCAAAAAACTTTAGGGAGTATAAAATTACAGAATTTTAAGAAACATTTTAGGCTGAATTATCGCTTGAAATAGAGTGCCACATATTGTTCAAATATATATCTATATTTTTTTGGATCAAATGTACAGCAGTAAGATCAAGCACAGACTAATAAATGTCAGGCCTGTGGCCTACTAGTAAGCAAACATGCTTCGATACATTAAGAGGTGCTCAATATGAAACAGCATTCACTGTGATGTTTTTCCTTATTGCGGAGCTCCTGAAGGGACCTTTGCTAAAAGTAAAATATATAGACTTTCGCATGAGCACGAGAAACCTTTTGCGTGCTTATGAGAAACAAGCTAGATTTAGCCTCATACTAGACGAACTGCTCTACCGAAATTCAAAATTTTAGCACTTTATCAGCCATTTCACAATGGCACACAGCCATTTTGCGCCATTAGCCCATTTCAAGGCGCGGATTCCTGACCACCTTAGAGAATGGATTTTATTTTATGGTCCCTTTTGAACATTCTGTTGACTATAAGTAACTTTGCAACTACATGTCAGCTAACTATCTTTAGAGTATTAGTTGACTGTCAGCCTAATATCTGCCAACTCTTTATTGTGATGATCCTCCAACAGACATTCTACTGACTATAAGTACATTTGCAATTACATGTTAAAGGGGTCATGCCATGAGAGACCGAATTTGCCTTGATATTTTGGTATATACGAGATCTACTGTATGTACTATTCGAACTTCTTGCAAGTTTCATAGCTTAAGACGTCCTCCCCATTATAAACGAAGCATTTATTTAATCAAGCTCTAAATACAGCTCGTTCTGATCCATGGTACGAAGTGACGTCACGGTACGAAGTGACGTACCAGTCGCTTGCATATGACCGCCTCCATGCGTTGACGTGCAGCGAGTGGGTCTGTTTACAAGATGACTGCGATGCCACGCAGATGTGCTGTTCCTGGCTGTGGACAAACATGTTTGAATGCTGCCGAACGATCCAGACGTCAGGGAAAGCAGTTGGATGCAGTTTATTTGCAGCATATGCAGCCCGTCAAAGCCTTATTTGTTCGGTGAGTGATGTAGATGAGTGTGACTGGGCGCGTGTTACCTAAAGAACGAGCAGAGAGAGAGAGAGGCCGCGCGCGCGCCTTCAAACTGTCTTGCTCTCCCTCGCGCATATGAATCAAAATCAATTGAGAACTGACACGATGGTAAAAGATCGGAAGACAAGTTTCACGTGGCGGAGCATTGTGTAGTAGCCTACATGTGATACAAAATGATTAACGTTAATAATGTATGCATAAGCAGCACTGACGTTTGCCAATCATAACAATGGGCGTTAACACTGAACTTTTAAAGGGGAAACACCTCCAAAACAGACTGTTTGAATCAGAGGGGGAGAAACAGGGTGGGAAAAGATCATAAATCACTACATTTTTAAAGTTTTTTTGTACCAAAAACTATAGTAATACTATAATTACACCTAAGGGAACATAATAAAACAAAACAAAAAAATATGTCATGACCCCTTTAACAAATAAGTTAACATGTAATTGCAAGTAGACATGTAGGTGCAACGTTACTTGTAGTCAACCAAATGTGTTAAAGACCGGCAAAATAAAGTGAAACCCAATAATCATAACATTTCCCAAACTGAAAAAAAGTAAAAAACAAAAACA
Organism: Meda fulgida; assembly: GCA_030578275.1. Lineage (NCBI taxonomy): Eukaryota > Metazoa > Chordata > Actinopteri > Cypriniformes > Leuciscidae > Meda > Meda fulgida. The sequence continues at coordinate 25,424,227 of CM060636.1, forward strand.
AATAAGAAATGGGAAAACCTAATGAATAAGCCCATGTTTCACTTGACAACTTTAAAAGCTGAGTTAGTCTGCATTATTGTGCCCGATACCAGTGGTCTCCTGAGGTCCGCTGTACAAAGAGTTTTTCAAATGAGACGAGGACTTTTCATGCTACAGGACAGCCCCCAACTAACAATGTCATCCTCAGTTTGCACAAGGCTCGACACATCACCTGGGGCGAATTAGCCTGGCCTAAATTTCGAAACAGACGACTTGTCAGATGAAGCCCAAGATAGAGAAAGGGAGGAATGGGCAATGACAGTGCGGACGAGCGAACAAATGTGACAGCAGTGAAATCTTTCACAAGACAGGTGGAAAAAGAAGCATTAGGCAGAAACAAAAATAGAAGCTGAAAGACTGAGTATGAAAAAAAAAAAAAAAAAAAAAAGATGTACAAGAAGATCAAGGATGGAGGTGAAAGTAAAAAAAGAAATGACACATCTGCTATACTTAAAACTGCAGAAATAACCTACAGTTAATGACTGGTCAGATGGCCTTGTAAAGAGAAAACCGCTTCTGTTACTAAGGGAAATAAATGTCTCGGAATCTGCCGACGCAGACATCATGTAAGTGCTCTGCTCTTTACTGGTCTCATAAGCTATATCTTGACCTTGTTTCACTTAATGTCTTTCCTACATTTCTTCTATAATAGTGTAATGTCATGACTGACAGCATCAATGCTGTGGTGATATAATATGACTAATGTTAGGCCCGTAGGAACTAAGAGCATAGATACTGTTTTTCCCTTATCTGTTCAGTTATATAGTATATTTAGAAAATTTAGAACATTTTTTTTTTGACACCATGCTATTTTTATTCCTTTTGATGAAGATGATTAAGGAGGTTCTTTCATGTTGTCATTACACTACAGTAAAGCTGGTGAAATGGGATATAGACATAAATGGCTCCACAGCAGAGTAGGTAATACAATTTTGGTCAGAATACAATAAATGCATTACCTTCTTTGATTCCAAGAACAGAAATTCAAGGATCCATATTTTTTTCTTCCTTATTAGTTTCACACAATGAAATCAATAGTTCTTTTGACAAATATGAATAAAATTAGGTACATCAGTTGAAGACTCATTTCATCGACTATGTTGAAATCGAATGTCAAAACTACTGACAATGTGGTTCCAAATCAATACTAAAATCATAATAATAATAACAACAATACATGTAAAGATATCAATCTTATTCAGTGTTCTGTCAAAGGCACTTCTTGGTCAAAATGTACCTCTTTCCAAGGTATTAATATTAGTGCTGTCAACGTTAACATGTGAATGCATACAATTAATTTTTCTCCAGTTTAACGCATTACAATATTTAACGCAATTAACACAGCATCCATATTTTCTGGCATCCTTTGGCTAGCATTACATGATCACACTCTTATTCATGCAAATCCTTTTGAACCATTCAGTGCGACAAGACAAAAGAGAATTGAATGTCCTGGTCCTGACAGACACACGACGCACAAAAAGTCGCTAACCAGAATAGAGTTTGCTTTCATGCTTGAACGAACAATAACAGACAAATTTATGGCAAAATGTCCGTTTTGTCGAGTATCCTCATAAGAGCAGTCTTAAAAGAGTTAAAGTCTTAAATGAAAGTAAAGAGTTGTGAGAGAATGAGACACGTGTGAGATCCGCATCATGTACAGCAGCTGCAGGTCTTAAAGTGACAGCAGCCACTAATTCTGTATGTCATTAATGTTTATTTAAAGAACAAAGGTAACAGAGAAAATTACTTCCTACCATTATATAAATTGTAACTTTAATAAGGAGTCATTAATAAGCTATAATTTATAATGTATGCTGTGCAGACTTTGACTACTTTATTAAATTTCTGTTTATTTCACAGGGCACAGAAAAACACTTATTATGGGTTTATGTGAGGATTGTTTTAAGTTCACTTAAAAAGTTTTTTTAAGCTTAATAAACGTTAAAGAAATTGATAGCATTCAATACACTGTAATGGTGAATGGCTATAATTAATTTTTAAAATGGGGTCTCATCGAGACATCAGTAGCTGTATTAGTATCAGTGATCATGCCCTTCATTCATAAAAAGATGCCATATACTGATATACTGTCTTTACGTTGTTTCATTAAACAGTTAGTTTCTCTTAAGTGAGCCAGGAAAACAAAATTGGATATGTATTGGCTCTATGCATTAGACCTTCGAGTTTAAATGGAGCCACATAAATCTTTGTTTTGTTTTTAGTTTTTTCAATATATGATGCTTTTAGACAACTGAAAACCTTTAAACACTGTTTACTTCATCCTTTCTATATTGCTTTTACTTATGCTTTTTGTGCTTTGAGTTTATTACAAACTGTTTATTTCAATATTTCTTTGAGAACTTGCAATGTTTACTTAATCAAGAAATACTTGAAATGTTTTATCCCATGAGTAGCATCTACCTATAACATTCTAAGACCACATTGTTTAGTAAAAGCAGTGCTAACCATGATCCGGAGCAGGGTTTCAAAATCCTGGGTGAAAAGCAGTACCTGATTAGTGTGTAGAATGACGATAACTCAGGGTTAAGCGCAGTGTGAAAAGCCCTATACACTAAAAAGTGGTAGCCTGATTTGAGCAATGAGCAAACATTACCATTCAATAGCAGTTGCTATATATAAAGTCTGGCAATAAAGCCTTATAGCACTAACATGTACATGTGTTCGTAATTTTTCTTCTTTATTGTAAAGTGTGAGCAAGTTATGTTCATCTTTAGAAAATACAATTATTATTGTTAAGAAGTAGTAGTAGTAGTAGTAGTAGTGGTAGTAGTATTACAATACTTCAAGAAAAAATACAAACAAAATATATACAGTGATGGAAAAAAACAGCAGGAATCAGTAAACATGTAATTTATCCACAAAGACAGGTGTCACTATAAAGTCTAAGTCCTACACAAACACAATCGTACTGGGTGTTCTTTTTAAGATAAAGAGAGGAAATACAAAAGTATGGTCACATGGTAATTTAAGAAGCACATACAAGCTGGAAAAGTCAGAAGAGTTTGGTCTTAACTGTGCAAATTCTGTGACCCACTCTGGTACCAAATCCCTACAAAGTGATGTGAACAATGAGTCTGTGACAAATCTGGATAAGCATGAACAGGATCATAAGAGAGATTTGCTACAAAGCCTGACAACAGATAATGTTATCTGAAGCAAATCTGACATTTGCACAAGCTGTTGAAATAGCTCACAGTATGCAAACTGGGGACCTGACTTGAACTACTTAAAATTAAAATAAGGAACTTGACAAAAACAGCCTGAATATTAACATGACTTTGCTAGTAGATTGTAGGTTGTAAGCAAATAGTTTGTTGCTATAGCTTGTTCTATCTTGTTCTAAGTTACCTACAAAACCTTCAAGAAGGACAAAAGATGAAACCTATAAAGGCTGAGACATTTAAAAAAAAATGCAGGCTCAGGGTAAAAAAAAAAAAAAAAGCCCAAATGTGATTTGGGTAATAAAGGAAATGTCAAAAGAACTACATATAATGCAGTAAGGGATGCTGACAATGCTAATGTTATCCATTTTTTTTTTATATCAAATGAAAGAGCTTCCATGGAAATCTTCAGGTAATGAGAAAGTCCAGTTATAAATGAAAGAACTAGACCTGACATTGTGGGATGACCTGGATGTACCAAAAATACTGCCACACATATGGGGGGAGGAAAGATAGTGTGGGAATACGAAAAGATGGCAAGCAGAATAGCAGACTACAGGAACCACCCGTACATTGACCTCAGGTGGAGGCAGCATGGGCTTATTCCCTTACAGCATTCTCCTAATGCCTCACAAGACTAACACTGAAAAGTGGACAAGTGTAAATATGGGATACAAATATACTAAATTCAGACTTTGAGTGTCTACAACTTATTTAGAGACAATATAATGAAGAGTAAAGAACACCAACAGCTGCACATGACTAAGACGATAATGATCTGGTGAACTCTTTGAGAGGGCACCCTTGTAGTGAGAGTAATGACCTACTAAATGGACCCTGTGACTATTAGTTGAACAGTCAGATATCTGACCAGTCGTAGTCATAAATAATGCGTGTGCCAAATTCTTAGAAACGTAATCTTTGTATTCATGTTGGTTTCATATGGTTCTGAAAATTGAAAAACTTTTATACTATTGTCCATAAATAATTAATAATATACACTTAAATATGTCAGATCGTATAATCATCAAGTAATACGTTTACATTTTATTGACACTTTGAAAACATTTCAGTGAACATCTGTAAATTGTGTTTTTTTATTTTTTTTTTGGTTGACTGACAAGAACTTTTACACCCTAACTATGGGAGAATCCATAGAATCAGATTGGAGCTTTCCATTTTGGTAAATATGCTGATTAATGAATGTATGATTCTCTGTATGAAGTCCCCACAGAATCTTGTCACAAAGCCTGTATTTTCCACCAATTTCTGTGAATCCTCCATTTTAAACTTGCACTGTTATTAGACTGCTACTGCTACCGCACTGATGTTCCCATATGCAAACCCAATAACTTGGAATCATGGGGGGTTGATGAGATGCCATAGAGAGACAGCCGATCACTTAGGGATGGGTATTCTCAGCACAATGAAAATTACTCTTCTGATGGCAAAACAACAGTCAGAGATGAAAATTTACTCACTATCTGTATGCATGAAGGAATTTCACATTTCCACCAAACAAGGTCTATGGTACCAACATAAACTGTACCCTCAATACAATGCAACTATTTATAATACATCATTAACTTTTACTTCAAATATTTTACGTCTAGCCCCATAGACATTTTAGTTGTCTCCCTGTCAAAATGAACTATTCTATACTGACCTTTCTGAAGATTAGAGGCTGTCTATACTTCCGGTGTAAATGTCCTAAAAAAACGACACCTCTGCAGATGCCTATGACGATACCCTAAACCAGGGATCCCCCTGGGAATTTGCAGCTGATTCTTATGTAGATACTAGATAGTGCTTAAACATCAGACATACTTAATTTGGGCTATATAAAACAAACAATCTTTGGGCTTATTAATCTATTGTCACAGAGCAAATCGATTTGGGCTAAGGAAAAAAAAAGTTCTTTATTTAACTTAAATCCTATAGGGCCTACTAGAGCACTTGTTTTGTAAGTTTGACTGAATTGTTTGCTTATATTTTCTTTTATAATGGCTATTAATGTCAAGTCAAGTCAAGTGTATTTATATAGCGCTTTTCACAATATAAATTGCATCAAAGCAGCTTCACAGTATCAATCAAATAACATAACATTGTTTGTTTCTTAGTGGAAAAAACATCCACGTTTGGTAGGGCTGATCAATGGTATTAATGCTTGGCTAATTATTTTGAATATCCCCAATTATTATCCCCCATTAATGTTCATATTTTTGTTCAATAATTATTATTTTATATACATAACATGCTGTTACTGTTTGGTATTGAGAAAGGGTCCGTTAGTGATTGTAATTTTGACTTCAGTGAATGTTACATTATTACACCATCATACAGCAAAGAGGGAGTGACAAATTGAAAGAAACTGGTTGTAAACAAGTTTGCTTTACCGCTGTCATGGGAAATATTATAAAGGGACAAAGACAAATATATTGCTTTCCTCAGCAGACATTCAAACTGATATAGTATAATGGAAATAATATTATGACTTAAAAAAAAAAGACTGCTATTTCAGATGCAGGTAATACACTCATTTAGTCAATCTCCCTCTCATAATACCATCAATTCTGTGTTGTCTCCATTGTTGCCTTGTTCACCTCGGGTGTTTCTCAAAACCAAGAATGAAAAGAACGGACTTGTGTTCTTGGGGAGAACACTCTTGCTAGTTGTTGTTGGAAGAATAAACTCACAAGGTGACGAGCACACAGAACGCTGCTGACATTTTGAGACGATGTGTTCTTGCTGGTATTGCGCATTAATACCCCCGGCCCCCACAGACGCCGTCTGCAGTACCCAAACATAACGAGAATTATTGAAGATAACAGCCAGGCTTTACCGCCCAAGCCTACCCTCAGCTCAAGGGATTACTCTACAACTGTACACTACAATGTAATGTATATTCATAACAATAAAGCAACGCCTGTTTCCTTTTCATTCTGCTTCTGTTGTTTGTTTGTGTACATCACTAGCCAACGGCAGGGAAAAAAAACAAAACGCTGGTAATATTGACTTGCCTCTCTCTGCTTCCTGCTCCTTCCTCGAATGCCGAAATGAATGCTGGGATATTTCTGCCGTCAAGTTCACAACCGATGCATCCTCGGTAAAATGGGCGTGTCAAGAACACTTCCAGGATTTTGAACCATTCTTGCCAAAATGCAAACTTTTGTATTGGGACAGTACTTGGGCCACAAAAGATGCCGTTTCACAAGAACACAAGAACACAGATTGAGAAAGGCCCCTCATGTCTCCCTGCTACTCAGTGCCTTTGTTTGTTGCCACAGACACCCATTTGACCACACCCATTTCCTTGTCTGTTTCCATGGTAATTTATAAATTAATTGGTTTTGAAAAGCATTTATAGCCCTGCTTGTCTCTAGTTTGTTTGTCAGTCATTGAATGCATTTACCCTTGGATTATCTCATATTTCCTCCTGTGTCATTGTATGCTCCAGCTACCTTATGAATTATTTTAATAAATCTTACTGCACGTGGATCCGCTTCCTAGCCTGTTTCTTCACCTGCCTGTATGCCCCGTTGTAACAGTTCTAAAGTTACATTTCAGAATTAGTAACGGAGGCTTGGGCTCAACTGTTAACAATCTGGGGTCTGATAGTGTTTTGGGGCCCTGGAGAAGTTTTGACATGCCTTGAAGTGCTTTATCCAGGTTCCTAAAAACATATTAGCTAAAGTCTGAATACACTGTATGCAGCACAAACAGGGCTACAATCATATGTGAGCAGCATGCATGTACAAAATAACACATATGAGAATAAAATATGAATGAGAAAATAATATTTATGCATGCTTTAAAAAAAATAAAATAAAAATAAGTCACTGAAGTAAGGCCATATACAGTATCACATAGTAAACATTTGTTCACAAGACTTTTTTTATAACTAGAGATTTTGCTACAAAAGGATGTGAGAACCATCCTGATCACTCATTCATACAAAACAATAGTCATTTAACTTTAGTAAGACACTTTTTGTTTACAAAGCCTGTATGCGAGTAGGTGAGAATGATCATGAAAAATGCTGTGATTAACCCCTGAGTAGACAAAGATCCCTCCCCTAGGCCTATCAATGAGGAATGTGACAGAGGGATCTACAAGAAAGAATTTGAGGACAAATATATAATATATATATATATAGTATATATAGACTTTCAAGTGTTACATCAACTAAGGAACCAACCAAACTAATTTTACTCATGAGTCAAGTGTATTACATAAAGTTATATAGAACATAAAAATTTAACGTAGCAGCTATAACTGATGGTCAAACAGTTAGAAACAGAGGGAAAAAAAACTGTGCACAGACACAGCGTACAGTCTTTGGTTTGCAATCACTTCGACCATACACTTTGCTCGGTCTTTGTTGGAAAAAATGAATTGAAAAAAAACAGTACTTGAATGCCAAGAAGTTTCCACTGTAAACAACAAGAAGAGATATTTGGCATAAAATTATTGAAGTAAATCAAGTTTAAGCCACTAAGTAATCCATATATGCACAAAACACAAACCCGCTGTGAACAAAACATTGAAACATACAAACCATATGCTACACACCCTAATTATTAATAAAGCAAAAAATACCAATGACAATTACTTACAGACGAGTGAAGGGCATGACAATTTTGGACTGGAACGCAGCCCATGAAGGTAGAGAATTAACTTCCTACCATTTCTCCTTCTTTTTCCCCTTAAATAGGTGAACTCATTCTTTTCTTGAGCAGAGCACACCCTAATGCTCAGGTGAGTAATGACAATGCTGCACTGAGAGGACTACTGGTATACACTGTTTTTTTTTTTTTTAAGTAAATTTACAGGCAATGGTCTGTATTTTTTTTTTTACAGAATTTTGCCGTTTTGTCATTATACAGTGAATACCTGTTATTTTACAGGTATTATGATATGCTGTAATTTAAAGGTCCACTATTAAATTTACAGGTAACTGCTTGTATTTTGGTTTTACATCAATTTTAACGTTTGAGGAAATTGTCTGTATTTTTTCAGGGTTAAGTGTAAATTTACATAAAATATTAAGTAATATTTCCTTTGTGTACTCACTTTGCTTAAGTGAGTTTTAAGGTTAAATAATAGTATTTGTACATACAGTAGATCATTTTGATCATCATTTGTATTATTCACCCCTAATTTCATGTATATTTTATGTATTTTATGAATATTTTTTGCGTTGCTGCACATTGCATGGCTTTGTTGCATGTGACTGTGTGTGTGTTTGTGAGTGTGTGCGCGATGACGCAGATTCAAATTATCCGCCTTTACTTTTCCATTGCTTAGTCCCGCCCAGGCAGCCACAACGGTTAGCTGGTCAGATCTGTCGTCAAGTTTGGATCTGTGTCAAGGGCAAGCGGGAGATTTGAATTCAGTTTACGCTCGTGAAGTGGTTCAAAGCTATAATCCTATTCATCAGGAGCAGCCGTGAGCAGGAGCACTGAGCACATTATAGTCCTGGTGTCTGTCAGTCCGTTCGGAAATAACGCGCCCTTTTTCAGTGAGCCTGGTTTGTCACAGCGGATATCATGCCAACCGATCACAGGCTAAGAGTCTCATACTATATATGAACGATATTTTATATTACATTTGTGTTAGTTGACAGTTTCCAAGCTAACGTTAGCATTCTTAAATGTTCAGGCATAACTGGCGTCGAGAGCTGAAGGGCAAAACACTGCAGCATGCCTCTTTTGATTTTCCATCAGTTTTAAAAAAGATCAGTTGAACCAACAATCTCTAAAGACCTAAAACAAGCTTTATTCGGATTTATTACCAGTTTAATAACCACATTTTAACTAAAAATTGGCCTACCGTGTTTTTTTGTTTGTTTGTTTCTTTGTAGTTAAACCATGGCTAATTTTCGTAATGGTTAAAGTGACTAACTCTATCAAGAACGTTAAGAAATCGAATTCAGTTCTTTACTTGTTGATAATAAAACAGCAAAGCCTAGAACAGACAGGAAGACTAGAATATGAATATACTGTAACATGATGAACCCATAGGTGTAACTGATGCACCTAGGTCACAGTAAATCATATTCATTTTTACATTGTTATTTGATTGATACTGTGAAGCTGGTTTGAGCGCTATATAAATATGACTTGACTTGAATTTTACTTTCTATAAATGCAGCTAAAATCACATGGCAGCTCAAAACATACTGTAAGCCTTTCCTGCTCAGCTTCCAGATCATAATCAGTTGAGGTTTTGCATTGTCCCAATTGAACATATTCTGACATGTGTAAATGTAATACTGAGTTGTAAAATAACTTATTCTTTTGTGATTTCAGGTCATGTGGAAAGCAGATGATCATGGCAAACAAGGTATGGGAAGAATTAACTTTAAAAAATCGCAATGAGCAAGTCTTCTGATTCCATATGATTGCACTACAAGTGTGCACAAGGTTTGGTTTTGCTACAGTAAGACCACGATTGTGTTAGATTCCACCCATCTATTGTTTTTGTTTTTTTATAACTAGGCTCTGTCATTTAGAAACATGGCTTTTCCTATCACTTAATGACACATATCTCTACCTTTCATTCCAGCCAGATGATCTGACGGTAGCTGCTCGCATCTTGGCCTAGCTGATGGAAAATTCTTACTGGATGAATGACCTTCACCTTCAACTCAACCTTACGAAGACAGAACTGCTTATGGTTTCAGCCAAACCATACTTGCTGTGATCCTGCTGATTTGTCTTATACATCATTAGGAGGATCAGGCCCTTCCTATCGGAGCTACATAACTCCTGGTCTAAGCTCTTCTTCTATCCAGACAGGACTATTGTAATGCTCTCTTGGCAGGCCTTCCAGCATCAGTCAAACCGAGTGGTCTTTAAAGGTAGCCCTATACCTAAACTCACTATTTTAGATCCATGTGTCCTCCAGAAACTTGTGTTCTGCAAGTGAACGGCGCCTTGTGATGCCATCATCCCAAAGAGACACAAAACCACTTTCACTGACATTTACCTGGACTGTTTCCTGCTGGTGGAATGACCAGTGCAACTTAACACATTTTCAAGAAACTGCTAAAGATCCATCTTTTTCGTAAACACTTGACCCAATAATGCTAAATCTTTGTTTAAAAAAAAAAAAAAAAACTTGCTATGTGTACTGTACTAACTGGGACTTGTCACTGCACTTGTTGCTTCTATTGTTATCTTAGTTGGTAAGTCACTTTGGATAAAATGTAATTGTAAATGTTTGAAATAAGAAGTTATATTAGAGTAAAAAGGTATACAGCAATTGCCTTTTAATGTGGATATTTTTACATGTTCTAAATTATATACTAAGCTTCTATTTCCTATCAATCACTTATCTTGATTTTCAGTGTTTGTTCAATTACTAATACTGTAAATGTGCAGGTATTCTGTAGTCATACATGTAGTTAATTTAACAGAATTTGACTGTAAATTAAGTACTTAATTAGAGATTCAAAGTTGTGAAATTGGATCTGTACAAATAACAATTAAAACAAAATATACAAACATTTGTATTTGAATGTATGTACTCATTGAATTTGTATGCATAATGAATTTACACAGAAAAACTATATATTAAAAGAAAATGACTGTAGACAGACAGCATTATTATATAAAATAACTAAAACCCTACATTTACAGTTTAATCTGAAAGTTAAATGTCTTTTTAATGTAATTTGACATCATTTATCAGTTTTTCCACAGTTTAATAAGCCACTATCAACAGTAATATACTGTAATTTTAGTACATTTTGACTGCAAAGTAAATTCTGTATTTTTATGTTTTTTGCATGTAATATTGTGAAATGGTTATTTGCTGTAATTTAACGGAATCCGTCTGGAAACTCTGCTGTCAAAGATTTACCGTTTTTTGACAGGATTTATTTTTACAGTTTATCAGTAACAGGGAAAATGTTTCATACCCCTCCCCTTAAATAATTTGTTTAAACAGCTCCATAAAACTATTTTATTTCTCTACATGAAAAGTTTCAACTCGTTTTAAATCATCCAACATTACTATCGGGTAGTCTTTAACTTGTTCAGAACTTTAGCTGGACCTTGCCATTTCGGTGCCAGTTTGGCCATATATGAGTCTAAAGCCCTAGACAGAGAGTGAATACTTATCCAGACTAAGTATCCATTCGAACGACTCAATTTTCCTTCTTCTGTTGTAGTACCTTGACCTTGCTTCTTAACTCTTGAGCTTGACTAGTCTTCTCTTTTACCCGTTCAAACAGTTCTCTTTGCTTCTCAACAGTACTATAGGCCATATGATAAGGATTAGGCGGGTTTCGGATGAGGCATTCCAAGGGTCGTTTTAACTAGGGTCGCGAAGTTGGTCTGGGATGATTGAAAATCCATGTAAGAGCAGCATGATCTGTAAATACCTCAAAATGTTTTCCTTCCAGATAGTGTTTCCATTTCTCGACTGCCCAAACCACTGCCAGACATTCCTTTTCGGGCGTGGAATAGGACTTCTCAGCTCCATGAAGACGTCTCAACACATAAGCTATAACATGTTCAGCTCCGTCATGATCCTGAGACAACACAGCTCCTAGGCCAACATCTGTCTGGACTTAAAACTTTTTATGGGGGTGCCAAAACAGGTGTTTTTTTTTTAAAAGTTGCAGCGGAATTTCTCAGTCCGAATGATAGACACACAAATTCATACTGTTCATTTTTTGTTACAAAAACTGTTTTTGGAATGCTATCCTCATCCATAAACACCTGCCAATAGCCACTTTTGAGATCCAATGTACAGAAAATTTAAGCACCATACATTGATTCAAGTGTGTCTTGGATCTGCGGCATGGGAAATTCATCTAAAGGCGTCTTGGCATGTAAAGCTCTGTAATCAATTCAGAAACATATGGTACCATCCTTCTTGGGGACAAGAACTATGGGAGCTGCCCATGAGGAAGTTGATGGTCTGATTATCCCTTTTTCCAACATGTTGAAAACATCCTGATCAATGAATTACTGTTTGGACAAAGAAACAGGGTAAGCTCGTTTATGAACCGGAATATCATCTGAGGTGTTAATCTGGTGCTGGATCACAGCAGTGCGTCCTAAGGAATAGGTGCAGACTGTTGGCCGATCAAGCATGAGTGCTTCTAGCTGACGTTTCTGGGTTCTGGGAACATCTGCTTGACTTGCCAGTTCTTTAATGGTTGCCAAGTTGGAGGAAGATACTTGAACTAAAGGTAATGCCAGATGTAGACTAATTGCTGCTGAAGAAGCATACAGCATGAATGGATGTTTTACCCCAGTTTCCTCAGACAGAATGGAGGTCTTATCCTTGAAATCAATCTGGATCCCTGAATCCATCAAAAACTCCTGACCAAGTATAATGGGTAAAGTTAGATCTTGATCTTTCATCACGAAGGCTCTAAATGGGTATTGATGTCCATGAAGTGTACAATTCCAGACCACCTTTCCTAGAGCTGTCTGTGCATGACCATTGGCAAGAGAAAGTCTGACCTCTGCTGGACTGCCAAGTTTCAGTGCTTGACTTCAACTTTTTCCAGTTAGAGTCCTGAATTAAAGAATAGGTGCTTCCAGTGTCCAAAACTGCTTGACATCTATAGTCATTGATGGAGATCGGTAGGGATGTGTCAAGCTGTCTCTCCATAATTCCTGACAGCACAGCAATGTGACTGTTGCCCTTTTGCTGCTTTATTAGCTCAATTTTACTTCTCTTGATGCTCTGCTTGTCTCCAATAGGCTCTTTCCTTACTAAAATCCCTCTCCACCAGGGTAACAACACGTACCAACTCATCAACCGTAGAGACAGTGCCTCAGAGTATGCTGGCAATATGAGGATTACAGTTTCTGAGTGTAGCTTGGAGTATTTCACTTTCTGAGATTGAAGGTTTCAATCGCAGGCATAAGGCAAATGTTTGAATATTTTCATCAAGTCCTTGTTTCTGTTCTCTAATTCTTCTTTCAACCTCAACTTCATGGTCATCAGGCATAAAAGATTGAAAAAAAATGCTTTCTTAAATTTACACCAAGTTCTTACCCTCTTCTTCTCCACAAGCCACCAGTTCTTAGCTGTATGTGTAAAAACAGAAGGCAACATGTCTAATATCTCAGCATCATTCAGTGTTTGAATTGAAAAGATTTCAAGATAAGAAATAGGGTCTTCTCCCTCCAAACTGCCAAACCTTGGAAACTCCAATGTATAGGATAGGTTGGACCATCTGTTTGTAGGGGTGGACTGAAGTGGCGAGTAGATGTTACAGTGTGGAAAGACTGGATTAAATATTTCAGCTGAACATCCCTTCGTGCTGTACAATCCTTCATTGCTTGTCCTACTTGCTATATGCTCTTCTAAGGTTTATTTTACCTGCTGGCATTCAGACTTGAGCTCAGTGGGCAGTGCCTTCTTCAGTTGTTGTATCCATTTATGATGGTACTTTTAGAAAAGAAACACACTGGATGTTCAACCCCTCGATCATCGTCCTGCAAAAGAACTGCACCAACACCCTTTTCACTGGCATCTACCGCCAGTTTAAAAGGACTCTGGAAACTTTGGGGCTCACAAGATAGAAGCATTCACTAAAAATGCCTTGGCATTATCCAAGGCCTGCTGACAACCGTTCGTCCACACAAAATAATGTTTTGGACTTAACAAGTAAGTGAGAGGACTCCATGTTCAAGCATATAGGTCACCTCTTTACTCAAAAGTGCACGCTTTTCAGGACCAACCCGGTATGGATGTTGTTTCACGGGAGCAGCACCTGAAAAATCAATATCATGCACCACAAGATTAGTTTGGTTAGGCACATCCGGAAACAAAGGAACATAGGAGCTAATCAGCTCTACCAGAGTAGACCTTTCCATCTTAGGCAAATGAGAAAGATGAGCCTCAAGATTAAAAAGAATTTCAGAATTATTCAATCAAGGTGCAGGAACTACCACTTCACCAAGTTCCTCTGAAAAGACCGGAGAACACGGTAATACTGCCACTTTATTGGTTAAACCAACAGAGCTTCTTGCTCTAACAAAGTGACCCTTCAACATATTAATATGACACAAACGACTATGTTTACGTCTGCCTGGCGTAGAAATTACATAATCAAGATCACCAACATTGTGTTCATATGTGTAAGGCCCTGAAAACCGTGCCTGTAATGAAGAACCATGGACAGGAAGCAAAGCCAACAACACTTGATCTCCTACTGAAAAACATAGCTTTTTAGCCCGCTTGTCATACCAGGCCTTCATCCTTTTCTGTGAGCCAGCAAGATTAGTACGAGCAATTTCACAGGCTTTAATAAGCCGACATCGAAAATGACTGACATAGTCCAGTAGATTGGAAGAATTGGATGCATCCGCCAGCCATTTCTCCTTTAACAATTTCAAAGGACCACGGACATTATGGCCAAAGACCAATTGACCAGGAATAAACCCCAGATAATCCTGTACAGCTTCTCTGGCTGCAAAAAGCATTAAATGCACACCTTCATCCCAGTCCCTCTGGAACTCAAGGAAGTTCTTAACATGGCTTTCAAGGTTTGATGAAACCACCTTGGGATTCTGGGTGGTAAGCACTAGAATGTGAGATACCTAACTGATCCAGCACCTGCTTAAAAAATTGGACATAAAATTGGACCCTTGATCGGACCCTTGAACAGTTTTAGGAAGCCCGACCAAAAAATCCCAGACAACAGCTCATTCACCTTTTCCTCACTACTCAGCTCATCAAACAGAGAAGATAAAGAAGAGTAATTTGCTCTGAAATGAGTTGATCCCTTGTAACTAATGATTCTTGTTAGGAATCTCCTGGGATGTTTCTAACTCTTCTTTACCTAACACCATTCGAGATTCAACAGGCACATCTTTATCTCCATCCTTCCAATCACACTCCCCCAAAAAGGTCAAATTTAAGGCCAAATTAAAATTCATACCCCTTTCATCGGTGGATTTAGAAGTCTGTTTAGACATAGCACGTGTCACCGCAACATCAGGAAAAGACTGAGACAGCTGAACAAATAAAACTCCAAACCATTATTGATCTCGGATGAGGCTCCAATTTATGTTACGACACGGCTCAAAGTCATAACATAAAGAGGACAATTCACAAAATGGGTTTCAATGTAGAAAATATAGGTTTATTTAAAGTTAAATAATGTCTAGGGTCAAAACATAAGGTAATAATAGTAAATTTCAACACAACATCAAATCAATAAACTGTGGAAATTAGTTTTGTAGAGTTGTGGAAATCATATGGGAACACAAACTCAAGAACCCACTCTTCCAACAGAGTCACAATACAGAAATGAGAGAGAATTAGACAAAATCCATGAGCTCCTTAAATAGGTTGCCACAGGTGCAGCTGGTCTCCATTAGGGCAATCCCACCTACCAAGGAGGAGTTAGTCCTTGAATTCTCACCAAAAAGATAAGTTAAGAAAAACAGGGGCAGGGCTGTGGGATAAAATGTTCTGCACCTGCTCTTCCATTACAGTCAACCTGTGATTTTGCCTATCTATATCATGCTGCACATCATTAGAAAACACACAAAAAGATGTCTTCAGTTCATCCATTTTAGATTCTATCTTGCTCACCCTTGATTCCAAACTGGAAGTGGTTACATCTTCCTCTTGAGGAGGTGGAGGAGGCAAGTAACAGCAAGTACTGAGAACTGTCATCATGCTCCACCTCATCTACCTTGTAGAGTATGAATGGAGAATCATGAATTCACTAATTCTAAACACCATGCACACATTCTTGTGAATGGTCTCTAAAGCCCACAACCTGTGACCCATCCAATCTAAATCTTCAGCTAGCGCCAGCAAGTCTAAAGTTTAAATTGATTTCTGACACCTTTAGAGTGTAAGCGAGTCTCCCCAAAGATCCGTGTGCCTTCCCGATCTGTTCGTGAGGCACGATCAAAGAAGACCGTTATCTCCAACACCCCTCCCCGGCGAGGGGGGGGGGGGGGGGGGGCGCCAGATGCGCACATGAAGATACACACACACACAAACACACACACAGATGCATTCCTTGACATTAAAACCCAAAAATGAGTGATTCTGAAACTTATATATGATGTATTCCTGTATGTTTGAGCTTTATACTGTTGTATCAAGTTTAGCTAGGATTGTTAGTTGTGTAGTTGAACTAAGGGCTTATATAAAGAATCTAAGAGTATATATCCTTGTATGCATGCTAAACATGAACTTATTTGGTATCAAACGAAACAGCATGACTTGCCTGAGCCAAGTAAATGCAAAAGGTTATTGTAAAAAGTAGTCCACTATGTTTTTTCCATCTTTGAATTGAACTGATCAAGCTTGCGATCTCGTAAAAACACGCAAATGAGGTCATCAAGGGGAAACAAAGGAACTCGTTGCTAGCCCAAAATCTGTGAGGTGCGATTGGTTCGTTTCCCTGGAGAAAAGATCGTGACACTGGCCTCTCATCCTCTTCTTCATGTCACTATTCTGTTAGTGCTACTTTCGGCCTTGTCTTCTTGTTTTAGTCTCTCGTCTTTATTTGTCTTTGTTTTACTTTGCGTTTAGCTCAGTCATTTGTCTTAGTGCTCAGTTCTCGTCTCCGGACCGAACCACGCACTTCACGCTTTAATCAGTCCTCTAACCTCCAGGCAACAGGACTCCCTTCCATAGCGTATCTTTAGGACGTTTTTGAACTTCCCGCGAGCAACACGCACTCTGAAGAACCGGAAAGACCGCCTCCATCTCACAGGCAACGAGCATATCCACACACGCTCCGTCTTGTTCAGCGACACAAAGGTCCATTTTGCAAGTATCGTTCCATCTAAATTGAAATGCGTTTAAAGTGTGTAGTTTCCTTGTTGGATCTTAAGGTTCAGCTGTGGTAGCAATTGTGTTGTTTTTCCAGTGTTTCCATTTCTTTTTCTTTCTGTTTTACTTTCATTTTTCTATATCTTCACTGTTAAAGGTAGTGGTATATCCTAGTTCATTTTATTAAACTCCATTATATGCTTGATTGTCTCTGTTTGTTGATCATAGAACAAAGCCTCTTTAATGTGTGATCTGAAGCTATGAGCTGACATTGTTAAGCAAACTAATTTGATTAGTAAACTTATACTAAGAAGAAACCTTCTTGAGAATTGATAAAGAGTATCGAACCAAGCAGTTCGGCAGACGAGCTGATTGGTTGAGGTGCGGTTAATTCTATTAAGGTATTCTGAAAATCAATATAGCCTGTCTGCATTTGATGTATATTCTTAATTAATTATAATTTGTTATGTTTTAATTATCTATGTACATCTGAAGCAGACGCGTGGACTATATAATCCCCTTTTTGGGTGATTTTTATGTATGGTTATCTGGTTCACCCGTATCCAATAGTTGTTGATTATAAATTATATAAAATAAATTACTAAAAAAAGTATTGCATACACATTCCCCAAAAACCTGAACTGAATTCCTTACAACCTCATTCTCTAAATACAAATGACTGAGAGATTGAATAAGGTCTTGAACTGGTTCTCATCTGGTGGTGAAAGGTGCAGTGGAATAGTCTGTAGGATTCTTACCCTCTGCCCCATCACGCTAGTGAATTAACTGGTATTTGTGCCATTATTTAAAAAAAAAGCAGGTAACACTTTATTTCCCAGTCCTGATATAATAAGTACATGTACATACTATGTGCTTATTATAGTAATTACAATAACAGGGTAATAACTATGTACTAACCCTGAACCTACCCCTAAACCTAACCTTAACCCATGTATTTATCTTATGTATTACTCAGTACTTTCATAGGTAAGTACACTGTAAGTAAACATAAGTGCACATCCTGTAAAATAAAGTGAAAACAAAAAACATTGTCTCCTGTCACAGAGCAGATTCACTGGCCAATCCGAAACCAGCTGCTTTGGTTGTGCCTCTATCTTCTTATTTAGTCTTAACACCATTGCAGAAAAGAAGGTTGAATATGATAAGTTATGGGAACATGCTAGGGCTCTATTGCAGAATGTGATATTCTTACTTAAAGGCATAGATCAAAGATAATAAGTGTTTCTTTATCTCAACAGCAGCCAAATATAGCAAGCTTGTGGATCTTAGAGGCTTCTGGGTACTTCCAAGACACATTTTTGGTTGGTAGCACTACAGTACATACTGTATAGAATTCGTGACATATTTCTGTTTTTGTATTCACAAACATCTAGACAAGTTTTTGTTGTGGACCGTAGAAACTTGTCTATGTACTGTAACTTAGATTATATGACAGGGTTCCTCAAATTTGCTCCTGGAGGGCCACTGTCCTGTACAGTTTAGCTCCAACCCTGATCAAACACACCTAGCTGTGAGTTTCTAGTAATCCTGAAGACATTGATTAGCTTGCTCAGGTGTGTTGATCAGTGTTGAAGCTAAACTCTGCAGGACAGCGGCCCTCCAGGACCGAGTTTGAGGAACCCTGTTATATGATAAACTTTCCCATTGTCCTAGGTCCAACAGATATTGTGTAATTTAATAATAATTAAACTTTCAGAGCAGCAGTTCTACTTTTTGAAGTTGAGTGATTCCTAAGTCATATTTGGAAATGCACTATTTTTGCATACATTTTAACCTTAAAATTAACCTTGATGAGTATTGCTGTGTAATTTAAATATCGTTTCATGCTCTGTATAATCTGACAGATTGTGATGTCATCTTCTCACTATTAGAAAACTATGTCTCATACAAAATACAAAGTGCTCCTGCATGGCTGTGATGATTCATCATGCATACCAGACCCAATTGTGTGTATGATTAAGACGCATACATTTCTCCATGCAGCCTCACAACCAATTATCTTCTCTCTTAAATGAGCCCATAAAGGAACACATTTTCACACATTCACAGGGACAAAGGGAAATAAAGGACGGTACTATGTCTTCCTCTGTGGCAAATTTGACAATCAAATCTTTCTGAATTCAATTCAACGACAATGAAAACATTTTAGTTTTCTCATATGGGATATGTGCTACCAATTACAGTACATGTAACAATACCTGGTTGAAGTATAATACATTATATAAAAGCAATACATCTGAAGGACAGACAAATATTGATAGAAGCGAATATAAAACTTTAATAGGTCTTTGACAAATTAACCTAATTTTGACCCAGGAACAAAAAAAAAATGAAGCAATGGAAAGAACACACATACCATATCGGTGTCTGATACTGGTCCGAAGCTTGTCACATAGATGTTTGTCCTCACTTCAGTCACACTTTCTGAAAGAGCAAGTGTAAGAGCAGAAATATCTACAATGTAAAATACATATTTAATGAATTTTTAAGCTATTATTGGTTACACTTTGCTTCAATAGTCAACTTTAGACATTCTACTAACTACTGTATATGTAACTCTGCAACAACATGTCAGCTAACTCTTATTAATGTGCAACTACATGTCAACTAACTTTCATTAGAGTATTAGTGGACTGTTAGGGTTAGGGTTAGTAGAGTAAGTTGACATGTACTTGCAAAGTTACTTATAGTCAGTAGAATGTCTGTTGGGAAAGAAACAAAATAGTTTTAGCAGATATCAGACAGTCTACTAATACTCTAATGACTGCCAGTTGACATGTATCTATAAATGATCTATAAAGACAAGAATTCACCACTAATGGCCAGTAAAATAATGCATAGGGGACCATCATTGTCAGACAGCTGTAAAATGTATGACCTTGTGTATTTTTATCAGTAGATTTGGTTACATTTCAAGCCGATTAGTAAGATTTATTAAGATATTTTTGTTTTGTTTTGTTTTATTATTATTGCATGAACAACAACAACAAAATAAAATAAATACAAAATAAACAGCAATAAACAATCGTGAATCATCCAGTTAATGACAGAATAAAATAATCAAGCATATGTAAACTTTTGAAGGGGGGTGAGGGGAATTTGTCATTTGTATAGTATATTCAGTTTGTATTTGTATATATCATTTGTATATATGTGTCTTGCGGCTTATATGTAAACACTTGTTATGTGAAATAGCTTATTCAGGGCAGTACTAAATAAAAAAAAGCATGCAATTTTTATGGTCCATCTTATTTTTGTTAAGATTAGGGATGCACCGATACCACTTTTTCCAGAATGAGTCGATACTTTTATTTTTAGTACTTGCCAATACTGAGTACTGATACCTGTATTTTCATTGGCAGATATTTTAGAAAATTAAAAATGCAGAGAAACCAAAAGAATATGAATCAAATTAGTTGCTTAGCCAATAGATATTTAATTCAGTTATTTTCTTGCCTAATTATGCCAATTAAAATGTATTGTAGGAGCTACTGTTACTTTCACTGTTCATATTTACTCTAGCATATTTTATCTTTAATTTAATAGCACAGTGAATATTTAGAGCTGCTCCAGCAGGGCTCAACTACTCAAGAGCAGTAAGTGATTTTCTCTGTCTTTTGTTCTTAGATTAACATTGAGAATAAAGACAGCAGTAGGATTATTAGGCAGCTGTCAATTTAAGAGATGCACATATCCAACATACTATTACACAAAAGATTTCTTTTCAAGTGATCAAACAATACGTTCACTTAAGACATAACCAACTATGTTTCACAAGGACACTTAACTATACGGGCATTTTGACATACTTTTGTGTGAATTGTCCATTAGAGCAGAACTCAAATAGAATAGAACTCAATTTAATAAGCTATTCGCATGCTGTTGGAGAGTCAACATTCTGGGCGCGTGCTTCGATGTTTGCATGTGATTACTGTTCCGCCTTCCTCTAATAATGTAGGGAACCACTCGTTATACATAAATCATTTAACATTTCATGTTTTTACTTGCACATACAATTTAGTTTTAATTCAAATGATGCATGTGTGCTGAGTGAACGATCAACAACCACGAGCATGCAACAGAAGTGCTCTCTCTCTCTCTCTCTCTCTCTCTCTCTCTCTCTCTCTCTCTCTCTCTCTCTCTCTCTCTCTCTCTCTCTCTCTCTCTCTCTCTCTACCATCAGTTAAGGTTAGTTATATGTTCCTTATTTTACATTCTTTGCAATTGCCATATCTGACCGAACTACAAACTTTCCAGCAATGTCTGTGTTTCTTTGTCACAAGCACTGTACTGTACAGGCTGGGTGATATCGGTTGTTGGTATCTAGCGGTCACTAGCTGGAGTGCCCTTGAGAGCCACCAGAGGGCACTTCACATCAGACTATTGTCATTCCCCCATATAAGCCTGGTTTTTGCATTCACTCCCTGCGAAGTCTTGTTAGTTGTTTACACTGCATCTCTGAGTGTTTTCCTCTGTTTTCCATATTCCTGGTTTTTGATATCTGCCAGTGTCCTGGTTTTCCCGTTCCTGTCTCACCCTCTGGATTTGTTTGTTTGATTGGACTGATTTACTGTGCTCTGACCTCTTGCCTGTTTTCGTCTACGATTGTGGATTACCCTTTCAATAAAACTGCATTTGGATCCTCAACCTTCTTGTCTCAGAGCAGTATGCGACAGTATTAGAGCATTTTAATGATTACTAGCACGAATACCGGGTGCATCCCTAGTTAAAATTATTAACATATTGCAGATTCTGCAAGGTTCATGTGTAATTTGTATAAAATATTCTAAATGCTATAAATATATTACGTATGTAATTTATTATGTATATATAGTATGTATTGCTATTTTTTAAGTGTGGAAACCTATCAAAATAAAGGACAGCATTTTAAGTAATCCTCTAAAATGCTGTAATGTTTTAAAAAATTTGCTCAGTAGTTGCTTGATAAAATGTGTCCACCACTACAACTGTGGCAACTGGATTTGAACCTTGCTCAGCTGAGCAAATTCAAATAGCATATATTTGTTAGTAGATGTATATGGTTAATAGTTAGTATTTGGTTGTTTATTTAGTGAATACACTTGAATGGAGATTTTCTGATTGAGAAATTGAGAGTTCATCTGTGACAGCTGTGGGTGGGGAGGAACACACACACACACACTGCTGCCTCATGTCACCTATGACTGGGTCTGCCACTGACTAGTGGGAAGGATAATACTTAATTTAATGAACTATAAAGTTGTTAATGGAGAAAAGAGAGAAGAAAGCTTCCCTTTGTGTGTAATGTAGCCATTTGTGCATGTAAATGACCTGCAAACTATTGCAAAGCACACCAAAAGGAGTTAATCTCTCCAAAAGAAAACTCTTGCCTGAACCAGTCGTTTGTAGTTCTGCCATTATTTCTGTGACTTAGCTGTGTCACCATGTTATACATTTGCATAATGCCCACCTGGCTGCTTTGGCCTGCTGTCAAAGAACAATTTTGTAATGTTGAGGAGAAGTTGATTTTTTTCCGTTTTTTTCTTTTTCTTTTTTCGCTGTAAGGGCAAAACACATGGAATTCCAATACTGGCATCATAGTTATCATAAATGTTATACTGTTAACAGCAGCTCATAAAGCCTCGGGAGCTGAAATACACGCTCTAATTGGTAGACCAATCAGAGCAGACTGGACCAGCTGACCAATCAGAGCAGAGCGGAAAGGTGGGCTTTAAAGAGAACAGAACTAAAACAGAGTGTTTTCAGGGTAAAAAGAGGTGCTGCAGCAATGTGAAATTTATGCATCTTTGTTTTTTACATAAACCATGTAAATGTATTCTGGCAGACTTGTAAATGAGCATAATATGGGCACTTAAAAAATGTGTCCTGTGTATAACGCACTGTAGGCCTTTAAAGTCATCCGAAGTAAGTCATCATGTGATGAGTCCTGTATTACACATCAGCATCTATGTAAAGCAGGGTGGAAATGAAAAGATTTGATCGAGCTTAAGAGAGGTGACTGGAAGGTGGCCAGGATGGTGGAGACAGCAGGACTCAGGCAGTTGAGTAATGGAAGCCATCCAGCTCCACAGCATCAGCCACAGCTCTCGGTGTAGCAATGTGACTTAGCCCATTTATCAAAAATATACATCTTGATTTTTGACTGCCCACCACTGGGCTCACAATTTAGGCTCTGTACTTTCAGAGGTCACTAGGGATTCCCTCTGTGAGACCTCTGTGGAGAAGAAAAAATGTACACAGAGGGAGATGACCTAAACGGATTAAGTGAGCAATCTGTGGGTACACCATCACAGCAGCGGTCAGGGCTTCCTCATTTTATTGCAGTTTTTTTATTTATTTATTTATCATCGATGTATAACACACAATACTCCTGGGGCTTCTTAGGCTTAGGATTTGTAAGTGATCTCAGGAGAGCATTGTGGAGAGCATCTGTTATAGATCTGAGAGGTGTGAGACTTGTGGCAAGAAGTGTCAAAATGAAAGCAAGACTGAGAAAGATCATACTCCATCCACAAGCTAACAGTAATGCCAGCATGTGGACAATAGAGACAATGAGAAAAGAAATGTGTACATGTATTCATTGTACCTCCTAGTCCAGGACGCAATCTGTTGTCATAACCATCCAGCAAGCGGTCCAAGATCCGGGTAAAGATGGTGATGTTGTCTTTGCTGTCATCAGGAATTGGTTCTCTGTGCCCGGTTACAGCCCTGTGGAGAAGAAAAAAAAAAAGAGATTCAGGTCTCATATAGGAAGTAATACACGCACTGCAGTTCTTTTTCGTTCTTTGTTTAGGGGTAAAAGGTTGTTAGAAATATGCAAACTGTAGTACACAACAAAAATAACAGCTATGAGAAAACAACAGTTAAGAAAGGATCTGATCTTAGTGATGTGGATGTGTTTCCATAAGCTCTGCAACTCGGCACTCCAGTCTAGTCACATTACGATTATTTAAACCACTTATACAATATGTTACTTTAAAGCAAACAGCTTTACATCATTAAATATGAAAAACAGTGTCATTTTGGATTACAACTTTATTTTCTACTTTAAAAGCTGCTCTCCGTTGTGTTATTTTTTTTACACTTTCCACGTGGACGTCTGACTCTGGACTGAACAGAAGAAATTAACCTGAGAAGATTTCTATGTCAAAGAAGTCAGAGCCCCAGAGCATACCAACCTATTATGTAATTGCCATGGACCAATGGTAGTTTGAAGGTGTTTACGAGCCGGAGCGAACTTTTCTCTTTTGGTTTCAAACTTCCAAAACAAACTTGATTTTGACGTCACACAAATTCGTTCTTCGATTTCGCTTGAAGTATACCGGGGGGTTAAGGATGCATTACAAACAAAGATATGAGTCAAAATATGCTAAGGGGTAATTAAAAGAAATAAATCATGTAAAAATGTTTTATTGGAAAATTATACAATATTTGCTCAAACTTTGACAATAGCCTTAATCTTTTAAACAAAATGTAGTTTGATCACTGTCAAGCTTATATCTATTACATCAGCATATGAGAGTCAAAGCGGACGACTACAGGGACTCATCTCAAGATCACTCATTTAGCAATTAATCTATTGCCAAAATTCAGAAAACAAGAGGGTCAAGAATAGAAAATGATATATTCATTAGAAAATGAAGAATATTCAAATCAGGAATGTCAGAATCAAATTTTGTCAAAACCAACACATCGAAAGATGTTCACTAACCCAGCAAAGTTTTTCAATTAGATTCTCCTTAACATGCAGTGTGATGTATTTCACTCAGTTCCCTGATCATTCCGAATCAATTTCAGGGAATGAAGAATACATTTATACTCGCGTGTGTTATGTTTTATGCACGTTATCGTTTCTGATATACAGCATGTTGAAGATAATAATTATTTATTTCTTAGATAACAAGTATTCAGTAAAGTGTTGATGTTTTTAGTTCTAATTTTTCAACCGACAGCTAGCTTAAGTTTTCGACGAACATGATAACGTGTGTGAGGGGTGAACTATGTTTGATTTTTGGGTAATTATAAAACGTGCTGAAGATGTACAAAATGCTTTTTTATGTAGTTCATTATAGTTGTTTAACAGAATTTTGTGACTTAAATAAATTACATGTTACTTAGAGACTGACATGTTTGGCTTGTCAAAAATGCTACATTCAGCTGATTCAAATTCATAGACTCTTGAAAATCAAGTTAAATTTTTGTTTTTCTTTTGGCTTTATAAGCCAAGACGATGGCATCCACTATCCAGTGGGCCATCCTCTGCTTGGAGACAGTCTTTCCCTTCTGCTGGCCTCCATAACAGATGAAGAGCTGGTCTGAGGTCCTGAGGCTTTGCCTTCTTTCCACGTATAGGCACAGAGCACGAACGGGACAGAGAAAAGCCAGGGCTGGGTCTGTCTACTCCGAGGGCAGCGCTTGAAGGTTCACCACCTAGTCCGGAAAGGGAGTGGTAGGAACCTTGGGCACGTATTCAGACCGGGGTCTCAGAATCACGTGAGAGTTAGCCAGGCTGAATTCTAGGCACAATTTGTCAACTGAAAATGCATGCAGGTCCCCTACCCTCTTGATCGAGGCCAATGCAAACCAGGAGCACTGTCTTCCAAGACAGAATTTTTAACTCTGATTGCAAGGGCTCGAAGGGTGGTCTCTGAAGTGCCGAAGGACCAGAGACAAGCCCAAGAGGGTATCGAGAGTGGGCGAAGCAGAATTTGTCTCCTTGCCTCTCTCAGGAACCTGATGATCAAGTTGTGCTTTCCCAGCGACTTACCTCAACTGCATCGTGATGTGCGCCGATAGCGGCAACATACACTATAAGGGTGGAGGGAGACAGCGTTCGCTCCAACCCAGCTTGCAGGAAGGAAAGCACTGCCCTGATCGAGCAAGTTCAGGGGTTCTCCTGGTGAGAAGAACACAACTAAATTAACAGGTTCCACTTCAACGCATATAGACGCCTCGTAGAGGGGGCAACAGATCTACCTGTCCGGTCCCGAAGCACGAATTCAGCTGGAGCACCTGGGAATGGAGTCTCCACTCTCCCGGAAGCACCTGCAGCCGTGAGAGCTCGTCAACTGCACGGTTAAACAGGCCCGGAGTGTGAATGACACAAAGCGACCTCAGATGGTTCTGACTCCATAGGAAGAGATGGCGGGCGAGTTGTGACATGTGGCGGGAGGATAGATCACACTGGCGGTTGATGTACTCAACGGCTGCAGTGCTGTCTGTACTGACCAGTACATGCTTGAATAGTAGCTGCGTTTTGAAGCAGCCCATCGCAAGGTGTACTGCTAACAACTCGAGGCAGTTGAGGCCCCGTCCAGAGACCTGAAGCTGCATTCCCATTGTACGTGTCCCCTCAGCCAGTAGCAGAGGCATCCGTGGTGACCACAACATGCCTGGATACTTCTAGGGGAACACCTGCCCCTAGAGAAACAAATGGTCCGACCACGGGCTGAGAGTTTGGCGACAGTGCGGGGTGATAGAAACCTGGTATGAACTGTGCTGCCATGCACATCCCGGGACTCGACCGTGGAGCCAGTGTTGAAGCGGCCTCATATGAAGCAATTCCAAGCAGCGTCTTTGCAGCTGCAGATGCCATATGCCCCAGTAGCCTCTGAACTAGTTTCAATGGTGCCGCTGTCCTACATCTGAGCGAGCTCAAGCAGCCCAACACTGACTAGAAACGGGCCTCCGTGGGGCGCATTGTCATGTTCATTGAGTCCAGCTCCATACAGAGAAAAGAGATCCTCTGCCTGTGGTTGAGATTGCTCTTTTCCAAGTTGACCCGAAGCCCTAGGTGGCTGAGGTGACTGAGCACCATGTCCCTATGTTCGCACAACTGCTCTCTGGACTGCACCAGAATGAGCAAGTCATGGAGGTAGTAGAGAATGCGAACACCATGCCGCCTCCGCGACTTTCGTGAAGACACAGGGCGACAAGGCCAGCCCGAAGGGTTAGACCTTGTACTGATATGCCCGCCCCTCAAACGCAAAAAGAAGAAACTGTGTTGAGGGAGAATCGAGACATGAAAGTACGCATCCTTCAGGTCGACCGCTGCAAACCAATCTTGGGGACGGATGCACTTGAAAATGCGTTTCTGTGCAAGCATCTTGAACGGCAGCCTGTTAAGGGACCGGTTCAGGGCATGCAGGTCCAAGATTGGTCGTAACCCACCGCCTTTCTTGGGTACAATGAAGTACGGGCTGTAGAAGCCGGTCTTCATATCGGCTGGAGGGACCAATTGATCGCGTCCTTCGCCAGTAGGAGGGATGCCGGGCGAACTGAATCGCATAGTCTTGTCTGATGGTACGGCTGAGCCGTGGTGGGTGGTGCCGTCTTCCTGCGAAAGCTCAACGTCACAGTAGAGCTGGCTGTGTCGGAGTTTTTTTGTTTTTGTTTTTCGCAGGGGACTGAGAAAGCTAACTTTGCTGATGTCTCACACCTCTGCAAGGGCGCTTCTGGACCACTAAGGTGGACATCATCTGGCGGAGGGCCAGCGCTGTGACTTTAAACACAGTCAGTCACCACGCGCAGCTCAACCCTGACTCAGAACTACCCTAATGCATTATGACTGTGTGGCCTTTTTTTTTTTTTTGCAGAGTATCCATCACATGCAGGGAAGAGGCGGTCTGCAGTAGCACTGCTTTCTCACCATTGAGGGTAGTAAGAGAGGAAAAACTTTTTATGTTGCTTTTGGCATGTTTGACTTGCCATATTGGCGCCAAAATGCTTCCATACTGCAAAAAGTTCTTCACACACATCCGGGGAGGCAGGGGGGCGGGGCAAGGCGATTACGCGTCACACTACGCCCCCAGTGTAACCCGGGCAAGCATGGCTGTGAAGTCTGAATCCGATTCAGCATGAACACGCACACCATATAGTGGGAGCTCAGCATCATCTTCATTTCCAGAGTGTAACAGCCCTGTCTCTGATGCAGCGATTGACATCTAATCCTCCCCTGGAGCCCAAATAAAATGCTAGGTCCATCATGAGAATGTCCAGCAATCCCATCTAGAAGCTGCCAGGCGTGTGAGACAGTGAATGTGGCTGTCATCTCACTCAATGTTTAAGCCTTAATGAGAAAGGCAAGACGAACAACGTGCTGACGTGGTCATGTTCTCATAAGAGAATATAACCACCCACAAACACAATCTCAACATGTTTGTGATGTGATAGAGTGAGGGGCCCACACGGATTGGTTACCGAGCGGGGAGGCCCTCACTATAATCCCCCGGTCACCCTGGCTATACACAGAAGTAATCCTTTTCTGGTACACCAGAAGAAGAACTAGATCGGGGCATAGGCGAGGGGACTCCACCTCGTTTGAGGCACTTGAGTCTCGACCGCGCATCAAGAGCGCCGACGACGCGCGCTGATCACTTAAACCTTAATGAGAAAGGCAAGACGAACAACGTGTCAACGTTGTCATGCTCTCAATAGATAACGTAAACCACCCACGAGCGTAGTTTCAGAACATTTAAGCCCAGGCATGTGAAACAGTGATGAGGATAGGAAACGACTGCATCCACAAACCTCGAACGTGACTGATTGAAAGGGAACATCTGTTATTTTAATTTTAAATAAATTGTATACAGAAAGTGAGTAAGGAACGCCCATTTTATAATCGCTAGATGTGTCAATCACTTTAGTTCAGTGCAAGTTCATAAGTGACTGTTGAGTTCTCCACGGTCCTAACCCACTATATATATTCATGACCCCTTTCAGAAAGGATAATGCCGTGTTTTATTTTTACGATTACTTTATTCAGTTTCTGTAGTATTTCTTTACTTGAATACAACTGCTGTGTAGACCTGTCTGACCATGTACTCAGCAAACTCAACGCTTACATTAGATTGTGGACAGTTTCATAGCAATAGGGCATGCAGACCAAGTAAGTCAGTAGGAACATTAGTTGAAGTGAGAAAAAGGAAAGAGAAACAGAAAGACAGGCAGAGAAGTGATATAACTTATGTAAGTCCAAGTGGATTAGTGAAACCTGTCAAACAATTGATTATGGCTTTGCAGAAATCCCTGCTCTGGGATTTTGCAGCATTATTTCCCAAAAGTTGCAAATGGGGTCTTGAATATGCAGCCAAGCACTGTTTCTTTAATTACCTGAAATAGGCAGAATAATTATGTCCTGCTGGGGCTGTGATTCCCTGATGAACAATGCAATGGCACGATGGAGGGCATGATAGACAGAAAGCTGATGAGATGTGTACTGTCCTCAATCAAGGGCTGCACTGGAAGCGACCTTGCACCAATTACATGCTGACCTTTAAAGGCCTTAAAATAGCATGTAAAACTGTCTAAAATGCATGTACTGCATGTGACAGTGTTCCATTTTTTTGCTTAGTCCTCTTGTGGCTCCTTGTGAAGAATGACACAGAGAAAGAACACTAGATAAACTATCCAATATTTGTAGCTGAAATGTGTTTGTACATGTATCATTACTGTATGAAAAATATGTTGTGTTATGAAAAAAAACGATTTAAAGTTAAAATTAATGTCTATGCTGGAGTTTGGTCAAATTATAAAATCTAAACAGAATTATAATAAAACTAACAAGCTGCTCCAGGAAATAACTGCATACTATAACTATAACAACTATAATTGTAAAAAAAAAAGAAGAAGAAAAAAAATATATATACATACAGTATATATATATATATATATATATATATATATATATATATATATATATATATATATATATATATATATATATATATACCATAAATGAATCCGGTTTGTTTTTAAGCATGCATACAATTCATATTTGAACACATTTAAAAAATATATTCTTAATATTTTTATTTTGTTTTTATATTTGAGCTTATATATCTCCATATTAATAACAGTCTGAGTAATTCTGAGTCTTGAACAGTAAACTCCCAAGTATTGGCTTTCTAAATATATGTTGGTTTTGTGTCTATTCAGAATGACTTATGAGCAGCAACCTTTTTATTTTGGGTCTGTCATTTATGCCCTACTTGCCAAAATGGGGGTGGCCACATAGCTACAATATACTTTGCAACCTGCAAGTAGATGAAAACGTAATGCTGAACATTAATGGTCTGCCTCAGATGCGACCATTAATGACTGACAAAACACAAGTCTCTGACATTCGCTGGGGGAAATAACCTCAAAACTCAATTTTGGGAAAATGTTAATAATATAATGACGCACACAAGAGTTATGGAATATCAGACTCAGATTGTTAGTGGAAATAATAAAGATTAGTTGAATAAAATGAGCAGATTGTAATAGCCAGTAAGCAATTCATAATTATAGCAGTATGTGGTGATGGATAAATGGATGGTAAGTGGATTTATTGTTCTGCTGGTGACGGTGGAGATTTTGGATGAGGAGAGCAATGACGTGGAGATGCATACACCTCGTCTTGGTAGTGGTAATTTAACAGGTAACATTACGCTAGCACGCACGGCACACATGGCACACATGAGAATCTTTGGAGATCCACTGGAGCTTAGCAAAGCAGGTAAATAGTCCTTTCTTTAAATGAGGCCAGACAGTAAGGGTAAGCAATGTGTGTGCTTATATGTGCATCACTAGCAGTAAAGGAGAACCGGTTGCACTGACAGCAAGTGTCTGATCATACATAAAGCCACAATACTAACTTGAAACAACATGGTGTTTAATTATTTTTAAAAAATATATTTTTTCTGCATAGTAATGGTTCTACACGAACCTCCATTTGTCGCTGGTTTTTAAAAACAAACACCACTCTGGGTATTTATTACCTGCAAATTATTTTCATAATACTTTTAAAGGGTGCTGACATATCCTTGGAAAAACTCCTGAGATCCAAAAGCTAATGCCAGCAACGTACCTATTATGACTTAACAGCTGAGCGCAGGCATTTCACTGACGATGGATGTGTCAACATCACATTTGCATATGCCATACTATTTGAATTCATGATTGATTGACTGACAAATGAAAATATTACCGTAAAACTTCAAATAATAGCCCGGACTTTTATTTTCCCAAATCGTCGAACTGCACCGGCTTGTATTTGAGACAGGCTTTTAAATTAGTGTTGAGATGTTGTTCATTGAGTGTAACGTTAGGTATAACAATCCAAATAGCATAGGCTGATAGACGGAAAGCATGACAATTGGAGGTTACCACATTTATATTACGTTTTATTTATAATTCAAATGTGTTTTTTACCGTATGTCTCAAGTCGGTCGCACATCGGAAGAGAAGAGAGACCGCTTCTCGTCCGGTGTGCAAGATTATTGCCAGCATAAAAAAACGAAACGATGTGACAGCCATAGGCTGAACAATACAAGTTACTGGTAATATCCATCGAGCCAATGAACTTGCTGCCCGAAACACATCAACAAAAAAGAATGAAGGCTACCCTGTAAAACAACTGCAATCATGTGACACAAAGACATACGCCTTGTTTGCGCTAACAGCTCCCGCCTAGATGCGCAGGGCTCTCTTGCGTGCGCAATCTGCACCATAGAACTGGCTTAAACAGACGATCTGATGGGTTTTAGAGGATTAAATACAACCTGAAACTAAAAAAACAGTCCAGGCCTTTATTTGAGACCGGCCTTTATTTATCCAAACCTGTCGCCACACCAGGCGTGTAAAAGAGACGGGCGTCTATTTGGGACTCGGATATTATTTGAAGTTTTATAGTAAACAGAACGATAAAATAACATAATTAACTGATTCTAGGTAATTTCCAATAAGCGTTTCTGTTCAGCATGATTAAACTCCGTTTTAGTTCTTGTTATTGTTTATGTTTCTGTTAAAATTTTAGTTTCCATTCCTTAAACCGTTCCGGAGCCCTGATTGTATGTTTATGATCTCTGGACTGAGGAGGTTAAAGAGGCTGGAATTAATAATTTTCCTCGATGCAATTCTAAAAAATAGTCACAAGAGCCCATTAGATCATCATGCTGAAACATGAGCAAGATCCTTTTTAGTGTGGCAGAAAATAACAGAAGCTACTAGTGTTGTTACGGTACTGGAATTTCTAACTTCGATAAGATACCTTGAAATGTATCATATTCAGTACCATTTTCGATACCACAGGGCATGAAAAAATTGTCCAAAATGAAAGACAAGTAAACAGCAAGAATAAGTAAAAAAAAAGAACAAATAAACAAATTGCTAACAATAGCACAAATAAATACAATAGAATAAAGATACAAATGACATAGACTGCTTTATTATTTTCAGGTAGGTCTAACAGTAGTATTCAGGTAAGAAACTGAATAAAGAAACAAATGAATCAAATTTAAAATAACATTGGATAATCTTCATTCTAAAAATTAAATAGAGATTAATCAGTCAAGAGCAGTTAGTGATTTTCTTTTTGTCTTTTGTTGTTTGATTAACATCAACAACATAGAGTGGCACGTTTATTAGGCTGCTGTCCCTTTATGACCCGAGACTTGCACAGATCCAAAATACTGTTACACATTCTTCCTGTTTACGTTAATACTCACCAAGATGGACATTGTGACATTATTTTTTAGTGTATTTGACCATTACAAATGCCACGAAAAATAGCTAATTTTGGCACTTCTATATAAGAGGCGGCTTTATTATGTGTGTGTGCTTCGGATGTGAGTGCGAAATCTGCGGGAATGAGTAGAATTATGTGCAATCCCACGCCGAAATTCAGACCCGGTCACACCAACACTATTTAACCGGAGTGAATGAGACGGCTTACTGAATGAGAGGAGGCGGGTGTGTGTGTCAAATCATTGTCAGAGAGGAGAGCAAGCAAGCACAGCTGGTATCAGTGTATCGATACTGCAGAAAGGAGTATTGG
This sequence comes from Meda fulgida, assembly GCA_030578275.1. Classification (NCBI taxonomy): domain Eukaryota; kingdom Metazoa; phylum Chordata; class Actinopteri; order Cypriniformes; family Leuciscidae; genus Meda; species Meda fulgida. The sequence goes on from CM060636.1 coordinate 25,457,062, forward strand.
AATCGTTTCAGATATTTCAGTATCGATACATATTAAAATATCAATATTTTTGACAACACTAGAAGCTACAATAAACAAGTCTTTCATAGTGCCAGAGTGTTTGTGAACTGTTTTTCTCCATCAGAGCATATTTTTTACTGAATCATCTCAAGAGGCTGTCTACTCTATTGTGGAGCTGGAAATGCAGCAGCACAAAGAGGTAAAGATGGCGGAATGACTGCCTTCAGCCCACAGCAACAGCAGAGAAGTCTCCATCCAATGTTAATTCATTTTCTTCGGGTTTACATCTCCTTGCAGGAAAAACCTGTTTTACCTAAGTGTGTTGTGGGCTTAGCCGAAAGCTTTGCACTGATTGACAGATAAGGGTGTCTTTGCATCTCTACCGCAGCTCAAGTAACTGGATACCATATAACTGATCTGTGTGTGCGTGTGTCAGTCGGCCATAAGGATCATGTTATCTGATATATAACGCGCGATGGGCGTTAGTTGCACCGCAATTCAGGGAATCATATCTGTCGGATTTACAACATCAATTCATCCACATCCCCAAATACATGAAAGTAAGTGGCCGGTGAAGTGGGAGAAGAATAGAGTAAATTTTATAGTTTCCTAATACCTACACAATGTGTATCTGATATTTATAAAATACATTGTCAATTTATATAGTATGTGTGGTGCACTGAACCTTCTAATTACACCGGTGTGATCATACGCTCCAGGGACCAGCCTGGACTGATTCAAAGGGTTAATGACACTCCAGAGCTCTGTTTGTATATGAAAACTGTGTCCCTGCCTATTCTGTCTCATGTCATTTTCACTGCTGCTTCTTTGTATATCAGCTCATTGATATTAATAAGCAGTGGATGATGCAGCCTCTTTCCTTTGTCAGAAACATGGCAGCTGTATTTAGCAACTCGCGGTATAAATGAAAGAACAATGAACACTGTCTATGACCGTTCTTTCTGTTGTCTGGGTGTAGAGAAGATAAAATGTACAGGCTTCCAGGTGAAACCAATCAGGTAGAACAATAACAGCTAATGCCGATTGATTGACTGAGGTGACAGAGTGAACATTGTGGCTTTTCATGGTGAGATGTGTCCACATTGCATTTTTATGTATTGAGTGAGGGCTAATGAATGTCTGGTACTTGCCAAAGAACCTCGTCCAGTGAACAGGGTCATTAAGTGAACTCAAACCAGAGGTTTATTAGAGGGATTCATGAGGCTTCATTCCAAGTCCTCCTTCACGTTTGTTTCCCAGCCTCTTCAGCGGGTTTATGTAACCTTGTGAAGACGAATCTTTAAAGGTAATTTACAGCCCATTAAAACAAGCAGAGGAGGATGAGAGTGAGTTCATGGCAGGGCAAACGTGAAATACTGTATAGAATGATTGCCAGAGGGAGAAAAAGACAGGTGAAGAAAGATGATGCAAGCTACCAGGTTCCTTTGCCCACGCATTTTTACAATACAGTCCTTAAGGAAAACCTTTGAGAAGTATCTCTTCAAATGCTTTCCAGGGCTCTAGCGTTCATCGTTTACCTCAAACAAGCACTTTCAACTATAGAAGTTTCCATTGGAGCTGTGGCCTAGTGGTTAGTGAAACGCGTGTGGTCGACACAAGATTAAGTCTCGCTCATAATTTTCTTGTCGCTTCTCTACTATCATTATAAATTGTAAAATACAAATACAAAAGAGCCCATCCTCATGTCTCTAAGAGATTTTTCTCCAAGATATGATTGGTGTTCACCAAGCAAAAGGATAAATCCGTCCAAGATTGAATAATAATAATAATAATAATAATAATAATAATAATTGGGGACACACGTTTGGGTCCACAAATACTGCCAAAAAAAGACAAGTAAATCCAATAAACAGATTTGCTTGATTTGAGTTGACAAGGTTAGTCAGATTGGACAGGAAACATGTATCATCTGTGCGCAGCCAAACAGAAAACATGTGTGTTCCCATCTGGTGTTATGTGAGGTGTGTGAGTGGATTGGAATTTCTCTCTTAGATGCCAGGCTGGAGGATCATGAGCCCTGGCGGCAGCTGCTTCATCCCTCTTCATTACCACCACATCATCCCTGCAAATAAAAAAAATTACTTTTCCTCGTAACACCCTTCCTCCACCCCCATCCCTACACATTCTCTGTATTGGTATCCTTGAAGCTCTCTTTCTCTGTCTCTCTCTTTCTCTCTCAATCTCATGTCTCCTTTTTTTAATCACCTCCCTTATTCCTCTCTCTTTACCATATTCCTCTTTCTTAGAAAGTATGTGGCAAAGAAAAATATTCAGGAGGCCAAGACTGTAGCAAATGTGATTAATTTCACATTCATATAGCCGCCACTATTTCGTATGCATACAAACAGTACACATAATATTTAAGTAGCGTGAAGTGCAGCAAAGACACAGTGTTAAAATTAACTCCTGAATATTGTATAATGTATTTGAACACACGCTGTTCAGATTACGCACTTAACGGACATTGCACGGGGGTTTATAATGCAGGAAATTACTTTGCTAGCATAAAATCACCTTCTGAAGCAGAAAATATATTAATAGAATTGTTTAAATCATTTTCAATTAGTATTTCACTACACAACAAATAACACGACAATGCAAGTTTCACTAGAGAAAAGTCTGCTGTGGACACTACCAAAGCTGGTAATTGAAAACAATTATCAGCAAATTTAATTTTTTTAAGAAATTGAAAAATGCACATGACACAATAAAATTTAGAGACTATAACAGTAAAATATAAGTAAAACATCTCTCAAGTACATTAAACAACACACGAACTCGGTCAGCCCATTTAAAGATTATTGGCTGATAACCCATACAAAAAACATACAAACATTTGATTTGGTAGCACCATTATCAGTTTAAAATTTACTGACAGAATTGTTAATAAATAATAACCTAAACGTTTTTTTTTTCTTATTCTTATAAGACCCATTTTAAACAGGCCAATTTAAGAGAATATCACCAACAATATTTGAAAAAGCCTCTAACAGCAATTATCACAATATATTAATAACCCCTAAAAAGCCAGTTGAAATAAATGCTTGGAGACACACCTTGCAGTACACAAAAACTTGGTTGAATATTGGGCAAACTATGACAATGTTAAAGGATCTGCTTACCTATATATATATATAGGTAAATATAGTATAGTATAGTACAAAGTATATATATATAAATCTCCTTTGTAAAAGCTTTACGAGCCATAACTAGTCCTCACTTTAGATGAGCTCACAAAAATAGTTAACTGACAACCACTAAATGTTTTATAACTACCTGAATTAATCAAGTCAAGTCAAGTCAAGTGTATTTATATAGCGCTTTTCACAATATAAATTGCATCAAAGCAGCTTCACAATATCAATCAAATAACATAACAATGTTTGTTTCTTAGTGAAAAAACATCCACGTTTGGTAGGGCTGATCAATGGTATTAATGCTTGGTTAATTATTTTGAATATTAATATATATTAATCATGAATTACAGTAGGAATACATGTTAATAAAGCATTTATATGTATAAATGTACATTTAAATAGTTCATTAATTATTTATTTACACTCTCTAAATGATCTTATGAACCACTAACAACTCCTAAATAACTGGTTTGTAAATAATGTAATACATAATTTAGAAATGATAAATTGATCATTAATAAAGTATGAGACTACAATTATTTAGCATATTATAGATATGCTTATAAATCAATAATAAAGCATTTAGTTATTATTATAAACTGCTTATTAATGTCTATTAATGCTTTATAAATGATGAATTAACTATTTACTAATGCTTAACTAATGATTAATTGCATGCATTTATTATAAAGTGTTACCCAATTGTCATGATTTGCTTCAATAAGTAAATAAATAACATATCATTGAGGAATAAGTGATATATAATAATGTCTTCACTGTCTCCCATTACCATTGGTATTCACCACATCATGTAACTGTTCATTTGCATTTTTTTTCTTTTTCTTTCTTCTTCTCTTTCTGGGTGGTTTCTCGTGGCAAATTGAGTGTATACCCTTAAGGGTGGTACTTTCGTCTTCCATTGGAACAGGTCATTTCGAATTTTTTTTTACATATTTTTTGTTAAACTCTTGTTAAGTAAATTTCTACATTCTGTCAGTGATAATTAACTTAAGGCACTGTATCTACAAACTAAAAACATTTAATGAAACTATGAAAAACTTTTTTTCAGAGGTTTCAGCTAAATTAAGAGCATCTAGATTAGCCCCCCTGAATTATAAATCCACCAAATATAAACTCAGAAAGAGGATATTTTTGCTTGTAGTGTAAATTATTTTTTGTACATTTTGTGTCTTCTAGCCTTCTCATACTTTAACTGTATTCTTTATTTTGCAGACAGTTTGTAGCTTTCATTAGATTCCCTAAGGTATTGTGAACAAACATTGATTTTCCACCCAGCCTCAGACAGGACAAGACTGCACTGTAATATTTTATTGGAGTCTCAAATTCTATTCCATTTCCTATTTTCTTGTTCTTGAGGTTTGTCATATATTAGTTATTTACCCAGTGCCTGGTTTCATGTTACATGTGTTCTTGTGGCATTTAACGTCAGCGGTTGTGCGTCAGTGATTAAGCAACTAGTCAAATGATGACATTTTAGATTATTACATGAAAGCTATTTAAAAGCGCCAATGGTCTCTATCATCAGGCATCTGGCTAAAATACAATGACATGGCGAGGATAAAAGTCTAAAAGCGAAGACCAAAAGGCAATACAGCATGTAATGGATACTGGTTCTGTACTGTAGCTAAAAACTACAGTCTTTCTCTAAGATATTTTAAAGTCAAAATGAAATCTTGAAATCTTTTCTTTCTAAATGCATATTCCTGGCTTTATTGTGCACAAATGTTTATAATCTTTCATTGAAATGTAATAATTTGATCCGCCTGTGACAACTTTAATTTTAGGCCCACGTTACCTAGGCTGCACAAGCTATTGGTTAATGTTAACTAATAACTAATTTAGTATTTGTTCTTTTAGTGCATAGTAGGTTGGGGCTGAAAAACTAAGACATTGGTTCTCATTCACTAACCGTGCGTATGCACAAATTTGTATGTGATATCTGCGTATAAAAGTTTTCACAAAAACATAATTTATCAATAACTTTCGTCCTAAAATGTATTCTAAATTTCTGGAAAAAAAAAAAAGTAGGAACAACAAATCACATAACCTGAATGGCGTTATAAACTCGTTAAGATGAATTTGTACATAAAGATATAGATCTTAAATACATTTCATCATATATATGTGATCTGGGTCCATGTAAAAGGTGTTTGTTGCATTAGGACTTGTTCTGAGGATGGCACACTCTGCATTGCACCAGGATCTTGCTGTGTGTGATCTCAGATGAGAGCGCATCTTTAGAGAGGGTCATGTTTGCTGTGAGCGAGGAAAGGAAACTATGTGTGGAAAGCCCTTATATTGACATGGTTTGGGTGCAAATTACTGTCCTCGGGCACGTGGACACTCATTTGGAATACTCCAAATTCATTAATGTTAAAACGAGGCTAAGACTTTCGAGGCTAACATTTTCGTGAGAAGTTCTCCTGTGCGTATAAATAAGAATAATTCATGTGGTCATTAGTGAATGAGACCTAGGACAAATTAGGTCTTTTAGAAATGGACCTTAAAATAGTGCATGTGTTGGAGACAGCATAGACATTGAAACTACTTTCAATGCTGCTATACCCATCATACAAAGAGTGTTATAATTTCACCACAAAAGCTAAGTGGTTTTAGCTATTTTTATATCAATTCCACAAGACCATGTGGACACCATGCTATACAGAAACAAGCAATTACTCTGATTGGGAGCAGATAGTAGAGATGCACATATCTGTTCATACTTGCTGGTCTAACTCTGCTGAAAATTTACAGTGGTCCTCTTATCTGGCATACACATAGCCTGACCATCAGGGTGACCCTTGTCATTGTTTTCTGATAGTATGACACAACTCTCCATCAGTTCAGCTAAGCCTCCTCTCGTTTGAGTGTCAGACACATTTATCTTGAAGACAATGAGGAGTAATTTCAGGAAGGGCAGGGTGTGGGAGGACATAGACATAGAAAGACAGTCAGAAAGAAAAGCAAAAAATTTTAAAACAAAATGCATTTTTGATTAATGATTCAGCCTGTGGCTCATATAGTTGAATATAGTAGAATATGGCGCTCACACTCAAGAAGAAAAAAAATGATTCAGAGGCCCAAACTGAGCAATAAAATGCTATTTGGTGCAGTTTCTGAAATGTAAATGGACAAAAAGTGAGATATAAGTCTGATAGCTTGTAATTAAATAAATTAGGCTAAATATTAATAACAATAGCAGACTACTTTCATAAATTGCATATACATATCATATGTATCAATATCAATAACATATCTCTCTTTATCACATAAGAAAATGTCTTAGTAAGATGATATTTAAGTGCTTAGTCTTAAAATCACAGCTCTGTAGTTTTTATTGTGGGGGCAAAACATATAATGCGATGCAATATGATAATTGAAAGACAAATAAACCTTTCTCAAAATCCTAATGGATCATATTTGATATGGATGTGATACATGAAAGAAAAGAAAGCCTGTGTCTGTAACAAAAATCACACAGCTGTTTTAAACCTGTGATTTTCCATCAGTGCAATTAAGAAGCAAATCAGCGGGGAGGATTAAAATATCCACAGCTGATGGTCCATTTTTGACAGGCCTTCCCAAGTTCCACTACACATTTACGAAGTCCTGCCGAGCACCCTGGAGAAAATCCTTAAAAAAAAAAAAAAAAATGCTTTCCACTCAAATTGTTTCAGGGGTACTTGAAATTAAATAAGTAAATACATTATGGCCACTGACAAAGTAGGATTTATGTTGAAACATTAATTATTTTGTTTCCTTTCACCTATTGTGTGAACCAAACACGTGCCGTGTAAAATCCTTCTTCAAAATAAAGGCTCATGTTGCGACTGGAATGAGATGGTGTTCGTTCCATGCACTAGGATGGTGACATTGATTTCCTCCTTTTGGCCTGCGGCCCTTCAGAAATAACCTCCGCTAAGCCAAAGGGGAATGTAATCAGTTTCCCACAAATCCAGCTGAGACCATCAGCCACTTAACGTTTCTGATGTTGACAATGCTATTACTCAGTTTATCAACAAGTGTAGAAATGCTACAGTGAGACAGGGAAAAACATACTAGCTAATTAGCATCAGTATCAGCATTATCAGCATTATTAACATTGGAAACATACTGGATGCGCTACTTGTAATAGACAAAGACAAAATTAGTCTGGGTTCTGCGGTTACATTTATATCATTAGATCCATTCGATTATTTGAGTTAGTCGAAACCCAATACTTACATTTAAAAGTGTAATCCAGCGATTTCTTTTTTAAAAATCCGGTTTTCACAATGTTTTTTAGGAGTACTTAGTGTAAGTAACTTAACTTAGTGGAATGTTCACTGAAGTAATGCAACTGCAAATCCTGATAAATTACCCTGCCGGAGGTGGCAAACATTGAAACTCTTGGTAAGTGATGCACGCTGAGAATTGCTAAGTGGACTCCTGCCCCTCAACTACCCTTTCCCCCAACCCTCTAACACATTAACCATGACAACGTCACGCCAGCCATTGACAGCATGTTATTTGTTGGCTCGGTCACATCTCTGAGTGCCACCCATTCCTTCTGAAGCCTGTGAATAATGCATGCATGAAGAGCAGAAGGGAGAGAGGGGCCGAAGTGCGAGAAGTTCAGAGAAAATCCATATGGAAGGAGTGCAGGAGTGACTCTCTCCCCTTCTTTATTATTGATTTTATGTCACTTTGGACAGTTGCACTGATACTGATTCCAAACAAAACAGACAACAAAAGAGGTTCGAGCTATCCACAATCGTTAACCCAAGATTGCACCATTAAGGGGTGGGGTGTGTGTTTGTGTGTGAGCGTGATGGAAAAGTGGTTCTGCAGCACTCCGTCTGGGAGGCAAAACACAAGAGGCTCATTCATATGTAAAAGATGGATTGTTGTGAATAATAGTTTAATCAAACCTTGCCTATCGGTGCACTTGCGCACAGTGAGGGATGGCTGCGATGCATAGAGTGACATTAGCTAATATGGGAAATTTGTCTGTGACAACTTTATGCATTAGTAAAGTCTTCGGCCTGTGCTGTTGCAAAAGCCGATATAGAGTTGTGTGATAGTATCGTAGAGCATCAGCGAGCCTGGAGGACTCGTTGAGCGACAACTGTGCTGATTCGGAGAGATACTCATGAGGTATAAGCACTCTGCTGATCTGAAGTCTAAAGGGATTATGCCTAAACTTGGTCATGGGTCTTCCGGGCTTGCTGCATTTTCGATGAGGCACGCAAATATCCACGGATATGAGCCATCCACACATTGTTTCTTTCTGCAGCATGGGGGAATAAAAGAGTAGCTAGTCAAAGCTAAAAGTGTGTGATGAGGTCAACGTCAAAGAGCCACTCTCTTGTCTTTCTTGTGATTGAGGTTGCCTTTTTAGTATGCGCAGAGGGTTTCAGCTGGTTTGATCTGCCATTCAGAATAGACTAATATAAGGACCTGGCAGTCAAAGTAAGAGTGTCATTGGTCATTTAGACTTGTTTAACAACATATTTATAGCTCAATCAATCTCCTGAAGCTTTACAGGCAAGTATCTTTAAAGCTGGGGACAATAAGGACACAAGATGTGCTATTATGCTGTCTCCAGTAGTGCCTCTGATATGGCGGAGTGAGTTTGATAATGGAGATAGTGGGTTGCTGGAAGAATGCTTTCACCATTCTCAATGCTTATTAGTATGTGATTCAATTTGCAGACACTTGCCTAGATAACATTAAGCACATACAATCTGCACTAAGACATGTTTGTTTGTTTGTTTGTTTGTTTGTTTTCCCCTGATAGAAGACCAACTTTAATGCTAACATTCAGCCTTGGTCCATTGGCTCGCACCGCCTCATTTCTTGGATACTTTTCTGCCTTTTTTTTGTCAAAGGTTTTATTTTGTACATGCCTGTGAAGGCTGAAATTAAATTTACTTGGGAAGCAGCTAAGCAACAAAGGGCTATGGATAACAATAAAAGCTTATCAAACCCAAAGAACCCTCTCTGACTGTAAGGGAAATGGGTTAGCTGAATAAACAGCACTATTCAAGTCTCTCACTTTAGTCAAAAGGAAATGTATTCACCACAACAAAGTAAGTAGCACCATGAAGCATGCTGTAACAAGGCACTGGTTTGTCCATTTAATAGTCTTTTTTATTCTGGGTTTTTTTTGTGTTTAAAAAAAAATCTATATTAATTATTTACAACCAAATAATGAGCTCATGTTTCTGGGACAGACCAACAAGCAGACACAAAATTCTTAAAGAAACAATTTTAAGTCTCCCAGAGAACTGTATTGCTCTGAGCAATAGAACAATCTACTGTTCAAAGTATCATATGTTCCTCTTGAAATTGCGTATAGCACTCTTCCTTGTAGCGCTGTAAAATCAATGATGATATAGTTCAGATAACTTGGTCTTCATACTGAAAGTGATGCACAAATGTAGCATCACCACATTTACGGTGTTGTGTATGGTCTACAGTCAGCTTTTTTTCTGTTTGTAATATATTATAAGTAAATGCATTCCCAAATAAAGGAAATCTTTAAAATGTAAAGCATTTTAAATACTTTGCAAAGACAAAGATGACTTGGACCTAGGCTGAACCAGCAGAAATGAAGATGGCATGGAACTGGACAGGACAATCAATGGTTCTGGCAATCAATTTGGTTCAATCTTTGTGGCAGGCTTGGGCTCAGAGTCTGCGGTGGGCTCTGGATAATTCTCTATAGCTGGCATGGCTGAAGGCTGGCTGGGCTCTAAGTCTGGAGTAAGGCTGGTGTTGTCTTCATCTGAAATGTATATGATAAATCATATACAAGTCACTTTGGACCAGCACAAACTGCACATATGCAGCGAAAATCTCCTGAGGATTTTCCACGGGCAGGCGTGCTTTGGGTGAGACACGCCAGATCTAGAAGGTCCCTCTTGTGGTTCTCGAGATAGCTGCTCCTTGCTCCAGCAGGAGAATGCGGACAGCAGTTACACCCATATTTCTTTATTTTGCTGCTTTAATCTTATCTGATGTAGGATTTGAGGGTGAACCAGACACAATGACTCTATTTCAGACTGATCAAGAAGCAGTATTCTATAGAAACTCCGAATCGACATGCAAGAACCAAAATCAGACGATCTGCCATTTAAGACCATGAACGCTTGTAAAAGGTATACAAAAAATACTTGAGACATCAACGTTAAGCAGTTTTAAAAGACGGATTGGTTTGGAAAGAGCACAGCTTGAGCTCCACCAAGATAATGGCAGAGGATGGTTTGATCCTCAAGACCAAAGATCCAAAACAGACCTTTTCTTAACCCTCTGGGGTTGGCAATCACGCCGGTGTGATCTGCTCGCTTTTTTTCTTTTTTCTTACTCAAAATACTCGGTTGATTTTGATCTTACATATAAGTGTTACACATCATTCAAAACTGCTAAATGTCTTCTTTTATTTGTGCACACTCATAATAAAAACAAAATGTTGTGTTTTTCGTAAAATAAAGAAAATAAACATGATGCGCTCTCTCTCAATTTGAAGTTCATTCAGAAACGCGACAGAAAATGACCTGTAACTCGGCGAATGTTTGTCACACACACTTGAAACGTATGTTTTTACAACGCTTGGAGTCTCTATTTTTTAAATGATGTAAATTATATCAAAAACAAATATACTCTGTTTAAGTAATCCATATGAAAGCAACGACATGTACAGTTTCTCAAACGCGTCCTAATTAACTTTAATGTGAGTGTTTTTTTCACAAACCACGCATAAACGTCATTATCTCAAAACTACAAACTTTCACATACATGCTGCTGACATATTATTGTTGCAGAGTTTGTTCTGAATACAGTGTTAATAAGACTTTATCAATGAAAATGTCACAAGTATCAGAAATAAGCACAAATGTCAGAGCATGTCAGAACACCTCCAGGACCCAGAAAACACCTCAGACCCCAGAGGGTTAAAGACCAAAACTACGGTATGTGAAAATCATCCTGCCTACTCATTCAGATAAAACAATATATATTGATTTAAAATTTGTAAGACATGTTTTGTGTAAGCAAGCTGTATGCGAAGAGGCGTGAACCATCCATTAATATCACACCTGAGAAAGACAAAGACCCTCCCCTAATGGCCCCTTAAGGTGCTATCAGGCCATATCATTATGAGGAAGAATGAGGAGTGAATTTAAAAAAGAATGGCTTTTTGATTGTTTGGATTTATTTACAACACAACAGAATCCAAAGATACACAACAAAGGACAAAAAAGCACATTATTGAACACAATCTAAAGACAGAGACTTGAACAGTAACACGCCTTTGTGCTATTCCTGAAACATAGTACATACCTGTCATTTCCAAGGTGTTTGATTTTTCATTTTACCATGTCCATGTCTCATGTGATTGTAAATTTTGAAGTCAGCAGGACTCATCAGTGGGGCATATGGTCACTGTAAAAAAAAAAAAAAAATCGGAAACCCTGTGAACATGCTGATATCAAGATAAACTATAGATGGCACGATTTTAGGAATACATTTTAGATTTTTCTGGTTAAAATTTAAAAATGTACAGTATATGTATATAATGAACACCTCAGAAACACTACACTATAGAAAAATATATGGATTAAATTGTTACTTCAAATGTTTCCATTCGTTATGACGTTATGAAATGAGATTGGAGTAAAAACATGAAGCCTAAAGTTGGTTGCGTTTTGCACATGTAAATGTAGTATTAGGCTTCATGTTTTCACTCCAATCTCATTTCATAACGTACATTTTAGAATGGCACCAGTTTGACTAGTTGCTACAATTTAAAGTTTATATAACAATAACATGTTTACTATTTTTAGTGTCTTACCTTTAAAATCGTTCTCATGTTCAAATCACGTTCTTCTTCTAGGTAATCCAAGGTAAACAGCACATCACAAACACGGTCTTCCAAATCGATGAAAAGTTACTGGAGTCTCTTATTCTTTTTTTTGAGGTGAGGAGGGCGTTAACAGTTCTGCGTTCCATCGTTAAAAAATAGAGACTCCAAGCGTTGTAAAAACATACTTTTCAAGTGTGTGTGGCAAACATTCGCTGAGTTACAGGTAATTTTCTTTCACGTTTCAGAATGAACTTCACATTGAAAGAGATGGCCGAACGCTCATCATGTTTATTTTCTTTATTTTACGAAAAACACAACACTTTGTTTTTATTATGAGTGTACACAAATAAAAGAAGACATTTAGCAGTTTTGAATGATGTGTAACATTTATATGCAAGATCAAAATCAACAGAGTATTTTGAGTCTGTTTTGCAGTGATAAGAAAAAAAGCGAGCAGATCACGTGATTGCTGACCCCAGAGGGTTAAATGACCTCTCTTACCACATGATTGAAAGCCACATTAAAGCCCACAGAGACATATACATTATTTTTTATTCATTATTCATTATTTTTACATATAATATTAATCAAATCATTCCAAAACAATGCTAGACAGACTTATAATCAAATATTGTTCAACTGCATAATTATATATCATGTCTACACCCTACAGTTGTAATCAAAATTATTCAACCCCCATTGCAAATCAGGTTTAGATGCACGTTATTGGATTTTTGTGATATTTTTCAACTCATTTTGGCCGATAGCCAATGCTGATACCGATATACATTTATTTGTTCCTTTGTTTGGAAGAAACACCAAGTCTCTCCTGTGCAAGAATTAACAAGACTGATCAATAAACAAGATTTTCAATAAACAAGATCAATCAACTTTGACATCAAAATTTATGCTGCTTTATTACTGCTAAATTTAATTACTGCTTTATTTATTCATAAACATAAGTAACTTGAAGTTATTTGTGTATATATATATATATATATATATATATATATATATATATATATATATATATATATATATTTCATTTAATTAGTTTAACAACAGTGCCCCCACTAAATAAATAAAACATTCTACCGGGCGGGCACTAGGACCTGGAGGAGGCTTCTGCTGCTGTGGAGGCTTCTGCTCGCGCTAGAGAGTGACTGTTGACTGGTATCGCACAACCGACGTGTCCTTCTGTACTCGAAATTCACAAATTCAAGGCAGCAATTCGTAAACTGTGAATCTAATCACCATAAATGCAAAAGTTAACTTCAAGAATGACCACACTGCTGACGTGATCTTATCGCTAGCACTCCTTGCACTTGAGTTATTGTAGTCACATATCAACACATTATCATATCGGCAAGGCATATCTGCATTTTTTTTTATCGTCCGATGCTGATTATAATATTTTAGCCTTTATTGGCCTATTCCGATGTCATGCCGATAATATTGTGCATCCCTAATCAGGTTTATTGGCAAAATTGACAGACTTCCAGGTGTTTGCAATGAAAAAATCAAGCAGTGTTATGTGCTTATAACATTAACGCAGACCTATAAACTAAAGGCCTAAATACATAAACGGGGAATCAAAGAAACAAGGAACAGGTGTGAGCTTATCAGAAACTATAGTAACAAATGAGAACTCAGGCAAAACCAAGACTATAAACTAAACAAAACAAGACCATGAAAATATAAACAAGACACATCATGAATGTGACCCTGCTATGATTAGACATTTTTTTTTTAAATGAAATAAGGGTTCTGCTTTATAGTTAGTGTCTTTAACAGCTCTGTACTAACATTTAAATTAGTAATTGGGGTTACAGTTTATTTTAAGGTGTCCTTGTTACAGTGTAATTATACATTTAAGTATTGAGTAATAATAATTAACTACATATACTTACGATTGTCACTTTTTTTTGTTATTTTTTTAAATCTGTGGCTACGTTTACATGTGCCACCTCTCCGTTTTCAAAAGTAACATTGTGCACACCTGTCAGTTTTCAGAAAAGTGTTTGTTTACACGAACCCGTGTATATATGCCGTCAAGAGCATGTTAAACCTGTAGGTGGCAGTGTAACGAGAAGCTCAAGCCAACGTTAGCCAATCAGAATCCCGAAAATAGCAACAACAGCTCCTCGACATAATAGAGCAGCTGTATTTGCAAATGCAAACAGACGAAAAGGGTTTGCACAAACATAAATGTGACTGCTACTCTGAATGCATCCATGATCACCAAAGCGAAATGAAAATGTATACATAGGTCGCACTTTTGACACAGGTGCAAGTTCTGTCGCATACTGTGACGTCGGCCGCCTAAAATTCAGTTTTTATCAGTTTACATGCAAACGTGCAAAGGTTTCCAAAATCTCTACTCTGGCCAGAGTTTTTAGAAATAATCATTTTCAGAGGCGAATTCTCCGTTTGCGAGTAAACGAAGGGCACAAACGAAGGGAAATATCTCAGTTTTTCAAAATAACCATGTACGTGTAAACAGGGCCTGTTTTACTGTTCTGTTCATGTTTGAGTTTCTTTGTTAATCTTCTAAGCTGTTAATTAGACCAGGTCTCCTCCGTTCTAACCCTGTTTGTCTCCATGGTTTCTAATTGATTGGGTTCTTCAGTTCAGGTGTGTCTATTTAGTTTCTCCCTTTGTCTGCTGTATAAGCACACAGTTTGCGTTAGAGCTTTGTTCCGGTATTATTCTTAAGTAAGCTGTGTAGTTCTGTTATTTCTCTTTCGATACCCTCGTCTTCTGTTTGTGACTTCTGTGGATTTGGATTCCTGCTTCCAGTGAGTGTTTAATTATACAGCACTACAAAATAATGGAACCTTTAAGACAAAATAATGTCTCCCTCCATCAAGATGGTCATCCTCTGGAGCAGTACGTGGATGAGTTTTTAGAGTTTTCCCATCTGGTGAGTTGGAGCAACACTACACTCAATGCCTGCTTTCAGGTGGGACTGGATGATGAGGTAATTCGGTTCCTGTCTCCTGGGGGTTGTGATTCACGATTAGCCGATTCCATTATTTTTTACGTTGGCTAAATGGTTCTGATTTCATTGTTGAAGACGCTAAAGAGGACAATTACAACCCTTATCTACTCCCATCCCAAAAGCTTTTGGGCACTCCAACTCACCCAGAGCCTGCAACCAAACCCTCCAGATCCCTGAACAACGGGACCATCTCATCCACTCCAGAGTCCACTCCAGCCCCAGAACCCACTCCAAAATTCTCCAAAAGCTCTATTTTCACACCATTAATTACCAATAGGTGGAATAAAAAAATAAAGAGATCTGTTTTGTGATCTGAGCCCAAAGAACGTCTCGGTTACATATGTAACCATGGTTCCCTGAAAAGGGAATGAGTCGCTGTGTCGAAACAGGCCTCTGTGTCACTGTGTTGTGAAGGATGTAAGAAATCAGTCCAAAGGCCCAAGCCTGTGAGGACCAGCCTGCCGCATCACAGACATCTTGGAAGGAAACTCCTGACAGTAAAGCTTTAGAAACAGCCATACTCCTAGTGGAGTGGGCCCGGACAGCCAAAGGTGAAGGCTGGCCAGCCGACTCATAAGCAAGTAAGATAGCCTCACCCACTTGCTCATCCACTGCTTAGATGCTGGGAAAACTTTCCTGGGTGACCCAAAACAAACAAACAGCAGTTCAGGAAATGAGTCACTAGAGGTGTCTCCCCAAAGACAAACCACCCAAAGGAGTGTGGTAGGCAGCTAAAGCCACCACATACACCTTTAGGGTGGAGGGGGATAGCCCTGCGGAGAACCGCTCATGCAGGAAATCCAGTACTGCACCCACTGGGCAGTTAACAGGGTCCAGCTGGCGATTTTCGCACCATGCAGGGAATAATCTTAACTTCAAGACATAAAGTTTCCTCGTTGGATTGAAGGATGGTCTCAACAACCTCAGAGGCCAAGCCCACAGTTAACATAACTCTGGTGGGGGTGATGAATCGACCCCTTCGCCTTAGAAAGAAGGTCCCTCCAGGGCGGAAGGTCCCTCCAGGGCGGAATCTCCAGAGGAGAGCCGTGGAGGAGAGACACAAGGTTAGAGAACTCGAACAGGCCAGAACGGGGCTACTAGCAGAAGATGGACCCCATCCCGGCGAACTCTCTCCGGAACTACCGAGAGGAGAGCAATCGAGGGGAAAGGCATAAAGAGATAAGCAAGGCTACATCTGTACCATTCCGTCCAGTTCAAGAGGAGCTGGATGAGTGAGAGAGAACCACAGTGTGACAATGTGTTGTCTCTAAAGATGAGAACAGATCTACTTCCACTCGGCCGAACTTCTCCAAGAGGAGCTCCACTACCTTTGGGTGGAGTCTCCATTCCCCGGGCCTCGGGCCCTGCCTTGAAAAGATGTCTGACCCCTGATTTAGATACCCTGGGAAGTATTGTTCTGTATTTCCCCTCTGGGAGAACCCCTTGGTTTTAAGCACCCACTGCATGGGTCTCATGTACAACAGAACAAATGGTATCATGTTGGACGCAGCTGCCATCAGACCCAAAAGCTTCTGGAACTGTTTGACAGTGAGTGACTGGCCTAGCTTTAGCTCGTTTACGGCTGAGAGAATTGAAGCGATTCGAGCAGGAGACAGATGTGCCTGCATTGTTGTCGAATCCCATGTCACACCTTAAAAAGTAGTTCTCTGAGCTGGAGAAAGCACACTCTTTTTGGCATTCAGCCCTAGCCCCAAATTCATGTGTGCAAGAACGGCATCTCTATGTCGAACTGCCAGGTGCTCCAATTGAGCTAGAATCAACCAAAAATGTATGTAAATTAGTATGCGGATGCCCTGGAGTCACAGAGGAGCTAGAGCTGCATCCACACACTAGTGTTGTAGTACTTGAGACTGGTCTTTTTGATGGTCTCTGTTTTGTTTTGGACTCGACCGCATCTGTACTCGGTCTTGTACTCCATCAGCACAGGGGCACCACAGGGTTGTGTGAGCTCCCCTGTCCTTTTAACTATTTATACCAATGAATGTGTGAGCAAATATCCACACAATTACATTGTCAAATTCTCTGATGATACTGCTATCCTTAGCTTATTGTAGCGAGACCAAGACACAGTCTCCTACCATTCAGAAATAAAACAGTTTGTGGACTGGAGTGATGCTCACCATTTGATGGTTAACGTCACTAAAACAGAGGAGATGATATTTGACCCAAGATCAATCTGTGAACCTAATCCTGTACTTATTCACAATACACCAATACGTCAGGTTACGTCATATAAGTATCTGGGTGTTTTTATTGATTGTTCTCTTATCTGGCACATTCTTGTTGAAAATCTTTGCCCCAGGTTGCAACAAAGGATCTTTTTAAGATAAAGATATCTTTTTAAGAGGTTAAGATTGTATGGTGTCAATAGCAAACTCCTGTTTCTTTAAATGATTTTAGAGAGTGTGATATGTTATAGCATGCAGACCTGGTATGGTAATCTTTCAGTTCAGTTTAAATCCAAGTTGGGGCGTCTTCTCCGATGGCAATATAGGATTTATTTGTGATAAATGCAAGGAGACAGTCAGGCTGACGGAGAAGATTTCAGAGCTAGAGACACGCATCCAAACTTTAATTGAGGATAGTAAGGATAGTACTAGAGCTTTAGATACTATTTTGGATGCGCCTAGCATAGTGAACTCTGTACATGATTCGGTTCCGGCTGAAGTTGAGCCCACGCAGCAGGGCAGATGGGTGACCGTGAGAGATCGCTCTAGTCGCGGATTAAAAAAACACTCTTCCGTTCCGATTACCATAACAAATCGATTTGCCCCACTCAGTGAAACACCCACTGAGAATTCTGTTGATTGTGCCCTGGTAATTGGTGATTCGCTCACACGGAACGTGAAAATAGAGACACCAGCCACCATAGTCACATGTTTGCCGGGAGCCAGAGCGCCAGACATCAAAGCAAATTTAAAAGTGCTGGCTAATGCTAATCGTAAATTCTCTAAGATCATTATTCATGTCGGCACTAATGATGTTCGACTCCGCCAGTCGAAGATTACCAAAATTAATATTAAAGAGGTGTGTAAACTCGCAAGTACGATGTCAGGCACTGTAATTTTCTCTGGCCCCCTTCCTGTTCGCAGGAGTGATGAGATAGTTAGCAGATTGGCCTCAATCAATGGTTGGTTATCTAAGTGGTGTCCGTTGAATAATATAGAATTTATAGACAATTGGAAAAGTTTTTGGGGCAAGCCTGACCTGTTGAAAAGAGATGTTCATCCCTCCCGGGATGGTGCTGCTCTTCTCTCTAGTAATATGGCACATAGTCTTAGAGCTAAAACATGACAATCTGGGGCTCAGGTCAGGAAGCAGACAGACTGGCTAAACCGACCGTCTGCTAGCAGCCTCGCGTCATCAAGGTCAGATAAATCCCATCACATAGAGCCTCTTTCACCTAGATATCATCATATAGAGACTGTGTCTGTTCCCCGAATTTGGAAATCCAAAAAACGTCAGGTAAAAAATTTAATTGATGTTCAACAAATAAAAAACAGATATAATACAGATGAGCAAATGATGAAGCTTGGGTTGCTGAATATTCGATCCCTTACTTCAAAATCGCTCATAGTTAATGATATGATTTCAGATTATAATCTAGATGTGCTGTGTTTGACAGAAACCTGGCTAAAACCAAACGATTACATTACTTTAAATGAGTCAACCCCACAAGATTACTGTTATAAACATGAACCTCGTCTAAAACGCAAAGGGGGGAGGTGTTGCTGTAATTTATAGTAATATTTCCAAAATCTATTTTTAAATATACTTCTTTTGAAGTGTTGGTGGTTAATGTAAAAATATATAGTGTAAACGATAAAGCACGTTTGAGATTTCTGCTGGCTACTGTATACAGGCCACCAGGGCACCATAAAGATTTTATCAAAGAATTTGCGGACTTTCTATCAGAATTAGTATTGGCTAATGATAAAATACTAATTGTTGGTGATTTTAATATACATGTAGATAATGAAAAAGATGCATTGGGATTGGCACTTAAAGACATTGTAAACTCAATTGGAGTTAGACAACACGTGTCAGGACCCACTTATTGTCATAATCATACTCTAGATCTAATATTATCACATGGAATAGATGTTGATGCCGTTGAAATTCTGCAGCAGAGCGATGACATCTCAGACCATTATCTAGTCTCATGTAAATTACATTTAGCCAAGGCTGCAAAGCCGACTCCGTGTTATAAATATGTTAGACCTATAACTTCTGCCACTAAAGATTGCTTTATCAATAATCTTCCTAATCAGTTTCATCATCTCACCATCCCGGATAGCTTAGAAGAACTTGATATTGCAACATAAACTTTTAACTCTCTCTTTTCCAGCACTTTAGACGCAGTTGCTCCGTTGCGCTTAAAGAAGATTAAAGAAAATAGTCCAACGCCGTGGTACAACGAGCACACTCAGGCCCTTAAGAGAGCAGCCAGAAAAATGGAGCGCAACTGGAAACTAGATTGATTACTTACAAAGCACTAAATGGTTTAGCTCTGCAGTACTTGAGAGAGCTCTTAACGCATTATAGTCCTTCACGTCTATTGCGATCTCAAAATTCGGGCCAGTTGATAATACCTAGAATATCAAAATCGACTGCTGGCGGTAGATCCTTTTCCTATTTAGCACCAAAACTTTGGAACAGTCTTCCTACCATTGTCCGGGAAGCAGACACACTCTGTCAGTTCAAAGCTAGACTAAAAACACATCTCTTTGACCTAGTATACACAGAATATATTATAGACTTCTATATTTCAATGTTAGGCTGCATAGATTAGGTCAGCCGGAACTGGGAACACTTCCCTTAAATCCTGATGTACTCGTTACATCATCATAAGAAGAATGGCATCTACGCTAATTTTAGTGTCTTTGTTTATCCCAAGGTTTTCCCGCAGCCTACCGGATCCAGGCCGTATCCAGATCTGACTAGGAGCTTTGCCTGGACCCGATAACAACGCAGTGCTGAAGTGCCAACTAGCCTCTCCCTATGGATGATCCCTTTCCCACTCTACAGATAAAACGTTGTGATTCCGGTTCGCGTACCCACCCCGAAGTGATAAAATAAAACAAAATTCTGTATCAAATTACAGTTACTGTAAATCCGGCCTCTAGTTCATAAACGCCAGAGGAAAACTGGCCCCCGACTGAGCCTGGGTTCTCCCAAGGCTTTTTTTTCTCTCCATTAGGTCACCTGATGGAGTTTTAGGACACCAGTAGGTCACTTGATGGAGTTTTTCGGTTCCTTGCCACTGTTGCCTTTGGCTTGCTCAGTTGGGGATATTCAAATTAATTAACCAAGCATTAATACCATTGATCAGCCCTACCAAACGTGGATGTTTTTTCCACTAAGAAACTTTGATTGATACTGTGAAGCTGCTTTGACGCAATTTATATTGTGAAAAGCGCTATATAAATACACTTGACTTGACTTGACTTGACACAAAGAAAGGTAAGCTATGTGTAAGTGATGTTAGCAAAGCTGGCTAGCTAATGTTAGCAATCTGCCTCATACCAAAATTTTTTACCCCTCACACAAAGAGATCTAGTCAATATAAGATATACATATTAATAGGGATAGGAATTGAAAACCGGTTCCACTCGAGAAGCGGTTCTAAGTTTTATGAACCATCGATATTGTATGCCCTCAACGTTAACGAGTCCTCTTATCGATGCTCCTGCTCCAAAGTGCTCCAAGAAGTGCTCCAAGCTTATTTGATTGGTGAGTAATGTAGACGAACTGCTGCGCGTGTGACAGGGCGCAACTGAAGAACGAGCAGAGAGAGCGCACTCTTTCTCTTCGGAGCCAGGCGAAAGTATAAACAAGGCTTTACCATCTCCTAAGCGCTGTCTGACTCTCTCTCCCTGGCACATATTAATCAAAATAAATTGACACGATGGTAAAATGTCGGAAGACCATTGTTTCATGTGGAGCATTCGGATATATATTTTTCCTGAAACCGCTGGGTGTGAATTGTGCTAAAATACCTTATCTTCTCTTAAAAGCATTCTGCACATTCAGCTGACATAAACCACACTTTAAATAAACGAAAAAACCTATCCAGTGATTAAATGTTTTCTGTGTTGACACAAATCTTGTCGGATGTCACGAGACAGGCCACATAAAGCTGTGCATCTAATGTTAAGTTACATCGACCTTAGCTAATGTCAGCTGCATACAGCTCCCGACATTAAAGCTACGCGCCGAGGTGATGCTCCCTCGTTAAATCAATTTTGTACTTTTATAAATCACATGCAGTTAGGCCACTGACTTTCTGACCTCTTTGTATTAGATATATTTTGTTGCTTTGATTACACATAAAAGCTATAGTTGTTCCTAAACATCAACATTTCACATATAATTACTGTATTCATGACAATACAAAGCTTTTCTGCATTTTAAAAGTTGAATGTTTGGCTTTTTTTTTTTTTTACATATTTAGCTATGTGGTTTAAAAAAAAGGATTGTTGTAACTACATAACTTTATGTATTGTTTATAAAAGGCGGTTAAAAGTGAAGACTTCAGTGATGAACAAAGAATAATTGTTTTACATTCTGTACTAAATGATGGAAGTCACCCAGGAGTATTGAATAAAGATGGTTAAGTTTATTTCAGCTTTGAGTGTTTAATATCTAGGTGTTTTTATGGGAATATGGATCTTTCAGATCAATTTGAGAAGCTCTTTTGATCATGTTTCACATTTTATTGTGTCATGTAGTGTGGGGCGCTGGTCTTGGTCTCAGCCCCTAAAAGTCTTGGTCTTGTCTCGATACACTCTGATGTTGGTCTTGTCTTGGGTTAGGTGGTCTTGACTACAACACTGCCACACACTTCGTGAAAGTGCGGGGTAAATGGACTGCATTTATATAGCGCTTTCACAGACCCACTGGCCACCAAAGCACTTTACATATTGCCTCACATTCACCCATTCACTCGCTCATTCATACACTGACGGTGGTGTCAGCCATGCAAGGCGCCATCCAGCTCGTCGGGAGCTGCTGGGGTTAGGTGTCTTGCTCATGGCCTCGACACTTGGTCATGTTGAACCGGGGATTGAACCACCAACCTTCCGATTTGTAGACAACCTACATGAACCACTGAGCCACTGCCGCCAGGGTGATAAAGCTAGGTTGATAGGAAGAACCCAATAGGAACTTCCTGTGTTGAGAAAGGATGGATATGTGGAAGTATGCGTCCTTGAGATCTATCGTGGCAAACCAGCACTCTGACCTAATTTACGACACAATTTCCTTCAGAGTAAGCAATCTTGAAATTGAGCTTCCATACAGAGCGACTACCCAAAGCACACAAGGTGGCGGGGTTGGCAAAATGTCCCCCTGAGGACACTGAGGAGAGACAGGCATCATATAGTGAGGTGAAAACCGTCTCCCCCCCGGAGGGGTCTGCCCTCGGAAGCCACCAAAGCCCTCTTAGAAGCAATAACAGTCCTCAGATCCATTTTACCCTTCGAGGACTTTGACTGCGAGCCTCTCCCCGATCCTCAGTCTTTCTGCAAGGGAGTATGGGTAGCGATGCTCTGATTCTGATGCGCCCTATGTGAGGAGCTCGAAGACGGCTAGGGATGCTTCCGCCCAGTATCCCCGGATACCTGAGAGTGGTGAGGGAGGAATTTTTGGAACGCCGCCGTATGCTTTTTTGCCTCCCGGAACCTATCGGCGACTGAATTTAAAATAAACCCCAACGAGGAGTTTGTGAGTTTGATGGCAGAAAGCGTTTGTCTAATTTACTTTTATGAAGAAGCTCCTGTTTTGTGGAAAAAAGGGTAAAACAGGGGTGTTAAATGCTGATTCCAGAGGGAGAAGTATGTCAAACTTGTGCCAGCCTCTTCAACAACTAAAATCATCTTCTGAAAAAAAATTGGTGTTATTTGTAATGGTGGTGTTGGGGTGATAGATGTTCCAGAAGACTGGTGCTGTGATATCACACTGAATCAAATTCAGTACGTTTTCAATCTGCTGACATAGTGGAAAATGAATGTCTGCTCCCAAAGCAAGGACATCACATTCAGTCACCCCTACTGAATATCTTGTGTGTGGTGGAGGGAGGGAGGGAGGGGGGTGCACTAAAATTAACGTCTGCTATCCTTCCGCTTTCATCTCAGATGCTTCTTTCATCACTCTCTCTTGTGCATGTGTCTCTCTTTTGCCTATGTTATTGCCAGATGGAATTGGTAGATTCCAATCAATGTTCTTCTTTGACTAATTACTCTGACAAAGATGGAAAGGATCCAGATGAATAGATGCCTGCTGCGCATATCTGGCAACACACACACACACACACACGCTGTACCAAGAAAATGCCAAATATATCCTGATAAGCAGCTAGAAATCTGCAGTATAATGATTCTCTATTAAACACTTTAGGCCACTGTTAAGGCCCTGTTATGCTCACTGCAAAGTTATTTTTTGTCCTTTACCCAGGGCTAAAAAGAAATTTGAAATGGCTGAACAATGATATACTGTTTGTAAAAACTCTGACACCACTGCTGGGAGCTGTGTTTAAATTCATTTGTGCATATGTGCATAGCAGAGGTGGAAAGTAACTAATTACAAATACTTTCATTACAGTATTTCAGTAATTTTTTTAAAAAATGTTTTACTTTCTTGAGTACAATTAAATTGTGGTACTTTTACTTTGACTTCAGTTGAATAAAAAGTATTCAACTTTGCTACATTTATTTTTCACCAAAAGTACAAAGTACAAAATGACAAAGGTGCCGACGGAGCAACAGGCTGTGACATTCAATCACTGTCGTTGTCATTTGGAATAAGTATCCCTAACGTTTCAATATTTTAGTGATTGTTAGTGAGATATGCTTATTTTCTGGTTTTAAATTGCAATTTTTGCACCTCCTGAAATGGGACATACCCTTAATAATACCAGAGCACTGAGCAGTTGAAGTAAATAAAAAACTCTGCTCACCCAAGGATGCACGAATTGCATGGTTAGAGCAATAACATAATGTTAGTGTCTAAAATGCAGGTCCACAGTTCAGTCGAATGGTAAAGCTTGCCCTCTAAATAATGCATTTAAACTAAATTTACAAAGCAAACTTTGCACAAAGCTGAACTAACCTCAACATTAACATCATCATTGAAACAAGAGTGCATGGTTTATCTGTCAATCATATACATGCACGTAAAAGTGTAGTTCGTTACTATAGCAACGGTGGACTCCCACCACATTTTTGGTAAAATGAAAAAAAACAACATTTTATTTTTAAAGGGGTTTGGGTTAGGTGCACTTATATGATTTTTACATCAAAAAAGGTCAATTTTAAAATAAAAGGCCATTTTCTACCCTGATTTTATCCTTCTGATCAGAATGCTCTGTTAGATTAGAACGCGTCTGCTGTGAGACTTCAATGTAAGTCCATTGCTATGATTGGCTAATATCTTAGCATTTGAACCATGTACCTTCACAATGCTGACATGTGTGAGTGAGCTAATGAGCAGTAAAAACCAACTGGCATCACTGTAACACAATCTAGGCTAAACTCGTCTCGGAATCCCACAGGTTTTTCCAGCGTCAGTTTCTTTCGAGGTTATTGAGTCACACTTGTAACCAAGCCTGCTCCGCCACTGAAAATCCAATTCATGGCAGTTTGTGCGAGCGATTTACAGCCAACTACGGTTGGCTCCAATGGTATTTTACAGATTGTAAAAGACCCTGCACAGTAATACAACCTTATTAATGAATGTATTAGTTGCAATGCATCCCTAGAGCCTGCAACATGGCAAAAAGAGAGGCTAGATGGGGAGGGTTGATGAGTCATCCTACCCGGTTTGTGAGCTGGGGTCGAAAAGCATGAGGAAGATCCACACGCAGGGGACGCGTGCTGTGAGCTTGTGGAGAACGGCTGCCATATCACTTCGAGTCCTGAAAGCCTGCAGAAAGAAGAGAGTAACAATGGTGAGAACAGGCAAATTAGTAATGTGGAGAACTTTGAGAATATGGCATACAAGCTCTGTCCCTCTGTCATTCTGAGATTCAAATACAAATGATGCTCTGCAGCCTGCAGGTGATCTGTACAAAGTATTAATGTGCATAGGAATGCACAATACCATTTCTTTAAAGACCAAGTACAAGTACTGATGTTATTTTTAGTATATGCTGATACAACCAGTTTTTTTAGTATAGCTATTATTTTTAGTATGGTACAGTGTAACAGTTCTCAATAAAAAAACATACAATTAGTCACCCATGGTAGTACACATTTGTAAACGTGGTTTAATGACACATCTGGAATGACACATTAAGAAGGGTTTTTTATTTGTAAACAGGTAATGACAGGACAATAAGGCCCCAAAACAAGCAGATATACCATAAATCTCGTGAAAAGAACGTTCTCCTATCTTAAGATGGGTGCACACAGTACATTTTGACCACAATTTGGCCGTCTAGGGTTTCCTGACTGAAATTTGTTTATATATGAATCTGGTAAACACTTTTATATGTCTAACAATATATTTGGTAAGAACTTCTGTTTCGGATCAATCCCTAGACATGTCAGCTTGAAAATGCAACCTGTTTGTGACAAGTATTTGCTGGAACCTACTATGCAGAGCAGGACTGCAAGAATTTGATTAAACTGTCTGGAGATTTTCTGCTCTGATAGCCTTCCAAATGGCAGCCTGCAGTCACATTTCTTCTGTTAACTTTGCAGAATTTTTTTTTTTTATGGATATACTGTATATCTGTATCTAAAGCTGCTAGGGGCAAACATGTCTTTGATAGGAGGCTTGAAATCGTTTTCACTTGTAAAATTTTGAGAGGAAGATTAATATGAACATTTATATGCAAGTTCCTCTAAGTGCATTGAGAATTAGGAGCGGACTTTAATCTAATTGCAAAGAGCCAAAAACAGAAATGCAATCCCTTTGCAAAGCAGTACTCAATAAACACAAAGTAATTTATTTAACAAAACTAATCTGCAGTAGGCAACTGCTTTCAGAGCAGGCTGTTTTTTTTTCTGCTAGTACTTGCAAAGCCATTATTGCTATGTATTGCTAGTGGCAACACCTGTGTATGCTGAATACATTTCAAAGGATTAATGAAACACACACACACGTACACACATAACTTTGCATACTTTGATTCAAGAAAAAAAGAAAGAGCTGAACTGAAGTCTCAGCACCTTTGACTGATCCACGATCAACAACAAGGAGAAATTAGATATTGCCCATGTCGGTGTCCCACATTGGCCCGCTGCTATGGCTTATCTTAAATTAAAAGGTGAAAATACATTAGGTCCCAAGGTGCTTGTGGGCTTTGCAGCAGTGCTACCCTTGATTTTAAAGTCTGCTGCCAGACATACACAGTAGAACAGTATAAGCACAAGGGTAGCATGATAAATAAGTCCTTCCTGTACCCTATTGATCTGTCTTTCTCTTCTCAAAGCTGTGGCAACTTTACACATCATGTTCCATCTACAGAACTAGTACAGAACAGCAGAAATTCCTTCTCTTGTCATCTTGTTGGTGTGTATTCCTTGATCCTAGTATTCTCTGGTTCTTTGTGTTCCTTAGTTACTAGTTTCAGTTTATGTTTATTTGTTCTATGAGGCGAGCAGGACAAGGCCGAGGGCTGTGTAAGAAAGGCGCCAGGACGAGGCCGAGGGCCTTGTGAGAACGGCGCGAGGCCGGTGGCGTGATTTATAATGAGTGACACCAGCGCTGTCGGCCATGATGGAGGCGGAGTAGGGAACGGGGGTATCGCTGCCATCTGCCCTTGACCGGAGGACCATATACGGGTAAAAAGAGCAAATAAAAACAAGATAAGATGAGAAATATGTAAATAATATATGTATTGCACTGTATGTGTGCTTCTGTGTATCATTAGGAGTGTCTGATGGATGTAAAAAGTGCGAGATTGTGTGGCTGGTATGGCCGGCGCGATGCTAATAGAGCCAAGAGCGCGCGCTCCCATACGGGTAAAAAGAGCAAATAAAAAAACAGATAAGATGAGATATAGGTAAATAAGATATGTATTGCACTGTATGTGTGCTTCTGTGTATCATTAGGAGTGTCTGATGGATGTAAACAGTGAGAGATTGTGTGGCTGGTATGGCCGGCGCGATGCTATCCACGAGCGCGCACTCCCATATACTGGTAAAAAGAGCAAATAAAAAAACAGATAAGATGAGATATAGCTAAATAAGATATGTATTCCACTGTATGTGTGCTTTTGTGTATCATTAGGAGTGTCTGATGGATGTAAACAGTGCGAGATTGTGTGGCTGGTATGGCCGACGCGATGCTATAGAGCACGGGCGCGCACTCCCATATAGTACGGGTAAAAAGAGCAAATAAAAAAAAACAGATAAGATGAGATATAGGTAAATATGATATGTATTGCATTGTATGTGTGCTTTTGTGTATCATTAGGAGTGTCTGATGGATGTAAACAGTAGAGATGTTCCAATACCCTTTTTCCCTTCCCGATACCGATTCCGATACCTGGACTCAGGGTATCGGCCGATACCGAGTACTGATCCGATACTTGGATGTGTACAGTATCTATACAGCTGCAATTCATACTAGCACTATGAATTGATATAATTATTTTATGGTGTGTTTTAGACTTATCCCTTAATTAAACATGAACAAATACATAGAGTGAACTAGAGTATTTTTATTATCTGACATACATTTCACAGCAATATATTATTTATCTTTCTTAAGTGAAAAAGAACTTAAAATGCAACCACAAATCTAATACTGTAAACTGAAAAAGGTATTTTAGTTTTACAATATAACTGCATAAAAAAAGTGCAACAAATAAATCTAGGAATCTAAAAAATGATATATGAATAATATAAGAAAATAATCTCTTTATAATTTAAAGTCCATAAACAATTTTGTTAAATAAACGGCCTTTCAGTTTTGACCGCGGCTGGTCATCCAGAAAAATAAACTCAATACATGTTGACGGTTGTATTTATCGCTCGTTGGCTGTCTTTTGAAAACATTTCTCTTTGTTTGAATGAAGCTTTTAGAGATTGTTGATTCTGGTGCGGCTCATTCTTCTCTGCCCTTGCCTTTGTGTAATCGTGTTCTGCGAGGTAACGCGTCTTCAAATGCTTTAAGTTACTCGTGTTGAAGTTGCTAATCTTGTTCCACCCCTCGAAATTGCAGTATGGCATACGGGACATGTCGCCGTTTTACTGTCTGGTTGGTCCAGTCTGAAATACTGCTAAACAGCGGACATACTGATAGCGCGCACGCATTTTCTTCTTCGCTGCTCTAAACAGTGGTTGCTTGTGGCAACAGCACAACTTCCTGTGTCGCCACAAGCAACCACTGTTTAGAGCAGCGAAGAAGAATTGATCTCCGATTTGCAGCGTTGTGCAAAGCTAGCGTGCATAACTAGATATTGTTTAAGAAAATGGTATCGGATCAGTGCATGGGTAGAAGCACTCGCCGATACCGATGCCAGCATTTTTATTGGTATCAGCGGCATTTCCGATACTAGTATCGGAATCGGAACAACCCTAGTAAACAGTGAGAGATTGTGTGGCTGGTATGGCCGGCGCGATGCTAATAGAGCCAAGAGCGCGCGCTCCCATACGGGTAAAAAGAGCAAATAAAAAACAGATAAGATGAGATATAGGTAAATACGATATGTATTGCGTAATACGATATGTATACGTTATGTATTGAGAGTTCTTGTGGCTGGTAGTGGCCGGCGCGATGCTAATAGAGCCACGAGACGCACTGCATTTTTTTTTTTAAACCTTACATATTGTGTAAGTTCGAGTGGACGACGCAAATATCCGTGACTGGGCGAGTGGCAGGCGCAAATATCCGTGACTGGTCGAGTGGCAGGCGCATGTATCCGTGACTGGTCGAGTGGCAGCTCCCCCTGCCACGCAAAGATTTTACCCCCTCTCTAAATGCACGGAGATAGTCAGGCTGACGGAGAAGATTTCAGAACTAGAGACACGCATCCAAACTTTAAATCGAGGATAATAAGAATGCAAGGGCTTTAGATACTGCTTTGGATGCAACTATCTTAGTGAACCCTGTACATTGTTTGGTTCCGACTGTAGAGTCCGTGCAGCATGGCAAATGGGTTGACTGTGAGACGGCATTTTCGCGGGACAAAACACAGCTGTTCCATTCCGATTAGATCAGCAAACAGCTTCTCCCCATTCAGTGATGCACCCACTGAGAATCCCGTTGAAAGTGCCCTTATGATTGGCGATTCTATTACACGGAACGTGAAAAGTCACGTTTTCAGTGAGCCAGAGCGCCTGATATCAAAGCAAATTTCAAAGTGCTGGCTAATGCTAATCGTAAAATCCTTGAAACTATTATTCATGTCTGTACTAGTGATGTCCAACAATAACATTTATATTAAAGAGGTGTGTGAACTCGCAAGTACAATGTCAGACACTGTAATATGCTCTGGTCCCCTTCCTGTTCGCCGGAGTGATGAGATACTTAGCAGACTGTCCTCGCTCAATGGCTGGCTGTCTATGTGGTGTCCGCTGAATAATATAGGGTTCATAGACAATTGGAAAAGTTTTTGGGACACACATGACCTGTTGAAAAGAGATGGTATTCATCCCTCATGGCCTGGTGCTGCTCTTCTCTCTAGTAACATGGTACATAGTTTCTGAGTCGAACCTTGACTAACTGGAGCCCAGGTCAGGAAGCAGACAGACTGGCTAAAATGACTGTCTGCTAGCTGTCCCATGTCACAGAAGTCATATAAATTCCAACACACCTAGATATCATAAAAAAGAGACTATGTCTGTTCCACGAATTAGTAAATAAAAATAACCCTCAAACCCATTTAAGGGTAAAAATAATAAATATAACAAATAAAACAAATATAGATGAAAAAACGATAAAGCTTGGGTTACTGAATATTTAATCCCTTTCTTCAAAAGCACTTATTGTAAATTATATGATTACAGATCATAACCTAGGTGTGCTGTGTTTGACAGAAACATGGCTCAAACCAGATGATTACATGACTTTAAATGAGTCTGCTGCCCAAGATTACTGTTTTAACAGTATTTTTTGCTGTAATTTATAGTAATATCTACAGCATTACTCAGAAGTCTAGTTTCATATATAATTATTTTGAAGTGTTGGTGCCTTGTAACTATCACGACTGGCATTGGCATTTAAATGGAATGGTAAATGGACTGCATTTATATAGAGCTTTCAAAGACCCAATGGCCACCGAAGCGCTTTACATATTGCCTCACATTCACCCAATCACTCACTCATTCACACACCGACGGCGGTGTCAGCCATGCAAGCCGCCATCAGCTCGTCGGGAGCAGCTGGGGTTAGGTGTCTTGCTCATGGACACCTCGACATTTGGTCAGGTGGAACCGAGGATTGAACCACCAACCTTCCGGTTTGTAGACAACCCACATGAACCACTGAGCCACTGTCGCCCCTTTTACAGACATTCTGAACTCTATTGGAAATATACAGCACATGCCAGGACCCACTCATTGTTGTAATCACACTTTAGATCTAATATTGTCTCATGGAATCAATGTTGATGCTGTTAAAATGTTGCAGCAGAGTGATGACATCTCAGATCATTATCTAGTCTCGTGTAAACTCCATTTAGGCAAAGCTGCAAAGCCGACTCTGTTACAAATATGGCAGAACTATCACTTCTACAACTAAAGATTGGTTTATAAATAATCTTCCTGATCAGTTTCATCTCTTCAGCATACCAGATAGCTTAGAAGAACTCGATGTCGCAACAGAAACTATTGACTCTCTTTTCCAGCACATTAGACCTTGCTCCTTTGCGCTTAAAACAGATTAAGGAAAATAGTCCAATGCCGTGGTACAATGAGCACACTCGGGCTCTTAACGCCTGTTTCACACATACCCCATTTGCAGTGCATATGCACGGTGCGTGATGCAGTATGTATGCGGTGAAGGAGGAGCACGCGCTATAGTGCTTTCACATATGCCGTGTTTGCAGTGCGCAATTGATCCGCGGCTGTACCACAAACACAACATTTATTCACTATTTTTATTTCAAATCCAAAAGTTGTTATCAGCAACTTTTAAATAAAAAAAGTTTTGTCAGCATTGCGATTCTCTTTGTACAAAGAAGCCAACAGTTATACACTCGTTCATAGACGTTTAAACACAATACACGTATTAATCAATGCATTACTTCTATATAGATTTATATATTAGGTTGCTCAAGCAAATGGCAAAACAATTAAACGTGTACTTATGTTAAAATTGCAAACATTTAAATTAAAACTTACAGTTGGCATAAACAGCTGACTCTCATACCTTTACATTTGCATTTAAATCTTTATACAAGAAATCTTGCGGGTCACAAAGAACTTATTTTTCCACCTCCAAGAAGAGACGAGTGCCAACCATTATGTTGCCTTGTTGAGGTAAGGTGTAGTTTTCCTTGCTTTACCCTGGGCTTAAAGAAAAAGGTGACTGAAAAATAGTAGTATAATTTAATTAAATGCATTTATGATGAGATTACTACATTTTCATGTAAATCCGTGTTCATTTTTACCACAAACTATGCGCTGTCACTTTAATTCAGCGCGTGCAGCAAAGTAAAAATAGACTCGGTGCGGAAACGATCACTGCACTGCTATATACGCGCCACTCCTGGAACTGCACTGCATCCACGTGCAGAGTGAACGCTCTAACGTAAAGAAATATGCACCGCATACGCACTGCAAAAGGAGTATGTCTGAAATAGGCGTACACCGAGTCCGAAATTTTCGTATTCGTTTTTTCGTATTCGTGATTCAGTGGCTCTGAATTGTCAAAACACTATTCAAACACCATTCAAGCTGCTTGCTACGGATGCGAAAAACGCAGAAAATCGAACCCGATCCGTTTTTTTTTTTATGACGGGCGAAAGTTTCGGAAGCAGTGTGCAAGCGATTGACATAACGTGAGGTCGTATTTATTTTTTAACATGCGAAAATTTTGGATGCGAATTTTGGACTCAGTGTGCAATGGCCTTAAGAGTGCAGCCGGAAAATTGAACGCAATTGGAAGAAAGAAAGCATGGAAAGAAAGAAAGCATTATTGCATACAGAAAGGCCTTAAAAACTGCCAAATGTGCTTATTTTTCGACTATCTTAGAAACAAACAAACACAACCCCAGGTATTTATTTGATACAGTGTCTAAATTAACAAGAAAAAAAGCTTAAACTTCTGACATTTCCAAACAGCACAGCAGTAATGACTTTATGAACTTCTTTACTTGCAAGATTGATAATATTAGAGAGAAAATTATAAAACTACTTTTAAACACGAAATGACGAAATAGTTACGTACATATTTACAGCTGTTCTAATCGCAAGAGATTAGTATTACCTGAGGTAATTTTTCCCGCCCTTTTTACTGAAGGTAAAAGTCATTGTCCGTAATGGATACTGGATACTGGATAATGGATACTCATTATGAGTGTTGGATACTCTGATGTACTGTGTTTTCAATTCATACTGGCAGCCCGAGGGCACCCTATGCATATTTAGTCCACAAATGGCACATGTGAGGAAGAGGCAAATCATGTGACATTCCAGGAACGCCCTGACATAAACAATCCTTCCAGAGATCGCTATAACATGCAGATAGACACTTTTGAATACAATAAACACACAATTGTGACAATGCATGGTTTATCTATGTTCTTCATACCATGTTGGCTATTTTCATAATAGATTATATTTATAATGCAATACTAATTTACACAGCCTTTATCATTGTGCAGAATACTATAAAATAATTTATTTTCTGTCTGCTTTTTTTCTCAGATCACAGAAGGTTATTTAAACCTCTTATTAAAAAAAATGCAACTTGATAATAGAGAATTACAGACCAATCTCGAATCTACCCTTTCTGTTAAAAAAATACTAGAAAAGGTAGTACCCTCACAACTATGTTCTTTTTTAGAAGAAAATGGTATCTGCGAGGATTTCCAGTCAGGATTTAGTCAGGCAGTGTGTGTACACAACCACCCTGGGAAAAAAAAAAAAAACACCAAGTGCAAAAATCCCTATAAATCATAAGCACTGTCTCAGAAGAAGCCGTTCGCAGATTCTGGGCAAAGTTACGTCACTTTGCACAGGCCCCTCCCACGACTGTTGATGGACACTGCCGATTTAGTTTAGCATAGACCCACCCTTAGTGAGCTGTACACAGTCCACCATTGTTTCGAAGCCGGAGCAGCTGTAGTGACAAGAACTCAGATGTTTTGTTGTTGGATGTAAGAGTGAATTTAGCAGTCTTCGTGTACTCCTGACATCAAAGCCTCTAAAGACGCAGTGGATTAATTTTATTTTTGAAGGGAATGCACCCCCATATACCTAAATGCGTTCATGTTTGCGCAAATCATTTTACACCAGACTGCTTTGTGAACAAGGGTCAATACAAAGGGACAGTATAAAACAGGTTTAGTTAAAAATTTGTTACTCAAGGATGGATCAGTACAAAATGCTTGTGATCCAGCTTACAGTCTCCGGATCGATACTGGTCACGGCTGTAATGAAAGGGAGAGCACGCACACACTTTATTTACAGTTCATCGGAGTTGTTCCCTTTCGAGGGAACTCGCACTGTGTCGTTAGAAAGGACTCTTTGGTGACGCTCTCTAAGCGTACGTCTCTGAAGTATGAATGAAACTATTCCAATCCTGATTGGTGTTGCGTCATGACGCAACATGTGACAGCATACCCGGAAGTATAAAATGATGCCGATACACACACGTGTTAGCTTTCGCTCTTCAGCAAGCGCTCTCTGTCTTTGTCTGTTTTATTTGGTGTTGTTTGTCACACATCAAAAGAATATATATATATATATATATATATATATATATATATATATATATATATATATATAATTATAATGGCGAGTGAACAATTCAGGAGATGTGCACAACTGTGTGCAACATCAACTGTGTCTCAATTGTTTGGCAGTGCAGCACGCCGGGCAGCTCTTGAGGGGACTGCTTGTGGTGACTGTGAAGCATTTCCTATCAGAGTGCTGTGCTCTCACCTGGCTATTTTTGGTGATGATGGCGAGGCTCGCGTTCCCCATGGTTCGGGTCCCGCGTCTGTTGAGGCGGCGTGGCGACTCAGATCGTGGGGTTCGCAAAGGGACCTTGCAGATGAGAGTGAGACTGCTGTGGCACCTTCTCATTCTTCATCTGAAGGTTCCTAGGCTCCTGTTCATAGTGCAGAAGCCCGTGGCTTCTTCTCCCCGTGACGAGGGGCCGATGCTTGAGCTGTCTGCTTCTGAGGAACTGAATGTGCTCAGCATCGAGACGGATGAATGTGAAATAGACTCGCCAGTTCATGTTCCCGCTTATGAGGAGCTTATTGAGGTTGTAATATGTGCTGTGGCCAGACTTAACATCAGCTGGCCGCATGAGAAGCAGGAAGCCCAGCTTGCTTCATCGCAAGGCTAATGCGTGTGTGTGCCGGCGTCATTTTATACTTCCGGGTATGCCATCACATGTTACGTCATGACGCAACACCAATCGGGAAGCAAAAGAGTCGCCAAAGAGTCGCTTCTAACGACGTAGTGTCTTGTTCCCTTCTCAGGGAACAAGGGTTACAGACGTAACCCGAGACGTTATACATATATACTTACATATTTACATATATTTTACCAGTTTATTAAGCATCCCACGAAAAGGCATAAAGTATCTATATATTTGTTTACTGTTAGTTGTAACGAGTGTTTTTGTGTAATTCGCTGTGTATGTTGATAATAGGGCTGGGAATCGATTAAAAAAATTAACTAATTAATTGCACAATTTGCTATGATTAATCACAATTAAATTGCATTTCCAAGGTTGTAATCATCGATATTTAAACCTAATTAAATTAAACAACACAGAAAAAAAAGAAATGAAAAAAAGAAGAAAAATGTTGACAAAAATTGGACAGAAAATAGCCCTATATTAAAATAATATTAAATATCATTATTTATTCTTCATTCAGTTCTATGCAACATACTCAGATTTAACACATTTATTTTCTGACTAATTATCAATATAAAGTATAGTCCTACAAAGCTATTATTACCAGAGTATGTGATCAGAGCAGGTCATTTTACCATTGTAATGAAAAACCCAAAAAAACCCTATTGTTTGGGCTGTTCACTGATCGATTGCTCCTGTCTGCCTTCCTGCCTGCTGTGAGTTTGTTTGCGTCGAGGCTGTAAGCTCTACGCCTCGTATTAGCTTTGTATTTCTTTCTGTTTTGAACCATCATTTACTATCATTTCTAGTTGTTTATATTACTAAATATAGTTTACCCACCATCTCAGATTAACCTTACATCGCAAGCTTCCGTTATTGTTAGCACAGCACGCGTGTTTACGCGCCACCCGCGCTCATTTATTTATTATTTATTTTCTCTCGCGCGCCCGCGCCTTTGAGTTCATAAAAGCCCAGGTAAGTAAGAATCAGTCAACACAAACGGTGAGTAATGTCTTGTCCTGTTATTGTCACCTGTGTTACATGTCATATGTTTAGTATAGCCTTCTCCGATGGCAATATAGGATTTATTTGTGATAAATGCAAGGAGACAGTCAGGCTGACGGAGAAGATTTCAGAGCTAGAGACACGCATCCAAACTTTAATTGAGGATAGTAAGGATAGTACTAGAGCTTTAGATACTATTTTGGATGCGCCTAGCATAGTGAACTCTGTACATGATTCGGTTCCGGCTGAAGTAGAGCCCACGCAGCAGGGCAGATGGGTGACCGTGAGAGATCGCTCTAGTCGCGGATTAAAAAACCACTCTTCCGTTCCGATTACCATAACAAATCGATTTGCCCCACTCAGTGAAACACCCACTGAGAATTCTGTTGATTGTGCCCTGGTAATTGGTGATTCGATCACACGGAACGTGAAAATAGAGACACCAGCCACCATAGTCACATGTTTGCCGGGAGCCAGAGCGCCTGACATCAAAGCAAATTTAAAAGTGCTGGCTAATGCTAATCGTAAATTCTATAAGATCATTATTCATGTCGGCACTAATGATGTTCGACTCCGCCAGTCGGAGATCACCAAAATTAATATTAAAGAGGTGTGTAAACTCGCAAGTACGATGTCAGGCACTGTAATTTTCTCTGGCCCCCTTCCTGTTCGCAGGAGTGATGAGATAGTTAGTAGATTGGCCTCACTCAATGGTTGGTTGTCTAAGTGGTGTCCGTTGAATAATATAGAATTCATAGACAATTGGAAAAGTTTTTGGGGCAAGCCTGACCTGTTGAAAAGAGATGGTGTTCATCCCTCCTGGGATGGTGCTGCTCTTCTCTCTAGTAATATGGCACATAGTCTTAGAGCTAAAACATGACAATCTGGGGCTCAGGTCAGGAAGCAGACAGACTGGCTAAACCGACCGTCTGCTAGCGGCCTCGCGTCACCAAGGTCAGATAAATCCCATCACATAGAGCCTCTTTCACCTAGATATCATCATATAGAGACTGTGTCTGTTCCCCGAATTTGGAAATCCAAAAAACGTCAGGTAAAAAATTTAATTGATGTTCAACAAATAAAAAACAGATATAATACAGATGAACAAATGATAAAGCTTGGGTTGCTGAATATTCGATCCCTTACTTCAAAATCGCTCATAGTTAATGATATGATTTCAAGTTATAATCTAGATGTGCTGTGTTTGACAGAAAGCTGGCTAAAACCAAACGATTACATTACTTTAAATGAGTCAACCCCACAAGATTACTGTTATAAACATGAACCTCGTCTAAAACGCAAAGGGGGAGGTGTTTGCTGTAATTTATAGTAATATTTTCAAAACCACTAAGAAATCTATTTTTAAATATACTTCTTTTGAAGTGTTGGTGCTTAATGTAAAAATATATAGTGTAAACGATAAATCACGTTTGAGATTTCTGCTGGCTACTGTATACAGGCCACCAGGGCACCATAAAGATTTTATCAAAGAATTTGCGGACTTTCTATCAGAATTAGTATTGGCTAACGATAAAGTACTAATTGTTGGTGATTTTAATATACATGTAGATAATGAAAAAGATGCATTGGGATTGGCACTTAAAGACATTGTAAACTCAATTGGAGTTAGACAACACGTGTCAGGACCCACTCATTGTCGTAATCATACTCTAGATCTAATATTATCACATGGAATAGAAGTTGATGCCGTTGAAATTCTGCAGCAGAGCGATGACATCTCAGACCATTATCTAGTCTCATGTAAATTACATTTAGCCAAGGCTGCAAAGCCGACTCCGTGTTATAAATATGTTAGACCTATAACTTCTGCCACTAAAGATTGCTTTATCAATAATCTTCCTAATAAGTTTCATCATCTCAGCATCCCGGATAGCTTAGAAGAACTCGATATTGCAACAGAAACTTTTAACTCTATCTTTTCCAGCACTTTAGACCCAGTTGCTCCGTTGCGCTTAAAGAAGATTAAAGAAAATAGTCCAACGCCCTGGTACAACGAGCACACTCAGGCCCTTAAGAGAGCAGCCAGAAAAATAGACCGCAACTGGAAGAAAACAAAACTAGAGGTATTTCGGATTTCATGGAAAGAGAGCTCGATTGCTTACAGAGAGGCTTTAAAAGCTGCTAGATCTGCTTATTTTTCAACCCTATTAGTAGAAAATAAACATAATCCTAGGTATTTATTTGAAACAGTGGCTAAACTAACGAAAAAGAAAGCTTCAAGCACAGAAGTTTCCTAGCAACACGGCAGTAATGACTTTATGAACTTCTTCACTTATAAGATTGATAATATCAGGGACAAAATTATAACTATGCAACCGTCTACTACAGTATCGCATCAGGGAGTGCATTGTAGTCTCCCTGAGGAAAAATTGTATTCATTTGTTGCTATAGGAGAGGAAGAATTCTGCAAACTCGTTAATTCATCTAAATCGACAACTTGTATGTTAGACCCTATACCGACTAAGCTACTGAAAGAGATGCTTCCAGAGATCATAGATCCTCTTCTTAATATCATTAATTCGTCTTTGTCTCTAGGATATGTACCAAAAACCTTTAAGCTGGCTATGATAAAACCGCTTGTTAAAAAACCGCAACTTGATCCTTCAGAATTAGTCAATTCCAGGCCGATCTCAAATCTGCCTTTTCTGTCAAAGATATTAGAAAAAGCAGTATCCTCACAACTGTGTTCCTTTCTTGAAAGAAATGATATCTGCGAGGATTTTCAGTCAGGATTTAGACCGCACCATAGTACTGAGACAGCTCTCATTAGAGTTACAAATGATTTACTTTTATCATCCGATCGTGGTTGTATCTCTCTATTAGTGTTACTTGATCTTAGTGCTGCATTTGACACAATTGACCACAACATTCTTTTAAATAGACTGGAAAACTATGTTGGCATTAGTGGAATTGCACTAGCATGGTTTAAATCATACTTATCTGACCGTTATCAGTTTGTAGCAGTAAATGAAGAGATGTCTTATCGTTCACAAGTTCAGTATGGCGTACCACAAGGCTCAGTACTAGGACCGCTGCTGTTCACTCTGTACATGCTACCATTAGGACATATCATTAGGAAACATGGAATTAGCTTTCATTGTTATGCCGATGATACTCAGCTGTATATTTCTTCAAAACCTAACGAAACTTACCAATTCACAAAATTAACGGAATGCATAGCTGATATAAAAAATTGGATGACTAGTAATTTCCTACTACTAAACTCTGAAAAAACAGAGATTCTAATTATTGGACAAAAAACTTCCACACGTAATAACCTAGAATACTGTCTAACACTTGATGGCTGCTCTGTTAAGTCTTCGTCGTCGGTTAGGAACCTGGGTGTGCTTTTTGATAGCAATCTTTCATTTGAAAGTCACGTGTCTAGTATCTGTAAAACCGCATTTTTCCATCTTAAAAATATATCTAAATTACGACATATGCTCTCATTAACAAATGCGGAACAATTAGTTCATGCTTTCATGACAACAAGACTAGATTATTGTAATGCCCTACTGGGTGGTTGCCCTGCACGCTTAATAAATAAACTACAGCTGGTCCAAA
Source organism: Meda fulgida (assembly GCA_030578275.1). Taxonomy (NCBI): domain Eukaryota; kingdom Metazoa; phylum Chordata; class Actinopteri; order Cypriniformes; family Leuciscidae; genus Meda; species Meda fulgida. Next base: position 25,496,186 of record CM060636.1, read on the forward strand.
ACGCAGCCGCTCGAGTTCTTACTAGAACCAGGAAATATGACCATATTAGCCCGGTTCTGTCAACACTGCATTGGCTGCCTATTAAACATCGTATAAATTTTAAAATATTGTTGATTACTTACAAAGCACTAAATGGTTTAGCTCCGCAGTACTTGAGAGAGCTCTTAACGCATTATAGTCCTTCACGTCTATTGCGATCTCAAAATTCGGGCCAGTTGATAATACCTAGAATATCAAAATCGACTGCGGGCGGTAGATCCTTTTCCTATTTAGCACCAAAACTTTGGAACAGTCTTCCTACCATTGTCCGGGAAGCAGACACACTCTGTCAGTTCAAAGCTAGACTAAAAACACATCTCTTTGACCTAGCATACACATAATATACTATAGACTTCTATAATTCAATGTTAGGCTGCATAGATTAGGTCAGCCGGAACTGGGAACACTTCCCTTAAATCCTGATGTACTCGTTACATCATCATAAGAAGAATGGCATCTACGCTAATTTTATTGTCTTTGTTTATCCCGAGTTTTTCCCGCAGCCGACTGGATCCAGGCCGTATCCAGATCTGACTAGGAGCTTTGCCTGGACCCGATGACAACGCAGTGCTGAAGTGCCAACTAGCCTCTCCCTATGGAGGATCCCTTTCCCACTCTACAGATAAAATGTTGTGATTCCGGTTCGCGTACCCACCCCGAAGTGATAAAATAAAACAAAATTCTGTATCAAATTACAGTTACTGTAAATCCGGCCTCTAGTTCATAAACGCCAGAGGAGAACTGGCCCCCGACTGAGCCTGGGTTCTCCCAAGGTTTTTTTTTCTCCATTAGGTCACCTGATGGAGTTTTAGGACACCAGTGGGTCACCTGATGGAGTTTTAGGACACCAGTGGGTCACCTGATGGAGTTTTAGGACACCAGTAGGTCACTTGATGGAGTTTTTCGGTTCCTTGCCACTGTTGCCTTTGGCTTGTTCAGTTGGGGATATTCAAAATAATTAACCAAGCATTAATACCATTGATCAGCCCTACCAAACGTGGATGTTTTTTCACTAAGAAACAAACATTGTTATGTTATTTGATTTGATATTGTGAAGCTGCTTTGATGCAATTTATATTGTGAAAAGCGCTATATAAATACACTTGACTTGACTTGACCATTGTTGCCCAGCATGGCTACACCAGCTCAGTAGGGCTATTGCAAACAGAAGTCTACTACTGAGAAATTTCACGTTATTTGAGCGGACTTTGCTTTTCCAGTGCGTGATCGGTACATGATTGGAGCGTTTGGGCCATGAACGACAAAGCAGAACATTGAGCAGAGAGCGGAAAAGACCCGGTCGTAAAGTTACTAAACAAGCTGCGCGAGAATGAAACCTGATCGCCGAACACTGAGGGGCAGGGCAGCATATTTTCGGTTTATATTTTCAGCCTTTTTTCTCTTTCGGCCAAGAAAACGAGCCATCAGGCAACTTTTTAAATGAAAAACATTCCTCCTAAAACTCTGTCCTTGTTCTTCTCCATCATGACAGAGTGACTTGGTTCGGCACACTCACAATTACAGCCGCAACAGGAAGTCAAAAAGAGGCCATTTTAACATGCTATAAAAAATTATCTGTGGGGAATTTTGCACTACAACTTCACATACACAACTTTGAAACAGTATTCCTAGCATTTTTCGAGAAGCAGACACACTCTGTTAGCTTTAAAAAGCGCTATATAAATAAAGGTGACTTGACGGGAGATGATGGCACCTCCACAGACCTTGAGCCGAGCGGCATTCTATGACTGCTTCCCATCCCGTGAGGGATGTATCCGTCGTAAGTGTCACGTGATTACAGGAGCTCCCAATACGGGACCCTGGGACAAGAACCAAGGCTTCTTCCACATCACCAAGGTACAAAGTCATCTGCGCGTAACCTTGATCACTCTGCGGGATTGCCCCTTGGTGAAAACCTCTTGGTCTTGAGCCACCACTGCAAGGGTCTCATGGATAGCAGGCCAAATGTATCACGTTCCCATCAGACCCAACAGTCTCTGAAATGTTTGACAGTAGGCACATTTCCATTACAGATTTGCGCAAAACTTTTGCGAAATGACGATGCTTCCATTAACCGATGTTATGCGACTACAAATTTTTTTTTTTCCTCTAAGTCATTCCAAAAATCATGGCAACGGATGTTGGTAGTTTTACATATATCCCAGCCACTGCACTGGGCATTATTATTAATCAAAGGAGACGTATGTGTGTTATCCAAGCATTAATGGTAAGGAAAGATCCTTATACTTGGAGCGGCTGGTGTTTCTGGGTGTTTCTCATACAGTATCTGCTTCGAGGTCTTGATTGTGGCATTTATTTGAGGTTTAAAATCCAGTATTCCTGTAATTCTTTTGTCTTTTATAAATTTAATAGAGGACTCTGTCTCGTATTCTGTCCAAACATACTGCGTCATCTACGTCAGGTGACCTGTAAATGAGCAAAAACTGTTTCCATTGCAGTTTTGCAAAATATTCCTTTTTTGAATTGCCTGAAAAACCACCTCATGCGAGCGTAAAAACTTTTTTGCGATAAATGGGAGTTTTTGTGAAATTGACGTGTTTCCATTGGGCGTATTTTCAATTCGCATTTTCAATTTGCGCAATTTGAAGGGTAATGGAAACGAGGCTAGTGAGTGACTGGCCTAGCTTTATCTTGTTTACGGCTGTGAGAATCGAACCGATACGAGCAGGAGACAGATGTGCCTACATGCACCCAAAGCTCAACCACAAAAGTTAACATGGTCTGGATGAAAGGCTGAATTTATTAGAATAATTCCAATATAGAATGAAAGAATCATAAATTCATAGCTTGCAGACACACGTAACTAGTTTGCATGCCAGAATAAGAACGAGAGAAAGGGAATCTCCCATTTGGTCAGTTCCCTCCACATTATATTCTCTTTACGGACTCATAAGCTATGCCTTGCCTTGGCCACTACTATCCGAGCCACTAGATTCTTTATTGTATAAGACTTTTCTTCCCTCATGAACAAAAATCATAAGGAGCGGAGCTAAAACTCCCAATATTGCATTCCTGTACAAGTCAGGAACATTTATGAATGAACACAACCAGCCCCCTTTGCGAGCTGACCATGCAAGCTCCTCGAACGCAGGGGATGAGGATGGAGAGTCCTCAATTTCCCCAGCATCAATGCTTAGCACATCTACCACCTCAGAGCTAGACAGAAGAAGCACCGGGCTCTCACTCAGGGTGGAAGAAACCACAGCCCGGCTTCTGAAACCAAAGAGAGGCATGTTTTTCAAATGAGCTTGGGTTGATCATGACTAGATTTTTCTGCCGGTTTCATTTTTATTTTATGAAAAGTGGTTATGTGTAGGTTTGGGGTATAGGATTAAGCGATCTGAATTATAGCTATAAAACGGTGAAAGTTTGGTCATCTACCCAACATACAAAAATACGAGTAAATGTTATGTACAAATGGTATAAACAATAAGACCAGGCAGGAAAAGAATGGCCAGGACATTTTGCTAAAAGACTCGACGAAGACAAACAAAAAATGCAGGGTTTTTAACAACCAGTTACAAGGGTGAGTAGATGATGGCATTATGATTTTAATTTTTTGTGAGGACTTATAAACTGTGAACTTCTTTCCTGTTTTGGTATCTTCTAAAGAAGACACATAATTCAATGACTACAGTGGTTCATGACACTACTGACAAAGTCAGTAAAAAAGTTCATAAACCAAAAAATGGCTGATGCAGCTACAAACAAGTCTGAAAAAAACAAGCAGAAAAAAAGAGTTATGTAGCTGCTGAAACTGTCAAAGCATCAGCGGAAGGTCAAAGACCTTGACCATCTTTACGTACACTCCAAGCTGTGTCAGTAATTCTGTGCTGTTAGCTTGACCGTCTGTCACTGTCCTCCAAAAACTCATACACATCCACAAACACACAATTGTCTGTTATATGCCTAGGCTAATTGGAGACCATTAAATACACATGGCCTCAGGAGTATTGCTAGCATGGTGGATATTGAATAATTTAAAAGCAGTTCATCTAAATGGGAAATTCTGAAGGCTGTTGTTCTTATAACATAATCAACAATGTCATGTTAGTGTTTGCGTCCTTATTAGCTTGTCTCAAATAGAACTAAAACTGCATAAACAACTACTCAAATTCACAGTGATTTAAAACCTCAAAAATCATTTATTAAATCTTCAGTCCATAGTTTTTCCTCTTTGACACCATCTCTGTTCAAAATCTGCAATTGCAGTTAATTGCAGGATTATCAACTTTACGTGGGTTGTGCCTCCGCACGGCACAGCGCAGATGAATCTAATGTTTTGAGGAGAATGTGAGGCTGTCAGTCACCGCGCCGGTGTGGATACTGTCATTCGGAATCGCAGATTCTACCTTTTGGAAGTATGACCAAGATAAGAATTTTCACCGGAAAATGTAATCTGAAAAGTAATATCCACTTTTGTTCTGACCAACTAAGGGAAAAAAAAGGAATGCAGTCAATAGCCAGTTGCATTTCACCAACAAAGGTCAAACTGGTCACTATATTGCTGCTACATGCATGCAGATATTTATTTAGCTACATGAACAATGTATAACTGTGAAACAACATCAATCATGTTCCTTGAGATCTACCTATCTGCAGAGTTCATATCCGACCCTGATCCAAAAACGTACTTAGAACATATTTGTGTTAGCTGGGTATCTACCAATCAATCAATGAATCAATCAAATGTCAATTCAATTAAACATAGTCCAACTTTTGCCATCCCTGTATTGTTTCATTCCACTACAGTCTGTCTAGCTAAGTTTGAATACAAGAAAAATGTTTAAAGCCCTATTCGGATGGGACTGGTTTTTCAAGGGTAGATTGAATAGTGTAATTTTACCACAGGATGTCTGTAATTCGCATGGGACAACAAATCTCAGTAAAACTAGAAGTGGGTAACACACACGGGTAACAGAGAGATCCAATAGCAGTATCTTTATTAGGGTAATCCGTACTTAAAATCCAGTTCAGGCAAAGGTTCAAAATCCACAAGGGCAATCCAACACATAGAACACACAGAAGTGTGAGGACATTAAACAAGGACTCCGTAACAAACACTAAACAAGCAGGGTATTTAAACACATATCAAACAAGACTAACACAGAACAGCTGGGAACAATGATAACAGGGAACAGCTGAGTGCAATGAACTGATGAATGACAGTGACAGACAGAATGCTGGGAATTGAAGTTAAATGTGAAGGACACCGTGAGAACGAGGACCTCTAGTGATAGACAAGGGAACACAACCAGGGCGAAGCAGACGACCCATCGGGCGGCCAGGGCGAAGCAGACGACCCATCGGGCGGCCAGGGCGAAGCAGACGACCCATCGGGCGGCCAGGGCGAAGCAGACGACCCATCGGGCGGCCAGGGCGAAGCAGACGACCCCTCGGGCGGCCAGGGCGAAGCAGACGACCCCTCGGGCGGCCAGGGCGGTGAAGACCCCTCGGGCGGCCAGGGCGGTGAAGACCCCTCGGGCGGCCAGGGCGGTGAGGACCCCTCGGGCGGCCAGGGCGGTGACGACCCCTCGGGCGGCCAGGGCGGTGACGACCCCTCGGGCGGCCAGGGCGGAGAAGACCCCTCGGGCGGCCAGGGCGGTGAAGACCCCTCGGGCGGCCAGGGCGGAGAAGACCCCTCGGGCGGCCAGGGCGGAGAAGACCCCTCGGGCGGCCAGGGCGGAGAAGACCCCTCGGGGTCTATTTTTAAACTATTTTTAAACTAATTTTAAACAGGAAATGATGGAATAATAAGTACATATTTACAGCCGGGATTATCATTAACTGAGGTAAAAAAAAAAAATCAGAACTTTTTACAGAAAGTATTTCATCGTAATCTTTATTGACATTGTCCGTAACGAGTAATGAGATGGCACATTCAGAAAGGACTAAAATCACTGAGAAGCTCGGGTAATATTTACTTTACCCCAACTCTCCATGTAAAACTAATCCCGTCCAAATAGGGCTAAAGAAATCAATCAGACAATACGTTTGATCAGGGACAGGTAAACCCAAAACCATCCTCAATTTGTCAATTTGTTGTGCGGGCCCTAATTTTTGGACATCCCTAGTCAGCAAAGAACACCTGCTACTGTAAGTCAAGCTGACATCAGTGCCAAGTCACCATTTTGGCACAACCAACACCTCTGTCAGAGTAGCAGCATGGTGTAGGTGTCATTTGCAATGGTGTCTGCTCCTATTCACACCGACAGGTCCCGGGATCAGGCAGCACACTCAGTATTGGCATCACTGGCATTTTAAATAAAGGAAAAAAAAACTGATAACCAGATAACAATGAGGCAGGACACACACACATACACACAGTCCGGCCAAACAGGTGTAGGCAGCTGACAACAAATAATGAGCCTGTAGGCGACCTTGGTTCCCTTAAGAACTGATTTGCATGTTGGGGAGTGAAGTGGGTTTCAGGATGGACCGCCTATGTTCTTGAGGTAATACAAAGCACTTCAAATCAGTACCTGCCCTTCTTCTGGCAAAAGCACATCAACAGCCAGAAGTAGTGTGGAGGATGGAGTATGTAGTGTCATACCAATGACAGGGTTTTTTTGCATATTGAATGGTAAATGGACATTATCCACCATTGATGCAGCCATTAATCATTTGGAGTATGTCAGACATGTGCCAGGGGTGTAATAAGAGGAGCTATAAGAAAGGCAGGATTATGATTTAAAAAGGCAAGATTATATGATTGTGAAAATGTTTTTTTTTTTCTCCAGCATCTCTTTTTCTTCATAATTTGTTATTTTCCAATAATGGAAAAAAAATCAGTACAGTAAACAATCTGCATTATAGGCTCCTTTTCCATTACACTGAAATATGGGATCCATTAATCATTTCTTCTGAAAAGCCTGACACAAACAGCAGCAGCTCTATAGATAGCATTCAGTGTTGAAAATTTAAAGTTTGATTACTGTCAAGATATTGAATCCTTTAATTTCCTGAACCCGAGGCAGTGGTTTAGAGAGAAAGATAAGTTTTAAACAAATGCATGTACTTATCTTTGTAGATGTACCAGGAACTTATCTATGGTTAAACAAAAAAAAGTCTGCTGCCAGAACTGCCAGAAATGTGCATTAGTGAAGTTTGCATCTAGGTACTTTTCTATACAAGGATCAAAACTCTCTGCCATGATGTTAGGGCACTGTGGGTGGTTATCAGAGCATAGCTAAGGTGATATGAGAGGTTTTTAGCTTGTTGTTATGGATACGTTAGGGTGTTCTGGGTGGTTGCTTACTGGCCCATGTCAAAAGACCCCATCTCCAAGTCTTAATGATATTCTGGTCCCTAGATATGTTTCAGTCCCAACATTAACACGTTTTTTTTTTTTTTTTTTTTTACCCATTTTATCATGTTTCAGGCACTAAACCCAATCATTTAGAAAAGTGATAGAACTACTATGTGCTTTGCTGTATTGTTTTATTTTATTATTTTACAATTACAGAGAAGATGGTGGTCTATCAGAGAAGAAAGAAAACATCATTCTTATATTATTGTTTACCTCTGTGCGGTAATTCATGAGATACGCTGACATTATCTTTCATTCTTTCTCCTGGTGTTTCTGTGGTTCAGTCTCAGCGGTTAGTGCAAATCCACTCTTCAATCATACAAGACACTCAAGTGTGTAATATACACGTCCTGATTTTATTGGAGAGAAATTGTAGCCTGTCTCAGAGGGCAAACGTGGAATGTTTATGGGATATTTTATGCAAACAACTCTCTAATCATGATTATTCCTGCAGTTGCAAGCTTTCATTTGAGTTCTCAGGGAAGCACAAAACATATTTTTCTGATGTATATGTATAATCATTTAAAGATATTTCAGGTAAAATGTTGCACAACAAGTATTTGTAATACGAATACTTTAGATTGGTGTGGATGCGTAGCTGACTGATGGGTCTGTATAATGTATTTCCTTGTTTTTACACAAATTGTTTAGCTATATTGTATTTTTAAATTAATTGGTAACACTTTACTTGAAGGGGTGTGCATAAGACTGACATGACACCTTCATAATCATGACATGGCAGATGTCATAAATATGAAGGAGGTTTTATGCATGTTTATAACAACTGTCATTAAGTGTCATTCGCTAAATTATGACATTTTTAATGCAAATATTACATTGTTTGGAATGTCTTTGTTATGACACCTTGACATAAATCAATACATCATAACCTGTCAGTGTCTTTGTCATGACAACTTGACATTACCAGGACAACATAAATTGTCAAAAATATGTCATAAACACGACATAGCAGATTAATTATCAAACTTAAGAAACCACTTAGCTTTATGGGTTAACATTTCGTTAAATTGTCAGGTGGTTGGTTTTGACATTGGCTGTCATGAGGCCATTATAACTGTGTCATGAATGTTTTTCTTGACCTCAACTACAGTGGTACAAATTTAATTTGTCATTAAAATGTTATAATGGCTTCATGACAGCCAATGTCAAAACCAACCACATGACAGTTTAATGAAATGTTAACCCATAAAGCTAAGTGGTTTCTTAAGTTTGATCATTAATCTGCTGTCATGTTTATGACATTTTTATGACAGGTTGTGTTGTCTTAGTAATGTCAAGTCATAACAAAGACATCTCAAACAATGTCATATTTGCATTAAAAATGTCATAATTGAGCGAATGACACTTAATGAGAGTTGTCATAAACATGCATAAAACCTCCTTCATATTCATGACATGTGTCATGTCATAATTATGACGGTGTCATGTCAGTCTTATGCACACCCCTTCAAGTAAAGTGTTACCGTACAGGCGTCCGTTTCAAATGCGATTGGCTCATGTAATAGGAATATAGATATTTAATAGTAATAAAGATTTATAGAACTCTAAAAGATAATTTTCGGTTTTCACCGGCTCTCTGCACTGGTGTCAGGCACAACCGGAAGTGTCTATGCACACACTCACTAGATCGTAAATTCAACACTATAGCCTATTTTACTATGAGCAATATTAACAGTGATGTCTGCCTCAGCAAGCACCACCAATTATGCAAAAGTATGTGGCAATTAGGATCACTAGAGACCTGTAGCATGCTGCTGTGACTGGTCACACATAGATGATAATGATGATAACATTCATCATGACAACTGGGACCAGCTGCAAGTGCAATGCCAGCGTGCCTAGTGGGTGACTAACCCTGAGGATGCTGGGCTGAATGGAGATAACTGGATATAGACCACCAATTATGGCAGTCCCAACAGAAAGTAAAGGTTCTCCCAAAAATGCACATTTTGTTATTTACTCTCTCTAACGTAATTTCAAATTGATTATATGGATTTATATATATGTGTAATGCAATTCAGATGTTATGAGAAGAAGGAGGCGGGAACCGGCGAATGTTCAACACTTTAATAAATAAATAAACAAATACAACACGAAAGTAAAAGACAGCAGGCCCTCAAGGACGACTGCTGTCACATATAACAAAACAAAAGACAAGTCCAGGCCTGGCCTCTCTCGATCTCCACTGTCGTCGCTCCTCCTTTTATGCTTCCGCTCCTCCGTGAGAGATACGAGACCGGTGCGTCGCGCAGGTGTCGCTCATTAGTAATTACGCCACCGGCCTCGCGCCGCTCTCTCACGGCCCTCTGCCTCGTCCTGCTCACCACAATATGGAATATATATTTGCAAAAGAAGCTCTAGTAAAAGTAGATGGCCATTAATACTGTTAAGTTTCAAAAATGACTACATAATATATAAAAGCGACATAAAAAGACAATTCATGCAATTTGTGTGCTGTATTGCTATAGATAATTATTAAATCTGTCTATAGTGTTGTCTCTAAAATTTGAAAGCTGTTTGATAGGTTTATGAGGAACAAACCACATTATGCATGAAATGTAGCACACAGGTCACCATCCTCTTTAGCTGCTTAAAGGTGTTCCTTAGACATTGTGTGGGCATACAGATTTTCATCATGGTGACTAAATTATAACATGTTTTGTATAAAAAGGCACCTTCAGAACATATTTCTCAAGAGTGAGTTTTTTCATATGAAAATAATGTTTGATATATAGTATTAAGAATATGTGACCCCGTCTGTGAAACCCCGGCTAATGTCGCAGAATCTAATTATGAGTAAAGAGCGTCAACGTAGTCATAGCCATAAAAATGACAAAAATAGGTCACGTGTGTTTATTGCTGTAAATGATAGATTATATCGAAGTATTTGAGATGCAATACTCAAATTTTCATTTATAACATGATAAATACAGAAATTAATGATTTTATTGACACTACGTTAAACTTTTGCAAGAAAAAAACCCCATTGATTTCAATCGTCTCTGTGTTTATTTCGGCGCAACAACACCTGCTGATTCTTACACCATTCGGTTCAGGAACTTCTTTCCTACCATAAGAAAGAGTAAACAGACCTTATATCAATCTGCACGAGCGGCAATCACTTCAACACTAGTTAAGGAAGGCACACAAAAAGAAAAAGCGTCTTAAGCCCAGGTTCAGATATCTGTAGAGATTGTTTCCTGTCATCGCCAATATTAAGAATAGCTTATTTATTTTGTAGCTCAATATTATGCCAATATAATAATCTTTTTTTAAGGACATTTTAGGCCTGCTACGTGTCAATATAATTATTTAGCTTGATGGTGATGCGTCGTTTTGATGAACTATCTGATATGGCGCCACCGAAGCATGAGCAGGAACGGAAAATAGTTGATTGCTTAAACAGCTTGTTTGATATTAATATCGGTGGAATTATAATATAACCGGTTTTATAGTCATTTAATTTCTGGAGGATGATGATGGTGATGATGATGGACACATTCGTGGACGAAACTGATGAGGAATTTGACGGTAAGTTTTTGTCTTTTTTTGTTAATGCTAAACGAATGTATAGCTACTCTAAATACTGTCAGTGTTCAGCTAATGTAATGCTAACACAGAATTAATCCTTTGATGCAAAAATAGTGGATTTAAATGTTTATTACAGATTTGTTGATTGGGATTGGGTCAGTTTAAATTAATTACATTTATGACATGATGTTTATTTGTTTGATTACACTCTGAACTGAAGTCTTACCCCTCATAGCCTTCCCCTCAACTAATCAGATCCAGTCTGACTAAACTGAAAATCTATCTTCATATAAATCCTTTATTATCCACTTTAAATGTTGAATAAGCCCCCCACCCCATTCTTGCATGTTACACCATCATGTTTGTCTCTTGCTTTGAATTGAAAAATGTCTCCTAGCTTTTTCAAGCAGTGACCAACGTGATGATGAGGAGGAGCCAGTTTTGTTGATCGAACCCCAAGCTGGTCTGGTGAATCTGAAGAGGGAACCCCAACAAGAAGAATTTGCTTCTAATGCTGGAAGTCAAGATGTGGAACTGAAAAAAGGTTTCTCTTGTAACTGCAAGAATTTCAATGGGGAAACGTGTTATGACACTTTTATGTATATGCATGCGGTGTTCAAGGATCGCCTAGCTCCATTGGTCCAGCATTATTTGCAGAATGATGTGACCCCTGGGATGCATGTAAATGTCCTATTATCACTGTAAAGCTGCTTTGAAACAATCTATACTGTTAAAAGTGTGATGAATAAATGAAGGTGACTTGACTTTTAAATGCCAAAATGAAATACTTTCGTGAATAGAATCCATGAGATTATCAAATATTTTGCATCTAGACAATTTTAGAACATACAAAGTTTGAGACTGACCTGTTAAATGGATATTTCACACATAAGCTTCTTTCTTCTGTTTAACACAAAATAAGATATTTTAAAGAATGTTAGTAACCAGACAGTTGGCGGCACCCATAGTATTTTTTTCCTACTATGGAAGTCAACGGGTGCCGTCAACTGTCTGGATACTAACATTCTTTAAAATATCTTATTTTGTGTTAAACAGTAGGGTGACCAAACTTCCTGTTTTCCCAGGACATGTCCTGTTTTCATGTCCTGTCCTGGCCGTCCTGGCTGTCTTTTATAAAGTGATGAAAATGTCCTGGTTTTCATTATTTTTCATTGGGCCATTAATAAAGAAAGACAGGATAAAGGGGAAGAAGAAAACTAAAGATATAAATATCTTTTGTTAGTTAGTTTTTGTAAGTTTGTGAGAGCTATTTTAGTTAAATTTGGAGGATTTTTTTTGTTATTTATTATTTATTTATTTTTCTACTACAGAAGAGACATTATTTAATTCATTATTTAATTCATTATTTTTTAAACCTGTCATAATAAAACATGTTGAGTAATCTCTGAGAAGCATGTCTGAATTTGTCTTTGGTTATTGCTAGTATTTTGTAATGTAACAATGTTCTATCCATACAGAGGAGGCATAGCCTACTTTAAATGTATTGAAATTAATAAGGCATCTTTGAGTAAACTTCGAGTATCATTTGAGTATCTCATTGCCAGGCCGAGTGTCCTGGTTTCCGGTAATCAAAATATGGTCACCCTATTAAACAGAAGAAAGAAACTTGTACAGGTTGGAACAACATGAGGGTGAGTAAATGATGACAGAATTGTAATTTTTGGGTGAACTATCCCTTGAAATTTTTTTTTGTTACACAGTGGCCCAGTAAGAGAATGAGATTTTATACCGAAATGTTATATAATTAATAATTAATATAATAATTTATGTATTATTGAATTTTTTTTCAGTGATATTTCATTTTACTAATAAAGTTATACAAATCATTCCATAGCCTGGGAAAACCCAGACAACTTCCGGCAAATTTAGATTTGCTCTGAAAGTTAGTCTGGCAAAGAGCTCATTCAAGCCCATTTCCAATCCGTCGAAATCGAGACACCAATCAGAAACGTTGGGGCGGGCTTTACACGATGACGACAGCGATGGGATTTTGAAGCAGATTTTGTAGCCAACATTACAAAGATGGATGCCGCCGTCGCGTCTGTTTTAAGCGATTTGAACGTTTCCTTTTTGTTAAAAACCGAGCAAAGAACAATATTCTTTATTGTATATTAAGAAACATAAGATGTTTCTCCGGCGCTCTGCATACGTCATCTCCTTCATCGCTCTGATTGGTTTTAGGTCCATCCGCGACGTCCGTTGGTGACGCCCCTCTGGAAATGAATGGTCTATGACGCTTTGTCAGACCATAACTCGGTTGCAACTGAGAATGGTCTAGTTTTAACCAGGCTAATCATTCCACTGAATTGACTTGGTAATTGTTGCTACAATCGAGCACTTGTGGTACCCCTATTCGTTTCAATGTTTTTAAGCTTTTAGCTTTTTGGACAGGCGCATCATAAAAAACGTTTTTAAGCTATGTTTTGTAAAACATTGCCCTGTTTTACAAAACTTTAAGAATTTTCTCATAAATGTGTTATATATCACTGAAAATGGGAGAATCTCAGCTTTAATGTGGTATATGGCACATATGCAGGATAACTATGGATCAAATGTGTTGCAGTTTTAAAAGTAAGCTTTTTTTTTTAAATGGAATTTCTCAAAAACATGATTTTCTGAGTCCAAAATTCAGCAAATCTTTGGCATATAGCCTAACTCAATCAATATTAAAGATATCAAGGTTATATTTTCACAGAATGTTCTTTACATTATGTAGGATGATTTTATGTAGAAAACAGCAAATCACACACACAAAAAAAATGACTTTAGCCCATGTTTTCACAGGCAGGGTCACATATCCTTAGATTAGAGAAAAGTAACAAAAAGAAAACTATGAACTGGCCACCAACACACCTCAAATTCACTTTGCCATTTTTTGTTCTTTGAAGAAACCAACACTCAACACACTATTATGTTTTGTTTTTAGTCCCCAGACTGAAAAGCATAAGAAGTGCCTACTGGAGCTGAACAGAAACACTTGCATTTTGACTTATCGCTACAGACAAGAAGAGGAGGGAAGGAATCTCATTATAAATTGTGTTTTCTGTGTTAGTTCAGAATGGTTCACACTTCAATAGTCCTCCTCTATACATGAGCACAAATGCTGTTTACTCTGAGCACACTCTTTATCTGAGTAACAGGGAATAACACTGGGAAATCCAGACCTTGTTGTGTGTATTTCGCTAATGTTTAGGAATAAATCATTCTAAAAGTCTATTCATGCAAGTCAACATGAACAGCTAAGTTTCTTGTAGAATGTTTGTCTATGCTTATTTTACAAGCAACAGATTGTATAGCCAATTTATTGTGTTTACCTTTATAGCTCTTCTTCTATTGTAAACAAGAGAACACTCATGCAGTCTTTCCATCTTTATGTGAAATATAAACAATGAAAGCTGGGATAGGCTCAGTCATTAAGAACACCTCAAAAGTTAATAAAATCTTTGTATCATACATCATGTTGAGGTTTTGAGAAATGCTTCCTGATAGCATGGAACGCTCTGGCAAGGAGCTATTAAGTAGGACAAGAAAGTTTACATGCACATTAGCTCATTAAAACTGATTAATTATGGAACATCATTAAGGTATTGCAATCTAAAATGATCAGGGGAAACTGATTATCCCAAACTCTGATGTGACTTTAAATGTCTTTAGTTTATGTAACTTACAAAACACTTCAAGAGATGGTTAAGGACACACAAATATACTGGCTGGGACGACACAAAAAATATATATGCAATAAATATTATTAGGTAATTTTGTTTGTTTAACTAAATCAGATACCAGTGGTCAAGTTTTTAATTACCTTTTCATGGCCAGAAAATTACTCTGTACTATGCTACACTATGCTAGTATGCTGCAACAGTACACAATTCTGTACTGTAACATCAAGTATGTCACCTCTTTGCTTGCAGTTTTTACGACTGAACAGTTTCAGTTGACATACTGTCAAAATCCTTCGTTCTTTCTAACCCATTCACACAAGCACTGACACGTACACAATTCTTCTTCTAGGGTACAAAGACGGTCTAATAAATAGAGTTGGCAAAAAGGGCAAAAGCAATTCCATTGTAAAAAGGAAAAAACAGCATTGCCAAATTTCTCCAGAGGGCAGCGCTTTAATTTTGAAACAAACCCAAACTTGTACAGTGTCAAGATGCATTTACACTCCCCTGAACATGCCTGCATGAAATGACCTATCGACCCTGCCACATCAGCACTGCTTCATGGTCACATGCAAGGGTTGACAGACGGACGGATTGAGGGCGAATGGGGTTTTATGGCTTCTCGCCTCATATTTCAAAAAGCACATTTATGATACACTCGCTCCAGTAAAGCTCTTTCCCAGGAATGCCGGGGAGCGATATCAGTGCTTCTGCTAGACCCATGGAACACAAAATAGTCCTTCCATCCATGTGACAGCTGTGGATGAAGTGAAGGCTTGAGGGTACCGCTAATTAAACATCTAGATAGGTAATGAGGTAAGTAAGAGACCTTGGTTCTCCAAAGAATTGGAAGTGGAACCTAAATGAAGATGTACTTATGTGTGGTGGAGACATCGTAAACCATGTTCAATCTCTCAGACAAAAACAAGGGTTATTTTCAGAGACAAATACATTTTATAAATGAATCATAAAAGTACTATTGTTCTGCATTGTTTTGTTATTAAGTGCAGTTACAAATATTACTAGTGATGATGATACCGGGCCACCGATGCGCTGACAGTTTTCAAAGCCCTATTGTATCACACACTGTACCGATGGTTGTATCAAAATGACAATACCACTTGATTGATGATGCTTGAAGCTTCGAACGCCATGCAGTATCGAAAGGTTGGGACAGCTGGTTTGAAAAAATTGGCTTTTCGCGCCCACACTGATGCATAACAGGGAAATGTCCTCCGATCACTTAGAGGGCTGTCAGTAGATGTATGTGTGTGTGTGTACACTTATTTGGGCTTCAGTAGAATAGTTTTCAGTTAACTGAAACCTCAACACTAGGGGTGTGCCATATCATAACGTCCATGATAACACCGGTATAAACTTTTACATGATAAAAAAGTTTCATATCGCGATATCAATCATATAGTGACGCCATGACGTATGGCGCATTTACATTCCCTAGTGCGCACAACAACAACACCTTTCTGAGCATGAGAGCAGCATGTCAGCCTCCGATGACAATTAATTACCTAAAAAGGGAGCTACTTCAATCATATTTTAATAATTCCCGCAGGTCTACCACTTATAATGCAGGAAATTGGAGAGGAGCATGCCCCTGCAAACATTGATTCACTTTAGCATGTAGATTGTATGTGTAGCCTAAATAAATCCACACAGATCATAAAATCAAATTAATAATTTTAAAACTTTCTCCGAGACGCAATTTCACAAACCGTGTGAGTGTTCAGCGTAGCTGTTTCTTCTCTCTCTCGCTCTCAAAATGGGTTGCACAAGGCAAGCGTCGATACCACACTCTCGCATTTAGCAGTCAGGACATGACGGAATTGTCACTTGCACAATCGGGCCAGCATTGCATCGTAACTAAAGTTTATCATTTTCACTTATTTTTAAGTCTTATCAGTTTAAACATTCAAGCGATTTTAGACTATTCATTACTCGCACAATCTCTGAGATGTCTTTCTCTGTGTGCATACAGTATAGCCGCCTCACAAACAGCTCGCGAGTAACAAAAGTTATTTTTCGCAGATTATATCGCATTGTGTAAAAATTCTGGTCATGGTTAGTATACTCGTAAACACAGTCGGGACAGTGTGACAGACAGTATAATAAAAACAGTAATGGATCCGTGCACTAGCTCTAAAAGTGACAGCAGCCATATGTGTCTGTCATTAATGTTGTCGTTAAAACAACAAAATATAGCTTTAATTGTAAGAAATCAGAATTAATAGCCTATGTATTTAATTTAGTCAGGACTCAGGACTAAAATACTATCAGTGTTATTTTACATTTAATTACCTTATTCAGTTGCTGTAGTATTTCTGAATACTAAGTGTTAGACCTACCCAAAAACTTTTCTCTTTATTTGAAAAAAAAAAAAGTAGCAAAAATATATATAAAATAATAAAGATAGAAGTTAATTCAAAGATTGAAATCAAGCTTCCTTGTGTTGTGTAAACTCTTGACAACAAAATTACCCAATTGTAAAAACGCAATGAGTGAGCAAACATTTAGGTAAGATAAATTTAATAAACATTTAATCTAAAAAAAAATTCTATATCATCATAAATATCCTCATCTCAAAATTTCTTGAAATATTGTGATATAATTTGGAGGCTAGTAGGCCACCCCTACTCAACACCAAAAAAAATAAAATAAACGGAATGCACCTCTATTGCATTTTTTCATGTTTTATAGCTGGGGTCTCCAAGACCCCGAACAGGACATAAGGGTTATACAGCTCATTTTAAATAAATCTTTTTTCAATTATTCAATTCAATTAATTTAATTAATATTAAATTATTAATTATGATCACATACTTTTATATTTTTTATTATTGATCAATATGTAAATCTGTAGGCCAGGCTACACATGACAAGAGTTGTGGTCACAAATGAATTTAGATGACATTAGATCACATTAGATAGTATCAACTGTATTGATCCCAGATTGATTACACTCTTGTATGTCACAGACTTCCGAAGCTTTAATCGGTCACAATGCTTTTTCAAACCGTATATCCCCCCCTCCTGCCAGGCGCATCCTCTAGCCGAATGCAAAAGTTCAGCTGTGGAGGGAGGAAGGGGGTTTAGGAAGAGGGCGAGCTGGCGGGGACCGGCGACGAGGGAGTCGTCGAAGAGCTATGAGACACTAGTTGGTCAGATAAGTCCAGGGAATATGATGGAATCAGAGGAGATGATGCGTCATGCATGACAGAGTGTATTTGGCTGGAACGGAACAAGCTCCGTGGGGAAATTGATGAGCCAGCGCTCCTCAACTGGCTCATCTGAGAACTGTCTCACAGGACCTGACTTCTCGCTGGATCTGGCGTTCGGCTCCAGATTGGGGACGGTACGGCGACCTGCTAAGGCTCCGGGATGGACTCTGTGACTTGCTCTAACTACGGGCATGGAGGGGGCTCAAGCCTGTGGTCCACGGTGTGCGCTGGCTCGGATTTAGACTCTGTGGCGGTCGTGGGTGTCATCACTGGATCCCACAAGGAGTAGCGGATATACTTGGCCATCTGCTGCTGTTTGAGGAGCAGCATCTGGCCAACAGCAGCATCTGGCCAAGTATATCGTCCGTCCGGCTCCAGGTAATCCTGGCAATAAAGCAATATAATCCGCGAAAAATAACTTTTGTTACTGGCCAGCTGTTTTTGAGGCGGATTTTCTATGAATGTGCACATTAATAGATTCAACTTCCAACTTGATGAAAGGACTGTGATGCTCCTCCAACAGCAGCATCTGGCCAAGTATATCGTCCATCCTGCTCCAGGTAATCCTCCACATAATCCTTCATCAACCGGACGTTTTGTGAAACATAGTCCTCAAAATCCAATTTGTGGGACGGTTCTTCGCCCATAACATAAACTACTCAAACATAGATGAGAACCGACAATGAACTTAATGAGACGGAGTATAAATACACAGGAAAATGTAATGACAGGCAGCTGAACGTAATCAGTAACCGAGGAGACTATTTAGGAGTTAATTAAGACTAAACTGAACTGAAGCACTTGAAACAATCACACAGGAATGAAATTAACACAAAAGACAACATAATCCTGACAATTACATGTTTGTTTATTGGAAATGTAACAGTGAAACACTGAGCTTGAATTGATATGCAGATAAAATTAACTTTTATTAACAAAAGTAAGGTACAAAAACCTTATTTTTATAGGGAACATTTTTATATTCTACTATTAATAAATGTACCATTGTTCTTGTATAGTATCATACTGAACTGACCGACAGCCTCAGTGATTATAAAAGGAGCACTCTATACTTGCTTTCTGTCTAATTCATTCACAATTTGAAGAAAAGTTTTTGTTTTTTTATGCGACTTTGTGACTTCTTCCTTTTTTCCATATATTATGGAGTGGAAATGGCTAAAAAGTCAAATAAGTGCTCCTCTGCCGCCAACTACTTGGCCGCCGACTACTTGTTATAGGGGTAATTTGATGTCTTTTGAAAAAAATAAAGGTTCTTGTCTGCCACTGTGTTAGTTTTCCTATACCTTAAAAATGTAGTTTTACAAATCATACCATACTATCTTCTTCCGCTTATCCGGGGGCAGCAGTCCAAGCAGAGATGCCCAGACTTCCCTCTCCCTAGACACTTCCTCCAGTTTCTCCGGGGGGATACCAAGGCGTTCCCAGGCCGGGAGACATAATCCCTCCAGCGTGTCCTAGGTCTTCCCAGGGTCTCCGATCCGTCTGTCAATCTCCTGTTCCATCCTTCCCTCACTCGTGAACAAGATCCCAAGATACTTGAACTCCTCCACTTGAGGCAGGAACTCTTCACTAACCTAAAGTGGGCAAGCCACCCTTTTCCGTCTGAGAACCATGGCCTTGGACTTGGAGGTGCTGATTCTCATCCCAGCCACTTCACACTCGGCTGCAAACCGTCCCAGTGCATGCTGAAGGTCCTGGTCTGCTGGGGCCAACATGACATCATCATCCACAAAAAGCAGAGACGAAATCGTGTGGTCCCCAAACCGGACACCCTCTGGCCCCTGGCTGCGCCTGGAAACTCTGTCCATAAAAATTATGAACTGAACCGGTGACAAAGGGCAGCCATGCCAGAGTCCAACATGCACTGGGAACAAGTCTGACTTACTGTCGGCAATGCAAACCAAGCTCTTGCTCCGGTCATACAGGGACCAGAACCCCCTCCCCAGGATGCCGCGAGGAACACAGTTGAATGCCTTCTCCAAATCCACAAAGCACATGTTGATTGGTAGAGCAAACTCCCATGAACCCTCCAGCGTGTTCCACGACCGTGACGAAAACCGCACTGTTCCTCCTAAATCTGAGGTTCTACTATCGGCTGAATTCTCCTCTCCAGTACCCTGGCATAGACTTTCCCGTGCCGGCTGAGAAGTGTGATCCCCCTGTAGTTGGTAATAGAACGACGGAGTCCCCAGGCAGAGCACTTTCCAGCACCCCTCCCAGAGACTCCAAGAGGGGCGGGTACTCTGCACTGCCATTCTGCACTACCCCTCTCACTGTGGGCAACTCCAGAGTGGTAGAGAATCCTGCCTCTCTCAAGGAGTGTGGTTCCAGAGCCCAAGACGTGCATGGAGGTAATCCCAACTATCTCTAGTCGGTACTTCTCAACCTCCCACACAAACTCAGGCTCCTCCCCCGCCAGCGAGGTGACATTCCACATCCCTAAAGCTAGTTTCTGTGTCCAGAGATCGGGTTGTCAGGGCCCCCGCCTTCGTCTGCCGCCCGATCCACTATGCATCGGCACCTCACGGTCCCTCCTGCAGGTGATGATTTCCCACGTCACTCATTCGGGCTGAGCCCGGCCGGGCCCCATGGGGGGAGGCCTGGCAACCATGCGCTCACATGCGAGCCCCAACTCCGGGCCTGGCTCCAGGGTGGAGCCGCGCCATGCCGGGCGATGTCTCGGTCCTTGGTTGTATCTGCTTCGTAATGGGCTTATGAACCGCTCTTAGTCTGACCCTAGGACCGGTTTGCCTTGGGAGACCCTACCAGGGGCATATAGCCTCGGACAACATAGCTCCTAGGATCCTTCGGGTACTCAAACCCCTCCATCATGATAAGGTGGCAGTTCAAGGAAGGGAATTTTTTTTTTTTTTACAAATCACCACATTAAAAATAAATAACATCAAAATTGGATAATATTTAGAGCTTTGAATTGCTGGAAAAAGAAGGAAGCACTTGAAAGCCCTTGAAAAGAGCTCAAATTTCACTCTCAATAGGTTGTACAAAGTACTAAGTCTAAGATGAATAATGTAAAAAAAAAAACACATTCAATTATTTCTGCTACAATACCATGGAATGTTACTACATTAAATCCATGGAGAATGTTGGAGATTTGTGGACTGAAACCACTTAGCTTTGTTCATGACACAATGTTTCTTCTGGTATCCCCATCTGCGCTGTTTGATCTGATATCTGTGCCTGTGGTTTATAACAGAATTCTGCAACGAATACTTCCCACTAGATCTCGCAGTAGCAGTGTTTATTAATTCTGCAGCAAATTCAAACAGTTTCTAACTGGATGTCCCAGTGCTGTGTAGTAACAATTAATGTCATGTGATCGATATAGGCCCATGTATGAGCTTGCGCTGCATTGTGTATTATTGCTCAGAGCTGATAAACGGTACACACAACGCAGCTAAAACAAGTAGCAAGGTTCCGTTCCGCTTCTGTTTTCAGTTTGATGTTTCTCATAAGTAACAGAAACGGCAGCTCTTTTCCGTTGGGCAACGTGGTGGTTGCACCAGTACAACCTCTAACAAAATTTAGTCGCACCAGTAAAAAAAAGAATTTTGCAAAATGCGACCATTTGGTCGCAATCTGGAGCCCTGTGTAGACCCTCTAAATAGGGTAAATATACTCATTCACTCCAGTCCTGAGGATTCTAGTAAATGTTTCAGTCACACCTGCACATCTCAACTTATTTATAGATGCATGGCACACTGCCAAAGAACGGCTCTGTCAAACAATGATCAGATGTGATAGCAGCAATGCATAATTTGTTGAGGCTTTTAATTAATCAATACACCTAGTGAAATGCATTCTTGGTTGTCCACACATGGTTCATACAATTTAGTGAAGTGAACTCGGTCAAAATCTATATTTCTTTTTGCAATATTTTAGCAGCAGTGCTTTAAGGAGGATGCATTTTAGAGGTACAATTTCTTGAATAAGGCTTTAGCTGTGCATGTGAGTCCTTCATGTCTCTATTCTGTTGTGTTCCATCTAGCTGTTGAACACAATCCTAAACCAGCCTAATTATACAGGTTTTCTTCAAGGGCGACTAGTTTTCTGACAGCCCACCAATCCTCTGGGTCAAATGCAGATACGTCACAAGGTTATCAGTGGTCCACCAAAATTATCTGTATTTTTGAGAATTATAATTAAGCTTCTTTGTATGCATAGCAATTGAGCATATAATCATGCATTTAATGAATACCATTATAATAAAAGAAAAAATCTACACTGCAGGCTTGTCGATAATAATTCAGTATGAGGAGCCATTCGTACAGGACACATTTTTGCATTTCTTTGGCTCCATTTTTTTAAATTGTTGGCCTATAAACACATACACTAGATGGGTATTTAAGTAGTGTGGAGCATTTTGATGTTTTTTTTCTGCTTTGCATACCATGCATATTGTATTTTTAAGTAGGGATGCACCGAAATTTGGGCCGTCGAAAATGGTATTTTAGTTTTTTGGCAGGAATTGAAAAAAAAAACAGAAAATATAAGCCGGAAATATGTCGCCCCTACGTGTTCAGCAATCAGGTGTCAATCTCATGTAGCATTTTTTGTAACCAGGGCCGGCCCGAGGCATAAGCGAACTAAGCGGCTGCTTGGGGCCCCCCAATCGAGTTAAAACATTTTTTTGATGACTTAAACAAGTGACATAAATGAATGAATATGACTGACTGAATGAATAATTCAAGACAAATTCTGATTTCATTATCATAATCTAATCATAATCTATTTCCTAATCTAGACACCTCGCGCGTGCATAGACAATCCGTGCGCAACTGCGCATAGTCACGGTATCGGTTTAAGTTGGAGAAAATAGACGCAGGGGAACTTAACCTTCTAGGTGAAAGGGTAGCAGTTTGAATAAATAATAAACATAGCAGTTTGAATTCTTCTCCACTTTATTATACCACACATCAGATCACGAACTCCAAAAACCCGCGACACTCCAGTACCAAGTGCTCACGACCCATTCCTATCTACGGCAAGCCCCGAGGGGAAAAAGACATTGCATACACACATACAACGAGCGCCAGTACATCACCGGTATTATAGTAACAGACTTTGTTGGATTCTGTCATGTACAATCCAACAAAGTCTGTTACTATAATAATAATAAAAAAGATTTTGAGGACAGTTACACTGTATTGAGACAGTTGAGAAATAATAATATTTTTACAGTTTTCAACAATAATTGTCATTGTTGAACCCTTGCTCTTATTATGTTTCTGATTTCTCAGTTTTGTCATTATTTTAGCAAATACTTTATTTTATGTTTTGAGACAGTTTGTTTTAAGAAGTTTCAAAGAGTTAGTAAAAGAGTAAAGTAAAAGTTAAAACTTTTTTATTTAAGTAGGCATCTATTTTTTATTAATTTTTTTTGTATTAATACGTAACCTCACTGTATTAATTTATGATGTATCATTATTGCGTGACATTTGTGTCAATAATCGTCAAGCACAGGTGACTTCGCGTAGTGGGAGGGGGCCCCCAAATCAAATTCTGCTTAGGGCCCCCAAAAGGCTCGGACCGGCTCTGTTTGAAACTTTGTGAGCAGCTCCTCTTTCCAGCTCCGTGTGTGTGCCACGTTCGTATAGCTGTGCTGGGAAACACTGGTAAAATGACACTACCCTCTCATTCACTGATCCACTCCCTACTATCTGCTCACATGCTCTGATAATAATAGCTTTGTAGGAATATACTTTATTTTGATAATTAGTCAAAAAAATAAATCTGTTCATCTGATTCTGTTGCATAGAACTGAAAGAATTATAATATATTGATATATCAATATTTAATAATATTTTAATATAGGGCTGTCCAATTTTTTGTGTTACTTAAAAAAAAACCTACAAGCCAATAAAATAAAATAACCACACATTTTTTTTTAAATTCAGATTCAGGAAAAGTATTGCATTTAATTTTAAAGTCTAACAATAATACAATTATAAAAAATAATATTTAAAACCATAAAATAATTATTATTTTTAAAAAAGTGATTTTCGGTTTCGGTTTTCTGCCAAGCGCATTCAGAATTTTCAGTTTCGGCCCAGAATGTTTATTTCGCTGCATCCCTATTTTCAGGAAGCAGTGTCAAATTAGATTGAATTTGAAAGATATACAAATTCCCTCATTATTGACTTCTACACAGTGACATGCTACACTCATATTCAAATTTTAAACTGTATGCATTAGGGATGGGCAATGCCTAAAATTGTTTTAGGAACCAGAGGAAGGGTATAACAATACTTGATGGTTACTGTGTTAGTATTCTGATGATTGGGAGTGGATGATCTGGATTTGAGGGTGTGATGGTTGGTGTGGTAGAGCCTTTGACAAAAATGATATCTCAATATCTTTCCAAATGTCTTGAAATTTTTGCATTTGGTCTAGAATAAGGTAATATACATTCAAAATTATTTGTGCAAAAACATACAGTAAAAAAAAAAAATGTAGACCTAGTGACCACTTCTTTTTATCAAAAAGATTGCAAAACAGTCCTTTCTGACAGCTTCTTTAGAGCAATGCATTTTTAACAATTTTTACCTTAGTTTTTTAACTAAGAACAATGGTTTCTGGTTTAAGAGATGCTCTGTGGCATGAAAATATGTTCCCACTGGCCATAAAAAACACTTTCAGATGGGAAACTAGTTGCTGGAACACATACTTGTACTTGGCTAGTTTTACAAATTTTCCTTATGGATTCTCCACCACTCAAGTTGATTTGTATCACTGTCAGCACTTGCAGATTGTAAGTAGCTTTCCAGTTCCATCTCAATCTCCTCCCTCTGGAATAAAGCTCTAGAGGAAGAGGAGGATGACTCTTTAAAGAAGCTCAAGTGGATCTTCTGCACTTGCTTTTGGATTTACAGGAAGAGTCAAGGAGGACTTAAATTACCAATTAGTGCCATCTTTGGCACATTAATCTTAATTTTTAACAATATTTGATATTCTGTAATTTTATATTGTAATATTATATTATAACAATATTATTTCGCCCAGCCCTAGTATGCATTTTATTTAGCAGCGAAGATGTGTGAAAAAAAAAAAAAAAAACACAATGGAGTGCAAATGTTCTTTCCATCTTTCCAATTACTGCACATTTTAAAACCAAACGAAAGTTAAGTATCACACAGTCACTTTATTTACGGGCCTCTAGTCACGCTGCATTTTCTAAGAGTGGCCTGGGCAACAAAAGTTGAGTATCCGTTGTCTAGTTGATTTTGAGAACGTGTAGATTTGTGTAGGAGCTTGGCTGTCTCCTCTGACATTTCCAAGACTTTAGTGTTCCCTCTGGTAAATCCTTCTGGAGGAGGGACATTTTGTGGAATCTGTTAGGTGTAACCGCAACTGAGGAAGAAAACCATTCTTATGTTTTGCTTCATAGATGACTGTCACCTAAAGGGTAAACAAAACACAAGATGCCTGCACTCTGGTGGGTCTCATGACTTATCAATACCATCAGTCAAGTGCCATGTGTGTCACTGTCCATTATCTTTCCTGCCAAGACATTCCAACCATTCAGATGTGACAGGTTTCAAGTTCTCTGCCCTCATCTCTACACACTTGCTTCCACTGGGTAAACAACTTATCTATTAGCTAACAGTTTAGTGACATCATGTCATTTTAAGATGCCTCAATTTGATAACCTGCTGCCCTTCCATTGACCGACCGTATTTGATGCCTCAGGTTTGATCACTAGCTAATGCAATCTAAAACTCTATCTCTCATACTGATTAATGTCAATTGAAATCATAATACCATTATTGTTCTCAATCTGGCTCATCTCCAATCCCCACTGACTCTATATGAAATAATGAGTCTGGAAATGATTAATAGGGTAGAAATGGAAAGTAAAATGTTGACTGGGCTCTGGCAGGCAGGAGAAAATTAGTGGGGTGCAGTCAATGCGTAGTTAACGAGGCCAGTGCAGCCACAGGACCAGACGAGTGAAAGGTAGAGAAATGACCGAGGTCTGAGTAATTGTCCCAATCTGTGCCTGAAGACAACAATGGTTAGTGGGTTGAATTTTTATGGACGAGTCCAGGTCATTATATGCTTGTGAGCAGGGAGCCACCAAAAAGTCTGGGAAGATGATAAGTAGCTAAGCTGTGGGGAGAATGTGAGGCTGTGACCTATTTTTTTTTTTTTAAATGAATTCTGTCCTTATCTTTAACTTTGCAAGTCTTCTGTTTTCCATGTTGTCTCTTCAACTTCCAAGTTCAGCAGTCAAAAAAAAATTGAACAAAGAAGTCTTGCTTAATGAGAGCATGCCCCCTTCAAACTGGTCTTATCAAACAAAGTTTAACGATATTTGTTCTAGACAGAATAAAATTAAGTCAAAACAGTCCCTTGAAGCTACTAAAAAATAACATTATCTATATTAGGGCTGCACGATTTGGGGAAAATGTCATATTGCGATTATTGAGCTCAATATTGCGATTGCGATATAATAAACAAATGGTTTCATGAGTCAACTTGCTTGGTTCTCAAGGAAAATGCACACACAGATTAGTGATAATGCTGAAATGTGTATTTCTCAACTCAAACTAGCAACAACAACTAAATATTGATAACTGATTGATAACACCTATAATGATCAATAAGCCATTTATGTCTGGATAAAAATGTTTTTTTTTTTAAATCCCCCCCTCCCTTAACTTTGAAGATAAGTGAACTTAAAACAATCCTCACATAAACCCATAAAAAATTAATAGAAAGTAAAGTAACAAGAAAAGTAAACAAAGAAAGAAAAGGGCTTGCTTAATGAGCATATCCCCTTCAAACTGGTCTTATCAAACAAAGTTTATCGATATTTATTCTAGACAGTTGTAGCCAAGAATAAAATTAAGTCAAAATGAATTGAATTTACATTATCTACATACTAAAATCTGTGACAACTACCTTTAGAAGATGAGACGTGTTGGTCACTGAAGTGTATATTCTATGTACTGGCAGGGAACAAATTGCAATTGTTGAAAGTTTTTCTTGCATAGTACATATATAACATTTGCATGTAAAGTGAAGTAATCCTACTAGATACATTTCTAAATTGTATATGAATTAAATAGATGCACATAAGATTTTCATTTGCTACACCAAATCAGTGATCTTACATATGGCTTAGGTACATGAGCTGAATCATTGAGTCATGAGTGCTATTGACTAACTCTCATCTCTTCCACCTTTCACATCTCTGTCCACTCAGTGCTTGTGCTAGTGAGTGACAAGCCCTTCACTGACCACAGTAAAGTCTTCTTGCCATTAAAAAGACTCACCAAGTTTACCTCCTGTCAGAATTGATTAACCCACAACTCTACTGTCCTTTCTGTTTATGTGGCTCAAGGGACAGTGATTTAAACTCAAGATGACATCTCTAACACAATTGCTTCAAAGTAAACAAATCTATTTTACTGTATGCTAACAGTTCAGCTATGATTGGTCTTGGTTTTGAAAAGGAAAAGTCTTGTGTTTATGAAATGTGATTTTTTTTTTAATATATACAATTATTTACAAATACACATCAACAGCACCTATCCAGTGTTCAACAACTTATAGCTTATTCGGTTCTAATGAAGTAACACTTACTCCAGTTTGTATTCAAGTAACAATAAAATTAAGCTATGGGGTAGTCTGCCAAATAAAATAATTAAAAACAAAAATCATATGACCTCTTAAAGGACACTGAAGTCATTCTGACTGAAGCTAGTATTGCAGTCAGACACAACGTGGCCATGTCTGATCTGAGACAACCAGATACATAAATGTGGCTGTCTGGCACACTCTCCTTTGTGTTTTCCTTCTGCATGCTGACCACATGCAAATTTCAGTGGGGATTGTCAAATAATCCTACTTCAGAAGTGTCAAAACTGCTGAGTCATCTAGGAATACCAAATACTAAGGATTTGGAGAGCTCAGACACATTTTTCTACGTTAGAAAAAAGCAGTGCTTTTTTCAGCCATCCCAGTTTGACGTGTAAATCTGGATTTCTCACTTCTTTCCAGCATAGCCGTCCACTCAAAAAGAGGCTCTGAGATCCAAGCATTTGAGAGGTTGAAGTAACAGTGAAAAGTCTGTTTAGAGACAGTCACAGTTAAGAAGTCATCTTGTCATTTGCCTCGCTCTGCCTATGTGATACTGTAAACAAGGTGTAAAGGGTAGGGCAAGGTTAATGCAAAAACCTGCAACGTCACGGTAGATGAGTCATAGCTCATTTAGATTAAAACAGGTGGTCAAATGTCAGAGAGTTGAAGAGGGTCTAAAATTCTGGAATAACATTGTCTCTCTCCACCCCATGAATAAATAAATATATAAAAAAGAATTCAGTTTCAATATGTTAATTTTAGTTTCCTGAAAAAGAACAAGCCGTTTTGATATCTTGAGGACAGAAGCAAGTTTTAAAAGTTAGGAATAATGGATGGTTGGACCAAACAACAGCACAAACTAATAATTTCTCCTAGTAACTTTAATCACTTTGGCACCATTCCTTTAAAGTGAAATGCTAATGCACAGCATAAATCTCTCCTTGAAGTTAACGGAACCAAAGCCTGAGTGAGAGAGAGAGCGCGAGAGAGAGAGAGGGAGAGAGAGAGAGAGAGAGAGAGAGAGAGAGAGAGAGAGAGAGAGAGAGAGAGAGAGAACAGAAAATAAACTGTTGCTCACTTCAGTTTTGCAGAAGTGCTGAAAGCAGGTTCATTTTCTTGCTTTAAGCACTGCATTTGGAGCTATAATTCTAACTTTGGCCTGAGCCAAGCTCACAAGCTAGCTCAAAATGGCTCCCTTGAGGGAGGAGTCTTCTCTTTTTTAGGAGCTCACAGGCCTTCAGCTTTCAGAACTTAACCTGCCATATTTCTTATCTGCCACAGACCTCATTATCATGACCTTGCCAAGAGATATGGGCTGTGGTCTTCACATCTTTAACGTGGTTTTCAATCAGTTCCAGGCCATTTCACAGCTGTATTTCTATATGCCTTCTCTCCCACTGATTTGCATTCACACCAACAGCAATGCTATACAAGTTAATTTTTCTTAGTGTTGAGCTGTATTGAGCAACCTTTAGTGTAGAATATTTATATAAAATAAAGGTTATAACCGATAGACTGTAAACAAATATCGACGACGCCCCTTCATTCTCAATTGGTGATAAGTGAAACCGCCAAAGTCCTAATATGGCGCTGACATCTTGCGCTGATTTGGGACCTGATTCTGCGCAGTAGTGAACACGCAGAAATGGATAGTACAAAGTTTACCGCAGAGCAACTCAACACTGAAGCTCCAATCTCCTCCCGAAAATCCCCCAAAATGTCCATTTTTTGTGTGGACTACTCAGTGACTACTTCGTTTAGAGAAGCTGTCAATCATGACGTCACATTCCCGTTTTTATAGCATCAAGTAATAAACTAAGACCAAACTTATTTAAAAAAAACACTTAAACTTACATCAGATAAAAACGACCTACAATGACAGAAAACATATTTGGAAAAATTGTATTTTAAGTATAATTTGATTGTTTAGTTTCCATCAAGTCCCATTTAGGGCTGGGTATGGTTAAAACATTTAGATACCGATACCTTGACTTCGATACTGGTTCCTGAACAATACTTTTTTTTATACCAATTTTATGAAAATAAAAAATAAATAAATACGTTTTTACAACATTGCATTACCTCAAAAAAAGGTTGGTTTTATTTTTTTCAGTTTGTCGACTTTTTTACACTCATAATTTGAGTCTGTAAAAAAGCATCAATGCTAAAGTTCCCTCTCGAGGGAACTCTACACTGCGTCGAGAATCGACACTTTGGGGACGCTCCCTTAGCGTGCGCCTCTGAAGTATGAATGAAACTAATCCAATCCTGATTGGTGTTGCGTCGTGACGTAACATGTGAAGGCATACCCGGAAGTATAAAAGTGACGCTGTCACAACACACACTAGCTTTCGCTCTTCAGCAAGCGCTCTGTGTTGAAAAACTGTCTTATTTGGTGTTGTTTGTCCCTGTGATCGATATTTATATGGCCAGCAAACAATTTAAAAGATGTGTGCATCCCTGCCCTCGTTATATCACGGGTGGGGACACACATGCTTTATGTGTGAATTGTTTGGGAGCGCAGCATGCACAGGCAGCTCTCGAGGGAGCTGCTTGTGCAGACTGTGAAGCACTTCCTATTAGAGTGCTCCGCTCCCGGCTGGCGTGCTTTGATGAGCACGGTCAGGCTCGCGTTCCCCACGGTTCTGGTCCCACGTCTGTTGAGGCGGCGCGGCGATTGAGATCGGGGGGTTCGCAGCGGGATCTTGTAGATGAGAATGAGGCTGCTGAGGCACCTTCTCATTCTTCATCTGAAGATCCCGTAGCCCCTGAGAGTGGTGCAGGAGCCCGCATCGCGGCTTCTCCTGCCCACGATCAGGTCCCAATGCTTGAGCTCTCTGCTTCTGAGGAAGTGGATGTGCTCAGCATTGATGCAGATGACCGTGATTTGGGCGCGCCAGTTCACGGCCAAGGTTATGAGTAGCTGGTAGAGGTTGTGACTCATGCTGTGGCCAGACTTAACATCAGCTGGCCACATGATGAGCAGGGAATGCAAGTGAAAAGTATCGTTTTTTAAATCGTTTTTCCCCGATTTACACAATGAGATCTCGAGATCGTGGGATAAACCGCACTCATCCCGTGTCTCCAGTCCCAGTGTGGTTGATTACAGCAATGTTTTGGGGGCACGGGACATGGGTTATGGGAAGATGCCTAAGGTAGAAGAGGCTCTAGCGGGTTATCTTTCCCCTGAGTCGGCATCTTCCCTGAAAACCCCGGCGCTGCCTAGTAAGCCCTGCAGGGATACATCTGCTTTAATAGGCAGGGCTTACATGGCGGCAGGTCGGGCTGGTTCATGTCTGCACTCTATGGCTATCTTGCAGGCATACCAGGCCGACCTCCTGAAAGATTTGGACGAGGGGGAGGGGCCAATATTACGGAGTTAAGAAAAGCCACAGATTTGTCTCTCCGGGCCACAAAAGAGACGGCCCGCGCCATTGGCCGCTCTATGGCAGCTATGGTGGCCACGGAGAGACATCTGTGGCTGAATCTATCCGGTATCAAGGAGAAGGATAGATCCTTTCTGCTGAATGCGCCGCTTTCGCCTTCTGGCCTGTTCGGCGACGCCGTTACATCGGCCGTCGACA
Organism: Meda fulgida; assembly: GCA_030578275.1. Taxonomy (NCBI): domain Eukaryota; kingdom Metazoa; phylum Chordata; class Actinopteri; order Cypriniformes; family Leuciscidae; genus Meda; species Meda fulgida. Next base: position 25,527,234 of record CM060636.1, read on the forward strand.
GGTTTCAGGAGGCAAAGAAGCAATCTGCGGCGTTCCAGCAGTACCTCCCCCGTAAAGCTAAGTCCAAATCGAGTAGGGTGGGGCCAAGAGATCAGCCCCAGCCATCAGCCAGCTCCTCACACCGAGCAGAACAGAGAGAGAGCGTTTCCTCTAGAGCTCCTCCTCCTGGAGCTTGGCAACAGAGGAAATGCTCTCAGAAATCGAAGTCCTCCAGCCAGAGAGGCGACCTGAGGGAAGTCATTCAGGCTAGGAGGGCTTCGGGGAAGAGGTCCTAACCGAAGTGGTAGGACCTCTGAGGGCTGTCTCCTCCGCTGCAGGGCAGCCGAGGTTGTTCTCGCAGCGGAGCCCTCTAGGAAACGATGTATGTTGCCCGCCGTCAACGACGCTTCGGGCCGCATCTCTTTCCAGCGAAAATATTCTAATAAAGAAAAAGCATCAGTTATGGTCACAAGAACCGTATCGACTACAGCCTGCCGGTATTCCGCTTCAGGGAGTCGAGAAAGATGCTCGAAAAACACCAGAGGCCAGTCTCAAGAGGCTGGTACCCCTAGTAGATTTTGTAGAGGCATGGTATCATCTTCCCAACATATCTGCGTGGGTCCTGCATATAATAAAATCAGGGTACAGACTGCAGTTCGCGCTACAGTGCTACAGACTACAGTGGTTCCAGGGCAGGCTCAGGTGATGGAACAAGAAGTACAGACTCTGCTGCTAAAGGAAGCCATAGAACATGTTCATCCTTTAGACAGGGGGTCCGGGTTTTACAGCCGGTACTTTATAGTTCCAAAGAAGGATGGGGGGTTAAGGCCAATTCTAGATCTCAGGGTTTTGAACCGATCTCTGAGGAGGTTCAGGTTCAAAATGTTAACCATTCCTGCAATCGTGAGTCAGATCAGATCCGAGGACTGGTTTGTCACATTCAGAAATTGGGGTTGAGACTCAATACAAAGAAGAGTGTGCTAGAACCATCCCAGTGCACGATATTTTTGGGAGTCGTGCGGAACTCGATTACGATGCAGGCACGAATGTCTCCCGCACGTATCGAGTCAATTCTGGCAATGGTATCCGGGTTAAGGCTGGGCCAGGCCATCACTGTAAAACAATTTCAAAGAATGCTGGGCCTCATGGCAGCGGCATCCAACATCATTCCTTTGGGCCTTCTACACATGAGGCCCCTTCAGTGGTGGTTAAAAACCAAGGGGTTTTCTCCCAATGGGAATCCGTTTCGTATAATCAGAGTAACGCGCAGATGCCTTTGTTCTCTGCAAATATGGAAGAAACCTTGGTTCCTATCCCAAGGGCTAGTGTTGGGAGTGTCATGTCGCCGGAAATCCGTTTCGACAGACGCTTCCCTCACTGGCTGGGGCGCGGTCATGGACGGCCGCTTTGCCAGGGGTCTGTGGCAGAACCATCATCATTCTTGGCATATAAACCGCCTAGAGATGATGGCTGTGTTCAGGGCTTTGAGGAGCTTCCTCCCAGACATCAAAGGTTACCATGTCTTAGTACGATCAGACAATACGTCGGTGGTAGCCTATCTGAACCGACAAGGGGGACTCAGATCGCGCCCTCTGTGCAGACTGGCGCATCAGATTATTCTTTGGTCCCAGGGGAAAATACTGTCTATCAGGGCAATGTATATTCCGGGGGTTCAGAATCAGGGAGCAGACATCCTGTCGAGGCAGGGGCTGAGGCCCGGGGAATGGAGACTTCACCCAGAGGTGGTGAAGTTAATATGGGAGAGGTTTGGACCAATGGAAGTGGATCTATTTGCGTCTCGAGAGACGTCCCACTGTCCACTTTGGTTCTCCCTCTCACTTCCAGCCCCACTGGGGTTAGATGCCATGATACAGGCCTGGCCGAGGCTTCGCCTGTACGCATTTCCCCCGATCGCTCTGCTCCCGGGAGTCCTGGAGAGGGTTCGTCAGGAGGGCATCAGTCTACTTCTGGTTGCCCCAATGTGGCCGACCCGAGTGTGGTTTTCAGACATAATATCACTCCTGATAGCTCCGCCATGGCAGATTCCTCGGAGGAGGGATCTGTTGTCTCAGGCGGAGGGCACAATCTTCCACCCTCAGCCAGAGCTGTGGGTCTGGCCTCTGAGGGGGTTCAGTACCTAAATGCTGGTCTATCAGCTGGAGTGGTTGAAACCATACTTAGCTCTAGAGCTCCATCTACTAGGAGATTATATGGCCTCAAGTGGAATGTGTTTGTCACTTGGTGTAGAGAACATGAGTTAGATCCAGTAAACTGCCCGGTGGCTTCAGTTCTGGAATTTCTTCAAAATCGTTTCTCTGCGGGTCTCTCCCCTTCCACGCTTAAGGTATACGTGGCAGCCATTGCGGCTTTCCACGCACCATTAGGTGATGGGCCTCTGGGGAGGCACCAGTTGGTCATTCGGTTTCTCCGCGGTACTTGGAGGATGAGGCCGACAACCAGGTCTAGGGTTCCTGCCTGGGACCTGGCGATAGTTCTGGAAGGGTTATCCCTGGCCCCCTTCGAACCTCTAGAGTCGGCTTCGCCTAAGAATTTAACGCTGAAAATGTTTTTTCTCTTGGCTATTACCTCACTTAAGAGGGTGGGAGATCTCCAAGCCCTGGCAGTAACACCAGCTTGCTTGGAGTTTGCCCCTGGCAGAGTAAAAGCTTTTCTGCACCCGAGTCCGGGCTACGTGCCTAAAGTTCCAACGAATACGGCTCGGTGTACAGTCCTTCAGGCATTCCATCCTCCACCTCATGTGTCGGCAGAAGAAGAGAAGCTTCATTTGCTCTGCCCCGTCAGAGCTTTAAGCGTGTACCTTGAGAGGTCCTCTTCTTGGAGAAGGTCGGACCAGTTATTAGTATGTTTTGGGTCACCTAATAATTGGCTCCCGGCATCCAAGCAAACTATTAGTAATTGGATTGTTCAGGCTATTACTGAGGCTTACAAGGTGCGCGATTTGCCTTCACCTTTAGCCGTAAGGGCTCACTCAACTAGAAGCATGGCTTCTTCTAGGGCCCTTCTTTCGGGAGTACCTCTACAGGAGATCTGTGAGGCAGCCGGTTGGGCTACTCCACATACTTTTATTAGGTTCTACAGTCTCCACCTTCCTAGTACGGCTGGCGCACATGTGCTCAGTCCTTGCTGAGGGCCTAGACAGTTTCACTCCGGGACAGGCCTATTCGGTGCGTGGCCTAGTGGGCACTCGTTCCCCAAAGTGTCGATTCTCGACGCAGTGTAGAGTTCCCTCGAAAGGGAACGTCTCGGGTTATGACTATAACCCTTGTTCCCTGAGAAGGGAACGAGACACTGCGTCGTTCTGCCACGCCCCTTGAGGCCTTGGAGCGTCTTGCTTCATCGCGAGGCTAGTGTGTGTTGTGACAGCGTCACTTTTATACTTCTGGGTATGCCGTCACATGCTACGTCACAACGCAACACCAATCAGGATTGGATTAGTTTCATTCATACTTCAGAGGCGCACGCTAAGGGAGCGTCCCCAAAGTGTCGATTCTCGACGCAGTGTCTCGTTCCCTTCTCAGGAAACAAGGGTTAAAGTCATAACCCGAGACGTTTTCTATGTATCCTAATCATTTAACAAGATGTATTATTTACTTCAATGAGGTTGTTGTTCCTGCCTTAACTTAATGCATAGTTAAACAATGAAACTGAATGAAAATTTAACTGAAATGGATTACTTTTCTCAACTTGAAAAATTGTATTTACACAATCACATTTCTATAGTCAATTGAAAGTAAAAATACTCTTTCAACCAAAGAGATTTGTTTAATTAGCATTAAATTATAAATTATTATTTGGATTAACTTAATATTTAGATATTAAATATCAAAATAAATACAAAACAAAATTACACACAAGATGAAATATCACTGAACTTTTGTCTGAAAAAATAAGCCTTTTACACTCTGGAATCAAACATTTAACTGTTTATTATATAGGGCTTTGTTGATACAATATATATCAATATGTATATATATATATATAATCACTCAACTTTTTCAAACAATATTATATTGATTCTTAAGATCCTATTAGCAATGACAGTTCATATTATGTCCTAGTGACGATTTACACTTTGCCACGTCATGCGTTTTCTCTGATCAAAGTGAAAAGGCTAGGTCTAAATGCGATCTGAAGCGCTTTCAAGATGCTTTCACTTTATGAGGTGATTTGAGATACATTCCATATGCAACAGGACAAATGTAAATGCAAAATGAAAAAAAGTAAATGTGTGAGAGCGCGCGCATTTATACTGGCTCCCAGTAGCCAGATTTCACAGCACTACTTGCAACAAGCATATATGGGCCACCAGAGATGAGCAGAACTGCTGAAAATGAAACTCAATGTTCAGCATCACATCCTGAAGCTCAACACACAGGCATCTTTATTAACAGTGGAACACTAAATTCTCTCTTCTGTTGAAGAAGAGTCTCTCTCTAGTATTAGAATCTTTTATCTTGAAATCAGCTGATGATAAATAAAATGCAGCACGTATGTAGCTTTAATTGACTTGAACTCTGTTGAGTTTGTATATAGCGCTCGATTGGATTTGTATTCAATTTATGTAGACACATTTTTGACCAAGTGTAAGGATCAATAATGAAGAAGTGTGTCTAAATAAGAGCAAACATTAAAAGCAGAGCTGCTTCCATGAGACACAGGACTAAAAATGAACAAGGCCTGTTGAGCTCTAAAAATGACCTCCACTGAAGTAGTCTACAGATCGCTGCTAAAATGATTTTTGTTTTTTTACACACTTTCCTATCAAATTAAAGCCAAACGACTATATAATTTAAATTAATTTCTCTTTCGTCAAACATGGTACTTTAAGGCACATCATACAAGGGTTGATAGTATGTCAAAGATCATTGGATCTTGTGTCTAATTCACAATGAAACTCAATTAACTCGCAAACATTAATGAGATTTAAATGCTACAGCAAACAGGAAGAATTTAACATTTTCCTTCTGTTCCTCATACAGACCTATGAAATGTCATCAGGATACATGAAATATGCTGCACAGCAGAAAGAAAATCGTGGAAACGTCATCCATTCATCTATTTTCCAAACCTTTTGTCCTGTGTACGGTTGGGTAGACGGATGGCCAGTTGGGAACAACATGATGATGATTAAATAATTTCTTATTTTGGGGTAAATATTCCTTTGACATTAGCCTATAATGAAAACTGCAACAATTTTGATGAGCAACGTGCAATTGCAGGACCTACAGTACTACATGATAAAGTGTTTTCATTCATTTCCAAGGCGCTTCATGTTTGCGCACTAAAGACCCATTTCTCTCTCTCTCTCTCTCTCTCTCTCTCTCTCTCTCTCTCTCTCTCTCTCTCTCTCTCTCTTTAAATAAATATTCAAACGTCTTCCATTCATTCCTGCTTGGAGAGCAAGGACGCTTGCATTAGGAACTGGCTGCATAAGCGCTTTACTGTTGGGCGCATTGATAGAGTAACTCCATAAGAACCAGAATAGGCTATTTGTTGACTGAATTGTCACGATATGAAAACCAGCAGACAGAACACACTACAAAATACGCACGCGCAACCCAAGTGTTCTCTCTTACAATCTGCTATCTGACCGATCGAATTTCCAGCATGTAGTTTTTTTTTAAACTGAATTCATTCCTAGTCATATTATAATATAGCTATAAGTTCCGAATATGACGACAATATCACATTTCTACCCGATAACATATTGGAATTTTGAATAGAAAAACAAAATCATGAAATGTAGTACAAGTTTTCATTCAAGGTTATACGTTGTTACAAGAGTAATCCAAATCTCTTCCACATTTTCTATTAGAAAAAATGTCCACTGTAAACGCACAACTCAGTTACACGTTCACTTTTACCTCAGTAAAACAAAAGCTTTATGTCTAGTATATTACAAAAGTGTGAACAAAATGCCGATCTATAGAGTGACTACAATTCATCTTTTAAAAAACCGCATCTTATATTTGAGCGATATCCTCTAAAAGTAGCATTCGTCAGTCTTGCCCGTGATAAGCTCTCGCTCTTGGTCGGGTTCACGTCAGTGTATCGGTCTGCGGTGGCGAGAGGAGACCTGTTAAACCTTCAAACAAATGACGTGTTTCTCTCAAAACCACTTACTCGTGAATAAAACACTGCGGGATTTTACAAAGACGTGCCTTTAACGACGTTTTCCGATCTTCAAATCCATGTGACACACGTTTTACGCACCATTCACTCTTAAAATTATGAAATGCACCTCACCAGAGATAAATCCTTTTTTTCCTCCGACGGACACTTCAGACACTTTCTGAGCCCTGGCAGTTGATTTTCACCTCTGTCTTTCCACTTATTTTCCAGCAAATTCTTTCATGTCCAATAGGTGAATTTTTTAAGTATTTGCCTCAGATGCTGAAAAATGGAAGTGGGGGAGCGCTGGTAACGTTGGTAAGCCTGCCCTCCTCAAACGAACCTTCCCGCCCCCTCCTTCTCTCACGCACAGATTGGTGCTGGATGGCGACAAATTTCCCGCTTGGAGGGGGGTATAAATACATCGCCGTGGATCGTTACGAGGCAGTTAGATAAAGGCTACGGTGACCCATTGGCAGTGCGCCCCTATCCAATTCAAGTAATAGTTCAGCAACAATTATGTTACTATTTCACAATACTCACAATATGTTGTTTATTTTATTTTATTTCACGTAGGCTAGGTTCATTTTTAGGTTCAGTTAAATATCCTCAGAGCTTTGCAATACTTTTGTCATGCTTCTAATTATAGGAATTTATTGCACTCTTTTTTTTGCCCCTATAATTGCAAGATGAGTCATCAATATTTCTGGTTTGTTTCCTGGAAGACAAATATTTTATACAAATAATTTATTAATTAGTCACACAACTATTTTAGACGTTTTAGACAAATATACTAAAACACAATTATGTAAACAAATGCAAAACAGTCCACTACTAATATACCATATTGGAGCTGATAGAGATGAGCTAAAGCCACAATATATATATATATATATATATATATACATATACATATACATATACATATACATATATATATATATATATATATATATATATATGGGCTATATATTGTTGATTTCATAAGGTCTTTAAAGGTCGGATCAGTAGTTTTTGAAAAACACTTTTAAAACTGTGTTGGACCAAGTACCAAAACACACTTGTAACCAATCAGCAGTAAGGGGCGTGTCTACTAATGATGGGGAGGAGAGAGCGCTCAGTGCACACAGCACAGACATTAGCCGAACAACATTTGAAAGAGAGAGATGGCAGCTAAAAAAACTAAGAGGAAAATGTCTGCAGAACTTAAAATTAAAAAGACGAGGTAGGTAGATCTCGCAAGAGGTAGATCTCGTGTTAATAGCTTACCAGAGAACTCAAGGAGCGGAAAGGCGTAACATCAAACGCCGAGGTTGCTTTATTTCTTGTCAATAGGTGATTAACATTGTTTAGCTTTGTTTCTCAGAGCTAATGCTGGCCATTGCTAGAATATGCTCGTGTGTCATATTTTCTTGTTTTTTCATTTGCAATATTATTGTCTTTCGCTTCAGCTATGAAAAAGACAAATTCATTTCCACATAAGCCTGGAGCATCTAAACCTCCTTCACTGTCTTTTTCAAGCGTCGGCTCCCAAAGTTGTCTAATTATATATATAATCTTGTTATAGTTGTAATGTAGTCGTGTGAGTTGATTATGGTAACTTTGTGTTTTTGGGATGGGTGTTGAGCGTCATCTTCCAGGTGAAACAGAGCTGAACCGTTGACGCATTAAAACACAGATTACTACCAAAACACATTCGACATGGATTACCATAGTAACATATTGCTTTCACATATTATTATTATATATTTTTTTTTCGTTCAGTTAGTGATGACGGCAGATACACCAGATTCCACCATAGTCGTTGCCTGGGTTACGGTCGCGTATGAAATTGTGGGGTGGAGCTATCAAATTAGGGGCGAGATCCTTTTGGGGTAGGGGCGTGTTTGTTTTGGTGATTTCAAATATCAACATTGGCCAAAAGTGTTTTTCAAAAACTACTGATCCCACCTAGCAAGCAGCAGCATTTTGTGATACTCTATTTATGTACCTCATTTACTAGTCCAGTCAGTGTATGTATAAATACAAAGCTGTGCAGTTCGTTTTTGGATTTCGCTATTATGATCTTGTTACACTGGTCTAGGATGCTCGTGGGTGCCTTTAATAGATCTAGTCACTAGCTTGGTTTCTTTCAAATAGATACCAGGACTGTTATTTTGCATTTAAGGCTTACTGTAAGCAGTAAGTATGTGTATTCTGCAAATGTATGTGTTGCAAGTGTAATTGTTTAGTGTGTATATATATATATATATATATATATATATATATATATATATAGTTAAGATGTGCAGAAATTACTGTGTTGTGACGGCGGAACTTTTGGGGATGTTTAAAATTGTGCAAAACAATCCCAAACCCTGTTAAAGCCCTGTTTTAAAGCACATACAAACAGTATTACTTTAATTTAACATGGTTTGTATTATACTACATTGAAAGCGATAACAATGATTCTTTTGATATTTGACGATAGTGGTGCTCTGCTTTCGTCTAGGTCACATTCTTCATGAAGTAGTGTCGCGCAACCAAGTAGTGTCAGCATAGCTTGCAGCGCCATCTGTTGGTGAAAATAATCACTACACACTTGCTCCTATAACCAGCATGCTGCTGTATGTTGGTCAGGCTTTTTTGCAATGTATTTGTGGGTTGTTTTGAACCAGCTGTAAAACGGGGACATTTCGGTGGACACCTCGAGTCGGGGACAGAACACCAAAAACCCGGACTGTCACAGGACATCCATTTGTAGTGTCTGAAACCATAGTGGACGCTATCAAAAGCAAAAGCACTCATTCAATCCTATAATGCACAGCAATAGCGAGTGTACAACCGGCGTGCACTTAAAGGCTAGAGAATACCTATAATGTACTGTGATGGTCACACCAAATGAATTCCCTGCTGTAATAAGACTTAAACCAGTGTGTTTATGATTGCGATAATAAATTAAATGACAATTACTCAACAATACCAAGCAGCAAAACAGCTAATTGGAAGTGGCTAACATAGGAAACCTTGCATATTCAAGTTTAAAATGGCCTCTATTGCTCTTAGGTTACAAATAAGGTGCACAATCACAGTGATTATAGCTCTGTCTACATTACAAAAATTTACTTTTATTGTTCACAATACAATAGTTGCACCTAAGTTTACAGTATGCACTATGGCCTAATTACCATGTGTTTGCTTTTTTGTTTGTTTTCATTCATTTATTAATTTGTTTATTTTATTTTTTTTACTATTTGTTGTTTTGGTACGTTTTACTGTTTTACTTTTTCGGCCGAGAAGTGCAAAACAAACCACAATTCCGAAAACAAAACAACAAATTTATGAATGCAATGGAAAGACTAAAACAAATTAACAAGTTAGAAAACACAATAACATTTCTGAAAACAAAATAAATCAATCAGAAACCACAATGACGAATCAACGAACTCTAGTTTGATTCAACCGAACTAAATGAGGCAGGTGTGAAAGCACCCTAAATGAATATGCAGCACTTTGAGAAACTTTGAGAAAATTCCCAGTATACAAGTTGTAATTATGAGTTCTATGAGGACGTGAACACTTTTTGAAAAGTAAAATACGAGAGGGAAAGTTTAGATAATCAACCAAATTAGCAGCGGAGGAGTATAAAAGGATAAAAGGAGGTACGTTTGGAACTACGTTACAGAGGTATATATGCAGCAGGTTTATCTATGTCCCGTGACGGTTTTCCAGCATTTGGCCCCGCCCAAAGTGCCCAACATGCCTGTATTTGAGCTCAATTACTCAGTTCACTCTGAGTCTTTACGAACACGTAAAGTATAAACGCCTTGTCCAATTTGGCAGGTGCGCACGCATTGAGCGGATGCTCGCAGTGCGGAGCCAGGCAAAATATAAACAAGGCTTGAGGAGCTACTCTCCTACACCACCGCCGAGCTCAGCCCTTCAAACCGGTTCACTGCATGCAAAACACATAGGCCTACCCTTACCCCCTCCGGCGAGACATCTGCCATCTTCCTCTGCGTCTTTCTCCACTCAGTAATTCCACCACAGAGATATGGACATTTTAAAGAGTTAAGACAAGCCCGACAAATTTAGACACTAAATTGTAATGCGGATAGAATAAAGTGGAAAAATACAACTTAGACATTTTTCTGCAGTTTCTGCAACCTTCTCCTAAAATCAACAAAATATTTTATTAGTAAGATCTTAGTAAGATCCGTCGAACCCCAAGCTCGAATCTCAGGGCAATCTTCCTCCAGCGTCAGGCTGCATAACCAGGCACAAGCAAATTAAAGAGGTAGATTGCGGTAGCTCCTACCTCTCTGCTTCAGGCTCGATTTCCATACACACAAGGTCTTCTGCGCAATGTCCCAGCCTGTTATGCAGAATGCCACCGTGGAAACCGCCACCAGTGGCTAATAAATAATGTTTTATTAACAAAGTTCAGGAGGAGCAAATTCAAATGATCTATCCAATCAACATGTCATCAGCAATTAACACATCTATCCTATCAGCATGAAAGGAGGCTTATATATACACAGTTGACTCACCTACGTTCCTCCACAGTTTTCAGCATACCTCCACCACCCCGACTCCCGATTCCTCACTCTTGACTGGTTCCTACCACATTGGAACCATTTACTTTGGGTTCATGCCAAATACTAAGCCCATATCCCTATTTTTGGACAGCATGTCAAATAAGCACACCATTTACTCTATCCGACTTGTTTGTAAGTGTGAACTCGTGAAAATCACAGAGCAAATACTTTCAAGTACAGGTATTGACATAGCCTCGCTTATCTCTGCTCCCACCCAGCAAGTCAAATCACTAAATTGACAAAGTTGATTTGTCAGTCACTCAACCACATAGCTCAAAATCCTTCTCGTGTTCTGTCCTGGGCTGAATTTTGCATAGCATTTGGTTGCTACAGCAAAATAATTTGCTCATTAAACGATGATCACGTGGGCCTTGAGAAACCAACATATTAGTATACTATTTTAACTATTTTAATCAAATGACAAATAAATGCATACCCCGAGAGGGCTCTCCTACCACTCCATCACGAGCACAACTATGCCATCAATATCGATTAGTTTAACACATTTTAAACAGTTATTGTACAGGTAAGGAAATCGCCATTCTAAATGAATGCGCTGCACACAAACACACACACACAAATACAGACAGCAGCCCGCACATCACATACAGATCGCTTGACCACAGAAAATTTCAGGAGTAGGCTATAGAAACTTTGTCAACACCGTCCTGAGATCTATCAATAAAATAGCTTGCAAACTGCAAAGCTATGACAGATATTTATTTCTATTTATAGGTAACCTAAACTCACAGCTTCACTATTATTAGAGATGCTTAGACAGGTAGGAATAATTCACTCAATAATGGAATCGCTATCTCACTAATGAACAGTTCTGTCATGAAACTCTAGATGGCGCAGGCTAATGGGTCCTTAACGCAAGCTGATGATATTTACAGCGTTAACTACTTTGCTCAATCTGATTTGTTCATGTCGCATCTGCAGCCAATGAGCTTGCTACTCAACGTTTAAATGGCTGATTACCATTCATTATAGACCATTTCAAGGACGTAAACAATAACAAATGTGTTGGAATGCTACTGCGCATGTCTGGTCCTGAAGCATTTCCAGTTGCGCACACATTTTAAATCACAGATCTTTGATTTGAAGAGCATACTTTTATTCTAGCTCAAACAGAACTGTTAAGGTATTTACAAAACTGAAAACAAATGATGATGTGATATTATTGTACCCTTTAAATAAAACTCTGAGGTGCAAACTTTTCACACAGAACATTTAAAGTTTACCTGAAGTATCCAGACATTTATCATTATCTGGCTGTCTGCATGTGTCTACACGAGAAATGTGGTAAAAGATTGTCGCTGTCTGGATGCTTACAATATCTTTCTTAGCAGAAATGTTGGGTGCATTTGTTTGTACAATGTAAATGACATGTGGCTTGTGTTTGGTGAAGCTGAACCAAGCCAAACGCTTTCAAAAATGTCGCTAAGATGCCCGGGGAGGTTATTAGTGGACATTGCACTTGCACGGCTGGGCCAGTCTGTTATCTATGCAAATAATAAATTACATTGATAACTCTGTGCTGGTAAACTAATTGACATATTGCATTATTACTTGTTCCATACATTTAAAATGTGTGTGCTTAGGTTAGGTTTGGAGCCATGTTGCCTTGGAACAGTGTAAGAGAGGTTGAATCTGCAACATCTGAGCCCTGCGTGTGGTCACAAATAAACAGAAGATGCATGCAATTCAATGCTGTCTATCGTGTCTTTTCTAATGCATAAACCTGTAATACTCCTTTTTCGATAAAAGTATATACTTGCATAGTAGTAAATGAACAAACCAACTTTGCTTTAGATTGATCCAAAACCAGTGGAAGACATTGACTTCCAAGCCAGTCCAAGAGCAGTTCAGAATAGAATATACAGAATATACTTTGTAGGTCCTTGAAGGTAAGGTAAAGATTTGTAGAAACCTGATAAATGACAACATATGCAACATATGTTCCTATTTGGTTTAAGTATACAGTCACATACATACACTGAACAAAATTATAAACGCAACACTTTTGTTTTTGCCCCCATTTTTCAAGAGCTGAACTCAACACTACTACTAAGACTAAGAACTAAGACTTTTTCAATGTACACAAAAGGCTTATTTCTCTCAAATATTGTTCACAAATCGGTCTAAATCTGTGTTAGTGAGCACTTTTCCTGTTTAGCACCAAAACTTTGGAACAGTCTTCCTACCATTGTCCGGGAAGCAGACACACTCTGTCAGTTCAAAGCTAGACTAAAAACACATCTCTTTGACCTAGCATACACATAATATATTATAGACTTCTATAATTCAATGTTAGGCTGCATAGATTAGGTCAGCCGGAACTGGGAACACTTCCCTTAAATCCTGATGTACTCGTTACATCATCATAAGAAGAATGGCATCTACGCTAATTTTAGTGCCTTTGTTTATCCCGAGGTTTTCCCGCAGCCTACCGGATCCAGGCCGTATCCAGAACTGACTAGGAGCTTTGCCTGGACCCGATGACAACGCAGTGCTGAAGTGCCAACTAGCCTCTCCCTATGGAGGATCCCTTTCCCACTCTACAGATAAAACGTTGTGATTCCGGTTCGCGTACCCACCCCGAAGTGATAAAATAAAACAAAATTCTGTATCAAATTACAGTTACTATAAATCCGGCCTCTAGTTCATAAACGCCAGAGGAGAACTGGCCCCCGACTGAGCCTGGGTTCTCCCAAGGTTTTGTTTTCTCCAGTAGGTCACCTGATGGAGTTTTAGGACACCAGTAGGTCACCTGATGGAGTTTTTCGGTTCCTTGCCACTGTTGCCTTTGGCTTGCTCAGTTGGGGATATTCAAAATAATTAACCAAGCATTAATACCATTGATCAGCCCTACCAAACGTGGATGTTTTTTCACTAAGAAACAAACATTGTAATGCTATTTGATTGATATTGTGAAGCTGCTTTGATGCAATTTATATTGTGAAAAGCGCTATATAAATACACTTGACTTGACTTGACTTGACTTCTCCTTTGCCGAGATAATCCATCCACCTCACAGGTGTGGCTTATCAAGATGCTGACAAGACAGCATGATTATTGCACAAGTTTGCCTTAGGCTGGCCACAATCAAAGGCCACTCTAAAATGTGCAGTTTTATCACACAGCACAATGCCACAGATGTCGCAAATTTTGAGGAAGCGTGCAATTGCCATGCTGACTGCAGGAATGTCCACCAGAGCTGTTGCCCGTGAATTAAAAGTTATTTTCTCTACCATAAGGCATTTCAGAGAATTTGGCAGTACATCCAACCGGGCTCACAACCGCAGACCACGTGTAACCACACAAGCCCAGGACCTCCACATCCAGCATCTTCGCCTCCAAGATCGTCTGAGACCAGCCACCCGGACAGCTGCTGCAACAATCGGTTTCCATAACCAAAGAATTTCTTGCACAAATTGTCAGAAACCGTCTCAGGGAAGCTCATCTGCGTGCTTGTTGTCCTCATCGGGGACTCGACCTGATTGCAGTTCATCGTCGTAACCGGCTTGAGTGGACAAATGCTACTTTGGAGAGGTGTTCTCTTCACGGTTTTCACTGTACAGGGCAGATGGCAGACAGCGTGTATGGCGTTGTGTGGGTGAGTGGTTTGCTGATGTCAACGTTGTGGATCGAGTGGCCCATAGTGGCGGTGGGATTATGGTAAGGGCAGGCGTTTGTTATGGACAGTGAACACAGTGCATTTTATTAATGCCATTTTGAATGCACAGAGATACCGTGATAAGATCCTAAGGCCCATTTTTGTGCCATTCATCCACGACCATCACCTCATGTTGCAGCATTATAATGCACGGCCCCATGTTGCAAGGATCTGTACACAATTCCTGGAAGCTGAAAACATCCCAGTTCTTTCATAGCCAGCATACTCACCGGACATGTCAACCATTGAGCATGTTTGGGATGCTCTGTATTGGCGTATATGACAGAGTGTTCCTGGTCCTACCAATATCCAGCAACTTCGCACAGCCATTGAAGAGGAGTGGACCAACATTCCACAGGCCACAATCAACAACCTGATCAACTCTATGCGAAGGAGATGTGTTGCACTGCGTAAGGCAAATGGTAGTCACACCCGATATGTCCTGGGAACAGTAAGTATTTAAGACACACATCCAGTTTCTTTCTCTACTGTTCACTTAATGATGTTTTAAACCTATACACAGTCGACTCACCATCATTCCTCGACAGTTTTCAGCATTTGGTCCGACCCAATTGTTACAATGTTCGATATTGAATTGTTCCCTTCTGATGACGAATGCCTCGTTGCCCAGGATCTTACGCCGCATCTCACTGATGCAACGAGCACTCCCGCTCAACAGGACACCACAACCGGAGCCTCCAGCAACACTGCAATGTTTCTTGTACCCCAAGAGTATCCTCACAATCCACAATTCCTTTAATAGAAAAATGGACATTGTTGGGGTTAAGTCAATAGCAGGGAGGATGAACAAAGTAGAGCTATATAACCTGTATGTTTCACTTCAGTCAGCATTTCCAACTCCAAAATCCACTCCACCTTTCAATGCTGCTAACAAAGTGGCTTTGAATCGCAAGGCCTTCTGCAAGAGTCAGGCCACGGCTGCAGGCCTTATGCTTGCCGCGCCCCGGATTCTGCCCCTGCCAGGCCTCAATCTTTTCTTCTAACAGAATATCAAGCTACCAAGGTTATTATAGTTCCCCTTCAGGGACTACCGCTGCGTGTAATCGCAGTGGGAACGCCCTCCAGCGTGACGCGTCTGAAGCATGAATGAAATCAGTCAATGGAGAAAATGAGCGTACGGCGAGTGACGTCATCGACCAGGAAGCTATAAATATCCCCTAAGCACACAATACGTCAGCTTTTGTTACTTCAGCAAGCTCTGTGTGTCTGAAATCTATCGATTGTGTTTGTCTGTTTTAGACAGGAGTTTATCACTATATATATATATATATATATATATATATATATATATATATATATATAAAAAAAACAATATGAGCGAGCAGTATAGGAAGTGTGTTCCCCCCTGTACACGATACATCACGGGTGGGGATTCACACAAGCTATGTGTGGCTTGTTTGGGAGTGCAGCATGCCCAGTCGGCTCTCGAGGGAGTCGATTGTGAGCATTGCGAGCGCTTTCCTCTGAGAACTCTGCGCTTGCGCCGATCGCTCTTTGAGGAGAGTGGTTTGCTGCGAGCTCCCCAAGGCTCGGGTCCCGCTTCTGTTGAGGCAGAGCGGCGGCGCTTGTCTTGGGGTTCGCAGATGGATCTCACCGGCGACGTTGAGACCGGCCCCGCCCTATCTCAGCTTTCTCCGGCGGGATCCAGTGCCTCTCACCCGGCTCTGGAAGCACGCGCTGCGGCGGTTACTTCCGCCCGGGTGGAGGCACATGATGATGTTGAATTGAGATTATCCAGTTCTGAGGAGCTGGATGTCGAAAGTGTTACATCACAGCAAACTAGTTTATCACATTATACTGCAAATGAAGAAGGTTTGATGGATGTGTTATCTCGGGCTGTTGAAAAGCTCAGTATCGAGTGGCCAGCTGATAGACAGGAGTCCAGAAATAAAAGCAAACTAGATGATAAATTTCTGTCTGCACGACCTCAACCTTCTCGCCGGTGCTTACTGTTCTTCCCAGATCTCCATGCTGAGGTTTCAAAGACCTGGGTTAGACCGGTTTCGAGTAGAATCTATACTAACCAATCTAATGCCTATGGTAATATTTTCTGGTGCAAAAACTGCAGGGTATGTGACGTTGCCGAAGGCAGAGGAGACGCTCGCTAGCTATCTCTCTCCTGCTTCGTCATCTTCGCTTAAAGCACCGGGTCTTCCTTCAAAACCATTAAAAGATACTTTTGCACTGGTTGGGAAGGCTTACTCGGCAGCGGGGCAAGCGGCTGCATGTTTACAAACTATGGCCATTATGCAGGCTTATCAGGCCGACCTGCTTAAAGACGCATGTGAAGGGGGTGAAATTTCTGCTGACATGATTAATGAACTTAGGCAGACGGCTGATCTCACTCTCCGGGCCACCAGGGAGACCGCTAAGTCCATTGGCCGGTCTATGGCAGCCATGGTGGCCACAGAAAGACATTTGTGGCTGAGTCAGACCTCTATGAAGGAGAAGGACAAGACTTTTCTTTTAAATGCTCCAGTTTCGCCTGCGGGCCTCTTCGGTGACGCGCTTCTCTCTGTCACGGAGAGGTTCCAGGAAGAGAAGAAACAGGCGGCTGCTTTTCAAAAAATTATACCCCTTAAAGTGCGTGCCGCTGGGGCTGCTGAGCGAGGGCAGTCCCAGCAGCCGAGTACCTCAAAAAGAGCGCAGCAGAAACAGAGTGTCTCGTCTCGTGCCCCCCCCGCAGAGAAACTGGAGGGACGAGGCGGGGCGCTCTCCGGCGCGACCTTCTCGGGGTAGGGCTGATCTTAGGACAGTCATTATCGCCAAGAAGGCCGCGTCGAAAAAATCCTGACGTGCTGAACGTCAGGACTCTGAGGGTGGTCCCCATCGGGGAAGACTTGAGTTCACTGCACAACAACACGGTGCCCTGTCTTTCCCGGTGCCCTCAGGGGTCTGCTCTACTAACCCTGCCTATACAGGGCGTAGAGAGGCCCGGCGAGCGACTTCCCGAGGGACGCTCGCCCCCTCCGAGGAGGGTTATGGAGTGCTCAGACCAGCTGTTCCCTGCCAGTACGTTACAGGGCGCTGTGTCTGTCACTCGGGATGTTCATCCAGAGGCCAGCCTCGAGAGGCTGGTTCCCTTAGTAGAGTTCCTGGCTGAATGGAAAATTCTCCCCAATGTTTCTCAGTGGGTCCTGAATACTATAGAGAACGGGTACGCTATTCAGTTCAGAACGCGTCCACCTCGGTTCAGAGGGGTTCTGCCCACAGTGGTGGGTCCCGAGCAGGCTCTGGTATTAGAACAGGAGGTAAATACTCTGTTGCTGGTTCCTCTACCCAGCAGGGAGTTAGGATACTACAGCCGGTACTTCATCGTTCCAAAGAAAGATGGAGGGCTGCGTCCCATTCTAGATCTGCGCCTCTTAAACCGCGCTGTAGGGAAGCTCAAATTCAAGATGCTCACTCTCAAGCAGATCGTGTCACAAATCAGATCCGAGGACTGGTTTGTCACGATAGATCTAAAGGACGCTTACTTCCATGTATCTATCCTCCCTCAACACAGGAAGTTCCTGAGGTTCGCTTTCGGGGGCGAAGCGTACCAATATCGGGTTCTTCCGTTTGGCCTAGTACTGTCACCCCGCACGTTCACAAAGTGTATGGATGCAGCTATAGCTCCGCTCAGGCTGCAGGGCATCCGTATTCTGAACTATATAGACGATTGGTTAATTCTAGCTCAATCGGAACAACAGGCGGTTCGGCATCGAGATGTCGTTCTTGCTCACATCAAGGGGTTGGGGTTGAGACTCAACGCCAAGAAGAGTGTTCTTTCTCCATTACAGAGAACCACTTTTCTCGGTGTAGTGTGGGATTCGATGACGATGCAGGCACAATTGTCACCTGCTCGTGTTGCTTCGGTTCTTGCCGCAGTAGATCAAGTCAAGCTAGGCCGGTCATTCACTGTGAAACAGTTCCAGAGACTGTTAGGCCTCATGGCAGCTGCGTCCAACGTGATACCTTTTGGCCTCCTGCACATGAGACCGTTACAGTGGTGGCTCAGAACCAAGGGATTCTCCCCGAAGGGGAAATCCGCTTCGCATGATCATGAGTTCGCGACGGTGTCATCGCGCCCTGATTGTGTGGAGAGATCCTTTGTTTCTGTCCCAAGGCCCTGTGTTGGGAGCTCCTTGTCGTCGTGTTATGCTAACGACAGATGCCTCTCTCACGGGTTGGGGGGCGATCATGAATGGTCGCCCGGCTCAGGGTCTGTGGGAGGACCATCATCGTCTATGGCACATAAATTGCCTAGAGATGTTGGCGGTGTTTCAGGCTCTGAAACATTTCCTCCCAGACCTAAGGGGCCACCATGTTCTTGTCCGGACAGACAACACATCGGTGGTCTCTTATATCAACCATCAGGGGGGTCTGCGTTCTCGCCCGCTTTACAAACTGGCATGTCAGATCCTTCTATGGTCCCAAGGGAAAATTCTCTCTCTCAGAGCTATTTATCTCCCGGGGTATTTGAACCAGGGGGCAGACATCCTGTCGAGGCAGGGGCCCAGGCCCGGGGAATGGAGTCTTCACCCCGAGGTGGTGGAGCTCCTATGGGAACATTTCGGTCGTGCCGAGGTAGACCTATTTGCGTCCCGAGAGACATCACACTGTCCACTGTGGTTCTCTCTCAGCCAGCCAGCCCCACTGGGGTTGGACGCGATGGTACATCCGTGGCCGAGGTCACGCCTGTACGCTTTTCCCCCGATAGCTCTGCTCCAGGGAGTTCTGGAGAGGGTTCGCCAGGACAGGCTCAGTCTCCTGCTAATAGCCCCGTTCTGGCCGGCCCGAGTATGGTTTGCGGACCTAGTGTCTCTCCTAGATGGCTCTCCCCTGGAGATACCGATCAGGAGAGATCTGCTCTCTCAGGCGAGCGGGTCGATCCTTCACCCCCGCCCAGAGCTATGGAGGCTGTGGGCTTGGCCTCTGAGGGGGCCCAGCTCATAGATTCTGGTCTTACGGCTGACCATCCTCCAATCCAGAGCTCCCTCCACGAGGAAGTTATATGCCGCAAGGTGGAAACTTTTCACCTCTTGGTGTGGAGAGCGCCAGCAGGACCCAGTTAACTGCCCGGTTGGTACAGTGCTGGATTTCCTGCAGGACCGTCTCTCCACAGGGTTATCCCACTCCACACTGAAGGTGTATGTGGCGGCCTTAGCTGCTTACCACGCCCCTTCAAGTGGAGGTTCCCTCGGGAAACACCCACTTATATCTCGCTTCCTTCGTGGCACCTTGAGGCTGAGGCCTGCAGCGCCCACGAGGGTACCAGCTTGGGATCTGGCCATCGTCTTAGAAGGTCTCTCCCTTGCTCCTTTCGAGCCCATCGAGGAAGTTTCGGAAAAGTTTCTTACTCTAAAGACTATCCTTCTTCTCGCTATCTCATCTCTAAAAAGAATTGGAGATATTCAAGCAATTCCGGTGGCTCCCTCGTGCCTGGAATTTGCTCCTGGTATGGTTAAAGCTTTTCTCTGTCCCAGACCAGGTTATGTTCCTAAGGTACCAACTACTTTTGTTAGACCTATAGTTCTGCAGGCTTTCTGTCCTCCGCCTTTTCTGACGTCAGACCAGGAGAAACTTAATTTGCTGTGCCCCGTTAGGGCTTTAGATGCTTATGTCCACAGAGCTGCCCTGTGGAGGAGATCGGAACAACTGTTTGTCTGTTTTGGGTCACCTAAGAAAGGATGTCCTGCATCTAAGCAAAGGATGAGCAAGTGGGTGGTCGAGGCCATCTCACTTGCTTACGGTTCGGCCCATCAGCCTTCACCTTTGGCTGTAAGGGCTCATTCCACCAGGAGTATGGCTGCCTCTACAGCTCTTCTTTCAGGAGCTTCTCTTCAGGACGTTTGTGATGCGACAGGCTGGTCCTCACCACACACTTTTGTTCGATTTTATTCCCTTGATCTCAGCTCCACTCCCGGGGCTCAGGTTCTCTCGTCGGTTTGTGTCTCCTAATGAGGATTTTAATTTTATTTTGTTTAGATTTTTTTTTCAAATTCAGTTTAGTTTTAATTAGTTTTTAAAGTGGTTTTGCTATTTTATTTTATTTTTTTATTTTCTGAAAATACATAGTTTTAGTTTAGTTTTTATTAGTTTTAGTTTTTTTTTTACCATTTGGGTTATTTGTCAGGGGCAAGATTCAAAAAGGTCAGAAAAAAAATTGTGTAATAACTCAACAAAAACATAGAAATATTAACATTATAACATTTAGAAATATCTATGCAACAATAAAACCAGTACATAAAATGTACATATGGGCACAAATATGCAAACAGTCTACACAAGACTCCACAGTAAGTGCAAAATGTGTAAGTGGCGTGTGCCAGGAAAAAAACTAAATAGCCAACAGACTAAAGAAGACATACATGAACAGCATATCCCAATATCCGCACTTCCGCCCTTGTACCCCTCCATGCGCGTTCTCGCTAAAGGGTGCAAGACCGTAGCGTGTTCCAATCCTCTAATGGTGTTCTCCAGGGGTGATCATCAGCGCACTTAATGTACCCCTTTCGCAAGTGCGCATCAGACCTCACTTTACTATGGGCTATTACCCAGAATCCTTGTAGTGTCGTGACGTTTCGAACAGCTAACCAATGGGGGAGCGAAACGGTTGCTAACTTACCCTGACAGTTGCGTCGCCGTCAATAGCAGAGGAGAAAGACCACGGAATTTAAAAATACTACTGTTATTGTGTCGCAAAATGTAGTTTTAAGAGTTTTTGGGTCGAGAATGAAGTTGTTTAAAGCTCAAATATGTTAGTTAGTTATTTATTTATACAGATAGCTTCTATTTAGAATTTTGATCTGACGTTTTCGGAGTTGTGAGATCCAGCCAATCACCGGGCGCTCAGCGCTCATGTATCCCGCCTGAAACAGCCTTACCTCAGCTAGTCCTTCTGACGTTTGCCGCTGGCTGATGTCTCTAGTCTAGTGGTTAAACATGAGATATAATTTTTCTTGTGTAGGCTATATCTAACGGGCGATCTTTGATCTCATTAATCTATCATTTGTTCCCTGGCAAAACGTTTTGGTTGAGGGCTGTCACAGTCCTCGTCTGCACCTGTCTGTCCTTGTCTGCACTTCACTTCCCAGTATCCTCCTTGTCTGCACACCTGAATTCACTCCCTCAATCATCCACCTGTTCATCGTCTTAATCATCTGTGTCACCTGTCCTCATCCCGTTAGTATCTGTATTTAGTTCTCTCTGTTCAGTCTGTCTGGGTCGGTTCTCAGTTTGTATATGCTTGTTTATGCATAGGTGTTTGTGTGTATCCTGCCTGTCTTCCTGCCTGTACCTGGTTTTGTTTAATAGTAAATCGTTTGTATCGGAGTTCTTTGCCTCAGCCTGCCTTCCTTACACACCAAACCGTGACAGAAGAACCGACCATAAAAAGAAGATGGAGGGCTGGAAACAAGCCTTCGTGGGTACCCGTCTGGCTGTGTTTCGTGGGAGTCGTGGAGGCCGTAGTGGAGGAGGGGGTCGAGTGGAGACCCGGCATCGCTCTGCACGCTGGCCTCATTTCGGCCCTGGGCTGGTCCCGTCCAGCACCAAGCCCTCTTCGCCGCTGGTCCCGTCCAGCACCAAGCCCTCTTCGCCGCTGGTCCCGTCCAGCACCAAGCCCTCTTCGCCGCTGGTCCCGTCCAGCACCAAGCCCTCTTCGCCGCTGGTCCCGTCCAGCACCAAGCCCTCTTCGCCGCTGGTCCCGTCCAGCACCAAGCCCTCTTCGCCGCTGGTCCCGTCCAGCACCAAGCCCTCTTCGCCGCTGGTCCCGTCCAGCACAGAGCCTTCACCGCTGGTCCCGTCCAGCACAGGGCTTCACGTCAGCCACCCCAAGTCAAGTGAACCGAATCCCGAGTCAAGTGAACCGAATCCCGAGTCAAGTGAACCGAATCCCGAGTCAAGTGAACCGAATCCCGAGTCAAGTGAACCGAATCCCGAGTCAAGTGAACCGAATCCCGAGTCAAGTGAACCGAATCCCGAGTCAAGTGACGACCCGAATCCCGAGTCAAGTGACGACCCGAATCCCGAGTCAAGTGACGACCCGAATCCCGAGTCAAGTGACGACCCGAATCCCGAGTCAAGTGACGACCCGAATCCCGAGTCAAGTGACGACCCGAATCCCGAGTCAAGTGACGACCCGAATCCCGAGTCAAGAGACGACCCGAATCCCGAGTCAAGGTCCGTATCTAACCAACTTCGGGAGGCCTTTCCTGAACCCGTGGATTTCCCCAAGTATTTTTTGGGGGGGGGCCATAGGCCTTCGCCCCGTCCGGCTCCGCCGTGGCCGCCCGAAGGGTCCTCACCGCCGTGGCCGCCCGAAGGGTCCTCACTGCCGTGGCCGCCCGAAGGGTCCTCACCGCCGTGGCCGCCCGAAGGGTCCTCACCGCCGTGGCCGCCCGAGGGGTCCTCACCACCGTGGCCGCCCGAAGGGTTCGCACTGCCGTGGCCGCCCGAGGGTTCGTCTGCTCCGCCCTGGCCGCGCCCACGTCCTGCTCCGCCATGGCCGCGCCCACGTCCTGCTCCGCCATGGCCGTCTGTTCCATCCTGGAGTCCGTCCTCCTGCACCTGGTCCGCCTTCCCGTCACGGACTCCAGGATGCCCACCCTCCCACCCCTGTTCTACGGCGTGAGGTCACGCCTACCGGGAGGGGGGAGTAATGTCACAGTCCTCGTCTGCATCTGTCTGTCCTTGTCTGCACTTCACTTCCCAGAATCCTCCTTGTCTGCACACCTGAATTCACTCCCTCAATCATCCACCTGTTCATCGTCTTAATCATCTGTGTCACCTGTCCTCATCCCGTTAGTATCTGTATTTAGTTCTCTCTGTTCAGTCTGTCTGGGTCGGTTCTCAGTGTGTATCCTGCCTGTCTTCCTGCCTGTACCTGGTTTTGTTTAATAGTAAATCGTTTGTATCGGAGTTCTTTGCCTCAGCCTGCCTTCCTTACACACCAAACCGTGACAAGGGCAAAGTTTAGTTTCATAACTTTATATACATTATTTAGGCTATTTATCTTTAACGTTGTAGCCTGCAGACTTATGTTTGACTGAATCGTTTAACTTACATTATTTCTTGACTTGTATAGCTTTTTATACCTTTTAGGTGGCCAATTTTTTTTTTTTTTATTAATTCCAAGGTGTCAAAAATATAAGTAGCCTACAAAGATGTACAAATTACATACAACAAAATAAAGCAAACAGCACATATACATCTAGCATGTACGTATACTAAAAAATATTTATATAAATATAAATAAAAACAGAATAGAAAGCTTTAATGAAATAAATTAAATAGTTGAAACGGCCAGCGCCATGTATGCTCTCCTGATCACAACAAAAGTGACGTGTGCAAAACTGTCACAATTCTGCTCTTCACAGCTTCGGCCCCTTGCGCACTTACTCCTCTAAGTGCACTTTCAACAAGTGTCCACTTCGAGGAAGACCTTAGAGCATAGTGTGGATATTGGGACAGGGCCTGTGTGTGCCGTGGGTGTGTGCGTGAGTGAGTGTGCATGGGTGAGATACAATACGCATCTGGATTGAAGCTGCAAACATTCAGTGTAAGAGTAAAATAATGACATAACATTATTTAATATTTGAATCACAGCTTATATAGTGTTTTGACATCGACAACCCAAGTGCATTTTACCTCAAATTTGCGACTAGTTAACTTTCTAAAGAAGGCGCAATCGCTTCTCGGGTCGACATTAACACACTGACAAAATTGTATTCAGAATTTAAAATATTTTTACACCAATTTTTAATGTGTGATTGTGTAAAGGTGTTCACGAGATACCAACCTTTCGCAAACTTGTTTTCATGGAGACGCGGTGTCCACGGAGGGGAGGGGCTATGTGTGTGTGTGTGCGCGTGCATGTGACAGAGAGACGGAGAGAGAGCAGGGAAAGGAAATGCAGCTGAACGAATACACTGCGTGTTTTAAAGCAACACCATGGAACTTTTCCTCTGCGGTCGCCCTACAGGTTGGAAGCGGAATTGTCCATTACCAATGTCGTAAATAATTTAGCCAACCGCAGTCTACTGTCGCACGCACGCTCGTTGTTTATCCAGCACTGGCTTTGGAATGTACAATGTCCACAGACAAGGTAAAGTATGTTGCATGTTTTCATGAAAGTGTGAGTGATTGCGACATCAGAAACGAAGAAAACCAAAAAAATAATGACTATTATAACGCTTGACAAAGTAAATTAAATTTGTAGTTTTCTTATGTCTCATTAGAACTACAGAAACGCGACCCGATCTGGCAATCTTACATAGCGTGGTTATAGCAGATATAGGACCGCCAAGCGGAGCCATAAGTCCCTTTCACCCAGTTACGACTTGATGAACCACTGAAGCAATTTTGGAGACATTATTTTAAGGTAAAAAAATCTTCCTTAGTGTTGCTTTATATAGCATTTAAAAATGAAAGACATTGACAAAGACGAAAACTAAGGACATTTACTCTATAATTTTATTTTATTTTAGTTAGTTTTGCCAAACAAACATTACAGGTTTAGTTAATTATCGTTTTGTTGTAATGCC
This sequence comes from Meda fulgida, assembly GCA_030578275.1. Lineage (NCBI taxonomy): Eukaryota > Metazoa > Chordata > Actinopteri > Cypriniformes > Leuciscidae > Meda > Meda fulgida. The sequence continues at coordinate 25,552,151 of CM060636.1, forward strand.
TCGTTTTTATTTTTATTTCAGTTAACGACAATATTTTTTTCCCACCTGGTTTTCGTTAACGATTATAACCTTGTAAGCTACATGTATAAGCAGAAACACAAAAATGAACCACTCCTGAGAGTTTTCCCCAGAGAGTGCCTGGCCCAAATAATGCACAGGACTCTTTTATACTCTAGCTAATCATCCATTAGTATGGGAGAACCAATCAGAACTCCCACGCTCTGTCCCAATAGGATCAGAAAACTCAGGGTTGTCACAGCAGTCACCCTTAAAAATCCAACACACAACACTTCCCGCTCTCTTTCTTTTTCTGAATTTTCTTTCAGTCATTACAGCGAAATCATTTGCACCGCACTTCCCCACAGGAGAAGAGAACTGAATGATTATCTCGCGACAATCACAGAAGCTCTTTCCCGAGCTCTTTCTTGACACCCTCACACCGCTGTTCCATCCGCGCCACCTCCGATGTACCGGGGGCAGCATTTTCCAGCGAAATGTTAAATATTCAGTGGCTTCCGGACGTTTCCCAGGACATGGGATATTTAACATTGCCCCATCAAGATGTTACATCACAAGACATTGCATCACCAGACAATTAGTGCTCCTTGCAGAGAAGTTGGCAGCTTGGAAACTACTGCCAAACATATCTCCTTTGGCTTTGAGGACCGTAGGAAAAGGCTACAGAATACAGTTTGAACACCATCCTCCTCATTTCAAAAGGCTTGGTCTCTACTACCGTGAAACCAGAACAGCCGCACTTGTTGATACAACAAATTTCATGTTGACAGTCAAAATTATTTTATCTCAAATTCAACACAGAGATTGGGTTGTCACAATCAACCTCAAGGATGCATATTTTCATATAAAAATTCTGCTTTTGGGGGCTAAGCTTACCACTCTCGGGTTCTTCGATTTGGCCTAGTCACCCCACACATTCACAAAATGCATAGATGCAGCGCTGGCTCCTTTGCGACTCCAGGGCATCAGCATTTATATTACATAGACAACTGGCTGATACTAGCCCAGTCTCAAAAGCTTACACTTTGACATCTAGATATCGTCCTAACTCGTCTTCAAACTCTGTGGTTGAGACTCAACGCCAAGAGAAGTATTTAGAATGAACGATCATTTCACTAGATAAGACCCTATTCCTCAACTGGGAACGTGCACAGCCCTTTGAAGCACTTCAAAGCCTTTTAAAACTGCATTGATTTGGACTTCAACATGTTGGTTGTGCTTGAAGTCCATTGTGTGGAGAAAAATCCTGAAATGTTTTCCTCAAAAAACTTCATTTCTTTTCCACTGAATAAAGAAAGACATGAACATCTTGGATGGCATTGGGGTGAGTAAATTATCAGGATTTTTTTATTTTGAGGTGAACTAATCCTTTAATAGAGACTATTAGGCGAGCTAGGGCTCCCTCCACTTGAAGAATGTTAGCCCTTCAGTGGCACGTGTTTGAAAGATGGTGTACTATGCATCATGCAGACCCAGTTCACTGCCAGATTGTTTCAGTGCTGGAGTTTCTGCAGGAAAAGTTGTCAGAAGGCAAATGTCTTTTTACTTTCAGGTACTGTATATGTGTCCACAATTTCGGCTTGCCATGCTTTGACTGATAGAGATTCCTTGGGGAAACAACCTCTGATCTCCCACTTCATTCTGGAGCTAGGCGAATGAGACCACACGTCAGAGTAAAAGTTTCTATAAAGCCAGTCAAGCTTTTGGCTCTAAAGATGGTTTTCCTTATGGCTATCTTGACACTTAAGATAATTGGGGATTTGCAGGCTCTGTCAGTTTCACCATCATGCTTAGACTTTGCCCCTGGTCTGGTTAAGGCTATTTTGCACCCTCACCCCAACTAGCTTCTCAAAGTTCCATTTTCGACTGTGCATCCGGTCATTCTTGAAGAATTTTGTCCTCCGCCGGTTACTATGGCGGAGTAGGAGAAACTCCACTTGTTCAATTTGTGCTCTTCAGATTTACGTCCACCACATTAGCCAGTGGCGTAAATTCATTTATTATGGGGGCTGTGACCGGGGAGCAGGCCCCATAAAGCAGACTATTGGTGAGAGATGCCATCGCCCTAGCCTATGAGGCGTACGGTCAAGCTTCGCCTCTGGGCGTTAGGGCTCATTCAGGGGGTTGCATCCTCCAGGGATTTAGCAAGACCCCTTTCAAACAAATATGTGATGTGGCAAGTTGGTCCACTCCGCACACATTTATTAGATTCTATAGTTTGGATTCTCTTTTTCAGGGAACAGGGTTACATTCAAGTAACGCGAGACGTTTTGCTCTAATTAAACAACATACGATAAATCTTATTTTCTTTTAATTTACTTTCTTCAAATGGAACACAGTATGTGTGTGTGGTTAGCAGTCTGTGGAAATAAACATTATTGTCATAATGCATTTTTTTTTTCAAATGATGTAACTGTTAACAATTTGCCAGTAATTGCAAAGGGAAACCCAAATTAAATAACAATTTTAATACTGAATAAGAGCACTGAAATTCATTTACATGCAACAACCATTGATGTGTTTAACTGTAATTTAAAAAAATATATATATTTAATGTGCTTAAATGCATCAGTAAACAGAACATAGCTAGTCCAATTTTCAGAATGCATTGCATTAACCGTGCTTGCATTTTAATGCATTGTATTTTTAGGACTTGCAATTTTATGGGCTGAAATTCAACATGGTTCTATATTAATGTGTGAATATTTCAATTCCAAACATTTCACACACATTTTCATTGTTAAAAAATCAATAATCCATATTCACCTTTCAGATATAATTTCTAAAATATTGTGTTTTTAAAAATACAACCTATAATATTTGACAGGCAATTTTCTGTCAATTTTATTTCGCTTTAATTATTCGCTTCCACAAATTCAACAGAAAATGTAACATTTCACATCAGGGAACTGCAGGAAAAGCAGTAGAGTACCGATAAAAATCTCCATCTACTGTTAGTCGGACTCACCATAGACATAATAAATACATAGACGCCCTATTGGCTGCTGGATCGTATGTCAATGGCGCCGACATATTGCGGAGGGCAACTTTCTCATAACTCTCATAACGGGAATTGAGAAAAATGCCTGCTTCGTGTGCTGCTTGGCTGTACAAATCACCGCACAATTGAAAACAGGTCTCGGGTAATTACCTTTCACAAGCATTATTTATATTATAGTTTTAGCTTAAATATTATATTTTATATTATAAAGTAAATTTTCTGAAATCTAAATATTAATCAATATTTTCTTAAAACTGACTTTTATGACAAGTACTCGTTTTGGGTAGCTACTAGTCACTATTTCATTTTCTATTTTTATTATTGTCTATATTATTCTGCAATTGATATTACATTGTATTTGCTATTATTATTATAATATTATACCACTTGCGATTATCTATTATAGTTATAATGTTCAATTATTACACTACTCATTGTCATTGATATTTCATATTCTATTGGTATTATTATAGTATTATATATAAACTATATGATATTGTCAATATATTATTATTATATTATTTTGGTACTTATGATATTATATAATTATACTATTCATTACTATTTTATTTGCTATATACTGTTTTTTTATTTTTATTTGATTGACTATACACTAAACTATTTACTATTATTACTTCTCACTTTATCTTATATTTACCATTTGCATTTAACTATAGTTGTACCATATCATATGTATTACCATAAAGGATCCATCAGTTAGTTTTGTTATTGTATATTTGGAGTATCTATCTGTCAATATCTATAATTTTAGTGCTATAAAAATACAGAAAGCAGCCTGCCGGTGTGATTTGTGTTTGCCGATTTGTTTAATTTTCTCAATGTCGGTCACAAGAAAAGCTAAAATCAGGTTAAAGACAGAAAATGCTTTTTCCACAACAAAAAAACTTTATTTAATTTTTAACAAACAAGCAAGTGGTACGTGTATGTGTAATGATTATCAGTGCCAGTACATTTGCGGAAAAGCTGATAAAAGACACAAGCTGCATTTTATGTTTAATTCAATGTCTTTATGGTTACTTCTGTGTACATGCAAGCAGCTTTCTCTACCGTGAACAAGATTATAACGTTCCACTGGGAGGAGACCCCGGGGAAGACCTAGGACACGCTGGAGGGACTATGTCTCCCGGCTGGCCTGGGAACGCCTCGGTGTCCCACCGGAAGAGCTGGGGGAAGTGTCTAGGGAGAGGGAAGTCTGGGCATCTCTGCTTAGACTGCTGCCCCCACGACCCGGCCCTGAATAAATGAAAGAAGATGGATAGATGGATTTTTTTTCACTACCGTATGGGCTCATACACAAAATATGCCATAATTTGAACGTTAAAGCATTTGAAGAGAATGACTTACAGTTGATTGTATGACTGTAAGTCATTCTCTTCAAATCACTTAATTTGTGATTTGTGACTGAAGAAAATGTACTGAAATTTGACTGAAAATTGTCTGTAAAATATTATAGGTTGTATTTTTAAACAAAATGCATATTTTGGAAGTGAAATCTGAAATCTGAAAATGGATTATTGCATTTTTAATATTGAAAATGTGTGTGAAATATTTTTAATTGAAATATTCACAACTTAAATATACGGCCAAGTTGAATTTCAGCACACGAAAAATGCAAGCTCTTAAAATGCAAGCATGGTTAATTCAATGTATATGGTTTCTAGAAGTGCAATTCAAAAAGATTTTTTGTTTAAAAAAACATTTAGCATTATTCTACTTCCATATGTTTTGGAATCCGGGCAGGAAAAGAGCTAAACTTTCTGGTATTTAAGTCAATTACAAAAGTATTATAGTATGATTTGGCTATATATCACTTCTCATTGTATTTGGTGAAATAATTCTCCAAGGACCTAACTATTTCAGATGGACCCCTGTTTCACATTCAGTTCTTCACATTCATGTAATTCTCTGAGCAGTGGCAATGCCATAAGGCCACATTTTCGAGGATGACTTGGTAGCTTGCTGATGTGAGTGGGCCGACTCGTCCTGGAACCACACTTGCCAGGTCACCCAAGACCTGGTTTGCGGACTGTTTTTTCCTTAGCCTTTGCCCATGCAGCACACCTTAAGGCATAAATCTGTGCTGACCAAACACATCTCCTCTCCGCAGCAGGAGAACATTGTCTTTTATAATCATCACCAGCCACTGAAGAAAGACAACTTGAATCATTGTTTGCTTTATGGCTAACACAAAAACAGTGCAGATGTGCTGGGTACGCAGTTAACAAGTATGTTCTAAGAATATTTTGGCAATGTTATCATAGAGTTATGAAAAAAAATCAATATTCTCTGAACATTCAAAATGTCTAGTTTATTTAATGTTTTTAAAAAAATCTTGGTTATGTGCATGTTAGAGATAACTTTTGATATTTTATCAATTTGCAAACATAATGGGATCTGTAGTTGCGAATGTTCTCTTAATATTCTGAAACAAGCAAAGTATTACCACTCAAAAAAAGTTAGACGAACATCCAATTTATTAGAAAGTGTATTAGAAAAAAACATTCCAAAATGATGCATACATAACGTTATTGTGCTAACCGTTTGAGAAAGTTTGTTCATAACTTTGAGAACCTTGCCAGAATGTTAGCCCAAGTTCTGAGAATGTTCCTTATCTACTGGGGTAGTACACATTGAAGCGTAGCTCAGTTTAATGAAGTTTTCACTGTTGAAGAGCTCATTGTCTGTGGGTGGTATTAGGATTTTATTTCTTAATTGTCAATCAATTTTGACAATCAAATTTGATCACTGAAACTCACTAAACTACTACAAAATTGTCATTTTGGTTTAAGCCGGCTTTGCATTGATCAACAGCTCAGCCTAATGCCAAATGCTTGACAGCAAGTTGACAGTTAAAGTTAGCAAGTTAGCTGGGGGTTAGCCACTAATCAAAACTGAAAATGCTGGGGGAAACAGACTCTTTTTATACAATAGCTCAATAAGATAAATGTATTCACTGAGGGGATATCCTGAGATACAATTAAAGTGCAGAATCCATAGGGAGGTATGCTAACACACATATGTGTGTACAATCATCGAGCAGGGTGAGAACACAAAAGAAAGCACTGTTAACAAATTCTTGTCACACTCCACTGTAATCCATATTAGATTCAAACAGAAATTTAGCTGGAGACTGAATACAGTCATTAAAAACTTCTAATGAATTTTACTGGTTTAGGTGTGATGTACTGGTATATGTTGTAGCAAACTAGTTTTTGAAGAACACTAATGTTAATATTTATGTCTCTTACCAAGCAATTTGTTTGCACTATTGTTCTTTCCTTTCTTTTTCCACATTCAACTCCATTTAAACCCAATATCTCATTATCCACCAAACATGCCCCAAGGCACCTAATCGACGCCCCTAAACATCTCCTGATCGACGTTCAATAATATTTATCCTCTAGTGCGTCTCCCGACGTCGGCTGAGTCGGTCAACGTCTTGACCCCTATGAACACTATCACTTGGGAAATAAGACCTCTGATGCTCCACTAACATGCTGCCCAGCAGTAACCAGACAGACTCCGGGCAATGCCTTAGAATATGCTTTAATCACGGCCGGAGGACCTCAGACTAATTTCATAGAGAATCCCACCAGCAAAAAGAATACAACAGTTTTGTATAGAATAGGAGCATGGCAAAGGTGACATGATTCATTACACAATTTTTCTACAATATGATTCATATATTTCAACAAAATCTTATGTTACTAGGTAAAAGGTAAAAGCAAATATGGATTTCTTGATTTCTTTAAAATTATGAGTTTAATATCCCCTTTTGTTATATTCAGACATGATTAAGACACACAGACACCGACTTTGGCCAAAAGTGTCGGGGACATTTAGGTTTTAAAAGTACATAATTGTTAATTATTGTTTGTTGTGTTTTCATATTCATGAGATAAGTTAGATGCAGCCTTTTGGGGTTTCCATCAAATGTTCTTCGACTTTTATACATAATAAATTTGTTTATGAATAAAGATTGATCTTTTAAAATCAGTTATTTTGAGTTAGACGCCAAATGTTCACCTCCTATTCAAATTTGACTTTGAGGGGGTGCATTCAACATATTTGCCCACCAGCAACTGTAGCTGTAACTACAGTTGCCACACAAGAAAATACGATTTTCAAGAAAAAAAAAAAATCTGGGGAAAATAAATGCAGAACATGTTCACATAGGACACTATTTACCATGGGTTTCATGCATATATAACCAATGGGTTAACATCCTATTTTCAAGAGTCAATTGATGGACATGGTGTCATGGAACAGAAGATGGCAAACCTGTAAAGTCTGAACAGAGTTTATTGAAAGACACACATTAGCAGGTGAGTCTCTGGATTTCAGATAGTACTGGTGAGACTGGCATGGAAGACATGGCTATGAAAGCCTTATCTATTCCAGGCAATGGAGAGAAGTGGCTGGATGATTAGCAGACAATGACACATAGAAGATGAAACAGTTCAATACGTGTGTGTGTGTGTGTGTGTGTGTGTGTGTGTGTGTGTGTGTGTGTGTGTGTGTGTGTGTGTGTGTGTGTGTGTGTGTGTGTGTGTGTGTGTGTGTGTGTGTGTGTGTGTGTGTGTGTGTGTGTGTGTGTGTGTGTGTGTTTTTGTGTGTGTGTGTTTTTGTGTGTGTGTGTTTTTGTGTGTGTGTGTGTGTGTGTGTGTGTGTGTGTGTGTGTTTTTGTGTGTGTGTGTGTGTGTGTGTTTTCCACAAGTATATTGTTCAGTGTTCAGAGTTCAGTGTCAAACAACAAGACCAGACCAAGATGTGTAATTGGTGCTGGCTTTTATGGAGTAACTGATGAGGCTGATGGCAGACAGGTCTGGTGATTGTTGAGTGTAAACAGGTGGTAGCGAGAGAGGATAATGGGAAATGTAGTGTGCTGAGGTGACTAGTCTGGTGACTGAGTGTGACTCATGGAATGTTCTACCTCTATTTTAAACTAACTCGAGGCCAAATTTAAGTAATTTTTTTGCAAAGCGGAATAGTTCATAATGGATCCATTTATCCAAATCATTGACTCTGTAACCACATTGCGGATTAAGAAAGCTTTTCAGAATTTTGTTGTATGAGCAATTACTCTATTTTGCTGTGTCTAAACTGTTCAGATTCATGTTTTAAAGTTTGGGTCACATTTTTCTTGGTCTAAGTTTGTGCCCCCTACATAAATTATTTTTATTCATGCTCTCAGCTTGATTAAAACATTAAAATCTTTTGCAATATGTTGGACATTTTGTTATGCTATATAGCCATTCAACTAATAATAATCTAGAAATGAAATGTGTTTCCCCTCACAAATAAATCTCCTATGTCAATTTGTAGGTTTTATTATGATCTCACAAGTCTAAAAAGTTTCTACAAACACGGGTTGTCTTTCCCGTAATCAATAGCATCTTCACAGATTTTCAGGATTAGTCTGATTTTTCTTTTTGCCCTGAATTGCGAGCTTTAATCGAATTGCATGAGAATTTTCAGACCTTTTTCACAGACTGTGATGCGTGTTTTACCGATCATCAGCATCGTAAATCCTGCAAAGTTTTTATATTGTCTTTTTTATTTTAATGACCAAAAATTTACATTTACAACACTATACTTAGTATTTGCATCAAATTACAAAAAAGAAAAGACAAAAAAAAATGCTGCTGTAAGATTGTATCTTATACAGTCAGGGAGTGGTGGTAAAATTTGTCTTTCTATCTTCTTTTCTGACTGTCGTTATCAATCTAGCTCTATTTTTAGTCTTTTTGAAGGTTGTGAAAACACTATTTGAGCAAATGGGAACAGAAAAAAATAAATTGAATGTGGTCTCTCATTTACCACTATAGAAGTTTATCCATGTATGACAGCTTCCGCTTCTGAAAAACCCAGAAATGTGAAAAGAGTCTATATTCAGACCTAGTCCGGTGAAGCGCCTTATCACACATTCTCTCTTATAGACTCATCACACAAATTGATTCTTATGCTAAACCATTAGTTGGTCTACATCTTCTTCTGGGTGTGATGATCATCTCGTTCCCCCCTTGGACATTCCATCTTCACCAGGGTGACTCTATGCAAGTTGTTGCAATGGGCTTTCCTTCTTAGACCCAGGTGTCACACTCTCCAACCATTTTGCAGATCTTTGCCACTGGTCCTTATTGGTGGAGTAAACCATTTCATGGCTGCTTTAATCTGTGAATGGAGTATTTTTTAAGTATTTTTGTTAGTGACAACATGTATTCTCATCTGCTTATTGTCATAGAACTGTGCCGTTATAATACACATGAACACAATGATGAAGATAAGGCAGTCTTTAATAAAGCCAGAGGCAGGTAAATACAAGCCAAAGAGCACAGCTTTCAACACAGGAACACGTGAAAGAGACATGCAAACGTGGATAATTAACGGCACACATCTGAACAAGGAGAAACAGAATTGAATTTGCTAAATGTTGAGAATTAATCTGAAATTCATTGTGCATGACAGAAAATGGGAAGAAATGAAGAAAAAAAACACCAAGAAGAAGATGTAGACCATGCAACTAATAGTTTAAAAGCTTAGCATAAGAATCAATTTGTGTGATGAGTCTATAAGAGAGAATGTGTGATAAGGCGCTTCACCGGACTAGGTCTGAATATAGACTCTTTTCACATTTCTGGGTTTTTCAAAAGCGGAAGCTGTCATATAGTGGTAAATGAGAGACCACATTCAATTTATTTTTTGTGTTCCCATTCGCTCAAATAGTGTTTTCACAACTTTCAAAAAGACTAAAGATAGAGATAGATTGATAAGGCAGTCAGAACAGAAGATAGAAAGACATCAATTTTACCACGACTCCCTGACTGTATAAGATACAACCTTACAGCAGCATTCATTTTTTTGTCTTTTCTTTTTTTTGTAATTTGATGCAAAGGTAATATAATACTAAGTATAGTGTTGTAAATGTACATTTTTGGTCATTTAAAAAAAATGACAATATAAAAACTTTGCTGATGCTGATGATCGGTAAAACACGCATCACAGTCTGTGAAAAAGGTCTGAAAATTCTCATGCAATTTGATTAAATCTCGCAATTCAGGGCAAAAAGAAAATCAGACTAATCCTGAAAATCTGTGTAGATGCTATTGGTTACGGGAAAGACAACCCGTGTTTTTAGAAACTCTTTAGAGTTTCACTCTTTTACAAACTGAAACATGTTATCACCAGAAAATTTCTCGAGCTCACTCAGTAGCATAGGCCTTTTTACCTGGAAAACATGAGCAAAATGGGTTGACCATTTTGCTCATGTTAACAGTAACAAGACAATATTTTATACATTTGGAACAGAATCAGTTCCGTTCACTGAAATCCATCATGACATCCTGCAAAAGCAAAAAGTCAAGTGTGGGGTGGACAGGGCAAGCTTGTTTGCTCTCTGGCTTCCCAAGTTGTGCGCTGCACAGGTGTTGCACTGTTTCTTTCTGCCACAACAATTACCCAGGCCAGGATAGTTAGCCAAATTCATCCATGGCCATTATTTTATAGGGCATATTGTACCCTGTGGGCCCACTTAATACATTTAGATACACCTGTTTTGATTGGAATTATTTATTTGTCTTGGTGTCTCACCAAACACCATCTCACCATCTTTCCCACACACTTTCATACCCTTTCACACCCACCTCTGGCCAGAGAATCATGCCTTTTTGTCTGCCTAAGGAGATTGTGAACTGAATGGGGAATGTATATATTGTTATAATGGTGGAATAACACCAAATCTGAATGGTAACACAACTTTGCAGTCCTTGCAGAAGCTATTGAACGTAGACATTGTGGCATTCCTCTTGAGACAGTGTCTAAACGTTAGGATGTTAATTGCAGTTTGATGTCAGTCACCATGGGATTTAGTTTAACCAGGGTACCCCCAGGATCCTCCAACTTAAATTCAAGGCGTTTTAAGACCTTTTTAATACCATTTCAAATGAAATTCAATGCCAACTTCGTACCCATTCCGACAGAAGTATGATGGGAAAATGTCAAATCTGTATACATTTTAAACCCTAGAAAATAATTATGTACAAGGAGGCTACTTGAATTAAATATATATTGAATTATATATCAGTCATATTTAATACATACGCAACAGCATTGTAGCGCGCACGTGTGTGTAGGCCAGTGTTAATTTTGGCAGCCATTTTTGATTTAGTCTAAGTCTGCAGACGAAAATGCTTATTGGTCTTAATCACATTTGAGTCATCCTGTTTTTTATAGTTGTAGTTGACGAAAAGTCTTTGCATTTTTTGTCAACTTTTAGTCAAACTGCAGTTACTTTACTTTTGGTAAAAACTAAATAAGACCTTTGTAACGAAATCCAAGACTTTGTATACTAAATTCAAGGCTTTTAAGGCCTTAAGTTGAGATGATCAAATTCAAGACTTTTTCAAGGCTTTTAAGACCCGCGAGTACCCTGTTAACACCACAAACATAAACCTTCCAAAATGTAATAGATTACATGGTTTAAAAAATATATTTAAAATATATATATACCTAGGCCTGCAGTTGAAAGAGCCAATTTCAATTTCTCAAATGCAATTTGTAATTAATTACACAATTACAATTTTCCAAACTTTTTTTTGTTGCTATAACGACTGAGACAAACCAGACACATAATTATTTGTTACATTTAATGAATGAGCTTTAAAAGCCCACTCTTAGTAATAAAATGTCCCGTCACCAGGGCGACCATCAGATAAGACGGTTTTATTGCTGTGAAAAATGTGGTCATGTGGTAAAACATAGGCCATAGGAACATGCATAAAACCTGAAAAAAAACAGACTTCTCTGCATTCATTTATAGACAAACTGTTCTATAAATGAAAATGCATATCCCCAGGATAGGGGATCTTATATTACTGTTTGTATGTTGTCTCCAGTACTGTATTTCTATGAATGACTCATGATAGAATTATTAGATAATGTACCCTATTCCTACTCAGTCGAATAATCTCTTGAGGCATGTACAATCATGCTTCCCACTTCCCTATGTATTTGGGTTGCTGTCCTGCGTGGCCTCTCCAGGCCCCAGTGTAGCGGGCCTTGACTTACAACCAGCCATGTGCTCATTCAGGAGAGAGTGGACTCTCTCAACCACAACAGAGTCAAGGACAACATCGCAAGTTCATCACAGTTTCCTAATTCAATGCAGAAAAAGTCAATGGCAACTCCAACCACATCGACTCATGGAACCAATGAGATCTTCTTCAAAGAGCACTGACTTTAGCCAAAGTGTTGGGGACATTTAGGTTTCAAAATCACATAATTGTTAATCCTTCAAGAAAAAGAAATGTTAGTTATGATTAATTAAAAAATCTTTCACAGCTTCCATAATGAACCAATCGTCACATGAAGCATTAAAATGGCAATTTAGCAGAACAAACAAAAAGGAAAAACAATATCTCAGGTAAATTAGTCTACTTTAAAATGCTGATGACAGTACAGTTATTTATTTCATGACCATATTTACTAATAAGCTTCTTCTTCCATTAAATCAAAATACATCTAATTTCATAATAATGTTTAGAGGTACATGCAAATCTTGTCCATCCATTAATTTTCAAATTAATATGCATTGCACATTTTTATGAGCAAAACATTTTTCTGATTTTGAGGTAGCAGAGGTATTTTATCAGATTGTTTCCACGGAATAAATATAGATGGAACAACTCATTTCTGCCACTGGAAGGTTTTCATAAAACATACATCTCCAGATATGATGCTGCAGTAATATCACCATCGGCTGTCAAATGCAATGACTGAGTTCAAACTTCCCCAAAGTGTGTGAAGCAACACCATGCCATTGATTTGTTTTGAACAGACTTCCCCACCTATCGTTCTCTGTCTTGCCTAGCAGGCAACTTGACATGAATAATATTTTAGCACTTGCTTCCTTTTCCCTTTGGGTGAGTCGAAGTGAATTTCAGGTGCCAATTTCACACTGGGTCAAAACTGAGCCAGCCCATCTTACGCCTTATTTAATAGACTTGAACGGTTGGAGATTGACTTAGATTGATGGGTCTCATAAAATGGAAAATCGTGTCATCTAAATCCCACCAGGGGTAAAGTCTACAGTTCTTAACTCTACACAGTAACAGCATATGATACTTTAGTTATTTTTGTTTCTTTTTGTTCATATACTGTACAGTAAATGGTAGAAAAGGAAATCGTTTTCTAATTCAATTTCTAATTCAATTCAATTTGATTAAATCAAATTATATCACCAGATTACACTTAACATCTTTCCTCTCATTTATCTTTCTAGAGAAAGTGCTTTATAACTTTTCTCCCCTTTCTTCACTTGCAATCCTTGTTTCTTGTCTCTCCTTTTACTAAGGGTTTCTATCTGACTGCACTGGATAATTGGTATAATTGGAATGAAGGTGTAAATGCAATCCGACTGAAAAAAACTATCTGGATACAAAATGTGTTAATGTCAGGTGTAAAGGCGGCCTTTTCAAAATGTGTAAAGGTAATTGTGCCAAATGTACTGCTGGATCAGTTATGCCTTTATTATTATTATAATTATTATTCTGTTAGTTCATTAATTTACATCTACCACTGTGTGACTCATGTAAATATAATTAACAATCTAAATATTTTCTGCTGCCTTTGTGATTTTAGTCCGAATAAAATGGATGTAATGGACAGCTATAATACTGTAGTTGCACAAGCCTGTAGCCGCATAGTTTTTTTTTTCCAGCTTTATCATTATTGCTCAACAACAGCACAATGCTCAACTAAATGATGATAGTATGGATGGGAGACACTATGATTCACTCGGCCTTTTAAATCAAAGGGATGGATTTTGTTCACGTTAATGCAAGGAGTCTGCTACCCAAACTGGATGAAATCGGACACCTCGCGTCTACGTCTAAGGCTGCTGTGATTGCTGTATCAGAGACCTGGCTGGACGGTTCCATTCAAGATTGTGAAGTTGGGCTTACAGGTTATTACATCTACCGACACGATCGCAACAGACACGGAGGAGTGTGTCTTTTTATTAGGACTGATATAACTTTCAATCCGCGCCACAATCTACAGGTGAATGGCTTTGAGGCAGCTTGGGTGGAGTTAATTCTTCCTAAAACCAAGCCCATCATTGTTGGTGTATGTTACCGCCCACCTAAGCAAACAGACTTATGATCTCCTTGAATCTGTCTGTTGTAAGAGCAATGTATGCCTAGAAAAAGAATGCATCATCATGGGTGATTTTAATACAAATTTATTATTCCCATGAAGTAGCTTGAAAGAATCTCTCTCATGTCTTTGCAGGGTGTCTGGTTTACAGCAATTAATTACTGAGCCTACTAGGTTGTCTATAAATAGCCAGTCCCTTCTTGACTTGATTTTGGTATCTGATTGTGGAATGATAAGTCAATCAGGTGTGCTGGATGTGGCTTTTAGTGACCATAATGCAGTTTTTGCATATGCAAGAAAATTAAACCCAGCCAATAAATGAGCACTGTTCTATCAAATACAGATGTACAAAACAGTACTCTGCTGAGGTGTTCAATCAAAGGCTGTCTCAGAGAGACTGGTCTGATGTGCTCGAATGTAATGATGTTGATAAGGCTTGGGATTTGTTTAAGCAGCATTTTTTAGCAGCTCTTGATGAAGTCGCTCCAATGAGGGAAACAAGAATTAAGCATAGAAGCGCATGTTGGATGACATCTGAAATTGTTGACATGATTAGACAACGTAATAAATGTTTCTTAAAGTTTAAAAAGTCTAAATTCTCAGCGGACTATAACTCTTATGCTTATCTTAGAAATCAAGTCAGTTACAAGGTACAGCAAGCTAAGTCTGAATTTTATACTGATTCCATTTCTGCAAACGTAAAACAGCCTAAAAAACTTTGGAAGATGTGATATGTTTTGATAAGCGGCGGATTGCTTGCCAGTTTAACCATTACTTTACAACCGTTGCTGCCAGTTTTGTCAGAAAATTGCCTGGTGCTTCTGAGAAATTTGGCATAAATTTTGTTAACTCCTTTTATAGAAGTAAAAATGTCTCTGCAGATGCATTTGCAATTAGTCCTGTCTCAGAGGATAAAGTAAGAGCGAGCCTCTCCACCCTGTCAGTGAATAAGGCCTCTGGCTTGGACCTTATTCCCTTAAGGTTTCTTAGGGATAATGCTGGGGTTACATATAGTATTCTTACCCATATTATACATTTGTCCATATGTCAGGGTGTTTTTCCAAACATTATGAAGAATGCCAGGGTGGTTCCTCTTTTTAAGAAAAATAGCAGAGCTGATGTTGTAAATTATAGGCCAGTATCAATTATGTTATCTATATCAAAACTTTTTGAGCGTCTAGTGTATGAACAGGTGGAGGAGTATCTCATCAGGCTTGATCTAATATATGAGCTCCAGTCTGGCTTTAGAGCTGCATATTCTACCAACACCTGTCTCATTCACCTTTTCGACTATGTGCGTTGGTATGCTACTACTTGACCTGGAAAAAGCATTCGATACTGTGAACCACAAGATTTTGATTTCTAAATTACAGTGCATGGGTTTTAGTAACTCAGCACTCATATGGTTCACTTCTTACCTAACAGATAGGACTCAAGTCTGTGATGTTGAGGGGACCCTCTCTGATTCACAGAGTATAACATGTGGGGTGCCCCAAGGTTCGATCCTGGGGCTCCTGTTATTTTTAGTATATATAAATGATATATCAGCTGCTGTACGGTGCAATGTGCTATTATATGCTGATGATTCTGCTTTACTTGTCCCAGGGTGTAATGTAAAAGACATTGAACATACTCTTGGCATAGAGCTTGAGTCTGTCAACCAGTGGCTAGTAGACAATAAGCTCTCTATGCATCTGGGCAAGACTGAATCAATCCTGTGTGGTACAAAAAGGAAGTTAACAAGATTAAATACCTTAAAGGTGATGTGTAATGGGTCTGAAATTGAATCCAAATCAAGTGTCACATATTTGGGTGTAACATTGGATCAACCACTTATAGGTGAATCCATTGCAGCCAAGCTTTTAGCTAAATGTGCCTGTAAGTTGAAGTTTTTATATCGCAAGACAAAGCTTTTTGATTTCTCTGTAGAGAAACTATTGGTACTAACTTTGATTCAATGTCATGTAGATTTTGCTTGCTCTGCATGGTTTTCTGGGTTGTCTGTGAAACCAAAAAACAAATTGCAAGTGCTGCAAAACAATGTTATTCGGTACTTATTAAAAGTATGGGTAGAACAACTTAAGCTGAACCATATGTTTAACATTGTTAATGGTCATGCCTCGAAATATTTATGCTCTAACTTAACCATGGTCCATACGCAGCATAGTCATAATACTAGGGCCAGCATCCGCTCTTGCATAGTTCCTAGAGCTACTAATGCTATAAAAAAATCTTTCTTTTATACTGGTATCATAGCATGGAATGCATAGCCTACTGCTATAAAACTATCATCACGAGGGATTTTTAAAATACAGGTCAAGAAACTTTTATGGAATGAGGTGAATATTTATTGATAAATTTGAGAGTTTTTGCAGCGTTTTTATTTTGTTTTTATGTGATGTCTTTTTACCCCTCTCCTTATACTGTATGTCTTTTTAGTCTGGTTTGTTTGCTTGTTTCTTGTCTATTGTTCCTGTGTGTAACACCAAGGACTGTGCTGGAAATAAGTATTTTACTTTAGCATGTTATCCTTTGGATTACTGTCTTTTTTATCATCTTGATCCAGAAATAAATCAATCAATCAAATTATAAACGTAATTCGATTAATACCAATGCTTATGCCATTATTCTTTAAATTGAGACAGTGCAATGTTGTACATATGTAGCGGCCCTTCAGCTTTTCATAAAATAGGCTAAGAGTTTTGACGGGTGTCTTCAATTTATTATACTAAGATACAAAATAAACTTAATTGCTGAAGTATTCGTTGTCTCATTTCTTTGTTGCAAAAGTTCTCCATGAATCACAACACTGTTTACACATTGACTTCATTGCACCATAATAATGTTAGGATGTCATGTATAAATGAGGCAATGGAAGCGTTGCTCTCTTTCGGTTCTTTATTAACAACTACGCCACTTCAGGCGGCATGAACAAAACTGTGTGGACCCCATACCGTATATCTCCTACTAACTACGCCTGTCACACACAGGTATACGTTGCTCTATACATTACCGTATATAGCCTAACAGATTCTCAAGATATCATTACATCTTCCCTTTTTTCAAATATTATTCTGTAATACGTAAGAATTTCACAACAACAACAACAAACACCAATAAAGATAATACAAACATCTTTCAGTGTCTTCTTTCCTTATGATTTTAAACATCTTATTCAACAATTGTTTAGAACTTAAATCTTCTTTAGAATCATGAATGACTGTCCAGGGATTCCGGGTAGACTACCGGTCACCCACATAGAAGCCGAGGGTTATTCTGCCTCACGTGGCAATCTATGTACTAACCATGAAATCTTTCAGGTATCCAGGCTGTTTAACAACTCTTCCTTTACGCGTAACAACCTTTTTAGGCTGTTCTGGAACTTCTTGTCCTACGTTTTGATCCTGATCACTTGAATATTGTTCAGCTTATGGCAATTCCTCATCCACACTTTTCTCTGCATTTGAATCACGTTGGCATGAAGATGGATTGAAAAAACGTAGATGCTTTCTATTTCTTCTCAAGTCTCCATGCTCCGTGCGAATTATGTAAGATCTTGGTGTTGTGTGTTTACCTACAACCATAACAGTCTTGTTCCATCCTTTCTCATTGTCCGTTTTGACTGTAACAGGATCTCCAGGTTTGAGTTCGGGCAACGGTCGAGCACCATGACGTCTGTCATAATAGAGCTTGTTATTAGCTTTCGCCATATTGTCAGTTTCTCTCACCTTTGAAAAATCAGGCCACTCAGGCATCAGTTTCTTTTCCAGCACAGGAACCGGTGTTCTCAACTGACGTCCAAGCATCAACTGCGCAGGGCTGTATCCGGTGACTTGGATGGGAGTAACTCTGTAAGCTAGGAGAGCTAGAAAAGGATCTTCCTGCCTGAGAATGTGCTTTGCGGTTCTCACTGCTCTTTCAGCCTCACCATTTGACTGTGGAAAATACGGGCTCGTGGTGATGTGGTGAAACTTATAAGCTGTTGCGAAATCCTGAAACTGACCAACGAATTGCAGACCATTGTCAGTAACTAGGGTATCAGGACAACCCCATCTGGCAAACATGTTGCTCAAGCGTAATACCGCCGTCTTTCCTGACATATCTGGAAGATAGGCAATGTCGATGAATCTAGAAAAATAGTCAGCCACTTCAAGGTAGTGTTTTTTGTTAACTTCGCAAATGTCAGCTGCAATTCTCACCCAAGGTGCATCTGGTAATGTGGTATTCATCAGAGGTTCTCTGTGTTGAGCTGGCTTATTTATTTGACAGAAAGCACAGTTCTCTATAGATACCTGGATCTCCTTGCTAATCCCAGGCCACCAAACACTTTGTTTTGCTCGCTCTCTACACTTGACGATCCCCATGTGACCATCATGAAGTTTCCTCTTGACCTCAGCTCTCATGACACTTGGAATAACGATCCTGTCACTGTAAATCAGGAGGTCATCACACACGGACAACATATCCTTCACAGCGAAGTAAGGTTTGACGTGCTCTGAAACTTGTGAAGGATACTTTGGCCATCCCTGTCTAACATACTTTATCACCACCTGCAACTCAGGATCAGTCTTTGTGCTTTCAAGGACCTCGTTCAGTCGTGTACATGACACTGGCCAGGCAGCTCTAGTGGACTCCTCCAAAGCCGTAATGTCATTCATAAGCTCCACTGAATCCAGATGTGGTGTCGAAGATGGATGTCTAGAAAGAGCATCAGCTACAACCAGTGATTTCCCCGGCACATATTCAGCTTTAGCATTGAACCTCATCAGTCGAATCAAGAGTCGCTGGCATCTCAAAGGAACCATGTCAATTTCCTTGTTGTTGATGAGCGGAATCAACGGTTTATGATCTGTATGAATTACAGAACTGTCCAGAACGTACAAGTACTTGGAAAACCTTTCACAAGCCCACACCACACCGAGACATTCTTTTTCAATCTGTGCGTATTTTGTTTCGGTGTTAGTTAAGGTACGCGAACAGTAAGCTTCGGGTCTCAAGTATCCATCATGCTGCTGGAAGAGGACTCCTCCTAGCCCATAACTGCTAGCGTCTGCACTTACAATGGTTGGTCTGTTCACGTCAAAGAAAGAAAGGATTGGTGCTTCAGTCATGAGCTCTTTGACTCTTGTGAGCGCTTGTTCCTGTGCATGACTCCAAGTCCAAACTGTATCAGCTTTAAGGAGATCATTAAGTGGGCGGGTTATTTCAGCCAAACCAGGTAGGTATCTACCTAAATAATGAACCTTTCCCAAAATCCTCTTTACTTCTGTCACGTTCTGTGGAGGTTGAATATTCAGTATGGCCTCAACCTTTTTCTCATCTGGTCTGACTCCACGATCATCAATGATATGACCTAGAAATTGTATCTGCGTTTGCCTCAACAGACATTTGTCATCATTGAGTTTCAATCCCACATCAGAAAGTGTCCTCAAGACCCTCTTTAAGCGACAATCGTGAACCTCTGAAAACATTGTTGCACCTGACAACTGGGGAAGTATATCATCAAGGGTTGGTAGAATATACCTTTCACGTTCAACTGCTTGATTTAAACGATTTAGGCATACACAAATTCTCACCTGGCCATTCTTCCTAGGCACAGGCACCATCGGCGCACACCATTCAGTAGGCTCTGTAATTTCTTCAATCACGCCACACTTCACCATCCTGTCTAGTTCAGCTTTCACCTTAGAAAGTAAGGGAACCGACACTCTCCTGGCTGTCGTAATGGCATATGGGACTGCATCTGCTTTCAGCTTGATTTTCACAGGAGCGGTTTTCAAAAGTCCAATCGACTCACCGGGTGAACTCACATCGTCAATCCGCTGAACTAACCCCGGAGCAGCAGAAACTTCTCGACTCAGCAAATTATTAACAGACTGACCTGGTATGACAAAAACAGTAAAGCAGTACTTGTTTCCCTTATGGTGTATGCTTGTCTCAAATCTTCCTGAACTTCTCAATTTTCTTCCTGGACAATCCAGCGCTGCATTCACGAACTTTAAGTCAGGCCTTGTGTTGAGAGCTTTATAAGTTTGTTCCGATATTACACTAATGTCAGCACCAGTGTCTATCTTAAACTCCACTTCCGTATCTTGAATCCTCAAGGTTATGGACCATGCGTCACTTGAGTCTTTTACTGTGATTCCTCCAAGGAAAAACGAATCTTCATGCTCTTCCTGCACTACATTTACATCACTAACATGCAGAGTACGACACACAATAGCATAATGGCCTCTCTTACCACACTTTCGACACCCTGCTCTTCTCGCTGGGCATTTGACGCTCTTTGGATGTTGTTTACCACACCGCATGCATTTCCCCACCATTGGGTCATTTGATCGTGTGTTTTTCTGGCTATTTGTTCTCTGTGTCCATTTCCTCTCTATGCGTTCTGGCTTGAACGCTCCTTTTGGTCGAAATGATGCAATGTGCTTCCTTCGTACGACTTCATTCAATGCTGAAGAGCTAGTCTGTTCGGAAACGTGACTTTTTATCTGCTCCGATTGCCGTGCGTGCCTACATGCTCTCTCAAGCGATAAGTCAGACATCATTTGTAATCTTTGAGACATATCTTTATCCAGAACACCAATCACCAGTCTGTCTCTTATATTTTCACTTTTAGCTTCTCCAAATGCACATGTTTCAGCCAGTTCATACTAAGCTACGAATTAATTCTTCCACGCTTTTACCTTGCGTTTGAACACGCTGATAAAATCTCGCCCGTTAATGTATCACGTTGACTTTAGGCACAAAGTAATTGTTCAACTTCTCTAAAACTATGTCGTACCTATTCTCGTCGCCATCCGCTGCATACACAAATGTACTGACGATGTGTTCTGCCTCCTTCCCGAGAGAATACAAAAGTGTACAAACTTCTCCCGACTCTTTGTCCAGCTTCGTGGCTATTCGGAATCTGTGGAAACGCTGCTTCCATTCAGGCCAGAGCTCGGGATGACTGAAGTCAAAACTTCCGTGGGGGAGACAACTTTGCCATGTTGTCACGTTGACTTCTGACACCATGTAATGTTAGGATGTCATGTATAAATGAGGCAATGGAAGCGTTGCTCTCTTTCGGTTCTTTATTAACAACTACGCCACTTCAGGCGGCATGAACAAAACTGTGTGGACCCCATACCGTATATCTCCTACTAACTACGCCTGTCACACACAGGTATACGTTGCTCTATACATTACCGTATATAGCCTAACAGATTCTCAAGATATCATTACACATAACAATCGCACCACAGCACGATGGCACTGTAAAACTACAAAGAAAACAAAGAAAAAATAAGCAAACATTCACTACACATTTACTACACTCCCACCAATCATGTAATGATAATTCAACAAACCAACAACCAAATATCCCATATGATTTCAGACTTCAATGACCCTTTAACACATAACACACAACAAAATACAAAATAACTCTAAACCTTGTGTTTAACCTAATTGTCTAATGCATGAGTCACCTTTATCAATGAATCACTTGTTCTCAAGTAGAACCACCAATTTTTGAATTGGTCACTCAATGATTAAAGGTTAAGAGAGATGCCCTAACTTAGTCTTTAGTTTTCGTTCTCCTGTTTGAACTTTAACTCGTCGGACTAAACCATCACTCCCTTGAATGACTTCAACTACTCTACCTAACCGCCACTGGTTCCATGGCAGCATGTCCTCTTTGATAATGACTATGTCATTAACTTTGAGATTACGTCGAGGTACGTGCCACTTTCTGACGTATGGAAATATTCAAGAGAAACTCCCTTTTCCAACGACTCCAGAACTGTTCAATTAAGTACTGGACTCTACGCCACCTTTTTGTAGCATACATGTCTTCCTTCAGAAAGTTCCCAGGAGGAGGAAGAACGATCTTAGATTTCATTAGGATAATATGGTTTGGTGTTATATGTTCCAGTGACTCGGGGTCATTTATGCCATCTACAGTTAATGGTCGACTGTTAACGATAGCCATCGCTTCGTAAAATAATGTTCTTAGAGAGGAGTCATCAAGTCTACCTGGACTCCGAGAAAGCGTGACATTCAGCACATTTCGCACAGTCCTGATTTGGCGTTCCCAAACACCACCAGAGTGACTAGCTGAAGCAGCATTAAAGACGAACTCACACTGATTTTCAGTAAGAAATGCCTCCAGTGTCTTTGAGTCACATTCTTTAAGAGCTTCTCGGAGTTAATTTCAAGCACAATCACAATAAAGTTGACGAACAGCTCCGTGGAGGCTTAGGAAACATCTTAAAGCATTAATGAACATGTCTGTTGA
The DNA here is from genome assembly GCA_030578275.1 of Meda fulgida. NCBI lineage: Eukaryota > Metazoa > Chordata > Actinopteri > Cypriniformes > Leuciscidae > Meda > Meda fulgida. The sequence goes on from CM060636.1 coordinate 25,574,629, forward strand.
CAAATCTTCCAACATTTCGATATGGACGGCTCGAGAAGAAAGGCAAGTAAAGAGAAGACAATATCTTTTATATTCCTTTCGACCCTTCTTTATGATAAACGAGCCAAAACAGTCCATACCAGTGAAGCAGAAACGGGGAGAAGCTTCAGTCCGTTCTTTAGGAAGCTCTGCCATTTGCTGCTCCTCTACTGGTCTTCTTAGCTTTCTACATTGTACACATTTGTAAATGAATTTAGCTACTGATCTACTGCCACCGAACACATTTGTAAATGAATTTAGCTACTGATCTACTGCCACCGATAACCCAAAACCCATTTGCTCGGAGTTCCATGAGTGTTTGATACCTCCCTTGGTGACAAATTTTGCCATGATAATGAGTCAAAATAAGTTTGGTGACATGGCTGTGTTTTGGCGAAATCACTGGATGTTTGAACTCTTCACTAAGAGATGACTGTTTCAACCTTCCTCCGACATGAAGAAGACCGCCTTTCAAGATTGGATTGAAATGATAAAGCGCACTTGATTTCTGAAGATCTTTCCCTCCTTGAATTGCTCTTATCTCTTGAGAAAAAAAAAAACTTTTGAACAAGCTTGATAACAACCTCAGATGCCTTTTTTTGTAATTCCACAGTCACAATGCCATTGAGATATTACTGTCTTGAGGGCAGCCTTTTTATTCTAGCAATTGCCTTAATGAGAGTTCTTCAGGAAGAAAAGGGACTCAATCGTTCAAGAAAGTCAGAAATAACACCACCCTTCGTCACAAATGCTTGAACTGATCTGACTTCAGGATCTCCCATGAGTAGATTATTTGAGGAGTTAGGTGGATGACACACTTCTTGTTCCCATAAGAATTTGGGTGCTGACATCCAGTTTGTTGAAGGCATGTCTGAAACAAGATGACCTCTAGAAACGTGATCAGCAGGATTTTCAGATGTATTGACATAATACCACTGGTTTGTATTTGTGATTTCCCTGATTAGCTGCACACGATTTGCAACAAACACATGAAACCTTCTGGCTTCGTTGTTGACGTATGCGAATACAACCTGCGAGTCAGTCCAAAAGAACTCTTGATCAATCTTCAATTCCAGTTCAGCCTTTAACATTACACTCAATCTGGCTGAAACTACCACAGCAGACAATTGCAGTCTCGTAATGCTTTTAATCTTTGTGGGTGTAACTCGAGCTTTGGCCATTACGAGACTACAGTGTACCTCATCTTTGTCATTCTTGAACCTAAGATATGAACATGCGCCATACCCCAGGTTGCTTGCATCAGAGAAATGGTGCAGTTCTCTCCAGGCAATGTTCTCTCCAAAAGATGTTGGATGATAGCATCTTTGAATGATAAAATCTTTTAGGTCCTGAAAACTACTTTTCCACTCCTCCCACCGTAGAAATAAATCATCAGGAAGAGAATCATCCCATCCAATATTTCTACGGCATAACTCCTGTAGAATGCACTTTCCTTTCAAAAGAAAAGGAGCAACAAACCCAATATGGAAGAACAAGGAAGCCACGATTGACAAAATACCCTGACGTGTTACAGGCTGGTCCTTCAGTTTGATGTCAAAACTGAAGGTGTCATCTTTTGTAGACCATTGAATGCCAAGCACGTTTCCTGTTATTTCGGGAGTTAGATTAAGAGGTTCAGTAGTTATTGCCCACTCTGACGAATTCACACAATGAAGAACTCCGTTCTCATTTGAATTAAACTTATGAAAGCGTAACCCTCCATGTTTGCACATAGTTTGAGCTCTGACAAACAACTCCTTCTGCTTCCTGGATCAATGGAACAGAAATCAAGCCGTCATCAACATAAAAATTCTTCTTCACGAATGACGAGGCTGTGGGATATTCAGACTTATACTGCTCTGCAAGGTATTTAAGGCCAAAGTTAGCACATATGAAGCGGAACCAAAAAGGTGTACAGTCATTCTATATTCTTGAGGTTCCCTTTCGAGGGAACTCAACACTGCGTCGAAAATCGACTCTTTGGGGACGCTCCCTAAGCGTGCGCCTCTGAAGTATGAATAAAACTAATCCAATCCTGATTGGTGTTGCGTCGTGACGTAACATGTGACGGCATACCCGGAAGTATAAAAGTGACGCTGTCACAACACCCACTAGCTTTCGCTCTTCAGCAAGCGCTCTGTGTTGAAACTGTCAGTCCTATTTGGTGTTGTTTGTCCCGATATCTATATCTATATCTATATATATATTATGGCCAGCGAGCAGTTCAAGAAGTGTGTGCATCCTTGCCCTCGTTTTATTACGGGTGGGGTAAACACTCTTTGTGTGTGAATTGTTTGGGAGCGCAGCACGCACGGGCAGCTCTCGAGGGAGCTGCTTGTGTTGACTGTGAAGCACTACCCATTAGAGTGCTGCGCTCCCGGCTGGCGTGCTTTGATGAGCACGGTCAGGCTCGCGCTCCCCGCGGTTCTGGTCCCGCGTCTGTTGAGGCAGCGCGGCGATTGAGATCGTGGGGCTCGCAGCGGGATCTTTTAGATGAGAATGAGGCTGCTGAGGCACCTTCTCATTCTTCGTCTGAGGATCCCGTAGCCCCTGAGAGTGGTCCAGGAGCCCGCATCGCGGCTTCTCCTGCCCACGATCAGGTCCCAATGCTTGAGCTCTCTGCTTCTGAGGAAGTAGATGTGCTTAGTATTGATGCGGATGACCGTGATTTTGGCGCGCCAGTTCACGGCCAGGCTTATGAGGAGCTGGTAGAGGTTGTGACTCGTGCAGTGGCCAGACTTAACATTAGCTGGCCACATGATGAGCAGGGAACGCAAGCAAAAAGTAAGCTTGATGAGCGTTTCCTGCAGCATAGAGCACAACCTCAGCGCCGGGGTTTGCCGTTTTTCCCCGATCTCCATTCTGAGATCTCGAGATCGTGGGATAAACCGCACTCGTCCCGTGTCTCCAGTCCCAGTGTGGTGGATTATAGCAATATTGTGGGGGCACGGGACAAGGGTTATGGGAAGATGCCTAAAGTAGAGGAAGCCTTAGTGGGTTATCTTTCCCCTGAATCGGCGTCTTCCCTAAAAACCCCGGCGCTGCCTAGTAAGCCCTGCAGAGATACTTCGGCTTTAATAGGCAGGGCTTACATGGCGGCAGGTCGGGCTGGTTCATGTCTGCACACTATGGCTGTCTTGCAGGCATACCAGGCCGACCTCCTGAAAGATTTGGATGAGGGGGAGGGGCCAACTCCTGAGGATATTGCAGAGTTGAGGAAGGCCACAGATTTGTCTCTCCGGGCCACAAAAGAGACGGCCCATGCCATTGGCCGCTCTATGGCAGCTATGGTGGCTTAGGAGAGGCATCTGTGGCTGAACTTATCTGGGATAAAAGATAAGGATACGTCTTTTCTGCTGAATGCGCCGCTCTCGCCTTCTGGCCTGTTTGGCGACGCCGTTACATCGGTCGTCGACAGGTTTCAGGAGGCGAAGAAACAATCTGCGGCGTTCCAGCAGTACCTCCCCCGTAAAGCTAAGTCCAAATCAAGTAGGGCCGAGCGATCAGCCCCAGCCAGCAGCCAGCTACTCGCACCGGGCAGAAAAGAAAGAGAGCGTGTCCTCTAGAGCCCCTCCTCCTGGAGCTTGGCAACAGAGGAAGCGCTCTCAGAAATCGAAGTCCTCCAGCCAGAGAGGCGACCTGAGGGAAGTCATTCAGGCTAGGAGGACTTCGGGGAAGAGGTCCTGACCGGAGTGGTAGGACCTCTGAGGGCTGTCCCCTCCACTGCAGGGCAACCGAGGTTGTTCTCGCAGCGGAGCCCTCTAGGAAACGATGTAGGTTGCCCGCCGTCAACGAAGCTTCGGGCCGCATCTCTTTCCAGCGAAAATTTTCTAGTAAAGCATCAGTTATGGTTAAAAGAACCGTATCGACTACAGCCTGCCGGTATTCCGCTTCAGGCAGTCGAGAAAGATGCTCGAAAAACATCAGAGGCCAGTCTCGAGAGGCTGGTACCCCTAGTAGATTTTGTAGAGGCATGGTATCATCTTCCCAACATATCTGCATGGGTCCTGCATATAGTAAAATCAGGGTACAGACTGCAGTTTGCGCGCCGCCCCCCCAAGTTTTCTGGGGTGGTGCAAGCTGCAGTGGTTCCAGAGCAGGCTCAGGTGATGGAACAAGAAGTAAAGACTTTGCTGCTAAAGGAAGCCATAGAACGTGTTCATCCTTTAGACAGGGAGTCCGGGTTTTACAGCCGGTACTTTATAGTTCCAAAGAAGGATGGGGGGTTAAGGCCAATTCTAGATCTCAGGGTTTTGAACCGATCTCTGAGGAGGTTCAGGTTCAAGATGTTAACCATTCCTACAATTGTGAGTCATATCAGATCCGAGGACTGGTTTGTCACGATAGATCTAAAAGACGCCTATTTTCACATCTCCATCCTTCCATGTCACAGGAGATACCTGAGGTTCGCTTTCGGGGGCGAAGCTTACCAATATCGGGTTCTTCCGTTCGGCCTAGCACTCTCTCCCTGCACATTCACCAAGTGTATGGATGTAGCCCTTGCTCCACTGAGACTTCAAGGCATCCGTATATTGAATTATCTCGACGACTAGCTCATTCTGGCCCAGTCTCGAGAAATGGCAGTTCGGCATCGAGATGTCGTCCTTGGCCACATTCAGAAATTGGGGTTGAGACTCAATGTAGAAAAGAGTGTGCTAGAACCATCCCAGTGCACGATATTTTTGGGAATCGTGTGGAGCTCGATTACGATGCAGGCACGAATGTCTCCCGCACGTATCGAGTCAATTCTGGCGATGGTATCTGGGTTAAGGCTGGGCCAGGCCATCACTGTAAAGCAATTTCAAAGAATGCTGGGTCTCATGGCAGCGGCATCCAACATCATTCCTTTGGGCCTTCTGCACATGAGGCCCCTTCCTTCAGTGGTGGTTGAAAACCAAGGGGTTTTCTCCCAAGGGGAATCCATTTCGTTTAATCAGAGTAACGCGCAGATGCCTTCGTTCTCTGCAAATATGGAGGAAACCTTGGTTCCTATCCCAAGGGCCAGTGTTGGGAGTGTCGTGTCGCCGGAAATCCGTTTCGACAGACGCTTCCCTCACTGGCTGGGGCGCGGTCATGGACGGCCGCTTTGCCAGGGGTCTGTGGCAGGACCATCATCGTTCTTGGCAGATAAACTGCCTAGAGATGATGGCTGTGTTCAGGGCTTTGAGGAGCTTCCTCCCAGACATCAAGGGTTACCATGTCTTAGTACGATCAGACAATACGTCGGTGGTAGCCTATCTGAAACGACAAGGGGGACTCAGATCGCGCCCTCTGTGCAGACTGGCGCATCAGATTATTCTTTGGTCCCAGGGGAAAATACTGTCTATCAAGGCAATGTATATTCTGGGGGTTCAGAATCAGGGAGCAGACATCCTGTCGAGGTAGGGGCTGAGGCCCGGGGAATGGAGACTTCATCCAGATGTGGTGAAGTTGATATGGGAGAGGTTTGGACCAATGGAAGTGGATCTGTTTGCGTCTCGAGAGACGTCCCACTGTCCACTTTGGTTCTCCCTCTCACTTCCAGCCCCTCTGGGGTTGGATGCCATGGTACAGGCCTGGCCGAGGCTTCGCCTGTACGCTTTTCCCCCGATCGCTCTGCTCCCGGGAGTCCTGGAGAGGGTCCGTCAGGAGGGCATCAGTCTTCTTCTGGTTGCCCCAATGTGGCCGACCCGAGTATGGTTTTTAAACATAATGTCACTCCTGATAGCTCCGCCATGGCAGATTCCTCTGAGGAGGGATCTGTTGTCTCAGGCGGGGGGCACAATATTCCACCCTCAGCCAGAGCTGTGGAAATTGTGGGTCTGGCCTCTGAGGGGGTTCAGTGCCTAAATGCTGGTCTATTAGCTGGAGTGGTTGAAACTATACTTAGCTCCAGAGCTCAGTCTACTAGGAGATTATATGGCCTCAAGTGAAATGTTTTTGCCACTTGGTGTAGAGAACATGAGTTAGATCCAGTAAACTGCCCGGTGGCTTCAGTTCTGGAATTTCTTCAAGATCGGTTTTCTGCGGGTCTCTCCCCTTCCACGCTTAAGGTGTACGTGGCAGCCATTGCGGCTTTCCACGCTCCGTTAGGTGATGGGCCCCTGGGGAGGCACCAGTTGGTCATTCGATTTCTCCGCGGTACTTGGAGGATGAGGCCGGCAACCAGGTCCAGGGTTCCTGCTTGGGACCTGGCTATAGTTCTGGAAGGGTTATCCCTGGCCCCTTTCGAACCTCTAGAGTCGGCTTCGCCTAAGGATTTAACGCAGAAAATGGTTTTTCTCTTGGCCATTACCTCACTTAAGAGGGTGGGAGATCTCCAAGCCCTGGCAGTGACACCAGCTTGCTTGGAGTTTGCCCCTGGCAGAGTAAAGGCCTTTTTGCACCCGAGTCCAGGCTACGTGCCTAAGGTTCCTTCGAACACGGCTCGGTCTTTAGTCCTTCAGGCATTCCATCCTCCACCTCATGTGTCGGCAGAAGAAGAGAAGCTTAATTTGCTCTGCCCCATCAGAGCTTTGAGCGTGTACCTTGAGAGGTCCTCTTCTTGGAGAAGGTCGGACCAGTTATTAGTATGTTTTGGGTCACCTAAGAAGGGGCTCCCGGCATCCAAGCAGACTATTAGTAATTGGATAGTCCAGGCTATTACTGAGGCTTACAAGGTGCGCGGTTTGCCTTCACCTTTAGCCGTCAGGGCCCATTCAACTAGAAGCATGGCTTCTTCTAGGGCCCTTCTTTCGGGAGTACCTCTACAGGAGATCTGCGAGGCAGCCGGTTGGGCTACTCCGCATACTTTTATCAGGTTCTACAGTCTCCACCTTCCTAGTACGCCTGGCGCACACGTGCTCAGTCCTTGCTGAGTGCCTAGACAGTTTCACTCCGGGACAGGCCTATTCGGTGCGTGGCCTAGTGGGCACTCGTTCCCCAAAGAGTCGATTTTTGACGCAGTGTTGAGTTCCCTCGAAAGGGAACGTCTCGGGTTATGACTATAACCCTTGTTCCCTGAGAAGGGAACGAGACACTGCGTCGTTCTGCCACGCCCCTCGAGGCTTTTGAGCGTCTTGCTTCATCGCGAGGCTAGTGTGTGTTGTGACAGCGTAACTTTTATACTTCCGGGTATGCCGTCACATGTTACGCCACGACGCAACACCAATCAGGATTGGATTAGTTTTATTCATACTTCAGAGGCGCACGCTTAGGGAGCGTCCCCAAAGAGTCGATTTTCGACGCAGTGTCTCGTTCCCTTCTCAGGGAACAAGGGTTATAGTCATAACCCGAGACGTTCTCTTTCCGAATCTCCATTTTCCCACCATAGGAATCTCAAGTAGTTTCTGTTATCAGGAGGAACATGAAATTGATGAAACATCTTTTCGATATCACATGTCATAGTGACAACTTCCTTCCTAAACCGGCAAAGTACTCCCACCAAAGAATTGATCAAGTCTGGACCAGTGAGAAGAGTATCATTAAGAGAAATGGCACAAAATTTTGCAGAACAATCAAATACCACCCTCAACTTGTCTGGCTTATGAGGGTGCTAAACACCATGATGGGGTATATACCACACCGTTTCTCCATTAGATGTAACAGGAGCCATCTCTGCATCTCCTTTATTGAACATTTCTTCCATGAAGGCCTTATAATTGTCACAATATTGTTGGTTTGACTTCAGCTTCTTCTTTAAGTGCTGCAAACGTACCATAGCAAGCTTCTTATTGTTAGGTAGTGAAGGAGGACTGATGCTCTTAAAAGGAAGGGGCAGTTGAAAATGTCCATCTTCTTTATGTTTGATATTATCACTAAAAAGACGTATAAAACGGACGTCTTCCTGGGACACATATTTGTCCTCATAATCCTTCTCGTTGAAGTCTAACTCCAATACCTTTAAGACATCGTTAGCTGAGGGAACCAGCAATTTTTTCACTGAGACTCGATGAATGAAACTTTGACTTCCTTGTCGGTCCAGGTGAGGATTACAAAGGCCAATGATACTCCAACCCAGCTCTGTTTTCTGTGCAAAAGGCTCATTTTCAGTGCCGATAATAGCCTCTTATCGAACCAATGCTGAAGGACAATCATATCCGATCAACAATCCTATATCACAGCTCTGGAGGGGTGGCAACTCATTGGCAATGTACTTAAGATGAGGCCATTGCAACACAGTCTTTCTAGTTGGAATATAAGCTTTGTCGACAGGAATAAAGTAACAAGTATAGGCTTGCTGTATTTGAAAACATTTCCCATCTTGGAGTCCTCGAACTCTCAGGCCACTAACCTTATTACTTGAAGTGACTTTATCTGTGGTCGTCATAGTACTAAGTCTCAGCTTCACTGCTTGACTGCTTACTTGGAGCTCATCAAGGAAATCGTTCAAGATAAATGTCGAATCACTCTGTGAGTCAAGTAAAGCATAAGTAAGGATCTCATTTTGTGGCTTCTCCAATGTTGAAATAAAAACAGGAACAATACTACATGTAGCAGAAGCACGTTGTGTTACGGTATGCGACATAACATTTTGAACTTCCTGACTTGTGTGCACTTCCGGAGGAGTAAACCCCGTTCTTAATACCTTTATAGGCTCTTTGATTCTATCTTTGTGCAAGCAAGTTGGATGCCGAAAGCTACATGTGCCACAAATATGCCGTCTTTTGCAGTCTCTGGAAATATGCCCCCTTCTCAGACATCCAAAACAGAGGTGATTCTCACGAATAATGGACTTTTTGTCATCCTTGGGCTTTTCTGCAAAAATAGGACATTTAGCGATACTATGCATTTCACTCTCACAGACAGAACATGGTGATGTTATCTTGAATTCTATCCTTGTGGAATCTTTAACTTGAGCATTTGTGTTAAAAACCTTGGCTCTTTTGGGAAAACTCTCATCTGAAACCTTGGAACTCATTAGAAGTGGAGAAGTGAGCGGATTACAAGCTATTTTAGATTCCCTCTGCAAGAACTATGCAAATCTATGCAAATCACTATGCATGTGGAATAGCTTCAATACAGCCTTGTAGGAAATCAGTGAATTCTCGCAAAGAAAGTGGGTCGTTTACTCCCACCTTAGGCCATCTCATGAGTTTTTCGCAAAAGACTCTCTGAACAACGAAAGGATTTCCATACCTCTCCTCAAGGACTTTCCAAGTGCCCTGATATGCGTCGTCCGAATTTCTATAAAAGAAACCTTCCACAGCATTTCGAGCTTCTCCAGCAAGATAAGTTAAGTAGAACATCTTCTCGCTTGCTGGAATTAATTTACGATCAACAAGTGCTGTAAAGGACATTTTCCAATCGAACTTCAGAGGATCACCAGTGAAAGTCGTTGGCTCTGGGACAGGTAATCGACTAATGCTCAGAGAGTTTGCTAATACTTGAGCAAGATTCTCAGTCTCTTGAGTTGTCTTTACCTCTCGAAATACTTGTTGAGGATGGAATGACTCTACCTGAGGATTCAGCTGGGGTTGTTCATTCTCTCTACATACTGACTGCCTTGCATTACCTCTCCCGTCCTCCTCTTCAAGATTACTCACAATTGTTGTAGACCTTTACTCGAGCTGCGGCTACCTTGACTTCTTTATATGCTTGTAGCGTCTGCAGCCTTGTCCTTTCTTCTTCTCGTCTTAAACGCATCTCTGATTCTTTGTGTTTCATCTCTGCTAGCATTCTTGCTTCGTGCAGCTTCCATTCATTCTCCATCTCAAGTAATCTGGCCTGCTGATTGTGGATTTCTTGCATAGCCTTCGCTTGCCCTACTTTAGCTGTGAGATCCGCTTTTGCGTCGACTCGTTTACTGGAAGCTTTGGAAGAGATCTTAGATGTTATTGGGCTTTCTGAAGTTTGTGATGATTCTGAGAGAATGGAATTGGTATTGGTCCGACCAAAGACAGATGCATACTCGTCTTTATTTAATATTTGCCTTACCCTCTCTTTCACGACTTCTTTTTTATGGATCTGCTTAACAGTTTCTATTCGTTTGCTCACCAATCAGAAATTCTGCAGTAAGTGTGGCACAAACATCTACTCTTTTAACAATCTCTTGTTGTTGTTTGATTGTGCAATAAAGGAGCATAATTCTGGGTGACTATATCACGTCTAGTTTGAATGTCCTTTAAAATTTGTTCAAGCTCTTCATATGTGCATAAAGCTTTCAATTAAGACCTATTTTCCTTGAGCTGCCATTTGTTCAAATGTATCTTCCATGGTCTGTCCACAAACTTAAAGCGGTAATGAATAACTCATATCAGACATCCATCATTTAGACACTCAAATAATTAGCAATGGAAATAAGTAAAATTGTATATGCAAAACAACTCTTTTTTTTCCTCACATTTTACAATTTTTTATGGTATGTTTTTAACATACCATAAATATAAACCCAACAATATCCTATGGCAGTCGCTACCTTATAAACGCATACTCACACCAGTAACTTCAACTTCATCAATCAAGATTACAAAACTCATTCAACTTCATGTCTTGAAACTTCAATCCTTTGTAAAATTAAAAATATTTATAAATATCTAAAGTGTCTTTAATTGTAGAAGTTTCAACTCACGCAGTCCACGGGAAGCTGTTTGCAGTCTCCTTTCATTTAACGTTCTTTTACTGAAAGTTTACCCTTCCATCTGCGACAATAACGTTGATATGCAATCACCATCCAAACTTTCCAGAATGAGCAGCACTACAAGTTGACTCTGTGGTTTTACAATCCTGGTGAAGTATCCGTCTCTTGCTGACGTGACGCAATTCAATCAGCGCTTTAGGTGCACTGCCCCACTCATGCGATAAACCTCGTGTAGTGCGAGTGTGTAGGGCTGTAGCGGCCCTTCAGCTTTTCATAAAATAGGCAGAGATTTTTGACGGGTGTCTTTAATTTATTATACCACGATGCAAAATAAATTTCATTGCTGAAGTATTCGTTGTCTCATTTCTTTGTTGCAAACGTTCTCCATGAATCACAACACTGTTTACACACTGATTTCATTGCACCATAACAATCGCACCACAGCACGATGGCACCGTAAAACTACAAAGAAAACAAAGAAACAATAAACAAACATTCACTACACATTTAACATTGGTCAAATAAATCAACAAATCGTACCAAAGAAATACATGTAAAACAAACTAAACATACCTCGCTCTGCTTGCCAAAGGGATACTAAAGCTTAAAGCTTGAAACGTTTTTCTCGAGTTTGTCAGCTTGTTAGCTCGAGAACAAACATAAAATACTCTAGCTCGGTTTCCTTTCCCTTATATCCAATATGTATATTTCGCCATCTAGTGGTGAAGCCATGCAAATAAATTAAAGGGGAAGGCCATTAATTCAATTCAAATTTATTTGTATAGCGCTTTTCACAATACACATTGTCTCAAAGCAGCTTTACAGAAAGTGCATTTCGGAAATGTACATAGAAAAATACAGTCAGTTAATCATGTATTAATTTAGGGCATAACATATTGCCGGCGTTGAGTCGTCTCTTCACAGGCGTCGAGTCGTCTCATCACAGGTGTTGGGGCATCTGAAGTCTCCGTGAGAGGCTGGATACAAACTGGAGCTGACAAACGCTATTTACCTCGGGACTAGCGTCCCGATATAACAGCAGAAAGGCAGATGGGAAATAATTAGCATAGCTGATGTTCATAATGTTAATGCATTCGAACTGATTCAGCAGTAGTATAAAATGTAAGCATTAAGTGAATGCTTGGTTAAAGAGATGCGTCTTTAATCTAGTTTTAAACTGGGACAGCGAGTCTGAGTCTCAAACAATATCAGGAAGGCTATTCCAGAGTTTAGGAGCTAAATTTGAGAATGCCCTCCCTCCTTTCGTGGACTTAGATATCCTAGGAATGATCAGAATAGTATAGAAGTAATACCTCCGCTTTATCTGAATTTAATAGCAGGAAATTACACGTCATCCAGCATTTTATATCATTTAGACACTCTGTCAAGTTAGATAAGTCAGTGTTTTCATCTGCTTGTGATGAAATATATAATTGAGTGTCATCAGCATAACAGTGGAAATTAATTCCATGTTTTCTTATAATATTCCCAAGTGGCAGCATGTATATTGAGAATAGCAGAGGGCCTAGCACAGATCCTTGCGGCACTCCATGGTCCACTGACGTTATCTTCGATTTTTCCCCATTTCAACAGACAAAATGGTAACGGTCTGATAAGTACGATCTAAACCAGCTTAATGCCTGTCCCTGAACACCAGTGTAGATTTGTAGTCGATCCAAGAGTATTTCATGATCTATAGTGTCGAACGCAGCGCTAAGATCGAGTAGAGCGTCTCGGGTTATGACTATAACCCTTGTTCCCTGAGAAGGGAACGAGACACTGCATCGAGAATCGACACTTTGGGGACGCTCCCTTAGCGTGCGCCTCTGAAGTAAAAATGAAACTAGTCCAATCCTGATTGGTGCTGCGTCATGACTTAGCATATGTGACGGCATATAAAAGGGCACACACAAACATTAGCCTAGCGATGAAGCAAGATGCTCTCAGGCCTCGAGGGGCGTGGCAGAACGACGCAGTGTCTCGTTCCCTTCTCAGGGAACAAGGGTTATAGTCATGACCTGAGACGTTCCCTTTCGAGGGAACTCAACACTTACGTCGAGAATCTAAACTTTGGTGAACGAATGCCCTCTAGACCACGCACTGAAAACAGGCCTGCCCTAGAGTGAAACTGATCTCAGGCACTAGCTAGGATGAGAGCACTTGTGCGCCGGGCGTACTAGGGAGGTGCAGACTGTAGAATCTAATGAAAGTGTGAGGAGAAGCCCAACCAGCCACCTCACAGATTTCACGAATGGGGACTCCTACATGAAGGGCCCTAGAGGATGCTATACCTCTAGTAGAGTGAGCCCTAACAGCCAAGGGTGAAGGTAAATCACGCACCCTATAGGCCAAAGTAATAGCCTGGACTATCCAGTTGCTAATAGTTTGTTTGGAAGCAGGTAATCCCTTTCTAGGTGACCCAAAGCACACTAGAAGTTGGTCCGACCTCCTCCAGGAAGAGGACCTCTCAAGGTAAACTCTCAAAGCTCTGACAGGACAGAGCAAATGGAGCCTTTCCTCTTCTGCCGCCACATGTGGTGGAGGGTGAAAAGCCTGAAGAACTGTAGACTGTGCCCCATTAGATGGCACCTTAGGCACATAACCAGGCGTAGGATGTAAAATAGCTTTTACTCCGCCAGGGGCAAACTCCAAGCAAGCCGGCGTTACTGCCAGGGCTTGGAGATCTTCCACTCTTTTATTGGGGGGAATAGCTAACAGAAAAGCCATTTTAAAAGTCAAGTCCTTCGGTGAAGCCGACTGAAGTAGTTCGAAGGGGGCCAGGGATAACCCTTCGAGAACCACTGCCAAATCCCAAGAAGGAACCCTGAATCTGGTTGTCTGTCTCATCCTCCACGTACTTCGGAGAAACCGTATGACCAGTTGGTGCCTCCCCAAAGGCCCATCATTTAAAGGTGCATGGAAAGCCGCAATGGCAGCCACGTATACTTTTAAAGTGGATGGGGAGAGACCCGCAGAAAAGCGGTCTTGAAAAATTCCAGAACTGAAGCCACCTGGCAGTTGACTGGATCTACATTTTGTTCTCTACATCAATTAGAGAACACATTCCACTTGAGGCCATACAATCTCCTGGTGGATGGAGCCCTAGAGCTAAGTATGGTTTCAACTACTCCTACTGATAGTCCAGCATCTAAGTACTGAGCCCCCTCAGGGGCCAGACCCACAGATTCCACATTTCCAGACGGGGGTGGAATATTGTGCCCTCTGCTTGAGACAACAGATCCCTCCTCAGAGGAATCTGCCATGGTTGGTCGATCAGGAGTGACACTAAGTCTGAGAACCATACTCTGGCCGGCCAGAACGGGGCTATCAGGAAAAGACTGATGCCCTCCTGGCGAACCCTCTCCAGGACTCCCGGGAGCAGAGCGATCGGGGGAAAAGCGTACAGACGAAGCCTCGGCCAAGCCTGTACCATGGCGTCCAACCCCAGTGGGGCTGGATATGTAAGAGAAAACCAAAGTGGACAGTGGGACGTCTCTCGAGACGCAAATAGATCCACTTCCATTTGTCTGTATCTCTGCCATATTAACTTCACCGCTTCCGGATGAAGTCTCCATTCCCCGGGCCTCAGCCCCTGCCTCGAAAGGATGTCTGCTCCCTGATTCTGAACCCCTGGGATATATATTGTTCTGATGGACAAGATTTTCTCTTGGGACCATAAAATTATCTGATGCGCCAATCTGGATAGAGGGCGCAATCTGAGTCCCCCCTGTCGGTTCAGATAAGCTACCACTGAAGTACTGTCCGAACGTATCAAGACATGGTAACCTTTGATGTCTGGAAGGAAGCTCCTCAGAGCCCTGAAAACAGACAACATCTCTAGGCAATTTATATGCCAAGAATGATGATGGTCCTGCCATAGACCCCTGGCAAAGCGGCCGTCTATGACCGCGCCCCAGCCAGTAAGGGAGGCGTCTGTCGAAACGGTTTTCCGGCGACATGACGCTCCCAACACTGGACCTTGGGACAGAAACCAAGGTTTCTTCCATATTACTAGAGCACGAAGGCATCTGCGCGTTACTCTCATCATACGAAACGGATTTCCCTTGAGAGAAAACCCCTTGGTTTTCAACCACCACTGAAGGGGCCTCATGTGGAGAAGGCCCAAAGGTATTATGTTTGATGCCGCTGCCATGAGGCCCATCAGTCTTTGAAATTGCTTTACAGTGATAACCTGGCCTAGCCTTATTCCAGAAACCATGGTTAGGATAGACTCGATACGTGCGGGAGACATCTGTGCCCGCATCGTAACGGAATCCCACGCCACCCCCAGAAAAATTGTTTTCTGAACTGGTTCTAGCACACTTTTTCACGTTGAGTCTCAACCCTAAATTCTGAATATGAGCAAGGACGACATCTCGATGCTGAACTGCCATCTCCCGAGACTGAGCCAATATGAGCCAGTCATCGATATAATTTAGTATGCGTATGCCCTGGAGTCTCAGTGGAGCCAGAGCTGCATCCATACACTTTGTGAATGTTCGGGGAGAAAGTGCTAGGCCGAACGGAAGAACCCGATATTGGTATGCTTTGCCCCCAAAAGCAAACCTTAGGAACCTCCTGTGACATGGAAGGATGGAGACATTAAAATAGGCGTCTTTTAGGTCTATTATGACAAACCAATCCTCGGACCTGATTTGATTCACTATAATGGGAATGGTGAGCATCTTGAATCTGAACCTCCTCAGAGCCAGATTCAGATGCCTTAAGTCTAAAATCGGCCTCAGCCCTCCATCCTTCTTTGGAACTATAACGTAACGGCTGTAAAACCCTGACTCTCTGTCTGGTAGGGGAACGATTTCTATGGCCCCTTTGATCAGGAGAGTCTGTACTTCTTGTTCCATAACCCGAGCCTGTTCTGGAACCACTGTAGTCGGCACAACCCCTGCAAACTTGGGGGGTCTGTGACCGAACTGCAGTCTGTAACCATCTTTTATTATATTCAGGATCCATATAGATATATTTGGAAGATTTTTCCAACTTCGTTTCCTCTGTTGACAAGCTCCAGATGGAGGGGCTCTAGAGGAAACGCTTTCTTTCTGCTCTTGCCGGTACGAGGAGCTGGTTGACGGCTGTGGCTGGCCACTTGGACTAGCCCTCCTAACAGTTTTAGATCGGCGAGGGAGAAACTGATGGAACGCCGCAGATTGTTTCTTGGCCTCCTGAAACCTGTCGACGACAGTGGAAACTGTCACTGCACCATAGCTGCCATGGAACAGCCGATAGAGCGTGCCGTTTCTCTAGTGGCCCGGAGAGACAAATCTGTGGCCCTTCTCAACTCCGTGATATCTGACGGAGTGGGACCCTCACCTTCATCTAAATCTTTAAGGAGGTTGGCCTGGTACGCCTGCAATATAGCCATCGAATGCAGGGACGCACCAGCCCGACCAACCGCCATATATGCCCTGCAAACCAGTGATGATGTTTCTCTACATGGTTTACTGGGCAGCTCCGGGGTTTTAAGCGAAGATGCCGCTTCAGGAGAAAGATAATTTGCCAAAGCTTCCTCCATCTGCGGTATCTTGCCATACCCCGCCTCCCTCGCACCCACCACATTACTATAATCACACGAAGTGGGGGGTGAGATGCGAGAGGAGTGGGGTCATCTGGAATGTGAAGCCTCTTTTGTGTGATTATGTGTGGACAATCACCTAGAAGCTTTACTTGTGTTTGGTTCATTCTCGTAGTTGCTACAGTAGTATTACAGAACAGGTGACAGGTAATCACAGCGCAAATGATGCATACTAATGGGAAAGTATGCAACCCACTAGAACTCAGGAGAAGGCGCTCGTGGTTGAGAGATGGCAGAATCAGGAAGACTGGACGTCGTAACAGAGCCCACCCCCTGCGAGTGACTCCTGGCGCGAGGATGCTGTGGACGTCAGGGCCTGCTACGAGCACGGGGTGCAGGTTTGTCAGGATGCTTGCTGTGAAACTCTTGAGTGAGCAAGGGATCCAGGATGTCATCAGAAATGACCCAAGACCGTTCCTCTGGACTGAAGCCCTCCCAGTCAACCAGATACTGCAGGACTCTCCCACGACGTCTGGAATCCAGTAGCTGGTGAACACGGTAGGTTTCCTCACCCTCCACAATGATGGCTTGGGGAAACTGTTCTGCATTGACTTGTGAATGCTGTTCCAAGGAATTCTCCCCTGCCTCTTCGGAGGGAGGCCTGGCAGGTTTAAGCAGTGAGGCGTGGAGCGTGGGAGATATACGCAGATACCTGGGCAGAGCTAGACGGAAGGACACAGGGGTTAACTGACGTAAAACCTTGTAAGGTCCTATGAATCTGGGGCTGTGCTTCTTGCAAGGAAGTTTTAGTCGAAGGTTACGAGTGGATAACCATACCCACTGACCTGGCCGATACTCTGGGTACTCAGTAGGATCGGAGGAAACTGGAGATCTCCTGGTTGAGTCGTTCGACCTGACGGTTGGCCTGCGGATTGTAGCCGGAGGTAAGACTCACGTTGACTTGGAGCATCTGGAAGAAAGCGGACCAAACTCTGGACGTGAATTGAGGACCCCTGTCTGAAACAATATCTTCTGGCATACCATAAAATCGGAAAACCATATTACAGAGGTGTTCAGCAGTCTGTAGGGCTGTGGGAAGTTTACTGAGGGGTATGAGGCGGCATGCCTTGGAGAAATGGTCGATAACGGTAAGAATGGTGGTATGTCCGTCTGATGCTGGCAAATCCGTAATAAAATCAATGGCAATGTGGGACCAGGGTCGTTGTGGTATGGGTAGTGGCTGGAGAAGTCCAGCAGGCAAGAGATGGGAACCTTTCTGAGTGTTACAGGTTATGCATTGCTGAATGAACCGACTGGCATCCGGGGATAGAGTTGATCACCAGTAGCGATTCTGAAGAAGGTGGATGGTGGTGGTTATACCTGGATGTCCAGAGCTGGGCAGAGCATGAACATGCTTAAGCACCTTTTCTCGGAGGGCTTCGGGTACATAGAGTCTTCCTGGGGGACACTCGGGAGGGGTTTCGATGTCAGCGTTGGCCAGCTCGAGCTCGGTCTCGATATACTATTGTATAGGACTGACTACAATATCTGGATTGAGAATGGTCTCTGGGGTCTGGATGGTCACTTTTGAATCAAACTGACGAGACAAGGAATCTGCCTTAGTATTCTTCGAGCCCGGACGATAGGTGACTGAGAACTGGAAGCGTGAGAAGAACAAGGACCACCTGGCCTGACGGGGATTCAGCCTTTAAGCTGTGCGCAAGTACTCCAGGTTCTTGTGATCGGTCAGAACGATGAATGGATGTTTAGAACCCTCCAGCCAGTGCCTCCATTCCTTAAAAGCTGCCTTCATGGCTAGTAACTCACGATCACCCACATCATAATTTCTCTCCGCAGGACTGAGCTTCCTGGAGTAATAAGCACAGGGGTACAATTTGAGAGGTCAGCCTTGACGCTGAGACAACACCGCACCCAGGCTGGTATTCGAGGCATCCACTTCAACTATATACAGTGACTCTGGATCGGGGTGATGTAGGATGGGAGCTGTAGTAAAGGCCTGTTTGAGACGGTTGAAAGCCCGATTGGCCTCGTCACTCCAGGGCAGACGAGAGGTACCCTTGCAAACCAGCGCGGTGAGGGGTGCCGCCACCGTGCTGAACCCTCTAATAAAGCGGCGATAAAAGTTTGCGAACCCCAGGAAACGCTGCAGTTCCTTCAATGTAGAGGTTTGGGGCCAATTCACCACAGCTTTTACCTTCCCCTCCTCCATCGCCACTCCTCCCGGACTGATGATGTAGCCCAAGAATGAGATAGAGGTTTGGTGAAAGTCACCCTTCTCGATCTTAGCGTAGAGCTGGTACTGGATGAGCCTCTGAAGCACCGCATGGACGTGCTGGACATGAGCTTCTAACGAATCTGAGTAAACCAGGATGTCGTCGATATAGACGATAACGTGGCGCTGGAGCATGTCTCGAAACACGTCATTAATGAAGTATTGGAACACTGCAGGACTGTTGGAGAGCCCGAACAGCATGACCAAGTATTCGTAGTGCCCTGTACACGTTGAAAAAGCTGTCTTCCACTCATCCCTTCGCGGATTCGGACCAGATTGTAAGCACTCCGCTGGTCCAGCTTGGTATAGTATCTTGCTTTGTGGAGCAGCTCCAGGGCAGCTGGTACCAGGGGCAGTGGGTAGCGAAACTTAACGGTACAATCATTGAGCGCTCTGTAATCAATACATGGCCGGAGTCCTCCATCCTTCTTCTGGACGAAGAAAAAGACGGCGGATGCGGGAGATGTGGATGGCTGAATGAAACCCTTGGCTAGCTCCTCGTCAATATATTTCTGCATGGCTTCAGTCTCGGACTGGGACAGAGGGAAGATGCGCCCCTTAGGAGGCGTGGCGTCTGGCAGGAAGTCAATGGCGCAATCATAAGAGCGATGGGGCGGTAGTTTAGTGGCTTCAGATTTGCTGAAGGCCTCCGATAAGTCGTGGTACTCAGTGGGCAGGCGATTCAGCACGGTGTCGACAGGGAACTTCTGGATGCTCCTTAAAGTAAGAGGTTGAACCGAGGACAGGCAGTAGGTAAAGCAGTTTCTTCCCCAGTTAATGATCTGACCGGAGGTCCATTGCAGGAGTGGATCATGCTTACGGAGCCAGGATAACCCAAAATCACAGGAGTGTGAGGAGCTTGAAGGATATAGAACTGAATCAATTTGTTGTGTAGTAGCCCGGTGCGCATGTGCAGTTCCTGAGACAGGTGAGAGACGTGGCCGGTACCCAGCGGTCTACCATCAACAGCCTCGACAGTGAGGGGAGAAGTGCAAGGAATTAATGTAATTTTGTGAAATTTAGCAAATTCCTGAGACATGAAATTCCCAGCCGTGCCTGAATCCAACAGGGGCAGACGTGGCGACAGATTTACCATTGACAGATAATTCAATAGGAACTACTACACATGATTTCGGATTTAAACAATCAAGAGATAAACTCACCGCAGCACTCTCTCCTTTAGTAGATCGATGAGGGCAGTTCCGACGAAAATGACCGGCCTCGCCACAGTATAAGCATAGCCTCCGGGATCTGCGTCGTTCTTTCTCCTCTTCTGTTAAATGGAAAGAGTTAATTTGCATGGGTTCACTTGAATCCGTAGGCATGGGAGTGAGGTACCGTGGCACAGGAAGTCCGCGAGGGGAAGTAACGGAGCGCATGCCAGCGCGACGTGAGCGCATAAGGTTGTTAATCTGATTGGTGAGTAGAGCGAACTGGTTGAAATCCCTTCCCTCATCGCGGCAAGCCAGCTCAGCCTGTAACTCGTGACTCAACCCACACTGGAAAATCACCTTAAGAGAGTTATCAGTCCAGTTAGTTTGCGCGGCGTGAGTGAGAAATTCAAGTGCATACTCAGCGGCTGTATTGCGTCCTTGTGAAAGCTCTAGTAGCAGATCCTCCGCTCCCTTCCCGCCTTTGGAGTGTTCGAAGACGGCTCGGAATTCCTGAAGAAACTCGTCGTATGAGCGGAAAGCAGATCCATCCGTTCTCCACACTGCCGTCATCCAGTCCAAAGCGTGGCCGTTCAGCAGGGAGGAGACGAAGGAGATCTTGTCGATGTCCGACGGACGGGGTGAAGACTGCTGACATACTGTCTTTCCACGCGATTCTAAAGACCTCTAAATTAGTTTGTTTCCATTTACGCTCTAAGTTACGAGTTTCTCTCTTGATAGCATGCGTAGCACTGTTCTACCATGGTGCTTTAGTTTTCTCTCTAACCTTTTTTAATCTAATTGGTGCAACAATATCTAGTGTACTAGAGAAAATGGTGCTCAAACTGCTAGTCATTTCCTCTCGTTCATCTGTTTGTTTGGGTTCACTGAGCAGCTGAGATAGGTCAGATAAGCTATTTGAGAATCTATCTATAGTGGTTGGAAGGATTGTTCTGGTCTAAAACGTGGCGCAACATGACAAATTTCATCAGTGAGATCGTCGCTTTGTGGTATAATATTTATATCAGTTGGATTGGTTCCATATGATATAATTAAATCTAGTGTATGATTTAGACGATGAGTGGGACCACTGACGTTTTGCGTGACCCCAAAGGAGTTGAATAAATCTGTAAACGCAGCCCCTAAAGCATCATTTGTATTATCTACGTGTATGTTAAAGTCTCCAAAAATTATTGCTTTATCGACATTGACCAATAGATCTGAGAGAAAGTCTGCAAACTCTTTTAGGAAATCAACATATGGCCCTGGAGGTCTATATACGGTAGCCAAGGCTAGAGAAAATATGGATTTGTTTCTTACATCTAAGAGCGTAACATTTAGCACAAGTACTTCAAACAAATTAAACCTGTGACCTGTTTTCTGAGTAACATTAAGAATATCTCTATAGATTGTTACAACACCGCCGCCACGACCGATCAGACGGGGCTCATGCTTATAACAGTATCCTGGCGGAGTAGACTCATTTAGACCGAAATAATCATTTGGTTTAAGCCAGGTTTCAGTAAGGCAAAGTACATCGAAACTATTATCTGTGACCATTTCATTTACAATAACCGCCTTAGGTGTGAGCGATCTAATGTTTAGAAGACCTAGCTTTAGAAATTGTTTTTGATATTTAGATTTTCTGGTTTAATTACAATAAGATTTTTGCTAGATCCTACACTAGATTTATTGTTTGGCCTCACTAAGCGAGGAATAGGCACAGTTTCTATATAATGTTCTACACTACTTATATCAATTAAGTTGGGACAGCAAAGACTGTGATTTGGACTTTGACTTACTAGTCAGTTGGTGTGTAACGTCTTGGAGATGTTATCCAACAGAACAGCCGCTCCGACTCTGCTGGGGTGCAGGCTATCAGCACGGTAGAGCCTAGGTCGCTCCCAGAACAGATTCCAATTACAGTCGTGCTCAGAATTAATGGTACCCCTGGTAAATATGATGAAAAATGGCTGTAAAAAATTATTCTGCATCGTTTATCCTTTTGATATTTCATTCAAAAAATTGGCAAAAATCGAACCTTTCATTGAAGTAAAATAATTGACAGTGGAGGGGAAATCACATTATGAAATAAATGTTTTTCTCCAAAACAAGTTGGCCACAATTATTGGTACCCCTAGAATTGTTTACGAGTAAAATATCTCTTAAGTATATTCCCATTCAAATTTACCTTTTTTTTTGCACACCAGGGTGACTAGGAACATTAAATTGTCCAGCCATGACTTCTTGTTTTACAAGAGTTTAAATATGGGGAAACACAAAGGCCAAATTCCCTTAATCATCCATTACAATGAGTAAAACCAAAGAATATAGTTCTGATGTGCATCAAAAGATTGTTGAGCATCACAAAATAGAAAGTGGCTGTAAGAAAATAGCTAAAGCATTGAAAATCCCCATTTTGACCATCAGGGCAATAATTAAGCACTTCCAATCAACTAAAGATGTTACAAATCTGCCAGGAAGTGGACGTGTGTCTATATTGTCTTAATGCATGGTGAGGATGAAAGTTTGAGTGGCCAAAGACTCTCCAAAGATCACAGATGGAGAATTGCAGAGATTAGTTGAGTCTTGGGTTCAGAAAGCCTATTAAAAAAAAAAAAGAACAACCCCTACATCACCACATGTTGTTTGGGAGGTTTTCAAGAAAAATCCTCCTTGCTCATCCAAAAACAAACCCCAGCAAATTCAGTTGTCAGACATGACTGGACCTTCAAACAGCACAGGGTTCTGTGGTCAGATGAAACTAAAAAATAGCTTTTTGGCAGCAAACATGCAAGATGGGTTTGGTGCACACAAGGATAAAAAGTACCCCATGTGTACAATTTAATATACCATCTTTAATGTTGTGGTCATATTTTTCTGCTGGAGATCCTGGACTTCTTGTTCAGATACATGCATGGCATTGTGGATTCTATCAAATACCAACAGATAAAAAATCTAAACCTGACAGCCTCTGCTAGAAATCGTATAATGGGCCGTGGTTGGATCTTCCATCAGGACAACGATCCAAAACAAACATCAAAATCAACACAAAAATGTGTTAAGTAGCACAAAATGAAGCTTCTGCCATGACCGTCCCAGACCTGATGAGTGGAGTGAACTGAAGAGAAGAAGCACCAACATGGATCTGGGAATCTGAAGGATCTGGAGAGATTCTGTAAGAATGGTCTCTGATCTCTTGTCAGGTGTTCTCCAAACTCATCAGGCATCATAGGATAAAACTCAGAGCTGTTATCTTGGCAAAAGGAGATTGCAAAAAGTATTTAATAAAAGGGTACCAATAATTGTGGCCAACGTGTTTTGGAGATAAACATTTATTTCATAATGTGATTTCCCCCCCACTTTCTATTCTTTTACTTCAATGAAAGTTTAGATTTTTGCCAATATTTTGAATGAAAGATCAAAAGGATAAATGATGCAGATTTATTTTTTCCAGCCATTTTTTATCATATTTACCAGGGGTACCATTAATTCTGAGCACGACTGTATTTACAAAGAGCAGTTTCTGTTCATTACACCATGACATTAACCATTCATTTAGAGCAAATAATCTACTGAACCATTACAACATATGTATGCATAATTAATGCATTGTTTTAGTGTTAAAGATGTAAGATTTTATTTCAGTATACCATTTTACTGAAATCCAAAGGGACCCTTGTTATCAGGGGCTCCAACTAATTAAGGTAATTTAAACAAATCCCTAACACTAAGTATTAACTTAGGCTGGACAGGAATTACATTTCAAAATCATTCTGTGGCAGACTATTTAAATAAAGTTTTATTTTCAAGAATTTCATTGGATAAGATTCATAAGACTTGAGTTTACACCCCCAAAAATATTTAAACTAATTTAAATTAAGAAATGAAAACATGCATCATATATATGGTGTATTCAACCACTATATCTAGAAATTGCATTTTAAATATATATTTAAATAGATCCAAACATCGTTTAACTGACCCAACCACCTAAAACCCATTGAAAATACCCAATAATGCACAATAATTGTTATGATGCCGGAAGGACGAAGCAGAGAGAGAATCCAAGTGCAGCTAATTTAATAAAAATAACAGGAGAAACAAGGAACACAGGAACACTGAAGCAAATACAACGACCGACTAACCACAACTGAAACACAGAGGGATAAAAAGACAGGCAAACAAGCTAAACAAGATAACAAGGGGACGTGGCTAATCAGAAATGCATGGGGAGACTACTCAACAAAACAGGGAACAGCTGAAACATGAAAGGACAGGGGAACACATGACAGACAAGAACAAGATACACAAACACAAAACCAACACCGTGACAATAATGCCCTAACAATGACCCATGAATCATTAGTAACTGCATAGCAATGCCCTGCCAACAACCAACCACTCACATCATCTTCAGAAATGTTAAAAATCTACTGTTATAATGTATAATATATGAAGTGTGTAATAATGATGACATTACCTGTTCTGGATATGTTCTTGTTGTGTATGACAACCTAGACCATATGTAAAATTGGGATGGCTTAATGTATGTAACAATGTAGTCAGTTGACTTACTGTGTGCAGAGTGGGTGGTGGAAAACTGGGAAGGGTTTGATTTCTCTTCATCTAGCTTTAGGCCTCTCTCTCATTCTGTCACACTCTTATATCTGCCTGTGTGTTGAGTAGTGAAACTGTACACTCTCCGCTTCCTCTTGCCAAACTGCAGCATTTGTGTATAGTGACACATCATGTCCACCTGCCAGGCGAACAATCACATCACTGTGCCACGTCAAATTACAGTAATCCTGCTAATAAGATTCACACACACCAGGAAGAGTGTGTGTGTGTGTAGTTTTTAACCTACGTCATGGGGACCAAATATCATATCCCTCTAGGATAGTAAAACCTGAGATCACCTACATTGTGGATACCAGCCAGCGTGGTAGAAATATACATTCAATTAAATTCACATTTATTTTGTATAGCGCTTTTCACAATACGTTTCAAAACAGCTTTACAGAAAAGGTCCACATTACAAATGGATTAATAAACATCAAAAATGTTGCTTATTAAAAAATGCAGAAAGTTTTTTTGTGATGGGTAGGTTTAGTGTAGGGGGATAGAGTATACAGTTTGTACAGTAAAAACATTATGTCTATGGAGAGTCCCCACGAAGATAGCGAAACATAACGTGTGTGTGTGTGTGTGTGTGTGTGTGTGTTTAACTAGTCAGGCTAAATCAATGGAGTTTTCATTGGGTCAGAGGAAAAGGCCTTGAAGGGTGAAGACTCCCCTTCCAGAAATCATTAAAAAGCTGGAATGCAAGGCCAAGAATGTTCATCAAATTAATGCCTGAGCCTGAGGGTTTCATAGCAGGCCATGGAGGCAATAAGGCCCCTGTCCACAAACATCAAGCTTTGGCAACAGAGAATTGGATGAATGGACAAAAGGAAGAGGGAAAGCCAGGAGCAGAGAGTATAAGAAAAATGGACTATATAGTTCTTATGGTTCATTGGCCACATAGGGAAAGCGCTGATTTTTGCTTTTTGGGGAAGCCAAAGGGAGTTTGGCTCAGTTAACCATTACATTCTAACAGAGACAGCTGTGGATTTGTTAGTCATTGTGAGTTCATTTTAGCTTGAAAAAAGAACTCACCTCAAACAAAATAACAATTCTGTCACCATTTACTCACACATGTCTTGTGTAATTCCAAAACTGCTTGACTTTCTTTCTAGCATGTTTAAAAAAAAAAAAAAATCCAAGCCTAGGAGTGACTAGATAAGTGCCTTATTTGTAAGACTTTTCTTTTACTTTATTATTTAGTTTTAACTTAAATTTGGCCCATGGCATCAGTTTTCAATCAAGCATATACCCGACAGATGCATTTGAATTCTAAGTCAAGCCCCTCCCCCTGCCCCTCCCCCTCTTCAACATCCAGTGCATCCATGCCTTCGGTGACAGCTCTAACAATTTTGTTTGCCCTAAAATTCAGCACTGTTTGTCATTGCTGTGAAATTAAAACATTATTGAAATATCTCAATACAGCCAGCCCAACTTAAGCGTTGTTTATACTTTCGTCTGGCTAAGCAGCACAAGCCTCTGCTGCTTGCGCACGCACCTCCCCAAACGGACGAGTCATTTATACTTGATGTGCTCGCTGTTGTATTATTCTTTGAAACGACAGGGGGCAACTCGGGTGATAATTGTCCTATAAACCATCAGTAATCAGCGGTGAGAAGAAGTAAGGTACACACGTGAATGTTTATTTTAATACACCACCAATACCACTACAACATAATGTGTAAAGCAGTAAACCTTGAGATTATTGATTGTGACATTAGAACAAAATAAATGGATATAAGAATGTAGTATATACAACTAAATTAACTATATCTTACATTTTCTAATTTCACTAAACATTTCAAATTGCTTTGTGAACATTTTTATAAAACATGGACCTTTATTTTTATTAATAGGGCTTATGTCTGCTATTGTAGGCTCATTTTGTAAATGTAAGCAACTAATTTAGACAAACAAACTGCGTGCCGGTGTGGTGAGACAGATTCGGCTTGAAGTCTTGCACCTGTGGATGCGGAGCCGCGCGAAAAGTTACAAAAAATGCCGTGCGAAATGGGGTCACAACGCGCACAACCACCCACACCATGATGACATAATTTTTGCAGCGTGTACCGCGCTCGTGCGGACGTGGCGATTATAAACCTTTAGCTTATAAAGCCTCAGCCTTCCATTAATGTTTTTTTTACATTTTTTGGAAAAAAGTCAATTTTCACTGTTTTTGTTCTAATGCGCCAGCGAAAATAGAAAAACAAAGCAGAACAGTTGCATCTACTGTAATATTTGTGCATGAACAATAACGGAGACAGAGCCAAGTTGAGTGCTGTTTTACTTCTGTAACCACTCTGATACACATCAAATCCGGGCCAGCGTGCCCCCACCCCTTTACCGTATTTCCTCTAATACTGATACTATCATTACCATACAGTATAAACTACTACACTCCTTCCCCCTAGATTTGAACCATAACCAAAAAAATAACTGTACTGTTATCACTATTTCATAACATAATATGCGGTGCTAAAATTATACCACATATACAAACCTAATTAACTTAACCGTAAGGACTCAGAACATAAATACTATATTAATAACTAATTTCTACACGAACACTTGGAGATTCAATCTAGTTGATGCTGTCAGCTGCCTTTCTGGATAGCGCCGCTCTTGTTGCACTCCCGAAGATGGACCAGCAGCAAAGTTTTCTGGCTCTGTGCTTTCTACTGGATCCCCACAGCCTGCTGAGTACTCCAAGAAATCATCATCATCCCGTCTGCTTGGTGAATATGAAGCTTTAGATACCCGCAGGTGATCCACATGCACATTGACTTGACAATGATCAACTTGTATCTCGTAGGTCAGAGATCCTCTTCATTGCAGAATCGTTCCTGAAACCCAGAGCTTCTTTGGATGTCTGAAATCCCGAACTAACTCCCTCTCTCCCCGCTTAAAAGTCCGGAGTGGCTTTGCTCGCTTGTCATGAGCCTTTTTCTGCTGTAGCTGATGCTTGAGCACTACTTCCGATATGTCCGGCTTCAATAATGACAGGCGAGTGCGTGGTAGTCTCTTTAGAAACATTTCCGCCGGGGTGCGCTCCGTAACGGAGTGAGGAGTGTTTCTGTATGTGAACAGGAACCGAGCAAGCCGTTGCTGGGGTGACACAGACTGAGCTTCCAGTCGAGTCCAAGCTTTCTTGAATGTCTGCATAGCTCGCTCCACTGCTCCATTGGATGCAGGATGGTAGGGTGGTGATAGAACATGGCGAAACTCCATTATTCTTGAGGAACTGTTCAAACTCTGCTGATATAAATGGAGGGCCATTATCTGACACCAACACCCTCGGCAGGCCATAGGATGAAAATAGGTTTCTGAGAAGATGTGCAGTCTTCTCAACTGCTGTCTGCTGTGTAGGTAGAAATTCTATCCACTTTGAATAGACATCCATTACCAGCAAGTAGTGCTGCTCATTGATCTCAGCGAAATCAACATGTATTCTCTCCCACGGTGATGTAGCCCATGACCAAGGATGGAGGGGTGCTGCTCCAGGCCTGTTGAGTGTGATCTCACATGCAGCACACTGACCTACAAATTTCTCTATTTCTTGATCTAGTCCCGGCCACCACAGGAAACTCCGGGCTACTGCCTTCATTCGTGTTATTCCAGGATGTCCATCATGTACATCAGACAATAGTCTCTGTCTGAATAGACCCCATGAGAATACATCCCTGGTCTGTAGACAACTGATCCTTTCTCAGATAGAAACAGATAGACACAAACTTCGGCCAACCTGACAATGTCAGATCTAGAAATTTGGAAAGGACCAGGTCATGTCTTGTCTCTTCTGCAATGTCTTTTGCAGACACAGGCAGCTCATCAATGTGGGAGACACAGAGTACTCCGCCTTCATCTTTAGTGTCATCCGTGTCATGATCACAAGGGAGACGTGACAATGCATCTTCATTTGCATGGTCACTGGATCGTCTTTACTGAATGTCATAATCATACGCCAACAGAATTAAAGACCAGCATTGCATGCGAAGTGCAGCGAGAGTTGGAACTGCACATTTGGGGCCTAGAATTGTCAGAAGTGATTTGTGGTCCGTCAACAACACAAACTTTCTACCATATAAGTACTTATGGAACTTCTTGACACCGAAAATGATGCTCAATGCTTCCTTCTCAGTTTGAGCATAATTCTTTTCACTAGATGAGAGAGTTCTTGATGCAAAAGCAATTGGTTGTTCTTCACCGGATGGAAACACATGAGAAATTACTGCTCCGACACCATATGGACTGGCGTCACAAGCAAGCCTGAGAGCAGTGGCGGTTCTAGAGGGGGGGCCAGGGGGGCCCGTGCCCCTGTGACAACAAGCATGGCCCCCCTTGTGGCCCCCCTAAATGTGGAGTGTGAAATAATTTTTACAAAACAGTTTTTGCTATCGTTATCGTTGTATGCCTATTATTTTTTTATTATTCTATCTTTGTGGATTTGCTTGTTCACGTGACAATTCGCATCACATTCGCGGGAATCGCTGCAGAATAACGTCTGTCTCCTGCACGCGAAAGAGGAGAGAAGGAGAAAGCTGGTAAATGGCAGTTCAGTTGCAAGTTCATTCTTTATGTGCGTATCGGGTGTGCGATGTGTATTGTCTATTATGATATTGTAATCAATGTTTTAACTGTATACGAGGCACTGTGAGCTGACATCGCATTTGTCTATCCTTTCACTGCTGTGTGCGGTTTATAGGCTATGTCCCCAAATTAGTTTATGTCTTATATTTATATCATATTATGTTCTTATATTAGAATATCAAATCAGCAAGAGTGCCGTTTTCCCGTGCACAATTGCAGCTGTCATATTGATATTATACAACAGTTAAATTAACAATAAGTTAACATTGGGAGTTACTTTTTTAGACACAATATTGTCAATATTGTTTGTTTTCCCTTTATTTCGCCGACTAGAATTTCAAAATGAAACCGTAGCAGAGTCTCAATGCAACAGACAGCGATGATTTATTGACTGAAATCCGCGTTTTGAAGGAATCACTTGCTCCTTTCCCGAATGAATCAGCCGTTTGAACAAATCGGTTGAATGAATGAATCCCTCAACTCACTTATTAAGACTGTGACTTGCCGCCGCCTACTGGCGGTTTTAGTTTAATATTTAAAGTACCCTTTAATTAAAACGTTAAAATTAGAAATAATTTCATATTTAAATATTGATTTAAAAAAAAATCTCATAGCTTTATTTATGCAATTATAAATTGAGTGTAAATATATTAATAATGCCGCTTCTGTGTCACCTCTAGATTGCACTGCAAAGATGGATTTTGATTGAATTAATTTGACTGGTAACAGTGGTACTGTATAATTATTGTATAATTAAGTATTATTGTATAAATAAGTATAATTACTGAATAATTTGAATGTTAGTATTTGACATAAAAGGTGATTCATAACTCTAAATGAGTTTAGAAAGAATGTCCATATATAGGTGAAAATGCCCCTAGAAATAAATTTAAGATGGTAAATTAAATTAATTAAAAATTAATTAAAAAATTATTTCGGTCCCTGCTGTTAACTGACCACTGCATAGAATATTAAAAATATGAATATCTTTGTGAGTCAGCTGTCAAATGGTACCAGTACACAAACACAATCAGTAAAATATCATCTAATTATCAACAAAACATTGAAAATATTGAGATATATTTTTGTCAATATTGCACACCCCTAATGTACGGTATGAATTTTGATTTCTTCAGGTCTTAAAAAGCCTTAAATTTGACTTTAAAAAGTGCGCAGGAATCCTGTAAACGGTTAGACATAGTTACCTAGCAAGTCAGTTATTTTCAGTAAATTAATTAATAAGCTTCTTGGTTCCCATTGCTTTTGCTCTATAGTTCTACCAGAAAGACTCGGGGGATAAAATTAAGTAACAAGCATTAATTTATTGGCAGCCCAGTAAGCCATTATTTGTAAAGTTCTTTGGCGTAGGCCCCGTCCATAGATCGTAATCCGAGGGTAGCGGATCAGCATCTCCTGCCTGAAGACGAAGGCAGGGGCGCAGCCGACCCCCCAGGGAAGTATAGACGGGACCATCCTGGTGGTGGTGGGGAGGGTGGAGGTTGTTGTCGCGTCAGCATCTGCGAACTCAAACATGTGTAAGTACCGATCTTTTATACAATAAGAATAAGGGCGTGATTGGATAACTTGAAGGTAACGAGTGACGCAGTAATTGAGTCTTCCTAGCAGAACTTATGCTAAAGCTTTCATTTCTACCAGAAAGACTCGGGGGATAAAATTAAGTAACAAGCATTAATTTATT
Organism: Meda fulgida; assembly: GCA_030578275.1. Classification (NCBI taxonomy): domain Eukaryota; kingdom Metazoa; phylum Chordata; class Actinopteri; order Cypriniformes; family Leuciscidae; genus Meda; species Meda fulgida. Next base: position 25,605,067 of record CM060636.1, read on the forward strand.
GGCAGCCCAGTAAGCCATTATTTGTAAAGTTCTTTGGCGTAGGCCCCGTCCATAGATCGTAATCCGAGGGTAGCGGATCAGCATCTCCTGCCTGAAGACGAAGGCAGGGGCGCAGCCGACCCCCCAAAAGAAGGTGGATTGCAGATCCGTAGGGACGGGGCCAGCCTTCCCCCAAAATTGATGAATGGAAGTATACCCACCGGTCGTGAATCCTGAGGTTCCTGAAATAAGAAAAGGGAGATACCATAATTAGCATGATGACGATAGTCATGTACCTATGTACTAGCTGGACATACACAGGATTCGATAGACCACAGATACGCCACGATAGGCCGGACATAGACGGGTCTCGATAGACCGGATACGCCATGATGGCCAGACATAGACAGGTCTCAATAGAACATAGATACATGCATAGACAGGTCTCGGTAGACCACTCTGATACAGTCACGATAGGCCAAACATAGACGGTCTCGATAGACCACACGAAGACAGCCACGATAGGCCAGACATAGACAGGTCTCGTTAGACCACACAAATATATAGCCACGATAGACCAGACGTAGACAGGTCTCGTTAGACCACACAAATATATGGCCACGATAGGCCAGACGTAGACGGGTCTCGTTAGACCACACAAATATATAGCCACGATAGGCCAGACGTAGACAGGTCTCGTTAGACCACACAAATATATGGCCACGATAGGCCAGACGTAGACGGGTCTCGTTAGACCACACAAATATATAGCCACGATAGGCCAGACGTAGACAGGGTCTCGTTAGACCACTCAGATACAGCCACAATAGGCCAAACATAGACGGTCTCGATAGACAACAAAGACAGCCACGATAGGCCAGACATAGACAGGTCTCAATAGAACATAGATACATGCATAGACAGGTCTCGGTAGACCACTCAGATACAGCCACAATAGGCCAAACATAGACGGTCTCGATAGACAACAAAGACAGCCACGATAGGCCAGACATAGACAGGTCTCAATAGACCACGGATACAGCCACGATAGGCCAGACGTAGACAGGTCTCGATAGACCATGGATGCAGCCACGATAGGCCAGACATAGACAGGTCTCGTTAGACCACACAAATATATAGCCACGATAGGCCAGACGTAGACAGGTCTCGATAGACCACAGATATAGCCACACATAGACAGGTCTCGATAGACCACAGATATAGCCACGATAGGCCACACATAGACAGGTCTCGATAGACCACAGATATAGCCACGATAGGCCACACATAGACAGGTCTCGATAGACCACAGATATAGCCACGATAGGCCACATATAGACAGGTCTCTATAGACCACAGATATAGCCATGATAGGCCACACGTAGACAGGTCTTGATAGACCACAGATATGGCCATGATAGGCCACACGTAGACAGGTCTCGATAGACCACAGATATAGCCATGATAGCCGGACATAGACAGGTCTTGATAGACCACAGATATAGCCACGATAGGCCACATATAGACAGGTCTCGATAGACCACAGATATAGCCATGATAGCCAGACATAGACAGGTCTTGATAGACCACAGATATAGCCACGATAGGCCACACATAGACAGGTCTCGATAGACCACAGATATAGCCATGATAGCCGGACATAGACAGGTCTTGATAGACCACAGATATAGCCACGATAGGCCACATATAGACAGGTCTCGATAGATCACAGATATAGCCACGATAGGCCACACATAGACACATAGATGACTCATTGACATTTGTAGAATGCAAGGTGAGATTGACAAATTAATGAGAATGGAATAGCATGACACCACCACCAGTAGTTGCATTGGTATTTACCTGAACCGTTACTGGAGAGCTTGCTGAGCTTCGAGGTTTTTTTTTTTTCATTTCTTATATACGTAACTCAATGCAGAGGAAGACCACTGCCGAGGATCTTGATAGCTGCAGTAGAAATACCACTTTCGGCTGCTGTAATGGCAGGCCCAATCCTGAAGGAATGACCAGTATACTGGGACGGAGATGGACTGCAGCTTTGAGGACAGAATCTAGAGTCCTGACCAGGCTTTAGAGAGAGGTGCTCCATTAGTTAGGATAGACAGAGGGGAGATTTTAAGAAATGTAATCATAGATGAGAAGGGACAGAATGTATAACTAATTTTAGAAATTGTTAATGTGATACCAGAGCCTTGAGAGTTTAAGAAGAGAGTAAAGGAATTCGGTGAGAAACGATAATCAGAAAAAGACGATGGGAAAATCTCAGTTTAGCTCCTAAAGATAATTCCCCTGAATGCATGAGCCGTAAATGCTGTAAAAACACGTCTACAAACTGAACATGACAATAGAAAAGAGAGACCATTGTGGACAATAAAAAGGTAAAAAAAAAAAAAAAAGTAAAAGTAAAAAGTAAAAAAGGTAATAAAAGGGATGGAATGGACTTCGCTTTTCTAACTTACTTAGAGTGAAATGTTGCTGTTTAAGCATAACATCTGCAAAGTTACAACGTACAAAGTTCGAGCAAAGAAAGAATTCATTTAAGAAGTTACTTTTAAAGACTACAGGAATGCTGAGGAACTACCCAACATTCCTCCCGGGTTAGTGGCATCACAAACCCCAAATTTACATAAATCGTGCCCGCTGAACATGATTTATAGAATATCAAGGCAGAATAAGCTAATCATTGGCTAGAAGATAACTACACATAAGCTACATAATCCATCAATTAACCATTCGGAATGTTCTCTACATGTTGATGCCTCATGAGTTTCTCCATCTTTGTCTGACTCCGGTTTGAATCTGAAGCTAAAAGTTTTGAAATTTGTCTGAGAGAGGTAATTAAAGCTGCAAAAAAGCTGTTGAAACTCTACCCCTTGTGCCGGGAGCCGCAGCCTGACTGCATTCAAGAGACAGACATGCACTTTACTCCCCCTCGAATGACAATTTCAGCATACTATATGAAAATCTGTGGGGCGTTCCGAACCAACCTTTCGCACACACCCTGGGGACACCGGAGACCCATCACGCATCAGTTTAGTAAATGTTGATGAGGAAGAACAACCAGCCATAATCAGAATGGGAAATAGAGGAAACTGGAAAGAAAAGTGAACGTTATAAGAAATAGTGTAGAAATACGATTTAAGTAGGGAGCCTTCTCTTCGAACCCAAGGGTTGACAGCCGCTATAGGATCATTTCTGTGAAGCACCGATGAATAAAGCCTGAGCAGGCTTGGTAAATCGTCTTACCACTAAATCTTAATACGAAACTTACCTGAATTAAGGTGAAGGCATAAGATAATACCTCAATCCCACTTGATATTCTGTTGTTGACTTTTGAGCGTAGAAACCATTTCTCAGCTGTGAAACATATACCTGACATTATTCTCGAGTAGCTTTTGTAGAAGAAAGTTTTATTCGCGGCCGAGAGAGCGCTGGCCATGGCAACCGAGGTAGTCCCTTGAATAGAAAAATAAATGACATTTATATCGTACAGATGAGTAAATGTCACTCAAAACTCTTTGACTGATTTGTTCTGGTGATTGGTTTGGATGTAATGATCTAACATATAACTGTTAGTTCTACGGTGTAAATCATGTTTTGGCTAAGTTATGACCTTTACCCTGAGCATCCTTAGTCAACGTTCTCTGTACGTTTTGTACCAAATACCTATTACATAAATATTTCTATAATACGTCAGTGGATTAAATTAGTTGCCATGAAATTTTGAGTACGCCGATTGTACCGTATTTTAATTATTATAACTTAAACTTAGGTATTAAGATATTTATGATAATATATATAAAATCTAAAACAGTTATAGAGAATTATCAGCACTTGTAAATATATCATTTATATTCTTTTGTAAATATACTCCTGCTACATACCCATTAAGCCCAACATATATACACTTCGTAACCATATCTACTAGGCATAAGCAAACTTTCGCTGACCAACTTGCTCCAGCTTCTTAAAGATATGGCCATATATATTTATATATATGTTAAAAAACGAGCTGAGATATACATCAAATAATGTGCCCCCTATTTTATTAAAGTCTGCGATCATCTAGGTGTAAGTAGAGATCCTCCACGAGTGGGAGAGATTGGAAAAAACAATCACCATAAATGTCGAAGCAATAACGAATTTAAGGAAGGGCTTAAAACCAGTTGAATGGGTCCCCCTTAAGATGGAAGGCACTCTCACAATGTTGAGTGAGCAGATGAGGAATGCTAGCTGAAAATATTGCATATAAAGCCAAATTAATATTTAAATTTGCTCCTAAGCTTGTTTTAAATTCTATTCAGCAAAGCAGTTAATAGTATGCATTTTGCAAACTAGTCATATGTGCGTGGAATGAACAACGCTGAAAATAATTTACCACTGCACTGTGGAAAATCAGTTACATAAATCTGCATAGGCTTTGGTATGACCATTCAGCGAGATATTCGGTCCTACTGTTAAAGCGTTACAGTATGTTGTGTTGCGCAGTGTTCGAACACCGTGCCCCCCTTCTTTTTTTTTTTTTTTCTTTTTTTTTTTTATCGTGCACTTGCGCGTGCAGAGGATTGAAGCGCCTTTCAGACAGGACGCGAAATGTGTGGCGCTGCACTTTGAAACCCATTCATTTCAAGGACTTCCAAAGATGCATAACAGCTACAAGTGTATGCACTATGCAAGCACTATACAGGATTCACCCTATTATACTTTATCGACACAAATTGAAGTCAAACAGCAAACAGCCATCCCCAAATAGTCTACATAGGCTGCCTTAGACTTGAACCAGGTTAAACTCTTATTTATTAAGAATACCATAATTCATCCGTTCAATTAGGCCTAATTGTGTGTTCAAAACGAACACGAATTTAATTATTTGCGCGAGTAGATTACATACAAAGTCAATGCAAAGCAAATAGATTGGGCGACGCGTTTGCCGCGAACTTCTTCCGCGCAAAATTTGAACTCGAGCGAATGTTCAAGCGTCTACTAGACGCGATAGAAGCGTATTTGACGCTCTGTTTGCGTTCGGTCTGAAGACCTATAACAACCCAGCCACGACATAATTGGGAATAATGCCTTACCTTAACACAGAATGGATTTCAAGGACTTTGCGTGCAGATCAATAGCATCCACGTTTATATTCGAATCTTTGAGTTAACATGTAGCCTACGTAAACATGATTGGAATTTGCATCGCAGCACCACCACACCTTGATGCTCATGACAAGAATAGCATGTATAGTTATCTTCTTTTTTTTTTTTTTTTTTTTTTTAAGTGAATTAGGTTTAAATCGCCGTCAAGCATGCGTGAATGATATTTTTGCTATTTTAGACATACTCCACGATGATCTCATTACACAAAACTGAAACTGCACGTCAAAATAAAACTTTGTCAATATTTTTTGAGACCCCCCCAAAATTTCACGAATCACGTTTTCAGGGGAGCCCATGTCAGCGCCCCCATACTTTGCACCCTGTTGCAGTCTCTGAATCAGCAGTTTAAGACGAGCTGCCGTGTCACCACAGTCACCAATTGAACTTTGCCGCTGATGAAGTTAGCACTAGCAGCTGAGTAGCCAAGTTAATATACTTACCTGAAAGAAGTTTAATTGTGATAAAGAGGACATGTTAACACTGGCTGCTGCAAGCGCCTGCCAAACTTGGAAACCAACGTAAAAGCCTTAAAAGTGGAACTTAAACTTGAAAAAACTTGAAGAGATCGTCTCTCATTAGATTTACAGCCGCCATGTGCTGGTTTCCTACACACGTGTCTAGCACTCGCGCACCGCCAGAGTTGGTGAGATCAAATCAACAATATAACTTGTGATGACTACGAATGGAATCGAAACACGAGTGAGTGAAAGCGTCAGAATCAGCTTGTTGTCGCGTCAGCATCTGCGAACTCAAACATGTGTAAGTACCGATCTTTTATACAATAAGAATAAGGGCGTGATTGGATAACTTGAAGGTAACGAGTGACGCAGTAATTGAGTCTTCCTAGCAGAACTTATGCTAAAGCTTTCATTTCTCACCAAAATGAAGAGAAAGAAGGACATCATGTTAATTACAGTTACTGTGAATAATACTGAATATGTAATGCAAATGTAAAAATATAATGGAAATGCAAATACATTGTTGAATCATTATAAGCATGATATTTTGCCTGTTAATGCCTGCAGTGCAGTGCAGAAAATGATATGACAACAATAAGGTCTAAATATAACTGGCCCCTCTAACAGTACAACTGGCCCCAGCTTGGCCCCCCCAGTTGAAATGGTCTAGAACTGCCACTGCCTGAGAGGCTTCTCTGGATCATAGTGTGCAAGGCATTTGCTATTCAAGAGCCGTTGTTTAAAGCCCTGAAATGCATCTTCACATTGTGGAGACCACTTCCATGGTGCTTCAGCTTGCAGTAGCTGGTGCAGTGGGTGCAACAATGTGGACAAATTTGCCAAAAAATTTCTGTAGTAATTAAGCAACCCCAAAAAGGATCTTAACTTAGTAACATTTTGCGGGGCTGGTGCGTTTACTATGGCCTCTACCTTGCTTGTGGTTGGGTGCAATCCCAGTGCATCTATTCTGTACCCTAGGTACTCCACTGAGTCTTGCAGGAATGCACATTTGGAAAGCTTTATTCTCACACCATACTTTTCCAGTCTTGCCATCACTTGGTCCAAAATTGCCAGGTGTTCTTCCTTTGTAGGTGCTGACACCAGAATGTCATCCATAAAGCACACAACCTTCTCCATCCCATTCAGTATTTGATCCATTGTGTGTTGAAACACTGCTGGAGCTGTGGAAACTCCATAGGCCAGGCGATGGAATCTGAAAAGGCCTTTGTGTATGTTCACTGTAAGATACTGCTCTGCCTCTGGATCTAATTGCAGTTGTTGATAAGCGAAAGACAGGTCTAGCTTACTGAAAACTCTCCCACTTGCCAAAGTTGCAAACAAATCCTCACCATTTGGAAGTGGATATTCTTCCAGGAGTATGTATCGATTCACGGTCACTTTGTAATCACCGCACAATCTCACTGCTTTGTCTTTCTTTGGTACCACGGCAACAGGTGCCACCCATTCACTCCTTTCCACCTGTGTTATGATGCCATTCTTCTGTAAGCGTTCCAGCTCTTTCTCCACTGAGTCCCTCAACGCATAAGGTACTGGTCGTGGTTTGTGGAAGATGGGCTTGGCCTCACTTTGCACTCTAATCTTCGCTCCGAAGTCCTTAATCTTCCCATATCCATCTTTGAAAAGATCCTTGTGCTTTCAAGCATTGCTTGCAGGATGAGCTGTTCATTTTTCTCGCCGCCTTGAAGACTGAAGATCTTACCCCAGTTCAGCTTTATCTTCTGCATCCAATTTCTTCCCAAAAGTGGTGGTTTACTACCTTTCACCACCACAAGTGGCAGCTTCAACTAATATCCCTCATACTTCACTGGCACTAGAATTTTCCCAAGCACAGGAATGGTTTCTCCTGTGTATGAAGACAGATGAATGGCTACTGGCTGCAGAGAACAGTCCTTCAGTTGGTCATGATAGAGAGACTCTGGAATCAATGACACAGATGCGCCTGTATCAACTTGCATTTTCACTGGGTTCCCAGCTACTTCAACTTTGACAAAAATTCCATCTTTTGTTCCTTGAGCGGTATACACTGTAAACAAGTCCAGTCCATCATCTTTACAATCATCAGAGTCATCAGTTACTCCAGTTGCGTTCACAATTTGACTAAGCCATTTCCCTATGCTTTATTTTCTTGCAGACTCTTTTTAGATGTCCGACTTTTCCACAACCGTGGCAGGTTTCGGTGCGATAGTAGCATTCAGTTGCTTGATGATTGTCCTTTCCACATCGATAGCACTTCTGCTTTTTCTCTGTAGAGAAACGGTGTTTAGCTCTTCCATCATCCTGCCGGTTGTAAAATGAACTGTTAATCTTCTTGTGATGCCGCCGGTCACCAGAAGTGTTAAAGACTCTGTGAACTGCCCCTTTTGGTTTTTCAGCATGTTATCTCAATTCCATAGTGTCTTTGTAAGCCAACTCAAGAGCAAGTGCAATATCGCAGGCCTTTTTGAATGTAAGATCTTTTTCAGATAATAGGCGCTTGTGATACCCCTCCCCTGAGAGGCCGCAAATAAACTGATCTCTGAGGGCATCATTTAGAAATTGTCCAAACTCACAAGTGCTTGCTAATATCTTCAGTACAAGAATGTATTCAGCAATAGTTTCATCTTGCTTTTGCTGTCTTTTGTAGAATCTGAATAATTCTGCAATCAAAATGGGCTTCGGCTTAAAATGCAGTGACAAAGCACTTGTGACATTGTCATATGACACTTCTGTAATCTTCTGAGGTGCAATCACATTTTTCAACAGTCCATATTCAGTAGGACCTAAGACACTCAGAAACACGTCTGCTTTCTTCTCAGCATCAATCTCATTTGCTGACAGCCATCTTTCAAATCGTTGTAAATATGAATCAAAATCTTCTTTCTTACTTTCAAATTCTGGCACTCTTCCTATTAATGCCATCTCTTCGGGTGTTTTCTTTATTTAATTTCTTTACAATTTCGCCTTTTCCAGCACACTTCTTCCAATGGTTCCTTCTGTTAATCTCCGCTTTTCCTTTATAACTTGCTTTGTCTTGCAAGACACATTTTATTATTATTTTTTTTCCAGTTACATCCACTCACCACAGGAGGGCGCTCATGCGCTTTCATGCGCTGTCCCTTTTCCAAGCCGGTTGAGTAGCTAGCAGTCTCGGTTTCCTCCGAACCCGAAAACAGGCGGAATGTTGCCTTTTTACTGAGTTTCACTCGTCAGATATCTTCAATATCCTTCCCGATGTGGATTCATTAACTCTTTACCCTCGTCGCCACTGTAATATTTGTGGACTAACAATAACACACGCAGAGACGGAGCCAAGTTGAGTGCTGTTTACTTCTGGTACCACTCTGATACAGATCAAATCCGGGCCAGCGTGCCAATCTCGCTACATAAATTGCTAATTTCCGCGCAAAATATGCGGGGCTTGCATGATTTCATAATCCCCGCATTTTCGTCACAAAAAAGTCACATGTATCTTAGCAGAAAGTTGGAAAATGTTGCGTTTACTTCACACAAGAGCAGCCCCCCCCCCCCCCCACCCGTTGCCATGGGAACTTTTTGAAGTGACGTAATTACGCGACGTGAACATAATCGAAAAGCTGCAAACCCCGCGAATAAGCCATGAAATTACAGTTGTAAGTATATTAGTATGTAAATTTGTTACCGTAAGAGATTGCACTTTGTGCATTGGAAGCACTTATTTTAACAGAAGATGTCTGTTTTGTATAGATACCTCTGTAAAACAGGAAGCACACATTTTATTTTTTTATATTTTATTTATTATTTTTTACAGAAGTTGTTGCATATTCCTTTTGTAAAGCTACAGAACTTGTTTGACTCATCAATGTTTTGTAAGTTTGAGCCATGTGTTTATTAAGGTCTGAAATAAAACAAGATAAAAACTTAAATATTCCCAGCACTTTCTGTGATGTACTATGCTTACTTATCATAGGAAGTACAATTATAAGAAATTACTCTTTACATTAAGGTAGTAGCCTAGTGAGAACAAGGTGTTGGGAGAACTTTTTTTTTCTCTAATTCATCAAACCGCAGTTTTTGTAAGTTCCCGCAATTTTTGCAAGTTCCCGCAATTTCATCGCATACAATTGAACAAGTATCCCGCATATTCAATCGCATTTTTTAAGAAAACGTGCCGCATAATCAAGGATTTTTGCCCGCAACAATCACAAAAAAACTCAGCGTTTTTCTGGAAGGACTGTCCATTATTTAATGAACCATTCTAAACAGGGGTCACTTTTGAACAAATCGGTTGAATGAATGAATATAACTTGCCGCCACCAATTTGCAGTTTTAGATTCCTATAAAGGAGTGTAATTTCATTTTTGTTAATATTTAATATTTCCGTATTCAAAAAATGTTATATTTAAAACAAATGTAAATGTATTTTGATAAGTTGGATTTTGTTGATACCGATTTCATTTAATTGGTAACAGCCTGATAGTGTTAATGAGTATAATTTTTTTTTAAATAAATAAATATATTCCAATTCAATCCAAGGTCCATGCACAGCCTGGTTAGGTGCAGGTAGATAGCAGGAACGAACTTGAATGACAATAATAATAAGAACACTACCACGCACTATTGACTTTACTCTATAGAGAGAGCAGGACCATGTAGCGTTTAATGCTTGGAAGTACCGACATTACTTTGAGTTTGTATCGGTTAAAGGTGACAAAAACATCAACGTCCGCTGTACACTCTGCGTGGGAAGAAAACTTTTATCCACAGTGAAAAATTCCACCTCAAATCTGAGCAAGCACCTTGCAAGTCAGCACAGGAATGTGAAACTTACTGAAAAAAACAGAACCCCCAACTGACATGACCACTGCGGCTACATTCTGATGCGATATAACCACTGTTTCACTCCGAAAGAAAACAAAAAAAAACATACGGCCTTGTCAGGGTAGCCATAAAATGAGACTGGACTAACAGCCTAAATGTGGCATGTAACAGCATTTTCTGTTTTGTTAAACTCATTTTTACTCCTCTGCACTTTACTGTTAAAAGACGTAAATGTTAATAATTTGGAATACAGTTAGGAGAGACTTTCATTTTAATTATTTTATTGCTGCATTTTATTTACATCTATTCGAGTGAAGGATTTTACGAAAAATATTTTTATTTTATATGCTGGAGTATGCAGAAATATAAGTTGACAAGAAGGACTTTCTTTATTTCATTCAAATATGGTGTAATGTGCAGAATAGGTTAAAATGTTCAACAATTTTCTTCAAGTCTGAGACTGTTGCATTTAATTACATTTTTGCTTGATGCAATATGCATAACGTTAAAATATTGAAACTAATAAAACAAGTTTTAAAAAACAGAATGTTTCATTTGATTCAATTTTAGATGATAGAATATTCAGACAGAATAGAATTAGGCTGAAAGGTCTATTGCTTTATAGCTATTCAGGTCATGCATCATGTTTTTGAAAAGTAAATTAGTAAAGTAACTAGTAAAGTAACTAAATACTTTTGAAAATAAGTAACCAATAATCAGTAACTAATTACTATTTCCAAGTAACTTGACCAACACTGTATATATATATATATATACAAAAATGTCTGTGCAGTGTGCACGGCCCTGAATATGTGTAAATTACACAATTTTTGGTCGAACTATTACTTTATCAACTGGTAAATGAGGACTTTCATTCTGTCCGGAAATAAGCACAGAGGTGTCTGCATTGACAGCAGCATAGATAATGTTCTTGTTTAGCACACACAAGGGGATTTGGCAGGGGGAGAAAAAGCTTTTACCCATATTCAGCATTTATTTTGAGACTTAAAGCCTCCATCTGTTGTATATGTTTACAAGCTACAGATCCATATAAATGTCCAACATACACTTGATGATAACAACATGCACAGTGTACATGTAGAGAATAAATCAGATTACTTTGCATATACTCTTCTGCGAAACGTCTCAGCTTACGTCTGTAACCTATGTTCCCTGAGAACAGGGAACGAGACACTGCGTCAAAGCGCTAGGGGAAACGCCTCAGCGTGACTGATGACTGAAACACTGTATAAACACGACAACCTTGTTGGCCAGCATCAGCCATGATGTCATGCTCTAGCACGACCAGGAATTATAAACGGGGCACCTAGAGAACATGTCATCCACTTCTTTGTCTGAAGGGACTGTAAAAGCAGACCGGAGGCATGGCGACGAGACGCAGTGTCTCGTTCCCTGTTCTCAGGCAACATAGGTGTGGCGAACAGGACGGCCGAGGGACGTGAGAGAACGGCGCGAGGCCGGTGGTGCGATTGCTAATGAGCATCACATGTGAGGCACACCGGTCTCGCATCTCTCACGGAGGAGCGGAAGCATAAAGGAGGAGCGACGACGTTGATGATGGAGAGAGGAACAGGCCTGTATTTTAGTTGTGTTTTGTTTTTGTATTTTACTTTAGTTATATTTATTTTCGGTAGCCAGCAGTCGTCCGCGAGGGGCTGCTGGCGGTATTTTTGTTTATTTGTTTTATTTAAAATAAATTATATTTTGATTGTTCGCCGGTTCCCGCCTCCTTCTTCCCTGAACATTGCTACACTGGTGCCGAAACCCGGGAAGAGGGAGGAACGCGCTGTCAGAGAGTCCTCGCCGGTGTGGGGAATCCGCGGTGCCATCGAGCATGGTGCGCGAGTCGCCGCCGCTCGCCGTGGGCCGGAGCCTGCTGCCATCCGCCGAGCGAGGGGAGGAGCAGGGAGCGGGGGACTCGCGGCCACGGACGCTCGAGGCGGTGCGCTGGAGTGAGTTGCCGGTGGGACGGTCGAGCTCGCTGCCGGCCGCCTGGGTATTGGAGGGGCGGCTGCCATCCGGGAGGGAGAGGAGGAGTCGCCGCCGCTCGCCGTGGGCCGGAGCCTGCTGCCGTCCACCAGTGAAGGGGAGGAGCAGGGAGCGGGGGACTCCTGCCGTCTGCCCAAGGCACCCGAGGAGCCGTCGCCGTCCACCGGGCGGCGGAGGAGCGTCGAGCCGTCCACCGAGGGCTACCCAGCGTCACCGCCAGGCACCGCGGAGGAGATCGCCAGCTGGTGGGGGACCAGATGGCAGCGCGTTGTGGGAACCGGACCAATTTTTTTTTTTCCTCTCTCCCCTCTCTCGATCTGTCGCTCCTCATGCTTCCGTCTCCGTTTCCCTCGGTTTGTCTGTCCATACTCCCCAGGGATCGCCGCCGCCGGGGGGGGGGGAGTAGGCACAGCCTCGTGGGTACCCCCCGGCCTGTGAGGGGCGATGGGGGTATGTGGCGAACAGGACGGCCGAGGGACGTGAGAGAACGGCGCGAGGCCGGTGGTGCGATTGCTAATGAGCAACACCTGTGAAGCACACCGGTCTCGCATCTCTCACGGAGGAGCGGAAGCATAAAGGAGGAGCGACGACGTTGATGATCGAGAGAGGAACAGGCCTGTATTTTAGTTGTGTTTTGTTTTTGTATTTTACTTTAGTTATATTTATTTTCGGTAGCCAGCAGTCGTCCGCGAGGGGCTGCTGGCGGTATTTTCGTTTGTTTGTTTTATTTAAATAAATTATATTTTGACTGTTCGCCGGTTCCCGCCTCCTTCTTCCCTGAACATTGCTACAATAGGTTACAGTCGTAACCTGAGACGTTCCCTTCCGAAAGGGAACTCGCACTGCGTCAAAGCGCTAGGGGAACGATCTACCCATGCTGCCATGCTGAGGGGATGCTTTAGCAACTATGGCTACAAGCAAAAACACATTAACTGAAAGTTGAAGCCCCTTACTGCTTTACACGTCAGGCCAACAGTAGCACTACTCCCTACGGCCACTGCCCGAGCTTCATGCTAAGCGAGGGGGAACTCTGTGAATCACATGAAGGGCTTGCCAGCTCAAGGGCATGGGAGCCACAGCCCGACTTTCAGAGGGGGGTTTCTTTAAGGGAGTATGGCCCAGAGCCTATGGGCCCTAGCCTGCTACTTTCGAGGGGACAGAGTTAATAGGGAGCTATCATGGGAGGCTATCATGCTTAATGCCGAATCCAACAACCTGCTTATTAGTTTGGGAAGCCTCAGCAGGATGACTCAAGAGCAGAGGAGGCCTGCCCACTTACACCAATGTGGCTCTTCCAGAACTTAATCTAAAACGTAAAAAGCTCATCGTTTTCAGAGCTCAGACAAAGGGCCTAAAGCAACTCTGTTATCGAGAGGGCCCATTTCTGTACTACTACCTGCAACACTGTTAGCACGGAGGCCTAAGCAGGATGACTCTCAAAGGAGAGGAGGCCTGACACATGCTAGAATACAGCGACAGGCTCGTCTGGAGGCCTCAGCAGGATAACTCTGTAAGGAAGAGGGGCCTGCCAGACTTCCACCAGCACCTACCAAGCCGCAAATATGGCGGCCTCAGCAGGAAGACTCTCGAAGGAGAGGAGGCCTGACAAATGTAGCTAACATGCTGTATATATGGAGGCCTCAGCAGAATGACTCTCGAAAGAGAGGAGGCCTGGCACATGTAGATTGGACAGCTAGCTTGATTACCACCAGAGCTAAGGGAGCGAGGGTCCTAAAACACCTTTTCAGAGAGGGAGGGACCACTTCTCAAGCTCTTCCTGGAGGGATGACTCTCGAAGGAGAGGAGGCCTGACGCATGCTAGAATACAGCTACAGGCTCGCCTGGAGGCCTCAGCAGGATAACTCTATTAGGAAGAGGGGACTGCCAGACTCACACCAGCATGGAGTTCCTTAGAAAATCAACCCAGAGCTCAGGGAGCGACGGGTCTAATATATACTCAAGATATGAGGAAGAACCCTTTCCACGCTCTACCAAACCGCATATATGGGGGCCTCAGCAGGATGACTCTCAAAGGAGAGGAGCCCTAACACATGTAGATAGGACAGCAAGCTTGACTACCACCAGAGCTCATGGAGCGAGGGTCCTAAAACACCTCCTCAGAGAGGGAGGGACCTTTTCTCAAGCTCTAACTGGAGGGCTGTTTGCATGGAGGCCTCAGCAGGATGACTTTCAAAGGAGAGGAGGCCTGACACATGCAGCTAACAAGCTGTAAACATGAATGACTCTCCCTTTAAGAATTAGCCGAGCTCTAGCTAAGCACAACACAGAATTAAAAGGCAGTCTTTGAATTAAAAGAGAGGTTTCATCTCGATGCAGAGACCAGATCTATATGCTCTGAACTCTGGAGGATGGAGGCCTCAGCATGACAACTCTAAGAATGAGAGGAAGCCTACGACATCCTTATGTGCATTTCCAGAAATATGGCTGCTGGAGACGTACTCAGCATGACGACCCTAAACTTAAGGGGAGCACTGGAGTATGCCTTTGGGGCGGCCTGGCCGCATAAGGGAGGCTAGCACTGGGAGCCTGTCACCCTAACACACCTGCCTACTGGGAGTATAGGGGCCCAAACTTTGTGAGGGCCTGCTAGAACTCAACCAAAGGTGAAGTACTCTGCATAATGACCCAGAGGAATCAGGGGAGTATTAGGCTTATAAAACTACTAAAGTAGTAGTTTACTGAGAGTACACTAACAGAGCAAAAATAATATATAATTTGTAAACTATAAGTATGATGTTAAGTTCACTTAAATAACTTGTAGTGTAAAACGACTAAACTAGTAATTTACTGAGAATATACTTCAAAGTGTACTTTCATAAACTAAAAATTTGCTACAAGTATTAAAATATTAAACTACTATTATACCCATAAGTTCACTTGCTGTACAAATGAGAAACGTAATTATGAACTACACTTATAGTACACTTAAACATATATTTTGATATACTAAAAGTGGGCCAATTTAGTCCCAAGCGGTATTAAAATAGTACTCTTACAAGTTTACTACTAGTACATATTGACATTAGTATACTTACTACATAATGTATACTTATTACATGCTTGAACATTACTTAACATAAAGTTAACTTGAAGTATACTTATTTTTAGTAAGGGTTTCATTAAACTACACAATAGTATATAGTTTAAATGTATCAACCTTGAAAATATGCAGAAGTAAAATGGCAAAACCATCAAAAAAAACCCTGACAAGGAGGTGTTTTTCCTGCAGAATACATACCTTTACTTTTAATCTTGGTACCTTAAGTACATTGGAGTATGCAAGATAATTTAGCTTGACTAAGGTTTGAAATATAAGACTAGTAGTTTTTCCTCCTATGCAGTATTAGTGGTTAGTACTTTAGCTTAATATTAAAAAGTATCTCAATATTTTTTCCATGAGTCAGTCCTGCAAACCTGTTGGTAGACAACTTAGTGGATAGTGGAAATATGCACTCAAACACTCTGGAGCAGGGGGCCTTACCAGGGTTTCTATTGTAGAGCCCATCCCGGTCCAGGGGTTTTCTTATTTTATGTACTGTAAATTTAAATGTTTGTGTTGATTTTGAGATGCTTAACGTATGTTGTAAATAGTTGGAAAAAGTACTTTTATGTAACCCAGAACAAATTATTTTCATTTACCAATTTTAATTGAAAAAAGGTAGACAATAATTTGTTTTATGTAGACATTATTATATGTAGTCATTACAAAAATAAACAATGTCCAGAGCAATTAATTATTTTTTATATACACATTTAAAGTTGCATAAAAATAAATAATGTACAGACATTTTGTTTGTTCATATATATAAATATATATTTCTCAATCATTCTTTCAAGAAGAGAAAACAGCCTGTCCATCCTCTTCCTACTCTCCTGTGCTCTCCTCACCTCTGCAGTCCCATGTCTTCTTTAATCAAGTCCAAAAACTCGTCCTCTCTGTCTCACCTTCTTCCTGGTGCTAGTGCTGGTGCTGATGCTGATTCTGGCCCCTGGCTCTTCCTCAACGTGGGCACCAACTGCTAAACTCGGTCCTGGTCTGTCCTCAGGGATTGAGGCAATGAGGACAGGGGGTTTGGTGCAATGCCTCTGTACCAACACCTCATCCACGAGGACAAACCAGGGCCAAGTTTCAGCAGTGGGTTTCCCACTCTCGGCCATCATTTTTTTTAAAAATTCTAGCAGGGGAAACTGTTGTCTCTCAGAGCAATGTATGTCCTGGGGGTACAGAATCAGGGAGCAGACATCCTGTCGAGGCAGGGGCTGAGGCCTGGGGAATGGAGACTTCAACCAGAGGTGGTGAAGTGGATATGGGAGAGATTCGGCCCTGTGGAAGTGGACTTGTTCGCGTCTCGAGAGAAGTCCCACTGTCCACTGTGGTTTTATCTTACATATCCAGCCCCACTGGGGTTGGATGCCATGGTACAGGTGTGGTTGAGGCTGCGCTTGTATGCATTTCCTCCGATCGCTCTGCTCCTGGCAGTTCTGGAGAGGGTCCGTCGAGATGGAGTCAGTCTACTTTCGGTTGCCCCATTCTGGCCGGCCCGATTATGGTTCTCAGAAAAAATAGCACTCCTGGCTGGTCCGCCATGGCAGAGACCATGCTCTGGAGGGACCTGCTGTCTCAGGCGGGAGGCACCATATTCCACCCTCGCCCGGAGCTGTGGAAGCTGTGGGTCTGGCCCCTGAGGGGGTTCAATACCTAGATGCTGGCCTCTCACCTGGAGTGGTCGAAACCATACTTAGTTCCAGAGCTCCTTCCACCTGGAGATTGTATGGCCTAAAGTGGATTGTGTTTTCTACCTGGTGTAGACAGCATGAGTTAGACCCAGTTAGGCACACCGGTCTCGCATCTCTCACGGAGGAGCGGAAGCATAAAGGAGGAGCGACGACGTTGATGATGGAGAGAGGAACAGGCCTGTATTTTAGTTGTGTTTTGTTTTTGTATTTTACTTTAGTTATATTTATTTTCGGTAGCCAGCAGTCGTCCGCGAGGGGCTGCTGGCGGTATTTTTGTTTATTTGTTTTATTTAAAATAAATTATATTTTGATTGTTCGCCGGTTCCCGCCTCCTTCTTCCCTGAACATTGCTACACTGGTGCCGAAACCCGGGAAGAGGGAGGAACGCGCTGTCAGAGAGTCCTCGCCGGTGTGGGGAATCCGCGGTGCCATCGAGCATGGTGCGCGAGTCGCCGCCGCTCGCCGTGGGCCGGAGCCTGCTGCCATCCGCCGAGCGAGGGGAGGAGCAGGGAGCGGGGGACTCGCGGCCACGGACGCTCGAGGCGGTGCGCTGGAGTGAGTTGCCGGTGGGACGGTCGAGCTCGCTGCCGGCCGCCTGGGTATTGGAGGGGCGGCTGCCATCCGGGAGGGAGAGGAGGAGTCGCCGCCGCTCGCCGTGGGCCGGAGCCTGCTGCCGTCCACCAGTGAAGGGGAGGAGCAGGGAGCGGGGGACTCCTGCCGTCTGCCCAAGGCACCCGAGGAGCCGTCGCCGTCCACCGGGCGGCGGAGGAGCGTCGAGCCGTCCACCGAGGGCTACCCAGCGTCACCGCCAGGCACCGCGGAGGAGATCGCCAGCTGGTGGGGGACCAGATGGCAGCGCGTTGTGGGAACCGGACCAATTTTTTTTTTTCCTCTCTCCCCTCTCTCGATCTGTCGCTCCTCATGCTTCCGTCTCCGTTTCCCTCGGTTTGTCTGTCCATACTCCCCAGGGATCGCCGCCGCCGGGGGGGGGGGAGTAGGCACAGCCTCGTGGGTACCCCCCGGCCTGTGAGGGGCGATGGGGGTATGTGGCGAACAGGACGGCCGAGGGACGTGAGAGAACGGCGCGAGGCCGGTGGTGCGATTGCTAATGAGCAACACCTGTGAAGCACACCGGTCTCGCATCTCTCACGGAGGAGCGGAAGCATAAAGGAGGAGCGACGACAGTTCTGGAGAGGGTCCGTCGAGATGGAGTCAGTCTACTTTCGGTTGCCCCATTCTGGCCGGCCCGATTATGGTTCTCAGAAAAAATAGCACTCCTGGCTGGTCCGCCATGGCAGAGACCATGCTCTGGAGGGACCTGCTGTCTCAGGCGGGAGGCACCATATTCCACCCTCGCCCGGAGCTGTGGAAGCTGTGGGTCTGGCCCCTGAGGGGGTTCAATACCTAGATGCTGGCCTCTCACCTGGAGTGGTCGAAACCATACTTAGTTCCAGAGCTCCTTCCACCTGGAGATTGTATGGCCTAAAGTGGATTGTGTTTTCTACCTGGTGTAGACAGCATGAGTTAGACCCAGTTAACTCCCCGGTGGCTTCAGCTTTGGAGTTCCTTCAAGATCGCTTCTCTGCTGGTCTCACCCCGTCCACACTTTAGGTGTGCGTGGCTGCCATTGCGGCTTTCCATGCACCACTAAGTGATGGGCCTCTGGGGAGGCACCAGCTGGTCATAAGTTTTCTCCGTGGTACATGGAGGATGAGACCGACGACCAGGACCAGAGTTCCAATGTGGGACTCGGCGGTGGTGATTGAAGGGTTATCCCTGGCCCCCTTTGAACCTCTTTAGTCGGGATCAGCTAAGGACCTGACGCTTAAGATGGCCTTTCTCCTAACCATTACCTCACTTAAGAGGGTGGGAGATCTCCAGGCCCTGGCAATATCACAAGCTTGCTTGCCGTTTGTCCCGGGAGGAGTTAAAGGATAATGAGCTATAATTAGCTGAAATGAGAACGACTGACATCTCTCTCTATTAATATAGATTACATAAACAGAGAATATTTGTTTTAGTTTTGAATTAGATCATTTAAAAGTACACACTTAAATGATTATAAAGATATATTTCTCATGCCTGGGTGAATAGTATTCGCTAAGTTTTGTTTAGGTTTAGAGACGTGCTCCAGAAAAAAAGTTCACGGAGACGGAGAGGCAGAAAGCACACCTTGTTTTATTTTCTTTATTTTACAAAAGCACAATGTTTTATTTCGATTGTAAGTGGACACATAAAAAAGTAGATTTAACAGTTTATTTTTTCATATTTCTTAAGTCTGTATGACCAAAAATGATGGAGTATTTTAAGTCTATTTTGCTGCTATGTGAAAAAAAAATTGTGCAAAACGCGCTGGTGCATTTGCTGACCCCAGAGGATTAAGGTCATCTTGCCTCCGAGACCTGGTTATGTGCCCAAGGTGCCCTCCAGTATGGCACGGTCTACTGTCCTGCAGGCATTTCATTCTCCACCACATGTGCCAGCAGAAGCAAATAGGCTCCATGTGCTATGTCCTGTCAGAGTACTTAGTATTTACCTTGAGAGGTCCTCTTCTTGGCGGATGTCGGACCAACTGTTGGTGTGTTTTGGGTCACCTAAGAAGGGGCTCCCTGCATCCAAACAAACAATTAGCAATTGGATTGTACAGGCTATTGCCTCCACCAATCAGGTGCGCAATTTGCCTACACCTTTGGCCATGAGGGCTCATTCCTCTAGGGGCATGGCTTCCTCTAGGGCCCTCTACCCGGGAGTGCCGCTCCAGGAGATCTGTGAGGCAGCCGGTTGGGCTACCCCACACACCTTTATCAGGTTTTACAGTCTGCATCTTCCCAACACGCCGGGTGTATGAGTGCTTTGTGTTTCACATTGTGGCATAGTGGGAATTCGTTCCCCAAAGAATCCTTCCTAATGACACAGTGTGAGTTTCCTCAAAAGGGAATGTCTCGGGTTACATCTGTAACCCTTGTTCCCTGAGAAGGGAACGAGACACTGCGTCGCCATGCCACGCCCGTTCATGCCTGGGAGCGGCTTGCTTCATCGCGAGGCTAACGCGTGTGTGTGTGTGCCTGCATCACTTTATACTTCCGTCACATGTTACGTCATGACGCAACACCAATCATGGATTGGAATAGTTTCATTCATACTTCAGAGGCGTACGCTTAGGGCAGCGTCCCCAAAGAGTTGTTTCTAACGACACGTGACTTTCAAATGGAAGATTGGTATCAAAGAGCACACCCAGGTTCCTAACTGACGACGAAGACTTGACAGAGAAGCCATCAAGTGTTAAACAGTATTCAAGGTTATTACATGAAGAAATTAGGTAGTGCATCATGGCGTAGAGTAAATATCAGCAGGACGTCACATTACTCGCATAAGTGGAATCCGTATGTTAGTTTGCCCACTAGGCATTTACTATAACTTTGTAAATGCCGTTAATTTTAAGGAATTATTGGATATTTATATTTTTGGACTGTGAGTGGAATTTGCAGACAGTCCCTTTAGTAGCCTAGGCGAATATCAAACCGAAAACTAAACTTTACTGCACTCTGAGTTGGGAGAATTTTCGTTGTGTTGTAAACGTATGTTTGCTTTTTATATTCTTTTGTGTTGTGGCTTATTTATGTTGTGGCTTGATTTTGTTGAGTGGAATTTGCAGACAGTCCCTTTAGCAGCCTTGGCGAATATCAAACTGAAAACTAAACTTTACTGCACTCTGAGTTGGGAGAATTTTCGTTGTGTTGTAAACTTATGTTTGCTTTCCGTTGTGTTGTGGCTTGATTTTGTTGTGTTGTGGCTTGATTCTGTTTGGTCTGTTTGCTTTTTAAATTAAGTTGTGTTGTGCCCTACTGGGCCATGATAAAGAATTGTCTAGTAGATCATAAATTAACGTGAGAGTATCTTATTATGGTTACAATTTCAAATTTCTTTTGCCATATTTAACTGTTAACGGTAATAAATTATAATAAAAACAATACTTCCATTAAAATAGGATAATAGTTCCCTTTCGAGTGGAACTCGATGCTGCGTCATGCCATTGACGTTATGGGAACGCTTTGCGTGAGCCGGTGTCTGAAGCATGTGTTTACACACGCCAATTCCTGATTGGCTGAACGCGATGACAACGACATAGTATGTCACCGAAACCATAAATAGACTCCATACTTTGATAAAATAGACTCTCATGTCTTTGGAAGCCGCATGTTTAAGCGCATCTTTGCATTTCTTAATAAGTGATTTGTCTGTCCTCCATCATTAGTTAATTTCCAACATGCCAGGCTCAAAGTTTAGGAGATGTGATGTAGTGCCCGCATTATCAGTGTTGGGGAAAGTTACTTTAATACATTACAATATTACGTTACTCCTTAAAAAACTTTTTTATTGAAAGTAATGCGTTATATTACTTTTGCGTTACTTTTTTTAAATTGGACTGGGCTTGCTTTTTTGTTTTTACTAATCAAAAAAGTTTTATTTTTGGCAAATATAATGGCCCTTTCACACCAAAAGTTAAATAAATTCATATCTGTAAACCTTTCAGCTTTGCTGCCATTATGAATTGCAGAAGAAAAGTTTTTGCTTTTTAGTATGTTTGAATTGGATCATCGAAGGTCAACAGCAAAGACATTGGTTAAAGTGAGATTAAATGCATAAAGTATATTTGTGTAATTCAAAATTTAATTATTGCAGGTTTGCATAATATTCTGAGATTGCATCTCACTGATTTTATCCATTTTGAGGAATACTGAATCTGTTTTTGTGCAAATGAGATGAGTAAAAATAATACGTTTTATTTATATTGCACCTTTCCTGTGCTCAAGGACACTTTACAATGTACATGCAACAAGGAAGGAATCACGCCAATTAGGGTAGAAAATGATGACAAACAATAGTAGTAGGTTAGAGTAACAAGAAAACAGCAGAATAGAGATATGCACAACGAGATACAGAACACAATTTAAGAATGATATCATTCAGTGGTGAAGTGATTCAGAAGTGATTTCAGAAATATTATTAACACAACAGAGAGACCAGGGGAGAGAATTCCACAGTTTAGGTGCAACAAAACTAAATGATCTGCCCACCATTGAAGAGAGGCAATGCTGAGGGACAACGAGAGGGCCAGAGTCAGATGATCGTAGTGAGCGAGTCGGGGTGTAGAGGAGCAGCAGTTTATAAAGATAGAGGGGAGCCAAGCCGTGCAAAGAAAATGCATGTTCATATTTAGTCTCGATCTATAATACACATCATGTTTACACAGTGCACAGAACGCCTCTGCACTTACTCACGATTTCAGTGAACTTGTCCTCTCTGCTTACTCTGAGTACCTCGTTCTGGATCTTGAAGCTCACTCTGCAATTTTTTCAGATCACAATCCTCAATTGCTGCCCAGCCAGTGGTCTTTGGAGGGACACTCATCTTCATTGGCACATAAATTGGCTCGAAATGAGGGCAGTATTTCAAACATTAAAGCACTTCCTCATGTGTTAGTCCACATGACACATCCCTGGTCTCTTATATAAATTATGGAATGCTTTCCCACCCCCTTTTCAGGTGGGCGCAGCAGATCCTGCTCTGGGTGGAAGAGAAGCTCTTTGAAAGTCATTAAAAGCAGTGTACATGCCTGGGGCATGCAAACTTGGGGGCAGACATCCTATTGAGGCAGGGGCTGAGGTCCGGGGAATGGCAACTCCATCCACTAGTAATGGAGTCCATATGGCAGAGGTACAGTTGAGCAGAAGTGAAGAGTTCCTTCAAGATCGCCTTTCAATGGGTTTGACCCCTGCTACCCTAATGTCTATGTGGGCACCATTTCAGCTAGCCACATACCTTCATATGGAGCTTCTGTTGGGAGACATCCTCTGGTGTCTGGACTTGCAGGCCCTTTCAGTAGCTTGTTCCTGTTTAAACTTTGCTCCATGTGATGTCAGAGCTATATTACTCAGCCAGACCGCACTGTATTCCCATGGTTCCTTATACAGCTGGTCAGCCAGCGGTTTTGCAAGCTTTCTTCCCTACACCTCATGAGACGCAAGAGTAAGAAATTCTCCCCCTTTTATATCCAGTCCATCCTCTGAGGATCTATGTCCACCACTCTGGCCAGTGGCGTAAATCCTCTCAGCTTCTGGTCTGCTTTGGTGCCCGCAATGGAGGGAATGTGGTCACCAAGCAGCATATGTCGCACTGGATCACTCCCTCTCCTATGTGGTGCATGAAATAGCTTTGTATCTAGGTGTTAGGATCTACTCCACTAGTAATGTTGCGTCTTCCAAATCTTTTGCCAGGGATACACCCTTAAAATACATTTGTGCTGCAGCAGAATGGTCCTCTCCACACACATCCACAAGGTTTTATAGTCTAGACATGGATCCAACCCCAGGGTGTCAAATCCTTCAGAACCGGGCTACATACATAACCTGAGACAATCTGTTTTTGTTATTATAGTCTTAACTAGTATATGAAGATATGTAAAAAAAAAAAAAATATATATATATATATATATATAGATATATGGGGGGGGGGGGGGGGGGGGGTTCTTTGTTGTGGGGACAAAATGTCCCCAAGGATAACAATACCAGACATAACAACCAGATTGTTGACATTGTGGGGACATTTTTTGGTCCCCTTGAGAAAAAAACGCTTATAAATTATATTAGATTATGTCTTTTGAAAGTATAAAAATGCTGAAAGTTTTCTGTGATGGGTAGGTTTAGGGTTAGTGGATATGCAGTTTTGTTTATATATTGTGTGTGTGAGTATCTAGCTCTGTTGCTGAAGGTGTGTTTTTGAGTGCTTGCACACATTTATGCATGTGGCGTCTCTGACACCAGACCCGGTTCTAATGAGGCGGTTCAGCAGACTGGCTCAGGTGCCGCACCCTAGTCATGCCACAGAACATTGACAAATGTCTCTGGTCTCCTCATTTAATCTAAGTGAGCGAGGCCACAAGAGCTACCGGCAATTTCATAGAAACGAGTCCCATGAGTCTAAACGTGACTTCCCTTTTGCCTCAGTTAGAGTGTAATACAAGAACATTGCATTCATTTCCTTGGAAACAATTGTTTCTGAGTATGGGGGATGGGGGAGGTTTATGGAGGGGTTTATATTGGAAAAAGAAAAGTGAGTGAGTGCACATTGAAATGGCAAACATACAAAGAGACTGTAAACTTTTCCTTTGCTTTGCCAGATGAAAGAGGAGGCTTATGCAAATAATTTCGCAACACAGCCCTTCAAGATAGCCGGGTTTCGGCTTTTTTCCCCTGTTGGGTTTTGCTGCAGCTTGCTTGTCTACTTTTCTCTGTTTAGCATGTTACACAAACATATGCTATGTTTCTTAAAGCACACTTACATAATATTTATCCAGACATATATTTACTCTGCGCATTACACACATTTTTCTGCACAGAATACCTGGATGATCTACTACATTTGCCAAAATGTGCAACAGAGTACATTGCATCCACTCCTGTTTCCCACAATGCAAAATGCTTAAGTTGACCTTACATTTTAGTGCTGTAATTATGAATCTTGATTTTATTTCGATTTTTTTTAAATGTAAATAAATAAATGCATGCATGCATACATACAGAAGACAACTGAAGCCACACAATGCAATGTGACAGTGGTATGCGGTCCATTTGAGACACGACTGCTTGGCTTACCCAAGCAAAGTGAGAGAGTGAGTGAGTGTGGGGATTTACTAATTAATATTAACATTTCTATAACATTGTAAATAAGCTTTGTGTTACACCTCAAATTATATAGTAAAATCATGGTGATATGTTGCTGTCTTCAAGTAAATCCATTGCCAAAAGGAAGTTTTCTAACATGTTTTACAGAGGGATCTGTCAATGTTCTGCGTTCTTATTGGTTGGTTGGCATGAGGGTGATTTTAAGCTGCAACAGAATTGCTCGCCCAAGCAATTTTCACAAAACAATTTGTAAAATTCACCTTTTTTATTTTGAATTCATGCTGTTTAATGTAAATATAAAAATTGTGACAAGCAAATAATTATTTAAATTACATGTTATGAGGCCAATGGCCATTATTAAAATTGTATAATTTTTTTGTCTAAAGTTTAACTTCAAGTAAGCAAAATGTAAAAATTGAGCAAATAAGCATGCACAATGCTAAATTGATTGGACTGAGACCAAAAAATCTGTCAATGCTGTCTCCATGTTTGAGTGATGGCATTCTCCCACATTTTAGAGATTTACATTTACACATGCGTTTATAAGCTGGAATTCCAACTTCATATGACGTTCTGTTGCAGTTACATAGTAAAATAGTATTCCCTTCCAAACATAACCATTCACACTTGGTACAAAATGTATCGACATTCACTCATCCCATTGTGCAATTCGGACAATTCTGAATACAAACTCTTTACCTCAGTAATGACAACAACCAAAAAAACAACGCCCTCATTGGATTCCCTTTGTTATTTATTGCTTCCTTTTCTCCCGCTACCCTAGTCATACTCTTGGCTCTAATGTTGTGGATTAGCCAGTCCTATTTACCCCCTCTCTACAGAATTCAACATTACCTCACTCTCTCTCTTTCAACCCACTCCCATCCTCCAGCCGAAGCTCAGCCCACATGATCATGTAATCATGCGTACCTATGCAGCTAGAATACTAAACACCATGCTGAAGCCCTGCAGAGAGCTTCTGAGGAAAGATGAGCATTTGTGTTTTGACTGTAGCGGCATGATTCTAGCAGAAAAATAACTCCACTTAGCAGTTGCCGCTGAATTAACTGGTGACAAATTGTTGAGCTGCGGTGCTCTCTTACTCAAAGGTATACTCTTAAGAAGAAATTGACATTCATTATTCAGATGTAGACTTAAAACGGAAATGTTTGCCAGAAAAAAAAAAAAAAAAGATGACTTGCTATAAGGAAAGCAGAGTAAGAGTACAGTAGATCTACACTGGCCTCCAAAAGGTCAAGTTTCAAATAAATACATTTTTGTGTGCCTTACACTTTGGCAAGCATTCATATAGAAGCTTGTTTCTGCCACGGAATAAAAAAAATGTGAAAGATAATTGTGACTTTTTATCTCATAATTTGGACTTTTTCTTGCAATTCTTACCTTTTTTCTTGCAATTCTGCCTTTTTTCAAATGCAAGTTTATATCTTACAATTCTGATTTCTTTTCTCAGAGTTCTGAGATATAAACTAGGAATTCGGAGAAAAAAAAGTCGACTTGAGAGACAAAATAATTGTGACATTAAAAAGGCATAATTACCTTTTATAGTTTTTTATTCAGTGGCAAAAACAAGCTTCCATACATTCCTGATTATCATTTTAATTGTTTTCACGAAGACTTTCTGTTTCTTAAAAAAAATGCATTTGTTTTGTTTCTTTGTCAGATTTGTTCTTAGGACTGATTTACTGTTTAAGCTCGCATTCCCACATGACTTGGAAATTTTATAAACTGAAGACTTCCTGATTAGGGAATTATACCTGATCCTCTGATAGACTTTGATGTTTCCTCATATTTGAGAACTTCAAGACTTTTCAAAGGTTGTAGAAGTGGAAGAAAGAGAAACAAAGCACAGGATGTGCACAAAGGCCAGGTCAGTGTGCAGCAAGACATTCCCTCAAATGAGAAGTCCCAGAAGTGGTGTGCCGCTTCAAAAACCGTGGCCCACATATCTTGTAGCTGGGAAAGGCAAAGACCTTTATGCATCCCCATAGAAATCCTTGTAAAAATACTCAGGAAGAAATACAATGAAACAGTTACCCAAACTAAACAAAAAGTGTGTCATAACCTAGATGTGTCAGGTCTAGCAATATACAAGGCTTATTATTCACATGAGAGCCTTTGTCCCGAGCTCTGTGTCAGTAGGAGAAGTCTAGCGTGCTTGAAGATAATGGTAAGATCCATGTAAGGTCAAACTATGGAAACCGTAGTGAAGCCTATAGCAACAAATTTCCTTTAAGGCAAGTTAACTCTGTGGCCAACTTGGCCCTGGGGCGTCTAGAGGCAGCACTACAGTTCCCACAGCTTGAATAGAGAAACACTGAAACATCCAAACACAGTTTGTCAAGAATAAAATTAAATCAAATATATCAAAGCAGATATAAAATAGGACAAGAATTGCAAAAGTAACAAACAAAAAGTAATACAAAATAAAATTAAAAGTTACTAAAATGAACATGGACTCCATTGACTTGGCCCAGCAATCAGCTATTTAAAGCTTTTTAAAGCTTTTTTTTTTATCTGTGGTGATAATCAAGTTTTTAATGTTGTTCATATGTCTATGTGGCGTTTTTAATGTGTTTTAAGTCAAACCATGTACAAATTCATAAGTCAACACCATTGCTGGGTATTTTCTCCTTAAAACTGCTGTGAAAAAAAGACGCGGCTTGTTTCTCAGGTGTTTCTGACGTTGGAAACTACCTTGTAACCAATCACGTCAATGCCGGCACGGCTTTAGCATATCATTAACAGTGAACTAGCAGGGGAGTCTCGAGAGATGGCAAGTTATCCTGGTATATTTTTTTGTTGATATGAAAAATCGGTTAGATTTATGATGTATATTACGATGTTATGATGAACTATATGCCTTTCTCTGAGTTGTTCAAAATGTTTCTGATGATTGTGTCACGGTTCGTGAATTCACTGTGCCCTTCTTGTCTCGTGTCTTTGTTATTGTGCGTGTGTGTGTGGGCGTGGTCACCAATCACCTATAGGTGCCTATATATGCCCACTGTTTTATCTTGTCTTTGTCAGATCGTTGTGGTATGTTCCTGGTTGTGTTCCTGTTCCGTTTGGCGTCTTCCCGTGATCTACGTTCGTGTTGGATTTGTCTCATCGTGTCTTCGTTTCCTGTTACATCCATCACTCTTCAGAACTCACCGATCATCACCTCACCTGTTACCATCATTGACCCAACTGCCCTTCGAAGTTCCTGCGTCACTCTTGTGACGCACTCACAACACACGTCCTGTGTGTGGTGTTGTGTGCTTCTGACCATCTCTGTACATTCTAATAAACATTGTTTACCTGCTTTTGCCTTCTCCAGCGTTCTTGTGACAGAACGATCTGACCAACATGGAGGCAGCAGGTGGTTCTTCGATCAGCTTGGAGGAGTTCATCAATCGCAGCATCACTCGAATGGGCACTCAAGAGGAGAGCATCTCCAACACAGGGCAGGCGGTACAAGCTCTAGTGGCACAGGTATCCGAGCTCACCCAGCAATTCCAACATCTGAGGGGTCCCACTGTGCCGCCCACACCGCCCGTTCACACCTCCTGGAGCAGCTCCCCGAAGAAATGAAGAGTGTCTTCGACCGATCGATGGCAGGTAGAGAAGCAGCCAGAGTTCTCGCTGACCTGCAACAAGGGGATCAACCAGTGTCGGATTACTCCATAGAATTTTGCACACTGGCGGCCTAGTGCCAATGGAACGAGGAGGCGCAGTGGGACATGTTCCTGCGTGGGCTGGCTGACCGTGTCCAGAGAGAGATCTATGCACTGGACCTTCCCACAGGTTTGAATGTGATTATCCAACTGGCTCTTAGAGTGGATGCACGGCTCTCTAGGATGGAAAGTCGCAAATTTCCCCAGCTGACCACCTGGCGGTGCGGAGGGTCCATGGACCAGCGGCAGGGACACGGTCAGCCCTGTCGTCGATCACGAGCCCATGCAGGTGGGTAGAGCTCAGCTCTCCCAGGAGGAGAAGGAGAGGCAGAGGTCCCAGGGACTCTGCCTTAATCTGGGTGATTTAGCCATTTCGTAAACGCCTGTCCAGTAAAAGGCCAAGCCCGATAGTAAACCTGAGGCTACTATCGGGTGAGATCTCCGCCGAGAAGACCTCATCATCATTGTCCACGCTCCTCCCGGTGAAACTGAGATGGACAGCCGGCACTCACGACTGTCACGCGTTACTGGACTCGGGAGCGGCAACTTCAGGGACCGCAAACTCGCCCACAAGCTTCACATTCCCATCGCCCCATTGACTCATACCATATCTGTCAACGCACTTAATGGCCAGAAACTTCCCAATATCGCACTCACTACCGGACCCATAACACTTATCACATCTGGCAACCAAACCGAGATTCTATTATTTCTCATCATGGACTCTCCCCTGGCACCCGTAGTCCTTGGCCACCCCTGACTCACTTTACATAACCCCAGGGTGGACTGGCACCAACATTCCATCTCCGCTTGGAGCACTCAGTGTTATAAGTCCTGTCTTGCGTCTGCTTGTCCGTCTGTACCTGTTTCTGTGTTTCAGGAGGAGGCAGTGGATTTATCTAACGTGCCCGTTGAGTACCTCGACCTGAAGGAAGTGTTCAGTAAGCCCCGTGCTGCTTCTCTTCCTCCACACCGACCCTACGACTGTGCTATAGATTTACTGCCAGGTAAGTCTCCGCCTAAGGGCAAGCTATACTCACTTTCTGTTCCAGAGAGGGAGGCCATGGAGAAATATATTTCTGATTCTCTAGCAACTGAATTCATCCGGCCTTCCTCATCACCTGCGGGGGCGGGGTTATTTTTTGTGGGTAAGAAGGATGGTATTCTGTGACCTTGCATTGATTACCGGGGCTTGAACAACATCATGATAAAGAATACTTATCCTTTGCCATTGATGTCTTCAGCCTTCGAGAGGTTGCAGGGAGCATTTGTCTTCAGAAAATTTTTATTTACGTAATGCTTATCATTTGGTTCGCATTAGGAAGGGGGATGAATGGAAGACCACTTTTAACACCCTCAGGGGGCACTTTGAATATTTGGTTATGCCGTTTGGGCTGTCCAACTCCCCAGCGGTCTTCCAGGCACTCTTCAATGATGTGCTGCGAGATATTGTAGATCAGTTCATATATGTCTATGCAAATGATAATTTCAACGGAAGTGAATAAATCAAAACTAACTTTAGCTGAACCGCTGAACTTCAAAAACAGCTATCAAGCCAAAACAATTTCTGTTACCTCAAATTATGTTTATCTCTGTAAAGCTGCTTTGAAACAATCTACATTGTTAAAAGCGCTATATAAATGAAGATGACTTGAATTGACTTGACAACACTTCTGACAAAGGCACATGAGTTTTTCCTCAAGGTTTCTCTACCTGAGCTTGTGGCTTGCCACTACACCCGAGCAGCCTCCACAACTCTGCATCCTTTAACTGTGTTACAGCAAGCCCAGACAAAAAGGCCAAGAACACAGACACTGCAGAAGACAAACAAACTGTGGTGCGTTTGCAGAGGCCCTGAAGACCAGGACGACATGGTGGCTCTGACAAGGAAAACTGTGCAATAAAGTGGTTCCATCTCAGCTGTGTCGGACTAAGTCAGGCCCCTTCAGCTAGTGAGCCATGGCTCTGTGCCTCATGCACACAGAACTGAAACAGTGAAGCAGGTTTTGGTATGTATATCTCCAGTATTGAATACTGAACAGACACTTCTTTGTTCAATAGATTGTGAATAGTTTGTGCATAGTGCCTTTATTATTATGACATGTTGTCAGTTCTTGAAGGTGACTTTTTACCTGTTGAATTTGCACAACATTTTTACACTGCAGTTCAAGTTATCAGTGCCTATTACTTCTTTTACCTGTTATACTTGCACTACATTGTTACAATGTAGTGCCAGTTATAAGTGCCTATTAGTTATTTTACCTGTTATACTTGCACTACAGGTCCTGTTATAAGTACCTGTATATTTTTTTTACCTGTTATATTTGCACTACATTGTTACACTGCAGGTCCTGTTATAAGTACCTGTATATTTTTTTTACCTGTTATATTTGCACTACATTGTTACTACATTGTTACTGTGAAACACATATTTACTTCAGCATTGCACTAAGTTCATGTTTAGAATTGATTTAGAGAATTGGAAAAGATTTAGAATTGACGTAGTTTTCCATCATTTATTAACACATGGTATGCAGCATATACAGCATATACAGTTCATAAGGTTTATGTCATGTTTTATGGTTTCATGACAACACTAGGGCACATATTAGTCAAGGGACAGCACACAGACACAATCTTGTCAAGGAAAGTCATGTCCTCGTCTTCACATGGGAGCACCATGCTCACAGGTATCGTATCACTTAGTATGAGGAACTTGGTGCGTACACATCCAATCACCCTCTCCACATGGACCCTGAGGTGAGCCTTGTCTCCTCCACATCTTTTGCATCCAACTGGCAGCGTCCTCTTGTGAATGCGGGGATTTTCACTTCTGCACACATTAATCCGACGCTGTCCCTGATGTCAAATCCCTGATCCGCCAACACCAAGTCTCCAGGTAATAATTTATTAAGAAGTTAGCTAGTGAAGATATCAGTAGGCTATCATATGAATCTAAATTATATTAGGCATCAATTAGTACCATGCTAGCAAGCTTGACATGAAGGGGGTTAAATAATGCTAGGGTTTTTTTTTTTGCTTTGCATTTTTGACACTTGAAATGTGGTAGTTAATTCCCAGGTTCAAGCTGCAAACTTGACTGATTATTAAGTGGTTACTTCTGCTGTCAATAGCGTAAGGTCGTATGTGATATTTTATTTACACTCCTAGTTATCTTGTGTTCAGTATTTATCAGCCATAATATTACAAAAGTTTAGGGTGTATAAGAGCTTGGCAGAGCCGGTCAGAGCCTTTTGGGGGCCCTAAGGAGAATTTGATTTAGGGGCCCCCTCCCACTACACAAAGTCACCTGTGCTTGATGATCATTGACACAAATGTCACACAATAATGATACATTATAAATGAATACAGTGAGCTTATTTATAAGTACAAAAAAATACTTAAAAAATAGATGCCTACTTAAATAAAAAGGTTTTAACTTTTACTTTACTCTTTTATAGATGCCTACTTAAATAAAAAAGTTTTAACTTTTACTTTACTCTTTTACTAACTCTTTGAAACTTCTTAAAACAAACTGTCTGAAAACATAAAATAAATTATTTGCTAAAATAATGACTAAACTGAGAAATCAGAAACATAATAATAGCAAGGTTTCAACAATGACAATTATTGTTGAAAACTGTAAAAGTATTATTATTTCTCAACTGTCTCAATACAGTTTAACTGTCCTCAAAATCTTTTTTTTTATTATTATTATAGTAACAGACTTTGTTGGATTGTACATGACAGAATCCAACAAAGTCACTATAATACCGGTGATGATGTACTGGCGCTCGTTGTATGTGTGTATGCAGTGTATTTTTCCCCTCGGGGCTTGCCGTAGATAGGAATGGGTCGTGCGCTCTTGATACTGGAGTGTCGCGGGTTTTTGGAGTTAGTGATCTGATGTGTGGTATAATAAAGTGGAGAAGAGTTCAAACTGCTATGTTTATTATTTATTCAAACTGCTACCCTTACACCTAGAAGGTTAAGTTCCCCTGCGGCTATTTTCTCCAACTTAAACCGATACCGTGACTATGCGCAGTTGCGCACGGATTGCCTATGCCCGCACGAGGTGTCTAGATTATGCGCATGACTTGAACGCTGGCAGACAGAGCAGCAGTTGTAGGCAGGTATATTGATCATGAAATCAGAATTTTCTTGTCTTGAATTATTCATTCAGTCAGTCATATTCATTCATTCATTTATGTCACTTGTTTAAGTCATCTAAAAAAAAAAAAAATTAAACTCGATTGGGGGGCCCCTTGCAGCCGCTTAGTTCGCTTATGCCTGTGGCGTAACTTTGTTTTAAAAAGTGGGTGGGACAGGTGTGTTGGTGAGTGTGGTGTGGTGGGGACTAATACAATACCTAATCATAAATCAGATGTATGTACAATAACATTACAATGTCCAGCAATCGATTTAAATTGTACATTGTGTTTAATTTGTCGTTTAATGAGATCTAATGTTGTTAGTGCATAATTTTCACGTGAATAAATACATAGATCCGACTGTTCTACTTATGTAGCCTACTTTATTGGTCCAGTGGCAGAACTTTTGCCAAGCGTGTCAGAGGTTCTGGGTTCTAATCCACACTAAGTGGTATAGTTTTTTTCCCCTCATCAAATCCGATTATGTTTCTCATTGGCTGTATATGAAGCAGGGACACTTTATGTGCTTTTGTTTTGTGATTTCAGCGGAACGTTTAGAGAGTCTCTATGCAACGGATTGAAGCATGAAGCCATGTGAAGACTTTGCGCGAGCCACAAGAGAACACTATTTCCGCACCACTGATCGCAGTGGCAACGAGCACATTGACTAATTGATTTAAAAAACACCACATTTTAGCGCTAGATCGCCTCTTATTTAACAAACGAATGAAATTAATGCTCTGCTAGAGTGAACTGGAGATGTTTTATTTATTTGTATTAGGTACATCCTTGCCGCAAGATGTTTCAAAAGTGGTGGGGACATAATCGACCCTGGCAAAAAGTGGTGGGGACATGTCCCACCCGTCCCACCTAATTACGCCTATGAGCTTGGCACATTATGACCTAACCCTAACCCAAACTATAATGTACTTATTTTCTCTTTTTTATGCAGGAAAATGAGGTTGAAGAACTGGAGCAGACAACCATGGCGATCTTTATAACTGGGAAAGAGTGAACTCCATTCACCCAAAGACATTAAAATTGTCATGGAAGGAACAGAAGTCCTGAACGAGTTGCCCTCAGTTGCAACCGGTTTTGCAATGGTCTTTGGGCTCATATACACACTTTACCTAAAATATCCTAAAAGGCTGCAGTTCACCTTTGAATTTGTGCAAAAAGGTCCTGATGGAGCTTGATGGAAAAAAGATGACCCCAGAAGTCACTAGACTGACCACCCAGCTGTACAGCAGAGCTGAATTACACAGACTTGATTGATTTTATTTTCCATTTGTGTTTAAATTTTATGGTGTTTTTACAGCCAAGACTTTGAATCCTTTTTATAAGAGGTTGCACTTACAAGGCTGCTTTATCACTGCAGAATTTACAAATGTGGCTGCCCAAGTTCGATGGATACCAGCCTCAAGAGCCGAAGTAGGCCAAGTGTTATGGACAACTGGAGAGACTGATTGCAGTGTTTTCAGCGTATGCACAGATTTGTACGAAAGAGTTTCGGACCAATGGAGAGGGCCTGGAGCTTGCTATATTGAGAACTGTGATGATTTGAATGTGACAAATTTGTGGGCTCAAAGTATTTTTGTGTGAAGCAAACTGTTAATCATACATTTGAAACAAGGTTCAATGTTGTCAATTTATTGAACAATGAATATAAATGTGTTCTTAAGGAAAGTGTTCTGAGTAGTCATTGATTAAAATGTATTGAAAGCATTTTTTATTTTTTATTATGCATTTCAAATAATGACAACTGTTAAAATAAGACAACCTAAAATAATTAATTTACTCAGACCTATAAATATTAGTTTGATCAACCTTTAAAAAGTGGTTGCATGGATTTAAACTTTTCAGGTTAAACTAAATTAAATGATTTACTTTTGAGTCAATGTCAAATATTTTGTGTGATTGATTACTTCAAATTTTTTCAAGTTGATCCAAGGTTTTTATTTTTTCAATGTAACATTACATTTACCTCAGTAAATCCATTTAACCGTAGCATGTTAGTGTCACAGATGGAACAGGAGACAGACAGGTGGTAAGTGCAATGATGTTTATTTTCAGAATAGCAGAAGCAGACGGAGATATGTTGAGTATTCAAACAGATGATATATAGATGAGAACTTAGCTGATGGATAATTAGAGTCTCTATTTCAGATGCAGAGGTTAAGTCACTGGAACGGATAGCAGGCGGATGGCTGTAGACTGAATACGGCATACGACGAAGAAGGTAATGAAGACAGTCCAATGGAATGTAGGTGAGTTAGTATCATGTTAGTATCATGTTAGTATCGTGTTAGTATCATGTTAGTATCATGTAATGACAAGACCAGACAATGAGTGTGAGAAGGAGTGCTGTATATGAAGGTGGTGGGATGATGAGGTGCAGGTGATGGTGATCAGAACTCAGGTGATAATGATCAGTGAAAAAATTTGCATAACACATTAACATATCTACTGTACGCTACCTATTATTTATCCAAAGGAAACAATATTGAATCAAGATAAGAATCAAATCACAACAATTGGATTGAAATTGTGAAATTTGTGTCAAGCTATAATGCAAAACAGTAGCATACCAGTCATTGTACCATGTAAACATTGTGTTGTCACTAAATTTAATCAAATTCTGTTTAGTTACCAAATGTTTTGACAATAACGATACACTTATTGTTATGCGTTTTTTTTTTACATCCCCCCCAATCCCAATCCACCCATTTTATGTTATGTTATGTTATGTTATGTTATGTTATATTATATTATATTATGTTATGTTGTTATTTATATTTTCACTGTTTACAAAGGCAGGGCCTGCCATCTTGTCTTTTTGGCTTGTTGTTTCTGATTGCACCTTAAACCCAAGGGGGGAAATCAGATCATATCCCAGAAGGGAAAATCAAAACAAAATTAAGTTAAAACTTCTTTTGAACAATTTCTTTGTCATCTGCTGATTGATTTTAAGTAGGGGGCAAAAAAATCGATTTAAATCGTAAATCGGGCTTGTTTTTTTAGGCCATATCGCCCAGCCCTAATTTGTAGAGATATTATTATGCCTCTCCCTGATTTGGTACAAGACAAAAACACTCAAACTGATCTAATAAGTACAGCTTCATGGGGCATTTCAAATTTTGATCAGAGACCACAGCAGAGACAGACAAAACGAAGAGGTGTGCATGTTTTATAGGCGCATGGGGCCTAAAGAGCGTGCACAGTATGTTTTCATCCGGGTAATATCTTTACAGCAGGAAGTGCCTTTTCCGGCTTCATATACTTCTGAGGTGTGTGTGTTATGGTAGTAGTAGTAGCTAGATAGATAGATAGATAGATAGATAGATAGATAGATAGATAGATAGATAGATTGATAGATAGATAGATAGATAGATAGATAGACAGATAGATGCCTTTATTCATCCCCACAGGGGAAATTCAGATGTCTAGAAGCACAAGTTTTGTGTATAGACTACCAACAAGCATTCTCACCGCAATACACTCATAAAATAACAGATGGTAACAGTTAAAAAAACAAAACAAGAAATCACAAAAACAAACTACTATCATTAGTAGTAAATAATGCACTTCACACAGATCTATTATACAGTCTTATGGCGGCCGGAACCAATACCTCCTATATCTCTCAGTACTCATGGAGAGGAATCGGTCACTGCGGCTGCTTTGCTGGGCAACCACAGTGTCATGCAGTGGGAGGCTCCTGTTACTAAGGATAGATTTCATCATGCTCCTCATTCTTCTCTCCACCAAATCTCCTACAGAGTCCACCCTCCTCCCCAACACTGACACATACTTCCTAACAAATTTGTCCAGTCGGTTCCCCTCCCTGGCTGTCATACAGCTGCCCCAGCACACCACAGGAAAAAAACACAGCACTGGTCACAACAGACTGATAAAAAAGGTACAGCATCTCCTTACAGACTTTGAAGGAATTTAGCTTCCTGTGAAAAAAAGAGTCTACTCTGACCCTTTCTGTATGCTGCATTTACATGTACTGACCAGTACATGGTCAGTGCTCATTTATATACTTGAAACATTGGCAATGCCACAAAAGTTGATATGTGCAAAATATTTTAATTTGAGAGATTAGCATTTTTCCTCATCAGACGCTATCTTGAGCTCGTTTGATACAACTACAACAAAAGTAGATGAATACATGGCCAAATACCTGAAATATGCACCAGAGAGGATGGGTGGCAGAAAGAAATAACAAGAAGGGAAGATTTAACCAGCCGTGTGCAATGTTGCCCAATGTTTGGGCCATTTTTCTAAAGGTTAAAGTTCGAGACATGTAAAATTATGTTGTGTGAAATGTTGCCACACTTGCAGCCATGTAATAAAGCATGTTTCTTACGTCAGTGAAATGTCTTTATTAATCTTCTTCCTGGTCTTGCTTTGACCAATTGGCTTCTTCCAAACTGTGCGTGTCCGCGAACTTAGTGTTTATGTATCCATTTCAAGCTGTTTGGTGTTACTGTTGAACACATCGATGCTTTAGTGAAAACAGTTTAACAAATAAACTATGTTGAAAAGCAGGACTTTATAGTGATGTTGAAATTTCAACGTTGATTGTATTTGCAAAATCTAAACTAAAATCAATATTGATTCAATGTTGGCGAATTCACCTATGTTGAGAAATGTGACGTTGGAATGACGTTGCTGTGGCGAACAGGACGGCCGAGGGACGTGAGAGAACGGCGCGAGGCCGGTGGTGCGATTGCTAATGAGCAACACCTGTGAAGCACACCGGTCTCGCATCTCTCACGGAGGAGCGGAAGCATAAAGGAGGAGCGTGAGAGATGCGAGACCGGTGTGCTTCACAGGTGTTGCTCATTAGCAATCGCACCACCGGCCTCGCGCCATTCTCTCACGTCCCTCGGCCGACCTGTTCGCCACGGTAGCTTTTTCAACGTTAATTAGATTTGCAAAATCTAAACAAAATTCAATGGTTATCCAACACTGGCACCTGACGTTGATTCAACAGTGACTCGACGTTAAAATGCCAGCTTTATCCAAGTAATAAATGTGATGAGCAGAGCGGGGCCGAGAGCCATGGGTTGGTGGAGCGACTGCTAATGAGCAACACCTGTGAGATATACCAGTCTTGAGTCCCAAGGAGAAGCTCCGGAAGGATAATAGGAGTGACAACACAGAAGAACGAGAGAGGACCAGGCTTTGGGGGTATTCCGGAAAGCTGGTTATGTGACATACCCGGTTATGTTTAAGGCTTAGTAAGTGGGTAAACTCAACTTTTGGTTCCAAAAACGGAGGCAACATTCAAGGTATATAAGTAGCCATAGCAACTTTAACTTCCGGAGCAGGTTATGTTCCCTATCAGGGAACTCGAGCTGCGTGAAAACGCTGTGGGAATGCCCCTGCGTGAGTGCGTCATGAAGCACGTATGGAATCAGTCCAATGGCGAGACGGAACATCATAGGCGGGTCACGTCATCGACCAGGAAACTATAAAGCACCCCAAAAACACAACCGCGTCAGCTTCTGTTACTTCAGCTACACAGAGCGTGTGTGAATCATTCTCAAACTGTGTTTTTGTCTGTCCTTAGTTGCTACTAGGCAGGAGTTTTTCACTTATATATTATTATATATTATAAACTATCACCATGGCGAGCAAGCAGCAGTATAGGAAGTGTGTTTTTACCTGCACTCTATATCTGTAAGGAGGTGTCTACAGCAGTCAGACCATTTGTTCCCTGCTGGTGCGCCGTTACAGGGCGCTGTGTCTGTTGATATTCCAGAGGCCAGCCTCGAGAGGCTGGTACCCTTAGTTGATTTTTTGGCAGAGTGGAAAAGCCAAATGTATCTCAGTGGGTCCTGCAAACAATCGAAAAAGGTTACGCTATTCAGTTCAGGTCTCGTCTACCTCGATTCAGAGGGGTCCTGTCCACAGTTAACTGCCTGGTGGGTGTAGTGAATTCCTGCAGGAGCATTTCTCCACAGGGTTTTCCCCCTCCACACTGAAGGTGTACATGGCAGCCCTATCTGCTTACCATGTCCCTTTAAGTGGAGCCTCTCTGGCACCCACTTATAACACATTTTCTTCATGGCACTTTGAGGCTGAGACCCTGCTTGCATGAGGGTGCCAACTTGGGACCTGGCCATTGTATTAGAAGGCCTCTCCCTAGCTCCATTCGAGCCCATTGAAGAAGTTTCTGAGAAATGTATTACTCTCAAGACAATCTTTCTGCTTGCTATTTCTTCTCTAAAAAGAATTGGGGACATTTAAGCTCTCTCGGTTTCTCCTTCGTGCTTGGAATTCTCGCCCGGCATGGTAAAAGCTTTCCTCCATCCTAGACCGGGCTATGTTCCTAAGGTTCCAACTAATAATGTTAGGCCTATTGTACTGCAAGCCTTCTGTCCTCCCCCTTTTCTGACGTCGGACCAAGAGAAACTTAATCTGCTCTGCTCAGTTAGGGTTTTAGATGCTTACCTCCACAGAGCTGCCCTGTGGAGCAAATCTGAACAGTTGTTTGGTTGCTTTGGATCACCCAAAAAGGGGTGTCCTGCGTCTAAGCAGAGGATGAGCAAGTGGGTGGTCGAGGCCATCTCACTTGCTTACGAGTCGGCTGGTCACTGTGGTCAGCCTTCACCTTTGGCTGTACGAGCTCACTCTACTAGGAGTATGGCTGCCTCTAAAGCTCTCTTGTCAGGAGGTTCACTTCAGGACGTTTGTGATACGTCAGGCTGTTCCTCACTGCATACATTCGTCAGATTTTACCATCTTGACTTCAGCTCCACTCCAGGGGCGCAGGTAATTTCGTCAGGATGTGTGCCCTGACTTCACACGACGGACACTTGCTCGTATGGCGATGTGGGTATTAGCATTCCCACAGCGTTTTCACGCAGCTCGAGTTCCCTGATAGGGAACGTCTCTGGTTATGTATGTAACCCTAGTTCCCTGATGGGAACAAGACGCTGCGTGTCTATGCCATACTCCCGGCATGCCCGAGATCACTTGCTTCAGCCTATCAGAAGCTGACACGCTTGTGTTTTTGGGGTGCTTAATAGTTTCCTGGTTGATGACGTCACTCGCCTATGACGTTCCGTCTCGCCATTGAACTGATTCCATACGTGCTTCACGTAAACGGTAAAAGTTCAGAAACGGAGCCTCCCTTGACTTGACGTTCAAGGGTTACAATAGTCCCTTTTCAGACTTTACAATAATATGAATGTTTGAAAAGAAAATGGTTTCGATCATGAATTTAAATGGAAAATTATTTTATTAGATTTAATATTTTATTAGATTATTTTATTAGAAAATTAGATTTTTTTTAACAAAATCCATTATTTCCTCAAGAAGAGTTCAATTACTTGTTTATTGTTGTTCATGTTATCTGTGTGTTTCAGTCCCAACAATAAGTCTTTTCTATCGAGGCTTTAATTCGCTTTTGGGCTGAGAATGTCCGCTCGACATGAAGATGTACAGCTGACCCATTCTCTCACACAGATTTGTGAAGGAAATTTATGAGATCAGCGAGACTTTTGCCTTCAAAACCATTCTTGGCAAACATTAGTTAGTTCTGACTTTACCCGGATGGATCGAATAGAGTTCCGTGACTCTGCGTTAAGCTCAGGCTGAATAAGGATTTTTTTTCCCGGTAGGTTTGAACACTGATTTGAAACGCGCTTGCCTTTGCCTACAGCTGAGGAAAATGAGCGGTGAACAGGTGAGTTTCTGTCTTACTTTATCTATAATAAACATCTTGAGGTTTTCCTTTGCTAGATGTTTATTCCATATCTAGACATAAATCCACATTAGCATTAGTAGCACTTCACTCTCTCTAGGATAGGGGAATCTAAGATGAAAGCTCTGCCATCATATGTTGCTTTTTTCATTTTTTTCTTCATTGGACGCGTGAGTGACTGAACGAGTTTATTTCTGTTGTTCTGTAAAATCATGGATCTAATTACCTGTTTTTCATGTGGCATTTTGTCCTCAACAACGTTAAGACCCAGGGGCCTTGTAATAAACATTTTGCAAAAGAAAACCTCAAAATGTATATTATAGATACAGTAAGAGTCTTGGGCGGCGCTAGAAGGTGCTTCAGCACGCCCAAGAAAGACGAAAGCACCCCGATAGCACCCCCACAAATAATTTCTGGAAGCAATTATATTCAGGCTGTACTCAAGGAAGAAGAAAAAAAAGAAAACTTATCTTGTTATGTCGAGATATTAAGTCATTATTTCAACATAATATCTCGTAATTTCGACATAAGTCGAATAATAATAATTTGTTCGACATAATAAGGGGACATTTTAATCTGGATTAAGACAAATTAAGCGTTCTTATAAAATTTTTCTATGGGAGGAAAATGTTTAACGTGTAATTAAACACGTTGCGTTCATATTCTGGGCTCATCTGATTTTTTGTACATAGTATAGCCTACTTTATTATAATTTTAGTATCATAATTATTAATAAATGCACGCACAATTATCTGTGAACTTGATTAATTGCAGATATGTTTTACTATTGTCTGGAGAGCTTCATTCCGTGTCACGCCAGGCCTTCACCGCCGGTCCCTGTTCCGGTGGTCTCAGTTCCGGTGGTCCCGAGTCCGGTGGTCCGGAGACAGAGACCATCCAGCCGCCAGAGACCATCCAGCCGCCAGAGACCATCCAGCCGCCAGAGACCGTCCAGCCGCCAGAGACCATCCAGCCGCCAGAGACCGTCCAGCCGCCAGAGACGGTGCAGCAGCCAGAGACCGTCCACAGCAGCCAGCCAGAGCTTCACGTCAGCCACGTCCAGCCGGAGCTTCACGTCAGCCACGTCCAGCCAGAGACTGTCCATGTCATGTCTGCACAGCCAGACATGCTTCACGTCACTTCTGCCGAGCCAGTGTCTACGGAAAAGATGGCCGCCTCCGAGCCAGTCTCTACGGACAAGATGGCCGCCTTCACAGAGTCTGTTCCTGTTCCTGAGCCGGTGTCTCCTGTTCTTGAGCCGGGGTCTGCTGTTCCTGAGCCGGGGTCTGCTGTTCCTGAGCCGGGGTCTGCTGTTCCTGAGCCGCAGTCTGCTGTTCCTGAGCAGGGGTCGCCCGAGGGGTGTTCCCGCCACGGCTAGCGGCACGTCCTGTATCCCTCCCCCAAGACCGCCTCCCCTTCACCACCCTCCTGAACTATTTTTTTTTTTTTTTTTTTACGGGCGTCGGGAGCCGCCCATAGGGGGAGGGCTATGTCACGGTGTGGGTTCATGTCTTGTTCCTGTCTGTCCTGTGTTTCCCTTGTCTTGTGTGAACTTTAGTTATTTCCTTTGCTGTGTCATGTTTTGTAGTCCTTTGTAGTTTTTCTAGTTTATTAGTATCCCCAGGTGTTTCTGATTAACCACGCCCTCTTGTTATCTTGTTTAGCTCGTTTACCCCTGTATTTAAGCCCTGTGTTTCAGCCCTGTCTTTGTGAGTTGTTATTGTTGTAATGGTTGCTGTTTCTGTGTTCCTGGTCTGAGTTTCTTTTGTTTGTTTTATTAATAAATGTGCTTGCAATTGGATTCACTTCTCGCTTCATTCTTCCCACATCGTTACAACTATGCACAAACAAATGCCTTTCAACTTATGTGTGCATAATTCAGATTTAAATTAATGTGCAGCAATTTGTACAATTAGAGAGTCTGTAGGCCTATATGTGTTGTAGCCATTAAATAAGACCATTTAGTTTCATATTTGTTAAAATATTATAATGTTATTTTTTTCCATGTTTATTATGAAAAGTGAACAGCATGAGTATGCACAATAGGGAGACATGAAGTGGGTCAGAATGTAATCCATTATGTGCATTTCTCTCTATGGGCTTGTTCACTATGGAGATGGCGATGTCAACTTCAGATTTGCAGCCGACACAGAAAACACTCTTTTATTAATAAAAATCAATGTACACGTGTCACCGGATTTACAAATGCACATCTTGCTTGTTGCACGCACACATATTATGTCGAAATAACGAGATATTATGTTAAAATAACATTATTAATAATAACTATAAATCTTTAAGAATATTTGATTGAATGCTGTATTTTGTGCTTGTTCAATTTAATAAAATTAAAACTTTAGTTGTGATAATTAAAATAATTGAACATTAAATATTGAGTGGCCAAGTTTTGCCCATTTATTAATAGTAATTATATAGATATATATTTATATATTTCAAATCAGTGCTTCTACCGACTAACGCTGAATTAATCCGCTATATAAGCACTTCGATTTGTCTTAACATGGGGACCCACATTGTCTCCCACTCTCGTACATTTCATTTCATTTGTACATAGAGTCTGTTACCGCTCCACTTCCTTGTAGTTAACAAGGAAAAAACTATTGGATCTGCCCAGAGTCACTCTATCTGCCTCAACCAATCGCTAACATTTGGTCGTGACATGTGTATTTTCCCGAACCCCATGGGGAGGATGGCCACCAACAAAACTAAGCAAAGATTGTTCTTGCTCCGGCTTTAACTTCTTGATATTCGGCAGCGCCACAACGGACCGAATGGCTTCGCTCGCATCTTTCTCCGCTGCCATTACTGAACTACAACTCAAAATAAAGCACAAGTCGACATCAACGTCATTGTTCTCAGCCACTCCCTCTGTTCGCTGATTGGCCCGGCAAAAAATTGATCGGAGAAAACCAAAGTCTACAGCAGAATCCCAGACATAGTACTGAAGGAAAATGAAAATTGAGCTGAAGTACGTAGGAGGGCGGAGTCAGGCTAGACAAGAGATCTGTCAGTCAATAAATGGGAAAACAAAGTTACTTGCGCTACTTATCTGAAAAAGTAACTCAGATATTTTGTTGTAAATTTTAAAAGTAATGCGTTACTTTACTAGTTACTAAAGTAATCTTCTTACTTAACTCAAGTTACTTGTAATGAGTTACCCCCAACACTGATCATGAACATACTCTGGGTTGTCTGAACTTACTCCCGAACTATGAAACCAGAATACCTTGAGTAAGCAAGGTTTGGGTCAATCAACCGAGAGTTCATGGTATGCTTGACAGTAAGAAAACCTTTTCTTGCCTCCTCCTTCCCTGAATGATGACCATCGTAATAATAAATATTAAAGTAGTCAGCTGTCATGTGATCAAATACTGTATGTTTATTTGAAAAAACATCTCCAAAAACCACAAAAGAAACTACACTGACTGCTATGTGTGTTTGTCTTAATAAGGAATGCATATTATTCAGTTGCACAGGAGGCTACTCTGCTGCTGTAGTTGTACGGATTTTTTAAATGTTCATTGCAACAACATATCTCTTTCTCATTAAAAAATGGACCAAGGAATGCCTTGACACAAACTGTTTTGTGGCAGGCTCTAGA
The DNA here is from genome assembly GCA_030578275.1 of Meda fulgida. Classification (NCBI taxonomy): domain Eukaryota; kingdom Metazoa; phylum Chordata; class Actinopteri; order Cypriniformes; family Leuciscidae; genus Meda; species Meda fulgida. The sequence continues at coordinate 25,649,095 of CM060636.1, forward strand.
CAGAGCTGTACTTTAGGTTTGGCAAATCTGGAGCATCTTCAAACCAGACCACCATGTCAGGTGCAGTCTATTGCTGTGTTTAAGGTGTATTCAAAATGTATTTGAGTATTTGTGTGACTGGTGTCTGAGGCAAGTGCAAACAAACGCCAAAATTACGGAAGGGAGATGCTAATTTCTGAGATTTTTCACAGCCTGATTCACAGCCTAGTGAGGCAGGCATTCGCTCAGCATGGCGTATGGGTATCTTTTCCCCCAGAGTGTCAATACCAAGACACACCATCAAAGTTCCACTTTGAAAGGGAACATCTCAGACTGCGTATGCAACCCGGTTCCCTGAGAAGGGGAACAAGATGCTGCAACTAGTTGCCATACCTCGGGCATGCCAATGCATCTCCTTCAGACAAAAGGATTGAAGATATGTAACTCAGGCGCCCTTTTATACTCACGGGTTCTTCGTCATAATGTATCTGTATAAAAAGAGCCTTCAACAATGATATAGTAAAAATAAACATGACTCACCAAATCATGTGAACCAGGGTTCCTCTTATCTGGCCCTGGATGTCTACTGCCCTGCAGAGTTTAACCTTAATTAAAGACACCTGCAGAATCTAAACAAGAAAATGACAGTTACTAGAAAATGACAGGTACTGTAGGTTATTCAGTACCTTTGTTCAGGGTTCCCAGTAAAAACAGAATGTTCCCCTAATATTCCCATATGCTTCCCATTTGTTAACTGAACCAAATAAGAATGTTCTAGGAACCAAAAACAAACCTTCCCAGAACATTGTAGGGATTTTTTTTTTTTTACGACCTAAAGAGAACCTATACAGAATGTACCTTGCAGGTTATTTTTAAGTTTTATTTTTGTAACCTATGGAGAACCTTTCCAGAACATTCCCTGCAGGTTATTTATATATATATATATATATATATATATATATATATATATATATATATATATATATATTATTATTTTTTTTTTTTTTTAAACCATGTAAGCTGTGCATAAGTACAGAGATTATTCTAATGCTGAAATGTGTAATTTTTCATAACCATAAACTATATTTTGCAGAATTACATGTCTGAAGTTAATTTAATACTGCTTTTAATAAAATGTAGAACATAGATCAGTCAAAACGCATTACAATGATCGAATAAATCAAATTTCATAGCTAATAATATTAAAGTTATGGTATACGATTTTGAAAATCGGTCGAGAAAGCCTGAATTTTTAAAAAACTCATCCCGCCCCTCCACATACACACACACCCCTCCCCTCTGTTCACGCCAACGCAAGATTAGCAACACATGAAATGTTCTAAACTCCCCACCACCATTGGTATACTACTACTAGTATTGCTAAGGTTTTCAGTAATTGTTAAAAAGCTATTTATGTAACACATCACACCATAAAAGTATAAATAAGTGTTTAACGTTACCTGCTCAACAAAAAGTCAGCCGTGTTAGCGTCAGTTTTCAGTCCAAGATCTCCCCGAAGCTTCCTCCAACGATCAATGGTGGACCCTATATTTATTCTACTTTGAGTCCGGCGTTCTTCACATTTTTTTTTTTTATCTCTGCTCTTTCCACTACAGATTTTCTCTTTCTTCCAAACTTTACACTAGGGGCAAGCAGGGGCCGCTTGCTGCTGTCTTTTATTTTTGATCCATTTTTTTTATCTGATGCTACTTAGCTAGCTACCATAGACTGTCAGCTGCTTTTTCACGCAATTTCATGTCGCAGGAGGGCGGCGGGGTCAGGTGCGGTTGGGTGGAGACGCGAACGCCAGGCGGAGTTTCAAGTGGAGCTGGTGATAGGATGAGAGCTTCTCTACGGCTGTGCAGCCAATAGAGTGAATGGATTTTTTTCATTCTTTTTTCTATTCCTATTGTTAGGATTGTACTATATAACCATAACCAGCATCTAAATGAGGATATTAATAATGAACAATCTTTGAAATCGTATACCCTAGCTTTAAGGCTGATCTGCACACGCTTCTCAGCACACGCTTTTGTCTCTCACAGAAAGACAATGATTGTTATGATTGTTCTCATTTATTTTTCTACAGGTGACCGATTTCTTCTTCTTTAGGCTGTTTCCTCTGGCAATCACTAGCCGAGGTGAAAGGTCAGCTGCCAGTCATGGTAAATCTCTAGCCTGATCCACTTAGTGACCAAAGTAAGGTGAATATTCCCAATATCTGGTTGATTATTAACTCCACTGCTCTGAAGGCAAATATATACAGCCACAGGGTACAATTACAATGGATTGGGTGTGAGCGCTGCAGTTGCGAACCTTTCTGATGAATGTGGTGGGTGAATGAAGTTTGTCATTGACTGATAAAAGCTAATAAACATTAACACAGCAGTTAGAGGGAAAGAAATTAGCCAGTTACAAAACATTCATTACTCTGTGACTGAGGGAAAATCAGGAGCTTGGATTCATAATGAGATTAGCAAGAGACTGTTAACCTTTAAAATGTATTTTATTGTACAATACAATGCTTTCATATAAAATGTCTGTGTATGATATGCAATCATTTTCCTTAATGATCATATCCATTATCCCCTGGTGTGCCCACCAGTGAACCCTTAGAGATCTGAGATGAAAATAGATGCAAGCTTGCACAAAAAATAAAAACACTTCACATCAAAACAAGAAAAACTTCTTTGTAATCCACTGTGGCGAAAAAAGCTGGATGTGTTTATTCTGAATGTTTGATGTGAAACCATAAGACATGTCATTTTGTTTTGCAGAGGCGGTGATGCTCATGGGAAATGGCAGCTGCAGTGCCAGAGGCCTCTCCCCAGAACAGCATGCATCTTGTGCGTAAAGCTTACCAGAAAATTACTTGAAAAATCCATGCAAGGAAAAGAGTTTGTTCAATATCTATAACTTTATTCACAGACATGACCTTGTAAGCAGTGTTTGGAAATCTAATTATTTAAAGGTAGAAGGTTCACAGATTATAAAGATTGATATGAAATCCATTCAAAAGCAACCACATAGCATCCAAACTGTGATCTTTACTAAATCACTATATTGTAATGTATATGTAATTTAATATCTTAGAGTTTCTTCAACTTTTATGGTACTTTTTTACTTATTTTTGCTACTTGACAAATTCCTTGTACCACAATGCATAAATGTTTTCCCTTGTCCCAGACCGTAAGTCTTGAAGTGTTCAAATTAATCAGAGATACTTGATGTCAGAAATATCACAGAACAGAATGTTTTATTGTTCAACTTTTCTATATTTTGCAAAACGTGTGAAAATATTGTTTAATTTAAACAAATTAAATCATTAATAAATTGTGAATCCTGCGGAGGATGCATTCCAAGGTAGGAAGGCATAAAGTCATGTCCCAAACCAATGTTGGCTTCTCATCTCCTGAGATACTGTCACGTTTTGAGTTTGTGTCTCTTTTTCTGTTCTCTTCATGTCTGTGATAATCTTCTTATCTGTTAATAGGTTCAGACCTTGTTGTTTCAGGCCAAACATATGGTAAGTGTTATGAACTGCTCCGAGACTTGGAGGTGAAAATCCAAATGCAGCTTTATGTAGAATAGTCGTACAGGCAGGGTCAACAATGAGGTCCGTGGAGCAGAAGAGGAACAGGAGACCAGGGTGGAGCAGGCGACCAGGGCGGATCAGGCTGTGCAGGTGACCCTTCTGGCGGCCATGGCGAAGACGACACCTCGGGCGGCCATGGCAGAACAGAGAATCCTTCGGGCGGCCAAGGCGAAACGGAGAGTCCTTCGGGCGGCCAGGGTGGTGAAGACCCCTCGGGCGGCGAAGACCCCTCGGGAGGCCCTGGCAGAGGCTCTGGAACAGCAGACACCGGCTCGGGAAAAGCAGGCACTGGCTCCAGTCCTGGAACAGGCTCTGGCTCCGGAACAGGCATTAGCTCAGGAACAGACACCGGCTCAGGAACAGACAACAAAACTGTAACAGCCACAAGAACAGACACAAACACAGAAACAAACACTGGTTCAGGAACAGGCGCCGGCTCAGGTACAGCAGACACTGGCTCCAACTCTGGAACAGGCAATGGCTCTGGAACAGGCACTGGTTCTGGTTCCGGCTCTGGAACAGGCACTGGCTCTGGAACAGAAACAGACTCTGTGACGACGGCCATCTGGTCCGTAGACACTGGCTCGGAGGCGGCCATTTTGTCCGTAGACACTGGCTCGGAGGCGGCCATCTTGTCCGTAGACACTGGCTCGGAGGCGGCCATCTTGTCCGTAGACACTGGCGCGGAGGAGGCCATCTTGTCCGTAGACACTGGCGCGGAGGAAGTGATGTGAACAGTCTCTGGATCAGCAGAAGTGATGTGAACAGACTCTGGTTCGGCCATCTTGTCCGTTGACACTGGCTCGGAGGAAGTGATGTGAACAGTCTCTGGATCAGCAGAAGTGATGTGAACAGACTCTGGTTCGGCCATCTTGTCCGTTGACACTGGCTCGGAGGAAGTGATGTGAACAGTCTCTGGATCAGCAGAAGTGATGTGAACAGACTCTGGATCGGCCATCTTGTCCGTAGACAATGGCTCGGCAGAAGTGACGTGAAGCGTCTCTGGCTCGGCAGAAGTGACGTGAAGCGTCTCTGGCTCGGCAGAAGTGACGTGAAGCGTCTCTGGCTGGACGTGGCTGACGTGAAGCGTCTCTGGCTCGGCAGAAGTGACGTGAAGCGTCTCTGGCTGGACGTGGCTGACGTGAAGCGTCTCTGGCTGGACGTGGCTGACGTGAAGCGTCTCTGGCTCGGCAGAAGTGACGCGTCTCTGGCTCAGCAGAAGTGACGTGAAGCGTCTCTGGCTGGACGTGGCTGACGTGAAGCGTCTCTGGCTGGACGTGGCTGACGTGAAGCGTCTCTGGCTGGACGTGGCTGACGTGAAGCGTCTCTGGCTCTGCAGAAGTGACGTGAAGCGTCTCTGGCTCGGCAGAAGTGACGTGAAGCGTCTCTGGCTCGGCAGAAGTGACGCGTCTCTGGCTCGGCAGAAGTGACGTGAAGCGTCTCTGGCTGGACGTGGCTGACGTGAAGCGCCTCTGGCTGGACGTGGCTGACGTGAAGCGTCTCTGGCTCGGCAGAAGTGACGTGACTGACGTGAAGCGTCTCTGGCTGGACGTGGCTGACGTGAAGCGTCTCTGGCTGGACGTGGCTGACGTGAAGCGTCTCTGGCTGGACGTGGCTGACGTGAAGCGTCTCTGGCTCGGCAGAAGTGACGTGAAGCGTCTCTGGCTCGGCAGAAGTGACGTGAAGCGTCTCTGGCTCGGCAGAAGTGACGTGAAGCGTCTCTGGCTCGGCAGAAGTGACGTGAAGCGTCTCTGGCTCGGCAGAAGTGACGTGACGTGACCAGTCTCTGGATCGGCAGACGTGACGTGAACAATCTCTGGATCGGCCGGAGGCTCAGGAAGGGCCTCCGGGCATTGCAGGATGCAGGAAGTCCTCTTCCTCCTCCTCCGTCTCCGAGAGGGTGCTGGGCTGGACGGGACCAGCAGTGAGGGCTCTGGGCTGGACGGCGCCAGAGGTGAGGGCTCTGGGCTGGACGGGACCAGCGGTGAGGGCTCTGGGCTGGACGGGACCAGCGGTGAAGAGGACCTTGGCTCTGGCTGAGGGGATACTGTGGGTTCACGGAGTTCCTCATCTACCACACCCACCGTATACACAGAACCGCTTAACAGAAGGGCCAGTTCAATATAGCTCTCTAATGTCCCGTGAGGCTCATGCAAGGGCATGAATGAACTGAGCGGTTCTGATAGCCCTCCTCGGAAGAAGATCATCAGGCATTCCTCGCTCATAGAGGTGAAAGGTGCCAGCTTGACAAAATCTTCGACGTACTCCTCAATCAAATGATTCCCCTGACGGAGACACAGGATTTGGACTGCTGTGTCCATGGCTGATATCGCTGCTGGATCTGGGTGTTGCGAAGTCTTCTGTTATGAACTGCTCCGAGACTTGGAGGTGAAAATCCAAATGCAGCTTTATATAGAATAGTCGTACAGGCAGGGTCAAGAATGAGCAAACAGGACAATGGAGAAGAGACAGAGAACAAAAGCAGATAACAGGCAATGGTCGAGGCAGGCGGCGAGAAGCAAGGTCCAGTAAACAATCCAGGTCAGGGTAAACAAAGAACGATCAGAAAACAGGGTACACAGTCCAAGGTCAAAAAGGCAATAAACAAAACACGGGAAACCGCTCAGAAATGCAGACACACAGTACAACAAGACTTCGCAATAAGTGAATGTGAAAACCAGGTATTTATGGTGTGAACTAAACAAGATGATGAGAAACAGGTGAATGAGATGAGTGCTGATGAGTCCGGGCAGTGAGTTTTGGGAAATGTAGTTTGTGAGTGAAACATGATTGTCTGGTGTGGAGTGCCCTCTGGTGACTCTCAAGGGCACTCCAGCTGGTGACCGTTACAGTAAGTGAGTGCGACCTGGTTGGCAAACATATAATGGTGACTGAGTTGGACGTATCAGTGAATGGTAAGATATTTCGCTAAATAAAATTATCTTGCCAGAATAATTGCGCAAAATGTTACCATATATTTTTCAGTCTGTATCATCTCAGTGAGCTTTTGTGAGGGTTTATGCATGCGCAATAAGGTGAATTTCACGAATTCACGCTTACAAACAAGTCAGATAGGATAAATGGTATGCAGCTGCCTAAGTTTTCGAACACAGCCATGCTCACTCTGGACTCTGGACTCTGTAGCACGCTTGCACTCTGTAATCACATACACCTGCAACTTATCACCTGCTTGCTTGGACTGCCATTTAAGCAACACTCCAGGTACATTTACACTGCAAAGATGTGCAAAAAACTGAAAAGTTTCTTTGTAAAGATGTCAGTGTTATCAAAATGATCCCCGTTCACAAGGATCTGCGAAAACAACCAATAATGCTGTATTATGCATGCCAGACAAGTAGTTGGTGATGGTGTTGTTTTCATAGGTTTGCATTTTCAGGCCACCAAAACGCTGTTGTCGTGTAAACGAACAGCCAAAACGCATAAGTCTTCCCTTTTTAGTTTCGGCCCCTTAGTCCCTCAGTCATTTTCTGGCCTTTTTTTTTTGTCTTTTGTTTTAGAAAGATTTACCTGTGTTTGCTTATCTTGTATTGTTATATACCCTGGACAATCAAAGGTAAGTGAATGTATAGCTCAAGTATTTTGTTTAAAGGATTTATCTCTTACCTGGGGTCCATTCTTCGTACAACGCCTACTCAATTAGCTGGATTTGATTGTTGACAATTTGGCATCATCTTGGATTGTTAGGTTCTTCGCTTATCCTAGACTTGCTGTTATGGCAACAGGTGCGTAAGGTTAAACCTGTTCGGGAGCAGCTTATTTAATGTGAACAAGATTAGATTGCGGCTTTATAAGCAGAGGTGATACGGTAATGCTCCTTTAGCGCAGCACGATAGTGTACTTTCTGAGAGATATAATTTTTCTCGTGACTAAAGAGGTTGTCATTTACATCATTCATTTGTTGGAACACCACGTTTAATGTTCGACTTGTCGGAGTCAAGCTTGAACAACAGCACAAACTGTGTGCATTGCCCTGAGGTTCTTTGCAAGTCCCTTACGGAACAAAAATATAGGGGAATATACGGCAAAATATAATGTGATATTACATTAAACATTTCCATAAATGGGAAACTAGTGCTTATATTTTTCAATATACTGCAATATATGCATTGACCATAGGCTATGGCTATATTAATATATATAAAATATTTATAAATGAAGACTGCAAAATAAATTGCATTACAGGTAATATTCAAAAAGTTTTATCCTTTGTGTACTTATATTGCACATACATGTTCCTATATAAATGTGAATGTATGCTCACATTTATAAACACACACATTCATGGAATGAGTTACAACGGATTTCTAGTTCCCAACATGCTTCTGACTATTAAAGGAAAACAAATGTTAAAATCAAAAGTTTAATGTGTTTTGCTCAATATTATAGTGGCAGAGAGAGCTTGACGCGCTGCAACTGAAGAAAATAGCAAATAGAAAATAGAATGCAAATAGAAAAAAACACCAGCAAATTAAAAAAAGTTTTACAGTTTTACAACACATGTGCTCCAAATTCTCACAACACAACCAAATAAAGAAGCGCGCTGCAAACTTTTTTTTGTGCAAAACATACAGAAATGACATTTTTATGACTGTATTTTGTTGTGTTGTGAGTATTTGGATCACACGTGTTGTGCTGATGAAGATGTTTTCAAATTTGCGGTTGTTTTTCTATTTGCATGTGTTTTCTTTAGATGCAGCGCGTTGAGCTCCTTCGGCCACCATACAATATAAATATGGGGGAGATCTATTAGTGTTTAATGTTCTATTATTTTGGAATTTAAAAGGTTTTCTGGTATGTGTAAGTTTTTGAGGTTCCTATTGTGCTGAAGATTACAGCCTGTGATTCGGTTGATGATTGGCCGAATATTACAAGACTACAATTACTGTATTTTAAAAGTAATAGCTGTGCATTCTTCAGCACTGTGATATTCTATACTTTAGTACATGCAGGTGTGCTTGTGCTTTTGTTAACTAGCTTGAAACTATGAAACATTAAGGCCCTGTTTACACGAGAACGATTCCAGGTGAAAACGTAAAAATATTTTATCGGATGTGCCTTTCGTTTACACGGCGACGGCGTTTTGTGGGCTTAAAAACGCAAAAAAAGTAAAACCACCCTCCAGAGTGGAAATCTTAAAAACGCTCCACCGTCGCGTTCCCGTCTAAACGGTAAAAACGCAAATCTGCTCACGGTGGCTTTCGTCGCGTATGCGTTTACGTCACAGGCATGCGCCAGGACAGGAACATAAAAACCAACATGTCGGATTATTTCCATACGGAGGACCTTCAAGTTGCCCTTGCAGCTCTGATAAACGTACAAGAGTCTTTTCAGCAGTTGTACAAAATATTCTTAGATATTGGTGTTATTCTGTGTCAGTGCTTCACATTGCCACCTAGCCGTCTGGAGTGCATACTACATCGAATTTCACACACTTTGGCATCACCATATGCACGCGGATTTCCCCCCCATAACGCTTGTCTAAACGCAGAATAAAAAGTGATAACGCAACGCCACTTTCGCGTTTTCTCTTCAGATCATTTCTGTGTAAACATAGCCTAATAATGTAAATAATCTACAACTATAATAAATATATTACACTATATATCTCTCTATAAATGTGTTTATGCTGCATGAGTACATATATATGCAATATATTACACATACAGTACTATATCTGATCACATATACATCTATATATTATGTAGTGTATTACTGAATATAAAATTACATAATTATGATTTATTAGTAAATATTTTGTCACATATTTCTGGAGTTTTATTTCAATGATTCTTTGCAAAGAAAAGCCAGTGATCAAATCACCTTTTGCCTGTAAGAGATCTTGTTATGCAAGGTCAGCAATAGTACTCTGTGTGAAATACAGTACTCTGTGTGCGTACTTTTGGGGAATCCGTAATTAGGATGTGGAACACGTACAGTGGTAGTTTGTCTCAAACTACGTGTGATTAATATATCCAGTTCTCCAGTAAAGAATCAACGTTATACAAAACTGAGTTATGTGTCCATCGTTCAACACTCACAAGTTCCTTTTGAAGCAACTCTGGCTCTAGTGTTTGGTTTAGGTGTTAGGTTTTTGGTTAAGTTGTCAAGGTCTATTTCTCCCCTTATTTTTTATTTTTTTTTAGATCAAAATACTCTATTTTCTGTTGAAGAACTTTCAACAAATGCATCACGCAACAAATAAAAAGGAAAAGTACAACACTGCCCACCTCTGTATCACTTCTATGTGCAGACTCTTCTGTAGGGATCTCAGACTCTGGGACGCCAGAATCACTGTCGAGCCCACTTGATGTGTCATGGTCTAGTCGATGAAACACTGAGGATGGAAGGTGGCCACTTGAAGACCCCAGAGATGTACTCTCCTCAGCTCAATCCAGACGGTTGTCATGCTGATCCGCTGGGGAGACCGCACTGTGGTTGATCCCTGGAGCCAGCATCACAGCCGTTGTGTGTGCTGACACGCTAGGAAATATACTTCAGCCATTAACACCAGACAGAAGGATATTCACATCACCATTTGGAAGGAAGCGTAAATGGATGGAGACGCATAGGTTACTGTTAGGGGTGTCACGATTTCGATTTAAAATCAAAATGACGAAATTAAATCACAATCTCGAACTTCAAATTAAAAAATGGAATCGTTGATGCTGCCACGCCCCCATGTCACGCCCGTGATTGGAAGTTCGAATAGTTGTACTGACTCTCTTGTTCGATCTCGTTCATCAAAATGAACGAATCTTTTTTCTAGTCATTTCATTAATTTCAGGGGCTTTAAATGTTATACTTTTAACAGGCAAATTCCCCGAAAACATCCACCAACGCAATCTTGATCATATTCTGAATTAAGAAATGATTATAATGCAGTCAAAAATTATTTACAGGGAACATAAATAATTGCTTTACCTTCTGGGTCTTTTGTTAATTTGTCGCGTGAAAGAGGCAATGAACGGATCGTTCATCATGTACGACTCATCACGGCGCGAAAAAAAAAAAATCACGTGCTGAAAGTCTGTGAGTCCTCTAACTTAGCTACAGCCAGCCACAAGATATCATGGCAACTGCAAATGCAGGAGACCCATCAATGGAAATCGAACCCCCTCCTCTTTCACTGAAGTCGCCGTGTGGAAGTATTTTGGATTTCCAGTGAGTTGTGTTGACAACGTATGCGTTGTCGACAAAAAAGCCACAGTTTGCAAGTTCTGCTATGTGCGTGTACCATATTCATCCACTGGCAGCACGACTAACATGGCAGGGCATCTCCGCAGGCACCACAAAAGCATAGATTTATCGGTTAAACCAACAACTGTAACACAAACTACTCTTCTGTCTTCATTTGGAATTAAACTTCCAAGTAACTCAACTCGTGCAAATGCAATTACAAGCGTGTTAGGAGTATTTATAGCTGCAGATATGCGACCATATTCGGTTGTGGAAAACTCCGGTTTTAGGTATTTAATAAGCGTGCTAGAACCGCGCTACGAAATCCCAAGTAGAACGCATCTCACAGCTACGGTGATACCCTCCATGTACAACAATGTAAAGGAGAAAGTTATTGAAGGTCTGAGCAGTGCACATTTAGTGGCCTTGACTACAGATTGCTGGATCTCCAGAGCAACACAGTGCTTCATGACTGTCACAGCACATTATATTAATGATGACTGGGAAATTCAAAATCCAGTCCTTCAAACTCAGCCCATATATGAAGCTCACACAAGTAAACATTTAGCAAAAGTGCTGAGGGAAGTGGTAGTGGAATGGAAGTTGGACTGACAAAATGCAACCATCCCTGTGACAACTGATAATGCAAAGAACATTGTCAATGCCTCACATGCAGTTGGATTGTCTCCACACATTGGATGTTTTGCCCACACTGTGAATCTGTCCTCCCAGAAGGGGTTGGGGGTAAACCAGTTTTCCTGTCTTTTGGGCAGAGTCAGGAGGGTGGTCACTTTTTTCCACAGAAGCACCACTACAGCAGCCGTTTTAAAGTCAAAACAAGACAAGCTTCAGCTTCCTTCTCACAAGCGGGTTCAAGATGTCATTACAAGGTGGAACTCCAGCTATGACTTGATCTCACGCTATTTAGAGCAACAAGCTGCTGTCTATTCTGCACTTGCAGAAAAGGATCCAGAAACTGTCGCAACCGGCAGAGGCAGCCCCCTAGCAAAGAGCACTCAGTGAACTGTTTGGTGATTATTTTTTTTTTAGCACAGCCTCCACTGCAGCAGCATCATCAGCAGCAGCAAAACCATGGCCTGATGTTGTGAAAGATGAGATTCAGCTATACAAAATGGTTAAAGTAATTTCTGCGGATTCAAATCCACTGAAATGGCGGAAAGATAATGAGCACCAGTACTCAAATTTATCCAAGCTTACCAAACTTTATCTTGCTGTACAAGCAACAAGTGTGGTAAGTGAGAGAGTGTTCTCAACAGCAGGGGACATTGTGACAGCTCAAAGAGCTGCCCTCTCTCCATACAATGTGGACATTCTCATTTTCCTAAAGAAGAACATGAAAATATAAAAATCATAGTTGTCAGTTGTCGTCTGCCCATAGAAATGTAAATAGTTAATATTTTGACAGTATTTTAGCAATATTTTAGTAATATTTTAGCAGTTCTCTTTCCATATCCCTCTGTAAGAAGAACTTGAAACTGCAAAATTGTTAGTTGTCTTGTTCTACTATAAAAAAAAATGTTAATGTTTTTGAAAACTCAAAGAGCAGCTCAAAACAACATATCCGTCTTTAGGAAGAACATGAAAGAATGAAAAAATACAGTCATCATTCTCAGGGGATAAAAAGTAGTTATCTGTGTGGTATATGCTCAACTGTTCGGAAATAGTTTAAGACACTATTTGTTTAAGATAGGTTAAGACAGAATTGTTCAGAGAAGACTTTGGACATGACTGTTTAATTTTTTTGTTTGTTTCGTTGTAAACTTGAATGTCATCTTCTGTGAAGAAGACTGCAGTTACAAAAGAGAAATTAGATGGCAGGTTATTTTGCTTAAGTTTCCAATTGACTGAATATATAAGTTATTAAATATTTTAAATTTGACAATGTAGTGTGTGGTACATTGCGAACAAAGGTCATTTATTATATTTTATAAAAGTCTAGTCTGAAAATTGCATAGCAAACTGTGCTTTAAAAAAAAAAGTAAAAATCGAGCCGTGACCTTAGAATCGAAATGTAATCGAATCGAGGATTTGGAGATTCGTGACACACCTAATTACTGTAAAGGTACGTCTTAGTTGGTGCTTATCTTAGCGAAAGCCGAGGGCAAATCAGCATGAAGTTTTAACTTCTACTCTCGTTTAATGGAAATCAGGCCTTTCTGTAGATGTGGACTCCTGCAACTCATATTGCAGTCAGAAATAATAGGTACAGAAGTATAGATTAAGTAAAGTTATTTATGCACTTACAGGTATTTCCTCCAAAGGACAGTCATCTGAGAGAGTTTCTTCACTGTCCAGTGCAATGGAAACAAATGGGTTTTACAAAGTGTTGCACTCTCTTCCCTTTCGATGTAAAAAGTTGGAAAAAGTCCACTTACTGCATGTTTCAGCCACCACTTGCTTGGGAACAGATACAAGTGTTGGTGTATTATGTAAAACTGCACAAAAGAGGAAAACACAATGTCATTACAATGAACCACAATGGGGAAAAAATGTGATCAATAACGCAAAATATTTTTACATTAACATAAGTTTATCAGTTTTCACTTTCACAAGTCAAGTCATCTTCATTTATATAGCGCTTTTAACAATGTAGATTGTTTCAAAGCAGCTTTACAGAGATAAACATTTAATTTAAGGTAACAGTATGGCTTTATAGCGGTTCTTGAATAATATTATTTTCTAGCTAAAATTAGTTTTGATTGATTCACTTCCATTGAAATTATCATTTGTTATAAAATTAGGGGCCGCTAAGACGACGCGGTTCTCTCTAAACAGACTAATTTTGAACCAAATTTCCCCACAACACTTTATCTGTAGAGTGGTAAGTGATCTGCCATAGGGAGAGGCTAGTTGGCACTTCAGCAATGCATTGTCATTGGGTCCAGGGGAAGGTCCTAGTCAGATCTGGATACGGCCTATATCCGCCAGGCTGTGGGAAAACCTCGGGATAAACAAAGACACAAAAATTAGCATAGATGCCATTCTTATGATGTAACGAGTACATCAGGATTTAAGGGAAGTGTTCCCAGTTCCGGTTGACCTAATCTATGCAGCCTAACTTTGAATTATAGAAGTCGATAATGTATTATGTAAATGCTAGGTCAAAGAGATGTGTCTTTAATCTAGCTTTGAATTGACAGAGTGTGTCTGCTTCCCGGACAATGGTAGGGAGACTGTTCTAAAGTTTTGGTGCTAAATAGGAAAAGGATCTATCGCCTGTCAAGGATGATACAAAAGGATCCAAAAGCAAATGTAATTCAATGCAAAGTTTTAATGTTCAACAAAAATCAGCTTTCAGAAAGATAGCTCAGAACTAGAACAGAAAAGATGCTCTCTAGGTAGACAGGTTCTCAGATGATACTTTGTCGGGAGAGATAATGATGAACAGAATCTCAGAGTGGAAGGTCCTTGAAGTAGGCAGCTGACCAGAGAGAACTACGGATGAGGTTCACCACAGCAGGTAACAGGAGACAACAAGGCAAATACTGCTACACAAGACAAGACAATGGTAAGATTCCTTTAACTGACAAAAAGAGAGAGCGTTACTCACACAATAATCCGACACAGAACCGAGAGAACAAACACCAGAAGTAGACTGAGTAATCAGACAAGACAAGACACAGGTGTGAGCGCAAAGCAGGGAGAGCGCTGATTGATATGATCAAGACAAAGTCAAAACTTGACAATATGTGTGTGCGTAGGAGAGAGTGTGTGGTAGTATGAGAGTGAGAGAGAAAAGAGAAGATATCCAGATCATGACACCGCCAGCAGTCGATTTTGATATTCTAGGTATTATTAACTGGCCGGAATTTTGAGATTGCAATAGACGTGAAGGACTATAATGCGCTAAGAGCTCGCTCAAGTACTGCGGAGCTAAACCATTTAGTGCTTTGTAAGTAATCAGCAATATTTTAAAATGTATACGATGTTTAATAGGCAGCCAATGCAGTGTTGACAGAACCTGGCTAATATGGTCATACTTCCTGGTTCTGGTAAGAACTCGAGCTGCTGCGTTTTGAACTAGCTGTAGTTTGTTTATTAAGCATGCAGGGCAACCAGCCAGTAGAGCACTACAATAATCTAGCCTTGAGGTCATGAACGCATGAACTAATTGTTCCGCATTTGTCAATGAGAGCATATGGCATAATTTTGATAAATTTGATTTTAAGATGAAAAAATGCGGTTTTAAAGATACTAGACACGTGACTTTCAAATGAAAGATTGCTATCAAAGAGCACACCCAAGTTCCTAACCAACGACGAAGACTTAACAGAGCAGCCATCAAGTGTTATACAGTATTCTAGGTTATTACGTGTGGACGTTTTTTGTCCAGTAATTAGAATCTTTTCAGAATTTAGTAGTAAGAAATTTCTAGTCATCCAATTTTTTTATATCAGCTATGCATTATGTTAATTTTGTGGATTGGTAAATTTCGTTAGGTTTTGAAGAAATATAGAGCTGAGTATCATCGGCATTACAGTGAAAACTAATGCCATGTTTCCTAATGATATCTCCTAATGGTAGCATGTACAGAGCAGCAGCAGTCCCAGTACTGAGCCTTGTGGTACGTCATACTGAACTTGTGATCGATAAGACATCTCTTAATTTACTGCTACAAACTGATAACGGTCAGATAAGTATGATTTAAACCATGCTAGTGCAATTCCAATAATGCCAACATAGTTTTCTAGTCTATTTTAAAGAATGTTTTGGTCAATGGTGTCAAATGCAGCACCAAGATCAAGTAACACTAATGGAGAGATACAACCACGATCGGATGATAAGAGCAAATCATTTGTGACTCTAATGAGAGCTGTCTCAGTACTATGGTACGGTCTAAATCCGGACTGAAAATCCTCGCAGATATAATTTCTTTCAGGAAAGGAACACAGTTGTGAGGATACTGCTTTTTCTAATATCTTTGATAAAAAAGGCAGATTCAAGATCAGCCTGTAATTGACTAATTTTGTATGATCAAGTTGCGTTTTTTTAACAAGCGGTTTAATCATAGCCAGCTTAAAGGTTTTTGGTATGTATCCTAGAGACAAAGACAAATTAATGCTATTAAGAAGAGGATCTATGACATCTGGAAGCATCTCTTTCAGTAGCTTAGTCAGTATAGGGTCTAACATACAAGTTGTCGATTTAGATGAATTAACGGGTTTGCAAAATTCTTCCTCTCCTATAGCAACAAATTAATCAAATTGTTCCTCAGGGAGACTACAATGCTCTCCCTGATGCGGTTCTGTAGTAGACGGTTGCATAGTTATAATTTTGTCCCTGATTTTATCAATCTTATAAGTGAAGTTCATAAGTCATTACTGCTGGGTTGCTTGGAAACTTGTGGGCTTGAAGCTTTTTTTTCCGTTAGTTTAGCCACTGTTTCAAATAAATACCTAGGATTATGTTTATTTTCTTCTAATAGGGTTGAAAAATTAGCAGATCTAGCAGCTCTCTGTAAGCAATCGAGCTCTCCTTCCATTAAATCTGAAATACCTCTAGTTTTGTTTTCTTTCAGTTGCGCTCCATTTTTCTGGCTGCTCTCTTAAGGGCCTGAGTGTGCTCGTTGTACTACGGCGTTGGACTATTTTCTTTAATCTTCTTTAAGCGCAACGGAGCAACTGCGTCTAAAGTGCTGGAAAAGAGAGAGTTAAAAGTTTCTCTTGCAATATCAAGTTCTTCTAAGCTATCCAGGATGCTGAGATGATGAAACTGATTAGGAAGATTATTGATAAAGCAATCTTTAGTGGCAGAAGTTATTGGTCTAACACATTCATAACACAGAGTTGGCTTTGCAGCCTTGGCTAAATGTAATATACATGAGACTAGACAATGATCCGAGATGTCATCGCTCTGCTGCAGAGTTTCAACGGCATCAACATCTATTCCATGTGATAGTATTAGATCTAGAGTATGATTACGACAAACACGTGTTGTCTAACTCCTCTAGAGTTTACAATGTCTTTAAATGCCAATCCCAATGCATCTTATTCAGAATCTATGTGTTTACAATGTCTTTAAATGCCAATCCCAATGCATCTTATTCACTATCTATGTGTATATTAAAATCACTAACAATTAGTACTTTATCTGCAGCCAATACTAATTCTGATAGAAAGTCTGCAAATTATTTGATAAAATCTTTATGGTGCCCTGGTGGCCTGTATACAGTAGCCAGCAGAATTCTCAAATGTGATTTATCGTTTACACTACATATTTTTAAATTAAGCACCAACACTTCAAAAGAAGTATATTTAAAACTAGATTTTTTAGTGGTTTTGAAAATATTACTATAAATTACAGCAACACCTCCCCCTTTGCGTTTCAGACGAGGTTCATTTTATAACTAGCCTGGGAAAACCCAGACAACTTCCGGCAAATTTAGATTTGCTCTGCAAGTTAGTTTGGCAAAGAGCTCATTCAAGCCCATTTCTAATCTGTCGAAATCGAGGCACCATTCAGAAACGTTGGGGCGGGCTTTACACGATGATGACAGCGCAGCGGCGGTGAAGCAGATTTTGTACATTACAAAGATGGATGCCGCCGTGGAACATCATTCGTTCGAATCAGCTATCGCGTCTGTTTTAAGCGATTTGAACGTTGCCTTTTCGTTAAAACCCGAGCAAAGAACAACACTTGGAGTTGTTTCTCCGTCGCTCTGCATATCAGCGCTCTGATTGGTTTTAGGTCTCTCCACAGACATTTGAGCGATGTCCATTGGTGACGCCCCTTTGGAAATGATTTGTCTATGAAGCTTTGCCAGACCATAACTCAGTTACTACTGAGAATGGTCTGATTTTAACCAGGCTAGTTTATAACTGTAATCTTGTACACAAGTCAAAGAAATTTATCACTACTTAAGATCTAACAGTTGAAATGACTGTACCAGCTATTTGGATTATAGGGCAGTCATTTATGGCAGCAACAAATTATTTTACAGTTCAAGGTGTTGCTGCTACTGGTCCCTGCTGTGGGAAGATGGGCCAATGCTCAGCCTTTTTCTTGGTTGCTGTTATAAACAAACACATTGTCATTATTACCATGATTTATATATCAATGGTAATAGTCTGAAACAAGTTGCAAATGAACTTACAAATTCTATGGTTAATGTGTCGGCATGTGTTAAAGAGAATTGCTTGCAACTAAATGTGGCCAAAACAGTATTTATGTTTTTCTCTAAGTCTAACAGTATTAGTAAAGAGCCTGATGTTTACGTGTCAGGGGTGAGGCTGCAGGTAGTGCCACAATATAAATATCTGGGAATACTGATAGATTCTAAACTTAAATTTAAAGCTCACGTAAAAAAGGTTTCTAAGCAGGTTAAGTTTAATCTCTATAATTTTAAGCTTATTAGAGATAACATGTCATTAGAAGCAGCTAAGATGTTTATGTTTTCTATGGTTATTTCTCACATGTCTTTCTGTTTAACCACCTGGTCTCATCCGAGTTCAGTGACTCTAAAACCATTGGAGTACTTATACAAACGTACAGTTAAGGTCTTTGATAAGAAATCGGTACACTCTCATCATTGTCCAATACTGGAAAAATATAATTTATTAAGTTGGGAAAACATGATTAAGAATGCAAATGTATGCTTGATGTATAAAATTATTTATGGTTTATCTTCTCCTCCTCTTGGTCAGCTAGTTCATATTAGAACAACTGATTATCGTTCTACAAGAGGTGCATTAAGACAAGACTGTATCATACTGTTTAGACAAGTAAATTTAGCCAGTCTGCTTTTTCTGTCAAAGCTGCACAAGAATGGAATATTATTCCAACAACTATAATAGATCTAGACACATATGCTTTATTTAGGTTTGAATTGAAGAATTGGTTAATCAGTACTCAGATTTGTCAACATTAGAATCTTATATCTGCTAGCCATCCTATTATTGTTTGTATTTTGCTGCATTGTTTTTAATTGATCCAAAATTGTTTAAATAGATTTTATTGTATTGTGTAACTATTACATTTGTATTATGTATTCTTAATCATTTTTCTTTAGGTTGACTTGTAACATCTTGTCCAGGGACTACGGATAAAAAATAGCCTTTGGCTAATTCTGGTACATTTACAGGAATGTTTTAATAATGTACAATGTCCCTGTCAAACTAAATTAAAAAATACAAAAAACAAACAAACATATTATTAAATTATTAAATACAAAAATATATATTGTAATAAGTGTAGCTCTTTTTGTGACCGGCCAATAGCAGTGTTGCTAAACAAAGTTTCTTCTATCGATACATATCCCCTTTTTAAACCAACGCATAAACATGCAATTATCTCAGATAACTAAATCTAGTGATTCTAATCATAAACAACAGGTTTGTTAGAAGAACCCAATCAGCCATGATTAGCTCGATGATGTCATATTGGATGTGTCCTTTGATCTCGGATGTATTTAGAGATGTACGAAGAACGGACCCATGAAGTCTTGTTCCCATCCCAGTCATCCTGCTCCTTGTATTGTTAATTCCAAGAAGAAGAAGAAGAAATGCAGTAATCCTTTGTTTTGCTGTTTTTTTTAAGTACTGTTTACTTACCTTTATGCACCCACAAACTGTTCCTCAGAGTATCTCTGCGTTTAAAAGACTGTGTGTACTGCCTATATAATTATGTACCTGCATACTCCCCTTGCAATACTCATCTGATTTGTTATCCAGTTTATTGCAATAAACTCCTGCTCCTGGGTTCATCTCTGTTTCAGTGATTTGTGTTGGCAATGATTTTTTTTTTTTTTCAAAAAGAGAAAAAAATAATCTGTTCGGACAAAATGACAGAATTCTCCTGTGATATATGTACATACCCTGTTGGACATTGTTAGTAGACAATTTAATCTGAGTGTGTGAATAGTGTCCCAGATAGCATGGTGACATTGATACAATGTTGCGTTTTGATCCAAATCATAATTTTGGTCGAGATTGACATTTCAATGTTTTAAGTGTGCTGGATCAGCATTGAAATTTTGATGAAAGCCAACAGCGAACATGGGTGGAGACAGTGGCATTGAACTAACAGTGATTTGTAGTTGATGAGCATAAGATCATTCAGGCATGTATCTCTGCAGAACACTAGTGGGTGTTTCTCAATCAGTGGGGCGTTTTCAAACCACAATGGGCATTTTCAACCGCTTTACCCGATTTGCTCTAGTCCACTGGGGGCTTGGTGTAGGGGTGGGCTTTCATGATTTTAGCAAGTCTGTTGAAAAATGGTTAAAACACATTAGGCTTGTTCGACTTGATCCGGCGCTGCACAGACCAATCGGTTTATGACATCAAAGTACCGCGAGAGCGATTCAAAAGCATAAGGAGCCGTCAGCTCTCTAATCGCTCTTGCGGTACTTCGATGTCATAAACCGATCGGTCTGTGCAGCGCCGGTTCAAGTCGAACAAGCCTATTTATTGTAGTTTGAACTTGGCCACTGATTGGTAAACGGCTATTTTGTCTTTGCATGTGCACTTCTCAGTAGTCTAATGCTTCCTCATTAGAGAGTAAACACGGTACATCCTTTACAGAAGTCTTGTTTCTTTGAGCATCTAACATACTTGCATGACTTCTCTAGCACAGTTTCAAACAATGGTGCATCTGCCTTATTTCTCTGCTCCTTTGTTTTGCATGCTTATTTGCGTTTGATTTTCTGTTGTTACTCACTGTAATTAGATAGATTAAATAGTTATTAAAGTGTTTGAATAAAGCATCCATTTTTCTACATTCTTAAAAAAAATGCATCTTGCTTTAGTAAAGTTTATTAGGAATTTCCTGAATAAAGTTCTAACGTCATTTAACAGATTTCTTACGGTGCAGGAGACATGAGCATGAGAATGTTACACTGCAAACATAGCCCATGTCTTGTATCCGTCAGTGCTTGCATGCAGAGCACACTGCTCCTTTAGTAGGAGTGAAGGCAGATGAAAAAAAAAAAAAGAGAAGCACCCTCCTGATAATGCTGACATTGATTATACACTGAGTTGTTGTCGACAGCATAACCCCTGACCTGGGACTTGATGATATTCTGTGCCTTATCACTGCTTAATCAGGTAATCATTAATATTTCTGAATCTGTATTGAATTTGAGAAATAACTGATTTCCATTCAGCTTGTTTCCACTGAAACACAATTACAAAAAAAAACATCTTGTGTTTATAAAGAAAGTGACTGACATGATTATTTTGTCATATTTAAAGAGATTAAGGTCTACATAAGGTGATTCTGCAGCTTCAAAGGGATAGTTCAGCCCAAAATAAAAATTGTCATCAATTATTCACCCTCAAGTTGTTCCAAACCTGTATGAATTTGTTTCTTCTGCTGCACACAAAAGAAGATAGAGTGAATAATGTTGGCAACCAGACAGTTGTTGTTAGCCATTGATTTTCATGGTATTTATTTCTTACTATGGAAATCAATGGCCACAGTCAACTTTCTGGTTACCAACATTCTTTAAGATATCTTATTTTGTGTTCAACAGAAGAAAGAAATTCATACAAGTTTGGTACAACTTGAGGGTGAGTAAAGAGAATTATCTCTTTAAAGAAATTTTCATTGAAAAAAACTAAGCTCATTTATTCTACAAGATAAACGTGTTATTTGAATGCTGTAGTTTCACAGAAAATGAACTGAGATATAGTAAATGGCTATAGCTTAGAGGTGTGCGTTCCTCTTCATGAAGAGTTTTGTCCAACACACCTGCCTGTAAGTTTTCATTGATCCTGATGACCTCATAAGCTGCCTCAGGTGCGTTTAATAGGCTCTATACACGAATGCTGCTGACGTACTTGCGGTAGAATCTCAGCCAGCGTCTTTACTTCCGCATAGCGCGTTCTAAAGGGAAGTGTACTAGCGGCAAAACTTTAATAAAATTAATTTTCTCAGAAACGAGACAATGATTTTAGAAGCTGATTCGCTAGTCGAATTTCACATGATATGAGATAATACTCACCCTCAAAGTTGTCGATGTAGCTCGAAAAATATAATTTAAAGCCCTTCTCTTTCTTACTCTTATGTGTGACTGCTAACTGCCTCACAATTTTACTAACATCATTCACGTTAACAGCGGGAAGTTCTTGTAAACAGCGAGTGTAATTTGCCATTATCTCCACCTAATGCAAAAAAAAAAAGTCTTCCGACGCAGCACTGGAAGTAACTGGGCGGGCTGAGACAAAACGGGGAAGCGATCGTGCATAGAGCCTACTAGGGCTGGAGATAAAATCAGACAACCCTGCCATAGTGCTTTCTTTTGATAGTGAAGCATTAATAGAAATAAATAAGTTGAAATAAATGGGAAAAAACAGACTTTAACAACACTATAATCTTAGTTCGAATATTTCGTTTTCAGCAACTTTTTTTAAAAAAGTGAATCATATTGTGTTTAGTACATTAACATTCTTGAATGTGACTATGTATGGCAACTGAATTAACTTGTTCTCGAGTAACATCATGTTTTGTCATGTAAAACATATTTTCAAAAACCTGAACCGTTGGACCACCTGTAGTTATGACATACAACTTCTGAAACCAATTTTATTTTTAAAGGTTGAAATGCTTTTGTTCTGTTTCTCCCCCTTTCTTTAAAAAGAAATGATATTTTAATATATTTTTTTGTCATTGATTTATTTTATAAAATAAATTGACTCAACTGCTGGAAAGGTGTCATTTATATTTTAAAAGGTTTTCGCCAAATTTTGAAATGGTGAGGAATTTGTTGAGGCACCATTGAAGTGCAGTTGAAATATTAATGTTGTTTCAACATTGACTTGGTACATCAGATGGCAACATTGTTTGACATTACTTTTCAGTTGTATTTTCAGTGTTTCAACAAAATTTATTTCAAATCAACATCATATTGTAACATTGATCAAACCATATTACCAAAGATTATTTTTTTGTTAAGTTCAGTGTTAATTCAACTATAGACTCAACATCATTGTGTAACGTTGATTCAACAATATTACCATTGATTATTTTTGTTAATTGCAATATTGATTCAGCATTGGTGATGTAGAATCAATCATAGTGTTATGTTGATTCAATAGCATAACCATAGATTTTTTGTTCAACATGGTTACAACATTAACTAAGGGGGCAAAAGGGATGTTGATAAAATATTATTTGTAATGCTGAATCAATACTATTACTGTTGATTTTTGGTTGAAATCTCAACATTGCTGTACCATTAACTGAGGGTGCAAGAGTAATACTAAAGCAACATCACTTTGTAACGTTAATTCAATGCAATCAGCATTGACGCATCAACACTGAGTCAACATTGTTTCAATGATTACATTCTATCTGGGGTGTTAAATTAAAAGTCCACTGGGCCAAAAGTGCCTGAAACACCCAACTTTGTTAAACAGGTCTCCCTTATGCTCACAGATGTTTTAAAATATATAAACTTGAGGGTTGGCTTCCACGTTTCTTATCTTTTATAGTGTCTCTCCAAGTGTGGTAGAGAGTTTCAATGAAACCCAAATAAAGGCTATGGTTTAGAGATTTGTTAAAAAGCCTCATAAACAACAAACAAAAAAACATCAAACAGATAAGCATCCTCATTATGTTTTGACTCAATAGGCTCAGGATTTGCATTTTATCAAGACATATCCTTGAGCAACTCGGAAAATGTTGGCAAGCGCGTGAATACAAACAAAAATATGTGATGTCATATAAAAAAAGAAAAAAGAAAATCTTTATCCCCACATTATACCTCTAGCAAAATAAAGCCATCAACTTTGTGTGACCAAGTACTCCATCACTAAACCATTGCTCAGACATGATCATCTACAGGGATAATGTGGTCAATAAATCAATGCAACCAATCTTTAAAATACTCCTACAGCCTGGTGACATATCAATAATCAAACCCCATTGTTTAGTTAACACTAATCTTTTACATTCACATTTTACTATGTCCTTGCAGGCAAAGCTAAAGGGTTCCCTTTCGAATGGGGATTTGCACTGAGTCCTAGGATGCTATTTGGGAAAAGTGGGACTGGTGTCTGAAGCAAGTCTTTAATCGTGACAACTGTATTGGCCGGCGACAGCCTATGACGTCACTACTAGTGCAACCGTGAGGTATAAAAACGGCACCTAGAAAACATATCATCCTCTTCTTCGTCTTCAGGGACTGTTTTGTTTGAAGTTCGTGATGGTAAGAAAACGATTGTGGTAAGCGTTTCAAGAAGTGAGAACGTGTAAAGATTTTTGACAGCTGATAATACACACGGCTTTATCTGCTTGGGCATGAAGGACGAATGCTCAGTCCTCGAGGAGGCTGTTTGTGTGAACTGTGAGCTTTTTCTTATAAAAAATCTCTGCTCTCGTTTGTCCCTCTTCTCGAGAGGGGAGGAACAGGCATCTGTACCCCACGGCTCGGGTCCTGCTCTCGCTGAGACGTGTGGGGGTCTCAGGTTGAGTTCGCTGAGGAGTTTGAGAGAGGTATAAATCTCTCATGCTCTTCAGTGGCTAACGAGAGAGAGCTGCTGGAGGAAGTTGTTTTAGCTCTTACATCTTCCGATCCACCACAGACCTAGCTCTTCGGGCCACAAAACAGACTGCTGCTGCCATCGATATACCGGTGGCCACGGAGAGGCACCTGTGAGTGAACCTGGCCAGTATCGGGGAGAAAGAGAAGGGCTTCTGGTTTCGCCTTCTGAATTGTTTGACACATCCGTTGAGAGGGTGGTTGCCAAATTCAGGGAGGCGAAGGCATGCTCGGCTGCTTTTAAAACCTATATACCTCTGAGTCAGCGTTGCTGCTCGTGCCCCTCCTCCGCCAAGGAGCAGGTCAAGTCATGAGTCCAGGAAAAAGAGACAGGATCTGAGGGAAGTGATCCAGTCTAGACTTGATCAGCGTCCTAGAACCGGAAGAGGTAGATAACATATCCTCCTCCCTATATCACCATTGCCTCTATTCGGTCAGTTGGTACTTTTGAGCTAAGTAAGGGGTTCTTACTCTTACCCGGGGGATGGAGCGATTATGCTTTTATTGTTCATTATTTGAATAGAAAAAAAATTCTGATGGTCCTGCTCGGGTGAGTGTTTGTTTTTATAGGTTTTAATGTAGATGTTGTTGGCCTCCTCTCTCTTTGAGAATAATTTTTTATGAGGCTTCTGGCCTTCAAGTAACAGGTGTGAGCGTTGTTAGGTCTCCTCTCAGTTGTGAGAGTCGTTTTGCAGAAATCTCCGTTCCCTATTGCTTCGATAATAGCTATGTTATATAAGATTACAGCTATTTTGTAAGAAACAGGCACACATAATATCTTTGAGTTGTAGGCTCTTTTTTGAGCCTCCTCCATCTAGTTAGCCTTCAGGTGAAGCGTTGTTAGATCGCTTCTCTTTTCAGATAATTTTATTGTGGCCTTCGCTCCTTGAAACAACGAACTGTGTTACAGAGGCATGTAGGTAGTGACAGTAGGGAGTAATGTTACCGACAGCAGAATACTAGTGTGTACTTTTTTGGAATTTAACTTTGAATTTTCTTAGTCACAGCCATTCTGGCATGCATTCCCCTCAGCATGGCAGCGTGGGCATTTGTTCCCCATTTGCGTCCTAGGACGCAGTGCGAGTTCTGCTTTCGAAGGGGAACATCTCGGGTTACAAATGCTATATAGTTGTAGATTTGAAAATCCTGCTTCCCCCTATTATTGTTGAATCACGGAAGCTACACCAGTTACTTTTGCCAAGAGATTCATTATTTATACATGTGTCAGACAGAGAGAAACAGGCATATAAGAATAAGGCTATATGAGAGGAGGTCTTCATTCCATCCCATCATGCTAGCTGTAAATGGTTTCTCTGAGTTTTGTTCTCCCTCACCCCTCATCTCTATGTTTCCTTCCTCTCACCCAGTCATGCCTTTATGTTTCTCCTTCTTCTCACCCCATCATGCCTCTATGTTTCTCTGGGGTGGTACAGTAAGGATTGAGCTTAAATACACTACTGAGCGACTTTCAACTTCCTTGTAAGGTAGCAAAACATATTGCTTATGTTTAAAATGAAATGTATACCTCATGCTTACACATGGTACAATCCACTATCCACATTAATAAACTATTTCTTCAGTGTATACATTTGTGGTATACAAATTGAAGATTCAAAATTTCATCTTTTAATATTATTTTATTATTAAATATTATGTATCTGTATTATTATTCTTTATTAATATTCATAATCAGTTGTATCATCTTATGAAGTTGCAAAAGCATGAGTTTGAATGCATAAGGGAACTATAGATAGCATGGATCCATGGGAGGATCATATGTCAGACAGGGGGAAGCTATATTTTGCTATGGGGTGTGTACAATGTAACATTTTCGACTGATGTAAGTGCATCACAGATGTAAACAACAAGGATAGTTCTTAATATGGAAGTGAATTGTGACATGCTAAACATAACGTATACGTATGACATACGTTCTAATTTTAAGAAGCTCAGGGCAACATGTTTTGTTACCTTACAAGGAAGCTGTAAGACTCTCTGTGATGTATAAAAGCTCAATCTTACTGTACTACCTCAGAGAAACACGGAAACGCATAGACCTGGCATGAATACAACATCTTGAAGTTTCTCTCCTGACATATAAGAATAAAATCTTTCTTGGCAAGATAACTGGTGTCTGGTCCCGTAAATCAAATAATAACGGGGAAACAAAAGAGGCTTTAATTCCAAGTCTACATTTGGCGTCACGAGAACAGGATTGCATCTTCAGGCATTTGTCAATCATTCAAGGTAAGACTTTTTCTATTCTAAATAATTCTAAGTCTGCCTGATGATTGGACATTGACTGAAACTGCTTAAAAGAACTGTGTTATTTAAAGTACCAGTTGTTTTGCCAATGAATATATGTGTCAGAAAAAAATAAATAAAAATAATTTAAATAATTAGAATGTGGCTTATTTGAGTTGCTCTGGTCAGTAAACCTCTGAATATTGAATGATGCTGGGGAAGTCTTTTTCATTTTTGAAAAGACTGTAGAAAGTGGATCTTTTTTAGGAAAAGACCATCTTAGTCAAATTTTGGAAATAGCTGTAAGGCGATTTAGCAATTAGCTTGTAAGGTGGTTGGAATATGGCGAGATTGCGATAAAGGGCAGATTTATCTCTAAAATATATCCAATACACAAAGAATCGTTTCAGAAGAAGACGAGGATAGTGTGACAAGCAGTGATTTATAGCGGTTTACAGTGGCGGGTCTGTGCTTGAAGTTAGTACAGTGCAGTATAAAAAATACAAATAAACCCTAAAACGTAAATACGCAGAGGATTGAACCCTTAGAAGAAGGGTATCAATGGAATAGATGCTAGAATTGCATGCATTCTGATTTTGACAATAAAGCTGTTCAGTGTTTGGAGGAAAAGACTGATCTGAGAGCAACTTTAATGTGTGTGTATATATATATATATATGTGTGTATATATGTGTGTATGTATATGTATATATATATAAATTAATCTGAATTAAGACAAACAAAAAAGAAAAACAGAAAATATTAGAGTTGTTTTTTGTTTTTTTGTTTCCCAACCCCTTCTTTGTTCTTGAGAAATTAGAACAGGTGGAGTGAGAAAAGCAGAGGGCCTCCCCTGGAATTCACACACACACTCCCTCACAAAAATAGCCCTGCTGTTTGAGCACACAGACACAGAGTGACAAATAATTTGCAATGGCAGAAAGTGGATTTAACAGCAGAACAATATCTGCTTGGTACTTAGAAAGAAAACAGAAAAAGCAAGCTAAGTTTTTGAAAAAAGGACTGGACATTAACACATCTATGGATGTGCAGTTAAGCTGGCTTGAGTCCCAGAAGGACTCTATCAAGTCAAAAGTATTTCCAATCCTCGCCGCACATTGGATTTTGAAACAAGGTGGAATTTGTTGTGGTATCAATGGGTGCCCGGTCCCACTTGTTGAAGCAATGAAGCCTCAAATTGAAGCATATAACAAATTGAACAAAATTATGTCTATTAAATGTTCAGATGGAGAGAATACAACCAATGATGATTCATTTGATCCAGATTGGACAAATATAATAACTGAAGCTGAAAAGAAATATTCACAAGCACCAGTGAAATCTGCAACAACTGTAACGCCTCCTCCTTACAACCCAATTTATCCAATTTTGCCTGAACAATATACAAATTCATCTAAACCTCTGACACAGCCTCAAGCTTCGAGATCAAATGGAGGTCCAGTTGACAAAATGTATATTGCATCTGCACAAGCAGCTCCGGTAATAACAAGATCTAAAACAGTTCAGCCAAACAGAGACATGCTGCGATGTACACCAGTTCGGAATTATGATTCTGACTGGGGTGATGAGACAAGAGATGACGACATTATTACAATTGACAAGCTCGGTCCTGAATTTTCTTCACCTGTAATTAAAAGGGAAGGATCTGAAATGATGACAGAAGAGAGACCATTCACACCAGGAGAACGTCAAGCCATTCTCACAGCCTTGCCTCCTCTGAAGAGACAAGATCCAAACACAGAGTTTTGGCGAGAATTAGACTCATTGATTGAAGCACATCAAATGACATTAAGAGACATACACACCATTGTGAAAGCTAAAATCCCAAGAGACAGATGGGAACGCTTGCCAGCTTCGATAACAACCGCCCAATGGATAGATTTGTGGGTTGATGGCCAGGGACGACCCCTGGGTCTTTGGCAAGCATTAGATGTGTTCCGAAAAGAAATCCAGGAAATCTTGGGCAGTGGTAAAATTCCTTTCACATTAGTGACATTGATTAAGCAAAAGGATGATGAATCTCCAGATGAATATGCTCTACGTAAGTGGAATGCTTATGAGAGATGGGCTCTCTGTGCCAAGAAACAACCTGACAGAGATGATGTACAGTTCACTGACACACTTGTGGATGGACTTAGCACAAAATACCAACAAGCCTTATCACTTGGAGTCAACCCAGGTGAGACATTTGACCAAATTATGCAATGGGCTGGCCGCTTAGAGATGGCTATGAGATCAAATAAAGAAGAAGGAAACAAGCCATATCGAAGAGGAGTGGCAACAGCTCAATACAACAAGGACACAAAGAATAGGGTGATTTCCTGCAGCAACTGTGGAAAGCGTGGACACTCAAAAATAGATTGTTGGGCTAAAGGAGGTGGAGCAGAAGGTCAAGGTCCATCATTTAGACAGGTCAGTGCAAAAAACCATAATGAAACCCCTCAAGGGAAGACGTGGACTGAAGCACAAGTCCGTCAGCTCATTGAGGGAATTATGCGTCCGCAATAGGAATCAGCGGCCCCCTGTATTAGTAAGAAAAGAGACAATCGCCTTTTCGTCAATGCATTAATAGGGGGCCACCCATGTGACATCCTTGTGGACACAGGCGCAGCCATTTCAATAACAGATCTGAACCTACCTACAACAGAGGAAACTATGGATGTTGAAGGAGTTGGAGGAGGTATCACAAAATTCCGCAAAAGTATTCAAGTTTCACTGCAAATACATGAAGATGAAGTCTTATGGACATCTTTCTGGGTTGGGCCGAATTCACAAGGAAGCCTTATTGGCATGGACATTCTTTCATTATTAAACATGATCATATTCACTGACAGTCGTCAAATCGCTACAACTGCTGGGATAATACCACACGAAGATCGCACATGTAATCTAAGGTCTGTTGGTACAGCAAAACCAATTATCAGAAACTGGAAGAAAGACGGTGTGTGGGGTCTTCTGTGCAGTTTATATCCGGATGTTTGGGCTAAACACAAATTGGATTGTGGTAAAGCCAACATTGATCCCATTGTTATTGAGGGACCGATACATGCCCCTCATAAACAATACCCCATCCGACCTGAAGCAAGACGAGCCGTGGAGGAGATAGTGGCAGACTTGGAAGCTGAAGGAATCATCAGACAAACTTCATCTACCACTAATAGTCCTGTCTGGCCTGTCAAGAAATCTGATAACTCATGGAGACTAACCATTGATTACCCAAGACTTAACAGTGTAACACCAAAACCGCATCCTATTGTGGCCAATCCTGCCACCATTCTGAATGACATTCCAGGAAATGCTAAAATTTTTACGGTACTGGATGTACTGTCGGCTTTCTGGTCTATACCTATAGACAAAAGATCTCAAGAGAAATTAGCCTTCACAGTGGGCGCAAAACAGTATGTTTGGAACAGACTCCCACAAGGTCTTAATCTTTCTCCTGTTGTATTTCATAGAGCTTTGGACCAGTTCTTAACGGAGCAAAAAGCTGAAATTGAGAAATCAGGAAGTGTCTGCCTCCAATATGTTGATGACTTGTTAATTGCAAGCCCAGATGAAAACAGCCATGTATTTGCTCTGAATGTTGTCCTACAAGCCCTTAGGAAAGGGGGATTCAAAGTTAACCCCGATAAAGCACAGCTGGCCAAATCCAAGGTTATCTATTTGGGCCAAGAAATATCTGTGGAGGGAAGGAGAATGACAACAGAGCGTGTAGAGGCATTACGACAACTTCCAAAACCCCTAACAGTTACAGGAATGCGGAAGGTGATGGGACTTTTCAACTATTGTCGTCAGTATATACCTGATTTTGCTAGCATCACCAGCCCCCTCATCGACCTGTACAAGGGAGGAAAGCCTGGAGTGGAACATATAAACTGGACACCAGAAGCTGAGGAAGCGTTTACTTCTATGAAAGAAAAACTGACTTCAGCCCCAGCATTGGGACTTCCTGACGGACGGTTGCATTTTCATTTGTGGACCAGGGTAGGAGATGAGACATATTCAGCAGTACTGTGTCAAAAACCAGGTGATCGATACAGACCAGTTGGATACTTTTCCACAAAGATTCCTGTCACTATGATTGGGCAACCACGGTGTATACAAGCCCTCGACGGTGCCACATGGGCAGTGGATGCTGTTGAGAATCTGATAGGAGCACAAACTATCATATTGCACACTCCACACAGTATAGTGACACTGTTGAACAACACGAACATCAAAACCATAACTGATGCAAGAAGAGCAAAATGGGAAGCAACTTTGTTGAACAAAGATTTAAGAGTGGAAATCATCAGGGACACGACTCTTAACCCTGCAACAATGATGCTGGAACCACACGAGGGAATACCACATGAGTGTGAAAAACAAGTAGAAGAAGATAGTCTTGGTCCAGTTAATCCAATCCCTCTTAAAAACCCAGACAAAGAGTTATGGGTTAATGGATCCAGTTATTATGTTGATGGAAAACGACATACTGGATGGGCTGTAGTGAAAGGAGATGGAACTGTTGTAAAGAAAGGAGCCCTTTCTGGGAAATCTTCAGCACAAGTAGCTGAACTTATAGCACTTACAGAAGCCTTTGAACTATCAGAAGGAGATCGAGTCAACATCTATACAGATAGTCGTTATGCTTTTGGCGTGGTCCATGACTATCTTGCTCTGTGGAAAAGACGTGGACTTATCACTAGCAGTGGGAGCGAAATACAACATGCTTCCATAATTCGTCGTTTGATTACAGCATGTTACTTACCCCGAGAAGCAGCCGTGATCAAAGTAAAATCACATCAATCTGACAAGTTCAAAGAAAGTCAAGGAAACACGGCAGCAGATGCAGCAGCTAGAGAAGCAGCTCTACTTCCTTTTACTCCTGTTACCTTGGTAAAGGAAAATAGCAAGGATAATCCTGAGCTCCATCTTCTGTCATATCAATTGGAGACAGATGAAGAGAAAGAACAATGGATGAAAGCGGGAGCGAAAGAGGATGATCAAGGTATCTGGAGAATTCCAACAGGACAAGTGGTGATGCCTATCGGAACAAGAAGAGAACTAATGCAGCTGTATCATGGAAAGGTACATGCTGGAGCAAAAGCAATGAAATCTCAAATCAGTGAGACTTGGTGGTGGCCAAGAATGATGAGAGACATTGATGATTACTGTAGGAGATGCTTGATATGCCTCAAAGCAAATGTAGGAAAATCTGTAAAGGTGCGAATGTCACATGCACCCAGACCAACAGGCCCATGGACACACCTCCAAATTGATTTCACAGGACCTTTATCAACCAGTGGAGGGTATCAATACATACTTGTAATCATGGACAGATTTACTAGATGGGTGGAAGCATACCCTACAAAATCCTGCACTGCTGAAGCGGCAGCACGAGTAATGGTGGAAGAAGTTTTTCCTCGCTGGGGCCTTCCATATGAACTTGATTCTGACAATGGAACTCATTTCACTGGGAAATTGATGAAGGAAGCAATGAAATTGATGGGAATTAAACAGAAATTCCACATTCCTTATAGGCCGGAAAGCTCAGGCCTGGTTGAACGAATGAATAGATCTTTGAAAACCGCTCTTACCAAAGCCATTCTGCAAACTGGCCAAGGCTGGCATAAGTTATTACCTGCTATTCTGTGGAACTTGAGAGCAACTCCAAACCGAGTTACAGGACTAACCCCTTTTGAACTAATGACGGGAAGAGCAATGGTTCTACCTCCTGATGCTCCGCCACCAGCGGGAACAGGAGGAGACTCTACTTTGTTCCAAGAAAAGTTACGCCGCTATCTCGCAATGCTAGACAAAGCTACTAAAGACAATAATAAGAAAGTGCGAGAAGCTCAACAGCAATGGGATGAAAAACACACCACTACTGACATTCCACACATTCCCGAGTTAGGTAGTTTTGTCATGATCAAACGAATTGCTAGGAAAGGTTTAGAGCCTAGATGGGAAGGACCATATGAGATACTCCTAACTACTGATACAAGTGTTTGTCTCAAAGGGAAGGGTGTAGGAACAGATAGATGGTATCATTGGTCACAAGTTAAACCTTGCTTAGTGAATGAACAAGATGATAATGATGGCTTATGGCCTGAGATTGAGCAATGTTCATCCATTAGTTTTAAAGATTGGGAACAAAGAAGTGATGTTAATTATTTCTCTGCTTCCATTTCAGGAATCAGTTCCATTGACATTGATTAGAGATGGTTGCAAGTTATTCTCGATACCCAACGACGATGGTCATGCTAATAAGCCAAGTACTTATATGTGTTACTAGAAGGAAAAGTACCAAACCTGTCAAATTGATTATTTCTAACCAAATGGATAGAACTAAGAATGGGACATACAGCGTGAAATAAGAGATTTTATGCAAAACACTACCTCACAAACAATGAACATCCGCTTACTGATTTTCAACCCCAAGGGATAGGATCCTTTAACGTCAATGTTTATTTTAATTTCTTGTTTTGGTTCGGAACTGAAGGATTTAATTAATTAACGAGTTAATTAATTAATGAGTTCAGGCACGGGCAGAAGACTTATTAGTTTTTCTTTTCTTAGATGATTGGGGTTCATTTTAAAGACATACACATAGATATTAAAATACACATAGTATACGGGGACATAACATGGGCTGGGGTTTTGTTCTTTGTTTTGTTTCTCTGTTTCCATTCTTCTGTTCTTTCTGTCTATTTTTTTGGTCTGCTATTTCTTCTCCTCACTATCACTTCTATAGGTTGGCCACCTGGGAATGATGGTGTGGAACTGACGGCCGTAGTTCCAGTGGAGGGAGATGAAGATTCAAAATTTCATCTTTTAATATTATTTTATTATTAAATATTATGTATCTGTATTATTATTCTTTATTAATATTCATAATCAGTTGTATCATCTTATGAAGTTGCAAAAGCATGAGTTTGAATGCATAAGGGAACTATAGATAGCATGGATCCATGGGAGGATCATATGTCAGACAGGGGGAAGCTATATTTTGCTATGCGGTGTGTACAATGTAACATTTTCGACTGATGTAAGTGCATCACAGATGTAAACAACAAGGATAGTTCTTAATATGGAAGTGAATTGTGACATGCTAAACATAAAGTATACGTATGACATACGTTCTAATTTTAAGAAGCTCAGGGCAACATGTTTTGTTACCTTACAAGGAAGCTGTAAGACTCTCTGTGATGTATAAAAGCTCAATCTTACTGTACTACCTCAGAGAAACACGGAAACGCATAGACCTGGCATGAATACAACATCTTGAAGTTTCTCTCCTGACATATAAGAATAAAATCTTTCTTGGCAAGATAACTGGTGTCTGGTCCCGTAAATCAAATAATAACGGGGAAACAAAAGAGGCTTTAATTCCAAGTCTACACAAATGGTACATTTGCATCAGTTGAAACATTCCTTTAACATGTACACATTTAATGTATCATCATCATTGGAACATCTCTCTCAGTGAATGTGTGTCACGGTTTATATATTCATTGTCTCCTTTTAGTCTTGTGTTTCTGTTGTTAGATGTGTGGGTGTGTGCGAGTGGGCGGCTCCACTCCAATACAGCGATTAGCATCAGCTGATCGCAATCATCCTCCCCAGCTGCTACCCATCATATCACCTTTAAATACTCACTGAACTTTCCTCTCTTTGTCAGATCGTTGTTTGATGTTCCCCGTGTGTGATCCTGTTCTCGTCTTCGTCTTGTCCTGTTCCCAGTCTGGTTCATCGGCTCTTCACTTGGATTACTCTTCACCTGGATTACTCTCACTTCATCACCACGGCACTTCACTCGGGATTCTGACCATCTAGTCCCTGCGTTACCATCCTGTTGAGTGTGTTCTGACTGTGTGTGTGTGTTTACACCATTAAAGAGTTTACTTGCATTTTTGCTTCCGCATCTTCTGGCGACGATGGAACGCAGACCAACGATGGAAGCAGCAGGTGACCAACGATGGAAGCAGCAGGTTAATCTCTGACGTTGGAAGGATTCGTCCAGTCCAGTCTTCAGCGTATGGACAGTCAAGAGAGGAACCTTAACGATACGGCGCGCGCCGTCCAGGCACTGGTAACGCAGGTGTCCGAGCTCACCCAGCAAGTACAACAGCTACGACCTCCCACTGCGCCACCCGCACCAGCCGTTCCCCCCGGACCATCAGAGGGCGCATCCCAGTCAGAACTTCGACTACCAGTCCCGCAACCCTATGACGGTGAGCCCAGCTATTGTAGAGCCTTTTTGAACCGTTGTTCGATGCACTTCTCCTTGCAGCCTCGGACCTTTGCACACGAACCCGCCAAGGTGGCATTCGTGTTGACCTTACTGACTGGGAAAGCTGCTCTCTGGGGAACGGCTGTGTGGGAGAAACAGGATCCATGCTGCGCCTCGTTCCTGACACCCGCCGCCGAGATGAGAAGAGTTTTTGACCGCGCGGTCACGGGGAGAGAGGCGGCAAGGATGCTCGCAGAACTCAAACAGGAAGAGAGATCGGTGTCGGACTACTCTATTCAGTTCAGGACCCTGGCGGCTGAGTGTCACTGGAACGAGGAGGCGCAGTGGGACATGGTCCTGCATGGGTTGGCTGACCGCGTTCAAAAGGAGATCTACGCCCTGGACCTGCCCACGTCTTTTAATGGGCTTGTGGACCTAGCGCTTCGAGCAGACGCACGACTGACCAGAAGCAAACGTCGGACTCTACACAGCCAGGTTCCGAAGGGTACTGAGAGCCAGCGGTCCAGTGGCGGGAGCGCGGTCAGCCCCACCTACGATCACGAGCCCATGCAGGTAGGGCAAGCTCGGCTTTCCCGGGAGGAGAGGGAAAGGCGGAGATCCCGAGGCCTCTACCTTTACTGCGGGGCCGTGGGACACTTTGCCTATCATTGTCCGGTAAAAGGCCAAGCCCGGCAGTAAGTATGAGGTTACTGTCGGGTGGGATCTCCGCCGAGAAGACCTCATCCACATCTACGCTCCTCCCGGTAAGACTAAGATGGTCAGTACACAAACAGGACTGTCAAGCACTGGTGGATTCAGGGGCGGAAGGTAACTTTATGGACCATTCATTTGCTCGCAAATTTCAGATTCCCCTCTTCCCCCTCACCAGTAGGATTTCTGTACATGCACTCAACGGTCAAGACCTTCCCATCATCTCCCTCATCACCGGACCAGTCGCACTCACCACTTCAGGCAACCACACCGAGACAATTTCCTTCTACATACTGGACTCTCCACTCGCACCTGTTGTTTTAGGACACCCCTGGCTCATCAAACATAATCCAAGAATTGACTGGCAGCAGAAATCTGTGTTGGAGTGGAGTAGTCAATGGTCTGAGTCCTGTCTGGTGTCTGCTTGTTCGTCTGTTGCTGTCTCTATGTTTCAGGAGGAGGCAGTGGATTTATCAAACGTGCCCGCAAAGTATCTAGACCTGAAGGAGGTGTTCAGTAAGTCTCGCGCTGCTTCTCTCCCTCCGCATCGTCCCTATGACTGTGCCATAGACTTATTGTCAGGTAAGTCTCCGCCTAAAGGCAAGTTATATTCGCTCTCTGTCCCGGAGAGGGAGGCTATGGAGAAATATATTTCTGATTCTCTGGCAACGAAGTTTATCCGCCCTTCCTCTTCTCCAGCGGGGGCGGGGTTCTTTTTTGTGGGGAAGAAGGATGGATCACTGCGACCTTGTATTGATTACCGAGGGTTGAACAGCATCACGGTAAAGAATACCTATCCTTTGCCGTTGATGTCTTCAGCCTTCGAGAGGTTGTAGGGAGCATCTATCTTCACTAAATTGGACTTAAGAAACGCTTATCATTTGGTTCGCATCAGGGAGGGGGATGAATGGAAGACTGCTTTTAACACCCCTAGGGGGCATTTTGAATACTTGGTCATGCCTTTTGGGTTGTCCAACTCCCCAGAAGTCTTCCAGGCACTCGTCAACGACGTGCTGAGAGATATGGTTGACCAGTTCATATATGTTTACCTGGATGACATATTGATTTTTTCATCTGCTCTCCAGGAACACGTTCAGCACGTCCGACGAGTGCTTCAGAGGTTGCTAGAGAATGGGCTTTTTGTCAAGGCGGAGAAATGCGTTTTTCATGCACAGTCTGTTCCGTTTTTAGGATTCCTTGTGTTGACTGAGGGAATTCGCATGGATCCTGAGAGGGTTAAGGCTGTGGTGGATTGGCCAAGTCCAGAATCCCGTAAGGCCCTACAGAGGTTTCTGGGGTTTGCCAATTTTTACCGGCGGTTTATTCGCAATTTCAGCCAGCTGGTCGCTCCTCTGACCGCCTTGACCTCCCCCAGGACTGCGTACAGGTGGTCAGACGCTGCTGAGGCAGCGTTTGCCAAACTAAAAAGCCGCTTCGTTTCGGCTCCCATCCTCATCGCCCCTGATACATCACGCCAGTTCGTGGTGGAGGTCGATGCGTCAGAGGTAGGGGTGGGTGCAGTGATATCCCAGCGTTCTCCCACAGACGACAGGATGCATCCGTGCGCGTTTTTGTCACATCGCTTATCCCCTGCCGAACGTAATTATGACATTGGTAACCGAGAGTTGTTGGCAGTCAAGTTAGTATTGGAGGAATGGCGTCACTGGTTAGAAGGGTCAGGGGTACCTTTTATCGTCTGGACTGACCATAAGAATTTGGAATACATCAGAACTGCTAAAAGATTGAACTCCATACAGGCTCGGTGGGCACTTTTTTTCGGACGTTTTGATTTTACTCTCTCGTACCGCCCGGGTTCTAAAAACATCAAACCCGATTCTTTGTCGCGCATTTTTGATCGCTCCGAACGCCCGTCTACTCCCGAGTGCATTTTGCCGGAGAATCTATTCATCTCCACACTCGTATGGGAGGTCGAATCGAGGGTCAGAACGGCCCTAGAAGGGGTAACGCCTCCGCCCATATCGCTCTAGATTTTATCACCCCCCTCCCACCCTCCCAGGGTAACACGGTTGTTTTAACCGTGGTGGACCGATTCTCGAAGGCGGTACACTTTATTCCCTTACCCAAATTACCTTCAGCTAAGGAGACAGCGTTGACAGTCGTTGATCACGTCTTTCGCTAACATGGCCTCCCGATAGACGTGGTCTCCGACAGAGGACCCCAGTTTGTGTCCAAATTTTGGCAAGAGTTTTGTAGGTTACTGGGAGCGACCGTTAGTCTGTCCTCAGGGTTTCATCCCCAGAGCAATGGCCAAACTGAGAGAGCCAACCAAGATTTGGAAAGGGTGTTGCGATGTATGGTTTCCAAGAACCCTTCCTCATGGAGTCAGCAACTGTCTATGGTGGAGTACGCCCACAACACATTACCACATGGAAATACATGGAAAAGATAAACATCCAAATGGAACTTCAAAAAGTGGTTGCTGAAAAATATTTGTAATTAATTTAGTGCAAAGAGAGTATGAAATTGTGAAACTCCAACATTTCTTTCATTTATCATACTTAGATATTTATATATTTAATTATTGTTCACTTGGTAGTCCAAGAATAAAAAATAAAAAAAAAACAAGTTGCCCTCCTTTACAAAAAAGATAAACAT
Source organism: Meda fulgida (assembly GCA_030578275.1). NCBI lineage: Eukaryota > Metazoa > Chordata > Actinopteri > Cypriniformes > Leuciscidae > Meda > Meda fulgida. The sequence continues at coordinate 25,687,173 of CM060636.1, forward strand.
GTTCCAGTGCTTATAAGTATATTAAAGTAAATTATTGCAAGGTGTTGCCTTTAATCGTGGGTCTTGCTCGAGGAAATCTTAAAAAAAAAAAAAAAATCATATTTAAGCATGTGCACAGCTCAATAGTCTGCAGGGGCAGCCGAGGAGCAATGCATGTGCTTTACACAATGCACATAGCTTTTAGAAAATACTTACAGTAACACCTCTGAGGCTGCAGTGAGAATGTTTGGACATATTTTTTTTTTCTCTCTATGCACTTTTCCTTCACTAATGGGGAACAAATGCCCATGCTGAGGGGAAGGCATGCCAGAATGGCTGTGACTAAGCACAAGAAAATTCAAAGTTAAATTCCAAAAAAGTACACACTAGTATTCTGCTGTCTGTAACATTCCTCGCTACTGCCTCTTCCTAAGCTACATGCCTCTGTAACCACTCACCCACTTTGGCGCTTGGCATCAGCTCTGTCACACATTTGAGAGAGGCCTTATCTAGCTGGTGGTCTAGTGGCTTTGTCAAATAATCAGCCCTCTAGGATTGAGCAGGATCTGAGAGATGGGGCTTTGGGTCCTCAGGGATTTCTCACCCCAGGTCTCGCCTCCATCCCTTCAGTCTTTAAAGGTCTCCCCTCTCTTTTTCTACCACCTCAGCCATTTCCCTCTCAAGGATAGCCTGTTTCTCATGTCCCCACAGGGCTGATCTTGTTATATCAATTACCCTTTTATTCACTCTACCTACCAGGAGCAACTCACCTACATTATACCCATCTTAACCACTCATTTTCTGCTATCCTTTCCTGCAGGCCAGTCTTGCGCTATTTAGAAGAGATTTGTTTCCTGTTTGAGTTATCGGGAGTGCCTGCAGGATTTGATCTGGGGGTACGCACAGAGGGGAATTTTATTTTATTTTTTTTAAACCAAAAAAGTTTTAAGAATTCAACTCTGAAAGAAATTTTCTTGAGAATGTGTAGCATTCATGTAACTATTACGCACTTCTATAAGACTTGAGAGATATCATTAGGAAACATGGAGTTAGCTTTCACTGTTATGCCGATGAAACTCAGCTCTATATTTCTTTAAAACCTAACAAAACTTCACAAAAGTAACGGAATGCATAGCTGATAAAAAAAAAAAAAATTGGATGACTAGTATTTCCTACTACTAAACTCTGAAAAAACAGAGACAGTGCTGAAGTGCCAACTAGCCTCTCCCTATGGAGGATCCCTTTCCCACTCTACAGATAAAACGTTGTGATTCCGGTTCGCGTACCCACCCCGAAGTGATAAAATCAAACAAAATTCTGTATCAAATTACAGTTACTGTAAATCCGGCCTCTAGTTCATAAACGCCAGAGGAGAACTGGCCCCCGACTGAGCCTTGGTTCTCCCAAGGTTTTTTTTTCTCTCCATTAAGTCACCTGATGGAGTTTTAGGACACAAGTAGGTCACTTGATGGAGTTTTTCGGTTCCTTGCCACTGTTGCCTTTGGCTTGCTCAGTTGGGGATATTCAAATTAATTAACCAAGCATTAATACCATTGATCAGCCCTACCAAACCTGGATGTTTTTCCACTAAGAAACAAACATTGTTGTGTTATTTGATTGATACTGTGAAGCTGCTTTGATGCAATTTATATTGTGAAAAGCGCTATATAAATACACTTGACTTGACTTCATTTGGACACTACAGAAGGTCATGTGCTTTTGGATGTGCATATGGTATGATGTACATAATTAAGGGAAATAATTTATTAATATGATGGTCTTACCTGACCCTGCTCCAAAAATGGCAATTTTAAGCAGAATGTGATCAGACTCTCCTTATTGATTAATTTCATGTTTCACTTTTTAATGGGATGTCAGCAGGCAGTATTTGAACAACCAACAGTTATTTGACCCATAATGTTAGCAAAAAGGTCTAAATTCATAACAAAGATACACCAGGCAGTCAGAAGGATCGCTCACAGCAAGAGAATTAGCATTATGGTATTCAACAAAGGTCAAAATAAATTAGATGCCTTGTGGAAATTCAATTTGCAATTACGGACAGTCAAATCCCAAAGGATGCACAAGCGAGGAAGTTAGGTATTTGCTTCATTATTTCTACAGAGCTTGTGAGAAAGTAAAAACAAACAAACAAACAAGCAAATATCTTCAGTTTGGATGGGATTAAAAAGTATGTCTGTGGACATTTATATGTCTGTCAGTGCTCGGTTCCTCTGCATGGTTAAGCAGATAACCTCTTATCGAGCACACTGAGGGACAGCCCCTCTGTCTGGCACCTCTTGCGTGAAGTGCTGGCTAGAAGATTACAGAGAGCCCAAATTGGCCCACAGGCTCACCCAGGCTTCAATGTCCCGCTAAAGCCCAGTAAATGTTTTTTTTTTTTGTTTTTTTTTGTTTTGTTTTTTTTCCCCAAATCGTCCTACTGACTTTAGGACCATGTGGACAAAAGTATGTAAGTGAAGAGCAAAGAGGAAAACCAGAGTGATGGATGCCTTGTCTTACAGAGGATGGATATTTGAGACACCCTGGAGGAGATAAGTGGTACTGCAGCAGAGTTAGACATTTGTCTGTTGCTATACATAGAAAAATGCTCACTGATGTATAACTGGTAAACCCACCACTTGTGTGAATGTATATTTGTAACATTATTTGAGGTCTAATTGTTAAACAAAAATAAAGGGTTGTGTTGCTGAATTGCCCTTTAACTGTAGCAAAATGCCCTGTCTTGTTTTCCAGTGAAAATAAGCAAACATGCTTAAAATTAGGAAAACATTGAAAAGTGTGAATCAGAACAAACTTTATTCACCACTTACCCCAACACAATGAATTTGATTTCTGTAGCAGAGGATGGCAGAGGCACAACAGCAAGACAGAATAATAAACTAGCATATGTGCAGAAAGGCACAAACACGAAAAACATGTACAGAAAAGTTGTGGTATATATAAATATGGATATATAAATATGGATTTAAATTTAGAATTAAAAGCACAGATGCCGGGATGACTTCAGATTCCCTGACCTTAACAGGACAAGTGGTTTAGAAAATAGATGGATGGATAAAAATCAAAGTCGATTTGATATTGCCAAATCAATTATAGAACTACTAATGTTATATATATTTATCTAGTTGGGTAACCAGGATAAAATCCCACTGAGATCGAGACTCTTTTGCTCTTTTGAGTGACCTGACCAAAGCAGCATAAAACAAAAGCAGAGTAATTTACAATTGGCATAAAAGGTAAAGTCAATCTTTAGAGAATGTTTAAAAATAAAAATAAAAAAGATTAAAAAAAAATTGCAAATAAACTAGACATAAACAAAACAAGGTATAAAAGAAATATGGAAATTCCTTCATGGTAGCTTTTTTTTTTAGAGTGAAGGTCGTATACAAGTGCTATAAATTCAGCTAACAGAGGAATAGTCAACATGTAATTACAATGGAAATGAAGAATCAGTGGGATACAGTTAGGGGGGAAAACTAATCTTCAATTAACACAGCAATGTAATAACTGTCACAGTTATGCTCGGTTAGTTTATGTTTTCATGGACTTTTAGTTTGTTATTTTCAGTCACATGTGTTCCTTTGTTCAGTTTCCCACCATTCTTTAGTTGTCATGGAGATTCATTTAATCTGCACAGATGTTAATCATCATTACCCTCATTTGCTTTGTATTTAAGTTGGTCTTTTCAGTTCCCAGTTGTTCAGTCACTTCTACGTTAGAGGTTGTGTTTTGTTCACCTGCATGTTTGGATTGCCTTTTAAGTGGAGTATTAAAGACTTTTGAAACTTGATCATCATCATTGTCTTGTTCCTCCTTCAACCTTGTGTGACAATAACACATATCCAATAAAATAAATCACAAACCACTTATAGATACTTTATGATAAGGTTGCATTTGATAACATTAGTTAACTACATTAGTTAATGAACTAAAAAAAAAAAACAAAAAAAAATTGTAAAACATTTCTTAGTTGATTTTCTTCATTTATTACATTTATTAAAACATTAAAACAATAATGAAAAGCTGTATGGTTATTGATTAATGTCAACAAAGATTAATAAAAACTTGCAAATTAATTGCTCATTATTAGTTAATTTTAGTTAATGCATCAACTAAACTTAACTAATAGGACCTTATTGTAAACTGTGGCCAAATATATTGTAATGAATAATAATAATATACATAAATGCATTAATAAATGGATTCTGGACCAGCTCTTGTGATTAGCCTTAAAATCAAAACAACACTCTCAAATCTCACATGATCTAAACCGCAGCTAACACTGTCCAACAAGAAACTGGACAGCAGGTGGCGGTGTTCAGGCACGTTGAAGCTCGACAAAGAGAAAGAGCGCTTGACATGCACAGAAGGAGAAGGAGGCGCTGTGGTTTGTTCATGCTGAGGGGGGAGATGGGAAAGTAGAGCACCCACATCAGGACGATCATTATATCTCCAGGCGTCTGGCGTGCAGAGAGATGTCCACCATAAATCAGACAGAGAAATAAGGCCAGCGTTCACCCAGACCCCCATGGGAGGATGAATTCTTATGCATTTTACATGAATGAGGCGCAACTGTCTTTAAGCATTCTAATTGGATCACAGGGCTTTATTGGTTTATGAGTAAAGAGCATCAGGTAATTAAGCTTACCACTTAAAGGCATCCAATAACTAGTTAATTCCTCTGACAAAGCTAAACCCAGCTAGATACCGTAACGTTTACTCAACCAATGGCACAAGTTTGGGGGTGGTACATTTTGTTTGTTCAATCAATGGCAAATTGGTTGATCGTTTGAGGAAACGATTATTGGTAACACTTTACAATACGGTCTCATTTGTTAACATTAGGTAATGAATTAACTAACATTAACAATGAGAAATCTGTTACAGGTCCACTTCCAAATTAACTCTGGTGAGGTTCGAATGAAATATGAAAGCAACAACACGGACCAAAGACGCGACATAATGTCATAAAATGTGACCCTAAAAAGGACAGAATGTAAATACAGAAAGCATGTATTCTTCATGAGACAGTCAAAATACCATCATATTTAGGCTAAACACATACAATAAGTGCATTTTGCCCAGCACACAGCATTGTTTTGGATGTTCGGTAAAAGTAACGACTCAATATGACATAAAAGCCGACCAGACAGGTTGTGAACACATCCTTATGCCTTTAGGTTAGGTATCTTTAGGTTCGGTGTTAAAATGGCAATGAGAATGCTTAAGTGGACCAGGACGAAACATTTGTGAACCAGTGTGAACACCCTAAAATACAAAATAAATTAATGAATAAAATAACTTAATTCTTAATCCTAGTTAAGAACGAATGCATCAATTTAATTAACTAGATACATTATCTGGGTATTATATGGAATATTCATCAAATAAAGTAGTATTTTACCTAAAATATTGGAAACTATCCATTTAATAATATAATAAATATCATTTGCTAAATTTCTCATTGTCCAGTAAGATAAAAAACATGACATGCCAGTGACTCTGTGCTTCAGTTGTTCCTCAGGTGTCGAGCCTGGTTTCCGTATTTAGCCAGACCCCACACTGCAGTAGCCTCAGTGGGCTATGCCATGTTATGGGAAATCCTAGGAGACTCAGGTGGGCGTATGGAAGCTTGAGCTGGCATGGGGAATGGGCGGGAGGGAGGATGAGGAGAGTTCCAGATGGGTTTAGGCATTCCATTAGCCGCATACCGACAGTCAGGCCAGCTGCCACTCCGGACCGGAGAGACCTGGGACTCTTCCCCCAGGAGTTACCCCAACATCAGGATCCTCACTGTCCTTAAAAGTGAGAGCAGGTCAGATTTAAAAGGTAAATAAGCTGATAATTATACATTAGCCATAAGGTATTCCCTAGGGAGGGAATACCGAAGCTAAAATAGAACAGAATATTAACTTTTAGTCATTCCTTGTCTGAAGTTTATATATACATATTATTCCAATCTTTTGACTGGCAGTGTATATAAAACACAGATTTTATAAATGCAGAGCTACATTTAATCATTAATTACTTCAAGGATTCAGAAATATAGCACACAACTTCATTATTAACTTTTTTTGTTTATCGTGGGATTACATGTGGGATTGTGTGAATAATGACTTTTTTGATAAACTATTCCATTGTTTTTTAAGAATCAAATATATTCAGATCCCAAGAATGCCTAGTTCATAATTAACAGCCACAAAGAACCACAGTCAGGCCCTGCCCTTAAACCAAAATGAATTGTGTACCTACACACCTTTATCGAAATTGTAGTGACTGACAGGAAAGAATTACAGATGTGTAAGTACTGCTCTGCATGGTTAAATAATTGCTGACACTGAGGGAGGCTGTGATTTTGCATTTGACGCCCCAGCGGTGGGCAAGAACCCAGGAGCTTCTATGGTAAAATATCTAATAGACCTTGTTTCTGCATATGTACCAAAGCTTTCTGTATAGTACTGCCATCAGTATCATACACTGTTATTACATGATGGTGTGTAAACAGAATGCGGAAACTGTATGGAAATGCTAAAAAGCAGAACATAGCTTTACCACTGATTCTGTTTTCTCCTCCACATGGATTGAGCATTTGTGTGGGAGCTGTATAGACACAGGAGGTGGCCGTGCCAGTACCGACAGCTCTGCTGCTTTAAAATGGGCTGCGCTAACAACGGGATTTCCTGCCCCCCGCTGCTCAGCTTCTCTTGTCAATCAAAGGGCCGCCATTTTATAAGTTCATCTAGCCTGTCTGGTTTACATCTATGCTTTAGCACCAGTCAGACGAGACATCTTTGTCATCATTGTCTGTTTTTTCCATTTCCCATTCGTTTTTCTCGTTCCATCTTAAATAGGCCTTTGTTCTCTGGTCCTACATCTATTTTTATCCCCCCGTTTCCACGGGAAGAGTCATGCTGATGACGACGCTTGGGAGATTTGCTCCTGGTCACCATGGCAACACTATCAAAAGCTTGAGTCAAACAGGCTCATGGTTGCTGTCTCTCTAGAACATGCCTTGTTTTTTCTCTTTATTCTCATTCTGCTTCAGCCCATTATAATTTACTTACATTTTACACAATGTCAAGATGTTACACTGTTCTCACATGTGTTTTTTTTTTTTGCTCACAGTATACGCACCCTGAAAAATTCTCAAGACCCCATATAGCCCATCCCCCCAAACATGCAAATCAAGTCATGTTGTTTTCATTCCGCTCATCTACCTTCTTTCTACACGGGATTGAGCTGTCTGTACCTCCATAAACCAACTGGTGTGCTGTTGTAGAGTGAATTAGAGCCACCATAGGACTCCATTGGACGTATTATATCAAACACTGCTTTTTTTTTTTGCCAAACAATATACCCGAAAGACTTGGTGTGACGCTTTCCAGAAGGGTTTTAAAAGCAACCCTAGCATTTGACATGAAGAAAAAGAACACTCCCTTTATGATCACTGAAGCTGTCACTCAATACAGTTTAGCGAGACATCAATGATGGGAGTTCTGCACTCATGAAACTCTCATAACCAATCAGTTAAGCTTTCTACACTGCACTATGAATATCTTTTTTTACATTGTGTCTACAATTTATTAGTTATAATTATAGAACTCAGCGCATGCAGAACACCACTTTGAAGTTTTGAGTGGAATTTAGCCGTACTTGGATGTCAATTGTTTCTTATGGGAACATAAGGAAATTTCAACATTTACAGGGCATAGCCAGTGATTTTATTGCCGCCCAAATAGAATGCAAAAAAGAAGAGTTTTTCTTTAACCCCCCAACGTAAATTCAACCCCTTACCCCACACCCCCCATTTTGGCAAGTGGGACATAATTGACATACCCAAAATAAAATGGTTGCTGCTCATAAGTCATTCTGAATAGACACATAACCAACATATAGTTAGAAAGCCAACGCTTGAGAGTTTACAGTTCACACGTTTACAGTTTACAAGACTCAAAATTACTCAGACTGTTGTTAATATGGAGATATAAAAGCTCAAACATAAAAAACAAAAAAAATATCAAGAATATAATTTTTAAATTTATAAAAATATCATGTGAATGTAGTATAACAACTTATAACCACGATTAAACTGAAGCAACAAGTGTGGTCATGCTTCATTTCAGATCTGAGGATGATATCTCTAAAACTATGAATTTTATTAAACGTTTTCTACTATTAAACGGCTGATAAGATGCTAATAAAATATTTCATTTTCCTTTTAAACACCCATTTGCAGTCTATTATCTAATGTCTGGCAAGGAGAACTGCTCATTTCATGTTCTATTGTTCTCACTTGACGAACCTTTCACACCTCTTTCGGTCTGAGACCTAATCTTTATTATTCTTTTATTGTTATTCTTTTGTTTGTATTCAGCCATTATTAGCCTTTATTCTGACATTATGGCTAGCCCATCTATGCCTACACCACTTTCATCCCACTATATGGAGCCGATGGTAGTCATTTCCTTTACAGGATTTAAGGGAACTGGGAACACTTCCCTTAAATCCTGATGTACTCGTTACATCATAAGAAGAATGGCATCTACGCTAATTTTAGTGTCTTTGTTTATCCCAAGGTTTTCCCGCAGCCTACCGGATCCAGGCCGTATCCAGATCTGACTAGGAGCTTTGCCTGGACCCGATGACAACGCAGTGCTGTAGTGCCAACTAGCCTCTCCCTATGGAGGATCCCTTTCCCACTCTACAGATAAAACGTTGTGATTCCGGTTCACGTACCCACCCCCGAAGTGATAAAATAAAACAAAATTCTGTATCAAATTACAGTTACTGTAAATCCGGCCTCTAGTTCATAAACGCCAGAGGAGAACTGGCCCCCGACTGAGCCTGGGTTCTTCCAAGGTTTTTTTTTTTTCTCTCCATTAAGTCACCTGATGGAGTTTTAGGACACCAGTAGGTCACTTGATGGAGTTTTTTCGGTTCCTTGCCACTGTTGCCTTTGGCTTGCTCAGTTGGGGATATTCAAATTAATTAACCAAGCATTAATACCATTGATCAGCCCTACCAAACGTGGATGTTTTTTCCACTAAGAAACAAACATTGTTATGTTATTTGATTGATACTGTGAAGCTGCTTTGATGCAATTTATATTGTGAAAAGCGCTATATAAATACACTTGACTTGACTTGACAGATTGATAGGGGTGTGCCTTATTTCACGTGTTTTATTTGGTATTTGGCCTACAAAGGCAGCTGTAGATAGGTGTTTTAGGAAGGTGCTTCTCACAGGTGACGTCATCTGTTTCCGGCGTGGCGCAGGAGTGTTTGTATGGTGGAGTCTTGTTTATACTTTCTCCTGGCTCCGTAGCACGAGTCTTCGCACACTACGTGTGTGCCTTCCCAAACGGACGAGGTATACTTATAGTGCTTATATACTCGACGCGCTCGTCTTTGTTCTATTCTGTGAAACGACAGGGGACAACGCGACTGTCCAATAGAAGTAGAGCACATGGAGACAGGGGGAAGTCTCTCGAGGGTCCTTTTTTCTAGACTGGCCACTGGCCACTTTTGTTCTTTTAAAACCATAGCAGTAAACTTGAGGAACGCCCATCAACGTTCAAATGAGGGGAGGCGTCGCAACACCACTCTTCAGTCGTGTCGCAAAAAGTGGATCCGCACCGTAAGGCCGGCGACACACTGGCTGCATGGCGTGAGCGTGGCGTTTCTGTTGTGTGGCGGCTGCGTGACGTTTTCTATGTCTTTGCACACCAGAAATGTGTCATGCAGGCAATGTGCAACCTCTAACCTATTAACATGGGAGGCAAAATAAACACGGACACGCCACGCAGCTGACAAACTCACGCCATGCAGCCAGTGCATCGCCGGCCTAAACCTAGCTCAAGGAGCTGAGGGTTGCGGCTGTACTACTGAATGCTTGTATCGACTGGGGTTTTAACTACTCATTTGGCTTATCTCTCTCTAGTGTGGGCTGAGGAATCCTGTGCCACATTGTTGCAATTGTATTGAATTGTTTTAATGTCCTGGAGTTTAAATTCCCTGTGTACTGCAAGCTGTTCAAACCGTTAAAGACATAGAGGGAGAGAATTAGACGTTGCAGTGGGTTTCTCGTCGGGGCTTTGGCGGCTGTATTCTTGTATGCTGACGCTCACATTACTGATTCTCATTCAACATTGGGCTGCAGACTGCCTCGCTATGCGGCGCTGCGCTGGCCAGACTGCCAGATCGGCTGTGTAGTATCCGAGAAGTATATTAGTGTGCTGCTGTGCTGTACTTGCTTTATGCTACTAGTTTGTTTATTTCAGCACTAGACACTTTGAATATCAGCTGAACGGTAGCTTGGCTTGCCACCGATTCAACACTGTGTAGCCTAGGCTACTCCCTCTCCCGCCTCGAATGGTTTGGATGACCATCCAACAGTTGCCATTGTGATCTGGGTCTTTTTTGTCTTAAAACTTTATGAATCGAATTGGTTTATTTGCTTATTTAATTGTGTTTGTGTGTGTTTGTTTATCAGTTTCTGTGAATTCATTATTATTATTTACTATTATTTATTTTCTTGTGTTAAACCAAGCTTCTGTGAACCTGTTGCTACATACAATCCTAAGTTTTCTCTTTGATCAGTTTTTGTGAATTCATAATTTATTATTTGTTTCTTTTTTTTTGTTAATCAAAGTTTCTGTGAACTTGTTGCTATTTATGATTGTGTGGTTTACATATTTATTTTGTTTCGTTTTTTTTTTAAATGTTATTTTATTTATTGATTCCCAAATTTTATAAGGAGACCTGTGTGTGTGTGTGTGTGTGTGTGTGTGTGTGTGTGTGTGTGTGTGTGTGTGTGTGTGTGTGTGTGTGTGTATACGTTTGTCTAAATTGTAGTTCTCTAGAAGTTGGGGTGACCAGTGATTTGTGTGTGGACGAGCCCTTTCTCTCTGTTTGGTGGCGGTCTCTTCCACGTGCAGTGTTCCTCATTTAGGGGTGCAGTGAAGTGTGAGTACACATGTGTTTGCTGCGTTTTTCAGAAAGTTGGAGAACAGATTGAATGGTTTCCAATAAAACAGTTTTTTTTGTATTTCACCATTGTTCGAGTCCTGACTCAGCCGTAACCGAACCTGTGTGCTTTAGTGATTCTTATAGAAGGCGATTCCCTGGTAAATTGGCCTCCAGGGTGGCGTAGTCGGGCATCTTTAGAAGTGTAGGTTCTCAAGTCTGCCCCCTGGGGTTGGGTTGGCGGTATAGGCAATTCTCTCCCTGGTTTAAATTTTAAATTTTTCTTGTCAAACCCTGAGAGTCACCACCACGTTGCCACATATACATTAATCCACCTATTATCTGAAGTCTTTCTAGAAACTAAACAAACAAAAGAGTATTCTTGGGACTTTGTGAATTCTTTTAACAAATAAAATTATGGAATAGAATAGCTCCTGGCACGACAGGTGCATTAGAGCTACAATTACCAACAAGCTACATAACACAATTTAAAAGATTAATATTAAACTTTTACTCAACTCACTTTAGATAACCATCGAGTGTTTATATGAACTTCAGATCGCGATCTAATGTGGATTTTGTAATATAATGTTGTTCAAATATGTTATATTTACCATTTTATTTGGAATTAATTTTTACACCTGCTTAGCATGTATACTGTAAACATTCTTTATTTATATGAATATATATTCAAATATTCAAATTAATTAACCAAGCATTAATACCATTGATCAGCCATACCAAACGTGGATGTTTTTTCCACTAAGAAACAAACATTGTTATGTTATTTGATTGATACTGTGAAGCTGCTTTGATGCAATTTATATTGTGAAAAGCGCTATATAAATACACTTGACTTGACTTGACTTGACTACCCATATTTGCACAGAAATCACACACAAACCATAAGCTATCATAGTTGTGCATTTAGTAGCTTCTTGTTTTACATGTAGAAATGTTTCTTTGGCTTTGATTTTCACAGAGCTCAGAATGAGGAAGTGTACAGGACAGCGTCATACAGAAAGGCAGGATTATGGTCACGTTGACTCACGTAAGATGATTGACAGCTGTGTAGACCGAATGAGCGCAACTGAGTAACTAGATGCAAACCAGGAAAACAGCATACGCTGTTTCAGCTCTTCAGATTGCATTATTCAGTGTGAAATGAATAGAAATGGTATTCTGTGTAATGAAATATTTTGCAAACATGTGGTAATACAGTAACTCAATATTTCTCCAAATATGCGCATCTTTGAACTAAAAGCCCTAACGGACGCTGTCTAGTGCATCTTAGTGAACACAAATAAACCGGAGCAGAAGTGATATTCGTTGATATTCTATTTAAAATATAAAAAATTACAGATCGATAATTTTTACTCCTGACGCATGCGTGTGTTGATGACGCAGGAGCTGGTGTTCTGACATATGACCTACAAGCAGAGGCAGACGCACACGAGGTCACGCATGTGTCGTGGTGCTCTGGAGACTGATACAGAAGAGAAGAAATGACGATATTTAGTTTTAGAGCACAAAACGTTTTCTCGTCGCTTCATAAAATTAAGGTTGAAACACTGTAGTCACATGGTGTGCTTTAACAATGTATTTTCTACCTTTTGGGCCTTCAAATTGTTCATTTAATAGCTGTCAATGGAGCCCCTCCTGAGCCGTTGGATTTCATCAAAAATATCTTAATTTGTGTTCCAAAGATGAACAAAGGTCTTACTGGTTTGGAACGACATGAGGGTGAGTAATTAATGACAGAATTTCCATTTTTGGGTGAACTAACCTTTTAAGAAAAACAAAAGAGAACAAAATGTCTCTGGTTCCGTGTCTGGCGTGGGATTCAAACTTTTCTTGCATGGTGAATGAGGATCAGCGATGTAGGAGCACCCACTCCACATATTCGGTAAACGTCCCTCGAGGACATTCCATGGCAGACATGCCTTATACTGTTAGATGAAAACGAAAACTATTCATCGGGAACTATAGAAACAATAAAGTACATAAACAGAAACCAAGAAAACCGAAATTAAACAGAGCAGGGAAACAGGAACTAAAGGAAACTTAACAGAATTTTTATATAAAAGACAAGCGTTTTTGTTAAATTATTTTGACTGATTTCCACACTTTTAAAAAGACATCCATCATTTTGAGAGATAAAATGCAAGAGAAAAAACAACCTAATAAACAAGTGTGTTTTCCTATTTTATTAATAGGATATTTAAATAATCAAATAAAAAAATATGTATCAGTGTTTCTGTTCATGTGTCTTTTTCTATAACCTTTTCTGGTTAGCGTTCTTCGTGACCTTAATTACTCCCAGTTAGTTCCTTTCATTACAGATTATTGTTACCTGTGTGCTGTGTCTCATTTAGTTCTCATGTTTGCTCTGTATATCTGTTCAATTCTTTGTCGGTTCACATGTTAAAGCGGTCATGAACTGCATTGTCTTTAAATTGTATAATGGTCTCTGAGTGTTATGGTGCCGGAAGGACGAAGCAGAGAGAGAATCGAAATGCAGCTAATTTAATAGAAATAACAGGAGAAACAAGGAACACAGGAACACTGAAGCAAATACAACGACCGACAAACCACAACTGAAACACAGAGGTATAAAAAGACAGGCAAACAAGCTAAACAAGATAACAAGGGGGCGTGGCTGATCAGAAACACATGGGGAGACTAATCAACAAAACAGGGAACAGCTGAAACATGAAAGGACAGGGGAACACATGACAGACAAGAACAAGGCTCAGGAACAGCAGACACCGGCTCAGGAACAGCAGACACCGGCTCAGGAACAGACAACACACACACTGGCTCGGGAGCACACAGCACACACACTGGCTCGGGAGCAGACAACACACACACTGGCTCGGGAGCAGACAGCACACACACTGGCTCGGGAGCAGACAGCACACACACTGGCTCGGGAGCAGACAGCACACACACTGGCTCGGGAGCAGACAGCACACACACTGGCTCGGGAACAGACACCGGCTCAGGAATGGGAACAGACACCGGCTCAGCAGCCACTAGAACAGTAGCGGCCACAAGGACAGACACAAACATAGAAACAAACATTGACACAGGAATATCAGACACTGGCTCCGGAACAGGAACAGACTCTGGCTCGGAAACGGCCATCTTGTCCGTAGACACTGGCTCGGAGGCGGCCATCTTGTCCGTAGACACTGGCTCGGAGGCGGCCATCTTGTCCGTAGACACTGGCTCGGAGGCGGCCATCTTGTCCGTAGACACTGGCTCGGAGGCGGCCATCTTGTCCGTAGACACTGGCTCGGTGGCGGCCATCTTGTCCGTAGACACTGGCTCGGAGGCGGCCATCTTGTCCGTAGACACTGGCTCGGAGGCGGCCATCTTGTCCGTAGACACTGGCTCGGAGGCGGCCATCTTGTCCGTAGACACTGGCTCGGAGGCGGCCATCTTGTCCATAGACACTGGCTCGGAGGAAGTGACGTGAACAGTCTCGGAATCGCCCATCTTGTCCGTAGACACTGGCTCGGAGGCGGCCATCTTGTCCGTAGACACTGGCTCGGAGGAAGTGACGTGAACAGTCTCGGAATCGGCCATCTTGTCCGTAGACACTGGCTCGGAGGAAGTGACGTGAACAGTCTCGGAATTGGCCATCTTGTCCGTAGACACTGGCTCGAAGGAAGTGACCTGAACCGTCTCTGGATCGGCCATCTTGTCCGTAGATACTGGCTCTGTAGAAGAGATGTGAAGCGTCTCTGGCTTGGCAGAAGTGTCGTGAACAGTGTCTGACATGGCAGACGTGACGTGAACAGGCTCTGACTGGGCAGACGTGACGTGAACCGTCTCTGGATCGGCAGGAGTGACGTGAACCGTCTCTGGATCGGCAGGAGTGACGTGAACCGTCTCTGGATCGGCAGGAGTGACATGAACAGTCTCTGACTGGGCAGAAGTGACGTGGACAGTCTCTGGATCGGCAGAAGTGACGTGGACAGTCTCTGGATTGACCGGAGGCTCAGGAAGGGCCTCAGGGCATTGCAGGATGCAGGAAGTCCTCTTCCTCCTCCTCCGTCTCCGAGAGGGTGCTGGACTGGACGGGACCAGCGGCGAAGGAAACTCTTGGCTGGACGGGACCAGCGGCGAAGGAAGCTCTGGGCTGGACGGGACCAGCGGCGAAGGAAGCTCTGGGCTGGATAGAACCAGCGGGGAAGAGGGCTCCAGCTCTGGCTCGGCAGGCGCGGCGTGAAGCTCTGGCTCGGCAGGCGCGACGTGAAGCTCTGGCTGGACGTGGCTGAAGTGAAGCTCTGGCTGGACGTGGCTGACGTGAATCTCTGGCTGGACGTGGCTGACGTGAAGCTCTGGCTGGACGTGGCTGACGTGAAGCTCTGGCTGGACGTGGCTGACGTGAAGCTCTGGGCTGGACAGGACCAGCGGCGAATGGGGCCCTGGGCTGGACATCACCAACCCAGGGTCGAAGAATGGCCAGCGTGGATAGTGGTGTCGGGGCTCCTCTCGACCACCTCCTCTACTGAGGCCTCCACGTGTCCCACGAAACTTGACCAACCGGGTCCCTTCAAAAGAGTGGCCTCTCCTCCGCTCGGTGGCTGGAGAAGAGACACTGGCGAACATGCTGCTGGATTCAGCGTTGGTCGGTCGTTCTGTTATGGTGCCGGAAGGACGAAGCAGAGAGAGAATCCAAATGCAGCTAATTTAATAGAAATAACAGGAGAAACAAGGAACACAGGAACACTGAAGCAAATACAAC
The DNA here is from genome assembly GCA_030578275.1 of Meda fulgida. Lineage (NCBI taxonomy): Eukaryota > Metazoa > Chordata > Actinopteri > Cypriniformes > Leuciscidae > Meda > Meda fulgida. The sequence goes on from CM060636.1 coordinate 25,702,896, forward strand.
AACCGACAAACCACAACTGAAACACAGATGTATAAAAAGACAGGCAAACAAGATAACAAGGGGGCGTGGCTAATCAGAAACACATGGGGAGACTAATCAACAAAACAGGGAACAGCTGAAACATGAAAGGACAGGGGAACACATGACAGACAAGAACAAGATACACAAACACAAAACTCACACCGTGACACTGAGGTCCAATTAATGTTATCAAGATTTTTACATCATGGTCTTTTTTAGAGTCTTGATACCGGAAGTATAATTTTTTTTTTTTATTATTTTTATAGGGATTCACCATGAAGTCACCATGAAATAAAAATGGATTTTTTTTTTTTTTACATAATGTTGCAGTGTTTATTCTATTTTTTTAAAATTATTATTATATGTGCACATCATTATTATTATTACTTTCATTCATGTGCACTTGTAATCTTTAATTAAAAACCCTCCTCTCCCCCTCCAAACGTCATCTGTTCATCTGTTCTCTTCATGACGTATGTCTCGACAGAGGGTGGGACTAATTATTCTCTACAACTGACTACAAATTGGCAAACAGATCCATTTAGTTAGCAACACCAAACTTCCTACGATCCAATCCATTCCTGAGGACGAACCATTTCACTCAGAAATACCTCACAATAGGGAAAAAAAATACTTTTTCATATCGTTTCATGCTGACTTTAATAGAGTTCATAATGCTTTATGGGAGCGAATGGGCTGCTACTGAGCTCTTTAGCCATCGTTCTTAGTTCAGGAGTAACAATGCAGCTGATTTGTGGCTTTTGCAGAAACATAGACTACCATCACTTTACAACCTGAGATTATGGTACTCTAGGTATTGGTTGAAAGGTTTATACTAAGGATTGTCAATAGATGAAACATTTTAATCGTGATTAATCACATACTTATCACAAGCTTTTTTCAAAGTAAATGTAGGTGTCTTTCAAAAAATAAGGACACTTGGCGACTCCAAAAGGACACATAAAAAACAAATGATATAAGGTGTCCATATAATTCATAAATGTATACACACAGACACACACAAAAGATTACAGAGCAAAACTTTGCACACAAAATTGTACAGTTCAACATCAAAGAGCTTGTTTACTTTGCAATACTGAACAGGACCACATGGAGATGCCAAAAAAACAACCTAAACCAACCACCTTGATCTGACTGTATCTACCTTCTACAGTACATGGATCCATTTAGAATTATTACATACAGCAGCAAACACAATCATGACAGATATAAACGTGTGTGCTTACTGTAAAACTCCTGTTCGTCACTGCAATCGTCTTTACCTAAATTCGTACATTTCGAGAAGCTGGTTTATCCAAGAAACATAGTTTGCATATCATCTGGACTTGCAGCGGTGGGATTGACGTTCAGTGCAGTCTGTATTTCACAAAGCACGATGCGTGATTGCTCATGTCTCACAGGCCAAAGGGGTTACTCAGACTTCGACCACCGTGGAGTCGACCAGTTGTCCTCCCAGGCATCGCTGCATGAGCCGCTGGAAGGTTGCAGGAGCGTTGCAGAGTTCGAACGGCATCCTATCCCATTCGAAGAGGTCGGAGCGGGTGGTAAAAGCAGTCTTCTCTCTGTCTCCCTCTTCCACCTGGACCTGCCAGTACCCGCTGGCTAAGTCCAGCGTGGAGTACCAGGCAGCCTGGGTTAAGCTTGTGAGGGAGTCCTCAATTCGTGGTAATGGGAAGGCGTCCTTCTTAGTCACAATGTTCAGCTTCCGATAGTCCACGCAGAACCTTCAAGCTCCACTCTTCTTCTGCACTAAGACAATAGGGTCCGCCCAGGGACTACTGCTCTCACGGACAATGCCTCCAACCAGCATTCCCCGCAACAGGGTACGAACCTCCGAGTATAGTGTCGGTGGTACTGGGCGATACCGCTCCTGACTTGGGTCCCCTGGCCTCGGCATCCACCAAAGAGCTCCTTGGACAGGCTTTCCGAGAACAAAGTGACTTGGGAGCCAGTATCGACCAAACATTGGAGCCTCTCGCCGTTGACTTGGATTTCGACTACAGGACAACGCCCGACTAGTTGGTCTCTAGGAGCAGGCAAGGAGGGGGGGTCAATCGAAGGGGTCCCGACCACTTGACCTGCAGTGGCTGGTAAAACTAAAAACCCCCTTGTGAACCACGTCTCGGGCCACACTGACGACCTCAACCCCGTCAGAATAGGACCGCTCCCGGGGTGGAGGCACTCCACCGGACCGGCCCCGGCGGAGTTCATCCAAAAGGATCTTAGAGAGCTCAGCCATCTGCTCTTTGACGTCTTTCATGAGCTCTGCACGTAGCTCCTGCTTCCAGTCAACTGGTACTGAAGCCGCGGGGGTACAGGTTCTGCTGGCGGCCATACAAGCGGGTGGGTTGGTGGCCTCGGTATGGTCGATCTCCTGGGCCAAGGCCTCCGGTCGGAGAGCTTCGAAGGACAACGTGGGATCCTGGCTGAGTTGTAGCCATTGACTGGCGAATTGGTCCATCGCGGAGCCCCGAGAGGAATTGGTCCTGCAACAGGGTATCTTCGTCCCCCAGGCCGTGGTCGCGTCGTTCTTTCAGGCGAGTATACTGTTCTCGAAGTCGTAAAGAGTATGCACGGAGGTTCTGCCGGGTACGTTGCTGGAAGTTGAAAAACTGGGCCCAGAGAGCAGCCACCGGGGTGGTAACTCCATACAATTCAGTAAGGAAGTCAAAGACGGCCCTTGCATTGGCTCGTGCAACCCTGGGAGCGGCCTGGACCTCTCTCTTGGCCTCCCCCTCAAGGGACCCCAACACAAATTGCAACTTCTGCTGTTCGCTCAGCCCTTGTAAGCCGGCCAAGTATTCAGACTTAGCTCTGATCCAGGCCCTCCGAACCTTTGCGCCCAAGGTGCTCCCATAAAGACCGGCATAACTTGGGGTCTAGCAGCTGGTGCCTCTTCGTCCGCCATCTTCCGAGATACGGGTGCTCAACTCAAAGGAATAATCCTGCCGACTACGCCAAGTGTCACAGGCCAAAGGGGTTACTGGTACTGAGCCAGCCAACGAACCCCCCAAACTACCACACCCCCTTGAGCTACCCCGCAAGACGGAAGAGGCCAGACAACAGGAGATACAATTTGAACTTTTATTTATTAAAAGAATGTCTCTTTTAAAATCAAGCAGTCTCTTCCTGTGTCTCTCCAACACACGTTGGCGCTGTACTCCTTATCCACAGAACTGGATTACAGCAAAAGATGTGCTTCAGCACAGACGGAGGTGTCGACGTCCACTCTGTATTTTGGACTCACAGGGCTAGATTACGGCAGAAGATGGACTCAGTTCGGCAACTCTGATGTGCTTTAGCACAGACGGAGATGTCAACTTTCACTCTGTATTTTGTACTCACAGGGCTGGATTACGGCAGAAGGTGGACTCGGTTCAGCAGCTCTAATGTGCTTCAGCACAGACGAGAAAACAGATGAAGATGTCAACACTAACTCTGTATTTTGTACTCACAGGGCTGGATTACAGCAGAAGGTGGACTCAGTTCAGCAGCTCTGAGGTGCTGCAGCACAGACGGAGATGTCAACGTTCACTCTGTATTTTGTACTGACAGGGCTGGATTACGGCAGAAGATGGGCTCAATTCAACAGGAGATATACTCAGTTCAGCAGCTCTGATGTGCTTCAGCACAGACGGGAGAACAGACAAAGATGTCAACATTAACTCTGTATTTTGTACTCACAGGACTGGATTACGGCAGAAGATGGGCTCAATTAAACAGGAGATATACTCAGTTCAGCAGCTCTAATGTGAGGGCTGGATTCTATGAGCTGGCACAGTTACATCAAGGGTGTTTATCCACTCGATCACCTGAACGATCCGCAGGGGTCCCACACTCGTGTGTACACTGCAAAACACTCACTCCACACGTGAAAATATCAACTCAGCACCGCAAATCATTCCAAACCTTGCACTAGATAAGGCAGTGTTCGGCCTCAAAGGGATCCTTGATAAAAAGGAATCTTCATACGCTGGCATAAAACAGAATCTATTTTCCCATAATCTCCACGTAGGCAATATGGAAATACAATTGTTCCTCATGTAATATTCATGCCAAAGGAAGTTGGTCACTTAGCTGTGAGAATCCTGCTTCCTTCCTCCCTCCTCAATCCTCAATCCTCAGTCCTCAGTCCTTCTCCTCCATCTGTTCTGCGTCTTGCGCTGTTTCTTTCCTCCTACCCTGCTCCCTCTATTTCCCATGTCCGACTCTTTTATGCTTCTCACGCCCCAATCACCGTTTGGGATTTTCTCCTCGCACGTGCCGATGATTTCGCCCGATCAGCTCTCTCTGCATTTCCGCCCTGTTCGGGAGACACCGGAACCGGCCCGGTGTTGGACCAGAAGTGTTCCTCCATGGCAACAACTCCCGTGCAAAAAGGTTCCGGCCCTGGTCACCCCGTGACACATGCTCTTCAGAAACAATCACAGAATATGAAAGAGTGTGTTTTCCAGAATATAACAGAGTTTGTGTTTTAAAGCTAAACTTCACAGCAAATTTCACAGAAAATTGGCTGAGACACTCTTTTCTCTGCCATCTCTGATTAAATAAGCCTGGTTTTGGACTGTTTGTTCTCTTACGAGAGGTTCTCTCGTATTACGTAAGTTGCTTACGCTACGGGTAAAGTCATCTTTTCTTGAGATGTGAAGCCAAAAATTATCCTTAATTTTGTATTTATTGTCAACGCAGTGCAGCAGCTAGCAGACCTAGAGGAGGCTATCTAGCGTGCTCATTGGCTGCCCTGCGGCTACTGCAGCAGCCTACCACTGAGCCTCGCGTGACGTCATGCCTTCTACGCATCACAGCCCGCCAGAATGGGTGTGGCTTAGCGTATGAAAGAAAGGCTCGGAGGCTGCTTCCCTGATTTTCATCTCTTCAGCGATGCTCTAGCTGGATCTTGAGAGAAGCTGCCGCTGTTGAAACCAGCAACCAGCAAGCAGACGAAAGCGCCTGAAGAAGCCGGTCTTCTTAACCGCCTTCAGCCATCCGTGCCTGCTGCGCTATCCGGCCACAGTATCCTTTTTGCTCCGCTGTGCGTGTTCGCCGCTGCGACACACACTTCCTAAAAGAGTGCAAGGCGTTTTTATAAAAATGCCTCGCACTTCCTGTGGCTCGTGCCAAGCCCCGCTCAGCGCCGGAGACCACCACGTGATCTGCACTCTCTGCCTTGGCCCAGACCATGCAGCCTTCGCTTTTTCATCGAGATCCTGTGTCCACTGCGAAGAACTCTCGATGTCGACCCTGCAGGCTCGACTCGAGGTGTAATTTTGCCGTGTACAAAATCCGCAGCTCAGGCCATTGAGAGGTGCATGGCCTCGCTCACCATCACAGAGGCACCTCTTGTTGACGCTGGCTGACATGAGGGAATCCGAGCGCGCTACGTTTCTCAACGCGCTGCTTTCCCCAGCTGGCCTCTTCGGCCCAGTGGTAAACAGGATCGTCGACCATTTTTCCGAAGTGCAAAAGACCTCGCAGGCCATGAATCTCTTCCTGCCTCGACGCTCCAGCTCAGCTGCTGATCACTCACGTGGTCAGTCTCCTGCGTCCAGCTCAGCCTCAGTCTTCGCAGCGACGACAGGGCAGCCGCCCCAGATCGCGCTCATCCAGCCATCACAGGCCGCCTCCCCCGCGGGGACCTCGGCCTAAGATCACGTTGAATCCCGATCACGCAAAGTCCTCCAAGTGGCAGCAAGGAGGAAAAGGCGGTTAAGTCCCGCCGCGGCTGGACCGACGTCGAAATATCTCGCCCTGTCAGTCCCCTTAGTAAAGGCTACTGCAGCGGTGTACTTGGCAGCCAACAAGCCGGTAATACAACCCGCTCGCCTGCACACAACCGTCGTTTTAACGGCACACAATGCCGTTTTTACGGCGACCCAGAGAAATCTCAAAAAGAGTAGGGCGAGATATCTCAGTGTTCACCCCTACACACAAGCACGATACCCCCCGTGTCTCTCACACTCACAGAGCCCACTCTCATGAAGCTGGCAAATGCAGCTCGAGTGTTAGATGTAGGAAATGTGCCCACAACTCCGTGCCCACACCTACTCTCTGCCCACTCTGTCACACGTCCAAAACAGCCTCATATCGGTCAGGTTATGAATGTGAGTTACGTGCCCGCTCACGAGCTCCATTCTACCCCTAGCTGGACATGTAAAAGCATGGGAATCGATTCCAGGGGTATCAGAATGGGTGCTGAGCAGAATAAGACAGGGCTGTTCACTACAGTTCCCTCGCCGTCCCCCGCGCTTTCGAGCATGGACGGCGACGAAAGTGAATCTGTGACGAAAGCACATCTACAATGCTTCCACACTCTGGAAATTAACTATGGTCTTGATCTGACACAATGTCCTCAGGAAAGCTAAATTTACGAAACACATGATGGAACAAGGCTTCAGCTATTTCCAAAGAGGAGGTTAGTCCCTTGAGGGGGGAATGAGTCGACAAGCTTTCAAGAATCGGTCTACAGCTATTAAGATGAAAGTGAATGAGTATGAAGCAAGTCTGTGACGAAATCAACTGCAAGTTGGGCCATGGTCTTCAAGGAATGGGCACTGGTAACAATTTATCCTCAGGGAAGTGGCGTTGTGATTTGGAGATTGCGCAGATGGAACACCCCCTTACATAGTGGTTAACATCCTGGGTCATACTGGGCCCCCAGTAATGGTTGGAGATGAGTGAGAGGGTTTGCTGGATGCCTGGGTGCCCTGATCCCGGAGATGAGTGAATTGAGTCCATGAGGGGCAGACATAAGGCTGACAGATGAGCCCCTCAGGACCTCTCGGCAGAGCTGGTTCAACCTGTGTAGGTTGGTAAGACTTAGACGTGCAAATTATAAACCTTAGTAATGATGCAACACTGCCCAGATTGTGCAAGTGACAATTCCGCCAACTGTCCTAACTCCCGAAACGCAAGAGTCTGGTATCGTCACCTGCAGCCCGCTTGCCACTTGCCTTGTGAAACCCATTTTTTCATTATGCACAATACTGAGAATTAGGCCTGTCACGATATTTAAATAACCATCTGATCGCGATTATTTGATCTAACCGCGATTGTTTCAGACAACCGCGATATTGTGCTCTTTTATAGGCCTCCGGCACAAGGGGGAGTCATGGACCAAAATAAATAGACAAGCACTAATTAAGTTTTCCAGCAATATATTCAAAGTCATCTGAAGCCATTCCATAGCTTAATGTGAGGGACAGAAGTCTATTCGCATCATTAAATTAAAGTTCACGGAAACTCGTCTTCCCTCCTCTGCGGCTATCAACCATTCTCCATTCAGTATTCAAACAGCGCGCGCACAGGTCTCTCTGCACGGCCAGTAAGACCAAAGAGAGGTTCCGAGAGGAAATAAGGTATGGCCTCGGGGGATTCAGCTTCCTTGCGCCTCTGGGGAACATAATGTTCAGGTCAAGCAGTCTTACAGTCCACCATGTCTTGATATGCTGCAATCGCAGCCATCTACTCCTTGAGAGTAGAGGGGGATAACCACCTCTCCAGTAAGAATGAAATCACTGACCCAATAGCACACTTCTGTGGTACACCTTCCTCTAAAGGAGGGAATGGTGTTTGAGTTGTGACATGTGACGTGAGCGACCACCACCCTGGCAATTTATATATACAACTGCAGGAGGAGTGCAAGAACTCGGGGGCCAAGACGCATGAAGAAACCTACCTGCAAAAGAGAGAATAGTCCCCTTGGACCAACTAATCTGAGGGTTATGCTGTACCAACCAAGGATGGCCCAAAACAACAGGGGTAAAAGGGGATTGAAAAATGTAAAAAAAAAAATAGTTTATTGATGGTTGCCAGAGACGGTGAGAGACGGACCTTAGAGAGAACTCTTCCATCCAGGGCAAAATCTGTGGTGGGATCCTATAAATCAACTAAGGGAATGCCGTAGAACCGGGCCAACGGAAGAAGGCAGAAAACGTAGTGCGAGTCCTCGGCGATGGGGATAGGGCAGTAGCGCTCGTCAGTAGCCCCTGTCTACTGGTGAACTCTGGCTTTTAGTTGACAGGTCGAGAGGAAGTGACTGGTGGAACCGCAGTAGAGACAGAGTCGGTTCAGTATCCGCCGTTGACGTTTAAGCAGCAGAGATGCGGATACCCCCCAGCTGCATGGGCTCCGACTCCAAACCACCCATAGGAGGAGAAGTAACAGTGGCCGAGGTAGTTTGTTGCTCGGTCTCCATGCCCCAAGCGCGACGTCGCAGTTCAAAGCGCTAATCCAGGCGGATGGACAGTTGGATCAGCTGGTCCAGATGAGCTGGAGGTATACGGGCAAAAATCTCATCCTTGAGATCCGCATTCAGCCCTTCCAGGAAGCATGCGACTAAAGCCGATTCGTTCCAGCCGCATGTAGTAGCCAGAGTGCAGAAGTCTATGGAGAAATCAGCAGCGGACCTTTTCCCCTGACGCAGCACAGCGAGTAGAGGTAAGGCTTCGCGACCGTAGACAGAACGATCGAACACCCTTCTCATTTCCTCTTTTTTTAGGAATTACCATTTTGTCTATTTAAATGGAGAAAAATCTATCATAACTTCGGCAAACTATGGAGTGCCGCAGGGATCTGGTTTAGGCCCTCTATTATTCTCAATATATATGCTGCCACTTGGTAATATTATAAGGAAACATGGAATTAGTTTCCATTGTTATGCTGATGACACTTAAATATATATTTCATCACGGCCAGATGAATACGCTAAATTATCCAAATTGACAGATTGTGTTAAAGATATAAAAGATGGGATGACGCGTAATTGTCTTTTATTAAATCCAGACAAAACAGAGGTACTACTTATAGGTTCTAAAAACCGTCCACAAAACCTCTCACAACACAACTTTAACATATAGGATGCCCTGTTACTTTATCCTCTACAGTAAAAGACCTGTGTGTTATACTAGACTGCAACCTGTCTTTTGAAAATCATATTTCTTATGTTAAAAAAGCAGCCTTTTTCCACCTTAGAAACATTGCTAAGTTACGTAATATGCTATCAGTTTCTCATGCAGAAAAGTTAGTTCATGCATTCATGACCTCGAGACTAGATAACTGTAATGCTTTATTAGCTGGTTGTCCTGCATCCTCGATAAACAAGCTTCAGTTAGTCCAAAATGCAGCCGCTAGAGTTCTTACTAGATCAAGAAAATATGATCATATAACACCGATTTTATCATCACTACATTGGTTACCTATAAAGTTCCGTATTAATTATAAGGTATTGCTACTGACTTATAAAGCCCTAAATGGTTTAGCTCCAGTCTATTTAACGGATCTTCTATCGCCCTTTAATCCATCGGGCTCTTTAAGATCACTAAATTTGAGGCTTCTGGTCATACCTTGGATATCCAAATCCACCAAAGGAGGGAGAGCATTTTCGCATTTAGCTCCAAAGCTCTGGAATAGCCTTCCTGATATTGTTTGTTGCTCAGACTCGCTCTCCCAGTTTAAAACTAGACTAAAGACTCATCTCTTCAGCCAGGCATTCATATAAATTTTTTATCTTACAATTACTGTAAATCCGGCCTCTAGTTCATAAACGCCAGTGGAGAACTGGCCCCCGACTGAGCCTGGGTTCTCCCAAGGTTTTTTTTTTCTCCATTAGGTCACCTGATAGAGTTCTTCGGTTCCTTGCCACTGTTGCCTTTGGCTTGCTCAGTTGGGGATATTCAAATTAATTAACCAATCATTAATACCATTGATCAGTCCTACCAAACGTGGATGTTTTTTCCACTAAGAAACAAACACTGTTATGTTATTTGATTGATACTGTGAAGCTGCTTTGATACAATCTATATTGTGAAAAGCGCTATATAAATATACTTGACTTGACTTGACTTTTAACAGTACATATTGATCGCAGCAGTCTGCCTCTGATTTTCAGATGTCCATTGGGCTGAAGAGAAAACATAACCTCACATTGTGTTAGAAAGGAGTGACATTCAGTGGGCGCACCCGCATAACATGGTGGGCTATTTATCCTAGGTTCCATAAAAATGTCCTCTGGAACGCCAGCGGGTCCTGGCGAAAGTGGTTAAACTGCGTGGACAAGTCAGTCGTCTGCGTAGACAGACTCTCCACAGCATGTCTGGCAGCAGACAATTCCTCTTTGTGTCTGCGTGTGTGTGTGCGCGTGTGTGTTTGCGTGAGAGAGAGAGATCAACCCTGGTTCATGACAGGGAACTACTTATAAAATGTTTTTTTTTAATGATAAAAACAGAATATTGGTATATTGTTATCCCTGTTGCATTATTTTGATTACAGTTACAGTTTGATTATAATAACAGTTTTTTGTTAATATTTTGAATGAGATTTTATTTTTCTATTTTCACTTTAATTTTAAAGGTTTAGGCTTAAAATTCACACTGCAGGCCAAAGTAGCCCAAATCATATATTATAAATGTAAATGATTACAGTGAAAATAGCACAAACCCCATGGAATCTGATCTTTTCTGATTTGGGACACTTCCATATGTGGTCCTAAATCCGGTACAGGTCAGATGTTTTGCAGTGCGGAATTAAAGTAACCTTTACGTCGCTCTAGATTGACATTTGTTCCCATTCTGCGCTGATGGACATAAGTCCAAATATTGTGCATACCAGTAGTTCTTTTAATATGGAAAACATCATCAAAGTTAGTCAGGCGTTTACCAGCCGTAGCAAACTTCTCCAGAAAGGATCTCCCAAAACGAACGGCCTGATTTTTTTTTTTTAATTGCGTCACATCCAACCCGATCACACTAATTGCATCTCTATAGCACGCAGTGTATTATCGTGTAATTTATACGCGAAAATGGGTTTTTATGTGCATAGGATACGCATGGGTTGGTTAGGGTAGGTTTAGTAGTGGTGTGGGTGCGTGTGTATTATACGCATGGGTAGAATTAGTGGTGTGGGGTGCGTGTGTATTACACGCAAATGAACTGCGTATCAAATGCACGCGAAAACTGCGTATCCTATGCACGTAAAAACTCATTTTCGCGTATAAATTACACGATAATACACACTGCGTGCTATAGAGACGCATTTACGTGAGAACAGGCTGTCACATCAGTTCGTTCTTTGATTTTGCTTGAAGTATATCTGAACCTTTAGAGTGACAGCTCCATATAAACAAAACTTGAGGAAAAACTGTACAAGAAAAATGTTGCTCTCTCTCTCTTCAATGCCATACTCACAAAAGAAGACAAGGATCCTGTCACCAAACTTTAAACATCAAAGGGACAGGATCCTCCCAGGAAACACAGAACGTTGGAACAACGTACTAAACCTTTTAACAACGTTTTAACAACATGGCCAAAAGGTTGCTATAACTACGTTGTGTGGTGAAGGTTGTTACAGCGTTGTCACAATGTTGACATTGAACCACCGTTCAGGGCCATTGCTTTTTTTGCTAGGTTGTGCCTAGGGTGTCTGGACAACCACTGGACAACAAATGTACTCTTCACTGCCCTGGAGCGTGAAAATCAGCCTTTTAAATTTCAACCTACCACTGGGCCGTCTCATTCATCATCAAGCAAGGATACGTGAGAATTGCGTTGAATTTTCCTCAGCTAAATAAGATACGAAATTATACAAACACAACCTACAACTTCCTTGTCTAATGTGACATTTATTTGAATATCTTCTGATAAGGTATGACAAATATATAACTTAATGGCAAAAGTTATAAGCCATAATGAAGCCAAAATAACTTTAATAATGAGTAATTGATTTCAGCCCTCCTTGAACCAGCAGCAACTTTAGCACGTACCTGTTGCACGTTAATGTTTTTTTCCTTGTTTTGGAAATGCAAAAAAAAAAAAAAGGAGTTTTCAGAAATCTCCACTTTGGCCGGAGTTTTTAGAACCGTTTTCTGTGATAAAAACGGGGTTTTCATGTAAATGAGAGGCCAAACCGCAGGGAAATATCTGCGTTTTCCAATCGTGTAAGCAGGGCCTTAATGTGTGTACATGATCTTCAAATATGCTATCACACCGCTAAACCTGGCTGTATAGCGATAGTAAACACCTGCACACACAGGCCCATTTACTCAATGGTACAAAAGCAGTCATGCATCTCTACAGCAGGCTACAAAATTGAGGCAATATTCAGTGAGATCCCATGTTAGCTGTTAAATAGGAATGCTCTACTGCTCCCCCTGTAATGCTAAATGTTTTTTCCTACTGATGTCCTTCCTGTTCCCACAGTGACCAGCTTCTCCTCCCAGTTTCACTTGTTGGCCAGGAGGCAGGTGTATGCAGCAGGCTGGCTGTGCTGGTAATAGCTTCATCTGCTAAAGCATTGCATCAAACATGACCTACAGTTCAAATGAATTCAACACATATGCTACTCAAATTAGTTACACAGGGGCAGTTTAGAGTCTGGTTAGGCATTGTATAAGCTAAACTGACTCGTATAAACATTACTTGTATAAGCAATATATGTTGTAATCATAAGGTCTTTCCAGGCCTGTTAATTAAATTCAATATATTTCTGTATGCTCTAAAAGAATGCATTCTTAAAACACTGAAAGGTCAAGTATTACATTGGATTGGAGGCCTCATTAGAATGGATTGGCTATAAAGAGCACTTTTGTTCCTGGCTGTCAAAACCGAATTTATATTAACATTTTTATATTTATAATATAAAGAGGGAAAAAGGAAAAATGTAAATTCCAGCCACTCATATTATCACACTACTAGAAGGATGAGGACACACGGATTACGGTTAACAGACTTTATTTATCCACCTGTTGCAATATCCAATCTCATAGAAGGCTTCAAGATCCACACAGAATTGAAAGCAGGAAACGGAATAACTGGAACAGAAACAGACTCTTGAATACTTTGAACTCAGAAGTAGACTGGGTGGTACATCAGGGCTTGTAGGCAGACACAAAAGCACTTGGAACTTGAATGCAGATATGTAGACACTTGAATAGTAATACCGATCCGAAGACACACGAACTGGAGAATCAGACTGGAGAATCCTGAAGCACCGCCGCACATGTCACCAGGTGACGAAGGGCGGAACCATTATTTGGTGTTGTTTCCATGGGGAGCTGATTTAATGTAACACCCCGCCGGTTGCCCCAGGAAAAACAGTTCGGCTGGATCCCGCAAACGGGATAAACGAGCGGCAGCTGCGAGGTGGGCGGAGATTGAATCATGGCGTTCATGAGGGGGGGGCATGAAAGCGGATGTTTGAGTGAAGAAAGGAAGCAGAGCTGGAAGGATAGAGCGGGAAGGGGCGATCCACGCTAGAGAAGGAGTCTAAAACGGCGATTCAACCGGGATGGGGAAGGAGAGACAACAGTAACAGAGAAGTGAGACAGTTAAGTGCCATTGGGAATTCTTATTATCTGACTCAATGCTGGTGTTGTATACAACCGTCTGGCGAGTTTGCCCTGAAGCCTATTGAATTCTGATGATGCCTATTGAAATCTGATGTCTGATGCTGTTGCAGCTTTTGATGTCAGTGGTGTGTGTGTAGTGCATTTCCCGTATGGTCTGGATGTGCTGTTTCATCAACTCAGGAGGAGGGAGTCGGCTTGGATAACGAGCGGAGACCTTATTCACTGCGAGTTGGTGTGAGTTGCAGTGCTTAGTGTGAAGTGAACACCTGTTACTATTTGAAGTGATTGATGTATGCACCGGTGTGAAGATTGTCACCTTGTGTGCGTCCGTGTTCCAAGCCGTTACACACTCACTGTCCTGGAGTGCTGAGTCAGAAGTAACCATTTACTGTGTGATGAGTGTGCACTGTACAGGGTTGTAGCTCCAGTCTGTCCAGTGTGAAGAGGATTTGTGAAACATTCCTGTATGGCTGTTCGATTCTCCTGTTCCAAACAAGAACCAGCATCTGCCCATTGAGCCTTCCCACACTGAAGCAAGCCCATGCTAACCAGCATCTGCCCATTGAGCTGTCCCAAACTGAAGCAAGCCCTGCCGTGAGTATTTGAATACTGATGGCTTTGAAAGGATTTGTGAAGCACTCATGTATTGTCGTTTGATTCCCCTGTTCCAAATAAGAACCAGTATCTGCCCATTGAGCTCCTCACACTGAAGAAAGCCCTGTCGTGAGTACGTGCATGCTGTTGACTTGAAGAGGAACTGTCGTGCAAACTCCTGAGAAGCATCTGCTCCATTGCTTACCCCTGGTGGTGTGAAGAGGAACTGTCGTGTGAACGCCTGAGAGGCATCTGCTCCATTGCTTACCCCTGGTGGTGTGAAGAAGAACTGTTGTGTGAACGCTTGAGAGGGATCTGCTCCATTACTTACCCCTGGTGGTGTGAAGAGGAACTGTCGTGTGAACTCCTGAGAGGCATCTGCTCCATTGCTTACGCCTGGTGGTGTGAAGAGGAACGGTCGCGTGGATTCTAGATCAGCATCTGCTCCCTTACTTATCCTTGGCTGCCCGAAGAGGAACTGTCTTGCGAATTCCAGATAAGCATCTGCTCCATCACTTATCCCTGGTGGGCCGAAGAGGAACTGTCGTGTGAACTCCCGAGAAGCATCTGCTCCATCCCTTACCCCTGGTGGGCCGAAGACGAACTGTCGTGTGAACTCCCGAGAAGCATCTGCTCCATCCCTTACCCCTGGTGGGCCGAAGAGGAACTTTCGTGTGAACTCCCGAGAAGCATCTGCTCATTTACTGGCCTCTGGCTGGGAGGAGAACGACGGTGTACATTCCTTGCAAGAGTCTGTTCAGTGACTTACCTTTGGATGCCCGAAGAGGCCCCCCTGCATGTATTCACTGTTAGTGCCGGCTCAGTCGCACACCCCTGACGGCCGGGAAGAGGAGACACCAAGTTTTAGTTTAGGAAATTTTAATTCAATGAAATACTTTTTATACTTGATACCTTGTCTGGTTTCGTGGTGTCTCTGGGTAACTCCTCGAGGTAGTACGCTCACAGGGGTGGTCTGCGCCAGAGTGGGGCCATCCCGACCTGTGACAAACACAATGGCTGCTTGGAAATACACACACGAGAGTGGTTAGTGATAAACTTGAGTATACTTGCTGCTAAGGATGGCTGGCGCGAAACAGACGTTCCGAAGCTTTGCGAGATCCCGAAGCAAAGATGATTCGAAACACTGATCCGAAGTGTGATTCAAAACACCCACGTCACGTGACAACGGCTAAATGAAGCGTCTAAGTGTTTCATCAGGTGGAGTGCTCCGCCGAATCAGGGTTTCATTGATTGGTCGGTTCGGGAACAAATCACACAATCGCACAGTATAAAAGTTTTGTCAACGCATTTTCATATCGTGAGTTTTTGTGAGAGGAGTTTGGTTTTGAGATAGCGGATTTTTGGTGATATAGTGACATTTATAGTGCGATTTGTTTAGTTATATTTAGGATTTAATTTACATTTACACATTGACTTAGAGACACACAGAGTACAAATAGTGACACATTACTAGATGCATTGATAGAAATATATATAGATTAATAGATAGATACATATATTACAGATACATATAGATTATTAGATAGATAGGCTACATATAAAATAGATAGATAGATAGATAGATAGATAGATAGATAGATAGATAGATAGATGGAGGCTCCACAGAAGAGATGCTGTACATCTGTGGTGTGGGAGCATTTCCATTTGGAAACCCCAAATAAAGTGAGATGTGTGTATTGTGATCGGCAGCTAGCCTACTGCAACAATACATCATCCATGATGCGCCATTTGAGGAGCATTCATCCTGCCATTCTGCAGGGTGCAGAGGATGGTAGTTTTCCCCCTGTACCAAGGCCTGCTACTGACACTGCTGGGCCATCTAAGCAAGGTATGCATTGTTTGAAATATAGGCTAATTATAAGTGAAATATAATGACTAAGTGTTGGGCCATTGTTTAGAAAGGCCATGGACTAAGACATGCCTAACATCCCAATCACAACTGCCAATCACTTTAAAAACAAATGTTGTCAATATAATATTATACTTTGTGAATATACATTTTATATGTCTACATATGAGTACCCAATCTACAGCCAAGACATCATTTTGTTTTTTGTAATTGTTGTATTTCTATAATGCACTTTATCTTTCTCTGCACACTGAGCATAAATATTCATAACATAACTTTGTTTAGGAAGGTTTCCAAATGAACCAGTAGACTACTTTCACGGTAGGCTACTATTTTTCCAATATATTTGTCTGAAAGTATGTTTTATCTTCTCTTTTAAAAGGTAGACAGAGGGAATTGGATGAGGCTCTTCTGAACATGGTGGTGAATGATCTGCAGCCCTTCACCATCGTGGAGGATGAGGGTTTCAGGGCCTTTGTGAACAAGCTTGATCCAAGCTATGTCCTCCCATCCCGGAAGGTGCTTAAAACAATGGTCAGCGAAAGGTACAACACAACCAAGGAGAAGACAATGGAGGACCTACAAAATGTGGAATTTGTTAGCCTTACGGCTGACATGTGGTCTTCCATTAATATGGATGGATATCTTGGTGTAACATGCCATTACATAACACCAGAGGCAACAATGGCAACTGTTTTACTGCGTGTAAGGAGGTTTTACCAAACCCACACAGCCCAGCATCTCATGGAGGCTAAAGCCTTGCTAATGGCTGAGTGGGGAATAACCTCCAAAGTTCACTGCATGGTGACTGACAATGCATCCAACATGATCCTAAGTGCCCAGCTACTCAACCTTCGCCATGTCCCATGTTTTGCTCATTTGAATTTGATAGTGAAAAAGGCCCTGGATCAAACCCCAGTCATCAATGAAATTCGCCAGAAAGCCAGAAAGATAGTGGGGTTGTTCAGATCCAGCTGCAAAGCAAAGGACAAGCTTGTGGAGATGCAGAGCTTGATGGGCAGACCAAGTCTGAAAATGATACAGGAGGTTGAAACGAGATGGAACAGCACATTCGACATGCTACAACGCTTGTATGAGCAACGTGAGCCAGTGGGTGCTGCACTTGCCAATTGAAACAGTGATACTGCTCCCCTGACAAGTCTTGAGTATGACATTATTCAACAGTCATTGACACTTCTTCAACCATTCAAACTAGCAACAACAGAGATGTCAGAGGAACAGAGAGTGTCTGCTTCAAAGCCCATACCATTGTACAGGATGTTGCAGCACAAGCTTGCACAGAAAAAAGGAAATGCAACGCAGGAATCAACTGTACAATTAGGTAGGACACTATGACCATACGTGTAATTGGCCATAACTCTAATATTGTTGTCATTATTTTAATTAATATGGTTTTCTCTTGTGTTGGCTCATAGGCTCACATCTACAAGAAGGTCTGCACTCCAGATGTGGAGGGTACGAGACTTTTAGAGCCTTGGCACTGGCTACACTGCTGGACCCAAGGTTTAAAAATGTGGCTTTTGGAAATCCTGCCAAAGCCCTGGATGCTGAAAAGCACATCACACTGGAGTGTGCTTCACTGATGCGTTCAAACACAACTCCTGGTCAGTTTCAGTCTATGTTATCTTATGTAATGTGATTCATGAAATTTATACTTCATATGTGTTGTCAGTTTATGATTTGTTACTAATTGCCGTTTTCTTTTAATTCAGAACCACAAATGTCAACATCAGGCCCATCATCATCAACACCAGTTGAAACACAAGACAGTTTATGGGAACATTTTGACAATCGTATCCGTGAGACCCAGATGATACACAATCCTACAGCTGATGCCACAGTGGAAGTAAAAAAATACCTCAGCGATGCGTTTTTGCCCAGAACTCATGATCCTCTAACTTACTAACTAACTAACTAAGAGAGAGCAGTAATCTTTCCTCATTTGTATGTCCTAGCTAAAAAATATCTTTGTATGCCAGCAACAAGTGTCCCTTGTGAGAGAATTTTTTCAAAGGCTGGAGTAATGATCTGTAAAAAAAGAAGTAGGCTGAGTCCTTCAACAGCAGAGAAATTAATATTTTTGAATAAAAATCTATAAGAAAGGGAGACATTGTGGCTTGATTTATTTTTATTAATATTCATTTTTCATGACCAAAATCACATTATGCAATGTGAAGAGACTACAGGTTACAAGCTTCATATATTACAAAAATACAATAATAAAAAAAACAACAAATTTTTTTATTAGCTCTTTGTAAAGGTTGTTTCAGATCAACACCTGCAAGTGACCACTAGGTGTCACCGTGGAGACGGGTTTCGTATTGATTCGAAGCCTCGAAACAAAATGGCACATTTGCTTCGACTGATTCATTGCTTCACGAAGCCTCGATCTGCCCATCACTACTTGCTGCGAGCACACGGGAATCCTGGAACCAGAGTAGCACAAGGAACCAGGTGAGTCACTCACGTTGATAGATGAGACCGGACAGAGAATAATGGAGAGACTGAAGCTTAAATCCTGTGTGCAGCGTGGTGAGTTTGTGATGCAGTGCAGGTGGTGAGTAATCAGTATTCAGGGGATGATGAGCGTGACCAGGTGTGCTGAGTTGATGCTGGTTGGTGTGTGTCGCTAGGTATATCCATGACACATATCACTTAGAAGCTCCCTGTGCTGAGCTTCACTTCCCACCACTGCCAGTCCAACTTCTACTGCTATCTGTCTGCACACTAGTTCCATCAACATGATGGGCAATAAATATTATGTTTAAAAGACAATACAGTACAGGTGAAATTAATCAAGTGAGTGAAAATCTATTTTGTCTGCTACTTTATTAAAGACTGCAATGTACAATAATTCAGAAAATGAACCAAAGTCTCTGTGATTTCCTACTCTACAGTAGAGTTGGGCAAAAGTCTGACATTCAGTATGATTATGTAATTATTATTATTATTATTAAATGTTTACACATATCAAATATTTAGTAAATATTTTACATTAAAATTCAACAACAATAAACATTTGCTTATCAAGAATTTCATTGATTCCATTTGCTCTTTAATATTTTCGCCCCATGTTGCAACTAAATAATCTACAAATATATTAAATACTAATATTAAAATACTAATACTAAAAAAATATATGTTTTTCACCACACATAGGAATTGAGCATTAATTATGGTTTGAAATCAAAAACATGTGGTGGTAGTGGTAATTCAACTATTTTGCATAATGCCTCTACTCTGGTGGTGGCAAGGTAGTATGCGCATCAGGTGTGCTTCATTATGCCTGCAGTTTGCAAGCTCATCCTTTTGGACATCTGCACTGAACGCTGCACAGTGATACAAATATGCTGAATACACATAAATACCATTAACCTTAACATTATGGTGTGAAAGAAAAATAACAGAATTACGATTAAAGCTCTGTTATTACATAGGATTAGTTTTGTAAATTATTACAGCGCTGAAAGTTGGTATGACATTATGAAATTTAACTTTACTTAAATTCTACCAGAAAGAATCGGAAGGCAAGATAATATCACAAGGACATTTATTAATTAATAGACCAGCAAATGAAAGCAAAATATTGAACGATAAAGATCTTTGGCGCGGGCCCCGTCTGTAGCTCACATTCAGAGGGTACCAGACTCTGCATTTCCTGCCTGAAGATGTAGGCATGGGCGCAGCTAACCACCAAAATTGGAACGAAAACTAATCTCAACGGGATGGAGCCTACCCCCGAAGAACTGTAAGAGGGAATATACCTACCAGAAGTGTATCTTGTGGTTCCTAAAGCAGGAGGGAAAAAATAAAAACAATATTTTAGTTAAACATAAAATGAGCATGACAAAACATAAAATTGCTGAACCAGAATAAAGACCTCGTGATCAACTAATTTCAACCTTAATTAGTTGAAATAAAGTCATTATTTTTGTTTGTTTTGCGCACAAAAAGTATTCTCGTCGCTTGATAAACTTACGATTGAGCCACTTTAGTCACTTGGACTATTTTAACGATGTTTTTAATAACTTTTCGAGGCCGGCAAGTTTCAATCCTTGAAGAAGCCTATGGACTAGTATGGAGGAGTGATCCAGGTCTCAGATTTCATCAAAAATATCTTAATTTGTGTTCCGAAGATGAACGAAGGTCTTACAGGGTTGGAACAACATGAGGGTGAGTAAATACTGACAGAATTGTCATTTTTGGGTGAACTATCCCTTTAACTTGAGAGAGCTTGCTAAGCTTCAAGGATGTTTTTTGAATTGTGTCTTATATAGGATTTGAATACAGAGGAAGACCATCTGCCCAGGAGCTTGATAACTGATGTTAACATACCGTGTTCGGCTACTGTGGTGGCTGCCCCTATCCTGTAGGAATGACCGGTGGCGGTGTATCGAACTGTCAGATATTTAATCATGGATGTGAAGGGACAGAAAGTATTATTAATTTTAGAAAGGGAAAGAGTAACACCAGATCCTCGAGAGTTACCTTTGAGTAGCAAGCGAACAGAAGGTACAGTGAAAAGACTTGGATAATTAGGATTAAAATACAGTGCGTAAAATTGAAGCGCATCAGCTATGACACTGCAGTGGCCGGGAATATATGCTGCCTTAATTATACAATTTAAGAGGACTGATTGCCAGATTAAACGTCTCAAGAATGGCATGATCATCTGGCAAGAAGATCTACCTTTGTTAATGATGGCAACCATTGCTTCGTGATCACAAAACAAGCTAATACATTTCCGTGACCATGCCGAACCCCAAAGGACACGAGCTACCGCTAGAGGATACATTTCGTGAAGCACGGGCGAAACGAAGCCTGAAGCAAGCTTGGCAAATATATCTGGCCATTTTTCGGTGAACCATTGCCCTTGAAAGAATTCCCTGAAGTCAATAGAAGGGCCGGCGTCAGTGAATAGTTGTAATTCTACAGACGATTCGGAAGCATCATTGTAAAAAAATGAAATGCTGTTCCAAGTATTTAGCAAGCGAGTCCAAAATCTGAGATTGGACATGCACCCTTCATCTAGCTGGATCGGGTTGCTTAAATTTGGCACCGAGTGGGCCAGCGTTAACAGGCGAGAGATTAATGACCTGCCTTGAGGAATGATACTCATAGCGACATTTAGGTGACCAAGCAGAGAAAGCATATCACATTTGGATCTGACGCTTAATAAGAAAAGGGACTATATGAAGGACCTGATTATTAGAAGATTTTAATTTGGGAGGGAAGCTTGCATGTTAACCGAGTCTAGTAAAATGACAAAAAAAATTCTAGTAAAGTAGAGGGACCCAAGCTTTTCTCTTCGGAGAGGGGAATGCCGACATCACTGAAAATCTGTTTAAGCATGTCCAGAATTGAAGTTTGAAAATAGGGAAAATCGATCAGCAAAAATTAATAGAGCAAACATAAAATGAAAGGGAGCTTACAGACGTTTAGCATGATCCAGCACAAAGTTTCGGAAAGGCAATTGAAAATATGCTGACTGCTTCTGCACCCGAACGTGAGCCTCACTGAGAAATAAAGTTTTGAGTTCCATTTAACTCCGAAAAGTGGCCAATCTGAGGGGTGATTGGCATGGTCTTAAAAGGATCTAAAATGTCATCTTTAGCTAACCAGGCACCCTGGCCAGCTAACTTAATTAGCTGGATGGCGTTATCGACCAAGGCTTTTGAAAGATAGGTCAATACCCAATTAATTTGGACTAATTTTCATCAGAATCACAACCTGTAAGTAGAGTATGTCTAATTATTGATGTAGGCCTATATATTTTCTACCGGTGTTCTAAATACTTATTTTTCAGTTTTATATTGTGTAGGTCTCCTGCTAACTGGCTAACTCATGTTATTACTGTCTTACTTTAATACTTATGCTAATCATTTGTGGGACACTATCACCTAAAACTGTGTCTATTAATGCAGATTGTCTGTCGTTCTTACTACTTTGAGTAAATATTAAGCATGGAGCAAGATTTGTTTTACCAACGTTTGTTACATCAGTCATTCACGCTAGAGCTCGGCTAATGTATGCACTATTGAGTTCCCACATGTTCACCGCAATAAATTAGCAAAATACTCGGTAAATAAATAAGTAAAATAATCGGTTTGTTGATGAACATACACTTGTTAATGCTGATGGTGAGGAATTACAGTTGTAACATCTCATAATATACCTCAAACTGAGTAGCGTATCACTGAGAAACGTCTTGCTCGAGTCGTCCTTGCGATGGAGGTCCGGGTTTAATGATTATTTCTTCCAGTATTTCATCATAGGACTGAGTTCAGATTGACATGGTAAAATTGACGTCAGTTTGTTACTGTCTTTGCTGACTGTAGGAAGCTTCCAGATATAGCTGAAGTTTAGTTATGGTAATGGTGTTTTTTTTTGTTTTCGAGACTTAGCTGTCTGGCTAATCAGAGCACAGTAGCTTGCGTAAATCAGGAATTTAGAGAGACTGATTCATGTGATGAGTCATTTGAGAATCATTGAAAAAGGTTCTCTGCTTCATCAGAGAAGCATCATCTCTGCTTTTTGCGTATGATGTTGTCGTGTTGGCCCCTTCACACCAGGACCTTCGGCATGCACTGGGACGGTTTGCAGCCGAGTGTGAAGCGGCTGGGATGAAAATCAGCACCTTCAAATCCGAGGCCATGGTCCTCAGTTGGAAAAGGGTGGCTTGCTCACTTCAGGTTGGTGGAGAGATCCTTCCTCAAGTGGAGGAGATTTAGTATCTTGGTGTTTTGTTCACGAGTGAGGGAAGGATGGAACGGGAGATTGACAGACGGATCGGTGCAGCTTCAGCAGTAATGTGGTCAATGTACCGGTCTGTTGTGGTGAAGAAGGAGCTGAGCCGTAAGGAAAAGCTCTCGATTTACCGGTCAATCTACGTTCCTACTCTCCCCTATGGTCATGAGCTTTGGGTCAAGGACAAGATCTCGGATACAGGTGGCCGAAATGAGCTTTCTCCGCAGGGTGGCAGGGCGATCCTTTAGAGATAGGGTGAGAAGCTCGGCCACTCGGGAGGAGCTCAGAGCAGAGCTCCTCCACATCGAGAGGGGTCAGCTGAGGTGGCTCGGGCATCTGTTCCGGATGCCTCCTGGACGCCTTCCCGGGGAGGTGTTCCGGGCACGACCCACTGGGAGGAGACCCCGGGGAAGACCTAGGACATGTTGGAGAGACTATGTCTCCCGGCTGGCCTGGGAACGCCTCGGTGTCCCCCCGGAAGAGCTGGAGGAAGTGTCTAAGGAGAGGGAAGTTTGGGCATCTCTGCTTAGACTGCTGCCCCCGCGACCCGGCCCCGGATAAGCGGAAGAAGATGGATGGATGAAAAATGTGGTGATGTACAAATGTATATTTTGGGATTTTTTTTTTTTAACCTTTAATGCATGTAAACCTGTTGTAGGAGACTCCAAAACAACTTTAGGAAACTTGGCATAAAAGGGGCACTTTTATAGCTTAGAGATTATATGGGAAAATTAACTTGTGATGTGAAGTTCCTAAACATCATTTTGGGAGAAGTGAACCTATATAATCCTTCAATTAACTGCCGGAGCATATAAGCAGCCACTCACCTTGCTCAAGCACCAGTTGTTTTGGCATCCCTCCATCTCTCAAATTTTACAGCAAAAATAGACTTTCCTTTTTGGGTCATATTAAATTTCTCAGTGTAACGCATGTGCGTCGGCAGACTGATGAAGACAAAGACAAATAAAGTTCCAAAACAAGATTTAATATAAGAATCCAAATAGGTACAAATCCAAACAGGTAGCAGGAGACACACACTTAACTGAAACGTAACCGGACAAACTCAAAAGGAACACATCCGAACTTAAAGTAAATACTAAAGATAACAAGGTGAAAAGAGCTGAACCAAACTAATAACAGTAACTATAGAAACTAAAGAGTGGCGGCAATCTAAACAATAGAATTAACTTAACATAACAGTGACACTCAGAGGACCCAGAGCTTGCTGGATGTCAAGTTTATTTACAGTTGAAATCAAAATTATTCGACACCCATTGAAAATCGGGTTTATTGGCAAAATGTACAGACATTCGGCTGTTTGCAAAGAACAAATCAAACAAAAGTAATTTAAATAGCTCAACACAACAAATGTTTCAGTTTCACTTTATTTTGACGGTACTTCAATTATTTTTTATTCTGTTGACTAAAATTAATGTTGCACCTACATGTCTACTGACTTTCATTAGAGTGTTAGTAGAGTAGTAGTAGACTAGTAGGGTTAGGGTTAGAATAAGTTGACATGTACTTGCAATGTTACTTACAGTATAGTCAATATAATGTCTATTGGCTGACCATCACAATATAGAGTTTGTAGATATTAAGAAGACAGTTTACTAATACTCTAATGACAAGATAGTTGACATGTAGTTGCAACGTTAGAGTCAACAGAATGTTCAAAGGGACCATCAACATAAAGTGTTGTCAATGTTTCAAGTGGTTTCCCCAAATTCAACTGAAAATGCAACTTTTAATGACTTCTGCAGTCTCAAATTATCCAAACCCCTGGAAAGAATCCCTGACAATAACACAAATCTGCAAAACAGGTGTTGTTGCAAGCACACCTAATGCAACTAATCAAGGGCTTCATTAGTTGCACCAGGTTTGTTTGAGCTTAGAACACAGGAACTACCTGAACTTGCTAGGTTTGTTGAGTGTCACATTTGACTGCATGTTAGAAATATGGCTTAGTCAAAAGAATGGTCCAAAAGGTTATGAGAAGATATCTTTGCCCTTCACAAACAAGGAACAGGATACAAAAAGATAGTGAAGGCACTAAATGTTCTGCAACCAGATTTCTGAGAAGGCAGGTTCATAAAAACCTTTGAGTGAATGCAAAAGACCTGCACCAAGACTTGGTGGCAACAGACACTGAGGTTTCAGCTTGCACAGTAAGGCACGTACTAAACGCAGATGTTGTCCATGCCAGAACACCAAGAAAAGTCAGATCCCAATTTGCTCAAAATCATATAAAATAAGCCACAGACGTTTGGGATTCTGTTCTGTGGAGCGATGAAACAAAACTGGAACTTTTTGGCCCTATGGATTAGTGGTATGTCTGGAGGAAGAAGAATGAAGCATAAGCTGAAAAGAACACTCTGCCTAAAGTTAAGCATGGTGGTGACTTGGGTGATGCTCTGGGGCTGCTTTGCATCCTCTGGCACTGGTGATAGATTTATGGAAGTATATCAGGAAATCCTAGGAGAAAACGTCATGTCGTCAGCGAGGAAGCTGAATCTTGGACATCAATGGACCTTCCAACAGGATAATGATCCCAAGCATACCTCAAATTCAACCAAGACTTGGTTGCAGAAGAAGTCCTGGAAGATTCTACAGTGTCCATCACAGTCACCTGACTTAAACCCCATAGAAAATCTCTGTTGGGATTTGAAGAAGGTGGTTGAAGCATGCAAACCAAAGAATATTACTGAATTGGAGGCCATTGCTCTTAAGGAATGGGCTAAGATTCCTCAGCAGGAATGGGCTAAGATTCCTCAGCAATGCTGCCAGAAGCTGGTGTTCAACTAAGTTCTAAAGATGCTTGCCATGAAGGGGTTGAATAATTTCAATAGACTGCATAAGTCATTAAAAGTTGCATTTTCAGTTGAATTTGGGGAAACCATTTGTTGAACCACTTGAAACATTTGTTGTGTCAAGCTATTTCAATTGCTTTTCGAATCGTAATCATACACTGTTCCTTCATCTGACCAAGGTTTTTTTCTCCATTCTGTCACCTGATGGCTTTTGGCTTGCTTAGTTGAAGACTGTAATTTTCTCTGGCCCCCTTCCTGTTCGCAGGAGTGATGAGATAGTTAGCAGATTGGCCTCACTCAATGGTTGGTTGTCTAAGTGGTGTCCGTTGAATAATATAGAATTCATAGACAATTGGAAAAGTTTTTGGGGCAAGCCTGACCTGTTGAAAAGAGATGGTGTTCATCCCTCCTGGGATGGTGCTGCTCTTCTCTCTAGTAATATGGCACATAGTCTTAGAGCTAAAACATGACAATCTGGGGCTCAGGTCAGGAAGCAGACAGACTGGCTAAACCAACCGTCTGCTAGCGGCCTCGCGTCACCAAGGTCAGATAAATCCCATCACATAGAGCCTCTTTCACCTAGATATCATCATATAGAGACTGTGTCTGTTCCCCGAATTTGGAAATCCAAAAAACGTCAGGTAAAAAATTTAATTGATGTTCAACAAATAAAAAACAGATATAATACAGATGAACAAATGATAAAGCTTGGGTTGCTGAATATTCGATCCCTTACTTCAAAATCGCTCATAGTTAATGATATGATTTCAAGTTATAATCTAGATGTGCTGTGTTTGACAGAAACCTGGCTAAAACCAAACGATTACATTACTTTAAATGAGTCAACCCCACAAGATTACTGTTATAAACATGAACCTCGTCTAAAACGCAAAGGGGGAGGTGTTGCTGTAATTTATAGTAATATTTTCAAAACCACTAAGAAATCTATTCTTAAATATACTTCTTTTGAAGTGTTGGTGCTTAATGTAAAAATATATAGTGTAAACGATAAATCACGTTTGAGATTTCTGCTGGCTACTGTATACAGGCCACCAGGGCACCATAAAGATTTTATCAAAGAATTTGCGGACTTTCTATCAGAATTAGTATTGGCTAACGATAAAGTACTAATTGTTGGTGATTTTAATATACATGTAGATAATGAAAAAGATGCATTGGGATTGGCACTTAAAGACATTGTAAACTCAATTGGAGTTAGACAACACGTGTCAGGACCCACTCATTGTCGTAATCATACTCTAGATCTAATATTATCACATGGAATAGATGTTGATGCCGTTGAAATTCTGCAGCAGAGCGATGACATCTCAGACCATTATCTAGTCTCATGTAAATTACATTTAGCCAAGGCTGCAAAGCCGACTCCGTGTTATAAATATGTTAGACCTATAACTTCTGCCACTAAAGATTGCTTTATCAATAATCTTCCTAATCAGTTTCATCATCTCAGCATCCCGGATAGCTTAGAAGAACTCGATATTGCAACAGAAACTTTTAACTCTCTCTTTTCCAGCACTTTAGATGCAGTTGCTCCGTTGCGCTTAAAGAAGATTAAAGAAAATAGTCAACGCCGTGGTACAACGAGCACACTCAGGCCCTTAAGAGAGCAGCCAGAAAAATGGAGCGCAACTGGAAGAAAACAAAACTAGAGGTATTTCGGATTTCATGGAAAGAGAGCTCGATTGCTTACAGAGAGGCTTTAAAAGCTGCTAGATCTGCTTATTTTTCAACCCTATTAGAAGAAAATAAACATAATCCTAGGTATTTATTTGAAACAGTGGCTAAACTAACGAAAAAGAAAGCTTTAAGCACAGAAGTTTCCAAGCAACACAGCAGTAATGACTTTATGAACTTCTTCACTTATAAGATTGATAATATCAGGGACAAAATTATAACTATGCAACCGTCTACTACAGTATCGCATCAGGGAGTGCATTGTAGTCTCCCTGAGGAAAAATTGTTTTCATTTGTTGCTATAGGAGAGGAAGATTTCTGCAAACTCGTTAATTCATCTAAATCGACAACTTGTATGTTAGACCCTATACCGACTAAGCTACTGAAAGAGATGCTTCCACAGATCATAGATCCTCTTCTTAATATCATTAATTCGTCTTTGTCTCTAGGATATGTACCAAAAACCTTTAAGCTGGCTATGATAAAACCGCTGTACCGCAACTTGATCCTTCAGAATTAGTCAATTACAGGCCGATCTCAAATCTGCCTTTTCTGTCAAAGATATTAGAAAAAGCAGTATCCTCACAACTGTGTTCCTTTCTTGAAAGAAATGATATCTGCGAGGATTTTCAGTCAGGATTTAGACCGCACCATAGTACTGAGACAGCTCTCATTAGAGTTACAAATGATTTACTTTTATCATCCGATCGTGGTTGTATCTCTCTATTAGTGTTACTTGATCTTAGTGCTGCATTTGACACAATTGACCACAACATTCTTTTAAATAGACTGGAAAACTATGTTGGCATTAGTGGAATTGCACTAGCATGGTTTAAATCATACTTATCTGACCGTTATCAGTTTGTAGCAGTAAATGAAGAGATGTCTTATCGATCACAAGTTCAGTATGGCGTACCACAAGGCTCAGTACTAGGACCGCTGCTGTTCACTCTGTACATGCTACCATTAGGACATATCATTAGGAAACAT
This sequence comes from Meda fulgida, assembly GCA_030578275.1. Classification (NCBI taxonomy): domain Eukaryota; kingdom Metazoa; phylum Chordata; class Actinopteri; order Cypriniformes; family Leuciscidae; genus Meda; species Meda fulgida. The sequence goes on from CM060636.1 coordinate 25,731,004, forward strand.
GGAATTAGCTTTCATTGTTATGCCGATGATACTCAGCTGTATATTTCTTCAAAACCTAACGAAACTTACCAATTCACAAAATTAACGGAATGCATAGCTGATATAAAAAAATTGGATGACTAGTAATTTCCTACTACTGTTGGGAACAAAAAACTTGGGACAAAAAACTTCCACACGTAATAACCTAGAATACTGTCTAACCCTTGATGGCTGCTCTGTTAAGTCTTCGTCGTCGGTTAGGAACCTGGGTGTGCTCTTTGATAGCAATCTTTCATTTGAAAGTCATGTGTCCAGTATCTGTAAAACCGCATTTTTCCATCTTAAAAATATATTTAAATTACGACATATGCTCTCATTAACAAATGCGGAACAATTAGTTCATGCTTTCATGACAACAAGACTAGATTATTGTAATGCTCTTCTGGGTGGTTGCCCTGCACGCTTAATAAATAAACTACAGCTGGTCCAAAACGCAGCCGCTCGAGTTCTTACTAGAACCAGGAAATATGACCATAGTAGCCCGGTTCTGTCAACACTGCATTGGCTGCCTATTAAACATCGTATAAATTTTAAAATATTGTTGATTACTTACAAAGCACTAAATGGTTTAGCTCCGCAGTACTTGAGCGAGCTCTTAACGCATTATAGTCCTTCACGTCTATTGCGATCTCAAAATTCGGGCCAGTTGATAATACCTAGAATTTCAAAATCGACTGCTGGCGGTAGATCCTTTTCCTATTTAGCACCAAAACTTTGGAACAGTCTTCCTACCATTGTCCGGGAAGCAGACACACTCTGTCAGTTCAAAGCTAGACTAAAAACACATCTCTTTGACCTAGCATACACATAATATATTATAGACTTCTATAATTCAATATTAGGCTGCATAGATTAGGTCAGCCGGAACTGGGAACACTTCCCTTAAATCCTGATGTACTCGTTACATCATCATAAGAAGAATGGCATCTACGCTAATTTTAGTGTCTTTGTTTATCCCGAGGTTTTCCCGCAGCCGACCGGATCCAGGCCGTATCCAGATCTGACTAGGAGCTTTGCCTGGACCCGATGACAACGCAGTGCTGAAGTGCCAACTAGCCTCTCCCTATGGAGGATCCCTTTCCCACTCTACAGATAAAATGTTGTGATTCCGGTTCGCGTACCCACCCCGAAGTGATAAAATAAAACAAAATTCTGTATCAAATTTACAGTTACTGTAAATCCGGCCTCTAGTTCATAAACGCCAGAGGAGAACTGGCCCCCGACTGAGCCTGGGTTCTCCCAAGGTTTTTTTTTCTCCATTAGGTCACCTGATGGAGTTTTAGGACACCAGTAGGTCACTTGATGGAGTTTTTCGGTTCCTTGCCACTGTTGCCTTTGGCTTGTTCAGTTGGGGATATTCAAAATAATTAGCCAAGCATTAATACCATTGATCAGCCCTACCAAACGTGGATGTTTTTTCACTAAGAAACAAACATTATGTTATTTGATTGATATTGTGAAGCTGCTTTGATGCAATTTATATTGTGAAAAGCGCTATATAAATACACTTGACTTGACTTGACTTGACATTTAATATTCAACAATATTATTGATCAGCCTTACTTAAAGGTACAATATCCAGGATTTTTGCAGTAAAATATCCAAAAACCACTAGGCCAATTTTAAATATTTTGTTTGGTTGATTATTTACAATATCCCAAATGTTTCCAACTATTTGTAAATCGTCAGAAAATTGCGATTTATTTTAACCAAAGAAACGGGGTGTGTGAGCAGGGGAGAGGGAGTCGCCAGTCAATGACGTCATATCCGCGTTACCCCTGGTTTCCGCCAGGTTTGACCTCGTACTACGATAGTAACCATGGCGACAGACGTTGACAACTGGGTTATGTCGGTTATGCCCGTTATGCCTAGCAGGACGCTCACACTGCTGTTGTTTTTTTCAAACATTATGGACCATGGCAAGCAGTCTTTGAGACAAAAAGAGGACTAAAACGAAGACCAACATCTTTGAGATGCCGAGAGCTCCACGTCCGCGACTAATGACTTGACAGAGACGCGAGTGCTGCATGTACTTTATTAGACAGGTGAGCAAATGTACATAAAACAAATCAATGTTATTTAACGTTAGTTCAACATGATGAAATGTTAGAATATGATTTGTATGTTATTCTAGCTTACTTAGTCTCATACAGCCAACAAACAACCTAACTAACAACGTTCAACACACTCAAATGTCGTTTAGTGTGATAGTGTCACGGTATATGGATCCAGTGTCTCTCTCTAGTCTCGTGCTTTGTTGTTTACATGCGTGTGAGTGTGTGAGTGGGTGTGTCCGGATCGTCACAGTCAATCAGCATCCAGCTGTGATCACTCTCCAGTACCAGCTGCCACTCATCTCACTTCCCATAAATACTTACCACTTTCTCACTTCCATTGTCAGATCGTTGTATGAAGTCTTCGTGTTACCTGTTCCCGTTCCTGTGCTTCGTGTCCCGTCTCGAGTTCCTGTGTTCCGGTTTTCTTCATGTTGGATTTGTTCGTGTCTGGATTTCGTCGTCACCCTTCAGAGCACCCTGCACTTCATCCATCTCTCTGTGTCTGACCACCGAAGTCCCTGCGCCATCGCCTGCATCAGCTGGACTATTCATCATCATCATCATCTTTATTTACACTCAATAAAGAGTTTACTTGCATCTTGTATCCTTGTATATTTACGTAACAGAACGATCTGACCAAGTATGGATACAGCAAGTACACCAGCGCCGACCATGGAGGACTGTTTAAGTAAAAGTATGACTCGTCTGGACATCCAAGAGGAAAATTTAAACGATACTGGTCGCGCTGTTCAGGCGTTAGTGGCGCAGGTGTCCGAGCTCACTCGGCAGATCCAACACCCACTGCGCCGCCCACACCGGCCCTTCCTCCCACACCATCGGAGAACCCATCCCAGTCGGAGCCATGCCTACCTACCCCAGAGCATTATTCAGGTGATCCCAGATTTTGCAGAGCCTTTTTAACCCGGTGCTCCATGCATTTTTTGCTCCAGCCTCAGACTTTCCGGACTGAGCGTTCCAAGGTCGCCTTTGTGCTAACCCTCCTGACTGGGAAAGCGGCATTATGGGGAACGGCCGTGTGGGAGAACGACAATCCATGCTGCACCTCATTCCAGGAGCTCTCCGCTGAGATGAAAACAGTTTTCGACCGGACGGCCGGCGGAAGAGAAGCTGCAAGAATGCTGGCTGAGTTACATCAAGGAGAAGGATCTGTGTCGGACTGTTCAGTCGAGTTCCGGACCCTGGCACCGGAGAGCAAATGGAATGAGGCGCAGTGGGACATGTTCCTGCATGGGCTGGCTGACCGCGTCCAAAGAGAAATCTGCGCCTTGGACCTGCCCCAGTCTCTTAATGAACTCATCGCTTTAGCTCTCAGAGTTGACGCCCGACTGTCCCGAGCTGGTGGCCACGCCATGAGTAGACGCCCTCTGGCATGAGCCGAGGTGGCACGAGTTGGAGGCGGGGACGCGGTCAGCCCCGTCAACGATCACGAGCCCATGCAGGTGGGTCGAGCTCGGCTTTCCCGGGAGGAGAGGGAAAGGCGGAGGTCCCAGGGCCTTTGCCTGTACTGTTGTGGAACCGGACACGATGCTTACAACTGTCCGGTAAAAGGGGCAAGCCCGATAGTAAGTATGGGGCTACTATCGGGTGGGATCTCCGCCGAGAAGACCTTATCAACATCTACCCTCCTTCCGGTAAGACTGAGGTGGTCAACACTCACACACGACTGTCGAGCACTCTTGGACTCCGGAGCAGAAGGGAACTTCATGGATCACTCATTCGCACGTCAATTCAAGATTCCCCTCAAGACTCTCACACATCAGATTGCTGTACACGCACTTAATTGACAAACACTTCCCAACATCACGCTTGCCACAGAAGACATCACCCTCACCACATCAGGCAACCACACTGAGATCATCTCCTTCTATATCCTGAACACCCCCCTTGCACCCATTGTCCTCGGTCATCCTTGGCTCACTCTGCACAACCCTAAAGTGGACTGGCAACTCAAGTCTGTGTCTTCATGGAGTAATCAGTGTCATAAGTCTAGTCTTGTGTCTGCCTGTCCGTCTGTTTCTGTCCCTGTGCTGCAGGAGGAGGCAGTGGATCTATCTAACGTGCTCGTGGAGTATCTGGACCTGAAGGAGGTGTTCAGTAAGTCTCGGGCTGCTTCTCTCCCTCCGCATCGTCCCTATGACTGTGCCATAGACTTATTACCAGGTACGGCTCCGCCCAAGGGCAAGTTATATTCGCTCTCTACACCTGAGAGGGAGGCCATGGAGAAATATATTTCTGATTCTCTAGCAACAGGGTTCATCCGCCCTTCCTCTTCTCCAGCGGGGGAGGGGTTCTTTTTTGTGGGGAAGAAGGACGGGTCTCTGCGACCTTTTATTGACTACTGGGGGTTGAACAACATCACGGTAAAGAATACTTATCCTTTGCCGCTGATGTCTTCAGCCTTCGAGAGGTTGCAGGGAGCGACCATCTTCACAAAATTGGATTTACGTAATGCCTATCATTTGGTCCGCATCAGGGAGGGGGATGAGTGGAAGACCGCGTTTAACACCCCCAGGGGACACTTTGAATATTTGGTTATGCCTTTCGGGCTTTCCAACAGTCCAGCGGTCTTCCAGGCACTCGTCAATGACGTGCTGTGAGATATGATAGATCAGTTCATTTATGTCTACCTGGACGACATACTGATTTTTTCTTCTTCTCTCCAGGAACACGTGCAGCACGTCCGACGAGTGCTTCAGAGGTTGCTAGAGAATGGGCTTTTTGTCAAGGCGGAGAAATGCGATTTTCATGCACAGTCTGTTCCATTCCTCGGATACATTGTGTCGGTTGAGGGAATGCACATGGATCCTGAGAAGATCAAGGCTGTGGTAGAGTGGCCAAGTCCAGAGTCTCGTAAGACCCTACTGAGATTTCTGGGGTTCGCCAATTTCTACAGACGTTTTATTCGTAATTTCAGCCAACTAGCCGCACCTCTGACCGCCTTGACCTCCCCCAGAACAACGTTCAGGTGGTCAGACGCAGCCGAGGCTGCGTTTACTAAACTGAAAGGTTGCTTCGTTTCAGCCCCCATTCTGACAACCCCTGATCCTTTACGTCAGTTCGGGGTGGAGGTCGACGCGTAAGAGGTGGGGGTAGGAGCAGTGTTATCCCAGCGCTCTCTTTCAGACGACAGAATGCATCCTTGCGCGTTTTTGTCTCACCGTCTATCCCCTGCCGAACGCAATTATGACATTGGGAACAGAGAGTTGTTTGCAGTCAAGTTAGCATTGGAGGAGTAGCGTCACTGGTTAGAAGGGTCGGGGGTACCTTTTATCGTTTAAACCGATCACAAGAACTTGGAATACTTCGGACTGCTAAAAGGTTAAACTCCAGGCAGGCTCGGTGGGCACTTTTTTTCGGTCGTTTTGATTTTACTCTTTCGTACCGCCCGGGTTCTAAGAACATCAAACCCGATTCTTTATCGCACATTTTTGATCGTTCCGAACGCCCGTCTACTCCCGAGTGCATTTTACCGGAGAATCTATTCATCTCCACACTCATATGGAAGGTCGAATCGAAGGTCAAGAAGGCCTTAGAAGGGGTAACGCCCCCGGTCGGTTGCCCACCGAATCGTTTATTTGTGCCTGAGGGTCTGAGGTCCAGCGTTATTTAGTGGGGGCATTCTTCCAATGTGGCTTGTCATCCAGGAGTTAATCGCACTAGGTTTTTAGTCAAACAACGGTTCTGGTGGCCGCTCATGGCTCGTGACATTCACAGTTTTGTTTTGGCTTGCTCAGTTTGTGCCACTGGTAAGACTTCCAATCGACCCCCAGATGGGTTACTCCAACCGCTGCCAGTCCCGTCAAGACCCTGGTCCCATATCGCTCTAGATTTTGTTACCGCCCTCCCACCCTCCCAGGGTCATACGGTAGTTTTGACCGTAGTGGACCGGTTCTCAAAGGCGGCTCATTTCATTCCCTTGCCCAAATTACCCTCAGCCAAGGAGACAGCGGTGATTGTCGTTGACCACGTCTTTCGGTTACATGGCCTCCCGACAGACGTGGTTTCTGACAGGGGACCCCAGTTTGTGTCCAAATTTTGGCAAGAATTTTGTAAGCTTCTGGGGGCGACTGTCAGTCTGTCCTCAGGGTTCCACCCCCAGAGCAATGGCCAAACTAAGAGAGCCAACCAGGATTTGGAGAGAACGTTACGATGTTTGGTTTCCAAGAACCCTTCCTCATGGAGTCAACAACTTTCTATGGTGGAGTACGCCCACAACACGTTGCCAGTGTCATCCACGGGCCTATCTCCGTTTGAGTGTAGTGTAGGTTACCAGCCACCAATTTTTCCTAGTCTGGAATCCGAGGTCGCGGTCCCCTCTGCTCACGCCTTCATCCAGCGGTGTCACCGCACTTGGACTAGAGCCCGTGAGACTCTTCTCCACGTGGGGTTGCGCACTAAGGCCAAAGCCGATCGCCACCGGTCTAGGCCTCCCGTATACGTCGTTGGTCAAAAAGTGTGGCTTTCTACCAAGAACATTCCTCTCCGCTCCGTGTCTAATAAATTTGCTTCCAAATTCATTGGCCCGTTTACTGTCACCAAGATCATTAGTCCGGTGGCAGTCCGCCTCAAACTCCCTCCGGTATACAGGAGAATTCACCCCGTCTTTCATGTATCCAAAATTAAACCCGTATTTCATTCTCGCATTAATCCGCCTACCCCGGTTCCTCCCCCGCCGCGGCTCGTAGATGGGGAACCAACTTATTCGGTCAATCGTGTGCTGGACTCAAGGCGGAGGGGGCGCGGATTCCAGTACTTGGTGGACTGGGAAGGTTACGGTCCTGAGGAGAGAAGTTGGGTACCTGCTAGAGACATTCTGGATCACTCCCTTATCGATGATTACAATCGACAGGTAAGGAGTCCTGGGAACACCAGGAGGCGTTCCTAGGGGGAGGGGTACTGTCACGGTATATGGATCCAGTGTCTCTCTCTAGTCTCGTGCTTTGTTGTTTACATGTGTGTGAGTGTGTGAGTGGGTGTGTCCGGATCATCACAGTCAATCAGCATCCAGCTGCGATCACTCTCCAGTACCAGCTGCCACTCATCTCACTTCCTATAAATACTTACCACTTTCTCACTTCCATTGTCAGATCGTTGTATGAAGTCTTCGTGTTACCTGTTCCTGTGCTTCGTGTCCCGTCTCGAGTTCCTGTGTTCCGGTTTTCTTCGTGTTGGATTCGTTCGTGTCTGGATTTCGTCATCACCCTTCAGAGCACCCTGCACTTCATCCATTACTCTGTGTCTGACCACCGAAGTCCCTGCGCCATCGCCTGCATCACCTGGACTATTCATCATCATCATCATCTTTACTCTTTACATATTTACACTCAATAAAGAGTTTACTTGCATCTTGTATCCTCGTATATTTACGTAACAGATAGTGTAACTGTTAGAGCAAGTGAAACAGCGCTGCGTTACCTCAAGTTTCCTCCGTCTAATAAACTGACCTGTGTGAGTATTAATTCAGCACTTGCGTGTATTTCGATAGAGTGAAATGTCCTTATTCCTTTATATCCGCGGGACTCGCGTTGCGTGTGGCGCTGGTATAAGTCTAGCAATTGCGCCCTGCTTCATACCACAGTCATGTTAAAAACATCAATGTATTCACTCATCCATAAAAGATCCATCAGCTTGACGACAAGATCCATACTTCAGTTTAATGCGGCATATACGTCATAAATATACTCCTTTGTTATTGTAAGAGGTTAGCGACCCCTGGTGGCGAAAAATCCTGCATTTTGTACCTTTAAGGTGGGCGATGATGCAATTTTCTTCTAGAAACAAACTTTGTTGTATTATTTCCATGTTATCACTGTGAAGCTGCTATGATACAATCTGTATTGTAAAAAGTGCTATATAAATAAAGGTAAGGTGACTTGACTTGACTTGACTTTTGTTTTATTATTTCTTTGCAAACAGCTGAATGTCTGTCAATTTTGCCAATACACCTCATTTGCTACGGGGGTTGAATAATTTTGATTACAACTGTATAACACTTTATACAATACATATTGTTTTAAAGCAGATTTGCAGTGATAACAGGAAAATAATGCATTTCAGCTGTTGTTCAGCTGAAGTCAGTTAAGTATTCATTCAGTTCTGTTGTAAAGATCATCATTTATTAAATTAATTCATTTGATCTATAAAGCAGTTTTTTCTCTCCCCCGAAACAACATTTCCATTGTGACTTTTTACTTTTGACAAAATTGAATTTGTTTAGTCTTGTTATGGTGAAACTAATGTTAGGGTGAAATTGACTTTTTCTTTTAAAGCAACACCACAAACACAGAGATGGCTTCTCTCGATTAAGCTATTCTCAGTAGAGCAACCACTCCAGCAAAAAAACAGTGATTAGGCTTTGATTAGAGTGATTAGAGCCCAATTCGATCAGTTAGCACATCACAATTGTGTTGAATCTATTTCAGCGTTTCCTCTGCAGCAGACCCAGCTGATCAGGAACGAAGCTCTCTCTTGTTTTGTGAAGCCCAGTACAGCCTAGCACAAGTATTAGCAAATAGATCTCAATTGCAATCTCAATTCTCAATTCTCAATGCAATCAAAAGACTCTGCATGTACTCTACCTTCTTGAGTTGAATATACTCTGCCAGACGCCTTAGTTTTCAGGGCCTTCTTCTGACTCTACAGATACAGAGTTAAACCCTGCCTGTGTTTGATGACTGCTCATCAAATCTTTTGAGGGTTAAATGTGGTTCGGACCAGTGTTGCCAACTCTCGCGAGACAAATAAACATCAGCACCTCAAAACAAGCCCAATATTATTAGATTATTTATTATCAAGTATTCATTATCAATAAATGAGCCTGAAACATATTAAACTGAAACCACTTAGAATTTTAAAAGCAAAAACAGTAGATATTTTGCAAAAATCATTAAATTGCAACAAAGCGGGAAGGCACGCAGTATCCTCCGATTCCCTGTGAGGAGATAGGCATGGAGATGGAAAAGGAGAAAAAGACAAGAGCACTAAGGGGGAGCTGTAATATAATGACATATTTGTAATAAATTTGAACCATGTGTATCTACTGTTAGTATTAGTATACTTGTTTTAGTTCTTTTGACCGGTACTGATTAATACTAATAAAAATATGTAAAAAAAAAAAATTTACACTGACTATAATCTCCCATGTTTCCTCTCCATCTCAGTACATCATACATGTCTACTAACGTATGTCTACTAACTATCATTGCTAGCATTCACAACGTCACATGCCTGCATTTTAAATGTGTTTTTTCTTCAATGGGCTGGAGCAGGGGGCTACACTTGTAGCCGAACTAACTGTGAGGAAACAGTGTCAATCAATGTAATGGAGAAAACATAACCATAAATGTAAAGAAACACAGTGGCTTGTCAGATTTTCCTGACAAGCAACCATGTTTTTTCAAAAAGCCCAAAAAACCACAACCCCTGTTTTTTTTTTAACGCAATTTACCAAAAAAAGAAAAAAAGAAGAAGTCCAAAGCTGAGTATTATAAGCAGACTTGGCAACTCTGGTTCGGACAAGTTAATCTGTCGGACCATTAAAACAAACAAAGCATGTTTTGAAAGTGCCATAGTGTTCATACTTTTCCGGAACTTATCCTACAAACGGCTGCCTCTGGGCATTACATTAAGATAGGAGAAAGTATTTTAGCATGGAAATAATATTTCTGTCCCCATTTACCCATAAGACATTTTTTTATTTCTTTCGTAGAAAACAAAATTTTTGTAGAAAATCTTTGAAGAATGTTCATGCTGCTCTTTGCCGTTTAATGAATGTCAATGGTACTCGGGGGTCAATATATTTGTGAACCTTTTCATTATTTGTTATTCAATCATTTTTCAATAGCTGACTTCTTGCTCTTCACCTCAACTCTCAAATTTCAAATGTATTCACATATTCAAAGGGTATGTTGGGATCACATGAGAAAGAATTCACTTGTCACAACGTGTCTTCACACACCATACCTGAATATGGAGAGAGGGTAATATGATATTTAATATGATAATGTGATATTTTAAGATGTATTTTGGTCCTTTTGAGGTTGAAAACCCTTGGTTACTTTCATTGTATGTTAAATAACACCTTGGGAATCCTGCTTAAGCTATTCAGTAACACTTTACTTAAAGCCTTTAATGCAATATACAAGTATTATAATGCATTCATTTTTACCATGTAATGCACAATATAATGCATTGTATGGTCTCCTGAATAATAGTAACCACAGATATTAATATATTTTAAATGCACTTATTATCAACCTCATCATAACAAATGTGTTACTAAAAAATATATTTGAATACATGACATGCACATTTCATTAGAAATGACATTAAAGTGTGTTTAGCTCACCATAAATGCTTGTCATTACATTCAACAGTAAATTGAAAGACGCTCAGATAAATGTATTTATTGTAAACTATAATACATTTTCATTTAACTGTAAACAACATGCAATTTGTTGTAAAACATTACATTCAATTTGCACTTAAGTATATTCTCTAAAGTATATTATTTCTGTAATAAGTACTCTTTTTTAAAGTATGCCAAAGTCTACTACTTCTTCACAAGAAATTCCGGTAACACTTTAGAATACTGTATCTTACTTAATGCATAATTAATACGGAATTAATGCAGAACTAATAGGTAATTATTTATGAACACTTCAGTCACTACTATTAACTACTAAGGAAGATGTGTTAACTAATCGGTAAGTAATATCATTTTTTTATTGGGTTAAGTAAAAATTAACTAATCAATAACTACTGAATTCAGTCATGCCTCCTGAAGAACTACTATTAAGTATCTAATAATTAAGGTTCAACAAAAATAACTATGAAGTAACTATTAATGAACAGTCACACAATTAGCCATTACAATAATCAGGTTGGTCTTTTTCTTTACTACCAATGCTAGTATTATTATGTATGTATCATTATTATTACTACTATAGAAATGCATAATGGATTTAGTGGAATTAATGAACTCACAAAAATAGTAACTTAAGCAACTTTTTTTTTCCTGTATGGTCTATTGCTTTGTGAGTGAAGTCTTTAAGAAGAAATAAACTTAGCAATGGAACCCCATCCCAACTCTAAGTACCTTGCCATAACTAGCCAATGTACCTCAGGTAGGATTATGAATTTATATACAATACAGTATGTGTGTCTGTATTGGGTAAATTATTTCAAATTAGGCAATGGCTGAGGGGAAGTGAAAATACAGGAAACCCATTTAAAAAATAATTACTACATAATTCTTAAGGAATTACTTTGAAAGAAATTACTGAAGGAAAGTGAAAATATAGGGAACCCATTAGTAATGAATACATGATTACTACATAACTCTGAGGGAATTATCTAGAACCTGGAACAGTATTCTAAAGTGAAAATATAGGGAACCCATTAGAAATTAATAAATAATTACCACAAAATTCTGAGGGAATTTCTTAGAAAGTGGAACAGTATTCTAAAGTGAAAAGGGAACCCATGCATTAGTAATGAGTGCAGTGTCGGTTCTACATTGAATTACACCCTGGGCGAGACCCCCCCCCCCCACCACCACCACCACCACCACCAACACAAAAATTCCACAATAAAATGACAAATCGTTCGTTTGAAAAACACAGTTAAGAGAATCCAGTTATTTAACTATTGCTATATTAATCTAACTTTCAGGGAGGAGCTCATTGGTTACTGCCTGAAATCTCGAATTCTATGCTTGGCACACTTTTAGTTATGACTTGTTAATCTATAGGCTTACTTTGTCACGAAATAGAGTTTTTAAAAGTGAAAGTGGCCGAGAGCTACTTATGTAACACAATACTTAAATCTCTTAAATAATGTCCCATAACTCTCATTTTAACAACTATCCAAACTGTTTTAGACATAAACTAGCTTTTGTAGGACTATGTCACCCTTAAATGTCAGAGAAAAGGACAGAATCAGAGATTTCTTTTTTATAGAAAATTGTACTTTGCATATTATAGGCTACTGTAAAAACATAATTATTGTTGATTTTAGTTGATCATTATGAAAAGTATTTTCATTTCATATGAATATAGTGACCAAAATGATCACGGTTAAACAGAATCTTGTTCAAAAAGTAGGCCTATACACAATGAAATCAATTCACCAAGTTAATAACATTAAAGATTTTAAAGGAGTGTCTTTTATGTTATCTACTTACATGCAGCCTACACGTTCAAATAAAGTTTTGACAAAAAAGGTTTTATAAAAAGATAAACCTCACATATTTCAGCATTTAAATCATTTTTATAAAAAGAATGTGTCAAAAAAGATAAACTGCTGACATTTACAATGCACAGTAGCTTATCTTTTATTAATAATAGTAAAATTCGGTCCGATTTTCCCATGGAGTCTGTCCGTGCACTGCGCTCTCGACAACGACAAAGAAGTTTTAGCTAATGGATGTTGCTGTAGATCTTCTACAAGATTTATTTACGGAGAAGAGAAAAACACCCACGTGTTTGGGTGCACCCCCATACTGAAAAGTAAAAAAAAATTCATCTCGCTACCCCTGGAAAAAATTAGCGCGTCGCTTCAATTATGAGCGCGCTTCCCTCGCACCTACATTTGAAATAACGAACTCGAGCGCGCAAAAGACCGGATATGTGAACGGCCCCTTCGTGAGCTTCCTCCAATCAGGAGACCCCCTTGACATTGCTTTTGTGCACGGCACCTTCTCAACAAGCAGGGGCGCCTTTGCCAATAATTGAATTGAAGTTTTAGAGAATAGAAAACCGCTTTGCGGCGAAGGAGAGAATATTTTTTTTAACTGCTCGTGCCGCCCCCCATGTGACATGAAAAAATCCCGCCCCAGGCGATTGCCCGGTTCGCCCGTGCCTAAAACCGCTACTGAATTAGTGATTGTTTTAGTATTTCAGTAAAGTTATGACTCAAGTGTCTGTTTAATTATTTTTTATTAGCTTCATATCCTCAAACAACTTTACTGAACAATGTTTGAATTACAACATCTGTTGTAATGTCTTAAATTCAGTGATATTTTCTAATATCATTCAACAAACGCCCCAGAGGACCATATATGTGCTCCATCCCCATCCAATAAGTCCATTCAATACAAGCCAGGTGTTCCTTCAAGAGCTTCTCGGTCTTGTTGTCTCTCAATCTCCAGATCTGACTTTTGTATGTAGACCATGCCCTTTCAATATGTTGTGTGTGTCCTCCCTGATTTGGGTTCACAAAGAACCTGCTGTGATTCACAGAGTAGTGAGAGTAGCCCAGCCCTGTCAAAGCCCTGTAGGGTCTCCACTCATCACTTAAAATTGTGGATCCTGGGCGAACATGTCTTCTGATAATGGGAATGAGATGATTTCTTGAACGACGTTCTACGAGTCGCAAAATCGGTCGTCGTCTTTGAGCTTTAAAGGCCAGCATGCCAAACACCCACTTTTTCCTTTTCCATGTTCTACCTACTCTCCCACGTCCATACTAGAAATACAAAAATACTGTTAATAACTGCTTTTTCTGATTGGCTGCATAAGCATTGTCCTTTAAAATAATAATAAAATAAAAAATTCTACAGAACTTTCATCCAAACCACAGTAAAATAATAACATTTTATGTTTTGCAAAGAAACATGTCAAATTCATTGTAGTAACAAGAATAAATATATTTTTTAATTTTTAAATATTAAAATAAAAATACTGTAACAAACAAATAAATAAATCAAATGCAAGGGTGCCATTTTACTGAATACAATTTTAAGTTCCAGGTTTGTTCCTCAATTTGCTTACTATTGCACATTAAAGACTGATACTGAAATCAGAGTACATAAAAGGAGTAGTTCAGCCTAAAATTACAATACTATTATTTAGTCACACTCATTCCAGCATTCCAGATGTGTGTTACTTTTTTTTTTTTGCTCAACACAAATTAAGCTTTTTAGAATATACTTTCATACAATGCAAATGAATGGCTGCAAACACTTCAAAAACATACAAATAGTCTTTAATAAGTATCTTCTGAAGTAATTCAAAAGTATTTGGGTGAGAACAAAATAAAATATATCTCTTTTCTCAATGTAAAATCAGTGTAAATGTTTTTAAGCCTTAATCTCGATCATGATCAATTTTTAGCTTTGGAGTGTTGGCACCCATTCACTTGCAATGTATGACATACAGAGCTGATATTTTCTTTTGAAGATTTAACAGTTTAACAGAAGAAAGAAAGTTGATTTTTTTATTATAGGGTGTAATATGTATTTAAGTTGAAATTAGTGAATTACTGAATGCGTGAGACACTGTATTGAATTTAATAAAATTAATAAAAAATGTAATGTCATTCTTCACTGAGCCATTTCAATGCAATCAATTTTCAGAGGGTTATAATTATAATGTAAAAAAAAAAAAAAAATATTAGTGTCTGTTATATTGTAAAGATCATATTCCACAGTACTTCAAGGAATTTTACAGTATTTAACACTTAATGGAGATTACCATAGGATCAGTAAAATAACATTAACAGTATAATTGTATGTAAACCTTGTACTGTATTCTATACCGCACAGTAGTCTAATGCTTTTTACAGTAATAAACTGATTACAGTACACTATATTAGAATTGTATGCTGGTAAATGTACTTGCCAGTAGGTTACTGTAATTTAACATGTAAATATTTTTACAGTACATGTATTTTTAAATTGTTTAATTACTACGCACATTTAAATTGAAGTTTGTTTAAAAGCTATATTTTACTTTTTTTTCAATGTTGCCATCATCTGTGAAATTTGCCTTAAACTCATAAACATAAAATTATTAATAATAATACAATATATCCCACCTTCCTTTTATGGCGGAAGTTGCTTTCATCTATAACAATGAACTCTGTTCTTCCACCCATACTCTGTCCAGTCTTCTTTTTATATCTCTTTAAAGCATCTTTACAGACCAATCTGACCATCCTGCATCATGTCGACCTGCCTTAATCTTAGTCCTTGACAGTATCTGAATTTTTTTTTTTTATTATTAATTTCATTTCATTAATATTAATTTTTAGTTTTTTTACGGTACTTTAACTAGCACCTACATATTCACAGCTTAAACTAACACCGTCTACATCAGAGATCCGTGACAAAAGCAAATATAACCCATATAATCAGTGATGCTGCTACACTGGATGCGACTAGATGTCTGGTGTAGAGTAGAGACATGATCGAAGATCAAGATATTAAATCTGTAAATTATTTTTACAGCCTATTATTACCAGTGACGTGCGGTGATGTCTTAAAGAGGGTAAGCACTGAGTTATGAAAGCCAGATTATCTGAGTTATTGTTTAGGATAATAATACGTAATAACAGTAAACGTTACGCACAAGCGCGGCATATCAAGAAACGTACAAATCAGGATGTATATCTTGTAGTCTACTCACTATGGCAAGCCGTTTTAACATTTAATCATACTAGTCTCTATTTTCATGCTACAAGTGCTTATTTAGATACTAGTATCTATTCCATTAAGTACTAGTACTTATTCATTAGCGACTAGTGCTTATTATTTAGGTACTAGTGCTTATTCAACAGATACTAGTGCTTATTCTTTTGGTACTAGTATTTATTCAATAGATACTAGTACTTATTCATTAGATACTAGTCCTTATTTATTAGATACTAGTACTTATTCATTAGATACTAGTCCTTATTTATTAGATACTAGTGCTTATCAATTAGCTACTAGTACTTATTCAATAGTTACTAGTACTTATTCATTAGTTACTAGTACTTATTCATTAGTTACTAGTACTTATTCATTAGATACTAGTACTTATTCATTAGAGACTAGTACTTATTCATTTGATACTAGTACTTATTCATTAGATACTAGTACTTATTTCGATAGCCACTGGTAACTATTCTTTTGTTACTAGTAACAAAAAAAAGTTTCCCATTGACTTATATGGGGATCTGTCATTTAGATATCAACTATTCAGCTCTGACTAGTATCTATTCCAATTGTGACTAGTACATATATATCAGATACTGGTAGTTATTCTTTAGGTACTAGTACTTATTTTTTTAGATACTAGTACTTATTCATTAGCTACTAGTACTTATTCAATAGATACTAGTACTTATTCATTAGATACTAGTACTTATTCATTAGATACTAGTACCTATTAATTAGATACTAGTGAATAAGTACTAGTACTTAATGGAATAGATACTAGTATCTAAAAAGTACTAGTAGCATGAAAATACAGACTAGTAGGTTAAAATGATTAAATGTTAAAACTGCTTGCCATATACTCTCTCTTTCTCACGCGCGCACGCACATACGTACACATACATACACGCACACACACACACACACAAGCGCGGCACATACACACACCGGTAGTTAATGTCCACTCCAGCACCAGAATGCAACCATTCTTAATCCTTAATTGTTGTGCAGCGGCCAATTATGTTTGTCAGTCAGCAAAAGTAAAATCACACACTGCTCAATTGAATATGAAGGCAAATGGCTTGCATTAATTGAACCACATCAATTCAATTTTGAGCCCAAAAGATTATTTGTCCTTGATGTATTTGTATTTGTAAAATCGAGCTTGGAAAAAATTCTTAACTCTATATATCAATAATATAATAATATATATAATGTCATTATATAGATCAGTGTTATTACCTGTACATGAACTTCATCCAGTTTTGTAAGGTGACCTTGCTTTTCTCAAAAACTGATCCTGCCTTTGTCTTTTTCACCTTCTTACTATGTGTTAGCTTATTACATTCCCTGAAATCACCATAAACATAATTTAGATTAGAAATTCAATATCGTAAAATATACAATAAGCATGATAAATTGTAGTTATAATTTTTTTAAAAAAATGTATAGATATTGTTACCATTAGTATCCATCTACTTTTTTTTTTTTTTTCTTCACACAGTCTGCATTTCATCCTTGACTTTATGAGTCTATGTTTTTGTAGCCATTCAATTAATCGTCTGGTCCCTCTTCTGCTGGTTTGCTCACAAAGTGAAACAACTTTCATTCAAAGTGCCATTATTTTGCTGTTCAAAAACCTGCAACCAAGCAAAACTATACATCAAGGGGATATGAAATAAAGGGGGGAGGGAGACCTACAATATCCGGTTCAGTAGGCGCATTTTTGTCCTTATTTGGAAAAGTTACGTAATACCTTTAAGCCACTTAATATCTGAAAAAGCAATGCCCTCATTGGACAATTGAGTTTTTTGTGATAGTATTATAATAACTTAACATTTAGAAGCTTTACTTTTCTAGTTTTGAAATTTCAAGGAAAGTGCATGTGATCCCAGGACGATTACATAATTATCTAAATCATAAAGCATATACCTAAAAGGGATTTGGATTCATTTACCCATTCCGGATCAGTATTTGCGAACCGGTTGAAAAGATCCGGAAATAAGCGTTTCATTTAAGAGCCTTTTACCGGACCAAACATGGCATGTGCTTAAGCAAGACAGAATAAAAAACAAAAACGTTATTCAAATGTTGGAAGATGTTAAACGAACTGGGATAAAGCCAGCCATTAATATCATTACACTTTGGAGTAATGAACTCGACGAGTCACACCAAATGATTGAATTCATTAGCCGAGATGGCCGTTGTACGCAAATAGGATTGGAGAACCGTATAACATACAGTTCCAGCTCAGAAGAAAGCATGGCGATGGAGAAGAAAAATCTGCGGAAAAGGGCTCGACCTCAACATCTGACCGACGAGAATAACGAAGAAGCCGGTAATTGTATATTTCATTATATGTTTTCTTAAAGTTGTATAGTATATTAGTATGTAACGTTGCGTCTTAATCAGACATATATGCCTGTGTTGTGCCGAATTCTGTGGCCCGCCAAAGCGACCACAGCAATTGAACTGTATTGAGCTAATCCTAATCCTAAACTTACCTTTACTAAATTACATTGTATATGGTCACATAATTAGGTAGGTCACAGAATTCGGCATAACACCGGTATTCGGTAATACGATATCGCTGTAATGAACAAGCGGTTTTGTTAACATGATTTGTGGCCACTTCAAAATACCGCAAATAAGTATAGTACATCATTATCAGAATTATTTAGTGTTTAAGAACGCACTTAACTTATTTAACGGTATGCCAATGGTATATGTAAAATAAGTTAAGTGCGTTCTAAAACACTAAATAATTCTGATAATGATTGCCCATGACCATAGACATAATAAATACAGACACCCTATTGGCTGCTGGAGCGTACGTCAACGGCGCTGCCATATCAAGGAGGGCAACTTGCCCATACCTCTCATTATGGGAATTGAGAAAAATGCCTGTTTCGTGCGCTGCTTGGGGCTGTACAAGTCGCCACACAATTGAAAAAAGGTCTTACCTTTCACAAACAAGACTGAACATTTTTTTCTGGTTGTATTTGGTAATTATATCATTAGTAATAGTAACGTACACCACGTGCAAACCACTGAAATCGGCTGATAAATGTAAACATTATTATTGTTTTTATCCAGGAAAACCGCAGCTTACTCATTTACTTGCATTTGTTCACAGCGCAGTCTTGCCCTTTCAGCAAAATGGCGGACACTTTGACATATCGCAGCAATGCTCCAAAGCGGCCAATAGGGCGTCTATGTATTTATTATTTCTATGCCCATGACCACCATGGGCCGAATGAAATTCGAATTTACTCCCTGACAGCAGATGGCGCTGTAGACCGGTTACCCTGGTAACCACTACAGCACTGGGCAACTTTCTGTTTGATTATCAGTTTAATGAGTACAATGAAAACTTTGGGAACTATTACTTAGATTACATGCATTAGATTATCAATTTCTACATTTTCAAAACTTGTTTTCGCAGGGTGAAAACAATAAATGTTCTTTTTAGGGCAGTGGAACACTTAGAGCTCTGTAACCTTTTAATTATAAATTATTATATCAAGGCGAATTTTATTTTTTATGAAATTTTGATTTCATGACATGTTATATTTAATCTAATAATAAATCCAATCAACTTTGGCTGTTCTCTTAACATAAATAAAATGTTTCTGTTTTGTTTCAACAGAAGCATCAACACCACCAACACCACCTGCACCAACCCTGAAGGTGTCCTTAATGAAATTTAAGGAAGAAAACATATTTTTGCTATCAAAAATCAAAGTCCTTAAGGACAAATGCAGAGATCTGGAGAGCGAGAGGGATTTCTTGCGCAGCAGTCTCAAAAATGATAAAATGCTCTCTGTTTAATAAAAAGCAAGTACTGTACATTTTTTAATATGCACTCATTTAAACATAAAAATAAAGTATAAGTCAATCTTTATAACGATTGAAGAGCATACACATTTATTTAAAATTCTGAGGACTTGACATTTCAATCACGTCACATTATAGAGAGGGTACACTCGTGGTTTTGGACCCTTTCGTTAACGAGTTAAATGAATCATCATGGTTAACTGAGACTGGACCCTTTTTCATTTCCACAGTTAACATCGCAAGTCTAGTTAGGTTTTTCATATTTTCATTTTTAAAACGTCTCGGTTACTAATGTAACCCTCGTTCCCTGAAGGAGGGAACGGGAGACGTGACGTCGGCGTGGCGACGTAATGGGATCACTTTAGGGAGCCCTATCAACTTCGAGTATCTACAGAACAAGCCAATGAACGTTGGCGTGCGTGAAAGCCTCACGCGCCCCCGCCCCGCAGGTATAAACAGGAAGCGGGCGCACGCACTCATTGTTTTTCGCTGAGGAGCCGAGATTGAGACGGCCGTACAGCGATGGTCAGCAACCGTGGCGACGGGACGTCACGTCTCCCGTTCCCTCCTTCAGGGAACGAGGGTTACATTAGTAACCGAGACGTTCCCTTTCAGTCGCTCACCTTCGACGTGGCGACGTAATGGGATCCCATGGAAAACGCCACGGTAGCTGCCACATCCAGCGCCCTACGGAAGACTCTCAGACCCCCAAATGGCTGGGGCGGAAGACCTGCATAGAGGGAGTTCACTGCTGTTCCGTTAAACCCCACACAGTGGAACTCTTGGATAACACTGGGAAAGCGTGCCTTTCCAGAGGAGAGGGACGCTGCGGAGCCACATCCTGCCCGAAGGGAGGTAACGTGGAGAATACACATATGGACTGGTTGGAGGGGCAGTGCAACATATAGAATGTCACTGGGGTGGCTCCAGCCTGAGAAGGGGGAGGCAGCACCAGACAGTGACGGCAGAGCGGAGTCTGCCAAGGGAAGACACGGGCTCACCGCAGGGAGCTGATCGCGGAAGAATACGCATATGGGATCGCCGCAGGGATCACCACATATGGAACCCAGCCTAGCACAAGTTAAACAAGCATACGAGCACTAGGCCTGGCGTCGGACGCCGTCTGACTGCCGTAGGGGTACGGAGGAACTCTACAGGGTTCGCCTGAGTGGGGAACTCGACTGGAGCAGAAAAGCGCACGTATCCGCTCCATGTGGAGGGGAGTGGCGTAGCAAGCCGACACAAGAGCGGGAACTTCGGTGTTACCGGCTGGTTGAAGCGAGCACACAGGAAGAAACCGGCTCAACACGTAGGCTATAAAACCTAGCGAACGTGTTAGGTGTCGCCCAGCCCGCAGCTCTACAGATGTCTGTCAGCGAGGCGCCGTGTGCCAGCGCCCAAGAAGAAGCGACACCCCTAGTGGAGTGGGCTCTCAACCCGGGCGGGCAAGGCACGCCTTGGGCTTCGTAAGCCAAGGCGATGGCATCCACTATGCAGTGGGCCATCCTCTGCTTGGAGACAGCCTTCCCTTTCTGCTGACCTCCGTAACAGACGAAGAGCTGATCTGAGGTCCTGAGGCTTAGAGTTCTGTCCACGTACAGGCGCAGAGCGCGGACGGGACAGAGAAAAGCCAGGGCTGGGTCTGCCTCCTCCGAAGGCAGCGCTTGCAGGTTCACCACCTGGTCCCGAAAGGGAGTGGTGGGAACCTTGGGCACGTATCCAGGCCGGGGTCTCAGGATCACGTGAGAGTTAGCCGGGCCGAATTCCAGGCACGATTCATCGACCGAAAATGCATGCAGGTCCCCTACCCTCTTGATGGAGGCCAATGCAACCAGGAGTACTGTTTTACAGGACAGAATTTTTAACTCTGCTGACTGCAAAGGCTCAAAGGGTGGTCTCTGAAGTGCCGAAAGGACCAGAGACAAATCCCAAGAAGGTAAAGAGAGCGGGCGAGGAGGATATAGTCTCCTTGCCCCCCTCAGGAACCTGACGATCAGGTCGTGCTTTCCCAGTGACTTACCTTCAACTGCATCGTGATGTGAGGCGATTGCGGCAACATACACTTTAAGGGTGGAGGGAGACAGCCTTCGCTCCGACCCATCTTGCAGGAAGGAAAGCACGGCTCTGACCGAGCAAGATCGGGGGTTCTCCTCATGAGAAGAACACCAATCAACGAACAGGTTCCACTTCAACGCATAGAGGCGCCTCGTAGAGGGGGCTCTAGCGGAAGTGATGGTGTCAACTACCGCCTGGGGTAGGTCACCTAGAACCTCCGCGTCCCGTCCAGGGACCAGACATGGAGTTTCCAGAGGTCAGGACGCGGGTGCCACAAGGTGCCAAAGCGCCTGAAAATCAGCTGGACCACCTGGGGATGGAGTCGCCATTCTCCTGGTAGCACCTGCTGCCGTGAGAGCTCGTCGGCTGCACGGTTGAGCAGGCCCGGAATATAAATGGCACGAAGCGACCTCAGATGCTTCTGACTCCAAAGGAGGAGATGGCGGGCGAGTTGTGACATGCGGCGGGAGCGTAGACCACCCTGACGGTTGATGTACGCAACGGTCGCAGTGCTGTCCGTACGGACCAGTACATGCTTGCCTAGTAGAGGCGTTTTGAAGCGGCCCAGCGCAAGATGAACTGCTAACAACTCGAGGCAGTTGATGTGCCAATGCAGTTGAGGCCCCGTCCACAGACCTGAAGCTGCATGCCCGTTGTACGTGGCCCCCCACCCGGTGGCAGAGGCATCCGTGGTGACCACAGAATGCCTGGACACTTGTTCTAGGGGAACACCTGCCCGCAGGAACGAAGGGTCCGACCACAAGGTGAGAGTTTGGCGACAGTGCGGGGTCTCTTGGACCCGACACGAGCCGCTCTGCCACGCCCATCTCGGGACTCGACCGTGGAGCCAGTGTTGAAGCAGCCTCATATGAAGCAATCCGAGCGGCGTTACCGCAGCTGCAGATGCCATATGCCCCAGGAGCCTCTGAAAAAGTTTCAGTGGTGCCGCTGTTCTGCGTCTGAGAGTACTCACGCAGTTCAACACTGACTGGACGCGGGCCTCGGTGAGGCACGCTGTCATGTTGATCGAGTCCAGCTCCATACCGAGAAAAGAGATCCTCTGCCCGGGGGTGAGTTTGCTCTTTTCCCAGTTGACCCGAAGCCCTAGGTGGCTGAGGTGACTGAGCACCATGTCCCTGTGTTCGCACAACTGCTCTCTCGACTGGGCAAGAATAAGCCAGTCGTCGAGGTAGTTGAGAATGCGAACACCACGCTCGCACATGGGAGCAATGGCCACCTCCGCGACTTTCGTGAAGACACGGGGCGACAGGGCCAGCCCGAAGGGTAAGACTTTGTACTGATATGCCCGCCCCTCGAACGCAAAGCGAAGAAACGGTCTGTGTCGAGGGAGAATCGAGACATGAAAGTACGCGTCCTTCAGGTCGATCGCTGCAAACCAATCTTGGGGACGGATGCATTTGAAAATGCGTTTCTGCGTAAGCATCTTGAACGGCAGCCTGTGAAGGGACCGGTTCAGGACACGCAGGTCCAAGATTGGCCGTAACCCACCGCCTTTCTTGGGTACAATGAAGTACGGGCTGTAGAAGCCGGTCTTCATATCGGCTGGAGGGACCGGCTCGATCGCGTCCTTCGCCAGTAGGACTGCGATCTCTGCCCTGAGCACAGGGGCACTGTCCGCCAGAACACGGGTGAACTGAATACCCCTGAAGCGCGGGGGCCGCCGGGCGAACTGAATCGCATAGCCGAGTCTGACAATACGGATGAGCCAGCGGGACGGGCTGGGAAGCCCTAGCCAGGCTCCCAGACACCGCACAAGCGGGACCAACGGGACCACAGACGTACCCGGGGTGGGGCAGCGCGGCGGAATGCAGGGACTCGACTCGGACGGCATAGCGGCCCAGAGTGGGGTCTGGGTGTGAGGGGCGACACATACCTGCTTCCGTCGAAGGGCAGAGTGAGTGTGCGGAGGCAACACTGCTTCCGGAACACAGCCACTGCTGCTCGCTGGCGATAGAAGAGGGGCCTGAGGGTGACAAGGCATAGCGTCGTCGACCGCCAAGCGCGCCCTCTTGGGACCCAGAGGCCAGTGGCCGAACAGAAACAAAAGGAAACAAAAGATTCTCCGCCCGGCCCTCCACCGGGGGAAGGAGCGGCGCGTTCACCATCTCCTGAAGAGCAACTTGATCCACCTCCGGGTCGCCCGTCTCAGGGACGTTTGGACAGGCTGCTTCCGCCCTCCATGCCATGGTTTGCACCTCCGCTTGCCACCTGGCTTGGCAGCGGCCTGGACGGGCGTGGTCGGCTTCCTGCGGCTTGCTCCACGCTGAGGACTAGATGAAGGCTGCTGCTGAGGCTTCGCGGGAGCGGAGGACGCCGAAGGAGGCCGACCTCGGCGACGAGTAGACGGAGGGACTGCAGCCGGCGGACAGGTGGGAGCAGCAGCGGTCCGCCGGGGCAGGATGTGTCGGATGGCCTCCGTCTGCTTCTGGGCGGCCGAGAACTGTTGGGCAAAGCTCTCGACCGCGTCGCCGAATAACCCAACCTGGGAGAGAGGGGCATCCAGGAACCGATCAGTGTCAGTGTCCCTCATGTCAGCCAGGTTGAGCCAGAGGTGGCGCTCCTGGACAACCAGGGTGGACATCGCCTGACCAACGGAACGTGCGGTTTCTTTCGTCGCCCGGAGGGCGAGGTCAGTTGCCACACGGAGCTCCCGGAAGAGCTCTGGGTCAGAACCACCCTCGTTCATGTCCATGAGCGCCTGGGCCTGATGGACCTGCAGAAGCGCCATGGCATGGAGGGCGGAACCAGCCTGTCCACAGGCTCTGTAAGCCTTCGCCGTAAGACCGGACGAAAACTTACATGCCTTGGACGGGAGGCGTGGATTGCCCCGCCAGGAGGAAGCGGACGCTGGACACAACTGCATCGCAACAGCACGCTCCACCGGCGGAACATCCACATACCCCTTAGCCGCCCCACCGTCGAGGGTGGTGAGGAGGGAGGAGCCACTAGGACGGCTTCTGGCACTATACGGCGCCGTCCACGTCCTAGTAAGCTCCTCATGCACTTCCGGAAAGAAAGGTACCTGGGCGGCGCGCTGAGAACCAGCACGGCCCGCCCCGAGAAACCAATCGTCCAATCGGGAAGGTTCGGGACGTGGTGGAGGGTTCCACACAAGCCCGACCTTCTCGGCGGCCCAGGAAAGCATAGCCGTCCATTCTGGATCGGACTCGGGCAACGCTACACGCCCCGAAGGGGGCAACGCAGCCGAATCCTCATCTCCAGAGGAACGAAGCTCCCCCTCCGATGCTGCGATCGACATCTGATCGTCAGGTGGAGCCCCAAAGGAGACGAGTGGTTGTCCAAGAGAAGGACCAGCACGCTCATTTGAAGGCTCCAACGGCGGTAGCGCTTGTGAGGCGTGAGGGGCCCACGGAGATTGCCTCGGCGGGGTAGCCCTCACGGTAATCCTCAGATCACCCTGGTCATGCACAGAAGTAGGTCTATTCTGAGGTCCAGAATAGACACTAGATCGGGGCATAGGCGAGGGGACTGCACCTCCCTTGAGGTAAGCGAGTCTCGATCTTAGCGCTATCATAGTCATATTCCCGCTATGGGAACATGAGCTATTCACAAAAGCTGCCTCAGCATGCTGAATGCCCAAACACGAGATGCAGCTATTGTGGCCGTCGCCTGGCGCCAGGGTATGACCGCATCCAGAAACGCACAAGCGGAATGACATCCTGAAAAGGACGCAGGGTCACGCTTGTGTTGCTCTTTTAGTAAAAATAACAAACAAGAAAAAAAAAAAAAAGCTCTTTTAGTGCTGAAGCACCCAGGGATGGCCGCAGTGTAATCGGGGTACACTCTCAATATAGGAACGCCCACGAGACCGACACAGTCACACACACACACAAACCAAGCTGTGAAAACAGCTGTTGTGAAATGCTCGCGGCCACCGCTGATCGCGCCGTCACACCAGCACTGGATAAAGCCTTCTTCTTCCCTGTATCAGCAGTCTGTAGCTCAGAAGTCAAGCTCGGCTCCGAAGCGAAAGACAATGAGTGCTTGCGCCCGCTTCCTGTTTATACCCGCGCTGCAGGGCGGGGGCGCGTGACGCTTTCACGCACGCCAACGTTCATTGGCTTGTTCTGTAGATACTCGAAGTTGATAGGGCTCCCTAAAGTGATCCCATTACGTCGCCACGTTGAACGTGAGCGACTGAAAGGGAACATTTAATACACATTTATAACTATATATTTTGTAATATTACCTTGTTAGTAAATGACAAAAAACAAAACAACGCTGCCGTGAGGGTGTTTCTAATACAATGGCTGAGACTGAAAAAGTGACATCTTTCTCTTTTTTATGAACATAATCATCTCTCTATGTGTTTTCTCTCTTTTGGTAAGCTGTAGAAACTCTATCATAGATTTTTTTTTATTTTGCTATAGAAGTTTACCCAACTGTGATGACTTTCTGCTTCTGAGAACCGTGTAAATGTGAAAAGGCAAATGCATTCAATATACAATGACAGATTTAAGCCCTATTTTGACGAGACTATCATGGAAAGGGGGGTAAAATAATTATAACCAGAGGTTCTCAGTGATTTTAGTCCTGATCAAATGTGCAATCTCAGTTATAATTACGGACAATGTCAGTAAAGATCACGGCGACTTTTACCTTCTTTAAAAAGGTCCGGTAAAATCACTTCAGGTAATACTAATCCCGTGCGAATAGTTTTACTGAGATTTCTTATCCCATGCAAATTGGCCATTAAAGGCCATTAAAGTTAAACCAAAAATTAAAATTGCCAATTACTGTCCCTCATGTTGATCCAACCTCGTAAGACCTTCGTTCATCTTCGGAACACAAATTACGATATTTTTGATTAAATCTGAGAGCTGTCTCACTCCTCCAGAGGCTTCTATTTTAATTGAAACTTGACGGCCCAGGCAATTAGAAAAGACAATGTTTGTAATAGTCTAAGTGACTAAAGTAGCTCAAACATAAGTTTATCAAGTGAAGAAAATACTTTTTGTGCGCAAAAATAAAAATTAATAATGAAGAAAATGAATAGTTAAATACAGTCATTATTTTTGTTGTTTTTTGTGCACAAAATGTATTCTCATCACTGATAAACTTATGGTTGAGCTACATCGCTGTGGGAACGCCTCTGCGTGATTGCTTCGTGAAGCACATATGGAACCAATAGCGATGATGCAGCGGTTCTTCAGGGAACTAAGGTTACATGCATAACTGAGACTTTTTTTTCTTCTGTATTTCTTGTCAGCATTGTCAACAAAGGATGAGATGCAAGGAGCTTCCTCCAAAATGCAAAATATGATTGTTAACCCTGACTCTTCTGATGAAGTAGATAACATGAATGAAAGAAAGGGGGAAAGAAGGGAAAGAAAGGAAAAGAAAAAAAAAGTCAAACAAAGTTGACTCTTCATCCTCTTCCAATGAATCAGTGTCTTATTCCACCTCTGATTCATCTGTTTCGTCTTCACCCCACAAATCAAGGAAACATAAGAAAAAATCAAAGAAAGCTGGACAAAAAATGCAAAAAAGCAGAAGAGGTATGTTCTTATTGTCATAATGTCATAATAACTATGCCATCATCAAGGTTATACTTATAATGGTGTCCTAAAGGACTGGGAAAACGTTTTAAATACTAGTGTAAAATGTTGTCTAGTAAGTGCATTATCAAAAACAATGTCATAAATAGTTTTTACTTCTCAATTAACATCATAGAAAGCAGGGGCGTCTTGCAAGCCAAAATTCCGGGGGGGACAATTGTTTGTTTTCTGACAGGTGATATGGATCATGTTAGGAGGGGTCAGGCGGTTTCTCCCCCTGAACATTTTAAAATTCTGGCTGCTAAACATACCATTTCAATGCAGTTTGGGAGGGACAGAAATAACTTAACGGAGCTAGCAGCAACCCTCTTCTATCTGAGGACTAAGTTAAAGTATCTATTTTGTAAGTTTATGTAAAAGACAGGTTGATGAAAGAACTGTAAGCTCAAATTCAAAAGCTTTTGAAGTCTACTTCATTGAAGAATGTTTACACACACACACTTACTGTACACTTAGGCTTACTACACATGATTTTAAAAACAGTACCATTGCAGTTTTTGTATTATGATTTTAAATTGGTATGTGACCTAAGAACGATCTTACATTACAGGTACATAAAGGTGCTAAGGTCTGACTTTGTGGTGCTCTGAAATTAAGTTATTTTAATATTAATATGTAATGAAGATAAACATCATGTCGATGCCTTGATAACGTTAGGTTGGATTTTGCAGTTAGCCTACAACAAATTTAACACCCTCGTTTCTATGAAACTGAAAACAGTTGAACCAGCTGGAGACTTTGACACAAGACAAAGCAGAACAGATGTTTCAAAACCGATCAGATAACGTTAATGGCTTATTGGCTTTGTATGGTAGGCAGTAACGTTAGCCAACTAGTTTAGACTAGGCTAGCTATCGATAACGTTACACTGACACAACTTAAGTTAATGCTCTGAATTCGCAGCTAATATCAAATCCATAACTTTTTGATCAAGTTAAAATTTCCATGTCAACCACAAATAATTCCACTACCTTTTAATATCATCCGATAACTAATTCAATGCCGGTATTTTGCTTTGCCCACTTATCACTTCAAGACCATCTGTAAAACATTGCCAGCTCAACGTGTGAGTTGCTTGAACATACACAGCAAAGATTCTAGAGCGCTTACGCACGTAGCACTCTAGATTTGATATACAGACACCATATTAGGAAAAAGGGGCAGGCTGATGCTGACCGATTTATTACACATCCAGAAGAATACATTTGAGTCGTTATAGGTTCTGGTAATTTTGGAGCATAATAGGAATAAAGTTGTGATAAAAAAATTATCAGGGAGGAAAAATCTGAGGGGGCACGTGCCCCCTCACTTTGAATAGGCATGACGCCACTTATAGAAAGCTAAATGAATATTTGGTGTAACTAGCTTTGTTCATGTAAAAACAGACTCAATAATGATTGGATCAGAACCCACTGGGGGTGGTTACATCTGTGGCAGTGCCTATGTGCTCTATGTGAATGATATTGATATTTAAATTGATATTGAAAAAAATGACAAACCTTTGTATGACATGTAATGTGCCTTGGATTATCCACATAATTAAGAGTTCTTTCTGCTCTCAAATAGCATTCAGTATTGTGTAATTAAATATTTAAAATACATTTCTTGAATTTCAAATTTGATTTGTGAATAAATTCAAGCACACTATTTGGGACACTGTTTTGATTACTGTATTGCATTGTTTTGAATCCTATCGAGAGCGTTTCATTGTACCATATCATGAAAATTATTTATTGTTAGGAAAAAGTAAAAAAAAAAAAAAAAAAAAAAAAAAAAAAAAAAAAAATATATATATATATATATATATATATATATGTGTGTGTGTGTGTGTGTGTGTGTGTGTGTGTGTGTGTGTGTGTGTGTGTGAGAGAGAAATATAGTCTTATTTGTTTGAGTTATTTACCAATCATGCACCTTTGTTCTCTCCCAGTGTTTCTACCAGTGCGTGCAATCCAAAGATATAAAAAAGGTCCTGTACTTGCAACAGGGAATTACTAAAACGCTGGCATACCACAAGTGTGGGGATGACCGCAATACAATAGTGGATACTGCACTATTGCTGCACTGCACTGCACTACTGCACTATAGCTGAGCTAGAGGCTTGTGACGGTAAAGCCTATAAGACCTTGCGTGAAACATTCCACAGAGGCCAGAAACGGTCACAGTTTGCAGAACAATGCGAAGAAATGTGCATGAAGGAGCCACTTCAAAGTGTCATTGAGCAAAAAAATTAAAAATGGCTTGCTCATTGACCTTTGGCAAAAACAAAAGTAACTTTTGTTCAAAAGTGTGTTAAACATTGGCAAGGTTGAAGTTCGGGCCTTGGGAGTGCATACACATTTATTTTATTTGTTGACATTTTATATGCTCAGGTTTTTTTTTGTAATTTGGTGTAAAAGTTTTGGAATTTAAACAATTCTTTATGACAGTGATTACCTGCTGTTTTGTTGTGGATTTTTTTTTTGAAAACATGTTTTCGACACTTTTTTGCAATAAATTTCAATGTTCTAATAATTTGTCATCTTGTAATGTGGAATTACAGTTCAGCACCCGATAATCATTCACTATCGACTATATTTACACTTTAGAATACTGTTCCAGGTTGTAGATAATTCCTTCGTAGTTATGCAGTAATTACTAATGGGTTCCCTATATTTTCACTTTAGAATACTGTTCCAGGTAGATAATTCCCTCAGAGTTTTAATTACTAATGGGTTCCCTATATTTTCACTTTAGAATACTGTTCCAGGTTCTAGATAATTCCCTCAGTTATGTAGTAATCATTTATTAATTACTAATGGGTTCCCTATATTTTCACTTTCCTTCAGTAATTTCTAAGTAATTCCTTAAGAATAATGTAGTAATTCTTTTTTAAATGGGTTTCCTGTATTTTCACTTCCCCTCAGTCATTGCCTAATTTGAAATAATTTACCCAATACAGACACACATACTGTATTGTATATAAATGCATAATCCTACCTGAGGTACGTTGACTAGTTATGGAAAGGTACTTAGAGTTGGGATGGGGTTCCATTCCTAAGTTTATTTCTTCTTAAAGACCTCACTCACAAAGCAATAGACCATACAGGAGAAAAAAATGTTGCTTAAATTACTATTTTTGGGAGTTCATTAATTCCACTAAATCCATTATGCATTTCTATAGTAGTAATAATAATGAATCATACATAATAATACTAGCATTGGTAGTAAAGAAAAAGACCAACCTGATTATTGTAATGGCTAATTGTCTGACTGTTCATTAGTAGTTACTTCATAGTTATTTTTGTTGAACCTTAATTAGTAGATACTTAATAGTAGTTCTTCAGGAGGCATGACTGAATTCAGTAGTTATTGATTAGTTAATTTTTACTTAACCCAATAAAAAAAATGATATTACTTACCGATTAGTTAACACATCTTCCTTAGTAGTTAATAGTAGTGACTGAAGTGTTCATAAATAATAACCTATTAGTTCTGCAATAATTCCGTATTAATTATGCATTAAGTAAGATACAGTATTCTAAAGTGTTACCGAAATTCCTTTAATTAAAATTTGCAATTAAGATATATGAGTCAGTATTAATGTCCTGATAGTTAGAGATAACTTGTATCGTCTTTAAAACAGAGGAAGCAACTGCTCTTCCTCCATCTCAAAGCTGTCGTTTGTACACCACATTCACCCTTCTGAGTAAATCCATTCAGTGACAAGAGGCCAGGATCTTGGCATCTGTCCCTTACCCTACACTACAGTAATATGCTGCGGACATAAGCCAGTCACTTGAGTGTGTTGGCACCTACTCACCGCCCCGTCTGTCTTCCCACCTCTACAACTTGCCACCCCCAACCAAAGCAGCCAGGCACAGACTCAGGAGGATTCTGTATGCGTTGACACAATCTCCCAGAGTGCTTCTCTTGCAAATAATATTACGGATGGTCTAATGCACGGGAGTGGCGAGGGGGGCATGACCTCGCTGCAGTCTGAGTGACAAGTAGGCAATCTGCAACAGATGTCCCAGGTCACGCGCCATTGAAATACTGCCTGATCAATAATGGCAATGAGAGGTAACGGTTAAGACGGCTGCCTATCAATAGGAAGGCTTAAAAGCCTCCCAATGCTGAGGGCAGAGGAACAACTCACATAAATCAATCTTGTCATTCAGGTTGGGCTGTCTCTCTGAGTCTTTGGTAATCTGGAGATGAGATGAGGCAGGTGGGGTTGTCCACCCCCACAGTGGAGTGATGTGTTTGCGCAATATGGAATGAGGCTTCCAGGAAGTGCCTCTTGAAGGGGAAAGAGATATCAGGTCGAACTACATCGAGCAAGATGACTACAAGCAGATTTCTTTCTCTCAGAAATTTTAATGCATTATATATCTACTGTAATTGCATATTTATGGCATTTCAGCCTCACCATATGAGTGTCAACACAGTGAGGTGCACATTCATACATTTGACTAAATAGTACAACCAAACATTTAAGGCACTTTTCCACTGCATGGCACAACTCTGTACGGCTCGGAATGGCTCACTTAAAGGGCACCTACTGTGCCCCTTTTCACAAGATGTAAAATAAGTCTCTGATGTCCTCAGAGTGTGTATGTGAAGTTCCCTTTCGAGGGAACTCGTGATGCGTCGATAATGCTTTGGGAACGCCCCCGGCGTGAATGCGTCTGAAGCATCTATGTCAACTAGTCCAATGGAAAGAATTACAGGTGGGTGATGTCATGACCAGGAAGAGATAAAAGCACATCCGGTGAAACCAGCATTAGCTAATGTTGCCTCAGCAAGAGATCTGTGTTACTCTGTCTGTTATATTTACTGTTGTCTGTTCAATTATCTATATTATGGCGAAACAGTTATACAAGCTGTGTGCTTTTCCTTTACGGGTGGGGACACACACACTCTTTGTGTAATGTGTTTTAATGTGCTCCGCTCCCGTCTTTTGAGGAAAGTGGTCAGGCTCGCGCTCCTCAGGGTGCAGGACCTGCTGCTGCTGAGGCAGCACTGAGAATGCATTCCTGGGGATCGCAAAAGGATCTCTCAGAGGGATTGGAGACGGTTCCGAGGGCTCTTTCTCCTTCTCTTCCTGTGCTCTCTATCCGGTGCCGGAAGCTGCGGCTTCTTCCACCCGGGCAGAGAGCCCAATGCTTCAGTGCTCTAGCTCAGAGGAGGTAGATGTGCTGAGCATTGGTAGTGACACAATCACGGGGGAAGAGGATTTGCCACCTCTTTCCCCAGCATATGAGGAGCTGGTGGAGGTGATTACTCGTGGTGTTGATAAATTACATATTGAATGGCCAGCCGAGAAAAGGTGCGCTCGTCCTAAAAGCAAGTTGGACGAGCGCTTCCTAACATCTAATATTTCACCTCCATCACGAGGCCTTCCATTTTTTCCCGATCTACACAGCGAGCTGTCTAGATCGTGGAATAAACCATATTCGTCCTGTCTTTTCAGCCCCCAAGTTCATGTACATTCTAAAATAAGGGGGTTGAAAGACTATGGTTAAGAGTCAATGCCCGGGGCAGAACAGATGCTTGCGAGCTATCGGTTGTAACAACATTTAGTTTTACATTAAATTAGCTCAAATTATATATAGGGAATTTTAATAATTAATCATGAATATGATTAATATATTGCATATTACAGTTAAATTATCGAA
The DNA here is from genome assembly GCA_030578275.1 of Meda fulgida. Lineage (NCBI taxonomy): Eukaryota > Metazoa > Chordata > Actinopteri > Cypriniformes > Leuciscidae > Meda > Meda fulgida. The sequence goes on from CM060636.1 coordinate 25,763,690, forward strand.
GTTGAAAATAGATTGATTGTACACACGAATGATCAATCACAACGAATTATAATTCTTCATTCATATGTCAATGGTCCATTTTCAGATCGATTATATGAGATAACCTTTAATGGAGTTAATTTAGCTATCGAACTGTTTGTCCAGCAAACGGCCGTAAGATTAACTTATCAACTTCTCAACAAAGTTATCCCTTCTTATAAACTCCAAGAAATATCAATTTTCTGGCCGTGAACGTTAATTTTCCTGTGTTTATAAAATTAGACTACGCAACGTAGTCAATAATGAAAGCTTTGTAGCTATAGGATCGAGATCTCATTGACTTTGTAAAATGAGCATTTTAGACAGAAGGCAATCAAGAATATAATGGTTTTAATAGTTGGACTAATAATACATCGAACTACAATTCACACAGAATATATGTATATACACCCGAAACAAACAAAACGAAAAACATTACAAACACGAATTAAAATAGGATGAGAGAGAAGGATAAAAATGAGAGGGAGAGAGAGTTGGGAAGAGAGAGAGAGAGAGAGAGAGAGAGAGAGAGAGAGAGAGAGAGATCCGTAGGATCACAGTTTGGCAAAATTCACCTGGACATTTAAACCTTTAAGAGACAACACGGAAAAACAGTCTTAATGCTCTAAAATCTTGGTAACTCAAATATACTTGCATATAGTTCTCATGTGTCTGAGCCCTGCGGCGTGTGTGAGCTGCTGGTCTTTGTGTGTTCCGTTGGAGCGTCACGTGGTTTGCTGCGGTCTGGAGCGCGCAGTTTCAAAGAAGGCTTAAAGGTCTTTGACGTAAATAACCAAATAAATAATTCAGACTAAGTTCATTTCTGGTGAAATGAACAAAGGAAAAACAAACTTAAGCAAAAGAAAAGAAGAGGAAAGATCCCCCAGGGTGGGGGATCACGAGTATGATGGTTACATCGGATCGAAGGAGAGGGAAGAGTCCAGTCAAAAGTCGAAGTTCCCTCGAAGAAGTGAGTTCCCCCAAAGATGCAGTTCTTTCTCCCCCCTCCTTACTCTTCCAAAACTAAAACCTAAAGATGAGGTGCTTGGTGGTCTTCTTTAAAGACACTTCTGTTTACGCCTCCTCTGGCGTGAATGCACCAATCAGCTGGGAGGAAAGTGTGCGGATAAGTGTTCCTTTGTTCCCTCGAGATCGACTTTGCATGTTTCATGACCGTGATGTAAAAATGCGTTCAATTTTACTCCAGAGATGATAAAACATAGTAACATACATTTTACGGTTTGCACCCATATATATATGGTTTGGTCAGATCAAGAGGATTCTAAAGGTGTGAAGAACGACATACAAACATGATAGGAAAACACAGTTACATTAAAAATGCATCTAAAAGCACCTCTGTTCTTTTAGAATTATAATACGATCACATCAAACCCCAATGGAACATGGGCAAACATAAAAACATATCGAATATATCATAGTACAAGTCTCTCAATTGAGGAGATTGGAGAAAAGTTCTTGTGTGTGTGTGTACTGTGAACGTGGCTGGGTCATTCGTTGGTGAAGATGTGAACTTTTGCTCACCCCCCTCCCGGGCAATGATATGTGTGTGCGTATTCTTTGAATTGATGAGTTTTTAAGTCTGGATTACAATGACCAGTGTGGTTCATTACACAAGGTTGTCTGTGTTTGTGAGGTGTCCTGCAGAGGGGACACCACGGGATCTCCGGCCAGAGAGGCGCTCCTGTTGGGTCACATGTGGTAAGACAGAGGACCCTGTGATTACTTATCAGCGAAAAACGCCGCGGGGGCTCTTCTGGCATCGGTCATTTAATTAAGTCCCATCGCCATTTGCTTGTGTGTGAATCAGTAACTTAAAAAGTCCCATGACATCTGTTTCTTTCACAATCTGAAGAATGGAGGAGTGTTTACTTAATTAGAGACTTAGTTGATTAAAACCACATGATTGCGCTGATCATCTGATTATTGCTACACGGTCTCCTGGATCTGCATTGTCTCTGAAGGCCTCGGCTTTGCCCACTAAGCCATTAAAGACAACATGAAATCTGGTGGGCAAAGCATATACGGTAGCAGATCAAGCCGGAGCATGCTTTCATACTATGGCGGTGCTTCAGGCATATCAAGCTGACCTGCTGGGGGATTTGGACAAGAGGGGAGGGGGGGGGGCATTGATTTAGCTCTCAAGGCTACTAAGGAGACTGCTCGTGCTATTGGGCGGTCTATGGCAGCCCTTGTAGCCACTGAGAGACACCTCTGGCTCAATCTGGCAGAGATAAAACAAAAAGATCTTGCTTTTCTGCTAGATGCACCCATTGAGCCTTCTGGTCTCTTCGGCGACGCAGTTAATTTGGTCGTCAAGAGATTCCAGGAGAATAAAAAGCAATCAGAGGCATTTAAAAAGTTTCTCCCTCGCTGTGTCCAACACCCTGGGGCTGCTGGGCGTGAGCAGCCCTAGCCGTCTAGCTCCTCACATAGAGCACAACAAAAAGAGACACTCTCAGCCGAAGCCTTTGAAACAGAAGCCAGATCTGAGGACCGTTCTTCAGTCTAAGAAGGCTTCGGCTCAAAAGAAAAGGTCCTGACGCCAATGGCGTCAGACCAGTGAGGGCAGCCCCACCCGGGGTGGAGCGGGTCACACCTCAGTATTCGGTGTCCATTCCACCTCGGTGTCCTCAAGGGATCATTCTGCCGACCCCGCCACCCTTGGTGCTTCGGGGCGCAGTGGTCTGCCAATGGCGTCAGACCAGTGAGGGCAGCCCTACCTGGGGTGGAGTGGGTCACACCTCAGTATACGGTGTCCTCAGGGGATCATTCTGCCGACCTCACTACCCTTGGTGCTTCGGGGCGCAGTGGTCTCCAGCGAACGTGCGGTGCAATGTCAACTCATTAGACGTGAACCCTCTGAAGGGGGTTCAAAAACAGTCAGTTCAGGTAGTTCCTGCCAGTATGTTTCAGGTCGCTGAGCTGAGTGTCTCAATTACACCAGAGGCCAGCCTCGAGAGCCTCAATTTTTTCTCAATGGGTCCTGCATATAGTAGAGAGAAGATACAGCATCCAGTTGGGTTCTCTTCCTCCACACTACAAATGGGGTGTTGCTCACGTTAGTACATCCTGTGGAAGCTCTGTTAGCAATGGAAGCTATAGAACAGGTATATCCACCCGACAGGGAATCATGTTTTTACAGCCATTATTTCATTATTCCAAAGAAGGATGGAGGGTTGCATCCCATTTTAGATCTTCGTACAGTTCAGAAACTCAAGTTCAAGATGCTGACACTCAAACAGATCGTGACTCAAATCAGATCCGAGGACTGGTTTGTCACGACAGATCTGAAAGACGCATACTTCCATGTCTCCATCCTCCCTCAGCACGGGAGGTTCCTGAGGTTTTCTTTCGGGGGCAAAGAATACCAGTATTGGGTACTTCCATTCGGTCTAGCTTTATCACTCCACACATTCACAAAGTGCGTAGATGCAGCTCTGGTCCCACTCAGGCTACAGGGCATACGCATAATGAATTACATAGACGACTGGCTGATTCTAGCGGAATCAGAACAGTTAGCAGTTCAGCATCGAGGTGTTACCCTCGCACATATGCAGAAATCGGGGTTGAGGCTCAAAGAAGAGTGTGCTTTTTCCATTACAGAGGACCACTTTTATTGGTGTGGTATGGGATTCAGTCACGATGCGAGCCGTTCTATCACCCACTCATGTAGCTGCTATCCTGACAGCCACGAAAGAGCTAAAGCTAGGCCAGTCACGCACTGTGAAACAGTTCGAGAGACTGTTAGTTCTCATGGCAGCGGCGTCCAATGTGATACCCTTTGGCCTGCTGTACATGAGGCCTTTGCAGTGGTGGCTCAGGACCAGAGGGTTCTTCCTATGATCAAGATTCGTATGACCCACTTCGTATGATCAAGATCACGCGGCGGTCTCTATACGCCTTGGTTATATAAAGGAAACATTAGCTGCTGTCCCAGGGTCCGGTGTTGGGAGCTCTTTGCCATCGAGTTGCTATCTCGACAGATGCTTCTCTCACTGGCTGGGGAGCGGTAATAGAAGGCCGCTCAGCTCAGGGTCTGTGGAGGAGTCATCATCTCTCTTTTGGCACATAAATTGCCTGGAGATGATCGCTGTCTTCAATGCATTGAGACATTTCCTCCCAGACCTGAGGGACCGCCATGTGCTTGTCCGGACAGACAACACATCGGTGGTCTCTTATTTAAATCGTCAGGGGGGTCTGCGGTCGCCTCCACTATGCAAGTTGGCGCACCAGATCCTCCTATGGTCCCTGGGGAAGATACTATCTCTGAGGGCAGTGTATATTCCAGGGGGCCAGAATATTGGAGCAGACGTCCTGTCAAGGCAGGAGTTGAGGCCAGGGGACTGGAGACTCCAGCCCGAGGCGGTGGAGAAAATATGGGAGTTTTACGGCCAAGCAGAAGTGGATCTGTTTGTGTCTCAGCATACGACACACTGTCCACTTTGGTTCTCCCTTACTCACCCAGCCTCCCTTGGAGATCCCGATCAGGAGAGACTGTCTCGGCACAATATTTCACCCCCGACCAGAGATTTGGAAACTGTGGGTTTGGCCTCTGAGGGGGCCCAACTCATAGAGAGTGGTCTCTCAACCGAGGTTGTTGAGACCATTCTAAGCTCCAGAGCTCCCGCTACAAAGAAACTGTATACATTAAAATGGAGAGTTTTCACTTCTTGGTGTCACCAGAGTCAGTGGGATCGGGTTAACTGTTCAGTAAACACAGTACTGGAGTTTCTGCAGCATCGCTTTGTGTCAGGTCTATGTCCATCCACCTTAAAGGTACATTGTTGGGTCAAGACCCCCTGATCACTCGTTTCCTTCATGGCACCCTGAGGTTAAGGCCTGCAACTCGCACTAGGATGCCAGCCTGGGACCTGACAATTGAGCCATTAGAGACGGTCTCAGAAAAAATTCTTTAATTTAAGACCATTTTTCTACTAGCCATTTCGTCCCTCAAAAGAGTCAGAGATCTTCATGCCCTTTTGGTATCCCCCACCTGCCTTGAGTTTGAACCGGGGATGGTCAAGGCATTCTTATACCCTAACAAAGGATATGTCCCTAAGGTGCCAACCATTATTCCGAGGCCTATTGTGCTGCAGGCTTTCTGTCCTCCTCTGTTTACCTCTTTGGACCAGGAAAAGCTGAACCTTTTGTGTCCAGTGCGAGGACACTGGACACTTCTGTTCATCTGTCTTCTCCATGGAAGAAGTCTTTTTTGGATCACCCAAGAAAAGTCTTCCTGTCTCTAAGCAGACAGTTAGCAAGTGGATAGTCAAGACTATTTCTCTTGCTTATGAGTCCTCTGACCAGCCGTTTCCTTTGGTGGTAAGAGCTCATTCCACTAGGAGTATGGCGGCCTCTAAAGCCTTAATATCCAAAGTTTCTTTCCAAGACGTTTGTGATGCAGCGGGCTGGTCCTCACCGCTCACATTCATCAGGTTTTATAGCCTGGACCAGTATGCTGCCCCAGGGTCTCAGGTTCTGAGTGCTTAGTGTGGTTTTGACAACAGGCTACACTCAGGCATTTGAAATTATGGAGATTTGGGTATTCTCGTTCCCAAAGCATTATCGACGCATCACGAGTTGCCTCAAAAGGGAACGTCTAGGGTTACGAATGTAACCATAGTTCCCTAAGAAAGGGAACGAGATGATGCGTCGCCTGCCACACTTTCTGCATCCCTGTGAACGACTTGCTTCGGCAATTTCGAAAGCTAATGCCGGTTTCACCGGATGCGCTTTTATCTCTTCCTGGTAATGACGTTACCCGCCTGTGATGCTCATTCTTTCCATTGGACTAGTTGACATAGATGCTTCAGACACATTCACACCGGGGGCGTTCCCAAAGTGTTATCGACGCATCGTCTCATTCCCTTTCTCAGGGAACTATGGTTACAGTCGTAACCTGAGACGTTTTAGCTCAAAATACCCAACAGATCATTTTTTACAGCATGTTTTATGAGTAAATGACGAGTGGTATGTTCATTCTTACATTCAACAAAAAAACACATCAATTGCTTACGAGACATGTCTACTTGTCTCTTGTCTACAGCTGCTCCGGCGTCAAAACAATGGCGGACTGTTTACAGCTCACTCAGGGTGGGTCTACGCTAAAACTGCAGTGTCATTCAACAGTCGTGGGAGGGGCTTGTGCAAAAGTACGTCACATTGCCCCGAATTTGAGAACGGCTTGTTCTGAGACAGTGCTTATGATTTATTGGTATTTAAAAAAAAGCACTGGGTGGATTTTTTATCATTATAGGGTGGTTGTGTACACACACTGCCAACACACATTTATGTTCAAACGCCATGTAAAAGTGAATTTTGCATAATAGGTGCCCTTTAAATAGTACCACCTCGGTTGAGGTTCCAAGCGAGCCTTACAATACTAAAATGTGACGTGTAAACACTGCGGATCCCTGTTGGTCAGAGAGAATCGTCACTACCAGCGTCATTTGATTTGCAACACGACACACCAAACCAGAACAAACAAACTTATTCTTGCAGTGAAAAACATCCACATGCTGAGGATCAAGAACATCATTCCATCGATATGCTCCATTGCTCCTGTGTTGTGTGATTGTTTGTGTCGAGTTTACGATTATGTCACGGCAGTAGAGGTGGCATACCTATAATGATCAGTCAATAATCCCACCCACTTTGAAGTGGTACTAAACTGCAATTGAAAAGCAAACCGAAACATGCCGTGCGGAGCCGAGCTGTACCATGCATTGGTAAAGTGCCATTAGTCTGAACTGGTTAGAGCTTAGCTGACTCTTTTTTTACATTTAAAGGTTGACCATTCATGAGGATGAGGGGAGTGTTTGAGAAACCTGTTTAAAAACCATCATTGGGGTAATATCATTGTTCTAATTTGAACAAACTCCTAAATTTTATTTCATAGGGTTAGGAGTTTGTTCAAATTAGAACAATAGAACTACCCCAATGATGGTTTTCAAACAGGTTTCTCAAACACTTAAAATTTAGCGTGCAAGGCTATGAATGAAACCTCAAATCACAGGGCTTGTCAAACTATACTATTCATTTTGTAGTTGGTCGCAAATTGGACAATAAAACTTTTTTTTTTTTTATAAGAGTGATCTCAGCCAAAATATAGTATTGTCTTGGGGGTGGGCTTTTTGTGGACCGTAGATAACACCTAGTCTTGTCCTTAAAAAATATAGTTTCCTAGTTTTGCAATTCCCCAAATAGTGCAGACATTGTTCACGTCAACTATAAACATCAGGCGTGTAAAGAACACTCATTTATTCACCATGATAAGCTGCAGGATTTCCTGTGCCTCACTTTAAGACACACACAACACAGGTTATATACTCCCTATACCTTATCTCTTTACATTTAGCATGTCTGTTTACTTTCAACTCTTGTTCTGTGGAAATCTAAGTGGTGATGTAAGACATATGACAGAATCACTAGACCGATAGACAATGCTCGCTACCCGGGAAGGGCTCTGCATGCTTCATTGCCTAGTTAGCTCCTCTCTGTAAACTGGGATTCTGTACAGTTGTAACCTTCAGCTCTTTGAACATGATGAATGTTGGGATGGGGGGTGAGGGGTGGGTCAGTGTCCGCTGTATGAGAAAGCGGAGATGATTTACTGCGTTCTGATGCCCTCTACCTGAAGAGAGAATAGACCCAGAATGTCTGTTTTTGAACCTAGATGCATGAATATGGTATATTAAACGATTTGGATGAGCAGAGCGGGATTGGCCAGCTAACAGGGAACATTAGTTAACATTAGTTAATGTATTAACTAACATGAACTAACAATGAACAATACATTTGTCACAGTATTTATTCATCTTTGTTAATGTTAGTTAATACAAATACAGCTGTTCATTGTTTGTTTGTTAGTTTACCTTGGATAAATTAATGGTAACAAATGCAACCTTTGAATTCAATAATGTATTAGTAAATGTTGAAATTAATATTAACTAAGATTAATAAATGATGTAGAAGTGAAGTTCATTATTATGTTAACTAAGGTAGTTAACTAATGTTAACTAATGAACATTATTGTAAAGTGTTACCAAATTAATTATACATGTGTTAGATTTTGCTGCATTTGGCCAAGCAGTGGTTTTGGTGGCTCGCCAATGTATTAGATTTCTCCAAGACATAAAATAAGTAAGCTTTGACCACCCAGTTCTTGTGGGGAGAAGAATTTATTGAAGGTTTGTAGTGTAGCAGTCCTTCAGCAGCGATGTTCGCATGTCGCTCTTCAACAATCTTAACCCAAAGTTCTGTCTGTGAGACAGAACTTTATACATGAGGACAAATGGGCTACAAACAATAGAAACCTGTTAGGACCTCCCACAGGAGATCGATCTAACCTGCTAATCTACTCTGAGCAATGCTGTTTCTTTGTCATTCACACCAATCAGTTTCTATGGGCCATACACCTGTATGGGCCATTTGGTTCACACCTTTACAGACACAGATAGAGTTGATTACATCTGAGACACAGTAACAATGTAAATGCATCTGACTAAAGTTAACTTAAAAATACACATAATCTTTCACATGTTTTTGCCTGAAATGTTTAGTTGGATGTTCGGGTTCTCTACTTAAAATGAAAATGAACTGCTAAAATGAAATGTTCCCTTAACCCTATGGGGTCTGATGTGTTTTCAGGGCCCTGGAGGTGTTTTGATGTGCCCTGACATTTGTGCTTATTTCTGTTACTTATCACGTTGTCATGGCAAAAGCCTGATTACACTGTATTCAGCACAAACTCTGCTACAATAATATGTGAGAAGCATGTATGTGTAACCCGGGTAGGGTTATTATTGTTATTATTATGTTGATTATTGCTGAGCTAATAACAGAATGGGTTAATGCTGGGTAAAATAAAATAAGTTATTATTGAGTAAATAATATCTAATTCATGAGAAGGAATTTGGAATTCATGCAATGTATGAATACCATTTATGTTTATATGCATGTGATATTATGTGTTTCAATCAAGGGATACGTTTTCAAGTACTGTTTCTTTAAGACTTACGTGTGACATTTAAAGTTTGTATGTTATGCACTTACAGAAAATGTGGTTTTGCTCAGCAAGTTCACTCGTACACAAGTCATTTGTAGCGCTGAGTTTAGTCATTAGTGTGAGAGTACGACGGATAAATGGACAGTTAAGTACATTTGGACTGCACTAACGTTTATTTCCATCTGAGGAGGAGTTTGAGGAGAACGTCACTAATCTGGAGGAATCTGTGACCTTGTTTCATTTTATTTGCTCAATAGTGAAGAGGCCATTTGTTGTTTCAGGCCCCAACGATCACTAGCAACGTCCAGGCCTGCAACAGCGAGGGATTGTGTGTGTGTGCGAGTTGCCACTAAAAGGTTATTTCACATATTGGTTTTGAAACGTATATTTTGTATGGATGTTTTTGGTTTATTTGAGGTATAAAGAAATAATATTGATTCATTATTTGAGTTTGCCATTTTATTTGCTTAGTATCTGGTGATTTAAATCAACAAAACTAAAACAGTGAATGTGAAGTGACTATGTGAAGTGATTTCATATTATTTATGAAGGGGAAAGAAAGACATTGCCTAGCTGAAGGGGGGGAGAGAATAGCATTATTGCATAGTCGAGAGACACTTTATGAATCCGGTGCGTCGCTCTGGTCACAGTCAGGGCATTGGTGGCGCTACACAAACTACTGACTACTCTTTCCAAGAATGGCGTTTAAGAGTGATTCACATTTGTCTGTTGAACTTTCAAACTGGTGCAAGGAAGCCGTGATTGAGGAAAGTCATGCTATAATGTTAATGGGAGTACCTGCAACAACTGATGTGGCATGTATTAAAGAGGCTGTCAAAAAAAAGCTGTAGGGAGAGTGAGAGTTAAAGACTCTAAAAGGGGACTAAGCCCAGATACTCTGTTAGTATTATGTGAATGTCATGAAGTAATAGATTCTACCCACATTCCAGCTGAATTGCTCAGAGCAGATGGGGAAGAGACATGGAGGGTCATTATAGCACTATTTGATGTTCCTGCATCTGGGTTTCCTGAGAAATTAGCAAAAGTTCTGCTTGAGGAAGGAAAACCCACTTGGAATCTTTATTCCATTCATTTAGTTCCAGTGCTGGTTCACCCGAGTCCATTATACGTGCAGTTAGGGACCTTCTGGTAAAACAAAGCCCTCTGGAGACTCTAATGCAAATTGGCGATTGCGTATGTTTTCTGATACTATTCCCACCCCGTTTGGAGAAGAGAATCTTGAAAACTGGATGGAACAAGCCAGATTAATGACAGCTGAATGTGAGCGTTCAGAAAGAGAAAAACACAGACGACTAATGGAGAGTATGAAAGGCCCTGCTCTTGACATTGTTAAGGCGGTAAGGTTTTCAATTCTAGGAGCTAGTGCTTTGCAGTATCTTGAGGCTCTAGAAAATACCTTTGGAACATCAGAAGAAGATAAGTAGACCTTTACTTTGCTTTCAGACTTCTGGCGCAATTCCCCAGAGAATCACTATCTTGCTTCCAGGGACGAATAGAGACAAAGAATAGTTAGACAAATAGAGACAAAGAATAGTTGACAAAGGTTCTGCAAAAAGAGAAGTTGATGTCTCAGATGATGGACGAAGCTAGGATTGAACAGCTAATGGGTACTGTCGAATCAGACCTGATCTTATTACAGCTGAGGCTAAGAGAACAGAAAGACCAACCTTCCACTTTCCTGGAATTATTGAATGAGATAAAAACAGCTGAGGAAAATGAACTAGCACGTCATAGAATCGTTCAACCGCTAAGCCTGTTCAAACTAACAGAGCTGTAGTAGGCTAAACTACAGAGCAATGTCTTTGGGTAACAATGAAAATGGATGATTTCTTCTGTTACCGTTTCGGGGAAGACGGACATATAGCCACAAAATGCGGATACCAGAAAATACCGCATAAGTCATAGAAAAACTGGTGGAATCCCTCCAAAGGGCTATAACAAAAGGGAACAGAGCAAAAGGAAGACCCTGCTGCTTCTAAAGGTTGGATTGTTTCTCCAAGAAGGGACTAACTGAGTTTAGTGAGAAGAAATGTGTGCCTAGAGGTTTAGTGGGATGGGTTTCAACCATTTCAGTAGACTAGAATGGATGTCCATACAGTGCTTTACTGGATAGTGGATCTCAAGTTACCATTGTTTTTGACCAGTGGCATGCCAAGTACTTACCACAGATTCCCATACAACCATTGACTGGATTGTCTTTCTGGGGACTACGTTTTTGTAGCTATCCGAATAAGGCTATCCGGATACATTGTAGTGGATGTGTCATTTCCGGAGTCACCCCACGGAGTGAAAGAAACAGTGCCTGTCTTTGCATTGGTGCTTCCAGAGCCACAAGGTCCTCAACAAGGTCCTGTAATTATTGGAACCAATGCAAGTTTTTTTTGACTGATTTCACTTGGAGTTTCGGATGCTGCACATTCCCTGAGGATTCAGTCAACTATTTCTACACCCTGTGTCCAGCAGATACAAAGGAAAGAGGAAGTGACTGACTCAGTTGAAGGAAGGATGGATGGGACCTGGATCTTTAACCATAGCTCAGAAGGGTGAAAAGTATGCAGAGTGTAGTCGAACTTAAGAAACAACCGAGAAGAGGCATTCTCCTAGTGGAAGCCACTGATGAGAACCAATTACCTGCTGGAGTATTTCTGTCCTGTATTCATCTGATATAGACATACATAGCTTTGAATTGCTTGTGTGCAATGAAACTCCCAAAGAAATAATCATTCCTACCGGCACTGTGATGGCAAATGTTTTCCACACCGTTACTGTTACAGTCGCGCAGGGAGATCAGACAGCTTTCAAGAAATTGGATCATAATATCTTTAACTTTGTTCATCCTCCAATACCTCCTATTTTGGAGAAAAGATATAGGGAGAAGCTGTCAGAGTGAGTAAACGTGTTTCTATATCAGAATGGGATGTGGGAAAAGCAAAAGATGTGACCCATACAATCTGACTGGACGACTGCATGCCTTTTAGCGAGAGGTCTAGGCATATTGACCCAACAGATATTGATGATTTGTGCCATCATCTTAAGGATTTTCTGGCTGCCGGTATAATAAAGGAATCAAGGAGATCCTATGTGTCACCCGTAGTCATAGCTCATTAAAAGAAGAGTGATGCTATTAGACTGTGCATTGACTAGAGAACTCTAAATTCCACAACCATTCCGGATCAATTTACAACACCCAGGATAGAGGATGCTCTGGATTGTTTGTCGGGGAGCAAGTGGTTCTCTGTCTTGGACTTAAGGAGTAGCTACTATCAAATTGAAATGGCTGCTGAAGATAAGGAAAAGACGTTTAATTTGTCCTTTTGGATTCTACCAAATTGAATGGTAGCCGCAAGGGATTTCCGGAGCATCAGCAACCTTTCAACGACATGTTATAGTGTATCTAGATGACCTATATCTTCATCGAGGAGCAAGAAGAAAGGTTGATGAAAGTGCTGGATCAATCTCGAGACTCAGTCTTCCACCGATGGCCAAACTATTTCCCAGCATTCAATGGATGCAATATGTGGCTGGATTCTGCCGGTGATTCTTGGTGGCCAGGCTGTCTGTGGTGAAAATTGTGAGGTTTGCGTCTGCTCCACAGGTGTGGATTTGTGAAATATTCGCCCCCTTTGCATTGTTAAACGTACATTCCGTCGGAAATAAGTATTTTATCTTGAACGACTTCATCACGAAGAGCAAGTTGGACTGTTTGTTTCTGACTGAGACATGGTTGAAGGTAGAAGATTTGTCTTCGATGTCTGATCTCTTGCCGGAGGGCTATTCGTACTTTAATACCCCTCGGCCAACTGGTCGAGGGGAAGGTATTATGTCTATCGTTAAAGATAATATTCAGTGTCAGTTATTATCTCCCAAACCATACAATAGCTTTGAACTACAGACATTATAGATTTCGTTGGTTAATCCTGTGCTGGTTGCACATGTATATCGCCCTCCAAAGGCAAACAAAGACTTCATTAATGAATTTTCATAACTTTTGAGCAGACTGGCTACACAATTCGACTGTTTGTTTTTTTTAATTCTTGGGGATTTTAATGTACACCCATGTTGTGGTCACAATGCAGTTTCCAAAGAGTTTCTAAACTTGATCAACTCTTTTGATCTGAGACAACAGGTTAAAGGGCCAACTCACAAGCTGTGTCACATGTTAGATCTGATTTTATCATATAACTTACACATTCAGGACACTGTGATTGATGAAGCAACTTTTACTGATCACAAGCCGGTGTTTTTCAATGTTTACATTTGTAAGGAACTGAGGCCACTGTAAAAAAAAAAGTGGATCAGAAAAATAACCCCTACGACTAACATTGTGATTCTACTTTATCCGAAACGTTTTCGATCTCTTTAAATGTTGACGAACATCTGAAGCAATTTGATTCCACTTATTCTGATATCTTGGACACTATCGCTCCTTTCAAAGCTATGAATTGTCAGCCAAACTCCCGACCATGGTTAAATGAAACGGTCCGTACTCTTAGAAAACATACTTAGCAAATGGAAAGGAGTTGGAAAAAAATACAAATTACAGGTTCAATGTGACTTGTCTTTAGAGAATCTTTGGTAGCATCTCAGAAGGCTTCGAAAGATGCAAAAAAAAAAATATATTCTGATTTAATTTCTCGAAATGTAAATCAGCCTAAAATTCTATTTTGCTACTATAAATTCAGTTATTAAATCTGCTCAAACTCTGTGCCCAGATTCCTATGTGTGATTCCTGTGAGTGTCCAACGACACTCAGATCTATATTCCATTGAGTCATTTGAACATGAAAATTATCGATAATTTATTGGCCTGTCTACAGGACATTAACCCTCTGGGGTTGCCAATCACGCCGGCGTGATCTGCTCGCTTTTTTTCTTATCAGTGCAAAACAAACTCAAAATACTCTGTTGATTTTGATTTTACATATAAGTGTCACGGTAGACACATTCTCTGTTCCTTCTCGTCTCGTGTTTATGTTGTAGTATGAATGCACGTTTGTAGTGGGCGTGAGAGTATGACATCACCTGTTCCACTTCAGCTGATCCTCATCCACTTCACCAGCTGCAATCAATCTCACCACTCTACGTATACTTACCGCTGTTCTATCATCTTTGTCAGATCGTTGTTTGATGTCGTTCGTGTTGGTGTCCCGGTGTTCAGTCCTGCCTCCTGCCTCCTGCCTCCTGTTCCTGTTCCTGTTCTTCGTCGTCGTCACTGGGTTCGTCTGCCGTCTCACCATCATTACCGCACCTGTTCACTTCATCGGATCCTGACCACCGAAGTCCCTGCGTTGCCATTTACATCTGCCTGTACTGCCCATCATTCACAATAAACCTTCTACACTTGCATTTGTTTCCCTTCATTTATCAGCGTCATGACAATAAGTGTTACACATCATTCAAAACTGTTAAATGTCTTCTTTTATTTGTGTACACTCATAATAAAAACAAAATGTTGTGTTTTTCGTAAAATAAAGAAAATAAACATGATGTGCATTCTGCCGTCTCAATGTGAAGTTCATTCTGAAACGAGACAGAAAAATGAACTTTGACTCAATGAATACTTGCTACACACACGTGAGAGATATGTCTGAAATAGCTTCATTATTCATATGTGTGGTTTGGGCGTAACGTGAAATAAACCAATCAGAGCGTCGTCCAACATACCCTTTAAGAGCAGGTGCGCATGTTGCATGGCGGATTGTTATTATTATGGCGGATTTACCAGGCGCGCGCTAGGAGCGGTTCACAGCCGAGGAGACCTACGTTCTTGTCAGGGCAGTGAAAGACAGAGAAGTGACATTGTATGGAGAAAAGTACCCAAATCAGCGTCGGTTAAACAGGCGTGGGGGGAAATAGCCACAATTGTTTCATCAGCTGGCATCCCCAGGACATCGCACCAGTGCCGCAAGCGCTACAACGACATCAGAAGACAGGAGAAGTCCAAGCTTGCTAGCAACAATCGGACACGACGTATAATGGATCTGTCTCTACTCAGGACCTGACGCCAGCAGAGGACATTGCCGCGTCCACCCTCACCGCTGAAAGCGTTGAAGGTTTTGGGGGCTTTCAAATCGGCACCCAACCAGAAATGCAAGCAGTCCAACCCCAAGGTACACTTACAAATCAAGTTCACATACATTAAGGTTTCTTATGAAAATATTGTAATCGTTATTTACATGAAATAAATGTAACAAATGTAACACACCCACACAATAAATAAAAACAATATAATGCAGCTTCGCAGGAAGACCCTGGCCTTGCGAGCCATGCGCATGGACCATCTGAGGAGGGAACAGCGCAACCACCAAGCTCCAGACCCACTACAAGCCATGGCAGCATTGCCAGACCGGAGGACCACCCATTCCTACAGCTCCAGCAAACCGGGTATGACATGCTGGAGCGGGAGCTGTCCGGGATGCGGCAAAGTATGGATGCCACATCGCGCAATGCCACTCCCGGACTCTCAAGTGTCCAATCCCGCCGTGGCGCGCGTCGGATTACTATCAGAGGAAGGAAAAATAATTACATTTATTCTGTTTAAATCTTTTCAACCTAATTTTCCGTTTGTATTTTTTTTTGTCAATTACTGTTTGATATTGATTTTTCATTTTGACAAATGTAAATAAAGAAATGTCACAAATTAATACTTTCGGATGTTTTGGACTCGTTCTCTCTGAATCCTGAATATATGCATGGTTATATTTTTGAAATGTAGTCGAACATTAGACCGAGATTAATTTTTACCTCACTATAGATGACGCAGCAGCTCTTCTGCCAAATAAGCTCTCCTGTTCCGTGCTGCTGCTGGGGCATTTGGGTTAAGTGGCATCGGCACATGCAGTTCACCATCACGTCTCCTTAAGTCCTCTAATGTTTCCTCATCTATGTCAACAACACAACCTTGATTTATGGAAATGTTGTGTAAAACACAACATGCCACAAAGAATGCTGCAAGTTTTTGAGGACTGTACTGTAAAGTGCCTCCTGACCTATCCAAACACCTGAAGCGCATTTTCAGTATGCCGAACGTTCGTTCAATTACACAGCGTTTTTGTGTGTTATTTCGATTAAACCGTATTTCACTCATTGTTACTGGCATCAAAAATGGTGTCATCAGCCATGTCTTTAACGGATACCCGTTGTCCCCTAATAGCCACCCATCCAACGGGGGATTCCCCTCGAAGATGGTAGGAATGGCAGAGTTTGCTAGTATAAATGAGTCGTGGCTCGAGCCTGGATAATTTGCAAAGAAATGGGTGATTTTACTATTAGCATCGCAAATGACTTTTATGTTGATTGAATAGGTTCCCTTGCGGTTGACCTATACAAGTGCGTTTTCTGATGGGGCACGTAGCTGCACATGTGTGCAGTCTATAACACCAAGGACACCAGGGAACCCATACTTTGCAGAAAACGCATGCTTCGCTCTTTCCTGGCTGTAAGGTGTGATGGGGAATTGAATGTATTCCCCAGCATGTCGGACTAGACCTGATGTAGCTTTATGTATAGCCGAACTTATGGCAGATTGTGAAATGCCTCCAATGGAGCTAAGGGGGTGCTGGAACGACCCAGATGCATAGAAATGCAATGTCGCTGTAACTCTCACTGCAACGGGGCAGGCATAGGGACAGGGTGCATCAGTCCCTAGCTCATCTGCCAGGAGATGGCAGATGTCTGTCACAGCCTGGCGGGTCAGGCGTAACTAACGCATACATTCCTCCTCACTGAGGAAGAGATAGGTCTGTCTGGGCCGGTGGACCCTCTCCCTCCGGCGTCTAATTCTCTGTCCCAAGACATGCTCTATCTCACTGTGCAATAGAAAAAAAATATGAGAAAGCTGAACTTAACTGGTAAGTTCAAGAGTAAGGTTTTTAATGCACTTACATTATGATAAAGGTGATTTCGCAGTCTTCAGATTTTTTTTTTTTTCTTGGTTCTTGACGGACAAACTGATTTGTCAGATGTCCTTATATACATATGTGTCTTGCCACTATTGGGCAAACGGGTCTGATCCGTCATTACTACAATTAGCCTGAAAAATTTGGGTAAATGTGTAAGCTAGATTTAGGCCTACATTTTTTTACATCTTCATGGACACCACAATGATTTCCCTCATGTGTTAATATTTTTCCTTGTTATAATGTATGATTTGCAAAAATAAAGACTGCTGCATCTGTGTTGATGAGAGAATCAAAGTGTATGCGCGTTGTGCACCCGCTACATTATGGCCAAGCATGCTAAAATAGCATTATTAACAATGTGCAACGCGCCACTAACTTTAGGCTAGGTTTTTTCTGGTTAGTGGCGGAATTGTTTTCTGGAATTGCAAAATAGCACTAGGGAATGTTTGCGCCGAAACACGCCTCCTTTTTGTGCCGACTCGCCCAGGGAGCGCAAGTTCATTTCCTAGTTTACCGACGTGCGTCTGTGGAGGGAAAAGTCCTCTTTGCGCGGGTGCAAAATAGGAATGATACATGCATCAGTGTATAAAGACATTTGCGCCGGTTGCAAGATAGGGCCCATCCTGTTGTATTATACATGTTGTCACTTCTTCTTGAGTCTCTCCATCTTTGTCTGACTCCTTTTTAACATTAAAGGCAGAACAGTTTCTGTAATTTTAGTGTCTGCGTGAGGTAATCACAGCTGCTAACACACAGAACTCTTGAAATACCGCCCTCTGCAGCAGCTCATTTGCATTTAAAGGGCCAGGCACAGTAGCGTTTTTGCTAACCCTCAAAAAGTGACAACTTTAACATGCTATATAAAAATATTAGTGGGGTATTTTGTGCTAAAACGTCACACACACATTCTGGGGACATCAGAGATTTATTTTATATCTTGTGAAAAGGGCATTTTACCACCCCTTTAAAATGTCTTCAATGGCGTATCTTCAAAAAATACAAAAATGTAAAGGCATACTTCACCTCTGGAAAGCTGAATGTGTATTTAAAATGGGTCATTTATGTAGAAGAAATGTGAAATTGTTTTTGAATTTGGAGCTTTCTAGAATGCACTTGCTCCGCTGCCCTAGGAGGCCACACCTACCGGTAACAGAGCGCAGTAGTTAAACAACAAGTCTAGGATACTAGTGAGTCTCTGTCATGAGTCTGCCCGGGATTTCGAGATCGCCCAAAATGTCTGGGATTCGGCTTTTGCGTTCTACAGACTGGCTGATCCTAGCTCACTCTTGAGACCAGGTTTACGAACACAGGGCCCTTGTGCTCCGGCACCTAGCCCGTTTGGGCCTTCGGGTCAACTGGGTGAAGAGCAAACTCTGCCCCGTGTAGAGGATTTCTTTTCTCGGTATGGAAATCGACTCGGTCAGCACTTCCGCTAGAGCATCGTCCAGGAGACATGCCTATCCCAGGTGAAAAAAGACGTACTGTTAAATGTATTAAACATGCATTATAGTATATTTTTATTGTACTAAATACATACTAAAGTAAATTTTTAATACATTTAATAGTATGTCTTTTTCACCTGGTGTTGAAGTGGAACCTCTTCGTCAACTGGTGCTCTTCTCACCGAGAAGACCCCAGAAAATGCTCGATCAGTGTCGTGCTTTCCTTACTGCAAGATGGGTTGGAGCGAAGGCTGTCTCCCTCCACCCTGAAAGTGTACGTTGCCGCTATTGCCGCACATCACAACGCAGTTGAAGGTAAGTCCGTGGGAAAGCACGACCTGATCGTCAGGTTCCTGAGAGGAGCGAGGAGACTGAATCCTCCTCGCCCTCCTCTCGTTCCCTCTTGGGACCTCTCAGTGGTTTTAACTGCCCTACAGAGTGCTCCTTTTGAGCCTCTGCAATTAGTGGAGCTTAAGTTCCTGTCAGTTAAGACAGCGCTCCTGGTTGCATTGGCCTCCATTAAGAGGGTAGGGGACCTGCACGCATTTTCCGTTGACGAAGCGTGCCTGGAATTTGGGCCGACCTATTTTCAAGTGATCCTGAGACCCCGGCCTGGATATGTGCCCAAGGTTCCCACCACTCCCTTTCGAGATCAGGTGGTGAACCTGCAAGCGCTGCCCCTGGAGGAGGCAGACCCAGCCTTGGCACTGCTCTGTCCAGTACGTGCCCTCCATGCTTACATAGACAGAACGCAGTGTTTCAGGACCTCAGACCAGCTCTTTGTCTGTTATGGTGGGAAGCTGAAGGGAAAGGCTCTCTCCAAGCAAAGGCTGTCTCACTGGATAGTGGACGCTATTGCTTTGGCGTTCCAGCAGCAAGGTCGACCGTGCCCCCTTGGTGTGAAGGCACACTCCACTCAGAGTATGGCTTCCTCTTGGGCTCTAGCGCATGGCGCCTCGCTAACAGAAATCTGCAGAGCTGCAGGCTGGGTGACACCCAACGATTTTGCGTTCTAATATCGGAAGGGATCTTGTAATGTGGTACCTGATGCTCTGTCCAGAGGAATACCTGTGCAAGAGGTGGTAGGCCACATTGCCTTATGTCAACCTACAAAATCAGACTCTAATTTACCAGTCACTTGGGATGAGATTGGAGAAGCTCAGAAGCTTGATTCTTCTTTACTGTCTTTATGGGAGTCAGCTAAACAAACTAATACTGATCCAAGCCGTGTTGCTTACATTGTTCAAAATGACTACTTGTTTCGTAGGGTACCGGACAAGGAACAAGGGTACACTAATCAGCTAGTCATACCTGCATCATTGAGGGAGGCATTCCTGCAATTCGCTCATGCAAATCCATTGAATGGTCATTTGGGAAGAATGAAAACTCTACGGAGGCTACTCGACAATGTTTATTGGCCTGAAATTCGCAAAGATGTTTGGAGTTTCTGCAAGATATGTAAGACGTGTCATGCCTACAAACCAAGAATCACTAGGCTATCTGGATTGTTGCAGTCAACCCCAGTAGTGGAACCGGGATATATGCTCGGAGTGGATTTGATGGGTCCTTTCCCCAGAAGACCTCGATCCAATGAATTCCTATTGGTCTTTGTGGATTATTGCAGCAAGTGGGTAGAACTCTTTGCTCTACGGTCTTCAAAAACTCACCTCATAACCAACATACTGATAAAAGAGATGTTCACATGATGGGGAACGCCGGTATACTTGGTTTCAGACCGAGGACCTCAGTTCACTGGCCAGCCACTAAATGATACCTGTAAACGATGGGGTGTGGTTCAGACACTCACTACAGCGTATCATCCTCAGACCAACTTAACTGAGAGGGTCAACAGAACCTTGAAAACGATGATAGCATCTTAAGTCCATGATAATCACTGTGACTGGGATAAGTGGTTACCAGAGTTTCGATATGCTATAAATTCGGCGTGGCAAGAGAGTACCGCTCTTACTCCAGCAGAAATTGCACTTGGACGTAAGTTAAAAGGACCTCTTGAAAGGTTAGTACGCAAGGCGCCTAATCCCGATCATGTAGCCTATACCACAATCGAGAGCCAGAGGGTTCTTCTCGACCAAGTGAGGGAGAAATCTAGTCAAGCACAGGAGAGGCAAGCCAAGTATTACAATAAACGAAGAAGGGCTGAAACCTTCGAAGAAGGAGATCTGGTTTGGGTACTGACTCATCCTCTTTCTCGAGCTGCTGATTACTTTACAGCCAAGTTAGCTCCAAAATGGCAAGGACCTGCAAAGATTTTGAAGAGAATGAATAATGTCAATTACCGGATAATAATGCTTGACAATCCGAACCAATGTGATGCTTACCATATTGAGAAGCTAAAAAAATATTTGGGAGTATTTGAGACTTTTCTTTAGGGAGAGGGGTGTGTAACAGCCCGCAGTTACATTTGTCTTATTAGCTCTCTGTACCGTGTCATATTTGGTTCTACCACTGGGGGGTACTCTAGTCAAGAGGATTCCTAGTAGCATAAAAATGGTAGAAGTAGTAGAGTAAGGGAGGAAGGATGTGTTATGCACATGGAGAAGCTTCCTTACCAGTGTGGTCGTGTTTTTCCCTGATTTGAGGAACCTGTGGTTCTTATGCTCAAATGTAAGTGTTTAGTTTGTACTTTCTATGTGTAATGTTAGGTAATGTGTTTTCAAATGAGATGTAAATGTGTTATGGTGGCACTAAGTTTGTTTGTTTGATGCAGAGGGTTCATCATGCAGGCATGGGGCAGCAACTCAACTATAATTAAACCCTTGATCAATATGGAATTAATTGTCTGCGTTTTATCAACAACACATTTGTCATCTGCTGTTTGTGCCTTGAGCTATAGTTTGTTCCTAACATCAATCGCCGCTTGGACACTTGGATTCAGACTGTTGTGAACTCATCCGCTCTGCACTTAAGTACTGTTTCTTATCACTTGTGGGACTCTAGAGACTGAACTCTTGGCTACCAAAGACATTATTTGGAAGAACTGAATTATTTGGATGTATTGCCTTGTAAATGAATGCCTCATGTATTGTGTATGGTTACTGACTGTATGGTGATTTATGGTATAATACACATGGCTCATTGAAATGCAAAGTCTCTGGTCCCTCACTTTATTATGGAGCATCCAAAGCTTTCTTGAAAGTAGATGTTACAAAGTAAGTCCAATAATTTTTAGACAGAAAAAAAAAAATCTGATTTAGTCCTCTCTTTTTTCAATGATTTTTCATGAATTGACCTGATCTGGTGCTTGAGTTCCACTTACTGACTCAATGATTCGGTCACAGTGGTTAATAGCAGTTAACAGTTCAGTGGAGGGAAGGATTATCTATGAATTGACAAAGACAAAAAGCTTTTTCAGAGCTACTGTAACAAAATAAAGACCAAAAAATGGGCATTAGTTGAGAAATTGATTCTTTCTCTGTATTTTTTACTATTCTTTTGCTGTCATATTGATGGTGAATGTAGTTTTTTTGTACAAGCCAGTTGCCTCATAAACCATGTAAATAAGTAATATTTTCTGGCAAGATTTATTATTCTTAATCAACTGTAATAATTATTGCAATTAACCTACAAGGTTGTCCAGACGGATTGTTCCTGTAAAATTATTTCATTTCAAGTTTAAAGGAATTATAACAATCAGCTATTGTGCTGATGTACCACTGTGAGAATTATAAATGTGAAAACACATATGTGCTATAACACATTTGTATTGCACCATGTAAGAGAAACCATCGTTTAAGAGAGAAAGCAGAGTGAGAAACAGTATGTGCAGCTCCCTCGACAAACTCCTCGAAAAATAATCACATGACATTTTTTCACCCAAGTCAAAAAAGCAACACATGTACAAATCATAATGCACGTCTTTTTTTTTTCTTTTTTTTTTTTTTTTTACATATATAACATTTAATATATATATTTGCAGCAACCCGAATGTGTGGGAAACATCAATTGTGTAAAATAAAAGGGATCTAAATGCAAGATCTTGAGTACAAGGATCTCACATTTATCATGGCCATTATGAGCCTATAAAATAATATGAAAAGTACAGTAACATAAAAAAACTTGTTTTGCAGAAGGAAGAATATGAGTTTAGATAAGAACATGAGTGAATGAACGATGACAGAATTTTCATATTTGTGTGAACTATTCCTTTAAAGGTCCCCTTTAAGACACATACACTGTAGGCAATCAAATTTATATAAAATCCCAATATAATAATGTATAGAAAAAAAAGAGTGCTATTAATCATTGCAGTCAACAGAATGTTATTTATGATACTTTTCTTATTTTAAAGCAGCAAGCAAATAACATTTTAACACTCCATTTCAGCCATGTCACTGGACCTTGTGCTTGGGAAAAATGTCGTCCAGTTCCCAGTGAGAACGGAAAGCACTTTAGCCAGCTGCTAACCAAGTGTCCTCAGAGAGAGACTTTCTGCTAGAACGAATTAGATGAGTGGCTGAAGGAAAGTCGTGTTTCTGAGGTTACCTCATGTTTCTGCTGTAGTTCATTTGTTTTAGCTCATATAAGACGCCCCCTGACATGGACAATTTAATGACATTTGCACTTACTGCTCTATTGTTGTTTATAGTTGTGCTGAAACATGTTGAGACAGGAATGCAAAGGCGATTCTAAATCAGTTGTTAAGAGTGGGGAGCTGTTCAGAGGCCTTGGGCCATAGGCAGATCAGGTCATGCAAGGACTTGTGGGTAAATGTGCTGCTCCAGTCACTGTGTTTAAGACGACTGCATTCAAATATGCATACTTCCCTACTATAAAGAAGGTGAAAAGCAGTATGTTAAAAGAGTAGTATGTTCAGATTCAAATTATTTATAAAACCGTTAGTGCCCTGAGGACGTACTACTTCCAGTGAGATTCTGAAGTGTGCATCCAATGGACACTTTACTATCCCATGAGTCCACGAGAGATGATTCGGGAATGGCAGTGAAGCGTCACAACTAATGCTGGTAGGTTACATGACAACGGCAACATGAGAAATGTAATATATGAATTGCATTCACACTACATACATTAATACTATTTGGAACATACTTTTTAGTGGTCGTGAAGTAATTATTCAAAAGAAGTACCTACACATAGAGTATTTCAAATGCAGCATAAGTCCCATTTAAATTTCAAAAGTCTTCACATTATTAATTGCATACTGTATTCAATTTGGATTTTTAAAATAACAGCATATATTGATTAATCAAAATGGCCAACAGTGAGTCCACCTGTACAGTGAGTGCTGTTTCCATATGGAAAACTATATTGCTAAATGTATCTACATCCTCCATCACACATAGGGAAAAGAGCCTACAGTATTAAAATGTGTTTGCTTAACATACACTGCTGCTGAAATTGGCCGGGGGAGGGATTTGTCACCATGTGTCCACTTCTGTCTCAAAAGATTCAAGATTCAAGTGTGGGGCCTGACCCAACAGAATCAGCCCCCGCCTTCAGCATTTTGCCCATCCACTGAGATATTGAACTGAATCTATATGTGTCATTATACAGCAAGCAAGGCAGAACAAAAAGCCCTAGGGAGATTCACTAGCCCCAAATTAGTGGCCATTGAAGGCTGCATTACGGAAGAGTGCATAATCAGCCTTCAAGAGTGCTTAGTGCAACACTGACCAATAAGAGAGCCACACACACACACACACACACACACACACACACGTATGCAAAAGAGCAGTGATTCTCAACTGGTTTTGCTTCAGGAGCCTGATTTTACATTGGACATGGTGACCTAACCTATATATATATATATATATATATATATATATATATATATATATATATATATATATATATATATATATATTCACTGGTTTTAGGAATAATTTATAATAGTAATTTATATTAATAATTTATACAGTCATGAAAAAAACATGACTGTATATCCGTATGTAATCAAACAGACCTAAATACGTTCGGTTAGTACAAGCATTTTGTAGATAAGTTGTACGGGACAACATCTTTGTGAAGATCTCATCCAGTTTGGGCACTTCAGTGAATGAGGAGCAGCAGCTGTCCTCAAAATGCAACAGTCCCTGGATGTGATGTCCCTCCAGTCCCCAGACAGCGACTCATACAACTGTTCCTGATAAGAAAATGCTCTACAACTGGCCTAGTGTATATGCATGCAATATTTCCCCCCGGTGGAACGGGCAGCCAATGTCTACACCCCATGGGCAAACTGCTCTGGTAAGCATATAAGACAGGTAAATATTTACATTCAATATGGCATCATCATTGGTTTGGCCAGCTTCTAATAATAGTCATACAGTGCTTATATTTTACTGAGGTTTACCATTCACTGCTTTTTGTGCAGTCAATGATGTCATCTGACATGCACCATATATGGTAACAGGCTTTGTGCAATGTCTGCCAAAGCTCAGGGCTTGGATCCTGTATAGCCAGTTGGTCATTTATGAAACATGATATCTGACAGGGCTTGAAACTAATTATGGAAACTAAATAGATGTAAAATGTTGATTTGGGGTTAAATTGTTTTATTTTATTATGTATGAAGGAGTAGAGCGAAGGGTGATACTACAGACGTAAATGTAGCACAGCTGCCTGGGAGAACAGTAAAACAGTTTAGCGGTCATTATACAAATATATTGGACCGCAGGATGCAGCAATTGACCAGCAAGCCTTCTAATGATATATAATAAAAAGATACATCACATATATAACCACATAATCAGCTTGTTTTTACACTGAAGGAAATCATTCAAATCCATCGTCCTGGACCCCATGAGCTTGTCTTGTTATGATAATGACTTAACAAGGTTGCTGAGTAATGAAAATGCAGTCAGTGCAGTGAATGCCATTTGGTTATTATAGAAAGTGCAGAAACCTTCTGTGGGCACTCATACTGTATAGTACAGTAAGTAATTAACATACATCTGTGAGCAAAGACAGTGCAAGTAAAAAAAAAGTAAAAGACTTACATGAAGTTGCTATAATAATAACTATAAATTATGCATAATTACATGCAACTAACCCAAACCCTAAACCAAACCCTAATCCTAACCCAATAGTAGTTACTTAATATTACTCAGTACTCAAATGTATAATGTGTAATTATAAAGTTTAACCCAAAAATAAGAGCATATTAATTTGGAACAACATGAGGGTGAGTATATTATGTAAATCATTTTAATTTTAAGGTGTCCTCATTACAGTGTAATTATACAGTTAATTATTGAGTGATATGAATTAACAACATGTACTTAAAATAGGGTTAGGAGTAGGGCTTGGTTTAGGGTTAGTCATGCATATAATTATGCATTACTGTTAATACTATCATAAGTACATGTATCGTGTAAAAAGGACACTGTAAACTAAAGTGTTAGCAATGATTCTACTCAAATTAAAACAGTTAATTTAGATGTTAGTGTATTAGTTACATTTTTTATACTGTATATACACTCACCTAAAGGATTATTAGGAACACCATACTAATACTGTGTTTGACCCCCTTTCGCCTTCAGAAATGCCTTAATTCTACGTGGCATTGATTCAACAAGGTGCTGAAAGCATTCTTTAGAAATGTTGGCCCATATTGATAGGATAGCATCTTGCAGTTGATGGAGATTTGTGGGATGCACATCCAGGGCACGGAGCTCCCGTTCCACCACATCCCAAAGATACTCTATTGGGTTGAGATCTGGTGACTGTGGGGGCCATTTTAGTACAGTGAACTCATTGTCATGTTCAAGAAACCAATTTGAAATGATTCGAGCTTTGTGACATGGTGCATTATCCTGCTGGAAGTAGCCATCAGAGGATGGGTACATGGTGGCCATAAAGGGATGGACATGGTCAGAAACAATGCTCAGGTAGGCCGTGGCATTTAAACGATGCCCAATTGGCACTAAGGGGCCTAAAGTGTGTCAAGAAAACATCCCCCACACCATTACACCACCACCACCAGCCTGCACAGCGGTAACATGGCATGATGGATCCATGTTCTCATTCTGTTTACGCCAAATTCTGACTCTACCGTCTGAATGTCTCAACAGAAATCGAGACTCATCAGACCAGGCAACATTTTTCCAGTCTTCAACTGTCCAATTTTGGTGAGCTCTTGCAAATTGTAGCCTCTTTTTCCTATTTGTAGTGGAGATGAGTGGTACCCGGTGGGGTCTACTGCTGTTGTAGCCCATCCGCCTCAAGGTTGTGCGTGTTGTGGCTTCACAAATGCTTTGGTGCATACCTCGGTTGTAACGAGTGGTTATTTCAGTCAAAGTTGCTCTTCTATCAGCTTGAATCAGTCGGCCCATTCTCCTCTGACCTCTAGCATCAACAAGGCATTTTTGCCCACAGGACTGCTGCATACTGGATGTTTTTCCCTTTTCACACCATTCTTTGTAAACCCTAGAAATGGTTGTGCGTGAAAATCCCAGTAACTGTGCAGATTGTGAGATACTCAGACCGGCCCGTCTGGCACCAACAACCATGCCACGCTCAAAATTGCTTAAATCACCTTTCTTTCCCATTCTGACATTCAGTTTGGAGTTCAGAAGATTGTCTTGACCAGGACCACACCCCTAAATGCATTGAAGCAACTGCCATGTGATTGGTTGATTAGATAATTGCATTAATGAGAAATTGAACAGGTGTTCCTAATAATCCTTTAGGTGAGTGTACATATATATATATATATATATATATATATATATATATACAGTCGTGCTCAGAATTAATGGTACCCCTGGTAAATATGATGAAAAATGGCTGTAAAAAATAATTCATCGTTTATCCTTTTGATATTTCATTCAAAAAATTGGCAAAAATCGAACCTTTCATTGAAGTAAAATAATTGAAAGTGGAGGGGAAATCTCATCATGAAATAAATGTTTTTCTCCAAAACAAGTTGGCCACAATTATTGGTACCCCTAGAATTGTTTACGAGTAAAATACCTCTGAAGTATATTCCCATTCATATTTACCTTTTTTTTTTTTTCACACCAGGGTGACTAGGAACATGAAATTGTCCAGCCATGACTTCTTGTTTTACAGGAGTTTAAATATGAGGAAACACAAAGGCCAAATTCCCTTAATCATCCATTACAATGAGTAAAACCAAAGAATATAGTTCTGATATGCATCAAAACATTGTTTAGCATCACAAAATAGAAAGTGGCTATAAGAAAATAGCTAAAGCATTGAAAATCCCCATTTTGACCATCAGGGCAATAATTAAGCACTTCCAATCAACTAAAGATGTTACAAATCTGCCAGGAAGTGGACGTGTGTCTATATTGTCTTAATGCATGGTGAGGCGGAAAGTTTGAGTGGCCAAAGACTCTTCAAGAATCACAGATGGAGAATTGCAGAGATTAGTTGAGTCTTGGGTTTAGAAAGCCAATTAAAAAAAAAAAAAAAAAAACCCTACATCACCACATGTTGTTTGGGAGGTTTTCAAGAAAAATCCTCCTTGCTCATCCAAAAACAAACCCCAGCAAATTCAGTTGTCAGACATGACTGGACCTTCAAACAGCACAGGGTTCTGTGGTCAGATGAAACTAAAAAATAGCTTTTTGGCAGCAAACATGCAAGATGGGTTTGGTGCACACAAGGATAAAAAGTACCCCATGTGTACAATTTAATATACCATCTTTAATGTTGTGGTCATATTTTTCTGCTGGAGGTCCTGGACTTCTTGTTCAGATACATGCATGGCATCGTGGATTCTATCAAATACCAACAGATAAAAAATCTAAACCTGACAGCCTCTGCTAGAAATCTTATAATGGGCCGTGGTTGGATCTTTTATCAGGACAACGATCCAAAACAAACATCAAAATCAACACAAAAATGTGTTAAGTAGCACAAAATGAAGCTTCTGCCATGACCGTCCCAGACCTGAAGAGTGGAGTGAACTGAAGAGAAGAAGCACCAACATGGATCTGGGAATCTGAAGGATCTGGAGAGATTCTGTAAGACGGAAGGGTCTCTGATCCCTTGTCTGTGTTCTCCAAACTCATCAGGCATTATAGGCAGACTCGGCAGACTCGTCTGCTCGACACCCCCACATCCCAGGTCGGCCTCTTCGGCGGTGCGGTTCAGTTCTTCTGCCCAATAGTTCTTAACCGCCCGGGAGCAGATTGTGGTTGTTCTGCCGACGGCCCCACCGTCCGCTCAGGTCCCTCAGTCTGCCAACTGCCGAAGGCGCCCTCCCACGGTTCCAACCCCGCCCGTTCACCCGGGCTGGCTTGGAAGACCGTGGGGGGATGCCTCAGACCTCTCCAGCCCCGCCCCCCGCTAAACGCCGGGTTAAGCGGCGCTTTTGAGATGGGCTGCTCAGAGATGGGACTCAGTTCTTTCCAGGAGTCGGTAGCAGGGCCACTCCTTTCCCCGGTGGAGGGCTGGGGAGGAATCCTTATTCAGAAAGAACTGACTCTCTCGTCTCTGAGCACACAGAGTTCTCGGACGACACAGAGCGCCGCCCACAAGCCGTGCTCTCCTCGTCCCCCTCTGTCCCAGATTTGGTTGACACGGCGTGCCGTCCACGGACCGTTTCGTCCCTGTCCCACTCTGTCGCCAGACCCCTGGCAGAGCAGGCCCCCATGGAACGCTGGTCCTTCCCTGGCCTCCTCTGTCAGAGCGCGGATGTTAACTGCGCCCCCACACCGGATCGCTATGCCGTCCACGTCCGAGCCAGTTACTCCGCTTCGCTGCCCCTCCGGGGGGACGCCTGTGGTCCGCATGACCCCGCTGGTACAGTTCTTGGGAGCCTGGCTAGAGCTTCCCCTTCTGTCCAGCTGGGTCGCCCGCACCATCAGGTTCGGCTATGCGATTCAGTTCGCACGGTCTCCTCCCCGCTACAGGGGAGTCTGCTCCACTTTGGTCGGTGGCTATGCCCCCATCATGAGAGCAGAGATTGCTGGCGAAGGGTGCAATCGAGACTGTCCCTCCAGCCGAGATGAGGTCCGGCTTCTACAGCCCTTACTTCATTGTCCCCAAGAAAACCAGTGGGTTAAGACCAATCCTGGACCTGCGCGTACTGAATCGCTCCTTTCACAGGATGCCGTTCAAAATGCTCACCGCCAAACGCATTTTAGAATGTGTTCGGCCCCAGGATTGGTTTGCAGCGATCGACCTGAAGGACGCCTACTTTCATGTCTCCATTCTTCCTCGACACAGACCGTTCCTCCGGTTTGCTTTCGAGGGGCAGGTATACCAGTCACGGTTTTCCCTTTCGGGCTAGCCCTGTCTCCTCGCGTCTTCACGAAGGTCGTCGAGGCAGCCCTTGTTCCCCTTCGGGTTCACGGGGTTCGCATCCTTAACTATCTCGACGACTGGCTGATCCTAGCTCACTCTCGAGATCAGGTTTGCGAACACAGGGACCTTGTGCTCCGGCACCTAGCTCGTCTGGGCCTTCGGGTCAACTGGGAGAAGAGCAAACTTTGCCCCGTGCAGAGGATCTCTTTTCTCGGTATGGACATCGACTCGGTCGCCATGTCCGCGCAGCTTACGAGCGAGCACGCGGAGTCACTGCTGACTTGTCTGAGACAAATTCAGGGTAAGAGTGCGGTTCCACTGAAACATTTTCAGAGGCTCCTGGGGCATATGGCATCTGCAGCCGCGGTGACGGCGCTCGGATTGCTTCATATGAGACCGCTTCAGCTTTGGCTTCGAGACCGAGTCCCGAGGTGGGCATGGCAACAAGGCACGCTCCGAGTACCAGTTACTCCGACCTGCCGTCAGACCTTCACCCCGTGGTTGAACCTCAGTTTTCTCAGGGCTGGTGTCCCCCTGGAACGAGTGTCTCGGCATGTTGTTGTCTCAACAGATGCCTCCACCACGGGCTGGGGCGCCATGTGCAATGGACATGCTGCCGCGGGCTCCTGGACAGGACCCCAGCGCCTATGGCATGTCAATTGCCTTGAGTTGCTGGCAGTACGCCTTGCCCTGCACCGCTTCCGAGCGCAGCTCGTTCAACACGTACTAGTCCGATCAGACAATACCGCCACTGTAGCGTACATCAACCATCAAGGTGATCTACGCTCCCGCCTTATGTCGCAACTCGCTCGCCACCTCCTCTTATGGAGTCAGAGGCATTTGAGGTCCCTTCGTGCCATTTACATTCCCGGAGCCCTGAACCATGCTGCCGACGAGCTGTCACGGCTTCAGCCCCTCCCTGGAGAATGGCGACTCCATCCCCAGTCGGTCCAGCTAATTTGGGACCAGTTCGGGGACGCACAGATAGATCTGTTTGCCTCCCACGACTCGACCCATTGCGCCCAGTATTATTCTCTGACCGAGGGCACGCTCGGCACGGATGCCCTGGCGCACAGCTGGCCGCGGGGCCGCAAATATGCGTTTCCCCCAGTGAGCCTTCTTGCGCAGGTCTTGCGCAAGGTCAGGGAGGACGAGGAGCAGGTCCTTCTGGTTGCGCCGTACTGGCCCACCCGGACTTGGTTCTCCGAACTAGTGCTCCTCGCGACAGCACCTCCTTGGCCAATTCCTCTGAGGAAGGACCTCCTTTCTCAGGGACGGGGCACCCTGTGGCACCCTCGTCCCGATCTCTGGAACCTCCACGTGTGGCTCCTGGACGGGACGAGGCAGGTTTGAGTACCCTACCACCTACGGTGGTGGCTACCATCACTTCCGCTAGAGCGTCGTCCACTAGGCCTACGCGTTGAACGCCTACACGCCTACGCGTTGAAGTGGAACCTCTTCGTCAACTGGTGCTCTTCTCGCCGAGACTCAGTGGAAGGTAAGTCCATAGGGAAGCACGACCTGATCGTCAGGTTCCTGAGGAGGGCGAGGAGTCTGAATCCTCCTCGTTCTCCTCTCGTTCCCTCTTGGGACCTCTCAGTGGTCTTAAGTGCCCTGCAGAGTGCTCCCTTTGAGCCTCTGCAATCAGTGGAGCTTAAGTTCCTGTCAATGAAGACAGCGCTCCTGCATGCATTGGCCTCTCTCAAGAGGGTCGGGGACCTGCACGCATTCTCCGTTGACGAAGCGTGCCTGGAATTCGGGCCGGCTTACTCTCACGTGATCCTGAGACCCCGGCTTGGATATGTGCCCAAGGTTCCTACCACTCCCTTCCGGGACCAGGTGGTGAACCTGCAAGCGCTGCCCTTGGAGGAGGCAGACCCAGCCTTGGCACTGCTCTGTCCAGTACGCGCTCTCCGCGCCTATGTAGACAGGACGCAGTGTTTCAGGACCTCAGACCAGCTCTTTGTCTGTTATGGTGGGAAGCTGAAGGGAAAGGCTCTCTCAAAGCAGAGGTTGTCTCACTGGATAGTGGACACCATTGCTTTGGCTTACCAGCAGCAAGTTCGACCGTGCCCCCTTGGTGTGACTGCCCACTCCACCAGGAATGTGGCTTCCTCTTGGGCTCTAGCGCATGGCGCCTCGCTAACAGACATCTGCAGAGCTGCAGGCTGGGCGACACCGAACACATTCGCCAGATTCTACAATCTCCGAGTGGAGCCAGTGTCCTCTTATGTACTCGCTTCAACTAGCTAGTACCGGACCAGCTCAGGTGTCTTCGCTTGCTCGCCATTCCACTCCACGGACTGGATACGTGCGATATTCTGCTCAGGTGAGCTTCTCCGCAAGCCCTGAGTTCCTCCAGCACCCCTGATGCTAGCGCCAGTGTCTATTGCCTGGGCGTTGGCTAGGTGCCTCCCGTGTGCATGGTCCCTCCCCGGAGCTACCCCCACACGTGTATTTCCACTGTCAGCCTCTCTGAGCATGTGTCTTTCCCTCGGCAAGCCACCTTGCCACCCCTGAGGTTGAAATATTCCACCTGCGGCTGGACACCTCAGAGTTTCTCCATATGTTTCCTTCGGGTCATATGTGTATTTTCAAATTCAAAAAATCACTGGGTTGGTGATAATTGCATATTTCCTCTAAAGCTATGGGATATGCTTCCCAGTGTACCTCGGTATTCCTGTGTTAAATAGGAGTCCTTCGTCCTAAATCTCTCGAGGGCTCAGATTTACGCAGGGCACTGGAAGACAGCTGTGAAGGTGGCGTGATTAGACTGGTAACCCCATTCGTCGTCATCCGACGTAACTCGGAGTGACAACGAAAGGGAACTTCTCGGTTACGTATGTAACCCTCGTTCCCTGAGTAGGGAAAGGAGACGTTACGTCTTCCTGCCACTTCCGCTGTACCCCGGGGATCGCCTAAGTTCAGTCTTGGCTCCTCAGCGAAGAAACATAACTGCAATTCCGCAGACCCATGGCATTTCTTTGCCATTGGCTCGTTTTTGTATACTCGAAGTCGATAGGTGTTCTAAGCGAAACCCCATTCGTCGTCATCCGACGTAGCTTCTCCGTTCCCTACTCAGGGAACGAGGGTTACATACGTAACCGAGACGATTTTTGCCAATATTTTGAATGAAAGATCAAAAGGATAAATGATGCAGATTTATTTTTTACAGCCATTTTTTATCATATTTACCAGGGGTACCATTAATTCTGAGCACGACTGTATATTTTACAAATCGGAAATAAAATTATTGTTTTCTAAAAGAAATAATCGATTCTAAACTGCCGAAACTAGTTGTCAGCAACTCCAGTCTCACTTCCATAACATATCTACATAGGTTTGTAACAAATTCGCATAATGCCCGCCTGTGGTCTTCATTGGCTGCCTGCGAACAATGGCTACTTTGACCCATCCTCAAACACTTTAGTTGGTTTGTGTTGTTGACATGTACAAAAGGAAACTTCCAAAGTATGAGGATGTGAAGAGTCAGATGTTAAGATTCATTTTTTCATTGATACCACAGCAGTATAACTTCAATATTTTGTTGTCTTTCCTTCATTTTACTGTAGATTTTTCAAATGTCTGTGCTTATCCATTACAGATGGGGCAGTACATACTTATATTTGGACCAACTTGTCCTTCTGAATCACAACCTATAAGTATGATTAATTATTGATGTTTATATTTTCTATATTTTGTTTAAAATACATAGTGTTGTGTAGAATATGCACCCATTGCACATCTGTAGGTTTCTGGTAACCAGCTAACTCACAATATTTTTTTGAATTAGTTCTGCTAATCAGCAGTGGGCTTTGGGTATTGAGTAATGATAAAGGATGGAGCAAAATTTAGGTTTTCCTACTGTAATATTACATCATTCATTCACATTTGTGCTCTGCTAACTTATTTACCATTATTGTTTGGGTAAGTACTATTTAACTGTGGGTCCAGTTTTCTCACATAATTGTAACACAAAGTGTTCTTTCTCTGAGTCTTTATTATTAGAACAGAGTTTAGTAGTATAATTGGATGTAAAGATACGAGCACCGACCACAGTTGTCCTTGCTAACGTGCTCAAGTACTCTCTCTGTAAACACACCCAGTAATGTTCAACTTCAAAATCAATGCCACTATACTGTCCCTACAGTGTGTTCAATTGTCGAGGATTAAGGAAGCCTCCATAGATGAAATTCAGGTATGGTAATGGGAGTTTCGTTTCTGACAGGAGCTGTAAGCGTAGTCCAAAGACCAATCAGAGCAGAGTATGAGTCACAAAAAGGAGAGGTCTAGAGGGACAGAATCTTCAAACAAACCGTTTTAGACTCTTTGAGAAATGGGGTGATGTGCAATGTGCATCAATAGAGAACTTCCCTGAAGCACTTCCAGTAGATTGACGGAAGGGACACTATTTACTGTAGTTGAGACAACAGTCATGTCCAAAATGTCTGCATGACATAGGCGTGACTCTAAATAACTGTCTCCATTCCCCCTCCCCCCTGCTGTGGCTATTTATATCCTAATACCATGACAAGTGCTTCATCTTGCGGAGTTTAATTGACCTTACAGGGGGCGCTGGCACCCCAGGACAAAGCGGCAGTAAGATTAATGCAGCAGAGTGTTCAATGGGCTGGCTTGGAGGTCTCTCAGAGGACTCTGCATGCTGAGTCTATGCAATGATGGGACTCGCCTCACAAGCTCTTTAGTGAAGGTGGACGTCCCAGCCCCTGTTGCTCTGGTCGGAGGCCCTGTATCCCAAGCTCCTGACTGCAGGGGCGTCTTATCAGAGGGACAGTCCATGCAGCTTTTGTCATTGTCAGTGTTGACATTACCTCTTGCGTCTATCCTTTTGTTTTGGTTTTAATTACATGTCGGACGATGAAGAGCCTGTCAGTGTATCTTTGTCTGGGGCCCATGCTAGTGTTTGGGGACTCCATTGTTGTTCTGAAGCTTGCAAAGATTAGCTTTTCACCGTGATCAGTAGGAAGTGCATTTTTTTAAAAGCAATATTGGGCTTCTGTGCTGTCTAAGACCCACAATAACAATGCTTACAAGGTTTTTTATGACTTGACACCTACGGAGAAATGTGAAAAACATGTCATCACTGAGCAAAGTCTCCAAATATAACCAAGCTCACAGCTTTATAGTGATAACAGGGAAATTATTCAATGATACAAACAGTTCATCATGGCTGTTCAGTATAGTGTCATTGTTCAGCTGAAGTCAGTTCAGTGTTGATTCAGTTCTGTTATATTCAATAAATTATTCAATTTGTTAATTTAATCTTTATAGCAATTATAGATTAGTGAAATTGACAAGAGAAATGATTTCTCTTGAATTGTTTTATTTTTTTACTTTACCGGAAGAATGTGTAAAGCTGAAGTGTGTAATTTCTTCACTAGCATCACTAAAAATAATCACTCTCACACACACACCCACAATTCCAGAACACTTATCAGTATTGCATTAGTCAGACAAAATCATTATTGCTTGACCCACTGTTGCAATTTTAGGCTGGGGTGGCTTTCTGTTCAACAACGTAACTCACTGCAACTATAGTTGCCGAAGTGTATAGTTGTCATTTTCCTTTTGTAAGTATTTTTCTAGATGTTATCCATGTTTTATGTCTCAATGACATGCAAGGAAACAACCAAATAAAGGATTTCAAGAAAAAAAAAAAAGTATTCACTTCCTTCCTGTCACATGAGGCTGTCAACTTCCTACACCTACTTCCAGGAAGCATGGCGAAAGCAAACCCTCCCAAAGAAAGGTCATTTTCATGTTACTAATAAGTATTTTTTGTTGATATATATATATATATATATATATATATATATATATATATATATATATATATATATATATATAATAATGAAGGCCTCTAGAATCATCAAAACAAATCTTACAAGAGATAGTTTTTTTTGTATACTTAGTCAAAAGTTCAAGCGGTAACTATAGTTGCCGATAGGCAAATGCCTTGTAAGTACATATATCATGGGGAAATGGGGTATACTGTGTTAATAGGTTAATAAATCAAGGTTATTGAACTTGTTTAGTGCATAAACACAACTTTACCCTTTAAATGACACGTCTACTGTTCAAGTACTGTCTGTATGCACTGTTTTTTTTTTTTTTTGCCATTTTGTCATTTGTTTTTTTGTTTGTTATATAGATATTTTTTTTTCTTCATTGTATTTATTTGTATTTATTTATTTTCATTTAACTTTTTGATACACAATGCCCTGTTATGGCTGCACTTTGTTCTGAATTTTATTCATGGGGTTAAAATGGATAATTTGACATGGTTTAGTGTAAGATTTTTGCCCATCTTTTGGATAATACGGTTTTAAAAGTACAAAAAATATCACTTTAACCAGTAGATATCAGTAAAAGTACTGAAAGTTTTTCCAGTTAGATTCATATCTACATATTATGAAATCATAATTATAGCAATAAAAGTTATTTTTTGTCGAAGTTTAGCAGTTTTTGTACTGAAAAATTTCAGTTTTTCAATAATGTTGCATTATGATTAGAATCAAACCTGATCAGGATGTTACAAAGAGAAAAGTTGTTACAGTTTATAATTTATTTCAATTTAATCTATTTTTCATATAATTAAAAAAAATGTCAAGTGTGCCACTTCATTTCTGTCTATGTGTATTCTGTGTTCTTTCTGATTTTGAGGATGAATTTTGTCCATTGACAAAACTCATTTGATTCTTATCATAATATAACATTACTGAAAAACAGATTTTTTTTCCCAGTACAAAAAAATGCCTAAACTTTGACGAAAAGTAACTTTTATTGTTATAATTGTGATTTCTTAATATGTAGATATGGATATAACTGGAAAAACTTGTGAAAAGATGTCTTTCATTTAGTCAAATAGGAGCTCTGCAGCCATCTACTGGTTAAACTGATAATTTGTTATTTTAAAACTGCATTTTCCATAAGATGGGCAAAAATCTTACATTATAAGCTAGATGCAGCTTTTTTGGGTTCGCATCAAATGTTCTTCGACTTTTATACACAACAAATTTGTTTATGAAAAAAGATTGATCTGTTGAAAGCAGTTATTTTGAGATACATGCCAATTGTTCTCCTCCTATTGAGGGGGTGCATACAACATAGTTGCCGCACATTCAAATATGATTTTCAAGAAAAAAAAGAGAAAAAAAAATGCAGAACACGTTCACATAAGACACTATTAATACGACTATATGCATGAAACCATCAAGAAAAATTTGGGCACAAATGGGTTAATTACCATAGTACAGTGCATTGATGGAAAAATTAAGCTCGTCACAACCATTTCACATTACTTTGTTACACATGTACATACACGTTACACATCCGTCTTTAGAACCACATTGTTTCAATAAAACCTGCACTGTAAGAAATCGACTGCGAAATATACAGTAATTAACTGGCAGCAAGTTACTAGCGACTTACTATAAAATAAAATCGCAGTCCTGTGCACCACGTCCTAGGCAAACTGTACCCAGAACAATCCAACCTTGAGTGCAACAGGGTTCCTGGTTTTGCAGTGATCTCCATGGGCTATCATTAGCCACAGCAGTGGGTGATTCCACGTTGGAGGTTGAGCAGGTGGAAGTAGTCATGATTGATGTTTTCTCCCAGCCAAGACCTATGGAGGCTATGGAAGTTTATGAATAAAATGTAACTCCTTGTGTTGCAGATGAGCATGGAAGAACCGTTACTATTTCTGAAATTGCTGCTGTAGGATATTGTTAAACATATGTAACGGGCACATTCTAGTGGTTACATTTGTGATTACTTATGTTTATTCAAACTAAAAACTGTCTAATATCATAGCACCACAGTCCAAAGTGTAATCTGCCAGCTTGGATTTGAAAATTCAGTTCAGCAAAATTCTCTGCCCCTCCCTATTTGTGACGTTATCCACCCTATTCCTGACGATCTTACTGCGTTTTGAATTATGGGTGGCACTTCCGGTTTGGAGAACTTCCATTCAAAAAGGCTGAAACGAATCATTTCAAATCATAAGTTTGCACTACAAATAAAGCTGTTCCGTCAGTTTGACTGGATGAGCTGTCAATTTTCCTGATTTATTTTCAGACATCATGAGAATAACGTTATACTTGGTATTTTAAGGTGACGTTATAACAAGAATATCTATGGCAAGAGTTATTTTCAGTCGCTGCTTTCTTTTCCTCATGATTATTTTCTTTTTTCCCTTTGAAATCCGCTCTAAAAGTATGAAAAAGGACAACATATACTGCACATTTGTGGTCTGTTTTCCCGTATTTAATTTACGATATATTCCATTAATAATTCACTGGAATGCACGAATAATCTCTCGTTATTCTCCTCAAATCCTCACGTATCTTTCCAGGTTTGTTTTCACAGGTAAATGCAATTTAAAATCTGTCAAAATGACGGAAATCACTTTGAAATAGTATCACGTAATGCGTAATATATATTTTAGCCAACTACAGTGATATTTAACCAAAGACTCGTGCCTTTGGGGTTATTTGGTCTGTTGAAAGTTCTTTGTTGATGCTTTTAAACGTCCTTTTAATGTTCGATGGTTGAAGGATGAGTAGATTAATGTCATCTCATTGTGGCACTTTTTTAACGTATTGCGTTCCTAGAGCGAGCCTTTCACTGATTGTTTACAGCTCAACCGAAGTTACACCCATAATTCGCGCAAAGCGTCATCAAGCGTAGGAATAAGGTGGATAGGCAAGACTCAGATGTATATTTCATATTAGTAAACAGGCCAAGTAAAAATATCAGAGTGCTGGCTAACTGTAGCATCAGCGTGTTCTTCTCAGAGCTGCTGGTAGCATTAGTATTAGAAAGCCTGATAAACAGCAGGGCAAGCTATGTACTGACTCTCCACCAGAGACATAATACTCAGTTCTGAGTTGCTTTGAGTGGGCAAGAAGGCATAAATACTGACTGATGAATCAGTTTGCTTGGCCAGTAGGATATTAATTTTGACAAACAATTTGCATAAGTATAGGTCAATTTGCCTCATGCAATGCAGTATTGCAGATTTACAGCAATACTGAAGCTAGTCACTACAGGTGTTAAGGCTTTCCTTGATAACACTTCAAATCATGTTGCTATGATCATTAGAAAGTTATTCCTGATTTTCATAAACATAAATAATTAAAACATAACCTCCACTATAGTGGAGACATTATGTACCAGTCAAAAATGTATTATTTGTCTTCGTGATTGGTTGGTTAACAAGATCATTGTTCAGATATCCAAACAAGTATTGTTAATTTTGAAAATTAAGCAGTATAAAACCATTACAGAGAACAATATTACCAGTGAATCAATGTTGCACTGTTACAGACATCCACACAATGTCTGGGGGCGCGCTTTTAAATGCATTGTGTAATCGTATTGTATCTGTCCTGCTTGATCTCATCCTCTCTGTTAAACACCCCCCTTCCTATCTGTGACCATGTCAAGCTTAAATGTCACTAAACATGTAGCCAGTTTGGTCACCATAGGCCTATCCAAGTACAGATATGTTCAGAAACAATTCTGTCGTGTCCCTCTGTACCTCTTTTTCCTATCTGTCACTCTCTTCTGCTCTCCTTATCTGAATGCTTGCGGGGACGGCCGGCCGGTGACTACTTTGTGTAATCCATCCCTGCTCTGCATTGCTTGTCAAATTAATGAATCATCAGTCACCAGGTATTAAGGATTGAGAAGGCCTCCAGTGTCTGTACCCTCCTCCTTTATGCACTGTTCCATCAATCCATCCATCCGTTTCATCAGTCCCCGCTTGGGACCTGGACATGTCAATGCTCACCATTGAAGATAACAATTAGCCTACTTTCTATTGGATGTTGGTGGCCAGATATGTTTTGGAACTGCATACATACAGTATACTCAACCAAAAGAGCCTACCCTTATGTCTCTGTGATATTCTAATGCCAAGATATGGCTGAGGGCACATTGCTTGTTAGGTGGTTAATATAGTGTTGGATGTTGTTAGGGCATTGTTAGTGGTAGTTTTGTATTCTGAGAGGTTGTTAGGACATTGCCAGGCTAGTTTCTTACTGGTGCAAGTCAATAAATGGTTTCTTAGTGGTCCAAGTCTAAAGAGTCCATCATCTAGGTATGATCCTTTTCAGTGAGGGTTTAGGGAATTTTTTTCTCTACAGTATTTTTCGTCTGCCACGCATAATTC
This sequence comes from Meda fulgida, assembly GCA_030578275.1. Taxonomy (NCBI): domain Eukaryota; kingdom Metazoa; phylum Chordata; class Actinopteri; order Cypriniformes; family Leuciscidae; genus Meda; species Meda fulgida. The sequence goes on from CM060636.1 coordinate 25,803,553, forward strand.
ATATGTCTGATCACTTTGAAAGGTCAGATTACACCTCTCCTCAAAAAGCAACTTGATTTGCAGTATAATTTATGTGCAAATGTTTTATCTGGAAGATACAATAATGGTGATTCTTTGCTTTGCAAGTACCAATAAAGAAATACAATCCAAGAAGCACAAATACTTCCTCATTGCCAGCTTTTATCTGTCTCTCTGGGCCCATGCCCTCCCATTCCTGTCTTGCTCCACCCCCACCCCCGCTTCATAACGCCTGCGGAGAAATGTGAAAAACATGTCATCACTGAGCAATGTCTCCAAATATAACCAAGCTCACACTACAGACAGATGCAGCAGCAGATATGGGAGAGCCTGCATGCTCATTTGTGTGACATCACATAAAGTGTTAACCATGGATTTATAATGCAGAAACAAAACAGACTTCCACTCCGTGACGTATTTCCAGTCTGTTGAAATGTCCAGGATCTTTGGTCAACAGATGATGCGATATCCTCCAGCTGTGGATACAACTGCAATTGTAATCGCATGACTGTGCACAAAGTGTACAGGGATTATTTATAGCCCATCTGTTTAACTTGGGTCTCCAAAGTGACTTAATGTGAGGGATGATTTTACAGAGTTAAATACAGGTGAAAATATCCACATTAAGCACCTCGCTAAGATAGAGGTCAGGTAAATATGAGGATTTTGAATGTTACATTTTCATTTATTTTCATCTGAAAAGAATACAGATGGATGGGTTGTCACCATTAAAATGTAATGATATTCATATTACATTTATTATGTATGTCCATTAGTGGTGTTTGCTACCTGCACAGATCACAAGGGATCTGCCGACCCCAGTTGGAAAACCCTGGCTCTATAGGATTGATTCAGTCTTGTTCTGTGTGTTTTACTAAGGAGGTGGCCACGCTTGTCTGTAAATTCAGCTGGAGATATCCTGAACTCAACCGTTATCATAAATAGCAACCACAGGGCATTTAAAGTCCATTTAAATTTATGGTGCAGAAAGTTGCCCCTTTATATCCTGTTCCGAACTAATTACAGTGTCCCAGTCTAGTTCAGATGGAAAAACACATTTACATAGCTTTTCATCTGTGATTTTGATTTGGCAGATCCTGTGACCTTAAGATCAGTTCCTTGGGGAGAACTGTTTGTAGCATTGTCTTGATAGCAACCTACCACACACCAAGACTGCACATACACGCAAATATGCTTAGACTTAGTACCTTCACTGCGCTGTCAATTTGGTGGGGCTGGATGGGGCTGTCACTTACACTATTGAGGAACAGTGGTCTGGAGCTAGGTTGTAAAGGATGCAGCAGATTAGCACAATCTGCTACACTTCACTGGAAATGTATAGCACTGTGATACAGATCATGAATCGGGGTTTTATACCACTGGAGGAGTATTTTACTGCACTGAATAAATTGTAGCCTATTGCTGAATCGTACGGTGGCTGAGAGAGCTCAACGCACTGCAACTGAAGAAAACATATGCAAATAGAAAAACACCTGCAAATTAAGAAAACATCTTCATCAGTTTCACAACACACGTGTTCTCCAAATACTCACATCACAACAAAATACAGAAACGTGCTGCAAAAGTTCACAACACAACCAATACAGAAACGCTCTGCCAATAACACAGACCACAACGGAAATGTTTCCAGGGGACCCCAATAAGTGACGAACCCAGCTGGGATGTGCTTACAACTCAAAAGTGTACTGTACTGTATTTTATTTCATTTTATTTTAATTTTTTTTTTTTTGCAAAACCCACAGAGATTACATGTTTATGACATACAACTTTATATACAATATACAAAATGTATTAACAATATGTTCAATGTCATCATAATACAAATGAGAAAAGAACAATGAGCTGAAAACTAAAATAAATAAATAAAAAGATAGAGAAAAAGAACATGAGGGAATAGATATTAGATATTAATCTATACATCAGTTGCATCGTACAAATTTTGTAAAGTTTGGTAATGCAGGGTCCAAGTTTTAAATTATATATAACGCATATTTTAAAAGCTTTTTTGTAAAAAAAAAAAAAAGTATATTTATTTGCAACCGTTATGTTAACAGCATTAATCAGATAATTCTGTCGTAAGAACAGCTATTCAGCGTATGGACACTGTGCTGTGTTGTCATGGGAAGATCCCAGGTGAAAATAACAAGGAAATTACATTGTCTTTCGTTGCTCCCTTCATCAAGTGCGTTCGAAACGGCTTCATAATGGCACACTACTGCCCTGCTCACTCCAACGTCCCACTTCAAGGGTTCTGCCGTCTGCCCTTCAAAGGGAGTAGGGCATAGGGATGCTCACGAGCAATAAGCATGTCCCAGCCGGGTTCGTCACTTATTGGAGTCCCCTGTAAATATATCCTTTGTGGTCTTGTATTTGGTTGTTTTGTGAACTTTTGCAGCGCGATTCTGTACTTGGTTGTGTTGTGAGTATTTGGAGCACACATGTGTTGTGAAACTGATGAAGATCTTTTCTTAATTTGCGGGTGTTCTTCTATTTGCATGTGTTTTCTTCAGTTGCAGCGCGTTGAGCTCTCTTGGCCACCGGTGGGCACAGGAATCGCCCTGTCCGTTGGGGTGCAGGCTGACTGGGCTCTGGGGCTAGAGTGGGGCTGGTGTCGTACTCCGCAGGGCAGATGTTAAACACTGAATTGTTGTTTACCAGCACCCAATAACAAAAGGGGAAGAACAAGCCACAAAAAAACAAACAAAAAAACTTCTGTATTCAGTTCAGTGTTCTGTCATGTGTGGCTGTGACACTAAAATGCATGACAAGAAAAATTTAAACCAAAATTTGGAAACCAAGGAAATTGAATTTACAACTTAGACAACACCAAACAAAGGACTGAATGAACACAAGACATAAATACACAGAATAAATAATGAATAAATTAATTGGACAACAGGTGAACTGAATCATTAATCAAGGGAACACACTGGCACACGCTAGGAAACTGGGCAACACAGGAAAAAGAGAACCATACAGAAACAGAAAAAACTGAGATAAACTAATTCAGAACAACTGCAGCAATGTTTCCAAGACTCAATGACTGTATGAACTATGATTAATTCATTTCATCGATCTGCATAGACGGTGTTATTCTTACCGTTGTTCTGTCAAGTTCTCTGCAAAACTCAGCCAGTCCTTCAGCCCCGCCGGATGTCTACAGCTCTGCGCCGTCTCCGGGGAGTCACTGTAACGTTGAGCCTCCGGCCTCTGTACTCTTCGCTCCATCCCGGCCTGTCGTCCTCACCATCTTGGCCCTCCCTCTACTCCACCATGGGTCTGTGCCATCGGGCTGTTCCCATCAACACTGCCAGGTGATCGTCGTAATGCTCACATCCCTCCTCTGTCATCATCTCCTGTCACCACCCCTTCACCACCTCCTTGCCCACCTCCTAAACCCCCTCAATCCCTTCCTCTGCCATCTTTTTGTTACGCCGCAAGGTCGTACCTTGCCGGAGGGGGGTGTAATGTTACAGTTATGTTCAGTTTCTTTTAGTTTGTTGACTTTGAGTTTGTATTTCATCAAGTCCTGTTTTCCTATGTTATTTTTCCTGCTCCTCCTTTGTCACCATGGTCACCGTCATTATGAGTTTGTTTGGTTCAGCTGTGTGTGATTCATTACCTTGTTTGTATCTGAACTTAAGTTCTGTTAGCTTCTCTGTTCATTGTTGGTTGTTGTTTGTGTATAGCACGCTGTCTCGCATGTTGGCTTGACATTCTGAGTTTGTAATAAATCACATGTTATTTTATGATCATCTTCGACTTCTGTGGATTTGAGCGTTACAACCTGCACATGACCACATTCAGGCCGACTGAGCAGGCCCTCAGCAAGCCTCTGTTGTGGGCTGTGCCTCAGATTTCCTTCTGGCCAGTTCGCACTCTGCGCCTCCACCTGCTAAGTCACCCTCAGTCAAGAACACTGCACACTGGGTGGAGGCAGCAGCAGGCCGACGGGGCAGAATATGTTTGATGGCCTCAGTCTGTTTCTGAACTGTTGGGCAAAGTCCTCGACTGCACCACCGAAAAGGCCGGCCTGGGACATGGGGGAGTAGAGCAGACGAGACCGCTCGGCATCCCGCATATCAGCCAGGTTCAGCCAGAGATATCTCTCCTGGACCACAGCTGTGGACATCACCAAACTCAGGGAGCGTGCGGTCACCTTCGTCGCCCATAGAGCAAGGTCAGTGGCGGCACCAAGCTCATCGAAGTGCCCTTGGTCTGTCCTGCCCTCGTGCATGTCTCTGAGCATCTGGGCCTGGTAGACCTGCAGAGTGGCCATAGCATGCAGTGAAGCAGCTGCCTGTCCCGCCGCTCTGTAAGACTTTGCCACCAAGGTAGAAGAAAATCTACAGGCCTTGGATGGGTGCATAGGTTTGCCACGAAAAGAAGCACTCTGAGGACACAGTTGCATCGCAACAGAGCGTTCAAGTCGGCAGCCGCACCCAGAAACCAATCATCCAGCCGCGAGCGCTCGGGACAGGGTGGAGGCCTCCACTCTAAACCGATGCTCGCGGCTGCCCGGGAAAGCATGGCCATCATCTCTGGATCGGACTCAGGCACAGCCGTATGCACACCGGAAGGTGGCAGCTGTGATGAGTCGTCACTTCCAGATGAATCCTGCCCACCTTGTGATGCTGCGACAGACATCGCATCATCCTCTGTAGCGCCGAAAGAAACCCACTGGACATCCGAATATCGGCCCACGGGAATCCCCTGCACGCTAACGGGCACCGTCACTGAAGAGGGGGGTGTGGCACACGGACGAACAGTCAGCGCTTGTTGCCACACCGTATCCCTCAGATCACCCTGGCCGCCAGCCGAAGTAGTGCCCCGCGAGGAGACACTAGAACGGGGTGCGGATGAAGGGACTCATTGAGTCTCGATCTAAGTGATGCGATGGTCATGTTCCCACAGAGAGAACATGAGTCATCCACGAGCGCTGCTCTAGCGTGATCAAAGCCCAAACACACTAGACAGCGCTCGTGCCCATCAGAGTCTGACACAAGTCTACTGCAACCAGAAGTGCACGGGCGAGGCATCTTTAAAAAGACGTGCCACGTGCAAGCTCTTTTGTGAGAAAAACTCAAGTGCTCAAGCGCCCAGGGAAACACACACTCTCTGGCAAACCACTGCACAGATAAGCAAGAAGTGCGCGCTCGCTGGAGATCGCCGTCACACCAACACTTGAGGACTCGTTCGTAAAGCTGACAATCAGAGATGGCTTGTGGAGTGAAGAATACTCTTGGTTCCGAAGCGAAAACATATCTGCATGTTGCCAGCGTCCTCCTTTTATACCCACGAGGTAAGGTGGAGATACGCTCTGCAAATTCCGCAGACCCATGGCATTTCTTTGCCATTGGCTCGTTTTGCCAATGGCAAAGAAACCCTAAGCGAAACCTAAGCGAACCTGGGGGTTCTAAACGAAACCCCATTCGTCGTCATCCGACTGAACTCGGAGTGACAACGAAAGGGAACTTCATATGTCAGAGCTATAGCCTTGTGGACAGGGCTATGATTTGCCACAGCAGTGCTTTAGGTGACCCGAGTTTAAGTCCCGGCTCAAGGTTCAAGCTTCTCAAGCCAACAAAGTTTGCTCACAAACTTTAGCGTCTAGTGTATCTATAATTGCGTAGCTCACTTTGTCCTACGTCAACAGCCATTTTTACACATACCACAAGCTGTATCAACAAAATGCACCGTCCAGGTAGTGGATTTAGTGTTCGTACTGGGCTGCTTTAGACACTGACCTCGACAATAGGGATTCCTGGGCTGCCGTACCATCTCTTGAACAGTCTAAAGGTCGGTTGATCACTCCACCACATATTGTTCGCAAATAAGCTCTTTAATTATGTCTTGCCCAGTTACAAATCAAGTTAAATCTACAACCTAATAAGTTAATTTACTTAATCCCGGTAATTCCATACTTAATTTCACATTTTACTGGGGTTTTTCTCCCAGACAGTAACATAGTGTCGGCCCAGATCCGGCCCACATATCCACATGTACCAAATTTGGCCCGGATCTGGACTGACACTATGTTGCTGTCTGGGCTGGCTGCTGTCCGATGTTCATTTAGCTTTTTTGGGGAGTACTGGGAGCCTTCCTCTCTGACAGCACGTGTAATATGCACACTTTATCATATCTGATCTGATTACATTTACGTGCAAACTTATTTAACAAAGTTCGAGAGGGGTATGTTCAGGTAACCTTAACCTATCCAACCAATCACTCCACCACCCCAATGCCTCACTTTTGGCTGGTTCCTAACCAAAGGGGGGGAGTACTCTGGCCTCGGGCCAAATTCTGAGCTCTGAGCCTTCCCATCGGACAGCATGGTAAATATGCATTTTTTATCATGTATGATCTGAATACCTGTACTTGTAAACTCGTTATTTTTTGGTTGAACTTTAACTTACGAATGCTTAACACAGAACATCCCTTTAAATGTCACAGGAATTTCCCTTGTGAATTTTACACCTGAAATTCCAATTTTCTTGTTATGATCAGATCTCGATGTCTTTTCACCGTGTGTCACATGAGAATAAAAACAGTAAAGTACATCTGCCTTGCATGTAAAGACACATGAGCAGTAGAGTGATCTTTTTGGTCTCATTCATTAGAGCGATACTATGTGATCACTAAAAAGAGAAGCAATTGACATCTGCCTAATTAACAATCTGCCCAAGAACACTGTAATTGCACAGAGCATAGCCAATGATTAACCCCTTAGATGCCGCAGGCCTGTCATCATACTAGTTGTACCCTTGTACATTAGTGTGCATATAGATGAGACAATACTACACACACACACACACACACACACACACTCACACATACTATCCAATTAGCTTCAGCTGATAGGACTTAAAATAGACATGGAGGAGGTATTTCACGGACCACTTGTTCCTAGGCTCTGGATTCGTGAATGGACTCATCCTCTGCGAAGTGGTGACATTTCTTGGCTGATTGTAATCAATATGGGTGACCTCTCAGAAAAAAGAAAGCTCAACGCTCAACTGACTCTCTTAGTACCCCATGACAATTGGATGCTTATAAGGCTGCATCCAAATCGGTTTCTTAAACATGCAGCGGATGTGGAATTGGAGTTCCATTGGAGCAAATACCCTGTCAAGTGGCAGACAATGATGCATGATTGATATGAACACCCCTAGCTTTACACTGGTGAGTCAACAACTGTTAGACCCCCACTGGATGATAGATCTATCAACATTATGTGACAGTGAGTTTCTCTTAATCTTGACTATGAGAAAGAGCAATGAGCACTGCAATAGCGTCCTTGTTAAAATTTTGTGCACATGAGTCTCACGTAAATTTCTATGATTTTAAAAAGAAATCTATATTTTTCATTTTGTTTATGTTTGTAGCAGATTCTTACTTATCAAAGTACGAACAACATTTCCAAACATTTCAAATAAAGGGTTGAAGGTCAGTGCAAAATTGTTAATAACATAATTAAATAGACAATATTGCAGCACATTATAGTCAGCATTTTTGTTTTGTGCTAAGAAAAAAAGGATCACTTGACAGAGCCAATATAAGCGTAAACACAATGAAATACTTGACTATAAGAAGACCTTGCCTCTGTTTGAACCATATGGACAAAAAAACATGATGATGTCACTCCATCATATATAATGCCTGACAAATCTATTTTTTAAGGTGGGAAAGTCACACCATAACAGGGTTATACAGAAAGTACAGTGCACTTATGAAGAAAATCATTAAAAAAAAAGTGAAAGTGTGGTACTTTTCTTTCTTATTCTTATAGACAACATTTAAAAAATTAATGAATGTTTTGTTTCTTTGTTTTGCATTACTAAACAGAGTTAAATGAAATGTAGTAACTCTGTTGATTATATTAGTAAAATGGAATGGAAACACATCAAACATTAGCTACTTTTCCACCATCAGGCCAAACCGTTCTTGTTGCTTAACCGTTCTGATCTGGCCCAGCCTGAGGGGAAATGGTTTATTTTTTCACTGTGGGGCTGATAACAGAGCTTGTTGGAATGTAATACAAATGCATCAGTCATTGCCTTGGTAATATGAGAGTTTACAAACGGTATGAGTTGTAAATAGCGGCCGCATTATGGAGGATGATCAGATATTTCTATTCATTTTATTATTAACTTGTTTTTACTTCACATGCACCATTAATGCAAGTCTCCCTGGACTAAAGCCTTTAAATGAACCTCATAATACACTATGTATGACCTGAAATGTGTTAATTTGTTCGTGAAATCGTTTACATTAAAATGAATAGAAAAGCATGAGTTTGAGGCATTTGTTATTGCTTGTTCTGTCGGAGAAAGGACACTAGAGAGTTAAGAGTTAAAGTACTATCATAAATGATTAATTATGAAATACCAGCTTGAAACAATGTGATTCAAGTGTAAACCAAACATATAGTACAATACCTCAAAACCAAAGTTGTATTTGTTAAACACATCAATACTTCAAACAGTGCTGTTGCAGAAAAAAGTAGCGACTCGGTTGTGCTGATTCTAGAATTGGATCTAGAACACTCAGTGATCTGTTGTGATATAGAACTTCTCTAGATAAAGCCCTTCTTTCACATAGAGCGTCTGACAGATACAGTGCTGTACCAACAGTGTTTACAATAAAGGCCTTTCCATGGTCTTTAATGCATTCTCCCAGTTGCCTCGGGCAGTGAAAAGGGATTCTAAATGTTTCCAGAGCGCCGCTCCAGTGATTCAGTCAAACGCAGCACTGCTCAGCCAGCACTCAGAGGGGAAGGAGAGGAATAAGATGGAGGGGAAAACAGAAGAGGAGGGTAGGGGGATTCTCTGTGTGCCCCCTTTTCTACGTCATCACGGCTTTCTTCTCTCGCTTGCTCCTCTCGTTCTCTCTCTCTCTCTCTCGATTCGCTCAGCTGCACTGCCTAAGGTATTGCACTCTGGCAGTTAATTCCTTTATTTATGGTTTCGTCTTGCATTTCCTGAATTGCATCAACAGGAAGTGTATTGTCAAACTATGACTGCATCCAATGCCGCGCAAACCATCTTGCACGTTATGTTTTCCTTTGAATCATACTGCATAGAAACGCTGAGTATAGGAAGGCGGGATTGGGCAGTACTGAGTTTCCTTTTCTGTTTTCCTATTTTAATCGACTCCACCCTTCTTAATTCGTAAATACAAGCTAAGTGTGATTTAAACGTCAGAGCTTTCAGAATTGTACAATACTTCTGGCGCTATTGTTCTGCCTCTACCTCATTCTCAGCAAATCCCCCCCCCCCCGCCTATGTGTACCGAATACAAGCTGCAAGCAGTCACGCAGCTGTTTCCATGGCAATATCTATCTGCGAGAAAGATTCATTAACCCTCTCTCACAGGCATTCCTCGCCAAGAGCCCACACTGTCTATGGCCAAAGCAGGGGCGCCGCTATTTACAACAGGCTGTGTTACATTACAGACACACATATGTCATCTTCTTCATGTGTTTTTTTCATGTGTTTCTGTAAACAAATGAAACACTTTGTGGACACATTTCATTTGTGTGAAAATATGTGGTAGGGTGTCCATTGTTGCTGATTTATTAATATCCACCAGGTTTACTGTACTCTGAATACACTGAATGTTATTGAAGAAAATTAGATTTGGAGTGGGGGAGAGAAAGCCATTGCTGCTCAAAAGAGGGTTTTTTTCCCGCCTCAGCCTTATTGTGTGGAGGAAATCAATTAGAAATGGCTACACATTTTAATGCTACCAGCTGAAAAAGATAAAAGAAAGAATGTAAAATGTTTATTTTTTTATTTAGTGGTTGTGCTTCAGGACTCAGATTGTACCAAAACTGTTCTTAAAAGCAAAAAAAAAAAAAAAAATGAAATGAACTGATGTTCCTATGGACTGCTTAAGCTCAGAAATAAAAAAAAATATTAAAATTACAAAATGTATTTATTCACTAATTTATTAATAATGTTTGTGGTTTCATGCTCTCTAGTCACTAATTCACCATATACAAAACATATTATATGGTTGACACAAACTTTTCGCTGCGTGCAAACATGCCTGTAGTGAACTCTGGGTCACATTTTCTGTGGTTTTGTATATGATTTTTGAGGATGAATGCATGGTATCTATCTTATTTTAATCAAGTGATGAATGGATATGCACACAATATTGATGATTGGACGCACATTTTCCCTTCAACCGAAACCCTCTCAAAACTGTGTAGACAAATAATTTTTCATAGGCAAGAGATATACAGAGTGATCACTTTTAAAAGAGAGTTTTCAGGTCAGATAATAACAGAACCTGGTTGAAACTTGTTTTAAATGTGAGAACTATCATGACAGCAGAAATTCAGATTTATGATATACATTGGGCTATTGGTTGTGAAGGAATCAGAAATATAAACACATGTGTCTTCATTGAACAGATACTGTAAAAACAGGCACAAATTTTCATAATGTGCATGTTTCACACACGTGTCACAATTCTGAAATGGAGGACCCAGACGCAGAATGAGCGGGTGGTGATATTAACAATAAAAGACACAGCATAAGAATAGTGAGGCGAGAACAAAGTCCAAACAATAGGGGCAGGACACAATGAGAGAACTGGCTGGTAAGAGTTGAGACAGCAAAGATGTGACGGCCAATGATGGAGACAAGGCAGCCGCTCAGGGAACCAGAGGCTTGACAGTTGGTGATGAGACTAGACGTAGCACCAGACTAGCTGCCAGGCTGGGAGAGTCAATGACCTGGGGTAGAACAGGACGCAGGGCAGGACCCAACACGAGACAACACACAAGACAAGACTCGAGACAAGACAACAAGAGTAAAGTAAAAACTGGTAACTGTGACTAGGGCAAATACAAACTAACTACTGGAGTTTGAAAATGAAATAAATAAGATAAATGTAAATTCTAAAATAAATTAATTCAAAAAATAAACACATTATCTTGCAAACAAGAAGAAAACAAAAGCAATTCTAGAAAGAAATACTGGACCTAAAAACAAAGGAAATTAAAAATAAAACTGCAACCTTGCAGTAAAAAAAATAAAAAATAAATAAAAAACTAGAGAAAAACAAAACAGAGAAACAATGAACGCACACAACAAACCAACAAAGACATGAGGGAAAGGAGCACAATATAAGGGGAGCAGAGCACATGAGGATCAGATGAACACAATCAAGCAATCGAGGAAAAGACGAGAGGCTTTTTCGACTCCATAAAGCGCTGCGCAGACCGTATCGGCGGCTGACTTGAAGCAGTGCATGCTGGTTAGAAATTGTGTCCGACTTGAGACAGCGCCAACGCCATGTGACTTTGACGTATGGCAACAAAATACCGCGAGAGTGATTCGAGAGCAGCCGGCTGATTCATTCTGCGCAGCCTCTCCAGAGAGATGTCGAACACACCTAAGGGCTGAACCCGAAATCGCCCCCTATACCCTCAAATAGGGCATTATTTGAGAGGACAGCCATTTGTAGTGGTGTCCGAAACCATAGAGGACGTTATCGAGGGAACTCATTCTCAACCACATTGCACCGTAATAACAAGTGTACAGTTGATGTACACTCAACGGTAGTCCGAATTCACTCACTCGTTTTCATTCACTCCTTCAAGTGAACCGTATTAGTGGACTAACGTAGGGAATAGTGATTGAGGGTTTAGGGGGTGATTTCGGATTCAACCAAGGACTGAACAAGGAGGAGTGGTAACAGGAAACAAGGCGGCGGGACGAGAGGAGCACATGGCCAACACAAACAAAGACTGAGCCATGTGCTTACTCAGGCACAAGACAAACATGAGTTCACACTTACATATAAGTGGAGTAAGAGTTATGCGTATTTGTTGTGCTGTCCGGGGGGAGGGCTCAGAGCTCGGAATGTTGGCCTGAACCCAGTGTACTCCCCCCGGTTGTGATAAGAATAGTTAAGACTAGAAGTGAGGAGATGGGGCGACGGAGGGATGCTAATAAACTCTCAATGAACTGAGCTAAGTCTGCTGTATATCGTTCGCTGTTATCGTTAATTGAGTTGATTGAATGAATGCGCTCTTCTCATGTTAATCAGTTCAATTATCTGAACGTGCTCCTCCCAAACTTTGTTTAGAAAACATCATAACATTAAACAAAGACAAAACAGACAAGACTGTCATGACAGGACCCTGACAATATGTACGTTTTTTTTCTTTCATATGGATTTACAGGTTCTGAAAAAATGCTGTGTTGATGATTAGAAATTCATACAGCTTGTTTTACATTATTCAAGGCATGAAGAGAATTCCTTAAATATCAACACCTCTTCAAAGCAATGTCAAACAAATGGGAATGCATGATTGCTGTGTGATGCTTTCCTCAAAGACGAGTGACAAATTATCTTACTATATGAGCTAAAAAAGAAATTATTACGTTTGACTTCTCTATATTCTAATTCTTCTAAATCCATATTATATCTTGTTAACACTTTGTTTTGATGGTCCCTTTTGAACATTCTGTTGACTATAACTTTGCAACCACATGTCAACTAACTCTCATTAGAGTATTAGTAGACTCTCTACTTAATATCTGCCACCTCTTTATTGTGATGATCCTCCAACACTTTCTACTGACTATTAGTAACTTTGCAACTACATGTCAACTACAGGTGCAACGTTACATATAGTCAACAGAATGTGTTAAAGGGACCATCAGAATAAAGTGAACCCAATATCTTTAGGTCAGGAATTGGCTGAAATGTATCAACGACGTCAAACAACATTGGAATTTGTGTCTCATGAGTGATGATCATTGACATATTTTTTCGTTTTTTTTTTTTATTTTGAGGTAAAATGACCCTTGATGATATTCACAAGGCCACTGAATTTGAACATGACGACTGCAGTAGGAACACTTCGTCTTATGTCCACCCGTATCCCATCATGCACAAAGGGAAGGGGGTTGTTGGATTGGCCGTAGAAAACAGATGAATGAAAGCCTTGCAGAAAGTCTTCAGCGAGATGATACGAGAGTAACGTCTTGAACATTCATCAGTTTTACAACCATTGATTTTCACATGCCGCAAGCTCTCCTGCTGTGATGCTTCCCATCAAGGTGAGACTCTTATATTGGGATGTATTTTTCAACCTTGTGACTTTGCTGTGGTCCTGGAACGTTCAGTTTCTTCTTGAGGCAAGATGGGAAACAATTTCAAATGTTATATTAAGCCCAGTTTAGCCTGCTGTAAAAAAAAAAAAAAGAAAAAAACTAAAATGTTAATGAAGATGAGTTTTCTAGATTTGATTTAATTGGCTTCAAATTGGAGAACCCTACAGCTAACTGATGTTTAAGCCACAAAATAAGGGGAATTTTGTCTTTAGTTAGTCACTACCTGGTTTTGTTTGGTCCATACTATAGAAGTCAATGGTAACCAAATCTTGGGTTATTTTTAAATATATGTTCATATAGTAAATGACAGGAAAAAAAAATTCCATATTTAAAAAAATCTATAATTAACCTAAGATTTGGTTAGAAGTTAGAACGCTTATTCACCATTAAGTCAAAAATGACCATTCACATTTGTTTGGAATACCGTGATGTTTACTGTAGATGATTTACATTTTGTGAAATGTAAAAAAAAAAATTACTCCATCCCCCCCTAGCAATGATATTACTCGCATGAGATCACAGCAATTAGCAAATGATCCAATGAGGGGAGGTCCTGCCCTACAACAAACATTAAACAATGTAACACCAATATCCAATGGTGTCCATAGAAAATGTATTATTTTACAGTAAGGTCTCATTTGTTAGCATTTGTTAATGTATTAACTGATAATGAGCAATATATTTTACAGCATTGTAAGTAAACCTTATTGTAAAGTGTCACCGAAAGAAATTGAACACTTTTTTTACTCTGACCTTTGATATTGGAAGTATTCTTCCACAACTTTTTGTATTTTTCACAGCTTTTTGTAAATTCGTTTTCAGCTTCCTTTGGCTGTCTGTGTGTCCTGAGGCTCTAGGGGCCTGTGGCAGTCCAAGGCCCCAGGGCAATGGTCTATAATCCAGCCCCGGTGAAAAGTCTTATTTGATTGAATTACTGATAAACTAGTCAAGGGAAGACTGATTTACATGGCTAACAAACACCTGACTTACATGCAACCTGGTTTTCTAATCAATAGCTCTTAATTGATCTTTAACAGTTGTAAAATATTTAAAGAAATATGAATCTCTACAGTAGCTCCTGTATATTCTGCCAACACTTGGTATTGCCTTGGTTGTGTGGTAGCACATGAAACCATAGTTTATTAATAGCAATAAAACACATTTTATATGAACTTTTGCACTTCTGTATTATTTTAGACACAAATCTTTGTGAGCAATGAACAGTGTATATAAAAAGAGCAGGCAAGTGGCCTGAAGGCAGCAATGCATTTAGCATGTGATATTATTTATATCTAAGAAGTGAGAGTGACCTAGTAACTTGCATGACTTATGCAACATGTGTGTGTATAAATACGTGCACGTTTTGGGAAATACATATTATTCACAAATTCTAAATGCTTCTATCTTAAGAGTACATTGAACCTCAGGAATCCAATGTTTCTGGACGACAATAGAGAGGGAATGGACTGTGTACTGGAATCAGTCCTGATGGCTTAGCATCATTACTCCAGTCTTGTGTCACATGATCCTTCAGAAATCATTCTAATATGCTGATTTGGTGCTCAAGTAACATTTCTCATGAGTTTTGGAAACCGTGATACTTTTTCAGTATTTTCAGTTTCTTTGATGAATAGAAAGATCAAAAGAACAGCATATAGGTATAGGCATTTAGAATTTGGATTTATTTATGTTGAATCCCAACATGTGCACAGGCACTTATTTATATACACACACATGCTGCATAAGACATGCGAGTATAGTATGCAAAGCTTATTACTGTCCTTTTCTTTTCATCTATTTTATTCAATTTTTACCAAAAAATCCTACTGACCCCAGACTTTTGAAAAGTTGTGTGTTTTGAATAGTAACAAAATAAAATTATTGCTGTCAATATGAAATTTTGCAATTTTGGAATATCATACTAATTTTAATGCACCATTTATTTACCAGTAATGAAACGGCCATGTACATATGCAGAAGAAAAAAATTTTTTTTTTACAGTATTAATATATTTAATATAATTAAATAATAGAGTCAGTTCAGTTACATGAAATCAGAAATAATTATATATTTATGTTGTAATTATTTTCTGCAAATGTGACTTTCTTTATTGGATAATGTTAAGTCACATATTTAGGCCTTGTCCGAGAAAACGTACATTTAGGTCTAGCTTTATGTTGGTATGTAATACAAACTTTTCATAATCTAATCAATTCCAGATGAATAAAATCAAATCCTGTCCTAATAAACCATGAAATGCATCAAATTGTGATAGTAAAATTGGTTGCATTTAGCAGTTCGCAGTGACGTTGATGTAGGAACATTTGATGTAAGAAAGTTTTAGACATCATGACCTGCATCCTGCGTCTGTTTCTCAGTCAAATATTTTTTTTATTTGTACATTTTGCACCTCTAAGTGTGAAGGAATGATGCAGTGTCCTTTTGTATTCTGCAGGCTTTAAACTTTCACACTGAACTGTGTCACACTCAAGCAAAGTTGAAATATTTGGTGTAAGCACAAATAAAGTGCTCAATAGCGCAATTTTAGAATTCAGCAACGGAAACAGAAAGAATGTCTATCTAAGCCATTTCTGGACTGCATTCCTACAGATAAAGCAATACATCATGATGTAAACCTCACAGAGAGGGGGTGGGGGGGTGGGGGGGGGGGGGTAGGGGGGGACTTAATTGGCCTTCCACAACACAACATTGTGTTGAGTGACATTTTTAATAAGAGAATTTGCAACAAACAAATTCAAGTGTTGTAGCACTTCCAAAGTGCGTGCGTTCAAGTATGCTTTCCAAAGCGCATTTTTGAATGAGTCAGCACCGGTGAAATTGCTGTAGCTATTCGAATTTACCTCATGATTGCCTTTAAGTTTCGAGATATTTAAATTGAGACAGATACACATTTTATTTTCACAGCCTCATGAGACATCATGCAACAAAAAGTAAAGTGCATGAAAAATCTATGACTAATGATAGGTGATTATGGCTACCCAACATTTAATAGCCTCACTATATGGTGTGAAGAAGGGTAATAGTGGATTTTGAGAAGAACAGCTGGGTGTGTATATTTAGAAAATAAACTAGTACAGTTTGTCTACTAATAATGGCCAACAATTGGTATACATGCACCACAGGAGAATGTTGTCCATATTTTTATTTTTGAAATGCATGGACAACATCTGAAATTATGTAATATGCTTCATAATATTCTGTAGTGGAAATGTCTTTTTTTTTTTTGATACACTATTTAAAAACACCCCTTGATAGTAATTTTATAGCTAGCAGTTCTATGTATTCTTATTAGACACAATTATAAACATTTTCACAGTTTTTAATATAATATAATAACATGACATAAAAATATTAATAATAATATAATAAATAATATAATACATACATATTTATAATAAATAATAACAAATATTAACATAATATTTATATAACACATTTATATATATATATATATATATATATATATATATATATATATATATATATATATATATATATATTTTTTTTTTTTTTTTTTTTTAAATCTCTGTGACATAAAAGCATTTAAAGTTAAGAAAAAACTACACTATATACTTTATGCTGCTGAAGAATTTGGAGAAGATGATGACGGTGATGATCATCAGTCTGCTGAAACTGATTTCAGTTGCATTTACAAATAAAAAAGAAGCCATCAGAAAATCTGGTCTCTTGTGCCTGCAGCCATGTTTCTTCTATTGCTTGACTGTAGAGCAATTTAGATTCAAATAACTACACATACAGTGGTGTCAAAGGAGCACTGTCATTTCCATTGTCATTATCTCAGTGGTCTTTAATATCATAGCTGTCATTCTAATTCATTAAAGCATCTAATGGCGTTCGGACAGCCTGGAGCTCCCTCTAAACTACCTTACTTTAATGAGATGACTGCAAAGATGTCTTGCATCCAACTCGAGGTTGGATAGAGGGTGAAGCTTAGAAGTAACTAGGAAATTTGTCTCAATGACCTTCTTATTTTTTACATTCACTTGAAAGAGGTTTGTCAAGTTTTGCACCATTTCACCAGAGAAAGCACTTATACTAGAGTAGGCTCATTCGACCCTTAGGTCTATGGGAAAAGCAGGACTTTACTTGTGCAAACATGCCTCCATTAGCTAATCATATGATAAATTTGCTCCTTAACTTTCAAATGCAGAGGCTGACTAATTCATATTCATCATGAAACACATGCATTTGTGTGATGGTCCCTAAACCAGAAATG
Organism: Meda fulgida; assembly: GCA_030578275.1. Classification (NCBI taxonomy): domain Eukaryota; kingdom Metazoa; phylum Chordata; class Actinopteri; order Cypriniformes; family Leuciscidae; genus Meda; species Meda fulgida. Next base: position 25,820,986 of record CM060636.1, read on the forward strand.
ACCACTTTGAGGGCATTATCACATTGTAATTGCCACAATTTAGAATTTCAAAATCTGCTCATTTAATACGTGCTCATTTAAAGCATTTTATGTTAGAAAACTTGTTCCTATATCTCAGTTTAAAATCAAGAGACAACTATTAGTTAGCTGTCAGTGAATTCATTTTCCTGATGCAGTTAGTTCACAAGAAATAAAATAAAAATATTTTAAAAGTTACTTTTAAAGTATTGTGTTACAATATTGTGTTACTCCCTAAAAAGTAACGGTAACACTTTACTTAAAGCCCTTATATATGATGCATTATAAAGGTATTCATAATGTAAATTATAATGCATTATATTGTTTCATAACTAATTGTAACCAAAGTTAAAATGCATAAAATGCATTATATTATAATGTTTGCAGATTCTGAAATTGGTTGTTTATCAAGGGGTGTTTTAATGTATTATACTTACTTTATACTTTTAATGTATTATACAAGGTGTGTTCAATTATTAGATAAGTATTATAATGTATTATACCTGTTGTTACATGCTTTAAGTAAAGTGTTACCAAAGTAACTGGTAACTAGTAATGCTACTTACATTACTTTTGCGTTACTTTTTCTCACCTGAGCTGGGTTTGCTTGTTTGTGTCACATGTCGGTCCTGTCTTGTGTTGCACATGGGTGTTTGTTATGTTGTGCCATGTGCTGTTGTGCTCTTGTCCTTGTTTGATCCCTCTTCCTTGTTATCTGATTATTGGTTTATTTGCTCCACCTGTCTGTCTCGGTACCCTCCTTTGTTTGCCTCTCTATTTAGTCTTCCTGTGTTTGCTGTCCTGTGCTCGTTCGTTGAATTTATTACGTGTGTTGTTTCTGTGCCTGTTCCTTCCCTGCCTTGTCTGTTTATGGATTTAGATTTGGTTTGTTTATTTATTTTATGTTTTGTCTCATTAAAATACTTCTGCTCTGCACTTGAATCCACGGAATTATTCCCGGTCCACCCGTGACTGAACGAACGAGCCTATGTGGATTCAGCGGAGCGAACTGTGTCCGGCTTAGAGAGAGAATGGGATTTCTCTTTTTAAATATTTCTCTCTGTGTGCCCAGAGGAATGAGGAGAGGAGGGCAGCAGAGTCTTCCTCACTGGTCTCTTCGGGAATGGGATCATCGTCGTTGAGTCCGTCCAGCGGGGGGTTTTCCGACTTCTCTTCCCCAGCCAAGGAGCGGGGGAGGAGAGATTTTCGGGGGAACCCGCCAGGTAATTTTTCGTGGGACCCGGGGAGGTTGTAGAGGAGGAGGAGGTGGTCGAGAGGAGGGTCAACATCACTCTCCATCCTGGCCCCCCTTCGATCCTGGACCGGTGGAAGGCAGTTCTGGGCCGGCTTCTCGCCGTCATGGAAGGAGGAGGAGGAGACGCCCGTCTGCCCAGCGAGAGACTGTTCACGTCACGGCTGCCCAGCGAGAGACGGTTCACGTCACGTCTGCCCAGCGAGAGACCGCTCACGTCCCGTCTGCCCAGCGAGAGACCGCTCACGTCCCGTCTGCCCAGCGAGAGACCGCTCACGTCCCGTCTGCCCAGCGAGAGACCGCTCACGTCCCGTCTGCCCAGCGAGAGACCGTTCACGTCCCGTCTGCCCAGCGAGAGACAGTTCACGTCACGTCTGCCCAGCGAGAGACTGTTCACGTCACGTCTGCCCAGCGAGAGACTGTTCACGTCACGTCTGCCCAGCGAGAGACTGTTCACGCTCCGTCCGCCTTCCTGGACCTGGACTATCTGGAGCGTCTGGCTCGGATCCTGAATATGCTCGTGTCTGCTGTCCCTGAGCCGGAGCCCGTGGCTGCTGTTCCTAAACCAGAGGCAGAGCCAGTGCCCGTTCCTGAGCCGGAGGCAGAGCCAGTGCCCGTTCCTGAGCCGGAGGCAGAGCCAGTGCCCGTTCCTGAGCCGGAGGCAGAGCCAGTGCCCGTTCCTGAGCCGGAGGCAGAGCCAGTGCCAGTGTTTGTTTCTGTGTTTGTGTCTGTTCTTGTGGCTGTGATAGTTTTGGTGTCTGTTCCTGAGCCGGTGTCTGTTCCTGAGCCGGTGTCTGTTCCTGAGCCGGCGTCTGTTCCTGAGCCGGCGTCTGTTCCTGAGCCGGCGTCTGTTCCTGAGCCGGCGTATGTTCCTGTGCTCTGGCCGCCCGAGGGGTCTTCACCGCCCTGGCCGCCCGAGGGGTCTTCACCGCCCTGGCCGCCCAAGGGGCCGTCTCCGCCCTGGCCGCCCGAGGGGCCGTCTCCGCCCTGGCCGCCCGAGGGGCCGTCTCCGCCCTGGCCGCCCGAGGGGCCCTCACCGCCCTGGCCGCCCGAGGGGCCCTCACCGCCCTGGCCGCCCCGAGGGGCCCTCACCGCCCTGGCCGCCCGAGGGGTCCTCACCGCCCTGGCCGCCCGAGGGGTCCTCACCGCCCTGGCCGCCCAATGGACTGTCTCCTTTGCCCTGGCCGGCCGATGGACTGTCTGCTTCACCCTGGCCACCCGATGGACTGTGTTTTGCCCTGGTCTGTGTCTCCTGTCCCCCCCCCTGGCCTGTCCTTCCTGTCCCGCCTGGGTCGGATGGAGCGTCTGGTAGCCACTCCGTAGGGAGGGGGTTATGTCATATGTCTGTCCTGTCTTGTGTTGCACATGGGTGTTTGTTATGTTGTGCCATGTGCTGTTGTGCTCTTGTCCTTGTTTGATCCCTCTCCCTTGTTATCTGATTATTGGTTTATTTGCTCCACCTGTCTGTCTCGTTACCCTCCTTTGTTTGCCTCTCTATTTAGTCATCCTGTGTTTGCTGTCCTGTGCTCGTTCGTTGTATTTTTTACGTGTGTTGTTTCTGTGCCTGTTCCTGCCCTGCCTTGTCTGTTTATGGATTTAGATTTGGTTTGTTTATTTTATGTTTTGTCTCATTAAAATACTTCTGCTCTGCACTTGAATCCACGGAATTATTCCCAGTCCACCCGTGACAGTTTGGTTCATAATAAAAACAAAATAAAAAGTCAAAGGTCCTTTAACACCAAAAGTGAAATGAATAAGCCTCAGGCAGAAGGGAAAGTTCTACTGTGCGTCCAAAATTGTGTGCTGTCTGAGTAGGTACTACATTTGAATTTGATTCTGAGTAATTTGAGAACTTCTTTCGTACTCCACGCAGATCATAAACCGTTGAAATCGGTTGAGAAATGTAAGCGCTATTGTTTTTTTTGTTGTGAAAAAAATGAGGCTCTCGCTTTTGTCTTGCACGGACCAATATGACGAACTCGTTGATATATTGCGGCAACAGTCCAAAGATGCCAATGGGGCATCTGTGTATTTTATGTGTCTATGACTACAACAACCATCATACTTACACAGCACCCACCTCACTCCCAATTTCTCTCCACAAGAGGACATGAAAGCTGTCAATCAATAAATGGGAAAACAAAATAATTTGCGTTGCTTTTTTGAAAAAGTAACTCAGATATTTTGATGTTCATTTAAAAGTAATGCGTTACTTGACTCGTTACTTGAAAAAGTAATCTGTTTAAGCAACTCACGTTACTTGGAATGCCTTTCCCCCAACACTGGAAATAAATAAATGAACTCAGCCATGAAATCATAAAAAAGGAACAACAACAATATAACATACAATTCGTTGAGTTGCATAACGCAACTCATCCATCCTTCGGACTGTCCTGACTCTCACTGGTCCTGACTCTCTCTGGTCATTAAAAATCTAGGAGTCATTAAAAAAAGAGTAAGGGTTTAACCCCGGCATCCTGGCCAAATTTATCCATTGGCCTCTGTCCATCATGGCCTCCTAATCATCCCCATATAAACTGATTGCTTTCATCACTGTCTCCTCTACACCAGTAAGCTGGTGTGTGGTGGGCGTTCTGGCGCAATATGGCTGCCGTCGCATCATCCAGGTGGTGCTGCACATTGGTGGTGGTTGAGGAGATTCCCCCTTCTATGTAAAGCGCTTTGAGTGCTGAGAAAATCGCCATATAAATGTAATTAATTATTATTATTAGTAGTAGTAGTATTAATTCAGTTGAAATAAGAGGTGAAATAGCATTAGAGCAAGCTAATAAATAAATAATAAAATAGGAATTTAATAAATGAAACAGTTTGTATTTTATGTTAATTTTGTTTGTGTTTTAGTTTGGTTTGCCCTATCTGTCTGCCCATCTGTATTCACTAGTTAGTTTTCTTGGTTTCATGTTACGCACCATTTGTACCAGAAAGACTCAGGAGAATAATACTGTAACAATTAACCATTTATTAACAGCCCAGCAAGCAATATAAAGTTCTTTGGCGTAGGCCCCGTTCGTAGCTCGCAATCTGAGGGTCCGGACTCTGCATTTCCTGCCTGAAGACGAAGGCAGGGGCGCAGCCGACCCCCTGTGAGGTACGGGAAGGGAACATCCTGGTGGTAGTGGGGAGGATGGAGGTAAATGGAAGCGTTAGCATCTGCGAACTCAGACATGTGTCAGTACCTATCTTATATACCACAGTATAAGAACACGATTGGACAGATGAGAAGGTAATGAGTGACGTAACAATTGAGTCTTCCCAGCAGAACTTATGCTAGAGCTTCATTTTCACTTTCTCTTGATTAGCTTCCCCTGTGTATTTAAGTCCAGAGTTTGGTTCCTTTCTTGGTCAGGTAATGTCTTATCTTATGCTGCGCTTGGTTATTCGTGTGAGTTCTGGATTATTGTGTTTCATTTGATTAAAAGACTGCTGCATATCCATCCTACTGCTTATTCTTACCTGAATGTGACAATTTAGGCAAGCAATCTATTTTTTAATAATGCCAAATTGTCAAAGTGAATTGCAAAAACCTAAAACAGCAGGATGTTTGTCATGGTGGGTGAAATGTAAGGAAGCGGAAAAATGTTTCACTCATTTTCCCACACTTCCCCACTGGAATTTCCTCTCCAGAACATTAAGCACAACAACAATGGACAGCCCAAGTAAATGACATGGAATATAAGCAGAAAACTAGTTTTAAAAGACAAAAGAAGCTTGTAAAAGGTGACCAGAACAGGTCGCACATATATTTTGGTCTTTTACTTTTTCTACATGACCACTGAGGACTTTTCCAAAATGAGGGAACAGTGAGGCTATTAATGTTACCAAAATGTCAGGTACAGTATTATGATGTTCTGCTTTAATGATGAAAAAGTATGATAAAATTTTCATTTAAACAACAATTGCTTGCACATTCCGCCTTTAGTGCTGCGTGTACTGTAAAATTGCCACGTAGGACCTTGTCCATGGTCCTGACACTTCCTCAGCTGAGCAAACATGGTACTGTCCGTGGTCCTAAACTTAATCTTCAGTCATAGCCCTCAGCAAATGTGTATCTGATGGAGCTTTCTTTCAAAGAAGACAATAATGAGCTGTCAAACAGTATAGTTGGATTTATATTTACGAAAGAGCACTAGTTTTGGTTCTTTGGAAAGAGCAAAAAGTTTGTGGTTTAAATATTCTCAGAAAAGACAGTTCATTAGGACACCCAAGTCACTGTCTTGACCACTGCCTAGCACACATCTGAATCCACTCCACATTACACCCAGTAAACATATGATGTAAAGTCAGAGGGTGTTACTTATATGGCTTGTAATGCCTCATTAAGCTAATCTTGTAAAGCACAGCTGAACTGCTGCAGATAGTGCTGACGGCCGTCCGTCTCTGCCCTTCACATCAATGTTCCTCACGTTCCTCACGACCGTCAGAGCGCTAAATGGGGGTTGAGGATGTCCACATCACCACTGGGGCCCTCCTGTCCAGAAGATGCAACAGAGAAGCTCCTTTAAATGTGCCACCAAAACACCACTGCTTTGCATCACTGCTAGCATGGTTGCCTAGCAACTAGACAGCAGCAAATGCCTGCATCCCTCATCTACTGAGTAAGAATACATGGGAAAAAGCACACCACTTATATATTTGTGCACTATGCAAAATTATTTTTATAATTTCATTTGTTCCTTAATCTTGGTATTACATCGCAACCTGAATGTTGGCGAGTGCAAAAAAGTGGCACTGATTTCAAAATCTTATTTGTCCGTCATTATTTACTTTTTTTTTTCAGACGTTTCTGAGTTTGTGTTTGTGTTTTTGAGGGTGTGTTGAGCTGAAGAATGTGGAAAAAATGCATGAAAATGCGCCGGGATACTCTCGCAGCATTTTAATAGGTTGCAGCGCGCGAGCCGACAAGTACAGACATCATTCCTCCGCGAGACAAGCGCGTGGACAGACTGCCTTTCCTCTTTAGTTCGCTTTCGCTTTTATTTTTTCAACAAACACCGGCATTTTATTCAGCACATTCAAAGAGGGACCATGTCTTTTACTCTTCTTTTGAAATCCAAGCGTGTACGACGGAGATTTCTGTTCCAGTCTTGATTCTTTTTTTTACGATTCCTGGAGGTGTTATTGCAATTGAAGTGTGTCATCATTTGCACTGAACAAGAGCAGGAACATGCTCGGGGATACAATCCAGAGATAAGGGGGGTTTTCCAGTACGCTAGACAAAGCTTGGACATTTGCAAGCGTTTTATTGTGATACATACGTTTTTTTCCACCCAGCTTCTGCTTCATATAAGGTTGTACTATGGACTACAAGCTCTGACGTCTGCATCAGATATTCTCTGCTGCATTTCTTTAAATGTGCATCTTTTCTCCCCAGTGACTTTGAGAGGAATATCTCGACCATCAGCAGTAGGGGATGCAGATTTTTTTTTTTCTTCGCCTCCAACCTTTATAGCTGAGCGGGGAAATAAATAAAAATATCACTTACTGTAGAGACCCCCCTCTTTGAAGGAGCTTCTCTGGAGCCATGGCTTGCCCACAGCTTTGGACCTGGAAATTGCGACGACAGGTGTAGAAGAAGATTGATTCTCTTCCATTTTTTTTTTTCATCATCTTATCTTTATTTTTTTCTCCATGTTTTGGTTGAAGAAGACTTTCCAGCACTTTTCCAGAAGTCCAGTCGAAGCTGAGAGAGATGTCTGATCTTCTGGTTTTGATCGAGGGGGTCTCTGACCTGCACGGATTTCCATAGCTGAAGAGAAAAACAACTGGGAACCATTCAATATTTTATTTATTTTTTATATTTTTTTATTTATTTACTTTAATTTTATTTTGCGGTGCCATCACACGTGTGCATTTGTGCTTTGATCTCTGTCATTCATTTGGCCTTTTTTCCCCCTCCCATCTCCTTCTGTTGGATTATTTTGGATTATTATTATTTTGGGGGGTTTGTTTGTTTGTTTGTTTTTTGTTTTGTTTTGCTTTTTTGTTTGTTTGTTTTACATACGTTTGGAGCACAGGCGGTTGGATTACTGAAACTGAATAAACGGATTTGTGGAAATGTTGGGTCCTCAAGAAGACAAATTATGTGGAATTGTTTCTGCTCTGGCGGCTTTGTCCTTTGTCTGCTTTGTACAAAGGTAAGAAAATGATAAATATTGGAAATTATGACTATTGAATTGGATGAATGAGCCCACTTATTGGTCAAATCACAACAGACACTCACATGATTCACTGATAGGGATATAGCGTACATAATGTTTAATTTCCTATGCCATTTTTTTTTTACCTGAATAAACTGTCGAATTGTGTGTGCAGTGTCTAATAGAGAGAGAGAGAGAGAGAGAGAGAGAGAGAGAGAGAGAGAGAGAGAGAGAGAGAGAGAGAGAGAATTAGGCTATGTGTGAGAAACATGGTTATTTAAATTTTGCAGCGCATATAGGCCTATTATTGAAAACTAACAAGTTTTCTTTCTCATGTCTTTTGTTTGTCGATTACATATTATTCTCCCTTGAAAAAAAACTAGTTAATTTCCCTGTCTAGTTAAACAGTAAATTATTTAATTATAAACTTATTGAATATATATATATATATATATATATATATATATATATATATATATATATATATATATATATATATATACTCATACTGCATTCTCAATCCACTTGGCCCAGTGAGGTATTCTGGCATCAATTAAAATCAGGGCATGCCAGATCTATGTTTTGAATCGCATTTAAGCAAAATGTTGTAGCACCCGTCGGTTTCATCTGTAACAATATATATTTGTATGCAATGATCCACTGAGTGAAATACACATTTACAAATGATCAGTGCTTTTCTTATGATCCACCCCCACCCACACCACCATGTCACTGGCGTTAGAAGAGATTCATCATAACTCAGCCAATAAGAATAAAAACGACGACGCCTATTAGTCAATAATGGTTAATGACATTTGTTCGCTGGTGATCATTGAGATGCGGAGTGGCTTTGAAGCCTCTGAGGCCGAAGACGCATATATCTTTTCTCCATCTCATACTGTGTATGCGGAACACCTGTAAGACAAATGACAAGCCTTATTATGTGTTTAACACTGCTGTCTTTACTCATCGCACGTCGTGATTATTATGATTTTCACTGAATCTAATTGAAACCAACAGTGGTGTCCTAAAACCCAATGCCTTCCATTTTGACGTTTTACTATTTTCATTCCAAGTGCAGTGTGCATGGCTGAGGTATGGAATTTTCAAATGCATTAGTTTGAAGCCACATAGGCTTTTTCATGTGCATATTATTAGTTGTCAAACACTAACATATGCCTCTAAACCGAGGTTTTGAACCTTTATAGACCACCTACAAGTTCAACCAGGGACTCCCAACACTTTCAATGTATATTAATTTTCATGAATAATATTAACATTATCAAACATCATTACACACATTGAGAAAACAATTCATAATGTGAAGATACATTTTTTCTTCTTCTATTTTTAAAGGTAACACTACAGATTTTTCGTAAGCAGACGTGTCCATAACGCGTAACGTTATACTTCATCGAAAACTATTTTATTTATAAATGATCATGCCTTAATGGCCTCATATTAGTCGAGACTGTGTAGAATATTTGATCTTTTCAAAAAGTGTCTGTCATATCACAGAAATATCTACAATGATCTAGTGAAGGCCAAATTGTAAAAACGTGAACCTAAATTTTTAAATGTCTTTTAAACATTTATATACATTTTATCCTAAAATCCTGATGTTGATTACAAAAAAAAGGAATATGTTATGCGTCAACTACCCATCTGTTGACAGAGCCTCAGGGGCCCCAGGACCCCGAGTTAAACAACCCTGGCTCTGGACTGCATGTTTGAACCAGATAAACCCAGTCATGCCAGTTGTCAAAGTTACATGTTGAACTGACCACCCCCAAATTACAGTATGATGTTCGAGTGTGTTTCTTATTTCAGTAACAGGACACAGTCGTGCACAGTCATTATTTGATGTTTCTGTTTAAGATCCAATTGCGCTTTCAGTAACACTTTATGCTCTGTAAAACAATAAATTATTCAATCACATAGATTTATGTTAATGATTATGTGGTGGTTATATTGATCTAAAGACAAGCCTCTTCGGATTGGCAATTACACCAAACATTCTCAGTCTGTCTGAATGAAAACAAAATGCATTGGTATAAAACAATCAAGGATATATAATTCAATTACATCATATGAATGAACAAATTTGCTGTATATTTGGTTCAGCTGAATTTTCTCTCTTGCAGCACCTCCACCGGAAATACCGGAATATCTGTGGCCAAGACGACAGTGGACAAATTGCTGAAGGGGTATGACATCCGTCTCCGGCCAGACTTCGGAGGTACACATGATCCCTTCTTAAAAACGTATTCCTATACTCTCACCAGTCTATCGATATCAGAGAAGTCACTTATCTGGAGTCTAGTGATCAACATTTTCATTGGCAAATGCAGTACTGTATGTTTATAGAAAATATAGTGCTATGTTTTCCGCATTGCACATCTGATCATGAATCTCCTGTGTAGGAAGGTTTTCAAAACTTGCTGGTTTGTTGCTCATGATCTCATGTAAAGACGGAATATAAAGTGACTTATGAAGGCAGACATTTTCAAGAAATTAATGAAACATCTCATAGTTCAATAACATACATTTCAAGGTTAGGCAGAGAAAACAAGGAGCTGTTTGGGATGGCAAGGCACTTTGTACACTTATATCCCGTATTTATTTATTTATTTTCCCCTGGACCCCTCCTTTCCTATAAAAAGTTGTGTGGGTACAATTTTCACAAAGGCTGAGCACACAGTTTTAGGTTGCAGCTCATGGTCCATATTTCTGCACACGTTCACATTGTTGAAGGACAACGAGACGCTTTTCGAACCACAAAGTCAGGGGGTAATGTTGTTTCACCACAACTAGAAGTTGGCTTGTCTGGCTGTTCATCACAAGCATTCTGTTTGCCCCCTGATGTTACAAAGAGACTATACATTTTTTACAGAATGTACTATCTATCTATCTATCTATCTATCTATCTATCTATCTATCTATCTATCTATCTATCTATCTATCTATCTATCTATCTATCTATCTATCTATCTATCTACTTGTATGTCAATGTTTGCCACTATTTAAATATCATATTATGTGTATTATTTATGTTATTTATGGTCAATATTTGATAGATTCCCTCAAACTGTATTCATGTTTTTTCCATAGATTTGCCTTTTTGGCCTTTTTGAATTTTCTGGTGACAAGTCCGATATAGAATTCCTCTGATTTGCTGTATTTCAGGACACATTGACCAATTGGAGATCATTAACATGTTCTCTATTCTCTTCAACACCATTTTTACACCACACAAAGGGTTTTTGAATCGTTTCACCAGGAGTGATGGCCCCTCCACAGAGCACTGATCCAGCGCTGCACGTTTGTATTGGGTGCAGCATCCGCTCTGATGCAGGCCAGGGAACTGTAGTCTATCACATCCTGATAATTCTATCATCAGTCAGAGCCCAAGTCTCCTGACACAACTGCTGACCAACTTCAGCTTTGGAGCACCGTGCATTTTAATTGGACTCAGACCGCAGCTACGCTAGCCAGAGAGAGAGAGAGGGGGGGGGGGGGTGAAGAGGGCAGAGAGGAGAGAGATGGAGAAAAAGAAAGAGGCCAGTTAGGTTGTCGGGAAACCAGGCTGCCCTAAAAGAGCTTCATCTCTCTGGCCGGCTAGAGGGATAGCCGCGGGGTTTGGTCGTGGTGTATTTGTGTGTGTGCGCATCCCAAGTCACATCACAACACACATGAAGGCAAAGCCTGCTTACAGATACATGAATTCACACAAAAACAGTTGCGCAACAGTATTGCTGCGCAGAAAAAAATGCCATTAACAAAACATCCAGAAGCAAGTTTAATGAACCTCTAAATGTACTGAAATTGCGTTGCACATTGCGTTTTTTTTAAAGACATTGTCATTCTTTTCAGTGCAAATGTCGTATTATAGATTGCTCCTTCCAATTTGAATTAACTCTGCAAATGCCAAATTTCAATTCCATTTAGCAGGCTTGATATGTAGATTTGGTGCTCAAAATTTTCATTTGTTTAAATATCATAAAGGTACTGATTATTAAATGATTATACAGTTTGGATATCTAGTTGACTTTCATGTGCCTCAAACACAACTCTGACTATTATTAATGTGCATATATTTTGCTCATTTAAATTCATTATTTTATTTTATTCTATTAATTTTATTCTCTCTTTGGTTGCATTGCTCAGATCAAATTCTCAAAACTACTTAAACTTAGTCACTTGTGCACATCATAAAAGCAATTTATCATTCTTTTGAACAAACTTCCAGTGCTTTGGTACGTACATGCAATTGATTATGTACAATTGTCTGCTGTTTCCTACATTATCAATTCCTTATGTCATGTTGATCATAATACATTATACTGGTTCTTTGTTGAATAGTATTATCCCTCAAAAGTTAATTGCGTAAGTCATTAAATGCAAAATGGTTGAACTAGTTGTCAAAATCTGTCAAGCATATTTTCTATTCATTTCTATTTATGTGTCCTGAATTGATGAACTGCACAGATCAATCTTGAGTTTAACTAATAAAGGGGAATGTAAAGCATTAGATCAACCAGTTCAGAGGTGCATCTCATGACCTTTCGGTAGACAGAGAACAGCACTGTTAAAAATTCTGATAATAGAAGAACAACAGAGGATTGAACAGGGTCAACAGCCGGGAAGAAGAAGAGGAGTATAAGGATGCTTGGAGGAAGGGTAGAGAGGCAAAACGGTTGAAGAGTTAGAAGAGGCCAATGACATACTGTACTGTAGGCACATTTCCGATAAATATAAAGGCCACTATTGTGTACCATGTTCTCAATCATGGCGTTTCAATGGCAGAGGCTGGTCGAGCGGGGCAGCCAAATGTTGAGAGAACAACTGCGTCCTCAATCATTCAAACGTTCCATAGACAGAACAGGTATGTAATCCAACAATGTGCACTCTTCTGTAATACTGTGTACTTACTGTAATGCTGTAATGCTTTATGTTAATGTAGTCCTCTCACATTTGACAGTATACAGTAAATACTTATACAGATACACACATATATTATACAGATACATACATGGCTTGTCTCTTTCTTTGACATTTTCACTGTAATTTGTTGTCAGAGAAACAGTAAAAGCGAAACAGACCAGTCTCTTGCAATCAATATCTTATATACGCTAAATTTGTACTGTTGAAATTAATCTTTTGCCATACACAAAAAGTGCTGCCTTGTGCATTTTCAGTCAGTCATCAAAACCATCGCCATAGTTTACATCAGGAAATACTGTCAGAGTATACACTGTTATTAACAACATGGCTAAGCATTCTGACTCTTGTTTGTGAACAATGGCACAATGACTTATTGTGATGGCACTGATGTTCATTGACATAAATTGATGAACTATGGATTTGTTACAGGCTTTTGCAGGTAATCCATTGTGTGGTGACTGGTTTGCATAGTTAAGGATGATACGAGGAGATTGACCAAAGCGACTGAGAAAAACTGTATTTTTTCATAATGTACATTGTCTGAATCTGTATAGTACAAAATAGTGTTTTTTAACTTTAAAGGGATAGTTCACCCAAAAAATGAAAATGTTGTCATCAATTACTCACCAATTACTCAGTCCAAACCTGTTTGAGTTTCTTTCTATTGTTGAACAAAAAAGAAGATATTTTAAAGAATGTTGGTAACCAAGCAGTTGACTGTAGCCATTGACCTCCATAGTAATTTTTCCTACTATGGGAGTTAATGGCTAACGTCAACTGTTTTATTATCAACATTCTTTAATATATATATATATATATATATATATATATATATATATATATATATATATATGGGTGAGTAAATGATGACAACATCAGTTAGTTCCAGTCTTTCTTGTAGCCATTCTCACCCTTTTAGGGTTCATTGTTTCAGCAGCAGTAGATGATGAGTCATTTTATTCAGCCTTGCTTTACACTCGACTTTCTTGCCCTTCATGTTAGCGTTATAGTTATTGGCTTTGGCTTTGGTTCCAGCTCTCAACAAGTAGCCCATGGGTGTGCTGTACGGTCTGAGAAAGCAACCTGTCTGAGCAGAGCTCAAATCGGACTCAGCATGACTGGAATACAAAAAAACCCTGCTGCTTTGCTGTCTACTGCCTTGTTTCTTTGCAATAGCCTGAGTCCTGACTGAAATTATACTAATACTTGATTTGGAAATCGTTGTAGGCAGCAACGCAGTGAAGCGTAAAAGACTTGTGACTCACAATTGAAGTCAGTATAAAATTAGCATATTGCCAAAGCAATGTTTGCTAAACAAAGACATGATTCTTTTACACTGTAAACATGGTGCAGACAAATCTTGTGTGACACATTCCACTTTCAACCACAAAAATAATCTGTACATTTCTTAATGAAAAAAGTATTTAACTATTTAATTTCATCTGTTTATAATTTGAATTTTAACTCATTTCACAGTAGCCTATTTTCTTTGCAAGTGACAATAGTATAGTTAGATGCTATTTATACTTATTGCAAATAGTGGCAGATAGTATTTGCTCTTCATTTGTCATAGTACATTATACAAATGTATGTAATAACATTCACTGTATATTATTATATTTATTAAAATCATGAATTGATGCTGACTTAGGATCTTACATCACTATTCCTACATATACCGCTGCGCTAATCCTAACCATATTGAAAATTCTGATCGGTAAAGGAGTCCTCGCAGGTCCAGGTTTTGAGTGTAGTAACATATGAATTGTACACATTGCGTTCAATGTGTCAGCCCGTCCAATCAACATCAGGACACCACATCCAGTTTCAATTATAGGCCTATTAAAATCTGCAATGAACTTTATATCCACTTTTCAAATGTTTCCTTAATTTTTGCTTAACTCTTTCCCTGCCATTGATGAAAATTTTCGTCATTTGTGAGAAAACGCTTCCCCGCCATTAACAGAATTTTCTGGCTTTCTGTGTTTTCACTGTTATACGGTAGGGGGCGCTATCACGAATCTTCTGAAAGAGTACTGAATATCCTGATCAAAACACATGCGAAGAAGATGCAGAAACAAGCGAGATATCTGCATGCATTAGGGCAGTTGATGGATTAGATCTACTCCATTTTGACCATCATTCTGAATATGATCCAGACGTAGTCTTTGTTAAAAACGTGATTTTCTCAGCTTTTTGCTTAAAATGTTGCTTTTTTATGAAACTTGAAAAAGAATTCATGAAGCTAGAATAAAACAGATTTTTATTGTTGTTGTTTAAAAGCAGAGGGTCTGTTGTTTCTTTTGATATATTGCATGTTCAGGAAATCAAACAACAAAATATTCTGGGGGGCATGAAATATTTGTGAAAATGATTAAAAAAAAACGCGTGTGGCTGGAAACTAAAAAAAAAAAAAAAAAAAAAAAAAAACGCTGGCAGGGAAAGAGTTTAAATAAATGCATATCCGAACTCATATGCAATTGGAAAAGGGAGAAGAATGGGAATCGGAAAATGACAGATTCAAACTCGAGTCGTTGCATAAAAAGTTTGTCTTTTGTAATTTTGTCTGGCTTAAATAGACAGTGGTGGGCGGAGTTAGTGTAAATAGCTCTGCCAACAAGATGGGCTATTTATGTTTTATTTAACAATAAACCGGTGAGAGATACAAAGACTTGGATAAACGAAAACTTAAAATAGTGGAAGACAGAATCATTACAAATTTGTTGAATAACTGGTCCATAGAAAGTTGGACATATAATAGATTAATAAATTAATATTGTAACATTGTTGCACATCCGTCTTGTTTCCATGGCACTTACTTTCTGCATAGTAATGGACTATTTTTTCTTAGTGAAAGCTTTAGGCTAGTAACATAAAATATTTCAATATTTCCATGTATTTATTTATTAGGTAAGCAGCCGTAAGTGAGATAATGTACAACAAGTTGGTCATTGAATGTAACTCAAATGAAACTCCTTCAGGGTTATAACGAACCTGTTGCAAATCCTGATCACCCTGTCTGGTTTATTTTGCGATCGTGACCAGCCGGCTGTACATGATCTCTTCCATTCAAATGAAACCGAATTCCCCATTGTATAGAAGAGGAAGACACAGGATTAATTACAGCCTGTCCTGGCCTTATTTACAACCTCAATAATCAGGGCAGCCTCTGAAGGTCTCTGAAGACCTTGAATTTACGAGATTGCTGTTTCTCATTTCAAGTCATCCTCTCTAACAAAAGATACCTTCATGTTCCCAGGTCTGGTTGAGTCTGGATATGTTGCCGGGGCCTGTTTATGTGCTGCCCATAAAAAACATGCTGAAAGTTTAATCAACAGAATGGAACATGAATACAGTTGCCTAGATACGCAACATGTCACACCCGAGGCCATAAATCAACTACATGTTGTTTTTTTCTCGCAACAGAAAGTCTTCTTTTTTTAATATTTATAATTATTATTATTAACATTCACAGTATGGAAATAAAATTACTCAAAAACTGATCTTCCTAGGGATCTCGTTATAATGTTAAGATAATTGTTAACATTAAAAAAAGATACTTTGAAACTGTAGCTTGCCAAGATACAATGCACTCATTATTTACATAATTTAAAAGCTACAATGGGGGCAATATCTCTAGTTTTTGATGAATGAACAATCTCCAATAGGTTGACAACCATTTAACTTATACAGATAAATTACATCATAAAACATCATAATGTATTAACTGTGTACAAAAAAGCAGCATTTTCCTAAATATTTCATTGTAAAAGAAGACCAAAAACGCACCAAAGGAACTTGAATCAGTAAGAACTATCCAAACAAACCAATTCACTAAAATGTGATTCACTACATAAGAGAGTTTAAAGGGATATATGTGACGAACAGAATAAATAAATACATGTCTAGAACAACTTGAGGACGAGTACGTGTGGCGAACAGGACGGCCGAGGGACGTGAGAGAACGGCGCGAGGCCGGTGGTGCGATTGCTAATGAGCAACACCTGTGAAGCACACCGGTCTCGCATCTCTCACGGAGGAGCGGAAGCATAAAGGAGGAGCGACGACGTTGATGATCGAGAGAGGAACAGGCCTGTGTTTTAGTTGTTTTGTTTATGTATTTTATTTTAGCCAGCAGTCGTCCGCGAGGGGCTGCTGGCAGTTCCTTATGTTTATTTTCGGTAGCCAGCAGTCGTCCGCGAGGGGCTGCTGGCGGTATTTTGGTTGTTTGTTTTATTTTAAATAAATTATATTTTGATGGTTCGCCGGTTCCGGCCTCCTTCTTCCCTGAACATTGCTACACTGGTGCCGAAACCCGGGAAGAGGGAGGAACGCGCTGTCAGAGAGTCCTCGCTGATGTGGGGAATCCGCGGTGCCATCGAGCATGGTGCGCGAGTCGCCGCCGCTCGACGTGGGCCGGAGCCTGCTGCCATCCGCCAAGCGAGGGGAGGAGCAGGGAGCGGGGGACTCGCGGCCACGGACACTCGAGGCGGTGCGCTGGAGTGAGTTGGCGGTGGGACGGTCGAGCTCGCTGCCGGCCGCCTGGGTATTGGAGGGGCGGCTGCCATCCGGGAGGGAGAGGAGGAGTCGCCGCCGCTCGCCGTGGGCCGGAGCCTGCTGCCGTCCACCAGTGAAGGGGAGGAGCAGGGAGCGGGGGACTCCTGCCGTCTGTCCAAGGCACCCGAGGAGCCGTCGCCGTCCACCGGGCGGCGGAGGAGCGTCGAGCCGTCCGCCGAGGGCTACCCAGCGTCACCGCCAGGCACCGCGGAGGAGAGCGCACAGCTGGTGGGGGACCAGATGGCAGCGCGTTGTGGGAACCGGACCAATTTATTTATTTTTTTCTCTCTCCCCTCTCTCGATCTGTCGCTCCTCATGCTTCCGTCTCCGTTTCCCTCGGTTTGTCTGTCCATACTCCCCAGGGATCGCCGCCGCCGGGGGGGGGGAAGTAGGCACAGGCTCGTGGGTACCCCCCGGCCTGTGAGGGGCGATGGGGGTATGTGGCGAACAGGACGGCCGAGGGACATGAGAGAACGGCGCGAGGCCGGTGGTGCGATTGCTAATGAGCAACACCTGTGAAGCACACCGGTCTCGCATCTCTCACGGAGGAGCGGAAGCATAAAGGAGGATCGACGACGTTGATGATCGAGAGAGGAACAGGCCTGTGTTTTAGTTGTTTTGTTTATGTATTTTATTTTAGCCAGCAGTCGTCCGCGAGGGGCTGCTGGCAGTTCCTTATGTTTATTTTCGGTAGCCAGCAGTCGTCCGCGAGGGGCTGCTGGCGGTATTTTGGTTGTTTGTTTTATTTTAAATAAATTATATTTTGATGGTTCGCCGGTTCCCACCTCCTTCTTCCCTGAACATTGCTACACTGGTGCCGAAACCCGGGAAGAGGGAGGAACGCGCTGTCAGAGAGTCCTCGCCGATGTGGGGAATCCGCGGTGCCATCGAGCATGGTGCGCGAGTCGCCGCCGCTCGCCGTGGGCCGGAGCCTGCTGCCATCCGCCAAGCGAGGGGAGGAGCAGGGAGCGGGGGACTCGCGGCCACGGACAGTCGAGGCGGTGCGCTGGAGTGAGTTGCCGGTGGGACGGTTGAGCTCGCTGCCGGCCGCCTGGGTATTGGAGGGGCGGCTGCCATCCGGGAGGGAGAGGAGGAGTCGCCGCCGCTCGCCGTGGGCCGGAGCCTGCTGCCGTCCACCAGTGAAGGGGAGGAGCAGGGAGCGGGGGACTCCTGCCGTCTGCCCAAGGCACCAGAGGAGCCGTCGCTATCCACCGGGCGGCGGAGGAGCGTCGAGCCGTCCACCGAGGGCTACCCAGCGTCACCGCCAGGCACCGCGGAGGAGAGCGCACAGCTGGTGGGGGACCAGATGGCAGCGCGTTGTGGGAACCGGACAATTTTTTTTTTTTTTTCTCTCTCCCCTCTCTCGATCTGTCGCTCCTCATGCTGCCTTCTCCGTTTCCCTCGGTTTGTCTGTCCCCCGGGGGGGGGAGTAGGCACAGGCTCGTGGGTACCCCCCGGCCTGTGAGGGGCGATGGGGGTATGTGGCGAACAGGACGGCCGAGGGACGTGAGAGAACGGCGCGAGGCCGGTGGTGCGATTGCTAATGAGCAACACCTGTGAAGCACACCGGTCTCGCATCTCTCACGGAGGAGCGGAAGCATAAAGGAGGAGCGACGACGTTGATGATCGAGAGAGGAACAGGCCTGTGTTTTAGTTGTTTTGTTTATGTATTTTATTTTAGCCAGCAGTCGTCCGCGAGGGGCTGCTGGCAGTTCCTTATGTTTATTTTCGGTAGCCAGCAGTCGTCCGCGAGGGGCTGCTGGCGGTATTTTGGTTGTTTGTTTTATTTTAAATAAATTATATTTTGATGGTTCACCGGTTCCCGCCTCCTTCTTCCCTGAACATTGCTACAGTACGTGAGGACAACATTTTCATTTTTGGGTGAATTATTCCTTTAAGGTGAACCCACTTGGCTGTGTAGCTCTGTAACACATATGTATGTGTGAAAATGAAACACAATTACATTCACATACCAGGTTCATACTTCTTTCTCATCCTTACATACGGTATGTGTGAGCACAAACAAAATATTTACCTGTGTGTGTTTACATTACATAAGTTCATGCAGTTCATGTTTTCCGGCACCCCTCCAGATATACATCAACCCACACACCGACCCGATCACACTAAATGTGTCTCTATAGCACGCATTGTGTTTATCGTACAATCTATACGCCAAAATGAGTTTTTACGTGCATATGATACTCATGGGTAGCATGGGTAGGTTTATTAGTGGTGAAGGGTGCGTATGTATTATACGTTTGGTTAGGATTTGTGGTGTGGGTCCGTGTGTGTTAAAGTGTGTGTTTATATAATTTGTCAGTACAGTTTTTTTTTTCTTCGCAAAGGATAGTTCGCCCCAAAATTTTTATTTTCTGATCATTTACTCACTCCTTGCCACTGTCGCCTCTGACTTTTGCCTTGCTTAGTTGGGGACATTTATTTTTCAACAATATTATTGATCTGCCTACACCATTATATGAGAACTGAACTAAGCTGGACGATAACATCACTGTTCCCTTTCGAGGGAACTCGCGCTGCGTTGATGCCGCTTTGGGAACGCCCCTGCGTGATTGTGTCTGAAGCACTTGTGTCAACTAGTCCAATGGTGAAAGTGAACGTCACGGCCTGGAAAGGATAAAAGCACATCCGGTCGGACTGGTGTTAGCTTCTGTGCCTCAGCAAGCGTTCTGTGTTTATACTGTCTGTCTTATTTATTGTTTTCTGTCACTATATCAATCACAAGCATAGATATTTTGGTAAACAAACAAACCTTGTGTTGTTTGTTTGGAACGGAGCCTGAGGGCACTGACTATGAGCATTACGAGTTACTATTGCTTTGCACGCTCTGTTCCCGCCTGTCACTCTTTGAGGAGGGTGTTCAGGCTCGCGTTCCTCACAGTACTGGCCTCCTTGCTGCCAGTACCATGGAAGCTGGTATTGTGGGGTTCGCAAATGGATCTCGCGGCGGGGTTTGAGACGGGCTCCGCCTTTTCTCTGCCTTCACCCGGGAATCCAGCTCTCTCTCTCTGGGATCGGAAGCCCCCGCAGTGGGTTCTTCCACCCTGGTAGAGAGCCCAGTGTTTCAGCAGTCTATCTCTGAGGAGGTAGAGGTGCTGAGCATCGATGCAGGGGAATAAAAACTCACCACCCTCATCTATGAAGAGCATGTTCGAAGGAAAGTCATGTAGCTCTATATAAAAATGTAAATGTTCATTCAAAAACATTCCTGACGTGTATAATGTATGTGTGGACTATCGGGAGTTTCCCCTGCTACTGTTTACTTAAAAAAAGAAAAGAAAAAAGACTGCAATAATAATCGAGTGGCTATGCAAATGCAATGCATAGATTAAACAGATACATAGTATATTGCAAGCTATGAATGTATGATTATTTTATTGTATGTTGAAACTATAATCAGCCTGTCATCCAGACTATGTTGACTTGTCTGGTTGATCTTTTACTATGTTTTTTTTTTTTTTGAGGAATTAAATAAGTTGGCTGCATTTAATTTTGAAGAATTAAATGATGAATGCTTATCTGACTTTCAGTAGTTAGATTCATATAAGGTCAGCCTTTCATCCAGACCGATTTTGACTTGTCTGGTTGATCTTTTACTACATTTCATTTTGAGGAATTAAATGGTATAATACGGTGCTGCAGCTGTCCACCTCTGAGGAGATGGATGTGGTGATCATCAAGTTAAGGGAATTGAAGATTCGCCGCCTCAATCCCCTGCGTACAAGGAGTTTTTAGAGTTTATAATTCCATGTCAGGGCTTTCCAGTTTCTCCTGATCTCCATGAGGAAACTGTATGTATTGAAGTGATGGGTTTTCACTTCATAGTGTGGATCTCGGACAGTGGGGCCCAGTTAACTGCCCGATTGGTACAGTGCTTGAGTTACTGCTGGTTCATTTTTGTGCAGGATTATCCCCTTCCTCACTGAAGGTCTACGTAGCGGCCGTTAGTGCCTACCATGTCCCTTTTGGTGGTGTATCCCTGCGGGGACCTTGGGTGCATGTTTCCTCCGTGGTGCGTGTAGACCAGGACAGGAGTATGTCGGTTTAGAAGCCTTGTTATATAATCAGGTATCCCTGCAGGATGTGGTATGCGGCAGGCTGGTCCTCTCCGCTCACATTGGTAAGATTTTACTATTTCGACCTGGGCGCTACCCCCTACCCCAGGTTCACAGGTGCTCTTGTCTTAGTTTTGCTCTCAGTATTCACACAGACAAGCTCTGGTTCGTATGGCGTTCTGGCATTCTCATTCCCAAAGCGCCATCGACTCAGCGCGAATTCCCTTGAAAGGGAACGTCTCCGGTTACGACTGTAACCCTAGTTCCCTGGGAAGGGAATGAGACGCTGCGTCACTTTGCCATACTCCCTGCATTCCTGTGATCGACTTGCTTCAGCTAAATCGAAGATAACGCCGATCAGACCGGATGTGCTTTTGTCCTTTCCTGGTCATGACGTCACCCTCCCGTGACGCTCACTCTCGCCATTGGACTAGTTGACACAAGTGCTTCAGACGCAATCACACAGGGGCGTTCCCAAAGGGTCATCGACGCAGCATCTCGTTCCCTTCTCAGGGAACTAGGGTTACAGTTGTAACCTTAGACATTTACTCCAGAGCAGCTATATATATAAATGAACTAAATGAATAACTTAACTTACATATAATAAATAATATTATACTAATTAATAAATAACTTACAACAGAAATGAACCATCACTGAACTTACTTAAGCTGGACTATGACACTATTTTCTTCTAGACCGGCTGAAACAAACTTTGTTGCATTATTTTCCTGTTATCACTGTAAAGCTGCTTTTAAACTATCTGTATTGTAAAGAGCGCTATATAAATAAAGATGACTTGACTTGACTCTCATTTTTATTTCTAACCATATGACTTTCTTTTTTTTCAGAATTTTAAAGAACTGTAACCTTTGATACTTTCAAGCTTCAAAAGAATGCTCAAGTACCATAAATGTATTGTAAAAAAACGTCCACATGATTTGTGCTACACTATGTCCCAAGTCTTCAAAAGCCATACAATATATTTGTCTGATGAAGAGACAAAAACTGAATAGATGTCATGAAAATCTTGCCTTCTACCGCAACTCTCAAATTGAATTTACATTTACGTATATTCAAATATGTTTTTTCTCGTGACTGATCACAATATGTGTACGATATAAAACCCACATCACATTACTGTTTTTCACACTATGCTGGATTACCTCTCTTTGTCGTCCTGGTGAAAAAGAGGGGTGTCCTGCTCCCTGAAGAATAAGTTCTATAGTCTAAGAGAGAGACCATTGAAACAAAACTATGAACAAAAGGCCACTAATTACATTATCTTTGAGAAGCTCACCATTTTTCCCAAGATGTAAGTGGCCCCCATGGACTGCAGGAAATCTAATAAAAAGCAGTGGCCTGTGAATTGTAGCAGTAAGTGTTTTTCCTGTGCTGGGTTATCGGCATCTCCTTCAACTTTAGTACTGTGGGCAATGTTTTAAAAGCTTTCAGATCAACACTTTGTAAATTACATTGGAATTTAAAGAAATGTCCTGAAAATATATCAGATTTGCTGTAACTATGTAATAAACATGTAATAGAAAACATTTCTAAAGCATTTATAACTGCTCGGTATCATAATGCTGAGTAAATAGCCATTGTATGCAACTCCAGCTTTCTCCTTAACCAAAACTGAATCACAACCATTTCAAACAAAAATGATTAATTTTTTTTTTTTTTTTATTAAAAACATTTATTTAGATTAGATTAACAGGGCATATTCTGTTAAAGTGCTCAATAATGTGTCAAGCTCTAGAAGCAAACATATAGGGTTCCTAACTCAAGTGCTATATGCCACCACATCTCATGAGTACATTTACATCACAGGGCCGATATATAATCCAAATGGTTGCCAAGTCTTAGACAAATAGCAGTGCAGAGTAGCCAGAGGGCAGACCATCTCGTTAGCAGTGTGATTTACTGTCCCTGGCCTTAGACCACTGTGTATGTGTGTGTGTTTGATGACATGTATTCACTCACATGGAACGTACAAGCTGACACTTCTCCTTCAAGCTTAATGCATTGCTGCATCCAGGCCGTGTCCAGATCTGACAAGGAGCTTTGCCTGGACCCGATGACAACGCAGTGCTGAAGTGCCAACTAGCCTCTCCCTATGGAGGATCCCTTTACCACTCTACAGATAAAACGTTGTGATTCCGGTTCGCGTACCCACCCCGAAGTTATAAAATAAAACAAAATTCTGTATCAAATTACAGTTACTGTAAATCCGGCCTCTAGTTCATAAACACCAGAGGAGAACTGGCCCCCGACTGAGCCTGGGTTCTCCCAAGGTTTTTTTTTTCTCTCCATTAAGTCACCTGATGGAGTTTTAGGACACCAGTAGGTCACTTGATGGAGTTTTTCGGTTCCTTGCCACTGTTGCCTCTGGCTTGCTCAGTTGGGGATATTCGAATTAATTAACCACGCATTAATACCATTGATCAGCCCTACCAAACCTGGATGTTTTTTCCACTAAGAAACAAACATTGTTATGTTATTTGATTGATACTGTGAAGCTGCTTTGATGCAATTTATATTGTGAAAAGCGCTATATAAATACACTTGACTTGACTTGCATTACATGCAACTGTCATGGACAAGGTGCTTTAGATAAATCTTAACTTGGGAGGATGTATATGTCTGTACGCTGTCTTAACGCTGGACAGTATGTTACTGTGATGTACCATTTTCTGAGGCTCTCAGGGACTTATCTCAGAAAACCATGTATGGTGTCACATGCAATTTTTCCAAGTTGTGGTTACTGAGCAATACAATGATTTCACTACTCTTTCCATTTACTATCACTCATAGGTGTATAAGCTTAACAAAAATGGACAAAGTGCCTGCTGTGTTTAATTTGGGCATGGAAGGCAGGTTCAAAGAATCACTGGCCAGTAGCAGAGCTCCCCCAACCTTATGAAAGGGAGCCGCTCTGAAGGGATTTTGCACAAGATGTGCAAATGAGAAAATCTGGCCACCAACTATCTCCCACCCATCCAGTTTGAGCCCCTCACCCTGGAGACAGCACTTTACAGAAAATCTGGCTGTCATCGCCTCTGAAATGGGTTTTTTGGTCTCAGATCCCACCGTTAACAAAGCTTGAAATGGTGGCGACACATCTGTAAAGCTGCAAACATGTACTCTTTACCTCTAGGCCTTTGGTTCCCTTTCGAATGGGAATTCGCACTGCATCTGAAAAATACACTATGGGGAATGCCGCATAGCTGCTTGTCAGACATAGTGTCTCATTCCCATTCTCAGGGAACCAGGGGTACATTCGTAACCGAGACGTTTTTTCTTCGTGTCTTGATATTAAACCAGGCTAGACGTAATTCTGTTCTCTGCAGGCAAACTATATTTTTAGTGGTGTTTTCTAAGACAAACATCACTACTGTTATTGTTCATTCTTAGGGTAAGGAATCTGAATAAACCTCAAATCTTATAGATACATTGATTATTGCTTTGCATAACCAGCTCCAGATTATGGCTTTGCATAACTAGCTTCATAAGTATGGCTTTGGTACGAGTTGTGTAAAACCGGTCTCACAATAAAAGAGCTCAAAGAATTGAAGAAGCAAGCTATAATGGCAACACAATGTAATGTCAATTCACAACTATTTTTGGTGAATTGTTGGCTAAACCATATGAATTTGTAGGATCTCTTCCATATGTTTTTGTACAATTTGCTTATACCCAATTGACTGTTTGTTTCGGGGCTTACTTTTCCCCCTAATAATCGTACAGGTACATTTTTGTATGAATTCCGAGTCCATAGGAAAATGCCACCTCGTAAAATAGTAACACCTGTAAGATTGGGTTGAAAATGGCATGGCTGCCCTTTTTATCTTATTTATGCATTTCTGAAACACTCAGTTAGGCTTTGGGTAGGATTTAGTGTTTTTTTTTTTTTCAAACACGATATAGAATTAACCTGGCACCACTCATCGGACATTAAATCTGCAATATCTCAGACTTTAAGAGAGAACTGAAAACCCATCTCTTCCTTAAATGCTATTCTTGATTGTGTGGATGATTTTATGTGTAATGCCATATTGCCAGATGGATCATTCACTAGTTCTCTTCTTCTTTATTGCTGTATGTTTTTCCATTGTTGTACTGTGAAATATCCTTGAGTTGGCAGAAAGGTGCTATATAAAATGAACATATTATATACAACAACAACAAACAACAAAAAACATGGCCAGATTCATGATCATATGTTTCTGAATGAACTGAACACACTTTTAGTTCCACTCACTTTAACTTTGAAGGTGTCATGAAGCATGGACATGTTTTTCCAATTGAGACTGGGTTGCAGTTCTTTCTCACATGGAACACAAAAAAAGATATTTTGAGACACATTCTTCAAAACATCTCCTTTTGTGTTCCACAGATGAAAGAAAGTCATACAGGTTTGAAATGACATGAAGATTCCATGAATATCCCTTCAATAAGCAACCAGCTCCATGTAGAATAAAAACGTCTTTAAAAGGCTACTGATTTGACTGGAGTCTCTCCTGAGTGTAAATATATTCTTCAAAAATAGTATTTTTAGTAACGATTTAATGAGTGAAAAATGACTGAGTGCACATGAATGATACCTTAAATCATGCATCTTGTTGGATATCTGACTTATTTCTGCCTGGTGGATAGGGTTGGGTGCCGTTTTGGGTTTTTTCGATACCGATGTCAAAACGGTGTTTGAACCGATACTTAAAAAAAAACAACAAAAAAAAACGATGGTGAATCGTTTCAACGTTCTTGAATGAATAATTTATTAGATGTATGTCGGTCTGTTATTGCAGGGACATCGACTTCACATTTCCATACTAAACGTGACGTGGAACAAAACGAACTGTGATTGGTTGCATTACATTCAGTCAGTCATTGGCTGATATTTTTTTTTATTCTTACATGTAAGTGAATGTGTTTTGTCATTTAAGAAACCTTTATAATGATCATGATTCATGTTAGTTGATCTAACGCACAATGTTTGCCATGTTAGTACGCACCGCAGTTCAGAGTATTGTATCTTTCTGATTTAGCCTACAACACGTCAATCACATGCCATCACATGCGGTTATGATGCTTCTTACGTCCATTTTGGAGAACCAGAGGGCAAATATTTTATCAGACAGCTGAGGCATTTAAGTGGCACCGAAATCTGCATTTTGATTCGGTCTGGTTACATACTGGTTCCTTAGGTACCGGTTCCATATCGGTACTGGTTTCGGTAACCAACCCTACTGGTGGACAATATGGGGCCGTTGATGCAACATCATTTTCAACTAAAAACTGATTTATTTTTATTTTTAAAAATTTTTACTGATGTTTTTGGTCGTTCATTTACACGATGTGGTGTATTTTGTATTACTATATGTGGATTAAGTTTGTCCTTTAAGACTTGCCATTGGTTGGCTTGTGTGTCCTCTGCGCATGTCAGAGAAAACGCGGGGTCTGTAATGCTCGCATGTTGATTGGAGTGCACTGACACAGTTCTCCTGATAAATAGTTAAACGCGTGCCTGGTCTGGTTATTTAAGTACACCACATAATTGGCGACGAGGATGGGATCGGTATAGTTGTGGAAATAGCGCGATTTTCCCAAAGACCAGACGAGTTCAAGCCGGAGCATGAAATATGGTCTGCCTATGTTGAGCGCATGGAGTTGCTGTTCGAGGCTCATGATGTCGACGACGGAAAGAAAGTTCCCGTATTGTTGAGCTCGGTCGGCGCAGCAACATATGGCCTTCTACGCAACCTGGTCCAGCCTGACAAGCCAAAGGACAAAAACTTTTAATCAGATTGTGACCATTCTAAACGATTACTATGAACCTAAACCACTAGTCATCGCCGAGCGTTTCAGGTACCGTAAATGTGTTCAGAAAAGCAGCCAGACAGTCACGGAATATGCTGCTGAGCTGCGCCAACTTGCTGCGAAGTGTGATTTCGGGGACAAATTGGACGAAGCTCTACGTGACGGATTTGTTAGCGGAGTCAGTTCTGAGGCATGCCAGCGCAAATTGCTCTCTGAGGATAGGCTGACTTTTGCGAGAGCTGTGGAGCTTGCTGTTAACATGGAGACAGCTCACCGAGATGCGCAGCAGTTGCGGAAAGGTGATGATGTCACCGCTGTTCACAAGGTAAAGGGTGGATGGCGCTCGCCTGCAAAACAAGAAGGGTGCTATAGATGTAAAGGAAAGGATCATAGTGCCAGTGATTGTTACTACAAAAATCTAAAATGTCATAAATGTGGCAAAGTCGGGCATATTCAGAAGGCATGCAGGACTGAGGGGCAGTCACGTGAGAAGCAGAAGAAAAAGGGAAAGGGAAAGAGGAACAGTGCGAGAAAAGAAGAAAAAATTACAGGCTACATACAAGCTGACGAAATAGAAGATGAAGTTCTGATGTTTTCTGTGTTCAGTGCAAGTGGTGCTGGCCGACGGCCATACAAGGCAATTTTTGATGTAAATGGAAAACAAGTGCCGATGGAAATTGAAACAGGAGCGGGAGTCAGCATTATCTCAGAAAATGTGTATGAGCAGTCATTCTCACATGTGCCACTAGAGGGCATCAGTGTCGCACTGAAGGGCTATTCGGGAGAAAACATAGCAGTGAAAGGACAGTTCATAGCAAAAGTGACTTATGGAAATCAGTTTGCTGATCTACCGCTTATAGTAGTGGCGGGAGGAGGTCCTTCGCTGTGTGGGCGTGAATGGCTGGATCAAATCAAGCCTAACTGGAGAATGATTAAAAAAGTCATAGAAAATGTTGCGCACCCAACAGCTAAACCCAAGTCAATTCAAGATGTGTTGAATAAATATGCTGATGTTTTCAAAGACGAGTTGGGGACATTAAAGGGCATTAAAGCATCGATTTCAGTGAAGCCTGACGGAGTTCCAAAGTTCCACAAAGCCTGTGTTCTGCCTTTCACAATGAAAGAAAAGGTAGAAAAAGAGTTGGAACGCCTGGAAAAAGATGGTGTTATCAGCCCTGTGAAGCACAGTGAGTGGGCTGCTCCAGTGGTCCCGGTAACCAAGCGGGACGGT
Organism: Meda fulgida; assembly: GCA_030578275.1. Taxonomy (NCBI): domain Eukaryota; kingdom Metazoa; phylum Chordata; class Actinopteri; order Cypriniformes; family Leuciscidae; genus Meda; species Meda fulgida. Next base: position 25,849,042 of record CM060636.1, read on the forward strand.
GGGCTCCGTTTGTGCGGCGACTATAAGGTAACTGTGAACATGGCTACAAACACTGAAACATACCCATTGCCACGCATTGAAGAGGTTCTGGCAGCATTATGTGGGGGGAAAATATTCTCCAAAATTGACCCGGCAGCTGCTTACCAACAAGTCCTTCTTGATGACAAGTCAAAAAAGTATACAACTGTGAACACACATAAAGGACTGTTTGTGTACAGTGTTTTGGCATTCATTCTGCTGTCAGTATTTTCCAAAGGATCATGGAGAACGTGATGAAGGACCTCAACGTTGTGGTCTATCTGGATGACCTGCTAGTGATGGGCAGGGATGAAACCGAGCATCTAATGAACCTGGACAGAGTTCTACAGCAGCTGCAAGAAAATGGCCTGAGGGTTAAAAAGGCAAAGTGTGACTTCGGAAAAACACAAATCGAGTACCTAGGTCACATGTTGGATGGAAAAGGAGTCTACCCTTCTAAAGACAAGGTCAGAGCCGTGCATGGTGCTCCAACACGCACAAACGTCAAAGAGTTAAGAGCTTTCCTGGGGTAAGTGAACTATTACGGTCATTTTTTGCCGCAGCAAAGTACTGTTTTGGCCCCACTTTACAGACTGCTGAAGGACCAAACAAAATGGGGGTGGAGTAAAGTGGAACAGAGTGCTTTTGATAAGTGCAAAGAAATGTTAGCCAGTGACAAGGTATTAGTTCACTATGATCCGAACCTGCCGCTTTCTCTCTCATGTGACGCTTCAGCGTACGGAATTGGAGCCGTTATTCAGCACACAACACCTGATGGGCAAGAACATCCAATAGCTTGTGCTTCACGTACGCTCTCACCGGCGGAGAGAAACTATTCGCAGATTGAAAAGGAGGCGTTGAGCCTGGTGTATGGAGTAAAGAAATTCCACCAATATCTGTGGGGGCGGAAGTTCAACTTGATCACTGACCATAAACCTCTGCTCACGCTGTTTGGAGAACATAATGGACTTCCAACAATGGCAGCAGCGCGAATACAGAGGTGGGCTATTATACTGTCTGCTTATGATTATCACATAATCTACCGCCAGTCAGAAGAGCACGGCAACGCAGATGGTCTGTCTCGTGTCCCACTGCCGGAAACCATGGATGCTGGAACAGAGGCAATGACAGCATACCTTCATGCACTAATCTGTGAACACCTGGAAGATGCACCACTGAGTGCAAAACAGATTTCCAAGTCAACACAAAGGGATGCAGAGCTATCTAGGCTGCACAGATACATATTGGAAGGGTGGCCGAAAGAAGTATCAGAAGCACTGAAGGTGTACCACAGAAAAAAAGATGAACTATCTGTTGAGCAAGGTTGTGTTCTATGGGGAACAAGAGTAGTAGTGCCTGCAAAGCTGAGAACAGCAGTGCTTAATGAGATCCACAGTGGGCATCCTGGCATTGTAAAGATGAAAACCATTGCAAGGCAATATGTTTGGTGGCCATATGTAGACATGGACGTTGAAAAGACCTGTAAGCAGTGTGACAGGTGCCAGTTGGAACAGTGTATGCCGCGTCTAGTTCCTCTGCAGCCCTGGGAATTTCCGGGAGATGTCTGGAAAAGGCTCCACTTTGCAGGCCCGTTCATGGGGCACATGTTTATGATAGTTGTTGACGCGTATTTTAAGTGGCTGGAGGTTTTCAAGATGGCACAAATAACGTCCTCCGCAACCATTACAAGGCTTCGAAGGCTTTTTGCGTCATATGGACTACCAGAACAAATTGTCACCGACAACGCCACGACTTTCACATCAGATGAGTTTCAGCTGTTCTTGAAAAGAAACGGTATCCTTCACACAACTGGTGCACCGAGACATCCAGCTACAAACGGCCTCGCTGAGAGGTATGTTGCCACATTCAAAGCAGGCATGAAGAAGCTGGAGAGGATTTGAGTGTTGAGGACAAAGTCTCGCATTTTCTACTGCGATATCGCACAACTCCCAATAGTGCGACTGGTGAGTCACCCGCAGAATTGCACCTGAAGAGACATGCACCTGAAGAGACACAACAGACAGGTCCGGTGTCGTACCGGGTGAAGGGAGAGTTAATTGACCAAATGTACAGGCGTCACGGAGACCAGTTGCGACCTCAATATCCTCAGGGTGTTTCGGACCCAGAGCCTCAAGGAGCAACTCTGTCAGCAGAGCCGGAGAGTGACCTTCCTGTCCCAGTCTCTGCAGCACCGGTCCCACCACCTTTTACATTGGACCAACCCGAGCTGCCTGATCCAGAGACAGTGACTTTGAGGCGCTCGGAGCGTATGACTAAGCGGCTGTCACGTTATAGAGATTAAGTATAGTGTGATGCTGGAACTTTCTCAGCATTTAAGAGTGTTGAGTTATTTGAAAGGGTTAGTATGTTTTGTTTAAATATGCCAGTCATTTAATTAACCAGAGTGAAACCACTTTTCTGTAAAAGAAGTGTAGTTTAAGTTGGTGCTATATATGTTTATGCACTGTGTGGAGATTACCTTTTATTTTAAAGGAGAGGTAATGTGGTGTATTTTGTACTACTATATGTGGATTAAATTTGTCTTTTAAGACTTGCCGTTGGTTGGCTTGTGTGTCCTCTGCGCATGTCAGAGAAAACGCAGAGTCTGTAATGCTCGCATGTTGATTGGAGTGCACTGACACAGTTCTCCTGATAAATAGTTAAACGCGTGCCTGGTCTGGTTATTTAAGTACACCACACACGACAAAAGTGTTTTGGGGGCCGTAAAATGCAAACTTTTGAAAACAGGTTTCAAAGTGCAAGTTTTTGAAAACAGTGCCGTTTTTGTCTCTGTGTAAACTACTAAAAATGCGAATTTGCGAAAACGGTGACATCATGTGCATGGATATTACGTGTTCAGTCTATAGGTGCGAACTGTTTCTTTAAAAAGTGACATCGCCAACTACTGGCCTAGCATCATGTATGATACAGCGTTTTAATAGTTTCCGCACATCCATGTGAACGGGGATAATTTTTACAAAGTTGTCATCTTCACGTGAAAAAACTTCCGTTTTTAGTGCATCATTGTCGTGTAAATGTACCCTAAATCTAGCAAAACAATTCCATAGACATAATCTGAATGAGAGACATAAGGGACCAGAATATCATAGATATTTGGATGGGCTTTTTTGATTTAAGCCACTAAGCAATCACCTGCTGTAGCAGTAGCATAAAAAACAACACAGTGCAGAGAGAAAAGTTGAAACACTCTGATATGTTGAACATTACATCATGTTGCTGCAGTGGGTTCGCTCCCACCTATGGTTTAGGTTGTCATGGACACCAGTGCATTCTCTAAATAGTTTGCACTAACTGCTAACACACCGCCATCTTGCAGACACTTGCCTTCATGAGGTCAGACTAGAGTCAGATGGCAAGAGAGGCTGCCGTTTTAGATGGAAAGTCTTTGAAAGAAGACTGGGTGGAAGTCTTAACCCTCCGGTGCCTACAAGCACAATGGTGTGATTAGAATGTTCAGTGCTATTGTGCCTGTGGTTTGTCACATGACAAGCTTTTTTTGTGTTGCCATGGAAATAATGAGGTGATACATTTTAAAATTAGGTTCACCTTCAAAAAGCACACTCTGGGGGCTCAGTTAGAACATTTTCGTGTGAAAATTGGTGGTTGGTAACCGGCCATTAATGTCTGCAATTAATTATTTTAAAATTCTGTGCTAAATGTCATTCAGTATTGTTCTGAACAACTGCCTCTGGTAGGATCAGTAAAACTGCAGTGGCCAATCACCTGATAAACACAGTCACCAGTTATTAAATACATAATTGTACTATTTTTTAAAGATTGGTTGGCATGTGCTCTCATTCGCAGTGTTCATACAGGAGACACAGATTGGAATCTGTTGTCTTGTAGAAAGTAAATGATAAACAATTAATTGAGTGAATGACAGTAATTTTTATTTGACAATCAATCACTCAATTAATTGTTTATCATTTACTTTCTACAAGACAACAGATTCCAATCTGTGTCTCCTGTATGAACACTGCGAATGAGAGCACATGCCAACCAATCTTTCAAAAATAGTACAATTATAAATAAGTAATTTTTATTTGACAATCAATCAATCAATCAATCAATCAACCAATCAAGTGTCTCATTCATTTTAATTTATATATTTATTGTATGTATTTATTTTTAATTTGGGGGGAAAATATGTCTGGGAAAGGTTTTTTGTAATAATAACCCAATTACTTTTTATTAACCCCATTATTATTATTATTATTATTATTATTATTATTATTATTATTATTATTTGAGTCCACATTAAGCCATAAGGTCCAGATATATTACATGAGAAAGTCAGCTCATCCTGGGAAAAGAGATACAATTAATAAAATGCAACGACAACCCAACAGTTAAGCTATGAGTTTGATAAAGCCGCATGACTCAAAGTGTTCTGTGACCACACTGTGCCTCACAGGGGACACACTCCCATATCCAAGGACAACTGCACACCGCAAAATCTCCCCTAATTGCTGACATCTTTCCCAGCTGGCATAAAGTCTCTTAATTAATAATGAATACACCTACAATGCTTCAGCTAGTTTCCCTATTAATTAACTTGACTCCTGCACGCAGCCACACGGCTTCTCTCCCATGTGCCGACGCTTTAAAGAAAAGGAGCTTTTTAGGCATGTGTGGGCTGAAAGAGCATCAGCGCTGGATGCGAAAGTAGCGCGCATTCAGCACAAAAGTGCGGCATTGTCAGACCGGGACGATAAATGGACGAGCAGAGCACGAATGATCTCTATCCCGATGAGCAGAGAATGTTTTCTGATTTATGGGAGAAAGAGTCAGTCGAAGAGAAAATGCTTGAGGAGGCTGTTCCTTTTGCTTTCTCTCATGCTGCAGTCCTCTTTTTACTAGATGAGCATGCTGTGTGTGTGTGTTAGGCAGTTATGCTTGAAAGGAGAATAAGGAGGCCTATTAGCAAGCACGTAACCACAGAAAGCACACTTTATTGTACACTAACAAACTGCATGTTTGACGAGACTCGCTGCAGGTGAAGGCGCATCACAATAACGCTCATCCCCACGGGACCCTGTTCACACCCCCTGTGATGGATGGAGATGGCTAGTCCTTGGGAATCAGAAGGGATCAGTCAAGGACAGGATACGGCCTTGTGATCGTTTCAGATAAATACACAGTGAAAGACATGTCATTCACCGCAGGGCCTGAGATGGATGCGCCTGGCTCAGTGGCCAGGAAGCATGTTTAAAAACCCATTTCATTATTATACCTCTACAGAGCCTTTGGGAACCATTGACCTTCCGGGTGCATTTAGAACAACCGACACACCGATGACACTAAATGTACACTAGGGTGGCCATCCATCCGGTTTTAGGTTGGACAGTCCAGTTTTGAAATAACGTGTGCCTACCAGCTCAGCCTTGAGCTGGATACTCATTTGTCCTCCTTTTAAGATCATCACCATTTTATACATTATCCAATGGTATATGATTAATAAATAAATAATAGGTTACACTTTGATGGTGCCCTTTATACACTTTAACTATAAGTAACTTAGCAACTACATGTCAAATACCAGTAATGAAATAAGTAGATTGTCAGTAGACTATTGGTTAGGGTTTGGGTAAGTAGAATAAGTTGACATATAGTTGCAAAGTTACTTATAGTCAGTAGTGTGTCTGTTGGGGGAACATCAAAATAAATTCAGATGAATAAATAGCCACTTAGGACAATAAGGAACGGTTCCATTTATATTTGCATTTGAGCTTGGTTCGGCACGGCACGATTACAAACCATTCTCTGGCCGTAATTCTATTGCCTGGTACAATGCATGTAATGAAGTTGCCACTCAGGATTGGTCAATTGTCTATTGCCTAGCTATCAGTTTCTCTGTAGCTGGCCAAGCGCGCTATTTGAGCGAAGTAAACACAAAAGTTAATAACAAATTTAAAATAAATATCTGAACATCCATCAAACCGTGGTGGCTATGTACGTCGGTGAACTCTTGCATTACAGATTTGTAAATGGCATTTGTTTATGCCGAATAGTTTAAAAACAAATGCCGGAATGCAAAAATCCCAAATCTGAAATTTTCCGGAGCAGGATCCGAAAGGATTCGGCTCAAATTTAGCACTGGACACGTCACATGTATATGACACATGATGGCTGTATTATGTCTGCATTTTAAACAGTTGGTGGAATTAATCAACCAATAACTCACTCATTAAGATAGTGACTTGCCGCCACCTACTGGTGATTTTAATTTCATATATAAAGTATTTTCCCCCTGCATTTTATATTTTTGTATATAATATTTTTGTATTTAAAACTTTAATCTCATAACATGTTATGCAATTGTAACTGCACTGTAAATGCATTCATGGCATCTCTGAGATGCATAAAACAGTCTGTGTAAATACATCTAAATGCCACTGCACTTGCAGCTTCTGTGTCACCTCTGCAGTGCAAAGATGGACTTTGTTGAGACTGATTTGATTGGTGACAGCCATATAGTGTCTTATAATTCTATTTGAAAACGAATAAGGATTTACAAATTTTTAAGAAAAGGGATGCAATGTTTGAAAGCTGGCCTTAAAAATGCCCTTGGAAATCAATTTAAGGGGGCAAATGTTGCTACTTAATGATTATGGGTTTGGATTTATTTTTCAGTTTTTATCCTGGCTTCACTGAATCCTATAAAGTGTTCTCCTTATTGGTGTTGGAAATGGCCACATTACTGAATACTGACACTATCTCTGATCCAAGCTTGATATGCAGATATTCATATTTTCACAAAAAAGTGTAACACTGTGGCACTGCGACTCTGTATATTTACTGTATGTGTTCCTACACAGCAACATTGGCTCAAAGTCATAGAATAATAAATGTAAACAGTTATCATGAACTGCATTGTGCTTTTAGATGGTGAAGTTTTTTTTTCTGGGTTATATATATATATATATATTAGTATATAGTCCTGAAGATGTACTGTAGGCTGACGCAGTTCGGCTAGGTGTTTCTTCTTCTTGCTGATGTGTATTTCTGCAAATGTGCCATATGGCTGCTTGCTGAGTTTCCTAAAACTTGCAGAACTGTACACATTCATCTCTTTGTTCTGGCCTCTGAGTTTGAAGAGCGCTTTAATTCATCAAAGACTGTCAGTGTCACAAGGCTCTTTTGTTAGCTACGGATACACAAATTACTCCACCAAATGTGTGTTAATGTTGAAGTACTTTTAATTAAATAAAATAATTTAAACTATTTTGATTATTCCCATATACAGCTTGACAAACAGTGTCACAGTAATTATTAAATAACAGTCAGAATCTTTGCATGATGCATAAATTAATAACTGCAAATTTAAACCCTTCTATCGATGCAGGCGACACTAGACACTCTATGAATAATGTACAAAATAGGGCCTGAAATGTTTTGAGCTGTTTTATTGTCTATCCATTTTTAACAAGGTTACTAAAATATTGGTCCATAGTTTAAAACCCTGATTTGTGTGACTTGGTTCTACCAATATTCATTAAACTGAATTCAAATAAGAAAAATAATTAAGCTGTCAGTGTTCAACAGAAAATGTGGAACAAAAATATGTAAAACAGAATAGATATTTTTTTAAGTAACAGTATTGCTTGATATTTGATGCGTTTAAAACTGGCTGATTTTATTGTTAGGTTAATTTGATGTTATTTCTAATATAATTCTCATAACTCTAACAAAAAAATGCACACAGTTCTTTAAAATGTTGGAAAGATTATGGAAAGTTCCAAAAATCCATTGAAAGTGTCAGGTATTGGATAACTACAGTATATAAATTAATCTAATTATTTGTCTAAACTGATCAAAAATGGTAGGCCTATTATTTACATATAAATATGGAAATTGGTCTTATCATCTAAATTGATCGTATTATTAAATTGTGATTATCTTTTGATTATTAATCTTGTCACATTATCATACCGGGTGTCCTCTATCAGCCTACTTTAGTGTTAGTGTTCTTTTTTTACTGTAGGTGTTTCCAATGACTATTTCAGCTAATTAATAAATAAATTGTTAGTTCTGACTCACCACATCCAGAGACTTTTTTAAATGTCAACGCTGTGTTAATAGCTACAAATGTCAGGTAGAGCAACATATAAATATTCTCCTGTCATTCTGGCACATGCAAACGGTTCATGTTTTAAACATGTGGCTTAAACATCTATTAATATGTTTGTCCACTCCTCAGTGTTCCATCCATCTCAAATGATTTAACAGAGTCGCCGTATATGTTCCTCATCTTAGAAAGGGACACGATGCCAACGCTTGGCCATTCATGAGAGGGAAAAATGAAGCAGATTGAATACAATGTATGAAAAGCGCCGTGTCTCTCGTTGCGATGTTAGAGTGACAATGCTGCCTTGTTGCTATGGAACCCCTCTGTTGCTAAGCAATGAGTTGATGATTAGAATTTTGAATCAGAAGGAAGAGTGGTATTTTCTTCGCCACTCTGTTTCTCCATGTATGGTGCTGTGTGTGACTGTGTTGATGAAAGGCATGTGGGCCTGTCCTTACTCTAATTCACATGCAATTGCCTTTTTCCACCATGGATTAAGCAAGCATTTACTTATACAAATCCTTTTAGCGTCATCAATATAGCATTTATTGATATTTGCCCAGAACACCCAACGATGATACAGGAAATGATCAAGATAACATATATTCCACTACACTCCTAATGCATGTGTTGTCTTTAGAAGAAAACAGAATGCTTCACAGCAAATGCAGAGGATGAAATAGCCCTGCAGGAACCTGTAGTGTCAGTAGAGGGAGCTCTAGGGCACCTCACATAATCACACCTTCGGTACGGGACTCCTGACCTGTATGTATGTATTTGTTTAGCTCAAACTGTGATGCAGTTATATTATGCTCCGTTATGCCGTGAACGCTCATCAACTTCTGAGCTAATTGGGGCAATAAATCCTTGGCAATCCACTGTTATGCCAAAGACTTGCAGCTATACATCATCCGGATCGACTGCTATGAGTTTCCTTCACCCCCCACTAGTAAGCACTTTCAGCTTTCTCCTAAGGAAAGAGGTTCAACACAAACACTAGGCATTACCGTCATCATTACCTGCAGGAGAGATACATTGCTGTGTCAGTGAAAACCTGCTTAGGGAAAAAGCGGTGGCCCACGAGAAATCATCCTGGGACGCAGTATCCTTGGCACTTGTGTTCCGTCAGAACTGCTATTTTTGCTGTTTCTACCTGTTTTTTTTTTTCTTTTGTGCTGTGTCGGGCCCAGGCTCCTTGTGATCTGCCCACAGTTTTGCAAAACAAAGGCATTGGGGGAGTAAAGTGGTCCTCTGAATGGAGCAAGCGTCTCGAGAGATGCCACCTGCCTTACATTTGTCATTTAAATATGTACACAGATGATGGTGCCATCTGCTAGTGCAGTCAGAGAGGAAAAAATGGGTGGAAACACACTAAATTCTTGAAGTGGTGGGTTTTAGGAAGGGGGATGAATTCAATGAAAAGGGCAAATTAATTCTAAATGACAGGATATTCTAAAGGAGCAATGGCACATAGAGTCATATTGAACATTTGACAGCTACTAATTGAAATTATCTGTCATTTTGTGCTTTGTGTGTTTCTTTAGAAAAGCAGCATCCTTTGCCTTGTGCAAGACGCAAGTGTCAGAATATGCAGTAGAACAAAAATCCTTATGAGTGGCCTTGTTTCTTTTTACAGTCAAATTGAATGAGTACGAGTTCGTACAAAACCGAGAGAATATGTGGCATAATTTTAAAAAAGTTGCCAGCCACCACCAGCATTTTTGATCATTTTCACAAAATCTTCATGGCCCCCAGAATATTTTGCTGTATGAATATCTGAACATGATATCAAAAGAAAAAACAGAGCCTCTGCTTTTAAACAAAAGCAAAAAAAAAAATATTCTAGCTTAATGCATTCTTTTTTTATCAACACATGAATGTGGTTCATTAATAAAAAGCAATATTTTGATCAAAAAGCTGAGAAAACGTTATACTATGTATGATATTTTACATAGTATAATAATAACAACAATTTCAGAAAACAGATTAAGATGAAATCAATTCACGTTTTTCAAAATTTCTTTCATTGAGTAAACTCTGGGTTAAAGTGAGGCACTTACAACGAAAGTGAAAGGGGTTATTAAAATACTCACTGTTTTAGTATTGTAATAACCTGACTTAAACAAGTATGTATATAAACATGACTTTAGGGTGAAAAAAAGGCTTAATAATATTTCCTGTCAAAACTACCATCCAATTTTGTAACTTTGTTGTCACAATTAAAAACAGAATTTAACACAACTTAAACACAACTAAATGATGGTAATTATTTTTTAAACCACTTTACAGCTAAAATAATACATAAGTTTTGAGGGAAGAATTATTGTGTTTTTTTATAAAATTATAAATTAAGATTCACATTTCTGCTACACATTCTCACTTCCAATGTAAATGTGTTATCAAACAGTATGCTACCAATGCAGAGTCTATCTTTAAAGCTGAAGTGTAATTTCTGTATCACTTTCAAAATCAAGGATTGGATATTAATAGACTTCAGGAACTTTTCTTGTCTTTTATTGTTAGGACAAACAGATTAAAACAGGACAAAACGTATTTTAACATTAACAAATGGCATACTTCAGCTTTAATTTTTTTTTTTGCATTGCATTTACTGTTTGTAATATTTCTGACTTTGCTTAGTCAACCTTTTTTGTGGTGCCGTGGGACTTACCAACAATATAAACATGAAAACTATTTTTTTTTCTTTAACCTCCGAGAAAATCAGAGAATTTTTAGATTCCATAGACTTAATGATTTTTGTATGTACAAAGTGTATATTCTAACCCCTAAACCTACACATCACAGAAAATGTCACAGACATGTATGCACACACTCACACAATTCCATCAATTCTTGGTGTGTTGTTTCTTTATGGCGGAGCAAGACTTTTAGACTACAATAACTAAAACCGCATCAGGACATTGGCTGGTTGCTTGCTGGCTTTCTACAAAAGTCTCACAATGTGCTTGTGTCTTTTAATGAGATCATTTTAAAGTTCAATCCAGGTGTCACTCAAATCTTACAGGATTTTGCAAGGTTCAATACAATTTCAGCTCTATGTGCACATATTGTGACATGCTGTGGATTACAGCTGACAATAATTTTAACTCGTTTGTCAGTATAAAAGCAAGCAACAATTCTGCTTACACTAATACACTTGTCAGGGACAAGACACTGTACCAGGATAAACCATAATACACAATGTACACAATGTTACAAAAGTGTTACTACAAGACCTTAAACATTAGGACCTGGTTTCACAGACAGGGCTTAGATTAAGCCAGGATTTAGCTTTAGTTCAATTAGGGCATTTAAGTGGCTTTTATGAACGTGCCTTATGAAAAAACATTACAGGTGTGCTTCTTAAGAAAAATCAATGGCACTGACATATTTTAAGAAATGTCAGTGCAAGTTGCTTTCAGTTAATACAGCTCAAACATGCCTTAGACTAGGCTTAAGCCTTCTGTGTGAAACCAGAGGTATATGTGTTAAGACTAATGTTATAAAATCAATGCCTGCTTCCACTTTATAGTAAAAAGTTAACTGAGAGATATTTAAGAGATTAAATAAATATAGTCACATCGTGAGATATGAAGTTGCAATTATGAGATATAAAGATGCAGATATGAAAAATAAAGTCTGAGTTGTTTTTTTTGTTTTGTTTTTTACTCTGAAGCAGGAACAGGCTTTCATATAAATATTGTCTAACCTTCTCAATGACATGTCAAGTCACATTTATTTAGCACTTTATACAATAAAGCAGCTTCACAGTAATAAACAGGAAAACAAATGCTGATGGTGCAAAATTCATCATGAAACAAATTCACTTTTAGCTGTAAAACAGCTCTACTCAAGGCAATACTGTCATTTTTCAGCACAAGTCAGTTCAGTGTTGATTCAGTTTAGTTCAATAATTGTGTCAATGTTGCAGTTCATAAATTATTAAACGAGTTCAATTCAGCTATGCAAAGTTATACACTACATTTACTTTATTTAACTTTCTACACCTTATAAATGACCAGCAACGTCCCGGGTTACATATGTAACCCTAGTTCCCTGAAGGAACGAGACGCTGCGTGAAACGGCATCACGTGGCATCGACACGTGGCATCGACACGCAGCGTCTCGTTCCTTCAGGGAACTAGGGTTACATACGTAACCCGGGACGTTCCCTATCAGGAACGTCGAGCTGCGTGAAACGCTGCGGGGACGCTAATACCCACGTCACCACAAGAGCAAGTGACCGACTGTGTGAATCAAGGATTAAATTCAGCCGAAAGCACCTGCGCCCCAGGAGTGGAGCTAAGGTCTAGGTCATAAAACCTGACGAAAGTATGCAGCGAGGACCAGCCTGCCGCATCACAAACGTCCTGGAGGGAAACTCCTGACAATAAGGCTTTGGAAGCTGCCATACTCCTGGTAGAGTGAGCTTGGACAGCCAAAGGTGAAGGCTGACCAACCGACTCATAGGCAAGTGAGATGGCCTCAACCACCCACTTGCTCATCCTCTGCTTAGACACTGGGGACCCCTTCTTAGGTGGTCCAAAACAAACGAAAAGCTGTTCTGATTTCCTCCACAGGGCAGCTCTGTGAACGTAAGCATCTAGAGCCCAAACAGGGCAGAGCAGATTAAGTTTTTCCTGAACAGACGATGTAAAAGGAGGAGGACAGAAGGCCTGCAGAACTATAGGTCTGGCCACATTGGTAGGAACCTTAGGGACATAACCTGGCCTGGGGTGGAGAAAAGCCTTCACCATCCCAGGTGAAAACTCCAAGCATGAGGGAGCAACCGAGAGAGCCTGAATATCTCTGATTCTCTTAAGAGAGCAAATGGCAAGGAGAAAAATAGTCTTCAAAGTAACAAACTTATCAGCAACTTCTTTAATAGGCTCAAAGGGAGCTAGGGAAAGACCTTCTAGGACGATAGCTAAGTCCCATGCTGGCACCCTAGTGCGGACTACAGGCCTCAGCCTCAAAGTACCACAAAGAAAACGAGTTATAAATGGGTGTCTCCCCAAAGAGACTCCACTGAAAGGGACATGGTAAGCAGCAAGTGCCGCCACATACACCTTTAGTGTGGAGGGAGATAGCCCTGAGGAGAAACGCTCCTGCAGGAAATCCAGCACTGCACCCACTGGGCAGTTAACTGGGTCCAACAGGTGTTCTCCACACCAAGAAGTGAAGAGCCCCCACTTCAAGGCATATAACTGTGGCGAACAGGACGGCCGAGGGACGTGAGAGAACGGCGCGAGGCCGGTGGTGCGATTGCTAATGAGCAACACCTGTGAAGCACACCGGTCTCGCATCTCTCACGGAGGAGCGGAAGCATAAAGGAGGAGCGACGACGTTGATGATCGAGAGAGGAACAGGCCTGTATTTTAGTTGTTTTGTTTTTGTATTTTACTTTAGCCAGCAGTCGTCCGCGAGGATTAGTGGCAGTTATATTTATTTTCGGTAGCCAGCAGTCGTCCGCGAGGGGCTGCTGGCGGTATTTTCGTTTGTTTGTTTTATTTTAAATAAATTATATTTTGATGGTTCGCCGGTTCCCGCCTCCTTCCCTGAACATTGCTACACTGGTGCCGAAACCCGGGAAGAGGGAGGAAGGCGCTGTCAGAGAGTCCTCGCCGATGTGGGGAATCTGCGGTGCCATCGAGCATGGTGCGCGAGTCGCCGCCGCTCGCCGTGGGCCGGAGCCTGCTGCCATCCGCCGAGCGAGGGGAGGAGCAGGGAGCGGGGGACTCGCGGCCACGGACGCTCGAGGCGGTGCGCTGGAGTGAGTTGCCGGTGGGACGGTCGAGCTCGCTGCCGGCCGCCTGGGTATTGGAGGGCCGGCTGCCATCCGGGAGGGAGAGGAGGAGTCGCCGCCGCTCGCCGTGGGCCGGAGCCTGCTGCCGTTCACCAGTGAAGGGGAGGAGCAGGGAGCGGGGGATTCCTGCCGTCTGCCCAAGGCACCCGAGGAGCCGTCGCCGTCCACCGCGCGGCGGAGGAGCGTCGAGCCGTCCACCGAGGGCTACCCAGCGTCACCGCCAGGCACCGCGGAGGAGATCGCCTAGCTGGTGGGGGACCAGATGGCAGCGCGTTGTGGGAACCGGACCAAGTTTTTTTTTTTTTTTCTCTCCTCTCTCTCGATCTGTCGCTCCTCATGCTTCCGTCTCCGTTTCCCTCGGTTTGTCTGTCCATACTCCCCAGGGATCGCCGCCGCCGGGGGGGGGGGGAGTAGGCACAGGCTCGTGGGTACCCCCCGGCCTGTGAGGGGCGATGGGGGTATGTGGCGAACAGGACGGCCGAGGGACGTGAGAGAACGGCGCGAGGCCGGTGGTGCGATTGCTAATGAGCAACACCTGTGAGGCACACCGGTCTCGCATCTCTCACGGAGGAGCGGAAGCATAAAGGAGGAGCGACGACGTTGATGATCGAGAGAGGAACAGGCCTGTATTTTAGTTGTTTTGTTTTTGTATTTTACTTTAGCCAGCAGTCGTCCGCGAGGGGCTGCTGGCAGTTATATTTATTTTCGGTAGCCAGCAGTCGTCCGCGAGGGGCTGCTGGCGGTATTTTCGTTTGTTTGTTTTATTTAAATAAACTATATTTTAAGTTTTCGCCGGTTCCCGCCTCCTTCTTCCCTGAACATTGCTACAATAACCTCCTCATGGAAGGAGCTCTGGAGTGAAGGATGGTCTCAACAACCTCGGTTGAGAGACCGGCCCCTACGAGCTGGGCCCCCTCAGAGGCCAAGTCCATAGCTTCCACAACTCTGGGCGGGGGTGAAGTATCAACCCGCTCGCCTGCGAGAGAATGTCCCTCCTGATCGGAATCTCCAGAGGAGAGCCGTCTAGAAGAGACACCGGGTCCGCAAACCATACTCGGGCCGGCCACAACGGGGCTACCAATAATAAGACTGACCCCGTCCCGGCGAACCCTCTCCAAAACTCCTGGGAGCAGAGCAATCGGGGGAAAGGCGTACAGACGTGACCTCGGCCACGCCTGCACCATAGCGTCTAACCCCAGCGGGGCTGGATGACTGAGAGAAAACCACAGTGGACAGTGTGATGTCTCCCTGGACGCAAATAGGTCTACCTCGGCACGACCATACTGCATCCAAAGGAGCTCCACCACCTCGGGGTGGAGTCTCCATTCCCCAGGCCTCGGCCCCTACCTCGACAGGATATCCGCTCCCTGATTTAAATACCCCGGGAGATAAATCGCCCTCAACGAGAGAAGCTTCCCCTGGGACCATAGAAGGATCTGGCGAGCCAGATTGTATAACAGGCGAGAGTGCAGACCCCCCTGATGGTTTATGTAAGAGACCACCGATGTGTTGTCGGACAGGACAAGAACATTATGACCTCTCAGGTCTGGTAGGAAGTGCTTCAGAGCCTGAAACACTGCCAACATCTCTAGACAATTTATATGCCAAAATCGATGACGGTCCTGCCACAGACCCTGGGCCGGGCGACCACTCATGATCGCCGCCCAGCCTGTGAGGGAAGCATCTGTCGTTAGCGTTACACGACAACAAAGAGCTCCCAACACAGGTCCCTGGGACAGAAACCCAGGATCTCTCCACATGACCAGAGCACGGAGACAACGCCGGTTAACTTTGATCACGCGGAGGGGGTTTCCCCTCGGGGAGGAACCCTTTGGTCCTGAGCCACCACTGTAATGGTCTCATGTACAGCAGGCCGCAGGGTATAACACTGGACGCTGCTGCCATCACACCCAGCAGTCTCTGGAACTGCTTTACAGTGAGTAACTGGCCTAGCTTTACTCTTTTTACAGCTGAGAGAATCGAAGCGATGCCGGCAGGCAACAGGCGAGCCCGCATTGCTACAGAATTGCATTGTACCCCCAGAAAAGATGTTATATGTGATGGAGATAGAACACTCTTCTTGGCATTCAGCCTCAACCCCAATTTCTTGATGTGCACGAGGACGACATCTCGATGCCGAGCCGCTTGCTGCTGCGAATGAGCGAGAATCAACCAATCGTCTATGTAGTTCAGTATACGAATCCCCTGGAGTCCTTATCGTGACAAACAAGTCCTCGGACCTGATTTGTGACACGATTTGCTTTAACCTAAGCATCTTGAATTTGAGCTTGGCTACAGCACGATTTAATAGGCGCAGTTATAAAATTAGACGCAACCCCCATCCTTCTGTGGAACGATAAAACATCGGCTGTAATAACCTGACTCCTTGCTGGGAGGAGGAACCCGTTCTATAGCCTCCTTTTGAAGGAGCGTTTTCACCTTTTGTTCCAATACCAAGGCCTGCTCGGGGCCCACAACGGCGGGCAGGACCCCGTTGAATCGAGGAGGAGGAGATCTGAACTGAATGGCATAACCCCTTTCTATTGAATGCAGAACCCACTGAGATATTTTTGGAAGACTCTTCCACTCTGCCAGAAAATCTACTAAGGGTACCAGCCTCTCGACACAGCGCCCTGTAAAGGCGCACCGGCAGGGAACAACTGGTCTGACTGCTCTAAACCCCTCCTCAGAAAAGGGGTTTGTCCCTCGGGAAAGCGCTCGCTGGGCCCGTCTGCGCCCCGACATGAAGGCAGGGTTGGCAGAAGGGACTCCTGAGGGCACCGTGAGAGAACGGGCATCGTCTGAAGCGGTGAACACCTCCCTCTCACGGTGGGGACCGCCCTCAACATCCTGACACCAGTGGCGTCAGGACTTCTTCTTAGACGAAGTCTTCTTAGTGATAATGACTGTCCTCAGATCAGTCTTATCACTAGAAGGCTTTGCCTGAGACTGTCGCATCTGTTCCCACTGTTAAGAAGGGGGGGGGGGGGGGGCACGAGACCCGACACTCTGCTTTTTTTGCGCCCTATGTGAGAAGCTTGTCAACAGCTTGGTCTGCCCTCGCCCAGCAGACCTTGGGACATGAACTTTAAGGGGAGGAATTTTTGAAAAGCTGCAGCTTGTTTCTTTTCTTCCTGAAATTCATCTATGACCGTGTTTACCGCGTCACCAAATAAACCAGATGGAGAAAGTGGAGCATCCAAAAGAAAAGCTTTCTCTTTAACCTTCATATCAGACAGATTAAGCCACAAGTGTCTCTCTGCGGCCTAAATCTGCAGCCTGACGCAGTTCTCGAACCACGTCAGTGCTGACCTCCTCACTCTCACTCATATCTTTTAAAAGATCGGCTTGGTATGCCTGCAATATAGACATCGTGTGCAGACACGCCGAAGCCTGACCAGCCGCCGAATAAGCCTAACCCACCAGAGCCGAAGTATTTCTGAGAGGCTTGGTGGGTAAAGCTGGTGCCTTAAGAGATGAGGAAGACTCAGCAGAAAGATGGCTGGCTGGAGTCTCCTCCGCCTTGGGCATCGCCCCATAACCATATAACTTAACCCCCGAGATATTAGAATATGTGGTAGTCTGGGGACTAAACACACCATAAGAGGCGGGTCTCTTCCACGACCTCGACACCTCGGTGTGGAGTTCGGGAAGAAATGGAAGGCACCGACGCGGAGGGAAGACAAAAATCGTTCGTCAAGCTTACTCTTAGAAACATATTCCTGCCTAGCAGCTGGCCACTCAATGCTTAATTTTGAAACAGCACGAGTGAGCACCTCCACAAGCTCCTCATGTTCAGGGGAGTGAGGTGACGAGTCCTCAACATCCCCTGTCTCAATACTGACAACATCCAGCTCCTCAGAACTGGATAGCTGCAGCATTGGTGCCTCAGACTGGGGGGAAGAAACCGCAATGCGTGCTTCCACACCCGGAACTGAGACACTGGAACTGGCAGGTAATGAGATAAGGCAGAGCCCATCTCAAACCCCACTGACAGATCCATTTGCGATCCCCACGACAGGCGCCGCCGCTCTGCCTCGACAGAAGCGGGACCCGACCCGCGGGGAGCGCGAACCGAACCACTCTCCTCGAAGAGTGACCGGCGGGAGCGGAGCGTTCTTAACGGAAAACGCTCCCAATGCTCACAATCCCCACCCGTAAGAAAACGAGTACAGGGGGAACACACTTTCTATATTGCCGCTCGCTCGTCATAATAATACATGTGAATATATAAGTGAAATATATATAAGCTTATACGTTTTTTTAAGTGAAATACTCCTGCCTAGCAATGTCTAAGAACAGACAAAAACACAGGGACAGATTCACACACAGAGCACTTGCTGAAGACAACAGAAGCTGTCGCCATTGTGTTCAGGGGTGTGCTTTATAGTTTCCTGGTCGATGACGTCACTCGTGACGTTCCTTCTCGCCATTGGGCTGATTCCATTCTTGCTTCACGACGCAAAACGCAGGAGGCGCTCCCGCAGCGTTTCACGCAGCTCGACGTTCTTGATAGGGAACTCCTCTCATGAGCATGCAAAACCAGTATTACCAGTATCCACCTCGGTTGAAATCGTGTTCCAGGAGCGAGTCAGTCAGAGTACTGGCGACATGTGAGGGGCTTGCAGAACGCTGCAGATTAAAGTTTAGAAGTGCTGGTACTGCGTACCAGTGTATACCGGCCTCCTTTGAGCACTTACTCCCCAAATTTTCACTCCCCTACTTCTGATTGGTTCATTCGGTGGGGAGGCTGCCCCCTGAGTGGTCCCTTTCTTTAAAGACCACCGCCCACACCTAATCCTACTCTCATAGGAAAATGCAGGGGAGTCGGAATCTCACGGGGAGTTTGAATTTGATACCACACCGGAGCTTTCTTTTAAGCTGTGGGAGCACAAGTGTTCATAAGGAAGACGGCTAACATTCACAGCACTTCCTAATGATCAGAGTAGTAGGAGAGCAGGCCGAAACACACTTTCACTCTAAGAGTCTCAGACACAGGTAAGTGGTTTTATTTTGAGCTGTGGCATTGAAGCTGAGGGAGAGCGTATCCGGGGAACCTTTCTCCAATGTTCCTTAGTTTCATGGAATCCCGGGTTAAAAATATGTTACGGCAGGAGCGTGCGAGTGACTTCGGGCTTCGCTGTTTTACAACTAGCCAATGAATGTACTTTGACATCCCCTGGGAAAATTCTTGCTGGTTGCCTTCACAAAGCGCACAGGAAAATGGCTCCATTTTACCCTTTTCTCCACGAGCGGTGTTTCTCTCGCTCTTAGGTTTTTATGAGGTGGGGTGAGTGAGAAACGGAAATGCAGGCATTTAAGGAGTAAAGCGGAATGCCATGCAAACATGTCAGCAGATGGGGGTGAAAAGTACCACTGCACAAAGAAGATGGAGATGATACACAGAGAGATGCAAGACTGTACTCTCAGTCAAGTGCTCAGTTAGTAAATATTTCAAAACTGCAGTCAAAAGAATGATGGGTTTTTTTAGCGGGTCTGGATGGCATCTTAGAGATATTTTAAGACAGCACAGGAGATGGACGACAAACAAAGGAAATGTCAGAAGATATTGTGTAAAATAATCTTAAAAGGACAGTTTAAGGGACAGAAAAATGTACGATAGCAAAACAAAATTTAACCCATAATGAATTGAGCTATAATAGACCATTTTTGTTAACTGATTGCCTTATGAATCAGACATTCCGTTTCTTTCAAGAACTATGTGTCAAGGATAACTAAAGTGGATGTCACATTTTGTTGCATTGTGTTGGGATGTTCTTGGTTTTATTGTGCATGATTCATTGGTCCACATATATACTTTTTTGACTTTGTATAACTTTGTATAATCTCTGAAATGATTCTTCTTTTCTGCTGATTTTGACACTTTTTTTTTTTGTTCATCTGGACTTCTGGATAATGTTAACCAGCTCTCATTCAGGAGTTGTCTTGGCCCTCATGACTAAGAATACTAATTGTCACACCTGGAACGCTCTGCTCATAGCCACGCTTCTGTATTTTTCATGGAACTAAAGATATATTGACACGCACTGCAACAGCAGCTGATTTAGTGTGTCATGATGTAAATGTTTGTCTCGGAAAACAGCCTGTTCTCATGAAAATGTGTCTGTATAGCATGCATTGTGTTTATCGTGCAATTTCTACGCGAAAATTAGTTTTTATGTGCATATGATACGTAGTTTTCACGTGCATATGATACACACTTTATTGCGTGTTATACACACACACCCCACACAACTAATCCTACCCAAATGTATAATACATACACACCCCACACCACTACTAAACTATATATGTTTTTAATTATTTTATGGTTTTCATCCGCTTATAGCTGCTTTTTTCTCTCTCAGTTGTAGTGCCTGACAAATGTTTTTGTTGACTAGAAATGAAACATAAATTTTCATTTTAATATCAATTGTGAAATGATTTCCAACGCAGCAAACAAGTGAAGTTATCTGACTAACTCCTCACCATCAAGGCAAATGTCATACTTTGGAAATTAGTCAGCAAGTACTTGTACTTGTATACTTGAAATTAAGTAAAAGTTTAAAACGTAAAACCTCAGATTACTGAGCATAAATAATAATAAACAATTCACAACTTATATATGAACTTATTAAAGGAAGGCACTTACATATAAAATAATGATTTTATTTGGGGGAAATGCTTTGGCTAATAATTAATTTCATGAACTATTTTCATGTATTTCCTCTTCGTAGCTATTGGGTATCCATTTTTTGGAGCTTATGTAACGCAAGACGTTCTTACTTGCAAATTTGCCAATGTTTACAAGGTTGTTTTTCTTATAAATTTCTCAGTCTCAGACAGCACACCCACAGTCTGTTCACTGACCGTCTGATGCATATTGCAAAGTTTTTTTTGTGGGCTTTTTTTTTTTGGATCTACCAAGCTTTACTCTGATTGGTGATCTTTAAAGAACTTCCCGTAGTAAAGGCTCAGTATTAGGTCTGTCTGGAAACAAAGATTATTTGTGTTTACAAGTGTCCGGTTTTATACAATGAGTGGATAATTAAATAATCAGTGGATTTGATAAAGTTTGCCAGGTTCAAATGTACACAGAGATTTGTTGGAAGATTTGTTAGATATCCACAATGTCTGTGGAAAAGTCTCCAGGTTTTACATTTCGATTTTTTTGTTTTTGTTCCTCAAATAGGCATCATAGATAAACCTCTGATGATGTTGTGGTGCAATGATGTTGTAATTAACTGAACTTTTTTCTCTCTCTTTGTCTTTTCTGTAGGTCCTCCAGTCATCGTGGGAATGAGTATTAATATTGCCAGTATTGACTCCATTTCAGAAGTCAACATGGTTAGTAACATTAATTTGGCATTATTTTTATTATTAATGTTAATGTTGCTGATTGTTGTTAGACTCTCAAAAAGCTGAACATCATGAATTGATCAGTGATATTTTAATTGGTAAGGCTAATCAATCAATTATCTTAAATTCTTAGGAAATGTGTATTAGGAAAAACATCCAAATTAAGATCAGATTTAAAGATTTGTTTGGGCTGACAAGTAAAGCGCATACTATTTAGTATTTAGTATTTAGTACTCTAATAAAGTCTAATTAAGTATATTGTTTGGAAAAACCCAAAACATGTTGCATTGTTTCTTACATTTTCCTGTTTTTATAAAGTATATATATTTCTATATAGTATTTTTTTAATAATTAACACGTTTAACATCCTAAGTTTGCCTATTATAGTTTAGTCATATTCCCTATGAATAGTTTAGTTTTGGTTCCTGAGAAACATACTGTGTTTAAAAGCCGTTCTATTGAGTCTTCATGGTGTTCAGTGAGGAAATCATCAGTATGCATGATTATGTATAACTGCGGTCATGACCAATTATGTAGCACCAGTAGACCTTTTGGCTTTGGACCATCACCTCAAGTTAAACACCACCCTGGAGCCCTTAAAAAGCAGTTTACTTAAGAGCAGTCATCTAAATTTCTGCTGACAACTCCCTATACATACTTACTGTGGAGTCCCCATGCAGACTTACTGCATTCATCATTTCTTCATGCAGAGTCAGGGACTTTGGTTTTATTAGTGCCTCGGCTTCAATGACTGCGGCCTGAATCCATAAAGTACCCCAGAGAAGAAGTGCTGGACCTGGAACCGTTTTCCTCGGGTTACTGTCAGATAATAATGGTTCGACAACAGGAAATATGATCCTAGATTAGATTTCGTATTGAGAAACTTGAGAATACACCTAGAAAAAAAACTGCTTGCTTGGTCTTAACCACTGGTCCTAAGCAGAGTTGGAGTCCTTCCCTTTTTTACATTGTACTTTTGAGTCCGAACCTTGGTACGATTTAACTTTGGTAACCATATTACACTGAAAAACGACCATGCCATTTATAAAGCATTTATCATCAAAAAAATTATCATTTCCAGTTTAAACCTTGTTCAGTTTGGGTAAAAGCAAACTCCCCATAGAAAAAAATCGAATAAACAATATTGTTTGAATAGTATTTTCCTCGACACCACAGTGTTGATGTGTAGAACACATAATGGTTACTGGCTGCAGAATTTTTTTTATTACTTTTTTATTATTATTATTATTATTTTTATTTATGTGCCTTTTCTTTTTTAGTACATAACAGAAAAGATGAAAAGAGGATGCATATTTTAAAAATACATCACAATAAACTAAGTTGTAAAAATCCTGTATATACATATACATATTGATCTACATTAACCTTAAAACGGCAAGAGTGGAAAATTATCAGCAAAAAATAACTTTTTATATCCTCTAGACCAATGGTTGTCAACCTTTTTTTACTCCAGTGAGATTTGGCAGGTGGGGGAACCCTCATATTTTGTGTAGGTGCAACAGGGAAAAATGACTCACCGTGGGACAGCATATTGAGTATTGTGGTATAGCAATACTTTCTGAGGCATGAGTGTCACTCTGGCACCAAGTATCACAATACTTATTTACTTGATATTTTAATGGTTTTATTTTGGTCCATGAATGATATAATGACAATACTATGTTAAAATTGCTGAACACGGGGACAAAAATTTAGTCTTGGCACTATAGCCATGCAATCCCACATTACCATCCACAGCCCCACGGACATGTGCATTTAAACGTGAGGTTAGGGGGGTTCAGGGGGTTAAACATAGGATCAACTGATATTTATATGTTTTGTTAATCATTTTCTTAGATAAGTTAATTTGCTCAAGGTTACCAGGTTAGTTTTTCCAATAGGAACCTTCTACAAGCTTTGGAATTTTAAATAATAGCCTACAAATTATAGGCTACATTTAACGCAATTGGTGGAATTGGCAGACGTTCCCTTAGGCATCATGCGCTGTTGAAGCGCCTCAAAACATTATCAGGAATAAATATGCAGCATTAATGCATGTAGGTGATTTTGAACGTATATATTTAATGTTGATATACAATGGTTACATAACGTTAAAACTAATCCTGTTATTGATATCTTTGTAAGACTGCCGACCCTATAGAACAGTGAGTGGCTAGGGAAAACAAATGTCCGGCGAAATATCGAACCTAAAACTAACTTTACCGCGCTCAACCAGTATGAGTGCATTTCACGCATTTGTAATCGCTCGCGTTCAACGGGGAGGAAGGGAGGTTGGTTAGAGGTTGGTCGGTCGGTCGGCCCAGCGAGATTCGTTGAGATTAATGAATTTATTAATTTTTCTGAGGTGCCGGAATGCAGTTCCGGACCATTCCGGCCCAATTTAACCCCTGTCCAAAGCCCCCCTCCTTTCTGAATCAATACTGCAACCTTTTTTATTCACAAGAACATTTGCAGTCCAGTGTTATTACTTTTCAAATCCATGTTATTTTTCAAACAAAATGAATTTAAAACAGAACCTTCTTTTTTGCAAACATACTTCGTAAAAATGTCACTTCAGACTTACTACAGCTAAACAAATAAGCACAAGTCAACCTGCCATACCAAACAAGACCACAGAGAGATGTACTATACACTCCATTTAGATTCATGTAAAACCTAACAGTAATATGTACTAAATTAAATTGAGTTCACTGCACTCAAATAATTCAGAAACTTGAAGTGGCTTGAATGACTGAAACAGAACTCAAACTGAATGAGTTATAGAACATTTTTAGATCCCAGAATGATAATTGAATAATAATTGTATAGTTAAGTTAATTAATCATCAATTAAGTGATGATTGGTCAATAGTGATGAACACCTGCTGTTAACAATCAGAATCACTGAAGGAAAGAGAAACACAAGAACTACAAGGTTTAAGGTCACCATGATGGAGATCAGTGTTTGCTATAGTTGGGCTCTTGACCCTTGACCATTGAGTACAAGTTTTTCTTTGGCTGCTGTAATTGAGTGTTTATGAAACATTTGATATGGCACAAAATTTAAAGAAAAGTGTGATATTCAAGGTTTGATGATTACAATCATCATTTAATGACTTGATTCACTGATCTCATTCAGAGTCTAGTCTCTGATTAAAAGGGTAACATATTATTAGTTTTATTTGAATCTGTGATTCTACAGCATAAGAACTAGCAATATTGTGACTATCAAATAATATGAAGGATTTTACAGAAAATGTAATTCATTACCAAAACTAACACAGATATCATGAATCAGCTTATGAATCTCAACAATGGTGATCAATAAAAAATTATTCATACTGCAAAGCATGCTGGGTACTACCATAATACAAAACTTATCCATGGCTCCCAGCATGCATTCCAGCATTAATGTTTTTTTTTTTTAATGGTCACCATTGTTGAGATTCATATACTGATTCTTGATGTCTGTGTAAGTCAGCTTGATTCCATAGAGGTTTTTAAAATCTGATTGTAATGACAATGGCCTTGCAGAATCACAGTTCTTTTATAATGAATATTACAAGTTATATATCACCTGTTTAATCAAAGATTATTCTCTAGAAAAGATCAGAGAATCAAGACACCAAATGATGATTCATCATTCCATAAATCATCATCAAAACACAACCACATGCTCATATTTTCTTTTGGCTTTTGTGTCATAACAAATGTGTTATATAAA
The DNA here is from genome assembly GCA_030578275.1 of Meda fulgida. NCBI lineage: Eukaryota > Metazoa > Chordata > Actinopteri > Cypriniformes > Leuciscidae > Meda > Meda fulgida. The sequence continues at coordinate 25,874,037 of CM060636.1, forward strand.
CACTCAGTTACAGCAGCCAGAGGGAAAAAACTAGTGTTATAAAGTCAAGGGTCAAGAGCCCAACTAAAGCAAACACTGACCACTATCATGGTGTCTTTAAATGAAACAATAAATCATCTTCATCTAAACCTCTGTTCATTCACAATAACACCTTCTGTAGACGCATGATAAAACTCAAACTGGTCAGTAATAAGTGAAGCTGGTAATGCTGTTTGTGGAGTTATTCAATCCTCTGAGATCTTCAGAGATTTAAACATATTTTATCTTCAGTTGATTTCATCTAATGTTGTGGTTGGAAGTCAGTTGTAGTTCTTGTGTTAACAGCAGGTATTTGTCACTAATGCTCAACAATTACTTAATCACTTAATTAATCACTTAATTTCTTGACTGCAATATCTCCGTTTAGTGAACTCAACTGAAATAATTTCAGAGTACTCATAACTATTGTTTTTTATGAACTTAAATGAATTGAGGTAATAAGTTTCCTTAAATGTAATGAGTTAGCTTAACTCATTGGATTTGTCTTTGTGTGTGATATTGTGAGCTAGCAGAAACTGCAAGTGCTCTGAGTTCATTTAAAGTTTGTCATTTCACCGTTTTTACTCAATAAAGTGAAGTTTCAGCTATAAATGCAGTGTAAAGTTTAATTGTGTATTAAGAAATATTACTGTTTTAGTAGACTCGATTAAAATAAGTTCAGAGTACTCATAACTATTGTTTTTTATAAACTTAAATGAATTGAGGTAATCGGTTTCCTCAAATGAAATGAGTTAGCTTAACTTGTTGGGTTTTACAGTGCAGAATTACTAAACACACCACAATACAAATAAAAAATAACAACATCCTGATTGTGTGGAAACTCAGCGATCATCAGTGAACAGTTCCTCTGTCAGAACAAGCAATCGTGTCTATGTTTGGATTATCTGATGCCCATGTGTACATAAACATTAAATGTTTTCAAGTGTAGCAGCATCTGTTTACCACTGTAGCTATGTAACAACTCCGCAGAGTACTGTTAAAGTATTTGTCCCTTTGGATTTACAACCAGAACTTTATACAGTCTGCCACTGATGCAAAAAACGCCAGCTGCTTTCTGAATGTATTTTTTTTAAAAAGGGGACCTATTTTGTCACTTTTTACAAGATGTAAATAAGTTTCTGATGTCCCCAGAGTGTGTATGTGAAGTTTTAGCTCAAAATACCCCACAGATCATTTTTATAGCAATTTGAAATTGCCTCTTTTTGGGCGTAAGAAAAAAACATATTTTTGTGTGCATATCCCTTTAAATGCAACTGTGCTGTTGCTCCCAGCCCCTATCAAGAAGAGGGTGGAGCTTCAAAAGCTCATGCAACAAAAAAACAGGGCAATCTCACAAACTCAAAATGTCAGAAACTGTCAGTAGTGTTCAGCCTTATATGTTCGAACCGGAGTCGGACAATAATGCCAACAGAGCCAAAGAATTAAAGCTGCCATGGAGATGGAACAGGAATAGTTTAGTTTAATTACTGTTATATCTTGTGTTGTCATCTTGCTTTTATCCACTATTAGTACAAGCCTGTTGTAGCAGACCCCGTCCGAATGATGGCCAAAACTTTACTGATGAGTTTTATTAACTTTATTGTACATCACAAAAAAGATGATGCAAATGTTTTCACTCCATAAATCATTGTAAGAGCTGAATAAAACACAGTAGAAGAAGTGCGCATTAAAGTCTCATCCATAAACTCTCTCTCTCCCTTTCATTATCATCAACATAAACAGTGAATTACTCAAAAACAATTGTTACAATTAACAGTAAACCTTTTCAGGGGGTGCTTAATAAACTGGTCAACTTTATATCGTATTACCTTCAAAAATAAAACTAATCCTCTAATCCACTTCAATGACTCTAATGTCGGGAGTACACGAAGACTGATATGTTTACTCTTACATCCAACAACAAAACACCTGAGTTGCTTACAAGACATTCTTGTCGCTACAGCTGCTCGCTCAGGGTGGGGTCTATGCGACAGAGTCTATCAGAGTTGTTCTAGCTATCTACGTAAAAAACTGATGCAAATTGTAACAGCTTGCTGGATGACACAGTTTTAGACTCAGACAGCCCATAACAAACTGGCAGCATGTTTTATTTTCAGCTTTTCTGAGCTGGGTGACACACCAGAAAACTAACTAAATGCAAAAAAAAAAAGCTTTAAAAAAGTGACAATTTCATCCGATGTCCCCTTGAAGAGACCAGCAGTAATGAGAAATTCACTATATAGTAAGTGTGACTAATGGGAAAGTAAATTATACATCATACATAGCATTTTTCTGTCATAATGTAGCAATTACTAGGAAGGAAACCCAAGGCCACACCAACTCTATGGGTGGACTTGTGTGTGGTTCGCAACCTTAAGACCCTCTCTGTAAACTAGATGGCTGAGCTCTGAGGACTTAACTTCCCAGAGGCCCCTGAGGCGTACAGTCATCACAGGCAGCAGTCTCCACCTGACTAATATAAACCCATTCTAGCAGATGTGTGAACAGAAGACACTGTGCTCAGAATACATTAGCTCCTTGTTTTTCAGAAACAATTTCACTTTTTTTCCCCCAGAAAACGTCGTTACTAAACGGTTCAAATGGGTACTTTGAAGAGTATCAAGCGAGATCATTTTACGGATCTGACATTTCTCACTGTCCAGTTAGCCTCTGAGAAAAAAACGGTTGATGAGACATTCAAAAGGGATTCGAAAATTGTCTATTGGTTAAATATATGCTTTATTCAAGGGTTCCTAGGAAGTCCCTAGAACTCGTTATTGTGAAGTGTGCTTGAGTGATTTTGGGCATATATATATATATATATTATAATATAATTATTATTATTTATTTATTTTTCACTTCTGGCAGTTCTATTTTTTAGCGCAAGTACATCAAAATGAAGAGAAAAAAGATGCTCTCTCTGATGACATCATGAAAATGCTTATTAGCAGATGACACTACAATGTACTCAGTGTCAGGGAAAATCCGCTTGATAGTTAGTGAGGTAGTTGTTGTAGTGCTTATGTAGGTATAGGGTAGAGTTAAGGGATCAAGAATATGGTCATGCAGAACAAGGCATTAATATGTGCTTTATAAGTACTAATAAACAGCCATTTTACTAGTAATATGCATGCTAATAAGCAACTAGTTAAAAGTGAAAAGTGTTCCCTAATCTAAAGTGTTGCCAAATGTTTTTGCTAAATCTGTTAGTCTGCATTTACATTGCTTAATATGTATCTATTTTGACATGCCATACTATGTCAGTCATTGCAATTTCGAGAGCGAATCCAGTGTTCATATGTGGATTTCACTTCCGAAACGCAGTGTTACTGGCTGTTGGTCCTCTAAGCAGCATTTAACTGCTAAATTTAAATTTAACTACAAAATGTAACTTTTTATTCAATAGATTATATAGCCTTGTAAGCATGTAAAGAGTGCTCCCATTATAATTACTAAAAAGTACAAAATAATCTACGAAGATGTCTACATTATGAATCTCTTACATTGTGTCTACATTTGTACAAAAAACTCAAGTGCTTAACTTCTGCCTGAAGACCCTTTTTCAGGATACTGTATTTTAAAGATAACTTTTAAAATAATCCAAACAAGTTTTACAGATCTTTATTAGAAAGAGTTTAAAAAATTATTTTTTGTATGGATTTTTAATGAACCATAAACAATTGTTGCACATGCACAAAAGTCCTTAAGGCACTGACAGTTTACAGGCGGTAGACAATTAAGCTCACTTATGTATAAACTTTATTTCAGACCCGGGGGATCCATAACACAATAAAAACACACAGAGTAAAACATAAAAATACAAAAATACAAAGCCTTCCACAATGTTCAGTGTCTAACATACAGACATGTTCGCCAATGGTTCCACAGTCTGGAAGAAAATCTGACAGAACTTCGTACAGGGTTAGCCAAAACAGCGAATAAGTCATTTTATGACTCAGATACCCTACATATAAATCTATACATCAGGTAACGTAAAACTGCAGAGCAGGTAGGTACCCCGGCACTGAAAAACATATGGCTTGCACTGGAGCTTCCTGGTGCTCTCAGCAGCAGCAGCCTCATGCTGTCATTATTAGCCACTATGAGTTTTCTAATGCTACCTTGCTTATAGCGACACCACAGGTAGGCAGTATACAAAGGTGTACAATACGCTCTAAAGAGAGAGTATCTTCACAGATACAGAGCACATGCTAAACTTACAACACAGCATGTTTGCTTGAGCATACAGCTTCCGACGCTGCCTATAGATATCCTTTTCATCAGACAGATCATTTGCAATAATATGGCCCAAATATGTAATCTCTCACCCCAAGTGCAGTATCAGACAGAGAGAAGTCAGGAAAGTTTGACTGTCTATCTTCTCTACTTCTGATAATCATGATCTTACTATTTTTTGCATGTTACAATAACTTAGGACATTACAGATACCTTTTCACTGACTCTTAAATACACCAAAAGAATGATGGCCAGGGTCACTAATCACCTGTGTGAACATGCAATAGTCCTGCTGCAAGGAGGCATGCTGATATGGCCAGAGCAATTCAATGTTTGTTATGTAAGACAGGATGGTTAGCTGACTGTCCTTGCAGTGCCAAACCATGTGTCCCTCCAGATGTGTTTGAGAACTTACAAGTGCCTTGGTAGAAGAGTGGGTTAACATCTCACAACAGGAACTGGCAAATCTGGTGCAGACGATGAGAATGAGATTGTTACGAACGGCTCAGAGACACGAAGGTTGAGATCCAAATGCAGCTTTAATAAAGGGGCAATCCAGACACGTAATCCAATATACAGGCAATAGGTCAAAACAAAATCCAAGAAGAAATCCAAAAAACAAGAGACATGAAACCAGGGAAAACGCTCGGAAATGCAGTGCAACAACATACAAAACTTCGCAGTGAGTGAATGAGTGAACATGGTATAAATAGGCTGAGACTAACAGGGTAATGAGACACAGGTGAATGCAATCAGTGATGAATCTGGGCCGTGACTTATGGGAAATGTAGTTTGTGAGGGAGTGATACTAGTCTGATGTGGAGTGCCCTCTGGTGGCTCTCAAGGGCACTCCAGCTGGTGACCGTTACATAGCAGCCCCCCCCCCCCCCCTCAAAGGAGCGGCTTCCAGACGCTCTTAAATTGTCCAGGAGGGAGGTGGAGCGTAGGCGGACCTGGGTACGGGATGGAGGGCCAGGCCCGTGGAAGAGGATCTGGAGACTGCGGCAAGACGGGTGGCCAGGGCAAAGCAGGCAGTGGAGGCGACCAGGGTGGAGCAGGGTGAGCAGGCGACCAGGGTGGAGACGACCCTTCAGGTGGCCAGGGCGGAGCAGATGGTTCAGGGGGACCAGGCGGACCTGGCGGTTCAGGTCTACAGGCGACGTAGCGTCAGCCATCCTGTCCGGAGACACTGGCTTGGCGGACATGACGTGAACAGTCTCTGGCTCGGCGGACGTGAACAGTCTCTGGCTCGACGGACGTGACGTGAACAGTCTCTGGCTCGACGGACGTGACGTGAACAGTCTCTAGCTCGGCTGACAAGATGTTAACAGTCTCTGGCTTGGCGTGCGTGACGTGAACAGTCTCTGGCTCGGCGGACGAGACGTGAACAGTCTCTGGCTCGGCGGACGTGACGTGAACAGTCTCTGGATCGGCGGACGTGACGTGAACAGTCTCTGGATCGGCGGACGTGACGTGAACGGTCTCTGGATCGGCGGACGTGACGTGAACGGTCTCTGGATCGGCGGACGTGACGTGAACGGTCTCTGGATCAACGGGCGTGACGTGAACAGTCTCTGGATCGGCGTACGTGACGTGAACAGTCTCTGGATTGGCGTACGTGACGTTGACAGTCTCTGGATCGGTGGACAGTCTCTGGATCGGCGGACGTGACGTGAATAGTCTCTGGATCGGCAGACGTGACGTGAAGCTTAGGTTTAGGGCTACAGGCGACATAGCGTCGGCCATCCTGTCCGGAGACACCGGCTTGGCGGACGTGACGTGAACAGTCTCTGGCTCGGCGGACAAGACGTGAACAGTCTCTGGCTCGGTGGACGTGACGTGAACAGTCTCTGGATCTGCGGACGTGACGTGAACAGTCTCTGGATCTGCGGACGTGACGTGAACAGTCTCTGGATCTGCGGACGTGAAGTGAACAGTCTCTGGATGGGCGGACGTGACGTGAACAGGCTCTGGCTCGGCGGACGTGACGTGAACAGGCTCTGGATCGGCGGACGTGACTTGAACAGTCTCTGGATCGGCGGATGTGACGTGGACAGTCTCTGGATCGGCGGACTTGACGTGGACAGTCTCTGGATCGGCGGAAGTGATGTGAAGCTCATGCATGCTGAGCAGGATTGACGTGAAGCTCGGCAGGACTGATGTGAAGCTCAGGCTGAGGGGATACTGACAGTTTGCGGGGCTCCTCTGCAAAACCCAAAGTGAGAGTTGAACTGGCCAGCAAAAGAGCATTGACAATATGCTGTTTAAGACTCCAGCTAGGGTGATGAAGTGGCATAAGGGAGCTGAGCTGCTCGGATAGTCCTCCATGGAAAAATATCATTAGGCAAACTCCATCAAAAGATGTTAATTGTGCCAGCTTAATAAAGTCGATATATTCCTCAATTGGCCGAGACTCATAATCTGTGCTGCTGGATTCATCTTGGTGAGTTCTTGGCTGCTGGATCTATATGTGGCGACGTTTTCTGTTACGAACTGCTCCGAGACACGAAGGTTGAGATCCAAATGCAGCTTTAATTAAGGGGCAATCTAGACACGTAATCCAATATACATGTAATAGGTCAAAACACAGGTAGGCAGTCCAAACAAACAAACAAACAAACCAGGCAGGCAGGGTTCAGAGACAAAAGAGTAATCCACGGAACAGGCAAGAAATCCAAAAACCAAGAGACATGAAATCAGGGAAAATGCTCGGAAATGCAGTGCAACAACATACAAAACTTTGCAGTGAGTGAATGAGTGAACATGGTATAAATAGGCTGAGACTAACAGGGTAACGAGACACAGGTGATTGCAATCAGTGATGATGAGTCCGGGCCGTGAGTTATGGGAAATGTAGTTTGGGAGGGAGTGATAATAGTCTGATGTGGAGTGCCCTCTGGTGGCTCTCAATGACACTCCAGCTGGTGACTGTTACAGAGATGGACTATAATCACAGAATCATTATTCCATTTCTGTTCGTCAAATGTCAGTGAAACTTCATGAATATTCATGAGCCTATATTCTCGCCTGGTCGGCCAGATGTGTGCGTCTTTTTGCTCCAGTGTGTTCCAAGGAGACTGCTAACCCTGTTGTGTTCCTCCATCACCCCTACAGCAGTCAGATGTTGCGGAGTGTCTGACGCCAGTCCTAACACTCATATGCATTGAGGAACCTGTGCTAGGCTGGGTGTCCATATGTAGCGGTCCCTGCGGCGACCCCATATGTGTATGTTCCACGGTACGGCTACCCTACCCCACGTTCCCTGAAAGATGGAACGGAGACGTTCGTCTCATCGCCATGTTATTGTACCATCGCTTCAGATGGCCGGGTCCCTGCCTCGGCTCCTCAGTGAAAACCAAAGATGTGTTGCACCTGCTGCTCATTATATACCCGCACTGCGTGATAGAAGCAGCTGGCGCAATTATTGCATACCAATTTTATATGAAATTGCCCTATGAAATATTTTACTGCTTCTATTACAGTTTGTAAACAGGGGCCTTGCCATGTGGATGAATATTAAGTCAAACTCTTTATTAACCATTTCCTTAAATCATCCAGCACAACTAAATGAAGGCTTATTACAGTAGACTAGTTTCTGTGCAGAGTGCTGTATTATTAGAGATGCCGTTCCAGTTTTCAGTTAGCATTGAAGCAGCGATGAGTCATATCAGTGGATCTTTAGAGTGGCCTCCTTAGCCAGTTGTATTTGCCCTACATCCAAAAGTCACTCCTCAAATGCACCTAATCTTATCAAAGCACTAACCTTTTACTCCCTAATCCATATAAAAATTGGTACACATCTTGATCCATTTTATGTTTGCATCACGTTCTCATTCAATAAAAAATGTTTTATAATGAGTTTGCCGTCCTAGATGTTACAATGCTGTCAAACCAGATCAAACTAATATTGAGGCATAACATTTCTTATTTATTATCTTAAAATTAATTTGAAACATAATACTCCATTTAGGGGTGGTGTTATGAAATAAAAATGTATAATTATCGTGTAAGAGTAAATTGGATTCAAATCAATAACATGACAAAATGTTGACTAAATTTAAAGTACATTTTCTTTGAAAGGAAAAATCTATGACTGAAAATAATAATAATAATAAATATTTTGAATACACCTTAATTCTCAATCTCAGACTCTTTCTGTGCTCTTTGCAGGACTACACCATCACCATGTATTTCCAACAAAGCTGGAGGGACAAACGGCTGGCCTACGCTGAGATGGCTTTGAATCTCACTTTGGACAACCGTGTGGCTGATCAGTTATGGCTCCCAGATACCTACTTCCTGAATGACAAGAAGTCTTTCCTGCACGGTGTGACGGTGAAGAACCGAATGATTCGGCTCCACCCAGATGGCACTGTTCTTTATGGACTGAGGTAAATGCCACTGCCTCTGTAACATCACTGCTACCTATGTGTATTGTGCTGCATAATGTCAGATTTTCCAATAACACTGCAAATCACAGTCTTAAAGTCCACATGAAATCAGAAATGACCCTTAGCGCACATTACTAGTCATTTCGTGACAATTACATTTTTCACAATACTGATGTTTTATCGGGCGAGGAACCATATTTGGTAACTTAATCGCACATTCAAACTGACTCCCCCCTGCCTGTTTGCGTTGTCGTATGAGAGCATATATTTCTCCTAGCCAATCAGCGAAGATCAGGCTACGTCACTGATAGTCACAACATGGCATCTGACCAATCAGAAGTTGCGCGGAACATTTCAAACTTCAGTGTCGTTCCGGATATTGGAAAGTGAGGTTATGCGCTACTACCTACTCCCAAATCAGCGCTAATAACTTCAAAACAAAAAGTGGTAAGTTGATGAAACTCACACATTCTATGTTTGAATAGTTGTGCAACATGTTGAGATAGGTTTTGTTTGCATAGAAAGTAGTGACATTTGTGGCATGAAAAATGGTGAGACCATATTTGATCATACGCCCTGTTCACGTAAGATTAGCACAAGTGATAGGAAGACCATATTTAGACATACGCCCTATGCATATAGAAAAGCTGTACTAGAGTATTTTTTCTACAAATAATGCATTATAACCACAGTCTATGATTATAATGTAGGACAATAGTATTTACTAGTGCATTGGATGTTATCACAGGTTTGAATAACATTATAAAGTGATCCAGTGGGAAACGTAACACATTTATAGACATTTTCAAGCCATATTAGATATTGAAATATATGTGGTTTTGGTCAGTTTTATGACCTTTATAACAGTTTTTAATAATTATAATGATATTTTGCACTTCTTATTATATATTTAGATATATTATGACAGACTAGTCCAATGTTACTCACTTATTTTTCTTATTATTTATATTTCAGTAGATCTGCACTTCACTGTTACTCAACAAACTGGGCTTGATATTGACTCAAAAATTTACTCTCTGTTCTTTGCAGCTATCTACGCAAATCTTTTACAGCAAGAGGGAGACAGTTGTGCCAGCCCACCCCAGCATCAGTGATGATGAGGGCTCTGAGGAGGAAGATGATGAAGTGGCAGACCCTGACTTCCTCCCACCCACCCACAACATAGACACTCCAGGCCAGAGTGATATAGGCCCCTCTGCCAAGAGGTGTAATTTAATTTAAAATGTTCCTAATAATAATTTAAAATGTTCCTTAATAAATATTTTTATGTTTGTAACAAGTTTATGTGTTTTTATTATATTTTTATATATACACTTTTTAAGGAAAAAAAAAAATTACCCTAGACTGGCGAGGAACCATATATGGTAACTTCATTGCCCTTGATTTCCAACCTAAAAAAATATTTTTTTTTAAAAACTCACAAATGTTTAGAAGTCGTATGATATCCTCCATTAACACTCTATGGTTGAAATTTAGAAGTATTTCAATGAGTGCCCTATAAAGGGTTAAGTCGGTCACAACTCTCAGTTCACACAGACTTTAAGATGATTGCAATCTGCTGAAAGTAATGAATAGGTTTCATTCACTCAGTCCAAGCTTAATAATTGCCTGATTCACAGTCATTTAGCCTGAACTTTGCAGCCATTTTGTGTGACATCATTCTTGTATTTATTGTTGAAATCAGTATCAAAGTTCTTAGTTTAATTTTAATTTAAAGTTAAGTTAAACTTCATGTCACACTTGCTATCACAGTGAGGAGAAGGTTAGCTATGGGAAAGCTTCTATTTGGGGTGTGTGAAAGATATGTGTAAATGGTTCACAGCACTGACAGACTGTGTTGAAAATGAAGGCGCTAATGATATTGGGTGGAAAGTGTGAAGAAGCTTTGCCTTTTTTGATTTACAGCCCCGCTTCGAACGTCGTTATTGATTTGACCAAAGTAAGGTGGTCCCTTACTCCCAGAAAACATTTGGCCAAAGTAAGGTGGTCCCTTTTAGAAAACATAAAACTGCATATAGCAAATTAGTTTATAAACGACTGTTTCCTGAAACTGTGTCATGGTGGCACCTTGCAATATAAGAACGTCCATCATTTGTGAGAAAACGCTTCCCTGCCATTGACGGAATTTTCCAGCTTTCCGTGTTTTCACTGTCATATGGTAGGGGGCGCTATCACGAATCTTCTGAAAGAGTACTGAATCTCATGAGCAAAACACATATGAAGAAGATGCAGAAACAAGCAATATAATATGTAATCATATGCATATGTAAAATAATGCGATCATCAAAATTAAACAGCATATAAATCAAAACTGCCCAATAAATGAAATCTCGACCCAGAACGAGCTATAGGATTGTGCAACCTTAGTGTTGATGGACTCAATCTACTCCGTCTATGTTTTTATCATCGTTCTGAATCTAATCCTGTTGTAGTCTTTGACAAAAATTGGATTTTCTAAGCTTTTCGCTCTAAATGTAGCTTTTTTAATGAAACTTACACACATTCAAGTTTTGATAAATAATAATGCATGGATGATTAATTTATTTGTTGTTGTATAAAAGCAGAGGGACTGTTCTTTTGACATTTTGCATGTTCAGATATTCATATAACAAAATATTGTGGGGGGCCATGCAAATTTTAGTGAGAATGATAAAAAAAAAAATGCTGGCGGTGGCTGGCAACTTTAAAAAAAAAAAAAGACGCTGGCGGGGAAAGGCTAATTAATCGACTCAAGATCGCCATTAATGTCAGATTTTTATAGTTAAGTTACACAAAACAACAAAGCCTTTTTTTATCACACTTACATGCAATATGTAAGAAAAAAATTCTGGACACATCAAAGCAGACCTTTCAAATCCATTTGTCCTGTTGGATGTGTAGCAAAAGCACACATAAAACCGCCACCTACTCTTCGCAGCATTTTTTTTTTTTCACCTTTATTTAACCAGGTTAATCGGTTGAGAACAAGTTCTCATTTGCAACCGCGACCTGGCCAAGACAAGGCTAAAAGTGCAAGGCAACATAAAATTACACGTTGTGTACAGCATACAAGTGTATAATCACACATACAAATTTTCAGGTTCAATTAAAATGTGGAACAGATTACAAAAATTAAAAATACATTTGAAGTAATAAATGAGAACACAAGCAGTATAGCTGGAGGATATATATCCTGAGATAGCATGACTAACATGGTTCGGTGTAAGTTATTTCAAACATAGCTGTTCAGCTGAAAATGCACAAGATGTTATTACATGTACAGTGGTCCGTTAGTAGTTTAGAAAGTGTTGCTTTAAAAGTAGTGATAGGAATGAAGGATTCTAGTTTGAGAGTTTTTTGTAAATTGTTCCAATCGTTTGCAGCAGAAAATTGGAAAGAAAGGCGGCCGAATGAGGTACGGGCTTTTTTAGCAACTAGAAAGATGTATCTACTCGAGCGCAGGTTGTGTGTAGGTACTGCTACAGGTATTAAAGATCTTAGGTAAGATGGTGTTTTGCCTAATAAGGACTTGTAGATTAGATGATACCAGTGGCGTAGGTGCCAGGTGTGTAATGAAGGCCATCCAACTAGTGAATAAAGGGTACAGTGATAGGTGTTATATGGGGCGTTGATTACAAAACGAATAGCACTGTGGTAAACAACATCCAGTTTCTTGAGGAGTGACCTTGAAGCAGTTTTGTAGACTACATCTCTAAAGTCAAGCATTTGGGACAATGGTCATTTTCACAAGGGCATGTTTTGCAGAAAAAGTAAAAGAAGCCTTGTTTCGAAATAGAAACCCAATCCTTGATTTAATCTTAGACTGGAGATGGTTTATGTGTGTTTGGAAGGAGAGCGAGGGGTCTAGCCAGACACCTAGATATTTATATTTCTCCACATATTCCAATTTTGACCCATCCAGGGTGGTGATGTTTTTTGGGCAGAAAGGTGCAGTCTGTGACCGATTGAAAATCATGCATTTTGTCTTACCAGAGTTTAAAGACAGTTGGAGGCCATTTTAATGGGTTCTGTTTGCTTTTGTTGCACCATATTGTGCTGCTCACGTCCAGTGTAGACGCAGTGTAACAATCCAAAATTCAGTAAATTTATTAAATTAACAAAAATAAATAATTCTCTGAACTTTCCAGCTAGATGGAGCACAATGGAACAAACTGAAACAAGTTTTGAAAGTTTGACTATTGTCAGCTCAACACACAGGGCCTTATTTTAATGATCTAAGCGCATGGTCTAAAGCTCACGGCGAAAGTCAAGTCAAGTCATCTTTGTTTATATAGCGCTTTTAACAATGTAGATTGTTTCAAAGCAGCTTTACAGAGACAAACATATAATTTAAGGTAACAGATTTGGCTTTATAACAGTTCTTGAATAATGTTATTTTCCAGCTAAAGTTAGTTTTGATTGATTCACTTCCGTCGAAATTATCATTTCTTATTAAATTAGGGGCCGCTAAGACAACGCCGTTCTCTCTAAACAGACTTTACACGCGAACCTGATGACGTTCAGATGCGCATTAAGAATTGATTCTATAGTTATGTGCGTTTGAATATATGTGCGCAGGTTTGTAATTCCCTACAAACCATGCCTAAACAAACTACTTGTCTTGCCTATAAATTTTGATACAACATTTTATTTAATTTTATCACTTCGGGTTAGATACGCAAACCGAATTTCCCCACAACGCTTTATCTGTAGAGTGGTAAAGGGGTCCGCCATAGGGAGAGGCTAGTTGGCACTTCAGCACTGCATCGTCATCGGGTCCAGGCTAAGGTCCTTCGTCAGATATGGATATGGCCTGGATCCAGCAGGCTGCGGGAAAACTCTGGGATAAACCAAGACACTAAAATTAGCTTAGATGCCATTCTTCTTATGATGTAACGAGTACATCAGGATTTAAGGGAAGTGTTCCCAGTTCTGGTTGACCTAATCTATGCAGGCTAACATTGAATTATAGAAGTCGATAATGTATCATGTGAATGCTAGGTCAAAGAGATGTGTTTTTAATCTAGCTTTGAATTGACAGAGTGTGTCTGCTTCCCGGACAATGGTAAGAAGACTGTTCCAAAGTTTTGGTGCTAAATAGGAAAAGGATCTACCGCCAGCAGTCGATTTTGTATTCTAGGTATTATTAACTGGCCGGAATTTTGAGATCGCAATAGACGTGAAGGACTATAATGCGTTAAGAGCTCGCTCAAGTACTGCGGAGCTAAACCATTTAGTGCTTTGTAAGTAATCAGCAATATTTTAAAATGTATACAATGTTTAATAGGGAGCCAATGCAGTGTTGACAGAACCGGGCTAATATGGTCATACTTCCTGGTTCTGGTAAGAACTCGAGCTGCTGCGTTTTGAACTAGCTGTAGTTTGTTTATTAAGCATGCAGGGCAACCACCCAGTAGAGCATTACAATAATCTAGCCTTGATGTCATGAACGCATGAACTAATTGTTCTGCATTTTTGTCAATGAGAGCACATGGCGTAATTTAGATATATTTTTAAGATGGAAAAATGCGGTTTTACAGATACTAGACACGTGACTTCCAATTGAAAGATTGGTATCAAAGAGCACACCCAGGTTCCTTACCGCCGACGAAGACTTAACAGAGCAGCCATCAAGTGTTATACAGTATTCTAGGTTATTACGTGTGGAAGCTTTTTGTCCAATAATTAAAATTAGGTCCTGAAACGTGTTGTCTAGCTCCAATTGAGTTTACAATGTCTTTAAAAGCCAATCCCAATGCATCTTTTTCATTATCTACATGTATATTAAAATCACCAACAATTAGTACTTTATCTGTAGCCAATACTAATTCTGATAGAAAGTCCGCAAATTATTTGATAAAATCTTTATGGTGCCCTGGTGGCCTGTATACAGTAGCCAGCAGAATTCTCAAACGTGATTTATCGTTTACACTTCAAAAGAAGTATATTTAAAACTAGATTTCTTAAGTGCACTTAGTGCGTGTCCGAATCCACTTTTGCTAGTTTTTGGTTTGTTCTTATTCTCTTAATGAATAATGGGTGTGTTTTGGGCGTAATGTGCAGTATTCCAATCAGTCTCATCTCCCATTCCCTTTAAAAGCCAGTTGCGCTCGCACCATGGCGGATTCGCTGTTTACATGACAGAATTTGAAAGCGGAAAGACTGATAGCTTCTCTCGTGAAACAGATCTGCTCGTGCTCAAGCAGATCATCAACGGGACAAGCCACCATATCTTTATGTTCCACCATATTCCACCATACCTTTATATACACAATAATAATATTTTACGTTGTAATCCTTTTATTTTTAATATTTTGCATGTTTGTGTGCTCCTGCACACTGTGTGTGTGTAATAAGTAGAGTGTACGCACATTGTGCACCCGCCTATGGGGTCATATTACTAACGTGCATTTTAAATAGAAATGATAGGGTCCATAGTCTTAAACATGCAACACTTACATTGTATGCTCTAAAAATCAAATCATGCAAAATATGACGCAATGGCCAAAAGCTGTAGCAGTGACGGATAAAATCAACACTGCAGAAACTAAAAGTTAAAAAAAAAAATCTAGCTTGGTTGCTGGATGTCTAGTCAAATAGTCAACTCAACCCTAAATCACCTCTAAACGTTTAGTAAAATGGAATAAGATGGAGCGTCTACAAACTGTTGTCTCAGATGGCGTCCTCTTTTGGACAAACAAAGGCACAGGTATAAAAATAAACACTCTCCCTCCTGACTCTTCTATGCATTAACCCAGAGCTGATCCGGCAAGGCAGAGAGTACACTCTTCGTGCTCCTCTCAATCAAACTATCAATAATGAAAGATGACAAACTGTTTCCTCTTCCAAGAGGCTCTGGCACAGGTGGAATCGAGGAATAAGCAGTGAGGCTACAGGTTGGTTGCTTTTTTCCCCCAGAGGGTCTCTCAAACCTGCACTGCTGTGGAGAATTTAAATAAGGTGAACTCCAGCTTGGATGTTTGCAGTATCAATACGTCCACTTTTTTATAATGTCTTAAGATGGACCTTTGCTGGCTGTAAATTATTCATGAGTCGGGGCTGTTGTTAATGTTTAATTATCATATCATTCCCTGTCGTGTCTAAAAAGGGATTTCGAATTAATGTGCCTTAGTCAGCTTTAGTAGAGCTACAGTATGTATGAAAAACATCCTCCATATGACCCACAAACGCATACATTTGCAAATATGCAGAGGTTTGTGCTTTCTGGGGATTTGAAGGAGAATGCTAATGCTCATATTGAAGGGTATTAAGCGGTGTGCTGAAAAATAATTTTATAGAATGTTAACACTGAGCATCTACAGTATTGTTATGAAGCAGTTTAGAAAGGACAGAGAGGAGGATCTAAATGCAGTGACTATTTTATTAAAACAAAACAACAAAAGAGCACACATAACATCCATGTAGGACAACACCAAGAACATAAGAAACACTGGGGTGTATACAAGGAGTGAATGGGGAACAATAAGGAACTAGTCAACAAGAAAAACCACACAGGACTACAAAACATGGCACTAGGACAGGAAATACAACAAAAGTCCAGACAAGACATGGAGAATATTTGACAGGTGTATTTTGACAGCTGACTGTTTACTCTACATTTCAAAGAAAGCATGGTGAAATAATGAGGAAAAAAGAGTGACATGAAACGAAGAACACAAACAAGCAGCTGTTATTGCACAATTTATGATATAGATATACAGTTTTGCTCAATTGCTAATATACAAATCATAAAAAATTCACAATTTTCTCATAACTATAAACACAATCTCATAACTACATATAAACTTGCACAAACTTCAAATTGTCACGTCAAATTCAAATATTTTAGTCAAATATATATTCTCTGTTGTCCGAATCAAACTTTGGCTTCAGATGACGCACAAAAACAAATAAACAGACTACTTTCCTGCCCAGCGAACACAAGTGAGAAAAAACCTCTCATTCAGGAATAATTTTGCAGCTTACTGTCTATTACATTATACAGCATTAATGAATGAGTGCAGATATCATACAATACAACAATGTGCTTTAGGGGAAATTAATTTTCATTACATAACTGTAAAGTGATCTTACAGTAGATGAAAAGTGAAAAGAAAAGTTCAAATACCAACTAATTGAATATGAACTCGGTATGCAACACAATACAGTATACTCTCAATCACATAAAAAATGAATGAATTAATTCATTCATTCATTCGCTCATTCATTTTTTATGTGATTGAGAGTATACTGTATTGTGTTGCATACCGAGTTTTACTATTAGCTTTACTATTACCCAGTACTATTACCCTTCCCCTGTATAAAAAATATCACAAAAGTAAATGTTTTTGTTGTTGTCCACTATTAATATTTTTTTCTTTTAAAAAAAATAAATACAGTGCACTCAAAAATTGGTTGACAGATTATTTTTCAAATAGCCTACTGCATGACATAAATAGTTCCAGATCTGTTGACCACATTACAGTTCTATATGACTATAATTTAAACATGTTGCTTTGGAATTATATTCATTGTGAAAAGTGATTTACAGATAAATCTGGTGCAACCATTTTCAGGCCTTCCTGCTGAGGTTTCTCCAGCGTTGGAAACCTTTTCTAATTTTGCCTGATCATATCCCCTTCTTTTTCCAGTGATAGTCTTCTTAGCTTTTCTCTTTTTTAATGTCTCTTTTTTGTCTCAGGAGCTGCGTTTACATGGACCCTTATAATCGGAATGACGGCTCAATCGGACTAAAAAACCTTAATGTAAACACCTTAATCGATTCGATTGAGTTCGATACGATTGGAATTTCGATCGGATTGAAATGGGTGGTTTATTCCTTTTGTAATCTGATCAAGAGAACATGTAAACACTTGATCGGATTGAAAACCGAAACTAAAAGGACTGCGCATGTGCAATGATCTTGAAATAGCGTAATGACGTATGACGCACAGAACAAGCTGTTCTTCCTATTGAATAAAGTGTCATATAAATGAGAATTTAAAAAAATCTCATTTCACTCAGCATCTGTGAAGTGAAGCATGACAACGTCCCACCAGTCCAATTCAAATTTGAATCTTGTGACATATAAATGTGCACATTGACCCAATTACTTTATTTATCATTCATGTAATCACATTGTCATCAATCGGACTGATTTCATACCGATTGAACCATGTAAATGTAGCTAGTGTCGATGCAAGAGATTGTCACATGCATTTGAAGAGCTGGTTGAGGTTGTGTCAAGAGCGGTTGAAAGACTGAGTATTGACTGGCTAGCAGATAAACAGGACGTCCGTTCCTAAAGTAAACTGGATGAACGCTTCCTAACAGCACCGTCACAACCTCAATGCCGAGGCCTACCGCTTTTCCCTGATCTCCACACCGAGGTGTCGAGATCGTGGAAGAAACTGGTTTAATATAGAGTGTACAGTGCACAAACATCTAATTATTCTTCTATATCTATAAAGAGCACGGTTATGAGGAGATGCCAAAAGTGGATTTCTGTCAATCTGTTATATATTGATTTTATTCTTATTTTGCATTAGCAAATGATACAGGTTAGAAATTTGTTTGTGTTTACAATCTGAAGGATGAGTCTAAATAATTTTGTGAGGAAATCTACATAGAGTTTTTAAATATTGAACTTGTTTTGAACTCAGAACATCTTTTAATCATTCAAAGTTTAATTGAAGAAATGTGTGGTGTCATAAGTTGTTCCCTTTCGTTTGTCACTCCGAGTTACGTTGGATGACGACGAATGGGGGTTTCGCTTAGAACACCTGTCGACTTTGAGTATACAAAACGAGCCAATGGCAAAGAAATGCCATGGGTCTGCGGAATTTGCATGACGTAACTCCGCCCCACCTCGTGGGTATAAAAGGAGGACGCAGTCAACATGCAGTTATGTTTTCGCTTCGGAGCCAAGAGTATTTCTTCACTCCACAGTCATTTCTGACTTCGCTCTACGAGACGAGCCACTCTCTCTCTGGTGTTGATGTGACGGCGATCTGAAGCGAGTTCACAGTGCCTGCGGATCTCTGCAGTGATCTGCCAGTGTGTGTGTGTCTCCCCGCTCGCTTCAACATTGCAGAGTTTTTTTCTCCTCTCATAAAAGAGCTCGCACGCGGCACGTCTTTTTAAAGACGGCTCGCCCGTGCATTTCTGATTGCAGCGGACTGGTATCGGACTCTGATGGGCACGAGCGCTGTCTAGTGTGTTTGGGCATTGATCATGCTTGAACAGCGCTCGTGGATGATTCATGTTCTCTCTGTGGGGACATGATCATCGTGTCATTTAGGTCGAGACTCGGTGAACTCGCAAGAGTGAGAGTCCCCTCATCCACCCCCCGATCTTCGGCTGGTGGCCAGGGTGTACTGAGGGTGATGGTCTGGAACAAGGCGCCGACTCTGTGTCAGCGACCCCAGCCCCCCTCTTCAATGACGGTGCCCGCTAGCGAACAGGTGATTCCACGAGTCTACTCTCGGGTGGCCCGTGTGTTTTCATTTGAAGCTACAGAGGACGGTGCTATGTCTGTAGCAGCCTCACTAGGTGGGGCATGATTCTTCTGAAAGTGACGACTCGTCACAGCTGCCACCTTCCGGTGTGCATCTGGCTGTGCCTAAGTCTGATCCGGAGATGACGGCCATGCTTTCCACGGGACGATTGTTTTTTGGGTAAGGCCACCGACCCGCGTCCACGGCAAACCCCAATATCTTTCTTCCTGGACGTGCATGATGAGATCTCGACGTCCTGGAAGACCCCCTTGTCTTCTCAGGACCGCTCGTTGGTCTCATCCGCCTTTCCTCCCCTCAACGGGGCCGCTGCCCATGGGTACACTGGGGTCCCCCCGGTTGAACGCTCTGTTGCAAAGCTACTGTGTCCTCAGAGTGCTTTCCGGCGCAATCCTAAGCACCCGTCCGAAGCCTGTAGTTCTTTTCGTCTACACTAAACTGTGGCGAAATCCTATTGTGCCACAGGACAGGCAGCAGCCTCACTGCATCCCATGACCGTTCTGCTGGTCTACCTGACCCAGATGTTCACGGATATGCATGAGGGCGGGACTGACTCGTTGCTCTTCAATGATCTGCGCGCCGCCACTGACCTTGCTCTCCGAGCGCCGAAAGTGGCCGTACGCTCTCGGAGTCAGGTAATGTTCACCATTTTGGGGCTGACTGCTCTGATGTCCAGGACTCGTCTGCTCGACACCCCCATATCCCAGGTCGGCCTCTTCGGCGGTGCGGTTGAGTGCTTCCGCCTAACAGCTCTCAACCGCCCGTGAGCAGATGAGGTTATTCTACCGATGGCCCCGCTGTCCGCTCAGATCCCTCAGTCTGCCAACCACCGAAGGCGCCCTCCCATGGTTCCAACCCCGCCCGTTCACCCGGGCTGGCTTTGGGGGGGATGCCTCAGCCCTCTCCAGCCCCGCCGCCCGCTAAACGCCGGGTTAAGCGGCACTTTTGAGATGGGCTGCTCAGAGATGGGACTCAGTTCTTTCCAGGAGTTGGTAGCAGGGCCGCTCCTTTCCCCGGTGGAGGACTGGGGAAGAATCCTTATTCAGAAAGAACTGACTCTCTCGTCTCTGAGCATACTGAGTTCACGGACGACACGGTGCGCCGCCCCCGAGCCGTGTACCCCTCGTCGGATGACAGTGTGTGCCGTCCCCGGACCGTACCGCTCTCATCCCCCTCTGTTGCCAGACCCCTGGCAGAGCAGGCCCCCGCGGAACGCTGGTCCTTCCCTGGCCTCCTCTGTCAGGGTGCGGTTATGACCATGCCCCCACTCCGGGCCGCCATGCCTTCCACGTCTGGCCCGGTCATTCCGCTTCGCTGCACCACCGAGGGGACGTCTGTGGTTCGTTGACTCTGCTGGCACAGTTCTTGGGAGCCTGCCTAGAGCTTCCCTATCTGTTCCGCTGGGTCGTGCGAACCATCAGCTCGGCTATGCGATTCAGTTCGCACGGTCTCCTCCCCGCTTCAGGGGAGTCCGCTCCACTATGGTCGGTGGCTACGCCCCATCATGAGAGCGGAGGTTGCTACCCTACTGGCGAAGGGTACGATTGAGACTGTCCCTCCAGCCGAAATGAGGTGCTGGTTTTCAGCCCCTACCTCATTGTCCTGGAGAAATCTGGTGGGTTATGGCCAATCCTGGACCTACACATCTGAACCTCCCCCTTCACAGGGTGCCGTTCAAGATGCTCCTGGCCAAATGCATTCCGGATGTGTGCGGCCACAGGAGTGGTTTGCAGCGATCAACCTGAAGGACGCCTACTTTTATGTCTCCGTTCTCCTTCGACTCAGACCTTACCTACGGTTTGCTGTCAGGGCGCGCGCATATCAGTACGCTGTTCTCCCATTCGGGCTAGCCCTGTCTCCTCGCGCCTTCTCAAAGGTTGTCGAGGCAGCCCTTGTTCCTCCATAGGAACACGGGGTTCGCATCCTGAACTATCTCGGCGACTGGCTGTCCTAGCTCACTCTTGAGACCAGGTTTGCGAACACAGGGACCCAGTGCTCCGGCACCTAGCTCGTCTGGGCCTTCGGGTCAACTGGGAAAAGTTACTTTGCCCTGTGCAGAGGATCTCTTTACTCAGTGCTGACTTGGTCGCCTTCTACACTCAGCCATTGCTGACTTGCCTGAGACCTTTCAAGCGCAAAAGTGCGGTTCCACTGAAGTTTTTCAGAGGCTCCTGGGGCATATGGCATCTGCAGCCGCGGCAACGCCGCTCGGATTGCTTCATATGAGACTGCTTCAGCTTTGGCTTCGTGACCGAGTCCCCGAGGTGGACATGGCAATACAGCACCCTCCGAGTACCAGTTACTCCAACCTGCCATCAGTACTTCACCCCGTGGTCGAACCTCAGTTTTCTACGGGCCGGAGTCCCCCTGGAACGAGCTTCCCGGCATGTTGTTGTCTCAACAGATGCCTCCATCACGGGCTGGGGCGCCATGTGCAATGGACATGCTGCCGCGGGCTCCTGGGCAGGACCCCAGCGCCTATGGCATGTCAATTGCCTTGAGTTGCTGGCAGTACGCCTTGCCCTGCACTGCTTAGGGCGTTGCTCATGGGTCAACACGTACTGTCCGGTCAGACAATGGTGGTCTACGGTCCCGCCGTATGTCGCAACTCGCCCGCCACCTCCTCTTATAGAGTCAGAAGCATCTAAGGTCCCTTCGGGCCGTTTATATTCCCGGAGCCCTGAACTGTGCAGCTGACGAGCGCTCACGGCTTCAGCCCCTCCCTGGAGAATGGCGACTCCATCCCCAGTCGGTTCAGCTGATTTGGGACCAGTTCGGGGATGCACAGATACATCTGTTTGCCTCTCACAACTCGACCCATTGCGTCCTGTATTATTCCCTGACCGACGGCATGCTCGGCACGGATGCAAAACTGGCGCACAGCTGGCTGCAGGGCTGCAAATATGCGTTTCTCCCAGTGAGCCTTCTTGCGCAGACCTTGCGCAAGGTCAAGGAGGACGAGGAGCAGGTCCTTCTGGTTGCGCCATACTGGCCCACCAGGACCTGTTTCTCCGAACTAATACTCCTTGCGACAGCACCTCCTTGGCCAATCCCTCTGAGGAAGGACCTCCTTTCTCAGGGATGGGGCAACCTATGGCACCCTTGTCCCGATCTTGAAGCCTACACGTGTGGCTCCTGGACGGGACGAGGCAGGTTTGAGTACCCTACCACCTGTGGTGGTGGCTACCATCAATTCCGCTAGAGCGTCATCCAACGAGACGCCTATGCGTTGAAGTGGAACCTCTTCGTCAGCTGGTGCTCTTCTCGCCGAGAAGACACCCGGAGGTGTTCGGTCGGTGTCGTGCTTTCCTTCCTTCAAGATGGGTTGGAGCGAAGGCTGTCTCCCTCCACCCTCAAAGTTTATGTTGCCGCTATCGCCGCACACCATGACTTGGTAGAAGGAAAGTCCTTAGGGAAGCACGACCTGATCGTCAGGTTCCTGAGAGGAGCCAGGAGACTGAATCCTTCTCACTCTCCTCTCGTTCCCTCTTGGGACCTCGCGGTGGTTCTAACTGCCCTGCAGAGTGCTCCCTTTGAGCCTTTGCAATCAGTGGAGCTTAAGCTCCTGTCAATGAAGACCGCGCTCCAGGTTGCACTGGGCTCTGTCAAGAGGGTAGGGGACCTGCAAGCATTCTCCGTTGACGAAGCGTGCCTGGAAATCGGGCCGGCTTACTCTCACGTGATCCTGAGACCCCGGCCTGGATATGTGCCCAAGGTTCCCACCACTCCCTTCCGGGACCAGGTGGTGAACCTGCAAGCGCTGCCCTCGGAGGAGGCAGACCCAGCCTTGCCACTGCTCTGTCCAGTACGCGCTCTCCACGCTTATGTAGACAGAACGCAGTGTTTCAGGACCTCAGACCAGCTCTTTGTCTGTTATGGTGGGAAGCTGAAGGGAAAGGCTCTCTCCAAGCAGAGGTTGTCCCACTGGATAGTGGACACCATTGCTTGCCATAACAGCAGCAAGGTCGATCGTGCCCCCTTGGTGTGACTGCCCACTCCACCCGGAGTGTGGCATCCTCTTGGGCTCTAGCGCATGGCGCCCCGCTAACAGACATCTGCAGAGCTGCAGGCTGAGTGACACCTAACACATTCGCCAGATTCTAAAATCTCTGAGTGGAGCCAGTGTCCTCTCATGTACTCGCTTCAACCAGCTATTATTGGACCCGCTCAGGTGTCTTCGCTTGCTCGGCGCTCGGCATTCCACTCCACGGACTGGATACGTGCGATATTCTCCTCAGGTGAGCTTTTTCGAAGGCCCTGAGTTCCTCCAGCACTCCTGACGCTGGCGCCAGTGTCTATGGTGCCTCTGGTCTATGGTCGGTGCCTCCCATGTGCATGGTCCCTCTCCGGAGCTACCCCCACATGTGTATTCCCACTGTAAGCCTCTTCAAGCATGTGTCCTTGCCCTTGGCAAGCCACCTTTCCACCCCTGGGGTTGAAATATTCCACCTGCGGCTGGACACCCCAGTGTTCTCCGTATGCATCCTTCGGGTCATGTGTGTATTTTTGTATGCCCCCCCCCATGCCCCCCGTCCATGCTAGTCTCACAACAGGGATCTCAGATTTACGCAGGGCACTGGAAGACAGCTGTGAAGGTGGCATGATTAGACTGGTAACCCCATTCGTCGTCATCCGACGTAACTCGGAGTGACAATGAAAGGGAACGTCTCGGTCACGGATGTAATCCTCGTTCCCTGAGTAGGGAACGGAGAAGTTACGTCAGCCTTCCACTTCCGCTGTACCGCGGGGATCGCCTGAGCTCAGTCTTGGCTCCTCAGCGAAGAAACATAACTGCATGTCGGCGTCCTCCTTTTATACCCACGAGGTGGGGCGGAGTTACGTCATGCAAATTCTGCAGACCCATGGCATTTCTTTGCCATTGGCTCGTTTTGTATACTCAAAGTCGAAAGGTGTTATAAGCGAAACCCCCATTCGTCGCCATCCGACGTAACGTCTCCGTTCCCTACTCAGGGAACGAGGGTTACATCCGTAACCGAGACGTTCTGTGTTTACATCAAGCATAATATGATGGTTGTGGCAGGTTTATATTTTCCATATGGTGACTGAATGTTTTGCATTCAGAAACAGAGGAAGAAATTTGATGATGAGTGGAAAAGAGTGAAATAAATGTTCCCTTTCGAGGGAACTCAACACTGCGTCGAAAATCGACTCTTTGGGGACGCTCCCTAAGCGTGCGCCTCTGAAGTATGAATAAAACTAATCCAATCCTGATTGGTGTTGCGTCGTGACGTAACATGTGACGGCATACCCGGAAGTATAAAAGTGACGCTGTCACAACACACAGTAGCTTTCGCTCTTCAGCAAGCGCTCTGTGTTGAAACTGTCAGTCCTATTTGGTGTTGTTTGTCCCTATATCTATATATCTATATATATATATTATGGCCAGCGAGCAGTTCAAGAAGTGTGTGCATCCTTGCCCTCGTTTTATTGCGGGTGGGGATACACATTCTTTGTGTGTGAATTGTTTGGGAGCGCAGCACGCACGGGCAGCTCTCGAGGGAGCTGCTTGTGTTGACTGTGAAGCACTACCCATTAGAGTGCTGCGCTCCCGGCTGGCGTGCTTTGATGAGCACGGTCAGGCTCGCGCTCCCCGCGGTTCTGGTCCCGCGTCTGTTGAGGCAGCGCGGCGATTGAGATCGTGGGGCTCGCAGCGGGATCTTTTAGATGAGAATGAGGCTGCTGAGGCACCTTCTCATTCTTCGTCTGAGGATCCCGTAGCCCCTGAGAGTGGTCCAGGAGCCCGCATCGCGGCTTCTCCTGCCCACGATCAGGTCCCAATGCTTGAGCTCTCTGCTTCTGAGGAAGTAGATGTGCTCAGTATTGATGCGGATGACCGTGATTTTGGCGCGCCAGTTCACGGCCAAGCTTATGAGGAGCTGGTAGAGGTTGTGACTCGTGCAGTGGCTAGACTTAACATTAGCTGGCCACATGATGAGCAGGGAACGCAAGCAAAAAGTAAGCTTGATGAGCGTTTCCTGCAGCATAGAGCACAACCTCAGCGCCGGGGTTCGCCAATTTTCCCCGATCTCCATTTTGAGATCTCGAGATCGTGGGATAAACCGCACTCGTCCCGTGTCTCCAGTCCCAGTGTGGTGGATTATAGCAATATTGTGGGGGCACGGGACAAGGGTTATGGGAAGATGCCTAAAGTAGAGGAAGCCTTAGCGGGTTATCTTTCCCCTGAATCGGCGTCTTCCCTAAAAACCCCGGCGCTGCCTAGTAAGCCCTGCAGAGATACATCGGCTTTAATAGGCAGGGCTTACATGGCGGCAGGTCGGGCTGGTTCATGTCTGCACACTATGGCTGTCTTGCAGGCATACCAGGCCGACTTCCTGAAAGATTTGGATGAGGGGGAGGGGCCAACTCCTGAGGATATTGCAGAGTTGAGGAAGGCCACAGATTTGTCTCTCCGGGCCACAAAAGAGACGGCCCGTGCCATTGGCCGCTCTATGGCTGCTATGGTGGCTACAGAGAGGCATCTGTGGCTGAACTTATCTGGGATAAAAGATAAGGATAGGTCCTTTCTGCTGGATGCGCCGCTCTCGCCTTCTGGCCTGTTTGGCAACGCCGTTACATCGGTCGTCGACAAGTTTCAGGAGGCGAAGAAACAATCTGCGGCGTTCCAGCAGTACCTCCCCCGTAAGGCTAAGTCCAAATCAAGTAGGGTGGGGCCGAGCGATCAGCCCCAGCCAGCAGCCAGCTACTCGCACCGGGCAGAGGAGAAAGAGAGCGTTTCCTCTAGAGCCCCTCCTCCTAGAGCTTGGCAACAGAGGAAGCGCTCTCAGAAATCGAAGTCCTCCAGCCAGAGAGGCGACCTGAGGGAAGTCATTCAGGCTAGGAGGACTACGGGGAAGAGGTCCTGACCGGAGTGGTAGGACCTCTGAGGGCTGTCCCCTCCACTGCAGGGCAACCGAGGTTGTTCTCGCAGCGGAGCCCTCTAGGAAACGATGTAGGTTGCCCGCCGTCAACGACGCTTCGGGCCGCATCTCTTTCCAGCGAAAATTTTCTAGTAAAGCATCAGTTATGGTTAAAAGAACCGTATCGACTACAGCCTGCCGGTATTCCGCTTCAGGAAGTTGAGAAAGATGCTTGAAAAACACCAGAGGCCAGTCTCGAGAGGCTGGTACCCCTAGTAGATTTTGTAGAGGCATGGTATCATCTTCCCAACATATCTGCATGGGTCCTGCATATAATAAAATCAGGGTACAGACTGCAGTTTGCGCGCCGCCCCCCCAAGTTTTCTGGGGTGGTGCAAACTGCAGTGGTTCCAGAGCAGGCTCAGGTGATGGAACAAGAAGTACAGACTTTGCTGCTAAAGGAAGCCATAGAACGTGTTCATCCTTTAGACAGGGAGTCCGGGTTTTACAGCCGGTACTTTATAGTTCCAAAGAAGGATGGGGGGTTAAGGCCAATTCTAGATCTCAGGGTTTTGAACCGATCTCTGAGGAGGTTCAGGTTCAAGATGTTAACCATTCCTGCAATCGTGAGTCAAATCAGATCCGAGGACTGGTTTGTCACGATAGATCTAAAAGACGCCTATTTTCACATCTCCATCCTTCCATGTTACAGGAGATACCTGAGGTTCGCTTTCGGGGGCGAAGCTTACCAATATCGGGTTCCTCCGTTCGGCCTAGCACTCTCTCCCCGCACATTCACCAAGTGTATGGATGTAGCCCTTGCTCCACTGAGACTTCAAGGCATCCGTATATTGAATTATCTCGACGACTGGCTCATTTTGGCCCAGTCTCGAGAAATGGCAGTTCGGCATCGAGATGTCGTCCTTGGCCACATTCAGAAATTGGGGTTGAGACTCAATGTAAAAAAGAGTGTGCTAGAACCATCCCAGTGCACGATATTTTTGGGAATCGTGTGGAGCTCGATTACGATGCAGGCACGAATGTCTCCCGCACGTGTCGAGTCAATTCTGGCGATGGTATCTGGGTTAAGGCTGGGCCAGGCCATCACTGTAATGCAATTTCAAAGAATGCTGGGTCTCATGGCAGCGGCATCCAACATCATTCCTTTGGGCCTTCTGCACATGAGGCCCCTTCAGTGGTGGTTGAAAACCAAGGGGTTTTCTCCCAAGGGGAATCCGTTTCGTTTAATCAGAGTAACGCGCAGATGCCTTCGTTCTCTGCAAATATGGAAGAAACCTGGGTTCCTATCCCAAGGGCCAGTGTTGGGAGTGTCGTGTCGCCGGAAATCCGTTTCGACAGACGCTTCCCTGACTGGCTGGGGCGCGGTCATGGACGGCCGCTTTGCCAGGGGTCTGTGGCAGGACCATCATCGTTCTTGGCATATAAACTGCCTAGAGGTGATGGCTGTGTTC
This sequence comes from Meda fulgida, assembly GCA_030578275.1. Classification (NCBI taxonomy): domain Eukaryota; kingdom Metazoa; phylum Chordata; class Actinopteri; order Cypriniformes; family Leuciscidae; genus Meda; species Meda fulgida. The sequence goes on from CM060636.1 coordinate 25,901,546, forward strand.
AGGGTTTTGAGGAGCTTCCTCCCAGACATCAAGGGTTACCATGTCTTAGTACGATCAGACAATACGTCGGTGGTAGCCTATCTGAACCGACAAGGGGGACTCAGATCGCGCCCTCTGTGCAGACTGGCGCATCAGATTATTCTATGGTCCCAGGGGAAAATACTGTCTATCAGGGCAATGTATATTCCGGGGGTTCAGAATCAGGGAGCAGATATCCTGTCTAGGCAGGGGCTGAGGCCCGGGGAATGGAGACTTCATCCAGATGTGGTGAAGTTGATATGGGAGAGGTTTGGACCAATGGAAGTGGATCTGTTTGCGTCTCGAGAGACGTCCCACTGTCAACTTTGGTTCTCCCTCTCACTTCCAGCCCCTCTGGGGTTGGATGCCATGGTACAGGCCTGGCCGAGGCTTCGCCTGTACGCCTTTCCCCCGATCGCTCTGCTCCCGGGAGTCCTGGAGAGGGTCCGTCGGGAGGGCATCAGTCTTCTTCTGGTTGCCCCAATGTGGCCGACCTGAGTGTGGTTTTCAAACATGATATCACTCCTGATAGCTCCGCCATGGCAGATTCCTCTGAGGAGGGATCTGTTGTCTCAGGCGGGGGGCACAATATTCCACCCTCACCCAGAGCTGTGGAAATTGTGGGTCTGACCTCTGAGGGGGTTCAGTACCTGAATGCTGGTCTATCAGCTGGAGTGGTTGAAACTATACTTAGCTCCAGAGCTCCGTCTACTAGGAGATTATATGGCCTCAAGTGGAATGTTTTCGTCACTTGGTGTAGAGAACATGAGTTAGATCCAGTAAACTGCCCGGTGGCTTCAGTTCTGGAATTTCTTCAAGATCGGTTCTCTGCGGGTCTCTCCCCTTCCACGCTTAAGGTGTACGTGGCAGCCATTGCGGCTTTCCACGCTCCGTTAGGTGATGGGCCCCTGGGGAGGCACCAGTTGGTCATTCGGTTTCTCCGCGGTACTTGGAGGATGAGGCCGGCAGCCAGGTCTAGGGTTCCTGCCTGGGACCTGGCTATAGTTCTGGAAGGGTTATCCCTGCTCCCTTTCGAACCTCTAGAGTCGGCTTCGCCTAAGGATTTAACGCAGAAAATGTTTTTTCTCTTGGCCATTACCTCACTTAAGAGGGTGGGAGATCTCCAAGCCCTGGCAGTGACACCAGCTTGCTTGGAGTTTGCCCCTGGCAGAGTAAAGGCCTTTTTGCATCCGAGTCCGGGCTACGTGCCTAAGGTTCCTTCGAACACGGCTCGGTCTTTAGTCCTTCAGGCATTCCATCCTCCACCTCATGTGTCGGCAGAAGAAGAGAAGCTTCATATGCTCTGCCCCGTCAGACCTTTGAGCGTGTACCTTGAGAGGTCCTCTTCTTGGAGAAGGTCGGACCAGTTATTAGTATGTTTTGGGTCACCTAAGAGGGGGCTCCCGGCATCCAAGCAGACTATTAGTAATTGGATAGTCCAGGCTATTACTGAGGCTTACAAGGTGCGCGGTTTGCCTTCACCTTTAGCCGTCAGGGCCCATTCAACTAGAAGCATGGCTTCTTCTAGGGCCCTTCTTTCGGGAGTACCTCTACAGGAGATCTGCGAGGCAGCCGGTTGGGCTACTCCGCATACTTTTATCAGGTTCTACAGTCTCCACCTTCCTAGTACGCCTGGCGCACACGTGCTCAGTCCTTGCTGAGTGCCTAGACAGTTTCACTCCGGGACAGGCCTATTCGGTGCGTGGCCTAGTGGGCACTCGTTCCCCAAAGAGTCGATTTTCGACGCAGTGTTGAGTTCCCTCGAAAGGGAACGTCTCGGGTTATGACTATAACCCTTGTTCCCTGAGAAGGGAACGAGACACTGCGTCGTTCTGCCACGCCCCTCGAGGCCTTTGAGCGTCTTGCTTCATCGCGAGGCTAGTGTGTGTTGTGACAGCGTCACTTTTATACTTCCGGGTATGCCGTTACATGTTACGTCACGACGCAACACCAATCAGGATTGGATTAGTTTTATTCATACTTCAGAGGCGCACGCTTAGGGAGCGTCCCCAAAGAGTCGATTTTCGACGCAGTGTCTCGTTCCCTTCTCAGGGAAGAAGGGTTATAGTCATAACCCGAGACGTTCTCAGCAAACGAAAACTTGACTTTTCCCATCCCTTGTCACTGGCGTATTCAGTACTTCTTTTGAAGCAAATGTGACAAGATTCCCATAAGAGTTGAGCAGAGATGTGTCCTAAAGCTCACGTTTTCTCTCTGTTCCACAACCCATTTAAAAATAAATATTCACTTTTCAACCGTAAGCATGGTGAACCATTTAAAACGCTTTAACCAATTTTTTAACCAATAAGCTTTAACCAATATATATATATATATTTTTTACCATTACTGATAAAAACTGTATACTGTTAAAGACAGATATAGATATATATTGAGTCATTTGAGTCATTGTTTTTAAATTAAACAGTTGATCTGGTTTCATAAAATCACTTGCATATATATTTCAGTGTAGATTTTGTGTCATTATCTGATTTCATAAGTCTAGCTGTAGTCTTGTGTGGTGGAAAAATGTATATTTTACTTTTTTTCTTATTTACTTTCTTAGACATTGTGGGGTCTTTCTCTCCTGGAATGCATGTGTGCACCTGGCAGGAACAAAGACACACACAGTAAAACAAACGGTCAGAAAGAGCCTTTTAACTCTTTGGTATGGGTAATTTGTATTCAGGAAAGACAGAGGGGTTATTTAGCCTTAAATAAAGACCTTTTGACCTCACGGGTGTGAAGACAGTAAAGCCCAGGGGGGTTAGAAGGGCCACTGTCTTCAGGAAAGGCAGAGGGGTTATCTAGCATTTGACCTCACAGGTGTTAGAAGGACCATTATATCTCTAAAACCAGCTAGATCTGGTTTACTGGGATGGGTGGAAAATTACAGAAGAAGAGACTTTGAAGAAAGGGGTGTAAGAAGGCTGTCTGTTTTCTGTGTGATTTAGGCCTTGTTCCTATCACGAGGTAGCTGTTGTGGTATTTTTGTGAACAAGTCTCTTTTAAAGGAATAAATATCTTTTAAAATACAATTTTAATTCTGGTGTCTCTTATGCTGTGATGCTGTTTGTTTAATTATTGTTTTTGCCACAACACTTGCTAGCCATGCGATGGACTGGCCATCCATCCAGCTTGTTTTCCTTCCCACAGCCCGAGCATCCCAGCGATCACACTTAGAACAAGATGGACAATTTGGAGAATTAATGGAAGGATGTTTTTTTTATGCTTGTCAATAAGTGGTTAAGGCATCTGCCAATCAGTCATAATCTTATAAATCTATTTCAAAACTATCGACTAATGCTCTTTGTTACCTCATTATGGGACTTGACTGCTCTCTCATGTGAACACTCTCACTGTTGTACATGCATCTCTGACGCAAACAATGACGCATCTCTGTTCATTCATTGAAATTCAATCATTTTCTCCCTTGTTTCTTTATGGCCTATCCTTACACACATTGCAGCCCCTATTTCATCTACACAAGGTCGCTAAGATTTAACATCGTAAATGTAATTACGAAAATGTGCAGCAACACACAAAACTAATTTGTAACGCAAGACATTTTACTGTGCCGCGTTTGATTGATGGAAATTGAATGTTGTGCATACCCAGACAGAAGGTCCTTGATAAACGCACACAAATTGCATATAGGTAGGACACAGAATGTGAGTGAAGCGAAGCATTTTTTATATAGCACTTTACTATGTACAACTGAACAGACAAAGCGCTTTACAATCATATCAGAGGGTCTCTCCTAAACCACAACCGGTGTACAGCATCCACCTGGATGATGCAACGGCAGCCTCATTACATCGGCGCCAGTGCGCTCTCCACACACCAGCTATAGATTTGAGAGGAGAGAGAGTGATAGAGCAATTCAAAAGAATGTGTATTATTAACCCTCTGAGGACGGATTGGGCGGTATCACCCAAAATGGCATACTTTTACAAATGTGTAATTATCTTAAAAACTATTAATAATAGAGAGGTGCGGTCTTTTTTGCCGTCTTCCTCAGATTCCGCTGAAAACAGTGATAACATACTTACCCGGCTTGTATACATACTTCCTTGTTGCGCAATACCACTACGTCAAAGGCCAATGAAATCGATGTTGTTTGGCAGATTCACGAGCAACAACCAATGGAAAAATTGCCAGTGGAGGAATATTTTTTTTTACCCAATCAGAGGAAGGGTTACCATGACGTATTCTAGCAAATCGGAGGACTCTGTAGCCTTGCAAGGGGTGGTACTATATACTATTACGCAAACAGCATTGAGTGGCGGAGACGACAGAAAGCGAACGGACGCGTTGAGTATAAACAAGGCTTTACGGAGCGAGAGCGCACAGAGATAATGAGAGAGAGACAGAACAATTATAATATATATATATATATATATATATATATATATATATATATATATATATATATATATATATATATATATATATATATACAACTATAGCATTATTTATTGTTTTAGCACTTTTATGATGGCAAGCAGTAAACGATTTACGGTGGAACAAGCTCTGGAACAATTACTGAAGAGTGACGAGGACAAAGCATTGCTTAGCAAATTCTAAGCATTCCTATGAAAAACGCACGTATGTAAATAAAGTTTTGAGTAAAGTATTTGTCATTGTTCTTTACACATTTTATTTAACAATTACACATGTCTGTCAAGCAAAGGCTTTGACAAATATATTTTTTGTTCAAAAACTGTTTACTATTTTTGAGTGATGTGTGATTTTCAGAAATAAATGCCAAAAATCGAATTTCCGTTTTTGAAATTCTCTAGTTTATTGTACATTTTCACTCATACTTCCTTTATAAACATATTACATGCGTGCTTATGTTAGCTTAGGGTCTTCTGAATCCATAGATACCAAACACATAGTGTTTCATCCCCATTACATATAGTTTATAAGCCCAAATGTATAAATAGAGAAAATGGACCAAAAAGAGCTTAGTCCCCAGAGGGTTAAGGAAGCCATGATTGATGTAGGCCAATTGAGGTAATCTTGGCCAGGACACTTGGGTTACACCCCTACTTTTTTTGAGAAGTGCTGATCGGAAGTATGATTGGATTTGTAATGACCAAAGAGAGGCAGGACCTCAGTTTAACATCTCATTAACATATTTTCAGTATCCCCATTACTATACTGGGGCGTTTGCTTTTTTCTCAAGATAGGCTTTAAGGCTTTATTTAGTCCACATGTCATGCAAACAAGAAACTATGCTTCTAACCACATGTCGAGAGCTGTCGTTCCAACCCAAACCCAAATCCAAATCCAAACACAGACTCGTTGAACTATGCTGATAACGCCGGAACTTGCGAACATTGTTGGCTAATGATGCTTTTGGGAAATGCAATTAATGACCAGGCTCAACCCTGCTTTGCTGCAGTGGGCAACCAGTCTCGGGCTACAGGGTGACATGGCTGTGGTGCAATTATTGCTGCTGCTGATTAGGGCTGTCACTTTATGTTCGAAAATCGATTGCACAATCGATCGGACCAACACAAGTAACGAAAATAGGGAATCGATTTTAATGGCCTGTAAACGAAAATAGGGAATCGATTTTAATGGCCTATATATATATATATACATTCTGTATATTACAATTTGGATTTCATACATGCATTTCTTATTCAAACAAAATCCTGTCATCCAGCAATCTCGAGCTCCCTTCCTCATTCATACTCATCCTTTTTTTAGGTGGACAGATGAATACAGTACAAAGAACATGTAGGATGTTGGAAAATAACAATGTCTTTTCTGTTAACCAAATGCTTTTTAATATTCACTATTATTTCAATGCAAGTGAACAAACGTTTTGATTTGGCTCACACAAACTTCCCCAGCAAAGTGAGTAAACATAGACACATGACAAATTGGCTAGTGATTTGATAGCGTTACCCGCCACCACAGTTCCTTTTTACCCGCATTTGGCGGATTGGCGGGTGTTCATTTCAAACTCTGAATGTTGCACTCCTGTTTGTCACTGTGCACGAAACTTCATGCCAATAAATCATCAGAAATATTGCTGACTTGTGCGCGTCTCAAGCGCCCTCTTTACGTTCGTCCTAATGCCTGTTAGTTGTCCGTGGATTTGCCAATATTTGGTGTTAAAAATCTAAACGTCTTTAGACATGGACAATCTATTTTACAATCGATTTAATGAAGACTTATGTCTCAAAAATCTAACAGGATTTTTTCACAAAAGTGACAGACCTAATACTGATCTGTCCATTCAGTCATGTCCAACTTTTGGCGACCTTATGGACAAATATTCTCCATGCTGTCGTGTCGAGCAGTACTTCTTTCTACTGTTTAATTGTCATAATTTTCATACTGTTGTCATAATTGTCATTTAATTGTCATACTGTTTTGATCCTGTTAAGCCAGTGAGTTCTTTGCCATCCCCTCCTTCTGGTTCTGACCATCCCCAACATTACTGTTTTCTCAAGCGAGTTTGCATGCATACCATGGCCAAAATAACACATTCGTTTTCTACTTATTTTAGCTTCTAGTGACATCCCTGGTTTTATGCGTTCCAGTACTATTTGTTTTCCTAGCTGTCCCTGGTATTCGCAACGGTTTCTGCCAGCACCACATTTCAAATGCACCGATTTTGGTACACATGCACACACTACCATAAACAAATGTGAGTCATAACGTTTAGCTTTTCAAACTTCTACATTCTCAAAAGTTGGTTTTAACTTTAAGGTTCCACTTTATTTTGATAGTCCATTTTAGACACTCTACACACTATAAGTAACCTTGCAACTACATGTCAACTAACTTTCATTAGAGTATTAGTAGACTGTAGGGATGGTAAGATTCACCGATTCGCATCGATGCATCGGCGTAAAAGCTAATGATGCGATGCATCGATTTAAATAAGTGTGCATCGGATACAAGTTGGCATTTGAATCGCGATGCATCGTTTCTAACATATCTGCATCGGTAAAAAACTATTTATTCATATATAATTATTAGTTGATGCGCTATACTTTTACTATTTAGGAAGTGAGCAATCCTTTGTGACCAATATTTTATCATGTAACTGCTGCGTTCACAACGAACGCGGATAGAGGGTCTTGAGTAAGTGATTTCCATGTTAAGCCAATGTAAAGACGCGTTGACGCAGGTCTGGAGGTCTGCGGGACGACAGACGCGATTTCGCCTCATTCAAGAGTTCAGTGCGACTAGATTGATTTCTCCTTTCTGAACTGTTGCTCAAGCGCGTTCACTCATCACCACTGCTGTAGCTGCTAAGTGAATGTGACGTATCACAACACTACGGAGTGCGAGGCGTGTCCTGAGCGTCACCTACCTTTAAACCTTAAAGTAGGGCATTTAAGTTAATCTGGTTTACAGCAGCCTGTGACTGCCAATAATAGTTTTTAATATATATATTTTTTACATTTGAATACAGTTATGAAATACCTGTTTGTGAAAGTTTTTTTATTGTTTAAATGTTAAAACAGCACCTGCTTTCTGCTTTCTGAAATCACAATTGCCTGCTGGCAAGTTACGGAACATTTCTATTGTTTATCCCTGAGCATCCTTAAATTGTTTCACTGTTAAATGTGTGAGCTGTTAAAAGTGTAACTGGAGACAGGACAGGAAAAGAATGTCTGTTTTTATTTCATCTTTTGTTTGTGAAAGAGTCATGTGTTAAAGTCAGATGGCACTTAAGCTACTTTATGATTTGCTGTAGCCTATGTCTTAATAAAAGAAATAAAAGTTAACTATCTATACCATATTGAATTGCATAGAATCATGTTTTTCTCCATTGCATCGTGTTGAATCGAATCGAAATCGGATCGCACCGCATCGTAACAGTAGTGAATCGTGTTGCATCGCATCGGTAGCTAGCTGTAGTAGACTGTCAGTAGACTGTTAGATTATGGTTAGGTGTTAGGGTTCGAGTTAGTAAAATAAGTTGACTTGGTTCTGCCAAGTTACCTATAGTTAGTTGAATATCTATTGCGGGACCAACAAAATAAAGTTTTAGTAAATATTAAGCAGACAGTCTACTAATACTATAATGACAGTTAGTTGACATTTAGCTGCAAAGTTACTTATAGTATGTAGAATGTCTAAAGTGGACTATCGAAATAAAGTATTACTGACAACAAAAATACCATCCCAGGCTCATTGGAAATACATGCCCTTACCAAAAAAAAGTAGCTATACATACAAAAAAAAGTAGCTATACATACAATTCACCGCAGTTTCCAGATAAAGTAAACCGGATACATTAAAACTGCATCATCTTTTTAAACAAGTTATGATTACAGGAGATTATTGTTGAATAAACACTTATTGCTCTGTAGCTAACCTGGTACAGTATAGCACCTTCAAGGCTGTATTACTAGTTCTGTGAAATGCAAGCCATGGTAAAAGAGCTTAAAGACTTGTTGAAGCTAAAATAGCATGGTTACCTCAGCAAATTGGGTTTTATTTCCTGTTTGCTTTTGTTAACACTATCGGTTAGGTTTAGGGTAGGGTTTAATGTAGGTGGTGTGATAGAGGATTAACCTTTTAGCACCACTGAAATGGACATTTAATTTCCAAACTTACACGATAAATTCAACAAATGTAATAGCTACAACTAAAACTGAGCATAGTTCTACTCACTAGACCTTTCAATTTGAAACTGTCACGAAATGTGCAAGAACAAACATAATATTTTTTAGCAGAAATGACGCTACGAGAATGTTTTTTTCCAATGGCGATTTGGCAATTTGTGCAGAATCATCGACTTTGCGTGTGCGACTGGTTGGGGGAGACCGTCCAAAATTAAATATGCATTTTTTGCCTTCTGTTAAAATTACTTTTACTGATCGACTGAACGTTAGGTTTGCTGTACAACGATGAGAAAAGGTGCAGTTTCCTTGCTGTGTCAGTGCTTATTAAATTTCAATTTCAACAAAATACGTGGAAGACTGAATGATGGGGGACTTATAGGCGTAATATTCTTAATATTCTGGAATAGCGACAGTAAATGCGTTAATGTACAGTATGTTCTCGCTTCGATAAATCAAAAGTAGGCTACCCAGTGGTGCCCCCTCAAATATACTAAGAACATATGCCTCTGAGCACTGTAATAGCCAATTAGGATCCGACTAGAACCATCCGTTTTATAATGCGTATTATTCAACACAATCATAATCATTAATAATTTCTTTAGAACCAAGAGGTTCTTTAGCTCTGAAATAAAGTTAAAAATCAATCTTGCTTCAATGCTTCAGTACCATATAGTACGATGCATCGTTGAAGAAATCAACTAGCTAGTCACGACTGTTTCCCCTTGCAAAAATGGTACTTAAAATCTCTTGACGATCTAAAAGACATAAAGGAAATGTGTATGTATTCTAAATAAAAGGCACATGTTGTAATGAATTGTCAGCTTGCTTATTTTGCTCAAGATACAGATTTATTAAGTCCACATGTCATGCAATCTATAAACTATGCTTCTAACCACAGCTCAATAGCTGTTGTTCCAACCACATAACTTTGCGATGCTGTTTGCGAATGTTCGTTAGAACTATGGTTTTGGGAAACACAGACTTGTTAAACTAAGATGATAACTACGGAACTCGGTTGGTTAACTATGCTTTTGGGAAATGCACCCCTGATCAATGTGTGATCGTCATGCGTGGATCTCTGAGCTGCTGTGAGTTTGTTGAGGCAGATATACTAAATGAGGCTAGGGTTATATTCAAGCTATTTTAAGGCATGAACATTTTTTTTTTCAAGGAAAAACTGCTTAAATATGTAATTTTGGTGATCAGAGGTGAGTTTTAAGAGATAAAATGATTGACTACAGGGGGACTTTAACATTCCATAATAAGGTATACCGCATGCATCTTTCTTCTTTTTATATAATTTTCTTTTATAATATTTTTACAGGACATTACAATAATATTAAAAACAAGCAATATATCTGAATCCAAGTCTGGGAAAATAACAAAGAAAGAAACAACAAGAGACTTCAAACACCATTTGCCTATAATTATTGCATTTCCCCCCTTTTTTCTTTTCTCTTAGAATAAGAGAATAGATGGCGAACATTACTCATGACTCAGATATTCACATGGCACAGTCAAGGCTAAGCTATGATTTCCTAAAGGTTACCAAGGTAACGGTGTCTCTCATTCTCTCTCCACTCTTTTTTTCTACTCTCTTTTCCCTGTTTTCTTGCTGTCCTTTTTCCAGAATAACCACTACAGCAGCCTGCATGATGGACCTGAGACGGTACCCCCTCGATGAACAGAACTGCACCCTGGAGATTGAGAGCTGTAAGTGAAAGGAAACACACACACACACACACACACACACACACACACACACACACACACACACACACACACACACACACACTTTGTTCGAAATGCAATACTAGCATACTGCACCTGTAGAGAAGATCATTTGTTGTGTTCTACACACTTTTCTTTGCATATGTTAAAAGCACAGGGATGTTTTAGAGGATATAATATGCCAAACAATGAAATCAGGTACCAAATCATGACAAATAACTTTTTTTTTTTTTTTTTTTTTTTTACGGGTCATTCAAACAAACTGTCAGAAAATAGAAAGACAAAAGAATCATAATTGTAGACACAACCCGGCCGGAGAGGTGTGAATTTGTGCAGGGGGAGACAGAACATTATTGGGGCAGTTTGCAGTTGACAACAGACTATAACAATAATAGACTGAATGAATGCTGAACTAATGTTTCAAATCACAAAAATTTCCAAGAGTTTTAGAGATATCCTAAGATATAAATACAACATGGTAAGACGTGTCTGTAGCTCCATTGCGTTTCTAAACAGAACCAAGGTCAATTTCCTTTTTTTTGGTCATAAAATATTTAATGGAAATATTTTTCAAATAACTTGACAATACATTTAAGTTTTATACCTTAATATTCCTTCGCTATTTTGTCAAGACAGTATGTAATTCTTACTGGAGGACAACAAACTTCCAAGTGGCAAGACTGGTAACACTTTGTAATAGCTTTCATTAATAAAGCATTAACAAACATTATATTATATTTAACAGATCATTAGTTCATATATATTGAAATAGCTACAAGTATGAGATAATGTGCTTTTAAATGTTAACTGATGATATTGATTTTTTTTTTAATTTTAAGTTTCTTGATTTTAAGTTAAAATGCTTTCAAATGTTTACAAACAACCTTATAAAATGTTGTACCATCTGATAAATAATCATAAAAACAGTTACAATAAATTATAATTTTACCTGTTTGTGGTTATAACTTTTAAGAGGACAGTGTCTTATAACCCCAGATGAAGCTACATTTATAATGCATCATAACTTAAGGGTATTCTTAGTGCATTATAATGCATGCATAATACCTTATAAACAACCTTATAATGTGTTGTGTCGTCTCATGAATAATCCTAACAACAGTAATAATACTTACCTACTTAACCTCAATTCAAATATGATCATGCATGTAATGACATTTAAACTACGGGGCTGTTGAATGTTTGAATCTGATTCGTTGCCATTATTGTTCTAAGGTGTCCAATTATTTTCAGGGAAACGTACAGGTAAAGTAGTTTCATGCAGGTCTTGACAGCACTACAGTTCCATACCACTTCACCAAATAATTTCAGTTATTTCTAAAGGTCTTTACAGCTTACAACTAGCCTGGTTAAAACCAGACCATTCTCAGTAGTAACTGAGTTATGGTCTGGCAAAGCTTCATAGACAAATCATTTCCGAAGAGGTGTCACCAACAGACGTCGCTCAAATGCCTGTGGATAGACCTAAAACCAATCAGAGCGCTGAAGGAGATGACGTATGCAGAGCGGCGGAGAAACATCTCCGAGTGTTGTTCTTTCCTCGGGTTTTAACAAAAAGGAAACGTTCAAATCGCTTAAAACAGACGCGATAGCTGATTCGAACGAATGATGTTCCACGGCGGCATCCATCTTTGTAATGTGCAAAATCTGCTTCACCGCGTCTGCGCTGTCGTCATCGTGTAAAGCCCGCCCCAACGTTTCTGAATGGTGTCGATTTCGACAGATTAGAAATGGGCTTGAATGGGTTCTCTGCCAAACTAACTTGCAAACTAACTTGCAGAGCAAATCTATGTTTGCCGGAAGTTGTCTGGGTTTTCCCCGGCTAGCTTACAACAGCAAATGAACCAAAACCCACAATGACACAGACTAAGCAAATTAATATGGTAAACAATAGAATAAGAAATTGTTTATTATGTTTCAATGTTTTTTTGCCACAAAATTTTGTTTATGTATTATAGAAAGGCACCTACTCTCTTTCTCCCTCTCTCTCTCCCACTAAGACGCACATAGGCCCTACATACATACGGACACACACTCACACAGAAATGTGTTATCAGCACTTCTCTGACAATTTTAGCAGTAAAATAGTTCAACAACTTAAAAGCTAAATGATATTTCTCACTCGCAATATAATAATGGCACTGTTCTTGGAGCAGATACACGGACAGTTTCACTACAGTTTATAGTTTATACTATTATCAAAAGAAAAGCTGGAGCCGAACACTGTTGAGACACACACAGACTCGGATAATTCATTCATGCTTGATATCTCTCTCTCTCTCTCTCTCTCTCTCTCTCTCTCTCTCTCTCTCTCTCTCTCTCTCTCTCTCTCTCTCTCTCTCTCTCTCTCTCTCTCTCTCTCTCTCTCTCTCTCTCTCTCTCTCTCTCCCTCTCTCTCTCTCTCTCTCTCTCCTCTCTCTCTCTGTCTCTCTATCTCTCTCTCTATATATATATATGTACAGTATTTATATATCTGCATTAACAACTCTGTCAGTCTGATATCAGTGGCTCAAGCCTCTCTTACTAGCTATAAAACAACATTTTGGAATTAGTAACGGCTTGGGATTAGATGTGTAAGAAATTAGTCCTACACAAAAGAGCGTTTTAAGGACAAAAACCTGACAAACTTCTTGAAATGCATAATGAACAATGTTTTGAAGTGTGGTAACCTTAGTATAAGAGGAATAATTGACTCCGGGCTGTTGAATTATTACAAAAATAATGCTTCAAACAATGCTCCACTTCGTGTTGTGGCTGCATTACCACATCAGATGTGCATTATTTTTCTAGTAATTCAACAGCCCACCGTGAATTATTACTTACTTTGTAATCATTCAAATCCACATTAATAAACAAGCTGTTAATTAGTGTATAACATCTGTTAAAACCATTTGTAGATATACAGTAAGTCAATAAGTTCATTAGCAAACATTTGCAAGCATATTATCTCATATTTGTAGCTATTTGTACGTATTGTAGCTAACAGGTTAAAAGAACAAATTTGCAGCAATGAATAATACTAGTATAAAAATCCAATCTTCAAAAGTAACAAGTTCCCCTACACTGCACAAATGCCAACTGTTACTCACATTCTGACCACATCACCTTGAAGAAAAATCATGAACTCGTCAAGCTCATCAATTTCACTTTTGCTTCTTATCTCTGTCACACTCCACAGATACCTAATGTAAGCAAACATAATCATTAAGGCCATTTAGAGCAATCATCCATATCTGCCGTCCTGCCCACTCTGTCTTTAGGTGTCAGTAGTGATAAATGCTCATGGAGGGGTTTGACACTGAGGGCTCATGGCACAATTGACAGAAGTAGGTAAGATTGAAAGTGTTTGCTGGTTTATCAATGAGGTGCCCTGCACTATCGATCAGTCAGTCGTACCAGGATGTTGTGCCCTGTCCATCACGGGTACATCAGTGGAGCCCAGACAAATGTTTCGAATGATTACTACCATGTACATTGTTTCATACTCACTCTTTATCACTTTGGCAGATCAATGGGTCAGTTGCTACCTGCTGAGGCATGAGCATTTTTTTTAGATTTGCTTGAATAAACACTTCTTTTGGAACATTAACGTTTGCTCTTCCAATAACTGAAGTGTTCTGGTGTCACTAACCACACTGTGGGCCTCATGCGTGAAACATCTTTGTAAACATTCATAATACCATTTAAATTGACACAATCAATCAGAGCCGGTCCGAGCCTTTTGGGGGCCCTAAGCAGAATTTGATTTGGGGGCCCCCTCCCACTACGCGAAGTCAACTGTGCTTGATGATTATTGACACAAATGTCACGCAATAATGATACATTATAAATTAATACAGTGAGGTTATGTATTAATACAAAATAAATACTTAATAAAAAATAGATGCCTACTTAAATAAAAAAGTTTTAACTTTTACTTTACTCTTTTACTAACTCTTTGAAACTTCTTAAAATAAACTGTCTCAAAACATATAAAACAAATTATTTGCTAAAATAATGACAAAACTGAGAAATCAGAAACATAATAAGAGCAAGGGTTCAACAATGACAATTATTGTTGAAAACTAAAAATATTATTTCTCAACTGTCTCAATACAGTGTAACTATCCTCAATCTTTATTATTATTATTATTGTAACAGACTTTGTTGGATTGTACATGACAGAATCCAACAAAGTCTGTTACTATAATACCGGTGATGTACTGGCGCTCCTTGTATGTGTGTATGCAATGTATTTTTCCCCTCGGGGCTTGCCGTAGATAGGAATGGGTCGTGCGCTCTTGATACTGGAGTGTCGCGGGTTTTTGGTGTCAGTGATCTGATGTGTGGTATAATAAAGTGGAGAAGAATTCAAACTGCTATGTTTATTATTTATTCAAACTGCTACCCTTACACCTAGAAGGTTAAGTTCCCCTGCATCTATTTTCTCCAACTTAAACCGATACCGTGACTATACGCAGTTGCGCACGGGTTGTCTATGCACGCGCGAGGTGTCTAGATTATGCGCATGACTTGAACGCTGGCAGACACAGCAGCAGTTGTAGGCAGGTATATTGATCATGAAGTCAGAATTTTCTTGTCTTGAATTATTCATTCATTAATTTATGTCACTTGTTTAAGTCATCTAAACATTTTTGCCAGGGGGCCAGGGGGCCCCAAGCAGCCGCTTAGTTCGCTTATGCCTCGGCCCGGCCCTGCAATCAATATAGAAAGTGTTTGTCAATGCATAAATTGTTTCTAAACCATTCTTATGTAAATTGTTTCTTTAATTGTTGAAACATAAAACTTTTCTTACTTAAATTGTCTCGTTTAATACAAAAATACTGTTCAGAAAACCTGTTTGCCCCCACCCAATGCCTAAATGTTGTACTTAGCAGAAGAAATGCCAGTGTACAATTTCTGTCAAATTCTTCTTAAATAATTTAAGAATGTTTGTACAAAAAAATGTACACTGAATCTTTTTTTTATCTTTTTTTACTTTTCACTATATGATAATGAGATGCTGCATTATAGTACATATTAGCGGTTGGAAAAGCAGAGACAGAGAATAACTATTAAAATTCATTTTATTTCATTTTTATTTTAGAAATGTTGAAGTTCACTATTTTATGCTAAACTATTTCTTGCAGTAATCTCTCCTCATCAGCTATGTTTTCTATCCAAAGTTTTGATTTATGCGCAAAGTTTAAGTTATGCGCAAAACTGAAAATTGCATAAAACATTCACGAATAAAGCACTGTTTCCATACACGAGATGAAAAGAACAACATGAACTAGAGCTGAATATTACTAAATGTAATTTTCTATATAATTAATTACTTGCACCTCAGAGCATGCAAACGAAACACAATAATGATATCCCAAAATGTGCATAAAAATAGGTGGATGGAAACATAGATAATGTGACAGCTTGTCAAAGAGGAAAAAGGAAGCACACTACAACACTCATCAAACACAAATGTGTGATGAAACTGAGCGCAGCGACCCACAAGATAACGAACAGCAGAACCACTTTACTTTTGCAATTAAAAGTGCTGATAACGACACATAATGCAGGCCAATTTACACATCACTAAAACACAAATCACATTTTTGTCTCCATTGATCAAGCAAATTAACTAATTTGTTCAGCACCTTCTGGTAGGTTGTGCAGTATATCACTTCACAAATCGACATGTTTGCTAGATCTAATATTGCTGTTGTCCTGTGCATTATTGTATCTATAAATGATATAGCCTACTATGTAAACATTCATTACACTGTCTACCATCCCTACAGATGGGTACACCACAGATGACATCGTCTTCTTCTGGCAAGGAGGGGACAATGCTGTAACAGGTGTGGACAAACTGGAATTGCCTCAGTTCTCCATTGTGGAGCTACGTCTTGTGTCCAGGGAAGTGAGGTTTACCACAGGTATGGACGAATCACTTATGTGCAAAACGGCCCAAATACTTAATGACACTTTCAAAGTAACTTACATTGCAATCAAGGTATACATTTTATCGGTCTGTCTCTTACCTGGGAATTTAACCCATTGCTAGTGTCATGCTATGGTAAACGTGATTTCTTTCTGATTTCTTGATTTGACTTTGTTGATCCTGGAACAACATCCCAATCAATCAATCTGTGTTATTCACCTATCATTTCCCTTTGATTTTAGAGATAACTTATGGGTAGGGTTAGGTTTAGAGATAGGGATGGGGCTAAGACTAAATTTTCTAACAGGAATGTTGTTCCAGGATCAACAAAATATGTTGATCCAGGAACATGTCTGTCTTGGCAAAAGGCATGGTGACCGTCATGCTATATTTCAAATCATGAACAATAAGGTTAATGATCTGTGTTAGCAGTTGGGGTTTCTCTAGATCAGCTGATGTTCACACTGAGATTTCTTTTGTCTCCTGAGAGCCTACTATGTGAACAGAGCTTGAATGCTGGAAAAATTTGGATGTGTTCGAAATGGCCCCTAATATTCCACTAATATAGTCCACTTGAAGGAGTGAATGAAAACGAGGGAGTGAATTCGGACACTGGGTGCGCCAGAAAGGGCTGCAGCTTATTGCGGTTTAATAATGTCATGGAAAATATGGAAAATAACAATTTAATCAATTAAAAATGCATTTATACCTGTATGATATTATGCTTTAGCCACATTGGACCAGCGGTTTAGAAAATAAATGGATGAATAATTCACTGCGGGCACCATCTTCTGGTCTGACCCGAGAATTCATTCGGCACGATCCTCGTTATGGATCGTATGTGCATTATGGGTATTTCTAGCCGTTTAGCAAACATCAGTTGTACACTCGTTATTGCTGTGCATTGTAGGATTGAATAAGTGAACTTGATAACGTCTACTATGGTTTCGTACACCACTAAAACTGTCTGTCCCCTTAAATAGTGCCCTATTTAAGGGTATATGGGGCTATTTCGGACACAGCCTTTGATCCTGGGATCAGGACCCAGTAACATTCCCGGGACTGATCTCAGAAAGCGTTATCAGTGAACAAAAATTGTGATGTCACATTATTTATCATGTGACTGTTTGCCTGGGGGAAGAAGCAGGATAAAGTATCTGTATACAGACAAAGATGCAAAAAATAACATTTTCTGCGAACAGGAGTGATACAGTGACCCCAGAGCAATCATCTTCCATGCAGACAGAAAAATTAGCTGTACTGTAGGTGATGGAAATATTTACAAAAGGACTGAAAAAAATGAATAAGCAGGGCTTCTCTGCAATTACATTAGATGTTATTTGTCTTTATGGGACTGTTTGGAATGTGTGTGGATGAAAGCAGAGAACAAGGGAAGATCTGTCTGTTTGAACAAAATCATGCAATTCCAGAACAATTACTGGAACTTTTTCAGAATCTCTGTATGAAAAGACCATATTAGATGATACAATGCATTTTCAACAATTCAACAATGTGGATCTCAATATCAGGGAGATCATTATATTTACAATAAATAAAACAAATGAGATCTGATCCAACATTTAACATTTATGCTGTGTCCTGTGTTCCCTGTGACCTAGTTTAGCTGTCTGGTTAATTATTTTCACCTGTCGCTTCATCAATTATCTCATTAGTTCCCTTTGTTTGCTCTATGTATTTAAACCCTGTGTTCTCCCTCGGTCTCTTTTTGTTCTTGTCAATATTAAGTTGTTTTTGTGTAAATTTCCTGTTTGATCTCCAGAGTTTTGTCATTATAGACAGCACTTAATCTCCTTCGTCTTTCGTGACACTGTAGTTCTATAGGTCTATGTAAGTTCTATACAAGTCAAAAACAGTGATGAACAATGTTTAATTACATTTTTGGCTGTTAATGTGTGATTCGTTTGAATGAATCGTGGCATTCTGACAGTTCATGTAAATCAAGCAGTTCACACAAAGTGACGTATCATTTTATTGGGTTAAGGAATAATCACATTTACCGTTGCATGGCAAAATTCCACGAACGAAATCAGTCATTCCAAAAGGAATCTGTGCGATAGGGAGTTTCATGTAAGGGAGAAGGATTTTGCTCAAATTCAAGTTGCTCACAGGAAATCTGCGTGAGCTGTTATTTATACATTTCTCTGCTATTAACAATAAACATCGGATATTTTTTGCCCATGACATTTTGTGACCGCACCTTTACAAAACTAATTGTTGTAAAATACAGTAGTTTTGAAAACAATTGAACTGCTGTTACACAGCTAAAATGTAGTTGAGTTTTGCTACTTTAATGTTGCACCCCACATTGGGTTAATATCAGCACTAAATCCATGGCCTGGGCAAAAATGCAGTGAAAAAGTTATACTAAAGATTTAAGGATATCGCAATGCATTGCACAGCTTAAATTAATTTAAAAAATCATTTTAAGTGCATTTGCCCTTGTGTGCTCTGTTTATTTCATGGAGAGATCCATGGTGAGGTGTCTGAACAAGTGTGAAAAAAAAATGCTATTGTTGATTCATCAGTTTTTTGCAAGCTGTGATTGGCGTCGGGTGCCACTCGTATTCAAAGGCTATTTGAGTTACAGCCTGAAATTATTTCCCTTTCTTTTGATACAATTGCACCTGAAAGGCTTCCAAAGTATTTTTTTTCCATTGCATCTTTATCAGAATATTTTTCATTTAATCCCAAATGCAGGAAGATTGGAACCGCAGGGAAATAACACGTATATTTATTTCACATCGATAAATAGCCATAATTTGAATAAGTCAATAAATCATACACCTTACATTTAGCTGCATAGTTTTTAAACGGGCACATACGGGCTAATCTTGGCAAGGCATCTTGAAACATGCTACTAACAGTTTTCCTAAACCGCTGACCAGATTTGACACATTTACAGGACAAGCTCTTCAGTTACGTATTGTTTTCCCATTTTTTCTCAATATTCCCTGTATTATAGGGCTAAATGGGTAAAAAAGACACTGCAGGTTTTGTGACAATTCTCAAAGGGACGTAGACGTTGCCTGCTGAGAAGGGGGTTTCAGAAAAATCTGCCATGTTTGCGACTTTCTGCCATGTTTAATTGGAATGGAACTAGTCCCTGGGAAGGAATCCATTGCTTTGGGGAAATTAAATGGTCCATCTGAACAAATGGGAAAATGACTATCTGTTGTCAAAGTGCAGACTTTGACAATTGCAAATTGTAGATCTATTTTTCCTGTGCTTGCTCTTTTGTGTTCCCGCTTACATGTTGACATCTCTTTTTTCGGCTTCTGCTATGTACTTGTGTCTCCCTAGGTTCATACCCTCGGCTGTCGTTGAGTTTCCGGATCAAAAGAAACATTGGCTATTTTATCCTGCAGACTTACATGCCCTCCATCCTGATCACAATCTTGTCCTGGGTCTCCTTCTGGATTAACTATGATGCCTCTGCTGCTCGTGTGGCCCTGGGTAACCTTCAGATTTTGTTAAAAAAAAAGCATCCTGTTTTCACAGGATGGGAATCCCATAGAATTTTTCTTTTCTTTATAAAACCATATCAATCATTTTGAATTACATTTACTCAAAATATACTTATATACAACTTCCTGTTGAAGTTGTATATACCCTTTGAAGTTGAAGTACCCTTTCATGGGTTCCCCAATGCAACAAACTTGAGCAAAGCTTTAAGCTTTATTATTTAAAAAAAAAAAAAATTGTAGTACTTGATTATTCTATTTAGGACATCAAGTGTTGTGAAACTATGTCCATTTCTTTTTCCTAAGGCTAAAAAGGTTAAGTCTTAAGTTGCTTATTACAAGCTTATTACAAAACAAACAGGTTTTTTTTTTTAAAGTTTTTTTTTATGTCACGATTAAAACTCAGTCACTTTGCATTCTAAAAGAAAACATAACAGTATACTGCCATGTCTCATAATTATGTAAATAAAAATAATAATAATTTGGCCTTTTTTCCAAAAAGAAAGAAAAGTGTAACACTTTAGTTTAGGGTCCAATTCTCACTATTAACTAGTTGCTCATTAGCATGCGGATTACTAGGATGGTTATTCATTAGCACTTATAAAGCACATATTAATGCCTTATTTTGCATGACCATATTCTACATCCATTAATCCCACCCTTAACTTAACAATTACCTTATTAACTATTAGTAAGCAGTAATTAGGAATAGTCGTAGTTAATAGTTAGTTAATAGGGAGAATTGGATCCTAATCTAAAATGTGACAATCCAAAAAAAGTAGGGACATGATTTCCATTGTCCATTGAAGCCCTGACGCAAGTCATGTGAACGTGACACTGTTTATTCAAATGACTAACATGCTTCCTTGCAGGTGTAACTACGGTGCTCACTATGACAACCATCAACACCCACCTGAGGGAGACCCTCCCAAAGATCCCCTATGTGAAAGCCATCGATGTCTACCTCATGGGCTGCTTCGTCTTTGTTTTCCTGGCCCTGCTCGAATATGCCTTTGTAAACTATGTTTTCTTTGGACGGGGACCCCAGCAGCAGAAAAAGATCAACGAAAAGCTGAACAAAGCCAACAACGAGCGTCCCCGCTATGAGGAGAAGCGTCTAAGGGAACAGGTATGCAGGATCTCTTGTAAACCATTTCTAACCGTTGCACAGTCATTTTTGTTCAAATTAAAATCTAATTTAATTGAATTTAATAAGCGGTGACAATGTTCATGCATGTCTAAATCAATATGGATTCACTTAGTTTGTAAGCAGAACAACTTTACTCTTCAAAATAACTATTGCCTGAATGAATCGCTTCACATCACCACTAAAAACGAACATTCAACAGACCATTAACCATCACTTTACTTAATCAGTGATGTATTTCATTTGATTGAAGTTGCATTTCATTATTAAGAGAGGTTCCTCTTGCTTGGAAAGTTACAAATTACATTGTCTTTATGTTATCAGATTCTAGTCTGCTTTATTGCCACAGGCTTCTCTTTCAATCGAAGTACCGTGATGTATCAAGAGATAGACTGATTAATTTTTCCCTCCTCAAAATGTGTCAGCCATTTTCATACTTAACAACTGTGTGTTCTAAGCTCATTTTACTAAAATAGTTTTACTGAATTAAGGCATTTGTGTCTGTGTCTTTTATGCAGGCTCTTTCTGTTTCACCCTTATATTTGTACACTTATTGTATTCTTCGAAAAATTGTTGCTTGATTTGAGCAGAGTTTATATGAGTGTTTTAACGTTCTCTTCATTTTTTTTTTTTTCCCACATTGCAAGGACTCCATTTCAGCGCCGTTTCAAAGCAACACCCTCAGGTCATATACACAGCGAAGAAATCTGTATCTCGAGGAACAAAGAAAAGTCGGGGTACATGCATTTAGAAATCATATCAGCTGAGAAGTTGATGAAATATTGACTACTGTGTGTGTGTGTGTGTGTGTGTGTGTGTCAGCCATCGCATTTTGAATGACGTCTTGTAATCTTCCCAAGTGAAGTTTGTTATAACTGTCACATCACATTATCATTGCATCTGCATGAAAGATTGAATGGAAGTAAATGCTATTTGAGACAGTTTAGGGTTATCCGCTTCCTCTGGCTGCTCATGACCACCCCTCTCTGTCTTTTATTGCCTCAAGGTGGATGCTTACGGAAACATTCTTCTCACCACTTTGGAGATGAACAATGAAGTGATGCCATCCGACGTAGGCAGCAGCGTCAGTGACTCACGGAACTCCGTCATGTCCTTTGACAGCTCTGGAGTGCAGTTCCGCAAGCCCATGGCTTCGCGGGACGGGTTCAGCCACCACTCGTTGGACCGCAGCGCCATGCGCAGTCGTGCCAACTGCCGGCTAAGGAGGCGCTCGTCCAAGCTGAAGCTCAAAATCCCCAACTTGACGGATGTTAGCACCATTGACAAGTGGTCCCGGGTCATTTTTCCTATCACTTTTGGATTCTTCAACCTTATCTATTGGTTGTATTATGTGAATTGATATGCGTTCCCCTAGGAAACATGGGCCATATTTTGAGAGCACATTGAATTGGCTTTGATACAATTGGAAAATATGTGTACACATATAAAGTTGATACATATGTATATGCATATTTCTATATATTATATTTCTATATACACATGTGTGTGTATGCGTGTGTAAAATCTAAAGGACTTTTCTGGTGTAAAAAAAAACTATTATATAGAATGACTTGAATGTTTAAGAATAATACGAGAGAAACATTTCAAGTATTTGAATTTCTTTTCCTTCTGAAACAAACAAATGGCAAGCATCAGTCCCTTGTTCGAGGGAACGGAACTAAAGACTGCATGATATTTTCGCTAAAAGAAAAGATCGCAAGAGAAAAAGGACACATCTGAACGTCTCATCGGCTTTTTATTGATACTGTAATCAGCCTCTCGTAACCGCAGCTCATGAAATCAGAAGTGGCTTGAGCATTTCGGGGAGAGTCAACTGAGCAGGACCCCAGACCCCTTTCCCCATCCTCACGGAATTGTCCGTTTCTACACTGTACAGCAACCTCTTTTGCAATTATGTGTCATTCCTTGATTTTGCAAGTGACAAGCATTCTCTTTATTGGACCTCAGCTCTGGTCAATGGTTTACACTGGATGGCCATCTTGAGTTTTAACCAGTGCATCCTGCCCAGTGTCAGTACATTTCATTTTCTCTCTTCTCTTTTTTGCAGATTATCTTTTATTTCATTTTTGGGCTATACTCATATTTTTGGAGGGCGACACCTAAACATGTTCTAGAGGTAGTTCATTATTAGATAATAAGCCATTAGTATGCTTCATTCATCAAGAATTTAAGAAAATGAAAAAAAAAGAGAGTACATTCATTCATTCAGTAGCCTTATTGCCATGGTCAGGTAGTATTGGTGTTCTTTCTTTACTCTTGTTCCTAGTGCATTTCATCTGTTCTATTGATACAGTATTCATGAACATCTTGTAGAGCTTTGTGTTGTTTGGAATGGAGGGAAACCCTTAGTGAGCTGTGACATTTCTTTAGAACTTGGATTTCATGGATCCATCAACAATGTGAAAAATGTAAAAAAAAATAAGGAAAGAAAAGAAAAGATTATTGTGTATTCAACAGGGGATGTG
The DNA here is from genome assembly GCA_030578275.1 of Meda fulgida. Lineage (NCBI taxonomy): Eukaryota > Metazoa > Chordata > Actinopteri > Cypriniformes > Leuciscidae > Meda > Meda fulgida. The sequence continues at coordinate 25,924,948 of CM060636.1, forward strand.
ACCATGTTTTTATCTGTTTCATGTTTAAGTCAACCACTCTGACCATAGTGTGACCTGATATTGTATATATTCAGTCATTGTAGTGATCCATCCCAAGAATGATATACTCTGATGTTTTTAGTTTCTCTTAATGTGCCTGTCTGAAACCTGAAGGATGTGTCCTCAGTTCATCAATCAGTGAAAGAGGGCCAGATGACCCTTGATCTTTGACCTTTCACTTTAAGCACTGCAGACCCACCCACAGCTCTGACGTTTTGCATCTTGGGACTGAATCTCAAAGATGAATGACATCAGCATAATCAGGAAAAAAAATGCTTCTGAGTCTTTTCGGGGCAAAATGACATGTACGATAAAAGCCATGAACTGAAGTGACAACCAAAAAGGCCTATAATCCATTTCTCTTTTTTTCCATTTACCTCTGATTCACCCACCACCAGTTATTTTGGGCTTTGCCTCATTATGATGCTTAATTGATCTTTCTCTATCTCCAGGTGACCACAAACTCAAATTCATGTCAATTCATCTACCATACATATTCATTCAAATCTTATTTCTGGTAGTCTCTAGATGTCTCAATGCTCAGAGTAGATCGATGAGTAGAAGCATCCCAACACATGCTTCTCAAAGCAATGTTGGATCAGTTCTTGAAGATGTGGATGAGAACTGAACTGCTGAATAACTGGGCAAGGGGACATTTAAAAGCGAGGAGGGTCCGGTGGTGCCTTGGGAACATGAGAGCCCTAGACTTGCTTGAGTTTCTTGATGAGGATATTCTGAGCAGGCCTCAGACCTCAGGGCTTAACAAAGTCCCTTGGCTCTTGATCCCCACACCAGACCTCTCAACAGTCTTATAGTGTGAACCAACCACCAAATCACCAAACGATCACTCATTCCATGGAGAAACAATGGAATGAGGGGAAACTGAAGAAATAGGAGGCTGTACCTCAATGTACTTGAAAAGTCCTATGTTACATAGAAGTATGTTTGAGGGATTTCCACTTAGTGTGCTATTATTTGTTATTGTGAGCACGACCATAACACCTGTGCAAGGGAGCCAGTACTCTCAAGTGCAAAGCGAGACATGCACAGATGCATGCACAGTGTAGCAATTAAGTTAAGCGCAAATCTGCACTAAAAGAGGATGGAGGTCAGAGTGCTTTTCATCAGTAACTCTAGTTACTATGAGTGTTATGGGGGTGCCTTGGCCAATTACAACTCTCAGTTGGCATTCAAGATGCTGCAATGGTTTGCCAAATTAAGGTTCATATTTAGTTACTGATTTGGCATCGTTAGTATACTCATTTAATCTATACTGTTTAGACATGAATTTACAATGTAGACCAGACCATTTAAGCAACAATATAAATCCACCGTTACTAGTGCAGTGTTGTAGACAAGTTTAGCGATAAGTTGAAAATGCCAGCTCCACCATTAGCCAACATTTCTCTTATTGTATTCAAGGGAACCAGATCAGTTAGAAGTAACGTTTTTGCATTGCCTTTGACACATTGGAAAAGGTGGGATATACAGTACATTGTTTCATTTGAGCGCCAACCACTATTAACTGGTAGAACTGTACAATTAAAATGTTGATATATTTTTTTATTAGATATTACTGCTCTAAGTTATCAATCGGTGTTAATAGGCGCTCTAATTTTTCCCATTGAGCGACTAATAATAGAGCAAAAAAATGCATACAGTATATCATAATCATAACCTTTGGTTAGGTATTTTATTCATGAGAAAAATTAGAGATTCGTAGAAGTAGTTAGTACAATGCACATAAGTTAGAGGCCAATTACTACATAGCTTCATACATTTCTAGTAGACTTGCCGCCACTATGCAGTCTTTCTCACTAATGATCAGTTTATTATTCCACATGGGCAACCTGAATCACTATTGGTCCATGCCTCCTGACCAATCACGATAGGCAAGGGTTGAATATTTCAATAGAGAGGGGGTTAGCAACATGCTAATGCAGCCATACTGTGCCACTGAGACATGCTGGATGTTGAATTTGTTCAAATGGATATTGTGTTGATCATCAACATGTTCTTGTAGCACCAGCACTCTGTTTATTCACAGTGAGCTTACGGCTAGAACAGCTTTTTGGAAAGATTCTGGATTGTGGGCATTTGTCCCTGCAAGATTTGCCTTAACAAGATCACTAAGCATTTTCATGAAATATTTATGAGCAATACAATGCAACTACAACAAAGTTCATGAGAGAGTGATTCTCTTTAAACTCAATTCAAGCCTTAAACATGGTTACAGATCATTATAATTTGATCATTGGACATTTGAGGTACAATTCAGTTATCAGTTCTAGAACCTTAAAGGATAATATAGTGACAAATTAGTTCCCTCAAATGTCTCACCCAGGTACGTTGGCTATGTTTCCACTGCTTAATCTCAGAACCACAAAGTGTAGAACCAAATATTTCCTGGTTTAGGATTACATTGTCTTTTCATTTGTCAGACCTCAGAGAATACAATAAAATAAGGTAGTTGTGGCTTTATTCCTCGTAATTGCATCTTTATTTCTCACTTTTAAATTTACGCCTAGATATAAATATTTTTTATTCTCTTAATTGCACATTTATATCTAACATCATTTATAATTTAGCGTAATTGCAACTTTTATCTAACCACTTCAACTTTATTTTCTGTAATTGTGTCTTTAGTTCTCATAATTGCAACTGTATCAAAATGATGATATTACTTGTAGCCTAACTGGGCAATCTCCCAGTTGTGACTTTATATTTCATAATATAGACTATTTTCCATAATTGCAACTTTATTTCTTGTAATTGCATCTCGATGCCTCTCTCTCACAAACACACACACACACACAAGTTATTTTAGCGTTTTATCCAAGAAATGTGGTTCTGTGTTTTGTGAGCGGAAACATGGCTAGTGTAGTAGTTCACATCAGAATGGCAAGTAGCAGAACAAAATTTCCCTGGATACTGGACACAGCCTAACTGCTAATTTATTTATAGTTAGCCTGCTTGACCAGTTTGCCAAGTCTGCAACCTCATATGTTTCACCATCTGAGGTAGTTGGTGCATGCAACAAATCATTCTAGCATTTTAGATTTTATTTGAAAGTTTACTGTTTCATCATAGTGCTAGGACAGATTAATTGTTGTTAAAAACCAATTTGCCAGTTTACAAGGGTCATTTGGCGAAAATACTCAGATAAATGTAGCAGCACTAAGAGGGGGATGGTATTCATGGCAGATCATGTTGAATTTTCTTTTTTTCTTTTTTTCTTATTAAAATAATTTAGGTTTTGTAAACTTAATTTCAAAATCTCATGCAGACTAAATCTGCATGGGTATTTATTTTTTTATTCATAAAACTTTTGCTGTTTTTTGTTGTTTATTTGTTTTGTACGAGATTAATTGGTCTTTTGAAGAATGTGTCGAATGGGTTTAAATTTGTGACAGAAATTGCTGCTAATTACCTCTTTTAGCGAGTGAAGAGCAAAACAGGGTTCAGTTGGGACCATTTTAAGATGCCTGCATAATTTATAGCATTTGGCCATTATTTGCCACCTTAAAACTGTGTTTGAAAAGAAATAGGCCCTTCATGTCTATATTTGTAACACACTCTCTGAAGAATAGTCGCTCAGACATAGATACACTGTTATGACACACGAAAACGACAAGACTCCATCTATTAAGATGGATGTTATAAAATGGAAATTTAGGAACCAAGAACCAAGATATTTTAGATCAGAATTGTGTAAAGGTAGCATACTCTTGAGCACGGATGGGATTGTTGGCCTTTTTTGGAGAATGTGACTCATCATAATACTAATGATTTCTTTGGTGTAATTTGATATCTGGTTAGGGGACAGGGGACACATTTTCCTTTTGCCTTGCACTTTGCTTCAGTTTTAGACAAATATATTGTCAGTTATTGTTTATTGTTCTTTAAAAAAAAAAAGCTTTGCACAACTTATTGGGGGGGGGGGGGGGGGGTGCTAATGTGTTCTGATGACAAAGGAGGACATAATTATCTACGCACTTCACAAATCACCCCATATGCTCACTTCCACATTTTCATACCATTAACATAACTCAACAAATCATCGAATAGCTTTTACTCGAGTACATTGTTTTTGTCTTTTGCTACATCCACCCATGAAGCAGGAGAAAAGGAAGTACAAAAACTGTTGAACTGATTTTAATGTGAATTTTTCTTGCCTCTTGTGTATATGTGTAATTACATGTGAATTGTATTGTAAATATGATATCTTTCACTTATATTTCTTAATGCATGAACAAAACAGGGCAGTTGGTAATAACAGCTAGCCTCAATGCTACTGGCATGGACAGCTTTTGCAGCACCGGCATAACTTCTGCAAACAAAACCTATCTCTGAAAAAAGAAAAAAGAAAAAGAAGAGGAGAAAAACTCACAAAAAGATACCGGTTTTGTTTTGCATGTCTTACGTTTTCAGAAAGGTTTATTTTCATAATTTCTTTTCTATTCTAAAATTGGCGATTCATATCACCCTCACATACAAGGGAAGGAAGCTTTTTGCTTCTTCTTGTACACAGAGATCGAACCAAACACTGTAAATCTTAAATTAAATATAGAAAATAAAAAAAGACAAATACTATCTATATTAGAAAAGGAGAATTACGGAGAAAATGATTCATGGAATTCATCATAAAAATATGCGAAGAATATGCACATTTTCATCCTCTCTTGCTTTTTTTTATATATATATATCACATAGAGTTGAGAGTAGATAGAAACACACCTATTAAGCCATTAGTTCAAAGTAGACTAGACCTGCTTACATCTTGTTGAACAAAACAGCAAGTTAAAGTCTCATGCCATGAGAATGCACGACTGGCAAAGCAAATTCTCGAGTTTGTTAAAATGTATGGGCCAGTAACTTTGCTGTGCTGATTTTCTTTGCACCAGGATAGCGTTACCGATAAAGTGAATTATAACACATAAACACAGCACACACAAGTACTAACCTAAAGTGAAAATCCTCAAAAAATAAAAAATACATACAAATTGGCAAATATCTAGGGCAACCACTTCATACCTAATTTGAGAGTTCAGTCGCTATTTATACTGTTTTGTTTCATTTCTAGTTGCCTGTATTTGTTGTATTCTTTAAATGAATGGTTAACTCTTATTGTTGATGTTTTCTCATAGAAAGGAAATATATTTCTACTTTACATCCTGCCCTGAAAGTAAAATGCATTCTGTTTTTGTGTTGTACTGGTTTTGTTCTCATTAAGCTCTTGGTTTGATTCTGTTGAACTATTGAGGTGTGATGATTTATGACGATCCTTTGGGGGTATGATTTGTCTTCATGAAATCAACATTTGTAAAGTAAAAGGTTGTATTTTCTTCTTTACTTTTTTTTCCCTTTTCTTTCTTTTCTTTTTGTCAGTGCCAATTAATGTAATGGTGTCGGTCAGCTTTTCTAGGTGTTTGAGCAAAATGTGTTTTTTACTAATACAAGATGTTACAGTATGTGGTACAAAAAAGGGTTATAAGTAACCAACTGACTTTTTACAAATAAAGGCTTATACAGTAAAGAACGACAATGCATAAGTCTTTTTCATTTGCCATTTGTGGACTAACGGTTGCATTTCTTTTCTTTTGGCTGTTGGTTAAAACTAATTAGTCCCCAAATGGTAAATCATTGATGTTTTTAGAACATGATGTAAGTAGAGACATTCAAAGTGTTATAACAAAAGTACTGCAGGTCTTTACATTGTCATTTTCTGCAGAGGCTGCAGAGGAGAATATATATATATATATATATATATATATATATATAGTAAAGACCATAGTAATGTCTCATATTATCACTTTAAATTCGATTATACTCGTGATTACATTACTAAAGATACACCTCGCGCAAAAACCCTTGGTCTTGAATAAAGTACCATCAGAACCCCAGCTGGAAGAGTGTAATCTTTGCCCCATAACAACAGTAGTCTGGATTCTCATATTTACAAAAATTCTGCAAGAGAATCAAAAGAAAAGAAATACATTAGGGCTCCCATCTGCCATTATGAGCAGTCTAACTTGCATTGATGAGAAACTAAAACAGTTGCATCACTTTGTAGAAACTCAGGAGACAAAACACAAAGAAAAACAGCATAAATTCAGGAAGTATAGCCATCTGCAATGCAGTGAACAAAGACTGTCCTTTTATTTCACTCCTCCAATCGTTGTGAATTTTAACAGCGTCAGTTTAACATTGATTTCTGGAGTTCCTCTTTACTATTTTAGCACTCTACATTGTTAATATATTAATAGTCTATATAGTGAGTTCTTAATTCATTATCACTGTAATTAACTAAATTGTTATTGTTTAATTAGATGTAAAGAGTTAGAAAATGTTTTTTTATGCTTTGTCAACTTAAATAGTTCTCACTTTAAATTAGGTCATGGAGAATCGTAACATTTACATTAATTACAGTTTTTTTTTCAATTGCTCACACACTAAATTTAAAACTTTCCCACAATTAGCAAAACCATACACTCAAGGAGCAAAACACCGGCCTAGATTTGCACAACTGTAAGCACATTGTCAGCTTCACACATTTTTGCAAAACATTACACAGTGATTTGCAAAACACTAAACAAACTTGTTTGCATTTGACACAGAAATTTATCATGATGTCATTTCCTTGATATTTCAAAGCAAAGGCTTTCAAATGAACACACCCATGAACCAATTGGTTGAACACACACTGGAGCGAGAATCCTGAGAGAACAAGGTGGAGGAAGAGGAAGAGCTGGAGGAGGGCATGCACAAAGAAGAAGACAACCAAATCTGTGTAACAACATTCTTACAATTGTGGACCATGTAGTAAACCCCGGACTAACACTGAGGGAGGCTGGACTGAGAGTACAGCCTAACCTAGGCAGGAACATGGTGGCATCAATAGTCCGGATATTTCGTCAGGAGCGCAGGTGAGAAACTTATCTTCTGTCAATAGAAAATCCATAGCTTACTGCATGTACTATATCGACAGTTTTGGTATCTATTCCTGTATCATTTTGCAGTAAGCTACGTGCATTTTGTTTGGCCAACATAGGATTGAACGTCGAGAACACCAAGGCCCCATATTCACACAGAAGCGAGAGAGAGAGAGATCATAACCTCGTCTTGGCCAATAATGCAACCAGACTTAGAGAAATCCAAGCCTATATTGTCAATGATCATCCAATTTTCAATAATGTCCAACATGTCTCTCTGTCAACAAGCCTGTATCCTTAACAAACATCAAGTTCTGATGAAACGACTGTATAAAGTGCCATTTGAATTCAGACAGGGTGAAAGTCCTGCGGCGTGAATATGTGTTAACTGCACGCATAACCTTTTTACTGTAAATGTCATTTTACTGTATAGCAGACCGACAGTATATTGATCTACACAATGTGATCTTTTGCTGTATTTCAGAGAGTTTTGCAAATGGATGCGGAGGAAGTCCCGCATGAGTTTATACATTGAGGCAAGAAACATCATTGGCCACAGGGGTATTGTCAATGTACCAGGGCAACGTGGGGGTAACAGTACCCTTTGTACTGCCATTACACAGAATCAGCAAGAACGACGGCCGTGCCTAGAACTATTTACTCCTAAAAAACAATTAACAATTTCTTTACTACTGGTTTAAAATACTTGTGGTGAGCAGGACGAGGCCGAGGGCCCTCTATCTCATCCTGCTTGCCACAATACTGTACATTATTTATGTGGTAAATGAGTTGTTAACAAGCATAACAAACAGCTAATTAATTATGAACTAAATAAACAATAATAATTTAGTTAATTACAGTGGCAATGAATGAAGAACTCGCTATTTGTATATCAATGTCATTAATAGGCCTATATTCTATCAATAACAATGTAGAGACTACAATATATTAACTATGAATAAACCACAAACTAATAATTTGTTAATTATTTGTAAATACTTTATTTTTGTATACTTATTATAAAGTGTTACCAAAAAAAATGTAATTCCTTAAAACTGATGTTCCATTCTGTCATTCTTTTACACAAATTATATACATATATATATACACACACACAATACAAAAAATAGTTGTTTAAAAGTGTTTTTGAATCCTATTTTTGGTAACAGGGTCCTCATTTAAAATGAATTAAAATAATACAAAAGCTCATCAAGGTTAAGCACCTTCTTTCAAGGGCTGTTTGAGGCACTATTTTACAGCCGATTCATGGACAGTGCCACTTGACATTACTAGTGGCTCTCTTAAACGTTATGTGTGTCAGTACGATTTCCCCTCACAGACACTGAATACTGTACATGCACAGATTTGAAATCCCACACTTGGCCAGGTCTTTCTTGTTTTTTTTTTGTTTTTTTTTTTATCTCAATGGGACTTCCTGGTAAAATTAAATTAAATTAAATTAATAATAAAACATTTGCAATTCTGCCCCTGAGCAGAACATGTTTTCTTGCAAAGCAAAGCACAAGGCTATTCCTAAAGAACACCGTATGAAAGAAACTAAGATGTATAACTACTCTTTCTCGAGACTTTGTTCCTTAAATGTAGCTATCTTCTTTTCATGACCATGCAGTTAACCAGTGACGCATTAAAGGGAGGGAGGGGGTGCAAGACAGAGAAAAAGAAAGATACTGGATAGAACCTTGAGGGAAATACAGAGTTGTTGTTTTTCTGTGCTCCATCTTGCCTTAGTAAACTTTGAAAATTTTCCCAGCGGAGGAGAGGCACTTATGGGGCTGGAAGTACGGAGATCTGTTGGGAAGTTGGTAGCAGAACGCTGAACTAGATCAGCGAAATGTGCTGGCCATTTCCTTGTTCTATTGTCAGCACTCCATAAAAAACATCAAATATTGAAAAGGTGCTTTAACATGGGCCAGAAATTGATGGCTGCTCCGGTGAGGGGTAAAAAATCAGATGAAAACAGTAAAAAGAGGTGGAAGACCAGCTCTTCTGCTGGTTTCTGTGAATTGTGGACACTTTTATCCATCTTGAAAAGCAGAGGTCAGTCAGGTTTGGTATTTCAAAACAAGTAGAAATACTGTTCAATTTTATTTTTTTTTTGTTTATTTGTTTTTATTGGTAGCATTAATATATATGTACATATATATATGGTGTGTTGCTGTGTTTTCTTAAAAATAAATGTACTTTTACCAACATGAAACAGAATTGCAAAGATTGCAATAGTTTTCAAACACAAACCCACTAAACGGAGTCAGATCTGAATGCCAGTTTGCAGTCAGTTATTGAGGATACTTAGTCCCACTCTCCACCGAGACATACGTCATGAAGAGAACAGATGTCGTTTTGAGGAGGTTAACATTTAATTGTTCATTTTGATTTCGAGTGCACATGTATTAAAAAAAAAAAAAAAAAAAAAAAAAAGATGTCCACGGATAAATCATTTATAATAAACGCGCAAAATTGCAAAAAAATCAATTTTGTTTTCATGGTGATTTTAAAAATGTTTCTTAAAGGTAGGCTTTAAGTAAAGTCAAAACATAGGATGCAATTTTCCTGAAGCAAATATGAACAATAATTCATGTAATTAAATAATGAAAAAAAAAACATAAATCATTAATACAAATACAAATAGTTGAAATAAATGTAGCAAAACACTGCAACAACACTGCAACAATATTTTTGAAGTATGATTCCAAACTGCTATAACCAATACCATGTTTATAGCTGAGATATAGATTTGAACAAATCAAAATTACCATTCATGACCTCTAATGCAAACATTTTCAAACATTTCACTAATTGGTACGGTAAACAAGTGGATAATTTGCTATGTGATCATTCATAAATCAGTGTATTGTGAGCATGCACATTGAAAAAGCAAATGCATGACACATAAGGAATTATAAAAAATAATATAACTGCAACTATAACGGTTCTTATAATGCAGTATAGGTCTTAATGAGTCTTTGTAAATATATTTATAGAATAGTACTTAAATAAGTATCCTATAAATGGGGCTATAATTCATTATAAGCATGGTCTTCATTGAAAGTTTTAACAAAATATCTTTTGATGAAGTCTCAGGACCAAAAGAAATGTTCGTCCAATCATTGCATTCTGTCCGAATACGATGCGATGTGCTACCTGCCTGTTAACATATGTATTTGCATACCTCCGCTCACCCTGCTCGCGCAGACATCACACGTCATCAGCGGGTTCTTTAAGGCTATGCAGAGTTTTAGACAGACAGTCACAGAGTGCCGCAAACAAACAGCAGCCGCATTTACAGTTCCTCCTGAAACAAAACAACGAGCTTATGCTGCGTTCACGCCATGTTGTAATCGTAATAACGAAATGTCAACCGGTGGCGTTCTACTCGGAGCTGTTCATATCCTCAGACTCAGATGTATGTGTTTCAATGGCAACACTATCAACACCAAAATGAATCTGCTGCAGTCAGGTGGTACAGGTCAGTGCTCTGTAAGTAGTTTATTTTCATTATTATTGTAAAAGTATGTGCTTTGAGACATGGGGTAATTGAACGCTGTCTTGTGACGCTTTGCAGACTCTGCTGTGTGTGTTCATGTGTTTTGGAGGAGGCGTGGCTTTGGAGACGCTCTGAAGGGAGGGTGGGATCTCATGCTTTCAAGGCTAGCTTGCTATTGCTAGCCTCTCATAAATTGATTACCCTACCTTTAATTACTTTTGTAAGAACGTTTGGATTTTTTGATGGAAAATAAGAAACCTTTTCGTATGATCAGTGGGTTTTGTAAATGACTAATAAACATGTTCTGTTTCATACAATTTAGAGATTTTCTGCATTTCATTTGGTTTTGTGTATTGTTACTTCATTCTGCATACACATGCTTTATCAGCCACTGGCCATCTGTTCTCCAAATACAGTATCTGTATTGGTGGCATTGGAAAACCCATATCCATCAAGAACTGTTGTGATGACAGACAATTCATGGAAAAGCATATGGTGTTGTTAACACAAGTACTGATATTTCACTCGATGTTCGCAGCTTTTGCTAACATATAATATATGTTAACAATGTTGTGCCTTTACCATTTTGAATTCAAGTAATGGTGTCTGCTCAAAATGTAAAAGAGAGGATGAAGATTTACTTTGGGCAGTATGACTAAAATTACGTGCCTTTGAGGTTGTCCCACATATCTCCAATGCACACATTACACGCATGCATAAATGCACACGCACACACATACACACACACACACATGTCCGTGCACTCACACACACTGTAGTCAGGGATGAGGAATGCGTCTGATAAAATATTAAGACTTGGTGCTCTTTTATCTATTTCAAATGACCATTGATGCACAAGTGAATCTATTTTTCTCTTTCTATCTACCTCTACTTCCACCCACACATACTTATTTGTTCATTTTTATTTCCAATTCACAAGTGATCCTCCAAAAACGTCTGCCAATCGCTTCATGTGAAACATGATTGCACTAAAGGAGGCTCATGATTTATAGTAATTCTATGGTAATTTCATTGTATGATTCAAACAAACATGCATTTCCTTGTGGATTGCATGCAGGCAGACAGATGCCTTTGCTTTTATTTGAAAAAGGAGCAGAAAAGGGATTCATTAGATGTGTAGCACAGTTTCAACAGGATCACTGGCACAAATCATCAATAAAACACTGTGATTTTAATATTTTTGCTTTACACATTGCTCTGGCATGTCACTCGTGTTTGTGACACGCTATGGCACAGCATAAGGAGAGCAAATATGTCTGGAATATAATCACAGCTAACGTCTAGGCTGGTTTCTCTGGAGAACAGGAAATGTGAGCCATTTTGTTGACTGAGGCACACACGTCTTTGTCATCACTTGGCTCCAACTCCCTGCAGCTCTGGCTACAGATGGTTGAATGTGTTTTTTTTAATCAACATCACCCTCTATTGGCAAGAACAGTCATACTGCAACTCATTTTTTAAATTTTCTTAACACATTGTTTTTTAGAGTGCCTGTACAAACTAGAGAATGCTCAAATGGATGCGCAAGGGGGCAAATATAATTTCCCAAAGAAAAAGAAAAAACACTGGAATGGCTCTATTAAATTCGTATTGGTTAATGAATGACTACATCAAAGTGTGCTGCAGCAAAGGTTTGTTATTTTGGTCACAGTAAGAGAAAGCACAACTTTGGCAAAGAGTTTTCTGTGTTGATTTATTTCCTGTCTAAACAGGAAGTTTGCCTTGGGCAGTTTGAATGGCTTTACATTTGAACAATTATTTGAGATTTGTTGGAGGAAGCCGGTATTATGGGTCGAGAAAATTCAGGTGATTTATTTTTGGTTTGTAAAAATGTGTTTGTGTCCCTGAATGCTGATCAGTCAATATACTCGTTTCAATTTTCTGGAGAATAAAAAACATAAATTATATGCTCATTTGTTTTAGGCTAAAACTTACACTGGCATAGAGACTGCTTCAAAGCTAATAGGCATGGATTAAATCCATACAAGTCAAAACTTGATTTCATGAGGAATGATGCCATCATCAGAGGCATTTATTGTGTGTGATGTGAGAACATTTTTAGAAAAATATCTAAGGGGTGTTTTAAAGGGATTTATAAAATAAAGCATGCTGCAGTGCTCTGAGTGCTTTTGGAGGGTAGACAAAGGGCATGTCATGACACGTTAACCCAGTTAATTCTTGTGCTTGTTTCGTAACTTGTGAGCATGTTGCTCTATCTCCTATAATATTCACAGCAGAGATGGCAATGGCTGGCATCACCAGAAAACAACACATTATTATAATGCTAAGACTCCCAGATCATATATCTCTAAAAAGTTTTTTGGTGAAACATTTTTACTCTCAAAAAAATGGAGTAAATTTTAAAGCTGTTAAATCAATTAAATTTACTGTATGAATTGAGTAAATGCAAGTAAAAAAAAAAAGTAAATCTGAGTAACTGCATCTGGTACATTAACAAATAAAATTGAGTAGAAATAATTTAACATTTAAAACCCAATATTTATGAGTAATATTAGTTGTTTTCATTTATGAGTAATATTAACTTTTTATTTAATCTAAACCTTTGTAAAATAGTATTCCATACAACCACCAGTATACATGACGTTGGCCTTTATTGTCGATGAGTACAGCAATACAGCGTATTTTACACTGTTTTAACATACAATATTGCCTACATTTAAACTCATTTAACAAACATTTTAGAAGTAAAAATGAAACATTTAAACATTCAGGTAGCCTAATTCAAGAGTAATCAACAGGTTTGTTATCCACCGTCTCAGCGCTGGTTCTCGTGGCAGAGTTCGACTCGCACTCTGCGGGTGAACTTCTAACTTCAGACCGCTGTCCTGCGTTTCACTCATAGCCGAAAGATGCTGCGACACGACTGACTCAATAACCTGACAATAAACAAACAGTGCACAGTTCTGAGGACATATTATCATCCAAATTAATTATATTCATTATCATTAGGAATTAAGTTGTGTGTTTTATGCAAGGCGTTTCAATCACGCGAAAAGACTCTCGTTTAGGTGTCACATATGTTGGTGTAACACACCTCTGTATGTTGTTTTGCATTAAATAATTTAAAGCACAGTAATGATTTTTTAGATAAAATCTATAAACCTGAATTTCACAGAGGAAATGCACCAATTCTGCAACACTGAGAAGAAAAGAGGAGAACTGTTCTTCTGGAGACTGAAGAGTTCAAACAGCCCGCGCTCACACTCAGGCTGCGCTTGCACTCAGCCCGAACTCACTCAACCCGCGCTCACTCAACCGTTGAGTTGTCGTCATGTCATAGGCTGGGGAGGGGTGCATTGTTTTAATTGAGTAAACCTACTCAATTTCTTAAGTATATAAAATATATTAATAATATTGACTTGAATTAACAAATTTTTGTGGTTCTTGAAACAGATCTGTTTAATTCTCCATTCTCAAATATTTTGATAGAAAATTCACAAATATTTTAAGTTTATTTAAAAGAAATAATTGGTTAGTAAAATACTCAATTCTTTTAGTGAAAAAAAGTATATATAATTGTAAATTCTAGACAAAATTAACTGTTGGATTTTTAGTCAATTATTTTGGTATGTTAGGGTTAGGGTTAGCCTAACCCTTACCCTAAGCCACTGAATTATTTTTTACAGTGTGCTATCCCTTTCTCCAAAAGCCAAAGATATGTCTTTATTTACTCAAATAACTTATAAATTATGTTATAAATACAAAACACTTTCAGGTTAAATACATAGAAATACTTGTGAGAAAGTCACTTGTGTAGAGAATATTTCAATCTTTCCAAAAATATTTCACTAAAATTAATCTCAATAAGCCGACCAAGCAATAATGCTAGCTTTATGAAGAACAACTAATTATTTAGTTAATAGTTGACAGCAGCATGAAAATCACTGATGACCACCAAGCTATGTTTGTGTGTGTGTGTGTTTCATTGTCAATTATGAAAAAAAGGAAGGAGAAATCTTCCAAATCAAGAGCTTCAACAAGTGAAACAAAAGTCTTCCTGGCACTGCTTTAGTTTAATGTATGAGATGTGATACAAGGTATATCAGCTAATATTAAGTGGGAGTCTCCTCTACTGTTCTCAGGCTGACAAGAGGATTTTTTTTAGGGGTTCAAGCACGAAGTGCTGAAACCCTATTGTTTTTGTATATTTTCCCATGATGCAACATTCTCCACATAAAACTGATCAGGCAGAACGAACCGTAAGTCGTAGAGACTTGAAACTTGCCTCGGATTGGCTCGTCACCCTGGATAAATTTTCGGGTATTTGGGGTTTTTCGTAAAACCTACTTTTTCGAACTAGACCCAGGTTTTTGGCCCGGCCGGAACCAAACCAGTGCAGCAAGATTCTATGGAGTCTAAATGTCAACAATTATCAAAAAAAAAGTGGAAATTTCAGTTCACGGTCCCTAAGGGCCACCAAAACGTCCCAAGTGGGAGGAGCCCCTTTTACTAAATTGGCTATAACTCGTGAACAGAACAAGATATTTTCACCAAACTCAGTGCGCCTGTGTGAGAGCTCATTCTGTGGTCGCGTGAAAAAGGACGGGGCGACTGGCCACTTGGTGGCGCTATAACTGTTAAAAAGGTGTCAAAAAGATGTATTTCAATGGCAAATCCCATGAAAGGGCTGAAAGCGGCCCTTTTCCTGCCTGATTTGCATACAACCTCACAAAACCGGGCGTGCACATGCGTCACCTGACCCTAAAGAGGCTTGGAAACTTTTTATGGACGTCGGGCCATCGGTGGCGCTTTAACTGTTATAAAGGGGAAAAATGCTCTACAATATCCTATGCGAAATGACATTTAAATGACTGAAAAAAGGTCTGCTCTGCTCAGAACTTTACCAAATTAGCTGAGCATGTGCGCCATATTATTCTAAAGAAGCGTGCAAACTTTTACGGAGATCGGCCCATCGGTGGAGGTGCTACAGTTTAAAAGGTAAAAAAAAAAACACATTTCCATCAAAAATGAGCTAAAAAGGCAAAAAAGCGACTTTCTCCTCTCCGAAGCACATGTTAAAAGGCTTGATAAAGTTTTTGGAAAGCAGCAGCGCAAGCGTCAAGTGCTGAGACCATAAGGTTTTTTTTTTATAGGCCTTTTTAGTCCCTTTTTATTAGGGGTTCAAGCACGAAGTGCTGAAACCCTATTGTTTTTGTTAATTTTCCCATGATGCAACATTCTCCACATAAAACTGATCGGGCAGAACGAACCGTAAGTCGTAGAGACTTGAAACTTTGGGGGCTGGTAGTACTCACACCGCCTACAACGTCACCAAGGCACGCCCCGATCGGCCTGACGGGGGCGCTATTGCGGCCAAAAGTACGAAATGGCTCATAACTCCTCAACCGTCAGGCGTAGGCTCAAGTGTCTTACATCGTTGGATTCCTTGGCTCAAGCCAGACAAGATGCATGCCTCACATTGGCTCTCCTTTCAGGCTCCAATTTCGAGTAAATTCCGTTTTTGTGTAAAACCTACTTTTAAAAACTACTCCTAGGTTTTTGGCCAGACCGAAACCAAACCACTGCAGAAATATTCTCTGGAGTCTGACTGTCAATAATCATCAAAAATGTTCAATATTTCAATTGTCGGTCGCTAAGGGGAATCCAAATGTTTGATGGCTCCAGAGCCACTCTTACTAAAACGGTTAGAACTTGTGAACGGAAAGAGATATTTTCGCTAAATTTGGGACACATATTCATGAGTTCAATCTGAGGTCACATGAAAAAAATCACGACGATTGGCCACTTGGTGGCACTATAACAGGGAAAAAACTTCATGAAAATAGTTGTAACTGCATCCAACCGTTAGTCTAATGAAAGATGGCATGCAGTGTCTTTGTCCAGGGTACCTTGATAGTCTATGAGAACATTGGTGTATCTAAAAAAACTCAGTATACGTCATCGGCACAATGCCCTGAAGGAGCCTGAGAATTTTCAAGCAAGCTTTTTTTCACGGTAGTGACCTCCTTATACTCCTGAATCCTTGCCGAGTCCAACGATACCAAACATGCCAGCTTTTGCCTTATGGTTTTTGTAATGGTGTCATTTAGAGCTTAAAAAAATTGCTGTTATCTTCGAAGACCATTAGTCCAATCGAGACAACAACAAAAATAACACAGGCAATTTGAAAACATAGGTAAATAGCTAAACAATAACGGCCAAATGTCAAAATTATGATAGGAACTGAAAAAAAATCCAATCAGTGTTCAACTTTCCAACTTTCCAACAAAATCCAACTTTCGTGAGTTGGGGAGCGCAATGTTCCATGGCGCATAATAACATTCCATTCGTAGGCTATTGACTGTAACCCCTTTTTTACACTCTGCGGTGCGTTAGAGCTGCGACGCACGGCTACCGGAGCTGATTGCACCCAATATAGTCAATGCTTGTGTTTACACCAGAACCATATAAACAAAATAAGAATAAAAGTCAATTTCAAAATAAATTCACCCTGTGCAGACTCCCACTTGTATTGCAAATGTCTTATAGCCTATAATTTGAAGCCTCAAAAGCAAGACCTCAGCTTTTAATTTCACGTGCTTATTTAACACAATTATCTTGCGTGAAAAGACTGCGTTTGTCAACCCACGCAGAGTGGCGGTAAGTGCACAGCACCAGGGAGTAATCTTGACAGAACTTGCGGCAACATAATCAAATTCACAAATATTACACCATTTAAACATTATTAAAAATACATAGGCTGAGTTACTAAAACAATCTTTGTCACAGAATACACGTTTGTTCACAGTTTGAAGGTTCTTGTTTCCATTTCTTTAATTTCAAGATCTGATGTGAATTTTCTATTGTTGATTTTACAGCTACAAACCTGTGAGCACTACATGATATTCAGTCACATTGCATGCTTTTAACATTAAATAGGCTAAAGCACATAAACAATACCTGAGCTTATCATTGCCACAATTTATTTGTTTGTTCCAGCCGTGATGTCGCAGAAAAAAAGCTGGGGGAGGGGGATTGAGTTTACGCTACATTTACACAGTGTTGTGGTAAAGTTTTCTCATCTGATTAACTTCCATTATAAAATACACATTATCCTGTTAGACATTTAACTTTTAAACCAATGTACACTACGAGAAGTAAATTTGTACCTTTTCAGTTTATCCAGCAATAATTTATGATCTAGTACATCAAAATCTAACAATTCTGCTCCTAAGTTATTATCATCAATCTGTGCTCTCTCAATATAAATGCTGAAAATTAGAGACCAAATTATTCTCCTTGAAGAATAATTGACTTTGTTCACAAACTATAATTTTCAATACTTTGCTAACTGGTAGCATACCTATTGATAAACTATTATGACCATTAAAACCCAGTGCTGCATTTTTCTGCATTTAATCTTTGCATCTTACCAAGCTAAAGGAAAAATACCTTTTTAAATACTGATATTAAAGATGTGACAAACTGAACAAACAACATTTCTTCTCTTAATTTATCAACTTTATGAAAAATCACTGCACTTTTAAATAGGTGCATATTTGTCCACCAAAAGATACAACAATCTTTCGAATGCTGACAATGCATTATCAGGATGAACTTCCTTATAAACATCAATCCAACATACATGTTTTACGTTTGTACAAAAGTATTCTTGACTGAATCTCTTATATGATCTTTTATAAATTACTTTTGGTTTCCTAAGTTTTCTAGGTGTTTACATGCCTGCTAAATAAAACTTAAAGTCTTTAAATTCTTTTTTCGCTTAAAAGGCCTTAAATGCTTGAACCCCGATAAATGCTGCTTGCAGCTTTAATTTCATTTGCATTTTTAAACTGCTCTTGCATTATAAGCATGATTCATTAATACATTTATCAGACACTGGTGCTTAGAGGCTGGAGTGCAAATAAGTAAAGGTTCAATCACAGTAGTTTTTGTGTTTCATTCCTATCATGGTTCACACTAACCAGCCTTTCTTGAGAAGGACAGATTTGTCAGTAACCATGCTGTCTGTGCACCTGTGCAACCCACACTTCCAATCTCATCTTCTTGACACCAATTAGATTTGGTGATGTCGAACACAGAGGTTCACTTAATTTCTCCACCCCACACTGTGAAGGTTTACTCAGTGTATACAATAAAAAAAGTTAGTTTGTTATCAGTTTATTCATATTGTTTTTGTCTATTATTGTCTTAAATTAAGATCAGATCAGATTTGTGAGTAAGCAATGCATAAATCCCGACATTTTTAAAGGGTTCATAAACTTATTCTTGAGACTTTAAAAAATACATAGATATTCCCAGTGGATAAAGTATTTTATTATTTTGAATCTATTGTTATTTTACTAGCATTAGCTATGTTTCCATCACCCTATTTATGCACATTTTAGAGTATCACATCAGAAACGAGTGATAGAAACCTTATCAGTTAATTCCCAAAAAGTTTTTTTTACACTCACTTGAGTTGGTTTTTGACTTGTGCGAAAAAGAGTTAATGAGAGTAATGGGAGATGGAAACGCATTTGCCAAATAAATTCTGACGTAGCGAACATTAAACCCGTGTGATGGAAACGCACCTAATTAGGATTTGTTTGTTTGTTTTTCTTTTTTTGTGAAGTTTGAAAAGATTCGCTTCACGTGTGAATGGAAACCCAGCTACTAAACTTCAAGGCTTTTAAAACCAAAACTTTTGAACAAGGAATTTTAATTCCAACATTCAAAGTTTGTCAAGTCACCTTTATTTTATGGCGCTTTATTCAATAACATTTTTTATAAAGCAGCTTTACAGTGATCAATTACTGATTCAATTATGCAAACATAGTTCAATTTGGCTGTAAAGCACCTCTAAAAAAAGTATCATTGTTCACCTGAAGTCAGTTTAGTGTTGATTCAGTTCCGTTGTAAAGATCATTAATTATTAAATTTAGATCAAATCGGTTATAAAGCAGCACTGTAGAAAACAATGATGTCATCTTATTCAACTCAGTTCAGTTCTCACACAGCAGCGTCAGTACAGTCAGATCAATAATATTGTTGAATAAGTGTCCCCGACTAAGCATGCCAGAAGCGACAGTGGCAAGGAACTCCATCACTTGACAGAATGGAGAAAAAAAAAAAAAAACTTCTGAGAAACCAGGCTCAGTCAGGGGACCAGTTCTCCTCTGGCAAAATGAAGCAACGTGGTGTAGTTTGATTCTAGGCTGCATCAAGTCAGAAGTCAGACTGTGGAATGGTATCTTTCAAAGTATATTTTATCCAGTTCTTTCTGCTTGAAGATCGGATTCATCACGCCGGTATGGAGATGAAGCTAGCCAATGGGCTCTGAACAGAGGACTTGTCTGGTTCTCGTGGTCTTTGCTGAGGATCTGTGCTGATAGCTGTTGTGTCAATGAAGTCTTCACAGGGGATTATCTAGTTGACGTGGTCTCTGCTGACATTCAGGGCTGCGTTTTGGTTGTGTCTAATGCTGCTAATGTGGCTAACCTTTGTGGATGCGATATCTAATACAATTTGATATTGACGTTGTTGATCGAGATCTGCTGTTCACTGATCGATTGCTCCTGTCTGCCTTCCTGCCTGCCGTGAGTTTGTTTGCGTCGAGGCTGTAAGCTCTACGCCTCGTATTAGCTTCGTATTTCTTTCTGTTTTGAACCAACATTTACTATCATTTCTAGTTGTTTATATTACTAAATACAGTTTACCCACCATCTCAGATTAACCTTACATCGGTAGCTTCCGTTATTGTTAGCACAGCACGCTAGTTTTTACGCGCCACCCGTGCTCATTTATTTATTATTTATTTTCTCTCGCGCGCCCGCGCCTTTGAGTTCATAAAAGCTCAGGTAAGTAAGAATCAGTCAACACAAACAGTGAGTAATGTCTTGTCCTGTTATTGTCACCTGTGTCACATGTCATATGTTTAGTATAGCCTTCTCCGATGGCAATATAGGATTTATTTGTGATAAATGCAAGGAGACAGTCTGGCTGACGGAGAAGATTTCAGAGCTAGAGACACGCATCCAAACTTTAATTGAGGATAATAAGGATAGTACTACAGCTTTAGATACTATTTTGGATGCGCCTAGCATAGTGATCTCTGTACATGATTCGGTTCCAGCTAAAGTAGAGCCCATGCAGCAGGGCAGATGGGTGACCGTGAGAGATCGCTCTAGTCGCGGATTAAAAAACCACTCTTCCGTTCCAATTACCATAACAAATCGATTTGCCCCACTCAGTGAAACACCCACTGAGAATTCTGTTGATTGTGCCCTTGTTATTGGTGATTCGATCACACGGAACGTGAAAATAGAGACACCAGCCACCATAGTCACATGTTTGCCGGGAGCCAGAGCGCCTGACATCAAATCAAATTTAAAAGTGCTGGCTAATGCTAATCGTAAATTCTCTAAGATCATTATTCATGTCGGCACTAATGATGTTCGACTCCGCCAGTCGGAGATCACCAAAATTAATATTAAAGAGGTGTGTGAACTCGCAAGTACGATGTCAGGCACTGTAATTTTCTCTGGCCCCCTTCCTGTTCGCAGGAGTGATGAGATAGTTAGCAGATTGGCCTCACTCAATGGTTGGTTGTCTAAGTGGTGTCGGTTGAATAATATAGAATTCATAGACAATTGGAAAAGTTTTTGGGGCAAGCCTGACTTGTTGAAAAGAGATGGTGTTCATCCCTCCTGGGATGGTGCTGCTCTTCTCTCTAGTAATATGGCACATAGTCTTAGAGCTAAAACATGACAATCTGGGGCTCAGGTCAGGAAGCAGACAGACTGGCTAAACCGACCGTCTGCCTGCGGCCTCGCGTCACCAAGGTCAGATAAATCCCATCACATAGAGCCTCTTTCACCTAGATATCATTATATAGAGACTGTGTCTGTTCCCCGAATTTGGAAATCCAAAAACGTCAGGTAAAAAATTTAATTGATGTTCAACAAATAAAAAACAGATATAATACAGATGAGCAAATGATAAAGCTTGGGTTGCTGAATATTCGATCCCTTACTTCAAAGTCGCTCATAGTTAATGATATGATTTCAGATTATAATCTAGATGTGCTGTGTTTGACAGAAACCTGGCTAAAACCAAACGATTACATTACTTTAAATGAGTCAACCCCACAAGATTACTGTTATAAACATGAACCTCGTCTAAAACGCAAAGGGGGAGGTGTTGCTGTAATTTATAGTAATATTTTCAAAACCACTAAGAAATCTATTTTTAAATATACTTCTTTTGAAGTGTTGGTGCTTAATGTAAAAATATATAGTGTAAACGATAAATCACGTTTGAGATTTCTGCTGGCTACTGTATACAGGCCACCAGGGCACCATAAAGATTTTATCAAAGAATTTGCGGACTTTCTATCAGAATTAGTATTGGCTAACGATAAAGTACTAATTGTTGGTGATTTTAATATACATGTAGATAATGAAAAAGATGCATTGGGATTGGCACTTAAAGACATTGTAAACTCAATTGGAGTTAGACAACACGTGTCAGGACCCACTCATTGTCGTAATCATACTCTAGAACTAATATTATCAAATGGAATAGATGTTGATGCCGTTGAAATTCTGCAGCAGAGCGATGACATCTCAGACCATTATCTAGTCTCATGTAAATTACATTTAGCCAAGGCTGCAAAGCCGACTCCGTGTTTTAAATATGTTAGACCTATAACTTCTGCCACTAAAGATTGCTTTATCAATAATCTTCCTAATCAGTTTCATCATCTCAGCATCCCAGGTTGCTTAGAAGAACTTGATATTGCAACAGAAACTTTTAACTCTCTCTTTTCCAGCACTTTAGACGCAGTTGCTCCGTTGCGCTTAAAGAAGATTAAAGAAAATAGTCCAACGCCGTGGTACAAAGAGCACACTCAGGCCCTTAAGAGAGCAGCCAGAAAAATGGAGCGCAACTGGAAGAAAACAAAACTAGAGGTATTTCGGATTTCATGGAAAGAGAGCTCGATTGCTTACAGAGAGGCTTTAAAAGCTGCTAAATCTGCTTATTTTTCAACCCTATTAGAAGAAAATAAACATAATCCTAGGTATTTATTTGAAACAGTGGCAAAACTAACGAAAAAGAAAGCTTCAAGCACAGAAGTTTCAGGCCAACACAGTAATTACTTTATGAACTTCTTCACTTATAAGATTGATAATATCAGGGACCAAACTATAACTATGCAACCGTCTACTACAGTATCGCATCAGGGAGTTCATTGTAGTCTCCCTGAGGAAAAATTTTATTCATTTGTTGCTATAGGAGAGGAAGAATTCTGCAAACTCAGAATTCATCTAGAATTCATCTAAATCGACAACTTGTATCTTAGACCTTATACCGACTAAGCTGTTGAAAGAGATGCTTCCAGAGATCATAGATCCTCTTCTTAATATCATTAATTCGTCTTTGTCTCTAGGATACGTACCAAAAACCTTTAAGCTGGCTATGATAAAACCGCCTGTTAAAAAAACGCTTCTTGATCCTTCAGAATTAGTCAATTACAGGCCGATCTCAAATCTGCCTTTTCTATTAAAGATATTAGAAAAAGCAGTATCCTCACAACTGTGTTCCTTTCTTGAAAGAAATGATATCTGCGAGGATTTTCAGTCAGGATTTAGACCGCATCATAGTACTGAGACAACTCTCATTAGAGTTACAAATGATTTACTTTTATCATCCGATCGTGGTTGTATCTCTCTATTAGTGTTACTTGATCTTAGTGCTGCATTTGACACAATTGACCACAACATTCTTTTAAATAGACTAGAAAACTATGTTGGCATTAGTGGAATTGCACTAGCATGGTTTAAATCATACTTATCTGACCGTTATCAGTTTGTAGCAGTAAATGAAGAGATGTCTTATCGATCACAAGTTCAGTATGGCGTACCACAAGGCTCAGTGCTAGGACCGCTGCTGTTCACTCTGTACATGCTACCATTAGGACATATCAGTAGGAAACATGGAATTAGCTTTCACTGTTATGCCGATGATACTCAGCTGTATATTTCTTCAAAACCTAACGAAACTTACCAATTCACAAAATTAACGGAATGCATAGCTGTTTTAAAAAATTGGATGACTAGTAATTTCCTACTACTAAACTCTGAAAAAAACAGAGATTCTAATTATGGGACAAAAAACTTCCACACGTAATAACCTAGAATACTGTCTAACACTTGATGGCTGCTCTATTAAGTCTTCGTCGTCGGTTAGGAACCTGGGTGTGCTCTTTGATAGCAATCTTTCATTTGAAAGTCACGTGTCTAGTATCTGTAAAACCGCATTTTTCCATCTTAAAAATATATCTAAATTATGACATATGCTCTCATTAACAAATGCGGAACAATTAGTTCATGCTTTCATGACATCAAGACTAGATTATTGTAATGCTCTACTGGGTGGTTGCCCTGCACGCTTAATAAATAAACTACAGCTGGTCCAAAACGCTGCAGCTCGAGTTCTTACTAGAACCAGGCAATATGACCACATTAGCCCGGTTCTGTCAACACTGCATTGGCTGCCTATTAAACATTGTATAAATTTTAAAATATTGTTGATTACTTACAAAGCACTAAATGGTTTAGCTCCGCAGTACTTGAGCGAGCTCTTAACGCATTATAGTCCTTCACGTCTATTGCAATCTCAAAATTCGGGCCAGTTGATAATACCTAGAATATCAAAATCGACTGCTGGCGGTAGATCCTTTTCCTATTTAGCACCAAAACTTTGGAACAGTCTTCCTACCATTGTCCGGGAAGCAGACACACTCTGTCAGTTCAAAGCTAGACTAAAAACACATCTCTTTGACCTAGCATACACATAATATATTATAGACTTCTATAATTCAATGTTAGGCTGCATAGATTAGGTCAGCCGAAACTGGGAACACCTCCCTTAAATCCTGATGTACTCGTTACATCATCATAAGAAGAATGGCATCTACGCTAATTTTAGTGTCTTTGTTTATCCCGAGGTTTTCCCGCAGCCTACCGGATCCAGGCCGTATCCAGATCTGACTAGGAGCTTTGCCTGGACCCGATGACAACGCAGTGCTGAAGTGCCAACTAGCCTCTCCCTATGGAGGATCTTTTTCCCACTCTACAGATAAAACGTTGTGATTGATAAACCCCGAAGTGATAAAATAAAACAAAATTCTGTATCAAATTAGAGTTACTGCAAATCCGGCCTCCAGTTCATAAACGCCAGAGGAGAAATGGCCCCCGACTGAGCCTGGGTTCTCCCAAGGTTTTTTTTTTTCTCTCCATTAAGTCACCTGATGGAGTTTTAGGACACCAGTCGGTCACTTGATGGAGTTTTTCGGTTCCTTGACACTGTTGCCTTTGGCTTGCTCAGTTGGGGATATTCAAATTAATTAACCAATCATTAATACCATTGATCAGCCCTACCAAACGTGGATGTTTTTTCCACTAAAAAACAAACATTGTTATATTATTTGATTGATACTGTGAAGCTGCTTTGATGCAATTTATATTGTGAAAAGCGCTATATAAATACACTTCACTTGACTTGACTTGACTTTGTTTTCCCACATTCTTTTAATAAACCCAAATGTGAGAATATATTGCACTGTTGCTCCTGTCATGTTTCATGGGCTTCATTCTATGACAAGGGTCCGATCTACCACGACATGTAGGGAAACATATGTGACACAGATATTAAATAACCATTAAAATAAAACACAAATTATTGGTAGCACCTTATAATAACTACACGCTATTAATCATTAGTTAAGCATGAGTAAACAGTTAATTCATCCTTTATAAAGCATTAATAGACATTAATAAGCAGTTTATAAATACAGCTATAAATGTTTTTTTCTTGATTTATAAACATCTATAATGTGTTTAATAATTGTATTTTCATACTATGTTAATGATCAATTAATAATTTCTAAATTAAGTATAGCATTATTTACAAACCAGTTATTTAAGAGTTGTCAGTGATTCATGAGATCACTTAGAAAGTGTAAGTAAATGGAGTACATTCAGGTAGTTATAAAGCATTTAGTAGTGGTCAGTTAACCATTTTTGTGAGCTAATCTAAAGTGAGGACTATTCATGCATTTTAAAGCATTTACAGAAAAATGAAACAAACAACACAGTGATACAGAACATGGAAATATGTAACAGCCTTTAAATCTCCTTTGGAAATGCTTTACAAGGCATAAATAGTCCTCACTTTAGATGAGCTCACAAAAATAGTTAACTAACTACTACTAAATGCTTTATAACTACCCGAATTAACCCTGAATTACAGTATAAATACATGTTCATAAAGCATTTATTAACACTAAATAACTATTACTATATGTCTGAATAATAAGATGTATGAATGTACATTTAAATAGTTTATTAATCATTTACTTACACTTTCTAAGTAATCTTATGAACCACTGACAACTCTTAAATAACGGGTTTATAAATAATGCAATACTCCATTTAGAAATGATAAATTGCTCATTAAAAAAGTATGACAATACAATTATTAAACACATTATAGATAAGCTTATAAATCAAGAAAAAAAAAACATTTATAGCTGTATTGCTGATTAATCTCTATTAATGCTTTATAAATGATGAATTAACTGTTTACTCATGCTGAACAAATGAATAATAGTGTGCAGTTATTATAAAGTGTTTCCAAAATGGTTTCTTTATGTATCAGTAGTTAAGGATAAAAGACTTGAGTTGCTTTTAAAATATTTACGAGACTGGCATAGTGCATTAGTCCTCAAATAGCAAACCGAGGTCCAGTTCCAGGACATAATTGCGCCATTTTAATTTTACAATTTCTAACATTTAAATTGAGCTGCACTTCAAAACAACAGAGCAGTACACGCCACAAGCATGATCAAAATGAAGCAATGATCTTTTGGTGCTACATCTTCTTATTATTTTTATCTGTCAAACGGGCTTTATTCAAGCCCTTCGCTCACCGTGCGCGCTGCTTATCTCCTGCATTAAAGATGTAAAATGCCATGGTAGAGTATGTTGCATGATTTCATGAAAGTATGATGTATTGCGACATCAGAAACGAAGGAAACCAAAAGAATAATGACAATTGTAATGCTTGACGTAAAGTAGTTTTCTTATGTCTCATTAGAACTACAGAAACGCGACCCGATCTGGCAATCTTACATAGGGTGGTTATAGCAGATATAGGACCACAAAGCAGAGGCATAAGTGCCTTTCACCCAGTTATGACTTGATGAACCACTGAAACAATTTTGGAGACATTATTTTAAGGTAAAAAATCTTCCTTAGTGTTGCTTTAACTCTGTCTAGGGATGGGGACATCAATGCTGCAGTATTGATATATCGATACTCACAAGCTACTTGGTATCGTTACCTCTACAAAAATATCTATATTAAAATTATATTAATAATTTCTCCATCACTAAGTGTTTTCGGTAGTTCTGTTTAATGTTTTTGCTAAATAGAAAACACCCCTCCCTGACATATTTAGCTGAACCATGAGAGAAGCGAGCAACGTGCCCTGCCCAGACTTACACATCATGTACACGACACGCATCGCACAGTTGCACACTTCCGCATAAACAGAATGGCACTATGGCAGAAAGAAAGCATAGCGTCGTGTGGTGTGGTGCTACTTTTCAACGGCAGACAAAAATATTGCAAAATGCAATTTTTGTGGCAAAGTTTCACACACAGCAGCAACACAAGCAACCTCTTTAAATATTTAAATACAACACACCCTGAAACTAATAAAGAGGCTGAACAAAAATAATATGCCCACATTGCCCAGTTTCCCGCTCCACCCTCTGTCCGACAAAATATGTTGCAGGAGAGTTTTCAGGGAGGCAGACCCAGGTACTACTGAGTGCACAGTCATTAGTAATAACCTCTGTCAAAACTAATGGGGTTTGTAATATTACATTTTTTCGAAAGAATAGTAATGTTCATAATTGTTGCTATCTATTTGATAAAATACAGTAAACACTGTAATATTGTGAGGTATTATTACAATTTAAAATTACTGTTTTTTTTATTTTAAATATTTATTTTAAAATGTAATTTATTCCTGTGATGCAAATCTGAATTCTCAGCACTGAAAAGCCAATACTCCAGTCTTCAGTCACATGATCCTTCAGAAATCATACATATATTCAGCTTCCCTTTTGTCATTGGAAACCTGTATCCTTTTTTTAGATGATTCCCAAAGATTCCATTTACACCTGGTCACATAAAAGTGTTTTTGCAAAATGGATATAAATCCGATCTTCAATTTCCGCGCTATATGCAGATTTAATGGAGTGCACCGTCACCTAAAGCAACAGATATGAGCTGCATTTTATTGATCGTCAGCTAAAATGTAAAAATCAAAGACCACAATAAGAGAGAGAGCGGCAACAGCCCTGGTAAGATCATTTCGGTTCTTTACTTTTAATGAAGATGATTGTGTGTTAAGCGTCTGCAACTTACTTTCACTTCGATTTGCGATAGTTTGCACGTTGGCTTGATGATGCTCAGCTGCGGTAATGCGTGTTGCAGTAGTGTCGTCAAATCTGACTATAACATGACATAGCCTATAACAAAGCTCTAACACGTTTATTTTTTAGAGGACTAAAATTTATATATGTTCAACAACCAGATCCATTTACACTTGTCCAGTTTCATCTGGAATGCGGCCCAGCCCACCTCCTGAAGTGGTTTGAGCGATCGGATTCAAATCCGTCTCGAATGCGTTTCAGAGGGCATTTACACCTGGTCTTTTCATGATCGGATAGCTATCTGATCACAGAAAACGCATGAAGTGTCCAGGTGTAAACAGCCCCAAAGAGTCCAAGACATCACAAGGAGCCTAACCAAGATGATTGTTACGGTCTTGCAACCAGTTTCAATGGTTGAGGATGCAGGTTTCTGTCATTTCATGAAGGTGGTTGATCCCCGATACAGTGGAAAGGAAAATCCTTTATGTCAAGTGAAATTCCAAAAGCTATATGAGCAAGTCAAAACAACACTGAAACACTTAATAGACTCTGCAAGCAGTGTGGTTTTATCAAGTGACATGTGGACATCAAGAACAACTGAACAATGTTTGACTGCATGAGGACATTTTATTGGCCAGAATTGGGAGATGCAGGCTTGCACTCTTGATACAATCCATGTAGCTGTACAGCACACAGCACAATATATATATCTGAGCTCCTCACAAAAATATCTGATGACTGGGGCATTACTAGTAAGGTCTTTGCTGGTATTACTGACAACGGAGCTAATATGGTCTCAGCTGTGCGGAAAATGAACACATATTGTGTTTTTCACACACCCTTAACACTTATGAGTTGGAGTCCATCCTAGAGAAGTGTGGTGCTATTGTTTGGTTCTTCCACCAAAGCATCTGACAAACTAAAATAAGTGCAAATACAGTTGCAACTGCCAGAGCACAGACTAATCCAAGTAGTAGAGACCCGGTGGAATTCGGTGTTCTACATGCTGGAGAGACTGTCTAAGCAAAGACAAGCAGTTATAACAGCACTTTGTCTTCTTGGGCGAAACACCTTGTGCTTGAAGGATGAAGAATGGTTCCATCTCAGCCAAGTCATTGAAGCCCTCAGGCCCTTTGAAGAGGCCACTAAGGAAGTTTCAGCAGAGCAGTATGTGACCATTTCAAAAGTCATACCTCTGGTCTCTCTTCTCCAAAATGCAACCATGTCTGCTGGGCAGAATGGTAACACTTTGGCTTTACAGCTTGCAACACAATGCAATCGACGCTTTGAAAACATTAAGCCCAACTATACTCTTGCAGCCAGCACCTTTTTGGACATTAGGTTCAAACACATTCCATTTTGTTAGACTGGAAATGTGAAAACCATCAAATCGCTGCTCATCGGTGAGATGCAAGCTCTGGGCAGACGGGCAACAAGCAGTGAACCCTCTGTATCGACCACCTCTACGGGAACAGCTTCGACAGTGTCACAAGAGTCATCTGCTGCAAACACTGAAAGGGGTGCTGACTGTTCAACATCTAAGGGAGGATTATGGCAGGAGTTATGGCAGGAGTTTGGCACACGTATATTGGCTTTTCAGGGGAATCACACTTCAAATACAGATGCATACATTCAGATGTGCAGATATATGGAAGAAAAGGTGATCCCAAGAAGTGAGGACCCTTTGCTATGGTGGAAAAGAAAATGAGAGCACATTTCCACTGTTCAACAACCTGGCAAAAAAATACATTGGAATTGTCACAACCTCTGTTCCAGCAGAGAGGTTGTTTTCTAAGGTAGGAGAGACAATTAGTCAGAGGCGAAATTGACTTAATCCTGTTAACATGTTGCTTTTCCTTAACACCAATCTGAAGTTTAAAGATTAGGAAATCTTTATCAACAATTACAAATAAAAAGACATTGAAATTGAAATTGAAAATACTGTATTATTTTAAACGTTTATTTATCTGTTGTCAAATTTTCTTTTGTAATAAATATATTAATGGCCAGTATGTGTCATGTGGAAGTAATTTGCATTTAAGTGTAAATAATTAACATTATTTAAAAAAATTACATGTACAGTTAAAAAACATACGCGGTATTGGTATCGTTAAAATTGTACGAATAAATATCGGTTATTAAAAAATAATCGAATTAAAAAAGTGTGGTATTGCCCATCCTTAACTCTTTACCCCCCATTGACGGAATTTTCCAGCTTTCCCTTGTTTTCACTGTTATACGTTAGGGGGCACTATCACGCATCTTTTGAAAGAGTACTGAATCTCTGGATCAAAACACAGGCGAAACAGTCCTGAGCTAGTGAAATGTCAAGTCGACCAGAGTACTTATGTTCTGGGTGATGGGAAAGCCTGGAACACTGTGAGTTTAGTTGTTTGTCCAGAAAAGGAACAAATGCCTATTACGGCCCCTCAGAAGAAGCCTAATGTGATAGTCCCATGAGACCAAGACAGAAGAAGAGTCCTGGATGGCTTAACGATTTTGTAACTACTTAGGTGAGGAATTATTATGGAAACTGACATTTCTAAATTGGTACAAGTCTATCAAACCAACTGGGTTACATTATCATTCAGATGCTATTGTTGTTTATTTTCTTTGAGGATAAAATTGTTTGAGCAACAAGAGGGTTGCAGATGTGTAGAATTATTTTATGAGATAATGGGGTTATTTCAAGTGTGCTGTTAACTTGTGAACTCTAAAATGTGCTTTCGTTGCTATTGCTTAACTTGTGTGTACTACCACTTGATATAATTATTGGTCAAGTCCCTTGTTCCTGTCCTCGTCCAGAGTCAAGAGAAAAAGGGCTTAATTGACTTTGACACCGAGCCTGAGCTGCTCGTCATTTCTTCCGAGCCTGAGAGTGTTTACGTCGTGCCTGACCAGCCTGATCTTCAAGTCATTCCTGCCGAGCCTGCAATTCACGTCATTCCTGCCGAGCCTGCACTTCACGTCAGTCCTGCCTAACCTGTGTATTACGTCATGCAAGGCAAGGCAAGTTTATTTATATAGCACATTTCATACACAATGGTACTTCAAAGTGCTTTACATAGAAGAAATTAAAACAAAAGAAATCAGAAA
Source organism: Meda fulgida (assembly GCA_030578275.1). Lineage (NCBI taxonomy): Eukaryota > Metazoa > Chordata > Actinopteri > Cypriniformes > Leuciscidae > Meda > Meda fulgida. The sequence continues at coordinate 25,956,011 of CM060636.1, forward strand.
AATTAAAACAGTTTAGAATAAAAGATAAAATATAGAAATAATCAAATAAAATCAGAATAATTAAAACATTAAATAAAATACAGTGCAAACAGTCGGACGAGCAGTGACACAGTGCTCATTCAGTAAATGCATAGGTAAACAGATGTGTTTTGAGTCTGGATTTGAATGTGACTACTGTAGGAGCACATCTGATCTCTTCTGGAAGCTGGTTCCAGCTACGGCTGGCATAGTAGATAAAAGCACACTCACCATGCTTAGAGTGAACCCTTGGTATTTCTAGCTGATGTGATCCTAGTGATCTGAGTGATCTGTTGGGTTTATATTCAGTGAGCATATCTGCAATGTATTGAGGTCCTAGGCCATTGAATGATTTATATACCAGTAATAATACTTTAAAATCAATTCTATATGTAACTGGCAGCCAGTGTAAAGACCTGAGGACTGGTGTGATGTGTTCATATTTTCTGGTTCTGGTCAGAATCCTGGCAGCAGCGTTCTGTATGAGCTGCAACTGTCTAATGGTCTTTTTAGGAAGGCCAGTGAGGAGTCCGTTACAATAATCCACCCTGCTGGTGATGAAAGCATGCACAAGTTTCTCTAAGTCTTGACTGGAAACAAAGAATCTAATTCTTGCAATATTTTTCAGATGATAGTATGCTGATTTAGTTATTGCTTTGACATGACTACTGAAACTAAGGTCTGACTCTAGAGACACACCCAGATTCCTGACTTGATTTTTAGTTGTTTGACCCCTAGACTGAAGGTAAGCGTTCACCTTAAGAACTTCATCTTTGTTTCCAAACGCAATGACTTCAGTTTTGTCTTTGTTTAACTGAAGAAAGTTTTGGCACATCCAATTGTTTACTTCATCAATGCATTGGCAAAGGGAGTCAATGGGGCTGTAATCGTTAGGCGATAGGGCTAAGTAGAGCTGTGTGTCGTCTGCATAGCTGTGGTAAGAGATTTGGTTCTTTCTCATTATTTGGCTCATTGGGAGCATGTACAGGTTGAATAGGAGTGGCGCAAGAATTGAGCCTTGAGGGACTCCGCATATCATAGATGTCCACTCAGACTTATGCTCTCCTATAGTCACATAATAACCTCTCCCTTCTAAGTATGGCCTGAACCATTTTAGGACTATCCCAGAAAGCCCGGCCCAGTTTTCCAGCCTGTCAAGAAGTATGTTGTGATCGACAGTGTCAAATGCAGCACTGAGGTTGAGTAGTACTAGAACTGATAATTTGCTTGTGTCAGTATTTAAGCGAATATCGTTTATTATCTTTATGAGCGCTGTCTCTGTGCTGTGATGCGGTCGGAAACCACATTGAAAGTAGTCAAAGTATCCATTCGAGCTTAAGAATTTGTTCAGCTGATTGAAGACAACTTTTTCAATGATCTTGCCTATGAAAGGAAGATTTGAGATTTGAGAACTATTATATAGTTGTTTAATATGGTCTTATCCAGATTGCTCTTTTTCAGGAGGGGCTTTACAACTGCAGTTTTCAGGGAGTTCGGAAAACTCCCAGAGAGAAGTGAGGCATGTACCACTTCTAGGAGATCTGCTTTTAAGCTGTGTAACACAGTTTTGAAGAAAGATGTGGGAAGTGCGTCAAGGGAGCAGGTTGATGTTTTAAGGTTCTGTACGATTTCTTCCAAAATTTTGCCATCAATTTCTTTGAAATCAGACATAGTGACTACTTTCTCAGGCTGTTGTCTGATCTGTCTGACCCCAGTGCGTCTCAAGGATGTGCTGAACACCTTTCTGATATTATTGATTTTCTAAGAGAAGAAAGAAGCAAACTCACTGCACTTGCTCTCTGAGAGCATTTCACTGGGAATCTGGCTTGGGGGGTTTGTCAGTCTCTCTACAGTAGCAAAAAGAGTGCGTGTGTTGTTTATATTGCTTTTTATAATATTTGAGAAGAAAGTCTGTCTAGCTTTGCCTAGTTCCTTATTGAAAGCATGGATGCTGTCTTTGTAGATGTTATAATGGACTACAAGTTTTGTCTTCCGCCACATGCGCTCTGCTTTTCTGCATTGTCTTTTCATATTTTGCACTGCTGTTGAGTTTCTCCAAGGTGCTTTCTGTCTGCCATTCTTCTTTCTGACTTTCACAGGAGCAATATCATCAATTACACTCTTAACTTTTGAGTTAAAAGAATCAAGGAGAAAATCAACAGAGTCAGCAGATATGCTTGGTGTTAAAGATATAGCCTTCATAAATAGTACACTAGTGTTCTCATTTAAGCATCTCTTCTTGACAGACACAGATCTAGCTTCAATGGCAGGAGAGATCAATATATCAAAGAAAATACAAAAATGAACAGACAGTGCTACGTCCTTAATAACAATCGATGAAATTTTTAGACCCTGAGTGTGTCTACGATTATGTGTGGGTCCATGTACATGCTGAGTCAGATCAAAAGTTTTTAAAACAGTTTTGATTTCTTTTGCCATATTGGTTTCTGCATTATCTATGTGAATGTTAAAATCTCCAGCAATAGCAAAACGGTCAAACTCTAAGGAAATTGTTGATGACAGTTCTGTAAAGTCTTCAGCAAAGGCTGGAGAGTATTTAGGAGGCCTGTAAACAAGTAAAATGCGTGGAGCACCTTTTAACACAATACCCAAATATTCGAAAGACGGGTAATTGCCAAATGATATTTGCTTACATTGATAGACAGCTTTAAAAGAGCAGCTAAACCTCCACCTCTTCTTACAGCTCTGCAGACACTCATAAAAGTAAAGTTAGGAGGGACTGTTTCATTGAGGACTGTTGCACTGCAGCTGTATTCTAGCCAAGTTTCACTTAGCAACATAAAATCCAGGTTGTATGTGGTTAAGTTGTTGACTAGAAGTGATTTATTTTTAAGTGAGTGGATGTTTAAAAGTGCTCACTTAACAGTCTTACTTTTTGTCCCCACAGCAATCTTGGTTTGGCGTGTGATTGGCACCAGATTAAATGGGTTTGCGGTACAGCTTTTGAAGGCCTTAGACTTTCTATCATGTAATCGAACAGCAATAGAGAAAGATAAAGATACAGGCACACTGGGTTCCCGCTTGTTCTGTAAACATTTGAGAAAGTTATTGTTATCATAGCGGGGACCCAACACATATCACTGAGAGCTGGTATCAGTTGTTTTTGGTTCACCTCGAGCCGATGGAGGAGGGTGTGTGCCCTGGCGCTGTGGCAGAGGCCGAAGAGCTCTCACAGGAGGAGGGGGAGGGCGAGCTGGGCCTGCAGGCTTTGATGGTTGTGGGGCCTGCCGTTTTTTGGTTGGTATCTGGGGGCTTGCAGCAAAAGAGTGGGAAAGTCTAGTTCCAGCATACACCAGTTGTTCCATTTTCTCTGAGAAGCACAGAAGTGGAGATGCTGGAGAGATGGAGAAACTGTCTGGTGAGAGGGGCTGTTGCTCTGGTGTTATTGGAGGCTGTAATATGCTGTCCTGGTTTCCCTCGCTGTTTTCCAGAAAGTCGTCCTTGGGTGCTGAATCTTGGAGCAGTGCTAGTATGTCACAGTCTGTCTGTGGTGAGCTCTGTGGGCAGGGCTCAGCTGAGATTGTGTCCGTGAGCAGAGGTGGTAGTGGCTGAGTGGTGTTATCATTGTCCTTGTGTGATGTGTCAACCGCATGCCCATTCAGGTGCTGAAGTGAAATCCTGTGGTCATTCATACTGTATCCAGGTGTGTGTGCCATTCAGGTTGAGTGGATTGGCACAGATTGCAGAAGGATGACGGAGGGAGAAGTAGATATTGTCCTTTAGCACTCTTGAACCAAGTTTGTTTGGGTGGTGGCCATCCTGTTGAAACAGCTGCCTCTGACTCCAGAAAAGATTGAAGTTGTCAATGAAGTTCAGTCCTTTTACATTGCAGGTTTTTTTGCAGCCATGTATTAAGCCCAAGCAACCGTGAAAACCTGTGTGTTCCTCTTGCTGGGAGTGGTCCACTGATGAATGTTTGAACTTTCAGTCTTTTAAGTGTTTCAAAAAGTTCATTGAAATCCTTCTTAAGGAGTTCCGACTGCTCTTTATGAATATCATTCTTCCCCACATGAATGATGAGTCGATTTGCAGTCTTATGTTTCATCAGAATGTCCTGAAGTTCTCTGTTTACATCAGAAGTTGTTGCTTGTGGAAGGCAGCATGTTGTTGTATCCTTGCTACTAATGTTTCTGATTATGGAGTCGCCCACTTTCAGAGTCCTGGGTCCGGCTGTGCTCTGAGCTGAGTGCCGCTGTCTGCTTGACCTCGAGCGCCAGTTAGCATCAGTGTTAGCTACAGGCTGATTCAGTCTGTGTTCGATCACATTCATCAAACTTGGGGATTCCTCATTCATTAATACTTAAAATCTGTTCTCAAGATGTATAGGCGGTGGTAGGAGACCAGTGTTTGCAATCCTTGTCAGAGCCGTATCTGGGATAGAGGATGCTACTGCAGCAATATATGATGCTCGTGACAATCTGATGTCTAGAGTGCCTTTGGGTCTCGCTCCCTGTTTGCACCATCGATTTGTAAGTCAATCGGCTTGTTTCTCTACACTCAGTATAGCCTGTCGAGGAGCATGAGATTCATGGGACTCACCGGCTGTATGCTGATGACGTCCATGACGAAGCTCTGTTGTGTGTCCCGTCTGGTTTGGTGGTCCCGCAATTAACTTTGTTTCAAGAACTGCAATCCTTTGTAGAAGTCTGTGGCAGTTAGAGCAGCAAGTAGATTCCAGAGGAGGCATTTTCTTATCCTTATGAATGTAGGCAGTTGTGTTTTCTCTTCCCCGGAATGTAAGCTTTCAGTGGGAGGCTGGTCGAATAAAAGAATTCTGCTTTTTTTTGTAGTAATCCAAGCGTTTGAGCACTCTGCTGATTTGCTGAAGTTAAAATTAGGTGATAAAAGGAGATAAAATATAAAAATATAAAAGCGATAGAGCAAAGCGCGGAGCAGTAAGCAAGAGCGTCCGAACAGCAGCTGAGCAGGAAGTATAAACCCGCCGAGCCAGAGACCGTGCACGTCATGCCCGCCGAGCCAGAGACCATGCACATCATGCACGCCGCCTCCCTCTCCCACCTTCTCCCTTCTACCACCTCTCAACCCTTCCACCACTGCCTGTCAGCCCCTCTGCTCCTCTCTCCACCTTCAGGGAGGTGGAGTCGCAGTGGGTCTGCCAGCCTACAGCTCCTGCCTGGTCAGTGGGTCCCCGGTCTCCGCCTCCGATCTCCGTGACCAGAACTCCGCCTCAGCCCATAAGTCCATTGACGTCCCCTTGGCTCTTACCTCCTTCAACTCCGTGGCCCATCAGTGCACCAGTTCCACCAGGCTCCCTTGTCCCCCCGGATCCACTTTGGTCACTCTTCCCCCTTCCCTCGACTGCACTCCTCTCTCTGGCTTCGCTTCATCCCCTCGGCTCAGTTGGACCCCTCACTCCCTTCAGTTCTTCCTTGGTCCTCACTCCATCTGTCTTCACTGCGCTTCTCTGTGTCGCCGCCTGCACCTCAGTCGCCTGAGCCAGCGGCCCCGGATCTTCGGCGTCGCCTGGGCTTGTCGGGTCACCGGCTCCACACTGGTCTCCTCTCCAACCTGCTTCGCCCGCCTGTCAGTCTGCGCCCTGGAGTCATTAGCCCCGCCTCCATGGCTCCTCCCTCCGTCATCTCTGCCCTGCACCGCCTGCTCCGCCCTTGTCCCTCCTGCCTTCTGTCTGCCCTTCACCTGCTCTTTGTCCTCCTCCTCAACCCCCTCCATCCGCAGTTGGTCTTCCTTCGGCGCGGGAGGAGGGGGGAGTATTGTCAGAGTTGTGTTCCTTTTAGTTGGTTTTCATTGGACTTGTCTACCTGTCGTCATGATCATTATTAGTTCATGTTTCACCGGTCACCTTGTTAGTCTTGTCAGCTGTGTCTCGTTTCCCTGATCTGTTTCCCCATGTATTTAAGCCCTGTGTTTTGCCTTGCTCCTTGTCCGTTCTTGTTAATGTTACTTTGTACCAAATGTGTGTGTACCTTCGGCACGTCATCCCTGTGTGAGTAAAAGTTTATATTGGAGCTTTTTGCCAGACCTACACCACACCGTGGCACTCGGAAGCTGGCCTTTTAATTGTTCTGCTTTCTCGTTTAATATCCATGGGTGATAGGGCTTTTTCTTCAATTGCTCCAAAACTTTGGAATTCCCTGCCAGCTGAGATTAGGCAAGCTGAATCCGTTAGTGTTTTTTAAGTTGTTAGACTCTGTAAGGGGCTTTCACACTGTTTAGTTTAGTTATGAACGGGGCACGGTTCGCATGAAAAATCGCTAATGTGAGCGCTGTCATGCGGACCCGGGTGCGCACTGGGGTACCGAACCCAAGGCTACCTAGAGGAGGAGCCAGTCGGTTCAGTTGCACTCAAACCGTGCCACGGCTAGTGTGAATGTGAAAGCAACACGGACTCGGATGCGCACTTGTTCAGGAAGTAAAGTGACCTGCGCATGCGTTTTAGCTGATGTAGGGTCTGTACCCATTAGACACAAACTAATTATTCATTATATACAAAGGTTTATGAAACTCCAAAACTAGCATCCCAAATGAAACGAACACCAGGGCTGAAACAGTGTCATGTTACAGGGCTGATAAGGAGATTTTACGACCACATTCCTGTGGCCACATGCGCAAGAGAGAGACAATGGGAAGACAGAAACAATCTTTAATACAGACTTTGCTGCATTAATCATAGACTAACTGATCTATAAATGAACATGCATAAAACTGTGAAAGAAACAGTGTAAATGGTTTACTGTCTTGTGTACTAGTATGTATATATTATGGTATGTACCTTGGTATACAACCAACTAACTATCAATGTAACCTCACCTGTATCATGCCTCCTACCAAATTAATCCTCATTTAATGACTCACACTTTGATGTACATCACCTTATTCTAGAATGCAGTGTGGATGTGTTATATCTATCTGAGCATTAATGAAGATATAATCACGCTTGGGACAAAGACTCGTAAATTAACTAGAGCAACCTTCCCACTCGGACATTTCACCTTGCTTATTGGTCCAGTCAACCCTTAGGGGTTGGATCTTTCTCAGGCTTTATTAGAGACAGTCCACATGTGATCTCCCTCTCTTAGTTTTTCATCCAGCCGCAACACTGCTTCTGGTGATACTGGGGAACCCCCTTCCACTCCACGGGGCCCCAGGGCTCAGCTGGCCTTGATCCAACCAGATATGCAGACATGCAGGAGTGAGAAGACTTTCTCACAAAGAACCAAGGACAATCTCAGGAATTTTGGAACCACGACTCCAACCAACAACGACTCCAATCACCCACTCTTCCGACTTCCTCACTTCTCCTGGGTGCTCGGCGTGGCCTCAACAGGGCCCAGTACCCCAGGCCTTGACCAAACCAGCCATCCGCTCATGGAGAAAGATAACTTTCAAACAACTTCCACTTGCCACTGCCGGAACCCTCAACGACTTCAATTTTCCACAACTTCAAGAATTGTTCCCACTACAAATGCAAGTATTCAATTCAATGAAATGTGAAAATGAAATGCTGTTGGTTCTTCTCATGGTTAGATGGATCTTATCCATCATTACATCTCTCACCCCTTTTTCCTAAACATGTATTTATGTATTTATGTATGTTTATTTAGTTATTCATGTTTATGATTTAGTTAATAAAACTTGTGCACTTTATGTATTTGGTTCTGATTCACTGCTTGCAAACAAAGTCTCTTTTACGAGCTTGATCTAGCTACATGCTCAAAGCGCTGTACATGCTAAGAAATAATTATTCTTCTGTGGCCATGGAAGATACCCTTTTCATAGAATAAATTAATAATCAAAAGAGTTCGTTGGACAAACTGATTAATTGATTGTAATATTAATTTAGCCATGTCAAGTCAATCCAATTAACTGACCCAAATATTCATAATTAATCATAACTCATAAATCAAAGTTATTATTGATTATTAATATTTCCTATAGCTAAGTTCCTTACACTGATTATGATGTATTTAGTTGAATAAAACATGTAAGGGATGATAGTGTTGATGATTTACCTTGGGTACGAGCAAGAGTGAGCCTGCAGTTTATTTGCACATAGCTCGTGGAGTCAGGGCAACAAATGAATGGAAATCCACTGTCTCCTCAAGAGTCCGTTTGCAAGCAGCAGAAGGCTGTGTGTATGTGACATACACACAGTAAACCTGTGTTGTTCACTCGACTGCGCATAATAACACTGAATTTGACCGCGTTCTGCTTTCCATCATGCGCCGTACACGTTTGCGATGATGTCAAGTCAAGTCAAGTCAAGTGTATTTATATAGCGCTTTTCACAATATAAATTGCATCAAAGCAGCTTCACAATATCAATCAAATAACATAATGTTTGTTTCTTAGTGAAAAAACATCCACGTTTGGTAGGGCTGATCAATGGTATTAATGCTTGGCTAATTATTTTGAATATCCCCAACTGAACAAGCCAAAGGCAACAGTGGCATGGAACCGAAAAACTCCATCAAGTGACCTACTGGTGTCCTAAAACTCCATCAGGTGACCTAATGGAGAAAAAAAAACCTTGGGAGAACCCAGGCTCAGTCGGGGGCCAGTTCTCCTCTGGCGTTTATGAACTAGAGGCCGGATTTACAGTAACTGTAATTTGATACAGAATTTTGTTTTATTTTATCACTTCGGGGTGGGTACGCGAACCGGAATCACAACATTTTATCTGTAGAGTGGGAAAGGGATCCTCCATAGGGAGAGGCTAGTTGGCACTTCAGCACTGCGTTGTCATCGGGTCCAGGCAAAGCTCCTAGTCAGATCTGGATACGGCCTGGATCCGGTCGGCTGCGGGAAAACCTCGGGATAAACAAAGACACTAAAATTAGCGTAGATGCCATTCTTCTTATGATGATGTAACGAGTACATCAGGATTTAAGGGAAGTGTTCCCAGTTCCGGCTGACCTAATCTATGCAGCCTAACATTGAATTATAGAAGTCTATAATATATTATGTGTATGCTAGGTAAAAGAGATGTGTTTTTAGTCTAGCTTTGAACTGACAGAGTGTGTCTGCTTCCCGGACAATGGTAGGAAGACTGTTCCAAAGTTTTGGTGCTAAATAGGAAAAGGATCTACCGCCCGCAGTCGATTTTGAAATTCTAGGTATTATCAACTGGCCCGAATTTTGAGATCGCAATAGACGTGAAGGACTATAATGCGTTAAGAGCTCGCTCAAGTACTGCGGAGCTAAACCATTTAGTGCTTTGTAAGTAATCAACAATATTTTAAAATTTATACGATGTTTAATAGGCAGCCAATGCAGTGTTGACAGAACCGGGCTAATATGTTCATATTTCCTGGTTCTAGTAAGAACTCGAGCGGCTGCGTTTTGGACCAGCTGTAGTTTATTTATTAAGCGTGCAGGGCAACCACCCAGTAGAGCATTACAATAATCTAGTCTTGTTGTCATGAAAGCATGAACTAATTGTTCCGCATTTGTTAATGAGAGCATATGTCGTAATTTAGATATATTTTTAAGATGGAAAAATGCGGTTTTACAGATACTAGACACATGACTTTCAAATGAAAGATTGCTATCAAAGAGCACACCAAGGTTCCTAACCGACGACGAAGACTTAACAGAGCAGCCATCAAGGGTTAGACAGTATTCTAGGTTATTACGTGTGGAAGTTTTTTGTCCAATAATTAGAATCTCTGTTTTTTCAGAGTTTAGTAGTAGGAAATTACTAGTCATCCAATTTTTATATCAGCTATGCATTCCGTTAATTTTTTGAATTGGTGAGTTTCGTTAGGTTTTGAAGAAATATACAGCTGAGTATCATCGGCATAACAATGAAAGCTAATTCCATGTTTCCTAATGATATGTCCTAATGGTAGCATGTACAGAGTGAACAGCAGCGGTCCTAGTACTGAGCCTTGTGGTACGCCATACTGAACTTGTGATCGATAAGACATCTCTTCATTTACTGCTACAAACTGATAACGGTCAGAAAAGTATGATTTAAACCATGCTAGTGCAATTCCACTAATGCCAACATAGTTTTCCAGTCTATTTAAAAGAATGTTGTGGTCAATTGTGTCAAATGCAGCACTAAGATCAAGTAACACTAATAGAGAGATACAACCACGATCGGATGATAAAAGTAAATCATTTGTAACTCTAATGAGAGCTGTCTCAGTACTATGGTGCGGTCTAAATCCTGACTGAAAATCCTCGCAGATATCATTTCTTTCAAGAAAGGAACACAGTTGTGAGGATACTGCTTTTTCTAATATCTTTGACAGAAAAGGCAGATTTGAGATCGGCCTGTAATTGACTAATTCTGAAGGATCAAGTTGCGGTTTTTTAACAAGCGGTTTTATCATAGCCAGCTTAAAGGTTTTTGGTACATATCCTAGAGACAAAGACGAATTAATGATATTAAGAAGAGGATCTATGATCTCTGGAAGCCTCTCTTTCAGTAGCTTAGTCGGTATAGGGTCTAACATACAAGTTGTCGATTTAGATGAATTAACGAGTTAGCAGAAATCTTCCTCTCCTATAGCAACAAATGAAAACAATTTTTACTCAGTGAGACTACAATGCACTCCCTGATGCGATACTGTAGTAGACGGTTGCATAGTTATAATTTTGTCCCTGATTTTATCAATCTTATAAGTGAAGAAGTTCATAAAGTCATTACTGCTGTGTTGCTTGGAAACTTCTGTGCTTAAAGCTTTCTTTTTCGTTAGTTTAGCCACTGTTTCAAATAAATACCTAGGATTATGTTTATTTTCTTCTAATAGGGTTGAAAAATAAGCAGATCTAGCAGCTTTTAAAGCCTCTCTGTAAGCAATCGAGCTCTCTTTCCATGAAATCCGAAATACCTCTAGTTTTGTTTTCTTCCAGTTGCGCTCCATTTTTCTGGCTGCTCTCTTAAGGGCCTGAGTGTGCTCGTTGTACCACGGCGTTGGACTATTTTCTTTAATCTTCTTTAAGCGCAACGGAGCAACTGTGTCTAAAGTGCTGGAAAAGAGAGAGTTAAAAGTTTCTGTTGCAATATCGAGTTCTTCTAAGCTATCCGGGATGTTGAGATGATGAAACTTATTAGGAAGATTATTGATAAAGCAATCTTTAGTGGCAGAAGTTATAGGTCTAACATATTTATAACACGGAGTCGGCTTTGCAGCCTTGGCTAAATGTAATTTACATGAGACTAGATAATGGTCTGAGATGTCATCGCTCTGCTGCAGAATTTCAACGGCATCAACATCTATTCCATGTGATAATATTAGATCTAGAGTATGATTACGACAATGAGTGGGTCCTGACACGTGTTGTCTAACTCCAATTGAGTTTACAATGTCTTTAAGTGCCAATCCCAATGCATCTTTTTCATTATCTACATGTATATTAAAATCACCAACAATTAGTACTTTATCGTTAGCCAATACTAATTCTGATAGAAAGTCCGCAAATTCTTTGATAAAATCTTTATGGTGCCCTGGTGGCCTGTATACAGTAGCCAGCAGAAATCTCAAACGTGATTTATCGTTTACACTATATATTTTTACATTAAGCACCAACACTTCAAAAGAAGTATATTTAAAAATAGATTTCTTAGTGGTTTTGAAAATATTACTTTAAATTACAGCAACACCTCCCCCTTTGCGTTTTAGACGAGGTTCATGTTTATAACAGTAATCTTGTGGGGTTGACTCATTTAAAGTAATGTAATCGTTTGGTTTTAGCCAGGTTTCTGTCAAACACAGCACATCTAGATTATAACTTGAAATCATATCCTTAACTATGAGCGATTTTGAAGTAAGGGATCGAATATTCAGCAACCCAAGCTTTATCATTTGTTCATCTGTATTATATCTGTTTTTTATTTGTTGAACATCAATAAAAATTTTTACCTGACGTTTTTTGGATTTCCAAATTCGGGGAACAGACACAGTCTCTATATGATGATATCTAGGTGAAAGAGGCTCTATGTGATGGGATTTATCTGACCTTGGTGACGCGAGGCCGCAGGCAGACGGTCGGTTTAGCCAGTCTGTCTGCTTCCTGACCTGAGCCCCAGATTGTCATGTTTTAGCTCTAAGACTATGTGCCATATTACTAGAGAGAAGAGCAGCACCATCCCAGGAGGGATGAACACCATCTCTTTTCAACAGGTCAGGCTTGCCCCAAAAACTTTTCCAATTGTCTATGAATTCTATATTATTCAACGGACACCACTTAGACAACCAACCATTGAGTGTAAGATGCACGCAGGATCTTGCAGGATCACTGGGAAAGCGTTCCCTGTACATGGTAGGAAGGGAAGGGGCTGCGGAAGCCACATCCTGCCACAGGAGGTACATGTGGAAATACAAATATGAACTGGGTGACTGACCAGGCAGTACAACATATGGAATGTCACTGTGGTGGCTCCACCCTATGACAGGGGAGAGGCTCTGCCAAGGGAAGACACGGGCTCGCCGTAGTGAGCCGTACCGTGGAAGAATACACATATGGGATCGCCGAAGGGATCACAACATATGGACCCAGCCTAACACAGGTTCCACCAGTGCATACGAGTGATAGGCCTGGCCTACATCCGTAGCCGAAGGGTATGGAGGAACTCAACAGGGTTCAGCTAATAAGGAGAACTCTACTGGAGCAGGAATTGCGCACGTATCCAGTCCATAGGAGGGGAATTGGGCAGCAAGTCGACACTTCGAACCGGGCTCAAGGTGAAACTGGCTTCATAAGAAGGGAGCCCACGGGAAGCAGCGGTTCGACTCTAGACTCCCAATCCCCAACTCTAGAATATCTGTCAGCGAAGCACGCTGTGTCAACGCCTAGGTGGTAGCACACACTCACTTCAGAGAAGCTCACCACCTATGTGGACACGTGCATCTCGGAATTTTCACCAAGATGAAGGCAACCACTAAATTAGTGGGCCAACCTCGCTTTGAAACAGCCTTCCCTTTTCTGCTGATTTCCTTAACAGACAAGAGCTGGTCTGAGGTCCTAAGGCTTACGCTCTATGCACGTATAACCGCAATGAAGTGGACGGACAGAGAAGCCAGGGCTGGGTCTGCCTCCTCCGGGGGAGCGCTTGCAGGCTCACCACCTGATCCCACCTTTAGGGAGAGGTAGGAACTTTGGGCACATATCCAGGCCGGGGTCTCAGGTTGTGAGAGTTAGCCAGCCCGTAATTCCAGGCACAACTCGTTGGCCGAAAGCGTGCAAGTCCCTACCCTCTAGTAGAAACCAGGCGAGCAGGAGAACTGTTTCTTAAAACCAAATTTTTAACTTACTGCCTGCAGTGGCTCAGGGGCGGTCTCTGAAGTGCAGTAGCACCATAGATAAGGCCCAAGAGGATAAAGAGGGGCGCAAGGGGATTCATTTTCCTGACGATCAGGACGTGCTTTCCATGCTACTGCATAATGATGTGCAACAAAAATAGAGGCAACATCATTTTGAGGGTGGAGGACACAGCCCTAACTCCAACCCATCTTGCAGGAAAGAGATCACTGAAATGACCGAACGCCTTCAGGATCTCCTCACGGAGAGAAGACTCACTCAACTAATAGGTTCCACTTCTATTTGGCATAAGCACAACTTCCTATTCAGGGGGTGCTCTCGCAGAAATGATGGTGACTACCACATAATCCTGCGGTAGCTACCTGAACCTCCGCGTCCAAATTTAGGACCGGCCTAAAATCCTCGAGGGGTCCGAACGCGGGTGCCATCATGCCCCGTCCCTGAGAATGTTTTCAGGGGAAGTCAGGAAGGGCTGTCGAGGGGAGAACTAGGTCTGGATGGGCCAATAAGGGGCAAACTATCAAGACCTGCTCCACTCCTGACCTAGCACAGTACGTGCAAGCAACATGCGCGCACCAGAAAGGAGCCTTGCTCAACACTAGGTGTGAAGAATATCACTGAGCTTCAGGAGCATTTCTGCTCAACACCTGAGTGTGATGGAATTCACTAAGCTCCAGGAGCATCCCTGCTCAACACCTGAGTATGATAAAAATCACTGACTTGAGAGGGCGCCAAGCGACAATAAATCGCATAGCTGCTTTTGAAGGCTCACTGGAGAACGCATTTCTGCGGGTCAGCTGAGAGCCAGTTTCTGTCCAAGGGATGTCCGCTCGGACAAAAAAAAATACAACTGGCAGGGGAACGAATCCGGAAAGGCAAACAGATGTAACTGCGCGTCCCCGAAGTGGTCCCTGCCCAGCTGGACCGCCTGGGTATGGAGTTTCCACTCTCCCTGGCCATAGGCTGTCATGAGGCTCGTTGGTGGCATGAATGAGCAGGAGTTGGAAGAAATAGTGGAATGAAGCGACCCCAGGCGAGGTCCTGACTCCAAGGAGGAGGTGACGGGGTTGTAATATGCGAGAGAAGCGAAGCGCAACGGTCGCAATGTAGACAATGGATACCAATGCAGTTGGAGGGCCGCCCAGACCTCCGTTACTGCATGCCCTTTGTATGTGGCCCCTCAGCCGGTATTGATGGACACTCGTTCTAAGGACCGTTTGTCCGGACTGAGGGTTTGGCAGCAGGCCAGGGTGCTTTCACACGGAGCATGCCGCTCTGCCACAGTCACCTCGGGACTCGGCCGTGAAGTGAGGGCTGAAGCGGTATTCATATGGAGGAAGCCGAGTGGCTGTGTCTACCATATGCCCCAGGAGCCTCTGAAGAGCAATAACCTTCCACACACTCGTCTTAGAGATGCGGTTGCCGAATTCACCTCCAAACTAGAAAAGAGATCCTCAGTCTGGGGATGAGTTTACTCTTCCCCAGTTGACCTGAGGACCCAACTGGCTATGAGCACTTGAAGGGCAGGACTTTGTACTGATACTTCACACCCCTCGGACGCACAAACATAGGGATAGAGATCTGAAGTACATGTCTCTCAGGTCGAAACGTGCAGACCAATCTTGGGGACGGAGCATGTTCTCCGGGTGCAGTTCTCTGTCGCGTCACAGACCAGGAACTAAACCTTGTCTGCATCCGCCACTCAACCAGGCTGAGCCAACAATGGAGCTCCTGAACCACTTATGTGGACATCGCCAGACCGATCGCGCACGCCACTACACACATACCCCCGGAGGGCGAGGTCGGATGCAGTGCGGTGCTCACCTATGAGCGCACGGTCTGGTCTATCCTCGTGCATGTCCATGAGTGCCTGAACTTACTTATTTGTAAATGCGAACTTGTGAAATTATGTTTTATAAACAAAGTTCGGGAGGAGCACGTTCAAATAATCATTCCAATCAACTTGTCATCAAACAATTACCATGTCTACCCTATCAGCATGAGAGGAAGCATATATATATATATATATATATATATATATATATATATATATATATATTCACTCTGTCAACTCACCTAACATTCCTTGACAGTTTCAGCATCCCTCCACCACCCCGACTCCTCACTCTTGGCTTATTCTTTCACAGCCAGAAATACGGGGGGAGTACTCTGGGTCCGGGCCGAATGCAATGCACAGTTGCTTCATTATCGCAGTGTACCATTATGCTGTTAGTTGACCATTCTTTACCCCACAAGAAAGCTGCTACCACTAAAGGATACAACTCGAACAGCGCTGAGGGTGTTAGTGAATGCGGTGAGTCTAACAGCTGGGCGGGCCATATAGACGCAAACCAACGGCCTTGGTAGAATCCCCCGAAACCGACGGAGGAAGCAGCGTCAGTGAACAGTCGGATATCCATGGGTATATATATAATAACCATGGGTATAAACACTGATATAATAATCAGATTATTATAGAAAAAGGACAGGACGTTCCATTGTTTAAGGAAGGTTATCCATAAACTGAGCTCGTTGCAACATGAAGTAGTTAGGGAGATTTGGTCCTCTAGCGTGTGAACTGATGATGTGAGGAAGAGGAGATGTGAGATGAGAGGGTGGCCTTGCGGGGCCCGCAAGTAGCCGAGCAGAGATAGTAGCTCGCGTTTACAGCAATTTGCATTTTCTAGGAGGGTGGGACCGACCAGAATAATCCTGTTGATTTTATCCTTGGGCAGTGAGGCCTGGAAGTTAACTGTGTCCAATTTAATGCCCAGAAATTCAAAGGATGTGGGTGGACCCATGGTTTTTTCTTGGGCGATTGGATTCCCGAGCTAGGCGAAGTCTTTTTGGACTGTGAGAAGATGCGTGGCTGGGACGGTGTCGGGGGAGAGATGATTAGGAAATCATCTAGCAAGTGGATTAAGTAGGGTATCAAATAGTTATTGGAAAGAATTCAGCAAATGGCTTCTGATAGCATGTCGAAAATCTTGGGGCTGGGTAAATGGGGATCACTTTAAAAGCAGAGGTGATGCCGACTTTAGCGAGCCAAGCGCCGTAACCTGCGTCTTTAATCAAGGTTATGGTTTGGTCAATGGTGTGGTTAAAAGGAGGAATGTTAAAAGGACCAATCATAAAGCCTGATTCGATTTCTTTTTTAATCAGGATGTCGATTGTCAGGTTCAGCGAGAGCAGACTGGAGATTGTCACATATGATATTTTAAGTGGGAAGGCTTTCGACGCCAGGTTTGAAGCCGTGCTCGAGACCAGTCAGTAAATAGTCAGTAAAGTTAGTGTTAGGGTGGTGAGATAATTCAGAAGACAGACGAGAAAAATTCACAGGAGTCGACAACTGATTTTTGGAATCTTTATTTACGGACCTTTTTACAGGGCATATGGTGCGAGCGTGTGCGTCGCCACAATAGCTGCAAATGTGAAAAAAAACGGCAGGGTTGCTGTGAGCAATGTCCCGAATTGAAGTTATTGCAAACTTGGTTGTTGGATGGGAAGGAGGTTTTTCTTCTTTTAGAATCTTTGGCTGAGTCGTTGAAATTTATGTTTGCTGGACATAACTGGTTGATTTTCCAGCTGGTGAATCTGGGCGGGGAGGATTTGCAGGGTTAATCAAGGGACAAGCCGTGGTGGAGTGTGAAACGGATCTGCAAACAGCGCAGGATATATTACGGCAGCCTAGGATCACTATTGTGTAGCTCTATGTCTAGGGCGCCCCAGTAAGGGCACTGGTTCCACTGAGCTACGCAGACAACGCATTTTGCTGACAACAATTTGTGGTAAGTATAGAAATGGGTTCCTCCGTACGATAATGCGAGCTCTGCGATTATCGCGAGATAGTCGTTTAGTTCACGTCCCCTGTGGGGAAGTGCGGCACAAATTATTTTGCTATACCGGCTGAAAGCAATTGCAAATTCGGAAAACGACAGAATGCCGGTTAAATTATGAACTGGGTTTTTGAGGGTGACTGCAAAATCGCCATAGCCGATTTGGCGATTTGAAACAGAGGGAGGGAGTAAAGATAGAAGGGAAGATAAATCGATGTCCGCACCTGTGAGGATCTGTGCTCTGATGTTGCTGGCAAAAGGGGGCAGTTCCATAGCTGTAGCATTCGGCGGGATGGGCGATTTTGGGAAAAGGTGTTAGGAGGAAAAAACCCCGGGGCCAAGGCAGTTTGTGGAGGCAGCCTCACACTTGGGTCGGCCCCTAAAGCTTAAAAAACTGGAAAAGTGGGAAAGGAGGGGAGCTGGGGAGGTAGAAAAGGTGTCTGGGCCTGCGCCTCTAGCTGAAGCAGCCTCGCGCTAGAGTCTGGCGGTAGGGCTGTAGGCCATGGACAGGGGAAAGGGTTGGAAAAGGTAACAGGAAAATGATGTGGTAGTTGGACCTGTGCCGTTGGCATACTCACGCTGAAAGAGCGGCCCATTTCACTTGAAACTGGCATTGTGACGTGAGGTGCGGTGCTGGAAAAGGCTGTGGGAGAAGATGTTCTCTGGGAACGCGAGTTTGGAGCCTTGTAATTACTTGTCTTTTTTGCGGATTTTGAAGGTGGAGTGGATTTTGGAGAAGGGAAAGCTGCCTGGAGTGAAACGTACAGGTTGTACAGTTGTGCTTTGTTCATTGTCCTAGAAAAATGAACATTAGCGCTGATTAGTGCTTGTCTCAACCCCAGCACTGTCCATTTCTCAATTGCAGGAATAGTGGTTTGTGCTGAGGTGTAGGAGGAAGCTGGAGATGGTGGTGGAGGTCTTGATGGTGGAGTTGAGGGCAAGCCCCGGCTCCTCGGGGTACGGGAAGCGGCTCGGCTGGGCCGGCGGCCGCGCGGTGATGCTGGAGGTTCAGATGCGATGTCCTGTTGAGCATGGGAGCTTGTTGCAGCGATGGGATGCTGTGATGGAGCCTGGGCGACGAAGGGGTCGTCGTCAGACGGGAAGAGTTCGATCTCTGACATTGTAAAAAGTGGGTGGGACCAGATGCTGAAACTGTCAAGGAATGTCAGGTGAGTTGACAGAGTGAATATATATATATATATGCTTCCTCTCATGCTGATAGGGTAGACATGGTAATTGTTTGATAACAAGTTGATTGGAACGATTATTTGAATGTGCTCCTCCCGAACTTTGTTTATAAAACATCTTAAAATGTCCGGGGGAAATCCAGTTACTGGATGAAAGAATCTTAAGTGTTTACTCAATGCACACTCACTCTTTATACCATTTACACTCTGGAGAATGTCACTCTGCAAAAGTTGTTCCACAAACAAATGCTGATCAACAGTCCTCAAAGGGAAGTCACTTGCTTTGACAGTTGTGATTTGATCTCGACTAATCAAACAGAATCGACAGAACAAGACTGTGCGCTCCAAGATTATCTGCACACACACAAAATACAGTTGGCTTCATATGACGGCCTAACGCTTCCACAAACACACCATCTTGCGCTAGAGTTTTTAACTCTTTTATCAAAGGTTGCAGAAAATTTTCATAACCAAATTTATCAACATCAACACTTTTTCCTACAACAGCTAACTGTGACTCATGTGCACATTCCATGAAATGGTGCGGTATCTCTCTCTTGCCATGATTGTGGCAGGAAAAGGCAAAGAGAAAATACTGTCTTGCCGCCAGAAGTTCTTGATGGAGCTCATCTTTACCATGGCCATGTAAAACACCAGCCCAATGTAGCGGTACATCTCACTGATGCTGACATCAGTCCATTTAAATGTGCGGCCCTTTGCAATTGCACCCGCAGCCTGAGCATTGGTGTTGTGGCACAGAGTTGACACTGCATTCTCAGAAAAAAACATTTTGAAGAGACTCTGGGGAGTGTGTGTGTCAGCAGGACTCATATTGGAACCATTTCAATGTCAGTCTCTGTTTTCCATGACAGACTGGACTGCTTGTTGCTTGACTGCTTGTTGTTTGAATGTTTGTCTTGGCCCTCTTTGCAACAGGTGTCTGATGATCACCATCATCTTTATAGCTGTAAAACAAACAAACAACTGTGAGCATGTTTATTACACAAAAAACTGTATTTCAAATCACTAAAATAATATTGCCCAGACAAAACCGGAATATGTAAACAGAATTATACTAATATCTGAAAGAAAGGGAATAAGTGTACTTACTTGTCATTTTCAATTGTTGTTGTTTTCAATTGACACCGGTTGCATGCCCTCCTTCCAGTGTGAGTTGCAGGTGAAGGTGAGAGTGATGCTACCACATTCCTAAAAAAATAATAATATTAATAAAGGTTTAACAAAGTACTATGCCAGCACATGCATAACTGATGGACAATTTGCATGTTGATAAAATAACAAAAAATAAGCTTTTATATTAACATTACCAATCACTAATTGTAATATTGTGCATGCATAACAACAACACAATTTTTGCAAAGCCACACAGGCACATATGCATATTGTATCATCACTAAGTATATAAACAAAATTGAACTAACATCTGCAAAATACTGGGTATATGTACTTGCTCTTTCTGATTTCCGTCTGTGTTGCTGTGTGCCCTCCTAGTGCAAGTTCCAGTTGATGGTGAGAGTGAGCAAACTACATTCCTTTCAAAAAAGTTGAAAACTATTATTATCATAATTTACAGAGTAGACCTACTATTCCAGCACATGCATAACTGATAAATAAAACATATGTAACATTATCAACCAACCTCCAAATATAAATAAATATATTATCACTAAGTATATAAACTAAATTGAACTAACATCTGTAAAATAGTGGGTAAATATCTACTTACTCTTTCTGATTTTTCGACTGTGTTGCGCGCTGTTACGTCCCTCCACTACCTTTGGTGGCTCTGTTTTCCTTTACTAATGTTTGGCTGCTCGGCAGTATGTTTTTCCTTTGTTATTGTGTGCAGGTGTGATCAGGTAACGAGTGGGCGGAGAGACACCCTTTTTAAGCTGAGGCACTTCGTGCAGAAAGAGGAGGGAGGGACTTGTATACCGGCCACCACGCCTGTTGTTGTTGTTGTTGTTGTTGTTGTTGTTGTTGATCTTCCTGCAATGTTTTGTTCTGTTGTAGTTTTCTCCCAATTTCTGTTTTGTTTGTAAAACCTGATCATAACACGCGCCCTCCGAGTGGCAGGTCAAGGTAGTGATGCTGCAACTACATTCCTTTGAAATATTTATGTAATAATAGTTTTCAACTTTTTTTAAAGTATAGTACCATTGGCCTATAGTATGAATAACTGATGTGAAAAATGGTAGACGCGTGCTGTATGCGCGTCAATGTGCCATTACGGGAGATAGCACTAACATTAACACATTTGCGCACTTCATCAACCGGGCATATTTACACATTTCAGCACATTTACAATATTGCGAGGTAATGCGAGCACACGCTTAGTTGATGATAATGAGGCAGCATAAACACTATAGCCTAGTCAAAATATAATCTAAACATAGATAATATTTTTTAAATATCATTTTACATATCATACAGCATATAGCCTATAGGCTAGACAATTTAAATATAAGTAAAACCTGCCTATTAAGATATATTTTAAATTTAAATACTCTGAATAGGCTACTGGATGGCAAGTCTGGAGATAGTCCAACCAGTAAAATATGTACATGTTTATATAAAATAGCTTGTCAAGTATCGTAAGTTAAACTAAAAGACTTACTCATCCGAAATTGTATCCATGGCTGGATCAAGTCGCTCTTCAAAATACAAACGTTCATTATCTGAGTCCCGCTCTTCTTCTGAGGAAAATGTGAACTCTTCGTCACTGTCCAGGACAAGCTGAAGAGCTTCAGCGCCGGTGTAGCGTGCCATCTTCCAAATGCGCAGGAAAGTGAGCGAATCTTATGATGAAACTTGCTGCTTTTAAGGCATTTGCCTGGGGGCGTTTATCTATTTTGCATATGGCCTCAACACATTATCTTATGAATAGCGCACTCTGCGAGTGGGTGTGAAACAAATTAACGATTATGAGCTGAGACAGGAGAAACTGTACTTCTCTTTAGTTTCATACAGATTACATTGCAGGAGAATATTTGTTTTAAATGTGAAATGTTTAATTTAAAAGTAGAAATTTAAAGCGTTCTTTAGACTTATGTTTCATGTTTG
This sequence comes from Meda fulgida, assembly GCA_030578275.1. Taxonomy (NCBI): domain Eukaryota; kingdom Metazoa; phylum Chordata; class Actinopteri; order Cypriniformes; family Leuciscidae; genus Meda; species Meda fulgida. The sequence goes on from CM060636.1 coordinate 25,977,408, forward strand.
TGAGATAAGTATTAGCTGAGTTTGTTCATTTTCCAGACATGTTTCAGAATTTTTTTTGCGGAGACAGAGTGAGCTGAAAGCGCACCCTGTTTATTTTATTTATTTAAAAAGAAACAAGGTTTTGATGTTAATGTGAGTGTACACAAAAAAGAAGACCCTCTATAGTGTATAATCATGTATTGATTTTATTTATATCACTATAAATGACAGAGTATTTTAAGTCTATGTTGCTGCTATGTGAAAAAAAAACAGCAAAGCGCGCCGGCGCGTTTGCCGTCCCCAGAGGGTTAACTGGCCACAGCCAACCAATGTAAAGGAGTTACAGCGTTTCCTGGGTTTCACCAACTTCTACCGACAGTTTATCAGAAACTTCAGCACCACGGCAGCACCACTCACATCTCTCCTTCAGGGAGGAAAACAACAGTTAAAGTGGTCAGCCGAGAGTAGTACTGCATTCAAACAGCTCAAGGAGAAGTTCACCACAGCCCCCATTCTGCACCATCCAGATCCTGAACGAGAGTTCATTGTGGAGGTGGATGCTTCCAACACAGGAGTCAGGGCAATCTTATCACAGCAGCATGGAAGCCCAGCTAAACTGTTTCCCTGAGCCTATCATTCCCGCAAACTTACCCCAGCCGAGCAGAATTACGATGTGGGTGACAGGTCACTCCTGGCAATGAAGGCCGCCCTCGAGGAATGGCGACATTGGTTGGAGGGAGCCCGGTTGCCATTTATGGTTATGACTGACCACCGTAACTTAGAGTATATCAAGGCTGGCAAGCGATTGAATCCCAGACAGGCCAGGTGGTCCCTCTTCTTTTCCAGATTCAATTTCAAGGTCACCTGTCATCCAGGATCTAAGAATGGCAAAGCCGACGCCCTGTCTCGTCAGTTTGACGGTTCCTCTAACTCACCCCGGTCTGAGCCTATACTTCCCTCAACGCTTATTCTCGCCCCAGTACAGTGGGATATAATGACAGATTTCTGCAGCCCAGAGGGAGGAACAATCACCACCCGAATGCCCTCCGGATCGCACCTACGTGCCACGAGACCTTCGCACACGGGTATTACAATGGGTGCATAATAACCCTAGTGCTGGACATCCCGGGATCACTGCCACCACCCATCTCGTTACCAACCGTTTCTGGTGGTCCACGCTCCAAGCCGACGTAATCACCTTTGTACATCAGTGCACCACTTGCAACATTGTCAAGTCCTCCCATCAGAGACCAGCCAGATTACTTCAACCACTACCTGTACCACAACGTCCATGGTCCCATATTGCTGTTGACTTTGTCACAAATCTACCTCCCTCCCAGAATTATACGACCATTCTTACAGTGGTAGATCATTTTTCAAAGGCATACAGATTCATTCCCCTAGCCAAACTACAAACTACAGTCTCGGATAGAGGACCTCAATTTACCTCCCGGGTTTGGCAAGCGTTATGGGTACAGCTTAATATCAATGTCAGTTTAACTTCCGTATATCACCCACAGGCTAACGGACAGGTAGAGAGGTTCAATCAGGAACTTACCCGCTTCCTGCGCACCTACTGTCATCAGAACCAACAGGATTGCAGTCGTTTCCTCATATGGGCCGAATATGCGCAGAATTCACTGCTCAAACCCTCGACAGGTCTCACCCCTTTCCAATGTGTACTGGGATACCAACCCCCTCTATTTCCCTGGTACGGGGAACTCACCGATCTCCCGGCCGTGAATGCATGGTTACAAAGAAGTGAGGAGACCTGGAACAATGCTCACGTACACCTTCAACGAGCAGTTCGTAGAGTCGGTGAACAGGCCGATCGCCACCGTAGAAGGGGACCTGAGTACACTCCTGGACAGTGGGTGTGGCTCTCATCCAGGGACCTTCGTCTTCGACTGCCCTGCAATAAACTAAATCCTAGGTACGTGGGTCCTTTTAAGATTCTCAGGCAAATAACATCAGTGTCATACCGTCTAGCCTTGCCATCTACTTATCGCATTTCTCCCACCTTTCAAGTTTCCTTGCTCAAACCTGCCGGTTGTCCGAGAGGAGAGAGGGACCAGGAGGAGGTCGCGGAGGAGAGCACCCCTCCCATCATCATCAAGAGGAGGCCTACCGCGTAAGAGAGATTCTCGACTCAAGGCGCCTAGGCAGGGAGTTGCAGTACTTGATCGACTGGGAGGGGTACGGTCCAGAAGAAAGATCCTGGGTGAGGTCACAAGACATACTGGATCCCGCACTTACCACTGAGTTTCATCAGAATCACCCCGAGAGACCTGCCCCTCGACCCCGTGGAAGACCTCGGCGCCGCACTGGTCCTCGCTTCAGGAGCCACTCGCAGGGAGGGGGCTCTGTCATAGATCGCACATCCGTGGCTTTCTCCGATCGCCGAAGGACACCGTCACCTGAATACTGAACTTAATTTCCCATCAGCCCCGTACCTAGGTTTAATCATCGGCACAGGTGTACCCACTTTCCTCCCCTATATAAACTGACTCTGAACTGCTACACATTGCGAAGTCTTGTTCTGCCCGGCTAACATTTCCGAGCGTTATACTACATTGATTACATCCCTGTTTTTTGACCCTTGCCTGTTTGCTGTTTCTCGTCTCTTGTCTGCCGCCTGCCTCTACCCTTGCCTGGTATTGTTTATGATTCTGGATTTCCTCTTACATTCCTATTTGCTGATCTCTGTATTTTGCATGCCTGACTACTCTCCATTAAAACACTGCAAATGGATCCGAACATCTCTGACTCTGCATCACACTATGAGACAACTTCCTGTCGCACTGTCATGAAGACATGTCTAACCTGCTAGTTACAACTTTGTGAATAAGCTAATAATACATAAATTACAGCCTCTAAGTTATGCTTGATTCAAACTGTTGAAGGATAACCTGTAATTTATTTATTTTTTGTTTAAATGACTAACAGTAACGTTAGTCTGGTAACTGAATTACATAACTTATAATCAAACAAGTGAATTAATTTACCAATTACTGAATATAAAACTATCTCAGTAGACAAACGTCAGTTGTATTTGCGTTATTACTCGTTACTGACAAAAAATGTGGAATTACAGTAACACATTTCTTTCAACACTGCTATTACTTTATTACAACCTGAGCCTGTCATTGACAAAAACAAACAATGTTTAGTGGACGCGCTTGGATCAGGCAGAGTTGACCTAAATAAATTTTACGTTAAATGTTAGCTTGTGTAACGACTTACTGCTGGAATGACGATGCTTGAGCCCTCTGCTTCAGCCACAGGGCTTGCATTAGTTTGGTCGTTTGTGGCTGTCCTTTCACCTGCTCCAGGTAAACCGCGGTGAGTCGGTTCTTCCTCCTCCGCTGCTTCAACGTGGAGAAGATGATGCGCGTGTGTCCGCTTCACGTGATAGTAGAAGGAGTTATACACCCTGTACTCACTTGGACAGCCATCAGGGCTGCGACTGTGCATGATGTTAATGTGACTCAAAAGTTGTTTCAGAGTCAATGCCACAAATATGTAACATATGAAGCAACACCAAATCATGTTGGAAGCAAAGATGTCACAGGCAAGAGAACGGAAAACTGGCCACTGGTCGGTAGAGCAAGACTGCCGTAAAAACTTGTTACTATGGTTACACCCGCCAGCTAGCTGCTGCAAATGAGAATGTGGGCGTAAACTAACGGACGTCATGGGACCGACTTGGATTGGAACTTGGATTGACGTGTTTCATTGCAAGTAAGTTAAATTAAAGTGCTGTATCCAGCACTCATTCTTTGTTGTTCATATCGCACAAAATAAGCACCCTTTGAATGTTGTCGACGTTTCAATGTGTTTGTATATCGTTGCAGCCGAAAATTAACGTTACTGGAGCTAATTAGCTAACCAAGTCAGCCAACAGCATGGGAGAATTGGATGATGTCGCAGTGTCGATTTTAAGGGGTAATGTATGCAAATATTATTCATAATATTTTTTTTTAATAATGAATGAACGAGTGCAGAGGCCTAATTGAAGCTAAAAAAAAAAAGCTAACTTATGGCGCTGCTCCCGCTACAGAAGCACTGTGGGCCTCAATCTTTCTCCTATTTGTCACATCACGCTCCTTCTGTCACCTGTTGTGTGAAGTGTTATGTGTGGTCGGTGAACTGTAGGAACTGAATTGCGTTTTGGGGATAATGTTGAATATTATGTTGTGTTCAGACCAATAGGAAAATGAATTTCCGACTGCCGTTATTTGCGTCATTTTGTTCCCGCTAAATTCTTAAACTGTGAAGAGTCAACTCATTGTGATAATTGACAATTGTTCGTCACTAGAAAACTAAGTTGGTGGCAGCTCTAGCTCAGGGTTCGTACGGGACAGGTGCTTGAAATCCTTAAATTTGGTGTTTTCAAGGTTTGAAATCGCTTAAAATTCAATAAAATGCTTGAAATTGTAACTATTTATTTCACAACAAATACATATCTGACTGAATAGTTTTTTTATTAGACCCTCAGTTATGCAGGGGAGACCTGCAGAGCATAAAGAAACTACATTAAAATGAGAGAAAACATATACACAATACTAATACACAAACTATAATACTACATACCACGGGATGATCCTGCACACACACCGCTTCGTAGTCGCACACCATATTGCAATACAGCGGCTCAGTAGGACCATGTAAGTGACATGCTACAAAACAAATCAGAAGTAGCCAACCGAGGTCAATTGCTTCTTGTTATAACCAAAAAAAAAGGTTTATACATACCTGTGAGGAGTGGGCTGCCAGCACACAGCAGGCGGGAAAAAACAGCTTACAGTCTAAGCCTGACAACGAGAGGGATTCACATCAACTGCCTGCACAGTACGAGAAGCACAAGTTCACCCCAAACAACTCGCATACCTGTGGCGACCACGAATGACGTCACCAGGACAATACAAAGACGCATACCAAGTGGCCACAACACATCCTTTATATATCCCACAAAGGAATAAAGGAGGAGGGGTCAATAAACTAAGCACAGGTGTATGACATTCCCATAAGTGGATTCAACCACCCTGCTACATTGAGCTGGTTAACGTTACTAGCTACCTAATTTGAACGAAGTATCAACTTCTAATAGTATCATGCTGTTATCATTTCTAGAGCACTTTCATACCTACCAACTAACCACCTATTTATGTTGGCAGCAGCACATTGAGCTAACAGTACAGTGTTTTTGGAGCAAGCATGGTAGTCTACATTAGGGTTGTGAACCTACACTGGTCTCACGGTTCGATTACGATTATCATGTCATCGAATCAGTTCAATTCGATATCTCGATGCATTACGATGCACTGCATCCTCAATTTTCAATTTGACTTCAAAGTGATGTGTGCGTGCGTCCGCGCACTCGTGTGTGTGTGAGTGTTCGCCTGTTCGGGAAGTCGCAGTGACATTCCAGTTTAAGTTAAGGGAGTAAAGCCTGTTTATGCCATTAGGAAAATTAAATTCTGTCAAATCAGTTTTGTTTTAAAGAAATGTTCATTTAAAAGCAGCGCTCATTCATCAGTGTATATGTTACCATAAGAGATGCATCGCCGAGTCCGCTGTTGAAGACGATCATCCATTTATAATCACACGTAACAACACAGAATAAATGTAATTTGACCATCAGGTGCGGATACTTAAATCAGAGATCATTATTGGGGTGGGTGGATGATCTGTGTTTGGCTGCGGATTCGGGTGACGTTGATACTCATCCGCTTACTCTAAAGCAATCAGATTCTGCAGGCGTTACAGCTCGGGTGAAAACGGCGAACGTTTTATAACGTTTAAGTATCCGCACCCAATGGTCAAATTACAATTATTCTGTGTCACGCGTGATTATAAATGGATGATCGTTACCCTCAACAGCGGACTCGGCGATGGTTGATGCGTGCATCATAATGGTAACATACATGATGAATGAGCCCTGAACATTTCTTTAAAACAAAATTGATTTGACAGAATTTAATTTTCTTAATGGCATAAACATTTTACTTTATTAAAAATAAACTCCCTTGAAACTTAAACTGGAATGTCACTGTTTCTGTCACTGCAACTTCCCGAACTGGCGAACACGCTCACACACATGCACGCCCACGTATCAAGTCAAGTCAAGTCAAATCAATTATATTTATATAGCGCTTTTCACAATATAGATTGTATCAAAGCAGCTTCACAGTATCAATCAAAATAACATAACAGTGTTTGTTTCTTATTGGAAAAAACATCCACGTTTGGTAGGACTGATCAATGGTATTAATGATTGGTTCATTAATTTGAATATCCCCAACAGAGCAAGCCAAAGGCAACAGTCACTTTGAAGTAAAATTGAAAATTGAGGATGCGGTGCATCGTAATGCATCGAAATATCAAATTGAACTGAATCGATGACATGATAATCATAATCGAACCGAACAGTGAGACCAGTGTAGGTTCACACCCCTAGTTTCACCCCGATTTCACTCCCTAAAATGGAACATTGCTTTTTTATACATGTGAAGAGCTGTCAATGCTACATTGCATTTTGTATTGTCACAAAAATGTTGCTTTTTGCAGTAGTTATCTTTTATTTTACAGGAGTCTGGCCAAAAACACTCAAAATTATCGGGCAGTTCCTCTTTTAATGCATCACCCATGCGACAGACATCCACTCCTGTGAATGCAAGTCCTGTAAATTACACAACCCCTGAAAAGGTTGTGAAGTTACCCTTTCCAGAATACGTATTGCACACCGACACAGAACTTGAGCAAGTCCGACAACAGTACTTTGAGTTGAAGAGAGGCGAACAGCGCAACTGCCATATTTCAAAGGAGCTCAGATGCCGGCTCATTTGAAACACCATGACCAGTATGATTGCAATCCTGAGGGCAAAGGGGGATGCAGAATCACACAGATACCCGTCAAAGCCAGAAATTATAGCAATGGCAAAGAGAATAGTACTGTACTTCCCCATGCTGCAGGACCAAGGCCTACATAAATGGGTAAGTGAAATGCATCCAGTTGATGAATGTTTCATGTTGGACATTTTTAGTAGCAATTTGAAAAAGTGATTAAATGTCTTGTGCAGGTCACTGTGTACACACAGCTGTACAAAAGATTGCAAAATGTGAGATCCCCCCAAAATGAACAAAAAAGAATGTTGAGACATTCAAAGAGGTGAGCTGTAACTAATGATTATTTTCATCAGAGATTCATCTGTTAATCATTTTTAAGATGAATTGAACAGTTGTCTGGTCAATATAAAGTCCAAGGTGATGTCCTCAAAAGTCTTGTTTGGTCCACAACCTAAAGATGTTAATTTCACTGTCATAGAGGACTAAAGAAGCTAGAAAATATTCAAGTAGTTGACAACTAATTGATTAACTGACTAATCTTTGCAGCTCTACAAAGAGGCGCTGTCTTGAGCAGGCAACAGACACGGATGAAATAGATTCAAGTGACTCAACAGTCATTCTAGATCAGTCGACAGAAGGAAGTGGCAGCCCAAGCTCAGACAGTAAAGAAAGTGAGTTAGAAGGTGAGTTTCAACTTTCCATTTACATATTTGCCCTTGTGAGGTATTTATATTTTATATAAACTAATAAACCCACTTTATTGGTCAAGATGACAACAACATGAGATTAACTTTTTTTCTAAACTGAGCCATATTAATTATGTATTTTTGTGTCTTACAGCTAACAATTCTGCAGGTGTTGACAGTCCAGACACCAGTCCAGCAACCTTGGCCAAGCACTACAAGACCCACAAACTTTGTATAAAAGAAAAAATCCAAACCACCAGGATGTCTCTCATCTCTTGGATTTGGAATTTGTAGCCAGAAGAGCAGTTATTGATTCAAATACAGTTCGCGAGGAGGACAGACAGGAGAAGGTTCTAGAAGCATATCCTTGTTTCAAGGACGTTTGACATGTAAGTCATTATTGACTGTGCATGAGTAAAACCATGGTATCACACACAATGTTTAATACCAATATCCTCTTAAATTATGTATTCAAATGTCTGTATTGGTATGTTTGATATTCCATTGGTGATGAAGGAGCTTCAACGCATTTTGGATAAGGATAATACCAACTTCATCGATGAACTGAAGGGAATAGCGTGACTTCTGCCAGAATGTGCAGTTTTTCTGGTGTATGGAAAAAGGCGCTGAAACCCCCAATGGGAATGGACAAGGGTAGGGAATGCTGTTTTGGTGTTATTCGTGAATAGGGTTTAGGGTGAACCTTCAGGTATGTTAATTGTGAAGTACATGAGCTAGTGTTTTGTCGTCCTTCTTTTTCATCTATGACGGCTATCCCATTATTTTTCTTTTACTTTTTTTAAGCATTGTGTCTGTTGTATACCTTTTGATCAGATTTGACCTTGTGCACTTTGTCCAAGTGTTAAAGTAATGAATCTTTTCCTGTACAGCTGATCAGGCTCTTGAGATCCTACGTGTGCTGCCATCACTGTTCCCCGTCCACGTCTGCTCCTCCAAAGTGGGTACGAGATTTGAGTGAAGCTCTGGTGCATGTCCTCGAGGTGAGCAGTCTAAAATGTTGCAGGATCATTTTGACTGGAAAAAAATATAACGGAAGGTGCTGCTCCTGACGATTCCCAATGTATTTCCTATTCACATACAGTATGTTCTAAGCCTTCAAAGACACTTAGAACATTTGTTTTTAGAAGGATGATTTTCACTGGGTAGATGACTTGGCTATGTCACAGTATGTACAATAATGGGTGCATTACATGGTAGCAGGTTTTATCACCCTAATGATAACCAAGCAAGACTAGCCTAGCCTTGGTTTTTACTTCTGTTGGAAGGCTAGACGTGTGTAAACAGTAAATGCATTGGGGATAGCTAAAAACAGCACTTTCAGATGGAGCTTTCTCAATACTGTAACTTTTGTCAGAATTTTGCTTTGTAAAGTTATGTTTTGTAAACAACCCTCTACCCTAGGTTCCAAATGAACAAAATGCATTATTCTGACAGAGGGATGTATGTGTTATGTGTTAAAGGGAACAGAAGACCCTAAGTCTTACTTGAAGAAACGGCCTCTCTCCTGCCCAGTCCTGATTGTCGGTCCGTCCAACTGCCTCCTAGCGGTAGGAGATGTGGCAATAACCACCTTTCCCAAAGAGAAGCTTACCGAGAGTGCTTTATACCTTATGGGCTACTATTATACCCTAAACCTGACTTATCCAAAGTGTGTAGCCACTCTGCTTTCAGTCATACAGACGGAGGTCCTCTTAGACAAAATCCATGAGAGAGATCTCACATCGTCTTACAAGAAGAGCATGGCTGAGTGGAAAGCTTTTATTGGCCAATAAAACCAGTGGTCAAATTTGGTCTAGGATAGCACTTCTCTCCCTCCAAGGGCACTACAGTCCATGTTCATTGTTATTAATTCTTGGTTGGAATTTGGCTAAGTTAGCCCACTGTTAATTTGGCAATATTACGACAATATTAGCCAACATGCTGATATCCTGTGATATATTTTGTGTGTTGTTTGCACAATTCAGTGCAGATTCTGCTTAGTTTTAAGTTTATTTAAACTTTTTAGTTAATATTGAGCTTAAACAACTAATTGTCTGTTCAGCAGATGCAGTCACTAATTTAGGCGCATCTACTGTGAAAGAGTAAATTGACTAAGCAGTAAAGTTGGGATAAAAGTGAACATAGTGGTATCGGTTATTGTCCAGTTGAGTTGTAAAATATTAACATATTGGCAAAAAGTCCAGTATGGTGCATCCTTAATGATGATGTTACAATGGTTAATGGTGTATTGAGGGACTAGTTGTTCATGTAAGCCCAGAACCTTTCATTTGAATGCTACAATATTAAGCATTTGTATTAAGAATGAATGTCACTGTTGGAGCAGTTTTAGTGTGCCTATATGCTTTGAGTGTGCCTGTGCAAAGCACAGATTTTGTATGTGTATTGAGGGGCACATTGGTCAGATGTTTGGACCTGACCTTAACTCACTCACATATTTGGCATGTTCTGCTATGTTTTCATATTGCAGTTCCATAAATACTGTGAGCCAAAATGTGGAGAAAAATGAAGCTGTTTTGCTTTTATGCAGTCCTCTGGGACTTTTTGCTGTTTAAATAATACATTAAGTTGGTTAAATGCAAGACTAGTTTTCATTTTTTCTGTAGTTAATGTCTTGAATTTAGTAGGTGACTGTCTTGAATCTAGAACATTATTACTTTTGTAGAGCTTACAATAAGGTAAATACACTTGAGATGATATGGTAAATTATGGGAAAAGAGCACTGCCTAATATGAGTCAGGAATGCTAACTTCAAGACATTTTGTCTCAAAATGCCAGTTTCTAATCTTATTTCAAGTAGGTGGTGAACTTAAATCTAGAACAGTTTAACAATTATAGAACTAAAAATCAGTTAAATACACTTGAAACAAACAGGATGACAAAAAAAGAGGCTACTTTTGAGGGGAAAATACTATTTTTGAGCATCACAAGCTTATTATGAGACACAAACATCACAATAAAATATAGCTAAAAATGAGTTTTCCCAGCTAATTTCAAGACCACTCTTATCTTGTGAGGCTTAAATATAATGTCTTATTTCAATAAATCTTACCAAGAGAATTTTCACTTGTTCCATTGGCAGATTTTTTTGCCTATTACAAACAAAAATATCTTGTATTATTATTATTATTTATTTATTTATTTTTTGCTTATTTTTGGAGAGGCCTTTTTTCCAGTGTATGGTTTCGGACACCACTACAAATGTCTGTCCCCTCAAATAACACCCTATTTGAGGGTATAGGGGGCAATTTCGGATTCAGCCATGGTCTTTCAATTTGTTTTCATTCATCAAATGTGTTCCTTTGTTTGATTTTCCCGCCACTCATCAGTTGTCATTGACACTCGACAAGTAGTTTGTTTAGGCATGATTTGTAGGGAATTACAAACCTGCGCACATATATTCAAACGCACATAACGTTTCGGGTTATGACTATAACCCTTGTTCCCTGAGAAGGGAACGAGACACTGCGTCGAGAATCGACACTTTGGGGACGCTCCCTTAGCGTGTGCCTCTGAAGTAAAAATAAAACTAGTCCAATCCTGATTGGTGCTACGTCATGAGGTAGCATATGTGACGGCATATAAAAGGGACGCCGGCACACACACACATTAGCCTAGCGATGAAGCAAGACGCTCTCAGGCCTCGAGGGGCGTGGCAGAACAACGCAGTGTCTCGTTCCCTTCTCAGGGAACAAGGGTTATAGTCATAACCCGAGACGTTCCCTTTCTAGGGAACTCTACACTGCGTCGAGAATCGACACTTTGGGGAATGAATGCCCACTAGGCCACGCACCGAAAAACAGGCCTGCCCTAGAGTGAAACTGATCTCAGGCACTAGCCTGAGTGCCGGGCGTACAAGGGAGGTGCAGACTGTAGAATCTAATGAAAGTGTGAGGAGAGGCCCAACCAGCTGCCTCACAGATTTCACAAATGGGGACTTCTACATGAAGGGCCTAGAGGATGCTATACCTCTAGTAGAGTGAGCCCTAACAGCCAAGGGTGAAGGTAAATCACGCACCCTATAGGCCAAAGTAATAGCCTGGACTATCCAGTTGCTAATAGTTTGTTTGGAAGCAGGTCATCCCTTTCTAGGTGACCCAAAGCACACTAGAAGTTGGTCCGACCTCCTCCAGGAAGAGGACCTCTCAAGGTAAACTCTCAAAGCTCTGACAGGACAGAGCAAATGGAGCCTTTCCTCTTCTGCCGACACATGTGGTGGAGGGTTAAAAGCCTGAAGAACTGTACACTGTGCCACATTAGATGGCACCTTAGGCACATAACCAGGCCCAGGATGTAAAATAGCCTTTACTCCGCCAGGGGCAAACTCCAAGCAAGCCGGCGTTATAGAGGTAATAGCTAACAGAAAAGCCATTTTAAAAGTCAAGTCCTTCGGTGAAGCCGACTGAAGTGGTTCGAAGGGGGCCAGGGATAACCGTTTGAGAACCACTGCCAAATCCCAGGAAGGAACCCTGGATCTGGTTGTCAGTCTCATCCTCCACGTACCACGGAGAAACCGTATGACCAGTTGGTGCCTCCCCAAAGGCCCATCATTTAAAGGTGCATGGAAAGCCGCAATGGCAGCCACGTATACTTTTAAAGTGGATGGAGAGAGACCTGCAGAAAAGCGGTCTTGAAGAAATTCCAGAACTGAAGCCACCTGGCAGTTGACTGGATCTACATTATGTTCTCTACACCAATTAGAGAACACATTCCACTTGAGGCCATACAGTCTTCTGGTAGATGGAGCCCTAGAGCTAAGTATGGTTTCAACTACTCCTACTAATAGTCTATCATCTAAGTACTGAGCCCCCTCAGGGGCCAGATCCACAGATTCCACATTTCCGGACGGGGGTGGAATATTGTGCCCTCTGCTTGAGACAACAGATCCCTCCTCAGAGGAATCTGCCATGGTTGGTCTATCAGGAGTGACACTAAGTCTGAGAACCATACTCGGGCCGGCCAGAATGGGGCTATCAGGAGAAGACTGATGCCCTCCTGGCAAACCCTCTCCAGGACTCCCGGGAGCAGAGCGATCGGGGGAAAAGCGTACAGACGAAGCCTCGGCCAAGCCTCTACCATGGCATCCAACCCCAGTGGGGCTGGATGGGTAAAAGAAAACCAAAGTGGACAGTGAGACGTCTCTCGAGACGCAAATAGATCCACTTCCATTTGTCCGTATCTCTGCCATATTAACTTCACCGCTTCCGGATGAAGTCTCCATTCACCGGGCCTCAGCCCCTGCCTCGACAGGATATCTGCTCCCTGATTCTGAACCCCTGGGATATATATTGCTCTGATGGACAAAATTTTCCCTTGGGACCATAAAATTATCTGATGCGCCAATCTGGATAGAGGGCGCGATCTGAGTCCCCCCTGTCAGATAAGCTACCACTGATGTATTGTCTGAACGTATCAAGACATGGTAACCTTTCATGTCTGGAAGGAAGCTCCTCAGAGCCCTGAAAACAGCCAACATCTCTAGGCAATTTATATGCCAAGGAAGATGATGGTCCTGCCATGGACCCCTGGCAAAGCGGCCGTCCATGACCACGCCCCAGCCAGTAAGGGAGGCGTCTGTCGAAACGGTTTTCCGGCGACATGACGCTCCCAACACTGGGCCTTGGGACAGAAACCAAGGTTTCTTCCATATTACTAGAGCAAGAAGGCATCTTCGCGTTACTCTGATCATCCGAAACGGATTTCCCTTGGGAGAAAACCCCTTGGTTTTCAACCACCACTGAAGGGGCCTCATGTGGAGAAGGCCCAAAGGTATTATGTTTGATGCCGCTGCCATGAGGCCCAGCAGTCTTTGAAATTGTTTTACAGTGATAGCCTGGCCTAGCCTTATTCCAGAAACCATGGTTGGGATAGACTCGATACGTGTGGGAGACATCTGTGCCCGCATCGTAATGGAATCCCACACCACCCCCAGAAAGAGAGTTTTCTGAACTGGTTCTAGCACACTCTTTTTCACATTGAGTCTCAACCCTAAAGTCTGAATATGAGCAAGGACGGCATCTCGATGCCGAACTGCCATCTCCCGAGACTGAGCCAATATGGGCCAGTCGTCGATGTAATTTAGTATGCGTATGCCCTGGAGTCTCAGTGGAGCCAGAGCTGCATCCATACACTTTGTGAATGCTCGGGGAGAAAGTGCTAGGCCGAACGGAAGAACCCGATATTGGTATGCTTTGCCCCCAAAAGCGAACCTTAGGAACCTCCTGTGACATGGAAGGATGGAGACATGAAAATAGGCGTCTTTTAGATCTATTGTGACAAACCAGTCCTCGGACCTGATTTGATTCACTATAATGGGAATGGTGAGCATCTTGAACCTGAACCTCCTCAGAGCCAGATTCAGATGCCTTAAGTCTAAGATCCGCCTCAGCCCTCCATCCTTCTTTGGAACTATAAAGTAACGGCTGTAAAACCCCGACTCTCGGTCTGGTAGGGGAACGATTTCTATGGCCCCTTTGACCATCTCTTCCCTGCTCTCTTGGCCTGAATGACGGCCCTCAGGTCGCCTTTCTGGCCGGCGGGCTTCGGCTGAGCACGTTTCCTCTGTTGCCAAGCTCCAGATGGAGGGGCTCTAGAGGCAACACTTTCTTTCTGCTCTTGCCGGTATGAGGAGCTGGCTAACGGCTGTGGCTGGCCACTTGGACCAGCCCTCCTAACAGATTTAGACCGGCGAGGAAGAAACTGCTGGAACGCCGCAGATTGTTTCTTCGCCTCCTGAAACCTGTCGACGACAGTGGAAACTGCGTCGCCGAACAGGCCAGAAGGCGAAAGCGGCGCATCCATCAGAAAAGATCTATCCTTGTCCTTTATACCCGATAGATTGAGCCACAGATGTCTCTCCATAGCCACCATAGCTGCCATGGAACGGCCGATAGAGCGTGCCGTTTCTCTAGTGGCCCAGAGAGACAAATCTGTGGCCCTTCTCAACTCCGCGATATCTGACAGAGTGGGACCCTCGCCTTCATCCAAATCTTTAAGGGGGTCGGCCTGGTACGCCTGCAATATAGCCATCGCATGCAGGGACGCACCAACTCCATATATGCCATATATGCCCTGCAAACCAGTGATGATGTTTCTCTACATTGTTTGCTGGGCAGCGCCGGGTTTTTAAGCGAAGATGCCGCTTCAGGAGAAAGATAACTCGCCAAGGCTTCCTCCATCTCCGGCATCTTGCCATATCGCGCCTCCCTCGCACCCACCACATTACTATAATCACACGAAGTGGAGGGTGAGATGCGAGAGGAGTGGGGTTTTTCCCAAGATCTCGAGATCTCTTTATGGAGATCTGGGAAAAATGGCAAACCCCGGCGCTGAGGTTGTGATCTGTGCTGCAGAAATCTCTCGTCTAATTTACTGTGACGAGAATCTTCCTACTTATCTTGTGGCCAGCTGATGTTGAGTCTAGCCACAGCACGCGTCACAACCTCTACCAACTCCTCATATACGGGAACATGAGCTGGCGAGTCATACTCATGTCCCTCGCTCCCGATGCTGAGAAACGTCCGCTTCCTCAGAACACCGGGCACTCATCATGGGCAGAAGACGCCGCAGGGCAGGCTTCTGCACCATGAGCGAGTGTTATTGAATCTGCAGACGATAATCGAGAAAGTCTCGTTCTCGTCTGCCAGATCCTTTTGCGAAGCCCACAAACTCAGCTTCCGCGCCGCCTCTACGGACGCGGGACCTGAGCCGCAAGGATAGCGAGCTTGGCCACTCTCATTAAATATAGCCAAGCGGGAGCGCAACACTCTTAAAGGTAGTGCTTCACAGTGTGCACAGGCAGATCCCTCAAAAGCTGCCTGTGCGCGCTGCGCTCCCAAACAGTTCACACAAAGATGATGTGTGTCCCCACCCGTGATGAATCTTGGGCAGGGGTGCAAACATCGAACAAACTGTTCACTTGCCATAATATATAATATCTAATAGACAGACAACACCAAATAGACAGAGACAGTTTCAATACAGAGCGCTTGCTGAAGAGCGAAAGCTAATGTGTGTGCGTGCCAGCGTCCCTTTTATATGCCGTCACATATGCTACGTCAAGACGCAGCACCAATCAGGATTGGACTAGTTTTGTTTTTACTTCAGAGGCGCACGCTAAAGGAGCGTCCCTAAAGTGTCGATTCTCGACGCAGTGTAGAGTTCCCTCGAAAGGGAACTATAGAATCAATTCATAATGCGCATGTAAACGGCATCAGCGTTTATCACAGGTTCCCGTTTAAAGTCTGTTTAGAGAGAACGGCTTTGTTTTAGCGGCCCCTAATTTAATAGCAAATGATAATTTCAACGGAAACGAGTCAATCAAAACTAACTTTAGCTGGAAAATAACATTATTCAAGAACCGCTATAAAGCCAAAACAATCTCTGTTACCTTAAATTATATGTTTACCTCTGTAAAGCTGCTTTGGAACAATCTACATTGTTAAAAGCGCTATATAAATGAAGATGACTTGACTTGACTTGACTATGTTGTGATGCGATCGGTTGCAACACCCGCCCCATTTGTTGGCGTCGTTTTGGCTTGATGGGCTGCAAAGGAAAGACTGGACCTTAGCATGTTGATCATTTGGACGATTTAAAACTGGCTAGGTTGGTCTTGGATGGTTATTTATTCAGCGCTCTGTGGTGTTTAGTGGGGAAAACTGGCTTACCCTCGGCAGGTCATGGCGTGTTGCAATATTTAGCGGTAGCGTGAGTGGCCCGAGTGAGTGCCATTGACCAAAATGGCAGCACTGCTGTTTTGCTGGGATGTTATGATTTTTTTTTTCTCCCAGGTAACCTGGTTTGTGTGTGTTTGCCTAAAAGTGCAAAAGTGAATTGAATTTGTGTTGTTTGTTTGTTTGTTTTTTCTTCGTTTTACTGAACCCTATTTCTGTTGTGTTATTGTATGTGTCAGTTATTTAGGGAGCCCTTTTTTTTCTCCTGGGTTGATTTATTGACTGTTTTTACTCATTTGCTTTTTTTCTGTGTATAACTCAGTCAAGAGGTTTTTTTTTTGTTAGTTTGTGTGAGTGACTAAGGGAGTTATTTTCTGCCGTGTTTGAAGATTGAGTATTGTGATTTCATCACTTTTGTTTTGTCTCTTGTGTAACTAACCTTCTTAATATTATTTGGGGCTTGGAAGTCCAGCTAAATGTCCCATCTTAACTACATTTCTTTTTGTCTTGCATTGCTTAACAAGTTGTATGAAATTGTGTTAATTGTACTGGAATGTTTTTTTTTTTTTGTTTTTTTTATCTTCATGCAGGACCTGAGGCCCACTTACGTGGGTGTCCTGGGCCTGTGGTTGTGGGGTCCCCCGAATCACTTGGGAGTGTTGTATTTCACCAGTGTGGTGTGGTGTGAGCATTTTGCTTTTCTTGTGCGTAGGTCACTTCCAGCAGGGGGTCCCCAAGGTAGATGTCCTTCAACCCTGAATGGTTGTTGATGAATGTATTTTACCTTGGTTGGAATTAATTTTTTTTTTTTTTTGAGTAGTTTGTTTCTTTTGGTGATTTACCGTTGCTGTTAATTTACATTTCAACTCATTAATTTTTTTTTTTCAATTCACTTGTGAATGTTTTGAATTAAGCGTTTAGTCCAATGCCCTATTGATGGGGGAGTTTTATGAGTGTGTCATAAGTTTTATTGGTTCGTTTTTTTTTCATAGAACCAATGACTCTGCCCATTCATTCGCTGATAACGAACCTGTGTGCTTTGAGTAGGTAAAAGCTGGTGGCTTGTAATGAATTCTTAGGGTGTAAGTCCCTAGGTGGCGTTGTTGACAAACAAATTATATTAGGAATTATCTTTTAGATTAGGCTGACTCCCATTTTGCCGCTAACCGTTCGGTCACAAGAGCATGCGCAAAAGTAGTTCACTCAAATAAATTCCTTTTCGTTGTTTTGCCAGAAATGAATTGAGCTCTTTTAAGTTCGTTTGGATTTAGTTCAGACTGATTTGAAATATTTGTTTCAAAATACCATATTTTTATCAAACAACACCCAGATTTCTTTCTTTTTTGGGGGGTTGTCAGGGGACCAGGGTTACATAAGCAGTCGAGCAACAGGAGAGGACATCAGTCTGTGAGTGTTTACTTTTCTCGTTAGATTTTAGAGCAGTTCTTCGTTGCTAGGAAACTTTGTTTTGTTTACGGTTTACCCTGGTAAAGCGTGAGATGAAATTGCGTTTTTTGCATTTCGTGTGGCTTTTGAGTTTTCGTGGCAGCCATCGTGTGAAGCCCGAAGAGTTTAAAGACCAACGACTCGACCTGCGCGACTCCACCGAACAAGGACACCGACAAGACACTTGAGTGTTATTTTCTTGTTGTTTCCTTTCTTTCTATTCTACACAACTTTTCTTCTCACTTTCTGTTTGTGACCGCTCTTTCACTGTGTTTTCAAATCCCTGTTACTAACATATGTAAATCAAATGTCACACTTAGGAAGCAGTACAACTCTCGCATGCTTTTCAAAACCTTCTCCTCTCTTTTCAACGCTCCTCCTCCTTCATCAACCCTAACAGCTGACGATTTTGCCACATTCTTCATAAATAAATTAACGACCATCGGCGGCCAATTTACCAATCCATAAACTGACACACACATTTTACCAGCTAACTCACACAATCTACTACCCTACTTCTCTCTGCTTTCAGATGCAGAAGTCTCCAAACTCATCCTTTCCAATCACCCTACTACCTGTCCGCTTGATCCTATTCTCACTAATCTACTTCAAGCCATTTCTTCCTCAGTTGTAACCCGCACTCATGCTCATCATAAACTCCTCTCTTCACACGGGTACTTTTCCAACAGCATTTAAGCAGGCTCGGGTAACCCCACTGCTTAAGAAACCCACTCTAAATCCAGCACATCTGGAAAATTACAGACCTTATTCCATTTGTCGCGAAAACACTTGCACTAGTTGTTTTCAACCAGATTTATTCCTTTCTTACACAGAACAACCTCCTGGTCAACAATCAGTCTGGTTTCAAAACTGGACACTCAGTAATTGAAGCTCTGAGACTGGCAAGAGCAGCTTCCAAATCCTCATTCTCATCCTGCTGGATCTGTATGCTGCCTTTGAGACAGTTAAACACCAGATACTCCTGTCAATCCTAAAGATGAAGGGCATCTCGGGAACCGCACTCCAATGGTTCAAGTCTTACCTCTCAGGTAGGTTATTTAGGGTGTCATGGAGGGGGAGGTGTCTAAGACCCAACATCTAGCTACTGGGGTGCCTCAGGGCTCAGTGCTTGGACCACTTCTCTTCTCCATCTAGATGACATCACTAGGATCTGTGATTCAGAAACATGGCTTTTCCTATCACTGCAATGCTGATGACCCACAACTCTACCTCTCATTCCAGCCTGATGATCCGACGGTAGCTGCTCGCATCTCAGCCTGCCAGACAGACATTTCTGGCTGGATGAAGGACCACCACCTTCAACTTAACCTTACGAAGACAGAGCTGCTTGTGGTCCCGGCCAACCCAACACTTCATCATAACTTCACCATTCAGCTAGGCTTGTCATCCATAACTCCATCAAGGTCAGCCAGGAACCTTGGAGTTGTAATTGATGATCAATTGAACTTCACAGACCACATTGCTAGAACTGCCCAGTCCTGCAGATTTGCTTTGTACAACATTAGGAGGATCAGGCCCTTCCTATCAGAGCATGCGGCACAACTCCTTGTCTAAGCATTTGTCCTATCCAGACTGGACTATTGTAATGCTCTCCTGGCTGGTCTTCCAGCCTCCACTGTCAAACCTCTACAACTGATCCAAAATGCTGCAGCAAGAGTGGTCTTTAACGAGCCGAAGAGGGCAGACTTCACACCTCTCCTCACAAAATTGCTCTGGTTGCCAGTTGCCGCTCGCATCAAATTCAAGTCACTGACGTCTGCCTACAAAACAACCACTGGATCTTCTCCCTTTCTACCTAAATTCATTACTTCAGACTTATGTGCCACCCTGAAACTTGCACTCTGCAAGCGAATGTCATCTTGTGGTGTCATCTCAAAGAGGCACAAAATCGTTCTCGGACCTTTAACCTTGACTGTTCCCTGCTGGTGGAATGATCTGCCTAACTCAACCAGAGCTGCTGCTTTTCAAGAAATGGCTGAAGATACATCTTTTTCAGCAGCACTAGGTGTGTTCTACAGTTCTCACCTTCACTATGACTGGTACTTTGGTACTTTGTACAAATTGGTACTTTCTTTTATATTCCGTCTTATTTCTTGAAGGAATCACCTCAATTAGAGGTATTCTAACTCCATAATTAATAATAACAACTGTATGTCTTTTCTCCCAGGTTCTGCCACTTCTATACCAATATTTTTTATACTAGCATCTCAAATGTAAAACGAAAATAAATAGGCCTTGTGATTTTTAAGGATTCCTCATACTCATTTTCTATATTTACAGTCGTGCTCAGAATTAATGGTACCCCTGGTAAATATGATAAAAAATGGCTGGAAAAAATAAATCTGCATCATTTATCCTTTTGATCTTTCATTCAAAATATTGGCAAAAATCTAAACTTTCATTGAAGTAAAAGAATAGAAAGTGGGGGGGAAATCACATTATGAAATAAATGTTTATCTCCAAAACACGTTGGCCACAATTATTGGTACCCTTTTATTAAATACTTTTTGCAATCTCCTTTTGCCAAGATAACAGCTCTGAGTTTTATCCTATAATGCCTGATGAGTTTGGAGAACACCTGACAAGAGATCAGAGACCATTCTTACAGAATCTCTCCAGATCCTTCAGATTCCCAGATCCATGTTGGTGCTTCTTCTCTTCAGTTCACTCCACTCATCAGGTCTGGGACGGTCATGGCAGAAGCTTCATTTTGTGCTACTTAACACATTTTTGTGTTGATTTTGATGTTTGTTTTGTATCGTTGTCCTGATGGAAGATCCAACCACGGCCCATTATAAGATTTCTAGCAGAGGCTGTCAGGTTTAGATTTTTTATCTGTTGGTATTTGATAGAATCCACGATGCCATGCATGTATCTGAACAAGAAGTCCAGGACCTCCAGCAGAAAAATATGACCACAACATTAAAGATGGTATATTAAATTGTACACATGGGGTACTTTTTATCCTTGTGTGCACCAAACACATCTTGCATGTTTGCTGCCAAAAAGCTATTTTTTAGTTTCATCTGACCACAGAACCCTGTGCTGTTTGAAGGTCCAGTCATGTCTGACAGCTGAATTTGCTGGGGTTTGTTTTTGGATGAGCAAGGAGGATTTTTCTTGAAAACCTCCCAAACAACATGTGGTGATGTAGGGGTTGTTCAATTTTTTTTAATAGGCTTTCTGAACCCAAGACTCAACTAATCTCTGCAATTCTCCATCTGTGATCTTTGGAGAGTCTTTGGCCACTCAAACTTTCATCCTCACCATGCATTAAGACAATATAGACACACGTCCACTTCCTGGCAGATTTGTAACATCTTTAGTTGATTGGAAGTGCTTAATTATTGCCCTGATGGTCAAAATGGGGATTTTCAATGCTTTAGCTATTTTCTTACAGCCACTTTCTATTTTGTGATGCTCAACAATCTTTTGATGCACATCAGAACTATATTCTTTGGTTTTACTCATTGTAATGGATGATTAAGGGAATTTGGCCTTTGTGTTTCCCCATATTTAAACTCTTGTAAAACAAGAAGTCATGGCTGGACAATTTCATGTTCCTAGTCACCCTGGTGTGCAAAAAAAATGTAAATATGAATGGGAATATACTTAAGAGATATTTTACTCGTAAACAATTCTAGGGGTACCAATAATTGTGGCCAACTTGTTTTGGAGAAAAACATTTATTTCATAATGTGATTTCCCCTCCACTGTCAATTATTTTACTTCAATGAAAGGTTCGATTTTTGCCAATTTTTTGAATGAAATATCAAAAGGATAAACGATGCAGAATTTTTTTTTACAGCCATTTTTCATCATATTTACCAGGGGTACCATTAATTCTGAGCACGACTGTATAAGGTTCATACCCAGAAAGTCCTGTGGTGCTTAGAAGTAAAATAGATTTCTGATTCTGAGCCATTATTAATTGTGATATTGCACCCCATTATGAATATAAAACTGTAATTAATGACTAATGGACATTAAGTAAGTCCACTTTCAGATGTCATTTTGATTCATTGCGATTCATATAATCCAATGTAAATGTTTCAAGAGCCAAAGATATTCCCACAGGCTCATTAGAGCTTTCTGATTGACCCTGGCTGCACCCTTTGATCAGTAGATTAAAGAAAAGAAATGTATCCTTTCCAAAAAAAGTTATTATTTGTAGAAGTATAGAAGTATTCGTATTAGTGATGGGACAGTTGATACAGAGGCTCTGATGCTCTGACACCATTTTCAAAGCACTATTGTATCACACACCGTACCACTTCTTGTATAAAAATTATAATACCATGTGATTGATGACGTTTAAAGCTTCGAACTTAAAGTTTTTTTTACTTGAGTGCTGCGTTTTTAAAAAGACGGGTCATGCACGATACTCTGCAAGTATGGAAGCGAGATGCGAACGCAGCAGTCAAACACATCTAGAGTGATGTTTACATTAAAAACGGTAGAAAAGTAGCGTAATGGAAGGAAAAAACACATTATGTGTGGCATTTAATTGCCCTTTTCCACAGGATCAAAGTTGCATTCATTGCTATGGTAACATTAGGCTTCCATCACGTTTTCTTTCCAAATTTTCACTGGACAGTAGAAAATTGAAAATGTTAGCATTATATTTAAAGTGAAAATAAGATAAAAATGGTCATGTCATGGAGAAGCGTGTTTAAAAATGTTTTTAAAAAGCCTACCCTGGATATCTGCCAGCCCACCTAGTATCCTGCTAAAATATGTATTTCAGACTTACTCACCTTTGCACAGTTGCAAAAGTATATCCCATAACCCTCGTGTTTGACTTTACATTGACTTGGTTGTGTGTGTATGTGGGTGGGTGTGTGCGTGTGTGTACACTTATTTGGGATTCAGTAGAATAGTTTTGAGTCAACTGCAACCTCAACACCATACAGAAACTGATTGCACCCCACACCTCTATTGCATTTAATCATGTTCTATTGCTGGGGTCTCAGAGAACCAGAACAGAACATAAGGATCAAACAGGTCATTCAAAATATTTTTTAACTACTCATGTCAGTTATTAATTATGATAGCAAACTTTATATTTTTTTATAATTGAAAAATATTTAACTCCGTTGATCAGGCATGAGTTTTGGTCTCATTGGCACAAATTAATTTAGATGAGAGATCAGATAGAAATGAAAGCTTTAGCATAAGTTCTGTCAGGAAGACTCAATTGTTACGTCACTCATTACCTTCTCATCTGTCCAATCGTGTTCTAATACTTGTGAATACTTCCATTCACCACCATCCTCCCCACCACCACCATGATGGTCCCTTCCCGTACCTCACATTGGGTTGGCTGCGCCCCTGCCTTCGTCTTCAGGCAGGAAATGCAGAGTCCGGACCCTCGGATTGCGAGTTACGGACGGGGCCTACGCCAAAGAACTTTATATATTATAATATTGCTTGCTGGGCTGTTAATAAATGGTTAATTGTTACAGTATTATTCTCCTGAGTCTTTCTGGAAGAACTATATTGATCCCAGCAGTGTTGGGGAGTGACTTTTTACATGTAATGGAGTTAGGTAATTTAATTTCTAAATAAATGTAACTGTAATTCATTACAGTTACTGAGAAAAAAGTGTGAAATTAAATTAGTTACTTATGAAAATGTTAACGGTTACGAAGGGGGTTGCATTTGAATATTTTCTGTAAAAAGCTACGATATGTTGAATATTATTATTTTGTTGCTTTGGCACCATGGCGAATGATAAAAATGAGTTGCAGTACTGGAAATTTAAAAATCCTTTCATCCAGAAATCATCTCGGGTATCTTAACTGTTACCCTGTTCCCTGAAAAAGTGGGAACGAGATGATGCGCTTGATTTTAAAGCGTTTGGCAAACAAGCCAAATAATTTGGCTTTAAATATAATTCTATGATTCTTATAAATATGATTCTGATGATGACTGTGGCGAACAGGACGGCCGAGGGGCGTGAGAGAACGGCGCGAGGCCGGTGGTGCGATTGCTAATGAGCAACACCTGTGAAGCACACCGGTCTCGCATCTCTCACGGAGGAGCGGAAGCATAAAGGAGGAGCGACGACGTTGATGATCGAGAGAGGAACAGGCCTGTATTGTAGTTGTTTTGTTTTTTGTATTTTACTTTAGCCAGCAGTCGTCCGCGAGGGGCTGCTGGCAGTTATATTTATTTTCGGTAGCCAGCAGTCGTCCGCGAGGGGCTGCTGGCGGAATTTTCGTTTGTTTGTTTTATTTAAATAAATTATATTTTGATTGTTCGCCGGTTCCCGCCTCCTTCTTCCCTGAACATTGCTACACTGGTGCCGAAACCCGGGAAGCGGGAGGAACGCGCTGTCAGAGAGTCCTCGCCGGTGTGGGGAATCCGCGGTGCCATCGAGCACGGTGCGCGAGTCGCCGCCGCTCGCCGTGGGCCGGAGCCTGCTGCCATCCGCCGAGCGAGGGGAGGAGCAGGGAGCGGGGGACTCGCGGCCACGGACGCTCGAGGCGGGGCGCTAGAGTGAGTTGCCGGTGGGACGGTCGAGCTCGCTGCCGGCCGCCTGGGTATTGGAGGGGCGGCTGCCATCCGGGAGGGAGAGGAGGAGTCGCCGCCGCTCGCCGTGGGCCGGAGCCTGCTGCCGTCCACCAGTGAAGGGGAGGAGCAGGGAGTGGGGGACTCCTCCCGTCTGCCCAAGGCACCCGAGGAGCCGTCGCCGTCCACCGGGCGGCGGAGGAGCGTCGAGCCGTCCACCGAGGGCTACCCAGCGTCACCGCCAGGCACCGCGGAGGAGATCGCCTAGCTGGTGGGGGACCAGATGGCAGCGCGTTGTGGGAACGGACCAATTTTTTTTTTCCCTCTCTCCCCTCTCTCGATCTGTCGCTCCTCATGCTTCCGTCTCCGTTTCCCTCGGTTTGTCTGTCCATACTCCCCTGGGATCGCCGCCGCCGGGGGGGGGGAGTAGGCACATGGGGGTATGTGGCGAACAGGACGGCCGAGGGACGTGAGAGAACGGCGCGAGGCCGGTGGTGCGATTGCTAATGAGCAACACCTGTGAAGCACACCGGTCTCGCATCTCTCACGGAGGAGCGGAAGCATAAAGGAGGAGCGACGACGTTGATGATCGAGAGAGGAACAGGCCTGTATTTTAGTTGTGTTTTGTTTTTGTATTTTACTTTAGCCAGCAGTCGTCCGCGAGGGGCTGCTGGCGGTATTTTCGTTTGGTTGTTTTATTTTAAATAAACTATATTTTAATTGTTCGCCGGTTCCCGCCTCCTTCTTCCCTGAACATTGCTACAATGACATAATCAGAAACTGCACGTCAGAGGCTATATATAGATGTGTGACAGGTGCGCTCATCAGGTCGTTTTGTCAAGAGAAGAACGCGGCTCAATGTGGCTATGAAGCGTAGCATCTCGTTCCTGCTTTTTCAGGGTTACAGTCAAGTAACCCCAGACGTTCCTTTTCAAAAGCTACTCTCAATGCTATGCTGCGCTTGATACGAACATGATAAAAGCAACCGTTTGATGGCATTTTTGTTGTTTAGGCTACTTGAAGATTTAAAACCCAAGCATTGATGTTTTACCACAGGTTTACAATAAAAAGTGATACATTTAACATAATGAATTCATTTGTGTCAAAATTGCACATTAGTCACACAGAAATAAAGTAGTTCACTATTATTTCACAAAAGAAAGACACACTTACTTATTCAGTCGCATCTGTTTCTGTTTATTTGTAGTTACAGGACATATGTTTACATCACATTTAGAAAGAAGAATAATTTCTACAAATATGACACCAAAAATATGACCTAAGGATCTTTATGACACTCTCTCCCAATAGTTATATTTTCAGTCAGAAAAACATAGAAAGCTCTAAAAAAAAATTATTTTAAGACATATGCAGA
Organism: Meda fulgida; assembly: GCA_030578275.1. Taxonomy (NCBI): domain Eukaryota; kingdom Metazoa; phylum Chordata; class Actinopteri; order Cypriniformes; family Leuciscidae; genus Meda; species Meda fulgida. Next base: position 26,002,970 of record CM060636.1, read on the forward strand.
GCTATATATGGATTTCAGACAGTCCAGCATAAAGAGACGAGAGGTACTGTGACAGATAAAATAAAAGCATGATTTTTATAGCCTTTATGATTTGTCTGATTTCTTCAAGCGGTCATATTTTACCATGTTAATAATGGTTATATTAATAATGATAATGGTTAGCGCGCAGTTCTTTGCATCTCGTATATTTTTGCCTTATACCGTACAGTGATCAAAATCCACATCGGATCACAAACAGAAGGTATTTAAACATGAAAGTGATTTTTGAGCTAAAATGATTTTAAAGGTCTTTAATGCTGATGTTAGCTGGTATTGAATCATCCGGCGCTGTTGTCTCCAGACTCAGGAAAACTCTGCCTCTGTTCAGAACCACTCCTCAAGCCCGCTTCGGACCAAGGTATTAGTCGGGCCAGAAAACCCTGGCCATTGGCCCTGAGAAAGCCCTGACAAGGCCCGATCAAGCCCCGGAAGTGACAGTGGAAACATGACTGGCCCTGGCATGCACTTGTTGTGGGCCTGACAGTGGAAACGCGGCTAATGAGACATAGTCTGCTTTGTGACGGACGACCCCCGGTTACTGCCCCCATGACAATTGACCAGCTGCTCTGACTTATGCTACTGGCTAGTGCGGTGGACATAAATCTGAAGAGCACGTGGAGCAAGTGGAGTTTCTCCTGCTCCGGAAAAGTGAATGGTGGGGGACAGAAGGCTTCAAGGACGAGCGGATGTATAGTTGAAAATGGAACTTTCGGAAGATAGTTAGTGTGTGGGTGCAAAATAGCTTTAACCTGTCTAGAGGCAAAGTCTAAGCAGGATGGTGAAACCGACAGAGCCTGCAAACCCCCAGACGAGATAGCCATAAGGAAACCCATTTTTAGACTCAGAAGCTTGACTGGCGCTGACTCTAGTGGTTCAAATGGGTTGTCGACTAGCTCCTCAAGGATCACCGCTGTCGCCTGAAGTCCCATGTCGCCTACCTCCACGAATGAAGTGGGCGAGCCAAAGGGTGTCTCCCCACTGAAACCCTGTAAATCAGAGCATGACAAGCCCCAATGGCGGCTACAAAAACTATGAGAGTAGCATGACATGTGTCTGATGACAGCTATTCTTGCAAAAAATCCAGAACTAAAACAATCTGGCAGTGGACTGGGTCTGCATGATGTGTAGCACACCACCTTTAAAATACGCGCCACTTAAGGGTGTACATTATCCTGGTGGAAGGAGCCCTAGCACTCAGCATGGTCTCAATCACTCAATCACATCCACTGGAAGTCCAGCATCTCTCACCCGATCCCCCTCAGGGGCCAGACATGAAGATTCCATAGCTCAGGCTGGGGATGGAATATCGTCCCCTGTGCCTGAGACAGAAGGTCTCTCCTATCCGGCATCGCCCACGGCTAGCCGTCGAGTAGATATATTATTTCTGAGAACCAAACTCTGGTTGGCTAACAAGGTGCTATCAGCAAGAGGCATGACCCTTGTTGATGGACCTTCGCCAGGACTCCCGGAAGCAGAGGGATCAGTGGCAACGCATATAACACTTCCTGGACCATGCATGGGCCATCGCATCCAGACTCAGGGGGGCTGGAGGAGTCAGTGAGAAGTAAAGGACATTGCACTGTTTCTTGTGAAGCAAAGAGTTCCACCTCAGCTTAATAATATCTTTCTCAGATCTGACTGACCACATCAGGATGGAGCTTCCAATCCCTGTGTGTGATCTCCCGTCTGAACAATAGATCTGCTCCTGATTCCTGCGTCCAGGAATATAAATCACCCTGAGGGACAGGAACTTGTCCTGAGCCCAAAGCAGAACTTGCCGCGCAAGTTTGTTCAAATGGCGCGAACGCAGTCCCCCCTGGCGATTTATATAAGCGACTACTGCAGTCCTGTCCACCCGCACCAGGACATGGTAGCCTCTTAACTGCTGGAGGAAGTATTTCAGGGCCAGAAACACAGCCATCAATTCGAGGCAATTGATATGCCAGTCAAGATGATGGCCTCTCCACACCCCTTGGGCTGGACCATATAATACCGCTCCCAAGCCCTTCAGGGAAGTTTCTGTCGTTAGCAACGACAGCACGGACCTAAAGTGAGACCCAAGGTGGGGAACCACGGTCTGAGCAACCTAGAAAGGGTACGAAGGCCCGGCGCGTAACCCTTATTCACCTTTGGAGATTGGCCCTTGGATGAAATCCCCTGGCTTTGAGCTACAACTGAAACGGCCTCATGCGCAGAAGGCCAAATGTATAACTGTGGATGCAGCTGCCATGAGATAGAGAATTATTTGATGAAGTGTAATTTCTTGACCTAGCCTGACATTGCTCAGTGTGTTTATGATGGACTCGTCACGTGCGGGAGCCAACCGTGCCCGCATGGTAACAGAATCCCATACGACCCGAAGATACATTGTTGTCTGAGCTGGAGAAAGAACGCTTTTCTTGGCATTGAGTTTCAGCCCCAGAGTTTGAAGATGAGCCAGGACGATATCTCGATGTCGTAACGGAAGCTCTTGAGACTGGGCCAGTTGTCTATGTAATTTTAAAATGTGGACACCCTGGAGTCATAAAGTCAGAGCTGCATCCATGCATTTTGTATATGTGTGAGGTGACAAGGCTAGGCCTAAAAGAAGAACCCGATATTGGTAAGCTCCACCCTAAAAGCAAACCTCAGGAACTTCCTGTGTTGTGGCAAAATTTCTATGTGAAAATATGCGTCCTTGCAGGTCGATCATGACAAACCAGTCTTTGTGCTGAATTTTAAACTCGATCATTTTGATTGACAACATTTTGAATTTGAATCTCTTGAGAATTGGACGCAACCCCCCATCTTTTTTGGGAACCAGAAAATAATGGCTGTAATAGCCATGTTCTTTGGCCCCTTTGTCCAGCAGAGTTTGCAGTTCTTGAACCAACAAGTGCGCCTGTTCCGGTTTCACGGTAGTGGAAACTCCATTGAAACACAGATTTTGGCAGTAGCTTCCACGCTGCTAACTTCTCTGAAAGGGGTATTAATTTTGACAGCGTCGGGTGATGCACGTTATTGTAAAATATATACACACACAATATATACACTCAAATCTGATATCACTGACTCGGAAACCTTTATTTGAAAAACAACTTAATTCAAAACAGATTTACAACACTTCTCATTCGTTTAAAAAAAATGTCAACATTTAATTTCAAATGCTTAAGTCTTGATAGAAAGTAACACGTTTTGTCCCCCTTTTTTTCTCTTGCTTGATTCTTAAGAAGAATCCCATGTCTCTTGCCATTCTGTATTATGTGTTAAGAAAACACAGTACATCCAGAAATGTTCTCATCATTTACTCATCTTTTACCCTCATACCATCCGAGATGTATACAACTTTCCTTCTTTAGATGAACAGAAACAAAGCTTTCTAGAAAAAAAAAAATCTCTGGGAATACATATAATGTAAGCTTATGGGTTCCTAAAGGTTGAAGCAGCCATCAGCACACACTGCAATAACTACAGTAATCCATACGACCCCAGTGGATGAATCACGATAAGTGTTTGTAAGAAAAATGCCAATATTTTAAACTTTTTAAACTGTAGACTATCGCTTCCGACCAACTGACACCTGCATGTGCATGAGAGAGTTGAGTTCAAGCTTGACGTATCTTGAAGTGTGACGTAAGAAGCGTGATGAAAAGTCGGATGTTGGATGCCGTCAGTTTTTAATTATTTTATTTTTTTAAATTAATGCTATCAACAAAATATAAACAATAAAAGATAAGAACAATGAGAAAAATAACAAGACAGGAAGACCGAGACGCCAGTTCTTGCGCGAGTTTCACAGCTTGCTTATTTCACGCTTCAAGATACGTCAAGCTTGAACTCAACTCTGTCATGCACGTGCTGGTGACAGTTGGTCGGAAGCGATAGTCTACAGTTTAAAAAGTCTAAAATAATGATATTATTCTAACAAACACTTATCACTCCAAAACGTAAGATTGTTGTATGTCATAATAGTAGAATAAGTATCCCTTAGTTCTAAAATACCTACAGTATACCTTATACTTATAGTATTCCCCTAACTTTACATATTGTTCCCTTATACATACATGTACATACTTTATAGGTACACTATAATTAAAGAAAGTTACGCTGTATTTTTTTTAACTTACGCAGCACTTTGTGGGCTTTAATCTTATTGTTACTGAATTTCCTACATATTTATGCTTCTTTCTTCTCAAATAATAAAATAATGTCCACTCAGATCAATAATTCATATCTATGTATTATGTGCACTAATAAATATGCAGGCTTAATAATATACAGTTGCTTTGCATCTGGGTGCTTATTACCTGGTCTGGGTTTAATGTCCGGTGACTGTCCAGTTATCGTCCGTCTATATATTATTAAGTCAGGTCAAGTCACCTTTATTTATATAGCGCTTTTTACAATACAGATTGTTTCAAAGCAGCTTTACAAAGATAACAGGAAAATAATGCAACAAAGTTTGTTTAAAAAGAAACAAAGAAAATAGCATCACAGTCCAGCTTAAGTAAGTTCCGTGATGTTTAATTTTTGTTGTAAAAAAGTTATTAATTTAGTTCATTTATATATATAGCTGCTCTGGAGAAAACCATGATGTCATCGTCCAGCTCAGTTCAGTTCTCATTTAATGGTGTCAATGCAGGCAGATCAATAATATTGTTGGATATTAAATTAAATGTCCCCAACTAAGCAAGCCAAAAGCCAATGGTGACAATGGTGAAAAAAAAAAAGTGAAAATGGTGACAGTGGCAAGGAACCAAAACTCCATCAGGTGACAGAATGGAGAAAAAAACCTTAGGAGAAACCAGGCTCAGTCGGGGGGCCAGTTCTACTCTTGCCAACGAACGAACAGTGTATGATTATGATTCAGACAGCATTATAGGTCAGAAGTCAGATTGGATTGGAACATTAAGAATATTATCCAGTTCTATCTGGTTGAAGATTGGAGTCATCTCGTTGGTATGGGTTTGTTGAGGATTAGTGCCGATGGCTGTCGAGTCGATGAGGCCTTCACAGAGGAGAGTCTAGTTTATTATATTTCTGTAAAATAGACTTGTACATACAAGTGACAATGTGCAGCCAGTAAAAGCTTTACCCCACATACTGTGGCTAAACCAGGGTCAGCATTCTTACATAGTAAATAGGTTTGTTCCGATTTGTGCAGATGATGTTTGGAATTCATTCTTCACTGAACTTGAGTGCTATCTGTAGCCCTCACCCATTTACCCAGTTACCAGGACAACCACACTGGCCCTAGTAACCAAGCTGGTTTCCATGGGAACTATTGCAGACTAGTCTCTTCATGTGTCTGGAATTAGTAAACAGAAGAAAATATTGCCCAAGTGCACAGGACAAGTGACTTCCAATCTTGCAGAAACCGAAGTGTTTTGTTCATTATTTTGACAAACAATTTTTTTTTTTTCAGTTTCTATTAACACATATTTAAGTAGCGGCCGGTGATAGATGATATTTACACTAAGGCTGTGTCTCCGCCAAAGCACTTTTAACCAGCTAAAAGCTGAGTTCATGTCAGGACTGCCCGGGTTTCTGCTTCACCAGCACTGCACTGGTGGTTTCCATTCTCTAGTGACTTCACCACAACCACCTGATTCTTCTTGGTGTGGTCCTTCACCCCATGATCCAGGCCCGCCAGTGCTCCATCATCTAGGACCAGGTCCACATCATAGGCCTGGTCCTCCATCCCTCCCCCTGGACCACCTCCACTCCACCACCCTCCTGAACCTTTTGGTGTTTTGATGTTTTGTTTGGGTGACTGTAGCCACCCAAAGAGGAGGGGATGGGTGGGTTCTTGGTTATGTTTCATGTCTTTTTATGTTGTAATTTGGTTCCTGTTTCTTTGTCAGGTGATTCCCTTGCCGTCATGTAACGTCATGTACTTCCTTTGGTTCATGTGTTATGTTCTCATTTGTTTAGGTGTGTTCAATATGAGCTGCGACTGGATGTAACCGATTGGCAAGAGTTGCCGTGTGCAGGAGCTGCAAAAGGAGACGTGAAGTCAGACAATTCCTGCTTCCCGTTGTGACACTCATGCTGTTTGTATATTTTATGACAGCTGAAGTGAAACAATAAATGCAATATTTGTCAAATACACAGACATTTCGGATACTTTTCTATTTAATACTTTATGTAGTACTACTTAAACAGCGTTCAACATAAAATTCAACAAAGTTCAACAGCCTATACTATTTAAATGCCAATGAAGTGGGGTCTAATTTTTTTATCAGTTTTATTTTGATAAACATGACACAATATAACATCACGACTACATGAAAAGAGATTTTACTTTTATAACAAACAGATTTATGAGCATTAGTGGAACTGAAGGGGTGATAATAAACACGAAACACGCGTGATCGTTGTCATGCAGTGAATCCGGCCAACTGTGGAACAGTTGTGTCGTCATCAGAGCTTGTGCAGCCGCTCTGGAGAAGCTGTGCAGAACGAATCAGCCGGCTGCTCTCGAATCGCTCTCGCGTTATTTTGATGCCATACGTCAAAGTCACGTGGCGTCGGTGCTTACCGACATGCACATCTTCAAGTCAGCCTCCGATTGGTGAATTCATTCATGCCTGTCAAAAATCTACAGCATGTCAATGTGCATGTTAATAAAACTTAATTGATTGATTGGATGTGTATTTCTATTTGGTAACACCAAAATGATTTGTAATAACAACTGGATTAAATTTGTGATAACAACTGATTTTTTTTTTGTTTTTGTTTTTATATTGTACATCATGAAATGAACACATGTCCACACAAACAAATTCACAGACTATCAAAAAACTGAAAAAATCCCAAAAGGGTCTTTCAAAATTATCCTGGCTTCTTGGGAATTAATAACAGAGTTAGCAAACAACTTTGTCATTTTGTGTTAGCCCTTAACCTTAGCAATCAATCTTTTTCTGAAAAAGGGAACAGAGAATTAAAATGGCATGCAAGGATAGGAGAAGCTTCAATTACTGTACAGATGAATGCATCTTGTGCCGGTTCAATGTGGCTTAGTTATTTTCTGAATGATATCATACCCCCCGTCTTCATTAAGTGGCTGCCATTTAAATCAGTGGGTGCTAAAATGGATTGTCAACAGATGGTGAAAGGATATGACTGTTAACACAGTTGCTTAGTAACACAATCAGCCTCTGAAATGAGAGCCAATGGCTCCTTTGCATTTTTCAATGGAAGGTGAGAGTACAATTGGTTCCCATCATGCACAAAAAGCTTGTGTGAATTGAAATCTCTGGTACTACTACATATGTAGTACAATTATCTGTAGTGACGTAATTGAATGAAACACAACGTAATAATTATTTTCTTTTTAGAACCATGTTATAGCCATCAGGTGACAGAATTGGGGGGGGGGGGGGGGGGGGCAGTTCTCCTCTGGCCAACGAACAAACAGTGTATGATTATGATTCAGGCAGTATTATAGGTCAGAAGTCAGATTGGATTGGAACATTCAGAATATTATCAAGTTCTATCTTGTTGAAGATTGCCATGTATCACAATGTACAAAATGCATAAAGTACAAACATTAAAGATGTTTGTGTGTGTGTGTGTGTGTGTGTGAGAGAGAGAGAGAGACGTGTATTTATGTATATACACACACACACACACACATACACACACAGCTTTTCATATTCTTTTTCAATTATTTTCTTTAATGTTTGTACTTTACACATTCTGTACATTGTTTTCTGTACTATGAAAGACGACCAGCAGATGGCGCCATAGACAAAGAATTTGAAATTATACATTGTGATATCTATATAACGGAATAATATTACACTCTCTTTGATTTATTTATTTTTTACTTTAAAATAACAATCTTTTAAAATAGTTTTTTTTTTTAAATCAATGCCACATCATATAAATAATAAGCCTAAACCATTGTCATTATGCTTATGAGCACTTTTAAAACGTTGACAGTATGATATCTTGTATAACATGAAACCAATAAATCAGGACTATTTTTGTTTCTGCTCCCTTACAAAAAGCCAAAATAACAGATGGGCTGAAGGGCAGTTCTGGACCTCCATATTATAATTTTCACACATTTTCACACTTTCTTTCTTTCTTTGTTTCTTTAATTTTAATGTACTTTTTAAAAATTATTATATTATATTATATTATACATTCAAGCTTCAGAGAATGAAATAAACACACCATAAAAGTGGTCCATAAGCTATATTTATTATAACTCTGAGAAAAAGACAGAAATTGACACAGGTAATCTTTTGTGTTCTTTTTGAAGCTTGAAAGCTTCAGTACCTGTTCTTTATAATTTAATGGAGGTTTCACAAAAGATGATGGCCCTAAACGGCAGCTTATCAACCCACCGCCACTAGGGTGCACCCAAACTATGGTCTGACCATAGACCCTGACCGTGACCTGTAACCAGAGATTGTCTTATTATAGGGAGATGAGAGGGCCTGTATCTCTTATCATTGGAGAAAATCTAACAGCTTACTTGGATCATGTGAGGCACCTAAGCCTATCGTGTAATGGCAGTGACGTCAGTGCACACAGTTCAAAGTTTTATGACAGTGAGTTACAGCTTATGTTAATCAGTTTCTTGTGGATAATTATCGCGTTGGTCTTGTGAATAAATGTTCTATATTTGGTGTTATATCGCTAGTAAATATTTCGTGAATATCTCTATTAGCTGCAAAGTACTAGTCACTGCAGGTCGCAAAAAAACATCTCAGGTTACAACTGTGATCTATGTTCCCTGAGAACAGGGAACGAGACACTGCGTCAAAGCGCTAGGGGAAATGCCTCAGCGTGACTGATGACTGAAACACTGTATAATCACGACAACCTTGTTGGCCGGCATCAGCCATGACATCATGCTCTAGTGCGACCAGGAATTATAAAGGGGTGCCTAGAGAACATGTCATCCACTTCTTCATCTGAAGGGACTGTAAAAGCAGACCGGAGGCATGGCGACGAGACGCAGTGTCTCGTTCCCTGTTCTCAGGCAACATAGGTTACAGTCATTACCTGAGACATTTCCTTTAGAACGGGAACTCGCACTGCGTCAAAGCGCTAGGGGAACGATCTACCCATGCTGCCATGCTGAGGGGATGCTTTAGCAACTATGGCTACAAGCAAAATTACATTAACTCAAAGTTAAAGCCCCTTACTGTTTTACACGTCAGGCTAACAGTAGCACTACTCCCTACGACCACTGCCCGAGCTCAATGCTAAGCGAGGGGGAACTCTGTGAATCACATGAAGGGCTTGCCAGCTCAAGGGCATGGGAACCACAGCCCGACTTTCAGATGAGGGTTCCTTTAAGGGAGTTTGGCCCAGCCTATGGGGCCTAGCCTGCTCCTGTCTGCCTTGCTGTCTGCCTTGCTGCCTTGTTGGTTTGTGTCTGTAGCTTAGTATATATTTCTGTTTTGAATCATTATTTACTATCATTTCCTGTTGTTTATCCTGCTAAATATAACTTACTCAACATCACAGAGCTGCCAACTCTCACGCATTGGCCGTGAGACACCCGCATTTGAGTGGTTTCACACGCTCACACGCCACACCCCCGATTTCTCACGCTGACATGTCAACCCGGTCGGTCAAATGCCTGAAAGATGAGTTTATCTATAGATATACCTGTTGAGCCACTCGTGATCATCTAGTTTTACCGCAAATGAGTTAAGATCTCCCGGAATCTAGAGCGAGCGCACATGCGAGACAGAGAATCCACGCTGCGCACGCGCACGGCAGAGAGGAAAATCGAGCGAGAGCCCCCGATGGAGAATTCCATCTCTCTGTTCCCCCCCGTTGGAGAATGCCATCTCCCGGAGTTAAGATCCCCCGGAATCTAGAGCGAGCGCACATGCGAGACAAAGAATACGCACTGCGCGCGCGCACGGCAGTGAGGGAAAGCGACCGAGAGCCCCTGATGGAGAATTCCAAATCCTTTTACAAATCCATCAAAGCTGTGGTAAGTAGAATCAGTCAACAAACATGGTGAGTCATGTCATCATCTCCTTTATTGTGACTTGCACTTCATGTAACATGTATAGCATAGGATTTACATGTGATAAATGCAGGGAGATGACGGAGAAGATTTCAGAACTAGATACACGTATCCAAACTTTAATTGAGGTTAATTGTAAGAGTGCAAGGGCCTTAGATACTGTTTTGGATGAGCCTAGCTTAGTGAACTGTACATTGTTCGGTTCCGGCTGAAGTGCGCCCGTGCAGCAGGGCAATTGGGTGATGGTAAGGTGCTGTAGTCGCAGGACAAAACACAGCTTTTCCATTCCGATTACAACTTCAAATAGATTCTCCCCACTCAGTGAAACACCCATTGAGAATCTTGTTGAATGTGCCCTAGTTATTGGCGATTCTATTACACGGAACGTGAAAATAGAGACACCTGCCACCATAGTCACATGTTTGCCTGGAGCCAGAGCGCCTGACATCAAAGCAAATTCAGGGTTCTCAAGTCTCACGCATTGGCCGTGAGACACACACAATTCAACCAGTTCACACGCTCACACGCCACACCGTGTATTTCTCACGCTGAAAGGGCAATGCCAACCAAGTTGTCCTGCAAGCTTTGTATATAACGTTGTATACGAGGTACAGGCACACAAAATGAAGTCTCTTGCCGCCAGCACGTATCTCCATAGCCTATGCGTATCTCGGTCAGATTGCGTTCATTACTAGGCAACATAGCTGCGCGAACACACAGAAGTTGACAGAATATTCTTGGCCACCGTATGTTCGTTACTAGGTAACCAACATCATCGCGCGAACACACGTTGTGATGGAGAAGGTAAGTTGGAAGAAGGCTTGTCTAACATTTTTAGGCTAAAACATTTAATATATAGGCTATTGTATGCATTATTATTGATGCAGTCAAAAACTCTACAACTACTTTGCAACCAGTTAGGGCTCCTCCCCTAACCACATGTGATCTCAATCCAAGCTTTTGATAAAACTTGAGAACCCTGCAAATTTAAAAGTGCTGGCTAATGCTAATCGTAAATTCTCTAAGATTATTATTCACGTCAGCACAAATGATGTTCGACTTCGCCAGTCGGAGATCACTAAAATTAATGTTAAAGAGGTGTGTGAACTCGCAAGTATGATGTCAGGCACTGTAATTTGCTCTGGCCCCCTTCCTGTTCGCAGGAGTGATGAGATGGTTAGCAGATTGTCCTTACTCAACGGCTGGTTGTCTAAGTGGTGTCCGCAAAATAATTTAGAATTCATAGACAATTGGAAAGTTTTTGGGGCAGACCTGACCTGTTGGAAAGAGATGGTATTCATCCCTCCTGGGATGGTGCTGCTCTTTTCTCTGGTAATATGGCACATAGTCTTAGAGCTGAAACATGACAATCTGGGGCTCAGGTCAGGAAGCCGACAGACTGGCTAAACCGACCGTCTGCCAGCTGTCTCACGTCACCAAGGTCAGATAAATCCTGTCACATAGAGCTTCTTTCACTTAGATATCATCATATAGAGACTATCTGTTCCCCGAATTAGGAAATACAAAAAACTTCCAAACCCATCTAAGGTAAAAAATATAATTGATGTTCAACAAATAAAAAACATATTTAATACAAATGACCAATTGATAAAGCTTGGGTTGCTGAATATTTGATCCCTTACTTCAAAAGCACTATTGTTAATGATATGATTACAGACTATAGCCTAGATGTGTTGTGTATGACAGAAACCTGGCTAAAACCAAACGATTACATTACTTTAAATGAGTCCACCCCCCCCAAGATTACTGTTATAAACATGAACCTCGTCTGAAAGGCAAAGGGGGAGGTGTTGCTGTAATTTATAGTCATATTTTCAAAATTACTAAGAAGCCTAGTTTCAAACATAATTTTTTTAAAGTGTTGGTGCTTAATATAACAATTTATAGTGTAAATGATAAATCACGTTTGAGATTTGTGCTGGCTACTGTATACAGGCCACCAGGCCACCATACAGACTTTATCAAAGAATTTGCTGATTTTCTATCAGAGTTAGTACTGGCTGCAGATAAAGTCCTAATTGTTTTTAATATACATGTAGATATTGAAAAAGATAATGATAATGCATTGGGATTGGCATTTAAAGACATTCTTAATTCTATTGGAGTTAGACAACACGTGTCAGGGCCTACTCATTGTCGTAATCATACTCTTGATCAACACGTGTCAGGGCCTACTCATTGTCGTAATCATACTCTTGATCTAATATTATCACATGGAATCAATGTTGATGCTTTTGAAATTCTGCAGCAGAGCGATGACATCTCAGAACATTATCTAGGCTTGTGTAAACTTCATTTAGCCAAGGCTGCAAAGCCGACTCCGTAATACAAATATGTTAGACCTATCACTTCTGCCACTAAAGATTGCTTTATTAATAATCTTCCTGATCAGTTTCATCATCTCAGCATCCTAGATAGCTGAGAAGAACTCGATATTGCAACAGAAACTTTTAACACTTTCTTCTCCAGCACTTTAGACACAGTTGCCCCGTTGCGTTTAAAGAAAATTAAAGAAAATAGCACAACACCGTGGTACAATGAGCACACTCAGGCCCTTAAGAGAGCAGCCAGAAAAATGGACCGAAACTGGAAGAAAACTAAACTAGAGGTATTTCACATTTCATGGAAGGAGAGCTCGATTGGATACAGCGAGGCCTTAAAAGCTGCTAGATCTATATTTCTTCACGCCCTGACAAAATTTACCAATTCACCAAATTAACGGAATTCATAGCTGATATAAAAAATTGGATGACTATTAATTTCCTACTACTTTATTCTGAAAAAAACAGAGATTCTAATTGTTGGACAAAAAACTTCCTCAAGTAATAACCTAGAATACTGTCTAACACTTGATGGCTGCTCTGTGTCACGGTAGATGTATTCTCTGGTCTCTTCTAGTCTTGTGTTTATGTTGTTGTATGAGTGCGCGTGCGTGTGGTGATGTGATCATCACATTACCAGCTGAAATCAATCTCTCAACTCCATTTATACTTACCGCTGTTTCCTCATCATTGTCAGATCGTTGTCTTGATGTCCTCGAGGTTGGTGTTTCTGTGTCCTGTTCCGCCTGGTGTTCCTGTTCTTCGTCGTCATCATCATCGTTGTCGTGTGGGTTTGGGTCGTTGTTTCACTGTCACCACTTCACTGCACTTCTTCCGGATCCTGACCATCGAAGTCCCTGCGTCACTTCACCATCGGCTGTACTGTGTTCCACTATTCATTTATTAAAAGAGTAACTCGCTTTTGCTTCCTGTATTTCATCCAGGAGACATGACTGAACGATCTGACCAGCAAATAGAAGCAGCGAGTGTGTCCCAGTCATCACTGGAGGATTTCATTCATCATAGTATTTGGCGAATGGACGTTCAGGAGAGAGAGATCGGCGACACGAGTAAAAGCCTTAGTGACACAGGTGTCTGAGCTCACCCAGCAGATCCAACGCTTGCGTGTTCCCGCTGCGCTACCCACACCGGCCGTTGACCCCACACCGCCAAAGAGCCCCTCCCAGCCAGGACCTCGCCTACAAAGTACCTGAGGCTTATGGTGCAGACCCCTCCCAATGCAGAGCATTCATCGCCCACTGTTCTATGCACTTTGCACTGCAACCTCGTACTTTTAACACTGAACATGCTAAGGTAGCCTTCGCATTAACATTGCTGACTGGGAAAGCGGCGCTATGGGGAACGGCGGTGTGGGAGAACCAAAACCCATGCTGTGCCCTTGCCGCCGAGATGAGAAAGGATTTTGACCGGGCTGTTTCTGGTCGAGAGGCAGCCAGAACGCTGGCAGAGCTGCGACAGGAGGGAAGATCAGTCTCAGATTTTTCTATTGAGTTCCGGACCTTGTCGGCGGAGTGCAGATGTAACGAGGAGGCGCAGTGGGACATGTTCCTGCATGGGTTGGCTGACCACGTCCAGAAGGAGATCTACGCCCTGGACCTACCCACCACCCTGAATGGACTAATTGACCTGGCTCTGCAGGTGGACGCTCGTTTGTCCAGGGTCGAACATCGAGCTCAGTCCACCCGTACCTTCGGAGGTATCGATGGTCCTCAGTCCAGTGGCAGGGATGTGGTCAGCCCCAGCTATGATCCCGAGCCCATGCAGGGTGGTTCGAGCTCGGCTTTCCCGGGAGGAGAGGGAGAGGCGGACCAGTAAGGGACTAGTAAGGATCGGGACATTTTGCCTACAACTGCCCAGTAAAAGGCCCAGCCCGGTAGTAAACTTGAGGATACTATCGGGTGGGATCTCCGCCAGGAAGACCTCATCAGCTGTTACATCTACCTCCATGCTCCTCGCGGTAAGACTAAGATGGTCAGTCAACCAGCACGACTGTCAAGCACTACTGGATTCTGGGGCTGAAGGGAATTTTATGGACTACAGTTTTGCTCAAAGATTTCAGATTCCCTGCAAACCACTCACTCACAGGATTGCAGTTCACGCACTTAATGGACAAGAGCTACCTACTATTTCCCTTTCCACTGAAGACATCAACCTCATCACTTCTGGCAACCATTCAGAGACAATTTCATTTTATATTCTGGACTCACCTCTGGCACCCGTCGTCCTTGGACACCCATGGCTTATTCAACACAATCCCTGAGTGGACTGGCATCACAGATCCATGCTGGAGTGGAGCAAGGAGTGTCATAAGTCTTGTCTCGTGTCTGCCTGTTCGTCTGTGCCTGTGTCTGTGTTGCAGGAGGAAGCAGGGGATCTGTCTAACGTGCCCGCGAAGTACCTGGACCTGAAGGTGTTCAGTAAATCTCCTGCTGCTTCTTTACCTCCGCATCATCCCTATGACTGTGCTATAGATTTACTGCCAGGTAAGTCTCCGCCTAAAGGCAAGTTGTATTCCCTCTCTATTCCAGAGAGAGAGGCTATGGAGAAATACATTTCTGATTCTCTAGCAACCAAGTTCATTCGCCCTTCCTCTTCTCCAGCGGGGGCGGGGTTCTTTTTTGTGGGGAAGAAGGAAAGGTTCTCTGCGACCTTGCATTGATTACCAAGGGTTGAACAACATGACGGTAAAGAATACTTATCCTTTGCCGTTGATGTCTTCAGCTTTCGAGAGGTTGCAGGGAGCATCCATCTTCACAAAACTGGATTTGCGTAACGCTTATCATTTGGTTCGCATTAGGGAGGGGGATGAGTGGAAA
Source organism: Meda fulgida (assembly GCA_030578275.1). NCBI lineage: Eukaryota > Metazoa > Chordata > Actinopteri > Cypriniformes > Leuciscidae > Meda > Meda fulgida. The sequence continues at coordinate 26,018,170 of CM060636.1, forward strand.
ACTGCTTTTAACACCCTCAGGGGGCACTTTGAATATTTGGTCATGTCGTTCGGACTGTCCAACTCCCCAGCTGTTTTCCAGGCACTGGTCAATGACGTGTTGCGAGATATGATCGATCAGTTCATATATGTCTACCTGGATGACATATTGATTTTTTCTTCTTCTCTCCCGGAACATGTGCAACACGTCCGGCGAGTGCTTCAGAGGTTGCTAGAGAATGAACTTTTTGTCAAGAAATGCGATTTTCATGCACAGTCTGTCCCTTTCTTAGGTTACATTGTGTCATCTGAAGGAGTGCGGCTGGACCCTGAGAAGATTAAGGCTGTGGTGGAGTGGCCAAGCCCAGATTCCCGTAAGGCCCTGCTGAGGTTTCTGGGGTTCGCCAACTTCTACCGACGTTTAATTCGCAACTTCAGCCAACTAGTCGCACCTCTGACTGCCTTGACCTCCCCCAGAACGACGTTCAGGTGGTCGGACGCAGCCGAAGCTGTGTTCGCCAAACTGAAAGGCCGCTTTGTTTCAGCCCCTATCCTTGTCGCCCCTGATTCTTCACGTCAGTTCGTGGTGGAGGTCGACGCGTCGGAGGTGGGAGTAGGTGCAGTGCTGTCCCAACGCTCTCCAGTAGACGACAAGATGCACCCTTGCGCGTTTTTTTCTCATCGGCTATCACCCACCAAACGTAATTACAATACAATACAATACAATTTTATTTGAATAGCACATTTAAAAACAACTGACGTTGACCAAAGTGCTTAACAAGGCCAAGAGACATAACATACAAGTACAATGTAAAGACACACACATCAAGCTATATTAAAAGCTATTGAAAAGAAATTAGTTTTCAAAGTAGATTTAAAAATTGACAGAGTTTGGGCAGATCTGATGTGAGCCGGTAAGCTATTCCATAACCTAGGTCCGAATGCTGCAAAGGCGCGATCACCCCTGTTCTTTAGTCTGGTTCGAGGGACAGATAGTAAGTGAGAGTCCCCCGATCTGAGTGACCTTGACCGGGTGATTGGGCGAAGTAATTCAGATAGGTACTGTGGAGACTGGTTTTGTAATGACTTAAAAACAAATAAGAGAACTTTAAAATCAATTCTGAATTTAACCGGTAGCCAGTGAAGCGAGATCAGCACTGGTGTTATGTGTTCAAATTTACGCTTCCCTTTGAGAAGGCGTGCAGCTGCATTCTGGACCAATTGTAAGCGAGTGATGCATTTCTGTGGGGCACCAATATATAAAGAATTACAATAGTCCAATCTGGATGTTACGAATGCATGTAGGGCAATCTCAAAGTGCTTAGCAGACAAGAAGGGCTTAACCTTGGCTAAAAGACGGAGGTGAAAGAAACAGGACTTAACCACAGCACCTATCTGCTTATCAAATTTGAGGTTGTTATCAAACCAGACCCCCAAATTCCGAACACAGGTGGTGCTATATGGTAACAACGTTTGTAGATCAAAATCATGAGTACTACGATCATTGGGGCCAAACAAGATAATTTCCGTTTTGCTCTCATTGAGACTCAAAAAGTTACTAGAAAGCCAAAGTTTCAGTTCATCCAGACAGTCCAATATTGGCTTTAAAGCAAGCTTATCATCACGCTTCAAAGGCAAGTACATTTGAGTGTCATCGGCATACAGATGGAAAGAGACCCCATGTCTAGATAAAATAGAACCCAAGGGGAGCATGTATAGATTAAACAGTTCCGGGCCAAGAATAGAACACTGAGGAACGCCAGACCCCAGTTTCATTTCTGAAGAACACTGTTACCCAATACGGACAGAGTAAGTCCTATTAGATAAGTACGAGCGGAACCATTGTAGCACTGTACCCCGAAAACCCATACACGCTTCAAGACGAGAAATTAAAATACTGTGATCGACCAGGTCAAAAGCAGAGCTAAGATCTAACAAGACCAAAGCCACGGATTGCCCGGTATCTGTAGTCAGCAATATATCATTCATGACTCTTAGAAGTGCAGATTCCGTACTGTGGCGAGATTTAAAACCAGACTGAAATTTCTCATAAATCTGATTTTCGTTCAAAAAAGACTGGAGTTGACTCAAAACCACTATTTCAAGAATTTTCGAGACAAAGGGTAAATTTGAAATTGGGCGGAAGTTACTCAGAATTGTCGAATCCAAACTGGACTTCTTAAGTTTAGGCAAAACTGAAGCATGTTTCAGGCTGTTGGGAACAACCCCGGAGTGAAGACATTTGTTGATAATAGACAACAAGTCAGGACCGATAGCATGAAATACCTGCTTAGAAAATATAGTGGGAATCACATCCTGAAAGCAACTAGTAGGTTTTAAAATTGTAACAATCTCATTTATAGAGTCAAGGGAGACAGGCTCAAAGACAGACCATATGGATGAGCATACTGGGACTCCAAGTGGCATACAGGCTGACAAAGGCATTTGAGATCTAATCAATGAGATCTTCCCATTAAAATATATGGCGAAGTCCTCACAGAGAGAGTCCGACATCTCTGGGAACTGATTAGTAGGGGGATTTAGAGCAGAATCAATTGTTGTAAATAAAACATTGGGCCTATTACTGTTAAGTCGAATCAGCTCAGAAAAGTAGTGACATTTAGCAGCTTTAGCAGCTCGCTGGAAAGCAGAGAGGGAATCCTTTAAAATTTCATAGGAAACATGTAGTCTGTCCTTGTTCCACTCGCGTTCAGCCCTTCTACAGATCTTTCTGAGAGAACGAACATTGTCATTGAACCATGGTTTTAAAGCATGATTATGTTTATGTTTCTTTTCCCTAGGAGGAGCAACAGCATTTAAGACATTAGAGCAAATAGAATTAAACAAATTCAAGTGATTATCAGCATCTAAGGAACTTAAAGAGGGAATCATGTCTAGATTCTCATGTAAACCGGGATATAATGCCACAAAGTCCTTCTTTGAAAAGTCATTGAAAATTCGAGTCATCCGTGACCAAGTATGATGCTTATGTGTAAAATCATTAAAAGGTAGAGAGAACAGAATCGGAAAATGATCCGACATGCCAGTATTACTGATGCTAATGTCCGATACAAGTAAACCACGTGATAAAATTAAATCTAGAATATGTCCCTGAATATGAGTGTGGCCAGACACCCACTGATCCAAGTCAAAAGAAGCAGTAAGACTTAGAAACTCTTTGGAGAGTGGCTTAGAATCACAGCACACATGGATGTTGAAATCACCCAAAATTAAAATTCTATCATATCTAGTAACAAGATCCCCCACAAACTCTGCAAACTCATTTAAAAAATCCTTATTCGGCTGAGGCGGACGATAAACCAAGGCAAATACCAGTGAGTTAGTTGATGTGGGCTGCACCAATTGCACTTCGAAGGTGCGGCAAGGGCTAGTTATTAGACTGCTGCAGGGATAATGTTTTTTAAACACTGACGCTAGGTCCCCCCCCCACGGCCAGAAAGCCGCGGTGAATTAAAGAAAAGGCAATACTGTGGAACTAGTTCAGTGAAAGGACTTAACTCATCAGGCTTAATCCATGTCTCAGTAATAAATAAGATATCCAAATCCTGCGTCGTGAAGAAATTGTTTATTAAAAATGTCTTGTTTACTACTGACCGGGCGTTGATCAAAGCCACCTTAAGTGGCGGTGCAGCTTCCTCTAGCTGTGTTGTTCGCGTTAGCAAGCGAAGATTGAGAAGATTCACTCCACGACGTCGAAAGCTGGGGGAGACGATGCGCGAGAGCGCAGGCGAAGAGCTTCGAACAACAGGTCGAAGCCGCCGATGTGTGGGGAAAGACCATGCAAAAGCACTACGACATTGGTAACCGAGAGTTGTTGGCAATTAAGTTAGCGTTGGAGGAATGGCGCCACTGGTTAGAAGGGTCTGGGGTACCTTTTATCGTCTGGACCGATCATAAGAATCTCGAATACATTAGGACCGCCAAAAGATTGAACTCCAGGCATGCTCGGTGGGCTCTGTTTTTCGGTCGTTTTGATCTTTCTATGTCTTATCGTCCGGGTTCTAAGAACATCAAACCCGACTCTTTATCTCGTATATTTGATTTTTCCGAGCGCCCGTCTACTCCCGAGGGTATTTTGCCCGAAACTCTATTCGTTTCAACACTCACATGTGAGGTCGAATCGAGGGTCGTTAAGGCCTTGGAAGGGGTAGCGCCTCCGCCAGGTTGCCCACCAAATCGATTGTTCGTGCCGGAGGGATTGCGGTCTGTCGTTATTCAGTGGGGTCATAGTTCCAACGTGGCTTGCCATCCAGGAGTCAATCGGACTAGGTTTTTAGCTAAGCAACGATTCTGGTGGCCACTTATGGCTCGGGACATTCACAATTTTGTTTTGGCTTACTCGGTTTGTGCCACTGGTAAGACTTCCAATCAATCTCCAGACGGATTACTTCAGCCACTGCCTCCGAGACCTTGGTCCCATATCGCTCTAGATTTTATTACCGCCCTCCCACCCTCTTAGGGTAACACAGTGGTTTTTACTGTGGTGGACCGGTTCTCGAAGGCGGCCCATTTTGTTCCCTTACCCAAATTACCTTCAGCTAAGGAGACAGCAGTGGCAGTCGTAGATCACGTCTTTTGGTTACATGGCCTCCCGACAGACGTGGTTTCCGACAGAGGACCCCAGTTTGTGTTCAAATTTTGGCAAGAGTTTTGTAGATTACTGGGAGCGACGGTTAGTTTGTCCACTGGGTTTCATCCCCAGAGCAATGGTCAAACCGAGAGAGCCAACCAGGATTTGGAGAAAGTATTGCGATGTTTGGTCTCCAAGAATCCTTCCTCATGGAGCCAACAACTGTCTATGGTAGAGTACGCAGACAACACGTTACCAGTGTCGGCTACGGGCCTATCTCAGTTTGAGTGTAGTGTAGGTTACCAGCCACCAATTTTTCCCAGTCTGGAATCCGAGGTTGCGGTTCCCTCCGCTCACGCCTTTGTCCAGAGGTGTCACCGCACTTGGACTAGAGCCTGAGAGACTCTACTCCTGGTGGGGGCACGCACCAAGGCCAAGGCCGATCGCCACAGGTCAAGGCCTCCCGTATACGTGTGGCTTTCAACTAAGAATGTTCCTCTCCGCACCGTGTCTAATAAGCTTGCACCCAAATGTATTGGCCCGTTTGCTGTCACTAAAATCCTTAGTCCAGTGGCAGTCCGTCTCAAGTTACCTCCAGCGTACAGGAGGGTTCATTCCGTATTTCATGTATCTAAAATCAAGCCCGTGTTTCATTCACTCATTAATCCGCCTGCCCCGGTTCCTCCTCCACCGCAACTCGTAGATGGGGAAACCACATATTCAGTTAATCGAATTCTGGACTCTAGGCGGAGGGGACGCGGATTTCAGTACTTGGTGGACTAGGAAGGTTACGGTTCGGAGGAGAGAAGTTGGGTACCTCCTAGAGACATCCTGGATCACTCCCTTATCGATGATTACAATCGACAGGTAAGGGTGTCTGGGAACGCCAGGAGGCGTTCTTAGAAGGAGGGGTACTGTCACGGTAGATGTATTCTCTGGTCTCTTCTAGCCTCGTGTTTATGTTGTTGTATGAGTGGACGTGCGTGTGGGCGTAAATGATTGGCATTCCTGATCCGCTCCAGCTGATCATCATCACATCACCAACTGAAATCAATCTCTCAACTCCATATATACTTACCGCTGTTTCCTCATCATTGTCAGATTATTGTCTTGATGTCTTCAGTGTTGGTGTTCCTGTGTCCTGTTCCGCCTGGTATTTTTATTCTTAGTCGTCATCATCATCGTTGTCGCGTGTGTTTGGGTCGTCGTTTCATCGTCACCTCTTCACTGCACTTCTTCACAGATCCTGACCATCGAAGTCCCTGCATCCACTATTCATTTATTAAAAGAGTAACTCGCTTTTGCTGCCTGTATTTCATCCAGCAGACATGACACTCTGTCAAGCCTTCGTCGTCGGTTAGGAACCTGGGTGTGCTCTTTGATAGCAATCTTTCATTTGAAAGTCACGTGAATACTCTCTGTAAAACCGCATTTTTCCATCTTAAAAATATATCTAAATTACTTCAAATGCTCTCATTGACAAATGAACTAACAAACAATTAGTTCATGCGTTCATGACATCAATGCAAGATTATTGTAATGCTCTACTGGGTGGTTGCACTGCATGCTTAACAAACAAATTACAGCTGATCAAAAACGCAGTAGCTCGAGTTCTTACTAGAACCAGGAAGTATGACCATATTAGCCCGGGTCTGTCAACACTGCATTGGCTCCCTATTAAACATCGTATACATTTTAAAATATTGCTGATTACTTACAAAGCACTAAATGGTTTAGCTCCGCAGTACTTGAGCGAGCTCTTAACGCATTATAGTTCTTCACGTCTATTGCAATCTCAAAATTCTGGCCAGTTGATTATACCTAGAATATCAAAATCGACTGCTGGCGGTAGATCCTTTTCCTATTTAGCACCAAAACTTTGGAACAGTCTTCCAACCATTGTCGGGGAAGTAGACACACTCTGTCAGTTCAAAGCTAGACTAAAAACACATCTCTTTGACCTAGCATACACATAACACACTATAGACTTCTATAATTCAATGTTAGGCTGCATAGATTAGGTCAGCCGGAACTGGGAACACTTCCCTTAAATCCTGATGTACTCGTTACATCATCATAAGAAGAATGGCATCTACGCTAATTTTAGTGTCTTTGTTTATCCCGAGGTTTTCCCGCAGCCTACCGGATCCAGGCCGTATCCAGATCTGACTAGGAGCTTTGCCTGGACCCGATGACAACGCAGTGCTGAAGTGCCAACTAGCCTCTCCCTATGGAGGATCCCTTTCCCACTCTACAGATAAAACGTTGTGATTCCAGTTCGCGTACCCACCCCGAAGTGATAAAATAAAACAAAATTCTATATCAAATTACAGTTACTGTAAATCCGGCCTCTAGTTCATAAACGCCAGAGGAGAACTGGCCCCCGACTGAGCCTGGGTTCTCACAAGGTTTTTTTTCTCTCCATTAAGTCAACTGATGGAGTTTTAGGACACCAGTAGGTCACTTGATGGAGTTTTTCGGGTCCTTGCCACTGTTGCCTTTGGCTTGCTCAGTTGGGGATATTCAAATTAATTAACCAAGCATTAATACCATTGATCAACCCTACCAAACGTGGATGTTTTTTTCCACTAAGAAACAAACATTGTTATGTTATTTGATTGATACTGTGAAGCTGCTTTGATGCAATTTATATTGTGAAAAGCGCTATATAAATACACTTGACTAGATTTGACTTGCAGCCTAACATTGAATTATAGAAGTCTATAGTGTGTTATGTGTATGCTAGGTCAAAGAGATGTGTTTTTAGTCTAGCTTTGAACTGACAGAGTGTGTCTGCTTCCTGGACAATGTTAGGAAGACTGCTCCAAAGTTTTGGTGCTAAATAGGAAAAGGATCTACCGCCAGCAGTCGATTTTGATATTCTAGGTATTATCAACTGGCCCGAATTTTGAGATCGCAATAGACGTGAAGGACTATAATGCGTTAAGAGCTCGCTCAAGTACTGCGGAGCTAAACCATTTAGTGCTTTGTAAGTAATCAACAATATTTTAAAATTTATACGATGTTTAGTAGGGAGCCAATCCAGTGTTGACAGAACCGGGCTAATATGGTCATATTTCCTGGTTCTAGTAAGAACTCGAGCTAGACCAGCTGTAGTTTATTTATTAAGTGTGCAGGGCAACCACCCAGTAGAGCATTACAATAATCTAGTCTTGATGTCATGAAAACATGAACTAATTGTTCCGCATTTGTTAATAAGAGCATATGTCATAATTTAGATATATTTTTAAGATGGAAAAATGCGGTTGTGGCGAGGGGGGCATGGTTCCGCGAAGTCTGTAGCGGGAGAGAAGTCAGCGAGCCGCGCGGTGAGTAAGTGGGTCAAGTGCAGATGACGAACACCTGTGTCTGATTGCAGTAATTGGCGTGGAGACTGCATATAAGCTGCCGGCTGGGAGAGAGAAGCCGAGAGAGACCTGGGACTCGCACTATACTTGTGGACGCGCGAAGCTGAACCTGTGACCGAGTGTTGAGTTAAATTGCCTGTTCTCTGTTTGCCGTGAGAGTGTGACACGGCGGCCGCGCACGAGCGCACCCTTTCTATTGTCTTTAAGTGTGAGAAATAAAGTGCGAGTCCCAAATTTCGCCGACCCCGTCTTCTTCTTCCTCCAACCACACTGAATACACTACACTGGTGCCGAAACCCGGGAGGAAGAAGACTGCCGCCGCCATGCAGACCCCGCCGGGAACGCCGTTTGCGGAACTCATCCAGACGCTCGCGGGTCTTCACCGGGAGCAACATCACGCCCTGCTGGCCGTGAAAGAGGAGCAGGATCAGCGGCTCCAGTTGCTCCTCCAAGGCCAGCAAGAAGACCGAGAGCTGTTCCGGAGCTGGCTCGACCGGGAGGTTCGGGCCGTCCCTGCTCCAGCTACGGCCTCGGCCCCGCCCCTGCCTCTCAACAAAATGGGTCCCCAGGACGATCCGGAGGCGTTCCTGGACCTATTTGAGAGGTCGGCCGAGGCCCGGGGATGGCCCCAAGCGGACTGGCCCATGCGGCTCATCCCTTTGTTATCGGGTGAGTCCCAGATAGCCGCCAACCAGCTGCCAGTCCAGAACCTCCTGGTCTACGAAGATCTGAGGCGCGCCATTCTGCAGCGGGTCGGCCGGACCCCCGAACAACATCGTCAGCGGTTCCGCTCCTTGAGCCTGGAGGAGTCTGGCCGACCCTTCGTGCTGGCGCAACAGCTCCGGGACTCCTGCCGCAGATGGCTGATGGCCGACGGAGGCGACGTCGAGGATGTCATCAGCAAGGTGGTACTGGAGCAGTTCGTCACTAAGCTCCCTAAGAAAACCGCTCAGTGGGTCCAGTGCCACCGCCCGACGTCTCTGGACCAGGCCATCCACCTGGCGGAAGATCACATGGTGGCGTGCTCAGGGGTCGGCGAACCCCTTCCATCAGCCTCTCTCTCTCCATCTCTCTCTCTCTCTCTTACTACCCCTCCTCTCCCCAAACCTGTGCCCTTTCCCAGGTCTCGCGGGGGGCTGGTGCCCCGGCCGGCGCCAAGGTGGAGGACAGGGACCCCGGCGGAGCCCGTCCCTGCGTCCCGGGCCCCACCCAGGGGGCCCGCCACGACCGACCACCTCGTTCCGAGTCCGGCAGCCCTGCACTCTCCACGCCAATTCCTTGACCCGCCTCCTGCCACTGGAGCGGCGGGGAGGCCTGGGCCGGCCTGTTGGCGCTGCGGGGACCCGGGACACTTTGTAGATCGGTGTCCGGTTATGGAGGTGGGGACGCTGATCCGGGTTCCCGACGCGCCGCAGGCTGCCCCCGATCAAACTGGCCTGTACCAGATACCAGTGAGTATCAAGGGGGGTACTTATCAGGCTTTGGTGGATTCAGGCTGTAACCAAACCTCTATACATCAAAGTCTGATACAACCGGGGGCATTGGATAACAGCCGCATGGTTAAGGTGCGGTGTGTGCACGGGGTGGTGGTGAGATATCCGTTAATGCCGGTCGTAATTCAATTTAGGGGGCAAAAGCATAGTGTGGAGGTGGCAATTAACCCGCACCTCCGGCATCCGCTCATTTTGGGGACGAATTGGCCTGCCTTTAATGAATTATTGGGGTCGTTATCAGCGGGTGCCTCTTGGAGAAAAAAAAACAAGGGAAAGACAGCGGTTGTTCAGGTGGGGGATGCTGAGCCAGGACCACTGGGGTCTGCTGCAGGGGAACAGAGGGCTCTGGCGAGAACGGTTCTCTCAGAGCGCGATGATTTTCCCCTGGAGCAGTCCCAGGACGAGTCCCTCAAACACGCCTTCAATCAGGTCCGCTCCATCGACGGCCAACTGCTCCACCCAGACCAACCGCTCTCTTATCCCTATTTTGCTGTGTTAAAAGATAAGTTGTATCGGGTGACCCAAGACACCCAGACAAAGGAAGATACAACACAGTTGTTGGTACCTAAAAGCCGCCGGAAAATGCTTTTTCAGGCGGCTCACTGTAATCCAATGGCCGGGCATTTAGGTCAGGCGGCGACACTAAACCGTCTCATGGCCCGGTTCTTCTGGCCGGGCATTCACGAGAACGTGCGCAGGTGGTGCGCGTCTTGTCGTGAATGTCAGTTGGTGAATCCACCGGCCAATCCAAAAGCACCATTGTGCCCTCTTCCGCTAATGCAGGTCCCCTTCGAACGAATTGGTATGGACCTCATCGGGCCATTAGAGCGGTCAGCACGAGGGCACCGCTTTGCGTTGGTTCTGGTGGACTACGCAACGCGATACCCAGAAGCAGTCCCGCTTCGTAACATTTCGGCTAAAAGTGTTGCGAGCGCGCTCTTCTCGTTAATCTCCCGAGTGGGAATCCCCAAGGAGATTCTCACTGATCAGGGCACGGCGTTCATGTCACGAACGATTCGCGAACTCTACGAATTATTGGGCATTAAATCGATTCGCACTAGCGTCTACCATCCACAGACGGACGGTTTAGTGGAACGATTTAATCGCACTTTGAAGTCCATGATTCGTAAGTTCGTTCACGAGGACGCCAAAAATTGGGATAAATGGCTAGAACCCCTCTTGTTCGCTGTACGGGAGGTCCCACAAGCCTCCACGGGGTTTTCCCCCTTCGAGCTCCTCTACGGACGGCAGCCCCGCGGGGTGCTTGACGTTCTTAGAGAGACTTGGGAGGACGGACCGTCCGCTGCTAAGAACGAAATTCAGTATGTCCTGGACCTGAGAACAAAGCTCCACACTTTGGGGCGGCTATCAATGGAGAATTTGTTACAGGCCCAGGGCAGACAATGTCAGCTATACAACAGGGGAACTAGACACCGCCAATTTGCACCGGGAGATAAAGTACTTGTATTACTCCCTACTTCCAGCTCTAAATTACTCGCAAAGTGGCAAGGGCCCTTTGAGGTCACACGGCGAATTAATGATCTCAACTATGAGGTAGCCCGCACAGACAGGGGTGGAGCACATCAAGTTTATCACCTCAACCTCCTCAAAAAGTGGGTTGAGGCAGAGTCAGTGATGCTGGCGACGGTGGTGAGCGGAGAGGAGGATCTCGGGCCTGAGGCGAGTTCAAAATCGCAATCTCTCGCACTGGCTCTTGGTGGAGATCACCTCTCGCCCTCCCAGCTCACTGACGTGAAAAATATACAAGCTGATTTTGCGTATGTGTTTTCTTCCCTGCCTGGTCGGACGAACCTCATTCAGCACCACGTTGAGACCGAACCTGGGGTAGTGGTTCGCTGCCGCCCGTACCGTTTGCCTGAACATAAAAAAAAGGTAGTTCAGAGTGAATTAGAGACTATGTTGGAAATGGGGGTAATAGAAGAGTCGAGCAGTGACTGGGCGAGCCCGATAGCCTTAGTTCCTAAAACTGACGGCTCGTCCGCTTCTGTGTTGACTATAGAAAGGTGAACGCGGTGTCCAAATTTGATGCTTATCCAATGCCGAGGGTTGACGAATTGCTTGATCGGCTGGGTACTGCTCGTTTTTATTCGACATTGGACTTAACGAAGGGTTATTGGCAGATCCCCTTGTCTCCAATGTCCAAAGAAAAAACAGCTTTCACGACGCCGTTTGGATTACACCAATTTGTTACCCTTCCTTTCGGGTTGTTCGGGGCTCCAGCGACCTTCCAGCGTCTGATGGACAAGATTCTCCGGCCGCATGCTGCATATGCCGCTGCCTACTTGGATGATATTATCATCTATAGTACCGATTGGCAGCGTCATATGCAGCATTTGCGGGCTGTCCTGAAGACGCTGAGAAGGGCGGGGCTCACGGCCAACCCGAAGAAGTGTGCGATTGGGCGTGTGGAAGTGAGGTATCTGGGTTTCCACTTGGGTCACGGACAGGTGCGTCCCCAAATTGATAAGACGGCAGCAGTTGCGACCTGCCCGAGACCCAAGACCAAGAAGGAGGTTAGACAGTTCCTGGGGCTAGCGGGATATTACAGGAGGTTTGTGCCTAATTATTCGGACCTCGCTAGCCCGCTGACTGATTTAACTAAAAAGGAAGCGCCAGATACGGTCCAGTGGACGGAGCAGTGCCAGCAGGCCTTTACCCAGATAAAGGCTGCTCTGTGTGGTGGCCCGCTTTTGCATGCACCTGACTTCTCTCTTCCTTTTATCCTACAGACGGATGCATCGGACAGGGGGCTGGGCGCAGTCCTGTCCCAGGAGGTGGAGGGTGTAGAGCGGCCGGTGCTGTACATCAGTCGTAAGCTCTCTAAGAGAGAGACGATGTACAGCACCATTGAGAAAGAGTGTTTGGCCATCAGGTGGGCTGTTCTCACCCTCCGCTACTACCTCCTGGGGCGGGAGTTCACCCTCTGTTCGGACCACGCTCCCCTGCAGTGGCTCCACCGCATGAAAGATACCAACGTGCGGATCACTCGTTGGTATCTAGCTTTACAGCCTTTTAAGTTTCAGGTGATCCACAGGCCGGGTGCACAGATGGTTGTGGCTGACTTCCTCTCCAGGAGGGGGGGGGAGGCTGCAGGCCGGACGGCTCCCCGGCCTGAGTCGGGCGGTGGGGGTATGTGGCGAGGGGGGCGTGGTTCCGCGAAGTCTGTAGCGGGAGAGAAGTCAGCGAGCCGCGCGGTGAGTAAGTGGGTCAAGTGCAGATGACGAACACCTGTGTCTGATTGCAGTAATTGGCGTGGAGACTGCATATAAGCTGCCGGCTGGGAGAGAGAATCCGAGAGAGACCTGGGACTCGCACTATACTTGTGGACGCGCGAAGCTGAACCTGTGACCGAGTGTTGAGTTAAATTGCCTGTTCTCTGTTTGCCGTGAGAGTGTGACACGGCGGCCGCGCACGAGCGCACCCTTTCTATTGTCTTTAAGTGTGAGAAATAAAGTGCGAGTCCCAAATTTCGCCGACCCCGTCTTCTTCTTCCTCCAACCACACTGAATACACTACAGCGGTTTTACAGCTACTAGACACATGACTTTCAAATGAAAGATTGCTATCAAAAAGCACACCCAGGTTCCTAACCGACGACGAAGACTTAATAGAGCAGTCATCAAGTGTTAGACAGTATTCTAGGTTATTACGTGTGGAAGTTTTTTGTCCAATGATTAAAATCTCTGTTTTCTGTTTAATTAGTTGTAGGAAATTACTAGTCATCCAATTTTTTATATCAGCTATGCATTCCGTTAATTTTGTGAATTGGTAAGTTTCGTTAGGTTTTGAAGAAATATACAGCTGAGTATCATCGGCATAACAGTGAAAGCTAATTCCATGTTTCCTAATGATATCTCCTAATGGTAGCATGTACAGAGTGAACAGCAGCGGTCCTAGTACTGAGCCTTGTGGTACGCCATACTGAACTTGTGATCGATAAGACATCTCTTCATTTACTGCTACAAACTGATAACGGTCAGATAAGTATGATTTAAACCATGCTAGTGCAATTCCACTAATGCCAACATAGTTTTCTAGTCTATTTAAAAGAATGTTGTGGTCAATTGTGTCAAATGCAGCACTAAGATCAAGTAACACTAGTAGAGAGCTACAACCACGATCGGATGATAAAAGTTAATCATTTGTAACTCTAATGAGAGCTGTCTCAGTACTATGGTGCGGTCTAAATCCTGACTGAAAATCCTCGCAGATATCATTTCTTTCAAGAAAGGAACACAGTTGTGAGGATACTGCTTTTTCTAATATCTTTGACAGAAAAGGCAGATTTGAGATCGGCCTGTTATTGTCTAATTCTGAAGGATCAAGTTGCGTTTTTTTAACAAGCGGTTTTATCATAGCCAGCTTAAAGGTTTTTGGTACGTATCCTAGAGACAAAGACGAATTAATGATATTAAGAAGAGGATCTATGATCTCTGGAAGCATCTCTTTCAATAGCTTAGTCGGTATAGGGTCTAACATACAAGTTGTCGATTTAGATGAATTAACGAGTTTGCAGAATTCTTCCTCTTCCTGCATGGATTAGGTCAGCCGGAACCGGGAACACTTCCCATAAATCCTGATGTACTCGTTACATCATAAGAATAATGGCAACTACGCTAATATTAGTCTCTCTGTTTATCCCGAGGTTTACCGCAATCCGCCGGATCCAGGCGTACCCAGATCTGATGAGGGACCTGCACCTGGACGCGACGACAACCAGTCCTGAAGTGTCAACTTGTCCCTCCCCTGTGAAGGTCTCCTTGCCTTTACCTCTGTACAGATAATCGTTGTCTGGATAATTCCGCATCACGTGGCAACACCGAAGCGATAAAAGTCTGTATTATAAATTTTAAGGCCAGACAAGTAGTTTGTTGAGGGTTGTTTTTTTTATTGAAGGACTACATGCCTGCGCACATATATTCAAACGCACATACCTTTAGAATGAACTCTTAATACGCATGTGCACACCATCAGTGTTCTCACAGGTTCGCGTTTTTTAAAGTTTGTGTAGAGAGAACTTAAGAGTTTTCTGTTAAAACTGTGTCATGTTAGTGGCCACTAATTTAATTAAGTTAATTAACTAAGTTAACTAATGATCGTTGTGACGGAAGTGAATCAATTAAAACTAACTTTAGCTGGAAAATTTATTCTAGAGCTGCTATAAAGCCACAACAATCTCTGCTACTTTAATCTCCTATTATCACTGTAAAGCAGCTTTGGAACAATCTATATTGTTAAAAGCACTATATAAATGAAGATGACTTCGCTTTCGAGGGGACAGAGTCAACCCCCATACCAGGGAGATTATCATGCTTAATGCTGAAGCCACCAACCTGTTCACTAGAATGTGAAGTGGAGGGCTCAGCAGGATGACTCAAGAGCAGAGGAGGCCTGCCCACTCACACCAATGTGGCTCTTCCAGAACTTAATCTAAAACGTGAAAAGTTCATAGTTTTCAGAGCTCAGAAAAAGGGCCTAAAAGCAACTCTGTTATTGAGAGGGCCCTTTTCTGTACTACTACCTGCAACGCTGTTTGCATGGAGGCCTCAGCAGGATGACTCTTGAAGGAGAGGAGGCCTGACACATACTAGAATACAGCTACAGGCTCGTCTGGAGGCCTCAGCAGGATAACTCTATTAGGAAGAGGAGCCTGCCAGACTTACATCGGCATCTACCAAGCCGCAAATATGGAGGCCTCAGCAGGATGACTCTCGAAGGAGAGGAGGCCTGACAAATGTAGCTAGCAGGCTGTATATATGGAGGCCTATATACTCTGCTAACGGCACTGTGGGGCTACAGGGGATGTTCTTCAGTGATCGGTTGGTCTTTGGTTGGTCACACAACAAAGGCCTGAGACAGACCGTCAGAATAGATTATCATCATCGGTCCTGCTCGTTGGGCCTGATGTTATGGACTAAAGGGGAAAGAGGAAAAGGAGGGTGTGCACAGGGAAGGAGGCGATTACCTTTCTCTGCTCATCCCAGGATGCTCACGTCTGGCCTGAGCTACTTCCCTGACACCCTGCTTCTTCCTCCTGGACTTGCGCCGCCTAAGTGACCTACTCCTGCCTGGAAGAGTGGCAACTGAGTCCCGCTCTCCCTGTCTACGATCCTCGGAATGAGAAGGGCCAGGACCACCAGGCTGCCTGGGTGTGGGCCTGGTCCTGTGCAGTATACAAGATCTATATGCTGCTGATCCCGCCTTAACCTTTCAGAACTTTCCGACCACCATCTCAACGGTCGATCCCGAAAAGCTCAGAGGGCGAAACCGGGGCATAGAGGAAAAAGGTTTTCTGTTTCTCCCCAATGCCTGCCAGGTTCACCCACAGATGCCTCTCTGTGGCCACCATGACCCAGAGAGCAAGGTCTGTGGAGCAGCACAACTCAGCCACCGCGTCTGGGGTTAGACCCTGCCCCTGGTCCAGGTCCTTCAGCAGGTCAGCCTGGTACAACCAGCCTGACCTGCCGCCGCGTATACCCTGCCATTCAGACGAGATGTGGTCTGATGTGGTCTGGAGTGGTCTAGATCAGTGGTTCCCAACCTTATTTTGTCTGAGACTCCCTTTTCCCAAGAAAATATTTTAGGGCCCCCCTTCACATTTAATGATATTATCGCTCTTGTAAGCTTGCAGTAAGGATGACAATTTTTTTAATTGTAATTTGTAATTATGTATTTACTCATAAGTAGCCTATAAATTGGCCCTATTTGAAATGAAATAACAAAAATATCAGTATTCACATTAGTGTGTATGAAAAAAAAATGAATATAGGCTAATACAAAATGAATGCTGCCTGGGACCACAATACTTGTATGTTTACTGCATGTTATTTTTGAGGCTTTGTCAATCAGTGTGAGGATTGCTGCTGGCAGTGAGTAATAATTTGCTCAATGCGTTGAGAGATCTTTGACAAAGCAAGACGCATATCATCCTCAAGGGTCAGTCTGGCCCTGTGTTTGGTTTTAAGGGCTGTCATGGTTGAAAACCCAGCTTCACAAAGGTAGGTGGTGCTGAAGGGAATCAGCACCTTCATTGCAGCTGTGTGACAGACTGTGTGTTCTTCTGCAATTTCAGACCAGAATGATTCCAATGGGGCCTCACTGAAACAGGCTCTCAGGCTGACATCAGAGGATATTTCTATAAGCTCTTCCAGAAGTCTTGATAGCAGAGTAGCTGGAAGCTTTGCTTCAATGTTCTCAGTAAAGGGGTTTCTGATCCACAGAAAATCAGCTGCTTGCTCCTCAGTTAGAGCTGGGAAATAATGATAAAATTTCTCCAGGACCTTTGAGAGATGCACTGTTATTTGATTTTTGAATGTTTTTCTGCAATAAATGCATGGGTGTGCTCGAACATGTCACTGATTCCGGAGGAGACACGGATTTTCCACATGTTTAGTTTTCTTTTGAAAGCCTCTACTCGTTCATGCTGCACCACAGTGTTTATGTTTGAACCTTGCATTGCTCTGTTAAGCTTGTTCATTTCACCGAATATGTCTGAAAGGTAGCTGAGATGAGCGAGCCATTTGTCACTGTCCAAAAACTCAGCAAGGTCTGGTCTCTTGTCCGCAAGAAATTAACGCAACTCCTCCCTCAGGCTGAACAGACGCATCAGCACCCGCCCTCTGGACAGCCACCTCACGTCAGTGTGCATCAGCAGGGTATGGTAATCAGTGCCTATCTCTTCGCAGAACACAGTGAATAACCGGGAGTTGATGGCTCTGGTTTTCACAAAGTTCACAATTTTTACGGCCACATCTAAAACTCCATGGAGACTGGGTTCCATTTCTTTTGTAGCAAGCGCCTCTCTGTCCAGAAAGCAGTGCGTGGAAATCGCAAGGGGTGCAACACTTTTGATTCGCTGAACTACCCCGGACTGCCTGCCAGTCATCGCAGCAGCTCCATCAGTACAGACCCCAATACAGTCGCTCCAGTTTATCTCATTTGATTTCATGAAATTATCCAAAGTTTCAAAAATATCGTTTGCCGTCGTCGTGGTATGCAGCTCTTTACAAAACAAAAAATCTTCTTTTATTTCGTTTTCCCATTCATAACGAACGTATGCGAGGAGCTGTGCCATTTTTGACACATCAGTAGACTCGTCTACTTGAAGTGCGAATTTATGACCACGAAGTCGCGCAGAAAGCTGATCTCTCACGTTTTCTGACATGGTTGCGATGCGACGTGTGACTGTATTATTTGATAATTGTATCTTGGCCAATTGTTTTGATTTATCAGGTTGATTTATGGTTGATTTTTTCAGCAACTGTACACAATATATTTTTTTTAATTTCTTGTCAGTAGCTGTGACTTCCCTCATCTCATTTTGCGAGAGTGTCTTGCGCTTAAAAAATGCCCCGGGCTTGTCGCGGTATTGGGGATAAGTTGTCTGAAAATATTTTATTAGTTTGGACGGCCTCATGCATTCGTTAGCAAGGACTTTGGCGCAGAAAATACACTGTGGCTGGGGCAGGGACTCTTTGCTACGAGAAAATGAAATAAAACCATATTTCAGGTAGCTACTGTATCTTGGTATTTCCTGCATTTCGTGTTTGCCGTATTACTAGCACTGGTAGCACCGTGACCAGACTAGGTGGGAGCTTCCTCACCTGGGTCCAGTATTCCTGGGTCATTACTATCAGCAGCTGTAGGTGAATCAGTGGGACTCTGTCATTTTTGTGGAGGGCGAATTACAAATTTGTCCATTTTTTGGTCAGATAGAATTAGCTAATCTAATATAATCATCTCCTCACTGCTCAACACTTTTCAAGTTTTCAAAATATGACGCGACCCCCCCCCCCCCCCTTTCGAAAGGGAACTACATTTAAGATTACACCAAAAACGTAATTGTAATTTAATACATATTTAATTAATTAAAATTGTATGTATTATTTACCATTATCCATCAAAAAGCATTATATCATCATCATTAGGCACACATCATAATTATATTTATATATAGCCCTAACAAATAAATTACTATTTATTAGTTATCTATAAACAACATACAATATAACACAATATTTCTAATTAACTTTTTAATTTTCACTTTATTCATTGGAATGCATAATATCAGTGTCATATGCATACATGCAGTTACAATTCAAGTCTTATCATAACTGGTGAAAGCCAAAAAAAACTTCGGTATTTTTTACTTTATACAATATCACTCAATATTACTATTAAATACTATGGTAATGCGGTAAATGAGTCCTACCTGTCACGACATTCCCTTCTTTGCCTTCTCTTATAAAATAACATTTTTATTATAGAAAAATCTACATATCGTTCCCAACAAAAGTATTGTTTAGCGTGAAACATGTTGAAGATTAGCTGCATAACCCTGTGTTGTAACCCTGCATTCCTGCATAACCCTGTTTATCACAAGTCCTGTAAAGTATTGAGAAATAATGCATGAAGCATGAAAAAAAAAAATTAAAATGGCTTGATTATTGAGTGTTTAGGCTTTTTGAGGATTGAAAAAAAAGGAGCAAATTTATTTTTTTCATTGTATGGTGGTTGTGTCCATGCACTGCAAAGACACATTTATATGCAAACACCATATAAAAGTGAATTTTGTATATGATGACCCCTTTAAGTGTTCGTTTTTTTAAAATAAGTTTGGTCTTAGTTCGTTTTTTGATGCTATAAAAACAGGAGTGTGACATCATAATTGACAGCTTCTCTGACCAAAGTAGTCAGTGGCAACATTTACATGCACAACTTTTATTTCAATTGGACTGAATTCATTCCGATTGATGAATCTGAATGTAGTGTATACATGAACGCTAAACATGTGATCGGGTTGATGCACACGTTTATATGTCACAAGCTTCACATCGAAGTCGATTTTTTGACATGCGCACACTGCACGAATATACAGAGTTTCCTGCTGTTTGCGCATAATAACTATTCTCCTACATTGATTCTTTATTTGTTTTAAACCGTAGACTTAATATTTATACATTTCTGATCATAATTTGGAGACAATGAGCATATGAACTGTTGTGCCGTGCTGCCTATACAGGTGAAACCCGAAAAATTAGAATATCGTGCAAAAGTTAGCATTTTGATGATTATGGCTTACAGCTTATGAAAACCCCAAATTCAAAATCTCAGAAAATTAGAATATTACATGAAATCAATAAACAAAAGGATTTTTAAATACAGAAATGTCAGCCCTCTGAAAAGTAGGAAAATTATAATATATAATATATATAGTATATATACACTAGATAAATTAGTTTCACCTTTTAATTTGAATTACTGAAATACATGACCTTTTGCACGATATTCTAATTTTTTGAGTTTCACCTGTATTTATCATGCAGTAAAAATGCCGAAAACCAGTCGTCTGTGAATGAGAATCTGAACCAAAGACGGATGGGACGTTGCTCTGCTTCACTTCACAGACGCTGAGTGAAAGGAGAATTTTAGAACAACTGGACTCTCATTTATATGACACTTTATTCAACAGGAAGAACAGCTTGTTCAGCGCGTCAATTACGCTATTTCAATGTCATTGCACGTCCGCAGTCTGTTCAGTTTCGGTTTTCAATCTGATCAAGTGTTTACATGTTCTCTCGATTGGATTAGAAAAGGAATAAACCACCCCTTACAATCCGATCGAAATTCTGTTTCTGATTCTGTATTCTGTCAATTTAGGTGTTTACATAAAGGCTTTTAAGTCCGGTTGAGCCGTCAACCCAATTACTAACGGATTATTTGGTTGCATGTAAACATAGCCACTGAGGCACCAACATACTTTTGGGGGGATTTTCGGGAGGAGTTTGGAGCTTCAACTTTAATTTTTACATTTTCATAACTGTTTATTTCACAATGACATAATGAGTTTCTCTGCAGGAAACTATACTAACCGTTTCTGCAGGAGTGTGGGCAAGGCCTTGATACCACGGCTCCACTTCGCGTTCACTATTGTGCAGAATCAGGTCCCAAATCAGCGCAAGATGTCAGCGGCTTCACTTTTCTACAATGGAGGAGAGTGAAGGAGCCTCGTCCATCTTATTTTACAGTCTTTTTTGCCAAAAAATAATCCGTTTCTTGAAAAGGACTCAGCAGCTCGGTTTGAGTTAGGCAGGCCATTCCACCAGCAGAGAAGTCAAGGTAAAGGTCTGTGAAAGTGATTTTGTGCCTCTTTGAGATGGCACCATGAGGTGACGTTCCCTTGCAGAACGCAAGCTTCTGGATGGTACATAAGTCTGGAGTAATGCGTTTATGTAAAAGGGAGTAGAGCCAGTGGTTGTCCTGGAGGCAAGCATCAGTGCTTTGAATTTGATGAGAGCAGCAACTGGCAACCAGAGAAATTTTGTGAGAAGAGGTGTGGCATTCATCACTCCATGACCATGCTTTCCCATTATTTGTTCAAAACCGGTGTTATCAGTGCCAACCTTTGCATTCAGATCCCCCATTAAAATGGTGAGATCCTTCTCTTTACATTTTCTCCTGGTTTCCTCTAGCTTTTGGTAGAAATCTTCTTTTGCCTCCTCCTCTGCTTCATTTGTGGGGGCATAGCACTGGATGATGTTAACGACAATGCGCTTATGTGAGGTCTTGAATTTGGCCATAATGATCCTTGGGCTCACTGGTTCCTATCCTAAGAGTGTCTTCTAGCACTATATTGCTCTGTATTGCCGCAAAACTATGTTAGCACTTAGCTTAGCCCAGTGCATTAAATATGGGCCAAAAAAAGAGAAGCGACCAAACACTTCCTCGTTTTCCCTATTTAAACACAGTTACTCGAGTGGTGTAACTCGACCTAGGCTGGTGACACAAAATAAAACGTTGTGTTTTTCTAAGCGAATAAAATTGATGACTATATTGTATGGCAGAATACCATAGCAAGTGCTTTTGAGCAGTTCGACTTTGCGCAATAATATCATCACTCGTGAAAAGTCCTCTTACCGGCTCCCGCTTCCTCTCCCCCTCCCTCTCATATCCGTCAATACAACCAACGTGACTTTTACTACCTGTGCTATTAGCAAACTGCAGATCATTTGCAATTGCGGACTTTGTAGATGATTATGACTTCTTTGTAGCAGACCCAGAGCCATATCTGTTTGAACCCGAATACACGGAGGAGGAATTAGCTCTTATGGACCGTGAGAGGGTAGAAAGATATGATCCAGAACAGACCGGAGCTGGCAAAAGAACACGGGCATTGGTGGTGCAAGTGTGACTGTTGCGAACAGATGTTGGAATTCAGTGAAAAATGACAGCACTATGTACATTCTCCTTATTTTCAAAACCCTTTACGATGCACGTTTTAACCATGATTGTACACAAACTAGCTTCCAACAACCTGTTACTTCGTCAACTCCGCTCAAACTACTACTACCGGTGCATGTCACGTTGGTTGTATTGACGGATATGAGAGGGAGGGGGAGAGGAAGCGGGAGCCGGTAAGAAGACTTTTCACGAGTGAAGATATTATTGCGCCAAGTCGAAGTGCTCAAAAGCACTTGTTATGGTATTCCGCCATACAATATAGTCATCAATTTTAAACGCTTAAAAAAGCGCAATGTTTTATTTTGTGTCACCAGCCTAGGTCGAGTTACACTACTGTGTTACACTACAGAGCGATATAGTGCACGCACTGAGACGTGAGAGGTATGTATCAACTCGTCTTAGTTAAGGGAATAACATTGTTTAATATGAAAAACCGGTGGAGTATCCCTTTAACAACTCCTCCTGCTAATACTGAATAAACAAATTTTTTTCTGTCCTTAAAATTTTCCTTTTCTAGATTTTTTAAAATGAGGGGTTCCCTGACAAAAACAGCACAAATTAAAGAAAACAGCTTTTTCTACCTCTCCCCACTTTTTGTTGGAAATTCCTCGATGAGTGGCTCGCCAATGTAAGAAAAAATGAAGTGGACGTCGAAGATCTAAAAAATTAAGTTTATTACAGCATAGCAGTGGCAAGGTCCATGCATGCGGTTGACACATCACACAAGGACATCACACAAGGACAATGATAACACCACTCAGCCACAACAACCTCTGCTCATGGACACAATCTCAGCTGAGCCCTGCCCACAGAGCTCACCACAGACAGACTGTGACATACTAGCACTGCTCCAAGATTCAGCACCCAAGGACGACTTTCTGGAAAACAGCCAGGGAAACCAGGACAGAATATTACAGCCTCCAATAACACCAGAGAAACAGCCCCTCTCACCAGATAGTTTCTCCATCTCACCAGCATCTCCACTTCTGTGCTTCTCAGAGAAAATAGAACAACTGGTGTATGCTGGAACTAGACTATCCCACTCTTTTGCTGCAAGCCCCCAGATACCAACCAAAAAACGGCAGGCCCCACAACCACCAAAGCCTGCGGGCCCAGCTCGCCCTCCCCCTCCTCCTGTGAGAGCTCTTCGGCCTCTGCCACAGCGCCAGGGCACACACCCTCCTCCAGCGGCTCGAGGTGAACCAAAAACAACTGATACCAGCTCTCAGTGATATGTGTCGGGTCCCTGCTATGACAACAATAACTTTCTCAAATGTTTACAGAACAAGCGGGAACCCAGTGTGCCTGTATCTTTATCTGTCTCTATTGCTGTTCGATTACATGATAGAAAGTCTAAGGCCTTCAAAAGCCGTACAGCAAACCCATCTAATCTGGTGCCTATTACATGCCAAACTAAGATTGTTGTGGGGACAAAAAGTAAGACTGTTAAGTTAGCACTTTTAAACATCCGCTCACTTAAAAATAAATCACTTCTAGTCAACGACTTAATAACACATACAACCTGGATTTTATGTTTCTAAATGAAAATTGGCTAGAAGACAGCTGCAGTGCAGCAGTTGTCAATGAAACAGCCCCACCTAACTTTACTTTTATGAGTGTCTGCAGAGCTGTCAGAAGAGGTGGAGGTTTAGCTGCTCTTTTTAAAGTTGTCTATCAATGTAAGCAAAAATCATTTGGGAATTACCTGTCTTTCAAACATCTGGGTATTGTGTTAAAAGGTGCTCCACACATTTTACTTATCATTGTTTACAGGCCTCCAAAATACTCTCCAGCCTTTGCTGAAGACTTTACAGAACTGTTATCAACAATTTCCTCAGAGTTTGACTGCTTTGCCATTGCTGGAGATTTTAACATTCACATAGATAATGCAGAAACCAATATGGCAAAAGAAATCAAAACTGTTTTAAAAACTTTTGATCTGACACAGCATGTACATGGACCCACACATAATCGTGGACACACTCTAGATTTACTTATCAGTAAGGGTCTAAACATTTCATCGATTGTTATTAAGGACGTAGCACTGTCTGATCATTTTTGTATTTTCTTTGATATATTGATCTCTCCTGCCATTGAAGCTAGATCTGTGTCCGTCAAGAAGAGATGCTTAAATGAGAACACTAGTGTACTAATTATGAAGGCTATATCTTTAACACCAAACATATCTGCTGACTCTGTTGATTTTCTCCTTGATTCTTTTAACTCAAAAGTTAAGAGTGTAATTGATGATATTGCTCCTGTGAAAGTCAGGAAGAAGAATGGCAGACAAAAAGCACCTTGGAGAAACTCAACAGCAGTGCAAAATATGAAAAGACAATGCAGAAAAGCAGAGCGCATGTGGCGGAAGACAAAACTTGTAGTCCATTATAACATTTACAAAGACAGCATCCATGCTTTCAATAAGGAACTAGGCAAAACTAGACAGACTTTCTTCTCAAATATTATAAACAGCAATATAAACAACACACGCACTCTTTTTGCTACTGTAGAGACTGACAAACCCCCCAAGCCAGATTCCCACTGAAATGCTCTCAGAGAGCAAGTGCAGTGAGTTTGCTTCTTTCTTCTCTGAGAAAATCAATAATATCAGAAAGATCAAGACAGATCAGACAGCCTGAGAAAGTACTCACTATGTCTGATTTCAAAGAAACTGATGGCAACATTTTGGAAGAAATCGTACAGCACCTTAAAACATCAACCTGCGCCCTTGACACACTTCCCACATCTTTTTTCAAAACTGTGTTACACAGCTTTAAAGCAGATCTCCTAGAAGTGGTACATGCCTCACTTCTTTCTGGGAGTTTTCCGAACTCCCTGAAAACTGCAGTTGTCAAGCCCCTCCTGAAAAGAGCAATCTGGATAAGACCATATTACACATCACAGCACAGAGACAGCGCTCATAAAGATAATAAACGATATTCGCTTAAATACTGACACAAGCAAATTATCAGCGCTGGTACTACTCGACCTCAGTGCTGCATTTGGCACTGTCGATCACAACATACTTCTTGACAGGCTGGAAAACTGGGTCGGGCTTTCTGGGATAGTCCTAAAATGGTTCAGGTCATACTTAGTAGGGAGAGGTTATTATGTGAGTATTGGAGATCATAAGTCTGAATGGACATCCATGGCATGCGGAGTCCCTCAAGGCTCAATTCTTGCGCCACTCCTTTTCAACCTGCACATGCTCCCAATGAGCCAAATAATGAGAAAGAACCAAATCTCTTACCACAGCTATGCAGACGACACACAGCTCTATTTAGCCCTATCACCTAATGATTACAGCCCCATTGACTCCCTTTGCCAATGCATTGATGAAGTAAACAATTGGATGTGCCAAAACTTTCTTCAGTTAAACAAAGACAAAACTGAAGTCATTGTGTTTGGAAACAAAGATGAAGTTCTCAAGGTGAACGCATACCTTCAGTCTAGGGGTCAAACAACTAAAAATCAAGTCAGGAATCTGGGTGTGTCTCTAGAGTCAGACCTTAGTTTCAGTAGTCATGTCAAAGCTATAACTAAATCAGCATACTATCACCTGAAAAATATTGTAAGAATTAGATGCTTTGTTTCCAGTCAAGACTTAGAGAAACTTGTGCATGCTTTCATCACCAGCAGGGTGGATTAATGTAATGGACTCCTCACTGGCCTTCCCAAAAAGACCATAAGACAGTTCCAGCTCATACAGAACGCTGCTGCCAGGATTCTGAGCAAAACCAGAAAATACGAACTCATCACACCAGTCCTCAGGTCTTCATACTGGCTGCCAGTTACATATAGAATTGATTTTAAAGTATTATTACTGGTATATAAATCATTCAATGGCCTAGGACCTCAATACATTGCAGATATGCTCACTGAATATAAACCCAACAGATCACTCAGATCATTAGGATCACATCAGCTAGAAATATCAAGGGTTCACTCTAAGCATGGTGAGTCTGCTTTTAGCTACTATGCCAGCCGTAGCTGGAACCAGCTTCCAGAAGAGATCAGATGTGCTCCTACAGTAGTCACATTCAAATCCAGACTCAAAAAACTTCTGTTTACCTATGCATTTACTGAATAAGCACTGTACCACTGTTCATCCGACTGTTTGTACTGTATTTTATTTAATTTTTTATTATTCTGATTTCATTTGATTATTTTAATTTCTTCTATGTAAAGCACTTTTAATTACCTTTGTGTATGAAATGTGCTATATAAATAAACTTGCCTTGCCTAGCCTATATAGCATGTTAAAGTTGTCACCGTTTTGTGTCTGGCCCTTTAAATGCAAATGAGTTGCTGCTACCTACACAGAGGGCGGGGTTTCAAGAGCTGTGTGTTAGCAGCTCCGCCTCCGATTACCTCACACTGACCACTAAAATGTCAGAAACTGTTCTGCCTTTTATGTTTAAACGGAGTCAGAGATTAAAGAAGAAGTGACAACACGTAGAATGCAACAGGACGTCTCTGAATGGTTAGTTGATGAATTTATGTTGCTGTTGTGGAGTTAACTATCTTCAGTTAGTGTGTAATGTTGCTGTTTAAACAACATCTGCAAAGTTACAACGCTCAAAGTTCAAAGCAAAGGGAGATATTTGCTTTTAAAGAAATTGTATAACAAACAGCTGCTAAGAACTACACGACATACCTCACGAGTTAGTGAGATCCCCAACCCTAAAATTGACATAAACCCCGCCAACATAAGCACAGTCCATGTTGAGAAGAGGAAAAGTTGTTGTAGTCGAGCACATTTGTGAGTCAGCTCAATCTGTAGCATCCGTCTTTTCACATGCAATAGAAAGTCACTCTGTGTGCATCTCACAACAGTTCCTATAAGAGCGATTTATAGATTAGAATGACAGAATATGCTAATTGAAGTTAGAAAAGTGAAATCATACTCAACCACCCCTTTAAAGCCTTGCCGGTTAAACATTTCATTCACGTGCTGTTCTGACATGCTCTTTTTCTGCAGTGGGGTATTCCAGAAAGCAGGTTATGTGACATACCTTTAAACATACCCAGGTATGTAAGCGGATAACCTCAACTTTCGGTTCAAAAAACGGAGGTAACTTTCCGGGTATGTAAGTAGCCATAGCAACCTACTCTCTGAACATAACCTTGCTCCGGAGTTGGTTCTGTTCCAGGGTTAGTTTACTTCAGAGGTGTTAAGCACATGCATGCCATATTGATGAGGCTCCAGTGGGTGTGGCAGATTGTGCACAATATTATAGTGAGGAAAATAAGTATTTTGAACACCCTGCTATTTTGCAAGTTCTCCCTCTTAGAAATCATGGAGGGGTCTGAAATTGTCATCGTAGGTGCATGTCCACTGTGAGAGACATAATATAAAAAAATATCCAGAAATCACAATATATGATTTTTTAACTATTTATTTGTATGATACAGCTGAAAATAAGTATTTGAACACCTGTCTATCAGCTAGAATTCTGACCCTCAAAGACCTGTTAGTCTGCCTTTAAAATGTCCACCTCCACTCCATTTATTATCCTAAATTAGATGCGCCTGTTTGAGGTCGTTAGCTGCATAAAGACACCTGTCCACCCCATACAATAAGTAAGAATCCAACTGCTAACATGGCCAAGACCAAAGAGCTGTACAAAGACACTAGAGACAAAATTGTACACCTCCACAAGGCTGCAAAGGGCTACGGGGAAATTGCCAAGCAGCTTGGTGAAAAAATGTCCACTGTTGGAGCAATCATTAGAAAATGGAAGAAGCTAAACATGACTATCAATCTCTCTCGGACTGGGGCTCCATGCAAGATCTCACCTCGTGGGGTTTCAATGATCCTAAGAAAGGTGAGAAATCAGCCCAGAACTACACGGGAGGAGCTGGTCAATGACCTGATAAGAGCTGGGACCACCGTTTCCAAGGTTACTGTTGGTAATACACTAAGACGTCATGGTTTGAAATCATGCATGGCACAGAAGGTTCCCCTGCTTAAACCAACACATGTCAAGTCCCGTCTTAAGTTTGCCAATGACCATTTGGATGATCCAGAGGAGTCATGGGAGAAAGTCATGTGGTCAGATGAGACCAAAATAGAACTTTTTGGTCATAATGTCACTCGCCGTGTTTGGAGGAAGAAGAATGATGAGTACCATCCCAAGAACACCATCCCTACTGTGAAACATGGGGGTGGTAGCATCATGCTTTGGGGGTGTTTTACTGCACATGGGAAAGGGTGACTGCACTGTATGAAGGAGAGGATAACCGGGGCCATGTATTGCGAGATTTTGGGGAACAACCTCCTTCCATCAGTTAGAGCATTGAAGATGGGTCGAGCCTGGGTCTTCCAACATGACAATGACCGGAAGCACACAGCCAGGATAACCAAGAAATGTCTCTGTAAGAAGCATATCAATGTTCTGGCGTGGCCTAGACCTAAACCCAATAGAGAATCTTTGGAGGGAGCTCAAACTCCGTGTTTCTCAGCGAAAGCCCAGAAACCTGACTGATCTAGAGAAGATCTGTGTGGAGGAGTGGGCCAAAATCCCTTCTGCAGTGTGTGCAAACCTGGTGAAAAACTACAGGAAACATTTGACCTGTGTAATTGCAAACAAAGGCTACTGTACCAAATATTAACATTGATTTTCTCAGGTGTTCAAATACTTATTTGTAGCTGTATCATACAAATAAATAGTTAAAAAATCATACATTGTGATTTCTGGATTTTTTTTTTTTAGATTATGTCTCTCACAGTGGACATGCATCAACGATGACTATTTCAGACCCCTACATGATTTCTAAGTGGGAGAACTTGCAAAATATCAGGGTGTTCAAATACTTATTTTCCTCACTGTATATAGTTATATAAATTTATAAAGCACTATTAAAACAGGGTAATGTTAATTTTATTATAAATTATAAATATTATAAATAGCTATATAATTCTCATCTCGCACATCGTTGATCTGCATGCAGACATTTTTTTTATTTTTGCAACAGGACGCTTTCTATGCTATAATGTATTTTTATAATAAAAGACATAATTTATTTGATATGATATATCTTACCTTTCAAGCAATGTGGAAGCAAAATGACTAGACAAAAAAATTATTTATACAGCCATGGGATCTTTGCAAGCACAGACTGTATTTAGTTTAATCAGACAAACAAAAGATAATTAAAGATTATTAAACGAGAAGACAGAAAAATTATTGCACAACCACCAAATAGGTGGCGATATGCACTGTATGTAAATCAGCATTTGACAAAAGAAGAAAGAATTAGTATTTTTAAAGTTTTTCCTTAGCGTCCGTTTCCACGGTGTCTAGTCGATTCTTCACTCTGTTGAGAATGTCTGGTGTGTTAACCATGAACATACTCTGAGTTGGGTGAACTTACTCCCGGACGCGTTTTTGGAACCGGCATACTGTCCCTCGAGTAAGCAAGGTTTGGTTCAATCAACCAAGATTTCAGGGTACGTTTGAAGGTAAGATAACCTTGCTTTCTGGAATACATCCCAGGTCTTAAAGGGACAGCAGCCTAATAGTAAACATGCTGCCCCTTGTTCTTAAAGTTATAGTTCACCCAACAAATTTAATTCTGTCATTTTTTACTCACTCTAATGTTGTTCTTCTGTTGAACACAAAAGAAGATATTTTGAAGAATGTGGGTAACAAAAGAGTTGCTGGTCCCCATTGACTTTCTTAGTAGGATAAATATACTATGGAAGTCACTGGTAAACAGCAACTGTCTGGTTACCCACATTCTTTAAAATAACGTGTGTTCAACAGAAGAAAGCAACTCATTCAGGTTTAAAACAACTTGAGAGTGAGTAAATGATTACAGAATTTAATGGGTGAACCTTTAATGTTAATAGATGTATTTAAGTATTTAATATTGTCTGTTTTGTACAATTGATATATATATATCTTTTTTTTTTAATGTTTGGGAGAGAGGCACGTTAACCCTCTCAAACTGCAGAGCACTACAGGATAACTGGACATTTTTTTCACTTTTGAAACAGATGTTAACGATCACTTACATGTTTCAATATACTAACCAATATGAGAACTTTCTTTTTAGATTGACAAGACTGTGGAGGAAATGGTGTCCATTGAGGAGGTTACAGAGTCAACTCTTAATTTAAGTAAAATTTTAATGGATGTTAAGGGGAACATTAGAAAAAGCCATGAAACTGTAAAAAAAAAGACTGAAGGAACCTCTCACAACTTTCAAAGTTGTTGAGGAGAATCATCAGAGCCGAACAACGGAAATGGGGCAAACTTGAATCCAACTACCTTGGGCCATTTACAATCATTTGCTTGGAAGGCAAGAGTGCTGATCTTGAAAATGCGCTGGGTGTGACTTTCCCCAAAATTAACATTGATCACTTGAAGCACCATATTGATGAACTACCCAGAGTTCCCCAAAGATTACAAAAGCCTTCCAACCCATCTGCAGTTCCTGTCACCACAGACTCCCTTGTCTGCTCCTCCCTGGCAAGTCCCTCTCCTGTTGCTCCAGCCTCCACACCAGCCCCGGCATTGTCAGACTCCACAACTGACATCGACCAATGTATGTAGTGAAACAAGATCCATCTTAATTTTTTGTAGAATTTTTTTTTTCCGTTATGTCACTGTTTCACCATAAGTGAAAAACGAAATTATGTAAGACCAACATTTGTTTTCTCTTGCCTTTCATATTCAGTATCATAAAATGTACAGAGGAAGACCATGCTTCTCTATGTTTTTCATTTTACAGGTGTGAGAGAAGCGTGGGAAGGAAAGAATGTTTATGTCCTTCTCTCAAAATTAGGGCCATTTAAAATTTTATTTGAAGACGTTCGGAAAAGTGCTCCCTCTGTACAAATTGAAAGTGAGGTTAGTCTTAGCTGTTTCACGGGTCTGGTATTCATAACTATATGCCTTTATTGCATCCACATAAATTGTTCCAAAGCATTAAATGTAAAATGTATCTTGTCAAGTCACCTTCATTTATATAGCGCGTTTAACAATATAGATTGTTTCAAAGCAGCTTTACAGTAATAATAGGAAATTACAGTAACAGATTTTTTTAGCCTTTACAGCAGCTCTAGAATAAAGTTATTGCCCAGCTAAAGTTAGTTTTGATTAATTCACTTTGAGCAAAATATTGTATCTGGTACTCTCCCGCTTTATATTAAACAAACTGTCAACACGGTCTTTTGCGCTGCACAGAGAGACACTGCACTGCCTGTGACTTTGAACGTGAGTTGAGAGCGGTTGAGAGTCAGTCTCATGCAGACTGACCAATGAAGAGAGGGCCAAAGTCAAAGAGTGGGTCAAAGGTTACGCCGAGCGGGTTACGTGACGTCAGGCGTTGCTACAACAGACATGGAGAAGCTAAGTGGGAGCGCGAACCGGAAATTAAAAAAGGAAAAGGACATCAGAAACGCAGAAAATTTAAAGTATATACCTAAAATAGGTAATTTCTTCACTCCTGTTAATGTTGGCGACAGTTCCCTTTCGTTCTCACTCCGAGTTACGTCGGATGACGACGAATGAGGTTTCGCTTAGAACACCTATCGACTTCGAGTATACAAAAACGAGCCAATGGCAAAGAAATGCCATGGGTCTGCGGAATTTGCATGACGTAACTCCGCCCCACCTTGTGAGTATAAAAGGAGGACGCCGGCAACATGCAGTCATGTTTTCGCTTGGGAGCCAAGAGTATCTCTTCTCTCCACAGCCATTTATGACTTCGCTCTACGAGACGAGCCATTCTCTCCGGTGTTGGTGTGATGGCGATCTGCAGCGAGTTCACATTGCCTGCTGATCTGTGCAGTGATCTGCCAGTGAGTGTGTTCTCCCCGCTCGCTTCAACATCGCAGAGTTTTTTTCTCCTCTCACAAAAGAGCTTGCACGCGGCACGTCTTTTTAAAGACGGCTCGCCCGTGCATTAAAAAAAAAAAAAAAAAAGTGGTTGCGGCAGATTGGTATCGGACTCTGAACGCTGTCTAGTGTGTTTGGGCTTTGATCATGCTTGCACAGCGCTCGTGGGTGATTCATGTTCTCTCTGTGGGAACATGATCATC
Organism: Meda fulgida; assembly: GCA_030578275.1. Classification (NCBI taxonomy): domain Eukaryota; kingdom Metazoa; phylum Chordata; class Actinopteri; order Cypriniformes; family Leuciscidae; genus Meda; species Meda fulgida. Next base: position 26,049,912 of record CM060636.1, read on the forward strand.
GTGTCATTTAGGTCGAGACTCGGTGAACTCGCAAGAGTGAGAGTCCCCTCATCCACCCCCCGATTTTCGGCTGGTGGCCAGGGTGACCTGAGGGTGTTGGTCTGGAACAAGGCGCCGACTCTGTGTCCGTGACCCCAGCCCCCCTCTTCAATGACGGTGCCCGCTAGCGATCAGGTGATTCCACGAGTCTATCTTCGGGGGGCCCGTTGTTTTCATTTGAAAGCTACAGAGGATGGTGCTATGTCTGTAGCAGCATCACTAGGGGGGCTTTACTCTTCTGGAAGTGACGATTCGTCACAGCTGCCACCTTCTGGTGTGCTATGCTGTGCCTGAGTCTGATCCGGAGATGACGGCCATCCTTTCCTGGGATGATTGGTTTTTGGGTAAGGCCGCCGACCCGCGTCCACGGCAAACCCCAATATCTTTCTTCCCGGACGTGCATGATGAGATCTCGACGTCCCGAAAGACCCCAGTGTTTTCTCAGGACCGCTCGTTGGTCTCATCCGCCTTTCCCCCCTCAACGGGGCCGCTGCCCATGGGTACACTGGGGTCCCCCTGGTTGAACGCTCTTTTGCGATGCTACTGTGTCCTCGGAGTGCTTCCCGGCGCAATCCTAAGCACCCGTCCGAAGCTTGTAGTACTTTTCGTCTACACTAATCTGTGGCGAAATCCTATAGTGCCACAGGTCTGTGGTCTACCTGGCCCAGATGCTCATGGTTATGCATGAGGGCGGGACTGACTCGAGGCTCTTTAATGAGCTACCAAAAAGCGCGCCGCCACTGACCTTGCTCTCCGAGCGACGAAGGTGGCCGTCCGCTCTCCGAGTCAGGTGATGTTTACCACTCTGGGGCTGACCGGTCTGATGTGCAGGATGTCGGCGGACTCGTCTGCACGACACCCCAATATCCCAGGTCGGCCTCTTCGGCGCTGCGGTTGAGTACTTCTGCCCAACAGTTCTCAACCGCCCGGGAGCATATTGAGGTTATTCTGCCGACGGCCCCGCCGTCCGCTCAGGTCCCTCAGTCTGCCAACCGCCGAAGGCGCCCTCCCACGGTTCCAACCCCGGCCATTCACCCGGGCTGGCTTTGGAAGACCGTGGGGGGATGCCTCAGCCCTCTCCAGCCCCGCCCCCCGCTAAACGCCGGGTTAAGCGGCGCTTTTGAGATGGGCTGCTCAGAGATGGGACTCAGTTCTTTCCAGGAGTTGGTAGCAGGGCCACTCCTTTCCCCGGTGGAGGGCTGGGGAAGAATCCTTATTCAGAAAGAACTGACTCTCTCGTCTCTGAGCGTACAGAGTTCCGGACGACACGGTGCGCCGCCTCCGAGCCGTGCACCCCTCGTCCCCCTCTGTCTCAGAGCCGGATGACAGTGTGTGCCGTCCCTGGACCATACCGCTCTCATCCCCCTCTGTCGCCAGACCCCTAGCAGAGCAGGCCCCCGCGGAACGCTGGTCCTTCCCTGGCCTCCTCTGACAGGGTGCGGTAATGACCATGCCCCCACTCTGGGCCGCTATGCCGTCCACCTTTGGGCCGGTCATTCCGCTTCGCTGCACCACCGAGGGGACGTCGGTGGTTCGTTGACCCCGCTGGCACAGTTCTTGGGAGCCTGCCTAGAGCTTCCCTGTCTGTTTCGCTGGGTCGCGCGAAACATCGGCTCGGCTATGCGAGTCAGTTCGCGCGGTCTCCTTCCCGCTACAGGGGAGTCCGCTCCACATTGGTCGGTGGCAATGCCCCCATCATGAGAGCAGAGATTGCCACCCTGCTGGCGAAGGGTGCAATCGAGACTGTCCCTCCAGCCGAGATGAGGTCCGGCTTCTACAGCCCTTACTTCATTGTCCCCAAGAAAACCGGTGGGTTACGACCGATCCTGGACTTGCGCGTGCTGAACCGCTCCCTTCACAGGATGCCGTTCAAGATGCTCACAGCCAAACGCATTTTCGAATGTGTTCGGCCCCAGGATTGGTTTGCAGCGATCGACCTGAAGGACGCCTACTTTCATGTCTCCATTCTTCCTCGACACAGACCGTTCCTCCGGTTTGCTTTCGAGGGGCAGGCATACCAGTACGCAGTCCTCCCTTTCGGGCTAGCCCTGTCTCCTCGCGTCTTCACGAAGGTCGTTGAGGCAGCCCTTGTTCCCCTTCGGGTTCACGGGGTTCGCATCCTGAACTATGTCGACGACTGGCTGATCCTAGCTCACTCTCGAGATCAGGTTTGCGAACACAGGGACCTTGTGCTCCGGCACCTAGCTCGTCTGGGCCTTCGGGTCAACTGGGAGAAGAGCAAACTTTGCCCCGTGCAGAGGATCTCTTTTCTCGGTATGGACATTGACTCGGACTCGCCATGTCCGCGCAGCTTACGAGCGAGCACGCGCAGTCACTGCTGACTTGTCTGAGACAAATTCAGGGCAAGAGTGCGGTTCCACTGAAATATTTTCAGAGGCTCCTGGGACATATGGCATCTGCAGCCGCGGTGACGCCGCTCGGATTGCTTCATGTGAGACCGCTTCAGCTTTGGCTACGCGACCGAGTCCCGAGGTGGGCATGGCAACAAGGCACGCTCCGAGTATCAGTTACTCCGACCTGCCGTCAGACCTTCACCCCGTGGTCGAACCTCAGTTTTCTCAGGGCTGGTGTTCCCCTGGAACGAGTTTCCCAGCATGTTGTTGTCTCAACAGATGCCTCCACCACGGACTGGGGCGCCATGTGCAATGGACATGCTGCCGCGGGCTCCTGGACAGGACCCCAGCGCCTATGGCATGTCAATTGCCTCGAGTTGCTGGCAGTACGCCTTGCCCTGCACCGCTTTCGGGCGTTGGTGCTCCTCCACTGGTGCTCCTCGCGACAGCACCTCCTTGGCCAATTCCTCTGAGGAAGGACCTCCTTTCTCAGGGACGGGGCACCCTATGGCACCCTCGTCCCGATCTTTGGAACCTCCAAGTGTGGCTCCTGGACGGGACGAGGCAGGTTTGAGTACCCTACCACCAGCGGTGGTGGCTACCATCACTTCCACTAGAGCGTCGTCCACGAGGCACGCCTACGCGTTGAAGTGGAACCTCTTCGTCAACTGGTGCTCTTCTCGCCGAGAAGACCCCCAGAGGTGTTCGGTCAGTCTCGTGCTTTCCTTCCTTCAAGATGGGTTGGAGCGAAGGCTGTCTTCCTCCACCCTCAAAGTTTATGTTGCCGCTATTGCCGCACACCACGACTTAGTGGAAGGTAAATCCTTAGGGAAGCACGACCTGATCGTAAGGTTCCTGAGGGGGGCGAGGAGACTGAATCCTCCTCGCTCTCCTCTCGTTCCCTCTTGGGACCTCGCAGTGGTTCTAACTGCCCTGCAGAGTGCTCCCCTTGAGCCTCTGCAATCAGTGGAGCTTAAGTTCCTGTCAATGAAGACAGCGCTCCTGGTTGCATTGGCTTCTCTCAAGAGGGTCGGGGACCTGCACACATTCTCCATTGACGAAGCGTGCCTGGAATTCGGGCCGGCTTACTCTCATGTGATCCTGAGACCCTGGCTTGGATATGTGCCCAAGGTTCCTACCACTCCCTTCCGGGACCAGGTGGTGAACCTGCAAGCGCTGCCCTTGGAGGAGGCAGACCCAGCCTTGGCACTGCTCTGTCCAGTACACGCTCTCCACGCCTATGTAGACAGGACGCAGTGTTTCAGGACCTCAGACCAGCTCTTTGTCTGTTATGGTGGGAAGCTGAAGGGAAAGGCTCTCTCCAAGCAGAGGTTGTCTCACTGGATAGTGGACACCATTGCTTTCGCATACCAGCAGCAAGGTCGACCGTGCCCCCTTGGTGTGACTGTCCACTCCACTCGGAGTGTGGCATCCTCTTGGGCTCTAGCGCATGACGCCTCGCTAACAGACATCTGCTGAACTGCAGGCTGGGCGACACCGAACACATTCGCCAGATTCTACAATCTCCGAGTGGAGCCAGTGTCCTCTCATGTACTCGCTTCAACTAGCTAGTACTGGACCCGCTCAGGTGTCTTCGCTTGCGCGCCATTCCACTCCACGGACTGGATACGTGCGATATTATCCTCAGGTGAGCTTCTCCGCAAGCCCTGAGTTCCTCCAGCACCCCTGATGCTAGCGCCAGTGTCTATTGCCTGTGCGTCGGCTAGGTGCCTCACGTGTGCATGGTCCCTCCCCGGAGCTACCCCACACGTGTATTTCCATTGTAAGCCTCTCTGAGCATGTGTCTTTCCCTTGGCAAGCCACCTTGCCACCCCTGAGGTTGAAATTTTCCACCTGCGGCTGGACACCTCAGTGTTCTCCATATGTTTCCTTCAGGTCATATGTGTATCCCCCCCCCCCCCCCCCTCTGGGTTGGTGTTAATTGCATATTTCCTCTAACTATGGGATATGCTTCCCAGTGTACCTTGGTATTCCTGTGCTAAATAGGAGTCCTTCGTCCTTACAAGTCTTACAAGGGCTCAGATTTACGCAGGGCACTGGAAGACAGCTGTGAAGGTGGCGTGATTAGACTGGTAACCCCATTCGTCGTCATCCGACGTAACTCGGAGTGACAACGAAAGGGAACGTCTCGGTTACGTATGTAACCCTCGTTCCCTGAGTAGGGAACGGAGACGTTACGTCTTCCTTCCACTTCCGCTGTACCGCAGGGATCGCCTGAGCTCAGTCTTGGCTCCTCAGCGAAGGAACATAACTGCATGTTGCCGGCGTCCTCCTGTTATACCCACGAGGTGGGGCGGAGTTACGTCATGCAAATTCCGCAGACCCATGGCATTTCTTTGCCATTGGCTCGTTTTTGTATACTCGAAGTCGATAGGTGTTCTAAGCGAAACCTCATTCGTCGTCATCCGACGTAACGTTTCCGTTCCCTACTCAGGGAACGAGGGTTACATACGTAACCGAGACGTTCTGTTAAGTCAGCTTCCGTCAACGACGAGGACAACTCAGCTAGCCAGTAGCCAGGACTCCTACACCGCCAGCTTACGTTAACACCCCGGAGAGTGAAGAGCCAGCAGCAACTTCAAGCAACAACCCAGTGGCAGCGAGTCTGACCGTAGAGGGCAGCGGTGATGGCGGGTCTCCAGTGTCACCGCCGGCACCACCTGAGCAGCTTCTCGAGTCTGGGAGCAGCCCCTGCATCTCAACGCCTCTACTCCCTGGGGATCCTGCACTGTGGGGGGCTGTTACGGAGCGGCTCCGGGAAGAAGCGATTTACCAAGGGCCTGCAGCCATTGAACATGAACTTGTAAGTGGCCTTGATTTTGAAGATATTATACATCAGTTTGCACAGTAAAAGTCCAGAAAAAAGCCAGTATAAGATGCCAAATGAAAGCAAACATGCATTCCTCATTATTTAGGACTAAAATTGTGTGTTTTGCCAGATTATGTAGCATTTATTTCTGCCTTGTCTTCTTCAGAGAAATTGACAGATTCTAAATGTTTATGTAGCACTAAAATGTTTAACTGGTTAATTGTGCTGTGATATGTTGTTGTTCTATTTTAAAAACAAGTTAAAATGAGCTTAGTATAAAAATGTTTATGAGCAGATAATAGTGATACTGCATTTTATTTATTTATTTTTTCCTTGAGGTGCCAGCTTTATTAAAATGCTGTAAATTGTTGTTGTGGAGGGATAACTGGCAGATTTCAAATTGTTTGTGTTGGACTAATAACTTTATTGCCTTGTTGAATTCTGAGGAGACATGGTCACCCTGTCAGGGGGATTTCTGCTTAAAATGTGCTGAGGACCAAAATGTTTCTTGATGTGTTGTCTGTGGTCTTCTGTTATAGCTTTATCAATTCATTACATTTCTATTGGGAATAAATGTTGTTAAATAAACGATGGTTTGAAAGTGGTTGCTTATTTATTCATTTTTGTGAAAATGGAGGATATTTCCCTCCCTCTCAATGTAGTGGGTCAATTTTACCAGATTATACAGATGCTGATGTGTTTTGTTTTCATAGCATCATATGTGAGTGAATGTCTTTGATAGGGGACATAGTAGTGCATTTGTAGTTCTATGAGCATTTAAATATTTGTAAATCAAAATACACCTGATGACAGTTAGAATTTGAAGTATTGAGTATATTTACTGTATATTACAGTAATATATTCTGTATATGACAATATTATGGTGATCCTGGGGTCGTGATGATGGGGCCCTTGAATATTGTTGCCCAGGGTACAACAAAGTGTTAATCTGGCCCTGCTTATATTGGCTCTTCTCCCCTGGCATTGTCATAGATGATCTAAAAGATTTGTGCTTTCTCTGTGGGGAGGAAGAAAGTCCTGACAATGGCACTGACTGGGTGGGTATGCTAACTGTACTTTTTATTTTATCCTTGTTTTGTTGTTGAAAAGAGTAGTCTTTGAGTGCACCATAAAAAAAAATTCATCATAATGGATGTTAAAAGATAACTGTGGTGCATACTAATATTCACTTTGTCCCTATGTTAAGATTGGCTGTGATGTGTGCCCTCGATGGTACCACTGTGACGGCGCAAAAACATTGATGGAAGTTACCAACTACTTGTGTCCAGCTTGTATGAAATAAATGTATTTATTTTCAAGAGTTGTAGTAGTTTCTCTTTTTTTGTTGTTGTTGTTTAGTTTGTAATCCTATTTAAGTTATTATTCTCGAACTTATGCATTTTTGACCAGGTCATTGGAGACCACAATTCAAAAGACAACAACTTTGAACATACAATAAAAATTATTATTTTACTCTGACAAATGTACATAAAAAGGGGAACAACAGTGAATGCAATGAAATGACATTCTCATTGAGCAAATAATAATAAAAACATTCCTGAATGACTTCAAAGTTATAGGCGTTTTACATGTATCTCTGTTTTTTTTTTTTTTTTTATCACTGAAATGCAGTTAATCATCCTGAAAGTGTGCACCATCAAAATACGTTTAAAGTTGTAGGTAAATGTTGAAACGGACAGCAAGTGTTATGTCCACTTCAGATGACTAGCCACCCAGTTATACTGGCAAATATCAGCCAGAATTAACTGAAAGTGCCTATCACAATACAATATCAAATTTAAAACAGAAATTATTTTACCATCCATAGTAAGAGGTGTAACCAGCATGAGTTTCATGTGTCTTTGACTTTGCAAACCTGAAAAATTAGGGAAGTATGATATAATTTGCTTACACCTGTGCTTTGGACACGAAAATAATTCTGGGGTTTGATTTAAATAAAATGTACTGGCAGAGTATATCTAAGAATAATCTATGTGCAGAATTAAGTAGAACTTATTGCATATGGTATTATTGGACTGTCTATAGTAGTAAACAGTGCACAATGGGAATAAATGTTAAATATTAACATTTCATATTTGACTTGGTAAGTATAGTGCATTTACTGTACGTTCACACTGCCGCCGACTTGGACGTCAAAGAAGCTCTGGCCGCTCTGTCAAGGACACTTGTCAAAAAGCACGGGGAAGCTCGTTGACGATTTGGAAGCTCTGACGTAGCAGGGAGAAGAGAAGTGTCACAACATGAAATGTAATAAACAGAAAAAACAAGCAATACATTGAAGAAACCTTTTATAATGACAGCATTTTTATAACCGTTTTGGTCACATTTGGTCGGGGAAAAAAATAATAATTAGCTATTATTATTATTATTTGCATTAGGCTGTTATTTGCATTAGTGCAATTGGTCAAATCGTTGTCACCGTGAGCAAATGAATTGCATTCCCGCTTAAAACGAGCGTCCGTAAATATGTCAAGTAAAAGTTGCGCTCATTCTCGAATATGTATCACTGGATCATTATGGAAAATCGCGAGTTGTTGTGTTTGGTGCTGCTTTACTGTATTTGCGGAGAAGACGTCGGACTCGGAGATTTTGGGTTCATGACACCCTCCAGGACCGTTATCAATTCGGAGTGTATCACCGGCTGGTGCAGCAGCTGCGGCTCGATGACGAGACGTTCCAGTGGAACTTCAGGCTGGACACGGAGCATTTTCTCGGAACTAATGTTTTGGTAGGAACGAAAGTTCACATCGTATGTTTCTCCGGAATCAGCCAGAGTGAAGGACGTCTTTATTCTGATTGGTTGCTGGCGTTTTGCCGCTGCTTGCCGCTGAACCACGTCATAGCTCATTACCATAAAGTTGAGCTTCTTTCAACTTTCTGATTGACGCTCAAAACGCCCAAAACGCGACGCCGAGGGATTTGACGCTCCTTGCAGCTGAGAGAAGCCAGCTTCCATTGAAAATGAATGACTTCCGGCCGCCTTAGAAGCTCAAGTCGGCGGTGGTGTGAACGTACAGTTAAACATAATATCCTGTATGCCAGTGATCGGTTTTTACAAAGTTTTCTGGAAAACACTGCTAATTATATTTATTAATAAACACCTGTATAAAAAAAAACACCAGACTTCAAGAAACACAAACAGATGAAAAACAAAACAGTCGCACCGACGTCATATAATGGTTGTCATAGCACGCGAGGATGGTTGTCAGATGCTGGCAGGGAGTCGAAATTCGGCACAACACCCGGCCGAGTATCCTGTTTTTTGGTAATCAAAATATGGTCACCCTAACATAGCATTTATTTTGCCAAACACGTGTTTCAGCCCATACAATTAGGTTATACTTCTCTGCCACCGCAATATCCATCTCCAGAAAAAACCCTGCTAATAAATTTTAAAATAAGGAATATTTACGATTGATGATAAGTAGGACAGAGGGTCTCCAACGCTGATATCGTCATTTTTACTCCCAGCCGCTATCTTTAGGCGCGAAATGTCAAACGTCAGGTGGATGACGTCATCAACTATGCGGTGCTGTAGCGGTAGCATAAGAGTGGAGAACTTTTTTTTTTTTTTTTTTAATTTTCAAAATTACAGTTTGATATTAAGTTCTTGACACATTTATTTTACACATTTGATAAGTATAACTTGAAACAACATTAATTTTGGGGGAAATTATTATTTTTTTTTTAAACTTTGCAGACTCAAAATACATGCTTGTCTTCAAATTCATGAACCACAGTGAAATGCTCAGATAGATGGGATGATGATGATGATGATTACTTGAATGTATGTTCTATGTTCTTTTTTCTTTTTCTTTTTTTTTTTTTGTTGCTACATTTAGACTGTAATGACCTTTCAGCCATATTCATCTAGAAACTGCATTAAGACAATTAAAAAAAACATTGCATTTTGCATTGCATTTGGTGGATGTAACGGTGAATGTGTGGATGTGTATGAGCTGTAATGTGAATCTGGAAGTGACTTGGAATTGGAAAAAGGGCTTGATTGACAAAATAAAAAAAGGACAAACCATTTTATTATTTCCTTCTTTTTCACTATCTTCGTACAAGAAAGAATTGACCTTGTAAATGTTTCAGGAAATCGTGTAGACATCATAGCTTTCCATCTCCTCTCACTTAATTGCCATAGTTAAATTCCATAACATGCCAATTACATGTGGTACCAATTTCACGTGTTCGCACAAACAATTCTTGCATAATTATTTTTTTTAGTTAGTTCTTAGTTATTGCCTTGATAATAGAAAATATGAGCTATCATATAGACTATGACAGTTGCCAAAGTGAGGTATGGGCTACAAAATGACCAGATCCTGCCATGAGCTATATAGGAGACATGTATGCACATATAGGGCTTATATGTGGATATAAAGAGGCAATACAGGAGACCTATATGGCCTGTATATGCACATATATGCACCTCAATTTTGCCTATATGTGCCATTTATACGCATATATGCAGCGTGTATGTTATCATATATGTGCATATATGCTGTATACAGGTCCTTCTCAAAAAATTAGCATATTGTGATAAAGTTCATTATTTTCCATAATGTAATGATAAAAATTAAACTTTCACATGTTTTAGATTCATTGCACACCAACTGAAATATTTCAGGTCTTTTATTGTTTTAATACTTTTGGCATATAGCTCATGAAAACCCAAAATTGCTGTCTCAAAAAATTAGCATATCATGAAAAGTGTCACGATTAGCCACTCACTCCCTGGGTTATCACGGACTACATTTCCCATCATGCACATCCCTGGACTGATTACACCAAACACCATACACCTGCACAGCGCTGATTACACAGACCTGCATCTCATTCACACACACACATATAAACCACTTCCACGCACCACACCAGTGCGTAGTCTTGACTTTCCTGGCTGTCATTCTGAGCGTTTGTTACTGTGGATTATTTATTGCCTTGACCTTGGACTGTGTACCCCGTTTCTGATTGTTCTCTGCCTACCTCGACTTGGATTGTTACTGGACCTTGCTTCTCGCCGCCTGCCCCGACCATTGCTTGTTATCTGGTTAATGTGTGCCTTGTCTCCATTGCCCTGTTTGCTGTTGTTGATCCCTGCCTGTTTGACTACTCTATAAATGCTGCAAATGGATCCCCTAGTGTGTGCGGCTTCATTACAAAAAGGTTCTCTAAACGAGCTATTAACCTAATCATCTGAATCAACTAATTAACTCTAAACACCTGCAAAAGATTCCTGAGGCTTTTAAAGACTCCCAGCCTGTTTCATTACTCAAAACCGCAATCATGGGTAAGACTGCCGACCTGACTGCTGTCCAGAAGGCCATCATTGACACCCTCAATCAAGAGGGTAAGACACAAAGACATTTCTGAACAAATAGGCTGTTCCCAGAGTGCTGTATCAAGGCACCTCAGTGGGAAGTTTGTGGGAAGGAAAAAGTGTGTCAAAAAACGCTGCACAACGAGAAGAGGTGACCGGACCCTGAGGAAGATTGTGGAGAAGGATCCATTCCAGACCTTGGGGGACCTGCGGAAGCAGTGGACTGAGTCTGGAGTAGAAACATCCAGAGCCACCGTGCACAGGCGTGTGAAGGAAATGGGCTACAGGTGCCGCATTCCCCAGGTAGAGCCACTTTTGAACCAGAAATAGTGGCAGAAGCGCCTGACCTGGGCTACAGAGAAGCAGCACTGGACTGTTGCTCAGTGGTTGCATGTCATTCGGAAATCAAGGTGCCAGAGTCTGGAGGATGACTGGGGAGAAGGAAATGCCAAAATGCCTGAAGTCCAGTGACAAGTGCCCACAGTCAGTGATGGTCTGGGGTGCAATGTCAGCTGCTGGTGTTGGTCCACTGTGTTTTATCAAGGGCAGGGTCAATGCAGCTAGCTATCAGGAGATTTTGGAGCACTTCATGCTTCCACCTGCTGAAAAGCTTTATGCAGATGAAGATTTCATTTTTCAGCACGACCTGGCACCTTCTTACAGTGCCAAAAGCACTGTTAAATGGTTTACTGACCAAGGTATTACTGTTCTCAATTGGCCTGCCAACTCTCCTGACCTGAACCCCATAGAGAATCTGTGGGATATTGTGAAGAGAAAGTTGAGAGACGCAAGGCCCAACACTCTGGATGAGCTTAAGGCCGCTATCGAAGCATCCTGGGCCTCCATAACACCTCAGCAGTCCCACAGGCTGTTTGCCTCCATGCCACGCCACATTGAAGCAGTCATTTCTGCAAAAGGATTCCCGACCAAGTATTGAGTGCATAACTGAACATAATTATTAGAAGGTTGTCTTTTTTTTTGTATTAAATACACTTTTATTGGTCGGATGAAATATGCTAATTTTTTGAGACAGGAATTTTGGGTTTTCATGAGCTGTGTGCCAAAATCATCAGTATTAAAACAATAAAAGACCTGACATATTTCAGTTGGTGTGCAATTAATCTAAAATATGAAAGTTTATTTTTTATCATTACATTATGGAAAATAATGAACTTTATCACAATATGCTAATTTTTTGAGAAGGACCTGTATATGCAGCATGTATATGCATATAAACTGCATATAGGTTTCATATATGCGCATGTATCCTCATATAGGTTCTTTCCATGTGGGTAAGTGTGTGCAGATGTCCACAAACACAGTATTTAACAATAAACACAGGTCTAAACATTATAATATTCACCATGAATAAACACTCGTAGCCTATACTGTATCGTGCTGGGTTTAATTATCGAACACAAAAACATTCTCTTGTCATACATGTATATACATTTAGCATTAGGCTTCATGTTTTTACTCCAATCACATTTCATAACGCACATTTTAGTCTGGCACCAGTTTAACATGCAACTATTAGTGTCTTACCTTAGAAATCGTTCTCATAGTCAAATCGTGTTCTTCTAATTCTTCTGAGGTAAATCCAAGGTAAACAGCACAGCACAAACACAGACTTCCAAACTGGACGAAAAGTAGAGCAGGACTGAAGTCGCTGATTCTTTGTTTAGAGGTGATGAGGGCCTTGCATTCCTTCACGTGGCTCATTTGTATGTCAACAGCTCCTACACGTGGGTGTGGTCACATTAGCGCTAATGAGCTTGGGCTGGAGAAACTGTACATGTCGTTGCTTTCATACAAATTACTTAAACAGAATATTTGTTTTTGTTATGATTTACATCATTTAAAAGACTTCAAGCTTCGTAAAGACATGTTTCATGTCACAGTGACAAGTATTAGCTGAGTTACAGGTCATTTTCTGTCGCGTTTCAGAATGAACTTCACATTGAGAGAGACGGGAGAATGCGCATCATGTTTATTTTCTTTATTTTACGAAAAACACAGCATTTTGTTTTTATTATTAGTGTACACACATAAAAGAAGACATTTAACAGTTTTATTTTTTCATATTTCTTAAGTCTGTATGACCAAAAATGACAGAGTACTTTAAGTCTATTTTGCTGCTATGTGAAAAAAATCGTGCAAAACGCGCCGGCGCGTTTGCCAACCCCAGAGGGTTAAGTGGATTTTTTTTACAGTAAATGCATTGCCTGCTGGTTTATTTAGCTACTTTCAGTACACCACATTAACTATACCACTTAGTTCTGTATGACTTTGAATATTAAAGTGCAAATTAACTCCTGCCCACTCTTGTGGGTTAGCTACTGTTACAATTAAAAACCGTAGAAGGGTTTTAACATGGTAGGTAGACATCGATGTAACAGTAGCTACAACTTAAAGTAAAAAATGGATAATAGGTGTGTTAGATTTATAGTCTCTGAATAATCAAGCATTGACAATAGTCAAGCATATTACAATTCTGCTTAGGGTCCCATAAAGTCTTGGGCCAATTAAAATTTGTAAACAAAAAAACTTTCAAAACTGAAATTTACATTTGTTGTTATCAGAGTGCAGACGTGTTTGATGACGTCACTGGCATGGTACCACTGTAGGCTACTAATCTTATGTCAGGCTACTCTACTGCTACTTTTGACAAGTTAACACTAAAAACAGCATTTAAGTAAGAAATTGAATTGAAATAATAAAACTGCATATTCTTCACTGTATGAATGAAACATATACTGATTCTTATATAGACTACTGTCACTTTAAGAACTAATGCAGGGATCTAGAATATACTGATACACATACACAATTTCTTACAGATGTTTACATTGACTTAAGACAAAACTAACTGTTTGTGTGAACCTTGTGTAGGATTTGAGGGCGAACCAAACACAAATGAATCTTCCTTGTGATTCATTCAAACATAATTCCACACAGAACTCAACACTCCAGACCTTAAATCACAATCCAGAACCATAAAGATCCAGGCTCCAGCTAGTCTATGCTAACCAACGAAACCCCCCAGTAAGAACTTTATGGCCATGCAAGCTTCAAAGAGATCGGCCCAACTAAAGGAAGGACTTGTCAAAGTTAGATAGTTTGGAAAAGACTGATTTGTTCAGAGATGGCACAGGATAGGACCCACTAAGATAATGGCAGAGGTGGTTTGATGCCTAGACAAAGGATTTAAAACAGACCTCCTTATTCTTAAGGATCTCTGAATGACCCCAGGGTTGAAATCCCTTAAAACCACAGAGACTAAGACTTACTGTATATATAAAAATACATAAAATCATCCCAAAACAATTCTTGACGGACTTATAATCAAACATCGTGGAACTACATAATTCTATATTGTATGTACAACCTCTGTATGTGTCTATTATGCTTAGATCAAATATAAGTCATGTAATTGTTATAACTATTAGATGTTCGAATGAAAGTGTGTCTTGTTTCCTATCAGTACGATCATATGTTCTTACATCAGAAGATGGCTTGATTGAAATCTGTGTAAAATGTTATGTGTTCTTATTATAGAAATCATGTCTAAACTGTACCTTTTGTACTCTGCTAAAGCTGGAGAGTAAAGAGATCACAGATAACGCATGATTTACGATGACTGGTGATAATTGCCACCTCTCAAACAAAGACAGGGCCTAATTGGTCAGAACTCATCCAGGAGGCTGGACAAACATTTGAGTTTAAAATCTTAGGACCCGAACAAAGCCTTAGAGTTACGTTATGCTGTAGAGAGAGTTATTTGACAGAGTAACAGACGGACGAGTAACCTTGTACATGAGCAGACAAAAGAACCCAAATCAAGATCAGAATAACATGGGTTTAAACAGCTTCGTTCAAGCCATCTAATTACTCGTCTCCCTTTTCTTTCTTTTCTTAGTTCTCTTTTGTTTTCCGTTGAGAGTCTCAGTTCTAAGTTAGGTTTTGCTGAAAAGTTTCGGTAAAACTTTTAGACTGCAAAGCCCGCTTCCAATTTCAAAGACTTTCCATAAATCCGCCAACACACCACGGGATTTGCCGCCCAAGATATCTATCCAGGCGGGTGCCAATCAACCAACCCGGGAAACCGACACAAAAGGAATCCTCAAAGGAACACAAAGACAAGCAAGTGGCCTCCAGACTCTTATCTGAACTGGTGCATTAATATAAAATTGAAAACCCCCCCTAAGAAATGAAAGAAGGGTTAAATTAATGATTGATGGTTCGTTCAGGTCATGTCTTATAAGTGCATATATAGAAACTTGGGATTTCATCATCTCACTCTTAGAACTCATTCTTTCCTCACTCTCTTTCTTTCTGAAACTCATAATGTGTGTGTGCATGTGATTGTGTTAGATATTAGTTTTATGTGTTAGAATAATCAATAAAATCTTGTTTGTATTTTAAAGAGAATTGTTCTTGTGTTATGTGCTTACGAATTTAATGTCTTAAACTGCTGATCTAAGTTACCTTGCTAATAAATAGTGTTTCACTATAGTTTGGATATTTATATTCGCTGCAGAGGTGATAGTTACAGCCCGTTCAAATGAACGCTGGACGAGTCATTTGCTTTTCCGTATTTAAGTGATTCTTTTAAGATTTCCTATAGATTAATTGATAATTCCTTTTGAGCTAAATTGACCTGTCTGGCCCCTTAAATACACGTTTTATTACATTAAAAGTTTACTACACTTTTGTTTTTGACACTTTAAATGCAATAAGACGATAAAGAGAATTTAGTTTAGTGCACGCGCTGTGACAGCTGTCTGTCTGTACATTGCACACGTCAAACTTAAATTGGCAAGGCACACCGCCACATCTCTCATACAGTTTGAAAGAGGCTGAAATCACAGTAACCAGTATATTGCGGGTGTCATCGATGGATATTGATTATATATTGGATAGCATCCTCGATGTCAGATTAATTTAGCAAGGTGATCTACGGTGAAGGTGAACATCACGATAACAACTAAGGGGTGAGTGGAACTTGTTTACAGGACCCACCGTGGTCACCTTTCTGCTACAGTCATTTTGCAAACAGGTTATTCGGTCCTTGATAGCATTGGAGGTGTTATATTCACTTTTTGGACAGATCACAATTTTTTTCGATCTATTATGCTCTTGATATACCATTTTGCTGGAGCTGTGAAGGTAGCCTATCATGCCAGTGACGTCACGGACCGTTGAAGCTCAAGATGGCTGCAGTGTCCTACCACAAAAAAAAAACAATGATAACACATCTGTTATATCACCTTTACTTCCTATTTCGTTCCAGTTCACCTTTAAAATGTTAAAGCTTTACATATAAAGACTGTAAAGTTCAGAGGTTTTGCCAGGTTTATAATATTCATTATATACTTTACATAATAAAACGCTTTTTTATGTGCAAGTATGTGTTAAGCGCGCATTAAATAGATAACGGGGGATATTAAGTGGAAAATGATCTGAAATCGAAACTCATCAAGTCACAAACGAGATACTGCAAGTCACCCACACGCTGCAGAAAAAAACGATGAGTTCATCAGTGTTTGCTCAGATCTGTTGATCAGAAACATATGACAACTTTCAACTCACACAGCAGCTTTGAGCATCATATCAAGCTCACCAATCATCTTAAGATATCAGCTGAGAGCTACAGAATTTTCTGCAGCAAACAATGCACTAATGCACACTGAGATCATTTATTTAAATTGTATTTATGTAAAATTGTATTCTCATTTGTTCATTTGTATTGTATTCTCATTTGTCTCAATTGTTCTCTGAACAATACAATATTTGTTACAATTACAATAATGGCTTTAGCCAAAATACAAATTTGCAATTGTGTACATACACAGTAATGCATTTTATAACGAAAAACATGCACCATTTCATAGTATTTTATTAGGTTACTAATGCAGTATTAAACAAGGCTAATTTCTTAATAGTTTTGATCTCACAGAATTCCGTGAAATGAACACGGACCCTTAACTCAAAATCAGTGGCAGTTTCACGGAATCGCCGAAAATTCCGTGATGTGCCCACGGAAGTGATGCCTATGTAAGTCAATGACAGGCAGCATCCGTGGTCCACACACGGACAGTTACAACACACTGTAACGTATGGATAGAGGGGACAATAGCAAGTAAACAGATCTTTATTCGAGTAAATGTCACCAGTCACAGAGAATAGAGAAACAGACAAGTTCTCAGAGGTATAGGAGAATCGCGGCTGCAGTACACAAGATCCTTCTCAAATTGGTGGTAATCTCCGCTGGTGGTGAAGCAAGCAAGGTAGCGCAGGTTTGCGTGGCCAACTCGATCCGATGGTCAGACGTGAAGTGATGAACCCAGTGTCGGTGAAGAGTGAAGACCAAGACTGCAACGGTGAACCTCCAGACGAAGACAGGGCAGGAAACACAGGGAGCCGAAGAGACAGGAACAAAACAGGCAACATCCACAAAACAACGATCTGACAAACACAAGACGCACGAGATGAGTAATAAATAGGCAGTGGAAATGCACAACACCTGTCGCCCGATAACCCCGGAGGATGATCAGCGACCACGCCCACACACACATTCATTCACAAATACACACACACACAGCGCAAGGGAGCGTCACTGAATTCCTCAACCGTGACAGTACCCCTCCCCCTAGGAGCGCCTCCTGGAGCTCCCAGAGGAACCTACCTGTCGACAGTAATCATCAGTAAGGGACTGATCCAGAATGTCCCTAGCAGGAACCCAACTTCTCTCCTCCGGACCGTAACCCTCCCAGTCCACCAGATACTGAAATCCGCGTCCCCTCCTTCTCGAGTCCAGCATTCGATTTACCGAATATGTGGGTTCCCCATCTACGAGTCGCGGCGGTGGGGGAACCGGGGCTGGCGGATTAATGAGTGAATAAAATACGGGTTTCAATTTGGACACATGGAACACGGGATGAATTCTTCTGTACGCAGGATGGAGTTTGAGGCGAACTGTCACCGGACTAATAATCTTGGTAACAGGAAATGGGCCAATAAATTTGGGATCTAGCTTATTAGAAACGGATCGGAGTGGAATGTTCTTAGTAGAAAGCCACACTTTGGAACCGACGACATACACGGGAGGTCTTGACCGGTGGCGATCGGCCTTAACCTTGGTGCGCGCCCTTACCTGGAGCAGAGTCTCACGGGCCATGTGCGGTGACACCTCTGGACAAAAGCGTGAGCGGAGGGGACCGCGACTTCGGATTCCAGACTAGGAAAAATAGGTGGCTGGTACCCTAAGCTACCTTCAAACGGAGATAGGCCCGTGGATGACACAGGTAATGAGTTGTGTGCGTACTCCACCATTGAGAGTTGTTGACACCAAGACGAAGGATTCTTGGCGGCAACACATCGCAACATTCTCTCCAAATCTTGGTTTGCTCTCTCGGTCTGCCCGTTGCTCTGGGGGTGGTAACCCGAAGATAGACTGACAGTGGCTCCCAGTAATTTACAAAATTCTTGCCAAAATTTGGAGACAAATTGGGATCCCCTGTCAGAGACCACGTCCATCGGGAGGCCATGTAACCGAAAGACGTGATCGATGACAGTCACCGCTGTTTCCTTGGCTGAAGGTAATTTGGGCAAGGGAATAAAGTGAGTCGCCTTCGAGAACCGGTCCACTACGGTTAAAACAACCGTATTGCCTTGAGAGGGCGGTGACAAAATCTAGCGCTATATGGGACCAGGGTCTCGAAGGGACAGACAGCGGTTGAAGAAGCCCATCTGGGGGTCGATTGGAAGTCTTATCAATCGCACAGATCGAGCAGGCCAAAACAAAATCTCGAATGTCGCAAGCCATAGATGGCCACCAGAATCGTTGCTTAACTAGAAATCTAGTTCGGTTTACTCCTGGGTGACAGGCTACATTGGAACAATGACCCCATTGAATAACGTCGGCCCGTAATCCCTCCGGCACAAACAATCGGTTCGGTGGGCACCGGGACGGAGGCGTTACCCCTTCTAAGGCCGTCTTGCCTTCGATTCGACCTCCCATCGGAGTGTGGAGATGAATCGAGTCTCCGGTAAAATGCACTCGGGAGTAGACAGGCGTTCGGATGGATCAAAAATACGAGATAAAGAATCGGGTTTGATGTTTTTAGAACCCGGGCGGTACGAAAGAGTAAAATCAAAACGACCGAAAAAAGAGCCCACCGAGCCTGCCTGGAGTTGAGTCTTTTGGCAGATTGAATGTATTCTAAGTTCTTGTGATCAGTCCAGACGATAAAAGGTACCCCCGACCCTTCTAACCAATGTTGCCATTCCTCCAATGCTAACTTGACAGCCAACAATTCTCTGTTACCAATGTCATAGTTACGTTCGGTAGGCGACAAGCGATGAGAAAAAAAATGCGCAAGGATGCATCTTGTCGTCTGAAGGAGAGCGCTGCGAGAGCACTGCGCCTACCCCCACCTCTGACGCATCGACCTCCACCATGAACTGACGTGACAGATCTGGGGTCGTAAGAATGGGAGCCGAAACGAAGCGGCTCTTCAGGTTGGCAAATACAGCTTCGGCTGTTTCGGACCACCTGAACGTCGTTCTGGGGGAGGTCAAGGCAGTCAGAGGTGCGGCTAGTTGGCTGTAATTACGAATGAAACGTCTGTAAAAATTAGCAAACCCCAGAAACCTCTGTAGGGCCTTACGGGAATCTGGACTTGGCCAATCCACCACAGCCTTAACCTTGTCAGGATCCATACGTACTCCCTCAGACGAAATGACGTAACCTAGGAAAGGGACAGACTGTGCATGAAAAGCGCATTTCTCCGCCTTGACAGAAAAGCCCATTCTCTAGCAACCTCTGAAGCACTCGTCTGACGTGCTGAACGTGTTCCTGGAGAGACGAAGAAAAAATCAGTATGTCATCCAGGTAGACATAAATGAACTGATCGACCATGTCTCTCAGCACATCATTGATGAGTGCCTGGAAGACAGCTGGGCTATTGGAAAGTCCGAAAGGCATAACCAAGTATTCAAAATGCCCCCTGGGGGTGTTAAAAGCAGTCTTCCATTCATCCCCCTTCCTGATGCGGACCAAATGATGAGCATTACGTAAGTCCAGTTTTGTGAAGACCGACGCTCCCTGCAACCTCTCGAAGGCTGAAGACATCAACGGCAAAGGATAAGTATTCTTTACCGTGATGTTGTTCAGCCCTCGGTAATCAATGCAAGGTCGCAGAGAACCGTCCTTCTTCCCCACAAAAAAGAACCCCGCCCCCGCTGGAGAAGAGGAAGGTCGGATGAATTTGGATGCCAGAGAATCAGAAATATATTTCTCCATGGCCTCCCTCTCGGGAACAGACAGAGAGTAAAGCTTGCCCTTTGGCGGAGACGTACCTGGCAGTAGATCTATAGCACAGTCATAGGGACGATGCGGAGGAAGAGAAGCAGCTCTGGACTTACTGAACACTTCCTTCAGGTCGAGGTACTCAGCGGGCACGTTTGACAAATTCATTGACTCTTCCTGCAAGACAGAACAAGACAGAGACGAACCAGCAGACACTAAACAAGACGCATAACACTCCAGGCAGAAACAGAGTTATGTCCCCAGTCTATTCTGGGATTATGCTGCACCAGCCAGGGGTGACCGAGGACAATGGGAACCTGAGGAGAGTCCATGAGGAGAAATGACAGTTCTTCTGAATGATTGCCGGATGTGACAAGTGTTATCTGACTGGTGGTGTGAGATACTGTGGGTAACCGTTGACCATTGAGTGCGTTGACAGATCTTGTTAGTGAGTGGGATGGTGGGTATCTGAAGCTGTTGTGCAAGTGACCAGTCCATAAAGTTACCTTCTGCGCCGGAGTCGAGAAGAGCTTGGCAGTGATGTGACCGAGTTGACCACTGCAATCTCACCGGGAGAAGGGTGGAAGAGGCTTTCTGGATGGAGACCCCGCCCGACAGGATCCTCTTCCTCACTGCCGGGCCCGCTCTTTTACTGGGCAATTATTGAGAAAATGTCCAGCCCCGCCACAATAGAGACACAATCCACGGGATCTCCTCCTCTCTCTCTCCTCCCGGGAGAGCCGGGCTCGACCCACCTGCATGGGCTCGTGATCGTCAATAGGGCTTACCGCATCACGAACGTTGAGTGGGGCATCCCCAAAGCTCCTCTGTGTAGGTGCCGTACGAGTGCGTAGTTCCAACCGATGCAGACGCGCATCCACTCTTAAGGCCGGTTCGATCAGGTCGTCGAGCTTCTCAGGCAGGTCCAGAGTATAAATCTCGTTTTGGATACGGTCAGCCAGCCCATGCAGGAAGATGTCCCATTGCGCCTCCTCGTTCCAGCGGCACTCTGCGGAGAGGGTGCGAAATTCGATTGAATAGTCGTCGACGGATCTTTCTCCCTGGTGGATGTCTGCTAGCTGGCGAGCCGCCTCCCTGCCTACGGTCAAACACCCTCTTCATCTCCTCCGAGAGTGCCGCGAACGAGTCACAACAGGGTCGATGGTTCTCCCACACCGCCGTCCCCCATAGCGCTGCCCGTCCGGACAGCAGTGTAAGAACGAAGGCCACCTTCGAATCTTCAGTGCAAAACGTCTGAGGTTGGAGAGCAAAAAACATAGAGCACTTGATCAAGAAAGCTCTACAATAACTTGGCTCACCAGAATAACTCTCAGGCGTCGGCAGATGCGGCTCATGTTGACGCACGGGTGCGGGGGGAATCGGCGGTGGGTTGGGCGCAATGGGCAGTCTCAGTTGTTGAATCTGTTGGGTGAGCCCAGACACCTGCGCTACAAACGCCTGCACCGCTCTTCCAGTCGCAGCGAGATTCTCTTCCTGCCGCTC
This sequence comes from Meda fulgida, assembly GCA_030578275.1. Taxonomy (NCBI): domain Eukaryota; kingdom Metazoa; phylum Chordata; class Actinopteri; order Cypriniformes; family Leuciscidae; genus Meda; species Meda fulgida. The sequence continues at coordinate 26,071,301 of CM060636.1, forward strand.
CATACGGGCTGTGTTGTGAGCGAAGTAGTCATTGACTTCTGATCCACCTGCTGCCCCCTGCATGGTCAGATCGTTCTGTAACGTATGGATAGAGGGGACAATAGCAAGTAAACAGATCTTTATTCGAGTAAATGTCACCAGTCACAGAGAATAGAGAAACAGACAAGTTCTCAGAGGTATAGAAGAATTGCGGCTGCAGTACACAAGATCCTTCTCAAATTGGTGGTAATCTCCGCAGGTGGTGAAGCAAGCAAGGTAGCGCAGGTTTGCGTGGCCAACTCGATCCGATGGTCAGACGTGAAGTGATGAACCCAGTGTCGGTGAAGAGTGAAGACCAAGACTGCAACGGTGAACCTCCAGACGAAGACAGGGGAGGACACAACACAACAGGCAACATCCACAAAACAACGATCTGACAAACACAAGACGCACGAGATGAGTAATAAATAGGCAGTGGAAATGCACAACACCTGTCGCTGATAACCCCGGAGGATAATCAGCGACCACGCCCACACACACATACATTCATTCACAAATACACACACACACACACACAGCGCAAGGGAGCGTCAATGAATTCCTCAACCGTGACACACACGCGCTCCCCCAATTGACGTCGTTTTATAATTTGGAAAGGTATCGCTTTAAATATTCTGAGTTTACTTAAAGTACTTTAAATATTTAGTTTTAAAGTGATTTTAACTTAATATTGCATTGTTCTGTCGTCGTTTGATCGCTAGGATAACGTCTGGTCACCCTGAATTCCGTGACTGTACCACGGAATATTCAGTGGTCGCCACAGATTTTTTTCACCTTCACTGGACGAGATTGCCCATTGCTGATTTTGACACTTTCAGTAGGCTATTCAAGTTGTCTGTGTTTGTGATGCATGTAGCCTAATTAAACTGTGAACCTCTTATCTCCCCTGACCAGTTTCTATAGCCTTTTGCTTATTGACAAATTCTGTGATGGCACCACGGATTCTTCCATGACGGGACCACGGAATTCTTCCGTGACCGTACCACGGAATTCTTCGGTGACCATACCACGGAATATTCAGTGGTCGCCACAGATTGTTTCACCTTCACTGGACGATATAGCCTATATTGCTGATTTTGACACTTTAGGCTATTCAAGTTGTCTGCGTTTGCGATGAAATGTAGCCTCATTAAACTGTGAACATATTATCTCCCCCGATCAGTTTGTAACAGTTTTTACTTATTGTCAAATTCTGTGATGGCACCATGGATTCTTCCGTGACGGGACCATGGAATATTCAGTGGTCGCCACAGATTGTTTCACCTTCACTGGACGATATAGCTTATATTGCTGATTTTGACACTTTAGGCTATTGTCTGTGTTTGCGATGTAGCCTCATTAAACTGTGAACATATTATCTCCCCCGATCAGTTTGTAACAGTTTTTACTTATTGTCAAATTCTGTGATGGCACCACGGATTCTTCCGTGACGGGACACACGGATAACCGGATAACTAAAGGCAGGCTTGATCAATCAAACTCCCCATCCATCATCTTGTGTAAATAATATTTGGACTAATTTACAATTTTTTTATGTTTACTCAATTGACAGATAGGCATATTAAGACAACGAAAATAAATGATAAAGACTAATTATAAATTAATGTTAAATCGGACCAGTCTGTTGCCATGACGGCGACCCCACTTTCGCGGTTTTTCCGTCATTGCGAGGATCCCCTCTACAAATCGGTACGTATCTCAGACCTGCTATAAATCTATAAATGTTGAATTATACGTTTTAATGCGTTTTAGATGGCTTGTATTGTTGATTGCTAAATAGTTGACATTATATCGTGTCTGTAGTTGTTTTTCTCTAAAAAAAGTATGCATTTTTACATTACAAATATGTAATGTTTTCTCAAAATGAGTTTATTTTTTTTTCATCCATCCAGTAACGTTACCAACATCTCATCCTATGTAGCACCATCATGTACACCAAAAAAAATAGAGGAAATCGATTTTTTTTCTCCAGTGTTATTTCCTAAGTAATGAAAGCATATATCCTGAAATCCGTCGGATATTCTTTTTCCATCTTGTGTGTAAACAAAATGAAAAAATAATTTTGCAACTGGCTTTATCATATGCATATGTTCAGATTTATGTTACCGAAAATATATATGCAAAATTGCGCATATTTAATGAGATAATGCCTACTTTACATAACTAAACATACACATTTCCAAAACTTATAATACACTGTTTTTATATACTTAATTGTGTAATTAATCAACTGAGGAAGTTTCATGGTGATATCTATTATTTTAAAAGTTTACCCTATTCACCTCTAGTGTCTCACATTAATGTAGACATTATATTTTTTTCTCAGAGATACTATATCTAATTATGCTTGTCTGTTCTACAGATTATTTGCTGTTTTACATATTATCTCCATCGCTCTATCTCTATCGTTTAAAAAAAACAAAGGCACTTTTAAGAGCCACTCTTTCAATCTCTCTCTCTCACTCTGTTTCTCTCTTAAGTCTCTCACACTTTCTGTCTCTCTCGCTCGCTCTCTCTCTCTCTCCACCCCCTCCTCTCTCTCTCTCAAAAACACACACACACACACACACATACACACTCATCTTCAGATCTGTATTGTGTGTCTATTGTCTGTATTTTTGTATTGTATCTGTGCGTGCACCATGTCGGAAAACTACCCAGGATTCTTTGAAGATCCCAATGAGGTCAGGGGCCATATGGCTGCTGAAATTAGCAAGGCTCTTCTCCGTGAGGCCAGGGTGAGAAGTTTTGATAAACTTACACCCATGTCTCTGAAAATCACTGTTTACATATTGTTTGTTTGTTGTAGTTGCTTTTGAGGTATGATGTTCTAGACATTTGATGGACATTGGAGTAGTGTAGTATTTTATATCTTGTAGATTTAGTTTTGTATTTTTTATTGTTAGTTACTTTGGAAAAAAGCGTCCATCAAACATAATCTTAAGTCTGATATTCTATCAGAAAACATTAATATTTTATTTTCATATAGGCTGCAATGGCAATGGGAAGCCATGTCCCTCAAAAAAGAAAGAGGACTAAGAGAGGGAAAGCAGCGCAGCGGCCACAAGTAACAGACAGTCAAAAAGCAGAACGTCGTGCATTAGGTTCGTTGTTTATAGCACTGTTATAGTTTATTAATGATAATTATCTAAATGTTGGTGAGTGAAGAGATGGTTTGAGCTCACTGAGCCAGATGTATGATGGAATATTGTTAATTTTCTGGACTAAAATATATGATGCTTTACAGTAAGACCCTGATAGAATAGAGAACCTATTGTATTGGCCTTTGCAGCTTCTGAAGTTCAAGTGATCACAGTGTCTGAGGAAGTCCCTCAGATCGAAGAAGAGATGACTGCAAGTCTTGGTGAGTATGTCTGTATAATCCCTATAACTACATTTCCTATTCCTCCATATCAACAACTTTTCTAATGACCCTGTAAACTTTTCCTCGATTCATTGTTGTTGATGTCTCACGCTTCTTCTCCACGCAAATACATTAAAAGTGGTTTGTGTTTGTATTTTGTTGTTGTAGACAACATGTGCATTATATTCTATTTTTTTACAATTCTGCACTTATTGCTTTTGCATAGCTTGCTTTTAGAAATGCTTGCCTATTTTGGGAAGTGATAGACACTCCAACTTTTCATTTCAAACAGGTCTATTATCGGAAGCATATTACACGGTTTGTGAGACCATTGTGATACAATGGTTCGTGATACCATGATCCAGTCCATATACAGTACATTAAACCAACATTGAATGGACACTGTCGTGTATGGCTTGGTCAAAGTCAGATTTTAAGTCATAATTATTGTCGTACCATTCAGTATTAAGTAATTTTCATCTATTGTGCCTTCACTCAATCGAAGGGTTGTTTAACAGTTATTTATTTATTTTCATTTATTTTCAGAAACGTGTCTTCAACAGCTGAGGGACACTCTTGACTAAGTTGAGGTTAATGTGGCGGCAGAAAAAACAGCATGGGCACAGCGGCAGCTACACGCTGATACAAGGGCAAAAGCAGCAAGGCCAGTGCTGCTCGATGCTAAACTGTCCGCTGAAAGAGACTTCTACCAAAAATGTCACAGGTGCGGTGCCGGAGAGGCAGTAATTAGGTGCCTGGATTGTGTGCCACTGGACATGGAGTAACTATGTGGAGGATGCGACATGGAGGCTCACAAAAAGAATGTGTTCCATGGCAGGGAGGCACTTTTCCATGGCTACCTGGAGCCTATTCCATGGCCCTCACCGCCCTGGCCGCCCGAGGGGCCGTCTCCTTCGCCCTGGCCGCCCGAGGGGCCGTCTCCTTCGCCCTGGCCGCCCGAGGGGCCGTCTCCTTCGCCCTGGCCGCCCGATGGACTGTCTGCTTCGCCCTGGCCGCCCGATGGACTGTCTGCTTCGCCCTGGCCGCCCGATGGACTGTCTGCTTCGCCCTGGCCGCCCGATGGACTGTGTTTTGCCCTGGTCTGTCTCTCCTGTCCCCCCCCTGGCCTGTCCCTCCTGTCCCGCCTGGGTCGGATGGAGCGTCTGGTAGCCGCTCCGTAGGGAGGGGGTTATGTCACATGTCTGTCCTGTCTTGTGTTGCACATGGGTGTTTGTTATGTTGTGCCATGTGCTGTTGTAATTGTTGATCCCTCCCTCTCGTTACCTGATTAGTGTTTGAGTTGTTCCACCTGTCCCCTCTTGATTTGTTCCCTTTTTAAGTCTCCTCTTGTATGCAGTATTTGTTGGTTCGTTGTCTTACGTCTCCCAGTTCCTTGTTGATGTGCTTATGTTCAGAGTCAGTGTTGGTTTCGTGTTCATTTATTATGTTTTTCCCCCCCTCGTGGGTTTTTGATTTGTGTTTGTACTGTTTTTGTTATTAAATCCTCCTTGTTTTTGCATTTGAGTTCTTTTCCCGTTTTTTGTATGTGCCCCGTGACAGTAATATTGTAATATTTCTTTTCTGTAAACACATTTTTTTTTTTATGTCATAGCCGGGGAATGTCTGTGCAGATACGTTCTAGAAAAGCTTTTTCGAATATTGTTTTTGGAAGCATACAGAAGAGGTGATGTGTGAAGTAAATGACTTTTATTGTCCAGCATGTCACCCAGACATGTTGGCAGTGTGTTGCGATGGCAATCGCAAACATTATCGCTTCAAAAAATCAAGGGGGTATGTTCATATTACACAGGCATTAATCTCAATATCAAAACCACAGCATTGTCATCGAAATAGTTGCATGTAGAGTCATGTTTGGTCAGTTAAAAGAGGATTTTTTTTGTGATCAATTTTAATGGACAGGAATGAGGTACCCTCTCTGTAAAAGGGGTTATTTCTTGCCAAAGATGAGGAAGTATCAGCCTTTCACAACAATGTCAGAGGCAGCAGCATGACAAGAGTATGTCTAATATTGCATATTAAGACAGTATATCTACTGCTTATGTTTGAGTGTCTTTTCTGTTTTCTATTTGTTAAGACTAGTGATATCTGACTTTACAGGCAGATAACAGTGGGACATGTGGCGTTTCAAGGTTCAGGGCGAGTAAGGAGACGTCAAACAAATCATCGTCCAAAATAGATGAAGAGGGGATACAAGTGGCAGTCTGCAGGTATGTGGGTAGATCAGAAGTGTGCAATTGTACAGATGCCATTTTTTACACGCTGTGGAAACTCATTTGTGGATAAATGTATCAGTCATGTTTAATCTCCTTATGGGAAGTAAAGTAAATCCCCTTAACAGATTTTTTTCCCTAGAAGATTGTTTTAAAGCTCAGTTAGTCACATATGTAGAGATTGATGGGGAAATGTGTGTGTGTGTGTGTGTGTGTGTGTGTGAGAGAGAGAGAGAGAGAGAGAGAGAGAGAGAGAGAGAGAGAGAGAGAGAGAGAGAGAGAGAGAGAGAGAGAGAGAGAGAGAGAGAGAGAGAGAGAGAGAGAGAGAGAGAGAGAGAGAGAGAGAGAGAGAGAGAGAGAGAGAGAGAGAGAGAGAGACTGAGAGAGAGACTGAGAGAGAGACTGAGAGAGAGACTGAGAGAGAGACTGAGAGAGAGAGAGAGAGAGAGAGAGACTGAGAGGCTTTGAATAGAGGGTTTTGATTAGCTTTGTTTTCCACAGGTCTCATTGTGTAAATTGATCACTAACCATATTGTCCTCTTGTGGATCAGACACGGGATATTGCTGCGAGGACTGAACCACTACCGTGGCGAGGTCTTCGCCTACCCAATGTTTTTACAGAGGGAATTGTCAGAGAGGGCCAATGTCACTTTCTTCTGCATGGATGTTGTCTGCAGGTAATTTTTCTGTCATATTGAAACTCGGTCAACCATCCTGCAATGGTCTTTCCCATGTAAATTGATCCAATCACACGTGCAGATTTATTTTTTTAATCAGGGAGAGAGAATATGCTCACTCAACAGGCCATGGGGTGGAACAGAAAAAAGACAGAACCTTCAAAAAGTCTTGGCTTAGTCTTAGTAAGGACATTTCCCAATGGTCCTCTTGCCTGACACAACATACATTTTAACAACAAACAGTAGAGCTGGAGTCCATCCATCTGTAATAAACTCATTCATTCATTCATTTATAAACTGTAGATGAAGGAATTTCTTGATCCCGGGATTGGCTGAAAGCTTGCATGATATTTTTTTTATTTTTGTGTGATTTAAAGATCTCCAAGAGGGCAAAGCTGTAAGGTGCTAGCTTCAGTGATTTCTGCCAGAAGAATGACATCACTGAACAAACAGCACAGCAGTGGGTGGGGGATGTTCAGCAGTGGGCAGTCACAGGTAAATCATGCGTAATGCTCAGATTTTTCACAAATACAACTGTTAATTACTTTGTTCAAATATGAACTACATAAGGTGATCAGACATTTTTAAATGAAACAATCGTTTAATTGTGTTACCTATTTAGAACCAGTTAGCACAACAGAACAGGGAGCAACAGAGGATCTCAGGGCTGAGATAGAGAGCATCTTAGTGTCCCTGCTACGCAAGAAGCATGACCTCTATCGTCAGAATGGTTGGTTGACTAATATTCAAATGGCACATTGTAAATGCAAACAAACAAAAACTGTTTTCGTGGGTGGTGATGGCGCAGTGGATAAGACACATGCCTTTGGTGTGAGAGACCCGGGTTCAAATCTCTGTGCAAGACACGTCAAATCTCACTGCAAGATACCAATGTGTCCCTGAGCAAGACACTTGACCCCTAGTTGCTCCAGAGGCGTGCGACCTCTGAAATATAGCAATTGTAAATCGCTTTGGATAAAAGCGTCAGCTAAATGAATAAATGTAAATGCAAATATTTTCCTGGTAGTTTTCTTATTTCACTTTGCAGATAGCAATCAAACAAGACAAAGAAAAAGAAGAAAAAAAAGAGAATTAAAAAAAAAACTGAAACAAAAGATCCTGCTGTACAATGCAATTGCAGAGGATACAATTGACGAGGAGTTGGCCTCCAATTTGACAGAGGACTACATCCTGCCTTGGGAGAGACGTGAGGATGGTATGGTAGTCCTGACATGTTCTCAAAAATGTATGCCTGTCTTTTTTTATTTTTTAATAAAAATAAAAAAAGTATTTTATTGCAATGAAAATCTCTCTCTCTCTCTCTCTCTCTCTCTCTCTCTGTCTCTCTGTATATATATATATATATATATATATATATATATATATATATATATATATATATATATATATATATATATATATATATCTTTCTCTCTCTCTCTTGTATGTTTGGGTTTATAACTTAATCATCATAAATACTAAATCAATTTTTCCATCAATTCCCTCTACTTAAAGGTCGCTCCTTCAGGTTAAAACGGTCTCTTTTTGACCAAATGATGCTAGTTAGACGCCTTGAGGAGGAGCAGAGTATCCTGGTGAAGGAGATGTCTCAGCACATCACGTCTCTTCGTAAGGAGATAAAGGGAGTGGAGAAGCTGAAAGAGAACATCAGAATGGGCTGTAAGTCAAATTTGGAGTTTTTTTTCCTCACTAACATATGTATAGTCCCTTTTCTACTGAATGGTACCAGTTCAACTCACCTCAATATGACTCTACTTGGTTTGGTTTCATTTTCCACTGCATAAAAGTACCATTTCATGTAACTGGTTGCTATAGCAACACTGAAGTAAACTATCTTAGCATCACCATTATGTAAAAGTTGGTAACATCAATCACTACAGCAGAACAGATGAAATCAACAGTATTCTGAATTCATCACAATACAGACATGTTTTTGGGGAGATGGCAATATTTACTCTATCGGCCATCCTGTCTTGCTAACACTAAGCTGCTGCTGAGGGCCTGCTCAGAACGTTAACATTATGATGCTAGCGATAACAATGACCACAGAGCTATCTACACATCATTGTTGGAACTTCAACAGAGGTGGAACCAAAAGTGCTTTGTACCAGAGTCAAGTGGATCTGGTACCAGTCCGTGGAAAAGAGCCACAAGTTTTGTTTCTGCTCCACCTTCACACTTTGTTTGCCCTATCCTCACCTCAACATAGCCCCCCCCCCCCCAATCACACACAATCACAGCTTCTGCAAACCCCCATCCCTCCCCGACTGCACTTTATACCCCCAATTTATGCAAAGTATAGGATGTCAAACACATACAATTTCTATGAATTTCTTACATACAATAACTATGCATATGACAATAAAATGTCCTTGTATTCCGTGTTTAAGTTTTCTTGCAACAAATAACAAAAAAATCTAAACAAAACAAAAAACAAGAAATTGAGTAACATCTTTCTGTCATACGTGGTTCTGCATGCTATAATTTTGGAACAATACTTGTTATTCTTATGTTTATGTATGTTACAGATTTTGGTGACTTGTCAGAGGATGCTGGTTTCAAGCTGGTTTCAAAAGTGTCCTCATGCGGAGGTCCTCTGCACTGAAGAGTTTATGCCAACAAGCTGTGAGCACGTATAGTGCTATAGTTGATGACCTCCAGATACAGGACACAGAATGCAGAACGGACACTGATGACGAATATGACTTTAGTAGTCCAGAGTCAGAAGAAGATTAGAAAGGAGACCACTCTGTTTTGTTTTGTTTTTAAAGGGGTGGTTTGGAATTTTGGACATCGGGGCTCATTTCCAAGTGAGCCTTAGTGTAATTTATCAGTAGAGACATTTTTCAAAGATTTTCTTCCAGTCGTTCAAGTTGCATAGTTCGCCGGTGCTAGGCTAGCGCGAGTCAACGGTATCTGCTAGCCTGCCATTAAAAACAGTTTTACCCACTCTACAGTACACCAAAAGCAAATAAATTATAACGCCAGACTGTTAGAAATCAAACTACTCTTGCATCTCAATGATCTCATTACATTTACAGGAACTAGTTTCTCAGCAGCGGCGGAATTTTACTTTGCTCCGGTTAGTAGTACTGCGCCGAAAAGTAAACAGAACAGAAGCGGACTACAGTCGGGGAGTCTAGCTAGTCTAGCTAGCTAGTCGGTTGCCTAGGTAACTGAATATCACTCCGCCGCTGCTGTAGACTGTGCTAATAAATACAAGGAACAAAATAACTATTGCAATGAAATGAAAGGGTAATTTGATTTCTAACATTATTCTCTCAACAGACATTTACATCGATAGTCTGGCATTATAATTTATTTGCTTTTGGTGTACTGCGGAGTGGGTAACACTGTTTTTAATGGCAGGCTAGCAGATACCGTTGACTCGCCCTAGCCTAGCACCGGCGAACTATGCAACTTGAACGACTGGATGAAAATTTTTGAAAACTGTCTCCACTGATAAATAACAATAAGGCTCACTTGGAAATGAGCCCCGATGTCCAAAATACCGAACCCACCCTTTAAAATCTGTGAACTTTCCATTATCTCTCACCCTTCCTGAATAATAACAACTACGCAGAACATTGCTTGTTCATTCTTCACACATCAGGCAAAAGATACAGAGGCGTCACTAGAAGGAACATTATTGGTTGATGATTAATGATTCAGGGATAGTACTTACCCCAGGTTGCCTGGACATGCCTTCCTATGCACTTCCGCTCGATTATCATCTCCCTACAGTGCTAGTTTGGATTTGATTCCATTGAGCTGGTTCTCTCCGGTGGCAAGGAGTTGTGAACGCTGAGCTAGAATACTATCAGCCAAGACAAGCTATCAGTCAAGGGCTGATCCTATCTTTTTAAACTTTAACAAGCTCCAGCAAGCAATAATTTATCGCTACCGCATTGCCAGACTCAGGCTAACTTTTATTACCAGGCTAACCCCCAAGCTTTCAGACATGTAAATATGCTCCAACCCTATGATAATTCAGTTATCAACATTAGGTGTTATTAAATGTGAAATTATTTTGCACTGCAACTTCATATACTACAATCATGAGTGTGTACATTAATATCAATGCAATATCTACTAAATGGATTGGCCCTCTGCATGGACTGTTGGACATGGACTGTTTTATGCATTCTGGACTGTGACATTTCAACCTCAACTTTAGCACTTAAAGGACAATATGGAGCTCATTTTATGCTCTATTGAATTTTCTTGTGTGTCGGATGTGTGTTGTACATGTGAGCACACAAAGATAGATTTCTTCAACTGTGGAAATGGCTACAATAAACTTGAATGTGAATTTGAAAATGTTGTAAATTATTTGTGATTGTAATTGAAGTGCATAAAGTACATAATTGCCTAGTAGTCTTCATTGAAAATCTACATTTTACAGTATACTGTCACAATATAAAAACTTTTCAGGATGCTGAAGTGGCACTGGTGATATCAAAAGTCAATAATTGGCCATGGGACCTGGTGTCACTTGGCAGTACTTAACATGCTGTGTTGACTTGACAGGTTAGAGCTTTGATAAAAAGCCATGAATCTTGTTTTTCATATATTCAAAACCAATGTATTTAAGTAGGATAGTATTTAAATTAATATGAAAAAAAGTGATCATTTCAGTAAGGGTGGTGATAGGTTCAGAGTTGGAAACGGGACAACAAGATCATAGCCAGTGTCTGAAAGTATAATTAAGCTGCATGCCAGATGTCCACCAGCACTGTTGTTTTACAGCCTCATATCTCTCATCCCTGGACATTGCTCAATTTTCGAATCGACCAACTCCTCATTGAGTAGGCCTATACCTGCCAGACACCCTCTTTTTTCAGAAAATGGAAAGTAGAATGTGTCTTTAAAAGCTATGATAAGCTTCAACTCCAAGTTGATTATTATTTTACTTGATTTGGATACAAAAAAATTGATTGACTTGATTGGTCTGCATTCAGGCTACACACCATTGTATCATCACTCATGGATCCCTATCAGTTTGTTTACCAGGCTGTGGAAAATGCCATCAACCTGGCTGTTTACTATGCTACATTTGGAGTCAATTAACACCTATGCGTGCATAGCTTAGCATATAACATGATAGATCCTCTCAATCTGTTCTCCAGCCTGCAAGTCATGAACAGCAATATAGCTCTGTGTCACTTGATACTTTCATATAATTAATTTGGTCAATTTTAATAATATGGAAACATGCCCTCAATACGGATAGGCCACCACAAGGCTGTAGAGAGGAAGTAGGAGCAAAAACTGTATTCTACTGTCGCTGGTGGCTCGTGCCACTCGCCTACTGTCCTGTACACTGTCCTGCGCCACTCACTTATTGTCCTGTGCCACTGGTCTATGGTCCCACACCACTGTCCCGTGAGACTTATAAATTGTTAAAAACCTAAACCTAATCCTAAACCTAACTCATGGACAGTGACAAATGACTAGGGACAGTAGGCACATCAGATGGGATATTGAGTGAGTGCCATGTGAGAGTAGGCAAGTGTCACAAAACAGTATGAGTTATGCAGGACAGTGCATGGGACAGCAAGTCAGTGGCACAGTGCACAGGACAGGTGGCACAAGACAGTCGATGGGTGGCGCAGGACAGGTCACGAGACAGTGGATCAGTAGTGCAAACCACCAGCAACAGTACAGTACAGTTATAGCTCCTACTGCTAGAGGAGAAACGACCAAGATCAAGTTTGCAGCTGATACCCCCATCATCAGTCCCATCAGATACAGTATGAGTCTCAGTGCTCCATGGAGGTGAATTGGGATGTAGAATGGAGTACCAACAGCAAATTTCATCCTGAGAAGGAGGCCAAAGTCCCAGTTATTATAGTTGAGCCCTGATACTCTTACATTTATGGCGTCTCACATCAGACATAATGAATTGAATTGAAATGGGATATTAACATCCCACCTTATGAATAGGCACAAAAAAACACATTAATCAGACATGATCTGGACATGTTATGTGTAAACAAACTCTTCTATAATGCCATAAATCTTATTCATCACTACCTGGTATGGAAGGTCTGACAGACAGTCGCACTGGATGGAAATTAGAGAGGACTGACACAAAAGTCTCTGTTTATTTAGAAATAATTAATATATGCATAATTTCCAGTGAATAAAATTAAATAAAAAAGGATATTTAAAGGTCTTCTTGTTGTAATCCCCCTTCCCCCTAATTAAGTCTTATTTCATTGTATATTATTTTGACCCAGCCCTCCCCTGGATACACATCAGCTTAACCACTATCATGCAAGGACAAATTCAATATTTTTCAGCATTTACACTACCCATGTTAAAGTGTAGATTAAGTCTAGTTTGTGATTTCTATAAAGATGGTCTGCTGAACATCAAGAGGAAAAAGGACATACCTGTGACTTAGCAATAAACTGGCCAGTTATAACTACCACTATGATGAGGAAACTGATGGGACAGGACAGTGAGGACACTGTAGGAAGGATGAATAAGAACCTGTAGAAGATACACTATTGTCCATAAGGCAGATTTTGTCCATTATGGCTGGCATTAGCAAACATCCCTATTTAACAAATGAATGGAGGACAGAATCCATATTAATCTAGAGTGCATTCACCTCTAGCAACTACTGTAGTGTATTATAGTTAGAAATTAATATGAAGATTCATTGTATACAACAGCCTGCTTTGTCTTAGTAGATTACTGTATGACATTTCATCACATGACCTGGAGCATTTTGCTTTGTTGTTTAAAGTCATCGCAATTCAGCAATGACTGACTGTTATTGAGCTGGCCCCATTTCATCCATAACTTGAACCATGTTTGAGAGACAATGGGCCCTATTATAACATCTGAAACATCAAACGTGAAATGCAAGTAACTTTGTGGGCGGATCTTGGGCGCTGTTGCTATTATAGCCTACCAGCGAGATTCTTGGGCGCGACGCAAATCTAAAATGAAGTAGCTACATTACTCATAGGTGTGGTTTGGGCCTAACATGAAATAAACCAATCAGAGCGACATCTCACATTCCCTTTAAGAGCAGGTGCGCTTGTTCCATTGATTATAATAGGAGGATTTGCCAGATGTGCGCCAGGAGCGCTTCACAACCGAGGAGAGCAACGTTCTCGTCAGGGCCGGAAAAAGACGTGACATTGTATGGGGCCCATCTCCCATAGAAACCCACCCAAATTAGCTTTGTTCAAACAGGCATGTACAAATTTGGATAAATGTGTAAGCTAGATTTATGCCTATTTTTTTTTACATCTTCATGGACACAACAATGATTCCCCTCGTATGTGAATATCTTCTCTTGTAAAAATGTACATGGTTTTCTAAAAATGAGAACTGCTGCATCTGTGTGTAGATGAGAAAAGCAAAGTGCATGCGCGTTGTGCACACGCATTGATTATGGCCAAACAGGCGCTCTTAAAATAGCATAACATACTAAAGGAAAAGCTTAGTATATTTATTCAAATCTTCATGTACATCCTATTATTAAAATTACTACACAATGATCTCTGCAAGCTCACTTGCATGAGTGTGAGTGATGTCTGTTAGACATGACATAGAAAAGCTAAGTAAATACAAATCTTTATTAAAACAATACAAACCAACCAAAAATGAACAAATAACACAAAAAACAAACTAGACAAGGATCAAATTGCATTGTGTAAGTTTTATGACAGACAAATAAAACTGGAGTGAATATCAAGCCGCCTGCCAGGTTGGAGGCCAGGTTTTCCCGCTAAAAAAGACAAGAGATAGGTGGTTAGTGAAAAAGGTATGAATAATGACTTAACATTCAATGCTGTAACGTCTACACTACACTATTACACAATATTAGAGTACAGTAATTAAGATGTAAGACAAGGTATTCAATAGGAGTGATGTTAAGATTAACCATAGGCCTAAAAATAAAAATAGCATCTAGAGATTTTAATAAACAAAGAAAAATTTCTAGACAACACCTTTTACAACTGTTAACTGTTAACTCATAACCTAATAAAATTAAGATAGTAGTACATAGAGTATACAGTAGTATAAAGCAGATTGCAAAGACTTAAAAACAGAATTTTGATAATGCAATCTTGTCTGGCCTCGCTTAAAGCCAATGTAGCACTCAGTGAGAGTAGGGTTGGTAATGAATAGTCAAGGGTGTGGTAAACACAACTTTAGGTATATTCATTACAACTATCATGATCACAAGCTACGGCTATAAGTCAATAGTTCTTATTCAGCAGTTCCCCTTGAATCTAAATGTCAAAATACACTTGAGACATGTTTATTTTCCTTTTTTTGTTTTTTGGCTCAATGTCATCTGTCAAACACAGTAGTTCTAACCAACTGGTTTAGTTGCTTGCCATGCAACGTGTTGTCTTTGAAGTTGCTGGAAGGTTTGTGTTGTGCATTGCAATGTAAAAAATGTGGTATACTAAGGCTACGTTCACACCGCAGGCTGCAACGACCCAATTCCGATTTTTTTGCCCCACCTGTATCTGATCTTTTCATGACAGTCTGAACGACACAGGTCCGATCTTTTCAAATGCGACCCAGGCCACTTGAGTATGTGGTCCAAATCCGATAAGTATCCGATCTTTTGAAATGCGACTTCAGTCTGAACGACCAGGTCACATGTATCCGACACGCACGTCATTGATACGCGACAAACGTCATAATTCTGCGTTTAATTAGGCGGGAATGAGAAGATAAACAACAACTATGGTGGACGATGCTGAGACCAGTCAATGGAAGGGAAGCGAGGTTTCTGATTTAATTAATGGTAAATGGACTGCATTTATATAGCGCTTTCACAGACCCAATGGCCACCAAAGCGCTTTACATTTTGCCTCAAATTCACCCATTCACTCTCTCATTCATACACTGACGGCGGTGTCAGCCATACAAGGCGCCATCCAGCTCGCCGGGAGCAGCTGGGGTTAGGTGTCTTGCTCATGGACACCTCGACACTTGGTCAGGTGGAACCGGGGATTGAACCACCAACCTTCTGGCAAACTCTATTCAGGCCAAACTCGAGGGCTCTTATCGGAACTTCCGCAAACAACAAGTTATGTTGTTGACCGTTGAGTACTCTTCTGCGCATGCGGGTCACTTCTGGGTCATTTCACGTTCACACAGGAGATCACAAAAGGTCGCATTTAATTTTTCTAAAAAATCGGAATTGAGCCCTGCAGTGTGAACTGTCCAAGCAAGGGTACCATACCATAGATCGCAGGGCATCCAGTCGTACAGGAGTTCGGTCTTCCCCTGTGGAAGGCAAAAAAAGACATGGAAACGTGTTACATGAATTATTGCATACAGAATTACAATGCAAACTTAAATTGAATGATTTGGAGTGACATTAGTTGATCAGTTTTCAAATAATTTCAGTAATTATTGTAAGAGGAAAACCCCTTGAGATGTGACATCTAGTTTTCGAGGGGGCCTCTAATGCATGATTGTTTTAGAGAATGCACCAATAAAAATTGTTTCCCTGCCTACACAAACAATTTCTCACTCAATTAAGTGTGCTTTTCAATAATTGATCTAAAAAAACCTTTGCCTATCTTCCTTTGTGTGCCAGTTTTCTCCAAACTTCTAAAAAACGTATTACATTTTGTTTTACTTATTTGGAAATGAGACATTTGTACCAGTCACTCTGAGACATTTTAAATGATACTAAACATAATACTCAATGATAATCATTCACATTAAACCATATGTATTCTTGAGAGAGAATGAAATGTAGATTAGGTGAGACTGTATGAGGGGGAGGTCAAATGTTCATTTCCAGCAAGGTCCTTTGTCTTACTGAGCAGTGGTCGTTCTTTAACCAGTTTTTCCAGTCTTGCACGATTACCGGTAAAGATAATAGGAACGAGAATATTTCCCAGAACAACAATCTGGTCCATATTCTAATTACTTGCAAGCAATAGTCTGTCAGGATAGCAAACATCATGTAGTTAACGGGGAAGAGGGTTCCCACCCTTTCTCCGCATCAAATACTGTATAAGGACCTTTAAATACTATTTCTAGGCATTTAAAAATAAATGTTTAGAGATATGGATCAAGGGCAAATTTTATCGACGTGACAACAAAGAATTCCCTGGTGATACTATCACGGTGTGGGTTCTGTCATGTTTCCTGTCTGTGTTCCCCTGTCTTTTTTCATGTTTAGCAGTTCCCGTTATGTCTATTATTATAAAGGCAAACAAGCTAAAGAAGATAATGAGGGGAGTGGCTAATCAGAGACACCTAGGAAGACTAGAGCTGCGTCCCAATGTGCATAGTATGCCCTAAATAGTATTGAAAATTACTAATGTCACATACTATTTAGGATGGATAGTATGCACATTGGGACGCAGCTTAGGTGTCTCTGATTTAGCTTGTAAACATTATCTTGTTTACAAGCTAAACAAGATAATGAGGGGAGTGGCTAATCAGAGACACTGTCTCTGATTAGCCACTCCCCCTCATTATCTTGAGGGGAGTGGCTAATCTGAGTGGCTAATCAGAGACACCTAGGTGTCTCTGATTAGCCACTCCCCTCATTATCTTGTTTAGCTTGTTTGCCTTTGTATTTAAGCCCTGTGTCTAGCTCAGTCTTTGTGAGTTCTTGATGTTGGTCTGTTGCATTTTGTCGGGTCTGTTCTGGAGTCTTAGCCTTTGTCATAGTTCAAGTTTATTCTTAGTCTTTGTCATTGTTCCAGTTTATTTAATAAAAAAAACTGCTGCATTTGGATCATAACAGATACAGTGGTTAGCTTTGCTGACATCTAAGCAGATGATGCGGGTCTCACCTATAATGGTACACTTTAGTTTAATTTATGATGCTAAGTAACTTGAACATGTCATGGCTCAGTGGCATGCCACTGGGGTACCTGAGCCTTGAGTAGTGTGCCCAAGAAGGAGCACTAGCACTCAGTTACTCACACCCCGTGATGCAGGACAACTTCTAAATTGGCACTGCAAGAGCCTTAAGGGGTTTTTTTTGCCAAGATTTTTTTTAAATCAAATATCTTTTCACAGTTTTATATGATGTTAGTTGTAGTTTAAACCTTGCAGAAAAATTATGCTGGTTGCTGGATGGTCTAAGCTAGAGTGGGCTGAAAGAGAAAATGGTGCGTTCCAGCATGTAACATACGACCAAGTAGCGATTGATTGAAGCAGAAAGTATCTGCCCGCCAGGAAGCAAATATCCCAATGGATAGGTTCCTGGGGCCTCATTTATAAAACTGTGCGCAGGATCCTTACTAAAAGTGTACGTGCGCCCGAAAGCCAGACTTATAAAACCGTTCGTACGCCAGAATCTGCGCAGAATTCACTTTATAAATCCCAGTCAGCGGAAGATTGTGAGCACATGCGTCTCCTCCCCGAAATAACAATAAATATGAGCTTACAACGCCTAGTTTTACTATGCATATCCTCATCTGTATATCATTTGCATATGATTATTCATCCACGTGATAACATGTTTAACGGTACAAGACATTAGGAAAATATGAAATACGGATGTGCCATCACATTACATTAATAAAAACCATTTAGTTGCCTATCCTTGCCTTGTTTTTGAATAAATAAATCAAATAGTGTAAAATAAATTTCAGAGAAAGTTTTTTTCAATCTTTTCCACTGGCCAAATAGTATTTTAATTGATTTATATTTTTAATGGAAACAGATAGACCATGTTGTGCATTAGGCTATATTTGCACAATCTTCTAGTATCATGGTAAGCAATTCTCTCTGTAGTTAAAACATTAAAAGATAGCATGCCAGAGGAAAATTTTTCAAAATCATTACATCCACGACAAATATTTATATTTATTGAATATAAAAAATGTTTGAACTCCTCAGTAAATTTCATGTAGTTTATGTGTTTAAATCCATTAATGAGAATGGCATATTTAATCAAAATGTTTGTATCATAAGTAAAACATAGTTTAAATCATTTTATTTAAAATGTTATTGTGAACATGCACTGTATGATTGGGGCTCATAATGAAGATTTACGGTTTTACTTCATCCGCCATTAGATATGCGTCAGTTTAACTAAATGGCCCAACGCGTTCGCTGGCGCTCATTTAAGGTGTGGATATTTGCTTCAAGTGACAGGCTTTGTGAGTGAAAATATTTGTATTATCTTTCTGTATATGTATAATTTTCTTTAGATTTTCTCTCTAAAATTAACAAACAAAATATAACTCCATCTCACCATCGGTGTCACCAAACTGCTCCGTCTCCAAAACGTTCGTATGCATGGGTCAGAGTTTGTGTGCAGGTGCGCACATTTTCCCATCAAGTTTGTTTTTATAAATCACAATTTATGCGTCGGAAGTGGCGTACGCCTCTTTCAGGGCCTGTTTTGTACGTACACAATGGTTATAAATGAGGCCCCAGGTGCTTTTCACAAAGTGAAATAATGTGAAAGCGTTTGGTGTATCAGGCTAAGAATGGACATCATAAGATGGTCAAACCAACCTAACCATCAAATCTCATGCAAAAACATGAACTGGTAAAAAAATGGCTGATCAAACCAGTTTCAAAACATGCTTAGGCTAGCCAAGATGTATTTTCTGTAGGGAAGAGATCATATCGGATAACACAATCTAACTACCTCTCCAATCCTACCTTTCTCTGCCTTGTCCGTATTATCCCACGGTATGGGTGCACATCCCGATTGTTGTGGGGGCAATCTTTTGTTCTTACTGTACAACATAAGAACATAGAGTAGTGAATGATAGATGATAATCCAAATGCAAATGTAGCCTTAGAAATTACTTAATACTTGAAAACTGGCGTATCTACAGTATGAACACTATGCATACAATTCATATGGAAATGTATTAAACCAATAATATCAGGAAGACCTGCACAACAATTCAATTAATACTTTTGTGTTGATAATGTAAAAGATGACAGAATATCAGATGTCAGATTTCAGACCTCTCTTCCTCTGATTTCGTCTTTTCCCTATATAAACGAATAGACTTGGTTCAGTACAGTACAGATATTTGAAGCTTAAGCATATTCTTTTAAAGATAAAGAACAGAAAAGTTGAAAAGTTTAAGACCTTGTCCAGTAGCAGGTTGATCAGCCACAGCCACAGTCCCAGCCCCCTGGTCCACAGATACTGTGGCTACTGAATCTAAAATGAGTGAAGAGATAGCATTGTCTATCATAATATACAATTAGGTCATAACAGAGACCTGAAAAAAAGGAGCTTAAAGCGATACTACAGAGTACATCCAACCATAGCCCTGTTGTTTGAGCTTCCCAAGTGCTGTTGGTAGGAAGAAGAACAAGAGAATTTGGTACAGCATAGACTACATAGCAAACCATCTGAGACCATGAGCTCACTTTCAGTTTAATTTCTCATGGTACCATTCAGCATAAAGTTCCTGTTCTCTGTTTGGTCTATGTTGTACCAAATTCTCTCGTTCTTGTTCCCACTGACAGCATACAGTGAGCTCAAATAACAGGGCTATGGTTGGAAGTACTGAGGACACTGTAAAACCTTGTACTGTAGGAGGAGGGCTAAGCAACCATTCTGGACCATCCTCAGTCCCAGCCCCCTGGTCCAAACTCATGCCGCTTGTGAGCCCTAATGAGGAAATTTTAACATCATTTAGGAATTATTTTGTGCTGAAATGAAATTCTTTGTGAATTTTGTGAAAGAACATAAATAAACCTGAAGAGCTTAAGACCTTCTCCAGTGGGTGGTTTGTTAAAATAAGCCATAGTCCCAGCCCCCTGGTCCACGGATATTGTGGCTACTGAATCTGAGGATGAGTGGAGAGATGGTGACATTGTGTCTTATAAAAGTTTAAATAGGTGTAGTGAAAAGACATTTGCTGCTAAAGCATATTTTCACAAAAATTTCAGAGAAGACAATAAAGTGAAGGCACCAAATCTGGGCCAAACGCACCTTGTTCTCTTAATGGGGTTATCTCAAAATTTAGAGTGACAGTAGCCTCCTCAGGCTCATGGCTACTGTCTGTTGCCTGTTCTGTATTCACTAGAAGAATACAAACACAAAAAATGTACTATACGCAATTAGGTCAAAATGTGAAAGCTAAGGCAAAATAATACAAAATCCACATGCCTCATATAATCAGAGAAGCACAGTTGCCCTTACTATTTCCAATCATTGCTTAACACTATCTACCCCTAAATAATAATATATATAAAAAAAATACATATATAAAGTTTATAGCATATAAATATAGTCTTACCTTCAACCATCATTTTAAAAATGTCATAAATGTTTTGCACACAGGTCTGTGCACTTTTGCCCAACACTTTATCTTTAGGCAAGATCATTTTGGCCTTCTTGTGTGGATATTCCACCAGGAGCAAAGGCCTCCAGCCGACTGCGTGCAGCTTCTCTATCTAAAGATTTAAAAAAAACATTAAAAAAAAACATTAAAAACAATTACAAGTGCTTTGGTGTGGCTGTGTATGGATCTTTGTCTGCTTATCATAAAGCTGGGACACAAATGCAGGTCAACAAGAAATACTTAGGGTAGAAGCAGACTTTTGGAACATCACAAGGAATAGCTGTATTCAAGATCCCAGAGGATCCCAGAAGCCCTCTGTGGGTTGTTGCTGAATGTATCTTAAAGTACTGCAGGCTAAGTGATCCTGAGAGTCTTTGGTCTGTTTGCAACGTTTTTCAATGACAGTAGAGTACAGTTAAGATGCTAAAGCTGTTGAATAAATAGCTTTCATAAATATGTTAATGCATTATCTTGTCTCAGTCAAAACCAGAAAGTCTCCCCAGTACCCCAAAATAACTGGACTATGGTGACATAGGACAACAAAAGTTACTTACCAAAATGATGGCATCGTCCCACAAATGTGAGGTCACCCGATTTTTTTTTTTGTGTTGGCAACCCATATCTTTTTTTTTTCTCTCGAATTTTTCAATCTTTTTGTTTAGGCGCACATTTTTAGGCTGTGGGGCCTTGCACATAGGGCACTTCTTGAAGCCATTAAAAATGTTATTTTTGCACGCTGGGCATGTCTTCTTGAGCCCTCCACCTTTTGACATGTTTTGATGCTGTAAACCAGACAGAAACATGACTTTGTCCTGGTTCAGTTATAATACAGTTTTAGTAAGACACTGGATTTACTCCAAACATCTGAATATCACACTTTGATGGCTAACTTATGGTTATGTTTGATGGACGCTTTTTTAGTAAGTAAAGTAACAATAAAAAACACAAATCAAAAACTACAAGATATAAAATACTACACTATTTCTATATACATTAAATGTCTAGAACATCATACCTCAACAGCAGCAACAACAAACAAACAATATGTAATACCAAAAGTTATTTGACATAGATATGGGTGTAAAGTTATCAAAATGTCTCACCCTGGCCTCATTGGGATCTTCAAAGACTCCTGCGTGGTTTTCTGACATGGTAATACAATACAAAAATACAGACAATAGACACACAATACAGATATGAAGGGTTGCAAGTGTGTGTGTGTGTGTGTGTGTGTGTGTGTGTGTGTGTGTGTGTGTGTGTGTGTGTGAGAGAGAGAGAGGGGGGGGGTGGAGAGAGAGAGAGCGAGCGAGAGAGACAGAAAGTGTGAGAGACTTAAGAGAGAAACAGAGTGAGAGAGAGAGATTGAAAGAGTGGCTCTTAAAAGTGCCTTTGTTTTTTTAAACGATAGAGATAGAGCGATGTAGATAATATGTAAAACAGCAAATAATCTGTAGAACAGACAAGCATAATTAGATATAGTATCTCTGAGAAAAAAAATAACGTCTACATTAATGTGAGACACTAGAGGTGAATAGGGTAAACTTTTAAAATAATAAATATCACCATGAAACTTCCTCAGTTGATTAATTACACAATTAAGTATATAAAAACAGTGTATTATAAGTTTTGGAAATGTGTATGTTTAATTATGCAAAGTAGGCATTATCTCATTAAATTTGCGCAATTTTGCATATATATTTTCGGTAACATAAATCTGAACATATACATATGATAAAGCCAGGTGCAAAATTATTTTTTCATTTTGTTTACACACAAGATGGAAAAAGAATATCAGACGGATTTCAGGATAGGGCCTATATGCTTTCATTACTTAGGAAATAATACTGGAGAAAAAAATCGATTTCCTCTATATTTTTTTGGTGTACATGATGGTGCTACATAGGATGAGATGTTGGTAACGTTACTGGATGGATGAAAAAAAATAAACTCATTTTGAGAAAACATTACATATTTGTAATGTAAAAATGCATACTTTTTTTTAGAGAAAAACAACTACAGACACGATATCATGTCAACTATTTAGCAATCAACAATACAAGCCATCTAAAACGCATTAAAACTTATAATTCAACATTTATAGATAGTAAATAAGTAGCAGGTCTGAGATACGTACCGATTTGTAGAGGGGATCCTCGCAATGACGGAAAAACCGCGAAAGTGGGGTCGCCGTCATGCCAACAGAATGGTCCGATTTAACATTAATTTATAATTAGTCTTTATCATTTTTTTTTCGTTGTCTGTATATGCCTATCTGTCAATTGAATAAACATTAAAAAAAAAAGTAAATTAGTCCAAATATTATTTACACAAGATGATGGATGGGGAGTTTGATTGATCAAGCCTGCCTTTAGTTCCCTTTCGTAGTCACTCCGAGTTACGTCGGAATGACGACGAAATGGGGTTTCGCTTAGAACACCTATCGACTTCGAGTATACAAAAACGAGCCAATGGCAAAGAAATGCCATGGGTCTGCGGAATTTGCATGACGTACTCCGCCCCACCTCGTGGGTATAAAAGGAGGACGCCGGCAACATGCAGATATGTTTTCGCTTCGGAGCCAAGAGTATCTCTTCACTCCACAGCCATTTATGACTTCACTCTACGAGTCGAGCCATTCTCTCCGGTGTTGGTGTGGTAGCGATCTGCGGCGAGTTCACATTGCCTGCTGATCTGTGCAGTGATCTGCCAGTGAGTGTGTTCTCCCCGCTCGCTTCGACATCGCTGAGTTTTTTTCTCCTCTCACAAAAGAGCTCGCACGCGGCACGTCTTTTTAAAGACGGCTCGCCCGTGCATTTAAAAAAAAAATTGTGGCGGCAGATTGGTATCGGACTCTGATGGGCACGAGCGCTGTCTAGTGTGTAGGGCTTTTATCATGCTTGTACAGCGCTCGTGGGTGATTCATGTTCTCTCTGGGAACGTGATCATCGCGTCATTTAGGTCGAGACTCAATGAACTCGCAAGAGTGAGAGTCCCCTCATCCACACCCCGATCTAGCGCTCCCCCGAGGAGTGCTACTTCGGCTGGTGGCCAGGGTGACCTGAGGGTTATAGTCTGGATCAAGGCGCCGACTATCTGTCCGCGACCCCAGCTTCCTCCTGTGTGACGGTGCCCGCTAGTGAACCTCCGATTCCCGCGAGTCGACCTTCGGGTGGCCCGCGAGTTTCGGTTGAAGCTACAGAGAAAGATGCTATGTCTGTTGTGACATCATAAGGTGGGCTTGGTTCTTTTGGAAGTGACGACTCGTCACAGCTGCCACCTTCTGGTGTGTTATGCTGTGCCTGAGTCTGATCCGGAGACGACGGCCATGCTTTCCTGGGACGATTGGTTTTGGGTAAGGCCGCCGACCCGTGTCCACGGCAAACCCCAATATCTTTCCTCCCGGACGTGCATGATGAGATCTCGATGTCCTGAAGGACCCCCGTGTCTTCTCAGGACCGTTCGTTGGTCTCATCCGCCTTTCCCCCCTCACGGGGCCGCTGCCCATGGGTACACTGGGGTCCCCCTGGTTGAAGCGCTCTGTTGCGATGCTACTGTGTCCTCAGAGTACTTCCCGGCGCTATCCTAAGCACCCGTCCGAAGCCTGTAGTTCTTTTCGTCTACACTAATCTGTGGCGAATTCCTATAGTGCCACAGGACAGGCAGCCGCCTCACTGCATTCCGTGACCGTTCTGTGGTCTACCTGGCCCAGATGCTCACGGTTTTGCAGGAGGGCGGGACTGACTCGAGGCTCTTCATGAGCTACTCAGCGCGCCGCCGCTGACCTTGCTCTCCGAGCGACGAAGGTGGCCACGCGCTCTCCGAGTCAGGTGATGTTTACCACTCTGGGGCTGACCGGTCTGATGTGCTGGAGGTCGGTAGATTCGTCTGCTCACCCCCACGTCCCAGGTCGGCCCCTTCGGCGGTGCGGTTGAGTTCTTCTGCCCAATAGTTCTTAACCGCCCGGGAGCAGATTGAGGATGTTCTGCCGACGGCCCCGCCGTCCGCTCGAAAAAAGGGCCCCTCAGTCTGCCAACCGCCGAAGGCGTCCTCCCACGGTCCTAACCCCGCCCGTTCATCCGGGCTGGCTTGGTACCGTGGGGGGATGCCTCAGCCCTCTCCAGCCCCGCCCCCCGCTACACGCCGGGTTAAGCGGCGCTTTTTGAGATGGGCTGCTCAGAGATGGGACTCAGTTCTTTCCAGGAGTTGGTAGCAGGGCCACTCCTTTCCCCGGTGGAGGGCTGGGGAAGAATCTTTACTCAGAAAGAACTGACTCTCTCATCTCTGAGCACACAGAGTTCTCGGACGACCCAGAGCGCCGCCCACCAGCCGTGCTCTCCTCGTCCCCCTCTGTCCCAGAGTCGGTTGACACGGCGTGCCGCCCACGGGCCGTTTCGTCCTGTCCCACTCTGTCGCCAGACCCCTGGCAGAGCAGGCCCCCGTGGAACGCTGGTCCTTCCCTGGCCTCCTCTGTCAGGGCGCGGATGTTAACTGCACCCCCACACCGGATCGCTATGCCGTCCACGTCGGGGCCAGTTACTCCGCTTCGCTGCCCCTCCGGGGGGACGCCGGTGGTCCGCATGACCCCGCTGGTGCAGTTCCTAGAAGCCTGGCTAGAGCTTCCCCAACTGTCCCGCTGGGTCGCCCGCACCATCCGGTTCGGCTATGCGATTCAGTTCGCACGGTCTCCTCCCCGATACAGGGGAGTCCGCTCCACTTTGGTCGGTGGCAACGCCCCGGTCATGCGAGCAGAGATTGCCACTCTGCTGGCGAAGGGTGCAATCGAGACTGTCCCTCCATCCGAGATGAAGTTCTACAGCCCTTCATTGTCCCCAAGAAAACCGGTGGGTTACGACCAATCCTGGACCTGCGAGTTTTGAATCGCTCCCTTCTCAGGAGGCCGTTCAAATGCTCACCGCCAAACGCATTTTCGAATGTGTGCGGCCCCAGGATTGGTTTGCAGCGATCGACCTGAAGGACGCCTACTTTCATGTCTCCATTCTCCCTCGAAACAGAACGTTCCTCCGGTTTGCTTTCGAGGGACAGGCATATCAGTACGCGGTTCTCCCATTCGGGCTGGCCCTGTCTCCTCGCGTCTTCACGAAGGTCGTCGAGGCAGCCCTTGTTCCCCTTCGGGTTCACGGGGTTCGCATCCTGAACTATCTCGACGACTGGCTGATCCTAGCTCACTCTCGAGACCAGGTTTGCGAACACAGGGACCTTGTGCTCCGGCACCTAGCCCGTCTGGGCCTTTGGGTCAACTGGGAGAAGAGCAAACTTTGCCCCGTGCAGAGGATCTCTTTTCTCGGTATGGACATCGACTCGGTCGCCATGTCCGCGCAGCTTACGAGCGAGCGCGCGCAGTCACTGCTGACTTGTCTGAGACAAATACAGGGCAAGAGTGCGGTTCCACTGAAACATTTTCAGAGGCTCCTGGGGCATATGGCATCTGCAGCCGCGGTCACGCCGCTCGGTTTGCTTCATATGAGACCGCTTCAGCTTTGGCTTCGCGACCGAGTCCCGAGGTGGGCATGGCAACAAGGCAAGCTCCGAGTTCCAGTGACTTCGAGCTGCCGTCAGACCTTCACCCCGTGGTTGAACCTCAGTTTTCTCAGGGCTGGTGTCCCCCTGGAACGAGCGTCGAGGCATGTTGTTGTCTCAACAGATGCCTCCACCACGGGCTGGGGCGCCATGTGCAATGGTCATGCTGCCGCGGGCTCCTGGACAGGACCCCAGCGCCTATGGCATGTGAATTGCCTCGAGTTGCTGGCAGTACGCCTTGCTCTGCACCGCTTCCGAGCGCTGCTCATGGGTCAACACGTACTAGTCCGATCAGACAATACCGCCACAGTAGCGTACATCTACCATCAAGGTGGTCTACGCTCCCGCCGTATGTCGCAACTCGCCCGCCACCTCCTCCTATGGAGTCAGAAGCATCTGAGGTCCCTTCGTGCTATTTACATTCCCGGAGCCCTGAACCGTGCTGCCGACGAGCTGTCACGGCTTCAGCCCCTCCCTGGAGAATGGCGACTCCATCCCCAGTCGGTCCAGCTGATTTGGGACCAGTTTGGCGACGCACAGATAGATCTGTTTGCCTCCCGCGACTCATCCCACTGCGCCCAGTTTTATTCTCTGACCGAGGGCACG
The DNA here is from genome assembly GCA_030578275.1 of Meda fulgida. NCBI lineage: Eukaryota > Metazoa > Chordata > Actinopteri > Cypriniformes > Leuciscidae > Meda > Meda fulgida. The sequence continues at coordinate 26,098,056 of CM060636.1, forward strand.
CTCGGCACGGATGCACTGGCGCACAGCTGGCCGAGGGGCCGCAAGTATGCGTTTCCCCCAGTGAGCCTTCTTGCGCAGCTCCTGCGCAAGGTCAGGGAGGACGAGGAGCAAGTCCTTCTGGTTGCGCCGTACTGGCCCACCCGGACTTGGTTCTCCGAACTAGTGCTCCTCGCGACAGCACCTCCTTGGCCAATTCCTCTGAGGAAGGACCTCCTTTCTCAGGGACGGGGCACTCTATTGCACCCTCGTCCCGATCTCTGGAACCTCCACGTGTGGCTCCTCGACGGGACGAGACAGGTTTGAGTACCCTACCACCTCCGGTGGTGGCTACCATCACTTCCGCTAGAGCGTCGTCCACGAGACATGCCTACGCGTTGAAGTGGAACCTATTCGTCAATTGGTGCTCTTCTCGCCGAGAAGATCCCCGGAGTTGTTCGATCAGTCTCGTGCTTTCCTTCCTTCAAGATGGGTTGGAGCGAAGGCTGCCTCCCTCCACCCTCAAAGTTTATGTTGCCGCTATTGCCGCTCACCACGACTTAGTGGAAGGTAAGTAAAGAACATAGGGAAGCACGACCTGATCGTCAGGTTCCTGAGGGGGGCGAGGAGACTGAATCCTCCTCGCTATCCTCTCGTTCCCTCTTGGGACCTCTCAGTGGTTCTAAGTGCCCTGCGGAGTGCTCCCTTTGAGCCTCTGCAATCAGTGGAGCTTAAGTTCCTGTCGATGAAGACAGCGCTCCTGATTGCATTGGCTTCTCTCAAGAGGGTCGGGGACCTGCACGCATTCTCCGTTGACGAAGCGTGCCTGGAGTTCGGGCCGGCCGGTTCTCACGTGATCCTGAGACCCCGGCCTGGATATGTGCCCAAGGTTCCTACCACTCCCTTCCGGGACCAGGTGGTGAACCTGCAAGCGCTGCCCTCGGAGGAGGCAGACCCAGCCTTGGCACTGCTCTGTCCAGTACGCGCTCTCCGCGCTTATGTAGACAGGACGCAGTGTTTCAGGACCTCAGACCAGCTCTTTGTCTGTTATGGTGGGAAGCTGAAGGGAAAGGCTCTCTCAAAGCAGAGGTTGTCTCACTGGATCGTGGACACCATTGCTTTGGCTTACCAGCAGCAAGGTCGACCGTGCCCCCTTGGTGTGACCGCCCACTCCACCCGGAGTGTGGCATCCTCCTGGGCGCTGGCGCATGGCGCCTCGCTTGCAGACATCTGCAGAGCTGCAGGCTGGGCGACCCCTAATACATTCGCCAGATTCTATAATCTCCGAGTGGAGCCAGTGTCCTCTCGTGTTCTCGCTTCAAACAGCTAGTTCCGGACCCGCTCAGGTGTCTTCGCTTGCTCGCCATTCCACTCCGCGGACTGGATACGTGCGATATTCTGCTCAGGTGAGCTTCTCCGAAAGCCCTGAGTTCCTCCAGCACCCCTGATGCTAGCGCCAGTGTCTATTGCCTGGGCGTCGGCTAGGTGCCTCCGTGTGCATGGTCCCTCCCATGAGCTACCCCCACACGTGTATTTCCACTGTAAGCCTCTTGAGCATGTGTCTTTCCCTCGGCAAGCCACCTTGCCACCCCTGAGGTTGAAATATTCCACCTGCGGCTGGACACCTCAGAGTTTCCCCATATGTTTCCTTCGGGTCATATGTGTATTTTCAAATGCCCCCCCCCCCCCCCCCCCCCCCCTGGGTTGGTGATATTTGCATATTTCCCCTTAAAAGCTTGGGATATGCTTCCCAGTGTACCTTGGTATTCCTGTGCTAAATAGGAGTCCTTCGTCCTAATATCTTGAGGGCTCAGATTTTCGCAGGGCACTGGAAGACAGCTGTGAAGGTGGCGTGATTAGACTGGTAACCCCATTTCGTCGTCATTCCGACGTAACTCGGAGTGACTACGAAAGGGAACGTCTCGTTCCCTGAGTAGGGAACGGAGACGTTACGTCTTCCTGCCACCTCCGCTGTGCCGCGGGGATCGCCGAGTTCAGTCTTGGCTCCTCAGCGAAGAAACATATCTGCATGTTGCCGGCGTCCTCCTTTTATACCCACGAGGTGGGGCGGAGTACGTCATGCAAATTCCGCAGACCCATGGCATTTCTTTGCCATTGGCTCGTTTTTGTATACTCGAAGTCGATAGGTGTTCTAAGCGAAACCCCATTTCGTCGTCATTCCGACGTAACGTCTCCGTTCCCTACTCAGGGAACGAGGGTTACATACGTAACCGAGACGTTATCCGGTTATCCGTGTGTCCCGTCACAGAAGAATCCGTGGTGCCATCACAGAATTTGACAATAAGTAAAAACTGTTACAAACTGATCGGGGGAGATAATATGTTCACAGTTTAATGAGGCTACATCGCAAACACAGACAATAGCCTAAAGTGTCAAAATCAGCAATATAGGCAATCTCGTTCAGTGAAGGTGAAACAATCTGTGGCGACCACTGAATATTCCGTGGTACGGTCACGGAATTCAGGGTGACCAGACGTTATCCTAGCGATCGAACGACGACAGAACAATGCAATATCAAGTTAAAATCACTTTAAAACTAAATATTCAAAGTAAAGTACTTTAAGTAAACTCAGAATATTTAAAGCGATACCTTTCCAAATTATAAAACGACGTCAATTGGGGGAGCGCGTGTGCTGTAACTGTCCGTGTGTGGACCACGGATGCTGCCTGTCATTGACTTACATAGGCATCACTTCCGTGGGCACATCACGGAATTATTGGCGATTCAGTGAAACTGCCACTGATTTTGAGTTAAGGGTCCGTGTTCATTTCACGGAATTCTTCATTGTCAATAAAATCAAATCAAACAATCAACTATTTTTTTATGTGCCTATTGTTTTAATAAAAAAAAAAAAAGCAAGTATCCTTCAAATTTCAACATTTCCCACATTACTTTCATGTTAAGACAGAAAATTGGTGGCTAACACTTAAACATTGGCGGATACATTTATCACCACGGTTGACTAATAACACAACAGTAAACATGTCAACCACATTGGATCTTTTTTACAATGGAAAACCACAGTATTTACAAAGGTCTTTTTTTTTACGTACTTGCATAAATAAAGGTCATGCTCTCAGTAAAAAAAAAGTAAAATAAATACATTAATAAAGGAAATGTAAAAAGTCTATCCACAAATAAACAGTCTCAGTACTCAAGCACAGTGGTTCTCAATTGATTGGTAATGCTTCCCATATTTTGTTGTTGAAGTCAACAGCTCAGCTGTGCATCTAAAAAGTGTTAGATGAATATATTACTTGGTAGAATCTAGTCAACACTGGCCAACACTTAGATATTCTGTGACATCCCCAAAAATGATAAATGAACAAAAAAATTACCCACTAGGTTCACTTACGATGAGGATAAACTAAATGATTTGCGTCAACCACAATTTGTTTTAAATTTGTGGCTGCAGAAAGCATAAATGCATTGAAATAACACATTTAGAAATCAAACTCATTTTCCTATTTAGCCTGTATCATGTAAATAACTACATGTTGTTGGGCCTGTGCAGTTTCATACATATATCCATTCTTAATTTTAGATAAACTATTTTGTTATTGGTTTTGGGATCACCACACAATCTGAACCAATGTGAACCCATTTGAGAACAATGCTTGTGCAAATGCTACAGCTACATATTTAGTATTTACAGAAACACAAGAAATTATTAAACACACTTACTGTACACTACCAGTCAGAGATTTAGACACACCTGCTTATTTTTTTTATTTATTTTAACTTACTGCATTTTAGAATAACAGCAAAGTGTTGCAATGTTTTTTTTTTCGATCATATGAAACAAATTCAGTCATGTGTGCCCAAATAAATAGAGTACATAATTTAAAACTAAATATCTTAGATTGTTGAATCTACAAAATTTGATTCATGTTGTCACAAATAGAAAAGTCATCCATTAACGCTAAATTTCAGTAAGTGAGCGGTTTATGCTGATTCTCCTTCTGTTTAAAGCATACATATTTTTAAACTTGCCCTGAATGGCAAGGAGTATGGTTTTCTTGTACACACTGTTTAAGAAGTAATAGATAATTGGGTCTAGACAGCTATTTAGAGTAGACAGTAGCAAGGTACTCTCATTTAAGATGTGCAACAATTGTTGGCTATGAAGATCCCCGATCACATTCATCTGAGCCAGAACATATGGGATTCGTATTGCATGGTAAGGCAAGAAACACAAAGTAAAAATGGCCGGTACCAAGAAAGTCTTCATGATGACCCTCTTTTTGCGACTCTGTGCCTTAGAGTCACCGTTTCCCATGGACATAGTCCTGAGTTTATTAGTTATCTTCACATAAAAACAAAGAAAGACCACATAAAAAAAAAGGAAAAACACCACTGTTGTCAGGTTAATGGTCCCGCCGACAGTCCCCTTGCTGTGGAAGTGGAAGCAAACTTTGTCGCACGGATGTTTCTGACTATCACTTGTCAAAAAGGTGATCATTCCTAAAATGAGGACAGCCCAGATGATGTAGCTTGCCATGTGGCTCCACTTGGTCTTTTGGATGCGGAACACCCAAACGGGCTTCACGATTTTCAAGTAGCGATCCAGACTGATGAGGCTGAGGAACAGGATGCTGGAATACATGTTGATGTAGAAGAAGATGCCCACCACCTTGCACAAGTAGAAGGGACCTACTTTGTTGTGGTAGTAAACCCGCAAGGGCAAACACAGGACCAGCAGAGTGTCTGCCAGGGCGAGGTGCCGCATGTATACGGCCATGGAAGAGTCTGTATGCCGCCGAAGGAAAAATATGTAAAGGGTGATGGTGTTGCAGAGCAGACCGATGCAACAGATGACAATGTAGCCAATGGGCACGAAGGGTGAAAGTATGCCGTCATGAATCTTACAGGACTCGTTCAAGGTTAAATTGCCTTCCTGCAGCATTGTGACAGCCAAAAAATTGGTGTACACTTGCTGACCCCTGCTCCTCAAAAATCTTGACACACAGGTATCCTAATAGAGCAAAAGGGGAAAATATCATAGAATGGTCTGTATTATGAAAGGGTCTTCATTTATATTTCCTACAACTTGTTGAATTGCTATTGGACAAAATGCTAAGATTCCAAGAAAAGAATAGCTCTCTTACCTGTGTGAGTCGTTTGCTTGCGCTTGAGCAAGTGACTAATTGCATGTCTGTTCAGAAACTACAGCACCTATGCAGGAAACACTGCCCGTATGTGATGTTAGACCTGATAACTGTGGTTGATGATGCTGCAAATGTGTGTTAACCTCAGCGGAAATGCAGATATTTCTCAGTGCTCAACAAAACATGTTTCTAGAAAACCAAAACTCACTTCCTCTCTCTCTCTGGAAATGTCTGGTTGCCTCAAATGAGAAATGGTGACCATTGCCTTGTTTTTACCCCAACATTGTGGACGGTTGTGAAACATACACTTTACAGTTATGGTGTAAACTGTTAACACTGTTAACCATAACACTCAACTGTTATGGACAGTTATGGACTTTACAGTTGGCTTGTAACAACCTTACAATAACCTTAACAAAAACATTTCATCATAAAAGTCTAGTAAATTTAATCATATTAAACTTTCAACCCTCCTTTGTTAAATTTTTTAAAGAAAATGTGTGATGAGTTTTTTATTTTTTTTATTTTTAGTGTTTAGTGTGGTTGTTTACTGGCAGAAGTCAAAGAGTACCCCTCTCCCCTCCAACTTTCTTTGATCATGGTTTGTTGCAAACACAAATATGAAGACAGCGCAAAATCTGAAAGAACAGATATATAGTCCGGAAATAATTTGTTAGAACGACATTTAAAAATCCCTTTATTAATTCAATAACATTTGGGAATTATCTGCATAAATATTTATAAAAACAAACAAAAAAAAACAAATGTTTGATTTTCTCCTTTAAACAATTCCACATAAATTTATCCTTCATTAATACATTAGAAAATGTTTAGATTAAAGCTTCCATTCCCATCAGGTTAACACAAAATTATTAAAAACCCAGAGATGAAAAAAAAAAGAACATTGTGTAAGGCTATAAAAAGCATACTCTACCGTTAACCTTTTTTTTTTTTTACAAAACATTTTGTCAATAAAATAGGATCAGTACACCCACTATCTTAAACTTTGTTTTTTTCTAGTACACCAAATTGCCAACTTCACCATTCCATAAAGAAAATTAAGAATAATAACTTTCTTCTTGTTTTCTACTGAGTACTTTGGCCCATAAATAAACAATGAAACATTAAATAAACCCATTAGCTTCAGACTCCAAACCTTCACTAACTGCATCAAGTTTTTAAGGCGATAACATTCCATAAATGTATGACTCAGTTTACGATGCATTACAAAAAGGACAACCCTCCCCAACTAAAGGATTCAGTTGTGCTATGTGTCTGTTTGTGGCAAAAACTCCATGTACAATTCTCCACTGCAAATCTCCCACTCTCTTTCCAATGGCTTTTTGTACATGGTCCACCAGCTACCTTTCGGGGGAAGAGCCTAACCCCAACACTAAAGTCCATTTGCTTTCGGTTTGATCTTTAAGGTCTTCATAGTTCATAGTTTTAACAAATGCTATATATAAAGTTCTTTTTGATAAATCATTGAGCAACCCCATTTCTGGAGTATTCAAACATAGCAATTTTGCAGGATCTTCCTCTTGGTAATCCTTTTTCATCAAAAAGTCAAATTCTGGAAAAGAATATGGCTCTGTATCATCTCCTGTACAAGTCTCCTTGAGCAATACTTTAGCTGCAAATGGAAGTGCAGCTTCTAGGTCTTCTAGCATTCCTTTTGAAGAGATGCACAGACCTGAAACCTACTTTTTGAGAAAATTCTTCAGCTTCAATCCACCCATCTCCTTTTCTTAGATCCCGCAACATGGATATTTTTAATTAGTTTAATTAAAAAATGAAACATATGGTCTCAGATTTCAGAATCTCAACAGGAAAAAGAGGATTGAGAAAAAGAAATTTGTTAAACAGCCACGGGCCTGGTTTTGACCACTCTCTTGAAACAGAAAACAATTGCCATAAATCCAAAATATTGAGGTGAAGATTCAAAATTTCATCTTTTAATATTATTTTATTATTAAATATTATGTATCTGTATTATTATTCTTTATTAATATTCATAATCAGTCATCATATCATCTTATGAAGTTTCAAAAGCATGAGTTTGAATGCATGAGGGAACTATAGATAGCATGGATCCATGGGATGATCATATGTCAGACAGGGGGAAGCTATATTTTGCTATGGGGTGTGTACAATGTAACATGTTCGACTGATGTAAGTGCATCACAGATGTAAACAACAAGGATAGTTCTTAATATGGAAGTGAATTGTGACATGTTAAACATAACGTGTACGTATGACATACGTTCTAATTTTAAGAAGCTCAGAGCAACATGTTTTGTTACCTTACAAGGAAGCTGTAAGACTCTCTGTGATGTATAAAAGCTCAATCTTACTGTACTACCTCAGAGAAACACGGAAACGCATAGACCTGGCATGAATACAACATCTTGAAGTTTCTCTCCTGACATATAAGAATAAAATCTTTCTTGGCAAGATAACTGGTGTCTGGTCCCGTAAATCAAATAATAACGGGGAAACAAAAGAGGCTTTAATTCCAAGTCTACATGAGGTAAAAAGGGTTAAGTCCAATAAGAGAAGTTCTCTTTAGGGTCATGGTGAAAAGCGGTTTATCTAGACCCATTCGTCCAGCCTTGCATAAAAGAGCACATCTACCGATGTCTACATCAATGCATGAATCATCATTTGAACCTGTAATGTCTTCTTGCATTTTATCGTCTTTGAAGCTTAGAGCACCAGTAACAATATGACCAATAGACGAAACTTCTTTGTTTATACCTTCAATACTTTCAGACGCATTTAAACTCACCTCTACTCTATTACCAGCTTCATTTTCTCCTTTTGCATCTCCATCCTCTTTCCGAGCACCTGCGTCACTCAACGGCTTTCCCACCGCAGTCGCTCCACTACTCGCACCCATCAAACCTGACGTCCCTTGCCTTCTTCCTCGCCCTGTTGTTTATTAGGGCAAGACAATCTCTTATGGCTGATATCTCCACATTCAAAACAACGTAAAGTATCAGTACTCGTGTAAACCATATACGAGCTCTCTCAACGTCACTCCGAAACGAAGCATCCAGTATTTTAGTAGGAGCTGTCAAAAACATAAATGCTTGTTGTCTAAAAGACAATACATGCTTGAGTTCGGTAGATTTACAACCCAAGGGAATTGTTTTTACAGCACTAGCCATCTTTCCGAACAGAGTTAATTCTCGTACGATCGTGTCATCTTTGATAAAAGGAGGTGCATTGGAAATTGTCACTTTTGTAGTTGGAGCAAAAAGAGGTGTAAAGGGTACAAATGTTTCCTTCACCCAAATGCCACTTTCAATTATCCTTATTACTAGTTATTTGTTGTTTTTAAAAAGACGACAACTACCTTGTTCATACAAGATGCAGAAATAATGTTTTCATGGCCTACCTGTTCTCCTGTGGATAACAACCTTTCTCAATCGCTGTTTTCCCGCAGGGAAACATACATACAAACATAAATACAATAAGCAGTGATCCAGAAAGTGAATAAAATAAATAAAATAAAATGATTAAAAAAATAGATAGATAAATCCTGTGAAAAAATAATTTTGAGACTTTAGAAACTTCAAGCTCTCACACACCGCACTCACTCCCAGCATGCATCATCACACACACACACACAGAGAGAGAGACAAAGAAAGAAAGAAAGAAAGAAAGAAAGAAAGAAAGAAAGAAAGAAAGAAAGAAAGAAAGAAAGAAAGAAAGAAAGAAAGAAAGAAAGAAAGAAAGAAAGAAAGAAAGAGCACACGTGCGAGTGAGTAACCTAAAAGTGAAGCTTGTTGGTTTAATTACAGCGAAGTTATCACCTCATTGCAGAGAAAAATAATGTAGCTTTCAGTAGTGAAGCTGTTATTTGTAATATATTTATTATATATTTAGCTGTTATCTATATTATCTATATTTAGCTGTTATTTTCAGCTTGAAAACCGCTCCTGAAAGTTTCCTTGTTTGTTTGAAAGGTTCCTTGAAAGTTTCCAGCTCAATCAAAAGCTGTGGGTGAGCGCATTCAGGCATGTCTGCCTCATAATACAACATTAAAAAGCTATCTTTGTAAATAAAATGTGTCGTCCTCGTCTTGTGGTGGCTTGGAATGGGAAAGGGGAATCGGGTATGTGTTTAAACAATATATATTTTACAATAAATATATAACATCAATTGCTCAAAGAGGACTCTGGGAGTAAGAAATGTGTAGCTGAGAGAAACAGTGGTGTGTGAGTTTTCTGAGTGCAGAAACTCATATACCACTTTGTAGGGTTTTTTTACAACACAACAACTGCTTTTGATGATGCACGTGCACTTGGCTGATCCTTGACACGATCGCAACGCAAAGTTAATTCTGCTCTAATTTGATTTAGCTATATATACAGGGATGCTAATAAGCCGACAGTAAGAATTTTAACCAATTAATAGCTATCTTTTGCTGCAAGCTTGAAAAAACACACTACACATATTTGAGTTTGTTTTTGATAGGGAAAAAAACAGGTAAGTCACATATAAGTGGAATTTTATTGCATTCAGAAATAATACCGGTAAATAAAGCGAAGTGTTATAATCTAGGCCTACTACAAACTTGTTTACACTAGTCAGATCTGTGTTCTGAGCATCGGATCACCAGTTGTGTTGCTGTGCTGTTTGTTTAGCAATTGGAATTTATGGTGCCATTCAAACACTTGACCATTTGGATCTCTGTGGTCTGTAAAGACTGAAGAGTTTCTGCCTGATGTAAGCATTGCACAGAGAGGAGTTAACTGTTGCTATCTTTTGCAACACTTTGTTTGTGGTTTTGTTGCAAGGGAAGATTAAAGCGTGTATAGGTACCTCCCCTTGTCACTGGGTTGCCGATCTATGAAATCAAGTTTAAATCGTCCTATGGCTTTGGGTGGATACTCAAGATATGGCAATCAGATTGATCATTTTAGTTGGTAAATAGTGGCCATTGGAATTTTTCTCAAAGATTCTAGCAACATTTAGAAGATAAAGAAGTTCTTTCTCATTAATTTTTCCTTTCAGTTTTCTTTCTTAACAGTTCTTTCTCTAACCATCTATTGTCTCCTTCCCATCATTTCAGTAGTAGTGCTCCTCCCTTCTTGTTCCATACATGTACATCTTCAACATTCTTTCCTCTTCTAAACCAATTTTTAGACCAATATATATATATCATTTTACAGCTGGTCTCAGGAGTTTTCTCTCACTGATCTTTTAGAAGGCACACATTTGATTAGCCCTGCAGCTACAGCTGTGCTGGCATGTGCATTGTGTGCACAGCAACAAGCCAAACTGGAAACCAGTTATAGACTTTGCTGCTATGAACATTCAATGAACTGCAAGCAATGAGAGCATGAGTCAAATAATTGCTCAATTTAAAAATCTGTAACTACAATATAGAATTAGACACAATTTTGGTCAGCAACCCCAGCTGCTCTCTATAACTTATCTTTCTCTCACACCCCTCGCCAGTCTGGGAGGGGTGGGGGTACATGTCTTCTCATTTCTAACAATTGGAAATACTCAACTAACTCTTCTCTATGCAATAACAATTCGTTTGAATTTCCTGCTGTTACAGTTACAAGTGTTAAAATCCATATTGTAGAAATGTATCTCCCCCCAGGTCAACTGGGCACCTTTGTAGAGGAGCTGGATGTGCTGCTGTACATTCCCTGAGAATGGCAATCCACTTGTAGCCTAGTCTTTGGCAATTTCAACATTTATCTAAAGAAGCCTTATGCTACAGACTTCTTATCTCTCCTAGCCTCATTTGATCTCAAACAGTTCATCACCACAGGTACTCACAAATCAGGCAACCAACTTGACCTAATTTACACGCGCAACTGCATCACAGACAATATTTTGGTGAAACCTCTGCACATTTCCAATAATTTATTCATTACTTTTAATCTACAACTTACTATTTGTGCACCACAAACCCCTCTACAAATTACTTTCAGATGAAACTTGCGCTCACTTTCTCCTTCCCATCTTTCCTCTGCTGTGTTATCCTCTCTTCCCTCACCCACACAATTCTCATCTCTGGAAGTGAATATTGCAACAGGCACTTCATGTTCTACTTTAACTTCTTCCTCTAGACAATATTTGTCACCTCTCCTCCAGGCCAGCATGTTTCACACCCTCTAAGCCCTGGTTATATGATGTTCTTCGTTAACACCGGACCAATCTCAGGGCAGCAGAGATAAAGTGTCGCAAATCAAAAGACCAAAATCAAAAGATCATCAATCTCTGCTCACATCCTTTTCTGTTGAAGTTCATGCTGCTAAATCTTCATATTTCCACAACAAGATCAACAGCACTTCAAACACGCACACTTTTCAAAAATTTAACTCTCTCCTCTGTCCCCCTCCACCTCTTTAACTGCTCATGATTTTGCTAGTTTCTTCACAACAACCATCAGCAGTCAGTTCTCAGCTCCACACACACATTTTATATTTTATTTATAATAAATTAAAAAATAAAACGTTATTATAAAATAAAACAAAATTCTGTATCAAATTACAGTTACTTTAAATCCGGCCTCTAGTTCATAAACGCCAGAGGAGAACTGGCCCCCGACTGAGCCTGGGTTCTCCCAAGGTTTTTTTTTTTTCTCTCCATTAAGTCACCTGATGGAGTTTTAGGACACCAGTAGGTCACTTGATGGAGTTTTTCGGTTCCTTGCCACTGTTGCCTTTGGCTTGCTCAGCTGGGGATATTCAAATTAATTAACCAAGCATTAATACCATTGATCAGCCCTACCAAACGTGGATGTTTTTTTCCACTAAGGAACAAACATTGTTATGTTATTTGATTGATACTGTGAAGCTGCTTTGATGCAATTTATATTGTGAAAAGCGCTATATAAATACACTTGACTTGACTTGACACAGAAACTCAGACAAACAACATCCACAGCCAGAAATCTTCTCTCCTCCTCTTCCCTCATTGAGGCAGAAGTGTCTAAACTTCTCCTCTCCAGTCATCCTATCCTGCCCTCTTGTAGACAGTTACAGACCTGTCTCTCTCCTATCATTCATAGCAAAAACACTTGAACGAGTTGTTTACAACTAGATATAATCTTTGCTCTCACAGAATAACCAGCTGGACATCAACCGATCTGTTTTTTTAAGGACGGCCATTCAACTGAGACTGCATTACTGTTGGTCACTGAAGCCCTGCGGTTTGCGGAAGCTGATTCCAAATCATCAGCTCTCATTTCCCTGGATCTATCTGCTGCCTTTGTCAATGTTAATCATCAGATCTTTCTGTCCACCCTCTCATCACTGCACATCAAAACTCAATACCTGTTTTTGCCAAAAGCAAGATGATACGTGGAGTTCTGTCTACAGCACACATTTCCACTGTCTTTTGGACCATCTGAGATTAGCTAGGGCCCAGAGAAATCTTCGGCTTCTCTGCATAGAATTGAAATAGAGGTTTCTCCTTGCTTAATTGATTCAAGTTGCATTTCTTGATGCAGCACCAGACTGTGTTAAGTAACAACAGTTCCCTTTGTTCCCTTTAGTCCCCGCTGTTCCAGTTCTGTGGTTGCAGTGGCACAGCATAAGCTTAATGGTTGGAGTGATGATAATGAGTGTGAGCCCATGGAGGAAGAGCCGATGGATTTTTCCAATTCGACAAGGTCCGCCCAATTTCGGGGGAGTTTTCCCCATGACAGAGCTCTCTGGGAGGCTTTGGTGGTGAGACAAGAAATTATTTATGTCCTGGAGAAAGGAGCCCAGTCACAGGAGTTTGGTCATCGGGAATTGGTTCTCAACCATTTGAGGAGCCTTGGGCTGAGAATAACCTTAAGAAGACCATGCTGCTGCCAAGATGGCAGAATGTTTTCTGGGAGTGGACCTGAATCCTGCATGATGCAGGCAGATCAGTCCCCTGCATGTGACCAGTCACTTTGGCTTTGTCTGAGACAGTTCCAAAACGTTCCGTCCAAGTAGGTATGTGCCATAGGCTGTTGGGCCTTATGGCAGCTGCTTCCCTGGTAGTTCCATTGGGCCTGCTTCATATGAGGTCAATTGATCAACGGTCAGGAGATTTCCCCATGTTGGCACTCTTGTCGGAGGATCAAGGTCACGCACAGAGGACAAGACCTTGAATCCTTTTCCCAGGACGTTCAGTTATGCGGGGTCTGTTGATTGCTCTGCTGATCGATTGCTCCTGTCTGCCTTCCTGCCTGCTGTGAGTTTGTTTGCGTCGAGGCTGTAAGCTCTAAGCCTTGTATTAGCTTCGTATTTCTTTCTGTTTTGAACCATCATGTACTATCATTTCTAGTTGTTTATATTACTAAATACAGTTTACCCAACATCTCAGATCAACCTAACATCGCTAGCTTCCGTTATTGTTAGCACAGCACGCTAGTGTTAATGCGCCACACGCGCTCATTTATTTATTATTTATTTTCTCTCGTGCGCCCGCGCCTTTGAGTTCATAAAAGCCCAGGTAAGTAAGAATCAGTCAACACAAACGGTGAGTAATGTCTTGTCCTGTTATTGTCACCTGTGTCACATGTCATATGTTTAGTATAGCCTTCTCCGATGGCAATATAGGATTTATTTGTGATAAATGCAAGGAGACAGTCAGGCTGACGGAGAAGATTTCAGAACTAGAGACAAGCATCCAAACTTTAATTGAGGATAGTAAGAATAGTACTAGAGCTTTAGATACTATTTTGGATGCGCCTAGCATAGTGAACTCTGTACATGATTCGGTTCCGGCTGAAGTAGAGCCCATGCAGCAGGACAGATGGGTGACCGTGAGAGATCGCTCTAGTCGCGGATTAAAAAACCACTCTTCCGTTCCGATTACCATATCAAATCGATTTGCCCCACTCAGTGAAACACCCACTGAGAATTCTGTTGATTGTGCCCTGGTAATTGGTGATTCGATAACACGGAACGTGAAAATAGAGACACCAGCCACCATAGTCACATGTTTGCCGGGAGCCAGAGCGCCTGACATCAAAGCAAATTTAAAGTGCTGGCTAATGCTAATCGTAAATTCTCTAAGATCATTGTTCATGTGGGCACTAATGATGTTCGACTCCACCAGTCTGAGATCACCAAAATTAATATTAAAGAGGTGTGTGAACTCGCAAGTACGATGTCAGGCACTGTAATTTGCTCTGCCCCCCTTCCTGTTCGCAGGAGTGATGAGATAGTTAGCAGATTGGCCTCACTCAATGGTTGGTGGTCTAAGGTGTCCGTTGAATAATATAGAATTCATAGACAATTGGAAAAGTTTTTGAGGCAAGCCTGACCTGTTGAAAAGAGATGGTATCCATCCCTCCAGGGATGGTGGTGCTCTTCTCTCTAGTAATTTGGCTCATAGTCTTAGAGATAAAACATGACAATCTGGGGCTCAGGTCAGGAATCAGACAGACTGGCTAAACCGACCGTCTGCTAGCGGCCTCACGTCACGAAGGTCCGATAAATCCCATCACATAGAGCCTCTTTCACCTAGAAATCATCATATAGAGACTGTGTCTGTTCCCCGGATTTGGAAATCCAAAAAACGTCAGGTAAAAAAAATGTAATTGATGTTCAACAAATAAAAAACAGATATAATACAGATGAGCAAATGATAAAGCTTGGGTTGCTGAATATTCGATCCCTTACTTCAAATGATATCTGCGAGGATTTTGCGTCAGGATTTAGACCGTACCATAGTACTGAGGCAGCTCTCATTAGAGTTACAAATGATTTGCTCTTATCATCCGATCGTGGTTGTATCTCTCTATTAGTGTTACTTGATCTTAGTGCTGCATTTGACACAATTGACCACAACATTCTTTTAAATAGACTAGAAAACTATGTTGGCATTAGTGGAATTGCACTAGCATGGTTTAAATCATACTTATCTGACCGTTATCAGTTTGTAGCAGTAAATGAAGAGATGTCTTATCAATCACAAGTTCAGTATGGCGTACCACAAGGCTCAGTACTAGGACCGCTGCTGTTCACTCTGTACATGCTACCATTAGGAGATATCATTAGGAAACATGGAATTAGCTTTCACTGTTATGCCGATGATACTCAGCTCTATATTTCTTCAAAACCTAACGAAACTTACCAATTCACAAAATGAACGGAATGCATAGCTGATACAAAAAATTGGATGACTAGTAATTTCCTACTACTAAACTCTGAAAAAACAGAGATTCTAATTATTGGACAAAAAACTTCCACACGTAATAACCTAGAATACTGTCTAACACTTGATGGCTGCTCTGTTAAGTCTAAGTCGTCGGTTAGGAACCTGGGTGTGCTCTTTGATAGCAATCTTTAATTTGAAAGTCACGTGTCTAGTATCTGTAAAACCGCATTTTTCCATCTTAAAAATATATCTAAATTACGACATATGCTCTCATTAACAAATGAGGAACAATTAGTTCATGCTTTCATGACATCAAGACTAGATTATTGTAATGCTCCACTGGGTGGTTGCCCTGCACGCCTAATAAATAAACTACAGCTAGTTCAAAACGCAGCAGCTCGAGTTCTTAATAGAACCAGGAAATATGACCATATTAGCCCGGTTCTGTCAACGCGTTGATAATATGAAATATTATCAACTATTATCTAGTTGATAATACCTAGAATATCAAAATCGACTGCTGGCGGTAGATCCTTTTCCTATTTAGCACCTAGACTTTGGAACAGTCTTCCTAACATTGTTTGGGAAGCAGACACTGTCAGTTTAAATCTAGACTAAAAACATATCTCTTTAACCTAGCATACAGAAGAATACAATATTATCAATTTCTATTCATTTATTCAGAACCAGGAACACTTCCTATAATACCCAATTTACTTGTTACATCATAAGAAGAATGCCCTCTACGCTAATATTAGTCTCTCTGTTTATACAGAGGTTTACCGTATGAAGTTCCTTGGTTCAGGCTGAAAGAAAAGTGATTCATCTTTAAAAAAAAAAAAAAAAAAAAGTTATGTCACCTTTTGTTGTGAAGAGGTGGGAGTCAGGAGGATCCATTTGCAGCTTTTATTTAGAATGGTCAAGACAGGCAGGGTAACACAACGGCAAACAGAACAGAACAGGCAAGGCTGAGACAAACCAGGTAGACAGGCATTGGGTCGAGGCAGGCAGCAAGAATCAGAGTCCAATAAACAGTCCAGGTCAAGGCAGGCAGAGAGGGGTCAGCAACGGTTAGCAATCCAAAGTCAAACACTGAAATCAAACACGGCTAATAATGCTCAGAAATGATGGCCAGGGCAGATCAAAACTTTGCACTGAATGAGTGTGTGAATGAGGCTTATATGAGTGTGTGTGAATGAGGTGCAGGTGTGAGTGTAATCAGTCCCAGGTATGAGGCATGATGGGAATTGAATTTCGGTGATTGAAGTTAATATTCCGGAGACGGCTCCCTCCGGTGGTAAAGACGAGGTGGTGCGGGAGCCTGCTCTGTTACACCTTTCATATGTCTCCACCAAAACCTTAAAACAGCATATGCACAACAACAAATAGAGAAAACAATAAGAACACAGTAAGACCAATTCATTTGCTGATCTGCTAAGTCAATTCAATGTTACATAATTATTATTATAATTTTAATGATTTGGCAATGTTTTAATATTTGTCATAATGTACTATCAATTTCCTGGCTGTAAATACTGAATGTAACTATTTCTTAAAGAATGTTTGTCCTTTTTACTAGCCTGACTTCGTCATGCTCATATTCTAGTCAGAATGTGAGTCTGATACTGCTCCATAGGGCTTTGATTATGAGGCGTGTCTTAACCGAACCAGGAAAAAAAAACTCTGCACCCAATTGGATAGACCTACAACCAATCAGAGCAACGCAGTAAGTGACGTATGTTGAGCTGATAAATTAAACTTTGGCGAATCCCATAGGAAGGACGGCAAACACATCTTTATGATCAACAAATGCATTGATTGCAGTTCTCTGTTCGTCTTTTAAAATGAATGCGCTGTCGATTTCTTTTACAACAGACGCAATAGCGGAAACTATACATCTCACTTATCCAGCTGCAGTCATCTTTGTTGTAAACCAGTTCAAACCAAGCGCTCTTTGATGACGTGATGAATACGTAACTGCAGATCATCTGTCCATAATCGTATAAAGCCCTCCCTGGCAATTTGATTTGGCCGACGATTTCTGAACCGATCATAATTACTCCTCGATGGATCGAGTCCAGACCGAACTTCCCGACCAAAAAAATGTTGTGGGCGGGGTTTGGGCTGGCATCCAGGCTACCTTTTTACTAGTTGTTGTGATTCATTTATTCAAATTTTCATCAAGCCCAGTAAAAGAAATGATCTGCACACGAAACACCATCCAAGAAACAACAGTAGACGAAACACAAAGAAAAAGATCACAATTTGAGATGTTCCCTGAATTTGAATATTCATTTTAGATTGATTAAATACGTTTTCATTATTTATATAATCTAATGGTTTGCTCTATGTGGATATTTGAATTTTAAAATATTCAGAGTAGATAATTAAATTCCTAGGATATGTGTTACACCACATTAGATGTGTGTTACCAGAATGACTTTCCTCTTTTCTGATTTTGTCGTAAGTGAAACTTGGGGAGTTTTTGCAGCGTGGGTTGGAAATGTTTCGGTGACCTGTTCATCATTTTCTGCACTAAGCAGCAGATATAACAGTCAGAAAGTTCAAAGCTTCTATAGCTGTGTTTGTGGTTTGGCTGGCATGCATGAGTTTTGATAGTGGCTCTTTTGTCACTTCCTTTGTGAGCAATGATAGCAGTTATGGGCTTGTGCACCGGTACAGTAAATGTATAAGAATTGAGTTATTCTCATGGTTTATTAATACATTAAATTTATGGACAGGACAAAATACTAAAATAAGTTGCATTATAGTCAAGTTAAGTCCATCTTCATTTAAATAGCGCTTTTAACAATGTAGATTGTTCCAAAGCTGCTTTACAGTGATAATAGGAAATTAAAGTAGCAGAGATTGTTTTGGCTTTATTTTTATATTTTGTTGTGGCTTTACAGCAGCTCTAGAATAAAGTTTATTTTCCAGCTAAAGTTATTTTTAATTGATTCACTTCCGTCGCAACGATCATTAGTTATTAACTTAAGGGCCACTAACACGACACCGTTTTAACTGAAAACTCAAGTTCTCTCTACACAAACTTTAAAAAACGCGAACCTGTGTGAACGCTGATGGCGTGCACATGCGTATTAAGAATTCATTATGTATTATAGTATATTATAAACACTTTTGTACTTTAAGTAAAAAGTATAAAGTACTTTTGTAGAGAAAGTGAATAGCACTATCCAGCTCAAACCACTTTTCATCGAACAAGATTTTTCATATCAGTTTGCTATTTTGCTATTTGTTCATCTAGGCTTGCAATGTGATGGTAAGGAATTTATCACACAGTTGCCTTTACCCTATCTTATACATCATATACACAAGTTATTACAGCTCGTCATCTCTTTTAATCTCTTTGAGTTGTTTTCAGAGGGTAAAGAATTAAATCAAAACAATTATAAAAACACAGTTAATAATTGCACTAATACAGGGGTCCCCAAACTTTTTTCTGTAAGGATGTTTTTCCATTTTTCCTTTCTATAATGGGGGGCCGGGTCAGTCTGTAACAGAAAATTACAAGGACCGGAGTGACTTATTATTGTGGAGATTTAATTTTGATTTTAAAAATATTTATTATGTCTCCTAATGCTAGATTAGTTTATTATTTTGTTATTTGCCGTACATCTGTACATATCAAGAGATATATAGCCTATTAAAAGAACATTATTACTATCGTAATGACATTTTTTCATATTGCTATTAATATCAAAACATTTACTTACTTATGCATATTAGGCTAATCAGTGTGAACTGTGGGCTTGTTTCTGGCTGGTGAGAAGTCCAATGTCAGGTTCCATTTCTGTCACAGCCAGTCTCAAAGACTGATGCAAATGTTCATCAGTGAGTCTTGATAATTCATCAGTTTCATGGGTGAAAAGGTTTGCTCACAGATATACGAGCTGCCAAAAAGTGTGGACATCTTCATTTTATGCCTTTTGATGTTTGGTTAGGCCTCATTAGGGAGGGCTTGCTTTTGCACTTGTCCCTCAAGCAGTGCTAGTTTCACCTCAAATGCTTTTGTGTGGGAAAAAATGTCACAAAATAGTTTTTCCTTTGCCTTGGAGCTGCAAGTTGAGGCCGTTCAACATTTCTGTCACATCTGTTAAAAGCCGAGGTCCCATTTCCATTCTGTGTCGATAAATTCTGGGACAGTTTTGCCCATTGTCAGAAGAAAGGCGTTGATTTCAGGTAGCAGCTCGTAAAAACGCCTCTAAACTCTGCTCTAAGTTAACCATCGGACTTCTGTTTGGTGAAGCACATCTCCATGAGCAGACTCTAGCTGGGGGAGAAAGGCTTGGAACTGCCTGTGTTTAAGTCTGTTTGCTCTGATGAAGCTTATACATGACACCACCACCTTCATAACCAATTCCCACTTCAGAACTTTGCAGCACAGTGATTGCTGGTGAATCAGGCAGTCTACTTGTAACGGGGGGTTGAGACCTCTTTCCTCCATTTTTCTATTCAAGAGCCCAGTCAGTCATGATGCTGGCCAGCTTAGACCAGTCTAGATCCTACTCTCCCATCGTTTGGCACACTTTACCAAAAATATGCTCCCTTGTCGTAGTACCTTTGAGACTTTGTAGGGCTGCCAGCTCCTCAGACACTTCAAAGTTTGACCTAACTCTGCATAGAAAAATTAGCAGCTGTGCTGTGTCCTGCACGTCATTGCTCTCATCCAGTGCTAATGCAAACAATTATAATTCTTTCACTTTCTCCTTAAGTTGGGCATATACATTATACCCCATTTTTTCCATTCGTCTGGTGATTGTACTTGCGGACAGACCTTTTTATTGGGGCACACTGACTCCGCAACAGTATTCATACATTTCTTGACGAACTCACCATCACTGAACGGCCTACCGCAGGTTGCAATCAGTTTAGCTACCTGAAAGCTAGCTCGAATGGATGACTGGTTACACTGTGTTTGCCGTACAAATGTATTCTGCTGAGCTGATAGTGCACTTTTTAGCTTCGACACATTTGGTCTTGTAAGCTCGCATACTTGTCTCTGTGGCGGGTTTCATAGTGTTGGTGCAGATTGTATTCTTTGAAAACAGACACGCTTTCTTGAGACAAACGGCCATTTCTTTGCATTGAACAAAAAAATAATCACTTGTCCACTTTTGGTTAAATACCATGCATTCTGACTTTTCTCTTTCCCAACCGTTTGGCCATTTTGTTGTCACTTTAAATTTTCACGTTCACCCGCTCGATCATGATGTAACATTAATCTGGGTGAATTTAACAAATAATTTGGCTATTTAATAGTTATAGTTAATAACTAAGGGAAATTTCAGTTGGAAAGCCAACCTTTAATATCAAATACAGATATATGATTAAAACATATATTTAAAATTAAACTTTCAAAATATTTATCTGCATTGCATTGTTCAGTGGGCCGGTCCACATGTGGGGGCGGGCCGCAGTTTGGGGACCCCTGCACTAATACATCCCCAACTCCAAAAAAGTTAAGAGATTTTGTAAAATGCAATAGAATCAAGAATATGAGATTTTGATAAACCACACCTTGTCATAATCGTCTTGTCAAGTCAAGTCAAGTCAAGTCAAGTATATTTATATCGTGCTTTTCACAATCTAAATTGTATCAAAGCAGCTTCAAAGTATCAATCAAATAACATAACAATGTTTGTTTTTTAGTGACTCTAGCGACTCCTGGCGCTAGGAGCCTGACGACGTCAGGGTCTTTCACGTGGTCGTGGAGCCGGTTTGGTGGGATGAGCCTGGTGGAAGTCTGTAATCAGGCTGGGGTCCAGGAAGTCTGTGGCATACCCACGAACGTTCCTCAGGGCAATATCCCTCCCAATGTACCAGGTACTGCAGGGAACTGCCCCGACGTCTGGAATCCACGACCTCCTGAACTCGATAGACCTCCTCGCCTTCCACTAGGATAGCCTGGGGACTCTGGTCTCGGGATCTCCCCTCCCCCCACTTGGTGGGCCCATCAGCGGGTTTGAGTAGAGAGACATGGAAGGTAGGAGCGAGATGATACTGATTAGGTAGGTCAAGACGAAAAGAGACTGGTGTGATCTGTTGTGTGATCTTGAATGGGCCCAAGTATCTGGGACTGAGCTTTTTGCAGGGGAGTGACAGGTGTAGGTCTCGGGTCGACAGCCAGACCTACTGGCCCGGGTGGTACTCCGGCCCTAGCCGACGACGGCGATTAGCTTGTTCCCTCTGACGGTGAACCGCTCGTTGGAGATGGGTATGGGCTTGGTTCCAGGTCTCCTCGCTGCCAAGAAGCCAATCGTTCACGGCTGGAACATTTGTGGGTACTCCTGACCATGGGAAGAGAGGTGGTTGAAAACCCAGGATGCACTGAAAGGGGGTTAGTGGTGTACTCAGCCCAGATCAGGCAATGACTCCAATCCTGCTGGTGCTGATGGCAGTAGGAGCGAAGGAATCGGATTACCTCTTGGTTCATGCGTTCGACCTGCCCGTTGGATTGAGGATGATACCCAGAAGTGAGACTGATGTTGACCTGAAGGGTATTGAAGAAGGCTGACCAAACTTGAGATGTGAACTGGGGTCCTCGATCAGAGACAATGTCCTCAGGCAAGCCATAGAATCGGAACACTTGATTGCAAAGGTGTTCGGCGGTCTTCAGTGCTGTGGGGAGTTTTGATCGATAATGGTGAGGATGGAGGTGTGACCTTCGGAAACGAGGAGATCGGTAATGAAGTCGATGGCAATGTGCGACCAAGGGGGCGTTGCGGAATGGGAAGAGGTTGTAACAAACTGGAGGGTTGTTGACGTGACAACTTCTGGGTATTACAGATCTGGCAGTGTTGGACGTCGGGTGTGGTATCGGAGGCTAAGGAGGGCCACCAATAAGGGTTTTGGAGTAGCTGGATGGTGGCCATGACTCCTATAGAGCGTGATAGGTATGAATGAACAAGTTCCAGGACCTGGTTCCAGAGGGTCTCAGGGACAAACACTCGGTTAGGCGGACAGCCGGGCGCAATTTTAGCACAGGAGTTGATCTGTTCGATCTCTGTGTCGATGTCCCAGGACCGTCCTGGGGTCTTGTGGTGTGAGTTCAAGTTCGTCTTGGCGTGACAGGGCATCTGCCTTGGTATTCTTGGAACAAGGACGATAAGTGACGGTGAAGTGGAGCCGGATGAAGAAGAGTGACCAGCGAGCTTGCCTGGGGTTTAGCCTCTTTTCGGTACGTAGATACTCCAAGTTCTTATGGTCGGTGAGAACGATGAAAGGATGGACGGCACCCTCGAGCCAATGCCACCACTCTTCGAAGGCGGCCTTCATGGCCAGGAGTTCCCGATCACCCACATCGTAATTTCTTTCGGCGGCATTCAACTTACGGGAGTAGTATGCACAGGGATGCAACTTGGGTGGCGAACCTTGACGTTGCGAGAGGATGGCCCCCAGAGTGGTGTTCGAGGCGTCCACCTCGACTATGAACGGTAGTCCGGGGTCAGGATTGTGCAGAATGGGTGCTGTGGTAAAGCGTTGTTTGAACTGGTTATATGCTTGGGTGTCAGTCTCATTCCACAGAAGACGATGTGTTCCCTTCTTCACCAGAGAGGTGAGTGGATTTGCCACAGCACTGAAGTTCCTTATGAACCGTCGGTAAA
Source organism: Meda fulgida (assembly GCA_030578275.1). Lineage (NCBI taxonomy): Eukaryota > Metazoa > Chordata > Actinopteri > Cypriniformes > Leuciscidae > Meda > Meda fulgida. The sequence continues at coordinate 26,120,897 of CM060636.1, forward strand.
AGTTGGCAAACCCGAGGAAGCGTTGGAGCTCTCTCAGGGTGGTGGGCCGTAGCCATTTGTGGACAGCCTTGACCTTGCCCTCGTCCATAGCAACTCTGTCCGGGCTGATGACATACCCCAAGAACGTAGTGGAGGTCTGGTGGAACTCACACTTTTCCAGTTTGGCGGACAGATGGTGGTGAATAAGTCAGGAGGACGGACCACACGTGCTGCACATGGTCAGTGAGGATGTCAGAGTAGATCAGGATGTCATCGATGTACACTATGACTGTACGGTGGAGCATGTCTCTGAAGACGTTGTTGATGAACGACTGGAAGACGGACGGACTGTTTGCCAGGCCGAACAGCATGACCAAGTACTCATAGTGCCCCGTGTCGGTGGAGAAGGCCGTCTTCCAGTCATCCCCCTTCCTGATGCGGATGAGGTTGTACGCACAGCGTAGATCGAGCTTGGTGTAATACTTGGCTGTTCGGAGCAATTCCAAGGCGGCTGGTACCAGCAGGAGCGGGTAGCGAAACTGGACAAAGAAGAAACCGACGGATGCAGGAGAAGTGGAGGGCCGAATTAATCCCTTTGCAAGCTCCTCAATGTATCTCCTCATAGCTTCGGACTCCGGTTGGGGAGAGGAAAGGTACAACCCTTGGGAGGTGCCGATCCAGGTAGCAGATCGATGGCACAGTCACTGGCGCGATGAGGTGGGAGCTTTGCGGCTCCTGCTTTGCTAAAGGCCTTTGCCATATCATGGTATTCGGAAGGGAGGTCGTTCAGGTTAGCTTTCTCCACGGGCACGGAGATGACTTGGACGGGAGAAAGAGCAACCGGAGCAAGGGAGGCTTGGCGAATCACTGCTCCTAGATTGCATCCCGATTTTTCAGCGTAATGCTTGTTTGTTGCCAAAGGAGGAGGAAGCATAACTGAATACGCTATGATGGAAGCACCTACTGAAGGACCTCCCGTTATCGTAGACGACCACCCATTCTCCAACTCAGCGCACGCGTTCCCTCTCCCTCTCTGCCGTGCGTGCGCCACACGGTTTCTCTGTCTCGCATGTGCACTCGCTCTAGATTCCGGGAGACTTTAACTCCTTTGCGGCATAACTAGTCGATCACGAGTGGCTCAACAGGTAGATCTACAAAAACTCATCTCTTTCAGGCATTTGACCGACCAGGTTGACATTTCAGCATGCGAAATTGGGGGTGTGGCATGTGAGCGTGTGAAACCAATCAAATGCGGGTGTCTCACGGCCAATGCGTGAGCGTTGGCAGCTCTGTGAAGGGTAGGCTTGTGTTGTTGATCAAAGTCAAACAATAACACAAGTACAGTACAGGCTACAAAACACAAACAACAGCAGGTTGTACCAGTTAATAGTGTTATTGCCTAGGTGTAAGGGTGGCAGTCTGAGTGTTTATAATTCTCTGTTATTGAAACAAGATAATATGGTGACATTTAAGTTTAAAAATGAAACTATATTCCCATCAGTGATGCAAATTAGATCTAGTTCCTAGTAATTTGCATCACTGTTGGAAATAGAGTTTCATTAACTTACTTGCAGTTAAAATATGTTTAAGAGTCAAATGACAATTGTTTGTGTTGTGTGGCTGTGAGGGACCAAGCAGTTAAGCAAGAGGAGTCACAAGGGAGGTTCAAAAGTAAGGGTTTTTATTTCCAAAAAATTATTACAACAAAATAAAAATAAAGTTTTGGGCCCGTAAAAGAGGTCAAAATAAACAGACAGTGACTAAAGCTCTGAACATAAGAAACTCAAAAATAGAACTGACCTCCAACAAAAGAAACAAAGGGGACTTATATATTGGCTGATCAAACCAATTTTGACACACAAGGGAAGACTAACAACAGCACTACTACATAAACTACGAATAACAGCAAAACCTACCTAAAAACTTATTCCAAAAAGAAATGTACTTTTACTTAACCTTGGCTCAACCACAAAAAAATATTAGCATATAAATCTAAACCCCGAAATATCTAAGGAAAAAATAAAGCTACCCCCCCCCCCCCCCCCCCCCGGACATAACAAGCAGTGGTAGTGTCCAATTAGGCCACCTCCCCTATAAAGCTGCTCCTGCTCCAAGCGCCACCCCTTTAAGCCAGCCAACTTCCTGGATCTCTCCCGGGTGTGGAATCCAACACTGGTAAGCTCAGAAACAAACAGAATGACAATCCAAAAGTAACTAATGGTGCGCGCTCCCAAAAAGATACTTCTGTATGGTCAACTAAATAAAGTATAATGTATGTGAAATTAAGTGTCCTGTGAGTTATTTGTTACTAAATAAATATTTGCAACAAATGTATAATGTGTATGAAAAAGTATATAAACTAAAGAAAACAGCATAAACTCAGGAAAATATAAGTGCATGAGGTTACCGCTTTTAAACTGGTTGTGAGGCCATGGCTGTGGCCATCACACACCCCCCCTCTTCAGAGCTGCGGCTGGGCCAGCGAGAGAGGTAGTCTGCAGTGGTGTTGAACTTGCCAGGGATGTACTGAACTGTAAACCGGAACGGCTGCATGGCAAGGTACCACCTGGTAATCCGCCCATTAGTATATTTCATCCTCTCCAGCCACTGCAGTGCCTTATGGTCAGACTCCAAGGTAAACTCTCTGCCCATCAGGTAATACTTGAATGAGTCCAGGGCCCATTTGATTGCCAAGGCCTCCTTTTCCACTGTTGAATAGCGGACCTCTCTGGGTAGAAGTTTCCGACTGATATATGCCACCGGATGTCGTTTCTCCTTAGGTCTCTGTAGAAGCACCGCCCCCACACCCCTCTCAGAGGCATCGGTCTGTAATATGAACAGTTTCTCAAAGTTCGGACTATGTAAAACAGGGCTTTTACTCAGAGATTTTTGAATGTCCTTGAAAGCTGCCACTGCCTCCCCCGTCCACTGGACCTGGTTGGGACATCTTGAGCCCGTCTTGTCCGTTAGGAGAGCAGCCCTGGCTGAGAAATTGGGGATGAGATCTTAGCTGCTTCCTGGTCTGTGGGAGAGGACATGACTCAATTGCATGGATCTTTTGAACCTGAGGTTTAATTAACCCACCTCCAATGGTAAAACCCAGGTACTCAGTTTCCTTCTTGGCCAGGACACATTTAGCTGGATTGATTGTCAAGCTGGCAGAACGTAGACGGTCCGAGACCACTTTAAGATGCCCCACGTTCCTCCCACGTTGTGCTGTAGATGACAATATCATCAAAGTATGCACAGGAAAACTCAGACAATCCATAGAGAACCTGGTCCATTAGTCTTTGAAACACTGCTGGAGCCCCATGCAGCCCAAATGGTAACACCGTAAACTGGAAAAGCCCCCAGGGAGTTCGGAAGGCTGTCAGTTCCTGAGACTGCTGGGTTAGGGGCACTTGCCAGTAACCCTTACAGAGATCAATGGTGGTTAGATACTTTGCTTTTCCAAGGCGGTCAATGAGATCATCAATTCGTGGGGTGGGGTAGGAATCAAACTTTGAAATTGAGTTTAGATACCTGAAATCGATACAAAACCTTATTGTCCCATCCTTCTTTGGAACCAGCACCACGGGATTGCACCACTCACTCTTAGATCGCTGAATTATCCCCAGAGACAGCATGAGGTCAACTTCCTTCTTCAGGGACACCAAGAGGCGCTCTGGTATTCTGTAACTCATACGTCTTACTGTTGCATCAGGTTTTAATACAATGTCATGTTCAACCAGGTTCGTACGCCCTGGATATTCTTGAAATATGTCAGAGTGAAGTAGAGTTTGTACCTGAGACTGCTGTTCCTTTGACAGATGGCTTACATCAAGCTCTGTGGACACTGGCAAGGGCAGGTACTGGTCATCTGCCTCCTCCTCTTCCTTTACAGCCTGAATCAGGAACACCTCTGCTCTTGGGACCCACTCCTTAAGGAGGTTCACATGAAGTACCCGGCTAGAACGCTGATGCCCTGGAGTGGAGACCTGATAGGTAGTGGGCCCCAACTTTTTCTTCACCTCAAAGGGCCCCTGCTATTTTGCAAGGAGCTTACTGTCACTGGTAGGCAACATAACCAAGACTTTCTGACCCGGTTGAAAGCCTCTCTGTCGAGCTGACTTGTCATACCAAGTCTTTTGGTACTTTTGGGCCTCCTGCATGTGTGTCTGGGCTAGTTCCCCCATTCGCTGCAGTTTCTCTCTCATTTGGACAACATAGGAGATTACATTAATGGTCCCTTCCTTCCCCTGATCTCCTCCCCAAGTGTCCCTCAATAAGGCCAGAGGACCCCTCACCTCATGACCATAGAGTAGTTCAAAAGGGGAAAAACCTGTGGAAGCCTGAGGTACCTCCCTGTATGCAAAGAGGAGGTAGGGAAGCCAGTGATCCCAGTCAGATCCAGTCTCATTCACAAACTTACGGAGCATTTGCTTGAGGGTCTGATTGAACCGCTCTGTCAGCCCATCTGTTTGCGGGTGGTAGGGTGTAGTACGCACACTCTTTATGCCAAGAAGTTGGTAAACCTGTTTCAAAAGCTTAGACATGAAATTAGTGCCTTGGTCTGTTAAAATTTCACAAGGGAAACCAACTCTTGAGAAAAAATGCACCAAGGAAGAAGCCACGGTTTTTGCTTTAACTGATTTCAATGGGAATACTTCTGGATATTTGGTTGCATAGTCGGTTACTACCAACATGAAGCGATTTCCTGTCTTGCTTTTCTCCACCTGACCAACAATGTCCATCCCAAGACGCTCAAAGGGGATGCTTGTAACTGGGAGAGGTTGAAGTGGAGCTTTGTAGGGACTTTTCATTTATGTCTTTTGGCACTGAGAGCAGCTTCTACAGAACTGGGCGACGTCAGTTTGCAAACCTGGCCAGTAGAAATGGCGCTTAATACGAGCTGTGGTCTTATGTTTCCCTAAGTAGCCAGCCCAGGGAATGGAGTGACCCAAGGTAAGTACTATTTCTCGGGCCACCTGTGGGACCACTAGCTGCTTCACCTGGCCACTCTGATGGTAAAGAACACCGTTCTGTAGGACATACTCATTTTGCTCACCATTAGTATTAGTCTCCTGCTTCCTTCCCCGTGCTCTCTGAAAAAGGGTAGACAAAGTTGGATCATTTTCCTGCATTTGCATCATCTCTGTAGGTATTTGAAAACCCAGGGGCATGTCTGGAGTAATCTCAGCCGGTGGTTGAATAGCAGTGCCCTGAAATTTGTCTTGCCTCCTTTGACTACGAGTCTTGTGAGCTTTCCCGGGACATGTCTCAAACTCTTCATTATAGAAGGGCAAGGCACTAAGGGCTATGGAGTCTGCGTCCACCTGCTTAGCTTGTGCTCTAGTGACCACATTACAACTTTGCACCGGCTTTATCAAGTCATAGAGTACGGGCAGATCTTCACCCAAAACTACAGGGAAAGGTAAGTGATCCGCAACTCCCACATTTAACAGATACATCTGTCCCTCTATCTCCAGATATATATCGGCAGTGGGGTAATGCTTCTCATCGCCATGTACACAGCAAATAGGGACCGTCTCAAGGGTACAGATAGCATTAGCTGGTACATATTCTCTCTGTACAAGGGTCTGAGTGCTGCCAGTGTCAATCAGGGCTCTGTGGTTTTCCCCATTGATTTTAACCCAAGCCATTTTCATGGTGTAGTTACCTTTGGGTTCAGGATTAGCACTCTGGCGTGGAACAAAACACATCTGGGTCAGCCTGGCTGGATTCTTCGGGCACATTGGTTTAACATGACCTTCCTGTCCACACAAGTAGCATATGGGTGTTCTGTTAGGAGCTCTAGGTGGTGTATATTGGTTCTCCCTCATGGGAGGTTTACCCACTCCTGGCGCCGACCTCTGTTGGTACTGAGGGGGTATGGGCCGTTGGCCATCCTTACCAGCCTTCCCACCCATACTACTCCACGGCTGGCCTTTTTTCCGGGCAGCAACAAACACATCCGCAAGTGTGGCAGCTTCAGCAGCAGATTTCGGCCCATGCTCCTTTACCCAAACCTGAAGCTCAGGGGACAGCATTCTCAAGTATTGTTCCATGATCAGGATTTCACTAATTTCATGAAGTGTTTTACCTTGCGGTTGGATCCACTTTACATACAGCTCTTTAAGCCTCAGATACAGCTCCTTGGGACTTTCCTCAGGTTCCACATAGAGGGATCTAAACCTCTGCCTGTAGGTCTCAGGGTTAATATCATATTTTTTCAGAATTGTTGTTTTCACTTTATCATATTCATGAGCATCGTCTATATCCATATGCACATAGGCTCCTCTGGCCTTACCCGTCAGCAGTGGGAGGAGACGAAAAACCCAGTCCATCTTTGGCCACCGACATGCTACTGCAATTCTCTCAAAGGTAATTAGAAAATGTTCCACATTATCATTTTCTGTTAATTTTTCTAGTCTAGGCTCATGAAAAGATCGAGACTGACCTGCTGCAGACATGGTGGGGTGGATCGACTCTATAGAGGGTGAGGCTTGGGCCTTTGGATGATTCACATTCAAATCATAGTCCTCAGAGGGATCTGGCACTGTAGAAGCAGGCTCTAGTACTGGAGATGTGCGAACCTCCACCTCCTGCTGCAGAAGGCGAAACTGATGCTGTAGTGCTTTGAACTGGTACTCTTGGCGGTTAGCTTCCTCTCTCAATTTTGCTTCCCTGGTCTCCTGTTGACCCATAAATGACCGCATGATCCCAGCCAGGTCACTCAGCGTTGGCTCTCTGCCATCTTCATCCTCCCCACTTGGTGCTCCATTTAGTGCTTCACCTTCCATTGCGTCCTCACCTTCCAGCCGGTGTCCTCTCTCTATATGGGTTGACTCAGTCTTCTTATTCTCTGTCCGGCCGCCTCTTGTCGCTCTCCCTCCTCGCATACTTCCCCAAAAATGGAGGAGGAAAAAAAAAAAAAAAAAAAAAAACCTTGTACTCCTCAACTGGCTAATCCCACCGCTGCCACCATATGTGAGGGACCAAGCAGTTAAGCAAGAGGAGTCACAAGGGAGGTTCAAAAGTAAGGGTTTTTATTTCCAAAAAATTATTACAACAAAATAAAAATAAAGTTTTGGGCCCGTAAAAGAGGTCAAAATAAACAGACAGTGACTAAAGCTCTGAACATAAGAAACTCAAAAATACAACTGACCTCCAACAAAAGAAACAAAGGGGACTTATATATTGGCTGATCAAACCAATTTTGACACACAAGGGAAGACTAACAACAGCACTACTACATAAACTACGAATAACAGCAAAACCTACCTAAAAACTTATTCCAAAAAGAAATGAAACTTATTCCCCCCCCCCCCTCTCCCGGGTGTGGAATCCAACACTGGTAAGCTCAGAAACAAACAGAATGACAATCCAAAAGTAACTAATGGTGCGCGCTCCCAAAAAGATACTTCTGTATGGTCAACTAAATAAAGTATAATGTATGTGAAATTAAGTGTCCTGTGAGTTATTTGTTACTAAATAAATATTTGCAACAAATGTATAATGTGTATGAAAAAGTATATAAACTAAAGAAAACAGCATAAACTCAGGAAAATATAAGTGCATGAGGTTACCGCTTTTAAACTGGTTGTGAGGCCATGGCTGTGGCCATCACAGTGGCTTTTAAATCTTGTAGCTAAAGTTGCTCATTAAATGTCTTTCCCTCTGAAACAGAGAAAGGGTTAGTTTTTTTACTTTTTTACTTTTACTTCAAATACTTAAGTACATTAAATATCAGAAAATTACTTTTGATACTTAATACTTTTACTTAAGTAATATTCTAAAATGTAACTTTCACTTCTACCAAAGTCTTTTTCTAGTACGATACTTGTCCTTTTACCCAAGTATTGCTTTCTAGTACTTTATACAACACTGATAAGTACTTTCACATCATCATTTGGACTTGGCAGAAACCCCCCTGCACTCCCCCCTCTCACCATAATGAACAGCACTGTGGAAGCAGTGCAGTCATTCAGGGTCCTGGGCACTACCATCTCTCAGGGCCGGAAGTGGGACACTCACATTGACTCCATTGTCAAAAAGGCCAAGCAGAGACTGTACTTCCTTCGCCAGCTGAAGAAGTTCAAACTGCCACAGGAGCCGCTGATACAATTTGGTAACGCTTCCTTTTACAGTCCAGTTACCCATGTACATACTCAGTACTTACTTTAGTAATTACAATTACTGGGTAATAACTAGGTACTAACCCTGAACCTACCCCTAACCCATGTACTTACCTTATATTAGCCAGTACTTTCTAGGTAAGTACACTGTAAGTACTGTACTGTAAAAGGAAGCATTACCTACAATTCTACTCTGCAGTCACTGAATCCATCCTCTGCTCTTCTGTCTGGTTCAGCTCAGCTACCAAATCAGACCTCAGAAGAGTACGGCGGATAGTCTTCACTGCTGAGCGAATCACTGGCACACCCCTCCATACTCTCCAAGAACTGTACTCCTCCAGAGTGAGTAAAAGAGCTGGCAGAATCACCCGGGACCCCTCACACCCAGACCACTCCCTCTTTGAACTGTTGCTGTCTGATCGGCGCCACTGAGCACCAGAACAGCCAGACACAGGAACAGTTTCTTCCCTCAGGCAATACACCTCATGAACAGTTAATGCCCACACTTAGCAATACACATGTGCAATACAAGCAATACACATGTGCAATACACAACACTATTTATACATTTATTTAACACACCACACTTCTTATTTACATTTCCTTGCATTTGTACATACATACCTGTACATACCATTTGTTGTCTATTTTTTTGTATATTGAGTATTTCTTTTTTTTAAATCTATATATTTTGTATATTATATATTTTACTAATTCTTTTTATTATCTGTGTTCTGTCACTGTTATTCTGTTTGTACTGTGGAAGCTTCTGTCACCAAAACAAATTCCTCGTATGTGCAAACGTACCTGGCAATAAAGCTCTTTCTGATTCTAATTCAGAATATTCAGAATATATATATAAACTCATCTGTATGTCCAAGTAATTTTCAAACGATTTATGAATGACTGGAAAATTAGTTCTCCACTTCATATTGTCCTGTCCAATGAACTTCTTGTGCCAGATGATGATTGTTGTGCCAAATGATTTGGTTTGCCATAGGTACTCACTGTAAAAACCATATTCGACTCGAGAGCATCAGTTCCCGAGCAGACTGAATATCTACACTAGTGCATTTTAATAGGCATTACTTTTGCTACAGATACGCCTGCGGTCCACACTACTCCAGAGTTTTAGACTGACGTCAAGTCCGAAGCAAGACACACGCAAGTGACGCAACCCAAAGCAACGCATTAAGGCAAGGACACCTCAGACTGACAGATACGTAAAAATAGGCTACTTTAGTTTGTACACATTGTCATGTTAATTATAATCAAATTCATTTTGTTTGCCATGAGCCACGACCACAGAAATCATCATGATTGTTTCACGATGCTCATCTTTCGTCTGGAACTGCCCAAAATCAGTGTGTAGCGGCATTAGCTACAATAAATCTTTGAGAGACTTTGAGCTTTGTAAGTTTGTAGATCTTATACATGCACAAACAGCTAAATAACACACTAAAGAAAAAGAAAACATGAAAATGCATCGTATGACACCTTTAATACATTAATACATAACTAATATTACACACATGAACTGTACATTGTTTTCCAAAAGCGAGCTTGAACTTTTTCTCATAATTATGAAAAATTCATCTTTCATTAGTCATGGTTAATCTATGAATGAGAAACTGTAATTTGCTGTGAAATAAAAGGCATTTCAGTGCCGCCTCATCAGGTCTGTCAGAGGATTGTTGAAATCTGAATAAGTCTTAATTTATAACAGTGAAGTCACTATCTTCAGTCTCTGTTGATTCTGTTGACTGTGAGTATCTGTAGTGGATCCTTGTTCACCATCAGATGATCAGCAGAAGATCAGACTGTCATCTATACTTAAAATAAAACACACAGTCACATATGCAGTATGAGATATTACATCTGTCACATTTTTTCATAAGAAAACTAACTAGATAATCTATATCAATTCATTCTCACATATTTTCATAAGAAAACTAACTAGATAATCTATATCAATTCATTCTCAAACATGATAATATAACTTCTATCACTTTCACACAATGGCCAGCTGATACAGAACCAGCAGAAATGATCATTACATTCACTACAAATTTAATGTCAGTTAAAAACAAACAACCCACATCTCAGATTATCACATACAGAGACAGTTAAAGTGAAAAAGCTGAAAATAACATTTATATTATTTTCACAATCAGTCATAACACTATGAGCAAAATTAAACTCACATTAAACACAGTTTAGATTTCAGAGACCTACAGAAACTGAAGCTGAATTTAAGAATCTCAGACAAAATATTCACACACACACACACACACACACACACACACACACACACACACACACACACACACACACACACACACACACACACACACACACACACACACACACACACACACACACACACACACGATGTTACTGAACCTGGTACAATTTACTATTATTTCTAGTGAGTAAATCAACCATTTAAACTTCAAATGAAAATATGATGAAGAAAATCGTTAAGAACTATTCTTACACTAGTGGCTCCAGTTTATAATGTGGATCATCCTTCAGATCCTCCAGCAGATTCACTCATGAGTCTCTTAGTTTATTCCCAGACAGAATCAGTTCTCTCAGGTGTGAGGGGTTTGATCTCAGAGCTGAAGCCAGAGCAACACAACCTTCATCTGTGACTCCACAATCCCTCAACCTGTAGAGAATAATGACACACATTAAGCCTATATCCAGAGATAAACTTGACACTTGGACAATAAATAACAATGCTGTCCATATGAAATGTAAACAAATACTCAGTTCATGTTGTTAAATTACATCAATTTATGGGATTAAATATAGGCCTACAGTTTGTACAGTATAAAAATCATTATTTCTGTAAGTACCCATAAAACATGGAAACCCAACATGTGTGTGTGTGCTTTATGTGTTTGTAAACATTTTAAGGAACGTGTGTGTGTGTGTGTGTGTGTGTGTGTGTGTGTGTGTGTGTGTGTGTGTGTGTGTGTGTGTGTGTGTGTGTGTGTGTGTGTGTGTGTGTGTGTGTGTGAGAGAGAGAGAGTGTGAGAACTCACCTTGATGCGTCTGAGAAAATCAAAACTTACGCACTTGCATGCAAGCCTGCTGGTCATTTGATGGTGAGAAGAGCAGCAAGCAACATGAGAAAGGGCTTGACTTGTTGTGAAGTTTTAGAGATGATTATGCAGCTTGACCCCTCCAGCGAGCTGTCTTCTCCCTCTGACACCACAGACTCAGGAGAGTCAGATCCTGTTTTGAATGTGGCACCTTCATCATCCTCTCTAGCTTCCACTGAAGGCGAGGAGGATTCAGAGGGTCCTGGATCTGGGTGGATTGGGAGAAACGGCGAATTGTGGTTTTCCACCAACGCGGAGACAACTCCCTTTCTTCAGCCTGCCAGAGGTGGACTCCAGGGCCGACGTGCTATGCCATCGCAAGGGTCCAGAACATGGATTCTGTGTTCAATCTGTTTTTCATGGAGGAGATGTTTGACCTCATTGTCAGCATGACCAACCTCCATGGGCGCTGCACAATGAGAAACTGGACCGGAGTGGACTCCACAGATCACCGTGCCTACATGGGGCTACTGATTTTGGCCGGCGTCTACAGGCATCTGATCGGGGGAAGCTTGTCCTCTCTACGGCGAGCTGGTCTCTGCAGCTTGTCGTCAAAACGCAGAGCTCTGCTGATTTCATGGAATCTTGAGAGGGACATGGTGGCTCTAAAAATATCCCACAGGGAATGTGTGGACTCCACTTTGGACCTGTAGACACCGGCCAGAATCACAGTTTCTCATTGTGCAACGTTCATGGAGGTTGGTCATGCTGACAATGAGGTCAATCATCTCCTCTGTAAAAAACAGATTGAACACAGAATCCATGTTCTGGACCCTTGCGATGGCATAGCGCGTCGGCCCTGGAGTCACGCCTCTGGCAGACTGAAGAAAGGGAGTTGTCTCCGCTTTGGTGGAAAACCACACTTCGCCGTTTCTCCCAATCCACCCAGATCCAGGACCCTCTGAATCCTCCTCGCCTTCAGTGGAAGCTAGAGAGGATGATGAGGGTGCCACATCCAAATCAGGATCTGACTCTCCTGAGTCTGTGGTGTCAGAGGGAGAAGACAGCTCGCTGGAGGGGTCAGGCTGCATAATCATCTCTAAAACTTCACTACAAGTCAAGCCCTTTCTCATGTTGCTTGCTGCTCTTCTCACCATCAAATGACCAGCAGGCTTGCATGCAAGTGTTTAAATTCACTTGCTTTGTTTTTGTTTAGTCTGCATTTCTCACCATCAAAAGGTACTTTGTTTTTGTTTACTCCATGTAGTTCTGAGAGCTGAGATGTATGTTTTGATTTTCTCAGACGCATCAAGGTGAGTTCTCACACTCTCTCTCTCTCTCTCTCTCTCTCTCTCTCTCTCTCACACACAAACACACACACACACACACACACACACACACACACACACACACACACACACACACACACACTTTAATATGCTATTATACTCCATATAACTCCATGTAAAAGCCCAGAAACTAAGCTTTTTTTTGCACAGGGCTATCTAAAGGGTTAATGGTGCCACCTGATTATCAACAGTAAAAATTATAAATTGTACCTCTTCCCAACAGGGAAAACCACCAACAATCAAAAATTCATGATTATATGGTGTCATGGCTTTGCAATCAAAAAATGTGGTTATAATGGAAGTCAACGGGGCAAAAACAGCCACGCACAGTAAATGAGGGAGAAAAAGTTAAAATCTGATGCTGCACAAAAACTAACAATGGATCAAAACCAATGTTGTTTCTAATCTTTGACATGTCCAAGACTGTGATAAAAGGTAAAAAAAAATCCAGTCCACAATCACATTTTATATTGAAAATAAGTAATTTTGTGTGTTTTTTTCCAAATCAGTGACATCATTTAGGAATTTGGCCATTAAAGAGTTAAAATCCTGATTTTTTTTTTAAACATTTAGTAGTTTTGATTAGGACTGAGGTTGATTAATAGATATATGCAAAAAAATTCAAAAAAAATATTTATCTGATACATTTTTACAGCAGTTTAAAGTAGTGGCTGTTTTCAGCCACGAACATAACGAAAGGGTAGTGAATTTGCCCACAGTGTACTGTTGAGTTTTTGAAAATTTTCAAAGCATTTTCCCAAAATATGTGTAAAAATAAGATTTGTCACCAAAAATCATTCCATTTGCTGAAACAGAAAAAGTTATGGCCAAATTAAGACTCAAAAATACCCCATAGTGGCTGAAAACAGCCACAACAGCACACAAGGGTTGACTATAAACTAATAGTTTGAAAATTATTTATAGGAGCTGTGTTACTGTATACTTGTAATAAAGTGTCATTATTTCAAACTGGTCGCATTAAGTGTAATTGTTCCTTTTGTATGTGATGGAGTGATTCTTCTTTTTCAAAAATACCACAAAATAAACAAAGTAAAGAGAGAAATTGACTAATAGCATTATTATTACTCAATATTTCCATAGTTATGGTGATATCTTTTTATTGTGTGTTATTTTGGCCATGATAATCATGTAGTGATAAATCTGCAGTCCTGGTTCAGGTGAAACACGCACCACTTCCCTTTTTTCAGCTGCACATACACTTTGAGGAAATTATCACGCTTTTACAGGGGTCTGTTTGCACAGGCATTACAAGGCAAGTTGGTTTACACCAAACATTTGTGCTTTAAAAAACCCTCTTTACTATAAACTGCATCTGTAGTCTAGTTTGTAGTTTGTTGTAGAAAATGTCAACCGTAACAGATGTATATCTGTACCATGTATACCACGACATGTAAATAAGTGGGCGTGGTTAACTCACTTGGGTCCAAGATGGCGGGCGGCTTGGCAGGAGCCGCAGGTGTGCTCACCAAACTTTTATGTTTGTTTTCATTCACACCGTCTAAAGTGGCTGAAAAATGCTATAATCGTAACCATACTACAAAAAACAAGTACCGGTATGCACTGAGGACTGAGGATTAAATACAGCGATCCGCCTTTTTGGTCTATATTATACTGTTGCTGATCCTTTCTGTCCGCGGCTGTGGGATCAAGCAGTTGATCTCACGAGACACCGCACTACCTCCAACACAACCGGTTATACACAACAAATGGAGCCGATTTACCCTCTACACGCCAATACTACGGGATGGAAGAGCAATAGTGCCATGTGAGCAAACCAACACTGCGAGTGATAGATCTAAAGTTCCACACTCTTACAGAAAGCTGCTCATGTACCTGTTTGCTACACTCCTCCTTGCTGGCGATGTCCAGCTGAACCCAGGACCCGTCGTGGTGCAAGATCTATTCCCGGCGAGCATGCTCGTAACTCCAGGTAATGCCGACCAACAGAGACACTCACATGGAAACTCAAATTTAGACTTCCTCTGTCTGTCTGAAACATAGTTATCTAAATTGTCACCCGTAGCCTCGTTCACAATGCCTGGATACAAGGTTTTCAGAAAGGACAGAAACTAGGGAAGAGGCGGCGGGCTACTTATGTATGTGAGAGATAACATTAGATGCGAACAAATTGATCTAACATGTGTAAATGTGTTAATGAATGCATTGCCATTACTATTACTCTCTCTCAGCAGATGTCATTTAATGTGATTGGTGTGTATAGACCACCGTCATATGATGTCATGTTTTATGAAATATTTAAGAACCTGCTTAAATAATTGGACACAAAGAAAGAATGTATAGTTCTGGGCGATTTTAATTTAAATTGGGCTGAAAAAGCAACTAGAAAAAAGTTAAAAGTACTTACAGACAAGTTCGAATTAACTCAATTAATAGATGAACCCACACGAATAACAAACGTCTCACAAACACAAATTGATCTAATTTTCAGTAACAAACCAGAGAGAATTATTAAATCTTATAATCTTCTCACTGGTTTGTCAGATCATAACATGACTCTTATTGCAAGGAGATTAACAAAAAAACTGATTATTTACCAACGAGAGATTATCAAAAACTCCTATGGAATAGGGAAACATGATATGAATGCATTTAAGGAAGAACTAAGTGAAACTGATTGGAGAGATGTTTTACTCACAGATCATATAGATGCCTCCTGTGAGTCCTTCATTGGTACAATAAATAGACTTAAAGAAAAATATACAAAATCTTTTAAAAATGGACGGAGTAAGGCTAACCTACCATGGTTTAATGACCATTTGTGGGACCTGATGAAAAAATGTGACTTTGCCTTGAAAGTAGCACTGAAGTCTAAATTAATTACTGACAGACACATTTTTACAAACCTTCGTAATAAAGTAGTCAGTGAACTAAGTAAAGCAAAGGCAAAGTTCTTTATGGATATTATTAAAGACGGAAAAGGAAATAGTAAATTGATATGGAGCAACATAAATAAACTAACAAAGAAAGACAACAAGCAAAATCAGGGAAATGGATATGAGCTGAAAATTAACAGAATTTTAAATAATGATTCTAGTGAAAAAGCTTCTGTATTTAATACTTATTTTACCGCATCAGTGCAGAGTTTATCTGACACTTTTGGTGCAAGAATTAAAAATATAGCAACACCAGATTATAATAAGACCATTTTTAAGATAACTGACGTTCCTGAAAATAAAATTTGTAAGACATTAAGCACTTTAAAGTTCTCAAAGGCAAAAGATACATTTAAGTGGGATTCAACATTTCTAAAGAACAATATTCACTCCCTCAGCACCCCCATTACACACCTAATTAATTTATCGATAAAGCTATCAATTTTTCCAACTGCTTGGAAAAATGCAGTGTTCCGATTTTCAAGGCAAGGGAACCTACTGATGTCGCTAACTATAGACCCATCAGCATTTTGCCGGTGACATCAAAGATTGCAGAAAAAGTGGTAACTGAGCAGTTAACCGACTTTCTAAATTCTAGACAAACACTTCATCCAATGCAATTTAGTTTTAGAAAAAATTACTCGACCGAAATGGCTACCTGCTATTTTGTTGAAAAAATCAAATCAAAACTAGATAGTGGGAGTTCTGTAGGAGCAGTTTTTCTGGATTTAAAAAAAGCCTTTGATACAGTAAATCATAATGTTCTTCTCTCTAAGTTGTCAAATTTAAATTTTTCTGATGCTGCTATGAACTGGATGGAGTCCTATCTTACCATGAGAAGACAAAGTACCAGAGTTGGGAATAAAATGTCATCATTCAGTAATTGTTCTGTTGGTGTCCCGCAAGGCTCAGTCTTAGGCCCTTTGTTATTCAGTCTATATGTTAACGACTTACCACTAGCATGTCCTCAAGTTGACACCCAAATGTATGCAGATGACACGGTCATTCTGGCACATGGAAGAGACAGATACGAAGTGGCAACCAAATTAACAGCAGCAATGGCAAAAATTGCCACATGGCTCTCTGAGTCTTGCATGACACTAAACGTCAGTAAAACTGTGTGTATATATGTTTATTTATGAATAATGAAAATCAGCCAGATGTCGTTGTAAATGGGGAAAAAAATCCAGATTGTGTTACACTTTAAATATCTGGGAGTTATTCTTGATTCAAAGTTGTCTTTTAAGAAACATATAAAGCAGGTTTGTAATACTGTTAAATTTAATTTAAGAAATTTCAGACACATTCGTAATCAGTTATCTTTAAATGCTGCCAAATTGTATATGCATTCAATGATTGTCTCACATTTTACATACTGCATGTCAGGGTTCCATCACCACCACGCTCATCATCACCTCCCACACAGCCTTTCATTATCCCGGGACTACTAATCACCGTCACCTGAGTCCCATCACCATAGCTTCCCTTATATACATGCACTTTCCCTGCAGTCACTTGTCTGGTCTCGTCATTCCCATGACTCACAGACTCCCTGAACACTTACCTGTCCATTTACCTGTGATGCTCTCGTTTCCCTCGGCAAGCCAAAGCCTTCCTCCACGGTCATCCATCTTCGACTACTGCAAGAAAGAAAGACAAGAGAACTATCACCATTCAGCTAAGCTTCTCCAATTGATCTGTGTTGTTGTTACCCACCTGTTGTCTCCTACTTCGATCCATTCTGCAAAATTAAAGCATTGAACTCACCACCTTGTCTGATTCATCTGTGATTCCTGACACTGCATCACAAGTTGGTCACAAACCGGATAAACAATACTTGCTCTACTACAAATGCTATATAAACAAACTCTCAAGGTATTAGATAAAAAGCCATCACGTTATCACTACTGCAATATCTTTCAAAAGCATAAACTCTTGACTTTTGAAAATTGTATGTGCTTTGCCAATGTTTGTTTAGTGTACAGAGTAATTAATAATCTGGCTGCGTCCCCATTACAGGAGTTTATTGCTCTCAGATAGTCGGAGAACAACCAGGGCTACCAGTAGAGGTCACTGTGCCGTACAGCGCAGACATACTGAGTTTGGCAGATCAGCCTTCTCTATCAGAGCCTCTAAGTACTGGAACTTAGTCCCAAATGAGATTAGAGACATTAGTACATTTACTTGTTTTGAATATAAAGTAAAATTATGGCTAAAATCTATACAATCATGTACCCATAAATCATCAACTCAAACTCATTTTTTGTCATTATTTGTCACTCATTATTAATAATGCACTTTATTTTGTTCTGTTTTATTGTGTTTTTTTAAGAATGTGAAATTTTGTTGTCTGAGAGGCTACTTGCATGATGACGTTTTATGGTATATTTATATGGTTTGTTGGATTGTTAATTGTATGTTACCTTTTCCTGCCCAGGGACCACAGATGAAATTTAGCTTGTAGCTAATTCTGGTATGGCTGAGTGCCATACAATGTCCCTGTTAAATAAATAAATAAACAAACAAACAAACATGCAGCGTGCGTGAGACTGAGACAGATATGTGTCAAAGAAGCATGGAGAAAGCAGATCAAGAGGATCCACAGAGGAATTAAGTTTTCTAAAGGGTGCACGTATGCAATTGGGAAAGTATGAAGCTTACTTGATAACAACAGTTCATATATCAATATCGTAACGAATAGAAATAACCTTAAATAATGTACAGTTATCTGCATATTTCCGTCTCTTATGTATAGTTACTTTTTAAACACGAAAATCACATTCAGCATGACACGCAAGCGGTTGCTGTGGTAATGAACAACCTGCTTGTTAAAGCGAATGTATAATCCTGTATCTGAGGCAAAATTACTAAATATGCAGCGCGAGTTATATTATAACTATAAACAATTGACCACTGAACCAGCTAATAAAATCTTCCTTTGATTCGATACGTGATTACTACTTGACCCTCAAATTAACCGATCGCATTTTACTGATGCAAAAGACGCGCACACACACTGAGAGGGAGCGCGGTGTGTCAGTGAGGTATAATACTGAGCTACGTGCTATGAAAGCTAGAGGCAGACAGCTGGAACGTCGGAAAACCAAACTAACTGTACACTATCAAGCATTTTCGGACCATATTAAGCTTTACAAAACCGCCTTAAACTCAGCTCACTCTTCCTATATTGCTAAAATCATCAATAATGCAAACAACAGGCCTAAAACACTATTTAGCATTGTAAACAAGCT
The DNA here is from genome assembly GCA_030578275.1 of Meda fulgida. Lineage (NCBI taxonomy): Eukaryota > Metazoa > Chordata > Actinopteri > Cypriniformes > Leuciscidae > Meda > Meda fulgida. The sequence continues at coordinate 26,139,558 of CM060636.1, forward strand.
TGTTCAAGCACCTGCGCACAATGCCTGTCTACAAGAATCCGATGACCTGTGCTGTTCTTTTCTACAAAACTTCCAGGGAAAGCTGGAGGCTTTACGTGGGACTTTTAGTGTTGAACAGACCACCACTAGTTGTGAGCAAGCTCAGATACAAACACTAAAAACTTTATGTTGACCAACCCCATCTTGATTAGTGAAATGAAACAGAAATCCAATTCTTCTTCTTCCCGGCTTGATCCTGCACCTACAACCCTTCTGAAACTCTGTACCTCTGTCATTTCTGCACCTATCTCACATCTTGTAAACATGTCTCTTCTCTCTGCCTCTGTTCCAGTCTCACTAAAGAAGGCTGCGGTTACTCCTTTTCTTAAAAAAACTAATCTGGACCCAACTGACTACTCTAACTATCGCCCAATTTCTAATCTACTGCATGTCTCAAAAATCATGGAAAAGGTTGTCGCCACTCAATTGCAGTCATATCTATCTCTCAACAATAGCTTCGATTTATTTCAGTCTGGCTTTCGCCAAAACCACAGTACTGAAACTGCACTAGCAAGGGTTATCAATTACCTCTTACTCATTGGTGACTCTGGAAACCTTTCCTTACTTTTACTACTCGACCTCAGCTCAGCTTTTGATACTGTCTCCCATAAAATCCTACTCATGCGCCTCTCAGAGATTGGTAGTTCAGGAGCCGCGTTATCCTGGTTTTCCTCGTATCTGACAGATAGTAAATTCTACATCGCAATGCACAATTACAAATCTCCAACTGTCACTCTTAAACAAGGTGTTCCACAGGGATCAGTTCTCGGCCCGTTACTATTTATTATTTACATCTTGCCTCTCGGACAAATTATTTGCCGCCACGGTTTTCAATACCACTGCTACGCCGACGAAATCCAAATATATACTGCTGTTCGACCAGATCCTATTCTCCAGACCATATCACTATCATCATGCATTAACAAATTAAAGACCTGGCTCAACTCCAATTTTCTCAGTCTGAACCTGACTAAAACAGAAATATTAATCACTGGCCCTCCATCTCTAGCAAAAAAATTAAGTAATATTCCCAGACTTGACCTTGAAGCTACATCTATAATTCCCTCTGCCACTGTCAAAAACTTGGGTATCATTTTTGACATTATGGGTATCATTTATTTAAGTATAAACTCAAAACACATTTGTTTAACCAGTATTACCAGTCATGAAATGTTAATCTGACATGACACATTCACAATGTTAACCTAGGTTCCAATAATTCTATTGCATCTTCACTCTAATTTCTACTATGTTGTCTGTAGAAATTAATGTTTGTTGCCCTGTTTTATGTTTGTATTATAAATGTAATGTGATATGCAACTGCAATCGGCCATTACTTGGATTGGGCAAATGCCCATTGTCTGTCTATGTGTAAACTGCTTGTTATCTACTGTCAATGTGAAGCGTCCTTGAGCCTGGGAAAGGCGCTATATAAATTAAACTTTATTATTATTATTATTATTATTTCACATATGTTTTACTTTTGTGGTCCAAGATTTTATTTGTCACAAACAGTTAAGAGAATATATAACCAGCAGTGAAATGTAAAACAGGTCCGCTCCATGGACAGTGCCATTATTATCATAATACAAACACAAGAAGAAATTATAGATATAGATATAAAAACGAATTGTGTACAGAAGTATTAGACTAATACATTTTTGGTGAACAGAAATGTACAGAGACATTTACAGAAATATTTAGGTGAACAGAAGTTTACAAGACATTTGCAAACCGGTTGTACAACAAGTTATTGTATATACTGTATGTAGACATATATCATATACTGTATGTAGACAACTTAAACCAAAATACAGTCCAAAATAAAGAGTATTTTATTTATGAAAGTGTCTTGATAGTTATTGCACGTGTAAGCCTACTTAACTACTGTACTTTAAAGTGTAGACCTACAGATTATGTTACTTACAGTTATAAGGTTTTTTTTAACACTTTTGCTTCATCATTAGGGGGTATTGTGTGTAGACTGAGGGGGGGGGGGGGATTATTTCAAACTATTTTAACACAAGGCTGCAACAGAACAAAAATTGTGAAAATGAGGTCTGAATTCCTGAATACACTGTACAGTATATCTCTACCTTCTTTCAGTTGTGTAGCTGGCAGTATTGACAACAATCAAACAAACTTAATATTTTGCTTTATCATTAGGGAAGGAAGGAATACCTTCTGAAATGGCACACTTGCAGTTTATGTCATTAGGCACAGTTTCACATTCGCCAACATTGTGCCACACAGCATTTGGCCTAATCATTCCTTTCCTTTTATGGCCCTAATTTGTTGGTAGTTTCAGTAGTTAAATACACAAAAATGGCAAAATTGTAATTGAAGTATTTTAATTAATATGCAAATAAGAATGTATTTCAACTACTTGGAACTACTAGCTTTACAGCAAATGCAGTAAAATTAATAGTTTAATTGCTTGTAGTTCACTACTCCCCAACACTGGTAATTGAGACTTATTTTTTCTCAAAGGCCCCAAGTTGTACAAAGTAGGTACTCATTAGCCAACGTATATAAAAAAATGTGGGCTACACCAAGTTACAATGGAGAAATATTTCGGGGTGATTACAAGATTGTATTTCAGTCAATCTGTTCCTGCAGGGTTTGTAAAATTGCACTGTACTTTGTAGAAAAGCTTGACAAAGTATGTAATACTTATCCATGTGATTTACATAATGTCTGCCATTTTTTGTCACCATATAAGTGATAATGAATGGTGTTAAAAGTAGTTTTGTAAGTTCTTAAACTCTTAAAATAAATACTTGTTACACATAACATACATTCCAGTGGAAAAAAATTGAGAAGGGAGGAGGATTCCTTCCTTATGTAGTGTGTGTGTTTTAATAAATAGTTGTTATAATGCCAAATGTCTTCGTTGGCCTCATTCTTTTATGCACTTTCACATACAACATATTCTGTCAACATTATCTGTGATTGAGGAGTCATCACACATTAAAGCTGATATTGTTTTTTTGGTACCAGTAATGTTGTCAAATATAAGTCCTTATTGCAACAGGTTGCTGTCTTTTGTATATCCTGTTTATTTTCAGTCATCTTCATCATAGGAATATAATCCCCCAGGCTCTGAAGCTGCACCAGCAAATGCAGTAAACAGCTGTCTGAAGCAATGACTTGGATGAACCTGGACTTGTAGTGAATGTGATGTGGAGATAAGGATGACCCAAGAGCGAAATGCAGCAATACAGTTTTTAATAAACAGAAAAATGCTGTCCATAGGTATAGAACAGAAACCTTCAGTATATAGTAAATGTACAACGAAAGTCTACCAGAGAAACAGATTTGTAGAAAATAACTTAAATCCTCCGTTCAGATAGTAGAGCGTTCTCGGTGATCTAGGAAACCATAGAGGTGCCAGCCAGCCCGGAAACTCTCAGAAGGTCAGATATCAGCGGGCGATGCTGGGTAGGTACTGGACAGGTACTCTGTATCAAGCGTAGCTTAGTAGTAAATACTGAGAAGTCAAACAATCTCCAAAAGAGCACAGGACAGAACAGGACAGGACAGGACAGGACAGGACAGGACAGGACAGGACAGGACAGGAAAAAGAGGTGAGTGCTCAGAAGTCTCATACGTATTACTCTTGAAATAATCTGGCAAAGAGACAGGGAAAAACAGGGCTAAAAGAAGCAGACATAATTAGAGAAAGAGAGAACAGGTATGGAAGGAATGACACGATAACGAGTAGAGAGTGGAAACAGCTGGGGGTGATGAGAGAGATATGTGTGCGTGATGAATGAGAGAGATGTGTGTGTGTAGTGTGGTTAAAAAGATCAATATGGTACATATTAATCGTACAATACTAAACAATATGGTATGTGAGTTTATTGTTGTTTTGTTGGTTAGCTGGAGAAAAATAAAGTGTAATTCAAGAAATGCCCACCAGGGGGAGACCAAAGGCTGCAGGCAGTAGCTGACAAACTATGTTGGGCGTCATAGCCAATACAGCTTGACACACAGACAACAACGAGTCCAAGAGGTCCGCGGAAGATGGCGGAGTGAATAGCCGCAACATTACGAGCTCTCGGCATCAAACCGGTTTTAAAGCGCATATTGGCCACCAGCCTCTGCAAATGCAGCTGAAATAATTGACAAGAAAAGATTAACACAAACTCTCAGCGAAAGACTAAACGAACACGACTATAATGCCTAGAAAGTCCGGGCAGAAGCATCCTAACGATTCCACGTCCAACGAGGAGGGGGCTAGCTGCTTAGCTAGCGACCACGACTATACAAACGACGGAATGGATTGCAACCAGCAAACAAGCCTCGTAGAAGAATTCCCGCCCTTGCCCATAACGCCAAGTAAGCCACCGCTCCATAAGAAAACAACATTTACTAGAGAAGCCGGGCTCGGCTCAGACGATGCAGTGCGCTCCCCTGATCTTATTAACAACAGGACACCCTTGAAAAAATGGTGGATTCTGTTTGCGGCGACATTAAAGTCTTAAATGCAAAGGTGGTTTACATTGATAAGAGGGTGCAAAGGAACAAGGATTCTGCTTTCAAAAACATGAACCGGGTTAGTGAGCTGGAACGATACAGCCGCCGGTGGAACCTGCGGCTCCTAGGGCTGAAAGAGGACAGGGAGGAGGATGTGCGGGCTCGAGTAATCAGTGTTTGTCAGGCGATTCTACCGGCGGAAAAGGAAAGGCTCCCTGCTGCTATAGACGTCGTGCACCGGGCGGAAAAACTTTGACAAGATCAGACGAAACCTAGAGGCGTTGTCATGAGATTTATCTCTAGAAGATACAGGGATGCAGCAAAAAACAACTCTTACCTCCAAAACAACGGTCTTCGCTTCTCAGAGGACTTAACCCAAGAGGACAGAGAGAAGACAAAAACTGTGGCCGCACATAAAGAAAGCTTGGGATGAAGGAAAAACGGCCTATTTCGTGGGAGGAAAAGGATTTGTGAACGGTTCGGAAATTCATCTGTGATGTGTCAAGCTTAGATCAGAAGGTTTGCTTAAGAAGTGCCTTGTGTTTAGGTCATTCCAGGTTGAGTACTCTGAATTGTTTTATCTCAGGGTAAAATTTTGTGTTACTTAGGTAGCAGATGAAGTTCCTGCTGGTCTCAAAAAAAGGGGGGGTAAAATGTTTATACGTTTCTTACTTATACGGTTATATGATATAGAACATTATTCTTTTACGTGAGTGATATCAAGGTTATATTATGGTGCTGAGTTATAATGCTAAATATGGTGCCGATCTCGACTGCCCACTGTTACTTATCAACACTATTTAACCAAGGCTTTTCTAATGTTAAGTTCTTTATCTTTCATAGTTGTTATTTTTTGTCCTGATAAATGTTGTCAATTGTCTCACTAAATGCCAGGGATCTTCGTAATAGTATTTAGAGAAAAGCATTATTTTTGTTCACAAAACAATTCAAATCAGACTTTACCTACTTTCAAAAATCTCACTCTAATGAGGACGATTCTAAATTTTGGAGGTCTCGATGGGGAAATACTATATGGCTCTCCCACGGAACAGAGCGGTCAGCTGGGGTAGCCTCTTTAAATAACAGGTTTAATGGAAATGTCTTGACCATACAATGTGATCCAGACGGTCACTTTATTTGCCAAGTTATTGAACACAATGACTCAACCTACTTAGTTTCTGATATTTATTTAATCTAATATTTTTTTTAAATTCAAAACATTCTCAGAATACACTTTAAAAAAATACTTAAACAGTGTATAAATTGTTTTTGAACATAGGAATAAATTTAAACAAAAAAAGTACGTAGTATCTACAGTGGTTATATAAATCCAAATGACATACTGTTCATACAACTAAATGCAACTATTTACAACTATTTGCAACTATTTACAACTATTCAGAGCTAAGGATTACAAATTGTCACCATCATGGCAGCGACTGAAGCAATCTCGCTTTGGAACGAAGGAGAGAGGCAAGTCACACACACTGCAGATTACAGGGTTTTCTGGTGGCACATTCTGCATCTTCTTCTGACTTTACTGTTAGGTTGTATGTGCTTTGGAGTGTGTCCTGCTGGATGGTGAGAAGCAGGAGGAGCAGGAGCAGCAGGAGGAGCAGAAGGAGCAGGAGGCGGCACCCAATCAGCGAGCTCTTGTACAAGGGCTTCCCGGAATTCCCTCAGATTTTTTGCCCTTTTGCTTTGCATTGCAGCCAGCTGCTGGTGGATAATGAAAGCATTAACCACTGTAATGTCCACAAAGTGAAAGAAAAGGGAGCGGTACCACTTTCTGGTCTTTCTAAGCACGGAGTAGTAACCGATGAGAGCATCGGACATATCCACTCCTCCCATGTGCCTGTGTAAAAATCATACATAAACAAAAGTCAATACATAAAATATAAACATATCTGCAAAAAAAATTTGCATCATCCACTGAAAAAATTCTGCTTACTTGTAGTCTGACACTACTGTAGGAATAGGAACAGTCATAACGGTCCATTCTCCATCTCCTGTCTTAACTCTCCTCTGGACAGTCTGATCTATATTTGCCGAATGGAACGAGGAACACATGAATACCTCTATTGTGTCCTTCCATTGGACAAAGAGAAGCTGGTTGTCCCTTTTCCACCTGATGCTTCCCCGGGGTGCATTTTTGGGCAGCTTGTTTAGGGTGGTTTGTGGGAAGCCCACCCTGTTGTTCTTGATGGTCCCACAAGCAGATACGTTTCTCTGGAGGAGGTCCCTGAAGAGCATCGGGCTGGTGTAAAAGTTGTCCACATATAATTTGTAGCCTGATCCGATGACCTTTTCATCCACCAGTGCCATGACCGATTCGTAGCTCAGACCTTTGTTTTGCTGGCTCTGAGCTACTGGGGATTTACCTTCATAGATGAAAAAATCCCATGTATAGGCATTTAGGGAGTCAGCGAGGACAAAAAGCTTGTACCCCCCACTTTGTTGGTTTCGCTTTCATGTATTGCTTCAGACAAATCCTTCCCTTAGAGGCCACGATTCTTTCATCAATTGCAATTTTCTGATGTGGATGATAAAAACGTTTACATCTTTGAAGAATCTGCTCGTAAACTGGTTTGACTTTGCGAAGACGTCAAACGCAGGAGTTCCTTTATTTTTTGCATTCTCAGCATCTACCTGAGGATCGCTGAGGTGGAGGGCTGAGGACACGGCCTGAAATTTCCTGCAGGACATCACCGTTGCTGGAAACCTAATGCCAAACATTCTGGACCCATTCCAGTAGTCTGAAGCTGATGCCAACTTCACCAAACCCATATATATAACTACTGAGAGGAATGAGAAAAAGTCCTTCAGGGAGATTTCCTTCCTTGGCCTTCTTGCTGTCTCCAGGTGCTCAGCACCATAGCTGTTAGAATTTCAGATGATGGTCTGACAAACCGAGGATGAAAAAAAGTTGAAACAACTGCAGAGGACTGTAGGACTCTGTTTCAATAATTTGAGGTCCAGGTATTCGGGCTGGTCTGAATTTGGTCACTGGTGGAGAAACATTAGGCTCTTCTTGGGTGTACCATCAATCATCGGTGCAAGTGGAAACACCACTAGAGCCAGATGAAGATCTTTCTCTGTCATGACCGTTGTCTCTCCGTCTGTCACTGTTTCTCCCTCTTCCTTTGTCACTGCTTCTCCCTCCTCTTCCTCTCCAACTGTCACTGCTTCTCCCTCTTCCTCTGTCACTGCTTCTCCCTCCTCTTCCTCTCTGTCTGTCACTGCTTCTCCCTCCTCTTTCTCTGTCACTGCCTTTCCCTCTTTCTCTCAGTCTGCCACTGCTTCTCCATCTTTCTCTGCCACTGCTTCTTGTTTTGCTTCTGGCTCCTTCTCTTTCTCCAAAACTACTAGAAGCAGTAGTTGGAAATGATGCCACAGAGGTTGATGGTTGGCAGTCCTCATAAAAAAAAATCATCTGAATGCCTATCACAATATATAAAAATGTAAATATACATAGACAAATGCACACATACAATTATATATATTTATATATTAAATTTACAAATATAGCAATGTGTTTCATTTTTTGTGATTGTTTTTTTTGTTTTGTTTTTTAAATAATAACATTACAAATGTCGGATGACAGCATGAATACCAATAAAAGGAGAAAAAAAATAACACAAAGGACACAAGGATGGGTAACTTAAAAGGAACATACAAATGAACCCCGACAGCCAATCACAGCACAGAAAAATGCATCATCAATTTAAAACAATTCTTTTAGAGCTTGGGCTGAACTACTCCAATAAGTGACCGTTTGTATTCTAGCCCCATTAATACTTGCAGTGCTGCGTTCTAAACAAGCAATATAATGAAAATACAGCAGCCAGAATCTTCGAAGATCCATGTCAGGTGTGAACCATTGCTGTATAATTGTTTTTTTTTTATCAGCAGTGAAACCAGACTGTAACAGTCAATGTTCAGAACGTGGAAGGAAGAGGACAGGGTCGGCTTTAGAGAAAACGGGGTTTTTATTTCTCCCAAAACAAGTAAAACAAAACAGAACAGAACAAAGGATGCGCCACACGCGCTCTGGTTGAATCAGGTTGACAAAAATTAACGGGGTTGGGGCTCGCGCTCGCTCTCGCTCTCGCTCTCGCTCTCGCTCTCGCTCTCGCTCTCGCTCTCTCACGCAGCTCCTCGCACACACTTGTTAGTTCTCGTGTGTCTTCCTTCTCTTTCCTCATGGCTTTTATCCGTCTCCCCACGCCAGTTTACTGAAACAAGACACAGGTGTTTGTCATTCACACTTAACCCACTCACGCCGCACCTGTCTCCCGATCCTCTCCCGCGTCACGGACTTCGCGGAACCACGCCCCCCCTGCCACACAGACATTAACAATCTTTTCTGAACTAACGTAAAGTTGTATGAAGAATCATCTTTCAACAACATAAGACAAGGGTTGAGGTCAAACTGCAACTTTGTGATTTGTTTTGGTACTTGAACTACATGTTTCCAAAACATAGATATAACTGAACAGTCCCAAAACATATGCAAAAAAGTGCCTTTAGAGTTATTGTTGCAAAGACTGCAATTAGGATTTAAAGAGAGTTTTATCAAGTATCGCTTGTTTGGGGTACAATACATTTAGTGTAAAGTTTTGAAATGAATAAGAATGTGCGAGGGGTTTTTGGAGGTAAGACAGAGATTGGACCAAACTGTGTTTCAGTCAGGGCTATAGCCCAACCATGAGAGTTCTCTCTCCCACACAGCTAATACCTTCAGGGTTTTATATGAACATTCAAGTAGTTGTTTATAAATCAAGGAGACTGTGCCCTGAATTTTCCCAATATTTTTGAACCACTTTAACAATGGATGATTATCTAGGCCGGAATTCCAAGGTACCCCGTATGCTTTCATTGCGGATCTCAACCTCAAGTACATAAAAAAAGAGGTACCTGGCAAAGAATAATCTGCTTGAATATCTTGGAATGCGCGCGATAGCAATGTGTTTCATGAGATATATTTCAACAGAAATATACATAATTACATATAACATTTACATGCTGCTCCCTTGCATATATAACTGTGGCGAGGGGGGCGTGGTTCCGCGAAGTCTGTAGCGGGAGAGAAGTCAGCGAGCCGCGCGGTGAGTAAGTGGGTCAAGTGCAGATAACGAACACCTGTGTCTGATTGCAGTAATTGGCGTGGAGACTGCATATAAGCTGCCGGCTGAGAGTGAGAAGGAGAGAGAGACCTGGGACTCGCACGCGACAGAGGAAGCCTGCCAAGTGTTGTCAAAGTTATATGTGTATTTTATTTTGCTGTGGTATACAGCGGCCGCGCCCGAGCGCACCTTTTTGTTTTCTGTTTATTTTTGTAAATAAAGTGCGAGTCCCAATTTCGCAGACCCCGTCTTCTTCTTCCACCACCCACTCTGAATCTCACACTTTGCTACACTGGTGCCGAAACCCGGGAAGAAGAAGACTGCCGCCGCCATGCAGACCCCGCCGGGAACGCCATTTGCGGACCTCATTCAGACGCTCGCGGATCTTCACCGGGAGCAACACCACGCCCTGCTGGCCGTAAAAGAGGAGCAGGACCAGCGGTTCCAGTTACTGCTCCAAGGCCAGCAAGAAGACCGCGAGCTGTTCCGGAGCTGGCTCGACCGGGAGGTTCGGGCCGTCCCCGCTCCAGCTACGGCCTCGGCCCCGCCCCTGCCTCTCAACAAGATGGGTCCCCAGGACGAACCGGAGGCGTTCCTGGACCTATTTGAGAGGTCGGCCGAGGCCCGGGGATGGCCCCAGTCGGACTGGCCCATGCGGCTCATCCCATTACTTTCGGGGGAGTCCCAAATCGCCGCCCACCAGCTGCCAGTCCAGAACCTCCTGGTCTACGAAGACCTGAGGCGCGCCATTTTGCAGCGGGTCGGCCGGACCCCCGAGCAACATCGTCAGCGGTTCAGGTCCTTGAGCCTGGAGGAGTCTGGCCGACCCTTCGTGCTGGCGCAACAGCTCCGGGACTCCTGCCGCAGATGGCTGATGGCCGACGGAGGCGACGTCGAGGATATCGTCAGCAAGGTGGTACTGGAGCAATTCATCACCAAGCTACCCAAGAAAACCGCTCAGTGGGTCCAGTGCCACCGCCCGACGTCGCTGGACCAGGCCATCCACCTGGCGGAAGATCACATGGTGGCGTGCTCAGGGGTCGGCGAACCCCTTCCATCAGCTTCTCTCTCTCCTCTCTCTCTCTCTACCCCTTCTCTCCACAAACCTGTGCCCCTTCCCAGGTCTCGCGGGGGGCTGGTGCCCCGGCCGGCGCCAAGGTGGAGGACAGCGACTCCGGCGGAGCCCGTTCCTGTGAGCCGGGCCCCACCCAGGGGGCCCGCCACGTCCGACCACCCCGTCCCGAGTCCGGCAGCCCTGCACTCTCCACGCCAATTCTTTGACCCGCTTCCTGCCACTGGAGCGGCGGGGAGGCCTGGGCCGGCCTGCTGGCGCTGCGGGGACCCGGGACACTTTGTAGATCGGTGTCCGGTTATGGAGGTGGGGACGCTGATCCGGGTCCCCGACGCGCCGCAGGCTGCCCCCGATCAAACTGGCCTGTACCAGATACCAGTGAGTATCAAGGGGGGTACTTATCAGGCTTTGGTGGATTCAGGCTGTAACCAAACCTCTATACATCAAAGTCTGATACAACCGGGGGCATTGGATGGCAGCCGCATGGTTAAGGTGCGGTGTGTGCACGGGGTGGTGGTGAGATACCCGTTAATGTCGGTCGTAGTTCAATTCAGGGGGCAAAAGCATAGTGTGGAGGTGGCCGTTAACCCGCACCTCCGGCATCCGCTCATTCTGGGAACGAATTGGCCGGCCTTTAATGAATTATTGGGGGTATTATCAGCGGGTGCCTCTTGGAAAAAACAAAACAGGGGAAAGACAGCGGTTGTTCAGCTGGGGGATGCTGAGCCGGGACCAACGGGTTCTGCTGCAGGGGAACAGAGGGCTCTGGAGAGAACGGTTCTCTCCGAGCGCGATGATTTTCCCCTGGAGCAGTCCCAGGATGAGACACTAAAGAACGCCTTCAATCAGGTCCGCTCCATCGACGGCGAGCTCCTCCACCCAGACCAACCGCTCTCTTATCCCTATTTTGCTGTTTTAAAAGATAGGTTGTATCGGGTGACCCAAGACGCCCAGACAAAAGAAGATACAACACAGTTGTTGGTTCCTAAAAGCCGCCGGGAAATGCTTTTTCAGGCGGCTCACTCTAATCCAATGGCCGGGCATTTAGGGCAAGCGGCGACACTAAACCGTCTCATGGCCCGGTTCTTCTGGCCGGGCATTCACGAGAACGTGCGCAGGTGGTGCGCGTCTTGTCGTGAATGTCAGTTGGTGAATCCACCGGCCAATCCAAAAGCACCATTGTGCCCCCTTCCGTTAATGCAGGTCCCCTTCGAGAGAATTGGTATGGACCTCATCGGGCCATTAGAGCGGTCGGCACGAGGGCATCGCTTTGCGTTGGTTATGGTAGACTACGCAACGCGATACCCAGAAGCAGTTCCGCTTCGCAACATTTCGGCTAAAAGTGTTGCGAGCGCACTCTTCTCGCTAATCTCCCGAGTGGGAATCCCCAAGGAGATTCTCACTGATCAGGGCACGGCGTTCATGTCACGAAGGATTCGCGAACTCTACGAATTGTTGGGCGTTAAATCGATTCGCACTAGCGTCTACCACCCACAGACAGATGGCTTAGTGGAAAGATTTAATCGCACTTTGAAGGCCATGATTCGTAAGTTCGTTCACGAGGACGCCAAAAATTGGGATAAATGGCTAGAACCCCTCTTATTCGCTGTACGCGAGGTCCCACAAGCCTCCACGGGGTTTTCCCCCTTCGAGCTCCTCTATGGACGGCAACCCCGCGGGGTGCTTGACGTTCTTAGAGAGACTTGGGAGGACGGACCGACCGCTGCTAAGAACGAAATTCAGTATGTCCTGGACCTGAGAACAAAACTCCACACTTTGGGGCGGCTATCAATGGAGAATTTGTTACAGGCCCAGGGCAGACAGAGTCAGCATTACAACAGGGGAACTAGACTCCGCCAATTTGCACCGGGAGATAAGGTACTTGTATTACTCCCTACTTCCAGCTCTAAATTACTCGCAAAGTGGCAAGGGCCCTTTGAGGTCACACGGCGAGTTAATGATCTTAACTATGAGGTAGCCCGTACAGACAGAGGGGGAGCACATCAAATCTATCACCTCAACCTCCTCAAAAAGTGGGTTGAGGCAGAGTCAGTGATGCTGGCGACGGTGGTGAGTGGAGAGGAGGATCTCGGGCCTGAGGCGAGCGCAAAATCGCAATCTCTCGCGCTGGCTCTTGGTGGGGATCACCTCTCGCCCTCCCAGCTCACTGACGTGAAAAATATTCAAGCCGAGTTTGCGGATGTGTTTTCTCCTCTGCCTGGTCGGACGAACCTCATTCAGCACCACGTTGAGACGGAACCTGGGGTAGTGGTACGTTGCCGCCCGTATCGTTTGCCTGAACACAAGAAAAAGGTAGTTCAGACTGAATTAGAATCTATGTTGGAGTTGGGGGTAATAGAAGAGTCGAGCAGTGACTGGGCGAGCCCGATAGTCTTAGTTCCTAAAACGGACGGCTCGATCCGCTTCTGTGTCGACTATAGAAAGGTGAACGCGGTGTCCAAATTTGATGCCTATCCAATGCCCAGGGTTGACGAATTGCTTGATCGGCTGGGCACGGCTCGTTTTTATTCGACATTGGACTTAACAAAGGGTTATTGGCAGATCCCCTTGTCTCCAATGTCCAAAGAAAAAACAGCTTTCACGACGCCGTTTGGATTACACCAATTTGTTACCCTTCCTTTCGGGTTGTTCGGGGCTCCAGCGACCTTCCAGCGTCTGATGGACAAGATTCTCCGGCCGCATGCTGCATATGCCGCTGCCTACTTGGATGATATTATCATCTATAGTACCGATTGGCAGCGTCATATGCAGCATTTGCGGGCTGTCCTGAAGACGCTGAGAAGGGCGGGCCTCACGGCCAACCCGAAGAAGTGTGCAATTGGGCGCGTGGAAGTAAGGTATCTGGGTTTCCACTTGGGTCACGGACAGGTGCGTCCCCAAATTGATAAGACGGCAGCAGTTGCAACCTGCCCGAGACCTAAGACCAAGAAGGAGGTTAGACAGTTCCTGGGGCTAGCGGGATATTACAGGAGGTTTGTGCCAAATTATTCGGACCTCGCTAGCCCGCTGACTGATCTAACTAAAAAGGAAGCGCCAGATACGGTCCAGTGGACGGAGCACTGCCAGCAGGCCTTTACCCAGATAAAGGCTGCTCTGTGTGGCGGCCCGCTTTTGCATGCTCCTGACTTCTCTCTTCCTTTTATCCTGCATACTGACGCATCGGACAGGGCAACATTAGAATTGGAATTTAAAGGATTAAATAAAATGATGTAGACAAAATTAAAATGAGGCACACTGCTTATGACTTGCGTGACAACAAAGCTTCACATTATTCACAGCTTCACAAAATGCAGGACAGGTGGTCCACCTTTGATAATATTAAGCTGATTTTTGATTTACGTTTAATGTTTGATGATGATCACGTTATTTTATGTTTGAGTGAGTGAGCAATCTTCTATCACTTGTTTCAGCTTCTTCTTCTCCTGTGTTTTTATCCGGAAGAGATTCTGTACTAGAAAATGCCGGTAGGCCTAAGTGCTAACGTTATAATGTTAGCCTATGGTAATAACTAGCTAGTTAAACAAATAGGCCTACAGTGAAAGCCAGCCAGATGATGATCTATCTTCAGACTTTAAGGATAAAAAAACTGAATTCTTACCCACTGACTTCTTTCCGAAAAATCCCCAAAGTCTCGTTTGCTTCATTTTTCTTTAATTTTTTCTTTCCTGCTCGCTGACTGTCTCAGTTGTTAACTCGCGCTCTTGCGGTTGACTGTGCTAGCTCCTCCTCTACCTGCTGCTGCTGCATATTTAACAGAGAGGAAGAAACGGAGTAGCCCATAGGCTACCGACAGCAAAGAAGTGTATAGGCTAGGTTTTTTTTTTAAGATCTATTTTTTACAGGCTGTATGCATGCAAAGCCAAAGCGCAATGAAATAAAGCAACTTATGATTTCGGGCGTTTACATAGGCTATTGTTTGTCCAGTTTCATATTTGCTCAGTGACAGTCATCATTACATTCGGTGCTTGACTCAAAACATTCGGGGCTGAAGCCCCGGCAAAATCGGCTGGCGACGCCCCTGGGTCTGGCTCCTCATCACTAGATTCCTCATTCAGCTCTTCTTCACCAGATTCACAAACCTTGTCTATTACTTCTAAAAGTGTATAAAATTGTCTGTTTGGCCTCTGTGGATTCATGTCACAGACCATGGAGTGAAGGTGATCCTGCTGATTGCCAGTTCATTTGATGCACGTTTACAAACAATCAGCAGCTGTTTTCAAACTGCACGTGAACATGTGATTAGCAAACACAGACAATCAGCCATGGATTGGACAATGGTTGTGTAAATATCCATTTTCAAAGAGCCCATAGGCCTGCGGAGTTGCTGAGATCTTATAAGCCTTAGATACGGCTCTGGCTGCTCTGGTTGGACATTGATACTTATTTGAATGACTTGCCTGGTCATTATTGGGCAAAGTTTATGAGGGTGGGTTCTTTCTGATCAGAAGACTTTACCAAACACAGCATCTAGTGTGTTGTTACTAAAACCTCCCACAAAAAGCACAAAACCACTGGATTTGATGCATGATCATGTATAAAATGGACATGATCATTGAAAACATGCTCCATATCACATCAATCATGAATAAATGAACATATGAAGTAAAAATATGATTATTTAAATTGTAAATAAAAAATAACATTTTTTACTTTTAAATTGAAGGAAAATCAAAACCAAAAATCTGAACAAGTTGTGTTCCAAATTTAAGGTTGATATCTCAGAAAATGAGCTTTCTATAAGATTTTGTTTGGGCACATGTACCATAGTTTTTTTCATTAGATCACATCCAAGCTTCCTTACTGACCATATAAGGGCGCCTCCATTTCCATATATGGTGTTAGTGATCTGAACTATATTTTTCCATAATTTTCATACAATTTATGAAGTAGACATCCTATTCAGAAGTAGTATGGGCAGTTTTGATGAATTTGATCTGAATTCAACCTCTAATAAACAAAAATAATCGCAGCCGCATCACAAATTGAGAATACATAATATTTTTCTTTATATTTAATACAATTTCAGCACTTTTTTGTCATTAAATTTAATTGGTGTTGTCTTTTGAACTCTTGGTATGAAAATAATCTGAGATTTCTAAGATTTCTACCAATCTTTCATGATTTTTCATGTTTGTCGCTATTTCAGAATAAAGACCTAAACACGCCTAATGAGTATGAAATATTCTTGTTGCAATTTGATAAATTATTGCTCCTGTGTAATTTATTTTAAAAAACAATTACCAAATATGTAAACTAGAGATTGTTAGCTTTCAAATGATATATAGTTTGTCAATATTCCTTAAGGTTTTTACTAAGATATTATTGTTTTAAAAATATAGTGGCAAACGTCCCACCTGTGGGACAGTGACAGTTAAAGTTAAACAAGGATTATTTTGATGTTAGAATCTGCCCTACTCCCTTAACTGATCATAAAGCCATATGCATATCTCTTAATATCTCAGCTGGTTCTACACTTGCCACACGCTCAAGCTATTGGAAGCTCAACTGTTCTGCACTGCAAAATGGGGTAGTCCAATATAAGATTAAAGATATGATTTAACTTTATTGGTCTAAAGCAAACAAAGAAAACTGTTTTGGGCTCAACTGGGACCTGCTCAAATATGAGATAGGAAAATATTTAAGAAAGTTTGGTGCTGAAACAGTCAAAGCCAGGAAAGCGGAGGAGTTAAAGATTGTCTCTTATATAACAAAATTATCCTGCAGAGAATTTGACTCCCTTACAAAGGAGGAAAAAGAAGGGTTATCTTAATCACAAATCAAACTTGATGAAATGTATCGGCAAAAAGCAAAGGGTGCCTTTATCAGGTCTCACTCTAAGTGGTTAGAAGAAGATGAACAAAACTCTCATTATTTCTTTAGTCTAGAGAAATATCATTCCACCAACAACAGTATCAGTAAGTTGAATATTAATGGAGCTATCACTGAAGATCATCGTAAAATATCAGTTTTGTTCAAAATTTTATAAAGACTTGTATAGCTCTCAATTTAACCCAAATGTGTCTGATAATTTTTTTAACTCCCTTTCAGTGAAGATGATAAGTGAAATGGATAGAGAGCACTGTGACATGACTATATCACTTGAAGAAGTACAGCAAGCTATAAACCAACTAAAAAATAACAAATCGCCGGGGTGTGATGGGCTATCTTCAGAATTTTATAAATCTTTTATCGCTGAACTGTCCCCTTTTTTATTGAAAGTCTTCATAGAATCCATCCTCTCTGACCCAGGGAATAACAGTCCTAATTCCTAAAGCAAACAAGGACAAATTAGTTTTAGATAATTGGCGCCCAATTTGTTTACTTAACAACGATTATAAAATCTTAGCTCTCTTATTGGCTAGAAGATTACGGTCTGTTCTGGACTCCATCATAAACGAAACACCAGGGCCGGCCTGAGGCATAAGCGAACTAAGCGGCTGCTTGGGGCCCCCTGGCCACTAGGGGGCCCCCCAATCGAGTTTAAAAAAAATTAAAAAATGACTTAAACAAGTGACATAAATGAATGAATATGACTGAATGAATGAATAATTCAAGACAAGAAAATTCTGATTTCATGATCAACATACCTGCCTACAACCGCTGCTGTGTCTGCCAGCATTTAAATCATGCGCATAATCTAGACACCTCGCGCATGCATAGAAAATTCGTGCGCAACTGCGTATAGTCACGGTATCGGTTTAAGTTGGAGAAGATAGACGCAGGGGAACTTAACCTTCTAGGTGTAAGGGTTAGGGTTAGGGTTAGATGAATGAATTAAATTTAAATGAATGAATAAAAATGAAATTTAGTGCAACTTATTAATGAACCGACAAGAATAAATCCCAAAGCAGAAATAAAATCTTCTCTCCTCGATCTAATCATAACAAACTCAGTTCATAAATATACCTCAGCTGCCGTATTTTGTAATGACGTCAGTGACTATTGTGCAGTCGCTTGTGTAAGAAATACAAAAATCCCCAAGGTAAAACCGCGCATCATCCTAAAAAGACATTTTAAAAGTTTTGAACAACAGGCTTTTCTGCATGATCTGTATCATAGTGAACCTAGCAGGGTGTCTTTGTTTTCGGATGTTGAAATGGTGTGGGATTTTTTTTTCATTTTCAATTTCAGCTCCATTGTAAATAAATACGCACCAATCAAAAAGTTTTGGATCAGTGGTAAGGACAACCATTGGTTCTCAGACAGTCTATCAGAGCTAATCTGTTTGAGAAATAAATTGTGGGCACAAGCTAGATTCTCCAACTCTTCTGCTGATTAGACTGCATTTAGAACTGTAAGAAACAAGTGTACTTTGATGATTAGAAAGTCCAAATCTGAGTTTTATTTGAAATCAATCACAGAAAACTTAAACAACCCTTCAAAGTTTTGGAAATCAGTTAAATCTTTGTCGGGTGCACGTGTGACCTCAAACCTCCCTGAACAGATTCTCATTGGTTCAGATGAAATAAAAGACAAAGCAGTCATGATCAGTTTAATAAACACTTTATTCAGGCTGGATTCATATTTAATAAAACCGTAAATAAATCTGTCCCATGTCCTGCCATGTCAGCATCTGAAAATGTGAATGTAAATGGGGAATCCTTTAACTTTAAACCGATTTCAGTGTCAGAAGTTCATAAAGCCCTCAGAGACATTGATCACAAAAAGTCAGCAGGTACAGATAATCTGGATCCCTTTCTGTTAAAAGTGGCAGCTGATATTATTGCTGAGCGCATATTTTTAATTTGAGTCTTCTTTCCAACTCCATTCCCAAAAGTTGGAAAGCAGCCTATGTCCTCGCTTTACATAAAGGTGGAGACCCATCAGAATTGAATAATTACCGTCCAATATCAAAACTCTCTGTTCTGTCAAAGATCTTGGAATCATTTGTGAATGTACAGTTAAAACAGTATTTAGCTGACAAAAACATTTTAAATAATTTTCAGTCAGGGTTCAGAAGTGGCCATGGCACTATTACTGCTGCTACTTTAGTGACAAATGATATTATTGGGGCCTTAGATAAGAAGCAACACTCTGCTGCATTATTTATTGATCTTTCTAAGGCGTTTGATTCAGTTGATCATGGATTGTTATTGACTAAACTACGTTCAGTTGGTTTAAGTGAGAAGGCTGTTGCATGGTTTCAAAATTATTTTGTAGATCGTACTCAATGTGTTTATGCTGAAGGTTATAAATCTGATTTTCTTGAGATCACTAAAGGTGTCCCTCAAGGATCAATCTTAGGACCCATTCTGTTTTCAATTTTTATAAATGATTTGGATAGAGATGTTCAAGCCAAATTACATTTATATGCTGATGACACAGTGGTCTATACTCAGGCTTCCACCATTTCTGTAGCAGTGCAGGAACTTCAGACTGCATTTCAGGCATTGCAAAACACATTACTGAGTCTAAAACTGGTTTTAAATAGACAGAAAACAAAGTTTATGGTTTTCTCAAAAGCTCGAGCACAGATACTTGACAACTGTGGCCTCTTGTCCTTAGATGGGAAATCAATTGAGAGTGTCTTCATACAAGTACTTGGGGATATGGATAGATGATAAGCTCACCTTCAATGAACATTTTACTGTTTTAGTCAAGAAACTTAAAGTCAAGCTCGGCTTTTATTTTAGAAACAAATCTTGTTATACTTTTAGTGCTAAGAAGAAACTTGTGGAAGCTACTTTTCTGTCTGTAATTGATTATGGAGATATATTGTACATGCCTGCTGCATCTTCCATCTTGCATCATGTTGATTCAGTTTACCATGCATCACTACGATTTATAACAAATACAAAGTCCCTTACCCATCACTGCATTCTTTATAATTTAGTTGGTTGGACATCACTTAAAATTCGTAGAAAACAGCACTGGTATTTCTTTATTTATAAAGCTATACTTGGCAAACTTCCACTCTACCTCTGTAACCTCCTCTCTGTCTGCTCTGGTACCTATCAGCTACGCTCTTCAAAGTGGTTGCTTTTTAACGTGCCACGAGTTACAACCGAATTGGGAAGAACTGCTTTCTCTTATTTAGCACCTTGGGGGTGGAATAATCTACAAAAAGAGCTAAGGTTAGAAACCCTTATGTCCTTTAATGAATTTAAAACTACTGTAAAGAGTATTGTGATGGAGACATGTTCTTGTTTTTCTTAGGAGTCTCATTGTGTTCTTTTTGTGCTTCTTTTATCATGAAAATGTAAATTGGTGTTTGTTATGTATGTATTTGTTGTGATTTGGCTGCTACCTTGGCCAGGTCTCTCTTGTAAAAGAGATTCTGAATCTCAATGGAACCTCCTGGTTAAATAAAGGTATAAATAAAAAATTATTTTTCAAAAGTTATTTGAAATATTAAATTAGACACTTAACTTGCATTTAACATGGTTGTATGTATTTAAAATGACTTTTGTCTATTTCATTTGACGCAGACACCAAAATAGTGACATCCTGTATTTGAGCAATACACAGATTGGTCATATACTCTATACACATATACACTATATATAAACATATACACTATATCGCCAAAAGTTTTGGGACGTCTGCCTTCTTAATCGGTAGAGTTTAATATGGAGTTGGCCCACCCTTTGCAGCTTTAACAGCTTCAAGTCTCTGAGCTCCTGAGAGCGACACATTCATTCACAAATGTTTGAGGAAGATGACTTGTCTTGACTTTTAAAACAAAGCAAATGTGTCTGTGATGACTTGAGGACTTGTTTCCAGTCTTGCAGTCTCTCATGTTCTTGCTCAGATGTGGACAGGCTCTGAGTTCCTGTCAGGTCGGAGTTGGACTTCAGGCTTCGGGCGAGTCTCGAGCTCAGTGCTCTCAGCAAGTATGTTATTACCTATCCAAGACAAAGATTATATAATAAGTCAACTCGTGAATGATTTTTTAGAGCTGATTTACAACAGAATTTAAAGGTGCAGTGTGTGATTTTTAGCAACATCTAGCGGTTCGGTTGCGAGTTGCACTAATGGCTCCGCCCACTGCTCACCCCTCCCTTTCGAAGAAGCTACGGTGGCTAAAACGGGACAAACATATCGTCGACTGAGACAGCAGAGAATAGCCAGAGTAAGCCGAGAGTGTGTAACATTGTCACTGTTTCTGTACCACAGTCCATTATAAACCACATCATGGATAAAGTTTACAAAGCCATAGTCAGGTGAGGGTCTTAATAAATAATATAATAATAGTAATCAGCTGATTATCTCACAAATGTAACCAGCACATTTCTCCCCACATAGCAAACCCATAATACAGCGAGGGAGAAGAACCACATGAAACTATGCAACTATATTTTTTTCTAACAGGGTAGTAAAAGTTTACCTGGCTAATATGAGCTGTTACTGTGGCTGAGCTGGTTAAAGTGTAAAGCCTTGTTTAAACTCGACGCGTCCGCATGAGCCCAAAGATGAGCGCGGCAAAAATGACATGATTGTAACAGCCAGGGATGGAAATTAGACACTCATTTACTACATACAATAGGCTTTTTTTCTCAGATTTTGAAAACTAAACTTAAAATGCTTCCAAGATCGACTTGTCGCGATCGACGGGTTGGTGATTCCTGTAACATACTGTTTTACGGTCAATGAAAAGAGTCCTCAGCTGTCTCACGAACGCAACCAGCACATTTATCCCCACATAGCGAAGCCATAACACAGCGAGGGAGAATAACTAAGAAACATGAAACAATCCAACTACATATTTTACACCACTGACAAGGGAAAGTCACTACTCACGGTGTCGATCTGGCTTCTAGCTTTCTGCGGCTTCTCTTTCAAGGCAGTGACGAAACGCGCTCTGTAGCGCTCTGTAGCGCTGTGTGTTCGCTGTCGGCTATGGTAGAAACATGACACATGACGTCACAATATGGCAACCTTCATAGAAGGGGATTCCCTCGCCTATGTAGATTTAAATGACTCATTCTAAGGTAATACAAACTTAACGGTTCATTAAGTAAGGTCTTTATACACCACTAAACACATAGTTATGGATCTTATATTGCATTGCTGTCAATAGATCCACAGAAATATTACACACTGGACCTTTAGTTGTGTTTGCATCACTGATTCTGTTATTTTCCTGTTTATTACCATGAAGCCGCTTTGAAACAATCTGTATTGTATAAAGCGCTATATAAATGAAGGAGACTTGACTATAACAAGAACATTACAATGAACACAGATTTGAAAATCTCACTACAAATAATCCAGAATTATAGACAAAAGATAATAATCCTACTCTATCTGTTACACTTCCTCACACCTGAAACTGATCGAGTGAATCTCCTGAACTTCTCCAATCTACTGTAGATCCTCACTGATCCATTTATGTTGTAACATCTTCTCTAACGTGGGGCGTTTAGTTGGATCCCGGGCTAGACACTGGCTAATCAGATCCCTGCATTCTGTACAAAATGTAATAAGGAGAGAGCTGGTTAGGAATGACCATGTGACCTGGCATCTATGAAAACAGCATCTAAAACATGATTAATATACTGTAAAATGGGACTTATCTTTACTTTAAAAGTGAAGTATGAAGTACGTTTCTGCGAAACTAGTGGCAGCGAGCGGAATAAATGATAAAATAAAGCATATTTTCCAAAAACCTTGCAAAGGCCTTCCGTGCATCGCGTCTTCCCCGATTTCAACATCACAAACGCAGCTCTTACTGGTTCTTGTGAAAATAGGTTTCATTTCCAATATATTAGGAAATACTTTTAGCTGTGCTGCGTTTGTCTTTCTGAACGGGTGCATGATGATGCTGTAGTGTATGGTATTGAAGCATGCTTTGTAGCGCGTAACTCTCACTATACGTTGAGCTCTATATAAAAATTGTACATACTTCACCTTTAACTGTTTCTGTAAAAAGCCTTTGCTTTATGTGTGTGTTTATCAATGTAACAATATTATTCACTCACTTTTGGATAAGTTGGGGTTCTGAAATGTAACTTTGGCTTGTGTTATTTTCCTTCTATTGCCAAAAGGAGAACATCCGTTCACCATCTTGTGCAACAACACTCCTAGAGACCAGACGTTTGCTGGGACGGCGTGGAATCGCGGTTCTGTCAAGACTTCAGGTGGGCAGTAATCCGCTACTCCTGTAAGCAAGACATTTGCACATTGTTGAGATTTTTAGTAAGTCACTACATTCAGGTTTCCACACTCCCAGAATGCTCACCAATGTAAATGTTGCTCCAGTAGCCATCTCTACTAAACAGCTGACCGCAGCCAAAGTCTATCAGCTTGAGCTGTGCCGGGCTTTTCTTCAACAGGAAATTCTGCGCATGAATGTCATTATGAAAAACACCCTGATGGATGCAGTGTTGCACTGCCAGCACAGCCTGTCGCATGATGAAGCGTGCTGTTGGTTCATACACTTGATGATTACGAGTCATGAAGTCCAGCAAGCTCTCGCAGGGTTCAGGATACTCCATAACCAGAGTGAATTCTTCAGGATGTTCAAACCACTCGTATAGTTGTATGACGAAGGGGCTTATGGGTTCTCGCCTCATCATCATCAGCAGCGCCACTTCTGTAACCAGAGGTTCGGGATGCCCAGGCTAGAGAAAAGTAGCAGACAGAAGGTTAGCAGGGTACAAATCTGAAGAAAACACATCATTTTTTACATAAATGTACTTTTCTTTGATCTTTTTAGACAAGGAATCTCATCTAATATAATCTGCACTTAAACAACTCAATACATATTCAGGTTTTGGCCAACTTACAATATGAAGATAACGATCGTTGTCAATCTTGCGTATCCGCTTGATGGCAACCTGCAAAAAAAACACCCCAGTTTCAATAACAGTAACAGTAACAGTCAAGCGCCTGACCTCGCACTAAGTATTAAACCATCTGTAAATTGAT
The DNA here is from genome assembly GCA_030578275.1 of Meda fulgida. Taxonomy (NCBI): domain Eukaryota; kingdom Metazoa; phylum Chordata; class Actinopteri; order Cypriniformes; family Leuciscidae; genus Meda; species Meda fulgida. The sequence continues at coordinate 26,163,165 of CM060636.1, forward strand.
TTAAATATGTTTTGATGCATGCAAGAGCAAAATGTTTGTACAATTCTGTAAGATTGACCTTTTTGCCATCAAATTTGCGTGTTCCCTGGTACACCCTGCCGAATCCTCCGGATCCAATCATCTTTATAACGTTATAGAGAGACTCAAAGGACTCTGAGAAACAACCAGAAAAATATTAGCTTGCTTGATCCATCGTTTTATTTAAAACACATCAGTGCTGATTGTGTCGAGAAAGAAATATTAAATAAAATAATATTACACATTCTCTGAAAACAAGCATTAAGCCTTATTTTTAGGGGAAAACAAGAAGACAGTACTGTTTAAAATAATGTTGAGGAAATTCTGAGTGGCGATGTACCATTATTTGTCTTGACGCCGGAGTGATCTGGAGCAGGTGATGATGGATCAGGATCAGGCTCTGGCTCCAGATCTGCTGGAGGAACAAAAGGCTCCACAACATTCACAGCACTACAGTGGCAACAGCAGCAGAAAACACACTTCATAGCCTTCCAGATCCAGTGGAGGAGACAACCAGTTCCTTTCCTCTTCCTACATTCTGTAGCTTTTCCTGAAATGAAGAAAAAACAATTGAAAACACAACTATTAGAAACATCTCTGATGTCAAATTGAGCAATGCTATAAAGACATCATTTACATTTCACTGTTAAATTCTTATCTGTAATGTAACAAATCCAAAGTAACAGAATATTTCCACGCTATCCGCCTGACTTCTGCTTAACGCCTGCACACATTTCCCAAAATCTTATTTCACAATATTAATAGTCATTTTATTTCACAATTATCACGAATAGTTATTTTTCAGATTTTATCTGATCTTTTATTGAAAAGAAAACATACATTTCCAGGCTTCATTTGGTCAACTCTGGTAAAGGCAAAGATCATATGGGCCATATCTTAAAATATATTTACATTAGATTAAACATTGACTTTTATTAAATGCATAGCAATGTCTTATTTATATAATAACCGACACGACAGACATTTTGACAATTTTGCGTGTATTTGACAATTCAAAAGCAATAAGTGGCGAAATAGAATTCTATTCTGGATCGTTTGCTGTCTGAGGAGCGGCTTTCTGTGCGCGTGTGTCTGGTGTGTGTCAGACAGAGCAAGTGCCATCGAGTTCATCGCTTATTGAGAACGTTTTCATTAAATTCTGAACATTTTATTTCAAAATGCTCCCAGAACCTTCAAAATCTACAGTTTTTTCAACTGGTTAAAACATTTTTTTCTTGGCTAAAGGAACAATCTATTTTATAATGTTGCATTATGGGAACAAACAATTAATATATTTATAAATAAATAACAAAATAATTCAGAGAAATGTTGCTGTGCAACAGTAAATGTGACATAAACATGTTAAAAACGTATGCATGAAATAGGAAAATGTCTCTCTGTAGACTTGACACTGGCCAGCCTTATTTCAGTCTCACCTGTTGAGCTCTTGTTCACAGGAGAAGCCTCCACGGCACCCTGAGCAGTTCGGCCATTTGAAGTCTCTTTTGGCTCGACAGGAACTTGCCCGGGCAGCGGAGGGCACAGCAATCCTTCCAGGCTGTCGGACCCGGACAAACAGCAGTTGCTGCAACTGTCCTGTTGGTTTGGGCTCTCCGATCCATCGCCACTCCACCTCCATTCGACGCTGTACGAGCCTCTGCTGCTCAGACTCAACGACTCTCTACAGAGCCAGCGCTCGACATCGACCTCAGAGAGGGACAGAGCTGACGATGACATGATGCCCGGAGAAGAATCTGTGGAAGCGGTTCTCCAGGATCTGGAGCGGCCTGAGGCTGGAAAATTCCACACATCAAAAATGTTTTCTTTTTTTAATATATAATATGAATGATGAATGTCAGTGGTCACACCAAATTGTTACTTTGGTTGGTTATTAAAGCCTATTCTGACCTTTGCGAGAGTGTTTCGATGAAGTGAATGGACGTCCATCATCTGGGCTCTTCTGGCTGCCGCTCTTCCTCGTCCTCCTCCTGTCAGCCTGACCTGTGGACACAGAAACAGACTCAGAAGACAGAGGTGTTAAATATCCAGGAAGATCCTGGCTCTGTGTCTGGGTCGGGTCTGGCAGCGGATCCTGATCACGGTCATCAGAACCGGGTCTCCAAACCTCCTGACCAGCCGTCTGAGAGAAAGCAGCTCTCCTGGATCTGGAGCGGCCTGAGGCTGGAATATTTCACACATCACAATGTTTTAATAATAAATCAATAATCAATGTCAGTGGTAAATTGCAAATTGTTACTTCAGTTAGGCTACTCAAATTCAAACGATTATTTCACATTAAATCTCAATTAAAATACATGTGATTAGATTGGGGGATCCAATGGGTTCTTCACATTAATGTAGTCAGTCATTGTACAACAACAACAACAACAACAACAACAACAACAACAACAACAACAACAATAACCGAATCGAATTTGGACTTTTTATGTGTTTCTGAAAGTTGGTTAAATCAAAGTACTCCAACAAATCTGGTTAATATACCTGGCTATAAGTGCTTTAGAAAAGATCGGGAACAAGGAAGGGGTGGGGGGGGGGGGTGTTAATATATATTAGAGATCAACTTAAATGTGAAGAGGTTGCAATTAATGTGAAACTGGAGTGCCTTGTATTACGAATCACTTTGTCAACAACTATGAAATTCAATTTATGTGTGTAGCAATGTTCAGGGAAGAAGGAGGCGGGAACTGGCGAACAGTCAAAATATAATTTATTTAAATAAAACAAACAACGAAAATACCGCCAGCAGCCCCTCGCGGACGACTGCTGGCTACCGAAAATAAATATAACTAAAGTAAAATACAAAAACAAAACACAACTAAAATACAGGCCTGTTCCTCTCTCGATCATCAACGTCGTCGCTCCTCCTTTATGCTTCCGCTCCTCCGTGAGAGATGCGAGACCGGTGTGCCTAACAGGTGTTGCTCATTAGCAATCGCACCACCGGCCTCGCGCCGTTCTCTCACGTCCCTCGGCCGTCCGGTTCGCCACATACCCCCATCGCCCCTCACAGGCCGGGGGGTACCCACGAGGCTGTGCCTACTCCCCCCCCCGGCGGCGGCGATCCCTGGGGAGTATGGACAGACAAACCGAGGGAAACGGAGACGGAAGCATGAGGAGCGACAGATCGAGAGAGGGGAGAGAGGAAAAAAAAAAAAAAATTGGTCCGGTTCCCACAACGCGCTGCCATCTGGTCCCCCACCAGCTGGCGATCTCCTCCGCGGTGCCTGGCGGTGACGCTGGGTAGCCCTCGGTGGACGGCTCGACGCTCCTCCGCCGCCCGGTGGACGGCGACGGCTCCTCGGGTGCCTTGGGCAGACGGCAGGAGTCCCCCGCTCCCTGCTCCTCCCCTTCACTGGTGGACGGCAGCAGGCTCCGGCCCACGGCGAGCGGCGGCGACTCCTCCTCTCCCTCCCGGATGGCAGCCGCCCCTCCAATACCCAGGCGGCCGGCAGCGAGCTCGACCGTCCCACCGGCAACTCACTCCAGCGCCCCGCCTCGAGCGTCCGTGGCCGCGAGTCCCCCGCTCCCTGCTCCTCCCCTCGCTCGGCGGATGGCAGCAGGCTCCGGCCCACGGCGAGCGGCGGCGACTCGTGCACCATGCTCGATGGCACCGCGGATTCCCCACACCGGCGAGGACTCTCTGACAGCGCGTTCCTCCCTCTTCCCGGGTTTCGGCACCAGTGTAGCAATGTTCATGGAAGAAGGAGGCGGGAACCGGCGAACAGTCAAAATGTAATTTATTTAAATAAAACAAACAACGAAAATACCGCCAGCAGCCCCTCGCGGACGACTGCTGGCTACCGAAAATAAATATAACTAAAGTAAAATACAAAAACAAAACACAACTAAAATACAGGCCTGTTCCTCTCTCGATCATCAACGTCGTCGCTCCTCCTTTATGCTTCCGCTCCTCCGTGAGAGATGCGAGACCGGTGTGCCTAACAGGTGTTGCTCATTAGCAATCGCACCACCGGCCTCGCGCCGTTCTCTCACGTCCCTCGGCCGTCCTGTTCGCCACAATGTGTTTTATACAATTCACCCTCACACAGCGTGAATTTCTATAATGAATTTAAGAGTTTTCTCTCAAATATGGACTGCTCTGAAAGCCTAATACTGGGTGATTTTAACATTAACTGGATCGAAAAAAATAGTAAAAAGAAATTAAAAGCTGTAGTAGATAAATTTAAGTATAAACAGCTCATAGACAAACCTACTAGAATCACTAGAAGTAGTAAAACGCTGATTGATTTAATTTTTACACACAGGCCTGAAAGAATAACAAAAACGTATAACCTTATCACTGGGCTCTCGGATCATAACGTGACCTTAATTGTTAGGAAACTGGGTAAAAAACAATTAACTTACTACAACCAAGAAATAAAAATACAGAAAATAGGAATTCCAAAAGCAGAACAAAATAACTTTGAAGAAGAACTGAATCAAATAAATTGGGATAATGTTATGAAAGAGTCCAATGTGAATCAAAGTGCTAATATCTTTGTCACTACAATAAGTAACACAATAAAAAAGTATACTAAAACATGGACGAGCAAACCAAAGAAATACTCTCTCCCATGGTTTAATGGTGATATTTGGCACATTATGAAAAAACGTGATACCGCACGTAAAACATCTTTGAAAACTAGAAATTGTACGGATCATCTCATTTATACTACACTAAGAAATCAAGTTTTAAGCAATCTGCGTAAAGCTAAAATTGATTATTTTACTAAAAAGATAGAAGAGGCTAACGGTAGTAGTCGTAAACTATGGCAACACAATTCGATAATTATTCATATTCAGTCTCTAGAGAATCTTTCTGCACTGGTTTGATTCCGATCGGGGGAAAAACCAGGGACTAGTTCGCAAAACTAGTTTTCTACTTTTGCTTGCTGTAGCGCCACCTATGGGCCAATCGGGCTCATACTTTGATAACCTCTCCTCGATTTTTGTAGGCCTACTACCATCTGGCAAAGTTTCAAGGCTCCAGCACTTACGGTTTGGGCTGCACGATGCGTTTTACGGCAGAATAATAGTAATAAAAATCCTTACAATTACAATAGGTTTTCAGCACTTCGTGCTTGAACACCTAAATATGAAAGATTCCGCAGCTAAAGACATACACAATATAAGTATAACCCTGAACAAAAAACATCAGGACAGTCTGTTGCAACCAATTACGCATTTAGTTAATCTCTCAATTCGATTAAGTACATTTCCACACTGCTGGAAGCACGCTGTAATAACACCTATCCACAAGTCGGGGGAAAAGGATACACCCAATAATTATAGGCCTATTGCAATTTTACCAGTTGTGTCCAAAATCCTGGAGAAGGTTATTGCAAAACAACTTATTGAACATCTAGAGTCAAACCAGCTGCTGCATCCTCAACAGTTTGGTTTTAGGCGCAAATACAGCACTGAAACAGCTAATTGTTACTTGCTAGAGAAGATTAAAGGGCCTCTAGATAAAGGGCAAGTAGTTGGTGCGGTATTCTTAGACTTGAAAAAGGCCTTTGACACAGTGGATCACAGTGTGCTTATTAATAAAAACTCCAGCTCTTCAAAATGTCACCTAGTTCGTTAGCTTGGTTAAAATCATATCTTGAGGACAGACAACAGTGCGTAAAGGTAAATGGGGTGATGTCAGCTCTTTGCCCTAACAATATGGGGGTTCCTCAGGGATCAGTGCTGGGGCCGTTGCTGTTTACAATGTACATCAATGATTTCCCTGATAGCTGCAAAGATGTCAACTGCCAGCTGTATGCAGATGACACAGTTGTCCATCTATCTGCTAGAACCTCAGCCATAGCTGCGCAGAAGCTGACACTAGCCCTAACAGATATCTCAAAGTGGTTTGAATTGTCTCACCTGACCTTAAATGTGAAGAAAACTGTTGCTATTTGTTTCTCAAATAAAAAACGACCCTTAGATAGTACTTTTGAAGTAAGCATAAACAATGAAATTATTCAAGAAGAAAAAAGAGGTTAAATATCTTGGGATTATTATTGACAACAATCTCAAATTTCAGAGTCAAGTCAAAAATATTTGTAAAAAGGTTAAATCTAATCTGAATTGTTTCCGTTTTATTAGGAAGGAATTATCTTTTCAGGCCGCCCGGTTATATATGCATGCAATGATTTTTCCACATCTGTCCTATTGCGTAACATCTTGGTCACAAACATCCCCGTCAATAGTAAAGCCGGTTGTCTCACAGTACAAGCAGGCGGTCAAGGTTTTTGATAGAAAACCTGTGACATCGCATCATTGTGACATAATTCATAGACATAATCTTTTTACTTTTGAACATTTTATAAATTTTAGTATTTTGAAATTGGTTTTTAAATGTCTGAACAGCAATGTGTCGCCACTGTTTTCTGCTCTCATTCGTAGGCGTCAAGGTTCACTTAGACCATCCACCAGAGCCTCAGTCAGTGGGGACTGTATTCTTCCAAAATGTATGAAATCTATCGGTCAGTCAAGTTTCTCTTATAACGGTACAAGACTATGGAACTCTCTGCCCACTGACTTAAAATTGCAGACAGACATGACCAGCTTCGATAGAGGTCTGAAACAGTGGCTAAAGTCAAGTCAAAGCTGCACACATGCTAATGCTGTATAAAATGTATAGTGATGATTCGTATTGCTAATCTTTTTAACTACTGTATTTTTTTTTTGTGTGTGTTGTGATTGGTGACATGTGTTGTCTCCTATGGACAAGTGTTGCAAATTAGCAATTTTGCTATAACACTGAAAACAAGGTATCTGGTTCGTCCAATGCTGTTGTTATGTCCATATCAAATAAATAAATAAAATAAATAAATATAATATGTGTTTTGACTTTATTGCACTGATTTAACACAATGGATTTATAAAATTCAAATAAACTATATACTGAGACCACTAGGGGGAGGTAGTTGAGAAGAGGGATACGGGGAGAAGAAGCGTAGAAAAAAGGAAGGTGGAGCACGAGTTCTGTATGTGTTTTTAGAGAGTAATAAAGAAGAGATGTAACCGTTCATCTGCTGTGGTCTGGCTTTGTAATGGTAACTAGAACATAACAAATTGGCGACGAGGCGACCCACTATTGCTGCAAAGATGGCATCGTCTACACCATTTCCAAACTTTTTCTTACCTGCTCCGGGCGACCCGGCGATTCCTTTCAGGATATGGGAGCGGATGTTCCAGAATTATCTGCTAGTGATCGACGTTAAAGGACAAAAATTGTCGGAAGTCAGGAAAAGAGCCCTTCTGTTACATTGCTTGGGCACGGAGGGGCAGAGAATATTTTACACGTTACCAGAAATGGGCGATACAATGGCTGCTGCTATTACTTCTCTACATGCTCATTTTACACCCAAGTTGAACGTGGTCATGGAGAGACACACATTCCGGAAAAGAACTCAACAAGCTGGTGAGTCTATAATCCAGTATGTTGCTGCACTGAGAGAACTCTCGTCTACGTGTGAGTTTACAAATGCAGATGATATGATTCGTGACCAGCTGGTGGAAAGCGTCACTAATCCGCATATCCGAGAGAGGCTTTTGCTGCATGATAAGTTAACATTAGCGGATGCTATTACAATTGCACAACAAGTCGAATCGGCTGGAGAGCAAATGCAGGGACTTGCAAATGCAGTACTATGTCCAGCAGCCAAGGTAAAACAAGGTAATTTTGCACGTGTCTGTAGAACAACGCAAACTCACACAGTGCATGAAGTAGTAATGCCTGAGTACACGCTACTGTTACTTCAAGATAAGGATGTAAGCGCTAAACTTCACTGTACTGTTCAAGTCGAAGCCGGTGCGGTCCAGAGGCCTGTCACGTTGACTGTTGATACTGGTGCTTCTGTTTCAGTTCTGCCAAAGAGCATGTATGATGATCACTTTGGGGAAGTACCTCTACAGCCACCTGCAGCATGCTTAGTCACTTATTCGCGTACTCCAATTCATGTGATCGGCTGCTTGCACGCAACCGTGGTAAAAGACTGCCGCAAATGCTCAGTGAACTTCTATGTGGTGGATAAAGGAACTGCATTAATGGGCATGGATCTGATAACAGCTCTTAAACTATGCATTAAAGGAGATACAATTCTGCCAGATCATGCTACATCCTCCACATCTTGCTCTTCAGAACCAGTGTTACAGCTTTCTACTCAAGTGGACTCACCTTCAGTTGGCTGTGTTGCAGGGTTTATGCATAAAGTCAAGGTGTCAGATACAGCCGTGCCTGTTAGACAGAAACTACGTCGCCTTCCCTTTTCTGTGAAAAAAGCCGTGTCCGCGGAGTTGGACAGACTACTTTCTGCCGGAGTTATAGAGAGAATAGATGCATCTCCATGCGTGTCACCGATTGTGGTTACAATTAAAAAGACTGGTGGCACAAGAATGTGTGTAGATCTCAGGGAACCGAACAAAGCTGTGGTAATAGACAGTTACCCCCTGCCTCACATGGAGGAATTATTGACTGCTTTAGTTGGATCTACAATCGTCTCCACAATTGATCTTGAGAGTGCATATCATCAAGTGCCTTTACATCCTGAGAGCCGTGATGTAACAGCGTTTATCACGCATGATGGACTGTTCCGGTTTTGCAGGGTACCGTACGGTTTGGCTTCAGCACCGTCGGTATTCCAAAAGATGATGGAGTGCATACTCAAAGGTGTACCAAACGTGCAGAACTACCTCGATGACGTCATTTGCTTTGGACGCACAGAAGCGGAACATGACGTTGCGCTGAACACGGTACTGTGCCGACTAAAGGAGGCTGGGTTGCGTTCGAACGAACAAAAGTGTCAAATTAGGCAAAAGAGCCTGCGTTTTTTGGGACACTTGGTTACACCACAAGGAGTTCAGCCAGATACTGAGCACTTACAGGCAATCGTACAAGCTCCAGTTCCTAAAGATGTGACAGCCCTACGTTCATTCCTGGGTATGCTCTCATGGTATAATAAATTTATACCCAATTATGCTACTATTGTTGAACCCTTACGGGCATGTATCCGCCGAGAGGGACCATTTCAGTGGAACGAGGAAACGGAGTACTGCTTTGTCACTGTGAAACAATTGTTGCTTGCAAGTTCAGCATTAGCACTATATGACCCCAATTTACCATCCATTATCTCTACAGATGCATCAGATTATGGTCTTTGGGCAGTGTTCACCCAGATTCATCCAGACAACACAGAGCGGACAGTCGCTTTTGTCTCCAGATCCTTAACTAAGACTGAGAGGAAATATGCAACAGTAGAGAAAGAGGCTTTGGCATGAGTGTGGGCGGTGGAAAAGTTGAGGACCTATCTTTGGGGGCGTAAGTTTACACTACGAACCGACCATCAGGCTCTAACGACCCTTCTCTGTACAAAAGGAGCAGACAGGGCGGGAATGCGCATAGCTAGATGGGCTGCGCGTCTGTTATGCTTTAATTATGACGTGGTCTATCGTGCAGGTTCGTTGAACTGTACAGCTGATTGTCTTTCAAGATTGCCCTTGCCATCTACCACAGACATGGACTCGGATGCAGAACGTGAACTAGTTGCGTTGTTGTCAATGTCTCTTATGTCAGTTACTCAAAAGGAGTTTGAGGCTGCTTCTATGGCCTGTTCTGAGCTTTCTGCTCTGCGTGCTCAGATTGAAAAGGGTTTGCCAGCTTCAGCAAAAGCCCTGGATTGCCCGCTGCAACCGTACTTCAAAATGAGACATGAACTTTGTGTGACAAACAATCTAGTGTTCCGGGGTTCACGGTTGGTGGTGCCAGTGACATTGCGCAGAACAATGGTCACTTTAGCACATGAGAATCATCAGGGCATAGTAAGGACCAAGCAGCGGTTGCGTGAGCTCTATTGGTTTCCAAGAATAGACGCTATGGTTCAAACTCAGATTTCAGCATGTTCGTTGTGCCAGGAGTCAGACAGGACGGCAAAGACTACCGCTTCTCCATTACAGCCGGTGCCTTTTCCGGACGGTCCATGGTCGAAGTTGGGTTTGGACATAGTAGGACCTTTTGAGACAGGAGGCATGGAAACCCTGAGAGTCTGGTAACAGATAATGGACCACAACTTATTTCCTCAGTCTTTACCGCTTTCTTGGACGAACGAAATATTGCACACACCAAAACATCTGTATACCATCCTGCGGCTAATGGGGCTGTGGAAAGATTTAATAAGGTTCTCAAGGACTGTGTGCAAATGGCCATTTTGCAAAAGAAACCGTGGAAACAAACAGTCTCTGACTTTTTGCAAACGTATCGTTCTACTCTACATGCAATGATTGGTGTTTCGCCATTTGAACTGTTATACGGCAGGAAAATGAGAACCAAACTTACGGTGTTCACATCTCACTCCAGTTCCACACGTGACCAAGAAGTTAGACAACGAGTGTCGGTTCGCCAAAATAAAATGAGGCAATACTCTGATGCAAAACGAGGGGCTCGGGTGTCTACATTTCAGGTGGGCAATAGAGTGCGTATACGCAAACCAACGCATGTTCACACTCAAAGTTCACACAACCAGTGGAAAGGACATTTAAAGTTCACACAACCAGTGGAAATAGAGAAGCAAGTGGGCCCAAGCACGTACAGACTGGCAGATGGAAGACTGTGGCACTCTTCTCACTTGTCTTTGGTTCCAGAGGTCATGAAGCCGACCTCAGATCAGCCTGCTGTTGATGTTTCAGTCGCAAATGTTCCGAACACTGAACAGAGCACAGGAAAACTTTCTGTTCGTCAGTGCAAACCACCATTTTGGTTGAAAGACTACGAGACTAAATAAGAGTATGCAGTGGTTTGAATTACTGACTGTATGTAGGTATAGCGCAGATGGAGATTCAATATAGTCCTGTAATGATTCTGTAATTCTGTTGGAGTCATGAATGAAGAAGTGAAATTGAGAATTTAACAGAAGTAATTACAGTTGTTAACTACCATAAAAGAACTTAGTTGTAATTAGGCAAAAGCTTACGTTTATGTGTTCCTATTGAAATCTAGTACTGTTTTGAGTTAATTGGTACTACGTGAAATTGTTTTACGTAATGGGGGAGATGTGGTGTCCTGTTATTCAATGATAATTTTACTGTCTCAGATTACTCTTTTTCTCAGTTCATAGAGGACAGTGGTAATGACAAATATTACCCAACCAAACAAAAACTACGCTGTATGATTATGCTTTTATTGATGTTATCTGGTAATGTTCAGCCCAATCCTGGTCCTGTTTCTGGTTTTCCTAACACTTTGAAATCCTTAGCCACTCCTTTAGATTTGAAAAGCAGACATGGCCTTGGTTTTATACATTTAAACGTTAGAAGCCTTGTCCCTAAAATGGATATGATTAAGATCTGGGCTAATACAACCAATGCTGATATCGTTATTATTTCCGAAACCTGGCTTAAAAAATCTGTATCTGATGAACATATTTCTATTGAAGGTTTTAAAGTTTATAGAACTGATCGGGTTGGCAAAGGAGGTGGGGTTGCCATATATGTGAAATCTAAGTTTATAAGCTCGGTAACCCTATCACTAACTAAAGCTAAACAGTTTGAAAAGTGAATATCTCAAAGGACGCTGATATTACAGTAGTTGGGTGCTATAGACCTCCATCTGCTTCAAAGGATGCTTTCCAATCTATATCCGAAATATTACATGAAATTAATGACTCTGAATTTATTCTTATGGGTGATATGAGTTGGGATTGGCTTTCTGGGAACTCTGATTGTTTTAAAGATTTGTGTAATGAATTAAATTTAGTGCAACTTATTAATGAACCGACAAGAATAAATCCCAAAGCAGAAATAAAATCTTCTCTCCTCGATCTAATCATAACAAACTCAGTTCATAAATATACCTCAGCTGCCGTATTTTGTAATGACGTCAGTGACCATTGTACAGTCGCTTGTGTAAGAAATACAAAAATCCCCAAGGTAAATCATCATCCTAAAAAGACATTTTACAAGTTTTGAACAACAGGCTTTTCTGCATGATCTGTATCATAGTGAACTTAGCAGGGTGTCTTTGTTTTCGGATGTTGAAATGGCATGGGATTTTTTTCATTCAAATTTCAGCTCCATTGTAAATAAATACGCACCAATCAAAAAGTTTTGGATCAGTGGTAAGGACAACCATTGGTTCTCAGACAGTCTATCAGAGCTAATCTGTTTGAGAAATAAATTGTGGGCACAAGCTAGATTCTCCAACTCTTCTGCTGATTGGACTGCATTTAGAACTGTAAGAAACAAGTGTACTTTGATGATTAGAAAGTCCAAATCTGAGTTTTATTTGAAGTCAATCACAGAAAACTTAACCCTTCAAAGTTTTGGAAATCAGTTAAATCTTTGTCGGGTGCACGTGTGACCTCAAACCTCCCTGAACAGATTCTCATTGGTTCAGATGAAATAAAAGACAAAGCAGTCATAATCAGTTTAATAAACACTTTATTCAGGCTGGATTCATATTTAATAAAACCGTAAATAAATCTGTCCCCTGTCCTGCCATGTCAGCATCTGAAAATGTAAACGTAAATGGGGAATCCTTTAACTTTAAACCGATTTCAGTGTCAGAAGTTCATAAAGCCCTCAGAGACATTGATCACAAAAAGTCAGCAGGTACAGATAATCTGGATCCCTTTCTGTTAAAAGTGGCAGCTGATATTATTGCTGAGCGCATATTTTTAATTTGAGTCTTCTTTCCAACTCCATTCCCAAAAGTTGGAAAGCAGCCTATGTCCTCCCTTTACATAAAGGTGGAGACCCATCAGATTTGAATAATTACCGTCCAATATCAAAACTCTCTGTTCTGTCAAAGATCTTGGAATCATTTGTGAATGTACAGTTAAAACAGTATTTAGCTGACAAAAACATTTTAAATAATTTTCAGTCAGGGTTCAGAAGTGGCCATAGCACTATTACTGCTGCTACTTCAGTGACAAATGATATTATTGGGGCCTTAGATAAGAAGCAACACTCTGCTGCATTATTTATTGATCTTGCTAAGGCATTTGATTCAGTTGATCATGGATTGTTATTGACTAAACTACGTTCAGTTGGTTTAAGTGAGAAGGCTGTTGCATGGTTTGAAAATTATTTTGTAGATCGTACTCAATGTGTTTATGCTGAAGGTTATAAATCTGATTTTCTTGAGATAACTAAAGGTGTCCCTCAAGGATCAATCTTAGGACCCATTCTGTTTTCAATTTTTATAAATGATTTGGATAGAGATGTTCAAGCCAAATTACATTTATATGCTGATGACACAGTGGTCTATACTCAGGCTTCCACCATTTCTGTAGCAGTGCAGGAACTTCAGACTGCATTTCAGGTATTGCAAAACACATTACTGAGTCTAAAACTGGTTTTAAATACACAGAAAACAAAGTTTATGGTTTTCTCAAAAGCTCGAGCACAGATACTTGACAACTGTGGCCTCTTGTCCTTAGATGGGAAATCAATTGAGAGAGTGTCTTCATACAAGTACTTGGGGATATGGATAGATGATAAGCTCACCTTCAATGAACATTTTACTGTTTTAGTCAAGAAACTTAAAGTCAAGCTCGGCTTTTATTTTAGAAACAAATCTTGTTATACTTTTAGTGCTAAGAAGAAACTTGTGGAAGCTACTTTTCTGTCTGTAATTGATTATGGAGATATATTGTACATGCATGCTGCATCTTCCATCTTGCATCATGTTGATTCAGTTTACCATGCATCACTACATTTATAACAAATACAAAGTCCCTCACCCATCACTGCATTCTTTATAATTTAGTTGGTTGGACATCACTTAAAATTCGTAGAAAACAGCACTGGTATTTCTTTATTTATAAAGCTATACTTGGCAAACTTCCACTCTACCTCTGTAACCTCCTCTCTGTCTGCTCTGGTACCTATCAGCTACGCTCTTCAAAGTGGTTGCTTTTTAACGTGCCACGAGTTACAACCGAATTGGGAAGAACTGCTTTCTCTTATTTAGCACCTTGGGGGTGGAATAATCTACAAAAAGAGCTAAGGTTAGAAACCCTTATGTCCTTTAATGAATTTAAAACTACTGTAAAGAGTATTGTGATGGAGACATGTTCTTGTTTTTCTTAGGAGTCTCATTGTGTTCTTTTTGTGCTTCTTTTATCATGAAAATGTAAATTGGTGTTTGTTATGTATGTATTTGTTGTGATTTGGCTGCTACCTTGGCCAGGTCTCTCTTGTAAAAGAGATTCTGAATCTCAATGGAACCTCCTGGTTAAATAAAGGTATAAATACAATTTTATTTTTCAAAAGTTATTTGAAATATTAAATTAGACACTTAACTTGCATTTAACATGGTTGTATGTATTTAAAATGACTTTTGTCTATTTCATTTGACGCAGACACCAAAATAGTGACATCCTGTATTTGAGCAATACACAGATTGGTCATATACTCTATACACATATACACTATATATAAACATATACACTATATCGCCAGAAGTTTTGGGACGTCTGCCTTCTTAATCGGTAGAGTTTAATATGGAGTTGGCCCACCCTTTGCAGCTTTAACAGCTTCAAGTCTCTGAGCTCCTGAGAGCGACACATTCATTCACAAATGTTTGAGGAAGATGACTTGTCTTGACTTTTAAAACAAAGCAAATGTGTCTGTGATGACTTGAGGACTTGTTTCCAGTCTTGCAGTCTCTCATGTTCTTGCTCAGACGTGGACAGGCTCTGAGTTCCTGTCAGGTCGGAGTTGGACTTCAGGCTTCGGGCGAGTCTCGAGCTCAGTGCTCTCAGCAAGTATGTTATTACCTATCCAAGACAAAGATTATATAATAAGTCAACTCATGAATGATTTTTTAGAGCTGATTTACAACAGAATTTAAAGGTGCAGTGTGTGATTTTTAGCGACATCTGGCGGTTCGGTTGCGAGTTGCACTAATGGCTCCGCCCACTGCTCACCCCTCCCTTTCGAAGAAGCTACGGTGGCTAAAACGGGACAAACATATCGTCGACTGAGACAGCAGAGAATAGCCAGAGTAAGCCGAGAGTGTGTAACATTGTCACTGTTTCTGTACCACAGTCCATTATAAACCACATCATGGATAAAGTTTACAAAGCCATAGTCAGGTGAGGGTCTTAATAAATAATATAATAATAGTAATCAGCTGATTATCTCACAAATGTAACCAGCACATTTATCCCCACATAGCAAACCCATAATACAGCGAGGGAGAAGAACCACATGAAACTATGCAACTATATTTTTTTCTAACAGGGTAGTAAAAGTTTACCTGGCTAATATGAGCTGTTACTGTGGCTGAGCTGGTTAAAGTGTAAAGCCTTGTTTAAACTCGACGCGTCCGCATGAGCCCAAAGATGAGCGCGGCAAAAATGACATGATTGTAACAGCCAGGGATGGAAATTAGACACTCATTTACTACATACAATAGGCTTTTTTTCTCTGATTTTGAAAACTCTTCGCGAACGACTTAAAATGCTTCCAAGATCGACTTGTCGCGATCGACGGGTTGGTGATTCCTGTAACATACTGTTTTACGGTCAATGAAAAGAGTCCTCAGCTGTCTCACGAACGTAACCAGCACATTTATCCCCACATAGCAAAGCCATAACACAGCGACGGAGAATAACTAAGAAACATGAAACAATCCAACTACATATTTTACACCACTGACAAGGGAAAGTCACTACTCACGGTGTCGATCTGGCTTCTAGCTTTCTGCGGCTTCTCTTTCAAGGCAGTGACGAAACGCGCTCTGTAGCGCTGTGTGTTCGCTGTCGGCTACGGTAGAAACATGACGTCACAATATGGCAACCTTCATAGAAGGGGATTCCCGCGACAATGTAGATATAAATGACTCATTCTAAGGTAATACAATCTTAACGGTTCATTAAGTAAGGTCTTTATACATCACTAAACACATAGTTATGGATCTTATATTGCATTTCTGTCAATAGATCCACATAAATATTACACACTGGACCTTTAATTGTGTTTGCATCACTGATTCAGTTATTTTCCTGTTTATTACCGTGAAGCCGCTTTGAAACAATCTGTATTGTATAAAGCGCTATATAAATGAAGGTGACTTGACTATAACAAGAACATTACAATGAACACAGATTTGAAAATCTCACTACAAATAATCCAGAATTATAGACAAAAGATAATAATCCTACTCTATCTGTTACACTTCCTCACACCTGAAACTGATCGAGTGAATCTCCTGAACTTCTCCAATCTACTGTAGATCCTGACTGATCCATTTATGTTGTAACATCTGCTCTAACGTGGGGCGTTTAGTTGGATCCCGGGCTAGACACTGGCTAATCAGATCCCTGCATTCTGTACAAAATGTAATAAGGAGAGAGCTGGTTAGGAATGACCATGTGACCTGGCATCTATGAAAACAGCATCTAAAACATGATTAATATACTGTAAAATGTGACTTATCTTTACTTTAAAAGTGAAGTATGAAGTACGTTTCTGCGAAACTAGTGGCAGCGAGCGGAATAAATGACAAAATAAAGCATATTTTCCAAAAAACTTGCAAAGGCCTTCCGTGCATCGCATCTTCCCCGATTTCAACATCACAAACGCAGCTCTTACTGGTTCTTGTGGAAATAGGTTTCATTTCCAATATATTAGGAATACTTTTAGCTGTGCTGCGTTTGTCTTTCTGAACGGGTGCATGATGATGCTGTAGTGTATGGTATTGAAGCATGCTTTGTAGCGCGTAACTCTCACTATACGTTGAGCTCTATATATAAAATCATACATACTTCACCTTTAACTGTTTCTGTACAAAGCCTTTGCTTTATGTGTGTGTTTATCAATGTAACAATATTATTCACTCACTTTTGGATAAGTTGGGGTTCTGAAATGTAACTTTGGCTTGTGTTATTTTCCTTCTATTGCCAAAAGGAGAACATCCGTTCACCATCTTGTGCAACAACACTCCTAGAGACCAGACGTTTGCTGGGACGGCGTGGAATCGCGGTTCTGTCAAGACTTCAGGTGGGCAGTAATCCGCTACTCCTGTAAGCAAGACATTTGCACATTGTTGAGATTTTTAGTAAGTCACTACATTCAGGTTTCCACACTCCCAGAATGCTCACCAATGTAAATGTTGCTCCAGTAGCCATCTCTACTAAACAGCTGACCGCAGCCAAAGTCTATCAGCTTGAGCTGTGCCGGGCTTCTCTTCAACAGGAAATTCTGCGCATGAATGTCATTATGAAAAACACCCTGATGGATGCAGTGTTGCACTGCCAGCACAGCCTGTCGCATGATGAAGCGTGCTGTTGGTTCATACACTTGATGATTACGAGTCATGAAGTCCAGCAAGCTCTCGCAGGGTTCAGGATACTCCATAACCAGAGTGAATTCTTCAGGATGTTCAAACCACTCGTATAGTTGTATGACGAAGGGGCTTATGGGTTCTCGCCTCATCATCATCAGCAGCGCCACTTCTGTAACCAGAGGTTCGGGATGCCCAGGCTAGAGAAAAGTAGCAGACAGAAGGTTAGCAGGGTACAAATCTGAAGAAAACACATCATTTTTTACATAAATGTACTTTTCTTTGATCTTTTTAGACAAGGAATCTCATCTAATATAATCTGCACTTAAACAACTCAATACATATTCAGGTTTTGGCCAACTTACAATATGAAGATAACGATCGTTGTCAATCTTGCGTATCCGCTTGATGGCAACCTGCAAAAAAAACACCCCAGTTTCAATAACAGTAACAGTCAAGCGCCTGACCTCGCACTAAGTATTAAACCATCTGTAAATTGATTTAAATATGTTTTGATGCATGCAAGAGCAAAATGTTTGTACAATTCTGTAAGATTGACCTTTTTGCCATCAAATTTGCGTGTTCCCTGGTACACCCTGCCGAATCCTCCGGATCCAATCATCTTTATAACGTTATAGAGAGACTCAAAGGACTCTGAGAAACAAACAGAAAAATATTAGCTTGCTAGATCCATAGTTTTATTTAAAACACATCAGTGCTGGTTGTGTCGAGAAAGAAATATTAAATAAAATAATATTACACATTCTCTGAAAACAAGCATTAAGCCTTATTTTTAGGGGAAAACAAGAAGACAGTACTGTTTAAAATAATGTTGAGGAAATTCTGAGTGGCGATGTACCATTATTTGTCTTGACGCCGGAGTGATCTGGAGCAGGTGATGATGGATCAGGATCAGGCTCTGGCTCCAGATCTGCTGGAGGAACAAAAGGCTCCACAACATTCACAGCACTACAGTGGCAACAGCAGCAGAAAACACACTTCATAGCCTTCCAGATCCTGTGGAGGAGACAACCAGTTCCTTTCCTCTTCCTACATTCTGTAGCTTTTCCTGAAATGAAGAAAAAACAATTGAAAACACAACTATTAGAAACATCTCTGATGTCAAATTGAGCAATGCTATAAAGACATCATTTACATTTCACTGTTAAATTCTTATCTGTAATGTAACAAATCCAAAGTAACGGAATATTTCCACGCTATCCGCCTGACTTCTGCTTAACGCCTGCACACATTTCCCAAAATCTTATTTCACAATATTAATAGTCATTTTATTTCACAATTATCACGAATAGTTATTTTTCAGATTTTATCTGATCTTTTATTGAAAAGAAAACATACATTTCCAGGCTTCATTTGGTCAACTCTGGTAATGGCAAAGATCATATGGGCCATATCTTAAAATATATTTACATTAGATTAAACATTGACTTTTATTAAATGCATAGCAATGTCTTATTTATATAATAACCAACACGACAGACATTTTGACAATTTTGCGTGTATTTGACAATTCAAAAGCAATAAGTGGCGAAATAGAATTCTATTCTGGATCGTTTGCTGTCTGAGGAGCGGCTTTCTGTGCGCGTGTGTCTGGTGTGTGTCGGACAGAGCAAGTGCCATCGAGTTCATCGCTTATTGAAAACGTTTTCATTAAATTCTGAACATTTTATTTCAAAATGCTCCCAGAACCTTCAAAATCTACAGTTTTTTCAACTGGTTAAAACATTTTTTTCTTGGCTAAAGGAACAATCTATTTTATAATGTTGCATTATGGGAACAAACAATTAATATATTTATAAATAAATAACAAAATAATTCAGAGAAATGTTGCTGTGCAACAGTAAATGTGACATTAACATGTTAAAAACGTATGCATGAAATAGGAAAATGTCTCTCTGTAGACTTGACACTGGCCAGCCTTATTTCAGTCTCACCTGTTGAGCTCTTGTTCACAGGAGAAGCCTCCATGGCACCCTGAGCAGTTCGGCCATTTGAAGTCTCTTTTGGCTCGACAGGAACTTGCCCGGGCAGCGGAGGGCACAGCAATCCTTCCAGGCTGTCGGACCCGGACAAACAGCAGTTGCTGCAACTGTCCTGTTGGTTTGGGCTCTCCGATCCATCGCCACTCCACCTCCATTCGACGCTGTACGAGCCTCTGCTGCTCAGACTCAGCGACTCTCTACAGAGCCAGCGCTCGACATCGACCTCAGAGAGGGACAGAGCTGACGATGACATGATGCCCGGAGAAGAATCTGTGGAAGCGGTTCTCCAGGATCTGGAGCGGCCTGAGGCTGGAAAATTCCACACATCAAAAACGTTTTCTTTTTTTAATATATAATATGAATTATGAATGTCAGTGGTCACACCAAATTGTTACTTTGGTTGGTTATTAAAGCCTATTCTGACCTTTGCGAGAGTGTTTCGATGAAGTGAACGGACGTCCATCATCTGGGCTCTTCTGGCTGCCGCTCTTCCTCGTCCTCCTCCTGTCAGCCTGACCTGTGGACACAGAAACAGACTCAGAAGACAGAGGTGTTAAATATCCAGGAAGATCCTGGCTCTGTGTCTGGGTCGGGTCTGGCAGCGGATCCTGATCACGGTCATCAGAACCGGGTCTCCAAACCTCCTGACCAGCCGTCTGAGAGAAAGCAGCTCTCCTGGATCTGGAGCGGCCTGAGGCTGGAATATTTCACACATCACAATGTTTTAATAATAAATCAATAATCAATGTCAGTGGTAAATTGCAAATTGTTACTTCAGTTAGGCTACTCAAATTCAAACGATTATTTCACATCAAATGTCAATTAAAATACATGTGATTAGATTGGGGGATCCAATGGGTTCTTCACATTAATGTAGTCAGTCATTGTACAACAACAACAACAACAACAACAACAACAACAACATACCATAAACCATAAATGAAAAACTAAAGCACTCACCTCCTCTTTCACCCATCATGTAAGCCATCGACATCCTCCTCCAAACTGCAAAAAAACAATACAAAAGACAACACAAAATACAGTACAATAATACAATACAACTCTCCTCCACACATTAAATAAAACAAAAAATTAAATAAAACTCCTAAAATAAGAAAAGAACAATAAAATAAAAGTGTCCTCAGAAAAGATAAGATCTCTTTAAAAATATATAAATCTATATAAAGGATATATCCTCCGATGTCCAGAATAGAAGTCTCCTCTCAGAAATCCAGAAAACAGCTTCAAAATCAACAGATTCGCTCAGAAAATATTCTGCAAAAGTCTGTGTTCGCCTCGTCTCTCTCAAACAACAGACAGCGATCGGTTCGAGTTCGAGTGTAAATATTCACAATTCATAGCACGGGTCACTATAGCAACTAAAACGTGAATCACTCATATGCACTCGCACAGATAGCGATCGGTTCAAGTGTAAATATGCCGTTAGAAGGACAACACGTGTCGCCATAGCAACTAAAATTCGATTCACTCACGCACAGCTCATCACGCTCATGAGCAGAGCGCGTGCACACATCGAATCTGAACACATTTATTGAATAGTTACAAACTTAATTTTGACTTTTTTTTTAAAATACATATGAGATTTATTCTTCTTGAACACTTATTGTTATTATAATCCGTGGAATTATTCGTGTTCAAATTCTTCATTATTAACTAAGCAAAGCTTCGCAAGGCACTTGTCTAATGGATCACGTAGTCAGTCCAAAATGCGTGAAAAAAAGGCACAAGAGAGAATAAATCTGACATCATTTTATTATAAACTCTAGATTAATTAAATTTGCCCTTTTCCACATTTATAACCATCAAGGCCAATCAGCTTTCAGTATCACTAATGCGTCATCAAATCGGTTAGTAGGCCTAAATCCAAATGAATAAATGATCCAAAAACAAGACCAAACGAAAAAGCCCATTTATGTGTTTTTTTATTACGTTTATTTCCAAAAAATATACATGTAACATTTCAAGAGATATAAATGTTTCGCACATGATGCTCTAAAGAATTACATAGCATCAAAACATTTATATACACATTTTTAACATCAGGTTTTGTATATGATGAACGTTGAGGATTCATATCCAAGCTATTAAAGAAAAATATATTCATAATTTAAAGAGGAAGAAAGGTAGAAAAACAGAAGAGCGTATACGTGTAGGCTATAATCAAAATAAAAAATAACAAAATGTATTCTTTGTAAATGTCCATAGTTTTTGCGGTTTGAGAGTCCTTGTAGGATTCGTTTCAGCGCTGGCGACCATAAGAGACTTTAAAAAGAAAACATTTAAAAATCTTAATGTTTCCAAACTTTTGACTGGTACTGTATATTTAAAGGACTACTAGGTGGACATCTCAATGTTAGAAGTATTCTACCAAAAACAGACCAATTACACAACTTATTAACCGAATCGAATTTGGACTTTTTATGTGTTTCTGAAAGTTGGTTAAATCAAAGTACTCCAACAAATCTGGTTAATATACCTGGCTATAAGTGCTTTAGAAAAGATCGGGAACAAGGAAGGGGTGGGGGGGGGGGGGGGGGGGGGTGTTAATATATATTAGAGATCAACTTAAATGTGAAGAGGTTGCAATTAATGTGAAACTGGAGTGCCTTGTATTACGAATCACTTTGTCAACAACTATGAAATTCAATTTATGTGTTTTATACAATTCACCCTCACATAGCCTGAATTTCTATAATGAATTTAAGAGTTTTCTCTCAAATATGGACTGCTCTGAAAGCCTAATACTGGGTGATTTTAACATTAACTGGATCGAAAAAAATAGTAAAAAGAAATTAAAAGCTGTAGTAGATAAATTTAAGTATAAACAGCTCATAGACAAACCTACTAGAATCACTAGAAGTAGTAAAACGCTGATTGATTTAATTTTTACACACAGGCCTGAAAGAATAACAAAAACGTATAACCTTATCACTGGGCTCTCGGATCATAACGTGACCTTAATTGTTAGGAAACTGGGTAAAAAACGATTAACTTACTACAACCAAGAAATAAAAATACAGAAAATAGGAATTCCAAAAGCAGAACAAAATAACTTTGAAGAAGAACTGAATCAAATAAATTGGGATAATGTTATGAAAGAGTCCAATGTGAATCAAAGTGCTAATATCTTTGTCACTACAATAAGTAACACAATAAAAAAGTATACTAAAACATGGACGAGCAAACCAAAGAAATACTCTCTCCCATGGTTTAATGGTGATATTTGGCACATTATGAAAAAACGTGATACCGCACGTAAAACATCTTTGAAAACTAGAAATTGTACGGATCATCTCATTTATACTACACTAAGAAATCAAGTTTTAAGCAATCTGCGTAAAGCTAAAATTGATTATTTTACTAAAAAGATAGAAGAGGCTAACGGTAGTAGTCGTAAACTGTGGCAACACAATTCGATAATTATTCATATTCAGTCTCTAGAGAATCTTTCTGCACTGGTTTGATTCCGATCGGGGGAAAAACCAGGGACTAGTTCGCAAAACTAGTTTTCAGCACTTCGTGCTTGAACACCTAAATATGAAAGATTCCGCAGCTAAAGACATTCACAATATAAGTATAACTCTTATCAAAAAACATCAGGACAGTCTGTTGCAACCAATTACGCATTTAGTTAATCTCTCAATTCGATTAAGTACATTTCCACAGTGCTGGAAGCACGCTGTAATAACACCTATCCACAAGTCAGGGGAAAAGGATACACCCAATAATTATAGGCCTATTGCAATTTTACCAGTTGTGTCCAAAATCCTGGAGAAGGTTATTGCAAAACAACTTATTGAACATCTAGAGTCAAACCAGCTGCTGCATCCTCAACAGTTTGGTTTTAGGCGCAAATACAGCACTGAAACAGCTAATTGTTACTTGCTAGAGAAGATTAAAGGGCCTCTAGATAAAGGGCAAGTAGTTGGTGCGTTATTCTTAGACTTGAAAAAGGCCTTTGACACAGTGGATCACAGTGTGCTTATTAACAAACTCCAGCTCTTCAAAATGTCACCTAGTTCATTAGCTTGGTTAAAATCATATCTTGAGGACAGACAACAGTGCGTAAAGGTAAATGGGGTGATGTCAGCTCTTTGCCCTAACAATATGGGGGTTCCTCAGGGATCAGTGCTGGGGCCGTTGCTGTTTACAATGTACATCAATGATTTCCCTGATAGCTGCAAAGATGTCAACTGCCAGCTGTATGCATATGACACAGTTGTCCATCTATCTGCTAGAACCTCAGCCATAGCTGCGCAGAAGCTGACACTAGCCCTAACAGATATTAATATTTGTCAAAAATATTTGTAAAAAGGTTAAATCTAATCTGAATTGTTTCCGTTTTATTAGGAAGGAATTATATTTTCAGGCCGCCCGGTTATATATGCATGCAATGATTTTTCCACATCTGTCCTATTGCGTAACATCTTGGTCACAAACATCCCCGTCAATAGTAAAGCCGGTTGTCTCACAGTACAAGCAGGCGGTCAAGGTTTTTGATAGAAAACCTGTGACATCGCATCATTGTGACATAATTCATAGACATAATCTTTTTACTTTTGAACATTTTATAAATTTTAGTATTTTGAAATTGGTTTTTAAATGTCTGAACAGCAATGTGTCGCCACTGTTTTCTGCTCTCATTCGTAGGCGTCACGGTTCACTTAGACCATCCACCAGAGCCTCAGTCAGTGGGGACTGTATTCTTCCAAAATGTATGAAATCTATCGGTCAGTCAAGTTTCTCTTATAACGGTACAAGACTATGGAACTCTCTGCCCACTGACTTAAAATTGCAGACAGACATGACCAGCTTCGATAGAGGTCTGAAACAGTGGCTAAAGTCAAGTCAAAGCTGCACACATGCTAATGCTGTATAAAATGTATAGTGATGATTTGTATTGCTAATCTTTGTAACTACTGTATTTATTTTTACTTTATTTTTTTTTCATTTTTTTTGTGTGTGTTGTGATTGGTGACATGTGTTGTCTCCTATGGACAAGTGTTGCAAATTAGCAATTTGGCTATAACACTGAAAACAAGGTATCTGGTTCGTCCAATGCTGTTGTTATGTCCATATCAAATAAATAAATAAAATAAATAAATATAATATGTGTTTTGACTATATTGCACTGATTTAACACAATGGATTTATAAAATTCAAATAAACTATATGTCAAGCATTTTGTCTGTTCTTTCCTCCAGGTTGTCTCTGATCTCCACTGGTTTGTGTGGTGTCCTGTTATTCAATGCAATACATACTGAGACCACTAGGGGGAGGTAGTTGAGAAGAGGGATACGGGGAGCAGAAGCGTAGAAAAAAGGAAGGTGGAGCACGAGTTCTGTATGTGTTTTTAGAGAGTAATAAAGAAGAGATGTAACCGTTCATCTGCTATGGTCTGGCTTTGTAATGGTAACTAGAACATAACAAATTGGCGACGAGGCGACCCACTATTGCTGCAAAGATGGCATCGTCTACACCATTTCCAAACTTTTTCTTACCTGCTCCGGGCGACCCGGCGATTCCTTTCAGGACATGGGAGCGGATGTTCCAGAATTATCTGCTAGTGATCGACGTTGAAGGACAGGAATGGTCGGAAGTCAGGAAAAGAGCCCTTCTGTTACATTGCTTGGGCACGGAGGGGCAGAGAATATTTTACACGTTACCAGAAACGGGCGATACAATGGCTGCTGCTATTACTTCTCTACATGCTCATTTTACACCCAAGTTGAACGTGGTCATGGAGAGACACACATTCCGGAAGAGAACTCAACAAGCTGGTGAGTCTATAATCCAGTATGTTGCTGCACTGAGAGAACTCTCGTCTACGTGTGAGTTTACAAATGCAGATGATATGATTCGTGACCAGCTGGTGGAAAGCGTCACTAATCCGCGTATCCGAGAGAGGCTTTTGCTGCATGATAAGTTAACATTAGCGGATGCTATTACAATTGCACAACAAGTCGAATCGGCTGGAGAGCAAATGCAGGGACTTGCAAATGCAGTACTATGTCCAGCAGCCAAGGTAAAACAAGGTAATTTTGCACGTGTCTGTAGAACAACGCAAACTCACACAGTGCATGAAGTAGTAATGCCTGAGTACACGCTACTGTTACTTCAAGATAAGGATGTAAGCGCTAAACTTCACTGTACTGTTCAAGTCGAAGCCGGTGCGGTCCAGAGGCCTGTCACGTTGACTGTTGATACTGGTGCTTCTGTTTCAGTTCTGCCAAAGAGCATGTATGATGATCACTTTGGGGAAGTACCTCTACAGCCACCTGCAGCATGCTTAGTCACTTATTCGCGTACTCCAATTCATGTGATCGGCTGCTTGCACGCAACCGTGGTAAAAGACTGCCGCAAATGCTCAGTGAACTTCTATGTGGTGGATAAAGGAACTGCATTAATGGGCATGGATCTGATAACAGCTCTTAAACTATGCATTAAAGGAGATACAATTCTGCCAGATCATGCTACATCCTCCACATCTTGCTCTTCAGAACCAGTGTTACAGCTTTCTACTCAAGTGGACTCACCTTCAGTTGGCTGTGTTGCAGGGTTTATGCATAAAGTCAAGGTGTCAGATACAGCCGTGCCTGTTAGACAGAAACTACGACGCCTTCCCTTTTCTGTGAAAAAAGCCGTGTCCGCGGAGTTGGACAGACTACTTTCTGCCGGAGTTATAGAGAGAATAGATGCATCTCCATGGGTGTCACCGATTGTGGTTACAATTAAAAAGACTGGTGGCACAAGAATGTGTGTAGATCTCAGGGAACCGAACAAAGCTGTGGTAATAGACAGTTACCCCCTGCCTCACATGGAGGAATTATTGACTGCTTTAGTTGGATCTACAATCTTCTCCACAATTGATCTTGAGAGTGGATATCATCAAGTGCCTTTACATCCTGAGAGCCGTGATTTAACAGCGTTTATCACGCATGATGGACTGTTCCGGTTTTGCAGGGAACCGTACGGTTTGGCTTCAGCACCGTCGGTATTCCAAAAGATGATGGAGTGCATACTCAAAGGTGTACCAAACGTGCAGAACTACCTCGATGACGTCATTTGCTTTGGACGCACAGAAGCGGAACATGACGTTGCGCTGAACATGGTACTGAGCCGACTAAAGGAGGCTGGGTTGCGTTTGAACGAACAAAAGTGTCAAATTAGGCAAAAGAGCCTGCGTTTTTGGGACACTTGGTTACACCACAAGGAGTTCAGCCAGATACTGAGCACTTACAGGCAATCGTACAAGCTCCAGTTCCTAAAGATGTGACAGCCCTACGTTCATTCCTGGGTATGCTCTCATGGTATAATAAATTTATACCCAATTATGCTACTATTGTTGAACCCTTACGGGCATGTATCCGCCGAGAGGGACCATTTCAGTGGAACGAGGAAACGGAGTACTGCTTTGTCACTGTGAAACAATTGTTGCTTGCAAGTTCAGCATTAGCACTATATGACCCCAATTTACCATCCATTATCTCTACAGATGCATCAGATTATGGTCTTTGGGCAGTGTTCACCCAGATTCATCCAGACAACACAGAGCGGACAGTCGCTTTTGTCTCCAGATCCTTAACTAAGACTGAGAGGAAATATGCAACAGTAGAGAAAGAGGCTTTGGCATGAGTGTGGGCGGTGGAAAAGTTGAGGACCTATCTTTGGGGGCGTAAGTTTACACTACGAACCGACCATCAGGCTCTAACGACCCTTCTCTGTACAAAAGGAGCAGACAGGGCGGGAATGCGCATAGCTAGATGGGCTGCGCGTCTGTTATGCTTTAATTATGACGTGGTCTATCGTGCAGGTTCGTTGAACTGTACAGCTGATTGTCTTTCAAGATTGCCCTTGCCATCTACTACAGACATGGACTCGGATGCAGAACCTGAGCTAGTTGCGTTGTTGTCAATGTCTCTTATGTCAGTTACTCAAAAGGAGTTTGAGGCTGCTTCTATGGCCTGTTCCGAGCTTTCTGCTCTGCGTGCTCAGATTGAAAAGGGTTGGCCAGCTTCAGCAAAAGCCCTGGATTCCCCGCTGCAACCGTACTCCAAAATGAGACATGAACAAACATGTGTGACAAACAATCTAGTGTTCCGGGGTTCACGGTTGGTGGTGCCAGTGACATTGCGCAGAACAATGGTCACTTTAGCACATGAGAATCATCAGGGCATAGTAAGGACCAAGCAGCGGTTGCGTGAGCTCTATTGGTTTCCAGGAATAGACGCTATGGTTCAAACTCAGATTTCAGCATGTTCGTTGTGCCAGAAGTCAGACAGGACGGCAAAGACTACCAGTTCTCCATTACAGTCGGTGCCTTTTCCGGACGGTCCATGGTCGAAGTTGGGTTTGGACATAGTAGGACCTTTTAAGACAGGAGGCATGGAAACCCTGAGAGTCTGGTAACAGATAATGGACCACAACTTATTTCCTCAGTCTTTACCGCTTTCTTGGACGAACGAAATATTGCACACACCAAAACATCTGTATACCATCCTGCGGCTAATGGGGCTGTGGAAAGATTTAATAAGGTTCTCAAGGACTGTGTGCAAATGGCCATTTTGCAAAAGAAACCGTGGAAACAAACAGTCTCTGACTTTTTGCAAACGTATCGTTCTACTCCACATGCAATGATTGGTGTTTCGCCATTTGAACTGTTATACGGCAGGAAAATGAGAACCAAACTTACGGTGTTCACATCTCACTCCAGTTCCACACGTGACCAAGAAGTTAGACAACGACTGTCGGTTCGCCAAAATAAAATGAAGCAATACTCTGATGCAAAACGAGGGGCTCGGGTGTCTACATTTCAGGTGGGCAGTAGAGTGCGTATACGCAAACCAACGCATGTTCACACTCAAAGTTCACACAACCAGTGGAAAGGACACTCAAAGTTCACACAACCAGTGGAAATAGAGAAGCAAGTGGGCCCAAGCACGTACAGACTGGCAGATGGAAGACTGTGACACTCTTCTCACTTGTCTTTGGTTCCAGAGGTCATGAAGCCGACCTCAGATCAGCCTGCTGTTGGTGTTTCAGTCGCAAATGTTCCGAACACTGAACAGAGCACAGGAAAACATTCTGTTCGTCAGTGCAAACCACCATTTTGGTTGAAAGACTACGAGACTAAATAAGAGTATACAGTGGTTTGAATTACTGACTGTATGTAGGTATAGCGCAGATGGAGATTCAATATAGTCCTGTAATGATTCTGTAATTCTGTTGGAGTCTTGAATGAAGAAGTGAAATTGAGAATTTAACAGAAGTAATTACAGTTGTTAACTACCATAAAAGAACTTAGTTGTAATTAGGCAAAAGCTTACGTTTATGTGTTCCTATTGAAATCTAGTACTGTTTTGAGTTAATTGGTACTACGTGAAATTGTTTTACGTAATGGGGGAGATGTGGTGTCCTGTTATTCAATGATAATTTTACTGTTTCAGATTACTCTTTTTCTAAGTTCATAGAGGACAGTGGTAATGACAAATATTACCCAACCAAACAAAAACTACGCTGTATGATTATGCTTTTATTGATGTTATCTGGTAATGTTCAGCCCAATCCTGGTCCTGTTTCTGGTTTTCCTAACACTTTGAAATCCTTAGCCACTCCTTTAGATTTGAAAAGCAGACATGGCCTTGGTTTTATACATTTAAACGTTAGAAGCCTTGTCCCTAAAATGGATATGATTAAGATCTGGGCTAATACAACCAATGCTGATATCGTTATTATTTCCGAAACCTGGCTTAAAAAATCTGTATCTGATGAACATATTTCTATTGAAGGTTTTAAAGTTTTATAGATCTGATCGGGTTGGCAAAGGAGGTGGGGTTGCAATATATGTGAAATCTAAGTTTAATAAATCCCAAAGCAGAAATAAAATCTTCTCTCCTCGATCTAATCATAACAAACTCAGTTCATAAATATACCTCAGCTGCCGTATTTTGTAATGACGTCAGTGACCATTGTACAGTCGCTTGTGTAAGAAATACAAAAATCCCCAAGGTAAATCATCATCCTAAAAAGACATTTTACAAGTTTTGAACAACAGGCTTTTCTGCATGATCTGTATCATAGTGAACTTAGCAGGGTGTCTTTGTTTTCGGATGTTGAAATGGCATGGGATTTTTTTCATTCAAATTTCAGCTCCATTGTAAATAAATACGCACCAATCAAAAAGTTTTGGATCAGTGGTAAGAACAACCATTGGTTCTCAGACAGTCTATCAGAGCTAATCTGTTTGAGAAATAAATTGTGGGCACAAGCTAGATTCTCCAACTCTTCTGCTGATTGGACTGCATTTAGAACTGTAAGAAACAAGTGTACTTTGATGATTAGAAAGTCCAAATCTGAGTTTTATTTGAAGTCAATCACAGAAAACTTAACCCTTCAAAGTTTTGGAAATCAGTTAAATCTTTGTCGGGTGCACGTGTGACCTCAAACCTCCCTGAACAGATTCTCATTGGTTCAGATGAAATAAAAGACAAAGCAGTCATAATCAGTTTAATAAACACTTTATTCAGGCTGGATTCATATTTAATAAAACCGTAAATAAATCTGTCCCCTGTCCTGCCATGTCAGCATCTGAAAATGTAAACGTAAATGGGGAATCCTTTAACTTTAAACCGATTTCAGTGTCAGAAGTTCATAAAGCCCTCAGAGACATTGATCACAAAAAGTCAGCAGGTACAGATAATCTGGATCCCTTTCTGTTAAAAGTGGCAGCTGATATTATTGCTGAGCGCATATTTTTAATTTGAGTCTTCTTTCCAACTCCATTCCCAAAAGTTGGAAAGCAGCCTATGTCCTCCCTTTACATAAAGGTGGAGACCCATCAGAATTGAATAATTACCGTCCAATATCAAAACTCTCTGTTCTGTCAAAGATCTTGGAATCATTTGTGAATGTACAGTTTAAAACAGTATTTAGCTGACAAAAACATTTTAAATAATTTTCAGTCAGGGTTCAGAAGTGGCCATAGCACTATTACTGCTGCTACTTCAGTGACAAATGATATTATTGGGGCCTTAGATAAGAAGCAACACTCTGCTGCATTATTTATTGATCTTTCTAAGGCATTTGATTCAGTTGATCATGGATTGTTATTGACTAAACTACGTTCAGTTGGTTTAAGTGAGAAGGCTGTTGTTGTGAACTCACCAGCATCGTGATCCAGCAGCCATGTCTTTCTGGAGTCCAGACGTCCAGATTATCTGTCTCCGTCAGGAGAACCGCTCGATTGAAGAGTACGTGATAGAGTTTATCAGGCTGGCACCCTTCACCTCGATGAGCGAGGAGAGCCTGATAATCTTCTTTCGAGGAGGGCTATCAGAACCGCTTAGCACATTCATGCCCTGGCATGAGCCTCACGAAACCCTGGAGAGCTATATTGACCGGGCTCTTCGGTTAAGCGGTTCAGTGTATACGGTGGTAGAGGAGGAACCCTGTGAAACCACTGTATCCGTCCAGCCAGAGACCGTCCAGCCAGAGACCGTCCAGCCAGAGACCGTCCAGCCAGAGACCGTCCAGCCAGAGACCGTCCAGCCAGAGACCGTCCAGCCAGAGACCGTCCAGCCAGAGCTTCACGTCCGCCGCGTCCAGCCAGAGCTTCACGTCCGCCGCGTCCAGCCAGAGCTTCACGTCCGCCGCGTCCAGCCAGAGCTTCACGTCCGCCGCGTCCAGCCAGAGCTTCACGTCCGCCGCGTCCAGCCAGAGCTTCACGTCCGCCGCGTCCAGCCAGAGCTTCACGTCCGCCGCGTCCAGCCAGAGCTTCACGTCCGCCGCGTCCAGCCAGAGCTTCACGTCCGCCGCGTCCAGCCAGAGCTTCACGCCCGCCTGTTCCCGAGCCCGAGCCCCGCCCCGCCTGTTCCCGAGCCCGAGCCCGCCCCGCCTGTTCCCGAGCCCGAGCCCGCTCCGCCTGTTCCCGAGCCCGCTCCGCCTGTTCCCGAGCCCGCTCCGCCTGTTCCCGAGCCCGCTCCGCCTGTTCCCGAGCCCGCTCCGCCTGTTCCCGAGCCCGCCCCGCCTGTTCCCGAGCCCGAGCCCGCCCCGCCTGTTCCCGAGCCCGCCCCGCCTGTTCCCGAGCCCCGCCCCGCCTGTTCCCGAGCCCGAGCCCGCCCCGCCTGTTCCCGAGCCCGCCCCGCCTGTTCCCGAGCCCGCCCCGCCTGTTCCCGAGCCCGAGCCCGCCCCGCCTGTTCCCGAGCCAGAGCGTGTGTTGTTTGTCTCCAAGCCAGCATGTGTGTCGCCTGTCCTCGAGCAAATGAGTATGTTATCCGTTCCTGAGCCAGTGAGTGTGTTGTTTGTCCATGAGCCAGTGAGTGTGTCGTCCGAACCAGTGAGAGTGTCGTTCGTTTCCGAGCCAGCGAGTGTGTATTCTGTTCCCGAGCCAGCGTGTGTGTCGTCTGTCTCCGAGTTAGTGTGTGTGTCGTTTGTCCCCGAGCCAGAGAGTATGTTGTTCGTCCTCGAGCCAATGAGTGTGTTATCCATTTCTGAGCCAGTGAGTGTGTCGTTTGTCCTCCAGCCTGTGAGTGTGTCGTCTGTCCTCCAGCCTGTGAGTGTGTCGTCTGTCCCCGAGTCAGTGTGTGTGTTGTTAGTCCCCGAGCCAGTGAGTGTGTTTTCTGTTCCCGAGCCTGTGAGTGTATTGTCTGTCTCCAAGCCTGTGAGTGTGTCTTCTGTTCCCGAGCTATTTTGTGTATCGTCTGTCTCCGTGCCCGTGAGGGTGCCTTCTGTTCCCGAGCCAGTGTGTGTGTTGTCTGCTGTTCCTGAGCCGGTGTCTGCTGTTCCTGAGCCGGTGTCTGCTGTTCCTGAGCCGGTGTCTGCTGTTCCTGAGCCGGGTGTCTGCTGTTCCTGAGCCGGTGTCTGCTGTTCCTGAGCCGGTGTCTGCTGTTCCTGAGCCGGTGTCCGCTGTTCCTGAGCCGGTGTCCGCTGTTCCTGAGCCGGTGTCCGCTGTTCCTGAGCCGGTGTCCGCTGTTCCTGAGCCGGTGTCCGCTGTTCCTGAGCCGGTGTCCGCTCCGCCCTGGCCGCCCGAGGGGTCTTCTCCGCCCTGGCTGCCCGAGGGGTCTTCTCCGCCCTGGCCGCCCGAGGGGTCTTCTCCGCCCAGGCCGCCCGAGGGGTCTTCTCCGCCTTGGCCGCCCGCGCATCCTGCTCTGCCCTGGCCTTCGCCTCGTCCTGTTCCGCCCTGGTCACCCATGCACCACGGCCCAGGCCTGCCTTGCTCGTATCCTGGTCCCGGTTCCCAGTGCGGGCCTGGTCCCCGTCCCTCCTCCAGGACCTCCTTCCTGGACTGTCTTGCTTGTTTTGATGGGCGTCGGGAGCCGCCCATAGGGGGGGGGGGGGGGGCTATGTTATCATGTGCTTTTGTGTCCTGTCGTGTTTGGTGGTTCCCTGTCTTGTCATTTGGTTGTCCCAGGTGTTTCTTGTTGGTTCCGCCCCCTTGTTATCCTGTTAGCTCGTTTGTCCTCATTATTTAAGCCCTGTGTTTCTGGCCTGTGTTTGTGAGTTCTTGTCGATGTTACAAGTGAGTGTAGGTTGTACCTGTTCGAGTTCATGTTCCTGTCTTTGAATCTTGTATCCTGTTTCCTGAATGTTAAATAAAAGTGTGCTGCAGTTGGATCCAGCCTCTTGTCTGCCTCAACCACGCCATTTGTGACAGCTGTTGCATGGTTTCAAAATTATTTTGTAGATCGTACTCAATGTGTTTATGCTGAAGGTTATAAATCTGATTTTCTTGAGATAACTAAAGGTGTCCCTCAAGGATCAATCTTAGGACCCATTCTGTTTTCAATTTTTATAAATGATTTGGATAGAGATGTTCAAGCCAAATTACATTTATATGCTGATGACACAGTGGTCTATACTCAGGCTTCCACCATTTCTGTAGCAGTGCAGGAACTTCAGACTGCATTTCAGGTATTGCAAAACACATTACTGAGTCTAAAACTGGTTTTAAATACACAGAAAACAAAGTTTATGGTTTTCTCAAAAGCTCGAGCACAGATACTTGACAACTGTGGCCTCTTGTCCTTAGATGGGAAATCAATTGAGAGAGTGTCTTCATACAAGTACTTGGGGATATGGATAGATGATAAGCTCACCTTCAATGAACATTTTACTGTTTTAGTCAAGAAACTTAAAGTCAAGCTCGGCTTTTATTTTAGAAACAAATCTTGTTATACTTTGAGTGCTAAGAAGAAACTTGTGGAAGCTACTTTTCTGTCTGTAATTGATTATGGAGATATATTGTACATGCATGCTGCATCTTCCATCTTGCATCATGTTGATTCAGTTTACCATGCATCACTACATTTATAACAAATACAAAGTCCCTCACCCATCACTGCATTCTTTATAATTTAGTTGGTTGGACATCACTTAAAATTCGTAGAAAACAGCACTGGTATTTCTTTATTTATAAAGCTATACTTGGCAAACTTCCACTCTACCTCTGTAACCTCCTCTCTGTCTGCTCTGGTACCTATCAGCTACGCTCTTCAAAGTGGTTGCTTTTTAACGTGCCACGAGTTACAACCGAATTGGGAAGAACTGCTTTCTCTTATTTAGCACCTTGGGGGTGGAATAATCTACAAAAAGAGCTAAGGTTAGAAACCCTTATGTCCTTTAATGAATTTAAAACTACTGTAAAGAGTATTGTGATGGAGACATGTTCTTGTTTTTCTTAGGAGTCTCATTGTGTTCTTTTTGTGCTTCTTTTATCATGAAAATGTAAATTGGTGTTTGTTATGTATGTATTTGTTGTGATTTGGCTGCTACCTTGGCCAGGTCTCTCTTGTAAAAGAGATTCTGAATCTCAATGGAACCTCCTGGTTAAATAAAGGTATAAATACAATTTTATTTTTCAAAAGTTATTTGAAATATTAAATTAGACACTTAACTTGCA
The DNA here is from genome assembly GCA_030578275.1 of Meda fulgida. Classification (NCBI taxonomy): domain Eukaryota; kingdom Metazoa; phylum Chordata; class Actinopteri; order Cypriniformes; family Leuciscidae; genus Meda; species Meda fulgida. The sequence goes on from CM060636.1 coordinate 26,197,399, forward strand.
TTTAACATGGTTGTATGTATTTAAAATGACTTTTGTCTAATTTCATTTGACGCAGACACCAAAATAGTGACATCCTGTATTTGAGCAATACACAGATTGGTCATATACTCTATACACATATACACTATATATAAACATATACACTATATCGCCAAAAGTTTTGGGACGTCTGCCTTCTTAATCGGTAGAGTTTAATATGGAGTTGGCCCACCCTTTGCAGCTTTAACAGCTTCAAGTCTCTGAGCTCCTGAGAGCGACACATTCATTCACAAATGTTTGAGGAAGATGACTTGTCTTGACTTTTAAAACAAAGCAAATGTGTCTGTGATGACTTGAGGACTTGTTTCCAGTCTTGCAGTCTCTCATGTTCTTGCTCAGAAGCGGACAGGCTCTGAGTTCCTGTCAGGTCGGAGTTGGACTTCAGGCTTCGGGCGAGTCTCGAGCTCAGTGCTCTCAGCAAGTATGTTATTACCTATCCAAGACAAAGATTATATAATAAGTCAACTCATGAATGATTTTTTAGAGCTGATTTACAACAGAATTTAAAGGTGCAGTGTGTGATTTTTAGCGACATCTGGCGGTTCGGTTGCGAGTTGCACTAATGGCTCCGCCCACTGCTCACCCCTCCCTTTCGAAGAAGCTACGGTGGCTAAAACGGGACAAACATATCGTCGACTGAGAGAGCAGAGAATAGCCAGAGTAAGCAGAGAGTGTGTAACATTGTCACTGTTTCTGTACCACAGTCCATTATAAACCACATCATGGATAAAGTTTACAAAGCCATAGTCAGGTGAGGGTCTTAATAAATAATATAATAATAGTAATCAGCTGATAGTCTCACAAATGTAACCAGCACATTTATCCCCACATAGCAAACCCATAATACAGCGAGGGAGAAGAACCACATGAAACTATGCAACTATATTTTTTTCTAACAGGGTAGTAAAAGTTTACCTGGCTAATATGAGCTGTTACTGTGGCTGAGCTGGTTAAAGTGTAAAGCCTTGTTTAAACTCGACGCGTCCGCATGAGCCCAAAGATGAGCGCGGCAAAAATGACATGATTGTAACAGCCAGGGATGGAAATTAGACACTCATTTACTACATACAATAGGCTTTTTTTCTCTGATTTTGAAAACTCTTCGCGAAAGACTTAAAATGCTTCCAAGATCGACTTGTCACGATCGACGGGTTGGTGATTCCTGTAACATACTGTTTTACGGTCAATGAAAAGAGTCCTCAGCTGTCTCACGAACGCAACCAGCACATTTATCCCCACATAGCAAAGCCATAACACAGCGAGGGAGAATAACTAAGAAACATGAAACAATCCAACTACATATTTTACACCACTGACAAGGGAAAGTCACTACTCACGGTGTCGATCTGGCTTCTAGCTTTCTGCGGCTTCTCTTTCAAGGCAGTGACGAAACGCGCTCTGTAGCGCTGTGTGTTCGCTGTCGGCTACGGTAGAAACATGACGTCACAATATGGCAACCTTCATAGAAGGGGATTCCCGCGACAATGTAGATATAAATGACTCATTCTAAGGTAATACAATCTTAACGGTTCATTAAGTAAGGTCTTTATACATCACTAAACACATAGTTATGGATCTTATATTGCATTTCTGTCAATAGATCCACATAAATATTACACACTGGACCTTTAATTGTGTTTGCATCACTGATTCAGTTATTTTCCTGTTTATTACCGTGAAGCCGCTTTGAAACAATCTGTATTGTATAAAGCGCTATATAAATGAAGGTGACTTGACTATAACAAGAACATTACAATGAACACAGATTTGAAAATCTCACTACAAATAATCCAGAATTATAGACAAAAGATAATAATCCTACTCTATCTGTTACACTTCCTCACACCTGAAACTGATCGAGTGAATCTCCTGAACTTCTCCAATCTACTGTAGATCCTGACTGATCCATTTATTTTGTAACATCTGCTCTAACGTGGGGCGTTTAGTTGGATCCCGGGCTAGACACTGGCTAATCAGATCCCTGCATTCTGTACAAAATGTAATAAGGAGAGAGCTGGTTAGGAATGACCATGTGACCTGGCATCTATGAAAACAGCATCTAAAACATGATTAATATACTGTAAAATGTGACTTATCTTTACTTTAAAAGTGAAGTATGAAGTACGTTTCTGCGAAACTAGTGGCAGCGAGCGGAATAAATGACAAAATAAAGCATATTTTCCAAAAAACTTGCAAAGGCCTTCCGTGCATCGCATCTTCCCCGATTTCAACATCACAAACGCAGCTCTTACTGGTTCTTGTGGAAATAGGTTTCATTTCCAATATATTAGGAATACTTTTAGCTGTGCTGCGTTTGTCTTTCTGAACGGGTGCATGATGATGCTGTAGTGTATGGTATTGAAGCATGCTTTGTAGCGCGTAACTCTCACTATACGTTGAGCTCTATATATAAAATCATACATACTTCACCTTTAACTGTTTCTGTACAAAGCCTTTGCTTTATGTGTGTGTTTATCAATGTAACAATATTATTCACTCACTTTTGGATAAGTTGGGGTTCTGAAATGTAACTTTGGCTTGTGTTATTTTCCTTCTATTGCCAAAAGGAGAACATCCGTTCACCATCTTGTGCAACAACACTCCTAGAGACCAGACGTTTGCTGGGACGGCGTGGAATCGCGGTTCTGTCAAGACTTCAGGTGGGCAGTAATCCGCTACTCCTGTAAGCAAGACATTTGCACATTGTTGAGATTTTTAGTAAGTCACTACATTCAGGTTTCCACACTCCCAGAATGCTCACCAATGTAAATGTTGCTCCAGTAGCCATCTCTACTAAACAGCTGACCGCAGCCAAAGTCTATCAGCTTGAGCTGTGCCGGGCTTCTCTTCAACAGGAAATTCTGCGCATGAATGTCATTATGAAAAACACCCTGATGGATGCAGTGTTGCACTGCCAGCACAGCCTGTCGCATGATGAAGCGTGCTGTTGGTTCATACACTTGATGATTACGAGTCATGAAGGTCCAGCAAGCTCTCGCAGGGTTCAGGATACTCCATAACCAGAGTGAATTCTTCAGGATGTTCAAACCACTCGTATAGTTGTATGACGAAGGGGCTTATGGGTTCTCGCCTCATCATCATCAGCAGCGCCACTTCTGTAACCAGAGGTTCGGGATGCCCAGGCTAGAGAAAAGTAGCAGACAGAAGGTTAGCAGGGTACAAATCTGAAGAAAACACATCATTTTTTACATAAATGTACTTTTCTTTGATCTTTTTAGACAAGGAATCTCATCTAATATAATCTGCACTTAAACAACTCAATACATATTCAGGTTTTGGCCAACTTACAATATGAAGATAACGATCGTTGTCAATCTTGCGTATCCGCTTGATGGCAACCTGCAAAAAAAACACCCCAGTTTCAATAACAGTAACAGTAACAGTCAAGCGCCTGACCTCGCACTAAGTATTAAACCATCTGTAAATTGATTTAAATATGTTTTGATGCATGCAAGAGCAAAATGTTTGTACAATTCTGTAAGATTGACCTTTTTGCCATCAAATTTGCGTGTTCCCTGGTACACCCTGCCGAATCCTCCGGATCCAATCATCTTTATAACGTTATAGAGAGACTCAAAGGACTCTGAGAAACAAACAGAAAAATATTAGCTTGCTAGATCCATAGTTTTATTTAAAACACATCAGTGCTGGTTGTGTCGAGAAAGAAATATTAAATAAAATAATATTACACATTCTCTGAAAACAAGCATTAAGCCTTATTTTTAGGGGGAAAACAAGAAGACAGTACTGTTTAAAATAATGTTGAGGGAAATTCTGAGTGGCGATGTACCATTATTTGTCTTGACGCCGGAGTGATCTGGAGCAGGTGATGATGGATCAGGATCAGGCTCTGGCTCCAGATCTGCTGGAGGAACAAAAGGCTCCACAACATTCACAGCACTACAGTGGCAACAGCAGCAGAAAACACACTTCATAGCCTTCCAGATCCTGTGGAGGAGACAACCAGTTCCTTTCCTCTTCCTACATTCTGTAGCTTTTCCTGAAATGAAGAAAAAACAATTGAAAACACAACTATTAGAAACATCTCTGATGTCAAATTGAGCAATGCTATAAAGACATCATTTACATTTCACTGTTAAATTCTTATCTGTAATGTAACAAATCCAAAGTAACGGAATATTTCCACGCTATCCCGCCTGACTTCTGCTTAACGCCTGCACACATTTCCCAAAATCTTATTTCACAATATTAATAGTCATTTTATTTCACAATTATCACGACATAGTTATTTTTCAGATTTTATCTGATCTTTTATTGAAAAGAAAACATACATTTCCAGGCTTCATTTGGTCAACTCTGGTAATGGCAAAGATCATATGGGCCATATCTTAAAATATATTTACATTAGATTAAACATTGACTTTTATTAAATGCATAGCAATGTCTTATTTATATAATAACCAACACGACAGACATTTTGACAATTTTGCGTGTATTTGACAATTCAAAAGCAATAAGTGGCGAAATAGAATTCTATTCTGGATCGTTTGCTGTCTGAGGAGCGGCTTTCTGTGCGCGTGTGTCTGGTGTGTGTCGGACAGAGCAAGTGCCATCGAGTTCATCGCTTATTGAAAACGTTTTCATTAAATTCTGAACATTTTATTTCAAAATGCTCCCAGAACCTTCAAAATCTACAGTTTTTTCAACTGGTTAAAACATTTTTTTCTTGGCTAAAGGAACAATCTATTTTATAATGTTGCATTATGGGAACAAACAATTAATATATTTATAAATAAATAACAAAATAATTTCAGAGAAATGTTGCTGTGCAACAGTAAATGTGACATTAACATGTTAAAAACGTATGCATGAATAGGAAAATGTCTCTCTGTAGACTTGACACTGGCCAGCCTTATTTCAGTCTCACCCTGTTGAGCTCTTGTTCACAGGAGAAGCCTCCATGGCACCCTGAGCAGTTCGGCCATTTGAAGTCTCTTTTGGCTCGACAGGAACTTGCCCCGGGCAGCGGAGGGCACAGCAATCCTTCCAGGCTGTCGGACCCGGACAAACAGCAGTTGCTGCAACTGTCCTGTTGGTTTGGGCTCTCCGATCCATCGCCACTCCACCTCCATTCGACGCTGTACGAGCCTCTGCTGCTCAGACTCAGCGACTCTCTACAGAGCCAGCCGCTCGACATCGACCTCAGAGAGGGACAGAGCTGACGATGACATGATGCCCGGAGAAGAATCTGTGGAAGCGGTTCTCCAGGATCTGGAGCGGCCTGAGGCTGGAAAATTCCCACACATCAAAAACGTTTTCTTTTTTTAATATATAATATGAATTATGAATGTCAGTGGTCACACCAAATTGTTACTTTGGTTGGTTATTAAAGCCTATTCTGACCTTTGCGAGAGTGTTTCGATGAAGTGAACGGACGTCCATCATCTGGGCTCTTCTGGCTGCCGCTCTTCCTCGTCCTCCTCCTGTCAGCCTGACCTGTGGACACAGAAACAGACTCAGAAGACAGAGGTGTTAAATATCCAGGAAGATCCTGGCTCTGTGTCTGGGTCGGGTCTGGCAGCGGATCCTGATCACGGTCATCAGAACCGGGTCTCCAAACCTCCTGACCAGCCGTCTGAGAGAAAGCAGCTCTCCTGGATCTGGAGCGGCCTGAGGCTGGAATATTTCACACATCACAATGTTTTAATAATAAATCAATAATCAATGTCAGTGGTAAATTGCAAATTGTTACTTCAGTTAGGCTACTCAAATTCAAACGATTATTTCACATCAAATGTCAATTAAAATACATGTGATTAGATTGGGGGATCCAATGGGTTCTTCACATTAATGTAGTCAGTCCATTGTACAACAACAACAACAAACAACAAACAACAACAACAACATACCATAAACCATAAATGAAAAACTAAAGCACTCACCTCCTCTTTCACCCATCATGTAAGCCATCGACATCCTCCTCCAAACTGCTAAAAAAACAATACAAAAGACAACACAAAATACAGTACAATAATACAATACAACTCTCCTCCACACATTAAATAAAACAAAAAATTAAATAAAACTCCTAAAATAAGAAAAGAACAATAAAATAAAAGTGTCCTCAGAAAAGATAAGATCTCTTAAAAATATATAAATCTATATAAAGGATATATCCTCCGATGTCCAGAATAGAAGTCTCCTCTCAGAAATCCAGAAAACAGCTTCAAAATCAACAGATTCGCTCAGAAAATATTCTGCAAAAGTCTGTGTTCGCCTCGTCTCTCTCAAACAACAGACAGCGATCGGTTCGAGTTCGAGTGTAAATATTCACAATTCATAGCACGGGTCACTATAGCAACTAAAACGTGAATCACTCATATGCACTCGCACAGATAGCGATCGGTTCAAGTGTAAATATGCCGTTAGAAGGACAACACGTGTCGCCATAGCAACTAAAATTCGATTCACTCACGCACAGCTCATCACGCTCATGAGCAGAGCGCGTGCACACATCGAATCTGAACACATTTATTGAATAGTTACAAACTTAATTTGACTTTTTTTTTAAAATACATATGAGATTTATTCTTCTTGAACACTTATTGTTATTATAATCCGTGGAATTATTCGTGTTCAAATTCTTCATTATTAACTAAGCAAAGCTTCGCAAGGCACTTGTCTAATGGATCACGTAGTCAGTCCCAAATGCGTGAAAAAAAGGCACAAGAGAGAATAAATCTGACATAATTTTATTATAAACTCTAGATTAATTAAATTTGCCCTTTTCCACATTTATAACCATCAAGGCCAATCAGCTTTCAGTATCACTAATGCGTCATCAAATCGGTTAGTAGGCCTAAATCCAAATGAATATATGATCCAAAAAAAAACAAGACCAAACGAAAAAGCCCATTTATGTGTTTTTTTTATTACGTTTATTTCCAAAAAATATACAGTGTAACATTTCAAAGAGATATAAATGTTTCGCACATGATGCTCTAAAGAATTACATAGCATCAAACATTTATATACACATTTTTAACATCAGGTTTTTGTATATGATGAACGTGAGGATTCATATCCAAGCTATTAAAGAAAAATATATTCATAATTTATAGAGGAAGAAAGGTAGAAAAACAGAAGAGCGTATACGTGTAGGCTATAATCAAAATAAAAAATAACAAAATGTATTCTTTGTAAATGTCCATAGTTTTTGCGGTTTGAGAGTCCTTGTAGGATTCGTTTCAGCGCTGGCGACCATAAGAGACTTTAAAAAGAAAACATTTAAAAATCTTAATGTTTCCAAACTTTTGACTGTACTGTATATTTAAAGGACTACTAGGTGGACATTCTCAATGTTAGAAGTATTCTACCAAAAACAGACCAATTACACAACTTATTAACCGAATCGAATTTGGACTTTTTATGTGTTTCTGAAAGTTGGTTAAATCAAAGTACTCCAACAAATCTGGTTAATATACCTGGCTATAAGTGCTTTAGAAAAGATCGGGAACAAGGAAGGGGTGGGGGGGGGGGGGGGGGTGTTAATATATATTAGAGATCAACTTAAATGTGAAGAGGTTGCAATTAATGTGAAACTGGAGTGCCTTGTATTACGAATCACTTTGTCAACAACTATGAAATTCAATTTATGTGTTTTATACAATTCACCCTCACATAGCCTGAATTTCTATAATGAATTTAAGAGTTTTCTCTCAAATATGGACTGCTCTGAAAGCCTAATACTGGGTGATTTTAACATTAACTGGATCGAAAAAAATAGTAAAAAGAAATTAAAAGCTGTAGTAGATAAATTTAAGTATAAACAGCTCATAGACAAACCTACTAGAATCACTAGAAGTAGTAAAACGCTGATTGATTTAATTTTTACACACAGGCCTGAAAGAATAACAAAAACGTATAACCTTATCACTGGGCTCTCGGATCATAACGTGACCTTAATTGTTAGGAAACTGGGTAAAAAACGATTAACTTACTACAACCAAGAAATAAAAATACAGAAAATAGGAATTCCAAAAGCAGAACAAAATAACTTTGAAGAAGAACTGAATCAAATAAATTGGGATAATGTTATGAAAGAGTCCAATGTGAATCAAAGTGCTAATATCTTTGTCACTACAATAAGTAACAATAAAAAAGTATACTAAAACATGGACGAGCAAACCAAAGAAATACTCTCTCCATGGTTTAATGGTGATATTTGGCACATTATGAAAAAACGTGATACGCACGTAAAACATCTTTGAAAACTAGAAATTGTACGGATCATCTCATTTATACTACACTAAAAATCAAGTTTTAAGCAATCTGCGTAAAGCTAAAATTGATTTTTTACTAAAAAGATAGAAGAGGCTAACGGTAGTGTTGTGGCAAAAATTCTGTTAAAACATCATCACTGCGTAAGAGACACTCAGAGTCAAATTAATAAAAGAAAAGTATTTATTCTTGCAAGAATAGGCCCAGTCGCCAACACAGCAGTTACCCTGTGAAGTGAGTGACGCGCACCAGGAAGACATGAGACAGCCTTTATACTCTTTTCAAGGTTCCTCCTCACAGCAGTTACCCTTTCACCCACTCAGATAAGGTCCCCACTGCTGTTCAGTTTCTACTAAAGACACAACCTGGCCCTGAAATAAACTAGCCAAATCTTGACCATTCCTAAGGTCAAGATGTCCTGTCCCATATATTCCTGAAACGTCACGCACAAGCACGTACACACATATACTTTTACACATTGAATAGGTTCAATCCCTTATGATATCTGTTAGGAATAAATGACTATTAAAATTTCTACAACAATTCCCCACTTTTTATCATTCTGATTACCCATAATCACAATAATAAACAAAAAGACAAATTTTAAGTCATATCATACACTACTCTTCATCTCTGGTTTTCGCATAACTGATCACTCTTCATAAACATTTGTGAAATATTATTTAGAAAAGAAAAAGCTTAGGCTGTTTTGCAAGGATAGTCCCTTAAATATTAGCAAGCAAGTAAAGAATTTAATTAAAGCCGGGCTAAATGAATAGGCACTGCTATTGCACTCTCGACCTAGATCGAACCCTCAGTCACCTCAATTAAATAAGAAATAGTGTACAGATTACTTAGGAAAACAACACCATCAATTCACACTGGTTATTTTAGCAGGTCATCAAAAATACAAAGAATAAAGTAGAATAGAATCCTTCATTTCAAACCCTCTCCTTGTACGCCACCTCGTAACACGGATGACCGCTGTTTGTAACCTTCTTTAAATCTTTGCCCTTAATCTTTCTCAAAAATAAAAAAAGAATAGAAGAAAAACAACCAGAACATACATTTAACACATCTCACTGTAGCTTCCGCTACCTGTCTCGTCGCATTTTGTTAATCCTTGGGATAGACTGTCATTTTTTTTTTTACCAATTGAACAGACAGCAGGGTTTCACCTGTCTCTGTTATCGTATTCACCCATGAATAACAAAATTATCATAACACATACAATCCTAACTCCTACCATTAAGCCTTTTCCATTAAATTTGTGTCCATCTCCACATTTTATTCACTTCTAATTCAATTTATTAAGCTCTATTGAATGCACTGTTTAACAAATCTAACCAGAGAAGTCTTATAATTTTATCCATTCCTCTAACCAAATTAGTTGTTCAAAATTAACTCTAATATCTCTAGTACGGACACATCAATCAATAGATTTTCTACATTTACAATCAAATCAATACCTAGTTCGATTCAATCAAACAAAATCATCAAAATCATCACAAAAAGATTCTTCTGTTAAACTTAAACCGTCAGTTGGCAGTTGGTTCCTCCAGGTGTGTTGATCATCTTGTTCGCCCCACGGACGTTCCGTGTTCGCCAGGGTGACACTTTGCGTGCCGTTGCAATGGTCTTTCCCTCGTAGGCGAGGCAGACAGTTACTAGCACCGTCTTCTTTAAACCTCACTTTCTGCTCTATTGGATGTTGAGGCCTGTTGGTGTTGTCTAAGGTGAGAGGCTTGGACCCAGGTGTCACACTCTCCAACCATTTTCTGATCCTTACAAGGTCTTCCCTTTTAATCACGACCGCACCCCCACTGGAATGAACCATTCCTTGCCTGCTGTCACCTGTGAATGGAGACCTTAACTATTTTGTTAGTGATGCTTGTCTAGCCGCTCGTCCCTTTTGGTGTGACCTGTGGAATCAACAGCCTGAAACATATTATCACCGGATAATTTCTTGCTCATTTAATAGCACTCAGGGTCCTTTTCCCCTGAAAAACACTCAACCCACTTTGCTCATGTCCAACACAATATTTATATATTTGGAACAGAATCAGTTCTGTTTGCTGCAATCCATCCTGACATTCTGCAAAAGGAAAATCTTAAGTTATGCGCTGCGCAGGTGTGGAACCTTTCTCCTACAATAATAACCCAGGCCAGGATAGTTAGCCAAATTCATCCATAGCCATCATTTTATTGGGCACATTCTGCCCTGTATCAAAGTCTGCATGATCTGTAGAGAAAAACAAATGTCGAGGTTATTTTCAGATAGTAAAGTACACGTAGTTTCTTTTGTCTGCTGTGCTGCCGCAGCCTTCGCTGCTGCATCTGCCCTGGCGTCTCCTGTTGAAACAGTCCTGCAATTTTGTTATCAGCGTGTGCGGCACACTTACAGACAGCAACTTTTGTTTGGAACGGCCTTTTACCCAATTAAACCCAGTGTCCTCCCAACATATATTGTCCTTTAGTAACCCATATTTTGTCAATCATTACCATCTCCCTTTTGATGCACGACTCAACTCGTGCATCAATTTAAACTAATTTGATTTGCCATCAACACCAACCCAAACGGCGTCCTTCAGCCAAATTTCCTCCAGACATCTTTCTCTGTCTCTGAAACAAAGTATTACGTTCTTCACTTAAAGCCACAATCTCATCTTTTTATCGAAGTATTTGAAGGGCAATGGCCCTGAGTCTCACACCGAATCCTGTTTTCAGGCCTGTTGTTTGGTCTCTCAAGTCAGTCATCTACAAACATTTCCAAAGTCATCAATTGTTTCTATCAGGTCAGGTCGTGCTGTACAGACTTGGTCAATGTCAGTCAATTTTTTCCCCCTTTTCATCACAATACTCATAAATGTGAGGGGCTCTCTTGCTAATTTCATGTTGACTTAGCCAATATGTCACTGTGTTGTTGCCATCAAATCTATAACATTTTCATTTATCTCAGCCCATGCAGATGGTAATCTACAACTCCACAATTCCAATTTACATCAAATACTTAAACTGATCCAGAACGTAATTCAAATCAACATCATAAAGACAAAGTAATTAATACCAGACAGAGCTTGATGACCAATCAGTTTAAAGCTCGTCCTATGTTCTGTATCATCTTTTCACCTAACAGAATTAGCAGCTTCCTTAAAATTTGTCATTTGCCAAAAGCCATCCTAGTGGGTAATGACACAATATACACCCCATTCAGACTTAGTATTAGTACCCCAAACTAACACATAGTCACATACAAGACAAAGTGCTGTCACCATCACACACACTCACACACTCATTAGACACGCATGTAACTGCTCCTTTTCAATATATCGTCTCTAAAAGATTTAAATTTTAAGTACGATTTTAAACTTCACATTTTCCTCTAGGTTTACCTAATTTTACATGGTATCTTGACCAGTTTCAAATCATGTCTGTTCATTATTCATTTGATTTTTAGAAAAGGCAGCTGGGTTGTTTTGGTTCCTTATCATTATTTTTCTTCAGCTTGCTCTAGCAGGCCGATACAAGAAAGAAAGAAAGAAAGAAAGAAAGACACAGTTACCATCCCTTCCTCCAACTCAGGCAGTCTCTCTCACTATTAACAAATAGTATTTTCCACAGCCTTCTAAGACTGTAACTTAGACAAAATTTAAATTCATTACAATAACCTTTGACCATTCATCTTTGTTATGCAGACCTTTCTTAAATCTACGAAAGCTGTCTTCATCTTTAGTCACCATGTCTACTGACCTTCAGGAGTTAAGACTATGTTATAGACATATTAGTTCAAAATCAACACTTCTATACATTTTCTTGCCTATAAGGCAACCAATACATACAAGTTTGCTACTGTCTCCACATCAAATAATGGCAATCCCCTCCTGGTCAGCTGGCTCTTGAAAGGCCATTGGCTCTTAAGCTATAATCTCCATCAGGGTGTTGTCCCCCTGGCATAGTTGCAGACACTTGTCATAATGAAAAACAAGCCATACAACCAATGCGGTTTCTTCCTGCGAGTGGTATAGAGGAAACTCACATTTTCTGGGTCAGACTGCCGTAACTCCTCACAGCGCATCTCACCTCTCAATGCTCTGCTGATCCCAGTGGCCTCCAGTAATCAGCCCTCAACTCTCATACCTTTCTCACGTATAACACCTCCATCCGGAGGTGCCCAGTGTTCGTGACCCCCTGCGTTGGGCTGTCCCCTGGCCAGGAAGATCATCCCGTCATTGAGTAGCCACTCGTACACACTGGTGACCGCTCTTTCCCATCACACAATCAGTTTTCTTCAACAGAACTCAGCTGTTTTCTGGAGCTTAGGAAAGGCACGTTCAAGAGTCACCAGAGCCATTCCGATTGCCTAATAGTGTTCACACAGGGAGACAGGTTAATAACAGCAGTATTTAATCACTTAAATCCATTAACCATCTTAATCATCAACCTAGCTACTTAGATTATACTCAGTGAATTTAGATCACAGCCATACATTCAGTGTACTGTTACTGTACATCTGTAGCCGTAGCCTTCGGCCCTGTTTCATGGTGGAAACTTAAAGAGTTACTGGTCCTCTATCGTTTAAGATCTGCATCATTATTTTACAGACTTCTTTAAAGTCATTCAGTTTTACATTTAAAACATTCTCAAATACCACTTGCCCACTTAATGGCAATGATTTATTTTAACATCTCTGTGTCTGATTTTCAACCGAAACACTGTGCTTTTACTATAAATAGCTTATTACTTATGACACAGGCTCAAATAATCTTTTAGCTGACATGATTGAGAGAGACTCTGAGACTTTCAGGACTGGCACACTGTACTCTCATAAACTTCTAACATCAAACTCTATCTACCATCTTTTAACTCTATCCCAGCTTAAGGCATTTTGCCAGAAATTACATGTGTTTCCAAATAAACATTTTTATAGTTGTCTTTTGCCCATATCTCATGGAATTTAGACATTAGAAATTTCCACTCAGATTGAGTCTCTGTCGTACTGGCGGATTTCAGCCACAGCAGACATCAGATTCAGATAAGCGAGCTGTTTCATTACAGCCAATAACAAACTTATCTTTTGAAAGCAAAACATCACTTCTAGTTCTTTCATGGTCAAAACACTAACAGAACACATTTTACATTTAACAACTGTTAATCCAGTAGCCTATTACTTCTACTTATTTGATCTTAAATAAAATAATTATTCTAGTTCTCAATTACCATAGCTTAATATCTGACTTCAACGTTTTTTCTAGGAGTTTATCACTCTCCAATCGGGATTCACACTAACTTTGACAAGGCTACTCTGCATCTTTTGCAGTTATTATAAATCATCCGTGAGATTTGTCTCTCTATATAACCTGAACCCTTCTTAAAATGTTGAATTAAAACACAATCATCCTTTTAGTTACTTTTATATATTTTGCAACTTTCATCAAACTGTTTCACTGTTTCAAAAAAATTACTATTATAGATCTTTTCTTCAAAAGGATTCACTTTAAGACTTCAATCTTTTGACCTTGTTTTTATCTCTTATTCTTTCTCAGACGAAAATGTTAATGTCGTCATTTAAACACTGATCTACTTTCAAACCCACATTATTACCAGAAATGTGTCACTATCACATTTTCAAACACCTTCTCGGTGGGCATTTACAGTTACGTGTTAAATGGTCCTGCTGACCACAATTAAAGCACTCTCTGTCGGCTCCAACTTACTGCACATCACTGAAGCGTGTGTCCCATTCAGGAATGCAAACAGAGCTGATAAGCAGTTCTCTGTATTCTTTTACATCCACCAGTGGCGGATTCAATCCCAATAGCCGAATCATAATCTTTATATTATTGGCCGCACATCAATTTTCTTAAGCTGCATAAGTTGTTTGCACAAAGTTTTCATTTAACTTTAGTCATACTTGTCCAGGGAAATTATCCCTGACCCAGAATTTCCATTATAAAACAGACATCTTTTGCATCAATTACTTAATATCAACAAATATCCGACATTATACATTATTGATTTCCAGAATCTTTGGTCAAAGTTGTCTTTACATTTTACTAATTTGGTATTATCAACAACACTGATTACAAGACAAGTATATATTTAACGTCCGGAAGCCGGGCTGAATAAGCAAACACTGTTGCTGTACTCCCAGCATAGCTGGACCCTCAGTCACTCCTCAGATATTAAATACAGACATCGTCTCCAATCATAAATACCAGGCTATATGCATTCGTTTTTTATAAAACTATAATTTCCATAAATTCTGTCAGACATTTTATTTTCATCACATATAGGTTTCCACTATATGTCTTCTCAATCTTTCCCTACATGCCAGTTCCTTCTGTATCCTCTCCTTTCTTTTCTCTACATGCCAGTTCCTTCATTATCTAACCAGTACATGATTGTTTAACTACAATCCCCACACACACATATCTCACACACCAACCTTCTTGTTTTCCCTTCACTTCCCTCTTCCATCAAGTTTCTCACTTACAGTTCCACTCTATTTCTATCACTCTATTTCACACAGAAAGCCTTATTGCTGCTGCTTGCTACTTCAATCCTTATCATATAATTTAAGTTCTATAGACATCTAATGTCATGCATCCATTTACTGGATGCATAAGTAAAAAACCTTATTTCTCTCTGCAGTTCGACTTTTTTTTTTTTTTTTTTTTTTTCCTTTAAGACAACAATCCATTGTTTGTCCACATTGCTTACACACGTTTGAACACAGCCATAACTCTTTGTTTCTCACTGCCCTGTTCAACTGATTCCCTCCCTGAGGAAATCATGGTATTTTCCAGTTTTTTTTCAATGTCTAACATACATTTTCCCTCATAATATTTCTAATTTGAAAAAAAAAAAAACGGTGTGTCAAATTTGGCAATCTTGCTCTGAGATTTTCCCATACTGGCTGTTTCTGTTACTCTGTGGATTTTGTTCGACGCTGCGTCTACTAATCTGATGGACGTCTCCACCAGATCTGATCCACTTACCCTCAGACCAGGCAGGGCGCACCCAGTGCTTTCCTGACGGATCGATTAACTCCCAGTAAACTGCTACGTGAGTATCCCTCGATTTGCAAAATCGCCCCGTGCCTTATTTTGCAAATACGCTCCTCACGCAGTTAGCCCCACTGCATTAACCCTTGACCCGCCCGTAAGTCTCAACCGACCCCCAATTGACTGCCGTACGAAGCTCACTCGATTTGCAAAACCGCACCCAGTGCCTTGTTTCGCAAATACGCACTTTCGCACATTCCTAGCAGTGTTGTACCGGTGCTCTTGACTTACACCACAGAAACGAACAGACCCAGCCACTATGGTTTTACCCACAATTGAATAATATTTTAACCCAAAATAAAATATTTTAGCCGTCTCTTACCAGAGATGTCTTGGATTGCCACGGGTTCGTTCTCATTTGATTCCAGTGGAGCCTCTCCTGGCCCTGATAGCGGTCGGCCCCTCTCTCTGAAACTTACGAGGTAGAGCTGGAACTGCTCAGTCCAGGTGGCCAAACACCATCCGCTCTCAGGTCCAGAAGGCACTTCCAAGGAATCCCACTTCTGACACCAAATTGTTGTGGCAAAATTCTGTTAAACATCATCACTGCGTAAGAGACACTCAGAGTCAAATTAATAAAAGAAAAGTATTTATTCTTGCAAGAATAGGCCCAGTCGCCAACACAGCAGTTACCCTGTGAAGTGAGTGACGCGCACCAGGAAGACATGAGACAGCCTTTATACTCTTTTCAAGGTTCCTCCTCACAGCAGTTACCCTTTCACCCACTCAGATAAGGTCCCCACTGCTGTTCAGTTTCTACTAAAGACACAACCTGGCCCTGAAATAAACTAGCCAAATCTTGACCATTCCTAAGGTCAAGATGTCCTGTCCCATATATTCCTGAAACGTCACGCACAAGCACGTACACACATATACTTTTACACATTGAATAGGTTCAATCCCTTATGATATCTGTTAGGAATAAATGACTATTAAAATTTCTACAACAGTAGTAGTCGTAAACTGTGGCAACACAATTCGATAATTATTCATATTCAGTCTCTAGAGAATCTTTCTGCACTGGTTTGATTCCGATCGGGGAAAAACCAGGGACTAGTTCGCAAAACTAGTTTTCAGCACTTCGTGCTTGAACACCTAAATATGAAAGATTCCGCAGCTAAAGACATTCACAATATAAGTATAACTCTTATCAAAAAACATCAGGACAGTCTGTTGCAACCAATTACGCATTTAGTTAATCTCTCAATTCGATTAAGTACATTTCCACAGTGCTGGAAGCACGCTGTAATAACACCTATCCACAAGTCAGGGGAAAAGGATACACCCAATAATTATAGGCCTATTGCAATTTTACCAGTTGTGTCCAAAATCCTGGGAAGGTTATTGCAAAACAACTTATTGAACATCTAGAGTCAAACCAGCTGCTGCATCCTCAACAGTTTGGTTTTAGGCGCAAATACAGCACTGAAACAGCTAATTGTTACTTGCTAGAGAAGATTAAAGGGCCTCTAGATAAAGGGCAAGTAGTTGGTGCGTTATTCTTAGACTTGAAAAAGGCCTTTGACACAGTGGATCACAGTGTGCTTATTAACAAACTCCAGCTCTTCAAAATGTCACCTAGTTCATTAGCTTGGTTAAAATCATATCTTGAGGACAGACAACAGTGCGTAAAGGTAAATGGGGTGATGTCAGCTCTTTGCCCTAACAATATGGGGGTTCCTCAGGGATCAGTGCTGGGGCCGTTGCTGTTTACAATGTACATCAATGATTTCCCTGATAGCTGCAAAGATGTCAACTGCCAGCTGTATGCATGACACAGTTGTCCATCTATCTGCTAGAACCTCAGCCATAGCTGCGCAGAAGCTGACACTAGCCCTAACAGATATTAATATTTGTCAAAAATATTTGTAAAAAGGTTAAATCTAATCTGAATTGTTTCCGTTTTATTAGGAAGGAATTATATTTTCAGGCCGCCCGGTTATATATGCATGCAATGATTTTTCCACATCTGTCCTATTGCGTAACATCTTGGTCACAAACATCCCCGTCAATAGTAAAGCCGGTTGTCTCACAGTACAAGCAGGCGGTCAAGGTTTTTGATAGAAAACCTGTGACATCGCATCATTGTGACATAATTCATAGACATAATCTTTTTACTTTTGAACATTTTATAAATTTTAGTATTTTGAAATTGGTTTTTAAATGTCTGAACAGCAATGTGTCGCCACTGTTTTCTGCTCTCATTCGTAGGCGTCACGGTTCACTTAGACCATCCACCAGAGCCTCAGTCAGTGGGGACTGTATTCTTCCAAAATGTATGAAATCTATCGGTCAGTCAAGTTTCTCTTATAACGGTACAAGACTATGGAACTCTCTGCCCACTGACTTAAAATTGCAGACAGACATGACCAGCTTCGATAGAGGTCTGAAACAGTGGCTAAAGTCAAGTCAAAGCTGCACACATGCTAATGCTGTATAAAATGTATAGTGATGATTTGTATTGCTAATCTTTGTAACTACTGTATTTATTTTACCTTATTTTTTTTTTCATTTTTTTTGTGTGTTGTGATTGGTGACATGTGTTGTCTCCTATGGACAAGTGTTGCAAATTAGCAATTTGGCTATAACACTGAAACAAGGTATCTGGTTCGTCCAATGCTGTTGTTATGTCCATATCAAATAAATAAATAAAATAAAATAAATATAATATGTGTTTTGACTATATTGCACTGATTTAACACAATGGATTTATAAAATTCAAATAAACTATATGTCAAGCATTTTGTCTGTTCTTTCCTCCAGGTTGTCTGATCTCCACTGGTTTGTGTGGTGTCCTGTTATTCAATGCAATACATACTGAGACCACTAGGGGGAGGTAGTTGAGAAGAGGGATACGGGGAGCAGAAGCGTAGAAAAAAGGAAGGTGGAGCACGAGTTCTGTATGTGTTTTTAGAGAGTAATAAAGAAGAGATGTAACCGTTCATCTGCTGTGGTCTGGCTTTGTAATGGTAACTAGAACATAACAAATTGGCGACGAGGCGACCCACTATTGCTGCAAAGATGGCATCGTCTACACCATTTCCAAACTTTTTCTTACCTGCTCCGGCACCCGGCGATTCCTTTCAGGACATGGAGCGGATGTTCCAGAATTATCTGCTAGTGATCGACGTTGAAGGACAGGAATGGTCGGAAGTCAGGAAAAGAGCCCTTCTGTTACATTGCTTGGGCACGGAGGGGCAGAGAATATTTTACACGTTACCAGAAACGGGCGATACAATGGCTGCTGCTATTACTTCTCTACATGCTCATTTTACACCCAAGTTGAACGTGGTCATGGAGAGACACACATTCCGGAAAAGAACTCAACAAGCTGGTGAGTCTATAATCCAGTATGTTGCTGCACTGAGAGAACTCTCGTCTACGTGTGAGTTTACAAATGCAGATGATATGATTCGTGACCAGCTGGTGGAAAGCGTCACTAATCCGCATATCCGAGAGAGGCTTTTGCTGCATGATAAGTTAACATTAGCGGATGCTATTACAATTGCACAACAAGTCGAATCGGCTGGAGAGCAAATGCAGGGACTTGCAAATGCAGTACTATGTCCAGCAGCCAAGGTAAAACAAGGTAATTTTGCACGTGTCTGTAGAACAACGCAAACTCACACAGTGCATGAAGTAGTAATGCCTGAGTACACGCTACTGTTACTTCAAGATAAGGATGTAAGCGCTAAACTTCACTGTACTGTTCAAGTCGAAGCCGGTGCGGTCCAGAGGCCTGTCACGTTGACTGTTGATACTGGTGCTTCTGTTTCAGTTCTGCCAAAGAGCATGTATGATGATCACTTTGGGGAAGTACCTCTACAGCCACCTGCAGCATGCTTAGTCACTTATTCGCGTACTCCAATTCATGTGATCGGCTGCTTGCACGCAACCGTGGTAAAAGACTGCCGCAAATGCTCAGTGAACTTCTATGTGGTGGATAAAGGAACTGCATTAATGGGCATGGATCTGATAACAGCTCTTAAACTATGCATTAAAGGAGATACAATTCTGCCAGATCATGCTACATCCTCCACATCTTGCTCTTCAGAACCAGTGTTACAGCTTTCTACTCAAGTGGACTCACCTTCAGTTGGCTGTGTTGCAGGGTTTATGCATAAAGTCAAGGTGTCAGATACAGCCGTGCCTGTTAGACAGAAACTACGTCGCCTTCCCTTTTCTGTGAAAAAAGCCGTGTCCGCGGAGTTGGACAGACTACTTTCTGCCGGAGTTATAGAGAGAATAGATGCATCTCCATGGTGTCACCGATTGTGGTTACAATTAAAAAGACTGGTGGCACAAGAATGTGTGTAGATCTCAGGGAACCGAACAAAGCTGTGGTAATAGACAGTTACCCCTGCCTCACATGGAGGAATTATTGACTGCTTTAGTTGGATCTACAATCTTCTCCACAATTGATCTTGAGAGTGCATATCATCAAGTGCCTTTACATCCTGAGAGCCGTGATTAACAGCGTTTATCACGCATGATGGACTGTTCCGGTTTTGCAAGGGTACCGTACGGTTTGGCTTCAGCACCGTCGGTATTCCAAAAGATGATGGAGTGCATACTCAAAGGTGTACCAAACGTGCAGAACTACCTCGATGACGTCATTTGCTTTGGACGCACAGAAGCGGAACATGACGTTGCGCTGAACACGGTACTGAGCCGACTAAAGGAGGCTGGGTTGCGTTGAACGAACAAAAGTGTCAAATTAGGCAAAAGAGCCTGCGTTTTTTGGGACACTTGGTTACACCACAAGAGTTCAGCCAGATACTGAGCACTTACAGGCAATCGTACAAGCTCCAGTTCCTAAAGATGTGACAGCCCTACGTTCATTCCTGGGTATGCTCTCATGGTATAATAAATTTATACCCAATTATGCTACTATTGTTGAACCCTTACGGGCATGTATCCGCCGAGGGGACCATTTCAGTGGAACGAGGAAACGGAGTACTGCTTTGTCACTGTGAAACAATTGTTGCTTGCAAGTTCAGCATTAGCACTATATGACCCCAATTTACCATCCATTATCTCTACAGATGCATCAGATTATGGTCTTTGGGCAGTGTTCACCCAGATTCATCCAGACAACACAGAGCGGACAGTCGCTTTTGTCTCCAGATCCTTAACTAAGACTGAGAGGAAATATGCAACAGTAGAGAAAGAGGCTTTGGCATGAGTGTGGGCGGTGGAAAAGTTGAGGACCTATCTTTGGGGGCGTAAGTTTACACTACGAACCGACCATCAGGCTCTAACGACCCTTCTCTGTACAAAAGGAGCAGACAGGGCGGGAATGCGCATAGCTAGATGGGCTGCGCGTCTGTTATGCTTTAATTATGACGTGGTCTATCGTGCAGGTTCGTTGAACTGTACAGCTGATTGTCTTTCAAGATTGCCCTTGCCATCTACACAGACATGGACTCGGATGCAGAACCTGAGCTAGTTGCGTTGTTGTCAATGTCTCTTATGTCAGTTACTCAAAAGGAGTTTGAGGCTGCTTCTATGGCCTGTTCTGAGCTTTCTGCTCTGCGTGCTCAGATTGAAAAGGGTTGGCCAGCTTCAGCAAAAGCCCTGGATTCCCCGCTGCAACCGTACTTCAAAATGAGACATGAACTTTGTGTGACAAACAATCTAGTGTTCCGGGGTTCACGGTTGGTGGTGCCAGTGACATTGCGCAGAACAATGGTCACTTTAGCACATGAGAATCATCAGGGCATAGTAAGGACCAAGCAGCGGTTGCGTGAGCTCTATTGGTTTCCAGAATAGACGCTATGGTTCAAACTCAGATTTCAGCATGTTCGTTGTGCCAGGAGTCAGACAGGACGGCAAAGACTACCGCTTCTCCATTACAGCCGGTGCCTTTTCCGGACGGTCCATGGTCGAAGTTGGGTTTGGACATAGTAGGACCTTTTGAGACAGGAGGCATGGAAACCCTGAGAGTCTGGTAACAGATAATGGACCACAACTTATTTCCTCAGTCTTTACCGCTTTCTTGGACGAACGAAATATTGCACACACCAAAACATCTGTATACCATCCTGCGGCTAATGGGGCTGTGGAAAGATTTAATAAGGTTCTCAAGGACTGTGTGCAAATGGCCATTTTGCAAAAGAAACCGTGGAAACAAACAGTCTCGGACTTTTTGCAAACGTATCGTTCTACTCTACATGCAATGATTGGTGTTTCGCCATTTGAACTGTTATACGGCAGGAAAATGAGAACCAAACTTACGGTGTTCACATCTCACTCCAGTTCCACACGTGACCAAGAAGTTAGACAACGAGTGTCGGTTCGCCAAAATAAAATGAGCAATACTCTGATGCAAAACGAGGGGCTCGGGTGTCTACATTTCAGGTGGGCAATAGAGTGCGTATACGCAAACCAACGCATGTTCACACTCAAAGTTCACACAACCAGTGGAAAGGACACTCAAAGTTCACACAACCAGTGGAAATAGAGAAGCAAGTGGGCCCAAGCACGTACAGACTGGCAGATGGAAGACTGTGGCACTCTTCTCACTTGTCTTTGGTTCCAGAGGTCATGAAGCCGACCTCAGATCAGCCTGCTGTTGATGTTTCAGTCGCAAATGTTCCGAACACTGAACAGAGCACAGGAAAACGTTCTGTTCGTCAGTGCAAACCACCATTTTGGTTGAAAGACTACGAGACTAAATAAGAGTATACAGTGGTTTGAATTACTGACTGTATGTAGGTATAGCGCAGATGGAGATTCAATATAGTCCTGTAATGATTCTGTAATTCTGTTGGAGTCATGAATGAAGAAGTGAAATTGAGAATTTAACAGAAGTAATTACAGTTGTTAACTACCATAAAAGAACTTAGTTGTAATTAGGCAAAAGCTTACGTTTATGTGTTCCTATTGAAATCTAGTACTGTTTTGAGTTAATTGGTACTACGTGAAATTGTTTTACGTAATGGGGGAGATGTGGTGTCCTGTTATTCAATGATAATTTTACTGTCTCAGATTACTCTTTTTCTCAGTTCATAGAGGACAGTGGTAATGACAAATATTACCCAACCAAACAAAAACTACGCTGTATGATTATGCTTTTATTGATGTTATCTGGTAATGTTCAGCCCAATCCTGGTCCTGTTTCTGGTTTTCCTAACACTTTGAAATCCTTAGCCACTCCTTTAGATTTGAAAAGCAGACATGGCCTTGGTTTTATACATTTAAACGTTAGAAGCCTTGTCCCTAAAATGGATATGATTAAGATCTGGGCTAATACAACCAATGCTGATATCGTTATTATTTCCGAAACCTGGCTTAAAAAATCTGTATCTGATGAACATATTTCTATTGAAGGTTTTAAAGTTTATAGAACTGATCGGGTTGGCAAAGGAGGTGGGGTTGCCATATATGTGAAATCTAAGTTTATAAGCTCGGTAACCCTATCACTAACTAAAGCTAAACAGTTTGAAAAGTGAATATCTCAAAGGACGCTGATATTACAGTAGTTGGGTGCTATAGACCTCCATCTGCTTCAAAGGATGCTTTCCAATCTATATCCGAAATATTACATGAAATTAATGACTCTGAATTTATTCTTATGGGTGATATGAATTGGGATTGGCTTTCTGGGAACTCTGATTGTTTTAAAGATTTGTGTAATGAATTAAATTTAGTGCAACTTATTAATGAACCGACAAGAATAAATCCCAAAGCAGCAAAATCTTCTCTCCTCGATCTAATCATAACAAACTCAGTTCATAAATATACCTCAGCTGCCGTATTTTGTAATGACGTCAGTGACCATTGTACAGTCGCTTGTGTAAGAAATACAAAAATCCCCAAGGTAAATCATCATCCTAAAAAGACATTTTAAAAGTTTTGAACAACAGGCTTTTCTGCATGATCTGTATCATAGTGAACTTAGCAGGGTGTCTTTGTTTTCGGATGTTGAAATGGCATGGGATTTTTTTCATTCAAATTTCAGCTCCATTGTAAATAAATACGCACCAATCAAAAAGTTTTGGATCAGTGGTAAGGACAACCATTGGTTCTCAGACAGTCTATCAGAGCTAATCTGTTTGAGAAATAAATTGTGGGCACAAGCTAGATTCTCCAACTCTTCTGCTGATTGGACTGCATTTAGAACTGTAAGAAACAAGTGTACTTTGATGATTAGAAAGTCCAAATCTGAGTTTTATTTGAAGTCAATCACAGAAAACTTAACCCTTCAAAGTTTTGGAAATCAGTTAAATCTTTGTCGGGTGCACGTGTGACCTCAAACCTCCCTGAACAGATTCTCATTGGTTCAGATGAAATAAAAGACAAAGCAGTCATAATCAGTTTAATAAACACTTTATTCAGGCTGGATTCATATTTAATAAAACCGTAAATAAATCTGTCCCCTGTCCTGCCATGTCAGCATCTGAAAATGTAAATGTAAATGGGGAATCCTTTAACTTTAAACCGATTTCAGTGTCAGAAGTTCATAAAGCCCTCAGAGACATTGATCACAAAAAGTCAGCAGGTACAGATAATCTGGATCCCTTTCTGTTAAAAGTGGCAGCTGATATTATTGCTGAGCGCATATTTTTAATTTGAGTCTTCTTTCCAACTCCATTCCCAAAAGTTGGAAAGCAGCCTATGTCCTCCCTTTACATAAAGGTGGAGACCCATCAGAATTGAATAATTACCGTCCAATATCAAAACTCTCTGTTCTGTCAAAGATCTTGGAATCATTTGTGAATGTACAGTTAAAACAGTATTTAGCTGACAAAAACATTTTAAATAATTTTCAGTCAGGGTTCAGAAGTGGCCATAGCACTATTACTGCTGCTACTTTAGTGACAAATGATATTATTGGGGCCTTAGATAAGAAGCAACACTCTGCTGCATTATTTATTGATCTTTCTAAGGCGTTTGATTCAGTTGATCATGGATTGTTATTGACTAAACTACGTTCAGTTGGTTTAAGTGAGAAGGCTGTTGCATGGTTTCAAAATTATTTTGTAGATCGTACTCAATGTGTTTATGCTGAAGGTTATAAATCTGATTTTCTTGAGATAACTAAAGGTGTCCCTCAAGGATCAATCTTAGGACCCATTCTGTTTTCAATTTTTATAAATGATTTGGATAGAGATGTTCAAGCCAAATTACATTTATATGCTGATGACACAGTGGTCTATACTCAGGCTTCCACCATTTCTGTAGCAGTGCAGGAACTTCAGACTGCATTTCAGGTATTGCAAAACACATTACTGAGTCTAAAACTGGTTTTAAATACACAGAAAACAAAGTTTATGGTTTTCTCAAAAGCTCGAGCACAGATACTTGACAACTGTGGCCTCTTGTCCTTAGATGGGAAATCAATTGAGAGAGTGTCTTCATACAAGTACTTGGGGATATGGATAGATGATAAGCTCACCTTCAATGAACATTTTACTGTTTTAGTCAAGAAACTTAAAGTCAAGCTCGGCTTTTATTTTAGAAACAAATCTTGTTATACTTTTAGTGCTAAGAAGAAACTTGTGGAAGCTACTTTTCTGTCTGTAATTGATTATGGAGATATATTGTACATGCATGCTGCATCTTCCATCTTGCATCATGTTGATTCAGTTTACCATGCATCACTACGATTTATAACAAATACAAAGTCCCTCACCCATCACTGCATTCTTTATAATTTAGTTGGTTGGACATCACTTAAAATTCGTAGAAAACAGCACTGGTATTTCTTTATTTATAAAGCTATACTTGGCAAACTTCCACTCTACCTCTGTAACCTCCTCTCTGTCTGCTCTGGTACCTATCAGCTACGCTCTTCAAAGTGGTTGCTTTTTAACGTGCCACGAGTTACAACCGAATTGGGAAGAACTGCTTTCTCTTATTTAGCACCTTGGGGGTGGAATAATCTACAAAAAGAGCTAAGGTTAGAAACCCTTATGTCCTTTAATGAATTTAAAACTACTGTAAAGAGTATTGTGATGGAGACATGTTCTTGTTTTTCTTAGGAGTCTCATTGTGTTCTTTTTGTGCTTCTTTTATCATGAAAATGTAAATTGGTGTTTGTTATGTATGTATTTGTTGTGATTTGGCTGCTACCTTGGCCAGGTCTCTCTTGTAAAAGAGATTCTGAATCTCAATGGAACCTCCTGGTTAAATAAAGGTATAAATACAATTTTATTTTTCAAAAGTTATTTGAAATATTAAATTAGACACTTAACTTGCATTTAACATGGTTGTATGTATTTAAAATGACTTTTGTCTATTTCATTTGACGCAGACACCAAAATAGTGACATCCTGTATTTGAGCAATACACAGATTGGTCATATACTCTATACACATATACACTATATATAAACATATACACTATATCGCCAAAGTTTTGGGACGTCTGCCTTCTTAATCGGTAGAGTTTAATATGGAGTTGGCCCACCCTTTGCAGCTTTAACAGCTTCAAGTCTCTGAGCTCCTGAGAGCGACACATTCATTCACAAATGTTTGAGGAAGATGACTTGTCTTGACTTTTAAAACAAAGCAAATGTGTCTGTGATGACTTGAGGACTTGTTTCCAGTCTTGCAGTCTCTCATGTTCTTGCTCAGACGTGGACAGGCTCTGAGTTCCTGTCAGGTCGGAGTTGGACTTCAGGCTTCGGGCGAGTCTCGAGCTCAGTGCTCTCAGCAAGTATGTTATTACCTATCCAAGACAAAGATTATATAATAAGTCAACTCATGAATGATTTTTTAGAGCTGATTTACAACAGAATTTAAAGGTGCAGTGTGTGATTTTTAGCGACATCTGGCGGTTCGGTTGCGAGTTGCACTAATGGCTCCGCCCACTGCTCACCCCTCCCTTTCGAAGAAGCTACGGTGGCTAAAACGGGACAAACATATCGTCGACTGAGACAGCAGAGAATAGCCAGAGTAAGCCGAGAGTGTGTAACATTGTCACTGTTTCTGTACCACAGTCCATTATAAACCACATCATGGATAAAGTTTACAAAGCCATAGTCAGGTGAGGGTCTTAATAAATAATATAATAATAGTAATCAGCTGATTATCTCACAAATGTAACCAGCACATTTATCCCCACATAGCAAACCCATAATACAGCGAGGGAGAAGAACCACATGAAACTATGCAACTATATTTTTTTCTAACAGGGTAGTAAAAGTTTACCTGGCTAATATGAGCTGTTACTGTGGCTGAGCTGGTTAAAGTGTAAAGCCTTGTTTAAACTCGACGCGTCCGCATGAGCCCAAAGATGAGCGCGGCAAAAATGACATGATTGTAACAGCCAGGGATGGAAATTAGACACTCATTTACTACATACAATAGGCTTTTTTTCTCTGATTTTGAAAACTCTTCGCGAACGACTTAAAATGCTTCCAAGATCGACTTGTCGCGATCGACGGGTTGGTGATTCCTGTAACATACTGTTTTACGGTCAATGAAAAGAGTCCTCAGCTGTCTCACGAACGCAACCAGCACATTTATCCCCACATAGCAAAGCCATAACACAGCGAGGGAGAATAACTAAGAAACATGAAACAATCCAACTACATATTTTACACCACTGACAAGGGAAAGTCACTACTCACGGTGTCGATCTGGCTTCTAGCTTTCTGCGGCTTCTCTTTCAAGGCAGTGACGAAACGCGCTCTGTAGCGCTGTGTGTTCGCTGTCGGCTACGGTAGAAACATGACGTCACAATATGGCAACCTTCATAGAAGGGGATTCCCGCGTATGTAGATATAAATGACTCATTCTAAGGTAATACAATCTTAACGGTTCATTAAGTAAGGTCTTTATACATCACTAAACACATAGTTATGGATCTTATATTGCATTTCTGTCAATAGATCCACATAAATATTACACACTGGACCTTTAATTGTGTTTGCATCACTGATTCAGTTATTTTCCTGTTTATTACCGTGAAGCCGCTTTGAAACAATCTGTATTGTATAAAGCGCTATATAAATGAAGGTGACTTGACTATAACAAGAACATTACAATGAACACAGATTTGAAAATCTCACTACAAATAATCCAGAATTATAGACAAAAGATAATAATCCTACTCTATCTGTTACACTTCCTCACACCTGAAACTGATCGAGTGAATCTCCTGAACTTCTCCAATCTACTGTAGATCCTGACTGATCCATTTATGTTGTAACATCTGCTCTAACGTGGGGCGTTTAGTTGGATCCCGGGCTAGACACTGGCTAATCAGATCCCTGCATTCTGTACAAAATGTAATAAGGAGAGAGCTGGTTAGGAATGACCATGTGACCTGGCATCTATGAAAACAGCATCTAAAACATGATTAATATACTGTAAAATGTGACTTATCTTTACTTTAAAAGTGAAGTATGAAGTACGTTTCTGCGAAACTAGTGGCAGCGAGCGGAATAAATGACAAAATAAAGCATATTTTCCAAAAACCTTGCAAAGGCCTTCCGTGCATCGCATCTTCCCCGATTTCAACATCACAAACGCAGCTCTTACTGGTTCTTGTGAAATAGGTTTCATTTCCAATATATTAGGAATACTTTTAGCTGTGCTGCGTTTGTCTTTCTGAACGGGTGCATGATGATGCTGTAGTGTATGGTATTGAAGCATGCTTTGTAGCGCGTAACTCTCACTATACGTTGAGCTCTATATAAAAATCATACATACTTCACCTTTAACTGTTTCTGTACAAAGCCTTTGCTTTATGTGTGTGTTTATCAATGTAACAATATTATTCACTCACTTTTGGATAAGTTGGGGTTCTGAAATGTAACTTTGGCTTGTGTTATTTTCCTTCTATTGCCAAAAGGAGAACATCCGTTCACCATCTTGTGCAACAACACTCCTAGAGACCAGACGTTTGCTGGGACGGCGTGGAATCGCGGTTCTGTCAAGACTTCAGGTGGGCAGTAATCCGCTACTCCTGTAAGCAAGACATTTGCACATTGTTGAGATTTTTAGTAAGTCACTACATTCAGGTTTCCACACTCCCAGAATGCTCACCAATGTAAATGTTGCTCCAGTAGCCATCTCTACTAAACAGCTGACCGCAGCCAAAGTCTATCAGCTTGAGCTGTGCCGGGCTTCTCTTCAACAGGAAATTCTGCGCATGAATGTCATTATGAAAAACACCCTGATGGATGCAGTGTTGCACTGCCAGCACAGCCTGTCGCATGATGAAGCGTGCTGTTGGTTCATACACTTGATGATTACGAGTCATGAAGTCCAGCAAGCTCTCGCAGGGTTCAGGATACTCCATAACCAGAGTGAATTCTTCAGGATGTTCAAACCACTCGTATAGTTGTATGACGAAGGGGCTTATGGGTTCTCGCCTCATCATCATCAGCAGCGCCACTTCTGTAACCAGAGGTTCGGGATGCCCAGGCTAGAGAAAAGTAGCAGACAGAAGGTTAGCAGGGTACAAATCTGAAGAAAACACATCATTTTTTACATAAATGTACTTTTCTTTGATCTTTTTAGACAAGGAATCTCATCTAATATAATCTGCACTTAAACAACTCAATACATATTCAGGTTTTGGCCAACTTACAATATGAAGATAACGATCGTTGTCAATCTTGCGTATCCGCTTGATGGCAACCTGCAAAAAAACACCCCAGTTTCAATAACAGTAACAGTCAAGCGCCTGACCTCGCACTAAGTATTAAACCATCTGTAAATTGATTTAAATATGTTTTGATGCATGCAAGAGCAAAATGTTTGTACAATTCTGTAAGATTGACCTTTTTGCCATCAAATTTGCGTGTTCCCTGGTACACCCTGCCGAATCCTCCGGATCCAATCATCTTTATAACGTTATAGAGAGACTCAAAGGACTCTGAGAAACAAACAGAAAAATATTAGCTTGCTAGATCCATCGTTTTATTTAAAACACATCAGTGCTGGTTGTGTCGAGAAAGAAATATTAAATAAAATAATATTACACATTCTCTGAAAACAAGCATTAAGCCTTATTTTTAGGGGAAAACAAGAAGACAGTACTGTTTAAAATAATGTTGAGAAATTCTGAGTGGCGATGTACCATTATTTGTCTTGACGCCGGAGTGATCTGGAGCAGGTGATGATGGATCAGGATCAGGCTCTGGCTCCAGATCTGCTGGAGGAACAAAAGGCTCCACAACATTCACAGCACTACAGTGGCAACAGCAGCAGAAAACACACTTCATAGCCTTCCAGATCCTGTGGAGGAGACAACCAGTTCCTTTCCTCTTCCTACATTCTGTAGCTTTTCCTGAAATGAAGAAAAAACAATTGAAAACACAACTATTAGAAACATCTCTGATGTCAAATTGAGCAATGCTATAAAGACATCATTTACATTTCACTGTTAAATTCTTATCTGTAATGTAACAAATCCAAAGTAACGGAATATTTCCACGCTATCCGCCTGACTTCTGCTTAACGCCTGCACACATTTCCCAAAATCTTATTTCACAATATTAATAGTCATTTTATTTCACAATTATCACGAATAGTTATTTTTCAGATTTTATCTGATCTTTTATTGAAAAGAAAACATACATTTCCAGGCTTCATTTGGTCAACTCTGGTAATGGCAAAGATCATATGGGCCATATCTTAAAATATATTTACATTAGATTAAACATTGACTTTTATTAAATGCATAGCAATGTCTTATTTATATAATAACCAACACGACAGACATTTTGACAATTTTGCGTGTATTTGACAATTCAAAAGCAATAAGTGGCGAAATAGAATTCTATTCTGGATCGTTTGCTGTCTGAGGAGCGGCTTTCTGTGCGCGTGTGTCTGGTGTGTGTCGGACAGAGCAAGTGCCATCGAGTTCATCGCTTATTGAAAACGTTTTCATTAAATTCTGAACATTTTATTTCAAAATGCTCCCAGAACCTTCAAAATCTACAGTTTTTTCAACTGGTTAAAACATTTTTTCTTGGCTAAAGGAACAATCTATTTTATAATGTTGCATTATGGGAACAAACAATTAATATATTTATAAATAAATAACAAAATAATTCAGAGAAATGTTGCTGTGCAACAGTAAATGTGACATTAACATGTTAAAAACGTATGCATGAAATAGGAAAATGTCTCTCTGTAGACTTGACACTGGCCAGCCTTATTTCAGTCTCACCTGTTGAGCTCTTGTTCACAGGAGAAGCCTCCATGGCACCCTGAGCAGTTCGGCCATTTGAAGTCTCTTTTGGCTCGACAGGAACTTGCCCGGGCAGCGGAGGGCACAGCAATCCTTCCAGGCTGTCGGACCCGGACAAACAGCAGTTGCTGCAACTGTCCTGTTGGTTTGGGCTCTCCGATCCATCGCCACTCCACCTCCATTCGACGCTGTACGAGCCTCTGCTGCTCAGACTCACGACTCTCTACAGAGCCAGCGCTCGACATCGACCTCAGAGAGGGACAGAGCTGACGATGACATGATGCCCGGAGAAGAATCTGTGGAAGCGGTTCTCCAGGATCTGGAGCGGCCTGAGGCTGGAAAATTCCACACATCAAAAACGTTTTCTTTTTTTTATATAATATGAATGATGAATGTCAGTGGTCACACCAAATTGTTACTTTGGTTGGTTATTAAAGCCTATTCTGACCTTTGCGAGAGTGTTTCGATGAAGTGAACGGACGTCCATCATCTGGGCTCTTCTGGCTGCCGCTCTTCCTCGTCCTCCTCCTGTCAGCCTGACCTGTGGACACAGAAACAGACTCAGAAGACAGAGGTGTTAAATATCCAGGAAGATCCTGGCTCTGTGTCTGGGTCGGGTCTGGCAGCGGATCCTGATCACGGTCATCAGAACCGGGTCTCCAAACCTCCTGACCAGCCGTCTGAGAGAAAGCAGCTCTCCTGGATCTGGAGCGGCCTGAGGCTGGAATATTTCACACATCACAATGTTTTAATAATAAATCAATAATCAATGTCAGTGGTAAATTGCAAATTGTTACTTCAGTTAGGCTACTCAAATTCAAACGATTATTTCACATCAAATGTCAATTAAAATACATGTGATTAGATTGGGGGATCCAATGGGTTCTTCACATTAATGTAGTCAGTCATTGTACAACAACAACAACAACAACAACAACAACAACAACATACCATAAACCATAAATGAAAAACTAAAGCACTCACCTCCTCTTTCACCCATCATGTAAGCCATCGACATCCTCCTCCAAACTGCAAAAAAACAATACAAAAGACAACACAAAATACAGTACAATAATACAACTCTCCTCCACACATAAATAAAACAAAAAATTAAATAAAACTCCTAAAATAAGAAAAGAACAATAAAATAAAAGTGTCCTCAGAAAAGATAAGATCTCTTTAAAAATATATAATCTATATAAAGGATATATCCTCCGATGTCCAGAATAGAAGTCTCCTCTCAGAAATCCAGAAAACAGCTTCAAAATCAACAGATTCGCTCAGAAAATATTCTGCAAAAGTCTGTGTTCGCCTCGTCTCTCTCAAACAACAGACAGCGATCGGTTCGAGTTCGAGTGTAAATATTCACAATTCATAGCACGGGTCACTATAGCAACTAAAACGTGAATCACTCATATGCACTCGCACAGATAGCGATCGGTTCAAGTGTAAATATGCCGTTAGAAGGAAACACGTGTCGCCATAGCAACTAAAATTCGATTCACTCACGCACAGCTCATCACGCTCATGAGCAGAGCGCGTGCACACATCGAATCTGAACACATTTATTGAATAGTTACAAACTTAATTTTGACTTTTTTTAAAATACATATGAGATTTATTCTTCTTGAACACTTATTGTTATTATAATCCGTGGAATTATTCGTGTTCAAATTCTTCATTATTAACTAAGCAAAGCTTCGCAAGGCACTTGTCTAATGGATCACGTAGTCAGTCCAAAATGCGTGAAAAAAAGGCACAAGAGAGAATAAATCTGACATCATTTTATTATAAACTCTAGATTAATTAAATTTGCCCTTTTCCACATTTATAACCATCAAGGCCAATCAGCTTTCAGTATCACTAATGCGTCATCAAATCGGTTAGTAGGCCTAAATCCAAATGAATAAATGATCCAAAAACAAGACCAAACGAAAAAGCCCATTTATGTGTTTTTTTATTACGTTTATTTCCAAAAAATATACATGTAACATTTCAAGAGATATAAATGTTTCGCACATGATGCTCTAGAAGAATTACATAGCATCAAAACATTTATATACACATTTTTAACATCAGGTTTTGTATATGATGAACGTTGAGGATTCATATCCAAGCTATTAAAGAAAAATATATTCATAATTTAAAGAGGAAGAAAGGTAGAAAAACAGAAGAGCGTATACGTGTAGGCTATAATCAAAATAAAAAATAACAAAATGTATTCTTTGTAAATGTCCATAGTTTTTGCGGTTTGAGAGTCCTTGTAGGATTCGTTTCAGCGCTGGCGACCATAAGAGACTTTAAAAAGAAAACATTTAAAAATCTTAATGTTTCCAAACTTTTGACCGGTACTGTATATTTAAAGGACTACTAGGTGGACATCTCAATGTTAGAAGTATTCTACCAAAAACAGACCAATTACACAACTTATTAACCGAATCGAATTTGGACTTTTTATGTGTTTCTGAAAGTTGGTTAAATCAAAGTACTCCAACAAATCTGGTTAATATACCTGGCTATAAGTGCTTTAGAAAAGATCGGGAACAAGGAAGGGGTGGGGGGGGGGGGGGGGTGTTAATATATATTAGAGATCAACTTAAATGTGAAGAGGTTGCAATTAATGTGAAACTGGAGTGCCTTGTATTACGAATCACTTTGTCAACAACTATGAAATTCAATTTATGTGTTTTATACAATTCACCCTCACATAGCCTGAATTTCTATAATGAATTTAAGAGTTTTCTCTCAAATATGGACTGCTCTGAAAGCCTAATACTGGGTGATTTTAACATTAACTGGATCGAAAAAAATAGTAAAAAGAAATTAAAAGCTGTAGTAGATAAATTTAAGTATAAACAGCTCATAGACAAACCTACTAGAATCACTAGAAGTAGTAAAACGCTGATTGATTTAATTTTTACACACAGGCCTGAAAGAATAACAAAAACGTATAACCTTATCACTGGGCTCTCGGATCATAACGTGACCTTAATTGTTAGGAAAACTGGGTAAAAAAACGATTAACTTACTACAACCCAAGAAATAAAAATACAGAAAATAGGAATTCCAAAGCAGAACAAAATAACTTTGAAGAAGAACTGAATCAAATAAATTGGGATATGTTATGAAAGAGTCCAATGTGAATCAAAGTGCTAATATCTTTGTCATCTACAATAAGTAACACAATAAAAAAGTATACTAAAACATGGACGAGCAAACCAAAGAAATACTCTCTCCCATGGTTTAATGGTGATATTTGGCACATTATGAAAAAAACGTGATACCGCACGTAAAACATCTTTGAAAACTAGAAATTGTACGGATCATCTCATTTATACTACACTAAGAAATCAAGTTTTAAGCAATCTGCGTAAAGCTAAAATTGATTATTTACTAAAAAGATAGAAGAGGCTAACGGTAGTAGTCGTAAACTGTGGCAACACAATTCGATAATTATTCATATTCAGTCTCTAGAGAATCTTTCTGCACTGGTTTGATTCCGATCGGGGGAAAAAACCAGGGACTAGTTCGCAAAACTAGTTTTCAGCACTTCGTGCTTGAACACCTAAATATGAAAGATTCCGCAGCTAAAGACATTCACAATATAAGTATAACTCTTATCAAAAAACATCAGGACAGTCTGTTGCAACCAATTACGCATTTAGTTAATCTCTCAATTCGATTAAGTACATTTCCACAGTGCTGGAAGCACGCTGTAATAACACCTATCCACAAGTCAGGGGAAAAGGATACACCCAATAATTATAGGCCTATTGCAATTTTACCCAGTTGTGTCCAAAATCCTGGAGAAGGTTATTGCAAAACAACTTATTGAACATCTAGAGTCAAACCAGCTGCTGCATCCTCAACAGTTTGGTTTTAGGCGCAAATACAGCACTGAAACAGCTAATTGTTACTTGCTAGAGAAGATTAAAGGGCCTCTAGATAAAGGGCAAGTAGTTGGTGCGTTATTCTTAGACTTGAAAAAGGCCTTTGACACAGTGGATCACAGTGTGCTTATTAACAAACTCCAGCTCTTCAAAATGTCACCTAGTTCATTAGCTTGGTTAAAATCATATCTTGAGGACAGACAACAGTGCGTAAAGGTAAATGGGGTGATGTCAGCTCTTTGCCCTAACAATATGGGGGTTCCTCAGGGATCAGTGCTGGGGCCGTTGCTGTTTACAATGTACATCAATGATTTCCCTGATAGCTGCAAAGATGTCAACTGCCAGCTGTATGCATATGACACAGTTGTCCATCTATCTGCTAGAACCTCAGCCATAGCTGCGCAGAAGCTGACACCTAGCCCTAACAGATATTAATATTTGTCAAAAATATTTGTAAAAAGGTTAAATCTAATCTGAATTGTTTCCGTTTTATTAGGAAGGAATTATATTTTCAGGCCGCCCGGTTATATATGCATGCAATGATTTTTCCACATCTGTCCTATTGCGTAACATCTTGGTCACAAACATCCCCGTCAATAGTAAAGCCGGTTGTCTCACAGTACAAGCAGGCGGTCAAGGTTTTTGATAGAAAACCTGTGACATCGCATCATTGTGACATAATTCATAGACATAATCTTTTTACTTTTGAACATTTTATAAATTTTAGTATTTTGAAATTGGTTTTTAAATGTCTGAACAGCAATGTGTCGCCACTGTTTTCTGCTCTCATTCGTAGGCGTCACGGTTCACTTAGACCATCCACCAGAGCCTCAGTCAGTGGGGACCTGTATTCTTCCAAAATGTATGAAATCTATCGGTCAGTCAAGTTTCTCTTATAACCGGTACAAGACTATGGAACTCTCTGCCCACTGACTTAAAATTGCAGACAGACATGACCAGCTTCGATAGAGGTCTGAAACAGTGGCTAAAGTCAAGTCCAAAGCTGCACACATGCTAATGCTGTATAAAATGTATAGTGATGATTTGTATTGCTAATCTTTGTAACTACTGTATTTATTTTTACTTTATTTTTTTTTCATTTTTTTTGTGTGTGTTGTGATTGGTGACATGTGTTGTCTCCTATGGACAAGTGTTGCAAATTAGCAATTTGGCTATAACACTGAAAACAAGGTATCTGGTTCGTCCAATGCTGTTGTTATGTCCATATCAAATAAATAAATAAAATAAATAAATATAATATGTGTTTTGACTATATTGCACTGATTTAACACAATGGATTTATAAAATTCAAATAAAACTATATGTCAAGCATTTTGTCTGTTCTTTCCTCCAGGTTGTCTCTGATCTCCACTGGTTTGTGTGGTGTCCTGTTATTCAATGCAATACATACTGAGACCACTAGGGGGAGGTAGTTGAGAAGAGGGATACGGGGAGCAGAAGCGTAGAAAAAAGGAAGGTGGAGCACGAGTTCTGTATGTGTTTTTAGAGAGTAATAAAGAAGAGATGTAACCGTTCATCTGCTATGGTCTGGCTTTGTAATGGTAACTAGAACATAACAAATTGGCGACGAGGCGACCCACTATTGCTGCAAAGATGGCATCGTCTACACCATTTCCAAACTTTTTCTTACCTGCTCCGGGCGACCCGGCGATTCCTTTCAGGACATGGGAGCGGATGTTCCAGAATTATCTGCTAGTGATCGACGTTGAAGGACAGGAATGGTCGGAAGTCAGGAAAAGAGCCCTTCTGTTACATTGCTTGGGCACGGAGGGGCAGAGAATATTTTACACGTTACCAGAAACGGGCGATACAATGGCTGCTGCTATTACTTCTCTACATGCTCATTTTACACCCCAAGTTGAACGTGGTCATGGAGAGACACACATTCCGGAAGAGAACTCAACAAGCTGGTGAGTCTATAATCCAGTATGTTGCTGCACTGAGAGAACTCTCGTCTACGTGTGAGTTTACAAATGCAGATGATATGATTCGTGACCAGCTGGTGGAAAGCGTCACTAATCCGCGTATCCGAGAGAGGCTTTTGCTGCATGATAAGTTAACATTAGCGGATGCTATTACAATTGCACAACAAGTCGAATCGGCTGGAGAGCAAATGCAGGGACTTGCAAATGCAGTACTATGTCCAGCAGCCAAGGTAAAACAAGGTAATTTTGCACGTGTCTGTAGAACAACGCAAACTCACACAGTGCATGAAGTAGTAATGCCTGAGTACACGCTACTGTTACTTCAAGATAAGGATGTAAGCGCTAAACTTCACTGTACTGTTCAAGTCGAAGCCGGTGCGGTCCAGAGGCCTGTCACGTTGACTGTTGATACTGGTGCTTCTGTTTCAGTTCTGCCAAAGAGCATGTATGATGATCACTTTGGGGAAGTACCTCTACAGCCACCTGCAGCATGCTTAGTCACTTATTCGCGTACTCCAATTCATGTGATCGGCTGCTTGCACGCAACCGTGGTAAAAGACTGCCGCAAATGCTCAGTGAACTTCTATGTGGTGGATAAAGGAACTGCATTAATGGGCATGGATCTGATAACAGCTCTTAAACTATGCATTAAAGGAGATACAATTCTGCCAGATCATGCTACATCCTCCACATCTTGCTCTTCAGAACCAGTGTTACAGCTTTCTACTCAAGTGGACTCACCTTCAGTTGGCTGTGTTGCAGGGTTTATGCATAAAGTCAAGGTGTCAGATACAGCCGTGCCTGTTAGACAGAAACTACGACGCCTTCCCTTTTCTGTGAAAAAAGCCGTGTCCGCGGAGTTGGACAGACTACTTTCTGCCGGAGTTATAGAGAGAATAGATGCATCTCCATGGGTGTCACCGATTGTGGTTACAATTAAAAAGACTGGTGGCACAAGAATGTGTGTAGATCTCAGGGAACCGAACAAAGCTGTGGTAATAGACAGTTACCCCCTGCCTCACATGGAGGAATTATTGACTGCTTTAGTTGGATCTACAATCTTCTCCACAATTGATCTTGAGAGTGGATATCATCAAGTGCCTTTACATCCTGAGAGCCGTGATTTAACAGCGTTTATCACGCATGATGGACTGTTCCGGTTTTGCAGGGAACCGTACGGTTTGGCTTCAGCACCGTCGGTATTCCAAAAGATGATGGAGTGCATACTCAAAGGTGTACCAAACGTGCAGAACTACCTCGATGACGTCATTTGCTTTGGACGCACAGAAGCGGAACATGACGTTGCGCTGAACATGGTACTGAGCCGACTAAAGGAGGCTGGGTTGCGTTTGAACGAACAAAAGTGTCAAATTAGGCAAAAGAGCCTGCGTTTTTGGGACACTTGGTTACACCACAAGGAGTTCAGCCAGATACTGAGCACTTACAGGCAATCGTACAAGCTCCAGTTCCTAAAGATGTGACAGCCCTACGTTCATTCCTGGGTATGCTCTCATGGTATAATAAATTTATACCCAATTATGCTACTATTGTTGAACCCTTACGGGCATGTATCCGCCGAGAGGGACCATTTCAGTGGAACGAGGAAACGGAGTACTGCTTTGTCACTGTGAAACAATTGTTGCTTGCAAGTTCAGCATTAGCACTATATGACCCCAATTTACCATCCATTATCTCTACAGATGCATCAGATTATGGTCTTTGGGCAGTGTTCACCCAGATTCATCCAGACAACACAGAGCGGACAGTCGCTTTTGTCTCCAGATCCTTAACTAAGACTGAGAGGAAATATGCAACAGTAGAGAAAGAGGCTTTGGCATGAGTGTGGGCGGTGGAAAAGTTGAGGACCTATCTTTGGGGGCGTAAGTTTACACTACGAACCGACCATCAGGCTCTAACGACCCTTCTCTGTACAAAAGGAGCAGACAGGGCGGGAATGCGCATAGCTAGATGGGCTGCGCGTCTGTTATGCTTTAATTATGACGTGGTCTATCGTGCAGGTTCGTTGAACTGTACAGCTGATTGTCTTTCAAGATTGCCCTTGCCATCTACTACAGACATGGACTCGGATGCAGAACCTGAGCTAGTTGCGTTGTTGTCAATGTCTCTTATGTCAGTTACTCAAAAGGAGTTTGAGGCTGCTTCTATGGCCTGTTCCGAGCTTTCTGCTCTGCGTGCTCAGATTGAAAAGGGTTGGCCAGCTTCAGCAAAAGCCCTGGATTCCCCGCTGCAACCGTACTCCAAAATGAGACATGAACAAACATGTGTGACAAACAATCTAGTGTTCCGGGGTTCACGGTTGGTGGTGCCAGTGACATTGCGCAGAACAATGGTCACTTTAGCACATGAGAATCATCAGGGCATAGTAAGGACCAAGCAGCGGTTGCGTGAGCTCTATTGGTTTCCAGGAATAGACGCTATGGTTCAAACTCAGATTTCAGCATGTTCGTTGTGCCAGAAGTCAGACAGGACGGCAAAGACTACCAGTTCTCCATTACAGTCGGTGCCTTTTCCGGACGGTCCATGGTCGAAGTTGGGTTTGGACATAGTAGGACCTTTTAAGACAGGAGGCATGGAAACCCTGAGAGTCTGGTAACAGATAATGGACCACAACTTATTTCCTCAGTCTTTACCGCTTTCTTGGACGAACGAAATATTGCACACACCAAAACATCTGTATACCATCCTGCGGCTAATGGGGCTGTGGAAAGATTTAATAAGGTTCTCAAGGACTGTGTGCAAATGGCCATTTTGCAAAAGAAACCGTGGAAACAAACAGTCTCTGACTTTTTGCAAACGTATCGTTCTACTCCACATGCAATGATTGGTGTTTCGCCATTTGAACTGTTATACGGCAGGAAAATGAGAACCAAACTTACGGTGTTCACATCTCACTCCAGTTCCACACGTGACCAAGAAGTTAGACAACGACTGTCGGTTCGCCAAAATAAAATGAAGCAATACTCTGATGCAAAACGAGGGGCTCGGGTGTCTACATTTCAGGTGGGCAGTAGAGTGCGTATACGCAAACCAACGCATGTTCACACTCAAAGTTCACACAACCAGTGGAAAGGACACTCAAAGTTCACACAACCAGTGGAAATAGAGAAGCAAGTGGGCCCAAGCACGTACAGACTGGCAGATGGAAGACTGTGACACTCTTCTCACTTGTCTTTGGTTCCAGAGGTCATGAAGCCGACCTCAGATCAGCCTGCTGTTGGTGTTTCAGTCGCAAATGTTCCGAACACTGAACAGAGCACAGGAAAACATTCTGTTCGTCAGTGCAAACCACCATTTTGGTTGAAAGACTACGAGACTAAATAAGAGTATACAGTGGTTTGAATTACTGACTGTATGTAGGTATAGCGCAGATGGAGATTCAATATAGTCCTGTAATGATTCTGTAATTCTGTTGGAGTCTTGAATGAAGAAGTGAAATTGAGAATTTAACAGAAGTAATTACAGTTGTTAACTACCATAAAAGAACTTAGTTGTAATTAGGCAAAAGCTTACGTTTATGTGTTCCTATTGAAATCTAGTACTGTTTTGAGTTAATTGGTACTACGTGAAATTGTTTTACGTAATGGGGGAGATGTGGTGTCCTGTTATTCAATGATAATTTTACTGTTTCAGATTACTCTTTTTCTAAGTTCATAGAGGACAGTGGTAATGACAAATATTACCCAACCAAACAAAAACTACGCTGTATGATTATGCTTTTATTGATGTTATCTGGTAATGTTCAGCCCAATCCTGGTCCTGTTTCTGGTTTTCCTAACACTTTGAAATCCTTAGCCACTCCTTTAGATTTGAAAAGCAGACATGGCCTTGGTTTTATACATTTAAACGTTAGAAGCCTTGTCCCTAAAATGGATATGATTAAGATCTGGGCTAATACAACCAATGCTGATATCGTTATTATTTCCGAAACCTGGCTTAAAAAATCTGTATCTGATGAACATATTTCTATTGAAGGTTTTAAAGTTTTATAGATCTGATCGGGTTGGCAAAGGAGGTGGGGTTGCAATATATGTGAAATCTAAGTTTAATAAATCCCAAAGCAGAAATAAAATCTTCTCTCCTCGATCTAATCATAACAAACTCAGTTCATAAATATACCTCAGCTGCCGTATTTTGTAATGACGTCAGTGACCATTGTACAGTCGCTTGTGTAAGAAATACAAAAATCCCCAAGGTAAATCATCATCCTAAAAAGACATTTTACAAGTTTTGAACAACAGGCTTTTCTGCATGATCTGTATCATAGTGAACTTAGCAGGGTGTCTTTGTTTTCGGATGTTGAAATGGCATGGGATTTTTTTCATTCAAATTTCAGCTCCATTGTAAATAAATACGCACCAATCAAAAAGTTTTGGATCAGTGGTAAGAACAACCATTGGTTCTCAGACAGTCTATCAGAGCTAATCTGTTTGAGAAATAAATTGTGGGCACAAGCTAGATTCTCCAACTCTTCTGCTGATTGGACTGCATTTAGAACTGTAAGAAACAAGTGTACTTTGATGATTAGAAAGTCCAAATCTGAGTTTTATTTGAAGTCAATCACAGAAAACTTAACCCTTCAAAGTTTTGGAAATCAGTTAAATCTTTGTCGGGTGCACGTGTGACCTCAAACCTCCCTGAACAGATTCTCATTGGTTCAGATGAAATAAAAGACAAAGCAGTCATAATCAGTTTAATAAACACTTTATTCAGGCTGGATTCATATTTAATAAAACCGTAAATAAATCTGTCCCCTGTCCTGCCATGTCAGCATCTGAAAATGTAAACGTAAATGGGGAATCCTTTAACTTTAAACCGATTTCAGTGTCAGAAGTTCATAAAGCCCTCAGAGACATTGATCACAAAAAGTCAGCAGGTACAGATAATCTGGATCCCTTTCTGTTAAAAGTGGCAGCTGATATTATTGCTGAGCGCATATTTTTAATTTGAGTCTTCTTTCCAACTCCATTCCCAAAAGTTGGAAAGCAGCCTATGTCCTCCCTTTACATAAAGGTGGAGACCCATCAGAATTGAATAATTACCGTCCAATATCAAAACTCTCTGTTCTGTCAAAGATCTTGGAATCATTTGTGAATGTACAGTTAAAACAGTATTTAGCTGACAAAAACATTTTAAATAATTTTCAGTCAGGGTTCAGAAGTGGCCATAGCACTATTACTGCTGCTACTTCAGTGACAAATGATATTATTGGGGCCTTAGATAAGAAGCAACACTCTGCTGCATTATTTATTGATCTTTCTAAGGCATTTGATTCAGTTGATCATGGATTGTTATTGACTAAACTACGTTCAGTTGGTTTAAGTGAGAAGGCTGTTGTTGTGAACTCACCAGCATCGTGATCCAGCAGCCATGTCTTTCTGGAGTCCAGACGTCCAGATTATCTGTCTCCGTCAGGAGAACCGCTCGATTGAAGAGTACGTGATAGAGTTTATCAGGCTGGCACCCTTCACCTCGATGAGCGAGGAGAGCCTGATAATCTTCTTTCGAGGAGGGCTATCAGAACCGCTTAGCACATTCATGCCCTGGCATGAGCCTCACGAAACCCTGGAGAGCTATATTGACCGGGCTCTTCGGTTAAGCGGTTCAGTGTATACGGTGGTAGAGGAGGAACCCTGTGAAACCACTGTATCCGTCCAGCCAGAGACCGTCCAGCCAGAGACCGTCCAGCCAGAGACCGTCCAGCCAGAGACCGTCCAGCCAGAGACCGTCCAGCCAGAGACCGTCCAGCCAGAGACCGTCCAGCCAGAGCTTCACGTCCGCCGCGTCCAGCCAGAGCTTCACGTCCGCCGCGTCCAGCCAGAGCTTCACGTCCGCCGCGTCCAGCCAGAGCTTCACGTCCGCCGCGTCCAGCCAGAGCTTCACGTCCGCCGCGTCCAGCCAGAGCTTCACGTCCGCCGCGTCCAGCCAGAGCTTCACGTCCGCCGCGTCCAGCCAGAGCTTCACGTCCGCCGCGTCCAGCCAG
Organism: Meda fulgida; assembly: GCA_030578275.1. NCBI lineage: Eukaryota > Metazoa > Chordata > Actinopteri > Cypriniformes > Leuciscidae > Meda > Meda fulgida. The sequence continues at coordinate 26,239,754 of CM060636.1, forward strand.
AGCTTCACGTCCGCCGCGTCCAGCCAGAGCTTCACGCCCGCCTGTTCCCGAGCCCGAGCCCGCCCCGCCTGTTCCCGAGCCCGAGCCCGCCCCGCCTGTTCCCGAGCCCGAGCCCGCTCCGCCTGTTCCCGAGCCCGCTCCGCCTGTTCCCGAGCCCGCTCCGCCTGTTCCCGAGCCCGCTCCGCCTGTTCCCGCGCCCGCTCCGCCTGTTCCCGAGCCCGCCCCGCCTGTGCCCGAGCCCGAGCCCGCCCCGCCTGTTCCCGAGCCCGCCCCGCCTGTTCCCGAGCCCGCCCCGCCTGTTCCCGAGCCCGAGCCCGCCCCGCCTGTTCCCGAGCCCGCCCCGCCTGTTCCCGAGCCCGCCCCGCCTGTTCCCGAGCCCGAGCCCGCCCCGCCTGTTCCCGAGCCAGAGCGTGTGTTGTTTGTCTCCAAGCCAGCATGTGTGTCGCCTGTCCTCGAGCAAATGAGTATGTTATCCGTTCCTGAGCCAGTGAGTGTGTTGTTTGTCCATGAGCCAGTGAGTGTGTCGTCCGAACCAGTGAGAGTGTCGTTCGTTTCCGAGCCAGCGAGTGTGTATTCTGTTCCCGAGCCAGCGTGTGTGTCGTCTGTCTCCGAGTTAGTGTGTGTGTCGTTTGTCCCCGAGCCAGAGAGTATGTTGTTCGTCCTCGAGCCAATGAGTGTGTTATCCATTTCTGAGCCAGTGAGTGTGTCGTTTGTCCTCCAGCCTGTGAGTGTGTCGTCTGTCCTCCAGCCTGTGAGTGTGTCGTCTGTCCCCGAGTCAGTGTGTGTGTTGTTAGTCCCCGAGCCAGTGAGTGTGTTTTCTGTTCCCGAGCCTGTGAGTGTATTGTCTGTCTCCAAGCCTGTGAGTGTGTCTTCTGTTCCCGAGCTATTTTGTGTATCGTCTGTCTCCGTGCCCGTGAGGGTGCCTTCTGTTCCCGAGCCAGTGTGTGTGTTGTCTGCTGTTCCTGAGCCGGTGTCTGCTGTTCCTGAGCCGGTGTCTGCTGTTCCTGAGCCGGTGTCTGCTGTTCCTGAGCCGGTGTCTGCTGTTCCTGAGCCGGTGTCTGCTGTTCCTGAGCCGGTGTCTGCTGTTCCTGAGCCGGTGTCCGCTGTTCCTGAGCCGGTGTCCGCTGTTCCTGAGCCGGTGTCCGCTGTTCCTGAGCCGGTGTCCGCTGTTCCTGAGCCGGTGTCCGCTGTTCCTGAGCCGGTGTCCGCTCCGCCCTGGCCGCCCGAGGGGTCTTCTCCGCCCTGGCTGCCCGAGGGGTCTTCTCCGCCCTGGCCGCCCGAGGGGTCTTCTCCGCCCTGGCCGCCCGAGGGGTCTTCTCCGCCTTGGCCGCCCGCGCATCCTGCTCTGCCCTGGCCTTCGCCTCGTCCTGTTCCGCCCTGGTCACCCATGCACCACGGCCCAGGCCTGCCTTGCTCGTATCCTGGTCCCGGTTCCCAGTGCGGGCCTGGTCCCCCGTCCCTCCTCCAGGACCTCCTTCCTGGACTGTCTTGCTTGTTTTGATGGGCGTCGGGAGCCGCCCATAGGGGGGGGGGGGGGGGGCTATGTTATCATGTGCTTTTGTGTCCTGTCGTGTTTGGTGGTTCCCTGTCTTGTCATTTGGTTGTCCCAGGTGTTTCTTGTTGGTTCCGCCCCCTTGTTATCCTGTTAGCTCGTTTGTCCTCATTATTTAAGCCCTGTGTTTCTGGCCTGTGTTTGTGAGTTCTTGTCGATGTTACAAGTGAGTGTAGGTTGTACCTGTTCGAGTTCATGTTCCTGTCTTTGAATCTTGTATCCTGTTTCCTGAATGTTAAATAAAAGTGTGCTGCAGTTGGATCCAGCCTCTTGTCTGCCTCAACCACGCCATTTGTGACAGCTGTTGCATGGTTTCAAAATTATTTTGTAGATCGTACTCAATGTGTTTATGCTGAAGGTTATAAATCTGATTTTCTTGAGATAACTAAAGGTGTCCCTCAAGGATCAATCTTAGGACCCATTCTGTTTTCAATTTTTATAAATGATTTGGATAGAGATGTTCAAGCCAAATTACATTTATATGCTGATGACACAGTGGTCTATACTCAGGCTTCCACCATTTCTGTAGCAGTGCAGGAACTTCAGACTGCATTTCAGGTATTGCAAAACACATTACTGAGTCTAAAACTGGTTTTAAATACACAGAAAACAAAGTTTATGGTTTTCTCAAAAGCTCGAGCACAGATACTTGACAACTGTGGCCTCTTGTCCTTAGATGGGAAATCAATTGAGAGAGTGTCTTCATACAAGTACTTGGGGATATGGATAGATGATAAGCTCACCTTCAATGAACATTTTACTGTTTTAGTCAAGAAACTTAAAGTCAAGCTCGGCTTTTATTTTAGAAACAAATCTTGTTATACTTTGAGTGCTAAGAAGAAACTTGTGGAAGCTACTTTTCTGTCTGTAATTGATTATGGAGATATATTGTACATGCATGCTGCATCTTCCATCTTGCATCATGTTGATTCAGTTTACCATGCATCACTACATTTATAACAAATACAAAGTCCCTCACCCATCACTGCATTCTTTATAATTTAGTTGGTTGGACATCACTTAAAATTCGTAGAAAACAGCACTGGTATTTCTTTATTTATAAAGCTATACTTGGCAAACTTCCACTCTACCTCTGTAACCTCCTCTCTGTCTGCTCTGGTACCTATCAGCTACGCTCTTCAAAGTGGTTGCTTTTTAACGTGCCACGAGTTACAACCGAATTGGGAAGAACTGCTTTCTCTTATTTAGCACCTTGGGGGTGGAATAATCTACAAAAAGAGCTAAGGTTAGAAACCCTTATGTCCTTTAATGAATTTAAAACTACTGTAAAGAGTATTGTGATGGAGACATGTTCTTGTTTTTCTTAGGAGTCTCATTGTGTTCTTTTTGTGCTTCTTTTATCATGAAAATGTAAATTGGTGTTTGTTATGTATGTATTTGTTGTGATTTGGCTGCTACCTTGGCCAGGTCTCTCTTGTAAAAGAGATTCTGAATCTCAATGGAACCTCCTGGTTAAATAAAGGTATAAATACAATTTTATTTTTCAAAAGTTATTTGAAATATTAAATTAGACACTTAACTTGCATTTAACATGGTTGTATGTATTTAAAATGACTTTTGTCTAATTTCATTTGACGCAGACACCAAAATAGTGACATCCTGTATTTGAGCAATACACAGATTGGTCATATACTCTATACACATATACACTATATATAAACATATACACTATATCGCCAAAAGTTTTGGGACGTCTGCCTTCTTAATCGGTAGAGTTTAATATGGAGTTGGCCCACCCTTTGCAGCTTTAACAGCTTCAAGTCTCTGAGCTCCTGAGAGCGACACATTCATTCACAAATGTTTGAGGAAGATGACTTGTCTTGACTTTTAAAACAAAGCAAATGTGTCTGTGATGACTTGAGGACTTGTTTCCAGTCTTGCAGTCTCTCATGTTCTTGCTCAGAAGCGGACAGGCTCTGAGTTCCTGTCAGGTCGGAGTTGGACTTCAGGCTTCGGGCGAGTCTCGAGCTCAGTGCTCTCAGCAAGTATGTTATTACCTATCCAAGACAAAGATTATATAATAAGTCAACTCATGAATGATTTTTTAGAGCTGATTTACAACAGAATTTAAAGGTGCAGTGTGTGATTTTTAGCGACATCTGGCGGTTCGGTTGCGAGTTGCACTAATGGCTCCGCCCACTGCTCACCCCTCCCTTTCGAAGAAGCTACGGTGGCTAAAACGGGACAAACATATCGTCGACTGAGAGAGCAGAGAATAGCCAGAGTAAGCAGAGAGTGTGTAACATTGTCACTGTTTCTGTACCACAGTCCATTATAAACCACATCATGGATAAAGTTTACAAAGCCATAGTCAGGTGAGGGTCTTAATAAATAATATAATAATAGTAATCAGCTGATAGTCTCACAAATGTAACCAGCACATTTATCCCCACATAGCAAACCCATAATACAGCGAGGGAGAAGAACCACATGAAACTATGCAACTATATTTTTTTCTAACAGGGTAGTAAAAGTTTACCTGGCTAATATGAGCTGTTACTGTGGCTGAGCTGGTTAAAGTGTAAAGCCTTGTTTAAACTCGACGCGTCCGCATGAGCCCAAAGATGAGCGCGGCAAAAATGACATGATTGTAACAGCCAGGGATGGAAATTAGACACTCATTTACTACATACAATAGGCTTTTTTTCTCTGATTTTGAAAACTCTTCGCGAAAGACTTAAAATGCTTCCAAGATCGACTTGTCACGATCGACGGGTTGGTGATTCCTGTAACATACTGTTTTACGGTCAATGAAAAGAGTCCTCAGCTGTCTCACGAACGCAACCAGCACATTTATCCCCACATAGCAAAGCCATAACACAGCGAGGGAGAATAACTAAGAAACATGAAACAATCCAACTACATATTTTACACCACTGACAAGGGAAAGTCACTACTCACGGTGTCGATCTGGCTTCTAGCTTTCTGCGGCTTCTCTTTCAAGGCAGTGACGAAACGCGCTCTGTAGCGCTGTGTGTTCGCTGTCGGCTACGGTAGAAACATGACGTCACAATATGGCAACCTTCATAGAAGGGGATTCCCGCGACAATGTAGATATAAATGACTCATTCTAAGGTAATACAATCTTAACGGTTCATTAAGTAAGGTCTTTATACATCACTAAACACATAGTTATGGATCTTATATTGCATTTCTGTCAATAGATCCACATAAATATTACACACTGGACCTTTAATTGTGTTTGCATCACTGATTCAGTTATTTTCCTGTTTATTACCGTGAAGCCGCTTTGAAACAATCTGTATTGTATAAAGCGCTATATAAATGAAGGTGACTTGACTATAACAAGAACATTACAATGAACACAGATTTGAAAATCTCACTACAAATAATCCAGAATTATAGACAAAAGATAATAATCCTACTCTATCTGTTACACTTCCTCACACCTGAAACTGATCGAGTGAATCTCCTGAACTTCTCCAATCTACTGTAGATCCTGACTGATCCATTTATTTTGTAACATCTGCTCTAACGTGGGGCGTTTAGTTGGATCCCGGGCTAGACACTGGCTAATCAGATCCCTGCATTCTGTACAAAATGTAATAAGGAGAGAGCTGGTTAGGAATGACCATGTGACCTGGCATCTATGAAAACAGCATCTAAAACATGATTAATATACTGTAAAATGTGACTTATCTTTACTTTAAAAGTGAAGTATGAAGTACGTTTCTGCGAAACTAGTGGCAGCGAGCGGAATAAATGACAAAATAAAGCATATTTTCCAAAAAACTTGCAAAGGCCTTCCGTGCATCGCATCTTCCCCGATTTCAACATCACAAACGCAGCTCTTACTGGTTCTTGTGGAAATAGGTTTCATTTCCAATATATTAGGAATACTTTTAGCTGTGCTGCGTTTGTCTTTCTGAACGGGTGCATGATGATGCTGTAGTGTATGGTATTGAAGCATGCTTTGTAGCGCGTAACTCTCACTATACGTTGAGCTCTATATATAAAATCATACATACTTCACCTTTAACTGTTTCTGTACAAAGCCTTTGCTTTATGTGTGTGTTTATCAATGTAACAATATTATTCACTCACTTTTGGATAAGTTGGGGTTCTGAAATGTAACTTTGGCTTGTGTTATTTTCCTTCTATTGCCAAAAGGAGAACATCCGTTCACCATCTTGTGCAACAACACTCCTAGAGACCAGACGTTTGCTGGGACGGCGTGGAATCGCGGTTCTGTCAAGACTTCAGGTGGGCAGTAATCCGCTACTCCTGTAAGCAAGACATTTGCACATTGTTGAGATTTTTAGTAAGTCACTACATTCAGGTTTCCACACTCCCAGAATGCTCACCAATGTAAATGTTGCTCCAGTAGCCATCTCTACTAAACAGCTGACCGCAGCCAAAGTCTATCAGCTTGAGCTGTGCCGGGCTTCTCTTCAACAGGAAATTCTGCGCATGAATGTCATTATGAAAAACACCCTGATGGATGCAGTGTTGCACTGCCAGCACAGCCTGTCGCATGATGAAGCGTGCTGTTGGTTCATACACTTGATGATTACGAGTCATGAAGTCCAGCAAGCTCTCGCAGGGTTCAGGATACTCCATAACCAGAGTGAATTCTTCAGGATGTTCAAACCACTCGTATAGTTGTATGACGAAGGGGCTTATGGGTTCTCGCCTCATCATCATCAGCAGCGCCACTTCTGTAACCAGAGGTTCGGGATGCCCAGGCTAGAGAAAAGTAGCAGACAGAAGGTTAGCAGGGTACAAATCTGAAGAAAACACATCATTTTTTACATAAATGTACTTTTCTTTGATCTTTTTAGACAAGGAATCTCATCTAATATAATCTGCACTTAAACAACTCAATACATATTCAGGTTTTGGCCAACTTACAATATGAAGATAACGATCGTTGTCAATCTTGCGTATCCGCTTGATGGCAACCTGCAAAAAAAACACCCCAGTTTCAATAACAGTAACAGTAACAGTCAAGCGCCTGACCTCGCACTAAGTATTAAACCATCTGTAAATTGATTTAAATATGTTTTGATGCATGCAAGAGCAAAATGTTTGTACAATTCTGTAAGATTGACCTTTTTGCCATCAAATTTGCGTGTTCCCTGGTACACCCTGCCGAATCCTCCGGATCCAATCATCTTTATAACGTTATAGAGAGACTCAAAGGACTCTGAGAAACAAACAGAAAAATATTAGCTTGCTAGATCCATAGTTTTATTTAAAACACATCAGTGCTGGTTGTGTCGAGAAAGAAATATTAAATAAAATAATATTACACATTCTCTGAAAACAAGCATTAAGCCTTATTTTTAGGGGAAAACAAGAAGACAGTACTGTTTAAAATAATGTTGAGGAAATTCTGAGTGGCGATGTACCATTATTTGTCTTGACGCCGGAGTGATCTGGAGCAGGTGATGATGGATCAGGATCAGGCTCTGGCTCCAGATCTGCTGGAGGAACAAAAGGCTCCACAACATTCACAGCACTACAGTGGCAACAGCAGCAGAAAACACACTTCATAGCCTTCCAGATCCTGTGGAGGAGACAACCAGTTCCTTTCCTCTTCCTACATTCTGTAGCTTTTCCTGAAATGAAGAAAAAACAATTGAAAACACAACTATTAGAAACATCTCTGATGTCAAATTGAGCAATGCTATAAAGACATCATTTACATTTCACTGTTAAATTCTTATCTGTAATGTAACAAATCCAAAGTAACGGAATATTTCCACGCTATCCGCCTGACTTCTGCTTAACGCCTGCACACATTTCCCAAAATCTTATTTCACAATATTAATAGTCATTTTATTTCACAATTATCACGACATAGTTATTTTTCAGATTTTATCTGATCTTTTATTGAAAAGAAAACATACATTTCCAGGCTTCATTTGGTCAACTCTGGTAATGGCAAAGATCATATGGGCCATATCTTAAAATATATTTACATTAGATTAAACATTGACTTTTATTAAATGCATAGCAATGTCTTATTTATATAATAACCAACACGACAGACATTTTGACAATTTTGCGTGTATTTGACAATTCAAAAGCAATAAGTGGCGAAATAGAATTCTATTCTGGATCGTTTGCTGTCTGAGGAGCGGCTTTCTGTGCGCGTGTGTCTGGTGTGTGTCGGACAGAGCAAGTGCCATCGAGTTCATCGCTTATTGAAAACGTTTTCATTAAATTCTGAACATTTTATTTCAAAATGCTCCCAGAACCTTCAAAATCTACAGTTTTTTCAACTGGTTAAAACATTTTTTTCTTGGCTAAAGGAACAATCTATTTTATAATGTTGCATTATGGGAACAAACAATTAATATATTTATAAATAAATAACAAAATAATTCAGAGAAATGTTGCTGTGCAACAGTAAATGTGACATTAACATGTTAAAAACGTATGCATGAAATAGGAAAATGTCTCTCTGTAGACTTGACACTGGCCAGCCTTATTTCAGTCTCACCTGTTGAGCTCTTGTTCACAGGAGAAGCCTCCATGGCACCCTGAGCAGTTCGGCCATTTGAAGTCTCTTTTGGCTCGACAGGAACTTGCCCGGGCAGCGGAGGGCACAGCAATCCTTCCAGGCTGTCGGACCCGGACAAACAGCAGTTGCTGCAACTGTCCTGTTGGTTTGGGCTCTCCGATCCATCGCCACTCCACCTCCATTCGACGCTGTACGAGCCTCTGCTGCTCAGACTCAGCGACTCTCTACAGAGCCAGCGCTCGACATCGACCTCAGAGAGGGACAGAGCTGACGATGACATGATGCCCGGAGAAGAATCTGTGGAAGCGGTTCTCCAGGATCTGGAGCGGCCTGAGGCTGGAAAATTCCACACATCAAAAACGTTTTCTTTTTTTAATATATAATATGAATTATGAATGTCAGTGGTCACACCAAATTGTTACTTTGGTTGGTTATTAAAGCCTATTCTGACCTTTGCGAGAGTGTTTCGATGAAGTGAACGGACGTCCATCATCTGGGCTCTTCTGGCTGCCGCTCTTCCTCGTCCTCCTCCTGTCAGCCTGACCTGTGGACACAGAAACAGACTCAGAAGACAGAGGTGTTAAATATCCAGGAAGATCCTGGCTCTGTGTCTGGGTCGGGTCTGGCAGCGGATCCTGATCACGGTCATCAGAACCGGGTCTCCAAACCTCCTGACCAGCCGTCTGAGAGAAAGCAGCTCTCCTGGATCTGGAGCGGCCTGAGGCTGGAATATTTCACACATCACAATGTTTTAATAATAAATCAATAATCAATGTCAGTGGTAAATTGCAAATTGTTACTTCAGTTAGGCTACTCAAATTCAAACGATTATTTCACATCAAATGTCAATTAAAATACATGTGATTAGATTGGGGGATCCAATGGGTTCTTCACATTAATGTAGTCAGTCATTGTACAACAACAACAACAACAACAACAACAACAACAACATACCATAAACCATAAATGAAAAACTAAAGCACTCACCTCCTCTTTCACCCATCATGTAAGCCATCGACATCCTCCTTCAAACTGCAAAAAAACAATACAAAAGACAACACAAAATACAGTACAATAATACAATACAACTCTCCTCCACACATTAAATAAAACAAAAAATTAAATAAAACTCCTAAAATAAGAAAAGAACAATAAAATAAAAGTGTCCTCAGAAAAGATAAGATCTCTTTAAAAATATATAAATCTATATAAAGGATATATCCTCCGATGTCCAGAATAGAAGTCTCCTCTCAGAAATCCAGAAAACAGCTTCAAAATCAACAGATTCGCTCAGAAAATATTCTGCAAAAGTCTGTGTTCGCCTCGTCTCTCTCAAACAACAGACAGCGATCGGTTCGAGTTCGAGTGTAAATATTCACAATTCATAGCACGGGTCACTATAGCAACTAAAACGTGAATCACTCATATGCACTCGCACAGATAGCGATCGGTTCAAGTGTAAATATGCCGTTAGAAGGACAACACGTGTCGCCATAGCAACTAAAATTCGATTCACTCACGCACAGCTCATCACGCTCATGAGCAGAGCGCGTGCACACATCGAATCTGAACACATTTATTGAATAGTTACAAACTTAATTTTGACTTTTTTTTTAAAATACATATGAGATTTATTCTTCTTGAACACTTATTGTTATTATAATCCGTGGAATTATTCGTGTTCAAATTCTTCATTATTAACTAAGCAAAGCTTCGCAAGGCACTTGTCTAATGGATCACGTAGTCAGTCCAAAATGCGTGAAAAAAAGGCACAAGAGAGAATAAATCTGACATAATTTTATTATAAACTCTAGATTAATTAAATTTGCCCTTTTCCACATTTATAACCATCAAGGCCAATCAGCTTTCAGTATCACTAATGCGTCATCAAATCGGTTAGTAGGCCTAAATCCAAATGAATAAATGATCCAAAAACAAGACCAAACGAAAAAGCCCATTTATGTGTTTTTTTATTACGTTTATTTCCAAAAAATATACATGTAACATTTCAAGAGATATAAATGTTTCGCACATGATGCTCTAAAGAATTACATAGCATCAAAACATTTATATACACATTTTTAACATCAGGTTTTGTATATGATGAACGTTGAGGATTCATATCCAAGCTATTAAAGAAAAATATATTCATAATTTAAAGAGGAAGAAAGGTAGAAAAACAGAAGAGCGTATACGTGTAGGCTATAATCAAAATAAAAAATAACAAAATGTATTCTTTGTAAATGTCCATAGTTTTTGCGGTTTGAGAGTCCTTGTAGGATTCGTTTCAGCGCTGGCGACCATAAGAGACTTTAAAAAGAAAACATTTAAAAATCTTAATGTTTCCAAACTTTTGACTGGTACTGTATATTTAAAGGACTACTAGGTGGACATCTCAATGTTAGAAGTATTCTACCAAAAACAGACCAATTACACAACTTATTAACCGAATCGAATTTGGACTTTTTATGTGTTTCTGAAAGTTGGTTAAATCAAAGTACTCCAACAAATCTGGTTAATATACCTGGCTATAAGTGCTTTAGAAAAGATCGGGAACAAGGAAGGGGTGGGGGGGGGGGGGGGGGGTGTTAATATATATTAGAGATCAACTTAAATGTGAAGAGGTTGCAATTAATGTGAAACTGGAGTGCCTTGTATTACGAATCACTTTGTCAACAACTATGAAATTCAATTTATGTGTTTTATACAATTCACCCTCACATAGCCTGAATTTCTATAATGAATTTAAGAGTTTTCTCTCAAATATGGACTGCTCTGAAAGCCTAATACTGGGTGATTTTAACATTAACTGGATCGAAAAAAATAGTAAAAAGAAATTAAAAGCTGTAGTAGATAAATTTAAGTATAAACAGCTCATAGACAAACCTACTAGAATCACTAGAAGTAGTAAAACGCTGATTGATTTAATTTTTACACACAGGCCTGAAAGAATAACAAAAACGTATAACCTTATCACTGGGCTCTCGGATCATAACGTGACCTTAATTGTTAGGAAACTGGGTAAAAAACGATTAACTTACTACAACCAAGAAATAAAAATACAGAAAATAGGAATTCCAAAAGCAGAACAAAATAACTTTGAAGAAGAACTGAATCAAATAAATTGGGATAATGTTATGAAAGAGTCCAATGTGAATCAAAGTGCTAATATCTTTGTCACTACAATAAGTAACACAATAAAAAAGTATACTAAAACATGGACGAGCAAACCAAAGAAATACTCTCTCCCATGGTTTAATGGTGATATTTGGCACATTATGAAAAAACGTGATACCGCACGTAAAACATCTTTGAAAACTAGAAATTGTACGGATCATCTCATTTATACTACACTAAGAAATCAAGTTTTAAGCAATCTGCGTAAAGCTAAAATTGATTATTTTACTAAAAAGATAGAAGAGGCTAACGGTAGTGTTGTGGCAAAAATTCTGTTAAAACATCATCACTGCGTAAGAGACACTCAGAGTCAAATTAATTAAGAAGAAAAGTATTTATTCTTGCAAGAATAGGCCCAGTCGCCAACACAGCAGTTACCCTGTGAAGTGAGTGACGCGCACCAGGAAGACATGAGACAGCCTTTATACTCTTTTCAAGGTTCCTCCTCACAGCAGTTACCCTTTCACCCACTCAGATAAGGTCCCCACTGCTGTTCAGTTTCTACTAAAGAGACAACCTGGCCCTGAAATAAACTAGCCAAATCTTGACCATTCCTAAGGTCAAGATGTCCTGTCCCATATATTCCTGAAACGTCACGCACAAGCACGTACACACATATACTTTTACACATTGAATAGGTTCAATCCCTTATGATATCTGTTAGGAATAAATGACTATTAAAATTTCTACAACAATTCCCCACTTTTTATCATTCTGATTACCCATAATCACAATAATAAACAAAAAGACAAATTTTAAGTCATATCATTACACTACTCTTCATCTCTGGTTTTTGCATAACTGATCACTCTTCATAAACATTTGTGAAATATTATTTAGAAAAGAAAAAGCTTAGGCTGTTTTGCAAGGATAGTCCCTTAAATATTAGCAAGCAAGTAAAGAATTTAATTAAAGCCGGGCTAAATGAATAGGCACTGCTATTGCACTCTCGACCTAGATCGAACCCTCAGTCACCTCAATTAAATAAGAAATAGTGTACAGATTACTTAGGAAAACAACACCATCAATTCACACTGGTTATTTTAGCAGGTCATCAAAAATACAAAGAATAAAGTAGAATAGAATCCTTCATTTCAAACCCTCTCCTTGTACGCCACCTCGTAACACGGATGACCGCTGTTTGTAACCTTCTTTAAATCTTTGCCCTTAATCTTTCTCAGAAAATAATAAAAAAAAAGAATAGAAGAAAAACAACCAGAACATACATTTAACACAGCTTACTGTAGCTTCCGCTACCTGTCTCGTCGCATTTTGTTAATCCTTGGGATAGACTGTCATTTTTTTTTTTTACCAATTGAACAGACAGCAGGTTTTCACCTGTCTCTGTTATCGTATTCACCCATGAATAACAAAATTATCATAACACATACAATCCTAACTCCTACCATTAAGCCTTTTCCATTAAATTTATGTCCATCTTCCACATTTTATTCACTTCTAATTCAATTTATTAAGCTCTATTGAATGCACTGTTTAACAAATCTAACCAGAGAAGTCTTATAATTTTATCCATTCCTCTAACCAAATTAGTTGTTCAAAATTAACTCTAATATCTCTAGTACGGACACATCAATCAATAGATTTTCTACATTTACCATCAAATCAATACCTAGTTCGATTCAATCAAACAAAATCAACAAAATCATCACAAAAACATATTCTTCTGTTAAACTTAAACCGTCAGTTGGCAGTTGGTTCCTCCAGGTGTGTTGATCATCTTGTTCGCCCCACGGACGTTCCGTGTTCGCCAGGGTGACACTTTGCGTGCCGTTGCAATGGTCTTTCCCTCGTAGGCGAGGCAGACAGTTACTAGCACCGTCTTCTTTAAACCTCACTTTCTGCTCTATTGGATGCTTGAGGCCTGTTGGTGTTGTCTAAGGTGAGAGGCTTGGACCCAGGTGTCACACTCTCCAACCATTTTCTGATCCTTACAAGGTCTTCCCTTTTAATCACGACCGCACCCCCACTGGAATGAACCATACCTTGCCTGCTGTCACCTGTGAATGGAGACCTTAACTATTTTGTTAGTGATGCTTGTCTAGCCGCTCGTCCCTTTTGGTGTGACCTGTGGAATCAGCAGCCTGAAAGCCTGAAATATTATCACCGGATAATTTCTTGCTCATTTAGTAGCACTCAGGGTCCTTTTCCCCTGGAAAACACTCAACCCACTTTGCTCATGTCCACAACACAATATTTATATATTTGGAACAGAATCAGTTCTGTTTGCTGCAATCCATCCTGACATTCTGCAAAAGGAAAATCTTAAGTTATGCGCTGCGCAGGTGTGGAACCTTTCTCCTACAATAATAACCCAGGCCAGGATAGTTAGCCAAATTCATCCATAGCCATCATTTTATTGGGCACATTCTGCCCTGTATCAAAGGTCTGCATGATCTGTAGAGAAAAACAAATGTCGAGGTTATTTTCAGATAGTAAAGTACACGTAGTTTCTTTTGTCTGCTGTGCTGCCGCAGCCTTCGCTGCTGCATCTGCCCTGGCGTCTCCTGTTGAAACAGTCCTGCAATTTTGTTATCAGCGTGTGCGGCACACTTACAGACAGCAACTTTTGTTTGGAACGGCCTTTTACCCAATTAAACCCAGTGTCCTCCCAACATATATTGTCCTTTAGTAACCCTTATTTTGTCAATCATTACCATCTCCCTTTTGATGCACGTCTCAACTCGTGCATCAATTTAAACTAATTTGATTTGCCATCAACACCAACCCAAACGGCGTCCTTCAGCCAAATTTCCTCCAGACATCTTTCTCTGTCTCTGAAATAAAGTATTACGTTCTTCACTTAAAGCCACAATCTCATCTTTTTATCGAAGTATTTGAAGGGCAATGGCCCTGAGTCTCACACCGAATCCTGGTTTTCAGGCCTGTTGTTTGGTCTCTCAAGTCAGTCATCTACAAACATTTCCAAAGTCATCAATTGTTTCTATCAGGTCAGGTCGTGCTGTACAGACTTGGTCAATGTCAGTCAATCATTTTTCTTTCCCCCTTTTCATCACAATACTCATAAATGTGAGGGGCTCTCTTGCTAATTTCATGTTGAATTAGCCAATATGTCACTGTGTTGTTGCCATCAAATCTATAACATTTTCATTTATCTCAGCCCATGGCAGATGGTAATCTACAACTCCACAATTCCAATTTACATCAAATACTTAAACTGATCCAGAACGTAATTCAAATCAACATCATAAAGACAGAAGTAATTAATACCAGACAGAGCTTGATGACCAATCAGTTTAAAGCTCGTCCTATGTTCTGTATCATCTTTTCACCTAACAGAATTTAGCAGCTTCCTGTAAAATTTGTCATTTGCCAAAAGCCATCCTAGTGGGTAATGACACAATATACACCCCATTCAGACTTAGTATTAGTACCCCAAACTAACACATAGTCACATATAAGACAAAGTGCTGTCACCATCACACACACTCACACACTCATATTAGACACGCATGTCAACTGCTCCTTTTCAATATATCGTCTCTAAAAGATTTCAATTTTAAGTACGATTTTAAACTTCGCATTTTCCTCTAGGTTTACCTAATTTTACATGGTATCTTGACCAGTTTCAAATCATGTCTGTTCATTATTCATTTGATTTTTAGAAAAGGCAGCTGGGTTGTTTTGGTTCCTTATCATTATTTTTCTTCAGCTTGCTCTAGCAGGCTGATACAAGAAAGAAAGAAAGAAAGAAAGAAAGACACAGTTACCATCCCTTCCTCCAAACTCAGGCAGTCTCTCTCACTATTAACAAATAGTATTTTCCACAGCCTTCTAAGACTGTAACTTAGACAAAATTTAAATTCATTACAATAACCTTTGACCATTCATCTTTGTTATTATGCAGACCTTTCTTAAATCTACGAAAGCTGTCTTCATCTTTAGTCACCATGTCTACTGACCTTCAGGAGTTAAGACTATGTTATAGACATATTAGTTCAAAATCAACACTTCTATACATTTTCTTGCCTATAAGGCAACCAATACATACAAGTTTGCTACTGTCTCCACATCAAATAATGGCAATCCCCTCCTGGGTCAGCTGGCTCTTGAAAGGCCATTGGCTCTTAAGCTATAATCTCATCAGGGTGTTGTCCCCCTTGCATAGTTGCAGACACTTGTCATAATGAAAAACAAGCCATACAACCAATGCGGTTTCTTCCTGCGAGTGGTATGGAGGAAACTCACATTTTCTGGGTCAGACTGCCGTAACTCCTCACAGCGCATCTCACCTCTCAATGCTCTGCTGATCCCAGTGGCCTCCAGTAATCAGCCCTCAACTCTCATACCTTTCTCACGTATAACACCTCCATCCGGAGGTGCCCAGTGTTCGTGACCCCCTGCGTTGGGCTGTCCCCTGGCCAGGAAGATCATCCCGTCATTGAGTAGCCACTCGTACACACTGGTGACCGCTCTTTCCCATCACACAATAAGTTTTCTTCAACAGAACTCAGCTGTTTTCTGGAGCTTAGGAAAGGCACGTTCAAGAGTCACCAGAGCCATTCCGATTGCCTAGTAGTGTTCACACAGGGAGACAGGTTAATAACAGCAGTATTTAATCATTTAAATCCATTAACCATCTTAATCATCAACCTAGCTACTTAGATTATACTCAGTGAATTTAGATCACAGCCATACATTCAGTGTACTGTAACTGTACATCTGTAGCCATAGCCTTCGGCCCTGTTTCATGGTGGAAACTTAAAGATGTTACTGGTCCTCTATCGTTTAAGATCTGCATCATTATTTTACAGACTTCTTTAAAGTCATTCAGTTTTACATTTAAAACATTCTCAAATACCACTTGCCCACTTAATGGCAATGATTTATTTTAACATCTCTGTGTCTGATTTTCAACCGAAACACTGTGCTTTTACTATAAATAGCTTATTACTTATGACACAGGCTCAAATAACATCTTTTAGCTGACATGATTGAGAGAGACTCTGAGACTTTCAGGACTGGCACACTGTACTCTCATAAACTTCTAACATCAAACTCCATCTACCATCTTTTAACTCTATCCCAGCTTAAGGCATTTTTGCCAGAAATTACATGTGTTTCCAAATAAACATTTTTATAGTTGTCTTTTGCCCATATCTCATGGAATTTAGACATTAGAAATTTCCACTCAGATTGAGTCTCTGTCGTACTGGCGGATTTCAGCCACAGCAGACATCAGATTCAGATAAGCGAACTGTTTCATTACAGCCAATAACAAACTTATCTTTTGAAAGCAAAACATCAACTTCTAGTTCTTTCATGGTCAAAACACTAACAGAACACATTTTACATTTAACAACTGTTAATCCAGTAGCCTATTACTTCTACTTATTTGATCTTAAATAAAAATAATTATTCTAGTTCTCATTACCATAGCTTCATATCTGACTTCAACGTTTTTTCTAGGAGTGTATCACTCTCCAATCGGGATTCACACTAACTTTGACAAGGCTACTCTGCATCTTTTGCAGTTATTATAAATCATCCGTGAGATTTGTCTCTCTATATAACCTGAACCCTTCTTAAAATGTTGAATTAAAACACAATCATCCTTTTAGTTACTTTTATATATTTTGCAACTTTCATCAAACTGTTTCACTGTTTCAAAAAAATTACTATTATAAATCTTTTCTTCAAAAAGAATTCACTTTAAGACTTCAATCTTTTGACCTTGTTTTTATCTCTTATTCTTTCTCAGACGAAAATGTTAATGTCGTCATTTAAACACTGATCTACTTTCAAACCCACATTATTACCAGAAATGTGTCACTATCACATTTTCAAACACCTTCTCGGTGGGCATTTACAGTTACGTGTTAAATGGTCCTGCTGACCCCAATTAAAGCACTCTCTGTCGGCTCCAACTTACTGCACATCACTGAAGCCGTGTGTCCCATTCAGGAATGCAAACAGAGCTGATAAGCAGTTCTCTGTATTCTTTTACAGTCCACCAGTGGCGGATTCAATCCCAATAGCCGAATCATAATCTTTATCATTATTGGCCGCACATCAATTTTCTTAAGCTGCATAAGTTGTTTGCACAAAGTTTTCATTTAACTTTAGCCATACTTGTCCAGGGAAATTATCCCTGACCCAGAATTTCCATTATAACACAGACATCTTTTGCATCAATTACTTAATATCAACAAATATCCGACATTATACATTATTGATTTCCAGAATCTTTGGTCAAAGTTGTCTTTACATTTTACTAATTTGGTATTATCATCAACAACACTGATTACAAGACAAGTATATATTTAACGTCCGGAAGCCGGGCTGAATAAGCAAACACTGTTGCTGTACTCCCAGCATAGCTGGACCCTCAGTCACTCCTCAGATATTAAATACAGACATCGTCTCCAATCATAAATACCAGGCTATATGCATTCGTTTTTTTATAAAACTATAATTTCCATAAATTCTGTCAGACATTTTATTTTCATGACATATAGGTTTCCACTATATGTCTTCTCAATCTTTCCCTACGTACCAGTTCCTTCTGTATCCTCTCCTTTCTTTTCTCTACATGCCAGTTCCTTCATTATCTAACCAGTACATGATTGTTTAACTACAATCCCCACACACACATATCTCACACACCAACCTTCTTGTTTTCCCTTCACTTCCCTCTTCCATCAAGTTTCTCACTTACAGTTCCACTCTATTTCTATCACTCTATTTCACACAGAAAGCCTTATTGCTGCTGCTTGCTACTTCAATCCTTATCATATAAATTTAAGTTCTATAGACATCTAATGTCATGCATCCATTTACTGGATGCATAAGTAAAAACCTTATTTCTCTCTGCAGTTCGACTTTTTTTTTTTTTTTTTTTTTTTTTTTCCTTTTAAGACAACAATCCATTGTTTGTCCACATTGCTTACACACGTTTGAACACAGCCATAACTCTTTGTTTCTCACTGCCCTGTTCAACTGATTCCCTCCCTGAGGAAATCATGGTATTTTCCCAGTTTTTTTTTTTTTTTTTTTTTTCCCCAATGTCTAACATACATTTTCCCTCATAATATTTCTTAATTTGAAAAAAAAAAAAAACGGTGTGTCAAATTTGGCAATCTTGCTCTGAGATTTTCCCATACTGGCTGTTTCTGTTACTCTGTGGATTTTTGTTCGACGCTGCGTCTACTAATCTGATGGACGTCTCCACCAGATCTGATCCACTTACCCTCAGACCAGGCAGGGCGCACCCAGTGCTTTCCTGACGGATCGATTAACTCCCAGTAAACTGCTACGTGAGTATCCCTCGATTTGCAAAATCGCACCCAGTGCCTTATTTTGCAAATACGCTCCTCACGCAGTTAGCCCCACTGCATTAACCCTTGACCCGCCCGTAAGTCTCAACCGACCCCCAATTGACTGCCGTACGAAGCTCACTCGATTTGCAAAACCGCACCCAGTGCCTTGTTTCGCAAATACGCACTTTCGCACATTCCTAGCAGTGTTGTACCGGTGCTCTTGACTTACACCACAGAAACGAACAGACCCAGCCACTATGGTTTTACCCACAATTGAATAATATTTTAACCCAAAATAAAATATTTTAGCCGTCTCTTACCAGAGATGTCTTGGACTGCCACGGGTTCGTTCTCATTTGATTCCAGTGGAGCCTCTCCTGGCCCTGATAGCGGTCGGCCCCTCTCTCTGAAACTTACGAGGTAGAGCTGGAACTGCTCAGTCCAGGTGGCCAAACACCATCCGCTCTCAGGTCCAGAAGGCACTTCCAAGGAATCCCACTTCTGACACCAAATTGTTGTGGCAGAAATTCTGTTAAAACATCATCACTGCGTAAGAGACACTCAGAGTCAAATTAATTAAGAAGAAAAGTATTTATTCTTGCAAGAATAGGCCCAGTCGCCAACACAGCAGTTACCCTGTGAAGTGAGTGACGCGCACCAGGAAGACATGAGACAGCCTTTATACTCTTTTCAAGGTTCCTCCTCACAGCAGTTACCCTTTCACCCACTCAGATAAGGTCCCCACTGCTGTTCAGTTTCTACTAAAGAGACAACCTGGCCCTGAAATAAACTAGCCAAATCTTGACCATTCCTAAGGTCAAGATGTCCTGTCCCATATATTCCTGAAACGTCACGCACAAGCACGTACACACATATACTTTTACACATTGAATAGGTTCAATCCCTTATGATATCTGTTAGGAATAAATGACTATTAAAATTTCTACAACAGTAGTAGTCGTAAACTGTGGCAACACAATTCGATAATTATTCATATTCAGTCTCTAGAGAATCTTTCTGCACTGGTTTGATTCCGATCGGGGGAAAAACCAGGGACTAGTTCGCAAAACTAGTTTTCAGCACTTCGTGCTTGAACACCTAAATATGAAAGATTCCGCAGCTAAAGACATTCACAATATAAGTATAACTCTTATCAAAAAACATCAGGACAGTCTGTTGCAACCAATTACGCATTTAGTTAATCTCTCAATTCGATTAAGTACATTTCCACAGTGCTGGAAGCACGCTGTAATAACACCTATCCACAAGTCAGGGGAAAAGGATACACCCAATAATTATAGGCCTATTGCAATTTTACCAGTTGTGTCCAAAATCCTGGAGAAGGTTATTGCAAAACAACTTATTGAACATCTAGAGTCAAACCAGCTGCTGCATCCTCAACAGTTTGGTTTTAGGCGCAAATACAGCACTGAAACAGCTAATTGTTACTTGCTAGAGAAGATTAAAGGGCCTCTAGATAAAGGGCAAGTAGTTGGTGCGTTATTCTTAGACTTGAAAAAGGCCTTTGACACAGTGGATCACAGTGTGCTTATTAACAAACTCCAGCTCTTCAAAATGTCACCTAGTTCATTAGCTTGGTTAAAATCATATCTTGAGGACAGACAACAGTGCGTAAAGGTAAATGGGGTGATGTCAGCTCTTTGCCCTAACAATATGGGGGTTCCTCAGGGATCAGTGCTGGGGCCGTTGCTGTTTACAATGTACATCAATGATTTCCCTGATAGCTGCAAAGATGTCAACTGCCAGCTGTATGCATATGACACAGTTGTCCATCTATCTGCTAGAACCTCAGCCATAGCTGCGCAGAAGCTGACACTAGCCCTAACAGATATTAATATTTGTCAAAAATATTTGTAAAAAGGTTAAATCTAATCTGAATTGTTTCCGTTTTATTAGGAAGGAATTATATTTTCAGGCCGCCCGGTTATATATGCATGCAATGATTTTTCCACATCTGTCCTATTGCGTAACATCTTGGTCACAAACATCCCCGTCAATAGTAAAGCCGGTTGTCTCACAGTACAAGCAGGCGGTCAAGGTTTTTGATAGAAAACCTGTGACATCGCATCATTGTGACATAATTCATAGACATAATCTTTTTACTTTTGAACATTTTATAAATTTTAGTATTTTGAAATTGGTTTTTAAATGTCTGAACAGCAATGTGTCGCCACTGTTTTCTGCTCTCATTCGTAGGCGTCACGGTTCACTTAGACCATCCACCAGAGCCTCAGTCAGTGGGGACTGTATTCTTCCAAAATGTATGAAATCTATCGGTCAGTCAAGTTTCTCTTATAACGGTACAAGACTATGGAACTCTCTGCCCACTGACTTAAAATTGCAGACAGACATGACCAGCTTCGATAGAGGTCTGAAACAGTGGCTAAAGTCAAGTCAAAGCTGCACACATGCTAATGCTGTATAAAATGTATAGTGATGATTTGTATTGCTAATCTTTGTAACTACTGTATTTATTTTTACCTTATTTTTTTTTTCATTTTTTTTGTGTGTGTTGTGATTGGTGACATGTGTTGTCTCCTATGGACAAGTGTTGCAAATTAGCAATTTGGCTATAACACTGAAAACAAGGTATCTGGTTCGTCCAATGCTGTTGTTATGTCCATATCAAATAAATAAATAAAATAAATAAATATAATATGTGTTTTGACTATATTGCACTGATTTAACACAATGGATTTATAAAATTCAAATAAACTATATGTCAAGCATTTTGTCTGTTCTTTCCTCCAGGTTGTCTCTGATCTCCACTGGTTTGTGTGGTGTCCTGTTATTCAATGCAATACATACTGAGACCACTAGGGGGAGGTAGTTGAGAAGAGGGATACGGGGAGCAGAAGCGTAGAAAAAAGGAAGGTGGAGCACGAGTTCTGTATGTGTTTTTAGAGAGTAATAAAGAAGAGATGTAACCGTTCATCTGCTGTGGTCTGGCTTTGTAATGGTAACTAGAACATAACAAATTGGCGACGAGGCGACCCACTATTGCTGCAAAGATGGCATCGTCTACACCATTTCCAAACTTTTTCTTACCTGCTCCGGGCGACCCGGCGATTCCTTTCAGGACATGGGAGCGGATGTTCCAGAATTATCTGCTAGTGATCGACGTTGAAGGACAGGAATGGTCGGAAGTCAGGAAAAGAGCCCTTCTGTTACATTGCTTGGGCACGGAGGGGCAGAGAATATTTTACACGTTACCAGAAACGGGCGATACAATGGCTGCTGCTATTACTTCTCTACATGCTCATTTTACACCCAAGTTGAACGTGGTCATGGAGAGACACACATTCCGGAAGAGAACTCAACAAGCTGGTGAGTCTATAATCCAGTATGTTGCTGCACTGAGAGAACTCTCGTCTACGTGTGAGTTTACAAATGCAGATGATATGATTCGTGACCAGCTGGTGGAAAGCGTCACTAATCCGCGTATCCGAGAGAGGCTTTTGCTGCATGATAATTTAACATTAGCGGATGCTATTACAATTGCACAACAAGTCGAATCGGCTGGAGAGCAAATGCAGGGACTTGCAAATGCAGTACTATGTCCAGCAGCCAAGGTAAAACAAGGTAATTTTGCACGTGTCTGTAGAACAACGCAAACTCACACAGTGCATGAAGTAGTAATGCCTGAGTACACGCTACTGTTACTTCAAGATAAGGATGTAAGCGCTAAACTTCACTGTACTGTTCAAGTCGAAGCCGGTGCGGTCCAGAGGCCTGTCACGTTGACTGTTGATACTGGTGCTTCTGTTTCAGTTCTGCCAAAGAGCATGTATGATGATCACTTTGGGGAAGTACCTCTACAGCCACCTGCAGCATGCTTAGTCACTTATTCGCGTACTCCAATTCATGTGATCGGCTGCTTGCACGCAACCGTGGTAAAAGACTGCCGCAAATGCTCAGTGAACTTCTATGTGGTGGATAAAGGAACTGCATTAATGGGCATGGATCTGATAACAGCTCTTAAACTATGCATTAAAGGAGATACAATTCTGCCAGATCATGCTACATCCTCCACATCTTGCTCTTCAGAACCAGTGTTACAGCTTTCTACTCAAGTGGACTCACCTTCAGTTGGCTGTGTTGCAGGGTTTATGCATAAAGTCAAGGTGTCAGATACAGCCGTGCCTGTTAGACAGAAACTACGACGCCTTCCCTTTTCTGTGAAAAAAGCCGTGTCCGCGGAGTTGGACAGACTACTTTCTGCCGGAGTTATAGAGAGAATAGATGCATCTCCATGGGTGTCACCGATTGTGGTTACAATTAAAAAGACTGGTGGCACAAGAATGTGTGTAGATCTCAGGGAACCGAACAAAGCTGTGGTAATAGACAGTTACCCCCTGCCTCACATGGAGGAATTATTGACTGCTTTAGTTGGATCTACAATCTTCTCCACAATTGATCTTGAGAGTGGATATCATCAAGTGCCTTTACATCCTGAGAGCCGTGATTTAACAGCGTTTATCACGCATGATGGACTGTTCCGGTTTTGCAGGGAACCGTACGGTTTGGCTTCAGCACCGTCGGTATTCCAAAAGATGATGGAGTGCATACTCAAAGGTGTACCAAACGTGCAGAACTACCTCGATGACGTCATTTGCTTTGGACGCACAGAAGCTGAACATGACGTTGCGCTGAACATGGTACTGAGCCGACTAAAGGAGGCTGGGTTGCGTTTGAACGAACAAAAGTGTCAAATTAGGCAAAAGAGCCTGCGTTTTTGGGACACTTGGTTACACCACAAGGAGTTCAGCCAGATACTGAGCACTTACAGGCAATCGTACAAGCTCCAGTTCCTAAAGATGTGACAGCCCTACGTTCATTCCTGGGTATGCTCTCATGGTATAATAAATTTATACCCAATTATGCTACTATTGTTGAACCCTTACGGGCATGTATCCGCCGAGAGGGACCATTTCAGTGGAACGAGGAAACGGAGTACTGCTTTGTCACTGTGAAACAATTGTTGCTTGCAAGTTCAGCATTAGCACTATATGACCCCAATTTACCATCCATTATCTCTACAGATGCATCAGATTATGGTCTTTGGGCAGTGTTCACCCAGATTCATCCAGACAACACAGAGCGGACAGTCGCTTTTGTCTCCAGATCCTTAACTAAGACTGAGAGGAAATATGCAACAGTAGAGAAAGAGGCTTTGGCATGAGTGTGGGCGGTGGAAAAGTTGAGGACCTATCTTTGGGGGCGTAAGTTTACACTACGAACCGACCATCAGGCTCTAACGACCCTTCTCTGTACAAAAGGAGCAGACAGGGCGGGAATGCGCATAGCTAGATGGGCTGCGCGTCTGTTATGCTTTAATTATGACGTGGTCTATCGTGCAGGTTCGTTGAACTGTACAGCTGATTGTCTTTCAAGATTGCCCTTGCCATCTACTACAGACATGGACTCGGATGCAGAACCTGAGCTAGTTGCGTTGTTGTCAATGTCTCTTATGTCAGTTACTCAAAAGGAGTTTGAGGCTGCTTCTATGGCCTGTTCCGAGCTTTCTGCTCTGCGTGCTCAGATTGAAAAGGGTTGGCCAGCTTCAGCAAAAGCCCTGGATTCCCCGCTGCAACCGTACTCCAAAATGAGACATGAACAAACATGTGTGACAAACAATCTAGTGTTCCGGGGTTCACGGTTGGTGGTGCCAGTGACATTGCGCAGAACAATGGTCACTTTAGCACATGAGAATCATCAGGGCATAGTAAGGACCAAGCAGCGGTTTGCGTGAGCTCTATTGGTTTCCAGGAATAGACGCTATGGTTCAAACTCAGATTTCAGCATGTTCGTTGTGCCAGAAGTCAGACAGGACGGCAAAGACTACCAGTTCTCCATTACAGTCGGTGCCTTTTCCGGACGGTCCATGGTCGAAGTTGGGTTTGGACATAGTAGGACCTTTTAAGACAGGAGGCATGGAAACCCTGAGAGTCTGGTAACAGATAATGGACCACAACTTATTTCCTCAGTCTTTACCGCTTTCTTGGACGAACGAAATATTGCACACACCAAAACATCTGTATACCATCCTGCGGCTAATGGGGCTGTGGAAAGATTTAATAAGGTTCTCAAGGACTGTGTGCAAATGGCCATTTTGCAAAAGAAACCGTGGAAACAAACAGTCTCTGACTTTTTGCAAACGTATCGTTCTACTCCACATGCAATGATTGGTGTTTCGCCATTTGAACTGTTATACGGCAGGAAAATGAGAACCAAACTTACGGTGTTCACATCTCACTCCAGTTCCACACGTGACCAAGAAGTTAGACAACGACTGTCGGTTCGCCAAAATAAAATGAAGCAATACTCTGATGCAAAACGAGGGGCTCGGGTGTCTACATTTCAGGTGGGCAGTAGAGTGCGTATACGCAAACCAACGCATGTTCACACTCAAAGTTCACACAACCAGTGGAAAGGACACTCAAAGTTCACACAACCAGTGGAAATAGAGAAGCAAGTGGGCCCAAGCACGTACAGACTGGCAGATGGAAGACTGTGACACTCTTCTCACTTGTCTTTGGTTCCAGAGGTCATGAAGCCGACCTCAGATCAGCCTGCTGTTGGTGTTTCAGTCGCAAATGTTCCGAACACTGAACAGAGCACAGGAAAACATTCTGTTCGTCAGTGCAAACCACCATTTTGGTTGAAAGACTACGAGACTAAATAAGAGTATACAGTGGTTTGAATTACTGACTGTATGTAGGTATAGCGCAGATGGAGATTCAATATAGTCCTGTAATGATTCTGTAATTCTGTTGGAGTCTTGAATGAAGAAGTGAAATTGAGAATTTAACAGAAGTAATTACAGTTGTTAACTACCATAAAAGAACTTAGTTGTAATTAGGCAAAAGCTTACGTTTATGTGTTCCTATTGAAATCTAGTACTGTTTTGAGTTAATTGGTACTACGTGAAATTGTTTTACGTAATGGGGGAGATGTGGTGTCCTGTTATTCAATGATAATTTTACTGTTTCAGATTACTCTTTTTCTAAGTTCATAGAGGACAGTGGTAATGACAAATATTACCCAACCAAACAAAAACTACGCTGTATGATTATGCTTTTATTGATGTTATCTGGTAATGTTCAGCCCAATCCTGGTCCTGTTTCTGGTTTTCCTAACACTTTGAAATCCTTAGCCACTCCTTTAGATTTGAAAAGCAGACATGGCCTTGGTTTTATACATTTAAACGTTAGAAGCCTTGTCCCTAAAATGGATATGATTAAGATCTGGGCTAATACAACCAATGCTGATATCGTTATTATTTCCGAAACCTGGCTTAAAAAATCTGTATCTGATGAACATATTTCTATTGAAGGTTTTAAAGTTTATAGATCTGATCGGGTTGGCAAAGGAGGTGGGGTTGCAATATATGTGAAATCTAAGTTTAATAAATCCCAAAGCAGAAATAAAATCTTCTCTCCTCGATCTAATCATAACAAACTCAGTTCATAAATATACCTCAGCTGCCGTATTTTGTAATGACGTCAGTGACCATTGTACAGTCGCTTGTGTAAGAAATACAAAAATCCCCAAGGTAAATCATCATCCTAAAAAGACATTTTACAAGTTTTGAACAACAGGCTTTTCTGCATGATCTGTATCATAGTGAACTTAGCAGGGTGTCTTTGTTTTCGGATGTTGAAATGGCATGGGATTTTTTTCATTCAAATTTCAGCTCCATTGTAAATAAATACGCACCAATCAAAAAGTTTTGGATCAGTGGTAAGAACAACCATTGGTTCTCAGACAGTCTATCAGAGCTAATCTGTTTGAGAAATAAATTGTGGGCACAAGCTAGATTCTCCAACTCTTCTGCTGATTGGACTGCATTTAGAACTGTAAGAAACAAGTGTACTTTGATGATTAGAAAGTCCAAATCTGAGTTTTATTTGAAGTCAATCACAGAAAACTTAACCCTTCAAAGTTTTGGAAATCAGTTAAATCTTTGTCGGGTGCACGTGTGACCTCAAACCTCCCTGAACAGATTCTCATTGGTTCAGATGAAATAAAAGACAAAGCAGTCATAATCAGTTTAATAAACACTTTATTCAGGCTGGATTCATATTTAATAAAACCGTAAATAAATCTGTCCCCTGTCCTGCCATGTCAGCATCTGAAAATGTCAACGTAAATGGGGAATCCTTTAACTTTAAACCGATTTCAGTGTCAGAAGTTCATAAAGCCCTCAGAGACATTGATCACAAAAAGTCAGCAGGTACAGATAATCTGGATCCCTTTCTGTTAAAAGTGGCAGCTGATATTATTGCTGAGCGCATATTTTTAATTTGAGTCTTCTTTCCAACTCCATTCCCAAAAGTTGGAAAGCAGCCTATGTCCTCCCTTTACATAAAGGTGGAGACCCATCAGAATTGAATAATTACCGTCCAATATCAAAACTCTCTGTTCTGTCAAAGATCTTGGAATCATTTGTGAATGTACAGTTAAAACAGTATTTAGCTGACAAAAACATTTTAAATAATTTTCAGTCAGGGTTCAGAAGTGGCCATAGCACTATTACTGCTGCTACTTCAGTGACAAATGATATTATTGGGGCCTTAGATAAGAAGCAACACTCTGCTGCATTATTTATTGATCTTTCTAAGGCATTTGATTCAGTTGATCATGGATTGTTATTGACTAAACTACGTTCAGTTGGTTTAAGTGAGAAGGCTGTTGTTATCATGTGCTTTTGTGTCCTGTCGTGTTTGGTGGTTCCCTGTCTTGTCATTTGGTTGTCCCAGGTGTTTCTTGTTGGTTCCGCCCCCTTGTTATCCTGTTAGCTCGTTTGTCCTCATTATTTAAGCCCTGTGTTTCTGGCCTGTGTTTGTGAGTTCTTGTCGATGTTACAAGTGAGTGTAGGTTGTACCTGTTCGAGTTCATGTTCCTGTCTTTGAATCTTGTATCCTGTTTCCTGAATGTTAAATAAAAGTGTGCTGCAGTTGGATCCAGCCTCTTGTCTGCCTCAACCACGCCATTTGTGACAGCTGTTGCATGGTTTCAAAATTATTTTGTAGATCGTACTCAATGTGTTTATGCTGAAGGTTATAAATCTGATTTTCTTGAGATAACTAAAGGTGTCCCTCAAGGATCAATCTTAGGACCCATTCTGTTTTCAATTTTTATAAATGATTTGGATAGAGATGTTCAAGCCAAATTACATTTATATGCTGATGACACAGTGGTCTATACTCAGGCTTCCACCATTTCTGTAGCAGTGCAGGAACTTCAGACTGCATTTCAGGTATTGCAAAACACATTACTGAGTCTAAAACTGGTTTTAAATACACAGAAAACAAAGTTTATGGTTTTCTCAAAAGCTCGAGCACAGATACTTGACAACTGTGGCCTCTTGTCCTTAGATGGGAAATCAATTGAGAGAGTGTCTTCATACAAGTACTTGGGGATATGGATAGATGATAAGCTCACCTTCAATGAACATTTTACTGTTTTAGTCAAGAAACTTAAAGTCAAGCTCGGCTTTTATTTTAGAAACAAATCTTGTTATACTTTGAGTGCTAAGAAGAAACTTGTGGAAGCTACTTTTCTGTCTGTAATTGATTATGGAGATATATTGTACATGCATGCTGCATCTTCCATCTTGCATCATGTTGATTCAGTTTACCATGCATCACTACATTTATAACAAATACAAAGTCCCTCACCCATCACTGCATTCTTTATAATTTAGTTGGTTGGACATCACTTAAAATTCGTAGAAAACAGCACTGGTATTTCTTTATTTATAAAGCTATACTTGGCAAACTTCCACTCTACCTCTGTAACCTCCTCTCTGTCTGCTCTGGTACCTATCAGCTACGCTCTTCAAAGTGGTTGCTTTTTAACGTGCCACGAGTTACAACCGAATTGGGAAGAACTGCTTTCTCTTATTTAGCACCTTGGGGGTGGAATAATCTACAAAAAGAGCTAAGGTTAGAAACCCTTATGTCCTTTAATGAATTTAAAACTACTGTAAAGAGTATTGTGATGGAGACATGTTCTTGTTTTTCTTAGGAGTCTCATTGTGTTCTTTTTGTGCTTCTTTTATCATGAAAATGTAAATTGGTGTTTGTTATGTATGTATTTGTTGTGATTTGGCTGCTACCTTGGCCAGGTCTCTCTTGTAAAAGAGATTCTGAATCTCAATGGAACCTCCTGGTTAAATAAAGGTATAAATACAATTTTATTTTTCAAAAGTTATTTGAAATATTAAATTAGACACTTAACTTGCATTTAACATGGTTGTATGTATTTAAAATGACTTTTGTCTAATTTCATTTGACGCAGACACCAAAATAGTGACATCCTGTATTTGAGCAATACACAGATTGGTCATATACTCTATACACATATACACTATATATAAACATATACACTATATCGCCAAAAGTTTTGGGACGTCTGCCTTCTTAATCGGTAGAGTTTAATATGGAGTTGGCCCACCCTTTGCAGCTTTAACAGCTTCAAGTCTCTGAGCTCCTGAGAGCGACACATTCATTCACAAATGTTTGAGGAAGATGACTTGTCTTGACTTTTAAAACAAAGCAAATGTGTCTGTGATGACTTGAGGACTTGTTTCCAGTCTTGCAGTCTCTCATGTTCTTGCTCAGAAGCGGACAGGCTCTGAGTTCCTGTCAGGTCGGAGTTGGACTTCAGGCTTCGGGCGAGTCTCGAGCTCAGTGCTCTCAGCAAGTATGTTATTACCTATCCAAGACAAAGATTATATAATAAGTCAACTCATGAATGATTTTTTAGAGCTGATTTACAACAGAATTTAAAGGTGCAGTGTGTGATTTTTAGCGACATCTGGCGGTTCGGTTGCGAGTTGCACTAATGGCTCCGCCCACTGCTCACCCCTCCCTTTCGAAGAAGCTACGGTGGCTAAAACGGGACAAACATATCGTCGACTGAGACAGCAGAGAATAGCCAGAGTAAGCAGAGAGTGTGTAACATTGTCACTGTTTCTGTACCACAGTCCATTATAAACCACATCATGGATAAAGTTTACAAAGCATAGTCAGGTGAGGGTCTTAATAAATAATATAATAATAGTAATCAGCTGATAGTCTCACAAATGTAACCAGCACATTTATCCCCACATAGCAAACCCATAATACAGCGAGGGAGAAGAACCACATGAAACTATGCAAACTATATTTTTTTCTAACAGGGTAGTAAAAGTTTACCTGGCTAATATGAGCTGTTACTGTGGCTGAGCTGGTTAAAGTGTAAAGCCTTGTTTAAACTCGACGCGTCCGCATGAGCCAAAGATGAGCGCGGCAAAAATGACATGATTGTAACAGCCAGGGATGGAAATTAGACACTCATTTACTACATACAATAGGCTTTTTTCTCTGATTTTGAAAACTCTTCGCGAAAGACTTAAAATGCTTCCAAGATCGACTTGTCACGATCGACGGGTTGGTGATTCCTGTAACATACTGTTTTACGGTCAATGAAAAGAGTCCTCAGCTGTCTCACGAACGCAACCAGCACATTTATCCCCACATAGCAAAGCCATAACACAGCGAGGGAGAATAACTAAGAAACATGAAACAATCCAACTACATATTTTACACCACTGACAAGGGAAAGTCACTACTCACGGTGTCGATCTGGCTTCTAGCTTTCTGCGGCTTCTCTTTCAAGGCAGTGACGAAACGCGCTCTGTAGCGCTGTGTGTTCGCTGTCGGCTACGGTAGAAACATGACGTCACAATATGGCAACCTTCATAGAAGGGGATTCCCGCGACAATGTAGATATAAATGACTCATTCTAAGGTAATACAATCTTAACGGTTCATTAAGTAAGGTCTTTATACATCACTAAACACATAGTTATGGATCTTATATTGCATTTCTGTCAATAGATCCACATAAATATTACACACTGGACCTTTAATTGTGTTTGCATCACTGATTCAGTTATTTTCCTGTTTATTACCGTGAAGCCGCTTTGAAACAATCTGTATTGTATAAGCGCTATATAAATGAAGGTGACTTGACTATAACAAGAACATTACAATGAACACAGATTTGAAATCTCACTACAAATAATCCAGAATTATAGACAAAAGATAATAATCCTACTCTATCTGTTACACTTCCTCACACCTGAAACTGATCGAGTGAATCTCCTGAACTTCTCCAATCTACTGTAGATCCTGACTGATCCATTTATTTTGTAACATCTGCTCTAACGTGGGGCGTTTAGTTGGATCCCGGGCTAGACACTGGCTAATCAGATCCCTGCATTCTGTACAAAATGTAATAAGGAGAGAGCTGGTTAGGAATGACCATGTGACCTGGCATCTATGAAAAAAGCATCTAAAACATGATTAATATACTGTAAAATGTGACTTATCTTTACTTTAAAAGTGAAGTATGAAGTACGTTTCTGCGAAACTAGTGGCAGCGAGCGGAATAAATGACAAAATAAAGCATATTTTCCAAAAACCTTGCAAAGGCCTTCCGTGCATCGCATCTTCCCCGATTTCAACATCACAAACGCAGCTCTTACTGGTTCTTGTGAAAATAGGTTTCATTTCCAATATATTAGGAATACTTTTAGCTGTGCTGCGTTTGTCTTTCTGAACGGGTGCATGATGATGCTGTAGTGTATGGTATTGAAGCATGCTTTGTAGCGCGTAACTCTCACTATACGTTGAGCTCTATATAAAAAATCATACATACTTCACCTTTAACTGTTTCTGTACAAAGCCTTTGCTTTATGTGTGTGTTTATCAATGTAACAATATTATTCACTCACTTTTGGATAAGTTGGGGTTCTGAAATGTAACTTTGGCTTGTGTTATTTTCCTTCTATTGCCAAAAGGAGAACATCCGTTCACCATCTTGTGCAACAACACTCCCTAGAGACCAGACGTTTGCTGGGACGGCGTGGAATCGCGGTTCTGTCAAGACTTCAGGTGGGCAGTAATCCGCTACTCCTGTAGCAAGACATTTGCACATTGGTTGAGATTTTTAGTAAGTCACTACATTCAGGTTTCCACACTCCCAGATTGCTCACCAATGTAAATGTTGCTCCAGTAGCCATCTCTACTAAACAGCTGACCGCAGCCAATAGTCTATCAGCTTGAGCTGTGCCGGGCTTTTCTTCAACAGGAAATTCTGCGCATGAATGTCATTATGAAAAACACCCTGATGGATGCAGTGTTTGCACTGCCAGCACAGCCTGTCGCATGATGAAGCGTGCTGTTGGTTCATACACTGATGATTACGAGTCATGAAGTCCAGCAAGCTCTCGCAGGGTTCAGGATACTCCATAACCAGAGTGAATTCTTCAGGATGTTCAAACCACTCGTATAGTTGGTATGACGAAGGGGCTTATGGGTTCTCGCCTCATCATCATCAGCAGCGCCACTTCTGTAACCAGAGGTTCGGGATGCCCAGGCTAGAGAAAAGTAGCAGACAGAAGGTTAGCAGGGTACAAATCTGAAGAAAAAACATCATTTTTTACATAAATGTACTTTTCTTTGATCTTTTTAGACAAGGAATCTCATCTAATATAATCTGCACTGAAACAACTCAATACATATTCAGGTTTTGGACAATTACAATATGATAGATAACGATCGTTGTCAATCTTGCGTATCCGCCTTGATGGCAACCTGCAAAAAAAACACCCAGTTTCAATAACAGTAACAGTAACAGTCATGCGCTGACCTCGCACTAAGTATAAAACCATCTGTAAATTGATTTAAATATGTTTTGATGCATGCAAGAGCAAAATGTTTGTACAATTCTGTAAGATTGACCTTTTTGCCATCAAATTTGCGTGTTCCCTGGTACACCCTGCCGAATCCTCCGGATCCAATCATCTTTATAACGTTATAGAGAGACTCAAAGGACTCTGAGAAACAAACAGAAAATATTAGCTTGCTAGCTCCATCGTTTATTTAAAACACATCAGTGCTGGTTGTGTCGAGAAAGAAATATTAAATAAAATAATATTACACATTCTCTGAAAACAAGCATTAAGCCTTATTTTTAGGGGGAAAACAAGAGACATTTCTGTTAAAAATAATGTTG
Organism: Meda fulgida; assembly: GCA_030578275.1. Classification (NCBI taxonomy): domain Eukaryota; kingdom Metazoa; phylum Chordata; class Actinopteri; order Cypriniformes; family Leuciscidae; genus Meda; species Meda fulgida. Next base: position 26,272,382 of record CM060636.1, read on the forward strand.
AGAAATTCTGAGTGGCCGATGTACCATATTTGTCTTGACGCCGGAGTGATCTGGAGCAGGTGATGATGGATCAGGATCAGGCTCTGGCTCAGATCTGCTGGAGGAACAAAAGGCTCCACAACATTCCAAGCACTACAGTGGCAACAGCAGCAGAAAACACACTTCATAGCCTTCCAGATCCTGTGGAGGAGACAACCCAGTTCCTTTCCTCTTCCTACATTCTGTAGCTTTTCCTGAAATGAAGAAAAAAACATTGAAAACACAACTATTAGAAACATCTCTGATGTCAAATTGAGCATGCTATAAAGACATCATTTACATTTCACTGTTAAATTCTTATCTGTAATGTAACAAATCCAAAGTAACGGTATTATTTCCACGCTATCCGCCTGACTTCTGCTTGCCTTGCACACATTTCCAAAATCTTATTTCACTATATTAATAGTCATTTTATTTCACAATTATCGACATAGTTATTTTTCAGATTTTATCTGATCTTTTATTGAAAAGAAAACATACATTTCCAGGCTTCATTGGTCAACTCTGGTAATGGCAAAGATCATATGGGCCATATCTTAAAATATTTTACATTAGATTAAATTCATTGACTTTTATTAAATGCATAGCAATGTCTTTTTATATAATAACCAACACGACAGACATTTTGACAATTTTTGCGTGTATTTGACAATTCAAAAGCAATAAGTGGCGAAATAGAATTCTATTCTGGATCGTTTGCTGTCTGAGGAGCGGCTTTCTGTGCGCGTGTGTCTGGGTGTGTCGGACAGAGCAAGTGCCATCGAGTTCATCGCTTATTGAAAACGTTTTCATTAAATTCTGAACATTTTATTTCAAAATGCTCCAGAACCTTCAAAATCTACAGTTTTTTCAACTGGTTAAAACATTTTTTCTTGGCTAAAGGAACAATCTATTTTATAATGTTGCATTATGGGAACAAACAATTAATATATTTATAAATAAATAACAAAATAATTCAGAGAAATGTTGCTGTGCAACAGTAAATGTGACATTAACATGTTAAAAACGTATGCAGATAATAGGAAAATGTCTCTCTGTAGACTTGACACTGGCCAGCCTTATTTCAGTCTCACCTGTTGAGCTCTTGTTCACAGAGAAGCCTCCATGGCACCCTGAGCAGTTCGGCCATTTGATGTCTCTTTTGGCTCGACAGGAACTTGCCCGGGCAGCCGCTGGGCACAGCAATCCTTCCTAGGCTGTCGGACCCGGACAAACGCAGTTGCTGCAACGTCCTGTTGGTTTGGGCTCTCCGATCCATCGCCACTCCACCTCCATTCGACGCTGTACGAGCCTCTGCTGCTCAGACTCAGACGACTCTCTACAGAGCCAGCGCTCGACATCGACCTCAGAGAGGGACAGAGCTGACGATGACATGATGCCCGGAGAAGAATCTGTGAAGCGGTTCTCCAGGATCTGGAGCGGCCTGAGGCTGGAAAATTCCACACATCAAAAACGTTTTCTTTTTTTTATATATAATATGAATGAATGTCAGTGGTCACACCAAATTGTTACTTTGGTTGGTTATTAAAGCCTATTCTGACCTTTGCGAGAGTGTTTCGATGAGTGAACGGACGTCCATCATCTGGGCTCTTCTGGCTGCCGCTCTTCCCTCGTCCTCCTCCTGTCAGCCTGACCTGTGGACACAGAAACAGACTCAGAAGACAGAGGTGTTAAATATCCAGGAAGATCCTGGCTCTGTGTCTGGGTCGGGTCTGGCAGCGGATCCTGATCACGGTCATCAGAACCGGGTTCTCCAAACCTCCTGACCAGCCGTCTGAGAGAAAGCAGCTCTCCTGGATCTGGAGCGGCCTGAGGCTGGAATATTTCACATCACATTAATAATAAATCTGTTCAATGTAAGTGGTAATTGCAATTTAGTTACTCTTCAGTTTAGGCCACTCAAATTCAAAACGATTATTTACACTTGTCAATTAAAATTACATGTGATTAGATTGGGGATCCAATGGGTTCTTCACTTTAATGTAGTCAGTCATTGTACAACAACAACAACAACAACAACACAACAACATACCATAAACCATAAATGAAAAACTAAAGCATCACCTCCTCTTTCACCCATCATGTAAGCCATCGACATCCTCCTCCAAACTGCAAAAAAAACAATACAAAAGACAACACAAAATACAGTACAATAATACAATACAACTCTCCTCCACACTAAAATAAAACAAAAAATTAAATAAAAACTCCTAAATAAGAAAAGAACAATAAAATAAAAGTGTCCTCAGAAAAGATAAGATCTTTTAAATATATAAATCTATATAAAGGATATACCTCCGATGTCCAGAATAGAAGTCTCCTCTCAGAAATCCAGAAAACAGCTTCAAAATCAACAGATTCGCTCAGAAAATTTCTGCAAAAGTCTGTGTTCGCCTCGTCTCTCTCAAACAACAGACAGCGACGGTTCGAGTTCGAGTGTAAATATTCACAATTCATAGCAGGGTCACTATAGCAACTAAACGTGAATCACTCATATGCACTCGCACAGATAGCGATCGGTTCAAGTGTAAATATGCCGTTAGAAGGAACACGTGTCGCCATAGCAACTAAAATTCGATTCACTCACGCACAGCTCATCACGCTCATGAGCAGTGCGCGTGCACACATCGAATCTGAACACATTTATTGAATAGTTACAAACTTAATTTTGACTTTTTTTTTAAATACATATGAGATTTATTCTTCTTGAACACTTATTGTTATTATAATCCGTGGAATTATTCGTGTTCAAATTCTTCATTATTAACTAAGCAAAGCTTCGCAAGGCACTTGTCAATGGATCACGTAGTCAGTCCAAAATGCGTGAAAAAAAGGCAAGAGAGAATAAATCTGACATAATTTTATTATAAACTCTAGATTAATTAAATTTGCCCTTTTCCCACATTTATAACCATCAAGGCCAATCAGATCAGTATCACTAATGCGTCATCAAATCGGTTAGTAGGCCTAAATCCAAATGAATATGATCCAAAAACAAGACCAAACGAAAAAGCCCATTTATGTGTTTTTTTATTACGTTTATTTCCAAAAAATATACATGTAACATTTCAAGAGATATAAATGTTTCGCACATGATGCTCTAAAGAATTCCATAGCATCAAAACATTTATATACACATTTTTAACATCAGGTTTTGTATATGATGAACGTTGAGGATTCATATCCAAGCTATTAAAGAAAAATATATTCATAATTTAAAGAGGAAGAAAGGTAGAAAAACAGAAGAGCGTATACGTGTAGGCTATAATCAAAATAAAAAATAACAAAATGTATTCTTTGTAAATGTCCATAGTTTTTGCGGTTTGAGAGTCCTTGTAGGATTCGTTTCAGCGCTGGCGACCATAAGAGACTTTAAAAAGAAAACATTTAAAAATCTTAATGTTTCCAAACTTTTGACGGTACTGTATATTTAAAGGACTACTAGGTGGACATCTCAATGTTAGAAGTATTCTACCAAAAAACAGACCAATTACACAACTTAACCGAATCGAATTTGGACTTTTTATGTGTTTCTGAAAGTTGGTTAAATCAAAGTACTCCAACAAATCTGGTTAATATACCTGGCTATAAGTGCTTTAGAAAAGATCGGGACAAGGAAGGGTGGGGGGGGGGGGGGGTGTTAATATATAGAGATCAACTTAAATGTGAAGAGGTTGCAATTAATGTGAAACTGGAGTGCCTTGTATTACGAATCACTTTGTCAACAACTATGAAATTCAATTTATGTGTTTTATACAATTCACCCTCACATAGCCTGAATTTCTAATGAATTTAAGAGTTTTCTCTCAAATATGGACTGCTCTGAAAGCCTAATACTGGGTGATTTTAACATTAACTGGATCGAAAAAAATAAGTAAAAAGAAATTAAAAGCTGTAGTAGATAAATTTAGTATAAACAGCTCATAGACAAACCTACTAGAATCACTAGAAGTAGTAAAAACGCTGATTGATTTAATTTTTACACACAGGCCTGAAAGAATAACAAAAACGTATAACCTTATCACTGGCTCTCGGATCATAACGTGACCTTAATTGTTAGGAAACTGGGAAAAAACGATTAACTTACTACAACCAAGAAATAAAAATACAGAAAATAGGAATTCCAAAAGCAGAACAAATAACTTTGAAGAAGAACTGAATCAAATAAATTGGGATATGTTATGAAAGAGTCCAATGTGAATCAAAGTGCTAATATCTTTGTCACTACAATAAGTAACACAATAAAAAAGTATACTAAAACATGACGAGCAAACCAAAGAAATACTCTCTCCCATGGTTTAAATGGTGATTATTTGGCACATTATGAAAAAAACGTGATACCGCACGTAAAACATCTTTGAAAACTAGAAATTGTACGGATCATCTCATTTATACTACACTAAGAAATCAAGTTTTAAGCAATCTGCGTAAAGCTAAAAATTGATTATTTTACTAAAAAGATAGAAGAGGCTAACGGTAGTGTTGTGGCAAAAATTCTGTTAAAACATCATCACTGCGTAAGAGACACTCAGAGTCAAATTAATAAAAGAAAAGTATTTATTCTTGCAAGAATAGGCCCAGTCGCCAACACAGCAGTTACCCTGTGAAGTGAGTGACGCACACCAGGAAGACATGAGACAGCCTTTATACTCTTTTCAAGGTTCCTCCTCACAGCAGTTACCCTTTCACCCACTCAGATAAGGTCCCCACTGCTGTTCAGTTTCTACTAAAGACACAACCTGGCCCTGAAATAAACTAGCCAAATCTTGACCATTCCTAAGGTCAAGATGTCCTGTCCCATATATTCCTGAAACGTCACGCACAAGCACGTACACACATATACTTTTACACATTGAATAGGTTCAATCCCTTATGATATCTGTTAGGAATAAATGACTATTAAAATTTCTACAACAATTCCCCACTTTTTATCATTCTGATTACCCATAATCACAATAATAAACAAAAAGACAAATTTTAAGTCATATCATCACTACTCTTCATCTCTGGTTTTCGCATAACTGATCACTCTTCATAAACATTTGTGAAATATTATTTAGAAAAGAAAAAGCTTAGGCTGTTTTGCAAGGATAGTCCCTTAAATATTAGCAAGCAAGTAAAGAATTTAATTAAAGCCGGGCTAAATGAATAGGCACTGCTATTGCACTCTCGACCTAGATCGAACCCTCAGTCACCTCAATTAAATAAGAAATAGTGTACAGATTACTTAGGAAAACAACACCATCAATTCACACTGGTTATTTTAGCAGGTCATCAAAAATACAAAGAATAAAGTAGAATAGAATCCTTCATTTCAAACCCTCTCCTTGTACGCCACCTCGTAACACGGATGACACGCTGTTTGTAACCTTCTTTAAATCTTTGCCCTTAATCTTTCTCAGAAAATAATAAAAAAAAAGAATAGAAGAAAAACAACCAGAACATACAGTTAACACAGCTTACTGTAGCTTCCGCTACCTGTCTCGTCGCATTTTGTTAATCCTTGGGATAGACTGTCATTTTTTTTTTTTACCAATTGAACAGACAGCAGGTTTTCACCTGTCTCTGTTATCGTATTCACCCATGAATAACCAAAATTATCATAACACATACATCCTAACTCCTACCATTAAAGCCTTTTCCATTAAATTTATGTCCATCTTCCCTCATTTTATTCACTTCTAATTCAATTTATAAGCTCTATTGATTGCACTGTTTAACAAATCTAACCAGAGAAGTCTTTAATTTTATCCATTCCTCTAACCAAATTAGTTGTTCAAAATTAACTCTAATATCTCTAGTACGGACACATCAATCAATAGATTTTCTACATTTACCATCAAATCAATACCTAGTTCGATTCAATCAAACAAAATCAACAAAATCATCACAAAACATATTCTTCTGTTAAACTTAAACCGTCAGTTGGCAGTTGGTTCCTCCAGGTGGTGTTGATCATCTGTTCGCCCCACGGACGTTCCGTGTTCGCCAGGGTGACACTTTGCGTGCCGTTGCAATGGTCTTTCCCCTCGTAGGCGAGGCAGACAGTTACTAGCACCGTCTTCTTTAAACCTCACTTTCTGCTCTATTGGATGCTTGAGGCCTGTTGGTGTTGTCTAAGGTGAGAGGCTTGGACCCAGGTGTCACACTCTCCAAACCATTTTCTGATCCTTACAAGGTCTTCCCTTTTAATCACGACCGCACCCCCACTGGAATGAACATACCTTGCCTGCTGTCACCTGGTGAATGGAGACCTTAACTATTTTGTTAGTGATGCTTGTCTAGCCGCTCGTCCCTGTTGGTGTGACCTGTGGAATCAGCAGCCTGAAAGCCTGAAATATTATCACCGGATAATTTCTTGCTCATTTAGTAGCACTCAGGTCCTTTTCCCCTGGAAAACACTCAACCCACTTTGCTCATGTCCACAACATCAATATTTATATATTTGGAACAGAATCAGTTCTGTTTGCTGCAATCCATCCTGACATTCTGCAAAAGGAAAATCTTAAGTTATGCGCTGCGCAGGTGTGGAACCCTTTCTCCTACAATAATAACCCAGGCCAGGATAGTTAGCCAAATTCATCCATAGCCATCATTTTATTGGGCACATTCTGCCCTGTATCAAAGGTCTGCATGATCTGTAGAGAAAAACAAATGTCGAGGTTATTTTCAGATAGTAAAGTACACGTAGTTTCTTTTGTCTGCTGTGCTGCCGCAGCCTTCGCTGCTGCATCTGCCCTGGGGTCTCCTGTTGAAACAGTCCTGCAATTTTGTTTATCAGCGTGTGCGGCCACACTTACAGACAGCAACTTTTGTTTGGGAACGGCCTTTTAAACCATTAAACCCAGTGTCCTCCCAACATATATTGTCCTTTAGTAACCCTTATTTTGTCAATCATTACCATCTCCCTTTTGATGCACGTCTCAACTCGTGCATCAATTTAAACTAATTTGATTTGCCATCAACACCAACCCAAACGGCGTCCTTCAGCCAAATTTCCTCCAGACATCTTTCTCTGTCTCTGAAATAAAGTATTACGTTCTTCACTTAAGCCACAATCTCATCTTTTTATCGAAGTATTTGAAGGGCAATGGCCCTGAGTCTCACACCGAATCCTGGTTTTCAGGCCTGTTGTTTGGTCTCTCAAGTCAGTCATCTACAAACATTTCCAAAGTCATCAATTGTTTCTATCAGGTCAGGTCGTGCTGTACAGACTTGGTCAATGTCAGTCAATCATTTTTCTTTCCCCCTTTTCATCACAATACTCATAAATGTGAGGGGCTCTCTTGCTAATTTCATGTTGAATTAGCCAATATGTCACTGTGTTGTTGCCATCAAATCTATAACATTTTTCATTTATCTCAGCCCATGGCAGATGGTAATCTACAACTCCACAATTCCAATTTACATCAAATACTTAAAACTGATCCAGAACGTATTCAAATCAACATCATAAAGACAGAAGTAATTAATACCAGACAGAGCTTGATGACCAATCAGTTTAAAGCTCGTCCTATGTTCTGTATCATCTTTTCACCTAACAGAATTTAGCAGCTTCCTGTAAAATTTGTCATTTGCCAAAAGCCATCCTAGTGGGTAATGACACAATATACACCCCATTCAGACTTAGTATTAGTACCCCAAACTAACACATAGTCACATATAAGACAAAGTGCTGTCACCATCACACACACTCACACTCTCATATTAGACACGCATGTCAACTGCTCCTTTTCAATATATCGTCCTCTAAAAGATTTCAATTTTAAGTACGATTTTAAACTTCGCATTTTCCTCTAGGTTTACCTAATTTTACATGGTATCTTGACCAGTTTCAAATCATGTCTGTTCATTATTCATTTGATTTTTAGAAAAGGCAGCTGGGTTGTTTTGGTTCCTTATCATTATTTTTCTTCAGCTTGCTCTAGCAGGCTGATACAAGAAAGAAAGAAAGAAAGAAAGAAAGACACAGTTACCATCCCTTCCTCCAAACTCAGGCAGTCTCTCTCACTATTAACAATAGTATTTTCCACAGCCTTCTAAGACTGTAACTTAGACAAAATTTAAATTCATTACAATAACCTTTGACCATTCATCTTTGTTATTATGCAGACCTTTCTTAAATCTACGAAAGCTGTCTTCATCTTAGTCACCATGTCTACTGACCTTCAGGAGTTAAGACTATGTTATAGACATATTAGTTCAAAATCAACACTTCTATACATTTTCTTGCCTATAAGGCAACCAATACATACAAGTTTGCTACTGTCTCCACATCAAATAATGGCAATCCCCTCCTGGGTCAGCTGGCTCTTGAAAGGCCATTGGCTCTTAAGCTATAATCTCATCAGGGTGTTGTCCCCCTTGCATAGTTGCAGACACTTGTCATAATGAAAAACAAGCCATACAACCAATGCGGTTTCTTCCTGCGAGTGGTATGGAGGAAACTCACATTTTCTGGGTCAGACTGCCGTAAACTCCTCACAGCGCATCTCACCTCTCAATGCTCTGCTGATCCCAGTGGCCTCCAGTAATCAGCCCTCAAACTCTCATACCTTTCTCACGTATAACACCTCCATCCGGAGGTGCCCAGTGTTCGTGACCCCCTGCGTTGGGCTGTCCCCTGGCCAGGAAGATCATCCCGTCATTGAGTAGCCACTCGTACACACTGGTGACCGCTCTTTCCCATCACACAATAAGTTTTCTTCAACAGAACTCAGCTGTTTTCTGGAGCTTAGGAAAGGCACGTTCAAGAGTCACCAGAGCCATTCCGATTGCCTAGTAGTGTTCACACAGGGAGACAGGTTAATAACAGCAGTATTTAATCATTTAAATCCATTAACCATCTTAATCATCAACCTAGCTACTTAGATTATACTCAGTGAATTTAGATCACAGCCATACATTCAGTGTACTGTAACTGTACATCTGTAGCCATAGCCTTCGGCCCTGTTTCATGGTGGAAACTTAAAGATGTTACCTGGTCCTCTATCGTTTAAGATCTGCATCATTATTTTACAGACTTCTTTAAAGTCATTCAGTTTTACATTTAAAACATTCTCAAATACCACTTGCCCACTTAATGGCAATGATTTATTTTAACATCTCTGTGTCTGATTTTCAACCGAAACACTGTGCTTTTACTATAAATAGCTTATACTTATGACACAGGCTCAAATAACATCTTTTAGCTGACATGATTGAGAGAGACTCTGAGACTTTCAGGACTGGCACACTGTACTCTCATAAACTTCTAACATCAAACTCCATCTACCATCTTTTAACTCTATCCCAGCTTAAGGCATTTTTGCCAGAAATTACATGTGTTCCAAATAAACATTTTTATAGTTGTCTTTTGCCCATATCTCATGGAATTTAGACATTAGAAATTTCCACTCAGATTGAGTCTCTGTCGTACTGGCGGATTTCAGCCACAGCAGACATCAGATTCAGATAAGCGAACTGTTTCATTACAGCCAATAACAAACTTATCTTTTGAAAGCAAAACATCAACTTCTAGTTCTTTCATGGTCAAAACACTAACAGAACACATTTTACATTTAACAACTGTTAATCCAGTAGCCTATTACTTCTACTTATTTGATCTTAAATAAAAATAATTATTCTAGTTCTCATTACCATAGCTTCATATCTGACTTCAACGTTTTTTCTAGGAGTGTATCACTCTCCAATCGGGATTCACACTAACTTTGACAAGGCTACTCTGCATCTTTTGCAGTTATTATAAATCATCCGTGAGATTTGTCTCTCTATATAACCTGAACCCTTCTTAAAATGTTGAATTAAAACACAATCATCCTTTTAGTTACTTTTTATATTTTGCAACTTTCATCAAACTGTTTCACTGTTTCAAAAAAATTACTATTATAAATCTTTTCTTCAAAAAGAATTCACTTTAAGACTTCAATCTTTTGACCTTGTTTTTATCTCTTATTCTTTCTCAGACGAAAATGTTAATGTCGTCATTTAAACACTGATCTACTTTCAAACCCACATTATTACCAGAAATGTGTCACTATCACATTTTCAAACACCTTCTCGGTGGGCATTTACAGTTACGTGTTAAATGGTCCTGCTGACCCCAATTAAAGCACTCTCTGTCGGCTCCAACTTACTGCACATCACTGAAGCCGTGTGTCCCATTCAGGAATGCAAACAGAGCTGATAAGCAGTTCTCTGTATTCTTTTTACAGTCCACCAGTGGCGGATTCAATCCCAATAGCCGAATCATAATCTTTATCATTATTGGCCGCACATCAATTTTCTTAAGCTGCATAAGTTGTTTGCACAAAGTTTTCATTTAACTTTAGCCATACTTGTCCAGGGAAATTATCCCTGACCCAGAATTTCCATTATAACACAGACATCTTTTGCATCAATTACTTAATATCAACAAATATCCGACATTATACATTATTGATTTCCAGAATCTTTGGTCAAAGTTGTCTTTACATTTTACTAATTTGGTATTATCATCAACAACACTGATTACAAGACAAGTATATATTTAACGTCCGGAAGCCGGGCTGAATAAGCAAACACTGTTGCTGTACTCCCAGCATAGCTGGACCCTCAGTCACTCCTCAGATATTAAATACAGACATCGTCTCCAATCATAAATACCAGGCTATATATGCATTCGTTTTTTTATAAAACTATAATTTCCATAAATTCTGTCAGACATTTTATTTTCATGACATATAGGTTTCCCACTATATGTCTTCTCAATCTTTCCCTACGTACCAGTTCCTTCTGTATCCTCTCCTTTCTTTTCTCTACATGCCAGTTCCTTCATTATCTAACCAGTACATGATTGTTTAACTACAATCCCCACACACACATATCTCACACACCAACCTTCTTGTTTTCCCTTCACTTCCCTCTTCCATCAAGTTTCTCACTTACAGTTCCACTCTATTTCTATCACTCTATTTCACACAGAAAGCCTTATTGCTGCTGCTTGCTACTTCAATCCTTATCATATAATTTAAGTTCTATAGACATCTAATGTCATGCATCCATTTACTGGATGCATAAGTAAAAACCTTATTTCTCTCTGCAGTTCGACTTTTTTTTTTTTTTTTTTTTTTTTTTTCCTTTTAAGACAACAATCCATTGTTTGTCCACATTGCTTACACACGTTTGAACACCAGCCATAACTCTTTGTTTCTCACTGCCCTGTTCAACTGATTCCCTCCCTGAGGAAATCATGGTATTTTCCCAGTTTTTTTTTTTTTTTTTTTTTCCCCAATGTCTAACATACATTTTCCCTCATAATATTTCTTAATTTGAAAAAAAAAAAAAAACGGTGTGTCAAATTTGGCAATCTTGCTCTGAGATTTTCCCATACTGGCTGTTTCTGTTACTCTGTGGATTTTTGTTCGACGCTGCGTCTACTAATCTGATGGACGTCTCCACCAGATCTGATCCACTTACCCTCAGACCAGGCAGGGCGCACCCAGTGCTTTCCCTGACGGATCGATTAACTCCCAGTAAACTGCTACGTGAGTATCCCTCGATTTGCAAAATCGCACCCAGTGCCTTATTTTGCAAATACGCTCCTCACGCAGTTAGCCCCACTGCATTAACCCTTGACCCCGCCCGTAAGTCTCAACCGACCCCCAATTGACTGCCGTACGAAGCTCACTCGATTTGCAAAACCGCACCCAGTGCCCTTGTTTCGCAAATACGCACTTTCGCACATTCCTAGCAGTGTTGTACCGGTGCTCTTGACTTACACCACAGAAACGAACAGACCCAGCCACTATGGTTTTACCCACAATTGAATAATATTTTAACCCAAAATAAAATATTTTAGCCGTCTCTTACCAGAGATGTCTTGGACTGCCACGGGTTCGTTCTCATTTGATTCCAGTGGAGCCTCTCCTGGCCCTGATAGCGGTCGGCCCCTCTCTCTGAAACTTACGAGGTAGAGCTGGAACTGCTCAGTCCAGGTGGCCAAACACCATCCGCTCTCAGGTCCAGAAGGCACTTCCAAGGAATCCCACTTCTGACACCAAATTGTTGTGGCAGAAATTCTGTTAAAACATCATCACTGCGTAAGAGACACTCAGAGTCAAATTAATTAAGAAGAAAAGTATTTATTCTTGCAAGAATAGGCCCAGTCGCCAACACAGCAGTTACCCTGTGAAGTGAGTGACGCGCACCAGGAAGACATGAGACAGCCTTTATACTCTTTTCAAGGTTCCTCCTCACAGCAGTTACCCTTTCACCCACTCAGATAAGGTCCCCACTGCTGTTCAGTTTCTACTAAAGAGACAACCTGGCCCTGAAATAAACTAGCCAAATCTTGACCATTCCTAAGGTCAAGATGTCCTGTCCCATATATTCCTGAAACGTCACGCACAAGCACGTACACACATATACTTTTACACATTGAATAGGTTCAATCCCTTATGATATCTGTTAGGAATAAATGACTATTAAAATTTCTACAACAGTAGTAGTCGTAAACTGTGGCAACACAATTCGATAATTATTCATATTCAGTCTCTAGAGAATCTTTCTGCACTGGTTTGATTCCGATCGGGGGAAAAACCAGGGACTAGTTCGCAAAACTAGTTTTCAGCACTTCGTGCTTGAACACCTAAATATGAAAGATTCCGCAGCTAAAGACATTCACAATATAAGTATAACTCTTATCAAAAAACATCAGGACAGTCTGTTGCAACCAATTACGCATTTAGTTAATCTCTCAATTCGATTAAGTACATTTCCACAGTGCTGGAAGCACGCTGTAATAACACCTATCCACAAGTCAGGGGAAAAGGATACACCCAATAATTATAGGCCTATTGCAATTTTACCAGTTGTGTCCAAAATCCTGGAGAAGGTTATTGCAAAACAACTTATTGAACATCTAGAGTCAAACCAGCTGCTGCATCCTCAACAGTTTGGTTTTAGGCGCAAATACAGCACTGAAACAGCTAATTGTTACTTGCTAGAGAAGATTAAAGGGCCTCTAGATAAAGGGCAAGTAGTTGGTGCGTTATTCTTAGACTTGAAAAAGGCCTTTGACACAGTGGATCACAGTGTGCTTATTAACAAACTCCAGCTCTTCAAAATGTCACCTAGTTCATTAGCTTGGTTAAAATCATATCTTGAGGACAGACAACAGTGCGTAAAGGTAAATGGGGTGATGTCAGCTCTTTGCCCTAACAATATGGGGGTTCCTCAGGGATCAGTGCTGGGGCCGTTGCTGTTTACAATGTACATCAATGATTTCCCTGATAGCTGCAAAGATGTCAACTGCCAGCTGTATGCATATGACACAGTTGTCCATCTATCTGCTAGAACCTCAGCCATAGCTGCGCAGAAGCTGACACTAGCCCTAACAGATATTAATATTTGTCAAAAATATTTGTAAAAAGGTTAAATCTAATCTGAATTGTTTCCGTTTTATTAGGAAGGAATTATATTTTCAGGCCGCCCGGTTATATATGCATGCAATGATTTTTCCACATCTGTCCTATTGCGTAACATCTTGGTCACAAACATCCCCGTCAATAGTAAAGCCGGTTGTCTCACAGTACAAGCAGGCGGTCAAGGTTTTTGATAGAAAACCTGTGACATCGCATCATTGTGACATAATTCATAGACATAATCTTTTTACTTTTGAACATTTTATAAATTTTAGTATTTTGAAATTGGTTTTTAAATGTCTGAACAGCAATGTGTCGCCACTGTTTTCTGCTCTCATTCGTAGGCGTCACGGTTCACTTAGACCATCCACCAGAGCCTCAGTCAGTGGGGACTGTATTCTTCCAAAATGTATGAAATCTATCGGTCAGTCAAGTTTCTCTTATAACGGTACAAGACTATGGAACTCTCTGCCCACTGACTTAAAATTGCAGACAGACATGACCAGCTTCGATAGAGGTCTGAAACAGTGGCTAAAGTCAAGTCAAAGCTGCACACATGCTAATGCTGTATAAAATGTATAGTGATGATTTGTATTGCTAATCTTTGTAACTACTGTATTTATTTTTACCTTATTTTTTTTTTTCATTTTTTTTGTGTGTGTTGTGATTGGTGACATGTGTTGTCTCCTATGGACAAGTGTTGCAAATTAGCAATTTGGCTATAACACTGAAAACAAGGTATCTGGTTCGTCCAATGCTGTTGTTATGTCCATATCAAATAAATAAATAAAATAAATAAATATAATATGTGTTTTGACTATATTGCACTGATTTAACACAATGGATTTATAAAATTCAAATAAACTATATGTCAAGCATTTTGTCTGTTCTTTCCTCCAGGTTGTCTCTGATCTCCACTGGTTTGTGTGGTGTCCTGTTATTCAATGCAATACATACTGAGACCACTAGGGGGAGGTAGTTGAGAAGAGGGATACGGGGAGCAGAAGCGTAGAAAAAAGGAAGGTGGAGCACGAGTTCTGTATGTGTTTTTAGAGAGTAATAAAGAAGAGATGTAACCGTTCATCTGCTGTGGTCTGGCTTTGTAATGGTAACTAGAACATAACAAATTGGCGACGAGGCGACCCACTATTGCTGCAAAGATGGCATCGTCTACACCATTTCCAAACTTTTTCTTACCTGCTCCGGGCGACCCGGCGATTCCTTTCAGGACATGGGAGCGGATGTTCCAGAATTATCTGCTAGTGATCGACGTTGAAGGACAGGAATGGTCGGAAGTCAGGAAAAGAGCCCTTCTGTTACATTGCTTGGGCACGGAGGGGCAGAGAATATTTTACACGTTACCAGAAACGGGCGATACAATGGCTGCTGCTATTACTTCTCTACATGCTCATTTTACACCCAAGTTGAACGTGGTCATGGAGAGACACACATTCCGGAAGAGAACTCAACAAGCTGGTGAGTCTATAATCCAGTATGTTGCTGCACTGAGAGAACTCTCGTCTACGTGTGAGTTTACAAATGCAGATGATATGATTCGTGACCAGCTGGTGGAAAGCGTCACTAATCCGCGTATCCGAGAGAGGCTTTTGCTGCATGATAATTTAACATTAGCGGATGCTATTACAATTGCACAACAAGTCGAATCGGCTGGAGAGCAAATGCAGGGACTTGCAAATGCAGTACTATGTCCAGCAGCCAAGGTAAAACAAGGTAATTTTGCACGTGTCTGTAGAACAACGCAAACTCACACAGTGCATGAAGTAGTAATGCCTGAGTACACGCTACTGTTACTTCAAGATAAGGATGTAAGCGCTAAACTTCACTGTACTGTTCAAGTCGAAGCCGGTGCGGTCCAGAGGCCTGTCACGTTGACTGTTGATACTGGTGCTTCTGTTTCAGTTCTGCCAAAGAGCATGTATGATGATCACTTTGGGGAAGTACCTCTACAGCCACCTGCAGCATGCTTAGTCACTTATTCGCGTACTCCAATTCATGTGATCGGCTGCTTGCACGCAACCGTGGTAAAAGACTGCCGCAAATGCTCAGTGAACTTCTATGTGGTGGATAAAGGAACTGCATTAATGGGCATGGATCTGATAACAGCTCTTAAACTATGCATTAAAGGAGATACAATTCTGCCAGATCATGCTACATCCTCCACATCTTGCTCTTCAGAACCAGTGTTACAGCTTTCTACTCAAGTGGACTCACCTTCAGTTGGCTGTGTTGCAGGGTTTATGCATAAAGTCAAGGTGTCAGATACAGCCGTGCCTGTTAGACAGAAACTACGACGCCTTCCCTTTTCTGTGAAAAAAGCCGTGTCCGCGGAGTTGGACAGACTACTTTCTGCCGGAGTTATAGAGAGAATAGATGCATCTCCATGGGTGTCACCGATTGTGGTTACAATTAAAAAGACTGGTGGCACAAGAATGTGTGTAGATCTCAGGGAACCGAACAAAGCTGTGGTAATAGACAGTTACCCCCTGCCTCACATGGAGGAATTATTGACTGCTTTAGTTGGATCTACAATCTTCTCCACAATTGATCTTGAGAGTGGATATCATCAAGTGCCTTTACATCCTGAGAGCCGTGATTTAACAGCGTTTATCACGCATGATGGACTGTTCCGGTTTTGCAGGGAACCGTACGGTTTGGCTTCAGCACCGTCGGTATTCCAAAAGATGATGGAGTGCATACTCAAAGGTGTACCAAACGTGCAGAACTACCTCGATGACGTCATTTGCTTTGGACGCACAGAAGCTGAACATGACGTTGCGCTGAACATGGTACTGAGCCGACTAAAGGAGGCTGGGTTGCGTTTGAACGAACAAAAGTGTCAAATTAGGCAAAAGAGCCTGCGTTTTTGGGACACTTGGTTACACCACAAGGAGTTCAGCCAGATACTGAGCACTTACAGGCAATCGTACAAGCTCCAGTTCCTAAAGATGTGACAGCCCTACGTTCATTCCTGGGTATGCTCTCATGGTATAATAAATTTATACCCAATTATGCTACTATTGTTGAACCCTTACGGGCATGTATCCGCCGAGAGGGACCATTTCAGTGGAACGAGGAAACGGAGTACTGCTTTGTCACTGTGAAACAATTGTTGCTTGCAAGTTCAGCATTAGCACTATATGACCCCAATTTACCATCCATTATCTCTACAGATGCATCAGATTATGGTCTTTGGGCAGTGTTCACCCAGATTCATCCAGACAACACAGAGCGGACAGTCGCTTTTGTCTCCAGATCCTTAACTAAGACTGAGAGGAAATATGCAACAGTAGAGAAAGAGGCTTTGGCATGAGTGTGGGCGGTGGAAAAGTTGAGGACCTATCTTTGGGGGCGTAAGTTTACACTACGAACCGACCATCAGGCTCTAACGACCCTTCTCTGTACAAAAGGAGCAGACAGGGCGGGAATGCGCATAGCTAGATGGGCTGCGCGTCTGTTATGCTTTAATTATGACGTGGTCTATCGTGCAGGTTCGTTGAACTGTACAGCTGATTGTCTTTCAAGATTGCCCTTGCCATCTACTACAGACATGGACTCGGATGCAGAACCTGAGCTAGTTGCGTTGTTGTCAATGTCTCTTATGTCAGTTACTCAAAAGGAGTTTGAGGCTGCTTCTATGGCCTGTTCCGAGCTTTCTGCTCTGCGTGCTCAGATTGAAAAGGGTTGGCCAGCTTCAGCAAAAGCCCTGGATTCCCCGCTGCAACCGTACTCCAAAATGAGACATGAACAAACATGTGTGACAAACAATCTAGTGTTCCGGGGTTCACGGTTGGTGGTGCCAGTGACATTGCGCAGAACAATGGTCACTTTAGCACATGAGAATCATCAGGGCATAGTAAGGACCAAGCAGCGGTTGCGTGAGCTCTATTGGTTTCCAGGAATAGACGCTATGGTTCAAACTCAGATTTCAGCATGTTCGTTGTGCCAGAAGTCAGACAGGACGGCAAAGACTACCAGTTCTCCATTACAGTCGGTGCCTTTTCCGGACGGTCCATGGTCGAAGTTGGGTTTGGACATAGTAGGACCTTTTAAGACAGGAGGCATGGAAACCCTGAGAGTCTGGTAACAGATAATGGACCACAACTTATTTCCTCAGTCTTTACCGCTTTCTTGGACGAACGAAATATTGCACACACCAAAACATCTGTATACCATCCTGCGGCTAATGGGGCTGTGGAAAGATTTAATAAGGTTCTCAAGGACTGTGTGCAAATGGCCATTTTGCAAAAGAAACCGTGGAAACAAACAGTCTCTGACTTTTTGCAAACGTATCGTTCTACTCCACATGCAATGATTGGTGTTTCGCCATTTGAACTGTTATACGGCAGGAAAATGAGAACCAAACTTACGGTGTTCACATCTCACTCCAGTTCCACACGTGACCAAGAAGTTAGACAACGACTGTCGGTTCGCCAAAATAAAATGAAGCAATACTCTGATGCAAAACGAGGGGCTCGGGTGTCTACATTTCAGGTGGGCAGTAGAGTGCGTATACGCAAACCAACGCATGTTCACACTCAAAGTTCACACAACCAGTGGAAAGGACACTCAAAGTTCACACAACCAGTGGAAATAGAGAAGCAAGTGGGCCCAAGCACGTACAGACTGGCAGATGGAAGACTGTGACACTCTTCTCACTTGTCTTTGGTTCCAGAGGTCATGAAGCCGACCTCAGATCAGCCTGCTGTTGGTGTTTCAGTCGCAAATGTTCCGAACACTGAACAGAGCACAGGAAAACATTCTGTTCGTCAGTGCAAACCACCATTTTGGTTGAAAGACTACGAGACTAAATAAGAGTATACAGTGGTTTGAATTACTGACTGTATGTAGGTATAGCGCAGATGGAGATTCAATATAGTCCTGTAATGATTCTGTAATTCTGTTGGAGTCTTGAATGAAGAAGTGAAATTGAGAATTTAACAGAAGTAATTACAGTTGTTAACTACCATAAAAGAACTTAGTTGTAATTAGGCAAAAGCTTACGTTTATGTGTTCCTATTGAAATCTAGTACTGTTTTGAGTTAATTGGTACTACGTGAAATTGTTTTACGTAATGGGGGAGATGTGGTGTCCTGTTATTCAATGATAATTTTACTGTTTCAGATTACTCTTTTTCTAAGTTCATAGAGGACAGTGGTAATGACAAATATTACCCAACCAAACAAAAACTACGCTGTATGATTATGCTTTTATTGATGTTATCTGGTAATGTTCAGCCCAATCCTGGTCCTGTTTCTGGTTTTCCTAACACTTTGAAATCCTTAGCCACTCCTTTAGATTTGAAAAGCAGACATGGCCTTGGTTTTATACATTTAAACGTTAGAAGCCTTGTCCCTAAAATGGATATGATTAAGATCTGGGCTAATACAACCAATGCTGATATCGTTATTATTTCCGAAACCTGGCTTAAAAAATCTGTATCTGATGAACATATTTCTATTGAAGGTTTTAAAGTTTATAGATCTGATCGGGTTGGCAAAGGAGGTGGGGTTGCAATATATGTGAAATCTAAGTTTAATAAATCCCAAAGCAGAAATAAAATCTTCTCTCCTCGATCTAATCATAACAAACTCAGTTCATAAATATACCTCAGCTGCCGTATTTTGTAATGACGTCAGTGACCATTGTACAGTCGCTTGTGTAAGAAATACAAAAATCCCCAAGGTAAATCATCATCCTAAAAGACATTTTACAAGTTTTGAACAACAGGCTTTTCTGCATGATCTGTATCATAGTGAACTTAGCAGGGTGTCTTTGTTTTCGGATGTTGAAATGGCATGGGATTTTTTTCATTCAAATTTCAGCTCCATTGTAAATAAATACGCACCAATCAAAAAGTTTTGGATCAGTGGTAAGAACAACCATTGGTTCTCAGACAGTCTATCAGAGCTAATCTGTTTGAGAAATAAATTGTGGGCACAAGCTAGATTCTCCAACTCTTCTGCTGATTGGACTGCATTTAGAACTGTAAGAAACAAGTGTACTTTGATGATTAGAAAGTCCAAATCTGAGTTTTATTTGAAGTCAATCACAGAAAACTTAACCCTTCAAAGTTTTGGAAATCAGTTAAATCTTTGTCGGGTGCACGTGTGACCTCAAACCTCCCTGAACAGATTCTCATTGGTTCAGATGAAATAAAAGACAAAGCAGTCATAATCAGTTTAATAAACACTTTATTCAGGCTGGATTCATATTTAATAAAACCGTAAATAAATCTGTCCCCTGTCCTGCCATGTCAGCATCTGAAAATGTCAACGTAAATGGGGAATCCTTTAACTTTAAACCGATTTCAGTGTCAGAAGTTCATAAAGCCCTCAGAGACATTGATCACAAAAAGTCAGCAGGTACAGATAATCTGGATCCCTTTCTGTTAAAAGTGGCAGCTGATATTATTGCTGAGCGCATATTTTTAATTTGAGTCTTCTTTCCAACTCCATTCCCAAAAGTTGGAAAGCAGCCTATGTCCTCCCTTTACATAAAGGTGGAGACCCATCAGAATTGAATAATTACCGTCCAATATCAAAACTCTCTGTTCTGTCAAAGATCTTGGAATCATTTGTGAATGTACAGTTAAAACAGTATTTAGCTGACAAAAACATTTTAAATAATTTTCAGTCAGGGTTCAGAAGTGGCCATAGCACTATTACTGCTGCTACTTCAGTGACAAATGATATTATTGGGGCCTTAGATAAGAAGCAACACTCTGCTGCATTATTTATTGATCTTTCTAAGGCATTTGATTCAGTTGATCATGGATTGTTATTGACTAAACTACGTTCAGTTGGTTTAAGTGAGAAGGCTGTTGTTATCATGTGCTTTTGTGTCCTGTCGTGTTTGGTGGTTCCCTGTCTTGTCATTTGGTTGTCCCAGGTGTTTCTTGTTGGTTCCGCCCCCTTGTTATCCTGTTAGCTCGTTTGTCCTCATTATTTAAGCCCTGTGTTTCTGGCCTGTGTTTGTGAGTTCTTGTCGATGTTACAAGTGAGTGTAGGTTGTACCTGTTCGAGTTCATGTTCCTGTCTTTGAATCTTGTATCCTGTTTCCTGAATGTTAAATAAAAGTGTGCTGCAGTTGGATCCAGCCTCTTGTCTGCCTCAACCACGCCATTTGTGACAGCTGTTGCATGGTTTCAAAATTATTTTGTAGATCGTACTCAATGTGTTTATGCTGAAGGTTATAAATCTGATTTTCTTGAGATAACTAAAGGTGTCCCTCAAGGATCAATCTTAGGACCCATTCTGTTTTCAATTTTTATAAATGATTTGGATAGAGATGTTCAAGCCAAATTACATTTATATGCTGATGACACAGTGGTCTATACTCAGGCTTCCACCATTTCTGTAGCAGTGCAGGAACTTCAGACTGCATTTCAGGTATTGCAAAACACATTACTGAGTCTAAAACTGGTTTTAAATACACAGAAAACAAAGTTTATGGTTTTCTCAAAAGCTCGAGCACAGATACTTGACAACTGTGGCCTCTTGTCCTTAGATGGGAAATCAATTGAGAGAGTGTCTTCATACAAGTACTTGGGGATATGGATAGATGATAAGCTCACCTTCAATGAACATTTTACTGTTTTAGTCAAGAAACTTAAAGTCAAGCTCGGCTTTTATTTTAGAAACAAATCTTGTTATACTTTGAGTGCTAAGAAGAAACTTGTGGAAGCTACTTTTCTGTCTGTAATTGATTATGGAGATATATTGTACATGCATGCTGCATCTTCCATCTTGCATCATGTTGATTCAGTTTACCATGCATCACTACATTTATAACAAATACAAAGTCCCTCACCCATCACTGCATTCTTTATAATTTAGTTGGTTGGACATCACTTAAAATTCGTAGAAAACAGCACTGGTATTTCTTTATTTATAAAGCTATACTTGGCAAACTTCCACTCTACCTCTGTAACCTCCTCTCTGTCTGCTCTGGTACCTATCAGCTACGCTCTTCAAAGTGGTTGCTTTTTAACGTGCCACGAGTTACAACCGAATTGGGAAGAACTGCTTTCTCTTATTTAGCACCTTGGGGGTGGAATAATCTACAAAAAGAGCTAAGGTTAGAAACCCTTATGTCCTTTAATGAATTTAAAACTACTGTAAAGAGTATTGTGATGGAGACATGTTCTTGTTTTTCTTAGGAGTCTCATTGTGTTCTTTTTGTGCTTCTTTTATCATGAAAATGTAAATTGGTGTTTGTTATGTATGTATTTGTTGTGATTTGGCTGCTACCTTGGCCAGGTCTCTCTTGTAAAAGAGATTCTGAATCTCAATGGAACCTCCTGGTTAAATAAAGGTATAAATACAATTTTATTTTTCAAAAGTTATTTGAAATATTAAATTAGACACTTAACTTGCATTTAACATGGTTGTATGTATTTAAAATGACTTTTGTCTAATTTCATTTGACGCAGACACCAAAATAGTGACATCCTGTATTTGAGCAATACACAGATTGGTCATATACTCTATACACATATACACTATATATAAACATATACACTATATCGCCAAAAGTTTTGGGACGTCTGCCTTCTTAATCGGTAGAGTTTAATATGGAGTTGGCCCACCCTTTGCAGCTTTAACAGCTTCAAGTCTCTGAGCTCCTGAGAGCGACACATTCATTCACAAATGTTTGAGGAAGATGACTTGTCTTGACTTTTAAAACAAAGCAAATGTGTCTGTGATGACTTGAGGACTTGTTTCCAGTCTTGCAGTCTCTCATGTTCTTGCTCAGAAGCGGACAGGCTCTGAGTTCCTGTCAGGTCGGAGTTGGACTTCAGGCTTCGGGCGAGTCTCGAGCTCAGTGCTCTCAGCAAGTATGTTATTACCTATCCAAGACAAAGATTATATAATAAGTCAACTCATGAATGATTTTTTAGAGCTGATTTACAACAGAATTTAAAGGTGCAGTGTGTGATTTTTAGCGACATCTGGCGGTTCGGTTGCGAGTTGCACTAATGGCTCCGCCCACTGCTCACCCCTCCCTTTCGAAGAAGCTACGGTGGCTAAAACGGGACAAACATATCGTCGACTGAGACAGCAGAGAATAGCCAGAGTAAGCAGAGAGTGTGTAACATTGTCACTGTTTCTGTACCACAGTCCATTATAAACCACATCATGGATAAAGTTTACAAAGCCATAGTCAGGTGAGGGTCTTAATAAATAATATAATAATAGTAATCAGCTGATAGTCTCACAAATGTAACCAGCACATTTATCCCCACATAGCAAACCCATAATACAGCGAGGGAGAAGAACCACATGAAACTATGCAACTATATTTTTTTCTAACAGGGTAGTAAAAGTTTACCTGGCTAATATGAGCTGTTACTGTGGCTGAGCTGGTTAAAGTGTAAAGCCTTGTTTAAACTCGACGCGTCCGCATGAGCCCAAAGATGAGCGCGGCAAAAATGACATGATTGTAACAGCCAGGGATGGAAATTAGACACTCATTTACTACATACAATAGGCTTTTTTTCTCTGATTTTGAAAACTCTTCGCGAAAGACTTAAAATGCTTCCAAGATCGACTTGTCACGATCGACGGGTTGGTGATTCCTGTAACATACTGTTTTACGGTCAATGAAAAGAGTCCTCAGCTGTCTCACGAACGCAACCAGCACATTTATCCCCACATAGCAAAGCCATAACACAGCGAGGGAGAATAACTAAGAAACATGAAACAATCCAACTACATATTTTACACCACTGACAAGGGAAAGTCACTACTCACGGTGTCGATCTGGCTTCTAGCTTTCTGCGGCTTCTCTTTCAAGGCAGTGACGAAACGCGCTCTGTAGCGCTGTGTGTTCGCTGTCGGCTACGGTAGAAACATGACGTCACAATATGGCAACCTTCATAGAAGGGGATTCCCGCGACAATGTAGATATAAATGACTCATTCTAAGGTAATACAATCTTAACGGTTCATTAAGTAAGGTCTTTATACATCACTAAACACATAGTTATGGATCTTATATTGCATTTCTGTCAATAGATCCACATAAATATTACACACTGGACCTTTAATTGTGTTTGCATCACTGATTCAGTTATTTTCCTGTTTATTACCGTGAAGCCGCTTTGAAACAATCTGTATTGTATAAAGCGCTATATAAATGAAGGTGACTTGACTATAACAAGAACATTACAATGAACACAGATTTGAAAATCTCACTACAAATAATCCAGAATTATAGACAAAAGATAATAATCCTACTCTATCTGTTACACTTCCTCACACCTGAAACTGATCGAGTGAATCTCCTGAACTTCTCCAATCTACTGTAGATCCTGACTGATCCATTTATTTTGTAACATCTGCTCTAACGTGGGGCGTTTAGTTGGATCCCGGGCTAGACACTGGCTAATCAGATCCCTGCATTCTGTACAAAATGTAATAAGGAGAGAGCTGGTTAGGAATGACCATGTGACCTGGCATCTATGAAAAAAGCATCTAAAACATGATTAATATACTGTAAAATGTGACTTATCTTTACTTTAAAAGTGAAGTATGAAGTACGTTTCTGCGAAACTAGTGGCAGCGAGCGGAATAAATGACAAAATAAAGCATATTTTCCAAAAACCTTGCAAAGGCCTTCCGTGCATCGCATCTTCCCCGATTTCAACATCACAAACGCAGCTCTTACTGGTTCTTGTGAAAATAGGTTTCATTTCCAATATATTAGGAATACTTTTAGCTGTGCTGCGTTTGTCTTTCTGAACGGGTGCATGATGATGCTGTAGTGTATGGTATTGAAGCATGCTTTGTAGCGCGTAACTCTCACTATACGTTGAGCTCTATATAAAAAATCATACATACTTCACCTTTAACTGTTTCTGTACAAAGCCTTTGCTTTATGTGTGTGTTTATCAATGTAACAATATTATTCACTCACTTTTGGATAAGTTGGGGTTCTGAAATGTAACTTTGGCTTGTGTTATTTTCCTTCTATTGCCAAAAGGAGAACATCCGTTCACCATCTTGTGCAACAACACTCCTAGAGACCAGACGTTTGCTGGGACGGCGTGGAATCGCGGTTCTGTCAAGACTTCAGGTGGGCAGTAATCCGCTACTCCTGTAAGCAAGACATTTGCACATTGTTGAGATTTTTAGTAAGTCACTACATTCAGGTTTCCACACTCCCAGAATGCTCACCAATGTAAATGTTGCTCCAGTAGCCATCTCTACTAAACAGCTGACCGCAGCCAAAGTCTATCAGCTTGAGCTGTGCCGGGCTTTTCTTCAACAGGAAATTCTGCGCATGAATGTCATTATGAAAAACACCCTGATGGATGCAGTGTTGCACTGCCAGCACAGCCTGTCGCATGATGAAGCGTGCTGTTGGTTCATACACTTGATGATTACGAGTCATGAAGTCCAGCAAGCTCTCGCAGGGTTCAGGATACTCCATAACCAGAGTGAATTCTTCAGGATGTTCAAACCACTCGTATAGTTGTATGACGAAGGGGCTTATGGGTTCTCGCCTCATCATCATCAGCAGCGCCACTTCTGTAACCAGAGGTTCGGGATGCCCAGGCTAGAGAAAAGTAGCAGACAGAAGGTTAGCAGGGTACAAATCTGAAGAAAACACATCATTTTTTACATAAATGTACTTTTCTTTGATCTTTTTAGACAAGGAATCTCATCTAATATAATCTGCACTGAAACAACTCAATACATATTCAGGTTTTGGACAATTTACAATATGAAGATAACGATCGTTGTCAATCTTGCGTATCCGCTTGATGGCAACCTGCAAAAAAAACACCCCAGTTTCAATAACAGTAACAGTAACAGTCAAGCGCCTGACCTCGCACTAAGTATTAAACCATCTGTAAATTGATTTAAATATGTTTTGATGCATGCAAGAGCAAAATGTTTGTACAATTCTGTAAGATTGACCTTTTTGCCATCAAATTTGCGTGTTCCCTGGTACACCCTGCCGAATCCTCCGGATCCAATCATCTTTATAACGTTATAGAGAGACTCAAAGGACTCTGAGAAACAAACAGAAAAATATTAGCTTGCTAGCTCCATCGTTTTATTTAAAACACATCAGTGCTGGTTGTGTCGAGAAAGAAATATTAAATAAAATAATATTACACATTCTCTGAAAACAAGCATTAAGCCTTATTTTTAGGGGAAAACAAGAAGACAGTACTGTTTAAAATAATGTTGGAGAAATTCTGAGTGGCGATGTACCATTATTTGTCTTGACGCCGGAGTGATCTGGAGCAGGTGATGATGGATCAGGATCAGGCTCTGGCTCCAGATCTGCTGGAGGAACAAAAGGCTCCACAACATTCACAGCACTACAGTGGCAACAGCAGCAGAAAACACACTTCATAGCCTTCCAGATCCTGTGGAGGAGACAACCAGTTCCTTTCCTCTTCCTACATTCTGTAGCTTTTCCTGAAATGAAGAAAAAACAATTGAAAACACAACTATTAGAAACATCTCTGATGTCAAATTGAGCAATGCTATAAAGACATCATTTACATTACACTGTTAAATTCTTATCTGTAATGTAACAAATCCAAAGTAACAGAATATTTCCACGCTATCCGCCTGACTTCTGCTTAACGCCTGCACACATTTCCCAAAATCTTATTTCACAATATTAATAGTCATTTTATTTCACAATTATCACGAATAGTTATTTTTCAGATTTTATCTGATCTTTTATTGAAAAGAAAACATACATTTCCAGGCTTCATTTGGTCAACTCTGGTAATGGCAAAGATCATATGGGCCATATCTTAAAATATATTTACATTAGATTAAACATTGACTTTTATTAAATGCATAGCAATGTCTTATTTATATAATAACCGACACGACAGACATTTTGACAATTTTGCGTGTATTTGACAATTCAAAAGCAATAAGTGGCGAAATAGAATTCTATTCTGGATCGTTTGCTGTCTGAGGAGCGGCTTTCTGTGCGCGTGTGTCTGGTGTGTGTCGGACAGAGCAAGTGCCATCGAGTTCATCGCTTATTGAAAACGTTTTCATTAAATTCTGAACATTTTATTTCAAAATGTTCCCAGAACCTTCAAAATCTACAGTTTTTTCAACTGGTTAAAAAAAAAAATTCTTGGCTAAAGGAACAATCTATTTTATAATGTTGCATTATGGGAACAAACAATTAAAATATTTATAAATAAATAACAAAATAATTCAGAGAAATGTTGCTGTGCAACAGTAAATGTGACATTAACATGTTAAAAACGTATACATGAAATAGGAAAATGTCTCTCTGTAGACTTGACACTGGCCAGCCTTATTTCAGTCTCACCTGTTGAGCTCTTGTTCACAGGAGAAGCCTCCATGGCACCCTGAGCAGTTCGGCCATTTGAAGTCTCTTTTGGCTCGACAGGAACTTGCCCGGGCAGCGGAGGGCACAGCAATCCTTCCAGGCTGTCGGACCCGGACAAACAGCAGTTGCTGCAACTGTCCTGTTGGTTTGGGCTCTCCGATCCATCGCCACTCCACCTCCATTCGACGCTGTACGAGCCTCTGCTGCTCAGACTCAACGACGCTCTACAGAGCCAGCGCTCGACATCGACCTCAGAGAGGGACAGAGCTGACGATGACATGATGCCCGGAGAAGAATCTGTGGAAGCGGTTCTCCAGGATCTGGAGCGGCCTGAGGCTGGAAAATTCCACACATCAAAAACGTTTTCTTTTTTTAATATATAATATGAATGATCAATGTCAGTGGTCACACCAAATTGTTACTTTGGTTGGTTATTAAAGCCTATTCTGACCTTTGCGAGAGTGTTTCGATGAAGTGAACGGACGTCCATCATCTGGGCTCTTCTGGCTGCCGCTCTTCCTCGTCCTCCTCCTGTCAGCCTGACCTGTGGACACAGAAACAGACTCAGAAGACAGAGGTGTTAAATATCCAGGAAGATCCTGGCTCTGTGTCTGGGTCGGGTCTGGCAGCGGATCCTGATCACGGTCATCAGAACCGGGTCTCCAAACCTCCTGACCAGCCGTCTGAGAGAAAGCAGCTCTCCTGGATCTGGAGCGGCCTGAGGCTGGAATATTTCACACATCACAATGTTTTAATAATAAATCAATAATCAATGTCAGTGGTAAATTGCAAATTGTTACTTCAGTTAGGCTACTCAAATTCAAACGATTATTTCTACATTAAATGTCAATTAAAATACATGTGATTAGATTGGGGGATCCAATGGGTTCTTCACATTAATGTAGTCAGTCATTGTACAACAACAACAACAACAACAACAACAACAACATACCATAAACCATAAATGAAAAACTAAAGCACTCACCTCCTCTTTCACCCATCATGTAAGCCATCGACATCCTCCTTCAAACTGCAAAAAAACAATACAAAAGACAACACAAAATACAGTACAATAATACAACTCTTCTCCACACAATAAAATAAAACAAAAAAATAATTAAAACTCCTAAAATAAGAAAAGAACAATAAAATAAAAGTGTCCTCAGAAATGATAAGATCTCTTTAAAAATATATAAATCTATATAAAGGATATATCCTCCGATGTCCAGAATAGAAGTCTCCTCTCAGAAATCCAGAAAACAGCTTCAAAATCAACAGATTCGCTCAGAAAATATTCTGCAAAAGTCTGTGTTCGCCTCGTCTCTCTCAAACAACAGACAGCGATCGGTTCGAGTTCGAGTGTAAATATTCACAATTCATAGCACGGGTCACTATAGCAACTAAAACGTGAATCACTCATATGCACTCGCACAGATAGCGATCGGTTCAAGTGTAAATATGCCGTTAGAAGGATAACACGTGTCGCCATAGCAACTAAAATTCGATTCACTCACGCACAGCTCATCACGCACATGAGCAGAGCGCGTGCACACATCGAATCTGAACACATTTATTGAATAGTTACAAACTTAATTTTGACTTTTTTTAAATACATATGAGATTTATTGTTCTTGAACAGTTATTGTTATTATAATCCGTGGAATTATTCGTGTTCAAATTCTTCATTATTAACTAAGCAAAGCTTCGCAAGGCACTTGTCTAATGGATCACGTAGTCTGTCCAAAATGCGTGAAAAAAGGCAAAAGAGAGAATAAATCTGACATCATTTTATTATAAACTCTAGATTAATTAAATTTGCCCTTTTCCACATTTATAACCATCAAGGCCAATCAGCTTTCAGTATCACTAATGCGTCATCAAATCGGTTAGTAGGCCTAAATCCAAATTAATAAAAGATCCAAAAACAAGACCAAATGAAAAAGTCCATTTATGTGTTTTTTTATTACGTTTATTTCCAAAAAATATACATGTAACATTTCAAGAGATATAAATGTTTCGCACATGATGCTCTAAAGAATTCCATAGCATCAAAACATTTATATACACATTTTTAACATCAGGTTTTGTATATGATGAACGTTGAGGATTCATATCCAAGCTATTAAAGAAAAATATATTCATAATTTAAAGAGGAAGAAAGGTAGAAAAACAGAGGAGCGTATACGTGTAGGCTATAATCAAAATAAAAAATAACAAAATGTATTCTTTGTAAATGTCCATAGTTTTTGCGGTTTGAGAGTCCTTGTAGGATTCGTTTCAGCGCTGGCGACCATAAGAGACTTTAAAAAGAAAACATTTAAAAATCTTAATGTTTCCAAACTTTTGACCGGTACTGTATATTTAAAGGACTACTAGGTGGACATCTCAATGTTAGAAGTATTCTACCAAAAACAGACCAATTACACAACTTATTAACCGAATCGAATTTGGACTTTTTATGTGTTTCTGAAAGTTGGTTAAATCAAAGTACTCCAACAAATCTGGTTAATATACCTGGCTATAAGTGCTTTAGAAAAGATCGGGAACAAGGAAGGGGTGGGGGGGGGGGGGGTGTTAATATATATTAGAGATCAACTTAAATGTGAAGAGGTTGCAATTAATGTGAAACTGGAGTGCCTTGTATTACGAATCACTTTGTCAACAACTATGAAATTCAATTTATGTGTTTTATACAATTCACCCTCACATAGCGTGAATTTCTATAATGAATTTAAGAGTTTTCTCTCAAATATGGACCGCTCTGAAAGCCTAATACTGGGTGATTTTAACATTAACTGGATCGAAAAAAATAGTAAAAAGAAATTAAAAGCTGTAGTAGATAAATTTAAGTATAAACAGCTCATAGACAAACCTACTAGAATCACTAGAAGTAGTAAAACGCTGATTGATTTAATTTTTACACACAGGCCTGAAAGAATAACAAAAACTTATAACCTTATCACTGGGCTCTCGGATCATAACGTGACCTTAATTGTTAGGAAACTGGGTAAAAAACAATTACTTACTACAACCAAGAAATAAAAATACAGAAAATAGGAATTCCAAAAGCAGAACAAAATAACTTTGAAGAAGAACTGAATCAAATAAATTGGGATAATGTTATGAAAGAGTCCAATGTGAATCAAAGTTCTAATATCTTTGTCACTACAATAAGTAAGACAATAAAAAAGTATACTAAAACATGGACGAGCAAACCAAAGAAATACTCTCTCCCATGGTTTAATGGGGATATTTGGCACATTATGAAAAAACGTGATACTGCACGTAAAACATCTTTGAAAACTAGAAATTGTACGGATCATCTCATTTATACTACACTAAGAAATCAAGTTTTAAGCAATCTGCGTAAAGCTAAAATTGATTATTTTACTAAAAAGATAGAAGAGGCTAACGGTAGTAGTCGTAAACTATGGCAACACAATTCGATAATTATTCATATTCAGTCTCTAGAGAATCTTTCTGCACTGGTTTGATTCCGATCGGGGGAAAAACCAGGGACTAGTTCGCAAAACTAGTTTTCTACTTTTGCTTGCTGTAGCGCCACCTATGGGCCAATCGGGCTCATACTTTGATAACCTCTCCTCGATTTTTGTAGGCCTACTACCATCTGGCAAAGTTTCAAGGCTCCAGCACTTACGGGTTGGGCTGCACGATGCGTTTTACGGCGGAGTAATAATAATAAAAATCCTTACAATTACAATAGGTTTTCAGCACTTCGTGCTGCCGGATTATGAAAGATTCCGCAGCTAAAGACATACACAATATAAGTATAACCCTTATCAAAAAACATCAGGACAGTCTGTTGCAACCAATTACGCATTTAGTTAATCTCTCAATTCGATTAAGTACATTTCCACAGTGCTAGAAGCACGCTGTAATAACACCTATCCACAAGTGAGGGGAAAAGGATACACCCAATAATTATAGGCCTATTGCAATTTTACCAGTTGTGTCCAAAATCCTGGAGAAGGTTATTGCAGAACAACTTATTGAACATCTAGAGTCAAATCAGCTGCTGCATCCTCAACAGTTTGGTTTTAGGCGCAAATACAGCACTGAAACAGCTAATTGTTACTTGCTAGAGAAGATTAAAGGGCCTCTAGATAAAGGGCAAGTAGTTGGTGCGGTATTTTCTTAGACTTGAAAAAGGCCTTTGACACAGTGGATCACAGTGTACTTATTAACAAACTCCAGCTCTTCAAAATGTCACCTTGTTCATTAGCTTGGTTAAAATCATATCTTGAGGACAGACAACAGTGCGTAAAGGTAAATGGGGTGATGTCAGCTCTTTGCCCTAACAATATGGGGGTTCCTCAGGGATCAGTGCTGGGGCCGTTGCTGTTTACAATGTACATCAATGATTTCCCTGATAGCTGAAAAGATGTCAACTGCCAGCTGTATGCAGATGACACAGTTGTCCATCTATCTGCTAGAACCTCAGCCATTGCTGCGCAGAAGCTGACACTAGCCCTCAGGGCCGGCCCGTCGCATAGGCGGAATAGGCAAATGCTAGGGGCACCACTCAATAGGGGCGCCAAAATGAGTGAATGAGTGAATTTTTTGGGGGATTTTTTTTTTTAATACTATTTTAAAATTATTAATTCAGAATACTACAAAATAAAGCAAAAAAAAAAAAAAAACTCCACAAAAACTTAACTAAGGCCCCCGACTCCAGTCCGGCGCATCAATCTTCCCCCGCCCAGCGAGTGCTTGAAGTGCGTCAGAAACAGAGCACGTGTAGCGTCGTCCCTCGCTGCATCTAATGTAGACAGCATTGCTTTCGTTTGAGGGCACTTAACACACTCAAGCACCCCGTAGAAACGGGCCTGACAGCTCGCGCCAGGTCTAGACATGGTGAAAGTTACCTGATTGTGACGGATGGCCACATTTACATGACATATTTTAGATTAGCATTCTAGTCTGCAATAGATACAGTGCCAAACGGAAAAGAAGAGGAAAAAACGGGATAAAGACAGAGGTAATGTAATGAATGAACAGTTTATCTAATTGCATAGTAGTAAGATATATAATTTAATGGCAGTTATTTTTACCTCAAACTTGCTAACAGTTGTTCTGAGTTCTCCAGAGGCCCCAGACAGTGTGATTTGTAGCAATCACAATCAGTTTTTTTAGACGCATTCACTATCACTTTTATTAATTAATGTTTTACTCTACAGTTGTGCAGTTTTGAGGGTGATATATGGCATTTTTTTATTTATTTGCCAAAATTATGAATGATATTTATATAGGCTACAGGTTTATTAAAAGTAGCAACGTTTTATGTAAAATTAACATTAAAGAAGACATTTCGCAGTTTAATTCATGGTGAAAACATGAAACGTGCCATAGTTTAGTGGAAGATTGCTGCCATCAACAGCAAAACAAACACTTTTGCTATAGCGCTCAATGAATAGTTTGTGCATGAATGACATTTGGACGATGACATCACTGTTTTATCCAGAGCGGCTATAAATACTGAACAAAATTAAAAACGCAACAAAACTGTAAAGCTGTAAATCTGCCTTGAAATAATCTATATTGTAAAAAGCGCTATAAAAATAAATGGAACTTGACTTGAATTCTAGATGTAACGCTCTTGCTATTTGTGTTTAGGCTGTAATGCGTGTGTATGTATGTGTATGTATATGTATGTATATATGTATATATGTATATATATATACACATATACCTATATACATATAGGATAAATAATCATGAACACAATGACAGTGTGAAATGGGCTGTGATGCATGGGGCACCAGGTAAAATCTTGCCTAGGGCAGCAAATTGGCCAGGGCCGGCCCTGCTAGCCCTAACAGATATCTCAAAGTGGTTTGAATTGTCTCACCTGACCTTAAATGTGAAGAAAACTGTTGCTATTTGTTTCTCAGATAAACTTTTGAAGTAAGCATAAACAATGAAATTATTCAAGAAGAAAAAGAGGTTAAATATCTTGGGATTATTATTGATAACAATCTCAAATTTCAGAGTCAAGTCAAAAATATTTGTAAAAAGGTTAAATCTAATCTGAATTGTTTCCGTTTTATTAGGAAGGAATTATCTTTTCAGGCCGCCCGGTTATATATGCATGCAATGATTTTTCCACATCTGTCCTATTGCGTAACATCTTGGTCACAAACATCCCCGTCAATACTAAAGCCGGTTGTCTCACAGTACAAGCAGGCGGTCAAGGTTTTTGATAGAAAACCTGTGACATCCCATCATTGTGACATAATTCATAGGCATAATCTTTTTACTTTTGAACATTTTATAAATTTTATTATTTTGAAATTGGTTTTTAAATGTCTGAACAGCATTGTGTCGCCACTGTTTTCTGCTCTCATTCGTAGGCGTCAAGGTTCACTTAGACCATCCACCAGAGCCTCAGTCAGTGGGGACTGTATTCTTCCAAAATGTATGAAATCTATCGGTCAGTCAAGTTTCTCTTATAACGGTACAAGACTATGGAACTCTCTGCCCACTGATTTAAAATTGCAGACAGACATGACCAGCTTCGATAGAGGTCTGAAACAGTGGCTAAAGTCAAGTCAAAGCTGCACACATGCTAATGCTGTATGAAATGTATAGTGATGATTTGTATTGCTAATCTTTTTTTGTGTGTGTTGTGATTGGTGACATGTGTTGTCTCCTATGGATAAGTGTTGCAAATTAGCAATTTTGCTATAACACTGAAAACAAGGTATCTGGTTCGTCCAATGCTGTTGTTATGTCCATATCAAATAAATAAATAAAATAAATAAATATAATATGTATTTTGACAATATTGCACTGATTTAGCACAATGGATTTATAAAATTCAAATAAACTATATGTCAAGCATTTTGTCTGTTCTTTCCTCCAGGTTGTCTCTGATCTCCACTGGTTTGTGTGGTGTCCTGTTATTCAATGCAATACATACTGAGACCACTAGGGGGAGGTAGTTGAGAAGAGGGATACGGGGAGAAGAAGCGTAGAAAAAAGGAAGGTGGAGCACGAGTTCTGTATGTGTTTTTAGAGAGTAATAAAGAAGAGATGTAACCGTTCATCTGCTGTGGTCTGGCTTTGTAATGGTAACTAGAACATAACAAATTGGCGACGAGGCGACACACTATTGCTGCAAAGATGGCATCGTCTGCACCATTTCCAAACTTTTTCTTACCTGCTCCAGGCGACCCGGCGATTCCTTTCAAGACATGGGAGCGGATGTTCCAGAATTATCTGCTAGTGATCGACGTTGAAGGACAGGAATGGTCGGAAGTCAGGAAAAGAGCCCTTCTGTTACATTGCTTGGGCACGGAGGGGCAGAGAATATTTTACACGTTACTAGAAACGGGCGATACAATGGCTGCTGCTATTACTGCTCTACATGCTCATTTTACACCCAAGTTGAACGTGGTCATGGAGAGACACACATTCCGGAAAAGAACTCAACAAGCTGGTGAGTCTATAATCCAGTATGTTGCTCCACTGAGAGAACTCTCGTCTACGTGTGAGTTTACAAATAAAGATGATATGATTCGTGACCAGCTGGTGGAAAGCGTCACTAATCCGCGTATCCGAGAGAGGCTTTTGCTACATGATAAGTTAACATTAGCGGATGCTGTTACAATTGCACAACAAGTCGAATCGGCTGGAGAGCATGCTAAAGCAATAACGAGTACACAGAACTTTTCCGTACAGACTGTGAATGTGCAAAGAAACATAAAAGTGCATGGAAGCGGCGCGGGGAATCTAAAAATAGAATTGCCGGCGCGCGCTCCACTGTTTCATTCACGTCGACTCGGCCGGTGACTTCACGTACCTGCTTTCGCTGCGGATCAGATAAACATCTTGCAAATGCAGAAGAATGTCCAGCAGCCAAGGTAACCTGTAAAAATTGCAAGAAAAAAGGACATTTTGCACGTGTCTGTAGAACAACGCAAACTCACACAGTGCATGAAGTAGTAATGCCTGAGTACACGCTACTGTTACTTCAAGATAAGGATGTAAGCGCTAAACTTCACTGTACTGTTCAAGTCGAAGCCGGTGCGGTCCAGAGGCCTGTCACATTGACTGTTGATACTGGTGCTTCTGTTTCAGTTCTGCCAAAGAGCATGTATGATGATCACTTTGGGGAAGTACCTCTACAGCCACCTGCAGGATGCTTAGTCACTTATTCGCGTAGTCCAATTCATGTGATCGGCTGCTTGCACGCAACCATGGTAAAAGACTGCCGCAAATGCTCAGTGAACTTCTATGTGGTGGATAAAGGAACTGCATTAATGGGCATGGATCTGATAACGGCTCTTAAACTATGCATTAAAGGAGATACAATTCTGCCAGATCATGCTACATCTTCCACATCTTGCTCTTCAGAACCAGTGTTACTGCTTTCTACTCAAGTGGACTCACCTTCAGTTGGCTGTGTTGCAGGGTTTATGCATAAAGTCAAGGTGTCAGATACAGCCGTGCCTGTTAGACAGAAACTACGACGCCTTCCCTTTTCTGTGAAAAAAGCCGTGTCCGCGGAGTTGGACAGACTACTTTCTGCCGGAGTTATAGAGAGAATAGATGCATCTCCATGGGTGTCACCGATTGTGGTTACAATGAAAAAGACTGGTGGCACAAGAATGTGTGTAGATCTCAGGGAACCGAACAAAGCTGTGGTAATAGACAGTTACCCCCTGCCTCACATGGAGGAATTATTGACTGCTTTAGTTGGATACCCAATCTTCTCCATAATTGATCTTGAGAGTGCATATCATCAAATGCCTTTACATCCTGAGAGCCGTGATTTAACAGCGTTTATCACGCATGAAGGACTGTTCCAGTTTTGCAGGGTACCGTACGGTTTGGCTTCAGCACCGTCGGTATTCCAAAAGATGATGGAGTGCATACTCAAAGGTGTACCAAACGTGCAGAACTACCTCGATGACGTCATTTGCTTTGGACGCACAGAAGCGGAACATGACGTTGCGCTGAATACGGTACTGAGCCGACTAAAGGAGGCTGGGTTGCGTTTGAACGAACAAAAGTGTCAAATTAGGCAAAAGAGCCTGCGTTTTTTGGGACACTTGGTTACAGCACAAGGAGTTCAGCCAGATACTGAGCACTTACAGGCAATCGTACAAGCTCCAGTTCCTAACGATGTGCCAGCACTACGTTCATTCCTGGGTATGCTCTCATGTTATAGTAAATTTATACCCAATTATGCTACTATTGTTGAACCCTTACGGGCATGTATCCGCCGAGAGGGACCATTTCAGTGGAACGAGGAAACGGAGTGCTGCTTTGTCACTGTGAAACAGTTGTTGCTTGCAAGTTCAGCATTAGCACTGTATGACCCCAATTTACCATCCATTATCTCTACAGATGCATCAGATTATGGTCTTGGGGCAGTGTTCACCCAGATTCATCCAGACAACACAGAGCGGACAGTCGCTTTTGCCTCCAGATCCTTAACTCAGACTGAGAGGAAATATGCAACAGTAGAGAAAGAGGCTTTGGCATGAGTGTGGGCGGTGGAAAAGTGGAGGACCTATCTTTGGGGGCGTAAGTTTACACTACGAACCGACCATCAGGCTCTAACGACCCTTCTCTGTACAAAAGGAGCAGACAGGGCGGGAATGCGCCCTAGATGGGCTGCGCGTTTGTTATGCTTTAGTTATGACGTGGTCTATCGTGCAGGTTCGTTGAACTGTACAGCTGATTGTCTTTCAAGATTGCCCTTGCCATCTACCACAGACATGGACTCGGATGCAGAACGTGAACTAGTTGCGTTGTTGTCAATGTCTCTTATGTCAGTTACTCAAAAGGAGTTTGAGGCTGCTTCTATGGCCTGTTCTGAGCTTTCTGCTCTGCGTGCTCAGATTGAAAAGGGTTTGCCAGCTTCAGCAAAAGCCCTGGATTGCCCGCTGCAACCGTACTTCAAAATGAGACATGAACTTTGTGTGACAAACAATCTAGTGTTCCGGGGTTCACGGTTGGTGGTGCCAGTGACATTGCGCAGAACAATGGTCACTTTAGCACATGAGAATCATCAGGGCATAGTAAGGACCAAGCAGCGGTTACGTGAGCTCTATTGGTTTCCAGGAATAGACGCTATGGTTCAAACTCAGATTTCAGCATGTTCGTTGTGCCAGGAGTCAGACAGGACGGCAAAGACTACTGCTTCTCCGTTACAGCCGGTGCCTTTCCGGACGGTCCATGGTCGAAGTTGGGTTTGGACATAGTAGGACCTTTTGAGACAGCTGCTTATGACTGCAGATATGCTATTACATTGACGGACTATTACTCAAAATGGCCTGAACTGGCGTTTACGCCTTCCATTACGACGCCTGTTGTAATTGGATTCCTGAATTCTGTTTTCAGTATGCATGGAAACCCTGAGAGTCTGGTAACAGATAATGGACCACAACTTATTTCCTCAGTCTTTACCGCTTTCTTGGACGAACAAAACATTGCACACACCAAAACATCTGTATACCATCCTGCGGCTAATGGGGCTGTGGAAAGATTTAATAAGGTTCTCAAGGACTGTGTGCAAATGGCCATTTTGCAAAAGAAACCTTGGAAACAAACAGTCTTGGACTTTTTGCAAACGTATCGTTCTACTCCACATGCAATGACTGGTGTTTCGCCATTTGAACTGTTATACGGCAGGAAAATGAGAACCAAACTTACGGTGTTCACATCTCACTCCAGTTCCACACGTGACCAAGAAGTTAGACAACGAGTGTCGGTTCGCCAAAATAAAATGAAGCAATACTCTGATGCAAAACGAGGGGCTCGGGTGTCTACATTTCAGGTGGGCAATAGAGTGCGTATACGCAAACCAACGCATGTTCCCAAAGGACACTCAAAGTTCACACAACCAGTGGAAATAGAGAAGCAAGTGGGCCCAAGCACGTACAGACTGGCAGATGGAAGACTGTGGCACTCTTCTCACTTGTCTTTGGTTCCAGAGGTCATGAAGCCGACCTCAGATCAGCCTGCTGTTGATGTTTCAGTCGCAAATGTTCCGAACACTGAACAGAGCACAGGAAAACGTTCTGTTTGTCAGTGCAAACCACCTTTTTGGTTGAAAGACTATGAGATTAAATAAGAGTATACAGTGGTTTGAATTACTGACTGTATGTAGGTATAGCGCAGATGGAGATTCAATATAGTCCTGTAATGATTCTGTAATTCTGTTGGAGTTATGAATGAAGAAGTGAAATTGAGAATTTAACAGAAGTAATTACAGTTGTTAACTACCATAAAAGAACTTAGTTGTAATTAGGCAAAAGCTTACGTTTATGTGTTCCTATTGAAATCTAGTACTGTTTTGAGTTAATTGGTACTACGTGAAATTGTTTTACGTGATGGGGGAGATGTGGTGTCCTGTTATTCAATGCAATACTTACTGAGACCACTAGGGGGAGGTAGTTGAGAGGAGGGATACGGGGAGAAGAAGCGTAGAAAAAAGGAAGGTGGAGCACGAGTTCTGTATGTGTTTTTAGAGAGTAATAAAGAAGAGATGTAACCGTTCATCTGCTGTGGTCTGGCTTTGTAATGGTAACTAGAACATAACAGTTTGCAGTGCTGAAATGAGGATGATCCAGTCGCTCAGAGATGTTTGGTTTCCCCACTGACACGGAGAGGAGAGAATAATGGCTGTACAAAACCTTTGTGTACTGGTGTACTGTAGATATACGTTTAAAAGAAAAAAAGTTCTCGTCTTTATTTTTTGTTGTTCTACTTTTTAGTTTTTTCTTTTCTTTTTGTGTGCACCTGTATACATACTTCACTGTGGATGGTCTTCTTATTGGCACTGTACATAAAAACGAATTGTCAAATATTTAAGAGCAATAAACTCACTTTTCTGCGGCACCACATGATTGTCAGGGTGCCATTTGATGATGTCACAGACTGTCAAATGACTATCTGGGTTTTTATATGATTTCAGAATGGCTTCTTGATCCTGTTACACTGAAGGGTCTCTGACAAACTGCATTTTCGGGACAAAAGTCCCCTTTTTATTTAAATAATAATAATAATAAAACATGGTCCTTTTCATATGACAGCCAACAGCTTATGTGAACATGCCAATAAAACAATATATATAACTTGGTATTTTATGTTTATTTAAAGATGTAATGTCAAAATCAAAGTCCCCAGACCATTACGCTGAATGACAATTTTACAATTTGGAACATTATTTGCCCCATATGCTGACATTTAAAATCCAAGATGGCAGCCGAGCCACACCTATGTGTGGATCTCAGTGTTTGAGACCTCAAGATTTTTGGTTTGTCTTGTGATGTTTTATGTCTTTTAAACTTAAATAAGTATACTCTCGAAAAACAGGACATTCTCTTCCATACTGGGATTATTTTAATAGCGGATAAGGCTGAATTTGAACTTAAAACCTGGACGTTGACCACCTGATAGCCCTGCAGCTAGTCACCACCTGCATGACTTATTCCTAGCCTGCTGCTGGTATTCCTGCTGCTAGCCTGCTGTCAGTGGCCCTTGTTAGCCACCTCCTGGATGCTCTGCTGCTAGCCTGTTGCTGGTAGCCACCTCCTGGATGCGCTGCTGCTAGCTGCCCTTTGCTAGCTACCACCTGGATGTCCTGCTGCTAGCTCCACTTGCTAGCCACCTCCCGGATGTCCTGCTGCTAGCCCTATTTGCTAGCCACTACCTGGATGCTTTGCTGCTAGCCCTACTAGCTAACCTCATCTGGATGCGCTGCTGCTAGCCTGCTACTTTTAGCCCTGCTTGCTAGCTATCACTTGGAAGCCTCCCTGCTAGCATCCATTCTGTAGCCCTGACTTTCTGACTTTAAGCTACTGTTCACCCCTGTTAAGGCTGTATTCGACTAAACCTGGTAGCCTGACATCATGCATTGGTTTATATTGTTCATACTTTTACAGTCCAGCTTTATACTAGATGAATTTAATATGCCCAAAATGAGAAGTAATCTACTGATACAGTTAAATTATGGTCATTTTTCAATTTCATCTACAAGTCATTATGAGATATACCGCCAGAAAATCAACCTGTGTAACCAAAAAAATTGTTCACAAATTAATAAGACCCTGTATCTCAAGAACCTACTGTTGTTAAATGATAATTTTACTGTCTCAGATTACTCTTTTTCTCAGTTCATAGAGGACAGTGGTAATGACAAATATTACCCAACCAAACAAAAACTACGCTGTATGATTATGCTTTTATTGATGTTATCTGGTAATGTTCAGCCCAATCCTGGTCCTGTTTCTAGTTTTCCTAACACTTTGAAATCCTTAGCCACTCCTTTAGATTTGAAAAGCAGACATGGCCTTGGTTTTATACATTTAAACGTTAGAAGCCTTGTCCCTAAAATGGATATGATTAAGATCTGGGCTAATACAACCAATGCTGATATCGTTATTATTTCCGAAACCTGGCTTAAAAAAATCTGTATCTGATGAACATATTTCTATTGAAGGTTTTAAAGTTTATAGAACTGATCGGGTTGGCAAAGGAGGTGGGGTTGCCATATATGTGAAATCTAAGTTTATAAGCTCGGTAACCCTATCACTAACTAAAGCTAAACAGTTTGAAAAGTGAATATCTCAAAAGACGCTGATATTACAGTAGTTGGGTGCTATAGACCTCCATCTGCTTCAAAGGATGCTTTCTAATCTATATCCGAAATATTACATGAAATTAATGACTCTGAATTTATTCTTATGGGATTGGCTTTCTGGGAACTCTGATTGTTTTAAAGATTTGTGTAATGAATTAAATTTAGTGCAACTTATTAATGAACCGACAAGAATAAATCCCAAAGCAGAAATAAAATCTTCTCTCCTCGATCTAATCATAACAAACTCAGTTCATAAATATACCTCAGCTGCCGTATTTTGTAATGACGTCAGTGACCATTGTACAGTCGCTTGTGTAAGAAATACAAAAATCCCCAAGGTAAAACCGCGCATCATCCTAAAAAGACATTTTAAACGTTTTGAACAACAGGCTTTTCTGCATGATCTGTATCATAGTGAACTTAGCAGGGTGTCTTTATTTTCGGATGTTGAAATGGCATGGGATTTTTTTCATTTTCAATTTCAGCTCCATTGTAAATAAATACGCACCAATCAAAAAGTTTGAGTCTTCTTTCCAACTCCATTCCCAAAAGTTGGAAAGCAGCCTATGTCCTCCCTTTACATAAAGGTGGAGACACATCAGAATTGAATAATTACCGTCCAATATCAAAACTCTCTGTTCTGTCAAAGATCTTGGAATCATTTGTGAATGTACAGTTAAAACAGTATTTAGCTGACAAAAACATTTTAAATAATTTTCAGTCAGGGTTCAGAAGTGGCCATAGCACTATTACTGCTGCTACTTTAGTGACAAATGATATTATTGGGGCCTTAGATAAGAAGCAACACTCTGCTGCATTATTTATTGATCTTTCTAAGGCGTTTGATTCAGTTGATCATGGATTGTTATTGACTAAACTACGTTCAGTTGGTTTAAGTGAGAATGCTGTTGCATGGTTACAAAATGATTTTGTAGATCGTACTCAATGTGTTTATGCTGAAGGTTATAAATCTGATTTTCTTGAGATAACTAAGGGTGTCCCTCAAGGATCAATCTTAGGACCCATTCTGTTTTCAATTTTTATAAATGATTTGGATGGAGATGTTCAAGCCAAATTACATTTATATGCTGATGACACAGTGATGATACTCAGGCTTCCACCATTTCTGTAGCAGTGCAGGAACTTCAGACTGCATTTCAGGTATTGCAAAACACATTACTGAGTCTAAAACTGGTTTTAAATACACAGAAAACAAAGTTTATGGTTTTCTCAAAAGCTCGAGCACAGATACAACTGTGGCCTCTTGTCCTTAGATGGGAAATCAATTGAGAGAGTGTCTTCATACAAGTACTTGGGGATATGGATAGATGATAAGCTCACCTTCAATGAACATTTTACTGTTTTAGTCAAGAAACTTAGTCAAGCTCGGCTTTTATTTTAGAAACAAATCTTGTTATACTTTTAGTGCTAAGAAGAAACTTGTGGAAGCTACTTTTCTGTCTGTAATTGATTATGGAGATATATTGTACATGCATGCTGCATCTTCCATCTTGCATCATGTTGATTCAGTTTACCATGCATCACTACGATTTATAACAAATACAAAGTCCCTTACCCATCACTGCATTCTTTATAATTTAGTTGGTTGGACATCACTTAAAATTCGTAGAAAACAGCACTGGTATTTCTTAATTTATAAAGCTATACTTGGCAAACTTCCACTCTACCTCTGTAACCTCCTCTCTGTCTGCTCTGGTACCTATCAGCTACGCTCTTCAAAGTGGTTGCTTTTTAACATGCCACGAGTTACAACCGAATTGGGAAGAACTGCTTTCTCTTATTTAGCACCTTGGGGGTGGAATAATCTACAAAAAGAGCTAAGGTTAGAAACCCTTATGTCCTTTAATGAATTTAAAACTACTGTAAAGAGTATTGTGATGGAGACATGTTCTTGTTTTTCTTAGGAGTCTCATTGTGTTCTTTTTGTGCTTCTTTTATCATGAAAATGTAAATTGGTGTTTGTTATGTATGTATTTGTTGTGATTTGGCTGCTACCTTGGCCAGGTCTCTCTTGTAAAAGAGATTCTGAATCTCAATGGAACCTCCTGGTTAAATAAAGGTATAAATAAAATTTTATTTTTCAAAAGTTATTTAAAATATTAAATTAGACACTTAAATTGCATTTAACATGGTTGTATGTATTTAAAATGACTTTTGTCTATTTCATTTGACGCAGACACCAAAATAGTGACATCCTGTATTTGAGCAATACACAGATTGGTCATATACTCTATACACATATACACTATATATAAACATATACACTATATCGTCAAAAGTTTTGGGACGTCTGCCTTCTTAATCGGTAGAGTTTAATATGGAGTTGGCCCACCCTTTGCAGCTTTAACAGCTTCAAGTCTCTGAGCTCCTGAGAGCGACACATTCATTCACAAATGTTTGAGGAAGATGACTTGTCTTGACTTTTAAAACAAAGCAAATGTGTCTGTGATGACTTG
Organism: Meda fulgida; assembly: GCA_030578275.1. Classification (NCBI taxonomy): domain Eukaryota; kingdom Metazoa; phylum Chordata; class Actinopteri; order Cypriniformes; family Leuciscidae; genus Meda; species Meda fulgida. Next base: position 26,315,277 of record CM060636.1, read on the forward strand.
AGGACTTGTTTCCAGTCTTGCAGTCTCTCATGTTCTTGCTCAGATGTGGACAGGCTCTGAGTTCCTGTCAGGTCGGAGTTGGACTTCAAGCTTCGGGTCGAGTCTCGATCTCAGTGCTCTCAGCAAGTATGTTATTACCTATCCAAGACAAAGATTATTTAATAAGTCAACTCATGAATGATTTTTTAGAGCTGATTTACAACAGAATTTAAAGGTGCAGTGTGTGATTTTTAGCGACATCTGGCGCTAATGGCTCCGCCCACTGCTCACCCCTCCCTTTCGAAGAAGCTACGGTGGCTAAAACGGGACAAACATATCGTCGACTGAGACAGCAGAGAATAGCCAGAGTAAGCAGAGAGTGTGTAACATTGTTACTGTTTCTGTACCACAGTCCATTATAAACCACATCATGGATAAAGTTTACAAAGCCATAGTCAGGTGAGGGTCTTAATATATAATATAATAATAGTAATCAGCTGATTGTCTCACAAATGTAACCAGCACATTTATCCCCACATAGCAAACCCATAATACAGCGAGGGAGAAGAACCACATGAAACTATGCAACTATATTTTTTTCTAACAGGGTAGTAAAAGTTTACCTGGCTAATATGAGCTGTTGTTTAAGCCTTGTTTAAACTCGACGCGCCCGCATGAGCCCAAAGATGAGCGCGGCAAAAATGACATGATTGTAACAGCCAGGGATGGAAATTAGACACTCATTTACTACATACAATAGGCTTTTTTTCTCTGATTTTGAAAACTCTTCGCGAACGACTTAAAATGCTTCCAAGATCGACTTGTCGCGATCGACGGGTTGGTGATTCCTGTAACATACTGTTTTACGGTCAATGAAAAGAGTCCTCAGCTGTCTCACGAACGCAACCGGCACATTTATCCCCACATAGCAAAGCCATAACACAGCGAGGGAGAATAACTAAGAAACATGAAACAATCCAACTACATATTTTACACCACTGACAAGGGAAAGTCACTACTCACGGTGTCGATCTGGCTTCTAGCTTTCTGCGGCTTCTCTTTCAAGGCAGTGACGAAACGCGCTCTGTAGCGCTGTGTGTTCGCTGTCGGCTACGGTAGAAACATGACGTCACAATATGGCAACCTTCATAGAAGGGGATTCCCGCGACAATGTAGATATAAATGACTCATTCTAAGGTAATACAAACTTAACGGTTCATTAAGTAAGGTCTTTATACACCACTAAACACATAGTTATGGATCTTATATTGCATTTCTGTCAATAGATCCACAGAAATATTACACACTGGACCTTTAATTGTGTTTGCATCACTGATTCAGTTATTTTCCTGTTTATTACCGTGAAGCCGCTTTGAAACAATCTGTATTGTATAAAGCGCTATATAAATGAAGGTGACTTGACTATAACAAGAACATTACAATGAACAAAGATTTGAAAATCTCACTACAAATAATCCAGAATTATAGACAATAGATAATAATCCTACTCTATCTGTTACACTTCCTCACACCTGAAACTGATCGAGTGAATCTCCTGAACTTCTCCAATCTACTGTAGATCCTGACTGATCCATTTATGTTGTAACATCTGCTCTAACGTGGGGCGTTTAGTTGGATCCCGGGCTAGACACTGGCTAATCAGATCCCTGCATTCTGTACAAAATGTAATAAGGAGAGAGCTGGTTAGGAATGACCATGTGACCTGGCATCTATGAAAACAGCATCTAAAACATGATTAATATACTGTAAAATGTGACTTATCTTTACTTTAAAAGTGAAGTATGAACTAGTGGCAGTGAAGTATGAAGTACGTTTCTGCGAAACTAGTGGCAGCGAGCGGAATAAATGACAAAATAAAGCATATTTTCCAAAAACCTTGCAAAGGCCTTCCATGCATCGCATCTTCCCCGATTTCAACATCACAAACGCAGCTCTTACTGGTTCTTGTGGAAATAGGTTTCATTTCCAATATATTAGGAATACTTTTAGCTGTGCTGCGTTTGTCTTTCTGAACGGGTGCATGATGATGCTGTAGTGTATGGTATTGAAGCATGCTTTGTAGCGCGTAACTCTCACTATACGTTGAGCTCTATATATAAAATCATACATACTTCACCTTTAACTGTTTCTGTACAAAGCCTTTGCTTTATGTGTGTGTTTATCAATGTAACAATATTATTCACTCACTTTTGGATAAGTTGGGGTTCTGAAATGTAACTTTGGCTTGTGTTATTTTCCTTCTATTGCCAAAAGGAGAACATCCGTTCACCATCTTGTGCAACAACACTCCTAGAGACCAGACGTTTGCTGGGACGGCGTGGAATCGCGGTTCTGTCAAGACTTCAGGTGGGCAGTAATCCGCTACTCCTGTAAGCAAGACATTTGCACATTGTTGAGATTTTTAGTAAGTCACTACATTCAGGTTTCCACACTCCCAGAATGCTCACCAATGTAAATGTTGCTCCAGTAGCCATCTCTACTAAACAGCTGACCGCAGCCAAAGTCTATCAGCTTGAGCTGTGCCGGGCTTCTCTTCAACAGGAAATTCTGCGCATGAATGTCATTATGAAAAACACCCTGATGGATGCAGTGTTGCACTGCCAGCACAGCCTGTCGCATGATGAAGCGTGCTGTTGGTTCATACACTTGATGATTACGAGTCATGAAGTCCAGCAAGCTCTCGCAGGGTTCAGGATACTCCATAACCAGAGTGAATTCTTCAGGATGTTCAAACCACTCGTATAGTTGTATGACGAAGGGGCTTATGGGTTCTCGCCTCATCATCATCAGCAGCGCCACTTCTGTAACCAGAGGTTCGGGATGCCCAGGCTAGAGAAAAGTAGCAGACAGAAGGTTAGCAGGGTACAAATCTGAAGAAAACACATCATTTTTTACATAAATGTACTTTTCTTTGATCTTTTTAGACAAGGAATCTCATCTAATATAATCTGCACTTAAACAACTCAATACATATTCAGGTTTTGGCCAACTTACAATATGAAGATAACGATCGTTGTCAATCTTGCGTATCCGCTTGATGGCAACCTGCAAAAAAAACACCCCAGTTTCAATAACAGTAACAGTCAAGCGCCTGACCTCGCACTAAGTATTAAACCATCTGTAAATTGATTTAAATATGTTTTGATGCATGCAAGAGCAAAATGTTTGTACAATTCTGTAAGATTGACCTTTTTGCCATCAAATTTGCGTGTTCCCTGGTACACCCTGCCGAATCCTCCGGATCCAATCATCTTTATAACGTTATAGAGAGACTCAAAGGACTCTGAGAAACAAACAGAAAAATATTAGCTTGCTAGATCCATAGTTTTATTTAAAACACATCAGTGCTGGTTGTGTCGAGAAAGAAATATTAAATAAAATAATATTACACATTCTCTGAAAACAAGCATTAAGCCTTATTTTTAGGGGAAAACAAGAAGACAGTACTGTTTAAAATAATGTTGAGGAAATTCTGAGTGGCGATGTACCATTATTTGTCTTGACGCCGGAGTGATCTGGAGCAGGTGATGATGGATCAGGATCAGGCTCTGGCTCCAGATCTGCTGGAGGAACAAAAGGCTCCACAACATTCACAGCACTACAGTGGCAACAGCAGCAGAAAACACACTTCATAGCCTTCCAGATCCTGTGGAGGAGACAACCAGTTCCTTTCCTCTTCCTACATTCTGTAGCTTTTCCTGAAATGAAGAAAAAACAATTGAAAACACAACTATTAGAAACATCTCTGATGTCAAATTGAGCAATGCTATAAAGACATCATTTACATTTCACTGTTAAATTCTTATCTGTAATGTAACAAATCCAAAGTAACGGAATATTTCCACGCTATCCGCCTGACTTCTGCTTAACGCCTGCACACATTTCCCAAAATCTTATTTCACAATATTAATAGTCATTTTATTTCACAATTATCACGACATAGTTATTTTTCAGATTTTATCTGATCTTTTATTGAAAAGAAAACATACATTTCCAGGCTTCATTTGGTCAACTCTGGTAATGGCAAAGATCATATGGGCCATATCTTAAAATATATTTACATTAGATTAAACATTGACTTTTATTAAATGCATAGCAATGTCTTATTTATATAATAACCAACACGACAGACATTTTGACAATTTTGCGTGTATTTGACAATTCAAAAGCAATAAGTGGCGAAATAGAATTCTATTCTGGATCGTTTGCTGTCTGAGGAGCGGCTTTCTGTGCGCGTGTGTCTGGTGTGTGTCGGACAGAGCAAGTGCCATCGAGTTCATCGCTTATTGAAAACGTTTTCATTAAATTCTGAACATTTTATTTCAAAATGCTCCCAGAACCTTCAAAATCTACAGTTTTTTCAACTGGTTAAAACATTTTTTTCTTGGCTAAAGGAACAATCTATTTTATAATGTTGCATTATGGGAACAAACAATTAATATATTTATAAATAAATAACAAAATAATTCAGAGAAATGTTGCTGTGCAACAGTAAATGTGACATTAACATGTTAAAAACTTATGCATGAAATAGGAAAATGTCTCTCTGTAGACTTGACACTGGCCAGCCTTATTTCAGTCTCACCTGTTGAGCTCTTGTTCACAGGAGAAGCCTCCATGGCACCCTGAGCAGTTCGGCCATTTGAAGTCTCTTTTGGCTCGACAGGAACTTGCCCGGGCAGCGGAGGGCACAGCAATCCTTCCAGGCTGTCGGACCCGGACAAACAGCAGTTGCTGCAACTGTCCTGTTGGTTTGGGCTCTCCGATCCATCGCCACTCCACCTCCATTCGACGCTGTACGAGCCTCTGCTGCTCAGACTCAACGACTCTCTACAGAGCCAGCGCTCGACATCGACCTCAGAGAGGGACAGAGCTGACGATGACATGATGCCCGGAGAAGAATCTGTGGAAGCGGTTCTCCAGGATCTGGAGCGGCCTGAGGCTGGACAATTCCACACATCAAAAACGTTTTCTTTTTTTAATATATAATATGAATGATCAATGTCAGTGGTCACACCAAATTGTTACTTTGGTTGGTTATTAAAGCCTATTCTGACCTTTGCGAGAGTGTTTCGATGAAGTGAACGGACGTCCATCATCTGGGCTCTTCTGGCTGCCGCTCTTCCTCGTCCTCCTCCTGTCAGCCTGACCTGTGGACACAGAAACAGACTCAGAAGAGAGAGGTGTTAAATATCCAGGAAGATCCTGGCTCTGTGTCTGGGTCGGGTCTGGCAGCGGATCCTGATCACGGTCATCAGAACCGGGTCTCCAAACCTCCTGACCAGCCGTCTGAGAGAAAGCAGCTCTCCTGGATCTGGAGCGGCCTGAGGCTGGAATATTTCACACATCACAATGTTTTAATAATAAATCAATAATCAATGTCAGTGGTAAATTGCAAATTGTTACTTCAGTTAGGCTACTCAAATTCAAACGATTATTTCACATCAAATGTCAATTAAAATACATGTGATTAGATTGGGGGATCCAATGGGTTCTTCACATTAATGTAGTCAGTCATTGTACAACAACAACAACAACAACAACAACAACAACAACATACCATAAACCATAAATGAAAAACTAAAGCACTCACCTCCTCTTTCACCCATCATGTAAGCCATCGACATCCTCCTTCAAACTGCAAAAAAACAATACAAAAGACAACACAAAATACAGTACAATAATACAACTCTCCTCCACACAATAAAATAAAACAAAAAATTAAATAAAACTCCTAAAATAAGAAAAGAACAATAAAATAAAAGTGTCCTCAGAAAAGATAAGATCTCTTTAAAAATATATAAATCTATATAAAGGATATATCCTCCGATGTCCAGAATAGAAGTCTCCTCTCAGAAATCCAGAAAACAGCTTCAAAATCAACAGATTCGCTCAGAAAATATTCTGCAAAAGTCTGTGTTCGCCTCGTCTCTCTCAAACAACAGACAGCGATCGGTTCGAGTTCGAGTGTAAATATTCACAATTCATAGCACGGGTCACTATAGCAACTAAAACGTGAATCACTCATATGCACTCGCACAGATAGCGATCGGTTCAAGTGTAAATATGCCGTTAGAAGGACAACACGTGTCGCCATAGCAACTAAAATTCGATTCACTCACGCACAGCTCATCACGCTCATGAGCAGAGCGCGTGCACACATCGAATCTGAACACATTTATTGAATAGTTACAAACTTAATTTTGACTTTTTTTAAAATACATATGAGATTTATTCTTCTTGAACACTTATTGTTATTATAATCCGTGGAATTATTCGTGTTCAAATTCTTCATTATTAACTAAGCAAAGCTTCGCAAGGCACTTGTCTAATGGATCACGTAGTCAGTCCAAAATGCGTGAAAAAAAGGCACAAGAGAGAATAAATCTGACATCATTTTATTATAAACTCTAGATTAATTAAATTTGCCCTTTTCCACATTTATAACCATCAAGGCCAATCAGCTTTCAGTATCACTAATGCGTCATCAAATCGGTTAGTAGGCCTAAATCCAAATGAATAAATGATCCAAAAACAAGACCAAACGAAAAAGCCCATTTATGTGTTTTTTTATTACGTTTATTTCCAAAAAATATACATGTAACATTTGAAGAGATATAAATGTTTTGCACATGATGCTCTAAAGAATTACATAGCATCAAAACATTTATATACACATTTTTAACATCAGGTTTTGTATATGATGAACGTTGAGGATTCATATCCAAGCTATTAAAGAAAAATATATTCGTAATTTAAAGAGGAAGAAAGGTAGAAAAACAGAAGAGCGTATACGTGTAGGCTATAATCAAAATAAAAAATAACAAAATGTATTCTTTGTAAATGTCCATAGTTTTGCGGTTTGAGAGTCCTTGTAGGATTCGTTACAGCGCTGGCGACCATAAGAGACTTTAAAAAGAAAACATTTAAAAATCTTAATGTTTCCAAACTTTTGACCGGTACTGTATATTTAAAGGACTACTAGGTGGACATCTCAATGTTAGAAGTATTCTACCAAAAACAGACCAATTACACAACTTATTAACCGAATCGAATTTGGACTTTTTATGTGTTTCTGAAAGTTGGTTAAATCAAAGTACTCCAACAAATCTGGTTAATATACCTGGCTATAAGTGCTTTAGAAAAGATCGGGAACAAGGAAGGGGTGGGGGGGGGGGGGGGGGTGTTAATATATATTAGAGATCAACTTAAATGTGAAGAGGTTGCAATTAATGTGAAACTGGAGTGCCTTGTATTACGAATCACTTTGTCAACAACTATGAAATTCAATTTATGTGTTTTATACAATTCACCCTCACATAGCCTGAATTTCTATAATGAATTTAAGAGTTTTCTCTCAAATATGGACTGCTCTGAAAGCCTAATACTGGGTGATTTTAACATTAACTGGATCGAAAAAAATAGTAAAAAGAAATTAAAAGCTGTAGTAGATAAATTTAAGTATAAACAGCTCATAGACAAACCTACTAGAATCACTAGAAGTAGTAAAACGCTGATTGATTTAATTTTTACACACAGGCCTGAAAGAATAACAAAAACGTATAACCTTATCACTGGGCTCTCGGATCATAACGTGACCTTAATTGTTAGGAAACTGGGTAAAAAACGATTAACTTACTACAACCAAGAAATAAAAATACAGAAAATAGGAATTCCAAAAGCAGAACAAAATAACTTTGAAGAAGAACTGAATCAAATAAATTGGGATAATGTTATGAAAGAGTCCAATGTGAATCAAAGTGCTAATATCTTTGTCACTACAATAAGTAACACAATAAAAAAGTATACTAAAACATGGACGAGCAAACCAAAGAAATACTCTCTCCCATGGTTTAATGGTGATATTTGGCACATTATGAAAAAACGTGATACCGCACGTAAAACATCTTTGAAAACTAGAAATTGTACGGATCATCTCATTTATACTACACTAAGAAATCAAGTTTTAAGCAATCTGCGTAAAGCTAAAATTGATTATTTTACTAAAAAGATAGAAGAGGCTAACGGTAGTAGTCGTAAACTGTGGCAACACAATTCGATAATTATTCATATTCAGTCTCTAGAGAATCTTTCTGCACTGGTTTGATTCCGATCGGGGGAAAAACCAGGGACTAGTTCGCAAAACTAGTTTTCAGCACTTCGTGCTTGAACACCTAAATATGAAAGATTCCGCAGCTAAAGACATTCACAATATAAGTATAACTCTTATCAAAAAACATCAGGACAGTCTGTTGCAACCAATTACGCATTTAGTTAATCTCTCAATTCGATTAAGTACATTTCCACATTGCTGGAAGCACGCTGTAATAACACCTATCCACAAGTCAGGGGAAAAGGATACACCCAATAATTATAGGCCTATTGCAATATTACCAGTTGTGTCCAAAATCCTGGAGAAGGTTATTGCAAAACAACTTATTGAACATCTAGAGTCAAACCAGCTGCTGCATCCTCAACAGTTTGGTTTTAGGCGCAAATACAGCACTGAAACAGCTAATTGTTACTTGCTAGAGAAGATTAAAGGGCCTCTAGATAAAGGGCAAGTAGTTGGTGCGTTATTCTTAGACTTGAAAAAGGCCTTTGACACAGTGGATCACAGTGTGCTTATTAACAAACTCCAGCTCTTCAAAATGTCACCTAGTTCATTAGCTTGGTTAAAATCATATCTTGAGGACAGACAACAGTGCGTAAAGGTAAATGGGGTGATGTCAGCTCTTTGCCCTAACAATATGGGGGTTCCTCAGGGATCAGTGCTGGGGCCGTTGCTGTTTACAATGTACATCAATGATTTCCCTGATAGCTGCAAAGATGTCAACTGCCAGCTGTATGCAGATGACACAGTTGTCCATCTATCTGCTAGAACCTCAGCCATAGCTGCGCAGAAGCTGACACTAGCCCTAACAGATATTAATATTTGTCAAAAATATTTGTAAAAAGGTTAAATCTAATCTGAATTGTTTCCGTTTTATTAGGAAGGAATTATATTTTCAGGCCGCCCGGTTATATATGCATGCAATGATTTTTCCACATCTGTCCTATTGCGTAACATCTTGGTCACAAACATCCCCGTCAATAGTAAAGCCGGTTGTCTCACAGTACAAGCAGGCGGTCAAGGTTTTTGATAGAAAACCTGTGACATCGCATCATTGTGACATAATTCATAGACATAATCTTTTTACTTTTGAACATTTTATAAATTTTAGTATTTTGAAATTGGTTTTTAAATGTCTGAACAGCAATGTGTCGCCACTGTTTTCTGCTCTCATTCGTAGGCGTCACGGTTCACTTAGACCATCCACCAGAGCCTCAGTCAGTGGGGACTGTATTCTTCCAAAATGTATGAAATCTATCGGTCAGTCAAGTTTCTCTTATAACGGTACAAGACTATGGAACTCTCTGCCCACTGACTTAAAATTGCAGACAGACATGACCAGCTTCGATAGAGGTCTGAAACAGTGGCTAAAGTCAAGTCAAAGCTGCACACATGCTAATGCTGTATAAAATGTATAGTGATGATTTGTATTGCTAATCTTTGTAACTACTGTATTTATTTTTACTTTATTTTTTTTTCATTTTTTTTGTGTGTGTTGTGATTGGTGACATGTGTTGTCTCCTATGGACAAGTGTTGCAAATTAGCAATTTGGCTATAACACTGAAAACAAGGTATCTGGTTCGTCCAATGCTGTTGTTATGTCCATATCAAATAAATAAATAAAATAAATAAATATAATATGTGTTTTGACTATATTGCACTGATTTAACACAATGGATTTATAAAATTCAAATAAACTATATGTCAAGCATTTTGTCTGTTCTTTCCTCCAGGTTGTCTCTGATCTCCACTGGTTTGTGTGGTGTCCTGTTATTCAATGCAATACATACTGAGACCACTAGGGGGAGGTAGTTGAGAAGAGGGATACGGGGAGCAGAAGCGTAGAAAAAAGGAAGGTGGAGCACGAGTTCTGTATGTGTTTTTAGAGAGTAATAAAGAAGAGATGTAACCGTTCATCTGCTGTGGTCTGGCTTTGTAATGGTAACTAGAACATAACAAATTGGCGACGAGGCGACCCACTATTGCTGCAAAGATGGCATCGTCTACACCATTTCCAAACTTTTTCTTACCTGCTCCGGGCGACCCGGCGATTCCTTTCAGGACATGGGAGCGGATGTTCCAGAATTATCTGCTAGTGATCGACGTTGAAGGACAGGAATGGTCGGAAGTCAGGAAAAGAGCCCTTCTGTTACATTGCTTGGGCACGGAGGGGCAGAGAATATTTTACACGTTACCAGAAACGGGCGATACAATGGCTGCTGCTATTACTTCTCTACATGCTCATTTTACACCCAAGTTGAACGTGGTCATGGAGAGACACACATTCCGGAAGAGAACTCAACAAGCTGGTGAGTCTATAATCCAGTATGTTGCTGCACTGAGAGAACTCTCGTCTACGTGTGAGTTTACAAATGCAGATGATATGATTCGTGACCAGCTGGTGGAAAGCGTCACTAATCCGCGTATCCGAGAGAGGCTTTTGCTGCATGATAAGTTAACATTAGCGGATGCTATTACAATTGCACAACAAGTCGAATCGGCTGGAGAGCAAATGCAGGGACTTGCAAATGCAGTACTATGTCCAGCAGCCAAGGTAAAACAAGGTAATTTTGCACGTGTCTGTAGAACAACGCAAACTCACACAGTGCATGAAGTAGTAATGCCTGAGTACACGCTACTGTTACTTCAAGATAAGGATGTAAGCGCTAAACTTCACTGTACTGTTCAAGTCGAAGCCGGTGCGGTCCAGAGGCCTGTCACGTTGACTGTTGATACTGGTGCTTCTGTTTCACTTCTGCCAAAGAGCATGTATGATGATCACTTTGGGGAAGTACCTCTACAGCCACCTGCAGCATGCTTAGTCACTTATTCGCGTACTCCAATTCATGTGATCGGCTGCTTGCACGCAACCGTGGTAAAAGACTGCCGCAAATGCTCAGTGAACTTCTATGTGGTGGATAAAGGAACTGCATTAATGGGCATGGATCTGATAACAGCTCTTAAACTATGTATTAAAGGAGATACAATTCTGCCAGATCATGCTACATCCTCCACATCTTGCTCTTCAGAACCAGTGTTACAGCTTTCTACTCAAGTGGACTCACCTTCAGTTGGCTGTGTTGCAGGGTTTATGCATAAAGTCAAGGTGTCAGATACAGCCGTGCCTGTTAGACAGAAACTACGACGCCTTCCCTTTTCTGTGAAAAAAGCCGTGTCCGCGGAGTTGGACAGACTACTTTCTGCCGGAGTTATAGAGAGAATAGATGCATCTCCATGGGTGTCACCGATTGTGGTTACAATTAAAAAGACTGGTGGCACAAGAATGTGTGTAGATCTCAGGGAACCGAACAAAGCTGTGGTAATAGACAGTTACCCCCTGCCTCACATGGAGGAATTATTGACTGCTTTAGTTGGATCTACAATCTTCTCCACAATTGATCTTGAGAGTGGATATCATCAAGTGCCTTTACATCCTGAGAGCCGTGATTTAACAGCGTTTATCACGCATGATGGACTGTTCCGGTTTTGCAGGGTACCGTACGGTTTGGCTTCAGCACCGTCGGTATTCCAAAAGATGATGGAGTGCATACTCAAAGGTGTACCAAACGTGCAGAACTACCTCGATGACGTCATTTGCTTTGGACGCACAGAAGCGGAACATGACGTTGCGCTGAACATGGTACTGAGCCGACTAAAGGAGGCTGGGTTGCGTTTGAACGAACAAAAGTGTCAAATTAGGCAAAAGAGCCTGCGTTTTTTGGGACACTTGGTTACACCAAAAGGAGTTCAGCCAGATACTGAGCACTTACAGGCAATCGTACAAGCTCCAGTTCCTAAAGATGTGACAGCCCTACGTTCATTCCTGGGTATGCTCTCATGGTATAATAAATTTATACCCAATTATGCTACTATTGTTGAACCCTTACGGGCATGTATCCGCCGAGAGGGACCATTTCAGTGGAACGAGGAAACGGAGTACTGCTTTGTCACTGTGAAACAATTGTTGCTTGCAAGTTCAGCATTAGCACTATATGACCCCAATTTACCATCCATTATCTCTACAGATGCATCAGATTATGGTCTTTGGGCAGTGTTCACCCAGATTCATCCAGACAACATAGAGCGGACAGTCGCTTTTGTCTCCAGATCCTTAACTAAGACTGAGAGGAAATATGCAACAGTAGAGAAAGAGGCTTTGGCATGAGTGTGGGCGGTGGAAAAGTTGAGGACCTATCTTTGGGGGCGTAAGTTTACACTACGAACCGACCATCAGGCTCTAACGACCCTTCTCTGTACAAAAGGAGCAGACAGGGCGGGAATGCGCATAGCTAGATGGGCTGCGCGTCTGTTATGCTTTAATTATGACGTGGTCTATCGTGCAGGTTCGTTGAACTGTACAGCTGATTGTCTTTCAAGATTGCCCTTGCCATCTACTACAGACATGGACTCGGATGCAGAAATTGAGCTAGTTGCGTTGTTGTCAATGTCTCTTATGTCAGTTACTCAAAAGGAGTTTGAGGCTGCTTCTATGGCCTGTTCCGAGCTTTCTGCTCTGCGTGCTCAGATTGAAAAGGGTTGGCCAGCTTCAGCAAAAGCCCTGGATTCCCCGCTGCAACCGTACTCCAAAATGAGACATGAACAAACATGTGTGACAAACAATCTAGTGTTCCGGGGTTCACGGTTGGTGGTGCCAGTGACATTGCACAGAACAATGGTCACTTTAGCACATGAGAATCATCAGGGCATAGTAAGGACCAAGCAGCGGTTGCGTGAGCTCTATTGGTTTCCAGGAATAGACGCTATGATTCAAACTCAGATTTCAGCATGTTCGTTGTGCCAGGAGTCAGACAGGACGGCAAAGACTTCTCCATTACAGCCGGTGCCTTTTCCGGACGGTCCATGGTCGAAGTTGGGTTTGGACATAGTAGGACCTTTTGAGACAGGAGGCATGGAAACCCTGAGAGTCTGGTAACAGATAATGGACCACAACTTATTTCCTCAGTCTTTACCGCTTTCTTGGACGAACGAAATATTGCACACACCAAAACATCTGTATACCATCCTGCGGCTAATGGGGCTGTGGAAAGATTTAATAAGGTTCTCAAGGACTGTGTGCAAATGGCCATTTTGCAAAAGAAACCGTGGAAACAAACAGTCTCGGACTTTTTGCAAACGTATCGTTCTACTCTACATGCAATGATTGGTTTTTCGCCATTTGAACTGTTATACGGCAGGAAAATGAGAACCAAACTTACGGTGTTCACATCTCACTCCAGTTCCACACGTGACCAAGAAGTTAGACAACGAGTGTCGGTTCGCCAAAATAAAATGAAGCAATACTCTGATGCAAAACGAGGGGCTCGGGTGTCTACATTTCAGGTGGGCAATAGAGTGCGTATACGCAAACCAACGCATGTTCACACTCAAAGTTCACACAACCAGTGGAAAGGACACTCAAAGTTCACACAACCAGTGGAAATAGAGAAGCAAGTGGGCCCAAGCCCGTACAGACTGGCAGATGGAAGACTGTGGCACTCTTCTCACTTGTCTTTGGTTCCAGAGGTTATGAAGCCGACCTCAGATCAGCCTGCTGTTGATGTTTCAGTCGCAAATGTTCCGAACACTGAACAGAGCACAGTAAAACATTCTGTTCGTCAGTGCAAACCACCATTTTGGTTGAAAGACTACGAGACTAAATAAGAATATACAGTGGTTTGAATTACTGACTGTATGTAGGTATAGCGCAGATGGAGATTCAATATAGTCCTGTAATGATTCTGTAATTCTGTTGGAGTCATGAATGAAGAAGTGAAATTGAGAATTTAACAGAAGTAATTACAGTTGTTAACTACCATAAAATAACTTAGTTGTAATTAGGCAAAAGCTTACGTTTATGTGTTCCTATTGAAATCTAGTACTGTTTTGAGTTAATTGGTACTACGTGAAATTGTTTTACGTAATGGGGGAGATGTGGTGTCCTGTTATTCAATGATAATTTTACTGTCTCAGATTACTCTTTTTCTCAGTTCATAGAGGACAGGGGTAATGACAAATATTACCCAACCAAACAAAAACTACGCTGTATGATTATGCTTTTATTGATGTTATCTGGTAATGTTCAGCCCAATCCTGGTCCTGTTTCTGGTTTTCCTAACACTTTGAAATCCTTAGCCACTCCTTTAGATTTGAAAAGCAGACATGGCCTTGGTTTTATACATTTAAACATTAGAAGCCTTGTCCCTAAAATGGATATGATTAAGATCTGGGCTAATACAACCAATGCTGATATCGTTATTATTTCCGAAACCTGGCTTAAAAAATCTGTATCTGATGAACATATTTCTATTGAAGGTTTTAAAGTTTATAGAACTGATCGGGTTGGCAAAGGAGGTGGGGTTGCCATATATGTGAAATCAAAGTTTATAAGCTCGGTAACCCTATCACTAACTAAAGCTAAACAGTTTGAAAAGTGAATATCTCAAAGGACGCTGATATTACAGTAGTTGGGTGCTATATACCTCCATCTGCTTCAAAGGATGCTTTCCAATCTATATCCGAAATATTACATGAAATTAATGACTCTGAATTTATTCTTATGGGTGATATGAATTGGGATTGGCTTTCTGGGAACTCTGATTGTTTTAAAGATTTGTGTAATGAATTAAATTTAGTGCCACTTATTAATGAACCGACAAGAATAAATCCCAAAGCAGAAATAAAATCTTCTCTCCTCGATCTAATCATAACAAACTCAGTTCATAAATATACCTCAGCTGCCGTATTTTGTAATGACGTCAGTGACCATTGTGCAGTCGCTTGTGTAAGAAATACAAAAATCCCCAAGGTAAATCATCATCCTAAAAAGACATTTTAAAAGTTTTGAACAACAGGCTTTTCTGCATGATCTGTATCATAGTGAACTTAGCAGGGTGTCTTTGTTTTCGGATGTTGAAATGGCATGGGATTTTTTTCATTCAAATTTCAGCTCCATTGTAAATAAATACGCACCAATCAAAAAGTTTTGGATCAGTGGTAAGGACAACCATTGGTTCTCAGACAGTCTATCAGAGCTAATCTGTTTGAGAAATAAATTGTGGGCACAAGCTAGATTCTCCAACTCTTCTGCTGATTAGACTGCATTTAGAACTGTAAGAAACAAGTGTACTTTGATGATTAGAAAGTCCAAATCTGAGTTTTATTTGAAGTCAATCACAGAAAACTTAACCCTTCAAAGTTTTGGAAATCAGTTAAATCTTTGTCTGGTGCACGTGTGACCTCAAACCTCCCTGAACAGATTCTCATTGGTTCAGATGAAATAAAAGACAAAGCAGTCATAATCAGTTTAATAAACACTTTATTCAGGCTGGATTCATATTTAATAAAACCGTAAATAAATCTGTCCCCTGTCCTGCCATGTCAGCATCTGAAAATGTAAATGTAAATGGGGAATCCTTTAACTTTAAACCGATTTCAGTGTCAGAAGTTCATAAAGCCCTCAGAGACATTGATTACAAAAAGTCAGCAGGTACAGATAATCTGGATCCCTTTCTGTTAAAAGTGGCAGCTGATATTATTGCTGAGCGCATATTTTTAATTTGAGTCTTCTTTCCAACTCCATTCCCAAAAGTTGGAAAGCAGCCTATGTCCTCCCTTTACATAAAGGTGGAGACCCATCAGAATTGAATAATTACCGTCCAATATCAAAACTCTCTGTTCTGTCAAAGATCTTGGAATCATTTGTGAATGTACAGTTAAAACAGTATTTAGCTGACAAAGACATTTTAAATAATTTTCAGTCAGGGTTCAGAAGTGGCCATAGCACTATTACTGCTGCTACTTTAGTGACAAATGATATTATTGGGGCCTTAGATAAGAAGCAACACTCTGCTGCATTATTTATTGATCTTTCTAAGGCGTTTGATTCAGTTGATTATGGATTGTTATTGACTAAACTACGTTCAATTGGTTTAAGTGAGAAGGCTGTTGCATGGTTTCAAAATTATTTTGTAGATCGTACTCAATGTGTTTATGCTGAAGGTTATAAATCTGATTTGAGATAATTAAAGGTGTCCCTCAAGGATCAATCTTAGGACCCATTCTGTTTTCAATTTTTATAAATGATTTGGATAGAGATGTTCAAGCCAAATTACATTTATATGCTGATGACACAGTGGTCTATACTCAGGCTTCCACCATTTCTGTAGCAGTGCAGGAACTTCAGACTGCATTTCAGGTATTGCAAAACACATTACTGAGTCTAAAACTGGTTTTAAATACACAGAAAACAAAGTTTATGGTTTTCTCAAAAGCTCGAGCACAGATACTTGACAACTGTGGCCTCTTGTCCTTAGATGGGAAATCAATTGAGAGAGTGTCTTCATACAAGTACTTGGGGATATGGATAGATGATAAGCTCACCTTCAATGAACATTTTACTGTTTTAGTCAAGAAACTTAAAGTCAAGCTCGGCTTTTATTTTAGAAACAAATCTTGTTTTACTTTTAGTGCTAAGAAGAAACTTGTGGAAGCTACTTTTCTGTCTGTAATTGATTATGGAGATATATTGTACATGCATGCTGCATCTTCCATCTTGCATCATGTTGATTCAGTTTACCATGCATCACTACGATTTATAACAAATACAAAGTCCCTTACCCATCACTGCATTCTTTATAATTTAGTTGGTTGGACATCACTTAAAATTCATAGACAACAGCACTGGTATTTCTTTATTTATAAAGCTATAGTTGGCAAACTTCCACTCTACCTCTGTAACCTCCTCTCTGTCTGCTCTGGTACCTATCAGCTACGCTCTTCAAAGTGGTTGCTTTTTAACGTGCCACGAGTTACAACCGAATTGGGAAGACCTGCTTTCTCTTATTTAGCACCTTGGGGGTGGAATAATCTACAAAAAGAGCTAAGGTTAGAAACCCTTATGTCCTTTAATGAATTTAAAACTACTGTAAAGAGTATTGTGATGGAGACATGTTCTTGTTTTTCTTAGGAGTCTCATTGTGTTCTTTTTGTGCTTCTTTTATCATGAAAATGTAAATTGGTGTTTGTTATGTATGTATTTGTTGTGATTTGGCTGCTACCTTGGCCAGGTCTCTCTTGTAAAAGAGATTCTGAATCTCAATGGAACCTCCTGGTTAAATAAAGGTATAAATACAATTTTATTTTTCAAAAGTTATTTGAAATATTAAATTAGACACTTAACTTGCATTTAACATGGTTGTATGTATTTAAAATGACTTTTGTCTATTTCATTTGACGCAGACACCAAAATAGTGACATCCTGTATTTGAGCAATACACAGATTGGTCATATACTCTATACACATATACACTATATATAAACATATACACTATATCGCCAGAAGTTTTGGGACGTCTGCCTTCTTAATCGGTAGAGTTTAATATGGAGTTGGCCCACCCTTTGCAGCTTTAACAGCTTCAAGTCTCTGAGCTCCTGAGAGCGACACATTCATTCACAAATGTTTGAGGAAGATGACTTGTCTTGACTTTTAAAACAAAGCAAATGTGTCTGTGATGACTTGAGGACTTGTTTCCAGTCTTGCAGTCTCTCATGTTCTTGCTCAGACGTGGACAGGCTCTGAGTTCCTGCCAGGTCGGAGTTGGACTTCAGGCTTCGGGCGAGTCTCGAGCTCAGTGCTCTCAACAAGTATGTTATTACCTATCCAAGACAAAGATTATATAATAAGTCAACTCATGAATGATTTTTTAGAGCTGATTTACAACAGAATTTAAAGGTGCAGTGTGTGATTTTTACCGACATCTGGCGGTTTGGTTGCGAGTTGCACTAGTGGCTCCGCCCACTGCTCACCCCTCCCTTTCGAAGAAGCTACGGTGGCTAAAACGGGACAAACATATCGTCGACTGAGACAGCAGAGAATAGCCAGAGTAAGCCGAGAGTGTGTAACATTGTCACTGTTTCTGTACCACAGTCCATTATAAACCACATCATGGATAAAGTTTACAAAGCCATAGTCAGGTGAGGGTCTTAATAAATAATATAATAATAGTAATCAGCTGATTGTCTCACAAATGTAACCAGCACATTTATCCCCACATAGCAAACCCATAATACAGCGAGGGAGAAGAACCAACTGAAACTATGCAACTATATTTTTTTCTAACAGGGTAGTAAAAGTTTACCTGGCTAATATGAGCTGTTGTTTAAGCCTTGTTTAAACTCGACGCGCCCGCATGAGCCCAAAGATGAGCGCGGCAAAAATGACATGATTGTAACAGCCAGGGATGGAAATTAGACACTCATTTACTACATACAATAGGCTTTTTTTCTCTGATTTTGAAAACTCTTCGCGAACGACTTAAAATGCTTCCAAGATCGACTTGTCGCGATCGACGGGTTGGTGATTCCTGTAACATACTGTTTTACGGTCAATGAAAAGAGTCCTCAGCTGTCTCACGAACGCAACCAGCACATTTATCCCCACATAGCAAAGCCATAACACAGCGAGGGAGAATAACTAAGAAACATGAAACAATCCAACTACATATTTTACACCACTGACAAGGGAAAGTCACTACTAGCGGTGTCGATCTGGCTTCTAGCTTTCTGCGGCTTCTCTTTCAAGGCAGTGACAAAACGCGCTCTGTAGCGCTGTGTGTTCGCTGTCGGCTACGGTAGAAACATGACGTCACAATATGGCAACCTTCATAGAAGGGGATTCCCGCGCCTATGTAGATATAAATGACTCATTCTAAGGTAATACAATCTTAACGGTTCATTAAGTAAGGTCTTTATACATCACTAAACACATAGTTATGGATCTTATATTGCATTTCTGTCAATAGATCCACATAAATATTACACACTGGACCTTTAATTGTGTTTGCATCACTGATTCAGTTATTTTCCTGTTTATTACCGTGAAGCCGCTTTGAAACAATCTGTATTGTATAAAGCGCTATATAAATGAAGGTGACTTGAATATAACAAGAACATTACAATGAACACAGATTTGAAAATCTCACTACAAATAATCCAGAATTATAGACAAAAGATAATAATCCTACTCTATCTGTTACACTTCCTCACACCTGAAACTGATCGAGTGAATCTCCTGAACTTCTCCAATCTACTGTAGATCCTGACTGATCCATTTATGTTGTAACATCTGCTCTAACGTGGGGCGTTTAGTTGGATCCCGGGCTAGACACTGGCTAATCAGATCCCTGCATTCTGTACAAAATGTAATAAGGAGAGAGCTGGTTAGGAATGACCATGTGACCTGGCATCTATGAAAACAGCATCTAAAACATGATTAATATACTGTAAAATGTGACTTATCTTTACTTTAAAAGTGAAGTATGAAGTACGTTTCTGCGAAACTAGTGGCAGCGAGCGGAATAAATGACAAAATAAAGCATATTTTCCAAAAACCTTGCAAAGGCCTTCCATGCATCGCATCTTCCCCGATTTCAACATCACAAACGCAGCTCTTACTGATTCTTGTGAAAATAGGTTTCATTTCCAATATATTAGGAATACTTTTAGCTGTGCTGCGTTTGTCTTTCTGAACGGGTGCATGATGATGCTGTAGTGTATGGTATTGAAGCATGCTTTGTAGCGCGTAACTCTCACTATACGTTGAGCTCTATATAAAAAATCGTACATACTTCACCTTTAACTGTTTCTGTACAAAGCCTTTGCTTTATGTGTCTGTTTATCAATGTAACAATATTATTCACTCACTTTTGGATAAGTTGGGGTTCTGAAATGTAACTTTGGCTTGTGTTATTTTCCTTCTATTGCCAAAAGGAGAACATCCGTTCACCATCTTGTGCAACAACACTCCTAGAGACCAGACGTTTGCTGAGACGGCGTGGAATCGCGGTTCTGTCAAGACTTCAGGTGGGCAGTAATCCGCTACTCCTGTAAGCAAGACATTTGCACATTGTTGAGATTTTTAGTAAGTCACTACATTCAGGTTTCCACACTCCCAGAATGCTCACCAATGTAAATGTTGCTCCAGTAGCCATCTCTACTAAACAGCTGACCGCAGCCAAAGTCTATCAGCTTGACCTGTGCCGGGCTTCTCTGCAACAGGAAATTCTGCGCATGAATGTCATTATGAAAAACACCCTGATGGATGCAGTGTTGCACTGCCAGCACAGCCTGTCGCATGATGAAGCGTGCTGTTGGTTCATACACTTGATGATTACGAGTCATGAAGTCCAGCAAGCTCTCGCAGGGTTCAGGATACTCCATAACCAGAGTGAATTCTTCAGGATGTTCAAACCACTCGTATAGTTGTATGACGAAGGGGCTTATGGGTTCTCGCCTCATCATCATCAGCAGCGCCACTTCTGTAACCAGAGGTTCGGGATGCCCAGGCTAGAGCAAAGTAGCAGACAGAAGGTTAGCAGGGTACAAATCTGAAGAAAACACATCATTTTTTACATAAATGTACTTTTCTTTGATCTTTTTAGACAAGGAATCTCATCTAATATAATCTGCACTTAAACAACTCAATACATATTCAGGTTTTGGCCAACTTACAATATGAAGATAACGATCGTTGTCAATCTTGCGTATCCGCTTGATGGCAACCTGCAAAAAAAACACCCCAGTTTCAATAACAGTAACAGTAACAGTCAAGCGTCTGACCTCGCACTAAGTATTAAACCATCTGTAAATTGATTTAAATATGTTTTGATGCATGCAAGAGCAAAATGTTTGTACAATTCTGTAAGATTGACCTTTTTGCCATCAAATTTGCGTGTTTCCTGGTACACCCTGCCGAATCCTCCGGATCCAATCATCTTTATAACGTTATAGAGAGACTCAAAGGACTCTGAGAAACAAACAGAAAAATATTAGCTTGCTAGCTCCATCGTTTTATTTAAAACACATCAGTGCTGGTTGTGTCGAGAAAGAAATATTAAATAAAATAATATTACACATTCTCTGAAAACAAGCATTAAGCCTTATTTTTAGGGGAAAACAAGAAGACAGTACTGTTTAAAATAATGTTGGAGAAATTCTGAGTGGCGATGTACCATTATTTGTCTTGACGCCGGAGTGATCTGGAGCAGGTGATGATGGATCAGGATCAGGCTCTGGCTCCAGATCTGCTGGAGGAACAAAAGGCTCCACAACATTCACAGCACTACAGTGGCAACAGCAGCAGAAAACACACTTCATAGCCTTCCAGATCCTGTGGAGGAGACAACCAGTTCCTTTCCTCTTCCTACATTCTGTAGCTTTTCCTGAAATGAAGAAAAAACAATTGAAAACACAACTATTAGAAACATCTCTGATGTCAAATTGAGCAATGCTATAAAGACATCATTTACATTACACTGTTAAATTCTTATCTGTAATGTAACAAATCCAAAGTAACAGAATATTTCCACGCTATCCGCCTGACTTCTGCTTAACGCCTGCACACATTTCCCAAAATCTTATTTCACAATATTAATAGTCATTTTATTTCACAATTATCACGAATAGTTATTTTTCAGATTTTATCTGATCTTTTATTGAAAAGAAAACATACATTTCCAGGCTTCATTTGGTCAACTCTGGTAATGGCAAAGATCATATGGGCCATATCTTAAAATATATTTACATTAGATTAAACATTGACTTTTATTAAATGCATAGCAATGTCTTATTTATATAATAACCAACACGACAGACATTTTGACAATTTTGCGTGTATTTGACAATTCAAAAGCAATAAGTGGCGAAATAGAATTCTATTCTGGATCGTTTGCTGTCTGAGGAGCGGCTTTCTGTGCGCGTGTGTCTGGTGTGTGTCGGACAGAGCAAGTGCCATCGAGTTCATCGCTTATTGAGAACGTTTTCCTTAAATTCTGAACATTTTATTTCAAAATGTTCCCAGAACCTTCAAAATCTACAGTTTTTTCAACTGGTTAAAAAAAAATTCTTGGCTAAAGGAACAATCTATTTTATAATGTTGCATTATGGGAACAAACAATTAATATATTTATAAATAAATAACAAAATAATTCAGAGAAATGTTGCTGTGCAACAGTAAATGTGACATTAACATGTTAAAAACTTATGCATGAAATAGGAAAATGTCTCTCTGTAGACTTGACACTGGCCAGCCTTATTTCAGTCTCACCTGTTGAGCTCTTGTTCACAGGAGAAGCCTCCATGGCACCCTGAGCAGTTCGGCCATTTGAAGTCTCTTTTGGCTCGACAGGAACTTGCCCGGGCAGCGGAGGGCACAGCAATCCTTCCAGGCTGTCGGACCCGGACAAACAGCAGTTGCTGCAACTGTCCTGTTGGTTTGGGCTCTCCGATCCATCGCCACTCCACCTCCATTCGACGCTGTACGAGCCTCTGCTGCTCAGACTCAACGACTCTCTACAGAGCCAGCGCTCGACATCGACCTCAGAGAGGGACAGAGCTGACGATGACATGATGCCCGGAGAAGAATCTGTGGAAGCGGTTCTCCAGGATCTGGAGCGGCCTGAGGCTGGACAATTCCACACATCAAAAACGTTTTCTTTTTTTAATATATAATATGAATGATCAATGTCAGTGGTCACACCAAATTGTTACTTTGGTTGGTTATTAAAGCCTATTCTGACCTTTGCGAGAGTGTTTCGATGAAGTGAACGGACGTCCATCATCTGGGCTCTTCTGGCTGCCGCTCTTCCTCGTCCTCCTCCTGTCAGCCTGACCTGTGGACACAGAAACAGACTCAGAAGACAGAGGTGTTAAATATCCAGGAAGATCCTGGCTCTGTGTCTGGGTCGGGTCTGGCAGCGGATCCTGATCACGGTCATCAGAACCGGGTCTCCAAACCTCCTGACCAGCCGTCTGAGAGAAAGCAGCTCTCCTGGATCTGGAGCGGCCTGAGGCTGGAATATTTCACACATCACAATGTTTTAATAATAAATCAATAATCAATGTCAGTGGTAAATTGCAAATTGTTACTTCAGTTAGGCTACTCAAATTCAAACGATTATTTCACATTAAATCTCAATTAAAATACATGTGATTAGATTGGGGGATCCAATGGGTTCTTCACATTAATGTAGTCAGTCATTGTACAACAACAACAACAACAACAACAACAACAACAACAACAACAACATACCATAAACCATAAATGAAAAACTAAAGCACTCACCTCCTCTTTCACCCATCATGTAAGCCATCGACATCCTCCTTCAAACTGCAAAAAAACAATACAAAAGACAACACAAAATACAGTAAAATTAAATACAACTCTCCTCCACACAATAAAATAAAAAATATAATTAAAGCTCCTAAAATAAGAAAAGAACAATAAAATAAAAATGTCCTCAGAAATGATAAGATCTCTTTAAAAACATATAAATCTATATAAAGGATATATCCTCCGATGTCCAGAATAGAAGTCTCCTCTCAGAAATCCAGAAAACAGCTTCAAAATCAACAGATTCGCTCAGAAAATATTCTGCAAAAGTCTGTGTTCGCCTCGTCTCTCTCAAACAACAGACAGCGATCGGTTCGAGTTCGAGTGTAAATATTCACAATTCATAGCATGCGTCACTATAGCAACTAAAATGTGAATCACTCATATGCACTCGCACAGATAGCGATCGGTTCAAGTGTAAATATGCCGTTAGAAGGATAACACGTGTCGCCATAGCAACTAAAATTCGATTCACTCACGCACAGCTCATCACGCTCATGAGCAGAGCGCGTGCACACATCGAATCTGAACACATTTATTGAATAGTTACAAACTTAATTTTGACTTTTTTTAAATACATATGAGATTTATTGTTCTTGAACAGTTATTGTTATTATAATCCGTGGAATTATTCGTGTTCAAATTCTTCATTATTAACTAAGCAAAGCGTCCACTTCGCAAGGCACTTGTCTAATGGATCACGTAGTCTGTCCAAAATGCGTGAAAAAAGGCACAAGAGAGAATAAATCTGACATCATTTTATTATAAACTCTAGATTAATTAAATTTGCCCTTTTCCACATTTATAACCATCAAGGCCAATCAGCTTTCAGTATCACTAATGCGTCATCAAACCGGTTAGTAGGCCTAAATCCAAATGAATAAAAGATTCAAAAACAAGACCAAATGAAAAAGCCCATTTATGTGTTTTTTTTATTACGTTTATTTCCAAAAAATATACATGTAACATTTCAAGAGATATAAATGTTTCGCACATGATGCTCTAAAGAATTCCATTGCATCAAAACATTTATATACACATTTTTAACATCAGGTTTTGTATATGATGAATGTTGAGGATTCATATCCAAGCTATTAAAGAAAAATATATTCATAATTTAAAGAGGAAGAAAGGTAGAAAAACAGAAGAGCGTATACGTGTAGGCTATAATCAAAATAAAAAATAACAAAATGTATTCTTTGTAAATGTCCATAGTTTTTGCGGTTTGAGAGTCCTTGAAGGATTCGTTTCAGCGCTGGCGACCATAAGAGACTTTAAAAAGAAAACATTTAAAAATCTTAATGTTTCCAAACTTTTGACCGGTACTGTATATTTAAAGGACTACTAGGTGGACATCTCAATGTTAGAAGTATTCTACCAAAAACAGACCAATTACATAACTTATTAACCGAATCGAATTTGGACTTTTTATGTGTTTCTGAAAGTTGGTTGAATCAAAGTACTCCAACAAATCTGGTTAATATACCTGGCTATAAGTGCTTTAGAAAAGATCGGGAACAAGGAAGGGGTGGGGGGGGGGGGGGGTAATATATGTTAGAGATCAACTTAAATATGAAGAGTTTGCAATTAATGTGAATACTGTGCCACAGATACTGTGACATAACCCCTCCTCTACGGAACGGCTACCAGACGCTCCACGACAACACTAAGACACGACACAAGAGTTCAGGAGGGAGGTGGAACGTTGGAGGATCAGGGGGAGGGATGGTGGGCCAGGTCCGTGAAGGGAGAAAGGAACAAGGGGTGAGGGCTTAACCGGGAACCAGGGCAAAACAGAAAGTCTATCGGGCGGCCAGGGCGAAGCAGACAACCCACCGGGCGGCCAGGGCGAAGCAGACGACCCACCGGGCGGCCAGGGTGAAGCAGACGACCCACCGGGCGGCCAGGGCGAAGCAGACGACCCACCGGGCGGCCAGGGCGGTGAAGACCCCTCGGGCGGCCAGGGCGTAGCACACCCCTCGGGCGGCCAGGGCGGAGCAGACGACCCACCGGGCGGCCAGGGCGGAGCAGACGACCCACCGGGCGGCCAGGGCGAAGCAGACGACCCACCGGGCGGCCAGGGCGGTGAAGACCCCTCGGGCGGCCAGGGCGGAGAAGACCCCTCGGGCGGCCAGGGCGGAGAAGACCCCTCGGGCGGCCAGGGCGGTGGTGAGGACCCCGGCTCCGGCTCAGGAACAGCGGACACTGGTTCCGGCTCAGGAACAGCGGACACTGGCTCCGGCTCAGGAACAGACACCGGCTCAGGAACAGACACCGGCTCAGGAACAGACACCGGCTCAGGAACCGGCACTGGCTCTGGAACAGGCTCTGGAACAGGCACTGGCTCTGCCTTCGGCTCTGGAACAGTAGACACTAGCTCCAGCTCTGGGACAGCAGACATGGGCATGTCCAGTATCCGAACCAGATGCTCCAGATAGTCCAGATCCAAAAAGGCAGACGGCACTGGCTCTGCCTCTGGAAGGAGTACTGGCTCTGCCTCCGGCTCTGGAACCGGCAATGGCTCTGCCTCCGGCTCAGGAACGGCCATTGGCTCTACCTCCGGCTCCGGCTCTGGAACAACAGACACTGGTTCCGGATCCGGAACAGCAGACACGGGCATGTCCAGGATCCGAGCCAGACGCTCCAGATAGTCCAGGTCCAGGAAGGCGGACGGCACGTGAACAGTCTCTCGCTGGGCAGACGTGACGTGAACAGTCTCTCGCTGGGCAGACGTGACGTGAACAGTCTCTCGCTGGGCAGACGTGACGTGAACAGTCTCTCGCTGGGCAGACGTGACGTGAACAGTCTCTCGCTGGGCAGACGTGACGTGAACAGTCTCTCGCTGGGCAGACGTGACGTGAACAGTCTCTGGCTGGGCAGACGTGACGTGAACAGTCTCTGACTGGGCAGACGGAACATGAACAGTCTCTGACTGTGCCGCCGGTACGTTATACATCTCCCTTTCACCTCCTCTGCGGCGACCTCCACGGGTCCCGCGGAACTTTACCAACCGGGTCCCCTTAAACAACTCCCTTCTCTCCCGCTCGGTTGCTGGGGAAGAGATGTCGCCAAACATACCGCTGGATCCTTGTGTGACGGAGTCCTTCTGTCACGATACACACACGGGTAACAAGAAGATCCAATCGCAGTATTTTATTAGGGTAATCCGTACTCATAATCCAGTTCAGGCAAAGGTTCAAAATCCATAAGGGCAATCCAAAACATAGAACACAAACAGGAAAACGTAGGGCACAGAAGTGTTAGGACATTAAACAAGGACTCCGTAACAGACACTAACAAAGACAACGAATATATACACAACTCTAACAAGACTAACACAGAACAGCTGGGAACAATGATTACGGGGAACAGCTGAGTGCAATGAACTGATGAGTGACAGTAACAGACAGAATGCTGGGAATTGAAGTGAAACGTGAAGGACACCGTGAGAACGAGGACCTCTAGTGAAAGACAAGGGAACACAACCAGACACTGTGACAATTCTAGTATGATTTAATATGATTCTAGCATGATTTACCATAATTTACCATCTTATAGGATGATTTACCACGATATGCCACATTCTAGAAGGACTTACCAGGACTCTAGCATGATTTACCATGATTCATCACATTGCTAGCATGATTAGCCATGATACACCATGTAATAGTATTATTTACTATGATTTACCATGTTTCTATCGTGATTTACAATGATTTACCACATTGCTGCATTGATATGAAGTGACAATAAAAATGAAGTGATAAACTCTGACAAAAAATGATTTTGTTATTATAGTTAAAATGAAAAACTGGTTTGCTTTAGTGCAGAATACTGGTGAAAATCAAGTCTATCAAAGTGAAAGTGAGCCAGTAAGTGGTCTTCTACTGCCCTCTGCTGGCCATTCTACTTATTAATAAAGTGTTTTCACAGGTGCTTTTGCACTCATATGTAGACATTTGCACACACACACACACACACACACACACACACACACACACACACACACACACACACACACACACACACACACACACACACTGGATATGTTATTGTGAAAATCTCTTTTAATGGTCTATAAGCATTTCACATATTTCTTTGTGATGTAATCATATACAACTATATTAAAACTAATTAAAAAAAATAGCTTTAAGCATTTGTTTGTTAGCCAATGCTGAAAGCTAATAAAAAGATTAAAATTGTCTAATGCTGCTAAGTCGGGAGTCTCACAGATTAGCGATCCGCGGGGGCGCGCTCCCGAGACACGCGACGATAGATTTCGATCAAGACCCTGGAGAGGACCTTACCATCAAAATTTGAGCGCGCAGCGACTTTTCGTTTTCGAGTTATGAGTGAATTTGTACTGGGGGGCGTGGCCTAAATCGCGGAAACCCTTTACATTAAAAAATGGGAATCCTGAAAATGGGTCACAATTGTTAATCAATAGTAACTCTGCAATAGATGAATTTTTGACTACATGTGATTGTAAATGTAAAAATAGTGATTTTATAAAGTCTAAATATGAATTATAGAACAATAATAGTGAGCAGTATGACAAAATGACTATTTTAAACAGAAGGGGGCAGTAAAAGACCACTTATTGGCTTAATATGCCATTACATTCATATAAACATTGTAATTTTCACCTTTTTAACTGGCTGTATGCAATTTTTCCATGTTTTTTTAGTCATATTTTTCCAATAGATGGATTTTGACAAAATGTGAATGTAAATGTCAAAATAGTGATTTTATAAAGTCTAAATAAGAATTATAGAATAATATTAGTTAGTAGCATGACAAAATGACTATTTTAAACAGCAGGGGGCAGTAGAAGACCACTTATCGGCTTAAAATGCCATTATGTTCTTATAATTTTCACATTTTTAACTGTTATAGAGGGATTATTTCTTATCTTATTTAGAGTCACATGTTCTGACATGTTTTTAAGAAGATCTGAGCATTCATTGAAGAGATATAGGCTTTCTGGTACACTTGGTCAAGGCTACATATTAAAGTGACCCTATTATAGCCATCCAAAAGTTATACCTTTTCTGATAATTATTGATCTAGAGAGTCCAGATAATTGTACTGCACTGGTTTTGAACATTATGATATGAACATTATATGATAACAGATGGAAAACACCATTTGCAGCCAAAACAGGCAATTTACCATAGGAAACATATGGTTTTAAACCTTTTTAACAGTTATAGCGCCAACTATGGTCCGATTTCCATAAAATTGTGCATGCTTCTTTACCATGTTATGTCACATAAGCTCATCAATTTTCGTGAAGTTCTGAGTTTTTTTGTAGGTTTTATAAGCTTTTCAGTGTATTTTTCCACACCCCTTTTCTAAATGACCCTTTTATAGCAAACCAAAGGGCAAAGTTCAACTTTTTTTCGATAATTATAGATCTAGAGAGTCCAGAGAATTGTCCTAGACTGGTTTGGTTCCAATTTGGCAAAAAACCAGGGACTAGTTTGCAAAAGTAGGTTTTTAACATATTCGTGAATATTTAATGAACGATTTGATTGACAGCAATGGTTTTAGAGGTAAAGTTGTTCAGCATGAGGAGATCTGTTAAATGATATGCATATTTTGGGGATGTGTACAACACCACGTGATTAAAGAGCCGTAAAAGTCATTAGCGCCAACTAGTGGCCGATTTCTTTCAAAACTCTTTCAGACCTCTTGGGCCATGAGTCGAACATGCCTATCGAGTTTCGTTCCGATTGGCCTCCATTAACCTTGTCTCATAGGTGCTCGAACTTCATTGGCCGATGGCGGCCATGTTTTTTGAGATACGCCAATGTCCTCATACACATGCATGGGGCCTTGGACCAAGAAACTTCAAACCAATTTTCAAGTCAATCGGACCAACGGTCAGGTGGTCATAGCCCTTTTTAAGTTTTTTTAATGTTATAGCGCCACCTAGTGTTCGATCGTCGCGATTTTTTTACTGTGACCTCAGATTGAGCTCATACATATGTGTGCCAAGTTTGGGCAAGATATCTCATTTCGTTCACGAGTTATAATCATTTTAGTAAAATTAGCTTCGCCTCCTGCGGACATTTTGACGCCCTTAAGCAACAATTAATCGAAATTTCTACTTTTTTTCGATAATTATTCATATTCAGTCTCTAGAGAATCTTTCTGCACTGGTTTGATTCCGATCGGGGGAAAAACCAGGGACTAGTTCGCAAAAGTAGGTTTTGAACAAAATCCAAGATGGCGGAAAATAAAATCGATATACGTTTTGTCCGTCTTGAACCAAGGATTACAGGGATACAAGACACTTGATTCTAGGATAAATGGTCTGGGAGTTATGCACGATTTTCTACTTTTGCTTGCTGTAGCGCCACCTATGGGCCAATCGGGCTCATGCTTTGATAACCTCTCCTCGATTTTTGTAGGCCTACTACCATCTGGCAAAGTTTCAAGGCTCCAGCACTTATGGTTTGGGCTGCACGATGCGTTTTACGGCAGAATAATAATAATAAAAATCCTTACAATTACAATAGGTTTTCAGCACTTCGTGCTTGAACACCTAAATATGAAAGATTCCGCAGCTAAAGACATACACAATATAAGTATAACCCTGAACAAAAAACATCAGGACAGTCTGTTGCAACCAATTACGCATTTAGTTAATCTCTCAATTCGATTAAGTACATTTCCACAGTGCTGGAAGCACGCTGTAATAACACCTATCCACAAGTCAGGGGAAAAGGATACACCCAATAATTATAGGCCTGTTGCAATTTTACCAGTTGTGTCCAAAATCCTGGAGAAGGTTATTGCAAAACAACTTATTGAACATCTAGAGTCAAACCAGCTGCTGCATCCTCAACAGTTTGGTTTTAGGCGCAAATACAGCACTGAAACAGCTAATTGTTACTTGCTAGAGAAGATTAAAGGGCCTCTAGATAAAGGGCAAGTAGTTGGTGCGGTATTCTTAGACTTGAAAAAGGCCTTTGACACAGTGGATCACAGTGTGCTTATTAACAAACTCCAGCTCTTCAAAATGTCACCTAGTTCATTAGCTTGGTTAAAATCATATCTTGAGGACAGACAACAGTGTGTAAAGGTAAATGGGGTGATGTCAGCTCTTTGCCCTAACAATATGGGGGTTCCTCAGGGATCAGTGCTGGGGCCGTTGCTGTTTACAATGTACATCAATGATTTCCCTGATAGCTGCAAAGATGTCAACTGCCAGCTGTATGCAGATGACACAGTTGTCCATCTATCTGCTAGAACCTCAGCCATAGCTGCGCAGAAGCTGACACTAGCCCTAACAGATATCTCAAAGTGGTTTGAATTGTCTCACCTGACCTTAAATGTGAAGAAAACTGTTGCTATTTGTTTCTCAAATAAAAAACGACCCTTAGATAGTACTTTTGAAGTAAGCATAAACAATGAAATTATTCAAGAAGAAAAAAGGTTAAATATCTTGGGATTATTATTGACAACAATCTCAAATTTCAGAGTCAAGTCAAAAATATTTGTAAAAAGGTTAAATCTAATCTGAATTGTTTCCGTTTTATTAGGAAGGAATTATCTTTTCAGGCCGCCCGGTTATATATGCATGCAATGATTTTTCCACATCTGTCCTATTGCGTAACATCTTGGTCACAAACATCCCCGTCAATAGTAAAGCCGGTTGTCTCACAGTACAAGCAGGCGGTCAAGGTTTTTGATAGAAAACCTGTGACATCGCATCATTGTGACATAATTCATAGACATAATCTTTTTACTTTTGAACATTTTATAAATTTTAGTATTTTGAAATTAGTTTTTAAATGTCTGAACAGCAATGTGTCGCCACTGTTTTCTGCTCTCATTCGTAGGCGTCAAGGTTCACTTAGACCATCCACCAGAGCCTCAGTCAGTGGGGACTGTATTCTTCCAAAATGTATGAAATCTATCGGTCAGTCAAGTTTCTCTTATAACGGTACAAGACTATGGAACTCTCTGCCCACTGACTTAAAATTGCAGACAGACATGACCAGCTTCGATAGAGGTCTGAAACAGTGGCTAAAGTCAAGTCAAAGCTGTACACATGCTAATGCTGTATAAAATGTATAGTGATGATTTGTATTGCTAATCTTTGTAACTACTGTATTTATTTTTACTTTATTTTTTTTTATTTTTTTTGTGTGTGTTGTGATTGGTGACATGTGTTGTCTCCTATGGACAAGTGTTGCAAATTAGCAATTTTGCTATAACACTGAAAACAAGGTATCTGGTTCGTCCAATGCTGTTGTTATGTCCATATCAAATAAATAAATAAAATAAATAAATATAATATGTGTTTTGACTATATTGCACTGATTTAACACAATGGATTTATAAAATTCAAATAAACTATATGTCAAGCATTTTGTCTGTTCTTTCCTCCAGGTTGTCTCTGATCTCCACTGGTTTGTGTGGTGTCCTGTTATTCAATGCAATACATACTGAGACCACTAGGGGGAGGTAGTTGAGAAGAGGGATACGGGGAGCAGAAGCGTAGAAAAAAGGAAGGTGGAGCACGAGTTCTGTATGTGTTTTTAGAGAGTAATAAAGAAGAGATGTAACCGTTCATCTGCTGTGGTCTGGCTTTGTAATGGTAACTAGAACATAACAAATTGGCGACGAGGCGACCCACTATTGCTGCAAAGATGGCATCGTCTACACCATTTCCAAACTTTTTCTTACCTGCTCCGGGCGACCCGGCGATTCCTTTCAGGACATGGGAGCGGATGTTCCAGAATTATCTGCTAGTGATCGACGTTGAAGGACAGGAATGGTCGGAAGTCAGGAAAAGAGCCCTTCTGTTACATTGCTTGGGCACGGAGGGGCAGAGAATATTTTACACGTTACCAGAAACGGGCGATACAATGGCTGCTGCTATTACTTCTCTACATGCTCATTTTACACCCAAGTTGAACGTGGTCATGGAGAGACACACATTCCGGAAAAGAACTCAACAAGCTGGTGAGTCTATAATCCAGTATGTTGCTGCACTGAGAGAACTCTCGTCTACGTGTGAGTTTACAAATGCAGATGATATGATTCGTGACCAGCTGGTGGAAAGCGTCACTAATCCGCGTATCCGAGAGAGGCTTTTGCTGCATGATAAGTTAACATTAGCGGATGCTATTACAATTGCACAACAAGTCGAATCGGCTGGAGAGCAAATCCAGGGACTTGCAAATGCAGTACTATGTCCAGCAGCCAAGGTAAAACAAGGTAATTTTGCACGTGTCTGTAGAACAACGCAAACTCACACAGTGCATGAAGTAGTAATGCCTGAGTACACGCTACTGTTACTTCAAGATAAGGATGTAAGCGCTAAACTTCACTGTACTGTTCAAGTCGAAGCCGGTGCGGTCCAGAGGCCTGTCACGTTGACTGTTGATACTGGTGCTTCTGTTTCAGTTCTGCCAAAGAGCATGTATGATGATCACTTTGGGGAAGTACCTCTACAGCCACCTGCAGCATGCTTAGTCACTTATTCGCGTACTCCAATTCATGTGATCGGCTGCTTGCACGCAACCGTGGTAAAAGACTGCCGCAAATGCTCAGTGAACTTCTATGTGGTGGATAAAGGAACTGCATTAATGGGCATGGATCTGATAACAGCTCTTAAACTATGTATTAAAGGAGATACAATTCTGCCAGATCATGCTACATCCTCCACATCTTGCTCTTCAGAACCAGTGTTACAGCTTTCTACTCAAGTGGACTCACCTTCAGTTGGCTGTGTTGCAGGGTTTATGCATAAAGTCAAGGTGTCAGATACAGCCGTGCCTGTTAGACAGAAACTACGACGCCTTCCCTTTTCTGTGGAAAAAGCCGTGTCCGCGGAGTTGGACAGACTACTTTCTGCCGGAGTTATAGAGAGAATAGATGCATCTCCATGGGTGTCACCGATTGTGGTTACAATTAAAAAGACTGGTGGCACAAGAATGTGTGTAGATCTCAGGGAACCGAACAAAGCTGTGGTAATAGACAGTTACCCCCTGCCTCACATGGAGGAATTATTGACTGCTTTAGTTGGATCTACAATCTTCTCCACAATTGATCTTGAGAGTGGATATCATCAAGTGCCTTTACATCCTGAGAGCCGTGATTTAACAGCGTTTATCACGCATGATGGACTGTTCCGGTTTTGCAGGGTACCGTACGGTTTGGCTTCAGCACCGTCGGTATTCCAAAAGATGATGGAGTGCATACTCAAAGGTGTACCAAACGTGCAGAACTACCTCGATGACGTCATTTGCTTTGGACGCACAGAAGCGGAACATGACGTTGCGCTGAACACGGTACTGAGCCGACTAAAGGAGGCTGGGTTGCGTTTGAACGAACAAAAGTGTCAAATTAGGCAAAAGAGCCTGCGTTTTTGGGACACTTGGTTACACCACAAGGAGTTCAGCCAGATACTGAGCACTTACAGGCAATCGTACAAGCTCCAGTTCCTAAAGATGTGACAGCCCTATGTTCATTCCTGGGTATGCTCTCATGGTATAATAAATTTATACCCAATTATGCTACTATTGTTGAACCCTTACGGGCATGTATCCGCCGAGAGGGACCATTTCAGTGGAACGAGGAAACGGAGTACTGCTTTGTCACTGTGAAACAA
This sequence comes from Meda fulgida, assembly GCA_030578275.1. Taxonomy (NCBI): domain Eukaryota; kingdom Metazoa; phylum Chordata; class Actinopteri; order Cypriniformes; family Leuciscidae; genus Meda; species Meda fulgida. The sequence continues at coordinate 26,349,187 of CM060636.1, forward strand.
TTGTTGCTTGCAAGTTCAGCATTAGCACTATATGACCCCAATTTACCATCCATTATCTCTACAGATGCATCAGATTATGGTCTTTGGGCAGTGTTCACCCAGATTCATCCAGACAACACAGAGCGGACAGTCGCTTTTGTCTCCAGATCCTTAACTAAGACTGAGAGGAAATATGCAACAGTAGAGAAAGAGGCTTTGGCATGAGTGTGGGCGGTGGAAAAGTTGAGGACCTATCTTTGGGGGCGTAAGTTTACACTATGAACCGACCATCAGGCTCTAACGACCCTTCTCTGTACAAAAGGAGCAGGCAGGGCGGGAATGCGCATAGCTAGATGGGCTGCGCGTCTGTTATGCTTTAATTATGACGTGGTCTATCGTGCAGGTTCGTTGAACTGTACAGCTGATTGTCTTTCAAGATTGCCCTTGCCATCTACTACAGACATGGACTCGGATGCAGAACCTGAGCTAGTTGCGTTGTTGTCAATGTCTCTTATGTCAGTTACTCAAAAGGAGTTTGAGGCTGCTTCTATGGCCTGTTCTGAGCTTTCTGCTCTGCGTGCTCAGATTGAAAAGGGTTGGCCAGCTTCAGCAAAAGCCCTGGATTCCCCGCTGCAACCGTACTCCAAAATGAGACATGAACAAACATGTGTGACAAACAATCTAGTGTTCCGGGGTTCACGGTTGGTGGTGCCAGTGACATTGCGCAGAACAATGGTCACTTTAGCACATGAGAATCATCAGGGCATAGTAAGGACCAAGCAGCGGTTGCGTGAGCTCTATTGTTTTCCAGGAATAGACGCTATGATTCAAACTCAGATTTCAGCATGTTCGTTGTGCCAGGAGTCAGACAGGACGGCAAAGACTACCGCTTCTCCATTACAGCCGGTGCCTTTTCCGGACGGTCCATGGTCGAAGTTGGGTTTGGACATAGTAGGACCTTTTGAGACAGGAGGCATGGAAACCCTGAGAGTCTGGTAACAGATAATGGACCACAACTTATTTCCTCAGTCTTTACCGCTTTCTTGGACGAACGAAATATTGCACACACCAAAACATCTGTATACCATCCTGCGGCTAATGGGGCTGTGGAAAGATTTAATAAGGTTCTCAAGGACTGTGTGCAAATGGCCATTTTGCAAAAGAAACCGTGGAAACAAACAGTCTCGGACTTTTTGCAAACGTATCGTTCTACTCCACATGCAATGATTGGTTTTTCGCCATTTGAACTGTTATACGGCAGGAAAATGAGAACCAAACTTACGGTGTTCACATCTCACTCCAGTTCCACACGTGACCAAGAAGTTAGACAACGAGTGTCGGTTCGCCAAAATAAAATGAAGCAATACTCTGATGCAAAACGAGGGGCTCGGGTGTCTACATTTCAGGTGGGCAATAGAGTGCGTATACGCAAACCAACGCATGTTCACACTCAAAGTTCACACAACCAGTGGAAAGGACACTCAAAGTTCACACAACCAGTGGAAATAGAGAAGCAAGTGGGCCCAAGCCCGTACAGACTGGCAGATGGAAGACTGTGGCACTCTTCTCACTTGTCTTTGGTTCCAGAGGTCATGAAGCCGACCTCAGATCAGCCTGCTGTTGATGTTTCAGTCGCAAATGTTCCGAACACTGAACAGAGCACAGGAAAACGTTCTGTTTGTCAGTGCAAACCACCATTTTGGTTGAAATACTACAAGACTAAATAAGAGTATACAGTGGTTTGAATTACTGACTGTATGTAGGTATAGCGCAGATGGAGATTCAATATAGTCCTGTAATGATTCTGTAATTCTGTTGGAGTCATGAATGAAGAAGTGAAATTGAGAATTTAACAGAAGTAATTACAGTTGTTAACTACCATAAAAGAACTTAGTTGTAATTAGGTAAAAGCTTACGTTTATGTGTTCCTATTGAAATCTAGTACTGTTTTGAGTTAATTGGTACTACGAGAAATTGTTTTTATGTAATGGGGGAGATGTGGTGTCCTGTTATTCAATGATAATTTTACTGTCTCAGATTACTCTTTTTTCTCAGTTCATAGAGGACAGTGGTAATGACAAATATTACCCAACCAAACAAAAACTACGCTGTATGATTATGCTTTTATTGATGTTATCTGGTAATGTTCAGCCCAATCCTGGTCCTGTTTCTGGTTTTCCTAACACTTTGAAATCCTTAGCCACTCCTTTAGATTTGAAAAGCAGACATGGCCTTGGTTTTATACATTTAAACATTAGAAGCCTTGTCCCTAAAATGGATATGATTAAGATCTGTGCTAATACAACCAATGCTGATATCGTTATTATTTCCGAAACCTGGCTTAAAAAATCTGTATCTGATGAACATATTTCTATTGAAGGTTTTAAAGTTTTAAACTGATCAGGTTGGCAAAGGAGGTGGGGTTGCCATATATGTGAAATCAAAGTTTATAAGCTCGGTAACCCTATCACTAACTAAAGCTAAACAGTTTGAAAAGTGAATATCTCAAAGGACGCTGATATTACAGTAGTTGGGTGCTATAGACCTCCATCTGCTTCAAAGGATGCTTTCCAATCTATATCCGAAATATTACATGAAATTAATGACTCTGAATTTATTCTTATGGGTGATATGAATGGGATTGGCTTTCTGGGAACTCTGATTGTTTTAAAGATTTGTGTAATGAATTAAATTTAGTGCAACTTATTAATGAACCGACAAGAATAGATCCCAAAGCAGAAATAAAATCTTCTCTCCTCGATCTAATCATAACAAACTCAGTTCATAAATATACCTCAGCTGCCGTATTTTGTAATGACGTCAGTGACCATTGTACAGTCGCTTGTGTAAGAAATACAAAAATCCCCAAGGTAAATCATCATCCTAAAAAGACATTTTAAAAGTTTTGAACAACAGGCGTTTCTGCATGATCTGTATCATAGTGAACTTAGCAGGGTGTCTTTGTTTTCGGATGTTGAAATGGCATGGGATTTTTTTCATTCAAATTTCAGCTCCATTGTAAATAAATACGCACCAATCAAAAAGTTTAGGATCAGTGGTAAGGACAACCATTGGTTCTCAGACAGTCTATCAGAGCTAATCTGTTTGAGAAATAAATTGTGGGCACAAGCTAGATTCTCCAACTCTTCTGCTGATTAGACTGCATTTAGAACTGTAAGAAACAAGTGTACTTTGATGATTAGAAAGTCCAAATCTGAGTTTTATTTGAAGTCAATCACAGAAAACTTAACCCTTCAAAGTTTTGGAAATCAGTTAAATCTTTGTCGGGTGCACGTGTGACCTCAAACCTCCCTGAACAGATTCTCATTGGTTCAGATGAAATAAAAGACAAAGCAGTCATAATCAGTTTAATAAACACTTTATTCAGGCCGGATTCATATTTAATAAAACCGTAAATAAATCTGTCCCCTGTCCTGCCATGTCAGCATCTGAAAATGTAAACGTAAATGGGGAATCCTTTAACTTTAAACCGATTTCAGTGTCAGAAGTTCATAAAGCCCTCAGAGACATTGATTACAAAAAGTCAGCAGGTACAGATAATCTGGATCCCTTTCTGTTAAAAGTGGCAGCTGATATTATTGCTGAGCGCATATTTTTAATTTGAGTCTTCTTTCCAACTCCATTCCCAAAAGTTGGAAAGCAGCCTATGTCCTCCCTTTACATAAAGGTGGAGACCCATCAGAATTGAATAATTACCGTCCAATATCAAAACTCTCTGTTCTGTCAAAGATCTTGGAATCATTTGTGAATGTACAGTTAAAACAGTATTTAGCTGACAAAAACATTTTAAATAATTTTCAGTCAGGGTTCAGAAGTGGCCATAGCACTATTACTGCTGCTACTTTAGTGACAAATGATATTATTGGGGCCTTAGATAAGAAGCAACACTCTGCTGCATTATTTATTGATCTTTCTAAGGAGTTTGATTCAGTTGATCATGGATTGTTATTGACTAAACTACGTTCAGTTGGTTTAAGTGAGAAGGCTGTTGCATGGTTTCAAAATTATTTTGTAGATCGTACTCAATGTGTTTATGCTGAAGGTTATAAATCTGATTTTCTTGAGATAATTAAAGGTGTCCCTCAAGGATCAATCTTAGGACCCATTCTGTTTTCAATTTTTATAAATGATTTGGATAGAGATGTTCAAGCCAAATTACATTTATATGCTGATGACACAGTGGTCTATACTCAGGCTTCCACCATTTCTGTAGCAGTGCAGGATCTTCAGACTGCATTTCAGGCATTGCAAAACACATTACTGAGTCTAAAACTGGTTTTAAATACACAGAAAACAAAGTTTATGGTTTTCTCAAAAGCTCGAGCACAGATACTTGACAACTGTGGCCTCTTGTCCTTAGATGGGAAATCAATTGAGAGAGTGTCTTCATACAAGTACTTGGGGATATGGATAGATGATAAGCTCACCTTCAATGAACATTTTACTGTTTTAGTCAAGAAACTTAAAGTCAAGCTCGGCTTTTATTTTAGAAACAAATCTTGTTATACTTTTAGTGCTAAGAAGAAACTTGTGGAAGCTACTTTTCTGTCTGTAATTGATTATGGAGATATATTGTACATGCATGCTGCATCTTCCATCTTGCATCATGTTGATTCAGTTTACCATGCATCACTACGATTTATAACAAATACAAAGTCCCTCACCCATCACTGCATTCTTTATAATTTAGTTGGTTGGACATCACTTAAAATTCATAGAAAACAGCACTGGTATTTCTTTGTTTATAAAGCTATACTTGGCAAACTTCCACTCTACCTCTGTAACCTCCTCTCTGTCTGCTCTGGTACCTATCAGCTACGCTCTTCAAAGTGGTTGCTTTTTAACGTGCCACGAGTTACAACCGAATTGGGAAGAACTGCTTTCTCTTATTTAGCACCTTGGGGGTGGAATAATCTACAAAAAGAGCTAAGGTTAGAAACCCTTATGTCCTTTAATGAATTTAAAACTACTGTAAAGAGTATTGTGATGGAGACATGTTCTTGTTTTTCTTAGGAGTCTCATTGTGTTCTTTTTGTGCTTCTTTTATCATGAAAATGTAAATTGGTGTTTGTTATGTATGTATTTGTTGTGATTTGGCTGCTACTTTGGCCAGGTCTCTCTTGTAAAAGAGATTCTGAATCTCAATGGAACCTCCTGGTTAAATAAAGGTATAAATACAATTTTATTTTTCAAAAGTTATTTGAAATATTAAATTAGACACTTAACTTGCATTTAACATGGTTGTATGTATTTAAAATGACTTTTGTCTATTTCATTTGGAGCAGACACCAAAATAGTGACATCCTGTTTTTGAGCAATACACAGATTGGTCATATACTCTATACACATATACACTATATATAAACATATACACTATATCGCCAAAAGTTTTGGGACGTCTGCCTTCTTAATCGGTAGAGTTTAATATGGAGTTGGCCCACCCTTTGCAGCTTTAACAGCTTCAAGTCTCTGAGCTCCTGAGAGCGACACATTCATTCACAAATGTTTGAGGAAGATGACTTGTCTTGACTTTTAAAACAAAGCAAATGTGTCTGTGATGACTTGAGGACTTGTTTCCAGTCTTGCAGTCTCTCATGTTCTTGCTCAGACGTGGACAGGCTCTGAGTTCCTGTCAGGTCGGAGTTGGACTTCAGGCTTCGGGCGAGTCTCGAGCTCAGTGCTCTCAGCAAGTATGTTATTACCTATCCAAGACAAAGATTATATAATAAGTCAACTCATGAATGATTTTTTAGAGCTGATTTACAACAGAATTTAAAGGTGCAGTGTGTGATTTTTACCGACATCTGGCGCTAATGGCTCCGCCCACTGCTCACCCCTTCCTTTCGAAGAAGCTACGGTGGCTAAAACGGGACAAACATATCGTTGACTGAGACAGCAGAGAATAGCCAGAGTAAGCCGAGAGTGTGTAACATTGTCACTGTTTCTGTACCACAGTCCATTATAAACCACATCATGGATAAAGTTTACAAAGCCATAGTCAGGTGAGGGTCTTAATAAATAATATAATAATAGTAATCAGCTGATTGTCTCACAAATGTAACCAGCACATTTATCCCCACATAGCAAACCCATAATACAGCGAGGGAGAAGAACCACATGAAACTATGCAACTATATTTTTTTCTAACAGGGTAGTAAAAGTTTACCTGGCTAATATGAGCTGTTACTGTGGCTGAGCTGGTTAAAGTGTAAAGCCTTGTTTAAACTCGACGCGTCCGCATGAGCCCAAAGATGAGCGCGGCAAAAATGACATGATTGTAACAGCCAGGGATGGAAATTAGACACTCATTTACTACATACAATAGGCTTTTTTTCTCTGATTTTGAAAACTCTTCGCGAACGACTTAAAATGCTTCCAAGATCGACTTGTCGCGATCGACGGGTTGGTGATTCCCGTAACATACTGTTTTACGGTCAATGAAAAGAGTCCTCAGCTGTCTCACGAACGCAACCGGCACATTTATCCCCACATAGAAAAGCCATAACACAGCGAGGGAGAATAACTAAGAAACATGAAACAATCCAACTACATATTTTACACCACTGACAAGGGAAAGTCACTACTCACGGTGTCGATCTGGCTTCTAGCTTTCTGCGGCTTCTCTTTCAAGGCAGTGACGAAACGCGCTCTGTAGCGCTGTGTGTTCGCTGTCGGCTACGGTAGAAACATGACGTCACAATATGGCAACCTTCATAGAAGGGGATTCCCGCGCCTATGTAGATATATATGACTCATTCTAAGGTAATACAATCTTAACGGTTCATTAAGTAAGGTCTTTATACATCACTAAACACATAGTTATGGATCTTATATTGCATTTCTGTCAATAGATCCACATAAATATTACACACTGGACCTTTAATTGTGTTTGCATCACTGATTCAGTTATTTTCCTGTTTATTACCGTGAAGCCGCTTTGAAACAATCTGTATTGTATAAAGCGCTATATAAATGAAGGTGACTTGACTATAACAAGAACATTACAATGAACACAGATTTGAAAATCTCACTAAAAATAATCCAGAATTATAGACAAAAGATAATAATCCTACTCTATCTGTTACACTTCCTCACACCTGAAACTGATCGAGTGAATCTCCTGAACTTCTCCAATCTACTGTAGATCCTGACTGATCCATTTATGTTGTAACATCTGCTCTAACGTGGGGCGTTTAGTTGGATCCCGGGCTAGACACTGGCTAATCAGATCCCTGCATTCTGTACAAAATGTAATAAGGAGAGAGCTGGTTAGGAATGACCATGTGACCTGGCATCTATGAAAACAGCATCTAAAACATGATTAATATACTGTAAAATGTGACTTATCTTTACTTTAAAAGTGAAGTATGAAGTACGTTTCTGCGAAACTAGTGGCAGCGAGCGGAATAAATGACAAAATAAAGCATATTTTCCAAAAACCTTGCAAAGGCCTTCCGTGCATCGCATCTTCCCCGATTTCAACATCACAAACGCAGCTCTTACTGGTTCTTGTGAAAATAGGTTTCATTTCCAATATATTAGGAATACTTTTAGCTGTGCTGCGTTTGTCTTTCTGAACGGGTGCATGATGATGCTGTAGTGTATGGTATTGAAGCATGCTTTGTAGCGCGTAACTCTCACTATACGTTGAGCTCTATATAAAAAATCATACATACTTCACCTTTAACTGTTTCTGTACAAAGCCTTTGCTTTATGTGTGTGTTTATCAATGTAACAATATTATTCACTCACTTTTGGATAAGTTGGGGTTCTGAAATGTAACTTTGGCATGTGTTATTTTCCTTCTATTGCCAAAAGGAGAACATCCGTTCACCATCTTGTGCAACAACACTCCTAGAGACCAGACGTTTGCTGGGACGGCGTGGAATCGCGGTTCTGTCAAGACTTCAGGTGGGCAGTAATCCGCTACTCCTGTAAGCAAGACATTTGCACATTGTTGAGATTTTTAGTAAGTCACTACATTCAGGTTTCCACACTCCCAGAATGCTCACCAATGTAAATGTTGCTCCAGTAGCCATCTCTACTAAACAGCTGACCGCACCCAAAGTCTATCAGCTTGAGCTGTGCCGGGCTTCTCTTCAACAGGAAATTCTGCGCATGAATGTCATTATGAAAAACACCCTGATGGATGCAGTGTTGCACTGCCAGCACAGCCTGTCGCATGATGAAGCGTGCTGTTGGTTCATACACTTGATGATTACGAGTCATGAAGTCCAGCAAGCTCTCGCAGGGTTCAGGATACTCCATAACCAGAGTGAATTCTTCAGGATGTTCAAACCACTCGTATAGTTGTATGACGAAGGGGCTTATGGGTTCTCGCCTCATCATCATCAGCAGCGCCACTTCTGTAACCAGAGGTTCGGGATGCCCAGGCTAGAGAAAAGTAGCAGACAGAAGGTTAGCAGGGTACAAATCTGAAGAAAACACATCATTTTTTACATAAATGTACTTTTCTTTGATCTTTTTAGACAAGGAATCTCATCTAATATAATCTGCACTTAAACAACTCAATACATATTCAGGTTTTGGCCAACTTACAATATGAAGATAACGATCGTTGTCAATCTTGCGTATCCGCTTGATGGCAACCTGCAAAAAAAAACACCCCAGTTTCAATAACAGTAACAGTAACAGTCAAGCGCCTGACCTCGCACTAAGTATTAAACCATCTGTAAATTGATTTAAATATGTTTTGATGCATGCAAGAGCAAAATGTTTGTACAATTCTGTAAGATTGACCTTTTTGCCATCAAATTTGCGTGTTCCCTGGTACACCCTGCCGAATCCTCCGGATCCAATCATCTTTATAACGTTATAGAGAGACTCAAAGGACTCTGAGAAACAAACAGAAAAATATTAGCTTGCTAGATCCATCGTTTTATTTAAAACACATCAGTGCTGGTTGTGTCGAGAAAGAAATATTAAATAAAATAATATTACACATTCTCTGAAAACAAGCATTAAGCCTTATTTTTAGGGGAAAACAAGAAGACAGTACTGTTTAAAATAATGTTGGAGAAATTCTGAGTGGCGATGTACCATTATTTGTCTTGACGCCGGAGTGATCTGGAGCAGGTGATGATGGATCAGGATCTGGCTCTGGCTCCAGATCTGCTGGAGGAACAAAAGGCTCCACAACATTCACAGCACTACAGTGGCAACAGCAGCAGAAAACACACTTCATAGCCTTCCAGATCCTGTGGAGGAGACAACCAGTTCCTTTCCTCTTCCTACATTCTGTAGCTTTTCCTGAAATGAAGAAAAAACAATTGAAAACACAACTATTAGAAACATCTCTGATGTCAAATTGAGCAATGCTATAAAGACATCATTTACATTACACTGTTAAATTCTTATCTGTAATGTAACAAATCCAAAGTAACGGAATATTTCCACGCTATCCGCCTGACTTCTGCTTAACGCCTGCACACATTTCCCAAAATCTTATTTCACAATATTAATAGTCATTTTATTTCACAATTATCACGAATAGTTATTTTTCAGATTTTATCTGATCTTTTATTGAAAAGAAAACATACATTTCCAGGCTTCATTTGGTCAACTCTGGTAATGGCAAAGATCATATGGGCCATATCTTAAAATATATTTACATTAGATTAAACATTGACTTTTATTAAATGCATAGCAATGTCTTATTTATATAAAAACCGACACGACAGACATTTTGACAATTTTGCGTGTATTTGACAATTCAAAAGCAATAAGTGGCGAAATAGAATTCTATTCTGGATCGTTTGCTGTCTGAGGAGCGGCTTTCTGTGCGCGTGTGTCTGGTGTGTGTCGGACAGAGCAAGTGCCATCGAGTTCGTCGCTAATTGAAAACGTTTTCATTAAATTCTGAACATTTTATTTCAAAATGTTCCCAGAACCTTCAAAATCTACAGTTTTTTCAACTGGTTAAAAAAAAAATTCTTGGCTAAAGGAACAATCTATTTTATAATGTTGCATTATGGGAACAAACAATTAAAATATTTATAAATAAATAACAAAATAATTCAGAGAAATGTTGCTGTGCAACAGTAAATGTGACATTAACATGTTAAAAACGTATGCATGAAATAGGAAAATGTCTCTCTGTAGACTTGACACTGGCCAGCCTTATTTCAGTCTCACCTGTTGAGCTCTTGTTCACAGGAGAAGCCTCCATGGCACCCTGAGCAGTTCGGCCATTTGAAGTCTCTTTTGGCTCGACAGGAACTTGCCCGGGCAGCGGAGGGCACAGCAATCCTTCCAGGCTGTCGGACCCGGACAAACAGCAGTTGCTGCAACTGTCCTGTTGGTTTGGGCTCTCCGATCCATCGCCACTCCACCTCCATTCGACGCTGTACGAGCCTCTGCTGCTCAGACTCAGCGACTCTCTACAGAGCCAGCGCTCGACATCGACCTCAGAGAGGGACAGAGCTGACGATGACATGATGCCCGGAGAAGAATCTGTGGAAGCGGTTCTCCAGGATCTGGAGCGGCCTGAGGCTGGAAAATTCCACACATCAAAAATGTTTTCTTTTTTTAATATATAATATGAATGATGAATGTCAGTGGTCACACCAAATTGTTACTTTGGTTGGTTATTAAAGCCTATTCTGACCTTTGCGAGAGTGTTTCGATGAAGTGAACGGACGTCCATCATCTGGGCTCTTCTGGCTGCCGCTCTTCCTCGTCCTCCTCCTGTCAGCCTGACCTGTGGACACAGAAACAGACTCAGAAGAGAGAGGTGTTAAATATCCAGGAAGATCCTGGCTCTGTGTCTGGGTCGGGTCTGGCAGCGGATCCTGATCACGGTCATCAGAACCGGGTCTCCAAACCTCCTGACCAGCCGTCTGAGAGAAAGCAGCTCTCCTGGATCTGGAGCGGCCTGAGGCTGGAATATTTCACACATCACAATGTTTTAATAATAAATCAATAATCAATGTCAGTGGTAAATTGCAAATTGTTACTTCAGTTAGGCTACTCAAATTCAAACGATTATTTCTACATTAAATGTCAATTAAAATACATGTGATTAGATTGGGGGATCCAATGGGTTCTTCACATTAATGTAGTCAGTCATTGTACAACAACAACAACAACAACAACAACAACAACAACAACAACAACATACCATAAACCATAAATGAAAAACTAAAGCACTCACCTCCTCTTTCACCCATCATGTAAGCCATCGACATCCTCCTTCAAACTGCAAAAAAACAATACAAAAGACAACACAAAATACAGGACAATAATACAACTCTTCTCCACACAATAAAATAAAACAAAAAAATAATTAAAACTCCTAAAATAAGAAAAGAACAATAAAATAAAAGTGTCCTCAGAAATGATAAGATCTCTTTAAAAATATATAAATCTATATAAAGGATATATCCTCCGATGTCCAGAATAGAAGTCTCCTCTCAGAAATCCAGAAAACAGCTTCAAAATCAACAGATTCGCTCAGAAAATATTCTGCAAAAGTCTGTGTTCGCCTCGTCTCTCTCAAACAACAGACAGCGATCGGTTCGAGTTCGAGTGTAAATATTCACAATTCATAGCATGCGTCACTATAGCAACTAAAACGTGAATCACTCATATGCACTCGCACAGATAGCGATCGGTTCAAGTGTAAATATGCCGTTAGAAGGATAACACGTGTCGCCATAGCAACTAAAATTCGATTCACTCACGCACAGCTCATCACGCTCATGAGCAGAGCGCGTGCACACATCGAATCTGAACACATTTATTGAATAGTTAAAAACTTAATTTTGACTTTTTTTAAATACATATGAGATTTATTGTTCTTGAACAGTTATTGTTATTATAATCCGTGGAATTATTCGTGTTCAAATTCTTCATTATTAACTAAGCAAAGCTTCGCAAGGCACTTGTCTAATGGATCACGTAGTCTGTCCAAAATGCGTGAAAAAAGGCACAAGAGAGAATAAATCTGACATCATTTTATTATAAACTCTAGATTAATTAAATTTGCCCTTTTCCACATTTATAACCATCAAGGCCAATCAGCTTTCAGTATCACTAATGCGTCATCAAATCGGTTAGTAGGCCTAAATCCAAATTAATAAAAGATCCAAAAACAAGACCAAATGAAAAAGTCCATTTATGTGTTTTTTTTATTACGTTTATTTCCAAAAAATATACATGTAACATTTCAAGAGATATAAATGTTTCGCACATGATGCTCTAAAGAATTCCATAGCATCAAAACATTTATATACACATTTTTAACATCAGGTTTTGTAAATGATGAACGTTGAGGATTCATATCCAAGCTATTAAAGAAAAATATATTCATAATTTAAAGAGGAAGAAAGGTAGAAAAACAGAAGAGCGTATACGTGTAGGCTATAATCAAAATAAAAAATAACAAAATGTATTCTTTGTAAATGTCCATAGTTTTTGCGGTTTGAGAGTCCTTGAAGGATTCGTTTCAGCGCTGGCGACCATAAGAGACTTTAAAAAGAAAACATTTAAAAATCTTAATGTTTCCAAACTTTTGACCGGTACTGTATATTTAAAGGACTACTAGGTGGACATCTCAATGTTAGAAGTATTCTACCAAAAACAGACCAATTACACAACTTATTAACCGAATCGAATTTGGACTTTTTATGTGTTTCTGAAAGTTGGTTAAATCAAAGTACTCCAACAAATCTGGTTAATATACCTGGCTATAAGTGCTTTAGAAAAGATCGGGAACAAGGAAGGGGTGGGGGGGGGGGGGGGGGTGTTAATATATATTAGAGATCAACTTAAATGTGAAGAGGTTGCAATTAATGTGAAACTGGAGTGCCTTGTATTACGAATCACTTTGTCAACAACTATGAAATTCAATTTATGTGTTTTATACAATTCACCCTCACATAGCGTGAATTTCTATAATGAATTTAAGAGTTTTCTCTCAAATATGGACTGCTCTGAAAGCCTAATACTGGGTGATTTTAACATTAACTGGATCGAAAAAAATAGTAAAAAGAAATTAAAAGCTGTAGTAGATAAATTTAAGTATAAACAGCTCATAGACAAACCTACTAGAATCACTAGAAGTAGTAAAACGCTGATTGATTTAATTTTTACACACAGGCCTGAAAGAATAACAAAAACGTATAACCTTATCACTGGGCTCTCGGATCATAACGTGACCTTAATTGTTAGGAAACTGGGTAAAAAACGATTAACTTACTACAACCAAGAAATAAAAATACAGAAAATAGGAATTCCAAAAGCAGAACAAAATAACTTTGAAGAAGAACTGAATCAAATAAAATTGGGATAATGTTATGAAAGAGTCCAATGTGAATCAAAGTTCTAATATCTTTGTCAATACAATAAGTAAGACAATAAAAAAGTATACTAAAACATGGACGAGCAAACCAAAGAAATACTCTCTCCCATGGTTTAATGGGGATATTTGGCACATTATGAAAAAACGTGATACTGCACGTAAAACATCTTTGAAAACTAGAAATTGTACGGATCATCTCATTTATACTACACTAAGAAATCAAGTTTTAAGCAATCTGCGTAAAGCTAAAATTGATTATTTTACTAAAAAGATAGAAGAGGCTAACGGTAGTAGTCGTAAACTATAGCAACACAATTCGATAATTATTCATATTCAGTCTCTAGAGAATCTTTCTGCACTGGTTTGATTCCGATCGGGGGAAAAACCAGGGACTAGTTCGCAAAACTAGTTTTCTACTTTTGCTTGCTGTAGCGCCACCTATGGGCCAATCGGGCTCATACTTTGATAACCTCTCCTCGATTTTTGTAGGCCTACTACCATCTGGCAAAGTTTCAAGGCTCCAGCACTTACGGTTTGGGCTGCACGATGCGTTTTACGGCGGAGTAATAATAATAAAAATCCTTACAATTACAATAGGTTTTCAGCACTTCGTGCTTGAACACCTAAATATGAAAGATTCCGCAGCTAAAGACATACACAATATAAGTATAACCCTTATCAAAAAACATCAGGACAGTTTGTTGCAACCAATTACGCATTTAGTTAATCTCTCAATTCGATTAAGTACATTTCCACAGTGCTAGAAGCACGCTGTAATAACACCTATCCACAAGTCAGGGGAAAAGGATACACCCAATAATTATAGGCCTATTGCAATTTTACCAGTTGTGTCCAAAATCCTGGAGAAGGTTATTGCAGAACAACTTATTGAACATCTAGAGTCAAATCAGCTGCTGCATCCTCAACAGTTTGGTTTTAGGCGCAAATACAGCACTGAAACAGCTAATTGTTACTTGCTAGAGAAGATTAAAGGGCCTCTAGATAAAGGGCAAGTAGTTGGTGCGTTATTCTTAGACTTGAAAAAGGCCTTTGACACAGTGGATCACAGTGTGCTTATTAACAAACTCCAGCTCTTCAAAATGTCACCTTGTTCATTAGCTTGGTTAAAATCATATCTTGAGGACAGACAACAGTGTGTAAAGGTAAATGGGGTGATGTCAGCTCTTTGCCCTAACAATATGGGGGTTCCTCAGGGATCAGTGCTGGGGCGGTTGCTGTTTACAATGTACATCAATGATTTCCCTGATAGCTGAAAAGATGTCAACTGCCAGCTGTATGCATAGGCGGAATAGGCAAATGCTAGGGGCGCCACTCAATAGGGGCGCCAAAATGAGTGAATGAGTGAATTTTTTTGGGGATTTTTTTTTTTTTACTAATACTATTTTAAAATCATTAATTCAGAATACTACAAAATAAAGCAAAAAAAAAAAACTCCACAAAAACTTAACTAAGGCCCCCGACTCCAGTCCGGCGCATCAATCTTCCCCCGCCCAGCGAGTGCTTGAAGTGCGTCAGAAACAGAGCACGTGTAGTGTCGCCCCTCGCTGCATCTAATGTAGACAGCATTGCTTTCGTTTGAGGGCACTTAATACACTCAAGCACCCCGTAGAAACGGGCCTGACAGCTCGCGCCAGGTCTAGACATGGTGAAAGTTACCTGATTGTGACGGATGGCCACATTTACAGGACATATTTTAGATTAGCATTCTAGTCTGCAATAGATACAGTGCCAAACGGAAAAGAAGAGGAAAAAACGGGATAAAGACAGAGGTAATGTAATGAATGAACAGTTTATCTAATTGCATAGTAGTAAGATATATAATTTAATGGCAGTTATTTTTACCTCAAACTTGCTAACAGTTGTTCTGAGTTCTCCAGAGGCCCCAGACAGTGTGATTTGTAGCAATCACAATCAGTTTTTTTAGACGCATTCACTATCACTTTTATTAATTAATGTTTTACTCTACAGTTGTGCAGTTTTGAGGGGGATATATGGCATTTTTTTATTTATTTGCCAAAATTATGAATGATATTTATATAGGCTACAGGTTTATTAAAAGTAGCAACGTTTTATGTAAAATTAACATTAAAGAAGACATTTCGCAGTTTCATTCATGGTGAAAACATGAAACGTGCCATAGTTTAGTGGAAGATTGCTGCCATCAACTGCAAAACAAACACTTTTGCTATAGCGCTCAATGAATAGTTTGTGCATGAATGACATTTGGACGATGACATCACTGTTTTATCCAGAGCGGCTATAAATACTGAACAAAATTAAAAACGCAACAAAACTGTAAAGCTGTAAATCTGCCTTGAAATAATCTATATTGTAAAAAGCGCTATAAAAATAAATGGGACTTGACTTGAATTCTAGATGTAACGCTCTTGCTATTTGTGTTTAGGCTGTAATGCGTGTGTACGTATGTGTATGTATATGTATGTATATATGTATATATGTATATATATATATATATATATATATATATATATATATATATATATATATATATATATATATATATATACACATATACATATATACATATAGGATAAATAATCATGAACACAATGACAGTGAAATGGGCTGTGATGCATGGGGCACCAGGTAAAATCTTGCCTAGGGCAGCAAATTGGCCAGGGCCGGCCCTGCTAGCCCTAACAGATATCTCAAAGTGGTTTGAATTGTCTCACCTGACCTTAAATGTAAAGAAAACTGTTGCTATTTGTTTCTCAAATAAAAAACGACCCTTAGATAGTACTTTTGAAGTAAGCATAAACAATGAAATTATTCAAGAAGAAAAAGAGGTTAAATATCTTGGGATTATTATTGATAACAATCTCAAATTTCAGAGTCAAGTCAAAAATATTTGTAAAAAGGTTAAATCTAATCTGAATTGTTTCCGTTTTATTAGGAAGGAATTATCTTTTCAGGCCGCCCGGTTATATATGCATGCAATGATTTTTCCACATCTGTCCTATTGCGTAACATCTTGGTCACAAACATCCCCTTCAATACTAAAGCCGGTTGTCTCACAGTACAAGCAGGCGGTCAAGGTTTTTGATAGAAAACCTGTGACATCGCATCATTGTGACATAATTCATAGACATAATCTTTTTACTTTTTAACATTTTATAAATTTTAGTATTTTGAAATTGGTTTTTAAATGTCTGAACAGCAATGTGTCGCCACTGTTTTCTGCTCTCATTCGTAGGCGTCAAGGTTCACTTAGACCATCCACCAGAGCCTCAGTCAGTGGGGACTGTATTCTTCCAAAATGTATGAAATCTATCGGTCAGTCAAGTTTCTCTTATAACGGTACAAGACTATGGAACTCTCTGCCCACTGACTTAAAATTGCAGACAGACATGACCAGCTTCGATAGAGGTCTGAAACAGTGGCTAAAGTCAAGTCAAAGCTGCACACATGCTAATGCTGTATGAAATGTATAGTGATGATTTGTATTGCTAATCTTTTTTTGTGTGTGTTGTGATTGGTGACATGTGTTGTCTCCTATGGACAAGTGTTGCAAATTAGCAATTTTGCTATAACACTGAAAACAAGGTATCTGGTTCGTCCAATGCTGTTGTTATGTCCATATCAAATAAATAAATAAAATAAATAAATATAATATGTATTTTGACTATATTGCACTGATTTAGCGCAATGGATTTATAAAATTCAAATAAACTATATGTCAAGCATTTTGTCTGTTCTTTCCTTCAGGTTGTCTCTGATCTCCACTGGTTTGTGTGGTGTCCTGTTATTCAATGCAATACATACTGAGACCACTAGGGGGAGGTAGTTGAGAAGAGGGATACTGGGAGAAGAAGCGTAGAAAAAAGGAAGGTGGAGCACGAGTTCTGTATGTGTTTTTAGAGAGTAATAAAGAAGAGATGTAACCGTTCATCTGCTGTGGTCTGGCTTTGTAATGGTAACTAGAACATAACAAATTGGCGACGAGGCGACCCACTATTGCTGCAAAGATGGCATCGTCTGCACCATTTCCAAACTTTTTCTTCCCTGCTCCGGGCGACCCGGCGATTCCTTTCAAGACATGGGAGCGGATGTTCCAGAATTATCTGCTAGTGATCGACGTTGAAGGACAGGAATGGTCGGAAGTCAGGAAAAGAGCCCTTCTGTTACATTGCTTGGGCACGGAGGGGCAGAGAATATTTTACACGTTACCAGAAACGGGCGATACAATGGCTGCTGCTATTACTGCTCTACATGCTCATTTTACACCCAAGTTGAACGTGGTCATGGAGAGACACACATTCCGGAAAAGAACTCAACAAGCTGGTGAGTCTATAATCCAGTATGTTGCTCCACTGAGAGAACTCTCGTCTACGTGTGAGTTTACAAATAAAGATGATATGATTCGTGACCAGCTGGTGGAAAGCGTCACTAATCCGCGTATTTTGCTGCTTTTGCTGCATGATAAGTTAACATTAGCGGATGCTGTTACAATTGCACAACAAGTCGAATCGGCTGGAGAGCATGCTAAAGCAATAACGAGTACACAGAACTTTTCTGTACAGACTGTGAATGTGCAAAGAAACATAAAAGTGCATGGAAGCGGCGCGGGGAATCTAAAAATAGAATGGCCGGCGCACGCTCCACTGTTTTATTCACGTCGACTCGGACGGTGACTTCACGTACCAGCTTTCGCTGCAGATCAGATAAACATCTTGCAAATGCAGAAGAATGTCCAGCAGCCAAGGTAACCTGTAAAAATTGCAAGAAAAAATGACATTTTGCACTTGTCTGTAGAACAACGCAAACTCACACAGTGCATGAAGTAGTAATGCCTGAGTACACGCTACTGTTACTTCAAGATAAGGATGTAAGCGCTAAACTTCACTGTACTGTTCAAGTCGAAGCCGGTGCGGTCCAGAGGCCTGTCACATTGACTGTTGATACTGGTGCTTATGTTTCAGTTCTGCCAAAGAGCATGTATGATGATCACTTTGGGGAAGTACCTCTACAGCCACCTGCAGCATGCTTAGTCACTTATTCGCGTACTCCAATTCATGTGATCGGCTGCTTGCACGCAACCGTGGTAAAAGACTGCCGCAAATGCACAGTGAACTTCTATGTGGTGGATAAAGGAACTGCATTAATGGGCATGGATCTGATAACAGCTCTTAAACTATGCATTAAAGGAGATACAATTCTGCCAGATCATGCTACATCCTCCACATCTTGCTCTTCAGAACCAATGTTACAGCTTTCTACTCAACTGGACTCACCTTCAGTTGGCTGTGTTGCAGGGTTTATGCATAAAGTCAAGGTGTCAGATACAGCCGTGCCTGTTAGACAGAAACTACGACGCCTTCCCTTTTCTGTGAAAAAAGCCGTGTCCGCGGAGTTGGACAGACTACTTTCTGCAGGAGTTATAGAGAGAATAGATGCATCTCCATGGGTGTCACCGATTGTGGTTACAATTAAAAAGACTGGTGGCACAAGAATGTGTGTAGATCTCAGGGAACCGAACAAAGCTGTGGTAATAGACAGTTACCCCCTGCCTCACATGGAGGAATTATTGACTGCTTTAGTTGGATCTACAATCTTCTCCACAATTGATCTTGAGAGTGCATATCATCAAGTGCCTTTACATCCTGAGAGCCGTGATTTAACAGCGTTTATCACGCATGAAGGACTGTTCCGGTTTTACAGGGTACCGTACGGTTTGGCTTCAGCACCGTCGGTATTCCAAAAGATGATGGAGTGCATACTCAAAGGTGTACCAAACGTGCAGAACTACCTCGATGACGTCATTTGCTTTGGACGCACAGAAGCGGAACATGACGTTGCGCTGAACACGGTACTGAGCCGACTAAAGGAGGCTGGGTTGCGTTTGAACGAACAAAAGTGTCAAATTAGGCAAAAGAGCCTGCGTTTTTTGGGACACTTGGTTACAGCACAAGGAGTTCAGCCAGATACTGAGCACTTACAGGCAATCGTACAAGCTCCAGTTCCTAACGATGTTCCAGCCCTACGTTCATTCCTGGGTATGCTCTCATGGTATAGTAAATTTATACCCAATTATGTTACTATTGTTGAACCCTTACGGGCATGTATCCGCCGAGAGGGACCATTTCAGTGGAACGAGGAAACGGAGTACTGCTTTGTCACTGTGAAACAATTGTTGCTTGCAGGTTCAGCATTAGCACTGTATGACCCCAATTTACCATCCATTATCTCTACAGATGCATCAGATTATGGTCTTGGGGTAGTGTTCACCCAGATTCATCCAGACAACACAGAGCGGACAGTCGCTTTTGCCTCCAGATCCTTAACTCAGACTGAGAGGAAATATGCAACAGTAGAGAAAGAGGCTTTGGCATGTGTGTGGGCGGTGGAAAAGTGGAGGACCTATCTTTGGGGGCGTAAGTTTACACTACGAACCGACCATCAGGCTCTAACGACCCTTCTCTGTACAAAAGGAGCAGACAGGGCGGGAATGCGCATAGCTAGATGGGCTGCGCGTCTGTTATGCTTTAATTATGACGTGGTCTATCGTGCAGGTTCGTTGAACTGTACAGCTGATTGTCTTTCAAGATTACACCTTGACATCTACCACAGACATGGACTCGGATGCAGAACCTGAACTAGTTGTGTTGTTGTCAATGTCTCTTATGTCAGTTACTAAAAAGGAGTTTGAGGCTGCTTCTATGGCCTGTTCTGAGCTTTCTGCTCTGCGTGCTCAGATTGAAAAGGGTTGGCCAGCTTCAGCAAAAGCCCTGGATTCCCCGCTGCAACCGTACTTCAAAATGAGACATGTACTTTGTGTGACAAACAATCTAGTGTTCCGGGGTTCACGGTTGGTGGTGCCAGTGACATTGCGCAGAACAATGGTCACTTTAGCACATGAGAATCATCAGGGCATAGTAAGGACCAAGCAGCGGTTGCGTGAGCTCTAATGGTTTCCAGGAATAGACGCTATGGTTCAAAGTCAGATTTCAGCATGTTCGTTGTGCCAGGAATCAGACAGGACGGCAAAGACTACTGCTTCTCCATTACAACCGGTGCCTTTTCCGGACGGTCCATGGTCGAAGTTGGGTTTGGACATAGTAGGACCTTTTGAGACAGCTGCTTATGACTGCAGATATGCTATTACACTGACGGACTATTACTCAAAATGGCCTGAAGTGGCGTTTACGCCTTCCATTACGACGCCTGTTGTAATTGGATTCCTGAATTCTGTTTTCAGTAGGCATGGAAACCCTGAGAGTCTGGTAACAGATAATGGACCACAACTTATTTCCTCAGTCTTTACCGCTTTCTTGGACGAACAAAATATTGCACACACCAAAACATCTGTATACCATCCTGCGGCTAATGGGGCTGTGGAAAGATTTAATAAGGTTCTCAAGGACTGTGTGCAAATGACCATTTTGCAAAAGAAACCGTGGAAACAAACAGTCTTGGACTTTTTGCAAACGTATCGTTCTACCCCACATGCAATGACTGGTGTTTCGCCATTTGAACTGTTATACGGCACGAAAATGAGAACCAAACTTACGGTGTTCACATCTCACTCCAGTTCCACACGTGACCAAGAAGTTAGACAACGAGTGTCGGTTCGCCAAAATAAAATGAAGCAATACTCTGATGCAAAACGAGGGGCTCGGGTGTCTACATTTCAGGTGGGCAATAGAGTGCTGTGGCGAGGGGGGGCGTGGTTCCGCGAAGTCTGTAGCGGGAGAGAAGTCAGCGAGCCGCGCGGTGAGTAAGTGGGTCAAGTGCAGATAACGAACACCTGTGTCTGATTGCAGTAATTGGCGTGGAGACTGCATATAAGCTGCCGGCTGAGAGTGAGAAGGAGAGAGAGACCTGGGACTCGCACGGGACTTGTGGACGCGTTGAACTGAGCCTGTATTTGTGCTGTTTGTTTGTTCTTTGTTTGCCGTGGTGAAGCGACACGGCGGCCGCGCACGAGCGCACCCTGTTTGTTTATTTTTATTGTGGATAATAAAGTGCGAGTCCCAATTTCGCCGACCCCGTCTTCTTCTTCCTCCAACTACACTGAATTTACTACAAGTGCGTATACGCAAACCAACGCATGTTCCCAAAGGACACTCAAAGTTCACACAACCAGTGGAAATAGAGAAGCAAGTGGGCCCAAGCACGTACAGACTGGCAGATGGAAGACTGTGGCACTCTTCTCACTTGTCTTTGGTTCCAGAGGTCATGAAGCCGACCTCAGATCAGCCTGCTGTTGATGTTTCAGTCGCAAATGTTCCGAACACTGAACAGAGCACAGGAAAACGTTCTGTTCGTCAGTGCAAACCACCTTTTTGGTTGAAAGACTATGAGACTAAATAAGAGTATACAGTGGTTTGAATTACTGACTGTATGTAGGTATAGCGCAGATGGAGATTCAATATAGTCCTGTAATGATTCTGTAATTCTGTTGGAGTTATGAATGAAGAAGTGAAATTGAGAATTTAACAGAAGTAATTACAGTTGTTAACTACCATAAAATAACTTAGTTGTAATTAGGCAAAAGCTTACGTTTATGTGTTCCTATTGAAATCTAGTACTGTTTTGAGCTAATTGGTACTACGTGAAATTGTTTTACGTAATGGGGGAGATGTGGTGTCCTGTTATTCAATGCAATACTTACTGAGACCACTAGGGGGAGGTAGTTGAGAGGAGGGATACGGGGAGAAGAAGCGTAGAAAAAGGGAAGGTGGAGCACGAGTTCTGTATGTGTTTTTAGAGAGTAATAAAGAAGAGATGTAACCGTTCATCTGCTGTGGTCTGGCTTTGTATTAAATGGTAACTAGAACATAACAGTTTGCAGTGCTGAAATGAGGATGATCCAGTCGCTCAGAGATGTTTGGTTTCCCCACTGACACGGAGAGGAGAGAATAATGGCTGTACAAAACCTTTGTGTACTGGTGTACTGTAGATACGTTTAAAAGAAAAAAAGTCTTCGTCTTTATTTTTTGTTGTTGTTGTACTTTTTAGTTTTTTCTTTTCTTTTTGTGTGCACCTGTATACATACTTCACTGTGGACGGTCTTCTTATTGGCACTGTACATAAAAACGAATTGTCAAATATTTAAGAGCAATAAACTCACTTTTCTGCGGCACCACATGATCGTCAGGGTGCCATTTGATGATGTCACAGACTGTCAAATGACTATCTGGGTTTTTATATGATTTCAGAATGGCTTCTTGATCCTGTTACACTGAAGGGTCTCTGACAAACTGCATTTTCGGGACAAAAGTCCCCTTTTTATTTAAATACTTAATAATAATAATAAAACATGGTCCTTTTCATATAACAGCCAACATGTCAGCTTATGTGAACATGCCAATAAAACAATATATATAACTTGGTATTTTATGTTTATTTAAAGATGTAATGTCAAAATCAAAGTCCCCAGACCATTACGCTGAATGACAATTTTACAATTTGGAACATTATTTGCCCCATATGCTGACATTTAAAATCCAAGATGGCAGCCGAGCCACACCTATGTGTGGATCTCAGTGTTTGAGACCTCAAGATTTTAGGTTTGTCTTGTGATGTTTTATGTCTTTTAATCTTAAATAAGTATACTCTCGAAAAACAGGACATTCTCTTTCATACTGGGATTATTTTAATAGCGGATAAGGCTGAATTTGAACTTGAAACCTGGACACTGACCACCTGATAGCCCTGCAGCTAGTCACCAGCTGCATCACTTATTGCTAGCCTAGCTGCTGGTATTCCTGCTGCTGGCCTGCTGTCAGTAGCCCTTGTTAGCCACCTCCTGGATGCCCTGCTGCTACCCTGCTACTGGTAGCCCTGCTTCCTAGCCTGCTGCTGCCCTATTTGCTAGCCACTACCTGGATGCTTTGCTGCTAGCCCTGCTAGCTAACCTCATCTGGATGCCCTGCTGCTAGCCTGCTACTGATAGCTCTACTTTTAGCCTGCTACTTTTAGCCCTGCTAGCTAGCTATCACTTGGAAGCCTCCCTGCTAGCATCCATTCTGTAGCCCTGACTTTCTGACTTCAAGCTACTGCTCACCCCGTTAAGGCTGTCTTCGACTAAACCTGGTCAAGTCAAGTCAAGTCAAGTGTATTTATATAGCGCTTTTCACAATATAAATTGCATCAAAGCAGCTTCACAATATCAATCAAATAACATAACAATGTTTGTTTCTTAGTGAAAAAACATCCACGTTTGGTAGGGCTGATCAATGGTATTAATGCTTGGTTAATTATTTTGAATATCCCCAACTGAACAAGCCAAAGGCAACAGTGGCAAGGAACCGAAAAACTCCATCAAGTGATCTACTGGTGTCCTAAAACTCCATCAGGTGACCTAATGGAGAAAAAAAAAACCTTGGGAGAACCCAGGCTCAGTCGGGGGCCAGTTCTCCTCTGGCGTTTATGAACTAGAGGCCGGATTTACAGTAACTGTAATTTGATACAGAATTTTGTTTTATTTATCACTTCGGGGTGGGTACGCGAACCGGAATCACAACATTTTATCTGTAGAGTGGGAAAGGGATCCTCCATAGGGAGAGGCTAGTTGGCACTTCAGCACTGCGTTGTCATCGGGTCCAGGCAAAGCTCCTAGTCAGATCTGGATACGGCCTGGATCCGGTCGGCTGCGGGAAAACCTTGGGATAAACAAAGACACTAAAATTAGCGTAGATGCCATTCTTCTTATGATGATGTAACGAGTACATCAGGATTTAAGGGAAGTGTTCCCAGTTCCGGCTGACCTAATCTATGCAGCCTAACATTGAATTATAGAAGTCCATAATATATTATGTGTATGCTAGGTCAAAGAGATGTGTTTTTAGTCTAGCTTTGAACTGACAGAGTGTGTCTGCTTCCCGGACAATGGTAGGAAGACTGTTCCAAAGTTTTGGTGCTAAATAGGAAAAGCAGTCGATTTTGATATTCTAGGTATTATCAACTGGCCCGAATTTTGAGATCGCAATAGACGTGAAGGACTATAATGCGTTAAGAGCTCGCTCAAGTACTGCGGAGCTAAACCATTTAGTGCTTTGTAAGTAATCAACGATATTTTAAAATTTATACGATGTTTAATAGGCAGCCAATGCAGTGTTGACAGAACCGGGCTAATATGGTCATATTTCCTGGTTCTAGTAAGAACTCGAGCGGCTGCGTTTTGGACCAGCTGTAGTTTATTTATTAAGCGTGCAGGGCAACCACCCAGTAGAGCATTACAATAATCTAGTCTTGTTGTCATGAAAGCATGAACTAATTGTTCCGCATTTGTTAATGAGAGCATATGTCGTAATTTAGATATATTTTTAAGATGGAAAAATGCGGTTTTACAGATACTAGACACATGACTTTCAAATGAAAGATTGCTATCAAAGAGCACACCCAGGTTCCTAACCGACGACGAAGACTTAACAGAGCAGCCATCAAGTGTTAGACAGTATTCTAGGTTATTAAGTGTGGAAGTTTTTTGTCCAATAATTAGAATCTCTGTTTTTTCAGAGTTTAGTAGTAGGAAATTACTAGTCATCCAATTTTTTATATCAGCTATGCATTCCGTTAATTTTGTGAATTGGTAAGTTTCGTTAGGTTTTGAAGAAATATACAGCTGAGTATCATCGGCATAACAATGAAAGCTAATTCCATGTTTCCTAATGATATGTCCTAATGGTAGCATGTACAGAGTGAACAGCAGCGGTCCTAGTACTGAGCCTTGTGGTACGCCATACTGAACTTGTGATCGATAAGACATCTCTTCATTTACTGCTACAAACTGATAACGGTCAGATAAGTATGATTTAAACCATAATAGTGCAATTCCACTAATGCCAACATAGTTTTCCAGTCTATTTAAAAGAATCTTGTGGTCAATTGTGTCAAATGCAGCACTAAGATCAAGTAACACTAATAGAGAGATACAACCACGATCGGATGATAAAAGTAAATCATTTGTAACTCTAATGAGAGCCGTCTCAGTACTATGGTGCGGTCTAAATCCTGACTGAAAATCCTCGCAGATATCATTTCTTTCAAGAAAGGAACACAGTTGTGAGGATACTGCTTTTTCTAATATCTTTGACAGAAAAGGCAGATTTGAGATCGGCCTGTAATTGACTAATTCTGAAGGATCAAATTGCGTTTTTTTAACAAGCGGTTTTATCATAGCCAGCTTAAAGGTTTTTGGTACATATCCTAGAGACAAAGACGAATTAATGATATTAAGAAGAGGATCTATGATCTCTGAAAGCATCTCTTTCAGTAGCTTAGTCGGTATAGGGTCTAACATACAAGTTGTCGATTTAGATGAATTAACGAGTTTGCAGAATTCTTCCTCTCCTATAGCAACAAATGAATACAATTTTTCCTCAGGGAGACTACAATGCACTCCCTGATGCGATACTGTAGTAGACGGTTGCATAGTTATAATTTTGTCCCTGATATTATCAATCTTATAAGTGAAGAAGTTCATAAAGTCATTACTGCTGTGTTGCTTGGAAACTTCTGTGCTTGAAGCTTTCTTTTTCGTTAGTTTAGCCACTGTTTCAAATAAATACCTAGGATTATGTTTATTTTCTTCTAATAGGGTTGAAAAATAAGCAGATCTAGCAGCTTTTAAAGCCTCTCTGTAAGCAATCGAGCTCTCTTTCCATGAAATCCGAAATACCTCTAGTTTTGTTTTCTTCCAGTTGCGCTCCATTTTTCTGGCTGCTCTCTTAAGGGCCTGAGTGTGCTCGTTGTACCACGGCGTTGGACTATTTTCTTTAATCTTCTTTAAGTGCAGTCTAAAGTGCTGGAAAAGAGAGAGTTAAAAGTTTCTGTTGCAATATCGAGTTCTTCTAAGCTATCCGGGATGCTGAGATGATGAAACCTATTAGGAAGATTATTGATAAAGCAATCTTTAGTGGCAGAAGTTATAGGTCTAACATATTTATAACACGGAGTCGGCTTTGCAGCCTTGGCTAAATGTAATTTACATGAGACTAGATAATGGTCTGAGATGTCATCGCTCTGCTGCAGAATTTCAACGGCATCAACATCTATTCCATGTGATAATATTAGATCTAGAGTATGATTACGACAATGAGTGGGTCCTGACACGTGTTGTCTAACTCCAATTGAGTTTACAATGTCTTTAAGTGCCAATCCCAATGCATCTTTTTCATTATCTACATGTATATTAAAATCACCAACAATTAGTACTTTATCGTTAGCCAATACTAATTCTGATAGAAAGTCCGCAAATTCTTTGATAAAATCTTTATGGTGCCCTGGTGGCCTGTATACAGTAGCCAGCAGAAATCTCAAACGTGATTTATCGTTTACACTATATATTTTTACATTAAGCACCAACACTTCAAAAGAAGTATATTTAAAAATAGATTTCTTAGTGGTTTTGAAAATATTACTATAAATTACAGCAACACCTCCCCCTTTGCGTTTTAGACGAGGTTCATGTTTATAACAGTAATCTTGTGGGGTTGACTCATTTAAAGTAATGTAATCGTTTGGTTTTAGCCAGGTTTCTGTCAAACACAGCACATCTAAATTAAAACTTGAAATCATATCATTAACTATGAGCGATTTTGAAGTAAGGGATCGAATATTCAGCAACCCAAGCTTTATCATTTGTTCATCTGTATTATATCTGTTTTTTATTTGTTGAACATCAATTAAATTTTTTACCTGACGTTTTTTGGATTTCCAAATTCGGGGAACAGACACAGTCTCTATATGATGATATCTAGGTGAAAGAGGCTCTATGTGATGGGATTTATCTGACCTTGGTGACGGGAGGCCGCTAGCAGACGGTCGGTTTAGCCAGTCTGTCTGCTTCCTGACCTGAGCCCCAGATTGTCATGTTTTAGCTCTAAGACTATGTGCCATATTACTAGAGAGAAGAGCAGCACCATCCCAGGAGGGATGAACACCATCTCTTTTCAACAGGTCAGGCTTGCCCCAAAAACTTTTCCAATTGTCTATGAATTCTATATTATTCAACGGACACCACTTAGACAACCAACCATTGAGTGAGGCCAATCTGCTAACTATCTCATCACTCCTGCGAACAGGAAGGGGGCCAGAGAAAATTACAGTGCCTGACATCGTACTTGCGAGTTTACACACCTCTTTAATATTAATTTTGGTGATCTCCGACTGGCGGAGTCGAACATCATTAGTGCCGACATGAATAATGATCTTAGAGAATTTACGATTAGCATTAGCCAGCACTTTTAAATTTGCTTTGATGTCAGCCGCTCTGGCTCCCGGCAAACATGTGACTATGGTGGCTGGTGTCTCTATTTTCACGTTCCGTGTGATCGAATCACCAATTACCAGGGCACAATCAACAGAATTCTCAGTGGGTGTTTCACTGAGTGGGGCAAATCGATTTGTTATGGTAATCGGAACGGAAGAGTGGTTTTTTAATCCGCGACTAGAGCGATCTCTCACGGTCACCCATCTGCCCTGCTGCGTGGGCTCTACTTCAGCCGGAACCGAATCATGTACAGAGTTCACTAGGCGCATCCAAAATAGTATCTAAAGCTCTAGTACTATCCTTACTATCCTCAATTAAAGTTTGGATGCGTGTCTCTAGCTCTGAAATCTTCTCCGTCAGCCTGACTGTCTCCTTGCATTTATCACAAATAAATCCTATATTGCCATCGGAGAAGGCTACACTAAACATATGACATGTAACACAGGTGACAATAACAGGACAAGACATTACTCACCGTTTGTGTTGACTGATTCTTACTTACCTGGGCTTTTATGAACTCAAAGGCAAGGGCGCGCGAGAGAAAATAAATAATAAATAAATGAGCGCGGGGTGGCGCGTAAACACGCGTGCTGTGCTAACAATAACGGAAGCTAGCGATGTAAGGTTAATCTGAGATGGTGGGTAAACTATATTTAGTAATATAAACAACTAGGAATGATAGTAAATGATGGTTCAAAACAGAAAGAAATACAAAGCTAATACGAGGCGTAGAGCTTACAGCCTCGACGCAAACAAACTCACAGCAGGCAGGAAGGCAGACACGAGCAATCGATCAGTGAACAGCAGATCAGAGGAACCAACCAGCACAGACAGGAACAGGGAGAGTAACCTGACATCATGCATTTGTTTATATTGTTCATACTTTTACAGTCCAGCTTTATACTAGATGAATTTAATATGCCCAAAATGAGAAGTAATATACTGATACAGTTAAATTATGGTCCTTTTTCAATTTCATCTACAAGTCATTATGAGATATACCGCCAGAAAATCAACCTGTGTAACCAAAAAAATTGTTCACAAATTAATAAGACCCTGTATCTCAAGAACCTACTGTTGTTAAATGATAATTTTACTGTCTCAGATTACTCTTTTTCTCAGTTCATAGAGGACAGTGGTAATGACAAATATTACCCAACCAAACACACCAAAAACCCGCGACACTCCAGTACCAAGTGCGCACGAGCCATTCCTATCTACGGCAAGCCTCGAGGGGAAAAATACATTGCATACACACATACAACGAGCGTCAGTACATCACCAGTATTATAGTGACTTTGTTGGATTCTGTCATGTACAATCCAACAAAGTCTGTTACTATAATAAAAAAAAAAAGATTTTGAGGACAGTTACACTGTATTGAGACAGTTGAGAAATAATAATATTTTTACAGTTTTCAAC
Source organism: Meda fulgida (assembly GCA_030578275.1). Classification (NCBI taxonomy): domain Eukaryota; kingdom Metazoa; phylum Chordata; class Actinopteri; order Cypriniformes; family Leuciscidae; genus Meda; species Meda fulgida. The sequence continues at coordinate 26,378,187 of CM060636.1, forward strand.
AATAATTGTCATTGTTGAACCATTGCTCTTATTATGTTTCTGATTTCTCAGTTTTGTCATTATTTTAGCAAATAATTTATTTTGTTTTGAGACAGTTTGTTTTAAGAAGTTTCAAAGAGTTAGTAAAAGAGTAAAGAAAAAGTTAAAACTTTTTTATTTAAGTAGGCATCTATTTTGTATGAAGTATTTATTTTGTATTAATACATAACCTCACTGTATGTATCATTATTGCGTGACATTTGTGTCAATAATCGTCAAGCACAGGTGACTTCGTGTAGTGGGAGGGGGCCCCCAAACAAATTATCCTTAGGGCCCCCAAAAGGCTCGGACCGGCTCTGCGAAACACAATCAGGCTTCATGAACAAAAGGCATATAGGAAATAACATTAGGCTCATTTTAGATATTTTAGATTACCCAGAAATGGTAGAGGAGGGTGGGCTCATGCTGTTTGTAGATTTTGTTTGTAGACAAGCATCAAGGTGTCTGAGAAGAAAAGAAAGTAAGAGTGGGAAGAGCGGAAAAAGCACAGACGGCAGAGGGTTGCATTAGCAGATGTAGAACAAACAGACCCAGGCACATACTACATCTGCAGCAACTGCAACAGAGCCTGCCGCTCCAAAATCGGACTGTACAGTCACAGCAGGCGCTGCAAACCAACCACAGAGACTCCTTGACGCATATTCCATTGTCTCCAGAGACAGACGGATGCCAACGAACAAAGCATTTGACACCGTTGAACATCCATTCATTTTACAGTCCCTTAAAAAAATCGGTTTTAGTGAGTTTTTTTCCTCAGCTATTATAAGTCTATATAACAATAGTAATAGCTCAATTAGACTAACAGGTGGTATGTCTCCCAGGTTCAATGTCTCTAGAGGCATCCGACAAGGTTGCCCGGCTTCGCCTTACCTCTTCCTATTGGTAGCTCAGCTTTTGTCTGATCATATTAAATCAAGTGAGATAAACGGCATCAATATATTAGGTAGAGAGCTTATTATATCTCAACTAGCGGACGACACCACTCTATTTCTTAGAGATGAATATTGCAATAAATACCATAGAATTTTCATGGCCTCTGGCTTAAGGCTGAATATCAATAAGTGTGAAATCATGTCTATTAAGGACTGCATAAAATCTTCCATTTGTAGTATCCCAGTCAAAAGTGAGCTTGTTCACTTAGGTATCACAATTACCAAGGACCAACAAAAAAGACTTTATTGAACTTCAACCCTATTATTCAAAGAACCAGAAAAAAGCTGAACCAGTGGCTGTTACGGGATCTCTCCCTCAGAGGGAGAACCCTACTGTCTAAGGCAGAAGGTTTATCACTGTTAACAAATCCAGCTCTATGTATGTGGACAAAAAACATATAACTGAGATTGACAAGCTTCTTTTTAACTTCTTATGGAAAAATAGAACTCATCATGTGAAGAAGTCTGTTCTATCAAATGACTATGAAAAGGGTGGATTAAACTTTATCGATTTCTGTACTCTTAATAATACTTTTAAAGTAAATTGGTTGAGACATTTCTTTAAAAACCCTAATTCTATTTGGAATATCATACCATGTCATATGCTGTCAAAACTGGGTGGGTTGAGCTCAGTGGCGGTTCTAGACCATTTCAACTGGGGGGGCCAAGCTGGGGCCAGTTGTACTGTTAGAGGGGCCAGTTATATTTAGACCTTATTGTTGTCATATCATTTTCTGCACTGCAGGCATTAACAGGCAAAATACCATGTTTATAATCATTCAACAATGTATTTGCATTTCCATTATATTTTTACATTTGCATTACATATTCAGTATTAGTCACAGTAACTGTAATTAACATGATGTCCTTCTTTCTCTTCATTTTGGTATTGAAGTATGGTATTGATTTGGCAAAAGCAATGGGAACCAAGAAGCTTATTAATTAATTTACTGAAAATAACTGACTTGCTAGGTAACTATGTCTAACCGTTTACAGGATTCCTGCACACTTTTTAAAGTCAAATTGAAGGCTTTTTAAGACCTGAAGAAATCAGAATTCATACCGTTCATTAGGGGTGTGCAATATTGACAAAAATATATCTCAATATTTTCAATGTTTTGTTGATAATTAGATGATATTTTACTGATTGTGTTTCTGTACTGGTACCATTTGACAGCTGACTCACAAAGATATTCATATTTTTAATATTCTATGCAGTGGTCAGTTAACAGCAGGGACCGAAATTAATTTTTTAATGAATTTTTAATTAATTTAATTTGCCATCTTAAATTGATTTCCAGGGGCATTTTCACCTTTATATGGACATTCTTTCTAAACTTATTTAGAGTTATGAATCACCTTTTATGTCATATACTAACATTCAAATTATTCAGTAATTATACTTATTTATACAATAATACTTAATTATACAATAATTATACAGTACCACTGTTACCAGTCAAATTAATTCAATCAAAATCCATCTTTGCAGTGCAATCTAGAGGTGACACAGAAGCGGCATTAATATATTTACACTCCATTAATAATTGCATAAATAAAGCTATGAGATTTTTTTTAAATCAAAATTTAAATATGAAATGATTTCTAATTTTAACGTTTTAATAAAGGGTACTTTAAATATTAAACTAAAACCGCCAGTAGGCGGCGGCAAGTCACAGTCTTAATAAGTGAGTTGAGGGATTCATTCATTCAACCGATTTGTTCAAACGGCTGATTCATTCGGGAAAGGAGCAAATGATTCCTTCAAAACGCGGATTTCAGTCAATAAATCATCGCTGTCTGTTGCATTGAGACTCTGCTACGGTTTCATTTTGAAATTCTAGTCGGCGAAATAAAGGGAAAACAAACAATATTGACAATATTGTGTCTAAAAAGTAACTCCCAATGTTAACTTATTGTTAATTTAACTGTTGTATAATATCAATATGACAGTTGCAATTGTGCACGGGAAAACGGCACTCTTGCTGATTTGATATTCTAATATAAGAACATAATATGATATAAATATTAGACATAAACTAATTTGGACATAGCCTATACCTATGAACCGCACACAGCAGTGAAAGGATAGACAAATGCGATGTCAGCTCACAGTGCCTCGTATACAGTTAAAACATTGATTACAATATCATAATAGACAATACACATCGTACACCCGATACGCACATAAAGAATGAACTTGCAACTGAACTGCCATTTACCAGCTTTCTCCTTCTCTCCTCTCTCGCGTGCAGGAGACAGACGTTATTCTGCAGCGATTCCCGCGAATGTGATGCGAATTGTCACGTGAACAAGCAAATCCACAAAGATAGAATAATAAAAAAATAATAGGCATACAACGATAACAATGATAGCAAAAACTGTTTTGTAAAAAGTATTTCACACTCCACATTTAGGGGGGCCACAAGGGGGGCCAAGCTTGTTGTCACAGGGGCACGGGCCCCCCTGGGCCCCCCTCTAGAACCGCCACTGGTTGAGCTATTTCTTAACCTGTAATTATAATATTGATAAAGTCCCGATAAAAATGTCAGCCTTTCACCGCCAGGCCTTCCTTTCATGGTCTCTTTTTTCAAACACAACTTTTCACCCAACAAATATTACATATGGAACAACAAAGACATTGTTTAAATACAAATCTTTATTTATTGATTACTGGTTTAATAATAACATTATTTTTGTTGACCAATTATTTAACAGGGATGGTTGTCTTTGCTCTTATAATGAGTTTCTAGAAGAATACAAAATTCCTGTGTCTCCTGGAGATTATTCCAAAGTCTTTGGAACAATTTCTTCTGGTGCTTGCATGTTATATAGAGCTCAACCAAGATTGGACACTCAACAACTAACTTTGTTATCGCTTACTGACACTTCAGTTGGTAAGATTTGTTTTTCTTGTAACAATGGTAAGAACAATAAACTAATTAGATCCCTGTTCAATACAGATACTATCACAGTACCATATGTGGTTCCATACTGGAATAAATTTGTGCAAAACATTGACTGGAAGAAGGTCTGGCTCTTATCCAACCGATATTTGCTGACCAACAAAATTAGAGAAATATCATTTAAAATAATTCATAAGTTTTACCCATCTAATGATCATATTGTAAAAAATTAAAATAAAAAAAAGACATTGATGTAATGTACACTTTCTGCTCTATGAGTATTGAAACAGTTATCCATTTGTTTTGGCACTGCCCTTTTGTCTAAAGTTTCTAGTCTGATATTTGTAATTTTATTGCAGAAAAATTGAGAAAGATTTCAAGTTGTTTTGGGAGGATGTTCTTTTTGGCCTTTATGACCTCAACAGAACTAAGACTAGGCCTAATGAAACCTTCATTATTAATCTCATTATTCTCTTGGGAAAATTTTACATTCATAAATGTAAGTTTGCGCACTCTAAAACATCTTTTATTGCTTTTAACAATGAGGTCAAGCAATATGTCAACACGATTAAGTATTCTCATAATCAAAAGGCAACAAAAACTGTGATTGTGTGTAAACAATTTTATATCTTTTTGTAAATCTGTACTTCCCCTGGCAAAATGTGATAATGTGAGTCTTTTGTTTATGTTTTGTTTATGTTAAAACACCCGCAATGTCGGAAAATGCACAATGTATTATTTTTATAATGGAGATGAATGTTCCTGTAAACTGTGCATTTGTTGAATAAAAAAAACCGAGTCCGTGTCTTCTCATTTATCAATGTCTATTTTCCCCCTTTTCCAGGTAAAGACTATTTATTAATGCATTTCTGTCATGAGTTAAGACTACTCAGTGGTTGTAAAGCTGGTTATTTCTCTGAACACATGTGAAAAATGTGAGGTTTGATGGTTTAATTATCATGCTTGACATGCTAACCACGAGGAAATTCTGGGTAAAACTAAATGTATCTTATGGTCTTGTTAAACTGAAATGTAAAAGTATTCCATTTATTTACGGAAATGGTTAGGATCAAATGAGCAAATGTTATGCGGAACATAGTCCATGTTTTTTTTTTTTTTGTATTTCCTGGTTAATCTGTTTATTGGTAATTGACTGCTGAAATAGTGTTCCATTTTGTTTTAGTTAAATAAGTTATAGAAAAGTCGATAAAGGACTGAATGTTAAAAATGAAGGTTTAGTGCTTATATAAATACAGTTATAAAAGTGAAGTTTTAAAATGTGTACAAAAATGTATTTAAATTACAGTTATGGTGACTGTTGTGATACATTGTTATGCATTGCTGATCTTGTCTGCGTATCAATGTGAACTAATGTATTGATGTATACATTTAATTCTCTATTATATATTGTGTTGAAAAAAGAAAGAAATTAGTCCATATAGCCAATACAGCTTGACACACAGACAATGAGTCTGTGTCTTCTCATTTATCAATGTCTATTTCCCCCCTTTTCCAGGGGTGCAATATGTGCGTGATGAGTGGTGTGGTAATCAGTGAGTGTGTAAGTGTATGTGTGTATCCAAAAGGAGGAGACAGAGTACCAGGATCATGACAGTGATAGCATGCAGAAACCATGAAAACATCCATACTTCTCTTTATGATTCTAACATGTGTGTTGTACTGATTAATCTCATTTGACTATCACCTGCTGTGTCAACTTGCATGTGGCCGACATCATTTAAAACTATCATTCAGGGAGAGTTCCTGTTAGTGACCAATGGCGTAAAGACGTGACTCCGGGGGCTCCCGCAGAAACTTTTTTATAAAGAATATCAGGGTGTTTTCTACCGACGTGGTGTGTACAGATTTTGATATCATAGAGCTTATTTGATTGTATTAAGTGCTGATATGCCTCCAAAACCCAGAAATACGGACAATCAGACGGCATCGAGAGCGCGGCCTAATGCAGGGGCTACATCCCCAGCCCAGCGGGATCCTGGCGGACCGCCACCTCACGACGGAGATGTCGTTAATACCGGATCTGATTTATCCTGCTCTCCTCCGGATCACAACGAGTGGAGGGGTTACAAAGGATTTCACATCCCCTGGAGAGGCTGCTGTTTTTATCAAAATAGGTGAAGCTGATTTTGAGTGCCACCTGCTTACAGACTGACTTTGAACGTTCATGTACCATCAAAGTAAATTTGACTGAGACATAAGTAATAGTGGCACAAATATTGTATCATTTTGATAAGCAAATATCTTTCTCAGGCTCACACAAGTTGCACTGTTCTAGTTTAATGTACACCCTGTAATTTAAGTTACACATTTAATATTGTTGTGCAGGAGCTCCTGTTGAGTTTGGAGTTTGGAGAAGTATGAAGATGACGGTTAGGTCTAATACACGGAGTTTAGTTGTTCTGCTAATGACTCCTAGTGGAGTCTGGACCATTATCCTATCGTTTGGGGATGGGGTAAGAGTAGGTGCGGGGGGAGGGGGCTTTGGATTTACCTACTTTTTTTTTGTTCTGTGTTGGAGGTCGAATTGTGGTTGCAGTTTCGCTTGTGATATAAACTAAACATGACAAGTATTAAAGCTTTAAATGCGAGATTCGTTAGTTGGAATATCAAGGGTTTGGGTAGTGCTGTCAAACGGTGTTTTCTCTTTTAAAGCGTTTAAAGCCTGATATTGTTTTTCTGGAGGAGACCCACATGCAAAACAATGACCAGGCATGGTTGAGATGTCCCTGGGTTGCGGAGGTATTCCATTCCAGCTTCAATTCCAAAGCCAGAGGAGTTGCCATTCTGATTAGTAAATCAGTCCCATTTACACAGACCAAAATCATTTCTGACAAGGACGTCAGGTATTTGATCATTTTAGGGACTATATACCAGGTTCCAGTTCTACTTGTCAACATATACACACCAAATTTTGATAATCATAGTTTTTTAAATAATCTGTTTAAGAAACTACCATCATTAAATTATTTATTTTTTATATTAGGCGGGGACATGAATTGTGTTGTGAATTCTCAGCTAGACCTTTCTAAAGTCAGCTTGAATCAGTCACAAATGGCTAGAACTCTTTGTAGTTTTATGACCAACAATGGCTACATTGATCCCTGGAGCTAGGGCTGGGCGATATGGTTGAAAACTGTATCACGATATCAGTGTTTCATATCGGTCGACATCATAATTATTGATTTTTTATGACCCATTTAAAATAAGGACCAGGAGAAAAATATGTATTACATTTAAATATTTTGATTTTGAACTTAACCTTCCTCTGATTATAATCTCAAGACAGAAATGTCAACACAACGATGGAAAACTCAAATAATTAAAATGTAAACATAAGTCTAAATTCACAAGCAGACCTGCAAACTCCTCAGAGTAAAAAAGGTGACAGTGGCGCGGTGCGGCGGGACGTGGGCGGTGGGGGTTTGTGGTCGTACGTGCCCCCTGCTCGATTTCCTTTGTGATTTTAATATGCAAATGACACATTTCTGAGCGTGACTTAACAAAAAATCAGCTTACTTATCACACAAAAAAAAAAATGTGTGCCAACCCGGAAGTTTGTATCGTCCGGGTTGTGTGCCAACAGTCCGGTATGATTTCGGTACAATGGAGTGAAAAGCAAAACAGAAATATAGAAGGCATTTTTATAAATGTCTTAAGCCTTGTATTTTTTACATACGTTTCATTAATAAAGCCATAGAACCAGTTTATTTATAGTGCACTGATAATAGTTTTATATAATTAGTTTATTAATTAAATTAATAAAAAGATAAAAAAAAGACCTTCAGATATGTTTGGTAATTGTACCTGAATTAATTTAAAAATAATTTGCTTTATTTCAGATCAATATATTTATTTTCCTTAATTTTAATTAACCCTAACTTTATTCTCATCAGAATTATAAATAAGTTCCGCATAAAATAATACTACCAACACATTTAATTTTCTTTTTTAATCAATGTGTAATTTAAAAATAAACAGATTAGGGCTCTGTTTTGAGGACAAGAAATGAAAACCAATGCGATATGTCCAAAAGATGGAACACACACACACTGTTTTAAAAAGGAGTTGGATAAATATGTTTTGCTTTTAAAACGGTGTGTGTGTGTGACAGTTGTAGGTTACAGTTTGACAAGAAATACAGTGTGTGACAAAAGCACAATGATGTGTTTTATTGTGAGTATAGGCCTACACAAATATAAGTAAACACTTTGCAGACTGAATGTTGTCCTGTATGAACAAAATGACGGAGTATGTTTTTATGTCACCATTGTTCGATCGCGCCCGCGTGTCTCTTTCTATCTCTCTTAAGGCTGATTTATACTTCTGCGTCGGACCTACGCCGGAGCCTCTACGCTATACACTACACGTTGGTTTTCATTTATACTTCTGCGTCGTTGTCCGCATTGACGCGCAATTACACATGCAGAGAGAGCATGTGAAACCCGAGGGAGGGGTTCTAGCAGACCAATCACATGCGTAGAATTGACGCGTTGTTACATTTTTGGAGAGGTGCACGTCAGGGTACGCCGCAGGGTACGCGCGCTACACACAGCCTACGGCGTAGCTACAGCGTGAGTTCGGCTCAGAAGTATAAATTGGGCTTAACACACACACAAAGTTCGATTGCGCACGTGCCTACTCTCTCGCGAGCGCACACACACACACACTCCAGCATTGCAATCTTGACATCACAGCCTGCTCATTATGCTGTGTTCACATCAAACGCGAATACAGCGAATTATCCAATAATGTTTCGCAATTCTAGCCTGCATGGCATGCAGATGAAGGGCACTCATTTTCTGCTTATCAATCGCCGGTTACTGAAAAGGAATCCAGCAGCACGAGACAACGATATGGTGCAACCAAACGGACACGTTACATGATTGCCTGTTAGCGTGTCACTCCCTCCCTAGGTTACCAGAGAGTGAGTGCCTTTGTTAATGCAACCAAACTTTGGCTCCGCAACCTGTGGTTTCTTCCGACGAAGAAAAAAAAATCGAACGTTTTATCGAACACATTTTTTATTAATATCGTTCACGTGTCTATCGCAATACATATCGTTATCGTGTTATCGCCCAGCCCCAGGCCCGGATTAAGAATTCAGAGGCCCCTGGGCACAATGTCTTGTAGGGCCCCACAACCCACCCCACCCCAACAATCAAGCTTTTGAATTTTTAAATACTACTTGCTGGTAACACCTCTAGCGAGCAACTAGCTGGTATACTAAGCAAGCACATAGTGCCTCACCTTTACCAATCCAGTTATATGAATCAAATTCTTCCATAATTAGCACACAAACACGAACACACTCCCATTAATGTTTCCTTCCTGTCTGTCTCTCTCTTCCTCTCCTGTCCTCTACTCCTCAGCTCTCCAGGGGCTGAAAATGTTGCAGTTCTAGGATACTAGGATCCACAAACAAATTGCTTTCAACTTATGTGTGCAAAATTCAGAATTTAAGGAATGTGCAGCAATTTGTACAAATAGAGACATTTTTGAAAATAAAATTTTGAATTTTGTATTAGTGATCATAATTTGCGCATGCAACAAAGAGGATGTAGCAGGTGACGCGTGCATTTATTGACGTCTTTTCTGCATCAATCTCATTTGAGTGTATTTGGCTATGCTTAAAGTGTAATTAAACGCGTTGAGTTGGCTCATCAGATTTTTTTTTGTACATAGTTGGCTATTATTAGTTTGATTTTTACTGTCTGTTAATAACACTGTCCATCTCTTTATGTTAAGGTTTGTATTAATTTAGATATGCCAGAGGGCAGAATAAGACAGGGAATTAAAGAATGCATTGTAGTTCTCTACTAATTCATACTTTTCTAAAATGTTTCATAATGACAATTAACTTATTTAGCAATTACACTAGTATTGTGCTAGTTTTGTTGCCAGTGTTGCTCAAATGCACGCGTACGTGTCACCAGTACCTGCATGTGTTGGGAAAAGGGAGAAGAGCGAGTTCGGCAAAAGGCGGATTCGAACTCGCGTCGAACGCGTCAAAAGCTTCATGCACCTCTCGCCTTATGCCACAGTAGCTGTTTAACAATAAGTGTCTTTTCATTCAAAAGACAGGCATGTAGTGCAAATATATGCTTTGTTATCGTAAATGTTAAAAAAAGAAAAGAAAAAAAAATGATTCCCCTCGCTTGGGCCCAAGTGCGCATGGGCCCCTGGGCCCGTGCCCATATTGCTCAATGGGTAATCCGGGTCTGCCCAGCCCTACCTGGAGGGTTCGTAATCAAACTGGCAGACAATACTCCTCTTATTCACATGTCCACCAGACATTTTCCCGTATCGACTATTTTTTTATTGATGCCAGACAGATGCCCAAAGTGACAGATACTTGGTATCATCCTATTATTATTTCAGACCATTCACCTTTAACCTTAGACATTCAGTTCTCATCTGAATCTCGTTACCCCACCCATTGTAGATTTAATATAGCTCTTTTGTCTGATGACAAATTTCATAAATTTATTATAAGTAAAATTGAGGATTTTATGTCTCTCAACCAATCTGAATCGGAACCCATTTCTAAGGCGCTCCTGTGGGAATCTTTAAAGGCCTACTTACGGTGAAAGTGATTTCACCAAGTACCACATGTTCCCTCTGATTTTAGGGAAAAGTTATGGGTAGGGTTAGGTTTAGGGGTAGGGATTGGGTATGAATGTATTTTGGGACAGGAATGTTGATCCAGGATCAACAAAATATGTTGATCCAGGAACATGTCTTACTTGGCAAAATCACGGTGACCCCCTACTTACAGGGTCAGATTATTTCTTATTCTGCTCATTTTAAGAAATTAAGAATGTCAACTATTCAAAAATGATCAGCTGATCTGGAATCTGTGGATCAACAGCTTGCCACCTCCACGTCTCCTGATTTATTAAAGCGGCGTGTGGTATTGAAAACAGAGCTAGACTTGATCACAACTAATGAAGCAGAGCGGTTACTTTTACAATTTCGGGCCAAATACTATGAAAATGGAGACAGATCTGGAAGATTACTAGCTCACCAATTGTTAAGAGATGAGTCGGGGATGTTGGTGGAGGAACCTGACCTCATTAATTCAGTATTTTCATCCTTTTATAAATCGTTGTATAGTTCTGAATTTCCATCGGACTTGACTGATATGGATGCGTTTTTGGAAGACCTAGACTTTCCGGATATGAGGACAGATGCAATTGAGCTGTTGGACTCTCCACTGAATACGCAAGAACTTACATTGGCTCTTCAAAATATGCAAAATGAAGGCACCTGAGCCAGAATGGTTCCCAGTTTAATTTTTCAAGGCATTCCACAATCAACTCATTCCATTGTTACATGCGGTTTATGTAGAATCTATGTCAAATGGCTCTCTTCCTCTCACTTTGAGACAGGCTTCTATTAGCGTTCTTCTGAAAAAGGGCAAGGATCTCTTTGATGAATGTCGATACCAAGGTTCTCTCGAAAGCCTTGGCACGTCGTCTAGAGAAGGTACTTCCAACAATTATATCTCAGGAGCAGACAGGCTTCATAAAAGGGTGTCAGCTTTTTTACAACGTTCGTACTTTATTAAATGTTATCAACTCGAAAGGAACCCCGGCCATTCCAGAAGCTGTAATATCTGTTGACACAGAAAAGGTGTTTGACAGAGTTGAATGGAGTTACTTGTTTGCAGTTTTGACGAAATTTGGCTTTGGTGATGTTTTTATATCATGGATACGCCTTCTCTATATATCACCTTGCGTCAGTATCACAACTAATAAAAGTCAATCTAGTTATTTTTCTTTAAATCGCGGTTGTAGACAATGTTGTCCTCTGTCTCCCCTCCTCTTTGCTCTGGAAATAGAACCTTTGTCCATTTATTTGAGGTCTTTCCCCATTTTTAACGGCATTACGCGTTCCTGTATCGAATTTAAACTTTCATTATATGCTGACGATCTGCTACTATATGTCACATCTCCTGTTGGGGCGTGCCCTGTTATCCTTTCTTTCTTTCATAGATTTCATAGGTTCGTTTTTGGGATACAAGATCAATGTCTCGAAGAGCGAATGTTACCCGGTCAATGCCCTAGCAATGCTGCTCTCTCAATCTGATATTCCCTTCAAACTGAGTCCTTCAGGATCTAAATATCTGGGGGTTCATGTGGCCTGGTCCTACAAATTTCTTTATGATGTAAACTGTCTCTACCAAATTTCAAAGTTTATTATTGGGATAATAACGAATATAACTAACACTATATTTTGGCTGAAATTGGTCAACATACCTTGGTGTCAGTTGGAAATATAATCATGTCCCTCGTCCTCGATACTGGCTGATGTGGCTTCAGTCAATCCCTCTGGCTTTACAAGCAACCCAGTGGTCATTTCCACATTAAAGATATGGTTTCAATTTAGGAAGCATTTTAAATTTCTTACTCCCACCATATCAAGTCCACTGTTGAGAAATTATGCGTTCAAACCTAAACTTACTGATTCTATTTTCACTTTATGGCATGGTAAGGGTCTAAAATGTTTTAAGGATTTTTATAAAGACAGGTTTTTTTGTTCTTTTAGAGATCTAATTAGCAATTAAATTGGCCTCCCACCTTCACATCATTTTAGGTATTTTCAAATTAGGAACTGAGTAAAATTTTCCACAACTTCCTCCTGAGCAGACATGGGACAGTCTTTTACGATTGATTTTTTCACAAAAATCTTTAATTTCAAAAGTCTACGGTACTAACCAGTCCTATGATGATCATTTAACCACTAGGACGAAGGAGGCATGGGAGAAAGAGTTGTGTCTGGCCTTTGATGTTGACTGGTGGAACTCAGTTTTAAATGGTATTCACAAAGCCTCAATTTGTGCCAGCCTGACCTTAATACAATTTAAAGTAGTGTTTAGATGTCACTATTCTAAAACCCGACCATCGCAAATTTTCCCTAATACAGTTGATGTCTGTGACAGATGCCTTGGTTCGCCCTGTAATCTCGCACATATGTTTTTCTTCTGCCCAACTCTAGGAAATATATCTGCCAAACTTATTTTGACACCATGTCTAAAGTGCTCCTCAAGACCATTGATACTTCTCCGCATGTAGCCATCTTTGGTACTCCTCAAGAATACCACCGTTTTTCATCAGTGCAGTTAGAGGTCCTGGCTTTCACTTCCTTGATAGTGAGACGCCATCTCCTTCTTAACTGGAAGCAACAAATGCCCCTTCCAATACACTTTGGATCATTGATGTCATGTCCTTTCTAAAACTACAAAAAATAAGATACTCTAAACAAGGTAATCTCGACAAATTTTACAATAAGTGACAACCATTTATGCTTTTTGTCCAGGCTAACTAGGCCTAGTTGTGTGTTTGTGTGTTGCCAAGAGGCGGAGCCAAAGAGTGGGAAAATTACATTCCTAGGGGGCGCTACAGAGTCTGAGAGTGTGCGAGGTGTAACTTCACATCTCTCCCTTACTTTACATCATAGTGGGACATTCTATAACAAGTTTCATCGTTCTATGAGGTCTTCTTGTTAGAAATGTCAACCCTAGGTCTAAGCTTAATATCGTGCCTATGAACTGCATGGGTAACACAGGCCTTGGCAGGGGTCATGTCAGTAATTTCTTCACATATCAGCCTATTAAACATGTTATACAGGACTTTAAGACACAATTATTTGTCAAATTTCAGACCTCTATCTGGTTGTGTGTTGCCAGGAGGCGGAGCCAAAGAGTGGGAAAATTACATTCCTAGGGGGCGCTACAGAGTCTGAGAGTGTGCGAGGTGAAACTTCACATCTTTCCCTTACTTTACATCATAGTGGGACATTATATAACACATTTCATCATTCTATGAGGTCTGCTTGTTAGAAATGTCAACCCTAGGTCTAAGCTTAATATCGTGCCTTTGAATTGCATGGGTACGACAGGCCTTGGCAGGGGTCATGTCAGTAATTTCTTCACATATCAGCCTATTAAACATGTTATACAGGACTTTAAGACACAATTATTTGTCAAATTTCAGACCTCTATCTGGTTGTGTGTTGCCAGGAGGCGGAGCCAAAGAGTGGGAAAATTACATTCCTAGGGGGGCGCTACAGAGTCTGAGAGTGTGCGAGGTGTAACTTCACATCTCTCCCTTACTTTACATCATATTGGGACATTATATATAACAAATTTCATCATTCTTTGAGGTCTTCTTGTTAGAAATATCAACCCTAGGTCTAAGCTTAATATTGTGCCTTTGAACTACATGAGTAAGTCAGGCCTTGGCAGGGGTCACATATCCACAATTGAAACATATATGAAATAGAGCATAAAGACACTTATTTGTTGAATTTAAAAGTTCCTTGTTATCTTGAATGGCATATTTTAAGATGGCAAAGGCAGTCCATATTACCTGGTGTGACCAATACAAAGGCTTGTTTGACCCATATGCATTTTATGGGTATTAAACCTAGGTTTACCATTTCTAACTTCTAACACTTCAAACAGTACAATGAGATGTTGCATTAAACAATTACATATGATACAAAACAAGGGAGCAAGTTGAAATTATAGAACCTTTTGCACCCCAAATACATTTTTTTCAGATTTGTGGCTCTCCTTCTGTGAACACAGAACCAGCTAGGGGTCTCAAATTTCACAAATCAAATTTGTTACCAACCCCTGTATCAATAAATGTCCCATTCCAACATTTCCTAATGTAACTTGTGCCCTCCCTCTGAGAATCTGGTACAGCAGGAACAATTATGCAGCCTAGCATACAGAGCAGATAAAGCATAACAGCAGAAAGAACACTATACACAGCTTTTAAATCTACAGTCAGTACCAAGTACATCAGTTTGACCAGTTATAGGGCTGGTGGGCGGGGATTAGGGCTGCACGATTATGGCCAAAATGACAATCACGATTATTTTTTATCAATATTGAGATCACGATTAATTATCACGATTATTTGTTGATTTTAACCGAAATTTTGTCACATACGCTAATTATAACTGCTTTCACATCCATATTGTGCTACATTCCTGCTAATGTACAAATATGTACATCGAAATAAAAAAGGTCCTCTTTATTCACCAAAATTTAGTGAATCTCCTAAAAGAATAAATAAAAAATAAAAGAAAACAATAAAGAAAATGTAGCAAAACTTCAACAGGGCACTATTTTTACATTGTGTAAATATATTTTAGGAAGCAAATATAAACTTGCATTGCACCTGCATAATGGATGTGAATTAAACTCAAAATTATTAATCAATAAAAAATAAAATTTCCATAAAAGAATGTAACCAAATGAGAACATTGGCTGAACTATGCACTATGGAAGTTCGATTAATGGATCAAATTGTTATTTGATGCTTAAGAAACTTAAAACCTGGTTGTGGTACAGTGTCAGTGATTAGTTGTGAAATCTTGCATAAATTGAATCGTATTTAATCCTTCATATGAAAGTTTATGTGCTCGAATTATTTCTATTTATTAAACAATAGTTCAAAACAAGACGTTTGTAGAAGCCTACTGATTATTGGAGTCCATACATCGAACTTCCATGCCTCTTATATAGTAATTATATATTACTATGTAGTACTATGTACCAATTTACCAATGCAATTTACTAATGCTCACACGGTCTCTCTCGCGCGCAGACACACTCGGCCTCTCTCGTGCTCTGTTGTTTGCGCGCAATAGCAGTGGAGCATGGAGACGGGGGGAAGTCTCTCGCAGGTCCTCTGTTCTAGACTGGCCGCTGGCTCAAATTCACGCCCATAGCGGGAAACTTGAGGAACGCCCATCAAAGTACAAATGTGGGGAGGCGTCGCAACGCAAAAGTGGATCTCTACCGTCGGTCTCTCTCGCGCACTGTGGCTCATGGAGGCACGTGATCAGACAGTGGTTTAAGGAGCGCTAGATTGGCTTTGAAAAAAAAAAAGAGCGTTCTGTGACACATGACGCATTTTAAATACCGCTCATCATGCGAATTTAAACGTGGGAAGCCAAAATCGTGATCATGATTAAAATTCGATTAATTTTGCAGCCCTAGTGGGGACACTTCATCTGACACTGAAATAAATCTGCTAGGTTACTCATCACCACATGGTTCTTTGTACTGGATTTTAAAGTACGGAAAATTTATACTGATACCTGGTATCATCTCGATATTACGTACCAGTATCAGTGGTATCAGTTATCCTGATGTTTCTAAGCAGGTTTTAAATTATCAGTATAAAATGTGTCATGCTGTTGTAGTGTGGTGGATGTATGACAAGTCTATAAAATGGTGCTGAGTAATGGCCAAGAGGAAACCAGGGAGGAAGCAGAAACAAGTACAACCTATCATGGAACCTTGAATAATTATCTGATGAGAAATAGAAGCTTCTGTGTTGTGATAACATGAGCTACTATGTGTAGTGTGGCACCTTGCCTTACACTTTAGAGTGTTGAAATCTGTACAGTTTTCTGTTGCCGTCTGCAGAAACCGCAAGCATGTTGGGTGTACATGCTAGGTTAGGTGAAGTGCTCCACATTTGCCATTTTCTCACATAGAAACTGGCAAAAAGTATATTCCACAAAGCTCCTCTGAAATACATCTCCATGTATTTTACCCCTCTGTAAATGTGCAAATAGTTGAGAGAAAAGTAAAATGAAATAGCCAATGGTCTCTAATTAAGGCCATCTTCATCCACATGGATCATACCCTTCCAAACTGCTCTGTCCTCTGCTCTAACAGCCATTTAACAGCCGCAAAAAGCCTTGTCTTGACAAACCCGGAGCAACAGTTTTCATCTCCTCAAATGTGCTGAATACATCCACTGAAAACAATGTGTCAGCATTCACAGATGCTGGCCAATACCCACTTCTTATGAGGTCGCTTCTGTCAGGTGTCCATTGTGATAGACACACACTGCACATCAAATTGGGCAAGTACAAGTCATAACAACCTAAAAAGAATCAAACTTATGAATATCTTGAGACACATAACTGCAAAACCAAAAAAATAAAGGCTAAAACCTACTTACCATTTATGCAAACTAAAATAGCTGCTCGGCCAGCAGATTTGGTGATGTTTGTAGGGTCACAGGTGCACAGTCGGTCAGGTTTTAACTGTAGGCAACAGCCGAACTAAAAAGAAATCACACAATTTTGAAAAGAGCTTAAAGAATGACTGTCTGATTTAGAAATGTAAATACTACATAGAAGACACACACACACACACACACACACACACAATTTTACCAAAAATAAACAGAGCAGTACCTTGATTTTTTAATGTATATCTGCTATTTTCTTTCACACAGCACACCGTTGGCGGAATGCGCCGGTAAAATTTATCAATACAGGTCTCCCTGTTATGGAGTACCAGTTTTTTGTGGCAAATTGAATCCCACTCCATACACAGCCACTCTTCTGGCATGCATTCTCTGAAACAAATAATGGCAGGAGATGAGCACTGACTGCATTTATTTTCCTTGACCACTCTGGAGAACAACAAGCAGTCCAGGTGGTAGGGCCTTGCTTTCTGCCACTCATCTTGGGCTGCAGACTGTCGCAAGGTCCATGAGGATGATGTTGAAGAAGAACCATCTGAAGCTTCAACAGTTGTTGCCAGAATCTCCTGCAGTTTCTGCATCTCACTGTCTGAAAGAGGGACATGAAAAAAGCTCCTTAGTGGTTCTACAAAGACCCCGTTGTGGTTCTAGAAAGATTAAACTACTTGGCTACAATTTAGTGAAGTAACAAACAATCATTTCACACTGTTAATTTGATTAAAATAATGACAATAAGGAGTCATCCTACCAAGTAAGTGTTGAGACAAGTTTTGTTCTGTCACCATGGGTACCTCCTCAGCCTCCTCACGAGGATTCAGGACTGAAAGATATTGGGATAGTCTCCCTTAAATAATTTTGCAGTTTGGTGCAAGTAAATCAGACATGGTACTCTAGCAGAAAGAAACATACCTACTGTAATGTTACTCCATCACTTGTTTGGAAACATTACTAGCAAGGGGGCATAGGCATCCTGGAATGTGTCGGGATTGTAACAATCAAAATCAGTGATAGGCTACATTTACAGGTGATTTAACCAGAGAAGACACAGACCAACCAAGCCTGGCTCCACACACCCATTCAGAATATAAAATAGTAGAGGTCGACCGATTCATCGGTTTTGCCGATTAATCGGCACCGCTAGTTGATTGGTGGAACTATTGTTATCGGCAAAAATACATACCGATAGTTTTTCCTGGTTGCGTCCGTTGCTGAAGCGGCTGAGAAGTGCGCGCTGTCATTCATTACACTGGACGAGAGAGCTAAGAAGGGTCTGCTGGCATCATTCATTACAAGAGCGGCCTCTAGAGCTATCACTGATGCCTCGTGTTGTTTATTTCGACACGCGATACTGCGTGCTGCACTGAGAGCACAAGCTGCGTGGAGAGTGCTGACATCAGATGCGCGTTTAAAGCACCGACAGCTAAAAGTTATGTATACAGTACATTTTGTCATATCATTATAAAGTGATTAATTTGTTGACTAAATGCTACATTAGTAGAGAAAGAACAGCACAACAGTATGTTTGTTTGCCTTCGAGGCTGAGAGGACGCTAACATTAGCGGTTAAAACACTGACAAAAATAAACGTAAGTCCAACCCGAATGTTTAATGTCACAATTGTAACCATCTATTTGTATTAGTTTATATCCAGCTGGTCACTTTTATCCATTAATTATGCAGCGAAGTTGCATATTTAGAGCTAGAGACGTAAGATAGCAAACTGATATGTTCATGCAGCCGACAGAAACAAACAAATCAGAAAAGCATTCGATTTCGGTTATTTTTTCCGTGTGTTTATATAAGTGTTTATAAAATCATCAAGTGTTTATAAAATAGAAGCAAAAGTGTGAGACTATACATGTAATTTTTATGTAATTTCGATGCTCTGGCATTGTAGATATATAAAGTTGGCCATCTTTAAGCATGACTGGATTTGTAACGGATAAAGTTCGGAAGCAATTGCAAGTAAAACTCTTTATTTAAGTGAAAGTCAATGTTATAGGATCCAAGGGCGCGGGCTAGCGGCGCAGGAACTCCGATGGTCAGATGTAAACCAGGTGCAAGAAATGGTGAGTGACGATGAACACAACGAATCCAGGACATCCACGGGAAACATGACAGGAACAAAGGAGGATTAAAACTGGAAACGTAGAGGGCTCAACACTGAACACCAACAAACAACGATCTGACAATGGAGATGAGAAGTTGATGAGAATATATACACAGGAATGGATCAACTGCAGCTGGTGATGAGGTAATGAGTGATTGCTGAACGAGCGCTGATGAGCGGTCACGCCCCTCTGATCAGCACACACACATACAACAACAGAGACACGAGACAAGACATAGGATTTACCAACCGTGACAGTACCCCCTTCCCTAGGAACGCCTCCTGGCGTTCCCAGACTCCCTTACCTGCCGATTGTAATCATCGATAAGGGAGTGATCCAGGATGTCTCTAGCCGGTACCAAACTTCTCTCCTCCGGACCGTAACCTTCCCAGTCCACCAAGTACTGGAATCCGTGCCCCCTCCGTCTCGAGTCCAGAACACGATTGACCGAATAAGTGGATTCCCCAGTCTACGAGACGCGGCGGGGGGGGGGACCGGGGCTGGCGGATTAATGCGAGCAAAAAAAAACGGGCTTAATTTTAGATACATGAAAGACGGGATGAATCCTCCTGTACACTGGAGCAAGATTCAGGCGGACTGTCACCGAACTAATGATTTTGGTGACAGAAAACGGGCCAATGAATTTAGTGCGAGTTTATTTGAAACGGAGCGGAGAGGAATGTCCTTGGTAGAAAGCCACACTTTAGAACCGACGACGTATACGGGAGGGCTCCGCCGGTGGCGATCGGCTTTGGCCTTGGTGCGCGCCCCCACTTGGAGTAGAGTCTCACGAGCTCTAGTCCAAGTGCGGTTACACCTCTGAACGAAGGCGTGGGCGAAGGGGACCGCGACTTCGGATTCCAGACTAAGAAAAATAGGTGGCTGGTAACCTACGCTACACTCAAATGGTGATAGGCCCGTGGATGACACTGGCAATGTGTTGTGGGCGTACTCCACCATAGACAGTTGCTGACTCCAAGAGGAAGGATTCTTGGACACTAAACATCTCAACGTTCGCTCCAAATCCTGGTTGGCTCGCTCAGTTTGACCATTGCTCTGGGGATGGAACCCAGAGGACAGACTGACAGTCGCCCCCAGAAGTTTACAAAACTCTCGCCAAAATTTGGACACAAATTGGGGTCCCCTGTCAGAAACCATGTCTGTCGGGAGGTCATGAATCCGAAAGACGTGATCAACGACAATCAACGCTGTCTCCTTGGCTGAAGGTAATTTGGGCAAGGGAATAAAATGGGCAGCCTTTGAGAACCAGTCCACCACGGTCAAAACTACCGTGTGACCCTGGGAGGGTGGTGATAAAATCTAGTGCGATATGGGACCAGGGTCTCGAAGGTACCGGTAGCGGTTGGAGTAACCCATCTGGAGGTCGATTGGAAGTCTTACCCGTGGCACAAACTGGGCAGGCCAATACAAAATTGTGAACATCACGAGCCATGAGAGGCCACCAGAATCGTTGCTTGAGTAAAAACATAGTACGATTAACTCCCGGATGACAAGCCACATTGGAACAGTGTCCCCACTGAATAACGCTGGACCGTAAACTCTCCGGCACAAACAAACGGTTAGGTGGGCAACGAGTCGGAGGCGTTACCCCTTCTAAGGCCTTCTTGACCTTCGATTCGACCTCCCATTTGAGTGTAGAGATAAATAGGGTCTCTGGTAAAATGCACTCGGGAGTAGACGGGCGATCGGAACGGTCAAAAATGCGCGATAAAGAATTGTGTTTGATGTTTTTAGAACCCGGGCGGTACGAGAGAGTAAAGTCAAAATGACCGAAAAAAAGAGCCCACTGAGCCTGCCTGGAATTAAGTCTTTTAGCCGTACGAATGCATTCCAAATTTTGTGATCGGTCCAGACGATAAAAGGTACCCCCGACCCTTCTAACCAGTGGCGCCACTCCTCCAATGCTAGCTTGACCGCCAACAACTCTCTGTTGCCAATGTCATAATTGCTTTCGGCAGGGGATAAACGATGAGACAAAAACGCGCAAGGGTGCATCTTGTCGTCTGAAGGAGAGCGCTGGGATAACACTGCACCTGCCCCCACCTCTGACGCATCGACCTCCACCACGAACTGACGTGATGGATCAGGGGTTATCAGGATGGGGCTGAAACAAAGCAACCCTTAAGTTTGGCAAACGCAGCTTCTGCTGCGTCTGACCACCTGAACGTCGTTCTGGGGGAGGTCAAGGCGGTCTGAGGCGCGGCTAGTCAGCTGAAATTGCGAATAAAACGCCGGTAAAAATTGGCAAACCTCAGAAACCTCAGTAGGGCCTTACGGGAATCTGGACTTGGCCAATTTACCACAGCCTTAACTTTGTCAGGATCCATGCGCATTCCCTCAACCGAGATGATGTGACCTACAAAAGGAACAGACTGTGCATGAAACACGCATTTCTCCGCCTTGACAAAAAGCCTATTCTCTAGCAACCTCTGAAGCACTTGTCGGACGTGTTGCACGTGTTCCTGGAGAGACGATGAAAAAAATCAATATATCATCCAGGTAGACATATATGAATTGATCGACCATGTCTCGCAAAATGTCATTGACAAGTGCTTGGAAGACCGCTGGGGAGTTGGAAAGGCCGAACGGCATAACCAAGTATTCAAAGTGCCCCCTAGGGGTGTTAAAAGCGGTTTTCCACTCATCCCCCTCCCTGATGCAGACCAAATGATATGCATTTCTTAGATCCAATTTCGTGAAGATAGATGCTCCTTGCAACCTCTCGAAGGCTGAAGACATCAACGGCAAAGGATAAGTATTTTTTACCGTGATGATGTTCAACCCCCGGTATCAATACAAGGTCGCAACGATCCATCTTTCTTCCCCACAAAAAAAGAACCCCGCCCCGGCTGGAGAAGAGTAAGGGCGGATGAATCCCATTGCTAGAGAATCAGAAATGTATTTCTCCATGACCTCTCTCTCTGGGACAGATAGTGAACATAATTTGCCCTTAGGCGGAGACGTACCTGGCAATAACTCTATAGCACAGTCATAGGGATGGTGTGGAGGAAGAGAATCAGCCCGAGACTTACTGAACACCTCCTTCAGGTCCCGATACTCCGTGGGCACGTTAGATAAATCCACTGTCTCCTCCTGCAACACATGAACAGAAACAGACGGACAGGCAGACACAAGACAGGACTTATGACAAAAATTGCTCCACGCCACTACTGATTTGAACTCTGTCTATCTTGGGGTTGTGACGAGTGAGCCATGGGTGACCAAGAACGATGGGTGCAAGCGGAGTGTCCAGGATATAAAAGGAGATGGTTTCTGAGTGGTTGCCTGATGTGATGAGGGTGATGTCTTCAGTGACCAGAGAAATAGTGGTGAGTTCTTGGCCATTGAGGGCGTGTACTGCAATCTGATGGGTGAGGGGTTTGAGGGGAACTTGGTGGTTGAGTGCAAAGGTGTGCTCCATGAAGTTACCTTCGGCGCCCGAGTCCAGAAGTGCGTGACAGTCGTGACGGTGGTTGGACCATCGGAGTCTAACCGTAAGGAGAGTCGATGTTGATAAGGTCTTCTCGGCGGAGATCCCACCCGACAGTAGCCTCATACTTACTGCCAGGCTGGGCCTTTTGAAGGACAGTTGTAGGCGAAGTGTCCAGTTCCTCCACAGTACATGCAGAGGCCCTGGGATCTCTGCCTTTCCTTCTTCCGGGAAAGCCGGGCTCTACCCACCTGCATGGGCTCGGGATCGTAGACATGGCTGACCGCGTCCCCGCTTCCCGAGCGTTGGCCTTCGGATTCCGCCGAAGAGCGGGTAGTGGGCACTCGCCGTTCCGCTCGTGACAGCCTAGCGTCCACTCTCAAGGCTAAGGCGATTAAGTCGTTGAGTTTAGGGGGTAAGTCCATGGCATATATCTCCTTCTGGACGCAGTCAGCCAGCCCATGCAGGAACATGTCCCACTGCGCCTCCTCGTTCCATTGGCTCTCCGCCGCTAGAGTCCGAAACTCGATCGAGAAGTCCGACACGGATCGCTGTCCTTGACGCAAATCGGCCAGCACTCTGCCTGCTTCTCTGCCGGCCACTGCACGGTCAAAGACTCGCTTCATTTCGTCGGAGAGCGCTTGGAACGAGGTGCAGCAATCTTCCTGGTTTTCCCACACCGCCGTTCCCCATAGAGCCGCTCTCCCAGTCAGTAGTGTTAGCACGAAGGCGACCTTGGTTCTCTCCTCACGGAAGGTTCTGGGTTGAAGAGAAAAATGCATTGAGCATCTTGTTAGAAAAGCTCGACAGAAGTTGGGTTCACCTGAGTATGCCTCCGGGGCTGGTAGGCGGGGCTCTGACTGGGAGAGGTCCGCTGGTGGTGGCTGGGGAATCGGCAGTGGGTTTGGCGCAGCGGGAATGCGCAGCTGTTGGACTTGCTGGGGGAGCCCGGACACCTGCGCCACTAATGCCTGAACAGCGCGAGCTGTTTCGTTGAGATTTTTCTCTTGGTTCTCCATCCGGCGTCTGCTGTTGTTGACGAACTCGTCCAGGCTCTCTGCAGAATTGCTCGCTGCTTCCATCTTTTAGGTCAGATCGTTCTGTAACGAATAAAGTTCGGAAGCAATTGCAAGTAAAACTCTGTTTATTTAAGTGAAAGTCAATGTTATAGGATCAAAGGGCGGCAGGCATGCGGCGCAGGAACTCCGATGGTCACATGTAAACCAGGTGCAAGAAGTGGTGAGAGTGACGATGAACACAACGAATCCAGGACATCCACGGGAAACATGACAGGAACAAAGAAGGTCTAAGACTGGAAACGTAGAGGGACCAACACCAAACACCAACAAACAACGATCTGACAATGGAGATGAGAAGTTGATGAGAATATATACACAGGAATGGATCAACTGCAGCTGTTGATGAGGTAATGAGTGATTGCTGAACGAGCGCTGATGAGCGGTCACGCCCCTCTGATCAGCGCACACACATACAACAACAGGGACACGAGACAAGAAGACGACATAGGATTTACCAACCGTGACAGGATTTATATGAAATGATAACACTTACAATAAAATTCCATATGTAACAATAGCTAAGGTTAATGACTGCTGTATAAGGATTGTTCATTGTTTGTTTGTTAATTAACATGTACTAATACATTTTTAAATTAAGGTTTTTATTTGTTAACCATAGTAATGCACTATCAAACTAACATGAATTATCAAGGTGCAATTGTATTGCTCAAATATTAATACATGCTGTAAAAATGTATATTGCATAATGTACATAGTTCATGTAAGCTAGCTAATAATTTCTTAACAAATTGGACTTGCAAAGTGTTATAAACACACATTTTGACATAATATTTTAATGTTTAAATTATTTTCAGATGGCAAATGCTTTGAAGAAAGTACCAGCGTGGGAGTATTTTACTGAAGTATCGCCAGGGACAGCACAGTGTAATATCTGTGACAAAATAATCAGCATGTGGGCATCAATATATACAGGTAAAAATACTACGAACATGTGGAGTCATCTGAAGCACATACATCCAAAAGTCCATGAAGAGGCTAGAGGAAAAAGGGGCATGAAAGATCCTTCTCAGCCATCAGTGTCTCAACTGTTTGAAAGCAAGACAGGGTGGAAGGATACAGATCCAAGGTCTATCAAAATTGATGCCGCTATCACTGAAATGATTGCCACTGACAACCAACCATTTTCAGTGGTTTCAGACCTTGGATTTAAGAGGCTCAAGTCCCTTATGGAACCCAGGTACCGGATTAAAAATGAGAAGTTCTACAGAACAAAGATGCTTAATGAAATATATTCCAGAGTTTTGACAAAAGTGAAAAGTGTAGTGACAAAGGACAAGGCCCCATTCATGGCCTTCACAACTGACTGTTGGTCTGGAACTACAGAGTCCCTGATGAGCCTAACTGGGCATTTCATTTCTGAGGGCTGGTCTAGAAAGCAAGTGGTGCTAAATGTCAAGCCCATGACTGGATCGCACACAGCCAGTTATATTCAAGAAACCTTCCTGAACATGTTAGAAGACTGGGATATTGCAACAGACCGTGTTGTTCTTTTCCTAAGAGATGGGGGAGCAAACATGGTAAAAGGAATGAAACTGGCTGAACTTCCTGATTTAAGCTGCACTGCTCACACCCTTCAGCTCATTATCAATAATGGCCTATCTTGTCAGAGATCTGTCCTCGACATTATTGCCATATTAAAAAGCTGTGCAATAACTTCGCCACTCTACATTGGCCAAACAGAGGCTAAGAACCATTCAGGAGGAGCTGGGTGTCCCAAAGCACTACATCATCCAGGCCGTCCCGACTCGATGGAACTCAACATGTCATATGCTCCAAAGAATGTATGAACAGAGATGTATGACACACTGAATGTGTACGCTGGTGAACATGGGCAAATCAGTGGCTTATCTGCCACACAGTGGGACATTGTCAGTAACCTTATTGACACACTAGTTCCCATCGAAGAAGTCACAATGGAGATGAGCAACTCTGAGTCTTCAGCAGGATGCATTATCCTCAGTGTGTCTGTTCTGAAGCTGATGCTGCAGGCAGAGGGTCCATCATCAGTAGGGATCAAAACTTTGCGCAAGACCATGCTTGACAGCCTGACAAAGCATTTTTCCAAGGCAGAAGAGACAAAAGTTCTGGTCCTAGCAACACTCCTTGATCCTAGATATAAGGCCCGTGCCTTTGCGTCTGAAGAAACACTTGAGAAAGGAAAACTATGGCTAAAGGAGGAAGCTGAAGAAGAGCTTGGCGAGCTCAGAGAAGAAGATTCAAGCCCTGCATCAGAAGGACCTGAGCAGGATGAGGGTTTGGATCCAGAGACAAAGAAGCAGAAAATCCATCAGCCCACTTTACTGGACACCCTGTATGCCATGGTCCTTGGTGCCACAGCTGTGTCTCAGGGGATGAACATGAACAGCTTTGAGAGTGAGCTTGAGTGCTATTTGTCAGAGCCTGTCATTGAAAGAAGTGACATGCCTCTGCAGTGGTGGCAGAAAAATAACTCAAGATTTAAAACTGTCATGATTCTGCCATCTAGTCCTTGTCGTTCTTTTATTCTTGAGGAAGGATCATGACAGACCCATGTTTTGTGTGCAAGCACATGGCCTTTTGTTTGGGCCATGTATTTGTGTTGTCTCATTCTCTTGCCCCGCCCCCTTGTTATCCTCGTTTTGTCATTATTGCTTTACCTGTGTCACCTGTTGTTTTATCATTAGTCTCTCTATTTAATCCCCTTGTGTTTGCTGTCTTGTGCCGGTTCATTGTGATTCTCAGTGTGTATCCTGTGATACAATACCTGAGTATAGACCTTCCCGTGAGTACTTTGTGAAGAACTCTGTCTTGTAAAATCCTGATCTTGTTGTTAGTTATTTGTCTAGTTATCTGTCAAGTCTTAGTCTTGTGTTGTTAGTCTTTGTTTTTACCCACCAGCCTTGTTTTGCCCCATCGTGGGTTTTGCTTTCCCTGTTTTGTCTGAATAAAACTGTTAATTGCATACTGTCTGCGATTGGGTTCATCTCTCCACTAATCATAACAAAAACAACTGCACTTCTGGCCAAGAAATTCCTGTGTCCCCCACCATCCACTGTGCCCAGTGAAAGGGTGTTCAGTGAAATGGCCATGATTTATGACGCCAAGAGGAGCCGACTGACTGGACACCATGCACACCAACTCTACTTTCTCCATTATAATTTGAAGTTTCTTAAAGGAGCATTTCACCCGTGGGAACATTGATCTTCATTGAAAGTGGGTCATATATGTTGTCGAAGTATTAATATTTTTGAATTTGGTGCCTTTTTGACCGAGTTATGACAGAGTAACTTTAGAGCGCATTTGTATGGAAAATCACAACTCCCACAATGTAACACATCTGCACAGCTCCACAAGCCATTCCCACTAATCTAGAACACCGCCTATGCGAAATCCGCCTATCAGAGAAAGCACTAGGCTAGCTAACTTTACCGCTTGAGTTTGAAATTCATTGGTGATCTCATTCTTGATTTATTCCTTGTTACTATTTAATTTGAAATGGTGAACTATTGGATGGTACCGGGATGTTCAGTCAAATCAAGGAAAGGGCAAAAAGTAAGTTTTCATGCCCTACCGAGAGATGTGGAGCGATGCAAACAGTGGCTAAGAGCAATGTCTTTACAAGACACAAGGATGGAAAACCTAAAAAACAAGAGGATTTGCGGTCTACATTTTAAGAAGGAAGACTTCGAACAAAATGTGCTTGAAATGAAGAGAGTCGTTCTTTTGGATACTGCGATTCCGTTGGTGTTTACCTTTCCAGACGACGAACAGCCCGGAACATCTGGCACTAGCAGCGCTAAACGCATTCGCTTGGAGGTAAGACACTCGCTCCTATTTCTACAGTCGTCTGTAGTAAAGTAGAACATCATATATAATTTGGCTGTTTACAAAGTAAATTTGCCATCTTCCGCATGTTTTCCTTGCTAGTGGTTATAATGTGTTTGTGTGATTAAAATTCCACTCGTCAACAGTGAAGAAGTTCAGAAGCAAATTAGCAATGTAATGTTAGAAAGACGTTCCTTTCAACGTGAACCTTCAACAATGTTCTTTGTAAATTTGTTGGTATTGATGTAAATTACTCTTCTTTGACGTAAGATTCCAAAAATGTATTCCAAAAATGTTAACGTTATTGAACGTTTGGCATTCCAGATGCGAACTGCTGCTGCTTTGGTGTCGTCGTCGTCAGATGATGAACAGTGTCTTCTTACCTCAACACCAGTCAAGAAACCTACCCCTATACAAGCAGCAGAGTTTGTGAGTTTGAACATCATATGGTCTATAACGGAATTCTAAAACTAATGTACTGTTGAAATTAGAGGAATTTAAAACTAAAAAGAAAACTCTTCATGGATTTTACAGTCAACATGCCCAAATACACCTGGAGGCCTCAAAATAAGTGCCAGCAGCATTGAAGTTTTGCAAACCGACAAAAGCTATCAGCTTGAGGCAACCATCCCCCCCATATCATCGTCATCTTCAAAAGAAGAAGGTGTAAAGGACTGGCGTGAAAAAAAGATGTGTGGGAAACCAATTTCTTCAAAGGTCATGATTGATACTGGGGCACAGAGGAAGGTGAATTGGATTTGTCTTGGGGGCCATTCGGGGACTTGGACATCTTCACCTGATGTTAGAGGAATGCCTGAGGTGAATCTTCTTTCTGCGGCGGCTGTTCTGTTCAAGGGTGGAACATTCACGGAACTTTCAGACTGGTGCACAACCATTGGTGTCCAAATGATTGGACAAAGTACTTTTTATGCCATCCAGAGCACATATTTGCACCCTGCTATTGAGCACTTATATGAAGACAGAAGAACAGAAATCTTGGCAAGGGTTTATTTGGAACAGGAGGATGGGAAGCGCCCACACTTGGCGGGTGATGGCCGATGTGACTCACCAGGTTTTAATGCAAATTACTGTCACTACACATTTATGTTAGATGATACAAAGGAGATACTACACACAGAACTGGTGCAGGTAAGATATTTAAATGGATGCATAATAACAATAATGAAAAATTATGTTATGTTGAAAACTTTGATAGCATCAAACTTATCAAACTTGATTCTTTAGTCTACAGAGGCCACTAGCTCTGGAGCCATGGAGCCACTTGGTTTTAGAAGGGGAATGACAGAGCTTTTGGACTTTGGCCTTAACGTGGAGGTGATGACCACGGACCGCTTTTCATCAATACGAAAGACAATGAGGGAACAATATCCTAATATTAAGCATGAATTTGATATCTGGCACACAGCCAAAGATTGTTTTTTTCCATTGTTGTAAACACATGCACGCAATTCTCCATACTTCTCAGTATACATAATTGAGTCTCTCCTCACCCCCTCCTAAATCTGTGCAGCCTTGCTGAACTCAGCCATTGTATGTGTTGAATGTGCACAATGCATAAATAAATGCAAAATGTTGGTTTTTGATTAAAGTTATGCTGCATTTACGAACACAGGCTTCCGGAATAAAATGCTGACGAAGGGGAAAAAAAAGGACAATGCAATCCTTCACGCATGGTCCAGGTCAGTGTTGGTTTGAAATCTTGCAGAAGTTCCATTGGTTTAAAAGGTTTGAAATTACTAATTTCAATGTCTTTCACAGGTCTGTCGTAAACCACATGTGGTATTCATGTGCCAAGAGTAAGGGGAACATAGAGGTAAGGTATTATAAGCTGCAATACAATGTATATCTAAATTGTTTCTTTTTTAGTGTTAGTATTATTTAAAATCTTTTCTTTCACACAGGCACTAAAAAAAATGGTGAAAACTCATTACAAACCATGTTTGCAACGAACACGAGTGGAGAGATGGTGACGGAAAACGGCAACAGTGTGATCATCCTCCTCTTACCGCCCAGGACCAGAGGATGCGGACAAAGACTCATCAGCATTTCAGGCCCCGTCGTCACTGGTTCTAAACCAAAGGCTCTTAAAAGACCTTGACTATATGGCACTGTTCAAACACACTGGTGAGAGTCGATGCGCTTTCACTCTTGAATATTATTCTATATCCTAATCAACATGCTTTACCTATCCATCCTCTTTCCTATTTGTAATTGCACACAGGGCAACTGGAAAACTTTCACAGTGCTATGTTGAAATACCTCCCCAAGCGTCAGGCGTTTTCATACCATGGAATGAGGAAGAGGTCCCACCTTGCCATCCTCAACCATAATGAAAACATTATAAAAAGGAAACAAGCCACCACAGTGACAGGTTTGTTACCATGTACGCTCCTCGAATAGTATAATAACCAAAATTATAATGTTAACAGTTAATTGAATTGTCATGTTGTTTTCTAAAAACAATATAAAATGATTTTATATATATATATATATATATACTATATCAAAATATATTCATTGGGGAGAGAAGTCTACTGCAATCAAATCTTTATTCAGATTTTATAAAAAAAAATTCTTCTGGTTTTATTATATTCCTTGTCATTTATTGGAGAAGTACGGTTCAATCAAGTCTACTGCAAGAAATCCAAGCAATGGATATTGAAAAAATCTTCACGGCACACACAACGCATTTTGTTGGAGATCTCATCGAGAGAGTACTTGAAAATAGACGCAATCTGAACATCAAGTACAAAACCCCAACCTCCTCACTTGCCATGCTACAACCGGATTTGTCACCCAACATTGCCCCTTTACCAAAACCATCAAAAGAGACTGCCAAAGCTTTATTCAAAAGCCGCTTCTGAGACCTCTACACATTGCACCAAATTCAGATTCCATCTCTATCACTACTGTTCTGGGACAATACCATCTGTGTCTTTTTATATTCTCTAAATAATGGATGTATATATATAAATTGTTGGCTTTAGCTAAATTAATCTTGTTTAGTTGTTAGTCTTGTTATTTAAATTTGTCTACTCACGACACATGTCTTACATTTGTGAATAAAAAATACTTATTCAATTATTTCTGTCTACACTAAAGTTCATCATTATAAACTTGGGAGTAAATTGATTTAGAAAAAAACTTTGCAATTTAGACTTGCACAATACGACTGAAAAATAATGTAGGCATAAACATGATTTTACTATCTATTGTCATAAGGCAAAAGTTGGTTACTAGTTCCAATAGCCAAACTGTTATCAAACATAAATTTGGAGCAACACTATTAGGACAACAGCAACGTGAATGTTAACAATTTATTAACATTTATATCAACAACAACAAAAAATAAATATTAACAAAAGTTATAGTTCCTCCTGAGCATCCTCAACTTCTTGGTGCCCGCAGTACTGGCCATCTGGAGCTGGATTTTTTTAGTCGAGTTGCCTGCACGACACAAGCGGGTAGAACGACACGGCGTCCTCTACCCAATCTCTCGCCTTGCAGGACCCATTCGAGAAAGTGTCGATAGGCTGTTAGGCGATATTGTCTACAAGACATTGAGTACACAGTTAGCGATGTGTGGTTTTTACGTGCCACAGTAGTAAACAATGCCACAGTAAACTGTTTGTGCATTAAAAAAGTACTGCACAAACAGTTCACAGTTGACGTTACGTATTAACCGGGAATCATTTCGTGATAATGCTTGAAGAAATTGTATACATTTCATGAAATTAATAATAAATAAAATTGAAACACTTACTTTACAGTCAGACGTCCATTTGTCCCTGCAGGCTTCGGCTGCCGTTTCCAGTTTACCTTTGGGATTCTGAAATATGTCTCCAGGACGCCTCTGTCCATATGTGGTGCGAAACTAGGATGGTTCACAACGCAATCATCCATGTCCTTGTCTGCCTCAGACATTTCTTCTAGGAGAAATTGGCACCTTTGAAATTCGTGGCAGCAGACGGACTCAAGCTCTGTGTCCGTAGGCACAAAGTATATTAAAATGGAACTAGAACTTGAAGTGGACCATGTTAAACTTGAATCTATTGTATTGTAGTTCTATAGCTAACAGGACTAATTTAAACTGTTTCACAAGTTCAAATTTTGTTACTTTTTTATTCATTAAGTCGGCTTGAAAAAGAACAGTTAAACAGTTACATTTTGAATGTAACTGGTTTTATTTGTTATTTAGAGTATTGCTTTTTGTTTCAGTTTGAATGAATGTCTTTTATTGACTTCAATATTTATTCATATTTATATATTTATTTAATTTAGCATGTTTTCATGCTTCAATACCGTTTTTTTTATTTTTATAATAAAGTTCAGCACTGTTTTACTTGGAGTGGTATGTTTGTTTTTATCCAGTATCAATTTTAAAAACTATCGGCTGATTAATCGGTTATCGGGAAGTACGGCCCAACCTAGCTATCGTTATTGGTAAAATCCACTATCGGTCGACCTCTATACTGTAGTATACAGACGAAGACTAACCTGTAGCTGAAGAACGCA
Source organism: Meda fulgida (assembly GCA_030578275.1). Taxonomy (NCBI): domain Eukaryota; kingdom Metazoa; phylum Chordata; class Actinopteri; order Cypriniformes; family Leuciscidae; genus Meda; species Meda fulgida. Next base: position 26,410,108 of record CM060636.1, read on the forward strand.
TTCGCGTTTCTCCGCTTCTGCTCTTTCTTTTCTGCAGTGGACGCCCTTCACAGTCTCTCTCAATCCACTGAAATTTACTCTTGCAGTTAGGGATGTTCTTTTCTCATCTTGCTTTTCCTTGCATGACAGAAAGTCAACATTACATGTAAACACAACAGCAGTGGGTTTTCTCCCACTAAGGTGCTAACCTATGGCACTGAAGTCACTGGTGTTGTTTCCCGTAGTTGCTAAGCAACAGAACTAGGTCGAGTATTTAAAAGGTTATGGTTAACATGGTTTAACGTCGATGTAATACATTGTTTTAGCGTACCTTTCGCCTAAACGAGGAGCTGGGGGACGCAAGAAAAAAAGACGTTATACTCATTACTTCATTAAAAATGTGACATTTAGACGTTTTTTTTTGGCGTGGATCAAGGCAAATGAATGCTTTTCACCTTGAAAATAATTAATGTTTTTTTTACATTTTAAATAATTAAATAACAGAAAATTGCTCAGTGATCGTCAATACAACAAAACTCAATTTTTCTCGGTTTAATGAAAACCAAAATAGGTCGTTATGGCAGAGGATATAGCGTGTAGAATAGGTCAACATCTGGGTACCTCTCCACTGGAACGTATTAATGCAAACGTGTAAGTTTCACGTTTGAGGGGGTTAAACCGTGACATCTACACGTTTTCCAAAGTGGACCAACGTGAAATAATCAATTTGTCTGATACCAGGTTGTGTATACAGTGGTTCTTGCGTTCCGATTATAAGTTCAGAAACGGAGCCTCCCTTGACTTGACGTTCAAGGGTTACAACAGTCCCTTTTCAGACTTTAGAATAATATGAACGTTTGAAAAAAAAAATGAAGTTTCGATCATAAATTTAAAAGGAAAATTAAGAAGAAAATCATATTCCCCACGGAAAACCAGGAGGCAAAAAAAGCATTATACTCACCAAAACTACTGATTATTTTTTACACAAAATCCATAATTTCTTTCTTCAAGAAGAGTTCAATTTCTCGTTTCTTGTTGTTCAGGTTATCTGTGCGTTTCAGTTCCAACAGTAAGTCTTTTCTATCGAGGCCAATGCTGGAAGTCGAGTCCCGTCATATTTCTGGCATAAGTTTTAATTCGCTTTTGGGCTGAGAATGTCTGCTCGACATGAAGATGTGTACAGCTGACCCATTCTCTCACACAGATTTGTGAAGGAAATCAATGAGATCAGTGGGACTTTTGCCTTCAAAACCATTTGTGTCAAACATTAGTCAGTTCTGACTTTACCCGGACAGATCGAATAGAGTTCTGTGACTCGTTAAGCTCAGGCTGAATAAGGATTTTTCCCCAGTAGGTTTGAACCTGCTGGGGGTCGAGGAGGGAAAGAAACATTAATTTGTGGGTTGAAAAACTATGAAATCTAAAGGAATATATTTTAGTTTACGCAGTTCACTACAGATGCGGTTAGCTATAGCTCTGACTACCAGTAATAGTACGCGCTCTGAACATCCAATCAAAGGACATGTAAATCCTGACTTTATTGTACGCCTGATAGATGGCCCCGGTGCAGTCAAATCGAAATCTGATTGGCTGATTAAATTTGACTGATTATCTGATTGGTTAAAGCAATAGATTCATTGCCATTCATTTTAAGCTACAGGCGCCCACACTATCAATTCTGAAGGCCTCAAAGCAGATTACTTTGACCCTGGCAACACATGACGGTTGAAATATGATTGGATAAAAGCTCTAACATAAACATACACTACTAGAAGCAGCAACCAAGTGAAAAGCTATGAAATTAAGAGAATGGACTATTGGGAATAATTTGATGCTCATTCATGGAAAACAGATATTACAGTGCAAGTCGGTGATTCTGATAGTGTTTACGCCAGCAGAGAAGGCCTTGCTGGCCCTGATGGCCCACCACTGATGAGAGCAGACACGTAATAACGATTTCGTAACTAAGGAGTGTGGAAATATCCTTTCCACTGTCCATGCGCATCTGGTGTTCTTTCCATCTTGCCAGACAAGTCAAATGGTCTCTTGAACTTGCGTGTTTATGGAACCCCCTTGTCTTTTTCAGAGGCATGTTTCCATTCCCGGTGGCCCTATACTGTTCATATGAGCTAAGTGCTGTTTTTTTTTTTTAAGGCTTGTACTTGCCAAAAACTCAATTCGGAGTTTTGCTTACAACAGTAAGATTGGCGAATAACCACGTGAATAGGGGAGCAACAGCCTAGCTCGACAGGAACTTGCCCCGGCAGCGGAGGGCACAGCAATCCTTCCAGGCTGTCGGACCCGGACAAACAGCAGTTGCTGCAACTGTCCTGTTGGTTTCGGCTCTCCAATCCATCGCCACTCCACCTCCATTCGACGCTGTACGAGCCTCTGCTGCTCAGACTCAGCGACTCTCTACAGCAGTGTTTCCCAACCGGGGTGCCGTCTGGCGAGAGCAGGGGTGTTGTGTAAAAACTCGATTTAAAATGGCTAAAATGTGGAAAAAAAAAAATAATAAAAAAAAAAAATATATATATATATATATATATATATATATATATATATATATATATATAATACCATCAATCTCGGATGTCTCTAATAACAACAAATAACTTTGTTGGTAATAAATTTATAATAAAAATGCAAATTGTAAGTTTTCGGTGTTGAATTACGGGGTTGCGCATGATTTCATTCCCGTGCCATTCCCAGTGACACTTAAGGGACTTGGAAAATGAGCAAAGAGGCAGTACATCAATCAAATGAATATAATGAATTTAATAAGGCAGAACTACTTATGTATTTGCTACGGTTACATGGGATATATGTATTTACAAACATAATAAACAACAAAACACGATAAGGCATCGATGAACGAGAAATGCATAGAGACAGAGAGAGAGAGGAAATGTAGAGAGTTGCAGTTATGAAAGAGGGAGTTTAGAAAGACCCGAGGATCCTTCTAAATAGCAAATTCACATAGACAACGGAACTTTGAGAGACAACAAGACTTCAACTAATCTTAAAAGCGTGATCAAACACGGATACTTGCACTCTTTGCATGGCTTGTGAAGAAGCGTGTGTGTGTCTCTCGGCCCGGCGCGTCACGTGGTCACGTGCGCGTGTTTCTCCTTCAAAGCGAGCGCGCACTCGTTTAAAGGTCCCTTGTAGATGGATTTGCTGAAGAGATATGTCACGCGGTGTTCTTTTCGCTCGTCGATTGGAATTAAACACGGAGACTTGTCTAAGACTGAAAAACACAAACTAAACTAGAAACAAATAAAAGAAAGGCGAAGAGCTCGCCCGGAGGCGAGACGTTACATTATGACATGAGGACAAGAGGGTAAGAGAGAGAGGGAGTGGAGCGCGCCGACATTTATCACCTTGGAGAAATCCAGCCTCTTCCTTTCGGCTTGGCCAATCGGAGAGTTGGAAGTCACAGGCGGGGATTTAGTTTTTATTACTCTTTGCCTAAGAGAGGGGGGGGGGGGGGGGACTATGAAAGATGCTTTTATTATTAATATGCCGTTGTAACCGACATATCGTGTATACAGTCACTTCGATCTTCAAAGTACCAGGTTTTAGAAACCAAATATGCCACACATCTGATTCTGGTTGATCATATTGTGAACAGTCTGGAATAGTAAGTAATAGAGTTTACATGAAACAAACCACATAAAAGGCCACATCATAAGATTGGAACATTAGATGCATGGTAATACATTTCTCACATGGTTATATTTATATATATATATATATATATAGAATATATAGGATTGGAAAGGTTTCATTTCTCTTTCTCAGCAAGAATTCAGAGAGGGAGAGAGCCACAGTTCTGTGAACATTCCTTTAGGTCGTAAACGCTGTTATCTAAGAACACCAGTGATGTTAGTTTTGGTCTCTTTTCACTCCAAAGATGGCTACGTGTTTGATCACTCCAAAGATGGCTGGATTTGGTCTCTTTTCACTCCACTTTAAGCTACGATAAAATCATAGTCATTCCAATGTGACATGGGCAAATGAACACACATAAAAACACATCGAATATATCTGGTTAAATGTCATTTAAAAAGAGAAGTTTCTTTCTCTTTAGAAATCAGCCTCTTTGGGACATTCCAGTCAGTCATAAAAATGTCTCATAACTGGACACCACGCTCTGTCCTGAGCGGGCTTCACTTGTGGGGGATGTGTGTGTGTTACATTCAGGCTTTCTGGGTCTGAAGGCTTTGGGACTTTAGCAAGGAAGCATTTTAATTATCCAGATTCACCCTCGCCCAGTCCTTACAGTCCGTCTTGCCGCGTATTCACATAAACACATCGGTTATGTCCGTGCTGTGCCTGCGCATGTTTTTCAGTTTAATGCGTTAAAAATATTTAACACAATTAACGCAGCATCCGTTTTCTCTGTCATCCTTTGGCTAGTGTTACATTATACGATCACGTCCCTCTTCATGCAAATGCTCTTAAACCATTCAAGTGCGACATGACAAAAGAGAACATTTATTATGGGCTTAAATTAAAAGTTGTTCTTATAAAAAGAATGCCATTAAACGATTATTTAAAATATACTGTCTATTAAGTTGTGCACAGCTCGGGTGGTCATGCATTTAAAGATTACTCCCCAGCTCTTTTCACTCCTCCTTCCAATCGCTACCGAGTATGGCCTGAAGCAGTAAAATGCTGGCTTGAAAAGTTGAACTCTGGATAGAGGAGGGTCTGCCATTTTGGGGATTTGTTGCTTTCCACGCCATTTCTGACACTCTTGGCACTTTTGCTGAAAGCGGCGGATAGCCTCTCACCCTCCTGGTAGCCAATACTTGCGGCGCATCTCTGGGAAGACCCTCTCTGGGCCTGGATGGTGCAGACGACAATCATACTCTTGGATGAGCAGCTGAGTGACTGGGTGCTTGGCATCCAGCACCACCGGGTGAACAGTATTCAGTTCCAGCTGGTTACTATGGCGCGGATGTCCGCCAACACGAATGAGCTGGTCCCTGTGGTTGAACTCTGGTGCCAGCTTAAGAAGTCTGCTGCTCTTGGTGACTGGTTTCCCTGACTGCAGCTGGGCATAGTCAATAGAAAACTGTCTTGTTGGACCTGTTGTAGCAGAGTCAGCTGGGCTTGCCTGTAGGCTGTGACGTTACCTGGAGCAGCCCCATGTAGAGTCTTAGTAGTGGCGGTCAGGAGGTCCTTGAAGGAAGAGAACTGCTTAACGTCAGGGAGATGACTTGGCATTGTAGTAGTGAGGCCGCAGAATGGAGATTTCTTGAGCTCTTCACCCTGATCTGCCTCTGTCTGAATCTAAAGGACTTTGTGGCCATTTGTGTGGATCACACCGCAAGAAGGTTGGACCTTGACCCCCGCGGCGGTCTGGTGTCAATGTGTTGAGAGGTTTACCACGCGTTATGTCGTCGGCAGGGTTCTGTGCAGAGTCCACCTACCGTCATGTGTCGCCCTCGGAGAGATCTTGAATCTCTGTAACACGTGTGCCAACAAACACTTTGAATCGGCATGACTCCAATTGCAGCCACTGGAGCACGATAGTAGAGTCCGACCAGAGCACCACCCGCTGGATGGGCAGTGTGAGTTCAGATTTGAGGATCCGAGCCATTTGTGCTCCGGTCAGAGCAGCGCATAACTCCAAGCGAGGGATTGACTGCTGCTTTTTTGGAGCAACTCTGGATCTTGCAGTGACGAAAGCTACTTGGACGACTCCATAAGGATTCTCGGTTCGGAGGTATGCCACAGAGCCATTGGCTCGCTTTGACGCATCACAGAACACGTGGATCTCACGTTCACAGGTAGGACAGTCTAACTCACGGCTGGTGTAACACCTCGGAAGTGCTATGCTCTGTAGGTGAGGTAACTCGACCTCCCACTCTCTCCATGCGGCTAGCAAGTGATCCGGCAGAGTAAGGTCATCCCAGTCCCGCTTTTTGTCCCACAGGTGTTGGATGACCACTTTGGCCCTGGTGGTGTAAGGTACTAGAAAGCCAAGGGGGTCATATTGGCTTGCCACCACTTTGTAGATGGAGCGCATAGTGACAACTTCTTCAGTGGCTATTGCCTCTCAACACTTGAAGGATAGGGTGTCTTCTCGACAGTCCTACTGCAGGCCCAGGGCTGATTCTTCTTGACCTGGGTGACCTTGGGCGATCCACTTTTCAGCACTAGCTGATCTCGCCTCAGCCGGGAGGTGCCGGATGGTGTCTGGATGGGTGCTGGCCTAACTCAAAGCCTCCCTCGGCAAGGAGAATCTGTAGCTTGTCGATGATGGGCTGGGCATCTTCAACTGTAGGCACACTCTGAAGACAGTTATCCACATAGAAATGTCTTAACACAGAGTCTCTCGCTGCATCAGCTAGCTGAGTATGGTCGGTGACGTGCTTCTGTAGGGCGTAATGTAGCACAGCAGGGGCTACAGGTAGTGCCAAAGGGAAGCACCTTCCACTGGTAGACTGTGGGTTGTTCATCACGCTTGAGCTCCCTCCAGAGGAAGCGGAGGAGAGGCTCATCCTCCGGAAGGAGCCTGACCTGGTGAAACATCCCCCGTATGTCACTGCTGAAGGCCACACAATGTTCTCTGGAGCGCAAGAGAACTGAAAGGAGAGGTGAACCAAGGGTTGGACCAGGGAGCAGGAGTTTGTTCAAGTCAGTAGCGCTGTACTGGAAAGAGCAATTAAAAACCACTCGGTGCTTGCCATTGTGCTCGACAAGGTGGTGAGGGATATACCAGTTGCTTGAGGTGTTCTCTGTGCCATAGGTTAGTTTCTCCACATAGCCTGCCTGTTCAAATCTCTGGATCTCTGCGTTGTAGACTTGAGCCGCCTCAGGGTTCTTCGAGAGCCGCCTTTCCGTATTTCGGAGCTGAGGAAGTACTGCCTCCTTTGGTGTGCAGAGCTGGGGGAAGTTCTTAACTCGGAGGAGAGGAGTGGCATAGCGATGGACACCATCAACTTCTACTCTCACCTTCTGTTTATCCAACAGCCTCCTTGGCCTGCCGTGACCTCATACTGGCCTTTTCGCTGCGCGATGGGAGGACGTCCAGCTGCCACAGTCTCTCGACTTGCTGGTAGATGTCATATGGAGGTGACCCGAAGGTGGTGAAAAGACAGCATTGTTCGATAAGGTACTGCTTTAGAGTATCGGTCGGACCTTGCAGCAATTTGTTTTTCTCTTCAAAGTCATTTATGTACTACCTCACCCTCTTCAGGTTCATTGTAGTTTCTGTTTTACATACCTATATTACTCAATTTCTGGTTTACGAAAGGAAAATCTTAATTCACTTTAAGCTCCCTTGTTCATTCCATATTGCTTGTTGCATAGGTAAACCTCAGCACCGTGGTGGAATGTGGGAGTCCTGGTTGATCTCGGTGGGCGAGTTGACTGACTGGCGTCGCAGCACTGGACGTGCGGTTGTCTCTTGGGTGGCTTTTATCTCTGCCACGGTTTAAGGGCTCGCAGTGAGTGACATCAGCAATCTGGTTGCTTTGTAGGGTAAACCCATCAAGCCATGCACAGTCTATTGTTGGGAACGGTGCCTCACAAAAACCACAGGCGAAACCGCCACGCCAGTTCGCTGGTGGGTTCTGGCCCCGCCCACACTTTGACCAGTGCGGCGGCCGGTTGATACCTCAAAGATTTCAGGTGGTGTTTACATGTCACACGCTGTTTGAGGGGGCGTAAAACGCGTACCAGACGCAACGAACAACCGGGGGTCACGGCAGGTAGGGTGTCTGGCGACGCCGGAGAGTTTGACACGCTTGATGGGGCCAGCTTGGTTCGATCACTCGTTACCCTCAGGTAAGAAAAAAAAACTGAACCTTGACTCTGATATAACCTGAAACATAATATATGACACAGATTATTAGTTATTCCCCCGAATAGATTTTCTAAGTTTGGCCTTACCTCTTTCCCCTAAGGACACACCCTCTTAATCGTAAGAGGTTACGCTACAGAGCAAAGGTCAATTCACTTAGCGTGTTATTTTCTCTGCTTCTATATGGTAGGGCTCTTTCCTTTTCAACCTTCTCTGCCCTTTTTGTTTTGTTCTGTTGTGATTTGTTTCTTTCAGTTCACCAAGAGACCCAAGGAAGTTAAACAATAAGAGTGACAACCAAGCAGCCTCTATTTTCGGGTCCCAATTGGCCCGCATAAATTGGCCCACCTAACGGTCTACATCAATTAACCGGAAATTATATTGACGGCACGACCGTACTACGGCCGTTAGCCTCAAAAACAAAACAAAGTTGCATTGGCCCCCCCCCCCCCCCCCCCCCCCCCACCTTTTTGAGTGTGTTGTAGTTTCTCTCGCCCCCAGTGAGGCCAGAATTCACGCGCTTTCAGTACACGCGGCCCATTGAGCAATCTGGATGCTTGGTTGAGAGCCTGACAACCGGCTGTCTGACAAGGACGCTGGCGACCCAAAATCCTTGACCCAGACAGGTACGGACGCCCGACGTTGACCAGCTAATCTACAACGACCCCTCGCAGGCATACAGCTCAACAGGAATGGAGCGGATAATGGGATGCCTAGATCACAACTTAGCGGCAAGGCACGTGTAACGGATGGAGGACAAAGCCAATCTGGAAAAGGAAATGACGGACTAATGATCAAACTGGGAGGAGGGGGCCGACAACTAAACACGGCCACACGCAGGAGCGTCTGGATTCAGCTACTTCTGGAGGTCAAAGCCAAGGACGAAAGCGCACAGAATTACAGAGGAAGTGGCAAAGACTGCAAAAGGCTTTGGAGATCTGCGCACGGAAACAGGCCGAGAGGTTGCAGTCGGCATAAAGGGGGACCACGGAGGAACTCCAGGAAACGCTACGTGGCGACCTCTGTTGAAAAAGGCAGAGATTGAATTAAAAGGACTGAGAGGCCCAAAGCCAGGCTGCGAAAAACATTTGCAAGCAGCCCGAGTGAAATTAACGAGCTTGTCCAACAGAGACAAGATCTAAAAGATGAAGTTGACATTGTCCCACAGAGACTGAAACATTCTAACCAGACTGCAGGGCACCTGGAGGGGAAAACACACATCACTCCGGTTTCCCCTACAGCGAGACCTGCATGTCTCACCCACATTCCCAAAGCTGAAGGAGGGGAAGCACGCCACGGGTGACCACCACTATTGCCAGCCGCTACGAGCTCCACCAGTGAAGAGGCTGCAGGGCCCCAGGACCAAAGGGTAGGGCCTGGTCACCACACGGCCCCTAAAAGAACTGGACAAGCTCGCTAGAAACATCCCGACCCTCACTCCCAATCCATCGGGAGGTCAGATGTACACTCTTACTTTAAAAAGACATTGATTTTCACTTACAAAAAACTGTGGCAAGCACTACCTTGGGATAAGTTGTTATCTTCTTAGGATCTCTCTCAAGCCGCCGACGTGAGACAGCTTCCTAGACCGCCAACAGACACCGTCAAGATGGACTACCCGCATTGCAGCAAGCTTCTTGATTCGTGAATTCTCCAATCCAGAATCAGACCAGGTATCAATTCACGGGCAATAGACCTGAAAACTAACCCGGCCTTGAATACGCCTCAAGAGTATTATGGCCGCCTCCGTCAAAGCCCTACTTCGGACAACGCATGAGCCAGGCATGAGAGGATGGAATTTCAAACCCTGTTTCTGGGAAATCTCCACCCGACTCTCTTCATCATCTGGGAGTCTTGGCTGAGCCAAGGGACTATGTCAATACCCCCCCAATTGGTGACTTGGCTCACAAAGATTCACAAACAAAGAATATTCTGAAAAGCTGTGAGAAACCCACAATCTGCCCATCTTGAGCACCGTCCAGGTGCTGCCCCTAGAGGGCGCACCAAAACCCCACTTACAAACCTGTCAACAGAGAGTCAAGTCCATTTCTGCCAACAGAGGTCGCGCGGTCGTGGGGTGCTTGCCCAAGGCAGCTGGATCGACCCACTCTAGACAATTCTGGGACCGGTCCCTCGCCCCCCCAAACCAACGGGAGGGGCACCTGGAAGCCGGCCGGCAAACCAGGGAGAACGACCTCATTCTCCCGAACACTAAGCCAGAAAACCGGTCGAAGGACCCTCTCGTCGTGTCATGGGATAAGCTACAGCTGGAGCCTAAAATCCATACAAAAACAACCACAGCCACGGTCGAAGTGCTGAACTTCTGAGCGTTCTGAGAGAATTTCTTCCAAAAGAAACCTCGCAAGGAAGACATGGATAAACCAGGACACGCCTGACTAAAACGGAGGCATGAAGGCCCAACCCACTCACTCCTCCAACTGACAGCCCCCCCGAATTACTGGTGGTCAGCCACAGACCAGGAGTTCATTGTTGCATCACCTACTGACAACACCCCTCACACTCACTCGGCTGACAACGCATCTCCCTGAACGAACAGCTGCACCTCCTAAACAAAAACTGCTGCAGCACTCACCACAGACGGTTCAGACAGTGTTGTTCTTGTTGATCTGCACCCATAACGAGCCGTCACGAGGCATTCCGCACTGTTTTTAAAAATTTCGATCAAATACGCAAGACCCCACACCAAAAACTCTGGGGAACCTGACGTAAAAAGGTGTTAGCACGCAAACTCTACCTAACAATCACTTTGGAAAATGAGGTGAGAGACTCGAAGCGCTTGTGGACACAGGCTCGACCTCACGTCTTCATATCAACCGAACTCTTTGGGAAAAACTTAGATTTGAAGTCCCAAAAAACAGAATCGCAACCCTACTTAATTTCCACACTTGTGAGTTTGGAATGTGCGCCTAGTCCTACAGCCAAATATGACACTCCAACTAAGACACGTAGCTCCCCATTCACTGGCAATCGGTCCTTTGAGCTAGTACACCCGTCTACGTTTCGCCAATGAACATTCTATCCATTCCTCATAGGCATAAGGACCACTGCTGGATCGATTCGAGCCGGTTATGAGACTTAAAAAACCTGCAAATTTGGGCTAACGTCGTGACCCTCCCCCTCCAACCATGCTAGATCTGCTCAGCAGGACTGTCAAGTCCAGGGTTCACGGGGACTTCCATCAGCCCAGATATAACGACAATGTCACAACAAGCTGATCAGGGTCAAGTTCACTATCTCTATACTTTCAAAACAAGCCATGGTCTGATATACTGCCCCAGGTCACGGACTGACCTGCATCTGCAGGATTTATGCACAACAGACATTATCCTAGCACTTTGGGCAGACAAAACTCCGCTCTCAGTCTCTCACTATTCAAGCAATCATTGACAATTCACTGGACTGCCTTATACCAGCAAACGCCACACGTTTCCTCCTCATCGCACGTCCATCTTCCATCTGATAACTGCAAAAGGGATCTGTGCTCTGCAATTAAAGTGGTAATAAACCGGTGCCCGACCCATTACTTCCTTGATCCTACCGGATCCGGTCCACGATGTCTACATCGGGCAGACGTTTTCAAAGCTTCTCAAAGCTCATTGGAATGTTTAATGAAGTGGTTTGGGCCCCTTTGACTTATACAGCCACATGTTCTACATTGATCATGAAAAAATTCTGCTGTCAGGCAGACCATTCCAGAAGTCTGCCTCCCCTAATCAACGAACAAAGAGCAGTGATACCAGCTTACACTAAGGAGGTCAACTGTACGGCTCAACATGCGATCGTGGCAAGCTCTAAACCACACGCTGGCTTTCGTCCAACCTTACTCGTATGTGAGACCTTGGACTCACACTCGATGCCAACACCCTCACAGAACGTGTATCCCACCAACCCCACCCCCCCCACCCCCCACCCGTCATCTCAGGGTTGTCTACTTTCTGATCAACAAACTGCACAGCAAAGGACATCAAACATACTCCCAGATCCTACAGGCTAGAGATTGGCTAGTGAGCCATGGACTTTGATGACTTTGAACTTGCATTACCCGTCATCGGGCCCATCCATCTGCCCACTGTTACCTGAAGGGCACCTGACAACTCTGTGTTCACAGCACCCTGCCAACTCTTGCATCACATTCTGTCAATGCCATTATCATAAGACCAAGTTTGCAGAAACTGAGCTGATCGAGGACCCAACACCTCGCAGTGTACACAGTATCCCACCAGCTGTCAGTGAGACTATTGCTCCTCCCGAACATTTAAAAATTAACCCGACCGAGGACACACAACAAAGGAGCCATATCAAGGCTTGGAATCTAAGTGCAGCAAATTCTACAGATGATGATGCGCTTCAGGACGACAGCAGACCGCCAAATACTAAGACTAGTCCTTTTATAATGTTCAAAGACTCCTTTGCCAAAGACTAGTTAGACTGTGGCCTTACCCACCTCCACACGGTGCGCATCCCCACGCATCCCGAGGCTCCTCCCACTTTCGTCAAGCATGTACAAAAATTCCCATTTGCCTCGCACGAACCAGTGCAGGAAATCATCGAATCCATGCTTGAGAAAAGGTGTCATCCGTCCATGTAACGCACCCATACTCTGCCACCCATTCTGGCCCGTTCTCAACCGTATGGGAAATGGCGGCCCAACAGTGACTATCGAAAGCTGAATCAACAGGTGCCATTATTTCACGGTGCCCATGTAACAGCTGGAACAGGAAATTCCCCGTATCAGTGGGAGCCACAAATTTTCTACTCTCGATGTGGGGACTCTGGGATTCGGACCTTCCACGTACCACCCAGAAGACCAACACAAGCTCAGCATTCACATTTGGTACCGACAGTTCACCTCAACAGATGCCCGTTTCGGGTATGCAACTTCACCAGCGGAATTCAACATCTTCTTAACAAGGCCTGCCCAGACCAGATTGGAAGGGTAACCTGATTATGTAGCCGATGTTCTCATTGTAGGACTTGGAATTAAAGCACTTTTGTTTTCCCCGTTATTATTTGATTACGGGACAGAACACCAGTTATCTTGCCAAGAAAGATTTTCTTCTAATATGTCAGGTGAGAGGAAACTTCAAGTGTTTGTATTCATGCCGGTCTATGCGTTTCCGTGTTTCTCTGAGGTAGCTAACAGTAAGATGAGTTTTATACATCTCGAGAGTCTATCCGCTTCATTGTAAGGTAAACAAAAACATGGTACTTGTCTCACCCATAGCAAATAATTATAGCTTCCCCCTGTCTTGACATATGATCATCCCATGTCCATGACTATCTATATTCCTCATGCATTCAAAACTCATGCTTTTGAAACTTCATAAAGATGATACAAACTGATTATGATTATTAATAAAGAATAATAAATCTGATAATAATATTTAATAATAAAATTAAAAAAAAAAAAATATTAAGATGCACAATTTTGAATCTTCATCTCCTCCACTGGAACTACGGGCCGTCAGTTCCACACCATATTCCAGTGCAAACCTATGGAAGTGATAGTGCGGTGATGAAATAGCAGACCAAGAAAATAGACAGAAAGAACAGAAGAATGGAAAACAGGGGAAACAAAACAAAGAACAAAACCCCAGCCCCTGTTATGTCCCGTATACTATTGTGTATTTTAGTATTATGTGTATGTCTTTAAAATGAACCCCAATCATCTAAGTAAAGAAAAATATAAGTCTTCTGCCCGTGCCTGAACTCATTAATGAATAAACTCGTTAATTAATTTAAAATTCCTTCAGTTTTCCGAACCAAAATAAAGAAATTAAAATAAACGTTGACGTTAAAGGATCCTCTTCCCTTGGGGTTTGAAAACAGTAAGCGGATGTTCATTGTTTGTTGAGGTAGTGTTTGCATAAATCTCTTATTTCACGCTGTATGTCCATTCTTAGTTCTACTTAGAAGTAGAGTCCATCCTGTTCAAGCTGGTGCGGGAAAGGACCATTCATGGACTGTTGGTCTCCCCCCCCGGGGCATGTTTTTGACATTCGCACCTTTACAGATTTCTCCTACATTTGCTTTGAGGCTTATCAGCATCTCCTACAGATCATCAATGTCTCGCTCATTCTTGGCCACCACCAAGTCTCACTGATTTGAGAATTTCATTGCTTTTGCCTCCAGCATGTACCTTTCATTGTTACAGCTGCATTAGTTCTCTTCTTGTTCCGATTTTAGGCATCACCAACTTGTCCTGTTGGAATCTCTCCAAGATACCTTGATCATCCTCTTTCGCTCCGCTTTAATTCATTGTTCTTTCTCTTCATCGTCTCCAATTGACTATGACAAGAAGATGGGCTCAGGAATTATCCTTGCTATTTCCTTTTACCAAGGTCAACCAGGAGTCAGGAAGTAGAGCTGCTTCTTAGCTGCTGCAATCCTGCTGCCGTGTTTCCTTGACTTTCTTTTGGACTTACAACTTCACAACTGTGTTCCTTTCTTGAAAAGAAATGATATATGCGTGGATTTTCAGTCAGGATTTAGACCCGCACCATAGTACTGAGACAGCTTCACACTAGAGTTACAAATGATATACTTTTATCATCCGATCGTGGTTGTATTCTTATTAGTGTTACTTGTTCTTAGTGCTGCATATGACACATTTGATCACAAACATTCTTTTAATTAGACTGGAAAAACTATGTTGGCATTAGTGGATTGCATTAGAATGCGTTTAAATCATACTTATCTGACAGTTATCAGTTTGTAGCAGGTAAATGAAGAGATGTCTTATCGATCACAAGTTCAGTTTGGCGTACCTAAGGATCATACTAGGACCGCTGCTGGTTCATCTGTACATGCTACCTTTTAGGACATTTCATTAGGGAACATGGAATTAGCTTTCATTGTTTTGACGATGATTACTCAGCTGTATATTTCTTCAAAACCTACACAAACTTACAATTACCATAAATTACCGGAATGCTTAGGCTGATTTAAAAAATTGGATGACTTGTAAATCTCCTCTTACTAAACTGTCTAACACTTGTTGGCAGCCTCTGTTAAGTTCGTCGTCGGTTTGGAACCTGGATTGTGCTCTTTGATAGCAATCTTTCATTTGAAAGTCATGTGTCTAGTATCTGTAAACGCATTTTTCCATCTTAAAATATATCTATAATTACGACATATGCTTTTCTTTAATCAAATGCGCTAACCAATTAGTTTCACTGCTTTCATGACATCAGGACTAGAATTATTGTAATGCTTAATGGTTGGTTGCCTGCTCGACTTAATAAATAAATACGCTCGCGTCCAAAACGCAGCCGCTCGAGTTCTTACTAGAACCAGGGATATATGACCATATTTGCCCGGTTCTGTCATCTCTGCTTTGGCTGCCTTTTAAACTTCGTATAAATTTTTATAATATCTGTTGGATTACTTAATAGCACTAATGGTTTAGCTCCGCCGTACTAGAGCGAGCTCTTAACGCATTATCGTCCTTCCGTCTATTGCGATCTCATATTCGGTGCCAGTTGATAAATACTAGGAATATCAAGATCGACTGCGGGCGGATCCATTTCATTTTTGCACCAAAACTTTGGAAACAGTCTTCCTACCATTGTCCGGGAAGCAGAAACAATCCTGTCATTTCCTTGCTAGACTAAAAACACCCTCTCTTGACCTAGCATACACATATTATATTATAGACTTCTATTAACGCAAAGTTAGGCTGCATAGATTAGGTTCAGCCGGTTACTGGGATCACTCACTTAAATCCTGTGTAATCGTTACTTCTTCGTAAGACGAATGGCATCTACGATATTATGGTGTCTTTGTTTATCCCGAGGTTTTCCCGCAGCCCGAACCGGATAAGGCCGTATCCAGATCGGTCTAGGGTATTTTGCCTGGACCCGATGACTACGCAGTGCTGAAGTGCCAATTAGCCTCTCCCTATGGAGGATCCTTTCCCACTCTTCAGTTAAAATGTTGTGATTCCGGTTCGCGTAACCCACCCGAATGTGATAAAATAATACAAATTCTGTATCAAATGACATTACTGTAAATCAGGCAATTAGGTTTCATAAACGCCAGTGGGAGAACTGGCCCCCGACTGGAGCATGGGTTCTCCCAGGTTTTTTTTTCTCCATTAGGGCACTGATTGGAGAAACTTTTAGGGACCCTGTAGGTCTCTTGATGGTGTTTTTCGGTTCCTTGCCAATGTTGCCTTTGGGCGTGTTCAGTTGGGGATTTTCTATATTGTACCAAGATTATTCCAGTGATCATGCCCTACCATACGATGGATGTTTTTTTCATAAGTAAACAACATTGGTTATGTTATTTGATGATATTGTGGATGCTGCTTTGATGCATTTTTATATTGTGAAAAGGCTATATAATAACCACTTGACTTGATGACTTGCACTTGTCTGATTGATTGTGATTTTATCTGTGATCACGGATGCTTTCTCGGGTAAGTAACATGCTGTCATCAAACGACTGAATATGGATGCATGTTGTATTTCGCTCCCACTGCTTAGCTGATATGTCCTCGGTCTTTTCCACAGAGCAAGGTTAGTCTGGACCACGCCAAATGCATAACGACTATCTGTATGATGTTGACTCGATTCTCCTTCTGATAGTTCAAAGGCTACTGTAAGTGCTTTATGTTTCAGATACTTGAGCTGAACAATTTCCCAGAAAGGGACGACTTTCTTTACAACAGTTCCATCTCCTGTCATACCGCCCATCAGTATGTCTTTTCCATAAAACATAATAACTGGTCCATAACTAAAACTCTTTGTCTGGGTTTTTAAGAGGGATTGGATTAACTCGGGACCAAGACTATCTTCTTCTACTTGTTTTTCTACACTCATGTGGTATTCACTTGTGTGGTTCCAGCATCCTTGTCGCCAGGTTAAGAGTCTTGTCTGTTGATTTCCACTTTAAATCCTTTGTTTCAACAAAGTTGCTTCCCATTTTGTCTCTTCTTGGCATCACAGTTATGGTTTTGATGTTCGTGTTGTTCAACAGTGTCACTATACTGTGGGGAGTGTGCAATATGATCGTTTGTGCTCCTATCAGATTCTCAACAGCATCTCACTGCATGTGGCACCATCGCGGGCTTGTATACATCGTGGTTGCCCAATCATAGTGACAGGAATCTTTGTGGAAAAAGTATCCAACCTGGTCGTAATCGATCACATGGTTTTTGACACAGTTCTGCTGAATATGTCTCATCTCCCTACCCCTGGTCCACAAATGGAAAAATGAATCCGTCCGTCAGAAGTCCCAATGCTGGGTGGAAGTCAGTTTTTCTTTCATAGAAGTAATCGGCTTCCTCCAGCTTCTGGTGTCAAGTTTTTATGTTCCACTCAAGGCTTTCCTCCCCTTGTAAGGTCGATGAGGGGGATGGTGATGTAGCAATATAAGGTATATAATGACGACAATAGTTGAAAGTCCCACACCTTCCGCATTCTGTAAAACTTGTTAGAGGTTTTTGGTAGTTGTCGTAATGCTCTACATGGCTCTGTTGTCATTCTCCTTCCTCCACAGATTTTTCTTGGCCAATAGTTACTGGAATTAGGCCAGCTGTGCTTTATGGGGTTAACTTTGAATCCCCTTTCCTAAGGGCTTGTAGGGCAACATCAGAGCAAAATGTATTTGCTCGGAATGTTGTCCTACCAGCCCTTAGGATAGGGGGATTCAAAATGCATGGCTGTTTTATTGGGCTTGCAATTAACAAGTCTCACACATCCTTGGAGGCAAGACCCTTTCCTGATTTCACTATTTCAGTTTTTGCTCCGTTAAGATACTGGGTCCAAGCTCTTTGGAAATACAACAGGAGAAAGATTAAGTCCTCTTGTGGGAGTCTGTCCAAACATATCTGTTTTGCGCCCACTGTGTGATGGCTACAATTTCCTCTTGAGATCTTTGTCTATAGAGTATAGACCAGAAAGACGACAGTACATCCAGTATCCGAATAAATTTTAGCATTTACGGATTGTCATTCAGAATGTGCAGGGATGGCACATTAGGATGCGGTTTTGGTGTTACACTGTTAAGTATTGTGTAATCAATGGTCTAGTCCTCCTTGAGTTATCAGGATTTCTTGCAGCAGGACAGGGGACTGATTTGTGGTAGATGAAGTTTGTCTGATGATTCCTTCCGTTCCATGTCTGCCACTATCTCCTCCACGGCTCGTCTTGCTTCAGGTTGTGGAATGGGGTATTGTTTATGAGGGGCATGTATCGGTCCTCAATAACAATGAGATCAATGTTGGACTTTACCACATCCAATGTGTGTTTAGCCAAAACACCGGATATATCTGCACTGAAGACCCCCTACACACCGTCTTTCTTCCAGTTTCGATAATTGGTTTTGCTGTACCAACAGGACCTGTAGATTATGTGCGATCTACGTGTGGTATTTTCCCCAGAGTTGTAGCGATTTGCGGACTGTTCAGTGTATATGTATCTGTTTAACATGGAAAGAATGTCCATGCCAATAAGGCTTCCTTGTGAATTTCGGCCCAACCCAGAAGATGTCCATGAAGACTTTCATCTTCATGTAATTTGACAGTGGAACTTGAATACTGTTGCGGAATTTTGTGATACCTCTCAACTCCTTCAAACATCCATTGTTTCCTCTGTTGTAGGTAGGTTCACGATCTGTCTATTGACAATGTGCGCGCCTGTGTCAACAAGGATGGTCATTGGCGTGGCCACCTATTAATGCATTGACGAAAAGGCGATGGTATTTTTCCTTACCTAATACAGGGGGCCGCTGATTCCTATTGCGGACGATAATTCCCGCAATGAGCTGACCGGACTTGTGCTTCAGTCACGTTTTCCCTTGGAGGGGTTTCTTATGGTTTTTTTGCACTGACCTGTCTAATTGATGGCACATTGACCTTCTGCTCAACCTACTTTTGCCCTCAACAATCTATTTTTGAGTGTTCCCGCTTTCCACCAGGTGGCTGCAGGAAATCACCAAATTCTTTGTGGTCCTTCTTGTATTGAGGCTGTTCCACTCATCTTCGATATGGCTTGTTTCTTCTTCTTTAGTCTTGTTCTCATAGCCATCTCTTAAGCGGCCAGCCATTGCATTATTTGGTCAAATGTCTCACCTGGGTTGTCTACAAGTGATAAGGTTGTTGGTATTTTGTGCTATGTCCATCACCAAGTGTGTCAGTGAATGTACATCATCTCTGTCAGGTTGTTTCTTGGCAAGAGAGCCCCATCTCTCTTTAGCCATGTACTTACGTAGCAGCTATTCATCTGCAGTATTCATCATCCTTTTGCTTAATCAATGTCACTAATGTGAACTGGAATTTTACACTGCCCAAGATTTCCTGGATTTCTTTTTCGGAACCATCTATGCTTGCCAAAGTCCCAGGGGTCGTCCGCCATCTATCCACAAAATCTATCATTGGCGGTTGTTATCGAAGCTGGCAAGCGTTCCCATCTGTCTCTTGGGATTGTTAGCTTTCTCAATGGTGTGTATGTCTATTCATTGTTCATTGATGTGCTTCATCAATGAGTCTAATTCTCGCCCAAAACTCTGTGTTTGCGTCTGGTCTCTTCAGAGAGGCAAAGACTGTGAGAATGGCTTGACGTTCTCCTGGTGTGAATGGTCTCTCTTCTGTCAATCATTTCAGAGCCTTCCTTTTCATATTTAACAGGTGAAGAAAATTCAGGACGATCTGCAATTGTGATCTTGTCGTCATCTCTTGTCGCATCACCCAGCAGAATCATAAATTCCGAACTGGTGTACATCGCAGCATGTCTATGGTTTGGCTGAACTGTTTTAGATTCTTGTTATTACCGGAGCTGCTTGTACAGATGCAATTATACCATTTTATCAACTGACTCCATTTGATTCTCGTAAGCTTGAGGCTGTGTCAGAGGTTTAGATGAATTTGTATTATTGTTCAGGCAAAAATTGGATTAAAGTGGTTGTAAAGGAAGAGGCGTTACAGTTGTTGCAGATTTCACTGGTGCTGGTGGAATTATTTGTTTCAGCTTCAGTTATTATATTTTGTCCAATCTGGTTCAACATGAATCATCATTGGTTGTATTTTCGCCATCTGAACTTTATTAGACTATTTTGTTCAATTTGTTTTAGCTTCTTTTGAGGCTTCATTGCTTCAACCACCTTGCGGGACCTGGGCAACCTTTGATACCACAAACAAATTCCACCTTGTTTCAAATCCAAGTCGCGGGCGAGGATTGGAAATACTTTTGACTTGGATAGAGTCCTTCTGGGACTCAAAAGGCCAGCTTTAACTGCACATCCATTGATGTGTTAATGTCCAGGCCTTTTTTCAAAAAACTTAGCGTGCTTTTTTCTGTTTTCTTTTACGTACAAGCAGATATTGTTCTGCTGTTAAATCACTTTCTGCCATTGCAAATTATTTGTCACTCTGTGGTCTGGTGCTCAAAACAGCAGGGCTATTTTTGTGAGGGTGTGTGTGTGTGGAATTCCAGGGGTGGCCCTCTGCTTTCTCCTTCCACCTGTTCTAATATCATCAAGAACCATAAGAAGGGGGGTTGGGAAACAAAAAAAAACACAAAAACAACTCTTCTAATTTTCTGTTTTTTCTTTTTTTGTTTGTTCCTCGTCTTAATTCAGATTTATTTACTTACG
Organism: Meda fulgida; assembly: GCA_030578275.1. NCBI lineage: Eukaryota > Metazoa > Chordata > Actinopteri > Cypriniformes > Leuciscidae > Meda > Meda fulgida. The sequence continues at coordinate 26,430,521 of CM060636.1, forward strand.
ATATTTATATACATACACACACATATACACATATCCGCACGACCGCCACTGTAAACCGCTATAAATCACTGCTTGTCACACTATCCTCGTCTTCTTCTGAAAACGATTCTTGCTGTATTGGATTATTTTAGAGATAAATCCTGCTTTATCGCAATCTCCCATATTCCAACCACCTTACAAGCTAATTGCTAATCGGCCATTCTGCTATTTCAAATTTGACTAAGATGGTCTTTTTTACACCAAAAGATACACTTTCTACGTTTTTTTTTCAATATGAAAAAGACTTCCCCAGCATCATTCAATACTTCAGAGGTTTTACTGACCCAGAGCAACTCAAAATAAAGCCACATCTAATTATTTAAAAATTATTTTAATCTTTTTTTGACACATATATTCATTGCAAAACAAATGGTACTTTTAAATAACACAGTTCTTTTAAGCAGTTTCAGTCAATGTCATAAATCATCAGGCAGGACTTAGAATTATTGAATAGAAAAAGTCTTTACCTTTGAATGATTGAGACAAATGGCCTGAAGATGACAATCCTGTTCGTGTCTCAAAATGTCCAGGACTTGGATTTAAAGCCTCTTTTGTTTCCCCGGTTTTTATTTGATTTACGGGACCAGAAACCAGTTATCTTGCAAGAAAAGATTTTATCTTCATATGTCAGGAGGAAACTTCAAGAGTTGTATTATGCCAGGTCTATGCGTTTCCGTGTTTCTCGAGGTTAGTACAGTAAAGATTGAGCTTTTATCCATCACACGAGAGTCTTACAGCTTCCTTGTAAGGTAACACATAACCATGTTACATGTGTACCACACCCCATAGCAAAAACTATTGCTTCCCCCTGTCTGACATATGTCATTCGCAATGGATCCATGCTTATCTATAGTTCCCTCATGCATTCAAAACCTCATTGCTTTGGTAACTTCATAAGATGATTCACACTGGATTATGAATATTAATAAAGAATAATAATTACGATACATAATATTTAATAATAAAATAATAATTAAAAGATGAAATTTTGAATCTTCATCATGAAGAGCACGACGGTGGCCGACCATCCTGAAAGAGATGACTATGGTTTGAAACAGTTATCCACTGCCGGTGCCTAAATAGGCCCTTCCACAAGGGGACAGTGGTGACGTAACAAAGTTAACTACGTGGGCCCTGCTAATCGGACCCCATGGCTTCGAACCACAATCAACGTTATCATGCCATTCAAAAACATCAAAGCCTCCCACCTAACGTCTCCGGAAACTACGAAGTTTTTCTAGGGGTATGTTCCACTTACTCTGACAGTTCCTGAATACTATTCAGACATCGCCAGGCCCCTCCACCGCTCTGCTGAAGAAAAGATTCGCCCTTTCGTATGGTCAGCTGATCAAGAACATGCCATGACGGAACTTAAAAGGACATTTATGCACGCTCCTTGTCTCGCATACCCGGACCCTCACAAGAATTTTACATCGGAAGGCTGGATTTTCTGACCCATGTTAAAGTGCTGGCCTATACCATCGGCACGACAAGACAAAAGGTGGGCTCGCATACGCCAGCAATACTCTTCTCCCTCCAGAATGCAAATCTCAGACTGCGGAAAAATTGCGTTGCTTCTGTTACCGTATGGGCCATACAGCGTTTCTCTCCAGCTCCATGGAGCACAGAATGTCATAATAGAACCTTGCCAACCAGCCCGTTATGTTCCTCAACAGCCACGATCCGAGATGGCGTTTCTAACCACTGCAAGCAATAGCCCACGTTGGTTATTGGCTCTCCAGGACGTGATGTTGGAGGCCCTATTTGCACAAAATCACAGTCAGCATTGGGAAACGGCCTGGCCTTGCATGTCAAAACTGCTCTGACAACTCACCTGCTACTTTGACGAACACACCAGAGCCCCTACAGGCCACACTGACTCTCACAGGTTTTACTTGTCAACAATGTGTGCTGCGGCATGCCACGGCTTACGTCGACGGATGCTCCTAATACCACGAGGGCTTCCTAAAGGCTGGTGCGGGTACTGTGGGTTGACAAACACCATGCCCACCACGAAACTTCAAACTGGGGCCCAGTCATCAATTTGCAAGAGTGCTGCATTTCTCATTACTCTACAAAAATCGCAGCAATCAAATACATCGGATGGAACTTCTCATATGCACAGACTCTAACTACAGCCAGGACTCAGTTTTTGTTTGCCATCTCCCCATCTGCGACACAAAAATGGCTTCAAAACGGCAAACACAAGCAGTCATGCACCTAAAACCTGGTTTATTCCAGGAATGTGATAACATCACAATAACACACGATATCACAGTGCTACTGCGAAGAAGGTCAAGGGACATCTAAACTTCGAGGGCCAAGACAAAGACTTTCTTTAATGACCACACTGATGCGCTGCAATACCGGCGCGACCACGGTGAGCTGTGGTCTCCCCCAAACCCCTCACCCTACCCCCACTGTTCGCAGTTCATAACCGCTGGCAAACGCCATATCACCTCCTACGGTGCCATCTTCGCAAATGCTACGTTATCTCCGCAAAAATTTTCCAACAACGATATTTTGGACATGCAAGCCACGGACACGGGCCATTAAAGACAATTCTCGACAACCTCTCTGACCCCGCTGCCACCGATCTCACTATCAGACACTCCGTTGCTGACTATACCTCAGGGACATCTACATACTCCAGGCATATGTTAAGTGTGCGGGACGCATTCTGTGGTTTGGCACTGATGACATCCACACCGCCTAGACTCGTGGTGCCACTCTGCCAAAGGGGATAATGCTTATGCACGCCCACAAACACCCTATGCTGGACACCCACCAGGTACCAAAGCCACGTATGAGACACTTAGGACAGGTGGCCATACTGGGCCAGGCATGCAACAAGGATGTGGCAGAGTATGTGAGAGAATGCTCGGTCTGCTGTTCATTTCCAACCATCAAACCAAGTCACAGGAAGCCCCATGCAACGCAGAGGATCACGTTCCCGTGGTCAGACTCCCAAATTGGACGGGTAGGAACTCTGCCCAGGTCAACAAAAGGCTACAAGTACTTTTCACTCCCCGTGGTGTGTCCAGTTTACCAAAGTGGTCGGGTGTTTGCCAGCCACCTAACGACACTGCCCATACAACTGCCTATATCCTGATGAACCACATCTTCTCCCGGTTCGGATTGCCCTAAGAGTCAACTCAGAAGAGGTACCCACTCACTGCCAAGATCATGCAAAAGATTGGAGATGTCTTAGGGGTACAGCTAAACTTCAATAGTCCACCATTCCAATACGTATGGTCAGTAGAGAGGCGAAACCGAACGGTGGTCAACATGCAAAGAAAGTACGTATCGGTAATCAGAATGGAACTGGGATGTGAAAACTCCCTCTCGTGTGATGGCCCCCTCCGAGCTACACCGCAGGAATCAAACAACCAGTGTCCCCCCGTTCGAAACTCATCCCCCACGGGCGGCAGATGACCCTGCCATTTACACCTGTTGTTTCAACCCCCCCCCGGGAGATCACAACCTTCGTCCACCGCCTACACCACGTCTCAGTACTGGACGATCTCCTTAAAACACTTGAAAACGACTTTCGCCTTACGCCAGCACATCTGAAAACAGCGCTGAAGCCACAGAAAGCATATTATGCCAAAAAGCATAATCATCAGGAACTCACGTGGGCGACTGTCGCTGTACTACAGTTTCGCCCTGCCACCCAAGGGGTTGTCAAAGAAGTTCCTGCCCCACCTGACGGGACTCACGAATTTGCCCTTCTGAACAAACTCTCCCCCGTTGCGTACCAAATTCCAGCTAAAACGGGGATCGAGAGAACCCAGTCTCTCAATGGGTTCCACCGCAATCAGATTAAAAGACATTGTGGCCTCTAGTAGGGACAGAACGGGAAGGGGCCAATGGAAAACCTCAAATACCTCAAATCCGCCGTCATCGCAGCAAAAAGGATGTCCACAATACCTGGGTACATACCTCGCTGACCTGTGCCTCTCTCTTTCCCACTTTTCCTCCACTACTCTTCTTCTTTCTTGCCTTTAACAGGATGCTGCTGTGGATTGCCATCATGTGTTTTCAGGTCGACCAGGGGCAGACCGCCAGCGACGTCATCGCACCAGGACCGGCCTCGGGCATTGCTATTGGAGGTTCAACCTGGACTACTGATTACAATTGCGGACGCCACAGCAGGAAAGGTTTGTGCGACTCTTGACCCTCGAAATGTCTACCCTTGCGCAACTAACCCAAGAGCGGTAGCCAAGTACAGCTGGGCAGTGCCGATGGACAGAACCGCCCCTCATCCACGCGAAGCCGTGTCGAGGCACATGCTTAATCCCAACTTGAGAAAATGACCGCTTACCCAAGCTGAATTGGGAGGACAACAACAAAACAATCCGGTTTTTTTTTTCCCAAACCGGTTCCTAGGAGCACTGCTCGCAGCTGCTGCCGCCGTAGGCTCGCTGTTTATAACATTGGCACTGTCAAGTGTCAACGCCGTTAACATAGCCTCGGTGCGACGGCAGTAGACGACAAATTCAGACGGATCTTCCAACAGTTAAATAGAACACATAATCAACGACATTGGGGCATCCCTGACTAAACCATCGGCAAACCTGAGAGGAACCGTGACCAATCCTCAACCACCATAGAGTTCATGTTGAATCAAACTTTGAGCTCCATGAATAGCTGTCACAGTTTCCAGAATGACTTTGGACCAGACACAGTTGGTCACTGGCATTAATGACAGAACATCTCCGAGAAGTAAGTGCCTCAATGCGACCAGCTTAGCATGGGTAGGATCCGCCATACTGATACCCTAAGCCTGTTGCAAATCCGTGCTGGACTCTGCCATAACAACACCACGGACCGATATCAAATCCACCTTGCCTACTCTTTGGGCAGTGCCATTCCCCTGTATGTTGACCCCTGACCACAGCGGGAGGTAGGACTTCATCTTGAGTTTACCAATCATAGAATCAGCCGAATTCTACTGACTTAAAGGATATTGTCAAAAGTAGAGTTTTGGCAGAGCAAACACCTACTTCAAGTAAGGGACACCCGAAGCCGGTAGCGTACCACGACAGCAATACACAGCTGTTCATAGCCCCGACCTGCACATGTGTACCCTCACAAAAAGACATTCACTACCCCTGCCAGCAAACCCTTCCTAAGGAGACAACACTGATGGGATTTGCGGCCCGGATCATTGGCCTGCGATTGCACGTGCACGGCAGATGCAAACCTCGCAGCCAAGTCACCGAGAGCAAGCTGAGATCGTGGGGGATCGGTGGCTCGTCTATACACTCCGGTTTGGGCGGCCGACACTGACCTAGACCAGCACGCACGCTACACGTGTCAACCTGCTGAAACCAGCACCATGTGGATTCAGTCCCACGAGGAGCCATCCTCCTCCTGGACGGATCCTAGCCTAGTAGCACCTCCATAGGCGAGGAATACCAAGCGAAATAGAGATTCCACCTTTCTTTAAGGATCGCAACTTCACTTTGATCCAGAACTGGAAAACTGGATTCAGAAAGTGGGGTCACTGATCGTCGACACCGACACCCTTGACCAGCCCTCCAAGCATTGTCCAGAATTTGCCATCCTGGACACTTCACTGTCGTCCATGCCTGGACGCCGCAGGGACACTGCCGTGTGCATTTATCGATCTTCGGGCCACATCCTAACCTTGGGCCTGCATACGTCATGTACCGACGAATCAACGAGATGCGTGCCTCAACAGCCAGGCTCACAAAGCCATGGCCGGGGGTTCGTAGGGGCCCCGGAAAAGAAGTCTCCCCGCTAGTGAACACGGGAAATCTATTGAGCTGAGCCCTCAGCCCTAACCATCATCTGCTGCTCCAACCCTCCAATGACTTTATCTGCCACTGACCTATTTCGGTCGAGATGGTTTCAACGCGCCCTCCCCACACGGGTCTGCCGAACCATCAAGGGGGCCTGTTAGCAATAATCAGATGAATCAAACGCAATCATGTGGTTTTAATCAAACTAAGTCTCTAATTCACTTAATAACACTCCTCTATTATTTGATTGTGAAAGAACCGATGTCATGGGACTTTTTAACGTTCTGATTCACCACAAGCAAATGGCGGATTGGGACTCTAATTAATTTCCGATGCCAGAAGTGCCCCAGCGGGCGGGTTTTTTCGATGATAAGTAATCACAGGGTCCTTGTCTTACCACAGTGATCGACGGGGCACCTCTCTGCGGAGGTCCCGTGGTGTACCCCTCTGGCACGACACCCACAAACAAGCAACCTTGCTGTAATGAACCACTCTGGTCATTGTAATCCAGACTTAAACTATCACAATTCAAAGAACGCACACACATTCACGGTACTGAAGCTCGATCAGGAGTCAGCGCGTGATGACACGCGAAGAACTCTGATACACACACAAAACACACACACCACACACACACACAAAAAAGACAATCATTCTGAAACACTGTAGTTAAACATAACGTTTTAAATGTATCAAATTCTTTTCTGGTTGTGTTCAGGATTCCTTTGTGACTCCAATTGATATAAACTGTTAGCTTTTATGACATGTGATCAGTCTGCACTTTCGTTTAATCACGTAAAATCACGTATCTACATCTTCTAACCCTAGGAATGCCACGAGTGGTATGATTGGAATCAGACAATGCAATAAGATCGATCCCTACCCAAAATTTAATATGAGGTAATTTTATTACTCCTAGTTTTAGAAGTGTATTATTACTAAATTTGTAATCTCCCATTGCACATTGACCTTGGAGGCATGTACTTCGCGAACACATGGTTTGTGACAAGCCTCCTCCCAAACGATGGATCCTGAGCGCGTACGAAAGGGTGTCTTTTTCTGGCGGCACATCAAAAACAGAAGAGCGGCCATGTTCTCCTTGAGGCAGCGAGCTGTCCCACGCCAGAGAGAGATCAACTTTCCTGCGAACTCCCAGCCCGGAGTTCCGCGTCGTTTTCTACTTTGTTTTAATCTAAGTTCTTTTCTTTCTTGAGCTACCTCTGTTTGATAATTTATCTTCGTTCAGTGCACTCACGAACGAAACTAATTTTAGTTCAAAGCATCTGGTCATTCGCAGCCGAAAGAGACTCCAACACTCTACCTCCGTCCGAACGTAAACTCCGGACACCAGGCCTGTTCCTTTTGTAACACTCAGCTACACCAAAGGGACCATAATACAAAGTAACGTACATCCATATTAAGTGCTGTGTTGAGGTTGTCTAGTACTCCTAAGATAGCCTTTGGGTTCTCGTTTGGAAATTGTCTGAACTCGATTTCTTCTCTCTCTCCTCTCTCTCTCTCTCTCTCTCTCCTCTCTTCTCTCGCTCTCTCTCTCTCTCTCTCTCACCCTCTCTCACACTCTAATCGTTCTCTCTTAATATTTCGTATATTGCAATCGTTCTTTTGTTGTTGTAATTGTTTGTTCTTGTTATGCATATTTACTTCTGCGTGATTTAAAGTAGTTTATGTAATCTTAGTCTTATTTATTAAACTCTATAATCTTTTGGATTGAAATCTGTCTCAATTGTTATTATATAAACTTGAAGTCCCTGAAAATGCCGATCTTATGCTACAAGCTCTACTTGAGTTATTGAGAGATCTAAGTGCCTTTACGCAAAAAATATCATTTCTGGTGCCACAGGAAGGGTATTTTTGATGCTACAGGCTTTTAACGACAGAGTGCATGATTAAAATAGTTTGAATCATATCAAAGTTTACCCTGTTTGTTGTTCTGATTTTACCGGGACCTATATATAGATTAATACGAGCAATCGTGTGGATGATTCTTTTACAGGCGAGGTTTAACCTTCTTCCTATTGGGATAATCTAATTTGTGTATACGTTAACTCATCTCATGAATATTATTCCCCTTGAGTTAATAATTACCATACAAATTCATCTGTCGCTAAATTTTTCTACTATATATATATATATATATATGTAAAGGTGTCGTTTCTCTTTCTCAGCAGAATTCAGAGAGGGAGAGAGGCCACAGTTCTGTGAATATTCTTTTAGGTCGATAAACACTGTATTTAAGATCAATCAGTGATGTTAGTTTGGTCTCTTTTCACTCCAAAGATGGTAAACATAGTAATACTATATTTTACTGGATATCTCTGTACCGTATTCTGAGTGATTCCACACGAAAGAATTCTGGAGGTGTCCTGATACTATGTGTACAAAGTTATGGGGAAATAGACAGTTTTATTTAAAATGCATATATGATCGGTATTTATAAATTCACTTTACGGCTAGATAAAATCATAGTCATTCCTACTGCTTTCTGCATGGGCAATGGACACGCTTAATAAAAACATGAAATATATTATGTTAAATTGGTCTTTTAAAAAGAGAAGTTTCCTTTCTCTGTAGAATTCACCTTCTTTGGGATCATTCCAGTTCAGTCATAAAAATGTCTCGTAACTGGACACCTCGCTCTGTCCTGAGCGGGCTTCACTTGTGGGGGGTGCGTGTGTGGTTGTGTGTGTGTTACATTCAGGCTTTCTGGGTCTGAAGCTTTGGGACTTTAGCACGGAAGTATTTTAATTATAGTATCTTTCAGATTCACCTCGCCCAGTCATTACAAAGTGGTTCAACATACTGCAGCGTTTCACAAGACTAATACTGCTTTACAGGAAGTTGACATGGATTTAGCATGCTGTTAGTTGGGTCTGCTCGTTGAGGGAGTATGTAGCCCAGCCTCCGAGATGATTTTGACAAGCTTGAGAGTGATGACAAAAAACATGTCTCGTCTTTGTCCCAAGACTACAATGTGGTCACGCAGAGACACAGGAAAAGGAAAAAAACAAGTGGATGCAGTACAGTGTGATCCGGACTATGTGCGGTTCAGGCCGCGTAAAAAAATTGAAAAAACAGCTGTTTTTATTGCCGTCATAGATTCGTATCTAGTTGCGAGCTTGCATAGGAGGTATCTACTCCTACAAAGGAATTCAGCAGACATTTGGGTTTTTGATTGAGATCCTGATAGGTACCAGAGCAGACAGAGAGGAGGTTACAGGGTACAGTGGAAGTTTGCCAAGGATAGCTTTATAAAGAATTACATAAAATTATAAAGAATGCAGTGATGGTGAGGGACTTTGTATTTGTTATAAATCGTAGTGATGCATGGTAAACTGAATCAACATGATGCAAGATGGAAGATGCAGCATGCATGTACAATATATCTCCATAATCAATTACAGACAGAAAAGTAGCTTCCACAAGTTTCTTCTTAGCACTAAAAGTATAACAAGATTTGTTTCTAAAATAAAAGCCGAGCTTGACTTTAAGTTTCTTGACTAAGAGCTAAAAGTAGCAGGCTAGCAGCAGCGCATCCCGATGAGGTTAGCTAGTAGGGCTAGCAGCAAAGCATCCAGGTAGTGGCTAGCAGCAGGACATCCGGGAGGTGGCTAGCAAGTGGAGCTAGCAGCAGGACATCCAGGTGGTAGCTAGCAAAGGGCAGCTAGCAGCAGCGCATCCAGGTGGTGGCTACCAGCAACAGGCTAGCAGCAGAGCATCCAGGAGGTGGCTAACAAGGGCCACTGACAGCAGGCTAGCAGCAGGAATACCAGCAGCAGGCTAGCAATAAGTCATGCAGGTGGTGACTAGCTGCAGGGCTATCAGGTGGTCAATGTTAAAATTCAGCCTTATCGGCTATTAAAATAATCCCAGTATGGAAGAGAATGTCATTCAGCGTAATGGTCTGGGGACTTTGATTTTGACATTACATCTTTAAATAAACATAAAATACCAAGTTATATATATTGTTTTATTGGCATGTTCACATAAGCTGTTGGCTGTTATATGAAAAGGACCATGTTTTATTATTATTATTAAGTATTTAAATAAAAAGGGGATTTGTCCCGAAAATGCAGTTTGTCAGAGACCCTTCAGTGTAACAGGATCAAGAAGCCATTCTGAAATCATATAAAAACCCAGATAGTCATTTGACAGTCTGTGACATCATCAAATGGCACCCTGACGATCATGTGGTGCCGCAGAAAAGTGAGTTTATTGCTCTTAAATATTTGATCATTCGTTTTTATGTACAGTGCCAATAAGAAGACCGTCCACAGTGAAGTATGTATACAGGTGCACACAAAAAGAAAAGAAAAAACTAAAAAGTACAACAACAAAAAATAAAGACGAGAACTTTTTTTCTTTTAAACGTATCTACAGTACACCAGTACACAAAGGTTTTGTACAGCCATTATTCTCTCCTCTCCGTGTCAGTGGGGAAACCAAACATCTCTGAGCGACTGGATCATCCTCATTTCAGCACTGCAAACTGTTATGTTCTAGTTAACATTACAAAGCCAGACCACAGCAGATGAACGGTTACATCTCTTCTTTATTACTCTCTAAAAACACATACAGAACTCGTGCTCCACCTTCCTTTTTTCTACGCTTCTTCTCCCCGTATCCCTCCTCGACACCACACAAACCAGTGGAGATCATAGACAACCTGGAGGAAAGAACAGACAAAATGCTTGACAAATAGTTTAATTTGAATTTTATAAATCCATTGTGCTAAATCAGTGCAATATAGTCAAAATACATATTATATTTATTTATTTATTTATTTATTTGATATGGACATAACAACAGCATTGGACGAACCAGATACCTTGTTTTCAGTGTTATAGCAAAATTGCTAATTTGCAACACTTGTCCATAGGAGACAACACATGTCACCAATCACAACACACACAAAAAAAATAAAAAAAATAAAGTAAAAATAAATACAGTAGTTACAAAGATTAGCAATACAAATCATCACTATACATTTTATACAGCATTAGCATGTGTGCAGCTTTGACTTGACTTTAGCCACTGTTTCAGACCTCTATCGAAGCTGGTCATGTCTGTCTGCAATTTTAAGTCAGTGGGCAGAGAGTTCCATAGTCTTGTACCGTTATAAGAGAAACTTGACTGACCGATAGATTTCATACATTTTGGAAGAATACAGTCCCCACTGACTGAGGCTCTGGTGGATGGTCTAAGTGAACCTTGACGCCTACGAATGAGAGCAGAAAACAGTGGCGACACATTGCTGTTCAGACATTTAAAAACCAGTTTCAAAATACTAAAATTTATAAAATGTTCAAAAGTAAAAAGATTATGTCTATGAATATGTCACAATGATGCGATGTCACAGTTTTCTATCAAAAACCTTGACCGCCTGCTTGTACTGTGAGACAACCGGCTTTACTATTGACGGGGATGTTTGTGACCAAGATGTTACGCAATAGGACAGATGTGGAAAAATCATTGCATGCATATATAACCGGGCGGCCTGAAAGATAATTCCTTCCTAATAAAACGGAAACAATTCAGATTAGATTTAACCTCTTTACAAATATTTTTGACTTGACTCTGAAATTTGAGATTGTTGTCAATAATAATCCCAAGATATTTAACCTTTTTTCTTCTTGAATAATTTCATTGTTTATGCTTACTTCAAAAGTACTATCTAAGGGTCGTTTTTTATTTGAGAAACAAATAGCAACAGTTTTCTTCACATTTAAGGTCAGGTGAGACAATTCAAACCACTTTGAGATATCTGTTAGGGCTGTGTCAGCTTCTGCGCAGCTATGGCTGAGGTTCTAGCAGATAGATGGACAACTGTGTCATCTGCATACAGCTGGCAGTTGACATCTTTGCAGCTATCGGGGAAATCATTGATGTACATTGTAAACAGCAACGGCCCCAGCACTGATCCCTGAGGAACCCCCATATTGTTAGGGCAAAGAGCTGACATCACCCCATTTACCTTTACGCTGTCACAGATTGGCCAGGTTCTTCCACCACAATCATTCAGCGATCACTGTCACCGGAGTTCTAACGCGAGACACCTGTACCCCATCAGCCACTCTGCTTCATAAGCACACACCACGCACCTCTCATTGTCCGGGCTCGTTCATACGAAGCGGACTCCTAGTGCTTCTCTCTACGAATGTCACTAACCAAACTATCCTGTGTGTACTCACCAGTTCTCTGTGCTGTTCCCAGTCTGTCTAGATCTTCTCTCCAGTGGTGTGCGAGCCGTAAGCCATCCATTCCAGCCAAGTGGTGCGTGAGTGTGTGCCGTCAACCTGTCTGCCTCTTCTAACTGAGTGTTTATTCACTCTGGAAATCTCCTCTCGCCGTACCTGCAAAGGAAATATCTACTCACTCATTCTTGCACGTTGAGATATACGGAACTCTGCTGTTTAATAAAACTTGAGCTTCACTACTTACCTTGTTGTCCGCCTGCTTCCGTAACAGTTAGCCCGGACCTAAGAAGACAATAACAGCATGAGTTTTCCAGATCCCTTTTAAGACCTGGTGGATTAATTTAAGAGGGTAATAATATCTTCTCCTACCATCATGCCTCCAGCACCACCGAGCGCTTCTTCGGCCACCGCATCTTCCCCGAGCGCTTCTTCGGCCCCCGCATCTTCCAGTCCCATGGCCCGACCAGCGCCCTACTCTGGCGGGGCGGAGGATGCAACGGATTTTTGCTTCAATGCTCTCTCATATTTACCATGCAACCCACTTTATATCCTACCGACCAGTCAAAAATAGCATTCATCACATCCCTACTCACCGGTCCAGCTCTCCAATGGGCCGAAACGATCTGGAAGCAAGCTGGTCCAGCCATTAGTTCAGTACAAGCCTTCGTTTCCCACTTCAAAGAAGTATTCGGTCAAACTGATGGAGAGATATCAGCCGGTGAGCAACTTTATCATTTATCTCAAGGAAAGATGTCTACTCGTGAATATGCCATTCGCTTTCGCTCTCTAGCTGCAGCCAGTGGATGGAATGAGCGATCCTTACTGACCACCTTGGTCTCACACCCCAACTCCGTCTGCAACTGGCCGCCTTGGATGATAATATGGGGCTTCAAAGGTTTATTCAACAATCCATCAGATGCTCAGACCGTATGCAATCTTATCAGTCCCAATCTAACACTACTGTACTCCTCCGCCCATCTGAAACCGCCAGCCCTCTCGAACCAGAGCCCATGATTATCGAATCTGGCAAACTTACCGCAGCTGAACGACAGAGGAGGCTGACCCGGGGTCTATGCATGTATTGTGGAGCCAGTGGGCATGTTCGATTGAACTGTCCAATTCGTCCCATACGAACATCGGTGAGTGTTTTTTGTATTGATGAAGAAAAGATGCATCCTCTCACTACTTGTGTTCAGTTAACCACCCAGACATCTACTGTTTCAGTTCACGCTCTCGTCGACTCCGGGTCGGGAGGAAATTTCATCTGGGAACCCTCTGTCGCCAGCTCCAGCTCCGTACCGACGCCTCGTCAAATGTTTACCAGATCCAACCCATAACCAAGTTCATTACTGCACACCCACGTATTCATCGGAAATGTGAACCCGTTACTCTCCAAATCGGAGCCCTACACAAGGAAGAAATTCAGCTGATTCTGGAGGGAACCAAAGCGGATATCATACTTGGGCGTCCGTGGCTGGTGAAACATGATCCCATCATCTCTTGGGGCTCCGGGGAAGTGATAAAGTGGGGCAAGGAATGCTTTTCAAGATGTTTTCCGGTTCTCCCACGTCTATTCCGAATCCTGTTCCAGTTTATGTCACGTCAGTTGAGAGTCCACTCGAGAAACAGTCCACGAAGATTCCTGACATCTACTCTCCTTTCCAAGACATCTTCTGCCCCAAAAGAGCTTCCCAACTACCACCTCATCGGCCATGGGACTGTGCTATTGACCTTATTCCAAATGCCACTTTGCCCAGAGGTAAGATCTACCCGTTGTCACTGCCAGAGACCAAGGCCATGGAGGAGTATATTCAGGAAGCTCTCAAACAAGGATACATTCGGCATTCTGCATCTCCCGCAGCATCCAGCTTCTTTTTTGTTGCCAAAAAAGATGGAGGGCTGCGACCATGCATTGATTATCGGATCTTAAATCAAGGTACCGTCAAATTCAAATATCCCCTTCCTCTCGTCCCTGCGGCCCTCGAACAACTCCGCTCTGCTACCATCTTCACGAAGTTGGACCTCCGCAGCGCGTACAACCTGGTGAGAATACGAGAAGGGGATGAATGGAAGACCGCCTTTGTGACCCCTACTGGCCACTATAAATATCTGGTTATGCCCTATGGACTGGTCAACGCCCCTTCCGTGTTTCAGAATTTTATACATGAAGTCCTCCGGGAGTTTCTGCATCGCTTCGTGATCGTCTATATAGACGACATCCTCATCTACTCCCGGAGCGAAGTCGAACATCGTCACCACGTTGCGGAGGTCCTCTGCACACTCAGAGCTCACCACCTCTTCCTGAAGGCAGAGAAGTGTTCTTTCCATCTCCCATCAGTACAGTTCTTAGGTTACCTCATTGACCGTCAGGGGGTCCGCATGGATGAGAGGAAGGTCACTGCAGTAACTACCTGGCCAGAACCCACCACGATTAAGGAACTTCAGAGATTTCTTGGATTCGCCAACTTTTACAGACGTTTCATACGAGGTTACAGCATCATCACCACTCCACTCACCAACTTGCTCAAAGGTAAACCGAAAAGTCTCCTCTGGACTCCTGTAGCGGCCGAAGCCTTCCAATCCCTCAAATCTGCCTTCACACAAGCACCCCTCCTGACGCATCCAGATCCTGAGCTCCCTTTCGTGGTGGAGGTGGATGCCTCGACTTCCGGAGTTGGAGCCGTCCTTTCTCAACTTCACGGGACACCTAAATTACTCCATCCATGTGCCTACTTCTCCCGGAAGCTCAACCCGGCAGAGAGGAATTACGACATTGGCAATCGTGAACTCCTGGCCATCAAACTCGCCCTGGAGGAGTGGCGACATTGGCTGGAAGGTGCCACCCATCCTTTTCAAGTTATCACCGACCATAAGAACCTCCAGTACCTCCGTGATGCAAAACGACTTTGTCCCCGTCAAGCCAGATGGTCATTATTCTTCTCAAGATTCCACTTCTCCATTACTTACCGTCCTGGTCCTAAGAATGTCCGTGCCGATGCTTTATCCAGATTACATGATTCTACAGAAACTCCCGAGACAACCACCAACATCATACCGAAGATATCATCATCAGGCCCATCGAATGGTCTGCTCCTCCAGCCATCGCCACTCCTAATCCACGATCTCCGCCGGGCTGCCCACCTAATCGTCAGTTCATCCCCAGGGCACAACGGGTAGATCTCATTCACACCATTCACACATCTCTGGGCACTGGGCATCCCGGGGCCAACAACACTCTCTCACTGTTATCCGAACGCTTCTGGTGGCCGGGTATGGCAGGGGATGTTAAGAGGTATGTACAAGGTTGTAAGGAGTGTGCAATGTCCAAAAGGCCCAGACATCTACCTGCAGGAAAGCTCCATCCCTTGCCAATTCCTAACCGCCCCTGGTCACACCTAGGAGTAGACTTCATGACTGACTTACCTTCATCGGATGGAAACACCTGCATCTTCGTCATAGTAGATCGATTCTCAAAGTTCTGCAGACTATTACCCCTAAGAGGTCTTCCCACTGCCCTGGAGACCGCCGAACTTCTGTTCAATCAGGTTTTTCGCTATTATGGGATCCCAGAAGATATTGTATCGGACAGAGGACCCCAATTCATATCCCGGGTATGGAAGTCGTTTTTCAAGCTCCTAGGTGTGACAGTCAGCCTCTCCTCTGGCTACCACCCTCAGACCAACGGCCAGACGGAGAGGAAGATCCAGGAAGTGGGGCGGTTCCTCAGGACCTTCTGTAATGGCCACCAGAACTCCTGGAACCAGTTTCTGGGTTGGGCAGAGTATGCCCAAAATTCACTACGGCAACCCACGACCGGCCTCACACCATTCCAGTGTGTTCTTGGGTTCCAACCTCCCCTATTTCCCTGGGATGGTGAACCATCTGAGGTTCCCTCAGTGGATTACTGGTTCCGGGAGAGCGAGAGAGTTTGGGACGAGGCTCACCATCATCTGCAGAGGGCAGTTCGCAGATCCAAAACAATCGCTGACCGGAGGAGGATTTCGGGCCCAGTCTATGTTCCGGGAGATAAGGTTTGGCTCTCCACTCGCGATATGCGTCTGCCCTCAAAAAACTTAGTCCCAGGTTTGTTGGCCCTTTTACCATCCTAGAACAGGTCAATCCCGTCACCTACAAACTCCAGCTACCACCGCAATACAGAATACATCCCACATTTCACATTTCCTTACTCAAACCCTTTCACAAACCTCTTATTCCCTCCACAGAACCTGGCCACGAAGAGGAACCTCCCCTCCCTTGTTGCTGGAAGAAGGGTCCATCTACTCCGTTCGGGAAATCCTGCAGTCCCGACGTCGTGGTGGTCGTTTGGAATATCTCGTCGATTGGGAAGGATACGGACCAGAGGAGAGATCATGGATCCCAAGAGTCGACATCCTAGACCCCACGATCTTGGAAGAGTTCCATTCCAGCCATCCTCAGTACCCTGGACCTCGTGGACGAGGAAGACCACCACGACCGGAGACCTCGGCCCTCAGGAGCGGGCCCTGGGGAGGGGGGTAATGTCACAGATTGGCCAGGTTCTTCCACCACAATCATTCAGCGATCACTGTCACCGGAGTTCTAACGAGAGACACCTGTACCCCATCAGCACTCTGCTTCATAAGCACACACCACGCACCTCTCATTGTCCGGGCTCGTTCATACGAAGCGGACTCATAGTGCTTCTCTCTACGAATGTCACTAACCAAACTATCCTGTGTGTACTCACCAGTTCTCTGTGCTGTTCCCAGTCTGTCTAGATCTTCTCTCCAGTGGTGTGCGAGCCGTAAGCTATCCAGTCCAGCCAAGTGGTGCGTGAGTGTGTGCCGTCAACCTGTCTGCCTCTTCTAACTGAGTGTTTATTCACTCTGGAAATCTCCTCTCGCCGTACCTGCAAAGGAAATATCTACTCACTCATTCTTGCACGTTGAGATATACTGAACTCTGCTGTATAATAAAACTTGAGCTTCACTACTTACCTTGTTGTCCGCCTGCTTCCGTAACATACGCACTGTTGTCTGTCCTCAAGATATGATTTTAACCAAGCTAATGAACTAGGTGACATTTTGAAGAGCAGGAGTTTGTTAATAAGCACACTGTGATCCACTGTGTCAAAGGCCTTTTTCAAGTCTAAGAATACCGCACCAAACTTGACCTTTATCTAGAGGCCCTTTAATCTTCTCTAGCAAGTAACAATTAGCTGTTTCAGTGCTGTATTTGCGCCTAAAACCAAACTGTTGAGGATGCAGCAGCTGGTTTGACTCTAGATGTTCAATAAGTTGTTCTGCAATAACCTTCTCCAGGATTTTGGACACAACTGGTAAAATTGCAATAGGCCTATAATTATTGGGTGTATCCTTTTCCCCTGACTTGTGGATAGGTGTTATTACAGCGTGCTTCCAGCACTGTGGAAATGTACTTAATCGAATTGAGAGATTAACAAAATGCGTAATTGGTTGCAACAGACTGTCCTGATGTTTTTTGATAAGGGTTATACTTATATTGTGTGTCTTTAGCTGCGGAATCTTTCATATTTAGGTGTTCAAGCACGAAGTGCTGAAAACCTATTGTAATTGTAAGGATTTTTATTATTATTATTCTGCCGTAAAACGCATCGTGCAGCCCAAACCGTAAGTGCTGGAGCCTTGAAACTTTGCCAGATGGTAGTAGGCCTACAAAAATCGAGGAGAGGTTATCAAAGTGTGAGCCCGATTGGCCCATAGGTGGCGCTACAGCAAGCAAAAGTAGAAAATCGTGCATAACTCCTAGACCATTTATCCTAGGATCAAGTGTCTTGTATCCCTGTAATCCTTGGTTCAAGACGGACAAAACGTATATCTCCGTATTTTATTTTCCGCCATCTTGGATTTTGTTCAAAACCTATTTTTGCGAACTAGTCCCTGGTTTTTCCCCCGATCGGAATCAAACCAGTGCAGAAAGATTCTCTAGAGACTGAATATGAATAATTATCGAAAAAAAGTAGAAATTTCGATTAATTGTTGCTTAAGGGCGTCAAAATGTTCGCAGGAGGCGAAGCTAATTTTACTAAAATGATTATAACTCGTGAACAAAATGAGATATCTTGACCAAACTTGGCACACATATGTATGAGCTCAATCTGAGGTCACAGTAAAAAATTGCGACGATCGAACACTAGGTGGCGCTATAACATTAAAAAACATAAAAAGGGCTATGACCACCTGACCGTTGGTCCGATTGACTTGAAAATTGGTATGCAGTTTCTTGGTCCAAGGCCCCATGCATGTGTATGAGGACATTGGCGTATCTCAAAAAACATGGCCGCCATCGGCCAATGAAGTTCGAGCACCTATGACACAAGGTTAATGGAGGCCAATCGGAACGAAACTGGATGGACATGTTCGACTCATAGCCCAAGAGGTCAGTAAGAGTTTTGAAAGAAATCGGCCACTAGTTGGCGCTAACGACTTTTACGGCTCTGTAATCACGTGGTGTTGTACACATTCCCAAAATATGCATATCATTTAATAGATCTCCTCATGCTGAACAACTTTGCCTCTAGAACCATTGCTGTCAATCAAATCGTTCATTAAATATTCACAAATATGTTAAAAACCTACTTTGGCAAACTAGTCCCTGTTTTTTTGCCAAATCGGAACCAAACTAGTCTAGGACAATTCTCTGGACTCTCTAGATCTATAATTATCGAAAAAAGTTGAACTTTGCCCTTTGGTTTGCTATAACAGGGTCATTTAGAAAAGGGGTGTGGCAAAATACACTGAAAAGCCTATAAAACCTACAAAAAAACTCAGAACTTCACGAAAATTGATGAGCTCATGTGACATAACATGCTAAAGAAGCATGCACAATTTTATGGAAATCGGACCATAGGTGGCGCTATAACTGTTAAAAAGCTTTAAAACCATATGTTTCCTATGGTAAATTGCCTGTATTGGCTGCAAATGGTGTTTTCCATCTGTTATCATATAATGTTCATATCATAATGTTCAAAACCAGTGCAGTACAATTGTCTGGACTCTCTAGATCAATAATTATCAGAAAAGGTATAACTTTTGGATGGCTAAAATAGGGTCACTTTAATATGTAGCCTTGACCAAGTGTACCAGAAAGCCTATATCTCTTCAATGAATGCTCAGATCTTCTTAAAAACATGTCAGAACATGTGACTCTAAATAAGATAAGAAATATTCCCTCTATAACAGTTAAAAATGTGAAAATTATAAGAACATAATGGCATTTTAAGCCAATAAGTGGTCTTCTACTGCCCCCTGCTGTTTAAAATAGTCATTTTGTCATGGTACTAACTAATATTATTCTATAATTCTTATTTAGACTTTATAAAATCACTATTTTGACATTTACACTCACGTTTTGTCAAAATCCATCTATTGGAAAAATGTGACTTAAAAAACATGAAAAATTGCATACAGCCAGTTAAAAAGGTGAAAATTACAATGTTTATATGAACGTAATGGCATATTAAGCCAATAAGTGGTCTTCTACTGCCCCCTTCTGTATAAAATAGTCCTTTTGTCATACTGCTCACTATTATTGTTCTATAATTCATATTTAGACTTTATAAAATCACAATTTTTACATTTACAATCACATGTACTCAAAATTCATCTATTGCAGAATTACTATTGATTAACAATTGTGACCCATTTTCAGGATTCCCATTTTTCAATGTAAAGGGTTTCCGCGATTTAGGCCACGCCCCCAGTACAAATTCACTCATAACTCGAAAACGAAAAGTCGCTGCGCGCTCAAATTTTGATGGTAAGCTCCTCTCCAGGGTCTTGATCGAAATCTATCGTCGCGGGGCTCGGGAGCGCGCCCCCGCGGATCGCTAATCTGTGAGACTCCCGACTTGAAACGGATGTAAGTCCCGACCTGGACCAGCTAGATCCTCGTGGGAGAGCTTGTTGGAAAGAGCCCGTCCTCATCTAGCTTCGATTCGAGAATGGTGCGATTTGACCCAGGCATTCCCGAGATATAAGCCTACAAAGATATGCATTTCAACGGACATTGCTCCCGGACACGATAACCCAGCATCACCGGGATGGTCTTGTTCAACAGGGCTCCTCTGACACTATCTAAGTTCTGAGTTTCAGATTTTTTCATTTTCTCGTTCCCGAGATATAAGTGAAAAACCAAATCTCCATTCATTCATTTCAACTGAATAATACCACTCTTGTCCAGTAGAGGGAGCAGCAGCATTAGACAATTTTAATATTTTTATTAGCTTTCAGCATTGGCTAACAAACAAACGCTTAAAGCAATTTTTTTATTAGTTTTAATATAGTTGTATATGATTACATCACAAAGAAATATGTGAAATGCTTATAGACCATTAAAAGAGATTTTCACAATAACATATCCAGTGTGTGTGTGTGTGTGTGTGTGTGTGTGTGTGTGTGTGTGTGTGTGTGTGTGTGTGTGTGTGTTGTGTTGTGTGTGTGTGTGTGTGTGTGTGTGTGTGTGTGTGTGTGTGTGTGTGTGTGAATGTCTACATATGAGTGCAAAAGCACCTGCGAAAACACTTTATTAATAAGTAAATCATACTGGAACATGGTAAATCATGAAAAATCACACTAAATTTGGTGTATGATGGTAAATCATGCTAAAACATGGTCTATTCCATCTATGATGTCAGTGGTTAATGCTTGCTACATAAAACTTAATGTCTTTTGATGCTTTTGTGCGTAACGGCCTTAAAGGCCTTAACTGCTTGAACACCGCTAAATGCTGCTTGAGTATTTCTTTGGTTTGCTCGTCCATGTTTTAGTATACTTTTTTATTGTCTTGCTTATTGTAGTGACAAAGATATTAGCACTTTGATTCACATTGGACTCTTTCATAACATTATCCCAATTTATTTGATTCAGTTCTTCTTCAAAGTTATTTTGTTCTGCTTTTGGAATTCCTATTGTCTGTATTTTTATTTCTTGGTTGTAGTAAGTCAATCGTTTTTTACCCAGTTTCCTAACAATTAAGGTCACGTTATGATCCGAGAGCCCAGTGATAAGGTTATAAGTTTTTGTTATTCTTTCAGGCCTGTGTGTAAAAATTAAATCAATCAGCGTTTTACTACTTAGTGATTCTAGTCGGTTTGTCTATGAGCTGTTTATACTTAAATTTATCTACTACAGCTTTTAATTTCTTTTTACTATTTTTTTCGATCCAGTTAATGTTAAAATCACCCAGTATTAGGCTTTCAGAGCTCCATATTGAGAGAAAACTCTTAAATTCATTATAGAAATTCACGCTATGTGAGGGTGAATTGTATAAAACAAATAAATTGAATTTCATAGTTGTTGACAAAGTGATTCGTAATACAAGGCACTCCAGTTTCACATTAATTGCAACCTCTTCACATTTAAGTTGATCTCTAATATATATTAACACCCCCCCACCCCTTCCTTGTTCCCGATCTTTTCTAAAGCACTTATAGCCAGGTATATTAACCAGATTTGTTGGAGTACTTTGATTTAACCAACTTTCAGAAACACATAAAAAGTCCAAATTCGATTCGGTTAATAAGTTGTGTAATTGGTCTGTTTTTGGTAGAATACTTCTAACATTGAGATGTCCACCTAGTAGTCCTTTAAATATACAGTACCGGTCAAAAGTTTGGAAACATTAAGATTTTTAAATGTTTTCTTTTTAAAGTCTCTTATGGTCGCCAGCGCTGAAACGAATCCTACAAGGACTCTCAAACCGCAAAACTATGGACATTTACAAAGAATACATTTTGTTATTTTTTATTTTGATTATAGCCTACACGTATACGCTCTTCTGTTTTTCTACCTTTCTTCCTCTTTAAATTATGAATATATTTTTCTTTAATAGCTTGGATATGAATCCTCAACGTTCATCATTTACAAAACCTGATGTTAAAAATGTGTATATAAATGTTTTGATGCTATGGAATTCTTTAGATTATCATGTGCGAAACATTTATATCTCTTGAAATGTTACATGTATATTTTTTGGAAATAAACGTAATAAAAAAACACAAATGGGCTTTTTCGTTTGGTCTTGTTTTTGGATCATTTATTCATTTGGATTTAGGCCTACTAACCGTTTGATGACGCATTAGTGATACTGAAAGCTGATTGGCCTTGATGGTTATTAATGTGGAAAAGGGCAAATTTAATTAATCTAGAGTTTATAATAAAATGTCAGATTTATTCTCTGAAGCCTATTTTTTTCACGCATTTTGGACAGACTACGTGATCCATTAGACAAGTGCCTTGCGAAGCTTGCTTAGTTAATAATGAAGAATTTGAACACGAATAATTCCACGGATTATAATAACAATAACTGTTCAAGAAGAATAAATCTCATATGTATTTTAAAAAAAGTCAAAATTAAGTTTGTAACTATTCAATAAATGTGTTCAGATTCGATGTGTGCACGCGCTCTGCTCATGAGCGTGATGAGCTGCGTGAGTGAATCGAATTTTAGTTGCTATGGCGACACGTGTTATCCTTCTAACGGCATATTTACACTTGAACCGATCGCTATCTGTGCGAGTGCATATGAGTGATTCACGTTTTAGTTGCTATAGTGACCCGTGCTATGAATTGTGAATATTTACACTCGAACTCGAACCGATCGCTGTCTGTTGTTTGAGAGAGACGAGGCGAACACAGACTTTTGCAGAATATTTTCTGAGCGAATCTGTTGATTTTGAAGCTGTTTTCTGGATTTCTGAGAGGAGACTTCTATTCTGGACATCGGAGGATATATCCTTTATATAGATTTATTTTTTTTAAAGAGATCTTATTTTCTGAGGACACTTTTATTTTATTGTTTTTTCTTATTTTAGGAGTTTTATTTAATTTTTTGTTTTATTTTATTGTGTGGAGGAGAGTTGTATTATTGTACTGTATTTTGTGTTGTCTTTTGTATTGTTTTTTTGCAGTTTGGAGGAGGATGTCGATGGCTTACATGATGGGTGAAAGAGGAGGTGAGTGCTTTAGTTTTTCATTTATGGTTTATGGTATGTTGTTGTTGTTGTTGTTGTTGTTGTTGTTGTTGTTGTACAATGACTGACTACATTAATGTGAAGAACCCATTGGATCCCCCAATCTAATCACATGTATTTTAATTGACATTTAATGTGAAATAATCGTTTGAATTTGAGTAGCCTAACTGAAGTAACAATTTGCAATTTACCACTGACATTGATTATTGATTTATTATTAAAACATTGTGATGTGTGAAATATTCCAGCCTCAGGCCGCTCCAGATCCAGGAGAGCTGCTTTCTCTCAGACGGCTGGTCAGGAGGTTTGGAGACCCGGTTCTGATGACCGTGATCAGGATCCGCTGCCAGACCCGACCCAGACACAGAGCCAGGATCTTCCTGGATATTTAACCTCTGTCTTCTGAGTCTGTTTCTGTGTCCACAGGTCAGGCTGACAGGAGGAGGACGAGGAAGAGCGGCAGCCAGAAGAGCCCAGATGATGGACGTCCGTTCACTTCATCGAAACACTCTCGCAAAGGTCAGAATAGGCTTTAATAACCAACCAAAGTAACAATTTGGTGTGACCACTGACATTCATCATTCATATTATATATTAAAAAAAGAAAACGTTTTTGATGTGTGGAATTTTCCAGCCTCAGGCCGCTCCAGATCCTGGAGAACCGCTTCCACAGATTCTTCTCCGGGCATCATGTCATCGTCAGCTCTGTCCCTCTCTGAGGTCGATGTCGAGCGCTGGCTCTGTAGAGCGTCGTTGAGTCTGAGCAGCAGAGGCTCGTACAGCGTCGAATGGAGGTGGAGTGGCGATGGATCGGAGAGCCCAAACCAACAGGACAGTTGCAGCAACTGCTGTTTGTCCGGGTCCGACAGCCTGGAAGGATTGCTGTGCCCTCCGCTGCCCGGGCAAGTTCCTGTCGAGCCAAAAGAGACTTCAAATGGCCGAACTGCTCAGGGTGCCATGGAGGCTTCTCCTGTGAACAAGAGCTCAACAGGTGAGACTGAAATAAGGCTGGCCAGTGTCAAGTCTACAGAGAGACATTTTCCTATTTCATGCATACGTTTTTAACATGTTAATGTCACATTTACTGTTGCACAGCAACATTTCTCTGAATTATTTTGTTATTTATTTATAAATATTTTAATTGTTTTAACATTTTGTGTTCCCATAATGCAACATTATAAAATAGATTGTTCCTTTACCAAGAAAAATGTTTTAACCAGTTGAAAAAACTGTAGATTTTGAAGGTTCTGGGAGCATTTTGAAATAAAATGTTCAGAATTTAATGAAAACGTTTCAATAAGCGATGAACTCGATGGCACTTGCTCTGTCCGACACACACCAGACACACGCGCACAGAAAGCCGCTCCTCAGACAGCAAACGATCCAGAATAGAATTCTTTCGCCACTTATTGCTTTTGAATTGTCAAATACACGCAAAATTGTCAAAATGTCTGTCGTGTCGGTTATTATATAAATAAGACATTGCTATGCATTTAATAAAAGTCAATGTTTAATCTAATGTAAATATATTTTAAGATATGGCCCATATGATCTTTGCCATTACCAGAGTTGACCAAATGAAGCCTGGAAATGTATGTTTTCTTTTCAATAAAAGATCAGATAAAATCTGAAAAATAACTATTCGTGATAATTGTGAAATAAAATGACTATTAATATTGGAAATAAGATTTTGGGAAATGTGTGCAGGCGTTAAGCAGAAGTCAGGCGGATAGCGTGGAAATATTCCGTTACTTTGGATTTGTTACATTACAGATAAGAATTTAACAGTGAAATGTAAATGATGTCTTTATAGCATTGCTCAATTTGACATCAGAGATGTTTCTAATAGTTGTGTTTTCAATTGTTTTTTCTTCATTTCAGGAAAAGCTACAGAATGTAGGAAGAGGAAAGGAACTGGTTGTCTCCTCCACAGGATCTGGAAGGCTATGAAGTGTGTTTTCTGCTGCTGTTGCCACTGTAGTGCTGTGAATGTTGTGGAGCCTTTTGTTCCTCCAGCAGATCTGGAGCCAGAGCCTGATCCTGATCCATCATCACCTGCTCCAGATCACTCCGGCGTCAAGACAAATAATGGTACATCGCCACTCAGAATTTCTCCAACATTATTTTAAACAGTACTGTCTTCTTGTTTTCCCCTAAAAATAAGGCTTAATGCTTGTTTTCAGAGAATGTGTAATATTATTTTATTTAATATTTCTTTCTCGACACAACCAGCACTGATGTGTTTTAAATAAAACGATGGATCTAGCAAGCTAATATTTTTCTGTTTGTTTCTCAGAGTCCTTTGAGTCTCTCTATAACGTTATAAAGATGATTGGATCCGGAGGATTCGGCAGGGTGTACCAGGGAACACGCAAATTTGATGGCAAAAAGGTCAATCTTACAGAATTGTACAAACATTTTGCTCTTGCATGCATCAAAACATATTTAAATCAATTTACAGATGGTTTAATACTTAGTGCGAGGTCAGGCGCTTGACTGTTACTGTTACTGTTATTGAAACTGGGGTGTTTTTTTTGCAGGTTGCCATCAAGCGGATACGCAAGATTGACAACGATCGTTATCTTCATATTGTAAGTTGGCCAAAACCTGAATATGTATTGAGTTGTTTAAGTGCAGATTATATTAGATGAGATTCCTTGTCTAAAAAGATCAAAGAAAAGTACATTTATGAAAAAATGATGTGTTTTCTTCAGATTTGTACCCTGCTAACCTTCTGTCTGCTACTTTTCTCTAGCCTGGGCATCCCGAACCTCTGGTTACAGAAGTGGCGCTGCTGATGATGATGAGGCGAGAACCCATAAGCCCCTTCGTCATACAACTATACGAGTGGTTTGAACATCCTGAAGAATTCACTCTGGTTATGGAGTATCCTGAACCCTGCGAGAGCTTGCTGGACTTCATGACTCGTAATCATCAAGTGTATGAACCAACAGCACGCTTCATCATGCGACAGGCTGTGCTGGCAGTGCAACACTGCATCCATCAGGGTGTTTTTCATAATGACATTCATGCGCAGAATTTCCTGTTGAAGAGAAGCCCGGCACAGCTCAAGCTGATAGACTTTGGCTGCGGTCAGCTGTTTAGTAGAGATGGCTACTGGAGCAACATTTACATTGGTGAGCATTCTGGGAGTGTGGAAACCTGAATGTAGTGACTTACTAAAAATCTCAACAATGTGCAAATGTCTTGCTTACAGGAGTAGCGGATTACTGCCCACCTGAAGTCTTGACAGAACCGCGATTCCACGCCGTCCCAGCAAACGTCTGGTCTCTAGGAGTGTTGTTGCACAAGATGGTGAACGGATGTTCTCCTTTTGGCAATAGAAGGAAAATAACACAAGCCAAAGTTACATTTCAGAACCCCAACTTATCCAAAAGTGAGTGAATAATATTGTTACATTGATAACACACACATAAAGCAAAGGCTTTGTACAGAAACAGTTAAAGGTGAAGTATGTATTTTTTATATAGAGCTCAACGTATAGTGAGAGTTACGCGCTACAAAGCATGCTTCAATACCATACACTACAGCATCATCATGCACCCGTTCAGAAAGACAAACGCAGCACAGCTAAAAGTATTCCTAATATATTGGAAATGAAACCTATTTTCACAAGAACCAGTAAGAGCTGCGTTTGTGATGTTGAAATCGGGGAAGATGCGATGCACGGAAGGCCTTGCAAGGTTTTTGGAAAATATGCTTTATTTTGTCATTTATTCCGCTCGCTGCCACTAGTTTCGCAGAAACGTACTTCATACTTCACTTTTAAAGTAAAGATAAGTCACATTTTACAGTATATTAATCATGTTTTAGATGCTGTTTTCATAGATGCCAGGTCACATGGTCATTCCTAACCAGCTCTCTCCTTATTACATTTTGTACAGAATGCAGGGATCTGATTAGCCAGTGTCTAGCCCGGGATCCAACTAAACGCCCCACGTTAGAGCAGATGTTACAACATAAATGGATCAGTCAGGATCTACAGTAGATTGGAGAAGTTCAGGAGATTCACTCGATCAGTTTCAGGTGTGAGGAAGTGTAACAGATAGAGTAGGATTATTATCTTTTGTCTATAATTCTAGTGAGATTTTCAAATCTGTGTTCATTGTAATGTTCTTGTTATAGTCAAGTCACCTTCATTTATATAGCGCTTTATACAATACAGATTGTTTCAAAGCGGCTTCACGGTAATAAACAGGAAAATAACTGAATCAGTGATGCAAACACAATTAAAGGTCCAGTGTGTAATATTTATGTGGATCTATTGACAGAAATGCAATATAAGATCCATAACTATGTGTTTAGTGTGTATAAAGACCTTACTTAATGAACCGTTAAGATTGTATTACCTTAGAATGAGTCATTTATATCTACATAGGCGCGGGAATCCCCTTCTATGAAGGTTGCCATATTGTGACGTCATGTTTCTACCGTAGCCGACAGCGAACACACAGCGCTACAGAGCGCGTTTCGTCACTGCCTTGAAAGAGAAGCCGCAGAAAGCTAGAAGCCAGAGACACCGTGAGTAGTGACTTTCCCTTGTCAGTGGTGTAAAATATGTAGTTGGATTGTTTCATGTTTCTTAGTTATTCTCCCTCGCTGTGTTATGGCTTTGCTATGTGGGGATAAATGTGCTGGTTGCGTTCGTGAGACAGCTGAGGACTCTTTTCATTGACCGTAAAACAGTATGTTACAGGAATCACCAACCCGTCGATCGCGACAAGTCGATCTTGGAAGCATTTTAAGTCGTTCGCGAAGAGTTTTCAAAATCAGAGAAAAAAAGCCTATTGTATGTAGTAAATGAGTGTCTAATCCACTGGCTGTTACAATCATGTCATTTTTGCCGCGCTCATCTTTGGGCTCATGCGGACGCGTCGAGTTTTAAACAAGGCTTTACACTTTAACCAGCTCAGCCACAGTAAGAAGCTCATATTAGCCAGGTAAACTTTTTATCTACCCTGTTAGAAAAAAATATAGTTGCATAGTTTCATGTGGTTCTTCTCCCCTCGCTGTATTTTGGGTTTGCTATGTGGGGATAGAATGTGCTGGTTACATTTGTGAGACTATCAGCTGATTACTATTTATTATATTATTTATTAAGACCCGCACCTGACTAGGCTTTGTAAACTTTATTCCATGATGTGGTTTATAATGGACTGTGGTACAGAAACAGTGACAATGTTACACTCTCTCGGCTTACTCTGGCTATTCTCTGCTGTCTCAGCTCGACGATATGTTTGTCCCGTTTTAGCCACCGTAGCTTCTTCGAAAGGAGGGGTGAGCAGTGGGCGGAGCCTATTTAGTGCAACTCGCAACCGAACCGCCAGATGTCGCTAAAAATCACACTACTGCACCTTTAAATTCTGTGTAAATCAGCTCTAAAAAATCATTCATGAGTTGACTTATTATATAGTCTTTGTCTTGGATAGGTAATAACATACTTGCTGAGAGCACTGAGCTCGAGACTCCGCCCGAAGCCTGAAGTCCAACTCCGACCTGACAGGAACTCAGAGCCTGACCACATCTGAGCAAGAACATGAGAGACTGCAAGACTGGAAACAAGTCCTCAAGTCATCACAGACACATTTGCTTTGTTTTAAAAGTCAAGACAAGTCATCTTCCTCAAACATTTGTGAATGAATGTGTCGCTCTCAGGAGCTCAGAGACTTGAAGCTGTTAAAAGCTGCAAAGGGTGGGCCAACTCCATATTAAACTCTACCGATTAAGATGGCACGACGTCCCAAAACTTTTGGCGATATAGTGTATATGTTTATATATAGTGTTTATGTGTATACGAGTATATGACCAATTCTGTGTATTGCTCAAATACAGGATGTCACTATTTTTGGTGTCTGCGTCAAATGAAATAGACAAAAGTCATTTTAAATACATACAACCATGTTAAATGCAAGTTAAGTGTCTAATTTAATATTTCAAATAACTTTTGAAAAATAAAATTTTATTTATACCTTTATTAACCAGGAGGTTCCATTGAGATTCAGAATCTCTTTTACAAGAGAGACCTGGCCAAGGAAGCAGCCAAAATCACAACAAATACATACATAACAAACATCATTTTACATTTTTCACGATAAAAGAAGCACAAAAAGAACACAATGAGACTCCATAGAAAAACAAGAAACATGTCTCCATCACAATACTCTTTACAGTAGTTTTAAATTCATTAAAGGACATAAGGGTTTCTAACCTTAGCTCTTTTTGGTAGATTATTCCACCCCCAAGGTGCTAATAAGAGAAAGCAGTTTCTCCCAATTCGGTTGTAACTCGTGGCACGTTAAAAAGCAACCACTTTGAAGAGCGTAGCTGATAGGTACCAGAGCAGACAGAGAGGAGGTACAGTGGAAGTTTGCCAAGTATAGCTTTATAAATAAAGAAATACCAGTGCTGTTTTCTACGAATTTTAAGTGATGTCCAACCAACTAAATTATAAAGAATGGCAGTGATGTTGAGGGACTTTGTATTTGTTATAAATCGTAGTGATGCATGGTAAACTGAATCAACATGATGCAAGATGGAAGATGCAGCATGCATGTACAATATATCTCCATAATCAATTACAGACAGAAAAGTAGCTTCCACAAGTTTACTCTTAGCACTAAAAGTATAACAAGATATGTTTCTAAAATAAAAGCCGAGCTTGACTTTAAGTTTCTTGACTAAAACAGTAAAATGTTCATTGAAGGTGAGCTTATCATCTATCCATATCCCCAAGTACTTGTATGAAGACACTCTCTCAATTGATTTCCCATCTAAGGACAAGAGGCCACAGTTGTCAAGTATCTGTGCTCGAGCTTTTGAGAAAACCAAAAACTTTGTTTTCTGTGTATTTAAAAGCCTTTTAGACTCAGTAATGTGTTTTGCAATACCTGAAATGCAGTCTGAAGTTCCTGCACTGCTACAGAAATGGTGGAAGCCTGAGTATAGACCACTGTGTCATCAGCATATAAATGTAATTTGGCTTGAACATCTCTATCAAAATCATTTATAAAAATTGAAAACCGAATGGGTCCTAAGATTGATCCTTGAGGGACACCTTTATTATCTCAAGAAAATCAGATTTATAACCTTCAGCATAAACACATTGAGTACGATCTACAGAATAATTTGAAACCATGGCAACAGCCTTCTCACTTAAACCAACTGAACGTAGTTTAGTCAATAACAATCCATGATCAACTGAAATCAAACGCCTTAGAAAGATCAATAAATAATGCAGCAGAGTGTTGGCTTTCTTATCTAAGGCCCCAATAATATCATTTGTCACTAAAGTAGCAGCAGTAATAGTGCTATTGGCCACTTCTGAACCCTGACTGAAATTTATTTAAAATGTTTTTGTCAGCTAAATACTGTTTTAACTGTACATTCACAAATGATTCCAAGATCTTTGACACAACAGAGAGTTTTGATATTGGACGGTAATTATTCAATTCTGATGGGTCCTCCACTTTTATGTAAAGGGAGGACATAGGCTGCTTTCCAACTTTTGGGAATGGAGTTGGAAAGAAGACTCTAAATTAAAAATATGCACTCAGCAATAATATCAGCTGCCACTTTTATCAGAAAGGGATCCAGATTATCTGTACCTGCTGACTTTTTGTGATCAATGTCTCTGAGGGCTTTATGAACTTCTGACACTGAAATCGGTTTAAAGTTAAAGGATTCCCCATTTACATTTACATTTTCAGATGCTGACATGGCAGGACAGGGGACAGATTTATTTACGGTTTTATTAAATATGAATCCAGCCTGAATAAAGTGTTTATTAAACTGATTATGACTGCTTTGTCTTTTATTTCATCTGAACCAATGAGAATCTGTTCAGGGAGGTTTGAGGTCACACGTGCACCCGACAAAGATTTAAACTGATTTCCAAAACTTTGAAGGGTTGTTTAAGTTTTTCTGTGATTGACTTCAAATAAAACTCAGATTTGGACTTTCTAATCATCAAAGTACACTTGTTTCTTACAGTTCTAAATGCAGTCCAATCAGCAGAAGAGTTGGAGAATCTAGCTTGTGCCCACAATTTATTTCTCAAACAGATTAGCTCTGATAGACTGTCTGAGAACCAATGGTTGTCCTTACCACTGATCCAAAACTTTTTGATTGGTGCGTATTTATTTACAATGGAGCTGAAATTTGATATGAAAAAAATCCCATGCCATTTCAACATCCGAAAACAGACACCCTGCTAAGTTCACTATGATACAGATCATGCAGAAAAGCCTTTTGTTCAAAACTTTTTAAAATGTCTTTTTAGGATGATGATTTACCTTGGGGATTTTTGTATTTCTTACACAAGCGACTGTACAATGGTCACTGACGTCATTACAAAATACGGCAGCTGAGGTATATTTATGAACTGAGTTGGTTATGATTAGATCGAGGAGAGAAGATTTTATTTCTGCTTTGGGATTTATTCTTGTCGGTTCATTAATAAGTTGCACTAAATTTAATTCATTACACAAATCTTTAAAACAATCAGGAGTTCCCAGAAAGCCAATCCCAATTCATATCACCCATAAGAATAAATTCTGAGTCATTAATTTCATGTAATATTTCGGATATAGATTGGAAAGCATCCTTTGAAGCAGATGGAGGTCTATAGCAACCAACTACTGTAATGTCAGCGTCCTTTGAGATATTCACTTTTCAAACTGTTTAGCTTTAGTTAGTGATAGGGTTACCGAGCTTATAAACTTAGATTTCACATATATGGCAACCCCACCTCCTTTGCCAACCTGATCAGTTCTATAAACTTTGAAACCTTCAATAGAAATATGTTCATCAGATACAGATTTTTTAAGCCAGGTTTCGGAAATAATAACGATATCAGCATTGGTTGTATTAGCCCAGATCTTAATCATATCCATTTTATGGACAAGGCTTCTAACGTTTAAATGTATAAAACCAAGGCCATGTCTGCTTTTCAAATCTAAAGGAGTGGCTAAGGATTTCAAAGTGTTAGGAAAACCAGAAACAGGACCAGGATTTGGGCTGAACATTACCAGATAACATCAATAAAAGCATAATCATACAGCGTAGTTTTTGTTTTGGTTGGGTAATATTTGTCATTACCACTGTCCTCTATGAACTGAGAAAAAGAGTAATCTGAGACAGTAAAATTATCATTGATAACAGGACACCACATCTCCCCCCATTACGTACAACAATTTCACGTAGTACCAATTAACTCAAAACAGTACTAGATTTCAATAGGAACACATAAACCGTAAGCTTTTGCCTAATTACAACTAAGTTCTTTTATGGTAGTTAACAACTGTAATTACTTCTGTTAAATTCTCAATTTCACTTCTTCATTCATGACTCCAACAGAATTACAGAATCATTACAGGACTATATTGAATCTCCATCTGCGCTATACCTACATACAGTCAGTAATTCAAACCACTGTATACTCTTATTTAGTCTCGTAGTCTTTCAATCAAAAAGGTGGTTTGCACTGACGAACAGAACGTTTTCCTGTGCTCTGTTCAGTGTTCGGAACATTTGCGACTGAAACATCAACAGCAGGCTGATCTGAGGTCGGCTTCATGACCTCTGGAACCAAAGACAAGTGAGAAGAGTGCCACAGTCTTCCATCTGCCAGTCTGTACGTGCTTGGGCCCACTTGCTTCTCTATTTCCACTGGTTGTGTGAACTTTGAGTGTCCTTTCCACTGGTTGTGTGAACTTTGAGTGTGAACATGCGTTGGTTTGCGTATACGCACTCTATTGCCCCACCTGAAATGTAGACACCCGAGCCCCTCGTTTTGCATCAGAGTATTGCTTCATTTTATTTTGGCGAACCGACACTCGTTGTCTAACTTCTTGGTCACGTGTGGAACTGGAGTGAGATGTGAACACCGTAAGTTTGGTTCTCATTTTCCTGCCGTATAACAGTTCAAATGGCGAAACACCAATCATTGCATGTGGAGTAGAACGATACGTTTGCAAAACGTCCGAGACTGTTTGTTTCCACGGTTTCTTTTGCAAAATGGCCATTTGCACACAGTCCTTGAGAACCTTGTTAAATCTTTCCACAGCCCCATTAGCCGCAGGATGGTATACAGATGTTTTGGTGTGTGCAATATTTCGTTCGTCCAAGAAAGCGGTAAAGACTGAGGAAATAAGTTGTGGTGCATTATCTGTTACCAGACTCTCAGGGTTTCCATGCCTCCTGTCTCAAAAGGTCCTACTATGTCCAAACCCAACTTCGACCATGGACCGTCCGGAAAAGGCACCAGCTGTAATGGAGAAGCGGTAGTCTTTGCCGTCCTGTCTGACTCCTGGCACAACGAACATGCGGAAATTTGAGTTTGTACCACAGCGTCTATTCCTGGAAACCAATAGAGCTCACGCAACCGCTGCTTGGTCCTTACTATGCCCTGATGATTCTCATGTGCTAAAGTGACCATTGTTCTGCGCAATGTCACTGGCACCACCAACCGTGAACCCCGGAACACTAGATTGTTTGTCACACCAAGTTCATGTCTCATTTTGGAGTACGGTTGCAGCGGGGAATCCAGGGCTTTTGCTGAAGCTGGCCAACCCTTTTCAATCTGAGCACGCAGAGCAGAAAGCTCAGAACAGGCCATAGAAGCAGCCTCAAACTCCTTTTGAGTAACTGACATAAGAGACATTGACAACAACGCAACTAGCTCAGGTTCTGCATCCGAGTCCATGTCTGTAGTAGATGGCAAGGGCAATCTTGAAAGACAATCAGCTGTACAGTTCAACGAACCTGCACGATAGACCACGTCATAATTAAAGCATAACAGACGCGCAGTCCATCTAGCTATGCGCATTCCCCGCCCTGTCTGCTCCTTTTGTACAGAGAAGGGTCGTTAGAGCCTGATGGTCGGTTCGTAGTGTAAACTTACGCCCCCAAAGATAGGTCCTCAACTTTTCCACCGCCCACACTCATGCCAAAGCCCTCTTCTCTACTGTTGCATATTTCCTCTCAGTCTTAGTTAAGGATCTGGAGACAAAAGCGACTGTCCGCTCTGTGTTGTCTGGATGAATCTGGGTGAACACTGCCCAAAGACCATAATCTGATGCATCTGTAGAGATAATGGATGGTAAATTGGGGTCATATAGTGCTAATGCTGAACTTGCAAGCAACAATTGTTTCACAGTGACAAAGCAGTACTCCGTTTCCTCGTTCTACTGAAATGGTAACCTCTCGGCGGATACATGCCTGTAAGGGTTCAACAATAGTAGCATAATTGGGTATAAATTTATTATACCCATGAGAGCATACCCAGGAATGAACGTAGGGCTGGCACATCTTTAGGTACTGGAGCTTGTACGATTGCCTGTAAGTGCTCAGTATCTGGCTGAACTCCTTGTGGTGTAACCAAGTGTCCCAAAAAACGCAGGCTCTTTTGCCTAATTTGACACTTTTGTTCGTTCAATCGCAACCCAGCCTCCTTTAGTCGGCTCAGTACCGTGTTCAGCGCAACGTCATGTTCCGCTTCTGTGCGTCCAAAGCAAATGACGTCATCGAGGTAGTTCTGCACGTTTGGTACACCTTTGAGTATGCACTCCATCATCTTTTGGAATACCGACGGTGCTGAAGCCAAACCGTACGGTACCCTGCAAAACCGGAACAGTCCATCATGCGTGATAAACGCTGTTAAATCACGGCTCTCAGGATGTAAAGGCACTTGATGATATGCACTCTCAAGATCAATTGTGGAGAAGATTGTAGATCCAACTAAAGCAGTCAATAATTCCTCCATGTGAGGCAGGGGGTAACTGTCTATTACCACAGCTTTGTTCGGTTCCCTGAGATCTACACACATTCTTGTGCCACCAGTCTTTTTAATTGTAACCACAATCGGTGACACCCATGGAGATGCATCTGTTCTCTCTATACCTCCGGCAGAAAGTAGTCTGTCCAACTCCGCGGACACGGCTTTTTTCACAGAAAAGGGAAGGCGTCGTAGTTTCTGTCTAACAGGCACGGCTGTATCTGACACCTTGACTTTATGCATAAACCCTGCAACACAGCCAACTGAAGGTGAGTCCACTTGAGTAGAAAGCTGTAACACTGGTTCTGAAGAGCAAGATGTGGAGGATGTAGCATGATCTGGCAGAATTGTATCTCCTTTAATGCATAGTTTAAGAGCTGTTATCAGATCCATGCCCATTAATGCAGTTCCTTTATCCACCACATAGAAGTTCACTGAGCATTTGCGGCAGTCTTTTACCACGGTTGCGTGCAAGCAGCCGATCACATGAATTGGAGTACGCGAATAAGTGACTAAGCATGCTGCAGGTGGCTGTAGAGGTACTTCCCCAAAGTGATCATCATACATGCTCTTTGGCAGAACTGAAACAGAAGCACCAGTATCAACAGTCAACGTGACAGGCCTCCGGACCGCACCGGCTTCGACTTGAACAGTACAGTGAAGTTTAGCGCTTACATCCTTATCTTGAAGTAACAGTAGTGTACTCAGGCATTACTACTTCATGCACTGTGTGAGTTTGCGTTGTTCTACAGACACGTGCAAAATTACCTTGTTTTACCTTGGCTGCTGGACATAGTACTGCATTTGCAAGTCCCTGCATTTGCTCTCCAGCCGATTCGACTTGTTGTGCAATTGTAACAGCATCCGCTAATGTTAACTTATCATGCAGCAAAAGCCTCTCTCGGATACGCGGATTAGTGACGCTTTCCACCACGTGGTCACGAATCATATCATCTGCATTTGTAAACTCACACGTAGACGAGAGTTCTCTCAGTGCAGCAACATACTGGATTATAGACTCACCAGCTTGTTGAGTTTCTTTTCCGGAATGTGTGTCACTCCATGACCACGTTCAACTTGGGTGTAAAATGAGCATGTAGAGCAGTAATAGCAGCAGCCATTGTATCGCCCGTTTCTGGTAACGTGTAAAATATTCTCTGCCCCTCTGTGCCCAAGCAATGTAACAGAAGGGCTCTTTTCCTGACTTCCGACCATTCCTGTCCTTCAACGTCGATCACTAGCAGATAATTCTGGAACATCCGCTCCCATGTCCTGAAAGGAATCGCCGGGTCGCCCGGAGCAGGTAAGAAAAAGTTTGGAAATGGTGTAGACGATGCCATCTTTGCAGCAATAGTGGGTCGCCTCGTCGCCAATTTGTTATGTTCTAGTTACCATTACAGAGCCAGACCACAGCAGATGAACGGTTACATCTCTTCTTTATTACTCTCTAAAAACACATACAGAACTCGTGCTCCACCTTCCTTTTTTCTACGCTTCTTCTCCCCGTATCCCTCTTCTCAACTACCTCCCCCTAGTGGTCTCAGTATGTATTGCATTGAATAACAGGACACCACACAAACCAGTGGAGATCAGAGACAACCTGGAGGAAAGAACAGACAAAATGCTTGACATATAGTTTATTTGAATTTTATAAATCCATTGTGTTAAATCAGTGCAATATAGTCAAAATACATATTATATTTATTTATTTTATTTATTTATTTGATATGGACATAACAACAGCATTGGACGAACCAGATACCTTGTTTTCAGTGTTATAGCAAAATTGCTAATTTGCAACACTTGTCCATAGGAGACAACACATGTCACCAATCACAACACACACAAAAAAAATAAAAAAAATAAAGTAAAAATAAATACAGTAGTTACAAAGATTAGCAATACAAATCATCACCATACATTTTATACAGCATTAGCATGTGTGCAGCCTTTGACTTGACTTTAGCCACTGTTTCAGACCTCTATCGAAGCTGGTCATGTCTGTCTGCAATTTTAAGTCAGTGGGCAGAGAGTTCCATAGTCTTGTACCGTTATAAGAGAAACTTGACTGACCGATAGATTTCATACATTTTGGAAGAATACAGTCCCCACTGACTGAGGCTCTGGTGGATGGTCTAAGTGAACCTTGACGCCTACGAATGAGAGCAGAAAACAGTGGCGACACATTGCTGTTCAGACATTTAAAAACCAATTTCAAAATACTAAAATTTATAAAATGTTCAAAAGTAAAAAGATTATGTCTATGAATTATGTCACAATGATGCGATGTCACAGTTTTTCTATCAAAAACCTTGACCGCCTGCTTGTACTGTGAGAAAACCGGCTTTACTATTGAAGGGGATGTTTGTGACCAAGATGTTACGCAATAGGACAGATGTGGAAAAATCATTGCATGCATATATAACCGGGCGGCCTGGAAAGATAATTCCTTCCTAATAAAACGGAAACAATTCAGATTAGATTTAACCTTTTTACAAATATTTTTGACTTGACTCTGAAATTTGAGATTGTTGTCAATAATAATCCCAAGATATTTAACCTCTTTTTCTTCTTGAATAATTTCATTGTTTATGCTTACTTCAAAAGTACTATCTAAGGGTCGTTTTTTATTTGAGAAACAAATAGCAACAGTTTTCTTCACATTTAAGGTCAGGTGAGACAATTCAAACCACTTTGAGATATCTGTTAGGGCTTGTGTCAGCTTCTGCGCAGCTATGGCTGAGGTTCTAGCAGATAGATGGACAACTGTGTCATCTGCATACAGCTGGCAGTTGACATCTTTGCAGCTATCAGGGAAATCATTGATGTACATTGTAAACAGCAACGGCCCCAGCACTGATCCCTGAGGAACCCCCCATATTGTTAGGGCAAAGAGCTGACATCACCCCATTTACCTTTACGCTGTCACAGATTGGCCAGGTTCTTCCACCACAATCATTCAGCGATCACTGTCACCGGAGTTCTAATGCGAGACACCTGTACCCCATCAGCCACTCTGCTTCATAAGCACACACCACGCACCTCTCATTGCCGGGCTCGTTCATACGAAGCGGACTCCTAGTGCTTCTCTCTACGAATGTCACTAACCAAACTATCCTGTGTATACTCACCAGTTCTCTGTGCTGTTCCCAGTCTGTCTAGATCTTCTCTCCAGTGGTGTGCGAGCCGTAAGCCATCCATTCCAGCCAAGTGGTGCGTGAGTGTGTGCCGTCAACCTGTCTGCCTCTTCTAACTGAGTGTTTATTCACTCTGGAAATCTCCTCTCGCCGTACCTGCAAAGGAAATATCTACTCACTCATTCTTGCACGTTGAGATATACGGAACTCTGCTGTTTAATAAAACTTGAGCTTCACTACTTACCTTGTTGTCCGCCTGCTTCCGTAACAGTTAGCCCGGACCTAAGAAGACAATAACAGCATGAGTTTTCCAGATCCCTTTCAAGACCTGGTGGATTAATTTAAGAGGGTAATAATATCTTCTCCTAGCATCATGCCTCCAGCACCACTACCGAGCGCTTCTTCGGCCCCCGCATCTTCCAGTCCCATGGCCCGACCAGCGCCCTACTCTGGCGGGGCGGAGGAATGCAACGGATTTTTGCTTCAATGCTCTCTCATATTTACCATGCAACCCACTTTATATCCTACCGACCAGTCAAAAATAGCATTCATCACATCCCTACTCACCGGTCCAGCTCTCCAATGGGCCGAAACGATCTGGAAGCAAGCTGGTCCAGCCATTAGTTCAGTACAAGCCTTCGTTTCCCACTTCAAAGAAGTATTCGGTCAAACTGATGGAGAGATATCAGCCGGTGAGCAACTTTATCATTTATCTCAAGGAAAGATGTCTACTCGTGAATATGCCATTCGCTTTCGCTCTCTAGCTGCAGCCAGTGGATGGAATGAGCGATCCTTACTGACCACCTTGGTCTCACACCCCAACTCCGTCTGCAACTGGCCGCCTTGGATGATAATATGGGGCTTGAAAGGTTTATTCAACAATCCATCAGATGCTCAGACCGTATGCAATCTTATCAGTCCCAATCTAACACTACTGTACTCCTCCGCCCATCTGAAACCGCCAGCCCTCTCGAACCAGAGCCCATGATTATCGAATCTGGCAAACTTACCGCAGCTGAACGACAGAGGAGGCTGACCCGGGGTCTATGCATGTATTGTGGAGCCAGTGGGCATGTTCGATTGAACTGTCCAATTCGTCCCATACGAACATTGGTGAGTGTTTTTTGTATTGATGAAGAAAAGATGCATCCTCTCACTACTTGTGTTCAGTTAACCACCCAGACATCTACTGTTTCAGTTCACGCTCTCGTCGACTCCGGGTCGGGAGGAAATTTCATCTCGGCAACCCTCTGTCGCCAGCTCCAGCTCCGTACCGAAGCCTCGTCAAATGTTTACCAGATCCAACCCATAACCAAGTTCATTACTGCACACCCACGTATTCATCGGAAATGTGAACCCGTTACTCTCCAAATCGGAGCCCTACACAAGGAAGAAATTCAGCTGCTGATTCTGGAGGGAACCAAAGCGGATATCATACTTGGGCGTCCGTGGCTGGTGAAACATGATCCCATCATCTCTTGGGGCTCCGGGGAAGTGATAAAGTGGGGCAAGGAATGCTTTTCAAGATGTTTTCCGGTTCTCCCACGTCCTATTCCGAATCCTGTTCCAGTTTATGTCACGTCAGTTGAGAGTCCACTCGAGAAACAGTCCACGAAGATTCCTGACATCTACTCTCCTTTCCAAGACATCTTCTGCCCCAAAAGAGCTTCCCAACTACCACCTCATCGGCCATGGGACTGTGCTATTGACCTTATTCCAAATGCCACTTTGCCCAGAGGTAAGATCTACCCGTTGTCACTGCCAGAGACCAAGGCCATGGAGGAGTATATTCAGGAAGCTCTCAAACAAGGATACATTCGGCATTCTGCATCTCCCGCAGCATCCAGCTTCTTTTTTGTTGCCAAAAAAGATGGAGGGCTGCAACCATGCATTGATTATCGGATCTTAAATCAAGGTACCGTCAAATTCAAATATCCCCTTCCTCTCGTCCCTGCGGCCCTCGAACAACTCCGCTCTGCTACCATCTTCACGAAGTTGGACCTCCGCAGCGCGTACAACCTGGTGAGAATACGAGAAGGGGATGAATGGAAGACCGCCTTTGTGACCCCTACTGGCCACTATAAATATCTGGTTATGCCCTATGGACTGGTCAACGCCCCTTCCGTGTTTCAGAATTTTATACATGAAGTCCTCCGGGAGTTTCTGCATCGCTTCGTGATCGTCTATATAGACGACATCCTCATCTACTCCCGGAGCGAAGTCGAACATCGTCACCACGTTGCGGAGGTCCTCTGCACACTCAGAGCTCACCACCTCTTACTGAAGGCAGAGAAGTGTTCTTTCCATCTCCCATCAGTACAGTTCTTAGGTTACCTCATTGACCGTCAGGGGGTCCGCATGGATGAGAGGAAGGTCACTGCAGTAACTACCTGGCCAGAACCCACCACGATTAAGGAACTTCAGAGATTTCTTGGATTTGCCAACTTTTAGAGACGTTTCATACGAGGTTACAGCATCATCACCACTCCACTCACCAACTTGCTCAAAGGTAAACCGAAAAGTCTCCTCTGGACTCCTGTAGCGGCCGAAGCCTTCCAATCCCTCAAATCTGCCTTCACACAAGCACCCCTCCTGACGCATCCAGATCCTGAGCTCCCTTTCGTGGTGGAGGTGGATGCCTCGACTTCCGGAGTTGGAGCCGTCCTTTCTCAACTTCACGGGACACCTAAATTACTCCATCCATGTGCCTACTTCTCCCGGAAGCTCAACCCGGCAGAGAGGAATTACGACATTGGCAATCGTGAACTCCTGGCCATCAAACTCGCCCTGGAGGAGTGGCGACATTGGCTGGAAGGTGCCACCCATCCTTTTCAAGTTATCACCGACCATAAGAACCTCCAGTACCTCCGTGATGCAAAACGACTTTGTCCCCGTCAAGCCAGATGGTCATTATTCTTCTCAAGATTCCACTTCTCCATTACTTACCGTCCTGGTCCTAAGAATGTCCGTGCCGATGCTTTATCCAGATTACATGATTCTACAGAAACTCCCGAGACAACCACCAACATCATACCCGAAGATATCATCATCAGTCCCATCGAATGGTCTGCTCCTCCAGCCATCGCCACTCCTAATCCACGATCTCCGCCGGGCTGCCCACCTAATCGTCAGTTCATCCCCAGGGCACAACGGGTAGATCTCATTCACACCATTCACACATCTCTGGGCACTGGGCATCCCGGGCCAACAACACTCTCTCACTGTTATCCGAACGCTTCTGGTGGCCGGGTATGGCAGGGGATGTTAAGAGGTATGTACAAGGTTGTAAGGAGTGTGCAATGTCCAAAAGTCCCAGACATCTACCTGCAGGAAAGCTCCATCCCTTGCCAATTCCTAACCGCCCCTGGTCACACCTAGGAGTAGACTTCATGACTGACTTACCTTCATCGGATGAAAACACCTGTATCTTCGTCATAGAAGATCGATTCTCAAAGTTCTGCAGACTATTACCCCTAAGAGGTCTTCCCACTGCCCTGGAGACCGCCGAACTTCTGTTCAATCAGGTTTTTCGCTATTATGGGATCCCAGAAGATATTGTATCGGACAGAGGACCCCAATTCATATCCCGGGTATGGAAGTCGTTTTTCAAGCTCCTAGGTGTGACAGTCAGCCTCTCCTCTGGCTACCACCCTCAGACCAACGGCCAGACGGAGAGGAAGATCCAGGAAGTGGGGCGGTTCCTCAGGACCTTCTGTAATGGCCACCAGAACTTCTGG
Source organism: Meda fulgida (assembly GCA_030578275.1). Lineage (NCBI taxonomy): Eukaryota > Metazoa > Chordata > Actinopteri > Cypriniformes > Leuciscidae > Meda > Meda fulgida. The sequence continues at coordinate 26,472,201 of CM060636.1, forward strand.
AACCAGTTTCTGGGTTGGGCAGAGTATGCCCAAAATTCACTACGGCAACCCACGACCGGCCTCACACCATTCCAGTGTGTTCTTGGGTTCCAACCTCCCCTATTTCCCTGGGATGGTGAACCATCTGAGGTTCCCTCAGTGGATTACTGGTTCCGGGAGAGCGAGAGAGTTTGGGACGAGGCTCACCATCATCTGCAGAGGGCAGTTCGCAGATCCAAAACAATCGCTGACCGGAGGAGGATTTCGGGCCCAGTCTATGTTCCGGGAGATAAGGTTTGGCTCTCCACTCGCGATATGCGTCTGCCCTCCAAAAAACGTAGTCCCAGGATTGTTGGCCCTTTTACCATCCTAGAACAGGTCAATCCCGTCACCTACAAACTCCAGCTACCACCGCAATACAGAATACATCCCACATTTCACATTTCCTTACTCAAACCCTTTCACGAACCTCTTATTCCCTCCACAGAACCTGGCCACGAAGAGGAACCTCCCCCTCCCTTGTTGCTGGAAGAAGGGTCCATCTACTCCGTTCGGGAAATCCTGCAGTCCCGACGTCGTGGTGGTCGTTTGGAATATCTCGTCGATTGGGAAGGATACGGACCAGAGGAGAGATCATGGATCCCAAGAGTCGACATCCTAGACCCCACGATCTTGGAAGAGTTCCATTCCAGCCATCCTCAGTACCCTGGACCTCGTGGACGAGGAAGACCACCACGACGCCGGAGACCTCGGCCCTCAGGAGCGGGCCCTGGGGAGGGGGGTAATGTCACAGATTGGCCAGGTCCTTCCACCACAATCATTCAGCGATCACTGTCACCGGAGTTCTAACGAGAGACACCTGTACCCAATCAGCTACTCTGCTTCATAAGCACACACCACGCACCTCTCATTGTCCGGGCTCGTTCATACGAAGCGGACTCATAGTGCTTCTCTCTACGAATGTCACTAACCAAACTATCCTGTGTGTACTCACCAGTTCTCTGTGCTGTTCCCAGTCTGTCTAGATCTTCTCTCCAGTGGTGTGCGAGCCGTAAGCCATCCAGTCCAGCCAAGTGGTGCGTGAGTGTGTGCCGTCAACCTGTCTGCCTCTTCTAACTGAGTGTTTATTCACTCTGGAAATCTCCTCTCGCCGTACCTGCAAAGGAAATATCTACTCACTCATTCTTGCACGTTGAGATATACTGAACTCTGCTGTATAATAAAACTTGAGCTTCACTACTTACCTTGTTGTCCGCCTGCTTCCGTAACATACGCACTGTTGTCTGTCCTCAAGATATGATTTTAACCAAGCTAATGAACTAGGTGACATTTTGAAGAGCTGGAGTTTGTTAATAAGCACACTGTGATCCACTGTGTCACAGGCCTTTTTCAAGTCTAAGAATACCGCACCAACTATTGACCTTTATCTAGAGGCCCTTTAATCTTCTCTAGCAAGTAACAATTAGCTGTTTCAGTGCTGTATTTGCGCCTAAAACCAAACTGTTGAGGATGCAGCAGCTGGTTTGACTCTAGATGTTCAATAAGTTGTTCTGCAATAACCTGCTCCAGGATTTTGGACACAACTGGTAAACTTGCAATAGGCCTATAATTATTGGGTGTATCCTTTTCCCCTGACTTGTGGATAGGTGTTATTACAGCGTGCTTCCAGCACTGTGGAAATGTACTTAATCGAATTGAGAGATTAACTAAATGCGTAATTGGTTGCAACAGACTGTCCTGATGTTTTTTGATAAGGGTTATACTTATATTGTGTATGTCTTTAGCTGCGGAATCTTTCATATTTAGGTGTTCATGCACGAAGTGCTGAAAACCTATTGTAATTGTAAGGATTTTTATTATTATTATTCTGCCGTAAAACGCATCATGCAGCCCAAACCGTAAGTGCTGGAGCCTTGAAACTTTGCCAGATGGTAGTAGGCCTACAAAAATCGAGGAGAGGTTATCAAAGTGTGAGCCTGATTGGCCCATAGGTGGCGCTACAGCAAGCAAAAGTAGAAAATCGTGCATAACTCCTAGACCAGTTATCCTAGGATCAAGTGTCTTGTATCCCTGTAATCCTTGGTTCAAGACGGACAAAACGTATATCTCCGTATTTTATTTTCCGCCATCTTGGATTTTGTTCAAAACCTATTTTTGCTAACTAGTCCCTGGTTTTTCCCCCGATCGGAATCAAACCAGTGCAGAAAGATTTTCTAGAGACTGAATATGAATAATTATCGAAAAAAAGTAGAAATTTCGATTAATTGTTGCTTAAGGGCGTCAAAATGTTCGCAGGAGGCGGAGCTAATTTTACTAAAATGATTATAACTCGTGAACAATGAGATATCTTGACCAAACTTGGCACACATATGTATGAGCTCAATCTGAGGTCACAGTAAAAAAATCGCGACGATTGAACACTAGGTGGCGCTATAACATTAAAAAACATAAAAAGGGCTATGACCACCTGACCGTTGGTCCGATTGACTTGAAAATTGGTATGCAGTTTCTTGGTCCAAGGCCCCATGCATGTGTATGAGGACATTGGCGTATCTCAAAAAACATGGCCGCCATCGGCCAATGAAGTTCGAGCACCTATGACACAAGGTTAATGGAGGCCAATCGGAACGAAACTGGATGGGCATGTTCGACTCATAGCCCAAGAGGTCAGTAAGAGTTTTGAAAGAAATCGGCCACTAGTTGGCGCTAACGACTTTTACGGCTCTTTAATCACGTGGTGTTGTACACATTCCCAAAATATGCATATCATTTAATAGATCTCCTCATGTTGAACAACTTTGCCTCTAGAACCATTGCTGTCAATCAAATCGTTCATTAAATATTCACAAATATGTTAAAAACCTACTTTGGCAAACTAGTCCCTGTTTTTTTGCCAAATCGGAAACAAACTAGTCTAGGACAATTCTCTGGACTCTTTAGATCTATAATTATCGAAAAAAAGTTGAACTTTGCCCTTTGGTTCGCTATAACAGGGTCATTTAGAAAAGGGGTGTGGCAAAATACACTGAAAAGCCTATAAAACCAGAACTTCACGAAAATTGATGAGCTCATGTGACATAATATGCTAAAGAAGCATGCACAATTTTATGGAAATCGGACCATAGGTGGCGCTATAACTGTTAAAAAGCTTTAAAACCATATGTTTCCTATGGTAAATTGCCTGTATTGGCTGCAAATGGTGTTTTCCTTCTGTTATCATATAATGTTCATATCATAATGTTCAAAACCAGTGCAGTACAATTGTCTGGACTCTCTAGATCAATAATTATCAGAAAAGGTATATGTGATGAGGGGGGCGTGGTTTCGCGGAGTTTGCAGTGGGGGAGCGAGGGAGGAGCCGAGCGGTAAGTAAGTAGGTCAAGTGCAAAATGACGAACACCTGTGTCTGATTGCAGTAATTGGCGTGGGGAGACCGCATATAAACCACCTGATGCAGAAGAGAAAGAGAGAGAGAAGGACTGGGGCTCTTAACAGCCGACGAGCAAGCTACTGCATGAAAAAGGAATGTTATGGTTATCTGTTATTGGTTGAGGAAACACCGTTTTTGTTACGCTGTCCGCGCACGTGGCGCACCTTTTCTTTGCTTTTTATGTACTTTAATAAATTGTTCGAGCCCCTTTACGCCGACCCTTGTCTTCTTTCATCCCCCACAAAGAACCATCATTACACTGGTGCCGAAACCCGGGATGGAAGAAGAAGCCGCCGCCAGACAGCCTCCGTCCCCATTTGCGGATGTCATCCACGCGCTCGCGGGTCTACATCAAGAACAACATCGTGCCCTGCTGGCCGTGAAGGAGGAACAGGAGCGTCGGTTCGAGGCGCTCCTCCGAGCCCAGCAGGAGGACTGCGAGCTGTTCCGGAGCTGGATGGACCGGGAGGGACGGGCCAGACCATCAACGCCAGCTTCAGCCTCGGCCCAGACCGTTCCACTGCATAAAATGGGCCCGCAGGACGACCCGGAAGCCTTCCTCGAGCTCTTCGAGAGGACGGCCGAGGCCTGGAGCTGGCCGCCTGGGGACTGGCCGGTGCGGTTGATCCCGCTGTTGTCCGGAGAGGCACAGATCGCCGCACAGCAGTTGCCAGTCCCGAACCTCCTGGTCTATCAAGACCTCAAGCACGCCATCCTGCAGGGGGTCGGCCGGACCCCCGAGCAAAGCAGGCAGCGATTCCGGACCCTGGAGCTAGGGGAGTCCGGTCGGCCCTTCGTCTTCGCGCAACAGCTCCGGGACGCGTGCCGCAAATGGTTGATGGCCGAGGAACGTGACGTCGAGGCAATCATCGACCAGGTGGTACTGGAGCAGTTCGTGGCGCGGTTACCCCGGAGGACCGCGCAGTGGGTCCAGTGCCACCGCCCGACGTCGCTGAACCAGGCCATCCAGTTGTCGGAGGACCACATGGTGGCGTGCCCAGGGGTCGGCGAACCCCTGCCAGCAGCTTCTCTCTCTCTCTCCCCCTCTCTTTCCCCTTCCTCTGTTTTGTCTCGTCCTGTCCCTCTCCCTAGGTCCCGTGACAATTTCCCTCCTAGACCGGCGCCCCGGTGGAGGACCAGTGTCGGGACAGAGCCCGCTCCCGCGCCCAGAGCACCGCCTAGGGGAGCCGCCTCCGCGTCTGGGTTCTCTTCCCTCCCGGCACCCGCGCTCTCCCCACGCCAACCACTTGACCCACTTCCTGGGGTGGCGGGAAGGGCTGGGCCGGCCTGTTGGCGTTGCGGGGACCCGGGTCATTTTATCGACCACTTTTCAGGCTTTGGTGGATTCAGGCTGTAACCAAACCTCCATCCACCAAAATCTGATTCAACCTGGGGCATTGGATAATAGCCGCATGGTTAAGGTAAGGTGTGAACACGGGGAAGTGGTCGAATATCCCTTAGTGCCGGTCACAATCCAATTTAGGGGCCAAAAGCATAGTGTAGAGGTAGCCGTAAGTCAGCACCTCCGACACCCGCTAATTTTGGGAACCAATTGGCCGGGGTTTAAAGCGTTATTGGGACATTTATGTGCGGGTGTTTCTGGGATTAAAAGGAAGCGAGGGAAGGGAGCGGTCGCTCAGGTAGGAGAGGCTGTGCCGGGACCATCGGGAACTGCACCAGAGGATCGGAACGCTGTTGAAAGACAGGATCTTTCGGAGCGTGATGACTTTCCTCTGGAGCAGTCCCGAGATGAAACGCTTAAAAATGCATTTGATCAGGTCCACACAATCGACGGACAGCCTCTCCATCCCGACCGACCTCTTTCATATCCTTATTTTACAATTATAAAAGATAAGTTGTATCGGGTGACCCAGGACGCCCAGACAAAGCAAGATACAACACAGTTGTTAGTTCCGAAAAGCCGTCGGGAAATGCTTTTCCAGGCGGCTCATTGTAATCCTATGGCTGGACATTTAGGGCAAGCGGCAACACTAAATCGTCTAATGACCCGATTTTTTTGGCCAGGCATTCACGAGAACGTGCGCAAGTGGTGCGCGTCTTGTCGAGAATGTCAGTTGGTAAACCCACTGGCCAACCCAAAAGCACCATTGTGCCCCCTTCCTTTAGTGGAGGCCCCCTTCGAAAGAATTGGCATGGACCTCATCGGGCCATTAGAACGATCCGCACGAGGGCATCGTTTTGCATTAGTCCTAGTGGATTATGCAACACGATACCCGGAAGCAGTGCCGCTTCGCAACATTTCAGCCAAGAGCGTAGCGAGCGCACTGTTTCAGTTAATCTCCCGGGTGGGAATCCCAGAGGAGATTCTCACCGACCAAGGCACGGCGTTTATGTCACGTACTATTCGCGAGCTTTACGAATTATTGGGCATTAAATCGGTCCGCACCAGCGTCTATCACCCACAAACAGACAGACTGGTCGAACGCTTTAATCGCATGTTGAAGTCAATGATTCGAAAGTTCGTACAGGAAGACGCCAAAAATTGGGATAAGTGGCTAGAAACCCCTCTTGTTCGCTGTACGCGAGGTCCCCCAAGCCTCCACGGGGTTTTCCCCCTTCGAGCTTCTTTATGGACGTCAGCCCCGCGGGGTGCTGGACGTACTTAGGGAAACTTGGGAGGACGGACCTTCGAATAGCAAAAATGAAATTCAATATGTCATGGACCTGAGAACAAAACTCCACACTTTGGGGCGGCTGTCTATGGAGAATTTGTTACAGGCTCAGGACAAACAAAGTCGGCTGTACAACAGGGGGGCTAGATTACGCAAATTTGCACCGGGAGATAAAGTACTTGTGTTACTCCCCACGTCCAGTTCGAAATTACTCGCAAAGTGGCAAGGACCCTTTGAGGTCACACGGCGAATTGGGGATCTCAACTATGAAGTCGTTCGAACGGATAGGGGTGGGGCACATCAGGTTTACCACCTCAATCTCCTTAAAAAATGGAATGAGGCGGAGTCAGTGATGTTGGCAACGGTAGTGAGTAGGGAGGAGGATCTTGGTCCAGAGGCGAGTTCAAAATCTCAATCACTCGCTCTGGCAGCTGGTGGAGACCACCTCTCACCGTTCCAACTCACTGATGTACGCAAGTTACAAACAGAGTTTGCTGATGTGTTCTCGCCCATGCCCGGCCGAACCGACCTTATTCAGCACCACGTTGAGACCGAGCCGGGTGTAATAGTGCGCAACCGGCCTTATCGCTTACCTGAACATAAAAAGAAAGTAGTTCAGGAAGAATTGAAGGCTATGCTAGACATGGGGGTAATAGAAGAATTCAACAGTGACTGGGCAAGCCCGATAGTTTTGGTACCAAAACCTGACGGCTCCGTCCGGTTTTGTGTGGATTATCGCAAGGTGAATGCTGTGTCGAAGTTCGACGCGTATCCAATGCCTCGGGTTGACGAGTTGCTTGATCGGCTCGGCACCGCTCGATTTTATTCGACGCTGGATTTAACGAAGGGATACTGGCAGATCCCCTTATCTCCAATGTCTAAAGAAAAAACTGCCTTCACAACGCCGTTTGGATTACACCAATTTGTCACTCTTCCTTTCGGCTTGTTCGGGGCTCCGGCAACCTTTCAGCGCCTGATGGACAGAATTCTCCGGCCGCATGCTGCATATGCCGCTGCTTACTTGGATGATATTATCATTTATAGTAATGACTGGCAGCGTCATATGCAGCATTTGCGGGCTGTCCTCAGGACGCTGCGAGGGGCCGGGCTCACGGCCAACCCGAAGAAATGTGCGATTGGGCGTGTGGAGGTTAGGTATCTGGGCTTCCACTTGGGTCATGGACAGGTGCGTCCCCAAATTGATAAGACTGCAGCAATTGCTACCTGTCCGAGACCTAAGTCCAAAAAGGAGGTTAGACAGTTCCTGGGGCTAGCGGGATATTACAGAAGGTTTGTGCCTAATTATTCGGACCTCGCTAGCCCGCTGACTGATCTAACTAGAAATGATGCACCAGATACTGTCCAGTGGACGGAGCGGTGTCAGCAGGCCTTTACCCAGATTAAGGCTGCTCTGTGTGGCGGACCGCTCTTACAGGCTCCTAACTTTTCTCTCCCGTTTATTCTGCAGACTGACGCCTCGGACAGGGGGGTGGGTGCTGTCCTGTCCCAGGAGATAGAGGGTGAAGAGCGGCCGGTGCTGTACATTAGCCGTAAGCTCTCTAAGAGAGAGACTAAGTACAGCACCGTTGAGAAAGAATGTCTTGCCATCAGATGGGCCGTTCTCACCCTCCGCTATTATCTCTTGGGACGGGAATTCACCCTCTGTTCGGACCACGCTCCCCTCCAGTGGCTCCACCGCATGAAAGATACCAACGCGCGGATCACCCGTTGGTATCTGGCGTTACAACCCTTTAAATTTCAGGTGGTCCACAGGCCGGGGGCGCAGATGGCTGTGGCTGACTTCCTCTCCAGGAGGAGGGGGGGGGGAGGCTGCAGGCCGGATGGCTCCCCGGCCTGAGTCGGGCGGTGGGGGTATGTGATGAGGGGGGCGTGGTTTCGCGGAGTTTGCAGTGGGGGAGCGAGGGAGGAGCCGAGCGGTAAGTAAGTAGGTCAAGTGCAAAATGACGAACACCTGTGTCTGATTGCAGTAATTGGCGTGGGGAGACCGCATATAAACCGCCTGATGCAAAAGAGAGAGAGAGAGAGAGAAGGACTGGGGCTCTTAACAGCCGACGAGCAAGCTACTGCATGAAAAAGGAATGTTATTGTTATCTGTTATTGGTTGAGGAAACACCGTTTTTGTTACGCTGTCCGCGCACGTGACGCACCTTTTCTTTGCTTTTTATTTACTTTAATAAATTGTTCGAGCCCCTTTACGCCAACCCTTGTCTTCTTTCATCCCCCACAAAGAACCATCATTACAGTATAACTTTTGGATGGCTAAAATAGGGTCACATTAATATGTAGCCTTGACCAAGTGTACCAGAAAGCCTATATCTCTTCAATGAATGCTCAAATCTTCTTAAAAACATGTCAGAACATGTGACTCTAAATAAGATAAGATATAATCCCTCTATAACAGTTAAAAAGGTGAAAATTACAATGTTTATATGAACGTAATGGCATTTTAAGCCAATAAGTGGTCTTCTACTGCCCCCTGCTGTTTAAAATAGTCATTTTGTCATGGTACTAACTAATATTATTCTATAATTCTTATTTAGACTTTATAAAATCACTATTTTGACATTTACACTCACGTTTTGTCAAAATCCATCTATTGGAAAAATATGACTTAAAAAACATGAAAAATTGCATACAGCCAGTTAAAAAGGTGAAAATTACAATGTTTATATGAACGTAATGGCATATTAAGCCAATAAGTGGTCTTCTACTGCCCCCTTCTGTATAAAATAGTCATTTTGTCATACTGCTCACTATTATTGTTCTATAATTCATATTTAGACTTTATAAAATCACAATTTTTACATTTACAATCACATGTAGTCAAAATTCATCTTTTGCAGAATTACTATTGATTAACAATTGTGACCCATTTTCAGGATTCCCATTTTTCAATGTAAAGGGTTTCCGCGATTTAGGCCACGCCCCCCAGTACAAATTCACTCATAACTCGAAAACGAAAAGTCGCTGCGCGCTCAAATTTTGATGGTAAGCTCCTCTCCAGGGTCTTGATCGAAATCTATCGTCGCGGGGCTCGGGAGCGCGCCCCCGCGGATCGCTAATCTGTGAGACTCCCGACTTGAAACGGATGTAAGTCCCGACCTGGACCAGCTAGATCCTCGTGGGAGAGCTTGTTGGAAAGAGCCCGTCCTCATCTAGCTTCGATTCGAGAATGGTGCGATTTGACCCAGGCATTTCCGAGATATAAGCCTACAAAGATATGCATTTCAACGGACATTGCTCCCGGACACGATAACCCAGCATCACCGGGATGGTCTTGTTCAACAGGGCTCCTCTGACACTATCTAAGTTCTGAGTTTCAGATTTTTTCATTTTCTCGTTCCCGAGATATAAGTGAAAAACCAAATCTCCATTCATTCATTTCAACTGAATAATACCACTCTTGTCCAGTAGAGGGAGCAGCAGCATTAGACAATTTTAATCTTTTTATTAGCTTTCAGCATTGGCTAACAAACAAACGCTTAAAGCAATTTTTTTATTAGTTTTAATATAGTTGTATATAATTACATCACAAAGAAATATGTGAAATGCTTATAGACCATTAAAAGAGATTTTCACAATAACATATCCAGTGTGTGTGTGTGTGTGTGTGTGTGTGTGTGTGTGTGTGTGTGTGTGTGTGTGTGTGTGTGTGTGTGTGTGTGTGTGTGCAAAAGCACCTGTGAAAACACTTTATTAATAAGTAGAATGGCCAGCAGAGGGCAGTAGAAGAGCACTTACTGGCCCACTTTCACTTCGATAGACTTGATTTTCACCAGTATTCTGCACTAAAGCAAACCAGTTTTCCATTTTAACTATAATAACAAAATAATTTTTTGTCAGAGTTTATCACTTCATTTTTATTGTCACTTCATATCAATGCAGCAATGTGGTAAATCATGGTAAATCACGATAGAAACATGGTAAATCATAGTAAATAATACTATTACATGGTGTATCATGGCTAACCATGCTAGCAATGTGATGAATCGTGGTAAATCATGCTAGAGTCCTGGTAAGTCCTTCTAGAATGTGGCATATCGTGGTAAATCATCCTATAACATGGTAAACTATGGTAAATCATGCTAGAATCATATTAAATCATACTAGAATGTGTTCAATTGTGGTAAACCATGCTAGAACAGGGTAAATCATGGTGAATCACACTAGAACTTGGTATATCATGGTAAACTATGGTAAATCATGCTAGATTCATGGTAAATCATACTGGAACATGGTAAATCATGAAAAATCACACTAAATTTGGTGTATGATGGTAAATCATGCTAAAACATGGTCTATTCCATCTATGATGTCAGTGGTTAATGCTTGCTACATAAAACTTAATGTCTTTTGATGCTTTTGTGCGTAACGGCCTTAAAGGCCTTAACTGCTTGAACACCGCTAAATGCTGCTTGAGTATTTCTTTGGTTTGCTCGTCCATGTTTTAGTATACTTTTTTATTGTGTTACTTATTGTAGTGACAAAGATATTAGCACTTTGATTCACATTGGACTCTTTCATAACATTATCCCAATTTATTTGATTCAGTTCTTCTTCAAAGTTATTTTGTTCTGCTTTTGGAATTCCTATTTTCTGTATTTTTATTTCTTGGTTGTAGTAAGTCAATCGTTTTTTACGTTTAAACGTTATGATCCGAGAGCCCAGTGATAAGGTTATACGTTTTTGTTATTCTTTCAGGCCTGTGTGTAAAAATTAAATCAATCAGCGTTTTACTTCTAGTGATTCTAGTAGGTTTGTCTATGAGCTGTTTATACTTAAATTTATCTACTACAGCTTTTAATTTCTTTTTACTATTTTTTTCGATCCAGTTAATGTTAAAGTCACCCAGTATTAGGCTTTCAAAGCACTCCATATTTGAGAGAAAACTCTTAAATTCATTATAGAAATTCACGCTATGTGAGGGTGAATTGTATAAAACAAATAAATTGAATTTCATAGTTGTTGACAAAGTGATTCGTAATACAAGGCACTCCAGTTTCACATTAATTGCAACCTCTTCACATTTAAGTTGATCTCTAATATATATTAACACCCCCCCCCCACCCCTTCCTTGTTCCCGATCTTTTCTAAAGCACTTATAGCCAGGTATATTAACCAGATTTGTTGGAGTACTTTGATTTAACCAACTTTCAGAAACACATAAAAAAGTCCAAATTCGATTCGGTTAATAAGTTGTGTAATTGGTCTGTTTTGGGTAGAATACTTCTAACATTGAGATGTCCGACTAGTAGTCCTTTAAATATACAGTACCGGTCAAAAGTTTGGAAACATTAAGATTTTTAAATGTTTTCTTTTTAAAGTCTCTTATGGTCGCCAGCGCTGAAACGAATCCTTCAATGTTTATGTTGTTGTTGTTGTTGTTGTTGTTGTTGTTGTTGTTGTACAATGACTGACTACATTAATGTGAAGAACCCATTGGATCCCACAATCTAATCACATGTATTTTAATTGACATTCAATGTGAAATAATCGTTTGAATTTGAGTAGCCTAACTGAAGTAACAATTTGCAATTTACCACTGACATTGATTATTGATTTATTATTAAAACATTGTGATGTGTGAAATATTCCAGCCTCAGGCCGCTCCAGATCCAGGAGAGCTGCTTTCTCTCAGACGGCTGGTCAGGAGGTTTGGAGACCCGGTTCTGATGACCGTGATCAGGATCCGCTGCCAGACCCGACCCAGACACAGAGCCAGGATCTTCCTGGATATTTAACTCCTCTGTCTTCTGAGTCTGTTTCTGTGTCCACAGGTCAGGCTGACAGGAGGAGGACGAGGAAGAGCGGCAGCCAGAAGAGCCCAGATGATGGACGTCCGTTCACTTCATCGAAACACTCTCGCAAAGGTCAGAATAGGCTTTAATAACCAACCAAAGTAACAATTTGGTGTGACCACTGACATTGATTATTCATATTATATATTAAAAAAAGAAAACGTTTTTGATGTGTGGAATTTTCCAGCCTCAGGCCGCTCCAGATCCCGGAGAACCGCTTCCACAGATTCTTCTCCGGGCATCATGTCATCGTCAGCTCTGTCCCTCTCTGAGGTCGATGTCGAGCGCTGGCTCTGTAGAGAGTCGCTGAGTCTGAGCAGCAGAGGCTCGTACAGCGTCGAATGGAGGTGGAGTGGCGATGGATCGGAGAGCCCAAACCAACAGGACAGTTGCAGCAACTGCTGTTTGTCCGGGTCCGACAGCCTGGAAGGATTGCTGTGCCCTCCGCTGCCCGGGCAAGTTCCTGTCGAGCCAAAAGAGACTTCAAATGGCCGAACTGCTCAGGGTGCCATGGAGGCTTCTCCTGTGAACAAGAGCTCAACAGGTGAGACTGAAATAAGGCTGGCCAGTGTCAAGTCTACAGAGAGACATTTTCCTATTACATGTATACGTTTTTAACATGTTAATGTCACATTTACTGTTGCACAGCAACATTTCTCTGAATTATTTTGTTATTTATTTATAAATATTTTAATTGTTTTAACATTTTCAAAAGTAGCGTTCCCATAATGCAACATTATAAAATAGATTGTTCCTTTAACCAAGAAGAAAATGTTTTAACCAGTTGAAAAAACTGTAGATTTTGAAGGTTCTGGGAGCATTTTGAAATAAAATGTTCAGAATTTAATGAAAACGTTTTCAATAAGCGATGAACTCGATGGCACTTGCTCTGTCCGACACACACCAGACACACGCGCACAGAAAGCCGCTCCTCAGACAGCAAACGATCCAGAATAGAATTCTCTTTCGCCACTTATTGCTTTTGAATTGTCAAATACACGCAAAATTGTCAAAATGTCTGTCGTGTCGGTTATTATATAAATAAGACATTGCTATGCATTTAATAAAAGTCAATGTTTAATCTAATGTAAATATATTTTAAGATATGGCCCATATGATCTTTGCCATTACCAGAGTTGACCAAATGAAGCCTGGAATGCAAATAATGGTACATCGCCACTCAGAATTTCTCCAACATTATTTTAAACAGTTCTGTCTTCTTGTTTTCCCCTAAAAATAAGGCTTAATGCTTGTTTTCAGAGAATGTGTAATATTATTTTATTTAATATTTCTTTCTCGACACAACCAGCACTGATGTGTTTTAAATAAAACGATGGATCTAGCAAGCTAATATTTTTCTGTTTGTTTCTCAGAGTCCTTTGAGTCTCTCTATAACGTTATAAAGATGATTGGATCCGGAGGATTCGGCAGGGTGTACCAGGGAACACGCAAATTTGATGGCAAAAAGGTCAATCTTACAGAATTGTACAAACATTTTGCTCTTGCATGCATCAAAACATATTTAAATCAATTTACAGATGGTTTAATACTTAGTGCGAGGTCAGGCGCTTGACTGTTACTGTTATTGAAACTGGGGTGTTTTTTTTGCAGGTTGCCATCAAGCGGATACGCAAGATTGACAACAATCGTTATCTTCATATTGTAAGTTGGCCAAAACCTGAATATGTATTGAGTTGTTTAAGTGCAGATTATATTAGATGAGATTCCTTGTCTAAAAAGATCAAAGAAAAGTACATTTATGTAAAAAATGTGGTGTTTTCTTCAGATTTGTACCCTGCTAACCTTCTGTCTGCTACTTTTCTCTAGCCTGGGCATCCCGAACCTCTGGTTACAGAAGTGGCGCTGCTGATGATGATGAGGCGAGAACCCATAAGCCCCTTCGTCATACAACTATACGAGTGGTTTGAACATCCTGAAGAATTCACTCTGGTTATGGAGTATCCTGAACCCTGCGAGAGCTTGCTGGACTTCATGACTCGTAATCATCAAGTGTATGAACCAACAGCACGCTTCATCATGCGACAGGCTGTGCTGGCAGTGCAACACTGCATCCATCAGGGTGTTTTTCATAATGACATTCATGCGCAGAATTTCCTGTTGAAGAGAAGCCCGGCACAGCTCAAGCTGATCGACTTTGGCTGCGGTCAGCTGTTTAGTAGAGATGGCTACTGGAGCAACATTTACATTGGTGAGCATTCTGGGAGTGTGGAAACCTGAATGTAGTGACTTACTAAAAATCTCAACAATGTGCAAATGTCTTGCTTACAGGAGTAGCGGATTACTGCCCACCTGAAGTCTTGACAGAACCGCGATTCCACGCCGTCCCAGCAAACGTCTGGTCTCTAGGAGTGTTGTTGCACAAGATGGTGAACGGATGTTCTCCTTTTGGCAATAGAAGGAAAATAACACAAGCCAAAGTTACATTTCAGAACCCCAACTTATCCAAAAGTGAGTGAATAATATTGTTACATTGATAAACACACACATAAAGCAAAGGCTTTGTACAGAAACAGTTAAAGGTGAAGTATGTACGATTTTTTATATAGAGCTCAACGTATATTGAGAGTTACGCGCTACAAAGCGTGCTTCAATACCATACACTACAGCATCATCATGCACCCGTTCAGAAAGACAAACGCAGCACAGCTAAAAGTATTCCTAATATATTGGAAATGAAACCTATTTTCACAAGAACCAGTAAGAGCTGCGTTTGTGATGTTGAAATCGGGGAAGACGCAATGCACGGAAGGCCTCTGCAAGGTTTTTGGAAAATATGCTTTATTTTGTCATTTATTCCGCTCGCTGCCACTAGTTTCGCGGAAACGTACTTCATACTTCACTTTTAAAGTAAAGATAAGTCACATTTTACAGTATATTAATCATGTTTTAGATGCTGTTTTCATAGATGCCAGGTCACATGGTCATTCCTAACCAGCTCTCTCCTTATTACATTTTGTACAGAATGCAGGGATCTGATTAGCCAGTGTCTAGCCCGGGATCCAACTAAACGCCCCACGTTAGAGCAGATGTTACAACATAAATGGATCAGTGAGGATCTACAGTAGATTGGAGAAGTTCAGGAGATTCACTCGATCAGTTTCAGGTGTGAGGAAGTGTAACAGATAGAGTAGGATTATTATCTTTTGTCTATAATTCTGGATTATTTGTAGTGAGATTTTCAAATCTGTGTTCATTGTAATGTTCTTGTTATAGTCAAGTCACCTTCATTTATATAGCGCTTTATACAATACAGATTGTTTCAAAGCGGCTTCACAGTAATAAACAGGAAAATAACAGAATCAGTGATGCAAACACAATTAAAGGTCCAGTGTGTAATATTTATGTGGATCTATTGACAGAAATGCAATATAAGATCCATAACTATGTGTTCAGTGGTGTATAAAGACCTTACTTAATGAACCGTTAAGTTTGTATTACCTTAGAATGAGTCATTTATATCTACATAGGCGCGGGAATCCCCTTCTATGAAGGTTGCCATATTGTGACGTCATGTTTCTACCGTAGCCGACAGCGAACACACAGCGCTACAGAGCGCGTTTCGTCACTGCCTTGAAAGAGAAGCCGCAGAAAGCTAGAAGCCAGATCGACACCGTGAGTAGTGACTTTCCCTTGTCAGTGGTGTAAAATATGTAGTTGGATTGTTTCATGTAACTTAGTTATTCTCCCTCGCTGTGTTATGGCTTTGCTATGTGGGGATAAATGTTCTGGTTGCGTTCGTGAGACAGCTGAGGACTCTTTTCATTGACCGTAAAACCGTTTTAGCCACCGTAGCTTCTTCGAAAGGGAGGGGTGAGCAGTGGGCGGAGCCATTAGTGCAACTCGCAACCGAACCGCCAGATGTCGCTAAAAATCACACACTGCACCTTTAAATTCTGTTGTAAATCAGCTCTAAAAAATCATTCATGAGTTGACTTATTATATAATCTTTGTCTTGGATAGGTAATAACATACTTGCTGAGAGCACTGAGCTCGAGACTCACCCGAAGCCTGAAGTCCAACTCCGACCTGACAGGAACTCAGAGCCTGACCACATCTGAGCAAGAACATGAGAGACTGCAAGACTGGAAACAAGTCCTCAAGTCATCACAGACACATTTGCTTTGTTTTAAAAGTCAAGACAAGTCATCTTCCTCAAACATTTGTGAATGAATGTGTCGCTCTCAGGAGCTCAGAGACTTGAAGCTGTTAAAGCTGCAAAGGGTGGGCGTCCCAAAACTTTTGGCGATATAGTGTATATGTTTATATATAGTGTATATGTGTATAGAGTATATGACCAATCTGTGTATTGCTCAAATACAGGATGTCACTATTTTGGTGTCTGCGTCAAATGAAATAGACAAAAGTCATTTTAAATACATACAACCATGTTAAATGCAAGTTAAGTGTCTAATTTAATATTTCAAATAACTTTTGAAAAAGAATTTATTTATACCTTTTATTTAACCAGGAGGTTCCATTGAGATTCAGAATCTCTTTTACAAGAGAGACCTGGCCAAGGTAGCAGCAAAATCACAACAAATACATAACAAACACCAATTTACATTTTCATAATAAAAGCACAAAAAGAACACAATGAGACTCCTAAGAAAAACAAGAACATGTCTCCATCACAATACTCTTTACAGTAGTTTTAAATTCATTAAAGGACATAAGGGTTTCTAACCTTAGCTCTTTTTGTAGATTATTCCACCCCCAAGGTGCTAAATAAGAGAAAGCAGTTCTTCCCAATTTGGTTGTAGCTCGTGGCACGTTAAAAAGCAACCACTTTGAAGAGTGTAGCTGATAGGTACCAGAGCAGACAGAGAGGAGGTTACAGAGGTACAGTGGAAGTTTGCCAAGGATAGCTTTATAAAGAATTACATTAAATTATAAAGAATGCAGTGATGGGTGAGGGACTTTGTATTTGTTATAAATCGTAGTGATGCATGGTAAACTGAATCAACATGATGCAAGATGGAAGATGCAGCATGCATGTACAATATATCTCCATAATCAATTACAGACAGAAAAGTAGCTCCCACAAGTTTCTTCTTAGCACTAAAAGTATAACAAGATTTGTTTCTAAAATAAAAGCCGAGCTTGACTTTAAGTTTCTTGACTAAGAGCTAAAAGTAGCAGGCTAGCAGCAGCGCATCCCGATGAGGTTAGCTAGTAGGGCTAGCAGCAAAGCATCCAGGTAGTGGCTAGCAAATAGGGCTAGCAGCAGGACATCTGGGAGGTGGCTAGCAAGTGGAGCTAGCAGCAGGACATCCAGGTGGTAGCTAGCAAAGGGCAGCTAGCCGCAGCGCATCCAGGTGGTGGCTACCAGCAACAGGCTAGCAGCAGAGCATCCAGGAGGTGGCTAACAAGGGCCACTGACAGCAGGCTAGCAGCAGGAATACCAGCAGCAGGCTAGCAATAAGTCATGCAGGTGGTGACTAGCTGCAGGGCTATCAGGTGGTCAATGTCCAGGTTTTAAGTTCAAATTCAGCCTTATCCGCTATTAAAATAATCCCAGTATGGAAGAGAATGTCCTGTTTTTCGAGACTTTACTTATTTAAGTTTAAAAGACATAAAACATCACAAGACAAACCAAAAATCTTGAGATCTCAAACACTGAGATCCACACATAGGTGTGGCGCGGCTGCCATCTTGGATTTTAAATGTCAGCATATGGGGCAAATAATGTTCCAAATTGTAAAATTGTCATTCAGCGTAATGGTCTGGGGATTTTAATTTTGACATTACATCTTTAAATAAACATAAAATACCAAGTTATATATATTGTTTTATTGGCATGTTCACATAAGCTGTTGGCTGTTATATGAAAAGGACCATGTTTTATTATTAAGTATTTAAATAAAAAGGGGACTTTTGTCCCGAAAATGCAGTTTGTCAGAGACCCTTCAGTGTAACAGGATCAAGAAGCCATTCTGAAATCATATAAAAACCCAGATATGACAGTCTGTGACATCATCAAATGGCACCCTGACGATCATGTGGTGCCGCAGAAAAGTGAGTTTATTGCTCTTAAATATTTGATAATTCGTTTTTATGTACAGTACCAATAAGAAGACCGTCCACAGTGAAGTATGTATACAGGTGCACACAAAAAGAAAAGAAAAAACTAAAAAGTACAACAACAAAAAATAAAGACGAGAACTTTTTTTCTTTTAAACGTATCTACAGTACACCAGTACACAAAGGTTTTGTACAGCCATTATTCTCTCCTCTCCGTGTCAGTGGGGAAACCAAACATCTCTGAGCGACTGGATCATCCTCATTTCAGCACTGCAAACTGTTATGTTCTAGTTACCATTACAAAGCCAGACCACAGCAGATGAACGGTTACATCTCTTCTTTATTACTCTCTAAAAACACATACAGAACTCGTGCTCCACCTTCCTTTTTTCTACGGTTCTTCTCCCCGTATCCCTCCTCTCAACTACCTCCCCCTAGTGGGCTCAGTAAGTATTGCATTGAATAACAGGACACCACATCTCCCCCATTACGTAAAACAATTTCACGTAGTACCAATTAACTCAAAACAGTACTAGATTTCAATAGAAACACATAAACGTAAGCTTTTGCCTAATTACAACTAAGTTATTTTATGGTAGTTAACAACTGTAATTACTTCTGTTAAATTCTCAATTTCACTTCTTCATTCATAACTCCAACAGAATTACAGAATCATTACAGGACTATATTGAATTTCCATCTGCGCAATACCTACATACAGTCAGTAATTCAAACCACTGTATATTCTTATTTAGTCTCATAGTCTTTCAACCAAAAAGGTGGTTTGCACTGACGAACAGAACGTTTTCCTGTGCTCTGTTCAGTGTTCGGAACATTTGCGACAAACATCAACAGCAAGCTGATCTGAGGTCGGCTTCATGACCTCTGGAACCAAAGACAAGTGAGAAGAGTGCCACAGTCTTCCATCTGCCAGTCTGTACGTGCTTGGGCCCACTCTCTTCTCTATTTCCACTGGTTGTGTGAACTTTGAGTGTCCTTTGGGAACATGCGTTGGTTTGCGTATACGCACTCTATTGCCCACCTGAAATGTAGACACCCGAGCCCCTCGTTTTGCATCAGAGTATTGCTTCATTTTATTTTGGCGAACCGACACTCGTTGTCTAACTTCTTGGTCACGTGTGGAACTGGAGTGAGAGGTGAACACCGTAAGTTTGGTTCTCATTTTCCTGCCGTATAACAGTTCAAATGGCGAAACACCAGTCATTGCATGTGGAGTAGAACGATACGTTTGCAAAAAGTCCAAGACTGTTTGTTTCCAAGGTTTCTTTTGCAAAATGGCCATTTGCACACAGTCCTTGAGAACCTTATTAAATCTTTCCACAGCCCCATTAGCCGCAGGATGGTATACAGATGTTTTGGTGGGTGCAATATTTTGTTCGTCCAAGAAAGATGTAAAGACTGAGGAAATAAGTTGTGGTCCATTATCTGTTACCAGACTCTCAGGGTTTCCATGCCTACTGAAAACAGAATTCAGGAATCCAATTACAACAGGCGTCGTAATGGAAGGCGTAAACGCCACTTCAGGCCATTTTGAGTAATAGTCCGTCAATGTAATAGCATATCTGCAGTCATAAGCAGCTGTCTCAAAAGGTCCTACTATGTCCAAACCCAACTTCGACCATGGACCGTCCGGAAAGGCACCGGCTGTAATGGAGAAGCAGTAGTCTTTGCCGTCCTGTCTGACTCCTGGCACAACGAACATGCTGAAATCTGAGTTTGAACCATAGCGTCTATTTCTGGAAACCAATAGAGCTCACGTAACCGCTGCTTGGTCCTTACTATGCCCTGATGATTCTCATGTGCTAAAGTGACCATTGTTCTGCGCAATGTCACTGGCACCACCAACCGTGAACCCCGGAACACTAGATTGTTTGTCACACAAAATTCATGTCTCATTTTGAAGTAAGATTGCAGCGGGGAATCCAGGGCTTTTGCTGAAGCTGACAACCCCTTTTCAATCTGAGCATGCAGAGCAAAAAGCTCAGAAAAGGCCATAGAAGCAGCCTCAAACTCCTTTTGAGTAACTGACATAAGAGACATTGACAACAACGCAACTAGTTCAGGTTCTGCATCCGAGTCCATGTCTGTGGTAGATGGCAAGGTGTAATCTTGAAAGACAGTCAGCTGTACAGTTCAACGAACCTGCACGATAGACCACGTCATAATTAAAGCATAACAGACGCGCAGCCCATCTAGCTATGCGCATTCCCGCCCTGTCTGCTCCTTTTGTACAGAGAAGGGTCGTTAGAGCCTGATGGTCGGTTCGTAGTGTAAACTTACGCCCCCAAAGATAGGTCCTCCACTTTTCCACCGCCCACACAAATGCCAAAGCCTCTTTCTCTACTGTTGCATATTTCCTCTCAGTCTGAGTTAAGGATCTGGAGGCAAAAGCGACTGTCCGCTCTGTGTTGTCTGGATGAATCTGGGTGAACACTGCCCAAAGACCATAATCTGATGCATCTGTAGAGATAATGGATGGTAAATTGGGGTCATACAGTGCTAATGCTGAACTTGCAAGCAACAATTGTTTCACAGTGACAAAGCAGTACTCCGTTTCCTCGTTCCACTGAAATGGTCCCTCTCGGCGGATACATGCCCGTAAGGGTTCAACAATAGTAGCATAATTGGGTATAAATTTACTATAACATGAGAGCATACCCAGGAATGAACGTAGGGCTGGCACATCGTTAGGAACTGGAGCTTGTACGATTGCCTGTAAGTGCTCAGTATCTGGCTGAACTCCTTGTGGTGTAACCAAGTGTCCCAAAAAACGCAGGCTCTTTTGCCTAATTTGACACTTTTGTTCGTTCAAACGCAACCCAGCCTCCTTTAGTCGGCTCAGTACCGTGTTCAGCGCAACGTCATGTTCCGCTTCTGTGCGTCCAAAGCAAATGACGTCATCGAGGTAGTTTTCCACGTTTGGTACACCTTTTAGTATGCACTCCATCATCTTTTGGAATACCGACGGTGCTGAAGCCAAACCGTACGGTACCCTGCAAAACCGGAACAGTCCTTCATGCGTGATAAACGCTGTTAAATCACGGCTCTCAGGATGTAAAGGCACTTGATGATATGCACTCTCAAGATCAATTGTGGAGAAGATTGTAGATCCAACTAAAGCAGTCAATAATTCCTCCATGTGAGGCAGGGGGTAACTGTCTATTACCACAGCTTTGTTCGGTTCCCTGAGATCTACACACATTCTTGTGCCACCAGTCTTTTTCATTGTAACCACAATCGGTGACACCCATGGAGATGCATCTATTCTCTCTATAACTCCGGCAGAAAGTAGTCTGTCCAACTCCGCGGACACAGCTTTTTTCACAGAAAAGGGAAGGCGTCGTAGTTTCTGTCTAACAGGCACGGCTGTATCTGACACCTTGACTTTATGCATAAACCCTGCAACACAGCCAACTGAAGGTGAGTCCACTTGAGTAGAAAGCTGTAACACTGGTTCTGAAGAGCAAGATGTGGAGGATGTAGCATGATCTGGCAGAATTGTATCTCCTTTAATGCATAGTTTAAGAGCTGTTATCAGATCCATGCCCATTGATGCAGTTCCTTTATCAACCACATAGAAGTTCACTGAGCATTTGCGGCAGTCTTTTACCACGGTTGCATGCAAGCAGCCGATCACATGAATTGGAGTACGCGAATAAGTGACTAAGCATGCTGCAGGTGGCTGTAGAGGTACTTCCCCAAAGTGATCATCATACATGCTCTTTGGCAGAACTGAAACATAAGCACCAGTATCAACAGTCAATGTGACAGGCCTCTGGACCGCAACGGCTTCGACTTGAACAGTACAGTGAAGTTTAGCGCTTACATCCTTATCTTGAAGTAACAGTAGCGTGTACTCAGGCATTACTACTTCATAAACTGTGTGAGTTTGCGTTGTTCTACAGACACGTGCAAAATTACCTTGTTTTACCTTGGCTGCTGGACATAGTACTGCATTTGCAAGTCCCTGCATTTGCTCTCCAGCCGATTCGACTTGTTGTGCAATTGTAACAGCATCCGCTAATGTTAACTTATCATGCAGCAAAAGCCTCTCTCGGATACGCGAATTAGTGACGCTTTCCACCAGCTGGTCACGAATCATATCATCTGCATTTGTAAACTCACCCGTAGACGAGAGTTCTCTCAATGCAGCAACATACTGGATTATAGACTCACCAGCTTGTTGATTTCTTTTCCGGAATGTGTGTCTCTCCATGACCACGTTCAACTTGGGTGTAAAATGAGCATGTAGAGCAGTAATAGCAGCAGCCATTGTATCGCCCGTTTCTGGTAAAGTGTAAAATATTCTCTGCCCCTCCGTGCCCAAGCAATGTAACAGAAGGGCTCTTTTCCTGACTTCCGACCATTCCTGTCCTTCAACGTCGATCACTAGCAGATAATTCTGGAACATCCGCTCCCATGTCCTGAAAGGAATCGCCGGGTCGCCCGGAGCAGGTAAGAAAAAGTTTGGAAATGGTGTAGACGATGCCATCTTTGCAGCAATAGTGGGTCGCCTCGTCGCCAATTTGTTATGTTCTAGTTACCATTACAAAGCCAGACCACAGCAGATGAACGGTTACATCTCTTCTTTATTACTCTCTAAAAACACATACAGAACTCGTGCTCCACCTTCCTTTTTTCTGCACTTCTTCTCCCCGTATCCCTCTTCTCAACTACCTCCCCCTAGTGGTCTCAGTATGTATTGCATTGAATAACAGGACACCACACAAACCAGTGGAGATCATAGACAACCTGGAGGAAAGAACAGACAAAATGCTTGACATATAGTTTATTTGAATTTTATAAATCCATTGTGCTAAATCAGTGCAATATAGTCAAAATACATATTATATTTATTTATTTTATTTATTTATTTGATATGGACATAACAACAGCATTGGACGAACCAGATACCTTGTTTTCAGTGTTATAGCAAAATTGCTAATTTGCAACACTTGTCCATAGGAGACAACACATGTCACCAATCACAACACACACAAAAAAATAAAAAAAATAAAGTAAAAATAAATACAGTAGTTACAAAGATTAGCAATACAGATCATCACTATACATTTTATACAGCATTAGCATGTGTGCAGCTTTGACTTGACTTTAGCCACTGTTTCAGACCTCTATCGAAGCTGGTCATGTCTGTCTGCAATTTTAAGTCAGTGGGCAGAGAGTTCCATAGTCTTGTACCGTTATAAGAGAAACTTGACTGACCGATAGATTTCATACATTTTGGAAGAATACAGTCCCCACTGACTGAGGCTCTGGTGGATGGTCTAAGTGAACCTTGACGCCTACGAATGAGAGCAGAAAACAGTGGCGACACATTGCTGTTCAGACATTTAAAAACCAGTTTCAAAATACTAAAATTTATAAAATGTTCAAAAGTAAAAAGATTATGTCTATGAAATATGTCACAATGATGCGATGTCACAGGTTTTCTATCAAAAACCTTGACCGCCTGCTTGTACTGTGAGACAACCGGCTTTACTATTGACGGGGATGTTTGTGACCAAGATGTTACGCAATAGGACAGATGTGGAAAAATCATTGCATGCATATATAACCGGGCGGCCTGAAAAGATAATTCCTTCCTAATAAAACGGAAACAATTCAGATTAGATTTAACCTCTTTACAAATATTTTTGACTTGACTCTGAAATTTGAGATTGTTGTCAATAATAATCCCAAGATATTTAACCTTTTTTTCTTCTTGAATAATTTCATTGTTTATGCTTACTTCAAAAGTACTATCTAAGGGTCGTTTTTTATTTGAGAAACAAATAGCAACAGTTTTCTTCACATTTAAGGTCAGGTGAGACAATTCAAACCACTTTGAGATATCTGTTAGGGCTAGTGTCAGCTTCTGCGCAGCTATGGCTGAGGTTCTAGCAGATAGATGGACGACTGTGTCATCTGCATACAGCTGGCAGTTGACATCTTTGCAGCTATCGGGGAAATCATTGATGTACATTGTAAACAGCAACGGCCCCAGCACTGATCCCTGAGGAACCCCCATATTGTTAGGGCAAAGAGCTGACATCACCCCATTTACCTTTACGCTGTCACAGATTGGCCAGGTTCTTCCACCACAATCATTCAGCGATCACTGTCACCGGAGTTCTAACGCGAGACACCTGTACCCCATCAGCAACTCTGCTTCATAAGCACACACCACGCACCTCTCATTGTCCGGGCTCGTTCATACGAAGCGGACTCCTAGTGCTTCTCTCTACGAATGTCACTAACCAAACTATCCTGTGTGTACTCACCAGTTCTCTGTGCTGTTCCCAGTCTGTCTAGATCTTCTCTCCAGTGGTGTGCGAGCCGTAAGCCATCCATTCCAGCCAAGTGGTGCGTGAGTGTGTGCCGTGAGTGTGTTTATTCACTCTGGAAATCTCCTCTCGCCGTACCTGCAAAGGAAATATCTACTCACTCATTCTTGCACGTTGAGATATACTGAACTCTGCTGTTTAATAAAACTTGAGCTTCACTACTTACCTTGTTGTCCGCCTGCTTCCGTAACAGTTAGCCCGGACCTAAGAAGACAATAACAGCATGAGTTTTCCAGATCCCTTTTAAGACCTGGTGGATTAATTTAAGAGGGTTATAATATCTTCTCCTACCATCATGCCTCCAGCACCACTACCGAGCGCTTCTTCGGCCACCGCATCTTCCCCGAGCGCTTCTTCGGCCCCCGCATCTTCCAGTCCCATGGCCCGACCAGCGCCCTACTCTGGCGGGGCGGAGGAATGCAACGGATTTTTGCTTCAATGCTCTCTCATATTTACCATGCAACCCACTTTATATCCTACCGACCAGTCAAAAATAGCATTCATCACATCCCTACTCACCGGTCCAGCTCTCCAATGGGCCGAAACGATCTGGAAGCAAGCAGGTCCAGCCATTAGTTCAGTACAAGCCTTCGTTTCCCACTTCAAAGAAGTATTCGGTCAAACTGATGGAGAGATATCAGCCGGTGAGCAACTTTATCATTTATCTCAAGGAAAGATGTCTACTCGTGAATATGCCATTCGCTTTCGCTCTCTAGCTGCAGCCAGTGGATGGAATGAGCGATCCTTACTGACCACCTTGGTCTCACACCCCAACTCCGTCTGCAACTGGCCGCCTTGGATGATAATATGGGGCTTCAAAGGTTTATTCAACAATCCATCAGATGCTCAGACCGTATGTAATCTTATCAGTCCCAATCTAACACTACTGTACTCCTCCGCCCATCTGAAACCGCCAGCCCTCTCGAACCAGAGCCCATGATTATCGAATCTGGCAAACTTACCGCAGCTGAACGACAGAGGAGGCTGACCCGGGGTCTATGCATGTATTGTGGAGCCAGTGGGCATGTTCGATTGAACTGTCCAATTCGTCCCATACGAACATCGGTGAGTGTTTTTTGTATTGATGAAGAAAAGATGCATCCTCTCACTACTTGTGTTCAGTTAACCACCCAGACATCTACTGTTTCAGTTCACGCTCTCGTCGACTCCGGGTCGGGAGGAAATTTCATCTCGGGAACCCTCTGTCGCCAGCTCCAGCTCCGTACCGACGCCTCGTCAAATGTTTACCAGATCCAACCCATAACCAAGTTCATTACTGCACACCCACGTATTCATCGGAAATGTGAACCCGTTACTCTCCAAATCGGAGCCCTACACAAGGAAGAAATTCAGCTGCTGATTCTGGAGGGAACCAAAGCGGATATCATACTTGGGCGTCCGTGGCTGGTGAAACATGATCGCATCATCTCTTGGGGCTCCGAGGAAGTGATAAAGTGGGGCAAGGAATGCTTTTCAAGATGTTTTCCGGTTCTCCCACGTCCTATTCCGAAACCTGTTCCAGTTTATGTCACGTCAGTTGAGAGTCCACTCGAGAAACAGTCCACGAAGATTCCTGACATCTACTCTCCTTTCCAAGACATCTTCTGCCCCAAAAGAGCTTCCCAACTACCACCTCATCGGCCATGGGACTGTGCTATTGACCTTATTCCAAATGCCACTTTGCCCAGAGGTAAGATCTACCCGTTGTCACTGCCAGAGACCAATGCCATGGAGGAGTATATTCAGGAAGCTCTCAAACAAGGATACATTCGGCATTCTACATCTCCCGCAGCATCCAGCTTCTTTTTTGTTGCCAAAAAAGATGAGGAGGGCTGCGACCATGCATTGATTATCGGATCTTAAATCAAGGTACCGTCAAATTCAAATATCCCCTTCCTCTCGTCCCTGCGGCCCTCGAACAACTCCGCTCTGCTACCATCTTCACGAAGTTGGACCTCCGCAGCGCGTACAACCTGGTGAGAATACGAGAAGGGGATGAATGGAAGACCGCCTTTGTGACCCCTACTGGCCACTATAAATATCTGGTTATGCCCTATGGACTGGTCAACGCCCCTTCCGTGTTTCAGAATTTTATACATGAAGTCCTCCGGGAGTTTCTGCATCGCTTCGTGATCGTCTATATAGACGACATTCTCATCTACTCCCGGAGCGAAGTCGAACATCGTCACCACGTTGCGGAGGTCCTCTGCACACTCAGAGCTCACCACCTCTTCCTGAAGGCAGAGAAGTGTTCTTTCCATCTCCCATCAGTACAGTTCTTAGGTTACCTCATTGACCGTCAGGGGGTCCGCATGGATGAGAGGAAGGTCACTGCAGTAACTACCTGGCCAGAACCCACCACGATTAAGGAACTTCAGAGATTTCTTGGATTCGCCAACTTTTACAGACGTTTCATACGAGGTTACAGCATCATCACCACTCCACTCACCAACTTGCTCAAAGGTAAACCGAAAAGTCTCCTCTGGACTCCTGAAGCGGCCGAAGCCTTCCAATCCCTCAAATCTGCCTTCACACAAGCACCCCTCCTGACGCATCCAGATCCTGAGCTCCCTTTCGTGGTGGAGGTGGATGCCTCGACTTCCGGAGTTGGAGCCGTCCTTTCTCAACTTCACGGGACACCTAAATTACTCCATCCACGTGCCTACTTCTCCCGGAACCTCAACCCGGCAGAGAGGAATTACGACATTGGCAATCGTGAACTCCTGGCCATCAAACTCGCCCTGGAGGAGTGGCGACATTGGCTGGAAGGTGCCACCCATCCTTTTCAAGTTATCACCGACCATAAGAACCTCCAGTACCTCCGTGATGCAAAACGACTTTGTCCCCGTCAAGCCAGATGGTCATTATTCTTCTCAAGATTCCACTTCTCCATTACTTACCGTCCTGGTCCTAAGAATGTCCGTGCCGATGCTTTATCCAGATTACCTGATTCTACAGAAACTCCCGAGACAACCACCAACATCATACCGAAGATATCATCATCAGTCCCATCGAATGGTCTGCTCCTCCAGCCATCGCCACTCCTAATCCACGATCTCCGCCGGGCTGCCCACCTAATCGTCAGTTCATCCCCAGGGCACAACGGGTAGATCTCATTCACACCATTCACACATCTCTGGGCACTGGGCATCCCGGGGCCAACAACACTCTCTCACTGTTATCCGAACGCTTCTGGTGGCCGGGTATGGCAGGGGATGTGAAGAGGTATGTACAAGGTTGTAAGGAGTGTGCAATGTCCAAAAGGCCCAGACATCTACCTGCAGGAAAGCTCCATCCCTTGCCAATTCCTAACCGCCCCTGGTCACACCTAGGAGTAGACTTCATGACTGACTTACCTTCATCGGATGGAAACACCTGCATCTTCGTCATAGTAGATCGATTCTCAAAGTTCTGCAGACTATTACCCCTAAGAGGTCTTCCCACTGCCCTGGAGACCGCCGAACTTCTGTTCAATCAGGTTTTTCGCTATTATGGGATCCCAGAAGATATTGTATCGGACAGAGGACCCCAATTCATATCCCGGGTATGGAAGTCGTTTTTCAAGCTCCTAGGTGTGACAGTCAGCCTCTCCTCTGGCTACCACCCTCAGACCAACGGCCAGACGGAGAGGAAGATCCAGGAAGTGGGGCGGTTCCTCAGGACCTTCTGTAATGGCCACCAGAACTCCTGGAACCAGTTTCTGGGTTGGGCAGAGTATGCCCAAAATTCACTACGGCAACCCACGACCGGCCTCACACCATTCCAGTGTGTTCTTGGGTTCCAACCTCCCCTATTTCCCTGGGATGGTGAACCATCTGAGGTTCCCTCAGTGGATTACTGGTTCCGGGAGAGCGAGAGAGTTTGGGACGAGGCTCACCATCATCTGCAGAGGGCAGTTCGCAGATCCAAAACAATCGCTGACCGGAGGAGGATTTCGGGCCCAGTCTATGTTCCGGGAGATAAGGTTTGGCTCTCCACTCGCGATATGCGTCTGCCCTCCAAAAAACGTAGTCCCAGGTTTGTTGGCCCTTTTACCATCCTAGAACAGGTCAATCCCGTCACCTACAAACTCCAGCTACCACCGCAATACAGAATACATCCCACATTTCACATTTCCTTACTCAAACCCTTTCACAAACCTCTTATTCCCTCCACAGAACCTGGCCACGAAGAGGAACCTCCCCCTCCCTTGTTGCTGGAAGAAGGGTCCATCTACTCCGTTCGGGAAATCCTGCAGTCCCGACGTCGTGGTGGTCGTTTGGAATATCTCGTCGATTGGGAAGGATACGGACCAGAGGAGAGATCATGGATCCCAAGAGTCGACATCCTAGACCCCACGATCTTGGAAGAGTTCCACTCCAGCCATCCTCAGTACCCTGGACCTCGTGGACGAGGAAGACCACCACGACGCCGGAGACCTCGGCCCTCAGGAGCGGGCCCTGGGGAGGGGGGGTAATGTCACAGATTGGCCAGGTCCTTCCACCACAATCATTCAGCGATCACTGTCACCGGAGTTCTAACGAGAGACACCTGTACCCCATCAGCTACTCTGCTTCATAAGCACACACCACGCACCTCTCATTGTCCGGGCTCGTTCATACGAAGCGGACTCCTAGTGCTTCTCTCTACGAATGTCACTAACCAAACTATCCTGTGTGTACTCACCAGTTCTCTGTGCTGTTCCCAGTCTGTCTAGATCTTCTCTCCAGTGGTGTGCGAGCCGTAAGCCATCCAGTCCAGCCAAGTGGTGCGTGAGTGTGTGCCGTCAACCTGTCTGCCTCTTCTAACTGAGTGTTTATTCACTCTGGAAATCTCCTCTCGCCGTACCTGCAAAGGAAATATCTACTCACTCATTCTTGCACGTTGAGATATACTGAACTCTGCTGTATAATAAAACTTGAGCTTCACTACTTACCTTGTTGTCCGCCTGCTTCCGTAACATACGCACTGTTGTCTGTCCTCAAGATATGATTTTAACCAAGCTAATGAACTAGGTGACATTTTGAAGAGCTGGAGTTTGTTAATAAGCACACTGTGATCCACTGTGTCAAAGGCCTTTTTCAAGTCTAAGAATACCGCACCAACTATTGACCTTTATCTAGAGGCCCTTTAATCTTCTCTAGCAAGTAACAATTAACTGTTTCAGTGCTGTATTTGCGCCTAAAACCAAACTGTTGAGGATGCAGCAGCTGGTTTGACTCTAGATGTTCAATAAGTTGTTCTGCAATAACCTGCTCCAGGATTTTGGACACAACTGGTAAACTTGCAATAGGCCTATAATTATTGGGTGTATCCTTTTCCCCTGACTTGTGGATAGGTGTTATTACAGCGTGCTTCCCCTACTGTGGAAATGTACTTAATCGAATTGAGAGATTAACTAAATGCGTAATTGGTTGCAACAGACTGTCCTGATGTTTTTTGATAAGGGTTATACTTATATTGTGTATGTCTTTAGCTGCGGAATCTTTCATATTTAGGTGTTCATGCACGAAGTGCTGAAAACCTATTGTAATTGTAAGGATTTTTATTATTATTATTCTGCCGTAAAACGCATCGTGCAGCCCAAACCGTAAGAGCTGGAGCCTTGAAACTTTGCCAGATGGTAGTAGGCCTACAAAAATCGAGGAGAGGTTATCAAAGTGTGAGCCTGATTGGCCCATAGGTGGCGCTACAGCAAGCAAAAGTAGAAAATCGTGCATAACTCCTAGACCATTTATCCTTGGTTCAAGACGGACAAAACGTATATATCTCCGTATTTTATTTTCCGCCATCTTGGATTTTGTTCAAAACCTATTTTTGCTAACTAGTCCCTGGTTTTTCCCCCGATCGGAATCAAACCAGTGCAGGAAGATTCTCTAGAGACTGAATATGAATAATTATCGAAAAAAAGTAGAAATTTCGATTAATTGTTGCTTAAGGGCGTCAAAATGTTCGCAGGAGGCGGAGCTAATTTTACTAAAATGATTATAACTCGTGAACAATGAGATATCTTGACCAAACTTGGAACACATATGTATGAGCTCAATCTGAGGTCACAGTAAAAAAATCGCGACGATTGAACACTAGGTGGCGCTATAACATTAAAAAACATAAAAAGGGCTATGACCACCTGACCGTTGGTCCGATTGACTTGAAAATTGGTATGCAGTTTCTTGGTCCAAGGCCCCATGCATGTGTATGAGGACATTGGCGTATCTCAAAAAACATGGCCGCCATCGGCCAATGAAGTTCGAGCACCTATGACACAAGGTTAATGGAGGCCAATCGGAACGAAACTGGATGGGCATGTTCGACTCATAGCCCAAGAGGTCAGTAAGAGTTTTGAAAGAAATCGGCCACTAGTTGGCGCTAACGACTTTTACGGCTCTGTAATCACGTGGTGTTGTACACATTCCCAAAATATGCATATCATTTAATAGATCTCCTCATGCTGAACAACTTTGCCTCTAGAACCATTGCTGTCAATCAAATCGTTCATTAAATATTCACAAATATGTTAAAAACCTACTTTGGCAAACTAGTCCCTGTTTTTTTGCCAAATCGGAACCAAACTAGTCTAGGACAATTCTCTGGACTCTCTAGATCTATAATTATCGAAAAAAAGTTGAACTTTGCCCTTTGGTTCGCTATAACAGGGTCATTTAGAAAAGGGGTGTGGCAAAATACACTGAAAAGCCTATAAAACCAGAACTTCACGAAAATTGATGAGCTCATGTGACATAATATGCTAAAGAAGCATGCACAATTTTATGGAAATCGGACCATAGGTGGTGCTATAACTGTTAAAAAGCTTTAAAACCATATGTTTCCTATGGTAAATTGCCTGTATTGGCTGCAAATGGTGTTTTCCATCTGTTATCATATAATGTTCATATCATAATGTTCAAAACCAGTGCAGTACAATTGTCTGGACTCTCTAGATCAATAATTATCAGAAAAGGTATATGTGATGAGGGGGGCGTGGTTTCGCGGAGTTTGCAGTGGGGGAGCGAGGGAGGAGCCGAGCGGTAAGTAAGTAGGTCAAGTGCAAAATGACGAACACCTGTGTCTGATTGCAGTAATTGGCGTGGGGAGACCGCATATAAACCGCCTGATGCAGAAGAGAAAGAGAGAGAGAAGGACTGGGGCTCTTAACAGCCGACGAGCAAGCTACTGCATGAAAAAGGA
The DNA here is from genome assembly GCA_030578275.1 of Meda fulgida. Classification (NCBI taxonomy): domain Eukaryota; kingdom Metazoa; phylum Chordata; class Actinopteri; order Cypriniformes; family Leuciscidae; genus Meda; species Meda fulgida. The sequence continues at coordinate 26,503,636 of CM060636.1, forward strand.
ATGTTATGGTTATCTGTTATTGGTTGAGGAAACACCGTTTTTGTTACGCTGTCCGCGCACGTGGCGCACCTTTTCTTTGCTTTTTATTTACTTTAATAAATTGTTCGAGCCCCTCTACGCCGACCCTTGTCTTCTTTCATCCCCCACAAAGAACCATCATTACACTGGTGCCGAAACCCGGGATGGAAGAAGAAGCCGCCGCCAGACAGCCTCCGTCCCCATTTGCGGATGTCATCCACGCGCTCGCGGGTCTACATCAAGAACAACATCGTGCCCTGCTGGCCGTGAAGGAGGAACAGGAGCGTCGGTTCGAGGCGCTCCTCCGAGCCCAGCAGGAGGACCGCGAGCTGTTCCGGAGCTGGATGGACCGGGAGGGACGGGCCAGACCATCAACGCCAGCTTCAGCCTCGGCCCAGACCGTTCCACTGCATAAAATGGGCCCGCAGGACGACCCGGAAGCCTTCCTCGAGCTCTTCGAGAGGACGGCCGAGGCCTGGAGCTGGCCGCCTGGGGACTGGCCGGTGCGGTTGATCCCGCTGTTGTCCGGAGAGGCACAGATCGCCGCACAGCAGTTGCCAGTCCCAAACCTCCTGGTCTATCAAGACCTCAAGCACGCCATCCTGCAGCGGGTCGGCCGGACCCCCGAGCAAAGCAGGCAGCGATTCCGGACCCTGGAGCTAGGGGAGTCCGGTCGGCCCTTCGTCTTCGCGCAACAGCTCCGGGACGCGTGCCGCAAATGGTTGATGGCCGAGGAACGTGACGTCGAGGCAATCATCGACCAGGTGGTACTGGAGCAGTTCGTGGCGCGGTTACCCCGGAGGACCGCGCAGTGGGTCCAGTGCCACTGCCCGACGTCGCTGAACCAGGCCATCCAGTTGGCGGAGGACCACATGGTGGCGTGCCCAGGGGTCGGCGAACCCCTGCCAGCAGCTTCTCTCTCTCTCTCCCCCTCTCTTTCCCCTTCCTCTGTTTTGTCTCGTCCTGTCCCTCTCCCTAGGTCCCGTGGCAATTTCCCTCCTAGACCGGCGCCCCGGTGGAGGACCAGCGTCGGGACAGAGCCCGCTCCCGCGCCCAGAGCACCGCCTAGGGGAGCCGCCTCCGCGTCTGGGTTCTCTTCCCTCCCGGCACCCGCGTTCTCCCCACGCCAACCACTTGACCCACTTCCTGGGGTGGCGGGAAGGGCTGGGCCGGCCTGTTGGCGTTGCGGGGACCCGGGTCATTTTATCGACCACTTTTCAGGCTTTGGTGGATTCAGGCTGTAACCAAACCTCCATCCACCAAAATCTGATTCAACCTGGGGCATTGGATAATAGCCGCATGGTTAAGGTAAGGTGTGTACACGGGGAAGTGGTCGAATATCCCTTAGTGCCGGTCACAATCCAATTTAGGGGCCAAAAGCATAGTGTAGAGGTAGCCGTAAGTCAGCACCTCCGACACCCGCTAATTTTGGGAACCAATTGGCCGGGGTTTAAAGCGTTATTGGGACATTTATGTGCGGGTGTTTCTGGGATTAAAAGGAAGCGAGGGAAGGGAGCGGTCGCTCAGGTAGGAGAGGCTGTGCCGGGACCATCGGGAACTGCACCAGAGGATCGGAACGCTGTTGAAAGACAGGATCTTTCGGAGCGTGATGACTTTCCTCTGGAGCAGTCCCGAGATGAAACGCTTAAAAATGCATTTGATCAGGTCCACACAATCGACGGACCGCCTCTCCATCCCGACCGACCTCTTTCATATCCTTATTTTACAATTATAAAAGATAAGTTGTATCGGGTGACCCAGGACGCCCAGACAAAGCAAGATACAACACAGTTGTTAGTTCCGAAAAGCCGTCGGGAAATGCTTTTCCAGGCGGCTCATTGTAATCCTATGGCTGGACATTTAGGGCAAACGGCAACACTAAATCGTCTAATGACCCGATTTTTTTGGCCAGGCATTCACGAGAACGTGCGCAAGTGGTGCGCGTCTTGTCGTGAATGTCAGTTGGTAAACCCACTGGCCAACCCAAAAGCACCATTGTGCCCCCTTCCTTTAGTGGAGGCCCCCTTCGAAAGAATTGGCATGGACCTCATCGGGCCATTAGAACGATCCGCACGAGGGCATCGTTTTGCATTAGTCCTAGTGGATTATGCAACACGATACCCGGAAACAGTGCCGCTTCGCAACATTTCAGCCAAGAGCGTAGCGAGCGCACTGTTTCAGTTAATCTCCCGGGTGGGAATCCCAGAGGAGATTCTCACCGACCAAGGCACGGCGTTTATGTCACGTACTATTCGCGAGCTTTACGAATTATTGGGCATTAAATCGGTCCGCACCAGCGTCTATCACCCACAAACAGACAGACTGGTCGAACGCTTTAATCGCATGTTGAAGTCAATGATTCGAAAGTTCGTACAGGAAGACGCCAAAAATTGGGATAAGTGGCTAGAACCCCTCTTGTTCGCTGTACGCGAGGTCCCCCAAGCCTCCACGGGGTTTTCCCCCCTTCGAGCTTCTTTATGGACGTCAGCCCCGCGGGGTGCTGGACGTACTTAGGGAAACTTGGGAGGACGGACCTTCGAATAGCAAAAATTAAATTCAATATGTCATGGACCTGAGAACAAAACTCCACACTTTGGGGCGGCTGTCTATGGAGAATTTGTTACAGGCTCAGGACAAACAAAGTCGGCTGTACAACAGGGGGGCTAGATTACGCAAATTTGCACCGGGAGATAAAGTACTTGTGTTACTCCCCACGTCCAGTTTGAAATGACTCGCAAAGTGGCAAGGACCCTTTGAGGTCACACGGCGAATTGGGGATCTCAACTATGAAGTCGTTCGTACGGATAGGGGTGGGGCACATCAGGTTTACCACCTCAATCTCCTTAAAAAATGGAATGAGGCGGAGTCAGTGATGTTGGCAACGGTAGTGAGTAGGGAGGAGGATCTTGGTCCAGAGGCTAGTTCAAAATCTCAATCACTCGCTCTGGCAGCTGGTGGAGACCACCTCTCACCGTTCCAACTCACTGATGTACGCAAGTTACAAACAGAGTTTGCTGATGTGTTCTCGCCCATGCCCGGCCGAACCGACCTTATTCAGCACCACGTTGAGACCGAGCCGGGTGTAATAGTGCGCAACCGGCCTTATCGCTTACCTGAACATAAAAAGAAAGTAGTTCAGGAAGAATTGAAGGCTATGCTAGACATGGGGGTAATAGAAGAATCCAACAGTGACTGGGCAAGCCCGATAGTTTTGGTACCAAAACCTGACGGCTCCGTCCGGTTCTGTGTGGATTATCGCAAGGTGAATGCTGTGTCGAAGTTCGACGCGCATCCAATGCCTCGGGTTGACGAGTTGCTTGATCGGCTCGGCACCGCTCGATTTTATTCGACGCTGGATTTAACGAAGGGATACTGGCAGATCCCCTTATCTCAAATGTCTAAAGAAAAAACTGCCTTCACAACGCCGTTTGGATTACACCAATTTGTCACTCTTCCTTTCGGCTTGTTCGGGGCTCCGGCAACCTTTCAGCGCCTGATGGACAGAATTCTCCGGCCGCATGCTGCATATGCCGCTGCTTACTTGGATGATATTATCATTTATAGTAATGACTGGCAGCTTCATATGCAGCATTTGCGGGCTGTCCTCAGGACGCTGCGAGGGGCCGGGCTCACGGCCAACCCGAAGAAATGTGCGATTGGGCGTGTGGAGGTTAGGTATCTGGGCTTCCACTTGGGTCATGGACAGGTGCGTGCCCAAATTGATAAGACTGCAGCAATTGCTACCTGTCCGAGACCTAAGTCCAAAAAGGAGGTTAGACAGTTCCTAGGGCTAGCGGGATATTACAGAAGGTTTGTGCCTAATTATTCGGACCTCGCTAGCCCGCTGACTGATCTAACTAGAAATGATGCACCAGATACTGTCCAGTGGACGGAGCGGTGTCAGCAGGCCTTTACCCAGATTAAGGCTGCTCTGTGTGGCGGACCGCTCTTACAGGCTCCTAACTTTTCTCTCCCGTTTATTCTGCAGACTGACGCCTCGGACAGGGGGGTGGGTGCTGTCCTGTCCCAGGAGATAGAGGGTGAAGAGCGGCCGGTGCTGTACATTAGCCGTAAGCTCTCTAAGAGAGAGACTAAGTACAGCACCGTTGAGAAAGAATGTCTTGCCATCAGATGGGCCGTTCTCACCCTCCGCTATTATCTCTTGGGACGGGAATTCACCCTCTGTTCGGACCACGCTCCCCTCCAGTGGCTCCACCGCATGAAAGATACCAACGCGCGGATCACCCGTTGGTATCTGGCGTTACAACCCTTTAAATTTCAGGTGGTCCACAGGCCGGGGGCGCAGATGGCTGTGGCTGACTTCCTCTCCAGGAGGAGGGGGGGGGAGGCTGCAGGCCGGATGGCTCCCCGGCCTGAGTCGGGCGGTGGGGGTATGTGATGAGGGGGGCGTGGTTTCGCGGAGTTTGCAGTGGGGGAGCGAGGGAGGAGCCGAGCGGTAAGTAAGTAGGTCAAGTGCAAAATGACGAACACCTGTGTCTGATTGCAGTAATTGGCGTGGGGAGACCGCATATAAACCGCCTGATGCAAAAGAGAGAGAGAGAAAGAAGGACTGGGGCTCTTAACAGCCGACGAGCAAGCTACTGCATGAAAAAGGAATGTTATTGTTATCTGTTATTGGTTGAGGAAACACCGTTTTTGTTACGCTGTCCGCGCACGTGGCGCACCTTTTCTTTGCTTTTTATTTACTTTAATAAATTGTTCCAGCCCCTTTACGCCAACCCTTGTCTTCTTTCATCCCCCACAAAGAACCATCATTACAGTATAACTTTTGGATGGCTAAAATAGGGTCACTTTAATATGTAGCCTTGACCAAGTGTACCAGAAAGCCTATATCTCTTCAATGAATGCTCAAATCTTCTTAAAAACATGTCAGAACATGTGACTCTAAATAAGATAAGAAATAATCCCTCTATAACAGTTAAAAAGGTGAAAATTACAATTTTTATATGAACGTAATGGCATTTTAAGCCAATAAGTGGTCTTCTACTGCCCCCTGCTGTTTAAAATAGTCATTTTGTCATGGTACTAACTAATATTATTCTATAATTCTTATTTAGACTTTATAAAATCACTATTTTGACATTTACACTCACGTTTTGTCAAAATCCATCTATTGGAAAAATATGACTTAAAAAACATGAAAAATTGCATACAGCCAGTTAAAAAGGTGAAAATTACAATGTTTATATGAACGTAATGGCATATTAAGCCAATAAGTGGTCTTCTACTGCCCCCTTCTGTTTAAAATAGTCCTTTTGTCATACTGCTCACTATTATTGTTCTATAATTCATATTTAGACTTTATAAAATCACAATTTTTACATTTACAATCACATGTAGTCAAAATTCATCTATTGCAGAATTACTATTGATTAACAATTGTGACCCATTTTCAGGATTCCCATTTTTCAATGTAAAGGGTTTCCGCGATTTAGGCCACGCCCCCCAGTACAAATTCACTCATAACTCGAAAACGAAAAGTCGCTGCGCGCTCAAATTTTGATGGTAAGCTCCTCTCCAGGGTCTTGATCGAAATCTATCGTCGCGGGCCTCGGGAGCGCGCCCCCGCGGATCGCTAATCTGTGAGACTCCCGACTTGAAACGGATGTAAGTCCCGACCTGGACCAGCTAGATCCTCGTGGGAGAGCTTGTTGGAAAGAGCCCGTCCTCATCTAGCTTCGATTCGAGAATGGTGCGATTTGACCCAGGCATTCCCGAGATATAAGCCTACAAAGATATGCATTTCAACGGACATTGCTCCCGGACACGATAACCCAGCATCACCGGGATGGTCTTGTTCAACAGGGCTCCTCTGACACTATCTAAGTTCTGAGTTTCAGATTTTTTCATTTTCTCGTCCCCGAGATATAAGTGAAAAACCAAATCTCCATTCATTCATTTCAACTGAATAATACCACTCTTGTCCAATAGAGGGAGCAGCAGCATTAGACAATTTTAATATTTTTATTAGCTTTCAGCATTGGCTAACAAACAAACGCTTAAAGCAATTTTTTTATTAGTTTTAATATAGTTGTATATAATTACATCACAAAGAAATATGTGAAATGCTTATAGACCATTAAAAGAGATTTTCACAATAACATATCCAGTGTGTGTGTGTGTGTGTGTGTGTGTGTGTGTGTGTGTGTGTGTGTGTGTGTGTGTGTGTGTGTGTGTGTGTGTGTGTGTGTGTGTGTGTGTGTGTGTGTGTGTGTGTGTGTGTGTGTGTAAATGTCTACATATGAGTGCACCTGTGAAAACACTTTATTAATAAGTAGAATGGCCAGCAGAGGGCAGTAGAAGACCACTTACTGGCTCACTTTCACTTCGATAGACTTGATTTTCACCAGTATTCTGCACTAAAGCAAACCAGTTTTCCATTTTAACTATAATAACAAAATAATTTTTTGTCAGAGTTTATCACTTCATTTTTATTGTCACTTCATATCAATGCAGCAATGTGGTAAATCATGGTAAATCACGATAGAAACATGGTAAATCATAGTAAATAATACTATTACATGGTGTATCATGGCTAATCATGCTAGCAATGTGATGAATCATGGTAAATCATGCTAGAGTCCTGGTAAGTCCTTCTAGAATGTGGCATATCGTGGTAAATCATCCTATAACATGGTAAACTATGGTAAATCATGCTAGAATCATATTAAATCATACTAGAATGTGTTCAATTGTGGTAAACCATGCTAGAACAGGGTAAATCATGGTGAATCACACTAGAACTTGGTATATCATGGTAAACTATGGTAAATCATGCTAGATTCATGGTAAATCATACTGGAACATGGTAAATCATGAAAAATCACACTAAATTTGGTGTATGATGGTAAATCATGCTAAAACATGGTCTATTCCATCTATGATGACAGTGGTTAATGTATGCTACATAAAACTTAATGTCTTTTGATGCTTTTGTGCGTAACGGCCTTAAAGGCCTTAACTGCTTGAACACCGCTAAATGCTGCTTGAGTATTTCTTTGGTTTGCTCGTCCATGTTTTAGTATACTTTTTTATTGTGTTACTTATTGTAGTGACAAAGATATTAGCACTTTGATTCACATTGGACTCTTTCATTTTGTTATTTTTTATTTTGATTATAGCCTACACGTATACGCTCTTCTGTTTTTCTACCTTTCTTCCTCTTTAAATTATGAATATATTTTTCTTTAATAGCTTGGATATGAATCCTCAATGTTCATCATTTACAAAACCTGATGTTAAAAATGTGATACTGAAAGCTGATTGGCCTTGATGGTTATAAATGTGGAAAAGGGCAAATTTAATTAATCTAGAGTTTATAATAAAATTATGTCAGATTTATTCTCTCTTGCGCCTTTTTTCACGCATTTTGGACGGACTACGTGATCCATTAGACAAGTGCCTTGCGAAGTGGACGCTTTGCTTAGTTAATAATGAAGAATTTGAACACGAATAATTCCACGGATTATAATAACAATAACTGTTCAAGAACAATAAATCTCATATGTATTTAAAAAAAGTCAAAATTAAGTTTGTAACTTCAATAAATGTGTTCAGATTCGATGTGTGCACGCGCTCTGCTCATGAGCGTGATGAGCTGCGCGTGAGTGAATCGAATTTTAGTTGCTATGGCGACACGTGTTATCCTTCTAACGGCATATTTACACTTGAACCGATCGCTATCTGTGCGAGTGCATATGAGTGATTCACGTTTTAGTTGCTATAGTGACGCATGCTATGAATTGTGAATATTTACACTCGAACTCGAACCGATCGCTGTCTGTTGTTTGAGAGAGACGAGGCGAACACAGACTTTTGCAGAATATTTTCTGAGCGAATCTGTTGATTTTGAAGCTGTTTTCTGGATTTCTGAGAGGAGACTTCTATTCTGGACATCGGAGGATATATCCTTTATATAGATTTATATATTTTTAAAGAGATCTTATCATTTCTGAGGATACTTTTATTTTATTGTTCTTTTCTTACTTTAGGAGTTTTATTTAATTTTTTGTTTTATTTTATTGTGTGGAGGAGAGTTGTATTATTGTACTGTATTTTGTGTTGTCTTTTGTATTGTTTTTTTGCAGTTTGGAGGAGGATGTCGATGGCTTACATGATGGGTGAAAGAGGAGGTGAGTGCTTTAGTTTTTCATTTATGGTTTATGGTATGTTGTTGTTGTTGTTGTTGTTGTTGTTGTTGTTGTTGTTGTACAATGACTGACTACATTAATGTGAAGAACCCATTGGATCCCCCAATCTAATCACATCTATTTTAATTGACATTTAATGTGAAATAATCGTTTGAATTTGAGTGGCCTAACTGAAGTAACAATTTGCAATTTACCACTGACATTGATTATTGATTTATTATTAAAACATTGTGATGTGTGAAATATTCCAGCCTCAGGCCGCTCCAGATCCAGGAGAGCTGCTTTCTCTCAGACGGCTGGTCAGGAGGTTTGGAGACCCGGTTCTGATGACCGTGATCAGGATCCGCTGCCAGACCCGACCCAGACACAGAGCCAGGATCTTCCTGGATATTTAACACCTCTGTCTTCTGAGTCTGTTTCTGTGTCCACAGGTCAGGCTGACAGGAGGAGGACGAGGAAGAGCGGCAGCCAGAAGAGCCCAGATGATGGACGTCCGTTCACTTCATCGAAACACTCTCGCAAAGGTCAGAATAGGCTTTAATAACCAACCAAAGTAACAATTTGGTGTGACCACTGACATTGATCATTCATATTATATATTAAAAAAAGAAAACGTTTTTGATGTGTGGAATTTTCCAGCCTCAGGCCGCTCCAGATCCTGGAGAACCGCTTCCACAGATTCTTCTCCGGGCATCATGTCATCGTCAGCTCTGTCCCTCTCTGAGGTCGATGTCGAGCGCTGGCTCTGTAGAGAGTCGTTGAGTCTGAGCAGCAGAGGCTCGTACAGCGTCGAATGGAGGTGGAGTGGCGATGGATCGGAGAGCCCAAACCAACAGGACAGTTGCAGCAACTGCTGTTTGTCCGGGTCCGACAGCCTGGAAGGATTGCTGTGCCCTCCGCTGCCCGGGCAAGTTCCTGTCGAGCCAAAAGAGACTTCAAATGGCCGAACTGCTCAGGGTGCCATGGAGGCTTCTCCTGTGAACAAGAGCTCAACAGGTGAGACTGAAATAAGGCTGGCCAGTGTCAAGTCTACAGAGAGACATTTTCCTATTTCATGCATACGTTTTTAACATGTTAATGTCACATTTACTGTTGCACAGCAACATTTCTCTGAATTATTTTGTTATTTATTTATAAATATTTTAATTGTTTTAACATTTTCAAAAGTAGCGTTCCCATAATGCAACATTATAAAATAGATTGTTCCTTTAACCAAGAAGAAAATGTTTTAACCAGTTGAAAAAACTGTAGATTTTGAAGGTTCTGGGAGCATTTAGAAATAAAATGTTCAGAATTTAATGAAAACGTTTTCAATAAGCGATGAACTCGATGGCACTTGCTCTGTCCGACACACACCAGACACACGCGCACAGAAAGCCGCTCCTCAGACAGCAAACGATCCAGAATAGAATTCTCTTTCGCCACTTATTGCTTTTGAATTGTCAAATACACGCAAAATTGTCAAAATGTCTGTCGTGTCGGTTATTATATAAATAAGACATTGCTATGCATTTAATAAAAGTCAATGTTTAATCTAATGTAAATATATTTTAAGATATGGCCCATATGATCTTTGCCATTACCAGAGTTGACCAAATGAAGCCTGGAAATGTATGTTTTCTTTTCAATAAAAGATCAGATAAAATCTGAAAAATAACTATTCGTGATAATTGTGAAATAAAATGACTATTAATATTGGGAAATAAGATTTTGGGAAATGTGTGCAGGCGTTAAGCAGAAGTCAGGCGGATAGCGTGGAAATATTCCGTTACTTTGGATTTGTTACATTACAGATAAGAATTTAACAGTGAAATGTAAATGATGTCTTTATAGCATTGCTCAATTTGACATCAGAGATGTTTCTAATAGTTGTGTTTTCAATTGTTTTTTCTTCATTTCAGGAAAATCTACAGAATGTAGGAAGAGGAAAGGAACTGGTTGTCTCCTCCACAGGATCTGGAAGGCTATGAAGTGTGTTTTCTGCTGCTGTTGCCACTGTAGTGCTGTGAATGTTGTGGAGCCTTTTGTTCCTCCAGCAGATCTGGAGCCAGAGCCTGATCCTGATCCATCATCACCTGCTCCAGATCACTCCGGCGTCAAGACAAATAATGGTACATCGCCACTCATAATTTCTCCAACATTATTTTAAACAGTACTGTCTTCTTGTTTTCCCCTAAAAATAAGGCTTAATGCTTGTTTTCAGAGAATGTGTAATATTATTTTATTTAATATTTCTTTCTCGACACAACCAGCACTGATGTGTTTTAAATAAAACGATGGATCTAGCAAGCTAATATTTTTCTGTTTGTTTCTCAGAGTCCTTTGAGTCTCTCTATAACGTTATAAAGATGATTGGATCCGGAGGATTCGGCAGGGTGTACCAGGGAACACGCAAATTTGATGGCAAAAAGGTCAATCTTACAGAATTGTACAAACATTTTGCTCTTGCATGCATCAAAACATATTTAAATCAATTTACAGATGGTTTAATACTTAGTGCGAGGTCAGGCGCTTGACTGTTACTGTTATTGAAACTGGGGTGTTTTTTTGCAGGTTGCCATCAAGCGGATACGCAAGATTGACAACGATCGTTATCTTCATATTGTAAGTTGGCCAAAACCTGAATATGTATTGAGTTGTTTAAGTGCAGATTATATTAGATGAGATTCCTTGTCTAAAAAGATCAAAGAAGTACATTTATGAAAAAAATGATGTGTTTTCTTCAGATTTGTACCCTGCTAACCTTCTGTCTGCTACTTTTCTCTAGCCTGGGCATCCCGAACCTCTGGTTACAGAAGTGGCGCTGCTGATGATGATGAGGCGAGAACCCATAAGCCCCTTCGTCATACAACTATACGAGTGGTTTGAACATCCTGAAGAATTCACTCTGGTTATGGAGTATCCTGAACCCTGCGAGAGCTTGCTGGACTTCATGACTCGTAATCATCAAGTGTATGAACCAACAGCACGCTTCATCATGCGACAGGCTGTGCTGGCAGTGCAACACTGCATCCATCAGGGTGTTTTTCATAATGACATTCATGCGCAGAATTTCCTGTTGAAGAGAAGCCCGGCACAGCTCAAGCTGATAGACTTTGGCTGCGGTCAGCTGTTTAGTAGAGATGGCTACTGGAGCAACACTTACATTGGTGAGCATTCTGGGAGTGTGGAAACCTGAATGTAGTGACTTACTAAAAATCTCAACTATGTGCAAATGTCTTGCTTACAGGAGTAGCGGATTACTGCCCACCTGAAGTCTTGACAGAACCGCGATTCCACGCCGTCCCAGCAAACGTCTGGTCTCTAGGAGTGTTGTTGCACAAGATGGTGAACGGATGTTCTCCTTTTGGCAATAGAAGGAAAATAACACAAGCCAAAGTTACATTTCAGAACCCCAACTTATCCATAAGTGAGTGAATAATATTGTTACATTGATAAACACACACATAAAGCAAAGGCTTTGTACAGAAACAGTTAAAGGTGAAGTATGTACGATTTTTTTATATAGAGCTCAACGTATAGTGAGAGTTACGCGCTACAAAGCATGCTTCAATACCATACACTACAGCATCATCATGCACCCGTTCAGAAAGACAAACGCAGCACAGCTAAAAGTATTCCTAATATATTGGAAATGAAACCTATTTTCACAAGAACCAGTAAGAGCTGCGTTTGTGATGTTGAAATCGGGGAAGACGCGATGCACGGAAGGCCTCTCCAAGGTTTTTGGAAAATATGCTTTATTTTGTCATTTATTCCGCTCGCTGCCACTAGTTTCGCAGAAACGTACTTCATACTTCACTTTTAAAGTAAAGATAAGTCACATTTTACAGTATATTAATCATGTTTTAGATGCTGTTTTCATAGATGCCAGGTCACATGGTCATTCCTAACCAGCTCTCTCCTTATTACATTTTGTACAGAATGCAGGGATCTGATTAGCCAGTGTCTAGCCCGGGATCCAACTAAACGCCCCACGTTAGAGCAGATGTTACTACATAAATGGATCAGTGAGGATCTACAGTAGATTGGAGAAGTTCAGGAGATTCACTCGATCAGTTTCAGGTGTGAGGAAGTGTAACAAATAGAGTAGGATTATTATCTTTTGTCTATAATTCTGGATTATTTGTAGTGAGATTTTCAAATCTGTGTTCATTGTAATGTTCTTGTTATAGTCAAGTCACCTTCATTTATATAGCGCTTTATACAATACAGATTGTTTCAAAGCGGCTTCACGGTAATAAACAGGAAAATAACTGAATCAGTGATGCAAACACAATTAAAGGTCCAGTGTGTAATATTTATGTGGATCTATTGACAGAAATGCAATATAAGATCCATAACTATGTGTTTAGTGATGTATAAAGACCTTACTTAATGAACCGTTAAGATTGTATTACCTTAGAATGAGTCATTTATATCTACATAGGCGCGGGAATCCCCTTCTATGAAGGTTGCCATATTGTGACGTCATGTTTCTACCCTAGCCGACAGCGAACGCACAGCGCTACAGAGCGCGTTTCGTCACTGCCTTGAAAGAGAAGCCGCTGAAAGCTAGAAGCCAGATAGACACCGTGAGTAGTGACTTTCCCTTGTCAGTGGTGTAAAATATGTAGTTGGATTGTTTCATGTTTCTTAGTTATTCTCCCTCGCTGTGTTATGGCTTTGCTATGTGGGGATAAATGTGCTGGTTGCGTTCGTGAGACAGCTGAGGACTCTTTTCATTGACCGTAAAACAGTATGTTACAGGAATCACCAACCCGTCGATCGCGACAAGTCGATCTTGGAAGCATTTTAAGTCGTTCGCGAAGAGTTTTCAAAATCAGAGAAAAAAAGCCTATTGTATGTAGTAAATGGTGTCTAAGGGATGCGGAGGCGCGCGCGCTGTTACAATCATGTCATTTTTGCCGCGCTCATCTTTGGGCTCATAAGGACGCGTCGAGTTTAAACAAGGCTTTACACTTTAACCACCTCAGCCACAGTAACAGCTCATATTAGCCAGGTAAACTTTTACTACCCTGTTAGAAAAAAATATAGTTGCATAGTTTCATGTGGTTCTTCTCCCTCGCTGTATTATGGGTTTGCTATGTGGGGATAAATGTGCTGGTTACATTTGTGAGACTATCAGCTGATTACTATTATTATATTATTTATTAAGACCCTCACCTGACTATGGCTTTGTAAACTTTATCCATGATGTGGTTTATAATGGACTGTGGTACAGAAACAGTGACAATGTTACACACTCTCGGCTTACTCTGGCTATTCTCTGCTGTCTCAGTCGACGATATGTTTGTCCCGTTTTAGCCACCGTAGCTTCTTCGAAAGGGAGGGGTGAGCAGTGGGCGGAGCCATTAGTGCAACTTGCAACCGAACCGCCAGATGTCGCTAAAAATCACACACTGCACCTTTAAATTCTGTTGTAAATCAGCTCTAAAAAATCATTCATGAGTTGACTTATTATATAGTCTTTGTCTTGGATAGGTAATAACATACTTGCTGAGAGCACTGAGCTCGAGACTCTCCCGAAGTCCAACTCCGACCTGACAGGAACTCAGAGCCTGACCACATCTGAGCAAGAACATGAGAGACTGCAAGACTGGAAACAAGTCCTCAAGTCATCACAGACACATTTGCTTTGTTTTAAAAGTCAAGACAAGTCATCTTCCTCAAACATTTGTGAATGAATGTGTCGCTCTCAGGACCTCAGAGAACAAAAGAACACAATGAGACTCCTAAGAAAAACAAGAACATGTCTCCATCACAATATTCTTTACAGTAGTTTTAAATTCATTAAAGGACATAAGGGTTTCTAACCTTAGCTCTTTTTGTAGATTATTCCACCCCCAAGGTGCTAAATAAGAGAAAGCAGTTCTTCCCAATTCGGTTGTAACTCGTGGCACGTTAAAAAGCAACCACTTTGAAGAGTGTAGCTGATAGGTACCAGAGCAGACAGAGAGGAGGTACAGTGGAAGTTTGCCAAGTATAGCTTTATAAATAAAGAAATACCAGTGCTGTTTTCTACGAATTTTAAGTGATGTCCAACCAACTAAATTATAAAGAATGCAGTGATGGTTGAGGGACTTTGTATTTGTTATTAATCGTAGTGATGCATGGTAAACTGAATCAACATGATGCAAGATGGAAGATGCAGCATGCATGTACAATATATCTCCATAATCAATTACAGACAGAAAAGTAGCTTCCACAAGTTTCTTCTTAGCACTAAAAGTATAACAAGATTTGTTTCTAAAATAAAAGCTGAGCTTGACTTTAAGTTTCTTGACTAAAACAGTAAAATGTTCATTGAAGGTGAGCTTATCATCTATCCATATCCCCAAGTACTTGTATGAAGACACTCTCTCAATTGATTTCCCATCTAAGGACAAGAGGCCACAGTTGTCAAGTATCTGTGCTCGAGCTTTTGAGAAAACCATAAACTTTGTTTTCTGTGTATTTAAAACCAGTTTTAGACTCAGTAATGTGTTTTGCAATACCTGAAATGCAGTCTGAAGTTCCTGCACTGCTACAGAAATGGTGGAAGCCTGAGTATAGACCACTGTGTCATCAGCATATAAATGTAATTTGGCTTGAACATCTCTATCAAAATCATTTATAAAAAATTGAAAACAGAATGGGTCCTAAGATTGATCCTTGAGGGACACCTTTAGTTATCTCAAGAAAATCAGATTTATAACCTTCAGCATAAACACATTGAGTACGATCTACAAAATAATTTTGAAACCATGCAACAGCCTTCTCACTTAAACCAACTGAACGTAGTTTAGTCAATAACAATCCATGATCAACTGAATCAAACGCCTTAGAAAGATCAATAAATAATGCAGCAGAGTGTTGCTTTTTATCTAAGGCCCCAATACTATCATTTGTCACTAAAGTAGCAGCAGTAATAGTGCTATGGCCACTTCTGAACCCTGACTGAAAATTATTTAAAATGTTTTTGTCAGCTAAATACTGTTTCAACTGTACATTCACAAATGATTCCAAGATCTTTGACACAACAGAGAGTTTTGATATTGGACGGTAATTATTCAATTCTGATGGGTCTCCACCTTTATGTAAAGGGAGGACATAGACTGCTTTCCAACTTTTGGGAATGGAGTTGGAAAGAAGACTCAAATTAAAAATATGCGCTCAGCAATAATATCAGCTGCCACTTTTAACAGAAAGGGATCCAGATTATCTGTACCTGCTGACTTTTTGTGATCAATGTCTCTGAGGGCTTTATGAACTTCTGACACTGAAATCGGTTTAAAGTTAAAGGATTCCCCATTTACATTTACATTTTCAGATGCTGACATGGCAGGACAGGGGACAGATTTATTTACGGTTTTATTAAATATGAATCCAGCCTGAATAAAGTGTTTATTAAACTGATTATGACTGCTTTGTCTTTTATTTCATCTGAACCAATGAGAATCTGTTCAGGGAGGTTTGAGGTCACACGTGCACCCGACAAAGATTTAACTGATTTCCAAAACTTTGAAGGGTTGTTTAAGTTTTCTGTGATTGACTTCAAATAAAACTCAGATTTGGACTTTCTAATCATCAAAGTACACTTGTTTCTTACAGTTCTAAATGCAGTCCAATCAGCAGAAGAGTTGGAGAATCTAGCTTGTGCCCACAATTTATTTCTCAAACAGATTAGCTCTGATAGACTGTCTGAGAACCAATGGTTGTCCTTACCACTGATCCAAAACTTTTTGATTGGTGCGTATTTATTTACAATGGAGCTGAAATTTGAATGAAAAAAATCCCATGCCATTTCAACATCCGAAAACAGACACCCTGCTAAGTTCACTATGATACAGATCATGCAGAAAAGCCTTTTGTTCAAAACTTTTAAAATGTCTTTTTAGGATGATGATTTACCTTGGGGATTTTTGTATTTCTTACACAAGCGACTGTACAATGGTCACTGACGTCATTACAAAATACGGCAGCTGAGGTATATTTATGAACTGAGTTTGTTATGATTAGATCGAGGAGAGAAGATTTTATTTCTGCTTTGGGATTTATTCTTGTCGGTTCATTAATAAGTTGCACTAAATTTAATTCATTACACAAATCTTTAAAACAATCAGAGTTCCCAGAAAGCCAATCCCAATTCATATCACCCATAAGAATAAATTCAGAGTCATTAATTTCATGTAATATTTCGGATATAGATTGGAAAGCATCCTTTGAAGCAGATGGAGGTCTATAGCAACCAACTACTGTAATGTCAGCGTCCTTTGAGATATTCACTTTTCAAACTGTTTAGCTTTAGTTAGTGATAGGGTTACCGAGCTTATAAACTTAGATTTCACATATATGGCAACCCCACCTCCTTTGCCAACCCGATCAGTTCTATAAACTTTAAAACCTTCAATAGAAATATGTTCATCAGATACAGATTTTTTAAGCCAGGTTTCGGAAATAATAACGATATCAGCATTGGTTGTATTAGCCCAGATCTTAATCATATCCATTTTAGGGACAAGGCTTCTAACGTTTAAATGTATAAAACCAAGGCCATGTCTGCTTTTCAAATCTAAAGGAGTGGCTAAGGATTTCAAAGTGTTAGGAAAACCAGAAACAGGACCAGGATTGGGCTGAACATTACCAGATAACATCAATAAAAGCATAATCATACAGCATAGTTTTTGTTTGGTTGGGTAATATTTGTCATTACCACTGTCCTCTATGAACTGAGAAAAAGAGTAATCTGAGACAGTAAAATTATCATTGAATAACAGGACACCACATCTCCCCCATTACGTACAACAATTTCACGTAGTACCAATTAACTCAAAACAGTACTAGATTTCAATAGGAACACATAAACGTAAGCTTTTGCCTAATTACAACTAAGTTCTTTTATGGTAGTTAACAACTGTAATTACTTCTGTTAAATTCTCAATTTCACTTCTTCATTCATGACTCCAACAGAATTACAGAATCATTACAGGACTATATTGAATCTCCATCTGCGCTATACCTACATACAGTCAGTAATTCAAACCACTGTATACTCTTATTTAGTCTCGTAGTCTTTCAACCAAAAAGGTGGTTTGCACTGACGAACAGAACGTTTTCCTGTGCTCTGTTCAGTGTTCGGAACATTTGCGACTGAAACATCAACAGCAGGCTGATCTGAGGTCGGCTTCATGACCTCTGGAACCAAAGACAAGTGAGAAGAGTGCCACAGTCTTCCATCTGCCAGTCTGTACGTGCTTGGGCCCACTTGCTTCTCTATTTCCACTGGTTGTGTGAACTTTGAGTGTCCTTTCCACTGGTTGTGTGAACTTTGAGTGTGAACATGCGTTGGTTTGCGTATACGCACTCTATTGCCCACCTGAAATGTAGACACCCGAGCCCCTCGTTTTGCATCAGAGTATTGCTTCATTTTATTTTGGCGAACCGACACTCGTTGTCTAACTTCTTGGTCACGTGTGGAACTGGAGTGAGATGTGAACACCGTAAGTTTGGTTCTCATTTTCCTGCCGTATAACAGTTCAAATGGCGAAACACCAATCATTGCATGTGGAGTAGAACGATACGTTTGCAAAAAGTCCGAGACTGTTTGTTTCCACGGTTTCTTTTGCAAAATGGCCATTTGCACACAGTCCTTGAGAACCTTATTAAATCTTTCCACAGCCCCATTAGCCGCAGGATGGTATACAGATGTTTTGGTGTGTGCAATATTTCGTTCGTCCAAGAAAGCGGTAAAGACTGAGGAAATAAGTTGTGGTGCATTATCTGTTACCAGACTCTCAGGGTTTCCATGCCTCCTGTCTCAAAAGGTCCTACTATGTCCAAACCCAACTTCGACCATGGACCGTCCGGAAAAGGCACCAGCTGTAATGGAGAAGCGGTAGTCTTTTCCGTCCTGTCTGACTCCTGGCACAACGAACATGCTGAAATTTGAGTTTGTACCACAGCGTCTATTCCTGGAAACCAATAGAGCTCACGCAACCGCTGCTTGGTCCTTACTATGCCCTGATGATTCTCATGTGCTAAAGTGACCATTGTTCTGCGCAATGTCACTGGCACCACCAACCGTGAACCCCGGAACACTAGATTGTTTGTCACACAAAGTTCATGTCTCATTTTGGAGTACGGTTGCAGCGGGGAATCCAGGGCTTTTGCTGAAGCTGACAAACCCTTTTCAATCTGAGCATGCAGAGCAGAAAGCTCAGAAAAGGCCATAGAAGCAGCCTCAAACTCCTTTTGAGTAACTGACATAAGAGACATTGACAACAACGCAACTAGTTCAGGTTCTGCATCCGAGTCCATGTCTGTGGTAGATGGCAAGGTGTAATCTTGAAAGACAATCAGCTGTACAGTTCAACGAACCTGCACGATAGACCACGTCATAATTAAAGCATAACAGACGCGCAGCCCATCTAGCTATGCGCATTCCCGCCCTGTCTGCTCCTTTTGTACAGAGAAGGGTCGTTAGAGCCTGATGGTCGGTTCGTAGTGTAAACTTACGCCCCCAAAGATAGGTCCTCAACTTTTCCACCGCCCACACTCATGCCAAAGCCTCTTTCTCTACTGTTGCATATTTCCTCTCAGTCTTAGTTAAGGATCTGGAGACAAAAGCGACTGTCCGCTCTGTGTTGTCTGGATGAATCTGGGTGAACACTGCCCAAAGACCATAATCTGATGCATCTGTAGAGATAATGGATGGTAAATTGGGGTCATATAGTGCTAATGCTGAACTTGCAAGCAACAATTGTTTCACAGTGACAAAGCAGTACTCCGTTTCCTCGTTCTACTGAAATGGTACCTCTCGGCGGATACATGCCTGTAAGGGTTCAACAATAGTAGCATAATTGGGTATAAATTTATTATACCATGAGAGCATACCCAGGAATGAACGTAGGGCTGGCACATCTTTAGGAACTGGAGCTTGTACGATTGCCTGTAAGTGCTCAGTATCTGGCTGAACTCCTTGTGGTGTAACCAAGTGTCCCAAAAAACGCAGGCTCTTTTGCCTAATTTGACACTTTTGTTCGTTCAAACGCAACCCAGCCTCCTTTAGTCGGCTCAGTACCGTGTTCAGCGCAACGTCATGTTCCGCTTCTGTGCGTCCAAAGCAAATTACGTCATCGAGGTAGTTCTGCACGTTTGGTACACCTTTGAGTATGCACTCCATCATCTTTTGGAATACCGACGGTGCTGAAGCCAAACCGTACGGTACCCTGCAAAACCGGAACAGTCCATCATGCGTGATAAACGCTGTTAAATCACGGCTCTCAGGATGTAAAGGCACTTGATGATATGCACTCTCAAGATCAACTGTGGAGAAGATTGTAGATCCAACTAAAGCAGTCAATAATTCCTCCATGTGAGGCAGGGGGTAACTGTCTATTACCACAGCTTTGTTCGGTTCCCTGAGATCTACACACATTCTTGTGCCACCAGTCTTTTTAATTGTAACCACAATCGGTGACACCCATGGAGATGCATCTGTTCTCTCTATAACTCCGGCAGAAAGTAGTCTGTCCAACTCCGCGGACACGGCTTTTTTCACAGAAAAGGGAAGGCGTCGTAGTTTCTGTCTAACAGGCACGGCTGTATCTGACACCTTGACTTTATGCATAAACCCTGCAACACAGCCAACTGAAGGTGAGTCCACTTGAGTAGAAAGCTGTAACACTGGTTCTGAAGAGCAAGATGTGGAGGATGTAGCATGATCTGGCAGAATTGTATCTCCTTTAATGCATAGTTTAAGAGCTGTTATCAGATCCATGCCCATTAATGCAGTTCCTTTATCCACCACATAGAAGTTCACTGAGCATTTGCGGCAGTCTTTTACCACGGTTGCGTGCAAGCAGCCGATCACATGAATTGGAGTACGCGAATAAGTGACTAAGCATGCTGCAGGTGGCTGTAGAGGTACTTCCCCAAAGTGATCGTCATACATGCTCTTTGGCAGAACTGAAACAGAAGCACCAGTATCAACAGTCAACGTGACAGGCCTCTGGACCGCACCGGCTTCGACTTGAACAGTACAGTGAAGTTTAGCGCTTACATCCTTATCTTGAAGTAACAGTAGCGTGTACTCAGGCATTACTACTTCATGCACTGTGTGAGTTTGCGTTGTTCTACAGACACGTGCAAAATTACCTTGTTTTACCTTGTCTGCTGGACATAGTACTGCATTTGCAAGTCCCTGCATTTGCTCTCCAGCCGATTCGACTTGTTGTGCAATTGTAACAGCATCCGCTAATGTTAACTTATCATGCAGCAAAAGCCTCTCTCGGATACGCGGATTAGTGAGGCTTTCCACCAGCTGGTCACGAATCATATCATCTGCATTTGTAAACTCACACGTAGACGAGAGTTCTCTCAGTGCAGCAACATACTGGAGTATAGACTCACCAGCTTGTTGAGTTCTTTTCCGGAATGTGTGTCACTCCATGACCACGTTCAACTTGGGTGTAAAATGAGCATGTAGAGCAGTAATAGCAGCAGCCATTGTATCGCCCGTTTCTGGTAACGTGTAAAATATTCTCTGCCCCTCTGTGCCCAAGCAATGTAACAGAAGGGCTCTTTTCCTGACTTCCGACCATTCCTGTCCTTCAACGTCGATCACTAGCAGATAATTCTGGAACATCCGCTCCCATGTCCTGAAAGGAATCGCCGGGTCGCCCGGAGCAGGTAAGAAAAAGTTTGGAAATGGTGTAGACGATGCCATCTTTGCAGCAATAGTGGGGCGCCTCGTCGCCAATTTGTTATGTTCTAGTTACCATTACAGAGCCAGACCACAGCAGATGAACGGTTACATCTCTTCTTTATTACTCTCTAAAAACACATACAGAACTCGTGCTCCACCTTCCTTTTTTCTACGCTTCTTCTCCCCGTATCCCTCTTCTCAACTACCTCCCCCTAGTGGTCTCAGTATGTATTGCATTGAATAACAGGACACCACACAAACCAGTGGAGATCAGAGACAACCTGGAGGAAAGAACAGACAAAATGCTTGACATATAGTTTATTTGAATTTTATAAATCCATTGTGTTAAATCAGTGCAATATAGTCAAAATACATATTATATTTATTTATTTTATTTATTTATTTGATATGGACATAACAACAGCATTGGACGAACCAGATACCTTGTTTTCAGTGTTATAGCAAAATTGCTAATTTGCAACACTTGTCCATAGGAGACAACACATGTCACCAATCACAACACACACAAAAAAAATAAAAAAAATAAAGTAAAAATAAATACAGTAGTTACAAAGATTAGCAATACAAATCATCACTATACATTTTATACAGCATTAGCATGTGTGCAGCTTTGACTTGACTTTAGCCACTGTTTCAGACCTCTATCGAAGCTGGTCATGTCTGTCTGCAATTTTAAGTCAGTGGGCAGAGAGTTCCATAGTCTTGTACCGTTATAAGAGAAACTTGACTGACCGATAGATTTCATACATTTTGGAAGAATACAGTCCCCACTGACTGAGGCTCTGGTGGATGGTCTAAGTGAACCTTGACGCCTACGAATGAGAGCAGAAAACAGTGGCGACACATTGCTGTTCAGACATTTAAAAACCAATTTCAAAATACTAAAATTTAAAATTAATAAACTATAAAATGTTCAAAAGTAAAAAGATTATGTCTATGAATTATGTCACAATGATGCGATGTCACAGTTTTTCTATCAAAAACCTTGACCGCCTGCTTGTACTGTGAGACAACCGGCTTTACTATTGAAGGGGATGTTTGTGACCAAGATGTTACGCAATAGGACAGATGTGGAAAAATCATTGCATGCATATATAACCGGGCGGCCTGGAAAGATAATTCCTTCCTAATAAAACGGAAACAATTCAGATTAGATTTAACCTTTTTACAAATATTTTTGACTTGACTCTGAAATTTGAGATTGTTGTCAATAATAATCCCAAGATATTTAACCTCTTTTTCTTCTTGAATAATTTCATTGTTTATGCTTACTTCAAAAGTACTATCTAAGGGTCGTTTTTTATTTGAGAAACAAATAGCAACAGTTTTCTTCACATTTAAGGTCAGGTGAGACAATTCAAACCACTTTGAGATATCTGTTAGGGCTTGTGTCAGCTTCTGCGCAGCTATGGCTGAGGTTCTAGCAGATAGATGGACAACTGTGTCATCTGCATACAGCTGGCAGTTGACATCTTTGCAGCTATCAGGGAAATCATTGATGTACATTGTAAACAGCAACGGCCCCAGCACTGATCCCTGAGGAACCCCCATATTGTTAGGGCAAAGAGCTGACATCACCCCATTTACCTTTACGCTGTCACAGATTGGCCAGGTTCTTCCACCACAATCATTCAGCGATCACTGTCACCGGAGTTCTAACGCGAGACACCTGTACCCCATCAGCCACTCTGCTTCATAAGCACACACCACGCACCTCTCATTGCCGGGCTCGTTCATACGAAGCGGACTCCTAGTGCTTCTCTCTACGAATGTCACTAACCAAACTATCCTGTGTGTACTCACCAGTTCTCTGTGCTGTTCCCAGTCTGTCTAGATCTTCTCTCCAGTGGTGTGCGAGCCGTAAGCCATCCATTCCAGCCAAGTGGTGCGTGAGTGTGTGCCGTCAACCTGTCTGCCTCTTCTAACTGAGTGTTTATTCACTCTGGAAATCTCCTCTCGCCGTACCTGGAAAGGAAATATCTACTCACTCATTCTTGCACGTTGAGATATACGGAACTCTGCTGTTTAATAAAACTTGAGCTTCACTACTTACCTTGTTGTCCGCCTGCTTCCGTAACAGTTAGCCCGGACCTAAGAAGACAATAACAGCATGAGTTTTCCAGATCCCTTTCAAGACCTGGTGGATTAATTTAAGAGGGTAATAATATCTTCTCCTACCAACATGCCTCCAGCACCACTACCGAGCGCTTCTTCGGCTCCCGCATCTTCCAGTCCCATGGCCCGACCAGCGCCCTACTCTGGCGGGGCGGAGGAATGCAACGGATTTTTGCTTCAATGCTCTCTCATATTTACCATGCAACCCACTTTATATCCTACCGACCAGTCAAAAATAGCATTCATCACATCCCTACTCACCGGTCCAGCTCTCCAATGGGCCGAAACGATCTGGAAGCAAGCTGGTCCAGCCATTAGTTCAGTACAAGCCTTCGTTTCCCACTTCAAAGAAGTATTCGGTCAAACTGATGGAGAGATATCAGCCGGTGAGCAACTTTATCATTTATCTCAAGGAAAGATGTCTACTCGTGAATATGCCATTCGCTTTCGCTCTCTAGCTGCAGCCAGTGGATGGAATGAGCGATCCTTACTGACCACCTTGGTCTCACACCCCAACTCCGTCTGCAACTGGCCGCCTGGGATGATAATATGGGGCTTGAAAGGTTTATTCAACAATCCATCAGATGCTCAGACCGTATGCAATCTTATCAGTCCCAATCTAACACTACTGTACTCCTCCGCCCATCTGAAACCGCCAGCCCTCTCGAACCAGAGCCCATGATTATCGAATCTGGCAAACTTACCGCAGCTGAACGACAGAGGAGGCTGACCCGGGGTCTATGCATGTATTGTGGAGCCAGTGGGCATGTTCGATTGAACTGTCCAATTCGTCCCATACGAACATCGGTGAGTGTTTTTTGTATTGATGAAGAAAAGATGCATCCTCTCACTACTTGTGTTCAGTTAACCACCCAGACATCTACTGTTTCAGTTCACGCTCTCGTCGACTCCGGGTCGGGAGGAAATTTCATCTCGGCAACCCTCTGTCGCCAGCTCCAGCTCCGTACCGAAGCCTCGTCAAATGTTTACCAGATCCAACCCATAACCAAGTTCATTACTGCACACCCACGTATTCATCGGAAATGTGAACCCGTTACTCTCCAAATCGGAGCCCTACACAAGGAAGAAATTCAGCTGCTGATTCTGGAGGGAACCAAAGCGGATATCATACTTGGGCGTCCGTGGCTGGTGAAACATGATCCCATCATCTCTTGGGGCTCCGGGGAAGTGATAAAGTGGGGCAAGGAATGCTTTTCAAGATGTTTTCCGGTTCTCCCACGTCCTATTCCGAATCCTGTTCCAGTTTATGTCACGTCAGTTGAGAGTCCACTCGAGAAACAGTCCACGAAGATTCCTGACATCTACTCTCCTTTCCAAGACATCTTCTGCCCCAAAAGAGCTTCCCAACTACCACCTCATCGGCCATGGGACTGTGCTATTGACCTTATTCCAAATGCCACTTTGCCCAGAGGTAAGATCTACCCGTTGTCACTGCCAGAGACCAAGGCCATGGAGGAGTATATTCAGGAAGCTCTCAAACAAGGATACATTCGGCATTCTGCATCTCCCGCAGCATCCAGCTTCTTTTTTGTTGCCAAAAAAGATGGAGGGCTGCAACCATGCATTGATTATCGGATCTTAAATCAAGGTACCGTCAAATTCAAATATCCCCTTCCTCTCGTCCCTGCGGCCCTCGAACAACTCCGCTCTGCTACCATCTTCACGAAGTTGGACCTCCGCAGCGCGTACAACCTGGTGAGAATACGAGAAGGGGATGAATGGAAGACCGCCTTTGTGACCCCTACTGGCCACTATAAATATCTGGTTATGCCCTATGGACTGGTCAACGCCCCTTCCGTGTTTCAGAATTTTATACATGAAGTCCTCCGGGAGTTTCTGCATCGCTTCGTGATCGTCTATATAGACGACATCCTCATCTACTCCCGGAGCGAAGTCGAACATCGTGACCACGTTGCGGAGGTCCTCTGCACACTCAGAGCTCACCACCTCTTCCTGAAGGCAGAGAAGTGTTCTTTCCATCTCCCATCAGTACAGTTCTTAGGTTACCTCATTGACCGTCAGGGGGTCCGCATGGATGAGAGGAAGGTCACTGCAGTAACTACCTGGCCAGAACCCACCACGATTAAGGAACTTCAGAGATTTCTTGGATTTGCCAACTTTTAGAGACGTTTCATACGAGGTTACAGCATCATCACCACTCCACTCACCAACTTGCTCAAAGGTAAACCGAAAAGTCTCCTCTGGACTCCTGTAGCGGCCGAAGCCTTCCAATCCCTCAAATCTGCCTTCACACAAGCACCCCTCCTGACGCATCCAGATCCTGAGCTCCCTTTCGTGGTGGAGGTGGATGCCTCGACTTCCGGAGTTGGAGCCGTCCTTTCTCAACTTCACGGGACACCTAAATTACTCCATCCATGTGCCTACTTCTCCCGGAAGCTCAACCCGGCAGAGAGGAATTACGACATTGGCAATCGTGAACTCCTGGCCATCAAACTCGCCCTGGAGGAGTGGCGACATTGGCTGGAAGGTGCCACCCATCCTTTTCAAGTTATCACCGACCATAAGAACCTCCAGTACCTCCGTGATGCAAAACGACTTTGTCCCCGTCAAGCCAGATGGTCATTATTCTTCTCAAGATTCCACTTCTCCATTACTTACCGTCCTGGTCCTAAGAATGTCCGTGCCGATGCTTTATCCAGATTACATGATTCTACAGAAACTCCCGAGACAACCACCAACATCATACCCGAAGATATCATCATCAGTCCCATCGAATGGTCTGCTCCTCCAGCCATCGCCACTCCTAATCCACGATCTCCGCCGGGCTGCCCACCTAATCGTCAGTTCATCCCCAGGGCACAACGGGTAGATCTCATTCACACCATTCACACATCTCTGGGCACTGGGCATCCCGGGCCAACAACACTCTCTCACTGTTATCCGAACGCTTCTGGTGGCCGGGTATGGCAGGGGATGTTAAGAGGTATGTACAAGGTTGTAAGGAGTGTGCAATGTCCAAAAGTCCCAGACATCTACCTGCAGGAAAGCTCCATCCCTTGCCAATTCCTAACCGCCCCTGGTCACACCTAGGAGTAGACTTCATGACTGACTTACCTTCATCGGATGGAAACACCTGCATCTTCGTCATAGTAGATCGATTCTCAAAGTTCTGCAGACTATTACCCCTAAGAGGTCTTCCCACTGCCCTGGAGACCGCCGAACTTCTGTTCAATCAGGTTTTTCGCTATTATGGGATCCCAGAAGATATTGTATCGGACAGAGGACCCCAATTCATATCCCGGGTATGGAAGTCGTTTTTCAAGCTCCTAGGTGTGACAGTCAGCCTCTCCTCTGGCTACCACCCTCAGACCAACGGCCAGACGGAGAGGAAGATCCAGGAAGTGGGGCGGTTCCTCAGGACCTTCTGTAATGGCCACCAGAACTCCTGGAACCAGTTTCTGGGTTGGGCAGAGTATGCCCAAAATTCACTACGGCAACCCACGACCGGCCTCACACCATTCCAGTGTGTTCTTGGGTTCCAACCTCCCCTATTTCCCTGGGATGGTGAACCATCTGAGGTTCCCTCAGTGGATTACTGGTTCCGGGAGAGCGAGAGAGTTTGGGACGAGGCTCACCATCATCTGCAGAGGGCAGTTCGCAGATCCAAAACAATCGCTGACCGGAGGAGGATTTCGGGCCCAGTCTATGTTCCGGGAGATAAGGTTTGGCTCTCCACTCGCGATATGCGTCTGCCCTCCAAAAAACGTAGTCCCAGGTTTGTTGGCCCTTTTACCATCCTAGAACAGGTCAATCCCGTCACCTACAAACTCCAGCTACCACCGCAATACAGAATACATCCCACATTTCACATTTCCTTACTCAAACCCTTTCACGAACCTCTTATTCCCTCCACAGAACCTGGCCACGAAGAGGAACCTCCCCCTCCCTTGTTGCTGGAAGAAGGGTCCATCTACTCCGTTCGGGAAATCCTGCAGTCCCGACGTCGTGGTGGTCGTTTGGAATATCTCGTCGATTGGGAAGGATACGGACCAGAGGAGAGATCATGGATCCCAAGAGTCGACATCCTAGACCCCACGATCTTGGAAGAGTTCCATTCCAGCCATCCTCAGTACCCTGGACCTCGTGGACGAGGAAGACCACCACGACGCCGGAGACCTCGGCCCTCAGGAGCGGGCCCTGGGGAGGGGGGTAATGTCACAGATTGGCCAGGTCCTTCCACCACAATCATTCAGCGATCACTGTCACCGGAGTTCTAACGAGAGACACCTGTACCCCATCAGCTACTCTGCTTCATAAGCACACACCACGCACCTCTCATTGTCCGGGCTCGTTCATACGAAGCGGACTCATAGTGCTTCTCTCTACGAATGTCACTAACCAAACTATCCTGTGTGTACTCACCAGTTCTCTGTGCTGTTCCCAGTCTGTCTAGATCTTCTCTCCAGTGGTGTGCGAGCCGTAAGCCATCCAGTCCAGCCAAGTGGTGCGTGAGTGTGTGCCGTCAACCTGTCTGCCTCTTCTAACTGAGTGTTTATTCACTCTGGAAATCTCCTCTCGCCGTACCTGCAAAGGAAATATCTACTCACTCATTCTTGCACGTTGAGATATACTGAACTCTGCTGTATAATAAAACTTGAGCTTCACTACTTACCTTGTTGTCCGCCTGCTTCCGTAATATACGCACTGTTGTCTGTCCTCAAGATATGATTTTAACCAAGCTAATGAACTAGGTGACATTTTGAAGAGCTGGAGTTTGTTAATAAGCACACTGTGATCCACTGTGTCAAAGGCCTTTTTCAAGTCTAAGAATACCGCACCAACTATTGACCTTTATCTAGAGGCCCTTTAATCTTCTCTAGCAAGTAACAATTAGCTGTTTCAGTGCTGTATTTGCGCCTAAAACCAAACTGTTGAGGATGCAGCAGCTGGTTTGACTCTAGATGTTCAATAAGTTGTTCTGCAATAACCTGCTCCAGGATTTTGGACACAACTGGTAAACTTGCAATAGGCCTATAATTATTGGGTGTATCCTTTTCCCCTGACTTGTGGATAGGTGTTATTACAGCGTGCTTCCAGCACTGTGGAAATGTACTTAATCGAATTGAGAGATTAACTAAATGCGTAATTGGTTGCAACAGACTGTCCTGATGTTTTTTGATAAGGGTTATACTTATATTGTGTATGTCTTTAGCTGCGTAATCTTTCATATTTAGGTGTTCAAGCACGAAGTGCTGAAAACCTATTGTAATTGTAAGGATTTTTATTATTATTATTCTGCCGTAAAACGCATCGTGCAGCCCAAACCGTAAGTGCTGGAGCCTTGAAACTTTGCCAGATGGTAGTAGGCCTACAAAAATCGAGGAGAGGTTATCAAAGTGTGAGCCCGATTGGCCCATAGGTGGCGCTACAGCAAGCAAAAGTAGAAAATCGTGCATAACTCCTAGACCATTTATCCTAGGATCAAGTGTCTTGTATCCCTGTAATCCTTGGTTCAAGACGGACAAAACGTATATCTCCGTATTTTATTTTCCGCCATCTTGGATTTTGTTCAAGACCTATTTTTGCGAACTAGTCCCTGGTTTTTCCCCCGATCGGAATCAAACCAGTGCAGAAAGATTCTCTAGAGACTGAATATGAATAATTATCGAAAAAAAGTAGAAATTTCGATTATTTGTTGCTTAAGGGCGTCAAAATGTTCGCAGGAGGCGGAGCTAATTTTACTAAAATGATTATAACTCGTGAACGAAATAAGATATCTTGACCAAACTTGGCACACATATGTATGAGCTCAATCTGAGGTCACAGTAAAAAAATTGCGACGATCGAACACTAGGTGGCGCTATAACATTAAAAAACATAAAAAGGGCTATGACCACCTGACCGTTGGTCTGATTGACTTGAAAATTGGTATGCAGTTTCTTGGTCCAAGGCCCCATGCATGTGTATGAGGACATTGGCGTATCTCAAAAAACATGGCCGCCATCGGCCAATGAAGTTCAAGCACCTATGACACAAGGTTAATGGAGGCCAATCGGAACGAAACTGGATGGGCATGTTCGACTCATAGCCCAAGAGGTCAGTAAGAGTTTTGAAAGAAATCGGCCACTAGTTGGCGCTAACGACTTTTACGGCTCTGTAATCACGTGGTGTTGTACACATACCCAAAATATGCATTTCATTTAATAGATCTCCTCATGCTGAACAACTTTGACTCTAGAACCATTGCTGTCAATCAAATCGTTCATTAAATATTGTGTTAATATTAAAAATATTATGTTAAAAACCTACTTTGGCAAACTAGTCCCTGTTTTTTTGCCAAATCGGAACCAAACTAGTCTAGGACAATTCTCTGGACTCTCTAGATCTATAATTATCGAAAAAAGTTGAACTTTGCCCTTTGGTTTGCTATAACAGGGTCATTTAGAAAAGGGGTGTGGCAAAATACACTGAAAAGCCTATAAAACCTACAAAAAAACTCAGAACTTCACGAAAATTGATGACCTCATGTGACATAACATGCTAAAGAAGCATGCACAATTTTATGGAAATCGGACCATAGGTGGCGCTATAACTGTTAAAAAGCTTTAAAACCATATGTTTCCTATGGTAAATTGCCTGTATTGGCTGCAAATGGTGTTTTCCATCTGTTATCATATAATGTTCATATCATAATGTTCAAAACCAGTGCAGTACAATTGTCTGGACTCTCTAGATCAATAATTATCAGAAAAGGTATAACTTTTGGATGGCTAAAATAGGGTCACTTTAATATGTAGCCTTGACCAAGTGTACCAGAAAGCCTATATCTCTTCAATGAATGCTCAGATCTTCTTAAAAACATGTCAGAACATGTGACTCTAAATAAGATAAGAAATATTCCCTCTATAACAGTTAAAAATGTGAAAATTATAAGAACATAATGGCATTTTAGGCCAATAAGTGGTCTTCTACTGCCCCCTGCTGTTTAAAATAGTCATTTTGTCATGGTACTAACTAATATTATTCTATAATTCTTATTTAGACTTTATAAAATCACTATTTTGACATTTACACTCACGTTTTGTCAAAATCCATCTATTGGAAAAATATGACTTAAAAAACATGAAAAATTGCATACAGCCAGTTAAAAAGGTGAAAATTACAATGTTTATATGAACGTAATGGCATATTAAGCCAATAAGTGGTCTTCTACTGCCCCCTTCTGTATAAAATAGTCCTTTTGTCATACTGCTCACTATTATTGTTCTATAATTCATATTTAGACTTTATAAAATCACAATTTTTACATTTACAATCACATGTAGTCAAAATTCATCTATTGCAGAATTACTATTGATTAACAATTGTGACCCATTTTCAGGATTCCCATTTTTCAATGTAAAGGGTTTCCGCGATTTAGGCCACGCCCCCCAGTACAAATTCACTCATAACTCGAAAACGAAAAGTCGCTGCGCGCTCAAATTTTGATGGTAAGCTCCTCTCCAGGGTCTTGATCGAAATCTATCGTCGCGGGCCTCGGGAGCGCGCCCCCGCGGATCGCTAATCTGTGAGACTCCCGACTTGAAACGGATGTAAGTCCCGACCTGGACCAGCTAGATCCTCATGGGAGAGCTTGTTGGAAAGAGCCCGTCCTCATCTAGCTTCGATTCTAGAATGGTGCGATTTGACCCAGGCATTCCCGAGATATAAGCCTACAAAGATATGCATTTCAACGGACATTGCTCCCGGACACGATAACCCAGCATCACCGGGATGGTCTTGTTCAACAGGGCTCCTCTGACACTATCTAAGTTCTGAGTTTCAGATTTTTTCATTTTCTCGTTCCCGAGATATAAGTGAAAAACCAAATCTCCATTCATTCATTTCAACTGAATAATACCACTCTTGTCCAGTAGAGGGAGCAGCAGCATTAGACAATTTTAATCTTTTTATTAGCTTTCAGCATTGGCTAACAAACAAACGCTTAAAGCAATTTTTTTTTATTAGTTTTAATATAGTTGTATATGATTACATCACAAAGAAATATGTGAAATGCTTATAGACCATTAAAAGAGATTTTCACAATAACATATCCAGTGTGTGTGTGTGTGTGTGTGTGTGTGTGTGTGTGTGTGTGTGTGTGTGTGTGTGTGTGTGTGTGTGTGTGTGTGTGTGTGTGTGTGTGTGTGTGTGTGTAAAAATGTCTACATATGAGTGCAAAAGCACCTGTGAAAACACTTTATTAATAAGTAGAATGGCCAGCAGAGGGCAGTAGAAGAGCACTTACTGGCCCACTTTCACTTCGATAGACTTGATTTTCACCAGTATTCTGCACTAAAGCAAACCAGTTTTCCATTTTAACTATAATAACAAAATCATTTTTTTGTCAGAGTTTATCACTTCATTTTTATTGTCACTTCATATCAATGCAGCAATGTGGTAAATCATGGTAAATCACGATAGAAACATGGTAAATCATAGTAAATAATACTATTACATGGTGTAACATGGCTAATCATGCTAGCAATGTGATGAATCATGGTAAATCATGCTAGAGTCTTTTAAGTCCTTCTAGAATGTGGCATATCGTGGTAAATCTCCTATAACATGGTCAATTATGGTAAATTATGCTAGAATCATATTAAATCATACTAGAATTGTCACAGTGTCTGGTTGTGTTCCCTTGTCTTTCACTAGAGGTCCTCGTTCTCACGGTGTCCTTCACGTTTCACTTCAATTCCCAGCATTCTGTCTGTTACTGTCACTCATCAGTTCATTGCACTCAGCTGTTCCCCGTAATCATTGTTCCCAGCTGTTCTGTGTTAGTCTTGTTAGAGTTGTGTATATATTCCCTGTCTTTGTTAGTGTCTGTTACGGAGTCCTTGTTTAATGTCCTAACACTTCTGTGCCTTACGTTTTCCTGTTTGTGTTCTATGTTTTGGATTCCCCTTTGATTTGAACCTTTGCCTGAACTGGATTATGAGTACGGATTACCCTAATAAAATACTGCGATTGGATCTTCCTGTGACCCGCGTGTGTATCGTGACAAGAATGTGTTCAATTGAGGTAAACCATGCTAGAACAGGGTAAATCATGGTAAATCACGCTAGATTCATGAAAAATCACACTAAATTTGGTGTATGATGGTAAATCATGCTAAAACATGGTCTATTCCATCTATGATGTCAGTGGTTAATGCTTGCTACATAAAACTTAATGTCTTTTGATGCTTTTGTGCGTAACGGCCTTAAAGGCCTTAACTGCTTGAACACCGCTAAATGCTGCTTGCAGCTTTAATTATAATTATCTTTTTAACTCTATCAGAGGAGATTTCTTGAATTTTAAACAAGCTTGCATTAACTAAATTACCTTCTTCTACACACGTCACCTTATTGTTGCTAGTTCATAAACAGAGTATAAAAAAATAATTAAAAACACCCGCCATTGACTCACTATTATTAACAAGAGTACCATCAACTTTGATAGAATCTATTCTAACGTGTCTTTTCTTTGCAGGGTTGGTTAAGTAGTTTGTGTTGCCATAGTTTACGACTACTACCATTAGCCTCTTCTATCTTTTTAGTAAAATAATCAATTTTAGCTTTACGCAGATTGCTTAAAACTTGATTTCTTAGTGTAG
This sequence comes from Meda fulgida, assembly GCA_030578275.1. Taxonomy (NCBI): domain Eukaryota; kingdom Metazoa; phylum Chordata; class Actinopteri; order Cypriniformes; family Leuciscidae; genus Meda; species Meda fulgida. Next base: position 26,536,271 of record CM060636.1, read on the forward strand.
TATAAATGAGATGATCCGTACAATTTCTAGTTTTCAAAGATGTTTTACGTGCGGTATCACGTTTTTTCATAATGTGCCAAATATCACCATTAAACCATGGGAGAGAGTATTTCTTTGGTTTGCTCGTCCATGTTTTAGTATACTTTTTTATTGTCTTGCTTATTGTAGTGACAAAGATATTAGCACTTTGATTCACATTGGACTCTTTCATAACATTATCCCAATTTATTTGATTCAGTTCTTCTTCAAAGTTATTTTGTTCTGCTTTTGGAATTCCTATTGTCTGTATTTTTATTTCTTGGTTGTAGTAAGTCAATCGTTTTTTACCCAGTTTCCTAACAATTAAGGTCACGTTATGATCCGAGAGCCCAGTGATAAGGTTATACGTTTTTGTTATTCTTTCAGGCCTGTGTGTAAAAATTAAATCAATCAGCGTTTTACTACTTAGTGATTCTAGTCGGTTTGTCTATGAGCTGTTTATACTTAAATTTATCTACTACAGCTTTTAATTTCTTTTTACTATTTTTTTCGATCCAGTTAATGTTAAAATCACCCAGTATTAGGCTTTCAGAGCACTCCATAGTTGAGAGAAAACTCTTAAAATCATTATAGAAATTCACGCTATGTGAGGGTGAATTGTATAAAACACATAAATTGAATTTCATAGTTGTTGACAAAGTGATTCGTAATACAAGGCACTCCAGTTTCACATTAATTGCAACCTCTTCACATTTAAGTTGATCTCTAATATATATTAACACCCCCCCACCCCTTCCTTGTTCCCGATCTTTTCTAAAGCACTTATAGCCAGGTATATTAACCAGATTTGTTGGAGTACTTTGATTTAACCAACTTTCAGAAACACATAAAAAGTCCAAATTCGATTCGGTTAATAAGTTGTGTAATTGGTCTGTTTTTGGTAGAATACTTCTAACATTGAGATGTCCACCTAGTAGTCCTTTAAATATACAGTACCGGTCAAAAGTTTGGAAACATTAAGATTTTTAAATGTTTTCTTTTTAAAGTCTCTTATGGTCGCCAGCGCTGAAACGAATCCTACAAGGACTCTCAAACCGCAAAACTATGGACATTTACAAAGAATACATTTTGTTATTTTTTATTTTGATTATAGCCTACACGTATACGCTCTTCTGTTTTTCTACCTTTCTTCCTCTTTAAATTATGAATATATTTTTCTTTAATAGCTTGGATATGAATCCTCAACGTTCATCATTTACAAAACCTGATGTTAAAAATGTGTATATAAATGTTTTGATGCTATGGAATTCTTTAGAGCATCATGTGCGAAACATTTATATCTCTTGAAATGTTACATGTATATTTTTTGGCAATAAACGTAATAAAAAAACACAAATGGGCTTTTTCGTTTGGTCTTGTTTTTGGATCTTTTATTCATTTGGATTTAGGCCTACTAACCGGTTTGATGACGCATTAGTGATACTGAAAGCTGATTGGCCTTGATGGTTATTAATGTGGAAAAGGGCACATTTAATTAATCTAGAGTTTATAATAAAATGTCAGATTTATTCTCTGAAGAAAACATTTATTTATTCACGCATTTTGGACTGACTACGTGATCCATTAGACAAGTGCCTTGCGAAGCTTTGCTTAGTTAATAATGAAGAATTTGAACACGAATAATTCCACGGATTATAATAACAATAACTGTTCAAGAACAATTCTCATATGTATTTTTAAAAAAGTCAAAATTAAGTTTGTAACTATTCAATAAATGTGTTCAGATTCGATGTGTGCACGCGCTCTGCTCATGAGCGTGATGAGCTGTGCGTGAGTGAATCGAATTTTAGTTGCTATGGCGACACGTGTTATCCTTCTAACGGCATATTTACACTTGAACCGATCGCTATCTGTGCGAGTGCATATGAGTGATTCGCGTTTTAGTTGCTATAGTGACGCATGCTATGAATTGTGAATATTTACACTCGAACTCGAACCGATCGCTGTCTGTTGTTTGAGAGAGACGAGGCGAACACAGACTTTTGCAGAATATTTTCTGAGCGAATCTGTTGATTTTGAAGCTGTTTTCTGGATTTCTGAGAGGAGACTTCTATTCTGGACATCGGAGGATATATCCTTTATATAGATTTATATTTTTTTAAAGAGATCTTGTCATTTCTGAGGATACTTTTATTTTATTGTTCTTTTCTTATTTTAGGAGTTTTATTTAATTTTTTGTTTTATTTTATTGTGTGGAGGAGAGTTGTATTATTGTACTGTATTTTGTGTTGTCTTTTGTATTGTTTTTTTGCAGTTTGGAGGAGGATGTCGATGGCTTACATGATGGGTGAAAGAGGAGGTGAGTGCTTTAGTTTTTCATTTATGGTTTATGGTATGTTGTTGTTGTTGTTGTTGTTGTTGTTGTACAATGACTGACTACATTAATGTGAAGAACCCATTGGATCCCCCAATCTAATCACATGTATTTTAATTGACATTAAATGTGAAATAATCGTTTGAATTTGAGTGGCCTAACTGAAGTAACAATTTGCAATTTACCACTGACATTGATTATTGATTTATTATTAAAACATTGTGATGTGTGAAATATTCCAGCCTCAGGCCGCTCCAGATCCAGGAGAGCTGCTTTCTCTCAGACGGCTGGTCAGGAGGTTTGGAGACCCGGTTCTGATGACCGTGATCAGGATCCGCTGCCAGACCCGACCCAGACACAGAGCCAGGATCTTCCTGGATATTTAACTCCTCTGTCTTCTGAGTCTGTTTCTGTGTCCACAGGTCAGGCTGACAGGAGGAGGACGAGGAAGAGCGGCAGCCAGAAGAGCCCAGATGATGGACGTCCGTTCACTTCATCGAAACACTCTCGCAAAGGTCAGAATAGGCTTTAATAACCAACCAAAGTAACAATTTGGTGTGACCACTGACATTGATTATTCATATTATATATTAAAAAAAGAAAACGTTTTTGATGTGTGGAATTTTCCAGCCTCAGGCCGGTCCAGATCCCGGAGAACCGCTTCCACAGATTCTTCTCCGGGCATCATGTCATCGTCAGCTCTGTCCCTCTCTGAGGTCGATGTCGAGCGCTGGCTCTGTAGAGAGTCGCTGAGTCTGAGCAGCAGAGGCTCGTACAGCGTCGAATGGAGGTGGAGTGGCGATGGATCGGAGAGCCCAAACCAACAGGACAGTTGCAGCAACTGCTGTTTGTCCGGGTCCGACAGCCTGGAAGGATTGCTGTGCCCTCCGCTGCCCGGGCAAGTTCCTGTCGAGCCAAAAGAGACTTCGATGGCCGAACTGCTCAGGGTGCCATGGAGGCTTCTCCTGTGAACAAGAGCTCAACAGGTGAGACTGAAATAAGGCTGGCCAGTGTCAAGTCTACAGAGAGACATTTTCCTATTTCATGCATACGTTTTTAACATGTTAATGTCACATTTACTGTTGCACAGCAACATTTCTCTGAATTATTTTGTTATTTATTTATAAATATTTTAATTGTTTTAACATTTTCAAAAGTAGCGTTCCCATAATGCAACATTATAAAATAGATTGTTCCTTTAACCAAGAAGAAAATGTTTTAACCAGTTGAAAAAACTGTAGATTTTGAAGGTTCTGGGAGCATTTTGAAATAAAATGTTCAGAATTGAATGAAAACGTTCTCAATAAGCGATGAACTCGATGGCACTTGCTCTGTCTGACACACACCAGACACACGCGCACAGAAAGCCGCTCCTCAGACAGCAAACGATCCAGAATAGAATTCTCTTTCGCCACTTATTGCTTTTGAATTGTCAAATACACGCAAAATTGTCAAAATGTCTGTCGTGTCGGTTATTATATAAATAAGACATTGCTATGCATTTAATAAAAGTCAATGTTTAATCTAATGTAAATATATTTTAAGATATGGCCCATATGATCTTTGCCATTACCAGAGTTGACCAAATGAAGCATGGAAATGTATGTTTTCTTTTCAATAAAAGATCAGATAAAATCTGAAAAATAACTATTCGTGATAATTGTGAAATAAAATGACTATTAATATTGGGAAATAAGATTTTGGGAAATGTGTGCAGGCGTTAAGCAGAAGTCAGGCGGATAGCGTGGAAATATTCTGTTACTTAGGATTTGTTACATTACAGATAAGAATTTAACAGTGAAATGTAAATGATGTCTTTATAGCATTGCTCAATTTGACATCAGAGATGTTTCTAATAGTTGTTTTCAATTGTTTTTTCTTCATTTCAGGAAAAGCTACAGAATGTAGGAAGAGGAAAGGAACTGGTTGTCTCCTCCACAGGATCTGGAAGGCTATGAAGTGTGTTTTCTGCTGCTGTTGCCACTGTAGTGCTGTGAATGTTGTGGAGCCTTTTGTTCCTCCAGCAGATCTGGAGCCAGAGCCTGATCCTGATCCATCATCACCTGCTCCAGATCACTCCGGCGTCAAGACAAATAATGGTACATCGCCACTCAGAATTTCTCCAACATTATTTTAAACAGTACTGTCTTCTTGTTTTCCCCTAAAAATAAGGCTTAATGCTTGTTTTCAGAGAATGTGTAATATTATTTTATTTAATATTTCTTTCTCGACACAACCAGCACTGATGTTTTTTAAATAAAACGATGGATCAAGCAAGCTAATATTTTTCTGTTTGTTTCTCAGAGTCCTTTGAGTCTCTCTATAACGTTATAAAGATGATTGGATCCGGAGGATTCGGCAGGGTGTACCAGGGAACACGCAAATTTGATGGCAAAAAGGTCAATCTTACAGAATTGTACAAACATTTTGCTCTTGCATGCATCAAAACATATTTAAATCAATTTACAGATGGTTTAATACTTAGTGCGAGGTCAGGCGCTTGACTGTTACTGTTATTGAAACTGGGGTGTTTTTTTTGCAGGTTGCCATCAAGCGGATACGCAAGATTGACAACGATCGTTATCTTCATATTGTAAGTTGGCCAAAACCTGAATATGTATTGAGTTGTTTAAGTGCAGATTATATTAGATGAGATTCCTTGTCTAAAAAGATCAAAGAAAAGTACATTTATGTAAAAAATGATGTGTTTTCTTCAGATTTGTACCCTGCTAACCTTCTGTCTGCTACTTTTCTCTAGCCTGGGCATCCCGAACCTCTGGTTACAGAAGTGGCGCTGCTGATGATGATGAGGCGAGAACCCATAAGCCCCTTCGTCATACAACTATACGAGTGGTTTGAACATCCTGAAGAATTCACTCTGGTTATGGAGTATCCTGAACCCTGCGAGAGCTTGCTGGACTTCATGACTCGTAATCATCAAGTGTATGAACCAACAGCACGCTTCATCATGCGACAGGCTGTGCTGGCAGTGCAACACTGCATCCATCAGGGTGTTTTTCATAATGACATTCATGCGCAGAATTTCCTGTTGAAGAGAAGCCCGGCACAGCTCAAGCTGATAGACTTTGGCTGCGGTCAGCTGTTTAGTAGAGATGGCTACTGGAGCAACACTTACATTGGTGAGCATTCTGGGAGTGTGGAAACCTGAATGTAGTGACTTACTAAAAATCTCAACTATGTGCAAATGTCTTGCTTACAGGAGTAGCGGATTACTGCCCACCTGAAGTCCTGACAGAACCGCGATTCCACGCCGTCCCAGCAAACGTCTGGTCTCTAGGAGTGTTGTTGCACAAGATGGTGAACGGATGTTCTCCTTTTGGCAATAGAAGGAAAATAACACAAGCCAAAGTTACATTTCAGAACCCCAACTTATCCAAAAGTGAGTGAATAATATTGTTACATTGATAAACACACACATAAAGCAAAGGCTTTGTACAGAAACAGTTAAAGGTGAAGTATGTACGATTTTTTATATAGAGCTCAACGTATAGTGAGAGTTACGCGCTACAAAGCATGCTTCAATACCATACACTACAGCATCATCATGCACCCGTTCAGAAAGACAAACGCAGCACAGCTAAAAGTATTCCTAATATATTGGAAATGAAACCTATTTTCACAAGAACCAGTAAGAGCTGCGTTTGTGATGTTGAAATCGGGGAAGACGCAATGCACGGAAGGCCTTTGCAAGGTTTTTGGAAAATATGCTTTATTTTGTCATTTATTCCGCTCGCTGCCACTAGTTTCGCGGAAACGTACTTCATACTTCACTTTTAAAGTAAAGATAAGTCACATTTTACAGTATATTAATCATGTTTTAGATGCTGTTTTCATAGATGCCAGGTCACATGGTCATTCCTAACCAGCTCTCTCCTTATTACATTTTGTACAGAATGCAGGGATCTGATTAGCCAGTGTCTAGCCCGGGATCCAACTAAACGCCCCACGTTAGAGCAGATGTTACAACATAAATGGATCAGTGAGGATCTACAGTAGATTGGAGAAGTTCAGGAGATTCACTCGATCAGTTTCAGGTGTGAGGAAGTGTAACAGATAGAGTAGGATTATTATCTTTTGTCTATAATTCTGGATTATTTGTAGTGAGATTTTCAAATCTGTGTTCATTGTAATGTTCTTGTTATAGTCAAGTCACCTTCATTTATATAGCGCTTTATACAATACAGATTGTTTCAAAGCGGCTTCACAGTAATAAACAGGAAAATAACAGAATCAGTGATGCAAACACAATTAAAGGTCCAGTGTGTAATATTTATGTGGAACTATTGACAGAAATGCAATATAAGATCCATAACTATGTGTTCAGTGGTGTATAAAGACCTTACTTAATGAACCGTTAAGTTTGTATTACCTTAGAATGAGTCATTTATATCTACATAGGCGCGGGAATCCCCTTCTATGAAGGTTGCCATATTGTGACGTCATGTTTCTACCGTAGCCGACAGCGAACGCACAGCGCTACAGAGCGCGTTTCGTCACTGCCTTGAAAGAGAAGCCGCAGAAAGCTAGAAGCCAGATCGACACCGTGAGTAGTGACTTTACCTTGTCAGTGGTGTAAAATATGTAGTTGGATTGTTTCATGTAACTTAGTTATTCTCCCTCGCTGTGTTATGGCTTTGCTATGTGGGGATAAATGTGCTAGTTGCGTTCGTGAGACAGCTGAGGACTCTTTTCATTGACCGTAAAACCGTTTTAGCCACCGTAGCTTCTTCGAAAGGGAGGGGTGAGCAGTGGGCGGAGCCATTAGTGCAACTCGCAACCGAACCGCCAGATGTCGCTAAAAATCACACACTGCACCTTTAAATTCTGTTGTAAATCAGCTCTAAAAAATCATTCATGAGTTGACTTATTATATAATCTTTGTCTTGGATAGGTAATAACATACTTGCTGAGAGCACTGAGCTCGAGACTCACCCGAAGCCTGAAGTCCAACTCCGACCTGACAGGAACTCAGAGCCTGACCACGTCTGAGCAAGAACATGAGAGACTGCAAGACTGGAAACAAGTCCTCAAGTCATCACAGACACATTTGCTTTGTTTAAAAAGTCAAGACAAGTCATCTTCCTCAAACATTTGTGAATGAATGTGTCGCTCTCAGGAGCTCAGAGACTTGAAGCTGTTAAAGCTGCAAAGGGTGGGCGTCCCAAAACTTTTGGCGATATAGTGTATGTTTATATATAGTGTATATGTGTATAGAGTATATGACCAATCTGTGTATTGCTCAAATACAGGATGTCACTATTTTGGTGTCTGCGTCAAATGAAATAGACAAAAGTCATTTTAAATACATACAACCATGTTAAATGCAAGTTAAGTGTCTAATTTAATATTTCAAATAACTTTTGAAAAAGAATTTTTTATTTATACCTTTATTTAACCAGGAGGTTCCATTGAGATTCAGAATCTCTTTTACAAGAGAGACCTGGCCAAGGTAGCAGCAAAATCACAACAAATACATACATAACAAACACCAATTTACATTTTCATAATAAAAGCACAAAAAGAACACAATGAGACTCCTAAGAAAAACAAGAACATGTCTCCATCACAATACTCTTTACAGTAGTTTTAAATTCATTAAAGGACATAAGGGTTTCTAACCTTAGCTCTTTTTGTAGATTATTCCACCCCCAAGGTGCTAAATAAGAGAAAGCAGTTCTTCCCAATTCGGTTGTAGCTCGTGGCACGTTAAAAAGCAACCACTTTGAAGAGTGTAGCTGATAGGTACCAGAGCAGACAGAGAGGAGGTTACAGAGGTACAGTGGAAGTTTGCCAAGGATAGCTTTATAAAGAATTACATTAAATTATAAAGAATGCAGTGATGGGTGAGGGACTTTGTATTTGTTATAAATCGTAGTGATGCATGGTAAACTGAATCAACATGATGCAAGATGGAAGATGCAGCATGCATGTACAATATATCTCCATAATCAATTACAGACAGAAAAGTAGCTTCCACAAGTTTCTTCTTAGCACTAAAAGTATAACAAGATTTGTTTCTAAAATAAAAGCCGAGCTTGACTTTAAGTTTCTTGACTAAGAGCTAAAAGTAGCAGGCTAGCAGCAGCGCATCCCGATGAGGTTAGCTAGTAGGGCTAGCAGCAAAGCATCCAGGTAGTGGCTAGCAAATAGGGCTAGCAGCAGGACATCCGGGAGGTGGCTAGCAAGTGGAGCTAGCAGCAGGACATCCAGGTGGTAGCTAGCAAAGGGCAGCTAGCCGCAGCGCATCCAGGTGGTGGCTACCAGCAACAGGCTAGCAGCAGAGCATCCAGGAGGTGGCTAACAAGGGCCACTGACAGCAGGCTAGCAGCAGGAATACCAGCAGCAGGCTAGCAATAAGTCATGCAGGTGGTGACTAGCTGCAGGGCTATCAGGTGGTCAATGTCCAGGTTTTAAGTTCAAATTCAGCCTTATCCGCTATTAAAATAATCCCAGTATGGAAGAGAATGTCCTGTTTTTCGAGACTTTACTTATTTAAGTTTAAAAGACATAAAACATCACAAGACAAACCAAAAATCTTGAGATCTCAAACACTGAGATCCACACATAGGTGTGGCGCGGCTGCCATCTTGGATTTTAAATGTCAGCATATGGGGCAAATAATGTTCCAAATTGTAAAATTGTCATTCAGCGTAATGGTCTGGGGACTTTGATTTTGACATTACATCTTTAAATAAACATAAAATACCAAGTTATATATATTGTTTTATTGGCATGTTCACATAAGCTGTTGGCTGTTATATGAAAAGGACCATGTTTTATTATTAAGTATTTAAATAAAAAGGGGACTTTTGTCCCGAAAATGCAGTTTGTCAGAGACCCTTCAGTGTAACAGGATCAAGAAGCCATTCTGAAATCATATAAAAACCCAGATATGACAGTCTGTGACATCATCAAATGGCACCCTGACGATCATGTGGTGCCGCAGAAAAGTGAGTTTATTGCTCTTAAATATTTGATAATTCGTTTTTATGTACAGTACCAATAAGAAGACCGTCCACAGTGAAGTATGTATACAGGTGCACACAAAAAGAAAAGAAAAAACTAAAAAGTACAACAACAAAAAATAAAGACGAGAACTTTTTTCTTTTAAACGTATCTACAGTACACCAGTACACAAAGGTTTTGTACAGCCATTATTCTCTCCTCTCCGTGTCAGTGGGGAAACCAAACATCTCTGAGCGGCTGGATCATCCTCATTTCAGCACTGCAAACTGTTATGTTCTAGTTACCATTACAAAGCCAGACCACAGCAGATGAACGGTTACATCTCTTCTTTATTACTCTCTAAAAACACATACAGAACTCGTGCTCCACCTTCCTTTTTTCTACGGTTCTTCTCCCCGTATCCCTCCTCTCAACTACCTCCCCCTAGTGGTCTCAGTAAGTATTGCATTGAATAACAGGACACCACATCTCCCCCATTACGTAAAACAATTTCACGTAGTACCAATTAACTCAAAACAGTACTAGATTTCAATAGAAACACATAAACGTAAGCTTTTGCCTAATTACAACTAAGTTATTTTATGGTAGTTAACAACTGTAATTACTTCTGTTAAATTCTCAATTTCACTTCTTCATTCATAACTCCAACAGAATTACAGAATCATTACAGGACTATATTGAATTTCCATCTGCGCAATACCTACATACAGTCAGTAATTCAAACCACTGTATACTCTTATTTAGTCTCATAGTCTTTCAACCAAAAAGGTGGTTTGCACTGACGAACAGAACGTTTTCCTGTGCTCTGTTCAGTGTTCGGAACATTTGCGACTGAAACATCAACAGCAGGCTGATCTGAGGTCGGCTTCATGACCTCTGGAACCAAAGACAAGTGAGAAGAGTGCCACAGTCTTCCATTTGCCAGTCTGTACGTGCTTGGGCCCACTCTCTTCTCTATTTCCACTGGTTGTGTGAACTTTGAGTGTCCTTTGGGAACATGCGTTGGTTTGCGTATACGCACTCTATTGCCCACCTGAAATGTAGACACCCGAGCCCCTCGTTTTGCATCAGAGTATTGCTTCATTTTATTTTGGCGAACCGACACTCGTTGTCTAACTTCTTGGTCACGTGTGGAACTGGAGTGAGAGGTGAACACCGTAAGTTTGGTTCTCATTTTCCTGCCGTATAACAGTTCAAATGGCGAAACACCAGTCATTGCATGTGGAGTAGAACGATACGTTTGCAAAAAGTCCAAGACTGTTTGTTTCCAAGGTTTCTTTTGCAAAATGGCCATTTGCACACAGTCCTTGAGAACCTTATTAAATCTTTCCACAGCCCCATTAGCCGCAGGATGGTATACAGATGTTTTGGTGGGTGCAATATTTTGTTCGTCCAAGAAAGATGTAAAGACTGAGGAAATAAGTTGTGGTCCATTATCTGTTACCAGACTCTCAGGGTTTCCATGCCTACTGAAAACAGAATTCAGGAATCCAATTACAACAGGCGTCGTAATGGAAGGCGTAAACGCCACTTCAGGCCATTTTGAGTAATAGTCCGTCAATGTAATAGCATATCTGCAGTCATAAGCAGCTGTCTCAAAAGGTCCTACTATGTCCAAACCCAACTTCGACCATGGACCGTCCGGAAAGGCACCGGCTGTAATGGAGAAGCAGTAGTCTTTGCCGTCCTGTCTGACTCCTGGCACAACGAACATGCTGAAATCTGAGTTTGAACCATAGCGTCTATTTCTGGAAACCAATAGAGCTCACGTAACCGCTGCTTGGTCCTTACTATGCCCTGATGATTCTCATGTGCTAAAGTGACCATTGTTCTGCGCAATGTCACTGGCACCACCAACCGTGAACCCCGGAACACTAGATTGTTTGTCACACAAAGTTCATGTCTCATTTTGAAGTACGGTTGCAGCGGGGAATCCAGGGCTTTTGCTGAAGCTGACAAACCCTTTTCAATCTGAGCATGCAGAGCAGAAAGCTCAGAAAAGGCCATAGAAGCAGCCTCAAACTCCTTTTGAGTAACTGACATAAGAGACATTGACAACAACGCAACTAGTTCAGGTTCTGCATCCGAGTCCATGTCTGTGGTAGATGGCAAGGTGTAATCTTGAAAGACAATCAGCTGTACAGTTCAACGAACCTGCACGATAGACCACGTCATAATTAAAGCATAACAGACGCGCAGCCCATCTAGCTATGCGCATTCCCGCCCTGTCTGCTCCTTTTGTACAGAGAAGGGTCGTTAGAGCCTGATGGTCGGTTCGTAGTGTAAACTTACGCCCCCAAAGATAGGTCCTCCACTTTTCCACCGCCCACACAAATGCCAAAGCCTCTTTCTCTACTGTTGCATATTTCCTCTCAGTCTGAGTTAAGGATCTGGAGGCAAAAGCGACTGTCCGCTCTGTGTTGTCTGGATGAATCTGGGTGAACACTGCCCAAAGACCATAATTCTGATGCATCTGTAGAGATAATGGATGGTAAATTGGGGTCATACAGTGCTAATGCTGAACTTGCAAGCAACAATTGTTTCACAGTGACAAAGCAGTACTCCGTTTCCTCGTTCCACTGAAATGGTCCCTCTCGGCGGATACATGCCCGTAAGGGTTCAACAATAGTAGCATAATTGGGTATAAATTTACTATAACATAAGAGCATACCCAGGAATGAACGTAGGGCTGGCACATCGTTAGGAACTGGAGCTTGTACGATTGCCTGTAAGTGCTCAGTATCTGGCTGAACTCCTTGTGGTGTAACCAAGTGTCCCAAAAAACGCAGGCTCTTTTGCCTAATTTGACACTTTTGTTCGTTCAAACGCAACCCAGCCTCCTTTAGTCGGCTCAGTACCGTGTTCAGCGCAACGTCATGTTCCGCTTCTGTGCGTCCAAAGCAAATGACGTCATCGAGGTAGTTTTGTACGTTTGGTACACCTTTGAGTATGCACTCCATCATCTTTTGGAATACCGACGGTGCTGAAGCCAAACCGTACGGTACCCTGCAAAACCGGAACAGTCCTTCATGCGTGATAAACGCTGTTAAATCACGGCTCTCAGGATGTAAAGGCACTTGATGATATGCACTCTCAAGATCAATTGTGGAGAAGATTGTAGATCCAACTAAAGCAGTCAATAATTCCTCCATGTGAGGCAGGGGGTAACTGTCTATTACCACAGCTTTGTTCGGTTCCCTGAGATCTACACACATTCTTGTGCCACCAGTCTTTTTCATTGTAACCACAATCGGTGACACCCATGGAGATGCATCTATTCTCTCTATAACTCCGGCAGAAAGTAGTCTGTCCAACTCCGCGGACACAGCTTTTTTCACAGAAAAGGGAAGGCGTCGTAGTTTCTGTCTAACAGGCACGGCTGTATCTGACACCTTGACTTTATGCATAAACCCTGCAACACAGCCAACTGAAGGTGAGTCCACTTGAGTAGAAAGCTGTAACACTGGTTCTGAAGAGCAAGATGTGGAGGATGTAGCATGATCTGGCAGAATTGTATCTCCTTTAATGCATAGTTTAAGAGCTGTTATCAGATCCATGCCCATTGATGCAGTTCCTTTATCAACCACATAGAAGTTCACTGAGCATTTGCGGCAGTCTTTTACCACGGTTGCGTGCAAGCAGCCGATCACATGAATTGGAGTACGCGAATAAGTGACTAAGCATGCTGCAGGTGGCTGTAGAGGTACTTCCCCAAAGTGATCATCATACATGCTCTTTGGCAGAACTGAAACATAAGCACCAGTATCAACAGTCAATGTGACAGGCCTCTGGACCGCAACGGCTTCGACTTGAACAGTACAGTGAAGTTTAGCGCTTACATCCTTATCTTGAAGTAACAGTAGCGTGTACTCAGGCATTACTACTTCATAAACTGTGTGAGTTTGCGTTGTTCTACAGACACGTGCAAAATTACCTTGTTTTACCTTGGCTGCTGGACATAGTACTGCATTTGCAAGTCCCTGCATTTGCTCTCCAGCCGATTCGACTTGTTGTGCAATTGTAACAGCATCCGCTAATGTTAACTTATCATGCAGCAAAAGCCTCTCTCGGATACGCGAATTAGTGACGCTTTCCACCAGCTGGTCACGAATCATATCATCTGCATTTGTAAATTCACCCGTAGACGAGAGTTCTCTCAGTGCAGCAACATACTGGATTATAGACTCACCAGCTTGTTGAGTTCTTTTCCGGAATGTGTGTCTCTCCATGACCACGTTCAACTTGGGTGTAAAATGAGCATGTAGAGCAGTAATAGCAGCAGCCATTGTATCGCCCGTTTCTGGTAACGTGTAAAATATTCTCTGCCCCTCCGTGCCCAAGCAATGTAACAGAAGGGCTCTTTTCCTGACTTCCGACCATTCCTGTCCTTCAACGTCGATCACTAGCAGATAATTCTGGAACATCCGCTCCCATGTCCTGAAAGGAATCGCCGGGTCGCCCGGAGCAGGTAAGAAAAAGTTTGGAAATGGTGTAGACGATGCCATCTTTGCAGCAATAGTGGGTCGCCTCGTCGCCAATTTGTTATGTTCTAGTTACCATTACAAAGCCAGACCACAGCAGATGAACGGTTACATCTCTTCTTTATTACTCTCTAAAAACACATACAGAACTCGTGCTCCACCTTCCTTTTTTCTACACTTCTTCTCCCCGTATCCCTCTTCTCAACTACCTCCCCCTAGTGGTCTCAGTATGTATTGCATTGAATAACAGGACACCACACAAACCAGTGGAGATCATAGATAACCTGGAGGAAAGAACAGACAAAATGCTTGACATATAGTTTATTTGAATTTTATAAATCCATTGTGCTAAATCAGTGCAATATAGTCAAAATACATATTATATTTATTTATTTTATTTATTTATTTGATATGGACATAACAACAGCATTGGACGAACCAGATACCTTGTTTTCAGTGTTATAGCAAAATTGCTAATTTGCAACACTTGTCCATAGGAGACAACACGTCACCAATCACAACACACACAAAAAAATAAACAAAATAAAGTAAAAATAAATACAGTAGTTACAAATATTAGCAATACAAATCATCACTATACATTTTATCCAGCATTAGCATGTGTGGAGCTTTGACTCGACTTTAGCCACTGTTTCAGACCTCTATCAAAGCTGGTCATGTCTGTCTGCAATTTTAAGTCAGTGGGCAGAGAGTTCCATAGTCTTGTACCGTTATAAGAGAAACTTGACTGACCGATAGATTTCATACATTTTGGAAGAATACAGTCCCCACTGACTGAGGCTCTGGTGGATGGTCTAAGTGATCCTTGACGCCTACGAATGAGAGCAGAAAACAGTGGCGACACATTGCTGTTCAGACATTTAAAAACCAATTTCAAAATAATAAAATTTATAAAATGTTCAAAAGTAAAAAGATTATGTCTATGAATTATGTCACAATGATGCGATGTCACAGGTTTTCTATCAAAAACCTTGACCGCCTGCTTGTACTGTGAGACAACCGGCTTTACTATTGACGGGGATGTTTGTGACCAAGATGTTACGCAATAGGACAGATGTGGAAAAATCATTGCATGCATATATAACCGGGCGGCCTGAAAAGATAATTCCTTCCTAATAAAACGGAAACAATTCAGATTAGATTTAACCTTTTTACAAATATTTTTGACTTGACTCTGAAATTTGAGATTGTTGTCAATAATAATCCCAAGATATTTAACCTCTTTTTCTTCTTGAATAATTTCATTGTTTATGCTTACTTCAAAAGTACTATCTAAGGGTCGTTTTTTATTTAAGAAACAAATAGCAACAGTTTTCTTCACATTTAAGGTCAGGTGAGACAATTCAAACCACTTTGAGATATCTGTTAGGGCTTGTGTCAGCTTCTGCGCAGCTATGGCTGAGGTTCTAGCAGATAGATGGACAACTGTGTCATCTGCATACAGCTGGCAGTTGACATCTTTGCAGCTATCAGGGAAATCATTGATGTACATTGTAAACAGCAACGGCCCCAGCACTGATCCCTGAGGAACCCCCATATTGTTAGGGCAAAGAGCTGACATCACCCCATTTACCTTTACGCACTGTTGTCTGTCCTCAAGATATGATTTTAACCAAGCTAATGAACTAGGTGACATTTTGAAGAGCTGGAGTTTGTTAATAAGTACACTGTGATCCACTGTGTCAAAGGCCTTTTTCAAGTCTAAGAATACCGCACCAACTACTTGACCTTTATCTAGAGGCCCTTTAATCTTCTCTAGCAAGTAACAATTAGCTGTTTCAGTGCTGTATTTGTGCCTAAAACCAAACTGTTGAGGATGCAGCAGCTGTTTTGACTCTAGATGTTCAATAAGTTGTTCTGCAATAACCTTCTCCAGGATTTTGGACACAACTGGTAAAATTGCAATAGGCCTATAATTATTGGATGTATCCTTTTCCCCTGACTTGTGGATAGGTGTTATTACAGCGTGCTTCTGGCACTGTGGAAATGTACTTAATCGAATTGAGAGATTAACTAAATGCGTAATTGGTTGCAACAGACCGTCCTGATGTTTTTTGATCAGGGTTATACTTATATTGTGTATGTCTTTAGCTGCGGAATCTTTCATATTTAGGTGTTCAAGCACGAAGTGCTGAAAACCTATTGTAATTGTAAGGATTTTTATTATTATTATTCTGCCGCAAAACGCATCGTGCAGCCCAAACCGTAAGTGCTAGAGCCTTGAAACTTTGCCAGATGGTAGTAGGCCTACAAAAATCGAGGAGAGGTTATCAAAGTATGAGCCCGATTGGCCCATAGGTGGCGCTACAGCAAGCAAAAGTAGAAAATCGTGCATAACTCCTAGACCATTTATCCTAGAATCAAGTGTCTTATATCAAGACGGACAAAACGTATATCCGATTTTATTTTCCGCCATCTTGGATTTTGTTCAAAACCTACTTTTGCGAACTAGTACCTGGTTTTTCCCCCGATCGGAATCAAACCAGTGCAGAAAGATTCTCTAGAGACTGAATATGAATAATTATCGAAAAAAAGTAGAAATTTCGATTAATTGTTGCTTAAGGGTGTCAAAATGTTCTCAGGAGGCGGAGCTAATTTTACTAAAATGATTATAACTCGTGAACGAAATGAGATATCTTCACCAAACTTGGCACACATATGTATGAGCTCAATCTGAGGTCACAGTAAAAAAAATCGCGACGATCGAACACTAGTTGGCACTATAACATTAAAAAAACATAAAAAGGGCTATGACCACCTGACTGTTGGTCCGATTGACTTGAAAATTGGTATGCAGTTTCTTGGTCCAAGGCCCAATCCATGTGTATGAGGACATTGGCGTATCTCAAAAAACATGGCCGAAATCGGCCAATGAAGTTCGAGCACCTATGAGACAAGGTTAATGGAGGCCAATCGGAACGAAACTGGATGGGCGTGTTCGACTCATGGCCCAAGAGGTCTGTAAGAGTTTTGAAAGAAATCGGCCACTAGTTGCCGCTAACGACTTTTACGGCTCTGTAATCACGTGGTGTTGTACACATCCCCAAAATATGCATATCATTTGATAGATCTCCTCATGTTGAACAACTTTGCCTCTAGAACCATTGCTGTCAATCAAATCGTTCATTAAATATTCACGAATATGTTAAAAACCTACTTTTGCAAACTAGTCCCTGGTTTTTTGCCAAATTGGAACCAAACCAGTCTAGGACAATTCTCTGGACTCTCTAGATCTATAATTATCAAAAAAAAGTTGAACTTTGCCCTTTGGTTTGCTATAACAGGGTCATTTAGAAAAGGGGTGTGGCAAAATACACTGAAAAGCCTATAAAACCTACAAAAAAACTCAGAACCACGAAAATTGATGAGCTTATGTGACATAACATGCTAAAGAAGCATGCACAATTTTATGGAAATTGGACCATAGATGGCGCTATAACTGTTTAAAAGCTTTAACACCATATGTTTCCTATGGTAAATTGCCTGTATTGGCTGCAAATGGTGTTTTCCATCTGTTATCATATAATGTTCATATCATAATGTTCAAAACAAGTGCAGTACAATTATCTGGACTCTCTAGATCAATAATTATCAGAAAAGGTATAACTTTTGGATGGCTATAATAGGGTCACTTTAATATGTAGCCTTGACCAAGTGTACCAGAAAGCCTATATCTCTTCAATGAATGCTCAGATCTTCTTAAAAACATGTCAGAACATGTGACTCTAAATAAGATAAGAAATATTCCCTCTATAACAGTTAAAAATGTGAAAATTATGGCATTTTAAGCCAATAAGTGGTCTTCTACTGCCCCCTGCTGTTTAAAATAGTCATTTTGTCATGCTACTAACTAATATTATTCTATAATTCTTATTTAGACTTTATAAAATCACTATTTTGACATTTACTCTCACATTTTGTCAAAATCCATCTATTGCAAAAATATTACTTAAAAAACATGAAAAATTGCATACAGCCAGTTAAAAAGGTGAAAATTACAATGTTTATATGAACGTAATGGCATATTAAGCCAATAAGTGGTCTTCTACTGCCCCCTTCTGTTTAAAATAGTCCTTTTGTCATACTGCTCACTATTATTGTTCTATAATTCATATTTAGACTTTATAAAATCACTATTTTTACATTTACAATCACATGTAGTCAAATTTCATCTATTGTAGAATTACTATTGATTAACAATTGTGACCCATTTTCAGGATTCCCATTTTTCAATGTAAAGGGTTTCCGCGATTTAGGCCACGCCCCCCAGTACAAATTCACTCATAACTCGAAAACGAAAAGTCGCTGCGCGCTCAAATTTTGATGGTAAGCTCCTCTCCAGGGTCTTGATCGAAATCTATCGTCGCGGGGCTCGGGAGCGCGCCCCCGCGGATCGCTAATCTGTGAGACTCCCGACTTGAAACGGATGTAAGTCCCGACCTGGACCAGCTAGATCCTCGTGGGAGAGCTTGTTGGAAAGAGCCCGTCCTCATCTAGCTTCGATTCGAGAATGGTGCGATTTGACCCAGGCATTCCCGAGATATAAGCCTACAAAGATATGCATTTCAACGGACATTGCTCCCGGACACGATAACCCAGCATCACCGGGATGGTCTTGTTCAACAGGGCTCCTCTGACACTATCTAAGTTCTGAGTTTCAGATTTTTTCATTTTCTCGTTCCCGAGATATAAGTGAAAAACCAAATCTCCATTCATTCATTTCAACTGAATAATACCACTCTTGTCCAGTAGAGGGAGCAGCAGCATTAGACAATTTTAATCTTTTTATTAGCTTTCAGCATTGGCTAACAAACAAACGCTTAAAGCAATTTTTTTATTAGTTTTAATATAGTTGTATATGATTACATCACAAAGAAATATGTGAAATGCTTATAGACCATTAAAAGAGATTTTCACAATAACATATCCAGTGTGTGTGTGTGTGTGTGTGTGTGTGTGTGTGTGTGTGTGTGTGTGTGTGTGTCTACATATGAGTGCAAAAGCACCTGTGAAAACACTTTATTAATAAGTAAATCATACTGGAACATGGTAAATCATGAAAAATCACACTAAATTTGGTGTATGATGGTAAATCATGCTAAAACATGGTCTATTCCATCTATGATGTCAGTGGTTAATGCTTGCTACATAAAACTTAATGTCTTTTGATGCTTTTGTGCGTAACGGCCTTAAAGGCCTTAACTGCTTGAACACCGCTAAATGCTGCTTGAGTATTTCTTTGGTTTGCTCGTCCATGTTTTAGTATACTTTTTTATTGTCTTGCTTATTGTAGTGACAAAGATATTAGCACTTTGATTCACATTGGACTCTTTCATAACATTATCCCAATTTATTTGATTCAGTTCTTCTTCAAAGTTATTTTGTTCTGCTTTTGGAATTCCTATTGTCTGTATTTTTATTTCTTGGTCGTAGTAAGTCAATCGTTTTTTACCCAGTTTCCTAACAATTAAGGTCACGTTATGATCCGAGAGCCCAGTGATAAGGTTATAAGTTTTTGTTATTCTTTCAGGCCTGTGTGTAAAAATTAAATCAATCAGCGTTTTACTACTTAGTGATTCTAGTCGGTTTGTCTATGAGCTGTTTATACTTAAATTTATCTACTACAGCTTTTAATTTCTTTTTACTATTTTTTTCGATCCAGTTAATGTTAAAATCACCCAGTATTAGGCTTTCAGAGCACTCCATAGTTGAGAGAAAACTCTTAAATTCATTATAGAAATTCACGCTATGTGAGGGTGAATTGTATAAAACAAATAAATTGAATTTCATAGTTGTTGACAAAGTGATTCGTAATACAAGGCACTCCAGTTTCACATTAATTGCAACCTCTTCACATTTAAGTTGATCTCTAATATATATTAACACCCCCCCCCACCCCTTCCTTGTTCCCGATCTTTTCTAAAGCACTTATAGCCAGGTATATTAACCAGATTTGTTGGAGTACTTTGATTTAACCAACTTTCAGAAACACATAAAAAGTCAAATTCGATTCGGTTAATAAGTTGTGTAATTGGTCTGTTTTGGGTAGAATACTTCTAACATTGAGATGTCCACCTAGTAGTCCTTTAAATATACAGTACCGGTCAAAAGTTTGGAAACATTAAGATTTTTAAATGTTTTCTTTTTAAAGTCTCTTATGGTCGCCAGCGCTGAAACGAATCCTACAAGGACTCTCAAACCGCAAAACTATGGACATTTACAAAGAATACATTTTGTTATTTTTTATTTTGATTATAGCCTACACGTATACGCTCTTCTGTTTTTCTACCTTTCTTCCTCTTTAAATTATGAATATATTTTTCTTTAATAGCTTGGATATGAATCCTCAACGTTCATCATTTACAAAACCTGATGTTAAAAATGTGTATATAAATGTTTTGATGCTATGGAATTCTTTAGATTATCATGTGCGAAACATTTATATCTCTTGAAATGTTACATGTATATTTTTTGGAAATAAACGTAATAAAAAAAACACATAAATGGGCTTTTTCGTTTGGTCTTGTTTTTGGATCATTTATTCATTTGGATTTAGGCCTACTAACCGGTTTGATGACGCATTAGTGATACTGAAAGCTGATTGGCCTTGATGGTTATTAATGTGGAAAAGGGCAAATTTAATTAATCTAGAGTTTATAATAAAATGTCAGATTTATTCTCTGAAGAAAACATTTATTTATTCATGCATTTTGGACAGACTACGTGATCCATTAGACAAGTGCCTTGCGAAGCTTTGCTTAGTTAATAATGAAGAATTTGAACACGAATAATTCCACGGATTATAATAACAATAACTGTTCAAGAACAATAAATCTCATATGTATTTAAAAAAAGTCAAAATTAAGTTTGTAACTATTCAATAAATGTGTTCAGATTCGATGTGTGCACGCGCTCTGCTCATGAGCGTGATGAGCTGCGCGTGAGTGAATCGAATTTTAGTTGCTATGGCGACACGTGTTATCCTTCTAACGGCATATTTACACTTGAACCGATCGCTATCTGTGCGAGTGCATATGAGTGATTCACGTTTTAGTTGCTATAGTGACGCATGCTATGAATTGTGAATATTTACACTCGAACTCGAACCGATCGCTGTCTGTTGTTTGAGAGAGACGAGGCGAACACAGACTTTTGCAGAATATTTTCTGAGCGAATCTGTTGATTTTGAAGCTGTTTTCTGGATTTCTGAGAGGAGACTTCTATTCTGGACATCGGAGGATATATCCTTTATATAGATTTATATTTTTTTAAAGAGATCTTGTCATTTCTGAGGATACTTTTATTTTATTGTTCTTTTCTTATTTTAGGAGTTTTATTTAATTTTTTGTTTTATTTTATTGTGTGGAGGAGAGTTGTATTATTGTACTGTATTTTGTGTTGTCTTTTGTATTGTTTTTTTGCAGTTTGGAGGAGGATGTCGATGGCTTACATGATGGGTGAAAGAGGAGGTGAGTGCTTTAGTTTTTCATTTATGGTTTATGGTATGTTGTTGTTGTTGTTGTTGTTGTTGTTGTTGTACAATGACTGACTACATTAATGTGAAGAACCCATTGGATCCCCCAATCTAATCACATGTATTTTAATTGACATTCAATGTGAAATAATCGTTTGAATTTGAGTAGCCTAACTGAAGTAACAATGTGCAATTTACCACTGACATTGATTATTGATTTATTATTAAAACATTGTGATGTGTGAAATATTCCAGCCTCAGGCCGCTCCAGATCCAGGAGAGCTGCTTTCTCTCAGACGGCTGGTCAGGAGGTTTGGAGACCCGGTTCTGATGACCGTGATCAGGATCCGCTGCCAGACCCGACCCAGACACAGAGCCAGGATCTTCCTGGATATTTAACTCCTCTGTCTTCTGAGTCTGTTTCTGTGTCCACAGGTCAGGCTGACAGGAGGAGGACGAGGAAGAGCGGCAGCCAGAACAGCCCAGATGATGGACGTCCGTTCACTTCATCGAAACACTCTCGCAAAGGTCAGAATAGGCTTTAATAACCAACCAAAGTAACAATTTGGTGTGATCACTGACATTGATCATTCATATTATATATTAAAAAAAGAAAACGTTTTTGATGTGTGGAATTTTCCAGCCTCAGGCCGCTCCAGATCCTGGAGAACCGCTTCCACAGATTCTTCTCCGGGCATCATGTCATCGTCAGCTCTGTCCCTCTCTGAGGTCGATGTCGAGCGCTGGCTCTGTAGAGAGTCGCTGAGTCTGAGCAGCAGAGGCTCGTACAGCGTCGAATGGAGGTGGAGTGGCGATGGATCGGAGAGCCCAAACCAACAGGACAGTTGCAGCAACTGCTGTTTGTCCGGGTCCGACAGCCTGGAAGGATTGCTGTGCCCTCCGCTGCCCGGGCAAGTTCCTGTCGAGCCAAAAGAGACTTCAAATGGCCGAACTGCTCAGGGTGCCATGGAGGCTTCTCCTGTGAACAAGAGCTCAACAGGTGAGACTGAAATAAGGCTGGCCAGTGTCAAGTCTACAGAGAGACATTTTCCTATTTCATGCATACGTTTTTAACATGTTAATGTCACATTTACTGTTGCACAGCAACATTTCTCTGAATTATTTTGTTATTTATTTATAAATATTTTAATTGTTTTAACATTTTCAAAAGTAGCGTTCCCATAATGCAACATTATAAAATAGATTGTTCCTTTAACCAAGAAGAAAATGTTTTAACCAGTTGAAAAAACTGTAGATTTTGAAGGTTCTGGGAGCATTTTGAAATAAAATGTTCAGAATTTAATGAAAACGTTTTCAATAAGCGATGAACTCGATGGCACTTGCTCTGTCCGACACACACCAGACACACGCGCACAGAAAGCCGCTCCTCAGACAGCAAACGATCCAGAATAGAATTCTCTTTCGCCACTTATTGCTTTTGAATTGTCAAATACACGCAAAATTGTCAATGTCTGTCGTGTCGGTTATTATATAAATAAGACATTGCTATGCATTTAATAAAGGCAATGTTTAATCTAATGTAAATATATTTTAAGATATGGCCCATATGATCTTTGCCATTACCAGAGTTGACCAAATGAAGCCTGGAAATGTATGTTTTCTTTTCAATAAAAGATCAGATAAAATCTGAAAAATAACTATTCGTGATAATTGTGAAATAAAATGACTATTAATATTGGGAAATAAGATTTTGGGAAATGTGTGCAGGCGTTAAGCAGAAGTCAGGCGGATAGCGTGGAAATATTCCGTTACTTTGGATTTGTTACATTACAGATAAGAATTTAACAGTGAAATGTAAATGATGTCTTTATAGCATTGCTCAATTTGACATCAGAGATGTTTCTAATAGTTGTGTTTTCAATTGTTTTTTCTTCATTTCAGGAAAAGCTACAGAATGTAGGAAGAGGAAAGGAACTGGTTGTCTCCTCCACAGGATCTGGAAGGCTATGAAGTGTGTTTTCTGCTGCTGTTGCCACTGTAGTGCTGTGAATGTTGTGGAGCCTTTTGTTCCTCCAGCAGATCTGGAGCCAGAGCCTGATCCTGATCCATCATCACCTGCTCCAGATCACTCCGGCGTCAAGACAAATAATGGTACATCGCCACTCATAATTTCTCCAACATTATTTTAAACAGTTCTGTCTTCTTGTTTTCCCCTAAAAATAAGGCTTAATGCTTGTTTTCAGAGAATGTGTAATATTATTTTATTTAATATTTCTTTCTCGACACAACCAGCACTGATGTGTTTTAAATAAAACGATGGATCTAGCAAGCTAATATTTTTCTGTTTGTTTCTCAGAGTCCTTTGAGTCTCTCTATAACGTTATAAAGATGATTGGATCCGGAGGATTCGGCAGGGTGTACCAGGGAACACGCAAATTTGATGGCAAAAAGGTAAATCTTACAGAATTGTACAAACATTTTGCTCTTGCATGCATCAAAACATATTTAAATCAATTTACAGATGGTTTAATACTTAGTGCGAGGTCAGGCGCTTGACTGTTACTGTTATTGAAACTGGGGTGTTTTTTTTGCAGGTTGCCATCAAGCGGATACGCAAGATTGACAACGATCGTTATCTTCATATTGTAAGTTGGCCAAAACCTGAATATGTATTGAGTTGTTTAAGTGCAGATTATATTAGATGAGATTCCTTGTCTAAAAAGATCAAAGAAGTACATTTATGAAAAAATGATGTGTTTTCTTCAGATTTGTACCCTGCTAACCTTCTGTCTGCTACTTTTCTCTAGCCTGGGCATCCCGAACCTCTGGTTACAGAAGTGGCGCTGCTGATGATGATGAGGCGAGAACCCATAAGCCCCTTCGTCATACAACTATACGAGTGGTTTGAACATCCTGAAGAATTCACTCTGGTTATGGAGTATCCTGAACCCTGCGAGAGCTTGCTGGACTTCATGACTCGTAATCATCAAGTGTATGAACCAACAGCACGCTTCATCATGCGACAGGCTGTGCTGGCGGTGCAACACTGCATCCATCAGGGTGTTTTTCATAATGACATTCATGCGCAGAATTTCCTGTTGAAGAGAAGCCCGGCACAGCTCAAGCTGATAGACTTTGGCTGCGGTCAGCTGTTTAGTAGAGATGGCTACTGGAGCAACATTTACATTGGTGAGCATTCTGGGAGTGTGGAAACCTGAATGTAGTGACTTACTAAAAATCTCAACAATGTGCAAATGTCTTGCTTACAGGAGTAGCGGATTACTGCCCACCTGAAGTCTTGACAGAACCGCGATTCCACGCCGTCCCAGCAAACGTCTGGTCTCTAGGAGTGTTGTTGCACAAGATGGTGAACGGATGTTCTCCTTTTGGCAATAGAAGGAAAATAACACAAGCCAAAGTTACATTTCAGAACCCCAACTTATCCAAAAGTGAGTGAATAATATTGTTACATTGATAAACACACACATAAAGCTAAGGCTTTGTACAGAAACAGTTAAAGGTGAAGTATGTACGATTTTTTATATAGAGCTCAACGTACAGTGAGAGTTACGCGCTACAAAGCATGCTTCAATACCATACACTACAGCATCATCATGCACCCGTTCAGAAAGACAAACGCAGCACAGCTAAAAGTATTCCTAATATATTGGAAATGAAACCTATTTTCACAAGAACCAGTAAGAGCTGCGTTTGTGATGTTGAAATCGGGGAAGACGCGATGCACGGAAGGCCTCTGCAAGGTTTTTGGAAAATATGCTTTATTTTGTCATTTATTCCGCTCGCTGCCACTAGTTTCGCAGAAACGTACTTCATACTTCACTTTTAAAGTAAAGATAAGTCACATTTTACAGTATATTAATCATGTTTTAGATGCTGTTTTCATAGATGCCAGGTCACATGGTCATTCCTAACCAGCTCTCTCCTTATTACATTTATTACAGAATGCAGGGATCTGATTAGCCAGTGTCTAGCCCGGGATCCAACTAAACGCCCCACGTTAGAGCAGATGTTACAACATAAATGGATCAGTGAGGATCTACAGTAGATTGGAGAAGTTCAGGAGATTCACTCGATCAGTTTCAGGTGTGAGGAAGTGTAACAGATAGAGTAGGATTATTATCTTTTGTCTATAATTCTGGATTATTTGTAGTGAGATTTTCAAATCTGTGTTCATTGTAATGTTCTTGTTATAGTCAAGTCACCTTCATTTATATAGCGCTTTATACAATACAGATTGTTTCAAAGCGGCTTCACAGTAATAAACAGGAAAATAACAGAATCAGTGATGCAAACACAATTAAAGGTCCAGTGTGTAATATTTATGTGGATCTATTGACAGAAATGCAATATAAGATCCATAACTATGTGTTCAGTGGTGTATAAAGACCTTACTTAATGAACCGTTAAGTTTGTATTACCTTAGAATGAGTCATTTATATCTACATAGGCGCGGGAATCCCCTTCTATGAAGGTTGCCATATTGTGACGTCATGTTTCTACCGTAGCCGACAGCGAACACACAGCGCTACAGAGCGCGTTTCGTCACTGCCTTGAAAGAGAAGCCGCAGAAAGCTAGAAGCCAGATAGACACCGTGAGTAGTGACTTTCCCTTGTCAGTGGTGTAAAATATGTAGTTGGATTGTTTCATGTAACTTAGTTATTCTCCCTCGCTGTGTTATGGCTTTGCTATGTGGGGATAAATGTTCTGGTTGCGTTCGTGAGACAGCTGAGTACTCTTTTCATTGACCGTAAAACCGTTTTAGCCACCGTAGCTTCTTCGAAAGGGAGGGGTGAGCAGTGGGCGGAGCCATTAGTGCAACTCGCAACCGAACCGCCAGATGTCGCTAAAAATCACACACTGCACCTTTAAATTCTGTTGTAAATCAGCTCTAAAAAATCATTCATGAGTTGACTTATTATATAATCTTTGTCTTGGATAGGTAATAACATACTTGCTGAGAGCACTGAGCTCGAGACTCGACCCAAAGCCTGAAGTCCAACTCCGACCTGACAGGAACTCAGAGCCTGTCCACGTCTGAGCAAGAACATGAGAGACTGCAAGACTGGAAACAAGTCCTCAAGTCATCACAGACACATTTGCTTTGTTTTAAAAGTCAAGACAAGTCATCTTCCTCAAACATTTGTGAATGAATGTGTCGCTCTCAGGAGCTCAGAGACTTGAAGCTGTTAAAGCTGCAAAGGGTGGGCCAACTCCATATTAAACTCTACCGATTAAGAAGGCAGACGTCCCAAAACTTTTGGCGATATAGTGTATATGTTTATATATAGTGTATATGTGTATAGAGTATATGACCAATCTGTGTATTGCTCAAATACAGGATGTCACTATTTTGGTGTCTGCGTCAAATGAAATAGACAAAAGTCATTTTAAATACATACAACCATGTTAAATGCAAGTTAAGTGTCTAATTTAATATTTCAAATAACTTTTGAAAAAGAAATTTTTATTTATACCTTTATTTAACCAGGAGGTTCCATTGAGATTCAGAATCTCTTTTACAAGAGAGACCTGGCCAAGGTAGCAGCCAAATCACAACAAATACATACATAACAAACATCAATTTACATTTTCATAATAAAAGCACAAAAAGAACACAATGAGACTCCTAAGAAAAACAAGAACATGTCTCCATCACAATACTCTTTACAGTAGTTTTAAATTCATTAAAGGACATAAGGGTTTCTAACCTTAGCTCTTTTTGTAGATTATTCCACCCCCAAGGTGCTAAATAAGAGAAAGCAGGTCTTCCCAATTCGGTTGTAGCTCGTGGCACGTTAAAAAGCAACCACTTTGAAGAGTGTAGCTGATAGGTACCAGAGCAGACAGAGAGGAGGTTACAGAGGTACAGTGGAAGTTTGCCAAGGATAGCTTTATAAAGAATTACATAAAATTATAAAGAATGCAGTGATGGGTGAGGGACTTTGTATTTGTTATAAATCGTAGTGATGCATGGTAAACTGAATCAACATGATGCAAGATGGAAGATGCAGCATGCATGTACAATATATCTCCATAATCAATTACAGACAGAAAAGTAGCTTCCACAAGTTTCTTCTTAGCACTAAAAGTATAACAAGATTTGTTTCTAAAATAAAAGCCGAGCTTGACTTTAAGTTTCTTGACTAAGAGCTAAAAGTAGCAGGCTAGCAGCAGCGCATCCCGATGAGGTTAGCTAGTAGGGCTAGCAGCAAAGCATCCAGGTAGTGGCTAGCAAATAGGGCTAGCAGCAGGACATCCGGGAGGTGGCTAGCAAGTGGAGCTAGCAGCAGGACATCCAGGTGGTAGCTAGCAAAGGGCAGCTAGCAGCAGCGCATCCAGGTGGTGGCTACCAGCAACAGGCTAGCAGCAGAGCATCCAGGAGGTGGCTAACAAGGGCCACTGACTGCAGGCTAGCAGCAGGAATACCAGCAGCAGGCTAGCAATAAGTCATGCAGGTGGTGACTAGCTGCAGGGCTATCAGGTGGTCAATGTTCAAATTCAGCCTTATCCGCTATTAAAATAATCCCAGTATGGAAGAGAATGTCATTCAGCGTAATGGTCTGGGGACTTTGATTTTGACATTACATCTTTAAATAAACATAAAATACCAAGTTATATATATTGTTTTATTGGCATGTTCACATAAGCTGTTGGCTGTTATATGAAAAGGACCATGTTTTATTATTATTATTAAGTATTTAAATAAAAAGGGGACTTTTGTCCCGAAAATGCAGTTTGTCAGAGACCCTTCAGTGTAACAGGATCAAGAAGCCATTCTGAAATCATATAAAAACCCAGATAGTCATTTGACAGTCTGTGACATCATCAAATGGCACCCTGACGATCATGTGGTGCCGCAGAAAAGTGAGTTTATTGCTCTTAAATATTTGATCATTCGTTTTTATGTACAGTGCCAATAAGAAGACCGTCCACAGTGAAGTATGTATACAGGTGCACACAAAAAGAAAAGAAAAAACTAAAAAGTACAACAACAAAAAATAAAGACGAGAACTTTTTTTCTTTTAAACGTATCTACAGTACACCAGTACACAAAGGTTTTGTACAGCCATTATTCTCTCCTCTCCGTGTCAGTGGGGAAACCAAACATCTCTGAGCGACTGGATCATCCTCATTTCAGCACTGCAAACTGTTATGTTCTAGTTAGCATTACAAAGCCAGACCACAGCAGATGAACGGTTACATCTCTTCTTTATTACTCTCTAAAAACACATACAGAACTCGTGCTCCACCTTCCTTTTTTCTACGCTTCTTCTCCCCGTATCCCTCCTCGACACCACACAAACCAGTGGAGATCATAGACAACCTGGAGGAAAGAACAGACAAAATGCTTGACAAATAGTTAATTTGAATTTTATAAATCCATTGTGCTAAATCAGTGCAATATAGTCAAAATACATATTATATTTATTTATTTTATTTATTTATTTGATATGGACATAACAACAGCATTGGACGAACCAGATACCTTGTTTTCAGTGTTATAGCAAAATTGCTAATTTGCAACACTTGTCCATAGGAGACAACACATGTCACCAATCACAACACACACAAAAAAAAATAAAAAAAATAAAGTAAAAATAAATACAGTAGTTACAAAGATTAGCAATACAAATCATCACTATACATTTTATACAGCATTAGCATGTGTGCAGCTTTGACTTGACTTTAGCCACTGTTTCAGACCTCTATCGAAGCTGGTCATGTCTGTCTGCAATTTTAAGTCAGTGGGCAGAGAGTTCCATAGTCTTGTACCGTTATAAGAGAAACTTGACTGACCGATAGATTTCATACATTTTGGAAGAATACAGTCCCCACTGACTGAGGCTCTGGTGGATGGTCTAAGTGAACCTTGACGCCTACGAATGAGAGCAGAAAACAGTGGCGACACATTGCTGTTCAGACATTTAAAAACCAGTTTCAAAATACTAAAATTTATAAAATGTTCAAAAGTAAAAAGATTATGTCTTTGAAATATGTCACAATGATGCGATGTCACAGGTTTTCTATCAAAAACCTTGACCGCCTGCTTGTACTGTGAGACAACCGGCTTTACTATTGACGGGGATGTTTGTGACCAAGATGTTACGCAATAGGACAGATGTGGAAAAATCATTGCATGCATATATAACCGGGCGGCCTGAAAAGATAATTCCTTCCTAATAAAACGGAAACAATTCAGATTAGATTTAACCTCTTTACAAATATTTTTGACTTGACTCTGAAATTTGAGATTGTTGTCAATAATAATCCCAAGATATTTAACCTTTTTTTCTTCTTGAATAATTTCATTGTTTATGCTTACTTCAAAAGTACTATCTAAGGGTCGTTTTTTATTTGAGAAACAAATAGCAACAGTTTTCTTCACATTTAAGGTCAGGTGAGACAATTCAAACCACTTTGAGATATCTGTTAGGGCTAGTGTCAGCTTCTGCGCAGCTATGGCTGAGGTTCTAGCAGATAGATGGACAACTGTGTCATCTGCATACAGCTGGCAGTTGACATCTTTGCAGCTATCGGGGAAATCATTGATGTACATTGTAAACAGCAACGGCCCCAGCACTGATCCCTGAGGAACCCCCATATTGTTAGGGCAAAGAGCTGACATCACCCCATTTACCTTTACGCTGTCACAGATTGGCCAGGTTCTTCCACCACAATCATTCAGCGATCACTGTCACCGGAGTTCTAACGCGAGACACCTGTACCCCATCAGCCACTCTGCTTCATAAGCACACACCACGCACCTCTCATTGTCCGGGCTCGTTCATACGAAGCGGACTCCTAGTGCTTCTCTCTACGAATGTCACTAACCAAACTATCCTGTGTGTACTCACCAGTTCTCTGTGCTGTTCCCAGTCTGTCTAGATCTTCTCTCCAGTGGTGTGCGAGCCATAAGCCATCCATTCCAGCCAAGTGGTGCGTGAGTGTGTGCCGTCAACCTGTCTGCCTCTTCTAACTGAGTGTTTATTCACTCTGGAAATCTCCTCTCGCCGTACCTGCAAAGGAAATATCTACTCACTCATTCTTGCACGTTGAGATATACTGAACTCTGCTGTTTAATAAAACTTGAGCTTCACTACTTACCTTGTTGTCCGCCTGCTTCCGTAACAGTTAGCCCGGACCTAAGAAGACAATAACAGCATGAGTTTTCCAGATCCCTTTTAAGACCTGGTGGATTAATTTAAGAGGGTAATAATATCTTCTCCTACCATCATGCCTCCAGCACCACTACCGAGCGCTTCTTCGGCCACCGCATCTTCCCCGAGCGCTTCTTCGGCCCCCGCATCTTCCAGTCCCATGGCCCGACCAGCGCCCTACTCTGGCGGGGCGGAGGAGTGCAACGGATTTTTGCTTCAATGCTCTCTCATATTTACCATGCAACCCACTTTATATCCTACCGACCAGTCAAAAATAGCATTCATCACATCCCTACTCACCGGTCCAGCTCTCCAATGGGCCGAAACGATCTGGAAGCAAGCTGGTCCAGCCATTAGTTCAGTACAAGCCTTCGTTTCCCACTTCAAAGAAGTATTCGGTCAAACTGATGGAGAGATATCAGCCGGTGAGCAACTTTATCATTTATCTCAAGGAAAGATGTCTACTCGTGAATATGCCATTCGCTTTCGCTCTCTAGCTGCAGCCAATGGATGGAATGAGCGATCCTTACTGACCACCTTGGTCTCACACCCCAACTCCGTCTGCAACTGGCCGCCTTGGATGATAATATGGGGCTTCAAAGGTTTATTCAACAATCCATCAGATGCTCAGACCGTATGCAATCTTATCAGTCCCAATCTAACACTTCTGTACTCCTCCGCCCATCTGAAACCGCCAGCCCTCTCGAACCAGAGCCCATGATTATTGAATCTGGCAAACTTACCGCAGCTGAACGACAGAGGAGGCTGACCCGGGGTCTATGCATGTATTGTGGAGCCAGTGGGCATGTTCGATTGAACTGTCCAATTCGTCCCATACGAACATCGGTGAGTGTTTTTTGTATTGATGAAGAAAAGATGCATCCTCTCACTACTTGTGTTCAGTTAACCACCCAGACATCTACTGTTTCAGTTCACGCTCTCGTCGACTCCGGGTCGGGAGGAAATTTCATCTTGGGAACCCTCTGTCGCCAGCTCCAGCTCCGTACCGACGCCTCGTCAAATGTTTACCAGATCCAACCCATAACCAAGTTCATTACTGCACACCCACGTATTCATCGGAAATGTGAACCCGTTACTCTCCAAATCGGAGCCCTACACAAGGAAGAAATTCAGCTGCTGATTCTGGAGGGAACCAAAGCGGATATCATACTTGGGCGTCCGTGGCTGGTGAAACATGATCCCATCATCTCTTGGGGCTCCGGGGAAGTGATAAAGTGGGGCAAGGAATGCTTTTCAAGATGTTTTCCGGTTCTCCCACGTCCTATTCCGAATCCTGTTCCAGTTTGTCACGTCAGTTGAGAGTCCACTCGAGAAACAGTCCACGAAGATTCCTGACATCTACTCTCCTTTCCAAGACATCTTCTGCCCCAAAAGAGCTTCCCAACTACCACCTCATCGGCCATGGGACTGTGCTATTGACCTTATTCCAAATGCCACTTTGCCCAGAGGTAAGATCTACCCGTTGTCACTGCCAGAGACCAAGGCCATGGAGGAGTATATTCAGGAAGCTCTCAAACAAGGATACATTCGGCATTCTGCATCTCCCGCAGCATCCAGCTTCTTTTTTGTTGCCAAAAAAGATGGAGGGCTGCGACCATGCATTGATTATCGGATCTTAAATCAAGGTACCGTCAAATTCAAATATCCCCTTCCTCTCGTCCCTGCGGCCCTCGAACAACTCCGCTCTGCTACCATCTTCACGAAGTTGGACCTCCGCAGCGCGTACAACCTGGTGAGAATACGAGAAGGGGATGAATGGAAGACCGCCTTTGTGACCCCTACTGGCCACTATAAATATCTGGTTATGCCCTATGGACTGGTCAACGCCCCTTCCGTGTTTCAGAATTTTATACATGAAGTCCTCCGGGAGTTTCTGCATCGCTTCGTGATCGTCTATATAGACGACATCCTCATCTACTCCCGGAGCGAAGTCGAACATCGTCACCACGTTGCGGAGGTCCTCTGCACACTCAGAGCTCACCACCTCTTCCTGAAGGCAGAGAAGTGTTCTTTCCATCTCCCATCAGTACAGTTCTTAGGTTACCTCATTGACCGTCAGGGGGTCCGCATGGATGAGAGGAAGGTCACTGCAGTAACTACCTGGCCAGAACCCACCACGATTAAGGAACTTCAGAGATTTCTTGGATTCGCCAACTTTTACAGACGTTTCATACGAGGTTACAGCATCATCACCACTCCACTCACCAACTTGCTCAAAGGTAAACCGAAAAGTCTCCTCTGGACTCCTGTAGCGGCCGAAGCCTTCCAACCCCTCAAATCTGCCTTCACACAAGCACCCCTCCTGACGCATCCAGATCCTGAGCTCCCTTTCGTGGTGGAGGTGGATGCCTCGACTTCCGGAGTTGGAGCCGTCCTTTCTCAACTTCACGGGACACCTAAATTACTCCATCCATGTGCCTACTTCTCCCGGAAGCTCAACCCGGCAGAGAGGAATTACGACATTGGCAATCGTGAACTCCTGGCCATCAAACTCGCCCTGGAGGAGTGGCGACATTGGCTGGAAGGTGCCACCCATCCTTTTCAAGTTATCACCGACCATAAGAACCTCCAGTACCTCCGTGATGCAAAACGACTTTGTCCCCGTCAAGCCAGATGGTCATTATTCTTCTCAAGATTCCACTTCTCCATTACTTACCGTCCTGGTCCTAAGAATGTCCGTGCCGATGCTTTATCCAGATTACATGATTCTACAGAAACTCCCGAGACAACCACCAACATCATACCCGAAGATATCATCATCAGGCCCATCGAATGGTCTGCTCCTCCAGCCATCGCCACTCCTAATCCACGATCTCCGCCGGGCTGCCCACCTAATCGTCAGTTCATCCCCAGGGCACAACGGGTAGATCTCATTCACACCATTCACACATCTCTGGGCACTGGGCATCCCGGGGCCAACAACACTCTCTCACTGTTATCCGAACGCTTCTGGTGGCCGGGTATGGCAGGGGATGTTAAGAGGTATGTACAAGGATGTAAGGAGTGTGCAATGTCCAAAAGGCCCAGACATCTACCTGCAGGAAAGCTCCATCCCTTGCCAATTCCTAACCGCCCCTGGTCACACCTAGGAGTAGACTTCATGACTGACTTACCTTCATCGGATGGAAACACCTGCATCTTCGTCATAGTAGATCGATTCTCAAAGTTCTGCAGACTATTACCCCTAAGAGGTCTTCCCACTGCCCTGGAGACCGCCGAACTTCTGTTCAATCAGGTTTTTCGCTATTATGGGATCCCAGAAGATATTGTATCGGACAGAGGACCCCAATTCATATCCCGGGTATGGAAGTCGTTTTTCAAGCTCCTAGGTGTGACAGTCAGCCTCTCCTCTGGCTACCACCCTCAGACCAACGGCCAGACGGAGAGGAAGATCCAGGAAGTGGGGCGGTTCCTCAGGACCTTCTGTAATGGCCACCAGAACTCCTGGAACCAGTTTCTGGGTTGGGCAGAGTATGCCCAAAATTCACTACGGCAACCCACGACCGGCCTCACACCATTCCAGTGTGTTATTGGGTTCCAACCTCCCCTATTTCCCTGGGATGGTGAACCATCTGAGGTTCCCTCAGTGGATTACTGGTTCCGGGAGAGCGAGAGAGTTTGGGACGAGGCTCACCATCATCTGCAGAGGGCAGTTCGCAGATCCAAAACAATCGCTGACCGGAGGAGGATTTCGGGCCCAGTCTATGTTCCGGGAGATAAGGTTTGGCTCTCCACTCGCGATATGCGTCTGCCCTTCAAAAAACTTAGTCCCAGGTTTGTTGGCCCTTTTACCATCCTAGAACAGGTCAATCCCGTCACCTACAAACTCCAGCTACCACCGCAATACAGAATACATCCCACATTTCACATTTCCTTACTCAAACCCTTTCACAAACCTCTTATTCCCTCCACAGAACCTGGCCACGAAGAGGAACCTCCCCCTCCCTTGTTGCTGGAAGAAGGGTCCATCTACTCCGTTCGGGAAATCCTGCAGTCCCGACGTCGTGGTGGTCGTTTGGAATATCTCGTCGATTGGGAAGGATACGGACCAGAGGAGAGATCATGGATCCCAAGAGTCGACATCCTAGACCCCACGATCTTGGAAGAGTTCCATTCCAGCCATCCTCAGTACCCTGGACCTCGTGGACGAGGAAGACCACCACGACACCGGAGACCTCGGCCCTCAGGAGCGGGCCCTGGGGAGGGGGGTAATGTCACAGATTGGCCAGGTTCTTCCACCACAATCATTCAGCGATCACTGTCACCGGAGTTCTAACGAGAGACACCTGTACCCCATCAGCCACTCTGCTTCATAAGCACACACCACGCACCTCTCATTGTCCGGGCTCGTTCATACGAAGCGGACTCATAGTGCTTCTCTCTACGAATGTCACTAACCAAACTATCCTGTGTGTACTCACCAGTTCTCTGTGCTGTTCCCAGTCTGTCTAGATCTTCTCTCCAGTGGTGTGCGAGCCGTAAGCTATCGAGTCCAGCCAAGTGGTGCGTGAGTGTGTGCCGTCAACCTGTCTGCCTCTTCTAACTGAGTGTTTATTCACTCTGGAAATCTCCTCTCGCCGTACCTGCAAAGGAAATATCTACTCACTCATTCTTGCACGTTGAGATATACTGAACTCTGCTGTATAATAAAACTTGAGCTTCACTACTTACCTTGTTGTCCGCCTGCTTCCGTAACATACGCACTGTTGTCTGTCCTCAAGATATGATTTTAACCAAGCTAATGAACTAGGTGACATTTTGAAGAGCAGGAGTTTGTTAATAAGCACACTGTGATCCACTGTGTCAAAGGCCTTTTTCAAGTCTAAGAATACCGCACCAACTACTTGACCTTTATCTAGAGGCCCTTTAATCTTCTCTAGCAAGTAACAATTAGCTGTTTCAGTGCTGTATTTGCGCCTAAAACCAAACTGTTGAGGATGCAGCAGCTGGTTTGACTCTAGATGTTCAATAAGTTGTTCTGCAATAACCTTCTCCAGGATTTTGGACACAACTGGTAAAATTGCAATAGGCCTATAATTATTGGGTGTATCCTTTTCCCCTGACTTGTGGATAGGTGTTATTACAGTGTGCTTCCAGCACTGTGGAAATGTACTTAATCGAATTGAGAGATTAACAAAATGCGTAATTGGTTGCA
Source organism: Meda fulgida (assembly GCA_030578275.1). Lineage (NCBI taxonomy): Eukaryota > Metazoa > Chordata > Actinopteri > Cypriniformes > Leuciscidae > Meda > Meda fulgida. Next base: position 26,571,904 of record CM060636.1, read on the forward strand.
ACAGACTGTCCTGATGTTTTTTGATAAGGGTTATACTTATATTGTGCATGTCTTTAGCTGCGGAATCTTTCATATTTAGGTGTTCAAGCACGAAGTGCTGAAAACCTATTGTAATTGTAAGGATTTTTATTATTATTATTCTGCCGTAAAACGCATCGTGCAGCCCAAACCGTAAGTGCTGGAGCCTTGAAACTTTGCCAGATGGTAGTAGGCCTACAAAAATCGAGGAGAGGTTATCAAAGTGTGAGCCCGATTGGCCCATAGGTGGCGCTACAGCAAGCAAAAGTAGAAAATCGTGCATAACTCCTAGACCATTTATCCTAGGATCAAGTGTCTTGTATCCCTGTAATCCTTGGTTCAAGACGGACAAAACGTATATCTCCGTATTTTATTTTCCGCCATCTTGGATTTTGTTCAAAACCTATTTTTGCGAACTAGTCCCTGGTTTTTCCCCCGATCGGAATCAAACCAGTGCAGAAAGATTCTCTAGAGACTGAATATGAATAATTATCGAAAAAAAGTAGAAATTTCGATTAATTGTTGCTTAAGGGCGTCAAAATGTTCGCAGGAGGCGAAGCTAATTTTACTAAAATGATTATAACTCGTGAACAAAATGAGATATCTTGACCAAACTTGGCACACATATGTATGAGCTCAATCTGAGGTCACAGTAAAAAAATTGCGACGATCGAACACTAGGTGGCGCTATAACATTAAAAAACATAAAAAGGGCTATGACCACCTGACCGTTGGTCCGATTGACTTGAAAATTGGTATGCAGTTTCTTGGTCCAAGGCCCCATGCATGTGTATGAGGACATTGGCGTATCTCAAAAAACATGGCCGCCATCGGCCAATGAAGTTCGAGCACCTATGACACAAGGTTAATGGAGGCCAATCGGAACGAAACTGGATGGACATGTTCGACTCATAGCCCAAGAGGTCAGTAAGAGTTTTGAAAGAAATCGGCCACTAGTTGGCGCTAACGACTTTTACGGCTCTGTAATCACGTGGTGTTGTACACATTCCCAAAATATGCATATCATTTAATAGATCTCCTCATGCTGAACAACTTTGCCTCTAGAACCATTGCTGTCAATCAAATCGTTCATTAAATATTCACAAATATGTTAAAAACCTACTTTGGCAAACTAGTCCCTGTTTTTTTGCCAAATCGGAACCAAACTAGTCTAGGACAATTCTCTGGACTCTCTAGATCTATAATTATCGAAAAAAGTTGAACTTTGCCCTTTGGTTTGCTATAACAGGGTCATTTAGAAAAGGGGTGTGGCAAAATACACTGAAAAGCCTATAAAACCTACAAAAAAACTCAGAACTTCACGAAAATTGATGAGCTCATGTGACATAACATGCTAAAGAAGCATGCACAATTTTATGGAAATCGGACCATAGGTGGCGCTATAACTGTTTAAAAGCTTTAACACCATATGTTTCCTATGGTAAATTGCCTGTATTGGCTGCAAATGGTGTTTTCCATCTGTTATCATATAATGTTCATATCATAATGTTCAAAACCAGTGCAGTACAATTGTCTGGACTCTCTAGATCAATAATTATCAGAAAAGGTATAACTTTTGGATGGCTAAAATAGGGTCACTTTAATATGTAGCCTTGACCAAGTGTACCAGAAAGCCTATATCTCTTCAATGAATGCTCAGATCTTCTTAAAAACATGTCAGAACATGTGACTCTAAATAAGATAAGAAATATTCCCTCTATAACAGTTAAAAATGTGAAAATTATAAGAACATAATGGCATTTTAAGCCAATAAGTGGTCTTCTACTGCCCCCTGCTGTTTAAAATAGTCATTTTGTCATGGTACTAACTAATATTATTCTATAATTCTTATTTAGACTTTATAAAATCACTATTTTGACATTTACACTCACGTTTTGTCAAAATCCATCTATTGGAAAAATGTGACTTAAAAAACATGAAAAATTGCATACAGCCAGTTAAAAAGGTGAAAATTACAATGTTTATATGAACGTAATGGCATATTAAGCCAATAAGTGGTCTTCTACTGCCCCCTTCTGTATAAAATAGTCCTTTTGTCATACTGCTCACTATTATTGTTCTATAATTCATATTTAGACTTTATAAAATCACAATTTTTACATTTACAATCACATGTACTCAAAATTCATCTATTGTAGAATTACTATTGATTAACAATTGTGACCCATTTTCAGGATTCCCATTTTTCAATGTAAAGGGTTTCCGCGATTTAGGCCACGCCCCCCAGTACAAATTCACTCATAACTCGAAAACGAAAAGTCGCTGCGCGCTCAAATTTTGATGGTAAGCTCCTCTCCAGGGTCTTGATCGAAATCTATCGTCGCGGGGCTCGGGAGCGCGCCCCCGCGGATCGCTAATCTGTGAGACTCCCGACTTGAAACGGATGTAAGTCCCGACCTGGACCAGCTAGATCCTCGTGGGAGAGCTTGTTGGAAAGAGCCCGTCCTCATCTAGCTTCGATTCGAGAATGGTGCGATTTGACCCAGGCATTCCCGAGATATAAGCCTACAAAGATATGCATTTCAACGGACATTGCTCCCGGACACGATAACCCAGCATCACCGGGATGGTCTTGTTCAACAGGGCTCCTCTGACACTATCTAAGTTCTGAGTTTCAGATTTTTTCATTTTCTCGTTCCCGAGATATAAGTGAAAAACCAAATCTCCATTCATTCATTTCAACTGAATAATACCACTCTTGTCCAGTAGAGGGAGCAGCAGCATTAGACAATTTTAATATTTTTATTAGCTTTCAGCATTGGCTAACAAACAAACGCTTAAAGCAATTTTTTTATTAGTTTTAATATAGTTGTATATGATTACATCACAAAGAAATATGTGAAATGCTTATAGACCATTAAAAGAGATTTTCACAATAACATATCCAGTGTGTGTGTGTGTGTGTGTGTGTGTGTGTGTGTGTGTGAGTGTGTGTGTGTGTGTGTGTGTGTGTGTGTGTGTGTGTGTGTGTGTGTGTGTGTGTGTCTGTGTGTGTGTGTGTGTGTGTGTGTGTGTGTGTGTGTGTGTGTGTGTGTGTGTGTGAATGTCTACATATGAGTGCAAAAGCACCTGCGAAAACACTTTATTAATAAGTAAATCATACTGGAACATGGTAAATCATGAAAAATCACACTAAATTTGGTGTATGATGGTAAATCATGCTAAAACATGGTCTATTCCATCTATGATGTCAGTGGTTAATGCTTGCTACATAAAACTTAATGTCTTTTGATGCTTTTGTGCGTAACGGCCTTAAAGGCCTCAACTGCTTGAACACCGCTAAATGCTGCTTGAGTATTTCTTTGGTTTGCTCGTCCATGTTTTAGTATACTTTTTTATTGTCTTGCTTATTGTAGTGACAAAGATATTAGCACTTTGATTCACATTGGACTCTTTCATAACATTATCCCAATTTATTTGATTCAGTTCTTCTTCAAAGTTATTTTGTTCTGCTTTTGGAATTCCTATTGTCTGTATTTTTATTTCTTGGTTGTAGTAAGTCAATCGTTTTTTACCCAGTTTCCTAACAATTAAGGTCACGTTATGATCCGAGAGCCCAGTGATAAGGTTATAAGTTTTTGTTATTCTTTCAGGCCTGTGTGTAAAAATTAAATCAATCAGCGTTTTACTACTTAGTGATTCTAGTCGGTTTGTCTATGAGCTGTTTATACTTAAATTTATCTACTACAGCTTTTAATTTCTTTTTACTATTTTTTTCGATCCAGTTAATGTTAAAATCACCCAGTATTAGGCTTTCAGAGCACTCCATAGTTGAGAGAAAACTCTTAAATTCATTATAGAAATTCACGCTATGTGAGGGTGAATTGTATAAAACAAATAAATTGAATTTCATAGTTGTTGACAAAGTGATTCGTAATACAAGGCACTCCAGTTTCACATTAATTGCAACCTCTTCACATTTAAGTTGATCTCTAATATATATTAACACCCCCCCACCCCTTCCTTGTTCCCGATCTTTTCTAAAGCACTTATAGCCAGGTATATTAACCAGATTTGTTGGAGTACTTTGATTTAACCAACTTTCAGAAACACATAAAAAGTCCAAATCGATTCGGTTAATAAGTTGTGTAATTGGTCTGTTTTTGGTAGAATACTTCTAACATTGAGATGTCCACCTAGTAGTCCTTTAAATATACAGTACCGGTCAAAAGTTTGGAAACATTAAGATTTTTAAATGTTTTCTTTTTAAAGTCTCTTATGGTCGCCAGCGCTGAAACGAATCCTACAAGGACTCTCAAACCGCAAAACTATGGACATTTACAAAGAATACATTTTGTTATTTTTTTATTTTGATTATAGCCTACACGTATACGCTCTTCTGTTTTTCTACCTTTCTTCCTCTTTAAATTATGAATATATTTTTCTTTAATAGCTTGGATATGAATCCTCAACGTTCATCATTTACAAAACCTGATGTTAAAAATGTGTATATAAATGTTTTGATGCTATGGAATTCTTTAGATTATCATGTGCGAAACATTTATATCTCTTGAAATGTTACATGTATATTTTTTGGAAATAAACGTAATAAAAAAACACAAATGGGCTTTTTCGTTTGGTCTTGTTTTTGGATCTTTTATTCATTTGGATTTAGGCCTACTAACCGGTTTGATGACGCATTAGTGATACTGAAAGCTGATTGGCCTTGATGGTTATTAATGTGGAAAAGGGCAAATTTAATTAATCTAGAGTTTATAATAAAATGTCAGATTTATTCTCTGAAGAAAACATTTATTTATTCACGCATTTTGGACAGACTACGTGATCCATTAGACAAGTGCCTTGCGAAGCTTCGCTTAGTTAATAATGAAGAATTTGAACACGAATAATTCCACGGATTATAATAACAATAACTGTTCAAGAAGAATAAATCTCATATGTATTTTTAAAAAAGTCAAAATTAAGTTTGTAACTATTCAATAAATGTGTTCAGATTCGATGTGTGCACGCGCTCTGCTCATGAGCGTGATGAGCTGCGCGTGAGTGAATCGAATTTTAGTTGCTATGGCGACACGTGTTATCCTTCTAACGGCATATTTACACTTGAACCGATCGCTATCTGTGCGAGTGCATATGAGTGATTCACGTTTTAGTTGCTATAGTGACGAAAGCTATGAATTGTGAATATTTACACTCGAACTCGAACCGATCGCTGTCTGTTGTTTGAGAGAGACGAGGCGAACACAGACTTTTGCAGAATATTTTCTGAGCGCATCTGTTGATTTTGAAGCTGTTTTCTGGATTTCTGAGAGGAGACTTCTATTCTGGACATCGGAGGATATATCCTTTATATAGATTTATATTTTTTTTAAAGAGATCTTATCTTTTCTGAGGACACTTTTATTTTATTGTTCTTTTCTTATTTTAGGAGTTTTATATAATTTTTTGTTTTATTTTATTGTGTGGAGGAGAGTTGTATTATTGTACTGTATTTTGTGTTGTCTTTTGTATTGTTTTTTTGCAGTTTGGAGGAGGATGTCGATGGCTTACATGATGGGTGAAAGAGGAGGTGAGTGCTTTAGTTTTTCATTTATGGTTTATGGTATGTTGTTGTTGTTGTTGTTGTTGTTGTTGTTGTTGTTGTTGTACAATGACTGACTACATTAATGTGAAGAACCCATTGGATCCCCCAATCTAATCACATGTATTTTAATTGACATTTAATGTGAAATAATCGTTTGAATTTGAGTAGCCTAACTGAAGTACCAATTTGCAATTTACCACTGACATTGATTATTGATTTATTATTAAAACATTGTGATGTGTGAAATATTCCAGCCTCAGGCCGCTCCAGATCCAGGAGAGCTGCTTTCTCTCAGACGGCTGGTCAGGAGGTTTGGAGACCCGGTTCTGATGACCGTGATCAGGATCCGCTGCCAGACCCGACCCAGACACAGAGCCAGGATCTTCCTGGATATTTAACTCCTCTGTCTTCTGAGTCTGTTTCTGTGTCCACAGGTCAGGCTGACAGGAGGAGGACGAGGAAGAGCGGCAGCCAGAAGAGCCCAGATGATGGACGTCCGTTCACTTCATCGAAACACTCTCGCAAAGGTCAGAATAGGCTTTAATAACCAACCAAAGTAACAATTTGGTGTGATCACTGACATTGATCATTCATATTATATATTAAAAAAAGAAAACGTTTTTGATGTGTGGAATTGTCCAGCCTCAGGCCGGTCCAGATCCTGGAGAACCGCTTCCACAGATTCTTCTCTGGGCATCATGTCATCGTCAGCTCTGTCCCTCTCTGAGGTCGATGTCGAGCGCTGGCTCTGTAGAGCGTCGTTGAGTCTGAGCAGCAGAGGCTCGTACAGCGTCGAATGGAGGTGGAGTGGCGATGGATCGGAGAGCCCAAACCAACAGGACAGTTGCAGCAACTGCTGTTTGTCCGGGTCCGACATCCTGGAAGGATTGCTGTGCCCTCCGCTGCCCGGGCAAGTTCCTGTCGAGCCAAAAGAGACTTCAAATGGCCGAACTGCTCAGGGTGCCATGGAGGCTTCTCCTGTGAACAAGAGCTCAACAGGTGAGACTGAAATAAGGCTGGCCGGTGTCAAGTCTACAGAGAGACATTTTCCTATTTCATGCATACGTTTTTAACATGTTAATGTCACATTTACTGTTGCACAGCAACATTTCTCTGAATTATTTTGTTATTTATTTATAAATATTTTAATTGTTTTAACATTTTCAAAAGTAGCGTTCCCATAATGCAACATTATAAAATAGATTGTTCCTTTAACCAAGAAGAAAATGTTTTAACCAGTTGAAAAAACTGTAGATTTTGAAGGTTCTGGGAGCATTTTGAAATAAAATGTTCAGAATTTAATTAAAACGTTTTCAATAAGCGATGAACTCGATGGCACTTGCTCTGTCTGACACACACCAGACACACGCGCACAGAAAGCCGCTCCTCAGACAGCAAACGATCCAGAATAGAATTCTCTTTCGCCACTTATTGCTTTTGAATTGTCAAATACACGCAAAATTGTCAAAATGTCTGTCGTGTCGGTTATTATATAAATAAGACATTGCTATGCATTTAATAAAAGTCAATGTTTAATCTAATGTAAATATATTTTAAGATATGGCCCATATGATCTTTGCCATTACCAGAGTTGACCAAATGAAGCCTGGAAATGTATGTTTTCTTTTCAATAAAAGATCAGATAAAATCTGAAAAATAACTATTCGTGATAATTGTGAAATAAAATGACTATTAATATTGGGAAATAAGATTTTGGGAAATGTGTGCAGGCGTTAAGCAGAAGTCAGGCGGATAGCGTGGAAATATTCTGTTACTTTGGATTTGTTACATTACAGATAAGAATTTAACAGTGAAATGTAAATGATGTCTTTATAGCATTGCTCAATTTGACATCAGAGATGTTTCTAATAGTTGTGTTTTCAATTGTTTTTTCTTCATTTCAGGAAAAGCTACAGAATGTAGGAAGAGGAAAGGAACTGGTTGTCTCCTCCACAGGATCTGGAAGGCTATGAAGTGTGTTTTCTGCTGCTGTTGCCACTGTAGTGCTGTGAATGTTGTGGAGCCTTTTGTTCCTCCAGCAGATCTGGAGCCAGAGCCTGATCCTGATCCATCATCACCTGCTCCAGATCACTCCGGCGTCAAGACAAATAATGGTACATCGCCACTCAGAATTTCTCCAACATTATTTTAAACAGTTCTGTCTTCTTGTTTTCCCCTAAAAATAAGGCTTAATGCTTGTTTTCAGAGAATGTGTAATATTATTTTATTTAATATTTCTTTCTCGACACAACCAGCACTGATGTGTTTTAAATAAAACGATGGATCTAGCAAGCTAATATTTTTCTGTTTGTTTCTCAGAGTCCTTTGAGTCTCTCTATAACGTTATAAAGATGATTGGGTCCGGAGGATTCGGCAGGGTGTACCAGGGAACACGCAAATTTGATGGCAAAAAGGTCAATCTTACAGAATTGTACAAACATTTTGCTCTTGCATGCATCAAAACATATTTAAATCAATTTACAGATGGTTTAATACTTAGTGCGAGGTCATGCGCTTGACTGTTACTGTTATTGTTATTGAAACTGGGGTGTTTTTTTGCAGGTTGCCATCAAGCGGATACGCAAGATTGACAACGATCGTTATCTTCATATTGTAAGTTGGCCAAAACCTGAATATGTATTGAGTTGTTTAAGTGCAGATTATATTAGATGTTATATTAGATGAGATTCCTTGTCTAAAAAGATCAAAGAAGTACATTTATGAAAAAAATGATGTGTTTTCTTCAGATTTGTACCCTGCTAACCTTCTGTCTGCTACTTTTCTCTAGCCTGGGCATCCCGAACCTCTGGTTACAGAAGTGGCGCTGCTGATGATGATGAGGCGAGAACCCATAAGCCCCTTCGTCATACAACTATACGAGTGGTTTGAACATCCTGAAGAATTCACTCTGGTTATGGAGTATCCTGAACCCTGCGAGAGCTTGCTGGACTTCATGACTCGTAATCATCAAGTGTATGAACCAACAGCACGCTTCATCATGCGACAGGCTGTGCTGGCAGTGCAACACTGCATCCATCAGGGTGTTTTTCATAATGACATTCATGCGCAGAATTTCCTGTTGAAGAGAAGCCCGGCACAGCTCAAGCTGATAGACTTTGGCTGCGGTCAGCTGTTTAGTAGAGATGGCTACTGGAGCAACATTTACATTGGTGAGCATTCTGGGAGTGTGGAAACCTGAATGTAGTGACTTACTAAAAATCTCAACTATGTGCAAATGTCTTGCTTACAGGAGTAGCGGATTACTGCCCACCTGAAGTCTTGACAGAACCGCGATTCCACGCCGTCCCAGCAAACGTCTGGTCTCTAGGAGTGTTGTTGCACAAGATGGTGAACGGATGTTCTCCTTTTGGCAATAGAAGGAAAATAACACAAGCCAAAGTTACATTTCAGAACCCCAACTTATCCAAAAGTGAGTGAATAATATTGTTACATTGATAAACACACACATAAAGCAAAGGCTTTGTACAGAAACAGTTAAAGGTGAAGTATGTACGATTTTTTATATAGAGCTCAACGTATAATGAGAGTTACGCGCTACAAAGCATGCTTCAATACCATACACTACAGCATCATCATGCACCCGTTCAGAAAGACAAACGCAGCACAGCTAAAAGTATTCCTAATATATTGGAAATGAAACCTATTTTCACAAGTACCAGTAAGAGCTGCGTTTGTGATGTTGAAATCGGGGAAGACGCGATGCACGGAAGGCCTCTGCAAGGTTTTTGGAAAATATGCTTTATTTTGTCATTTATTCCGCTCGCTGCCACTAGTTTCGCAGAAACGTACTTCATACTTCACTTTTAAAGTAAAGATAAGTCACATTTTACAGTATATTAATCATGTTTTAGATGCTGTTTTCATAGATGCCAGGTCACATGGTCATTCCTAACCAGCTCTCTCCTTATTACATTTTGTACAGAATGCAGGGATCTGATTAGCCAGTGTCTAGCCCGGGATCCAACTAAACGCCCCACGTTAGAGCAGATGTTACTACATAAATGGATCAGTGAGGATCTACAGTAGATTGGAGAAGTTCAGGAGATTCACTCGATCAGTTTCAGGTGTGAGGAAGTGTAACAAATAGAGTAGGATTATTATCTTTTGTCTATAATTCTGGATTATTTGTAGTGAGATTTTCAAATCTGTGTTCATTGTAATGTTCTTGTTATAGTCAAGTCACCTTCATTTATATAGCGCTTTATACAATACAGATTGTTTCAAAGCGGCTTCACGGTAATAAACAGGAAAATAACTGAATCAGTGATGCAAACACAATTAAAGGTCCAGTGTGTAATATTTATGTGGATCTATTGACAGAAATGCAATATAAGATCCATAACTATGTGTTTAGTGGTGTATAAAAGACCTTACTTAATGAACCGTTAAGATTGTATTACCTTAGAATGAGTCATTTATATCTACATAGGCGCGGGAATCCCCTTCTATGAAGGTTGCCATATTGTGACGTCATGTTTCTACCGTAGCCGACAGCGAACGCACAGCGCTACAGAGTGCGTTTCGTCACTGCCTTGAAAGAGAAGCCGCAGAAAGCTAGAAGCCAGATAGACACCGTGAGTAGTGACTTTCCCTTGTCAGTGGTGTAAAATATGTAGTTGGATTGTTTCATGTTTCTTAGTTATTCTCCCTCGCTGTGTTATGGCTTTGCTATGTGGGGATAAATGTGCTGGTTGCGTTCGTGAGACAGCTGAGGACTCTTTTCATTGACCGTAAAACAGTATGTTACAGGAATCACCAACCCGTCGATCGCGACAAGTCGATCTTGGAAGCATTTTAAGTCGTTCGCGAAGAGTTTTCAAAATCAGAGAAAAAAAGCCTATTGTATGTAGTAAATGGTGTCTAAGGGATGCGGAGGCGCGCGCGCTGTTACAATCATGTCATTTTTGCCGCGCTCATCTTTGGGCTCATGCGGACGCGTCGAGTTTAAACAAGGCTTTACACTTTAACCAGCTCAGCCACAGTAACAGCTCATATTAGCCAGGTAAACTTTTACTACCCTGTTAGAAAAAAATATAGTTGCATAGTTTCATGTGGTTCTTCTCCCTCGCTGTATTATGGGTTTGCTATGTGGGGATAAATGTGCTGGTTGCATTTGTGAGACTATCAGCTGATTACTATTATTATATTATTTATTAAGACCCTCACCTGACTATGGCTTTGTAAACTTTATCCATGATGTGGTTTATAATGGACTGTCGTACAGAAACAGTGACAATGTTACACACTCTCGGCTTACTCTGGCTATTCTCTGCTGTCTCAGTCGACGATATGTTTGTCCCGTTTTAGCCACCGTAGCTTCTTCGAAAGGGAGGGGTGAGCAGTGGGCGGAGCCATTAGTGCAACTCGCAACCGAACCGCCAGATGTCGCTAAAAATCACACACTGCACCTTTAAATTCTGTTGTAAATCAGCTCTAAAAAATCATTCATGAGTTGACTTATTATATAGTCTTTGTCTTGGATAGGTAATAACATACTTGCTGAGAGCACTGAGCTCGAGACTCGCCCGAAGCCTGAAGTCCAACTCCGACCTGACAGGAACTCAGAGCCTGACCACGTCTGAGCAAGAACATGAGAGACTGCAAGACTGGAAACAAGTCCTCAAGTCATCACAGACACATTTGCTTTGTTTTAAAAGTCAAGACAAGTCATCTTCCTCAAACATTTGTGAATGAATGTGTCGCTCTCAGGAGCTCAGAGACTTGAAGCTGTTAAAGCTGCAAAGGGTGGGCCAACTCCATATTAAACTCTACCGATTAAGAAGGCAGACGTCCCAAAACTTTTGGCGATATAGTGTATATGTTTATATATAGTGTATATGTGTATAGAGTATATGACCAATCTGTGTATTGCTCAAATACAGGATGTCACTATTTTGGTGTCTGCGTCAAATGAAATAGACAAAAGTCATTTTAAATACATACAACCATGTTAAATGCAAGTTAAGTGTCTAATTTAATATTTCAAATAACTTTTGAAAAATAAAATTTTATTTATACCTTTATTTAACCAGGAGGTTCCATTGAGATTCAGAATCTCTTTTACAAGAGAGACCTGGCCAAGGTAGCAGCCAAATCACAACAAATACATACATAACAAACATCAATTTACATTTTCATGATAAAAGAAGCACAAAAAGAACACAATGAGACTCCTAAGAAAAACAAGAACATGTCTCCATCACAATACTCTTTACAGTCGTTTTAAATTCATTAAAGGACATACGGGTTTCTAACCTTAGCTCTTTTTGTAGATTATTCCACCCCCAAGGTGCTAAATAAGAGAAAGCAGTTCTTCCCAATTCGGTTGTAACTCGTGGCACGTTAAAAAGCAACCACTTTGAAGAGCGTAGCTGATAGGTACCAGAGCAGACAGAGAGGAGGTACAGTGGAAGTTTGCCAAGTATAGCTTTATAAATAAAGAAATACCAGTGCTGTTTTCTACGAATTTTAAGTGATGTCCAACCAACTAAATTATAAAGAATGCAGTGATGGGTGAGGGACTTTGTATTTGTTATAAATCGTAGTGATGCATGGTAAACTGAATCAACATGATGCAAGATGGAAGATGCAGCATGCATGTACAATATATCTCCATAATCAATTACAGACAGAAAAGTAGCTTCCACAAGTTTCTTCTTAGCACTAAAAGTATAACAAGATTTGTTTCTAAAATAAAAGCCGAGCTTGACTTTAAGTTTCTTGACTAAAACAGTAAAATGTTCATTGAAGGTGAGCTTATCATCTATCCATATCCCCAAGTACTTGTATGAAGACACTCTCTCAATTGATTTCCCATCTAAGGACAAGAGGCCACAGTTGTCAAGTATCTGTGCTCGAGCTTTTGAGAAAACCATAAACTTTGTTTTCTGTGTATTTAAAACCAGTTTTAGACTCAGTAATGTGTTTTGCAATACCTGAAATGCAGTCTGAAGTTCCTGCACTGCTACAGAAATGGTGGAAGCCTGAGTATAGACCACTGTGTCATCAGCATATAAATGTAATTTGGCTTGAACATCTCTATCAAAATCATTTATAAAAATTGAAAACAGAATGGGTCCTAAGATTGATCCTTGAGGGACACCTTTAGTTATCTCAAGAAAATCAGATTTATAACCTTCAGCATAAACACATTGAGTACGATCTACAAAATAATTTTGAAACCATGCAACAGCCTTCTCACTTAAACCAACTGAACGTAGTTTAGTCAATAACAATCCATGATCAACTGAATCAAACGCCTTAGAAAGATCAATAAATAATGCAGCAGAGTGTTGCTTCTTATCTAAGGCCCCAATAATATCATTTGTCACTAAAGTAGCAGCAGTAATAGTGCTATGGCCACTTCTGAACCCTGACTGAAAATTATTTAAAATGTTTTTGTCAGCTAAATACTGTTTTAACTGTACATTCACAAATGATTCCAAGATCTTTGACACAACAGAGAGTTTTGATATTGGACGGTAATTATTCAATTCTGATGGGTCTCCACCTTTATGTAAAGGGAGGACATAGGCTGCTTTCCAACTTTTGGGAATGGAGTTGGAAAGAAGACTCAAATTAAAAATATGCGCTCAGCAATAATATCAGCTGCCACTTTTAACAGAAAGGGATCCAGATTATCTGTACCTGCTGACTTTTTGTGATCAATGTCTCTGAGGGCTTTATGAACTTCTGACACTGAAATCGGTTTAAAGTTAAAGGATTCCCCATTTACATTTACATTTTCAGATGCTGACATGGCAGGACAGGGGACAGATTTATTTACGGTTTTATTAAATATGAATCCAGCCTGAATAAAGCGTTTATTAAACTGATTATGACTGCTTTGTCTTTTATTTCATCTGAAACAATGAGAATCTGTTCAGGGAGGTTTGAGGTCACACGTGCACCCGACAAAGATTTAACTGATTTCCAAAACTTTGAAGGGTTGTTTAAGTTTTCTGTGATTGACTTCAAATAAAACTCAGGTTTGGAGTTTCTAATCATCAAAGTACACTTGTTTCTTACAGTTCTAAATGCAGTCCAATCAGCAGAAGAGTTGGAGAATCTAGCTTGTGCCCACAATTTATTTCTCAAACAGATTAGCTCTGATAGACTGTCTGAGAACCAATGGTTGTCCTTACCACTGATCCAAAACTTTTTGATTGGTGCGTATTTATTTACAATGGAGCTGAAATTTGAATGAAAAAAATCCCATGCCATTTCAACATCCGAAAACAGACACCCTGCTAAGTTCACTATGATACAGATCATGCAGAAAAGCCTTTTGTTCAAAACTTTTAAAATGTCTTTTTAGGATGATGATTTACCTTGGGGATTTTTGTATTTCTTACACAAGCGACTGTACAATGGTCACTGACGTCATTACAAAATACGGCAGCTGAGGTATATTTATGAACTGAGTTTGTTATGATTAGATCGAGGAGAGAAGATTTTATTTCTGCTTTGGGATTTATTCTTGTCGGTTCATTAATAAGTTGCACTAAATTTAATTCATTACACAAATCTTTAAAACAATCAGAGTTCCCAGAAAGCCAATCCCAATTCATATCACCCATAAGAATAAATTCAGAGTCATTAATTTCATGTAATATTTCGGATATAGATTGGAAAGCATCCTTTGAAGCAGATGGAGGTCTATAGCAACCAACTACTGTAATATCAGCGTCCTTTGAGATATTCACTTTTCAAACTGTTTAGCTTTAGTTAGTGATAGGGTTACCGAGCTTATAAACTTAGATTTCACATATATGGCAACCCCACCTCCTTTGCCAACCCGATCAGTTCTATAAACTTTAAAACCTTCAATAGAAATATGTTCATCAGATACAGATTTTTTAAGCCAGGTTTCGGAAATAATAACGATATCAGCATTGGTTGTATTAGCCCAGATCTTAATCATATCCATTTTAGGGACAAGGCTTCTAACATTTAAATGTATAAAACCAAGGCCATGTCTGCTTTTCAAATCTAAAGGAGTGGCTAAGGATTTCAAAGTGTTAGGAAAACCAGAAACAGGACCAGGATTGGGCTGAACATTACCAGATAACATCAATAAAAGCATAATCATACAGCGTAGTTTTTGTTTGGTTGGGTAATATTTGTCATTACCACTGTCCTCTATGAACTGAGAAAAAGAGTAATCTGAGACAGTAAAATTATCATTGAATAACAGGACACCACATCTCCCCCATTACGTACAACAATTTCACGTAGTACCAATTAACTCAAAACAGTACTAGATTTCAATAGGAACACATAAACGTAAGCTTTTGCCTAATTACAACTAAGTTCTTTTATGGTAGTTAACAACTGTAATTACTTCTGTTAAATTCTCAATTTCACTTCTTCATTCATAACTCCAACAGAATTACAGAATCATTACAGGACTATATTGAACCTCCATCTACGCTATACCTACAAACAGTCAGTAATTCAAACCACTGTATACTCTTATTTAGTCTCGTAGTCTTTCAACCAAAAAGGTGGTTTGCACTGACGAACAGAACGTTTTCCTGTGCTCTGTTCAGTGTTCGGAACATTTGCGACTGAAACATCAACAGCAGGCTGATCTGAGGTAGGCTTCATGACCTCTGGATCCAAAGACAAGTGAGAAGAGTGCCACTTCTGAAATTCCGGACTAACTTCTTGGTCACGTGTGGAACTGGAGTGAGATGTGAACACCGTAAGTTTGGTTCTCATTTTCCTGCCGTATAACAGTTCAAATGGCGAAACACCAATCATTGCATGTGGAGTAGAACGATACGTTTGCAAAAAGTCCGAGACTGTTTGTTTCCACGGTTTCTTTTGCAAAATGGCCATTTGCACACAGTCCTTGAGAACCTTATTAAATCTTTCCACAGCCCCATTAGCCGCAGGATGGTATACAGATGTTTTGGTGTGTGCAATATTTCGTTCGTCCAAGAAAGCGGTAAAGACTGAGGAAATAAGTTGTGGTGCATTATCTGTTACCAGACTCTCAGGGTTTCCATGCCTCCTGTCTCAAAAGGTCCTACTATGTCCAAACCCAACTTCGACCATGGACCGTCCGGAAAAGGCACCAGCTGTAATGGAGAAGCGGTAGTCTTTGCCATCCTGTCTGACTCCTGGCACAACGAACATGCTGAAATTTGAGTTTGTATCACAGCGTCTATTCCTGGAAACCAATAGAGCTCACGCAACCGCTGCTTGGTCCTTACTATGCCCTGATGATTCTCATGTGCTAAAGTGACCATTGTTCTGCGCAATGTCACTGGCACCACCAACCGTGAACCCCGGAACACTAGATTGTTTGTCACACAAAGTTCATGTCTCATTTTGGAGTACGGTTGCAAGGGGGAATCCAGGGCTTTTGCTGAAGCTGGCCAACCCTTTTCAATCTGAGCACGCAGAGCAGAAAGCTCAGAATAGGCCATAGAAGCAGCCTCAAACTCCTTTTGAGTAACTGACATAAGAGACATTGACAACAACGCAACTGGCTCAGGTTCTGCATCCGAGTCCATGTCTGTAGTAGATGGCAAGGGCAATCTTGAAAGACAATCAGCTGTACAGTTCAACGAACCTGCACGATAGACCACGTCATAATTAAAGCATAACAGACGCGCAGCCCATCTAGCTATGCGCATTCCCGCCCTGTCTGCTCCTTTTGTACAGAGAAGGGTCGTTAGAGCCTGATGGTCGGTTCGTAGTGTAAATTTACGCCCCCAAAGATAGGTCCTCAACTTTTCCACCGCCCACACTCATGCCAAAGCCTCTTTCTCTACTGTTGCATATTTCCTCTCAGTCTTAGTTAAGGATCTGGAGACAAAAGCGACTGTCCGCTCTGTGTTGTCTGGATGAATCTGGGTGAACACTGTCCAAAGACCATAATCTGATGCATCTGTAGAGATAATGGATGGTAATTTGGGGTCATATAGTGCTAATGCTGAACTTGCAAGCAACAATTGTTTCACAGTGACAAAGCAGTACTCCGTTTCCTCGTTCTACTGAAATGGTACCTCTCGGCGGATACATGCCTGTAAGGGTTCAACAATAGTAGCATAATTGGGTATAAATTTATTATACCATGACTGCATACCCAGGAATGAACGTAGGGCTGGCACATCTTTAGGAACTGGAGCTTGTACGATTGCCTGTAAGTGCTCAGTATCTGGCTGAGCTCCTTGTGGTGTAACCAAGTGTCCCAAAAAACGCAGGCTCTTTTGCCTAATTTGACACTTTTGTTCGTTCAAACGCAACCCAGCCTCCTTTAGTCGGCTCAGTACCGTGTTCAGCGCAACGTCATGTTCCGCTTCTGTGCGTCCAAAGCAAATGACGTCATCGAGGTAGCTCTGCACGTTTGGTACACCTTTGAGTATGCACTCCATCATCTTTTGGAATACCGACGGTGCTGAAGCCAAACCGTACGGTACCCTGCAAAACCGGAACAGTCCATCATGCGTGATAATCGCTGTTAAATCACGGCTCTCAGGATGTAAAGGCACTTGATGATATGCACTCTCAAGATCAATTGTGGAGAAGATTGTAGATCCAACTAAAGCAGTCAATAATTGTGGAGAAGATTGTAGATCCAACTAAAGCAGTCAATAATTCCTCCATGTGAGGCAGGGGGTAACTGTCTATTACCACAGCTTTGTTCGGTTCCCTGAGATCTACACACATTCTTGTGCCACCAGTCTTTTTAATTGTAACCACAATCGGTGACACCCATGGAGATGCATCTGTTCTCTCTATAACTCCGGCAGAAAGTAGTCTGTCCAACTCCGCGGACACGGCTTTTTTCACAGAAAAGGGAAGGCGTCGTAGTTTCTGTCTAACAGGCACGGCTGTATCTGACACCTTGACTTTATGCATAAACCCTGCAACACAGCCAACTGAAGGTGAGTCCACTTGAGTAGAAAGCTGTAACACTGGTTCTGAAGAGCAAGATGTGGAGGATGTAGCATGATCTGGCAGAATTGTATCTCCTTTAATGCATAGTTTAAGAGCTGTTATCAGATCCATGCCCATTAATGCAGTTCCTTTATCCACCACATAGAAGTTCACTGAGCATTTGCGGCAGTCTTTTACCACGGTTGCGTGCAAGCAGCCGATCACATGAATTGGAGTACGCGAATAAGTGACTAAGCATGCTGCAGGTGGCTGTAGAGGTACTTCCCCAAAGTGATCATCATACATGCTCTTTGGCAGAACTGAAACAGAAGCACCAGTATCAACAGTCAACGTGACAGGCCTCTGGACCGCACCGGCTTCGACTTGAACAGTACAGTGAAGTTTAGCGCTTACATCCTTATCTTGAAGTAACAGTAGCGTGTACTCAGGCATTACTACTTCATGCACTGTGTGAGTTTGCGTTGTTCTACAGACACGTGCAAAATTACCTTGTTTTACCTTGGCTGCTGGACATAGTACTGCATTTGCAAGTCCCTGCATTTGCTCTCCAGCCGATTCGACTTGTTGTGCAATTGTAACAGCATCCGCTAATGTTAACTTATCATGCAGCAAAAGCCTCTCTCGGATACGCGGATTAGTGACGCTTTCCACCAGCTGGTCAAGAATCATATCATCTGCATTTGTAAACTCACACGTAGACGAGAGTTCTCTCAATGCAGCAACATACTGGATTATAGACTCACCAGCTTGTTGAGTTCTTTTCCGGAATGTGTGTCACTCCATGACCACGTTCAACTTGGGTGTAAAATGAGCATGTAGAGCAGTAATAGCAGCAGCCATTGTATCGCCCGTTTCTGGTAACGTGTAAAATATTCTCTGCCCCTCTGTGCCCAAGCAATGTAACAGAAGGGCTCTTTTCCTGACTTCCGACCATTCCTGTCCTTCAACGTCGATCACTAGCAGATAATTCTGGAACATCCGCTCCCATGTCCTGAAAGGAATCGCCGGGTCGCCCGGAGCAGGTAAGAAAAAGTTTGGAAATGGTGTAGACGATGCCATCTTTGCAGCAATAGTGGGTCGCCTCGTCGCCAATTTGTTATGTTCTAGTTACCATTACAAAGCCAGACCACAGCAGATGAACGGTTACATCTCTTCTTTATTACTCTCTAAAAACACATACAGAACTCGTGCTCCACCTTCCTTTTTTCTACGCTTCTTCTTCCCGTATCCCTCTTCTCAACTACCTCCCCCTAGTGGTCTCAGTATGTATTGCATTGAATAACAGGACACCACACAAACCAGTGGAGATCAGAGACAACCTGGAGGAAAGAACAGACAAAATGCTTGACATATAGTTTATTTGAATTTTATAAATCCATTGTGTTAAATCAGTGCAATATAGTCAAAATACATATTATATTTATTTATTTTATTTATTTATTTGATATGGACATAACAAAAGCATTGGACGAACCAGATACCTTGTTTTCAGTGTTATAGCAAAATTGCTAATTTGCAACACTTGTCCATAGGAGACAACACATGTCACCAATCACAACACACAAAAAAAGTAAAAATAAATACAGTAGTTACAAAGATTAGCAATACAAATCATCAGTATACATTTTATACAGCATTAGCATGTGTGCAGCTTTGACTTGACTTTAGCCACTGTTTCAGACCTCTATCGAAGCTGGTCATGTCTGTCTGCAATTTTAAGTCAGTGGGCAGAGAGTTCCATAGTCTTGTACCGTTATAAGAGAAACTTGACTGACCGATAGATTTCATACATTTTGGAAGAATACAGTCCCCACTGACTGAGGCTCTGGTGGATGGTCTAAGTGAACCTTGACGCCTACGAATGAGAGCAGAAAACAGTGGCGACACATTGCTGTTCAGACATTTAAAAACCAATTTCAAAATACTAAAATTTATAAAATGTTCAAAAGTAAAAAGATTATGTCTATGAATTATGTCACAATGATGCGATGTCACAGTTTTTCTATCAAAAACCTTGACCGCCTGCTTGTACTGTGAGACAACCGGCTTTACTATTGACGGGGATGTTTGTGACCAAGATGTTACGCAATAGGACAGATGTGGAAAAATCATTGCATGCATATATAACCGGGCGGCCTGGAAAGATAATTCCTTCCTAATAAAACGGAAACAATTCAGATTAGATTTAACCTTTTTACAAATATTTTTGACTTGACTCTGAAATTTGAGATTGTTGTCAATAATAATCCCAAGATATTTAACCTCTTTTTCTTCTTGAATAATTTCATTGTTTATGCTTACTTCAAAAGTACTATCTAAGGGTCGTTTTGTATTTGAGAAACAAATAGCAACAGTTTTCTTCACATTTAAGGTCAGGTGAGACAATTCAAACCACTTTGAGATATCTGTTAGGGCTTGTGTCAGCTTCTGCGCAGCTATGGCTGAGGTTCTAGCAGATAGATGGACAACTGTGTCATCTGCATACAGCTGGCAGTTGACATCTTTGCAGCTATCAGGGAAATCATTGATTTACATTGTAAACAGCAACGGCCCCAGCACTGATCCCTGAGGAACCCCCATATTGTTAGGGCAAAGAGCTGACATCACCCCATTTACCTTTACGCTGTCACAGATTGGCCAGGTTCTTCCACCACAATCATTCAGCGATCACTGTCACCGGAGTTCTAACGAGAGACACCTGTACCCCATCAGCCACTCTGCTTCATAAGCACACACCACGCACCTCTCATTGCCGGGCTCGTTCATACGAAGCGGACTCCTAGTGCTTCTCTCTACGAATGTCACTAACCAAACTATCCTGTGTGTACTCACCAGTTCTCTGTGCTGTTCCCAGTCTGTCTAGATCTTCTCTCCAGTGGTGTGCGAGCCGTAAGCTATCCAGTCCAGCCAAGTGGTGCGTGAGTGTGTGCCGTCAACCTGTCTGCCTCTTCTAACTGAGTGTTTATTCACTCTGGAAATCTCCTCTCGCCGTACCTGCAAAGGAAATATCTACTCACTCATTCTTGCACGTTGAGATATACTGAACTCTGCTGTATAATAAAACTTGAGCTTCACTACTTACCTTGTTGTCCGCCTGCTTCCGTAACATACGCACTGTTGTCTGTCCTCAAGATATGATTTTAACCAAGCTAATGAACTAGGTGACATTTTGAAGAGCAGGAGTTTGTTAATAAGCACACTGTGATCCACTGTGTCAAAGGCCTTTTTCAAGTCTAAGAATACCGCACCAACTACTTGACCTTTATCTAGAGGCCCTTTAATCTTCTCTAGCAAGTAACAATTAGCTGTTTCAGTGCTGTATTTGCGCCTAAAACCAAACTGTTGAGGATGCAGCAGCTGGTTTGACTCTAGATGTTCAATAAGTTGTTCTGCAATAACCTTCTCCAGGATTTTGGACACAACTGGTAAAATTGCAATAGGCCTATAATTATTGGGTGTATCCTTTTCCCCTGACTTGTGGATAGGTGTTATTACAGCGTGCTTCCAGCACTGTGGAAATGTACTTAATCGAATTGAGAGATTAACAAAATGCGTAATTGGTTGCAACAGACTGTCCTGATGTTTTTTGATAAGGGTTATACTTATATTGTGCATGTCTTTAGCTGCGGAATCTTTCATATTTAGGTGTTCAAGCACGAAGTGCTGAAAACCTATTGTAATTGTAAGGATTTTTATTATTATTATTCTGCCGTAAAACGCATCGTGCAGCCCAAACCGTAAGTGCTGGAGCCTTGAAACTTTGCCAGATGGTAGTAGGCCTACAAAAATCGAGGAGAGGTTATCAAAGTGTGAGCCCGATTGGCCCATAGGTGGCGCTACAGCAAGCAAAAGTAGAAAATCGTGCATAACTCCTAGACCATTTATCCTAGGATCAAGTGTCTTGTATCCCTGTAATCCTTGGTTCAAGACGGACAAAACGTATATCTCCGTATTTTATTTTCCGCCATCTTGGATTTTGTTCAAAACCTATTTTTGCGAACTAGTCCCTGGTTTTTCCCCCGATCGGAATCAAACCAGTGCAGAAAGATTCTCTAGAGACTGAATATGAATAATTATCGAAAAAAAGTAGAAATTTCGATTAATTGTTGCTTAAGGGCGTCAAAATGTTCGCAGGAGGCGAAGCTAATTTTACTAAAATGATTATAACTCGTGAACGAAATGAGATATCTTGACCAAACTTGGCACACATATGTATGAGCTCAATCTGAGGTCACAGTAAAAAAATTGCGACGATCGAACACTAGGTGGCGCTATAACATTAAAAAACATAAAAAGGGCTATGACCACCTGACCGTTGGTCCGATTGACTTGAAAATTGGTATGCAGTTTCTTGGTCCAAGGCCCCATGCATGTGTATGAGGACATTGGCGTATCTCAAAAAACATGGCCGCCATCGGCCAATGAAGTTCGAGCACCTATGACACAAGGTTAATGGAGGCCAATCGGAACGAAACTGGATGGACATGTTCGACTCATAGCCCAAGAGGTCAGTAAGAGTTTTGAAAGAAATCGGCCACTAGTTGGCGCTAACGACTTTTACGGCTCTGTAATCACGTGGTGTTGTACACATTCCCAAAATATGCATATCATTTAATAGATCTCCTCATGCTGAACAACTTTGCCTCTAGAACCATTGCTGTCAATCAAATCGTTCATTAAATATTCACAAATATGTTAAAAACCTACTTTGGCAAACTAGTCCCTGTTTTTTTGCCAAATCGGAACCAAACTAGTCTAGGACAATTCTCTGGACTCTCTAGATCTATAATTATCGAAAAAAGTTGAACTTTGCCCTTTGGTTTGCTATAACAGGGTCATTTAGAAAAGGGGTGTGGCAAAATACACTGAAAAGCCTATAAAACCTACAAAAAAACTCAGAACTTCACGAAAATTGATGAGCTCATGTGACATAACATGCTAAAGAAGCATGCACAATTTTATGGAAATCGGACCATAGGTGGCGCTATAACTGTTAAAAAGCTTTAAAACCATATGTTTCCTATGGTAAATTGCCTGTATTGGCTGCAAATGGTGTTTTCCATCTGTTATCATATAATGTTCATATCATAATGTTCAAAACCAGTGCAGTACAATTGTCTGGACTCTCTAGATCAATAATTATCAGAAAAGGTATAACTTTTGGATGGCTAAAATAGGGTCACTTTAATATGTAGCCTTGACCAAGTGTACCAGAAAGCCTATATCTCTTCAATGAATGCTCAGATCTTCTTAAAAACATGTCAGAACATGTGACTCTAAATAAGATAAGAAATATTCCCTCTATAACAGTTAAAAATGTGAAAATTATAAGAACATAATGGCATTTTAAGCCAATAAGTGGTCTTCTACTGCCCCCTGCTGTTTAAAATAGTCATTTTGTCATGGTACTAACTAATATTATTCTATAATTCTTATTTAGACTTTATAAAATCACTATTTTGACATTTACACTCACGTTTTGTCAAAATCCATCTATTGGAAAAATGTGACTTAAAAAACATGAAAAATTGCATACAGCCAGTTAAAAAGGTGAAAATTACAATGTTTATATGAACGTAATGGCATATTAAGCCAATAAGTGGTCTTCTACTGCCCCCTTCTGTATAAAATAGTCCTTTTGTCATACTGCTCACTATTATTGTTCTATAATTCATATTTAGACTTTATAAAATCACAATTTTTACATTTACAATCACATGTACTCAAAATTCATCTATTGCAGAATTACTATTGATTAACAATTGTGACCCATTTTCAGGATTCCCATTTTTCAATGTAAAGGGTTTCCGCGATTTAGGCCACGCCCCCAAGTACAAATTCACTCATAACTCGAAAACGAAAAGTCGCTGCGCGCTCAAATTTTGATGGTAAGCTCCTCTCCAGGGTCTTGATCGAAATCTATCGTCGCGGGCCTCGGGAGCGCGCCCCCGCGGATCGCTTATCTGTGAGACTCCCGACTTGAAACGGATGTAAGTCCCGACCTGGACCAGCTAGATCCTCGTGGGAGAGCTTGTTGGAAAGAGCCCGTCCTCATCTAGCTTCGATTCGAGAATGGTGCGATTTGACCCAGGCATTCCCGAGATATAAGCCTACAAAGATATGCATTTCAACGGACATTGCTCCCGGACACGATAACCCAGCATCACCGGGATGGTCTTGTTCAACAGGGCTCCTCTGACACTATCTAAGTTCTGAGTTTCAGATTTTTTCATTTTCTCGTTCCCGAGATATAAGTGAAAAACCAAATCTCCATTCATTCATTTCAACTGAATAATACCACTCTTGTCCAGTAGAGGGAGCAGCAGCATTAGACAATTTTAATATTTTTATTAGCTTTCAGCATTGGCTAACAAACAAACGCTTAAAGCAATTTTTTTATTAGTTTTAATATAGTTGTATATGATTACATCACAAAGAAATATGTGAAATGCTTATAGACCATTAAAAGAGATTTTCACAATAACATATCCAGTGTGTGTGTGTGTGTGTGTGTGTGTGTGTGTGTGTGTGTGTGTGTGTGTGTGTGTGTGTGTCTGTGTGTGTGTGTGTGTGTGTGTGTGTGTGTGTGTGTGTGTGTGTGTGTGTGTGTGTGTGTGTGAATGTCTACATATGAGTGCAAAAGCACCTGCGAAAACACTTTATTAATAAGTAAATCATACTGGAACATGGTAAATCATGAAAAATCACACTAAATTTGGTGTATGATGGTAAATCATGCTAAAACATGGTCTATTCCATCTATGATGTCAGTGGTTAATGCTTGCTACATAAAACTTAATGTCTTTTGATGCTTTTGTGCGTAACGGCCTTAAAGGCCTTAACTGCTTGAACACCGCTAAATGCTGCTTGAGTATTTCTTTGGTTTGCTCGTCCATGTTTTAGTATACTTTTTTATTGTCTTGCTTATTGTAGTGACAAAGATATTAGCACTTTGATTCACATTGGACTCTTTCATAACATTATCCCAATTTATTTGATTCAGTTCTTCTTCAAAGTTATTTTGTTCTGCTTTTGGAATTCCTATTGTCTGTATTTTTATTTCTTGGTTGTAGTAAGTCAATCGTTTTTTACCCAGTTTCCTAACAATTAAGGTCACGTTATGATCCGAGAGCCCAGTGATAAGGTTATAAGTTTTTGTTATTCTTTCAGGCCTGTGTGTAAAAATTAAATCAATCAGCGTTTTACTACTTAGTGATTCTAGTCGGTTTGTCTATGAGCTGTTTATACTTAAATTTATCTACTACAGCTTTTAATTTCTTTTTACTATTTTTTTCGATCCAGTTAATGTTAAAATCACCCAGTATTAGGCTTTCAGAGCACTCCATAGTTGAGAGAAAACTCTTAAATTCATTATAGAAATTCACGCTATGTGAGGGTGAATTGTATAAAACAAATAAATTGAATTTCATAGTTGTTGACAAAGTGATTCGTAATACAAGGCACTCCAGTTTCACATTAATTGCAACCTCTTCACATTTAAGTTGATCTCTAATATATATTAACACCCCCCCCACCCCTTCCTTGTTCCCGATCTTTTCTAAAGCACTTATAGCCAGGTATATTAACCAGATTTGTTGGAGTACTTTGATTTAACCAACTTTCAGAAACACATAAAAAGTCCAAATTCGATTCGGTTAATAAGTTGTGTAATTGGTCTGTTTTGGGTAGAATACTTCTAACATTGAGATGTCCACCTAGTAGTCCTTTAAATATACAGTACCGGTCAAAAGTTTGGAAACATTAAGATTTTTAAATGTTTTCTTTTTAAAGTCTCTTATGGTCGCCAGCGCTGAAACGAATCCTACAAGGACTCTCAAACCGCAAAACTATGGACATTTACAAAGAATACATTTTGTTATTTTTTATTTTGATTATAGCCTACACGTATACGCTCTTCTGTTTTTCTACCTTTCTTCCTCTTTAAATTATGAATATATTTTTCTTTAATAGCTTGGATATGAATCCTCAACGTTCATCATTTACAAAACCTGATGTTAAAAATGTGTATATAAATGTTTTGATGCTATGGAATTCTTTAGATTATCATGTGCGAAACATTTATATCTCTTGAAATGTTACATGTATATTTTTTGGAAATAAACGTAATAAAAAAACACAAATGGGCTTTTTCGTTTGGTCTTGTTTTTGGATCATTTATTCATTTGGATTTAGGCCTACTAACCGGTTTGATGACGCATTAGTGATACTGAAAGCTGATTGGCCTTGATGGTTATTAATGTGGAAAAGGGCACATTTAATTAATCTAGAGTTTATAATAAAATGTCAGATTTATTCTCTGAAGAAAACATTTATTTATTCACGCATTTTGGACAGACTACGTGATCCATTAGACAAGTGCCTTGCGAAGCTTTGCTTAGTTAATAATGAAGAATTTGAACACGAATAATTCCACGGATTATAATAACAATAACTGTTCAAGAAGAATAAATCTCATATGTATTTTTAAAAAAAGTCAAAATTAAGTTTGTAACTATTCAATAAATGTGTTCAGATTCGATGTGTGCACGCGCTCTGCTCATGAGCGTGATGAGCTGCGCGTGAGTGAATCGAATTTTAGTTGCTATGGCGACACGTGTTATCCTTCTAACGGCATATTTACACTTGAACCGATCGCTATCTGTGCGAGTGCATATGAGTGATTCACGTTTTAGTTGCTATAGTGACCCGTGCTATGAATTGTGAATATTTACACTCGAACTCGAACCGATCGCTGTCTGTTGTTTGAGAGAGACGAGGCGAACACAGACTTTTGCAGAATATTTTCTGAGCGAATCTGTTGATTTTGAAGCTGTTTTCTGGATTTCTGAGAGGAGACTTCTATTCTGGACATCGGAGGATATATCCTTTATATAGATTTATATTTTTTTAAAGAGATCTTGTCATTTCTGAGGATACTTTTATTTTATTGTTCTTTTCTTATTTTAGGAGTTTTATTTAATTTTTTGTTTTATTTTATTGTGTGGAGGAGAGTTGTATTATTGTACTGTATTTTGTGTTGTCTTTTGTATTGTTTTTTTGCAGTTTGGAGGAGGATGTCGATGGCTTACATGATGGGTGAAAGAGGAGGTGAGTGCTTTAGTTTTTCATTTATGGTTTATGGTATGTTGTTGTTGTTGTTGTTGTTGTTGTTGTTGTACAATGACTGACTACATTAATGTGAAGAACCCATTGGATCCCCCAATCTAATCACATGTATTTTAATTGACATTCAATGTGAAATAATCGTTTGAATTTGAGTGGCCTAACTGAAGTAACAATTTGCAATTTACCACTGACATTGATTATTGATTCATTATTAAAACATTGTGATGTGTGAAATATTCCAGCCTCAGGCCGCTCCAGATCCAGGAGAGCTGCTTTCTCTCAGACGGCTGGTCAGGAGGTTTGGAGACCCGGTTCTGATGACCGTGATCAGGATCCGCTGCCAGACCCGACCCAGACACAGAGCCAGGATCTTCCTGGATATTTAACTCCTCTGTCTTCTGAGTCTGTTTCTGTGTCCACAGGTCAGGCTGACAGGAGGAGGACGAGGAAGAGCGGCAGCCAGAACAGCCCAGATGATGGACGTCCGTTCACTTCATCGAAACACTCTCGCAAAGGTCAGAATAGGCTTTAATAACCAACCAAAGTAACAATTTGGTGTGATCACTGACATTGATCATTCATATTATATATTAAAAAAAGAAAACGTTTTTGATGTGTGGAATTTTCCAGCCTCAGGCCGCTCCAGATCCTGGAGAACCGCTTCCACAGATTCTTCTCCGGGCATCATGTCATCGTCAGCTCTGTCCCTCTCTGAGGTCGATGTCGAGCGCTGGCTCTGTAGAGAGTCGCTGAGTCTGAGCAGCAGAGGCTCGTACAGCGTCGAATGGAGGTGGAGTGGCGATGGATCGGAGAGCCCAAACCAACAGGACAGTTGCAGCAACTGCTGTTTGTCCGGGTCCGACAGTCTGGAAGGATTGCTGTGCCCTCCGCTGCCCGGGCAAGTTCCTGTCGAGCCAAAAGAGACTTCAAATGGCCGAACTGCTCAGGGTGCCATGGAGGCTTCTCCTGTGAACAAGAGCTCAACAGGTGAGACTGAAATAAGGCTGGCCAGTGTCAAGTCTACAGAGAGACATTTTCCTATTTCATGCATACGTTTTTAACATGTTAATGTCACATTTACTGTTTCACAGCAACATTTCTCTGAATTATTTTGTTATTTATTTATAAATATTTTAATTGTTTTAACATTTTCAAAAGTAGCGTTCCCATAATGCAACATTATAAAATAGATTGTTCCTTTAACCAAGAAGAAAATGTTTTAACCAGTTGAAAAAACTGTAGATTTTGAAGGTTCTGGGAGCATTTTGAAATAAAATGTTCAGAATTTAATGAAAACGTTTTCAATAAGCGATGAACTCGATGGCACTTGCTCTGTCCGACACACACCAGACACACGCGCACAGAAAGCCGCTCCTCAGACAGCAAACGATCCAGAATAGAATTCTCTTTCGCCACTTATTGCTTTTGAATTGTCAAATACACGCAAAATTGTCAATGTCTGTCGTGTCGGTTATTATATAAATAAGACATTGCTATGCATTTAATAAAAGTCAATGTTTAATCTAATGTAAATATATTTTAAGATATGGCCCATATGATCTTTGCCATTACCAGAGTTGACCAAATGAAGCCTGGAAATGTATGTTTTCTTTTCAATAAAAGATCAGATAAAATCTGAAAAATAACTATTCGTGATAATTGTGAAATAAAATGACTATTAATATTGGGAAATAAGATTTTGGGAAATGTGTGCAGGCGTTAAGCAGAAGTCAGGCGGATAGCGTGGAAATATTCCGTTACTTTGGATTTGTTACATTACAGATAAGAATTTAACAGTGAAATGTAAATGATGTCTTTATAGCATTGCTCAATTTGACATCAGAGATGTTTCTAATAGTTGTGTTTTCAATTGTTTTTTCTTCATTTCAGGAAAAGCTACAGAATGTAGGAAGAGGAAAGGAACTGGTTGTCTCCTCCACAGGATCTGGAAGGCTATGAAGTGTGTTTTCTGCTGCTGTTGCCACTGTAGTGCTGTGAATGTTGTGGAGCCTTTTGTTCCTCCAGCAGATCTGGAGCCAGAGCCTGATCCTGATCCATCATCACCTGCTCCAGATCACTCCGGCGTCAAGACAAATAATGGTACATCGCCACTCATAATTTCTCCAACATTATTTTAAACAGTTCTGTCTTCTTGTTTTCCCCTAAAAATAAGGCTTAATGCTTGTTTTCAGAGAATGTGTAATATTATTTTATTTAATATTTCTTTCTCGACACAACCAGCACTGATGTGTTTTAAATAAAACGATGGATCTAGCAAGCTAATATTTTTCTGTTTGTTTCTCAGAGTCCTTTGAGTCTCTCTATAACGTTATAAAGATGATTGGATCCGGAGGATTCGGCAGGGTGTACCAGGGAACACGCAAATTTGATGGCAAAAAGGTAAATCTTACAGAATTGTACAAACATTTTGCTCTTGCATGCATCAAAACATATTTAAATCAATTTACAGATGGTTTAATACTTAGTGCGAGGTCAGGCGCTTGACTGTTACTGTTATTGAAACTGGGGTGTTTTTTTTGCAGGTTGCCATCAAGCGGATACGCAAGATTGACAACGATCGTTATCTTCATATTGTAAGTTGGCCAAAACCTGAATATGTATTGAGTTGTTTAAGTGCAGATTATATTAGATGAGATTCCTTGTCTAAAAAGATCAAAGAAGTACATTTATGAAAAAATGATGTGTTTTCTTCAGATTTGTACCCTGCTAACCTTCTGTCTGCTACTTTTCTCTAGCCTGGGCATCCCGAACCTCTGGTTACAGAAGTGGCGCTGCTGATGATGATGAGGCGAGAACCCATAAGCCCCTTCGTCATACAACTATACGAGTGGTTTGAACATCCTGAAGAATTCACTCTGGTTATGGAGTATCCTGAACCCTGTGAGAGCTTGCTGGACTTCATGACTCGTAATCATCAAGTGTATGAACCAACAGCACGCTTCATCATGCGACAGGCTGTGCTGGCAGTGCAACACTGCATCCATCAGGGTGTTTTTCATAATGACATTCATGCGCAGAATTTCCTGTTGAAGAGAAGCCCGGCACAGCTCAAGCTGATAGACTTTGGCTGCGGTCAGCTGTTTAGTAGAGATGGCTACTGGAGCAACATTTACATTGGTGAGCATTCTGGGAGTGTGGAAACCTGAATGTAGTGACTTACTAAAAATCTCAACAATGTGCAAATGTCTTGCTTACAGGAGTAGCGGATTACTGCCCACCTGAAGTCTTGACAGAACCGCGATTCCACGCCGTCCCAGCAAACGTCTGGTCTCTAGGAGTGTTGTTGCACAAGATGGTGAACGGATGTTCTCCTTTTGGCAATAGAAGGAAAATAACACAAGCCAAAGTTACATTTCAGAACCCCAACTTATCCAAAAGTGAGTGAATAATATTGTTACATTGATAAACACACACATAAAGCTAAGGCTTTGTACAGAAACAGTTAAAGGTGAAGTATGTACGATTTTTTATATAGAGCTCAACGTACAGTGAGAGTTACGCGCTACAAAGCATGCTTCAATACCATACACTACAGCATCATCATGCACCCGTTCAGAAAGACAAACGCAGCACAGCTAAAAGTATTCCTAATATATTGGAAATGAAACCTATTTTCACAAGAACCAGTAAGAGCTGCGTTTGTGATGTTGAAATCGGGGAAGATGCGATGCACGGAAGGCCTCTGCAAGGTTTTTGGAAAATATGCTTTATTTTGTCATTTATTCCGCTCGCTGCCACTAGTTTCGCAGAAACGTACTTCATACTTCACTTTTAAAGTAAAGATAAGTCACATTTTACAGTATATTAATCATGTTTTAGATGCTGTTTTCATAGATGCCAGGTCACATGGTCATTCCTAACCAGCTCTCTCCTTATTACATTTATTACAGAATGCAGGGATCTGATTAGCCAGTGTCTAGCCCGGGATCCAACTAAACGCCCCACGTTAGAGCAGATGTTACAACATAAATGGATCAGTGAGGATCTACAGTAGATTGGAGAAGTTCAGGAGATTCACTCGATCAGTTTCAGGTGTGAGGAAGTGTAACAGATAGAGTAGGATTATTATCTTTTGTCTATAATTCTGGATTATTTGTAGTGAGATTTTCAAATCTGTGTTCATTGTAATGTTCTTGTTATAGTCAAGTCACCTTCATTTATATAGCGCTTTATACAATACAGATTGTTTCAAAGCGGCTTCACAGTAATAAACAGGAAAATAACAGAATCAGTGATGCAAACACAATTAAAGGTCCAGTGTGTAATATTTATGTGGATCTATTGACAGAAATGCAATATAAGATCCATAACTATGTGTTCAGTGGTGTATAAAGACCTTACTTAATGAACCGTTAAGTTTGTATTACCTTAGAATGAGTCATTTATATCTACATAGGCGCGGGAATCCCCTTCTATGAAGGTTGCCATATTGTGACGTCATGTTTCTACCGTAGCCGACAGCGAACACACAGCGCCACAGAGCGCGTTTCGTCACTGCCTTGAAAGAGAAGCCGCAGAAAGCTAGAAGCCAGATAGACACCGTGAGTAGTGACTTTCCCTTGTCAGTGGTGTAAAATATGTAGTTGGATTGTTTCATGTAACTTAGTTATTCTCCCTCGCTGTGTTATGGCTTTGCTATGTGGGGATAAATGTTCTGGTTGCGTTCGTGAGACAGCTGAGTACTCTTTTCATTGACCGTAAAACCGTTTTAGCCACCGTAGCTTCTTCGAAAGGGAGGGGTGAGCAGTGGGCGGAGCCATTAGTGCAACTCGCAACCGAACCGCCAGATGTCGCTAAAAATCACACACTGCACCTTTAAATTCTGTTGTAAATCAGCTCTAAAAAATCATTCATGAGTTGACTTATTATATAATCTTTGTCTTGGATAGGTAATAACATACTTGCTGAGAGCACTGAGCTCGAGACTCGACCCAAAGCCTGAAGTCCAACTCCGACCTGACAGGAACTCAGAGCCTGTCCACGTCTGAGCAAGAACATGAGAGACTGCAAGACTGGAAACAAGTCCTCAAGTCATCACAGACACATTTGCTTTGTTTTAAAAGTCAAGACAAGTCATCTTCCTCAAACATTTGTGAATGAATGTATCGCTCTCAGGAGCTCAGAGACTTGAAGCTGTTAAAGCTGCAAAGGGTGGGCCAACTCCATATTAAACTCTACCGATTAAGAAGGCAGACGTCCCAAAACTTTTGGCGATATAGTGTATATGTTTATATATAGTGTATATGTGTATAGAGTATATGACCAATCTGTGTATTGCTCAAATACAGGATGTCACTATTTTGGTGTCTGCGTCAAATGAAATAGACAAAAGTCATTTTAAATACATACAACCATGTTAAATGCAAGTTAAGTGTCTAATTTAATATTTCAAATAACTTTTGAAAAAGAAATTTTTATTTATACCTTTATTTAACCAGGAGGTTCCATTGAGATTCAGAATCTCTTTTACAAGAGAGACCTGGCCAAGGTAGCAGCCAAATCACAACAAATACATACATAACAAACATCAATTTACATTTTCATAATAAAAGCACAAAAAGAACACAATGAGACTCCTAAGAAAAACAAGAACATGTCTCCATCACAATACTCTTTACAGTAGTTTTAAATTCATTAAAGGACATAAGGGTTTCTAACCTTAGCTCTTTTTGTAGATTATTCCACCCCCAAGGTGCTAAATAAGAGAAAGCAGGTCTTCCCAATTCGGTTGTAGCTCGTGGCACGTTAAAAAGCAACCACTTTGAAGAGTGTAGCTGATAGGTACCAGAGCAGACAGAGAGGAGGTTACAGAGGTACAGTGGAAGTTTGCCAAGGATAGCTTTATAAAGAATTACATAAAATTATAAAGAATGCAGTGATGGGTGAGGGACTTTGTATTTGTTATAAATCGTAGTGATGCATGGTAAACTGAATCAACATGATGCAAGATGGAAGATGCAGCATGCATGTACAATATATCTCCATAATCAATTACAGACAGAAAAGTAGCTTCCACAAGTTTCTTCTTAGCACTAAAAGTATAACAAGATTTGTTTCTAAAATAAAAGCCGAGCTTGACTTTAAGTTTCTTGACTAAGAGCTAAAAGTAGCAGGCTAGCAGCAGCGCATCCCGATGAGGTTAGCTAGTAGGGCTAGCAGCAAAGCATCCAGGTAGTGGCTAGCAGCAGGACATCCGGGAGGTGGCTAGCAAGTGGAGCTAGCAGCAGGACATCCAGGTGGTAGCTAGCAAAGGGCAGCTAGCAGCAGCGCATCCAGGTGGTGGCTACCAGCAACAGGCTAGCAGCAGAGCATCCAGGAGGTGGCTAACAAGGGCCACTGACAGCAGGCTAGCAGCAGGAATACCAGCAGCAGGCTAGCAATAAGTCATGCAGGTGGTGACTAGCTGCAGGGCTATCAGGTGGTCAATGTTAAAATTCAGCCTTATCGGCTATTAAAATAATCCCAGTATGGAAGAGAATGTCATTCAGCGTAATGGTCTGGGGACTTTGATTTTGACATTACATCTTTAAATAAACATAAAATACCAAGTTATATATATTGTTTTATTGGCATGTTCACATAAGCTGTTGGCTGTTATATGAAAAGGACCATGTTTTATTATTATTATTAAGTATTTAAATAAAAAGGGGACTTTTGTCCCGAAAATGCAGTTTGTCAGAGACCCTTCAGTGTAACAGGATCAAGAAGCCATTCTGAAATCATATAAAAACCCAGATAGTCATTTGACAGTCTGTGACATCATCAAATGGCACCCTGACGATCATGTGGTGCCGCAGAAAAGTGAGTTTATTGCTCTTAAATATTTGATCATTCGTTTTTATGTACAGTGCCAATAAGAAGACCGTCCACAGTGAAGTATGTATACAGGTGCACACAAAAAGAAAAGAAAAAACTAAAAAGTACAACAACAAAAAATAAAGACGAGAACTTTTTTTCTTTTAAACGTATCTACAGTACACCAGTACACAAAGGTTTTGTACAGCCATTATTCTCTCCTCTCCGTGTCAGTGGGGAAACCAAACATCTCTGAGCGACTGGATCATCCTCATTTCAGCACTGCAAACTGTTATGTTCTAGTTAACATTACAAAGCCAGACCACAGCAGATGAACGGTTACATCTCTTCTTTATTACTCTCTAAAAACACATACAGAACTCGTGCTCCACCTTCCTTTTTTCTACGCTTCTTCTCCCCGTATCCCTCCTCGACACCACACAAACCAGTGGAGATCATAGACAACCTGGAGGAAAGAACAGACAAAATGCTTGACAAATAGTTAATTTGAATTTTATAAATCCATTGTGCTAAATCAGTGCAATATAGTCAAAATACATATTATATTTATTTATTTTATTTATTTATTTGATATGGACATAACAACAGCATTGGACGAACCAGATACCTTGTTTTCAGTGTTATAGCAAAATTGCTAATTTGCAACACTTGTCCATAGGAGACAACACATGTCACCAATCACAACACACACAAAAAAAAATAAAAAAAATAAAGTAAAAATAAATACAGTAGTTACAAAGATTAGCAATACAAATCATCACTATACATTTTATACAGCATTAGCATGTGTGCAGCTTTGACTTGACTTTAGCCACTGTTTCAGACCTCTATCGAAGCTGGTCATGTCTGTCTGCAATTTTAAGTCAGTGGGCAGAGAGATCCATAGTCTTGTACCGTTATAAGAGAAACTTGACTGACCGATAGATTTCATACATTTTGGAAGAATACAGTCCCCACTGACTGAGGCTCTGGTGGATGGTCTAAGTGAACCTTGACGCCTACGAATGAGAGCAGAAAACAGTGGCGACACATTGCTGTTCAGACATTTAAAAACCAGTTTCAAAATACTAAAATTTATAAAATGTTCAAAAGTAAAAAGATTATGTCTTTGAAATATGTCACAATGATGCGATGTCACAGGTTTTCTATCAAAAACCTTGACCGCCTGCTTGTACTGTGAGACAACCGGCTTTACTATTGACGGGGATGTTTGTGACCAAGATGTTACGCAATAGGACAGATGTGGAAAAATCATTGCATGCATATATAACCGGGCGGCCTGAAAAGATAATTCCTTCCTAATAAAACGGAAACAATTCAGATTAGATTTAACCTCTTTACAAATATTTTTGACTTGACTCTGAAATTTGAGATTGTTGTCAATAATAATCCCAAGATATTTAACCTTTTTTTCTTCTTGAATAATTTCATTGTTTATGCTTACTTCAAAAGTACTATCTAAGGGTCGTTTTTTATTTGAGAAACAAATAGCAACAGTTTTCTTCACATTTAAGGTCAGGTGAGACAATTCAAACCACTTTGAGATATCTGTTAGGGCTAGTGTCAGCTTCTGCGCAGCTATGGCTGAGGTTCTAGCAGATAGATGGACAACTGTGTCATCTGCATACAGCTGGCAGTTGACATCTTTGCAGCTATCGGGGAAATCATTGATGTACATTGTAAACAGCAACGGCCCCAGCACTGATCCCTGAGGAACCCCCATATTGTTAGGGCAAAGAGCTGACATCACCCCATTTACCTTTACGCTGTCACAGATTGGCCAGGTTCTTCCACCACAATCATTCAGCGATCACTGTCACCGGAGTTCTAACGCGAGACACCTGTACCCCATCAGCCACTCTGCTTCATAAGCACACACCACGCACCTCTCATTGTCCGGGCTCGTTCATACGAAGCGGACTCCTAGTGCTTCTCTCTACGAATGTCACTAACCAAACTATCCTGTGTGTACTCACCAGTTCTCTGTGCTGTTCCCAGTCTGTCTAGATCTTCTCTCCAGTGGTGTGCGAGCCATAAGCCATCCATTCCAGCCAAGTGGTGCGTGAGTGTGTGCCGTCAACCTGTCTGCCTCTTCTAACTGAGTGTTTATTCACTCTGGAAATCTCCTCTCGCCGTACCTGCAAAGGAAATATCTACTCACTCATTCTTGCACGTTGAGATATACTGAACTCTGCTGTTTAATAAAACTTGAGCTTCACTACTTACCTTGTTGTCCGCCTGCTTCCGTAACAGTTAGCCCGGACCTAAGAAGACAATAACAGCATGAGTTTTCCAGATCCCTTTTAAGACCTGGTGGATTAATTTAAGAGGGTAATAATATCTTCTCCTACCATCATGCCTCCAGCACCACTACCGAGCGCTTCTTCGGCCACCGCATCTTCCCCGAGCGCTTCTTCGGCCCCCGCATCTTCCAGTCCCATGGCCCGACCAGCGCCCTACTCTGGCGGGGCGGAGGAGTGCAACGGATTTTTGCTTCAATGCTCTCTCATATTTACCATGCAACCCACTTTATATCCTACCGACCAGTCAAAAATAGCATTCATCACATCCCTACTCACCGGTCCAGCTCTCCAATGGGCCGAAACGATCTGGAAGCAAGCTGGTCCAGCCATTAGTTCAGTACAAGCCTTCGTTTCCCACTTCAAAGAAGTATTCGGTCAAACTGATGGAGAGATATCAGCCGGTGAGCAACTTTATCATTTATCTCAAGGAAAGATGTCTACTCGTGAATATGCCATTCGCTTTCGCTCTCTAGCTGCAGCCAGTGGATGGAATGAGCGATCCTTACTGACCACCTTGGTCTCACACCCCAACTCCGTCTGCAACTGGCCGCCTTGGATGATAATATGGGGCTTCAAAGGTTTATTCAACAATCCATCAGATGCTCAGACCGTATGCAATCTTATCAGTCCCAATCTAACACTTCTGTACTCCTCCGCCCATCTGAAACCGCCAGCCCTCTCGAACCAGAGCCCATGATTATTGAATCTGGCAAACTTACCGCAGCTGAACGACAGAGGAGGCTGACCCGGGGTCTATGCATGTATTGTGGAGCCAGTGGGCATGTTCGATTGAACTGTCCAATTCGTCCCATACGAACATCGGTGAGTGTTTTTTGTATTGATGAAGAAAAGATGCATCCTCTCACTACTTGTGTTCAGTTAACCACCCAGACATCTACTGTTTCAGTTCACGCTCTCGTCGACTCCGGGTCGGGAGGAAATTTCATCTTGGGAACCCTCTGTCGCCAGCTCCAGCTCCGTACCGACGCCTCGTCAAATGTTTACCAGATCCAACCCATAACCAAGTTCATTACTGCACACCCACGTATTCATCGGAAATGTGAACCCGTTACTCTCCAAATCGGAGCCCTACACAAGGAAGAAATTCAGCTGCTGATTCTGGAGGGAACCAAAGCGGATATCATACTTGGGCGTCCGTGGCTGGTGAAACATGATCCCATCATCTCTTGGGGCTCCGGGGAAGTGATAAAGTGGGGCAAGGAATGCTTTTCAAGATGTTTTCCGGTTCTCCCACGTCCTATTCCGAATCCTGTTCCAGTTTGTCACGTCAGTTGAGAGTCCACTCGAGAAACAGTCCACGAAGATTCCTGACATCTACTCTCCTTTCCAAGACATCTTCTGCCCCAAAAGAGCTTCCCAACTACCACCTCATCGGCCATGGGACTGTGCTATTGACCTTATTCCAAATGCCACTTTGCCCAGAGGTAAGATCTACCCGTTGTCACTGCCAGAGACCAAGGCCATGGAGGAGTATATTCAGGAAGCTCTCAAACAAGGATACATTCGGCATTCTGCATCTCCCGCAGCATCCAGCTTCTTTTTTGTTGCCAAAAAAGATGGAGGGCTGCGACCATGCATTGATTATCGGATCTTAAATCAAGGTACCGTCAAATTCAAATATCCCCTTCCTCTCGTCCCTGCGGCCCTCGAACAACTCCGCTCTGCTACCATCTTCACGAAGTTGGACCTCCGCAGCGCGTACAACCTGGTGAGAATACGAGAAGGGGATGAATGGAAGACCGCCTTTGTGACCCCTACTGGCCACTATAAATATCTGGTTATGCCCTATGGACTGGTCAACGCCCCTTCCGTGTTTCAGAATTTTATACATGAAGTCCTCCGGGAGTTTCTGCATCGCTTCGTGATCGTCTATATAGACGACATCCTCATCTACTCCCGGAGCGAAGTCGAACATCGTCACCACGTTGCGGAGGTCCTCTGCACACTCAGAGCTCACCACCTCTTCCTGAAGGCAGAGAAGTGTTCTTTCCATCTCCCATCAGTACAGTTCTTAGGTTACCTCATTGACCGTCAGGGGGTCCGCATGGATGAGAGGAAGGTCACTGCAGTAACTACCTGGCCAGAACCCACCACGATTAAGGAACTTCAGAGATTTCTTGGATTCGCCAACTTTTACAGACGTTTCATACGAGGTTACAGCATCATCACC
The DNA here is from genome assembly GCA_030578275.1 of Meda fulgida. Lineage (NCBI taxonomy): Eukaryota > Metazoa > Chordata > Actinopteri > Cypriniformes > Leuciscidae > Meda > Meda fulgida. The sequence continues at coordinate 26,609,879 of CM060636.1, forward strand.
ACTCCACTCACCAACTTGCTCAAAGGTAAACCGAAAAGTCTCCTCTGGACTCCTGTAGCGGCCGAAGCCTTCCAACCCCTCAAATCTGCCTTCACACAAGCACCCCTCCTGACGCATCCAGATCCTGAGCTCCCTTTCGTGGTGGAGGTGGATGCCTCGACTTCCGGAGTTGGAGCCGTCCTTTCTCAACTTCACGGGACACCTAAATTACTCCATCCATGTGCCTACTTCTCCCGGAAGCTCAACCCGGCAGAGAGGAATTACGACATTGGCAATCGTGAACTCCTGGCCATCAAACTCGCCCTGGAGGAGTGGCGACATTGGCTGGAAGGTGCCACCCATCCTTTTCAAGTTATCACCGACCATAAGAACCTCCAGTACCTCCGTGATGCAAAACGACTTTGTCCCCGTCAAGCCAGATGGTCATTATTCTTCTCAAGATTCCACTTCTCCATTACTTACCGTCCTGGTCCTAAGAATGTCCGTGCCGATGCTTTATCCAGATTACATGATTCTACAGAAACTCCCGAGACAACCACCAACATCATACCCGAAGATATCATCATCAGGCCCATCGAATGGTCTGCTCCTCCAGCCATCGCCACTCCTAATCCACGATCTCCGCCGGGCTGCCCACCTAATCGTCAGTTCATCCCCAGGGCACAACGGGTAGATCTCATTCACACCATTCACACATCTCTGGGCACTGGGCATCCCGGGGCCAACAACACTCTCTCACTGTTATCCGAACGCTTCTGGTGGCCGGGTATGGCAGGGGATGTTAAGAGGTATGTACAAGGATGTAAGGAGTGTGCAATGTCCAAAAGGCCCAGACATCTACCTGCAGGAAAGCTCCATCCCTTGCCAATTCCTAACCGCCCCTGGTCACACCTAGGAGTAGACTTCATGACTGACTTACCTTCATCGGATGGAAACACCTGCATCTTCGTCATAGTAGATCGATTCTCAAAGTTCTGCAGACTATTACCCCTAAGAGGTCTTCCCACTGCCCTGGAGACCGCCGAACTTCTGTTCAATCAGGTTTTTCGCTATTATGGGATCCCAGAAGATATTGTATCGGACAGAGGACCCCAATTCATATCCCGGGTATGGAAGTCGTTTTTCAAGCTCCTAGGTGTGACAGTCAGCCTCTCCTCTGGCTACCACCCTCAGACCAACGGCCAGACGGAGAGGAAGATCCAGGAAGTGGGGCGGTTCCTCAGGACCTTCTGTAATGGCCACCAGAACTCCTGGAACCAGTTTCTGGGTTGGGCAGAGTATGCCCAAAATTCACTACGGCAACCCACGACCGGCCTCACACCATTCCAGTGTGTTATTGGGTTCCAACCTCCCCTATTTCCCTGGGATGGTGAACCATCTGAGGTTCCCTCAGTGGATTACTGGTTCCGGGAGAGCGAGAGAGTTTGGGACGAGGCTCACCATCATCTGCAGAGGGCAGTTCGCAGATCCAAAACAATCGCTGACCGGAGGAGGATTTCGGGCCCAGTCTATGTTCCGGGAGATAAGGTTTGGCTCTCCACTCGCGATATGCGTCTGCCCTTCAAAAAACTTAGTCCCAGGTTTGTTGGCCCTTTTACCATCCTAGAACAGGTCAATCCCGTCACCTACAAACTCCAGCTACCACCGCAATACAGAATACATCCCACATTTCACATTTCCTTACTCAAACCCTTTCACAAACCTCTTATTCCCTCCACAGAACCTGGCCACGAAGAGGAACCTCCCCCTCCCTTGTTGCTGGAAGAAGGGTCCATCTACTCCGTTCGGGAAATCCTGCAGTCCCGACGTCGTGGTGGTCGTTTGGAATATCTCGTCGATTGGGAAGGATACGGACCAGAGGAGAGATCATGGATCCCAAGAGTCGACATCCTAGACCCCACGATCTTGGAAGAGTTCCATTCCAGCCATCCTCAGTACCCTGGACCTCGTGGACGAGGAAGACCACCACGACACCGGAGACCTCGGCCCTCAGGAGCGGGCCCTGGGGAGGGGGGTAATGTCACAGATTGGCCAGGTTCTTCCACCACAATCATTCAGCGATCACTGTCACCGGAGTTCTAACGAGAGACACCTGTACCCCATCAGCCACTCTGCTTCATAAGCACACACCACGCACCTCTCATTGTCCGGGCTCGTTCATACGAAGCGGACTCATAGTGCTTCTCTCTACGAATGTCACTAACCAAACTATCCTGTGTGTACTCACCAGTTCTCTGTGCTGTTCCCAGTCTGTCTAGATCTTCTCTCCAGTGGTGTGCGAGCCGTAAGCTATCCAGTCCAGCCAAGTGGTGCGTGAGTGTGTGCCGTCAACCTGTCTGCCTCTTCTAACTGAGTGTTTATTCACTCTGGAAATCTCCTCTCGCCGTACCTGCAAAGGAAATATCTACTCACTCATTCTTGCACGTTGAGATATACTGAACTCTGCTGTATAATAAAACTTGAGCTTCACTACTTACCTTGTTGTCCGCCTGCTTCCGTAACATACGCACTGTTGTCTGTCCTCAAGATATGATTTTAACCAAGCTAATGAACTAGGTGACATTTTGAAGAGCAGGAGTTTGTTAATAAGCACACTGTGATCCACTGTGTCAAAGGCCTTTTTCAAGTCTAAGAATACCGCACCAACTACTTGTACCTTATTCTAGAGGCCCTTTAATCTTCTCTAGCAAGTAACAATTAGCTGTTTCAGTGCTGTATTTGCGCCTAAAACCAAACTGTTGAGGATGCAGCAGCTGGTTTGACTCTAGATGTTCAATAAGTTGTTCTGCAATAACCTTCTCCAGGATTTTGGACACAACTGGTAAAATTGCAATAGGCCTATAATTATTGGGTGTATCCTTTTCCCCTGACTTGTGGATAGGTGTTATTACAGCGTGCTTCCAGCACTGTGGAAATGTACTTAATCGAATTGAGAGATTAACAAAATGCGTAATTGGTTGCAACAGACTGTCCTGATGTTTTTTGATAAGGGTTATACTTATATTGTGCATGTCTTTAGCTGCGGAATCTTTCATATTTAGGTGTTCAAGCACGAAGTGCTGAAAACCTATTGTAATTGTAAGGATTTTTATTATTATTATTCTGCCGTAAAACGCATCGTGCAGCCCAAACCGTAAGTGCTGGAGCCTTGAAACTTTGCCAGATGGTAGTAGGCCTACAAAAATCGAGGAGAGGTTATCAAAGTGTGAGCCCGATTGGCCCATAGGTGGCGCTACAGCAAGCAAAAGTAGAAAATCGTGCATAACTCCTAGACCATTTATCCTAGGATCAAGTGTCTTGTATCCCTGTAATCCTTGGTTCAAGACGGACAAAACGTATATCTCCGTATTTTATTTTCCGCCATCTTGGATTTTGTTCAAAACCTATTTTTGCGAACTAGTCCCTGGTTTTTCCCCCGATCGGAATCAAACCAGTGCAGAAAGATTCTCTAGAGACTGAATATGAATAATTATCGAAAAAAAGTAGAAATTTCGATTAATTGTTGCTTAAGGGCGTCAAAATGTTCGCAGGAGGCGAAGCTAATTTTACTAAAATGATTATAACTCGTGAACAAAATGAGATATCTTGACCAAACTTGGCACACATATGTATGAGCTCAATCTGAGGTCACAGTAAAAAAATTGCGACGATCGAACACTAGGTGGCGCTATAACATTAAAAAACATAAAAAGGGCTATGACCACCTGACCGTTGGTCCGATTGACTTGAAAATTGGTATGCAGTTTCTTGGTCCAAGGCCCCATGCATGTGTATGAGGACATTGGCGTATCTCAAAAAACATGGCCGCCATCGGCCAATGAAGTTCGAGCACCTATGACACAAGGTTAATGGAGGCCAATCGGAACGAAACTGGATGGACATGTTCGACTCATAGCCCAAGAGGTCAGTAAGAGTTTTGAAAGAAATCGGCCACTAGTTGGCGCTAACGACTTTTACGGCTCTGTAATCACGTGGTGTTGTACACATTCCCAAAATATGCATATCATTTAATAGATCTCCTCATGCTGAACAACTTTGCCTCTAGAACCATTGCTGTCAATCAAATCGTTCATTAAATATTCACAAATATGTTAAAAACCTACTTTGGCAAACTAGTCCCTGTTTTTTTGCCAAATCGGAACCAAACTAGTCTAGGACAATTCTCTGGACTCTCTAGATCTATAATTATCGAAAAAAGTTGAACTTTGCCCTTTGGTTTGCTATAACAGGGTCATTTAGAAAAGGGGTGTGGCAAAATACACTGAAAAGCCTATAAAACCTACAAAAAAACTCAGAACTTCACGAAAATTGATGAGCTCATGTGACATAACATGCTAAAGAAGCATGCACAATTTTATGGAAATCGGACCATAGGTGGCGCTATAACTGTTAAAAAGCTTTAAAACCATATGTTTCCTATGGTAAATTGCCTGTATTGGCTGCAAATGGTGTTTTCCATCTGTTATCATATAATGTTCATATCATAATGTTCAAAACCAGTGCAGTACAATTGTCTGGACTCTCTAGATCAATAATTATCAGAAAAGGTATAACTTTTGGATGGCTAAAATAGGGTCACTTTAATATGTAGCCTTGACCAAGTGTACCAGAAAGCCTATATCTCTTCAATGAATGCTCAGATCTTCTTAAAAACATGTCAGAACATGTGACTCTAAATAAGATAAGAAATATTCCCTCTATAACAGTTAAAAATGTGAAAATTATAAGAACATAATGGCATTTTAAGCCAATAAGTGGTCTTCTACTGCCCCCTGCTGTTTAAAATAGTCATTTTGTCATGGTACTAACTAATATTATTCTATAATTCTTATTTAGACTTTATAAAATCACTATTTTGACATTTACACTCACGTTTTGTCAAAATCCATCTATTGGAAAAATGTGACTTAAAAAACATGAAAAATTGCATACAGCCAGTTAAAAAGGTGAAAATTACAATGTTTATATGAACGTAATGGCATATTAAGCCAATAAGTGGTCTTCTACTGCCCCCTTCTGTATAAAATAGTCCTTTTGTCATACTGCTCACTATTATTGTTCTATAATTCATATTTAGACTTTATAAAATCACAATTTTTACATTTACAATCACATGTACTCAAAATTCATCTATTGCAGAATTACTATTGATTAACAATTGTGACCCATTTTCAGGATTCCCATTTTTCAATGTAAAGGGTTTCCGCGATTTAGGCCACGCCCCCCAGTACAAATTCACTCATAACTCGAAAACGAAAAGTCGCTGCGCGCTCAAATTTTGATGGTAAGCTCCTCTCCAGGGTCTTGATCGAAATCTATCGTCGCGGGGCTCGGGAGCGCGCCCCCGCGGATCGCTAATCTGTGAGACTCCCGACTTGAAACGGATGTAAGTCCCGACCTGGACCAGCTAGATCCTCGTGGGAGAGCTTGTTGGAAAGAGCCCGTCCTCATCTAGCTTCGATTCGAGAATGGTGCGATTTGACCCAGGCATTCCCGAGATATAAGCCTACAAAGATATGCATTTCAACGGACATTGCTCCCGGACACGATAACCCAGCATCACCGGGATGGTCTTGTTCAACAGGGCTCCTCTGACACTATCTAAGTTCTGAGTTTCAGATTTTTTCATTTTCTCGTTCCCGAGATATAAGTGAAAAACCAAATCTCCATTCATTCATTTCAACTGAATAATACCACTCTTGTCCAGTAGAGGGAGCAGCAGCATTAGACAATTTTAATATTTTTATTAGCTTTCAGCATTGGCTAACAAACAAACGCTTAAAGCAATTTTTTTATTAGTTTTAATATAGTTGTATATGATTACATCACAAAGAAATATGTGAAATGCTTATAGACCATTAAAAGAGATTTTCACAATAACATATCCAGTGTGTGTGTGTGTGTGTGTGTGTGTGTGTGTGTGTGTGTGTGTGTGTGTGTGTGTGTGTGTGTGTTTGTGTCTGTGTGTGTGTGTGTGTGTGTGTGTGTGTGTGTGTGTGTGTGTGTGTGTGTGTGAATGTCTACATATGAGTGCAAAAGCACCTGCGAAAACACTTTATTAATAAGTAAATCATACTGGAACATGGTAAATCATGAAAAATCACACTAAATTTGGTGTATGATGGTAAATCATGCTAAAACATGGTCTATTCCATCTATGATGTCAGTGGTTAATGCTTGCTACATAAAACTTAATGTCTTTTGATGCTTTTGTGCGTAACGGCCTTAAAGGCCTTAACTGCTTGAACACCGCTAAATGCTGCTTGAGTATTTCTTTGGTTTGCTCGTCCATGTTTTAGTATACTTTTTTATTGTCTTGCTTATTGTAGTGACAAAGATATTAGCACTTTGATTCACATTGGACTCTTTCATAACATTATCCCAATTTATTTGATTCAGTTCTTCTTCAAAGTTATTTTGTTCTGCTTTTGGAATTCCTATTGTCTGTATTTTTATTTCTTGGTTGTAGTAAGTCAATCGTTTTTTACCCAGTTTCCTAACAATTAAGGTCACGTTATGATCCGAGAGCCCAGTGATAAGGTTATAAGTTTTTGTTATTCTTTCAGGCCTGTGTGTAAAAATTAAATCAATCAGCGTTTTACTACTTAGTGATTCTAGTCGGTTTGTCTATGAGCTGTTTATACTTAAATTTATCTACTACAGCTTTTAATTTCTTTTTACTATTTTTTTCGATCCAGTTAATGTTAAAATCACCCAGTATTAGGCTTTCAGAGCACTCCATAGTTGAGAGAAAACTCTTAAATTCATTATAGAAATTCACGCTATGTGAGGGTGAATTGTATAAAACAAATAAATTGAATTTCATAGTTGTTGACAAAGTGATTCGTAATACAAGGCACTCCAGTTTCACATTAATTGCAACCTCTTCACATTTAAGTTGATCTCTAATATATATTAACACCCCCCCACCCCTTCCTTGTTCCCGATCTTTTCTAAAGCACTTATAGCCAGGTATATTAACCAGATTTGTTGGAGTACTTTGATTTAACCAACTTTCAGAAACACATAAAAAGTCCAAATTCGATTCGGTTAATAAGTTGTGTAATTGGTCTGTTTTTGGTAGAATACTTCTAACATTGAGATGTCCACCTAGTAGTCCTTTAAATATACAGTACCGGTCAAAAGTTTGGAAACATTAAGATTTTTAAATGTTTTCTTTTTAAAGTCTCTTATGGTCGCCAGCGCTGAAACGAATCCTACAAGGACTCTCAAACCGCAAAACTATGGACATTTACAAAGAATACATTTTGTTATTTTTTTATTTTGATTATAGCCTACACGTATACGCTCTTCTGTTTTTCTACCTTTCTTCCTCTTTAAATTATGAATATATTTTTCTTTAATAGCTTGGATATGAATCCTCAACGTTCATCATTTACAAAACCTGATGTTAAAAATGTGTATATAAATGTTTTGATGCTATGGAATTCTTTAGATTATCATGTGCGAAACATTTATATCTCTTGAAATGTTACATGTATATTTTTTGGAAATAAACGTAATAAAAAAACACAAATGGGCTTTTTCGTTTGGTCTTGTTTTTGGATCATTTATTCATTTGGATTTAGGCCTACTAACCGGTTTGATGACGCATTAGTGATACTGAAAGCTGATTGGCCTTGATGGTTATTAATGTGGAAAAGGGCAAATTTAATTAATCTAGAGTTTATAATAAAATGTCAGATTTATTCTCTGAAGAAAACATTTATTTATTCACGCATTTTGGACAGACTACGTGATCCATTAGACAAGTGCCTTGCGAAGTGGACGCTTCGCTTAGTTAATAATGAAGAATTTGAACACGAATAATTCCACGGATTATAATAACAATAACTGTTCAAGAAGAATAAATCTCATATGTATTTTTAAAAAAAGTCAAAATTAAGTTTGTAACTATTCAATAAATGTGTTCAGATTCGATGTGTGCACGCGCTCTGCTCATGAGCGTGATGAGCTGCGCGTGAGTGAATCGAATTTTAGTTGCTATGGCGACACGTGTTATTCTTCTAACGGCATATTTACACTTGAACCGATCGCTATCTGTGCGAGTGCATATGAGTGATTCACGTTTTAGTTGCTATAGTGACCCGTGCTATGAATTGTGAATATTTACACTCGAACTCGAACCGATCGCTGTCTGTTGTTTGAGAGAGACGAGGCGAACACAGACTTTTGCAGAATATTTTCTGAGCGAATCTGTTGATTTTGAAGCTGTTTTCTGGATTTCTGAGAGGAGACTTCTATTCTGGACATCGGAGGATATATCCTTTATATAGATTTAGATTTTTTTTTAAAGAGATCTTATCATTTCTGAGGATACTTTTATTTTATTGTTCTTTTCTTATTTTAGGAGTTTTATTTAATTTTTTGTTTTATTTTATTGTGTGGAGGAGAGTTGTATTATTGTACTGTATTTTGTGTTGTCTTTTGTATTGTTTTTTTGCAGTTTGGAGGAGGATGTCGATGGCTTACATGATGGGTGAAAGAGGAGGTGAGTGCTTTAGTTTTTCATTTATGGTTTATGGTATGTTGTTGTTGTTGTTGTTGTTGTTGTTGTTGTTGTTGTACAATGACTGACTACATTAATGTGAATAACCCATTGGATCCCCCAATCTAATCACATGTATTTTAATTGACATTTAATGTGAAATAATCGTTTGAATTTGAGTGGCCTAACTGAAGTAACAATTTGCAATTTACCACTGACATTGATTATTGATTTATTATTAAAACATTGTGATGTGTGAAATATTCCAGCCTCAGGCCGCTCCAGATCCAGGAGAGCTGCTTTCTCTCAGACGGCTGGTCAGGAGGTTTGGAGACCCGGTTCTGATGACCGTGATCAGGATCCGCTGCCAGACCCGACCCAGACACAGAGCCAGGATCTTCCTGGATATTTAACTCCTCTGTCTTCTGAGTCTGTTTCTGTGTCCACAGGTCAGGCTGACAGGAGGAGGACGAGGAAGAGCGGCAGCCAGAAGAGCCCAGATGATGGACGTCCGTTCACTTCATCGAAACACTCTCGCAAAGGTCAGAATAGGCTTTAATAACCAACCAAAGTAACAATTTGGTGTGACCACTGACATTCATCATTCATATTATATATTAAAAAAAGAAAACGTTTTTGATGTGTGGAATTTTCCAGCCTCAGGCCGCTCCAGATCCTGGAGAACCGCTTCCACAGATTCTTCTCCGGGCATCATGTCATCGTCAGCTCTGTCCCTCTCTGAGGTCGATGTCGAGCGCTGGCTCTGTAGAGCGTCGTTGAGTCTGAGCAGCAGAGGCTCGTACAGCGTCGAATGGAGGTGGAGTGGCGATGGATCGGAGAGCCCAAACCAACAGGACAGTTGCAGCAACTGCTGTTTGTCCGGGTCCGACAGCCTGGAAGGATTGCTGTGCCCTCCGCTGCCCGGGCAAGTTCCTGTCGAGCCAAAAGAGACTTCAAATGGCCGAACTGCTCAGGGTGCCATGGAGGCTTCTCCTGTGAACAAGAGCTCAACAGGTGAGACTGAAATAAGGCTGGCCGGTGTCAAGTCTACAGAGAGACATTTTCCTATTTCATGCATACGTTTTTAACATGTTAATGTCACATTTACTGTTGCACAGCAACATTTCTCTGAATTATTTTGTTATTTATTTATAAATATTTTAATTGTTTTAACATTTTCAAAAGTAGCGTTCCCATAATGCAACATTATAAAATAGATTGTTCCTTTAACCAAGAAGAAAATGTTTTAACCAGTTGAAAAAACTGTAGATTTTGAAGGTTCTGGGAGCATTTTGAAATAAAATGTTCAGAATTTAATTAAAACGTTCTCAATAAGCGATGAACTCGATGGCACTTGCTCTGTCCGACACACACCAGACACACGCGCACAGAAAGCCGCTCCTCAGACAGCAAACGATCCAGAATAGAATTCTCTTTCGCCACTTATTGCTTTTGAATTGTCAAATACACGCAAAATTGTCAAAATGTCTGTCGTGTCGGTTATTATATAAATAAGACATTGCTATGCATTTAATAAAAGTCAATGTTTAATCTAATGTAAATATATTTTAAGATATGGCCCATATGATCTTTGCCATTACCAGAGTTGACCAAATGAAGCCTGGAAATGTATGTTTTTTTTTCAATAAAACATCAGATAAAATCTGAAAAATAACTATTCGTGATAATTGTGAAATAAAATGACTATTAATATTGGGAAATAAGATTTTGGGAAATGTGTGCAGGCGTTAAGCAGAAGTCAGGCGGATAGCGTGGAAATATTCCGTTACTTTGGATTTGTTACATTACAGATAAGAATTTAACAGTGAAATGTAAATGATGTCTTTATAGCATTGCTCAATTTGACATCAGAGATGTTTCTAATAGTTGTGTTTTCAATTGTTTTTTTCTTCATTTCAGGAAAAGCTACAGAATGTAGGAAGAGGAAAGGAACTGGTTGTCTCCTCCACAGGATCTGGAAGGCTATGAAGTGTGTTTTCTGCTGCTGTTGCCACTGTAGTGCTGTGAATGTTGTGGAGCCTTTTGTTCCTCCAGCAGATCTGGAGCCAGAGCCTGATCCTGATCCATCATCACCTGCTCCAGATCACTCCGGCGTCAAGACAAATAATGGTACATCGCCACTCAGAATTTCTCCAACATTATTTTAAACAGTTCTGTCTTCTTGTTTTCCCCTAAAAATAAGGCTTAATGCTTGTTTTCAGAGAATGTGTAATATTATTTTATTTAATATTTCTTTCTCGACACAACCAGCACTGATGTGTTTTAAATAAAACGATGGATCTAGCAAGCTAATATTTTTCTGTTTGTTTCTCAGAGTCCTTTGAGTCTCTCTATAACGTTATAAAGATGATTGGATCCGGAGGATTCGGCAGGGTGTACCAGGGAACACGCAAATTTGATGGCAAAAAGGTAAATCTTACAGAATTGTACAAACATTTTGCTCTTGCATGCATCAAAACATATTTAAATCAATTTACAGATGGTTTAATACTTAGTGCGAGGTCAGGCGCTTGACTGTTACTGTTACTGTTATTGAAACTGGGGTGTTTTTTTTGCAGGTTGCCATCAAGCGGATACGCAAGATTGACAACGATCGTTATCTTCATATTGTAAGTTGGCCAAAACCTGAATATGTATTGAGTTGTTTAAGTGCAGATTATATTAGATGAGATTCCTTGTCTAAAAAGATCAAAGAAAAGTACATTTATGAAAAAAATGATGTGTTTTCTTCAGATTTGTACCCTGCTAACCTTCTGTCTGCTACTTTTCTCTAGCCTGGGCATCCCGAATCTCTGGTTACAGAAGTGGCGCTGCTGATGATGATGAGGCGAGAACCCATAAGCCCCTTCGTCATACAACTATACGAGTGGTTTGAACATCCTGAAGAATTCACTCTGGTTATGGAGTATCCTGAACCCTGCGAGAGCTTGCTGGACTTCATGACTCGTAATCATCAAGTGTATGAACCAACAGCACGCTTCATCATGCGACAGGCTGTGCTGGCAGTGCAACACTGCATCCATCAGGGTGTTTTTCATAATGACATTCATGCGCAGAATTTCCTGTTGAAGAGAAGCCCGGCACAGCTCAAGCTGATCGACTTTGGCTGCGGTCAGCTGTTTAGTAGAGATGGCTACTGGAGCAACATTTACATTGGTGAGCATTCTGGGAGTGTGGAAACCTGAATGTAGTGACTTACTAAAAATCTCAACTATGTGCAAATGTCTTGCTTACAGGAGTAGCGGATTACTGCCCACCTGAAGTCTTGACAGAACCGCGATTCCACGCCGTCCCAGCAAACGTCTGGTCTCTAGGAGTGTTGTTGCACAAGATGGTGAACGGATGTTCTCCTTTTGGCAATAGAAGGAAAATAACACAAGCCAAAGTTACATTTCAGAACCCCAACTTATCCAAAAGTGAGTGAATAATATTGGTACATTAATAAACACACACATAAAGCAAAGGCTTTGTACAGAAACAGTTAAAGGTGAAGTATGTAGGATTTTTTATATAGAGCTCAACGTATAGTGAGAGTTACGCGCTACAAAGCATGCTTCAATACCATACACTACAGCATCATCATGCACCCGTTCAGAAAGACAAACGCAGCACAGCTAAAAGTATTCCTAATATATTGGAAATGAAACCTATTTTCACAAGAACCAGTAAGAGCTGCGTTTGTGATGTTGAAATCGGGGAAGACGCGATGCACGGAAGGCCTCTGCAAGGTTTTTGGAAAATATGCTTTATTTTGTCAATTATTCCGCTCGCTGCCACTAGTTTCGCAGAAACGTACTTCATACTTCACTTTTAAAGTAAAGATAAGTCACATTTTACAGTATATTAATCATGTTTTAGATGCTGTTTTCATAGATGCCAGGTCACATGGTCATTCCTAACCAGCTCTCTCCTTATTACATTTTGTACAGAATGCAGGGATCTGATTAGCCAGTGTCTAGCCCGGGATCCAACTAAACGCCCCACGTTAGAGCAGATGTTACTACATAAATGGATCAGTGAGGATCTACAGTAGATTGGAGAAGTTCAGGAGATTCACTCGATCAGTTTCAGGTGTGAGGAAGTGTAACAGATAGAGTAGGATTATTATCTTTTGTCAAATCTGTGAGATTTTCAAATCTGTGTTCATTGTAATGTTCTTGTTATAGTCAAGTCACCTTCATTTATATAGCGCTTTATACAATACAGATTGTTTCAAAGCGGCTTCACAGTAATAAACAGGAAAATAACAGAATCAGTGATGCAAACACAATTAAAGGTCCAGTGTGTAATATTTATGTGGATCTATTGACAGAAATGCAATATAAGATCCATAACTATGTGTTCAGTGGTGTATAAAGACCTTACTTAATGAACCGTTAAGTTTGTATTACCTTAGAATGAGTCATTTATATCTACATAGGCGCGGGAATCCCCTTCTATGAAGGTTGCCATATTGTGACGTCATGTTTCTACCGTAGCCGACAGCGAACACACAGCGCTACAGAGCGCGTTTCGTCACTGCCTTGAAAGAGAAGCCGCAGAAAGCTAGAAGCCAGATAGACACCGTGAGTAGTGACTTTCCCTTGTCAGTGGTGTAAAATATGTAGTTGGATTGTTTCATGTTTCTTAGTTATTCTCCCTCGCTGTGTTATGGCTTTGCTATGTGGGGATAAATGTGCTGGTTGCGTTCGTGAGACAGCTGAGGACTCTTTTCATTGACCGTAAAACAGTATGTTACAGGAATCACCAACCCGTCGATCGCGACAAGTCGATCTTGGAAGCATTTTAAGTCCTTCGCGAAGAGTTTTCAAAATCAGAGAAAAAAAGCCTATTGTATGTAGTAAATGGTGTCTAAGGGATGCGGAGGCGCGCGCGCTGTTACAATCATGTCATTTTTGCCGCGCTCATCTTTGGGCTCATGCGGACGCGTCGAGTTTAAACAAGGCTTTACACTTTAACCAGCTCAGCCACAGTAACAGCTCATATTAGCCAGGTAAACTTTTACTACCCTGTTAGAAAAAAATATAGTTGCATAGTTTCATGTGGTTCTTCTCCCTCGCTGTATTATGGGTTTGCTATGTGGGGATAAATGTGCTGGTTACATTTGTGAGACTATCAGCTGATTACTATTATTATATTATTTATTAAGACCCTCACCTGACTATGGCTTTGTAAACTTTATCCATGATGTGGTTTATAATGGACTGTGGTACAGAAACAGTGACAATGTTACACACTCTCGGCTTACTCTGGCTATTCTCTGCTGTCTCAGTCGACGATATGTTTGTCCCGTTTTAGCCACCGTAGCTTCTTCGAAAGGGAGGGGTGAGCAGTGGGCGGAGCCATTAGTGCAACTCGCAACCGAACCGCCAGATGTCGCTAAAAATCACACACTGCACCTTTAAATTCTGTTGTAAATCAGCTCTAAAAAATCATTCATGAGTTGACTTATTATATAGTCTTTGTCTTGGATAGGTAATAACATACTTGCTGAGAGCACTGAGCTCGAGACTCGCCCGAAGCCTGAAGTCCAACTCCGACCTGACAGGAACTCAGAGCCTGACCACATCTGAGCAAGAACATGAGAGACTGCAAGACTGGAAACAAGTCCTCAAGTCATCACAGACACATTTGCTTTGTTTTAAAAGTCAAGACAAGTCATCTTCCTCAAACATTTGTGAATGAATGTGTCGCTCTCAGGACCTCAGAGACTTGAAGCTGTTAAAGCTGCAAAGGGTGGGCCAACTCCATATTAAACTCTACCGATTAAGAAGGCAGACGTCCCAAAACTTTTGGCGATATAGTGTATATGTTTATATATAGTGTATATGTGTATAGAGTATATGACCAATCTGTGTATTGCTCAAATACAGGATGTCACTATTTTGGTGTCTGCGTCAAATGAAATAGACAAAAGTCATTTTAAATACATACAACCATGTTAAATGCAAGTTAAGTGTCTAATTTAATATTTCAAATAACTTTTGAAAAATAAAATTTTATTTATACCTTTATTTAACCAGGAGGTTCCATTGAGATTCAGAATCTCTTTTACAAGAGAGACCTGGCCAAGGTAGCAGCCAAATCACAACAAATACATACATAACAAACATCAATTTACATTTTCACGATAAAAGAAGCACAAAAAGAACACAATGAGACTCCTAAGAAAAACAAGAACATGTCTCCATCACAATACTCTTTACAGTAGTTTTAAATTCATTAAAGGACATAAGGGTTTCTAACCTTAGCTCTTTTTGTAGATTATTCCACCCCCAAGGTGCTAAATAAGAGAAAGCAGTTCTTCCCAATTCGGTTGTAACTCGTGGCACGTTAAAAAGCAACCACTTTGAAGAGCGTAGCTGATAGGTACCAGAGCAGACAGAGAGGAGGTACAGTGGAAGCTTGCCAAGTATAGCTTTATAAATAAAGAAATACCAGTGCTGTTTTCTACGAATTTTAAGTGATGTCCAACCAACTAAATTATAAAGAATGCAGTGATGGTTGAGGGACTTTGTATTTGTTATAAATCGTAGTGATGCATGGTAAACTGAATCAACATGATGCAAGATGGAAGATGCAGCATGCATGTACAATATATCTCCATAATCAATTACAGACAGAAAAGTAGCTTCCACAAGTTTCTTCTTAGCACTAAAAGTATAACAAGATATGTTTCTAAAATAAAAGCCGAGCTTGACTTTAAGTTTCTTGACTAAAACAGTAAAATGTTCATTGAAGGTGAGCTTATCATCTATCCATATCCCCAAGTACTTGTATGAAGACACTCTCTCAATTGATTTCCCATCTAAGGACAAGAGGCCACAGTTGTCAAGTATCTGTGCTCGAGCTTTTGAGAAAACCATAAACTTTGTTTTCTGTGTATTTAAAACCAGTTTTAGACTCAGTAATGTGTTTTGCAATACCTGAAATGCAGTCTGAAGTTCCTGCACTGCTACAGAAATGGTGGAAGCCTGAGTATAGACCACTGTGTCATCAGCATATAAATGTAATTTGGCTTGAACATCTCTATCAAAATCATTTATAAAAATTGAAAACAGAATGGGTCCTAAGATTGATCCTTGAGGGACACCTTTAGTTATCTCAAGAAAATCAGATTTATAACCTTCAGCATAAACACATTGAGTACGATCTACAAAATAATTTTGAAACCATGCAACAGCCTTCTCACTTAAACCAACTGAACGTAGTTTAGTCAATAACAATCCATGATCAACTGAATCAAACGCCTTAGAAAGATCAATAAATAATGCAGCAGAGTGTTGCTTCTTATCTAAGGCCCCAATAATATCATTTGTCACTAAAGTAGCAGCAGTAATAGTGCTATGGCCACTTCTGAACCCTGACTGAAAATTATTTAAAATGTTTTTGTCAGCTAAATACTGTTTTAACTGTACATTCACAAATGATTCCAAGATCTTTGACACAACAGAGAGTTTTGATATTGGACGGTAATTATTCAATTCTGATGGGTCTCCACTTTTATGTAAAGGGAGGACATAGGCTGCTTTCCAACTTTTGGGAATGGAGTTGGAAAGAAGACTCAAATTAAAAATATGCGCTCAGCAATAATATCAGCTGCCACTTTTAACAGAAAGGGATCCAGATTATCTGTACCTGCTGACTTTTTGTGATCAATGTCTCTGAGGGCTTTATGAACTTCTGACACTGAAATCGGTTTAAAGTTAAAGGATTCCCCATTTACATTTACATTTTCAGATGCTGACATGGCAGGACAGGGGACAGATTTATTTACGGTTTTATTAAATATGAATCCAGCCTGAATAAAGTGTTTATTAAACTGATTATGACTGCTTTGTCTTTTATTTCATCTGAACCAATGAGAATCTGTTCAGGGAGGTTTGAGGTCACACGTGCACCCGACAAAGATTTAACTGATTTCCAAAACTTTGAAGGGTTGTTTAAGTTTTCTGTGATTGACTTCAAATAAAACTGAGATTTGGACTTTCTAATCATCAAAGTACACTTGTTTCTTACAGTTCTAAATGCAGTCCAATCAGCAGAAGAGTTGGAGAATCTAGCTTGTGCCCACAATTTATTTCTCAAACAGATTAGCTCTGATAGACTGTCTGAGAACCAATGGTTGTCCTTACCACTGATCCAAAACTTTTTGATTGGTGCGTATTTATTTACAATGGAGCTGAAATTTGAATGAAAAAAATCCCATGCCATTTCAACATCCGAAAACAGACACCCTGCTAAGTTCACTATGATACAGATCATGCAGAAAAGCCTTTTGTTCAAAACTTTTAAAATGTCTTTTTAGGATGATGATTTACCTTGGGGATTTTTGTATTTCTTACACAAGCGACTGTACAATGGTCACTGACGTCATTACAAAATACGGCAGCTGAGGTATATTTATGAACTGAGTTTGTTATGATTAGATCGAGGAGAGAAGATTTTATTTCTGCTTTGGGATTTATTCTTGTCGGTTCATTAATAAGTTGCACTAAATTTAATTCATTACACAAATCTTTAAAACAATCAGAGTTCCCAGAAAGCCAATCCCAATTCATATCACCCATAAGAATAAATTCAGAGTCATTAATTTCATGTAATATTTCGGATATAGATTGGAAAGCATCCTTTGAAGCAGATGGAGGTCTATAGCAACCAACTACTGTAATGTCAGCGTCCTTTGAGATATTCACTTTTCAAACTGTTTAGCTTTAGTTAGTGATAGGGTTACCGAGCTTATAAACTTAGATTTCACATATATGGCAACCCCACCTCCTTTGCCAACCCGATCAGTTCTATAAACTTTAAAACCTTCAATAGAAATATGTTCATCAGATACAGATTTTTTAAGCCAGGTTTCGGAAATAATAATGATATCAGCATTGGTTGTATTAGCCCAGATCTTAATCATATCCATTTTAGGGACAAGGCTTCTAACGTTTAAATGTATAAAACCAAGGCCATGTCTGCTTTTCAAATCTAAAGGAGTGGCTAAGGATTTCAAAGTGTTAGGAAAACCAGAAACAGGACCAGGATTGGGCTGAACATTACCAGATAACATCAATAAAAGCATAATCATACAGCGTAGTTTTTGTTTGGTTGGGTAATATTTGTCATTACCACTGTCCTCTATGAACTGAGAAAAAGAGTAATCTGAGACAGTAAAATTATCATTGAATAACAGGACACCACATCTCCCCCATTACGTACAACAATTTCACGTAGTACCAATTAACTCAAAACAGTACTAGATTTCAATAGGAACACATAAACGTAAGCTTTTGCCTAATTACAACTAAGTTCTTTTATGGTAGTTAACAACTGTAATTACTTCTGTTAAATTCTCAATTTCACTTCTTCATTCATGACTCCAACAGAATTACAGAATCATTACAGGACTATATTGAATCTCCATCTGCGCTATACCTACATACAGTCAGTAATTCAAACCACTGTATACTCTTATTTAGTCTCGTAGTCTTTCAATCAAAAAGGTGGTTTGCACTGACGAACAGAACGTTTTCCTGTGCTCTGTTCAGTGTTCGGAACATTTGCGACTGAAACATCAACAGCAGGCTGATCTGAGGTCGGCTTCATGACCTCTGGAACCAAAGACAAGTGAGAAGAGTGCCACAGTCTTCCATCTGCCAGTCTGTACGTGCTTGGGCCCACTTGCTTCTCTATTTCCACTGGTTGTGTGAACTTTGAGTGTCCTTTCCACTGGTTGTGTGAACTTTGAGTGTGAACATGCGTTGGTTTGCGTATACGCACTCTATTGCCCACCTGAAATGTAGACACCCGAGCCCCTCGTTTTGCATCAGAGTATTGCTTCATTTTATTTTGGCGAACCGACACTCGTTGTCTAACTTCTTGGTCACGTGTGGAACTGGAGTGAGATGTGAACACCGTAAGTTTGGTTCTCATTTTCCTGCCGTATAACAGTTCAAATGGCGAAACACCAATCATTGCATGTGGAGTAGAACGATACGTTTGCAAAAAGTCCGAGACTGTTTGTTCCACGGTTTCTTTTGCAAAATGGCCATTTGCACACAGTCCTTGAGAACCTTATTAAATCTTTCCACAGCCCCATTAGCCGCAGGATGGTATACAGATGTTTTGGTGTGTGCAATATTTCGTTCGTCCAAGAAAGCGGTAAAGACTGAGGAAATAAGTTGTGGTGCATTATCTGTTACCAGACTCTCAGGGTTTCCATGCCTCCTGTCTCAAAAGGTCCTACTATGTCCAAACCCAACTTCGACCATGGACCGTCCGGAAAAGGCACCAGCTGTAATGGAGAAGCGGTAGTCTTTGCCGTCCTGTCTGACTCCTGGCACAACGAACATGCTGAAATTTGAGTTTGTACCACAGCGTCTATTCCTGGAAACCAATAGAGCTCACGCAACCGCTGCTTGGTCCTTACTATGCCCTGATGATTCTCATGTGCTAAAGTGACCATTGTTCTGCGCAATGTCACTGGCACCACCAACCGTGAACCCCGGAACACTAGATTGTTTGTCACACAAAGTTCATGTCTCATTTTGAAGTACGGTTGCAGCGGGGAATCCAGGGCTTTTGCTGAAGCTGGCCAACCCTTTTCAATCTGAGCACGCAGAGCAGAAAGCTCAGAACAGGCCATAGAAGCAGCCTCAAACTCCTTTTGAGTAACTGACATAAGAGACATTGACAACAACGCAACTAGCTCAGGTTCTGCATCCGAGTCCATGTCTGTAGTAGATGGCAAGGGCAATCTTGAAAGACAATCAGCTGTACAGTTCAACGAACCTGCACGATAGACCACGTCATAATTAAAGCATAACAGACGCGCAGCCCATCTAGCTATGCGCATTCCCGCCCTGTCTGCTCCTTTTGTACAGAGAAGGGTCGTTAGAGCCTGATGGTCGGTTCGTAGTGTAAACTTACGCCCCCAAAGATAGGTCCTCAACTTTTCCACCGCCCACACTCATGCCAAAGCCTCTTTCTCTACTGTTGCATATTTCCTCTCAGTCTTAGTTAAGGATCTGGAGACAAAAGCGACTGTCCGCTCTGTGTTGTCTGGATGAATCTGGGTGAACACTGCCCAAAGACCATAATCTGATGCATCTGTAGAGATAATGGATGGTAAATTGGGGTCATATAGTGCTAATGCTGAACTTGCAAGCAACAATTGTTTCACAGTGACAAAGCAGTACTCCGTTTCCTCGTTCTACTGAAATGGTACCTCTCGGCGGATACATGCCTGTAAGGGTTCAACAATAGTAGCATAATTGGGTATAAATTTATTATACCATGAGAGCATACCCAGGAATGAACGTAGGGCTGGCACATCTTTAGGAACTGGAGCTTGTACGATTGCCTGTAAGTGCTCAGTATCTGGCTGAACTCCTTGTGGTGTAACCAAGTGTCCCAAAAAACGCAGGCTCTTTTGCCTAATTTGACACTTTTGTTCGTTCAAACGCAACCCAGCCTCCTTTAGTCGGCTCAGTACCGTGTTCAGCGCAACGTCATGTTCCGCTTCTGTGCGTCCAAAGCAAATGACGTCATCGAGGTAGTTCTGCACGTTTGGTACACCTTTGAGTATGCACTCCATCATCTTTTGGAATACCGACGGTGCTGAAGCCAAACCGTACGGTACCCTGCAAAACCGGAACAGTCCATCATGCGTGATAAACGCTGTTAAATCACGGCTCTCAGGATGTAAAGGCACTTGATGATATGCACTCTCAAGATCAATTGTGGAGAAGATTGTAGATCCAACTAAAGCAGTCAATAATTCCTCCATGTGAGGCAGGGGGTAACTGTCTATTACCACAGCTTTGTTCGGTTCCCTGAGATCTACACACATTCTTGTGCCACCAGTCTTTTTAATTGTAACCACAATCGGTGACACCCATGGAGATGCATCTGTTCTCTCTATAACTCCGGCAGAAAGTAGTCTGTCCAACTCCGCGGACACGGCTTTTTTCACAGAAAAGGGAAGGCGTCGTAGTTTCTGTCTAACAGGCACGGCTGTATCTGACACCTTGACTTTATGCATAAACCCTGCAACACAGCCAACTGAAGGTGAGTCCACTTGAGTAGAAAGCTGTAACACTGGTTCTGAAGAGCAAGATGTGGAGGATGTAGCATGATCTGGCAGAATTGTATCTCCTTTAATGCATAGTTTAAGAGCTGTTATCAGATCCATGCCCATTAATGCAGTTCCTTTATCCACCACATGGAAGTTCACTGAGCATTTGCGGCAGTCTTTTACCACGGTTGCGTGCAAGCAGCCGATCACATGAATTGGAGTACGCGAATAAGTGACTAAGCATGCTGCAGGTGGCTGTAGAGGTACTTCCCCAAAGTGATCATCATACATGCTCTTTGGCAGAACTGAAACAGAAGCACCAGTATCAACAGTCAACGTGACAGGCCTCTGGACCGCACCGGCTTCGACTTGAACAGTACAGTGAAGTTTAGCGCTTACATCCTTATCTTGAAGTAACAGTAGCGTGTACTCAGGCATTACTACTTCATGCACTGTGTGAGTTTGCGTTGTTCTACAGACACGTGCAAAATTACCTTGTTTTACCTTGGCTGCTGGACATAGTACTGCATTTGCAAGTCCCTGCATTTGCTATCCAGCCGATTCGACTTGTTGTGCAATTGTAACAGCATCCGCTAATGTTAACTTATCATGCAGCAAAAGCCTCTCTCGGATACGCGGATTAGTGACGCTTTCCACCAGCTGGTCACGAATCATATCATCTGCATTTGTAAACTCACACGTAGACGAGAGTTCTCTCAGTGCAGCAACATACTGGAGTATAGACTCACCAGCTTGTTGAGTTCTTTTCCGGAATGTGTGTCACTCCATGACCACGTTCAACTTGGGTGTAAAATGAGCATGTAGAGCAGTAATAGCAGCAGCCATTGTATCGCCCGTTTCTGGTAACGTGTAAAATATTCTCTGCCCCTCTGTGCCCAAGCAATGTAACAGAAGGGCTCTTTTCCTGACTTCCGACCATTCCTGTCCTTCAACGTCGATCACTAGCAGATAATTCTGGAACATCCGCTCCCATGTCCTGAAAGGAATCGCCGGGTCGCCCGGAGCAGGTAAGAAAAAGTTTGGAAATGGTGTAGACGATGCCATCTTTGCAGCAATAGTGGGTCGCCTCGTCGCCAATTTGTTATGTTCTAGTTACCATTACAAAGCCAGACCACAGCAGATGAACGGTTACATCTCTTCTTTATTACTCTCTAAAAACACATACAGAACTCGTGCTCCACCTTCCTTTTTTCTACGCTTCTTCTCCCCGTATCCCTCTTCTCAACTACCTCCCCCTAGTGGTCTCAGTATGTATTGCATTGAATAACAGGACACCACACAAACCAGTGGAGATCAGAGACAACCTGGAGGAAAGAACAGACAAAATGCTTGACATATAGTTTATTTGAATTTTATAAATCCATTGTGTTAAATCAGTGCAATATAGTCAAAATACATATTATATTTATTTATTTTATTTATTTATTTGATATGGACATAACAACAGCATTGGACGAACCAGATACCTTGTTTTCAGTGTTATAGCAAAATTGCTAATTTGCAACACTTGTCCATAGGAGACAACACATGTCACCAATCACAACACACACACAAAAAAAATAAAAAATAAAGTAAAAATAAATACAGTAGTTACAAAGATTAGCAATACAAATCATCACTATACATTTTATACAGCATTAGCATGTGTGCAGCTTTGACTTGACTTTAGCCACTGTTTCAGACCTCTATCGAAGCTGGTCATGTCTGTCTGCAATTTTAAGTCAGTGGGCAGAGAGTTCCATAGTCTTGTACCGTTATAAGAGAAACTTGACTGACCGATAGATTTCATACATTTTGGAAGAATACAGTCCCCACTGACTGAGGCTCTGGTGGATGGTCTAAGTGAACCTTGACGCCTACGAATGAGAGCAGAAAACAGTGGCGACACATTGCTGTTCAGACATTTAAAAACCAATTTCAAAATACTAAAATTTATAAAATGTTCAAAAGTAAAAAGATTATGTCTATGAATTATGTCACAATGATGCGATGTCACAGTTTTTCTATCAAAAACCTTGACCGCCTGCTTGTACTGTGAGACAACCGGCTTTACTATTGACGGGGATGTTTGTGACCAAGATGTTATGCAATAGGACAGATGTGGAAAAATCATTGCATGCATATATAACCGGGCGGCCTGGAAAGATAATTCCTTCCTAATAAAACGGAAACAATTCAGATTAGATTTAACCTTTTTACAAATATTTTTGACTTGACTCTGAAATTTGAGATTGTTGTCAATAATAATCCCAAGATATTTAACCTCTTTTTCTTCTTGAATAATTTCATTGTTTATGCTTACTTCAAAAGTACTATCTAAGGGTCGTTTTTTATTTGAGAAACAAATAGCAACAGTTTTCTTCACATTTAAGGTCAGGTGAGACAATTCAAACCACTTTGAGATATCTGTTAGGGCTTGTGTCAGCTTCTGCGCAGCTATGGCTGAGGTTCTAGCAGATAGATGGACAACTGTGTCATCTGCATACAGCTGGCAGTTGACATCTTTGCAGCTATCAGGGAAATCATTGATGTACATTGTAAACAGCAACGGCCCCAGCACTGATCCCTGAGGAACCCCCATATTGTTAGGGCAAAGAGCTGACATCACCCCATTTACCTTTACGCTGTCACAGATTGGCCAGGTTCTTCCACCACAATCATTCAGCGATCACTGTCACCGGAGTTCTAACGAGAGACACCTGTACCCCATCAGCCACTCTGCTTCATAAGCACACACCACGCACCTCTCATTGTCCGGGCTCGTTCATACGAAGCGGACTCATAGTGCTTCTCTCTACGAATGTCACTAACCAAACTATCCTGTGTGTACTCACCAGTTCTCTGTGCTGTTCCCAGTCTGTCTAGATCTTCTCTCCAGTGGTGTGCGAGCCGTAAGCTATCCAGTCCAGCCAAGTGGTGCGTGAGTGTGTGCCGTCAACCTGTCTGCCTCTTCTAACTGAGTGTTTATTCACTCTGGAAATCTCCTCTCGCCGTACCTGCAAAGGAAATATCTACTCACTCATTCTTGCACGTTGAGATATACGGAACTCTGCTGTTTAATAAAACTTGAGCTTCACTACTTACCTTGTTGTCCGCCTGCTTCCGTAACAGTTAGCCCGGACCTAAGAAGACAATAACAGCATGAGTTTTCCAGATCCCTTTCAAGACCTGGTGGATTAATTTAAGAGGGTAATAATATCTTCTCCTACCATCATGCCTCCAGCACCACTACCGAGCGCTTCTTCGGCCACCGCATCTTCCCCGAGCGCTTCTTCGGCCCCCGCATCTTCCAGTCCCATGGCCCGACCAGCGCCCTACTCTGGCGGGGCGGAGGAATGCAACGGATTTTTGCTTCAATGCTCTCTCATATTTACCATGCAACCCACTTTATATCCTACCGACCAGTCAAAAATAGCATTCATCACATCCCTACTCACCGGTCCAGCTCTCCAATGGGCCGAAACGATCTGGAAGCAAGCTGGTCCAGCCATTAGTTCAGTACAAGCCTTCGTTTCCCACTTCAAAGAAGTATTCGGTCAAACGGATGGAGAGATATCAGCCGGTGAGCAACTTTATCATTTATCTCAAGGAAAGATGTCTACTCGTGAATATGCCATTCGCTTTCGCTCTCTAGCTGCAGCCGGTGGATGGAATGAGCGATCCTTACTGACCACCTTGGTCTCACACCCCAACTCCGTCTGCAACTGGCCGCCTTGGATGATAATATGGGGCTTGAAAGGTTTATTCAACTATCCATCAGATGCTCAGACCGTATGCAATCTTATCAGTCCCAATCTAACACTACTGTACTCCTCCGCCCATCTGAAACCGCCAGCCCTCTCGAACCAGAGCCCATGATTATCGAATCTGGCAAACTTACCGCAGCTGAACGACAGAGGAGGCTGACCCGGGGTCTATGCATGTATTGTGGAGCCAGTGGGCATGTTCGATTGAACTGTCCAATTCGTCCCATACGAACATCGGTGAGTGTTTTTTGTATTGATGAAGAAAAGATGCATCCTCTCACTACTTGTGTTCAGTTAACCACCCAGACATCTACTGTTTCAGTTCACGCTCTCGTCGACTCCGGGTCGGGAGGAAATTTCATCTCGGCAACCCTCTGTCGCCAGCTCCAGCTCCGTACCGAAGCCTCGTCAAATGTTTACCAGATCCAACCCATAACCAAGTTCATTACTGCACACCCACGTATTCATCGGAAATGTGAACCCGTTACTCTCCAAATCGGAGCCCTACACAAGGAAGAAATTCAGCTGCTGATTCTGGAGGGAACCAAAGCGGATATCATACTTGGGCGTCCGTGGCTGGTGAAACATGATCCCATCATCTCTTGGGGCTCCGGGGAAGTGATAAAGTGGGGCAAGGAATGCTTTTCAAGATGTTTTCCGGTTCTCCCACGTCCTATTCCGAATCCTGTTCCAGTTTATGTCACGTCAGTTGAGAGTCCACTCGAGAAACAGTCCACGAAGATTCCTGACATCTACTCTCCTTTCCAAGACATCTTCTGCCCCAAAAGAGCTTCCCAACTACCACCTCATCGGCCATGGGACTGTGCTATTGACCTTATTCCAAATGCCACTTTGCCCAGAGGTAAGATCTACCCGTTGTCACTGCCAGAGACCAAGGCCATGGAGGAGTATATTCAGGAAGCTCTCAAACAAGGATACATTCGGCATTCTGCATCTCCCGCAGCATCCAGCTTCTTTTTTGTTGCCAAAAAAGATGGAGGGCTGCAACCATGCATTGATTATCGGATCTTAAATCAAGGTACCGTCAAATTCAAATATCCCCTTCCTCTCGTCCCTGCGGCCCTCGAACAACTCCGCTCTGCTACCATCTTCACGAAGTTGGACCTCCGCAGCGCGTACAACCTGGTGAGAATACGAGAAGGGGATGAATGGAAGACCGCCTTTGTGACCCCTACTGGCCACTATAAATATCTGGTTATGCCCTATGGACTGGTCAACGCCCCTTCCGTGTTTCAGAATTTTATACATGAAGTCCTCCAGGAGTTTCTGCATCGCTTCGTGATCGTCTATATAGACGACATCCTCATCTACTCCCGGAGCGAAGTCGAACATCGTCACCACGTTGCGGAGGTCCTCTGCACACTCAGAGCTCACCACCTCTTCCTGAAGGCAGAGAAGTGTTCTTTCCATCTCCCATCAGTACAGTTCTTAGGTTACCTCATTGACCGTCAGGGGGTCCGCATGGATGAGAGGAAGGTCACTGCAGTAACTACCTGGCTAGAACCCACCACGATTAAGGAACTTCAGAGATTTCTTGGATTCGCCAACTTTTACAGACGTTTCATACGAGGTTACAGCATCATCACCACTCCACTCACCAACTTGTTCAAAGGTAAACCGAAAAGTCTCCTCTGGACTCCTGTAGCGGCCGAAGCCTTCCAATCCCTCAAATCTGCCTTCACACAAGCACCCCTCCTGACGCATCCAGATCCTGAGCTCCCTTTCGTGGTGGAGGTGGATGCCTCGACTTCCGGAGTTGGAGCCGTCCTTTCTCAACTTCACGGTACACCTAATTTACTCCATCCATGTGCCTACTTCTCCCGGAAGCTCAACCCGGCAGAGAGGAATTACGACATTGGCAATCGTGAACTCCTGGCCATCAAACTCGCCCTGGAGGAGTGGCGACATTGGCTGGAAGGTGCCACCCATCCTTTTCAAGTTATCACCGACCATAAGAACCTCCAGTACCTCCGTGATGCAAAACGACTTTGTCCCCGTCAAGCCAGATGGTCATTATTCTTCTCAAGATTCCACTTCTCCATTACTTACCGTCCTGGTCCTAAGAATGTCCGTGCCGATGCTTTATCCAGATTACATGATTCTACAGAAACTCCCGAGACAACCACCAACATCATACCCGAAGATATCATCATCAGGCCCATCGAATGGTCTGCTCCTCCAGCCATCGCCACTCCTAATCCACGATCTCCGCCGGGCTGCCCACCTAATCGTCAGTTCATCCCCAGGGCACAACGGGTAGATCTCATTCACACCATTCACACATCTCTGGGCACTGGGCATTCCGGGGCCAACAACACTCTCTCACTGTTATCCGAACGCTTCTGGTGGCCGGGTATGGCAGGGGATGTTAAGAGGTATGTACAAGGTTGTAAGGAGTGTGCAATGTCCAAAAGTCCCAGACATCTACCTGCAGGAAAGCTCCATCCCTTGCCATTTCCTAACCGCCCCTGGTCACACCTAGGAGTAGACTTCATGACTGACTTACCTTCATCGGATGGAAACACCTGCATCTTCGTCATAGTAGATCGATTCTCAAAGTTCTGCAGACTATTACCCCTAAGAGGTCTTCCCACTGCCCTGGAGACCGCCGAACTTCTGTTCAATCAGGTTTTTCGCTATTATGGGATCCCAGAAGATATTGTATCGGACAGAGGACCCCAATTTATATCCCGGGTATGGAAGTCGTTTTTCAAGCTCCTAGGTGTGACAGTCAGCCTCTCCTCTGGCTACCACCCTCAGACCAACGGCCAGACGGAGAGGAAGATCCAGGAAGTGGGGCGGTTCCTCAGGACCTTCTGTAATGGCCACCAGAACTCCTGGAACCAGTTTCTGGGTTGGGCAGAGTATGCCCAAAATTCACTACGGCAACCCACGACCGGCCTCACACCATTCCAGTGTGTTCTTGGGTTCCAACCTCCCCTATTTCCCTGGGATGGTGAACCATCTGAGGTTCCCTCAGTGGATTACTGGTTCCGGGAGAGCGAGAGAGTTTGGGACGAGGCTCACCATGATCTGCAGAGGGCAGTTCGCAGATCCAAAACAATCGCTGACCGGAGGAGGATTTCGGGCCCAGTCTATGTTCCGGGAGATAAGGTTTGGCTCTCCACTCGCGATATGCGTCTGCCCTCCAAAAAACTTAGTCCCAGGTTTGTTGGCCCTTTTACCATCCTAGAACAGGTCAATCCCGTCACCTACAAACTCCAGCTACCACCGCAATACAGAATACATCCCACATTTCACATTTCCTTACTCAAACCCTTTCACGAACCTCTTATTCCCTCCACAGAACCTGGCCACGAAGAGGAACCTCCCCCTCCCTTGTTGCTGGAAGAAGGGTCCATCTACTCCGTTCGGGAAATCCTGCAGTCCCGACGTCGTGGTGGTCGTTTGGAATATCTCGTCGATTGGGAAGGATACGGACCAGAGGAGAGATCATGGATCCCAAGAGTCGACATCCTAGACCCCACGATCTTGGAAGAGTTCCATTCCAGCCATCCTCAGTACCCTGGACCTCGTGGACGAGGAAGACCACCACGACGCCGGAGACCTCGGCCCTCAGGAGCGGGCCCTGGGGAGGGGGGTAATGTCACAGATTGGCCAGGTTCTTCCACCACAATCATTCAGCGATCACTGTCACCGGAGTTCTAACGAGAGACACCTGTACCCCATCAGCCACTCTGCTTCATAAGCACACACCACGCACCTCTCATTGTCCGGGCTCGTTCATACGAAGCGGACTCATAGTGCTTCTCTCTACGAATGTCACTAACCAAACTATCCTGTGTGTACTCACCAGTTCTCTGTGCTGTTCCCAGTCTGTCTAGATCTTCTCTCCAGTGGTGTGCGAGCCGTAAGCTATCCAGTCCAGCCAAGTGGTGCGTGAGTGTGTGCCGTCAACCTGTCTGCCTCTTCTAACTGAGTGTTTATTCACTCTGGAAATCTCCTCTCGCCGTACCTGCAAAGGAAATATCTACTCACTCATTCTTGCACGTTGAGATATACTGAACTCTGCTGTATAATAAAACTTGAGCTTCACTACTTACCTTGTTGTCCGCCTGCTTCCGTAACATACGCACTGTTGTCTGTCCTCAAGATATGATTTTAACCAAGCTAATGAACTAGGTGACATTTTGAAGAGCAGGAGTTTGTTAATAAGCACACTGTGATCCACTGTGTCAAAGGCCTTTTTCAAGTCTAAGAATACCGCACCAACTACTTGACCTTTATCTAGAGGCCCTTTAATCTTCTCTAGCAAGTAACAATTAGCTGTTTCAGTGCTGTATTTGCGCCTAAAACCAAACTGTTGAGGATGCAGCAGCTGGTTTTACTCTAGATGTTCAATAAGTTGTTCTGCAATAACCTTCTCCAGGATTTTGGACACAACTGGTAAAATTGCAATAGGCCTATAATTATTGGGTGTATCCTTTTCCCCTGACTTGTGGATAGGTGTTATTACAGCGTGCTTCCAGCACTGTGGAAATGTACTTAATCGAATTGAGAGATTAACAAAATGCGTAATTGGTTGCAACAGACTGTCCTGATGTTTTTTGATAAGGGTTATACTTATATTGTGTATGTCTTTAGCTGCGGAATCTTTCATATTTAGGTGTTCAAGCACGAAGTGCTGAAAACCTATTGTAATTGTAAGGATTTTTATTATTATTATTCTGCCGTAAAACGCATCGTGCAGCCCAAACCGTAAGTGCTGGAGCCTTGAAACTTTGCCAGATGGTAGTAGGCCTACAAAAATCGAGGAGAGGTTATCAAAGTATGAGCCCGATTGGCCCATAGGTGGCGCTACAGCAAGCAAAAGTAGAAAATCGTGCATAACTCCTAGACCATTTATCCTAGGATCAAGTGTCTTGTATCCCTGTAATCCTTGGTTCAAGACGGACAAAACGTATATCTCCGTATTTTATTTTCCGCCATCTTGGATTTTGTTCAAAACCTATTTTTGCGAACTGGTCCCTGGTTTTTCCCCCGATCGGAATCAAACCAGTGCAGAAAGATTCTCTAGAGACTGAATATGAATAATTATCGAAAAAAAGTAGAAATTTCGATTAATTGTTGCTTAAGGGCGTCAAAATGTTCGCAGGAGGCGAAGCTAATTTTACTAAAATGATTATAACTCGTGAACAAAATGAGATATCTTGACCAAACTTGGCACACATATGTATGAGCTCAATCTGAGGTCACAGTAAAAAAATTGCGACGATCGAACACTAGGTGGCGCTATAACATTAAAAAACATAAAAAGGGCTATGACCACCTGACCGTTGGTCCGATTGACTTGAAAATTGGTATGCAGTTTCTTGGTCCAAGGCCCCATGCATGTGTATGAGGACATTGGCGTATCTCAAAAAACATGGCCGCCATCGGCCAATGAAGTTCGAGCACCTATGACACAAGGTTAATGGAGGCCAATCGGAACGAAACTGGATGGACATGTTCGACTCATAGCCCAAGAGGTCAGTAAGAGTTTTGAAAGAAATCGGCCACTAGTTGGCGCTAACGACTTTTACGGCTCTGTAATCACGTGGTGTTGTACACATTCCCAAAATATGCATATCATTTAATAGATCTCCTCATGCTGAACAACTTTGCCTCTAGAACCATTGCTGTCAATCAAATCGTTCATTAAATATTCACAAATATGTTAAAAACCTACTTTGGCAAACTAGTCCCTGTTTTTTTGCCAAATCGGAACCAAACTAGTCTAGGACAATTCTCTGGACTCTCTAGATCTATAATTATCGAAAAAAGTTGAACTTTGCCCTTTGGTTTGCTATAACAGGGTCATTTAGAAAAGGGGTGTGGCAAAATACACTGAAAAGCCTATAAAACCTACAAAAAAACTCAGAACTTCACGAAAATTGATGAGCTCATGTGACATAACATGCTAAAGAAGCATGCACAATTTTATGGAAATCGGACCATAGGTGGCGCTATAACTGTTAAAAAGCTTTAAAACCATATGTTTCCTATGGTAAATTGCCTGTATTGGCTGCAAATGGTGTTTTCCATCTGTTATCATATAATGTTCATATCATAATGTTCAAAACCAGTGCAGTACAATTGTCTGGACTCTCTAGATCAATAATTATCAGAAAAGGTATAACTTTTGGATGGCTAAAATAGGGTCACTTTAATATGTAGCCTTGACCAAGTGTACCAGAAAGCCTATATCTCTTCAATGAATGCTCAGATCTTCTTAAAAACATGTCAGAACATGTGACTCTAAATAAGATAAGAAATATTCCCTCTATAACAGTTAAAAATGTGAAAATTATAAGAACATAATGGCATTTTAAGCCAATAAGTGGTCTTCTACTGCCCCCTGCTGTTTAAAATAGTCATTTTGTCATGGTACTAACTAATATTATTCTATAATTCTTATTTAGACTTTATAAAATCACTATTTTGACATTTACACTCACGTTTTGTCAAAATCCATCTATTGGAAAAATGTGACTTAAAAAACATGAAAAATTGCATACAGCCAGTTAAAAAGGTGAAAATTACAATGTTTATATGAACGTAATGGCATATTAAGCCAATAAGTGGTCTTCTACTGCCCCCTTCTGTATAAAATAGTCCTTTTGTCATACTGCTCACTATTATTGTTCTATAATTCATATTTAGACTTTATAAAATCACAATTTTTACATTTACAATCACATGTACTCAAAATTCATCTATTGCAGAATTACTATTGATTAACAATTGTGACCCATTTTCAGGATTCCCATTTTTCAATGTAAAGGGTTTCCGCGATTTAGGCCACGCCCCCCAGTACAAATTCACTCATAACTCGAAAACGAAAAGTCGCTGCGCGCTCAAATTTTGATGGTAAGCTCCTCTCCAGGGTCTTGATCGAAATCTATCGTCGCGGGGCTCGGGAGCGCGCCCCCGCGGATCGCTAATCTGTGAGACTCCCGACTTGAAACGGATGTAAGTCCCGACCTGGACCAGCTAGATCCTCGTGGGAGAGCTTGTTGGAAAGAGCCCGTCCTCATCTAGCTTCGATTCGAGAATGGTGCGATTTGACCCAGGCATTCCCGAGATATAAGCCTACAAAGATATGCATTTCAACGGACATTGCTCCCGGACACGATAACCCAGCATCACCGGGATGGTCTTGTTCAACAGGGCTCCTCTGACACTATCTAAGTTCTGAGTTTCAGATTTTTTCATTTTCTCGTTCCCGAGATATAAGTGAAAAACCAAATCTCCATTCATTCATTTCAACTGAATAATACCACTCTTGTCCAGTAGAGGGAGCAGCAGCATTAGACAATTTTAATCTTTTTATTAGCTTTCAGCATTGGCTAACAAACAAACGCTTAAAGCAATTTTTTTTTTATTAGTTTTAATATAGTTGTATATGATTACATCACAAAGAAATATGTGAAATGCTTATAGACCATTAAAAGAGATTTTCACAATAACATATCCAGTGTGTGTGTGTGTGTGTGTGTGTGTGTGTGTGTGTGTGTGTGTGTGTGTGTGTGTGTGTGTCTACATATGTTCTGCTTTTGGAATTCCTATGTCTGTATTTTTATTTCTTGGTCGTAGTAAGTCAATCGTTTTTTACCCAGTTTCCTAACAATTAAGGTCACGTTATGATCCGAGAGCCCAGTGATAAGGTTATACGTTTTTGTTATTCTTTCAGGCCTGTGTGTAAAAATTAAATCAATCAGCGTTTTACTACTTAGTGATTCTAGTCGGTTTGTCTATGAGCTGTTTATACTTAAATTTATCTACTACAGCTTTTAATTTCTTTTTACTATTTTTTTCGATCCAGTTAATGTTAAAATCACCCAGTATTAGGCTTTCAGAGCACTCCATAGTTGAGAGAAAACTCTTAAATTCATTATAGAAATTCACGCTATGTGAGAGTGAATTGTATAAAACACATAAATTGAATTTCATAGTTGTTGACAAAGTGATTCGTAATACAAGGCACTCCAGTTTCACATTAATTGCAACCTCTTCACATTTAAGTTGATCTCTAATATATATTAACACCCCCCCCACCCCTTCCTTGTTCCCGATCTTTTCTAAAGCACTTATAGCCAGGTATATTAACCAGATTTGTTGGAGTACTTTGATTTAACCAACTTTCAGAAACACATAAAAAGTCCAAATTCGATTCGGTTAATAAGTTGTGTAATTGGTCTGTTTTGGGTAGAATACTTCTAACATTGAGATGTCCACCTAGTAGTCCTTTAAATATACAGTACCGGTCAAAAGTTTGGAAACATTAAGATTTTTAAATGTTTTCTTTTTAAAGTCTCTTATGGTCGCCAGCGCTGAAACGAATCCTACAAGGACTCTCAAACCGCAAAACTATGGACATTTACAAAGAATACATTTTGTTATTTTTTATTTTGATTATAGCCTACACGTATACGCTCTTCTGTTTTTCTACCTTTCTTCCTCTTTAAATTATGAATATATTTTTCTTTAATAGCTTGGATATGAATCCTCAACGTTCATCATTTACAAAACCTGATGTTAAAAATGTGTATATAAATGTTTTGATGCTATGGAATTCTTTAGATTATCATGTGCGAAACATTTATATCTCTTGAAATGTTACATGTATATTTTTTGGAAATAAACGTAATAAAAAAAACACATAAATGGGCTTTTTCGTTTGGTCTTGTTTTTGGATCATTTATTCATTTGGATTTAGGCCTACTAACCGGTTTGATGACGCATTAGTGATACTGAAAGCTGATTGGCCTTGATGGTTATTAATGTGGAAAAGGGCAAATTTAATTAATCTAGAGTTTATAATAAAATGTCAGATTTATTCTCTGAAGAAAACATTTATT
This sequence comes from Meda fulgida, assembly GCA_030578275.1. Classification (NCBI taxonomy): domain Eukaryota; kingdom Metazoa; phylum Chordata; class Actinopteri; order Cypriniformes; family Leuciscidae; genus Meda; species Meda fulgida. The sequence continues at coordinate 26,643,128 of CM060636.1, forward strand.
TATTCACGCATTTTGGACTGACTACGTGATCCATTAGACAAGTGCCTTGCGAAGCTTTGCTTAGTTAATAATGAAGAATTTGAACACGAATAATTCCACGGATTATAATAACAATAACTGTTCAAGAACAATTCTCATATGTATTTTTAAAAAAGTCAAAATTAAGTTTGTAACTATTCAATAAATGTGTTCAGATTCGATGTGTGCACGCGCTCTGCTCATGAGCGTGATGAGCTGTGCGTGAGTGAATCGAATTTTAGTTGCTATGGCTACACGTGTTATCCTTCTAACGGCATATTTACACTTGAACCGATCGCTATCTGTGCGAGTGCATATGAGTGATTCGCGTTTTAGTTGCTATAGTGACGAAAGCTATGAATTGTGAATATTTACACTCGAACTCGAACCGATCGCTGTCTGTTGTTTGAGAGAGACGAGGCGAACACAGACTTTTGCAGAATATTTTCTGAGCGAATCTGTTGATTTTGAAGCTGTTTTCTGGATTTCTGAGAGGAGACTTCTATTCTGGACATCGGAGGATATATCCTTTATATAGATTTATATTTTTTTTAAAGAGATCTTATCATTTCTGAGGATACTTTTATTTTATTGTTCTTTTCTTATTTTAGGAGTTTTATTAAATTTTTTGTTTTATTTTATTGTGTGGAGGAGAGTTGTATTATTGTACTGTATTTTGTGTTGTCTTTTGTATTGTTTTTTTGCAGTTTGGAGGAGGATGTCGATGGCTTACATGATGGGTGAAAGAGGAGGTGAGTGCTTTAGTTTTTCATTTATGGTTTATGGTATGTTGTTGTTGTTGTTGTTGTTGTTGTTGTTGTACAATGACTGACTACATTAATGTGAAGAACCCATTGGATCCCCCAATCTAATCACATGTATTTTAATTGACATTCAATGTGAAATAATCGTTTGAATTTGAGTAGCCTAACTGAAGTAACAATGTGCAATTTACCACTGACATTGATTATTGATTTATTATTAAAACATTGTGATGTGTGAAATATTCCAGCCTCAGGCCGCTCCAGATCCAGGAGAGCTGCTTTCTCTCAGACGGCTGGTCAGGAGGTTTGGAGACCCGGTTCTGATGACCGTGATCAGGATCCGCTGCCAGACCCGACCCAGACACAGAGCCAGGATCTTCCTGGATATTTAACTCCTCTGTCTTCTGAGTCTGTTTCTGTGTCCACAGGTCAGGCTGACAGGAGGAGGACGAGGAAGAGCGGCAGCCAGAACAGCCCAGATGATGGACGTCCGTTCACTTCATCGAAACACTCTCGCAAAGGTCAGAATAGGCTTTAATAACCAACCAAAGTAACAATTTGGTGTGATCACTGACATTGATCATTCATATTATATATTAAAAAAAGAAAACGTTTTTGATGTGTGGAATTTTCCAGCCTCAGGCCGCTCCAGATCCTGGAGAACCGCTTCCACAGATTCTTCTCCGGGCATCATGTCATCGTCAGCTCTGTCCCTCTCTGAGGTCGATGTCGAGCGCTGGCTCTGTAGAGAGTCGCTGAGTCTGAGCAGCAGAGGCTCGTACAGCGTCGAATGGAGGTGGAGTGGCGATGGATCGGAGAGCCCAAACCAACAGGACAGTTGCAGCAACTGCTGTTTGTCCGGGTCCGACAGCCTGGAAGGATTGCTGTGCCCTCCGCTGCCCGGGCAAGTTCCTGTCGAGCCAAAAGAGACTTCAAATGGCCGAACTGCTCAGGGTGCCATGGAGGCTTCTCCTGTGAACAAGAGCTCAACAGGTGAGACTGAAATAAGGCTGGCCAGTGTCAAGTCTACAGAGAGACATTTTCCTATTTCATGCATACGTTTTTAACATGTTAATGTCACATTTACTGTTGCACAGCAACATTTCTCTGAATTATTTTGTTATTTATTTATAAATATTTTAATTGTTTTAACATTTTCAAAAGTAGCGTTCCCATAATGCAACATTATAAAATAGATTGTTCCTTTAACCAAGAAGAAAATGTTTTAACCAGTTGAAAAAACTGTAGATTTTGAAGGTTCTGGGAGCATTTTGAAATAAAATGTTCAGAATTTAATGAAAACGTTTTCAATAAGCGATGAACTCGATGGCACTTGCTCTGTCCGACACACACCAGACACACGCGCACAGAAAGCCGCTCCTCAGACAGCAAACGATCCAGAATAGAATTCTCTTTCGCCACTTATTGCTTTTGAATTGTCAAATACACGCAAAATTGTCAAAATGTCTGTCGTGTCGGTTATTATATAAATAAGACATTGCTATGCATTTAATAAAAGTCAATGTTTAATCTAATGTAAATATATTTTAAGATATGGCCCATATGATCTTTGCCATTACCAGAGTTGACCAAATGAAGCCTGGAAATGTATGTTTTCTTTTCAATAAAAGATCAGATAAAATCTGAAAAATAACTATTCGTGATAATTGTGAAATAAAATGACTATTAATATTGGGAAATAAGATTTTGGGAAATGTGTGCAGGCGTTAAGCAGAAGTCAGGCGGATAGCGTGGAAATATTCCGTTACTTTGGATTTTTTACATTACAGATAAGAATTTAACAGTGAAATGTAAATGATGTCTTTATAGCATTGCTCAAATTGACATCAGAGATGTTTCTAATAGTTGTGTTTTCAATTGTTTTTTCTTCATTTCAGGAAAAGCTACAGAATGTAGGAAGAGGAAAGGAACTGGTTGTCTCCTCCACAGGATCTGGAAGGCTATGAAGTGTGTTTTCTGCTGCTGTTGCCACTGTAGTGCTGTGAATGTTGTGGAGCCTTTTGTTCCTCCAGCAGATCTGGAGCCAGAGCCTGATCCTGATCCATCATCACCTGCTCCAGATCACTCCGGCGTCAAGACAAATAATGGTACATCGCCACTCAGAATTTCTCCAACATTATTTTAAACAGTTCTGTCTTCTTGTTTTCCCCTAAAAATAAGGCTTAATGCTTGTTTTCAGAGAATGTGTAATATTATTTTATTTAATATTTCTTTCTCGACACAACCAGCACTGATGTGTTTTAAATAAAACGATGGATCAAGCAAGCTAATATTTTTCTGTTTGTTTCTCAGAGTCCTTTGAGTCTCTCTATAACGTTATAAAGATGATTGGATCCGGAGGATTCGGCAGGGTGTACCAGGGAACACGCAAATTTGATGGCAAAAAGGTAAATCTTACAGAATTGTACAAACATTTTGCTCTTGCATGCATCAAAACATATTTAAATCAATTTACAGATGGTTTAATACTTAGTGCGAGGTCAGGCGCTTGACTGTTACTGTTATTGAAACTGGGGTGTTTTTTTGCAGGTTGCCATCAAGCGGATACGCAAGATTGACAACGATCGTTATCTTCATATTGTAAGTTGGCCAAAACCTGAATATGTATTGAGTTGTTTAAGTGCAGATTATATTAGATGAGATTCCTTGTCTAAAAAGATCAAAGAAAAGTACATTTATGTAAAAAATGATGTGTTTTCTTCAGATTTGTACCCTGCTAACCTTCTGTCTGCTACTTTTCTCTAGCCTGGGCATCCCGAACCTCTGGTTACAGAAGTGGCACTGCTGATGATGATGAGGCGAGAACCCATAAGCCCCTTCGTCATACAACTATACGAGTGGTTTGAACATCCTGAAGAATTCACTCTGGTTATGGAGTATCCTGAACCCTGCGAGAGCTTGCTGGACTTCATGACTCGTAATCATCAAGTGTATGAACCAACAGCACGCTTCATCATGCGACAGGCTGTGCTGGCAGTGCAACACTGCATCCATCAGGGTGTTTGTCATAATGACATTCATGCGCAGAATTTCCTGTTGAAGAGAAGCCCGGCACAGCTCAAGCTGATAGACTTTGGCTGCGGTCAGCTGTTTAGTAGAGATGGCTACTGGAGCAACACTTACATTGGTGAGCATTCTGGGAGTGTGGAAACCTGAATGTAGTGACTTACTAAAAATCTCAACAATGTGCAAATGTCTTGCTTACAGGAGTAGCGGATTACTGCCCACCTGAAGTCTTGACAGAACCGCGATTCCACGCCGTCCCAGCAAACGTCTGGTCTCTAGGAGTGTTGTTGCACAAGATGGTGAACGGATGTTCTCCTTTTGGCAATAGAAGGAAAATAACACAAGCCAAAGTTACATTTCAGAACCCCAACTTATCCAAAAGTGAGTGAATAATATTGTTACATTGATAAACACACACATAAAGCAAAGGCTTTGTACAGAAACAGTTAAAGGTGAAGTATGTACGATTTTTTATATAGAGCTCAACGTATAGTGAGAGTTACGCGCTACAAAGCATGCTTCAATACCATACACTACAGCATCATCATGCACCCGTTCAGAAAGACAAACGCAGCACAGCTAAAAGTATTCCTAATATATTGGAAATGAAACCTATTTTCACAAGTACCAGTAAGAGCTGCGTTTGTGATGTTGAAATCGGGGAAGATGCGATGCACGGAAGGCCTCTGCAAGGTTTTTGGAAAATATGCTTTATTTTGTCATTTATTCCGCTCGCTGCCACTAGTTTCGCAGAAACGTACTTCATACTTCACTTTTAAAGTAAAGATAAGTCACATTTTACAGTATATTAATCATGTTTTAGATGCTGTTTTCATAGATGCCAGGTCACATGGTCATTCCTAACCAGCTCTCTCCTTATTACATTTTGTACAGAATGCAGGGATCTGATTAGCCAGTGTCTAGCCCGGGATCCAACTAAACGCCCCACGTTAGAGCAGATGTTACTACATAAATGGATCAGTGAGGATCTACAGTAGATTGGAGAAGTTCAGGAGATTCACTCGATCAGTTTCATGTGTGAGGAAGTGTAACAGATAGAGTAGGATTATAATCTTTTGTCTATAATTCTGGATTATTTGTAGTGAGATTTTCAAATCTGTGTTCATTGTAATGTTCTTGTTATAGTCAAGTCTCCTTCATTTATGTAGCGCTTTATACAATACAGATTGTTTCAAAGCGGCTTCACGGTAATAAACAGGAAAATAACAGAATCAGTGATGCAAACACAATTAAATTCTGTTGTAAATCAGCTTTAAAAAATCATTCATGAGTTGACTTATTATATAATCTTTGTCTTGGATAGGTAATAACATACTTGCTGAGAGCACTGAGCTCGAGAGTCGACCCGAAGCCTGAAGTCCAACGCCGACCTGACAGGAACTCAGAGCCTGACCACGTCTGAGCAAGAACATGAGAGACTGCAAGACTGGAAACAAGTCCTCAAGTCATCACACACATTTGCTTTGTTTTAAAAGTCAAGACAAGTCATCTTCCTCAAACATTTGTGAAAGAATGTGTCGCTCTCAGGAGCTCAGTGAATTCAAGTGTGGTACCGTGATAGGTTGGCCGCTTAACATCACAGAGCGTGGTCAGTGAACGCTGAGGTGCACAGTGCGCAGAAGTCGCCAACTTTCTGCAGAGTCAATAGCTACAGACCTCCAAACTTTGTGTGGCCTACAGATTAGCTCAAGAACAGTGCGTAGAACGCTTCATGGAATGAGTTTCCATGGCCGAGCAGCTGCATCCAAGCCTTACATCACCGAGACTTGAAGCTGTTAAAGCTGCAAAGGGTGGGCCAACTCCATATTAAACTCTACCGATTAAGAATGGGATGTCATTAAAGTTCATGTGCATGTAAAGGCAGACGTCCCAAAACTTTTGGCGATATAGTGTATATGTGTATATATAGTGTATATGTGTACATATAGTGTATATGTGTATAGAGTAAATCTGTGTATTGCTCAAATACATGATGTCACCATTTTTGTGTCCTTGTCAAATGAAATAGACAAAAGTCATTTTAAATACATACAACCATGTTAAATGCAAGTTAAGTGTCTCATTTAATATTTCAAATAACCTTTGAAAAAGAAATGTCACCATATGGGGCAAATAATGTTCCAAATTGTAAAATTGTCATTCAGCGTAATGGTCTGGGGACTTTGATGTTGACATTACATCTTTAAATAAACATAAAATACCAAGTTATATATATTGTTTTATTGGCATGTTCACATAAGCTGACATGTTGGCTGTTATATGAAAAGGACCATGTTTTATTATTAAGTATTTAAATAAAAAGGGGACTTTTGTCCCGAAAATGCAGTTTGTCAGAGACCCTTCAGTGTAACAGGATCAAGAAGCCATTCTGAAATCATATAAAAACCCAGATAGTCATTTGACAGTCTGTGACATCATCATCGCACCCTGACGATCATGTGGCGTCTCTATAGCACGCAGTGTGTATTATCGTGTAATTTATACGCGAAAAAGAGTTTTTACGTGCATTGGATACGCAGTTCATTTGCGTGTAATACACACGCACCCCACACCACTAATTCTACCCATGCGTATAATACACACGCACCCCACACCACTACTAAACCTACCCTAACCAACCCATGCGTATCCTATGCACGTAAAAACTCATTTTCGCGTATAAATTACACGATAATACACTGCGTGCTATAGAGACCCAATTAGTGTGATCGGGTTGGGTGCCGCAGAAAAGTGAGTTTATTGCTCTTAAATATTTAATAATTCCACCTTGTCATGTTGTGATAGCCTGAGTTACATAAATGCATGTCATTCAGGGAAAATGCCACAAAAAAAGATATAGATATACAGGTCCTTCTAAAAAAAATTGCATATTGTGATAAAGTTCATTATTTTCCATAATGTCATGATAAAAATTAAACTTTCATATATTTTAGATTCATTGCACACCAACAGAAATATTTCAGGTCTTTTGTTTTAATACTAATGATTTTGGCATACAGCTCATGAAAACCCAAAATTCCTGTCTCAAAAAATTAGCATATTTCATCCGACTAATAAAAGAAGTATTTTTAATACCAAAAAAAAAAAAAGTCGACCTTCAAATAATTATGTTCAATTATGTACTCAATACTTGGTCGGGAATCCTTTTGCAGAAATGACTGCTTCAATGTGGCGTGGCATGGAGGCAATCAGCCTGTGGCACTGCTGAGGTGTTCTGGAGACCCAGGATGCTTCGAGAGCGGCCTTAAGCTCATCCAGAGTGTTGGGTCTTGCGTCTCTCAACTTTCTCTTCACAATATCCCACAGATTCTCTATGGGGTCCAGGCCAGGAGAGTTGGCAGGCCAATTGAGCACATTAATACCATGGTCAGTAAACCATTTACCAGTGGTTTTGGCACTGTGAGCAGGTTCCAGGTCGTGCTGAAAAATGAAATCTTCATCTCCATAAAGCTTTTCAGCAGGTGGAAGCATGAAGTGCTCCAAAATCTCCTGATAGCTAGCTGCACTGACCCTGCCCTTGATAAAACACAGTGGACCAACACCAGCAGCTGACATGGCACCCCAGACCATCACTGACTGTGGGTACTTGACACTGGACTTCAGGCATTTTGGCATTTCCTTCTCCCCAGTCTTCCTCCAGACTCTGGCACCTTGATTTCCGAATGACATGCAACCACTGAGCAACAGTCCAGTGCTGCTTCTCTGTAGCCCAGGTCAGGCGCTTCTGCCGCTGTTTCTGGTTCAAAAGTGTCTTGACCTGGGGAATGCAGCACCTGTAGCCCATTTCCTGCACACGCCTGTGCACGGTGGCTCTGGATGTTTCTACTCCAGACTCAGTCCACTGCTTCCGCAGGTCCCCCAAGGTCTGGAATCGGTCCTTCTCCACAATCTTCCTCAGGGTCCGGTCACCTCTTCTCGTTGTGCAGCGTTTTTTGCCACACTTTTTCCTTCCCACAGACTTCCCACTGAGGTGCCTTGATACAGGACTCTGGGAACAGCCTATTTGTTCAGAAATTTCTTTCCGTGTCTTACCCTCTTGCTTGAGGGTGTCAATGATGGCCTTCTGGACAGCAGTCAGGTCGGCAGTCTTACCCATGATTGCGGTTTTGAGTAATGAAACAGGCTGGGAGTTTTTAAAAGCCTCAGGAATCTTTTGCAGGTGTTTAGAGTTAATTAGTTGATTCAGATGATTAGGTTAATAGCTCTTTTAGAGAACCTTTTCATGATATGCTAATTTTTTGAGACAGGAATTTGGGTTTTCATGAGCTGTATCCCAAAATCATCAGTATTAAAACAATAAAACACCTGAAATATTTCAGTTGGTGTGCAATGAATCTAAAACATTAAATTTAAATTATTATCATTACATTATGGAAAATAATGAACTATCACAATATGCTAATTTTTTTAGAAGGACCTGTAATTATTTTTGAAAAATAAGTAAATGTTGTGAATAATTGTGATTAACTTTACTGTACAAGCTCATTGTTTGATATAAGTGGCCAGTTGATGGCCTTCAATAAAAGCTGAAGTTAAAGTTTTGTCATTCTGAGTAATGCAATTCTTTGTTACACTAAAGTGTCATCCATTACACTGAATGACAGCATCACTATAAATAACAATTTTAGCTTCTTATTTATATTACAGATGAATTGGGAATGCTTAGCACTGACAAATATGTTGAACTTAATAAATATTCCTATTTTTACACATTTTTGTATTGTTTAATTGTATTTTGTTTAATGTTTATATTTTGTATGCTGTATGGTTTCTTTTTATGCTTCCTTTTTATATGCTCAATGTTTTATTGTACAGCACACTTGCTTTTAAATGTGCTACAGAAATACATTTTGACTTGACTTTAATTTGTGTTATTGATTCATTTTAGATGCTCACGAACAGAGAGAGTTGAAAGACACTGGAAAAAGCCAAAAAGTAAATGCAGACCCAGTACTTTTAAAGCCCATTTACACCAAGAACAATAACTAAGTTCACACTAATGACCGATGACAGTGTCGACAAAAACTGCAGTACATGCTTAAAATGAACAGTGTCATCACCTATTTTTTTTACAGTCTATGGTCATCACTGTTCATTCTAAGCATGTACAGTTTTTGTTGTCTGCCACTTTAAATGCTGGAGTTCTTTCAAGTGGAATGGATTCTGATTGGCTGTCAATGTTTTTATTGTTCATCAGCTGGAAAAATATTGCTCTGAAAGTGATTCCAAGATATTGTTTCTCTGTGCCGTTATAGTTGTGGTGGTGGGGACCCTGTTCTTCTTTTTATATTTAGAATTTTTTTTTTATTTCGGTTTGGTCATTTACAGATCATTCAATCAAATCATTCGAAGCAATAAACACTATAGATGACCAGGTGCAGGCAGAAGCTAAAGCTTATTGTGCCTGCCCTTAACTTTAGAATCATAAATGCAACTCATTAATGACAACATTTGTTCCTAAAATTAACACTAACACATTAGTGGACCATTGTCCACACCAGAAGCAAGCCTATTTCATTTATTTTCATTCTATTGAATATTTTTCCAATGTTATTCTCTTGTAAATATTTTTAAACTGAAAAATAGACATGGCTTGTTTTAACTCATTACAGCAACTATTCCACAATTTAACTCCTTTATTTGATAAACAGTGTTCTCTTAATGTAGAATGTACTTGTGGTTGGTTAAATATACATAATCCTCTAAGATTATATTTACTTTCTCGCTGGGTAAATAATAATTGCAAGCATTTAGGAGTTTTATTATATTTGACTTGGTAAATAAACTTTACCGTGTACAAATCAACTAAGTCATAAAACTACAAAATTTTTGATTGATGAAACAGTAAATTACTTGGTGAACTGTAAGGTGCTTAGTTAATTAGTCTGATAACCTTCTTTTGTAATAGGAAAATTGGATTGGTTCTAGTTTTGTATGTATTTCCCCATATTTCAATACCATACGTTAAGTAATGTGTGACAAGTGAACTATAAAGTAAATGTAATGCATTTTTGTTCAAAATATATTGCAACTTATACAAAATTGCAATCGTTTTTGATACTTTCTTCTGAACGTTAAAAATATGTGGTTTCCATGTCATTTTACAATCAATAATTACTCCAAGAAATTTTATATGATTTACTCTTTCTAATGCATTTTCATTAATAGTAATCCTGATCTCATTATTTATCGCTTTATTACTAAATACCATAAATTTCGTTTTATTTAAATTTAGTAGCAAGGCAATAGGGGCATATCCCACCGAACCGAGCGCAGAGCCCGCCAAGAGTGGTGGGGCATCTGCCTATATTGCCATAGGATTCAGGTTAATTAGACTGAATCAACGAACGCCAAGTCGTGTAGCGGCATAGCATGGCCGTCTACGCAATACTTGTTCCCGTTATCTCAAGGAACCGAGGTTACGTTAGTAATCGAGACGTTCCCTTTTGAAACGTTCATTTGTATTGCATCTTGCTAGATGCCATGGGGAACCAGTCCAATCACGCTATGCTATGTTTAAGCAGAACGACATGTTTTAAGACCCTAGCCTAAGGCACTTGAGGGCAATAGGTGCTAAGAGAGGGTAGAATTACGCCCGACCAGAGAGGGTCTAGACTATAGACTGGTCGGAGCCTCCAGAGAGGTAACAGTGGGTGAAACTAGACAGAGAGGATTCGTTCCTGCAGTGCAGAGACTTCCAAGTTGTAAAGTTGTACGTCGAGGACCAGCCGGCCACCACACAGATGTCGCCATTAGATACACCGCTGGACCACGTCCGCTATCCAGTGGGAAAATCTCTGCTTCGTGACTCGGAGCCCTTTGATGCGGCCACCGAAGAATGCTAAGAGCTGCTCTGACTGCCTAAACTGTATATACTCTAAACAGTATAAAAGGTGTTGGTCACATATTTAGACTTTTTGACTGTAAAATTCTAAAACAACGTGCTATCTTCATGTGCAAGGTGTCATCTTTTTCAGAAAAAGATTAGCTTTCAACAAATTAGAGTTATTGACCATTATTGTGTGTGGTGAGTTTGTAAATAGAATTTAAATTTAGAAAGTATAATACATCTATACAAGTCTTTTTTGTGACATTGGGTTGCACAGTTTTCATTTAGGACACTTTTTTTCATACACGCACACATACAAATGCTCCCATTCATAGGCATGCACACATACAGATGCATACACCACATGCAAAGATACGTGAAAGAGTAACGGCCATCCGCCTCCCAAGTTTCATTAAAAATCATCCCAATCCCCTCTTCTGCTGTCTCCCACTTCTTTCGCCAGTTATTTGTTAGTTTCTTTTATTATTTTATGCAATCCAAAACACTCTAACCTGCCGTGCTTCGTATCTCTCTGTTAAAATCCTTCCTTCCCGCTCTGCCAGAAAGCTGCTGCCATTTGCTGACGGAAAGCATGAAATTACTGTAATAAGCTGTATATTATATAAGCCGCATGTTGTCTACTGCAGGGGCAATTTGAATGGTTTTGATAGTGCAAACGGTTGAAGAGTTACAGCTTGTTGCACAGCTTGTTGGTCTGTGTTGGCGACGACACAGCCGATTCTAAAGGGTTAAGGCCCGGACAGGGCAGAGCGAGTGTAATTGCCGCTCGTTTTCTGAAGCGGGAAGAGCAGATAATGAAAAAACTTGTGCTCGGAACGGAGTAAAGAGCACTTTGGGCATGTAGCCGTGCCTTGGCTTGAGGACGACCTTGGAGTTGTTAGGCCTAAACTTAATGCAAGATGCGCTGATGGAGAGCGCTTGCAAATCGCCCACTCGCTTGATCGATGCTAACGCTATCAGGAGTGCGGTTCTAAACGAAAGTGGCCATAGCTCGGCCTATTGTAGCGGCTTGATGAGGGGCCCTTTGAGGGCCCTAAGGACCGTCGATAGGTCCCAAAAGGGTATGGTTAGAAGAAGAGGTGGGTTGAGCCTCCTTGACCCTTTCAAGAAGCAAACAACCACGTTTATTCTACCCAGCGATTGGATGGCCACAGGAGCGGGCTATGCTGCTATGGCGTTACTGCTAGCAGCTGAATCATCTCGGGGAACCAAGGTTGGGTTTGTCCTCTATCCGTTTAATGACCTGAGGGAGCAGCGTGACTGGGGAGGCAGGGTCATTCGTGGGCCAGCGCATCCCTTCTCTTTGTAAAGAATATTGGGCAGTGAGAGCTGCCTTCGGGGGTGAAGAGGTCAACCTCTGCCTTGCCGAAGATACTCCAGATCGTTTTAACTGTCTGGGGATGGAGGGTCCATTCCCCTGGGAACAAGATGCCCCGGGATAGCGAGCACATACATATAGCTTATATGTAAGCAATAGCTTAAGTATTACAAGCTGCGTCTCACGCTGAGATGGGAGAACAGCACCTGTTACAGCATAGAAAGTAAATGGGTAGCGATTGGCTGAGCGGATACGTGGCTTGCGGCTCTGCTTCAGTGCCTGGGTGGCTGATGAATTGTGGAACGCAGGAACAGCGAGGGGACTTACGCTCTCACAGTGGGAGCATACATATTGTTTGAAGTATTACAGACGAGTCCGACCTGCTTCAACTTCCGGAGGAAGAAGTCTTCGTTGAGCTTTCTTCACCAGGTGGCAGGCGTTAAGGTGGTGAGGTCTGCTGTACTGTGGATGCTTGATGTTGACTGTATAACTTGATGTTATCCACACGCTATATGCTACGAGTGCTATGATGACCGTGTCCTCTGTAGATCGGTTCCCCCTGTAAGCAAACTGGTGGCTGTCTAGTTCAGGAGGTATAATGTTCTTAATGTGCTGCAGGATAAACCTCTCGAACTATTTCATTATGAGAGGGTTCAGAGCAACTGGCCGATTGTCGTTGGCAAGATGGCGGCCAGGACAGTTGGCAATATTCAAGGCTTAGGAATAATAAAGGATTTTCTCACCTTAAACGTTAACTTCAATCAGTGTAAACAGCTGAAAATACATCTTTACATTGTTGTCTTAACTCTTTCCCTGCTAGCCTTCTTTTTTTTTTTTTTTTTGCCAACCTCTAGCTTTAATAATTTTCACAAAAATGGCATGGCTGAAAAATAATCAATATCTGAATATGCAATATATCAAAAGAAGACATTCAAGGAAACAAATGTACATTTTATTCGCATTATTTATTTGATTAAGTTTCCTTGAATACATATAATTTAAATGGGAGAAAAGGAAGAGAAAACTGTGCTTTCTTAAGGTTTTACAGTGAAAAGACAGTTCGTTCACAACTTATTGGCCTGAATGCTTCTTTTCAAACACCCTATACTAGACTGCGGCTGACATATGCAAACAATTTAAAATACAGGACGGATGTGAAAATTACAAATGAAAAGAGAAAAATAAACATTATAAAAGTACAATAATACCTTCAAATGTAATTTGCAGGGACCTCAAAATATGGCATGAATATTTCCAATGCCAGTAGTCAGAATAAGTGTGATCTGATTGTTCAGATCCTCTCGGTCTTTTACTGAATAAAAAGCTAGATAACAAATATGAATTAATAATGTATGTTATATATCAGCAGATCATTAAACAGAACAGTTACCAAATGCTGAAACAGGAGTCTAAATGCCAGCTAATGCTAAATTAACTAGCGCCTCAGCATTCATTGTGAATAATACGGTTTAAAGATGCATGTGATATAGTGAAACGAGAGAAACTAATATAACAGTTTCAGAAGTCACTAGACCAGGTAGATTAAAGTGTCTCCAATGTCCATTTTCAGGCCGTTATCGCTCATTTGAACTTTGTTTTCTTGCAGGTTGATGTGGAAGACTGAACTGTTTGAGATGGGCAGTTTACCCTCCTCTTCCTTCCCCAAAACTGGGATTCTCCGCGGTCCGAGCAGAGGGTCCTCAAAACGCATCAGCTTCACTTTGGATAAATCTGCGATTTTTACAACAGCGTTATTACAAAAATAATGGCAACATGATCGGCAATGTAGCACGATTTTGGCAAGTAAAACATATTTAGTTGATCCTGGAACAACATTCCTGTTCAAAGATTTAGTCCTAACCATATCCCAACCCTTAAACCTAATCCTACCCATAACTTCTCCCTGAAATCAGAGGGAAGTGATAGGTGAATAACACTGATTTAGAAGCCTTCAAATCTGATTGGTTGATTGTAATGTCGTTCCAGGATCAACAAAGATGTCGATCCAGGAACATTTTGTACATGGTGAAATCAAGTTCACCGTGAGCATAATGTGGACTCACAGTATTTGGATACTTTAAAATGTTGCTTGTGGCACGTTGCCATGAATACATGCTAAAATAAAATGTACCCTTGATGGCTCTGTTGACTCGGGACAGTCTGCGGATGATGCTGTCTTTGCTGTCTCCCTGTCGGATGTCGATCATGGTGGAGAACAGGCCGTTGGCTGGCTGAGGGTTCAGCAGTGAGACGCACACTCCAGGCTACAGGAGAAACCGAGGTCACAGCTGAAGATGATGTATTTATGGATGCTACATTATACAGATCACGTTTATGACACTTTCTGCCTCAAATATAGGATTCCTTAAACTTTTTGACCAATGTTTTTTCAGTTGTCTATGATTATTAGATAGAATTATTATTAGAAAGAATCCTGAAATAATAAAATGCATCACCTCAGATCTGAAGACACAGAACGGTTTCCCAGGGCAACAGTCCTCCTTTACTTTGTCATCTGCTTCAGAGGCGAATACAACGTCTATCTGATCCAACTGATGGAGGAGACGGAGAGGGAGAGAGGGGTGAGAGAGAAACAACTAACAATGAGATCAGACCTGAAGTCAACTAATAATAGGGCTCACTGCATTCAACTGCTGTTTGGTTGGTTGTTACAAAAAACAACAACAACCCTTGCAATGTATTTTTAGAGTAAAAGACAATATGTAAGGTGGGGCTTGTTTTATTCAGCAGGAACTTTCTGGACTGTGATGATTGGATAATGTAATTTGCCCCGCCCACACGGCCTTGATTACATCAGCAGAAATGGAAAGTTGTTTGAGGCGCAGAAAACATTTTTAAATTATAATTTTTGTTAAGAGTATTGTGCACTGCTGAGACATACAACAAGTCCAGGGACATTAATAAAGCCAAACATTAAGTTAATATCGATTTTGTGTTTTCTTTGAGTGTTCGAAAGTGAGTGTCTTTCTTGATTTCAATCCTTTGGTTTTGTAGAAACTGTACACAGCTGGCTTTTTAAGTAGTTGTGCGCTATTACCTCAAGAGAATTAGTCAAATAAACAATATTCTCCAGTAGGACGGTGCGCTCGTCAAACTCCAGCTCTAGATCAAGAACCCTGGGCCCGATTTTCTCTAGGCTGTCCTGGAAATACACAGAAACAAGATCAATTTTAATGCATTTTATGACACATTTGATTCTATAATATTATAGAAATTTATTATACTTAGTAATTCAACTAGCATGTGTTCAGCAGCAAAAAAAGGTTAAATAGTTTGCATAATTAAAACACACACAAACAATATTCTACTGTTGGGTTGGTGCGATTTTGAGTCTATTCTGCTCACAAAGGCTGCATTTATCTGATCAAAAATACAGCAAAAGAAGGATATTGTGAAATATTAAAATTTTACAGTTTTCTATTTGAATATGTTTTCAAATGTAACTTATTCCTATGATCAAAGTACTCGTCTCCAGTCTCCAGTGTCACATGATCCTTCAGAAATCATTCTAATATGAGGATTTGCTGGTCAAGAAACATGTATTATCATAAATGTTGAAAACAGTTGTGCTGCTTTATATTTACGTGGAAACCATAATACATTTTTTCAGGATTCTTTGATTAGAAAGTTAAAAAGAGCAGCATTTATTTGAAATAGAAGTCTTAGCAACATTAAAAATGTCTTTACTGTATATTTATCAATTTATTGCATCCTTGCTGAATAAACATTAACTTGTTTCAAAAAAGGTAATATATATATATATATTAGGGCCGGGACTCGATTAAAAAAATTAATCTAATTAATTAGAGGCTTTGTAATTAATTAATCGAAATTAATCGCATTTTAATTGCATAAATATTTGACCTGAGAACAGTGAGAAGTAATTTTTTTCACATGGATTTTTAGTATACCTTTGACCAATGACTGAATACATAAGCTTAAGCTACACAATATTGTTTATTTTTGTTCAACCAAGTCCAGCAGACCAATGTTTTTGCCATTAAGTGTAGCAATAGAAAATTGCATATTGCTACACTACACTAATAGCAATAGCGAATTCCTTGTTGCATAGCTTGCACACAACCATGCTCTTATCGACGCACCCATCCGTTCGTTTTTTGTAACAAAATTTCCCATCCACCGGCCAACCAAAGCGATCTCCTCAGCTTCTTCGTCATGAACGCTAGTTGGTGCGCCAGTATAATCGGTCCGCCGAAACTCATCCAGTGAGAAACGTTCCACGGTGCAAAAATAAGTGCGATTAAAAATATTTTTTTTGTGAAATTAATTAACGCGTTAAAGTCTGTAGTTAATTCATCTTAATTAACGCGTTAAAGTCCCGGCCCTAATATTAATATAATGCCCACATTCTCCACCACTGTGACGGGCTGGAAGTATTCTGTTCAAAAATAGGGAATATATATATATTAGGGCTGTCAGTTAAACGCGTTATTAACGGCGTTAACGCAAACCCATTTTAACGGCGTCAATTTTTTTATCGCGAGATTAACGTGCTTTTTGGCCTAGCAAACTTTGTAGTTTTTTACATGCTTTTGCAACAGGATGCGGCATGCGCGGCGCTGCGCTATGAAACCCATTCATTTCAATCATGATTTCAATGGCTTAAGTTGCGCCGCGCGAGGACGTTTTGTTGCTTTGTCAACCAAAGCGCAAGCGGTCAAAGTTCGAAATAGTTCAACTTTTGACGCTGCGCATTCTTCGTCACACACACACACACACACACACACACACACACACACGCACGCACGCACGCACGCACGCACGCACGCACGCACGCACGCACGCACGCACGCACGCACGCACGCACGCACGTACGCACGCACGCGCGCGCGCGAATTCTCCGCCCCCTCGTCAATATCAGGACCTCGTCAGTATTTCTTTAACCCTTTTATTGATGGACAGCGTTACATCGTGTAAGAGATTATTTGCTCCAAGTGAGAATGTTAGTGTGAAATTGAACACAGTATATGCCAAAGTTGTTTTCAATAAAAAAAACATTTGCACAAAGCAAGCCAATCCACTTTTCCATGTTGATAAGAGCATTAAAATGAGAAAAAAAAAAAAAAAAAAAATGGGACAAAAAGAAATCAAGAGATATTTAGAGTAAATAAAAATGTGCGATTATTTGCGATTAATCGCGATTAAATATTTTTATCGTTTGACAGCACTAATATATATATATTCCCTTTTTTGAACAGAATACTTCCAGCCCGTCACAGTGGTGGAGAATGTGGGCAGATTAAAAGGAAGTTCCCGTCGACAAGCGATCTCCGGATAGTCATATTGATCTCTTCCTGACAGGCGGTACTCTTTCCCTCAGGATGGAAGAACTTCTTCGGCAATTAACGGAGGTCAGCATGCGCCAGCACCAGATCGTGGAGCATTTTGCCACACACCAAAACCAGGCTGACCAGGAAATTGCCGCTCTCCGCACGGCCGCCCGACGGCGCGTTCCGTTACCCGATCCACGGGTTCAGGCCGCCCAGCTCCTCCCCAAAATGACCGTTCATGATGACGTCGAGGCATATTTACAAATGTTCGAGAATACGGCTATGACGGAGGGGTGGGACCCGGATGACTGGGCTCACGCACTCGCCCCTCTTCTCACTGGCAACGCCCAGCGAAGAGGTCCTGCAGCCGCCCCGTTCTCTTGGCCTCCGACAGTGGGAGAGATGGTGAGTCCCCTTGTCATTCCACTAATCTCTTCTATGATGTTTACCAACAGGTTTCGGGAGGTGGCTCCTTTGGCCACGCTCAGAGAGAGGATGAGCGTTTGAAACACTGCTGGGCACAGGTCTGTGTAATGAACGGAAAAGACATCCGGCCAAAGCCCCATCCTTGCCCCCACTTTGTCGTGGAGAAAGGCCTTAACAGTCTTAACCCGACTCACCGCTCCAAGGAAATCTTTCACAGAGAGCACCGCATCACCTCAGCAAGCCACTCTTCACTCTTCACCTACCACTTGTTAATAAATACACCCTCTGAGGTAATTTAATTTGAGCTCTCCTTGTCGCGTGATACTTCCAGCCCGTCACAATAAATATATATATATATATATATATATATATATATATATTGTATATAATAATTATTGGGTTCATTAACATTAAGAAAATTAAAACAATATAATTGATATATTAATTTATTGCTTATTTCACTTGTCTCACACACAAAAAAGCAATATTGAAACAAGATACTAGCATACCGCTTAATAAATGTATTATTAAGTGTGTAAAGTGTATGGCTGAATTAAAAAACAACAACATACTACTCTCACAAGTTCTGCAGAAAAAAATGTTAAATGATATTGCCTCTATTACTAATTCATTTGTAACTTAAATAGAAGGTCTAATTGAATACATTGCATTGTGGGACACAGTATTCCAATCATAATCTAAAACCCTGTTTTTTCAAGATCGTATTCAAGTACCAAACTTCTCTTCTACCTTTATCATGGCTACAAAGGGCATCACTCTCTTCATGTACTTCTTCAGCTCCGGCATGGCACCCAGCTCCGTGGCGATGACCTTGTTGTCAGGTAGAGCTCCAGTGTTGCTCTGGAAATGACAATGGGAAAGAGTAGCCATTAGATTCACCGCTCACGTCAAGATTTAACCCTCTAAATTCAACAGCATTTAAAATAGTAGAAGTGATCAAATAGCTGCATATCCCAATACAGTATAATAATTACATATGCAACACCTAATATTC
This sequence comes from Meda fulgida, assembly GCA_030578275.1. Taxonomy (NCBI): domain Eukaryota; kingdom Metazoa; phylum Chordata; class Actinopteri; order Cypriniformes; family Leuciscidae; genus Meda; species Meda fulgida. The sequence continues at coordinate 26,661,879 of CM060636.1, forward strand.
ACCATTGCATCCTTTTGTAAAAAAAAACAACTAAAAGACAAAAACAGATTGATCCATATTTTTCAACTCTTGAAAACATAGTTCAAGAAATTTTGAAATGAGTGTTTAACCATTTTAAATATTAGAGCTGTGTTGACAATCAATTTGATGAACTTTTAAATCCCAAGAATCGATCTTTTAGTTTATGCTGTTTTCTGTTGATGCGTAAACAAAATATTTGTAGCGCGCCTTCCATCTAATAATCCCGATACACTTTGTGCTTGGTTACTTTTGAAAAGAAACAAATCTGAACTTTAAAATTCTGTCAATTTAATAAAAGTAAAACAATAAATGACACTCTTTAATGAGGTGTGACAGTGTATCATGTCTAATGTAATCTCTCAATCAGTGTCTCAAACGCAGAAAGACGTGAATAAAACAGATTGTAAACAATGTCACGTAAGGTCACATTTACCTCAGAAAAGCCATTTAATGTCTATTAACTCAGTCAGCTAGAAAAAAAAACAACTGTAGAGAGGATTTCAATAAATATATGCATTATATTACAGTACATAATTATTATATTCTTATTAAACCGGTTAGTGATGTCTCATCTATTGTGTGTTTAAATAAATCAGTCACTGTTTAAATGTTTATAAAGCATTGGAGTAGAAATAAAATGATATTACTGATATAAACATTTATTTATATAAAACATGTTGAGTTATTCTATTTTAAAATAATTAGCAAATGAATTTGGACTCGGTTGTTACCTTTAATATTACAGTAATGTACCGACTGACAGGGTTCCCTGTAAAGTTTATAGAGATTAAAAGATTGTTTTCCTTAGGGAAACTTGGCACTGTACTCCATCTGATATATATCTGAACTGATATTGAATCAGAAACGAAACTAATCAAGAGATAGTCAATTGGAATTAAATCAATTTGAGTTCTGTGTCAATACCCAGCCCTATTAAATATGTGAAGATTGTCTCTATTTGCCCACTTTGATACATGAGTGATATACTGATATAGCCATACACTGAGCTGTGATTAGGGTGTTTGTACCTTGTAATGTTTGCCCAGCAGAGAGAGGGCGCTGTGCTGCCAGGGTGGGTAGGTCTTCGCCACATAGATGGTGCAGTGCGTGGGCTTAGCTGGGGGTTTGCTGTCCCCCTTCTGTGGTTGACAAAGAAAAAACTTAAACTTAAGATAATAAAGTTTAAAGCCCATTACACAAGAAGTACAATAAGATTAAGTTTTATTAGTTTTAATGTCAAGAATTCTAAACACTAAACATGTTCTACAATCATAATGTAAATTGATTGTGATATATTAATAACATCATAAATCATTTAAATGGTAACACTTTAATAAGGGTCCAATTCTCACCATTAACTAGTTGCTTATTAACATGCATATTACTATGATATTGGCTGTTTATTAGTACTTACTGCATAAAGCACATATTAATGCCTTATTCTGCATGGCCATATTCTACATCCCTTAGTCCTACCCAAGACCTAAATTTAACAACTACTGTACTAACTATTAATAAGCAGTGAATAGGAGTTTGAGGAAAAATTCATAGTTATAGTTAGTTAATAGTGAGAATTGGACCCTAATCTAAAGTGTGACCATAAACACACATAACGAATATTGACTGGAATGGAGTAAATATAGGGGTTTTTTTTTCCATTACATGTAACAGTGTAGTTTCCTTCACAGTCTAAAACACATCGGCACAACAACTCCTTATCCAAAGCGACATCCATTACCACATGGTCTCAACAACAGGACTGAGAAAAGCCTCTTTCCTCAGAGCCTTGACTCATAGCGCTTACGTAAGGACCGGCATAAGTATGAACAGACTGTAGGGAAACCATCCCATGACAAAAGCGAGGGATAATGCACTACTCTTCTGTCAGGGGAGGTCTGGGACAGCGCTGAACTCACTCTACATGACAGCTGTCGACTTGACTCATTCTTGAGGTCAATTCTGTTTCGGTGCAGGATCTCTGTCTAGCGGCTTAATGTTACAAGGATGCTACTAATTCTAACCCAACAGGAAGCTCCTGTAAATGAGAAAATCTTCATAAAGTAATTACTGAACATTTTATGGTGTGTAGCAGGGTTGAGGTTTTGAATATCACAGTTAACCACTAGTTGCTATGCAACTACACATCCAGTCCATGATAACAGCCACTCTTACCCTTCATGAGTGCAAAGTATAGCGAGTTTTAACCATAACGATAAAAAGTAAGAGATGTTTAAATTGCTTATCATTATCATAATTACTATAAATATAGCTGCAAGCAGCAATTACAAAAGCAAGCACAGCAATGGTAGGTATGCTGTGACTTAAGCACTATTAAAAGAGTCATAACAGCATAAATATGATTTTTTTTTTTAAAACAGATCAATGAAAATAGGCAAATTTAGTCCATTTTATCCACTAGGGGGTGCAATTCCTAAAGTTCAGAAGGACCCTAAACGCTGTAACACAAAGCCGACAGTCAGTCAATGTTGGGTTGTTGTTGAGTAACCGTCTGCCCAGACCCAATTGGACACAGTTGACGGCTTTTTTCGGTTCCTTGATCATGTTGATTTGAGGTCAGAGCTGTTGGTTAGAGATTACTGATTGGCTGTTCGGCTTAGCAAACCAATTAGCAAGGAAGTTAATTGGTTAGTGCACCGCGGCAGCCCTTGTGTGAAGCCCTAATCGTGTGAAAACGGAAGAGTGTAAAGACCAGCAACTCGACCTGCGCAACTCCACCGAGCAAAGACACCAACAAGGCACTTGAGAATTGCCATTTCCCGCTTTCTTTCCTTTCTATACAGCTTGTTCTCATCTGTTTGTTTTAGTGAACTGTATTCACTATGTGCTTTCAAATCTTTACTATTAACACTCGTAAATCGCGCTCAGTAAACTGGAGGCAGCACAATCCTAACAATCTGCGTACTATCCCTATGTTCTCTAGCACTTTACTCTCTATTTCAACCAGCCTCTGGAACTGCCAGTCTGCTGTAAACAAAGCAGACTTTATTTCAGCTATTGCTGCTTAATCAAATCTCAACGTCATTGCCATAACTGAGACCTGGATCAAACCTGAGGACATTGCTACTCCTGCAGCCCTCTCCACTAATTTCACTTTTCCCAAACCCCTCGCCCAACTGGGAAGGGTGGAGTTACTGGTCTGCTTATCTCAAATGAATGGAAATTTGATCCATTACCATCTCTAACTGGAAACAGTTGAATCACACGCAATTACTATTACTCACTGTCACAGGTTTACCTGGTGACTCTATAAACTTGACTTATAAACACACCCATTTCACTGATACTGTGCATTGCCGGCAATTATTAACATGTTAAAACTATTAATATGTCCTATTAAAATCCACTCTGTAGTTGTTTATCGTCCCCCAGTTCAACTAGGTAACTTCTTGGAGGAGTTGGATGTGTTACTCTCAAACTTCCCTGAGGACGGTACTCCTCTGGTACTACTCTGTGACTTCAACATCCACCTTGAAAAACCCCAGGCTGCTGACTTCAACACTCTACTGGCCTCATTTGACCTCAAGCGAGTGTCTACTACGGCTACTCACAAATCAGGTAACCAATTGGACCTTGTCTACACACGTTACTAATGCACAGAAAATACTTTAGTTACTCCACTGCACACCTCATACCATTTTCTCATCACTTTTAACCCCAAACTGACTCCTGACACAACATGCACTCCTCCGCAGGTCACCTTTCTGCGTAACCTACGCTCACACTCTACCTCTCACCTATCCTCTATGGTTTCATCCTCACTTCCTCCCCCTGTTCAGTTTTTCTGCTAAAACGACATTCTACCACATCAAAATTAGCAATTGTTCTGACTCTCGCACACTTTTCAAAACCTTCTCTTCTTTGTCCTCCTTCCCCCCTCCATCTACTCTTACAGCTGACGACATTGCAACAATCTCCATAAACAAAACAACAACCATCAGCGGCCAATTCTCCACACCACAAACTGACAAACACGTCATAACAAATACTCTCTCCTCCCTCTTATTCTTATTTCCAAACTTATCCTTTCCAAACTTATCCTTCCCAATCATCCCACTACCTGTCTGCTTGATCCTATCCCCACTCACATCCTTCACGCCATTTCTTCTTCAGTTATACCTGCACTTACTCACATTATTAACACTTCTCTTCACACTCATACCTTTCCCACAGCATATAAGCAAGCTCGGGTAACACCAATGCTCAAGAAACCCACTCTAAATCCAGCACTTTTAGAAAACTACAGACTGATATCCCTTCTTCCATTCATTGCAAAGACACTTGAGCAAGTTGTGTTTAACCAACTCTCTATGTTTCTCACACAGAACAACCTCCTGGACAACAACTAATCTGGTTTCAAAAGCGGCTCCTCAACTGAGACTGCCCTGCTCTTGGTTATTGAAGCACTGAGACTGGCAAGAGCACCAAATCCTCAGTTCTCATCCTTATGGATCTGTCTGCTGCGTTTGACACAGTCAACTACCAGATCCTCCAGTCAACCCTCATGAAGCAGCAGCGAGGGTGGTCTTTAACGAGCCGAAGAAAGCCCACGTCACACCTCTCTTCATCAGTTTGCACTGGCTGCCAATAGCCAATCATCAAATTCAAGACACTGATGTTTGCCTACAAGACAACCACTGGCTCCAATAAACCAATAAACCTAAACTCGCTAGTTCAGACTTATGCGCCCTCCAGAAGCTTGCATTCTGCAAGTATACGACGCCTCGTAGTGCCATCCAAAAGAACCACGAAATCACTCACAGACATTTAAAAAAAATTGTCTAAAAGACAAATCTTTTCCTCAGCAACTGACCAATTAATACTAGCACCTTACCTGTTGTATTTATTTTTTTTCCGATAAAAAAAAAAATTGCTGTGTACTGTGCTAGACTAAGACTTGTTACAGCACTATACTGTTGCCCTGATTGATGTTGGTCTGATTGCTTCTATTGTTCTCCTCATTTGTAAGTCACTTTGGAAAAAAGCATCTTCTAAATGATTAAATGTAAATTTAAGTAAAATAAAAGTGACAAAAGTCAAGATGGCACACACAGATAGAGAGGCCACACAGGATCTTCTAATTCTACATACCTGCGCATTCAAATATTTTAGTAACAACATGGCTGCCAGGAATGACAAAAGTGAACACAGAACAGTGTGATTCATATTCAATATGGTAGAAAAACACTGATTTGTTTTCAGTTTTTTATATCCGCTAGTGTCGCACGGTGCACCGATACTTCAAAAGTATCGCAATTCTCGGAAATTAAAAACATCACGATTCCTAAATGTATTAGTATCGATACTTCTAGGAATGACCGCGTTCCAGATTTGTAAGAGACGTATTTCATGTTGGTGTGTGTACCGCACGCTTCCAGTGCCTTCCTATGGACGTCTGTGTTTTTTCTCCTCACGCACGCAGCAAAGAAGCTGTAGCTGTCATGTGACAAACACTACAGTGAGATGCTGCATGTGCGAGCACAAGTGATACTGTGGCTGCCGGTCCACGACTGGTCGAAAAAGATGACGAGAGGAGGAGTGAAATATGCAAGTACTTTGCCAAGTATCTTGCTGACAGTGACATAGCAGCAAAATAGATTTAAAATACTCCGTCATTTTTGGTCCTACAGACTTATAAAAAAATAAACTGTTAAATGTCTACTTTTATGTGTCCACTTACAATCGAAATAAAACATTGTGCCTTTGTAAAACAGGCTGTGCTTTCTGCCTCCGTGAACTTTTTTTCTGGTGCACGTCTCTAAACTTAAAACTCAGTGAATACTTTTCACCCAGGCATGAGCAATATATCTTTATAAACATTAAAGTGTGTACTTTTAAATTATCTAAATCAAAACTAAAACAAATATTCTCTGTTTATGTTATCTATATAAAAAGAGAGAGATGTCAGTTCTCATTATCGTTCTCCCAGCTCATTATTCTTCTAATGTGAACATGCCCACGGAGAGCACGCGCTATTGTCCCGGTTTTAAAATAAAGCACAGCAATGATATTTGAGAGTGTTTCTCCCTTTTCAGGAAGAGTATCGAAATCGCAATTCTTGACTTGGTATCGGTATCGAAACAATAATTTTGGTATCGTGACAACACTAATATCCTCAGTACTAGTTTGCCTTTTTGAATGATAAATACAGACTACTACCACCTACTGGTTTGGAGAGTTATTCCTCATGCACACGCAGAACGTACATGCTAGTTAAAGGCCGTTAGCTGTAGTCTTCGAGTTTTTGGCCTAGAAACGACAGTGCCGCGAGGCAACAAAAGTTGGATTTCATTGGTGATAGTTCTCTGATGTTGGCTTGGTGTGTTACATCCTTAAGGAAACTCAAGTTTCACTGTAATATGCAACGCTTTGCCAAAACACAGATTAATTTCAAGTCTGGTTCCCTCATCGCCAACAAGCTGATAAATTACATGTAATTTTGGTATGAACATTGTAGTGGTAAGTTTTACCCTGTTGTTATGAACATTTCACTCTGAATGACCCAGGAGATCTTAATAAAACATAACACGACACTTAACTTCTTGTTAAATGTTGTTGACAAAAGACAAAACAGTGGAAAAAAAAAATGTATTGTATTGTGGTGAAGTCCATACCTTGCCCTTGGCTGGCTGTGTGTAAGCTTTCAGTCGAAGGCGGAGGTCATGAGCAGCGTCCATCAGATACTGTGAGGATCGAATCAAGATATCGTCCACTGGACCGGCTGTAGGCCAGCGAGCCTTCATTACAGAACTGCTCTATAAGGAGAAAAAAGTGAGAGTTAAAGATGCATTTTGTTCCTGTTTCTAATGGAATTGCACAAACTTTAATTTAAACCAGATAAATGTAAAGTCAGACTGTTATTATCAGTTGTTTGTAGAGATAGAATCTCCTATAGCTGTTGAATACAGTTTAAAATGCAAAATGAAATAGACAAATTGAAGTAAAAACAATAATAATAAATGACAGAATGCATATACCAAAGCTGCAATTTTAGCCCAAATAAAGCTTTTACCATATATATATATATATATATATATATATATATATATATATATATATATATATATATATATATATATATATATATATAAAAACCAACACATTTTTGAAGACCTTACCGATATAAAAAATGCTTTCTAAACTATCTATAAATTAATGGTAATTAAAACTAGTTAAAGAATATATTTCCTCCTAAAATTAAAGGAATGTCAATTCACAATGATGTCAAAAGTATGTCATTGTTGTATGATTATAATTGCTGGATGTTTAAAATGTTTTTGAAAGAAGACTCACCAAGGCTATCTGGTTTAAAATTAAAATACAGCAAAACATTATGGTTGTGAAATATTATTGCAATTTAAAAAAGGTCTGTTTTCTATTTGAAAACAATTTTACATGCAAATTATTCCTGTGTTGGCAAAACTGAATTTCATGATCCTTCAGAAATTCTAACGTGTTTATTTGCTGCTCAAGAAAAAGTTCTTCTTATTATCAATGTTTAAAATAGTTTTGGCCACTTAATATTTTTGTGGAACTGTGGACTACCATGCAAAATTTTGGGTTAAGAATAGAAAAAAATATAGTTTTATTCAACAAGGATGCATTGTTGCAAGGGTGCAAATGACAGTAAATACATTTGTGTTGTTACAAAAGAGTACTATTTTAAATAATTTCCTATTCATCAAAGAATCCTGAATAATAAAATCCATCACCGTTTCTACAAATACATGATTTGTTTTCAATATTGATAATACTAAGGAATGTTTCTTGAGCACCAAATCAGCATATCAGAATGATTTCTGAAGCATCATGTGACACTGAAGACTGAAGTAATGATGCTGAAAATTCAACTTTGTCATCACATGAATAAACATATTAGGATAGAAACTATTTCCCGTTATTATTGTTGCCGTGATCATGGTTTAAGAGTAAGCGAGAGAGCGGGTCTCACCTTCCCCAGCAGAGACCAGGTGTGTTCACACAGGTGAGGGCAGATGGGAGCCAGCAGGAGCGTTTGGTTCTCGATGAACTGGAACACAAGATCCCTGTGCATGCCCTCTATGGCCAGCTCCCTGTATTTATCCTTAGCCGCCTTCAAAGTATCAAGAACATGTTTATTATATATAGTCTCACTGTTAGTTTACACTGAAGGTTCCCTGACAAATATCAAGTATCACATGTTGTAATGTTTTATTGGACTTTTTAATTAACATTACTACTGCTGATGTAATTGCTCTATATGTCTCCACACCACATTCACAAAATGTATTTAGCCAACGGATGTTGATGTGATTTTGGATATGTTACCTGGAACTCAAAAAAGCCGCTCTTCAACGCCTCCTTGTACATCATTCTCTCATAGTGCTGATCTGTTTTAATGATGCTGGAATTCATTTCACTGCAGACAGACACAGATCATGCCGGATTCAATTTAACAAACACATTCCAGATTTAAATTGAGCCTCTATGGCTGTCAGTCTGAATGAATGAATGTCAAAAGTTGTTGAATGAATGTCAAAATGTTTTTATGTTTTTGAAAGAAGTTTCCTATACTCACCATGACTACATTAATTAAATCAATAATACAGTAAAAACAGTAAAACTGTGAAATGTTATTACAATTTAAAAGCACTGTTTTCTATCTGAATATCTTTTAAAATGTAATGTATTCCCTGTGATCAAAACTGAATTTTCAGCATCATTTCTCCAGTGATCCTTCAGAAATTACTCTGATATGCTGATTTGCTGCTCAAGAAACATTTCTGATTTTATAATCATGTACTATATTACATAACAGTAAATATTTTTGAGGAAACCCTGATACATTTTTTTTTGCTTAATAGATAGTTCAAAAGAAAAGCATGTATTTGAAATAGAAATCTATAAATTCATTGATGTCTTCGTGACTTTTGATTACTTTAATGTGTCCTTGCTGAATAAAAATATTAATATCTTTGAGAAAAAAAATATCTTACTGACCCCAAACCTTCGAACAGTGTAGTGTAACCATCACCATTTTATATATTTTTACTTATCAATTACTTCAACAGTACATTATTATTATTATTATGCCACATTGAACTTTGGCACATACAATTCACTCATTGTGGTAATATAGTGAACGTCTTTTTGTTAAGTCATAGAGTGAATAGACCTCCTGTCTGCTATTTTTGAAAACACCAGTGTTACCTAGTAAACACTCTGTCATTAAACGTGTCCGCTGGTCCGGTCCTCAGGTTGTTCTGATTGGCGATCATCTCTTTCACCCATTCCACCCACGTGAAGAGGCGCAAAATCCCTGCATCTGCCATGGCCTCAACGAAGTTAGCGTCCTCCACCGTGTCCCCTGCATCAGCCAGAGCCAAACGCATACCTAAGACACAGACAGATAGAGACAGAGACAGATTGGGATGGATTTAATTTAGGTATATGGCATTCACAATCTTATATCTCCATTACAAGTCACTTAAAAGAGCATTGAAGACAACTGCCCTTATCAATGACATGAATGTAAGGGTTTATGTAGGTCTGCATAAGGACTGAATCTATTCCTGATTCTGGCACTAAAGAGTTTGACCGAATGTTAAAGTGTTTGGCCTTCCAGTGAGCCGGTATTTATGAAAGACTCACCATCTGCTGAAAATTTGGCAATGGCTTGACTCAAATTGAGAAAGTTGCCAGTGGATTTGGACATCTGGTGGATATAAACACAGCTAATTAGATCACTGAAGAGGACCAACCACAACATGCGTGTTCATTAATACAGGGGAACTTCTCAAGCAGTGCTGTTATTGTTCAATTAATTATTCACAATCATTTTCGTTAATTGAAATAAAGCTGACAAAAGTAAAACACAAACATTAATAAGATGAAAAACTTAGGCATGCTGCTTTGGAAACTAACTTAAATTATTTATATATATTATAATAAGACATTAGACATTATGATTTATGGTCTTATTAAGGTGATTAGACTATGTTTGTGAGGAAACTCCCAGATATGTGGCCCTCACAATTATACTGAATGATTCCTGACAAGAAAACTAGGAAAATCAACTCACCTTTTCAGAGTTTAGCAAAAGATGACCGTTGGCACGCACTGCTTGTGGCCATTTTCCACTATTAAAAAAAATAAAATAATAATAATAAATTTGCAAGTGCAAAACTCAATTAAGAGTGACAAAGTGAAATCTATCTATCTATCGATCTACTCATCCATCCATCCAATATATACACACACACACATACATATTACTTTCTCACATCTTTTTAATGTGAAAAATGGAACAATTTGCACTGCAAAATGTAGGGGAAGTTGAGATTCACAAGAAAAATATACTTTGCATTACTTTTTTCACCACTTACTGTCCAGAAAGGTTTACAGGGTCTGTTAACTGCATCGTACCTGTCTTTGGGCCACATGGCTACATGATTGTAGAGGTAATAGGAGAGGTGGTTTGGCACCAGGTCCTTCCCTGATACTCTCACGTCTACAGGGTACCAGAACTCAAACTCCCTCCTGAGCTTCAGCAGGTGCTCCTTCGGGATGTCGGTCTTTGGGAAAGGTGTTGTTTTGAAGAAGATGTAATCCCACACCTCTCTCGTCATCTGTTTGGGTCTGGGGGAAGAAACATGTTCTTCTGTATCATTACTATTTTTACTCAAGTAACAATGAACACGTGTGGCAGGACATTCAGACAACATTTTCCATGTCATTCTTGTTCTCAATTTGATTCAGTTAGCCTGTTTTATGCTAAATATATTAAATAATACAAAGTAAAGTTTTCCTTTTAATTGTAAAATTTTAAATTGTACTCAATTTTATAACATGTTTTACATTATATTACTGCTTGATTCATTATTTTACTATAGAGCACTGCAGTGATGGTGTATTTTTGTAGTCCAGCCCTAGGAAAGTTGGCATCACCCTGGTTCCCTCGACAAAAACCCAATAGGATTTTTCCATTGGCTTTTGGATTATTGCAGAAAATAAGCTCTGTTAACATAACTCACCAAGCGCCAAATGAGAGTAAAAATATTGTTGGAGAGTATAACTTATTGGTGTCAATTGCCAGTTGGCCGGTAATATTTTTATGAGTTCTAACAATGCAATGTTGTGAGAACATAAACATGAACGATGCTCCGGACAGTTGACAGGCCAGTACTGCATCCAATAACTAGGTCAAGGAGTACAAAAATAAAAAATACTAGGAGTTGGGCATGTTAGCTATAATTAATAACTTCATACTCTTCTTCATATTCTTATCTGCAGGGAAAAACCCCTGAACTCCTGCAGAGCAGTAATGAATTAAGTCATGTGGGTTCACGCTGCAATGTTTTAATTGGTCAGCGGTGCGCCGGTGAGATTAGTTCGTGCCGCGCCATCCATGCGGTGGCACTAGCAAACACATCCTCCTTGTGATGTTGAGTAGGTCATGTGGCTTTGTCCTTTGAGCTGCATCTCAGCGCTGCGCAAGCTCTGTAAAATCACGCTTCACTGCATTGGATGTTCGGTAAATTCCATCAAGAAATATACATAATAAAAGCCAACCAATCAGGTTTTGAATGTATCCCTATGCCTTTAGTTTCGGTGTTAAAATGCCAAAGTGAACACTAAGCGGACCAGATGAGTTTACATGTACAGCGTGACAACATTCAATGTCCCATTTAGCCACGTTAGCAATCGTATTAACATATTTTAAGTAAAAAAACAAAACAACAAGGGCGTAATTACTGGTGTACTTTATGCCGTAGAATAAAACGTGAAAATATCTTGAGCTTGTGTTCCCCATACACCTTCTTTCAGACATTTAACCAAAACCCACTCAAAAAATCCATTGACTTCAGGACAAACTCCATTTTAATCTTAATTAAACTAAGTGGTCCTACCCCATGGTAGTGGGAAAATGTCAAGGCGGAAGCGGAATAAATGGGGAATATGGGACTGATTAAATATAAAATACATATAAAATAAAACTAGACTCCAAAATCCAAATGATCAGTCTAAAATCTTTTACATTTTCATTACACTGGTGGTGGTTGAGGAGAGATTACCTGATATGATTGTAAAGCAATTTGGGTGTACAGTAATACATATGAAAGCGCTATATAAATGCCTCACTCATTCATTCATCTTTTCCCCCATCAACTACCTTTCCTCGTTCTCCCTTGCTTAAGTGATGTTCAGCCTAAAAAACGTGTATTATGTAAATCTGTTGCACAGAATGGTCTTTTTTTATTTTAAGCCATTTCTGGAAGAGCAAATACCTGATTCCCAGTGGGGAGGGTCCTTGTCCGTTGAGAACCCCTCCCTGGAGAAGATGTGCCACGGTGTAGTAGGCCATATAGATGGTGGAGTCCGACAGGGACTCAATGAGCCATTGTTCATCCCATGGCAACCGGGTTCCTATGGGAATCAAACACATAAAAGAACTACAAAGTCAAAGGTTCTCTCTAAGGAACAGCAAGAAAATTGCTGATGGTATCGCTGAGTGGTTTGGGGGCAAGGGAGGAGCGAGAAATAAGAGTATTACAAAAGAAATACAGATGGGCCATGTCCTTACAAAAAGACTTTGATTAAGATAAGCTTCACACAAAGGTGGCCATCTGAGTTGATTTCAAAAGGAAGTGTTCAAAGAAAACTTTGTGCCATTTACCTAACTATTACAAGCAATCAGGGCTTGAGATTAACACCCGCCATGGATTTCAGAAGTGGCGTGTAATGCGGTCACTCCGTACTAGCCACTTTGGCAGGTTGAACATTTTTCAATTGTAGTCTTTTAAAAAGGCATCTGAAATAGGAAAAACTAAGTGCAATGTAGTGTTGTTAAAAATAAAGATTTATTAAATAATTAATAAAAAAAATAAAGATATTGAATATCTGAAATGCTACACTCATTATTCATGATACCAGCTGCGTTTTCTCTCTCTCTCATCTCTTGGAGTCGACACACAAACCCGCCTCCTCTCACTCACTAGTTTCATTTGATCCGGATGTTTATTGTTGGTATTGCAGGGCTTGATTTGACTCATTCCCGCAGATTTTTTTGCACACACCCAAAGTGCAGCACATAAAGCCACCTCTCAGTACTAAATTGAGTTCTTTTTCGGTGCTTATTGCACTTAGTCAAATACACACAACATAATGTCAAAATGCCAGTCTTGGTGAGTATTCACTAGAGCTGTCACTTTTGTGAAAAAATCCTGTTCGATTTTTGAGACATAAGTGTTCATTGAATCGACTGTAAACCAAATATAGGCAAATCCACGGACAACTAACCGGCTTTCGGACGAACGTAAAGAGTGCGCTTGAGACGCGCACAAGTCAGCAATATTTCTGATGATTTATTGGCGTGAGGTTTCGTGCACAATGAAAAACAGGAGTGCAACATTCAGGGTTTGAAATTAACACCCGGAAAAAATAACCTTTGAAAAAATAACTTTGGCGGGAAATGATGTCAAATCACGACTGTTTACGTGAATACTAGGGCTGTCACTTTACGTTCGGACCAACCAACACACGTTTCGAAAACGAAAACAGGGAACCGATTTTAACGGCCTGTTTTTTTTTTTTTTTTTTTTTCAAATCACGAGCCAATTTGGCGTGTTTCTGTTTACTAATTTTTCTGGGGGACTTCGTGTAGCCAAATCTGCGCGGATTTAGCGCAAATATGCAACTCGTGAGTCATCGTGATATATTAAATACAGCGTATTGTGCAGAATCTGCACATTTCTGGCTTACTCGAACACACACCTCACCAAGCAACAAATAACGGCGCGCTTGTTCACTTGCATTGAAGTAATAGCGAATATTAAAAAGCATTTGGTTAACAGAAAATACATTGTTATTTTCCAACATCCTACGTGTTCTGTGTAGGCCTACTGTATTGATCTGTCCACCTACAAAACATTTATGGTAAAAAACAACAACAACAAAAACAGGCCGTTAAAATCGATTCCCTGTTTTCGTTTTCGAAACGTGTGTTGGTTGGTCCGAACGTAAAGTGACAGCCCTAGTATTCACGTAAACAGTCAGTGATGTTTTAAGTGAACTTAAACAGTTGAGAAAGAAAACACGTGTAACAGTATAATGGATCCGTGCATTCGGTCTTAAAGGGACAACAGCCTAATATACCTGCTACCCTTAGTTAATAACTAATGATCTTTGCAATGGAAGTGAATCGATCAAAACTAACTTTAGCTGGACAATAACTTTATTCAAGAGCTGCTGTAAAGCCAAAACAATCTCTATTACTTTAATTTCCTATTATAGCTGTAAAGCTGCTTTGAAACAGTCTATATTGTTAAAAGTGCTGTATAAATGAAGGTGACGAAAAAATGTAAGAGATAATATTACAAATATCTATACGGCAGTTTTTCCCCATGGTATTGATGTCAAAATTGTGGCCAGTGAAAATGCTGAGTGGCTAGTAACTTTGGAAAACCACTAGCCAAAGTGGCTGGTGAGCAAAAAAGTTAATGTCGAGCCCAGCAAGCATTTTTTTCCAAAAGAAAAAACGAACAGGATATGGAAAGGCTTGCAACAAAGCCACAGACATAAGCAGGTCTTACCTAACCCATACGTTCTGGAACAGGCATGCTCCTGAAGCCAAGCCAACGTTGCTTCAAAGTTCTTCCTGGTTTCATCACAGAACCTGAAGAGAAGAGAAAAGCATAACGTCAATATTCACACATTAATGCAGCTTCTCCAGCAAGAATGGTACACCAAAGCAACATGACAATTTTCCACTGCAATCTCCTCAATGCCACAAAGTGCAAGGCTTACGTCTCCAGAGTCTCCAGGACACCCATGGCTTGCTTTTTCCATTCCTCATTGCCATAATCCAGATACCTGCCAGATAAAGACCCCATTCACTGTCTGACAAGTCAAATCGATCAGGGACTCCGCATGGCAATGCACCGCGATAAAAAAAAGGACTAAAATCGCACAAGATCACAAGGATAAGGCATTCTCTTATTGAACAGAATACAAGACAGAAGTGGACGTTACCGTGGGTTCTGAGATGTGGACAACATGTGGTATCTGTATGAGTGTTTTCTGCACTAACCATTGATCGCACAACGCCACGACACACTCGTCTGCAGACCGAGATAACACCTGCTTCTCTGGCTCCATGTAAATCAGTGCCTCACCCTAGAAATATCAACAAAATTGAGTTACACCAAGTTTATTTCCATATTTTATTTAAAAAATGGATTCCCAAACCAACATTTCATGACCCTATTCCATTCAATCATTAACTCTATAAAGCCTACTGTATAAAATGATCCAAACTGAAAAAAATATAAATGGCATTATATATTTTGGAAATATATCTATATAAACACTTAGTACACTAAAGTAATTTAGGTTTACTTGATTATGCATAATTGTTTTTTAAAAATCATGTTAAAAAATGTGAGTGCAAAGAAATGCAGCTTACTGGGAGCACGCTACGGATGTGTGTTGCACACACAAAACTTCTCACGCAGCGCGCAAATATTGAGCTCAATCGAGTTCTCTTTCTCGTCTTCTTGCGATTGAACGTTTTAATTGGCAAGGCTTAAAAACACGTGCAAATGATAAACTTATTTCGTGACATGCAGCACTGGCGTTTACGCTGGCCCCAGGCAGTCCCTATTGTCCAGCATTTTTAGATATTGTCTAAAGGTTCAATAAACCGTGCCATTTCAACAAAAAAAAAAAAAAAAAAAAATTCTGACTATTATTTCATGTCAGGCTTTACAAAGATTTACATATGGTCCACCAACCTTCTCCACCATCATCTTCTGAATGGGCTTCTTCACATCCTGGACCTTCTGACCCTTGAAACCCTCCACTAACATGATCTAGCAAAACAACGTTCAGTAAAGTTGAGCCATGGGCATTAAAAACAAGCTTATATCAGGGTCTGTCTGAATAAAGGTGTGGAATAAACAGTTTAATACACAGGTACTTCCAAGACAGTATAATTACCATTCTATATTAAAGGTACAGAGACATTGCACAGAATCAGGTAGTTCACACACACGTTACTCTCTCTCAATAGGTTAATTCGTTCAAATACATGTTATGATTCAGACAAACAAATGTAACCTTAACGCACTACTTTATCTGTGTGTGATTTAAAGCGGACAGAATGCTGGATCTAACGAGTCGTAACTAACGAAACCATTTTGACTTCCAGTCAAATTTAGTGGCGTAAACATCAATGACAGCTTTAACTTTTCGATGCTGGCAAATGACCATGGTATAAGCGGGATAATCCACAGCTAGCTGTGCATTAAAATGGTTTATTATTTCATAAGCTGTCCCCTACATGGATTCCACTAGAAAATGGGGAATTTGAGTGATGTTGGTGTTCGTATGGTCTCACCCCCTCGTAAAAGCCCTTAAGGTAGACTTTCTCTTTGGCCTCGGCCAGTTTCTCTCTGTCATTCTGGCTTTGGATCTTCAGTTCATCACAAACCAAAGCAGCCGACAGGTTCCCATACCCTGGAATCTCAATGATGGGTACCTGGTAGAACACAAGCCACTTTAGACACACCGAATTTAGGAACATTCAGAAAAATCCCTTAATCCATGATGAGCAATATGCTAGGAATGTGCCAAATAATGTCAAAACATGTTAACAACGTGATAAAACATGCTATCAATGTGTTGAAATATGCAAGCAACTTGCTAAAACATTTGATTGACATCTTTAAGTATAATCTTCAAACTTACAGCTTTTTAAAGTTATTTTTTAAACTTTCAGATTGGTTTTGTCAAGCTAACATGAAAGTTTGTAATCAGACTTTAAAAGCAAGTCCTTCCCTATATTTTTCCTTGTTTGAGAAGCCGTTTCACTTCAAAATAGAGAAGGAAAGACCTTTGCCATTTCCGTTTCAGGCTGACTTTTTTTTTTTTTTTTTTTTTTTTTTAAGCTGCTTACCGGCTCAAATGGTAGGACCATAAAATCTTGAATTCCATACTTCTCTCGCAAAGCCTAAAAAAAAAATGTATTAATCATTCCATCACATTCATCTTATCTGAAATAGTTATCTCTCTGGGAACTTCCCTCAGAAACAGAAATCCAACAACTGAATCAAGAAAAGAAAATGAAATGCCATAAAACAAATACAACACCTGCTTTTTTTTAAGGTCCCTCAGAGCGGCGATGTCATCAGGCGCATCTGACGGCACACTGGTGACAACTCCAGTTCCTGTGACCACAAATGAATTTCAACAACCTCCCATAATGAGATAACCTACTAAACGTTAAAACGATCGATATTAATATTTCTAAGGTATCAATTTGGAGCCCAGGGTATAAGAAACAGAATAACTGGCGAATCACATTAGATGAGGAGCAGTTTGAGATCGGAGTAATGTGGCCCGCACAGCCTGAGGGAACATTCATTACGGTCATTTCCATATTCCATCTCTCCTAGCTTCGCTGTTCTCCGCAATGACTGACATCGCTTTCACTTTGGCTTTTAAAAACACGCGGTATTGCCCCGCGGCCCGTTCAGAGATGCATCTTGTCTGCAGGGGTAATGTGATGCGACGATATTATGGGGTGGTGTCGGGTACCTTTGTCTTCTTTAATGGTGAGCATTGGCAGGGCATAAATGGTCTTGTATGAGGTGAGGGGGGCGATCAACGCACAGCCCAGGATGTCCTGAAAGATGGGAGGGAGAGAGAGAGAGAGAGAGAGGGAGAGAGGGAGAGGGAGAGAGAGAGGGAGAGGGAGAGGGAGAGAGTAAAAAGGCGCATCATACATGCACAATCACAAATCATTTGCAGAATAAAAGTTGTTTACATGCATGTGTGTGTGTGTATTTATAAATACACACACACACACACACACACACACACACACACACACACACACACACACACACACACACACACACACGCATGTATATATTTAAACAAATTTGTACATGTTTATATTTAAATATAATTTATATTATATATAAATACTTAATATATAAACAGGGTACAGGTATTTAATACATACGCAACAGCATTGTAGCGCGCACGTGTGTGTAGGCCAGTGTTAATTTTGGCAGCCATTTTTGATTTAGTCTTAGTCTTCAGATGAAAATGCTTATTGGTCTTAATCACATTTGAGTCATCCTGTTTTTTATAGTTGTAGTTGACGAAAAGTCTTTGCATTTTTTGTCAACTTTGTCAAACTGCAGTTACTTTACTTTTGGTAAAAACTAAATAAGACCTTTGTAACGAAATCCAAGACTTTGTATACTAAATTCAAGGCTTTTAAGGCCTTAATTTGAGATGATCAAATTCAAGACTTTTTCAAGGCTTTTAAGACCCGCGGGTACCCTGATAAATAGATTTTTTTCTTAAAATTATACATGCATGTTTGTGTATTTATATATACATAATTATACACAGTTCACACGTATGTGTAAACAAAAAAAAATATTCTGCAAACTATTAGTTGCGATTAATCGGTATGCAGCCCTACATTGTGGTGATATTTCGAAATTATGATATAGACTTTAAGGTAAGTAGGTAACGTCTGGACTTCAATATGTTTTACGCAGGTCTGGAGCAGCATTTATTGGATAGAATAAATCACTTTTGTGGGAGACTGAGTTTTGTGACTTTGCAGATCTTATACATGCATAAACAGACACATTACACACTAAAGGAAAGAAAACATTTAAAAGCATCATATGACCCCTTTAATATTAGTAATAAAAATAGTACAACAAATACTACCATACTTTTTCATTTAAATAACATGTTACACTTAAATTTTGGATTTCATATTTATTTCCTTTTTAATTTCTTGTTAATTTATACTGCCATAAAGTTAAATAGGCCATCTTTATTTACTATACAACACAAGCAGTGAGTGGTTTAGGGACACAAACCTGGCCCATGATGTTCATGAGCACTGGAACCACTCCGTTCTCTTTGGTAAAGCCCTGGTAGGACATGTTCCTGGCTGACCGCTGTGTGCTGATGAACAGGTCACCGCTGCCCGTCTCAAATATGATGTACTTCATATCTGGCCGAATCCAGCAATTCGTTTGACCAAACATGGTTTCAGGCCTCAGAGTCGCAGCAACCAGAAAAATGTTCTTGTCTTTAAGAACACTGAAACCATAGAAAAAAAGTTTATTTACAAGTAACATGATACATAAATATGTAAATCATTCAAAGCAGTAATATTAGGGATTTACCTCAATTTAGCTGGGTAAGGTTCCACCATCTTCATCTTAATAAGAGTGTACTCTTGAGGACCAACTCCCTGCAATACAGATCATTACTATAGGACACACATATCCATCCTATTTTATACAACAACAACAAAAAGTATTTCTTAATTAAAAATAGTTCCCACCTCTCCTGTCTGTCTGTCATGGTCCATGCAGGGCTGCCCGTCTTTCGGAGAGTAAATGGTATATCTATAAGACCAAAAAAAAAGGTTTCTTTGACGCTCTTCACCTAGTGCCTACACAGATACACACGGGAGCGTTTGAAAGCAGGCGTATATCAGTGGATATAATAGGGATGCACTGACAGACCCCTGCTTTCAAACGCTCACGTCTGTATCTGTGTAAGCGCTCAGTGAAGACCATGATTTTGAAGCGTTGATCATTGGAGCCAATCACAGACATATATGTTAAGCGCGTGAACACAATGGCCACTTTAGACACACAGAATTTAGGAACGTTCAGAAAAATCCCTTAATCCATGATGAGCAATATGCTAGGAATGTGCCAAAACATGTCAAAACATGTTAACAACGTGATATAACATGCTATCAATGTGTTAAAGATGTCAATCAAATGTTTTAGCAAGTTTCTTGCATATTTTAAGTATAATCTTCAAACTTACAGCTTTTTAAAGTTATTTTTTAAACCTTCAGACAAATTGTCTCCCTACCTTTAATAATGCATGTTACATTTGTGCAAATATTAAACTTTGGTGTCACAACTATCAACTATCAGTATTGATTAACAGGTAAAACTCGTATATTGGTTTCCCTCCACCAGTAACAAACTAATTGAATACTTAAAGGAGTAGTTCACTTTTAAAAAAAACTTTTGCTGATAATTTACTCACTCCCATGCCATCCAAGATGTCCATGTCTCTCTTTCTTCAGTCGAAAAGAAATGAAGGTTTTTGATGAAATATTCCAGGATTTTTCTTCATATAATGGACTTCAATGGGACCCAAACGGTTCAAGGTCCAAATGACAGTTTCAGTGCAGCTTCAAAGGGCTTTAAACGACACCAGACGATGAATAAGGCTCTTATCTAGCGAAACGAGCATCATTTCTAAAATAAATAAAAAACTAAGTTTTACAAGCACAAACGCTCGCCTTGCTCTGTTCTGTGATGCGTGCTAGTGACGTCACGTAATACGCAATTACGTTGAAAAGGTCTCACAGAACAGTCAAGAGCAAAGTGATCATTTGTGCTTATAAAACTTGAAGTTTTTTATTTATTTTTTAAATGAGTGATCGTTTCGCTAGATAAGACCCTTATTCATCGTCTGGTGTCGTTTAAAGCCCTTTGAAGCTGCACTGAAACGCTCATTTGGCCCTTGAACCATCTGGGTCCCATTGAAGTCCATTATATGGAGAAAAATCCTGGAATGTTTTCATCAAAAACCTTCATTTCTTTTCGACTGAAGAAAGAAAGACGTAGACATCCTGGATGACATGGGGGTGAGTAAATTATCAGCAAAAGTTTTTTTTAAAAGTGAACTAATCCTTTAAATCACAGTTCAATATTTTACCATACCTTTTCCCAAACTTGATCTTTTTTCTCTCTTTCAGAGTGATGAACTGCCACCTCACAAAAGAGTCGTAGAAGGGGTTTACATCGGTCGTAATGAAGGAACGACGCCAATCAACCTACAGCATTAAAATGGTGCATTTTGAGTTTAAACAGCAAAGTACAAAGTAACGGGCAGAACGACAATGGTTCAGGTGAGCTTTTACTACCTTGAGACCCATTTTCTTCAGATCTTCTACAGCAAGAGGAGGAAAATAATCCAGCCAATGATCAGCTTCAGCAAACTTCACAATTTCATCGTCCCGCAGGCCCAGAGACTTCATGATGTCCCACTGGAACTTGGCGCTTCCAGACTTTGCAACTGCTTTGCTCTGCCAATGGCATGACATTCGAAAAAAGCAACGGTATTAATTTTCATTAATTGTACTACAATGTTGATCATTCATGGATCAACCATACAACTATAAGTTAGAATTTCCTCATAATATATACAGAAAGTTTACCTTCTTGCCCTTTGACTTGTCCTTGAAGATGACCTCATCGGTGGTCGTCTTCTGCTTTTCCTCCTCTTCGTCTTCCTCAGGGAATTGGGGCGGGTTTCCATACAGCTCCATTTCCCTCTTCAACTTGTCTGCACACGCCTGGTAGACATCGATATGTTATATTATGTTGATTATAGAAATGTACAGATCAGAGGTGCAGAAGAGTTTAAACTACTCACTTTGATGGGCATCCCAGTGCAGTGAAGTCCAAATGGGAAAAGACACAGCTTTCCTTTGAGCCGTTGGTAACCCATTGAAAACTATATGAGAAATTATAATTGAGTCATATATTATATGAAATGATGTCTATGATATATTCTATGATTGGCTTTCAAACTCACCTCACACTTTGACAGGCAGAATGTATGACCAAGGTGAAGCCTCCCATTCATGTACGGGTAGGGAAATGTGACCAAGTACTTGTTCTTACTGGGTAGACAGATAATAATACATTAGTTATTATGAATATAATCTGTAAAACCTCAGGAAATACTGCAATATATGTAAAACAGGCTCACTCTGTACTTTCTCCAATGGTGGTTGGAGCATTGGTCTCAAAAAGCTTTTCCTTCTCCCATTTCTGCTGAACCTCCTCCTCAATCTTCCTCAAAAAGTCAAGTTTTGCGGTTCCTTTGCGTTCCTGGAATGACATATTTAACTTAAACTTCTACATGTGAAATATATGAAAAAAATATCCCTACACACACACACACATATAAATATATATACATATACACACACACAACTGGTAAAAAAAAACACAATTTGTTATATACAATATTAGTAATGTTTCCAAAAATGTTACCGGTTGTGTGTGTGTGTGTGTGTGTGTGTGTATACAGTAATCAACATTTGAAGTGGATTGAAACCTTTCATCAAAGTTATACATGAATTTTGAACAATACCTGTTCTTGTCTTAGGACAACTTTGATGAATCCAATTCAAATGTTGACAACCGGTAAAATTTTTGGAAACATTACTATGTTACTATGTAATGTTTTCGAAAGAAGTCTCTTTAGGGCTCAACGCTAAGGGTTTTTTCTACTGGCCTGGCCAGGCCAGTGGTTCAAATGTTTACTTGCCCAGAAAAAAATATAATGAAGTAAAAGAAAAGAAAATTGGCCTATAAAATAAGCCTAGTACTGTTTTCCTTATTTTTTGATACATGTAACCCTAATAAATAAGGTTGTGACACCAAGAGCTACTAGATTAACTAATTTAAACAGTAAGTAAAAAAAAAAAAAAAGGAACAAATAATCAAATTACGAGCAATAGCACAAATGAATACAACAGAACAAACATATAAATTAAATAAATGGTGCTTTTCAGGTTTTCATGTAGGTTTAGACCAGATTTTCAGGTAGGCTATGGAAATTGCAATCTAATGGAACGTATAACTATAGATCAACCTTTATTAACGTTAAAGATTATACAGTTATACTGTTAAAGATGTATAAATAGTGTTTTGAAATGTTGAAAATATAAAACTTTAAATATTATTATTTATTTGAAATTATTTAAATAAAATTGTAACTTATTTGAAATTATTATTTTTTAAAAATGAAAAGATACTTTAAATGTGAAATTAAACCCCACCAGTAGATGACAGCAAGTGACTGTAAATGAGTCATTGAGATTCAACCGATTCATTCAAACGGCTGATTCATTCAAGGAGGCAGAATTTAACTGTCTTAATTAGTGGGTCATTGAATCATTGATTCAGCTGATTCGTTCAAAAAGTTGATTCATTCAGTAAAGAGACCGTCGTGTGTTGCTCAGAGACGCAAAACAGTGCTTTGGCACGATTTTCGTTGGCGGAATAGAGCGAAACTGGCGATTTAATGGCGCGTGCACTCAATGTGTTTTGTAAAGTGAGGGACATAAGTTACTCGATGATGTCAGATCGTTAAATCAACAATAGCGATATCATAGACAATATTATATCGCACACTTACAGCACTGGCCCGATCGGGCAAGTGACAGTTCCGTTAACTTTCCCGAGCTTCGTTCTCACATAGGGCAATCCCAAATTTTGCAACAGTAGTGTATAATATTGTTACAAAATATTTCTATTTTAAATAAATTATTATTATTTTTACTTGTTATAAGTTTCGCAGGTTATAAAAAAAAATATTAAGTTGCACAACTGTTTCCAACATTGTTAATAAATCATCATATTAGATGATTTATTAACTTAAATCACAAGAATAAATTATATTTTAAAGTATATTAAAATAGAAAACCATTATTTTAAATTGTAATAATGTCACAATAATTTTCTGTAGTTTTGGTCAAATAAATGCAGGTTTGATGAGCATAAGAGCCTTCTTTCAAAAACATTAAAAATAGTAGGCCTAATGTTTCAAAACTTTTGACCGATCCTGTGTGTGTATGTGTGTGTGTGTATGTGTGTGTGTGTGTGTGTGTGTGTGTGTGTGTGTGTGTGTGTGTGTGTGTATGTGTGTGCGTGTATAATCAGTTATAGTTACATTAAAGTTTATTTAAATTGTTGGACATGTTATATTCAAATATGAATGTAAGTTTCATCATCTTGTGATCTGTTAAATATTATAGCTTATGTTCATTAATTAAACTTCCAGATACCAAAATGGTAAATTTGCTAAGCTATACACTGGTATTTGAGCATCACTACTCTTCTGAGCTACACACGTCAGCACCTCTGATTGACAGCTGTCAACTCCATTCATATTCCTCTGCCAAAAACTTATACTGACTTGCAAGAGACAAGAGTGTTAGTGTTGTTGTAGAGATCGCATTCTGTGTGGACCGAATATTTGCCACTACTTTTTGTTCAAGATTCAAAGAACATACATGAACAACGATAATAGACACACATGCATGAAGCTAACGTTAGTTGCTAAAGATAACCATGCTGCTAAATGGACCGGTTTATTTTTTGAGGGGGAGTTTGAGGTCATGAAACAGGCAGTGCGCCAAACCGCATGAAGTAAAGAGTGCGAAACATTAAACCGGCTTAATATAAATCACATTTACCGTCATTTTGAATAACTTCAGCAGGATTTGTTGAAGAAGAAAAAACACGCTGCACTCTGCTGATGACACCGTTCAGAAACGTCACTGCCGGAAAACGCTTTGCATTATGGGTAATGTAGTTTTAAACGATTTGACTATTTCACACAGAAAGAAAAAGATGATAATAAAACAGTTTTTAAAATTGCTTACACACAATTTCTAAAACTATGGCTCCATTTCTTAAAATTCTACACTCAAAAACACGCACACAAGACGCAAAATCTCAGTCATCTCTTGCAAAAGCAAACACTTCATTCAAAACTATTTTAACTCTTCTAAAATTTGTGTTTTTGCATAGTAACTCTACACACAAACTGTCAAATAATTAGCCACATACACGCCAAACTACACACAAATGTGGAAAAATGTAAAACACTACTCTGTTGTGTCTTTAGCTTGTTCAGTGTGCAGAGGAGTGTACAGGAGTTTGTCACATGCACATATAGGCTACATGTGCACAAATACACTGTATGCAGTATGTACACTTGATAAACTTTACAGTTATTAAACTTAACTTAATCAACACAACTGAAATCGTAGCTGTATAATGACAATATTGGCTTGTTAGAGCTGCTTTACAGCAGAATTTGAGTTTGTTACTATTGTGAAGCTGCTTTGAATCAATCTGAATTGTGTAGAGATAGAGAAACATAGGTGACTTGACTTGTATGCAAATACATTTAGTACACATTTACAAAATAAACTGAAATGCAAGGGTCAAACATTTATTTGTTTCTCATTTCAATGTGATCAAATTAGGTAGGCCTATTTACACTATAAACAGAAATGCAAGAGGGTAAAAATTATTTCTTTCTTTCTGAAAATATTGAGTTTTGATTTCTAAGTAATAATTTCACACGCTGATAAAGTTTCTGTTATCAGATCTGTTGAAGATGTGGTTTCTGTTCATGTGTGCCATGCAAGACATTTTAGAAATCCCGACCGAATGATGTTTTACGGCCATGTCCAGGATAAAGAATATGTATGGTCCCCCAATATTCATACAATTAGGGTGATATTACTGTAAATGACTCAAATGTGGCAATTTGCCCATCTCTAAGTCATTCATTCCTTGTGTGACTTGCAAACATAGACAGTAAGGCTTGCATATTGTTTGGTCACCCCACAAAGTGTCACTGTGGCCTCAAAGCTTCAGCACTGCTACTCTGAGCTCCATTGCTGATGTCTGAGGTAAATCACACACCCCTCATTACCATATGGATAAATAAATGTAGAAATAAAGAAATAAATGTGAAAATAAATACATGTAGAAATAAATAAATGAAAAAAAGAAATAAATGTGAAAAATACAATTATACATAAACAAGTAATAAAATAGTACAAAGCATAACAAGTATAAATACTCATTTATTTTTTTAAATTTGTTCGTATATTTATTTATTTATTATTATGTCCGCTTTGGAATTTCATAAATTCAATGTATTGACATAATTTCCACTTTTTGCCATTGTTTTGGAGCACACTAGCTTATAGATAAGATAATAGTAAAGCTAGCTAACATATTCATACAAAAAGCCAAACAAGTTCAATTTTGATTTCATGGGGACTTTTGATCAAATTAGGTTAAAAAAATCTGAAATATTACGAACATCCAATAATTCAATATTAAATATTCTAATTCTGACGGAAATCTCTCTTACTTAAAGTAATTATTATTAAATAAGTTACTAAAACAGAGACTTTCAGAAAAGAACAACAAAAATAAACGGACACTTTGAAATAATATAACCTGTGGAAGAGCAACATTTAACACCTTTTTACTAATTTTAGATTTTTTCCTCAGACTCCATGTTTTGTCTTTAGACTCGGTCTCTAGGAAACGTTTAGAATGAAAAGTGGGGGACTGGCAATATGGTATGCAAAATAGTATATAATAGCGTCTCTGTGATTGGCTGGCGATGTTGCGTTGTGTGACGTTTCCCCGTGACGTTGTTGAGATCCTCCAGCAGCTTGTCCGACGTGCCAGTGACTACAGAAGGCCCAGTGTGTGTTATTAGACGATGCTAGTAGGAGTTGCGCATAAACACCCAGCCTTTTATCAGTAGTAATCATATGCGCGTCAGGATGATTATAGAAAATGTTGACGCTCTGAAATCCTGGCTTGCTAAACTTCTTGAACCCATGTAAGTGATGAACAGTGATATTTGAAGCAGTGAAGCTAACTTGCGCTGCTAACATGCTAACCCATTAGCTGGGATTCATATTACTTATCCGCGCTGCAATCATATATCGTTTCCTTTGTTTGTATGTGTATATGACAGTTCAATTGTGTTGTATTAATTTATAAGCTCATAGTGTTCAGAAATCTTACACAACTTGTTAGAACCATGTTGCAGGAAGCTAAGCTAAGAGGGTCTGCTGGCTGAGAGGGGTGGTCATCAAAACAGCCTGATAGTTTTCATAGACTGGGCCAAAACAGGATCAGGCACAAGTTATTTTAGGTTTTAGAGTATGATCAGTCAGTATGAGTTTGCTTTGTGGTTCTTGTTTTAGCTGCCAAATTGTCTTGTATTTGTTTTACCTGCATGGATATATTTGAATTTGGATTAAATGGAAGTTTGCATTTACATGAATGAACCTGGGATCTTTTACAGATGTGATGCTGACCCATCTGCACTGGCGAACTATGTTGTGGCGTTAGTAAAGAAGGATAAACCAGAGAAAGAACTACGAGCATTGTGTGCGGATCAGTTGGACGTGTTCCTTCAGAAAGGTATCGACAAAAAGTCTTCACATCCCTGATATTCTGTGTACATAATTCTGCAATTATTAGTGAATTCAGGTGGTTTCTTGTATTTACTGTGTCAATTCATTTTTCGGCTTATTTTACAGAGACTACAGGGTTTGTTGATAAACTCTTTGAATGTCTAACCACCAAAAATTATTTGGGAAGTCCAGCTGCTAAAGAAGAAAGTAAAATCCCAGTGCAGAAGCTTGAGGAGAAGGAAGAGGTAAAATCTGTTCTTTATGTCACATGTTTTATGTCACTGATATATGTCCATCAACAGTGCACATGAGTCAGGGTCATTTCTTTCTTTCTTTCTATTAAAACTGTAGAATGTGTTTTTGGTTAATTTGTTCTCTCTTTCCAAAGATAATGTTATTCACATTTTTGTTTTCCTATCAAAACATGTTTTTTACATTTAGTTGACGTGTATATAAGGGCATTATACACCTTAATAATCACGACAGCTTCCTCTTCTTAGTGTAAATGCATAAATAAATAGTGCTAATATTTATACAATAACATTTTTTTTCAGCTTGCCCATGTTGAAGACGATAGGGATAACAGAAGAAGAAGAAGCCCATTGAGGAATCGTTCAGACTTCAATGAATCAAGGTTGGTTTCCAAGAGCCGCATCTTTATTCTATCGTTTGTGTTGACAGATTTTCTTCTTATAATCTAAAGGTTACAGGTTCTGTTTTGTGTGGGTGTTAAATATTCTCAGTTGTCTGTCTGGTTTGTCTCATTTCGCTTTTAGTGCACTGTTTTCTGCAACTATCAAACAAAACAATACGGTGGCGATTACGGTGATGGTATCATATGGTTTTTTTATACATATACACTCACAGATGAGCCAAAACATAATGACCACCTGCTTAATATGCTAATATGGTCCTGCACGTGCTGCTAAAACAGCACAAACCCCCGAGGCATGAACTCTACAAGAGCCCTGAAAGTGACCTGTGGTTTCTGGCATCAAGACGTTAGCAGCAGATCCTTCAAGTCCTGTAGGTTGTGAAAAGTCTGGAGAGTTTGGAGGCCAGGGCAACATCTTGAACTCTTCATCATATTCCTCAAACCATTCCTGAACAATGTGTGCAGTGTATACTTGGTCTGCAACAGTTTTAGGAAGGTGGCACGTGTCAAATTTGTGTCCACATGGATGGCCAGACTCAGGGTTTCCCAGCAGAAAATTGTCCAGAGCGTCATCACAGTCCCTGAAAGTGGCTCGTCCCACAGTCGATCCTTGTGAATCACTTCCTCAGGTAAACGCCACACACGTGATGTAAAAGAAAACAGGACTCATCAGACCAGACACCCTTCTTCCGCTGCTCCAAGCTTCAGTTCTGCTAGCGGGTCCATTGTAGGTGCTTTTAACAGTGGACAGCGGTTATCAGAGGCACTTTGGGGTGAGTTTCCCGTACAACGGCGTAACTCGCTGCTTAACTACCGTAGTGCGCTGCATCATTGAAGAAATCAACTAGCTAGTCACGACTGTTTCCCATAGCCGTATTGTCGCAAATTGGTCGTTCAACCACGATGGTTAATGATGTCACGAACTCGGTGGAGTAATAACTTCTTTTAATGAATCTGTTTGAGATCGAATTATTGCTAGATGTTTTGCTATGAATTACGGACATGACATCTGAGGACTATCTCTAATTTTTCTCAGTTATTTTTCTTTATTTTCAGATTCAATCATAGGCTCGTTCTTACGCACATATGCTGATAACGACGGAACTTGCGACCATATTTGGCTAACGATGGTTTTGGGAAACGCACCCCAGATCGGTCTACAGCTACACAGAGTGTGATGCACTGAGAGTTGTGACACATTCCTCCCATAACCATTATTTAACTCTTGTGCCACAGTAGATCTTCTGTTGGCTCAGACTTGACGGGATAGTGTTCGTTCCCTTGTGCAGTGATGAGCCTCGAGCGCCCAACGCCCTCTCGCCGGTTTGTTGGTAAATCCTCAGCACTGCTGACCCGGAGAAACCCACAAGCCTTGCCGTTTCAAATATACTCTTACCCAGTCATCTTGCCATAACAATCTGGCCCTCGATAAGTCGCTCAGATCTTTATTCCTGCCCATTTTTCTTGCATCCAACACGTTGATGCAAGAACTGATTGTTTGCTTACTATCTAATCTACCCAGACCTCAATGTGTGGCCTTGTTAGAAGATGATCAACGATAATCCCTTCACCTGTGACTGCTGATAATGTTTTGGCTCATCGGTGTGTGTGTATATATAAATATAATTTTATCAGTGTTGAAAACAGTTGTGCACTAATTATTTTTGTTTGAAACCATAGTACATTTTACTCAGGATTTATTTCTTCTAGAAAGTCAAAATAAACAGCATTTGAAATTGAAAAGTGACAGGAAAGACTAACACTGTCACAAATAATTTCTGTGTAGTAAATGTTTTGCATCCTTGGTGAATAAAAGTATTTATATAATAAAAAAAGCTTACTGAACCCAAACTCTTGAACATTAGTGTACTAAGTATACCATGCTGGGTGTCTAAACCCTCTAACACCAGACATGAGGCAGTTTCAAAGCTGTCCAATATATCGAAGTCAGACCCTGTACATCTCACCTCAGGGCTAGAGATGACCGCAGGAGAGACGACCGTAAGCGACGGGAACTGGACCGTCACGGGAAGAGCGGAGAGTCTTACCGGGAGAGACATGATCGTCGAGGAGGAAGCTCACGGGGAAGAAGCTACAGTCGCAGCAGGAGTCGCAGCCGGAGCAGCAGCCATGGAAAGAGCCGAGAACGAGAGCACAATCAGAGGAGAGGTAATGACCATCCCAAACCACTTCCTTCACATTACTTTCACATATACTTGTGCTCATTCGTGTGAAACAAGCAGTCTTAAATGAATGGATTTAATAGGTCAGTAACATAATACTATTATTTTTGGCCAGAAAAGGATTTTATTCAAAAATGCATAAGAAATTAAATTTATTCTTGGAAGTACTTAAAAACACCTCTATATAATAAGCATTTATTTAGCTATGTATTAGTAAGGGTGATGTAACGATCCTGTAGAGCTGCAAGATTAATCATGAAAGATTTTGATTCAATCAACCCATGCGATTTCGATTCCAATGATTCGCCAGTATTAAAACCTTTGACAATCACACCGAAACGTTCAGATCTGCTTTAGTGCTTCCGCTGAGCCAGAGAGAGCAGTTGTCATGTGCAGGTATGAAACTGCTTCACAAACAGTTTTTTTTTTTTTTTTTTAAAGCATACAGTATCAATATTTCTGTTGAAGTAATTCAGATTATCACAGAAGTTCTGGGGTAAAAGTTTATAGTTCGGATATATACACTGATGTCTATGGTAGCGATCAAAATAGAGTAAATCAGCTTGACCTTAAGTTGAAAAAATATTGGATTAACCAGTAGGTGGCAACAAGTGACTGTTTGAAAGTGAAAATGTATTAGTCATTGAATCCTTCATTCAAGAGATTTGTTCAAAAACGCTGATTCATCCAAGAATAAAACAAGTGAAGTCTTTGAGTCATTGAATCATTCATTCATTCAAACAGATTTTTTTTTTAAATCATTCAGATTAAGAATTTTTAAATAGACTGCAGAAATTAATATTTTGTCAACCTCTAGTAAACTATGTTTTTTTTTTAGTTGTCTGTTCAGAATCGTGGGAGAATCTTGCAGCTCTATTTAAAAAAAAAAAAATTGTATTTGTGATTCTGAATTTATCTAGAATCGTGCAGCTCTACTCTCCTGATATCATAATTGCTGATAAACAGGAAACGTTTTCTCAAAATGAGTTTTTTCTCACACTCCCAGTGACGATTTTCCACATCTGTAGCACCTCCGTACACCAAACTTTACAGCCGTATTCCTAACTATATTGTGAAGGTTTGTCCAGAGGGATTGGTTGATATATCATTCTTGTCCTCATTTCTATAACAATTTTTCAATGGTCAGATTTGTCACTTCACAATATATGCAAATTCGCGCATATTTAATTAGATATAGCCTGATAAGCATATTTAAACATAAAATTACAGAAAACATGCAATACATTTTTTTCTCCTATTCATGTGAGTAATCAACTGGTAAAGTTTCATGGTGATATCTGTAAGTTAACAAATTTACCCTATTCACCTGTAGTGTCTTGCCTTAAAGAGCAAAAATTGTGACCATCTTGAATTTGAAGGTCAAAAATGTCAAATCAATAAATCTACATAATTTATGAATTTCCTGACCCAAATGGTCTCAGAAACCATGTATTATGCAGCACTGTGGGCAAAACCATTAAAAGGATAATTTCCAGCTTGGCTGACGGCAGCCATATTGGATATAGGGCTCTCACAAAATCTCCCCACATTTTTGTGCGGGGCACCCCGGCTAATTTTTTTCGTTAACCTTTATAGATGACAAATCCAGTGAGAAACGAACCTTCGCTCTCCACGGTCACGGAACTGCTATAGATGACCCAACTATAAAGCCTCATTAAAATAAAATAATAAAAGAAACATTTTTTTTAAGGAAACCTTAAGTACTTTGGCATACTCATTTGTTATTTAACTGGAAACACAACAACTCACTAATATTTGAAGGAAAAAAAGTACACTATATCGAAATCATGTGGTGCAAACAACATGCTAGGGAAATATCATATATAAAAAAACTTGAAAAATATATTTAAAAACTTAAACAAATATATTAAGACTCATATATGTGCAATGTGTGAATATGAAAATGTTTGTAACCAAGCAAAAAATAGTTGCTTGTTGGTTTTTCCCAAAGACATTATTTTTGGAGTCATTAAATGAAATTTTAATGGTAGAATTGTCACCTATTTTAAAGTACAATTTTAAAAGATTTTTCTTTTCTTTTATTACTGTGGACATTCTTGTGTGTCTTTGACTGTGCCATCAATCAAAAAACAATATTGACAAGAATTCTTCCTTTGCAACCAAGTCTTCAACAAATGAATCCTTTCAAATGTGCTTTATCTCAGCCGAGCACAGATCCAAATTTGATCAGGAGCGGAAGGACGCAGAGCCTTACAACCCATCCTCTGCCCACATGGGTAACCCACACCACCAGCAGACCCACCCACCCCCCCTGCTCCCCCTTCCCCAGCACCAGTTCCCCCCCTCAGGGACCCCCGCCGTCCCCAACGCCGTAACCGTGGCAGCGCCGGCTCACCTGCCCGACAGCACCACAGAGAGCTGGTCCTCTTACTTCACCAACCACAAAGACGGAAAGAGCTTCAACAAGATCGGCACGCTCAAGCACCGCTGCAGAGACTACGACGGTAAGCCCCAGTTCTACTTTTGTCAAGTTTGTTGTGATTATGCTCGCATGACAAAATGAAGACAGAGCTATTGCTGCATGTTAAACCTAACATTTTGTGAAATGTTTTGCTTGAAGTGTGATAGCGCTGTCTTTAAGCCACTTGCGGGAGGTTCACTCATACTTCGTTTGCAGAGCGACATAATAGATGCCACTCGTCTCTTCATGGAGGTGTAAAAACAAGTTTTTATGACATGCAGGATTCCTTGTGTAAAGATTTAAATGCAAAAGAAAAGCCATGAGAGTCAGCTGTTCTTGTCAATTTTAAGTTTTCATATAAAATATTTGTGCAATTACCATAAGAAAAGTAACTACGTTTAAATGTTTTGCCACTTGTTTGAGCAACTTGATATATAGAAGTAATGCATTGAATAATACGTCGTTTAAATTTAGCGTTTAAACGTGAATACGTCTATGAAAGATTGTTTAACTGTACCATGTACGAAGAGAATCATAATGCTGACAAAATATTTTCAGTAACAACTTTTGGATTTGAAATAAAAAAAAAAAAATGAATTAATGTTGTTTGTGGTGTACAGCCGTGGATCAGGTGGTCACTGCAAACGCATCATGTGAAAGCATGTGTGAACCTGCACTTAGTTGTGTTTTAATACTTGAGGTCCAAATACGTTTTTCAGCCACTCTAAAATCAAAGTCAGCTTCTTGATATTCTCTAAGGACACATTTTACTCTTCAGGGTGTCTGTTACTAAAGCATCACTAATGACTGTGGTGTAGCAAACTCACCGCATGGCCTTATGGGAACGGCATTATAGCTGCAGAGTTTATATTTACCACCCTGTACCTGGGGTATTTTTCACACCGGTGGGACTCGGAGAAGAACGTCCACAGGGATGACTTCGGGGTGGATGGTTAGCTCGATTTGTGTAATGACCTTACTAAAGAAACTGATTTGGCACGTTGACGAGATGCGTGACCATCCATACAGCACTGTTTACATGGAGCAAACTCCACTGAAGAATGACCTCCGTAACACATGACCAGAAGTTCAATCCCCTTGACAAGTAGTCCCACCTCAAGGACACGTATATCACACAAGCCTCACAGTTTTGCTTTTAAACTGTCCAGAAAGACTGTTGTGATGGTGATTACATTTTTTTTTTTCGTTTTGTTTGCAGAGAAAGGATTTTGTATACGAGGTGATCTCTGTCCGTTTGACCACGGTAATGACCCTCTGATTGTGGATGACGTCACACTTCCTACCATGATCCCGTTTCCCCCACCGCCAGTCCTGCCACGGATGCCCATGCCCCCCATGACTGAACCGCCCCCGGGCATGCCCATGCCCATCCCCCCCCACGGGCAGCCCCCGCCTCCGGGCATCTACCCCATGCCAGGTAAGTGTCCTTTGAGTTCAGCATGCTAGACTAGGCTTTTCAGTTGAGTTACCATCTGCTAAGGGGCAATTCAGTGTAATAAATCATGTAACAATGTATCGTCTTTTATTGGAAAATTAAACATTTGATCAAACTTTTGATTATTGCCTTGATCTTTTAAACAACTGAGAAGATAGTGATCAAACTACATCACCTGTCAAGTTTACAATTTATATTACATCAGCATATCAGAGTCAAATTGGATGACTACATGGACATCTCAAGATCACTCATTTAACAGTTCATCTGTTGACGAAATTATGAATAAAATCATTCAATTCAATCATAAAAAAAGTATTGAAAATATTCAAATCAGGAATGTCAGAATGTGTAGTTCGATCATAAAAACGTCCGTCAAAACCAACACATGTTGAACGAGGTTCACTTGCCCGGTTAAGTTTGTCAATTGACATGTGAACTACGTTTGATTTTTGGGTAATTATAAAATGTTCTAAATGCTTTTTGCGAAGTTAGTTATATTTATTTTACGGAATTCATTTTTTTCCGCGGCTTAAATAAATGACACGATGCTTACTGCCATGTTTGGCCTGTCCAAAATATTCAGCTGTTGCAAATTCATTTCCAAATTTCACTGTTCAAACTCATTTTTAAAAAAATAATTCCTTCAAATGAATTAAACATTTTAAATAGACTGTTACAATGAACATTTTGTCAGAACCTCTAGTGAATGACTGTTCAGAATCGAGGGAGAATCATGCAGCTCTATGGCCAGCGTGGCAATAATTATGGCCAGTGTGTTTTGGAGAAAAGCATTTATTTCATAATGTGATCCCCCCCCCCCCCACTTTCAAATATATGTCTTCAATGAAAGGTTCGATTTTTGTGCTTTTTTTGAATGAAAGATCAAAAGGATAAACAATGCAGATTTATTTTTTACAGCCATTTTTCTTTATTTACCAGGGGTGCCATTGATTCTGACCACAACTGTATATGTTTGTCACATGTATTACATTGAGAAATAATGTAAAATATCAGTAAATAAAATGACATATTTACAAATATTACAAACCGTGTAAACATGTATGTGAGTTCCCCTCACTACACAACAAATCCTTTAGATTAAACTGTATTCAGAACTGGAATCAGTCCTTCCAGAAAGTTTTTTTTGTGGCTGTTGCGGGCAAAAATCCTTGATTATGCGGCACGTTTTCTTAAATGCGATGGAACATGCGGGATATATATTTTTTGATATTTATGCAATTAAATTGCGCGAACTTGCAAAAATTGCGGTTTGATGACAAAGAGAAAAAGTGATTCCCCCAACACCCTGTTCTCACTAGGCTACTACCTTAATGTAAAGAGTCATTTCTTATTACTTTCTTTGATAAGCATACTAAATCACAGAAACTGCTGGTAATATTTAAGTTCTCATCTTGTTTTATTTAATAAACACATGGCTCAAACTTACAAAACATTGATGAGTCAAACAAGTTCTGTAGCTTTACAAAAGGAATAGGAAGCACACGTTTTATATTTTATTTATTCATTTTTACAGAAGTTTTAGCATGTTTTACAGTTCTGTTAAAATAAGTGCTTCCAATGCACAAAGTGCAATCTCTTACTGTAAAGTAAACTGGGAAACTGCTTTGCGCGGTCTTTTGCGCTTATTTTTGTTGGCAAATGAGACTGATTTGCGGGCTTCATCATGGCCTCATCGCGGGGTTTGCAGCTTTTCGATGATGTTCACGTCGCGTAATTACATCACTTCACAACGTTCCCATGGCAACAGGGGGAATGGCTGCTCTTGTGTGAAGTAATCGCAACATTTTCAACTTTCTGCTAAGATATATGTGACTTTTTTGCAACAAAAATGCAGGGATTATGAAATCGTGCAAGGGCCGCAAATTTTGCACGGAAATCGCCAATTTATGCGGCAAAAATGTGGCGTGTTTGAAAAAATGCGGCCCCTGCATAAATATGCGGACTTTGGCTGATTATTCATTGAATTATGCGATCGGATACTCGCGTTTTTTTTGGAGGGACTGTGGAATGAAAAAGTATAAAGATAAAATAAACAGCATTCCTTAAAAAAGCCAAGCCTAAACACATTTATTTAAAGTGATACTGAAACTGCCACCATACTTATACAAATAAACTTGGGTTCATGTACCTCTTTCATTTGGCACTAATCCAAAATGTGTGCACTTTGCACATTTTGCGAGCTTGACGTTAATTGCATTATACAAGTCGCTTGGAATATAAGACGCAGAATGTTTTAGGTAATACAAAAATTGACTTGTGTGTTCCAGAAAATATGGTAAATGCATTTGTTAATTGTTCATTTTTTGTAAATCTTGGACGATAAATCTTGAGAATGACTTTATATTAACAACAACTCGGAACGATTGTCCTAAAGTGCAATAATGGAAGTTAGCTGTAAATGTTAGTGTGCTTGAGTTTGCTCTTGTCTTGTTTTAGGGCCTCCTCTAATCCCAGCTACTGGGATAGACACTCCACCCCACTCCAGAACCAGAACCTCTTCCCCTTTGGCCCTGCCTGGAGTGGGACCACCTCCACCTCCACCACCACCTCCTTCCTCTTCTTCCTCCTCTTCTGCCTCTCTCCATCCTCAATACACTCTCTCTGAATGTAAGCCACTGCGCTTCTCTCTCCTCAGCTTGAGCAGTGGTGCTTAGCGCTTACTGTCTATATGCGTATTGTAAAGGGGTCATGTCAGATTTCTGCACTACATCGATATTCCAGCTACTTGTGTTTTTCCTGTCCATCAGAAATGGATTTAAATTTAAATCATCAATGGGACTGACATTAGGGAAGAAAGATTGACCCCTTTAAAGAAAGCAGTGTATATACTATTTCCTGTCTGTTGGTGGTGGTTCTGGTCTTGTCATGTGTACATCAGTTTGTAGCGGTGTAATTTTCAGTACGGGTCTTTTGGTTTGGTAGGCATACGTACAATATTGTTTACGTTGATATACTTTGTTGCGAGCACAACTGGAAAAAAACAAAAAAAAACAGGACACAGAGTGAGCTGCTGAAGATCCAGCTTGTCTTAAACAGAAGACTGGTTTTATAGTAAAGTCCTCCTGTAATCAATAATTGTATCCAATTCCAATGTATTTATCTTTAATCACCAAAATTGCATTTAAAATAAATTATTCATGCCTTAAAATAGCTTGAATGTAACTCTACACACTTGCCTTATTTAATACATGTGGTTCTATGCATATGCGAATGAGCCCCGCCTCCACTCACTCAGCCGCTCAGAGATCCACTTGTTGACGATCACACGTTGATCTGATTGGCTACAATGTAGTTTGTGATGTCAGAAACACCAGCGATTTCAATGCGTGTTTTTGAGACTGTCTTTAGTTCACTGCAGTTTTAAGGAGAAAATACTCAGCAATGGTGTTGACTCATGAATTTGCACATGGATTGTCTTAAAGCATATTAAAAATACCACGTAGACACATAAACAACATTAAAAACTTGATTTTTACCACAGCGGGACTTTAAGCACATCAAACTAAATAATAAACCTACCCTGCTGTCAGATGCGTGTGATGTTTAATGCGCTTGAGATGTGTTTACCTCAGCGCACAACTTGCGTATTATGGTTGTATACTTATCTGTAAATGTTACAAACGTACACATTTCCATCTCGCATAAACGATTATCTTGACAGCAAGCGAGTCTGTTTAACTTCACAAACTCTTTCTCCAATTACAACAGCACCATAAACTGCAGTGTATTTTTTTATTTATAAGCATATCTAGTTTGTTCAGTTAACCACACAAAAAAGTTTTTTTTTCCTGTTGTACCGAAAACAAACCAAACCGTGAGTCAGGTTAGATATATTATTTTTCAAGGTTGTAAATGCAACAAAGATTGAGTACATTTTAAAAGAAAATACTGTTTTAGTTTCATGTTTGATTCAATGTGTCACTTGCTGTTTCTTTGTAATAATTTGTGAAATTTACTAGCAATTTCTGAGTGAAAATAGTTTCAGTGTAGCATAACAGGGATATGTATTTGTCTGAAGGCTGCAGTGACAGACTCTGACCATGTAGTTGTGCTGCTGCTGCATCTTACACTCACTGCATTTTCTGAATATTAAAGAGAATTTGGAGAAAGTTCTCTCAAACACATGTGGTAAATGTTTCGTTTATCGAAGGGAAAGAACCTCCTGTAGTGTTTTCTCCCCCCTGCACACAGTACATGTGGTTTAACGCGTCTTTGTTGTGTCATGTACAGACAGCTATGACCCCGAGGCGTATAACCCAGAGTCCCCAGCACTGACCGGCCCAGGCAGAGCTCAGTACCGTCATTTCATCCCTCGCATCCAGACGCAGAGACCCAACCTCATCGGCCTTACCTCTGGTGATGGACAAAACTCACGAGGTATCAGATGTAAAATATCAGTTCCAAACCAATGACTATTTTGCATGAGAATTTTAAATGTATTCACCATGACAACATCAATTTAAATTTGTTTAATATGCGTTTTTAGCAGCTAACATAGTGATTCAGACGGAGCCATCTGTCCCGAGTGTGTCGAGCAGTGAGGCGAGGTACAACTCTGAGCAGGAGAACAGGAAGAGGTGTCTGCCGTCTACTGATGGTCCACTGGTCAAAAAACCCTGGATGGATAAGTGAGTGATGATGAGCGACTCTTAACTGTTTCAGTAGATCTTATACTTTCTTGAAATATTGCAAAATATGACTTTTATACAGAAGTCAACATTTGAAGTGGAAATCAAAAAAGTTCATAAATATATATATATTATGCATACGCACATACACAGTACTGGTCAAAAGTTTGGAAACATTACTATTTTTAATGTTTTTGAAAGAAGCTTCTTATGCTCATCAAAAATACAGAAAAAAGTATTTTTTTTTAAATATTATTACAATTTAAAATAATGGTGTTCTATTTTAATATACTTTATGTATAATGTATATAATGTATTTCTGTGATCAAAGCTGAATTTCCAGCATCATTACTCCAGTCTTCAGTGTCACATGATCCTTCAGTAGTCAAATAAATGCAGGCTTGATGAACAGAAGACTTGTTGTTTCCAAACTTATGACCGGTACTGGATATATCTCAGAATTATATAAACTTATTTACTTTATTATAACTTATATTGTAAGTAATATTATATTTACTCAATTTACTTTATTATAAATGATATAAATTATGCATCATTATGCTAATTATTACCTTTAAATGTATTTATTGTTAAATGTTCATTAATAATTATTCTATTAGTCAATTAATGTTGATATCTTTGGACACAAAGGAAACTACAATGATACATGTTGATGTCCTTTCTGTTTTACAGGCAAAATTTCAATAACCAGCATAAACCCACCTTCCAGAAAAAGATTTATTACGTTAACACCAAACTAGAGGTCCGCAAAATCCCCCGGGACCTCAACAACATCACCAAACTCAATGAGCACTTCAGCAAGTTTGGAACCATAGTCAACATTCAGGTAAACTCTCTGTGTAGATTAGATTATGAACTACATATTTGCTATTGTTATGTAACACTAGTTATACAGGTCAATGAATGTAGTGATTGTGATGTAAACCTGTGTCCTGTGTTGTCGTTTGCACAGGTGGTGTTTGGGGGCGACCCAGAGGCAGCA
Source organism: Meda fulgida (assembly GCA_030578275.1). Taxonomy (NCBI): domain Eukaryota; kingdom Metazoa; phylum Chordata; class Actinopteri; order Cypriniformes; family Leuciscidae; genus Meda; species Meda fulgida. The sequence continues at coordinate 26,701,395 of CM060636.1, forward strand.
CTGATCCAGTACACAGCCAATGACGAGGCTCGGAGGGCCATCTCCAGCACTGAAGCCGTTCTCAATAACCGCTTCATCAGAGTCTACTGGCATAGAGAGCCCACATCCAGCACACAGGAGCAGGGACCCGGTCAGAACACAAACCCTGGCCAACAGCAGCCCGCGACACACAAGGTCTGAAACCCACTGATGGATTATCAGATTCAGAGAAAATTCAAACTGGAATGCACAATACATTATATTTCTATGCAATTTCATGGTGTTGCTCTTCTAAAATTTGGGGAATGAGCTCTTGCTGCCCAGTCCTACTATTGATAGTTCTCTTTGCCCCCATAGAAAGGTTTTTATCAGCTTTAAGAGATTGTTCACTTAAAAATGTCCATCCATGGATCCAAAGGTTGTCATTCGTTTACATGCTTTGACCGTATTTTGTTTTGTGTGCAGGTCATTAAGCAGCACCCTGCAGGAGCTTACGTGCTGAATAATACCTTCCCCAAACACCAGACTGCCACGGGAATCATGGGTGGCACTGAACCTACCAGCCCGAACCAAGAGCCATCAGTGGTGAAGAAAACACTTGAATTTTTGCACACATCTGTTCAGAGAGAATATAAATGAGCAATATCACACGAGTAGGAGTGCGATACGGCTCTATATCAGATCACAAGAGAGAGCCACATCGCACGCCCGTGTGCATTAGCAGCAATTCGGGGGCGGCAATTGCTTGAAGCAATTGAATTGTTATTCAATGTTCAATGTTCATTATTATTCTTAATGGAAGAACACAACAACTAGAAAAACACAACTAATTCTTTGCAGGTTCCCTATTAGCATTGGGTTTAATCCAAAATTTTGCCAAATAGGTGCTTTTACATTTTGCTTTGAAACCAAATCTTCCGCCATCGTCTTGTCAGTCAGCTCGCCTCACTCTCGTGATAAATGAAATCTGACTCCTGCTGCTGATCTGTGCTGCGACTTTTGCTGCGTTAAACAGACGTGTTCAGCTTTGAAGTGTAGTGTCTGTTCTCTGACTGAACTAAATGATTTTTATCATTATCACCACTGAGGTCAAGTGATGTAACTGGGGTTGCGGCTAAACACCAGTAACACCGACTATCTCAGCAAGCCTAGTTTGCACAAAAATATGAAGCAGCACAATTGTTTTCAACATTGATGGTAATAAATGTTTCTTGAGCAGCAAATCCTCATATTAGAATGATTTCTGAAGGATCATGTGACACTGAAGACTGGAGTAATGATGCTGAAAATTCAGCTTTGATAACAGGAGTAAATTAAATTTTAAAATCGAAAACAGCAACAATAAATGCAGCCTTAGTGAGCATAGATTTCTTTCAAAAACATTAAAAAAATCTTCTACATTTTTAACTGGTTGTGTGTGTCTTTATATTAAAAACAAACAAAAAAACACATAAACATGTAATATATGTTAAAAATCAACAATTGTTTGAATTTCTCTTTTAAACAAGGGTTTGACGCCATCTTCGAGTTTGCCGAAGGGTCCGTTCTCACGCACAGTGTTGAAAACCTCATCAAAGTCACTAGGGAAAACGGCCAAAGCGCTGGAAGCTCAGGAGGTTCTGAAAAAGAAGCATGTGAGTATTTCCTTTCTCCTCCTTACCTCTGTAAGCTGAGACAGGCAGATCCACCTACTAGGATTGCACAGTCTGTAATGTACTTACGACAACGTGACCTCTGACCTCTGGCCTTCAGGAGGCGTTGAAACTGCAGCAAGACATGAGGAAGAAGAAACAAGAAATGGTTGAAAAACAGATCGAATGTCAGAAGGTATGAAGAATTACTGAAGTTAAACTAAATAAAATGTATATATTCCACCAGGTAAAAGTTTGGACACATACATATTTTTGTATTAAAATGTTATATTACTATCAGTGGTGGAAAGAGTACTAACAAATTGTACTTAAGTAAAAGTATTGCTACTTAAGTAATGATTTACTTGAGTACAAGTAGAAGTACTGAAAAATAATATGACTCAAGTAAGAGTAAATAAGTATTTGCTTTAAAACTACTCAAGTTCTACAAAAGTACTTTAGTATTATTTTTCTATTTTTACCCAAAATGGGGAGATGATAGCGATATTGAGCGCTAAACACACACGTCACCCGTTTCATTCACTCTGGAAGCCCAGTACTGATTCATCCCTCACGCAGAAATTACACAACTGAGATTCATAGAAGTATCTACATAAAGGAAATGCCTTTTATAATAACATGCAAGTAGGGACGTTTTGACTGAAACATGAAGACAAACACATGATAGCGATAATATCTGTGTTCATCAAGCTATCTCAGGTATTTTCATAAGAATGATGTTTGTCTTTAAAGGGATAGTTCACCCAAAAAGGTGAGCCCATGATTTACTAACCCTCAAGCCATCCTAGGTGTATATGATATTCTTCTTTCAGACGAACACAATCAAGAGTTATATTAAAAAATGTCCTGACTCATCCATGCTTTACGATGGCAGTAAATGGCTGGAGAAAATTTAAAGCCCAAAAAAGTGCATCCATCCATGATAAAAGCGCTCCACTTTTACTCCTGTGGCGCAAGTCGAATTACGTAGTATGAGTATGGTCGTCTGGCGGAAGCACGTTATTTTCGATTATAAAGTAATAAATATGGGTATTTTTCTAACAAAAACCCAGGGCTTCGTTTCCGAAGGCCTTTAGTATCCCACTGGAGCCGTGCAATTTGTAATTAGTAATTCGTTTTTTTTCTAAATATTTTTCCAGCCATTTACTCCCATTATAAAGCTTGGAAGAGCCAGGACATTTTTGAATATAACTGTGATTGTATTCGTCTGAAATAAGAATGTCATGAACACATAGGAGGAGTTGAGGCGAGTAAATCATGGGGTAAATTACATTTTTGGGTGAACTAACCCTTTATAGCAATGCTAATCAACATAGCTTGTATCATAGACTGTAATAAAATAATATATACTCTGTGTTAAAAAGCAACATGAAACAATTTTCATTGTATTTCATGTATTTTGATTTTGAAAAGTAAGTCCAGGGAATATCATTTGAATGTTTCAGTTCAATTTCATAATTGAAAGCAAAGAAGAATAAGTGAGAGGTCCCATAATAAAAGAGATTTACAACAGTATGAATAAAAAAAGTGCAAGTAAAACAAAAAATTAAGGTTGGTACGGGTTAACATGTTAAATTAAAAAATGTTTTCGTTCTACCGAAAATGTGCTGGGAGCCCACTGTTGCTATAGTAGCGAACTACACTTTTACGTTCATCTGATTGACAGATAAATCTTGCGATCTCATTTCACTGTTGTTGAGGTTTTTTCAGCTTTGTACAAAGTTTGCTTCGTACATTTCGTTTATCTATGTTGTTAAAGAGGGTGAGATTCACCATTGAACTGTGTGCATGTATGTTAGACACTTACATTGTTCTTGCTCCGTCAGTGCAATAACTGGGTCCATGTTATTTTCATTTCGTTTTTCATCAACTGCTCAGTGCTCAGGTATTATCAATGGGATGACCCATTTTAGGAGCTGCCATAATTTAAAATCAGAATATGAGCATATTCACTGAATTGAAACCAGTGTTGGGAATAACGGCGTTTAAAAGAACGGCGTTAGGTAACGACGTTATTTTTTCAGTAACGGGGTAATCTAACTAATTACTTTTCCCGTCGTTACAACGGCGTTAACGTTACTGGACGTTAAATGCGGTGCGTTACCACGGGCGTCAGTTTGGTTTGAAATGTGCTGGGGACAGAGATGCATTCGGACGTGCATTTTCAGAAATGCTGATACAAAGTTGTCAAACTGTGCAGCCTCTCTGCTCAACCAGTAAATAAATCCATCGATCCGCAAATGTTATTTGACTTTATAAGTGGGTTAGTGGTAGATCATTTGCCAAGCATGTCAGAGATAACAGGTTCGAATCCGCACTTCTATAATTGTTTTTTTTCTCTCTCTCATCAAAACTGAATTTGTTCAGCAGGGACACGTTTGTGTGCATTTTATTTTGTGATTTCACCGAAACGAATAGTCTCCACAACGGTGATAGATTGAAGCGCGCGTCCGAGTGAAGACTGCGTGACCGCGCGAGCCACAAGAGAACAACTATCCATGCAACTGATAGCAGCGGGAACGAGCGCTCAGCTTGATTTAAAAAACAACACATTTTAGCGCTAGATCTCTTATTTAATAGCGAACTAAATGAATGCTGTCCTAACTGGAGATGTTTTATTTATTTGTATTAACATCCGTGCCTCAATGTTTCAAAAAGTGGTGGGTACAACATGACTCATGACGAAATCTGGTGGGGACGTGTACCCACCGAAATCGACGCCTATTTGCGTTACTATTATAGACAGTAAAGGTTAGTGTGTAGGCTATTGATTGAATAAACTGTAATCCGAACGCACCCCGTGGCTCACACAGCTAGTGAGGAGGTGGGTTAATGACGAGGTAAGCGATTATGATTGGCTAAGGCAGAGTCATGTTTCCTGGTAGCCAATCAGATCCAGTGTTTTTACACACATGCCAGCACAAGCGCCACACACACACACACACACACACACACACACACACACACACACAACAGCTAAACAGAGATTCCATGAAGCAGCAGAGATGGCGAGTCAATAGATATCCAATGAAAAGTTGGGATTTTCAAGGTGCAATATAAGCACTACTTCTGTTCTACTAAGTTCAACTGACTTGTGAAAACTGCTACAAACTGTCTTTTTTAACAGTAATGCAAATAGTTACTTTCCCTTGTAACAAGTTACTTTTATTATTGAGTAATTCAGTTACTAACTCAGTTACTTTTTGGAACAAGTAGTGAGTAACTATAACTAATTACTTTTTTAAAGTAACGTTCCCAACACTGATTCAAAACACGAGTACCCAGCCGAACTGGAGGTTTTGATTGGTTTTACACCTGAGTCAGACCTGTCTCTCATTGGCTGAAGCGCTCCAGAGCTGACTCTCATTGGCTGAAGCGCAGGGCTCCACCGCAGTAGTTTGAAAAGTGTCTGTTGTCAGCTTTCCCTGTTGCTCCTTCGGCACCTTTGTCAAAGTACTTTGTACTTTTGGTGAAAAATAAATGTAGCGAAGTTGAATACTTTATTTTTATTCTACTCAAGTAAAAGTACCACAATTTAATTATACTCAGGAAAGAGTACTGTAACAAAAGTATTTGTAATTAGTTACTTTCCACCACTGATTACTATAATTACAATTGCATTTTAGAGTATTTGTGTTCAGTTTTTATCTGTTTGGCTGATAAATGTCAGATATTTTTATGTTGACACCCATGTCATATTTATCTCATATTTGCTGTGTACAATTAGCATTACCTGCTCTTTATCTGAAAAACACATGATTCCCAGTGAGCACAAACTTGCCAGATTACCAAGTACACTGTTGGTTACAATGTTTTGTTCCTTTTTTATTTGTTTCAAACTATTTGGGAAAAATACTTTAATAGGATTGATTACAGAATCAAGAAGTATCTATGTAAAGTATAAATATATTTTACGGATACATTTATTATTTTTAGAGGGTTAATCGAATAATCCGATTTTTTTTTTGCCTAGTAATAAAAATAGACCTAAGTGAACAATAGCCTTTAAAACAACTTAAAATGTAAAATTTTCGGTAACACTTTATTTTACAGTGTCCTTGTTACATATGTTACATGTACTTACCATAGTAATAACAGTAAATTATACATAATTACATGCAACTAACCCTCAACCAAACCCTACCCCTATAGTAAGTACATGTAGTTGCTTAATATTACTCAGTACTTAAATATATAATTACACTGTAACAATGACACCTTAAAATAAAGTGTAACCACATTTTCATAAGGCCAAGTACAAGTTAGAATCAAGAGTTTTATAGTATGGACCGTCTTGAATTGACTAAACAATCGGTTTTCCCCATGTGTAAAACATGCTCTGCTAATGATGACAGATATTAGGAAGTCCTGGCTTTCAGATATTCCCAGAGATGAAGGGAAATGAACATGTTCAGTATAAGAAAATTAAGTAAAGATAGTTTGACTTCCCATAGCACTTTGTACACAAGTGATTGTTAACTATAGGCTACTTTATTGCAGTTAAGTTATTAACCAACTTTGCATGTGTGGACCGTTTAGAAAAAAATATAAATAAACAATATATATATAACATATATATATTTAATTGCATGGCAGCCTGTGTGATTTCACAGTAACACTATGCCATATTATGATTTAATTTGGTTTTAATATATCGTGCAGCCTTAGAAAAAGGACTAATAATGCAGTTCAAGAATTCTCATCTGTGGAATGCACCACTTCCTGTATTTTGCCGGCTAATTCACACAAGTGCAATTAAGGTTTTTTTTTTTTAAATCGAGCACTTGCATTTAATCGAGGAATCGTGACAACCCTAAAGTTATTGTGCATGTCCTGATTCGGTCGGTTGAATGAATATGAAAAAAGGAGTGTATATTAGAACTACTAGTGATTGCGTACGTGCAGTTTAATGTAACTCTAAACTTGAACTGCCTTCTGCAGGTGCTGATAAACCGCCTGGAAAAGAACAGAGGGATGAAGCCAGAGGAAAGGGCAAACATCATGAAGACTCTTAAAGAACTGACAGAAAAGATTTCTCAGCTGAAGAATGAGATCAGCCCGACCGCACCAGCTACTGCCAACACGACACAATCAAAGTCAAAAACAGACGTAAGGCCATTCGTATATACTGTACCAAGTGTTATTGATACAAGTGTGTTCTAGATCTATATATTTTATAAAGCTGCAGTCTGTAACTTCTGGCGCTCTTGTGGTTAATAAACAGAACTGCATGCGTCTTGCAGAAGAACATTGTAGCCAGAGCTACTTCTCTCTGTTTATGTCTATGACAAGTGACGCAGGTACAAGAATAGAATCTGTCTAAATATAAACACTTATTATAAGTGTACCGTAGTGATTCAGGATGAGCCAAAAACACGGTTTGGAAAATGGATTCATGATGTACTCGCTTATTATATAATTTTTGAACACGACAAATTTACAGACTGCAGCTTTAAAATTTAGAACCTTAATGTACATTGCCAATTTAGTTTTAAAAGATGTTACTGAATTTAAGTATAACTCTTTTTTTCGTCTCTAGGCACAGAAAGAGTTGCTTGACGCGGAGTTGGACTTCCATAAGAAGTTGACGTCTGGAGAAGACACAACAGACCTGAAGAGGAGGTTGGGTCAGTTGCAGGTGGAGGTAAGCGGCCACTTCCTGTCACTGTGACCTGTTCATCTGATATACTGTCTGATGCCAATATCCAGAACGTGGCTTAATTTTATATACATGCATATAATAACATTCATATAATTGTTTAGTTAAAGAATTGTAGAGTATTTTGTGCTTTGTTATTATTTCCCCTGTAGTTTTTTTAAGTTGCTCTTTAATCTTACGTATTATAAGTAAGATTTTAATCTTTATATTACTTTATTTTACAAAAAACACAATGTACCCCTCAGCCCTAACATTGGTGTTCCTAACACGAGAGACAACCGAAACATCACGGCTGGCACTGGGCTTATCTTAGCTGGTGTGAAATATGCATGTCATTACACTTCATCTCTTGCACATTTAACTCTGAGCACTTCTCAAACCCCAAGGACCAGTCCCAAAACAACACACATCCCTCTCCTCACGCTGGTGCTTTTCATCCCATTAAAGTTTGAGCAGCTCCCATGTAAGAAATGAGAGAAAGATTGAGAGTAGACAATTAACATTAGAGAGCGAAAGTAAGAAACTACAGGCTGAAAGACTGCTCAGGGCATGAAAGAGAAATTATCAGCATTTGATGTAGTTTTTGTGTCTTTCTTTTTCAATCTGCAGTCAGGGTACAGGTTAGGCATGTTACAAAGTCTAGTACTTTTTAGAAGTTTAGAGGAGCTCACTATTCCCATACATCCATATATATCTGATTTCATTATATTTGTATCAATTTTAGTGCTGGGCAATAATGAATCCCTTCCAAAATAAAAGTTTGTTTACATAATATATGTGTGTGTACTGTGTATAATTATTTTGTGTGTGTGTGTGTATATATATATATAATATTTTATAGATATATATAATATTTTATAGATATATATATACACACACACATAATTTATATTATATATATAAAAATATTTTATATATAAAATAAAAATTTTCTTAACTCATATATATATATATGTATATGTGTAAAATGTGTTTATTTGTAAAATATTTATATAAAATATAAATTATGTATATTTGTATGTGTGTGTATACATATACATACATACATAGTGTATATGCATGCAAATATTTCTTAAACATAAACATATAAAATAATTATACACAGTACACACACACACATATTATGTAAAGACAAAACTTTTATTTTAGATGCAATTAATCGTTATTAATGCAATTAATCGCCCAGCACTAAATACATAAAATATAAATGTATTATTTGATTAAACTTTGTATTATAAGTTGTTCTAAGTTTTGTTCACTCATCCCCCCTCTGGCTTTGACTCGCGTAGGCCACCCGGCTGGGCCTGATAACGGCGGGACGGGGCAAACCCCCAGCGGCACCGACCCGGGGCAGGGGGAGGGGCAGGGGGCGGAGCCTCAGGGGGCGTGGCGGAGGCAATCACATGGTGGTGGACCACCGGCCTCGAGCCATCTCTATTATTGGCTTCACACAGGAAGAGAAGGAGGAGCTCATGCCGCACTTCGTGGTAAGATTTGCGTTTAAATAGTACAGGATTATATCTCCATATGTGATGCGATCTGGGAAAACCCATCACATGGTGAAATTTTCCTTATGACATCTGGTTTCAAGCCCTTTCCAAATCTGTTTTTATTTCTTTCATTGTTTGTCGGTAACAAAAGTTATGGTTATCTGAAGTCGGCTGATCGTTATGATTTTCAGATACGGAATTGAGAAAAACAGGTTTAATTAACTGTCAAGTCTGTTGACGCGCCTTTTTTTTTTATTGCCTTTTTTTTATATCCCATATTTTGTAGTCATCATAGATTAGGTATCATTCGAAAGCTTACAAACTCAAAATTCATCCTGTGAAAAGCGTTTTGAAATTGGACGATTGAGAGGCGAGCAGCTACTTCAGACTCCGTTGTTCTCTTGTGCTCCGCATCTCACAATAACGTTGGATAAAAGAAAAAAAGAAAAACTTGCGTGCCTTTGTAGTTTACACAGGACTGGCGGGAAATGCGCATTGATATACCTCTAATCTAGATGTTGTGTGGTTTATTTTGATAGGTGAACTGTCTTTGTAGTGTTAAGAGGAGAGCGATGGGTGAATTTTTTTTTTTTTTTTTTTTTACTTCACTATACATCGCTATTTTTCTGTATTTTGCCAAGATGTATTCAGAAATGATAGACAAGATGTTATAGAATAATAATTCAATGAAAACCCAATTTTGACAAAAAAACTTACATTCAACCTATTTTTAGACCTTACTGAAAACTTACCAGCACATCTAACGCGTTTTCCCAGATCGCATCACATATCCTGTCCTTCAATCTGTCTGTCTGTCCTTCAATCATCTGTCTGTCCTTCAATCATCTGTCTGTCTGTCAATCGTCTGTCTGTCTGTCAATCATCTGTCTGTCTCTCCTTCAATCATCTATCTGTCTGTCAATCATCTGTCTGTCTGTCAATCATCTGTCTGTCTGTCAATCATCTGTCTGTCTGTGGTCTGTCTGTCTATATGTCAATCTTCTGTCTGTCCTTCAATCATCTGTCTGTCTTTCAATCATCTTTCTGTCTGTCTGTCTGTCAATCGTCTGTTTGTCTGTCTGTCTGTCTGTCTGTCTGTCTGTCAATCATCTGTCTGTCTGTCTGTCTGTCAATCGTCTGTCTGTCTGTCAATCGTCTGTCTGTCAATCATCTATCTGTCTGACTGTCTGTCAATTGTCTGTCTGTCAATCATCTGTCTGTCTGTCCTTCAATCATCTGTCTTTCAATCGTCTGTCAATCGTCTGTCTATCCTTCAATCATCTGTCTGTCTGTCAATCATCTGTCTGTCGATCAATCATCTGTCTGTCCGTCAATCGTCTGTCTGTCTGTCTGTCAATAGTCTGTCTGTCAATCGTCTGTCTGTCTGTCAATCGTCTGTCTGTCTGTCAATCGTCTGTCAATCGTCTGTCTGTCTGTCAATCGTCTGTCTGTCTGTCAATCGTCTGTCTGTCTGTCAATCGTCTGTCTGTCTGTCAATCGTCTGTCTGTCTGTCAATCGTCTGTCAATCGTCTGTCTGTCTGTCAATCGTCTGTCTGTCTGTCAATCGTCTGTCAATCGTCTGTCTGTCTGTCAATCGTCTGTCTGTCTGTCAATCGTCTGTCTGTCTGTCAATCGTCTGTCAATCGTCTGTCTGTCTGTCAATCGTCTGTCTGTCTGTCAATCGTCTGTCTGTCTGTCAATCGTCTGTCAATCGTCTGTCTGTCTGTCAATCGTCTGTCCGTCAATCGTCTGTCCGTCAATCGTCTGTCTGTCAATCGTCCGTCAATCGTCTGTCTGTCTGTCAATAGTCTGTCTGTCTGTCAATTGTCTGTCTGTCTGTCAATTGTCTGTCTGTCTGTCAATCGTCTGTCTGTCTGTCAATCGTCTGTCTGTCAATCATCTGTCTGTCCTTCAATCATCTGTCTGTCCGTCAATCATCTGTCTGTCAATTGTCTGTCAATCATCTGTCTGTCTGTTAATCATCTGTCTTTCAATCATCTGTCTGTCTGTCTGTCTGTTTGTGGTCTGTCAATCGTCTGTCTGTCTATCTGTAAATTGTCTGTCTGTCTATCTGTAAATTGTCTGTCTGTCTATCTGTAAATTGTCTGTCCTTCAATCATCTGTCTGTCTGTCAATCGTCTGTCTGTCCTTCAATCGTCTGTCTGTCCTTCAATCGTCTGTCTGTCCTTCAATCATCTGTCTGTCTGTCAATCATCTGTCTGTCCTTCAATCGTCTGTCTGTCCTTCAATCGTCTGTCTGTCCTTCAATCGTCTGTCTGTCCGTCAATCGTCTGTCTGTCCGTCAATCGTCTGTCTGTCCGTCAATCGTCTGTCTGTCCTTCAATCGTCTGTCTGTCCTTCAATCGTCTGTCTGTCCGTCAATCGTCTGTCTGTCCGTCAATCGTCTGTCTGTCTGTCCTTCAATCGTCAATCTGTCTGTCAATCGTCTGTCGGTCTGTCAATCGTCTGTCTGTCTGTCAATCCTTCAATCATCTGTCTGTCTGTCAATCATCTGTCTGTCCTTCAATCGTCTATCATCTGTCTGTCAGTCAATCGTCTGTCTGTCTGTCTGTCTGTCTGTCAATCATCTGTCTGTCTATCAATCGTCTATCTGTCTGTCTGTCTATCATCGGTCTGTCTGTCTGTCTATCATCGGTCTGTCTGTCTGTCTATCATCTATATCACCTAATTTATGCTCAATCCATATGACCTGTTTAGAAATTTGGCGAGATCGAGGAGCTTCGTGAGCATGATGCTACCAGTGTCGTAATGACCTTCAAAACCCGCAGTGAAGCAGAAAATGTACTGTGGCTTTTTAGTTCTTACGTTTTTTGTTTTAAATTTGAGATTTATTTTAAGAGGTTAGTAGACTTTAACCACACTAAATATTTTTTTTCTTTTTTTTTCAGGCTGCAAACCAAGGAGCAAAGTTCAAAGGTCGAATTCTACAGATCTCATGGTATAAACCTAAAACTCCATCTGTGTCCACTGAACCAGAAGAGGAAGAGTCAAAGGAAGAGGTCAACGCTGCAGGAATACATGTAATGACGGTAACTGCATGTTCAACTGATATTTTAATTGGTTACACCACATGACTTTTCCCCCCTTAAACTTTATGAAAGGTTTTTTAAACCCATATGAAACCAACATGAATATTACATTTCTAAAAACATTAACTTTTTATTTTATTTTAATTTTTTAAGTTCAATTGTTGATCTTTTCTCATACTCTAGGATCCAGTCAGCCCCTTTCTGCTTCCAGAGGAAGAGGAAGAAGATGATGACGAAGAAGACGAAGACGAGAGCCGCTCATGGAGGCGATGAGGAAGGGCAGACGGCACCACTTTTTGTTCAAGGACTCTCATTTTTAGTTTTTGATTGTGAAAGTTAATTTAAGTATATTTGATTGAATAAGACAAGTCTTTCTTTTTTTTCTTTTTTTTTTTTTTACGGTTTTCAGTATTTTGAGACATGGAGAAATGAAAAGGCAAAGCGCGTTCTCCGTGCAGGAGAATATATGAGAATATGAGACGTCTGTGGAGACTTGCAGTGTTTCTGTCACTCTGAAATTTCTGCTCTATGTATCAAACTCTCACTTTTGCTGAGATTGACTGCAAAATGTTTCAGCTGGGAAACGTTTTGTTTCACTGTGCATGAGCAGATATCAGTAACTCGCAACATTTGTGACTACTGTGAATTCTTTTTTTTAAATGTCTAAATTGTTTCACCCATTTTTTCCCCAGTTTAATATGATTTAACATGAAACTTCATCTGCACTTTGTGCCGCTTTGGTCGAAATTCTCCAGATGGATGCATTCTTCTGGCATCTCTTTCCTTTGTGAAGAAACGAAATGCCCTCATGATGTCAAATGTTTTCACCAACAAACAAATAACAACGCTTTTGTATCTGTTCTCTAACGTTTAGGCAATATATATATATATATCACCAGGTGGATTTTTCCTTCTTAATATTAATATGCCACGTCCTGTAAATATGGACTCTATAGAAGATATATGTGGCACACTTGATTTTGGTCAGTGTGTCAGTGTTCATATTTATTTCTCACATCTCTAGATGATGTTCCAAAACCAAAAAGAGCTTTGGATGAGGGTCTGAGAATATGAATCTTGTTAATTGAGGTAAAATATGAACAGTGGTGTTGTGAATGTATTCAAAATTGATTTACACTTCATTTACGCCTTAAATTGTCAGTGTACAGCTGATGTTTTATGAGATATGTGACTTTATTTCCCCTTTTTGTGTATATTTTGTAAATGGTTGCAGTAATGACTGCTCACTTCATTATTTTAGCCGGTCGAATTAATGATTTGCTAAACGGATCGCATTCAAAACTCTTAGAGGCTTATTTAAGTAAGTGTATGACTAAAAAACACACTCTTATAAGATTACATCATGCTTTAAAGAATATTCTGTTGTATAGGTTTTATTTCTCATTTTTGACACTCCTCTCATTTCAAAAGCCTGGTCCTGCAGAAATGGGTCAAAAACACACCCGTTTCTGTAACCTTAAATATTACCCAATGGCATGCTGGCGTATGTATGCGTGTGTTCATTTGAAAAAAAGAAAAGAAAATGTGTATGGATACATATATATTTTTTTAATATTCATATTTACATACTTTGCTAAAATGAAATCTAAGTTTATAGTTCCTTTTACTGAAGGACCAGTGTAAAACGTATGTATGCTGTTGATGTGACAGTAATAGCACGTTTCTTTGCCATTCGAATTTAGTGATGCCCCGCTCATCCCAATCAATGGTACATATTGTTTTTAGAATCTCTACAATGATTTCTCAATAACTCACTTGTTCATTTAAGGTCTGGAAGGTCTTAATATTGGTTTTGTACAGGAGTCTAGTAGAAGGACTCGGGACTGTGTGTGAATTTAAAGAAAGGATTTTGCTCATTTGTATAACCGTTTTACTACACCACATTAGTACAAAGTCATACATTTAGCGTAAATAGATTTAGACTTTATTACTGTTTATAAATTTAAATATCTATGGATGTATTTTTCTGTTTTTTTGTTTGTAAAATGGATTTCTAACAGTTGCATGTTTGCTAATCAATAAAGAGAATGGAATGGGGGTGAGCAAGAAGAATATGAAGGGAAAAAAAAAACATTTTCAATTGGCCAAAAGTAAAATGATTTACAACAAACAAAAAAGGAAAAATATGTCTGCAAAAAGAGAGAGAAAAAAAGGAAGAAAAAAAATCATGATCCATTCCAAGAATTATTCCCCTCTGAAACAGTTGTTGTGTTTTATTTTCTCTGAATGATTGTGCTGCATAAAAAAAGTATATAAATATATTTAGTGCAAGTCAATTTCTAAATAGATATAATTTAAAGTCTTCATGAGGTAAGACATTAAATATACAGTAGTCAACATTTGAAGTGGATAAAAAAGTGAATCAAAGTTGTCCTGAGACAACAAGTATTGTTCAAAATTCATGTATAACTTTGATGAAAGGTTTTGATCCACTTCAAATGTTGACCACTGTCTAATGCAGAGGCGTTGTGTGTAAACGTGATAGTTATTTCTAGTTCTAGACTAGACTAAATGTCTCTCATTTATCATACGGGCGTATATGTTGGCGTAAGATTATACTTACACTCCTCACACCACCTGATTTATGAAGCTGTGCGTACCTTTGAAATCCAGGTGTACGCAATACCTGCCCTTGATCAATGCCGCGGCTGAAAACGATCGTCATTAGAATAACACGCCCCTATATACTCAAGTCTCCGCCTCCCCCACGCCCTCATTTTACGCCATGGACACACGGAAGACGGCAAAGAGTAGAGCGTGGAGGCGAAATGATTTATCACAATGCATTTTTTACAGCACGTGTTTTGAAACAATTAGCATTTAATTTCGTATCACGTCACTTGTATTGGGGTGTAGCCGGTGTACAATAGTGATGATGATGTTACGTGGAGTTCATTCACATTAATAATTGCATGACAATTTGTAATATTCTTATTCTTATTTTTTTTTAATAATGACGCTTATTGTTATTTAGAAGAAGAATGTCGTTTTTATTATTTTGTCAGTCTGAAATTTTTTTTTGGTCATTGAAAGCCTTTCATTACTGAACCCAGTCCGTGCGCAGCTGCCGGACCTGACCCTGAAACGTCAGTTATGCGCACAGGCTCGCAACTGAAGGAATACATATGCTTACAAATCAAATGCTTTGGTAAAGTCACACAAATTAAACATTGAAGTCCATGTTGCACAAAAATGAACACTGAAGTTTATAATTTCTATGTTTTTTTGTTTTGTTTTTTACAGTGGGTCATAATAGATCATATCTTTTAGTTTGTCAGTGCGTTTTGTGCTGTTAGGACTTGTTTTACGTCGCAGGATTTGAGCGTGCCGTACGCCAACGTCCATATTGATAAATCTCAAAGTCACCGTGGTTTTGGGTGTACGCCAGGTGTATATGTGGTGTACGCACTTTTGATAAATGAGGGACATTGTGAGCATTTAATCATCTCACCTGCACAAAACAGATTCAGCATTCCTCAAAATCAATAAAATAAGTCAAATGAAAAATCAAAACCATGCAAACCTCCAAACGCAGTGTCTCATTCCCCTTCTCAGGGAACCGGGTTGCATACGCAACCTGTGGCGTTCCCTTTGGATGTGGAACTTTACAGCTGTGTCGTGGTGTTGACGCTATGGGGAATTCAATACCCACTATGCCTTGCTGAAAGAATGCCTACCTATGAATAAGTACAAACAAAGTGGGCATATAAAGTGACTCTACGGGACTAGGCCAGAGTCAAGAGAGCGTCAACAGTCAACAACAAATGTGGATACTTGATTTTTGCAAAAAGCAATAATGTCACTACTCCCAAAAGGCAGAGTGGCTTTCTGAACCGACATGAGAGCAATAGAGCTAGCAGGAGAAGCCCAAAAGGGAAAAACTCCCGTCAGACTCCTCCCCACACTGTAAAAAATGTTTTTTTTGGTAAGGTAAATACTACTGAAAAAAAAACAATGTAATTTACAATTTAGTTCAGGCAAGAATAAAAAAAAAAACGAAGTAAGTTCCATATTAGTACTTATTTCAAGCGAGTAGATATGAAAGCGTAAATATCAACTCAATAAAATTAAGTAAAAATTACTCAACTTTTCTGATACTGGGGTTCCCATCATGCACTGGACCTTGAATAATTAATGAGGTTCCTTTTTTCACTGGTTTCCAGCTGTATTTACACTGTTTTATCGTTGCTTTTTGTTGTCAGAATTAGTAACTTGCCATTTTGTGACATTTCGAGTAAATTTTCTGCTCAAAATGACACATTCAAACACAAAAACGATCCATCAAATGTTACCGTCATTGTGTATTGTCTACCAAGTATTGAGGTCTTTGTATTCACATCTGACATGCGTAACATCAGACATGATGAAGTATAAGTTACTTAGATAAGTAAAACACATACTATAAATGACTGATATATATTAATAAAATAGTTTGAGTGAAATGTAATTCAAAGAAAATCTCAACTAAATTGATATTAATCAACCTTTAACTAGCCACGTTAAAATAACTTATTTTCTTTGTTACTTTCACTAAACTAGGTTAAGTTTACTTAATTCCATATTCCAAGTAAATTTTAACTTAAAGATTTCTAATTAAAGCTACTGATAAATATGTTTAGGTTTTTACTTGGCAAATCTTTGTAAATGTTCTAGCATTTTCTGAGTGGAAAAAGTTACGTAGCTTTTTCAAGTAAATCCTACTCCAAATTTTTTTCAGCTCTGAATGTTGCCGTGTGTTTACACACAGGCTTCAGAAACCAGTCAGGCTGATGCCGTTGTCCATAGCATCAACACCATGACACAGCGTTGATGTATTACTTTGAAAGGGAACCATAAACAGGCATTTGTGTGACTATTCGAGTCAGATAGGGTTGTATAGGGTTAAAAAGTCTCAAACGTATGCGCCAGAGAAACAAGCACCATCTTTAGGACGTCCATTTGCTCTGGATATTTTTATGGCATTGCTATCGAATAATAATTAGGCCTGATGAAGTGGATTTACTTAACGAAAGTTATGATGAGCAATGTAATGTTTGAAGAAGATGTCATAACAAATGTAAGTAGACCGTGAAGATTTGAAAAGAGTGGTTTATTCATAAATCCGTAAGATCCTTTATCTTCATGATGTTGAAATACGAGTGTAGTGCAGAAAAGGGGCGGAGCTACATAAGGTTTACTGTATCATTTCTGAGTCTGATCTATCTCTTTTTTTAATTAGATACATTACACTAAGAAGCCAACATTAGTGAGATTTTCAACAGACTATTATACATCTTGAAATTAGAAAAAATTTCAGGGTTGATATACTATTAGTAAAATGAGATATAAAATAATCTGCCACTGATGGTTTCTGAAACATTTGACACTAATGAATTTTATTAATAATTTGACTATTTATCAATATCAGTAATATTGAACTCAATATTGGTAGACCGAAGGTTGCGGGTTCGATTCTCAATACTGACAGGAAGTGACTGAGCACCCTTGAGCTCCCCGGGCGCCACAGCAAAAATGGCTGCCCACTGCTCTGGGTGTGTGTTCACTACTCGCTTCTCCTAATGTATGTGCACTAACTTGGATGGGTTAAATGCAGAGGACAATCCGAGTGTGGGTTATCATACTTGGCCTTAACATCAGCAAAACTTTCAATTCCTCCCTCCATCTGAGAACACAGCAAGCACATTACCTGCCTGTCATTAACATATGAATGGTCTTCTCACCTGAAAGCCATCAATCCTTATTACCAGCAGGGTTTTTAGGCTGTGTATGCCATGTACACCAAGTATCTGGGTTTTTCTGGAAATTTACTGTTCTGTGTAACTTGGCTCGAGTATTTTCTTTATACATCCGGCAAACCTAAAATTACACGGCAGTTTCCCGTAAGATATCATTTTTTTTTACCCTGTTCATGCAGTGAATATGAGCAAAACTGACTGTGAAAATTTCCCCTTAGTTAAGTCAAGTCACCTTTATTTATACAGCGCTTTTTACAATACAGATTATATCAAAGCAGCTTCACAATGATAACATGAAAATAATACAACAAGGTCTGTTTCTAGAAGAAAATTGCGTCATTGTCCACCTTAAGTAAGGCAGATCAATAATATTTTTGAATATTAAATGTTCCCAAATAAGCAAGCCAGAGGTTAAGGCGACAGTGGCAATGAACTGAAACTTCATCATTGACAGAATGGAGGAAAAAGCCTTGGGAGAACCCAGGCTCAGTTGGGGGCCAGTTCTCCTCTGGCCAATGAACGAACAGTGTATGTTTATGATTCAGGCAGCATTACAGGTCAGAAGTCCGATTGAATCAGAACATTCAGAATATTATCCAATTCCATCTGGTTGGTAGTCGGAGTCATCACGCCGGTATGGAGACGAGTTTGTTGAGGATCAGTGCAGATGGCTGTCGTGTCGATGAGGCCTTCACAGGGCTGATGGGCTGGCACTTCAGGGATGAGTTGTGGATGGGTCCAGGCGCAGGTCCACCATCTGATCTGGATACGGTCCAGATCCGGCTGACTTCAGTAAACCTCGGAATAAACAGAAAGACTAAAATTAGCGTAGATGCCATTCTTCTTATGATGTAACGAGTACATCAGGTGTTACAGGAAGTGTCCCCGATCCGGCTGACCTAATTTATGCAGGCTAATAATTATTTAACTGATTTGAATAATATAAATGTATAGTGTTCTATATGAATGCCAGGTAAGAGAGATGTGTTTTTAGTCTAGATTTAAACTGACAGAGTGTGTCTGCTTCCTACAATGGTAGGAAGACTGTTCCAAAGTTTTGGTGCTAGATAGGAAAAGGATCTACCGCCAGCAGTCGATTTTGATATTCTAGGTATTATTAACTGGCCGAAATTTTGAGATCGCGATAGACATGAAGGACTATAATGCGTTAAGAGCTCGCTCAAGTACTGCGGAGCTATACCATTTAGTGCTTTGTAAGTAGTCAGCAATATGTGTGGGCAACCACCCAGTATAGCATTACAATAATCTAACCTTGAGGTCATGAATGCTACTGTTAACCTCTACTGAACTAACTGTTCCGCATTTTTCATTGAAAGCATATGTCGTAATTTAGATATATTTTTAAGATGGAAAATGCGGTTTTACAGACAGACACGTGACTTTCAAATGAAAGATTGGTATCAAAGAGCACACCCAGGTACCTAGTCACTCAAAATTTTCACAAAAATGTAACCTTTAATTGTAGTGAATTTACAAATGTGAAATAAATTAAATAATATGTTTTACTCTAAAATATGTGTGCCAAAATTATTGGCACAGTTGATTTAAAAGTATATTCCCATTTATGTGGTATGTTTCTAAGTTCACCTTAGTGATCAGGAACACTTAAATGGATAGTTTACCCCAAAATATATATTCTGTCATTATTTATTCACCCACCCTTATGTTATTCCAAACCCGTAAGACTTTCGTTCATCTTTGGAACACAAATTAAGCTCTGTTTGATGAAATCTGAGAGCTTTCCATTGACAGCTACACAGCTACCACTTTGACACTTCATAAAGAGATCGTAAAACTAATCCATATAAAATGAGCGGTTTAGTCCAAATTTCCTGAAGAGACATGATTGCTTTATATGATGAAATTATGTAATTTAGGCTTTTTAACCATTGAGATTCATTCTTGTGTTACGCAGCAAGCTTGAGCTTCAGCAAGAACCAATGGGATTCATTCTCGTGTTACGCAGCACGTTTGAGCTTCAGCAAGAACCAATGGGGTTCATTCTCGTGTTACGCAGCACGCTTGAGCTTCAGTAAGAACCAATGGGGTTCATTCTCGTGTTACGCAGCACGCTTGAGCTTCAGTAAGAACCAATGGGGTTCATTCTCGTGTTACGCAGCACGCTTGAGCTTCAGCAAGAACCAATGGGATTCATTCTCGTGTTACGCAGCACGCTTGAGCTTCAGTAAGAACCAATGAGGTTCATTCTCGTGTTACGCAGCACGTTTGAGCTTCTGCAAGAACCAATGAGGTTCATTCTCGTGTTACGCAGCACGTTTGAGCTTCTGCAAGAACCAATGGGGTTCATTCTCGTGTTACGCAGCACGTTTGAGCTTCTGCAAGAACCAATGAGGTTCATTCTCGTGTTACGCAACACGTTTGAGCTTCAGTAAGAACCAATGGGATTCGTTCTCGTGTTACGCAGCACGTTTGAGCTTCAGTAAGAACCAATGGGATTCGTTCTCGTGTTACGCAACACGTTTGAGCTTCTGCAAGAACCAATCGGGTTCATTCTCGTGTTACGCAGCACGTTTGAGCTTCTGCAAGAACCAATGAGGTTCATTCTCGTGTTACGCAACACGTTTGAGCTTCAGTAAGAACCAATGGGATTCGTTCTCGTGTTACGCAGCACGTTTGAGCTTCTGCAAGAACCAATGAGGTTCATTCTCGTGGTACGCAGCACGTTTGAGCTTCATCAAGATCCAATGAGGTTCATTCTCGTGTTACGCAGCACGTTTGAGCTTCAGCAAGAACCAATGAGGTTCATTCTCGTGTTACGCATCACATTTGAGCTTCAGCAAGAACCAATGAGGTTCATTCTCGTGTTGCGCAGCACGTTTGAGCTTCTGCAAGAATCAATGAGGTTCATTCTCACAAATTTTCACAGTTAGTTTTGTGCATATTTACCAAGGGTGCCAATTTTTGTGGAGCCCACTGCTTACATTTCAATACCCTATTCTGTACATTTTCCACATATTGGACACATTTTAATAAATATTGCTGTACAATCTAATGTATTGAGTTATCTGGGAATCATAATTCATGTAACATTTGTTCATTATAGCCAAATAGGACATGTAACAGGAATGTTTGCTTAATGTAAAAAAAAAAAAAAAAAAAAAAAAAAAACATTACCATAACCATTAACTACCACTAAAATAAAATGATAGGGCTGTTAAAAAATGTTGGAGCCCCAACTCAATAAGAATGATGTAAATAAAGGAACATTCTACAAATCAGCATTCTAAATATTTGAAAGATGTTTATATTCAGCTGCCACCTGACATATACCGCCCATCTTACCCAAACTTTCGACACAGTTTAAAAGTTAATTTGGCTCCAGTGGCTTTGACATATTCAAATGCTCATGAATAATGCACAGCCATCCCTTACTTTGGGAAGCCAAGTGAAAAACACTCAGAGTCTATTTGATTTAATGCAAGCAGTGTTGATTGCCCCTTGGGACGGCACGTCAACCACCAGCTTTACCCGCTCCTCATTTTCTCATCCCTTGCTGCTGGAGCGACAAGCACTCAGAGCTTGCTTGGAGCCTGGATACGAATGGAAATGGATGGAGCAAACACACAGACGACAACGGCGAGGTCATTCCGCAGATCAGAGCTATAATGCCGGCAGAAGAGCAAACTCCTGTCACATCTCACCAAAACCATATCAATAAAACATGCCTCCTGAAATCACTGCCATGTTGTTGCTGGCTGATGACAACCCCGCAAATACCATCGCAACCGTTAAATAATGAATCTGGGTTTTGTTTTTTTAGATGACAATGGGAGGCTTTAAGATGATGTAGCCAGATGCACAGCTTTCAGAGTAAGAGACTTGTTAAGTCACGGTGAGGTTGATCTTTCCATGCATGCAATGTGAGACCTGATGATACAGAAGCATCAGTCAGGTGGCTGTCAAGGCCCCGTGACACATAGTCACCATTTGGTTCTCGTCTGTTTGGTTCGTTTAACATGTGTTTGTTTGGCTCATCTGCGGTACCTACATCTTATCATGACTTGGACATTCCTTTTAATTCTTAAAAACAATTACTTATTAGTTTGCACTGTAAGGCATTCACACATAATAACTCAACTAAAAACATTAGGATCAATGAGGAAATATAGGGTTAATGTCAAATATGGATGCTTGAGATGATAAAACGGAAAAGAATTACACCTGTAATTGTTGTTTTCATTTTGACTACTCATGTTTCTTAAAAAGGTTTATTTAATTGCTTTAAATGTGAAATGTTGTAATCATCAATTACATATAACTGAAACATTTTACAATAAGGTTCCATTTATTAACATTAGTTAACTACAATAGTTAACAAACTAAGAATGAAAAATACTTCTAAAGCATTTAACTAATTGTCACATTTTCCTATGTCTCTATGTGTAAGCACTTTTTTATGTTCTTTTGTCTTGATGTTTTGGGTTTCAGTTCTTGTGATTTTAGTTCCTGTTTCAATTGTCATATTATATTCCATAGTTACCTTTCATTGTTACCATGTCAACTAATCACTTACACCTGTCCTTCATTTAGTCCCTTGTCATTTTGTTTATTTAAATTTTAAACTCTGAGTCTTCGTCTGTTCTTTGTCTTGTGGTAATGTTACGTGCTGGTATATATCTCTGTTTGGTCAGTGGGCAATTGATGTTAAAAAGACATCAAATTGATGTCAAAATCAAAGTAAAAAAACAGGTCAAATATGCAAATCAAATTGACATTAAAACCAATTAATGACATTGATTTGATGTTAACTGAATGTCAAACATATTGACCTGCAAATACATAAACCAATATCAGTGTGGGTATTAACTTTCCCTTTTCACCTAATTACCACTGGAAGACATTGCCTTTCA
Organism: Meda fulgida; assembly: GCA_030578275.1. Classification (NCBI taxonomy): domain Eukaryota; kingdom Metazoa; phylum Chordata; class Actinopteri; order Cypriniformes; family Leuciscidae; genus Meda; species Meda fulgida. Next base: position 26,723,874 of record CM060636.1, read on the forward strand.
AACTGACCTTAAAATGATTTGCAGTAACTTTTGACGTCAAATTGATATCAAGGTGCCCGCTGGTTATTAAATGTTATTCCATTGTTTGTCTGCATCAAGCCTCTTTCATTTGGATTATCAAGTTAAGCCAGTACATGACATACTTTATTGTTAATTTTAAAATGTTCTAATGCACTATTATAAGTTGTATATTTTGATATTATTTCATGGATTAGAGCAAACCTGAACCAACAATGAATAGTAGCCTAGTATTTAACTAATTTGAACAAAAATGAATAAATAGGTTGGCCTAAAAAATGTATTGTTCATTCTTAGTTAAGTAAGCAATAAGGTACGGGAGGCCGTGCACTATTGTGAATAAGTCTTTTTCAAAATAAGCCTACAGCATGAATCGAGTACTTTATTGCTTTTATAAAACGGTTGCTACACAATACAAGTATTAAAACCAAAAATGTATATGTTAGGTATATTTAGGTAAATTCATTAAATGCTGTCCTTCCGCAAAAACATTGTTCCCATTTAGTCAGTCACATTTGCCGTTATGTCGATACTGACTTATTGGGGTCTCGCCTGGGAGCCCGATCACCTTCAAGTGGTAACTATACGAGCCAATGGATATTGGCCAGTGAGATTTGCATGCCGAGCCACTCCTACCCAGACATATGGCTATATAAGGCCGGCTCGCACTCATTCATTCATACTTTGCTTCGGAGCCAAGCGGTTGTGAACAGCGATCACTCATTCCAGTCATCCTTCATCTAAAGTGGAATCCTGTTGTGGAGAAACATCAATTTTAATTGCTAAAACGAGCTTATTCCTGAGGAGATCTCTCTTGTAGGTGTGAGGGTGCATCCAGCGGTGATTCGCTTCATGAGAGAGCAGTGCACGGAGAAGTGCAGCTTTTCACCCCTCAGCGCTTTGGTGTGCAAGAGCAGATTTTCTGAAAGAGCATGCACAGGCGGCCAGCATCTTTTTAAAGATGTCTTTCCGTGCGTGTGTTTCTGGATACGGTGGTTTCCTGGCTTCATCTGACAACCACGATCGCTGTCTCAAATGTCTTAGCCGAGAGCTTTCTGACAAAGCGTTTGTGGATGGTTCATGCTCTCACTGTGAGAGCATGACCATGTTGGCATTGCAGTCTAGACTGTCCTTCTTTAGGGAGGCACGAGTCCCCTCTGCTGTTACCCAGCCTGCCTCTGCTTTTCATAGGGGCCATTACGTGGAAATCCATATGGTTTACTTGGAGATTCCACAGATGGAGCGTGCAGTTGAGGTGCATTTATGCCCACAAGTGCTGCAACCTGGCGGAATTGCCCACGTCTCCCGTCCAAGGCCTGTAAGATGACAGCACCCCTGGCTGCTAAGGCTTACAGTTCTGCTGGACAGGCCGTCTCCGCCCTGCATGCCATGGCCATCCTGCAAAAGCTCTCAAAGAGCTGCACAAGGGTAGTTCTAAGCCAGGGTTGATGCTTGACACTGCCGAGGACTTTGCCCAGCAGCTATCGGCAGTTCAGAAGCAGACTGAGGCCATAAAACACATTCTAGCCTGGCATGACACCACCGCCACCAGGCCGCCATGGGCTGGCCCTCAGTCTGCTTGGCGCCACGGGCATCCCCCTGGCTCTGACATGGATGGAGTAATCATCCTGGACTTCCCGTCGAGCACACAGCAGGAAGGCGACGCAGCCAGTCCAGGCTGCCACTAAACCCTTGAAGCATCCATCTAAGTGGCCCTGCGACTGATGTCCCAGAGGTAGAGCGAGCTGCTCTGAACCAGGAGATGGTGAACACACCACTCCTTTCCCCGGAGGAGGGCCGGTTGGGGAATCTTCAATTTCATTTTATTTCTGTTCCCTTTCTCAAAAAAGAGCTGTTTCCTCAGCCTCTGAACCATACTGGGCATGTTCTGGCAATGCCCCTCTTCCTCAGTCTCAGTCACCCCTTGTAAGAAGACCCATGTAAGTATCATACCACACTCACTGCCTCTACTTCGGGACACTATGCTTCCCAGTTTAGGCCCCAGCGCTCCTCGCTGCCCCCCACTGGTCTGTCTGTTGTCCTTCTGGTTCCCCTCTCATGGAGCATAGCTCATTTGGACCGTCAGACTAGGCTACGCGATTCGCTAGGCGTACCCCCAGGGTCAGCGGCGTCCTATTTACCTCGATTGCAAACAAAGACACCCTTGTCCTCTGTGCAGAGATTGCGGTTGTTGTGATGGACGCAAAAGAGCCTGTCCCTCCAGCTGAGATGATGTCAGGGTTTTACAGCACATACTTCATCATACCCAAGAAAGGTGGTGCGTTATGGCCAATCTTGGATCTCATCCTCACATGCATTCGGCCCCAGGATTGGTTTGCAGTGATCGACCTGAAAGACGCGTACTTTCATGTCTCGAGTTTACCTCGAGACAGACTATGCTTTGATGTCAAGGGTCGAGCATTTTAGTACAAGGTCCTCTCCGTTGGGCTGTCCCTGTCTCCCTGCGTCTTTACCAAAGTCGCAGAGGCTGCCCTTACCCAGCTCAGGGAGGTGGGCATTCACAACTATCTCAACGACTAGCTCATTCTAGGTCACTCTGGGGATCAGTTATGCGAACACAGGGATGTGTTGCTCAAGCACCTTAGCCATCTGTGGCTTCAGGTCAACTGGGAAATGTGCAAGCTCTCTCCAGTGCAGAGCATCTCTTTTCTCTGTATGTATTTGGACTCGGTCAATATGATGGCATTTTACCAACAAACTGCTTGAATATGTTCACGCGGAAGACAGCAGTTCCTCTGAAATAATTTCAGAGTCTCTTCAGTTGAGCTTAAGATCCTATCTCTAAAGACAGTGCTTGTGACTGCACTTGCTTCCTTCAAGAGGGTAGGGGGCCTGCAGTTGTTTTTGGTCAGCGTGCCTAGAGTTCGGGCCGGCCCTGTCTCACGGATATGTGTTCAAAGTTTCCACTACTCCCTTTAGGGACCAGGCGGTGAACTAGCACGTGCTGCCCTTGTAGGAGGCAGACCCAGCCCTTGCGTTGCCATGTCCCGTTCGCACACTGCGAGTTTATGTGGACCGCACACAGAGCTTCAGATGCTCTGAGCAGCTCTTTGTCTGCTTTGGAGGTCAGCAGAAGGGAAAGGTTGTCTTCAAGCAGAGGTTGGCCCACTGGATAGTGGGGGCCATCACCTTGGTGTACCAATCTCAAGGCTATCGGTGCCCCCAGGGAGTGAGGGCTCACTACTCTCGGCGTGTTGCTTCCTCCTGGGCGTGGGCTGGGTGACACCTAACACCTTTGAGAGATTCTACAATCTCCATGTTGAGTTGGTTTCTTTCTGTGTATTGGGTAAGAACAGGTAATGTGCAGGAAAACTGGCTCTCTGTCTCGCTTGCAGCTCCATTCCCTTCTAGTGGGGGGATACGAGAGCCTACTTTGCTCTTCCAAGTGAGTTTCCCCACTTGGCGAACCTTGAGTTGAGTTCCGTCATCATCCTTTTTCCGCAGTCAGACACGGCAGAGGCTTCTGACGCCAGGCCCAGCGCTTGTCTGCATCCTCGGCCGGTCAGCCCTTGAACTGGGCTAGATGCCAATATGCTTTGATTTCCATTTGGTAATCCCATATGTTTACTTCCATGGTACGGTTTCCCTGACGGTAAACCCGTGTATTTCCCTTGGCAGTTTCTGCTCTACCCTATCTCTGCATCGGTAGTAGCTCCATTCCTGGCTAGGCAGGACCTACAGCAGAGATCTTCCATAAGTAGCATTGCTCCACAGGTCAGTCCATATTTGTATCCACCTCACGTTACCTCCCTTCAGCAGGGTCTGGCCTCCACAGTGTTCCTCTCAATTGGACTAGGCACGCTTCCCCAGCATTAACAACACTGGCCATGGCTGGAAAATATGGGAATTGAGAACCGAAGCACTCTTCCTCGTGAAATATCACGATAAGACAAACTGAAGCTATGACAGTCTTCAGAGTAAGCCCTGTCTGTTCTATCCCGTTGGTACGAAGGACTACTCTACTTGGGCTTACATGGGGTGCTGGGTATGTTACGACTGTGTAAGGGTTCAGTGGCCATTGCTCCTTCCATAGGGAGCCCAATACGTCAATATCGACGAAGCGTCAAACGTGACTGACTGAATGGGAACATCTCAGTTACTGATGAAACTCTAGTTCCCTGAAGATGGGAAATCTAGTTTATTTTATTTTATTTTTTACATCATTACATTAGAGAATACGAAACATATGGAGAGGGGGGGGGGGCATTCTGGAAATTTGTATTTTTTTATTTTATGATATGTCCTATGAAAAGGACACCAGGACTCACTTAATGAGAAAATGAAAACAGCTCCTGGAAACTTCCACCTGAACCAAACTACAGCATGCACAAATATTTTTACAAAGATTCTCAACTATGGTATGAAATATATTAGAGAATGATTTGATATACTGTTTTACTTTACAACAGATCCAAAAATGTTTTTCCCCATTGTAATGACTGAGACAATCAGACACAAAACTATTTGTTACATTTAACAAATAAGCTTTAAAGCCCACTCTTCGGAATGAATTATCATTGCCAAAACATGTCACAGGACAGGAAATGACAAAAAGTCCACAAAAGACAAGGGGAACACAAGACAGGAATAATGACACAAGTTCATACTGGAGTCCCTAATCATAGATTTTGACTACATGCTCTGAATAGTACTGTACAGTAAGAAAGACATTTCCCATGCCCCAGAAATGTACATTTCTTAGAACTAATGAACAATTAACACTCAGTGTTCATGGCACAAATAGGTTAATTGATTGTAATATTAATTTGACTACATTAAGTTTATTCTATTAACTGATCCAAATATTCATAGTCAATTATAACAAGTTATTATTGATTAGGCCTATTAATATTTATTTAAAGCTAAATTGCTACACCATTATATAAAATTAATGTCTCTAATTTGCATATTGATGTGTTCTTTGGGCAAAATGTAATGAAAAACTAAGTAGCTATAAAAATAATAATTTGTCAACATTTTCATTATAGCTCATATTTCATAGAAATATTGATCTATAATTTCTTCCCTATTCACTTATTATGTCTCCTAAAACGCCTTATTAACATGCAGTGGACATGAATGAAACGGATGCATGTCTCATTCTGAGTCATAAAAAGTCATATTCTGAGTCTTGAGATGTTAATTTACGACAACAATGTGAAAATAAGTCAGATTTAAAAATATGATCATATTCCCATAAGAGTGCTAAACGTAGTTATTCAGTCAATGTCAGTCATATTTAACGACCAAGGAGAGGGAATTGCAATGGTGAAACGAACCACCAAATATTTGGTATCTTTGAAAATCTCTGAATGTGCTCTTTACAAGACATCCAGACTTAAAACGGTGTCTTATATGGTCTCAAAGAAATTTGCTTATGTATAATGTACAGAGGAAAAAACTCAATTGCTGGGTCTCAGGAGGGTATGAGAAGACTCTTTGACAGCGGGAAGGGCATTCCCCCAAAATTAAACGTGAATGATGCAACATAACGCCAGCATAACGGCCGCTCATAATTTGTTATACGTAAATAATAACCCGTTAATTTTGCTGAAATGAATAATACATTAAACTATATTGATTGTTTATGTTGATGCAGGATGGTTGCTAAGGGGGTTGCAGGGATACACAAAACCGTTAGGTGAGGTCATAGCTTTATCATAAATAAAACAGCTATTGACCAATCAGGATCAAGGTCTGGAACTAACAGTTGTATTATGTTAGCTAATTAATTTACATGAAATAATGGAACCTTATTGTAGTTAACAAAATAATATTATTAAGCAATTAAATATAAACATTTCCTTAGTCATCGCAATAATTACTTTTAAATGCAACAATTTTTTTTACAATGTGCATTAAAATGGAACAAACAGTGCTGATTACATGTAATCTGGATTATGTAATCAGATTTCCAAAAATTAAATACTTGTAATTATATTATATTATACTGTATGTGTTAAAACACTTGTAATCAGACTACAGTTACTTATTGATTACATGATAACATGTTATTCTCACCATGGCAGTAAATTATTCATAATTCATTGATTCTTTTTTATCTTTTAAATGTTCCTTTCTATTGAATTTTCCTGTCTACTGTATATATAATGTTCAGAAGTTCTTCCAGATTTGTGGAAATGCACACAGACCAGACTATTGAGCCGATCACTGATAACTGAGACTCACAGAGCATTTGACCACTGGACTGGCACACATCAGGTTCCCCTTTAAGAGGAGTTTTCTCAACATTACAACCTCAGGGAAATCACTGGTTGTTTAATATATATACATATATATACCAGTATAGGCTGTGATAAGATATCCCATATAGTGTAGCTTTAAATATTAATCATATTTTTAAACAAAAAACAGAAATAATAAAGATTATGCCAAACTTAGCCCCCCGGTAAATGTTAACATTTTCTGCATTTTAATGTAGCCTATTTTATAACATCCAGAAATGCAAACCCCATTGATCCATTAGGCCTATACATTTAAATCTTGTAATACACATAATTATAAATACTACACTATATTTTTCAAACGTAGCCTACTATTTGTCTTGACAAATAATAAAACACTTAATTGTGGATATTACTTCCACTAAACCAACAGAAAGGCAAATCTCAATCTCCCTGGAAAATACACAGGGTTAAACCTGTATGAAAGTTTTTCATATTTAGAGTAGAAGAAGCTTTTGACCACAAACTAAAAAAGTACCACATGACAGATCAAACAATACATTCAATTTATTTTGACACTCAATTCAAGATGGAAAAAGTAGCTGTTCATGTAAATCAAGATGAACCGATGGGCTATGAATGGAGCATTTTTAGGTTATGCTTGTAAAATATTCATGACTTGAAACTTTATCTTGCAAGGATAGGGACATGACTTTATCATAAAAGGCATCATAAGCAAGATTAGGGAATATCATGACACAGTTGGCACAACAAGACTGTTTACAATTTTGCCAAGACTTTAAAAAAAAGTATGCATTGTTAATCTGCGTAATGAATGAGAAAACGCCAGAGAGGTAATGGAAGCCCGCCACATCGCAGATGAATAATTGAGCGTCTGGGGGAACAGGAGAGGTGGATGAGATCGGATGGTGCATCTGTGTCACTGCACCGCCTGGCTTCTCTTCGCCACGTCACTCAGACACAGAAGAAGAACAGGTGTTTCCTTCCAGTGGCCAACTGCAATGCCATTCACCAAACCAATTCAGTGGCGCTCATAGAAAATGACTTCAGAAGAGTTGTTGTTCGTTTGTTTTTTCCGCTTGTATTAAATGTTCTTCTGTTGAGGTTGGAAGTCATTGGTTTGACTTTGGTGCAGAGCTAGCTTTATTGAGTAGTGTTTTTGTGTCCTGCTGTTGACGGGGCAGAGCGGCTCTCAGACGCCACAGCCGATGAAGATTAGGGGTCAGCCAAGGTGAACGCTCCTGCCATCGACTGCGAGCATCAACTTTCCTCAAGCTGATGTGATCATATGGAGATTTTCTTTAAGGGGAATATATATATATATATATATATATATAATATTTATATATAGTCATGCTCATTAATTTAACACATTTTTTGTTCAGTACTGTCCTGAATATGATATTTGATATAAAAGCTGTTTATAGTCCACAAAATCGCTGGATTTATAAAAATGACCCCATTCAAAAGTTTACATACCCTTGATTCTTAATACTGTTGCTGTTACCAAGATGATCGATGGCTTTTGTTCTTGGTGATGGTTGTTCTTGAATCCGTTGTTTTTTTGAGAAGTTAAACTGCCCAATGTTCTTCAGGAAAAACCCTTCAGGTCCTGCAAATTATTCCGTTTTCCAGCATTTGTTTCGCAGTGACTATTGAGATCCATCTTTTCACACTGAGGACAACTGAGGGACTCAAACACAACTATTAAAATGGTTCAAATATTCACTGATGCTCCAGAAGGAAACACATGCAAAATGGCCTTTGAACAGGATGAATATTATATGAATAATATATCTTGATCTTCAAAATCAAAAAGTTTTCACCCCTCGGCTCTTAATACATCGTGTTTCATATATGCAGTGCTGGTCAGAATTATTTGCTCCCTTGGTAAATATGATCAAAGATGGCTGAAAAAAAAAATCTGCATTGTTAATCCTTTTGATATTTTATTTAAAAAAAAAAAAAAAGCAAAAATCTAACCTTTCATTGAAAAAACTCCAAAACATGTAGGGAACAATTATTTGCCCCCTTTTATTAACTACTTTTTGCAACCTTTTTCCAAGAGAACAGCTCCGAGTCTTCTCCTATAATGCCGGATGAGTTTGGAGAACACCTGACGAGATCAGACCATTCCTCCGTATCTCTCCAGATCCTGCAGATTCCCAGATCCATGTCGGCGCTTCCCTTCAGTTCAGCCACTCCTCTTCTACAGGGTTCAGGGACGGCCAGTGCAGATGCTTGCTTTTGTGCTCAGTGACACATTTTCGTTTTGATTTTGATGTGTTTTTGGATCACTGTCCTGTTGGAAGATCCAAACACGGCCCGTTATAAGATTTCTGGCAGAGGTTGTCTGGTTTTTCATCTGTTGGTATTTATAATGCCATGTATCCGAACAAGACGTCCAGGACCTCTGGCAGAAAATTAGGCCCACAACATTAAAGATACAGCAGAGTATTTTATTTTACACATGGTGTACTTTTCCTCATATGAAGCAAACCCATATCAAGTGATTGCTGCCAAAAAAAGATCATTTTGGTTTCATCTGACCAAAGAACCGTTTGAAGTTCCAGTAGTGTCAGTACTTTTCAAACATTATATGGACAGATGAAAAAAATGTTCTTTGATTATCCATTGTTTCCATTGATGTGTGAAATTGTATAATTCAGGACATACAATATTGACACAAAATTGACGATACAAAAACAAGAATTACCTAATTATTATTTATTTATAATAAATTACATTTATTATGACATTTGTAGAACTAAGTTTAAGAACAAACTGTCTACATCTGGTTTTCCATTTTTAAAATTAGAAAAAAAGTAAATGTTAATATTATAACATATATAACGCATTTAACATTGTTATTGATTTTTGAATACTTTGAAAACTACTGTTTTTCGCAATGAGTAATAATAATGATTATCACTAACATTTTATAATTAATTCCATTTACGGTTTTAAAAAAGTAGGCCTACATTAACATGAAATGAAAATAAATTACAATACAGTAGCCTATTTCATGTAAAATAAATAGGGGAAACAGGGGAAATAATAATCGTAAATAAATGAAAGAAGATAAAATAATTATTATGAATAGTTAGTTGTAGCCTATCATATGATTGTTAAAAAAATCACTTCGCTGATGAGTTAAATTATTGAAATACTGGCTAACATTTAGCATGTGGTAAGTAGGCTATCTTACGCTTTCCCGACTCGCATCTTGTAAGTTGAATAGAGGAACAGGTGGAGGCAGGAGGGCGGTGTGAGGTGTGTGTGTGTGTGTGTGTGTGTGTGTGTAGAGCCCGGGAGGCGCTGCCAATGGAAACCGCACACACGAGGAGCGTCGAGCCAGAGCGCCGCATCGCCTCCATGTCATGTCCACTCACCTGCAAGGTGCGCACCGAGGATGATGGCCATGAACGGCAAGCAGCACTTCTCCATGCACCCTGCGCTGCACCCCAGCTCCGAGGGCATGCGGCGGGTGTGTCTACCTGCCCCGCAGGTACGTCTCGCGCTAAACTCCTCGTATTGTCTCCATTCTGTCACTTTGAGGTGTTTTGAGTTGCTCCAGCTTCCATCCCTCCCTCCCCAGCCTCTCCTTTCTTTCCCTCTGACTCCCTCTCTCTCTCACCCACATGCCTATCCAAGCAAAGCTGCTGCTTTCATATTAATTTTTATGACCTGTGCTTTTGAGGAGGGTGCTTGGGAATGTTCTTTAATCCAGAGTTGACACAAGTCCCCACTGACTTCCATATGCGCGCTGTTTCCTGCAGCTCCAGGGCAATATATTCAGCGGCTTTGATGAGAGTCTGCTGGCCCGCGCTGAAGCTCTGGCAGCGGCTGACCTGGTGTCTCACAGTCACGGCAAGAGTCACCCTTTCAAGACGGACGTCACCTACCATACCATGAGCAGCGTGCCCTGCACCTCTTCTTCGTCCACAGTGCCCATATCCCACCCGTCATCCAACCTGCCCTCGCACCTCCACCACCACCACCTCAGCCACCAGACCCTGGAGGGGGATCTGCTCGACCACATTTCCTCGAGTTTATCGGTCAGCGGCATGGGTGCGCCGCCGGAGATGAGCACTCAAGCCCACCAGCACCACCTGCAAATGGGCCACTTACACCAAGCCATGGCCATGGGCCACCCGCACGCCCTGTCGGTCCACAACGGGATGGCGTGCGTCAACGACGTGGAGTCTGATCCCAGAGAGCTGGAGGCGTTCGCGGAGAGGTTCAAGCAGCGGAGGATAAAGCTCGGAGTGACCCAGGCTGATGTGGGCTCTGCCCTCGCCAACCTCAAGATACCGGGGGTCGGCTCGCTGAGCCAGAGCACCATCTGCAGGTTCGAGTCCCTAACGCTTTCCCACAACAACATGATCGCCCTCAAACCCGTTCTCCAAGCCTGGCTGGAGGAGGCTGAAGCGGCTTACCGGGAGAAAAACGGGAAACCGGACCTTTTTAACGGGAACGAGAGGAAACGAAAGCGAACGTCCATCGCGGCCCCGGAGAAGCGATCGCTCGAGGCGTATTTCGCCATCCAACCGCGACCGTCGTCGGAGAAAATCGCGGCAATCGCGGAGAAGTTGGATCTAAAGAAGAACGTGGTTCGGGTTTGGTTCTGCAATCAACGGCAAAAACAGAAACGGATGAAATATTCAGCAGTGCACTAATGCTGTTAGAGCAAAGGAGACATTTTAGGAACACCACAGGGATCTACATTTCTTCTTTTAAGCATTACAAGCCTACAGACATTTCATGTTGCCTCCAATTGATGGAACCGGTGCGCGAATTATTCCAACACTATCTCATAATTCCGCGTATCTATGGCACGAATTTAATTTCTCAGAAGCGTGTCTCCCCCTCACATAGAATCAAAACAAAAGGTTTCTGTGTAAAGGATCTGTATTTTTACGCTTAAGTTTAACCTCAAAAGTTACAGTCATTTTGGTTTGTGCGAGGTCGATCACCTCAACCCGAAAGTTAGTGACAGAAATGTCTCAATCCACCGAAGGCCACTGAATAATTCGCACACTTTGACCTTTTAAACAAACTTGAAATAATATTGAATCATCTGTGATCACAGTTTACATTACAGAGTTCATGTTAGCTACTTTGTATTTAGCTATACGAGCAAGTAAATCTGATGAAAAACATGGAGCACTTAATGTGTAATTATTTTATGAAGATTGTGATTACACGTCGTTATGGTTATAAAGCAATATGCAACATGGGCATCGTAATGTTCTTTTATTTATTTTATTTTAGTAAAAAAAATAAATATTAATTTACCATTACATTATAAAGCAATACCGTTTCATCCTTAAAAGCTTTAATTTGAAACAACCAAATCTGAACATTTATAGGAGACTAACTGAACTAAAAACTTTGTTTCAGTATTATCACACGTGAAATTATATTTTGAAGTGTGTACGTGTGTTTTTGGTATTTAAAGACTTATTTATATTACTATACAATTTGCGCACAAGTTACGATAGTAGACTATCACATGAAATGTCCATTGAAATCTGTGTATAGCGTTTGTAATATTCGTTTGAATGTCTTGTCAGATGTGACTGCATACATGGTGGAAATCACGTTCTCACAAAATGTCACTAAATATATATTTTATATTTATATTTTTCGATCATCAGTCGAAATGATCCTGATATGCAAAAAAAGCTGATGGTGTAAAGAATGCTGCTATTTGATTTGCATTAATGTAGCCACTGCAATCACTCTCACTTTAAACTCCACTTTACAAAATGTGTGACTTTGAATGTTATTTAATAAATTGTTGATTTTTTTTCAAAACCTCAGTGGACTTTTTTTTATTAATATTTTAATCACACACACACACACACACACACACACACACACACACACACACACACACACACACACACACACACACACACACACACACACACACACACACACACACACACACACACACACACACGCGCGCGCGCAGACACACACACACACACACACACACACACACACACACACACACACACACACACACACACATAAATAGGCCAACGTATCTGGTTTCGTATCACGTCATAGGAAAAAAGAAATAAAAACTAATAACACTGTATTTAGTTATATATATATATATATATATATAAATATGTGCACCATTTTCATCTTACAATATACAACGAAATCAACTCGCGTCAAACTCTTTGTAATATCATTAATTTTTAAGACTTGCGTTGTTTTATTAATAAGCTTCAGTTCAATTGTGATTAAACATTAATGAAATAATATAGACCAATCAGCACCTAAATAATATTTATAGAGAGAACAAAACGAAAGAAAAATCAAGCCAACTTCATATAGGCTATTTTCCCCTCTTTTCTATCTCTGGTTTTCCAACTTTAAGAATGAGACACCGCTGAATAATAAATGTCTGTCACGGCTTTTGTGCAGAGAGGGATTTGAAATTATTAAGTAATGGCGATGCAATATTAATTGTATATTGGTATAAAACAGGCCGAGAGCTGAAGGGAGAGTTGTTAGTCTTCTCGCAGGCTCAGGGGAAGCAGAAGAGACGCTGCAGGTAAGACGAGCATCGCTCCAGTTCACTGTTTCAAGAAGTATTTGTGAAGTTATGTTAAAGACGATGTCGTTGTAGATTTACATGCATTAGGCTAATACAAAATTATAATAATAATAACCACAACAACAAATAGATAGCCTATCATCTTAAGAGAGTTAGACAGTTATTATTTAAGTGTTGGCATGTTTAAATTAAAGTAAAAAGGTTGATCAATTTGATATAGGCCTGTTAACACGTTTCCGTTAGTAATTTTGTTTGACTAAATTAAGAGTTAGTTAAGACTTTAGAGCTGAACAGTTCACAAGTAGGTTACTTCAGTTTAATTCATTTTTTTTTACATTACACAAAATGTAAAATAGTTGTGTACGGTGTGTTATTTTATATACACGTTTGAGTTATTTTCCTCGTTTTAAAAAAAAAAGCCGTAGGCTAAAGGTTTGATTATTATTTTTTTTCTAAAGGTTTGAAAATGTATCGGCTATATATATAGGCTAAACAAATAGCCTAACCAAAGCTCACATGTGGCCTCAGTCACTACAACTGTGTCAGTGCGGGATTCTTTTTCTTTTATTTGTGATTACATGACAATGTTGCGTTGCACAAATTCGTTTTTGCATGTATTAAATAGGCTACTTCTTATAACATTAAGTTCTAAAGCCTTTTCAAAATCCGCATGTCTTTTAAGTTGTTCTCCAAAGAAGTGTTAAAAGTTTTTAAATACGTAGGCCCTAATAGCACTGCAATTCCCCCCAGCCTAAATTATAATCTTTCTTAATTGCCAAGAACGATCATCAGTCCACATTTTAGTTAAACTAATGGGATTATGAAGGAGGGCTAAATGAATCGGAGAAGGCGGATGATGAATAATTCAGATCGGTCATACTTTTTTATATCATAACCCTCAAACAACGGTGTAAACCAATCTAAGTTGAGCACCGAGCAGGGCATGTGGCCAGTGGTGGGGACTGCATTATTGATGATCTACTGAAAGGTAGAGGCATATAGGCCAGGAACTCATGTGTCATAAGGAACAACCTATGGCATGTTTCAGATAATGTTCAAAGAATTGTTGCTTCAGTTCAGGCTGATTGAGTTTATCACCTTTTTTCCCAATCAAAAATTCTAAAGGGATGTCATTTGAAACCCATGAAACACTCATAGCCTACTCTTATCAACTGAACAAAGCCCTTTTTATTTGTTTCAGGGCAATCCTGAATAGAAATCGTCAAGAACTCTAAATGGATTAGAATGACGTTTTAGTAACTCGACAATTCAAGGAAATCGCAGGGGAACTATTAACCTATAATAGTGAATTAATTTAATTCGATTTTTTATTTCATACAGGGGCACTTGTTTTGGGAAATTCGGTAAAAAAGTCTAATTATATATGGAAATTATCTGACTGACAATATGCCTACGTAAAGTATTAAAAAATATATAGCAAAACCCATTTCCAGATTGTTTTATAAATTCCATAAAAAAATGTATAGGCTTATTTTTATAAGCCTACTTGAGAATTTGGGGTTGCTAGACATGCGTGTCTGAGAGAGACAGAGAGAGAAAGTGAATTCATGTTTTTATTTCAGAGCAAAGAATATCTGACAGAATGAGGGTGGAGGTCTCCTGGAAGATATGGCGAACCCCCTCTCCCTCTGCGGGACAAGCGGTTGTTCTCGGGCCGACACTCCGAGTCTCCGTGAGAACGGCAGGAGACACCGGCGCTTTAATTATTCATCCAGCGCCAGCAGCAACATATGAGATCTAACCAATGCGGAGGCAGACCGCGAACCCGGTGTGCTTTATTAGTCCGTTCCTATCATCATCACACGCCAAGCCACCTTAGGCATTTGCCCGCGGTGTCTCCAAGCGATAACTCACGGGGTTATCCAAGGGGATACTGTTACCGGGAAACTTGAGGCCGTCCTTCAGAGGTGAATTTTGGGCGCGTCTTCAATTGTGTTAGAATCTCTTTGTAGCTCTTGAATGACAAGCTCACACCCCATAGGCCTGCTCATCAAGGCGATTCGTAAATGTTTTACGTTTTGGCGAATTGGTGGCTAATTCATATTATTTGCTGACAGCCCACTTACTGGTGTCTCATCATAGTTAGTCAACACATCACAAAACTAAGTTTATATGTATAAATGAAGTATTTCACGAGTTCACACTTACAAATAAGTCAGATGGGATAAATGCGTATTTGGCGTGCTGTCCCAGGACAGGGCTCCGGGCTAGTATTCCTGGCTGTGAAAGAATAAGCCAAGAGTGAGGAGTTGGGGTGGCGGAGGGATGCTGAAAACTGTCAAGGGATGTTAGGTGAGTTGACAGAGTTAATATATATGCTTCCTCTGGTGCTGATAGGGTAGACATGGTAATTGTTTGATGACAAGTTGATTGGAATGATTATTTGAACGTGCTCCTCAACATAATTTATGTTGCAATATGGATTAACACCGTGGGTTATGTAAAAAGTGTGAAACAATTACAACTATTTCTAACATTTATAGTAATGAAAAGCTGCCATAGTTTCTTCCTTGTGACATGGTGCGTTATTCAATGCTTCCTTCACTTGCTATCGGAAATACGAGTTAATTAAAAATTGGACATGGACGCATTTATCACTCGGGGATCATTTTGATACCCAAGTTCCCGAGATGGGCAGCAGGGGAGGCCATGATCTTTATGGGGGGAGGCGATAACTATTGCTGCTGTGACTGGGATTCTTTTAATGTTACGAGCTCGTAATCTACTAGAAGTTTCCTAGGAAATTTACCATAGCACGTGAAGACAGCACAAGTCCTTCAGTCATGGGAATGTCGTATTTACGAGTTGGGAAGTCGAAGTTTTTTGTCTCAAGTCACTTATTTCGTCGGTGCAAGATAGTGGTGGTGTCCCAAAAACACAGCAAGGTTCTTAAACTCTTAAAATAAAGAACAAAGAATGTGCACCAGGTAGCCTGTTTTGCTTTTTTATGTTTGTAATTAATTTATGGAGCCACAGTAAACTTTATATGGTTACTTGTTATATTACAATGCTATTGTATTCTGTGCAGGCAATATAGCTTCTTTTGTTGTAAATAAACAAGTCTGACAAGTGTCACTGCTAAATAGGCCTATATAACTTAAGTATTGTGGTATTCCGCCTGGTTTCTCACTGACACGCTCCCAAGGTCAGGGCTCAAAGAAAATCCCAAGTTTCCCACTGATATTTACATTCATGTGCTTTCAACTCGAAAATACGATTTTTCTGATATGACTGGAACGCACCAATATATCCGAGTGAAACGGCTTGAATAAGAAAAAATGCAGGGTGGGTCTTTGATATTGGTGGATCTCATGTGAGTGACAGGTTGCCCCGCCCTCACGCCACTAAACGCATCATCAGAGAAGAGATGCTGTTGCAAGAGGGAGGAAAATTATTTTGATTAAAGATGACAAGGGCACATAAAAAAGATATGCATGGATAAATAATTTATGATAAATACTGCAACATTCCATTAAAAATATATAAGAATTGTCCATTTTGATTTCATGTTGACTTTAAATGAATGGAATGAGAAGCACAGCTTTAGACTGACACAAATCATCTAACAGTTTAAATTAAACACAGCAGCCATTTGTTTTCAAGTGTTATTACGCAGGGTACAAATAAGATCCTTCAGTTGAGTGTAATTCTTTTTTAAACTATTTAACTCACCAGAGCCTATAGGTCTTCAGCATGAAGGCTTTGCTTTTGTGATTTTTTTGAAGATTTTGCTGGTGAAAATTTGTGGAACTGTATAAAAGTTTTTGGTACTTTATTTTAAGGTGTCATTATAGTTACTGTATAATTATATATTTAAATATTGAGTAATATTAATTAACAACATGTTGGGCTTAGGGTAGGATTAGGATTCTGTTGAGGGTTAGTTGCATGTAATTATGCATAACTTACTGTTATTACTACGGTAAGTACATGTAACATATTTAAAGGACACTGTAAAGTAAAGTGTAACCAAGTTTTTGTTTAAAATATGTATTGTAAGGTAAGGACAGTGAGTGATAAAGTAATAGCCACAGTGAGTGCTAATGTCATAGTTTTGATCAAATTAAGAAAATCAAATGAAATAGTATTTGTGTGATTACATTCTAGTGATTATCTGATATTAATTTCAAAGTAGAAATGATAATTATTATAAAACTATTAGGCTATGGGAAATGCTTTGTCAGATCAAAATTCAGTATACAACTAAATGCATTGAAGAAGAAATTTTAATGATATAATCAGTGTTGAGGTTACAAGTAATGCGAGTTACATAATCCGATTACTTTTTTTCTAGTTACTGGTAAAGTAACGTATTACTTTTTAAAATGTACAACAAAATATCTGAGTTAAAAAACCCTGCAAACCTGTAATCATTAAATGTTAAATAACACATATATTTTATGTAGCCTATATTTAATCTCATTTTATTAATCAATGTTTTTGCTGCTGACCTTTCATGATCGAATTCAACCATATACTAATAAGCAAAAATGACTTTAGATAAACATCACATTTGTGTTTCATTTTTTAATTTTTATTGCTGAAGTGTGAAATTCACAGACGTGAATTTGCATTTCCTTCAGCCTGAGACTTATTCATCATTTCACTTTTGGTTTGGTGTGTTATTCAAAAAACAAAACAAGAAAGCCCAGCCCAGGTGAGAAAAGTAACGCAAAAGTAATGTAATGCATTACTTTCCATAAAAAGTAACTAAGTAATGTAATTAGCAATCTACAAAATGTTTGAAAAGAGTCCTTGCGTAAGCTGAGAAGGACATCAAAAGGACAAAAAGAAAACCTTTTTGGTTACAATTATCCAGAGTCTCTTAATGTATGGCTGTACTGGTGAGGAGTCGGGGGAATTGCTCTAGCATATACCTGCTATGTGCAAAGGCACTCGTTTTTCTCTCAACCCAGAGCGAGTCCAGGCTACGTGACACCAGGACTGTAATAGAGTTGACCCTGCGGCTGATGGGCACAGGTATCTGATCATTCGCGCCCCTGTAAGCGTGCTGGATTGTGGGACGTGCGCACACTTGGCTCTTGAATTGCCTTTGAATAATACATGCACCCATGCAGTGTGGATATATATCACTCCACATGTTCTCTTGAGCTCCCACTATGGGACACTGGTCTACATTTCACTGCTACGAGCACATGTGAAAGCAAGGGGGCGTATGTGCTATTGAACAGCAACACAATGACAATTTGCACTTGAATAGAGCAAGTTTGTGCCACAATGTTAAGGTGTTGTGTTGGTTTCCAGGGCATTGCTATATATGGTTGCTAAAGTGGCCAATTTTTTCCCACTAAAGCTCAGCTGGTAAAGTATAGCACTAGCAACTCCCGGGTCATGGGTTTAATAGCACCATTGAATTACAAATTCTAGAATTTGATCAGCTTATCTAAGCTTCTGTGATCCATTTCACATTATATATGCCCTCTGGAACACATAAAACCCCCTTAAGAAAAAATACACAAATCCCTTATTAACAGTGAACATATCATGAAATATTTAACAAGCATAAATGATGTATTGAATGAATAAATGAACGATTAATAGCTTCATGCATGATTATTAATCAGTGTTAACTACCCAAAAAGGCATCTTTAGTCTTGTAGAGGACATGCACAGTAAATACAAAGATTGCAGATTATATATGTAACAATGATTTCTTTTAATCATTTTGCTGTTTTGTACACTCTTTAGACGAAAAGGTTCTGCATAAAACCTTAAAAGGGTTATTTTAGGCACTTCATATATAGATCCATTTTTAATTTTAATTAAATTTGCTGAAAGCTCATAAAATAGATTGAAATAACAGGTAAACATGAAAGTATTCTGCAATGATTGAAGTCATTTCTCCTTAAGGCCAGTTCAGTGCTCCAAACATAAAGGGTTCTTTAAAACCCTAGAGTCCTATATAGAAGCTTTTTTAAGAAGCATTACAAAAGTTCATAATTTTGTGCACAAGTTAATTCAATAAAATAAAGACACATAATACATAAATCAATTAGTTACTTTTGAATTTTAGTATTTATTATATTGCGCGGCCATTTAATCTATTACAATAAAAAAAGAAAAGGAAAAAACAAAACCTCAGTAATGCTCTGTAAATTGATGTTTCAGTGCAGGTAAAAAAAGATCAAAATATAAACTACTGAAAGATATACTTCACAAAATCTGTACTTTACAAAATACATCAGAACATAATGTTAAATACATTTTTGCTAATTTTCTTCAGGTACAAAATTATATAGACTACAGCTATAGTCAATGTAAACAAAATAATATGTTAATAAAGACAAAAAAAATAAATAAATACGATCTTTTATAAATATTTTTTGCTGAATGCATTCTGGACACATTTCAAGAGTTTGTCCAAGAAGTCATGCAGGAGGATCTGAACTGAGCCTTCATCCACAGCTTTGTCATTGCAGATGGTCTGAAAGACAGTAAACGTCACGGTTATTCAAATCTCCGGTAGGATGGAGGTATTGAACGGAAAAGCCATCCTGTTTCAGAGTTCAACTTACCCCATTGTTATACATATGTAAATGCCTCATTAGTGTCTTATCAGTACGGAAAGCATCATATTTAGTAAGCCCAGAAACCTTCTTCAGTTCTCGCTCAGCCCTGCAGAACACATCCTGCAAAGATATTGAAATCGCAGGTAAGACCAGGGCTCAAATCCTTTCAATTCAAATGTTAGCATTATAAAAGCTGCAAAAATATTTTAAATGACTCATAAATGTTCCCACATAAGAGACTAGCAAAAGACCCAACAAAGCTTATTAGGCTCTGACCATGAAATAAATATGCTGGATAGTTGTTAGTTACTGTTGCGAGTCGATGAAAATGTATCTCACCTCAGAGCAAGTGCCATCGATTTTCAGATCTTCCAGGAAGATTTCTTTCCCCTAGAAATAACAGGTAAAATGAATATTGCAATCACGCTCTGGTGTGAGTCTAAAAGTATAGTTTTGGCTTACTATAGTAAAGTTAAATCTTACCCTGTGCTCCACTGGGAGATTTTTCAGTACGTCGCCCAGCTTATGAACAAGCTCTCGCAATAAAATCTTTTTGTCTTTCACAGGAGCACCGGAGACGAATACAGCCAAAGCGAGCAGTAGAATAGTCTTCATCATTTTGTCTGTCTGCTTGGATTTCTCGAGACTTTGTTTTTAAGGCCTGAGGTACTTGATTCCCTCTCTGCTGTACGCTGTGTATATATACACTCTCAAAAAGGCAAGACTTGACTATGTAGCTATTTTTTTGCATCGTAAGCGAAGCACCGCTTATTGGTTGCGTATGGCGCGCTCACCGAATATCTTGATTAAGATGTGGTTGATAATGTTTGTCATATTGTCCTGATTTCCTGGAACTGACACTGCACACTGCCAAGAAAGATGATTTTGAGTAACAGACCTCTAGATGGGGTTCTGAAGGCCACATCTTCACTATGTTTGCTTGTGCAATTAAGTTTCATTATTGCACAAACAATTGATCAATACTGATAGCTTTTGCTGCAAATCTGCATGTGTTCGTACTTGCAATTAGTCATACAGATAACAGCATCAAAGGTCCGATGAATAAAAACTTTTTAAATCAAATTTTAACATGTTGGTTGGCTGAACTCAAATGTTAAAGACCATTTTAAAACATTATGTAACATGAAAATAAAAAAAACAATACTCCAGATACATTTAAAATGTATAATCGAACCAAATAACATCTGAAAACAAATTTTCTCAAAACTATTAAGTTAATTACCGTACACTAATAACTTTTAGTGAATGTATAAAGTAATTTCCCCTAATGTCCTACCGAGATATAAAACTATATTGTTTGATCATTTTAAACCTAATACACTAGATTTTGTTGCTTGTGCTTTATTGCTTTAAAATAAGTGCAACAAGGTGCAAAAAGTGCAATAAGGGTTTGATATTTTGCTAAAGAATATTTTTAAGCATTCATTAGGGCTGTTTTAAAAAAAAAAAAAAAAAATTGTTTTAACTTTCTTCAATTAATAAAGCCACGGTCAAAATTGTCACCCTTGGTAAATATGTTCAAAAATGGCAGTAAAAATCTGCACTGTTTATCCTTTTGATCTTTCATACATTTTTTTTTTGTTGCAAAAATCAAAACTTTCATTTTTTTCTCCAAAACATGTTGGCCACAATTGTTGGTACCCCTAGAAAATCTTATGAGTAAATTATCTCTGAAAAATATTCCCATACATATTTAACAGTCTGAAGTAGTCAGGGTGACTAGAACCATGACTTCTTGTTTTACAGGAGTTTAAATATGAGGAAACACAAAGGCCAAATTCCCGTAATCATCCATCACAATGAGTAAAACCAAAGAATATAGTTCTGATGTACAGCCAAAGATTGTTGAGCTTCACAAAATAGAAAGTGGCTGTAAAAAAAAAAAAAAGCTAAAGCACTGAAAATTGCCATTTCCACCATCAGGGCAATAATTAAGAAGTTCCAATCAACTAAAGATGTTACGAATCTGCCCAAGACTGGTTTCCCACTGAAGCTGAGCAGGGCTGAGTCTGTCAGTACCTGGATGCGAGACTCCTGGGAAAAGGTTGAGGCCAGTAGGGGGCGCTGCTCACCCTGTGGTCTGTGTGGGTCCTTACGTCCCAGTATAGTGATGGGGACACTCTACTGTGAAAAGCTCTGTCCTTCAGATGAGACGTTAAACCGAGGTCCTGACTCTCTGTGATCATTAAAAATCACTTCTCGTAAAGAGTAGGGGTGTAACCCTGGTGCCCAGGCCAAAATCCCTCCATTGGCCTTTATCAATCATGGCCTCCTAATAATCCCCATCCACTGAATTGGCTCTATCACTCACTCTCCTCTCTCCACCTATAGCTGGAGTGCGGTGAGCGCACTGCTGCCGTCACATCATCCGAGTGGATGCTGACACTGGTGGTGGTTGAGGAGAGACTCCTGATATGATTGTAAAGCACTTCGGGTGTACAGTAGTACATAGTAAAGTGCAGTATAAATACCAGTATTGGTATCAGTGACACTGATCTTAATTAGTAAAAACATTCCATTAAACATACATTGAAAATGTAAAATATTTATCATACAGTCCACAGTTATGTGATACAGTTATCACATTGATTTAATGTGAAAATATATTGATTACAAATTTTAATGTTAAAAAATTAGGTGTTTTCATCAATCGACAGCCCTAATCAAAATATTTTTCATGCCACTATTACAGATCATGACGTGAGGTCACAAATAATTAGATCACGATTCAGAAATTAGAACAAGAAAATATTTTTTTAATATTTCAGAAGGCAACTAAATGTACAAGCTAATATTAGTAAAGTTGAATCACATTGTGCCTTTCATGAAACAGAACAAATTTGTGTGTACATTTTACGCAAAACCATTCTTAGGTAAATTGTTGCATTCAATTTAACTCAACAATTAATGCATGTATGGTTTTTGTGGACGATTTACTGCTAGCTGCTTAGATTTGGCTCAGATTTGGTACATGGAGACTGATATGCCTTATCTTTAGATCATGCTAATCAACTGTCTAATAAATTGAACT
Source organism: Meda fulgida (assembly GCA_030578275.1). Taxonomy (NCBI): domain Eukaryota; kingdom Metazoa; phylum Chordata; class Actinopteri; order Cypriniformes; family Leuciscidae; genus Meda; species Meda fulgida. Next base: position 26,746,299 of record CM060636.1, read on the forward strand.
TTGATTCTCTGTCACCTCTGAATATAGACAGTCTTTCTTCTCTCAACTGATCTGAGGCATCAGTGCAGGTAGGAGTTGAGTGTGTTGATACTGCACTTTGTGATTTCTGAGCACTGGTCCTGGTTCTTCCTGATCCTGTAGAAATGCTCCACATAGTTGGATCGTCCCAGGAGTTCGACAAAATCCTCGTCGTGGGTGATAACAAGCAGCTGGAAGTTGCGTTGGCGAGAACGACTCTTGATTATCCTGCAAAGAAACCAATGGCACATCTTTTAGTTGGTGAAAGTGTCAATCGGCAAATAAAAGTTTTGTTTTGTCACGTTGCTCTTGCTGTAAATAAATTGTCTTTTCATGTTTAAAGACTGGCTGTATTGATGTTTTTTTTAAAATAAAGACTCACTCCACCAGTGCGTGTGCCAAGGACTCTATATTCTCTCTGTCTAAATTGGTGGTGGGCTCATCCAGCGCCAGAATCCCACAGTTCAGACAGAACGTCTCAGCCAGAGCCAACCGTATTATGAGGGAGGCGAGAACCTACAGACAAACATGCAGTAAACATTTAGATGGGAGCCTTGGGTGATTCTAAGAGAGATTTAAATATTTTTTCACTGAAGTGATAGAGAAACACAAGATACACGCAGCAGCTTTTTGACCTTTTGTCCAGCACTGCAACGTCCCCGCATGTCCAAAGCCGTGTCTCCTTTGACCATTACCACTCTATAGTTGTAAGTCCTTCTTTTCAGGCCGGCAGAGGCGTTCTCATCCACATCAGAGCGAATCTCTACGTACTCGATGTCTGTGGGAGATCAGGAGACACACTTATGGTAAAAGGTCACTACACAGTACAAACTAAAATTATTCAGACACCAGATATAATTTTTTATATTTGTTTTACTAGTGGGTGCAGGACACTATAGTTCATTTATGTAAGTGACGATATCAAAATAAAGTAAACTGACATATTATACCTTCACATACCAAAACTCTTCATAAAGTGAACTACAAATATTTATGAAAATTTGGAACCAATAATTATTCAGACACTTTTGCCGCTTTTCCACTGCATGGTACGGTTCGGTTCGGTATGGCACGCTTTGGCGCTTTTCCACTGCACGATACAGTACGGCTTGGCTCGGTACGGCTCACTTGTGGCGCTTTTCCACTGCATGGTACGGTACGGTTCGGTTCGGTATGGGCACGCTTTGGCATTTTTCCACTGCATGGTACGGTACGGCTCGCTTTAAATGGTAACATCTCTGTTGAGGTCCCAAGCGTACCGTACCGATACTTGAATGTGACGTGGAAGCACTGTAGATCACTGATTGGTCAGACAGACAGAATCGTCACCACCAGCGTCATTGTATTTGCGAGACATCAAACCCGCTAGATTTAAATAGCCAGTAACAGCTACCGCTGTAGCAGCTGTTTTAAAACTACTTGCTTGACTTGCTTGAAGAAAAAAAAACTTCCAAAAAAGAAATGTCTAAATCGTGGTCAGTGGACGCGAAGCGCAGACGTTCCTCTTGTTGGTTGACGAGGAGCGGATAAACTATAACGATTAGTCATAATCCCACCTACTTTGGAAAAGTGGAAAAGCAACCGAGCTAAAGCGAACTGAGCCGTACCACGCAGTGGAAAAGCGCCATTTGACATGACCATATTTTGCTTAAGTTTTCTTTAATTGCTAATGTGGCCTTTTTACACCACATACTGAACAAAATTAAGCATTGCTTAAAGAGGCTATATGCGTTTTTCTGAAATTTAAACTCGCGACTGACACTTGTGGCCAAAAAAACAGAACTGCTCTTCCTTTCTGCTCGCTCTCGCGGCGCTCGCACGTGCACACTTCACAAGTCATCTGCTGCAAGTTTACAGAGGTAAGAACAGTCACAAAATATCAAAATCCATTGCACTGCTTGCGAGTGTAGGCTACTTGCTGACTTGCGGTGGTGGCAGAGTGATCTGAAACGTTTAACATGAACGCGCTTGACGTCACATCCGCAGACAGCGCGGGAAAATCCGACCCGACAGAAAATAGGAAAAATAGGATACAGGCTTATAGTTGCACCCACTGTGAGCGGACAAGGTGCCAGTATGCTCAACAGGAGATGTTTGAGTCATAAATGGTAAAATAAAAAGGCTATTGTTACGTTTATTTTGGGGGAAAAGTTCCATATGGCCCCTTTAATTGGTTGACCTAAATTGGTATTATCTAATTGTGTACTTAAAATTCAACCTAATTCATTTGTGAGACAGTCTAACAGAAGAATGGCCCAAACCACTGAAATATCAACTGATTTGATAACTCTGAGTTCTAGTCATATTTTATTAGCATTTTACTGTAAAAATGTGTCATAATGTGAGAAATGTTGAAGGTGTCTGAATAAATTTTGGCTTGACTGTATATAGTAAGTCTCAAAACAATCAAACAAAGATTTGACCTTGTCAAGATTCATGAAAACAAAGCCATAATTGCAGACACACATTTGTGTGTAAAGGCAGACCTTGTCCCCTGTATGTGCTCCGCCATAAATCTCGGATGATTTTATTAATCTCCTCCATCTTCATGCTGTGAAACTTCATTATTGTTCTGTAATAAACAATAGCTTAATGAATATTCATATATACTAGTGATGCACAATATATCTGTATCGAATCAATGACCACCTAATATTAGAGATAAAAAAAAAAAAATTGTATCTGACGATATTGGTTATTGAATTGTGCATGCTAGGCTTGCTGCAGTTTTCTGTGTGACAGGTGTTACTCAGTGTTACAGTGATCGGCCGTACACCGATTACATGGCAACCAAGGCACTGTCGTTTAGCTTTTTTATTTAAATAAAAAACATTTATTTCAGTTGGACAACACATGCTACAATTATAAACTGAGAGCGTCTTGTCTGCTCCATACAGCACAAGCTGCAGAGTGGCAGGAGTCAACTTCTTTTCTGGACAGGCAGTAATGTAATGTAATGTAATGTAATGTACACACACACACACACACACACACACACACACACACACAACTATAACTGTTCATTTTTGTGGAAAGCATTTCTACAATATTCTCCTTTATTCCAAAGCATTAAGTGACATTTTACAGTGAAGTAGCTCACCAATACCAGCAGATAAAAAGGCTTGCCACAAACGAAACTTCTTCAATCATTGCTTCACTGTGTTACAGATGCATTTATTATTGTATTTCTCACCAGAGTTTTGAAGACAACGCTCTGGATTTCACAAAATGTGAGAAAATACTGTAATTTTGACCATTAGGTTTTTTCTCACCCATTTATTAGAATTGATATTAGGCGAAATCTTGCATCTCAACATGGTGTGTCATATCAGATTGCCACACTTCCTCTACTCTTCTGCACAGTCAATAATGATGGTATCATGATGAGAAGAACGGGTCAGCTGGTTTGATGTGTGGCTCAAGATTTCATTAGAAGAAAACTGCTTTACCAGCCTACACCCAATCAACGGCCTAGAAAGCAGAATACTATGGACATCTGTCTGTGTAAAGTCTCTATTTGATCAGCTATAGAGAATATAAGTGACGTCACATGCATAAACCCAATTCTCAGCCTTGGCAAGTTTCCAATCAATCCACTGAAGTGGCAGTAATAGAGACTTATAGCAGTTAGGTTTGGTAAAAATCTGGTTCTAGAATTTTCAGTAGATATCTATAAGATATTTTGGATTGCTGGAATACTCAAAATGTAAACCCCAGATATATATTTCAGGAGGAAAGAATGTTTTTGTGTGAAAAAAATAATCATGGAAAATAAACAAATAGATCATTTTCTTTTCGGTGTGGCAAGGCGTAATTTACCCTATACATCACATCATGTGACATCACATGATTTATTTCATTGGCAGTTGGTCAGTTAGCTAGAATCTAACTCTTCTAATGGAGAGTTTTATGTTTTTATATATTACTGTATGATAAAATAATGCAAAGCTTATTTTCATAGGCTTAGTACTTTAACTAACGTTACTTCAGGTTATTAATTAGTGACTCAAATAATTTTATCCCAGTGGTGGACAGTAACCAAGTATCTCTATCAGAGTATCTTTATTTTGGGAAACTTTTACTTTTACTTGACTACATTTCAAAGTATAATATTGTACTTTTTATTCCACTACAGTTCATAAAAACATTCTGTGGTATCAAAAATGGTATCGAATATTTAAGGTATTGTATCGAATTCCAGTATCATGACACATTACTATATGGTATATTTTGTTATTGATTAATCAGCAATTATCAGTAGTATCAATGTATTACAAGTTTTGGTAATAAAAGTTTTCTTAATTGCAGATCAATACATATTACGTGTCTGCTTAATCTTCCATACAGACTAGTGCTTGCTGTATTTTCTATTTACAAATATCGTAACGAATGTATTGCTCTTGTATGTTCATGTTAGTTAATAGATTAACTAATGTTAACAAATTAAACCTTATTGTAAAAGTGTTACAAATGTATCTTATTTGGTTGTGCACATAAAACATTAAAAGTAGTTGACAAACAAAAGGGGATAAAATCTCTCATTTTATGCAATATTTACTGAAATATCCTAATTTACTGAAGTTTTTTTTATAGTTATTCAATGATAAGCCATATCCGGTGTTTGCTAGAAACAATGTGACAAACTTTTCAGACTTTTCAACAATTCAGACAACCACAGGCCTGCTGATGTAACTTCTGTGAAGACAGGATGATACCGATCTAAACCAACGATAATGATTTGTGACTTCCTTTGTATATTCCTCAAAAGAAACCAGCAACATCACTTGGACCACCATTTTTAATAATAATGCTCAATGCTTTATCATTATTGCTAAAATTGTAAATATGTGCAGAACAGAGACCAATGAAAATGAGCTCAAATTTGGACGAGGCAAATGAATGTAAAATGTACAAAGATCTAGTAAACTGTAAATTATTCAGTGCTTGTGCCTCGAACCACTTAGCCAGGGTGTTCATGCAGGAGAGGATCAACATTAAAATATGATCTGAACCAGTATAGTTCCACAAGGACCCGAGTTTAGTGTTAATACTAGTCCCACAATTGTGTGGAAAAATATCATATGCAAGTGTATTTGCCCATGTGACATCACAGACCTCGTAATTGTCAGGGTTCTGCCCTGGCAGCTTTGTCTATGTCTTTGTTTCATGTCTCTATGTTTGTGTTGTGCTTAAACATGTGGTTTTGTTTGTGTTGGCCATGTGCTCCTTTGTTCCTGCCTCCTAGTTTCCTCTGGTCTAGTTGAGTCCTCGTTTGTCAGTGTTGTCACCTGTTCCTTGTCCGAGTTTTACCGCCTGTTCCTCATGTTATTCCCTTGTTTGAGCCCTCGTTTACCTGAGTGTGTACACCTGTTCCTCTTGTTCTTAGCTCCCTTTATATGTGTGCTCTTTCCCTCATGTAGGGCCAGTTTGTTATATGTTGTGCCACTGTGAACTTCTGAGCTAAATAGTTTGTTACCAAAGTCATTAGTGTTTCTTTTGTGCTTTAGTTTTGGCTTCGGTTCTGTCTGTCTTGTCTCTTGTTCCAGACCTGTCCTGCTCAGCAGAGCGTCCCTGACTGCTCTCTCCCTTTTGCTTTGGAGCAAGCCTAGTGCTGAGTCTGAGATTCCGGTGTGCCTTGCTGTTGTACGTGGATTTCCTGTCTGGCTACTGCTGGTATTCTCTGGTCTCACTCTGCCATTGCTACTCTCCAGCCTACAGACATCTTTGCAGTTATCAACGGCAGCTCGGCTAGCTTCAACTTCTGTCTGTCATCCTTGCCTATTGTTTGAACTGTTCACCTCTCCCACCACTTCATGTCATCTGTCTGTCAATAAATCTGTTAACTCACATTCTGCATTTGAGTCCTCCTTCATAGACCCGTGACAGTAATATCCTAACAAACTGCTTTTGTAGCTCGGCTAAATGCTTTTGTTTTAATGAGGAGGATGTTTTAACTTCTAGGGTATTTCAATGGTAAAAAGACCTCTTATGTGTCAAAAGGTCAAGAGAAATTTGATTTGATTTGCATGAGCCCTTTAAAGTACAATAACAAAGGCATTTCCTGCAAATAAAATGATGCTTTTATTATTATTATTTTTTTTTTTTTACTTTTCTGCATTTTTACCTATGTTGTAGCTTACTCTAACTTTACTGGGTATTGCAGTGATTATTGTTTGCTCTTGTATGAAAATTTGCTTTCTATTTTTTTCTTACGCAAACCGCTTTTTTATAATCTGCTGAACGATTTCTTAGTAGTTTCTGAATAAAAAATATTTTAAAAAAGTGTATATTGTGTAATATAGTGTTTTGGACCAAATTTTGTATATATTACTAAATAATCTTACTTGTACTATCAACACCTAAACATGGCAAGATAACCATTGCTATGGTTATAACATGGTAAGCGTTTTAGCATCTTTTTGTGGAGTCCCTGTGAGATTAAGCCCACCATTTAGTGATGATTCAACTGCACCATTAGTGCTAAAAGTTGAGTCAGACTTCCTTTAGTCTACGTAATCACACATAGCTTCTTGCTGTGTGCCGAACCACATCAAAACCAAACCTACACACTGACAAACCGCTACCTGAAATTACCCTTCAGAAAACCCCTGATAACAAAAGCTACTTACTGGTCCAGGGCTTTATAGTAGATGTCCAGGTCCTTATTGGCCAACTCTGTTGTTCTCATGACAATCATTTTGTCTCTGTAGAGATCCTCAGCCCGGCTATAATGATCCTCATCTAGCTCTTTACGAAAACGAAGGATCTCATCCTCGTAGCCTTTCTGACGACCGACAGCCACACTGCGGTTCTTTTTCAGGTCATCCAACTTTCGCTCCACTTCTCGCCGCTCACTTGACAACAGAAGATACACTCTTTAAGATACACACTCATTTGAACTCTCACCCTTTGTAAACATTTAAACAAACTAGTTGACATTAAAGTAGTTAGGAGCAAAATCTAAGAGTTAGAGATTCATTTAGAGTTATGGTAACCAAAGAACATACTCTGCATATAAAGTTTTCTGAGCTTCAGAAAGTGTCAAACATTGTCAGGACTTCATAACTGGCACTTGGTAGCTGTATTTAAGAGATCTCATACTTGCGCAACTGCACGACTTGCATGTTTCCCATCTCCTTCAGCAAAGCCTCGCGTTTTCTAGACACCTCTTTCAGCTCCTCCACACGCTTCCGTAAGGTCAAGTTATCTTGTAGCCAGCGTTCTTGAACCTGTTCAAAATCACACAATCATATATCCTCATTAAAAATGGAAAAAAAGAAAAACATGCTTTCTTTTTAGGAAAAACAGAAATGTAAGCACATTGTGACAACCCATGCTTTCAGACAAGTGTGCTCAGCTGGTTAATCAGTGATAATTTGCAATTTTAAATTACCACTCAACAAAATGCATTAAAAAACATCCAAATGAATGTAAAGAGTTGAGATTTGATACATATGTAGCACATATGTGACCTACATATGATAAGAGTGACAAAATGTGTATCAGATCTGCGTCATGTGTGGCAGGTCTTAAAGTGAGAGCAGCCTAATAAACCTTCTGCAGTCTGTCATTAAGGATAATCAAAGAACAAAAGAAAAAGAGAAAACCACTCACTGCTCTTGACAGAACAACATTTGTATCTTTAATAAGGTATAATCTATATTTAATTTATACTTAATGCAGTGAAAACCATGAAGTGTTTGATAACTTTAACAGATTTCTGTTAGATCTACTTGAAAACCTTAAAGCACTGTTTACAAGGTTATATGGGTCAAAAGCAGTGAAATCAAAAACTTTGTGCATTTTGACTGTGCAAGTAAAAATCTGAACCGGTCTGTCTGGGCCAACAGAAAAAAAATCGAGCTCTTATACTGTACACTGAAGGACACATGTAAATGTAACATTTATTTTAATGGGTACCATTAAATGATACCATCAGTTAAATAAAAAGGTGTTATATTTTTTTAAAGCCTTATAAATGTTAAAATTAATAGCTATACTGTATAATTAAATGATACTGTAATGCTAAATGCCTATAATTAATTAATAAAATTGAGAAAAAAAAATGATTTCATAGAGACATCAATAGCAGTTTTGGTATCGGTGATACTGGCCTTCTTTTATTAAACAAATATTTAAAATATAGGCTACTGTCTTTATGTTGTTTCTACATTAATTTGGAGAATAAATGTGAAATTATTACAAATAAAAAATATATTTAAAAAAAATTACGTTAGGTACGATTATTCCCAATTAATTTCAGAAAAATGTGGGATTAGTTTTTTTTTTAATCGATTGAACGCACTAATATATACAGTACTGTGCAAAAGTCTTAGGCACTTTAATATTTTCATCCCCCAAAAATTTATTTAAGCCAGTTATTTATATATTTAGCTGTAGTGTGTCAGTAGGAAATATCCGTTACATTTCTAAACATTCCTTTTGCCATTCATTGTAATAATCCAGTGAGATTTTCATATGCACAGGGAGTCTAACAACAGCTGGTGCTCCAGACGGAGATCTGATCTCACCATCAAGTAGTCCATCTGTGATTACATGAATGCAACTTTTAATGACTTCTGCAGTCTCAAAACTATTCAACCCCCTGAATAGAATCCCTCACAACAGCACAAATCTGCAAAACAGATGTTGTCTCAAGCACAACTGATGCAACTAATCAAGGGCTTCATTAGTTGCTCCAGGTGTGCTTGAGCTAGAACACATGAAATATATGAACTGACTCGGTTTGTTGGGTGTCATGTTTGATTGCATGTTAGAAATATGGCTAAGTTAAAAGAATGGTCCAAAAAGTTCGAGAAAATATCATCGCCTTCACAAACAAGGAACAGGATACAAAAAGATAGCGAAGGCACTAAATGTTCCTAGAGCCACCGTTGGAAGCATAGTTTGCAAGTTCAAAGTTAAAGGAACAGTGGTTACACTACCTAGACAGGGCAGAAAAAGGAAGCTATCAACGGCTGCAACCAGATTTCTAAGAAGGAAAGTTTAAGAAAAACCCTCGAGTGAAAAAAGTGCTGCAAAAGACCTGCAGCAAGACTTTTGGTGGCAACAGGCACTGAGGTTTCAACTTGTACAGTAAGGCCAGTACTAAACACATGTGGTTTCCATGCCAGAACTCCAAGACGCATACCACTGCTGACCCAAAAGCACAAGAAAAGTCCGCTTCAATTGCTCAATCATATAAATAAGCCACAGTGGTTTTGGGATTCTGTTATGTGGAGCGATGAAACAAAACTGTTCGGTCCTATGGATCAGCGGTATGTCTAGAGGAAGTAGAATGAGGCATATGCTGAAAAAAAAAAGCGGAAAAAAAGGAAGGAAAGATGGATTCAGTATTAAAGTATCAGGAAATCATAGTGAGGAAGCCGAAGCTTGGACCTTCCAACAGGAAAATGATCCCAGGCTTACCTCAAATTCCACCAAGGCTTGGTTTCAGAAGTCCTGGAAGAGTCTACAGTGGCTTCACAGTCACCTGACTTCCATAGAAAATATCGGTTGCAGCACACAAACCCAAGAATATTACTGAAAAATATTCTAATATTCAGAATTACTGAATATTACTGGGGTAATATTGCTCATAAGGAATGGGCTAAGATTCCTCAGAAACGCTGCCAGATAAGGATGATCTACTAATTAATGAAGATGTTTGCCATTAAGGGGTTGAATAATTTTGAGACTGCAGAAGTCATTAAAAGTTTGATTTGTTCATTGCAAACAGCTGAAAGTCTGTACATTTTGCCAATAAACCTGATTTGCAATGGGGATTGCATAATTTAAATTACAACTGTATATATAGGCCTATGCAACAACAAAGTCAAGTCAAGTCACCTTCATTTATATAGCGCTTTTAACAATTTGGACTGTTTCAAAGCAGATTTACAGTGATAATAGGAAATTAAAGTAACAGATTGTTTTGGTTTTACAGCAGCTCTTGAATAAAGTTATTGTCCAGCTAAAGTTAGTTTTGATTGATTCACTTCCATTGCAAAGATCATTAGTCATTAACTTAGGGGCCGCTAACACGACACGTTCTAATAAAAGCAAAAACACATGAAGCTTTGCTTGACCTTCTGAGTGTCAATATCTTGTCGGATGTTGCCCATGTCTCTATTGGTTTTCTCTCGCTGTTTTTCAGCCTCGTGTAGTTGTTTGTCCACCTCTTGTAGCTCAGTTTCTTTTTGCTAAATAAGACAAAGTAAAAAAAGAAAATAAATGCATTGCATTTATTAGGAAACGAGAGCTAAAAGATTGCACATTATTTTGTCGTACCTCTTTGTAGCGGTCTTTGCCCTCTTCAATGTACTTGGTGATCTCTCTTTCAAGGAGGGTCAAGTTTTTAACTTTTTCCTTGATTGAATTTATCTAAAAAAGTATAAAGCTTTAGTCAGCTCTGATGATAAGCAATGAAAAATCCACAACCTTTCATGTAATACATTGTGATGAATAATTTCACAGTAAACTAGTCACATAAAACCTAAAACACAAATACAAAAACAAATTAACCAACACCTTTTCTTGCCCTTCTTCCTGTTTCTGCATCCTGCGCTTTGCAATGTCCTGTTTCTCCAGCTGGAGTTTCTCCAGAGTTGCAGCTAGAGGAGACATCTGATCCTTTGCATCCTAATAAACACAAATTATGACACAACAGTAAAAATATGATTACATCATCGTTCAAAAGTCTGGGGTCTGTAAGATTTTATGTTTTTGAAAGAATTATCTTATGCTCACCACAGCTGCATTAATTTGATCAAAAATACAGTAAAAAAAAAAAAAATAACTGGAATGAAATATTAACATTTCAAATAACTGTTTTCTATTTTAATATATTTTAAAATATAAGTTACTCCTGTGATGCCAAAGCTGAATTTTCAGCAGCCATTATAGTATTATACTAATATGTATATTACAGTCATTTTTGATCAGTTTGATGCATTCTTACTGAATAAATACGTAAGTAACCTAGATGTTCCCTTTCATGGGTTCATTTAACGCTGAGACAGGAGCTGAAGCAATAGGAACTGCTGGTTTATCAGTCCGTGACTGCACAAACATAAAACACTGACAAGCATGAATGAATGACACCCTGCTCAAGCAAAAAAACAAACAAACTTGGAACCTGGGGTCAGGTCAACATCAAGATTATAAAAGCTGATAAAATGCTTGGAACCTGGGGTCAGGTCAACATCAAGATTATAAAAGCTGATAAAAGTGCCCAGAGGCGAAGATAACCCACACGCCCATAAGCTCATAGGCTTTACAAATAGCATTCCTCACCCAATGCTACATCTGCTGCTCAGACTTACCCCATTGGCTTGCATGGTCAATGTAAACCTTTAACTCTCTGGGGCCGACAAACACACCGGCGCGTTCTGTAATGGTTGGATTTTTTCACATAGCAGCGAAATCGACTTAAAATACTCCAAACTGGGCAGAGCCTATGCAACCTTTTACATTATCCCAAGACTCGAAGTGTGGAAAAGAAAAGGGCAACATAACAACCTGGGAATGAAATTAAGTTGATGCAACCTTATGTATATCTTCTAACATAGGTCATTACAAGACATTCACCAGACCAGACCATCCATACAAGGGTTCATGGCCAGGCCTGTAATTCTCTGATTCTCTTCTCAGAGCCAATAACAACACTGTCTTAAGTGTCAGACGCTTCTCTAAAGCTGATTCCATTGGCTCAAATGGAGAATGTGTTAAACCTTCCAAAAGATAAATCCAACAAGGGAACATGTACAGAGCGGGAAATGTCTTAGCTGCCTCCCGCCTTGATAAAGCAGAAAACCAGAGAGTCAACCCACAGGCAGTGAATCAACCCACACGGGCAGTGGTACCCAACAGTCAATTCGATTCAATAAGAACACTTGAAGGCACACGCCTTTCTGAAGGTTTGGACTCAACTCAAGCAAATCAGAACCCAATCTAAATGATCAAAGTAGTTTAGAACCAGCATGCCCTGGAGTCTCAACGAGGCCAGAGCGCCTTCCATACATTTCATGAATGAAGGAGAGCCAGGGCCAATTCAGAAAAAACAAAAGAAAACTGGTAAAATCCAAGCTGAGGAAATTCCTGTGCCTCTGCACAATTTGAATACAAAAATACTCATCCTTCAGATAGATTGTTACAAACTAATCTGGTTAGAATCGCTCAGAAAGTGTACCTTCAACCACTTACATCTCAGAGATAGTTTTAGAGATAGTGGTGAGCTCAGAAGCATCTGTGTTTGTGATTGATATACCCTGATGGAGATCCTAGAAGAAAAGCAAAGGCCTGCGGGGCAGATATGCTTTGGGTGGCCAAGAATCGCTCATCTATCTTGAGTCTGAGGCAGAGTTGGCTCCTCCAAGCTCATCCACAGTGGGAGAAAAACATCCAACAACTCACTGCAGGATAAAGAAGAACGCACTTCTTGGACTGCAACGAACTCAGAATCCGAAGCGCCTGTGGACAGAACATCATAATGATTCTCCAAACCGAAATAGATCACACCACAAGCCTCTAGATCTGGACACAAATCATCATGTGCAAACTCAACCGGAAAGGCTTTCAGCATGCAATTTAGAGAGAGCGAAAGAGAAAGTATGAAATCGAAATTCATAGTTCACACATAAAACTATGACATAGAAATTCACACTCTCCCCTAACTCAACTATTGGATCCCTAAGCTTTAGTTCATGCGGCGCTTCAGCAACGGCACAACTAGTTAGAGGGGAATTTCCGATCATTGTTTCCTCAGAAAAAAACAAAGCACTTTGATTTTAAAATTCTTGCAGTGCTGACAAGTCATTAAACCCGGCCCAAGCACTTATTATGCGAGTCCTCGCTCGTAATAAAAAAGGGCACAGAGCCACATACTTACGACATGCCATTGTGTTCACCCAGAGGATAATAATCTCCTTGATGAAGGCCACCAAACACGATTAATCCATTAAAATCGGAAGAAACACCTCAGGCCTTAGTTCATTTAGGATATTCAGGTGGCTTTTATAAACATGCCTTATAAAAAACATTACTGGTGTGCATCTTGAGACAAAACAATGGCACTGATATATTTGAAGATATATCAGTGCAAGTTGCTTTCAGTTAAAACAGCTCAAACATGTATTTTAGTCTGGGACTAGACTTTAGCCTTGTCTGTGAAACCGGGGGTATATGGCTCAGATTTCTGAAGAAGAGAAATCTAAGTGATGCCATGATCACATCCCTGTAAATACTGGTGACACATGCCTTAGTGACCGGTGCAAGTACAATCAGCCAATGAATTGGTGTGATTCTATCCAGGTTTCAGATAATCGTCACACCTGGAGGGTGTTTCGATAATGTCAGCTAATAATAATGTCGAGTGAACCTATGAAAGGGAACTTTTCTCATTATGAATCAAAGGCACGTTAAAGTGGAGAGGCGCTCCTCACTCGAATGTCTCGTTGGAGCGTCTGGATTTCAGTGGAGAACTCCACACACTGCTCCTCCAACTGTTGACGCTTCTGCATGTTGCTGGAGATCAGGAGCTTTTCTCCACGAATCTCGTTTACGCTGCTTTTCAAGCCCTGGATCTGCTCCTGCTGGTCCTGGATCAGTTTCCTTTTCAGCTCGATCTTACTGCAGGCTAAACACGAGGAGCATCACACGGAGACACAGTGATAAACAGGGTCATATACAGTAGGTGTTAGAACTTATTTGACCAGTATTTTTACATCTAAAATGAATATCAATAGCATTTTGCTAATACTTCTTTTATATTACCAATACATGCAGTTTCTTTTATATTAAATTATTATTATAATTATTTTATATTTCATTAATGCATGCAGAATTCAAAATAAATTGAAGACATTTGATTATCATGACATCAACAGCAAATAATTACTTAAAACATTAAGGCCTAGATTAAGCCAGGATTAGGCCTTAGATAAATTAGGACATTTAAGTAGCTTTTATAACCATGCTTTAGAATACAACATTACTGGTGTGAAACTAGAGAAAAAAACAATTGCACAGATATATATAAGGTATGTCAGTGAAAGTTGCTTTCAGTTAAAACAGCTCAAACATGAATTTTAGTCTGTGACTAGACTTAAACCGGGCATTTTGGTGGGTTTCACCATTAAGGATTAAATTAAGCAATGTTTAGAGATCATCAAGGATTTGTTGATCTGGGTTTTATTTTAAATCAAGTTGGGTTGCACTCCATTTTACACAGATTAACAAATCAGGAATTCAAATTCTAACCTTTGATTAAAACCTTCATCTGTGATAAATTGTCTCTGCCATGATGTATTCACCATTGTAATTAAACAGTAACATTGTTAATATTCCATTTCCTTTTTTATTGACTACCAGAAACTCACTCTCTTGCCGATAAAGGAAATAAACTTGTAAAATGTCAACTATCTTTATAAACTACTGTGTAGAGAGACAGATAAAATAAAGCAGGCAATGAAAACATTGCGGCAGTGCATAGGCTACAGGTTTCATAAGCCTAGAAATATAATTATACCGTAAGTTAATTAATGGAGTAATATGGCAGCATAACTTATGAAAAAAGAACTGAGATAAGAAAAAACAACTGGCATGATTCGTGACTCGTGACAGTGCAGGGACAGCGATCACTGGGGCTGACCTCAGCAGAACTGCTGTTACATTATATGAACATATATTCCTTCTCATATATTCTCTATTCTTTGTCTGAGGTGCACCACGATCAGTGACGGATCCAGTTAAGTGGACCCCGGACTCGGAAGCAGGTGCGAGCTGACGGGCAACAATGACCTTCACACTCTGCCCGCTCCATATTTTCATTTTGATTTGTAATAAAC